>OU342673.1:15000000-20000000 GCA_910589285.2 Mythimna ferrago | reverse complement strand
TTTTAATATCAATAATTTATTTAGTACTATGTTTGTCACGTGTTTAGTGGCTTGTATTAACACAGTAAATATTGTGAGATTTGGTTCATTAATATTCACTGTGAGAATATCACGCTTTCTGAATTTTTTTGATGGTTCTTTTCCAGAATTTTGCCGTTTCTTCTACATATAAATGACTGAGTTACTTAGTAGTGATGCGCAAATTAGGCAGATTGTTCAGGTCCCATCGAGTTCCAGTCGTCCGGCGTCTGTCGGTGGTCGGCTTGCGCGGCGTATCGTGTGTGAGGCTGCCGCGGGCGCGGAATGTGGCAAGTAGTGCCGCCGCCAGCGCCGCGGGGTAGAAAGCGGCCGCCAGTCCCCGGCCCTTATCAACACTTCAACGATGCTAAATTGTTATGTTACACGCTTATTTAGGACGAAACTCCGAGCCTGCCCATGTTAGATTTTTTTATTTCTTTACCTAGGTAAGTATATAAAAGTGCTAACCTGATCATCATGACTTCTTTCATAACTATTACTTTTTTGACACAACTCACGATAAACGTGAGTTTCTATGAATTTCGAATATCAAGGCAAACATAATCGAAATTGTATAATTTCTTGATACTTCCAATGAGCTGAGCAATGGCGGTCATTAATAGACGCCTGTGTGGCTAGCAGACTACAACTGGTTGTAAAGAGGAAGAATAAGACAGAAATTAGTATTGAAGAAGCAATCATTAAGACTAAGTAATTGTATTAGCTCATATAAATTATATGTAGATACTTACATACATATATTAACAGCATAAGGCAGCATTAACATTACGCATATGCACAATTTAAATAATTAATTAGTAAGCGGCAAACTTAACAGGTATTATCTTATTACTGGATAGACACTTCCCGCAGATCAAAACGCTTGTTAAACTACATTGTTTTCTAATTTGTAAGTGTTGTTGAAGAAGTATTTTTTTAATTTTACGATTTTAAATCTAAGTACAGATATTAGGTGGATGTGGTCAGGCGTGATTATCATATTGACAAAGCATATTTGAAGAATTTTTTTTGAGTAATAATAAAAAGATAAGTGGACGATGACAGATTAATGACAAAAAAAAACCGCAAAAGACCTATCTGTGCCATGAGAAAATGTTAAAATCCCTAAAAAAATCCACCGTTGGTGAAGTAAACGTAGAGCTTTCCATTGAATGGAAAAATGCACCGTGAAGCCGGTTTCTTCATACCTTCCGGATTCCCAACCTGCTACTCTAGGTCAGCGTGCTGCGTCTCGCTCGCACCCACGCGGCTCGCCTCAGATTGCAAGATCGATTTGGGGTCGCGTAGCGTCGCCCTAACCTAGATTGTCTGTGCTCGGTAGACTTTGTAATAAAGCCTGTCTCGACTCTGCGACTGTTCCTTATTAAGTATGCGAACTCCTATTTTCATGGTTAAAAATCATAACTGGTAAACCGCAAAGCTTTTGTACTAAAAGCTTGAAGAATAGATAAGCTTTTTGTTGTATAGGTAGATCTAAATGCGGTGAGACGTGAGTGAGTGGTCCTAGTCTCGGAGCAGTCGGAGCTAATGCACGTATCGGCGGGTCAGCCATTAATCTGTGTGTAACAGTCGCTAGTCGGCACACAGACCTAACAAGAGTGACAATCTTCCGCATGTCACTGCGCAAGTACGAATGCTCTCATTTTTTATTAGTGGCTGTTGCAATTGGCGCCTTTTTGTATGGCGATGATATACATATATTGCTATTTGAATATATAGAACATTCTAAACATATGGAATATAAATAAAAATAAAAGATTATGTAACATATGTTACTTTAGGTTCATTGTCTCTTAATCCGTGCATTAAACAGCGTATATGTCATTTGCGAATATTCCCGCGTACAATAAAGTTTTCACTGTTAACTCCATAACGTTTGATCACAAACATCACACGTTTAAAGCATGTAAATATAATATGTAAGTCACATTAAAATGCAAGTTAATAAAGTCCATAGATATTCATGAACTGTATTTTAGAGATGGGGTCCTAATAAGGCGGTGCACCTGTGCGACGCGGCGCGGCGGCGCGGCGGGCCGATCGGGGACAAGCGAGCGCGCGCTTTGTAATCATTCAACTGTTCCGACAACACTGACACCATCCCGTAACTCCGGTAATAAATACTTACAAAACGGTATTTACAAAAAAAATACTACAAGACTTAAATCCGCCATTTTTGGATAATTGAATCCAGAAATGAGAATATCCCACATAAGAATGCAATTATAGTTAATCGCTGTTGATAGATTGACTGCGTTATGATTACATTTTAATATTTAACTAGGAACAAGCTGTATGGGTTAGAATATTGATTGGAACTTAATTATTTACGATGTGTAGAGAAATGTGAAGCGCTAAATCAAATTTAGAAATTAAAATTATTGATATTTAGGGCTATGTAGGTATAGTGCTCAAAAATGCAGCAAGTTAGGCATCTATCACTGCTACTGCCTACTATTTTATAAATAAAAATATGCTGTAGCTGAATAGGGTTAGTAAACAGTGAGATATTGTCCTCGTCATCAACACAAGTAAGGAAAGAGCAACAAAAATATATATACCTATGTAAAATATAATGGAGCCTTAAAACTGAATGAGTCAGAACTCGGACATAAATGATGTAAGTTTATGAAGTACAGTCGTATGACATTTGAAGCTGCTGTCTCGTTAGTGAACAGTTATACAAAGATATTCTCTCTTTAATGAGCCACTGAACATATTTAGCAATTAAGTAATATATTGGTTCTAGTTAGTGAAAGCTGTCCGTACAACTTTTACTAAATAAATTCCATTTTTTTCTAAATATTATGCATTGTTTATTGTCCCATTCGTCTTGTTTTATAGTTTCCGCGATAAATAATTAGACGTATCCAAGCATAGTTTATGTTTTGTTTAACCAAAACGAAATAACTCTTTCAAATATTTTGTCGATACTTGTCATAAATTGTGTTTATGGTTCTTTGAACTTTTGTGCTTTAATACAAACCGAAGTATAGACAGTCGAAATGATTTTTTCTAAATTCATCAGACAGTTAAATATTATAAACTGTTAGGGAGTTTATAAAGATGCCGCGCGGACCACGTAGCAGGTACACACGACACCCACACATATGGAGGTGAAAAGCGCTGCTCAAAAATAGTTTTAAACATATTTGTTTCTTTTGAAGTCGGCCACTAGCATTCTTTGAGGCATGAATCAATCGGTAAACAGGCCACACTTAAACTTGTAACAACTACGTGTACTTACTGCGATAAATATTCTAAGTAACCGAGGCTAACTTGAGTTTACTTTTTGATACAGCGATATCTACCATACCTTCATATCGCTTAGTATGGTGTACGCTATGGCATGTTTTCGCAGATTTTATCTATTTATC
Source organism: Mythimna ferrago (assembly GCA_910589285.2). Lineage (NCBI taxonomy): Eukaryota > Metazoa > Arthropoda > Insecta > Lepidoptera > Noctuidae > Mythimna > Mythimna ferrago. The sequence continues at coordinate 19,996,584 of OU342673.1, read as the reverse complement.
AATAGATTTATACTTGTGTGTAATCAAGTACTTACGAGCTCAACAACTTGAGCTTGTAAATATGTATAGGAAAATGCACATGGAAATGTATCGTCACCCGCTTGCACCCTGAAAACTGTCTTGCAAATGTGATAAGTGGATGAAACGGATACATACCAATAGGGACCGGTAGGGAAGTTTTTGAATTGCATATCAGTAAACGTGTATGAAAGTGCGCAGCTTCCTGATACATTTACACAACGTTGGTTTATTTAGATCGATATTGCTTGCAATTCTGTAAAGCTTACTAGATAAGGATGGAATAATAGAATCACATTATAGGGGACGAAGTGATTGCGAATTCTTGTCGTTAAATGTGCGTAATCAACATATATCATTCGAATAGCAAGCATGAGAACACGAATACTAACAAACAGGAACGGAAATCTTAAGGAATTCTCTGAATAGTTTACGCTAAACGAGGATATTTTTGGTGCCGTTGATGCAGGTTGTGTTTTAGTTGGAATAATACTGAATTCAGGATGATGTAGTTGTACATGTAGGTAGGAGAATAATGCTCGTTCATCGGTGTATATACGTAGCTACACATAATGGCATAATCGATCACGTATTGAGCGCGATCATTGTGCTCGTCAGTTGGACCGTGAATCCTGTCACTACATCCCCGCCGTCCCGCGACCCGCGCCCCGCGCTGGACCCCTCGTCCCCATCATATGAATCTCATTTACGTTGTGCTTACGCAACTGAGTAAAATCACTCAAGTGTGAAATGTTATTAATATGTCAGAGATAGTTTTATTTTTTCGGGTCCGGGGGAAATGTTTAGACTTTAAAATTAGTTTATTTGGAAAGCTTGATTTTGTAGGACCGATTATTTGTAATATGTTTGCAAAATTGAATTTCAGTTGGCCAAGAATCTTATGTTTTACGTTAAATAGTCCGTGGTTTGGCTACAGTGCTCCGCTTTTCAATGAATTCATTGTTTTTGGTTACTTTTCGATATCAGAATCTTTCAGGAGCAATTTTGAATAAATAATAATCTACAACATATAGCCGCCAGCCTTTTGGGCAGTGTGCCCCAGTCGACAGCGATGCGGAGGAGTTTTATGACGTCATATTTAGCTAGGCCTTTAGTGTATAGATTATTTCTAATTAGTTAAGTGTATTATATAATTTAATTTGTTTAATAATTGTCCTGAAATAAATCCTATCTCAACCTGCTCAGATACCTGTATAGCTTGACCTATATAGGATGACTGGCAATTAGTGTACGATACTTAAACACGTGATTGTGCTCATGATAACAAACAATTTTTATTATGGGAGCAAAGCCAAAATCACGAAAAAAATATCAGCTGTTCAGTACATTTATGGTTGCCACCATAAATGTACTGAACAGCTGATTTTTTTTTTCGCGATTTCAGGTTTCTTCCCATAGTAAAAGTTGTTGGTTACACAAAAATTTAAATGATTGTTAATGGTTTCTCAGGTTCCGTTGGCAAAAACGAAACCCTTATATGATCACTTTGTTATCCATCTGTTCGCCTGTCAATACACTTTTTCTCAGGAACGTGTAAAGATATCAATCAAGCTGAAATATATCGAATACTCAGGTCTACTACCCCTTGAAGCTGTAAAGTAATTAAATTTCTATGTCAACGCAAATTGAAAATAAGGCGGTTTAAGCTCCGGCGTATATTTTGACACTCACAAGAAAATTTAAAGTCTGTAGAATACTTCCCGTTAATCTACAATCTTAAATTGGAATTTGAAAAGAAGGAAATAGACTAAAAAACGTGAATTTGTAGTCACATCACAAAAAATACTACTTCACTATTCGGAAAAATCTTCGAGTATCTACTCAGGAATCGAATTATTTACTTACTCGTAAGTTTGTATGGAACCCTAGATTTGGGAGTCCGATTTGCACTTGACCGGTTTTTATTAGTTTAATTGCTCAGTAAAAAGTTATGATCACTTTAGAGTATGATAATTCGACACAGAAAATGTCTAGTTCATCCTGAAAAATCGTATTTACTTACACTAGTGTTTTCTTCTAGTGGCTTCACTGAAAGACGTAATGGTTTCAGAGGTAAGTTACAATAATGATCACCACATTAAGATGTGTGTGATGACTCATACAAAGTTTATTTACATACTGAGTAATTATTATTGATCCATCGCTTATAATTAAGCTTAATTTATTGATCAACGGCCACATATTAAAATAAAATGCAGTTAAATTATTATGAAAAGCATTAAATGAATACCTAATAAATAAGTGTAAAGTATGGTGTACAGTCTCTTTGATATTAAATCGTTATTTGAGAAATATATTAAGCGAATCAGAAGTCCTACTGCGAGCTCTTAACGCGATCCAGTTTCCGATTTAAACTTAATTGTTAAAGAGATGGAGCTATATGAGTGTAATTGTCCCTGCACACGGGCCACAAAAAAAGCTAGTAGCAGCCACAAAAACTGCTGAAGCGCGCGACAGCTTGTGGCCGGAGAAGCTCGTAGCGGCTTCTAGCTTTTTTTTGTGGCCCGTGTGCGGGGACACTATAGCTCCATCCTTCTTTCTCGCTCTCACCCCTGACATTTTAACACGTCACAGTAGGACCCCAGTCTGAATTAAAAATAAAGTTTTCTTTAATTCAGACTGGGGTCTGTCAGACAGGACACAGTCCAAATATTTTTTGTGGAATATTTAAGTAAACGTATATTGAGGATCTTTGTGCTGTGTGTGAAACCAATCAACCCAATCAAATCAATTACTTATTCATTTCTGTATTTAAAATATTTGATTTTTTTCAGCAACAGTGTCTGTCCATGAAATTAGAGTAAGTACTTTTTATTAGATAATTTTCTTTTTATTATGAAATTTGAGGTTTTCATAATTTCTGAACCGTTACTTAAAATTTGGTAGAGTTCAATCAAAATTTATAAAAAAAAAACATTAATCTCGCGAAAGTGATGAGTATATATTATGACAATAAAAAATCCTTTTTTAATCCTTATTACTCTAGGTTTGTGCAAAAGCCTATTTTTCGAAGTCATTTAAAAACTATAAATGATACGTCTGGCGGGCACAATTACGTATAGGAATAGAAAAATCATAGAGTCGCTCCGCGGAACAGAACAATGGGCGATGTCACAGTGCGCGCAGCTCTAATGGTGCGTTTAATATTATTTTACACACGGTACCGACGGCAAAAAAGGAAAAAAATAAACAATTTTATCGAAATTATTTAGTGTGATTCTTGCTTAAAGGCACTTAAATATTATGTGATGTATACAAGCTTGGGGAATATTCATAAATTCATCGAGTACGTAATTCAAGCTAATGTAGGAAATTGGCGCTAGTCATAGGTTGTATTTTCGTCCTTAGACGCAGGAATGCATATTGGACAGAATGGAAGAAAAAAACGTGTTGCCCCGACCCCAAGTAATATGGGATAAGGGCAGGAAGAAGAAGAAGAAGACAACGCAGGAATGCATATTTTAAAATACTGTTATCCCTATTCTAGTTACAAATAATAATCTCACTTTTTGTTTTCATTTTATTAAAAAAAAAATCGGATTTCATAGAAAAATAATAAAAACAAAAAATCACAAAATCGAGACAAAAGTTTGTTGTTGGACTCGTACAAATTTTTTGTGTGTGCATGTGTAATCTACTTGTGTTGCGCATGAGTGGTCCCGGACTAATAACAACAAACTTGCGACTTCCTCTGCACACTCCACTGGGCTTTACCTTTAATATACGGATAGTACGGAATTTATAAAACAATCTTATTCACCCAGCACCGATAGATATTATTGTCTTTCTGAATTTTTACTGCCGTTAATGTCGTCGCGACGTCGTAAAAATTTCATTGGTTTAGTATTGTTGTTTTTTACTGTTTAATGGAGTATTATTTTTTAATGGTGAGCGGTAGGATGATTTTAAAGTTTAGTCATTTTTAAATATGTGTGTCACTACCTAAACAGTATATATGTAATGAAATGACCTCCTTGGAAATGACATTTCATTTTTTTATTAATTTTTAAGCTGTGGATACGGGGTGACGTATCATTCAATGACAGATGAGGTTTAGATTATTTTGTGCATTTTATTGTTATAAAAACTTGTAGAGAGATAATTAAAGGGATATAATTGAGGAGGCGATATTAGTGAACTTTAATGTCGTTTCTTTGTTTTCAGGTGAGATAAAAGTGTAATTTTAGTTAAACGATAATTGTTATACCTACTGTAAAAGCATGTGGAATAAAACAAATCTTTGTTTTCAGAGAAACAATTTGTGGTTTATTTCGAAAATCCTCAATAATATACCTTATAAAACGACATTTTTGTTAACTAAAAGAAGATGGACCGGCTGCAATTTGAGTTTACGATGATAGCTTCAAATGATGGCAAATCAAATGTGTTAGCCATAACCTCAATATCTACAGAAGAAGGAAAATGTTATGTTTTACCTGATGAGCTGAAGCCGGTGATTCATCATACATATATTGTCACAATGAATACTTTCTCAAAAATAAAAAATAGTATAAAGAAAAGACATCACAGTAGAAAAATATGGATAAAATTGGATGAAGATCTTAAGAAAACATATAGAGATGAGGAAGGTAATATGCAATTTTTAGATCAATATTTAGAAGAAATAAGCACAAAACAACCAATAGACATAAACGACAATTTGCAACATATCTTGGAAAAATTAATAGAAACTACTACAAAGAAAGAAAATCAACATAACCTAAAACATATTTCAGAGAAATTTATTATTGAAAAATTCACAAGCAAGAACCCTAATGCAATGCAATGGATTGAGAATTTTGAAAAGGAGTGTGAGCGCTTTAATATATCAAAAGATGAAACAAAAATAGATATATTGAGATTATTTTTAGAAAAATCTTGTTTGGATTGGTATAGCTCGATGGCCATAAAACTAACAATAAAGGCTGAATGGAATGAATGGAAAAACAAATTTATAGAAACTTTTAAAAACCAAGGACGGGACATAGTTACATATGCTCTCGCATTTAGATATAAAGAAGGACTACTAATTGATTACGCTATTAGAAAAGAAAGGCTTATGCTAGACATAAACAAATCGATAGACTCCAAAACAATGATAGATCTTATTGCAACAGGTTTACCTGGGTTTATCTTAAATAGGTTAAACAGAGATGAACTCAATGACACTACTGATTTGTTCAATGAGATAAGAAAATATGAAGGTATGATGTACAAGAAAAACTCAAGTACAGTAAAGAGTTGTACATTCCTTTATAAAAATAAAACTAATGAGAAGAAGCCATGTAACACTTGTGAATCTTTGAACAAAGGAATTAGATATCATCCGGAAGAGTCATGTTGGTTCAAGATAAATAAAAATGAATCTGAAAAAGTTTTTAAACCCAGAAATGTAAATAACAACTCCATTATTGAAGTGGACATAAATACTGAGAAAAAAAACGAGTAAGTACACCATTAATCAAAATCAAGCTCTTATTAGAAAATAAACTAGAAGTGAGCGGCATTTATGATTCAGGCTCACAGATCTCTTTAATAAATTCAAGACTGATTAAAATAAAAGAAAAAAAGGACATTGAGAATATAGCATATATGAAAACGGTTAATGGTGTGAAAAAAACAGATGGCTTGATAACAATAAAAATAAAAATATTTGATTTAGAAGAAGAGGTGGATGTATACATAGTAGAAAATGAATATTTTGATGATTTTATAATCGGATTGGATATGATAAAGAAATTCAAACAAGCCCAAAACGAGGACTTGCGGATAGAACAAAAGATAAGAACAAATAAAATAGATGAAATGCCTAAAGATAACAGAAATGAAGAAAAGAATATAAAAACATTAGCAATAAATTTTAATGAACATATAGAAACAGAAGAGTTTGTAAGTATGACAGACCATTTAGATAATGAAAAGAAAATTGAGATCGAGAAAATAATAAAGGAATATAAAACAATTTTTGCAAAGGACAAGTATGATATAGGAACAGTTAGAGATTATGAAGCTCACATAGATTTACTAGTAAATAGATACTGTAGTAAAAGACCATACAGATGTACAATAGAAGATAAATTAGAAATTGAAAAGCAAATATCCATGTTACTAAAGAATAATTTAATAGAAGAATCCTACAGTCCTTTCGCTGCTCCAGTGACATTGGCATTTAAAAAGGGTGAAAATAGGAAATCCCGCTTGTGTATAGATTTCAGGGAACTAAATAAAATTGTTGTTCCACAAGCTCAACCTTTTCCGTTAATAGATGATTTGATTGTTAAAACTAGAAATTGTAAGTATTTTACTACACTGGATATAAATTCAGCATTCTGGGCGATACCATTACGGGTGGAAGATAGATATAAAACAGGATTTGTCACACAAGATGGCCACTTCCAGTGGACCTGCCTTCCCTTTGGCTTGAAAACATCACCAGCAATTTTCCAGAGAATTTTAAGCAATATTCTAAGAAAGCACAATCTCACAGGATACTCCGTAAACTATATTGATGATATTCTGATATACTCGAAAACCTTTGAAGAACATATAAAACACATAAGAAATGTATTAGAGGCAATAATACAAGAAGGCTTTAGATTGAAGTTTACGAAATGTAACTTTGCTTCAGACTCAGTAAAGTACCTCGGCCATGTAATTCAGAACAATTCGGTAAGACCACTAAAAGACAATTTGATCTCGATAAGACATTTTCCAACTCCTAAGACACAAAAGAATATCAGACAATTTTTGGGAAAAATTAACTTCTACCATGAATACATACCAAGAAGTGCAATTATTTTAGACCCATTACATAATTTATTAAGAAAAAATGAAAAGTTTGTGTGGTCAGAGAAGTGTGAAGAATCATTTAATCAAATAAAAAGATATTTATGTTCTCAACCTGTGTTGGAAATATTCGACAAAGACTTACCAATAAAAATCTTTACAGATGCATCTTTAGAGGGTATCGGGGCAATATTAAAACAGACTCAACTAGACGGTAAAGACAAACCGGTGGCATATTTTTCAAAAAAACTAAACGAACCTCAAAAACGAAAAAAGGCCATATATTTGGAATGTATTGCTATGAAAGAAGCAGTTAAATACTGGCAACACTGGCTAATTGGAAAACATTTCACTATTTACTCAGACCACAAACCTCTAGAGAACATGAATATTAAATGCAGGACAGATGAAGAATTGGGTGACCTCACATATTACCTATCTCAATATGACTTTACAGTAAAATATATACCTGGTAAAGAAAATATAGAAGCAGACTGTTTGAGCCGAAACCCTGTATTAGAATCAGAAGATAACAAGGAGGAACTATTAAAAATAGTTAATTTAATACAAATAAAAGATATAGTTGAAGACCAAGAAAAAAATGAAACAATAAAAGAAAAGAAACAAAATCTACTACATAAAAATAAAATCTATTATAAAAAAATAAAGAAACTTGAAAAGATTATACTCTCAGAAGAATTTAGTAAAAAATTTATAAAAAAGGTGCATGAAGATTTATATATTGGAATCAGACAATTACAGAAAAAAATAAGTCCACTATATACAGCTAAAAACCTAACAAAAAATATCATAAATATTTGTAAAACATGCGAAATATGCATAAAGAATAAATCAAGATGTCAAGGAAAATTTGGGTTAATGTCACAACTGGGACCAGCAACAAAACCATTTGAGATAATGTCAATGGATACTATAGGTGGCTTTGGAGGATCTAGGTCAACAAAAAAATACTTACACCTTTTAGTAGACCACTACACAAGATATGCGTTTATTGTGACTTCAAAAACACAGAACGCAAGTGACTTTATAAAACTAACAAAGAAAGTACTCGAGACAGATGAGATTGGAATAATTCTGACAGACCAATATCCAGGCATCAATTCAAAAGAATTTAAACAGTATTTGCAGGAGAATAACATCAAACTAATATTTACAGCTGTGAATACGCCATTTTCGAACGGCTTGAACGAAAGATTAAACCAAACAATAGTAAATAAAATAAGATGTAAAATAAGTGAGAAAAATAATAAGAGAACATGGACAACAGTAGCAAGAGAATGTGTACAGAAATATAATGAAACAGACCATTCTGTTACAGGTTTTGCACCAAAATATTTACTGGATGGTACAAATGTCAGTATTTTACCAAATGAAATTAAAACAATAGAAAAGGAAGACAAGTGGATTGCTGATAGAAGATTAGCATTAGAGAATACAATAAAATCTCACAAGTACAACAAGAAAATATTTGATAGAAATAGGAAAATACAAGAGTTCGAGATAGGAGACAGTGTATATGTAGAAAATGGAAATAGACTGAACAGGAAAAAATTAGACGAATTAAAAATAGGCCCTTTCAAGATAATAGAGAAAATATCGAACTCCATTTATAAGATTGACACTGGCAACAGAAAAACAGAATCAATTTTATTCCACATAACAAAATTACAACCTGTTACGGCAGAAGATGAAGTAGAAGAAAACAAATAGGTATAAAGATAGCTTGCAGGTGCATTGTTTGTATTATATTATTTAGAATTTTCGTTCCTATGGGGGGGAGATGTAATGAAATGACCTCCTTGGAAATGACATTTCATTTTTTTAATTTTTAAGCCGTGGATACGGGGTGACGTATCATTCAATGACAGATGAGGTTTAGATTATTTTGTGCATTTTATTGTTATAAAAACTTGTAGAGAGATAATTAAAGGGATATAATTGAGGAGGCGATATTAGTGAACTTTAATGTCGTTTCTTTGTTTTCAGGTGAGATAAAAGTGTAATTTTAGTTAAACGATAATTGTTATACCTACTGTAAAAGCATGTGGAATAAAACAAATCTTTGTTTTCAGAGAAACAATTTGTGGTTTATTTCGAAAATCCTCAATACAAACCTTATATATATACTACGTTGACCCCTTTTATTTTTTGGTCGGGATATCATCAAGGGAGATAGTGTCAGACTCTTAAAAACCCACCCCGTTCCTTCAAGCCGTCATACCGGGGCTCGAGTTGTCTTTCGAAACTAACCCTGGCCCCGGTTACTTTGACCCCTGAGTTTGTTTCGGTGTTTCTTCTCAGGGTAGTCGGCTAGGAAACATCGGCCTCATCTAGCATTAATAGACGAAAAAAAAATTGACGTGTAAAAGTGTTTTTTAAAAACATATTTGTACTATTGACATTGCTGCCACCCAATTTCTTTTTTTGCGCAATTTTAAGTTTACATTTTTTTTTTAAATTATAGCTTAATATTAAAAGTATTTAACAAATCATCTCACTGATTCGTGCCACATAATTCAATTGTACATCATATTCAATGTATTATGACCACTATCGTAGCTGTTATCACGTTCAAATTATAAAACAAACGGTTACGATTAGATTATGTAGGAAAAACGAACTTTCCATTTTACGTTTACTTATAATCTGGCGTTAAAAAACGATGTAACCGGCCGGTCGGGCTGTAATCAAAACTATTGATAACAATGCTACCGGGCTGCGATACTAGGTACTTGGCATTTCCTCCTAAGAACCATTCGTAATGTTGTAATTTTTTTTTAAACCTTTCTCGTGTTACGACTTACCTACTTCTGCACCGTGGGTACGTTCACAATGACGTCTCACATACCAATGACACCCAGACTCGGAATAACTACCTTTAGGCCATACTTTATTTACTCCATTCGGGAGTCGAACCGGCGACACGCATCGTAGCAGCTAATTTCTCAACCACTACGCCAACCGTGCAATCCAATATTGTTTTTTTTTTTTATATTTTATTCTGTTCTGATATTGAAGTATTTTTATGCATCCTTTAGGTAGGTATAATAGACTCTAACATAATAAATTAGAAGGGTTTTTGTTGGATTAAACGCAATAATCAACTACCAGCCAGATTAAATTTCAAAAAATTATGAAACATTTCTGTTTAGGAATTCAAGATATTGATAGTATAGTATTGATATGAGTACCTATATAGTTTTAATATATAGGGTACCTGTTGCTTATGACCTACGGCAGCGGAGCAGTAGCCAAAGACGCGGGTGAAACCGTGGAGGACAACTAGTGCAATAGTGAAACTAGTCCAATAGGAATACACGAAACAGTCGAATAGAACGGCATGTGAGTAAATCAAAGTAATTGCACGCCTCACAAAAACAATGAACGCTGATCATAATTTAGGCTACAAAACGTACTATGCGGTTAGTAACCGCTTAGGGCTTAGGTACCCTTAAACATCATTGTAATTCTCACAATCGTTTGCGGTCGACAGAGACAGAAAATTTTCAAGAAGGACAGAATAGAAATATTCATTATCTATGATCTCTAATTTAATGAAAAATGTATGTTCATAAAGTAGCCGAGTTGATAGATTTGACCTTAAAACATAAAGGGGATGTGTCAACGATGAGGCGAACACGTGCCCGTTGTAAAAGAGACGTTGCCCCACGGCGACTCGATTCATTTTCAAAGGTCGTCTTTGTGTGACCGACCATAATTGGGGTTTACACCCTTTATATGTACCCATTGGGAATATGACAATTTAGTATTTTTAGGATTCCGTGCCACAAATGAAAAAAATAACCCTTTTAGCATCATTTCGTTTTCCAATGGTAAGTGATGATGTGGCCGACGATGGAGCACGATTGCTTAGTAGTAAGCTGTTCACTCTTGGCTATCAGGAAACACAAACACAGACACAGGCAGGGAATTCCACTCATTAGCTGTACGCATAATGAATTAGCAGTTCCCAAAATGCTTTTTACGTATGAGTGGAGCACACTCCCCGGAATGTAAAAAATAGAAAACCAACAGGCCAGCAATTCAGTTTCGATGCTGAACACTTTGGAGTTTTGGCTCGACAAATGCATCATTACCGATGATCTTCTTGGCTCGCCTCTTAATTGACTCCAGGGCATCGAGCTGGTATTTGGCAGACCCTTCCCAAAGATGAGAGCAGTACTCAATACACGATCGAACTTGCGCTTGATAAGTTGAAATTACTCTCTACTGTCAAATACTCAAATCTGCAATTACATAATATTGCACATTTTGACACTCACAAGGGAATAAAAACTACGTACCTACGTTCTTCTAAAGTAACTTGCAGATTTACCACATAACAATTATTCTTCAACTACAATCTTGCGTTTGTAGTTGAAGAATTTATCGTGATTTAAGGGTGAACATTTATTCAACTACAAACTTAATTTTGATCTTATAACTTAATTAATAAAAAATTTTATTTAATTTCAATGGCACGGAACCAACTCATGAGTCGCGACTTTGACTTACTATGGTCTGTTTTTTTTTTTATAAAGTTTGCTAATTTTTTGGGTTATACAACGACAGTTTATTTTAGACGGTTGGATTGTCATCATTTCACGATGACTCTTTAGTTTTGATTGTTGAAAAAAATATTTAGGACTATTAAATTTTTTCCGGCAATTATATGTAAAATTTAGCGCAAAAGTCCTCAAGTCCGTCATGGATGTGGGCCTAAAATTTAGCTGGTTAAATCCTGCTTGTAATTTTCGGTGTGGGAACTTTAGACCAATTGTCCAAACTGACGATTTTTGGATTCTTAAAAATTCAAACACTCCGTGCTGTTTTTTTATATGAACTATATTACTATGTTATATCTATTAAATTAAAATTTCTTTCAAATTTGTTGTCACTATACAATATTTTCCACAATTTTAGATCTAAACATCTTTTAACATTTTTGTTGTACTTATTATAGACATAATTACGTATCGTTTACTTTCGTTTAATAATACAGTGATAATGAGTGGTGGCACCTTAACATTTGATTAGGCAATGAAGTGCAAAAACTGAGTGAAGTGCGCACGCGCGCGCCCCCCACTCCTACTATTAATGATAATATCGCTTCTGATATTTATCATTTTTTTATGTGTTATTCAACTAATTGCAGCATATGTTCGTAAAAACATATTAATTATAATAATTGATTTGCTAAGTTGAAGAACTACCTAGTATATAATTAATAGAGTTGAAGCAGCGAACTCTAATTTCTAGCCACTTTGATCAAATCGTCATGCTTCCTAATAGGGAAAAGATTTAAAATGCAAATAAAAGTTTCGAAAAGCTTCCTGTCACTATTATGACAGGGCATTAACACGCTCACTGCGTTATGAGGTCGAACAAGCCACATTCGTAACTTATAGCAGGTGCGACAGTCAAAATCTCTTTTTTTTACTCTGTGCGAGTATCTCTATCTCTGTGTGTGTGTGTATCTCTGTATAACAGAGACAAATAGATAAAATTTGCAGCGGTGTTTTTAGAAAAAAAAAGTTGAGGCCGGAAAGGTCTCATACGCATTGAAAAGAAGTTCAACTTTGCCTCTAAAAGACCTCATACGCACTGGCTGAAAGACTATGAAAAATGGCTCCGCAGCGAGCGTGTTAACATTATAAACACTTGTCTTGTTTATTACTAGTTTAAGAAAAAAAAAAACGCAACCATGACGAAATAATTTATGCACACTTATTTTTAGGCGAGTGCCAATTAAAAACCAATTTCAATGTTATATTCCAATTATAATTTAATTGTTATGTTTTACTTTAATTATTGCACAAAAATAAGGCCATTGTCAACCCTCCTGGTCATAAGCACCAAACGCAGAACTGAGCTTAAAGCTGGATATACACTATAGCATTTTTTTGAGCATTTCTATGTAATGTAACGTTCTAACGAATGATACAATAGAGGTAAATTCTCAGTTTCAAAAGCATTTCCTGGTTCGTGAGGGTGATACACTAGAACATATCATAGAGCTGCTTGTTGTTCTGTTACTAGTAAATGCTCTAGTCTATACTCACCTTTATATGAACTATAAATAAATTAAAGCGTACAAACCGAAATTGCCACGCTCTATTAGCCCCCGCGTTATACAATACAGATTCCCATACGTGGCACGGTGCCTGCACGCTGACAATGGTGTCTCCACACGTTATGTTCCGTGTAAATTGGTGTAATCGGTCAGTTAGCTGCTTTCAAACATTTTGACTCCACTCAACTGTGCATTCCAGCTACAACCGTGTCTATCTATCTATTCACCAACCTAATAACCCTTTACAAAACCTGATTTACGAAACTATAGGCCCAAATTAAGCCACGACAACGTAATTGATTATATTATTTGTTTGGAGTTCAATTTAATTTCTAAATCTAAATTAATGTTCGAAATTAAAATAGTATTGTTATAAAGCTTACTCGAACATCCACAGAGCAGCTATTTATTAACCCCCAAAGTTTTAGGAGTCCCTTGACAATGTGTGACGTAAGTACTATGTACATGTACATTTTGCGGGTTAACAAGACGAAAGGAAATAACTCAAATTTCATCAAAGCCAAAGACTGGATGGATTTTAGTTGCTCAGTTCTACAGTAACTGTTCTACGGATTTGGATGACATTCATTCTAACCATGAAGATAAGGCTCGCTAGATTAGCACAGATTAATCTTCATCCGGAAAATCAACCATTAATTTATATGGAAATCGAAGTAGCAACATTCAATTAATTTCCTTCAATTTAAGGACAGAAACCATACAGTAAATTCTGCATAGATCAGATAATGTATCTTACAAGAGATGACCGCAAAACTGCAGAAATATACTTCCGTTGAATTGTTAAGACGGTGCGGAAAATTCAAGGACAATATCAACCACAGCCGATCGCGACAATCGGCTAGAGTACGAAGGGAAGGCACCGCGAAGCTCCAAGCTGACGACGACGTTAGATAGATGATAAGACACAGTGACGCATTCTTGTGATACAAACACATTTATTATTATTAGATCTACGTAAATAGATATACACACATGTCGTTTATACGTGACAATGTCACTGCCGTGTGCGGCATGAAAATTAGTCCTCACTATTACCGATACTGAAGTGGTATTTCAAAATTAACTTTAAAATTCGCAGTATAGGGTATATAATCCAGTATTTCTACAATATATTATGGGTTAACCGTAATGGCAAAGTGTGCTTTATTCATTACGTTTCCATTCTATTGGCGTAGTCCTGTCGGTTCGTCTGTGTTCGCCTGTTGAATTTTTGTAAGAATAACATTTATTTATTTATTCAATCAATTCAACTGTAGGTAATTGGAAGAAAACCAAGAGCTTTAAGGCAAATTGTATGTATTCGTTTGTATGCATTCCTAATAGAGGAATTAAAAGTTGTTAACTTGAAGCTGTTCCCGATACCGATAGAATACTGTTTTTTAAAGTTTTTTTTATTAGATTATTATTTAAAAATGTAGTTTATATTTATAAAAATTTAAATGAATAAATGGAATAATTAAGTTGAGTTATGTTAATTTTAGTATGTTTACGTGAGTAAAATTCTACGGTTATTGAATTATAATTTGACGCATCCTTCTTCGACAGCTCTTACAACAGAAGAACTCACAGTGTTGTTTTATATTAAAAATCATTTTTTAAACTCAGCATCATCAGAGTTATGAACTTAATCATCAATTTATCAATAAGAGGACAAATCATTGCTAAAGAAACAAAACTAGATGTTGTAGCTTTATTTCAGGGACTTGTGAAACTATATAATTTGCATCAATGCCTTATGTTTTTTTAGCTATAAAGAAATAAGTAAATTACTAATTGAATTATTAATATAGTTTTTGTATTTTTTTGTGTACAAATAGGTGTTTGTACATATTATATTATCAATTAGGTATTTATTATACCTAATAAAATATATTATACTATATACTAGCGCCCTGCTCTGTCTTCGTACGGAAATTAGAAATCTTTGAAATTCCCTGTTTTTTTCTTTTATATAATATGTTTTTAAACATACATTTAAACCTCAATTCATGATCAATCTGTATCTTGGTGAAAATTGCATGAAAAATATATAGATAGACAGACGTAAGTGACTTGGTTTTATGATATTTAAGGGTAATACATGTGTATTATTATGTTTACATAATAAATTAATTCATGTTTCCGCAAAATTTCTAGTGTAAGCCTACCGGCGTTCCTGTCTTCGGTCCACAGTACTCAACAGTTGACCAAAAGAATTTTGACTCCATCACTGGTTAGCTGTGAGGTGCCGTGCTTGACCGATGCAGTAAGCGCCTGGAAAATCGCTTGCCCGGACAAGGCGTTGCCCGAAAATCCATCTTCCCAGAGACAGTGGGATGAGCCGCTCTGCAGGTTGGTACGGAATAATCTCATTAATACGTCCACCAATACTGCTGAGCGCGCTCGCCTACTGGCTGTGGGTGAATGGGAGTCGGGCCTTTGGCTACAGGCCTTACCGTCACCTAACATAGGTACTTTGCTGAGTGACACCACCTTCCAGATCGCTACATGCCTGCGTCAAGGTGCTCGTAGTGGAGCTCCACATCGATGTCAGTGCGGCGAAGCAGTCGACCGCCTCGGACACCATGGCCTATCTTGCAGTAGAAGCGCTGGTTGGATAGCACGGCATGCCTGTATTAATGACATCATCCGTCGAGCTCTTCTCACCGCCGGGGTGCCAGCTGTTTTAGAACCCAATGGCTTGGCACGTGACGATGGGAAGAGGCCAGATGGCATGACTATAATGCCTTGGAAATTGGGTAGGCCTTTGGTATGGGATGCAACATGTGTCGACACCCTTGCGCCATCCCATCTTCTGAGTACGGCGGGCTGTGCTGGGGCGGCTGCTGCAGGTGCAGGAAACCTCAAACGGCGTAAATATAATAACCTCATTGGAAGTTATGTGTTTGAGCCGTTTGGGGTTGAAACACTAGGGCCATGGGGTCCGAGCGCTCATCGAGTTGTTCGGGATATCAGCAAACAGTTGGTCGACTCTTCGCGTGACCAGAGGGCTGGACTTTTCTTCAGTCAGCGAATCAGCATTGCCATCCAGCGTGGCAATGATGCCAGCGTTCTGGGCACTTTTCCCATTGACATCGATGTGGACGAATTTTTTGATGCCCTCTGAGTTTTCCCCGTTTTTCAGCCTTTTTTTAACTCGTTTGTACATATTATTATTTTAAGTTTGTATATATATATATACCTAGTGATTATTTATTAGATTATTTGAATTGAATTAAAAAGCAAAGTACAATAAATATAATAATATTCGTGTCAAGGAAATTACAACTCGTAGTTTCAGTAAGACGTAGGTGATAATTTTTCATAAAGTTTGTAAAAGACTTCATTGAAATTCGACAATACGACGATATATAGTAATATATGAAGACAATGTAATCGAATAAGAGCTTCTAATTTAAGTGATAAAAACAAGTGAGTTAGTTTTATAGAGGTGTTATAAAAATTAAAATACAAAAAAAAAACTATTACTCTTGCACTTCTACTTCTTGATTTTATCAATTTACACTATTGTGAATCGTTTGTTTTGTCTTATCTTAAAATGTAGCCTAAATACCTACTTTATAGATTTCCTCCATTCAATATTATAAACTTCGATCTGTTCTCTCTTTTTACTCGTCAAATATCGTTATGTCACAATTATTGTAATATCGTATCGTAAAAACAGAAAGGACGAATAAATTAAAGTATGTAAATAAGTTTAAGTTTGGGGGAGGCCTATGTCCAACAGTGGACATATATCGGCTGAAATGATGATGATTATAGTTTAAAGTAAAGATTGACAGTTAACACTAATATAGCTAGGAACGGTTTTTATGTGAAAAAGAGAAATGTCTTTTTAACAAACTTTTCCAGTTTTCTCTTTATAAGTACTTTTCTTAGACTTCAACAAATAGATATGTATAAATAAAGTTCATCGAAATTAGTCCAGTAATTCCCGACTTTTGCGTTAGTACTACATTTAGCCATTATTTTTTATTTATATGCATACATTCTATTATTTTTCATAAACAGAGGTCGGAATTAGGTAGAGTTATTCATGTACTTGTATCGAAATTTAGATATTAATATGAATCTACCCGGGATTCCTAATGAAAGATTTTTCATTAGGAATCCCGGGAAGATCCACCCCAACCGTAATCTTTGTGCCCAACAATATTATAAAAAAATAATAATAAAAGCATCAGAGATAGATATGACAAATAAAACAAAGATAACACAGGCTAACGAAAAAAACGTTTGTAAAAACCCTTATAACCAATTTCACTCCTATGTATTTTTGGGTGCTGAAACCGTATTTGGTATTAGTTTTTTTTATCACCCACAATTCTCACACAACATGATATCAAATGTAATTTCAAAAACAGGGGGAAATTGATGTATAAAATTTTAAAAAAAGATTATAAAGTTTTTTTTTTGTTGACTTACAATTTCTACTAAGAAAAATATTGATAATAAAGCAATTCGAAACTGTAATTCCTAAGTTAGTTATAAACCTTCATTTACTGTCGGTAAACCCAAATAAAAATAATAATATAGCTAGTATTGTCCCAACGCTGGGCAAAGGCCTGGGTGCAACAAAAGTGTGTGTGAAATAAAATGTGTCTCTCTATATACAAAAGTATGTTATGTACTAACCTGCATCTGAAACCAGGAGTCGAGAAGGCCGGCGGTGTGTGGAGCACCCCAACGACCGCCGCCTGGGACAATCTGAAACACATACACCATCTTTATTTAACCGACTACATACTATGAAAGAAAAACAACACTATAAAAAAATATACACCTATCAAGCCCCGTAAAACGTCCTAAAGTCGTCTTGTAGTATATTTATTTTGTGTCGATACTCTGGTATCAAAAAGGAATACTGCTATTGATCTTATACAAAATTATTTTATGTTTATGCCAGACCTGAATATAGTTTATTCAGAATCAGTATGTAACTGAATCGATTCCAATAGTTTTTACACCATGTTAAATTTTTTCCCTAAAATATTTAAAAAGGACACAAGTTGGACACCACCGACACTAAGTACAACACAGGTCACGGTAGGTCATAGCGGCTATTAGGCGTCAGCATACAGCTGTGTGCAACTGCAAAACAACCCCTTAGTCGCTTAGATAGTTGACTATGTATTTTTTAATAACTTTTTGATTTTTCATGATACACTTACATAGTTGTACATAGATTCTTTGGTATAGGAAAAGGTGGTAATGTGGCTCCCTACTTTGTTTTTGAAGCCTCATTTAAAAAATACTAGACTTATGAAGCAAATAAGTACGTTACGGGGTTCCTTAACTATCACGCTATGCATACGTATATGTAGAATAAATAAAATAACCATAGAATAAACAAAAAAAATAGTTTTCTACAAA
Source organism: Mythimna ferrago (assembly GCA_910589285.2). Classification (NCBI taxonomy): domain Eukaryota; kingdom Metazoa; phylum Arthropoda; class Insecta; order Lepidoptera; family Noctuidae; genus Mythimna; species Mythimna ferrago. The sequence goes on along the minus strand of OU342673.1, from coordinate 19,978,271 downwards.
ATGAGAAATTGGGCATTGTGACATCAGATGAGGGTTATATGGCACACTGGGGGCCACATTAAATATATTGAACTTTTATTAAAACTTTATGACAAAAATCATCAATACAAAAATCACCATCAGGGCCAGCACAGGCTGTATGAGCCCATAAATTGCAACTAAGGTACTGAATCCACTTTTTTTCATAATATCAATTGCTAGAATTACTTGTTTCACCAAATATGTGGCTAGTATCTTAACTTTTAGGCATCTTATCTGACTTGCTCGTCATATTCAGAGTCAGTGCTTATAACAATGTCACTTTCATAGCTATTTTTGGTTATGTAGACTCTCATTCATCCAGCAGTAACTCATACATTTAAACATTGGTCATATATTTTATATGGCCCCCGGGGACCATAGTATGAACAATGTGAGGGGGCCACATTACAAATATTAAAGAACAAGTAAATAAGCGAAAATACATATATTTATTTTATGTTTTTGTATAAATATCTTTAAAATCTAGTAGAAAAACGTTTGTCAAACACAATGTTAAAATCATCAAACCTAAAACTTTGTTTGTCTAGAAAAAATGAATAAAATGCAGAGCCATTTCAAAAGTTTGACAGTTGCGTGTTTCGATTGTTTCAAATAAAAAACGAACGTAACACCATCTCACGGATTTTATTGGTTTTATTCGATAGTTATCACAAGAGCTCCGCAGTCCATGCATTTTATACTAGATAGCGTATTTCTAAATTATAAATACGTCAAGGGGCCAAGATATATGCAGGGGCCACATTACCACCTTTTCCTCTACTAAATTCGTTGGTACTAAAGCTAATGTTGTATAGCTCCGTGTGTCTCTTACACTGAAATAATGATGACTTTATGACGTCATAGTAGTGCCCAAGCATTGCAACGTGGCAACGCTACTAATATTTTAGGCTATTTGCAAATTGATGAGTTCTTTCCCTCTCTTTGTATTCCATTTGTTTATAATAATATAGAAAAATCAACTTTATAATTTTACTTCTGCTGGGGCTCGCCTCATCTTCTCTAGGAGAGAGAAGGGGCCGTGATCTGCCACGAGGTGAATGTATATTTATTTTTATTTGCTTAAATTGACGTAATAATATTCCTGTTTCGTGGTTATCTATATTCACAAACAATAGCTAAACAATAATTGTCTATGAGTTAATTATTAGTGTTTGATGGGACAGCCAAGCCCACCACATTATTCATAATCATTGTAAAGTTCCTGAAAAATTTTTTGGTAGCTGTTATAATATAAAAAGTGGCGATTGCCGGATGAAGCAATTGAATTCAGCAAGTCTCAGAAACACAAATTCAACTGGCGTATGAAATTAAATATTTTCCAATTAGAATTCTTATCACTAAGTTAATGAATTTATAAACCGTCTCCATTGAAAGGTTACAGAGTCCCTATGGCATCGTTAGCAATGTCACATAAATACATTACACATTACTTTACAAACTTATTCAGACAAATTGTAACATATACCAAATGATGTATTATGTAGTGAGCTACGCATACAAACGTACATCAAAAATTCTCAAGGCGATGTATTTCCTAAATAATCTACTAAGATGGCATATTTTTATATATTTCTTAGTAAATAAATGGTGAAAACATAAACTAACTAAGCTGCCCGCCCCACCTTCGGAGGCTGTTACAAATCTTTGAATTTCTCGGCTTGTCTCTACTATAATATGTATGTTTTATACATTTAAACCATAGGTACTTTCCCAATCTTTTATGAACTACTGCCTCCTCTACAACAAAAAAAAAAAACAAAATTCCAACCCGTTACCTAATAGTTAACAATACCAATTTTGTATGTCTGTCTGTAGTATATTAATAAATAATCACAAATTAAAAATTAATTCTCTCTCTGTAAACGTGCTACTTGTGGTCGTGGTTGAGGTTCGTGATTATTAATTTCTTTAAAAATACTAATCATGTTGACATAACGCTCCCGCCTGTGGCCTCGCTACCACGAAACCCACGAAAAGCTCCAGCGCCCACTAGTTGGCGCTACCGCCCACTTTTGGAATCTATGACTTAAACCTCCCTCATGATGCATTCCGAGTATAGGTGGAAACTACAGAACATCCGTTTAAAATAGTAAAACGGTCACCCGGTTTAATGGAAAAACACTTTTAAATTGAGCTTGCAGGGGATTTTTGTATTATTTTACAATTATTTCTAGCATTAAAAAAAAATCAACGCTTTGATAGAAATCAGTAATATAATTATGTACCAAAGTGAAAATCATAGTCAATGCTTTGTTCCACTTCACTCCGATTGAAGGTAGTTTATGAGTTTATCGCGGACAGGCAAACAAACGCGGTGGGGGATTTTATTTTACAATATGTAGGGAGAGGTATAAGGATTGATATAAAGTGAGATCGCAGTGATGCACTAGTTTATATCAATTAAAAATAGGATAAGGATATTGGGATATCGGCGTAAACTGATGTTTGCTTATAATTTATTCTAACCAGCCCATAAACACTACTGTAACATAGGCCTCCTATCTGTGAAATCCTTCAGAGTTGAGAATTAATTGGTGTTTAAATAGTCATAGTCGGCCTTATAATGTTCCCACTGTTGGGTCCAGGCCTCCTTTCTAGAAGAGGGAATGGGCCGTAATCCGCCACGCGGACCCAGTGCGTTTTGGTGGATGTCACATGTCTTCGAAGTTTTTGGTTCTAGGACGTTTTGGTTTCATCACAATATTTTCCTTCACCGTTTTGAGAGCAGTGGTGATGAAATAAATTACACGAAGTATTTCGCCTGGCTGGTGTTTTAATAAAAACCATTAAAAATTAAAAATATTTTCGAAAGCAACTACTGTAAGAATTTTACGCATGATTATATCGTAATGTCCTTTTCAGGTCATGCACCATGAAACGTTAAAGGTACACGCTACATACACGCTAGGGTATACCTGATAGGTTTGCCTGTATAGTTATACCTGTCAGGTAAGCTTGTGTGGAAACCTGCACAGTTGTGCAACATACGCGCCACGGTTTACCTGTAAAACTCAACTGTACAGGCAAACCTGACAGGTATACCCTAGCGCGTATGGCTATCTTAAGACTAAGTTGTGATTGTGACTCAGATGTGTAAACTGGTCATCATAATGGCGTACAATCTGTCATAGTTAATCAGTAGGCTGTCATTTATTTTCTTTACATTGTAGAATGGCTGATGGTCGTGTTTTCATGGGAAAATGGATATCTATTTAGAACAAGGAAAGATTTGCATCTATCTAATATGAAACCTGCAATGAGCTATGTCCTCTATTGATACAGCGGTGAGGCCAAACGAGCGTAATTTCTGCTGCATTCGGTTTCATACCAAAGGCCTGTTTCATTCACACGGCGACGCAAAATGAGATGTCTGCAGAAGTAGAAATGCATGCAGTAAAAATTACGTGACCGAAATTCTGCGACTTACGACTCACAAAATTTCTGCTGTCTTTAAGGTGAGGATCTGGGTTTCGGGATTGTTAGAAAGAGTTACCGTGACCCTGGAACGCAATAGGCAACTGAAGAAACACAGGTGGTTTTAAGTCTTACCAGGGCCATGGGTTGTGCGAAAGAGAAACCGATCCTAGAACAAAGGCAAAAAAGGAACATAACAGTAAGTTTTAGTTGGTAAAAGTCTATCACGCCTACTCGCTCTGTCTTAGAGCGGGAGGGAGTTATAGGATAATTTACCACTTAAAAAAGGTGATTTTAAAGTCAACAAAGATCTGATACGCCCTCTCCTTACATTCAGAGCAGCAGAAGTTATTTGATGATATCCCACCTCAATATCGTATACCAGCGGTAGATGGTTGCTTTTGAAGGTCCTTCGTCCACATAAGGAATTTGAAGCCTCATCTGGTTTTAGGCCACATTTCAAATGGTAGAAAATTATCGCACGAAAATGTTCTCGATGCAGATCCATTTAAAAAAAATGAGACATGATCATTTGTTTTGGCTCTCGAAAAAATATGGAGGGAATTTCAAAATTCGAACAATGGTATAAATAAGCAAAGTTTTCAAAATAATTACAAGTGGCCAGTGCCTTACATAAAAACTTTTTTTCGCAAAACTTTCTGAGTGGCCTGGTATAATTATATCAGATTAATCGATTCATTCAGTGGTAATCAGTAATGCGTAACCATACCACCTAAACCTTTGGGTTTAGAAGAATCCTTACACAAGGTTTCCTCCTGTCATCAATGAAAATAGTACCCTATACGGGTTGAATAGGCCATTCAATAATTATAATTTAGGTTCTTTAAGGCTAGAGTGAATATAGGCTCAATAAACTTGTGCTTCTCACCGTCAACGATTGCATCACTGCTTGTCATCAGGTGGGATCGCAGTCTAGCACTACTTTATTAAATATAAATAAAAAAAAAGCTTGTATCAACTGTCGAAAAATCGGATCGGACTCGGCTTGAAGTGATAATAAATTCATACAATAATTACTCACTATTTAATTTCTACATGAAAAATATAAACTGATCAGTTTAAACTGTTTACTTTGTATTTTATATTAGTCCTAATAAGTGCAGGTGTTATAAGTGGTCATCATCTTAACACTTAAATCTTCGTTGTTAATTGCTATTTCGAGTGTTGTCGTAAAAGAGCAACTAAACAGATGCTTGGCGGTGGTAACAGTAACGTTATAACATAGTCATTATAATTGCTGCCTAAGGCGGAATACGGTCGGGTACACAACATGAAGGAGAATTTGGCTTTTGAAGTATTATCTTCTAGTCTGCCCCGAAGGACCAATCTTAGAACTACGAAAGAAATACTAGATTGATCTAAAAATAATGATATAATCAGCACATAATGAAACATCTAGGTTAAAACTTATATTTATTTTTCAATAAATACTCTTTAAATAGTCAATCCAAGCATCCACGGTGCTCTAAATATAGCATACCGTAAAAAAATCTTGATCAAATCTCTCTAAAAATTCCTAAGCAGCTATCATCTCACTATCTTCTTCAACGTTCGTGCCTTGTTCTTGCTAGAGTAACGAGGAATTGACTTGGATAGAGGAATTGAATTGATTGAGGACTTTGTAACAAAGATGAAGAGATGTTCTATCAGGCTCTCTTTGAAATGGAACGTCAAGTTACCTCGACTTTTGCTCGATGCAGAAGGTTTCCAGTACCCAACGGGTGTAAACCGATGGCTCGGTGGTGATCGATTGGCTGCTCAGCTATATCACAGGTTCGATTTGTATGGCCTACACATAGCTGGGTGGCTTATGTATGCGAGTTTACATGTTTGTAATCGCACCCACGATACGGGAGCAATTTCTAGTGTGGGGCATCTAACAACCAGTCAGCTTTTAATACAACCCTATTTTTTAATTAGTATCTACAAAAAAAATAGGGCTCTATCCGTATCCATTACTGTAGTTATATTAGAGTAGTAAAAAGTAAAAAAAAAGAAACGTAAAATTGTCCACAAAAAGTCATAATTGGTAAATTCATAATTGAATCAATAATTCATAAAAATTGACACTAGAAAATACTATGAGCAGTGTTTTTCCAATTGATTATATATTTTTATTGTACTTATTTCCATAAATTGAGTGACATTTTGGGATATAAAAAAGGTAATAACTTTGCTGTTTATGAATATTATTTATTGAGACTTTACATAAATAATAACAAGACTTTTTTTAATAAACCCTTTAAGTATTTGTACTAATTAAAAATTAGTGGTGTATTTGAGTTTATATTCCGTGGGGGTTCTTGCAAGTTTACGCTTTGTGCACCAGTAAGTGAGTGTAAGTATGGTACTTGGGTAAGTACAGACTCCCGGTTTTTCTGAGTAAGAAATCTTCAAATACTAGTAAATTCTCTTGCTCTGTAAGTAAGAGAGTGTCAGACTTTTACTGACTCTAACACGTCTGGGTTCTTTCAGTTACTCTATACATTTTAGAGCAGTGGTGGCCGAGTGGTAACGGCCCCGACTTACGAGTTGTAGGTCGTGGGTTCGAACCCGCAGCCAGGCGAAACTACTTTGTGTAAATTATTTCATCACCACTGCACTCAAAAACGATCCTAGAACTAAAAATTCGAAGTCATGTGACATTCACCAACCCGCACTGGGCTTGCTTGGTGGATTACGGCCCATTCCCTGTGATATAGAAGAGGCCTGAGTCCCCAACATTGGGAACATTAAAAAGGCCAATGATGTTACATTCCAGGGCTGCGGTAAGTTTTTCGAATAATTCCGCTGCCCTGGCAGGTATCGGCAATTCACCAGACCGCTCTTTGACACAACGCGATGTCGACCCGGGCTGAGTTCTTTTCGGATAGTGGGTTACCTATTGCCCGCCGTCTGCAAGCAGACCCTTGGTGTGTCCTTTTAAGTAACCGCGAACATGTTCAGTAGATTTTTTTAAACAGAGTGTCCTCTTAATGACTTACAATTTCTCCATTCTTGTGAAATTACTCTGACTGCTCAAATTCAATGATTTTATCTCCGAAAAAATGGCGATCTGTATAACTGACTTTTTCACTGTTAATTACGATTACTTAATTAGATTAGCCAGATAATCATGACTTTTGAATCGACCTTGTAGTTACGGTAATTCTATGAAAAATTACTTCTTTTTACAAGCTTTTATTTAGTTTCACCTATCCCGATGTTTGTCTGTCATCAAATCTTGCAAATTAAATTTGATCCACTTCCCGGTTACCGATTGAGCTGAAATTTTGCATGCAAGTGTAAATCAGATGACAATACAAAATTATTATGACATAGAGCTGATCTGATGGAACCGGTAGGTGGCCGTAGGAACTCAGTAGTTAAACGACACAACCCCATCGAGTTTGGGCTCGTATAATTTGTCTTGACGAGTAGTAATTATACAGGTATACTGTGCTATAAAAGCTTGCTATGAAAAAAAGATTTTCATTAAAGACTTGTTTTGTTATGATTATATCTACATCAACATTGCCAGGTATCTCTTAGCTGCCAGTGGCTTAATTCAATTTAGTTTTAATTTTTATTACTTTATTGTGCTCACATTATTGAAGCAACAAGAAATATAAAACCAAGATTATATTAACTCATAGTATGATTTAAAAGAGTGTCCATGGAGTTTCTTGCACGTTCTTCTGCATAGAGATCTACGCTTTGGTACAATGCAATTTAGCTTCACTTTTTTTAGATTGACCGACATTTGACTATTCAAAAGTGCCTGTAAATGGTCTATTTAAAATAAATGCTTTTGATTTGATTGATATTATTCATAAAACTCAAACAAAAAAAAACATCATTTTATAGGTAGAAATATAGGTTGACTGTCCCAAAAAAGATATATTATCAAAAGCTCAGGAAAATGAGAATGTTTCATAAAATTAGAAAAACCTATTAATTACATTACAGAACAAGTCAATTTAACTCTCTCAATACTATATTATTATTCCAGAAGAAAACCGCCCGACATAACTGGAGTAAACATGAAGTCTATCTATAATAAACGTTGAAATACAACGCTAATTAAATATCATACATATAAACTAGGAGTGGATAGTTATAGACTGTAATATTTAATTACTAGGAGGTTCATATGCATTATATGCAACTTAGAAAGCGCTAACAAGATATTATTCTGTACGAACGTTTAATAGCGTGTGTAAAACGGCCGATATAATAATAAATAAGAATGGTCACAGCTTAACATAATATTATTGCAATAAGCCTACAACTTATAAGTTAGAAGCTAGCTAAGAAACATGTTATTCGGGATGGGGATTATATGAACGTAGAGCAACTGGCAGCCCGTATATGTATGGACGGGAAAAAATAGGTTTTCTTCCGAGTGTTAAAGAAGTAGAGTCTTACAAACAGCAGAGAATGAGTAGCGCAGTTCATTCTTACCCCCAATTTCTGTATTAAGCATTTAAAGTTGAGTATTTCTCAAATTCTAATTTTGCCTTTAATCCTGTCAAAATTAGGCATCTTTAACATATATTACTCAATTCAAAAACTAGACCTTAGTGTTGATACTGACTAAAGTGTGGAAATTATGCCATTGATCCTTCCTGCGTTCATTTTGGTCCGGAAGATCTACCAATCGCATTAGGTAGTACTAGGCTTAGTAAAACTAATGATGTCAAAAATAACTCTAAATATCTTAAACCATTCAAGTGTCTAACAGTTTGAACGCAAAATGAATCGTTTTGCTTGGTAAGAGACTTAGATTGGTGGTGGTTTTAAGGGTAGTATCTACCCAAACAAGGCAAGGCACATCTTGCAAGAATCTCTCAGGATTCTATTGACTACCGACATAGTTCATCCGATAATCCTTTAATTATTATCCAAGTAATTTTGGTAACGTCGGTGCCAACACAAAAAAAAAACAGAAGAATAAGCAATGGACGTTAATAGGCTGGTACGATTCGGAAGATCACAGAGAACATTCGGACTGGCAACGCGGTATGTTAATGAGAAGTTTCGGAGCCCATTGACAGTCGCACACGACAGACAGACGACACTAACTGTATTTTAATCTATAGAAAAATCGGATGTTCCGTTTGGTACGAGTAAGTTCGGTTTGAAAAGTTGCACGGCCGGTGTATCGCCGCGGCCTATCAATAAACTCTTTGTTCAGACATAAACATGAATATTTTGTATATTGCTTTCTGTTAAAAATTTAAACGCCATTTTATTTTGACGGATGACATGATATTTGTGAAACTTATGCCGTAGAATATCTTCTTTTGTTACTTTAAGGGCCGCCGACCACAGTCACAAAATGCTGCCACCGGCATATTTCCTGTAGGTTTCATACATTTTACACGGTTGACACTAGTGGCCACCAAACGCTACAGAACACCACTGCACGCTTCCTGTGGCCCGCACTGGCCACTAAACGCCGATACAAAAGGCCGTCACTCGCGCATTTAAACCTTCTTGAACAGAGTCCATTATAATACTGCGCACATGGGTTTAAAATGTAGCAGCCAGTGGCCACAAGTGGCTTGTGGCCGCTTCTGACTTCTCGTGGCGGCTTTAGTGGCTGTGGCATGTGGTGCATGTGCGGCGACACTACGTCACCGATTCATTGATTGATTCAAAATCTAACTTGAATCTCTAAAGTTCTATACTTATTTTGATTGCTGATTCATAAATCGTTTATTCTATTGTCAAAGTTAAACAACATAAAAGGTCTATTTTGACAAATGTAACTCAATTTTAAGTACTCATTGCTAATAATTGTTGTAGTTAACTGCATGCCTGCAGAATTATGGCATTCAATATAAATAGACATGATTCTAAGAGCGGCATGCGAAAATTGTTAGCTTAAATACCAACTGTAATTTAGATAAATTGGCAAATAATTAACTACAAAAATGAATTCGTGATTAACAAAATATTGTTTTTCCTTGGATAACGTGAAAATTTGAACAAATTTTATTTTGACTATTTTAATATGTTTCTGTTATAAATAGAAAATAAAAATGGTTTAGTTTGTGTAAAAGAATGTAAGTTGAAAGGAAAAGCGATGTTGGACTGAAACGATTTGCCGTCGGTCGGCGTTGATGTCTTTTGTAAGCAGGCCTTTGAAACTATTGTGACTCTGTTTGAAATACAAACAAACAGAATACCGAGCATATCATTAACGTACATATGTTAATAAGTATTTAAAATAGCATAAATGAGTAATAATATATTTTATGCTTGGAATCGGCCTTTATTTCTTTATATTAACTGCAAAGTTACAGTGATTCAGAATAAAATGATTTTAATTCAGATGAAGTTGTTTTAAAAAGACTTTAATTTAAATATATTGTTTTTATATTAATTGATGTGTTAAATAGGACGTTAAATAACATTGCATTACCACTTCTCATGCATATAAGTCTTAAATAAATTATAAATAATGGTAATATGTAAACAATTTGATATTTGTCAGTATAACCGTTTGAATGTACTAGTGTATCATATTTTTGTTATGTCTCTTTACCTGCATTTTTTTCGTTTAAGCTTAACCTAAGTCATTGTATCAATATTGTACTTTAAAGTATATGAATCTTTTATAAAGAGAAATTACATTATTTATATAAATATGAGCACTGAATAAGTTGAATGGACATTTTATTTTTATTTATTTAGAAAAGACGAATATAAAGTATTTCTTTGTAAATAAGTATTTGCCTGGAACGCAGCTATATTTGGAATAATAAAACTAAACATTATACAAAAAAAAACATAAAAATTAAATGTATTGATAATAAAATAAAAACAGGTACCAAAGATTTAAAATGTAAATCGGCGCGTGCGCGTTGCGGCTCACATTTAAACGTTAATTTTTGTAGGCTAAACAGCTGAAAACTGAGTTGTCAGTGTTGGCACTGTTTTAAGAAATTTTAACCTCTCTGGATAAAATAAGTTTAGTTTATTAATATACACATATAAGATTTTTCTAGAAAACCAACAAACATAAGCGTCAAACTGATATTTTTCTTCGCGTTAAAGGAAATTGTTCAAAACAATGTTTCCCAAAACGAGAGGAAAACACCGCACAACATAAGAAAAAACCGAAACGAAAGCAATGATCGGTTCAAGAGTCTACAAACCAAGTCGGATCGCATACGGAGCAGGTCGGGGCGGCACAAGTATCGGTATCAGAGGAGCACTAGGAACTACGGAACACAGTCACTGGATCACTTGTACCTGGTCGCCCACAAGGTCCTCGGCAGCTGTGATCGCGCAGCAGGCCTCCATTCCCGGCGGTGCCGGGGGTCGCGTGTCGGGCTGGCCTCGGTCACGGCGCGGGGACGACTCGGAGCCGGCGCGGGACACTCATGGCGCACGCCTGCGCGCACCCAATGCGCGCGACGAACTGCGTGTGTGATAGCGCGAGGCCTGCGACCTCCTTCGCGGGGTTGCAATGAAAGTGATTAGGTTCTTGCGAGTTGCGCTACTGATAACGAGGGCTAGTTTACTAGTTTCCGTTTCCAAATCATTTATTCCACCTTTCTATAGTTTATGAGTGTGTTTGGCGTTTGTTATACTCGTAGACGTGAGGTCAATGAACATATTTTTTTGTTGTTAAATTGATAATTTAATAAGTTTTTTTGTGTTAATATATTTTAAGCGGGATAAGTTAGTAATGACACAAAACTGCAATAATCGTTAAGATTAAATTGGTTTACTGATAACGAGAAAATTATCAACGCTAAATTAATTACCGGAATCAATTTTAATTTGGGGGCAGTCAAGTTTTCGTGGACCACACACACAATGACACAAGACAGAGTTATTTATATCTGAGAGACAACATCTAAATCACTTTCGAGTTGGGAGTGTGGTTATCAGGTTGAAGAACAGGTCGATGCGCGCTCGAAGGGCCAACTGCCTGACTGCCTCGCTGCCTCGCTGCCTGGCTGCCTCGCCGCCTCGCCGCCTCGATGCCTCGTGCTTGGTGCTCGCCGGCTTTCACTAACAACACGCGGTTTTTCTTCATATCACATATTAATAGGTTCACTTTGAATATGTTATCGTTACAACGATTTTCTTGAACGTGTAGCACTAGTTTTTGATTAGGTATGGTTGGTTAATTATAAAAGCGCGACTGGTTTTTGTTGGAGTTATAGAAAATAGGCAAAGTTTACTAGTTTTACTACTGCTATTCGTTTTCAATGATTTTATGTATGGATATTTTTCTTTGGCTTGTAAGCTCTGCAATCTGCAATCGCACCTTCACGGTAATTGTCAATTTGAAAGTGAAGATAGATACATTGTGGGACAAAATGTCCTCAAAAGAAGTGCCCCTAAAGATATACTAGTAACTTAAATCACTGAAAGCATTTAACACTAAACTTGTTTAAACACAATCCCGTGTCTTTCATCTTCAAACGATTCGATTCGTTGTAGTACGGTCGTTTAATTTGTTTTAGCGCTAAATACGAATACCTACATTTAATGATTGGGATGCGAGTAGTTCTTAATGTTACTATATTCCATATATTTAGGTAGTTAACTAAACGTAAACAATCGTAATATGTCTTTTTATTTAAAATAAATCGTATAAAAGGCATACAAAGATTATTTAAATTTTATTAATTAGGTACCTAACATTGGCTTAGGTAAATACCTAATTGTAAACATTTTTAGATAATACTTTTAGACAATTTTTCAGATAAAAGAGATATTAAGATTAGAGATGAAACGGATATCCGGTAACTATCGGGTCTATTCGACCTTGTTTTGATTATTCGGCCGGATAATGGATAGTACTTATTTCAGTATGCGGCCGGATACCGGATAGTACTTCAGTATGCGGCCGGATACCGGACAGTAAAATTCAAACAATTTTCCTTATTTTACACCAGGCAAATAATCACAATAGGTCAAAAATATTTGTTTTATTAAGTAATTAGTTTAGTATTCGAAATTAACAATTGGCAAATTGTCGTGAATTAATACCAAATTTTCCGCATTTTTTGGTAAGAGGTGGCTCCACTTAGCTTCGTAAATCTGTTTACAACTTTTCTAGTCCCGGTTTTTCCTGCTATCGCCTTTATTTAGAATAGAATAGAAATATTTTTATTCCGTCTTCCCATCTTCAAAACTGTCTGCCTCGCTTTTTTTTTCTATTGCTTAGGTACCTATAAGACCTTGCTTCATGCCAAATTTCAGGATTGTAGGTCAAAGGGAAGTATCCTATGAATTTTGATTACCTTGACAGTGTCAAAATATTTATTTTTTCACAGCTTGAAGAGACCACAGACCTAAGTATATGGTTTTAAATTCAGGTCGATAGCTCCACGCATTCGGTAAAAGGTCTTGACAGAAAGACAAACAAAAGTCAGATTTGCGACAGTCATTCTCTTGACCTCCAATTTTCTCAGTTCCAGGAAATCATCAATAGATACGGCTGGAGATGGAATGGCGCTACTTCTTCTCAAAAGTTCTAGGTCACTGAAAACGGCTGACAGTACCTACTCTAAAGAAGTTTTGCAGAATAAACTTGATAAAATGAAACGGTAAGTTTTAATAAAATGACCTAATTACATTTGTATTAATTTTATTTAGTCTGGTTTAATTTTTAAGTTATTTAAAATCGATATTTTTCAGTTTTTATGGTTTAACTAAGTTCTGCCAGCGGCTTCGCACCCGCGAATGTAGGTTTATCTGTAGGTACAGACCTTGGCCCCCCGTTTTATCTTCCTGAGGGGTGTATTTTAGATTGTTTAATATAATGTCAAATATAGAATATCGTAAAGAATGTTTTTGTATGTGTGTGCTTTGAGTACCTACTTCTTTTTGTTTGTTGTATTTGTATTCGTGTCAATCTATGGGTATTTTACAGGGCCCTAAGTCTGCTATTTTTATAAATTCGTCATTCCTACACGATTCCGTTGTCATTTTGCTAAAAGTTTGTAATCTGTTAATCCATAATGATCGATCATTGATCGGCCAATGGTCTTGTAATAGAATTGTGGTAGAATGATAATTTCGAGCATATTAAAACCAATAACTGCACAATAACGTTCTAATGGTAAAACACTGATCAAATAAACTGTCAAAGTTTTAGCAGATTACCGCAAACGTCAAATATTCATTTGTCAATATGTACGAGATTACCATTCTATGCCACTTCTTTCAATGGAGTGTCAGTGGTTGACCATTGGAAAGTCATAATGACGCCATTATGTTAGTAGATTACCAAGCTTGTGAAAATCGACAATTATGACATCAATGATAGACTATTCTGACACTATTGTAATAGCAGACTTGGGGCCCTGATCTGAATGTCAATTATTATTAGATATTAATTACTAAGGTCTTTTTAACGTAGCATGCGTAGGATGACAGCAGGATGAAAAATCTTTGAGGTGAGAGAAAAGGATAGGTAGCTACACTGTATCCGACAGCTGTCACCCGCACCATTTTATAGCAATTTTAGTGTCCTCCTCCTCCTTGCGTGAGGCTTCATCACTTTCGTACGAATGATATTTTTAAGCTATTGCATAGCTTCTATCGCGGGCCTTGAGCGTGGAGACCGAATCCAGAAATTCCGTAACGAAAATAACCTAACACCCCCCACTCATTTGTTTTTTGAGCGTGGTGACCGATAAGAAAACAAATGAGTGAACAATCAATCAAAATTCAATTCAATGTGTGAAAGTGTAACTTCAATTAATATCAAAGAAAAAAAAAAACAAAGGAAAAAAAATACTGCATAAATAAAATAAATACATAATTATAATTGCATAAGTTGATAACAATGCTATGCAATAGCTTTACCGCGGCAGTCCCCGAGTGCCACACGTCTTTTTCCGTCTGTTTCGGTCTCTGGTGGTGTGAAGGGCAATTTTATTATTTAAGTGTAAATATGTACTCAAGGGGCAGATATATAATTTTTGATGATTATAAATTCAACATCACGTTTAAACGGCTAGTCCGTATGATTTGAAAAAAAAAAATAGACTATTTGCCTAATAATTTGAAATGCGAACATTAACATTTTTCTCTTTGAACTTGGTGTGATTTATTTTCAAAGTTACGTCTAACACAGACAAAAAAGCGAAGATCAACCAAAAATACACCTAAAGATTTTTGTTTCTAAAAGATAACAAGTATAGTTTTTATTCATCATCATCATCATCATCAGCCTTTTAATGTTCCCACTGCTGGGACTCAGGCCTCCTCTCTAGGAGAGGGAATGGGCCGTAATCCACCACGCGGGCCCAGTGTGGGTTGGTGGATGTCACATGTCTTCGAATTTTTTGGTTCTAGGACATGCCGGTTTTTTCCTCACGATGTTTTCCTTCACCGTTTTGAGAGCAGTGGTAATGAAATAAATTACACAAAGTAATGCGCCTGACAGGGTTTGAACCTGCGACCTACAACTCGTAAGTCGGAGCCATTACCACTCGGCCACCACTGCTCTTTAGTTTTTATTCATATAGTGTTGAATAAATTAAGGACAGTACTTCACGCCAGAACCGCTGCTCAAACTTTAGCAAGCGCAAGTTCGATCGTGTAATGCTCTCATCTTTGGGACGGATCTGCCAAATACCAGCTTGATACACTTGAGGCAATTGAGAGGCGAGCCAGAAGGATAATTGGCAATGATGCACTCGTTTGGGGAGTAAGGGGAGAATGGACACAACATCTAATCCAGCCCAATTGTGAACCTCACCTGCACGCGCCTAATGGCGGCGGAGACCTAATGGTCACGTGGTGCTCCCTGCTGCAAAACAGACAAGGAAATGGCGACCGAGCAATGGCGGTATAACCTTACCCCCAATTAGCAAACTAGTTGGAAGAGGCTAAAGCGAGCCTTGGGGCCAAAATAGCCCTTTAAAGTGTCTTAGAAGATGATTTAAACATGGAAGCGAATTTACAAACGAAACTACCCCAGGAAGGTACCAGTGTTACTGGAGAATCCTTCCCCGAGTCTAACTCGGGCTACCCCACCGTATCTGGAGGGGGGGGCATAACTTCGCCGCCATTGGAAAAAAGTAACACAAATCCCAAAAACAAAGAAACCAAAAAAATATGTGCAGCAAACTTTTCACCCAAGTCTCTTCATAAGACCAAGAAGTACTTCAGTTGGAAATCTGCCCCATGGCAATACGTTGAAAGTACCGCAAGATGATTTCAAAATGAACAAAAAAAAGACACCGATCTACCGGACTGGCAAAGAGTACCCGTCAATAGAAATCCCAATAAAAAAAGGAAGCTTTCAAATCAGCAGTCCCCAGAAAGAGTTCCAACCTCAAACATGTTTGCTGGGCTACCTTTAACTGACAAAACCCAAGAAGCTAACCAGCCCAGAGAAAAGAAGCTAAGTAAACCTCCTCCTATTATTTTGTACGGAGTTGACGACATAAATAAACTCACACAATTTCTTGAAACAGCAGCTGAAAGATCCAGATTTAACTTTAAGATCGTCAACAAAAACCAATTAAGAATAATGAGTGAAGATGTAGATGTTTATAAATGTTTGACAGCAGCTGTTAGAGAAAAGGGGCTCATAGGCCACACCTTTAATAGAAAAGAGGAACGAAGCTACAGACTTGTGATTAGAAACCTACATCACATAACCCCACATGATGCTATTAAAGCAGCTTTTCATGAATCAGGTAACACAGTAGTTGGAGAAATATTAATGCAAGATTTGGCTCAGACAAAAAACCTACATCGACATTCTTTGTCAACCTACAACCTGGATCCAACAATAAAGCAGCAAAACAAATCAGAAATATTTACCACCAAATTGTTACTATAGAAGACCCTAAAAAAAAGACTACCATAGTACAATGTCAAAGATGCCAGCAGTACGGACATACCAAAAACTATTGTATGAGGCCACATCGTTGTCTTAAATGTGCAGACTCACACCCGACTAAAAACTGCCCGAAAATTGACCGCACCACGCCTTGGCTCACACCCTTCAAACTACAAAGGGTGCGAGGTTTACAAAGAGATCTTGGCCCGAAAAACGCAACAGCGCTCACACTCAAATGTAAAAAAACATACTACCCAAGCTCATATAACTACAAGACGATGCACACCACAAAAAGAACAAACCACAAATCTGACTATTGACAACGATAAAACAGATAAGAGATACAGTGAAGTCCTAAAAAGTCTCCCAACAAATAAAATTGACAAGGAACAATCACAACGAGAGAATTATCAAGAGCTATTATTATTCAAAAAAATAGAAGAAATTTACTTAAAACAAGCAGAAAAAATTGACATCATCTTACAACAAATGAGCAAAATGCTGGGGCATCGTGTCTGGCACAAAGGGCTTTTATGTAAAATCAAATTACTCCTACCGCACTGTTTTTATCGAATACTGGAATCCTATCTCACCAACAGAATATTCCAAGTGAAAGAGGTTGATAGCACATCAGGCTTCTACGACATTCTGGCTGGAGTCCCACAAGGCTCAGTACTGTACACGATATTTACTGCAGATCTACCACAAACACCTGGAGTCACTATTGCAACCTATGCAGATGACACGGCAATTTTAGCGTCCAGTACACACGCAGTAGAAGTTTCGGCAGCACTTCAAAGGTGCCTCAACGATATAAACCAATGATTTGTCAAGTGGAGAATCAAAGCAAATGTCAACAAGTCTGTTCAGGTCACATTTACTCTGAGAAGAGAAACCTGTCCCCCAGTGTACCTGGGTGGAAGACAACTGCCCCACAGCGAGGTATTTATTTTATTATTCAAGTATCTGGGAATGCATTTGGACCGCCGATTGACATAGCAAAAACACATCGAGTCAAAACGTAATGAGATAAACTTCAAATACAAAGGGTTGTACTGGGTACTGGGAAGGAACTCCAAACTGTCCCTGGATAACAAACTCCTATTATACAAGTGTGCTATAAAACCAGTTTGGACCTATGGAATCCAGTTGTGGGGAGCAACCTGTGACTCTAACAAAAACAAAATCCAAAGAACCCAGAACTGCATCCTGAAACAAATCAGTAATGCACCCTGGTTCATACGAAACTCGGAAGTTCACAAGTATACCAACATGCCAACAGTGAAGGAAGAAAAAAGAGCATGCTCGGGGGGAAATACAAAACCAGACTGGAGAAACATCCAAACCAGCTAGCTGTCCAGCTTACATTACCAGACTGTGTGCACAGATTAAAGAGACACAGAATATTAGAACTCGGCAATATATGAGCCATTATATTAGTATGGAGGATACTTCTAATGAGAAATATCACTCCACCGGAATTATTCGCTTAACGCATCTGCTCATAGTTGGAAGGACTGTTTGCACGATATAACTTGGAAAAAAAAATGCACTCGTTGAGTCGAGGCTTCAAAGTCTTGAGTACCGACGCCGAGTTGCTAGCCTGTCGGTTTTCTACCGGTTGCATTTCGGTGAGTGTGCGTCGGAATTGCATAACCTAATTCCGCCCAGCCCGTTCCATCATCGGACTAATAGAAGTGCGGCGATGCGCCACCGTTACATTGCGGACATCCCACCTACACGCACAAAACGTTTTGGGAACTCATTCGTTGTGCGTACAGCTAAGGAGTGGAATTCCTTGCCGGAGTCTGTGTTTCCTGATGGCTACAAACCGGAATTCTTTAAGTCAAGAGTGAATAGGTTACTTCAAGGCAAGCGCGCTTCATCGTCGACCACATCGTCACTTTCCATCAGGTGAGATAACGGTCAAGCGCGAACCTATCAGCTATAAAAAAGGATATATTATTATTCGAATAATCTTGATGTGTGAGGAGTGACACTTGCTCCTCTTTGACTCGCTCAGTGCTTTTAGTGTTGCCTTAAAGCAGAAACCTTCTGTGACTGGGTAGTTTGCGTCTAGTAGTAGGACCAACACCAGACACTGCTTACTGAAAGAAGAGTTTGTAATCGTATCGTGAGTCGTGAGTACTGCCAGCAGTCTGAGAAATTAATAATAATAACTTGACTCAGACAGAACTTGACGCCCTGGATAGGAGGGTCCGTACACTACTTACCGCAAATCGGATGCATCACCCACGGTCATCGGTGATGAGACTGTATATCCCGCGGAAGTGTGGGGGTCGTGGCTTCTTAAATGCCAAGACCCTGCAAAACCGCGAGGTATGCAGTCTCAGGGAATATTTCCTAGCCGTCGACGTGGGTATGCACCGAGATATGGTGGCGGTGGACAAGGGCGTCACCCCACTCTCCTTAGCTAACGAGAACTGGCGGAAACCTTTAGTACTGGATACTAATGACCGCAGGGAAGTATGGCAGAGCAAGGAGCTTCACGGACGCTTTTACCGGGCCTTACATGGGCCCGATGTAGACCTATTAGAGTCCGTATCTTGGCTACGTTTCGGTGACCGCTTCGGGAAAACCGAAGGTTTTGTTTTTGCAATTATGGACGAAATTATGATGACGAACAACTACCGGAAATACATTGTGAAGGATGGTACGGTTGACATCTGTCGGGCATGCCACCGGCCCGGGGAATCAATCCAACACATTATTTCTGGGTGTTCTCGTCTGGCTAACGGAGACTATTTGCATAGACACAACCTCGTAGTCAGGATTATTCACCAGCAACTTGCTCTTAAATACAATCTTGTAGAATCAGAAGTACCGTACTACAGGTATGTGCCCGACCCAGTTCTTGACAATGGCAGTATCACGTTATATTGGGATTGAACTATCATCACTGACAAGACTATTGTTGCCAATAAACCTGATATAGTGGTGATAGATCGACTAGAGCATCGCACAATGATTGTTGATATAGCGATCACACCTTAGGAGGCTCTCGTTAGGCGACTGGATCAAGGGCTTGATTTAGAGAGCAGTTCTTCTGGACACGGCTTGTATTGTTAGGAGGTTCCTTTCTCTGGAGCCCTGACCGCCGGTAGCTTGGACTCTGTTCCCGATACCGTCGGGATACTGTTTTTTATATTTTTAAATGTTTTTTTTTAATTGTTTTTTTTTTTAAGGAATATTTAAAAATATAATATAATATGTATAAAAATTAAATAAAGGAAATAATAATAACCTCATCGCCGTATCTCTACGTTGACGTCGTGGTGAGGTTTGCGCGCTCCATTAAACCCTAAGTCTGTGTCGGTAGCTATTGCCGTAACATGCTTAGGGTGAGGGGCCAGACCAAGAGAGATACAATCCGCAGGGCAGTTTTGTGGCGAACTATCGGGCATTAGCGACCCCACGGACCCGATCTCCCGGGAGAAGTCTTGTTTTTCACCTCCGGTTTGCCTTTATTGGCCGGCCGTAATGAATACTGACGAGGAACAGAGCTCAGGAACCTCTCTCTTGCCTTTATTGGCTGGCTTGAGTGGAGATTCACAAAAGCAAATGCGCTCGGGAGAAGGATGTATAATCCAGTAAGGTGCTGGTAGGGATCTTGACCGTACTTCCGGGATTGTCCTGATAGCCGTAGTATACCTCTCCACTCCTCAAGCACATCAAGATATGTTGCCCTCTTATTGCTACGTCAATTCGTGCTAGCGACCGTTTTTTGGGGGCCCATTTGTTGAGTGTGTAAGTCACCCCCTGCCCTTTTATCGATGGAAA
Organism: Mythimna ferrago; assembly: GCA_910589285.2. Classification (NCBI taxonomy): domain Eukaryota; kingdom Metazoa; phylum Arthropoda; class Insecta; order Lepidoptera; family Noctuidae; genus Mythimna; species Mythimna ferrago. Next base: position 19,958,182 of record OU342673.1, on the reverse strand, counting down.
TTAAAACATTGTTCAGGCAGGAGCCATAGTTTTAAAATAGTTCCTGGTAACTAGTCCACTTAAGACTCCAAAAACCATAGCCCTATATTATTTTCCACATGTTGCAATAGTTTCCCTTCAACCGGGAGTTGTCTTTGGATGCACTAGCATAGCGCATACAGAGATAATCACCGGTTGGTACCACGTTCCTTTAAAAGCGTCTAAAAGGGCCTCTGCGAGTTGGTTTCGGCTCCTCGTATGCCTTCCAAAGGTCCAGGAGCTCAGGGTCCTGAGATAAATAAATATATAAAAATAATAATATATTTGTTCAGGCTTAAATTGACGAATGTTTGAATTTATGTTAGACAGAAAATAAGAAATAGTGTCTCTGTCTTATTTCGGTGTACTTTCTCGTATATATTTAATGCCTTTGACTTTCTCTAACAAAGATAATTTGTGTTTTTAGTGCGAATGTAAAACTAAAATAAATACCTACTTTATTTTATCATTTTAGTACCAACATGGTTATTATTCAAGTACCCTTAATGCCATGTACTCACAATATTTCCAATGGTAAGGACAGTGAACCCTGTTCAGACCCTTTTCTTACGGTTGTTTCTCTAATATAATTATTTCAGCCCTCCTAGGCAAGTTACAACCGTTTTGCTTGCGTCGAAAGGTTCGAGTTGGCCACGCCCCCAATTTTTTTATCCCATACTTTTGAGGTTTTCTACTAGCGTTAACGATTGCAGATTATCAACTTGGCTAGGGGTACTGTTTAGTACCATTTTTTGGCACATACCCATTTGTATACTACATAGTTCGCTGATATAGTTATCGGCACGGATCTTGAGCGCTGGCTTCAAGTTGCGCAGAAGTAAAATATTCGGTCTCTTTAGTGGTGCGACGTGAGACGCAGGGGCGGGAAATGTCAGTGATTGGCTTGCCGCGCCATCGTGTCATAGACATCACTCGTGATTCGTTCCTTGCACTTGCTGCATGTATCTAACAACGACGACGATTGGCTCGCTAATGTATGGAATGCGCAAAGCGATCCCCACTCTGAAGCCGAGCGCTCAAGATCCGTGCCGATAACTATATAATGCGACTCGCGCATTAAGTCTCTTCAGAGAAGTGTTATTACTCTTTTTCACCTGAACTTCTCAACAAAACGCATAGTACTAGTCATTTAAGAGTTATGTTATGATCGTAAATGTCATGAATGTTACATTATTTTATTGTTGTCTAAGTTTTTAAGTGTATTAAGCAATTGATTCCTATACTCTGTTCAAAATAACAATAGACATTTATGAATACCTTTTATTCCTGTCCGTTCAACCGATTTTGAATTTGATTGCGTTGATGGCATGACAAATGGCAGCTGCAGTAAATAGTTGGTATTATAACCACTTTTTTTGCTTTTAATACGTAACTATCCTTCTGCCTACGATATAGAAGTTAAAATCGGTTAAACAGACAGTAAAAAAAGTTTCTTTAAAAGTCTATTCTTAACGCGAATAAGGTATAGTAGATATTGTAATCTAAAATTGGTCAAGTTTTGTACTTATCACAAGTGTCTGCACAACTGAACAATATGTGGAAACTTTAAAAAAACCTTCATCTTGGTAAGATGAGGCTGAGAATTTAAGTGTAGGTAGAGAAGACTGCCGGCTAACTTGATCCATTTGATACGAAATAATCCGCATTTTAATGGAAATCTAAGTAACTGTGTCAAAAACTAAATACAATCTAAATATGACACTTGCTAAATACAGGCTAATTAATGAACAATCCGCTTGGAACCAAAAGGAAACGAAACTTTTTTTTTTTAATAGTTACCGAAGAATAATACTTCGCAGAAAATAGTCTTGTCTGTTACAGTATGCATGCAATACTTCGAAAGAAAAAAAATATAAAATAGGTTTTTTTTTTACTAAACAACATAATCTTTGTCTTCCGATTTTTTTTCTAACCTCGTGAACCTTACAAAACTATATAACATAAATAAACTTCATAACCACATTCAGTAGAGTCATTGATATAAATAACACGTTATTTATTTAAATTTGAAATAGGTAATTGTATTATTATGTAGATATTATTAAAATCAAGATTAGCATAACTCCTATTATAATATATTTCACCCAAAGATTGGCGTGACTCATAGCATTTTCTATTTAGAGGCGAGGTTCGTCTCCTTAAATTTATATCGATATATATGTAATATATAGGTACTATTTTACGACGAACAGGGCGTCTAGAACTGGCTTAACCTTTCGAATGTCTTAAGTTACACAGTCCGACATAAGGTAATTGTCTTTCTATTGTGTCTCTAATTACGACATTCAAAGAGTTAATTCAAAGCGCCTGGAGGAAAGCTTATCGCAACTATAACATCTCCTGCGTTTTGATTACCTACGCACCGTAAGTATAAAATACTGATTGATATCACAAGCTATGTGCCAAAAATAACTAACTTCCATATAAATTTTCATTCCATATGCAGAAGAATTAATATTTTTGAAAGGTCATCCCTATTATCAGAAACCTTTCGTAGTAGGTCACATTCATAGGTTACAGTGATTGAGGCAATGTAGGTATTGTCTATCTGTGAAAGTTTAAGCAATTTTTGGAATTGTTTATTTTATTCTCGATACACTCACTATAACTGTGGGAAATCAAACTACTTAAAATGAGTCGAAACATGTATGACACAGTCATTATATACAAAAAAATGTATCATAACGTTTTTCGGTTTGCGCCTGAAGAAAAGTTAATCGCAACTAAATACAATTTAGTAAAGATCTACATACTTTTCAATATTTTGATCCTGACTTAAATGGAAAAGTAAATTTGTTTTCACTTGCTCAAAATGTCCGTCATTGTAGCGTATCTAATGCCCGTCATACACGCTGACCGGTTTGCCTGTGTTTCAATACTTTATCGCAGTATTACGTGATGTTGTAATAATCAGATATCATTAAATTACGGTTGACCACCAAAAATATACTTGTACATGTGGTCAAACGCCCATACCTCGGGGGTAAAATCCGTGATGAGATCGACTGCTGTTTGGATCAGAATGAGAGCTGGATAAAACGGATAAAAAAACAGATTGCATGTAGCGGAGATGAGAATGCTGAGATGGATGTGTAGAGTGACGAGAACAAATAGTAGTAGACGTAGTGAGTATAGAAGTAGATATAGTGAGAAATGAGCACATAATATTAGACGAAGTTTGAAAGTATGTAACGGTGACTGTAAAGCCAAAGAAAATATATGGTATGGCCATGTAAAGAGGAGGGATGAAATGCACGTTACTAAAACTGTTCTGAATGAGCATGAATAGATAGGGAGAGGGAGGCCAGAGAACAGGTGGTTGGATTGTGTGAGGAGTGATATGAATGAAAAGGGAGTTCACGATATAGAGTGACTGCTGACAGGATAGAAAGGAAGAAAAAAGATATAGCGCTGGCCAAGTAATATGGGATAGGGGAAAATGCCGATGTGATCAGAAATGTCAAAAAAGGGATATCACAACAGATCACGTACAGCTATGCAAAAAATACAGTACAAGCATATCAACAGTTGAGGGCCGAAGATTTGAGCCATGTGGTAGCCAGATGGTCCAATTCGATGACCTTCTATTCTAATAAGCCCAACACTGTATCAATTATTAAAATTGACAAGTCCCAGCGTACGTAACCATTTAGTAGGGATTCTCAATATCATACGCTTGAAAACTTTTCATTTTTCCGGTATTGCCAATTTCCGTATTCTTCAAATTAGGAACACACTAACTCTACTTTTAGCTGTTTGATTATAGTATTCCTACATTTCTAAACTTCAATTTTACTACAAGAAACGCAGTTTTCGTAATTGATAAAACAATTTTAATGTACGTCCAATTATAATTTAGGTGTATTCAAGGCTAGAGTGAATAGGCTCTTAATAAACTAGTGCACCTCACCGTCAATGATTGCATCACTGCTTACCATCAGGTGGAATCGCAGTCAAGCACTGGATTATATCAATATTTTTTTTTTTTTTTAAGCTATTGCATAACTTCTATCGCGGGCCTTGAGCGTGGAGACCGAATCCAGAAATTCCGTAACGAAAATAACCTAACACCCCCCACTCATTTGTTTTTTGAGCGTGGTGACCGATAAGAAAACAAATGAGTGAAAGCAGCTGTCGACGTTTTGGATGGGTGGGGTTAAGCAGCTGTTAGCGAGGTCTGGTTTTTGATGGAAGAGGTTATGCAGCTGTTGGCGAGGTCTGGTTTTGGATGGAAGAGGTTAAGCAGCTGTTGGCGAGGTCTGGTATTGGATGGGTGGGGATAAGCAGCTGTTGGCAAGGTCTCATTTTGGATGGGTGGGGTTAAGCAGCTGTTAGCGAGGTCTGGTTTTGGATGGGTGGGGTTAAGCAGCTGTTGGCGAGGTCTAGATTTGGATGGGTGGGGTTAAGCAGCTGTTGGCGAGGTCTGGTTTTGGATGGGTGGGGTTAAGCAGCTGTTGGCGAGGTCTGGTTTTGGATGGGTGGGGTTAAGCAGCTGTTGGCGAGGTCTATTGCATAAGTTGATAAAAAATGCTACGCAATAGCTTTACCGCGGCAGTCCCCGAGTGCCACACGTCTTTTTTTGATACCTTACTTGGCCATATTTAGGTACCAGTCATTCGATTTTTCTTTGTGGGAAAGGCTTTAGAAATTGGGGGTAAACTGGGAGTCAGTTTAAATTATTGAACCGTTTTTAAACATGAACCAAATAAGACCTGCTTTCAAATTAACCAAACTCTAATTGGTCAATCCGTTTAAGAGCTACCGTACCACAAAAATACACAACAAACACACATACAAAGTGGTCAAACTTTCGTCGGGAGTTAGAAAACGTTTACTTTCAAATCGCATTATCTGGTCGGTGACCATTTTCAAAATGTATGTAAGGACCGATTCTTACTGAAATGGCAGCGGCCGGCAGCGATGCGGTGAGCACTTTATAGTGAAATAATTTTAAACTTTATTTTCATGAAATAAAGACGAGTATCGCTTGACAGAAACAAAAAGGGCGCGCGGCCACCCACGGCGTCAAGTGGCCGTGCGCGGCTTCGAGCGGCCTCTACGCGTTGCTGCCGACCACTGTCGGCTGCTGCTATACCCATTAGATATATTAGTATGAATCGGCCCTAAATATGGATCGTTTTTACAGTTTGCGATTGAGATGAAAATGGGTCGTTCCTTTAAAATACGACAATTAATATATGGCTTATACTATGAAACATTTCAAAAGTATTTATTCATCATCTTCATCATCATTTCAACCGAAATACATCCACTGTTGGATATAGGCCTCCACCAAGCGTCGCCACAACGATCGATTCTGTGCGTCTCGCAACCACCGCATTCCCGCGACTCTCATCAGGTCTTCGGCCCACCTTGTGGGAGGCTTTCCAACGCTGCGTTTTGCGATGTGCGGTCGCCACTCCAGAATCTTTCGGCCCTATCAACTATGCGTTTTACGAGCAACGTGTCCTGCCCACTACAATAGTATTTATTAATTAAAGAGATTCTCATGGTTATGGATTGTATAAAAAATGATAGCCATATCAGAAAAATGAAGTGCCTATTGAGATGTTGGTGAATAGAGGTAGTGAAAGACGAAAACATACTGGGACGACCTCAATTTACTTGGAATAAGGTGTGGTGAGTAATGACTACCAAGCACGACATCTGAGGTTGAGGGTCTGGGTTCAATTCCTAGGTCGGGCAAAAATGCTATTGAGATTTTCCTTTAGGAATACTCTGAAACTGCCCGGTGTTTGGAAATTGGTGGTGTGACACTCCCATTTCTCCGAAAGCCGTTAGTCCTGCACCTGATCTGCCTCCGGTCGTGTCGTATTGCCGTCCCATCGGATTATGAGAGTAATGGAACAGAGAGTGCACCTGTGTTTGCGTGAGCACTTGTGCACTATAGTATCTCTTGCTTACATGGCTAATCTCTGTTGAGATTTTTCAGTCTGATTGAAATTCGCTCGGGAGGATTATCTACACTAATATTATAAAGATAAAGTCTTTTTTGTTTTTATGGTTTTTTGTTTGTAGGAGATTTGATTGTAGATTCTCTGGAAGCACTGGTCCGATCGCTAAAATTTTTTCACCCATAAGAAAGCTGCTTTATTCCTGAGGGCGAAACCGCGAGCAAAAGCTAGTTATATATAGACATACTGAGAGACCTAGAATCCTTCTTTGAGATAGCCCTTTTTGTAACCCAATCAATCAATCTATGTAGCCTTTTCTTAACTATGTTGGGTCAGTTTCTTGTCAAACTGGATGAAGCTAAGTTACCTACATAGACCTTTGCATGGAGCGCCTGCCTATTCTGTCCAACTTAGGTAGTCAGTTGAAATTCCCCGTGACTCTACGGGGCTTCGGCCCTGCTGGTGCTGGGCCCTTATGGCATTGTTGACCTCTCTTTGAGGCGCGTGTCAAATACTACCTGCCGTCGAGGACTTGGGTTCGGTCTGCACGGCGAGCTATGAGTAGCTCGCCGTCCGCAAGCTTGTGCCAACGGTGGCTGGTAGTGGACTCAAACGTGCGACGTCTCCTTCGCTAACATTACTGCTTCGCTAAAAGTTATTCTATTCTATTCTATTCTATTCTATTCTTCGCAGGAGCAGCTTCTACCTTGCTCCAGATCATAGAAAGAAAGAAAGAAAAATATTTATACTACCACTAGACCAACAGGACAGTCGAAATGAAAATAAAACTTTTTACAAAAAAAAAAATAGTTTCTATAATAGTTTTGTCTCTTCGTTATTTAACACCGACTTCCGAAATTAAAGTTATTTTGTACTTTTCAGTGTTTATTTAACATTGAAGTCGGTTGAATTTTTTTTTGTAAAAAGTTTTTTATTTTACACTTTTTAGGGGACCTACCACCACTAAAAAGTACCTCTCAGCCAAACTTAAATACCTTATAGCCAGAAAGCATCTCATAACGATTCTAATAATCCCAAACACGGTTAAATTACATTAATTTACCTTCTGGCTTCGGCATCAGATCGGTCCGATACATCTCCTACCCCTTTTCCTTCAGCCAGTCATCGACTACACGTATAAACAAATCAATTTTACTTGTTACGACAGTTCTGCTGTGATCCTATGAGGAGTTCTGTGCCATATCTTCGAAGTTCATGATCAAATCATAACAATATTTCAATGGGACCAACTTGGAAGTATGCTACCTTTAAATCAAAAAAAGAATTTTCAAAATCGGTCCACAATTGACCGAGATATCGGTGAACAGACATAAAAAAAAAAAATAACAAAAAAAGTCTGGTGTGAGGTGAATAAAACATAGCCTAAACTAGGACCCGGTGCGAGAAGTCAGCGCCGTCGATCGCTCCGAGGACACAGTTGTGCTCCAGGCCTAGTTGGGGCACACCTCCACAATGACCATATGCTCCACCATATACTCCGGATGGTCCGCAGAATGGCGACATCTAGGCGTTTCTACCGCCTGAATCCGGTGCTGAAACCTCCCGAGCTTAGCATGTCCGTTGAGGACCTGCGTCATACGCTTCTCCAGCTACTTCTCAAAGAGGAGGCTTACCGTCTCGATTATGGAGTACCCAAACTAATCTATAATATAAAAATGAATCGCTAAATGTGTTGCTAAGCTCAAATCTCAAAAACAGCTGAACCGATTTCGATAATTCTTTTTTTTTTGTGTTTTTTATGGTAAGGAAAAAAAATGAAAATAGGGCAGAGTAGGGTAGGGTAGAGTAGGGTAGAATAGGGTAGAGTAAGGTGGAATAAGGTAGAATATAGAATAGGGTAAAGTAGGGTATCTAGAATAGGGTAGAGTAAGGTATAGTAGGTGGAGTAGGGTAGAGCGGGAGCGAAGCCGCGGGCAAAAGTTGGTATACATGTATGAAACTAATCCAGAAACACCTGCTTCCGAAATTAAAGTTTAATTTTAATGTCTGAAATACTCGTAGTTCGCCTATTTTACTTTTTATGCACGTTTCATTAGATACTTACGACATTATAATGTAGAGGAAATATACCATGAAACGAAGTATTGTTTATTAATAAAAACTGCCATTATTCTTCTATATTACTTACTATCCTTAATAATACGTAAATTCCGAAGGATATTATACATAGGTACATGCTAGAGTCATTTATTATTATTTATTGTTTCATGTATAATAGTGGCATTTATAGACGGAATGAAAGCAACAAGGCATTTTCTACTTTTCGGTTAAAGAGGTAGAAAATGCCTTACGAATGTTTACTCTATGGTAGGTGAACAGTCCCGACCATTAAGATATACCTAAAAGTTATCGTATGAAAATATGACAACGTGTTTTAGATAGATCTATCTAAATTGACCTCAATATATATTTTTTCGACGTTAATATTTTCCAGTTAAGGTCCAATAAAAAATTTGTTCAAAGTATAATCGGGTACCTACAAAGAGATTTACTGAAAGATCAATGCACTTTACGGTAAATTAATTTATCTAGCGCTTTTTTTATCTGTATACATAAAAATAAGTCCCTATTTCTTTGGTCACGTCATCACGCGTGAACGGCTGGACCGATTTTGCTTCTTTTTTTTTTTGTTGTGTTCGTTATTGTGAGGAGAAGGTTCTTATGGAAAAACAAATTAGGGTAGTGTAGGGTATAGTAGGGTAGAGTAGGGTAGAGTAAGGTAGAGTAGAGTAGAGTAGGGTAGAGTTGACAGCTTAGCTAAAAGGTATCACAACATAACTATTAGGCGGTACGAAGTTCGTCGGGTCAGCTGGTGTAAAATAAAAATTACAATAGTAAAGATAACTGTTCTACAAAAGAATAACATAAGCATATTCATCCTTTTAATGTTTCCACGGCTGGGACTCAGGCCTCCTCTCGGGAATGGGGTGTAATCCACCACGCGGGCCCAGTGCGGGTTGGTGAATGTCACATGGCTTCGATTTTTTTGTTCTAGGATAAGCCGGTTTCCTAACGATGTTTTCCTTCACCCTTTTTGAGAGCTGAAATAAATTACACAAAGCAATGCGCCTGGCTGGGTTTGAACCCGCGACCTACAACACATACATCGGGGCTATTATCACACCGCCACCACTGCTCTCCAATGCAGATAATTGTATCTTATTGCTCATGAATTTACCTGCTGTATAGGTAAGTACATATGTACTTGCTAATAAGGAGGATATTGTTATTCCACTTATTCCTTCCCGTCAATCGCTTAGGTTATATGATAACGAACAAAGCAGGTCAAGGTCTGTTTTATACCGGTACAGGAGTCTATTAAACCATTACCGTGCTAGGAAAGTATCAAGCGCGGAAAAACGACGACACGGAATACGATCACCAGCGTATCATAACCGTACATAGATCGCAGTAAGTAGGTTTGTTTGGTAGGCGAAGTTCTCGGAAGGCGAAGAACTCACCTCTCGAGCTGTGTTCAAAGCTCTTTGCAAATTGAATTAAACCCAATGAAAAAAAAAATCAGACTTTCCTACGATGTTGTCTCAACGTATGATTGATGTAGCCACCACAAATCTAATGAAGATCGAACAAACTTGTTTGATGAAGTCGGATTTTTTTTTTCATCACTAGATTCATTTATTCTTGGGCAAAGAACTCATTCAGAAACATTCAGAAACATTCTGCATATTATTACTATAATGATTGCAAAAACTACACCAATATTATACAGGTGTAAATGAATAAGTACATAGGTTCGTTATGTATGTGTGTGTGTAGGTGTATATATGTTAATTATTCCCTCACGTTCGAACGGCTTAACGAATTTGGATGAAAGATGAAAAAGCATAAAGGTAGGAAGAACAACTTATTTTCCCAGCCAGTCTAGTCAGAAATAATATATAATCTGTCTAATAAGTTAAACGACTTGGGTAATTATTAGGATTTAATTAAATCTGATGTAGTCAACACGGGTTCAATAATCAAGGTTGATTAAGAGATAGAGATCATTGTTTACTAACAGAAGAACCTTATAAAAAGTACCGAATATAAGTATTTTTAAATGATTAAATTATATACAAAATTCCCAAGTCGGTTGACTTATTAGACAGACTATACATCGTTATCGTTCATTTGCAAAACTCGCCCATGAACAAGCATAGACTCTTTTGCATAGCAACAAATTATGATAATTATTTTGCAATGTTGCCATCTCATCCTATCACCTATTCCTCTCTTAACTGGCACCAATAAGCATGGTCAGTACTCAGCGTTTTGATTGAGTAAAGTGGAGATGAACGTCACAGGCCGTTATGTCCAACTGTATTTAAACATGATTTAGCAGTTGTATAATGTATATGTTTATATTTAAAAACATAGGGTCTTATTTAATTATAATGAACCTGTGTACTGTCCCACTGCTGGGCTTCCAGCTATTTAGCAACTGATTCGAAATTCAAATTCTCTATTGAATTGAACATAATTTTTTGTTCAGTAGGAAATAAGAAAGGAAAATAGTTTATTTGCGTCAAACATGGCGCGTCATCATCATTCCAGCCGATAGACGTCCACTGTTGGACATAGTCCTCCCCCAAATGTCGCCACAATGCACGATCCTGTGCGTCTCACATCCATCGGATTCCCGTAACCTTCACCAGGTCATCGGTCCATCTTGTAGTTGTAGGAGGCCTTCCGCGCTGCGTCTTCCGGTACGCGGCCGCCACTCCAGAACCTTTCAGCTCCAACGGCAATCTGTTCTGCTAGCAATGTGCCCTGGCCATTGCCACTTAAGTTTGGCGATTTTTCGTGCTATATCGGCAACCTTGGTTCTCCTGCGGATATCTTCATTTCTGATTCGATCACGCAAGAAAACTCCGAGCATAGCCCTTTCCATTGCCCTTTGGGTGACTTTAAGCCTTCTGATGAGGCCTATTGTGAGCGACCACGTTACGGCACCATATGACATCATTGGCAACACGCACTGTGGTCTTCTAGACGAGAAGATACCGTGCAGCTTCCCGAAAGCTACCCAGCCGAGTCGGATTCGACGGTTGACCTCTTTCTCTAAGTTAGACCTACCCAACTGGATTGATCTCATCTTATGCTTCCCTTAGTTTGTATAGTCTCCCCGTCATCTTAACCTTGGCCCAATTATCACCTTCAGTCAATCAGGTTTATATATATTGTATTGTTTCAATTGCTTCGAAACTTCCGACACAATAAAAATAAGTGTTACAATGTTATTGCAAACATAGCAATCACTGGGTCAGAGCGTGCAATGTCGGTGGGTCGCTGACGTATCATATCAGCGACTGTTCATAAGGAGACCTCGTAGGGATGGCAATTGTGAGATTGATCAGTTCTAATTATGCGGAAGCGTTTATTGTATTAGATAGTTTGTTCAACTTATTTGCTTTTTGAAAAATGCTCTCTTTAAACGAAGAGGTGTCTCTTTAAAGGTCTTAAAGTTTAAAGAGAGCATTTTTCTTTAGTCTACCTACCCTTTCCCCAAGTATTGATGGAAAAAGTAGATTGGGGTCGGCTTCCAGGCTAACCGGATGCAGCTGAATATTTGTATTTTACATGGATCTTTGTGATCACTCTACTACTTTGAAAAACTGGTGACTGATTTCTTTACTTCTGACTAAAAAGCAGGGATTGACGACTTAATTTTTCCGAGGCACGAAAGAAATTTGGTATATTGTGATGGTCATCCATCCAGAGATAAAATTCAACAAGCATTGCTTAACCGTCGCCACTGCGGCTGTTAATATTTTAATTCTCTCTTGCTTGATGATAGAGCTAGCGACCATTTTGAATGATACTTAATTCAAAAGAAGTTTACATCTCATTTCAACGTACCAGTTTCTTGATTACTTTTAGAAATACAGTGAATGAATATGGAGTTTTCAATACAGACAATATTACATTGCTTGTTTATGATATCTTCGTATCAGAGCAGCCGTAAGGACAAATGGACGACCCCGACAATGTTTCTGACGTCTTGCAATTTATTGTGCACACATACTATCAGGCACAATTACTAGCGGGTCCGCATTGAAAGCGTTGTAATTGAGCCGGGCGTGAGGTTGTCGCCACACAATTGATTGTAAATTAACAGGCACACGCACACAGACGGCGATCTCGAATCGTTATGTGCGACGCTGAAGTAACAGTGATTTGTTGTGTTAAGGCTGATGCTGGGCGAGAGACTGTTGTACCTAACAGGTTGTGTTGTGAGGTACTCTTAACAGACAGCCCTTGTTGTATCTCTTACCAACGTTTTTATTGATTTTTTTTTAAATTATACTAAAGTTATAAGCTTAAGGTGAAAGTGACGGGTCCGAGCATGGCCATATTGTCGCTAGGTGGCGCTGAATTCGACGTTTTTGATTTATTTCACTTTGTTTTAGTTTTGTTCAAGTCTAGCGCTTTACAGAACTATAGTTAATGAAACCTCTCAGTGGAAAGGAATTTCCAATGAAAAGTCAAAAACTACTTCGCTCTGTTGTCAACTGGCTGATGTGCCCAGAAGACAGACAGACAGTACTGTCACGTGATTTTCACGCTGTACGTGTATTGATGCTTATTTCCTGTCCTCGGTAATCATGTTCATATCGATAAATAATATTCAGTCCAGGAGATTTAATTTTATTCCAGGAGAAAATGCTTTACTTTACTTTTTAATTTATTTTAGACTTATTCCATAACCTTGGATTCAAAACATTACATACCTACGTGAAAGCTCTGGATCATGACGCACTTTACCTAAATTTTTAATAGAAAAATGCTATTATACCATTGATGAATTCTTTCGACAAAGTGTTACAAACTTCTTCTTCTTTTCTAATCGATGATAAACTCGTGTATCTGTTTGAGCCCAGTTGGTTTTTTTTTCTCGGTGGAAAAAATTATCCAGAAGACATCCCCCGCCCTTGGGTGGAGCTGGAGATAGTGTCAGACTTTTACTGACTAAAAAACCCTCCCCATTCCACCGTTGCCTTTTTGTCGAGTCTTCCATTCAGAAATAGTCCCATGGCCCCAGTAAGCTTCGACCTAGCTGGGCTGAGCCCAGTAGATGGCTATATTTACTGTGGTATCGGTGGTACTCATTAAAACCTCTAAGTGCAAATGTATGGGCACTTAGGCGGTTATCACAGTGCCACGCACCACGCAGCGTAGTGCGTGAAAACGCGCTGCACGTACTTGTGGAGGTGCAGATCTGCATCATAGAGCGGGTTTTTTAAGTTCACGCAGGTACGCACTCATTTCATACAAAATGACGCACGGTACTATGAGACTCAGTGTGCCCATACCTAGCGTGTCGCCCCGCAGCCACGCGCGTGAGTGCATATTTCTCCTCATGTGTTGGACTGTGCATGTTTTCTATACAAACGGAGATACTTACAAGCAACGTCAAGACACGCATTCACGCACTACGCTGCGGGGTGCGTAGCAGTGTGATAACCGTCTTAGGGCAGTCTAACGTGTGGCTCATGTTCTAAACAGGGGCATCGCACTCACGTTGAGCGATTATCAGGTGAGTCAATAATCATAATAAATGAATGGAATAATAATAAGATTTATTTTCTCGCCAAAATACACAATAATTACAGTTTCTAGGGTAGGTACAGTAAACATATTGTGGGAGACTGGTGCCTAAACTAGGCTTGAGGCCTGTATTTCAGGACACCAGGACTTCACCCTTAGGTTTTGTTAACATTTAAATTTACCTTATGCTCTAAGAAACAGTTGTCACGATTATTAACAATATTTATGTTATAAATTCCATATAGTGTTAGTATGGTTAGTATTATGTGGGAAATGGGTCCATAAAACCCCATTTCTGATAATTATGTAAACTGAACTGATAATTATGCTTGAAAACTTAACTCATGGTCTTTATTCTTATTGTAATACTAGCGGCTCGTCCCGGCTTTGCACGGGCAATAAATATAGCCTATGTTATTCAGGGTGAATGTAGCTTTCCAATGGTGAAAGAATTTTTTAAATCTGCACAGTAGTTTTTGAGTTTATTCATTACAAACACACAAAAATACAAATTTTCCCTCTTTATAATATTACTAGCGGCCCGTCCCGGCTTCGCACGGGCAATAAATATAGCCTATGTTACTCAAGGTGAATTAGTGTAAATAAATTTTTGATATTTTTGTTTTGTTTGCAATATCAATTTATAATTTGTATTTTATTAAATAGAATTTGCCTAATGGGTAGCTTTTTGAGTTACCAGTTACCATAAACTAAATATAAGACCTGCTATAACACCAAAAAGCAAACGGATAAATACTTTGACTAAACATTCATTTGCTACTTATGTTATTTCAGAAGGAACAAGTGGGGGTAGGTGTAGTGTGGAATACCGCCCCCCCTACTCTTCACCTCTAGATGAACCGAAGACTTGAACCGAAAAGTCTGGCTAACATGGATTGGCTGCGATAGGCGGCTGCTATTGCGCAGCTTGGAAGACGGCAGAAGTGGCCTGCCATAGGAGTAAACAAGTAAGTATCGCGCCGGTGATCATTCTATATTCACTTCGTAGACGGTATTGTCCGTCGCCTTAGAGGGAATACCTCATAAATACGAAAGAAATAACTTCACAGGAGAAAAAACCACATCCTGTAAAATCTTATTATCACACCTTTTTTTTTAACCGTGTATTTTCCTGTTTATTTGGATACGTTTTCAGATGCGATAAAGTTATATAATATATATGTTACTGTAAAAGCTCGAACTATGGTAAATCTTAAGATTATCCAGTAAAACCTAAGATTTACCATTTATTAATGGTAAATGTCCATAAAAGTTTGCGATTCGAACTTTTACCATCATTCACTTGATAAATATTAGGATTTACATTAAAGGCACGGCAAATGTTGAAAAAAATCATGTCATAACATGTAAAGCGCATGAACTCGTACTCGTGGGCAGTCAGCTGCCCCCGCTACCGGCGCACCGTGTCTTTAATTTATTAAAAACCAAATAATAAGAAGAATAATTATTGAATTCGACTAGCTAATATAAGCGTTAAGTTTGTATTTGTTTGTTAAATACGAAATAATAAGAAAAATACAGATTCAGTTAGATTAGTCAAGGTAAGCCTTATGTTTGTGAGAAGATAATTTTACTTCAAGTGTTATTTTTTAATGGTTAGGAAGTATTTCAAATATGAAAAAAAATACTTGTTCCTAATTTTATTAATACAACTTCTTAATGAAAATAATTTAAATAGGTTAGGATTATACCTAAGTTTATAACTAATACGTTACTTGAAATAAATGACGAAAAATTAAGTAATCATTGTTTTATTCCGTAAACCAAGATTTACCAGTCACATTGGTAAAACCTAGCATGTACTAAATTGGAATGGTAAAAGCCCGAAAAAATCGTCCCAATAAAATACCTAAATACTTACATTTACCAACTCATGTCTACCGAGATGAGTTGGTAAATGTCATCAATCATAGGTTTTACCGGAAAATCTTAAGATTTACCGTAGTTCATGCTTTTACAGTAACATTTATATTTACGAACGTCATAAACGTGTCGATCGTTTAACGTAAAACAAACTCGCACTAGGCACTTTCTTACCTCTTGGGTAGTTGTGCATACCTATAATGTGTTGTAGGTATATATATCTCAGTTTAAAAATTTACGTAGCATAAAATTTAGCCATTTGTAAATTCATTGCATAACAATTAAGCTAGAACTACATTAGACCGACGCACACGTGTAACATGCCTGATTTGTATGTAGAACGATGTTGCGTGGCGTCGCGTGGCGTGGATCAAGTGTAGCTCTACAAGTCTAGTTGCCATATAATATATATGGAGACCGACGCGCCCAGATCGGCGTGTGTCTCACATGTGTGTAGTTCTGGCCGCATAAGGCCCAGCGCACACCGCTGGAGGCGCGGCGGAGAGCAATTGAAGACAACAATTTAACCTTATCTACGTCAATATGAGAATAAATTTGCATGCGGTGCTCGGAGCGCCCTCAAGCTACTACAAGAGCATGCGCGCGACTGCACGCACTCCAGTCGCCGCCGTGGTGCTCTACGCTGCACTACCCCGTGCCCGGCTGGCTGATTAAATTGACCCATATTTTTCTTTTTCTTTTTCATTTTTCTTCTTCTTCTTCTGCAAGCGCAGCAATAATAATCATGTCCCAGTTCACATCCATTACGAACGAGAGCGAGTTTTCTGTACAAAGTATCGATCAGCACTAAATGCCATGGGTGCGCTCGGAGTAGCTGTGCGCTGCCGCGCATCTCTCCGCTCCAGGGCTCTCTAGGGCTCTTTGCGCCGCTTGGGGCCCGCGGATTCCGCCCGCGCGTTTCAAGGAAATGCGCTCCGCCGGGCGCCGTGCCACCAGCGTGTGCGCAGAGCCTAAGATGACGTAGGTAATTTGAGTTACACTGCACGTGTATTTCCCAATTTACCCAATCATTTTAGAAATTATATATTTTATTATTATTTCCCAAATATGCATAAAACATTTTACATTAATATTTTCAATAATCATGACACATTAATTAATTGACTAGCATTTAAATAATAAAAAAATTGTAATTTCAATAAAACTTAAATTAGGTATTCACATAAAACAATATGTACTTATAGCATTCGTATAATTCATTAATTTGAAGATTTTTGTGAAGAATAAAATAAATGATTACGGATTGTTTTGATTCATTGATTATCACAGAAACATGCTTATTTCATAATTAAAATTAATATTTAACATGTCGATACAATTCATACAAATTAATACAGTTACATAAGCTGTTAACTGCTGTTTGCTAGGCTAGTCTAAAGTAACTAACACGATTAATAATATAAACTACGTAATATATAGTTATACAAAAGATGCCCGATAAGAAAATCTGAACTCAAACACAATATATCTAATGTGAATGTCGTGTAAAGAATGAATGAATGTGAAGAAACCGGCATGTCCTAGAACCAAAAATTCGAAGACATGTGACATTCACCAACACGCACTGGGCCCGCGTAGTGGATTACGGCCCATTCCCTCTTTTAAAGATGAGGCCTGAGTCCTAGCAGTGGGAACATTAAAAAGGCTGATGATGATGATGAGGATGAATGTCATGTTTCGTTATAATAATTTCGAAATACTGGTGGGTTTCTTCCTGCGGTTTAGCCTGTCATGCTATTCCACAGGAACCATGTATTTAATTCGAAAACAAAAGTAGTGCGTTCACTCAGCGTTATTACTCGTAGAAAAATAGAAGAAACAAAGGAAGCGGAACGAAAATTAAGGGTGAGTTGCACCATTTAACTATAACAATAACCAAACCTTAACCAGCCCTGAAACGGACGCCTATTGGTCAATTCGACGATTTGACAACTGTTAACGGCTTTGTTATCGTTATAGTTAAATGGTGCAACTCACCCTTAGAGGCTAAAGCAATAGTGGAAGACCCTTTACGGCCTAAATCAGAAGAAAGACACCTACCTAAAATCATAGGTAGGTACGACGCCTCAGGTTTTACAAATTTTTTATTTTATTTCTACTTGCCTTGTATTCGTAAAGCGAAAAGCAAGCAAGTAAAGCTAAAACCAAGTGAAAAGGTCAGTGGTTGCTTCAGTCTGAAAGTAACTTATTTAGTCCGTCGAATTTCTCGGGACGAAATAAGTTACTTTCACCCCTAAGGGTAACAATGTACTATTAATTGTATCAGTTAGCTGAGTGCTAGTTGTTTTTACGTTAACGCGATCGATACGTTTACCGCGTTTGACTCTACGATTGGTTAAGAGCTTGGAGCGGGCCAATCGGAGAACCGAACGTCATTAACGTGTCAAACTCGTTAAGCAATGATCCGATCAGTATATAATCTTCAAAGCCTTGATCACAGGCGTAGGGTAGCCAGTCTTTCGGTGTTTTACAGGTTGCATTTTGGAGAGTGTGCGCAGGAATTGCATGACTTGATTCCGAGTATCTACCATTACGTTGTTGAAACCTCTATTCACTATCTCCTATATATTTTTTTATTGTTGATAGGCTCGCGCTTGGCCGCTTGTGGATTGGCCTTAGGTTTAATTGGAATATGGCATTATCTACAATAGATGAATACTTACGGTATACGAATGGCGCGGTGGTTGAGCGAATAGCTGGTGCGCTGCATGTCCCAGGTTCGATTCCCTCACGGAACATCAGACATCTGTATGAATTATTTGTAGGTAGGTGTTTTTAGTTTAGGTGCTTTGTGTGTAATTCCATGAGCGGAGCAAAGTTTTATTTGATGAATAGTTACTTCATCTATAATTTCACTCCGGGCGGACAGAGTTCCGACGGGACCTCGTAGTGGAATGGCGACAGCGCCTGTCGCAACCTAGTGCTGGATACGCCATAATTATGGCGATAAGTCCCCTCTTTGAGGAGTGGCTGGGAAGACAACACGGCGTCCTTACCTTCCGCATGACGCAGATCCTCACCTGACATGGTCATTTCGTAAGATTCCTGCACTGGATTCGTGCGGAAGAAACGCCCGGGTGTGTCACCATTGTGTGGACCGCCCGGAGAAAAAAAACCTCCAATTTTAGTAATCAAAAATCTTGAGGACACCTTTATCCTAACTAATTATTGGCCAATGAGTCAATCAAGAATACCATCAAAGTAGGTACCTACACCGCAGTAAACCTATTATGTCCATACATATTTTTTACATTGTCTGTACATTGTCCGTACATTTGGGTTGAATTTAATCAGGAAAATGACAGTGACGCACTCTTTGTATCATTGTTTTCCTACATTATTTAGGTGAAAAGAAATGACGAAAAGTATGTAAGAGTGTATTTTTAGGATAAAATTCACAGCTCAAGAAAAAAAACATTATCAGCCGGTAAATTATTCATATCAGTCTGATGTCCCACAGCTATTGTCTGAAGTTAATATCACTGTATATCAGCTCTTTAAAACGAGATCTGTACGCAACACAAAGTATGCTTGCTACGTCCTCATCAAACAAACCTTGGTCGCAATGCCCCCCCCCTATGATCAGATTTATGGTTATAATACTATCAACAATACTCGTACTATGACTTCAAGAACTCTGTCATTATATACGTAACAAAACTGTCACAGTTTGTATAAGTACAAACTGTGACATTAGTATTTTCTCCTCGTATCTCTGAAGACCTGGTACCTGTGAAACTAAGAAACATACTAAAAACAAGGTCACCACCACAAACCCCTCATCCACCACGTCACCCATTTTGACCCTGTTGCACGACTGCTCCTCCAAACCAAATATCACAAAGAGTGACCAGTACGCCTAGCGAAGTTGATAATCTGCAATCGTTAACGGTAGTAGAAAACTTCAAATGTAAGGTCAACTAGTCGAAGACACATACTTCATTAAAAAAATATTTCATTGGGCATTTTTTGCTATTTCTATAATATATTAGGAAAGTTTTATTAAACTAGGTGATTAAATATTTAGTTGACTATTAAGAAAAACTATCAGAATTGCTTTAAGGTTGTCAATTTATTACATAAATACAAATTTTGAAAAAATGGCTGAGTAGACGGAATTTCCTACCACGTCGGATAAGACCGTCTCATGAAAAAAAAACCTATAAATAGCTGGTTTACTCAAATATAGACGATGTGTACGCGTATGTATTTGAAAAGCATTTCAATGTGTGCTGTCGTTTTTCATATTAAAGGCTTCAATCGGTAGAAATTGCAATAAGAAGTGTTTGTCGTGTAAGACCGGTATAAATCGCCAGTCAGGGGTTAAAAACAGTTTCATAACTAAAAAAAACTTTTTGTTTTTTTCAAAATCAGCTTCTATTTTAACGAATTTCTTTAAAGAACAAATTTATAGAAAGGGACTGAATAGAAGGTACTAAAATATTCTCTGATCTCTCTCTCTGTATAAATATTTTTTTTATTGATATAAACTATGACTGCGATCCCACCTGATGGCAAGTAGTGATGCAATCTCTAATGGTGAGGCGCACTAGTTTATTAAAAGCCTATTCACTCTAGCTTTGAAGACACCCAAATTATAATCGGACGGGAAGACCGCAGCAAGCAAATTATAATTATGGTAATATTTTCGCCACTAGTGCTGATAAATTCGCCTAAACATTATATATTACCTGAAAAAACATTAAGAACTATACAAATACAGTCTTAAAAATATATATATTACTTATACATATAATGTAGGTAAGTACTAACAAAAAGTTGACAAGTTTAGAGTTATCGACCAATTGGAATATTTGTCAGATATTTGTTTCCACACAAAACTGCGAATTAGCATCGCATGTTTGTGCGATATTACGTTTCAGTCGAAAGTAGGTAGGAAGGGACTTTAGTACCTATCTTTCATTCAATCGTCTTTACTACTGTGTAATTAAAAGTAGTATACAACACGACAGGTGACACGAATATCGATTTATCGATTTTAAGAGTATAACCTCATGGTTACTCAATACGCTGGAAATTCGAACTTACTCAGTTATCAATTACTTTATAAAATTTGTTCAAGTGTAAAAGGTTTAAGGCAACTGGAATCGGCGAAGATCGGCATGTGCCGATCTTGCTCTCCAAGTACTAGACGGTCTTCGCCACTATTGCACTTTGAGGTTAAATTTTTGTCACTAGATGTAACTTCGTCAAAAACATGTTTAACTGTATTCTAATATAATAATCAGGTCAAGATACTAATCATTATTCCACTCACCTACACAAACCCTGATTTATACAAAGAAAAAGCAATTAAAAATTTTTTTTTGCTGGCATGGTGTTGGTCATGTTGCAAGTTGATAACCCGACAAAATTTTGGACGTCATTTTTTCTCTTTGTATTGTAAATACCGCCATCTATGTGTTTTTATTGAAATCAAAATAGTTTAAAGTTTTAATATCTCGGGTGGTCATTGTTGTAGCTATTCAGAATTCGTAGTTTTGTTTACTATACGGTCCTACCCGCCATACGGTCTTCGCCGAGTCGACCTTACAGGAATGACGTCATTTCAACGCTCAGTCACGTGGTCAAAACAAAAGATTCGGGTTCGGTCAACTCGAGGCGACGCAAGAGAAACGGCTGTGCCTTGGCTAGGGGGCAGATTATCGGCATCAATAGTGAGTTCCCGAATATTACTCACCGTATAAGTTAACACGTGAATACACCGACTCACGGATTTGCCGGGACACGGACAGAAAATGGCAAAATACGAGAAATCCCAAGCATATGGAGCCCAAAATATGTGTCTTTAAGGCTGAGAGTGAATAGGCTCTTAATAATCTCGTGCGCCTCGCTGCGATTGCATTACTGCTTACCATCAGGTGGTATCGCAGTCATGCACTGGCTTATTTATATCATTAATAAAATAAATATCACGATCAAAGATGAGTAACTTTAATGCAATGTTTTTCTATAGATTTAAATTATTTTATATTTTGCTATTCGTTTTCTATATTTTGTGAAGTGTGAAGAGGAGAAATGAAACGCATGTTACTAAAAACTTTTAAGTAAACATATTATGTGGATGAATCGAGAAGGAGGCCAAAGAAAAGATGGATATATTGTGTGAGAAGTGACGGGTGACAGGATAGAATGAAAGAATATTGTGAAACGTGTAACCCCAAATAAAACGGGACAATGGTAGGATGATGATCTACACTAATATTATAAAGAGGTGGTTTGCTGTATCTCTGAAAGCACTAGTTCGAAAATAGCGAAAATTTTTTCACTGATAAAAAGCTGTTTTATTCCTGAGAGTGTTTTTAATATCGTGCGGATTTTATCACGCGGGTTTGCTCCGCATGCAGAATATTTCAAAATGCAAGAAAACGCGTCCGTCTGAATATTCCACGCATTACAATAAATACTTGTATGAAATGGACATTTGCGGGAGATACGCGTGCGGAACAATCCCGCATGCGAGATCAAAACCGCACTATATTAAAAACACCATGAGTCACCTAAGTTATATTTCATGTATGCGGACGAAGCTGTGGCAAAGGCTAGTTTTCATTTGAAGCAATGCGTCACTAAGGTTGTATTGTAGTGTAACATTAGTATACACACACTACTTACACGTGAGTGCAGAAGTGATCGTACTCACAACGGAATCTTTATCTGATTTAGTACTTCTACAATTGGAAGACTTCGGTATCTCCGGTATTATCAGTCTCCTATAAATATAGTAAAAAATATTTTACAGTTTGAATTTATCGCGAACGCGAACAGACACACAGACGCGTTGGCCGTGGAGATTGTTTTACGTTAAGTTTAACAATTTAAATCTATTGTGTCACATAATTTTAATGCCAAAATAATAAATGATATAGAACACTCAGCTTCAGGCCACACCAATGCTCCCCGGAACAAGTTGCCTTGTATTTCCATAATGTTAATCACAGATTAGGAATTTTCCACGTGAATAACAGAAGAAACATCGGCCACATTGCAAATTTAATCTGCATTGCAATCTTCTCATTTTTACATCGATCGTGTCCTTCGAGTATATTGTTACATATACCTACGGCACGTTTTGACATCTTGGTATCTTTCTTGCAAATCAGGCCTTTTTTGCAATTCTTCTGGTTCAAAACAAAATGAGAGAGTTGTTGTGTATACTAAAGAGGAGTTACAGTTTATTTTTTTTTAATTTAATACTCGACGCTAATTGTTTTGTATTCTAGAAATGCGGCAGCGCTTATCGCAGTATATAGGTCTCTTTCAAATAAAAATAATCAGCACTTCATTACCAGTCTAATGTAATCTTCAACATACTAAATACCAATGAAACTGTTATTTTGGTTGGAGATATCAACATAAGCCCATAAATAATGTATTGATTCTACTTCAGGTTTGTACCATATCATTTCTGCCTGACCACTTAAAAAAAACTTTCGCTTGAATCCTGCGGCGCGGCGTCAAACCAAACCTTTTGTAGTTTTCGTTTCGAGTGCAAGCAAAAATGAAGTTAGCGGTGGTCAGGCGATTTATTCAAACCTGCGATAATTCGAACCTCTCTATAATTCAAAGTTATCGGGAGTTCCCTAGAAAATCTCTCTATATTACGAACTAAATCATTAGATCAGATATATTTTTATGTACTTGATAATTCGAACGAAAAATCATTGTTACATAACAAGATGAACTCGTCGGCGTCAAACACTCGACAATTCTAAGTCGCAGAGAAAATCAGAGAAAGATTGCAGAACTGGCAGAGGTATGCAAGTAGGTACATTTTGAGACAAGTTCAAACTTGTATCATCGTACAAGAGCCTTTGTTTTTGTAAGTTTGACACACACTTCCGCAAAAATTGGTTTGTTTAGAATTGCATGCCACTGGCATGCAATTCGACATACCTAGGTACCTACATTTTCACTGTTTTCCATACAACCGCTCTTACGCGATTATGACGTTATTACCTACATATTTTTCATTAGATATTTTGGAAGCAGGATCTTGTGAATATTATCTAGGCTTCTATTGAAATCAATTTATAAATTTCTGTAAAACTAATCCAGTAAAAACATCTGAAAATCGGCTATTTTGCATGAACTTTGACACTTAAAAAAGTAAAAAATCTTTGACAATAGAAGCCTTGAATCAAGATTCTGAATGACTACAGTGTTTTTCAAAAACTATTAAGCGTTTAAAAAAAAAGTATTTTTGAAATAATTTTTGTGAAATATTCGAGTAAATCACGGAATTACCGGATGCTTACAGAGTTTTCAGGCCTTATCTCTTTTGTTACGTTGCCTCTTCGCCAAACATTGCGTTGGATTGCGTTAGATGAAGCAACAAGGTTTTTTAAACCATGCTCGATGTTGACGAGTGGAAAAGGTACAACATAAGTTTCAGTTTAATTACTACAACTTCGACTACGACATTACTTAAATTTGTGGCGTCTCAGGCCATGTTATTCTCAAATCAAATAAACCAGCGATTAACTTAGTTCTTAATTCTCTAATTATAGACCATTGTTGCTTGCGTTGATTTTTCCACCGTTATAAACTGTCAGGATGCTGAAACTTCTGCCTCCATCTTAGTCAAACTTATTTCTTCAACTATTCATGAAAATAATCTTGATTCTATTGTTAAGAACTAAAAACGAATTTTAATCTGCGGATTACTCTCCTCCACCTTTGTGCACATTATCCACAAGAGATCAGGTGACAGGGACAATGACAATAATTATGAACCCATATCTGTATTATTTAGCATAGTCGGCCTTATAATCTTCTCATGCATTGTTGGGACTCAGACTTCCTATCTTGGAGAGGGAATGGGTAGTAATCCACCACGCGGGCCCAGTGCGGGTTGATGGATGTCACATGTCTTCGAATTTTTGGTTCTAGGACATGTGGGGTTCCTCACGATGTTTTCATTCACCGTTTTGAGAGCGGTGGTGATGAAATAAATTACACAAAATATTGAGCCTGGCTGGGTTTGAACCCACGGCCTACAACTCGTAAGTCGCGGCTGTTACGAGTCGGCCACCACTGCTGTATTATCTATACTTTCCTCCTCTAAAAATATTGAAAAAAACGTCTGCTAGATTACCTTAACTCCCAACATATACCTACCTATTCGCTAAACAATCAATATGGATTCAGATGTGGCAAGAACACAGAGGATGTCATTTTGCATTTACTTGATTCAGTAGCTCAACATCTAAAAAATATACATTAAACTATAGGTTATATATAATATCTTCCTTGGGACAATTTCCTTCTACCACGCGCGCGAAGCTGCTGGCAGCAGATAGTGTAGGTATATCTATGTATTATATAATCGTAGCGCAAAATAGTCTGCCCATTCACACATGATTAGGAATTAAAGCAGCATAAGTATTAAAAAAAAAAAACAATTGTAGTATTTAGTCATTTTTAACTTTTTCGGAAGGCGCACAAATAGCAAAAATATTACCGTTAAAATTATCTTTAAAATCTTCATCAAATAACGGTTTAGTGACACAATATCTAAAACGTTTATTATTGAAGCAGCTTATATTATATTACGTGTCTGTTAAATCTCTTTACGACTTTAGACTGTAGTACGTATTGACGCCAAGTCATGAATAAGAGCATGCCTAATAGAAGTAAATAAAGATGATTCCCGTCACGGTCGCTGTGACTCGGTACTGAAAGATTCAGGAGCGCGCCTCAATTGAAGTCGGGCTTTCGTGCCGAGTGGTCGCGTCCCGACTCCCTCCCCGCTCACAATCCCGAACTCACTTCACAAATATGGGCTCCAAAAAGAAAAAGGAAACGTAAGTCATTACATATATTTATTGCAAATGCGACCGATTTCCTCAGTCTTTGTTTAATTATTTATGAATGTTTATATTCTGATTAGGATTTATTTACCTAAGCGAATGTTATCGGTGAACATGCTTTGATTTATACAATAAAATGAATACAATCGATATAGATCGATTGTGTAGTTTGACAGATTTTACTTTGAATTTTACTGGAAAAGTACTCCCCTTTTTTATTTTATGTTATTTAACCTTTAACTGTGTAATGAAGCGACCCACACATTGTTTTTAATTATACCGTGAACATTATGCTTATGAAACAGATTAATCAGTAAACGTGAACAAATTATCGCTATCCATGGCAAATATTTTCATAAAAAATAAAAAAATAAAATTATTATGGACTTTGTCATTTACCTGTTTAACTCACTTTGTTTGTGTGATTTTAAATTACAATATGTAAAACACAGTATCATTTCTTCATTATATTACAGGAAAATATGAAGTCTAATGATAGACCGTTACATTCAGGTTATTAGGTTTGTTCCTTTCAATGCAATCTTATAATTAAAAAATATCACTTTAATTAATTTGAGATTTTAATATTTCCTAACACAATATCCTAGCTAGCGATTTTCTCAATTCAGCATGTAATAATTATTAATAAGTTTAACTTAAACAGAAATATTTAATATCATTTCTCTAAATTTCATATACTTGTAATTTTAAACTATTGACTAAATGTATACAAGATATATTATAAGTAGCTTCAACTATTTTGGTAAGCGGCAATAATATATTTTTAATTTCACTTTATTAAAGTCTATTTGCGTTTATTGTTTGTATTACAACTCTTTTACCTAAGCAATTACTAACACGAAATTTATACCTGTCTATAGAGAATATGATGATTGTGCATATTATAAAAAATACTTTTTTTTTACTAACAGTAATTAAGGAAAACAGGGGTAGACTAATGCTCAAGGTCATCAGCTAATGGAGCCTCTTAAGGGCTTTTAAACAATAGACACTATACAAAAATTCATAATGGAAATAATGGAGTCTCTTCTGCGTTATAGTCAAACTATTATTATACTTAATCAAAATAATTACAGTAACTTAAGTATTTTATATATAATATTTTTAGTTTGGTATTTTTATTGTATTTTGCTGAAATATTTTTGTGATATTTTTAATTGTGCATCAATAACCTTATTCTTCACTAAAATACTCCGAACGGACTTTTTTATTAGAAGACTTAGGGCACTCTGAATCGGACAAGTTACGTTAGAAGGGTATCGAACACTGACCCTGCCTCCCTTTACTTTTTTTGGAACAACTCAAAAAAACATATTTTAAGTATATTTGGTGAAATAAAAGCGTATTAGTAGTAGAAAACAAGAAAAACTTGAGGAACAGTTAAATATTACCTTTTTATTTAGATTACTTGGATATTTTTTTCTACGAACCTTTTTCTGTCTATAAACACACAAGAAAATAATAATTAACCAAAGAAGTGAAGTCGTTCTAAATTGATAGGTTTACATCAACATACATTCGGCAATTAATTTTTATTTATATAGATACATATCCTACGCTCAAAGGACGGCCTGTTCAAACTTACCGCTACCGCTAGCGGTTGCGAAATTGACTTGCGAACCTATTTTCGCTCGCACGTCCAGTCACTACTGTCCATCTGTCTCAAGTGAAAATCTACGTATGGTCATAACCAGTGAAAAGCATTTTATTTTAGTGCTGAAGTGAAAGCCTTTACCTACTTTAAATACATAAGTAGAAAACACGAAATTCGTGGAATATTAAGTACCTTAATTGTTTCATTGAGGGACCGGTTCTTCAGTAAAATTTATTCAAAATTATGTAGAAAAACTTTGATAAAATAATAAATAGACGTTCGTACAGTGCGACGACCTCGCATTTCGTAGTTCGGCTAGTAGGTGAACTGAGCGTTTCTGTGCGTGCGTTTGTCAGTTTTGTATTACCTATCTTTTTAACCATTCCTCCTAATATGCAGTAAAAAACAAAACGCAAATACATATTTAGTAATTATGGCGACAATACTGCTCATTTTTATATGGATTAGTAAATTGCGGATAATATCACCCGTAAAACATCATCTAACGATTTTCATGATATCTTTGGAAAGTAATGTTAGAATTGAATAATAAAAAAGTAATATACAGGTATTAAACCAGGTGTCAGTAGTTGTTAAATTAAAAAAAGTAGTTATTGTGACATAGGTAATTATAACACAACTATAATATAAAAGGTGTAAGGGACAGTACTCCACAAACTTTAAGGGCTTGCTCAGTAGACGATACTGAACAACATTCCACAAAAATTTTTTTCAGGAAAAGAAAAAAAAAATTCCTCTTCACCATACAAAATTATAAACTTGATTGGACAGTTTGTACCTATGGAGAGGCCGAATTTTTTTTTCATTTCCTGAAAAAAAAATTTGTGGAATGTTGTTCAGTATCGTCTACTGAGCAAGCCCTTAAAGTTTGTGGAGGGCTGTCCCTTACACCTTGTATACCTACGGTATCGCAACATTTTTTGTAGATAACGATGTGATCTGCAAAGCCGTAGTAGGTACCTACATGTTTATTTTTCTATCATCAATAGTTTTTGCAGCGCACTACGTGCAATGAAAACAGTATTGATGTATAGACATCTATACTGTTTTCATCGCACGTAGTAATAAATTACCTATACTATTTCTTATTTACATCTATAGAGATGTAAATAAGAAATAGTATAGGTAATTTATTTATACTTTACCTTATTTTGGGAACCTCTCTGTTTTTATATATAAATACAGCCTATATTATTCAGTGATAAAGTAACAGTCTACCGGTGAAAGAATTTTTAAAAGTTTCTGTACTTTTTGATTTGTTTATAATGTTACAAACAAAAAATACAAATCTTTCCTCTTTATAATATTAATTATAGATGTTGTATGTAAATAGTATATATAGCATTTGTAAAATAAAAATAAAAAGTGATATGAGTGTATAGATATGAGTATATAGATCTACGAAACCTTACCAAAATTTACAATTTAACTTATATTTTAGTATTCTTAATATTTGTTTTTATTTTGGTATGCCATATTTTCCAGAAATAAGTAAATGATTTCCTATTAGCGACTAGGAACACAATCTTCATTTATACAGCAGTTTCAACTGATCATAATAATATAATTTATACCAATCGCCATGTTTGTCGTGTGGAGTCCCTCTCAATGCGCTCCCATTAACCTGCTGAAGTACAGTACTTAATATATTTCAAAGCGATCCATTAAAATAAGTTTATTAATTGACTTCATAACATTTTATAGTTTTGTACTCCCGTCAAGAAGTTGAGACCAATTTGTCACAATTAAAGAAAATGGTACCTTGTATCTACCATTAGGTACTAGGTACTTTATGATTGTAGAGAATAGTGAGCCTGATTTCATTTGGAAATAAGATGTCATTTTAAGAAACTTTTAACGAGCGTTTGAAATAACTGGCCTGTTGGTCTAGTGGTTAGTGGCCCTGACTGCCATGCCGGAGGTCGTGGGTCCGATTCCCACCCAGGACAAATGTTTGTGTGATGAGCACGATAATTTGTTCTGTCTGGGTATAATTATTCTATAATATATTATGTATGTATTTAGAAAGATAAAAGTATGGTAATCAGTTGTCTACAACTCATAACGCAAGATCTGCTTAGCTTGATAGTTATATTATGTGCGTCATCAATGTGCGTGTCCAAATTACCTTTAATTACCTTTAATAATCCTTTTGTCACATTGTTTGTTATCCAACGCTTTCGAAACGTCTCGACCGATTTTTATGTTTTTAAGCTATTGCATAGCTTCTATCGCGGGCCTTGAGCGTGGAGACCGAATCCAGAAATTCCGTAACGAAAATAACCTAACACCCCCCACTCATTTGTTTTTTGAGCGTGGTGACCGATAAGAAAACAAATGAGTGAACAATCAATCAAAATTCAATTCAATGTGTGAAAGTGTAACTTCAATTAATATCAAAGAAAAAAAAGCAAAGGAAAAAAATACTGCATAAATAAAATAAATAAATAATTATAATTGCATAAGTTGATAAAAATGTTATGCAATAGCTTTACCGCGGCAGTCCCCGAGTGCCACACGTCTTTTTTATTTTTTTTTGTGAATGTTTGGTAGGTCTGAAAATAGGCTGTCAGCTATTTTACCCTACTACCCCAAGCCCCTCTCAATATTTCTTGATAAATACATGGAAGAACAACGTTTACGTTACCTAGTATAACAATGTTAAAAAAAAAACTTGCACATCTCACTCAGCAAACCGTCCCACCAGTATTGTGCTTTGACTTTTATTAGAATTTATTTTAATTTTAATTTGTGACTTCTATTTATTTGTTCTTATACTTTGACATTTTATATTATTTGACGTATGACTTGTAAGAATCCCTCATCAATAAATTACTATGACTATGATGACTATGAGTACCTTTTTTTATGGTTGGGTAAAATCATGCATTGACATCTCCCGCCCTTGGGCGGAGCGGGAGATAGTGTCAGACTCTTACTGACTAAAAATTCCCCAAAATGCTAGACCACTTTTCACCATGGATTCATTTGATGGGAATTTATTGCCATCATCCGCTCAGATATCTAGGACTCAGAACTTCTAAAATGATACAATTTTATTATTTTTGTTTCAGAAAAAAAGAGTCCGCGAAAACTTTACGTTACTATCAGATTGTAAGTACAAATAAAGTCATATTACTGTAGCGTAAGTACGTTAGGATTTCGATTAGCTGCGACAAACTCAGTTCGTAAATCTTTGACGTTAATTTGGTTATTCCTATATTAATTACTTACTACCTTCAATAGATAGGTCATATCTGGTAGGTACTAGACTAATGAAAATACACTTACATTTGTTCTTACACAATTATATATCAGAACAGAACAGAACTACTTACATTAGACCGACACACTCGTGTAACACGCCTCATTTGTAAGTAGAACAACGTCGCGTGGCGTGGATCTAGTTTATCTCTATAAGTCTACTACTCATCACTTAACATCGTTATTAGGTTTCCGTACCCAAAGGGCAAAAACGGGACCCTATTACTAAGACCTCGCTGTCTGTCCGTCTGTTTGTCACTAGGCTGTATCAAGAACCGCGATAGCTAGACAGTTGTTTTCACAAATTATGTATTCCTGTTGCCGCTATAACAACAAATACTAAAAACAAAATAAAATAAATATTCAAGGGCTTATTATAGATTCATGAACAATAATATCAAGGGCTCCCAAGCTCCCATACAAGAAACGCGATTTTCTTGCCCAATTTTCCTAAGGACGGTACAGAACTCTTCGTGCGCGTGTCCAACTCGCGCTTGGCCAGTTTCACTCCAATCTTCTTTCACTCCAATAGCAACCTAGCATATAATAATATAATCAGCCTTGAAATGTAGGCCTCCTCTATCGGAGAGGACATTGGTGCCCATTTTTTTTTAAATTTTCGGTTCAAGGGCAAGCCAGTTTTCTTAAATGATATATTTCCGTAACCGTTTTCGAGAGCAGTGGTCATGAAATAAATTACACAAAGTAATGCACCTGCCTGGGCTTGAACCTGCGACCTACATGTTGTAAGTCGGGAAAGTTACCGCTGGGCCATCGCTGCTCTCTAATGGCAACCTTAACTAACATAATATATGGTGTGACTCCTCAGTTCCGCTACGCAACATGCACGGAGCTGTTCGCAACGCTGATGGGCATCCTCTTCGGGCTGGCCAGCGGAGGAGGCGTGTGCTACAACCTGGTGCAGATCGGAGAGCTCAGTACGGCCTTCGTGGAAAGGACCACTTACAGGGAGAAGACGACCAGCTTCCTACCACTTACTGCCGCATTTGGAGGAGGGAGAAGACTGTAAGTTACTTTTCACACTCATTCAACCTAACCATTTCCCAAATATGTAGAGAATTGCTCCAGTGTAAATGGATGCAGCTAATCAATATTTTTCACGCCACCTGCCCAATAACGTCAAGTTATAATGTGACGTAAAATTCCCTCTATTCGAGCCGCCGGGATTTCGATCCTGATTTCCGGCTACCGTAGGCGCGGGCTTGCGGACGGCGAGCAATGGGTAGCTCGCTGTCCGACCCTCAGGTAACTACCCGGACCGAGCCCAAGTCGTCGACTGCGCACCTCAAGGAGTTGTCAGCAACAGCAGGGGCCCAGCTGGGTCGAAGCCTACTGGGGCAAGAGTTTAGCTCCGAAAGGGATGCTCGGCCCCGGTATGAAGGCTTGAAGGAACGGGGTGGGTTTTTTTTAGTCAGTAAGAGTCTGTCACTATCCCCTGCTTCGCCCAAGGGCGGGGGATGTCATTTGGATGATTTTTACCCACCAAAAAAAACCCTCTATTCGAAAACACTAATAATGTGATAGTTTTATTATAACGGGGGCCCATATTGATCTTTGGTTGTGTGGCTTCTACTAGTAGTATTGTTTACACCTAAGGGGATGCAACTCGACATACATTTTCACTGGTTTTCATACTTACGCGAGTATGACGTTGCTCTTACGCGAGTATGACGTTGTTACATATTTTTCATTATTTATTTATTTATTTATTTATTTATTCACAAAATCCACAGCTCTTTAACAAAAATTTTACTTAAATATAAACTGACGTTACAGCCAATTAAGGATTTACAATTTACTATCTAAACATTTATGCCTCAGAAACAAACAGAAATAAAACGCTAGTACCATTTAAGCCTAGTAGTGGTGTGCTGTGTGAGTGGGTGTGTTGGAGTGAGTATGAAGAGTTGATGTGGTGTATGAAATAGTGTATGAAATACTATTATACTGTTGTTAATCGCCATCATTCTTTTAATTAAGTATTATTGATTAATTCGTCGCATACAGACGTTACCAGCAGTCTCCTGAAAGTATGTTTTTTGGTATTAAATAAATCAAGATGAGAGAATTTCTTATTATAGTTCCTCAATATCCTGCCAACGACAGAGTTTTGAGCGTAGTTTGTCCTATTGCGCGGTACATCGAAAAACTGTGTGTGCCTAGTTCGTCGCGACGGAGCACTCAATCTTAGAAACAAATTACTCAAAGCAATACTCTCAATGTTCCCATTACAGATGTTATAAAGAAAAAGCATGTCCAGAATCATACGTCTATTCTCCAATGGCAGCATATTATGATGTTTGCAAGCAAGCAGATAATCTTCAGAATTAAAACCAGTGCGATAATTAATATATTTGATGAATTTGGATTGTATAGATTCAATTTGCTGTGTATAAACTAAGTACTGAGGACTCCAGACATTACTGCAGTATTCTAAAATACTGCGTATGTATGCAAAATAAAGTATTTTGATACAATCTGTATCAGCAAATAGTTTACATATACGCAATATAAATCCAAGATTCTTGTAAGCCTTGCCGACGACATAGGACACATGCTCCGAAAACAAGAGTTTCGAGTCAAGGACGACACCAAGATCCCTAATGACATTGCAACGTACAACGTTGCCACCACTAAGATTATAGGTGTAGTTAATAAAATTTCGCTTCCTAGTAAAGGTTATTATCTGACATTTGCTTACGTTAACATTGATTCTATTGATAATATAATAATTAGATAATCTATTTAAGTCGTCTTGTAACTTCTCACAATCGTTTTTGTTTCCAATGGTCATAAAAATCTTGGTGTCGTCAGCATACATCAGAAATTTAGCGTTAAGAACATGTGCTCCCATATCATATAGGTAGACAGAGTATAACAGAGGGGCCAAAATTGAGCCCTGTGGCACACCAGATGGTATGGTTACACAGTCAGACCGCGCCCCGCCCAAAATAACAATTTGAGACCGATTCCTAAGGTAAGACTCGAACCATCTGAACAGATTTCCGCGGATTCCGAGCTCTTGCAGCTTACGCAGGAGGATGACGTGATCCACACGGTCAAACGCTTTTTCAAAATCCGTGTAGATAACGTCAACCTGTCCCCCACCATCCATATCACGAACAACATTTTCAAGAAACACTGCCAAATTGGTATTAGTAGAGCGACCTTTAATAAATCCATGCTGTTCTTGGGGAATCAATTTAGAAATGGTAGGATAGATAAAATTGTGGACTATTATTTCCATTATTTTCCCCAATACATTCAAAATTGATATGGGACGATAATTCTCTATTAGATTCCTGCAACCTTTTTTATGAATAGGAACAATGTGTGCAGTTTTCCATATAGTTGGACAGTATCCCTCACGAAAACACCTATTAAAAATATAAGTAATTGGTGAAGAGAGCGATTCAGCACACCTAACAAAGAAGAGGGGGGGTATACCGTCACTTCCTGGACCTTTTGACGTATCTAGATTCTGCAGAAGTTTCAGGACACCCGCACCATCAATTGTCAGGTTGTGCAGTGTGTCGCCATATGTTTCGCAGTCAGTCGACAATGGAGTGTAAATTCCTAGCCTACTACTAAAATTCTTATAGAAAAAATCATTAAAAGCATTACATATTTCGGTCTCACTGGTTAACTGATTATTTTCATACGTCATGTATTTGGGATAGCTGTTTTTATTCTTTTTTCTGGACTTAACATATGCCCAAAAATGTTTAGGTGAAGTTTTAATGTAATATAATAAATTACATATTTAGGAAACACAGTATCTTGGGGATATTATCTAGGCTTCTAATGAAATAAATTTAGAAATGTATGTTAAACTAATCCAGTAAATACCTCTAAAAATCTGCTTACTACACATCATAATTTACTCAAAAATTAAAAAAGTCAAAAAAGTATAACAATATAAGCTTTGAAAATTTTTCAAGATTCTAAATGACGACATTTTTTTTCCAAAACGTTTAAGGTTTAAAAAAAAACCCATGTATCCTGGAATTACCGAATGCTAACAGAGTATCCAGATACTATCTCTCTTTTTTTCGCGTTGCTTTTTCGTCAAACATCACGTTGGATTGCATTAGATGAAGTAACAAGCTTTTAAACCATATTCGTTGTTGCCGATAGGCGAGTGGAAAAGTATCTCGTCTCTAGTAGAAATACACGAGTACCTATGTATAACGCCGCTTTTGCCTTGAAACCCCCAATGTACAAGTCTAGAATGAAGGCTGCTTGCTCAGAGTGGCAGGCGGTCGCCGACTTCTGCGAAGCAGTAATGCTCGCAAAGGGGGAGGCCGACCGCATCAGGCAACGGCGCTCTCGCCGCCGCCGGGATTCCGATCCCGATTTCCGGTCACCATAGGCGCGGGCTTGCTGACAGTGAGCAATGGGTAGCTCGCTGTCCTACCGTCCGGTAACTGTCCGGACCAAGCCCAGGTCGTCGACGGCGCCCAATGTTCCCGCGCGCCTCAAGGAGTTGTCAGCAACAGCAGGGGCCCAGATGGGTCGAAGCCTACCGGGCCAGGGTTGGTTTCGAAAGGAACGGGGTGGGTTTTTAGTCAGTAAGAGTCTGACACTATCTCTCGCTCCGCCCAAGAGCGGGGGTTGTCATTGATGATTTTCCCACCAAAAAGGCTGCTTGCTAAGAATTTTCCAAACCAAATCAGCATAGCAGTCAGTTCGACGTGGTCAAACCCTGGAACATAAACCCGCCATTGGTTTTCCTTTACTAAAGTGTGGTTATTTACGTAAGCACGGAAGAAATATACGAACAATAGAAATTACAGTAAAACCCACATCGTCATGATTATAAAACGAGTCATGTTAAAAAGAGTGTTAAGGAAACATCCTTACTGATTGAGGGTCTTTCTAAAATTAAGGAAGTACACGACGTATCTGATCTATAAAATCCATTTTTTTCAAGAAATAATAGTTTTTTAAGATCAGACATAATTTTTTATATAGAATCAAACTCAAAACGCGCAAGCCCAAAATCATATTGCTGTAAAAAGAAATTCAAAAGCTTTCTTAAAAACTAGAACCACTAAAATTTTGGAATAACCTCTTAATACTTAAAGATACAGGTTTTCAGTACAGATAAGTCTAAACGATGGATATTTTTATGCCATGTATATATATTTCTTTTGTTTATTATGCACTAGCAAAACGAAAAATATAACTTTTCCATGAAGTTTCTAGCGCATTCCTCTCCATAGAGATTTACGCTTTGGAATGTGGAATTAGCATCACGTTTCTGACTGACTGACTTCTTGACAATTCAAAAGTGCTTGTAAATGGTTTATTTGAAACAAAATGCTCTGCATTATAGAATCTTTGAGACATTTAGAAATTTTACAAAACTTGAATTTCGTGGGTGGGGGAGCATCAACTTTAAAATACCACTTCAGATCTGAGGTTAATTTCTCTAGTCTAATCGAACCCAAAATATGTTTCATCTCCATTTTCTATTACCCAGCACCAACGCATCTTACGAGGAGAACATGGCTGCTCTGATTGAAGACGCGAAGGCGATGGCCATCGGACTGTTCCTGAGCATCGGTATATCACTCGTCTTCTGCATGCTGTCCGTCGGCCTCATCAGTTGGAGCGCGCTGCGACAGGTACCTAGCTAAATATTACTATGCGTTTGCAGATCATAGAATAATCATATATAATACCACAAGAACACAAGCTCGTGTGGTATTCGGGGGATTATTTTTCCGTCCCAAATGTCGGCCATTATTTTGATCATGTTTTGTTTTTTATAAATGTCAACGACCAGAGAAAATTTTCAAAAAATTATCAGTATAATACCATGTAGGTTGTACCACGTGACGTCGAATGGTGCAATTCTATTGGTCGATATTTGGGTCGGAAAAATAATCGTGGATATGCTATGATTTCTATAACACTAGCCCCCATGTAATTAGAAAATCCCATCTTTATGAGGCGATAATTTAAAATTCCTATAAAAAACTTGGTATAGCTGTCGCCAGATATCCATGGAATAAAGTACATTGACCTTTTCCTAATATCTCTGCGTACTCGAAAAACAAACAATGCACTGCTTTTCGTTACTAGATCATGTAAGTAAAGGATCACGACACAGGTCGATTCAAGACAGCTTTATGTTTTTATTTCCGTTTTAGAAATTAAGAATTTCAACAAATGTAGGCGGGTCAATGACCGTTCTTCCACGGGTATCTGGCGCCTACTTTAGGGATTTCTTTGATAGGTTTTTTTTTTAAAACACCCTTGTGTAAAAGTGAACAAAATTATCCGTACTAGTCAAACCGTTAAAGTAGGTTCTAATTTTGTAAAAAAGTATTTTTTTTCTTACCGAAACCTATTAGAAAATTATAGTTTTGCAGAAATAATAGCTTATCTAGTCTTATCTAATATCTTTCGCGATCTGGGGTGTCCAGAGTCGTGCCAAGTCCGACGCGGCGAACCCGGGTGTTAATGATTATATCATCTCAGCGTGCCTCCCATTCATTCTTGAGTATTGTTATGTTTACATTACACATTGCTACTAATTATTATTATTACGCTTTGTCGTCATTGCTATTTTCATTACTGATAGTGGACTTGGCTTTGCTGCCATTATTAGGGTTCCGTAACTCAAAAAGAAAAAAACAGAACTTTATTGTCCGTCCGTCCGTCTGTTTATCTGTCTGTTTAGACCCTTTATCTCGAAAACGCGTGGAGGTATCGAATTGAAATTTAAATCATATACTCAAGTCTGCGGATTCTTGAAGCTGTAAATAAACTAAACTTGTATGTTTAGGAGAAAAAAAGATACTTCGGTTTATATGGCAAAAAACGTACATTTCGACACTCACGAGGAAATCAAAATTCATAGGGTACTTCTTGTTGACCCAGAATCCTGAAATTTAGCATAAAGCAAGGTCTTATAGCACAAGTATAGGAATAAATCTGAAAACTTTAAATTGGTTGTTACGTCATATTTCTTTTGCGATTCGAAAAAATCTTCCGAGACTCTATTCCAGAATTTAACTATTTACATAGGCAAGTTTCTACGGAACCCTCAGGACGCGAGCCCGCCTGCCCAGTTTTTTTATTTAGCCTGAACTTCTCACTGCTGGGCACACACAGCAAGGTTAATACATCTTTCCTATGGCAATTTCAGGTTTAACTATTGTAAGTCTAGTGTATCGCGATGTTTTCTTTCCCAAGATTGCAAAGACTTAGTACAAGCGCATTTTTTTATCTACGATCGTTCGATAATGTAAATCATTGCAAAATTCAAACAATTACCTATTACAACATCTCATCTTTAGAAGGTTAAACAGTTACAAAAATTCCAGTAAAAACAAATGCAATTTCTGTTGAGCAAATATTACATCTCTAGGTATTAATTTAATTTATTGTGTAATTTAACCATGTCTAGAAAAGAAAAAGAAGTGCCTTTCTTACGAGTACAAAGTATGTTATATGAATTGATTTAAAAAAATCACCAGTTGCCCATAATGTTTTGTATATAAATAAAAGGATAAGCTCTGACTAAGGCAGGGCGCAAACGTGTGTTTGTGTAAATTTGTTGGGCGTCTTTTCAAAATGAAGCTACTCACGGAAAATTAACTTGATAGTAATCAAGTGCAAAAATGGATCAGGGATCCAGTAAAACATAGATTACATATAAAAGTTGGCATCATAAATGATAAATGATCTTTATTTTGCAAGTAGGTTTTATAAAAACACTTTTACACGTCAATTTTTTTTTTTCGTCAATTAATGCTAGATGAGGCCGGTGTTTCCTAGCTGACTACCCTGAGAAGAAACACCGAAACAAACTCAGGGGTCAAAGTCTCTTTTAAAGTCCATACAGCAAAACATGTAATGGTCAAATCATATAAGAACCATGTAGATTGAGCCTGAGATGGTCTTTTGAAGATAGCAAGCTTCATAGCAAGCATGGTACCACATACATACACGGAAATGATTACTAGATTTATCTAACTGACAGGCAGCTTCAATGTCACGCCGATGGCAAATGACATAAGAACATATTCACATGATGGAAATGTCATAGACTGACTCAGTGGAAGTTATTCGATATGGAATAAAAACTATGATTCGAACGCTTTGAGGACTTCCAATGTTTTCTTTCAGGGAATAAGTTAAAATTTCTTTAAATTTAATTTAATTTCGTTAATTTTTTTCTAATAATTTAAAATTTCTGTCAGGAACATGTAGTTGCGTATTAAAAATAATTATAACTGCTTCAATTTAGGCCAAGAACCAGCACCTTTTGGAGGTCTTTGGAATATTATTTTTAAAAGTGAGTATTTAATGCCCAGTATTGATCATTGGATTAATTGAAATGCTCGTCCGTAGGACGTCGGTTTGTTTACAAACATACTAATGGGTATATTAAGATTAATCTTGTTATTTATAAAACATCTGGTCCAAAGTGATACAAAAATTCTTTAGATGAAGGAAGAAGATTGAGAACATTTTCAGTACCCACGCTCGCCAGTCATGTACATTACATTGCTTAATTATACATTTTGCACATTACCATCAGTAGGTACCGACTGCAACACAGACATCATTTATTCTGCAGAGCGTTAACTCAATCAGGAATCATCAAGAGTGGACTCCGAGCAGTATGTAAATCGTTCCATACTTTTGTTTATGTACCATCATTTAAAGATGCAATTGTCTGTAGCAGTCGAGTGCTGTTCAATCAATAACAGCGTTTAAACTGAATTGCGATATATTGTTCTGATACAAACGCAAATAACAGCCACAATATTTGTGTTATCTTTTCCAAAAATCATTTAATTCATTAGCTATTTCTTGCTACATGACGATTAAATCATAAAACTTTCTAAGAGTATGAAAAAATGCTTATATAAACTTTAAATCAGCAGACTCCCAATGTTTTTTCAATACACTTCCTCGAAAACTGACTCGTACCGCACTACGATTAGGTTCAAATGTCATTTATGTCACACCCGTGTATTTTTTTTAATTCATCACAACAAGGGCTTTTTTTCTTTCCCATTTCGTCACGGTCAACGGTGATTTTTTTTTAAAGTACCTAATGAGGCGCTGATTTTTAAGCTTTTAATATTTAATGAAAATTTAAATTGTATCTATGAACAGAATATCATACATATTGTAAATAAGTATTATTATTTACACAATAGTTGGAAAAAGTATTTGAATTGAACGGTTTGTTACCTTTGCTTCTCCTTCAACCTGCAAAGTTAAAACGTGGGAAAAAGTCTATTATATATTATTTTATATATTTGTGTTATTTGCGAAAAATAAATATTTAAGATTTGAAGAGAATTCTTTAGATCGCTGCCGCCGCGGCCGCCAGATTTTGTGACTAAAGTTAATAGTAAATTATTTTGTGACTAAAGTTATATTAGGGAATAAAGCAGTGTCTTTAAGCCGCAGGCGGCATGTTGGATTCCGAACGAAATGAAGGTGCTAATTTTAATCCCGAACGAGAGTGAGGGATTTATATAATTAACTCCCGAGCATTGCGAGGGAGTTAATAAGTAACTTAAGTGAAGTGCGGAATACAAGCCGCCCAAGACAAATGGATACTCTACTTTTTACACAATCTCTGAGATAATCAAAAGACAACTTAGTAAAACAAATCATAAGTTAAAGAAATATACGTATTATTTACAAGTTAATCTTAATTATCACTCAACATGTTACGTACCATGTCACGTTTTTTTGTTGTTTTTTTTGTTAGTGGCTTGTTTGAATTTTCGTCCAGTAACCGTCCGGACCGAACCCAAGTCTTCGACGGCGCGTACCTACTGTTTCACGCGTGCCACAAGGAGATGTCAGCAAACCGTAGGGGCCCAGCAGGGTCGAAGGTCGTAGAAAGCCTATTGAAGCCAAGGGTTTGTTTCTGAAAGGAAAACTTGGCCCCTGTATGAAAAGCAACGAAGGAACAGAAGTGAGTTTTTAATAAGTCAAAGTCTGAGACGCCCTCCAGCACCGCCCAAGAGTGAGGGATGTCATTGGATTATTTTCCCACTTAAAAAAAAAACAAATTATCCATAATAAAAACACATCCTACCGCAGGAAAGGTAGACTGTATCTAAAACTTGAGATATCTATCATTTTTTACTCTTCCTTGCCTGATTCCCCGAACTGTAGATATAGAGTATGTCCCTAGTGTGTGATAACAATTACAATGTTGTAAAAGGATCATTATAAATTTATTGCTGTTGTAATCATTATTTACAGTGATTATCTCATCATGTTTTCATCAAATTTCTTAGATAAGAGGTGAAATAATCGCTCTGGTTCTAGCGCAGTTTTCTTGCTCATTGAGTGTTAGACAAAAATGTGAAGGTGGTAATAAAAATCTACATGACGTGTTGTGTAGTCACGTCTCTAAAGGGGTGACCAGACGGTTGCAAACCAACATCCCAACCAGGGTTTTTTTTTTTTTTCGATGGGAAAAATCATCTTATGACAACCCCCGCTCTTGGGCGGAGCGGGAGATAGTGTCAGACTCTTACTGACTAAAAAACCCATCCCGTTCCTTCAAGCCTTCATACCGGGGCTCGAGCGCCCTTTCGGATTACCCTGGCCCCAGTAGGCTTCGACCCCAGGGTGAACTCGCCAGTTTCAATCCGTGTACACAGCTGTTGTAATCCATTACCTTCAACGCCCGGTTGGGAGGCACGTGTTCCCGACCTCCGAACGTGTAGGCGCGTGGTTTACAGCCATGTAGCCGCAACACAAACCAAAAACATAAACCAAGGTCACCTTGTTTGGAACGCTAGTTTGCAAGCGTCTAGTCACCCCTGTAGATCCTAGTTAGGTGTATGATATAATAACTTCAGAACACGTGTTAATTGTGTCTGTCGGAAGGTTGCTTACAATTAAGATTGTGCCTATAATAGGTATCTGCTTGCATATAATGGTAACAAATCCATCCTGTCGAATCGTGCGCAGAATACAAACTTTGGATACGAAATATAATGTGACATACGGTGCCCTATATATTTGTATGATATAACAAATAACTGGAACAATTTTTAAACACTACAAACGAAATCAATTGCTTCAAATTGATGACCTTACTTTTGATTGACTCGCAGAGCTTCGCACAGTGAACCAAAACGAAATAATGCCAACTTACTGATAAATGTGACCTTGGCGACTCGATATTGGGGTTCAGAACAATATGATCAAAATGTGTCACCTATTTATCTGCCTAATTTGGCCACTTGTCGAGCACTTCTGTAGACTACCGGCTTCTTACAATAACCTACATATTAAATTGAGTTTTTTATAGGGACCAAAGCTATTTATATTTTCTAAGTTTGATAAAGCTTTGTAAACATAAATCAAAAGTTCAAAGTTTTAGTAAGAACAGAAATCTAACAAAACATAATGCTGCTGACTTCTAACATGCTTTATTACGTATACATAAAAATCAAGAGCCATTAATCTTTTAAAATGCACTTGTAATACCTTTAATCCGTGAAAAATTTCATAAGGAAATTTTAAACATGTCACAAAAATTCTTAAAATATTCTATGTATTTTTACCGCAATACGTCTTTCAACCTACCTATAACCTAATATATACATAAAAACTGTTACTACCATTGATGTATAGACTTTGAAATCTTTCAACCGATATGCCCATAGAAATAGATGCCCCAAACTGTACCCCTAGCCAAGTTGCTAATCTGCAATAGTTAACGCTTGTGGAAAGCTTCAAATATACGGGAATGACGTCGTCTTAACGCTCAGTCACGTGGTCAGAATAAAAGAATTGGCGCAAGGTCAACTGGAAGCGTTCGACGCAAGCGAAACGGTTGTAACTTGGCTAGGGGGGCTGGTCTCATTAGAAAGATTTTTTTTTTTCTTAAAAAAGATTGTGCCACATTACGAAAGTAAGAATAACTCCTGTATCGTGGGTGTCTGCACAAACGTGTAAACTCACATACAAAAATGTGAAGATGGTTGTTTTAAATCATAAAAAAAAACCATTAAAAAAGGTAAATTTCTTTTTCGGACAAATAAACAAACTAGATTTCTTTTTTTGCGTAACAGCACACGCTGGGCTATCCACTAGTAAGATACACTACCTTAGTCAGGACACAAATCCTTAGAAAGAAAGTCTAAGTTTTATTAAAGGATAGGTATTCCTATAATAATATATAATATA
Source organism: Mythimna ferrago (assembly GCA_910589285.2). NCBI lineage: Eukaryota > Metazoa > Arthropoda > Insecta > Lepidoptera > Noctuidae > Mythimna > Mythimna ferrago. The sequence continues at coordinate 19,915,808 of OU342673.1, read as the reverse complement.
TATATCAGGCAAATAAGTCCCATAGATCATCATCATCTTCCTGCCCTTGTCCCATCTTATTTGGGGTCGGTCGGCACAACACTTTTTTTTCTTCCATTTTGCCCTATCACTCGTCATGCTATCACTAACTTCATTTTCTTTCATATCACTCTTCACACAATCCATCAATATTTTCTTTGACCTAACTCTCCCTCTCCACCCATCCATATGTAGGTATAGGTACTTTTAGTAACATGCGCAAAGCCCATAGATAAAATACACCAATAATCTTACGAAATAATAAACTAATATTAGGTATATTATACTAATTATAAACTATTGCACACGAAGGCATCGTGACGATGGCGTCGTGTTTTAATGAGAGGTATCCTGCCACGAAATCGTCGATACACGACACCCTTCGGCCAAAACTCAGCTTTGAGGAAGGTGTTCAAATGGTGAGTTAAGAGTGACGATTTGAAATTAATGTTATGCCGCGGCTCAAAATGCTCGACTCTCAAAGTCCAGTTAGTCTTGACACGTACGTATTCTACGATCTCCTCAACCTTCGTGGTGTGATGTAGCCTCGAAATGTACAGCAACAGCAGCAGCGTCTTCCTATAGCTATTTGGCTAACCAGAATGTTCAATATTCAGTTTTGTAGAATACGGTTTCGGAATACATACTGTGACGCAGCTCAGCTCGTCGGTAGGCTCGTATAGGGATACTTCTGAAATTAAACACTTCGGGCGGCGCACTCTTATATTTTTCTAACTTATTTCACGAATACATGCTATTCTTATAAAAATCACTTCAGCACTGAAAAAACAATAGACATTCTTTTTTTCTACTAACTTTCAAAACTATTCTAGAACAGCATAATCCTTCGAATTATATTTTACAAGCCAGTTCGTTGTTATATAAAAAAAGCAACTCATGCGATCTCCTTTCGATATCACAATACCTACCCCTTACGTATCACAGCCGGATTGTTCAAATTATTATTAATGTTATATTCTTTATTGTACACCACATAAACAAAAAATATAGGACAAACATTATTAAGAAATAAATGTACAACGGGCGGTCTTATCGCACAGGGAATTTTCTTCCAGACAACCTTTGGATGGACTGAAAGTAAGGAGAAAGATTTAGGGAAAGTTCATATTTGTTCAAGTTCATATTCACCAGTTTTATAAAGACCTATCAGTTAATTGGAAAGTATTTTCTTTCCTCGTGAATTGCTCAGTACACTGAGTCAGCAACTTACCTCAAAGCAAACTTTCCTACAGCAATCGTGACGACAATGCTAAACAATTATCCTGATGCGGTTTTATTCTGTAGATATTACTATGTCTCATCTGGGAACTCTAATTTTCCCTATTCTATATACCTAATTATAAAACCTGATAGCTTCAAAACCCTCAACCTCAAAACTACTAATTCGTTTATGCATTTTAAAATCCTGTTTGTGTATTTTGTAACAGTAACTTAGGCGCATAATTATTTATTACGTAACTAATGTATGCAAAACTTGTAAGAAATTTTGACATGTCGCTTAATTCACCCCTTAATATAAAGCACTTTTGAACACAAAATTAGCTGAATACATAGTTAATAATGCCTGGAATCGATCTGCACTCAAAATTCATTTTTTTCAATTCTGTCGCTTAATTCGTTCTTACATAACGCAGTCCAATTAATATCTCTTATATAACTACTTTTGCTCAATTATTTGTAATTCTAATGATAAATATTGCAATTTGAATATTTTGACCCATAATTTTACAAATCATATATCGTATATACGTCGGAAACGGCAGAATTTTATGATCATAATTCAGAAGCACATTACAACTTTATACAATATTTTGACAAATAAATGCATTCTACACTAAAACAAATATCTAAATAAAAACTAGTTATTAAAACTAACTGAAAATAATTTAAAACATCGCGTCCTCATCATCATCATCATCATCAGCCTTTTTAAAGTTCCCACTGCTCGGACTCAGGCCTCCTCTTTAGGAGAGAGAACTGGCCATAATCCACCACGCGGGCCCAGTGCGGGTCGGTGAAAATCACATGTCTTCGAATTTTTGGTTCTAGGATATGCCGGTTTCCTCACGATGTTTTTCTTCACCGTTTTGAGAGCAGTGGTGATGAAATAAATTACACAAAGTAATGCGCCTGGCTGGGTTAAAACCCGCGACCTACAACTCGTAAGTCGGGGCCGTTACCACTCGGCCACCAGTGCTCTCACCTCGTAAATATACCTCATAAATATGCCCAAGAGACCGGTGTCTGGGTGACATTGCCACAAGATTGCCAAACTGTATGGCAATGCTTATCTTCAGTCCAAAAACCAGCTCTTGGGTCACGCGAAGTGTCAACAAGGAGTTTAAATCGGTCTACATATAATTTGTGAGCACTCGAAAACCACCACTTTCCTTTCTCTTTTTGGTTTTCCTTTATAGTTTAGTTGCGGGATAACTCATTCGCCATGCTTCTATGGTACCTATAATAGGTTAGCAGTAATATCCCAGTGGAAACCGCCTCGACTTGCGTGTTGTAAGTCGCGGGTTCAAACGCAGTTGAGCGTTCGTGTCCTTGAACCAAAAAGTCCACCAATCCTGGGCCTTCGTGGTGGTTTGCGGTCCATTTCATCTCCTGGAAAAGAGGCCTGAGCCCAGCTGTGGAAACATTTTAAGGCTAATAATGCTATGCTATTCTACATACTATCACTAAAATGAGCTGAATCTACTATCGAGTGCAAAATATCACATTAATATTATTTAAAGATTAAAGTTTGTTTGTATGTGTATTTTGTTTGTTACTCCGCGAACGGTTAACGCTCAAAGAATTGAACCGCTTTTTACGAAATTTGGTGCACGGGTAGACCATGTCCCGGAACAGTTCATAAACTTTTTATACCCAGTGTGTTCTCTTGATATAATTTTGTAGCTTCATGTGGGCGAAGCCGCTGGCAGAAGCTAGGTAATCGTAAAGAGTCATGGCAGATTCTCGAACTTTTCAAAATTGTCAAGCCAGCAAAAAAAAACTAAGCTATGATTTTTTTTTGTAAAAAGTCTATTCAATTCAGTTTTCAATTATGACGATTTTTTTTGCAGTCCTTAGACCGTTCATAATCTTGATTTGATAAAACTAAGTCAATTATTTCGTTGGTATATATCATGGTAACTTATAATTTTATCAAACAATTCCTGGCCGTTGTTCTTTGATTTCGATGCAAATATCACTGTAAGCAGCCAGTGTGGTGCAAACCATACGGACACTTATTTCTACAAGTATATCATTTATTAGTCAACTAGCTTTTGGTTTCGTGAGCTTTACTAGAAGACGCCAAGGGCCTTATCATGACAGTTAAAATGTCAAGCTTAGGAGTGAGAAAGAGGGACAGAGCTTCCGAAGAACATCCGACATAACTTCATCCCTTTAACAGTCCAGCTGAGGTAGTCAAAGAACTGGTGGTAGAGCCTCAGTTCCCTCTGGTATCAAAAGTTAGCTCTTTTATTTTACAAACTCTAAGACCTCCCTCGGCTTTTGTGTTCTCGGATGCAGGCGACGAACACGTGCATAATACGAATGTTAACATATCCTCTCACATTTTGTTCATCAGATTACTCGGATACGGATGAAGTTCTTGAAGGCAGTTCTGCGACAAGACATGTCCTGGTTCGACACCGATTCAGAATTTAACCTGGCTTCAAAGATGTCTGAGTAAGTAATTAGTATAAAGTAACCTATAATCATATTTATAACTCTCCAGTCCTTCTGGATTCGAAGGCATCCTTCATTTCGCCTGTGAACAGTTTCGGAGAAATGATGACAATATCTAAAAGCTACTTAATTATATTTTGTTTTAATACTGCTTTCTACACTAATATTATAAAGAGGAAAAATTTGTATTTTTGTGTGTGTGTTTGTAATGAATAAACTCAGAAACTACTGGGCCGATTTCAAAAATTCTTTCACCATTCGCCCTGAGTAACATAGGCTATATTTATTGCCCGTGCGAGCCGGGTCGGGCCGCTAGTCTTCAATAAATATATAACAATTTATTGGAGTAAACACTTAAATTACAAAATTTTTAGTATGCATTAACAACTACATAGATTAAACCTGAATTGTAGCCATTAGCGGCCACATCTACAAGGGGAGACGTTGGCGTTCCTACGTATTATAATCATAGGCTTACAATTATTGTACTCGAAGTTAGACTTAACTTAAACCTAAAAGTAAATCAACTTAATAATATATAATATAGTTAGCCCATATTGTCCCACTGCTGGGCAAAGGCCTCCCTCCACTCCTTCCAACGATCACGGTTCCTCGCTTTCTCATTGCAATTCCCAAGGAGGCTACCTTGGGAATCTATAATATATTTTTAGTTTTATTTATTTGGAAAAAAAACTGTTATAAATTACATAAATATATTCTGTCTAAAAAGTCAAACGACTTGGGAATTTTGTATAAGATTTAATCAAAGGAAGAGAAACCTCTACGGTCCGGACTAAGCGTTTCGCCTCGTCGTTTATACCGCGTACGTCGAAGGACTGGAACAGTTTGCCTGCTGCGGTCTTCCCGTCCGATTATAACTTGGGTGTCTTCAAGGCTAGAGTGAATAGGCTCTTAATAAACTAGTGCGCCTCACCATCAAAGATTGCATCGCTACTTACCATCAGGTGGGATCGCAGTCAAGCACTAGTTTATATCCATAAAAAAATACACTTAAAAAATACTTATATTCGATACTTTTTATAAGGTTCTTCTATTAGTAAACTATAATCAAGATCTCATAATTAACCTTGATTATTGAACCAGTATTGACTACATCAGATTTTATTTTGCCCTAATAATAACCCAAGTCGTTTGGCTTTTTAGACAGACTCTTCTCTCTCTCTCTCAATGTCCATGAATTTACATTTGAAATAGGATAACGAACGCGTAATAAACACAAATTATACAGGGTGTGGCGTAAATAGTGGTCCAACGTTAAGGAGTCGATACACCATATTTACAGCTGTCACATACCACAATTTAAAACCACTTTTTACCATAGGTCTCAGAATAAAACTGATCTTTATATTTTTTTTGAAAAACAACATCTTGCGATACTAATTTGGCTCTAATTTCAACAAAAAGTATTATTTTCCTATTTTTTTTTGTATATTACTGCTGAATTCTAACTGTTTTACTGTATACTTAAAGCTATTGAAGAAACAATTTGTTTATTTCAAATTTTAACTATAGTCTTCAGATAATCACGAGACTTTGGGCGCGAATTGTGTAAAAGAAATGTACTACACTGTCGGTGTCCATTATTGAAAAAATATCCAAGGTTGCCTGGAAGAAATCGCCTAGTGCGATAAGGCCGCCAATTGTGTGTTTTTTTATTATATGGTTTCCTTTTTGTTAATTCATAACCTTGATGTGCAATAAAGTATATATAAATAAATAAATAAATAAATATGTCCATTAAAAATGCAGATTCTAATATGGTATAAAAAAAAATGGATACCATGATTTAAAAAAAAAGTTATTGCCATTTAACTTGAAAAGGAGCTGATTTTGAAAAAGTACCCTATTTAATTAAAGTACGTTGTCGATGTTGTAAAAATATCTTGGACCTAATTATAAATAATATTTAACATAAATATTAACCTGTCATTATTTAGGGTTAAGCATAAGGGTAAAAAAGGGTCAATACGATTGTCAGAAATCGGTACCTGGCCGGATAACAAATCAGACTATGTCAAGATGTAATAAAAATCAAATTAGTCAATTTTGTCTGAAAATGCTTCAATGCGATCTCGTAAGTTGCATGTGATTCTAGTTTCTGTTTATCTTCACCGTTGAATTGCTCGTTGTTCTTCCTGGACTCGTGATTTGCTTCTGTTTGGACTTCTTTGTTTTTATGATCCCTACGATATGGGCCACATTATTTGGACTACGATTTGCTCAACGTTTACACAAACCCGTAGTGCACTGACGATTTTACGATGTCTCAGTACACACAGCAGGAATATGCCGACTTGAATTTTGTTTATGGCGAATGCTGAGGCGCTGTTAAAGATGCAGCCCAGCTTTATCGGGAAAGATTGCATCACTGCTTACCATCAGGCGGGATCGCAGTCAAGTACTAGTTTATAACAGATATCCAAATCACCGTGTATTTGGTAGAGTACATACCGCATATTTTGAGGGTAGGATACAAGTGAGGGACGACCAAGGGTTTACAATGACGATGAAGCGTTACATTTAGTCCACGAAGATCTATCTACTTCAACTCGTGTCAGGTCATTTATCCAACGATGAAGAACGTCTATAGCCGCCAGTGGTGGTCACTTCGAACATTTAGTCTAAGGATTTTGCTAACAGTCATTTAATAAATAATTGATTTATTTAAAAATTTATTAAAAAACTTAAGAATGTTTTTTGTTTCATAAGGTGAAGTTTATACACCACTAATTTTTAATTAAGTACAAATATTCAAAGGACTTATTAGAAAAGCCCTTGTTATTATTTAAGTAAAATCTCAATAAATAATATTCATAAACAGCAAAGTTATTAGCGTTTGTGTTTATCCCAAAATGTCTCTCAATTAATGGAAATATTGTGCAGGCTATTGATTATGAATGAATAAATGACGATTAAAATAGAAAAATACTGCCCGCAGTATTTTCTACTAGCAATTGTTATGCATGATTGAATCTATGATGAATTTACCTTTTCGTGGTCAATTTTAGGATTTCGGTTTTTTCTACTTTTGAATACAAAAATATGATCAGTAACGGATACAGATACAGCCCCATTTTTTTGTGTACTAATTAAAAAGTAGGGGTGTATTCTTCATTAAAAAGCTAAAAGACTAGTTCTAGTTAGGTTCAAAATATTTTGTAACATCGGTAACGTACTTAAATTAAATAGGGTATTTTTTTTTTCAAATTCAGCTCGTTTTCAATTTAAATGGCAATAACTTTTTTTTAAATTATGGTATCCGTTTTTTTATACCACATTAGAATCTGCATTTAATGAACATTTTTTTCAATAATGGGCACCGACAGTGTAGTACATTTCTTTTACACCATTCGCGCCCAAAGTCTCATGATTATCTGAAGACTATAGTTAAAATTTGAAATAAACACATTTTTCCTTTAATATCTTTTAGTTTACAGTAAAACAGTCATATTATAGCTCATGTATTCAGCAGTATTATACAAAAAATAAAACAGGAAAATAATGTGTTATGTTGAAATTAGAGCACAATTAGTGCAGCAAGGTGTTGTTTTTCAAAAAATATATAAAAATCTGTTTTATTCTAAGACCTATGGTAAAAAGTGGTTTTAAATTGTGGTATGTGATAGTTGAATATATGTGTGACCCTTTAACGTTGGACCACTATTTACGCACACCCTGTAAATATGTATGTACACATGTAAATATTTATGTTCTTACAATTATTGTAAGAGAAGCAGATGTACACATTTTACAGGGTTATCCGAAAGGGCGCTCGAGCCCCGGTATGAAGGCTTGAAGGAACGGGATGGGTTTTTTAGTCAGTAAGAGTCTGACACTATCTCCCGCTCCGCCCAAGAGCGGGGGTTGTCATAAGATGATTTATCCAACCGAAAAAAAAAAAAAAGGGCGATGAAAAAAAAATCAATTTACGTATTATTACAAGTAATCAAAATCATCATTTAATACATTAATGCCTTTTTTATTGAAATCTATTCATATAAGAAGAAAAATAACAAGCGAAACCCTGACTCTTGAGCTTAGTTAAGTTAGGTGCCTGTATTTCAAGAGTTAGTGACTTCTTCCATAACAATTTTATATAATTAGAGGCATTCATTTTACGAAATTATTTATGCACATTATTTATACCACTCAGTCACTTCGATGATACCGTTTTTAACATTCAGAACCATTTATTTATTTGTGTTGTCATAGTTGCTTTATTTAACTATCTTCATTGTGATATATGTGAGTGTGAAGTTTCGTTGGCCATTCCTGGTCTTCTTCCCCAGTTCCGATTTAACAAATGTTACTTTTTGACTGTAAATGCGTGAGTTCTCGATAAAAATACCAAAATCACTATACGGTTGCCCATAATATTTGTGGAGTTCCCTCGATTACTCATCGACCCCATCATCATAACTGGATTTTGTGTGTGTGATCAATCTGGACGCATATCCTATTAAGAGATGAAAAAAATTTACAAATCGGTCCATAAACGACAGAGTTCTGGGGTAGGTAACAACCTCCTCCTTTTTTTGAAGTCGGTTAAAAAGTTATATTATTTTAGAGTGTATTGATTTATTACTATTGAGTTCTAAAACTGAATTAACCAATCAAGACTGTTTGATGTCAGATATTTTATTTTTTATTTTCAAGAACGCTTATTGGTTGGTTTGCCATATTCCCAGAAATTACTCAATGAGTTTATTAAGCTATTGCATAGCTTCTATCGCGGGCCTTGAGCGTGGAGACCGAATCCAGAAATTCCGTAACGAAAATAACCTAACACCCCCCACTCATTTGTTTTTTGAGCGTGGTGACCGATAAGAAAACAAATGAGTGAATAATCAATCAAAATTCAATTCAATGTGTGAAAGTGTAACTTCAATTAATATTAAAAAAAAACAAAGGAAAAAAAATACTGCCTAAATAAAATAAATAAATAATTATAATTGCATAAGTTGATAAAAACGCTATGCAATAGCTTTACCGCGGCAGTCCCCGAGTGCCACACGTCTTTTTTTATTTATTAAAACTTCATGGAACATAAAAGTACAAAGGCTTATAATGCCTTAAGCATTCTCTACCAGTCAACCTATGGTGGTGAAGAGAAAACAACACAAACACGTACAAAATGATGTACAAATACGAAATAGCCATATATACAAAATAGACATAGGTACATATCTATATGTATTTAAATATGTAATTTGATAATTTAATAAGTGATTTAAATTTCCCTCCGGTTACTCGGAAGCCTCCACCTCAACGAGCAAATGTATAGACTTGACTTGATAAGTTAACATAGCTTATAAGAACTGCACACAAAAGTACAGTTCCGTCAAAAATTGGGGAGTATGAGGACTTTACGAGCTTTTCTTCCGTTCTTCGAATTTCAGGTGCTCGAATTTTATTATTTAGACAACCATTGGTAACGAAACCATAGCGCGATTCAGCCAGCGGCGCCAGGCGGCACAACGCCATCTATCGAGCATAGGAGCAAACATTTACTTTGTTTTTCAAGAAGGATTCAGTACATTTTTAGCGTTGAATTCTTATATAAATAGCCCATTAGTGCCCCACAGCTGGGCGAAGGCCTCCCTTACCCTTTTCCACACATGTCCGTCTTCAACCATAGTGGGTCAGTCCCTCCGATAAGAACAATGATAAACAGTGAAAAGGCTAAATATCATACTTTTCAGCATTCGTTTTAGAGCGAAGAATGTATTGTTTTTAGCAAACATAATAACATCACTGAATAAGGCATTGAAAATAAGTAAATAACGTAAAAGATTTTATAAAACTACGCATACAAGACCAGTCACGCCGCCGGGATTGCGATCCCGATTTCCGGCCACCGTAGGCGCGGGCTTGCAATGAGTAATGGGTAGCTCGCTGTCCGACCGTCCGGTAACTGTCCGGACCGAACCCAAGTCGTCAACGGCGCGCACTGTTCCCGCGCGCCTCAAGGAGCTGTCAGCAACAGCAGGGGCCTAGCTGGGTCGAATCCTACTGGGGCCAGGGTTATCCGAAGGGGATGCTCGGTCTCGGTACGAAAGGCACGAAGGAACGGGGTGGGCTTTTAGTCAGTAAGAGTCTGACACTATCTCCCGCTCCGCCCAAGAGCGGGGGTTGTTATCGGATGATTTTTCCCACCATAAAAAAAAACCTATCACTAGTCAGATGAATATAGTTTATATACTTGTATCTCAGACTCCTAGCGTTAAGAACTGTGAGGGTTTTAGTTGGCAGAAATTCTTAAGAATTACCCACAAAAAAAGGGATCAAGTTACCAAAATACATCGTGCTCAATTAAAAATTTTGGACTTGTCATTTGTGATCGCTGATAGCATGTAAGATTCACGAACCAATAGAACTAATTTATCTTAGACTGCTGCATTTAATCTCAGACGTGTCATGACACTTTATTCATAATTAATCGTCATTTTCAAACGACTAGGAGGCACGCCTCTTATTTGATCTGACGGCCTTAGGTATTAATTAAGGACATAAACTTTACTGAGAAACACTCTATAGATAAACTTGGATACGATAGAGATACGATTGATATTACAGTATTTATTACAAGCTTATAGAAATAGATACCAGTAAAAAGTTTACGAATTTGGATTTCATCATTATCATTTCAGCCGAAAAGTGTCCTTTTCATTACTCATACTCTGAAAGTAGGTCTTAAGTTGCCTGAGGTGCGGGCTGAAAGTGATACTTTTCATCCCTAGGGAGTTTTACTTTACAACTGACAGCTGTCAAATTATTTAAAAAAAAAACTAGTTTTATCTTAACATTTCTATTGAACCATGTTCCAATTTTTCATATAGCCAGTCAATCACAGCGCGATATAAAATTGAAATAACTTAACGACAAGTATTAATTCATTAAACCATTTAACCCCTCGAATTAGCGACCTCGCTGCGCTCGGCCGCCAACTCCTTCTCGGGACGAAATGAGTTACTTTCACCCCTAGTGTAACAATGTACTATTGTTGGACATAACACAGGCTCCCCCGAGTGACACCATAACAACAGGTCCTGTGCGTCTCTCGCATCAGTCGCATCCATCGGATTCCCAAATGTTGATTTATTCCTATGAAATTACTCTTCACGTCTTTCGATGCGACAGCTGTCTTAAAAGCTATATTTATCAATAATGATTAAAGTAATATAAAATTCGAGTTAGTGTTTTGTTTTAATTGTCATGGCTTGTTAACCAGAGTCCAGCTAAAATAGTCTCTAAAGTAGTTAAAGGAGCAGTTACTATGACACTTGGGAGAGTCCTTTTGGCCGAAATGTTAATAAATAAGTTGTATTTCAATAAGGGGCATTTCTTCCTGCAGGTCTTCTATTCTTCTGTTGAGCAATTTTAACTGAATCCTTTAGGAAAGACTTAACTGATTGTAAATCACATTATACCATTTAGTTTTATTTAACCTTGACGAACCATAAATGATAAAGTTGTATCAGGATTTGTAGTGATAAGGATTGTGCACAATCACGATCTTTGTATTCGTTCCACTAATCTTTTCATGTTAGGTCAAAGAGAGGTCACTTCCATAATAAAGCATTATGTAATGGATGAATATATCTAAGTATTTGTAATCATAGCTTATTTGCAGCAATTCGATATTTTGACAATCTGTACTGGTTCTGTAGCCCAAAGCGTCACATGCGTTCCATCTTATTTTTTTATTCTTCTATTCCCACTGTATATATATCATTTTTGATCTATTGGCACTCAAGTAGAACGGACGTGTTTCTTATGTTTCAATTATTTGACGTTAAAATATCTACTAGTGATTTGTGACCTAGAAAATATATCGCGAATTTTTGCTAAGTTAGTGATTAACTTTAAGTAAATAATTATGAGCAAACAATAAGTATTATGTCAGATATGGAACAGAGCCCTCGGAGTTTCCCAACTCCTTCAACCCATGCACTGGAAGAAAAATTTGAAACAGTAGACACCAGTGACATTAGTAATTGGCTGATATCTATAGATAAATGTTTGAGTGAAGTGTGTGCCATTGCTCAAGAAGGAAAGTTAAACTCCGATCAAAAACTGAAGATCAGCTCCTTGTCGCGCAAGATAGGACATGGCGTTTCGCAGATGGCAATTTTCTACCAGGACCTGAAATTAAAGGCTCAGGAAGTGGGAAGCTCTGTTCGAGCGATAAGAGAAAAATGTGACCTAACCAACTGCCTTGAAAATTTTCAGCACACCATACAAACAAGCATACAAGAAAACTGGACCAAACCAACGATAGCAGAAAAAGTTTCGTTCGCTGACATGGAAAAAACCAATAAAAATAATTATTTACGTCCCAACAACCTCAGCTCTCTTGCAATTTATCCAACGGATAAGAATAAATCGAGTGACGACACTAAATCTCTTGTCCAAAAAATAATACGCCCTGAGGAAATGAAATTTCACGTTAGAGGATTGCGCAAGACAAAGAACGGAGGTGTTATCATTAGCACGGAGACCAAGGATGACATAGAGAAACTTAGGAAATCATCTCAACTAAGTGGTTCCGGTCTGAAAGTGGAAGAGCCCTATAAGAGAAGACCAAGAATTGTAGTAATAGGTGTACCGACCGAGTTAAGTGCCCGAGAAGTGTACGATTGCATTTATAAGCAGAACTTAGCTGACAAGCTACCTAATTTACCCCGTGACTCTTTTTTGGCCTCTATAAAATTAAGTCACAAGTCGGGCAAAAAAGAGGGACCAACATGCAATTATGTTCTAGAAGTAACTGCTAGCATAAGAAAGGCGCTTATAAACCAAAGCCGAGTGTTCATTAATTGGATATCCTGCGCAGTGAGGGACTTCACATTTGTGACCAGGTGCTTTAAATGTCAACAGTACGGGCATGCAGCGAAGACTTGTCGCGAAGCAGTCGATACATGTGCACTTTGTGGTGAACAAGGCCGCCAGTGTATGCTGTGCGATAAAATAGCTGATCAGGCACAGTGTGCAACATGCATGCGTTTTAATAAGCCGAGTAATCACAAGACAGGGGATCAAGACTGCCCGGCTAAGAAAATTGCTGAGACAAGACTCATAAATTCGATTAATTATAATGAGGACACGTAAATAGCGGCGTCATATTTTCTCTTACATAACTTATACGAGTTTTATAACTTCCTAGCATAATAATTTACTTATGAACAATATTGTACCTATTTATTTATAATTTTACTGATTGTGCTAATTCGACCTAGTTTATATTCGAGTAACCGCTACTTCGCAAAAAAAATAAAAAAATATAATGGAATGTTGTGTCACAATAATGTCTTGCAGTGATGCAGTTTTGATGATTAAGCAAAGTATTTGTCAGTTTTAGACTAAATAATTTTGTTCATATGTTATTTACTTTTTGTTTAATGAATTTTAGTTTATATATTATTAACATATAAGCACTTAAATAAGTTACCTGAGATACAGGTTTATATATACCTAGTTCAGGTAGAACGCAATTTTGCAACTTTAGCTCTAGTTTAAGCCCTTATTGTAGAAATATTTATGTAAATCAAACAATTCAATAAACATTATTATTATTATTATTCTACGCCGGTTTATTGGCTCTGGAATTTGGACTAATTTGAGGTCTTTCTCGATTTTGCACCAACAGTTCAATGGCTGGCAGCTTCTACGTTTCTTTTGTTCTGGCAGATTTAGTGCCATTTTTACAACTTTAGTAATTATACTCACTTTTCCTCCTAACACGAAGATACCACTTACACTTTGGTTACATACCCACTTACAAGTATCTTATATCTCTTATTCCGTCAAGTTGAAGCCGTGTGATAAACTCCGTTTAATTGTCTCTAGTAAAAGAGTAAGTGGGATATATGTAATTAAAGCGGAACCGATGTCAGTTTTCGACGCGAGACAGTAGTTTATCGTTAAGATTTAATAAACGTGTGTTCAAAACATTCTTGCTAAGATTTTATTTCTCATTTTCAGGAACCTGATGGCTTTGAAAGAAGGTATGGGTGACAAGGTGGCAGTAGTATCCAATTTGGTGGGGACTGCCATCATTTGTCTTGCAACTGCCTTCCCGCTTGGCTGGGAGCTGACCCTGGCCTGTGTTTCTGTGATGCCGTTCTCTATAGCCGTCTCTATTATTTTAACTAATGTACGTATGTGAGGAATTGTTTTGGTGTCGTTTTATTGCGATGACACGCGATGCTATTAATTAGATGATATTATTATATCTTGATCTTGAGCGCTGTTTATTCATGTAGAATGAGACTAGAGTAGGGTTATCTGTCAAAACTTCTTTAGAAATGAATCCCAACATTTTTACTTTTACCATTTTCTAATAACTGTATAGATATTAATTCCGGTCTTTATTTGTCTCAAGTATCAAACCAAGTCGTCAATATTAGAAATGGAATCATACAGTCAAGCGGGCAAACAAGCAGAAGAAGTACTGAAATCTGTAAGGACAATAGTTGCTTTCAACGGAGAAAGCAAAGAAGTTGACAGGTACGTAACAACAATCATACGAGTATTAATCATACTTGTTTGCCGTAACTGTAAGCACTGTCGTATTTATCTACGATTAAACCGTAATCCCGCAGTTTGTAGGCATTTGTTAAACCCAGGATGAAATGACAGTCATGATGACGTTTACGTAAACTGCGATTATGACGAAAAAGACGACATGTCTTTAATCTTTGCAAATAAGACATTTTAATATAATGCTTTTTTTACAACTTAAGCAGATCTTATCTGTCAAATCATTTAGCAAATTATGTTCTATTATTAGTTTAATCTAGAGATAAAAATACCTAATACGTGCTTATACAAGATTTTAGTTTTGAAGGATCCCCAACTTTCATCAGTTCCGTGATCCACAACTATAGATTTACTTCATATTTTTTCGTTTTAAATAATTACGTTACGTTGAAGCATGTCCGACTGATAGTGTATGGATGATCTACATCCATACACTATCAGTCGGACATGCTTCACCGTCCTTATCTGATTTGCGTTCCATGTTCTAAAACCCCCAAGCAATTTGCCTTATTCTCCACATTTACGATACCTTCAACCCCTTATCTCTATTATCCAGGTACACAAAACTGCTCCAGCCTGCCGAAAAGCAGGGCCGAAGGCGAGGCCTATACACTGGCCTCGGCAACGGCTTCAACTGGGTGCTCACATACTCCCTCAATGCCATCGGCTTCACTTACGGCACCAGGCTGGTCTTCCAGGATTGGGATGCCCCAGACACGGAGAGGAAATATCTTGTAGGAGTTGTTTACAGTGTGAGTATTTTGTTCTTTAATGAGGTACTTTAGCTCTGTATTTGTAAAGGATGAAAGAAGAAAGAAAGAAAAAAATATTTATTTGGCGACAGTCACCAGGATCACACAACTTAAATAAAGAAAAAAATAAAAATAATAAAAAGGAAATAAAGAACAACATCATTGTGTGTGCCTCGCGGCCGCGCCAAAAAGGTTCATTTCAGCATTGTAGCCAGACAGAAAAATACTGTCTGACGCTGGTCTTCCAATGAACCTTTAGTGATGATGACGATGGTGTTTATTATATGGATACCATCAAGATTTAGGAAAGGATATATTCTATCTTTCTAACTTCTGGCACTGCGCTGGTGGTGCGGCTGCAGTTAAGAATCTCAAAACTCGGACCTCGTATCGGTAGATAACGAATTCTATAAAAAGCTATCTAAATGCCTCAAAATCCAGCGACCAAAAAGTTGTCATTTATTTTTTTACTTTGATGATCTTCATTGTATCCACACAATTGAAGTGAGTTTTGAATCCGGTCTCTGAAAAAAATCAAGTCACTGGGCTTATAATTTGTTGGACATACATATCCGGACACTTCAATATCAGAGGTTTTAGCAATACTGCGAATGTTTAGAATAATGTAAAGAGTTAAAAATGTTTGCTTGTTCATCTTTCACTACATAGTAATTAACAAAGTCGTATTCCGCATCTATCTGCTTATCTGCTTAAATCACGCAACGGATTTTGATGCAGTTTTCAATAACAGAAAAAACAGTAAACAAGGAAGGCTCGTGTATATGTCACCGAAAAAATGCAGACTCCACATGATTGGAATAAATCTTTATTAGATTATAATATCACCATATAATTAAAAAAATCGTTTTGCATACGATAAATCACATCCAATTTCATTAGTTTCTAACAGAACAGCCTTATTTAGAAAAAAAAAAATAAGATTTCTAATAATATTTTACAATCTTACGCCGTTTTACAATTTGAATCGAAACCGGGTTCTTAGTCAGTTTGTAAAGTTATTCTTTACAAACTGACTAAGAACCCGGTTCTCTCTGAACGAAAGAAATATTTTGTATATGCTCTGGAAGAGCAAAATGTTTTACAAATACAAAGCTGACTAGCTACTTTTTCCCCTGTGAGCCGTGAGAATATCTAATTAATTAATACTTCGGCATTTTTATTCCAGATCTTATTTAGCGTCTACATGGCCACTCAGTCCATGACATTCTGCGTGCCTCACGCCGAAGTATTCGCATCGGCTCGGGGAGCAGCTACAACCATATTCCAGCTTATAGACCGAGAACCTTTGATCGACAGCCTCCAACAAACTGGTCTGTCCCCTCGCAGAGTCATCGGAGAAATTACTTTAGAGGATGTTAACTTCAGCTATCCGTCAAGACCTGAAGTTAAGGTAAGAACATAATATAGCTACCGTTTCACGTTCTTAATAACATTATCCTCTTAATCTCAAAAACAGCGGTAACTTTATTTGAGAAATGGCCTCGGTTGTTTCCCCTTTCCAAGAGAGGAAGCCCACTTAAGTCCCAGCAGTGGGAACTATAAAAGACTGATTATGCTTTATGCTTATGCTCGGTTTTTGTGTTTTTCTTGGATTGATCACATTCACTAACTGTCAGGGGGTCACCCACGGTGGCTTTATGCAACCATTCAATCGAAAAAAGGATCGCCGTACCTCCCTGATCCTAAAACCATACCCACCAACCTGATATAACACCTTTTAATTTCTAGGCGAGTTATAAATATACTACTTTTCTTTAAGCTTTTCCTTCCAATAAATGTACATAACTTGTAGAGACTGTAAAATTGGTAACTTTCACTAGATTTTAACCATCTATAAAGATGATATAATGTTTTGTTTGCGGCTTTATCCGTTAGTGAGGAGTCCCTGGTGTCCTGAAATACAAGCCACGGCTTAGTTTAGGCACCAGTCTCCTACAAATTAACATTATTATATCACATCGAAATTCTGTTTTAAATTCCTACTGTTACCGTTATTTGTGGAAGATAAATAAAAATTATTATTATTATTACTTGAAATAATAACATTACTGTACAGGTCCTCAACGGGTTCTCCATTAAAATCAAACCAGGTGAATGTGTAGCCTTGGTTGGTTCTTCTGGCTGCGGCAAAACAACTATATTACAACTGCTTCAAAGACTCTATGATCCTCACTCCGGATCAGTGAAGCTCGATGGAAAGGACGTCAAAAATCTGAATTTGGGATGGCTTCGATCATGTTTAGGTATGCATACTGATGAAACTAATAGGTATGGTATGCACCCACGAGCAACTTTTCTGTCTCTGTCCGGTGTCTTTGCCGAGATTTGGAATATATGCATACGGCAGCGACAACGACGCAACTATCCCGTACATAAATTCTACCAATAGACGGGACGTTAGTCGCATCGCCGGTTTATCGCCGAACCTACGGACAAAAACGTCTCCCAGCTGTCGTGTCATGCGTGCAATTTCATACAAACCCTTATACTTGATGTAAGAAACAATATACGGTGTTATTTGTAAAACACTAATAAACTTGCAGGTGAAATACAGTGCTAACATCATAAAGAACATATGACTTTTTACAAAACATAATACATTTACGAAAAACAAACCTTCAAGATTTCGTAGTTTTAATTAACACATTTCCGCTCTGTATTTTGCTGTACCTACCTACGTCTGTGTGACGCGACGCAAGCGCATCAAGTACCCCCGCAACTCAATTCCCACTCGCTTCCGCTATTGTACCATCGCTTGCTTCGCATAGACTTGATAATATTTAGAACGATCAATTTAAATGTTTATATTTTTCTATGAAATCTGATGAACTAAAACTATGATAATTTTTTAAAAGTCATAAAACAAAAGTAATTGTTTATAATGTTAGGATCATAGTCGTGAGAGGCTGCCAGTGTTTTACAAATAACCCTGTATAGTTGCGGAGCCACAAGTTGCTCGTGCGCACTATCTTTAAATCAAAATTTCACAGCAGAAAATAAAACATCAATTCGTTAATGTTCCAGGCGTGGTAGGCCAAGAACCTGTACTGTTCCGTGGAACCATTTTTGAAAACATCGCTATTGGGTTCCCTGAAGCCACCAGAGAAGAAGTACAGACTGTAGCTGAAATGGCTTACGCACACGATTTCATTACCAACCTGCCAAATGTAAGTATATCTTTTGACGGACAACAAAGTGATCCTATAAAACTTCAGTTTTTAGTGTTCCGTACCTCAAAAGGAAAACGGAACCCTTATAGGATCACTTTGTTGTCCGTCCGTCTGTCTATCTGTCTGTCTATCTGTCTGTCATGACCTTTTATCTCGGGATCGCGGGGAGCTATCGAGTTGAAATTTTATGCGCATTCTTGAAACTGTAAAAAAATCAAACTTGTAAGTTTACGAGAAAGAAAGATACTTGGGTTTATGTGGCAAAAAATGTACATTTCGATACCCGAGGAAATCAAAATTCATAGGGTACTTCCCGTTGACCCAGAATCCTGAAATCGTCGCCTTGGAGGCCAATGGAGCTAAGCCACATTTTTTACGATATGGCTTATCTCCATTGGCCTCCAAGACGACGAAATTTGGTTTGAAGCAGGGTCTCATAGCTCAATTAAAGGAATAAATCTGAAAACTTTAGTTGTCACGTCACAATGATTTTTTTTGCCATTCGGAGACTCCATGTCTCAGAAGATTTTTCTCCGGAATTGAACTATTTAGGTACATAAGTAAGTTTTTACCGAACTCTCAAGGCGCAAGTCCTAGTCGCACTTGCCCAGTTTTTTCTTCCTTTTGAGGTACAGAACCCTAAAAAAAAAGCTTGAGAATCGCTTCTTAAATGCATCCAGAAGTGAACAGGCTGAATTGATTGTTTGACATAACGCATTGGTTTGAGCACAGGGCTACGACACACTGATAGGCGAGCGCGGCGCGTCGCTGTCGGGCGGACAGAAGCAGCGCATCGCCATCGCACGCTCGCTGCTGCGCGAGCCGGCCGTGCTGCTGCTCGACGAGGCCACCTCCGCGCTCGACCCTCACTCCGAGAGACAGGTGCAAGCTGCCCTCGACCGAGCCAGTGTTGGAAGAACCACCATTATGGTGTCTCATCGGTTAGTTACAATTAAAGCGCTGCGCATACGGAGACACTTTTTGTTCCAGTTAACGACACCGAACACTTTTTGATCGTCATGAGCATGTATTAAGTGGAAGCAATTGAACACAAAAATTTTTACGTATGCGGGAGTGGATCTCACAGCGCATACGTAAAAATTTTTGAAAATATTACAAAAATTTTTGAAGATACTACGATTTCATACTGGTTCTATAGAAATTAAATAATCATCGATAGCTTGTATCTGACACAAGACACGCGTTTGCGCCCTGCCTCAGGCTTATAGTCCCTTGAACATCTGAACATCTTGATCATCTTAATTATCTGATTCATCATGGCCGAAATTAAATACACACATAATCGTAGAGATAGCAGAGATAGAGCTCCGCTAACCTTTAAATCCATTTTCTTTGCGAAATATTGATTGATTTACATAAGCTCTGTAGGTACATTCTGAAGAACATTTAACCAAACTTTTTATTGTGTAAACATTTTTGTAACAAATTAAAACCGTTTGAAAGGAGTAGGGAAAACAAGCGAAAAAATACCATGTTGTTAAAAATTTTCTTTTAGCAAAAGTTTTAGTATTACGAAATAATATATACGTAATGTTATACATGAATAACAAACTTTATATTTTTTTCAATCCTATTGGCCTAGCCGTTACCAAGGAGCAGGCTTCAGAAAGTCACTATTTTATACGAGTAGCACTGCTCTGGAAACCTGCGTTAGATTATTCGGTTCGCTTCAAAATGGTTCAGCTGCGTGGTGCTTTTACGCGTCATGTCCGTGAACACCTGTCAGTTGAGACTGGTCATTTCTTAACTGCCAGTGGCTTATTTTAATATAGATGTTTAGTTTTTTTTTTTTTACTTTAAATAAAGTAAAAAAAAAAAAAAATGTAAATACATTGTTCTCACATAATAGTAGTGACAAGAAACATGTAATACGTAACACAAAGGACTTGCCATGATTTGTGTGAGGGAGAAAGAGAGATGGTGCTATACACCAATAATATAGCTTCATCCCTTTAACAGTTCAGTTTAGGTCGTATAATGGATCGCGTTAAGGGCTCGTGGTAGCATTGCAGAAGAAACGTATGAATTGTTTGCATAGCTAATGGTATTCTGTCTGTTTTAGGTTGTCAACCATCACTAATGCTAACCGCATCATCTGCATGGACCAAGGAGCAATCGTCGAGGAGGGGACGCACGAAGACCTGATGAAGACTAAAGGTGCTGTGAACCTTATTAACTATCTTAAGCACTAAGTAGTATGACAGAATTTAGCATTTTCAGTTACATCTTTCTAAACGACTGAACCGATTTGTATGAAAATGTTTCTATATTTGTGTGGTTCTCTGGAAAATTTCACACAAAGCCATCTAGTCTCAAACTAAGCAGAGCTTGTGGTATGAGTACTAGACAACTGATAAACATACTTATATATTAATAAATACATCCCTACATATTATAGATAAATTACACAGACACAGATCATATGATCGTGCTCATCATACAAATATTTGTGCTGGGTGGGAATCGAAGCAACGACCTCCAGCATAGCAGTCAGGGCCACTGACCACTAGACCAACAGGCCTGTCAGTTGGACCCAGTTATTCGTTCTGCAATCGGGTTCTTAATTTATTTTTCTGACAAAATACCAGTTTTCGGGCAGGACAACATTTGTAGGGTACCGCCAATATTTCTATATTTTCATCAAACAACATTTACAACTGAGGGCTTAGCCAAGTTGATAATTTACAATAACGCTAGTAGAAAACTTCAAATGTATGGGAATGACGTCATCTTAACGCTCAGTCACGTGGTTAGTGCAAAGGAATCGGAGGCGTGGCCTACTTGGGGCATTCGATGCAAGAGAATCGAAACGAAACGGTCGTAACTTGGCTGGGGTGGCTGGACATGCACTTCTTACTAACCATTCACCCTTAAACATTCTAGGTTTCTACTACAAGCTAGTAACAACTGGCCAAGAGGTCAAGGAACCCGAAGAAATTGAAACAGTAGCTGAAGAAGCAGACGGTGAAGAGAATGGAGAACCGGTTATGGCTCCCCGAGCTGATGTCAAGAGGACATCAAAAAGACGCGTGCACAGGCATCACTCGATCAAAAGAGGTTTGAACAAGTCGATAACAAAGTTAGATAATAAAGAGCAAACAAACGTAATCAGTAACAGTCATGAGAGTGCTACACACTACTAAATTGATAAAATACACAACTGAGGAAAGGGAGAAAATCTTTACCAAAACAAAAATGCTTTTGACTTAGGACTACTGTCCTCGGATGCGTAGCTTCGTAGACGCGTATTCATCATCATAACCTTGATGCACGCTTGCATGAAGTTTACATAAAAACTATGAAACTGTTTCGAAGAAGAGGCAGCGTCGTGCCGTTGCAGCTTCGTCGATTATTACAAAAATAATAATATTTTTTTTATTTATCTTTGACAAATAACGGTAGTAAAATCTAGAAAATGTTGTCAAAGCCTACACGGACGCGTAGCTTCATAGACGCGTATTTATTCGTCATTATATACGTTTGGTTTACTTGGTGTCATGACGTCATGTCGTTGCAGCTTCTTCGACATAATTTTATAGTTTTGTATGTAAGCTATGAGTACGCGTACACCAAGGTTGTAACGACAAATACGCGTCTATGAAGCTACGCGGATCGTAGGATTTTTTTTTATTTTGATGAACTAGTGCTTGACTGCGACGCCACCTGATGGTAAGCAGTGATGCAATTGTTGACGATGAATTGCACTATTTTATTAAGAGCCTGTTCACTCTAGCCTTGTAGATACTTAAATTATAATCGGACGGGTAAACTGCTGTAGGCAAATTTTTACAATCCTTCGATTGGATTGACATATAAATCAAACGATTTAGCCAGTTTTATTTGACTACTTGACATATCTACATATATATACAATTACATATCAAACAATGCGAATGACGTAGCCACGTCAATCAATGAACTACTTTAGGTAAAGATGGAGAAAATCAATAATGCATGAACTTTTTAACAGATTCTCATGATTGGATGACACCGCGCGGTTCCATTTGCTCTGTCGTATCGACTGGTCTACAAAACTTCGTGTACAACGCAGATTATGAGTCGGATGAAGATAAGGATGAAGAGGATGTAAGTTCGGCGATATTTTTTTAACTGCAGAAAAGCGATTGGCACAAACATAAGCTATATAAGCACAATACGTTTTAACGTAGAATAAACGAAAAAAGACTGAAAAATATAATACTGTGCCTCACGGCAGCAACAGCTAGTGCCTGTCACTGGTTGCCAAATGGACCTATCTTGAATTTACCATCTAAGTAAATAATATTTCAAAGTGCTTCAAGTACAATTTTCAGATAAAAGCAAAATTAATAGCGTGTCGATGGAAAAACTAGTTAAATTCCTTGCTTGGCCCAGTATTCGGCCACCGCAATGACGTCCACTGATGCTATTATTAGGTACCTACACGAATTGCCATGGCCAACCTGGAAAACTCTAAACAGACTCCGCAGTCACTCCACAGGCTGGGCGCATCGAAGATAACCTCCACAGATGAGGGTTCTCGGATGGTTCCGATCTTCAGTGTTTGCGCGGCGTCTCTCCGCAGACCACCTTCCATCCTGCACCACGTGCCCTGTTACCTGTTCACTCAAGGACCTAATAACAGCATCAGCAAATTATTTACTACGTAACACTTTCCGATATCATCCATCCATACAATTTTAGAACCACGTGATTTCTATAATTATGATCTATTATATTCTAATATGATCTGATATGAATATTGGTTTAATTTCCAAATCATCAATGTGTTTTCAGGAAATTAAGCCAGTAAGCGACTGGCAGATCTTGAAGCTAAACGGACCAGAATGGCCACTCATCACAGTTGGATCCATTGCAGCCTTCACCCAGGGCGCTTGCTTCCCCGTATTTGCCTTACTGTTTGGATTTTCCAGTGGTGTAAGTCAAATTTTGAAATTTTTCTTATTCATCTTCTAAATATGTCAATGTTGGGCTGTGAAAAAGATGGATGAAAAAGATCCCAAGGTGTCTAGTATAGCGGAGATGAGAATGTTGAGATGGATGTGAGGTGTGATGAGAAGGGATAAAGTGAAAACCGGCCAAGAGCGTGTCGGGCCACGCTCAATGTAGAGTTCCGTAGTTTCCCGTCCGTCACAATAAGTGTTCCCACTTATGAGTTTAAAAAAGGCTATTTGTTACGTTGACATACTAAGTAGAAGTACGGAACTCTAATAAATACGGAACCCTACAAACGGGCCCACAAAGGACAGTGATAACTAAAACAGTATGCAAGTAGTAGAAATTTCAGCGATTGTGCACTCGTAAAATTACGAATATATTTAAGAAGCAACGATTTTTTGCCACGGTAGGTCATGAAAGCACGGAAAATCTTAATATCGACTTTTAAAAAGGTGACGTCATTACGCAACACCATCTATCGAACCATTTATGAACTGGTTTTTACCTTAACATTTTGATAGATGGCGTTAAAAAAATGAATTTTAGTCTTGTTCGAAATTGCCTTAGCATGTTCCTGATAGAAGTTTTATGTAGTTATAAGATAATACCGCCAATGCCAAGGAGAGACCAACCGAACAATTCGATAATACCCGACCCCATCAACTCAGAAAAAAATCCTAACAGCGCGAACGCGAAATAGCCCAATGTACAGCGCCACCACTCGGGGGATTGGGTCTGTAATTAATACATAGGTACCAGAAGAAGTTTTCGGTGGTAATTTTTGATTGCGAGAACCGATTTTAATAATTATTTTTTTGTTTGAAAGAAGATACGTTCAGGACAATAAAATATGTAAACGAAGCTAAAAAAAATGCTTGCATATACGATTATACTACAAACTTAGTACAGAAATTATTTTGTACAACCTTTTTGTCTTTTTTGTACAAAAACTGTTCTTTCCATCAAGTTCAAAATGATTTTCCTAGAAAGTCCTTATAAAGTTCTACTTTTCAGATTTTTTTCATATTTTCTAAACTTATGGTTCAAAAGTTAGGGTACACACATTGTTTTTTACTTTTGGAGCGATTATTTCCGAAATGATTGACATTATGAAAAAATGATTGATAGACTATTCATTTTTAAATACCTATCCAACAATATATCACACGTTAGGGTTGAAATTAAAAAAAAATCACTTCCCACTTTACATATAGGGGGGTTACCCTAATAAAACATTTTTTTTATTTTACCATTTTGTCGGCGTGATTGGTACCAAATTTCAGCTTTCTAGTGTCAACGGTCACAGAGATTAAGCGAGGACGGACAGACAGACAGACGGACAGACAGACATGGCGAAACTATAAGGGTTCCTAGTTGACTACGGAACCATAAAAATGAGCATATTAGAGTAAGTTTGAAAGTGGCGCCAGTGTTGTCTTGGTATGGTCATGTGAATAGAAGGGATGAAACGCATACGCAAACGCATGTAGATGGATGGAGAGGGAGAGGGAGGCCAAAGAAAAGATAGATGGATTGTGTGAGGAGTGATATGAAAGAAAAAGGAGTTAGTGATAGTGTGACGGCTGACAGGATAGAGTGGAAGAATAAAAACGTGTTGTGGCGATCCCAAGTAATATGGGATAAGGGCAGAAAGAAGAAGTATGTCATGAGATGGCGCGACGAGATAGACTTCTACCTAAAGGAATTGACAAAAGTAGCCTTGAAGTGGGACACAACAGTATCAAAATAATGATAAAAAAACCGGCCAAGTGCGAGTCGGAATCGCCCATGAAGGGTTCCGTAGCAGCAAATAACATAATATAAAAGCTCTTGTAGTTCGTTGTAACTTTGATCGATGTTTTAATAATAGTGTATTTTTTCGATTTATGACGCATTAAAAAAAAACTACTTACTAGATTTCGTTCAAACCAATTTTCGTTGGCAGTTTTTATAGTAATGTACATCATATATTTTTTTTAGTTTTATCATTCTCTTATTTTAGAAGTTAGAGGGGGGGGGGGACACACATTTTACCACTTTGGAAGTGTCTCTCGCGCAAACTATTCAGTTTAGAAAAAAATGAAATTAGAAACTTCAGTATCATTTTTGAAGACCTATCCATAGATACCCCACACGCATGGGTTTGATGAAAAAAAATTTTTGAGTTTCAGTTCTAAGTATGGGGACCCCCAAAATTTATTGCTTTTTTTCTATTTTTGTGTGAAAATCTTAATGCGGTTCACAGAATACATCTACTTACAAAGTTTCAACAGTATAGCTCTTATAGTTTCGGAAAAAAGTAGCTGTGACATACGGACGGACAGACGGACAGACAGACAGACAGACAGACAGACATGACGAATCTATAAGGGTTCCGTTTTTTGCCATTTGGCTACGGAACCCTAAACATAAGGAATAAAATTGAATTTTTACTATCATTTGTTCTTTTCCAGATATTCATTCTTGATGACAGAAGAGAAATCATTTACTTGGCGGATCTGTACTCTGGCATGTTCATCGTTGTGGCTGCTGTTGCTGGAGTCTCCATGTGTCTGCAGAGCACCACCTTCACCACCGCTGGTTTGAGGATGACGACGCGATTACGGCAACAGTACTTCTCGGCTCTACTCAAACAGGTAATTAAAACTAGATTTCTTTAGTTAGCATTGAAAAATATAGCTGGGAAATCATTAAATGTTTCCTCCAAAGTTTCAGACTTTTTCTGACTAAAACGCACATGTGTTTGTTCTTTCAGTTGTCCTTTGCGAAGGCCACAGTTACTTTTAATTCATTAAACCCCAAGCGAACGCCGGCGTTCGCGCACCTATTGTCTTTCTATTGTGTCTGTAATTTCCACGATTGAAAGGTAACAATCTTGCAGCCCTCATAGGACCTTACCAATACCATACCTTCTACCTTATCTACATTACCAAAACAAAAAACAGTAGGCCACAAGAATAACCATGGAGCACTTTCCCGGACTAAGTCCTAAACAAATGTGAATTTCGAAATTACTATTAACCAACGAAAATATCCACAGAACTCTGTGCATTAAGTAGCCGTAAACTTTGCCGAAGCTAAAGAAATTGATATAACGAGCGGCGCTAATAATAACAAATTAATATTGTTTGATTTCAGGAAATAGGTTTCTTCGACAAAGAATCAAACACGGTCGGTGCAATGTGTGCCAGGCTTAGCGGAGATACAGCAGAGGTTCAAGGAGCGACTGGACTCAGGATAGGCCTCATACTGCAAGGAATCAGCTCCGTGCTAGTTGGCTTCCTGATGGCCATCTGCTACAACTGGAAACTCACTCTTGTTGGGACAGTTTTCTTACCTCTGGTCAGTATGATTCCATAGTGTTACGGTTGGTTTAACTTGTGACTTCGGCTTTTCTTTTTGTTCCATTCTTGTTTCTCCAGTAACCTTGTTTATTTCAGCATCCTGAAAATCTTGTTTCATACTTTTTCAGCGTCGTTTTTTTTTTTATTTTTTTATTATTTAGACTAATTTTATTATTACTACTAATATTATTATTTTAAAGAATTTTTAACCGCCCATTGAGTTTTGTGACACGTCACGTCGCCTATGTTCAATGGACGATCAAGACGGTTCTAACTGTTCCTCTGAGGTATAGTTAGAACCGTCATCCGTTGATGCTCATATACACATACATAGCCTGTCAAAATGATAACCTTCTTTGACTTTGCCGGAGTCGGGTAAAAACTATGACAGAACATCTGATCTGCACTTCTATTGCTACAGTAAGCGCTTGAATCCCACTAAAAACATACCTGTTAAAAAGGAGGCCAAGTTCCTATCGGCTAATTGTTCGCCTGAAAAAGGGTTGAAATCCAATCCAATGCCAAATTTAGTTGCACTTTAAAATCGATCATAATCATCTTCATCAACAGCCTGATCATCGTTAAATTTGAACTACTACACACCGACATACCACTTCTTCGACCACCTTCTTCGCCACTGTCGTCGCTTCCTGATTGGGTATGGCGAAGACTTTGGGCCACTTTGTGAAATAGTCCTGGATCACCACTATGTACTTGTTTCCGTCATCTGTAACTGGAAAAGTTCATAACAAACCGTCTGTAGTATGTGCACAACCCTAGAAATGCACGTGCTTCCGTTTTGTTCCTTGGAACCGGCCACTGTTGGACAGCCTTTATCTTCTTAGGGTCGGTTCTCACTCCATCGGCGGAAATAACATGTCCCAGGTAGCTGACCTCCTTTTTGAACAGGGCACACTTCTTTGGGCTAAGTTTTAGGTTAGTCCCTCGTATCCTGGTGAACACTTTCTCCATATTCCTCAGGTTTTCTTTAAAAGTGCGTCCTTCTTCTTCACCAGAACGACGGGGAAGACCATGGAATCGTAGAAGGCTCAATTATTCCGCTATCAGCCATGTCCTTTACCATTTCTGCTACCTCATTTTCCTTAGCCCAGGGTATGCGGCGCGGTCTCTGTTTAATTGGTCTAGCATCACCTGTATCTATCTCATGCTTGACGAGACCTGTTCTCCCGCAGTCTTTTCCCGTTGCAAAGATATCTCGAAACCGTAGCAGAAATTCCCTGGCTTGCTGTAATTCCGAAGCCGATAAATTGCTCTTAGAACTTTCCAGAAGTTGCTGGATGTGATCTGGTTCTCCTTTTATTGCGTCTTGCTTCACTGAAGATGTGTCGATTTGACGGAGATACTTCACTTCTTCACATCTTCCAATAACACTATTTTTCTTTAAGTGAACCTCCTCTTTCCCGAGATTTACAATCCTTACTTTAGATTTCCCTTTCGTCATAACTAATGTCCTCGCAGTGATGAGCTCCGGGTGCCGGCCAATATCTTCAACCATTACACATCTTCGTTGCCTGATTTTCTTGGGAAATTTTACTTCAACTAAGGTTTCTGTTCTCGGAGCCAATGTAGTATCCTTTAAGCCATATAGGTTGCATGTGTTAATTCCTCGCAGGAAGACTTCTTGATCTGGGAATTTCAATACTCCCCTGTCGATATCTAAAATACATCGGTTATTCCGTAAGTAGTCGAGACCCAGTATGCAATCGTCGGTAATATTCGCAATTAACGCAGGATGGATATACACTTGATCACCGATTTTAAACTCGATTTCTGTATCACCGAGGTCGGAGACTGACTGTTCGGTTGCTGTCTGAAGTCGGCAGGATGGAGACTCTTTTTGCCATGAGATGGCTAAAAGAGTCTCTATCCTGCCATTCAGCAACTCCGGTCTTACAATGGTTCGCGACGCCCCGGTGTCAACGGTAAAATTGCAGGCACGATGATTCAGCGTTTCTTCGATGATCAAACTATTTCCGTTGTGAACTTGATTAATGGTGATGGTTTGGGCTGCGGCCCTGGCGACATTAAGTCTTATCGGCTCCTCGTTAACTTGAGTTCCAGAGTCCACACTTTCCCTCTTTTTCTTAGGACAATCGGTGCGAATGTGCCCTTTTTCTCTGCACCCGTAACACGTTGGAATATAGCGGGACTGTGCTGGAGAAAAAGCCACTACTTCTCGGTGACGTGGTTGCACTGAAGGCGAGACCACTACTTCCCGTACTCTGTGCGTACGAGAATCTTTTCGTACGGCTTCTACTTCCAAAGCGTGAGCACTCTTCAGAGTTTGGTGGTGTCCGAGTCGCACCTTAGCCCTAACTTCTGTATCCCGTAGACCGTCGATGAATGCTTGCACCAAGTTAACTTCCACCGTCTCCGGTGTCATCGACCTGTATGCACGCCGGACCAGCCGTTCAACCTCGACTCCCCATTGCTGGAGGCTCTCGTTAGACCTCTGTGTTCTCTCGCGTAACTGCGCGCGGAAAACGTGCTAGAGGTGCTTGTCTCCATAACGAGTGTCCAGTCCCTCCATGAGACGCTCCAATGTCCTGCCGTCCGCAGGGAGGTTCTCTAGGACCAGCAGGGCGTCCCCTCGTAAAGCCAAAGTTAATGCCGCAAAAGACTGCTTATGATCCCAGCGGTTTGTTTCTACCAATGTCTCAAATTGGTACTTAAATGCCGTCCAGGAATACGGGCCATCAAAACACGGCACATAAAATTTTGCGGTGGATGCACAGGGGGTGTGCGATGGTGAGCCGACAGCAACGGGTTCGCGTGCTTCGAGCTTGACGACTTTTTTGTTGATGTCTAGCAGGCGATCTTTGTGGCCATCAATCCTTGTTTCGAGGCTATCACCTCGAGCGGAAACCTCCTTGACCCCTAAGGTGATTTTTTACCTTCTTTACCTTCTCGCCCAACGTGACGAGGCCTTTGTCGATTTATCGAGGATCAGGTTCTGCTTAGCCTCTTGTTCGCGGCGAGCGGCTTCCTGGTCGCGGTGGACAGCTTCCATAATAGCTTGCATGGCGGCCAATACCGCAGCGAGGTTCAATTCCGAGGATGGTCCTGTTGGCGCCTCAGCAGCTTCTGTTGCTACCATACCAGCCTAATCTTCCTCCTCCATACGATGACGCGCAGCATCCATCTCCATTTGCCTTCTTGTTCGTGGTGGCTGTTCGTCGTCCCTCTGTGGTAATGGCATTTCACTTCTGACACCAGTTGTTGCGTACGTGGGTAATTAAATGCCGATTCACTGACAGACAACTTTATTCACCACAAACAATAACAAATTAGTCCAGTCAACAATAATCCGAATCGCAATTAACACTAGAGTACCGTTACACTATCGCTTAGGTAGTTCGCTCTTGATCGTAGTCGAAATCACAACTGCCTCGTTTCCGGTCGGGGGCTCGTATTTATATGCGGAGCGAAGAAAATTCTAGATACCGATATCTCAAGATCGATCCAGAACAATAGGGTCGCTTCGCGGAGTCATAAATCATTTTTATTGCACGATGTACTAAGAGTCACTTTCAGGCGAATTTCGACTCTATTGTTAATGGCGGAGAGTACCATTTCCCTTATCGGTAGATACATACCTAACTACTAGTGGTACCTACTTTGTGGATGTTCCGAGATTTTTCTAAGCCTGGCTACGTACAACCATTCTAGATCTTTCGAACAGCAATGCGTTTTAATTATTGCGTGCTACTCATTATTTTCTTGGAGATATGGCGTGTTCACGTTTAATGGCGTAACATTATTTATCTGTATCGACTTAACAACTTTTGGTCTGCAAATACGACACTATACTGTTTTAGATTATAGGCTTAAACTGAGGAGTTAAGCATGTATCTAGCTTCAAATCTTAGCTCAAACGGCTGCTCATTCGCCAGAGAAGAGGTACTATCACTTGCAAAAGTCCATAAGAATTCTTAAAACTTATTCGTTTGACGTTTAGTTTGACTTACGACCTTTTATTTTCAAGTTTCGCCAACAAATGATTGAAATTCACAATTTCATCAACTTATCATAAGTCAAGATGGCCCAGTGGTATAGGCACACAGTTTGAAGCGCAAATCAGTGTGCCGCAAGTTCAAATCCCACGCAATTATTGACTTTTTGTAAGTTCTTACCCGATTGGAAGTTATGTATTTGCATTACATATATTAAATTATTCTTTAACTTGTTCACACATTTCTTAGAGTTAGAAAGGTAGATCACAAAAAAACTAAATAAAGAATTAGATTTCTGCGAGGTAGACATGAGTTTTAACTTAACCGAAATGAACTGTCGTTTGGTTGTAGTTGTTGGTTAATGACGTGAGGTTGACAGTATTGTAATATTCGCAAAATGCAGGCTAATATTAGTATTGAAGTGAGGGCGACTATCATTGGGCTGCATAAAAGTGGTCTTAATAAAACACAAATATCTGAAGAAACCGGACTGAATGTGAGTATAATAGCTATTAATGAATTGTAACTTTATTACAAATTAATCTTCTAATTAAAACGTATGCCATTTATGAATCCATTCATCGTATCTTTATGAGGTTTAAAAGAGAAATACGTAAATCGTTGGGTTTATTGGATTGGTTATTGGATTAATAAATGACGTTTTATTTTAAAATTATATTCAATAATTATGATTATTAACATTTTATATAATGAAAATGAAGTGAAGTAGGTATAGCTGCCTAATATATATATTTTTTTATTTTAGAAAAATACTGTAAATCTTTGGCTAAAAAGATATGAGGAAGAAGGTAGCCTTGCTAGTCGAAAGAGAAGTGGGAGACCGAAGCTTATTAGCGAGGCGCAGCGACGACATATGGTGGACGTATACGAAATGAATGGTTTCGCACCAACGAGACATTTTGCGGAATTATATGACACCTCGATGGATACTGTTCGCCGTGCACTTCACGCTGAAGGCGTGCATCACAGAAAACCTGCTAAAAAGCCGTACTTGACAGAGAGGCACAAACAAGAACGATTACGTTTCGCACTAAATATTTAATGTTAACTAAACTAAATGGCCTACCATTTTATTTTAACATATCTGTGATTATTCGTTAACAAACACTGTATTATATTGTGTTTACTTTCGTTTAAAACAGCTATATCTTTTAACTTGTGCCATCGCTTCATCTTAAGAATGCAGTGAACTCGCTATCAATTTTGTTGACAATAATCATGAGTCTATTTCGTTTTTTATTCTTCTACCCGCACTGTTTTAACATAATACTATAGTTCAATTTATTTTTCTCATCTAATTGACGATTATCTTGTGAGAACTAAAGTTCTTTTAACAGAAATTGAGGTTTGGTTTCAATCTTCTTTTCGTCAAGAAAATGAACAATTAAGCTATGACCTCAATACATTCATTGTGACGTTACACAAAAATAAAATGTTTACAAAGTCCAAATCATATATCACTTTTCAATAAATAACTGGATATAAACAATTACCTATATTTTATTTTATTAAATTTGAATATCCGTTCATTGTTACGTTATTCATATTATGAATGGTCTAAGTGGGTATACTTCCAACAAACAATCTTAGGCGTAACATAGATAACGGTTACAAGATAACCTTTTGTCTAGATAACAATTCGACGTCACAATTCTCATAAATGTTTAATTTGTAAATATAAAGAATAAACATTTTTATTAAACACGTCTTTTTATTTCCACCTTATAACATCGAAAAGATGTAACAACTAAATAATTGCAAATTAAGAATGTGATTCTTCTTGTGGTTAATAGATCACATTCGTAATTTGCAACTATTTAGTGCAAAAAATGCAATAGTATTTTTCATAGAAATATAAAAAAACAACTATATCAATATAGATTGGGAATTTTCAAAGTAAGAAATAACTGCAACGGACCGACCATGATTTGAACTCGGGTTACGTGATTTGCGAATCCAACACTTAGTTAACACGGCTACCAGCACATGACGTATTTGGGCGAATTTTATTAATGCTATGGTAAGAACAGAAAAATAATAATGTTTTTAAGCTCAGTGCGACGACAGTTCCTTAGTGTGTGTTATCTGTGGAATGTGGATACTCATACATGCGCACACATACGCACGGAAGAATCGCGCTCGCTCGGTTCGTAGCAATGTAATCTTTAGCGTTCCTATGGACTTTTGCGGCCTTACTGTACTTACCTCTTCTCGGCGTGCCCGTCTCTTGTTCATGCATGTGTAGTATGTACGGTCGGAACCGTCAAAAAGTGCATCTTTAATAAGTTCAAAGTTGGAAAAGTATTGTGCACAAGTGGTAACTAAAATTAGGTAATGTCTTTAATGTGCGGTGGGAGAGCAGTGGTGGCCGAGTGGTAACGGCCCCGACTAATGAGTTGTAAGTCGCGGGTCCAAACCCAGCCATGCGCATTACTTTGTGTAATATATTTCATCACCACTGCTCTCAAAACAGTGAAGGAAAATATCTTGAGGAAACCGGCATACCCTAGAACAAAAAATTCGAAGACATGTGACATCCACCAACCCGCACTGGGCTCGCGTGGTGGATTATGGCCCATTCCCTATCCTAGAGAGGAGGCCTGAGTCCCAGCAGTGGGAACATTATAAGGCCGACTATGCTATGCTTTAATGTGCCTGTCCCTGATTCATGTGGAGTTCTAAAATTCTTCCTAATAGAATTATTTTTAAGTTATTTCTCAGAGCTGTTTTCTCTCTAGATGGTAGGCAGCATCTGGTTGGAAGGCATGATCTCACAGCAGTCTCAGATAGACGAACGTTCGGCAATGGAGCAAGCCACAGCTATTGCAACAGAAGCAGTCGTCAGCATCAAGACAGTTCAGAGCTTAGGTAAGAAAACTTCAAATAAAAAATGATAGTTTGATATCACATGGTTTCTCTTCGTAACAAGACTTATTGAAAATCCTGAGACCATATCATGACTGGTAAAAATGCCAAGCGTGCGAGTGAAAAATCTTGATCTTAGAGATAAATTTGTTTAAAGTTTTAAACACATCTTTTGTTCAGGCGTTGAACCAATATTCCTGAAAAGATTCGAAGATGCTTTAACTGAAGCTTGCAAGGCTGTCACCAAGAAGACTCGCTGGCGTGGTCTGGTGCTCGGCTTGGGAGTGTATGTGCCGTTCATGGCGTACTGCAGCGCTACCGTGTACGGTGCCGTCTTGGTGGCTTATGGAGAGATTGAGTACAAGATTGTATTGCTGTAAGTATTTCCTAGAACATTTACCATTATTTTATGCATTATTTTATATAATGAGAAAGTGATTGTTCAATTGAGAGGTGGCGACCGATTTGCCATACCAATCGACCCTGACACAGAAAAATCTTCAGTTATATACAAATAGAGCACGCTTGCCTAGAAGTAACCTATTCACTCTTGACTTAAACCCCTAAGTTTTAGCTATCAGGAAACACAGACTCCGGGACGGAATACCACTCCTTGGCTGTACGCACAATAAATGTGTTCCCATAACTTTAATTTTGGAAGAAGGATGTTTGATCCCAGACGTTATATCACCACCACTGCCTGAAAATTAGTGAAAGAAACTATCACCAACAGGCTCTGATCTCGAGTAATGTATCTGACGCACTCCCCTTAATAGTGAAGAGTCCTGTGTTCCTTTTCTTTGTCTGTGAACTGTGTTTTGATCAGTATTAACCACATATAGCAATTGTAGTGGCTCTGTTTTTTGTGAACCTTTGGTGGTTTGATTGTCCTGGAAGGAACCGTTAGGAATCATTTGGTAAGAAGACTAGCATGCCTTTTGAGCCTCTTCTTCTGCAGCAATGAGAATTTTATAAGCTCATTTATACACCTAAATCTTTTTGCAATATGAAACTCGACTTCTGTCAAATCTATGTAATAAGTGATTTCTAAATGAGGGTTTGTTTTCTTTCAAGGGTCAACGAAGCTATCATGTACGGAGCCTACATGTTAGGCCAGTCCTTGGTGTACGTGCCAAGCTTCAACTCGGCCAAGTCCTGTGGAGCCAGGATACTGTCCATCATCCAAAGAACGCCCAAAGTCAGGACAGAAGATGGAATTAGAGACAAGAAGGATTGGGTAACAATAAATCTTTCCTTTAATGCGCACCTATTGTCTTTCTATTGTGTCTGTGATTTCCACGATTGAAAGGTTAATTGACAGTTCAAAATGTATTATGATTTGACGTGGTTCATTTGGTCTCGCATTTGACTAATATATCATCTAATGGTAAGCAATCATGTGGCCGGCAATGGAGCACTCTTACCTAGAAATACCTAACCTATTTACTTTTAATTTTATGACCAGTTGTAGCTATCAGAAAACACAGACTCCCCCAGGAAATTCCACTAAATACAGTAAAAGTGTTCCCAAAACTTTTTGTACATATAGGTGGGTTATCCACCTTGAATAAGTGGAATGTCCACTGGTACCGCAATACCGTTCGTCTAGTGGTCTGATGATGGAATGGGATTGGTGGAATTAAGTTGGGAAATTCCAACGCACACTCCTCGAAATATAAACGATAGAAATCCGACAGGCTAGCAACTCAGCGTAAATACTCAAGAGTTCGGTGTTTTGAGTCGAAGAGTACATCATTGTTGTAAAGTACATATACTCTTTCACCTTTGTTATGATCCTCAATTTTTGGGCAGCCAGTTGAGCTTTTGCCTCGACGTAAGAGCCGAAATTTAAGGTAGATACAGGGGACAACGTTATCCCAAGAAGCTTAACCTCTCGTATGCTGTAATTAGAGACAAAATTAAAAAAACCACTGTGTCTCGCGTAGATCTGCGTTCCGGCATACAACGGGTTAAGACAGTCGGTTATCGGCCCAGTCACATTTCGGATAGATAGAGTCGGGTGGAATTGGCTATATTCAGCAAAAATAAAAACACAACTGGCTTTTAGTAGCATTGAACTTGACCAGATTCGCATCACCCCAACCGGAGACCGCCTTAACGATCCTTTTTTTTGAGGTCCCACTCTGGTCTCTGGGTGGAAAGAGAGAGTGTCAGGCTTTTAGTGATTTAAACACACAGCTGTGTTCCTTCAGTTGCCTAGTGCGTTCCAGGGCCACGGCAAATAATTCGAACGATCCCGAAGCCTACTCGTTACGATCCTGATACACTCTTATTAGATACTTTTATTATTATTTGCTTCATAATTTTGCTACCCTTACCATACATCATTGGGAGACGCCGCGTCGATGCAACACGTTTTTTTATCTATCTTGTCCTGTAGAATAGACCTATTGTGCCCATTACGTTACCCATTCCCCACTTTATCCTTTTTCGTCACTCCACACATCCATTTTAACCATCTCATCTCCTCTTCATACAAGCTCACCGGCCAACAATCTGTACTTTTATTATTAGATATTTGCCTGTTTTGGAGATTATTTGTTCGTAAATGTTTCGTTATGCTTCTAGACTGCTACTGGAAACTTCGGCATCCGGGATGTAGAATTCAGCTACCCAACTCGTCCTCACCAGAGAGTTCTGAAAGGCATGGACCTGAAAGTGGACGCTGGGAAGACAGTGGCCCTAGTTGGGTCTTCAGGCTGCGGCAAATCCACCGTTCTGCAGCTAATGCAGAGGTTCTATGATCCTGATTCTGGTAACATTGTAAGTAATCAATCTGTAGCGACATCTATGACACGACAAAATAACTACAATTCAAAATCCTTTCGTGGTAGATCGCAGTACTTATTAAAGGTTTCCATGTAATTAAAATATATGTAACACACCAAACCCGCCCGTACGAGACATGACATTCGTCTGGTCAGAGGATCCTCCCTTTCCAACTTATACTTAGCAGATTAGAACACAGTCACCCTCGATTTCTGATTTAGGCATTTGAAGTTGATAGTAGGGGTGGCCAGATGGGGATTTTGCGCGAAACTCAAGCGTGTCAGAAAACCATATGGAGAGAAATCTTGCACCTCGTAATGTATCCCTACCACACATGAACCCTTAATATATATAATAGTGGGGTGCATTGAGGGCAGCCCGTCAGATTAGTAAAAAATATTCTCGGAAAAATTCGAGCGCGTCAGATTTAGAAAATGTAAGTTAAGTACATGCTGAAAAGTGTATATTTCAATAACCTGACAATTTGAGCGTGGCGTAAGCAAATGAGCGAGTCATAAAGTTAGGTTTTAAGGTTTTTGTTAATATTTTTTTGATTAGTGAACAATTTTTTCCGCAATTTGCTAAGAGTTTTGTTAGGAACGTTGAAAATTACTATACAACGTTACACCCATCGATGGTCTTAGCTGCATCGCCCCATGAAAACCGGCAGATTATATATAGGGTTTTTTTTATGGTGGGAAAAAATCATCCAATGACATCCCCCGCTCTTGGGCGGAGCGGGATATAGTGTCACACTCTTACTGACTAAAAGACCCACCCCGTTCCTTCTAGCCTTCATACCGGGGCGCCCTTTCGGATAACCCTGGCCCCAGTAGGCTTCGACCCGGCTGGGTCCCTGCTGTTGCTGACAACTCCTTGAGGCGCGCGGGAACAGTGCGCGCCGTCGACGACTTGGGCTTGGTCCGGACAGTTACCGGACGGCCGGACAGCGAGCTACCCATTGCTCACTGTCCGCAAGCCCGCGCCTACGGTGGCCGGAAATCGAGATCAGAATCCCGGCGGCGGCGGCAGCGGCGAGAACGCCGTTGCCTGATGCGTTCGGCCTCCTCCTTTGCGAGCATTACTGCTTCGCAGAAGTCGGCGACCGCCTGCCACTCCTCCTCGCTCCGGACCATGGCCTCAACCAAGGCCCGGAGCGAGAGGTCTCCGCCGCCGATCGCCCCCACGAGAGCACGGCGATGCTCCGCCCAAGCGGGGCTCACCTCGACTGTGAGCTCCACCGTGTCCTCCGGGCATTCCGCACAGTGGCGACACCCGGGCGTCACTTCCGCACGAATCCGGTGCAGGAACCTCCCGAACGAACCATGTCCGGTGAGGACCTGCGTCATGCGGAAGGTAAGGACGCCGTGAGGTCTTTCCAGCCACGCCTCAAAGAGGGGACTTACCGCCATGATTGTGGCGTGCCCAGCACTGGGTTGCGATAGTCGTTGACGCCATTTCACCAT
This sequence comes from Mythimna ferrago, assembly GCA_910589285.2. Classification (NCBI taxonomy): domain Eukaryota; kingdom Metazoa; phylum Arthropoda; class Insecta; order Lepidoptera; family Noctuidae; genus Mythimna; species Mythimna ferrago. The sequence continues at coordinate 19,878,163 of OU342673.1, read as the reverse complement.
GAGATCCCGCCGGAGCTCTGTCCGCCATGCCGTGACCTGTCGCGGCAGCGGACTTTCACCCCGGCGTTGCATCTCCACGCGCATATCGTGCATGTGTGCAAGATTTATAGGGTGACTGACAATTAGTGTACGATACTTAATACGTGATTGTGCTCATGATAACAAACAATTTTTATTATGGGAGCAAAGCCGAAATCGCGAAAAAAATATCAGCTGTTCAGTACATTAGGCAAACATAAATGTACTAAACAGCTGATTTTTTCGCGATTTCAGGTTTGTTCCCATAGTAAAAGTTGTTGGTTATCATGAGCACAGTCACGTGTTTAAGTATCGTACACTAATTACCAGTCACCCTATATATGTTTTTCCTAATCCTGAGAGGTAACCTTCAAAATAAAAAAAATCAATCGCGCTTTAGTATTTCGAGGTGACATTAGCAGTAGACCTTTTTCGTTTTAGAACCTAATCTTCACAATGCAATAGGTCCCCATGACGCTTTAGTAACTGTAAATTGAGCATCCCGGCCTCCCCTACCATGAGTATTTATCAAACTCTACTCTAACCTTAAAATTTGTCAAAATTTGACATTTAAGTAGCTCCGAAAAACACTGCAAACTTCTTTAGCGGGCTCGCTCCGGATGCCTCCAGGATCTCTGGATTTTAGCGACGTGTAGGATTCGATCAGTGATAGAATTCTTAATAAAGTAATTCCAGAATCTATATTTTACAAACATTTAAATAAACAATGTTACCTACACTTTACAATTACAGTTTGGAAACCATTCGACTTTCAGTGTAGGGTAAATATTTATGATCATGACTGTACACCACACATTGTTACATAACATCTAACTAGTATGATTTAGTACAATATCATTGTGAGGCTAATCGTTGCCATATGATAGCAATAGAGTGAAGATAAGCGGAATATTTAATCGCTAATCAAATTGAATTTATAACCGGAATTAGGCTGCGTTCAGATTTGTACGCACCATTGTGACTTAGTATAAGGGACCGTTTAAGTAGGTATTACATATGCTGATTTTTTGCAAATATTAACACTCCAAGCAAAGCTCTCTCCCTCTCCCATGTTTACAACATAGAACTGTTTCTATGTGCGATATTTTTATCGCTTGTTATAATGTGACCAATTCACATCGCACAAGCACGAATATTTTTGCACTAGCAATAGTATTTTTACCGCCCATCATTTTATTACGTAAAAATAAAATAACTACAACAACCTGTTTTAAAAACGACAATTTCATAGGTCAAGACCTATTAAAATAACTAAAAGTAGTACAGACAGAAGTTAGTTGACTCAAATTAATGACATCCCAACGTGTCCAGCACTCTTTCTCAATAATGATCACTGTATTGATGATTGACAGGAACTAGACAGTCGCGACATCAGATCATCTTTGACCCTGCCACGACTGCGTCGACAACTGGGGGTTGTCCAACAAGAACCCATTCTGTTCGACCGTACCCTCGCTGAAAACATCGCGTACGGGGACAACAACAGGAAGGTTACCATGCACGAGGTGGTGGCTGCTGCAAAGGCTGCCAACATACACAGCTTCATCGTCTCTCTGCCTAAAGTAAGTTCTTCTTCCTGCTCTTATCTCACACTACTTGGGGTCAGCTCAACACGTTTTTTTTCTTGCATTCTCTCCTGTCACCCGTCATACTATCGCTACCTCCCTTCTCTTTCACTTTCTTTCACTCCTCACACAATCCATCCAGAAATCCATCAAGAAATCGAATTATAGGGAAGTTCTCCATATCATCTCACAGCTATGCAGGTTTCAATAAAATGTTTATTTAGGAACTTTCCATATTTTGTTAGTAACTAAGTATCAAAACTTAAAACTAGTTTTAGTAATATAGATAACAAATAGGTGCCTGGTTTCACTACGTGTAGTAGTTATCCACCGCCACAAGGTTGGAGAGGCCCACCTATCAGCCAGCGTTCTGAGAATGGTGCTGGGGCTAGCGCGTACTTGGCATACCTTTTACGCATAGGTACATATTGTACAAAAAAATGTCGACATTTGCGTCGGCAAATATTCCGGACTCATTGTAACACTTACAATAATTACTAACAAAAAGAAGTAGAATTTTATATTTCTGTCTATAGGTACCTGTAGATAACTATGCCGTGACCATCAAAGGTTCCTACCGCTGCTGCTGGGCTGCTGGTATCTAACAGCAAAATCTTTGCATGTTTCATTATGCTTACATACCTAACTGAAATATCTCAGGTCGTTGTCCAAGGTACAGCTGAAGATTGATAAATTCCCAATTTTTTCCAGGGTTACGACACAAACCTAGGCGCCGGTGGTGCTCAGCTGTCGGGTGGGCAGAAGCAGCGCGTGTGTATCGCGCGCGCGCTCATCAGGTCGCCGCGCCTGTTGCTGCTCGACGAGGCCACGTCGGCGTTGGACGCGAACAGTGAACGGGTAAGAAATACCTGTAATAAAATAAAATAGTATGAACCTTGGAACTACTGACCAGACAGTCAAATGAAATTGAGCATAATACTTGCACAGGCACGACTTTTTTGTCAGAATTATCCATCAACAATTTGCTCTGAAATACTCGAGTAGAATCGGAGGTATTATACTACAGGTATGAGCTTGACCCAGTTCATGATAATGGCGATTTCACGTCATTATACTGGGACCATCACTGAGCTATTGTAGCCAGTAAACCTGATATAGTGGTGGTAGACTGAAGCGAAAGGCGCGCAATGATTATCGCGATATCCGTCCCGCATAACGAGAATCTCATGAAAGCCGAGAAAGATAAACAAACCAAGTACATTGACTTGGCTTGCGTGGTTGTCGATATGTGGGAAGTAGACTAGGCGATCATTCTACCGATAGTTGCATCATGCCAATGGCTTAATAGCAACGAGCCTCGATCACATCATAGGAAGCTCTCGTTAAGTGGCTGGATCAAGGCCTTAATTTTGAAAACCGTACTTCTCGACACGACTCGTATACTTAGTAGGTTCCTTAATCAGGAGTCCTAACCGCCGGTAGCTTGGACCTGTTCCCGATTCCTGTGGGATACTGTGATAAATATGGACACGATGACACCGACGAGCGTTCTGATTATTCATTGCCTTAATTCTAGCGAATTGCAGAACATTCTGGTTCTGGTATTCCGCATGTTGGTTTCCTTATTATTTTTGGGTCTCATCCGGTAAAGTTTAGGTACTAGGAAATGCTTAAAAGCTAATTCCTTTTATTAAATATAAATATTTTCAGGCCGTTTCGGAAGCTCTGGAGAAGGCAGCTAAGGGACGCACGTGTATCACAATCGCTCATCGGCTCTCCACTATTAAAGATGCGGACCTCATCTGTGTAGTGGATAAAGGTACATTTATACTGTTTTATGTAATATTATTTCTCAATGGGTTTTTACAATAATCTTTTATTTCAGGCAAAATCGTTGAACGTGGAACCCACTCAGAACTCTTCAACCAACGGGGCGCCTACTGGAAAATGTGCAAAGGTCAAAATATGGCTTAAATCCACACTGTCCGCGCAACTCTTTGTATACGTACAGGAAAGATATTTATATCAGAAAATCTCAATCAGCTGGAAATTTAAGATAAACAATATTCCTAATACATCTCAGCAACGAAGATCTCCTAATGACAATTAGATTTAAGAATAATTTTGTGCTAATTGAAATTAAAAGGGGATTTCACAATTGTTCCATTTTGTCAGTATTAAAATAAGCAAACGTAAATATGTATTTTTTTTTATAAAATTTCTATTGAAATAAGCAAACCGTATTGCATTTTCATGGTCATAATAGTTTTAGTTAAAACCAAATACTAGGGTCACAGTAAGATATTAATTAAATTAGATATTATTTTATATTATTTTTTATAATTATTGCTACTTTTTGAACAGTAGGCTTCATTTATGTTTTGTATAAAGATTCTTTACATCCGAATGTGTTCTGAAACTGAACTATCATGTTAAGTTTAAAAAACCGGTGCCAAGAAACAATTTTAATATAATTTAGTTTATATCTCAGTGTTGTTTTCAATGTAATTCATAGGAACCTAAATCAAGATAAATATTAGCGGATCTGTTGCGCAATAAAATATGGTATTCTGAGTGAATCTCGCCAATTATGTAGTGCCAGATGCCTTTTACAAGAATTTTGTATTGCGATGTTTTTTCACAAATCAGAAACCCGGCCAAATACTATATACCTAAATGCAACTATGTAGGTACAAATGTAATACAATGAACAGAGTTAGAACTATGTTACAAATCACATCCGTAATTATTCTGTTACATTTCTGTAACGAAGAGAAGTGTGCCCCAGTGTGAACGCGGCTTTATATTATAAGGATAAGATGTTGCTATACAGAATGTATCTTCCATTAGAATGTAAGTGTTCTTTTACGTTATATATTAAAATCTGTTGTAATATTTTCTTTTTTTTATTATCTAATTGTCTTTTATTTTTCTAATTATGACTTTAAATTAAGTACCTACACTGAACCTATCGTTCATATCTAATAGTTATGACACTATTTTATAATCAGGTAGAGGTAAGGCAGCATATTTGGAATACTGCAAGTAATTTAAAATACCTATATCTATTATATTAAAATATATATGTCTATGAATGTCAAAGGCATGACTATGTTTGAAAAACACAGTTACGAAAGTTGCCATTGCCCTGCGGCAATGGCAACTTTCGAAAAAAAAGCGTGTATATTTTTTGTGCAAACAGTTCGACGTTCCCGGATCAACACTCTTTTTGAAGCCACATGACAAGGATTTAGCTGATTTTCCAGTTTCCAAAAATAAAAAGAAACCAGCTCGAATATATCAAATAATAATCTGCACCTAGTCGCTTTTTCGGATTTTATTTATTGAATTAGTTTAAAATTTTAAGAAGGGTTTTGCACTTCAATTTATTTGTATCTTTAGTTTTTAACAGGATAACCCGTTTTATTTTTTATTTATTTCTAAAAGTCAAATAGTATCCCAAATATACTGCACTTCCCCTTCCTACTGTTTTTATGCTGCCTTGTTATGACTTGCACAAATTATTTCAATTAATAATTGTGCAATAAATTAATATAATATTCTTGTTTGTTTTAAAACATAGTATCTATCTACATTAAATCAGATATTTAATTATAACAAGTTGCATTACAAGATAAGTAAATAACAAGTGGTGTAATATAGTGAAATAGGTTCCCAAAACATGACTATTCAAAATACATCTTTCATAATATTTGTTCGTACTTTATCTAGTATCCCGGTCGTAGATAATAAATGTTTCACAAAGTCGCAATGGGCAATAGAGCTGAGGAATCACAATGCGAACTTGTCCGTGTGCATGCTAGGAACCACCGAATCTCGCTATACATCTGTCTATCTGTGACTGTCACACATTATACAGACGGGAATCGATCCTAATCCTCTAGCTGGGGCACAGGGCATTCACGCTTCACCTCGCTTCACGTCGTTCCGATGTCCGTCGCTTCTACCAACACGGTGCCTTGCCAGCTTTGCCGAGGACGGCCACGCTTCCTTTTCCTTGAAGATTCCGATCCATCGCTTATTTAGGTATATGATCAGAATCCCTTCGAAGCGTGTGACCAATACATGTCCAGTTACGACGCTTTTAATCTGACGGTCGATCGGCGTTTTCGTGGCATTTCTCCAACAGCTCTACATTAGAGATGTTCTTAGCCCAGTAAATTCCGAGAAACCGACAAAAGCATCGGTTGACGAAGACCAGGTTTTTACGTGTGATGACTTTGGTTATCTTACACGTTATTTAACCGTAAAAAAGAACGAAATTGACATTGGACCCGAAGATTTTGTGCAGTTGCCAAACAAGTCATAACTGTGCGACTGCCACATCTGCGTGCACTGCAATGGCTTCCAATAAGAAGACATCGTGAGTTACTTTTCAAGAATATTTTTTAGATTCTCTCCAATAGACGGATTAATTTCGGTATTACTCCAATATCTAGGAGGTGAGACTTGGTGCTGGACCACTTCAACAACGTACTAGGCCTTTTCGAGGTCAACAAAGGTGCAGTCTCCGTTTGCCATTTTGTCGCCTACTCGAGCATGATACGGAAAATTGATTTGGAATTTTAAGCTCCTACTGTGGCTGAATCTTTTATGATATGCAATAAAGAGTAGGTATATTTATCTATCTAGTCCGTGCACGAGGCGTCTCGCATACAAACCAGCCTGCTGAAAAGAATAGTACTATAGTAACGAGGTCCGACGAAAAGTTCTCTCAGGCATGCCCACGGACTACTCCGTGTACAGTATTTTTAGCTCTAGTTTCTCGTCATACTATTACGTAGGAAATAGTCATTGAAAACGTCGTATCCAAACGCCTTACGTCACATCTGAATCTAATAATACCACGGCATTTGGCAACGATCAAGATTAGGTTAGTTTACAAACTTACACGTGGTTTTCCTTGCTTTTCTTGTGCTTCACAGGTATGTAGCTTGTTAGGAATTGTTAAATGCTGCCGTGCCATGTAATGACTTTATTTATTAATTACGTGACTGTTTATTTCATTTGTAGCATCAAGTAAGCCGTTGTAGACCTGTTAGAAATGTTAACGTTGTATAGCGCCATCTCAGTCTGTGTGACAGAGACAACTGTTTCCTCATTTGCGTTCTGAATGTTGCAATCGAATGATAAATTGAAATACCTTTTTAAAAATCTGATAAGTTACAGATAGAGATATAGAGACATATCTATTATCTTTTGACAGGCCTGTTGATCTAGTGGTTAGTGACCCTGACTGCTATGCCGGAGGTCGGGGGTTCGATTCCCACCCAGAACAAATGTTTGTGTGATGAGCCCGATCATTTGTTCTGTGTCTGGGTGTAATTTATCTATAATACCCTGAGGTCCTGGGCCTTTGGAAGGCATACGAGGAGCCAAAACCAACTCGTAGAGGCCCTTTTAGATGCTTTTAATGGGACTTAGTACCAACCGGTGATTGTCCCTGTATGCGCTATGCTAGTACATCCAAGGACAACCCCCGGTTGTAGGGAAACTATTGCACAATGTGGAAAACTAATGTAAGGCTACGGTTTTTGGAGTCTTAAGTGGACTGGTTACCTGGAACTATGTTAAGACTATGGCCCCTGCCTGAACAATGTTTGTAATTTCCATCGATAAAAAGGCAGGGGGTGACTTGCACACTCAACAAATGGGCCCCCAAAACGGTCGCTAGCACGAAGTGACATAGCAACAAGAGGGCAACATATCCTGATGTGCTTGAGGAGTGGAGAGATATACCACGGCTATCAGGACAATCCCGGAAGCACGGTCAAGATCCCTACCAGCACCTTACTGGATTATACATCCTACTCCCGAGCGCGTTTGCTCTTGCCAATCTCCACTCAAGCCAGCCAATAAAGGCAAGAGAGAGGTGGAAGCTCTGTTCCTCGTCAGTATTCACTACGGCCGGCCAATAAAGGCAAGCAAGATGAAGAACAAGAATTCTCCCGGGAGATCGGGTCCGTGGGGTCGCTTATGCCCAACAGTTCGCCACAAAACTGCCCTGCGGATTGTATCTATCTTGGTCTGGCCCCTCACCCTTGGCATGTTACGGCAAAGCAAGCGCTACCGACACAGACTTAGGGTTTATTGGAGCGCACAAGCCCCACCACGACGTCAACGTAGAGATACGGCGATGGGGTTATTATTATTACTACTAATATTATAAATGTGAAGGTAACTCTGTTTGTTTGTTACACTTTCTCAATTGAACTGCCTGATTTTGATGAAATTTAGTATTCCTAGAATTTATATAATACCAGCTTCTGCCAAGGGCCGCGTACGCATGACTATTAGTTATTGCGGACGAGAAGTAGAAGTCGAAGCTAGATAAAAAGCAGCATAATTATACAAGGTGTAAGGAACAGGGCTCCGCAAACTTTAAAGACTTGCTCCGTAGACGAAACTAAACAACCTTAGACAAGCTCCCCTAGCCAAGTTACAACCGTTTCGCTTGCGTCGAACGCTTCGAGTTGGCCGCGTCGCCGAATCTTTTGTTCTGAACACGTGACCGAGCGTTGAGATGACGTCATTCCCGTACATTTGAAGCTTTTTACTAGCGTTAACTATTGCAGATTAGTAACTTGCCTAGGGGTAAAGATTTTTATTCAGAAAACGAAAAACAAATTCGGCCACCCCAGACAAAATAATAAACTTGATTGGACAGTTTCTATGTAGAGACTGATTTTTTTCCGACTTGTCCCTTACACCCTGTATAATGTATAGATACTTGGGGTTCAAGCTTACCCTAAACCTTTCCTTCAGTAGAATGTAGATTAACCGTAAAAGCGTAACAGACAGACAGAGTTACTTTTACGTTTATTAATAGTAGATACCTATAGAAGTATGTAGGTAGATATTGAATTGAAATTATAATGCTAGTGATTTTGTTTGATCGCGCTAATCTCAGTAGATTTTTGTTCGAACAAAAAAAAAATGTAGTGCTGAACAGACCATTTATTGAGGAAGGCATATCTATAGACTATATAACATCATATTACGTTACGACATATTAGAGTGGAGTAATCAAAGACACGGGTAACATCGTGGGGGCTAACTAGTCGTCTATAACTCTATAAAACGCTATCTCAAAGAGATTTAAGTTTACAATATATTTAATGTCTTTGGTATCAATAAATGAACAGTTCAATAAACGGTTTGAGGTCTTTTGAAGCTCTCTTTATTCATAGAAATAAACATAATCCATTAACCAATGCGTTTATATATTGTTATTATTGTGCTATGGAGCCGAGGGTAGCTGCAGTGACCAATTTGCACGTGTATCAAACGACTTTTTCATTACGAAGAAATACTTTCTCTGAAAATTACGACGCATTTTTGTTCAGTTTGTACTTACTGAAGTATTTTTTACCTTAATCACAATATCTGGCGGCACCGCATTCTGATGATTTTATATCGGGAAAATCTCGTTCATTGTCATACAATAATATTTCACCTCATTGAAGAAAACAGTCTAAACAGCAGAGACTACTTTATACTTATATCATAATAGTCATTTAAGATAACGTGTATTATCAACTCAATTACATGATTCCTCTTAAAGTAAGGAATCCTAGATAAGAGATAACGGAAATTATTTAACAGCCTAAGTGCATTGTTAGCCATACACAAAGTAAGGGCTTCTTACATTTTAAAGTATAGTTCGATTCTGTTGATCAATCCGGCTAGCAGGGCCGGACTATTTATAAAAGCAAACTAGACGAAGACTTCAGAGTACTTGTATCAAGGGTCGTGGGATCGCGGGGCTATTTGGACCAGGACAATGGTGCCAACTTCCACCAATTTTTTTTAAGCTATTGCATAGCTTCTATCGCGGGCCTTGAGCGTGGAGACCGAATCCAGAAATTCCGTAACGAAAATAACCTAACACCCCCCACTCATTTGTTTTTTGAGCGTGGTGACCGATAAGAAAACAAATGAGTGAACAATCAATCAAAATTCAATTCAATGTGTGAAAGTGTAACTTCAATTAATATCAAAGAAAAAAAAACAAAGGAAAAAAATACTGCATAAATAAAATAAATAAATAATTATAATTGCATAAGTTGATAAAAATGCTATGCAATAGCTTTACCGCGGCAGTCCCCGAGTGCCACACGACTTTTTTTTTTATTTTCCCTTCACACAGTTATCTTATGCTAGTTTTTAACATTGCTTATATCTTAGAGCTAACTTTGTGAGGGACTGGTGCCTGATCTAGGTATGTACAACAACCTGTATTACAGGTCACCAGTAGAATTTTCTAATGTTGCATGTGAAAACAAAGAGTAGGTACGCCTAGCCGCATAAAGGCTAACTAATTTACAGAAGCATCAATGAAATGTCAGCTGCAATATAGGGCAGGTATCGTTACGCCATTAGCTTGTTTGCCTGGCCATTCAACTGATGGCGCCGCGGAATGTTAAATAAATTAGAGCTATATTTCGATTAACTTACTTGGATATACCTTGGCACTTAGATACATTTTTTCTACGAGTATAAAATGCAGTTTTGTCCAATATATTAAGTAGTATTAAAATACTACCCGCACTGGGCCCGCGTGGTAGATTACAACCCATTCCCTTATTTCATGATTAGATCATGGCCATTCCATTCCTTCATTCATTCGGCATTCTCCTAGAGAGGAGGCCTGAGTCCCAACAGTGGGAACATTATAAGGCTGACTATGCTATGCTATTAAAATACTAAAAAAGTATCGAAGTCAGAAGAGTTTTTTGAAAATCGAAATTAAGCATGATTTCAATAGATAGGTACCGATTTATATTCCAGAATCCTTTGAAGTAAGTACTCGTGGCAAAAAAAAGTATTTTGTATTTTTTTGGGATCAGAAGGAAAAGGCATTAAAGATTAGTTACCAAAAAAAACTGTAGCAGCATTGAAAAAAATATTAAAACCTTAAAAATATCCGCCATAAAAAAAAATAATCACGGTTGACCGTGAAGAAACAGAAATGAAAAAAGCCCTTGTAGTGATAAATTAAAAAAAAGACTGTGATAAACATGGCATGATGAACCTAATCGTAGTGCGATAAGAGCCTGTTTTCGAGTAAATGTATTGAAAAATAATTAATATCTTATTATCATTATCCTGCTCTCGTCCTGTGTTATTTGATGTCGTCGCACAGTTTGTTTCCATTCTATCTTGTCAACCGTCATGCTATAACTAACTCTCTTTTCTTTCAGATTACCTCTCACAAAATCCATCTTTTCTTTAGCCTCTTTCTCCCTCTCCATCCATCCACATGTTTACTCATAAATCTTTTAGTAACATGCCTTTCAACCCACATTTCACTTCAAATGACCATACCATGATAACTTTTCAGTCACGGGCGCCACTTTCAAACTTCCTCTAATATACTATTTCTCACTTTATCACTCATCATACCGTCCACCTGTCGCAACATTCTCGTCTCCGTAACATGCAATCTTTGTTCATCTGTCTTTTTCACACCGTAGTCGTAGGCGTCAAATAGATTTTGAAAAAGGTACTCTTGGACACGGCCTCCTCTTCCTCTTTTTGGAGCCCTAACCCCCAGTAGCTTGGGCCCTGTTCCCGTTTTTTCCGTTCCTATTTCGAAATATTTTTACAATCTGTGTTTTATATGTAACCTTGACCGCGGTTTCGCCCGCGTACGTAAAATATAGCCTATAATTTTTTTTTCTCCTATAGAAAGCTCAAAAAAAATTAGCAATTGAAGTACTTTCGCAGATGGTAATCTCCGAAAGTACTTCAATTGCTAATTTTTTTAGGAGTATCCTACAAACAAAAAAACAAACTTTTCCTCTATAAAATATTAGTGTAAGTAGAAACCTATTTAAAAATAATAATAATAAGTTAAAAGATGATAAAAGGTATAATAAAAAACAATGGAAACTCAGTCTCTCTATCTAAAATTCAATACACTGGAGTGTTAGTAGTAGTCAGGCGCCTAAACACTGAAGACCCCAGCGGGCAGCGACTCTTGAGCCGAAACTTTTATAGATGTTCGTAGCGAACTACGTACACCCTCTACGGCGTAGATCCTCTACGAGGCTACGCAGCTAGTTAGACCCGCCTAACACTGTAAGCTTATCCCCACTAAGTCCCGTATTACAGAACATCACTCAAAACTCAAGCATTACTTAACACAAGATTCAATCCATTTTTGATTGGTTGAAACTAGTTTTAAGTAACGCTTGAGTATTTAGCGATGTTCTGTAATGCGGGCCTAAATCAATTATCATACTTAGAAAACGCTCAAACTCAAGTCTCAATCTCGTCTTGGCGCCTTTTCATAATGTTATTTAGAAATCAGAGGTGTTTTGACAAAGTGAAACTGAGATGCGAACGTTTCTTCTTCTCTTTCTTCGTCCACGTTAACTTTTCTTAAAAATACGTTAATACTTCTGCCCGATTTCTAGATCGAAATAATCGACACGTCAAAACTTAAACGAAAAACTAGATGTGATTATGAAATCATATTATGTACGTGAAGTATATTTTATTTGTTAACAGACCTCGAAAAGGAGGAGGTTCTGTTCGGTTGAATGTATGTTTTTTTTTTTTTATGTAGGTTTGTTCACCGATATCTCGGTCAATTGCAGACCGATTTTGAAAATTCTTTTTTTGATTGAAAGGTTATGCTTCCGAGTTGGTCCCATTGAAATATCGTTATGATCTGATCATGAACTTCGAAGATATGGCACAGAATTCCTCATACGATCACGGCAGAACTGTCGTAACAAGTGAAATTGCTTTGTTTACACATGTAGTCGATGACTGGCTGAAGGAAAAGCTGGAGGGGATGTATCGGACTGATCTGATGACGAAGCCAGAAGGTAAATTAATGTAATCTAACCGTGTTTGGGATTATTAGTATCGTAATGAGATGCTCTCTGGCTATAAGGTATTTAAGTTTGGCTGAGAGGTACTTTTTAGTGGTGGTAGGTACCATAACTAAAAAGTGTAAAATAAAAAACTTTTTACAAAAAAAAAATACAACCGACTTCAATGTTAAATAAACACTGAAATGTACAAAATAACTTTAATTTCGGAAGTCGGTGTTAAATAACGAAGAGATAAAACTATTATAGAAACAAAATGCTTACATAATAGACATTGGTACAAGCATTTGTCAATATGGTTTCATTATTAATTATATACGCTTAAATTATTAATATCAATATCATAAACTTCCTCCCACATCCTTGTCTTCAATATTCTGTCCAAATATTCAGGTACTTACACGATACAATTGCATTAATTAAAAGTTCAATATCTAAATCTGCGATCGATGCTCGCGCCTCCGTTACCGGAGAAACGCCAGGTAACGACATAGCTGTGTCGCGTCCCAACAGCAACTGAGTGCCTCAATGCGTTTTTTCTACCGCAGTGTGCGGCACTTCATAGATCTCTATGCGATGCAAAAATATGTGCGGTAGATTCACCGCAAATTTGTAGCGAGAGGCCCACGGTGACTTCACCGCATGCGTTTATTCCACCGCAGTGAGCGCACTTCTATGGCACTCCATACTTCACAGATTTTGCGTTAGAAAAACGCACGGCAGTGCGCGCTAGGCCTTATCGTGGGTACGTTCATAAAAAAGTAAATTCAAATAAAGATGCTCGAACGTCCACCATTACAAACTACTACCACAATAACTCACACGCATAGAGCCTCCGGAGCAAGGTGGAATGGTAGGTGGTCGCCTCCTTCTGCGCGGCAGTAATGCTAGTAGGAAAGGAGGCGGCCGCAGGCGCGAGGTACCGGCCCTCACGTTCCAGCCACCGTAGGCGCTCGTCATCCGCAAGCCGGCTTGCGGATGCCGAGCAATAAGTAGCACACCATCCAGTCGTCTAGTAACCGTGTGAACCGAGCCCAAGTCGTCGGCGTCGAGTCGGCCACATCTCCGATTCCTTTGTTCTGACTTCATCTCAACGCTTAGTCACGGGGTCAGAACAATGAAATCGGGGGCGTGGCCGACTCAAGGCGTAAACTAAAAATCGTAACTTGGATAGGCGGTCAGGAATCGAAACCCCGACACGCAGTGCAGCAGCCAATAGCTCAACCACTACGCTAAACGTGCAATCACAGAATGTCGAACTACGGAGTGTACTCGTTACATTGGTGATATCCTTCTCGCGATCGATTCGGACTATTTTGACAGCCACCTATCAGCTGTATGAAAAAAAAAAAATATCGACGTGTCGTTATCAACGATTATCGAAACGAAGAGTTTTAGATATAAGTTCTGATTCTTTTCCTGTATCTAGTTATTCATACAGTAATCAGGGCCACGCGGTACCGCAATATGTTGTCCTATCGAGACAAGTGTACGGAAAATATTCCGCTGAAAAGTGTAACGGAAGAGAACATTAGTCAAGAGAAAGTTTCTGTGTTTGAGTTTGAAAGGTATGGATACAGAAACTTTTATTTTTTATTTTTATATTGATAGGCTCGCGTTTGACCACTGTAGCGAGAATCCACCATAAGTAACCTTTTTACACCACCTGCTCGATTATGCCCTTTTATATGTCATACACATAACCATCATATAAAGCAACTCAATTCTGTCTCTAGGGAGATAAAGCAGGATGGGCGATCCCTAGAAAATAATGAGATTTGAATTTGGCACGTCGAAATCCGTCATAGTGAACTAAAATGTATAGTCTGACAAACGACTTGGGAATTTTATATAATATTTAATCATTTAAAAAAATACTTAACTTACTTAATATTCAATACTTTTTATAAAATTGTTCTATTAGTAAACAATGCTCTGGATCTCTTAATCAACCTTGATTATTTATCCAGTATTGACTATGTCAAATTTAATTTTATCCTAATAATTACCCAAGTCGTTCGACTTTTTAGACAGACTCTACGTGCACCAAAAAAGTTTATTCAAAATTCAAACTGGCCACTAACAAAAAAAAAACAGAATAAAATGTGACCGTGGTCACTGAAGAGTATATTAAAAAAAGTACATAGGTAGGTAATGAAAAAGCGGAAGCGATTAAGGGCGAGTTGCATCGAAATGACCTGTTAAAGTTAAAGTTAAAAGGGTGCCCAGTGAAAAGATAATTAATTTCCCCGAAATATATGTGAGTATTTTTTTGGCAATGGTATCACTTTGAGCCGGGTGTAATTTTACCCTAAAAGGTGCCATATTTGTCATTGTATTTTTTATACTTTCATTAAAAATAAAGATATTTTTTTACTGTTAATTCACGCTAAATACTCTCCAACTTTTGATGGTTTATTTTAACAGTCCGCACGTGTTATTGGCAAAATTGTGATGTCTCTTCCACAAAGGCCATTAATTATGAGTTGAATTTGAAGTTAGATGGATTCCAATGTTTAAAAAACATTTTCCAATAAAAATACTTGAAATCCACAAATTGCAATGAAATTATAGAGTGTTTAGGAGAAATAACCACTAGCAATTTGTAAACTTCGTTACAAAGTAAGTTTATCTACCATTCATTGTTAGACTGCACTTAAAAACGAGTGAGAAAATAAATAAAACTAAATATAATCTTATGCGATGTTTATTTTAAGAGAAGTATGGGAGAAGTGATTAGTAAATGTATTAACAGAAATATAAAATATTTCATGGCGAGAAGTGTTAATTTTATCAAGGAGGAAATTATTAAATTTCAAATCCATAAAGAAAAGTACAAGAATGTTTTGATGTCCAAAAAAACAGACGGGTCTAGTACAAACCAAAAGAAAACGCATTCAAAAGGAATTTAACGCCACTGGACTAATACTACGACCGGCAAAGTAATTTTAATTTTGGAAATATGAAAAGAAGTACACAAAGTAACACCAGAACTTTTTTTCTTAATTCATTAAACCCCAAGCGAACGCTGGCGTTCGCGCACCTATTGTTTTTATATTGTGTCTGTGATTTCCACGGACGAATGTCCACTATCAATACATTGAAACGTCTCCATTTATGTGGTTGTATTTACTATTGTTCGAATCTTTGTAAATAATTGATTACTGGTATATCTAATAATTTAAAGGTATATCTTGTTTAAAGGAAGCTGGATAAGGGTGCGCTAAGAAATGAAATGTAGAGGTGGGGGCCAGCTGCCTACACTTCAGGACTAGAACATGCTGCGGACTGGTCATGATCTATGACATCAACCTCAATGGATGGATGGAAGTGATAGATTTTCATAAGTAGTGTAAGAATTAATGTGTGAATAAAACTGGTGTTTCATTAAAAACCGAAGTTTATTTTAATCCAATAATATTTTAATAAGTTATAAAAGTACAAAGCATAAAAGTAAAATAATAAGTTATAAAAGTTCTGAGTATACATGTAGATGGATGGAGAGGGAGAGGAAGGCCGAAGAAAAGATGGATGGATTGTGTGAGGAGTGATATGAAAGAAAAGGAAGTTAGTGATAGTTTGACGGGTGACAGGACAGAATGGAAGAAAAAAACGTGTTGCGCCGACCCCAAGTAATATGAGATAAGGGCAGGAAGAAGAAGAAAAGCACAAAGCACATGACACATAGACGCCGTGCTGGGGGGGGGGAAGGGCATTTATTGATTGAGGACCCTCTTAAGCGAAAATATGGGTCTTATCAATATAACAATTGTTAAAATTACGTCATAAATAACAATAACTTTAACTGCTCGAATTTGGAGAGTTATAGTTACGGCCAAGAAAGATGTCCGAGCAATGAAATAGTCTCTGTATATCATCTTTTTTTTAAAGGATTTTATAATCATACAATGACATTTCCCGCCCTTGGGCGAAGCGGGAGGGCGTGTCAGACTTTAACTAACTAAAATCCACTCCTGTTCCTTCTTTGCCTTCGTTCCAAGGCCCCGGAGCTCTCTTTTTCATCACCCATGGCCCCAGTAGGCTTCGACCCAGCTAGGCCTGACATCTCCTTGAGGCGCGCGTGGAACAATACGCGCCGTCGATGACTTGGGCTCGGTCCGGGTGGTTAACGGACGGTTGGACAGCGAACTACCCATTTCTCGCCGTGCGCAAGCCAAGACCCAATCGAGTCCAGCCAACCTTTTGGGCCAGAATCCCGGTGGCTGGAACGTAAGGGCCGTTGCCTCGCGTTCTTTACTAGTTTTACTGTTTCGCCTCCTCGCTCCGGACCATGGCCTGTATCAAGGCCCGGCCGGCGTCTGTGTGTTATCTGCTTTGTACTTTTATAATTTATTAAAATATTATTGGATTCAAATAAACTTCTGTTTTTAATGAAACACTAGTTTTACTAAATGTATATTTTATTTTATCCACACATTACTTCCTATACTACTTATGAAAATCTATCACTTCCATATCGTAACCAGTCCGTAGCATCTTCTAGTCCTGAAGTGTAGGCAGCTGGCCCACACCTTTACATCTCATTTCCTGGTGCACCTGTATCCACCTTCCTTTACACAAAATATACCTTTATATTACTTTACCCAATTATAATATAACCAATTATTTACAAAGATTCGAACAACACCAATTACAACCACATAAACGGAAACTTTTCTTTTTTTTTATAGTGGACATTCAACTCGACATACGTGTTACAAAGAAAAAAGTTCTGGTGATACCTTTCTGTACTTCTTTTCATATTTTCAAAATATTTAAATTATTTTGCCGGTCGTAGTACTTGTCCAGTGGCATTAAATTCCTTTTGAATGCTTGTTCTTTTGGTTTGTACTAAATCCGTCGGTTTTTTGGACATCAAAACATTCTTGTACTTTTCTATAAGGATTTGTAATTCAATAACTTCCTCTTTGATAAAATTAACACTTCTCGCCCTGAAATTTTTCTATTAATATACCTATTATTTACTTCTCCCATACTTCTCATTTAGTAAACATCGCATAAGATTACATTTAGTTTTATTTATTTTCTCACTCGTTTTTAAGTGCAGTCTAACAATGAAATGTAGGAATACTCACTTTGTAATGAAGTTCTACAAATTTCTATTGGTTATTTCTCCTAACCACTCAATATTTTCACTGCAATTTGTATATTCAAAGTATTTTTACAGGAAAATGATTTGTAAACATTACAATCTACCCAAAAAATACAATGTCAAAATGGGCACCTTTCAGGGAAAAATGACACCCGGCTCGAAGTGCTACCATTGCCAAAAATTACCCACATATATTTCGGGGAAATTATTTATCTTTTCACTGGGCACCCTTTTAACTTTAACTTTAACAGGTCATTTCGATGCAACTCTCCCTTAAAGTTATTGTTATTTGTGACTACTACTATTTTACACCACCGGCTCGATAATGTCCTTTTTGTCAATCATTAATCACTTATAGCAAGTCATTCTATCCCTAGGGAGATAATGCAGTATGTCCGATCCCTAGGAAATAATGAGATTTGAATTTGGAACATCAAAAATCGTCAACATCTCTGTGGTCAACATTATAAAATTTTAATGTACGTGCATCGAACGAGTTTATTCGAAATTCAAACTCGGTACTAAACTTAGGGTGAGTTGCACCATTTAACTATAACGATAACCAAACCATAACCAGCCGTGAAACGGCCGCCTATTGGTCAATTCGACGATTTGACAACTGTTAACGGCTTTGTTATCGTTATTGTTAAATGGTGCAACTCACCCTAAGAGAAAACAAACAATCGTGGTTTAATAAAAAGTTTCTAATAAAAAAAGTAGTGAAATAGAAAATTTTTACTATAGAATCTTAGAGCATAGAGCAGGCGCCAAAGGGAGTTGAGTATGCAAAATATGAGGACCACCTTCTGTGAATGGTTTCGGACTCAGAAAAGCATGCAGATTATGATTCTGGATGTTGCCAGGAGGCATATTGGTCCATTTTTTTTATACCCCTCTCCCTGAAGCAGCAAGTAAATTGACTGAACAAATGCTAAGAATTATTTTATTAATTGTTTAAGTAACAATATCTAATGGTTTCTTATGATTACATATATCTATAGGAAGTCAACTAAAAAAAAAGTGAGTCAGCATTGAGGAATACGACGCAAGGAGGAGGAGGGAATTATCTCACACTTCTCACAGATGGTGTAAAAAGTAGAGTATCCAACACAGGAATAAAGCCGTCTTTGTCTTGGGCGGCTTGAATTCCTCACTTCACTCAGGTTTCTTTATTAACTCCCTCGCGATACTCGGGAGTTAATTATATAAATTCCTCACTATCGTTCGGGATTAAAATTAGCAACCTTCGTTTCGTTCGGAATTCAACATGCCGCCGACCGTTACTTAAAGACACTGCTTTATCACCTAGTCACATAATCTACTATATCTTCTTATTCATTTTCTATGGAAGAAGAAGAGAATTTCGCGCTGGCCCATAAATTGGGATTAAGGCAGAGATTGATAATAATAATTATTATATTTCTTTTTTTAATTTATATTTTTTGAAATATTTAAAAATAAAAAAAACTTTTTATAAAAAAAATAAAACCGACTTCACTAAAAAAAACACTAAAATGATCAAAATAATTTTAATTTCGGAAGTCGGTGTTTTTCGTTATTGTTTGTTCCTTATTTAACACCGACTTCCGAAATTAAAATTATTTTGATCATATAAGGGATGAGAGTGATTCGTAAATGAAAGGCGTAGTAAGTCGTTGATGACTGAACAAGATCTGTATATTTTCTATAATTACACCCTATTTATATTTACAATGGTACTTATGGAAGTAGTGGTTAGCCTAATATATTTACAAACGTGCGTCGTTGTTTCTCAGACAGAGGGCGCTTGAGGTGCTGCACATTAAACGCACTGAGCGGGCTGCTAACCGCGCATGCGCGACTAAGTACACGGCGCAATACTGTCGCGATTCTATAAATACGTGTCGCGCGCAGAGCGCGATCTTTTTCCCCGTCGAGACGTCACCGAGTGAAGATATCCGCTGCGCGAGGCCACGTGATCCATCTGCGAGGGTGCTGGGGCTTATGCTTAGCGCTTATAAGCTTATCCTATTTCTTCATTTGTCGTAAAACGTGTTGCTTCACTGTTTCTATAACAGACGTTGTCGTAAACGTGTTGATTCACTGTTTCTTTAACAGAACATGGTCGAAAACGTGGTAATTGGTTTTGAGGTATTGGTAACTGGTATCTGGTGTGGTAGTACGGTGGTACGGTGGTTTGTGGTTTTCTGGTAACAGGTACTGTGTCACTACATCACTCCCCCCTTAAGTGAAGCGTACGTTCGGTTTCACCGTGCGGCCGGTTCTTGTGACGTAGGTGTGCTTGGGCGGTGCGCTCGATGTTGGCCGCAGCGCCGCTGGCACATTTTGATGATTTTGCGTTGGCGGACGTGAAGTAGGTGGTGGCAAGCGTGAGGTTGCTGAAGGTTGAGTCTCATCTTCGTTGTACAGGTGTGCAGGCTTCAATCTGTCGACTGACACGACGGTGGTACGAAGAGGTAGCTGCAATGTAAACTGCTTTCCATCTTCGCTGCGGTGTAGAATCTCGTATGGGCCGTCGTAAGGTGGTGTGAGCGGTCTGCGTACGCTGTCGTTACGCAGAAACACGTGCGTACATGTTGCGAGATCCTTGTACACGAATGTGTTCGCGCTCGATGAGTGTGTTCTTCTCACCGGTGATAGTGACGACATTGTTTCTGTCAGCTGACGAACGAATTCGGCGTCTTCAATATTCGGCGTTGTAGGCACGAAGAAATCAGACGGAATGCGTAGCGTTGTACCGTACGTCATTTGGGCTGGGCTGAAGAAGGTGTTTTCACGAAGTGCAGTACGTAGTCCAAGGAGAACTGTAGGTAACTCTTCGCTCCAGCGTGTCGCGGCTGCTCTCGCCATCAATGCTGACTTAAGTGTGCGGTGCCATCTCTCCAATTGGCCATTCGCCTGAGGGTGGTATGCGGTGGTTCGAATACGAGTGACACCGAATTTCTTCATCAGCGACGTGAATAATGCGGACTCAAATTGTCTTCCTTGGTCCGTTGTTATACGTAACGGGCAACCGAATCGCGATATCCACCCGTCGTATACGGCTCTTGCGACTGTCTCGGCGCTGATGTCACGTGTAGGTATCGCTTCGGGCCACTTGGTGCAGCGGTCGATTATCGTGACGAGGTATCTGTAGTCATTAGAAGGAGGTAACTCGCCGACGATGTCGACGTGAATGTGGTCAAAACGCGCAGATTCTTGGAATTGACCAAGTGGGCTCTTCACGTGTCGTTGAACTTTGGCGCGCTGACATCCAATGCACGCCCTTGCCCATGTAGCTACGTCTTTGTTCATAGAAGGCCAGAAGAATTTATTTGCTATGATTTTTCTCGATGTTCGTACTCCGGGGTGACTTAAATCGTGTTGCGCTTTGAAGGCGGCAAAACGGTAAGTCGGTGGTAAGTATGGTCGAACATTTGTTGTAGATGTTTCGCACAGTATCGGTCGTTGAACTCCAGGCATAGTCAGTCGGGTGAAGTTGAGTTTGGGGTTGTTCAAACACGATCGTAGTTCGGAGTCGTTTTCGTATTCTTGGACGAGTTGATTGTAGTCGATAGTTGAGTTCAGTAGTTCGACTTCTTCTATTCGTGATAACGCGTCGGCCGCTTCATTTTTATCACCGTTGATGTATACGATGTTTGTGCAGAATTGACTTATATAGTGAAGTTGTCGCTCTCTTCTTGGAGTGTCGCTGCTACTCGGTGGTCTTGTAAGCGCGTACGTTAGAGGTTTGTGATCGGTGTAAATTGTAAGGTCGTTGCCCTCTATTAGCCGACGTAGATGTTGCACAGCGGTGTACATAGCTAATAGTTCGCGATCGTACACGCTGTAGCGTCGCTGAGTGTCGCTCATCGTTTTTGAGTAGAAAGCGAGAGGTTTCCACACGTTGTCGACTTTTTGTTGCAGAACGGCGCCGATGCTGGTATTCGAAGCGTCGGTGAATAAACATAGCGGTGCGTTTGGTATTGGGTGCGTCAGCGTAGTCGCCTCGAGTATGCTTTGGCGGCAATATTCAAAGGCTTCCTCGGCTTCAGGCGTCCAGGTAATTGGTGATTTATCGTTCTTCTTGCTGTTGTGTAGGTACTTGTTGAGTAGGGTTTGATGTTCGGCTTGATGGGGTAGGCAGCTGCGGTAAAAGTTGATCATGCCTAAGAATCTTCGTAATTCTTGAATTGTAGTTGGTTTTGGGTAACTGACTATGGCTTGGATGCGATCTTGTGTGGGTTTGATTCCTTCTTGTGTGACTTCATATCCGAGAAATTGTATTTTGTTAGTGCCGAACTCGCATTTTTCGATGTTGAGTGTGACGCCGTACTTGTTCAATCGTTCGAGAACTTGATGTAGGTGGCGCTGATGTTCTTCTTCATTTCTTGAATATACGAGTAAATCGTCGACAAAACAGAATACGATGTCGTCGAGTCCACGTAGTACTTCGTGCATGAAACGTTGGAATGTTTGACCGGAATTGCGTAGGCCAAACGTCATGCAATTGAATTCGAAGAGACCAAATGGTGTGATGATGGCGGTCTTCGCGGCGTCGTCTTCATGAATTGGGATGGAATAGTAGGCCATTTTCATATCCAACTTAGAAAAGACTTTTTTCCCGTGTAGTTGGTAGGTAAAGTCTTGCATTCTCGGAATTGGGTAGCGATCGGGTACAGTCACGGCGTTAAGTCTACGGTAATCGCCGCATACACGTAGTGAGCCATCTTTTTTCTTGACGACGTGTAATGGGCTGGCCCATGGGCTCTTCGAAGGTTTGCAGATACCCATTTCCATCATCTTCTCGAATTCAATTTTTGCCGCGTTGTACTTGTCCGGAGGAAGGGGGCGTGGCCTTGAGTAGATAGGTTGACCTGTTGTTTCTATGCGATGTTTAACGTCGTGTTTTGCTGGAGACTTGAGTGACATGGGTCGCAGAACGTCAGGATACTTCATCAGTATGTCGTGGTAGGCATGGTTACGGTCGATAATGTAGACGGCTTCTTCAGTTGTTTGGATTTTGATGGCGTTCACGCTGAGATCGGTAACGCGATCGATAAGTTTTCTTTGATGTAAGTCGACTAGTAATTTGTGATTTACTAGGAAATCTGCGCCTAATATTGATGTCTTGACGTCGGCGACGACGAATGTCCATTTGAAACTTCTACGTAAACCTAGGTTGAGCTCGAGTGTACGTTCTCCGTAGGTATGTATTTGTGTGCCGTTTGCAGCGAATAATTTGTAGGTACTTTCTGCCGGTTTCGAATATTTCTTGTTTCTTGCTGCTAAGACTGATATATCGGCTCCGGTGTCGACAAGAAACTTTTCTTTACTGTTCCTGTCGATGATGCATAGGCGGAGGCTTCGTTGATTTACATCGACTTCCGCCACAGTCGATGTATTTTCTAGTTTTCCTTCGTTTTAGAACAGGGTGATTCGCATTTGTGCGCGTCTTCACCGAATCTGTAGTGATAGTAGCACAGCCAATCAGCGTCGCCCGGCTTGCTCGACCCGCGAGAGTTTGCACGGGAATTTTGGCGCGAAATACTGCGTTGCCGCGTCGACGACGGGTAGCGGAAACAGGAGCGAGCGGGGCGGGCGTGCGCCGCGCGCTGTTGCCAGCTTGTGCGTAGGTCGGCGATCTCGAGTGATAACTTTTCGATTTGTTTTGATAACAAATCGACTTGCAGGTTCGTGATGGCTGCAATCTGATGACTTTCGCAGCTTGGTGTGGTTATTGTGGTAGCCGTGGAGACTGCGGCGACTGATGCTGGTTCGAAGTGCTCCATCATCTTGTCGGCCATGGCAGCTAGGACTTCGAGCGTAGATTCGGTGTTCACTGAGAGAACGGCGCGAGCTTGCGTGGGCAGCTGATTGAGCCACATTACTTTGAGAGCTTCGTCTGTGAGTAGTTTGCCGCTCAAGTCGCGCATCTTGCGAAGTAGCTGGCTAGGTTTTTGGTCGCCGAGCTCGAGGCCGCCGAGTAATTTCTGCAGCTGGCGATGGTCTGATTCTTGGTATGTTGATATCAACCGGTTCTTGAGTGTGCTGTATTTGCCAGTAGGAGGTGGATTTAGGATGATGTCAGCAATTTGCTCCAAATCGCTGCAGCCTAGCAGCGGAACGACGAGGTTGAATTTTTGATCTTCTCCGATTTTACTGGCAGCGACGGCAGCTTCGAATTGCGCAAACCAGAGTTTAGGGTTTTGGCGCCAAAATGGTGGTAGACGTGCAGGCAGTGATATGGTGGCAACGTCGCTCTTCACTGTTGAGGTACCGTGGGCATCGCAGAATTCTTCGGCTTGGTTTTTTGACATGACGATTGCTTGATCTTGACGGTTCTTCTATTTTTCAGAAGGCAGGCGTCTTGATTTTCCAGCGGGGTCACCAATATAAGGGATGAGAGTGATTCGTAAATGAAAGGCGTAGTAAGTCGTTGATGACTGAACAAGATCTGTATATTTTCTATAATTACACCCTATTTATATTTACAATGGTACTTATGGAAGTAGTGGTTAGCCTAATATATTTACAAACGTGCGTCGTTGTTTCTCAGACAGAGGGCGCTTGAGGTGCTGCACATTAAACGCACTGAGCGGGCTGCTAACCGCGCATGCGCGACTAAGTACACGGCGCAATACTGTCGCGATTCTATAAATACGTGTCGCGCGCAGAGCGCGATCTTTTTCCCCGTCGAGACGTCACCGAGTGAAGATATCCGCTGCGCGAGGCCACGTGATCCATCTGCGAGGGTGCTGGGGCTTATGCTTAGCGCTTATAAGCTTATCCTATTTCTTCATTTGTCGTAAAACGTGTTGCTTCACTGTTTCTATAACAGACGTTGTCGTAAACGTGTTGATTCACTGTTTCTTTAACAGAACATGGTCGAAAACGTGGTAATTGGTTTTGAGGTATTGGTAACTGGTATCTGGTGTGGTAGTACGGTGATACGGTGGTTTGTGGTTTTCTGGTAACAGGTACTGTGTCACTACAATCATTTTAGTGTTTTTTTAGTGAAGTCGGTTTTATTTTTTTTATAAACAGTTTTTTATTTCATAATTTTTAGTTGCAACACACTTACAGCCAGAGTACTTTTTTCTCATGTCAATTCCAATTAACTCAAACCCTGCTAGAATACATCATTTTCATATGAAGTTCCCGTGTCTACCTTCCACCTTCCGGCTCCATCATCAGATCACTTTGATGACCTTATAGCCAAAGTGCATCTCATGACATTTCTAATAAGCCCAAACACGGGTAGGATACATTGATGAATTACGGAGTTCCGGTGCCTATCTTCCAGCTCCATCACTATTATCAGGTTACTTCGATGATACCATTTTCAACATAACTATTCAGAACTATTTATCGCTTAATTATGTTCATTGTGATATTTGTTTGAGTATGAAGTTCCGTTGGCAATTTCTGGTCTTCTTAACCAGTTCCACCTCATCAAATGTCACTTTTTGACTGTAAATGCGTAATTCCTTGATGAAAATATCAAAATGACTATATAGTTCCCTATAATATTTGAGGAGTTCCCTCGATTTAGCCAAGATTCCATCATCAGATCCCGACATGGTGACTATGGGACCATTTGGGAAGTATACCCTTTCCAACAAAAAAAAAAAATTTTCAAATCGGTTGGCAAGCGACGAAGTTATGCCCGAACATACATAAAAAAAATAAAATAAAAAAAATACAAACATCCGAATTGAGAACCTCCTCCTTTTTTAGAAGTCGGTTAAAAAAAAATAAAAAAAATACAAACATCCGAATTGAGAACCTCCTCCTTTTTTAGAAGTCGGTTAAAAAAAGGTTATTTAGCTTCCGTCTTAGAAAATAATAATAATAAGGATAGGATACCTTGTGTCACAGGATTATGATAATGGATATAGGTCTCTCCGCTTTAATGGACAGAATGGCGCGTGTTTATTATGACCTTGATATATCTTTACGTGTAGTTTTTACTTTAGTGAGTTTATTGTAGTAATTAACGATAACAGATGTGGATTTCGAGTTCATTAATAATGTTAAAGCTGTTATTTTATCTTATCGGTTTATCTCGCAGAAACTATCTTAAAGTCGTGACTGGATATTTTTGTTAGTGACGTGACAAAATTAAACAGAGCTCTTTAATTTACAATCGAATCTGGGTTTTTATTAAACGTTTTCCCATACTAAGATTGACTCCTGTATCATGAGTGCGTTACAAACTTGTAGACTTAAAATTTATAATGGAGATTTATATTTCATTAGCTATTGCCCGCACGGCTTCGCTCCCGCTCTACCCTACTATACCCTACTCTACACTACTCTACTCTATCCTAGTCTACCCTACTCTACCCTACTCTACCCTACTCTACCCTACTCTACCCTACACTACCCTACTCTACCCTACTCTACCCTGCTCTACCCTACTCTACCCTACTCTACCCTACTCTACCCCACTCTACCCTACTCTACCCTACTCTACCCTACTCTACCCTACTCTACCCTACTGTACCCTACTCTACCCTACTTTACCCTACTCTACCCTACTCTACCCTACTCTACCCTACTCTACCCTACTCTACCCTACTCTACCCTACTCTACCCTACTCTACCCTACTCTACCCTACTCTACACTACTTTACACTACTCTACACTACTCTACACTACTATACACTACTCTACACTACTATACACTACTCTACACTACTCTACACTACTCTACACTACTCTACCCTACTATACCCTACTCTACCCTACTCTATCCTACCAAACTTCACATAAATCATCTACTAAATAGTCCGAACAAAGCCTGAACATTTGGTTTGGATAGGTGAGCCCGTTCTTGAGTTATAAAATTACAACGAAAAGTGGCATTGATTTTTATACAATATAGATTCGAGTTGCAATAAATACTGAGTCTAGGTTTATAAAATTTTTGTTTGTATGGGTTGTTTTGTAAATGTTTGTTTGGGTTGTATAAAATGTTTTTTTTACCGTATGCAGGTTTTACAGGTACAAATTTTATTATAAAAATATATCTTTTTTGAAAATTGATAACATTTTAAAATGTACTAATTAAAACTATGAAAAAAATCTACTACTATTAGACTTTTACTCAAATATGGAAATTCTGAAAGTTAGATAAGATAATAAAAGTATTATGTAATACAAACCGCTTACAACAAATCCAGTCGGATTGTTAATAAGTATATATTTAAGTAGGACCAGTTTGGGTTTTTGGTTTGTTCACGCGGATGACAAGCAAATCTCAGTTTATGTTTTTGATTGAACGCCTATAGTAGAAGAAAAATATTGCTGTTGGCTTTCTGTATTTTACTATATTATTAATAGTATATTTTGATACAAGTGCAGAAAATTTGTCATTGAGACCGAGGCAAAATTCGTACGAGCTGTAGCCGAGGGCTGCAGTGACTTTGCTCGTGTATCAAACGACTTTTTTCAATACACTTACAAAGAAATTAATAAACGGGGGTTGACCGGCGCCTAGTGGAGGACGGCCGCGGGTGGGGAGCTGCACATGGCTAGCCGTCCGCAAACCCGCTGATAAGGCGGGTGGCAGATTTACTAGCTTCTGAGTATTCATAAGAACTGTCACAGATCTACTAATTACAGCCGGGATCAACAGCTTATCGTACTGTCCAACGCACAGAGGAATGTTGAATGTTCATATATAGAGATGGTAATGAGATGGTGTGAGGTGATACATTTATCTGGGAGTCTTATTAAACGGTGGATGTATCGACGTAGTGAAGAGGCGTATGGCTACTTCCAGGTCTGCAATGGATAAGTTGAGGAAAATATGAAGGAATCGCAACGTACGAGTATATAGAGACACAAAAATCCAGCTAGTTCGGGCACTTATATTCTCCATATTCCTGTACGCTACAGAAACGTGAAACTTACGAGAAATGGAGAAGAAAAAGATAGACGCTCTGAAGATGTGATGCTGAAGAAGAAAGCTCGGAGTATCGTGGACTGAATTCCGTACCAACGAGTATATACTCCGAGAACTCGGCATCAAGCAGCATTTATCATCTTTGGTAAAGTCTCGTATCCTCACATTTTTTGGTCACGTATACCGCCGAGGGGAGGTGGCTATTGAGCGACTTGTGGTCCAAGAAAAGTTTGAGGGTACCAGGCCATGAGGATTATTGCCTATGAGGTGGACTGACCAGATAAAAGCTGCAGTGAATGTCTCATCAACATTACACGAATTCACGAAAAAGGCGGCCATCAGAAAGGAGTGGCGGCGTGTTGTGACGACCACGACCACTCTGTCAAGAGTGATACCGATAGAGAAGAAGAGATGGTTACTTTGGTCACCCTTCCATGAATTGACCTTGCTTAACTTTGGGTATAGACCCGTGCATCTGTAATTACTTAGCCACGTTAGGTATAACAATAAAACAAACGTCGATCCATTTAAATAAAACTAGTATTAAACTTTCACTTCGGTCGGTAGCTTATTGGCTTCGACAGGTTATTTAGGCATGCAACTATTACTTATGTATGCTAGTTTGTAGTAACTTCAAGCGAGCCACATTTTTCATTTTTTATTGCACATGAATACAATATTCCTCGCCGACTGATCGATGCTTCGCGTGACGAGAGCTCTAGCTCATACCCTACTTTGCTCAAAGAATTAGCGTTAACATTTAACGTGGCAATGCTACCAGCAATCTTGGTACGTTTTCGGTGTCCAGATGCCAGCGTTGTGAAGGAGTACTTCGAAACCAAAGTGTTTTTGTAAACCAGGTTATTTGTAAAACACTGGCAACTTCTCAGGACTGTGGTACTAATATCATAAACAACAACTTTCGTTCTAAGACTTTTATAAATGTATCATATTTTCATACAAAAAAAAAAATTTAAAATTCTAAATATTACAAAGTCTATGCGATGCAAACGATAGTACAATAGCGAAAGGAAGTGGGATCGGGTGGCGGGGGTGCTTGATGCGCTTAAGTCGCATCATACAGTCGTAGGTAGGTATAGGAAAATACAGAGTCGAAATGTGTTAGATAGATCAACGAAATCTTGAAAGTTTGTTTTTGTTAAATGTATTATTTATGTTTTGCAAAAAGTCATAGAACAAAAGTAGTTGTTAGTAATACAGTGATACATAACGTACCATAATGTAAACCTATACCTATTAAGTCTTATAAACATATATTTTTAGTTAGAAAAATTTCCAGTTTTCTTTTTTTCAAAGACTTGTGGTTTTTAAATAAACACGTATTTTCTGGATTTTTTTTTAATGAAATATTCTAGTAAATGACAGAATTACCGAATATTACAACAGCATTCAGACGTTTTCTCTTTTTTCTTGTTGTCTCTTTATCAAGCACTAGCAGCCCGTCCCGGCTTCACACGGGCAATAAATATAGCCTATGTAACTCAGGGTAGATTTTAAAAATTCTTTCACAAGTAGAATGCTAGTTTAGCATCGATTGATTGCTGGGTATTTTCTACGCGGGCGAAGTAGCTGGTATTGAATAAGTATTTGTGAATTGAGATCGGACCATAGTTTTCCCAACTCATCGATTTTAGACAGCATGCAATGCAATTAGTCTGTCATGTCTTCTAGAAATTTATATTTTAATTAGTGCCACGAGAAGCTTGTTCAGGAAATCGACATTTTTACTTTGTTTTACTTATTAACATATCATCAGATGCATTTATATCTCACGGTTACACTTAGCAGATTGTGACCCTCGACGCTATATAGTTTTAGTCAGAACTCGCTGACTGCCTGAACAGTCAATGAATGTAGTCAATTTTTCGATATACTTAGTCAACCGATTGCGATGAAACAAAGCCTAAGTAATTACACCCAATTTTTAACCGACTTAGAAAAGGAGGAGGTTCTATGTTCGGCTGAATGTGTGATTTTTTTTTTTTATGTATGTTCACCGATATCTCGGTCAATTGTGGACCGATTTTGAAAATTATTTTTTTGATTGAAGTGTTATGCTTCCAAGTTGGTCCCATAGAAGTATTGTTATGATCTGATCATGAACTTCGAAGATGTGGAACAGAACTCCTCATAGAATCACAGCAGAACTGTGGTTACATGTAAAGTTGCTTTGTTTAAACGTGTTTGGGATTATTAGAATCGTTATAAGATGCACTGTGGCTATTAGTTATTGTCCGAGGGGTACTTTTTAGTGGTGGTACCATAACTAAAAAGTGTAAAATAAAAAACTTTTTACAAAAAAAATATAACCGACTCCAATGTTAAAAAACACTGAAAAGTATAAAATAACTTTAATTTCGGAAGTCGGTGTTTCTATAATAGTTTTGTCTCTTCGTTATTTAACACCGATTTCCGAAATTAAAGTTATTTTATACTTTTCAGTGTTTTTTAACATTGGAGTCGGTTATATATTTTTTTTTTTTTGTAAAAAGTTTTTTATAATGTATAAAAGTTATCTACGTCAATTTCGTACATTTTACGGGATGAAAGAATGAAAGAAAGAAAACACGTTTATTTTGCACATCAGGATGCGCGCACAACTAAACACTTCTATAGATTTATTATATGTATAGATGTTGATGTCAGAGGATGGTTGGACCTCGTTTAATGGCGGAGAGTACAACTTAATTAGCTGTCCAAAGTCACGTATAGATACCGGCACGGACCTTGAGCGCTGTCTTCAAGTTGCGCAGAAGTCAAATATTCGGTCTCTTTAGTAGTACGAAGTGAGACGCGAGGGCTCCCCGCCCCGCCGGGGAGTGTCAGTGATTGGCTCGCCGCGCCATCGTGTCATAGACGTCACTCGTGATTCGTTCCTTGCGCTTGCTGCATGTATCTAACAACGACGACGATTGACTCGCCAATGTATGGAATGCGCGAAGCGATCCCCACTCTGACGTCGAGCGCTCAAGATTCATGCCGGTACCTGTAAAGTTGTAGCTTAACGGATTACATTGTATTGTAAGACGTGCTGATGTCCAACTCCATGCGTAAGCATGTATTTTGCGAACGGTGCAACAAAAGTACCAGATGGTGCACAAGCTCAAACAGTCATTGGCTCGAAGCTTTTTATTTGCTACTGTCTTATCACAAGAAGTGTGCGAGGTTGCAATTAACGACCAAACCTATAGAGACGATCGAGAACACTACGAAATAAAAAATTGTTGGCGAAATCGACTATATTTATACTCCATCGCGCTGTCGTGTGAGCTGGTACATCCAGCACATCCAGAGCAGATATCCTCGTTACCAAACTTTCCGGGCATACTTCAATACAACAACCGCAAAATTAACTACTTATTTCTTATCATATTGAAACGACCGGGTCAAAATAAACTAGGTAGAACCTCAGTTAGAGAGCGTATCAGATTTTTACTGACTAGAATCCACCTGTGTCCTTCAGTTGCTCTTTGCGTTCCAGGACCACAGTATCTCTAGTTGTGACTGGGACGGCAAAATAATGGCCACCAAGGAAGAAAAGTCACACCGAGGCACTCATTTCTTCGGAAGAGATTGAGACACGAGAACCATCTTGAACGGAAATGTGAGTTTACGACCTTCGTCAGGAAAATCCTTGTTGCTGTGGTATTTCCTACATTCAGATCTTAAAGCTAAACAAATACGTGTAGTCATTATGTATCTATACAAATATAATTGAAGTGCTTTCAGCCGCGGTGTAATTGTCGCAGATAACGCGAGGGTTTAATGAATATATAAATACATGTAGATCATGTGGCCACGCTAGTTATCACCTTTATGTGCCACAGTGCTAGTTCGCACGCACAAACTGTGTTTCGCGAATTTTTAGTTTATTACAGTGAAGATTAAATAAAATAAGGGAACCGAAACAAGCAGGCAAGATGGGAGCAAAGAAAGAAAAAGAAAAGTAAGTCCAGCCAGGCTGCGCGAATATAATTATACAAAATACTTATGTTAATTTATTAATATTCTAATTGTTACTTCTTCTACATACTCGTATTATTATGAAATCTTGCCGCTCGTTTTATGTGTGTACCTCAATTTTATTTTATTTTTTATTATGTTAATGCTAATACTTGTTTTATAACTACGTAATAATCAGTTCTTACTTTGATAAATAAAGTAAGGTGTAATTATTATCTAGTTTTCTTTAAAAAAAAAACTTCTCTTAACTAACTTATTTCAAAAAGGTAGTCAGCAATCAGCGTTCGCTTATAGAAATTAATTTTACATATTTCTGGCCCCTCATAACTACCTAATACTTTACAGATTTCCACGTTTAGTGACTTAGTTGTTACACGACTTCCGTATGGGCACTAACCAAGAGAAAAATAACCATATAATTTCATAATGTACCATTATACATTATGAAATTATTTACCAAGTAATGAAATAAGAAAATGGAGAAACAGAAAATTCATTAATTGGTAAACTTACGTTGACATTATGTTCTTTAAAACGATGCGAATTTATTTTTCTAAAACAATTAATACATGCCCCATACATAAGCGAATGAATCACATATAATTATGTACCTACCCTAAGTATTAGCAAACCTATATCTATATTTATTATAAAGGGTCACAATATTAATATCTACATGCAAGTGTTTAAGTATTTCTTTCATATCAACTTTTTCCACTTAAACTAATCAGATAGTGATGTAGTAGTTTATATGAGTGCCGTACCAGACTGTACCTATATATACAGGGTTATTATATATACAGGGTTATTTGTAAAACACTGTCAACCTCTCAGGACTATGTTACTAACATCATAAACAACCACTTTTGTTCTATTACTTTTAAAAATTTATCATGTTTTAGTTCATCCGATTTTCATACAAAAATAAAAATATTTAAACTGAACGTTCTAAATATTACGAAGTCTATGCGAAGCAAGCGATAGTACAATAGCAGAGGTGAGTGGGGATTGGGCGGCGGGGGTGCTTGATGCGCTTACATCGCGTCGCACAGACGTAGGTAGGTATAGCAAAATACAGCGTTGAAATATGTTAGATAGAACAACGATATCTTGAAGGTTTGTTTTTGGTAAATGAATTATGTTATGTAAAAAGTCATAGAAAAAAAAAGTTGTTGTTTATGATGTTAGTAATACAGTCCTGCAAGGTTGTTAGTGTTTTACAAATAACCCTGTATAATTGTTGATGTGCGAAGTTGTAATATTATTATTTTTTACTGAGAACCTAATTACAGGATAATTTTTTTTTATCTATGTAGCTACATTTTCGTTGTAGACTGTGGTCTACAAAATGTTGGTCTTGCTTCTTTCAAGAAAGCTATAATAAAGAAGTCAGTCCGCACTATGTTATGTGCAATTATTAGTAACCTAATGACTCGGTAAAAAGAAAATTAAGTGCAGTTTGAACGATCGATCCAGGCAGTTAATAATTCAAGGTCTACAGTCGTAGGAGAGAGCCGTGTCAGGGCCGTAAGGGGACATGGTTCAGTTAGTAAAGCTCGAACGACTGCCCCGAACGGACAAGGAAGTGCGTGAAAGCCTTCATAATCAACACTTCGATACTTTTCTAAGAAAACAGTTCAGTTATGGTCCGGTGAGATGCATTTAAAATCTTTTGCTAATCCTACCGGAACATCTTTTTAGCATGATAATTATTAAATATGCTTCGGAGTTATAGATATTCCTTTTTATACTTTAGGAAGTTTAAAGTTTTGACTCACATCTGCAGACTGTAATAATTGTGTTCAGCTATTATTATATTATTATGTTTATAGTTGCAATAGTTTTTATTTCATAGATTGTTTAATTTTATTGTGGCGTAATCTTGCACAACATTAATTAAAAACAATTTCTCTTTTCAGCCCAGCAGAGGACAATGAACTCAAAATATCTTTCTTTCAAATAGTAAGTATGACACTATTTCCCTACCAGTTTATGTTCATTAACTTATTTACACATACTATATTGTACTTTTATCGATTTCTTATAGGTCACACAACCTATTAATGAACTTTTACAACGTTTCTATTGACTTTATCGTGTGTTGATTATCTTTTTAAGTAATTGGATAAAGAAGCTACTTATTTTAAGATTATTACCCGACTGCAAGAAGGGTTATGTTTTTCGCGCGTATCTTGTATGTTTGTATGTAGGTATGTAATATTCTTTATTACCTCATATCTTCCAAACCGCTGAACTGATTTTTATAATTAACATATCGTTAGATTCGTCTTGATAACCCAAGTGTTCTTAGATAGGTGACGTTAAAAAAAAACAACATATCGACTGTGAGATGCTATATGTTAGAGTAAAAAACATTTTTTAAATTCTGCAATATTGTAATCAAATTAAAGGGCTTTTCATGAGGATTTCAAAATGGTATGTCATGACCATATTAAAAAAAAGGTACAACAGGAAATCATGTTATTTATTTTGTACTGAGGCGAATGCCTAGGTCGGTTTTTGAACTTTATAGTGATTTTACTTCTAAAATATAGTAAATAAATGGTGATATTATAATAGTAACTAAAAAGTGTAAAATAAAAAAATAATTTAAAAAATAAAAAAACCCGACTGCGTAAAAAATTACTATAAATAAAAACTGAAAAGAAAAATAAACAAGTTCAGTCCACAGTTCAGCAGCAATCGGGACCCATTAAAATAATCTAGACTAAAATCATTCTATCTAATGTGGGTCCCGACTATTGCTGAACTGTGGACTGAACTAGTTTATTTTTCTTTTCATTTTTTATATAAAGTATTTTTTTACGCAGTCGGCTTTTTTGATTATACCAATTTACGTATAAATAGGAAACTACATGTTTCGTACGTGTGCCCAGTGGTTAAGGCAGCCGATGCATGAGGTTGCGGGTTCGAAGTACCAATGATGTTTTTATTTCATATACTAATCTAAGTTTATCTAGAATATTACTAATATCCCATGCGTCGAAAAGCACGTAAAGACGTTGATCCCAGTTGTCATTTGTAGATATTTGACAGTCGTTAGAGGTAGTCACACGAATCATCATCATATTCAAGGAGTATCGTGTCGAGTAGTATCTAGGTTGTGGAGGTCTGTTAGGCAATCCCTCCATATTAAACACGAGTATGTAGTCGCGTCCAGTCACAGTGAAAGCCGACCTCAAGGTAGTTGAGAAAAGGCTAGAGAGATGATGTTTCTAACTTAAGTTAAACTTCATGATGATGGTAATGAGTTTGAGAAAACTCCTACTCCTACTCTTGTTCCATGTTACCTGAGGAGACACGCCATACGGATGTTTAGCTATTCTGTCTTATCAACCGTCACGCTGTCGCTGACTCCCTTTTTCATATCGTTTTTCACACAGTCTCTTCATCTTTTCTTTAGTCTCGGAACTCCATCTACGTATCCAGACACCTATATACCTACTCATAACTCTTTTAGTAACATGCGCTTCATCTTCATCCCTCCTCTTCACATGACCGTGTCAAGACAATGATTCCCTTGTAACTTTTGCAGACACTAGGCACCAATGACTGAAAAGCCGCAAGGGAACGTTTGTACTTTCAAACTTTTTCCAATATTGGCATCTATGTACTCATTTTCACTTCATCTATCCCATCGCTCCACACATTCGTCTAAACATTCTCATCTCGGCTACATACATGACACACAATCTTTTTAATCCGTCTTTTTTACAGCCCAACTTATATAAGTACAAATTACAATAAAATAACAGCAAAAATTTTGACATTATCTTGATATCTAATCACGAAACACAAATACATTTTATGACTAGCAAACAGACTAATATTAGACGTGTAAGCGTGATCTCTTCATAAATTAAATCCTTGAACGTCTCTATATACTGGCAGGCTGCTAAATTAGATCTATCAGGGATTGAAAGTACTCGTGTTTATGGTCGATTCTTACTACACTGTATGGGGGCCCTACCTTAAGGCGGTCATCACACTGTCACGCACGACGCTGCGTAGCGCGTGAAAACGCACCTACGCACGTACTTACGGGTGTGCAGATCTGCATCATCGTACGGGTTTTTTACGCAGTCACGCGCGTAAGTGCGTTTTGTAAATTCACGCAGGCACGTACTCATTTCATACAAAATCACGCACGGTACTATGAAATTCAGTGTGACAAACCTTGCGTGTCGCCCCGCACCCACGCGCGTGAGTGCATGTTTCTCTGCATGTAGCTGCGTGATCTACATGAACGCGGATGGATGCATTTTCAGTGTGTTGGACTGTGCGTGTTTTCTATACAAACGGAGATACCTACTTACAAGCAACGTTAAGACACGCATTCACGCACTACGCTGCGGGGTGCGTGGCAGTGTGATAACTGCCTAACTGCAAAATGGCAGCCGCGTGAATGGCAAAAACTGATAGAGCTATTCCCTTCATGTGGGTCTATCCTTTTGGCCGTTCAGTTAAGGTCGTCAAATTAATTGCGTTAAGAGCTAGTGGTAGGAAGGGAAAAAAATCATTCCAAACTGTTTTGTTGGGCAAGCCGGTCATGCCGCATGAAACAGCAGACATTCAGATTTCAGAGTTGGTCCCATGATGAATATACTTGTTTATACCGGGTCACGTATTTATATTAGTACGAATTCCGCAGAAGAAATCGCTTCCCTCATCTGTTATTCGATTATGATAAATATTATGTTCTATATAATGCGCTTATTAAGACATTCCCAATAGTTTGCCTAGCTAAATCTCATGCCAATGATGTTTAACAATAAAAAATTGTCTGAGATCGCGAACATTTAAATTTTCAACCTTTTTCAAATACTTACAAATTGAGTTCTATCGTTACTAATAGCTTCTATTAGACTAAAATACACTAATTAACATTAAAAAAATCGATTAAATAACAGATGAATGTAAATTATGGCCATGGAAGAGGTGAGTAACCTCTTCATGATAGGCAACCCTCCTATTTGCACAAAAAAAAGGAGGCAGCCTGAAGTTTTTCAGTTCCTTGATTCGCTCGACTTTCCCAAATAACAAATGAGGGGTAATTGATGTCAAAAATGTAACAACAAATTTCTATGTCTAACATCATTAGCACAAGATTTAGCTAGGCAAACTATTCGGAATGTCTTAATAAACGCATTATCTAACACATAATATTTATCATAATCGAATAACAAATGAGGCAAGAGATTTCTTCTACGGATCTTAGATCATACCTTCTACAGTTTCGCAAGGTACTATGATTTTTTAAGTGCCCCACACTAGTAATGGCTCCTGTATCGTGGGTGCATTCACAAACATGTAAACTCCTATACACAAGACATTCAGACCAGGAACACCTATCTGTAGGCCATACAAATGTTTGACGCGACCCACAGCATAGCAGTCAATCGCTCAACCACTGCGCCACCAAGTCTAATTTCATCCTGTATTGATTAGTAATTCGCCTGGCTAGGTTTGAACTCGCGACCTATGAACTCGTAAGTCGTAGCCATTACCACTCGGCCACCACTGCTCTCAAAGCGCATAACTTTGTTTAATTTATTTCATTACCACTGCTCTCAAAATGGTTAGGGAAAACATCGTGAGGAAACCGGCATGGCCTAGAACCAATAATCCAAATGTGACATTCACCAACACGCACTGGTCCCGCGTGGTGGATTACAACCCATTCCCTCTCCTAGAGAGGAGTGGGAACATTAAAAAGGCAGATGATGATGATCGATTAGTAGGTACTTTCAGTGACCCCAATGCCAAACGTCAAACTGTGTTACATGTAGTTTTTCTAACTTCCCTTGCAGTTTCGATATGGCACCTGCCTCGAGGTTTTTGCAACAATACTGGGCATCTTGATAGCAGGCATTAGTGGTGGAGGCGTGCCCTACAACTTGGTCCAGATCGGCGAACTTAGCACAGCGTTTGTGGAGCGCACCAGCTTCCAGGAACAGATGAGCACTCACATGCCACTTTTATCCTTATTCGGAGGCGGGCAAAGACTGTGAGTAACCTTTATATTAAAAAGTCTAGTGTGAGTTTTAGCGCAGCTTCTATTGAGAAAGAATGCAGAAATCGTTTTTTTTTTTACTTTTTAACTTTAACGAATTCCGCGGTCCCTGGGGCCGAAAGGTTCTAGAACGGCGACCGCTTACCGGAAAACGCAGCGTTGGAAGGCCTCTTACAAGGTGGACCGATGACCTGATGAAGGTTGCGGGAATCCGATGGATGCGGGACGCACAAGATCGTTCATTTTGGCGACGCTTGGGGGAGGCCTATGTCCAACAGTGGACGTCTATCGGCTGAAATGATGATGATGATGATGAGGCGGTCCTGTATATATCTGTGAGGCGGTAACTGTGTTTAATTAACGATTTTGGTAAACTTGCTTCTGAAAGCCTGCTCAAACTCATATCGTAGGTTTAAGTTTTTCTTCTCTTCGGACCGCCACAAGGTGTAAACGTGACACAGCATTATTAAAAAAATAATTGGGCAAGTGCAAGTCGCCTACCAACTTGTGAGCCAACTCAAGGCGACACGTAAGGTGGTTTAATTCATTAGGCATTTTTTGACAGTTCACCTGGAGAACGAATCTTAAATTAAGACATTTTAATTTTCATTAACATTATTATACAAAAAAAAACAAAACGAACATTACACTACAACATATCCACGGGCAAAGATAGAGAAACTAAAAATAGCCAAAAATCCACCGTCATCGATATATATAAAAGGAGAAACGAACTGACTGACGTATCAACGTACAGCCGTAACTACTGGTAATTGGAACGTGAAATTATGCACAAAGTTTTCTTTTATGACGTAGGCGAATTCTAAGAGAGGGTTCTCCATAATTCACCCCTCAGTTGATGAAATAGGGATCCAAAGTTTGTACGGAGAAACCTTTTTTACCTTTTTTAGGCGAAGCCACTGGCAGAAGCTAGTCTATACATCTATACATATAAATAAAATTGGAGTGTCTGTTTGTAATATTGAAATAACTGCTTATTACTACATGCATATGAATATACATTCAGTCAAAAAAGTATCGGGAATGGATGATTTGTTTAGGTATGGTTCCAAATTCAAATTTTAGATTTTTTTGTTGTTGCTGGATTGGCACAACTGTTTTCCATTTTGGCGCGGAGTTTGAGTTGATCTGTTATTTATATTAAATACAGTGCTGTTTTTAGTTGAAAAATGTCCATCGCTACGGCGCTTAGCTTTCATTCGCAATAGCTTTTTATATTTACGCTTGACATTTAGTCGCGAGCATTGATACGAATCTATTTGGTTGATAATAGGTAGACTAAAGCCCTATCCACACTGGCCTTGAACGAGGCGCCGAGGCCCCACGGCATGCGAGCTCTACCAAAGCATCCTCCGATCTAAGAGACTGGATACACCTGATTGTACTATAAAATGTATGTATACAAAACATACGCAATCAATAATTCCCGTACCTATTGGCGGGATACTGGCGCTAACATCTGTGGATAGACCACATGAGATCATTTCATTTTATATTAATTACGAAGGTTGTTTTCGCACGCAATGTAATAACATAGCTCTAACGCCAGCTATTATATGAACTTCTAAAAACGATTTTGTTGCGAACTTTTAAACAAACTTGGTCAACCCAGAGGGTTAGAACAATACGAAACCAAAACAAAGAAAAAATTTTTCTTACTGATTGTATATACAATGTTACATTTAGTCACGTTCAAAAGAAGTCTTACGATATTTTTGCCTTTCTGAAAACTTCTCCCAACGTTGTACAGAAACTTGTAATTTGAAACAATATGTTTGACATTTGTAAAATATTTGTGAATACTGTATACTAGTATATTATCTACGTTACATAATAATCATTTGCGGAAAATAACAGACACCACATTAAAATTGATTCTCCAAAAACTAAAACGTATTAATTTATGAATAATATTTAGAAAACTAAATAATTTTAAAATTACTAGCTTGATCAACAATGATCATGAATATAAATACATAGAATAAATTTTCGACGTTAGAAGGAAAACAGAAACTCTTTAAGATCACGGTTTTTTTTTATAATGTATTGATACATACCTTTACCCGGAGCTGTGCGCATCGGGTCAACGGCGCTCCCGGGGTTCTGCAATAGATTGTAGCACAAGCCATGTCAAATATGCTTTTATTTACTATATCATGCCTGCAAATGTTTCATACATTTTTTTTTTTAATTCAGTAGGTACATCAAAATCGAAATATTTAAAAACAGATTATAATAGTTTTCTTCCATTCAAAAGCATAAAAATGAGCATAAAACTTACTGGACTTACCCAACAAAGATGTGATGCTTTCTGAGACAGAAGATTTGACCAGTAGCCGAAAAAACCATTACGAATCCTTCTAGAGCCTCCAAAACCAAATATGTAAACTCTTCATTTGACAAAAATGCAGGCTTCCAATCGTCTTGGACATCATGAGCTCTTGATCTAACAGTTATTTCTGAAACAAAGTTACCGTAGTAAGATACACAACACAATTATCATCAAATGGATTTAACAAAAGAAAAGATGCTTTATGTAATGCTATAAAAATATATGATTTTATAACTTGGTAAAATCTAAACTTGGTGCAACCATTATTAGTCGAAAAAAAAACCACTATAATTGAGCTACCATGGAATTTCTTTGGCGTTGTTCTCCATGATGACCTAGTTTACGGACGTAGTTATTCGATGTATTGACAAGCCTCTTTCAAATAGACACTTAGTCTTGTCTTTCTGTTATTCTCTTCAAAAAACCCTTTCATAGGAACTTTGATACACAATAAGCAACCGGTATCTATCTTGACATCTTAGCATGATAATGTAGGTATGTCCAATGCGTTCCAAATGAGAATAGGATCGATCGCCATGTTGTGACGTCACGATTTACTGTCAAATCAGGAAAAAGTAGATATATAAATTATTAAAAGTAAATGTGATAGGCGATTAACTGCACCGGAAATAGCAGCACAGTTTAAAGTATTGTTTTATTTTAAATATATATAACTATCAAGGCAATAACATAAGCAGTTCCTGAAATAAGTAGCTGCAACTGATAGACATCCTGATAGACCAAGTCGCACCATAAGGGTTCCTTATTACTCCATTTTGGCACAGAGCCTTAAAAATCTCAACCCGAGTAGGGGTTTGGACTTCAAGACAAGGATTATAAACTATAGAATTCCCATGTCTTTATTGTAGATAAAATGTTCCGACAATAGTAGTTTATGTGACTAGGAGATAAAGCAGTGTCTTTAAGTCGCGGGCGGCATGTTGAATTCCGAACGAAACGAAGGTTGCTGATTTTAATCCCGAACGATAGTGAGGGATTTATAAAATTAACTCCCGAGCATTGAGAGGGAGTTAATAAAGAAACCTGAGTGAAGTGAGGAATTCAAGCCGCCCAAGACAAAGACAGCTTTATCCCCGTGTTGCATATTCTACTTTTTACACCATCTGTGAGATAATTAAAAGACAATTTGGTCGACAAAATCATATAATAATATTAGAGAAATATAAGTATTATATTGACAAGTTCATCAAACAAACAAAATTCACTACTCCAAGATTCTATGGTTTCAATTTTCTATAATTCTCCCGTCAGTAAGCACATTTTATTCTATTTTCTTTTTTTTTTTGTTAGTGGCCAGTTTTAATCATAGTGATTACATACTCTTTGGTTTGAATTTCAAGTCAACTTGTTCGGTGCGCCTACATTTTGATTCACAATGTTGACGATTTTTGATGTTCTAAATTCAAATCTCATTATTCCTTAGGGATCGGCCATACTGCGTCTCTCTCCCTAGGGATAGAATGACTTGCTATAAGTGAGGTTTGTATGACGTATAAAACGACTTTATCGAGCAGGTGGAGTGAAAAATAATTTATCACCTCGCGATATTTTAATTATTTCCTGTCTGTCAAAAATTCGCTAACGGATTGGAAAAGGAAAATAAGTCTGACATCTGGTGCGGACCACATCCTTGCACCTGCATTATCCATCCCTTCACTGTCTTTCTTACAGTTATGACAAGTTTCGTAATCTTCAATTACTAAACCTTCCTGCTCCAACAGATTATTTTCACAAATTTTACAATTTATTTTACAATGGTAAACCAAACAAAAATAAATACTCATTAAATACTCACAAAGTCCAACACAATGAGCTGAAATACATGGATGGCAAGCACAAAGTCAAGGTAATCATAATATCGCAGTCTCACCATTTATATACACATAGTGTGTGTTGTCTTTTTTACCCGACTGTAAGAAGGGTTATGTTTTTCGCGCGTATCTTGTATGTTTGTATGTATGTAATATTCTTTATTACCTCATATCTTCCAAACCCGTGGAACAGATTTTTATAATTAATATATCGTTAGATTCGTCTTGATAACCCAAGTGTTCTTAGATAGGTGACGTTAAAAAGAGATGCTATATGTTAGAGTAAATTTTTTTAAATTTTTTATTCTGCTATAACCAAAAATAATCTAGACTAAAATCGTTCTATCTATACCTTTTTTGTCCTATGATGAGTTCCCTGACAGTTCTTGTCTGACAATTATAGTGATGTGACCTAACGAAATTTAATCGATTTTTTCACAATAACGAATCAGTTGGCAAAGAAAATGGAATCGGATTACCGATTTTAGGTTTATAGATGATAAATGTGAAAGTTTGTATGTGTGTGTGGATGTTTGTTACTCTTT
The DNA here is from genome assembly GCA_910589285.2 of Mythimna ferrago. Classification (NCBI taxonomy): domain Eukaryota; kingdom Metazoa; phylum Arthropoda; class Insecta; order Lepidoptera; family Noctuidae; genus Mythimna; species Mythimna ferrago. The sequence continues at coordinate 19,835,980 of OU342673.1, read as the reverse complement.
CACGCAAGAACTAGTCTACTAGTCCAAGATCCTAAGGCCGCCAGACGTCACGTATTTTCTGCGATTCAAAGCTGATTTTTACGTATTTTTTAGGCAATATCTTTAAAATCAAGTCACCAATACTCCCAGACACATTCCGTCGGCCGTATTGCTTAACAGACGCTTTAAAGCTCCCAAAAAAATGACATAACTTCACGTAAATTCTCATGCTTGATCATTAAAGCGTCTATTAAGCAATATGGCCGACGGAACGTGTCTGGGAGTAATGACGACTTGATTTTAAAGATATTGCCTACAAAATACGTAAAAATCAGCTTTGAGAAAATACACGAAGTTACATCATTTTTTTGGGAGCTTTAAAGCGTCTGTTAAACAATACGGCCGACGAAATGTGTCTGGGAGTATTGGCGACTTGATTTTAAAGATATTGCCTACAAAATACGTAAAAATCAGCTTTGAGAATTTACGTGAGGTAAGTAATAATTTTATGTACCTTGATTACCTGATACCAGAAAATTGGCCGTCTAAGCAAGCTAGCAGGTAGGCATGCGTTCTTAGTACATACTAACAGTACTCAATCGTCCACATTTCGTTCGTCAGAAAATACGTGATGTTTGACGGTCCTGGGATCTTACTCTATACGGATTTTAAAGAAATTTTACAGTAAACCAAAAAACTTGTCAAAAACTAAAAACCTGAAATAACGCGGGCGAAACCGCGGGGGACGGCTAGTGGTAAATAAAATGCAGTCAGTTTAAAATAATAATTTATTTATTATTCACTGTCAGAACTTGACTCTTGATTTGAACTCGTATCCATATCGGAATCGGAATCTTCTCCAACTAACCGCGATGATTAATTATTGGCCCTAATTCGGTCGATCCGGATATATTTATTCCAGTCCTCTGTTATAGTTTTTTGAGTTTTTTCTATTACTTTTTTCCAATTTTCTGCTGTTACATGCGATTACAAGATGGCCGATCCGATTTTGTCGATTAGTGTGTCGTTGATTAGTGTCAATCTCTATTGGCAGAAGTTCTGTTTAACGCATTACACATTTTTAAGTTCTATACTTTTTTATTTTATTTACTTAATTTTTTAACAGTTAATTATAACCACAATAATTTATTTAGTAATTTACGAAAGACAATATTTTTTTTATTTTTTCATTATTTTTTTTTTGCCAGTTTATTTTTTAGTAATCTAAAGTAGTATGCGTGCCACGGAAAAAAATAAACTGTCAGGGAACTCATCATAGGGCAAAAAAGGTATAATGTGGGTCCCGACTGTTGCTGAACTGTGGACTGAACTTGTTTATTATTCTTTTCAGTTTTTATTTAAAGTATTTTTTTACGCAGTCGGGTTTTTTTATTTTTTAAATTATTTTTTTTTAACCCAAAGGTTGACTGGTAGAGAATGCCTTGTGGCATTAAGTCCGCCTATGTACCACTATTGTATATGAAGTTTAAATAAATAAATAGTGTATAAATGACACTTGAACAAGTGCATGAGATATTAAAATTCCCTTTGTAGCCAAACTCCGTACAATAGTATAATGTAAGTCAAAAAGCTAATTTTTAATATACCGACTGAACAGATCTCCGTCAATCATAGCTAAAACCTGACTTCTGTTTAAAACCTAATAAAAATAGGTCAAATCAATTCAAGACCAGGAGCTACAAATTTTCCAGGGCTGGGAATTGTTCGAAAAATTAATTGTGGCCCTTGCAAAAGGTAACTAAAGAAACACTGGACTTTAGTCAGTCAGTATACGTCCGAAGTCATTTAATGACATCCTAAATAAAAAAAAGAATTCCACAGATCTAAGGGTTGACCAGGGTGATTGTAGGCATGCCCAGGAAACACTTCCCTATATTGAAGGTCAGTTAAAAAAAAAATTGAATAAATGTTAAAAACAGGATCCTATAGTAAGCATCTTTCTGATACAGAGAATTACAGCGCTCACTTTGCATTGGCCTGCATTATGGAGGAGGAAGTGACAACTGATCATCTGCTGCCTAGTGGTTACTGGATACAGTACAAAATATTACTGAATTCAAGTTGCCCTCAGTGATATAGTAACACCAGGGCGCAGCTCGCTACCCATAAAGGCGCTGGAATAAATTGAATGACCTATTTGTATCTACAAGCAAAATATGTGCTTAGGATGTGGTAGTGTCCATACACTACTCAATCAGTTTATCAATAGTATGTGTGACAATAATATGAGTTATACGGACGACATGGTGCTGTTGAGCGCATCCGTCTGCGAACTACGGGTTGTAATATAATGTGAAAAAAAGCCAGTGGATGGCCTTTGAGACCGCTAGTGATATGTCCTGGGAACATACCGTAGCTAGGCTGAAAGCCGTGGGGCTGCCCTGTTATGACAGTACCTCGGGTATGTTTGCGGAGGCGCGCACTGGTAGCTTTCACACAACTATGCGCAAGCGCGCAACATCCTTGGTTAACAGAGTGCGGGCTAGGTCCAACATCGTTCTGGTGATGATTTCTAGTAGACTGGATTACTGGATTGACCTTACATCCAACATTGTTTATGTAGGCCTGTTCCATTACCAATGCCGGAGAGAAGGTATTCAATTTTATTTTGTTTTATTTAGCTACTGTTTAATTTATGTTTTTGGAACGAAGTTCCTTATCGCGCGTTGTGAAAGGGGGCTAGACGGAAAAAATTCTCACAAAAAATTGTACCGACACTTTTACTGTCAAAATATAAATCCAAGATGGCGGCTGCAAGAAATTATCAACTTTTTCGTCATGAGTGTCGTATTCATGGTTTTCGAGGGTGATGAAACCGATGGTACTGTCAAAATATAAATCCAAGATGGCGGCTGCAAAAAATTATTAAATTTTTCGTCATGGGTGTCGTTTTCATGGTTTTCAACGGTGTTTAAACCGATAGTACTGTCAAAATGTAAATCAAAGATGGCGGCTGCAAGAAATTATCAACTTTTTCGTCATGGGTGTCGTTTTCGTGGTTTTCGAGGGTGTTGAAACCGATTATACTGTCAAAATGTAAATCTAAGATGGCGGCTGCAATAAATTATCAACTTTTTCGATATGGGTGTCTTTTTCATGGTTTTCGAGGTTGTTGAAGCCGATAGTGCTGTCAAAATGTAAATCCAAAATGGCGGCTGCAAGAAATTATAAAAAATTTCGTCATGGGTGTCGTTTTCATGGTTTTCGAGGGTGTTGAAACCGATAGTACTGTCAAAATGTAAATCCAAGATGGCGGCTGCAAGAAATTATCAACTTTTTCGTCATGGGTGTCGTTTTCATGGTTTTCGAGGGTGATGAAACCGATGGTACTGTCAAAATATAAATCCAAAATGGCGGCTGCAAGAAATTATAAAAAATTTCGTCATGGGTGTCGTTTTCATGGTTTTCGAGGGTGTTGAAACCGATAGTACTGTCAAAATGTAAATCCAAGATGGCGGCTGCAAGAAATTGTCAACTTTTTCGTCATGGGTGTCGTTTTCATGGTTTTCGAGGGTGTTGAAACCGATGGTACTGTCAAATGTAAATCCAAGATGGCGGCTGCAAGAAATTATCAACTTTTTCGTCATGGGTGTCGTTTTCATGGTTTTCGAGGGTGTTGAAACCGATAGTATTGTCAAAATGTAAATTCAAGATGGCGGCTGCAAGAAATTATTAACTTTTCCGTCATGGGTGTCGTTTTCATGGTTTTCGAGGGTGTTGAAACCGATAGTACTGTCGAAATATAAATCCAAGATGGCGGCTGCAAGAAATTATCAAATTTTTCGTCATGGGTGTCGTTTTCATGGTTTTCGAGGGTGTTGAAACCGATGGTACTGTCAAAATATAAATCCAAAATGGCGGCTGCAAGAAATTATCAAATTTTCCGTCATGGGTGTCGTTTTCATGGTTTTCGAGGGTGTTGAAACCGATGGTACTGTCAAAATATAAATCCAAGATGGCGGCTGCAAGAAATTATGAAATTTTTCGTCATGGGTGTCGTTTTCATGGTTTTCGAGGGTGTTGAAACCGATAGTACTGTCAAAATGTAAATCCAAGATGGCGGCTGCAAGAAATTATCAACTTTTTCGTCATGGGTGTCGTTTTCATGGTTTTCGAGGGTGTTGAAACCGATGGTACTGTCAAAATATAAATCCAAAATGGCGGCTGCAAGAAATTATCAAATTTTCCGTCATGGGTGTCGTTTTCATGGTTTTCGAGGGTGTTGAAACCGATGGTACTGTCAAAATATAAATCCAAGATGGCGGCTGCAAGAAATTATGAAATTTTTCGTCATGGGTGTCGTTTTCATGGTTTTCGAGGGTGTTGAAACCGATAGTACTGTCAAAATGTAAATCCAAGATGGCGGCTGCAAGAAATTATCAACTTTTTCGTCATGGGTGTCGTTTTCATGGTTTTCGAGGGTGTTGAAACCGATGGTACTGTCAAAATATAAATCCAAGATGGCGGCTGCAAGAAATTATCAAATTTTTCGTCATGGGTGTCGTTTTCATGATTTTCGACGGTGTTGAAACCGATGGTACTGTCAAAATGTAAATCCAAGATGGCGGCTGCAAGAAATTATCAAATTTTTCGTCATGGGTGTCGTTTTCATGGTTTTCGAGGGTGTTGAAACCGATGGTACTGTCAAAATATAAATCCAAAATGGCGGCTGCAAGAAATTATCAAATTTTCCGTCATGGGTGTCGTTTTCATGGTTTTCGAGGGTGTTGAAACCGATGGTACTCTCAAAATATAAATCCAGGATGGCGGCTGCAAGAAATTATAAAAATTTTCGTCATGGGTGTCGTTTTCATGGTTTTCGAGGGTGTTGAAACCGATAGTACTGTCAAAATGTAAATCCAAGATGGCGGCTGCAAGAAATTATCAAATTTTTCGTCATGGGTGTCGTTTTCATGGTTTTCGAGGGTGTTGAAACCGATGGTACTGTCAAAATGTAAATCCAAGATGGCGGCTGCAAGAAATTATCAACTTTTTCGTCATGGGTGTCGTTTTCATGGTTTTCGAGGGTGTTGAAACCGATAGTATTGTCAAAATGTAAATCCAAGATGTTGGCTGCAAGAAAATATCAACTTTTTCGTCATGGGTGTCGTTTTTATGGTTTTCGAGGGCGTGGAAACCGATAGTACTGTCAAAATGTAAATCCAAGATGGTGGCTGCAAGAAATTATTAACTTTTCCGTCATGGGTGTCGTTTTCATGGTTTTTGAGGGTGTTGAAACCGATAGTACTGTCAAAATATAAATCCAAGATGGCGGCTGCAAGAAATTATCAAATTTTTCGTCATGGGTCTCGTTTTCATGGTTTTCAAAGGTGTTGAAAACGATAGTACTGTCAAAATGTAAATCCAAGATGGCGGCTGCAAGAAATTATTAACTTTTCCGTCATGGGTATCGTTTTCATGGTTTTCGAGGGTGTTGAAACCGATAGTACTGTCAAAATATAAATCCAAGATGGCGGCTTCAAAAAAAAAAATTTTTTCGTCATGGGTGTCGTTTTCATGGTTTTCGAGGGTGTTGGAACCGATAGTACTTTCAAAATATAAATCCAAGATGCGGCTGCAAGAAATTATTAACTTTTCCGTCATGGGTGTCGTTTTCATGGTTTTCGAGGGTGTTAAAACCGATAGTACTGTCAAAATATAAATCCAAGATGGCGGCTGCAAAAAATTATTAAATTTTTCGTCATGGGTGTCGTTTTCATGGTTTTCAAGGGTGTTTAAACCGATAGTATTGTCAAAATGTAAATCCAAGATGGCGGCTGCAAGAAATTATCAACTTTTTCGTCATGGGTGTCGTTTTCATGGTTTTCGAGGGTGTTGAAACCGATAGTACTGTCAAAATATAAATCCAAGATGGCGGCTGCAAGAAATTATTAACTTTTCCGTCATGGGTGTCGTTTTCATGGTTTTCGAGGGTGTTGAAACCGATAGTACTGTCAAAATATAAATCCAAGATGGCGGCTGCAAAAAATTATTAAATTTTTCGTCATGGGTGTCGTTTTCATGGTTTTCAAGGGTGTTTAAACCGATAGTACTGTCAAAATGTAAATCCAAGATGGCGGCTGCAAGAAATTGTTAACTTTTCCGTCATGGGTGTCGTTTTCATGGTTTTCGAGGGTGTTGAAACCGATAGTACTGTCAAAATATAAATCCAAGATGGCGGCTGTAAGAAATTATTAACTTTTCCGTCATGGGTGTCGTTTTCATGGTTTTCGAGGGTGTTGAAACCGATAGTACTGTCAAAATATAAATCCAAGATGGCGGCTGCAAAAAAATATCAACTTTTTCGTCATGGGTGTCGTTTTCGTGGTTTTCGAGGGTGTTGAAACCGATTATACTGTCAAAATGTAAATCTAAGATGGCGGCTGCAATAAATTATCAACTTTTTCGATATGGGTGTCTTTTTCATGGTTTTCGAGGTTGTTGAAGCCGATAGTGCTGTCAAAATGTAAATCTAAGATGGCGGCTGTCAGAAATTATCAACTTTTTCGTCATGAGTGTCGTTTTCATGGTTTCGAAGATGTTGAAATAGTGCTGTCACAATGTACATAAAATAGGATAGTATTTTTTAGTTATCTTGTATTGGCTAGACGGAAAAAATTCTCACGAAAAGTTGTAACGATACTTTTTGCCATAGTAAGCTATTGTAAGCCGTGCGGCGTGCGCATGTTTCTCTGTCTGTCTCTCTCTCTCTCTCTCTCTCTTATAGAAAGCAAGCCAGAACGGAACTTCGTTCCATCCGGGTGTCCCTTGACACCTCAGTAGTTTTTTATATATATATATATATATAATTATATATATACACCACAATTTTTTAATTAGTAGTACACATACTTAAAGGGCTTATTAGAAAAGCCCTTGTTATTTTATAAGTAAAATCTCTTTAAATAATATTCATAAACAGCAAAGTTATTAGCGTTGGTTTATGTCCCAAAATGTCACTCAATTTATGGAAATATTGTGCAGGCTATTGAGTAATAAATGAATAAGTGACAATTATTAAGGAAAAACCTGCCCGCAGTATTTTCTACTAGCAATTGTTATGTTTGATTGATTCTATGATGAATTTACCTTTTCGTGGTCAATTTTAGGATTTCGGTTTTTTCTACTTTTGACTACAAAAATGTGATCACTGACAGGTACAGATAGACCCCATTTTTTTGTGTACTAATTAAAAAGTAGGGGTGTATATTTATCCGTTTTCAATTAATTGCTTTGTGTATATGGACATTCATTTATTTTATTTTAATCCATTTAATTTGATTTTAATTTACTCAATTTGATTGGTATTTATTTAATTTGATTGTAATTTATTGACTGTGTCTTATTAATTTAAATACGAGTATATTTGATTAGGTTTCATGTTGATGTATTCGATTTTAATGTATTGTTGTGTGTTGTAATATGTTTTAATTCTGAAAATGGGTATATTTGGCCTGAATAAAAATTATTATTAATTCCTTTATTTCGCTTATAAACAACATATTAATTACATTTTTAAATATTTCAAAAATAAAAATAAAACATTTACTTGAAAATCGCATGTATATCACAAATAATACGTATTATATTAATTAAATTGTTTAGTCCGGTTGGCAAATCAATCTAGGTCATCAAGGTCCCTTAAGTACGGATTGAATAAATTAACCGACTTGGTATTACCTACATACACTACCGTTCATAAGTATTTGGGCATCCTTATATTCTACATGACCAGTTATTTTTTAGCAATAATGTGTGGAATTTTTAATAATATTTTAACAAATAACACCTATATATTATTATATTATATTCATTATGAAAAAACAAAGTTGATAGATATCTTGGCTCAAGACGTGCCATAACTTGCACTATCGGAAAACTCAGTGTACAGCAAGTTGACTAGGTGTTACGGTTTGTTCAAAAACGTATTAAAAGTTACGGAGGCCTTTTTAAATATTTTTTCATAAATTCTCATATTAAAATTTTACATACCGATTTATTACTTCGTTAATCTAACAGTGTTTTCATTGTTTTATTCGCGATCAAAGTTTCCTCAAGTGCAACAGCTAAAATATTTGTAAATTCACTAACTGATCTGGAAGAATGCCGAAAACCAGGGAAATTCCTATTGAAAAACGTGCTCTGATTATAGCAAAGCACCAAATAAGCATCAGCAATCGCCAAATCGCCACAGAGTTAAAGATTGGCTCAACTACAGTTGACTACGAGTATACATTCGGTCAAAAAAGTATCGGGAATAGATGATTTGTTTATGGTTCCAAATTCAAATTTTAGATTTTTTTGTTGTTGATACATTGGCGATTATTCCCGATGTCCACCACTTGTCTGGCCACCACTGGGGGACAGCGAGACAACTTTAAAACATTATTCTCGTTGTCCACCACTGGGGGACAGCGTCACAACTTTGTAAATTATTTCCATTCGCCACCACTGGTGGACAGCGACACGGATTTTTTAACATTCCCTATGGCCACCGTTGGGGGACAATGGCACAACTCTTTTGATCCGATTCCCACTGGCTATCAATTTAAATTGTTAAATCTAGAGACCGGTAAGGGATAGCTATATATAATATACTTACGGATTTGATTTTTAGCAGGGCTAAGGGTAAGACTAATTTAAATATTTATAAATTATATGGTAGGTAAATAATAGTCATATTCTTAAATGAACTTTTATTAAATGTTTCACTCAAGTATTAAAAAATGATCCTACTACTTATTATTATATAATATAGCTTTGATTGCTTATTTTTTATTGAAGTGGGTAAATAACCGACTTAATTTCCACAGCTGGTTGACAGGCTACAATTTTTAAAATCGACTAGAACATTACAATCATAATCACAGTTTTATTATCCTATTCCTCGACGGAGGAATAAAAATGAAATATTATAAACAAAAACTATCCTTTCTGCTTCTTTATAAGTTATTCTTACAAGCTGTCAGTGCTCTTATGGTCTATTTAAAGAAATATTTAGACTTTATTGTAGACAAAAGCACACGAAAACAACAAACAAAATAGAATATCCACTATCGCAAGTTCAAAGCCAAACGAAGCGATGGTTTTTGTTTGACGTTTGATGTCACATTGACACGAGTTTTACGTTGTTGTCTGTATAATAAAAAAGTATAATGACTGTCAAATCGATTCGTTGATCAATTCGTTTTATGACGTTCTTAGAAATGATGATAGATAATATGATTAAGTCCTCATTTTAAAAGTTTTTGAAACCTAATCTATAGAAGAAAGATTGATTCATTTTCATTATTTTGTTTTCTATTTTTATAATAATTCGATTTATCGATTATTATCGATTAGTGATCCTTATTTCATTTGGCAACATTGTTAAAAAGTGAAAGTAACGAAAGTCAGTATCATTTTGATTAAATAATATTTTATTTATCCCATATTAAAATGGCTTGGTAATAAATGATTGAAAATAAAAAAAATAATAAAAATTATTGATAAACAATTCATTTGTGTAACGTTCAAGCCCAGTTTCGCCCGTTTCCTTTATCCAAATGATTTTAAACCTTAAAACGTTGAAAGTAACTCGTTCAAAATCAAATAAGAAAATTTTACAGTTTGTAGTAACTTGATGTGCTGGCGTCTGTACTTTCCCTCATAGCAATACTTTTTGTAAATATCTTGATGAAGTGAATAGTATCAATAGATAATAATAATAAGCATTAGCAAGAAAATAAAATTTAATTTTAATGAATTACCTATAATTAATTAAATTAACTATATTATACAAGGAAAGAAATATTATGTCATTATTATTACGTAAGCATTAGAATTGGATAAAAGTAATTTTAGCATAAAACCAAATGGTCTCTAGATAAAAAACAATTTAAATTGATGGCCAGTGGGAATCGGATCAAAAGAGTTGTGCCATTATCCCCCAACGGCGGCCATAGGGAATGTAAAAAAATCCGTGTCGCTGTCCACCAGTGGTGGCGAATGGAAATAATTTACAAAGTTGTGACGCTGTCCCCCAGTGGTGGACAACGATAATAATGTTTTAAAGTTGTCTCGCTGTCCCCCAGTGGTGGCCAGACAAGTGGTGGACATCGGGAATAATCGATACATTGGCACAACTGTTTTCCATATTGGCGCGGAGTTTGAGTTGCATCTGTTATTTATATTAAATACAGTGCTGTTTTTATTATATCATATCTAGTGTGTATTGCACATAATGGACAAAAACATCGAACAAAGAGTTTGTCTTAAATTTTGCATCGCCAATGGAATTTCGTGTTCGGAGTCACTGAAAATGTTACAGAAGGCTTACGGTGAATCGACTTTATCAAAAACACCTGCTGTGCGAGTGGTACAAAGCATTCAAAAGCGGTCGAGATGTGATGGAAGATTTGCCTCGCTCTGGTAGGTCATCAACCTCTGCAACTGAAGTTAACATCGCAAAAGTGAAGGAAATAGTGACTAAAAATCCTCATTCAAGTTTGAGAGAGATAGCGCCGAACTTTCTGTATCTCACGAGTCGATCCGTACCGTTTTAACTAATCATTTGGGTATGAAACATGTTGCCGCTCGGCTAGTCCCGAAAGATCTGAATTTTCTCCAAAAACTCAATCGCATGAGAGTCGCTGAGGACATGCTAGAACGAGTCAATTCCGACCCAACATTCATGAAACGCATTGTTACTGGCGACGAGACGTGGGTTTACGAGTTTGACATGCAAACAAGTCAACAAGCTTCGGAGTGGCGCCTTCCAACTGAACCAAAACCGTAAAAACCACGCCAAAGTCGATCAAAATTCAAAGTTATGTTGACTGTTTTCTTTGACTATCGCGATGTTGTGCAATCGGAATTCTTACCGGCATTTAAGAGAGCAAATTTGACGAAAAAGGCCAGATTCTTGGATTTTGCACCACGACAATGCACCTTCGCACAAGGCCATCATTGTGAACGAATTTTTGACCAAACACTCAACAAATACCATCGAGCAGCCACCATATTCGCCAGATATGGCTCCAGCCGACTTCTATCTTTGTCCTAAACTCAAATTACCACTTCGTGGCTCCCGTTTTCAATCTGTAGAAGACATAAAGGAGAATTCGCGGCGAGAACTGAATTTAATTTCGGAAACAGCGTTTGAAAAATGTTTTGATGATTGGATTATTCGTTGGCATAAGTGTATCGTTTCTGAAGGGGCATACTTTGAAGGTGATAAAATAAATTTGGATGAATAACAAAAATTTTGTGTATTATTGATCTTTTCCCGGTACTTTCTTGACAGATTAGTATAATATACGGTACATACACCAAAATAACATTTTTTACAATTTCTGTCTGTCTGTGTGTTTGTCCGAGCTAATCTCTGAAATGGCTGGACCGATTGACGGGACTTTTTTTGGCAGGTAGCTGATGTAATGAGGATTAACATAGGCTACTTTTATTTTCGAAAAAAATAAATTCAAAATCCTGTAGTCCACGCGAACGAAGTCGCGGGCTTGTCGTATATAAAAACGTAAATTATAAATAGCTAATTTCTTAGTATGTACTCTCACAATGTAGAATTATTATCTAAATATTCATCGTACAAGTGAAATGGTAGCATTTATTAACAGTCCTTACACACTATTACCTATTGTTAGTAAAATAGATAAACTAACAATTACGCATGTTAACTAGTTGATTTCTAAAACGGGCCCCTTCAACTATAATTTAAATTCTTTTCCAAATAACGTTGATAACATTAATATTGCCCCATCATTTGTTTCCGAAGCAGGTTAATGTTTTAAGTTTATTATTCAAAAACTAAACACATTTGACACATAAATATACCTACGTAGTCTTAATTGTAACTTTGAGAGTGCGGAATTAAATTGCGTTGTAACTTATCTTTCGGAACTCTGGCTATGTAAAATCACGAACTTACCTAAACTATATATGGCTATGTATCTAATTAAAACAACGGAGTGGACATGTAAGGAAATGTAGGTTCAACATTTTGATGAACCTTCATTTATTGAAGGAAACTATCTTGTCATAAACCACAAGCGAACAACATTTACTCCCTCATTATCTTTCTATTGTGTCTCTAATTACGGTATTCGAAAGGTTAAGGCGATAATACTGTCATTGTTACTATTAACCTTAGGTACGCCTTCGTACAAAAAAAAATAACTTTTTAATAATAACGTAAGTTTTAAAATTATGGTTATATTATAACGCGAGATATCAACCTGAGTCAGTCTCCCATGGCCTCCTACCGGCCCAAGAGATACCTACTCGGGGTCAGAATTTACTTTAATTTTGTTGATTATGTTTTAGTTATCTTGAGCACGTAATGCTCAAAACATCGGACGACCCTAACTTCGCACTGTATCCATTTTAACAGCTATAGTAAAAACGAACCCTAAAGTATTATAAATCTGCAAAATAATAGGATTATCAAGCCCTGAATAACTGGATTACTAAAATGTTTATCGTGATATCCATTGCATTGCAATTGGGATCGGCTAAAGATATGGTAAATATGATCAAACAAATGGCTTATAGTCGATACCGCAACTTCTGCAATGGTTTAAAGAAAAAAGTAAGTGCAAGATCTGGAATAATTTGAAAAGTCTAAGGGTAATTCTAAGATTACATGCAATGTTATTAAGAACATTACACAGCTTAATTAGGAAAAAGCTGCTACAGATAAATATTTAATGATTACAGATGATCAAACATCTTCTATAAACATAGTAACGCACTGTTTTGTTAATGGAAAGAAAAATTAGCTCTCCTTATCATTAATATGCAAAACCAGAGTAATGTTTGTACATTAGCCTGCTTTTGCCTATTCTTGAGGTCTCACATCCTAATCAGACAGGTACTTCTGGGGCTCTGCTAGATATAAATGAAGGATAGGATGAAACAATTTTATTATGGGGCTTCACAGTAATTGTGCTATAGAATTTGAATGTGACTGAATTTCAGCAAATTTTGAAAAAGGGAAGCAGATGTGTCACTAACTGCAAATCGATCTCAATAGGTACTAAGTGTACTAACCACTGTTTCCAAAGTTATAGAAAAAAACACATAATGCACGACTAATTGATTTCTTGAATACAATCAGTTTGTATTTTTGGATTTCTGGATTTGTTAAAGGTCTTCGACACCATCTCGGTACCCATTCTTATCGATAGACATCCATAGGCATAGATATTGTTCTTGATATTTTCCGTAATTATCTTGTAGAACGAAGTAAATCTGTAAAGATTAGAGATACCCTTGTCACAAAAAAGTTATCCTTGATCAGAGTTGTTTTCAAGCCAATGTAAAAAACAGTATTTACCTTAACAATGAGAACCCAGACCAGTAGTATCGCTTTCTAAATCAAGCCGTTGATCCTGTCGTCTAACGAAAGCCTACACTAGCTCGTGGCTATTAAGCCATTGACTATTATTTATTTATTAGTATTATATTTGTAGCGGTTGGGATTTCGACCAATTAATGAAATTGTCCTATCAACCACCACGATTCCAGAGACAGACATAATGTCATGACACGGATACACACATTAAACTTCATAATAAACCTCTTTGTTTTTGACAGGAGTTAAAAATAGGATAAGTAGGCAAAGTCGTGAGTGAATAGGTTACTTCTAGGCAAGCGTGCTCCATCGTCGGCCACACCATCGCTAACCTGATGGTGAGATAGTGGTCAAATGCTATCCATAACAAAAAAAAAGTTTTACCAGGAATGATGGTGATTAGAATCCTTGGTTCGCAGGTTTAATGCCACTCACGAGGAGAATATGGAGGCCCTGGTCAATGATGCGATTGCCTTGATGATAGGAGCTTTCGTCTCGATCGGGGTCTCTATGTTGTGCTGCATTGTCTCCGTGACTTTGATCAGCTGGAGTGCTCTACGACAGGTAACTTATAAAACTTTCTTTCTGCCTAAGTTTTTATTCAATACTGCAGGATATCATCCGCACTTGTTTGATATTCTGACTGACATATGGTACACAGATCACAACGATACGAATGAAGTTCCTGAAGGCAGTGCTACGCCAGGACATGGCCTGGTTCGATACGGACAACGAATTTAACTTGGCTTCAAAGATGTCTGAGTAAGTTGTCTACGTCTTACTTTTCTTTCATACTTCTGCCCTAATGTCAATATTACTGGGATACGTGCAACATGACAGGTTCTATTATGTACTCTTATTGAGTTAAAATATTTATAAACGACTATTAAAGTTGCACAATTTTTTTATGGGGGTTAAATGTAATCCGAGATACAGGCGTATCGTCTAGTTCTAATACAAAGACAGTTCTAAGCTCTATTACAAACTGTAAGCCGATAGTGATTTGTACTTTGCTTTTATTCAATCTTGTTTTGAAATGTGTGAAATTTATTTAGTAGGGGAGGCCGGGATGCTAAGTTTGCATTTGCTAAAGCGTCATGGTGACCTATTGGATTTTGAAGATTAGTTTCTAAAATGAAAAAAGTCTATGACAAGTCTAGACCCCTCTAGACTTGTCATAGACTTTTTTTGAAGAGCGTGTAAGAATTTTCAAAATTTGTAAAAAAAAATAACGTCTCCTCGAAATACTCGGGCGCGATTTTTTTTTATCATTATTATTTTGCAGGTAATCTTATCAGGGTTGCGAAAAACCTACAGTCTGACGGTTTTCATGGGACGATGTACCTAAAATTAACCATCGATAAGTGTAAAATTTTCAACGTTCCTGATAAAATTATCTTATTGTTAGCAAACAGTGGTAAAAAAAATCACATAGCAACAAAATATCAACAGGAACCTTACAGCCTAACTTTATGACTCGCCCATTTGTTTATGCCACGGTCAAATTGTCAGATATACACTTTTCTGCATGTGCCTTGTCTTAATCTGACGTGCTCGAGTTTTTCCGAGGATCAATTTTTTTTACTAATCTGACGGGCTGCCCTCAGCGTACTGCATTATATTTCACGTGAAATTTCGCACACGGCTTCCTTTTATGACGTAAGCGTATACTAAGGATTTTTCAAAATTCACCCCTAAGATGAAACGGGAGTTCAAAGTTTGTTTGGAGAATCCTTCATCCTGGCGAAGCCGCTGACAGAAGCTAGTTTTTAAATAAAATTAGTATTCCATCAATAGTGATTAATATTCACTACCTTTTTATAACCAGTTCTTCCACACCATCAATCGATAGTGTTTTTATTAATTTAATTATGATCTTCTTTTGCAGAAACTTGATGAAGTTAAAGGATGGAATGAGTGATAAGTTATCAGTGGTTGGCAACTTGATTGGCACATCGATAATCTCTATTGGAGTCGCCATTCCTCTAGGGTGGGAGCTGGCTTTGGCTTGCATCACTGTCATGCCTTTCTCAATTGCTGCTGCTGTGTACCTGTCTAATGTAAGTTTTTACCAAGATCCGAAGTTCCTCTACCTAGGTAGAGAAATCCATACTAGTCCGCAATTCTCAGTCTTTACTTTACTACACATTGTTGTATTGTACTACAATGTGTATTATTTACTAAAGGTAGTTTTATCAAGTAGAATAGATCATTCTAGTGTAACATATTTCCATAAAATGTTAGGATATGCTATAATTTTATGATAAGTCTACATTTCAGTGAAATAACTTCATGAAACGTCTTATCTCATCAATGCAAACACTCATGTTTTAAGAGTTGCTTGGATTTCAATACAATTTCATAATGACAGGTATTATTTAAACTCTTCCTTAGTACTCTCATTTGTTTCCTGAAACAAGCTTATCTAATCTATCCACGTGACAATTGTTGTGGCAACTAAGGGTCTATTCAGACGTACCACAACTACACTCAACATTTTTATTTATTAAAAAAATAGTTTAATCCACTGACAACGTCTTGTCGATATCGCAACCACAATGCAACCACCAGCGACATCGTGAATTATCCGTCTGCAAACACTGGCTGCAACGTAATCAACGTTCGATAGTTGTGGTTACTACAAAGCAACTTCAAGAAGCTATAGCAACACTATTCACACGAGACCACTTTTGGTCGCTGCCATGTGGTGCTGTTGTGGTGCGTGTGCACACGCCGACACGATAAACGCATTACGCTCTATAGCTGGCGACTATGTTATACACCAACATCTGCATCGGTTCTTTCAAATGTGATATTATTGTGAATTCCTGATCCTACGTTAAACCCTCAGTTTTACTAAATGTTTCCACTATGTAATATTCAGGAGCGTAAGCTGCTGCTGCGAATTCTGATATTTTTAAAAGTCCAAAAGATAATATGTACGCGTCGTAATTTAAAATGTCATTAATTTTAGCCCTCATTTACTTTGCTTGAAACCCCCTACTGAGCCTCTTCAAAGAGTAGGAAGATTCTGATGAATTGTAAAGCAAAATCAAGCATTTTCATAACACTTATCAGCTAGCCTACTTACGTTTTAATTGCAACTAAACAATCGTTTATCTGTGTCTAACAAGCTTAGCCACTTCACTGGTTTAAGTAGGATTATGTTATTTTGTCATAGTATCAAACGAAATCATCGACACGTGAGCTGGAGTCGTACAGTCAAGCAGGAAAGCATGCTGAGGAGATACTGAAGTCTATTAAGACTGTTGCGGCTTTTGGTGGAGAAGACAAAGAAGTTAAGATGTAAGTAATATTTCCTTGTCATTATCATCATCTTAAGGCGTCCACAGCTGGATATATAGAGTCCTCTTATAATAAGCATCACTAGCGGGGTTACCATGGCGTTCAAAGTAAGATTGTTTTAATCTTGCTTCAGTATGGGTAAGAGATGGCGCTAGACAACCTGCATAGCTCTGTCTCTTACCCACACTGAAACAGGATTAAAACAATCTTGGGTACTTTAAACGTCATAGTCTAGGTCAAGGACTAGTCCTTACCTACACTACCTTGATATTCTACTAATCCCATACCATAGGCGATGTGGGTCATCGCCCACGGTATCGCACCCAAAAGGCCTCAGGCAAGCCATCGCTTCTTTAAGAACGAAGTTTTTTTTATAATGGATATGTCTTTTGAGCACTTTTTAACCTGATGTTAAGCGATGACGTGGTCAAACGCTGAGTTGCGACAGCGGCTGTCTTGTTTTTGAATTTATGAAAGAAAAAGGCCTCGCTGATGCACTTTCAACCACGTCTATATTAGTGCACGCTACGCCTCTGTACGAGCATATTTACCATTTTTATATACCCCCCTCCCCCCCGCTCTAATTGGTGCAAGAGGAAGCGTGAGAATTTTTCTAAGACCCACCTGTGGTCCTTCAGTTGCTCTTTGCGTTCCAAGGCCGCAGTAACTGTTTCGAACTATCCCGCATCCCTGGCAGGCACGGGGCCTAGCAGACCTCGTCCGTTTGAAGACATATCTCTTTGAGGGACCCACGACGCACCGACAGCCTAAACCTAGTCCTTATCGTGTGTGCATTGGCCTAACTCGTTACTCGTTATACATTATGTACTTAAGATTTTCATTCTTCTTCTTCGCCTCTCTCTTGACGTAACCATCATGGTCTCTATGAGATGTATCCAATTTCTAAAATAGCTCTAGCTCAATTCACAATTCTCTTCACTCAGTTCTGTTTGATTATATTCTGGTTTAGTATTCGTTTCTACGTTAGTAAAAAAAATGTTTTTATTAAAAAAATTGTAGAACTGCATCATAAGTTCTAGCAAGTCAAAATAGCCAATTTATGTATATATATATATAATTATATAAATCGTCGTCACCGTGATATAAGGGCACGCCATGATCATGACGGTAAGTCCTCTCCTTTAGGAGTGGCTGGATAGACATCACGGCGTCCTCGCCTTCCGCATGACGCAGGTCCTCACCGGACGTGGTAAATTCGTGAGGTTCCTGCACCTAATTCGGGTGGAAGAAAAGCCGGATGTTGCTATTATGTGGACCGTTCGGAGGACTGGGTGGAGATGTACCTACCCCGCTGGGACGGAGTACCGCCGTGTCCTTGCCCGCTGGTACAACACATGGTCCGGAGCGAGGAGGAATGGGTGAAGGTGGCGGGCACACGCGCGAGGAAATGGACTAACCTAACGCCCCAGCCGTCGAGACGCTGACCCCGACTTTCAGCCACCGTAGGCCTCGCGCCTACGGTGGCTGGAAGTCGGGTCTTGCGTCATCCACGGTTCGCGCGCCTCAAGATGTCAGCAAAACCATAGGGCCCCTCACGGATTTTCCGAAGCCTGCTTAGGGCCATAGCCATGACTTCCGAAAAGAAAATCCTTGGTCGAGGAACGCAAAGGGCTACTGAAGGAACATAGGTGTAGGCGCCCTAAAGCGGAAGAAGAAATTAGATGATTTCACACCACGGATATCTATGTTTCACACCATAAAAAAATGGAATAATTATTATGTATAACTATGAATCATTGATATTTATTTGAGCTAGTTGATAAGCTGCTATAATATTGTCTCTTTACTTTATCTTGATTGTCGTATACGATTTCATAAACATAGTCAATATCCACAAATCCACATCCTATCTCATTCGTGAAATTAGTAGGTACGTATTACGTCTAGACTAGTCAAGGTTTCAAGATACCAAAGTAAATACTAAACTAACCAAAAAACTATTTAGGCGGCATAAACATGTTTTCTTTCTTCTTTTCTTTCTAAATGCTGTGCCGTTTTGATGGTAACTAGATCTTTCTTTAGACAACTGATAAACATACTTATTTCTAAATACATACTGTATATTATAGACTAGCTGACCCGATGAACTTCGTGCCGCCTAATAGTCAATGAATATAGTATATCTTTCGATATAGTCAACCGATTGCGATGAAACAAAGCCTAAGTAATATGTCAAGTTACACACCATTTTAATGTATAAAAGTTATATACATCGATTACGCACATTTTGCGTGATGCGCGCACAACTAAAAACATCTACAGATTTATTAAGTATATGTATTGATAAAATTTACACCCAGACACAGAACATTTATTTTGGGAGGGAATCGAACCCACGACCTCCGGCATACCCTACATGACCTTTGGGATACCATAGTCGTTTCTATTGCTTCATTAAATAACAATGATTGTTTTTTTAAAGGATTCTGATTAAAACCTTGGCACATTAAATATACAATCATAAGATCAGTTGATCCTGTAGAACTGTCGACTCTCTGAACGCAGTCAGCAATGAAGTGGTATCTTGTAGCGATTTATTAACACCAACAAAATTATTTTAAAAGTATAGAGACTAAAGAGACTATTTATTGGGTTTGTCAACCCAATATTTAGTTGACAAAGTTCTGTCAGCAGGAGATCAAAATTGCACTTACAAGCCCTTGAACCATTAATATTAATTTAGGTGTAATTGCAGAAGTACATCAGTAGACCAAACCATCTAAAGTTTGCTAACTTTAGAGTGTACATTACTCATATTAAACATCAAATAGAAAGGCACTTAACAATATAAAGGTAGAATTACACTGCTCACACGTGTGACCCACACGCCGATATGTGCGCGTCGGTACTTATACATTTTATATGAAAACTAGACTTGTAGAGCTACACTTGATACACGCCACGCGACGTCGTTCTACGTACAAATCAGACGTGTTATACGTGTGCGTCGGTCTAATGTAGTTCTAGCTTAAAACACCGACAAATCTAAAACTAGCAACCTTTCGTTTTAGGTACCGAAACCTACTCGAGCCAGCAGAACAATACGGGCGTAAACGAGGCTTGTACACTGGCCTCGGCAACGGATTCAACTGGGTCCTGACCTACTGCCTCAACTCCATCGGGTTGGTGTATGGCATCCGACTAGTGTTGGCCGACCGCGACAAATCGGACGAAGATCGAAGATATGTGGTCGGAATTGTGTTCAGTGTAGGTATAGACACAATTTTACTGTGAGATTCTTACGTACCTGGCAAATCTGTCAGGTATACCCTATAGAAATTCTTGTCATATGATACACATAAACAAACATTATCATTCGGCAGAAAAACAGCTTTATACAACACAAACAGGGTCGTAGGACTCTTCGGACCAGGACCGCGGTCCCAACATCTACCTAAAAAAAAATAATCTTTTTTATAGTCGTATTTTGGGACCACAAATAAAATAAATACAGTTTTTTTGGTAAACTTTAATGTCTTGGTCCTTGTCGTCCCAAAATACTACTAAAAATAATGTTATTTTTATAGACGGCAGTTGGGACTGCGGTCTCGGTCCAAAGGATGTTACAGAGCTCCATAACCGTAATCGAATCCGAAATAAAAGTTTCGGATAATATCGGATAGGGGCGGAGCCTAATTGCGACACGTTATGACAGCCTGTCATAACGTGTCGCATCGTAAAATATAAATAGTATAGTAGTAAATAGTATGTATTTATATTTGACTTCAAAATTCCTTAAAAATCTAATATCCGTAACCGAAATTATCCGAAACTAACGCTTAATCCGAAATAATTTCATATCCGTATCCGTATCTGTAACCGATATAATAATCATTTCTATATCCGTATCCAATCCGTATCCGAAATTTCATATCCATAACATCCCTGTTCCAAAGAGCGCCAAGACCCCACAAAGATACTAAAGAGGAGACCAGATATTCTTATTTGTTGAAACAGTCCATACACCAAAGCGTACTTAAAAGCACTAAAATCAGCCAGCTATCTAAAAATATGTCGCATTTTGAAAAATGTCTACACGGGATGATTTCCAACCAGCTCATAAGCGAAGATGTTTTCACTAATAGGGAAAAAAAATGAGGAAGGTAATTACACCCATGCGAAACCGGAGTGGTTCACTAGGAGGTAGGTATTATAATTAAAAGCAGAGTTATTACACATGCTAGCATCCAGGTGCTAAACATCATCTAACTTTCAATGTTTCCCAAACGTGAAACAATGGTACATCTTGATGGACACAGCTCATCATATCCATAGCTTTTGAGCATCGCCTTTACATCACAACCACTAGACGTCTTATCAGGCGACGCTTGTCTGTCAACACATATGACTTCGAGATCTTATGTCTCGCCCAATCAGACTGGAGTACCCTACTCCCCCGTACCAATCAGAACCAATCAGAACGGAATACCTCGCTCTCAGTACCTCGGCTAGTTGACAGAATTGTATTGGTGTTCAAGCATGAGGCGACTAGTAGCTGGAAGGTCTTTGCTCTTGAGCTATGTCAATAAAGTTCATTAATATTCTGCAGATAGTGTTCAACGTTTACATGGCCACACAGTCTATTACGCTGTGTGTACCTCACGTGGAGGTGTTCGCAGCCGCCCGAGGCGCAGCTGCCAGCATCTTCTACCTGCTGGAGAGAGAACCAGAGATTGATAGCCTCAGCACACAAGGAATCTCACCAAGGAGAGTCCTTGGAAATATCTCACTAGAAGATGTTCATTTTAGCTATCCGTCAAGACCTGATGTCAAGGTACGTAGTTGAAAGCAATTTTAGTGTAGACGGAATGGTTGAACTATCTTCATTTATTGTATAAAAAGTGGTAGGAGCAGTCACTCAGTCATTTCTGGGTCCATGTTAGAAGACAGAAGTATGTAGTCTCCTCATGTGAAGATTATGCCTGGATTTGAAATTTAGATTTATTTTCACTACTTTAAGGAGCACAACTGGGCACGCCATAATTATGGCGGTAAGTCACCTTTTTGAGGCATGACTGGAAAAACCTCACGGGCTCCTCAGCTTCCGCATGACGCAGATCCTCACCGGGCATAGTCAGTCGGGAGGTTCCTGCACCGGATTCATATGGAAGTGACGCTCGAGTGTCAACATTGCCCGGAGGACACGGTGGAGCATGCACCTACTCTTGGGCAGAGCACTGCCGTGTCCTCGTGAGGGCGATCGGTGACAACGATCTCTTGCGTCGGGCGTTGATACAGGCCATGGTGCGGAGCGAGGAGGAGTGGCAGGCGGTCGCCTCCTTCTGCAAAGCAGTAATGCTAGCAAAGGAGGAAGCCGCACGCGTGAGGCAATGGCGCTCACGCCCCAGCCGCCGCGCCGCTGGGATTCCAATCCCGATTTCCGGCCACCGTAAGCGCGGGCTTGCGGACAACGAGCAATGGGTAGCTCGCCGTCCGACCGTCAGGTAATCGTAGACCGAGCACAAAACGTCGACAGCGCGTATTGTTCCACGCGCGATTCAAGGACTTGTCAACAAACCGTGGGAGCCCAGCAGGGTCGAAACCTACTGTGGCCAAGGATTTGTTTCTGGAAGGAAGATTCGGGACCGGTACGAAAGGCAACGAAGGAACAGGAGTGGGTTTTTAGTCAGTATAAGTCTGACACTATCTCCCGCTCCGCGCAAGAGCGGGGGATGTCATTGGATGATTTATCCACCTAAAATATTATATTACAATCGAAATATAAGTAATAAATATCTACTTGACGTTGATGTTCTTTTGTAGGTTCTAAAAGGTTTCTCCCTCAACATAAAAGCTGGAGAATGTGTTGCTCTGGTCGGATCATCGGGCTGCGGGAAGTCGACCATATTGCAGCTGTTACAACGACTGTACGACCCACATTCAGGATCAATTAAACTAGACGGGAAAGAGCTGAGGAATCTTAACATAGGATGGCTCCGATCATCATTAGGTTAGTTTCGTCTCGAAGGAATTTTTGAACATCTTTTCCGATCTGAATTTTTCATACCTATTCTTTGAGAACAGTCTTTAATCATCAGATGATTTCCAGGTGTTGTGGGTCAAGAGCCAGTACTATTCCACGGAACGATTTTCGAGAATATTTCCATCGCTTGTCCTGAAGCTACTTTGCCAGAAGTACAGAGAGTTGCGGCCATGGCTTACGCGCATGAATTCATCACGAATTTGCCTAAGGTCTGTATACACGTGGCTGCTTATTGTAATGAATTAATAAATTCCGAATCATGTTTGATTTGGCCAACTAAACCTGGCCAGATCGTTTAAATGTTAACGTTTAATAAAAAGTACCTTACCTATACGTACCGTTGACTGGCCTGTTGTCCTGGGTGGGAATCGAACCCATGACCTCTGGCATAGCAGTCAGGGCTACTAACCACTAGACCAACAGGTCACTCACAATCGAATACCATGGAGGACTCCATCGAGTATTTTTCGGTTTTCCTCCTTGTCTCGGATTTGACTACTCGGAGACAACGCCCACTCGAAAAAATCAGCCTATGTCTTCGTTATCATCACTCAACTGAGAGATTATACAGAGACAAGCAACGCACCAGCGGGACTTGTTTTCCGAATTTTGTTTCAAAACAACCATAATAATTTGTTTTAAAGATTTGAAGTTTTTCCATGCGATGCAAAGAGGATGTTGTATTACAGGGCTACGACACAGTGATAGGCGAGCGCGGCGCGTCGCTGTCGGGCGGGCAGAAGCAGCGCATCGCCATCGCGCGCTCGCTGCTGCGCGAGCCGGCCGTGCTGCTGCTCGACGAGGCCACCTCCGCACTCGACCCCCACTCTGAACGCAGGGTCCAGGCTGCCCTGGACCGGGCCAGTGCTGGAAGGACTACCATCATGGTTTCCCACAGGTACCAATATCTGTCCTATCCATTCTTAAAAACCACCGAATGCTGCCATTGCACGCCACTCCTTACCGATACAAAATATTCAAAATCTTCGTAAATCCATAATTATGCATGATACCTACATGTTGCGTTTTTGTCTATTACAAATAGAAGCAAGCAAACTTGTATACGTTTAAAATAGTTATAAATTAATCATTTAGTTAAATTCTCATTTTCTAATGATTACAGGTTATCAACGATTTTGAACGCGAACCGTATCATTTGCATGGACCAGGGAGTTATTGTAGAACAAGGAACACATGAAGAACTCATGAGAAACAAAGGTGAAGCAAACTAAACAATATTCTTAGCTAACAAATACTATACTATAGAGGAAAAACACATTTAACGTTGACCCAAATAGATAGCAATTTAGGAAAGGGAAAGCTTATGAATTCAATAAAAAAAACTAACAAATATTTATGTACAGGTTTCTATTATAAGTTGGTGACAACAAATAAACAAAAAGGAGAACCTGAGGAGCCTGATCCTCTGCCCGAGCTGTTGGAAGATGAACCAGAAGACGGTGCCGTCAATGTGCCCGTGGTCCGTAATGACAAGAAGAGAGATGACAGAAGATCACGTTTCAACAAACAGAGTTCTATAGTCGGTAGGTGATAGACCGTGTCCCACACTCAATTTTAGAAAGGGATTGTCACGAAGTCTTTGTTTGAAAATAATAATAATCTTTATTTCATCTTTTACATGAAATAGTTACATGTAACAGCCACAACAAATATTATGCTGGTGCCCAAGGAATAAATACAATTAACTTATCAATATTTAACAACTAAAGGATAATATTTCGGTCCTAAATTAAAACACTTGGGCCCCAGTGCTCATACGCTTTTTATAGAATTATCCAAACGCTTAGTTGACTCTTCGCGTGACCCAAGGGCTGGCTTCTACCTCGGTCAGAGATTAAACATTGCCACACAACGTGGCAATGCCGCTAGCCTTTTGGGCACACTTCCAGTCTACAGCCATGCAGAGGACTTTTATGACGTCATATTTTAGTTTGTTTTTAGTTAGTTGTAATTAGAGTAGGGTTTTATTATTTTTTTAATTTACTGTAATTATAGTTTTTAGTTGTGTATGTTATAAGATATCTATTTTTGTTCCCGACAAAAAAAAATGTACAGTTAGAGACTTACCTGATCTAGGTTTTAAAAAAATCTGTTTCGGTCAAAATCAAAGGTATTGGGGCCTATGCTCTACAACACCGAATTCGGTCTAAAACTTGGTGGAACTTAGCTTCAAAGAAGTATTAAACAATGGCATGAATGGTAACATCCAGTCGGTGTCTGCAAACATGTATTTATTGATTAACCCTTTCAATTGACAGAATCGCATGACTGGATGTCAAGTCCTCGAGGGTCCATCACTTCGGCGTTGTCGATCGGCATTCAGAGTTACATGCAAAATCCAGACCCAGATAAAAAGGATCAGGATGTTGAGGTACTTGATTTTATCGAGACATTCTGTATTTTATTCTCTTAAAACTGGTTGCAATTTTCTCTAATATGCTCTTTGTTTTCCAGGAAATTATACCAGTGAGCGGATGGGAAATATTAAAGTTAAATTCCCCAGAATGGCTTTATATCACGGTTGGCTCGATCGCAGCGTTTACGCAGGGCGCTTGCTTCCCAGCCTTTGCTCTACTCTTCGGTTTCACCAGTGCTGTGAGTTCTTTTTCAAAACTTACACATTACTTAACGTACAATTGCCGGAACGGATCTCGAGCGCTGGCTTCAAGTTTCGCAGAAGTCAAATATTCGGTCTCTTTAGTGGTGCGAAGTGAGACGCGGGGGCGGGGAGTGTCAGTGATTAGCTCGCCGCGCTATCGCGTCATAGACGTCACTCATGATTCGTTCCCTGCGCTTGCAGCATGTATCTAACAACGACGACGATTGGCTCGTCAATGTATGGAATGCGCAAAGCGGTCCCCACTCTGCCGCCGAGCGGTAATTGTAATAATGTTTTTTTTTTCCGATCCATTACTGTCTCACTAGTTAAATGCTACTTGTCTCTGTGTGTGGCGTGGTATAGGCCTACCCTAAGTCCTTCCAACCATTCTTCTCCTATGCCGTATACCTACCTACCTACCCTTTTTATCAGATATAAACTAGTGCTTGACTGCGATCCCACCTGATCGTAAGCAGTGATGCAATTGTTGATGGTGAAGCACACTAGTTTATTAAGAGTCTATTCACTCTAGCCTTGAAGACATCCAAATTATAATCGGACGGGAAGACCGCAGTAGGCAAATTGTTCCAGTCCTTCATGTACAATTGCCGTCACGGATCTTGAGCGGTTGCGCAGAAGTCAAATATTTGGTCTCTTTAGAGGTACGAAGTGAGACGCGGGGGCGGGGAGTGTCAGTGATTGGCTCGCCGCGCCATCGCGTCATTGACGTCACTCTTAATTCGTTATCTGCGTTGCTGCATGTATCTAACAACGAAGACGATTGGCTCGCCAATGTATGGAATGCGCAAAGCGATCCCCACTCTGACGCCGAGCGCTCAAGATCCGTTTTGGCAATTGTATGCGGTATAAATGACGAAACGCTTAGTCCGGACCGTAGAGGTTTCAACAACGTAAGAGTGGATACTCTCCGTACGTCGCCGTCGGGTTGTACGATGGTAGAAATGAGACGGCGGAATCAAGTCATGCAATTCCCGTGAAACTTGTAAATTACCTAGTAATAATATTAGCATAGTCGGTCTTATAATGTTCCCACTGTTGGGACTCAGGCCTCCTCTCTAGGAGAGGGAATCGGCCGTAATCCACCACGCGGGCCCAGTGTGGGTTGGTGAATATCATACGTCTTCGAATTTTTGGTTCTAGGACATGGTTTCCTCACGAAGTTTTCCTTCACCGTTTTGAGAGTGGTAATGAAAAAAATTACACAAAGTAATGCGCCAGTGACGCGTAATGAGAGCTGTGGTGGGCCGAGTGGTAACGGCCCCGACTTACGAGTTGTAGGTCGTGCGTTCGAACCCAACCATTACTTTGTGTAATAATATTAAACCTAATAAAATAATAAACCTAATTTATCTATGCAATATTAAGAAGAGGAAAGATTTGGGTTTTTGTTTGTACACAGTAATAACCTGTTTAGAATACAGGGAAATTGAAAAAATACCCGAAACCTCTTAATCCTGCCTTCATATCATGACCCTGAACAACATTTGTTCTACGACTTTTCAAATTTCGAAGCATTTTTTTTCCATACAAAAAAATAAACATAGTCTAAATTTTGCTTAAGTATATCATTAATGCGGTGACCGACGAAAGGCCGCCGCCCGGCCGGCGCGGCTAGATCAAAAGGAAGCGAGCGGGCGCACAGCGCGGGGTCGCGGGGTGACAGTCGCATGAGTGCCTTACTCGTAAGAACACGCGTGCGCGTATACCGCTATCGAAATTCGCGCGTATTAGTAAATTAAGTACATACTATGCGTTCCAAATGAGAATAGGAAAGTCAATAAACTCGATCTGTCAAATTTTGATTGAAAAGTACGGTTTGCAAAAAAAGCTTATTTGCGTTTTAATGATTTTGTTTTTGTTTAACTGACCCTTAGTTATGTATATTAAGAAATAGATAAAAAAGTTATTCATAATAATTATTTAACAAATTATACTACTATCTTTTTCATTTTCATTATTGACTACATATAAAAATCCAAAATTTCAAATTGAAAAATTCAAATTGCCAGCCGCCATTTTATCGTCGTTGTTGGTGTTTCTTCGTGCGACTGAGTACTTGTGGAGTGATACTGTTTTCGTTAATAATAAATGTTTGTTACGTGGTTGTTTCCTGTTATATTTGTTGTTATTTGTTAGTGTTGTTATTTGTTAGGGTTCCGTAACCCTTATGGTTTCGCCATGTCTGTCTATCTGTCTGTCTATCCGTCTGTCGGTCCTCGCTTAATCTCTGTGACCGTTAGCACTAGAAAGCTGAAATTTGGTACCAATATGTATATCAATCACGCCGACAAAGTGGTAAAACCTCGCCCCTATATGTAAAGTGTGAAGTGATTTTTTTTTTAATTTCAACCCTAACGTGTGATATATCGTTGGATAGGTATTTAAAAATAAATAGGGGTTTACTAAAATCATTTTTTGATAATGTCAATAATTTCGGAAATAATCGCTCCAAAAGTAAAAAACAATGTGTCCCCCCCCCCTCTAACTTTTGAACCATAAGTTTAGAAAATATGAAAAAAATCTGAAAAGTAGAACTTTATAAGGACTTTCTAGGAAAATCATTGTGAACTTGATGGAAAGAACAGTTTTTGTACAAAAAGACAAAAAGGTTCTACAAAATAATTTCTGGACTAAGTTTGTAGTATAATCGTATATGCAAGTATTTTTTTAAACTCATAAGTGGGTACACTTATTGTGACGGACGGGAAACTACGGAACCCTACACTGAGCGTGGCCCGACACGCTCTTGGCCGGTTTTTTTTGTTGTTATTTGCTATTGTGGTTGTTTGTTATTGTTGATATTTGTTATTGTTTTTACCTCACTGACTGTGCTCGAAAATGAGTAAACGAGGCACTGTTTTACATGGGAGGGCTCGAGAAATTGTCTGCAATGTAAACAAGTATTTTGAGAGCGAGAAACAGCACCATTTGGAATTGATACAACGATTAAAGGCAGCAGTAAGCATTCTGCCAGGACCGAATGGGAATATAACGTTGACTCGTGAAACGTACTCAATAATTTTGCAAACCCTGCAAAATACAGGTAAAGTGGCCGAGCGAGTATATGTCGTTACTGGTATTAATAAAAATACTTTGACACGTATTCGACGCGAACAGAAAGATGCGCAAGCTAGTTGTAGGAAGGTAACGACACCAAAAAAGAAACTGTCTGTCAAACAAAGTCTGTAGTCTGTGATAACTTTGAAATTACTGCTCTGCATAATATTATAAACTCAATTTACACAGTGAGGAAAGAAATTCCTACGTTAAAAAAAATTTTTGCTGCAGCAAAGGAGCATTTAGAGTTTCCATCAGCAAAATTGAAGAACTGGATTTTGATCAGAGATTTTTCGTTCATGATTCGTAAATAAATTAAATTTAACAAATTTCTTTTTTTGCTCACCCTACTCAATTTCTTCGATTTGACAGTAAGACGTAACGTCACAACATGGCCGGCGCTCCTATTCTCATTTGGAACACATAGTACATATTAAGTATCATGTCTTACCATTATACCAACATTGAGTACACGGAGATGGCGCGGATGCTTGCAAGGTGCGATGATAACGTGTCGTTGGCCTGCCGTGAATACGCAATACGTTTCCCTAACTCACGTAGACCATGCTATGAAACAATGTTATCTGCAACACAACGTCTACGTGATCACGGTCAATTTCGACCTAGGTCCAGTGACCGCGGTCGTCCGCCAACCCATACAGTGCGTGAAGAAGAAGAATTTTAATTAATCAATAACACTGATGAATAATGTAATAACGATAAGAAAAAACACGAACAAAATCTCATTGCTAAATAATAATTCCGGATGTTCGACATTCGATCGATCGTAATGTAGGTATGAATTATTGAACTTACTCACCCTAAGCTCGCTCATTTCTAACTAAATTGGTCGCCACCAGCTCACTAGATCCTGAGCACGGCGCAGAGTTTCAGAGTGGACACGAGGCAAAAAAGTGGGGTCCTGGACACACTCCTCACGCAGCATTGTAAACACGTTCACAATACGATTTTTCATTTCAATTCAGAACATCAAATAGGTACACACACACAGACGACACTCAGAGAAAATATTGTTATTCTGATAACTTATCAATTTGAATTTACGACTAACAGACACAGTCCACATCATAGAAATATGTGGTCCACATCGTTTTGCGATAAACATAAAAACCGAACTGACAAAAATCTTTTAAAATCAGCCTAAGGCACTGCGAGCTGTTTCGATTTTGTCGAGCGCTCTCGTAGGTAGGTATAAAGCTAGTTGACCTCAAACGTGAACTTTTGCGAATCAGCTGTTTGAATTTTTATTTACACTGTTTTTTTTTTTTTGTTAAATAAGTGAACTTATTGTTTTTTAATTAAAAATCTCATTTGGTTAGGTACCTTCCACCAGATATAGGTATGGCCTGTACCGCTTGTTCACAGCCATACAATCCTTACTGTACCCTTCTATTAAAATAATAATTTATGATCATAATAATGGTTCTGGTGCACAATGACGCGCCGCGTAACACAATGTTTAGTTTTGTCGCGCAAGGCCTAGCGCTTTGACTCCGCCCAGATGTTCAAGATCGATGACGGCAGGACCTCGCGCTTAGTAGCCGCGCTTGCGACCACAACACCAATGAGGCAGAACTTAGTCGTGTAGGTACTTATTTTCGCTAAAACGGCCATTCAGAGTAAATGGCACTGCACTTACCTATCATAGATGAGACACATTTTTTTTTTATTGGAAGGGAAATCATCAAATGACTTCTTCCGCTCTGGGCGGAGCGGAGGGAGTGAGAGTGTCAGACTCTTACTGACTAAAACCCACCCGTGTTCCTTCGTATGCCCTTTGAATTCCAGGGCCACGATAACCCTTTCGGACAAATTCCGCAACCCTGGCAGGAGACACACTTATCAACAAGACTAAGTAGTCCATCAAAACAACTGTTTTAAGTAATGTAGTTACTTCATCCATCTGTTGATATTGAAGAATGACGCTTTGTTAGGTAGGTACATACTTATTAGCGTAGAACAATACGATGAAATATTCAGGGGTCAATGTACTACTTGTATGTTGCCTACATTTATTATTTTACTCGATTTTGTTTGCTTGCACTTAATAATCGCCAATAATTGAGCAAATCAGCTGTAGGTACGGTACCTACCTTGTTAAACGCAAGTCGACAAGGTCTAATTTTACATGCGCGCGGCGCGGGCGCCCGTTAATGTTAGCTATCAAAATGGGTACGCGCGCGCGCGTGGTACCTATACGCAAATTTTACAGACGACAAATAAATGAAAACAAATTGTTTTTGGCTACGTTGTTTAGTTGAGGTCAAAGTCGTAGAACAAATGTTGTTCAGGGTCATGATATGAAGGCAGGATTAAGAGGTTTTGGGTATTTTTTCAATTTCCCTGTATAAGTATAGACAAACAAGTTTGTTTTTAGGGTTCCGTACCTCAAAAGGAAAAAATGGAACCCTTATAGGATCACTTTGTTGTCCGTCTGTCTTTCTGTCTGTCAAGACCCTTTATCTCGAGAACAAGTGGACGTATCGAGTTGAAATTAAAACCATATACTCAGGTCTACGGTCCCTTCAAGCTGTGAAAAATCAAACTTCTAAGTTAACGAATAAATAAGATTCGGCCGTTTATGTCGCAAAAAAACGTATATTTGATACTCTCAAAGACCGAAATTCATAGGGTACTTCCCGTTGACCCAGACTCCTGAAATATGGCTCAAAACAAGGTCTTATAGCACAGGTATAGGAAAAATCTGGAAACAGTAAATTTGTTGTTACCTAGGTCACAAAAAATTTGCAATTCAGAAAAATTTTCGAGACTCCATTCTGGGATTTGTAGTTTGCACGGAACCCTCAGTGCGCGAGTCCGACTCGTACTTGGCCAGTTTTTTTGTTTATAGGAGGTAATCTCTGAAGTACTGGTCCGATTGCTAGATAGATAGAAAGTTGCTTTATTCTTGGGTGACAGACTATATTTTATGTACACGGACGAAGCCGGGGGAAAAGCTACTGGACTGATTTTAAAAGTTCTTTCACTAGTTAAATTCTACTTTATCACTGTCTGAATAAACAAAGAAAAAGAAAGAAAAGAAAGAAAACTATTTAATTTGGCAAACACACTCGTAGATACACACAATGTAGTAACAACATGTAGACACTAATAAATTATTAAAATTAAAAAAAGAAAGACAACTAGCAATGTGTGTCTCAGGGCGGCGTCAAATAGATCCAGTTCAGCAATAATGCCAGACAACTACATGGTAGTTGCCTGACGCTGACGCTGGTGCTGTGGTGGTAGAATGTCATAGGTATATGTCTGTACTAGCACGCAGGCGAAGCAGCTGACAGAAGCCAATTTATGACACTGGAACAATGCTTTTTAGATATTCGTGTTAACGGACCAAGACGAGCTGTTGTTCTTGGGCGACTTGTATGCTGGTCTCTTCGTATTGGTTGCTGCGATTGCTGGCATATCCATGTGTCTCCAGAGCAGTACCTTTACCTCGGCTGGATTAATAATGACTACTAGACTTCGAGAGGCATACTTTAATGCTTTACTTAAACAGGTAGGTTTTTTTTAATATTTAATTAAATTAAATTACTGGCCCATTGCCAAATAATGATATCTCCAATCGCATGCCATATAAGTATCACGATTATCGGCGTGAATCATTCGTAGTAGATAGCCGAATAGTATTTCTAATGAATAATTTTCACCACAGGAAATAGGATACTACGACAAAGAATGCAACACCGTCGGAGCCATTTGTGCCAGATTAAGTGGAGATGCGGCAGAGGTGCAAGGTGCCACAGGCCTCAGGATTGGTCTCATCCTCCAGGGCGTCAGCTCCGTAGTCATTGGTGTTCTAATGGGATTAGTCTTTAACTGGAAATTAACTCTTGTTTCAACTGCATTCTTACCAATTGTGAGTATGTAAACTTTACATTTTATCGATTCTGCGTTCCGCTCAAAGAATGACAATGAAACACCAATAATTACTCCTGGATCGTGGGTTCGTTCACAAACATGAAAATTTACATAAACAAGACATCCAAAGGAACAACTGTCTGCATGCCATACAAATATGTGTTTTTTACTCTCCGTGTTGAAAATTCTAGATGATCGGGAGCATCTGGTTAGAAGGGAAAATGTCACGAAAATCTCAAGCGGACGAGCGAGCAGCCATGGAATCTGCGACCGGTGTAGCTACAGAAGCCGTAGTGAGCATCAAAACTGTTCAAAGTTTAGGCGAGTATTCATCAAACACTTTTTCATAAATACTGAGCCTACAATGGATTTAAATATAGGGTGTTCTTCTAAACCTATAAATTCTACATTTTTTTTTATGGTGGGAAAAATCATCCAATGACAACCCCCGCTCTTGGGCGGCATGGGAGATAGTGTAGTGTCAGACTTTTAGGATGAGTTGCACCATTTAACTATAACGATAACAAAGCCGTTAACAGCTGTCAAATCGTCGAAGTGACCAATAGGCGGCCGTTTCACGGCTGGTTATGGTTTGGTTATCGTTATAGTTAAATGGTGCAACTCACCCTTATTGACTAAAAGCCCACCCCGTTCCTTCTAGTCTTCATACCGGGGCTCGAGTTCCCTTTCGGATAACCCTGGCCCCAGTAGGCTTCGACCCGGCTGGATCCCTGCTGTTGCTGACAACTCCTTGAGGCGCGCGGGAACAGTGCGCGCCGTCGACGACTTGGGCTCGGTCCGGACAGTTACCGGACGGTCGTATAATTTCTACATGATGTAGATAGATAGATATTCTTTATTGTAAACCAAAAATAAAAATTAAGTACAATAGGAACTTAAAATTAATTGGTTGTCACAATGGGCGATCTTATTGCTAAAAGCGATTTTTACAGACAACCTTTGGATGGATTTGACAGAGGAGCAGAAAAAGATACGCAGGTAGTTCGTGGTGTACAATTTACATATATTACAATACATAAACTAATAAATTACATATAATACAAAAAATATATCTACACTAATATCATAAAGATGGAAAATTTGTATTTTTGTGTGTATGTTTGTAATTCTGAATAAACTCAAAATCTACTGCGCCGATTTAAAAAAATCTTTCACCATTGGAAAGCTACATTCACCCTGAGTAACATAGGTTATATTTATTGTCCGTGCGAAGCTGGGACGGGCCACATAATGTACATAATGACGACGTTAAAGAGGAAAAGTAGTGATACTTAACCATATTTAGTCCCTAATTCACGTAATTCAAAAGTGTCTTAAGTTTACCTAACGAGAAAAAAATACCTAATAGGTTCCTGATGATTCTAATATCAAAATTAAAACTGTATCAATTCTATTACAGGTGTAGAACCTGTATTCCTGGAAAAATTCCGGGAATCTCTGACGGAAGCCTGTCAGGCAGTGGCGAGCAAGTCTAAGTGGCGAGGGTTGGTGCTTGGCACGGGCCTCTATGTGCCCCTGATTGCCTTTTGCTGTGCGATAGTGTATGGCGCGACTCTCGTGGCGAAGGGAGAGTTGGAATACAAAGTTGTTCTTTTGTAAGTATGTTTGTATGTATTGTAGTATGCTTGTATTTTGCTTGACCTTCCGAGAGAACCAACCAAAAAGACTTTGTCTCGCGTAGATACGTTTCAATACATTTTTTTTTGTTGGGAAATTATCCAATTACTTCTGTGCTAGAAGCACATCTAGGGCATCTAGAGCAGAGCTGGTCAGTAAAAGTCTGACGGACTTTTTCTGACTAAAACCCAGTCCTATGCTCCTTCTTTACCTTGCGTTCCAGGACTTCCTTTCAGAAGCGAACCCATGGCCCCAGTAGGCTTCAACCCTGCTAGGCTTCTACAGTTTTGCTGACGTCCCCTTGAGACGCGCTTGGAACACTGCCAAACCGTCTACTACTCGGGCTCGATAGGGAAGGCTTGACGGCGAGCTACCTACCCATTGTTCGCCGTTCGTAAGCCCACGATCATTTAAGCTTGTGTTTCGCATAATTGTCCGTATAGTAATTAGAGAAACAATCAAAAGCCATTGTCTCGTGTAGATCTACATTCTGCTTTAAACGTTCAGAAAACGACTCTTCTTTTAGGCCATAGGGTAGCAGGCGACCCACCTCATGCTCAGTGGTCGCCACTGTCTAAGAACATTTGCAATATATGAGTTGCCTTTTGTGTAAAAACATATGTAAATCAGGAACCTCAATGAAGCGGATATGGTAAATGCTGTAGCTGCAGATCATTTACGAACTAAATAACTAGCGGTTCTTTTCATGCTAAACAATATTGATTCCTCGCAGTTTTTTTCGCGGACAGCGGTGTAATCCACCTTTTGAGATCTATTCTCATTGACAGAAATGACAAAGATAGCTTAATGGTCAACGAGCTTTGGCCGCCTTACTTTTTATTCCCGCTTGTACCTAGCACAATCAGACTCAGACCTCTCTAGGAGAGGGAATGGGGCGTAATATACCACGCGGACCCAGTGTGGGTAGATGGATGTCAAATGTCTTCGAATTCTTGGTTCTATGACATGCCGGTTTCCTCATGATGTTTTCCTTCACTGTTTTAAGTGCAGTGGTGACGAAATGAGTTACACAAAGTAATGCGCCAAGGTGGATTTGAACCGACGACCTACAACTCGTAAGTTGGGACCGTGACCACTGGGTCGCTAGGTACTGCTCTAGTTTGTACCTACATAATAAGAATAGTTTTCTTTCCTCAGAGTGACTGAGTGTGTCATGTTCGGAGCGTACATGCTTGGACAGACTCTAGTATACGCACCAAGCTTCAATGCCGCCAAAACTTCAGCATCCAGGATATTAGGACTAATACACAGGGAACCCGAGGTCAGGACACTGGAAGGAGTAACCGATAAGAAAGATTGGGTGAATATTTTCGTACTTAGGTACTAAATTAATGGTAATTATTAAATCGGAAAGGTAGTTTCAATTTCCTCAACAACTGAACGAATTCAACAGGTCAACCATAGCCTGGATTAAATTCAGAATTATATTTTGCAAGAAGTTATATAAATGCATCAAGAAATCAGTTGTGAAATAACTTTCATCGCTTCCTGAATTTAAAGAAGAAATTAAAGCATTACATGTAGATACCTACTCTCCTCTCTTTTAAGTCTGTATTACATTTAATTTCACAGCATGCCACCGGAAACTTTAGCTTGAAAAACATCGAGTTCAGCTACCCCACACGAAAACACCAGAAGGTCCTCAAAGGAATAGATCTCCACGTGGATGCTGGCAAGACAGTGGCGCTAGTTGGACCATCAGGCTGTGGCAAGTCCACCGTGCTGCAACTCCTACAAAGATTCTATGACCCTGACTCAGGAAAAATTGTAAGTAATAAGGTTGAACTACACTGCTCACACGCGTGCCACACACGCCGATCTAGGCCCGTCGGTCTCCATACATTTTATATGGAGACTAGACTTGTAGAGCTACGCTTGATCCACGCCACGCGACGTCGACCTATCTGCAAATCAGACGTGTTACACGTGTGCGTTGGTCTAATGTAGTTTTAGCTTTACACCTGTGCGTTACTTCCTTACTTGCATATCAGGTGTGTTGAACAGACTTCATATAAATTACTATAAAGTTCGAGAAAATAAATTGACTGCATCAGCTAAAGATAAGTCAATATCACGGAAAAACCGTGTTATTATATTATACTATCGATAATGAAACTATCGATATGACGCAATCACTAGTTGGGAATTATACATAAATATGTAATTTAAAGGAAATTGATAAGTATATAAAATGAATCCCTATTTCCTTGGTCACGCCATCACGCGTGAACGGCTGGACCGATTTCGCTAATTCTTTTTTTTTGTTGTGTTTGTCAGGAGAAGGTACTTATGGTAAAAAAAGAAAATTAGGGTAGTGTAGGGTACAGTAGAGTAGGGTAGAGTAAAATAGATTAGGGTAGAGTAGGGTACAGTAGGGTAGAGTAATTCCTGAAGCAGGACTTTCGACCGAACGACGTTCCAAAAAAAAAGCTAGAAACCGCCTCTAGCTTCTTTTTGTAGCGGCGCTTTTTTATGACAGCGTTTTTTTGTGGCTTATTTTAATAACTACGATTTCGTTTTTTATGCCGAAAGTTTTTTGAGAAGAAGCGCAATTAAACCGTCTTCGTCAGAGTCCATTATGAATTATGATACTGCATGCATAGGTTGAAAAATTGCGCGCTTAAGCATTTTTTTTGTGGCTGTCACGCGCTTCAGCTTTTTTTGTGGCCGCTTCTAGCTTTTTTTTGTGGCCCGTGTGCGGAGAAATTTAGCTGTCAAAGGTATGGAACAGCCTGTCCAGTGGCTAATATATAATATAGAGGTCAGTGTGAAACGCACTTTATGATCATCAAAAATACGTCAATCCTTGGTCAAAAAGGTTAAAAATCATCTAAGTATTACAAACTTATTATTTTTTGACACCTATGTCAAATGAAACCGTGTGAAAAAATAATTTAAATTGACTTTGCTACATATTCATATTTTTGTTACGAATCTACATCACTCCGTACAGTATTTCGCACGAAAATGGGACAAATATTAGGCACTGCACGCACCAGGCACCTGGGTTTAAAAATGGACACGAATCCTACATTTCCAGAAAAAGGATTCGATTACAAAAGAGAGCAACGAAAAGTAAAAGCTACTGAAATAGAACTTAGTTCTGCCAAAATTCCTCTTAAACACCGAGACTATTGTGCTGATCAGTTGCTGGCTTATCAAGTGTGCCGCTATAAACATATGCCTTTCGTGGTCAACTGCCACCCCGAGAAACATTCTTATCTTTCGTGCGAACAAAAAGACTATGTGATAAGAATGAAAGAGTTTGAAAGAGAACGCAGGCTAAGAGAAAGAGAAATCAGAGTAAAAAAGGATATGCCCGAAAAAAAATAGAAAGAAAACAAACTAATATCCAACATTTGATGGTTTATTAACAGTTCGCACGTGTTATTGGCAAAATTGTGGTGTCTCTTCCACAAAGGCCATTAATTAAGAGTTGAAGTTGAAGGTATCTACATTAGAACATCCACATAAGATTAAAGTTATTAAATTAATAGCTAATAAAATATGCTGAATTAATCTTCGTGGTTTTTAATTCATGCAAAAATAAGTAAAATTTCCAAGAATATGGTTTCATTTTGATTTTTACATTTCACGACTATAGCCATTAATTTTCCGAAAAATTGCGGCGCACGATGTAGTTATAAATAGATACTAGATCGCTATGTAATCTTTACACTTCTACTAAATAAAATTGTGTTCATATTCCAGACGGGAACGGCGCATTTTGCAGTAGAATCAAAACAATGAGCGCCTCATTGAATAAATTGTGTAGTCTATTCATTTTTAAATGTGGGTTTGGAGCCCATTATATGCCCTGAGCTGCGCCAATTTTGTCATTAGGTAGAGCAGATTCCTTGGGAGAACCAAGCCGAAAACCGCGGTGTGATCCTCAACTTTGCTAAGAACACAACATAGGCTCGTTCGCGTGGTATGAGGTATATCAAATCGTAAATTGCAATTCATGATTGACCTTGGGCTATGACATGTATTTGGTCTTTTAGTCAGTAAGAGTCTGACACTATCTCCCGCTCCGTCCAAGAGCGGGGGATGTCAATGCATGATTATTTCCCACCATAAAAAAAAAATGACATCTATTTATTTGTTTATTTTATTGGGCACAACAACAGTTACATACTAAAGAAAATACCAAAAAAATCTTAAAGCATCTATCTTTAAGGATTTTATCAGGAAGCAACAAACATGTAACCCTCTCTAAATGTCCACATCTGAACATGATGAATAGGTAATAGCAGTGAACGACTGTGTTAAGAGTTTACAGAATACAGTGCCTTCTGCGAAAGCTTCATGTATAACAAAATAATTAATTTAGATAATCATTTAATTCAATTATTCTTAATTCCATTTAATTTACATCAATATTTTTATTTCAATTCAGTACAAGTATTGCTGAGCATTCCACTCTTCGAAAAAAAATTTACTTGGAACAAAATGTGAAGTGCTCGTAATTATAATTCTAAATGACAATTCAATGCTCTCTAATTGACATAAATGTAAATACGATTTTAACCATAGGCAGTGAGATATTTAATTTTATCGACCAATTCAAGTTTCTCTTTGTTCAATATTTGCTAAGAGAAATCATAATTATGCACTTAGTATTTTTTTTTTCATTTAAAAGACCTGTAGACATTTATGGCACCTTCAAATTAGTTGGGTCTTATTTACGTAGGTATTTATGAAATCATTC
Organism: Mythimna ferrago; assembly: GCA_910589285.2. Classification (NCBI taxonomy): domain Eukaryota; kingdom Metazoa; phylum Arthropoda; class Insecta; order Lepidoptera; family Noctuidae; genus Mythimna; species Mythimna ferrago. Next base: position 19,797,351 of record OU342673.1, on the reverse strand, counting down.
AGACGTAATCGCGTGGTAAGGCCAACCGTGCGGTCACCGCCACTCAACCGCCAGAAAATAGATTCGTGCGGCGACTGCGCGTTTCTGTTACTATGGACCTATTCCTCGGCGTTCAGTAGCGATGCAGGCACCGCGCGGTTTTTCTTCTGATGACACGCTTGCCCTCATATAAGTATGTGTTTCAGAGCTCGAAATATCTTCCCTGATCAGTTCAATTAATTCATCAAACGATTTTATTGACATTCTCAAATAGTCAAAAAAAAATCTCTCAATCAGTCTTAAAATTGGGATATACCGTTACAAATATTGGCCATGTGTGAGTCGATCCCTTAATATTGGATGCATCCAATACTGCCTTTTCCTTCTTTTCTTTATTTTCTGTTGATCCAGACACGCTAGTTCCTCTTCGACTTCCATCTTGAACTGATCGCAAATCGCTAACTAACCGCCGGATGTTTGAACAGTTGTCATTTTTTGCGGTTCAACCCGCACGATTTGTCAATCGCGCGGTTATCGCCGTGTTTGAACTGTCCCTAGCCGCCAAATGCCGCGCGGGCGGCGGCAGCGCGGCCGCAACGCTGCCGCCGCGCTGCTTTGTTATCCCATATAAATATGAAAGTAGCGTGCCGCGCGACAGCAGTGCGGATGTAGTTGCGTTTAATTTTTATTTATTTTTTGCGTTTGTTGCGGCTAATTTGAAGGCACCCATAGAGCCTGCCATGTCTTTACACTTTTTTTGCTGAATAAAAAGGTATTCAAGCTTGACTGGTGGGCCAGTCAAGCAAAGGTGGTGAAGAGTTAACATACAATATGATATTGGATAAGGGTCAGAATGGTTTCATTTTCTTCTTTAAGGTTTTCTTTAACCCACAGGAGTTGGATGGCCTCGATAACCGCGCCTCGTTAACCCTGCCGCGGCTGCGTCGCCAGCTAGGAGTGGTTCAGCAAGAGCCAGTACTTTTCGACCGCACGCTGGCCGAGAACATCGCCTACGGAGACAATTCCAGGCAATGCACCATACAAGAGATCATCGAAGCCGCCAAACAAGCGAACATTCATACTTTCATCTCTTCTCTTCCTATGGTATGGTTATTAAATTTATTTTTTCATCTTTGTTGTACCTATGTAGATAGAGAGAACCGGCCGTCGATTCCTTTCAAATGTTTTAAACCTTTCTTTTCTCTGGTGAATCACAAAAACATCCGTTAGGTGAGATGACGATGCAGGAGGGAGGTCCATGCCCGCAGTGTAAAAAATATCAGAATCAAGAAACCTAGAATGCGAAAGCGTTTACATATCCTACCTTCTTCGCTCGCATTCCTGCTTCGCAACAGAAGGGGGCTACTTCTCATGACCTCTCGCTCTGTACCATGACCTGGATCAGGGCCGGACGCGTAAGGTCGCCGCTGCGCGCCGATCTTTCCATGAGGACACGGCGGCGCTTAGTCCGAACGGAGCCGATCTCCAGTGCGTCCTTCGGGCGATTGGCTCCATAATAACACCTGAGCATATCTTCCCGACGATAGAATCCGAAACAGGAACATCCCGAAACAATAGTATCCGTTGAGGACATGCGTCAGGCGGCTAGCTAGATACCTCGACCCAGACAGTTAACAGTATTTGTAAGAAAGTTTTTCACAAACAAATGATCTTATGCATGCTGTGATGAACCACTGATTCTGGTTTACAGATTGCGATGGAGTATACTCCCATCAATGATCCGCTTGTGTCAGTAATATCAACACTGAACGAATTCGATAATAATGATGGTTATTCTGAAATAAAGCAGCACTGATCAAGGCCTAAGACTGAATTTATTCTTATTTACGAATTTCTCTCACTCAGTGTGCGCATTGCTACTCGGAGAACGTTAAGAGGTGATTCAGACCGAATAACTTTCCAGGGTTACGACACAAATCTAGGCGCCGGTGGCGCTCAGCTGTCGGGTGGGCAGAAGCAGCGCGTGTGTATCGCGCGCGCGCTCATCAGGTCGCCGCGCCTGTTGCTGCTCGACGAGGCCACGTCGGCGTTGGACGCGAACAGTGAACGGGTAAGGGATACCTGTAATAAATCTAGGCTCAGGCGGCGCTCAGCTGTCGGTGGGCAGAAGGTTTCTACTTTCTCGAAGTTTAGTGAAATTATACTCTACGTCTACCTATTCGACCTCTGATGAAAAGCAAGAAGACTACCATAAGAGGGCACTTCCGAACTACAATATAAATAGCGTGATGTTAGCGTACTATGTAGTCTCAGTCTAACCATTCAGACTAACATATGAGATATTCAACAATTCGACATAAATGACTTTTCTGTTAACGTTCCCGCCAGTCTAAGTACAAAATATGTGGCAATGACATTGCCTGTCACGTTACTTCTCCGCGGGTAAGGGCGTTTGGCGGGAACGCTAAGGGCCTGTGCACACCACGTTTTTTAAACACGCCGTCGACGTGCTTTTAACCTACAAAGCAGTTTGTTGTCGTTTGTATCGAAACAAACGCGAAGCTAACGCGCATGTGTCTCGATACATACGCGCGTTAGCATTGCGTTTGTATCGAATCAAACGCGCGGCACCGGCGCGTCTGTTTCGATACACAAGCACGTTAGTATAGCGTTTGTTTCGATTGAAACGGTAAATCAGTAATTTATCTTCTTCCTTTTTAAAAAAAATAATAACAAAACGCATGCAATCAATGCTGTCGCGACCGATGCCATCTTGCTACTGTTAACGAGGTTCTGCTTAAAAACGCAAAATGCCAGCGTTTGCATCGCGTCTGTATCGCTACCCACGCGTGTCTGTTTCGATTCAAACGCGTATTTGAATTTATACTTTGACTTGCGTGCGTATAGCGTCTGTATCGCTACAAACGCGCGTCAACTGCGCGTTTAAATAACGTGGTGTGCACATGCCCTAACAGAAGAGTCATTGAAAGAAAGGGTACTTTTTTAATTTATGCGTCATTTGACGACCTGCTGCGGTGCGGATGCGGTGCGCTAGTCGTACTGCGTATGGACGATCGTATTTTTCCAAAGCACGCGGTGCGGCAACCCTGCGGCGAACGGTTGACAACAGGATGGCAACGTTACAAGCATCATGTGTTCAATTCTTAGTTGAATAGAGCATTACTGGCATACAAACTCACGACAGCCAGATACGTTTTCAATTTAGGCGTTTGTTGTCGGACTGCTAACGTACTGCAACCGGCCGGCTGCAGCACGGTACTTATCTTTCTATAGCTCTATGTACCTATTGGCACAGGCTATTGCCAGAAGCGAGGAGCAGGAGGCCGCACGCGTGAGGCATCGTCGCTCACGCCCCAGTCGCTGCCAGGATTCCGATTCCGATTTCCAGCCACCGTAGGCGCAGGCTTGCGAACGGCGAGCAATGGGTAGCTCGCCGTCCGACCGTCCGGTAACCGTCGGGACCGAGCTCAACACGTCGACGGCGCGTATTGTTTCACGCGCGCCTCAAGGAGTTGTCAGCAAACCGTAAGGGCTCAGCAGGGTCGAAGCCTACTGGGGCCAAGGGTCTGCTTCTGAAAGGAAGATTCGGCTCCGGTACGAAAGGCAACGAAGAAAGAGGAGTGGGTTTTTAGTCAGTAAAAGTCTGACACTATCTCCTGCTCCGCCCAAAGGCGCATGTCACTGGATGATTTTCCCACCTACAAAAATCTTATTTACACTTTTATTTCATTACTGCAGGTCGTGTCTGAGGCATTAGAAAAAGCAGCTAAGGGTCGCACGTGTATAACAATCGCTCATCGACTCTCTACCATAAAGGATGCCGACCTCATCTGTGTACTGGATAAAGGTATAATAACTACCTACTATTCTTTGAAAAAGATACAGAATCTTTAGATGACCTAAAGATACCTAAACTAGACTTACGTCTGAAATTAAGAAAGTTCATTGACCACATGGTCACGATCTAGCAATGGGGTCATAGGTAAGGGGATGCAACTCGACATACAATTTTACTGTTTTTCATACAACCGCTCTTACGCGATAATGACGTAATTACACATTTTTCAATAGATATTTTGGAATCACAGTATCTTGTGGATATTACCTAGCTTCTATTGAAATCAATTTATAAATTTGTGTATAACTAATCCAGTAAAGACCTCGGAAAATCTGCTATTTTGCATGAACTTCATAATTTACTCAAAAATTTAAAAAGTCAAAAAAAGCCCTGCAAATATCAAGATTCCAAATGACGACAATTTTTTTCAAAAACTTTTAAGGGTTTAAAAAAATCACTCTATTTCCTGGAGCAAGTTTTGTAAAATATTCGAGTAAATCACGGAATTACCGAATGCTAACAGAGTTTTCAGGCGTTATCCCTCTTTTTTCACGTTACCTTTTCGTCAAACAGTCAAACATCGCGTTGGATTGCGTTAGATGTAGTGACAAACAAGCTTTAAAACCATGCTCAATGTTGACGATAGGCGAGTGGAAAAGCAGCCTCTTAAATTAAAACGTCTTTCGATGTAATTTACACTTAAATAACTTACGTTATTCTGTCATTCCCAGGCAAGATTGTGGAGCGCGGCACCCATGATGATCTAATTAAGCTAAAAGGAAACTACTGGCGATTGTCCAGAGGACAAGAGAGCCCGTGAACAAGCACAGAGCTACCACGTAAAGCACGCAAAGCAGGGATGGCGATGTGATATCGATTAAACGTGAATTAAACGAAGAATCGATTTTTGAGGTCAAAAAAATCGTTTTTTACTGTACGTGTAATCGTTTTTAGTGTATCTTAAAAAATGGATCGATTTCGTGGATCGTCCTTAGATATTTGGAATAGCGATTCGATTATTTCCCATGGATTGCTACAGTATTATTATATAAAAACCTTCATAGCACCTATTTTCCTCAAAAATTCACTCTTATTAACTTATTTACATCTAAGTAACTTATATTTCTGTATTTCCCAATCAAGGACCCTATGTAATTATTTTTGTGTAGATCATGTTACTTGTTCTATTATTAATATTTAGTGTTAATTTAACTAACGTAGCTGATTATTAGTTTAGTTACTCAAATAAAAATAAATCTTTGTATTACATATTTCGTTTATTTTGAATATTTTCAAAAATCCTCTTCACATACATATATGTGCTAATCATCTAACTCACAATATCACTTCACGATACTTTTCTTTTTGGCAATACCCTGTAACTTTTTAAATGTAGACAATTCTGTCGTTGTTAAAAAGCTTACGCAACAAAACGAGCTTGACAGAGACAGCAGTGTTGTGGCATTCTTTTGATGCTTATTAATTTAGATACATAAATGGGTATGCGAAATAAACTTAGCAGTAAATTTTTTTGACATAACAATAGTACTTATCTCTTTGTATAATATATTTGCAGTATACGCTTCAATTTACAATTTTACGAAAAGGAATCCTTTAGAAGCTTATTACTGGTGGCTTCACATATATATTTTTTTTTATTAATTTAGTACATGAGTCTGCAAAAACTTAATGTTACACCACAACACAACGTGTCTCTCGTTCGAATGCATGTATAATCGACTTGTATTATACACGCGGTCAATGACATTTGCTGACATAAAAATATATACACTAAAGTATACTTTATAAATACTAATGAGAAATATAATAATATCAAATATAATGAATGACACTGATCAAGAGAAACGTCCAAATATAAGTACACAATTTGATGCAAGATATAAAGTAATGATTTTTCTTTTATTTTAAGAATAAGTAGAGCAAAACAATATAATAATTACGTGGTAAAGATGATTTGATGGCGAAGTGGGTTATACAGAGTTATTCGTAAAACACTAACAACCTTCCAGGACTATATTACCTACTAACATCATAAACAACAACTTTTGTTCTATGACTTTCACAAAACATTTACCAAAAACAAACCTTCAAGATTTCGTTGTTCTATCTAACACATTTCAAGCAGGTAGGTGTATTTGCTATACAGAGTATTTTGCTATACCTGCCTACGTCTGTATGACGGGACGCATGCGCATCAATTCATCATCGTCTGTTCCCCTCCTCTATTGTACTATCGCTTGCTCCACATAGACTTCGTAATATTCAGAACGTTCAATTTAAATATTTTTATTTTTGTAAGAAAATCTGATGAACTAAAATATCATACATTTTTAAAAAGTCATAGAACAAAAGTTGTTGTTTATGATGTTAGTAACATAGTCTTGAGGTTGCCAGTGCTTCACTAATAACCCTGTGTATCACTTTGGGTCAAGGTACCGCTCCAATAGCAGCGACTAGCGTTGGGCTACTCATTTGTTTTACTGTTTCAAATAACTACGAGCTGAAGAAAGTAATGATGAAGTAAGTAATGATGGCGAAAAGAAAAATACGTTCTGTTAACCATTGCCTTCAAGAAACAGTGCGACGCATCGACAACCCGTATACTTATTTTACACATTTTTGGTGAAACATTATTAAACTACAACACTTCACAGGTATATCCTGTATCAAAGTATTGGATCTACAATGTTATAAAATTAAGAAGAATCAATCGTTATGCTAATCTTAACACACCTCTACAAATATTGGGTTGAAATAAATTTCATTATTTAATAACAAAATCTTGAATCATACAGGGTGGAAAGATTGTACTATAATGTTTTTGCCACACTTGTGTATTGCGAACAAGCTGACCAAACGATTTTTCAAACAATAAAATTCATTAAAATGGTATAACTTAATATTGTTAGGATTCAAGTGCCTCCAGTTCGCCTTCGAGCTTTCCACCCTATATTATTTTTTTCTAAAACAGAAATAAAGTCGTAAAATTAAAAGATAATTTATCAATAACTTAATACACATTGCCATGACAGTATGTTTTTTTTTTGTCGATGTCAAATCATTATTTACATTAATCAGAGTGTCCACTGCTAGTGATAAAAAATTCGCCATTTTTTCACTTACTGTCACTAACCAGGCCAGGCCCCTGACCAGCTATTAACCATTAATAAAACTATATACATTTTAAAGAAACTAAACCAAATGCAGGGTTTCGTTCTTACCCACTCTTTCTTTCATCATCACCATTTCAACCAAAGGGCGTCGACTGTTGGAGGCCTCCCCAAGTGTCGCCATAACGAACGGTCCCGTGCGTTTCGAACCACCGCATTCGCGCGACTCTCACTAGGTCAACTTGTGGGAGACTTTCCAACACTGCGTTTTCCGGTGCGCGGTCGCCACTCTAGAACCTTGCGGCCCATGGACCATTCGTTCTACGATCAATGAGCCCTGCCCTGTCGGCGACTTTAATTCTCCTGCGGATATCTTCATTCCCACTCCTAAAACCTTATTGAGCCATTTTCAAGAAGTTTATTGAGTTTATAGCCGATTCTCGATGTATTCGCCATCTATCCTATAATCTGTCATCCCCACAAAGGAAAACGTACAGTTACAGTAGCAATACATACTTAAGGTCGTTTTCAACAAAAAAACATTTTTACGAATTATACGCTTGCGCCATCCCATGTTCTTAGTTTGGCGGGCACTGCGGCGGCGCTACCGCTGCGGCTGTTGAGACCCTCAAACGGCGCAATACCTTATTGGTAATTACAGTTTTGAGCTGTTTGGGGTCAAAACGCTTGGGCTTATAGGTGCGCGTCTCCTTTCCAAGGAAATTTCACGCCGATTGATCGACACTTTGCGTGACTAGAGTGCCGGCTCGTTCTTCGCGCAAAGAATTAGCATTGCCATTGAACGTGGCAGTGCTGCCAGCCTACTGGTCACATTTCCGGATGACAGCGATGTGGAGGAGTACTTCGACGCCTTGAGTGTATTTTGTGTTTTTTGTATTATAGGTACATAGTTATATTTAGTATAAAAAAAAATATTTATTATTATAAAATAATTACAACAATAACACCAAGTCGTAAATAATTTTCTATGGATGTATTACTACATTTATTCGTTTTACGTTATCCAGGTACATTTTATAGATCGACTATTAATTAACAGGGGTAGTTTTCGTTTTTACTCCGTTATTATCTACTATCGTAAATAATTTAAAACCAACTGTTCATAATACCACATTCGATGGAGTAGACAAATTGAGGTGACCTGAGAGCCTCCTCCTATTTTTGAAAGTCGTTTATGAGAAACTTTACTGTGAATTATATTATTATTTGTTTATTTATTAAAACTTTATGAACAGTTGTACATAGGCGGGAATAATGCAAAAAAGCATTTTCTACCAGTCAACCTTTGGTTTAAAAAAGACTAGGTACACTGTGGTAGGTGTGCACAAAAAATAAGAGTCGAACAGCAGACAGACGACGCTTCCGTCCGAGCAAGGACGTATAAACGGATTTCGAAACTATCGTTTTAAAACGAAATGCTAAAAAGGTGTAATCTGATTGTGACCAATATGGTAATACATAACGTGGTTCAATGGTCCAATTTCACTTTCTGACCACCTTGAGTTTCGCTGACTTTTCAATAAGTTTATCTGATTTTCTAAATAGTGGACACCCTGTTAATTTAATAACAAAACTATTACAATTACACCTCATTAAATCATCTTTTAACTTGCTATTACAACAATAGTAAAACAAAGTCATTAAAAATAAATGATGGTTAATAAATGTGATTTGTTTAACATTCACCAAAAGCAGGCACACCACTTGAAACTTATCAACATTCCGGTCTTACGTAAACTAAACATTAACCGATATAAAATATGTAAAATAGTAAATGGAAACTTAAACAAGAACATAATTTCAGTGCACACTTATTTGCGTAGGTACTACAGTGGTATCACGGGAATCAGAAACTGCCATTTCAGTAAATAATTGATTAGGTACAAGCAACTATAGAAGTGAGAAGCTTCTTCGTTTTATTTTAGTTTTTAACTTTACATTGCCATCTCACTTCTATACTAGGTTGTACACAAAAACATTCACCCAAACGGTATACTACTGACATAATATAGTTAATACCTAATCCTAAGCATCTGTACACACATTTAATCATTTACAACAAGTTTATGCGAGGACGAATAACTTTATTTTCCTCGCTGTTTCTCTTGTTTTCGCCACAGTATGAATGCAGGCCAACGACTTGTCCTACATAATTGCTACACTCATCACAACAGCGCAGTGTTCCACAGAAGGAGCTCGTCAATTTCCACGATTTTGTACGAATCCCACGCCCTCCTAACTGGCCAATCGATTAATTTAGAATCGACATCACGTCACATCGTATTACACATAGAAAAATCTGGAAAAATTAATACACTTTCTAAAACATTCCGGCAAACTAAAGCCGAGAGAATGTCGCTACAATCATCTTAATCTTGATAGTTTTTTAAAGTCTTAAAAATAAATGAACGTCAATTTAAAATTAACCTCTATAACTTGTATGGATTTTTAAATAGAATATATATTAAACATGCCGAACAAAAAATAACAACGTAACAAACCTAAAACGCAAGTGCGTAAAATAAAATATTTTTCCTACAAAATGTAACAAAACTATATCAATATTTAATAATAGAAAGAACCAATTTACATAATCTAATAAAATTTAAAATATTTACATAAAAAACGTTCAAAAAGGTATTAATGATTTTGCAAATAAAAGAAAATAAACCATTAAAACCAATAACTGACATTTCACACGTCGTGAACGCCACTATCTCAAAAACAACGTAACGTAAATAATTACCACCTAGTCACTAAATTCAGTAACGAGATCAAAAAATGTAAAATTATATTTTACAAAAAACATGTTCTTTCTGTGAAACGCCTGAAAAATCACGACAAATGGCACGTTGTAGGTACTGAATCAAATAACGTGTAGATATTAAAACATAATAACACTGGTTTCTTGATTCAGATAAAAACTACAATATAACAAAATTATTTCAAACAATATGTACTGAATAAAGTGCCTACTAATAATGTGTTTCAAAAAATTAATATAATAATTATAAAGTTAAATAGTTTGATAGAAATTGCACAGCCTTTTAACACAAGAAACAATATTACAAGAAACGGTACTTTTATATTTTTATTATACATAGATCAATGAACATGTCCTCTTTGAGACGTAGCATGCGCCTGAGCATGTAACAATAAAGTTATCGTAATCATATCGAATATGTGTGTAACGCTTACACTTGGTTGCATTACTTTTGGTACGAACCACCAGGTACTGCAGTACAGTATTCTTAAAGCACATCAAATACATAAATACAATTAACTAAGCTGCACTTTCCTTATATTTACTTTTAAACAAATTGGCAAGTGTACGTATGGTACGTTTGAACTAAAATCTAGAAATAATAACAACATTGTATTAAATTCGGCGCAGTGCTGCATTACTTTCCTGCTTGATTCTGTGGCAGGGGCTGGGGAGAGGAGGCGGCGTCTCCTTATTGCGGCATGTGCTGGTGGTGCGCGCCCGAGTGCGGCGGGTGCTGCGGCGGGTAGCCCGTGATGGCCCGCGGCGAACCCCCCTCGTAAACTATTTGTGCCGGTACACGCTGGTTGCTTTGAATATCCTCTGGATTCACGTACGGACCTTGAACCTGGGTTGTCAATTTAAGTTGATAACAACGTAATAACGTTATGCCGTATTTCACTAACACTAGGTTACACCTAAATTATTGGACATTTTTAGAAACGGTGAGCCGTTTATTTGTAGATTAATAATCCATTTCATTTAGATGTGACGTAATGTTAGCATTCCTCTGCGATGATCATTTGACTAGGTGAGCATGAACGTGAACTCCTCAGTCTGATAAAGGTAACACAATCTGGAAATTATTGTATTGAGAGAGGGGTGATCGGGCAGAACTGATCAATGCACCGTTATGCTCGGTATCCAATAAACGGACGACAGCGGAGGGCGTCGCGTTTTGCAATGTGTTAATGAAAATTTAAGTGAAAGCAAGTGGTAAGCCGTCATATTCGCATAGAATTTAAATAACAAATGAACCAATTGATAGGGACGTACGCAGCGGTAGCTGGTCTGCTACCATGCAAATATGACACTTAACTACTTCAGTGTCGCTTTAATTTCCTTCAGCATTGCAAAATGCGCTCCGGCGCGGTCCGTTTAGTGAAAGTCACACATACTCACAACGACAGTGAACCAAAATGTGTTCATAATAACATAACGACACACGGCAGAAGGCGAGAGAAGTATTCAATGAAAGGTAAGTACTTAGTCTGGCCAGAAATACTGTTACAATAAAAAAAAATATGTTTCATTTGAATTTGGAATCTGTCATTCCTATGTGAAAATTCATTGTTTTCTCTTTTTCGTGCAAAGTAAGTAAAGAGCCAAATGCAATTTTCGAAACTCTCCATCCGCTTAGTATTAATCGAATGTTTGTGTATCGGGCTAGCATATAGCACCCAGAACTACGTCGCGTATTTTAAATAAAACAGGACTTAGGACTTGCCTATAAGAAACGTAATTTAACTGATATAATTTGAAAACTGAATAGGGTGGCGAAATCAAAACAAATTATTTGGCGGTACGCAAAGGGTTACCAGAAAAGAAAAATGGTTACTAACAAGGTTTTTTTTTAGTATTGAGCATCGTTAAAACATAAACAGAAGAACGGACTTTATGCTCAAAACTCTATAAAAACTTTCCAATTAATCAGTAGAGTACAATGTGGACATTATCCGACTTCCATGATGGTTTGGTGAGGTGTTACGAGTAGCTAACAAGCAACTAACGCCTTTATGGTGTCAACACGTCGGTGCAAGTGTATCAAGATACGATTCTTGAGAAGGTGGTAAAGTCTTTTAACATATCCGTGTTCCATAACCCTAGATGGTCTTTTCAGCAAAACTCACCACCGCGTCATATAGCTCGATCCACTCAAGCAAAAGACTGACCATTTTCCAGTCCCGATATTAATCTGCTTGATTCTGATTTATGTTCAATTTTAGAGAGTATGGCCACACGATAAACGCCATCATAATTTGGAACACCTATAACAATCCATAATATTAAAGAATATTCCCATGAAGAGTGTACATGTTTCTATTAATAACTAGCCTCAACGTTTAAAGGACTATATTATGCCAATGGAGATCATTTTGAATGAGCATCATATATTTTTTAAGTTATTAATTGAATGTATAAACACATTAGGTACAGTAAATATAATCAATCTTTTTAGCAAGAGAAAAATAAATTTCTTTGTTACACTATTTATGGCTAGACTAGGTATGTATGTATGAGTTGATCTGATGAAACTTTATAGCAAAATTCATGTCAACACACGCACACAGGGCATGCAATTATTCGGCAAATTTTACCATTCTGATATTCATATTCTGGATACTTCCAAAAATCTATCGGAATAATACCGCTATTTCAGATATCGCTGCACAGGAGCTCTGACTACGCTCTGACTAAGCTCTGAGACTTTGTGCCCGTTTAGACGCCTCGGCCTCATATGGATCGCCTATCCTATCATAGGATGAGTATGATGCCTCGGCGCTAAAGCATCCTCTGCAGAGTGGTTTATCTGAGGCACCTTTTCTTTTTATGTGAATGCAGAACACTGGATTAGCCATGAAACGTATTATTTGCATTATTGGATCGTCTGTACCGTGCTTTTCAGGACTACTACTTTTACTACTTAGTACTTGCGCAGTAACCAACCGATCGATCATTAGAAAGTCGATCTTTTAGAATTCGATTTATTACTAAATCGATTATTTAGACTTCAATTCGCATCGATTTAAAAATCGATCTGCTTTAGGAAGAGTCACCCTTCCTTAATACGCCACAAAAGCGTACTTCATTGACTTTAGACTTATCATTTTTTCGTCTGCTGTTTGTATGCTGTAGTTTTTGTGTTACATAGGATGCCAGCATGAGAACTAGTGAAGTTCTTGCCCCATATTGACACCCTCCCTGCTAACTATCCTAACTTGCAATTTCTATTTTTCCAGGGCGACCGTTTTTCGGTCGGGTGTTAAAACTATGTTTTTGTCGTTGCGTTAGCTGTAGCATTATTAATGAATTAATATGTTTTTTTATATTGATCTTGGCTCTTATCCTTTAAGTTAGTAGTGGTCCTAAAGTCCTAAGGTACGAAGGTAGTGAGGATATTTTTTCCCTTCTCCTGCACTTACGCAAAACAAATTGGGTGATTATCTTCTAAACGGTCAACGACACAGATACGACGATTAGAGAGAACTTATTCGAAATAATGTTATGAACACGTTGGTAATATCAGTGCAGATACGCCAGTTTGTGAGATACGAGAGTTAGCGGGGAGTGCGACGATATACCTAAGCGCATTAGCCTGCCTGACACTGGCTAGTGCTGCCTGTTTCTGTATACACAAGTCAAGGGGAATTATTTGCTATCTCCACTGCTGCAGTTGGGGTGATTCTCCTGCAGCCAGTGTTAGCTGAAAATGCTGCTCTTGGAAACCACTGAAAATTGGTAATGGAAGTCGAGAGTTTTTTCCGACCAAACCAAAGCGCCATGGGTCTGATCACGCCTTTGGAAAGAGCCTCTTTGCTTCGTCTTACATTTTTTACATCATTAAATTGCAATTGTGTTTTTGTTGACCGAGCTCGATATTTTTTCCGACTGATTTGCTATCAAGGACTACTTTTAAGTACTTGAAATAGAGAATCTATATTAGTCGTATTATCCGATAGTATACAAAATATCCGGGTATTGTATTAACCTTTCAGATACCGTCAATTTGAGACACAATAGTAAAACAATAGATGCGCGAACAATTTGCTTGGGGTTTAATGAACTAAAATTTGAAGGATATCCGAATAATTCGGTTATCCGGATAGCACGCCTACACGACACAGCATCCAATAATGCATTCTGATTTGTTGAAAGATAACCATAACACATTTCCGCACTTACCGTAAAATACTGATAATTGGAAAATATCAATCACATGTCCTTTTTTTAAGCAATCCAAAGTAGAAAATTTATTGCTGAGTTAAAGCACAAAACATCGAAGACACAGTAGTATAAAGGACATATTACCATACCTTACCAATGAGCTATTCAGGAAGTTCCCAGACCTAATATGTAATGTATTATTATTACGTTAGCTACAAATTATCATATTATGATCAGCTATACTCTATTCGAAGTAAGATTAGACATTTAAACGTTTTTAGGGTTCCGTAGTCAACTAGGAACCCTTATAGTTTCGCCATGTCTGTCTGTCCGTCCTCGCTTAATCTCTGTGACCGTTAGCACTAGAAAGCTGAAATTTGGTACCAATATGTATATCAATCACGCCGACAAAGTGGTAAAATAAAAATTGGAAAAAAATGTTTTATTAGGGTAGCCCCCTATATGTAAAGTGGGAAGTTTTTTTTTTAATTTCAACCCTAACGTGTGATATATTGTTGGATAGATATTTAAAAATGAATAGGGGTTTACTACAATAATTTTTTGATAATGTCAATAATTTCGGAAATAATCGCTCCAAAAGTAAAAAACAATGTGTGTGTCCCCTAACTTTTGAACCATAAGTTTAGAAAATATGAAAAAAATCTGAAAAGTAGGACTTTATAAGGACTTTCTAGGAAAATCATTTTGAACTTGATGGAAAGAAAAATTTTTGTACAAAAATGACAAAAAGGTTGTACAAAATAATTTCTGGACTAAGTTGGTAGTATAATCGTGTATGCAAGCATTTTTTTAACTTCGTTTACATATTTTATTATCCTGAACGTATCTTCTTTCAATAAAAAAAAAGAATTATTAAAATCGGTTCTCGCAATCCAAAATTACCACCGAAAACTTCTTCTGGTACCTATGTATTAATTAGTAACCCAATTCCCGCGAGAGATGGCGCTGTACTTTGGGCTATTTCGCGTTCGCGCTGTTAGGATTTTTCCTGAGTTGATCTCGGGTATTATCGAATTGTTCGGTTGATCTCTCCTTGGCATTGGCGGTATTTTCTTATAACTACATAAAACTTCTATCAGGAACATGCTAAGGCAATTTAGAACAAAACTAAAATTCATTTTTTAACGCCATCTATCAAAATTTTAAGGTAAAAACCAGTTCATAAATGGTTCGATAGATGGCGTTGCGTAATGACGTCATCTTTTTAAAAGTCGATGTTAAGATTTTCCCTGCTTTCATGACCTACCGTGGTAAAATATCGTTGCCTCTTAAATATGTTCGTAATTTTACGAGTGCACAATCGCTGAAATTTCTACTACTTGCATACTGTTTTAGTTATCACCGTCCTTTGTGGGCCCGTTTTTAGGGTTCTGTATTTATTAGAGTTCCGTACTTAGTATGTCAACGTAACAAATAGCCTTTTTTTAAACTCGTAAGTGGGAACACTTATTGTGACGGACGGGAAACTACGGAACCCTACACTGAGCGTGGCCCGACACGCTCTTGGCCGGTTTTTTACCATCCTTTCAATCGATTTTGACTTCTATTGCGTTGTTGGCATGAAAAAATAGCAGCTGCAGTAAACAGTTGGTATTGTAATCACCTGTTTGTTTTTAATGTCATCTTTATACCTACAGAATTAAAGTGAAATCCGGTTGAACGGACAATAAAAATTCGTTTGTCTAAATGTCTTATCTTATTTCTTATGAGTATAAATTATAAAAGTTTTTCCGTATCCATCTACAGTCCAGTCAAATGGTGCGACAACAAGACAAATGAAACATTATTAGGTATACGCAATATAGACAAACATGAAAAACAGTTATAAATAGAATATAGACAAGGAGAATGAACATAACAAGTAGTAACATAAAAAAGGTAAAAAAAAAAAATGGCATACTCACGTTTATAAGCGGCTGGAGAATACCAAGCCTGGCCAGCAACAGTTGTTCCTTTACCTGCCGCAGCTCTTCCTGTTGCCTGACTATCATTTGCTGCAACTCCTCGTGCTTTCGTTGCAACTGCTCCTGCCACAGCCACTAACTTGTATCATGCAATAGGGTGCATTGGGAAGCCTAACTACTCAACTGAGATTCGAAGCGAAATTAATAGACATTGATATATTTTAATCATGCTTGAATCTGTTGAACAGTTCTAAAAGATCGTTACATTATGTAGGTATATAGGCCTAAATAGTGGTATTTGTAGCAGCGCGGTGATCTTCGCGAAACTCACCTGGATCTGAGCCTGGTCGGACGAGACGATGACGGGCATGGGTGGGATGGACAGCGGCAGCACGCCGGGCATGCCCACCGCGCTCACGTACGGAGCGGGGTCCAGGTACTGCGCGCCCATGCCGTGCTGCGGCGCAGGTGCCGTGTCCGTATTCTTATGTGGTAACTGCTGCTGCAAGATAAATTCGACATTACTAACGCCACACCACTAACGCATTACCACTAACGGCCCGCCCCTACTTTGTATCATTTATAGCTTGTGTCCAACTGGAATAATGTACATTTCAAATGGCGATACAATTTTTCAAAGTGTTACCCGAGATCACCCTCTCGATACACAGTAATAAAACTTTTGTTTTTGTAATATTACTACAGGCGATAAACTATGGGATAGAAGCACCTTGGTTCTGGATTTAAATAATCCTTCTGACCGAATTTCGGACACTTAGCTAATTTCTACGGAAATTAGCTAAGTACGCTACTGCGCAAGTGCGTGCACTAACTCAGGTATACTCTCTGTTCCTTTACTCTCTTAGTTCGGTGGGTCGGCAATCCGACCCTACCAGTGAGAGATCAGATCAGGATAACACAAATTCTGAACAGCTACTGAAAAGCTCCCGAGTGAAACAATCCCAAGTAACAAAGTTCTCCTGTAGCGCAGTTTATAGGCTCACATCACAGCACTAGTAGCTCTCTCTTAGTGGTTCCAGGTTTTACTACCAAGCTTATAACAGGTTACACGGAGTTCGTTTGGGTTTATAGTACACCTGTTCTTATAAGTTGACTTATAGTCGTGTAAAAACGAAATTATAGGCGCAGTAAAGGCTAAGATGGCCTGTAAGTGTTGCGTAAGTGTAAATACACTTGAGAAAACTTGGTCCAGTAAGTTACACTTACAATCGCCCATATGAAGTAATTATAAATCCGCTATAAGTGTCATACGCCAGTAATAGTAATTTATAGAACTAAATGCACTTAGAACCATTTGCACATGTTACTTGACCTTATAGGGGTGTATAAGTCAACTTTATGTGCCAATTTAAGTGAATGAGTTCTACAGTGGTTTTTTTAAACCTTTTAATATTTATCGCATCTTCACGGCCATTTTGTCATAATATGGCGTTACCTTAGGACTAATATTATTTTTAAACACAACTTAGTAAATAGGCCGTGTTCCAAAGGCGAACAAAAATTGAGATGTAAAACAAAATATACTTCACCGAAAATATTTACTATGCACATATAATATTACGTGCGAAATACTGTTATCATCATTTTATATAAAATAGATTAACTTATTTTTAATTTTTCTCAATAATCGAACAACACAATACAACAAAAATTTACAAATGTTTGAAGTAGATAGTAATAGAAACGCGGAGTACGTTACACGCCTGCCTGGTTTTATTAAATGCTCATGGTGAGCTTCACGGGAGCAGATAGTTCTGCGTAGTCCAACTATAAGTGTATTATTGGTCTAAGTGGTGCTCGTCAAGTCTACTATGAGTGTTTTATTAGCAAAAGTACGCGTATAAAATGGGCCCTTTTCCGTGATTATAAACTTTTACTAGCCTGTTCCGGAACCACTACAAGAACACATTTTGTTACTTGAGATCCAATAACACTGGATGACCTGAGAATTTGACGGCACAGTCGTGTAGTGATTAAGCGGTTGGCTGATTGCGCTTTGTATCGTGGATCCGATTACCGCACGGAAAAAAAATAGAATGCTTGAACTACTATCATCACCATTGTAATAAATTATGTAAGTATACCAATACACTGGATTAACGGACCCAGTTATCCCAAGATTCAACGCTGATTGGAGCCTAAGTTCGCTCCCCAGAAGTGTTATTGAGTTCTCCCTTGCTGACCACCTCGTCGATTCCGACGAGTGTGATCGCAATCCCGCTTTCTTACTGCCACTAGTAAATGACGGTTTTAAGTGATAGAAAGGGATCGAAGCTTAGGGAAGGACTTCTATCTATATTCCGCGGCCAGATGTAGCTTAACCCTAACGCTCTTCAGCAGAGAGACATCTCTCCAAAACTCTTCGCTGCTGCATTGGAGGATGTCTTCGAGACTGGACTGGGGAGGGCTAGGCACTAACGGCAATATCTGTGATTTAATGAGACGATATAGTAGTCAAAGTTCAGACTATGGGAGGCATCAGTACAATGCTCAATAACCCCTGTAGAGCTTCCGAGTGCCCACACAAGATGGGCCGCTTGGCCTATACCCAAAAATGTACAGTGAACCTCGCTTGGCTGAAATGATAATAACGAATGCAAAAAAATAAAGCACGTACCTCGCGCATTGAATTCCGCTGCGATGACCTTGATTCGCCGGACAGCGATCCTGTGTCCGAACCAGTGAACCGGACGAGAGAGGCCCGCGTCCAAGACGCGCCGGCAGTCGCCACCGTTCCGACCGTAGCAACCGTACCCGTCGTGGAACCGGCCGATGCTGACTTTACCGACGCGGGCTGGAAAATGTAGGGAGTATTTTTAGAGTTCGATCCTAGACGAAAACCTTCTGAAAAGAGGGTCAATGTCTAAAGATAACAACAATAAACAGTTACACATTAAACTTTATAGTAGCCTATGAGGGCGGATTCGTGCGTATCTGTTCAAGTGCACTCGAGTCTTTAAACTTCCAGCGGACGGCGAGCAATGCGTAACTCGCCGTCCGGCCGTTCGGTAACCATTCGGACCAAACTCAAGTAGTCGACGGCGCGTAGAACACTACGTGACTCAAAGAGTCAGATGTCAAAACCGTAGGGACTCAGCAGGGTCGAAGTCTACTAGAACCACAAGTCGATTTCTGACAAGGTTACCAATGGTTCTAGAACGCTAAAGCAACTGAAGGAACCTATGTATGTTTCAGTCAGTAAAAGTCTAACATAACCCTCTCGCCATAGAGCCGCCGTCATGAGATGATTTACTATATTAAAAAATAGCTATTCGTCAGCTATTTCAACTTTCTTTGACATTCTACAATAGAGTGCACTTCAACGCGGCCCAACTTAATTGCCTAATAGCTATATTTTAAGTTTCTCATGTAATTTTTATTTTTGGTGTACAATAAAGAATCAATCTATCTATCTATCTATACATTTAACTTTATATTCGCCACGCCGCTCCGTCGTCTTCACCTTTCGTATTTTTGAATGAATAGATATTAACAAGTTCAGGCAACCGGCTATCTTGTATTTTGTGATAGAGTGTTATCATATTTCAGATAAAACAAAATCAAAATATGATTTTTACGAAATCGTTTAAGCCAATTAGTACTTTCTGGAAAGTCGCCAATAACAACAGATCACAATATCGAGATTTCTGCCTTGCCTGAATTTCGTAATTATTCAAGCATACTTAATATATATGTTTCTGATGTCTGGAGTGATTTAGAAGTAAAGTAAAAGATACGTTGAATATTGGATTCATCATCTCCAGCTCGACTTCGCCCTATGTTCGGCATAGAAGAAATTCAAACGTTCTAACGTTACTAGAGAATTTAGTGGCAATTTATTCAATTATAATAATTCAAAAGATCATTACAACTAAAAAAAAACATATTTGCTGCAAATAGGCCACCGACCACAACCACATGACGTCGCCATCGATCTATTTCAGTTAGGGTTGCCGCACACGGTCCATGAGCCACAACCACAAAACGTCGCCAGCGGCATATTTTCTAGTTTTCATAAATTTTATATGGATTCACCTCACACGGTTGACGCCTGTGGCTGTCACACGCTACAAATTGACGCTGCTCGCTTCATGTGGCACGCACCGGCCACTATACCGGCATACGGCACTCCCCCTTCGCTTCATTCAGACGTTCTGGCCCGTTAAGCATGGGATACAAAAAACGGCCACCGATTGCAGGCGTAAACCACCAGCCGGCTTCCTTTGCAGCCGCTTCTAGCTTCAGGTACAAATGTTTTCTGGCTGTCGCGTGATGCCCTTGTGTGGCCAGGCTTAGTTATTAAACTTTGAGCCCCAAAGTAGTACTACTCCACAACAAAAATGCATGCTAGACAACAGTCATAAGTAATATTAATACACAAACTTACACTAACTTGAGACAGTGGTTGGTAGGAGGAGGATCCGAAGGCGTCGCTCGCCTCAGACATGTACGAGGGTGACATGGACACCATGGCGTCATCTGATGGGGCCTCCTTCATCACCCCTCGGTTCACCTCCGCTTCGCTCACGGTATCGCCTTCTACGCCTTCTTGTTTCATGCTCTTCGCTATGTCCGCGTAACTGAAATAAAAAAAAAAAACAATTTATTAACTACATTTAAGTTGTTTCTATTGAGAGCTGAAAAGTTCGGCAACACCACAGCAGAGCCAGACGAATTCGCGGGACGAGCTCAACACCTACAGGGTCGGTAATAGTTCATATGTGCCTAAAACCGCTAGGAATTAGAAAAGAAAGAGAAGACTGCAGTGGAACAAAACGGGGTGAAAAAATATTGTTCCGATAATGGTTACTCATAAAGTATACAGCGACCTGAGAAGTGTAAGAACATAAAAAACTAAGTCAACTCAAGCACATACATAAGTTGGACGACGTCGGATGACAATATTAGAGAAACGGTAGCTCCGATGCTATAAATATTTACGAAAGTGCAAAAAAGCTATTTGTACCTAGAATCGAAAGACACAACAATATTCACTTTTATTGAAACGGCATCTTGGATAGAAAATAATCACAGCTCAAAACCCGATAAACCTATGAAATAGAACCCACGGATCCAGAAATCCTATTAAAAACTTCGAGTTTTTACTCACGACATGGTTGTAGTGGTGGTCCTATCTGTGGCAAACATTCTCGACGACTGCTGCACAAAAGGAACTAAAGGATCGTTTACCAATTAAAGGACATCGGCGTAGCGCAACAGCGCCACAGAACACTAATTTACAGAAGTCAATCTACATACAAAGTGCGCTCGAGCAACACACACATAGACATCGCTCACGGTGAGACACGCATCTGTGAACTATTTTGTGTAATTATTGAGAAAAAAACAAAGTTATTTAACTGTTCATTGGAAAGTTGTTTAAATTCAATATTTTATGGAGAATTATCGTTTTTAAAACTACCAGTTGTGCCTGAGAGGCACTGTATTTCGATGGTTCGTTTTAAAGTAACACAATACAGTTAGGTAGATAGGTAATCGCCCGTAAATAAACAGATACAATAGGAACTATTCGGCTAAACTAAAAAAAGTTCACAGATGCGTGTCTAAAGCGGATGCACTCGCGATTATACTGGGCCGAGGTGCTCTGAGACATCGTGTCTGTGAGCCGTGTTTATGTGTGCGTAGCTCGAGCGCGCTTTGTACAAGTAGCGGCACGTACGTCTAGCGCTGAACGAGACGCGGAGGGGATTGCTGCGCATGGGAATGAACAGAATGCGACTGGAGAGCCAATCGGCGCTACGCACGCTCGCCCTTCATCCCGCTAGCCCCCCTCGGGTACCTTAATTTTTACTTCTGCGCAATAACGGTCAGCGCTAAAGTTTCGTGCCGCTACTTGTAAGTATGTAAATTGACTTTTGTACATTAGGCAGGGCGCAAACGTGTGTCTTGTGTCAGATACAAGCTACCGATGAATATTTGATTTCTATAGAACCAGTATGAAATCATCCACTACCTGCGCATACGTATACATTTTATGTGACCAGTTTCTTCCACTTAATACATACTCACGACGACCAAAAACTGTTCGGTGTCGGTAACTGAAAACTAAGTTTCTACATTTGCGCAGCGTTTTAGTGTTCTGGTTCTGTGACAGCAATCCTAGCGCGACCGCCCAGCGTCGGTATAAAAAGTGAAGTAAATTTTATATGAGATTGACTTCTGTACCTATCTATTTTGTGACGACGCAGTGAAAAGTTATAAACGCGAGCGTCTATAGCGAACTAAATTACATTTTATAAAAGGATAATGGAGAAGGACCATCTTGAAATATCATTTCTTTGTCCCACAATAGAATCCTTCTCGGTTTTGTGTACTGTAGGTGACTTTAATGTCAAATAAATGAACCATATACCTACATACGTTGCATTTCCTAGTTTCGAAGGATAAGAAGGCACAAATATTTTTCTTAATGAGAATGGAGAAAAATGATTAATACGAGTACATTAATGATCTGGTTTTTGCCCGCGGCTTTGTCTGCGAAGAACTAGTAAAAACGCACTGCAGCTATAAATTAATTATTCTGTACAATCATTCAGCAGTATTTATATAGGTGTTTCTTTCCTTTCAAATTGCAAGAGAAGATGTAAATCTTTGTGTAAATTTAGGAGAATATATTTTTGTGTATCATTAAAGCGATTAGATGAGTAAGGATATTACTCTGCGTTGAATAGGAAACGATCTCTCTCAGTCTTTGTTTTGTTAGGTTGACTTTAACGTTCCAAATTTCATTATGTAGCCTTAACGAAGTTTTCCTTAACGAATATCACAACAAAGTAACCATAACATAAATCACGAAATGTTTCGTCATCATCGACATCCTACAGAGGCCGTATAAAATAATGTAAGTTGTTGTAATGTTTCTTGAGTTAGGAAAGAAAGCTTTGTATTTGACCTTTGAAAACAATGGTTTCGCAAAAAAACGTTTGATAATACAGTAACAAACATTTACTCAAAAGACCATGCTGATATTTGGCAATTCTCAGACCGACTGCCTGATCAACGTGACTATATACTTGCTTTTGAGTAATATTATAAGATGGTTGTCGACGATTGTTAAGACATCTTTTATTGTTTAAAATATAGCTTTTCTATTTTATACGCATTAAATAAAGTATACACAATAACGCTTTTTCAATACACTTACTCGAAAACAGGCTCTTATCGCACTACGAATAGGTTCGACATGCCATGTTTATCACCGTCGTGTTTTTTTTTTTAATTTATCATAACAAGGGCTTTTTGCATTCCTATTTCGTCACGGTCAACCGTGATTTTTTTTTTTAAAGCAAGGAGGTGGATACTTTTAAGGTTTTAATATTTATTGAAAATTAAAATTATGTTTTATGAACAGAATATCATTAATTAACATTATCTGTGTTCTAAATTCAAAAATATTTGAATTTCTATTTTTAATATTAAGTAGGATGTATACGGTTTGATACCTTTGCTTCTTCTTTTTAGTAGTGTTATATTTTGTGCAAAAAAGTTGAATTTTAGATTTGAAGAAAATTCTTTAGATGGTGCCGGCGCCGTCAGATATTGTAATTAACTTAAAAAATACTCACGATAGCTTGCTGCCATCTAAATCAAAACTAAAATGAATAGCAACTTTGGAAAATTTTCTTCACTACAAAATGAACAGAAAGTAAGTATTTCCTCGTAGGTGTATTAAAAAGCCTCGTTTGATACACGTGGAGATTTGTCACTGCAGCACTCGGCTCCATAACATTTCGCCTCGGTTACAATGACAAACCTTCCCCACTTGTATCAAAATGTACTATTCCTCTTGGAACTTGAACATATCTCAATCCCGAGGAATGTACGCAGCGACGGCGCCCACACTGGCGCCCCATAAAGGGCCATGGACTGAACGATTCCTGCGTAAAGCCTCCGGCAGGAGGCGTCTGGACCCCCAAGGTTGGACAGGAGCCACTTGAGAGCAGCCCCAGTCCGGTTTAGTTTGGGAGCCTGACGTCAGGATTCCCGTTTTATTCCCTTAGGGATGAAGTTTCGTAAAGTCCGCATCCGCTTCTTAGCGGATGTCTACACCTTATAAGGAATCTAGGAATGTAAAAACCGCTAAAATTAAAAACCGGTTTTATTTTCGGATTACCTAAAAAAATACCGGTTAACCGGGTAACCGGTTTTAAAATTAGTTTTATTTTTATTTATTTTTAAGCGAAAATTTTAAATTGTTTATGAAATTCTAAATAATCATTTTGAAACTTATCTATTAAAAAAAATATTGTATACCTAATGTGGCCATGAATTCTGTTAAAAACAAAAAAATCTTAACTTTATAAAAACGAATGTTTCAGAATGATGTCATACATAGAGAATCCAAGCTACAAACCAATATCTTCTACTCAAAATATCCACCATTAGCCTTAACACAGGCTTTTCAGCATTCAGGGCGTGGTCTATCGGTTTACGCACGGTGATCATTGGAAAGTTGTCCACCGATGATCGTAAAGAATTTTTAACTATTGTTACGTGCAGCCCATGCCCTCTAATATAGATCTCGATTTGTAGTTCAGGGTTGAGGTCTGGGCTAGCCAAAGGTCAATCATCAGCCTTAACCAGTTGTTTAGCCGGAACGCGGATTCACGCGGGACACAATAACTTTTTTATTGTGTCTCTTACGACATACGAAAGGTTAATGAAATCCAAAACACTCGCTGCAAGACAAGCCTGGGTAGTGCGTGCCCGGTGACCAGATGTTTAGTCTTGCTGAAAAAACCCTAGTATGTTATCAAAAAGAGAGAGGTTTTAAGAGGCTTTGCTATGGCGTTTAGGATAGTATCTTGATACTCTTTAGCTAAAGTTAGCTAACCTAACCTAACCTTGGTCATTCCGTTTATACCCTTACCAAACCATTACTGGCACCGCATGATGATCATTCAGAATTCTAATCACCTGTTGAGAGTATTCTTTGGAGTTACAAGCTTACACCCGATCAGGGCCCCAAGTCTGCTATTTTTATAAATTCGTCATTCCAACACGATCCTATTGTCATTTTGCTAAAAGTTTGTAATCTGCTAATTCATAATGATCGATCATTGATCGGTCAGTGGTCTTTTAATAGAATTGTGGTAGAATGATAATTTAGAGAATATTAAAACCAATAACTGCACAATAACGTTCTAATGGTCAAACACTGATCAAATAAACTGTCAAAGTTTTACCAAATTACCGCAAACGTCAAATATTCATTTGTCAATATGTACGAGATTACCATTTTAAGCCACTTCTTTCAATGAAGTGTCAGTGGTTGATCATTGGAAAGTCATAATGACGCCATTAAATTAGTAGATTACCAAAACTTTTCAAAATCAACAATTATGAAATCAGTGATAGATCATTCTGACACTATTGTAATAGCAGACTTGAGGCCCTGTTTGCTTGTTGTAATATTCCTTGATTGTGAAAATTTTCTCTTCGGTAGCAAATATATCCCTGAGTTTTGCATCAGTGTAACGAACAAGCAAAGATTTTGATCTTTTCACTCACTTTTATATAAGTGACTCGTTTAAAGTGATAATTTTATGATGAGTAACAACGGTGGGTATTCCATCTACGAATAAAAAAAATTGTGTCCTTACGAGATTTCAATTCTGGCCCTGACAGCATTCACTGCCTGCTTTCACAACACACGGCCGGCCTGGATTTTTAATGATCGTAAACAGAAGAACTGTACAGTTGGTGTAGCTATAACTACGGTACATACATATATATAAACAGACCTACGACCGATATCAAGCCTCAACAGAGTTTTAAAACCATGTTTGCTAAAAAAAATACTGTCGTTTGAAAGTAATAAATAACTCGAAAAAAAAACGGTTAATTGAAAAAAAAAAAAGTTGAGAGGTGTCAAGGGACACCCGGATGGAACGAAGTTCCTTTTATATATATATATATATAAGAGAGAGAGAGAGAGAGAGAGACAGACAGAGAAACATGCGCACGCCGCACGGCTTACAATAGCTTACTATAGCAAAAAGTGTCGTTACAACTTTTCGTGAAAATTTTTTCCGTCTAGCCCCCTTACACAACGCGCGATAAGGAACTTCGTTCCAAAAACGGTTTTTTTTAATCATTACACATATGCCGAGAAACCGGTTTTTCGGTTTTCGGTTTAACCGGTCTCATTCCCTAGAACCTACCTGCCAAATTTTAAGTTTGTAGGTGTTTAGTTAGTGGTAGATTTCAACTGCATCCGTAATGTCATTGTCTGTTCTTAACGGTATTTGAATATCCACGGTATCAATTATGTACTCTCGGAATTGGATCCAATCAGCATTTTACTGTGTAATTTACAGGGTGTCGGTACTTTGATAGGTTCATTCGATAAATCAGCTATTATTGCAGTGTTATCAGATGATAGATCGAGACTAGATTTGCAGCATAAGGACGAGGTGGGAAGACCTTTAGTGACAAAGTAATCTACTAAGTCAGGTTTCTTTTTGACACTAGTAGGCCAACAGATTACGTACTTTTAGCAAAATGACAATGCGATCGTGTTGGA
This sequence comes from Mythimna ferrago, assembly GCA_910589285.2. Lineage (NCBI taxonomy): Eukaryota > Metazoa > Arthropoda > Insecta > Lepidoptera > Noctuidae > Mythimna > Mythimna ferrago. The sequence continues at coordinate 19,770,980 of OU342673.1, read as the reverse complement.
ATGACGAATTCATAAAAATAGCGACTTGGGCCCCAGGACAACTGATTCATGCGATCCTTTGGAGTGAATACTGATTCATCAGTTTTTGGATATCAGGTTCAATAGACGTTTGTAAAATAACAACTTTTCAGTATGCACATTGCTATTTAATGCACATGGAAGTTATTAGCACATTACTTTTCGTTTTTATCTGATATAAACTAGTGCTTGATTGCGATCCCACCTGATGATAAGCAGTGATACAATCGTTGATGGTGAGACGCACTAGTTTATTAAGAGCCTATTCACTCTAGCCTTGAATACACCCAAATTATAATCGGACGGGAAGGTAAATTGTTCCAGTCCTTCGATGGACGCGGTATAAACGACGACGCGAAACGCTTGGTTATTACAGGCAAAGCTCTCCATTTTTCCCATTAAAGAATTCACAAACTCACAACAACACTATACCATCAAAAATTTGTGCAACTACAATTATTAAATTTTCAATAGGCCGGGTTATAGAGAATCGGAGCTTCAAATTGGTGTGGTTTTTAAGTCTATCTGCCTTACACTGTCTTTTACTTTAGCTAGAAAAAGAAAATTAAATAAATATGAAGTTAGATACGATGCGGTTTTTGTACCAACGTAAACACTCGACACAGTATCAACAATCGAGTAGTCGCTAGCGAGTCCGTTTGACTCATGGTACGAGTTTAATTGTAATCTATTCGATGCACGTTTATTCGATATCGACTACGGTAAGATGGTGTAGTTTTTCGATAGTAACTCAAGGTAAGAGTACTGGATTCACTTATCAATAACAGGATAATGAAGTAACTGCCGTCTTAACTATTTGCCGAAATTGGAAAAGAGTTGTATTAACAAAATAATAAAATAAAACTAAACTAAGACTAATGACGACATTAATGCTGGCGTATCCGACCAGCGCTCCTACTGCAGGATAGGTCATGGTGTCCGAGGCGGTCGACTGCTTCACCAAATTGACATCGATGTGGAGCTCCACTAGGAGCACCCAGTCGCAGGCTTGTAGAGATCCGGAAGGTGGTATCACTCATTTGTCATCTTAGATCATTTTAATTTTTCAGGCAAAAAACACGTGAATTGCAAATTAATTAATTACTGAGACTGAGTTCCTTAATTTACTCCTTTTTTTCGTTTTGACGCCAGCTGAACAATTTTATACAAATAATGTCTGGCTACTTCTTACAGAAATGAGTCATGGGTCACTACATCCAAGCAGGTTTAGATTCCTACATCCATTACCCAACGAGACGACACTTAATTTGAGAGTAAGTGGGGAGTCAGAAGGTTTAAAACCGTGCTTTATGATATAAATAACACAAAAAAACATCAACAATTTGGCCACAACAGTTACTTCAAAGAACGTAATATCCTTACAAACACAAGTGACATTTATGTTGACCTCAGTTAAAAAATGGTCATTCAATGTAAGCATTGTTTCTTTTTTTATTATTTATTAAGTCATGCCTTCAGTTCGACGTTCGGTCTAAAATTATTCAAACTTAGTAAACAACAAAAAGGGAAAAACAATTTCTCGAACGATTCCAAAAATAGTAAACAATCGAATGAGCGTCTGAATAGATTCTGTAATATTTGATGATCTAACAAGGTTAACTAAAAATAATAGAAATAGGCGAGTGTACAGAATGAGCCTAAATTTTGTTTTTGAGCTTAAATGGAAATCCTAGGAAATCGTCATTCCCTGTTAAACACTTTCAAGGAACGAAGAAATGGTATTTTTGTTGTATTTGCCTTTAACCTTTCTTTTTTTAATCAAAATAAAAACCAAAGCACTACGTGGGGAAATTTAGATGTTATAAATTATTTTTTTTCTGGCCAATAGGCACAAGTAAACTGGTGGTATAAAAACGCCTACAAATCTTCTCAAGTAGGTACCATAATTATTATTAAACATGTGCTCAACAAAATGTATATAGTAGATAATATCTGGAGGATATAAGCGCTGCTTTACCTTCTAGTTGCAGTTTATGTTTAAGTAAACAATCTTACGATAAGCCCTCATTGTTCTGTGGGTAAGCAAGTTAGTCTGATTAAATAGCTTGTAAGTGTCATGATTAGTAACTTTACTATTATTTTAGACGTCTTTTGTAACACTCTGTTACATGATTTACGATGTTTTTTTTAAGCTATTGCATAGCTTCTATCGCAGGCCTTGAGCGTGGAGACCGAATCCAGAAATTCCGTAACGAAAATAACCTAACACCCCCCACTCATTTGTTTTTTGAGCGTGGTGACCGATAAGAAAACAAATGAGTGAACAATCAATCAAAATTCAATTCAATGTGTGAAAGTGTAACTTCAATTAATATCAAAGAAAAAAAACAAAGGAAAAAAATACTGCATAAATAAAATAAATAAATAATTATAATTCCATAAGTTGATAAAAATGCTATGCAATAGCTTTACCGCGGCAGTCCCCGAGTGCCACACGACTTTTTTTAATTTACGATCTTCAACGTCATACAGTTTTGTGACGTCAGCTTTTGGCAGAGTTGACAACTAGTAACATTTCAAATATTCACACTATTTTTTACGCATACTCTATAACTGTAACAAACAAAGCTTTCACCTACCTCTAGAAGGATCTAGCAACATATTCGAGAGATTTCGCAGCATCAAAATTCATTTTTATGACGTCATTCCTACAGTACGTTTCATTATGTATGGAAAATCCGAACAAAAAGCCACTTCGTATTCAGAGGCACGTGTAACATATTAAATTACTATTGCTCAACTGTACTCAATTTGCTTTGAATTTGATAATTAAAATTAAGCCTAGCTTTGTTTTATAGAATAACTAATTTGTTTTTATTTCAATATACCTCGGAAATGTTTTCCTATTCGTAAACTCGTTCTGATGGGCGAATGCCAATGGTTTGCATAAAACCAATCTAGCTCCTAGTTAGTATTTTTAGCAAGACACTAATTACTGTAGTTGTAAAATACAAGAGAAGTACAGCAGTATCCCTTTTTATCTAAAGTCAGTTTATACGGTTATTTGGGAGCGGTTGTTTACCAATAAATGTTTACAGGCCTTATATTTACAGGTTCACATTTACATGTTTTAGGTTACAGGTAAACATGCTTGTAATGTAACCCCTACAAAAATAGTAGTTTATTATACTATCAAATAACCTCAATTTTTGATTTAAGCTCTTGATGTGGATTATTTTTCAAATTCTACTTTAGCCAGAAAACCTATCAAAAAGACATTGCTATGCACCCATACATTGTTCACCCTGGAGCCAAGAGCTTCGGAAAATTATGTAGGTATTGTATTTCCTAACATATTAAACAACTATATGATCTTCTTTTTATAGCGGACTAGCTTCAGAAGAGATATATTTAAAAAATATATCTGGTTATAATCGAACCATAACAATGAACATTGGTAAGATTTTTCATATTTACATGTGTGATTTTTAAGAAACTGAAAACAATATCATAATACATGTAGCAATTTTTCGTTATTGAAAGCAAACAGCTTCCGTTAACAGACGCTATAAGCTCCGAAAGTTACCAAAACACACCGATATACAGTACAATTCACGAATGACGGCGGCCGTGAAGTTTGGGTAGAAGGCTGCGCAGTAACGTGTTTTAGAAACCAAATGGCGACGTGCATGTGCGAGAAGAGTGTAGTATGCACGAACGTTCGCAAAGGCTAACTTCACGGCCGCCATCATTCGTGAATTGTACTGTAATTACAAAGTGCAAGCGACGCTAATGCAAGCAGACTGAAGACTGTGACTTTGACAATGACAAAAGACCAATAGCTACATCAAAAATAGGGATGGCAAATACGATACGATTAATCGATATTTCCTAAGATTTACTATGGCAATATGTTACCAGCTGCCTTGCATCAACTTTTGTCATTCCATTATAAGTATGGCAATGTCTATTTTACGTATAATAACACTTCTATACTTGTTAATATTATTACCTGATAACATCTGTAAGTAGTTTTTTTTTTTTTTAGTTGGGAAAATCATCCAATGACATCCCCCGCTCTTGGGCGGAGCGGGAGATAGTGTCAGACTTTTACTGACTAAAAACCCACTCCTGTTCCTTCTTTGCCTTTGTTCCAGGGCCCCGGAGATCTCTTTCGCATCACCCATGGCCCCGGTAGGCTACGACCCTGCTGGGCCCCTACCCGGTAGGCTACGACCCTGCTGGGCCCCTACCCGGTAGGCTACGACCCTGCTGGGCCCCTACGATTGGTGACAACTCCTTGAGGCGCGCGTGGACCCCCACGCGCCGGCGACGTCTTGGGCTCGGTCCGGACGATTATCGGACGGTTGGACAGCGGGCTACCTATTGCTCGCCATCCGCAAGCCCGCGACTACGATTGCCGGAAATCGGGATCGGAATACCGGCGGCTAGGGCGCGAGGGCCGTCGCCTCGCGCGTTCGGCCGCCTCCTTTGCTAGCATTACTGCTTCGCAGAAGAAGGCAACTGCCTACCACATCTGTATCTAGTTTGCAATATTGTTTTTTTTTTTATAAAACATTTGTAATGTATTCAGTAGGTAAAAATAAATATCTTCTTAATTAATAAAGCCCAAAAGGAGGGTTCCTTTTGTTATACTTGTCGTAAATAATCGTTTAGTTAGTTATAAATAGACCACTCACTTTTCTAAACGATCATTAGAAAACCCAAAAAAAACTAATCATGATGAAATAATAGGTTTTGGTCACTATATCATTATTCGAACTACCTACCTATTTAAAATCGTGTATAACCTCATTTGTAAATAAAGTATACTTTTTAGGTTTTTTAAATAACACTATTAGAGAAAAACATAAATTGATATATTACAATTGACTGGACACCCCTAATTCATTAACAACACGACCTTACATTAGACGTACCTACATGGCGGTCAACGGATGTTATTAGTTGCGTAATAGTACATTATGATATAACTGTGTAATGTTAGTGAGTACCGTCGAGGCGGTATTAAGACCCGAGCCATGGCGAGGGTCTTAAGAGAGCCGAGAACGGTAACCACTAATTACTCACGTGTATCATACGACGTTTTTCAATACACTTGTGAAGAAAAAACTGTAAAACTAGTAAACTTTTGTGGCGGTAAAAATCTGTTTTCAAATGCGCGCCTTTTTTTTTACCTTTCAATACACTCACTGAAATGAATAAACGGGGGTTGACCGGCGACTCGTGGGGACGACCTGCGCCCATCCGGATACGATAATGTATTAAAATTATGGCGGGGAGCGGTTGAACAATAAGGTTTTAACTACACTAGCACTAGTGCGTAATGGTAATCAAAATGTCACAGTTTGGTAACAAGGGCCATTATGTACCTAAATGCGGTGCAATAAGAGTCACTTTCTGAGCAAGTGTATTGAAATAGTAGATTATGTGACTAGGGGATAAAGCAGTGTCTTTAAGTCGAGGGCGGCCATGTTGAATTCCGAACGAAACGAAGGTTGCTGATTTTAATCCCGAATGTCAGTGAGGGATACAAATAATTAACTCCCGAGCATTGCGAGGGAGTTAATAAAGAAACCTGAGTGAGGTGAGGAATTTAAGCGGCCTAAGACAAAGACAGCTTAATCCCCGTGTTGCATACTCTTATTTTTACTCCATCTGATGAGATGGTGGGCGGCTTGAATTCCTCACTTCATTCAGGTTTCTTTATTAACTCCCTCGCATTGCTCGGGAGTTAATTATATAAATCCCTTCGTTTCGTTCGGAATTCAACATGCCGCTCTCGACTTACAGACACTGCTTTATTCCCTAGTCACATAATCTACTATACAAGGTGCAGTTTTAAAACTGCACAATATTTCAGGAGGTTGTAATAAAACTCATAAATAATCATGTAAAAATACGATACCTGGTCAATAATCAATAATACTTGTAATTTTTATTTTTTTATTTTAGCCGTTTTTCAGAATAACCCTCTAAATAAACTTCTTAGAGAAACAGAATCACCCGTTGCGAATTATCGCGCGTCATGTCACTGCTTGCGTGAGTGCATCAACCTGTACGAGGCTCCGCCCACTTATCCTACGAAATGAATAATTTAGCCTTATTTGTACCGTACATAATGTAAATTATTGTCTTTTTCGCTAATTAACTCATTTTTAAGCATCATTACAATGGGAAAACCTTTTTAAAGTTCACGTTGACGTCGCGTCGTTAGTTAGGTACTTATCAGCTGATGAATAAAATGCAATAAACCTGATAAAAAGCTTACGAAATTGAAATTTCCCTTCCTATTTTTTAACGGACTGAGGATCGAGAAAAAAACTTCAAGAAAATTTGTGATAGTTAAGTAGCTAGAGTCCGTCTAACGAAAGCGTGACCTGAGAAAAGGAGGTTAAAACCAAAAATTTTGAATGTGGTATTATTGAAATAGTAGGAGAAAAAAGTTTTGATACTTGAGTATTTTTGTATTTTATGACAATTGTATAATAGTTGTATAGGAACCTTAATTTCAGTCAAAAACGTGTGTGTAGACTTAAGCTAGAACTACACTACACCGACGCACACGTGTGAGACGTCTCAGACGTGTTCGGTGGGTGCACACACTACACCGACGCAACGCGTAACACGTGTGATGCGCATTACAACCTTTGATTTCATCGGAGGACTAAAAACAGATCAAACTCGCTTTTTCATTTACAATCGAAGACACTTCCGCCTGACCACCGCGGTCTCGCCAACACTAATAATGTGTTTCAAGATTGTTGGATTGGAATCGATTCGTTTTAGCACAGAGAAAATTCAGATCTTTTGGGATTAGTCAAGCGGGAACATGTTTCATACTCCAGTGATTGTTTTAAATGATACGGATCGACTCGTGAGACACAGAAAGTTCAGCAGCTATCTCTCTCAAACTTAAACTAGAATTTCAGTCACTATTTCCTTCACTTTCGCGATTTTAACTTCAGTTGAAGACATTGATGCACTACTAGACAGAGTGAGGCAAATCTTTCATTACATCCAACCGCTTTGGAACGCATTCTACCACTCATTAGCATGTGTTTTTGATTAAGTCGATTCACCAAAAGCCTTCTTTGTTCGATGTTTTTGTCAAATATGAAATTCGCAATATGCCAGATTATCTAAAAATATAAGAAAAAAAATCGTTATATCGTAAATATAAATATTAGTCAACAAGGATCAAGATTATAACGTCATTCTATCTTAAAAATTCAAAAATCGTATATAAACATTGTTGGTTTTTATTGAAAACACCTTTTTTCTCTTCTTGTTTTTGTTTGAATTTATTAACCATAGTGTGTAGCAGTTTTCGCACGTTACTGTTTATTGTTTTTCCCATAATTAAGCAATTATTTTTGAAAAATAAATATCTGTTTCCAAAAACTGACAATTGCAACCATAGACTTTGACGTGATTTTTTCGGCAAAACAATGTTGCCAATTTAATTTTTTTTAAAAACTCCAGGTTACGCTTTCAGTAGACGCACTCTAGGGGTTTTAAGTGATTTATCTTGCCTCATAAGTAGGTATTTTTAGCGTAGTTAAAATTTTTAAATCAACTTATTTACACTAAGCAAATTGATTCGGCTAACAACGTATTTACAAATGATTTTTTATGTACTTACAAATAAAATAAAAAAAACCTAAGTACTTGTTACCTGGAGGTAGGTATTGTTCAAAGTGTCCACCTTCACACTCCAGCCACAGCCTTTTATTTTATTTTAATTTACGTAGCACAAACACATTCGTTTTTAAAGTGTCGAAAGCACTGATCACCTTTTCACATAATTGTGTTCGGAACGCAGAATTGTCAAAACTCGCGGAGTCTTTGTGTGGCAATCAGCATTACCCTTTGAGATGGACGTTACGCTGTCTCCACTGATAGCATACAAGCGCCAACTCTACATTGGAGTGTTGGTTTCTAGAGATTAACTAAATACCGCAACCGTTAACGACCGAAGGCGCCGCACCTGAGGGCGAATTTGCAAGCGTGTGGACACGTCGGCGACCTCAATTACACTAAAGTTTAGTTAGTTTAGTGACTAAACTGAATCGATTGATCGATGGCCGCGGGGGCGTGGCTAGGGTGTGCCATGCGGGATGATGATTGGATGATAGATTATTTATGAAACTATCGTTGCGAGTTAGTGTGTGTGAAAACGCCGTTTATTGTTCCGTCATTCCGTGTTTGTGTGTGTGAAAGAAAGCGCGGTTAAAAGGCAGGTATCAGACTGGCTGCTTTTTAAGAAAGGTAATTCACATATACCGATTTCCTTAAATAAGAAAAAAAAATAACCTACTCATTTTATTATTGATTCGGGTCGAGAATCACTAACATAATTACCTCCTGAAATATTTTGCAGCTTCAAAACGACACCTTGTTTATGATATTCCTTGAGAGTAGTTCACACCCAAGTTTGCAACCCTGAAAACCCTGTGCTACCTCCATGGTGCTGGAAAACCTACGAAATGTTGGTACTTTTTAGTATATTCAAAAAAACTACCCGAAGAAAGCGTTTTACGAGTACATATTTTGCTTGTAATGTAATAATAATAATAATAGCCTTTATTAACAATCTAATACACTGTTTTTTTTATGAAATGTAAAAAAATATTATCCGACACCGGTTTCAGAAGATTGTTTTGCTTTAGCATAAGCCTCCCCCATATTCTTCCACAGTTCTCGGTCATGAGTTTTCCTCTTCCACACAGGCCCCGCTTCCGCCTTAATATCGTCGTCCCATCTTCTTATCGGGCATCCTCTCTTCCGTTTGCCTTCTCTGGGGTACCATTCAGCTACTAATTTAGGGGTCTAAATTTTATTGCAGAACTTTTTACGTCATAATATTGTTTTGCATAACAACGGATAGCATAAACTTCATTTCGCAGAAAATCATTTCGCATACACTCAGTTGTCATACATTCAAAACTCATAATTTTGTTAGTCAGAATCATCTTTAGGCATAATGTTTATATCCATAATAATTAAAAAGCAGAACCATCATATCGCAGAAAATTCACAGTCAGAATCGTCTTTTGGCATACATTTTATATCGATAGAATAGAATAGAATAGAATAGAATAGACTTTATTGTACACCAAAAAGTAATACAGCTAATTACAAAAATATTGTCGGCTTGGATGCATGTAGCATGCAAACAGGCATACAACATGCAAGCAGGCATGCAACATGCAGCATGCATGCAGCATGCATGTAGCATGCAAGCAGGCATGCAACATGCAGCATGCATGCAGCATGCAAGCAGGCATGCAACATGCAGCAGGCATGCAGCATGCAAGCAGGCATGCAACATGCAGCAAGCATTGTTTCTGTCACGGCTCCGGCGCTGCGGGGTTTGGGCGGCGCAACGCGAGCTTATCGTCACAGATGGTTTTAACGCTCACCACCGCAGCTTCGGCTTGCTGGCCGGCCCGGCCAGCCTCAGCCGCGGTGGTGGGCCTTCAAACCACCTGCTCCTCAGCTCGCGGGCCGCCCTACCCCTCCGCGCCTACGCGGGTTTAAATTACACTCTAGGGATAGGGCAGACAAGACTGCGTAAAGTCGGTTTCGCAGCGATTCATATGCTTAATCATTTTAACACCAATAACATCTTACACGATAAACAGTATGGTTTCACCAAAGGGCGTTGTACAACTGACGCTGGTGTCTCCTTACTAAAACACATTTTTAATGCGTGGGAGGAGGCACAAGATGCTATAGGCATCTTCTGCGACCTGTCTAAGGCGTTTGATTGTGTGGTTCATGAAACATTACTCCTGAAACTGGAGCATTACGGACTAGGCAAAGCAGCGTTAAGCTTATTAAAATCGTATTTGAATGACAGACAGCAACTAGTTCAAATAAACGGTGTCAATTCGTCGGGATTAAATGTGAAAATGGGAGTACCCCAAGGTTCAATTTTAGGTCCTTTTTTATTTTTAGTTTATATTAATGATTTACCCTATTTGCTGAAAAATAAACTTAATATGGTGTTGTTTGCTGACGACACTTCTTTGATTTTTAAGATAAATAGAAGGACTAATAATCTTGACGATGAAAATAACGCTTTATTGCAGGTCCAAAACTGGTTCACTGCTAATAATCTAGTTCTAAATGGGAAAAAAACTAAATGCATAAGATTTTCCTTACCAAATGTCATAAGTAGTGATTGCGACATAGTATAGAACAATGAGAAACTAGAATTTGTTGATAAAACAGTTTTCTTGGGGATTACGCTTGACTCTAGGCTACAATGGGGTCCTCACTTAACATCTCTTGCAGGACGGCTTAGCTCGGCTGCATATGCTGTTAGAAAAATCCGCCAATTTACGGATGTTGATACCGCTAGACTAGTCTATTTTAGTTATTTTCATAGTGTCATGTCGTACGGTATCTTACTATGGGGACGGGCTGCAGACATCGAGTCAATCTTTATATTACAGAAAAGAGCCATCAGAGCTATTTACAATCTCCGCCGGTGCGATTCTTTAAGGGAACTGTTTAAAGATATTAACATAATGACGGTACCTTGTCAATATATCTATGAAAACATCATGTATGTTAGAAAAAATCTTCATCTTTTTAGCAAAAGAGGCGATAGACATAATTATGTTACAAGAAATAGGGATCAATTAGTTCAACCAGGTTTCAGACTGGCTAAAGTGGCCTCTTCTTGCATGGGGTACTGTTTAAAATGTTATAATAAAATACCACCCCAAATATTAGAACTCAATGAAACGAAATTTAAATCTTGTATTAAACGCACACTATGCAGGCAAGCATATTATAAGTTGGAGGATTATATTCAAGATAAAAATGCTTGGCTCAATGCTGGTCCAGCTCCACTACCACTAGGGCGTACTAATTAGTTGATTAGTTGGAAACTAATATTATTATTTTTAATTTGAAAGACACAATTGCATTGTATAATGTAGAAGCACTTTTTCCAAGTTTGTGAATGTGAAGCACCATGGAGCATTTTTATTAGGTTACAACTTTTTTTTTTGACATTACGAGCATGGCAGTTGAGAGTTTGTCATGCTCACTCAAATGTCTCGCTGTTGGTGGCACGTGTTATTGGGTCGTTCAGTTCCCTTCAAAATGGTTGAGCTGAGTGGGGCTGATGCACGCGTCATGCTCGTGAACGGGTGCCGTCAGATGGGACTGGTCATCTCTTAGCTGCCAGTGGCTTAATTCAGTTTCTATCTTTTAATTATTTTACATTTTTTATTTCATTATCGACATTGTGCTCACATGATAGAAGCAACAAGTAATATGTAACCAAGCATTATATGTAACACATAATATGATTTAAAAGAGTGTCCATGGAGTTTCTTGCACGTTCTTCTCCATAGAGACCTACTCTTTGGAACGTGCAATTTAGCTTCACTTTTCTTGGACTGACCGACATTTGACTATTCAAAAGTGCCTGTAAATGGTCTATTTGAAATAAATGTTTTGATTGATTTGATTTGATTTGATTGATTCGTTTCTGTCACAAAATTTTGCAGCACAACGTATTGACTTTTTATGACACAAATTTAATTTAATATTGAAAATGCTACCAATACATGCTATATTTAGAACATTCTATGTCACTTTTGCAGACCATTCGATTTTAAATACATTGCACGTAGGTTATCTAACCATTCGACAGCATAAATTTACTTTATTTAAATTATCAGTTTTATTCCATATATTATAAGTTTTTGATGTTTTGAACACTAATTTTTACAAGAAGATACATCTATTTTAATTTTTGATGTTCAAATATGCACCCATACCAAATAATCGTATCTCTAAATTGTTATGCTAAACAAAATTATGCATAATATTAATTATGGCAAAGGTAATTATGCGAAACAAAATTCTGCCAAGATAAAAGTATGCCATTGTAAATTCGGACACGTAAATATTCTGCCAAACAAAAGTTATGCTAAATAATTTTTATGCCTTAAAAATATTCGATTAAATAAGATTATGCCATGTGAGTTATGCCAAATAAAAATCGGAGTATCAAGATTCTGCCAAATAGAAGGAACCCCTAATTTAGCCCATTTCTCTTTTCTGTTTCTGATTAAGTGACCCGCCCATTTCCACTTTAGTTTTTTTATATTATATGCCACGTCCGCTAGTTTTGTTTTCCCTCTGATGTATTTAAGGCTTAATTTGTCTTTTCTCTTAACATTAAGCATACTTCTTTCCATGTTGTGTTGGCAAATTTGCAATTATTTAGTATTTTGCTTGGTTAAAGCCCATATTTGACAACCGTAGGTCATGGTAGGAAGTATACACGAGTTAAATACTTTACTTTTTAGCGTCAGTCGAATTGATTGTTTTTTTGTGATTTCTTTTAGGGACCAGTATCGCTTCCATGCTATATTTACCCTATTGTGTACTTCTTTAGATGTATCGTTTGTAGGAGATATAATCTGTCCATGATAAGTGTATTCGTCTACAAACTCGATGAGATCGTTGTTGACCCATATGGGTGGTTTCGAACGATTTGTCATCAATTTAGTTTTTGTTAGATTCATTTGCAGTAATGTAATAAAGCTAACTAAATATACTACAATTTGAGTTTAATTTCAGCACTCTTGGTTCACTGGTTGCAGAGATAAAGCTTGTCAAAGTAGGCTTTTTTTTTGAAAAATGAGAATTTTGTGTTTGCGACATATTCAAAGACACGTACTGGCTAAACTAATAGTTCTAGAGAAAAGTATGAGGCAAGAATTTGTAGGAAATTTAATTAACTTAAATTTAATCCGAAGTAATGCATCTAGGCTTCATAACTTCCTCAAAAATAATAAAATATCGTGTTCGTCGTACATATAATCAATCTGTATAAGTTTTTAGTTGTGCGCATCACGTGAAATGTACGAAATCGATGTACCTAGATAACTCATAAACAATAAAATTGTGTGAAAGTTGGTATATTATTTAGGCTTTGTTTTATTGCAATCGATTGACTATATCGAGAGATATACTACATTTATTGACTATTAGGCTGTACGAAGTCCACCAGGTCAGCTAGTTAAATAATAAAAACATTGCACTGAATTATGTATGTATATATATATTTTGTAAAAAAAACCAAGAGTGCAAATTTCACATCTTACATGTAAGTATGATGGTTTCAAAACAAATAAACATAAGACACTGAGTAGGTAAATCAAAACCGTTTAGACGTTCGCCCTTTTGGAAGGACCAGGTCTTATCCAGTCTAGATCAGCGGGGGGGAGTGGAGAAGGAGGGATAATGTTTTCAGGAGGTGGAGACGGGTCGGCATATGGTGTTGGGTCTTCCACATTCTTGTCCTCCTCATCCAGGACGATAGAGATGGCGTTATTGCAATTTCGACCTTGGTAAAAGGAACATAGGATAGAGCACTTGAGCTCAGACAAAAAAAAAGGTTAAGCATAAGCATAAGCAACCTCTTTTGCATGTGCAAGCCATCATTTTAATCAAGTGACAGAATTTTACAGTTTTCCGAGCACTGCGGTAGAATTGCTCATCTTTGACTTGCTGTATCTTTGCAACCAATGGACAAATTTTGCTCAGGTTTTACTTAAGTTGTAGCAAATTTAGTTATCGTTTTTAAAGTTATGAACAAAGATCTTGAAAAACGCTTCGTTAGGGTAGATTTTTCGAAGAAACTAAAAAAAGTGCCAACATTTTGCAGTTTTTGGATCACCATGGGAGTTGCACAGGGTTTTCAGGGTGTAAACTACTCTTTCACTTGGGTGTAAACTACTCTCAACGGACCTAACATATAAAAACATCGTAGTTACATGCTCGTTTGCGACGTTTGTGCTTTTTTGTATCGATATTGACTGGACTATATTATTATCAAGTAGTTTTAAATTTGACCTTATGCCATTTTTTTGTTTAACTATTTATTTAATATACATTGTTGTCATTTATTTTTCAATTAAATAACTTTATTAAGTTACGTAACTTACCTAATTAGTTTTTATCGTCAACGTGAAGTATATTAATTTTGATTTCATAATTGAAGTGGAACTAACGTTATGAGAATAGCCAAAGGGGTTTAACAACTTTGGAGCCTTCGTCTGGCTACCTGACTGGGATCTAGCCTGCAGGTCCCAAACAGACCAGTGCGCGCCGTCGACGACTTGGGCTTGGTCCGGATTGTTAGCGGACGGCCGGACAGCGAGCTACCCATTGCTCACTGTCCGCAAGCCCGCGCCTACGCAGCTACGGTGGCCGGAAATCGGAATCGGAATCGGAATCCCGGCGGAATCGAAATCGCACCTCAAGGAGTTGTCAGCAACAGCAGGGACCCAAACAGAAGGACCTATTTTGACATAATTTTTAGGGTTCCGTAGTCAACTAGGAACCCTTATAGTTTCGCCATGTCTGTCCGTCTGTCTGTCTGTCCGTCCTCGCTTAATCTCTGTGACCGTTAGCACTAGAAAGCTGAAATTTGGTACTAATATGTATATCAATCACGCCGACAAAGTGGTAAAATAAAAATTGGAAAAAAATGTTTTATTAGGGTAGCCCCCCTATATGTAAAGTGGGAAGTGATTTTTTTTTTTTAATTTCAACCCTAACGTGTGATATATCGTTGGATAGGTATTTAAAAACGAATAGGGGTTTACTAAAATCCTTTTTTGATAATGTCAATAATTTCGGAAATAATCGCTCCAAAAGTAAAAAACAATGTGTGTGTGTCCCCTCTAACTTTTGAACCATAAGTTTAGAAAATATGAAAAATATCTGAAAAGTAGAACTTTATAAGGACTTTCTAGGAAAATCATTTTGAACTTGATGGAAAGAACAGTTTTTGTACAGAAAAAACAAAAAGGTTGTACAAAATAATTTCTGGACTAAGTTTGTAGTATAATCGTACTTACATGCAAGCATTTTTTTAAACTCCTATGTGGGTACACTTATTGTGACGGACGGGAAACTGCGGAACCCTACACTGAGCGTGGCACGACACGCTCTTGGCCGGTTTTTTTTTTTACATAGGTACTTAAAGTTGTAGTAATAATATCAAACAAACTAATGAAAATACGTACCTAACAACTCGATGTGTGCACACTACAAACTCCGGTTTTGAGTTCCACTGGTGATATGTGATGTAGAAGCGAGTCTGAAGCCAGATCCACTGTTGCCCTTTTGTTAAGAATCGGTAGTAACATGACGTTAGTTCACCTTTTTGCATCACTGTAAAAAAGTATGTAACTTGTACTTTCATCATAAAAATATCAATACAAACCACTTAAAAATGGATGGACGAGTTTTTTAAAGCATTACAGTACCTTTCACTTAATTTAACGCCTTTTGCACAAAAATATCAAGAGTATCTTTGGGGTCGCAGGACAATAATTGGGGTCCTACAACCCCAATGATAATTTTGATAATTTTGCCTTTTATTTATTTTGACTTGTTCCACATGTCTTGATCCAAATGTACTGTAATGTATGATACAGTTATGGTGTATTTAAATAACTTACATTCCTATCACATGAATGATTTAGGTTAATATTTGACAAAATATACTTACAAGCCTCGTGACAAGAGACTACTTTTTCTAAGTCGTCAAAGTGATAGTAGTCATATCCCGAAGTGCCGAGAACTTCGAATGGTAGGTAACCGATGATGGGTGGGGCACGGTGGTCGAGAAAGAGGAACTTCCATTCGAGACTGTGTCGCGAAGTGAACTCATTGCGGCTGGAGTCGACCAGCGACACGTCGCGGATCAGCTGGGGGGTGTGCAGCCGACCGGTGCATACGAACAGTAACCTGATAAAAACAGACATAATAAACCTTTATGTTGTTTGCCACTAGCAGAAAGCAGTTTCCGGTCTATCAAACTATCGTCAATCTCAGTATGGTTGAAAAGCTTGTTGTTTCATCTAACGTAATGTTTGAAAAAGAGGCAACGCGAATCAAGAGAGATAACGCCTGAAGACTCGGGTGACAATCAGTAACTTGCACCGCTCACTCGAATATTTCAAGAAATTAGTTCCAGGAAAAAAAAAACCTTATAAAGTTTTGTAAAAGCATTTTCGTCATTAATTCGAATCTCGATTTCATGTGAAAGGGTTCCATACATACCTACAACATTATATTAGTTTATTAGAGCATTTTTTTTAGTTTATGCGACTCCTGAATATAGTTTTATTCAGAATCATTATGTGAATGGATTCCAATAGTTTTTACACCGTGTTATATTTTTTCCCAAAAATATTTAAAAAGGTCACAAGTTGGACACCACCGACATTAAGTACAACACAGGTCACGGCAGATCATAGCGAGCATTAGGAGCCAGCAAACAGCTGGTTGTAAGTGCAAAACAACCCCTCAGTCGCCTGGATGCCCCGGTGACAAGCTTATAACTTTGTGATTTTTCATGATACATTTATGAAATTTTGTACATAGATTCATTACATAAAATAAAATACTAGTCACGTGTTTCGGGTTTCGCATAATTATACTAAAACTGAGGTATTTTTTTTTTAATTTTAATTATTGAGTACCTACATTGTAAAGGGCAAAGTTCGCGTAAAATTTGTGCAAAATAGCAAATTTTCAGAGGTTTTTTTCTGGATTATCTTGTACACAAAATGTTTCGTTTTCAACAAAAACCAAGATAAACATCACAAGACATCTGTGTTTCCAAAATATCTAGAGAAAGATAGGTAATAACGTCATAATCATGTAAGAGTGGCTGTATGGCGAGTGTCACGGGTTGGACGCTTTTAAAGTAATTCGTTCTACGCTTAGTGATCGAAGTTTCACATTTATACGAGTTCTAAGTAAATGAAAAAAATCGCAATTCATTTTGAATTAACCTCGGCGTATTTTTTTTTGCGTAACGTACAAGAGCCAGTTTTATATCGAAACTCGTTTTCTTTGAATTCCATCTGTAAGGAAAATGAAACACGTTTTCGGGTTTCACGTTTGGTTTTCTCAAACTTTTCCAAAAGGCTCTTTACATTGTAAAAGAATAACTTGAGGGCAAAAAGGCACAGGATTGACCTGCTCCAGTACGCTCTAAAATTGTTGTAATTTTTCTTCTAAGTTTTTTTTTTTAATTTCAATTGAGCTTTTTAAGCTATTGCATAGCTTCTATCGCGGGCCTTGAGCGTGGAGACCGAATCCAGAAAATCCGTAACGAAAATAACCTAACACCCCCCACTCATTAGTTTTTTGAGCGTGGTGGCCGATAAGAAAACAAATGAGTGAACAATCAATCAAAATTCAATCCAATGTGTGAAAGTGTAACTTCAATTAATATCAAAGAAAAAAAAAACAAAGGAAAAAAAATACTGCATAAATAAAATAAATAAATAATTATAATTGCATAAGTTGATAAAAATGCTATGCAATAGCTTTACCGCGGCAGTCCCCGAGTGCCACACGTCTTATTTACATTATTTTTTAAATTTTGACATTGATAATTATTTTTTACAATATGATATTGATATTTGTTTTTAATTTTCAATTTGAATTTATTTACTTTTCAAATAAATTTTTGACATTTACTTTGTTAAATATTATATTTTTCTACACTTTATTTTATATATTTTTGGTTATAATAGTGAATTGATGAATCTTCATTTTTTATTTCTTTTCTGTTATTTTGACATATGTCTGGCAATTTGCGTATTTTTGCGGCCTACTCAAATGTCCTTTCCTTGGTATTGTCCGTCAAATCGTTAAGCTCCTTATTAGTCCTAAGTTCAGCTATATGAATACTGACAAATGCTTGCACTGACTGGATAGGTCCACTCAAAACTGTATTGTTCTTGGCTCAAAAGACCATCTCAGACACTTTTTGACCTTTACATGCTTGCTGTATTTTCAAAGAGACTTTGACCCCTGAGTTTGTTTCGGTGTTTCTTCTCAGGGTAGTCAGCTAGGAAACACCGACCTCATCTAGTTTAAACTGACGAAAAAATTTACGAGTAAGTGTCTTAAAAAGCGTGCATTTTGCATATAAGTTATGCAAAATAAATGTCATTTATCAAATACGCTATAGGGAAAACACTTAATAAGCTGGGCAGCCCTCACCGCCTTGCAAGAGTTGCAAGGTTTCACACGAAGTTGTCTGGGTACACCCTACAAATTATTATTTAGTGTCTTATTATAAGTTTATGTTTATTGATTACACTTCGAATTTGAAGGCTAAGGAGCTTTACTAGCCGCAGTGAAAAATATTCTTACCTTGATTCATGATCCGGATTGTAACTTTGCATCTCCTCATTATCCAACGGTTCCATATTTGTTCCTGAAAAAACATTAGAACATTTCCAAAGATGAAACACAATAGTTTTTTTACACCACTAAAACCCGACTGTTTTTATTTCTTCAATACTTTGTCATTTAAAAAAAATCAGTCATAATAAAAGGAATTGTATTATTACTCACGAAAATGACCATTGAACTGCACAAGTTCATAAACGGCGTCATCTCTAAAGTCCAATGATCCTCTTTTGAGATGACACTGGAAGCGGATTTCATTCTCTACAACAGAGAAAACATTGATTGGAGCGCGCGTTCTTTCAAAACTCATTTAGAACATACGACAACAGACACGCATTATTATAAGGTAGGTACAACAGAGTCACAGTTCAATGCCTCCTACGAGATTGTGCTGATTGTGTTTGTTACGTGAAATATGATAAAGATTAGTCAGTAGTATCATAGTGATTACTCGGCAATAAAACTAGGTCAGTCAAGTAAAGTAAATCGATTGCAGCTCCTACTCAACTATCAAATAACTCAGTTATGTTTATATATGATATGTGAATAGACATGTAAACAATAATATCGAAAAAACTCTTCGAAATTAAATAAAAAACCTTAATTAAAAAGAGGGGAAAATGTTTGTTTAATCAAATCTTTTTATCCAAACTATTTGTTGCTAACCAAGTGTAATATTTAAGTAATTGTGTTAATTCGATTTTTCTAACTTTAAAAATAACTGTTCTATTACGCGAGCAAACTTCGAAGGGCAATGTGCATAAAATACGAGATTTAATTGCATAGCAAACCACATAGCATTTTTTCTAGTTCGCAGTAGTTTCGCTTTCGCTAAGTTCGTATAATTGCAAAAAAGTGATTTTATTTGAAATATTTCTAATACATAAGTATAAGTTTAGTTTTCTTGAATTCATCTTCCAGCTTTGCCGGCTCACTCTACCCCTGATATCCTCTTCGAAGCTAACCTGTCCATGACGGAATGTCCAAAGTTTTAATTTGTCACATCGTTACGTCATTGCTTGAATGGCCTAAGCATTAGCCAGTCAGTTCCCTAAATGTTGTATTAGACGCATCGGCTGAACATCATTCAGGCCACCAGTGGATCGGCGACATTTAATTAAAGGACTACACTGGTAATTCAATTGGCGATTAAGGTAGTTGGCTGCGACATATATATTTTAGTGAGCTACTGCGCTCGGGCAACATGAACCAATTGTTTGACTGCACGATACGCCACCCACTGCGTCTATGTAACCTAAATACATATGTATATGTAGGTTATCTGACGACCAACCACACATGAACGAACAGACAGACAGTAACCTGTTACGTTATACAATTGAATCATTAATGTTTATATTATGTATACTTAAAAACTGTGATATCAAAGGAGATCGCCTGAGGAGGCCTTTATAGTAAGGGCTGATCAAACTTAAAAAGGAGAAACTGACTGACTGACATATCATCGTACAGCCAAAACTACAGGGCCTAGGAGAGTGACATTTTGACAAAGTTTCCTTTCGTGTCGTAGGCGAATACTAAGAAAGGATTTCCTAAATTTCGCCCCCTAAGGGGATGAAAAGGCGTCTAAAGTTTGCACTGAGAAACCTACTTTCACACGGGCAAAGCCTCTGGCAGAAGCTAGTATAATATTAATAATATTTTATTGGTCCAATGGTTAGTAACAACTTATCAACTAAAGGGTTAGTAACACTTAAAAAGTACAAAAAGCTTATTAAGGGCTATATTAAGGGTTGTGCAAATTTTGGTACATTTGAATGTGATTGAAAAAGATAAGTATTGTTTTTAAGCCAATTGAGATGGGGACTGTCAAGCCGATAGGCGTAAATGGTCTTATAGGAATAAACCCTACAGGGTCATCATCCAATCACCACAATATCGTAGATTTCCAAATAAACTTTTCAAAGCACTAAATTCTTTAATCGCATTGCTTTTAAACACAATGGCAATTTTAACAATGTCCATCGCTACGGCGCTTAGCTTTCATTCGCAATAGCTTTTTAAATTTACGCTTGACATTTAGTCGCGAGCATTGATACGAATCTATTTGATTGATAGTAGGTAGACTAAAGCCCTATCCACAATGGCCTTGGACGGGGCGCCGAGGCCCCGTGGCATGCGAGCTCTACCAAAGCATACTCCGATCTAAGAGACCGGATACACCTGATTGTACTATAAAATGTGTGTATACAAAACATACGCAATCAATAATTCCCGTACCTATTAGCGGGATACTGGCGCTAACATCTGTGGATAGATCACATGAGATCCCTACAGATCTTTTCATTTTATATTAATTACGAAGGTTGTTTTCGCACGCAATGTAATAACATAGCTCTAACGCCAGCTATTATATGAACTTCTAAGAACGATTTTGTTGCGAACTTTTAAACAAACTTGGTCAACCCAGAGGGTTAGAACAATACGAAACCAAAACAAAGAAAAAAATTTTCTTACTGATTGTATATATAATGTTACATTTTGTTACGTTCAAAAGAAGTCTTACGATATTTTTGCTTTTCTGAAAACTTCTCCAGTTATACAGAAAATTGTAAATTGAAACAATATGTTTGAAAATATTTGTGAAAACTGTATACTAGTACGTTACATAATAATCATTTGCGGAAAATAACAGACACCACATTAGAATTGATTCTCCAAAAAAAACGTGTTAATTTATGAATGATATTTAAAAACTAAAAAAAAAAAAAAAATTACTAGCTAAATCAACAATGATCATGAATATAAATACCTACATAGCATTAAATTTTGGACGTTAGAAGGAAAACCGAAACTCTTTAAGATCACTGTTTTTTTTATACATACCTTTACCCGGAGCTGTACGCATCGGGTCAACGGAACTCCCGGGGTTCTGCAATAGATTGTATAAGCTCGGCCGATCTTCTTCACAAGCCAAGTCAAATATGCTTTTATTTACTATATCAGCCTGCAAATGTTTCATACAATTTAATTATTTTGTTCAAATTCAGTATAGCAAAATCGAAATATTTGATAACAGATTATAGTAGTTTTCTTCCATTCAAAAACATAAAAATGAGCATAAAACTTACTGGGTTATGACCCAACAAAGATGTGATGCTTTCTGAGACATAGAAGATTTGACCAGTAGCCGAAAAAACCATTACGAATCCTTCTAGAGCCTCCAAAACCAAATATGTAAACTCTTCATTTGACAAAAATGCAGGCTTCCAATCTTCTTGGACATCATGAGCTCTTGATCTAACAGTTATTTCTGAAACAAAGTTACCGTAGTAAGATACACAACACAATTATCATCAAATGGATTTAACAAAAAGAAAAGATGCTTTATGTTATGCTATAAAAACATATGATTTTATAACTTGGTACAGCCATTATTAGTCAAAAAAAGAAACCACTATAATTGAGCTACCATGGAATTTCTTTGCCGTTGTTCTCCATGATGACCTAGTTTACGGACGTAGTTATTCGATGTATTGACAAGCCTCTTTCAAATTGACAGTCTTGTCTTTCTGTTATTTTCTTCAAAAAACACTTTCCTTGGTGTGTAGCACCACAGTCATAGGAACTTTGATACACATTAAGCAACCGGTATCCATCTTGAAAAAAGTTTAATCAGAATCCAGTTCTTCAATTTTACTCATCTCTGAGTTCTTCCATTTTGCCAAAATTTCTTCGATTTGACAGTACGACGAGACGTCAAAACAAAGAAATCGGTCATATTCTCGTTTGAAAAGCGTAGTAGATATATAAATTATTAAAAGTAAATGTGATAGGTGATTAACTGCACCGGAAATAGCAGCACAGTTTAATGTGAATCGTGATAAAGTGAAAAGTATTGTTTTATTTTAAATATTTATAACTATCAAGGCAATAACATAAGCAATTCCTGAAATAAGTAGCTGCAACTGATAGATATCCTGATGGACCAAGTCGCACCACAAGGGTTCCTTATTACTCCATTTTGGCACAGAACCTTAAAAATCTCAACCCGGGTAGGGGTTTGGATTTCAAGACAAGGATTATAAACTATACATAGAATTCCCATGTCTTTATTGTAGATAAAATGTACCGACAAAATAATTTATCACCTCGCGATATTTTTATTATTTACTGCCTGGCAAAAATTCGTTAACGGATTGGAAAAGGAAAATATGTCTGACATCTGGTGCGGACCACATCCTTGCACCTGCATTATCCATCTCATTACTGTCTTTCTTACAGTTATGATAAGTTTCGCAATCTTCGATTACTGTACCTTCCTGCTCCATCGATTATTTTCACCATTTGTTTGGTTTACAAATGGTAAACGCTCAAATGCATGGATGGCAAGCACAAAGTCAAGGTTATCATAATATCGCAGTCTCACCATTAATATACACATAGTGTATAAATGACACTTGAACAAGTGCATGAGATATTAAAATTCCCTTTGTAGTCAAACTCCCTACACTAGTATAATGTAAGTCAAAAAGCTAATTTTCAATATACCAACTGAACAGATCTCCGTCAATCATAGCCAAAACCTGACTTCTGTTTAAAACCTAATAAAAATAGGTCAAATCAATTCAAGACCAGGAGCTACAAATTTGCCAGGGCTGGGAATTGTTCGAAAAATTAATTGTGGCCCTTGCAAAAGGTAACTAAAAAAACACTGGACTTTAGTCAGTCAGTATACGTCCGAAAATTCATTTAATGACTTCCTAAATAAAAAAAGAATTCCACAGATCTAAGGGTTGACCAGGGTGATTGTAGGCATGCCCAGGAAACACTTCCCTATATTGATGGTCACTTCAAAAAAAAAAAAAAAAATTAAATGTTAAAAACCGGATCCTATAATAAGCATCTTTCTGATACAGAGAATTAGAGCGCTCACTTTGCATTGGACTGCATTATGGAGGAGAAAGAGACAACTGATCATCTGCTGCCTAGTGGTTAATGGATACAGTACAAAATATTACTGAATTCAAGTTGCCCTCTGTGATGCGGACGACATGGTGCTGTTGATCGCATCCGTCTGCGAACTACGGGTTGTTATATAATGTGAAAAAAAGCCAGTGGATGGATAAAAATTCTTATTAATTCCTTTATTTCACTTATAAACAACATATTAATAACATTTTTAAATATTTCAAAAATAAAAATAAAACATTTACTTGACAATCTCATGTAAATCACAAATAATACGTATTATATTAAATTGTTTAGTCCGGTTGGCAAATCAATCTAGGTCATCAAGGTCCCTTAAGTACGGATCAAATAAATTAACCGACTTGGTATTACCTACATATCTCACAACTTTTTACGGTAGAAGAACTGAACAAGCCTTGGTTTTTTTACAAGTTATGTTTTTAATGGCATCTCTTTTTAGAAATATACAAAATTAGAAATATGTAATTCTATATATTTACTCTTCTATCCTGTAATGTTTTAGTTTTTCATTGATTTATAATACACTATACACTAATTGTATTCTAAATGTGAAGCTTCTATATCTGCTAGAAGTGCCTTAGAGTTTTGATGATTGGTCAGTCAGTGAGTGACAAAATTAAGAAACTTTGACCAGTTATAATTCTTAAACTAATGCCCTGCGGCATCCCGCACATAATACTGCACAATCACACCACATGTCTTCTGCACTTGGTAGATGGCATGCAGCATGATTACTGATTGTATGTTGTGCTGCTGTTGCAATGTCTTAAGCATGTATTTTAGATATGATTATAGGCAGTAACTGATTACAGATTCTGGATACTGCCACAATCATGTTTTAATGTTAACATTGAAGAGAAAAGTTTATGATTCTGTCAACATAAAAATCAATAGCCAACATGTACTATGGTATATTGGACTTTCTTTGTATTAATGCCACCATATAATGTATATAATATAAAAGGAGAAACTGACTGACTGATATATTAACAATCAGCTGAAACCACTGGAACTAAAGGCCAGCAAATCTAAGAAATACTGTTAGATGCTTCATACTTTTCAGGCCGAAATATTATTGCATATGAGGAAGTCACTCTATTTCTTTTACCTTTTCCTTAAAATCATTAAATTATGAAGCAATTTTTATTTTATCACAAGTTATAATACAATTTTTAATTAATAAATTAAATTAATTAATTGAACCCCAAGTGAACGCCCGCTTCACTCTCTCATTATCTTTCTATTGTGTCTCTAATTACAGTATTCCAAAGATTAAAAATTTTCAAATAAAGCAAAATAACTCATTTACAATAGATGGCTTTTTTCTAGATTTTGTTTCAAAGTCACATATTAAGATCCTTTATCACAGTGTTTTGACTCTTCAAATTTATGTGAACCTATATGGTTAATCATTAAAAATATCCAAAAAATTGAACTTAGTAAAAGCAAGTCGTTTTTATTTCTAGCGTCTTTTAGTATTTAATACCACTTAATTTTCAGCTGACTTCCAACTGTCAATGATAATGCATAATTAAAGTTAAACATATGTATTGTTCATTTAAATAAATATTTCTAAGTGATATTGCTCGTATGTCACCTCACTTTAAACTATGAAACTCGAGATCAATAATTTACAATATTGATTATGTTAGGTTAAGCGATAATTTATTTTTTTTTAAAGTAAAGAGATAATTATCGAGAAATATTATCTCTTTTATCAAAATGTGACATTTACCTACACATTCAGCTATGTCTTAAGATTTACTAGCAAAGTCTAAGATATATCAATAACAGGCTTTTACAGTAACACGTAAATCTGTAAAACTGTAATCAATATTATAGTAACCAATTCCGTCAACCCCATCCCTTTTTCCAATCTGTCAGAACTGTCAAAAGGTTGCGTTTAACCTTTTGAATGTCTCTAATTACGGCATTCGATGAATTAAGGATATTTTAGACTTTACTAGCTTTAAAAGTGTAGAATTTTACATAGCGTAGCATAGCATAGTCGGCCTTATAATGGTCCCACTGTTGGAACTCAGGTCTCCTCTCTAGGAGAGGGAATGAGCCATAATCCACCTTGCGGGCCCATTGCGACTTCGAATTTTTTGGTTCTAGGACATACCAGTTTCCTCACAATGTTTTTCCTTCACCACTTTGAGAGCAGTGGTGATAAAATAAATTACACTAAGTAATGCGCCTGGCTGGGTTTGAACCCACAATCTACAACTCGTAAGTCGGGGCTGGAATTTTGCATAGTTTCCTTTTATTATGGAAGCGAGCACTAAAAGAGTGGCTTTTTTCAAAATTCACCCTTTATACTGATGAAATTGAGGTCCGAAGTTTGTATAGAGGACCTCTTTTCACACAATCGAAGTTGCTGGCTGGAAGCTTGTTTTAATATATTTTGATTTTAAATTACAATGTAGTTCA
This sequence comes from Mythimna ferrago, assembly GCA_910589285.2. Lineage (NCBI taxonomy): Eukaryota > Metazoa > Arthropoda > Insecta > Lepidoptera > Noctuidae > Mythimna > Mythimna ferrago. The sequence goes on along the minus strand of OU342673.1, from coordinate 19,745,333 downwards.
AACATTAGGAATGTCTCAGTATTTATGATTTAATGTGTACAAATAGTTTTTTTCTAGAAAACATCAAGGTGACACGAGCATAACTTCCCATTACAAAAACTTTCACAAATCTATGACAGGGACAGAATAAGGGTGAGTTGCACCATTTAACTATAACAATAACCAAACCATAACCAGCCGTGAAACGGCAGCTTATTGGTCAATTCGACGATTGACAGCTGTTAACGGCTTTGTTATCGTTATAGTTAAATGGTGCAACTCACCCTAAATGTAATGGTACTTACCATTATGATTCTTCAAAAAGGATATAGTTGATTTGAGAACTGTTGACTTATCCATCTTCCGATTGTTAGTGGACACCATAGTACTAAGCTCATTGACCAGCATGTTGAATTGATCTCTTCGCTTCTTCTCACTTAAGTTACGAGTCCTCCTAGATAGAACAGTGGAAATGTTGAAACATGTCATTCATTTCATCAACCTACTGTCATGAACTTTTAAGCATGTCATAATATTACATTTTATAATATTTTCTAACAAATAATTATTTTAATTTGGAAAATCTGCTTGTTTAGAGTATGTACGTAATATGTAAGCAAGTTAATGTAACGTATTTACAAACCTTTTTGTATCATCTTTATCATCACCGTCGTCGTCCATGGTGGTAGTGCTAATGTTTGGAGACAACACTGTATTCCAATTCCAATCAATCTTTATGTTTTAGACATCGCAATGGCGAAATCTTCAGCCTGACACAGCAGGCTATATGGTCGAGTGCCGACTGAAATAACACCAGACTTCTGCGTTAATCGAACTATTAAACACGAATTTCCTTCTATACTGATACAATGCTTCGATTGATACCATCAAAAAACAATAAAAGTACGATGCGTTTCTGAATAGCTAAATGGAGAAATGAACACTGTTTAACAACCAAGCACTGCGTCAGATTTGTTGTCGATAACTATTTACAAATTCAAAAAATTTCAATCACATTACGCACCTAAGCAAAGATTAAAAAAAATGAAAACAATTTCTATAGTCGCCACAACAATTATAACGTAAGCGTTATTAAAATATGCGATTATAGCGAACGACTTCCATAAAAACAGAAAGACAATTCGCTATCACTCACTGTAGGTACTGTGGATTGAGCACTTCGCATTCGCACGAATTGCCATAGACATTTTTTTTTTTTTGTGTGACACAGTCAATTGACTCCAGGCTTTTTTCTATAAGAGTAATATCAGACGTTCACGAAATAGACTATGAAGTGCAAAAAGAATCTAAACGCATGGGAGTGCTCAGGCCAAGTTCCAGCAACAGGCCGCACGCATGTCTCCTTAACTGGATGGTAGTTTCAGTTTTCGAGGTATTGTCTGTGTGCGAAAAGTAAACAGTCATCATGGGATTTGAGGGCGCTGCAGTAGATAAATATCGTGAGCAACATTGATAGTGCGACTGTTAATCTTGATATATTGAAACTATGTTAGACTAGCTTCTTCTAATATAGGTAATAAGCTATATTATTAAAACGTTTATTATTAAATTCGTCCGTTTAGAAGTTTTTGCGTGAATGAGTAACAAACCGTTAATTGTGGTGATACCTGGGGGAGGCCTATATCCAACAGTGAACATCTTTCGATTGAAATCATGATGAACATTTAAATGCAAACACGAACCGGTAAAGGAAAATAGCGTGAGGAAACCGCTGTGCTGCTTATATAAGTAGGTGCTACCAACGACCACTTATCCAGTTCCAACGAAAATGGTTCTAACATCGCTGACTGGAATATTGTAGCTAATAGCAAATTTATGGTTACCCTAGTTAATTGAAGAGGTAAAAATAGGACACACTACCACTTTCTCGTTGTCTTGCTCAGTACGTTTTTTCCCTTTTGCTAATCAATGTTATATATCGGTGGCGTGCCCGCCATATAAGCCAAAAAGCCCAGCTTGCCCTACCAAAACCTCACCTAATTCATAGAACACGACCAATCAATTAATTATCACAAAAATCTAAACTTTAAACTTCGCGCGCTTACGCGGTTACGCTAAGTTGCCACTGTGTTGTGCGGAATTCAAAAATCATTCATAAGACGATACCAGGGCGAAGCGAGGATGCCATTCTGAGCGAAATCTCTCCGATCTCACTCTAACACTTAACAAAAGAAAGAGATGAACACTAATGTGTTGTTGTCTTTTTCTGCCTCAAAGGCTTTTATGAGGCTTCATCTTCTATCTCTACTTTTGTTATAAAAACGTCAAATTTTGAGTGTGTGTGGGTGTAATTTGTTATTGTGTGCAAATACTCGTCGAACATTTTGTTCTAAAAAAAAGCTGGGCTTTGGTAAATTTATGAATGGTTTTTTTTAACGTAAATTTTTACGCATATTATAATACGAGGCGCCCTCTATGACGCGTAAAGTTGTACGAACTAAAAAGTACTCAGTTCAAATTTGCTTTGATCGGTTATCGTGTTGTACGTAATTATTGTTTTGATAGTTTTTTTTTTGTTTTCCGTCATTTAACAGTTTATGAATTCGGAAACTATACTTGTGGTTGTGTGTGGATATTATTATGTGTGGAATTGATATTGGCCAGGTAGGGTTTGAGTTTTAAAGATAAATATAATCTTGTAACTTTACTATTTTGAATATTTCTCAGAAAAGTTAATAACAATGCTTGGAATACATCAGGTATGACTCAAATAACTTCGCGAGTGCCATGAAAATTCTCAAAAGTACTTGAACGCTGTTAATTCATTCTTTATTTTTGGTAAACCGCCAATAGAAAGTTGGTTCTCTTTCTCGACAGTTAGTGATAAGTGTGTTTTAAAAAAGCGAACAACGAAAAGCTACCGCTGTTTCAATTGTGAGTATTTGCCAATAATATTACATATTATTATAAAGAACAAGTGTTTGAAACACCAAGATTTCAAAAAAATATTATGTATTAGTTACACATTTATAACTAGATGGCGTTGGCGTCAAAAAAGTAACAGATCAGTATCTAGTACTCGGTTGTTTTATTTCACACTCAACTCAACCTTACATTAGATATTCATTAAGTTCAAATTAATCGTTTTAAAGTATTGGCTGACCATCCCGGCCGGCCGGCACTCGACAACAAGAGCGGCTTTCCGAATTATCTTTGATTGCAATTGAAAATCAGCTGTTGGTAGAATTAAAACGTTCACAAACTTTTTACGCTGGTGTAAGTAATAAAATCATTTTTAAATAAAGATAGACAATTTGAATTAGAATACAATTTTTTTTTTCTCTTCATGTATTCAAACTTCACGATTATTGGTATGATGATAAAGTTGTTGTGGTGAAGCTTTTGTTATCATTATTTATTACTTACTATTAACATTATATTTGTACTTTTCTATCGTGGAAATTACAGACACAATAGAAAGACAATAGGTGCGCGAACGCCGGCGTTGGCTTGGGGTTTAAAGTGTAGCAATTCAGAAAAATCAGCATTACTGCACTGATGACACGTGGTAGCACGAGATTTTTTTTAATTCATTAAACCCCAAGCGAACGCCGGCGTTCGCGCACCTATTGTCTTTCTATTGTGTCTGTAATTTCCACGATTGTAGGTAAGTAGTAGTTAGGTCAAGATTCCTTGGCTTGCCCCCTGTAAAGGCATCAGGCACGCCACTGTTATATAATATATATGAACTTAATGATTAGGAAAATAATACGTAATTAATCTAGTTAGCCTGTAAGGGACCATCTCGTGTTTATGATCCTTGGGATCACTTTGTTGTCCATCTGTTTATCCCTGTGTATCTGTTCTACGGTGCTATGTTGCTGTCTGAATCCGAACTGGTGGGATTAGAGATCTCTGCCTGATTTCATGCAGCAATCTGGTCAGCAATACTTTCTCGAGCACCTTTGAGCTTATTGGTAACAGGCTTATAGGTCGGTACGAAGTTATTTCATGGAGCGGTTTTCCCGGTTTGGGGATCATTATAACTTGTGAAACTTTCCACTGAGCTGGAAAGTAACCTGTTCTGAGAATCCTATTAAACAAAGTAGCAAGATACAGTTTAGCTTTCCTTGGGAGTTCTGTGAGGACATTTTTATCAATTAGGTCGAAGCCTGGTGTCTTTTTGTTACTCATTTTCCGGATTGTTCTTATCACATCTTTTGGGCTGACATGTTTAAGGGATAGCTCTAATTGAAACGGTTGGCTCAGAACGTTTTCAATGTCTGAATCGTAAGTTTGAGGATCAGCTTTGTTTGGAGTGAAAACTTTAGCTAGATGTCTACCAAAAGCATCTGCTTTTTCCTGCTTCGTCCTTGCCCATTGGTTGCTGTGTAGCCGAATTGTCGGCTTAGAATCTGAAGGTTTATTTCGAGAATTGCAAGCACGCCAAAGTGAGTAGTTAGTAGCATTTGTAGCACTCAGCGATTCCAAAAGAGCCTCCATTGAGTCATCATTGGATTTAGCAATAGATGTTTCCACTTCCTTAATTGCCTTATTGAGAGCAGTTTTATAACTTGGGTGTCTGTTAGTATGCCATACTCTTCGAAGCCTCCTTTTTTCCAGAATTTGTTGCTTTATGTTTCCTGGAATAATGTTTTTCTTTCGTGTAAGGTTAGAACTTTCCGGAGAACATTTCCAACAGGCCGATTGAACAGTCATAGTGAATTTAGCTGTTGCCGCGTCTATTTCATCTTCACTTTTCAGGGCTACAGGTAGACTCAGTTCTTTATTTATTATTTCACGAGCGGCGTCCCAGTCAGTGTTCTTATTATACACTGAAGGTCGTCTTTCCTGGGTGAACACATTAGTACTCACTGTAAGTATCACAGGAATATGGTTAGACGATCCATCAAGGCTGGACTCGACTTTGAAAAAGAGACGCGACAATCCCTTCACTATGAAAAAGTCCAGAACGTCTGGAAGTCTGTTTGGGTCGGTGGGCCAATGTGTCGGTTCTGGTGTTGAGATAGTAGTCAAACGGTTTTTATCAATGCTGCTTTTCAGACCTCTGCCTCTGATTGTTATTAACCTAGAGCCCCTGTGTAGATGTTTTGCGTTCCAATCACCTCCAGCAATGAATCGAGGACCTAGACTCTCAAAGAACTCATTAAACTGCTCCTCAGTTAGTCTATGTTTCGGAGGGCAGTATACAGCTGTGATGTTGAAGCTTCCATTTCGGTCCGATATTGCAACTGAGGTGCCCTGGATGTGGTCTGAGCAGAATTTCGGGAGTTCATAGTGTCGGATTGACGTCCTTATGATAACTGCCGCTCCCCCGTGTGTTGTTCCATCAGGGTGGTTCGTGGAGTAGATATAATATCCTTTAATCCGAATCTGGCTACTGGATACAAAATGAGTTTCCGAGATTAGTAGGATGTTCAGATCATGTAGATGAAGTATCATTTCAACTTCATCTTTGTTGGGAGCTAAACCATTGATGTTCCAGGTTGCTATTTTTAATGCTGTCATTTAAACTGTGTAGAGACTAGTTTAGTTATGAGTTACAGAAGTGTACTCATTTGTTGTAAGACAAGATCTAGTTTTTCCGATTGTTTAATAAACATGTTTTCAATCAGTTTGAATGTATCTTGTAGAGTTGAGTGTTGAGGTTGGTCTTTGTAAGCAGCCTCGGCATACGTCTTTTTATATCGCTGCTTCTTTTGTTTTTCAGTTGCCCTACTGTTGGATATCAACAGTATTGTCGGCTAGAGGATGGGTAATCTCGACGGTCTTTGGTACTGTATGTTCTTCTCTTTTATGCCTAGACGGTAGTCGCTGAAGGGTTTTTCTGGCCAGTATTTCTTTATATACCTCGCAACCTCTGTAGTTAGCTGGATGAGGTCCTAAGCACAAAGCACACCTGGCTGGCGAGTTACGGTCGATTTTCGTGCATTCGGAAGTTTTATGTGCTTCAGCGCATTTTACGCAGCGATAGGGTTTCATACAATAGTTTTTTGTGTGCCCATACTGCTGACATCTTTGGCATTGTACTACAGATGTTCTTTTCCTAGGATCTTCTATAACCACGGTTTGGTGGTAGATAAATTTTATATCTTTTGACGCTTTATTGTTGGGGCCTGATATTAAGTTTACAAAAAATGTTGACTTAGGTTTCTTTTCAGGTCCATATCTAGCATTTATTATTTCACCTGAAACCGTATTCCCAGTTTCTTCGAGGACCTCTTTTATAACACTTAACGGTGTAGTGTGGTGCAGGTTCCGAATAACCATCCTATAGCATTTGGTTTCTTTGCGATTGAATGTATGACCTATCAATCCATGCTCTCTTATTTTGGATATGACATTTTTGTACACTTCAATATCAGTTGCTACTATCTTAAGTTGGTTCCTGTTGATCATTTTATAGGTCAATTTTGATGTGTCTACTGCTGTACCTAGTAGTTCTGTGAGCTTGTTCACATCCTCGATTCCATACAAAATTATTGGTGATGGTTTATTGGGTTTCTTTTCTAAAGGTTGAACCTCTGTTGCCTGATTCTCTTCGGTAAGGTCAACAGTTAATCCACTAAAGCTGTTGGTGGTTTTTATTAGGGATTTTCTGGTGAATCCGTTATTTTCCTCAATTTTGGATTTCTTTATATTGGAACTCTTTGCCAGGTTGGAGGTTTAATGATTTGCCATTCTCTGGATCATGGCAGCAATCTTTGCCGTTGGAGTTTTATACGTTGCTCATGGATGCACTTTGAGCTCTCACAAACAGGCCTGGGTGAAATGCCTGTTGCACTAGTTTTTTTCTGTTTCCAGTAGCATTTACAGTCACAGAAGCCTGGTCACTCGCGGCTTTAGTGATGTCTTCGGTAATCAATTTCACACTCGTCATTTACAGTCACAGAAGCCTGGTCACTCGCTTCAGTGGTGTATTCGGTAGTCAATTTCACACTCGCCGGCCCGGATACCAGTGAGCGCCGGGCGTTAGCCGGATCGCAACACAAATCACATTCCATATTCTTCGACTTTTCATACAAAAAAGGGGGTTTGGGAGAAAGTCTAATGGTACTTTCCCAGGGTACCATAGCCACTATGTTTAGGGACAGGTTATTTACCGCCGCCCGTTACTCGGCGTTGTTGCTCGTTTAGCACCACCCGGGGGGAACGTGTAGGGTGAGCCTAGGAGAAGGTGGTAAATCCTACGGACGCGAGCAACAACTCCCCCCAAGAGAGAGAGACTTCTAAGCTAACGAAAAAAAAAGATATAGCCGTTTATGTCGCACAAAACATATATTTCGATACTCAAGGGAATCAAAGTTCATAGGGTAAATCCCGTTGACCTAGAATCCTGAAATTTGGCATGAATCATGGTCTTATAGAACAAGTATAGGGAAAAATGTGAAAACTGTAAATTTTTAGATCCATCACAAAAAAAAAAAATTGTTTGCAATTCGGAAAAATCTTCGTAACTCAATTCGGGAATTGATTTCATAGGTAAATTTGTACGGAATCCTTAGTGCGCAAGTCCGACTCGCAATTGCCCTTTTTTATTTTAGTTACTCTATCCTATTAACTCAAGCCTGAAAGGAAATATTCTAACTTAGTCGAAACGCATTATAAATTAAAAGTATCAACACTCTATAAACTAGCCATCGAAAACATTGACCGAAACTAAATAAACAAATATAATCATATTTAAATAAACTTCCGTTTAATTCATATATATTTGGAGATAATAGGGACCGGAGTTTTACTAGGAAGTCTAAAAACATTAAAATAAATGTGTTACGTACCAAAAAATAGCATACCAATGTTTCCCAAGTTTGTGACTTTGTTTTGATTAATAATGCAGTGATTTGTCACATCTTTGGCAAAACTGTAATATTATTCAATATTATTTCCCTTATGGCTCCGTGAAATTTTTTATCACATTTCTTAAGATTTAGATTAAAAATCACAATAAAATAACATGATAAACAAACCTGTATTAACATGATATGACGTTTGGCATTTGACGGATGGCTGGGGCTGCTTAAAAACTTTAATGTTGTTTTCACTTTACGCCACAATCATTCTTTTATCGCACAGACTTTATAAGCACGATGAACAAGAACTGACTACATTATTAAAATCCCGCCCAGAAATACTACTTTTTCTTTATAAATCGAAGCCTATTGCAGTGTTAGAGTCTGTGCGGAAAGTAAACCATCGTGGGATTTGAGGGCGCTGCTGTAGATAAATATCGTTTTTGTTATGTAAGCAACATTGTGACGTCATTATAGTGCGACTGTTAAATCTTGATATTTTGAAACTATGTTAGACTAGCTTCTTCCAGCAGCTTCACCCTATAATAAAAATTATCTTATTGGCTGAATTTGCTCACCTAATGAAACTGCAAAGTTATAGCTTATGTGCTATATTATAGCAATGTTTATGATTAAGTTATCTGTCTAGTAGTTTTTGCGCGACACATCCATATATACGAGTACCTCCATCCATCTTCGCAAACTTTCACATTTATAATATTAGTAGCCTATTTATTGAACTTGCTCACTTGATAAAACTTAGCAAAAATATAGGTTATAAGCTATATTATTGCAACGTTTATCATTAAATTCATCCGTTTATAAGTTTTTGCGTAATGAGTAACAAACCGTTAATTTTGGCGACACCTGGGGGAGGCCTATGTCGAACAGTGGACGTCTTGATGAAAATCGTCGATGATGAAAATTTAAATGCAAACACGAACCGGTAAAGGAAAATAGCGTGAAGAAACTGCTGTACTCCCTATCGAGGTAGGTTCCAGCAACTACCACTTACCCAGTTCCAACGAAAATGGTTCTATCACTTTGACTGGGATCGGTCTATTATTGCTGACTGAAATATTGTAGCTAGCAGCAAATTTATGTTTTTCCCTAGTTAAATATAAAGGTAAAAATAGGACACACTACCACTTTCTCGTTGTCTTCCTCAGTATATTTTTCCCTTTTGAATCAATGAAAAATATGAACTTAATGACTATGAAAATAAAGTACACTTCAGAATTTGTAATGTTGCTTCGTAAAAAATCTATTTAGCCTGTAAGGGACCATCTCGCATATAAGATCCTTGGGATCACTTTGTTGTCCGTCTGTTTATCTGTTAAGAGGCCGGCGAATGTCACTCGCAACTGCAAGTTGACGCGTATTCAAAATTCGTTCGTGGAATATAGCTATCTCTGTTTGACAAAAACAAGTGACGGAGTGCAGCTGTGTGTGTGTATGTGAGTGTCTTACAATTTATTGTTAGTAAAATGAGGTATATTCATTATTTGCTTTATTTTTGCCGAATACTTCGGGAATTGTTTGTGAATGTACGAACTAGTAATGCGTTTTTTGGAAATTTTATTACCGCGCCAATATCTCAACATATTATGATAACAATAGCAGATATGTCATACAAAGGTGGTCTTTTTTTACGGTGGGAAAATCATCTAATGATATTCCCCGCCCTTGGGTGGAGCGGGAGATAGTGTCAGACTTTTACTGACTAAAAACCCACTCCTGTTCCTTCGTTGTCTTTCGTACCGGGGCTGAGCTACCTTTCGGAGCTAACCCTGGCCCCAGTAGGCTTCGACCCGGTTGGACCTCTTCTGTTGCTGACAACTCCTTGAGGCGCACGGGAACAGTTCGCGCAGTCGATGACTTGGGCTCGATCCGGACAGTTACCGGACGGTCGGACAGCGAGCTACCGATTGCTCGCCGTCCGCAAGCCCGCGCCTACGGTGGCCGGAAATTGGGATCGGAATCCCGGCAGCGGCTGTGAGCGCCGTTGCCTGATACGGTCGGCCTCCTCCTTTGCTAGCATTACTGCTTTGCAGAAGGAGGCGACTGCCTGCCACTGATCCTCTTCGCTCCGAACCATGGCCTGTACCAGTCTGGCACGAGAGATCGCCGCCGCCGATCACCTCCACGAGGGCAAGGCGATGCTCTGCCTAAGCGGCACACTTCCACTGCGTGCTCCACCGTGTCCTCCGGGCGTTCCGCACAGTGGCGACACTCGGGCGTCACTTCCGTACGAATCCGGTACAGCCCGAACCTACCGAACTTACGTGTCCGGTGAGAACCTGCGTCCACCTCCAACCATCATGCGGAAGGTGAGGACGCCCGCGCCGTGAGGTCTTTCCAGCCATGCCTCCAAGAGGGGACTTACTGCCATAATTGTGGCGTGCCCAAGGTGGTCTTCTTGTGGTCAAATCAGAAAATGTTATGGAGGCGAGAGCTTTTTTCATTCATAGGTGGGAAATTATTCAATGACTTCTGCCGCTCTTTTAGTGTCAGACTTTTAGGGAAATGAAAACTGTTCTTTCGTTTCAAGGCCCCGATGTTCTCTTTCGCTCAACCCTTGGCCTCAGTAGACTTCGAACCTGCTGGGCCCCTACGGTTTTGCTGACATGTCCTCGAGATGCGAGTGGAACACTATGCAACATCGACGTCTCGAGCTCGGTACGGACGCTTACCGGACGGCCGGACGGAGAGATACAAATTGCTCGCCGTCCGCAACCCTGCGCCTACGGTGACTGGAAAAAGGGATCAGGATCCCGGTGGCTGGGGCGTGAGGAATGATGTTCCCTCACGTGTACGACTGTCTCCTTTGCTAGCATAACTGCTTCGTAGAAGGAGCCGACCACCTGCCATTCCTACACATTCCGGTCCATGGCTTGTACCAGGGTCACTCCCACGAGTACACAGCGCGGCGGCAGTGCTCCGCCTGAGTGGAGCATACCATCGCCGTATGCTCCACCCTGTCCTCCGGGCGGTCTACACAATGATGACAGCCAGGCGTTTCTTCCGAACTTACCACGAGGTGAGGTGTCGTCATGCGGAAGGTGAGGATGTTTCCACGTCTATTCACTCACTCCTCAAAGATTGGATTTATCGCCATAATTATGGCTTGCCCCGAGATCCCGCCGGTACTCTGACCGCCTTCGTCAGTGGTTTTTTACCCCGGCGTTGCAACTCCATGCGCAAATTGTGCATGCGTGCAAGGACTGTTGCCTCTAGATCCCATGGTGGCAGACCAGCAAGGAGGCTCGTCGCTTCGCTGGAGAACGTGCGGTATCCCCGCACCATTTGGATGGCCATGATCCTCTGGGATGCGTTCAACATTGCCCCCTGTCGCTTTCACAGCAATGGGGCCAACACCGGCGCTCCGTAATGAGCCATGGACCAAACAATGCTGCGTGGAGCCTCCAGCAAAGGGCTAAGGACCTCTATGTTGGGTAGGAGCCGCTTCAGGGCAGCCCCAGTCCGGTCCAGTTTGGGAGCCAGACGTCCGAAGTGTTCTTCGAAATTCCAACGGCTGTCGAGGACAAGTACCAAAAACAGTCCGACCCATATCTTGGTACCGATCCTTGGGGAACACCGCACGACATCTCTCAGCGTTTCCATTCTCCACGGTGAGCGGGGCAGATAATGAACCTGTCCTTCAGGTAGGCCTCGATCACACGAATGAGGTAGACCGGCACCTGGTGATACCGGAGTCAAAATAGAGCGCTCCCTGCAAAAGCCAAACTGGCCATCCGCAAGATCCGGCTCCACCCGTACCAGGTGCGTACGAGGAATAAAGAACAGCGAAGCGCACCCTCAGAGCGGAGATATGGCTGGCCAAACTGGAGGCCCGCGACGTGTAGCTGGGGACTCTGGACAGAGACCCGTGGGGACGACCCTACGAAATGGTGCGTAACAAGCTCCATACCTGGGCTCCCCCGCTGACACAGAGTACCGGCCCCTGTTTATGAAGGGTGTGATGAACGCTCTATTCCCGTCAAAAGGGGAGCATTCTCATCCGCTCATGGCTCCGCCACTAGTTGTAGTGTAGTTTATATTTTTATGTCACCTTTTTTGTAGCCATATTTGCATACTATGTGCTATGTGACCTCCCCAACGGGGTCAGCGTGGTCTATTATACAGACGACACGCTGATCCTAACGAAGGGAGAGTCGTAACAGGCGGCGGTCGAACTAGCGGAACGCAGGGTTGCAACAACCTCCAACCAGCCTTGGCCCCACCGACATCATGTCATATGGGCCGAATCGAAATGAGACGGCTGCGGACACAGCCCACCCATATAAATATGAGCGCGCTATCACCGCAGCCGCTTCTTGACTCCTTTACAAATTTCTTCGTCTTGTCCCCATGTTGCCTTTCTCCCCATCCTGGGGCGGCGTACTAACGGTCCCCCCTCACGTGGGTAAGACAAACACACAGTACGGGTTCGCTGCTTGCTTACTCCTTAGTCTGTGCCATTCGTGTTCGAACTCTTTTGAGGCCATGAGATTGCAGTAGTAAGCCGGTCTCTCATCCAAGCGAGTGATCCCGTCCATCACATTTCGTCGCTGTTCGTCATAAGGGGGGCATCGCCACAGAACGTGATCAAAATTTTCGTCCTCATCACCGCAATAGCACACGCTAACCTCACATAACCGCATATCATACAGTTTCTTCCAGAAATATCCATTCAGTCAGGATCTGCAAGACTTTGTAGTCCGGCTCGACCCAAGTTGCCTTGAGCCTAACCGCCACGTCAGGGAGAAATCGATGAAGTTCCATCGCCTTCTCTTCCTGCTCCCATCTCCGCTGCCAATTAGCCACAGGCTCACTTGCAAGAACCCTGCTCCCTGTCCTGAACCGCAACGCAGAGTTGCAACAGTCGTGAAGAGGATCCAGCAGTTGGGACTCGAGGTGGCACTGCACAAGTCCGAGAGCATGTGTTTTCATGGCCCTCGGAACGAGCCACCGCCGGTTTCCCAAATTACAATAAAAGTTTACAAGTATCTGGGACTCGTCCTCGACAGTCGATGGTATTTTGAGGAGCACTTCCGACGTCTGGTTCCCAAACGTGTTACTTATTGTTTATTTTGTGTTGCGCCTTGTGCTGTACCAAATAAATTATTTTTCTTTCTTTCTTTCTTTCTTTCAAACTGGATTAGACTGAAGCACTCAAGCGGCTCCTGTCCAACCTGGGGTGTCCAGACGCCTCCTGCTGGAGGCTCTACGCAGGCATCGTTCGGTTCATGGCCCTTTATGGAGCGCCGTCGCTGCGAAAGTAATCAGTTGCCAAGCTGAACGCATGCCAGGGAGTTATAGCCATCCTAATGGTACAAAGACAAAGCACGGTTTCCTGCAATATACCTGCATGGTTTCCTGCAGGCTTGCTACCATGGAATGTGGAGGCAACAGTCCTTTGCACGCATAAGCATGATTTACACGTGGAGATGCAACCCTGGGGCGAAATTCCGCTGCCACGACAAGTCGCTGTAAGGCAGACAGTTCCGGCAGGATCTCAGCGACTGTCGTAACGCAAATACTCACCGGACATGGCAAGTACGGGAGGCTCCTGCGTCGGATTTAGGCGGAAGAAACGCCTGGTTATCACCATTGTGTGGACGGTCTGAAGGATACGGTGGAGCATACGGTGGAGATGTACATATGTGCCCCGTTTAGGCGGAACACCGCCGCGTTCTCGTGGGGGCCATCGGTGGCAACGACCTCTCGCGCCGAGCCCTCTTTTGCGAAACAGTAATGCTAGCGAAGAAGGCGGCCGCATGGACGAGGGAATACCCTGACGCCCCAGCAGCCAGGATCTCGACCCAGATTTCTAGCCACCCTGGGCTTGGAATCGCCGTCCAGCCATCCGGTAACCATCTGGACCGAACCCAAATCGTCAACGGCGCTTTTTTTTACTCTTTTTTTTAAGGGGTTTTTGACGGCGCTTTTAGTCGGCTAAAGTCTGACATGTCCTCAAGAGTTCTGTATTCCTTTTATTAAACTTTAAATGCTTACGTACTATTTTATTTAAGTCAATAGTGTCAAAAATATTACAATAAAATTTATAACTCGACCTATTAACGCAACTGAAGTAATGACAGCACGCACACAATGACAACTGACATCCCGCTTGCCGCGATAGCACTAGTAACTCTTGGAAATTTGCGATAAATTGGACGTATTTCGTAATACCAAAAAAGATTAATGAAAACTTAATGTTTTTCCAATTTGTTTTCTATCATTTGTAAATTGATAATATAATCTGTGTTCCTACATTGAGAATATTGGACATTTTGTTATTTTTAATACAGGAAAAGCCAAATGAAAACATGCCATTTACTTTGTAAAAAAGTGCGAATTATAATTCGCTTTAATTTCGTTTTAGGCAAGTTTTTTTAAAAAATAAAGATGTAGGAACCTAGATAAGTATCGTCTATAACCGAATAACATCATAATATGTTGGAAATATGCTCCAATTGCAAATGAGCGTGGTATTACGTTTGTATGAAAAATTCAACTGTCGCCGTGCTCTTAAGACACTTTAACTCGAGAACGCTTGGAGGTATCGAGTTAAAGTTAAAACCATGTCTGCGATCTTTTGAAGTTGTGAAAAAATCAGACTTCTTAGTTAACGAAAAAAAAAAGATACGGCCGTTTGTGTCGCAAAAAAACATATATCTCGATACTCAAGGGAATCAAAGTTCATAGGGTGAATCTCGTTGACCTAGAATCCTGAAATTTTGCATAAATCAAGGTCTCATAGAACAAGTACAGGGAAAAATATGAAAATTGTAAATTTGTAGATCCGCCTCAATTCGGGAATTTATTTCTTAAGTAAATTTGTACAGAATCTTCAGTGCGCGAGTCCGACTCGCACTTGCCCTTTTTTATTTTAGTTACTGTATCCTTACTCAAGCCTGAAAAGAAATATTTTAAGTTGTTCGAAATGCATTATAAATTTAAAGTATCAATACTCTTTATACTAGCCATCGAAAATATTGACCAAAACAAAATAAACAAATATCGTCATGTTTAAATGAATTTCTGTTTAATTTATATATATTTGGAGATAACAGGGACAGGAGTTCATCTAGGAAGTCTAAAAACATTAAAATAAAAGTGTTGCGTACTAAAAACACAGCATACCAATGTTTCCCAAGTTCGTGACTTTGTTTTGATCAATAATGGTGTGATTTGCCATTTGTTATCTTTGGCAAAACTGTAATATATTAAATATTATTTCCCTTGCAGCTCAGTGAAATTTTTTATCACATTTCTGAAGATTTCAATTAAAAATCACAATAAAATAAAATAATAAACAAACCCTCTGTCAACATGATGTGACGTTTGGCATTTGACGGATGGCTGGGTTGGGTTGCTAGGTACTTAAAATCTTTAATGTTGTTTTCACTTTACGCCACGACAATATTAGAAGCGTAAAGGAAAGTCCGATAAAGGATAGCTTGGAGTTAAGTTTAAATATCCAATACAGTAACGAAAAGACGACACAGTAATATGTGGTAAGATCATTTGGTAAGGTCGATGCAAGACTGACACAGACGGTTTTGACAGTTGTTTAAAGACCACAGAAATGTCAAAATAACTTGAAGACGTTTGGATACACACTCTTGAAAATATTGTCGATTTATAATGTGCAACGTGAATGCCATCAAGATGCGCGGCAGCTCGAAAAGTGGTGTCTGTGATAATCGTGAAAGCGCTAACTTTTTTAAGGTACCTTAGCAATACACTTCTGGTATTCACGGGTGTTTTATATTTTAGTTTGACCTTCAGGCTTACTACTACAGACAGGGGGGGACAGTGCTAAATGTACATTTTTTATTTTTATATGAAAATTACTTTTTTTAATTTTTTTTTTAAAGTAATTTTCATATAATAATAAAAAATTTACGTTAAGAATTCTAAATTGATTCTGAGGGTGGGATCCGGCCATGTCTTTTTTGTTACAATTTAGTGAGATGACTGTCCCCGCGTTCCAAATTGCGTCAAAAGCGATTATATCGCGAATTCGACCAAAGCGCAACGTCAGAAATAGTACTTAGTAGTCCTTGCAGTTTGTGACTATTAAATTTGGTCGGATTCGCGATATAATCACTTTTGACGTAATTCGGAACTAAGGGTGTATATTATGACTTTGTAACTCTTGTCTTAGATTTGGTCGCTTTTCATTTAAAATTATCTTATTACTGACTAACACTAAGTGCACTCTAACAGTGAAGTGTACATATGAGTAATCCTTTTATATAATTATGATGGTTATCTGATAATATTTGAAATGAGTTTTAACGACGCGCGTTTAAAATAAAGAAAGAGCTTATTACATCGATACATATTACATATATATTCTTTGTAAGTACTAGATTATGCGTGCCGAACACTCAGTTTAAGTCGATGGCTTATTACCACAATAAGATCTATCGTAATAATGATTGTGTATGTTTTGTTCCACCTAAGAACGCCAAGAATGAAAGTCTTTAATCAAGGTGACAATAGAGTTCACGTCAATTATCGTTACACCTAAGAATTCAGTAGGTACTAAATAATTCCATAGATTGCTAAAACTTTTGTCTAGTTGTACTCTTACAAATCCAATATTTGTGGTACATTACAAAATACTCTATGGTAGCAAAATAGATAACTATAAAGGGGCTCAGCGCGAGGCGTGCTTAATGTTGCCAGCTTAACTAATCTATTTCCCTTTTAAACATTTTTTTACAAATCAAATTGTAATTTAAATAATTTATTTGCTATTTGTTTAGGTTCATAGAAGAAAGTAAACAAATTGATTGGATTAGGTTATTTTCATTAGCATAATAAAATTAATATGAAAAAGTTATGATAACTTTGTAAATCTTTTATTGAATATCACACACTTTTAGCATTATAGTCCATGATAGTTTTTATCAGAAGAGTCGGATGAGTCCTTTGTCCATTTTGAGATCCATTAATTCAGGGTTTTTTAACCTTTGAGTCCTCTCCAGGGGGGTCGCGAAGCTTTTATAGTGGAGTTGCTAAAGGTTGGGAAAGCTATAGCATTAAAAAAGAAACAATAACATCTAAAAAGATTTATTAAGAAAAAATTTTTTTTTTTAATTATGTACCTATTTATCCGAACCGTAATTGTGAAAATAAGTAAATGTATTGAATTCAATATTAGTTACAAAAAAAAAACAACGGGTAGGTCGCGATATATTTTTTTTTTTTGTTGATAGTTTCGCGCTTGACCGCTATCTCATCTGATGGAGAAGGAAGATGCGGTCGACGATGGAACGATATACTAAAAGGGCCGTGGTATGAATAAGGTTGAAAAACCCTGCATTAACCTATCCGATTCAATGTATTTGTCCTCTATTTTGTCGACATACATTCTGTCATTCTTCTGACGTTACAATGTTAAATGCCGCTTTAGTAATTGAGACTATTTCGCTTACTTGATAAACGTTATTATCTGCAATGCACCTCTCTAGAACTGCCGGTCTTTTCAACGGAATTCTTCGGTAAACTATCCCCCGCCCGCCCTCGTGTCCAGTGTACATGCTGCTTGGAAAGTTGTTCTATAATTTCATACTGTGGATCCTTGTGGCTTTGTTTATTAATGTGCAGTGGTATGACAAATTATCCATTCATCATCATCATCATATCAGCCGAAAGACGTCCACTGTTGGACATAGACCTCCCCCAAGCGTCGCCACAACGACGACATTATCCATTACTACAACACAATTCGGTATTTTTTCATTCATCCATCGCATGAAATTTGAAAAATTTATGTCGCCATGATATTTAAGTACTTACTCGTATTTACTTTTTAATTAATTTTATTTGAATCATTTTAGCGCAATTAAGGTTTTTTTTATTTTTAATTGTTTTTTACTTTTTATTGATAACTATTTTAATTCACATTCATATTCTTAGCTTTCCTTTTATTTGATAGCTATATTATACGTAAGCCTATAAACATAGTCCACCATATCAAATTTTCAGTTCAATCAGTTGCAGATATGATCTGGTTCAAAATTGAGTTGTGAGATTTCATCCAAACAGTTACTTACTCGTACAAACATAGAGTGCAAGTTAAATAAATGCTTATTTAAAAAAATAAACTGAATCAAAAGATAAGACCGTTTATGCAAACCAAAACCTATAGGGTACTTCCCTTTGACCTAGAATTCTAAAATTTTCATGAAGTAAGTTTTCATAGGACAAGTAAGACTGTAAAAGTATTCAGACTTGCTCTAATACTTGTGTTATGATGTTACGGCACAAAAGTACTTTTTTACACCACCTGCTCGATAATGTCGTTTTATACGTGATACAAACCTCACTTATGGCAAAACATTCCATCCCTAGGGAGATAATGCAATATGGCCGATCCCTAGGGAATAATGAGATTTGTATTTGGAACATCAAAAATCGTCAACATTGTGAATAAAAATGTACGTGCATCGAACAAGTTGACTCGAAATTCAAACTGGCCACTAACAAAAAAAAAAAGAAAATAGAATAAAACGTTCTTACTGCCGGGAGCGTTACAGAATACTGAAACTATAGAATCTTGGAGTTGTGAATTTTGTTTGTTTGATGAATGAATGAAGGGGATAAAGCTGTCTTTGTCTTGGGCGGCTTGAATTCCTCACTTCACTCAGGTTTCTTTATTAACTCCCTCGCTATGCTCGGGAGTTAATTATATAAATCGTTCGGAATTCAACATGCCGCCCGCGACTTAAAGACACTGCTTTATCCCCTAGTCACATAATCTACTATTTTGCGATTCGGAAAAATTTTCGAGACTCGATTCGGGAATTCAAATATTTACATAATAATTATGTTAGAAACTTTGTACGAAACCCTCAGGCTAACTCGCATTTAACCAGTATAGGACAAAAACGATCCTCTCCCTGCAGAGATCCATTGTAGAGGGATAAGAGTTTCAGTACAACATGGGCTCTCTTTAATACTGTCATTCATTTAATCAGACATAATCCACATTCATACCAAACGGAACGATCTTATTTTCCCAAAGATGGATCATTATTTAGGACCAAAGTACTCAAGACGAATCAAACGATTTCAAACTTGATTGGGTTAATTGTGTTCTTTTATTGCGGAGTACCTATGTCCACTAGGGAATGCAAACCGGTTAACCCGAAAACCGAAAAACCGGTTTTTCGGCATATTTTTAATGATTAAAAAAACCGGGTTTTTTTTTCAAGTAACCGGTTTTTTCGAGTTTTTTTTATTACTCTCAAATGACACTATTTTTTAGCAAACATTGTTTTAAAACGCTGTTGAGGCTTGATGTCAGTCGTAGGTTTGTTTATAAATATTTTTGTACCATGTGGTAGCTACACCAATTGTACAGTTCTTCTATTTACGATCATTAAAAATCCAGGCCGGCTGCGTGTTGTGAGAACAGGCAGTGAATGCTGTCAGGGCCAGAATTAAAATCTCGTAAGGACACCAAAATTCTTATTCTCAGATAGAATACCCACCGTTGTTAATCATCATAACATCAGCTTAAACGAATCGCTTTTATAGAAGAGAGAGTGAAAAGATCAAAATCTTTGCTTGTTCGTTACACTGATGAAAAACTCAGGGATATTCTTGCTACCGATGAGAAAATTTTCACAATCAAGGAATTTTGCAACAAGCAAAATTATCGGATGTAAGCTTCTAACTCCAAAGAACACTTTCAACAGGTTATCAGAGTCCTGAATGATCATCATGCGGCATCAGTAATGGTTTGGTGAGGGTATCACGGAATGACCAAGGTTCATTTTCGTGAAAATGGGCTACTCTAATTTCAGCTAAAAAGTATCAAGATACTATCCTAAACGCCATAGCAAAGCCTCTTAAAGCCTCTCTCTTTTTGATAACATACTGGGGTTTTTCAGCAAGACTCAGCTTCCGGTCACAAGGCACGCACTACCCAGGCTTGCCTTGCAGCGAGTGTTTCGGGCTTCATTAAGGCTGATGATTGACCTTTGGCTAACCTAAACCTCAACCCCTGAACTACAAATCCTTAAAAAATCTTAATTAATCTCCTCCGGGCGAATAATGTGTCGGCCCAGATGGACAGTCCGTTTGCGGATAAGGGTCCCGCATTCACACAAAAGGTGATTAAGCGTCTCCCTCTCCTGATTACAGTACCGGCAAACATCATTGTCACTCAGTTTCATGTGAAATTGGTGCCTGTTTAGTTTGCAGTGGCTGGTAAAGGCGCGGGCTATCGCACAGATGTTCGTCCTGCTAAGCTCAAGAAGCTCGGCAGTTCGTTTTTGTGAGTAGTGAGCAGTAGATTTGGCGTGTAGCAGTACTGGTTGTACCAACCAGTGCTTTTTTGAATCGCCAAATAGGTTGCCCTTAAGGGTCTGCATGGCCTGGTTCTTTGAGATACCACAAAAGGGTTCTGGTCCTATCTGATGACCTTGAGCCCCAGTCCTTGCAAGTTCATCGGCTTTTTCGTTGCCATTGCTTCCAGAATGACCTGGTACTCATCTCAGAATAACTTTATTCCTTTGCCCCAGGTCATTCAGTTTGTTAACGCAACTTTTACCAGTTTCGAATTTAAAGTATTCGAGCTCAGGGCGTTAAGAGCTGCCTGGCTATCTAAGTAAATCAAAATTATATAAGAAGTATATATTAACTTCTAGCTTAGATTCTCTATGTATGTCATCATTCTGAGACATTCGTTTTTATGAAGATGAGATTTTTTTATTTTTAACAGGATTCATATTAGGTATACAATAGGGTGACTGGCAATTAGTGTACGACACTTAAACACGTGATTGTGCTCATCTTCTTCTTCCTGCCCTTATCCCATATTACTTGGGGTCGGCGCAACACGTTTTCTTCTTCCATTCTGTCCTGTCACCCGTCAAACTATCACTAACTCCCTTTTCTTTCATATCACTTCTCACACAATCCATCCATCTTTTTTTCGGCCTTCCTCTCCCTCTCCATCCATCTACATGTATACTCAGAACTTTTTTAGTAATATGCGCTTTATCCCTCCGCTTCACATGACCATACCAAGACAACCGATTACCTTTCAACTTTTCAGTCACTGGCGCCACTTTCAAACTTCCTCTAATATACTCATTTCTCACTTTATCCATTCTCGTCACACCACACATCCATCTCAACATTCTCATCTCCGCTACATGCAATCTTTTTTCATCCTTCTTTTTCAGAGCCCAACATTCTGATCCATACAGTATGACAGGTCTTATGACGGACTTGTAAATTTTACCCTTCAACTTGAGGGGCATCCGTGGGTCACAAGTTGTTCCCCTGACCTGTCGCCATTTCATCCATCCTGCGTTGATCCGACGTGTTACGTCTCGGTCTACCTCACCATCCCCTTGGACGAGTGACCCGAGGTATCGAAAGTCGGAACAGATTGGTATGGGCGTTCCGGCGAGAGCTAAAGGCACAGGGTTGGAGAGACCGCCGAAATCGCAGAACAAGTACTCCGTTTTGGTTCTACTTACTTTCAGGCCAACACTCTCCAGTCTGTGCCACCACACCTCCAATCTGTTTTGGACCTCTAGGCCACTCTCGGCAACCAGCACAATGTCGTCGGCAAACAGCATACACCAGGGAGCCTCCTCCTGAATGTCCGACGTCAGAGCGTCCATTATCATCAGGAAGAGATAAGGGCTGAGAGCCGATCCCTGATGTAAGCCGACAGCCACATTGAAATTTCCAGTGGTGCCCACTGTTGACCGGACTTGCGTACTACATCGACTGTACATCGCTCGGATCAACTGCACATACTTTCCAGGCACACCTTTCTCCTTAAGGGCCCACCACAGAACCTCTTGAGGTACCCGGTCGTATGCCTTTTCGAGGTCAACGAATGCCATGTGCAAGTTTTTATGCGCACCTCTGTATTTCTCGCACAGCTGGCGTATAGCAAAAATGGCATCCGTCGTACCCCGACCAGGCATAAAACCGAATTGGTTCTGTGAAATTTCACTCTCTTCTCTCAGTCGCCTTTCAATAACTTTCTCCCAGGCTTTCATAGTATGTGACATTAGCTTTATTCCTCTATAATTGTTGCACTCAAGCACATCACCTTTGTTTTTAAAAATGGGCACCAAAGAACTGCTGCACCACTCATCAGGTATGGCTTCTTCCCGCAACAACTTATTGAAGAATAAAGCTAACCACGTCCATCCATCCACTCGCAATAACTTCCACACTTCAACGGGTATTCCATCTGGACCCATGGCTTTACCATTTTTCATTCCATTTACTGCTACTCTGACTTCATCCATACTAACCATTCTCACTAACCCTACATTCACTGGTTTACTCTCTAAAATTCCACTCCAATTATTTTCTTCATTCATCAGTCTTTCAAAATAGTCCTTCCACCTCTCTTTGATTTTTTCATCATCCGACAGGACCACTCCCGCTTCATTCCTTACACATCTTACCTGACAAACATCTCTCGTCTTACGCTCTCTTGTTTTAGCTAGCCGGTACAGCTCTTTTTGGCCTGCAGGACTGTCCAGTGTGTTGTACAGTTTGTCCTGGGCCATTGATTTTGCTAATGCCACGGCTTTCTTAGCTTTTTTCTTCACAACGTCATATTCCCTCTTTTTTTCCGCTTTCAAACTACCGTTTTCCAATTCTACGTGCTGCCATTCCTTGAATTTTTTTTTTCTTTTCTTTCAACACATTCTGAATTTCTATCGACCACCACCATGTATCCCTATCTATTGCGCCTTTTCCTCTCGTCTCTCCCAAAATATCTTTCGCTGCGTGCCTGATACACTCCGCCAACTCATTCCAGCTTTCATTTATACTTCGATCATTCATGTCTCCCATCTCTATCATTTTGTCTACCACTCGCTCTCTAAACTTGTTCGCACAATCATTCTTCTCTAGCATATGCCATTTTATTTTGGGGGGAGGACGCTCTTTGCTTTTGTTGCATTTTATTTTGACAACTAATTCCATTACCAGGAGTCGATGTTGTGAGACTAGGTCTTCTCCTGGTAGTACCTTGCAGTCTTTGACGTGCTTTATATTGTTGCGCCTAACTAAAAAGTAATCAATTTGCGTCTTGTGGTAGCCGCTTTTGTAAGTGATCAGGTGTTCCTCACTTTTTTTAAACCAAGTATTGGCTATTGCAAGGTCAAAGGCGGTAGCGGATTGCAGCAACGTCTCCCCTTCCTTATTTAGACTGCCAAAACCCCATCCTCCATGTACCCGTTCATAAATACCTTTCATTCTTCCCACATGTCCATTAAAATCACCTCCAACTATCAGTTCCTCATGTACAGGGATGGCCATTAAAGCAGTGTCAAAATCC
Source organism: Mythimna ferrago (assembly GCA_910589285.2). NCBI lineage: Eukaryota > Metazoa > Arthropoda > Insecta > Lepidoptera > Noctuidae > Mythimna > Mythimna ferrago. The sequence goes on along the minus strand of OU342673.1, from coordinate 19,722,230 downwards.
TCCCAAAATTTCTCTTTCACCATTTCATCAGATCCTACTTGTGGTGCATACACACTAACTACATTCAACATCACATTCTCTAACATAACTTTCACAACAATTAATCTATCATTAATCCTCTGTACTTCCATCACGCTTTCTTTCAGTTTACTATCAAGCACTATTCCTACTCCATTTCTTTTTCCATCACTTCCACAATAATAAAACTTATAACCCTCACCAATTTCCCTCGCTTTTGTTCCTCTCCATTTAGTCTCCTGCAGGCATGCTATATTTATCCGTCTTCTTTTCAGTACATCCGCTAACTCTCTCGCCCTTCCAGTCATGGTCCCAACATTCCAACTTGCATACCTCAATCTCATTTCCCGGGCTAGCTTCTTACGTTGCCCCCGCCCGGGATGGTGCAACAACCCTGGTCCATTTCCCACAGGAGCCGGGTGCTGCCCCTGCGCGTCGCCTGTGGGGTACGCCCTAACCCTATCGCGCATTCTATCATTTATTCCAATCATGTTGCTAGGGATTTGGCAAATATTTTACAGTCGGCCGCCTGCCTGACACTAACCCTCCTTGGGAATGCTGTTGCTGGTGGTATACCCGCCACCACACGGTGACCTCAGGTGCTTAACAGTACGCACGGTCTCAATATGTCCCTTAGTCGCCTCTTACGACACCCACGGGAAGAAATGGGATGGTGTTATTCTTTACGTCCGGACACCATACGGAACTCCGGACACCATACGGAACATGATTGAACGTGATTGTGCTCATGATAACAAATAATTTTAATTATGGGAGCAAAGCCGAAATCGGTAAAAAAATATCAGCTCTTCAGTACATTAGGCAAACATAAATGTACTGAACAGCTGATTTTTTTTCGCGATTTCAGGTTTGTTCCTATAGTAAAAGTTGTTGGTTATCATGAGCACAATCGTAACGTACCCTAATTACCAGTCACCTTATATTTTTTAATAGATCAGTTCCAAAATAAGTTTAAAAATATTTAAATAGAATGTTACAAGCAAAAAAAATTAAAATTTTCACTTAAAAATAAATTTCAAAAAATCTAATTTTAAAACCGGTTACCCGGTTAACCGGTTTTTTTTTTTGAAAAACCGAAAAAAAAACCGGTTTGTAATTTTGGCGGTTTTTGCATTCCCTAATGTCCACCTTCCAATTCTATCTTCAGACTCTGGTAACCATATAGGATCAAAGTACTCGTCAATACGAAATAAATGAGCACAAACTCGACTGGGTTGTGTCGTTTTATTGCGGCGTGCCCGTGGCCACCTTCCAACTCCATCTTCAGACCTTGGTTACCATAGAAAATCAACGTACTCGTGAAAGCGAATCAAACAAGCACAAACTCGATGAGGTTGTTTCGTTCTATTGCAACGTTTCCATGGCCACCTTCCAGCTCCATCATCAGATCTTGGTTACCACAAAGGATCAAAGTACCCGTCAATAAGCATCAAACGAGCCCAAATTCGGTGGGGTTGTGTCGTTTTATTGCGAAGTTCCCACGGCCACCTTTCAGCTTCATCATCCGGTCAGCTCCATATCATCATAATATTGTTGTCAAACTCTTTATACCTGTATACAAAATTTCTCCTCAATTTGATTCAAAATTGAGTTGAAAGATTTGAGCCTCTAGTTACGTACATACATACATTGCAAGGTAAAAAGAAAAAGGTAAAAATACAGCCCATTTTCAATAAACCCTGTTTGCCAGGCACATCTCTGGTACGAAATGTACGAATATGTAGGGAAATTTTATTGTTATGGTCACCCGATAACTTTAGAAAATGGTACCATTGGGGACCATATTATAGGCCCAAATATGTCTCTTTCCTCGAAGCACGTTTGACTTTTAAAATGATATCACTGCCAGCATTTTTAATCACTTTCGTTCACTTTCGGTACCTATAATGATGGCGATAATTTACTTTGGAAACGATTAATTCTTATGACAGATAAACGTCAAGATGGCGGAAAACCATTAGTTCCGATTTCAGCCGCGCGCCGACCTGTGGGGTTGACCATAGAGCGTAGTAGGTACATATAATACCCCGCGTTCCGAATTGCGTCAAAAGCGATTATGTCGCAAATGCGACCAACGCGCAACGTTACAAATAAACTCAATAGTCCACATATTTTGTGACTATTAAATTTGGTCGGATTCGTGATATAATCGCTTTTGACGTAATTCGGAACTAAGGGATAGTGATCTGTGCCACAGAGTGCATAAATGTTTTTGGAACTGACTGCTAACTTGTGAATCTGTGAAGAAGTTGACGATTTGACGATGATAACGCCAAATGTATTCTTCAGTCTTCAACTCAGTGAGTCTGTTGTGGTTGTATTCGTTGTAGTTCAACTCTGTGGGATAACTTCAGATTAAAACATCGTGTTGTGGGTCGCTGTAAAAATTATATAGCTGTTTTCGCCAAATTCTAGTAACACGTATAGATCTCGTTTGATCATTTATAGTATAATTCGGCCAAATCAACAGGCGAGTCTCTACATAAACTCGGCAGAAATGGAAGAGGTAACAAATTAAAATATCTTATAATATATTATGCAGACAACTTAGTACCTTCGCACTATACCGGCCATGTATATGTGTAAATTTTAAATTGTGTGACAAAAAAGTACTATTACGGTTACGTAATTTTTATATGACGGAAGGTTCCTAGCATAGCAGAGCGAGGGAGGCAGGCTTTATCCTCGCCACGCGGTCGTTACGTAAGGGAATTATGTAAGGATGTAAATCAAGGGATGATGGTAGGAAAACAACCGTATAAAATTGAAGTTTATGGGAGCGCGCGCAATGCAAATTCGCTGGCGTGTAAACAAGATAAACATAAACACGACGTCGCGGGCGCGCCTCCCGCGGTGGCCGCTGAGGGCAAGCACCGAACAACCGACGCCAACCTTTGTTCACACTAAATTGCATAATTATTATTATATAATTTGATTGGTTTTCTGGGCTGCCATGCGCTTTGGAGCAGGCAGGAGCAATGAGCTCGTTCTTGGACGCTTTGTTACAGTTATTGCAAATTTGAATTGCCACATTGATGTCATTATGTTTTATATAACTTGTTAATTTTATGTAATAAGTAATATCTCGCGTGTAAAACAGTAAGTGCCCAACGATGATCTTTCCATGAGGGGTAGTCATAACTTTCTTTCAAAAAGATTTCGGAACGCCGTACCTGTCTTAAGTACTTTAAAGTTCATAAAGTCAGGGATCTTCAATGTTTATTTAAATTGGCGCCGTCAGCCGAACTTATTGTTTTTTGTAGACTTTTTTTAATTACAAATGTGAGTAGGTAATAGGTAAGTACCAAGGCCTCCAGGCCCCCATATTTATAATTGGGTTTTACTGTGACAAATATCCTTAGAACTTTCTCTACTTCATTTAGGTCTATGTAGGTAGTTTCTGATTGTCTTCGTTTTTGCAATCAATATATTTTTTAATTAACGATGAGAATGCAATTTTTTTCCGATTTTTTAAGATAGGCGGCTGGAGGGTACTTGCTACCCATACATTATGGCCCCTTTTCTGGAACGAAAATTAATACTCGTAAGTTGTGTTATCTGTTATTAGGTATTAGTTGAATGAATTTTCAACAGCCTCTATAACGTGTAAATCGCGACGTGTCGGTAATATTTATTTCCAGAAACCGGTGGCTAGACGATCAGACGGGCCTCTCAATGACCGCTGCAATGAACTGTCGTAGGGGTTATTGCCGTCGTCTACACGAGCCCGCTATCGGAAGTGTGCTATTATTAGCATAAAGACGAACGCTGCTTCTATTCAATAAGATTGCTCTAACACATACGAGTACGTAGATCATACGGGGTGGCTATCCTTTACCGGAAATCAATTGATGAAACGACACAAATGAAGTTACCATATTGTTTGTCCCGCGGTTGCACCCGCACGCGCCGCTAACTCTTTTTTTCGTTTATTGTTCTTTTCGGTCAGCTCTTACGAGTCTTAGCGTGATATAAGATGTTTAATAAATAGCCTTTATCCTTCCTCTAGTATTGGGCTATCAATTTCAGTAAGATTTTCTCAAATCAAATCTCTGTAACTACCTGTAGGTATAGGTATATATAATTCTATGTACAGTACGGCCGACGTAACTTGGCGAGCCTGAACATAGGCTCTGCGCATGTACACTCGTAAAAAAACTGTTATTGACATAATTTTTTTTAACCAAAACTCGAATAAAAATTTACTAATACAGGAACTAAATATTAAAACTCTTTGAGACAGAAAACTACAAAAATAACTTATTTTTGAATTAAAGAAACAAACTTAACACTAAATATTTTTTTTTAGAATATTATAATAATAACAGAGCCTATGCTCTAGATAGAGATAGCGACACGAAAATGACACCAATGCTAACATAAGTGAGTGAGACATATCACCGCGTGCCGAACATTTACGAATAAACATGAAGCTTTATGAAGTTACCAGAAAGGGATGTTCAATACGCGTGTCTGAGGGTGTTGCTTAACCGATTTTTTTTCAAATAGATTAAAATTAAGGAGGGAAGATTTGTATTCAATTTTCCATGGAGGTTTATTAAGTACTTTAAAATATTCTCAAACAGTCGTTATTCTAGTACCTAGTCATTTTTATATAACTGATATTTAACTAAATCATGTCTTTCAACCAAGAAAATAAAATTTTATTAGTTTTTTTTTTATTAAAGTCGAAATCTCTTTTGCTAACGACAACATTCACTATGTTTGTAAATCGTTCAATATCTCTTAAACATTAATAAATTCCAAATCGATAAAAATGGATTGCGATATTTGATTGAATAAAGGGTAGATTGTGTTTGCATAGAGTCAATCTTTAGCCTTGACTTCCTCCCCGTGCAAGTGCGTCGCTTCATGCCATCATTTGGTTCCTAAAAAACGTTCGAGCGCAGCCTTCTACGCAAAGTTCGGGCTCGCCAAGATACGTCGGCCGTACAGGGCCCCAAGTCTGCTATTTTTATAAATTCGTCATTCCAACACGATCCAATTGTCATTTTGCTAAAAGTTTGTAATCTGCTAATTCATAATGATCGATCATTGATCGGTCAATGGTCTTGTAATAGAATTGTGGTAGAATCATAATTTCGAGCATATTAAAACCAATAACTGCACAATAACGTTCTAATGGTAAAACACTGATCAAATAAACTGTCAAAGTTTTAGCAGATTACCGCAAACTTCAAATATTCATTTGTCAATATGTACAGTACAATTCACGAATGATGGCGGCCGTGAAGTTAGCCTTTTCGGACGTTCGCGCATACTACACTCTTCTCGCACACGCACGTCGCTATTTGGTCCCTAAAACACGTTACTGCGCAGCCTTCTGCGCAAACTTCACGGCCACCATCATTCGTGAATTGTACTGTACGAGATTACCATTCTATGTCACTTCTTTCAATGGAGTGTCAGTGGTTGACCATTGGAAAGACATAATGACGCCTTTATATTAGTAGATTACCAAACTTGTCAAAATCGACAATTATGACACCAATGATAGACCATTGTGACACTATTGTAATAGCAGACTTGAGGCCCTGTACGCTTGGTGCAACTATCGACGAAGTCGGCAACGACTCCACGCACGACGTTGCCGACGTCGACGGAGTTTCATAGTTTTGTATGCTAACTGTGAGCAGGCGTACACCAAGCGTACCTATTACGAATACGCGTCTGTAAATCTACGCATCAGTTGGCAGTAGGCCTTACTGTATTCAGCTGCGTCGTCTGGTTTAGCTGGAAGTCTGGAAGTCGACACCAAAATAGGTAGTTCGGAAAAGGCTAGGCCGAATGAATGAGCGTATAGGTAGGTACCTTACCTATCTATATTTTTTCCTGCGTATTTTGTTTTTTCCGCTAGATGGTACCTACGTTTTAGCTTTCCTGCCGACTGCCCCCTGTTCCTGAAGCCTGGAGCCGAATTCCCGAATAAAAATTCTTTGCGTTAATTTTTTTGGTACCTACCTAATTCGTTAAGTTGAAATAGACTTCTGTTGATCAGTAACAATAGTCATAAACCAACTGAAGAAATAGGTATTGCTTTTGTGAGAACAATCCTTATAATACATTACCGGTCAGCCTGGCAAAAAATAACCCTGATCCAAGACGTAGATACTGATAGCTACTCAACCGCGAGAACAGACCACCTAAAGAGAGACCACCACATTTACGTAACCCGCGATAGTAAATTCACGTTAACATTGTAATAAATCAGATAATTCCTAAGTTTTATTATTGTCCGTAATTCTAAAGCTATACTCATATCCGGTTATTTGAAGTTGAGGACTTGTCAATTTTAGCTAACACTAATTTACGCTAGGCCTCGGTAATTCTTTTGAATAATTCAGCAGCCTGGGGTAAATCATGCTGGTCGTTTAAACCTGATAAACTCTAAGTGGGGTCAGGTATAAGGGATTATATCAAGAAGGCATATCAGCACAATACGTGACAACACGATCAAGCAGTAAAATCTCCAGTCCCACGTCAACTGTAATTGCAGCAAAAACTTGCTGTTATGGAATTAACAGTAATAATATCCTAACTAATGCCTTTTCTAAATTACCTAATAATTACGACTTAGGAATGTGACAAACTCAGCTTCTGACTGATTTCACTGTGTTACACGATTTGGTACCCGCTTAACTGATAGCTTACTGAAGTGAAAAGGTAATGAGTCACAGATAAAAAGTGTCAAACATATTATGTATGTGGTATCTATCACGTATTTTCGAGGTAGGTATATGCCAGTCATTATTTCAATTACCATCGCTTACCATAGGTGACAATTGCTGATTAAAACTCACTTTTTAAGCAAACCAAAGGACTTATTTATGTTTTTTTAAGCTATTGCATAGCTTCTATCGCGGGCCTTGAGCGTGGAGACCGAATCCTGAAATTCCGTAACGAAAATAACCTAACACCCCCCACTCATTTGTTTTCTTATCGGTCACCACGCTCAAAAAGTGTAACCTCAATTAATATCAAAGAAAACAAAAACAAAGGAAAAAAAATACTGCATAAATAAAAAAAATAAATAATTATAATTGCATCAGTTGATAAAAAATGCTATGCAATAGCTTTACCGCGGCAGTCCCCGAGTGCCACACGTCTTTTTTTTTTATTTGGTATTGTTACTGGTATCATTATTATTATTTTTGATATGTGGCAACACCATAAGTTAGAGTATTTTTTTAAAAAACAGTGGTAATACTTCTAACTTTGTTAACTTTTTTCAACATTTGTTGAAAATTAGGTTTCTTTTGTTGGTGGACAAAGAATATTTTTAGTTTGATTTTACTAGTTTTTACTGTACAATATAGTCAATATGTAAGTAATGTTTCTTAATGCACTGCTTTTTTAAAGTTTTATACGTGATTTTTTAATTGTGGCAATGGTAGGTATATGATGATATTCTCAAAATTGCTTTTTCTTAGTAGGTGTGGGCAAGGTTTCAGACACATCTCCAGGAAAATTTACACGAATCCAAACAATATTGCACTATAAACATTCCCAGAGAACCACAGCAGCTATTACAGGTATTTCAAAGTCTGTAGTTAAAAGAATTAAAAGAAAACCTGATCAAAACCTTAGGAATCACATCATGTAAAAAAAATGGCAGGAAAAGGATCTCCATTCTTCGTAAAAATCCTAAACTCAGGTATATCTCGTAAAAAGACTTTCCCACCTTACTACGATTACAAACGACGAGAGCCTAGAAGTTTTCGATAGTACCTACAATTCATCGAGGGTAGGCAAAAGTTCACTACCTAAGCAAGTGATCACCACCAAACAACAAAAAACAGGTGAGATAGTGGTCAAACGCGAGCCTATCAAGAATAATAAAAAAAAAAAAAAATAATTGAATTATTATTATTCTTATATATGCACTAGCTGATTGCAGCTCTCATTTAAGAGTGGTATAATAACACAAACTATCACAAAATTCTGGTAATATTCGTCGCAACTTCCTACGAATCTTTTTTTCTTTTTACAAAAATATATAAATGATTTTGCTTTCAATTTTGTTGTTTTTACCATCTCAATCAATAAAGTCTAAAAATTACCGTTTGCCTACAAAATTCAGTTAAAGTAGATAATATAAAAATTTTGGTGCTGTCCCTATTAATATGACCACCTACTGTAAGGCGTAAAAGAAACAGTTGACGTTTTTGATGTACCTACCTTTATTACATTTTTATTGTTTCGTTCTGTTTATAAATCGCTTTTTTTCGATAACATCGATTATCTTTGTAAATATTTGACCGATTATTGAAAATCCAACATGACTATTGAACTAACTGGTTGTCATAACTGCAAAAATGCATCAAATAAGTGTTACGTTTGTAGACAGTATACGATACAAAATTTTTTTTCGAAAAACAGAGTATTGCATTTTCGCTTTATTTTAGACGTGCTATTGATCAGTAGAAACCGTGGACACCAAAGTTTTTCGTGTATCGTGCTAGGATAAAAGCATACGAAAAGCAGGGTTGGAGAAGATCCTTAAAAAATGCACTTTATTTTTATTAGCACTTTTTTTTCTTCCATTTAATCTTGGTGCGGTCTGTGATGAGCAGAGTGAGAGGTTCTATCAAGATGTAAAGAAGCTTGAACGATTTAAAGCCGTTGGGACATAATCAGGTATGCTAGGCGATTCGTGTTGACGTTTAAAACAAAAAAGGTGGCATGTGCAGAAGCTGTGCAACATCAAACAAGCTTCAAACCGGTACTCAATACGTGTTTCACAGTTACACGGGATATCTAGGCTCAGATGATAGTGCTCGCTCCCGGGAATTCCGGTTCCTGACCAATAAATCGGTCAGTCCTGGTACGGAGATTATAGATTCCCGGTGCTTTCGGTTATAGCAAGAAATATGTACACTTGTACAGAAACTACTTTTAACCTAATCCTAGTTTTACGTACACAATCCCCAGCCGAATTAAATTCGACGATTGACCTATTTCACGAAGTTAGTTTCACTTGTAAACATATTCGTCAAGTGTTTCGTAGGTAAATTCGAGTACCCATGGAGGTGTTACATGTGCTATTGTTTTGTCAATCCTTACACAGACCCCGACGCTACGTCCCTTTCATTCCGTTCATAGGGTCCTATGACGATTTCATCGATTAATAATTTGTACTTTTCCACGATCTGGGAGAAATTTATGTGCTCACAATTGATGATGCTTCGCGGTTTCAGTTCTGGGGCTGTTCTACGAGACGCCATCATAACTTGATAGAATGGAATGTTGCAATTCATCTTGTAAGCCTTGTCACTTTCTCGCACCAGAATCGTCATGGTTTAAGACATCTTATTCCAAGTCGTCGAAGACATCTTTACTGCATAGTTTCGGAGACATTATACCTATTAATACTGTATAATGTATATAATCATTTTTTTTTACTCGCCAAATGTTATTCTGCCATATACAGTTTAAAGAAAAAATGGGAGGTCGTATGAGTGTAAAAAATAGTCTACGACCTATTCCGATATATGAGTACATAAAAAAATCATAAAATCGGTCTAGCCATTTTTGAGAAACTCGGTAACAAACACTTGTGACACGAGATTTTTATATTATAGTAATATTAGAAAATGTAGTTTCAATACAGAATTAGAACACTAGCTTCTGGCTGTTATATGGAATCCTATCTACACTTAAAAAATAAAGAGGAAAGATTTGATTTTTTGTTTGTGTTGTTACGATGTTACGATTTAACTCAAAAACTACTGGATCGATTTTCAAAATTCTTTCACTAGTAGAGTGCTACTTTGTCACTGAGTAACATAGGCCTAAACTGAATTTACGCAGGCGAAGCCGCTGGAAAAAGCTTATGTGAAATAAAATACTTTCGAGTTGCGCCTCAAATATCTGTAATCTGTAGGTTTCGATTCAGTTCTGGAAACGAACTGTTATGATGGCGTAACCGATCCAATACCTTAGTGTTGTTATAGGTACAGACTTGTGATATTGAAAGGGCATTTGTTAAAATATTTAATATTAGGTCGTCATAATTAGTTACATCACTTGAAATAAATACGAACGTCTATTTCGAAGCATAAATACTCAAGATATTTTGATGATGTTTTTCCATGAACTTGAAAACTGTTTCGTAACAAACGGTTAATTAGATTAGGTATATCTTACAAGTTATTATTGAATTGTATGACTTATATAAATAATATTGTAACAGCGATCTACACGTGGAGGTCTAAATTGATAGTCAGGTCATACGAGGCGCATTACTTTGTGTTATTTATTTTATCACCACTGTTCTCAACACCATGAAGGAAAACATCGTGAGGAAAGCGGTATGTCCTAGAACCAAAAATTCGAAGACTTACATCCACCAATCCGCACTGGGCCCGCTTGCTGAATGACGGCTCATCCTCTCCTAAAGAAGCCGTGGGAACATTATAAAGCTAATTATATTCGTTTATCAGATACATTCGCATGAAAGTAGTTCCTAACTCAATATTTTCAATATAAAAACCGTAATATTTTGCGATCGTTTAATTTAAACTACCAGTCGGAGGTCGACATCCTTGCATGACGTCAGAATCATAGAAACTTCTAGAAGGAGTGTTGATTGACCTCTAAACTTAATGTTAGTTTCCCTCTTTGTTCTTATTCTAGTTACGTAATATCTGCTACGAATGAAACAATTACTTGATTGTGAAGGTTGGGTTCTTTCTGATGGCGAGAGCAAGTTATTCGTAATTTTATTCAGCAACAAGATATTTTAGCCATTCATTTATAGCTTTTGCCCGCGCGGCCTCGCTCCCGCGGGGTTTCCCTACTCCACCCTACTATACCCTACTCTGCCCTACTCCACCCTACTCTACCCTACTCTACACTACTCTACCCTACTCTACCCTACCAAACTTCACATAAACCATCTACTAAATTGTCCGAACAAAGCCTAAACTTTTGGTTTGGATAGGTGAGCCCGTTCTTGAGTTATAAAATTACAACGAAAAAGTGGCATTGATTTTTATATTTAAAGATCTATCAAATGTTAGAAAGAGGTCAATTTTTTTATATGTTTGTTTTATCTGCAACTAATATAAACTCAAACTCATAGTTCGATTCAACAATTATTTCAAAGATAGAGATAGGAATGGCCGACTAACTGAACCAAAAAATTAAATGCCTATTTAATAAATAAATAAGAATTACCTACATGTTATATAAAATTACATGCAACAGTTGCCTCATATGTTTTTAAATTGGGATTTCTCTATACTATCCAAATGAAAGAAAAACTTCGTCTGCATTGAGTGTAGGTAGGTACCTAATTTTTACAAGACATGAAAACAACAATTAAAAATTTTGAAATAAGGCTGACTGAAATTGCCGACAGCTGATTACTTTGATGTGTATTTAATTGTTTTTAAACAATAATAACTGATGTTGTAAAAAAGCAACATTGTGCCAAGTAAACATTACAGATGGGTTCATGACTTCATGTGTCTAATTATTTCTCCTTGAATTCGTCCTGTCCGACGAAGTGAATGCGTGGGCCATAGGTAAACATTCAACATTCTCATAAAACGTCAGCTCCACAATGCTTTTATCATTACCGTTTGCAATAGTTACGATAAACTGGCAATAAGTAGGAGGCGGTACCTAGTCGGTGCAAGCGAGGCATGCTACGTACAACACTGAGTCAGTGTGCCACTAGGTCACATTATGTAAGTCCACCGCTTACTTCGTTTTGCGTAAGAATCGTTGTAAGCAATACTACACCACAGACGATGATTAATTTATGTATTCTAAGGAGTCATTACTGTGTCTACTGATAAGCTGCAACTGGCTCAGATCATACTAATCGATACAAAATTATGACTCAGTCAAGACCTTAGGGCAAAAATTTAACATATGACCTGAATGACACTTGTTACATTATAATGTTGTGGAACAATAATTCTTTATTCTATATTGTACACACAATTTAAACGTACAGTTACAAAATTTACAGTTGAATAATTTGCATAGTTCAAAATTATGATGTTTACTGATAATTAAGAGTGATTAAATTTTCGCTCGACGTTATCGGTCAATGACCTTGTTGTTCGCTGAAGTCATTAGTCTAAATTGTGGTTTCTTTAGATAATTGGTATGAGTAACGGTAATAATAACGTTGGCTTTTGTTATTACTAGCTAGATTGTGTGTTTATTTTGTTTGAATTCAATTAAGTACCTACTAGACACTGTTAATTATATATTTTTATCTATCTTAGGTATAATAAAAATGAAATGCTGTTCGTTGGCATGCGCATACCTTGAATACCGCTGGACCGATTTATTTTATTTTTTATCAAAAATATTCGTAATAGAATAAGTTATAATTGTGGTTTTCATTGGAAAGTATTTCCGAAATATTGGAAAAATAGTGCGTTGTCAGTTTATTGTGTGTGATCTTTGGACAAGGCAAAACAATATCTGTCGGTCAGCTATTTTTATTATTTTATACTAGCTACCCACCCCGGCTTCGCACGGATTACTTTTGAAGATCTCTTTTCTCTCTGTCTCACTCATTCCCTTTTTATTAACACGCTTATATTAGCTTCACCTGTATGTTTGTAACCAACGCCTTTGAGCTCGATTTTGACCAACTTTGGGCGATCAGATTTTCTTCAAACTTTGCACACCCATCAAAGACTGATGATAATACAATAATCCGTTTTTTTTTAGTGAAAAATAAAAATATAGTTTAAAAAAACTAAAAAACACGCTTTCATAGCATATCAAACTAAAAAGTGTAAAATAATTTTTAATATAGGTAGAAAATAATAATAATGAACGAAAAATATTAATATCATTGTGAAAAAAGCGTGGGGTGCTCAATTTACGAAAAATATGGCACAAAGCGCCCCACGCTTTTTTCACAATGATATTAATATTTTTCGTTCATTATTATTATTTTCTACTTATATTGAAAATTATTTTACACTTTTTAGTTTGATATGCTATGAAAGCGTGTTTTTTAGTTTTTTTAAACTATATTTTTTACAAGCTTTTATTTAGTTTCACCTGTCCCGATGTTTGTCTGTAATCTAATCTTGCAAATTAAATTTCGTCCATTTCCCGGTTACCGATTGTGCTGAAATTTTACATGCATGTGTAAATCAGATGAGAATGCAAAATTATTATGACATCGAACTGATCTGATGATGGAACCGGAAGGTGGCTATAGGAACTCTGTAGTTAAACGACACAACCCCATCGAGTTTGGGTTCGTATGATTCGTCTTGACGAGTATTAATTATACGTATAGGTATACCGATGTATACAAGCTTGCTATGAAAAAATGATTTTCATTAAAAGCGTGTTATACTTATAGAGAATTTTTAACTCAAATGTTTATTGGTTGCGACAAAACTACTTCATCATCATCATTATCGTATCAGCCGAAAACGGCCACTGTTGGACGTAGGCCCTCCCCGCAATAAACGATCCAAGGCTACTCCAGTCAAGGAATACAAAAAAAAAAAAAAAACAAATTTTGCAATAGTCTTTGGCTTAAGGCGTATAGTTCCTTGGGTGCTATTCTCTAAGAAAACAGCCTTGAGGTCAGCGCTGGCTCAGCGACGAGTCGTGAGCGCAGTACATTGAATTAACAATCCAATGTAAAGGGGCATTACTATAACTAAATCGATTGATCGATGGCCGCGGGGGCGTGGCTAGGGTAAGGCGTGCGGGATGATGATTGGATGATACATTATTTATGAAACTATCGTTGCGAGTTAGTGTGTGTGAAAACGCCCTTTATTGTTCCGTGTTTGTGTGTGTGAAAAAAAGCGCGGATATAAAAAAAAAAAAAATTACATACTTATTTTATTATTGATTCGGGTCGAGAATCACTAACATAATTACCTCCTGAAATATTTTGCAGCTTCAAAACGACACCTTGTATATATATCTTATCCATCTCTGTGTTCCGTATACTAGGTAGAATGCGTACTGAGTCTTAGAAGTACGCGTCTGAACAAATACCAGATACTAGGTCCACGAGTATTTAAGCGTCTCGAGTATTTAGTTGCCATTCGTCCCAATACGTCGGGACATGTCACCGTTATTAACAGTGGTGGTGTCCCGACGTCCTGACAAGCTATAAAATGTCCCGATAAACATAGTCGAGCGCAAAGCTACAAGTTTTTAAAAATTTTCGATGTCTAGACGAACAGCGTCGCTTGGGAGTCGACACCGTAAAATTAATTTTCACATGAATTGTAAAGAATTTTATAAATTCATAAAAGGTAACCTACAATTACTGTTCCAAATAAAATTATCCGATAAATATAATAAAGGAATTAATTTAATTAATTGTTATGTTAGCTTAGATAATATTAATCAATAAATACATAATTATAAGGAAACTTTAAAATAAAACCATTTGGAGTTTTGTTTTAAAGTTTCCTTAAGCATTGCTAATTTAACTTTGCTATTGCCCTTATTTACCGACGAACACAATAAATACTCACTAAAACTCACTCACTACTACACTTACTCACTCGTTTGTTAGCTAGGTTTAAGATTGCGTCTTTTTCGCGTAAATAAACTGTTTTTCTTTCTTGTTTCTTTCTAAAAAAAAGACCCCAAATTGTAAGTGTCCCGACGGGGTTTCGTGGATTAATGGTAACTCTAATTTAGGCGTATCGAGTATAATGATGACGTATCGACGTCATAAGGAGTATGGACGTCTTCGTACGTTTATGTAATATCGAGACGGTCAAGTAATGGAGTTATTTTCGGTTGTGGATTATTAGACTACACAAGTACGCAGCTATTCATATACGAGTATTTTGTCTAGATTTTAGAACACTTAAAATTAAATTTTATTGAAAACTTCCCTTCGTACTTTAAAGGTTTAGGACTATCAGCTCATTTTATAATAAAATATAGTAACTTATTAAAAAAAAAAACTAACGTATTTAGAAGATTTCATCAAACAAAATCAATTACTTAAAATCAAGGTTAATATTTTTTTTTTGGTTTATGTATTATTTTCGATATTAATAGTAAATAAATATTAAACCTAAATCGATATTAAACCATAATCAAATTCAAATTAAGTTAAATCAAACTAAAGTCAAATAAATAAATTAAAAATCAATTGAATTATTATTAAAAACTAAGATAAACATATTTTACATAAATAAAAATAAAATTAAAATTACTTATACATTAACAACATAGTGCAACAATAGGTGACTTGCAGTACATTAACAACACAGTGCAACAATAGGTGACTTGCAGTACACACTGCAGAAATAAACGAGATTCCGCGCGTGAATATGAGTATGGTACGTAGTAGTGCTGTAACGAATGTCTGATTTCCCACATTCACGAATTCGAATATTCAAATTTAATATTCGCTAATGCGAATAATGCAAAATTTAATTCCGCCAGGTCCGTTCCATCATCGAACCACAAGACGTATGGCGTTGCGACACCGGTATAAGGTGGACATTCCACCCACACGTACAAAGCGTTTTGGGAACACACTCATTATGTGTACAGCTAAGGAGTGGAATTCTCTGCCGGAGTCTGTTTTTCCTGAAAAACTTTTTCTCTTTCTTTTTCAGGCTGTTACGGCTCTGTTATATTCGGTTTAAGGCCCAAGCGCCCGAAAAGTACTTTAAAACAGTGACTTTCTGGAGTCTACTCCTCGGTAACGGCCAGGTTAATAGGTTTGAAAAAAATATATGTTTATTATAGATTCATGAACAACATTAACAACATTTGATTTTTTCGTGCGATTAATACTTTTGTCTAAAAAAATTATTACATACAACAACATCACATACGCAACTTTTCCCTACTCCTTCGAAACGGCTTGGATCTTTAGCATAAAACGTTACGTAACGTAACGTTTTTACACATAAAAATTAGTAGTTAAATATTCTTCAAAGTGAACATTGCATATGTAAATCAATCAATATTTCGCAAAGAAAATGGATTTAAAAGTCAGCGGGGCTCTGGCAGCTGGCCGCAAACAAATGCACAGATAGTCGTACTGTCGCCTAGATGGGTACGAAAGTAGTGACCATTTAATTTCGGCCAGATGGTTCAAGGGACTATAAGCCTTAACCTTGGCTGACACGAAATGTGAAACTTGTATGAAATTTTGCGCGCACTTTGTTTGAAAGTCAATATTCGCGAATGCGAATATTGAATTCGAATATTCGAATTCGCGAATATTGAATTTGAATATTCGCATTCGCGAATGTGAGAAATCAGACATTCGTTACATCACTACTACGTACCATACACATATTCACGCGCGGAATCTCGTTTATTTCTGCAGTTGTGCACTGCAAGTCACCTATTGTTGCACTATGTTGTTAATGTATAAGTAATGTTAATTTTAATATTATTTATGTAAAACATGTTTTATTAACTTTTTGGTTTAAATATCGCAGCATTATTATTATGCTGAGATAAGATCCTTTTTGTCCTCGCACAGGTCTTTTATTTTAAATCTTTTAATTGTTTTATCTTTTATTTTTAGATTAAGTTTTTATAGGTACTTAGTTATTTTTTATTATGTTTTTGTTTGTCTTGTGCGAGTCACAAACAAATGTTTTTCTTTCTCCTTTCTTATATTTTTTTTTTATGTTTCGTTGATTACAACAACATTCTTGCTAAATATGAGCGACTTTAAACATAACCGCCAAACACCGTACCTAATATTAAAATAATCACAACTCAGGCATTAGGTCCCCAAGAAACAGGTTCTACCTTGTTGGGGGAAAACCATCCAAAAATAACTGATTTCTAAAATAGTTACAGACGAAAATATGAATGTTGTAAAAGTTTTATATTTATTTTATTGTAGGAATGAACAAACAATATTCTTATCAAGTAAATGTCTCAAATAAGTCCTAAGTCCTAATAGTGACGCAACAGGCAGTAGGTTTTATAAGTAAATTTTTCTTTCATCTGTCCTTGCATAAGTAATATTTGGACATTTGACGAAGACTATCTCCGTCCCAACAATATTTATATTATATATATTTATAGTATTCAAATTAATGGTCATCTGTTTTTTTTAACCGACTTAAAAAAAGAGGAGGTTCTCAATTCGTCGAAATTTTTATTTTTATATATGTTTTACGATTACTTGTACAGGTATGGACAGATTTGGAAAAAAAAAACAATTTTATTGTTTAAAGGTTTGCGCTTGACCGCTATATCACCTGATGGAAAGCGACGATGCGGTCGATGATAGAGCGCGCTTACCTAGAAGTAATGAATAGATTAGACTTTGTAGACATCAGGAAACACAGACTCCGGTAGGGAATTTCACTTCTTAGCTGTACGCACAATAAATGTGTTCCCAAAACGTTTTGTGCGCATAGAAGGAATGCCCATCATGTACCTTTTTGTATATTTCACAGGTGGTCCCATTGTTCTAAAGTCAGGATTTGATGATGGAATCTTAGAGAAATCGAGAGAATTCTTCAAATATTATAAGCACAACCGTTTTGGATATTCCTACTATAGAACTTGCACACTATTTAGGTTTAGCTGAGGGATACACACTTTACGTTACTTTGCACTTTTTATTTTTTTGTTTTGTAAAAAGTAGTTTTTTTTTTTTTACAACCGCTAGACTCTAATAAACAATAATGTTCTGTTTAGCTTCCCTTGTGATATTAGATTTTATAACTTCTTCAGTTATAGCCCCGTTTTGAAACGTTAGTGACCGTAAAACCGTTAACTCAATTATTGTGATCATGCTAATAAACATAATCACTCCCTTCTAGATCAGCATGCGGTTGCAGGCCACCGCGGAACCCTACATTTGGATGGTTTTATTTATAAAACATAGACTAGCTGTTACGCTCGACTTCATTTGCGTTGAGTTTAAGAATATTACTCTCCTTTTTTGGGGTAAATTATTAGTTTTTGTAACATACATCTAAGCTATATATTAACGAAAGTCCTGTCGAAATCTGGATTCATTTCAGAGATGTCTACCCCATCGGGACTAAATTCCGTTTCCACTGGAAAATTAAAAAAATGCTGAACATTTGCTAATGTTTTATTAAGTAAATAGTATTACTAAGGAGTGGAATTCTCTGTCGGAGTCTGTGTTTCCTGATAGCTAAGCGTGCTCCATCGTCGCAGGCATGCAGGTTGTCCACTTTCTGGAAAGTCAAGGAAAAGTCAGAGAAGCTCAATGTTGTTAGGGAAACTCGGTGAAAACGAGGGTCGCCTGGAAAGTCAGGGAAAATTTTAGTTATTGCACTGTTTCTGTCCCAAAATGCCTAGTGATTGTAAAAAGAGAGATTTATTATAATCAACTCAGGAAGTCAGGGAAATGTAAAAGTTTTTTCTAAGACCTTAGTAGTAACTAGACTATATTTCTTTCGTTCAACGTTTCGAAGATATAATCCGTAGTATGAAATTCCGTTCCCACTGGATGACGAAAAGTGCGCGAAGTTACTCCTTGTAACATCGGTTATCCGCCTGAGAAACTCTAGTTAAAATCGGTCTAGCCATTTCATAAATTGACCGGCCAGCACAAAGAGACTGACAAAAAAAATTAAAATTGCATTTGTGTTATAACTAAGTATCGAATATGCGTTTAGTAATTAAATTTTATTTTGACATTACTAACAGTCTTCAATTTTATTTTTTCTAGCTTTTGCCCGCGGCTTCTTTCCCGACTACCTATTCTACCTACCGGTAGGGTAGGTGGAATACAATACCTTTTTATTTATATGAATTAAATAAAAACTTCCGTGTGCCTTACAGAACATAAGAAAAAAAAAATTGCCGAATTGGTCGAGTCATTCTCGAGTTCTGCGCTTAGCATTCATTTTTATTAATATAGATAGATTTTAAATACGTGTACTGTATGTATGTATCTATATATATAAAAATCAATGCCCCTTTTCGTTGTAATTTTATAACTCAAGAACGGGCTCACCTATCCAAACCAAATTTTTAGGCTTTGTAAGGACTATTTAGTAGATGGTTTATTTGAAGTTTGGTAGGGTAGAGTAATGTAGAGTAGGATAGGGTGGGGTAGAGTAGGGTATAGTAGGGTGGAGTAAGGAAGAGCGGGACCGAAGCCGCGCGGGCAAAAGCTAGTTACGTATAGATTCTTAAATAGAATCTAAATTTAACGAAGCGCGTTATGAATGATTATCCCACCAACTTATTTTAATATATTTAGCCTGGTTAGGTTATGTCATGAAAATAGTCTTAATCATAATCAGATTTTATAACAATGAAGGAAACCGAACGATTTCACCCCTGTAACAGCGTAACTTTGTTTTGTTTACATTAGTTATTTTTAAATGGCGGTTTCGCATAATAGATGCTTTTTATTTAAAGAATGACTGAATGGGACCAAATTAAATTATCTTTTGAATACCGTAATAAGAGACACAATAGAAAGAAAAGATAGCGAATGCGTTCGCTTGGGATTTAATGAATAAAGTAACGATACTCTAAAGATCCTATAGCAGTATCGATAAAATAAGTAAGTATCTAAAGGACATAAATATCGTAATAATTTTATCTAAAGAGAAAATTATGCAACTGGAAAGCACTGGTGTAGTACGAGTAGTTTGAAAAATATCTAATAAATTGTCTGACAGACAAAACTGACAAAACTCTATCCTTCAATTTCTGATTTTTAATTTTAGTTATTTAACAAAACAACAACAAATCAACAAAATATATACTTAATTAGCTTTTGCCCGCGCGGCTTCGTTCCCGCTCTTCCCTACTATACCCTACCCTATCCTACTCTACACTACTCTACCCTACTATACCCTACTCTACCCTGCCAAACTTCACATAAACCATCTACTAAATAGTCCGAACAAAGCCTAAACATTTGGTTTAGATAGGTGAGCCCGTTCTTGAGTTATAAAATTACAACGAAAACTGGCATTGATTTTTATATATATAGATATAGATAAACTTAAATATTAAAAAAAATATGCTTAACCTAACTATACACACTAAAGGCCCTACTAAAAATGGCTTCATAAAACTCCTCCGCATCGCTGTCGATTGGAAGTGTGCCCAAAAGGCTGGCGGCATTGCCACGTTGAATGGCAATGCTTAATCTCTGACCGAGGTAAAAACCAGCCCTTGGGTCATGCGAAGTGTCAACTAAGCGTTTTGACTATTCTTTAAACAGCGTATGAGCACTCGGACCCCACGGCCCAAGAGTTTCAATTTCTGATTTAAGCATTTAAAGTGGAGTACATGTTTCTCATATTCTACTTTAGCCTGAAAACCTGTAAAATTTGGCATTAAAGTGTGGATTGAGACGTGCTTAAAACACAAGTATTTTGAGCTTATCACATCTTAAACCCCACTTTTCAATTCAGAAACTCGCCCTAAATCACTCCGAGTCCAGAAACCCTAAGTGGACATGAGATTCAGAGAAAGATTTCCTTATATCACGAAAAGCTTGAGTTTAGGAAATCTTAGTACACCTAACTACCAATTTTAATTGTTATTTGGCTGTGTTTTACATTGTTTCAATATGGTGGTCAGAGATTATTATTTCAATTATATGTGTATACCTACAAAATCATATTACATAAATACATATAAAACATTAAGGATTTCATGATAAATTTAATTTCGAGTGCTTTTTATTGTGCCTCATTTACACAAGTAAGATCTATTTCATAAAGTGGCATAAATTTAGAATAAAATATGTATACTATGACGTAGTTTGCTATGTTTATCTACAAAGATCACGATATAGCTTCTAATTAGGTATATAAAAATCTCGAGTCACAGTGTTTGTTATCGAACTCCTCCGAAGCGCAAGACTTGACCGATTTTTATGAATTTTTTTGTGTATGTATGTTAGCTAGGCTATTTTTCACAATTTTCTCTTTGATTAAATTATAGGTAGCTTTTTTGACAAATCGGGTGGTGTTTTCCAATTGTTTTTAAACTGCTGTAGAGTGTAGTGCGATTCTTTATTAAAGCTTGCATTAGGTGGAGTCAGACACTTGAACTATTCTGCCAATCTGTACATATAATTAATCTGTAGATGTTACGCGCGCATCACGTAAAATGTATCTACGAAATCGACGTAGATAACTTTTATACATTAAAATTGCTTGTAACTTGATATATTACTTAGGCTTTGTTTCATCGTTTGGTTGACCATATCGAAAGATATACTACATTCATTGCTGTTAGGCGATATGAAGTTCGCCGGGTCAACTAGTCTCTAATATTTCAACAATCGGAATGATACGTTTAACTGAGTTTTCATAGTTTTCAGGTCGAGTTTGTACAGAATCACAGTCCAAAATATTCTAAAAAGTACAATTTTGCCTTTTTCAATTTCTAAATTACAAGTTTGACCCTTTCTGGTTTCTATAAGACTGCCCCGCCTAACTTAGTACTTACTGCAGAACTTATACGAGTATCTAGTATTAGTTTCACAGTTGTTTTAGGATTATTACATAGGTATGTTAATTTCATTATACTTGCATATTATAAAAATCTATTTACCAAAAAAAAAAATACAACCGACTTCAATGTAAAAAACAAAAAAAGTGCAAAATAACTTTCATTTCGGAAGTCTCTTCGTTATTTAAAACCGACTTCCGATGATTGACATATCATCTAACGTTAACGTTTAAATGATCTGGCCACGACAAATGTTATAATAGAGAATAGGAAACCAATCAACAAAAGCAAAATTTATTCTGCGCTTCTTTTTTCCTTTCTTCAAACCTCTGCGGCTTGAAAACAATGTCGAAAGTTATGATTAACTCCTTTTGTACCAAAATGACGAATAGAGTTACGAGATTTTCAAGCGGAAAATTATGTTTTGTTACAGGAGTACCATGATGCAAACTTCCATGGGGCGGACGAACCTGGCGCCGTCGACTTATTATTCGACGCTTTAGATTCTTACGTAAGTTTAATTCAGTTTACTCCTCGCATTCAGTTTACTCCTCGCATTCGCCACAACAACATCAAATGAGTGGTTGTCGCAGGCGGCAATTATATAGCTCCAAGTATTTAATTTAAACAACATTTTTTAATTAAAGAGTTTTTAAATCAGTCAGTCGGCCTTATACTGTCTACGCTCGAAGGTAATATTGGAACGACTTGCAGTTCACACGGACGCATTAAATTACTGAAAGAGCTCAGTGTTCTTCTACAATTTGAGAAGTGTGGTAGTGAAGCGTGTTGGATGCGATGTATATAAGTGTCTTTATGAAATCAAAACTTCTAGGCCGCTGTGCAGAGAACATCGACGATGCAACCGTTACCGTGTGAATGTACAGAGGTGAGCTGTAGAAAGAAGCATGGCTTCGAAGCATGCTTCTTTTGTTTTATTAATCATTAGTTCTGGGGCCTAAGTCTGGTATTTTTATAAATTTGTCATTCCAACACGACCCCATTGTCATTTTGCTAAAAGTTTGTAATCTGCTAATTCATAATGATCGATCATTGATCGGTCAATGGTCTTGTAATAGAATTGTGGTAGAATGACAATATCGAGCTTATTAAAAGCACTAATTGCGCAATGACGTCGTAATGGTAGGTCACTGATTAAAGGAACTGTCAAAATTTTTGCAGATTACCGCATACGTCAGATAATCATTTGTTATTATGTACGAGATTACCATTCTATGCCATTTCTTTCAATGGAGTGTCAGTGGTTGACCATCGGAAAGTCATAATGACGCCATTATATTAGTAGATTACCAAAACTTGTCAAAATCAACAATTATGAAATCAATGATAGACCATTCTGACACTATTGTAATAGCAGACTTAAGGCCCTGTTCACCCGCACACCGTCAGACCTCGCTTATTGTCACCCCTGTCTACATATTATGCTTTTGTTTTTTTTTAGGGTTCCGTAGTCAACTAGGAACCCTCATAGTTTCGCCATGTCTGTCTGTCCGTCTGTCTGTTCGACAAAGTGGTAAAATAAAAATTGGAAAGAAATGTTTTATTAGGGTAGCCCCCCTATATGTAAAGTGGGAAGTGATTTTTTTTTTAATTTCAACCCTAACGTGTGATATATATTGTTGGATAGGGGTTTACTAAAATCATTTTTTGATAATGTCAATAATTTCTGAAATAATCGCTCCAAAAGTAAAAAACAATGTGTGTCCTCGAACTTTTGAACCATAAGTTTAGAAAATATGAAAAAAATCTGAAAAGTAGAACTTTATAAGGACTTTCTAGGAAAATCATTTTGAACTTGATAGAAAGAAAATTTTTGGTCAAAAAAGACAAAAAGGTTGTACAAAATAATTTCTGGACTAAGTTTGTAGTATAATCGTATATGCAAGCATTTTTTTTAACTTCGTTTACATATTTTATTATCCTGAACGTATCTTCTTTCAAACAAAAAATGAATTATTAAAATCGTAATTTTATGAGTGCACAATCGCAGAAATTTCTACTACTTGCATACTGCTCTTTTAGTTATCACCGTCCTTTGTAGGCCCGTTTTTGGGGTTCCCTATTTATTAGAGTTCCGTACTTAGTATGTCAACGTAACAAATAGCCTTTTTTTAAACTCATAAGTGGGAACACTTATTGTGACGGACGGGAAACTACGGAACCCTACACTGAGCTTGGCCCGACACGCTCTTGGCCGGTTTTTTCTTTTGCTATTTCTACACAGCTTAATGTCATGCGTGCGTCGAGATGCTCAATGTGCTCATAGTGTATGTAGTCTTCTAGTAAGTTACAAATGGTCATAGTAGCAAGCTGTTGTCAATGTCAATATAATATGTGTATTGGGTAAGCTATTTTTAAGTTACTGAAATTATATCAATATCTATAGGGCTTTGGGAACAACTACTTTTATCTGTGACTATAATCAAATTGTAGTAGATGTTAAAGTTAACGATAAAACTATTAGATTAGTTATGATTAAATTTTAATATTGTGTAAATGGTGTTCATGTACCAAATTATACAATCTCAAGTGAACTAGTGGCCGTAACACACAATACCGGTGCAGTTGCTAAATGGTAAACGTTCATTTAACAATACCGTTAGTCTTGTAGGTAATCCGGATAGTGTTAGACTATGGTTGCTTAGTTTAGTCTGTTGCCAATGTGAAGAAACAGAAATGTTGTTTTTTTTCATTTTTCGTAAACTAACTTGTGGCAATCGAGCACGTTTCGATTCTGTCGCGCGTCCCACATATCGTTATGTATATATTGTGTGAGTTTTGAGTGTGAATTATTTTTTATTTAAAGACACCGAGAGAGATGTACCATTGCTGATAATTTTATAATTTATCGTTTTTTGCGCTGTATTGCATTAATTGTAGCCTGTGTCTTTTCATGTGTGTGTTGTCCCTAGATTTTATTTTGATATTTTTTATTTATTTGGTTTGCATACTTTGTTACTTAAGAACGCCGGCGTTCGCGCATCTATTGTCTTACTATTGTGTCTCAAATTGACGGAATCTGAAAGAATTGTTACTATATAATGTATGTTGGCCGGATAAAAAAAATAAAATAGTTACAGTGTTTTCTGGTTGTGTGTGTTGTCCCTAGATTGTTTTTTTTTTCGTATTTTTTATTTATTTGCTTTGCATGCTCTGTTACTTAAATAGTAGTACTTGTATTGCCTTTAATTTTTTGTTATATGAAATGCGTTTGTTGATAGGTATAAAAATAATACAATTAGGAGTATTATATGGAAATATTTTACTAAAAATATATAGAGGTAGATACCTAGTATATTTTTTTAACTACTTTTTTTACCAAACTTTATTGTCCAACTACTGGGCAAAGATCTCCCGTCCACTCTTCCTCCTTAGTTCGTTTTTCGGCCAGTACTTCGCTAACGCTTCTAGGCGACGATGGCAATTATGTAGTACATAGTTCCGAGATATACGGTTAAAGTAACTATTGGCAGGATTCCGTTATGGCAGTATAATTCAAAATATTGCATTGTGCCTAGTGACCTAAATATTGAAGTAACGGACAGAACGGATGGGCGCAGTGCAGCAATCAACGCCGCGGGTAGTGGTCGCGTAGCCGTCGTCGTCGCTCGGTTGCATAAATCTATTAGGTGAGGTGCAATCGGCCCGAGTCGCGTTGCGTGGCGCTGCCTCCACGCAACCGGTTTCACTGTTCTGGGCCAAGTTCACCATTTTACATTGCTCTACTCGCACCTACTTATTCAAATATTTTTTTACGCGTATTCGTTGCTATTTTTGTGTTGCTTTTGTAATTTGACGTTTATTTATTGACTTTTAACCAATTTAATGTTTATTTAGTTATTTACTAATATACGTTGATTTAAAATTATTTAATTTAGACACTGCTAATATTAGTTGCCAAATTCTTTTTGTTGTCTAAACAACACAAGTGGTGTCACGCAATGATTAAAGTGCCACTTAGGTATTCAATTTTAGAGTCCGATCGAACATGTTTTTTTTTTTCGAAATTCGAACTCGGCCTTCATACTTACGTATTCACACAAAACCATTCGAATCTGCAATCGAATCGATAGCATATCGAAAGCTAATAACGTTGTGCTACGGGTGATATATCGATACTTATACGTACGTTATTCGACATATCACAAACTGTAGATAATATTTTGTAAAACTTTACCGTAACCGTAATATTTTTTCCTCTCTGGATTTTCTCTAAAGCAATCATTTATTTTTGTAAGTACCTATTGGTTTACAAGAATTTAGGTATATTATTTTGGAAATTGACGAACAATTTATTTTTCGGCCTATACTTACCAGATTTTAGGCGAAAAATTAAATTCGGTCGTAGGTACCTACTCGCTTGAATGACGATCGACAGAATATTAAATAATAAAAAAATTGCCAGGTCTTAGCGCAGAACGTCCAATTTCTAAAAAGTTATGCTGAAGAAATATGTCCAATTCTCATATACTCCAATTGGCAATACTTTTTTTCTGAAATAGTGCACAAAAAATGGTGTGTTCGTACTTAAACACTATTATATTACAAATTGCGGTTGTACTAAAACACAGAATTTTAATTTTACCACAAACAAAAAAAAAATATCCATTTGATAACTGTCAGTAAAAAGTAAATTAAATAAAGACAAATTATATTTTCTATTATCTTTTGCCTGCGGCATCGCTACCGTCAACAAACTACTCTAATCTACCCTTCCCTGTATGTTGGTGAACAAAACAAAAAAGAAATATTAAAATTGGTCCAGCCGTTCTTCAGTTATAGCGTGACCAGGAGAAATAAAGGTTCATTTTTATATATTTTCTGTTTAAATGAAATCTTGTGTAATTTTAGACACTCATTTTATTTGTTTGACTTTACTACAAATGCGATCAGTTAACAATTTGCTAAAAAAGTCTTTATTTTTAATAGACTTCGTTTTTGTGCTCGCAAAATTAAGGTTCCGAACCAAAGAAGAATAGTCTAAAGAAAAGGATCTTAGCGAACTTCACTTTGTTTAATTTACTCTGACTTTTCTCAATCGGACTTTTTGCGCCTTTAGCATACGCAAATAAAAAAAACAACTAGTTATTACTTTTTTTCGCCATATCATTCATCGTTTATTTTTGTCAGCAGGTGCGATCAACAGACATGGCCACACAATGTTTAGGAGGAGTAAGCCCTCGCTACCCACATCTTTTGTACTACTCCGTCCCGCTGGAGACGTCTAGGCATAGTTCACCAGAGAGAGATATAGTCATTAGCACTCCAATCCGTCAGAACACTGATGATCACATGGATGTAGATTTGGACAGCACGTTAACGTGGAGTGACGAAGATGACATAACGCTGGCCAGTTTCGTAGATTCTACGTCCTCACCTAAACCTCCACGGACCAGTCGACGTCTGCGCATTGATCGCAGAATGGCAGCTGCGTCTCGTGTCAGCAGTCAAGTAGCTAATAGAGTTATTAAATTTGCTCGCTGTGTCAAAAACGTGTATGAAACCGAAATGGGTTGTCTCAATTGCGGCTTACTTCCCATCAGTCCCATTACAGGACCATGCGGTCATACACGATGTTATCAGTAAGTATCTAATACCTTACTCTGTTCAAAAAGTTTTTTAGAAATCATAGATATAGTTTTATTCTGCCTTTTTTTGTTTCAGATGTTCTGTAGAAACAACATGTCCCTGTGGAAACTGCGGCAGCAGCGAACTAAGTGTGAATGTTTTGATACAGGATCTAATAAGCAAGTTAATATCTGATCGACAAGTATCCCGGAGTTCCAGGTAAGGATCCTTAGTAAATTATATTGTAATCTAAACAAGCTTCAATCATAAAATGACGATTAAATCTCAGGATTTATAAAATTGCAAATCACTTATTGCGCTTTGAATAGATTTGAACATTTAGAATTAAATTATTATACCGAAGAATCTTTTACTATTTTTTGACTGTCCTGTTGGTCTAGTGGTTAGTGACCCTGACTGCTATGGAGGTCGTGGGTTCGATTCCCACCCAGGACACATGCTTGTGTGATGAGCACGATCATTTCTTCTGTGTCTGGGTGTAATTTATCTATAATTTGTATGTGTTTAGAAATATATAAGTATGTTTATCAGTTGTCTCGTACTCATAACACAAGCTCTGCATATCTTGGGACTAGACGGCGTTGTGTTAGTAGTATAGTTGTGGAATATTATATTATATATATATTTTTTGTTTTTTAATTGTTAAATTAAAGAGCTTTGTTTTAAATTTTTTATCTAACAGTTTTAGTAGTTAGGCAAATCTAAAACATAATTAGATTCATCAATATAATAATTTTGTTCATATTTTAAATCGTGGGATTTAATCGTCATATTTATAAATCCAGAATTTTAGAAATTCAAAATTTAGATGTACTTAACTCTATCTTATTTACTTCCACGAAATTTTGGTAAATATGCCTATTCCAAACATTTTGTGAGCAAATACAAAAATGATGAAGAAAAGAAAAAAAAACTATATAAATCGAAGGTTTTTCGTTTCGTATGTGATATGATAAACACTGATAACTAGTAATTTTACCGTGAAAATATAATGACTACATTATATTTTATTATTTCGGTTTTTCGGGATCTGTACCTCAAAAGGAAAAACGGAACCCTTATGGGATTACTTTGTTGTCCGTCCGTTTGTCTGTCTGTCTGTCTGTCAAGACCCTTTATCTCGAGAACGCGTGGAGGTATCGAGTTGAAATTAAAACTATATAATCAGGTCTGCGGTCCCTTCAAGCTGTGAAAAAATCAAACAAGTTAACGAATGAAAAAGATACGGCCGCTTATGTTGCAAAAAAACGTATATTTTGATACACTCAAAGATCGAAATTCATAGGGTACTGCCCGTTGACTCAGAATCTTGAAATTTGGTACAAAGCAAGGTCTTATAGCACAGGTATAGGAATAAATCTGAAAACAGTAAATTTGTTGTTACCTACGTAACAAAAAAAAAACTTTTTTGCAATTCGGAAAAATCTTCGAGACTCAATTCGGGAATTGTAGTTTGCACGGAACCCTCAGTGCGCGAGTCCGATTCGCACTTGCCCAGTTTTTTATTATTATTTTTAATTTTACTGTATTTTTTAATGTGAATTATTCGTAAATAAATTTAAGTTATATTTAAAAAAATGTAAAGTTTTGTTTATGTTTTTCTGTAGTCGACTAATGTCTTCAATGTACTAACTTTTCTTACCATTTTGAGTGATTATAATATTACACATCTTTCTATATATATGTTTTGGATACACAGCTATCTTATGGATATTATATAGGCTTCTATAGAAATCAAAACATAAATTAATTCTTTTTTATTTGAAAGAAGATACGTTCAGGTTGATAAAATATGTAAATAAAGTTAAAAAAATGCTTGCTTAAACGGTTTAATTACAAACAAGTTCAGAAATTATTTTGTACAACTTTTCAACCTGTCAAGTTCAAAATAATTTTCCTAGAAAGTCTTTACAACTTTTGAGATTTTTTCATATTTTTTAAAATTATGGTTCAAAAGTTAGAGGGGCCCGGGGACACATTTTTTGTTTTACTTTTGTAGGGATTATTTCCGAAAATATTAACACTATCAAAAAATGATTTTAGTAAACTCCTATTCATTTTTAAATACCTATCCAACAATATATCACATGTTAGGGTTGAAATTAAAAAAAAAATCACTCCCCACTTTACATTTGATTTACATATTGGTACCAAACTTCAGCTTTCTAGAGCTAACGGTCACTGAGATTATCCGTAGACGGACGCACAGACAGACAGACATGGCGAAACTATAAGGGTTCCTAGTAGACTACGGAACCCTAAAAAGTACATCAATAATAAAAGTCGGAATTACCGAATACCAATAGAGTTTTCAGGCGTTATTTCTCTTTTTGCCTCTTCATCAAACATCGCGTTGGGATTGCGTTAGATGAAGCAACAAGCTTTTAAACCATGAGTGGAAAAGGGGGTTTCATAAGGTGTAATTACGTTTTTTTTTTTAACTTGGTCTTTTTTTTCAGAATTGTGCCATTGCGAACCAGTCCGACCACAGAAGATACTAATGCCACGATGACAGGTAACATAGTTTTTATTTAGTTTAAAAAAATCGTTGATAGAGTCTGTCTAATAAGTTAAACGACTTGGGTAATTATTAGGATTTAATAAAAGCTGATGTAGTCAATACGGGTTCAATAATCAAGGTTGATTAAGAGATAGAGATCATTGTTTACTAACAGAAGAACCTTATGAAAAGTATCGAATAAAAGTATTTTTTAAATGATTTAATATTATACAAAATTCCCAAGCCGGTTGACTTATTAGACAGACTATACCTATGATAAACCTTCGCTTTCCGTTTGTCTATCAGAGCTGTATGTTAAGTATGGATGGTATGCAAAATTCACAGAATGTGTTACTATGGCTACTATGGCAACCAATATTAGAAACTAGACAAGTGCGAGGTATACACGTGCACCAAGGTTTCGTACTTAGCCGGTATTTTATTAATCATGTTTGTTGCGAATGTATTTTAACACGTGTGTAATCTATATGCTATGTGCTTATCTATTTCTATCATTTTCTTTATTCTGAAGGTGCTTTCTAAGTTTTATGTGTTTTGTTATGATTTTATTAATTGGCAAACGCCTATTTTTAAACTTGCTTGTTTAGGTTATTATTTTATTGCTTATGCGAAGGTATTTTTACCGTCATACTATGGTGTAGTAAAATTAAAAAGTAAGTCAACTCGATGCACATTTTTTTGTAAATATTTTTCTTTTGCCTTCGCATGGCTTGTGCATTTAGCCAGTCTTGTATTTGGCAGCAAATGTATCGTCAGCCTTTTCGGCAAGCTTCGCTGAAGTAGACAATACTGCAATAAAACACTCAGCTCCATTTTACCGACATTGCGCCTGTTTCAATAATTCCACATAATTATTGTCCTATTGTAAACACCACAGATACAAAACTGCACAATTTGACATCACAACAACCGCTAGGTATCTATTTGCGAATAATTAAACAGCCACTGAACTTCACTCGATAAAGTCCAGTCAACAACTCCGTAGCACCGTCAATGCCAAGTGCATAGAGCTTTATTGATGTTTCCATGTGCCGTTCTAGGGTTCTGTGTGCGTAATCAACGGACCACCTATTATAGCAAGAGCGGCCTGTTTAAAGACGCATAACGGGCAAAATAAAAGAGATTCTCGGTGCATGGCCATTTTTTTTTTCCAATGCGTAAAAATCTTCTGGATAACATCCCCCGCCCTTGTGCGGAACGGGAGATAGTGTCAGACTTTTACCGACTAAAAAACCCACCCCGTTACTTCGTTGCTTTTCATACCGGGGCCGAGCCTCCCTTTCGGAAACAGACCCTTGGCCCCTACGGTTGCTGACACCTTCTTGAGGCGCGCGGGAACAGTGCGTGCCGTCGACAACTTGGGATCGGTCCGGACCGGTACCGGACGGTCGGACAGCGAGCTAACCATTGCTCGCCGTCCGCAAGTGCGGGGACATTGATTTTGGTGCATTTTGATTCGTTACGAACGCGACATGGACTTGTAGACAAATATATTGAAGGCCACGTCCGTGCCGTGCCATGTAAGAACATTATAGGAGCGTTGTTAGTAGATTTACATTAACATGTAATCTTTCCAAGGTTAGGAAAAAACCGACGGAAAATTCCACCACTGGGGTCTCCGGAATCATGTACGGGATCCATGGTATTCGTTTGTGCGTCGATGTCTAATACACCCTGTATAATTTGTCTTTACGTATGTTTGTCACCTAACTCCTCCTAAACGGCTTGACCGATTTGAAAGCATATATTTTGTGTGTACGTGTTGCCAAGTCAACTAGGTCCTCAAAGTCCCTAAGTACGGACTGAGTAAATTAACCGACTTGGTATTACATTGATCTCACAACTTTTTACGGTAAATGAATTGAATTACGTGCATTGGTTTTTTTTCATGGCATATATGTTTACGGCTGCGCATTCGGTATTGTATAGAATATCTAGGCAAACGTATAAAATAAATTCTAATATTTCATATACATATAAAATTTACGTTTTAGGCTTTTTTATTCTATACTTACATAGAATAATTCAGGTATTCTTACAAAGATTGCCGATAACATAGGTATATTATATTTAAAAGTGAATCCCTATTTCTCTTATCACGTCATCACGTGTGAACGGTTGAAGTAATTTCGTTAATTCTTTTTTTTTTGTGTTTGTTATTATCAGGAGAAGGTCGGGTCTAGCTCACCCTTCTATGTATGAAATAATAGCTGGCTCTTGCCAGCAGTTTCACACTTGTGAATCTCAAATATGTGATTTTTCTACCATACCCCCCCCCCCCTTGTCCTTGTCATAAATATGAGAGTATCAAATAATAGCATAGCAAAGTCGGCCTTATAATATTCCCACTGTTGGGACTCAGGCTTCCTCTCTAGAAGAGGGAATGGGCCGTAATCCACGCGGGCCCAGTGCGGGTTGGTGGATGTCACATGTCTTCGAATTTTTGGTTCTAGGACATGCCGGTTTCCTCACGATGTTTTCCTTCACTGTTTTGAGAGTAGTAGTGATGAAATAAATTACACAAAGTAATAATCTCTTTGAGACGCGCGTGAAACGTAACGCGCCTTCGACTCGGGTTTGACCCTTACCGGACGGCGAGGCACGGAGAAGCCTCGGTATGTTAAAATGATCACCCATCCGAAAACCTACCTCAACAAGCGTTGCTTAACGTTGAAGATTGACCCTTTCGGTTGAATGATATTTACACGTACTTATACTCGTAATATAATTATTACTTACACTAAAGGTAAAATTGTTTTTTTTTGTTTGTAGAAGGTAATCTCTGAAAGTACTGGTCCGATTGTTAAAATTTTTTCACCGATCGAAAGCTGCTTTATTCCTGAGTGACATAGGCTGAGTGATATTTTATGTATGCGGGAGAAGCCGCGGGCAAAAGCTAGTGTAGTATATACGTGATTGGTATAATTATCAAAATTAAAAAACTTGAATTTTTGAATCGAGCTACATCTGAAGACTAGCGGTTTTACCATTGTCTTGGTTACTGCTTCGCTTCTGTTGGTCGTATGTAGCGTGATGTTTATAGCATCTTTTCTCACTAATTTTGTGTGTCCAGTTGCTTCCACTTAAGGGCCAAGCGCCCGAAAAGTGCCATAACACAGTGATTTTCTGAGGCCTACTCCTCCGTAACGGCTAGGTCAATTGGTTTGAAAAAAATATAAGTTTATTATAGATTCATGAACAATAATATCAACATTTGATTTTTTCGTGCAATTAATACTTTTGTCAAAAAAAAAAAATATTTAGCAATTTCGCAACTTTTCGCAACTTTTCCCTACTCCTTCGAAACGGCTTGGACCTTTAGAAATATTTTTACAGATAAAAATTGGTGGTTAAATATTCTTCAAAGTGAACATTGCATATGTAAATCAATCAATATCTCGCAGAGAAAATGGATTTAAAGCGCTTTACGGGCGCTGCTGGCCGCAAATAAATGCACAGATTTGCGTACTGCCGCCAAGGCGAGTGCGAGAGTTGCGTTCACATAATTTCGGCCAGATGGTTCAAGGAACTATACGCCTTAACACATACTCATGATAATCAAAAATTGTTCGGTGTCGGTAAGGTCTTGCGCACACTTGAGACAAGACGTCTCGGACTTGCCTACGACGTCTGCGACAAGACTGTTTTGTCTACGACACGGCGCTTTGATTGTTGATAAAGTATCGATATTTTTATTATATTTTATTTATTGGCTTTGTCTTAAAAAACAACCGTAAGTCGGCTCAAAAATAATTTACTCAATTTATATTTATGATATTTATTTAAAAAAATAATTTTAAATGTATGCAGCGTTCTTATAATTATTCTTCAATTTTAATAAAACATAGGTGCGTACCGATATTTCTCAAGAGTTTTTAAAAATACATATTTTATATGTTCAGCTGTTTGGGTACTGTGATTTTATCAGGCACTAAGAGATTGATTGTAGAAGCAATTTGTTCAGATGTAGCAAATAAATTAACTATAACAGGAGAAACTTAATATATCTAGTGTATAATAAAGTACAGTAGATTATGTTTACGATAGTGTTGTAGTTTAAATAATTGGCGAGAAAACATTTTTTTTTAAAATATCGATACATCGTCAATAAAGTATTAGTAATAAATATCGATATTTCTAAACAATAATATCGATATTTCTAAACAATAATATCGATATTTTATCAACATTTCTAGCACCCTGTGTCGTAGACAAAACAGTTTTGTCGCAGACGTCGTAGAGAAAACAGTTTTGTCTGAGACGTCGTAGACAAGTCTGTAATGTCGTAACAAGTCTGTAATGTCTAAGACGTCTTGTCTCAAGTGTGCGCAGGCCCTAACTGGAACAAAAAGTGTCTCCGTTTGCGCAGCACCTAAAAGAATTTTTCAATTAGTTGTTCCTGAAAAAAGCTCGTTCAATAAAGTAAATTCTTCAGCTTTATAATATTAGTATAGATTGTTACTTGAAGTTACAACTCTTTCATCACAGCTATAACTAAGACATCGCTTAAAAGAATAAAAACAATATACAATTTATTTATCATTATTTAGAAGGAGAAATTGACTGACTGACATATTAACGCACAGAAGACTACTAGAAATGTAAATCTTTGCACAAGGCTTCTTTTTAGGATGCAGATGTGTACTAAGAAGGGATTTTTGAAAATTCATTTACTTTTATGTGGGTGAAAAAGGCGAAATTCTTTTGTGTGTAAAATTTTATTCCTTAAATTCATATTCCTGAAACTTAGCATAAATGATTATCCAGGTAAAGAAAAAAGGTTTTATTATCCGTTTTACAAAACTACCCATAAAAAACTATTTAAAAGGACTTAAAGGCTGTACTGGAGACTTGAAACTTGGCACAAATCTAATTAAAACAAATAATAAAGACTAT
Source organism: Mythimna ferrago (assembly GCA_910589285.2). Lineage (NCBI taxonomy): Eukaryota > Metazoa > Arthropoda > Insecta > Lepidoptera > Noctuidae > Mythimna > Mythimna ferrago. The sequence goes on along the minus strand of OU342673.1, from coordinate 19,687,732 downwards.
TAATTTTTCAAACTACCCTCAAAATACGGTTTAAGGTATGTTAATTTATTTATGAAAAGATTAACACGAACGAAGTCCCTGGCAAAGAGCTAGTTAAATATATATTATTTTTCTTAAAAACAATATATTTCTTTTTTACGTCGCCGCCTCCGCTAAAAACTATAAAACTGTGTGCTGGGTATTTTATTTATCGCTGTTTGATCAGTAGTAGGTATTATCAGTTACATAATGTAGATTACTCAGATCTGTTGTACAATAGGTAACACGTCATTCTCGTGGTAAAACTTTAATCCAGAGCTGACCTATCGTACGTGTTATATTTAGATAAAGAAATCAGCTTAATAACCAATGAACTTGAACTGTTTAATATCGTACCCTTATTGCAAACCAGCTTTCTGCATTTTTTACCCAAATTAAGTTAATTATAGCTATCGATTCGTCTCATCAAGGCGAATCTGCAAAGAAAACTGGTTACTAGCAACGACACTTATTTATCAAGATAACTTCGGTAAAAAGTAAATAAACTACAGATTTTCGCCTCGCTAATCCGGTCCCCCGTTACTCCGGTGCACGCTGCCGCTGTAATCCGGACAGATGAAAGGATCGCTCGGGGGTACGTTTGCAGAGGAAACGCTAGGTGCAGGCCACAACGTGTCGATATTCAATCATTTTATTAGTTTCTCCGTCAACTTAGAAACCGTGCTTTTGAAATTAAGTGCAAAAACTATAAGCAGCACAGACTTTTTCAAAAATTAACTTCTACTTTTTTATGTTAAATGCGCAAATTTTTTCATGTTCCTATTAAAATATTGCATACTATAATCCGGTCGCCTCGATAATTCGGAAGGGGTCTTGTTTTTCCCTAGCTGGATTAGCGAGGTCCTACTGTAGTTGGTCACCTCAGACAGACAAGACTGTCTCTACAGTACCTACATCGATTGCTCGTTGTAGTTAGTGGTCCTAGGGATCTTGAACCGGGACCGCGGTCCCGGTTCAAAGAGCCCCACCACGATCCTTAGTGAGTTGAGGGCGCGAAGAGACTGCTTATTTTGTTCAGTTGTTAAAATTCATTTTCACTCAATAATAATTAGTGTTAACTAGAGCATATCAAATTAGATGAAAACAATATATAAGCCATCCGAAATTTATATGTCGCTTTTACATCTAAAGCCTAAGAAGTACCATTTGAAAGTTCTACACGTAGTAGGTACATTTTAATTTTAATTTGTTGATTAAAAATTGCATACATACGTATGTTGTGTATAAAATAAAAATAGCTTCATAATTAAAAGGTTTTACGGAAAAGATAATAGAATTAGCGTGAGTTACTCCTCTACAAAGCAATGTACTCCGGTACTCCTTATATTTGTTGTGATAGCTACACTAATATAATAAATAGATAAAGTATTATTAGTTAGTAGTACTATATTTTATGTACGCGGTCAAGGCTGCGGGTAAAAGCTAGAAATATTAATATAAAAAAAACTTTTTACAAAATAATATAACCGACTTCAATGTTAAAAAACACTGAAAAATATAAAATAACTTTAATTTCGGAAGTCGATGTTTCTATAATAGCTTTGTCTCTTCGTTATTTAACACCGACTTCCGAAATTAAAGTTAATTTATACTTTTCAGTGTTTTTTAACATTGAAGTCGGTTATATTTTTTTTGTAATTTTTTTTTTATTTTACTCTTTTTAGTTATGGTACCACCGCTAAAAAGTACCCTTCAGACAAATTTAAATAACTTATAGCCACAGTGCATCTCATAACGATTCCAATAATCACAAACACGGTTAGATTACATTAATTTAATTTTTTTCCTTCGGGCTTCATCATCAGATCAGTTCGATACATCCCCCCCCCTTTTCTGACAGTCAGTCATCGACTACACGTATAAACAAAGCAACTTAATTTGTAACCACAGTTCTGCTGTGATTCTATGACGAGTTCTGTTCCATATCTTCGAAGTTCATGATCAGATCATAACAAAATTTCTTAGGGAACAACTTGGAAGCATAACCTTTCAATCAAAAAAATAATTTTCAATATCGGTCCACAATTGACCGAGATATCGGTGAACATACATAAAAAAAACCATTCAGCCGAATATAGAACCTCCTCCCTTTCGAAGTCGGTTAAAAATCTCGTGTCACAGTGTTTGTTATCGAACTCCTACGAAACTACCACTGAACCACTGAAGTCTATCTAAAATTGCTCTTTCCATTAACTCTAAAACAATTTAAAAACGAAAGCAATTTAACATGACCATGACACAAGTCCCCTTGCGTCTATTTCCGACTAGTAACAAAACTAATTTCTCAACAAGTTGGTAACGCCATGATTTGAACAAAAGGTAAAAACGTGTAGCGTTTACCCTCTTATCGCGTGGCACTCCGCACAGGTCATGAAAGTCACTCGAGGGAGGCACGTTATGCAATAGCTGATTTCGCGAATAAATAAAACTTTTCTTTCGTTTCCGCACACCCTTTTTCAAAACACTCGGAACTAACTCGTGCAAGTTACGTTCTTCGCACTCAGCGACAAGGAATGAGGAAGAAATCGCTGTTTCAAAACTTTTTGGGCGCACCTGTTAAACCAAATTCTTACATCACTAACTTTCAGGCATGAGGAAAACGCTTTGAAGTAATCTTATAAGAACTGCCTTTTCCAAGCAATTTGGTCCTTTGTTTGTACGAGCCAGTCTTTTTTTTTTATTTTTTATTTGTTTAGGGACAATTAACAACCACAACAGGTATATATAATACTAGCTTTGCTCGCGACTTCGATCGCGTGGACTACAGGATTTTGAATTTATTTTTTCTAAAATAAAAGTAGACTATGTTATGTTACTCCTTATTACATCAGCTACCTGCCAAAAAAAGTCCCATCAAAATCGGTCCAGCCATTTCAGAGATTAAACCGGACAAACAGACAGACAAAAATTCTAAAAAAAATTATTTTGGTGTATGTACCGTATATATATTCATATGCAAGTAGTAAAAAGCGGTTATTTCAATAATACAAACAGACACTCCAATTTTATTTATATGTATAGATGTATAGACTAGCACTTTACCCGTATTTTCGTTCGCGAAAATATTTTCACGAAAACTTTAACAGTCCATAAATCGTATATTAACCCAAGGAAGAAAATACTGCCATACAACCTTTAACACCCCCTATATCGTTTTATAGGGGTAGTTTTGAAAACCGGATACTGAAAACCTTTCTTATTGACTTGGTTACTAATTATGCGTATAAGTTTCAAGGATATTGGTCCAAGGAATACAATTTTGTTTGCGAACGAATTTATTTTTCACCCTCTTAAAAGTTGAATTTTTGAAAACCCCTTCTCAGTACTTACGTAGCGTCATAAAAGGAAGCCTTGTGCTAAATTTCACGTTCGTAGTCCGAGTAGTTTCAAGTGCGCGTTGCTATGTCAGTCAGTCAGTTTCTTCTTTTATACATAACATCATCATTTTAGTCGAAAGATATCCACTGTTGGACATAGGCCTCCCACAAATGTTGCCGGTCCTGTGCGTCTCGCATCCATCGCATTCCCGCGACCCTCACTTACACATTTATGTAGATATAAGATATACCAATAATAAATAATTTTAGTGGTCTGTAACTTTGCGTTTTCTGAAAATTATCAAAAACACATGTTTGTGTCTTTTCGGTACGAATCAAGCCTCTGAGGTCTTAGGTCTGCCGCTATCATCTGGCAGTTGGAATCCATTCGGCAGTTCTGCTGGTCTATTTTTCATACGGCGGGCATGTCCAATTGTCCATATATCATTTCAATAATCTGACTCAATTTTGTAAAACGGAGCTGATCTGAAAATACATTTTTACCATACTAATTTCTTTTTAATAACCTACTACTTTCATCATGTTATTCCTAGGAGCTTGACTTAAGGTCCTGTGTCTCCTAGATGGGGCAGAGGGCGTCCACAGTGCGCCGCCATATCGTTCGGTCTTGAGCTTCGCGTTTCATTTCGCTGCAGGTCTTCCCTATATTCTTCGCCTCTGCGATGGCCGTTCGTCACCAGGTCTGCTTAGGGCGACCACATTTACTCACAAATACATATACAATTTTTACTTATGTACTAATTTATTTTTAATCTCCTACTAGGTACATCCTAGAAACTGATTATATTGTTACGTACGTGGGTAATCAAATGCCGATTTACTAAGAGACAACTTTATTCACCACTAACAATAACAAAATAGTCCAGTCAACAATAATCCTAATCGCAATTAACACTAGAGTACCGTTACACTATCGCTTAGGTCGTTGAGTAAAATCACTTCGAGTACTAGGGTAGTTCGCTCTTGATCGCAGTCGAAATCACAACTAACTCGCTTCCGGCCGGGGGCTCGTATTTATATGCGGAGCCAAGAAAATTCTAGATACCGACTTCCCACGAACGATCCAGAATTCCAGAACAATTGAATCGCTTCTCGAAGTCATAAATTATTTTTATTACTCGTGGTAATAAAAGTCACTTTCATGCGAATTTCGACTCTATTGTTAACGTCGGAGAGTACCATTTCCTATAAATACCTAACTACTACTTGTAAGTACTTGTGGATGTTTCGAGATTTTTCTAAGTCTGGGTACGCACAACCATTCTAGACCTTTCGAACAGCAATGCGTTTTAATTATTACGTGCTACTCTTTATATTCTCGGAGATATGGCGGGTTCACGTTTAATGGCGTAACAATATCTATCTATATAAATAAAACTGAACGTTGCTAAACGCAAAACTCGAGAATGGCTCGACCAATTCGGTTATGATTTTTTTTCGTATGTTCAATAACAAACGGAAGTTTTTTAATCTATATAAATAAAAAGGTAGGTTACCCCGACTCCCTAGTCGGGAGCGAATTTTTTTATATTTCTAAATATAATTTACTCTATGTAACGAGTAATTAAACATATTTGCTTTTATTTCTAGAACACACTTTCATGTTTCATTCATGTTCCTTTTTATGTTTAAAAATTGAATTTCTTATGAAAAGTGTTTACGTGCAGTCTATAATGGTTACGTAGAATTAGCCATAACTTTTAAACTGTTTTGAAAAGTCTACATGACCTCGGTTTTTTATAAATGCATTCAACGGGCAGGCTTCCTTCAGAATAACCTAACTGTGTCAGGGTTAAACAAAGTTGAATCACTTTGTTGGCTTTTATATATTTATTTCATTCTTGGAATTGTTACAAAATGGAATAAGTGGCTATCCATAAATTACGTCACACATTGAGGGCAAGGCAGGGGATTGAGTGTAAACAATGTGACAAGGGGTGGGCAGAGACATAATTTTCCTGATGCCCCATTTTAAAATCGATGTCTAAATAATACACTCGAAGTTATAATTATTAACAAAAAAATAAATAAATTGTGATCTTAAATTGTTGTTGGTGAGTTCAGAAACAAATTTCAGAACTACTCTTTTAATTGAATCATTCAGGACACTTCATACAACGCGCTAGGGATGGGGAAGACATAGCACCAAGAACGAAGAACGCAATAAATATCATGAAATTGTGTGACCTAATTTATGGATAGCTTCTAAGGGCTTCTAGATTGTATAATAAAAGGTGCGTAACCGCTTTCCGTTAGATTAAACATATTTTAGCTAAGTGAAATTGATATACTTACACCGCTAAATTTTGATCGTTTTAATCCCGTGGAGGGTCGATCCGGTACATGAAACACTAACGATTTGTAAAGATAAAATTAAAAAAAAACCGGCCAAGTGCGAGTTGGACTCGCCCATGAAGGGTTCCGTAGCAGCAAGTAACATAATATAAAAGTTCTTGTAATGTGTTGTAACTTTGATCGATGTTTTAATAATAGTGTATTTTTTTCGATTTATGACGCATTAAAAAAAAACTACTTACTAGATTTCGTTCAAACCAATTTTCGTTGGCAGTTTTTATAGTAATGTACATCATATATTTTTTTTAGTTTTATCATTCTCTTATTTTAGAAGTTAGAGGGGGGGGGGGACACACATTTTACCACATTGGAAGTGTCTCTCGCGCAAACTATTCAGTTTAGAAAAAAATGATTTTAGAAACCTCAGTATCATTTTTGAAGACCTATTCATAGATACCCCACACGCATGGGTTTGATGAAAAAAAAATTTTTGAGTTTCAGTTCTAAGTACGGGGACCCCCAAAATTCATTGCTTTTTTTCTATTTTTGTGTGAAAATCTTAATGCGGTTCACATAATACATCTACTTACAAAGTTTCAACAGTATAGCTCTTATAGTTTCGCAAAAAAGTGGCTGTGACATACGGACGGACAGACGGACAGACAGACAGACAGACAGACAGACAGACAGACAGACAGACATGACGAATCTATAAGGGTTCCGTTTTTTGCCATTTGGCTACGGAACCCTAAAAAGGTAGTTTGTACGCAACGCCGACTATTACCTACAGGTCATTGGACTCGCTCAGTTGACGTTTTCTTAAAGAAATTAATTTCGTACATGCGTAAATTAATACGAGTTTTGGAAAAAAGGTACTTTATCTTAAATAACTTACTTTTTAATAACTTACTACCTAGTAATTTCTTATTTATTGTAATAATAAACTTAAAAGAGAATTGAGAAACTTTAAAATATCAATCTTAAATACAATATCTACAAAGCGATTGACGGTAAAAAAGAAGAACGACCCATATAAGCAATAATATATTATGAATAGTTAGAACAATATTATTAAAGCGCGTTCCAGCAGCGCACGGCTGTTTCGCGTGGGCGTTTATATGACGCTGACGATAATCGCGCACCTACAAGGCTATTATGTAAATCGGCCATTTGTTTGTTACATTGTTGTTATGTAACAACATTGTCGACGATGCAATGGAGAACGCTGGGTCGCAGGTTACGTTAGGCCTGGTATATAGGGTGACTTTTAATTCATTAGCAATCTCTTCTAGGGACAAACTATATATTCACTCATATTATTTTATGTACACAACCATTACAATATGATTAACATTGAAATATCAAAAAAACAAAGTACTTCAGTGCATTTGTGATAGCACAACTTGTTCCCGATTTTACCCTTTGGGTACGGAGCCCTAAAAACGTGTTATTAAAAAAAATTGCACTCTTCAACAACGACACTCATATTTATATGGCACTAATGACGTTATAGGGCTAGGGCGCTGTAGTAATTTATTATTGCGACAGAAATCAATAAACTACTTAGAAAACATTGCCAAACTGTGCTATTGTGTTAATACCGTATATGAGTACGGTAGAGCCGTGCCAGTGGACCGTTTACCTAGTTATAACTATCCTTAATTTCCCTTGTCGATCTAATGGCCTCAGTCTTACGACCAAGCGGCGCGCTCCAAATACGGCTAGCTGCCATCTCGGGCCAGTATACTCCGCCTGCTAGAGTCCACAAGCTAATATGGCTAACATACTTCTGCTACGGATAAGGAGGGAGGTTGTAGCGTACTGTTTGCTGACCGCTGCCCCTATTCGCCAACTATTGACTAAAGCATAACCTGAAGTTGTATGCGTTGTGTTCACAGCGCAGTACTAGACCAGCTGGGCATTTCTCAAAGACGTGCTGGTCATGTCGGACATGTGGTTGCAATAATACTGGCAGCCGGACGATCGGACGTTGCAGCTGAAGCTCTATTGACTTTTTAGTACCACCTTCTTCTTTTGGTGTCGATATGACTCAAATTTTGTCCGACCAATATTTAGCCATCTGGACAGCTCTCTCGTTGAGAAAATAAAATAAAATTAGGGTAGAGTAGAGTAGGGTAGTGTAGGGTAGAGTAGGGTAGGGTAGAGTAGGGTGGAGTAGGGAAGAGCGGGAGCGAAGCCGCGCGGGCAAAAGCTAGTCCTTGATAAAAATGCTTGGCTAAATGCCGGTCCTGCTCTACAGCCACAGCCACTTTTGCCATGGAGTTTCTTGCACGTTCTTCTCCATAGAGATCTATGCCTTGGAATGTGCAGTTTAGCTTCCTTTTTTTTGGACTGACCGACATTTGACTATTGAAAAGTGCCTGTAAATGGTCTATTTCAAATAAATGCTTTTGATTAGATTTGATACAAAATCTGCCCGTAAAGTTGAAATAGTCAAACCAAGCTGCTGGAAACCTTCCGTGTCTAATGCAGTCATAACGTGGCCTTCTTCAGGGCAGATAGGTAGTAGATAGTAAGTACGTACTCGGTAGTGACGCAAGGACTCCGACCTACTTAACAGAAGTCTTCACTTCTCAGTTAAAAACGTGACGCAACAGCAATAATTTTTTCTTTTTGTATTCAGTTTTGCCCTTAGCAAATAAAACTGCGGTAAACAATAGCGAGAAGTGGAATGTAAAGAATGAAATACATTTTTATGTTTCTCTAGCATTGTGTCGTATCGTACCTCTGCATGGAGAATTTAAGACCCGTCAAGTTTGTGTCAGGCCACTCACTGAAGCTGGAATGGAAATTATTTTTTACGAGACGAGCAAATTAAAAAAAAAAGTTAATTTAATGGCAAATTAAGTTATTTGAGTTAGTACACAAACTTTTTTTCTTCTTTCATACCTAAGTTGTAAGTGTGGAGAGCATGATTCGTGATATTGATAGTACAGCATTGTTACAAAATAGAGTTACCGTGGCCCTGGAACGGTAAAGGGCAACAGAAGAAACAAGTGTGTTTCAGGTTGTAAAAGTGTGAAATAGAAAGAAAGAAAAAAGTTTACACGTTTCACATTTACGTTTTACGTTGCGTGACACTTCCTCTTGCTCTACCCAGAGCAGGAGTAATTTGATGATATCTCATATAAAAATAAAAAGGTGTATAAAACAAAACAACCAAATTTTTTCTATACTGAGTCAGTGTTCTCCGGATAAAAGAATTATTATATTCAGGTTGACGGTCTGTACGAAATTATAAGGATTTTTGTTGTTTGGCCATGAAACTCTAAAGGCAAGTTAAATTGAGGTAAGTATTGGATTTAACAAAAAAAATAACCGTTGTCACGATACCGACTTTTATCAATGCTTCTTTTTTATCAATGAGCAAACAGTTCAAAACAATGTCCGCCTTTATCAAACCTAATACCTAAATGAGCGCACTGTTGGGTTGACACCTTCCAGATATTATTGCTCAAGCGTTGATCCAACATTGTACTTTTTATTGGACATCTAGCAGAATCAGAAGGATTAGACTTGACTGTAAATGGTAAACTTGGTAAACCATGTAATGTATATTCTTATCGGATCTCTTGTGAACTATTGAATTTGTATGACACTGATTGTACTTTATATGTATGATCTGATCACAATTATCATGAGTTTACAATCTTGGAATATTTATTACAATGTATAAACTTCAATGCTTGCAGTAATTCGACGACAATGTAATGTAAACTGTCATTGTATAATGTTACCGGCAATCTGTATAATTCAGGTATTTTACACAATGCCTAGGCAATGTATACTAGGGCGAACCTAATCTTCACAATGCAGTAGGTCCCCGTGGCGCTTTAGTAACTGCAAAAGCATCCGTCCCTTATTGTAAAGAGTTACCTGCTGGTCCATCGGCAATGTGTAAGATATAGATTTTGGTCTATATTTATTAATGTTAACCAACCTACCTATAATTATGGGCAAATGAAACATGTTCTAATACTTAAAATGTGTGCAAAAGACGTGAGAAGGGAAGGAATTGATGTAATTTTAGGGCACCCCGAAATGGAGAAGTTAGGTTAGGGTTATTTTTAAAAAATATAAATACCCTGAAAGCCGGAAGCCTTAACTCCGCAGACAAAAATTAGGACCTAAGCCCACTTATAAGCTTAACAATAAGCTGACATTCTGGGGCATCGCTTTACCAACTTACGCAAGTTCCAGAACTAATTTTCCCGAATCGCGATCATCATTTATTGTTATTAGGCTAGAATGTTCCCTCTCCCGGGACACAATCATCTGTCAGAATGTGCTATATAACACGCGGGCCCCGTGCGGGTTGGTAGATCTATGTTACATGACTCACATGTTTCCCAATTTTTTAGTTCTAAGAAATCCCAAACAATAAATTGGTAATTCAGATACTTAATTTGCATGTGATAGCAAGCAATTGTAATGATTAAAACGTGGATAACAGATAAATGGAAAGTTCTATAGTTGCTACTTACACACACTCTGTTATTTTGTAATCACTTAAAACTCCATAACTCCTTGTTATGTTTATGATAAATTCTACAATTTAATTTGTAGAATTAAATACGTAACAATGGGCCGCGTAATAGCTATAGGATTGATCATGAAATGCTTAGGTTGTTGTCAACTATGGCTGTAGCGAACTTGAATGATTTCATTGTGATCGCGAAGATTTCTGCAATGCATGTGCTATCAGCGATTTATTTATCTTTGTATTGATTTTAGTTTTGTTATGTTTGTAATCATTCTAGTTAGTAGACGTAAAGTAAAAATAATAATGTGAACTGGTTTTACGTGACCAAATAAAATACGTACCTAAATCGACATACATTGGTATTTCATATCAAGTTATAATAAAATTGTGTCGTCGTAACACAAGATTAGCGAATGCTATATGCCTAAAAGATCGTGGAAAAATTATTATTATTATGAAAATCGAAGAATTCTATTAAAAATAGAAAAATAAATTTAGTTATCGTAATCATAATAATAAAAAAAAAACTTTAACTTTTATACTGATGTCATACCCAAAATTATAAGACATCTGTGAAACCCACTAACATATCAATATCGTGTGAAACATCGCAATAAAGCGCAGTTACTGTTTCACATAACTGTCACCGATTGCATTGATCGCGACCTTGGCTTGCTTCAGATCAGCCGTAGCAACTCGCTCGGCGCTCGTAACTCAGCCCGCTTACGTAACGTAACGCAAACTCTGACTCTTGCCGCGCTTATATAACATCGTATTATGTAGCAGTGTGGACGAAATGTCACAAGACGTATGGGGCTTCTTTGTTAAGTTCGGCTCTGTCGTATTACCACAACATTATGCGCTGTGCAGATTTTGAAACATTTTTCTTAAAGGTGACTCCTTCAATGTAGCCCGCGATATCGATTTTAAGATGTTATCTTTTTACCTTGCGTGTTTAAAAAAACCTAGTCTGAAATGCGTAAGCATTATTCGCGGATGCAATGCCTCCACGTTTGCAATGTCAAACTTTTCAGACTTTCATCAATTTGTAATTAGTATTTCGTAATTGGATTCGCGTACTCACCTTACGGCTGCACGGGAATGAATGTTCGTTGCTACACAATAGATTGCGCGATTAATGTTTGCAAATCAAATTCGTTCAGCGAATGTTCGCTCACGAATTCTGTCCTTTAGGCTTCATAAATCAGAAATATAGGTATTACAAGTTGTTCTACCGATTGACTAACACTGTAAACTTGATAAGCATATATTCCTTAGTAGAAAAGACGTCATCGTGTATGCACTTGGCTCTATTTTGAATTTGGTTGTATTTCGCAGTGCCCGGGGTCAGTAGCTGTCATACGCGACAGAAGAGCAGTGCGCCGGCGGGCTCTTTCAACCTCGAGGGCCGACGAATTCCCATGACACCTCTGGTAAACAATTTATATTATTAAGCATCATCATTATATAATTTGTTTATTGATCATGCACTTATTTTCTGAGTATCACTCACACACGTTTCAACCATTTCAACGGATTCATCATACATACCAAACAAAGTAATATATCACAATGCTTAGTACAATGTCATTTTTAGAGAACATTCGAATGACTTCAGGGCATTGAACTGTAGTGTCAGTTTATAAACAAAGATACGAATGTTTTGTGAAATGACATCATGCGGCGAGTTATTTCAAGTGAGCATAGCGATTGTTTTGACATGCTCATTATTGAATATTATGATTCGTATTATAATGTGGATGCTGTGTTTCTTAGGCGCGGTACAACCACGCTCTGAGGCTGCTGCGACTAGGGCAATACCGCAAGGCCGTGCCGTACCTCGCGCTGGCCGCTGCCTCCGGCCAGCCAGATCTCAAGCCAGCACGAGCGCTCCTATCTAAGGTTTGTTTCTTCTTGTTACGTTTTGTCGCACTGTTAGATTTTCAACTGTCGGAACTTAACTGAGCGCTGAAAATCTATAACGTCATTAAGCATTACCAACTCAGATGGTATAGGAAAACATTGTGCCTTTTAATAGAATATCAGTTCCTGTTGGAGATTGAAGACCGAACCAAAGTATGACCCCCAGAGCGGAATGTTTAGCTAAGTACTTTAAGTTCCTAATTTCCACAAGGCAAAAATACACAAGAATTGTAATTAAGTACCTACTTAGGACTCAGTTATAACCTGGCTCTGCCCTTATCTTTGTTTAAGTAAGCCATGTTGCGAGAGTCGAAACTATTGCAATCTCTAGTTCGCTGTGAACCATTCAATTACTCAACATATAACGGTTCAGTGTAGACTGTGATGAAACTATGGCCCAGTCATGTAGTTCACGAATAAGAAGGCAATTAACTATTGAGATAGACTGTTCGATGAGCCATGCCGCATGCTATGCTACAGTATACATAAGTAGATACCTACCAGTTTATTAGTCAGGTATCGTTATCTTGACGCACGGACATCCGGTTTACCAACAAATAAAATATACGAAGGAGTAAGTATCTCTTCTGATTATAATCAACTCAAGCAAAATGGTACAAGATAAAAGATCTTTTTGAATTTGAATATTTAGGTATATATGACGCTATAATTCGCCCATGACGTCGCTTCGAGACGATCGTCGGCTGATAAAGTTATCAACCTTTCTTGTATTATGACTCTATTGCATGACGATAAATGTTTTCCTATTCATGGTGTACTATTAATTGCAGGCGATAAACGCGTTGAGCAACAAATCTGATCCGCGGGATTTAACGAAGCAGCTGAACCGTGCTGTGCGCCGTTTGACTTCGATGTCGTGGATCAACTCCGCGGACTTGGAGTGTATACTGTGCTACGACACCTTCGCCAACCCAGTGACCACGCCCTGTGGACACGTGTTCTGTCGCACATGCCTCGAACGCACGCTGGATTATGGAAAAAAGTGTCCCCTGTGTCTGCGAAATCTCACTGGATTTGTGCTGTCACAAGTGAGTACCTGAACAAACTTTATTTCTAGATCAAAAGATCGGATCGGATTGGTCAGATTTATCATAGTATTTTTTTTTATTAATTATTAACCCCCGACGAAAAAGAGGGGTGTTATAAGTTTGAGGTGTCTGTGTGTCTGTCTGTGGCATCGTAACTCCTAAGCGAATGGACCGATTTTGATGCGGCTTTTTTTATTTGAAAGCTGAAGTTACCGAGATGGTTCTTAGATATAATAGTCACCAGCGCAATTGCAGTGGTGGCCGATTGGTAACGGCCCCGACTTACGAGTTGTAGGTCGCGGGTTCAAACCTAGCCAGGCGCATTACTTTGTGTAATTTATTTCATCACCACTGCTCTCAAAGCGGTGAAGGAAAACATCGTGAGGCATGTCCTTAGAACCAAAGATTTGAAGACATGTGACATTGTGACATCTACCAACCCGCACTGGGCCCGCGTGGTGGATTACGGCCCATTCCCTCACCTAGAGATGAGGCCTGAGTCCCAACAGTGGGAACATTAAAACGCTGATTATATTATGCATCCTGGAATCGGACAATCCAGTTAAACTTTATGAAATTGTTACCTCAAAATCCACCTTATTCTGGTGCCACCGGGTACTTATTCGACGAAATTTTTCAAATGACAACAGTACCTAGATTGTGTGGGATAAAGCAGTGTCTAAAAAAATGATGGATGGAATTCTGAACGAAAGTAATTTTTATATTATTTAAGTGTTAATATAGAAAGTTAATATAGAAACCTGAGTGAAGTAAGGAATTCAAACCTCCCAAGACAAAGACAGCTGTATCCCCGTGTTGGATAATCTAATTTTTGAACCTTCCGCTACGCTACCACCAAATTTGTTTGATGCATGTACATTTTAATTAATTGAATAAGATTTTGTTTTTCAAACGGTTTTGACGTTCTAAATGCAAATCTCATTATTCCCTAGGGAACACCCATACTGCATATCTAATGCAAGGGACAAAATGACTTGTTTTAGATGAGGTTTGTATGACATATAAAAGGGCAATAAATATTGAGAGCGAGACAGATCAGATCAAAAATCAAATAAGTTTTCAGAATTGTAACATCACAGATCACCTATTATGAAATATTGAATAGAGCAATTGAAGAAATACATTTTATGTAAGGGAGCATTCAAGTATTACGTAACGCAATTTGGGGGGAGGGGAGGTCTTGTAAAACGTTACGGTGCGAACCAAGGGCGGGAGGGGGATTATTTAAACAACGCGCTACATAACATTTTTTTTATTTTAATAAAACAGCTAGGGAATTAGAATCTTCCAAATCAGCAACCCTTTTCGTTCACGGGAAAACCCTCAATAGTATTGTACGTTACTTTTTTTTTTGTTTTTTTAAGTTGGCAAACCTTTTGTTAACATAATTGAGACTCTAATGGTCACTTAAATGTTACGTAACGTTTAGAGAGGGGGAGGGAGGGGTACAGAAAAATGTTACGGAGCATTACATGGGGAGGGAGGGAGGGTCTAAAATCTTCAAAAATTGCGTCACGTAATACTTGAACGCTCCCTTAATACTTAAAGATTAAAATTGTGCAGAAATGTATCATATTATTTTCAATTCGTATATTAAGCCTTATCTGGTTAATTTGTACATTAGTGGGTACATATAAGTAGGTATTTAAGTAGTGTTATATCTCAAAACATGTTATGTTTAAAATGCAGCCGTTTAGAGATTCATTTCCAAAGACAAACCACCGTACCAGATAATAAATTACTAATTACACACACACCGTTAAGAGGAGATTCTTTAAGAAAAACCAAAAAGGCAAATACAGTTTTCAAAATTTCTAAAAATACACCGCACACAAATATGCTAGCAGTTTTGCCACGAGATTATTTGCAAACACAATGGGTAGCTCGCCGTCCTGCTGTCCAGTAACCGTCTGCACCGCGCCCGAGTCGTCGACGGCGCACAGTGTTCCACGCGCGCCTCCAAGAGACGTCAGCAAAACCGTAGGGTCCCAGTAGGGCCGAAGCCTTCTAGGGCCATGGGTCGACTATTGACAGAGTTACGTTGTCCTGGGACGGAAAAGTCAACAATAAAGGAACATAGTGTGGTTTTAGTTAATAAAAATTTAACGCACCGCTCTGCCTTACAGTAGGAGAAGTCATTAGATGTACAACCTTAAAAAAAATGCGGCAAAAGTTATTTGATGATTTTGATTTCCAACCTCATAAAAAAAGGTATAATATTCTAAATGGCTTAGTAATAGTGAAACTACTCTGCGGTGAACATTCAGGAGCATAACAGTATTGAAAATTCATAAACGGAAGCCGCTTCCGTCAGTTTTGAAAACAATCACATCCTGTTTTGTTGCACCGATAGTAGCACTGAATACCTATGTACAAGTACCAAGTGGTGTCAGGCACGCGCACGAGGGGTTCCTTACCATCCGTAGCAAAAAACGGCAAAAAAATTACGTTTGTCTTATGGAAGCTTCCTTAAATATTTATTTTATTCGGTTTTTTAGTATACAGCTTCTGTGAAAATTTCAACTGTCTAACTATCACAGTTCATGAGATACAGCCTGGTGACAGACAGACGGGCAACTAACTAACTAACTAATGCCTTGATCACACGTACCGAGTAAAAGGGCGAGACAGTAAAATGTTGCTCGGCCGAGACAGTGATGGAAGCGAGTTGTAGAGATAATAATTGGTAGGCCGAGCACTCGGCGCTGTGTTTACACGTACCGAGTACTCGGCCGAGAGTACTGTCTCGCCTGATTACTCGGTACGTGTGATCAAGGTATCAGTAATAGGGTTCCGTTTTATCCTTTGGGTATGGAACCCTAAAACAATGAAACGATACAAATGTTAAACACGATAGTTTTAAGCTATAACTACATTAGACCGACACACACGTGTAACACGTCTAATTTATACATAGAACAACGTCGCGTGGCGTGGATCAAGTGTAGCTCTACAAGCCTAGTTTCCATATAAAATGTCTGGAGAAAATGAAATGATTAGAAAATGATTCTGCATCTTACAATTTTAATGTTTTTTTTTAATGTTGAAAGCAGTCGAAAGGATATTGTTGTTATAACTAAGGTAGAAGGTGAGAGCAGTGGTGACCGAGTGGTAATGGCCCCGACTTACAAGTTGTAGGTCGCGGGTTCAAACCCAGCTAGGCGCATTACTTTGTGTAATTTATATCATCACCACTGCTCTCAAAAACGGTGAAGGAAAACATCGTGAGGAAACCGTCATGTCCTAAAACGAAACATTCGAAGACATGTGACATTCACCAACCCGCACTGGGCCCGCGTGTTGGATTACGGCCCATTCCCTCTCCTAGAGAGGAGGCCTGCGTCCCAGCAGTGGGAACATTAAAATTGCCGATGGTGATAATGAACTAAGGTAGGCACCATATAAACGTGGAATAACTGTCATTGACCCCCTAAATTTGTATTGACATTCTTAATTACAAAAATAATTAAAGACAAAGCTGTCTTGAACCCACATATATCGTGATCCTTTACCTTTTCTGAAAAACAGTTCATTGATAGTTTTTCGGGTATCTTGACCCGTATCTATCAATGACCCGTAGGTAGTAGTCGGCGTTGCGTACAAACTACCTACAGGTCATTGGACTCGCTCAGCTGACGTTTTCTTAAAGAAATTAATTTCGTACGAGCGTAAATTAATACGAGTTTTGAAAAAAAGGTACTTTATTTTTTTATTTTATCTTTACAAATCGATAATGTTTCATGTACCGGATCGACCCTCCACGGGATTAAACGATTAAAATTTAGCGGTGTATTGGCGATATTAGGAAAAGGTCAATGTACTTAATTTAAAGTCTATCTGGCGCCTTGTACAGGAGGTTAAGTTTTTTTATTATTTGTATTAGAAAAATGTTTATTTCAATTAGAACTACAATAGACACTTTGATACAGATATTGGAGATCACCTTTTAAGCAAGGAATAGCTTGCATTAGGTGACTCCGCACTGCCACTTGACATTTTATACAATTGAATTAATGTAGACATCAACAAGTAACTTCATTCACAATCCGTTCAATAATAAGTAAGTTAGAAACCTTTCAAATGGTAGAAGGGGACCATTAGGTTGCTATCTCTTTTGTACCACGTATGTACAAAAGAGATAGTAAGATGTTCCTACGCGCCCTTACTCTTTCTCATAGCAATATGAAATGCTAATTGCTGCTTCATTTAGTAACCAATGTTCATGCTGATTTCAGGGAAAGATTTATTTTTAGGATTTTTGATTATTTTATTATTTAGTATATAATCTTGTACAAAAACACAGTAATTGCTGCTATAATCTTGTACAAAAACACAGGCATGTAAACAATTTTTGTATTTGTTTCAGACTAGAAACACATTGTTTTTGGAGGCGGCTCTGCATATCGTGGACGTCGTCGTCACGCCAACGCCTCTGGAACCTGATCTCATTCCCATATTTGTGTGCACGGTTGCCTACCCCTCGTAAGTGATACTTAAAATATTAAGTTAATTTTCGAAGAAAATACTATAGAGCAACACAACCCAAAACACTACATAAAATTACTCGAGAGTGCTCAGTTCAAGTTCGCTATCGACACGTTTATGATGTTCGGCGCTCCAATTGGTTAGCTACAAGCTCTTAAGGCGTATAGTCCCGTGAACATCTAATCATAATTCCGGCCAGCTGCGCCCGGATAGAGCCCCGCTGACCTTTTAATCCGTTTTCTTTGCGAAATATTGATTGATTTATATTTGTTCTATGTAGATTCTGAAGAACACTTAACCAGCAATTTTTTTTTGTGTAAACTTATTTCTAATAATCAAAGCCGTTAGAAAGGAGTTGAAAAAGCAAGTGAAAAAATATCATGACATAATTTTTTTGGCAAAAGTATTACATAGACGAAAAAATGATTGCTGATAATGTTGTCAGTACATGAGTGTAAAATATCTAAACATGTATTTTTTTTCAAATCTATTGACCTAGACGTTACCGAGGAGTAGGCTTCAGAAAGTCACTGTTTTATGGCACTGCTCGGGAGTTGGGGCCTTACCCAATCAGAGAGCCGAACACTGTAAACTTCGCACTCACGTTGCTATTATTTAAGGGCTTTAAATTATAAAAATAGCGATTAAAATATGGAACTACTCGTATAATGAAATGTCTCTGCGTAAACTGACCATTTACATTCTCGTTTAGATATACTAGTAGATTGCACATGTTTTGGACATTTAAAATAAAAATGATTTTCAAATAAAATGATCTATAGTTATTAACTAATGTACGAAGAAAGCTCGAGCTACAAAATATAACTCATGATCTTATGTTCGTTTAGAGTTCCTTGTCCGCTGTTCATCTTCGACCCCCGCTACTGGCTAATGATCAGGCGGGTCCTGGAGTCAGGTACGCGAAGGTTCGGCATGGTGGCTTACGAGAGAGGACAACACTACGCAAGTTATGGCACGGTTAGTATTCATTTTCTTTCGCTGTTGCCACCGCATTTTGCAATTTCTAAGGAAATTGACGCAGAATGCATGGACTCCGAACGGATTCCGCGGCATGCGTGTGCATATCCAAACGCGTTCATTTGTTATTAAATTTCATACAAATATGACAGGGAAGTGCGCTCCGGGATAGCCCTCTCAATAGAAATCCCACGTAGTGTTAACTGTTTTAACCATACTGTTGGCTCATTAGCTTGAGAAGCTCGAGGACTTGGAAACAACAATGGCACGGGGTTGATCTCCAAATTTAAGTCACGGTTGAGGTCCGTAGAAGGGTGACAATTTTATCATGCCAAGATCCTTCCTTGGCTCGGAAAGCCCAATAAACTGTTGCTCCCAGCTGTTTTGTAAATCTTTACAGTTGTCACGCATAGTCAGAAGCCGGACTGACTCCAGTCACAAAATAGATAGGTACAGAAGACAATCTTATATAAGTACTTCACTTATGAGCGTTTGAGCCGGAATTGTTCGACGATTGATCCGAGACGCGACCGAGACATCGTGTCTGTGAGCGGTATCTTTGTGTGCGTTGCTGGAGCGCGCTATGTATGTAGATTGACTTCTGTACCTATATATGTTGTGCTCCAGTCGTGCCTAGTGGTATTAGTGGATTAATTAATGAGTTCTTTTGTTTTGTTTATCTGAGAGCCAACTTTTCTCTTTGCCAACTTTTCTCTTTTGTCCATATCTCTATTAACGATTGCAAAATAATGTAATACGGTTCATATTAGTATGTATGGGTGTGAGTCGCCTAGAGTGTGGGCCTGGTTACAAATTTTGAGAACGCTCATTTCATTAGGTACCCTAATCGGTAAGTTCTACTCATCAGTGTATTTTCAACCTTTACAGACGGACAGTACCATAAGCAATGTGATGTTTTACAGATACTGGAGGTGCGCGACTGCGTCCACTTGGAAGATGGCAGGTCCATCTTATCCACAATTGGCATATCTCGGTTCAAAGTCTTGGAACGGGGAGTCAGAGACGGGTGAGCATGAGTTTTTATGACCATCATCACCATTTTCCTACTCTAATCCTTAGTTCTTATTTAATTTATATGAAACAACTATTGGCGAGCGTTTTCAGTAAAACTATTTCGTATACCGTGATGTTAAATGGCATGATGCCCCCACAACGCCACCCACCTTAATCAATTTCGCTGTGTGTGGGCGCGCGTAAACAGATGTTTCACATCTCCCATGACGGAAAACGTTTAACATTTAATAAAAAGAATATTTTATAAACAGGGTTATTTGTAAAACACTGGCAACCTCTCAGGACTATGTTTCTAACACTCTAAACAACAACTTTTTTTCTATGACTTTTATAAATTTACTTGCTTTTGCCCGCGCGGCTTCGCTCCCGCTCTTCCCTACTTCAGCCTACTATACCCTACTCTACCCTACCCTACTCTACTCTACCCTACCCTACTCTACTCTACCCTACTCTACTCAACCCTACTCTACCCTACCCTACTCTACCCTAAAAAAAAAAAAAGTAGGTCTTATGTCCGTCTCCTGGTTTTAAGCTACCTCCCCACCAATTTTCAGCCAAATCGGTTCAGCCGTTCTTGAGTTATAAGTGGTGTAACTAACACGACTTTCTTTTATATAAATATAGATTATATTTTAGTTCATCAGATTATCATACAAAAATAAAAATATTTAAATTGAACGTTCTAAATATTACGAAGTCTATGCGAAGCAAGCGATAGTATAATAGAGTGTTTAGTGAATGTTTTGTAAAAAGTCATAAAACAAAATTTGTTGTTTATATGTTCGTAATAGTCTTTCAAGGTTGTTAGTGTTTTAAAAATAACCTTATATAACATCTCTTTTTCTTCTTTACTTCTTTGTTAGTCGTCATCTCAGCAGTCACCACTTTTTTATATATTATCTTCACACTAGTGTTCAACCAGAACTAGTTTGGCCTTGAAAACTTAGGCTAAAAAAAATATTTTAAATGTATATATAAGCATTTTTTTTTATTCATTAACAAATTAAAAAATGCTTGTAAAATATATGTCCTATTAAATTGTAAATCTTATAGGCATGATAGGTATCGTACAGACTTCCCAAAAGAATATTTGAAGTAGGTAACAGAACAATCTGCGGTTGCTGACCCGGTACTTGGAATATGAATTTAGAAAAACAGTTCACAAGGTGAAGCTGTTATCACGGTCGTGCCGGACGCGTTGTGTCCACAAACGTGGAGTTTTAAGTCAACTTTGTAATACCATTTATCTTAATGTTATCATAATTTCTTAGTCATAGTCAGAGGTCGGAATAGGTAGTGTAATATAATTTGTGGATTTCCAGAGGTCCAAAAAAGTTCAAAACTAGTGCAACCTTGCCTTAATAATTGGGTTCAAATGTATTTACAGCGCATTAAGTAATTTGTAATTTTGTAAATCCCAGAATTTTATTATCATATTTATGATTCTGGAATTTTAGAGGAGTAAGGGCCGGGCCATGCGATGTGTTGCGGTTACCAACTTACTGCCCGGAAGCATCGAGGTAACCCTACCCATTTTTTCTTTGAAAAATACATGTTAGAACGACGTTTGTCGGTTTGGTATTCATATTAATAGAGATAAACGTAATTTTAACATATAATACATTTAATGACAACTCACCAAATGTTAAAAATGCTAGTGCAGGGACGATCATGCGCGACGCCATTAGGGGTGCATAATCATCGACTTTTTAGTCTAACAATATGAAGTTTATATCATGAATGTTTACAGATGCGATGTAGCCCGTATCACGCCGATTACCGACGCGAAGCCCCGAGATCAGTATGACATCAAAGCGCTGGCGCAAAACATCATGATCAAAGCTCTGCTTTGGTTGGATCGGCTCAACAGCCGGGTACTCGCCGATATCGAAGCTGCGTTTGGTGCACTCGACACTAGCGGGTTCCACGAGCCCTGGTGGGAAGGCGACGATGGCCCCTCGTGGCTGTGGTGGCTTATAGCCGTGTTACCGCTACGAACAGAGATAAAGGTATGCTGTCCAAACGTCCCTCAAATCTACTAAACTCTGTGTCAGCTCAGATCAAGATGCGTATAGCCTTTATTAAAAAAAGAGGCTTGCTGCTAAATAATAACTGCCGTATTGAGGTCTTCAAGGTTAAAGTGAGAGCCTAGTTAGGTGCTTGTTATCGCTAGATAGCGCTAAACACAACATTTTAGGTTTTGTTATCGCTAGATAGCGCTAAACACAACATTTTAGGTTTATTTGGTATTTGTTAAAATCGGAAATTCCACTTTATTGAACTTAGTCAAATTAATGCCTCAAACTCCCTAAACTACTTAACTTTGACTGCCTCATGTCTGTAATTTTACGGGCGCGTAGTTTTCGCCTTAACGCAAGTCGAGGTCGGTCCATTAATGGGGGACCATATTTACATACTGAAATTCCTTTTTAGGGTTCCGTACCCATAGGGTAAAAACGGAACCATATTACTAAGACTTCGCTGTCTGTTCGTCTGTCTGTCACCAGGCTGTATCTCAAGAGCCGCGATAGCTATACAGTTGAAATTTTCACAAATTATGTATTTCTGTTGCCGCTTTAACAAAAAATACTAAAAACAAAATAAATAAAAAATATTTAAGGAGGGGGGCTCCTATACAACAATCACGATTTTTTTACCGTTTTTTTTTCTACGGACGGTACGTAACCCTGCGTGCGCGAGTCCGACTCGCACTTGCCCAGTTTTTGTACCGACAATTAAATTAAACAGACAACACCCGTGTGGTCAGAGGATCTTCTCTTTACAATGTAGGTATATGGGGACTTTATATCCTATTCAGCATACTTCCAAACTGGTGAACTGGTGACTCGATAGATAGTGTTTACGAGCTGTATCGTGATATAGGTACCGGCACGGATCTTGAGCGCTGGTTTTAAGATGCGCAGAAGTCAAATATCGGGCCTATTTAGTGGTATGAAGTGAGACGCGGGGCGGGGAGTATCAGTGATTGGCTCGCCGCGCCATCGTATCATAGACGTCACTCGTGATTCGTTCCCTGCGCTTGCTGCATGTTTCTAACAACGACGACGATTGGCTCGCCAATGTACGGAATGCGCACCGCTATCCCCACTCTGACGCCGAGCGCTCAAGATTCATGCCGGTACCTATACTCAGGTATTGGGTTGTGGATGTTAGATAGGCGGCCGCTTCATGTAGAACACTGGAACGAGATGGACTAACCAGATGTAATTAACATCTGGTTAGTCGGTAACCCGATCCTGACATGGTTGGGAAAAAATTAGACAAGTTGATGGAAAGTAACATTAATAATTATAAGCAGTAACAACCATCCATTGTTTTATTACGAATGTAAAATTCTTCCACAGGTCCTCATCCTATCGACGGACTGCCTCGCGAAGAGGATGTTGGCTGTAGCACGGACCCTAGATGCCGTGGCTCAAACACAACCCAGTACGACCGTTTCACAGTATGGACATTAAAAAAGAATACTTTCCTGCCACTGATGACAGCTAACCGGTACAGCGGAGCGTAGTTTGTATGATTGTTCCAAGTTTTTGAAGAAAGTGTAGACAAAGACTGACTTGGTTGGAAAGGTGATTTTATAACTGGTATAGTATTAAGAAAACTTAATTTTGTACCTACTACCCAACCAATTTTTTTTTTATAATCTGTAATTGTTTTTTATATATTACATATTTAAACTAGCTTTTACCCGCGCGGCTTCGCTCCCGCTCTTCCCTACTCCACCCTACTCTACCCTACCCTACACTACCCTACCATACTCTACTCTGCCCTACTCTACCCTAATTTTCATTATTTTTTTTCCATAAGAACCTTCTCCTGACAATAACAAACCCAACAAAAAAAGTATTAGCGAAATCGGTCCAGCCGTTCACGCGTGACGGCGTGACCAAGGGAAATAGGGATTCATTTTTATCTATATAGATGTATAATATTAGGAAACTAACGAAGAGCTAGAGGACAGTCTTAAGACAGTTTCTCCATATCTATTATGGATTCCTCTTAATTCATTATACTAAACCAGTTAAAAAAAAATCAGCTTGTATCGTCTGACACTTTGTTTACACTTTTCATCAAATGCAAGTGCAACACAATCCTCGTCCACCGAAACTGCCGTAATGTGTATTATAATGTATTATTCACGTAAAGGTTCAATATTTCGAACCTCCTTTCAATAGCAGAATAGCAATATTTTTGTAAATAGATCTACCCAACTGCAATATACTAGTTAGTGCTAGACTTATAGAAAATACTGCCATATTTCATAGATATTTTTATTAATAACAGATTTTGATAACAATTTACTGGTTCACATTCTTTAATTAGCAACAACAGGGTATATTGTAGTTCCATATCGTCTAGTTCCTGTTTTTACCAACCGTTGTATTTGGTGTTATTTAGTGGACCTTTGAAAACCGACAAATGCTACCTATATGAATTGACATTTTAAAACATTCTTAATCTCAAATTCATATCAGTCATCGATGACGGTTCTTTTAACTAATAGTGATTCCTATGATGTAGTTCTCGACATTCTATGTTATTTTGCAAGTAGTAGTAAAAATTTTGAATTCGCTCGGAACCCGTTATGAAATGCTCCAAGGTATCTCGTGAAATATAACAGAATGTTTCCTACTGTATTGCACGGGCTACCTACGTGATGGTATGTTTGTACTGAAAGCGAACTATTTACGTTTCGATATTTTTGAGAATTCAAGACTGTATCTAGCAACAGTTGGTAAAAGGAATGGGGCATATAAGACCAGTCTCAGAACATAGTGGGGACTGGACAACAAATTTAATACATTGCAGGGTCCTTAATGTGATTTAAACAGTCTAGCGTATGACAGTAACCTTCTTCTAATATCTAGTTAGATTTTACTTATCTTACTAAATTTAAATTGACCTTTGTATTAAGATTTTTCAATGACACTTATTTGTCATAATATAAAATTAGCTTTTAAACGTGTTTCGTGAGGATAGATTATAATACATTCCATGTTTCATTTTATTTGCACTTTTATATAGCAAGGAATCTCCGATTCTTATAATGCAATGATTTATTTGGTACTGAAACTTTGCAGTGATAGTTAATTTGACAAATTTTTACTTTAAACTCTTTATTAGTCTTTTTTCTTTCATGGAACTGTAAGTGATAGACGGCGGTAGTAAACGTGGCATTACCGTTGTATGACCAAGTCTCAATTTAAGTGGTCCAAGTAAGCTATTATTGACATTTGATGAGAAACTATGTAATCTCGGATTTTTCGTATATAAAGCAGCTTTGCTAGTGGTTTTAAATTAATGGTTTACATTAAGTTATCGCCTATGGTATCGCGTCAATTTCAAATATAAATAAAGCTCTTGGTACTGCACAGTTTCATGGTCAAAGAAATAATTGTAGATATATCACCAGCCAAACTAAATTTTTTGGCTGTTTCATTGTCATCCTGATTTGCATTTTTGTTATTCTTCTTATAAATTTATATAATTAATATCATTGTTTTTTTTTCGAAAATTTATCGTGGAATTGTTATTTATAATTATGCATATATCACAGAAGTGTTAACGATGATTGATTCATTATTATTGTCTTTTATTATATTGCGCATTCCAAAGACAACCCAGGAAAACAAATGTGAACTGTGCCACTGTTTTCTTATGAATATTGTGACATTAAACTAATATTTAGAATACATTTCACTCGGTAGGTAAAAGTGCGCCCAAAAATATTTAAACGATTTCTTTACAAAATTGTTCTTGTCCTGGGTCAAACAGTTCCATTCCGTTGATGTGCATGTTTTTATATTCACATTTTTTTTTATATATATGAAATTATTTTGCATGCTTGTTTTTTCTTGGGATGACAGTATCAATTACGATTTATTCTTAGGTAATTAGACAGCTTAGTAATTATGATTAAAATAATAAAGTAATAGGAACATAAGAGCCAATTTAACCAAACATAAAATTAATTTAATTCACGGCATTTAATATCCTACTGATTTGCAAAAACTTGGCCCTAAGTAAGTCACTGTAAATATCTATGGATTTCTTCAGATTTACTGGAGACTTCAATTATTTAGAAATAAGTAGCTAATGTTGATGCGACTTAGTAGAATCAAAAATGGTTACATTTTTTTAATCTGATAAATTGTGTTGGAATTCATTTTTAGGAAAATATTTCTCAACTAATTACTATCGCGACATTGCTGTTAATGTTCCGTATAGTACATAAATGTTTGTTAGTGAAATATTAGGATATAAGCACATTTTATGTTATAATCATTAAGAATAATGTAAAAGCTGACATGACTATTCTAAACATTGTGACCACTTGTTTGTTTGTTACCTGAAACCTAATGATGTATTAATATGAATCTGAGCAACTGCAAACTCAGTTAAGTCTAAGATTGTATTTTTGTCTTTATGTGTATTAAAATAGAAAACGCAAAGTTAAGATCTCATCGAATTATTTAGAATAAGCTTTATGTTAACATTTAAAAATGACCATGATTTTTTTATCAAGTTCAGTCATTAATTTCGCAAGGGTGTTGACAGTGTGAAAAACCTTCTAGAGTTATGATTATTATTTGACACATAATATGTATGAAGTTTCGCCAATTCATTTATTATGTGCGCGCTTAAAATGAAAGTAATTTCATTTTACCGACAAAATTTTTGAACCTTTATGTACATGCAACTGAAAAATTAAAAATTTTGAAGGGTGATTTAGTTAATTAGGTTCAATGTCATTCACATAACAAATTGACTCGTATCAGTGTGCAAATCCTTATCGTACCTCTGTTGGTTGATCATTGACTCGCCCAATCTCCTTCGGTACTTATCCGCGTCATTCCTTTGATTAAAATAAAAATGATCTCATATTCTCTATTATAATAGATCATTGTATGGCAAACTTTTTGAGTTATAATTCATTATTGTTATTTACATAGAGTAGCGAACAAAATACACTGACATTTAATGAAACAACAAAAATACAGGGTAGCTTTCAAACATACATATTTTATGGACTAGTCACTAATTGCATTATATATGAAAATATTTAGAAGTTCGAATTATCCAAAAACATTTATGTTTAAAAATTAGCCTGTACTTGATGTAGTTTCTTTGTACGTCAGTGTATTTGATTACGTTCAACAAAGCTGAAGAAGTTGCTGTGATTGAATTTAAATTTAATACATTGTACATCCTATTAAAGTCTTTATGATTGATTTCATCTTTTATTTTTAATTACCTTTGCAAAGGCCCAAAACTCTGTGACAGGCGGTTTGCATTGCTATCTACTAGAGTCGAATCATTTGAGAGTATCAATGTAAACTTTACATGCTCTTTGATCAATGTGGCTCAACTGCTCAAGGCTGGGAACAATGAAAGGAATGGAAGGAAGCCTTCGACCAGCAGTGGAACAGTACAGGCAAATAATAATAATAATGTAGAACGAACGTTCTAAAGCCGCGTACAGACATCGCGAGGCGTGCGTTGCGAATGGTTCGTCACGCATGCCTCAATCTGATGCATACGACGGTACATTTATGCATGCGTCCCGAACGACATAGGTACTCAAGCTGAGCACGCAAACCACCACGCACGGTATTCGTTAGTAGAAAACGCTAACAACACCTGTTGGTCCACACGGAGCGCAAGGCTCGTACTGAGGCGGCATTCGCAATGATCGTATGACGCGAATGCTCACTGAGCACACAACCCGAGGCATGCGAGACGAACTATTCGCTACGCACGCCTCGCCATGTCTGTACGCGGCTTTAGGACCAACGCTGCGTTAAGCGGGAGCTCGCGCGTGCACCCGTGGCGTGTGGTCGCGCGTGTATGGTGTGCGGAGGTCTCCGTTGCAGAAACCGAATTATAACTTGGACAGTTCAACTTTAACGGTGTGCATATAACCGTGTCGATGGAGAACTTTAATGTGTTATTACGTAGCAAGACGGGCACGGGGTGCGGCTGCTCGTGTACCGCAGCGTTCTGCCCAAGGGCTGAAACTGCGTAAAGCAGACACCCACGGCGGGCAACTGTCGCGTAGCAAAGCGCGTGTGTCGTGTCGTGTGCAACGGTCCCCATTGCGGAAATTGGGCATGTATTACTGGGAGAACTTAGTATTTATGTACGGCTCCCGCGACTAATCCCGCGCGGGTTCCCGCTACGGAACACTTTTGTATGGGACCGCGCGGGCTTTACGCAGTTTCGGCCCTAAAATGTTCGCGGCCTTTGACTTCTGATTATTTTACTTTACTCTGACAAAATCGTTGTCAAAAACAAAAATAACGAAATAAAAGTTCTGTGATTAATACACTCATTTAGCTATTATAGAGATACAGACCCACCAACTTATCTGTGAACTGAGTGGTAGCGACCAAAGATTTTTTACATATCCTACAGTACTACGCGTTCCAAATGAGAATAGGACCGATTCCTTAGTTTTGACGTCTCTTCGTACTGTCAAATCGAAGAAATTTAGGCAAAATTGAAGAACCTAGAGATGAGTAAAATTGAAGAACTGGATTCTGATTAAACTTTTTTCGTTCACAATTCATAAATAAATTAAAATTTTCGTAAATTAATTAATGTTTAAAAATTTCTTTCCTCGATTTGACAGTAAATCGTGACGTGAAAACATGGCGGGCGATCCTATTCTCATTTGGAACGCATTGAAAATCTTTGGTAGCGACACGGGCGACAACGTCGCTTTAGTGTTGCAAATTAATAAAAGTTACCCATGATTGGGTATGTCAGATAAGAAACTAGGTAAACATATAAACATAATTTTATTATTTTAAACAATACCTAATATTGTTTTATAATAATAAAATGCTAATATAAGTACTAAATAGTCTTTAAAAATAGGAAAATTAATGTAGGTAGATACATACATTAGCTTTTTCTCTGGCATTCAATTGATATAATGTAGGTACCCCACTTACAAACTAAATGTTTATAAACGTTATATTAAAAAAAAAAAAACTAATTCTGCATTTTGCATAAGTACCTACTTAGATGGATTCAGCAGTTACCAGCTTGATACAAAAAACCCATAGTTTAGTACTAGCTTCTCTATTTAAACAAAACTCAAATATCTAGACACTCAAGATGTGTCCTGTAGGACACATTGGACCTAGTTAATAGATAGAATAAGACAAAAGTTTAATCATCATCATCAACTCATATACGTCCACACTGCTGGGGCATGGGCCTCCCTTAACGAAGTGAGGGATAAAAAAAAAAGTTTGCTTAACAATAATTTATTAGAATCCTGGTTTACAATAATTATGATCTTTTGATGAACTTGCACGCCCAACTTCATCCTGGCTGTGAGGCCATACGCCGCTTATATCCATGTCATCATTATCACTGTCGCTTTCAGTTTCCGAATCACTTATCACTTCTATAATGAACGGTTTATCCAAATACACATCATGCTTCAAATATTCTATAATATGTGATGAATGTATATAGGTTTCTAAATAAATTAGCGGCCGAGGCTGTGGAGATTTATATTTTTTTTCTACAGCATGCAAGTATTTTGCTCTCCAAGCTGATACTTCATTGCGCTCCATGAGCATTTTACGATTAGACTGCGACTTTTTAAAACGAAAACCCATTTTGTGGAGCAGCTTTCGTAGACTTTCTCTTTGTCCCGTATGACCTCTAGGAGCTTCTCAACAGTCGGTAACTCGTTTTTATTAGAGTTATAGAAAATAGTTTTGGTGTTACCTTTCTGTACTTCTTTTCATATTTCCAAAATATTTAAATTATTTTGCCAGTCGTAGTACTTGTCCAGTGGCATTGAAGTCCTTTTGAATGCTTTTCCATGCTTTTTCTTTTGGTTTAGTACTAGATCCGTCGGTTTTTTGGACATCAAAACATTCTTGTAGGTACTTTTCTATAAGGATTTGTAATTTAATAACTTCCTCCTTAATAAAATTAACACTTCTCGCCCTGAAATATTTTATACCTCCTATTCACTTCTCCCATACTTCTCATATAATAAACATCGCATAAGATTATATTTAGTTTTATTTATTTTCTCACTCGTTTTTAAGTGCAGTCTAACAATGAAATGTAGGAATACTCACTTTGTAATGAAGTTCTACAAATTGCTATTGTTTATTTCTCCTTAACACTCAATATTTTCACTGCAATTTGTATATTCAAAGTATTTTTACAGGAAAATGATTTGTAAACATTACAATCCATCCAAAAAATATAATGTCAAAATTGGCACCTTTCAGGGAAAAATGACACCCGACTCGAAGTGCTAC
Source organism: Mythimna ferrago (assembly GCA_910589285.2). Lineage (NCBI taxonomy): Eukaryota > Metazoa > Arthropoda > Insecta > Lepidoptera > Noctuidae > Mythimna > Mythimna ferrago. The sequence goes on along the minus strand of OU342673.1, from coordinate 19,657,746 downwards.
CATAGCCAAAAAATTACCCACATATATTTCGGGGAAATTAATTATCTTTTCACTGGGCACCTTTTTGAACTATACATCCGCAATAGGTATCCGTAATCTAATGGAACTCAAAGTATGGAGACAAGGCCTAAAAAACTTAGTATCTCAGCCAGATACAAAAAAAAAAACAAATGTCATTGATTGATCCATAAACATAAATAAAAGATGTAACCTCACTAAAGTTCTGTTAGATAATCGAATTTCCCTAAACGCTGCATAAATAAAACTTTTGGCAACAAAATAAATGTAACCTTTCAAAATGGTGATCATAACATGGAGATTTCAAGGGTTATTTCGAAGGCTAAAGTAAGTGTTCATACATGGAATGAAATATTATTTAAAAAGTTAATTATTATGTTATTGTAACGTTACGCTTGAATTTCAGAGATAATCTAAACTGGAAAATATCTCAAGCATTGCTGAGTGTTCGCTCTCTTACCTATAATGAGCATATGAGTCAAAGCTATGCAATAGATTTCTTATTGGAACCTGTGTTTTGGTTTGTTGACAACTTCGCCCAGTATCTAGGAAAAGTAAGTATAATTACCATACCATAGGCTTAACCTTACTGGGTAAGTTAATAGTAACTCAGTATAGGTTGATATGGGCTAGTATATTTGTTTCCCTAGCTTTACTAATAATAATATTCTTATTCTGTGCCTGATTCACTCTTATCTTTAATAAGACTTAAAAAAATGATTGCAATACATTATCTCACTGATAATATTATTTTTTGTTAATATTCAATAAAATTGTAATCTCCGAAGCGATTAGCAAGACATAATATCAAAAGATACAATCATAGAGAAAATCCAGCCAATTAAATTAATTTAAATTTTCAGTTCAAAGAGCACAATTACCATGTTCGTAAACTAGCAACTATCAAAGTCACGTTGTGTGTGAGTTCTGACATTGAAATTCTTTTTTGGTTTTCAGGTGTTTGTATTCTGTGTCACGGTACTGACTAGTGCTGTGGTTGTCATCGCTTACTGGGTGGGGCTACCGTATTGGTGGCAACGAGATCCTTACACAACAGTGTTTCTTGTCATATTTGGCAACTGGCTACTCATCAATATTATATTTCATTACTATAAAGGGGTTGTGACTGAACCTGGATATCCTCCACCAGTAAGTTTAAATTTACAGATGTAATACTTAGTCTCTCTTAGTCAAAGTTGTTTTTGATATTACCAACCTGCCTTGAGCATGCATGATGATATAATTATGTTCCTGCATGCTCTGTAATGGCTCAGTTTCAGGGTGAGATTATCTGACTATAATAAAAAAATGAATCGCCAAATGTGTTGCTAAGCGCAAATCTTGAGAACAGCTGTACCAATTTCGCTAATTCTTTTTTTGTTGTGTTTGTTATTTTGAGAAGGTATGAAAATTACAAAATATGAAAATTAGGATAGTGTAGGGTAGAGTAAGTAGGGTAGGGTAGAATAGGGTGAAGTAGGGTAGAATAGGGTAGAGTAAGGTATAGTAGGGTGGAGTAGGGTAGAATAAGAGCGCTGCCGCGAGCTAAAGTTAGTACTCTTAAACAAATACTATAAAAAGGTAAAAGTAACTTTGTATGTAGAGGGTAATCTCTGAAACTATTGAACTGATTCTAAAAATTCTTTCACTAATATCTAAATGCACTATCCAACTATTCCCTATGTATTAAGACAGTCTTGGCAAATGATTGCAATTGACTTTTCCCAAATGATTTAACCTTTCGTATGCCGTAATTAGAGACACAATTAAAAAGTTATTGTGTCTCGTGTGGATCCATGTTCCGGACACACGAAAGGTTAATAGAAAATTCATTTTATTTCATTTAATAGAAAAAATTAGAACTAAAGCCACATTAACGAAATGTATAAAAGATTCTGGTTTTCCGTCCCTGGAATCTGCTCTAATAGGAGTGTGATGGTATGGGATGGATATTATGTATGCTGTGCTTGTGCAATTATACAATGTACTATATTGTTATCAGCTTCTAAATAAGTGGAGCATTTGCCTATTTATTTGGACTTCATTAGCATAGTACCCGATTAACACTATTCCAGTTTTTGGGTTTTTAACCATCCGCAAAAAACTATCAAAGATATCTCATTATAGTTTCCAAGGCACTATGCTGCAACTTAGCCGCAAGTTCAAAAGATGATCGAAATCTTACCCATGTTTCCACAGAGCACATTGATATCTGATGCAGCGAGTATATGCAGGAGATGTATATCCCCGCGGCCACCTCGCACTCACCACTGCTCCGTGTGCGACCGCTGCATACTGGCTATGGACCACCACTGTCCGTGGCTCAACAACTGCGTTGGCTACTACAACGCGAGGTTCTTCTTCCTCTATATGGTGTACATGGTCATAGGAGTAGGGTTCATCATCACTGCCGGAATTGATATAGGATATAAAGTCATTTGGCTGAATGATACAGGTAATTCATTGTTATATTGTATCTTATTATGATTAAACAATATATTATCTACGGAGATCTTTTTACTATAAGCTTAAACTTCCATCCATTATCGTAAATTGAGCTTAATATTAGTACAGAAGGTAACTGTGGATCTTTGTGTTTTCAGGTGGTATCATCCCAAACAATGATCCAGATCTAATCGGACACCCAGTGTCGCTGAACCAGACTGGTGCTCTGGTCCCGGTGAAGGTCATCGTGGAGTACGACGACACTGTCAACTTTCCTCGAGAACACAAGCTGCCCGTGCCGCCCATCACCGAGGCTCAAAGAATCTGCGCGCATCCGTATAAAAGAAAAGCCGTCATATTCATGGCCGTCACATGCACCTCCGTGTTTGTAGCACTCGGAACATTAACTGTTGTCCACGGCAAACACATCGGCCGTGGAGAAACAAGTGTAGAAGCACACATCAACGAAAAACTGCGGAAATTTTCAAGGGGTACTTTTAGGAATCCGTATGATTTTGGTAAAAGAAAAAATTGGCGACTCTTCCTTGGACTCACTCAAGGTAGAACTTTTTTGAGGCATGTTTTGTTGCCTTCTGGCCATGCTCCGACGGGCACGGGATTAGCTTGGCATACCGTTCGAAGTGGGCTTGAAGACTGGCCTTAAACAATGCTTATTAACAGTAATTCATGGTCTATTAGCTGCCAAAGTAGTTAAATTAGTGCTGTGCACTAGTGATACAAAAGGGGCGCCTACTCTCGGGGTGTGAAACTATAGGTAATAAGAAGGTAGGTATAAGGTAGTTAATACTCTTTGATTGTGTGCAGTAAGTAAGTGATAATACTACTTAGTGCTGGTGCTGGCGCCAGCCACTGTTGAAATATTGAATCGTGAACAACTGAATAAAAATCCGATACCTAAAAGCAAGAATGGTTTATACAAATGTTAATCGATGCGCTTGTTTTGTATTTTTCTATTATATTTTTGTAAGTATAGAAAGTTGAGTGAGTATACCACTCATTGCCCAGTTATATAATAAATGCCGCGCCATATCAGAGAGAACACCGTACGTAAGCATTAGTTTGTGGTTTTTGTAGGAAGTGATGTTTTCTTTTCTAATTTAAAATTATTTATAATATCACATATTTACTGATCTATTAAAATAGGCACTATTGATATGTATAATATAAATACTTTTTAAACTATTTATAAATCTGTCTGTGCATATAAAATAAAATTTGAAATATCTGTTTTTAAGATATCAAAATATTTTTTTTAGTACATGCATACGAAAGTACATTCGACGCCTACAAAAAAAAGCAAATAAAAGAATATGACTGTTTGTTCTGGTTAATTTCGAAAACGGTTGGAACTATTTTGATAGGAAAACAGATAGCCGAAAGTAAATAGCCGATGCTATAAGGAAAAACTGTGACTACTTTAATTTTAGAAAAAGAATTAGAGTTACGCGCAAAAAATCTTTTTGACATTATAATCAAATGGCATTGTGCTGTTTTACGAGCCTGACGCCTAGTTAGGGCAAAAAGCCCTTCCTGCAAAAATATGAAACTATCGCTTACGATGTTCTTACTGTAGGTAACGGCTAGATGTATTGAATTTTATTTCTAGTAGTTATTAAGCATTTAGAATCTGTTGTCAATCAATGTAGTATGAGTTACTAGAATTAGTATTTATCGGTATTCCTTTAACGTTTTGAATCACTAGTAAACTTGATAGATAATTTTAGTACTAGTTTAACGTTTTAATCGCCCGCGTCGGATTGGTCCGACGAAATACTTTTCGCGTCAGGGTCGTGTTTGCGACTAGGTATTAGGTATCCCTTTAGGTGACAGAAGAGCTGTCAAGTTTGAGTATTTGGTCGTGGATGTGCGACTCTGGCGGAATAAACACGACAGTGTTGGTCGGATATATCCGACGTACCTCTACCTACGTGGTTAAAGGGTAAATGATGCGGTTTTAAATGATTAACACTTGCTTCTTGCTTCTAATTAAAACTGATACAGCATTTTACTAACTCAAACATAATGTTAGACTTATAAATGTATACAAACGATATGTAATTAATTATTTAGGTGTAAATATTTTCACAATTGTCAATTTTTGTAGTAGCACTTGGGGAGATGTATTAGAGCCCCCGCACATTATGGCCACCGGTCGCAGCTACTAAATGCGAGCACCAGTGGTTCAGTCAGACCATTACACACCGCCACCAGTGGCAGCCACTGGTGGCTGGATGCGGCTTTCAGTGGCTGCCACTTGCGGCAGTTGTTCAAGTGGTACTAGACAGAGGCGGACGTGTGTTTGTCAAAAACGGACTCCCTCTTGATTTCGTTATTATTGCTTATTATACTAAAACGTAGAAAACGTCGCAGAATTCAGAACCAACGACGTCCAATTCATCGGCGTTATTTATCGAATGACAAAATGCGGCTACAAGTAGCGAGCACGGTCGACTCTCGCAGCTTGTGGCTCGGACGCGGCCATTGAAACGCTCGGTATGCGCCGATGCTATACAAAATGTATGGAGAAACGCGTCCACAACTTGTGGCGGCCACTAGTCATTCTAATGTGATCGCCACTAGTGGCTCAATGTGCGGGGGCTCTTGAGGCGGCGATTTACTTACATGTAACTGTTACAAAAGTATGCAAGTAGTTTGCATGCCGGTGTACCACTTCAAGTTCTGATTGGTGAATGTTACGATAGCATTCAATCAAGCTTCTTGCATACTTATGTACCAGCTTATGTGTATCACCTTTATGTCGAGAAGGTTGATGAAGATTGTAAACGTATAATGACTATGATGTAAATTTAAGACTGAAGTCATACTGATGATAGAAAGGAATAAAGTAGGTTAAGGTATGCATAGAGTTGGCTTCGCTTTTAATAATGGAGGAAGGGTCAATGAGACAAGAACACTAGCAATAATGGTTTAATTACATTATTTTCTTTAGGCGTACATAAGTAGGACAAGTATTTTTTTTATAGTTATTATATGACATTTAAATACTTAGTACATTTTGATACAATTTTGGATAAAATTCGTCATTGCAACCGAGGCTAAACACACCCGAGCCGCAAGCGAGGGTGTTATGGAGCCGAGTGCTTCAGTGACAATTTTCCACGTGTATCGAACGACGTTTTTCAATACACTTATGACACGATGACGATGTGAGTAAACGCGACTCGTGGTAATCGCTTAGCGCACTTTTCACCACTCGTGCCGAAAAAAGTAAATTTCGTGCCTAAAAGGGATAAGAGCGGGTTTTCGATTAAGTGTATTGATAAATAATAATTATTGCGTCAAAGAAATAGTGCCTCTCTAAATTCTTATCCTATAGTTATCGGCACGAATATTGAGCGCTGGCTTCAAGTTGCGCAGAAGTCAAATATTCGGTCTCTTTAGTGGTCGTGAGTGGGGCAGGGAATGTCAGTGATTGGCTCGCCACGCCATCGTGTCATAGACGTCACTCGTGATTCGTTCCCTGCGCTTGCTGCATGTATCTAACAACGATGACGATTGGCGCGCCAATGTATGGAATGCGCAAAGCGATCCCCACTCTGACGCCGAGCGCTCAATATTCGTGCCGATAACTATACCTACAGCTATTACCAACTAAAAATGGCGATGCCTAGTGAAATATGGGCTCTATCGGGGAAGTACATGATAACGGGCGGGTAGACGTTTTCCGCATTGGTCTCAACTTATCACGCATGGGTAGTTGTTGATTTCTTTTTATAATGTAGGTTGTTATTGTAACATTAGTACCAGTATTCTCTTTCTAAGTCTAATTAAAACCGTTGCAGTTATTTAACTTTCTAGAGAAGCTTCTGTGAAGTTCTGCTAGCTAATATAATTAAACGTGACGGCAGTCAATAGAGATGGCGAGATGACATGTGTCATATTTGATATGGTAATTGCTGTTTTTAATAATCAATTTTGATGATGTTTTCAGATAAAGATTTCTTTATAGTGTTATTTTTGTTTAGAATGAATTCTTTGTTAAAGATCGTATTCCCATCTTTTAGCATTTATATTGAAGAGTTTTGTTTAAAAAATAAATTTTAGGGGCCTAACTTGGCCAATGGCCTACCGGGGCCATCGGTTTACTTCCGAACGGGAAACGGGTCCCGGAACGCTAGGGCAAAGAAAGAACATAGGGGTGGATTTACTCAGTAAAAGTTTGACACGCCCTCCCTCTCCGGCCTAGAACGCGAGCGGGAAATCATTGGATGATTTCATTTCTTAAAAACAAAACCCTTTGATATCAAATATTGTTGCAATGTGGGACAATATTGTTTAACATAAACTGGCTATGAAGGTTGTAACGATAACAATCTCAAATCTTTCAAATTTTCAGGCGTGGTGATTTTTCTACCCACATACACCTAAATTTATTCAAAGAAGTTTCCTTCTCACATTCAACACATCAATTTCGCATCACAACAAAGGCTGCCACAACACCGAAGTGTCAAAGGCATGATGACATGATTGACGTTTTGTAAGGCTTTGTTTTAGATTGTAAGGTTCACTCTGATCCCAACACTAGTTATCCTGAATTACTACCGTTTTCCATCTAGTGAACCTAACAGGTCGCAACAGCAGTGCGAAATCGTTTTTTTTAACCGGCATAAATTACTTTAAATTAAACTAATTTAAAATTATGCACTGAAAGCTGCGGGTCTGATGGTGGCCATATTCCCGTTAGATGGCGCTTAACACTTTATAGTTTATTTATTTTTTTGTGCATGTGAGCATTATTAAGGCAGGGAAAACGTATTTGCGAAAATCTGACATTCCACTTTTTGATCAAATAAAGGATCACTAATGTTAGGATCAGTGAAACCTTCAGAATTTAAGGCGCTGCGCAAAAATAGACACTTGGTTTTCATTTATCAACATCGAACACTTTTTGATCATCATGAGTATGTGTTAAGTGGAAGACACTAGACACAAAGAAATCAAATATTCATTGGTAACTTGTATCTGACACAAGACACACGTGTGCGCCCTGCCCCAACTATAAAGAATAATATTTGTTAGTTTGCTAGTAGGTATACGTTAGGGCTTGGGACACATTTATTACCGCCGAGTATAAAAAAACTCGTTAAAGAGAAATGTATATCTGACAAGTTCTGATTAGTTCAAATTTCTCGATAAGTAATACTAATATTCTGCTATTCGCTGATGTGACTAACATGGTATTTCTGCCAAACAAAATATTTGTATTATCGCAAATTTTCAAATAAATTAGGAATATTATAAATCAAATGCAAATGAATGAAAGTAACAGGTGGAAATGCATTTATTTAATAATGTGTCATCATTAAGTTTGATGTAAGCAAAGTCATATTTACCTTATTAGCATGTTTACACTTAAACATTCCTATTGATATATTTTACCAATTTCTGTACAAGATATTGTTGTTTTGTTTTAAAGTTATATTTCTTTCTACAATCTTTTCAATATAAGTAGTCTTATTTAAGTATATTAATTTTGTATATTTTATATAATGTTGAATTTTTTTTAATAAAATTTTATCTAAGTATAGAAATTATACCTATGTCATGTTTAAGTGTAACAGTGTGTCCATAATATGTAAGTTTAGAAGAAATAAAACCAAGATCTCCAGTAATTTGTTTAATTTCAATAAATAAATTTCTTACGGGCTAGTGAAAATAACAACGCTACATATTGCACAGCAATTCAACAATAATAATATATAAAAAATTCCAATAAGTAGGTACTTGAAATTATAACAGATACAAACGTAGGTACCTAATATAGACTACAAGGTGCATTATTTAGTACTTGGTGTAAGGTCGATTCGGCGAAGACCGTATGGCGGGTAGGACCGTATAGTAAGCAAAACTACGAATTCTGAATTGCTACAACAATGACAACCCGAGATATTAAAACTTTAAACTATTTTGATTTCAACAAAATGGCATAGGCGCTATTTACAATACAAAGAGAAAAAATGACGTCCAAAATTTTGTCGGGTTAACAATTTGCAACATGACCAAGTTGTTAACCCGACAAAATTAAATTTAAAATTTTTTTGATACCACGACGGCAATTTTTTTTTTTTTAATTGCTTTTTCTTTATATAAACCAGGGTTTGTGTAGGTGAGTGCAATACCTGATTATTATATTAGAATACAGTTAAACATGTTTTTGACGAAGTTACATCTGGTGACAAAAAAACCTCAATGTGCAATAGGGAAGAAGACCGTCTAGTACTTGGAGAGCAAGATCGGCATATGCCGATCTTCGCCGATTCCAGATGCCTTAAATCTTTTACACTTGAACAAATTTTATAAAGTAATTGATAACTGATTCGTAAGTTCGAATTTCCAGCGTATTACGTAACCATGAGGTTATATATACTCTTAAAATCGATAAATCGATATCGATATCATCTGTCGTGTTGTATACTACTTTTAATTACCCAGTAGTAAAGACGATTGAATGAAAGATAGGTACTAAAGTCCCTTTCTACCTACTTTCGACTGAAACGTAATATCGCAGAAACGTGCGATACTAATTCGCAGTTTTGTGTGGAAGCAAATATCTGACGAAAATTCCAATTTGTCGACAACTCTAAACGTGACAACTTTTGTTAGTACCTACATTATATACGTAATATTTTTTCATAAGACTGTATTTGTATAGTTCTTAATGTTTTTTCAGGTAATATATAATGTTTTGGCGAATTTATCAGCACTAGTGGCGAAAAAATGCCATAATTATAATTAACCTGCTGCGGTCATCCCGTCCGACTATAATTTGAGTGTCTTCAAAGCTAGAGTGAATAGGGTTTTAATAAACTAGTGCGCCTCACCATTAGAGATTGCATCACTGCTTGCCATCAGGTGGGATCGCGGTTATAGTTTATATCAATAAAAAAAAATATACACAGAGAGAGAATATTTTAGTACCTTCTATTCAATCCCTTTCTATAAATTTGTTCTTTAAAGAAATTCGTTAAAATAGAAGCTTTTTTTTTAGTTATGAAACTGTTTTTAACCCCTGACTGGCGATTTATACCAGTCTTACCCGACAAACACTTCTTATTGCAATTTCTACCGATTGAAGCCTTTAATAGGTATGAAAAACGACAGCACACATTGAAATGCTTTTGAAACACATACGCGTACACGTTGTCTCTATTTGAGTAAACCAGCAATTTATAGGTTTTTTTTTCATTAGACGGTCTTATCCGACGTGGTAGGAAATTCCGTCTTGTCAGCCATTTTTTCAAAATTATTATTTATGTAATAAAATGACAACCTTAAAGCAATTCTGATAGTTTTTTTTAATAGTCAACTAAATATTTAATCACCTAGTTTAATAAAACTTTAAAATATATTATAGAAATAGCAAAAAATGCCCAATGAAATATTTTTTTAATAAAAGTCTTCGACTAGTTGACCTTACCTTAAATAGAAATAAATAGGCGTTCTGAAAAGACTAGAATAGAAAGAGATACTTTAACCTATAATAAGTATATAGACAGCGTAAAGTGTTATAATCTGTAGGTGGGTCTACGATAGAGTAGCCGAGCACGAACATCGAGTGCGAGAGGAGCACAAACCGAGCTCAAATTAGTGTAGTGTCGCAAGTGCTCGGCCCCGCTAGAGTCGGTCCACTCTACACGAATTTAAGCTCGGCTCGTGCTCAGTTGCTCTAGCATTGACCAATTTTTTGTCTGTGTTAGTCAAGTTAGTTCAGTGCGTCGTGGGTGGGCCGTTTCACCTATGTCTGTCATAGTCTAGATCAGGTATATGCAAGGTTCTAATTGTGTCCATATTGAAGATTGTCAGAACTGAGTGCGAGTGACGTTAGCACACTGCGCCGTTGTGGATTCACGCCGAGGTTCTCCCAATTGATCCACGACAGCCTGGCCGTCAAATCTGAACAAAAAAAACATAATATAAAACGATTTGATCTATTGCAAAATCGATACGGGCCAAATTCGGGAAAGTTCATCCTTTAGAGAGTCGCGGTTACTCTCAACTCAGTTTCGGTTTGAGCTCAGATTCGTTCATGGGTATGAGACAAATCTCATAATTGTGGGCGCAATTGCGCATATCGAGTGGTGAGAAGGCGTTAGGGAACTTCCCTCTGAATGTACCTGCATTGTAACCTTGACATTTCCTGCCTGCTGGACCAGGACTCTAACTCGTAACGGCGCGTAAGTATATGATTGATAACTTACCTAGCAATGACTGTGGAATATCATCGGTCCCTAGACTGATTTTTTAATGTTAATGTCATAATATTTACCGCTGGTATTCCAGTGAGCGCGATCGGCTTTGATTTCCCCACGAAGGCATTTCTCCACGTAGGTCAGCGGGTCATAGTCGGCTTCCAACACCTGAAAATAAAAGGTTTTCATGTAGGAAAAGTAGATGGGAAAAGACCAGGGGCAGGAGTCCGATACGTTGGTCAGCCCAAATCCCTGTTACACTAGAAACCACAGTCTGTGACGCCATCCACATTGCCGAAGATAGAATAACTTGGCGAAATATAGTCCGCAAGAAAGTTATTCGTCGAGATCATGACTAGGCATGGGAAAAGTGTGTCATCTTTGCGATTGGAACATTTGCATCTGAATCACTGAAATGTTCCGAAACAGTGATATGTACGAGTATCATTTGGAACTTCGGCTCAAAAGATACAAACGGAACATTTGAAACATCGGTTCACAAGAAACAAACGGAACGTTTGGAACACCGGTTCAAAAGATACAAACGTAACATTTGAAAAATCGACAAATATTATGAATCGTTATCTGTTAAGTTGCGTCACACTATAAGTTTTATTTAACTTATTTTCGATTTGAGTTGAGTATGATTCGAATAATTTAAAGCAGATGTTTTTAGTTCAGGGCGTTAATTATATTACGTTTTAATTTGAATTTTAAAAAGACTGTCAGCAAACAGCACGAGATTTCAATTAAAGAAAAGCCCTGGCCCATGTCAATATGCACGTCACCAAGAGAGGGACTACCATAAAACTTTTTAATGTTCTAGAGAAATTCTGACTTACCTATTAGGTGCAAGATGCTAAAGAAGTGAAGAGCTTGTCGCTCGTCTTTTTACAGCCTGGATTCCTCATTACTGTATAAATGGTTAAAAGAAAAGCTTACCTATTGACGAAATACTAACACTTAGCTTTTGTACCTATATTCTCACCAGATAATTCATAAAATTGTGGACTCGGATAGTAAAATGTATATATTTACTCCTATTTCTGCATACAGAACAACACAACTTCAATACATAAATCGACCCACAAATTTTAGCCTTGGGTTAAATTTTTTTGGAGCTGGGTGCGATATTCATTTTGGAAGAATGAATGTAAGAGCCTATTGATTTAGATAAGTCCGTGCCTTATTTTGCTATATCTTCTTCTATAATACAAAAATAAATCGCTAAATGTGTTGCTAAGCGCAAATCTCGAGAACAGCTGAACCGATTTCGTTTTTTGTTTTGTTTGTTATTGTGAGGAGAAGGTTCTTATGAAAAAAATAAAAATTAGGTTAGTGTAGGGTAGAGTAGAGTAGTTACAATAGGGTAGAGTAAGGTATAGTAGGGTGGAGTAGGGTAGAGCGGGAGCGAAGCCGAGGGCAAAAGCTAGTATCTATTAAAAATGAGTTCGGATCAGTAAGAAGTCTTACCTCTCTGAGTAGTGCGATGTAAGCTATGGCCAGCCTCAGCGTGTCGATCTTGCTGAGCCGCTTCTCGTACGGGAAGGTCGGCACGTGCACTCGCAATTCATCGAACGCCGAGTTTATACTGCTAAAATCACAACACCACAACAACATTATAGCATGTGAAGACACAATAGGAGCTGGTTGCTACCGCAAAACGGGGAAATAGAAACGCAGAGGTGAATAGAAACCAAACTTTGGTTTTGTTTTTCACTTTGATACCATATTATCGGTTTCTAACAAAGCATCGACTTTAAAAAAATATCAATCTACACTAATAATATAAAGAGGCATCTGTATTTTTGTGTGTATGTTTGTAATGAATAAACTCAAAAACGACTGTGCCAAAAATTCTTTCACCATTGGAAAGCTACATTCACCCTGAGTAACATAGGCTATACATATTTATTGTCCGTGCAAAGCCGGAACGGACCGCTAGTTCATTTTATTGATATAGTTAAATGCTGCAAAAAATATTCGAATATCGTGAAAATGCCCTTTGAAGTTTGGTTTCTATTCAACCCTGAGTTTCTATTCACCCCATTTAACAGTTACCTAAAATTGAAGAAAGCTGTCTTCTACATAGGTAGGATGTGGTCTTGGTTCAGCTAAGGCGTGAGAACGAAATGCAAGAGAACGGAATGAGACTACATTTCAATAATTCTATCCTATGTATTTTTAATAGAATTAAGATTTAAGTACCTATAATGCTGCTAGTTGATGTATTGGAATGATGATGAGCCTTGATGTAGATTATTTGGCTATTTCCGTATTAGAGTTACTTGAAAAAAATGAAGTGAGGGAGCACCTTTACCAACATTCGCAGCCTGAACTTTAACAGTAAACCTATCTAACTATATGTGAAAACTAGGCGTTTTGGGGCATCTGTTCAGAGGCTTATGTGTCCTTGACTGTTATTAGGTAAGTAATAAAGTTAATCTCAAATGCATCTTCAAGATGAGAGACCTATCTATACGAGAAACGCCAGAAATGAGCCTGGTTGTTTCTTCCCCTTCCGTTAATTCACTCTTTTCTGTCCTTAGCCACTTCTGGCAAATCCTTGAGGAGAATTAAATAAAAGAAATCGTAAGGAGATGGCATGACGATTTGGACGTCTCTCCTTAATAGGCCTCCAAAAAGTGTCGCCACAATAAAAAGAAAATTAGTCTCTCTGTCGCCGGATAGGCGCGGTGAAGAGGATATTTTGATTAATATAAAGCTTATACCATACTTAGTAAATAAAAATAGGCCAAATGCGTAGCAAAAACCGCCCAAAAATTACACATGTTGTATGAGAGCCCCTGTTAAATATTTATTTTATTCTGTATTTAGTATTTGTTGTTATAGCGCCATAGCGTTGACAGAAAGACATCATTTGTGAAACATTTCAACTGTCGAGCTATTCCGGTCCATGATGATACAGCTTGGTGACAGACAGACTAGTGATACGGTCCCGTTCTACCCTTTGCGTATGGAAAATTAAAAATGAGGACACGTAGGAGCATGCAGTCAATAAGAAGGATACCCATTGGGTCCGGACCTCAGCATGCGACGGCGCTCGCGCACGTTGGCGGCCGCGCGCTGCACTCGGTACGGGGACCCTCCGCACTGGTACTCGGGCTCCGCTGTTGTCTCCAGCAGGACATCTGGCGGGAAAGTCTTTTTTGTACACAAGAGTGTTATAGCTGGTGGTGTCGACCTTATCCTTATCTTCAAAAACTAGCATTTGAATTTGGAAAAAACAGGACAATTCAGTTTAAAAACAAGACACAGTAATAGAGTTAGAAAATAACGTAAAAAAAATATTTTGTTATGGATTTTTTAAATCATTTTTTAAGTATTTATTCATTCGTTCATTTTCGTCTTAATTTTATTGTTATAATATATCTACTTAATTTTGATCGTATTTTTGGCATTTCTGTCTGTTCTTCAAAATTTAATAAATTTATTTCACACTTCTTTTTTTTTCGAATTAAGTAACAAAATTACACCAGAATAGTTTAAAAATAATGTATTGTTAATATTTTAGTGTTCGTTATCTTGACTATGTCTAACGACAAACAAATGAAATTCGAAAATTCGAGAACTTCTTTTTCCTGCCCTTATTAGGTACTTGGGGTCGGTACAAACATTTTTTTTTCCATTCTATCCTGTCACTCGTCACGCTATCACTAACTCCCTTTTCTTTCATATCACTTCTCACACAATCCATCCGTCTTTTCTTTGGCCTCCCTCTCCTTCTCCATCCATCTACTCTTTATTAACATGCGTTTTATCCCTCCTCTTCGCATGGCCATACCAAGACAAACGATTGCCTTTCAACTTTTCAATCACTGGCACCACTTTCAAACTTCCTTTTATTAGAGGAAATGAGTATATATACTCAATGAATATATTTACTCATTACTAGTAAGTATCCGAATTTTCGAGAATGGATAAAGTATTATCCATTCTCGAAAATTCGGGAACAAAGAAAAAATAACTTATTTCTAAGAACTTATAAGATTTTTGTATAAACCCAAGAACAGGACAACAATTCCTCTTTTCATTCCTCTTAATCATAATGTACGAGTACCTACCTAAATATTTTTTTAGGTGCATTCGAATGTTGCATTCGAATCATATAATTCATTACAATTCACGCCAGCATTATCAAAACTAAAGTTATCAGAAAATCAGACAGAGAGCGATTTAACGAGGACTTTTATATATAATTTGTTACAACTTTCACAAAAAATACAAACTATACTGACCTGTGTGTAGCTGCCTGGTGTGCTGGTGGACGTAGGCAGCTAGCGGCAGCTGCAGCCGGCTCCTGGCTGCGGCGTACACACAAGATGGCAGCTCCGAAGTCAGCGAAGCGCCCTCATCATCAGAACCGTCGGCGTACGCGAACTTCAGCCCGGAATAATCCAAGCGACGGGAATCACTAAACAAAATAAATACTATTCAACACTTTTAAAAATATAAGGCAATAGACGAATTTAAAAAAAAATTGCAATAATTTTTCAGTTACATACAGCTGGTTTGCTGATATTGACTGCTGATCTTCAGAAGTAGACATACTGCAGCCAGTTCCTTGATTAATGGCAAGCGTATGGGCTAGCTATAGTCATAGCTATCGTCTATTTTATTAGTTCTTAATTTGAAGTTTCAAAATTAAAGCACTTTTGTAATTAGTAGGTAATCCTTTATACTTTTTGATAAATGAATACGTGTTTTTTTTTGTAGTTTTAGGGAGACTAGAAAAGTTTTTAAATATTTTTTTTTGTTTTGCAGCTGATCGGTTCGTTTTAGAGTCTAAAGAGCGACTGCCGCTCGATCACCGCGTACGTCCGAGTAACGCTCATCCGTACCAACTATAAGCTTTTAGAATAATAATTACTGCGAGAAACTCGGATAAATAATATTATTTATGTAAAAAATAGCAAGATTTTTCGTACTTTATAATTTTTTGTTTTTGCGTTGCACTTCAAGTAGGTAAATTGGAAAAAATAATTATATAAAAAGATTAAATACTTAATAAAAACAAAAAAAAAATTAAAGTTACCTCAAAGGTGGTGAAGTAGACGAATCTGCAAGCTGTGTCCTAGTCGCTGACATTTTTCTTTTTATCGTTATCAAAGCTCCACAATAATTATACTTCGTCCGAAAATCGAATCCCAACTGAACCTGTATGGACCGCTTATCCTAATTTATACCACAAGGGGTGTTCGCTTAGCCACGACGACAGTTTGACAAAATTTTTGTGTTGCGTTAAAATTGACCCTAAGATCGTTAACTTAACGTTTATAATGTATTGACAAAAACAACGGCTTACGTAAGTGTGTCGTTCATCCCTCTTTATTGGGGTGGAGCTTTCGAAAATTAAGGCTGACGGAGGCGGGGCTTAAAATTCGTAGACTTTAGGACCAATACATTTATTTTGACAAATTATTTAGGTGATTACCTTAAATTGTGTGTCAATCTTGATATAGGATAATTTCGAGAAAATCTCGGATTGGCAAAGCTTTCCGAATTTAACAGAGAGGAACATTGGCAAAATTATGTGTATAATGTTACTTTATTTCCCATATTCCATGCACGGCGGGTTGCGCTGCCGCTACAGCTGCTGAGACCCATAGACCGCGCAATACTGTAACCTTATTGGTAATTATAGTTTTGAGCCGTTTGAGGTTGAAACGCTTGGGTCATGGGGTCCGAATGCGCGTCTCCTTTTTAAAAAAATTTCTTGCCGACCGATCGACACTTTGCGTGACCAGAGGGCTGGCTCGTTCTTCGCTCAAAGAATTAGCATTGTCATTCTAGGTAGTAATGCTGCCAGCCTTCTGGGCACATTCACGCATGACAGCGATGTGGACGAGTACTTCGACGCCTGAGTGTATTTTGTGTTTTTGTATTTTATTTATGTACGTTATGTATTTATTTAGGTTTTAGTATAAATAGTTTAAGTTTTTTTATGTACATCTCTTCTTCCTGCCCTTATCCCATATTACTTGGGGTCGGCGCAACACGTTTTCTTCTTCCATTCTGTCCTGTCACCCGTCAAACTATCACTAACTCCCTTTTCTTTCATATCACTTCTCACACAATCCATCCATCTTTTTTTCGGCCTTCCTCTCCCTCTCCATCCATCTACATGTATACTCAGAACTTTTTTAGTAATATGCGCTTCATCCCTCCGCTTCACATGACCATACCAAGACAACCGATTACCATTCAACTTTTCAGTCACTGGCGCCACTTTCAAACTTCCTCTAATATACTCATTTCTCACTTTATCCATTCTCGTCACACCACACATCCATCTCAACATTCTCATCTCCGCTACATGCAATCTTTTTTCATCCTTCTTTTTCAGAGCCCAACATTCTGATCCATACAGTATGACAGGTCTTATGACGGACTTGTAAATTTTACCCTTCAACTTGAGGGGCATGCGTGGGTCACAAGTTGTTCCCGTGACCTCTCGCCATTTCATCCATCCTGCGTTGATCCGACGTGTTACGTCTCGGTCTACCTCACCATCCCCTTGGACGAGTGACCCGAGGTACCGAAAGTCGGAACAGATTGGTATGGGCGTTCCGGCGAGAGCTAAAGGCACAGGGTTGGAGAGACCGCCGAAATCGCAGAACAAGTACTCCGTTTTGGTTCTACTTACTTTCAGGCCAACACTCTCCAGTCTGTGCCACCACACCTCCAATCTGTTTTGGACCTCTAGGCCACTCTCGGCAACCAGCACAATGTCGTCGGCAAACAGTATACACCAAGGAGCCTCCTCCTGAATGTCCGACGTCAGAGCGTCCATTATCATCAGGAAGAGATAAGGGCTGAGAGCCGATCCCTGATGTAAGCCGACAGCCACATTGAAATTTCCAGTGGTGCCCACTGTTGACCGGACTTGCGTACTACATCGACTGTACATCGCTCGGATCAACTGCACATACTTTCCAGGCACACCTTTCTCCTTAAGGGCCCACCACAGAACCTCTCGAGGTACCCGGTCGTATGCCTTTTCGAGGTCAACGAATGCCATGTGCAAGTTTTTATGCGCACCTCTGTATTTCTCGCACAGCTGGCGTATAGCAAAAATGGCATCCGTCGTACCCCGACCAGGCATAAAACCGAATTGGTTCTGTGAAATTTCACTCTCTTCTCTCAGTCGCCTTTCAATAACTTTCTCCCAGGCTTTCATAGTATGTGACATTAGCTTTATTCCTCTATAATTGTTGCACTCAAGCACATCACCTTTGTTTTTAAAAATGGGCACCAAAGAACTGGTGCACCACTCATCAGGTATGGCTTCTTCCCGCAACAACTTATTGAAGAATAAAGCTAACCACGTCCATCCATCCACTCGCAATAACTTCCACACTTCAACGGGTATTCCATCTGGACCCATGGCTTTACCATTTTTCATTCCATTTACTGCTACTCTGACTTCATCCATACTAACCATTTTCACTAACCCTACATTCACTGGTTTACTCTCTAAAATTCCACTCCAATTATTTTCTTCATTCATCAGTCTTTCAAAATAGTCCTTCCACCTCTCTTTGATTTTTTCATCATCCGACAGGACCACTCCCGCTTCATTCCTTACACATCTTACCTGACAAACATCTCTCGTCTTTCTCTCTCTTGTTTTAGCTAGCCGGTACAGCTCTTTTTGGCCTGCAGGACTGTCCAGTGTGTTGTACAGTTTGTCCTGGGCCATTGATTTTGCTAATGCCACGGCTTTCTTAGCTTTTTTCTTCAAAACGTCATATTCCCTCTTTTTTTCCGCTTTCAAACTACCGTTTTCCAATTCTACGTGCTGCCATTCCTTGAATTTTCTTTTCTTTTCTTTCAACACATTCTGAATTTCTATCGACCACCACCATGTATCCCTATCTATTGTGCCTTTTCCTCTCGTCTCTCCCAAAATATCTTTCGCTGCGTGCCTGATACACTCCGCCAACTCATTCCAGCTTTCATTTATACTTCGATCATTCATGTCTCCCATCTCTATCATTTTGTCTACCACTCGCTCTCTAAACTTGTTCGCACAATCATTCTTCTCTAGCATATGCCATTTTATTTTGGGGGGAGGACGCTCTTTGCTTTTGTTGCATTTTATTTTGACAACTAATTCCATTACCAGGAGTCGATGTTGTGAGACTAGGTCTTCTCCTGGTAGTACCTTGCAGTCTTTGACGTGCTTTATATTGTTGCGCCTAACTAAAAAGTAATCAATTTGCGTCTTGTGGTAGCCGCTTTTGTAAGTGATCAGGTGTTCCTCACTTTTTTTAAACCAAGTATTGGCTATTGCAAGGTTAAAGGCGGTAGCGGATTGCAGCAACGTCTCCCCTTCCTTATTTAGACTGCCAAAACCCCATCCTCCATGTACCCGTTCATAAATACCTTTCATTCTTCCCACATGTCCATTAAAATCACCTCCAACTATCAGTTCCTCATGTACAGAGATGGCCATTAAAGCAGTGTCAAAATCCTCCCAAAATTTCTCTTTCACCATTTCATCAGATCCTACTTGTGGTGCATACACACTAACTACATTTAACATCACATTCTCTAACATAACTTTCACAACAATAAATCTATCATTAATCCTCTGTACTTCCATCACGCTTTCTTTCAGTTTACTATCAAGCACTATTCCTACTCCATTTCTTTTTCCATCACTTCCACAATAATAAAACTTATAACCCTCACCAATTTCCCTCGCTTTTGTTCCTCTCCATTTAGTCTCCTGCAGGCATGCTATATTTATCCGTCTTCTTTTCAGTACATCCGCTAACTCTCTCGCCCTTCCAGTCATGGTCCCAACATTCCAACTTGCATACCTCAATCTCATTTCCCGGGCTAGCTTCTTACGTTGCCCCCGCCCGGAATGGTGCAACAACCCTGGTCCATTTCCCACAGGAGCCGGGTGCTGCCCCTGCGCGTCGCCTGTGGGGTACGCCCTAACCCTATCGCGCATTCTATCATTTATTCCAATCATGTTGCTAGGGATTTGGCAAATATTTTACAGTCGGCCGCCTGCCTGACACTAACCCTCCTTGGGAATGCTGTTGCTGGTGGTATACCCGCCACCACGCGGTGACCTCAGGTGCTTAACAGTACGCACGGTCTCAATATGTCCCTTAGTCGCCTCTTACGACACCCACGGGAAGAAATGGGATGGTGTTATTCTTTACGTCCGGACACCATACGGAACAAGTTTTTTTATGTACATAGGTATGTAAATTTTATTTGAATAACTATGTTTCTTTTTTTTAAATAATTAAACTTTTCATTAAATACTTTATTTTATAAATAATAATTAATAAAAATAAAACAATAATTAATATATAATTGTGAAATCATTAAACAAAGGAGTTAATTGTTATACTTGTAGATTTAGGTGGATGTGAGATTCAGACCTCTCCGGGCCACTACCAGCACGCTGGCCGTTGGTATTGGCTGCAACGCCTGTTTTGCCCAGGATGGCCACGCTTTCTTTTCCCTTGAGGATTCCACATCATCGGGGTACATCGGTTTACGAAAACCTGGATTTAGCGTGAGATCTCCTTTGTTATCTTCCACATTTAATTTAAAACGTGCACAGCAACACACGCAAACAGCACGGATTCGACGTTGGATCTGTAATCTCGAAGGTACCACGGGCCGCACCACATGCGATAAAGTAGTCATATTAATGTAATGGACAGCGGGCACAGATCGCAGTGGAGTTTCCGAAAGAGTTGGTCTTAAAAACTACATGTTTACGTGGATAAACGGTTCAGTGAGGTAGGATAGAGGTCACTCGTCAAATTCGACTTGGTTCGGTGTCTCAAGCCTAGATACTTTTTGCCAATCATGAGCTTCAAAATCACTCAGGTCCAAAGAGAGAGCCAAGGAGCCAAGCATAAAGTAAGCGTGAGTGATCGAATCAGAAATGGAGAGAATGGTCATTCTTAAGTGGCAGTGGGTGGGCACCCCGTAATCGTGGCAGTAAGACTTTTCTTTGAGAAGTGTGTGGCTGTGAGAAGTGGCTGGAAAGAAGTTACGGCGTCCTCACCTTTCGCACGTCGGCGTCGTAGGTTCTCAGCGGGCATGGTAAGTTCGGGAAATTTCCGCACCTTATTAGTGAGGAAGAAACGCCTCGATGTCACCGTTGCCATAGTGTCAGGTCAAGATACATTGTGAACTAGGTGTAACGTTTAGGTCACCAAGATACAGGCTATGCCTAGTTTGGGGACCGTTGCTAAATTTATAAGGCCATTGTTAATGTCCTTCTTTGTCAACTTGATGTTAAATTTGTAAACTGTGTTCGATAAATAAATTATTATTATTATTATAGTGTGGACCGCTCAAAGGACACGAAGGAGCACCACCGTGATCAGTGGGAGAGACTTCTCGCGTCGGGTCCTGGTACAGGCCATGGTCCGGAGCGAGAAGGAATGGTAAGCGTTCGCCTTCTTCTGCGAAGCAATAATGCTAGTGAGGCGTGAGGGCACGAATATCCTCACGCCCCAGCCACCGAGACCTCGACCCCGACTACCAGCCACGGTAGAAGCGGGCTTGCGTCCGTCGAGCGCGGATCATCATCATCAGCCTTTTTAATATTCCCACTGCTGGGACTCAGGCCTCCTCTCTAGGAGAGGGAATGGGCCGTAATCCACCACGCGGGCCCAATGCGGGTTGGTGGATGTCACAGCCGAGCGCGTGTCGAGCGCGGATATCTTGTTATATTGTCGACAGCGCGTACAATACAAAGGACGAAGGACACAGGTGTGGTTTTAGTCAGTAAAAATCTGACACGACCTTTCGCATCCCCCCCGAGCGGGAGAAGAGGTCACAACTAAAAAGGTGGTGGACGTAATTAGTTGCTGCTGTTGTTGTATGTAGGCAGTTACCGTACGTTCTCAAGATAAGTCAAAAATTTAGTAATTTAAAGTTTAACGGTTAATCGTTCTTTCGTTCATCCTTGTGTACAAACATTTTGTATGGCTTTTTAACCGTTTCAAATACAAAGAAGAAAAAACCTAAATAAAATGATGGAATTTTTAATTAGAGGTTTGCACCGGAGCGAGATTTCAACAACCGATTGAATTCACCGGTGATTGACCAATCTCCGAAGAAAAACCGGAGGTCACCAGAGAATAATGAAATTTAGTTTCTTTTTTAATTTATACATTTAAAATAAAGAAATAAGAATAATTAATTGATTTCATTTATATAATCATTTATTAAAAAAAAAAAAACGTTTTATAAAAACAATAAATGCTGATTTTGGTTTAAAAAACACAACATGTCAACAGCATCATAGCGTAACATGTTTCTTCTATCATTAAGTACTCGTATTTGTCTTGTCGTCGAAAATACTCTCTCTGACCTTACAGAAGTAGCAGGCACAGTTAGGTATTTGAAGGCTATTTCGTCTGATGGCTTTAAATGTTTATTGAATATCCAGAATTGCACAACTTCATCCCAATTGTGGCTTTTTTTCAGGATACTGTGTTTCCGTATTCATTTTGAATAAATTCATTGCCGAAGCGGATGTCATATAGCTGCATTACTGGTGTTTCGTTTTAGAAATCCAAGCAAATCCGGGCGACCAGTTTCTCTTGTACTATTTTCACTTGACGTGGCTATTTCTTCTGCGCTTTGAGATATGCTTCGGATCCGGAAAATATTATTGATTTCTGCCTTTACAGCATCTTTAGCAGCCAATTTTGTTTATTTAATTGATTGTTGAATGTGTCTTTTATTTTATGTAAATTTATTATATAAAAAAAAATAAGATGCGACGATCACCGGAGATCAATCGGTGAATTACCGATTATTTCAATCGAGTACTTTTACCGGTAAATCTCCGGTGATTCTCCGGTACTGCTCCGGTGCAAACCTCTATTTTTAATAGGTTGACTAGATTATTCTTGAAACCGATAGAACAGGATTTAGCTCCTTCAAAAACAAAATACGTCGTGATGTTTTTGCGCAGAACAAAAATTAGTTCAAAGTACAAGTACATTGTATGCTCTTCAATTAAATAAAGGCTGGCTGGCCAAGACTATTTCAATTCATTCCATTAGATTTTCAGAAACATCAGGTTCTGTACCTCAAAAAAAAAAAAACGGAACCCTTATAGGATCACTTAGTTGTCCGTCTGTCTGTCTGTCTGTCAAGACCGTATACCTCACGTGGAGGTATCGAGTTAAAATTAAAACAATATACTCAGGGCTGCGGTTCGTTGCAGCTGTGAAAAAATCAAAGTTTTGAGTTAACATAAAAAAAGATACGGCTGTTAATAAAATTTTGTGATTTTTCATGATACAGTTATAGATATATAGATTCTTTACATACAAATACTAGTCACGTGTTTCACGTGGGCTCACATATATACTAAAACTAATGTTATATTCCAACAAAACTCATCCTTGAATAGCTCTTTCGGATGTTTTTCGATCATCGTGTGACACTAACTTACGAGTATATGACGTGCCGTCCTAAACATTGGAGTAATCGACAAAAACGTGAAAACTAATATAATATTTAATAATATTCCACAACTATCATAGAACGCCGTCTAGTCCCAAGCTAAGCAAAACTTGTGTTATGAGTACTAGACAACTGATAAACATACTTATATCATACCTACTATATTTCTAAATACATACATAATATAGGTAAATTACGTCCAAACAGAACAAATGATCTTGCCTAACACATAAACATTTGTCCAGGGAGGGAACCGAACCCACGACCTCTGGCATAGCTGTCATGGCCACTAACCACTAGAGCAACAGGCCAGTCAAAAACGAACTTGTTATCCCTCATGTTTTTCTATTTATTGCTTGGTAGATTGTATATAGGTGATAATAAATGGTGATAAAGCCAGTTTGGAAACCTGTCTACTCAGGAAGCAAGAATTTGACTTCTTTAGTCCCCACTCCATTTTAACCTCGTAAAGCCCAACGACCTAATATAATTACAAAAATATTTAGACATTCCGGCCCACTTATGTTTACTTAATGTTTACTTTTTAAAATCGAAAAATTCCAGCCTAGAGCTAAAATAGAGAGACCTAGACCTAAAATTATGACATGATATTTAAAATTATATATGACATGATATTTAAACGTATTCAGACATCAGAAATGTTCATTTCAAATAGACCAATTACAGGCACTTTTGAATTGTCAAAATGTCGGTCTGTCAAAAAAGTGAAGCTAAATTGCATGTTCCAAAGCTTTAGATCTATATCTAGAGAAGAACGTGCAAGAAACTCCATGCACACTTTTAAATCATTTTATGAGTTACATAAATCTTCGCTACATATTTCTTGTTCGGTCCAAGCAACCGAACACCTGCTAACGCAGCAATTTACTACAATCGTACTTTAACATCAGTGCATTACGAGACACCGAACGGACCGGGTGCATTCATCTAACATAACCTTTTAACATAACATTTTAACGTAACATTTGAAGAACTTTTAATAAACTATCCAAAACCAATCAGTGCTTTTATATCAACTGCAACCCACACCCCGCACATATTGGTCCTTCGAGCCGGATCGCGCGAGTTCCGAAAAGTAATCGCGAGTGTTGCGTGTATATCAGTGTGGTGTGTATGGACTAAAGTGGACTGGTAGGTGACTGGTTTACGCTCCTGATCCAAGGAGAACATCAACGGTGGTATAGCAGCAGACCACAAGTAAGATCTTTCCATAATTTTCTAAACTTTGTCCTTAAACAACGTGCGAAATGGTTGAGCTTTACGACGTCCAATTGGAGCTCGCCATCAACATCGAAAAGATCGGGGTTAATTTAAAGAAGAGCAGTGTCCAAAGACGAACCTTCGAATACTTGAAAAAGTGTTTGAGTGCTTTAGAAGAATACTGGAAGGAGTACCAATTTAACCACGATCGCCTTACAACAGAGGTAAGTAAGACGCATGTCTACTTTACGAAACAGGAGTTCGAGAAAACAAGCAAGTCGTACCAAGCTGTCAAAACGCTGATCAACCAGATGCATCAACAACTTCTGGAAGCTCCATCTAGGAGTGATGATCAAGGACTGCTAGAAGAAGGTACATATTTTGGTAAAGAATTCGAGACTGAACAGGAGTATAAAGAGGAACACCAGCCAGGAGAAGATGGTCAACCTTCGGAGTTAGGTCAAAGAGCTCGTCGTGCTTGGATGGTAAATCAGGGTACAAACAGTAAACTGGATGAAATGCTTCGCAAGCAGGCAGCTAATTTTAAGGCTTTCCGACGAACGGTAACTAACATCAACTTAGAACTTATTTCTGACAAATGGGAATTTCAAGACGTCCTCAAAACACTGCAATCTAGGTGGATAGCAATTGATACTCTGCATTGGGAAACTGATTCAGAATTATGCGAAGAAAATGGAGAGTATGAAACAACATTCTTGAGTCACGAAAAACAATACAACAGTCTGAAGAAGGCAATTAATACTAAAATGTGGTCCGTGGCTCACAGAGAAAAATCAACACCTACACTAGATATACCTGTATTTAGTGGTAACTATAACCAGTGGACGTGCTTCAAGGATTTGTTCCAAGAAGCAATACATAACAATCTGTTGCTTTCGAGTGCCCAAAAAATGCATTTTTAAAAGGAAAAGTTAAAGGGGAAGCTCAACGGCTTATCCAACATTTACCAATCAGCGCAGATAACTATTCCGTATGCTGGGATATTCTGCATCACCGATACACATAACATAAGATACAGATAACATAACAAAAGAGCTATATTATCTTCTCTCATGAACATTCTTCTAGGATTGCCCAACATGCAACAGCAGTCCTTACAACAAATCAAAAAACTGCATGACACAACAATAGAATGTCTGAATGCTTTTCGCAATTTAGATATTAACACTACATCTGGGGATCCTATGGTACACATCTTATCCCAAAAACTAGACTCTGACACGTATACCAATTACATTGAGTCTTTAAAAGATTCGCGGGAGCTACCAGTGCTTCAAGAATTTTTGGACATTTTGGAGACCAAATTCATCAGTTTGGAGTCAGCTCGTCGCAAACAAGATAACCCTCAACAAAAAGGGTTTAACAACCAACACTCCTCAACAGGTTTCAAGAAGCATAACCACAGTGGGAATAATGGAACCTTGAAAAAGACACTACACGTGTCGAAGTTCAAATGTCCACATTGCAGCGGCGCACATGGCCTCTACAATTGCAAAACTTTCTTGGAACTGCCCACTGAACAAAAGCTTGCAATTACGCAAAAACTGCAGGTGTGCATCAATTGTTTATTTAGCCACAATGGCAACAAGTGTACTTCAACAAAACGATGCCGCAAATGTACAGCTAATCATAGTACGATATTACATGACGCATTTGTCAAGCCGAAGGGGTCGCAAGTGTCTAAACACACCGAACCAAAGGTCAAGGTCTCTAACGCGTCACAAGATGGAAATGCTGAGATTTTGCTTACAACTGCTCTCGTGAAGGTTATGGCAGCCGACGGGACTTATCACAACATGCGAGCCCTTATCGACCAGGGGTCACAGATTTCTCTAATAACTGAAAAAGCCGCTCAGTTGTTGAAGATAAAACGCCAAAAATGCAATGGGGTTGTCCTTGGAGTAGGGGCAAAGGAGAACAACTGCAAAGGGTTGCTTCACATAACGTGCAAGTCCACACATAGTGACTACTCTTTCACAAC
The DNA here is from genome assembly GCA_910589285.2 of Mythimna ferrago. NCBI lineage: Eukaryota > Metazoa > Arthropoda > Insecta > Lepidoptera > Noctuidae > Mythimna > Mythimna ferrago. The sequence continues at coordinate 19,631,340 of OU342673.1, read as the reverse complement.
AGAAGCTATGATCATGAACAACCTACTTAAAAATCTCCCCAACCAAACATTTTCGAAGCCCTCATGGTCATTTACAGAAAATATTAACTTGGCTGATCCGGAGTACTACATTAGTCGACCAGTTGACTTGCTACTCGGAGCCGAAGTTTACGCGAACATTATTATGGAAGGAGTCATCAAGGGGACTAACACAACACAGCCTATCGCTCAGCAGACCCGCTTGGGGTGGATACTGTGTGGAGGTTCGCTTTATGCTCAAACATGTGGGTACCGTTGAACGATTCTTCTGTGTATTTATACCACTGCTGTAACAACTATTCCATTAAAATAATTTGTGGAGAGTATATCACAGTCGAACAACTCAACCAAGCAGGAGTAATATACCTCGGACTGGGTTGTGTTATCAAAGGGCAAGATTTTACCTTGCATGCAAACACAAAATTTGACAATAATATGAGGGTTCAGTCAAATATTTACGTACCCAACATTGAAAAACTTAACAACATTATCAATGTGAGCTTACCGATCGAAAAGGCTTACGATAATCAAACTGAGGAGGACGAATTAGATAACGACTTGCTCATAATCTACAAACAAATCAAACAGCTTAAAAACAGTGATGAAATAGATGAAATGTTGTCACCACACGACATCCATCATTACGTAGTAAGCTATACCCTCGTGCTGGCGGCATCTGTGGGCTCGGCCGTGCTCCAGTGGCGGTGGCGACGACGCCGCATGCGACGCGTGCTGATCTCACCAGACATCGAGCTACGAAGTGTTAACGACGCGAGTGCTAGTGCTTGTGCGCGACAATGTAACGAGGCTGACCGTCAGCCCAGTGCTCAAAGTGCAGTGCAAGTGTGCGTGGTTCACCAATCATATACAAAAACTAGAGACATTAAAATTATATATTAGCTTTTCTAAACGCTAAAGTTTTGTAATATCTTAAGAATCACCACTAACATTAGGTTACTATCATCTTAACTAACATGATTGTATTATCATCATCTCATCTTAACTGCATCTATGCCGCCCCGGAATATGTTCGGTCCAAGCAACCGAACACCTGCTAACGCAGCAATTTACTACAATCGTACTTTAACATCAGTGCATTACGAGACACCGAACGGACCGGGTGCATTCATCTAACATAACCTTTTAACATAGCATTTTAACGTAACATTTGAAGAACTTTTAATAAACTATCCAAAACCAATCAGTGCTTTTATATCACACCCCGCACATTTCTTGTTACTTGTATTATTTGAGCACAATGTATTTTTTGGCTTAAACAATCTACCATGAACATATTATTTCAATATACATATTTTTTGCATGACACAGCTAACTTTGGGAAGAATTTATCCAAAAGCATTAAAGGAAAGAAAAAAGTTCAGACCCGCAACTACTTGCGACTATTTTTAGTGCACTGGGTCGTAATGTCGACCTAAATTAGGTTGGACCTTAATATGTTAACTGAGTGTGATTATATCATAAATTACGTCAAGTTGTTTGTTCAATTTCAAAACAATGCAGAGTGGTTCATAAGAGGCAAGTCTTTTATTAGGAAGCCAAACGCGTTTTATTTAATCTTTAGGCTTTTTTAACCTTTCTAATAATCATTTTGGATAAGTTTGGTTGTCACACACTCAAAATTGTTGAGGACGTTTGACTATTATTTTATTTATATCAATTTATGAGATCCTCCCGTTAAAACTTAATAACTCTTCCTAATAACACTTTATTCTGTAAAATGTTTTTATATCGCGTTCAAGTTAGTCAAATTCCTAATGCACTTTAAACAAATTTTGAGGGTAGTTTTGAAATACGACTATATCATTTAGAATTTTAGATAAATATATGTCTATATATTTGTCTAGGTTCAAGTATATTGGCATATCGACGAAATGAAAACAGGTCTCTTAAAGTTTGGATTCCCAGAAATTCTTTCTTAGTACTCGTCTTCATCATTTCCCTAACCTTGTTCATCCATCTTTCTAATATGCGCCTTGGGACCATTAAAAGAAAATCTTGTAGAAAATTTGACCGAAGCAATTTTAAAGAAGCGTGTCGAGAATGCAGGATCTACAAGTATACATAAGCTGTAAGGTACTGCAAAAACATTAGAATGTGTTATATCCACATAATAATAGCATAAATACTTTTTAAATTAAACACTGGCTAGGTAAATGCTCAAACGAAGACAAAAGAAAATAAAATAAATTGCCATTCCATTCTGAAACGTTCGGACGCAGACTGTAACGAAAATCTCTATACATATGTACATCACATTCTTAAAGAAACGGAGTAATGGAATGGCTCGCCGGGCCGGGGCCGCGAGTGGATCGATGCCGGTCCTGCCCTCCCATTGGCTGCTGTGCGAGTGTTCCTGACAGTCGTTTTCCATGTCTGCCACCCTGGAAATTATTGAAGCGAGCACAAAAGTGTAGGTAGAAAACTTTTTATAGCTTATAAAGTAGGTTCTCTAAAGCATACGGCCTTTTTGAAAACGTGAGAAATTAATGGAATATTAGCAAAATATATAAACACTAATTCATATTTTAAAAAAGAAGACTGTTACTGAAGAACGACCCCATTTGAATTTGGTGAAGATCTGATGAAGAACTTCGGAGATAGACCATGGGATACTTCAATTGATGAGCAAATCTTCTGGATTTGCTGCAATCGCATGTCTGCTTTTTGTGAACACCTTTTCAAAACAATACACTAGTACAAAGGGGTACCTTAAAGTGATGTGTAAAATTCACACTGGCACAGCCTCATTTCACCAATTATGTTCAAACTCCACGATAATGGAAATATGTTCGCGCATAACTTTTTTGTTCATAGACCAATCTTGATGATTCTTTTAGCGTCTGGAAGAATGCTTCTACCAGGTGCTGGTGAGTAAAAATAATCCACCCAACTTCAAAAAACAAACAAAAAATGCAATATAACTTTTTGAGAAAAATAAGTCGGTTATATTCTTAGGGTTCCGTACCTCAAAAGGAAAAAACGGAACTCTCATAGGATCACTTTGTTGTCCGTCAGTCTGTCTGTCTATCTATCAATACTGTTTATCCCGGAAACGCGTGGATGTATCGAGATGAAATTAAAACCATGTACTCAAGTCGGTGGACTCTTGAAGCTGTTAAAAATCAAACTTGCAAGTTAACGAGAAAACAAGATACCTCGTTTATGTGGCAAAAAACTTACATTCCGACATTCTCGAGGAAATCTAAATTCATAGGCTACTTCTCGTTGACCCAGAATCCTGAAATTTGGCATAAAGTAAGGTCTTGCAGCACAAGTATAGGAATAAATCTGAAAACTGTTTTGTTGTTCCTTCGCATTTATTTTTTTTTGCGATTCGGAAAAATCTTCTGAGACTCCATTCCGGAAATGAACTATTTATATAGGTAAGTTCGTATGGAACCTTCAGTGGGCGAGTTCGACTCGCTCTTGCCGGTTTTTTTGTTACAACTTAGATCCCTCATAAGTGTCAAGCTCCTTCATCATACTATTTATACGATCTGTTTCCTTGGTATAACAACAGCAGGTGCTTTTTGGAGTAAACGTGGTAGTTCTTGGAGTAGTCACTTAGGACGTCGAAAACACTGAACGCAGGGGTACACACCATGACGTGAGACCAGCAGGATGTGGTAAACTGTTAGCGAGGAACAGGGATGCAGCTGTAGACCCTATACACCGTTAAATTTTAATCGTTTTAATCCCGTGGAGGGTCGATCCAGTACATGAAATACTATCGATTTGTAAAGATAAAATTAAAAAATAAAGTACCTCTTTTTCAAAACTAGTATTAATTCACGCATGTACGAAATTAGTGTCTTTAAGAAAACGTCAGCTGAGCGAGTTCAATGACCTGTAGTTAATAGTCGGCGTTGCGTACAAAGTACCTACAGGTCATTGAACTCGCTCAGCTGACTTTTTCTTAAAGAAATTAATTTCGTACATGCGTAAATTAAGGGCCAAGCGCCCGAAAACTGAAAAGTGCCATAAAACAGTGATTTTCTGAGGCCTACTCCTCCGTAACGGCTAGGTCAATTGGTTTGAAAAAAAAATGTTTATTATAGATTTTTGAACAATAATATCAACGTTTGATTTTTTCGTGCAATTAATACTTTTGTTAAAAAAAAACTATTTAGCAATTTCGCAACTTTTCGCAACTTTTCCCTACTCCTTCGAAACGGCTTGGACCTTTAGAAACATTTTTACACATAAAAATTGGTGGTTAAATATCCTTCAAAGTGAAGATTGCATATGTAAATCAATCAATATCTCGCAGAGAAAATGGATTTAAAGCGCTTTCCGGGCGCTGCTGGCCGCAAATAAATGCACAGATTTGCGTACTGCCGCCTAGACGAGTGCGAGATTTGCGTTTACATAATTTTGGTCAGATGGTTCAAGGGACTATACGCCTTAATACGAGTTTTGAAAAAGAGGAACTTTATTTTTTAATTTTATCTTTACAAATCGATAGTATTTCATGTACTGGATCGACCCTCCACGGGATTAAAACGATTAAAATTTAACGGTGTATAGCTTCATCCCTTTAACAGTTCAGATTCGGTCGTAAAATGGATCACGTTAAGAGCTAGGGCCACTGGTGTCGTTTTAAATTAAATATTATTTATCTAGCGACCAGTCACAACTTTGCACGGATGTTAGAACTCTTTGAAATTCTCTGCTTTTCTCTACTGTAATATGCATGTACCATATATTTAAAACTTCCTCATGAACCACTCTGTCTTTTGGTGATAATGGCATGGAAATCCACTGAAGTCTTTGAGTTTGTCGTGAACTGATAGATGCTGTGGGCTTTGTCTTATAATTATGTAAATTCCCTCTTTTGATGACCTTTCATTTAAAACTTGTTCATTTGGGAAACTTGGTAAATAGAAACCGTTTAAAAGTCCTAAAAATCCGTTCAGAAATGTCAATTACCTAGGAGACACTGTAACATGCAGTCATATCTAATTGTGTCAATGGTGATGTTCGCACTTGCAACAAACTAGCCAGTAACATCTTCAGGTGGTTGTCCATCCCGCACATTAGGACTTCAAGCCAATATTGGTTTGCAGAAATTTTTCGCAATAAACAAGGTCTTAAGAGTGTCCTACCCGAAATACATTTTCATACAACCGCTCTTACGTGATTATGAATTTACTATCTACACACCTTTCTCAAAATACATATTTTGGTAATTTAGATTCTATATCTTGTGATTATCATCTAGGTTTCCATTGAAATCATAACTTGAATTTGTGTAAAACTAATCCAGTAAAGACCTCTGAATTTGCTATTTTGTGTGTCAGAAATTAAAATATAGAATATATATACCTATATTTATAGAAACCTTGTACATTATTTTCGAGATTCTGAATGATAAAATTTATTTCCAAAAACTTTTAAGGTTTTGAAAAAAAAACACATATTCCTGATACAAGTTTTCTAAAATATTGGAGTAAATGACAGAGTGTGTGATTGTTTAGGCGTTAATTTTTTTTTCGCGTAGTATCTTTCTCCCTCTTAATTGTTTTACACCTAATTGTGTAACTTCCACTTTACTTATAATATACCTATTCTAAAAATTTCCAAAGCGAATTCTCACGCTGCAGTACATGATGCTACAAAACGTTTGCAACAAACTAGATGCAATTTGTCATGACTATAAATTAAAGAGTCACCCTTTTGATAAACAAGAAATGTCTGCAACTACTATAATTTGCAGCTAATTCTGCTCGGAAGTATGGCCCTCGTCGACCCTGTAATTGATTTGTCGCAGAGCCCGCGACCTGCGACTGTCGCCCGCGCGACCGCCACGCGCCGCGACCACGCCCCAAGGACCCTGTTCGATAGCTTTTCGCGTGAGATCTCATGTCGGTTTTACTTTGTGTTGTGTTCTGAGCTCTTGTGTGCAACGATCTGGTTAAATAAATGGTGGTTTTGTACATTAGTTCTAATTCAGTAGATCTGAAATATTCCAAGCTTTAGATATTACCTACTTAATTCATTAAGCCCCAAGCGTTAGCTCGCTCATTGTCTTTCTATTGTGTCTTTAATTACGATATTTGAAAGGTTAAAAAAGTTAATTTAGACTTATTTTTATTCTATCCCTATCAGTGAACTTTGGCGGATTTTATATGAAGTTTTTTTCTTATAACTAAGTTTAATGTCGAAATGTCGTATTAAGCAACTACTTGTGTAAGTACAAATATAATATGAAATTTCATATTTTGTACGCCAAGGTAGCTATGGCAATACATGTAGGTCATTATTTTAAACACAACATCTTTCTGAACTGTCTACGTATTTCCAATTTCTGCTTATTGCATATATATATATATATAAATCAATAAGTACTAAGAGAGAAAAACTGGTGCTGTCGCGTAACTTGGGCAAGGTAACAATGAAAAATTTATTCGTTTCGAGTTGTAGGTAAACTCCAGCAAAAACATAAAAGTCAGAGATGGCCAAGCTCTATCGAAGTAAATTTAATCGTGAATAAACTTTTTTGAATGATTCTCGAAAAAACATTACAAAGTTGTTTTATTCACCAGTTCCAATCAAACTTTTCTAATGCAGCTCTATTATTAACATTGTCTTCTAAACCTGAATGAAATTACTGAATGAGTGAGTAGCCAGTGATAAAAAATAGTATTTTGCCTGGTAAGTAAAATTTTATTGAAATTTTGGTTATGGTAATTAAAAGAAGGTCTCCCTATGTACATGCAAAATTGTAAGCGTGTAGGTAGGTTTAATTTTTTATGAGCGGTTTCAAGTGGCCCGAGATGGTTCGTGTAATATAAACTACTGCCGGTGTGTCAGCTTTTTACCTTTGTAAACTTGGCTGACACTCTACCAAGTGTCTAGTAAATTGATTGGCCGCTTATATTTAGAATAAGCTCATCAGTAACCGATTGGAGAAATTATTTTCTCCAACAATAGGTACATTTGCATATAAAAAAAGCAAATATATTTCACAGGAGTCTTAATAAGTAAATTAAATTAATTCAAGACCGGGCTTTTAAAAAAGTACAAACCACCAGCTTGACTTAATTTATTTATTTGGGTGCATATGTTGGGTGAGGATTATCCTTGGGTCCGCAAGCTGTGAGGACCACGTGGTCGTGGGTTCCGCGACACACGGCTGCGCACGCGCCCGGCACGCGCCGCTCAAAGTGCCCGGAACAGTGGACCGACGCCTTTACCAAAACTGTTTTTCTGACGGCACTTAATTAATCCGTGTCGCCAACTACTTTTGATGACTGTTATCGGCTTCCTACAATTTCGGTACAATACAAACATCTTTTTGATTATGACTCAAATTCAAATTATTTTTAGAGACCGGACGGCATGTCGTTATTCCCTTGGAAGATGGGTAGGCCTTTAGTATGGGACGCTACTTGTGTCGATACTCTCGCGCCTTCACATCTTCTTAGCTCGTCGTGTCGTGCTGACGTTGTCGCTGTGGCTGCGGAGAACCTCAAGCGGCGGAAATATAAAAACCTTGTTGTAAGTTATATTTTCGAACCGTTTGGGGTTGAAACTCTCGGGTCGTGGGGTCCGAGTGCTCACAAGTTGTCCAAAGATCTGTCGAAACGTCTAGTTGACACTTCGCGTGACTCAAGGGCTGGCTTTTACCTCGGATAGAGACAGACATTGCCATACAGCGTGGCAATGCCGGCATTCTTTTGGGAACATTACCAGTCGACAGCGATGTGAAAGAGTTTTTTGACGCCATATTAAAATTTGATTTTAGTTAGTTGTAATTAGCGTAGGGTTTTATTATTATTATTTATTTATTGTAATTATAGTTAATTACACTATTAGGAACAGATATATGTAAATATTATGTAGGACGTAGGTACTAGTTTCAGTGAGGGTACAAAACTAACCACTTTTTGAACTACAAACCTTTGAGTAAAATTCAAATAATTTTTGGTTAGAATATACATTCCAACAATATCGTCACATATATGTATCTGCTTATCAATTGCGGTGGTCTTTTTTCATGGATTAGTTAAATATCTAGCTTGTAAAAAGAACAAAATATCTATTTACTCGAAGACTTAAATTCACCCAAAGGGCAATGGGAAGGGCTATAGTCAGAGTTTCATAAATGAATATATCCGCAGGATAACCATGGTTATCGACGTAGCCCGAAGAATCGCCAGACTTAAGTGGCGATGGGCAGGGCACATTACTGGTAGAACAGATGGCCGATGGGGCCGAATGATTCTGGAGTGGCTACCACGTACCGGAAGCCGCAGCGTTGGAAGGCCTCCCAAAAGGTGGACCGATAACCTAGTGAGGGTCGCGGGAAGAAGATCCGGCCATTATGTCGACACTTGGGGGAGGCCTATGCGATGGTGATCTACTACCTAACCCTTATTTGCTAAATCATAAAGAATCCACTTATGAAATTCTAGATCCCTACGCGATAAATCTATTTATAAGCACCGACAGTTTTTTCAATTGCCTGGAAACTAAATCGTACCCTTTGTGATGAGACCCCAGCCCGTATTAGTCTGTATGTTTGTTGTATTTAAGCATTTATTATACGCAATTATTAACAAGTCGGGAACAGAATCGAACATGTCAACGGGGGAGTGTGGCTCTCAAAGTTTTGGATTTGAATTAAGGGTACTTTTAGAGTGGTTAGTTATTTTCCTAAATATCTTTCGGGTTCGGTATTTTAGTAGTAAAATAAATGACACTTTTTTGGTGGGTGCACTGCCGTGCCCCCTAATTGCAATGGAAAGTATTTCAAAGCATTTTAGTTTATAAGGTATTATTTTTATTATAATCGTTTTTTTTTAGGTTCTTTTTAATTTTTTTTGTGAACACAAGGTATCACACTTTGTGTTACTGTTACTGACTTTGTAAAGCACAGAAAAAAAATACTTACAAAAAATCTTAAGTGACGAAATATTTTGAAAATTAATTACATTCCATATTCCTGTTATTCCGTCCGGTAAAAATACTGTACATGTGGTTGCTATAGAAAAAAGTTTGAGCACCGCCCCGAGTGCACCCCATTTATCAACTGCTTCAGAGCAAGAGGGGCTTTACGGAGTACACGCGACCCGACCCCATCTCCACACCAGACACTGCACAAGTACCGCAGTCCTATGGGAACAACACACAAATTACCCAAAACTAATTGTCTAATATGTTAACGCTAGTTAAGCAAACAGATTGAACGTTTCGAGTTGTTTTTTTGCGGTCGTTTCGTGTTTGTGCGCAAATATTAGAGCGATTTTTAAATGGGTAGCCATATTTTTTTACTATTTACTGGCTCGCGTTTGACCACTAACTCACCTGATGGTAAGCTATGCACACTTGCCTAAAATTTGCTTATTAATTCTTGGCTTAAAGAGCTAGATTGTAGCTATCAGGAAACACAGACTCAAGTTTCTATAACAGATTGTTTTGTCTCTTCGTTATTTAACACCGACTTCCGAAATTAAAGTACTGTTTTAATAATTATATATACGTTTTTTTTTCTCTGACACATTGCTTTTGCAATATTTTATTTTTTTTATTTATATTTCAACTGTCTTAAATTTGTTAGTTATTTATTTTGTTAACATTTTATTGATAGTTGTAATTATTAAATTATTCCTGATTTCTTTTTTTTTATATAGCCTCTTTTTGTAATGTGAATGTGAGAACACTGTATACTCCACGAACTCTTAGACTACTTCCTATTACGACTTAGTTTTTTTTTACTGAGATAATTTCTATTGTGCTTTTGTGTATAATATTTGACTGGTCTACACTGTTCTTACATAATATCTATCAATATTGTCATACCACCCACTTTTTTTAAAAGAGTAACCATGGAGTTTCTTGCCGGTTCTTCTCCATAGGAAACGACCAATTTGGAACCGTGCACTAGCTTCTGATTTTTTATAAGTGCCCATGTAGGCCTATGTGAAATAAAATATTTTTGATTGATTGATTTGATTGATTGAAAGTTATTTTGTACTTTTCAGTGTTTTTTAACATTGAAGTCGGTTTTTTTTAAGTTTTTTATTTTTCACTCTTTAGTTATGGTATCTACCACCAATAAAGAGTACCACTCAGCCAAACTTAAATACCTTATAGCCAGAGTGCATCTCATAACGATTCTAATAATTCCAAATATGGTTAGATTACATTAATTTACCTTCCGGCTTCATCACCAGATCAGTTCGATACATCCCCCCTCTTTTCTTTCAGTCGGTCATCGACTACCTACACGTATTAACAAAGCAATTTTACTTGTTACATAAAAACATACATTCAGCCGAACATAGAACCTCCTCCTTTTCGAAGTCGGTTAATAATTAGAGACAGACATACAATTATGTATTACGGAAATAGATGAACAATTCGTGGGGTATGACTTTATCCATTATAAATTTCATTTTTTGGTAGACAATTGTGTTTTCGACGGGAAAAATTTAGGAAAATCCATCTGAACAAATAAACCGACGATTAAGCCGATGGTGATTGTTGTAAAAATCATAAAAGAATCTATTTAGTTTTAGGCAGTGATAATAATTCCGCACTTCGTCGTAGCGGTGTTGTAGGAGAATCGTAGCTGTGTCGTAGGGGAGTCGTAGCCTATTCGTAGAGGAGTTGTAGCAACGTAGATAACCGCTACGCGCCTGTGCCGGTTACAGCAAGCATTATCGGGACCGTAATATCCACGTTTTATTTATCTTCAAAGCTCTTATATATGGCTCCTATATATGTTTATGATTATATCATAAGATTGCTTCTTCGTATTATTTGGCAAGACAACCATCAAAAACAGACATTTGAATAAATCTTATTTGTGCTGGAATTATATCAGTATATTTTACCTACTGGTAAAAGGTACAATCTCTTATCAAAATGCGCAACTACGGTTTATAATGGCAAAATAAACATTTTGTAAATCAAAGAAAATCTTTGTTCAAACACAATAATTGCGACCGCGTTCAGTAAAGGATATAATTAATAGTGGATGTCAACAATTTGTCGATAATAAGACTCAGATCTAAAGTGCTATTCTCTAAGAAAACAGCCTTGAGCGCAGCGCTGGCCGCAGCGACGAAATACAAATAGGTACCATTAAGGACACTTCCGCTGGACCACTGCTAAGTTCATTTTTGCTTGCACTCACACTTTGATTCAAGCGAAAATTAAACATGGGTGCCATTTATATTTTTCAATTACTTCTATTACAAAATCACGCGCAGACGTAGTAGGCATTATTATAAATTAATACTCCACAACTATCACACAACGCTGTCTAGTCCCAAGCTAAGCAGAGCTTGTGTTATGAGTACTAGACAACTGATAAACATACTTATATATTTCTAAATACATACATATTATAGATAAATTACACCCAGACACAGAACAAATGATTGTGCTCAACACACAAACATTTGTCCGGGATGGGAATCGAACCCACGACCTCCGGCATAGAAGTCAGGGTCACTAACCACTAGGCCAACAGGCCAGTCAAACTAAAACAGACCTGACTTAGCCCTTTCTAGCATTCCAGCGCAATTTACCCTCCATAACACTCAGCAAAAACTGAGACAAAACCAACGCAAATACACCGTTTTTTGATCGTTTTAATCCCGTGGACGGTCTATCCGGTACATATGAAACACAATCGATTGCTAATTGCTGCAAGTGTTCTTAAAGAAATTAATTTCGTACATGCGTAAATTAATAAGAGTTTTTTAAAAAAAGGTAAGTACTTTATTTTTTAATTTTATCTTTACAAATCGATAGTGTTTCATGTAGGTACCGGATCGACCCTCCACGGGATTAAAACGATCAAAATTTAGCGGTGTATATGGACGCGGTTCTGTTCATTCACAGACGATTCGAACGGCTTCCAAATTGCGTGGCGCCCGTTTTTTCAGCCGTGCAGATTTTTATTTGGATTGGATAGATGGATTTCAATCCGTTTGGAAATCCAAAGCTAGAAGATGTCCATTTGAGTGGCATAGGTTTATCACATTCGCGAAACGATTTTAACCATTTGGATTGATGGATGTATTGTGAATACCTTATGCGTTTTGATTTATCGTTTAAACTGCGTACATCGTAAGGACTGGAACAATTTGGCTGTTGCCGTCTTTCCGTCCGATTATAATTTAGGTGTATTCAAGGCTGAGTGAATTGGCTCTTAATAAACTAGCGTGCCTCACCGTCAACGATTGCATCACTGCTTACCATCAGATGGGATCAGATCGCAGTCAAGCACTAATTTGTATTATTATTAAAAAAAGCACCGAGGCACGGAGGAATCTCGCTATGTTCGGACCCATCCATAGAGCGACCTCGATAAGCATTGCTTAACCTTGGGATCTACTCGTGCGACCATTAATACTTAGAATAGATTTAATAAAATATCTTATTTTATTTATTTGTTTATTATAATCTTTATTGTACACCACATAAACAAAAATACAGGACAAACGTTTAAAAGAATAAGTGCACAATGGGCGGTCTTATTTTATATAACATCGACCAATTTAGATTTTTCGGGATACTATTGGGTACTTGACTTAATTATTATTATTTGTATCAAAAAGTTTCTTTTCCAAAACCACAAATAGAAAGAAATTTTCAAATCTGTTAAATATTAAACATGTTAGAAAATTTACAAATCAAGTAAGTGGAATTGGAAAACGGCTAGTTTAGGCCTAGTGTCGACCACCGCGTACTTTCATAGACGCGTATTCGCCATTTAGTGCTTAGTGTACCTACGCCTGTTTGAAGTTTAGGTACATACAATATTAAGAAACTATGTCGACGAAGCGACAACGACGCGCATAAGATGCACATACTGAAATGTGATTTCACTACCTTTTTTGGAAATATTAAAGATTTATTGACGAAAAGAGATCTTGAAGTATCTTCAAGATTTTTTATTGTTTTCTTTATAATCGGCATTTAAAATTCAAATATAGAAACAGCATTCTGAAAATTATATTATTAAGGATATATTCAGCAGTAAAGATAAATTGAAACGGTCACAATTAGAGTTCAACAGAATTGGCGCCAAATGTAAGTTTAAAGAAAAACTGGATTGTCATCCGAGTCCTCCTGTCCGCTTGACTGTTGGAACTGCGTCCACATAGAAAACCATTGATATAACTTTTTAAGAAAGGCTATAAGCCTGCCAACATCTGGCAAGTATCTTTAGAGTCACTGTCTTGCGCTTATCGATTGCTGTATGTCATCGCGACGGTCTCTGCATGTAAAAACTGCGTTATCGCTTGTTCTTTTTTGCGTGGTGAGCAAAATTATTGGTTCGAATGTAAAATGTCTTGCGGTCAGGGTCTGGTTTTGGTTTTTGGAAGTATTATGCATTTGTTTGGGCGCATTTGTATTCTATTCTCATTTGAATATTTTAGAAGACAATGCTGTGTCTGTATGTAGTGTAACTAATAGAACATAGGTATTTCACGAAGTCTCGACCAGTTCACGTTGGTCCGACCAGACGGCACCGCTCTAGACTTCACGGTATACAAGGCCCTTCACACCGCCTGAGACAGGAATGGATGAACGGACTCCATAAAGGTGAGAGTGATGAAGCATCCCTGCTTCATCACTCTCATCTTTATCACGACCCTCAGCATCGAGGAATACGACGCGAGGACTTTACGAAGTACCTTTGTTTTATTAGTTTGAGGAGAATTCTTAGAACAAACAAACGTGTAACAAAAGCATAATATAACTATGAATAAGTAATAAAATCTCTCCCTTTGTTCTGTTCTGTGTGTTCTAGTGACTGGGTAGGCTCACGCCATAAATCAGTCATGTGACGGTAAAATTCAGAAACAGCATAATAACAGACAATTTAAACTTTCATAATTATTTCTCATTTACCAGTCTTTAACACTGGTTACGGATTGATATTGTAAAACAGTGAAACAACTTTATAGTCAATAATAAAAAGTTTAATGAATACTTTAGCGGTTAGTTCTTCTCATGTTTGTCTTGCGTGGTCTTCTCCGGAAGCCTGATTTCTTCGATGGCTAGGTTCTCTTCGCTGGACCTGAGCTCGTGGTATTTGTACTTGAAGGCCATGGTTGTGAAGATGAGCATGTCTATCAACATAAGACCCGCGAACAGGAAGAACTCTTTCCACTGAGGACAAAGATTCACGATTATTTGTTGAATATGGTGTTTTATTTTTATTTTAAACTAACCTCATGTCTCGGCCTCGCAAGAGTGCCATGCGGATTTAAAAAAAGTGTTTAATTTAAATCCTTGTCTTGACAATCACGAACACACAAAAAAAAACGATCAAATCGGAATAGCAATATGCCATTCTCAGAATGGAATTATGACGTTGGCATTTCGCAGCCCCAGGACTTTTCCCGGCGAGTACACTTTTTCATATTTTTTGGTGAAACAAACGCAATGAATTTTGAATGTTCCTAAACTTCTCTTTGTGATAAATGGTGTGTTAAGTAATTTGGATAAAAGTGCACCTCCTTGTACAATTAGAATATTAAGGCACGAGCACAATAATAAAATTTTACTTAAATTAATGCACCCATGTAGAATTTTTTTATAGAAAATTGTTATAAAATCCTAATTGTAGTATAATATGGGCATTTACGCACTATGTTGGTAGCGTATCTGTTTATTGGTATCTACGCACGCACACACAAACAAACTAGGGACGCAATCAAGATTCATCAAGAATTTTATTGTTTGTTCTAAATTACTATTACTTATTGTTTATTCTGAATTACTATTAATTTAGAATTAGAATATTTTAAGAACAAACAATACCTATTTTAAAAATACATATTTGGTATTGATCATGTACCAATGAGTGATCATGTACATATAATGAGCATACTACTTTCCGGACGTGCGGTTATTATGTTACATGTTGTATACTTATATCTTACCTGCGCGTCCAAAAAGTTTCCTTCGACGATGAGCACAACGATAAGGTTTCCGAAGGCAACAGTGAGCAGCCACACGGACTGTAATACTGACTTCATGCTGGCTGGAGCCTGAGTGAACGAGAACTCCAGGCCAGTGACGGAGAACATCACCTCTCCCATAGTCATCACCACGTACTGAGGAATCAGCCACAGGATGTGGATGCTATTCGGCGGAGTTATCACTACTTCCTTTGCATGCTGAAAAATTATAATAAATTTTATTATTTGAGGCATATAGTGATATGTTCTTCTTTTACAAGCTTTTATTTGACTTGCGATTTGTATGTACCTATATAGGTAAAGTAGGTAGGTGTCTAGGTAGTTTAGGGCAAGCCTTGCAAACGGATTTTGGAACAGAGCCTTAACCGATTTAGTTTTTAATGTGATTTGGATGACAATTATTATATTAATTTGATACCATGGAGCTGGACTGATGATAAAGTCGTGGTGAGAGAGATGGTGGCGCGAAAAGAGCTCGTGAAAAAAATATTTTAATTGAAAATTTATTTTTTAGTTGGTTAACTGTTGATGCGCAGTACTCTAAAAAGGGGTAGTAGGTACTAAAGGAGATAGGCGCTCGTTTTGAAATACCTGATACTAACCCTTCTGTTACCGTTAATTTGAATTTTTTAATAAATCAATTTCACAAAAATTACACATTTTATTGAAAATTCTTAAGCACAAAATCAACTAGAGACACTAAAAAAGATAATCTAAAAAAAACCGGCCAAGAGCGTGTCGGGCCAAGCTCAGTGTAGGGTTCCGTAGTTTCCCGTCCGTCACAATAAAGTGTACCCACTTATGAGTTTAAAAAAATGCTTGCTACGATTAGACTACAAACTTAGTCCAGAAATTATTTTGTAGAACCCTTTTGTCTTTTTTGTACAAAAACTGTTCTTTCCATCAAGTTCAAAATAATTTTCCTAGAAAGTCCTTATAAAGTTCTACTTCTCAGATTTTTTTTCATATTTTCTAAACTTATGGGTCAAAAGTTAGAGGGGGGGGACACACATTGTTTTTTACTTTTGGAGCGATTATTTCCGAAATTATTGACATTATCAAAAAATGATTTTAGTAAACCCCTATTCATTTTTAAATACCTATCCAACGATATATCACACGTTAGGGTTGAAATTAAAAAAAAAATCACTTCCCACTTTACATATAGGGGGGCTACCCTAATAAAACATTTTTTTCCAATTTTTATTTTACCACTTTGTCGGCGTGATTGATATACATATTGGTACCAAATTTCAGCTTTCTAGTGCTAACGGTCACAGAGATTAAGCGAGGACGGACAGACAGACAGACAGACAGACGGACAGACAGACATGGCGAAACTATAAGGGTTCCTAGTTGACTACGGAACCCTAAAAAATTAATAGTATCTGGGTTACCATCGAATTAGATGGCAATAAAATTCGTAAGCTCTATCGAATTGTAAAAAGTGACCAGACCTTTGGCTACGTCAATTGTATTTTTATTAACCTGTTTTGAAGTAAGAAATATAAATTTGGCACTTACATAAACCCCAGCAGCATCTTCAAATACATTTATAGTATACACAGCGCCAGATTTAAAGTTAAATTCTCTCATCACAACATTCCCAGCGACCACCACGTCGCTCACTCCTTTAGCGATCGTCTTTTGTGTTGTTTCATTACTTTGAATATTTAGTAATGTACTATTCTTCTTTAAATTGTAAATACTTATTTCTACTTGGCTGTTCAAGTTAGTTAAAAATCTAAAACAAATAAAATTATTTCATAAAGGATTGTAAGGATAACATTATGGATCGGAAGAAGGTCGTATAAATGCGCTTGTTCGGAATTTCTCTTGCCAAAATGAAGACAACTCAGAAGACATCTCTGCCATATTTCCTAAAAGTGTTTAATATTTTTCTAACTGAAGAATTATTATATCATTTTAATGGACAAACCAAGATAATCTGTAAACCTTGTGGTCGAAGCAAATATATGTTACATAATAAACTGCTCCTAACGTAAACATTTGCCAGTTGAGTGAAATTAATTTACATATCGATAACCAATTCCATAATAAAACGCTGTAGTTAGAACAAAAAAAAATAATGATGCCTCGGGAAATATACGTGTTATTCGTGTTATTTTCGTGTATTAAATCGTATAATATCGGAGTGAAGGTCAAACAAGGAAAACTAATTGGTCAGAGAGAGGCCACTGTTTTTGATAAAAGACTGTATTTTGTGTTTTATAGAGTGCCTTACGCGAAGCCTCCTATCGGTAATTTAAGATTTAAGGATCCACAGCCTATGAAACAATGGAAAAAGATTTACGATGCAAGAGAAGAATTCCACGGCACGTGTGCTCAGGCGCACATCGTACATAAACACGGCCTGTTCGGAGTAGAGGACTGTCTATATCTCAACATTTATACGCCTGAGATTCCGAATTCGGAAGCCACCAATCTAAAACCTGTCATCGTTTGGCTTCATGGATACGCTTTCGCTTCGTCCTTCAGCCATATACACGGAGCTGACTTCTTGATTGATAACGACGTTGTTGTAGTAACCGTAACACATCGAATTGGAGTATTCGGTTTTCTCAAACTTAACGATAATGACTCTAATGCGAACATGGGCCTGAAAGACATAGTCATGGCTTTGAAATGGATAAGAACGAATATTAAACGATTCGGTGGCGACAAAAAGAACATTACTCTGATGGGCAGTAATTCAGCTGCAACGTTCATATCATTGCTATTGATCACAGAAGCAAGCAAGCTATTTTCGAAGGTTATTTTACAAAGTGGAGCAATTTACTCTGCTTCTATATTACAAGGTGACCATAAATTAGAGCGAGACAGACTCAAACAAGAACTCAGTAAAAAGAACTTAGTTATTAGTAAAGCTGGAACCAAAGATATAATTGATGCTTCACAGAGTATTTACACTCGTTCAGAAGTGCAAAACTATCAGAGACCTGTAGTGTCATTCACACCGATTCTTGAAACGAAATCTAGAGCAGCTTTACTGATACGGATGCCAAGAGATTTTTACGATATTGTAAAACATAAAAAACCGAAACCGATACTAATTGGTTTCAATACCCAAGAAAGCATATCCGAAGTAATACCGTTTATACAAAATCCATATCATTTGAGACTATTTAGAAAGTTTTTTAAGTTCATGGTTCCTTTCTCTGATGGGTGCAGTTATAACAGTACGTCTCAAGTTTACCAGCGGGTGGGGGAACTAATCAAAGATAGGTATTTCAGAGGTGGTATTACTGAAAAATCACTTGATAGTTTTTTGAGATACACATCAGATCTTATTAAGTTTCCAATAATAAAGTTTATTAAAACATATTTGAAACTAGGTAATGGAGACACAAATATGTATATGTACAAATTCGATTATAGGGGAACTCTTAACGCAGTCAAAGCAAATTCACTAGCTAATTCACAAACAAGAGTAAAAGGTGTAGCAACTGGCGATGAAATATGTTACGTGCTTAAATGTGAACCACTCTGGGAAAACTATGTGAAAATGAATCGTGATGAGGTCAACAGCGACAAAACGATCATTAAAGAAATGTCTGAACTATGGGCTAACTTTGCGAAACATGGCGATCCCACCCCTAGAACTTACGTTGGCAACATTACATGGCCACCGATGAGTTTAAAAGGCAATAATGTATTGCGAATAAGAAAATCATTCACAACGATCGATTTCAAACCAGAACTTTCAATATATGGTTTTTGGGATGACATATATGAAAGATTTTATAAGGAACAGCATTGTAAACCGAAGCACGACGAGCTGTAGTAGTAATATTAGGTATCTTAAAAAAAATAAAAACTCACCGAACACTAACTCCATCGATTGCTTTTTCGTTATTATCTGTGAAATTGTAAAGTCCTTCTTTGTTGATAAAGAAGGAATTTGCAGTATTCTCTTTCAGATGGAAGTAGCCGCTGAAGGCTACATCCGCGCACTCTGTGCTTTGCTGTCCTTGTAGGAAGTATGGTAGATCTACAAAGTCATCGGCAAAAATGTTGAGGTTCTCGTAGGCAGATAGAGGGCCGATCTCAAAGTTGTGGGTTGCATTCTCCTCCAGTACGTTAAGGTCTGCCGTGTTCAATGTGAAGTTGCAATTGAATCCGTTATACACCCTCAATTGAGCCATACCTTCTGAAACTGGTGTCCCATATGTCGGCTGTAACAATAAATATACATTTTGGTATGATTATTTAGCTATATTTTCTGAACCTCTACGGCATAGCATAACCTTTCTTAATGGTGAAATACGAGTAGTTACTTCAACAAAGCCGTTCAATACATTTTTTAGTTAGGATAGTAATTGGCATAATTATGCGTACACATAAGATAGAATCATATGACTCTATTATAAACTGTGAGGAAGCCGTGCTAGAGAGTTTGTTTGAAACAACGGGTAGTGCTGTCTGTTTGAGAAATCCTTGATCATTCCAATATCGTGCTTTTTTTGCTGTATTGTTTTCTTAAGAGAGACGTCAATACCAACAAACCTTTAACGTTGGAACATCTAAAACTCAAGTAATTGCTGAGATATCCTCATAGAAGAAACTCATATTCATACATGAACCCTGAAAACAACACTTCTTTTTTGGGGCAGTCGTGTAATGGCAACAGGTCACTGGAACAACTTGTGACCCACAGATGCCCCTCAAGTTGAAGGGTAAAATCTACAAGTCCGTGATAAGACCTGTCATACTGTATGGATCAGAATGTTGGGCTGTGAAAAAGACGGATGAAAAAAGATTGCATGTAGCGGAGATGAGAATGTTGAGATGGATGTGCGGTGTGACGAGATTGGATAAAGTGAGAAATGAGTATATTAGAGGAAGTTTGAAAGTGGCGCCAGTGACTGACAAGCTGAAGGGGAATCGTTTGGCTTGGTAAGGTCATGTAAAGAGGAGGGATGAAATGCATGTTATCAAAAGAGTTATGAGTATACATGTGGATGGGTGGAGAGGGAGAGGGAGGCCAAAGAAAAGATGGATGGATTGCGTGAAGAATGATATGAAAGAAAAGGAAGTTAGTGATAGCATGACGAGTGACAGGGTAGAATGGAAGAAAAAAACGTATTGCGCCGACCCCAAATAAGATGGGACAAGGGCAGGAAGAAGAAGAAGAAGGAGTGTAAAAAGTCGTTGAAATTTACCTGGAGCGGTTGCTGCAGAATGTTGAGTCCGTGGTTGGACTGACATTATGTTTCATATAATATAAATAATAAATATTGAATATTATAAAAATCTCTAGTAAGGCAATTTCTATGAAGCTAAGCAGCCAGATCCCCCTAATAAACATGGTAAATAGCTTATATCTATTTGAAATAATGTGCCTTTCAAATGAAGAAAGAATTCATATTAGGTAGGTACATAAACCCACAAAATTCCAGCTCTCTCTCCTCTCCCATTAATGTTACTTAGTTAGTAGTATAGATTGAAAGTCTTACCAATAAATTAACTTCTACAATTCCGGAGATGATGAAGGCGCAGGCTGCCAGGATACCACCCCAAATCATTTTATGTAAAGGTTTCCTTATAAGTTTTAACCACGTCAGGAACGGGTAAATGGCCTGAAAATAAAATATAATATACTTACAATCTAAATCTAATCTAATCTTATTCTTGCAAACTTTGTATTCCTTAAAGACAGCTCGATCAAATTTTAGCAAACCTCACAGACGTGACGGGAATGTTTAATAACGATAAATTATTGATTTTAAGTATTGAAATAGGAATTTCTCATTGCTTGTTTATGGACCTACTTAGCTTCTGCCAGCGGCTTCGCCCGCGTGAAATTAGGTTTGTCGATACATACTTTGGATTTTCACATCATCCTTTTTAGGATTGAATTTTGGAAAATCCTCTCTTAGGGCTCCCCTACGTCATAAAATGAATTCTTGTGCAAAATTTCACGCACCTAGTCCCAGTAATTTCGGTTCTGCGTTAATATGTCAGTCAGTCAGTTTTCGTTTTATACAGATGGACCCTGTTTCGAGGAGCTAGTGGTTTAACTACTAGCCGTACAGATCGATGTCCTAGGCTAAGCAATGCTTGCAAAGGTCATGTCATCATATGTGGATGGGTGAGGATCTTAACATTCCTGGACGTCGGAAAGCACATTGGTACCGGCTGTCATCATTCGTAGATCTTTAAGTCTTTCGTTAAGGATAGTCAGAAGCCAGGAAGTCGGACACCAGTCTTACTAAGGGGTACAAAGTTATCCGAAAATGGGTTTTGGAGGTCTGTTAGGCAGTAAAATCGAAGCCAATACTTTTAATTAGTAGAAAAAAGAATGGGGCTCTATCCGTACACGTTACTGATCATATTTTTGTAGTCAAAAGTAAAAAAATACAATGTTATAGACAACCATCGAAATTACTGTTTCGTGACAAAGTTTTGGAATCCGCTGTTGGCTGTCAACAAGGTGACCCCCTCGGGCCAGTGATCTTTAGCTTAGCTATACACCCAATAATTCGAAAACTAAATTCCAAATTTAATGTGTGGTACCTCGATGATGGGACCTTAGGAGGCGATGTAGACACCGTTTTCAACGATCTACAATTCTTAAAAAAACAACTTTCTTCTATTGGACTAGAACTCAACTTTTCTAAGTGTGAGTTATTCCTATCTGAAAGTATTGACAAAAATCTGACTTATTCAAAATTCAATGCAATAGCTCCTGCAATCAAAATTATCGACAAAAGTTCTCTTCGCCTCCTTGGGTTTCCAATTTTTGAGGATTCCTTTCCCAGTTTTGTGGAGGAAAAAATTAAAAATTTCAATGATGTTTCGGAAAGATTGCTCGAAATTAATATGCATTCGGCCATTACCCTAATCCGTTATTGTTGTTTCGGTCCTAAATTAATATATTTCCTTCGTGCTTCCCACTTATGGAAGCACCCTCACCTTTTGGAAAAAATGGACCAAATTATCCGGCACACCCTAACTTTAATTTTAAATATGACCTTGGACGATCGAGCTTGAGCTCAAGTTACTCTTCCCATCCGTATGGGAGGCCTCGGCGTCCGCAAAATTACCAGTATTAGTTTACCGGCATTCATATCTTCGGTCCACGGCACTGATAAATTAATCAGGAACATCCTAACTTCTACACTGATTCCTTTAGAAGTGCCGTGTTTCGCCGAGGCTTTGGATGCCTGGAGAATCGCTTGCCCGAATACAAATCCACCTAACAACCCGGCTTCCCAGAGACGGTGGGATGAGCCGCTCTGCAAAGTAGTTCAGGAAAACCTAATCGTAACATCTGCTACTGCTGCGGAGCGTGCGCGCCTGCTGGCTGTGGGAAATTGGGAGTCAGGTCTTTGGCTTCACGCACTGCCGTCGTCGAATATTGGCACCTTGTTCGACGATACTACTTTCCGCTTAGCTATTGCCCTACGTCTAGGTGCTCCTTGTTGTTCTCCTCATCGCTGCCACTGTGGCGAAGTTGTCAACAGCCTCGGTCACCACGGCCTGTCATGCAGTCGAAGTGCGGGACGCATAGCGCGGCACGCAAACATTAACGACATCATCCGACGAGCCCTTGTCACCGTCGGCGTTCCGGCTGTTTTGGAACCTCATGGCCTGGCACGCGACGATGGTAAGAGACCAGATGGTATGTCTTTATTTCCTTGGAAGATGGGTAGGCCTTTAGTGTGGGACGCTACCTGTGTCGATACTCTTGCGCCATCCCATCTTCCTAGCTCATCGTGCTGTGCTGGTGCTGCCGCGACGGCTGCAGAGAACCTCAAGCGGCGGAAATATAACAGCCTCGTCGGTAGTTATATTTTTGAGCCGTTTTTGGGTTGAAACTCTCGGGCCGTGGGGTCCGAGTGCTCATATGCTTTTTAAAGAATTGGCGAAATGCTTAATTGACGCTTCGCGTGACCCAAGGGCTGGCTTCTACCTCGGTCAGAGAATAAGCATTGCCATACAACGTGGCAATGCCGCCAGCCTTATGGGCACACTTCCAGTCGACAGCGATGCGGAGGAGTTTTATGACGTCATATTTAACTAGGCATTTAGTGTAGGTATATATTATTTTTAATTATTTAAGTTATTGTTTAATTTGTTTATTATTTCCTAGCAATTAATTTTAATAAATTGTTATCTTTTAAAAATAAGTATTTTAAAGAAAAAAAAAAAATTAAAAAAAGAAACGAAATCCTAAAATTGTTTGCACAAAATCGTTCATTGTGGTGACACTTGGGGGAGGCCTATGTCCAACAGTGGACGTATATCGGCTGAAATGATGATGATGATGATGTGATGATAAAAATTGTTAATTCATAGTAGAATCAATCATTCATAAAAATTGCTACTAGAAAAATACTAAGCGCAGTGTATTTTGTAATTTTGATGGACCTTTAATCATTCCTAAATCAATAGCCTGTAAAATATTTCCATAAATTGAGTGACACTTTGGGATATAAACAAACGCTAATAACTTTGCTGTTTATAAATATTATTTATTGAGACTTTACTTAAATAATAACAAGACCTTTTCTAATAAGCACTTTAAGTATTTGTACTAATTAAAAAATAGTGGTGTATAGTCAGAAAAAGGCTAGAGAGATAGATCTATGGACCCTGTCTATAATAAGCATATCTACAGAAAGATACGTTATTATGTTCGCCCGTAACTTAAATTCACACGAAATAAATATTTAGTATATATTTTACAAAAATTTTACAAAAGAGCACAAAAAAGCCTAGACCAAAGTCAATACTTATAAACCACTTGAAAACAACTAATGACTCCACAGACACCACAGAAGATGTAATGAAAGCTGTAACCTCAGATATAGATCTAAACGAAAAATATACAAAAATTGAAAATAAGCTTAAAAATCAGACTAAGTTACTATTAGACAAAAGCAAGAAAAGCTATTTAAGTGAAAAAACTCTAAAATTAATTGAAGATAGAAGAAACTTAATAATCAAAAAGGATAAGAAAGATAACCAAAAAGAAATCTCTAATCTTAGCAAACAGATTCGCGAAAATATGAGGAAGGACAGGATAAATAGAAGAACTAAAACCTTAGAAAACCACATTAACAAAACGGGAGGCACAAGAAAGGCGCTCAAAGAACTGAGAGAAAAAGGAAAAGAATGGATACCAAAAATGAAAGTCAAAGAATCAACAACAACATCTCGCATCAAAATTCAAAATTTGGCAACAGACTATTATCGCTCATTATATCAAAAACCCAGTCCTGATGAACCAAAAACACACTTGCCTAATAAAGAACATGTTATAGAAAACAACAAAATCCAAGACGCTGAAGATATACCTGAAATACTACAAAGCGAAATAGAAAAAGCTATTAAAAGTCAAAAAATGGAAAAAGCACCCGGCCCAGATAGAATTACAAATGAACTATTAAGAGGTACAATCAGTGAGTTATGCCCAATACTAACACGGGTCTTTAACGAGACACTATATACAAGCATTATTCCGAGAAATTGGGCTAAATCTCACATAATACTTATACACAAAAAAGGTCCAAAAGACGATATAGGTAATTACAGACCCATATCTCTTATATCAAATGTATATAAAGTTTTTGCTGAAGTAATTCTAAACAGAATATCTAACAGTCTGGACGAAAACCAACCAGTGGAACAGGCAGGATTTAGAAAAGACTTCAGCACAATTGATCATATACATACAATAAAACAGCTCATACAAAAATATAACGAATACAACAAGCCTATTTACCTGGCCTTTATAGACTATTCTAAGGCTTTTGATAGCCTCATACATAAATATGTATGGCTAAGTCTAAGAGAGCAGGGGATCGAAGGTACCTACATAAATATAATAAAAAACATATACAAAGAAAGCAAGGCGAGTATTAGGTTGGAATCAACAGGAGATGTGTTCCCTATAGAAAGAGGTGTCAGACAAGGTGACCCACTATCACCAAAGCTGTTCACAGCAGTGCTTGAACATATGTTCAGAAAATTGGATTGGGAACATCTTGGACTGAACATAAATGGAGCACGACTGAGCCACCTAAGATTTGCAGACGACTTAGTTATATTGGAGGAAGACCCAAAAAGATTGGAATATATGATACAAACCTTAGTAATCAGAAGTAGGGAAGTGGGTCTAGAAATCAATTTAACTAAGACTAAGATGATGACAAACTCAACCCCCGCAGACATAACAAACAATGGACAAAAACTCGAGTATGTAGAGGAATATGTATATCTAGGCCAGATAATATCGCCAAATGACCAAATGTCAAAGGAAATAGACAAAAGAATTGCGACGGGGTGGAAAAAGTACTGGGCTCTGAAAGAAGTGATGAAGAGCAAGGAAATGAGCATTAAGACCAAAAAGAAGACTTTCGATACCTGTATCCTACCCTGCATCACATATGGCTGTGAAACCTGGGCTCTGACAAAACACCATAGGGACAAACTAGAAAGATGCCAAAAAAGTATGGAAAGAAGCATGCTAAATTTAAAACTAAAAGATAGAGTCAGAAGTGCTGATATAAGGCGTAAAACCAAATTATCAGATATACTATCACGTATTGATCAACTCAAATGGAGGTGGGCAGGGCATATGCTTCGGTGCAAAAAGGAGAAATGGAGCAAACAGGTGACAGTTTGGTACCCAAGGGATGGTGTCAGGAGCAGAGGACGGAAAGCAAGACGATGGGAGGATGATATGAAACTCACTATAGGAACTCACTGGATTAGAGTAGCAGCAGATAGGAAACAGTGGAAAGAGTTGGAGGAGGCCTTTGCCGTAAGGCACACCGAAATCAGAGACATTCTGTAACCGCATGCATGTAAACAGTACTTATAAGTTTTATTTTGTAATTAGTTTTAAGTTTTCGGAAATAAAAGGCTATATTATTATTATTATATATTTTACCATTTAATAATTTGTCCACAATGTATTTAGGAGAGTTTTTACGTTGCCTTAAACTAGGAACTAGTTCTGTATCGTGAGTGCGTTCACAAACATGTAAATTCAGGTACACAAAACGCCCAGTCCCAGAACAGCTATCTGTAGACCACAGAACAGATGAAAGAGGTTAGAATGAAATTGACACAACCAATACCAAAATTGCGATCTAAGTGTGTGTGGTCTGTTTGTTGCGTAATGCGCGTTAGGATTGGTTTATTGCCTGTAGTGGAATTAAAGGGTGGGAGACAAGCGGCGATACTCGTTCTAGTACAAATCGGAAAGTATTTCCTTTCTAACCTCTTTTATCTTTTCTGTGCTGCAGACAATGCAAATATCAATTGAATTGTGGGGCAGGAAAAATGTTGTTGTATTCATTAATATAGTTAAGAAATTGGATTAAGTTTTTTGTTGATGACCAAGGCGTAGTTATGTATCAACGGCCCTGGGGAAAAAAGTCTGGGGCCTCTTTTTTTTACGTCAGAAATTATCAAATAACTTCTCCTGCTCTGTGTCTAACTTTTACTGATTAAAACGACTTGCTGAGATTAAAGTAGTGTTATAATTAGATTTCGAAGGTATAGTCTGTCTAATAAGTCAACCGACTTGGGATTTTTGTATAATATTTAATCATTTAAAAAATACTTATATTCGATACTTTTCATAAGGTTCTTCTGTTAGTAAACAATGATCTCCATCTCTTAATCAACCTTGATTATTGAGCCCGTGTTGACTACATCAGATTTCATTAAATCCTAATAATTACCAAAGTCGTTTATCTTATTAGACAGACTCTAAGAGAATTTTTAGCTATTTTGAAAAAAGAGGTTTGCTTATTTATATTGAAGACCCTGTTGTTCTGTCTCGCTTAGCCCTTCGATAGCAACAGCAGTATTGATGACTTAGTAACGGATGGGATTGAAATTGTCTCATAAGTTTGCTAAAAATGTATAGATACAAAAGGAGACACTGACTTAAATATCAACGCACAGCCGAAGGTCTAACATTTTGCTCAAGGCTTCTTTTAACGACGCAGGCAAACATTTAGAGAGGATTTTACAAAATTCACCCCCTAAGGTTATGAAACAGAGGTACTTTTGTGTGTAGATACCGACTTTCACGCAAGCGAAGCCGCTGGCAGAAGCTAGTCTTTTGATTAAAAGAAAAAAATGTTTTATCAATAACGTCTGCGTTGTTTTACTAGTTTAATTTGGTATTGTATTTAGAAACAATTGATACGTACCACTTCGAAAATAGGAATAAATACGAGAATGAGCAGAGGATTCAGCACTTGCATTTGATCAGCCTTCAATGTCCAGGAACCTATGTCCTGTTCCATTCTGTCAGCTTGGAAGGTCCATCTTGAGCCCTGTGTTCAAAAATATTACATTAAGGAGTTATTTTTTACTGGTTTTTACAGTCTTGCTGTTTATGTGTCTTTGTGAAATGTCTTTTTAATTGCACTATCGAAACATTCGTTCTTAAATCATTTTTATGATAGCAAAATCAAAGCCAAAATTAACAACGAAGAAGCTAAGGATGCGGTCTCCTATTTATAAATCGGTGATATCTGGGGAAGTTACAAAGATTATGTATGAGTGAGCGTTATATGGAGACCACATCAATGCAACGTCAAATATCATGATGAGCCTAAATTGAAATTTCATTCTTAATTATAAAGGCTTAATTATGATATGATAATGACAACAGAATTGCACATGATAATAGTGCCTACGCACTATTATCATGTGCGATTCTGTTGTCGTTAATGCGATCCACTACACCTTTATAACGTTCAGTGCTCTGATTGGCTCACTCCAAGCTCTTAACCAATCAGACAGCCAAACGCGGTAAAAGTCTCAATCGTGTTGTTGTAAAAACAAGTCGCACTCAACATAAATACCACTACCTTCATCATACTAGTATTCTTCGTCAAGTGTGCAGTGAGCATTCTGTCTGTACGGACACTGACCGTAGTCGTAACTGCGAAGTTTTTTGGTGATGCCCATGAACTTATACATAGTTATTTTTTAATATCCAATCACCGTGTCTTTGATTGATTCTTAATTCTTGAAAGAATAGCTGTTCAATCGTAAATAAAACCTGTTTAAATGAGACGGGCGCACCGCGCATTAACGTGATCATGGTCTTCCCTAGACCGAAGCGAACTAGTCATGCAAAGATAACGTCTCTCAAGGGCTAGAAACTATGATAAAAAATGCAAACAACTTAAAGCCAATGAAACGAACGAAGAAGATACATCATCTCGTGCGTTAAATGTAGGTTTCAGCCAGTCCACGGTTCCTGTCATCTTTTCCACGTATGTCGAGTTTACCATACTTTGGATGCCATTTTAAAACTCTGTATGCTCCTATTGGAAGCTGGCTTATAGCCGCCTTATACTTATGGCAGCTATAAGGCGATGGTTATTAAGCAGAGCATTAAAAAAAAAAGTTATGGAATATAACAGGTAAGTTACGCGTATAGACCAACGTTTTCGGACGACTGTAACCAAATTGAAATCTACGCTGATGTCATTACATCCTCGATTTTCGGTTTCTTACTTACCTGCTGGTCGAACAGCGCCCAGAAGACCGGCAGCGGGATGAAGAGCACCAGCACTCTGAGCAGGGACTTCACGTCATCGATGAGGTTGGCGTCGTACTTGTCATCAGCGTGGTCCAGCCAGTGCTCGCGCTTCTCCTTGCTCTTACATGACTTCACTATGGCGTGCTATGGGAGAGAAAGATTCTGTTTTATTGATTACTAGCTTTTGCCCGCGGTTTAGCTCCCGCTCTACCCTACTCCACCCTACTATACCTTACTCTACCCTATTCTATGCCCTATTCTACACTACTCTACCCTACCCTACTCTACCTTACTCTACCCTACTCTATCTTAAACTGCACTACACTACCCTAATTTTATTTTTTTTTTCCTTAAGAACCATCTCACAATAACAAACACAACAATAAAGAATTTGCGAAATCGGTTCAGCTGTTCTCGAGTTTTGCGTTTAGCAACACATTTGGCGATTCATTTTTATGTTATAGATTTTGTAGTGTGACGTCAAAGGGCTTCCATCATCATCCATAACCCGATTTAGCCCACTACTTGGTTTAGGTCACTGTCCTCATCCAGGTTTCTGCGATGTCAAGAATATCATCTGCCCAAAAAATAGCTAAGTATTTCGATAGATAAATAAACTAGATGTCCCGGCAAACGTTGTACTGTCTTATAAATTATCCGAAAAATTAAAAATGGAGCGGTGGAATTAGGAGAAAACTAGCCTACGATCTATTTCCAAACATACCAATTACGCATAAAATTACTTAAAAATCTGTCAAGCTGTTTCGGATGACCTCAATAACAAACACTGTTACGAAATTCATAAATATTAGATTATTATTTAATGACTCTATAATATGAAAACCTAGATACCTGCACACTAGCGATAAGAGTTTGCAAATGAGTTACTATTTGGAGCGCCAATTTACACTGGTTAGCAGCTAGATACGGTAGCTACCGTATATAGTACTAGAAGAAATTCCTAGGCTAGCAAAATACAAGAGAAGCTGTCCAGCGATATGTATATTAAAAAAAAATTTAAACATATTGAAAACGTTAAACTGCAGGCTGTTTATTGGTTGACTCATATTAATTTCTATAGTATTAAGCAATTTATGGAATATAGACTTTAGTTTTTCTTTTTGTTTGTATATATTTATAATATTTAGTTTGAATGCTTTAATTCTAAGCAAAACATGCTGGACTCATATAGTTTTCAACAAAATTGCATAACATGTTTTTCGCAAGTATATATTATTATTATTATAAACAATCATCTTGTTATAATAAAGAAATTAGTAGTTGTCAATCACCGTCATACACTACTAATTGCTTAATTATTAAGAGAAGCTATTCAACACTTTGAAGAGCAACAAACGGTTCGGGTGATAATTTACATGAAAACAAGTATTATTTAAATGTAAATTACAGCAAAACTAATAGTAATACAAACAAACTCAATTCTATTAATGAATATTGTGAATGAATATCTTTTGTATAGTGTTCACTTGAGTGAATTGCAAAGCGAACTTTACATTTCTACAGAATATAACTCAAACTGAAATTAATATTTATATGTAAAATCCTCTTAAATAGGTACAAAATTATTTCTGAATGAATAGAGGGCGATCAAAAAAAAATAGATAAAAAAAAGAAATAAAAAAGACGTGTGGCACTCGGGGACTGCCGCGGTAAAGCTATTGCAAAGCATTTTTATCAACTTATGCAATTATAATTATTTATTTATTTTATTTATGCAGTATTTTTTTTCCTTTCTTTTTTTTTCTTTGATATTAATTGAAGTTACACTTTCACACATTGAATTGAATTTGATTGATTGTTCACTCATTTGTTTTCTTATCGGTCACCACGCTCAAAAAACAAATGAGTGGGGGGTGTTAGGTTATTTTCGTTACGGAATATTTTCTGGATTTGGTCTCCACGCTCAAGGCCCGCGATAGAAGCTATGCAATAGCTTAAAAGTGATGTGAAAGAAAAGGGCATGGCAAGGGCAGGAAGATGATGTTAATAATGATTCTTAAATACCTAATAGAAAAATAATTCTTTGATTTGATGTCCTTGTGCTAAATAAAAACCTTTTTAAAAATAGAGCAGACTTCAATGTAAAAAAAACACTAATAATTGCGAAATAACTTCTTTTTCGGTAGTTGGTGTTTCTTAAATAGTTTCGTTTTTTTAGTGTTTTTTTTTGCATTGCAGTAGGTTGTAACTTTTTTTTTTAAGTTTTTTGTTTTACACTTTTCAGTTGTGGTTTCACAACTAAAAATTACCTCTCAGTCAAATTTAATGTGTGCAAGTTCTTTAATAAGGTACATAATTATAGAATTTACAAAAAAACGAAAAACGAGAAACTTTGCATGACCATTCCAATAAGCCAAGCCACGGCTAGGATAGAGATATGTTTTACTACGGAGTTTTCGTGCCTGACTTCCATCATCTGATTAGCTCGATGGTACCTTATAGCCACAGCGCATCTCATGACAATTCTAATAATCCCAAACACGTTTAGGTTGCATTGATTTGTTACTGAGTTCCGTTTCCTACTATCGGGCTTCATCATCAGATCAGTTTGATATATCCCCTCCCTTTTTCCTTCAGTCATTGACTACACGTATAATCAAAGCAATTTTATTTGTTACGATACTTCTACTGTAATCACATGAAGAGTTCCGTTCCATATCTTCGAAGTTCATCATCAGATCAAAACGAATATTTCTGTGGGACCAACTCAGAAGCGCAACCTTTCAATAAAAAAAATAAAAAAAATACATTGAGTCGAACATAGAACCTCCTTCTCTTTACAGTCTATTATTTATAGTACCTAGTTATAATTTTATATACTAGTAATCTGCCTCAGCATCGGCCCAGTGCTAAGTTTAAACCTTTGGGATAAACCACTCTGTCTTTTGGTGGAAACCGCATGAAAATCTGTTCCGTAGTGTTTTTTTTTGGTAGTTAAAAATCACCCAGGTGACATCACTCGCCTTAGGGCGGAGCGAGAGATACTGTCAGACTTTTACTGACTAAAAAACTTTTCGGTAGTGTTTATCGTGAATATACAGACGGACAGATGCGGTAGGGGACTTTATTTCTATAAATTAGGAGAGAGAATGGGCCATAATCCACCCCGCGGGTCCAGTGTGGGTTGGTGAACGTCACGTCTTCGAATTTTTGGTTCGGATAGGGTTGCTTATAAAATATTGTTTTCATAGTTTATCAATTTGCTATTTTAAAACAGCTGTAGTTATTTATGAAAGCGTCACGCACGACTCTGTAACGCTAAATAATTAGTAGAGTTTGTACAAAGAATATACACTTTGGAATAATATATAGTTTGTGAGCTGAATATTTATTGTAGGTACTTCTGTATATAAGATCATAATTATTTCGTTTTTGTTTTGCAAATTTTTTTTTTAGTCCATATACGTCGACGTGTTAAATTGTCAGTTGTGCGAGCGAAAAAGAGGGAAGGAGTTATACACTCTATTTAAAATAGCTCCCTCACTTCTTCACAATTCAGTTAGGTCGTAAAAAGGATCGCGTTAAGAGCTCGTGATAGCACTGCAGAATTCATTTAAAATTTTTAGGCGATAGGTACTTAAAGGTTAAGTAAAACATATTTTATGAAACTTTTTTATACAGGGTTATTTGTAAAACACAAATAACCTTGTAGGACTGTTTTACTAACATCATAAACAACAACTTTTGTTCTATGATTTTTTACAAAACATTATACCTACATTTAACAAAAACAAACCTTCAAGATTTCGTTGTTCTATATATAACACATTTCAACTCTGTATTTTGTTGTACCCACCAACGCCTCCCGCACATGATCCCCGCTCCCCTCCGCTATTGTACTATCGCTTGCTTCGGAGAGACTTCTTAACATTTAGAACGTTCATTTTAAATATTTTTATTTTTGTATGAAAATCTTTAGAATCAATATATGGTAAATTTTTAAAAGTCTATGAGTCTATTAGTTTATGATGTTCTTAACATAGACCTGAAAGTTTGCCAGTGTCTTACCAATAACCCTGTATGTAGATAATTGACCGAATTATTATAAACACTCTAAATTTTTAATGAATCATACGAGTTTATAAAGTCTCGATATAATGTGAACAGATAATTTTAAATCTCACCCAAATTCGACAGTCAACGACATACCTGTGAGTTTTCGAGAAGAAAATCATAATAAATATACATATACAATGTATATGTATATTTATTATGATTTTCTTCTACAGACAGATACAATAATAGTTTATATTAGGTCGTATGTATATTATACATACGACCTAATATAAACTATTATTGTATCTTAAAAAACACGTTACCCCACACTAGGAATTTGCATCTTGGGTGCGTTCACAAACATGTAAATACTCACATAAGTACACAAGATAACCACACCCGGAACAACTATACGTAGGCAATACAAGTAAGTAATTGTTCCGTGCGGGAACAGAACTCGCGACACGCAGTGCAGCGACCAATCGCTTAACCACCGTGCTGTCAAACTGGTAGTGTTTGCAATAACCATTGATATAATATAATGTACTAAGCACTACATTACGCGTGCTTTACATTCACTTCAGTCGACTCAGGTGTAATGTCGACTGTATACCTTGAACATTACACTATGTTGAACGAAACGCGTAAGTGCCACGAAATTCATGGCGTTTAAGAAATTTTGGTCGCGAAAAAAGTATCCTCTAAAAGCTATCTTAGCGCTGCATATTTTAATAGTTCTGTTAGACGACATAATGTTAATGTAGCGCTGCAGCCACGCTGCAGCGAACTTTTGTTTTAACTTTCCAGTATTTTGACAAATAGTTTCCACGAAAGGGCTTGTCTATCACTAGAATATAAGTCGACCGCTATAACCGAGTGATACAAACAGTATCAGCAGATATCTGAGTATTTATTCCCCTTCACATATTTTCGAGAAAGCAAAATAACTATAGGTAAAACATATGTTTAGCACTTACACCAATGCAAGAAGACACTTTCGCGAAGATATTACCAGCGGGCTGTTTTATTATGTATAGTCTTTTGCCGGCTACGAAGAACACTGCAAATAAAACAATAGTGATCAGTAAATAATTTAATTAACAACCTGACCATACCCATATCACAAAATAGATAGGCACAGATAGGGCCCGGTATAGTTATTTAGCTGCTCCGAGCATTTACTACATTTGTTTATGTACTTAACTAAATGTAAACAATCTTGACTGAATCTTGTTTTTATCCAAAAATTGTCTAAAAATGTTTAACATAGCATAGTCGGCCTTTTAATGTTCCCACTGCTGGGACTCAGGCCTCCTCTCTAGGAGAGAGAAAGGTTAGGTTTAGAAACTGAGAAAAATAATACATAGACTGAATAAACACTAACCGATAGAAACGACCATCAAAATCCCAGGCACTCCAAAAGCCAGGGAATAGCAGTCATTATCACCAAAGCAGTGGACATCCGCCCTTAAGATGGGCGTCAAAAACGTTGAGATGAGACTGCCGGCATTGATAGCGAAGTAGAAGAGAGAGAAGAAGTAGCCCAGATATCTCTCTTGTTCGGGCAGTTTGAACTGGTCTCCTCCGAAGGCAGAGACGCAGGGTTTAATGCCTCCCGTCCCGAAGGCGATCAGTAGGAGAGCCACGATTGTGAATTCCCTGGAAGATGTAAAAGAAGCATTAAGTTTCCATACATGTGTTAGTTTATTTTTATTTTTAGGTGATATAGCTGTATATCTGTTGGTAGTTAGGCCTACTGACCACGGGCGCGTAGCTTCATAGACGCGGTGTCCCCATTTTACACTGGATGTACGCTTGCGTGAAGCTTAGATACATACCTACATATAACACTATGAAACTCTGTCTGTTTTGTATGTAAGCTTCACTCACATACAGACAGTCGTACTTATAGACAGAGTTTTATAGTTTGATTCATTAAACCCCAAGCGAACCTTTCGAATACCGTAATTAGAGACACAACAGAAAGACAATGAGAGAACGAACGCCGGCGTTCGCTTGGGGTTTAATTAAATGAAAGTTTGCATATGAGATTATGGGTATACCACGTCCTGGAACATAACACTTTGTATACCGGGTGTTTTGCCCTTTGAAATATTTTCAACGCTCACGCTGACGACATCGCCGGCAGAAGTTACGAATGTATAATAAATCTACTGGTTTCTGCCAGCAGTTACCCTCGCGTAAAAGTAGGGTTCCATCATACAATCTTTGAAACCCCGTTTATTCACTTTGGGGGGTCAATTTTAGAAAATCATTTCTCATTCTTTGTAAACGTCATAAAAACAACCTCTGTGCAAAATTTAAGTTTTTTAGGATCAAGTGTTTGGTCTGCATGCTGGTGAGTCAAGATTTTGCGTTTTTATATGTATATACAAAAGATCGTATTTAATTGTAGATTTTCCGGGTTTGTTTCCAGTACCCCTAGCCATGTTGCAAATCTGCAATAGTTAACGCTTGTAGAAAGCTTCAAATGTACGGGAATGACGTCATCTCAACGCTCAGTCACGTGGTTAGAACAAAAGATTCGGCGACGCGGCCAACTCGAAGCGTTCGATGCAAGCGAAACGGTTGTAACTTGGCTAGGGGGGCAGGTAGCCTGGAAGAAATCGCAGAAAGCGTAAAGGCCGCCTATTGTATGTGTTTTAGATATAAGTTTTTCTTTGTTATGACTCTTATGTACCTACAATAAAGAATAATAATAAATAATTGTATTATGATTGTGACAGCCATATTAGTTTGTAAATACGTTCGAATTAAGATATTTATTGACACAGATAGCTGATATTTATTTTGTAATTAGCTATCAATTAGTGTCTAGTATCTGATAATATAGTTATTAAAAAGATAAGTTACACATTAGATGCAACATTATTAAGCAATGATACACCCTATCAGATTAATTCATTAAACCCCAAGCGAACGATTGTGTCTTTAATTACAGTTTTCGAAAGGACTGGACTTAAGAATGTAGTGGTTGATGAATATAATAAGATGTTACTAATTAGTCAATAATAATATAAACTTATTAAGACAGTTCGACTATTAATGAATATTTTTATTCATTTATACACACCTGTCCACACAAGGACTCCTTGTGTTTTTTTTTTAAATTTATAGATAAGTATTATTAAGTACCTGTGACAGACAGTTAGTCTTTAACTATATCGGCTATAGATATAAAGGAGAAATTATAAGCCAAGCCACACATTTCATTATTGGCCACGTGATCAAACTTCTTATTTTATAACTAAGTAGCGGGAGAATGAAATAGCTTAAACTTAGACATAGCGCGCACTGGTGACTTTTGTCACGGTGACAATAATTTTTCTACCCATTTTTTGTAACTGTCACGTCTTCGAGTGCGCACACTACATGTTGAGTTCATAAGCACGGTGACTTTATTGACAAAAATTTACGGTGACAAAGTCACCAGTGCGCGCTATGGCTAATTCGTCATTTTTACAACGCCAACTAAATATTTTAAGTACGGAATTGTAGGGTACTCTGGTACTCTGACACAGACAGGTTAGGTTAGGTTAGGTTATGGCGCCGCTCGCCTTATTCTCGTGGCTATTTTTTTTTTAGGTAACCACTTTGTGATTTAAAAAAAAATATGGATGAATTGTGTGACAAGTGATATGAAAGAAAAGGGAGTTAGTGATAGCGTGACGAGTGACAGGGCAGAATCGAAGAAGAAAACGTGTTGCGCCGACCCCAAATAAAACGGGACAAGGGCAGGAAGATGATGATGATGCGATGTTGGGGTCAGTTTCTAATCTCATAGTTTTCTACACAACCTAGATAATGGGCTCCACGTTACTCCATAAACTGTATGATTGATTGATACTCACATGGTTGGCAAGTTGAGCTGTGGCATTGCACTCACTGATATTAATGTACTCCCGGCTGCATACACTAACGATAAATATAATATGGTCCTGCAAAATAATACATTATTAACTAAGTTGTCAAAAAAAATAATACAAAAAGGCTCGTTACTAAATCTGTACAAATAAAAATTAAACGCTGAAATGTATGTACACGTATAACTTTCGAGTGACTGCCCCAAATTAGACAATTCTTTTTTTTGTTTTGAAATTTATAAAAAAAAAAACACGGAAAAAATATAGCGGTACGAATTTCGCCCTGTTAGCTAGTAACATAAGGTGCAGTCTAAAGATGTTTTTTTTTTGTTTTCAGGTAAGTAAACTGTCCAACTTGAAATTAAGACAAATTAACCCAGATAACGATGGTGAAATACTTCTAATTGCGTATTTAATGCTATTTCCGTACCTACAATATGACAAAAACAAATGTGTTCTACATTATTTTTTAAACTTTGTCTTACATTAACAATAACTAGTGAATCGTGGGTGCGTTCACAAACATGTAAACTCACATACACAGGACACCCAGACCCGGAACATCTATCTGTAAGCCGTACAAATATTTGTCCCGTGCGGGAATCGAACCCACGACACGCAACACAGCAGCCAATCGCTCAACCACTGCGCCAATCGTGCCGTCTAACATGACACTTTATAGTTTAACATGTCATTCAGAAGTCGAAAAATGTAATGTTTTATCAGTGGCGTAGATCTACCTACTGTCTAGTCTCAAATTTGCCCCATATGTTATATATGTACAAGTTTCCGACCGTATACCCTACTAGCGTAGAGACAGAGATGACCGGACTAACTGAATAGATTTCGTCCATGTAAGACCAAGACCAATAATCTCGTTTAATAGAGTTTTGGAGTATTCTGCAATAAAAGAGAGACTAAGGCGATTATCACACTGAAACGCACCACGCAGTGTAGTACGTGAATGCGTGTTTTACGTTAACGTTGCTTGTAAGTATTTATGTTTATGTAGAACACAACACACAGAAAATGCATCCACGCGCGTTCACGCAAATCACGCGCCTACAAGCGAAGAAACATGCGCATACGCGCGTAGGTGTGGGGCGAGACGCAAGGTATAAATGATAAATAAATGATAAATGATCTTTATTTTGCAAGTAGGTTTTATAAAAACACTTTTACACGTCAATTGTTTTTTTTTTTCGTCAATTAATGCTAGATGAGGCCGGTGTTTCCTAGCTGACTACCCTGAGAAGAAACACCGAAACAAACTCAGGGGTCAAAGTCTCTTTTAAAGTCCATACAGCAAAACATGTAATGGTCAAATCATATGAGGACAATGCAGATTGAGCCTGAGATGGTCTTTTGAAGAAAGAACCACACTGTTCTAAGTGGACCTGTCCAGTCAGTGCAAGGATTTGTCAGTATGCGTGTAGCTCAACTCAGGACTACTAAGGAGCAGTGGTAGCAGGTACCAGTGTATCATACCTTTTTTTATTTTTGATACGTTCGCGCTAGACCACTATCTCGCCTGATGGAAAGCGACCTTGCGTCTCGCCCCGCACTACGAGACTCAGTAGTCTCGTAAGGCAGTGCGTGGTTTTGGATAGAATGAGTGTGTGTGTTTGCCTGCTGAATCTACAAAACGCAACTACGCGCGTGAGTGCATAAAAAACTCGCACGATGATGCAGATCTGCACTCCCGCAAGTAAGCGCGTAGGTGCGTTGACACGCAACATGCAGCGTGATGCGTGGCAGTGTGATAATCGTCTAAGTGTTGTTGTGATGACATGTACAGAATGCTAGAACGAATAGAGCTGAAAATAGAACTTCTTATCGTATAGTAATAATGAACTAAGCATTTATCATCAATAAGAGAATTAAGGTTTGTGGATAACGTGTAACGAAATTTTACACATGTCGGGGCCTCTGTAACTTGGGGGCCCGTATCATTGCTACGGCTGATACAGCGGCAGCTACGCCTCTGTGTCTTATTATAAGATAAACTAAAAAAATTCTAGGTATACTTGCCTAAACCTCCCGAGCCAGCCATCTGCGATCATGGCCCCGACGAGAGGAAAGAAGTAGGCAAACATGGTGAAGACATGGTAGATGACTGTGGCGCCGTTGTCGCTGTATCCGAGCTTGTCACGCAAGTACAGTGACAGGATTGCTGGAACAGAAAGATACCGTCACAATTGACACTTTGTGGATGGTTTAGGAGAATCCATTGCATATAGCGGGCTTGGGTAATATGCAAATTCAATGAAATTAATGAAATAAAATTGTATCTAACTGCATTTTTTTCTCTCACGAGTTTCTGTCATGTACATACTTACCTATATAGTCATAATCTGTGGTTATAATTTCTTTTATTTTGAACTTTAATGTACTCGTATTAAGATATTTATTTTACTGTTAATTTACGCTAAATACTCTCCAGCGTTTGATGATCTATTAACAGTTCGCACGTGTTATTGGCAAAATTGTGGTGTCTCTTCCACAAATGCCAAAGCTTAATGTATGTAATTAATTGTATAATACCGAAATAATCTGTGTGTGGGATTTAGTTAGTTGAAATCAGAGAGTGGTTTTAAGTTATTTGATCATTACCCGTACCTGTTTTTAATTCTCCTCAATTAAAGATTGATTAAGATTTTAATCTAATACTAAATGATCCTTAAAAAAACTTAATCCCATCCTTCATTAATACTGTTTTCTTTAATTGATAGATAGTCTCAACGCCGGTCAAGACGAATCTTTCGGAGACGAGTTTTCTTGTTAGCCAATTATCTTCAAAGTATTACAAAACAGTGTTTTATTTAAAATTATGAATACCGATACAGTTTGCAGGCCTTGAATGAAAGAAACGACTACTATTTGACCGTAAAAGTTACTCGGCGAGCCAATCTAGAGTGTAGCGCAAGGCCATTTGTTTCACCTGCTTGTAATAACATGCATACGGTATTGTTATTCAAATCTATATAGTAAAAATATTGAATTCATTCATACATTATTTCAAAAATTTGCTCGACAAGTCCATTCAATGTTGACGGTAAGTGTTAATAAAGAATGCTTTTTTGAGAGCTATAGATATGTTGAGAGCAGTGGTGCCCGAAGAATGAGGATATCCGCAGAAGAACCAAGGTTACCGACATAGCACGCAGAATCGCCAAACTTAAGTGGCAATGGCCAGGGCACATTGCTCGCAGAACAGATGGCCGTTGGGGCCGAAAGGTTTTGAAATGGCGACCACGTACCGAAGACGTAGCATTGGAAGGCGTTGGAAGGCCACCTACAAGGTGGACCGATGACTTGGTGAGGGTTGCGGGAATCCGATGGATGCGAGACGCACGGAACCGCTCATTGTGGCGACGCTTGGGGGAGGCCTATGTCCAATAGTGGACGTCTTTCGGCTGAAATGATGATGATGATGAGTGGTGACCGAGTGGCAACGGCCGAGTTGTAGGTAGGCGCATTACACTGTGTAATTTATTGAATCAACACTGCTCTCAAAACGGTGAAGGAAAATATCGTGAGGAAACCGCCATGTCCTAGAACCACCGCGTGGTGGATTACGGCCCATTCCCTCTCCTAGAGAGGAGGCCTGAGTCCCAACAGAGGGAATATTATACGGCCGACTTTGCTATGCTATGCTTTTGAAACAACATCAAGGTGTTATTTCATAAACCATCCCTTCTTCTTCTCCTTTTAGTGGGAAATAAATACTACTTTTAATAACTCTTCCCGCCCTGGGTGGAAGAAGATAACTTCCTATTGGACCTTTCGGCAACTACGTAACATATTTGGTCTCAAAATATAGTTAAATTTGAACCTCCATTGCGGCAGTAGCAAGCGATTGATTAGATCAATTAATTTATAGAGTCAAAATTAGGTTGATTCAATAAAATCATGGTGCAAGAATCATCTGCACTTTTATAGCACACGCCACGCTGGCCGTATGTCACTGCAACCTAATTGTGTAAGAGACTCACAATCACATTCCTTTAATGTGATAAATTACGGCCCTAACGCCCGAGCATAAAACAGTGAATTTCTGAAGCCTGTAGTTACTCCTCGGTTCGTCTTCACGGTTGTTTCAACTGTGTGAAGATAAGATTTTAA
The DNA here is from genome assembly GCA_910589285.2 of Mythimna ferrago. Classification (NCBI taxonomy): domain Eukaryota; kingdom Metazoa; phylum Arthropoda; class Insecta; order Lepidoptera; family Noctuidae; genus Mythimna; species Mythimna ferrago. The sequence continues at coordinate 19,590,781 of OU342673.1, read as the reverse complement.
TAATTTAACAGCTGTCTGTTGAAAGAGTAAAACTCCGTAGGGACGGAAAGTATTACCTTCAACCCGCTCATCAGGCAACTTCAGACCTACTTTCGTAGCGATATCGCTAATTCAAGAGACTAAATAAGTTACTTTCACCCCGAGGTAAACACTGTACTTTTCATTGGAAAGTCAAAATAAAATAAAAAGTTTGTAAAAGGTATCTTTCTTCTGATTTAGGCGGTAAAAAGTTTTCCACTACTGCTTTAGCCTCTTCTCTTATGAAATTAGGCGTTAAATCACTATTTTAATCTGATAAACATAACGTGTTAATAGAAATCTCTGTTGTACGGAAATGTTAACAAAACTCGAAAAAACCAACGACTGATTGTCACTTTCCCGCCATTTTGTTTTTTTTTTCTGCGGCCGGCCAGCTATTCAGCCTCATTAATGAAAAATTAGAAATTAATTGTAATCTTTTATAAATAAAGTATTTTAAAGAAATAGTTGAACTAATTAATCATTTAAAAATAATATTATTTAATTAGTACTTATCTTTAAGTTATTTCAATTTTATATCACGCTGTGATTGACTGGCTGTATGGAAAATTGGAACATGGTTCAATAGAAATGTGAAGATAGAACTAGTTTTTTTTTTAATAATTTGACAACTGTCAGTTGTAAAGTGAAACTTCCTAGGGTTGAAAAGTATCACTTTCAGCCCGCTCCTCAGGCAACTTCAGACCTACTTTCAGAGTATGAGTAATGAAAAAGTGTTTTTTAAAAACCTATTTGCACAATAAAAATCATGTAATGAACTCAATTTTATTGGTTTTAAAGTGTGTCCAATAATGTATGTGTGAGAATATTTCCTAAAAAAAATAGGAGCCACTCTGAAACAGAAAAACAAGCTTTAGAATTCGCAATTGGCTAATGGTTCTGTATAGATGCTAATCACGAAAACGGTCTTTAATGAGTGGAAACGCTTATGAAAACATTAATTGAGAAGACTTAAACAATCTAGATTACACAAGATGTCATTTAATCCTCCATTAACCCATAAATAAATAAAAAGACGTATAGTTTGTTGCACAATATATACCTCTAAACCTTTGTATAAAGCACTTTGTGCAGCATAGGGGTTTTCTACACACTAGCGGTTTACAGTGCCCTCCGTATCCAGTAGGTACAATAACGAGTTCAGTACCTCTAAACAATAGTATTCGTCGCTACTCCATATTGACGCCGTAATTTTTTTATAATAAACAAAATGGTCAAATTTAAAAAGCTTTAACAAAAGCCGGACGGGCCGGACTCCGCCTAATTTGGTCCGGGTTTATCTGGACGCCTGGCAACGCTATCCGCAGGGTGTGGGGCTGCTACAATACAGTTCTGGCGATAATTGCCGGCAGATTGTCTTGCCCTTATATCGGACATTGCTGTAGCAGGCGTGGCAGGTGTTGCTGTCTATATCCGATAGCCAATTATGTGTGTGTTATGTTTTGTGATTGCTGTATCGGTGCTATTATAGCATAGCATAGCTTAGTCGGCCTTACAATGTTCCTACTGTTGGGACTCAGGCCTCCTCTCTTGGAGAGGGAATGGACCGTAATACACCACGCGGTAGGCCCGCGCGTGCGGGTTGGTGGAAGTCATGTCTTCGAATTTTTAAAACCGATCCAGTAGTAATTGAGTTTATTACTTAATTAAAAGTACAATACTTTCCATTCTATAATCTAACTAGCTGACCCGGCAAACCTTGTATCGCATAACAGAGTGTTCAAGAAGTAACTTCTTGAACACTTTAAATTCATATATCTTTCGATATAGTCAACCGATTGCAATGAAATAAAGCCTAAGTACGCACAATTTTGTTGTGTACAAGTTATCGACATCAATTTCGTATATTTTACGTGATGTGCGCAACTAAAAACTTTTACAGATTTATTACACGTATAGAAAAAAAAAAACTCGTTTCACGTGTGTATGTGTGTTTGTTATCGAACTCCTCCGAAAAGTCTAGACAGATTTTTTTTTGTATTCCTATTTGGTTGGTTCGAGAATAGGTCTTAGGCTATTTTTAATCCTCCTACCCCTGCCCTCCATTTTGTTTCACGTTTACTGGGTCAGCTACAGTATAGATTTGATTGCGTGTTTTTGAAATAGGTCAATATTTGAGCTGTGACAACTTCGGATTAACTTGGAGTTATAAGCCCAAATAAACTTTATCCTATATGAAGGTTAGTTATTTGTTTATTCCTTTGGGTTTTGTTTTTCTGTAATACAGAAAACTCAAATGCGAATGAATGTTCGATCCATCATATCTCCGTAAAGATTGGTTCAATTTAGACGACATTTTCACTGACAGATAGCTGTTGTTATAAGAAATAACTTAGGAACCCTTTGAAATCTAGGTAGGTATATCTATATCTATATATTAAATATATCTATATTCTATATCTATATCTATATCTTATATATAAAAATGAATCGCAAAATGTGTTGGTAAGCGCATAACTCAACAACGCCTGGACCGATTTCGCTAATTTTTTTTTTTGTTGTGTTCGTTATTATGAGGAGAAGGTTCTTATGGAAAAAAAATGAAAATTAGGGTAGTGTAGGGTAGAGTAGGGTAGTGTAGGGTAGTGTAGGGTAGTGTAGGGTAGAGTAAGGTAGAGGAGGGTAGAGTAGGGTAGAGTAGAGTAGGGTAGGGTAGAGTAGGGTAGGGTAGAGTAGGGTAGGGTAGAGTAGGGTAGAGTAGGGTATAGTAGGGTAGAGTAGGGTATAGTAGGCTGAAGTAGGGAAGAGCGGGACCGAAGCCGCGCGGGTACAGCTAGTATTAAATAAAAATGAATTGCAATTCTGTTAGTCTCGCTAAAACTTGAGAACGGCTGAACCGATTTGGCTAATTTTAGTCTTGAAATATTCGTGGAAGTCCGGGATAGGTTTAAACGGTGAGAAAATCTAGATAAAATCACTAAAAAATATATTCGAATACAACGCCATCTCTAATTGAAATGTCATTTTGAAAAGAAGTATGCTGGTTCCTGTAATGCCTGTAGAGGGCGTTATCCTTTGACAGCTTAGCTAAAAGGACTATAATAGAAGTTATGTTCTCGAGAACAGCTGAACCGATTTCGCGAATTCTTTTTTTTTTTGTGTTTGTTATTGTGAGAATTGTGAGAAGAAGGTTCTTATGGAATGAAAATTAAAAAAAAAAAAAAAATTAGTGTAGGGTAGAGTAGGGAAGAGTAAGGTATAGTAGGTTGAAGTAGGGTAAAGCGGGAGCGATGCCGCGGGTAATAGCTAATAGTGAATAATTGTAATGACACTTACCTAATCACAAAGGGTTTTTGCACCAATGAATTACGAGATTAACGCGGACAAAGTCAAGGGCAATAGTTTGTGTATAAAAATAGATTCAAGTGCTTCTTTTTTAACTGTTATCAGATAGTCTCTATTGTTGTAAACAATAGACAATATTGTAAACACTAGAGACTGAAATATCAGAATGCACATAGACTATAGATAATAAGTCTACAACTACACCTATCTAACGCATGTGTCTATGATAAGGAACTTGGAAATTGTCGTGTCATTATATGATGTGTCATTGTTCTTAGTCTGAAGTAATGCCACCAAAAAAAAACATAATGATGATGGTTTAGAGTTAATCCAAGATTGGCGTCTCTGTCCTTGAACTGATTACAGGTATTTAGAAAAAAAAATGTCATGGTTTAAATCTTTCATTGAATATTTTTTGCACTATATATTATCAAGTATTTTAGATTGATGAAAGTATTGAAAACTGTACTCCTTTTCGACCGTTTTTGACCTAGTTCAAAAGGTTCAATTTGATTTTATTAGTAAATATTTTTTTTTTGTTTTTTTCTCAGAACTTCGTCATCCTTACATGAACTGATTTGGAAAATGACATAATTATATACTTCCATCCATGGTCTGGGTTAGACCCATTTTTATGGTGATGATGATTATATATTAATTCCATTTGTGATGGTGATATTGTTAGAATTGTCGGAACTCCTTAATATAATGGCTTATGATTTGGTGTTTTCATCAAGAAGTACCTAAATAATTTGCCTTCAGAGAGCATCAGTTAACGAAGTGGATGACCACAGTTGGTCGACGGAACTCGCCGAACACTCGGATATCTTGCTGACAGTAAAATAACCATGAACCAGATGGTAAAATAACCATAATAAAACAAATATAAATGGTTTGGTAAAAATGGTATCATCGCACTAATCTGATGATGAAGACGGAACGTACCTGGAACTCCATAATTTAAAATGTTATCCTAGCGGTGTTTAAGCTCATTACTTTGTACTTTGGCTATAAAACTGATCCGACAAAGGGACTTCTTAATAAAAAAAAAACTGGGGAAGTGGTAGTCAGACTCGCGCAATGAGGATTCCGTGCAAACTTACCTATGAGCAGTTCAATTTCCGTATTGAGTTACGAAGATTTTCCCAAATCAGAAAAAAAAGTTTTTTTTTTGTGACGTTCTACACATTCACTGTTTTCTGATTTTTCTATCACCGGGTATTGACCTATGAATTTTGATTCCCTTGTGAGTGTCGAAATACACTTTTTTTGCGACATTTATGTCGACCGTATCATTTTTATTCGTTACCTATATGGTTTTAATTTCAACTTGATACCTCCACGCGTTCTCGAGATAAAGGGTCTTGACAGACAGACAGACGGACGGACAACAAAGTGATCCTAAAAGGGTTCCGTTTTTTCATTATAAAGTACGGAACCCTAAAAAGAGGATTTTTTGACATTATCAATACTAGTTTTCAAAACTTGGGAGGGCCTGGTTATTATCATGATTTAACTAGTTACTGCAACTTGGCTTTCAAATATGATTCAAAAACTAGATAGTAGCATATAATACTAGTGCTACGCAAAACAATATTTTAAAGACCTTGAACCAATCTGTAATTTATCATTTCATATGTCGTTTAGATAAAAACTGCACTCATGATATATATCTTTGAGTCGATAGATAACTAATCCATATCGTTGACATATGGCAGCTGGGTTTATATCATTTTAAAATTGACATGAAGAGATAAAACATCTCAAGAATAGGTACAGATTCCCTGCCGGAGTCTGTGTTTCCTGATAGCAACAACCTGGGGGGCCCTTGAGTCAAGAGTGAATAGATTACCCACTTTTAGGCAAGTGTGCTCCAACGTCTTACATATCATCGCTTACCATCACGTGAGATAGTGGGCAAACGCGAGCATAACAAAAATAAAAAAAATACGATTGCCTAATAGAAGAATCAATTCAGACCGACCACTGCATAGCGACAATATTGTCGCTCTGGTGTGGTTGTGCAAAACGTTTAGTTGCTGTAAGTAAAGTCGATAAAACAACGTATCATCAACTCACTTGAGAGTGAGATGTTGCATTTTTGGGTCATGTCGAATCATCACTATTGATCACGACCGATATAAAGACCAGAGAAACATTCTTTTTCAATACACTGGCTCAGAAAGTGACTGTTATTGCACTGCACTATAGGTACATAATGGCCCTTGTTACCAAGCTGTGACATTTTAGATTACCATTACGCACTAGTGCTATAATGTAGTTAAAACCTTTTTGTTCAACCTCTCCCCCGCCATAATTTTATTACATTTATTGTATCAGGACGGGCGTGGGTCGTCTCTCACGAGGAAATGAAAAAGAAATATGGTCGCGCAAATGAAAACAGATTTTTACCGCCACAAAATTTTACTAGTTTTACTGTTATTTTCTTCACAAGTGTATTGAAAAGCTTCGTATGATACATGTGACATCGTCGAGGTGGTATTTAGACCCGAGCCATGGCGAGGGTCTAAATACCGCCTCGATGGTAATCACTAACATTACACACTTATAATGTATATCGTCGCATTAGTGTACGAAAATCCCTTAAAAAAAGAAGTTTGTGACATCACTCGAACGCGACTGCAGATGTTTGTACTACGCGTTCCAAATGAGAATAGGACAGACTCCTTTGTTTTGACGTCTCGTCATACTGTCAAATCGAAGACATTTTGGCAAAATTGAAGAACTCAGTGATGAGTAAAATTTAAGAACTGGATTCTGATTAAACTTTTTTCATTCACAGTTCTTAAATAAATTAAATTTTTCGTAAATTAATTAATGTTTAAAAATTTCTTTCTTCGATTTGACAGTAAATCGTGACGTCACAACATGGCGATCGATCCTATTCTCATTTGGAACGCATTGTAGTTAACGATGACTACAAAAGTTGTCACGGTTGATATAAAAGAATGGATAAAGAAAACATGCTGCGATGACCTCATATAACGAGGACAAGGGCAGGAAGATGATGATTAAGTCTTAGTGTCCGGATGCATTCTCAAACAATATTGCCCGTCAACTTTATTGGCTGCTGCGGTGACTGAAGTAGTTGCACGTTTGCGAACATGCTAATGACATTTAATTTATTATTTATAGCTCGTAACACCTTACGTCAAGTTCCTGACGATGGTCTCACACTTACCTACGTATACGTTATTTAATTAAGTTTTTTATTTGCCATTCTTTTACTCTTATCGTTGGCGTACAATAGTCTATTTAGATAAAAATGATGTGTTATAAAGTGTCTGAGTTTAATATCTTTAATGTGTGTGATTGTGGATCGGTAAGCTGAGTTATAATAGGTACCTAAATCATTAATACGTCGTACGTATACCCCAACTATCTTTCCAATTTCTCATCTAGAGAAGTACCTGTTTAAGCAAGTAACTTACTTGACTAGCCTGTTGGTCAAGTGTTTAGCGGTCCTGACTGCTATGCCGGAGGTTGTGGGTTCGATTTCCACGCAGGACAAATGTTTTTGTGATGAACATGATCATTTGTTCTGTGTCTGGGTGTAATTTGTCTATAAAATGTATGTATTTAGAAATATATAAGTATGTTTATTAGTTGTCTACTGTCACTGTACTCATAACACAAGCTCTGCTTAGCTTGAGGCTAGACGGCGTTGTGTGATAGTTGTGGAATATTATTATTAAGTGAAAAAAATCATTACTTGCAGTAGTGTAGTTAATGCCAAGGCAACATGTTATGTAAAGTAAAAAAACGGTTTCCAGGGTAATTTTTTCCTTAGGAAAAATGAACTTTGAAACCTTGAAGGCACCTAACGCTCTATAGCAAATCTCACAGCATTGATAAATCCGTAGCTCGACGATGTACACAATATCATGTCTTTTTACTACCGTGACCGCTACTGAAGGAAACGGGTTTGTTAGTCAGTAAAAGTCTGACACTGCCTCACAATTTTGTAGGATCTCCCCTCGACTTAGTCGCCATGCCAGCCGAGCCGGATGTTAGTATCTTGGGCTACTCGTATTTAAAAAACCGGCCAAGAGCGTGTCGGGCCACGCTCAGTGTAGGGTTCCGTAGTTTCCCGTCCGTCACAATAAGTGTACCCACTTATGAGTTTAAAAAAATGCTTGCATATACGATTATACTACAAACTTAGTCCAGAAATTATTTTGTACAACCTTTTTGTCTTTTTGTACAAAAACTGTTCTTTCCATCAAGTTCAAAATGATTTTCCTAGAAAGTCCTTATAAAGTTCTACTTTTCAGATTTTTTTCATATTTTCTAAACTTATGGTTCAAAAGTTAGGGGGGGGACACATTGTTTTTTGCTTTTGGAGCGATTATTTCCGAAATTATTGACATTATCAAAAATGATTTTAGTAAACCCCTATTCATTTTTAAATACCTATCCAACGATATATCACACGTTAGGGTTGAAATTAAAAAAAAAATCACTTCCCACTTTATATCTAGGGGCTACCCTAATAAAACATTTTTTTCCAATTTTTATTTTACCACTTTGTCGGCGTGATTGATATACATATTGGTACCAAATTTCAGCTTTCTAGTGCTAACGGTCACAGAGATTAAGCGAGGACGGACAGACAGACAGACAGACATGGCGAAACTATAAGGGTTCCTAGTTGACTACGGAACCCTAAAAAAAGAATTCGTGTTCCACTCAACAATAATCTTTTTGAAATTGTGACAATATGGAATATTACTGTTTAAAAAAAAATGCTTTTTTTTTTCTAAAAATTACTTATAATAACTAGGTATATTACTTACCTACACTAAATTGTCAAAATAATTTCTTTATTGATGTTACTTACTATCATTAGGATATACTCCAAGCAATTTGTTTTCCTTTGGATAATTTTCTACTTTCACGCAAGCGAAGTCGCTGGCAGACACTAGCTAGCTAGTATATTGTATAATATGATTTAGTAACCGATTGAAAAACCCTAGATTTATTGTTAATATTATACTCTTTATTTTATACATTTTATTGAATATTTATATGTTTATTTTATGCTTTTGTTTTCTTAATAATCTTTTTATTTTTTCTGAGCATCTACTAAGTTCATTCTCCTCCACCCTAGGTTGACTGGCAGAGAATGCTTAAGGCATTAAGTTCGCCTCTTTGACAGTGTTGCATGAAGTTTTAATAATAAATAAATACGTATTAGGTGTCTACTTTACCGGTCCTATTGATAACTTACAGTCGATGGTGAAATATGACATACATTTTACATGATAGTCGCGTTAATTTATTTAAACCAGGTCGAAAAATGCATAGATATGGCGGCTGCGTACCTGCCTTATACGGCATGTGATGTTATACACTTGGACGCGCCTAAAGCAACTGATTAGATACTAGAAGAATGTTTGGTGACGAAATAAGAATATAATATGGACTACTTCGATTCACAGCTGGCACGTAATCTGTTAACAGAACTTCTTGCCTTTTAGTATTCGGTCACAGCAATGTCGTCCACAGATGCTGTCGTTAGGTCCCTACATGAATAGGTAATATAAGGGTGTTTCAAAGTCAAAGTCAAAATATTTCATTTCACTTATAAAACGTCAGAAGCTAGTGCACGGTTCCAAATTGGTGGTTTCCTATGGAGAAGAACCGGAAAGAAACTTGTGTTACTGTTTTAAAAAAAGTGGTTGATGTTACAATATTTATAGATATTCTATAAGAACAGTTTTTTACATCATGCGGTTGTGACCACGCATGCAGGATTGCTCCGCACGCGTAACCCCCGCAAATGTCTATTTTATTGTATCGTGGAATATGCACGCCGGACGCGTTTTTTTGCATATTGAAATTTTCTCCATGTGAAGCAAACCCGTATTCATGATCAAATCTGCACGATATTAAATACACCCTAAGAACTTGCCATCCGCAATCCAACGCCTTTAATGGCAGAAATTTACAAAATATACCAAAGAAATTCTTTGAGATTTTCCCGAAATATCTTACTACTATGAAAATCATTTGATGGGAGAACCAATTTTTTGTTTGTAGGATATCAACAAATAGTTATTCCCGCTCTGAATGGAGCAAGTGGAATTGACAGTCTATTATTGATACGTGCAAATTGTAGTGGAGAAAAGCTTAGCATTACAATGATTTGTAACACTCGTGCAAAGCTGGAGCTGTTCCTTAGTAGGTATTTAATATGCCTATTAAATCGAATGGCAATTTAATTCTCTAACGCATGTTTTATAACTTACTTAGATATTATAATGTAAGTTAACAAAGTCGCTGGAGCGGGTAGTGTAAAATAACATTCGCAATGAAACTGAGATGATATTATTATTATAATACTAAGGCTGTAGCAAAATAAAAAAATAATAATGGGTGCTATGCAGGTAAAAAGCATTAGCTTGCTGGCTGCTTTGTGTTTCTTAACCACCTTATAACCTTCAAGGTGTCACAGAGTCCAATTGAAAACCTAAAAACTCAGATAAGTTAGGGGACAGTATGTCCCCGAGCATGACGCACAACGCTCAACCTACGTGACATTGCATCGTTATACAGTGTCCGCAACTTATTCCCCAACATTTTACAAAGCATTTACTTGACACGGGATATGTTGTTGGGCACTTTGATTGCGGTGCGTATGTTGTTGGGCAATTTGACTGCGTTGCGTGTGTTGTTGAGCAATTTTTCAGCGTTGCTCGTCATGTTCGGGGACATTTTGTCCCCTAATGTATAATTTGCTTAAATGTTTACATAGAAATGCGTTTTGAGATAGATATTTATCGAATAGAGAGATTTTTTTATGCTAATAAAATACCACTGCTAACTGTGGATGCCCCAAACTCCTCCCACATAGTTTAAATACTGTTTCATATTTTGGGGTTTGCTTTTTTCGCGTTTAGTAGTAAATTGGTACTTAAGTCTAAGATGAAATCTGGATATATTTTCAATCTTATTATTATTTTAGCAGATTTCATGATTTTAAGACGGCACTTACGTAGAGCAATAAAAAATATTTTCACTATAACTATTAAACCAGTTAGCATAGTTTTGTCTGACTGACCGACTTCTTGACATTTCAAAAGTGCCTGTAAATTGTTTATTTGAAATAATATGCTTTGAATCTTGAATCTTTCAACGTGGGAATGGGAATCTATCACTAATTGTTACAATTAATGATAGATTCCCATTAGATAGGAACCAATTATTAATAGGTTCTTTACCTATGAAATTGCCGTTTTTTTATATACATATATATTTGGATTGACTTTGAATTATAAGTTTAAATAAACTTCATATAAAAGGTACGTTATTCTTTTTTCGAAATTTATACAAAATTAATAAATACAAAATAAATTAATACAAAATTTTGAAAAAAGATAAAAATTACCTTTAATATAGAGTTTATTTGAACTTATAATTCTAAGTCAATCCAAAGATATAACACTTCAACGCAACCCGTTAAAATTCATAGGTTACTTATTATTAAATTATCTATGTTGTAACTCGCAAGAGTATCCACGTGTGCAAACCTGTCTGTGTCATTTACACAGACTTGTACACTAACACGTGTCGCATAAATTTGTAAAAATATTCTTAAACATTTACTTCGTTATAATTATTGTGTAGAGATGTACCTATGCTAATTTAATGCTAATTTGATTTCATGTATAATTTTGTTACTAATTTTTTTTTTTATTTCACAAAATGTTAAGACATTTTTATAAAATGGATAACAATACTGGGATAGCCTTGACGTAATAATGTGGAAATTCACTACGATATCAATGATTTTCAGTGCGTTACCAACTTGCATGTACCTATCTGATTTCCTATGTCAAAAAATTATGTAAGTATATCTTGATACAAGTAGGTATGCGTAGTTTGACATTGCAGATGAGGTCGAGTTTACATCGAGTCGAAAACCAAGGGCGTTATGGAGACAGCTCATTTGTGCGCATTTGTCATTGCACTCACAGGAGTTCAATGACAAATGTGCACGTGTATCAAAACAACGTTTTTGAAATCTCCAGCGAAGAAATGAAATGTACTTACTATATTTATAATACTTAATCATTTTTAAATCTGCTAACTAGGTATATATATACTTTACACAGTATGCAAATACTTATTCCGCCCTTTATTTGTAAAATAACTTTTTTTGTTTAATATTGTAATTTCGACCGAGAAAGAAAGTGCTTTCATTCTGATTTGTTCGCTTAGATACGAAAATTGTAAAGTAACGTTTTGGTTCGATTCGATACCAAGTAACTACTTTCAGTTCGATACCGAATGAGTATCGCAAAAGTGATTCAATGCTATCGATACTTGGTGTTGAACAAAAAAGTGCTTAGTATTTAATTGTATCGGAAAAAAAGCATTTAGGTACATGTTTTATATGGAATTTTTAATTCGCTAAACAGTATTTGAAGTAAGCATAGGGTTGGCGAGTTTTATAAATAAGAGTGATAATTTTGTAAGAAATATTTATGACAAAATAAACAAATCAGACAAATCTACTATGAAATAGTAGCAAGACAAATCAAATAGGAAATAGTAGATATTGCAAGATAATTTTTACAAACCGTAGTTCAGAAGCACAATACATAGTGTGAGCCGGGCGAACGCCTCAGAAGAAATATGTTTAGCACTTTAAATTTGTTAGATATCGGTATTTGCAACAACATTTTAGCTAAGCCTACGTCAGACGAGGCAAGAGTTTTATACAACATTAATTACAATCATCTAAAATAAATCAAAACACAAAATTTGGCTATGATGGAGCGACATGGTCAAAATTGTGACAAAGCTCCTTAATAAAGATTAAAAAAAAAAGCACAATACATAGAATGCACAACGACAGCACAACCAAAAGTAAAACAATTCAAAAGAAAATTACTTACTTCGCATTCCATAATATGAAAATCTTTCGCAGAACTCATTTGTGACTATAAATCCCACCGCCTTCGGATAAGGAAGTTTCTGAAACAAAATAAAAGAGTTTATGATATTTTTCATAAGCAATTAGATTCTATTTCTACTGGCTGCTAGCTAGCTTATATTTGTTTTTTTTTTTCCAAGGTCCATGATAATTATTTTTGATTTTCTTTTTTAAATCTATACCCCTTATTTCTGCTTTGTCTTGAATGACTGACTGACGCACCAACATCAAAAGTATGTTCTTTGTATAACGTAGGCATCCGATAAGAAAGGTTTTTTCTAAATTCTACCCCTAAATGGGTGAAAAAGTGGTTCAAAGTTTGTGTGGGACAACAGGATTCCTTGGTCCAATCTACTTCAAATTTTGTTTGAACATCCTTTAAAAGAATTGATGGAACACTAGTTACGTATTTTATTGATATTCATCCCCCAACTGGGTTAATGATAAATCGTCCAAAAAAATGTCCTTCTAGAAGCTCTTCTGGAAGGACTTTTAAAGTCCTGCTAGCAGGACTTCAATTTGTATGAAATTTGACGCTCGTCCTTCTGGCAGCACGCCGACTGCTGGCAGGACGACTCAGACAAATTACTAAATCAGGGGAAACAAACATTTTGAACTACCCACTTTTAATTATTTATTTATTTGAAATAAACGATAAGGTAGGTAACATAAATTTATTGTTCTAATACATTGATATGTTTATATTCTTTTGGTAGGTACTCAATGTTGTAATTACAATTGTAGAATTCATTTTTTATTTTATAAAGTATTATACCATTCAATACTTTTCACGCGGTTTTGTCTACGTGGACGCGGGAAAAAGTTATTGTGTTTCTTTCTATATAATTATAATTCTTCTGTAATTGTGTTTGTCTCCTCCTAAACAATTTGATCGTTTTGGACGAAATTGTTATTGATATTGATAGCTGCAATCGGGTTCTAATTGCTTTTGCGTTAGATAAGTTGGCTAATAAAAATTAAACTCGTGATTGATCATTTTACAGTTTTTAATCAACAGAAAAATAATAAAGAAAAAAAAAACATTAAGCTGCAATTCCGTTTGTTACATGGTATGCGAAACAATTGCGCTCTGTTTGAGGAGCACAGAAGACGCATCGCTTTCCGCATAATAATTTTTACAGTAGTAGCTGGCTTTCTGTTGTCTTTTGTGGTTGCGAATTTTGAAAGTGCTTCTTACATGTGATCTTCTACAAAACGAATTTGATAATAAAATGTCAGCCACAACAATAAGATGTTGCAAATGCATGACCAAATTGTTGACGACCCCACGCGTTATTCGTTCCCGGCGCATCGCAGTGAGATTCTAGCGAGCGCACGCGATCTCCACGGCTAAATATCGTGGCCATCTCGCTCACAATGATGCTAGAATGATGCAACAAACACTCCTACAATCAGAAAGAAACCGACTATCAACTTGTATTTTTACAAATCCTACCAGCAGGACCGATCACGTAATATTCATTAAAAAAGGTGCGTCCTACCGGAAGGACTGAAAGTCCTGCTAGCAGGACGCTGGACGATTTATCATTAAAAATGGGTAGAAAGTCAAAAAAAGAAACTATAAAAGAAGAAACTGACTGACAAATCAACGGACAGCCGAAACTACTGGGACTAAGTGCGTACATTTTTGCACAAGTTTTTTTTATGATGTAAGCGAACACTAAGGTTATCCAAAATTCACCCCTGTTGTGGATGAATCAGGGGTCCAAAAGATCTTTCAGCTATATAACTTTAAATTTCTTGACAACGGTTAAATGAAAAAAAAAACATTAAGTTATTATATCTCATACAATAGTGGACATATACTCGCACTATTATCAAAACCAAGTCAACATAGATAAATGGAAATCCAGAGGACATCGACGAAGAGGGTGCTTGTTAAATCAATAAGTTCGCGCAACCGCGTGACACGTAAAACACGGCCAGTCGATTCCATTTTTATATGTCCTTTTTAATATATAGAAAGTTTTAAATTATCGAGTGTCTCGCCTTTTACGAGGAACTTAATGATTTTGTCGATAAGGAAATCAGATCAATGTTAAAGTCATATTATAGTTTATATACAGTGAAATCACAGCTCCAGGGAGCTACAGTTTTAAATCTATCTTCTATAATATAAAAATGAATCGCAAAATGTGTTGGTAAGCGCATAACTCAACAACGCCTGGACCGATTTCGCTAATTTTTTTTTTGTTGTTTTCGTTATTATGAGGAGAAGGTTCTTATGGAAAAAAAAATGAAAATTAGGGCAGTGTAGGGTAGAGTAGGGTAGTGTAGGGTAGTGTAGGGTAGAGTAAGGTAGAGGAGGGAAGAGTAGGGTAGAGTAGAGTAGGGTAGGGTAGGGTAGAGTAGGGTAGGGTAGAGTAGGGTAGAGTAGGGTAGAGTAGGGTAGAGTAGGGTAGAGTAGGGTAGAGTAGGGTAGAGTAGGGTAGAGTAGGGTAAAGTAAGGTAGAGGAGGGCAGAGTAGGGTAGAGTAGAGTAGGGTAGGGTAGAGTAGGGTAGAGTAGAATAGGGTAGAGTAGGGTAGAGTAGGGTAGAGTAGGGTAGAGTAGGGTAGAGTAGGGTAGAGTAGGGTAGAGTAGAGTAGAGTAGGGTATAGTAGGGTAGAGTAGGGTATAGTAGGCTGAAGTAGGGAAGAGCGGGAGCGAAGCCGCGCGGGTACAGCTAGTATAATATATAAAAGGAGAAACTGACTGACTGACATGTTAACGCATAGTCAAAACTACTGGAACTAGGGGCGAAAATAGCCGAGTTACAGATTGTGTTGTTAACAACCGTTTTCTTTTTATTATAGATAGGCTCCGTTTGATCACTGTCTCGCCTGATGGTAAGCTATGATTTGGTTGACGATTGAGCACGCCTGCCTATAAGTAACTGATGGCTCTAGACTTAAAGAAAGACCTCTAGATTGAAGCTATCAGGAAACACAAACTCCAGCAGGCAGTTCCACTCCGTATCTGTACGCACAATAAATGTGTTTCCAAAACGTTTTGTACGTATGGGTGGGGTGTCCACCATGTACAGGTGGTGCAACGCTGTATGTATAGTGGACGGTGGAATGATTATACTGTAATTATTATTTTCTATCTATTTTATTTGCGGGTCAGTGTGTATTTACCGACAATACAGTCAAGACAAAATTATATACGTTACGAAATTGAAATACTTGCATGGGTATATCCAAAATTATTGATTAGTATTATTCACCTATTCGATGTGTAAATTACCCAGTCAGAAAAATATGTTAATTTTTTTATTCCAAACGTTTTTTTTTATTATTTACATCAAATTTCTGCAATTTGGTTTGTAAAAAGAACAAACTACGAGGCTGGTGCGTAATTAACCGCGAATTGTTTGCGAAGTAAAAAAAAAGCATTTAGGTATTTATGTTTACATCTTTTACTCATCTCCTTTGAAGCGTGTGCGCATGATCATAGTAACCTAAATATGAGTGAAACTTGAGAGTCATTGTGTCCAATCTTTTATTAAAGATCGTAGGCTTAATTAAAACTAAGTGGGAGCGCAATTATCGTGCTAAATTTGGGGCAAGCCATGTCTCGAATTCTTACAGGCGATGCATGCGATGTGCGAAACTGGTAACAACTGGATTTTTATGGTTTTGTCAAATTGGTCAAGCTACGGAGCAATTAAAGTCACTCGCGCCGGCTCCTACCGGCCACCAACACTACGCTCAATCACTAAATTCATTACGGTTAGCATTTTGTCCCATTCTCGAATTCCAAATCGAAAGAGTTGAATGGTACTGTACATAATATCTTGTAGTTTTTTACACGCAAATTCTTTGTCAACGATTGTTTTGTCAACAAAGTTCATTGGCATTTGAAAATAACTACAAGGAAAAAAATCAGAGAACCGTTTAGCATATGAATGAACGACAAGGAATCCAATGAGGCACTGACTAACTCAATATGAATGTGACAATAATGATCACAATTGAATTATTGCTTTCTATCGTCTGCGACGGCTGTGGGTTGTTTGAGGCAGGGGCGTAGCGTCGATTAATTTAGACGTGGGCGAAGGCACATCAGCGAGGCCTTTTTCTACACTAATATTATAAAGAGATAAAAATTTATTGAAAAACATTTCTTTTTGTTTGTAGGAAGTAATCTCTGAAAGTACTGGTCCGATTGCGAAAATGTTTTCATTGATAGGAAGCTGCTTTATTATTGAGTGACATAGGCTATATTTAGGTACGCAGGCGAAGCTGCGGGCAAAAGCTGATAATAATATATAATAATATTCCACAACTATCACACAACGCCCTCTAGTCCCAAAATAAGCACACCTCGTGCTAGTCTATACATCTATACTCTATAGGTACATATAAATAAAATTGGAGTGTCTGTTTGTAATATTGAAATAACTGCTTTTTACTACATGCATATGAATATATATACGGTACATACACCAAAATACTATAACCGATTTTGACGGGACTTTTTTTGGCAGGTAGCTGATGTAATAAGGAGTAACGCAGGCTACTTTTATTTTAGAAAAAATAAATTCAAAATCCTGTAGTCCACGCGAACGAAGTCGCGGGCACAGCTAGTCTATACATATAAATAAAATTGGAGTGTCTGTTTTTAATATTGAAATAACCGCTTTTTACTACATGCATATGAATATACTGACGGTACATAGGTACACCAAAATGACATTTTTTACAATTTTTGTTTGTCTGTCTGTTTGTTCAGGCTAATCTCTGAAATGGCTGGACCGATTTTGACGGGACTTTTTTAGGCAGGTAGGTGATCTAATAAGGAGTAACTTAGGCTACTTTTATTTTAGAAAAAAACAATTCAAAATCCTATAGTCCACGCGAACGAAGTCGAGCGCACAGCTAGTCTTTCATGAATTCGAAAACGAGACAGCGACTGTCGCAATCCGGTGTTTGACCACATCGTCGCTTACCATTAGGTGAAATAGTGGTCAAACGCGAGCCTATCAATTATAAAAAGACTCTCGTTCTTAAAGGGCCCTCGCTCGTGCGAGGCCCCTTTGGGTGCGAGGCCGTGGTCGAGGGTCCACTTGGCCCACACCTAGTTACGCTACTGTTTGAGAGCTTATTGTTACATTGAGAGGACACGTTTTTTTATTAATATATGACTAATTGATCCTCAATGTTTAGAAGCTGTATGTTGCACACTGACGCGGCCCGTTAAGCCCGATGCCCGCCAGGACTGCGGGGTTCTTCAATAACGTGATTGAATAAAGATTGGTGGATTTTAGTCAATAAGTAGTGTAATCAAAGTCTGATACTACGTCTCGCTCCACCCAGAGCGGGAGAAATCATTTGATAATTACCTGAACAACTGATAAACATTCTTATAAATTTCTACATATACATATCTGTCTATCTATGCAAATAAAAATGAATGTTGCTAAGCGCAAACGAGAATGGCTCGACCAGTTCGCCGTTATTTTTCTTTTCGTAAAGGCTTTAATAAAATAAAAAAAAGTTTAATTATTAAATTTTGACAGAACAAAGTCTGTCCAGGCAGCTAGTTATCGATAAATTACACTCTGACACAGTACAAGTGATCATGCTCATCACACAAACATTTGTCTAGGTGGGAATGAGCGGGGGATAGCATCTGGATGATTTTGATTTTTACCCACCGAAAAAAAAGCCACTACCACTACTATATGCTGGAGCATAACAGTCAGGACCACTAGCCACTAGACCAACAGGCCTGTCAGTACGTAGTACTTTAAACATTGTTGCAAAAAGCCTCCTAAAAGCTAATAACACAATACACCATCGATTTTTGAAATCTCTTTTTCCTACGCGCTGGTGATTGTCTCTAAAGCATACATTTCCTACGGGGGCGGTACCGCCTTATAGTGGACGCTGGACCATTCCGTGGGGGGCGGCATCGGGTCCAAAGTCAAATGAGGGACGTTTTATGACAAAATGTTTTAGTATTTTTAAATAATTAATAATCACGACCTTCAACTACGACCACGAGTAGGACGATTACACACACACACACAGTGAGAGAGGATTAATTTTTAGTTAGTGATTATTAATAGATCTTCTTCTCGTGTCGATTTGACTCAAATTTGGTCCGACCAATATTTAGCCACCTGGACAGTTCTGCTTATCATTAATAGATAATAGACAGAAATATCAAATTGCTATATTAACTATTATTATAGGGGGAGTTGGAATTTTGATTTCCTGTAAAGGGTTAAGGTTCATTAAAGGTAAGGAAACTATATGGTCTAAAGTATTGAAATTAATAATGCTAGCTTGTTTACAATTTGTAGATATTTTCCTGGTATTACTGTATAATGAAAGTCATCTTGTGGTTAAACTAGTTTACTAATTTGCAATTGTGGATTCTATAGGTTTTTTATAGCACTTTATTGATGTCGTTGTTAATATTTGAATAAAACTGTCCACAAAATCGATATAACCTAGGTAAATGCGTTTCTTTTTTTATTTTATTTTTATTGAGAAAATAAAAATAAAAAGCAGTTTTTAATTCTAAACTACACTTCTAAATCACTTAATTTTTTTTTGTCTTTTTTTATTGTTTCCTAGCCAATACTATCCCACGGATGGATCAGCAGAACTCTTCGAAATCCTTTTAGACTTTAGTCTCTTACACCGTAGTCTTTCTATTAAAACATAAATTGTACCACGCCTGTATTTCCTAAAGGTGAGAGGAGAACATAAGTATACTACACGATCCACATTTTACCAATTACATTTAAGAGAGTCCTTCCCGAAACGTCCATCATCAACGTGAGTATCATTTAAAAGCTTGTTCCGATCCAACGCAATGTTCGATAAAGTAGGTACCGAATGCGGAAAGAGAGATAACGCTTGAAGTCTCTGTTGGCATTCAGTAATTCCATCATTCACTCGAATATTTCACAAAATTTGTTCCAGGAAATACGTTTTTTAAAAACCTTAGAACAGATTAAATGTGCAAGTTTCTTTATATACATTTTCTTTATTTACGGGGACATTATGGAGGGCCAAAAATATGCAAAATATCAAATTTTTAAAGGTCTTTACTGGATTAGTTTTACAAAAATTTATATTTGATTTCAATAGCAATATAGATAATATCTACAACAAAATATTTAAAGAACGATGTGTAATAAGGTCATAATCATGTAAGAGCGTTTGTATAATAAATGTATCTCGGGTCGGGCGCTCTTAAGTTTCATGATTACGAACAAATGCAGTATTCGGGCTGGCATTAAGAAATTCCAGATGAAAAAACCCAGTAACATTTAACCCACAGAGGCGGTCACAGTAGGTCTCTATAGAAAAAACTTGTTTTTTACCTGCTAGGTGTTGCGAGCGACATTGATGTCACCGACAAAAAATATACGTAAAAGTAAACAGTTTTTTAGGATTTCTGCAAAATGAGCAGCGCAGTGGTAACGGGCGTAACGGCCCCGACTTATGAGTTTTAGATCGCGGGTTCAAGCTTAGCCAGATGTATTACTTCGTGTAATTTATTTCATCACCACTGCTCTTAAAACGGTGAAGGAAAACATCGTGAGGAAGCTGGTATGTCCTAGAAGCAAAACATCGAAGACATGGTGACATCCACTAATCCGGACTGGGCCCGCGTGGTGGATTACGGCCTATCCTCTTTTCTACAGAGGAGGCCTGAGTCCCAGTAATGGGAAAATTATAAGGTGATTATACTGGAAAATTAAACCGAGGATATTTACACCCATTCCAGTCTCCAAGGCACTGATCAAGGTCAAATACGCCGCATAAGGAAGAGGAAGGAAGACTTCCTTACCTTGACGGACGTTATGCGTTGTGCGTTCCAAGCAGATAGTTTCGTAACAGAGGAATGAAAGTAGACACTAACTCCGATTACAATGTAACAGCATTACGGCAGTTAACAATGGATCATAATCTATTATACAGTCGGAGTAATTCACCAACTAAATGTGTTGAACGTAATCTCTGCATTTTAGATTCAAGTCATTTTTCAGGGTTCCGTACCCAAAGGGTAAAAACGGGACCCTATTACTAAGACTTCGCTGTCTGTCCGTCGGTCTGTCACTAGGCTGTATCTCAAGAACCGCGATAGCTCGACAGTTAAAATTTTCACAAATTATGTATTTCTATTACCGCTTTAACAACAAATACTAAAAACAAAATAAAATAAAAAGTCCGACTCGCACTTGTCCAGTTTTTTATTTTTATTTTATTGCAATTTCTAAGGTGCAGTGGGTACAAGGACTAGTAATTGTAAGCTGTAATAGTGAGCAGTATTAAAACTTAAAAATGAAAAGAGTATCTATGAGTAGCTACGGACTTAGACATAGGGGTTAACTTAAATATCTTCCTAAATGCCATGATCTATTTTATAAAATGTTTAAATATAGTTCATGCTTGTATTACGCAGTTGTTACATAATTTACTAATCAAATCTTACGACATTCTTATAGCAAATCTTTTTTGGAGATACATTAATATTTTTAAGCAAAAAGTTGTACCAACCATATTAGGATTGTTTTATAAGCAAGTTATTATAAAAGTTCAAATGTTTGTCAATATTATGTGGGTGTTTGTATTTAAAGGACATCGTTGCATAAAGAGTTATGTTGAGTATGTATTGGATTGAATTAAGAAATCGTCTTCGATTCGAATCGAGCAGTTTTCAATAAAAACATTTTTTCATAACAAGCTTTTATAGTGCAATATAGTATTAAGTCAACAAGACGGGGTTGTCTTGCGCTCAGTAGTTCCTATGGCCTCTATCTCGGCTTTCGTCAAAATCGGTCTACTGGGGACCTTCTTGCGTATGCCATTCACATCTGGAGCGAGGCCATTGAGAAGCATGGGGAAGCGCTGGCCGTGTCCCTTGATATCTCGAAGGCCTTCGATAGGGTCTGGCACGAAAGCCTTCTTGCTAAGCTTCCTTCCTACGGTCTACCCACTGGTCTGTGTGATTGGATCGCAGACTTCTTGAGGGATCGATCCATCCGAGTGGTAATTGATGGATGCTCGTCCGGTCAAATGGATATTAATGCCGGAGTCCCTCAAGGGTCGGTACTCTCGGCAACACTGTTTTTGCTGCACATAAATGACCTACTTAAACCCGGAACCTTTGGGTATGCAGACGACAGCACTGTTGCTGAGAGATATGTGTCTAACGCACGAGCTAGTGGGTCACAGATCCAGTCATTTCGAGAGGCTATGGTTGAACGCTTGAACTCGTCCTTAGCGGCAGTCTCAGAATGGGGCGATGCCAATCTGGTCAATTTCAATGCGACGAAAACCCAGGCGTGTCTTTTCTCCGCTAAACGGAGCCAATTCCACCCGGCTCCATCTTTCCGGGGTGTAACCGTACCAATTACCGACCACCTTGAACTTCTTGGGGTAACGCTATCGTCTACCCTTAATTTCGGCTCCTACATCGAGGCAAAAGCCCAACTAGCTGCCAAAAAATTGGGGATCTTAGCAAAGGTGAGACGGTATTTCACGCCGGAACAGCTGCTCAACCTCTATCAAGCGCAAGTTCGATCGTGTATGGAGTACTGCTCTCATCTTTGGGATGGGTCAGCCAAATACCAGCTGGATGCACTAGAGTCTATTGAAAAGCGTGCCAAGAAGATCATAGGCAATGATGCTCTTGTGAAGTCAAAACTCCAAAGTCTTGATCATCGACGCCGAGTTGCTAGCCTGTCTGTTTTCTATCGTTTACACTTCGGGGAGTGTGCTCTAGAGTTACACAATCTAATTCCGCCAAGTCCGTTCCATCATCGGACCACAAGACGTACGGCGTTGCGCCACCGGTACATGGTGGACATCCCACCTATACGTACAAAGCGTTTTATGAGTACATTCATTATGCGTACAGCTAAGGAATGGAATTCCCTGCCGGAGTCTGTGTTTCCTGATAGCTATAACCTAGGGGTCTTTAAGTCAAGAGATTATAAAAAAAAAAAAAACTGACTCCATCATTAGACCAGCCCTATGGTGCCAGGATAAAGCATTTTCATCCAAAATACACAGGTTACACACTATATTAGCTTAATGGGATATGGATTATTATTATAGTTAGCCCATACTGTAGTTAGTTAGTACTAGGATAGGGATAACGGTTCTAAATCCATTTGTAAGTTTAGCCCTAAGCCAAATACGTACAGAACTACAAATATTGTCAGTTACATAAAAAACTTAGTAAAAAGGGACTAAATAATTCGTTGAATTTCTGGAATATCTACCTACTAAAAATATCATTTTGATGACAGGAAACTATATAATATCATTGCAGGAAACTATCATCAAGTTCTTTATGTAAAGTGAAACATTTCATGGATCCAAGAGGATCGAAGACTAGGAATAAACGGTATTTTAACAATCTAAAAATAACTTTGGATTTATCCCCTAGGCTAAGTACATCTCAATACAACACACAGCGAAATGAGAAGCAGTCTTTATTCTGTGAAGTAATAATACAGAGGTGGCGGAAAGCGTGAGGGGGAGAGAATCCTCCCGCCTCGGCCCCCGGGGCGCAAGTCGCCCCAAGCGCGCCTCAAAGAGATGTCTGTATCACTGACGGGGCTCGTTAGGGCCGATGCCTGCCAGACCTGCGATATTGTTCGAAACAGTTACTGGAGGAACCCAAGTGGCTTTTATATAGTAGGTTGCTGAAACTCCTAAAGAAAGAGCGGGAGAATTCATTTGATGATTTCCTTCCCACAAGGTACAAAGCAAATTGACGTTGTTCAAGTTACGAATTGAATACATTGCATAGTGCGTCCATATTATTATCTAGCGAGGTAAAGAGACTGCAAAAATGCTGAGATTCAATGTAATTTTTCTTTTCATTTCAGACCGTAAGTAGAAACTTTAAAAAAACTCTGCTTTCCCGAGGAATTCTAAGTTTTAGGTCCAGACACTAATAGATATAATATTAAAAAGGTTTAAATTGGATATCTAACAAAAATATGTTTTGTAGAATTGTTTTTTGTCTCACAAACCCAGTTGGAAAACCGCTAATGAATGCAAATTTAAGTTACTTAACATGCAATACATGTAGGCATTATCCTTAAAACATGTATGCGAAACTTAAAACGCATTAAGATTAATTTATTTGGATATAAGATGGCAGTTTTCCACTGTGCCAGTCTTCTGGGTCAAGGTAAACGGATTGCAGCAAAACAAACCGAGGTAGATTGGCGGATCTTCGTTTTTATTCAAATTTAACATTAAATACATTGTTGTAGAATCCAATTTTGTAAGACAGACTATTTAATAAGACATTTTAATTAGCAAAAAATTACTAGCTGGCATGTTTATTTTCTTCTGCTATACTTTTTCAGGTACGAGTAAAAAGTGATCGTGAAAACTGGCCAGTAAAAAATTGAGAATACAGGGATAGCCCTGTACACTTAAACTTTTTACTGTTCTTTTTTGTGTGTCATCCAGTGTCAACAAGAAATATGTAACGAAGATTAATGTAACTGAATATGATTTAAAAGAGTGTCCATGGAGTTTCTTGCACGTTCTTCTCCTTAAAGATCTACGCTTTGGAACGTGCAATTTAGCTTCACTTGTTTGACTGACCAACATTTTGACAATTCAAAAGTGTAATTTTATATTTCCTTCTTACATCCTGACCTGTTTGTCTAGAGGTTAGTGGCCCTGACTGCTATACCGTAGGTCGTGGGTTCGATTCCCACCCAAGACAAATGTTTATTTAATGAGCATCATTTGTTCTGTGTGTGGGTGTAATTTATTTATAATATATGTTTATCAGCTATCCAGTGCTCATATCGCAAGCTCTGCTTAGTTTGAGACTAGATGGCGTTATGTAAATGTTTTGGAATATTATATTTTTTTATTCTTACTTACCATACAAATATGGTCGCTAAAGACACGTTAGGTCAATTTACTCACAATTATTTCATTGGATCCTTGGTTTATAATTTATTTAGATACTATTGACATAGAACACTCGGACTATTAGCATGGAAATACTAAGCACTACACTTTGTAGATAAAGAAAGGCTGCGAAAATGACCTACTTTACAGTTTATTTTATACTAATGAAATAAATCACTCGAACAACCTTTGCTGTTACGAAATTATAAATAACTACCCGTGAAAGTTGACAATTGTCCCAAAGGAACATATTCCCGGGATAAAAAATCCAGAAAAAACCGGCCAAGAGCGTGTCGGGCCACACTCAGTGTAGGGTTCCGTAGTTTCCCGATGAGTTTAAAAAAATGCTTGCATATACGTTTATACTACAAACTTAGTCCAGAAATTATTTTGTAGAACCCTTTTGTCTTTTTTGTACAAAAAATGTTCTTTCCATCAAGTTCAAAATAATTTTCCTAGAAAGTCCTTATAAAGTTCTACTTTTCAGATTTTTTTAATATTTTCTAAACTTATGGTTCAAAAGTTAGAGGGGGGGGGGGACACATTGTTTTTTACTTTTGGAGCGATTATTTCCGAAATTATTGACATTATCAAAAAATGATTTTAGTAAACCCCTATTCATTTTTAAATACCTATCCAACAATATATCACACGTCAGGGTTGAAATTAAAAAAAAAAATCACTTCCCACTTTACATATAGGGGGACTACCCTAATAAAACATTTTTTTCCAATTTTTATTTTACCACTTTGTCGGCGTGATTGATATACATATTGGTACCAAATTTCAGCTTTCTAGTGCTAACGGTCACAGAGATTAAGCGAGGACGGACAGACAGACAGACAGACAGACGGACAGACAGTTGGGCGAAACTATAAGGGTTCCTAGTTGACTACGGAACCCTAAAAAAACCATAAAATCTATGTGCAATAGCACACGGACATGTTCTACCCGTATACTAAATTTCATCCAAATCCGATCAGCCGTTCGAGAAAGTAACAAATATGCACGGACACAAACTTTAGGCACCATCATCATCCTTCTCGTTTTCACGTGATAATGTCAAACGAAATATGACAGGTAGGGTACGACGTCCAAAGCACTGTAAAATGAATAGCTTTGACAGGTTTTGGAGACCATTTATTCACTCTTGAACTATTGCTTATACCGCACTGCAATACGATGTATTAAGACCGAGTTGTAAGACTTGTGGTTCATAGATGGTGTTATAACAAGCCATTCATGAGGATCTATCATAAGCACATTGCAGGCATCATCACAAAGCCTGTGTAAATTCTAGACCAATTTTAACCAATTAGGTATTAGATGATCTAGAATGTATCTATGTAATTTGATTGACCATTTTAGACAGGTTTATGTTTCGTAACAATTTATCTTCAACGCAAATAAAATACTGACAGCATTTCTTGCATCGGGTCCAACCAAAAGCAGGTCAAAATGATGTAACATCGTCGCGCCGGACATAATATTGCAAAAGGAATGGAAACCTGCCATTGGCACTATCTACAAGGATTTGTGAGAAGGGGACACTTAAACTAAATCTACAATTAACTCATATAAACGGCATATTGACGATTCGGACATAATACTGGGTAATTTGTGAAACACTAACAACCTTGCGGGACAGTATAACTAACATCATAAACAACAACTTTTGTTCTATGACTTTTACAAAACATAGTTCATTTACCAAAAACAAACCTTCAAGATTTCGTCGTTCTATCTAACACATTTCAACGCTGTATTTTACTATGCCTACATACGTCTGTATGGCGCGACGGAGCGGGAGATAGTGTCAGATTTTTACTGACGAAAAACCCACTCCTGTTCCTTCGTTGTCTTTCGTAACGGAGCCGAATCTTCCTTTCAGAAGTAGATCCTTGGCCCCAGTAGGCTTCGACCCTGTTGGGCGCGCGTGGAACAATACGCGCCGTCGACGTCTCGGGCTCGGTTTGGACGGTTGGACGGCCCGCGCATACGATGACCGAAAATCAGGATCAGAATCCTGGCGGCGGCTGAGACTTGAGCGCCGTAGCCTGGTGCGTACGGCCTCCTCCTTTGCTAGCATTACTGCTTCGCAGAAGGAGGTGACCGCCTGCCAATCCTCTTCGCTCCGGACCTTGGCCTGTACCAAGGCCAGGCGCGAGAGATCGTTGCCGCCAATCGCCCCACGAGGATACAGCAGTGCTCTGCCCAAGCGGGTCACACTTCGACCTTATGCTCTACCATGTCCTCTGGGCGGTTCACAGAATGATGGCACCCGGACGGAACGTCCCGAACTTATTATATCCGGTCAAAACCTGCGTCATGCGGAAAGTGAGAACGCCGTGAGGTCTTTCCAGCCATGCCTCAAAGAGAGCACTTACCGCCATAACTATTGCGTGCCCAACACTGTGTTGCGACAGTCACTATCGCTATTTCACCATGAGATCCCGCCGGAACTCTGTCCGCCATGCCACGACTTGTCGCGGTTCTCTAGCAGATCAGATTTGTATTTGAGAATCGTACTACAATGTATCAACGTCTTCACTTGAAGTATGAAATTAAAGAAACGATTAGCAGATATGGCAACTATCAGAATAGCGGTCAAAGACGATACTCCACTTGCTTGCGAACGCTTATCACTTCAAGTGCTGTCAATACACTTATAAGTATTGTTATGTGTGTTGTATTGTATTTTTTTATTTACTGTTTATGTTTTATTTTATTTATTTTGTGTGATCCTGGTGACTACCGCCAAAAATTTTTTTCTTTTGTTTTAAAAAAAAAAGTAAAGCCACACGATGGTACCTATTTTTTGTATGGAGCCTAAGTTACCTTTTAGCTAAAAGGGATTCTTTAACAATAGATCAGTTAAGTAGTTGTATGAATAACAAGTCATATTTTTTTAGACAGATGTTACTATAGTACATTTTGATATTGTGGAGAAAGTTTGTCATTGTACCCGAGGCAAAATGCACCCAAGCCGTACAGGCTAGGGTGTTATGGAGCCGACTGCGGCAGTTACAAATCTCCACGTATATCAAACGACGTTTTTCAATACACTTCGGTGAAATACTTTCTATGAAAATTACGACGCATTTTTTGTTCATTTTGTTTTGTAGAAAATTTTCCAAAGTTGACATACATTTTAGTTTTGATTTAAGAAGATGGCAGTAGGCTATCGCAAGTATTTTTTGCCTCAATCACAACACACTATGACAGCGTAACATCTAAAGAATTCTCTTCAAATCATAAATTCGATTTTTTTCACAAATAACACAAATGAATAAGTTACTTAATAATAATTGATATACTTTTTTCTCGCGCTTATCCTTTGCAGGTTGTAGGAGAAGCAAAGGTATCAAACCGTTTTAATATTAAAAATAGAAATTCAAATATTGTTGAATTTAGAACACAGATAATTGTTAATTTGTCGGCAATAATTCTTCATAAATCCAATTCGTTCATAAAGCCAATTTAAATTTTCATTAAATATTAAAAACTTAAAATATCCGCCTCTGCTTTGCAAAAATAATCACCATTGACCGTGAGAAATAGGAAAGTTTTTTCTTTCCTATTTGTTTGCTGTTACTGCTGTACTTGTTGTGAAAAAAGAAAATGGTGATATACATGACATGTTGAACCTAATCGTAGGGTACCATGTATGAGCCAGTTTTCGAGGAAGTGTATTGAAAAATAATTAAGTAAGAAAATAAAACAAAAAACGCAAACTCTCAAGCGACAGTTTGCGTTGTTGTTCCTAAAAGGGTCGATCATGCTGGTATTTAGGGTTCCGTAGTCAGCTAGGAACCCTTATAGTTTCGCCATGTCTGTCTGTCCGTCTGTCCGTCCTCGCTTAATCTCTGTGACCGTTAGCACTAGAAAGCTGAAATTTGGTACCAATATGTATATCAATCACGCCGACAAAGTGGTAAAATAAAAATAGAAAAAAAAATGTTTTATTAGAGTAGCCCCCCTATATGTAAAGTGGGAAGTGATTTTTTTTTTATTTCAACCCTAACGTGTGATATATTTTTGGATAGGTACCTATTTAAAAATGAATAGGGGTTTACTAAAATCATTTTTTGATAATGTCAGTTATTTCGGAAATAATCGCTCCAAAAATAAAAGCAATGTGTGTGTGTGTCCCCACCTAACTTTTGAACCATAAGTTTAGAAAATATGAAAAAAATCTGAAAAGTAGAACTTTATAAGGACTTTCTAGGAAAATCATTTAGAACTCGATGAAAACAACAGTTTTTGTACAAAAAAGACAAAAAGGTTGTACAAAATAATTTCTGGACTAAGTTTGTAGTATAATCGTATAAGCAAGCATTTTTTTTTAACTTTGTTTAGGTACATATTTTATTATCCTGAACGTATCTTCTTTCAAACAAAAAAAGAATTATTAAAATCGGTTCTCGCAATCCAAAATTACCACCGAAAACGTCTTCTGGTACCTATGTATTAATTAGTAACCCAATTACCCGAGAGATGGCGCTGGCTGGCTTTGGGCTATTTCGCGTTCGCGCTGTTAGGATTTTTCCTTAGTTGATTGGGTCGGGTATTATCGAATTGTTCGGTTGGTCTCTCCTTGGCATTGGCGGTATTATCTTATAACTACATAAAACTTCTATCAGGAACATGCTAAGGCAATTTAGAACAAAGCTAAAATTCATTTTTTAACGCAATCTATCAAAATGTTAAGGTAAAAACCAGTTCATAAATGGTTCGATAGATGGCGTTGCGTAATGACGTTTTTTTTTTAAAAGTCGATGTTAAGATTTTCCGTGCTTTCATGACCTACCGTGGTAAAAAATCGTTGCTTCTTAAATATATTCGTAATTTTTCGAGTGCACAATCGCTGAAATTTCTACTACTTGCATACTGTTTTACTTATCACCGTCCTTTGTGGGCCCGTTTTTAGGGTTCTGTATTTATTAGAGTTCCGTACTTAGTATGTCAACGTAACAAATAGCCTTTTTTTAAACTCATAAGTGGAAACACTTATTGTGACGGACGGGAAACTACGGAACCCTACACTGAGCGTGGCCCGACACGCTCTTGGCCGGTTTTTTATAAACACAAAGTATGTTAAAGAAAACAACACCGTCTTACCTACCCGTTTCAAGATTGCGGACAAGCCGAATTTAATTTTTTATTAAAAACCAGTTTTTGCCAAAAAAATGTGATGCCCGCGAATTACGGAGAAATTTTGGTGAAGCCAGGTTTTTTTGAGGTCAAGACTCATTGGATGTTCGCTTAACATTGCATAACCGACCAAACTTGCAATGATACCGTTTTAGGAGATTTTGTAACAGATTAGCTTAGATACTTGCAATCATTTTAATATTTTATCAAGTCGAGTCACAATTCCGTCAATTAATTCCGCAGCTCTTATATTGGAGACGTTAACGTTACTTTATGCTCTGTTAAAATTGAGTAATGCGTGTATATTGGCGGCGGCACACATCAAATATACATACTTTCTGAATTCATAAACACTTTTGCGCTGGGTTTTAAAACACTGACTAAGTAATTAACTTGATGAATATGTATTAGGTTCACTAGATAGATAAAGCATAATATTTTACTTTCTTAGTCATTAATACTAATTTGTATAGCTATTAAGTTTATTATACTTATCTAAACTCTGTTCAAAATAACATTAGACATTTATGAAAACCTTTTCCGTCGTCGTTTTGTTCCACGTGGAAAGTCACTGCAGCACCCGTAACACCCTCGCCAACGGCTCGGGCGAATTCCGCCTCAGTCACAATGACAAACGTTCTCCACTTATATTAAAATGTATCTCGGGAGAATTAACCGATTTTGCATTTATTACGTTGGTGACATGACAAATGGCGTAGTTGGTATTGTAACTACTTTTTTGCTTTTAATACCATCCTTATGCCTACGAAATAGAAGTCAAAATATGTTGAACAGACAGTAAAAAAGGTTTCTTCAAATGTCTAATCTTAACGCGAATGGGGTATAAGCATATGTAAAGTGATTTATAAAGGCATTAAGTAGGTAAATGAGGAACGTTTTACTGTAAAACTATATAGAGATACTTCCCAACACAATCTCTGGATATCCCAAGCCTGCCAAAAAAAAATTACTTAATAGCAGATTGTTTTCATATCTTCTCAAGAACCTTCTAATATCACAAGGGCAGACAAAAACAAGGTAAGTAATTTAAACTTATGATCCTAGACACTACGGTGCGGTGTTCTAAGGTCTTATCAACATCATCATTTCAGCCGATATACGTCTACTGTTGGACATAGGCCTCCCCCAAGTGTCGCCACAATGAACGATCCTGTGCGCAAGGTCTTATCATGATGTGTTAAAATATCAGTCGTGCGAGTAAGGACGAGGGATGGAGCTATACAGTATAGGTAGTAAAATGGATCGCGTTAAGAGCTCATGGTAGGGCTCGTAGTAGCTCGTGCTGGAATGTCAAGCGGAGTAAACCTATGCGATATTTAAGAGATAATTAAGAGTTAATAAAACAATCAGCAATGAATACAGTCATAATTGTGACAAGTATTGTTACTGTAACACTAATAAATGAAGAAGGCACGAAAACGCTAGATCACTATCTAAAAGAATGATTATTTCGAACAGAAGCGTAATCTATATAATTATAATAAATCTGTAGAAGTGAAAATTCTGTACATTGAAAATATCGAAAAAATAAATGGCAGGGGGTGTTACTAGACCGACACCGAACACAAAAATGTGATTAAAAAAATTTTGGTCTGTCTGTCTGTTTGTTCAGGCATCACGCAAAAAGTACCGGTTCGATTACGATGAAACTTGGTATGATAATTCTTTAATATCCTGGGCACCACACTGGGCACTTTTTATCCCGCAAAAGTATATACAATAAAAAAGAAACTTAATTTTGCGGTTCAATCACCAGACCCGATTACTGTACCAACCACAGTAACCGCAGTAATACTGTTTTTTTTTGACCGGCCTGTTGGTCTAGTGGTTAGTAGCCCTGACTGCTATGCTGAAGGTCGTGGGTTCGATTCCCACCCAGGACAAATGTTCGTGTGATGAGCACGATCATTTGTTCTGTGTCTGGGTGTAATTTATCCATAATATGTATGTATTTAGAAATATATAAGTAAGTTTAGCAGTTGTCTAGTACTCATAACACAAGTTTTGCTTAGCTTGAGACTAGACGGCGTTGTGTGATAGTTGTAGAATATTATAAAAAAAAAATCGCTCGCCATACCATTCAATGGACTATCACACACAACAAAACTCATTGATAAGTTTCGTCATCCACGCGAACGAAGTCGCGGGCACTGCTAGTAAATTAATATTTTTTATTATTCTCGTGTAGAATGGAACAAGACGGTTATTACGCGAAGAACGATGACTATGGTTATTTAACAGTGTCATAATATAGTATGAAATGTAGTAAGATCGTGTGGCTTTTGTATCTGCCGAGAGAGGAGAGAGCGGGGTATTGTCGTGTTCACTTTCGAACGTAAATGCACATTGCGGCTATAGCCACATGCCGTGTTATTAGAAATTGAACTTGGAACCGAAAATTGTGCAATAAATTTTTTTTTCTAGTTTTATCAGCGGTTTCATCCCGCAGGAACCCTTCCTTTTCTCCGAAGTAAACTAGTGGCAGTCATGGATAGTTTAAATTTCTATAAAGGAAATATTTTTTTGAAATTGGATAAGGTCAGTAGCCTGATTCACGTAAAATCAAAGTAGCCAAATATCATTGAAGTTTTATAGTCGTTTGATCGAAGTCCTACCCAAAATCGGTATTCACGTGTTCCTTTAAAGAGATTCGATAGAGCGACAATTCAACTGGCTCGAAACTAAACGATCTCGTCATCATTTTCCTGCCCTTGTCACGTTTTATCTGGGGTCGGCGCAACACGTTTTTTTTCTTCTATTCTGTCCTGTCATTCGTCAAGCTATCACTAACTCCCTTTTCTTTCATTATTATTATCACTTCTCTTACAATCTATCCATATTTTCTTTGGCCTCCCTCTTCATCCATCGATCCATCCACATGTATACTCACAACTTTTTTAGAAACTAAACGATCTATCAACGTCTTATTGCCAGTAGTTACATTATTATATTTTCTTCCACAGATCAGAAGGTTTCCATAGAAATAAATATACTTCCATGAAATTTTGCCGTTTAGTAATTTATTTGGCTATACTTAAAGACTAATATTATGAAGAGGATTTTTTTTTTTATTTAAATACTGAATTAACTCAAAAACTACTGAACCGATTTTCAAACTTCCTTCACTGGTAGAATGCTTCTAAGTCAAATCAAATCAAATCAAATAGTTTATTGACACAAACAATTATTTTACACACAAAGATTTGAAGACCTGACTTCTGAGCTAGGTAAAAACCTGTATTACAGAAGTCGGTGTCTTCTCCCATTAGTGTCACTTAATTCTCGAAATTGAGGTGACCTTGAATTTAATTTACAAATAATAAATAAATGAGGAAAAATAATAAGTGACATAGAGATATATTTTTCTATTTTATTTAACCATTTATGTACACACAATTATAAAAGAACAGAAGAAGGAAACAGAAGAATAGTACTAGCATTGAAGGTGAAGAAGCTAGTTAATGCTAGAAGTACCTAGATAGCGAAATAACGTTATTCGCATTTGATATGTGGAATCAGTCTCTAAAAAAATGGTGATTGCTAGTTGAACTATCTACCGGAATAGAACATTCTGTAGGTGTATTATTTAACTATAGGCTACGGAAAACGAAAGTCTGCTATTATCGTTTCTGTCATTAGCATTTCAAATGACCAATAATCATTGTTTCTTGTTGTGGTTGAAATATGTATAACTGTCAGATGCATATGTGTTTCCCGGGAAATTTCCAGTAAACACTAAACAACTATACCTAAGTTTTTAGTTTAAATGAAACTTGAAACTCCTGTCCAGTTTTTTCTAAGTAAAAAATCTATGTACAAAATTTCAAAACTGTATTATGAAATATCACAAAGTTATAAGCCAGTTATGGTACCTGGTTGGCGACATAAATACATGGTCACTGGGTCATCCGGGCGACTGAGGGGTTGTTTTGCTTCCGCACCCAGTTGGTGCCTAATGCCCGCTATGACCTGCCGTGACCTGTTTTGTACTTAGTGTCGGTGGTGTCCAACTTTTGACCGTTTTTAAATATTTTTGGGAATAAACATGACAAAATATAAATATAAATGGAATCGATTCAGTTGCTGATTCCGAACAACTACATTCAGGATTTGGCTTAAATACTAAAAAAATATCTTGTATATTGTATTGAACTTTTCCTTGTACTATCGATAAATAAAAGAACTTATGTACGTCATACTTTAACAATGCAGGTACAACGTTTTATCAATACTACATTCCGTGTACCTAGTTGACCAGTATTTACTTCGCAAACTCAATAGACTTAGGGATCTCCCTTTTTGTAGCATCCAGTACTTAATTGATTTTTAATAAAACAGTAATTATTTGAACAATGATACACGTTCCTAGTAGGAAAATTTACTCATTGCAGTCTACTGGAGTACCTATTTGTTTAGTGTACTAAAAAGATAATAAATCTATATTAACCCTAGCTGACTCGGAAAAAAGTGGAGGTTGGGATTAAGAGGGTAAAAAATAACCTACGGCCAAAAATAGGTCGTAGTAGGGTATTTTATTAGGTATAATATAAACAAAAAAAATCATTAAAATCGGTCAAGCCGTTTCAGAGGAGTTTGATAACAAACGTCGACACGAGATTTTTAAATATTTCAGACTAGCTTTTGCCCGCGGCTTCGCCCGCATACATGAAATATAGCCCATGTCACTCAGGAATAAAGCAGCTTTCTATAGGTGAAAAATTTTCGTAATCGGACCAGTACTTTCAGAGATTACCTCCTACAAACAAAAAAACACACTTTACCTCTTATAATATTAGTGTAGATTAAAAAACTGAAGACTATGTTTGTTTGTACGCGATAATATTAGTCACCAATATTTTGTATTCGAACATTCCTTTAGTGTTAGATAGTCCGTTTATTAAGGGCCAAGCGCCCGAAAAGTGCCATAAAACAGTGATTTTCTGAGGCCTACTCCTCCGTAACGGCTAGGTCAATTGGTTTGAAAAAAATATATGTTTATTATAGATTCATGAACAATAATATCAACATTTGATTTTTTCGTGCAATTAATACTATTGTCAAAAAAAAAAATTTAGCAATTTCGCAACTTTTCCCTACTCCTTCGAAACGGCTTGGACCTTTAGAAACATTTTTACACATAAAAATTGGTGGTTAAATATTCTTCAAAGTGAACATTGCATATGTAAATCAATCAATATCTCGCAGAGGAAATGGATTTAAAGCGCTTTCCGGGCGCTGCTGGCCGCAAATAAATGCACAGATTTGCGTACTGCCGCCTAGGCGAGTGCGAGAGTTGCGTTCACATAATTTCGGTCAGATGGTTCAAGGGACTATACGCCTTAAGGCTACGACTCACGAAATCACGACAGCACTAAAGATGCGGGTAAAGCCTCGGGGGATCACTATATACTCGTAGTTAGTCATACTTAATCACCACATTAATACGATGATAGTTAATGCAAAATTACTGAATGGGGTTATTAAATATGTGCTAGGGCTTGGGGATTATTCGAAAGAGTTACCGTGACCCTGGAACACATAGGACAACTAAAGGAACAGCCCCCCTAGCCAAGTTACAACCGTATCGTGTCGAATTCCGTTCTCCAATCGGTAACGCTTCGGTGTCAGCAATTGTAGAAAACGATGTGGGTAGCCATGTTGACGCACCTGCGTCAGCCGCTCGTTCTACAATGTAGCGTTTGTTTAACAAAGGATTTAGCGTTAAACGTTGTAGAAATTCATTCTATCATTTTGAACGATGTGAATTTGGCTACGGATTTTTCTATTCGTTTGTTCCGACCACGCGACTTTACGTTGAGATGATGTCATTCCCATACGTTTCTTCACTTTTCTACAGCGTTAACGATTGCAGAATAACAACTTGGCTAAGCGTGCAGGTGGGTTTTCTATCCGGAACGGAAAGAAGATTCAGATTATTGTAGAACGAATTATAATATTTACGAGTATTTATAAAATAATGGTTTTTATTATAATTTTATGTGACTATAGGGTAGCTTCCAGGGTCAAAATAATTACATTTTATTTAGTCCGTATTTTAGATTATAAAAAAAAATATTGGACACGTATTTTTTCTTTTTTTGAATAAACAAAAAATAACAAAGATATAGCCCATTAAAGTTACGTGTGACGTCACCCCGTGCGAAAAAATGCAGCACAGCGGGCGTGACGTCACCCGTAACTTTAATGGGCTATATCTTTGTCATTTTTGGTTTAATTTACAAATAAAAAAATACGTGTCCCTTATTTTGAATAATCTAAAAGACGGACTAATTAATTTTATTTACGGCAACTAGCCTATTCTATGTGACTATTATAATAAGAATATAAATGAATATGATAAGAAATAGTTATTTATCAAGTCGTTAAACAGTGACGTAATCCTATACAGAATTTATTATTCTACTCACTTTCAAGTGTTCTGTCACGATTGGCAATGACCTCAATAGATTTTCACTGAATTACTTTTCAGTGAAATCTTTAGAAAGTTTTATCGATCTATTTTGTGATATTGTTTATTTATTATATTACATAACATAAATACGTTTGATATAAACCACAGAAAAGATGAAAGAGGATAGAATGGCTTTGTGGGCGAGCCAGGTGCGCCACAAAGTAGGGCAATGCTCATAGTTCAACTACCAATAGCAAGCTTGCGATCCAAGTGTGCGTGGTCTGTTAGTTGCGTAATACACGTTCGTATTAGTTTATTGCCTGTAGTGGAGTTAAAGGGTGTGAGACAAGCGGCGACACTCGTTGTAGTGCAAATCAGAAAGTATTTCTTTTCTAACCTCTTTCATCTTTTCCGTGATATAATCGCTGTACCTACTTGGATTGAGAATGTTTAAAAAAAGTCAACTTTCCCAAAGAGCGAACTTTGCAATTTCAGCAATCAATTTAAGGAGGATTCATGAGCAGATGTAGACGTGGCGATGACGCTTGGAGGGAGGCGAAATCTTTAGGTCTAGGCATTGGGTGTCCTTTGGTTGAACGATGATTAAGTTTAGCATAAGCATAAGCGGCTTTATAATATTTCCCCGAGTCCCCTCAGGCTTCCTCTCTAGTAGTGCAGGTTAGTGGATGTCGTACCTACTGGGTCTGCGCTCTAGCTGCGATTTGTTTTCACGTTTACCGCATATGGCTCTCTGATTGGTTAAGAGCTTGGAGCGGACCAATAGGAGCACCGAACGTCATAAACGTGTCGATCGCATTGACGTAAAACCAACTCGCACTAGGCACTCTGAACAATTTAAGGATTAACTCCTTCTTGGACTCGAAAAGAAGTAGAAACAGAGGAACAAAGACATTGTTATAAACTATGACAGTAAAACAAAATTTTATATGTATTAAAAATAACAGAATTCATTTCAAAAACAATGTGTCGTGTTGAAAACATAAATGACAGGTTATTATGATTTATCATTGACTTGGTTTCAGTGTTTGCACGCACTAGCTTACAGTAGCTCAAATGTTGCACTGAATATAATAAATATATGTTGATTTGGACTAAGCATTTCGCGTCGTCGTTAATACCGCGTCCATCGAAGGACTGGAACAATTTGCCTGCTGCGGTCTTCCCGTCCTTTTATAATTTGGGTGTCTTCAAAGCTAGAGTGAATAGGCTCATAATAAACCAGTGCGCCTCACCATCAACGATTGCATCACTGCTTACCATCAGGTGGGATCTCAGTCAAGCACTAGTTTATATCAGATGAAAAAAAAGCAAAATTGTGAGCGTTTATTTATTACTATTTTTGAGTTACATCCGTTTTTTTTTAAATTGACAGATGTCCAATTAAAACTTGCTTAGTGAGTATACCGTACTATGCATTTGCTTCAATGCAGGTTTTTTAGTCAGTAAGAGTCTGACACTATCTCCCGCTCCGCCCAAGAGCGGGGGTTGTCATAGGATGATTTTTCCCATCGGAAAAAAAAAAGGTATATTGTTTAGGAAAGAGAAATTAGTCTTTATAAATTTTGTTTTTAATAATAAACACAACACAACAGGACACAAAAGAACTTATAAGGGACAAGAATCGTGTAAAGGTTTAAAAAGTTTATATGTGTGTCTGTTTGTTAATCTGTCACACCTGAACGACTGAATGTTTGTATGAAATTTAGTACACGGGTAGAAAATGTTCTGAAATGCGACTTAGGACTTTTATCCTGAGAGTAGGTTTCCTTGGGATAATTTATATTTCCATGCAGGCTAAGACGCTGGAAGAAGCTGGTGTAATTGGTATTGTAATATGGATGAAGATGTCTTGCTTTTCCGATTCCAACTAAACTGCCATGAGATCAGAAACATGATGATTAGTTTATACCTACTTGCGTATATATTTAGCACCTGCAAAGTCTACAGACATACCATGTAATATTAATATCATGTAATATTATTCTTTGACTTATTCCAAGTCATGGCTAAGGCATTAATATTAGATATTCTTTATTAGATATGAATAATTAACTAAGTTTCGTTACGTCATCAAGTACGGTAATTGTGTTGTGCTTGAAATTGGACGTATTTCACTTTATGGATGTAATTAATGGAAACTAAAACTGATTTTAATGTTTTTGTTATCGGTCACGTTTGGCACAAAAATTCGATTAGCCGTGACGTGGCTTGTGTATGGACATTCATTTTCACAAGAAGTAGTGTAAGGCTGTTTTCAATATTCTAAAATCGGTCTTCTTTAAAGTAAATTTAATTTCTTCTACAAAGGTTAATTTTTTATGAAGGCGAATTTAAATTGTTTGGATTTTTATTTTTCTTTTCTTATGTATTTCTAATTTGTACGTAGGTATGTGTGAGGCAAAAATAAACGATTTTTCTTCTACTTAGTATATGTATAAATAAGCCGAAATCTAGTAACTAATATTTAATAAATCAATAAAGAAAATCGACTGCCGTGAAATGAAAAAAAATTGAAATACTTAATCCCTGGCTATAGTTGAGTATTTGTTACTGCGCCATAACAGTTATCACCTTGAGCATTATGACTCGAGAGGAAAGAACCATTATCATAACTCACAAATGTGTTAACAACTAATTGATTAATAAAAACCTTAGACTGATAACAAATGAGACAATACATTGTGTTTAAAGAGAACTTCAAACAATCAGAGCGGTATTGGAAGAAAGTCTACAATATCACTACAATGCAAGGAGCCTATTCTTGTTTAAGTATGTGTATAATCACATACAAGTTTATGTATCTAAAAGACTGCGTGAGTGTTTCAAGGAGCTACCGAGGCCCTGGAAATTCAAGGATAACTGAAGGTACACAGATGGATTTTAAACAGCAAACGTCACACACAAGGAATGTCTGAATAGCATAGTCATTAGTCGACCTTATAATGTTCCCACTGTTGGGACTCAGGCCTCCTCTCTAGGAGAGGGAATGGACCGTAATCCACCACGCGGGCCCAAAGCGGGTTGGTGAATGTCTCATGTCTTCGAATTTTTGGTTCTAGGACCTGCTGGTTTACTCACTATGTTTTCCTTCACCGTTTTTAGAGCAGTGGTGATGGAATAAATTACACAAAGTAATGCGCCTGGCTGGGTTTGGACCTGCGACCTATAGCTCGTAAGTCGGGGCCGTTACCACTCGGTCACCACTGCTCTAAGGTAGTAAGAATAGGAGTGCCTGACTTCATTCCAGCTCTCAGAGCCGGAGATGATAGATAGATAGATGACTAGATAAGAGATAGATTCCTTAACCTTTTAACCGCTTGCACTTTTAGCGGTAGGGACACGTTTTCGTGTTCCATTTTCGTCCTAAAATGGAACGAAAAAATCATGCATGATCCTGTCGCAGAAATACGACACGAGCGGTAGGGACACGGAAACGTGCGGTTAAAAGGTTAAAGAACGCAAATAACAGCAGGTAAGGCCTTTGGAATAAGAGGCTATTTTCCTAATGAGTAAAAAATTTGGAATAATAACTGGCGATTGCATCAGCGCCCACCATCACGTAGAATCGCAGCCAACCACTAAAAACAGTGGCGTAACTATAGGGTGGCAAGGCTGGCAAAATGCCACGGGCCCCTGCCCCTGTGGGGCCCCCGGTCCAAGAGACCTTAAGTTCAGAAGAAATAAATCTACAAATTCAAATCAATTATAAAGATTTATTTAACGCATTGATAAGAAAAGGATCAATTTCCAATTCTGATACGCCACTAGGAAGCTTACGTTCAGTGACGAAATATAAAAATCCTTGTGCATTGGAAACTTACCGATTTATTAATAAGAAATAATATTGCTCATCTGTACTTCAGTGATTTACATCAAAATTAAATTACTAAGTTGACGCTTTTCCTGGGGCCCCATCTAATGATTTTGCCACGGGCCTCAAATGGTATAGTTACGCCACTGACTAAAAAAGTGATGAACGACGGAAAATTCGGGTTTCGGCAACAGTTTCGGTTTCGGCAGAAAATCAAAACTCAGCGTTCGTGTATTATCGTGCATCTTTCGGAGCCCTCTAGTGCCATGCCATTTAAATCAAATTAGTTAATTGACTTAAATAATTGACTTACAGAAAAGTTACACGATGTTGATTTGCTAGAAAACTAACCAAGATTTACGAGCTCGTTTGCTTTTATAATGTTAGTATTAGGAATGATTGAAATGATTAAGACTTAATTGGTATAAAAGTATA
This sequence comes from Mythimna ferrago, assembly GCA_910589285.2. NCBI lineage: Eukaryota > Metazoa > Arthropoda > Insecta > Lepidoptera > Noctuidae > Mythimna > Mythimna ferrago. Next base: position 19,550,724 of record OU342673.1, on the reverse strand, counting down.
CAATTTAAAAATAATAATATAGGTAAGCAAACGCATTTATAAAGAAATCATTGGGCATAAAAAAAAACATCAACGTGCTGTCAATGGGAACAGCAATGCTCTCATGCAGCTCTTAACGCGATCCATTTTACGAATTAAACCAAACTATTAAAAGGATGGAGCTATAGAGAGTGTATAGCTTCGTCCCTCTTTCTCACTCGCACGAATGACAATTTAACACTTCATGGTACAGATACCGGCACGGATCTTGAGCGCTGGCTTCAAGTTGCGCAGAAGTCAAATATTCGGTCTCTTTAGTGGTACGAAGTGAGACGCGGGGACGGGGAGTGTCAGTGATTGGTTCGCCGCGCCAGCGTGTTATAGACACGAGTGTCACTCGTGATTCGTTCCCTGCGCTTGCTGCAAACAACGACGACGATTGGCTCGCCAATGTATGGAATGCGCAAAGCGATCCATACTCTGACGCCGAGCGCTCAAGATTCGTGCCGGTACCTGTAAGCCCTGCAATGCCTAGAACGCTAGCAGCATTGGCACGTTTAATCGCAATATTCAGTCGTTGCATTGGCCAAAGAAAAGTCCAGCCCTATTGCCTATGGCCACGTGAAGGGTCGATTAGCCGTTTACTAATATCTTGAACAACTTGATCAGCACTCAGACCATATAACCTTAGTGTTTCGAACCCACACGGCTAAAACATTAATCCCGATAGGGATTTGTATATAAATATTTATTTATTTTCTGGTAGAGTCTCGGTTTCCTGATAGCTACGTAGTGGGGACTTTAAGTCAAGAGTGAATAGGTTACTTCTAGGGAAACGTGCTCCATTGTCGACCACAGCGTTGCTTTCCATAGTTTCCATTATGTGCGATAGTGGCGACTAACAATAACAAAAATGTAAGTTATAAAGCCCCTCGCCCACGACGACTTTTTGTAGCGATACTGTCGCGCGTTTCGTAAGCGCGCGACAGCATCGCTACTAACGCGCGTTAGTCGCATTTGCAAGCGCTATAGCAAAAACGCCAACGCGCTACAGCATCGCAACTGTATCGATGCGAACGCTCTACAGCATCGCTACAAAAAGTCACGGGGGGCGAAGGGCTTAAGGACTTTAAAATTTTGATTGTGCTTGTTACAATTTTGTGCTGGGTATCACAAAGTTATTAATTTAAAACAATTACTAGGTAGGAGGGTAAAATATAGTCAACGATCTATTTTTAGACCTGCCAAATATATACAAAAAAAAAAAAACATAGAAATCGGTCAAGCCGTTTCGGAAGACTTCGATAACAAACATTGTAACGCGAGATTTACATATACATTATTGTATATATTAACTTTAAGAGAACAAGGTCTAGAGTATAACATTTAATCAAGTAGATACCATTCGTATGCAGTAGCTACCTACACATCATAATAATATGGCCCACACAATCATTGATTTAACACTGCAATCGCAGTGTAGTCCTCTAGATTTATTTCTTGAAACATACGTCCTGAATTTATCAATTAAACATAAAGTCGTCATTCTCCTACACACTGTCTCTTCTTACAAAACATGAAAGGCCATAAACATCAATTTTATCGTCATTCTGATAAAAAAATGCAGACCAACAAAAAGGTGTTCATTATTTTTATGAAGATATTTTTTGACTGGACCCAAAATAAGGTATTCAGAAAAGTAATAAACTTTTTAATTAGCTACGTAGATACTGTAGTTTCGTCTGATAAGGTTAACACGGTGCTGATGCTTGCAAAAGTGGTTTTCGGCACCTGTTTTACCGGTCTGCATCGAAGTTTTACAAATATTAGGTAGATTATTATATTTAAATAAATTAAACTCATTCAATCTAACTTAGTACTTTGTTATGACTATCTATCCTTATGCATTGTAAAATTCAAGGCAGTGTAGATAAGAGGTACCTCAAACGCTCAAACATAGTTTCTTAGCAGTAAAAACTAAAAACCAGTCAGTTCCGTCATAAAGAACCTCTAAAAAACAACGCTACACACAGCAAAACCATTGTGAAGTTATCAGTTCATCAATCTCAGATATATAATTAAGAAACACAAGGATATTGCAGACGATCCTCTACTCGAATTCACAGTCAATCAAAATGACTTCATTGTATTGTATTTATATTGACACTTAGTTTTAGTTATCGCTTTAGTCAATTTGGAAAAACTCAACACAGCTAAGAAGTAAGAAGTCATTAAGTATCAATTTGATGACTGGACGCGGCCGCGCATCGTTAAGAAACCAACAAACTTAAACAAAAACAACAAACAGAAAAAAAATAACAATCACATCGCCTGAACGAGATTTTGTTCATCAAGTCAGTAACAAAATATAGTACCTATTGTAAAAAATCAAACATAATATTGCAATAGAAGGCAAGCTGCAAGGAAAATTAACGTCAATTTTTATTGCAAGTCGCTGTTTAGAATCGCTTGAAATTTAAGAAAAAAATATATACCAACCATTGGTTTAGCCTCCATTTCGTCCGTTGTTCGAAAATAACATGAGTCGATAGAATCACTTTTGCTTTGCTTGAGTCGTAAGAAAGTAAGCGCACTATGACATAATTTGTGATGGAGTGCGATGCGCGTGCGCCGAGGCGAGCGCGCGAACTGTCAGTGCGCGTGCTACTGACACGCTCGCGGTTGTCAGTCGTCAGCGACGGCGACGCCGACTCCCAGCAGTTTTCCAACTGCGACTACTGCGTCAATAACCAACACTTTAACCGTTACACAGGTTGACACTGTGCATCTCGACGCAGGCCAACGAGCCCGATTAACTCATCAAGATGAATTCGGATTTCGTAGTGACGAACAGTCAACAAGGAAAATACCTTATCACGAGTTCGAGCTGCATACAAGTTACGTTTGCATTAATTTTATTTGAGTGTAACGTAAGTTACCATTTTTATTTTTATTTTTAAGTCTTACTTGTAAAATAGACTAAGAAGTATGTAGGTATGATAGGTATGAACAAGAATATAATTTCTTTATTGTACAGTTATCTCATAATATGAACAGGACAATGTATAAAAAATTGTAGATGCAAGTGCAATAGGCGGTGTTGTGGCTTAGCTTTACATGGATTAACTGAACGAGAGGAAATAGATTTAGGTCTGTCAATGCACAACAACATAATTCCCCTCTACATTATAGGTACATCCTAGAAATTGCATTATTTGTAAAAATGAATCCATATTTATTCAAGAAACTGTGGACAGTGAAGAAAACATCCATGCGTGCTCAGTATATTAATGATTTATGTCTTGTGAAATGTAAAATTTCTCTTATGAGGAAAAGCTTTTTTGGTATTGCACTGCAAATAATAATATTTTTTTTTTTTTTTTTTTTTTTTTATTATTGATAGGCTCGCGTTTGACCACTATCTCACCTGATGGTAAGTGATGATGTGGCCGACGATGGAGCACGCTTGCCTAGAAGTAACCTATTCACTCTCGACTTAAAGACCCCTAGGTTGTAGCTATCAGGAAACACAGACTCCGGCAGGGAATTCCACTCTTTAGCTGTACGCATAATGAATGTGTTTCCAAAACGCTTTGTACGAATGGGTGGGATATCCACCATGTACCGATGGCGCAACGCCGTACGTCTAGTGGTCCGATGATGGAACGGACTTGGCGGAATTAAATTGTGCAATTCCAACGCACACTCACCGAAGTGTAATCGATAGAAAACCGCCAGGCCAGCAACTCGGCGTCGATGCTCAAGGCTTTGGAGCTTTGACTCAACAAGCGCATCATCACCGATGATCCTCTTGGCTCGCCTCTCAATCGACTCCAGAGCATCAAGCTGATACTTGGCAGACCCATCCCAAAGATGAGAGCAGTACTCCATACACGATCGAACTTGCGCTTGGTATAGGTTGAGCAGCTGTTCCGGAGTGAAGTACCGCCTCACCTTAGCTAAGATCCCCAGTTTTTTGGCAGCCTGTTGTGCTTTTGCCTCAATGTAAGAGCCGAAATTGAGGGTAGATGATAACGTTACCCCAAGAAGCTCAAGGCCGTCGGTTATCGGCACGGTCACACCCCGGAATATAGGAGCCGGGTAAAATTGGCTTCGTTTGGCGGAAAAAAGACACGCCTGGGTCTTAGCAGCATTGAACTTGACCAGGTTGGCATCGCCCCAATCGGATACCGCCTCCAAGGACAAGTTCAAGCGCTCAACCATAGCTTCCCTCAAAGACTGGATCTGTGACCCACTAGTACGTGCATCGGACACGTAACTCTCAGCAACAGTGCTAACGTCTGCATACCCAAAGGTACCGGGTTTAAGTAGGTCGTTTATGTGTAGCAAGAACAGTGTTGCAGAGAGCACCGACCCTTGAGGGACCCCGGCGTTAATATCCATTTGCCTGGACGAGCAGCCATCAATAACTACTCGGATGGATCGCCCCCTCAAGAAGTCTGCTATCCAGTTACACAGACCAGTGGGCAAACCGAAGGAAGGAAGCTTAGCAATAAGGCTATCATGCCAGACCCTGTCGAAAGCCTTCGAGATATCAAGGGAGACTGCAAGTGCTTCCCCATGCTTCTCGATGGCCTCGCTCCAGATGTGAATGGCATACGCTAGAAGATCCCCAGTTGACCGATTTTGGCGAAAACCGTATTGACGATCACTGAGGATGTCATTAGCTTCTAGGTATGCCAGGAGCTTATTATTGACCACTCGTTCCATACACTTACAGAGAATGGACGTCACCGAGATAGGTCTGTAATTAGCAGGGTCAGCCCTACTGCCCTTTTTGGGCACGGGTTGCACATTAGCTTGCTTCCAAGCCAACGGCACTTTTCCCGCCTCAAACGAAAGACGAAATAGGCGTGTCAAGATCGGAGACAGTTCAGGCGCACAAGTTTTTAAAACAATTGCCGGTATCCCATCGGGACCGCTGGCTTTGTTCACGTCAAGGTTACGTAGCACCCTACGGACGTCCTTCTGATAGATGCGAATGTCTGCCATACTCGTCTCGCATCGCTCAGGAAAGGCAGGGGGCTGCGCGTTACCAGAATCAAGACGTGAAGATTCCGCAAAGAGAGAGGCAAATAGATTAGCCTTCTCTTCAGCGGTATGGGCCAGCGACCCATCGGGTTTCAGCAGTGGTGGTAGTGAGGGACGACAGAAGTTCGATTCAACAGATTTAGCCAGGGACCAAAACGCTTTACTCCCTGCTGGGTACGAAGCAAGTTTGTTCCCAATACGGCTAATGTGGTCAAACCGAGACCTCCGCATCACCTTCTTGCAGGATTTGGCAGCCCTATTATAGGCTCTCTTCTTTTGACTCATGTCACTCGCCTTACGCATACGGGCGTCGACCCATGCTCGGTATGCCACATGTTTTAGCGCTTCAGCGCGATTACATTCGGCGCCAAACCAAGGTCGAGCTTTGTCAGACATTGTTACATCTGAGAATGGAATGTAATATTCCATCCCCTGACGCAACACAGCCGTCACTGCGTCGGCGCACAACGAAGGATCAGCAGAAGAGAAGCAAGTAGGCTGCCAAGGATAGCATGCGAAGAAAGATCGCATACCATCCCAATCTGCTGACTTGTATCGCCAAACCCGCCGGGTGCCTCTTGGGCTGGGATCGGGCGGGGAATAAAAAATATAAAATACCCGATGAAACAAAATGTATACTGGCATACATTTTGTTTCATCGGGTATTTTATAATAGTAGAAGTTTAAAAAACGCCAGTGTACCTATTACTTAAAAAATATTATTACAAAATAAAATAAAAGTTTAGGTAGTTAACTAAACGTAAACAATCTTAATATGTCTTTTTATTTAAAATAAATCGTATAAAAGACATACAAAGATTATTTAAATTTAGTTAATTATCTAACATCTATTTGGGCAAATACCTAATTGTAAACATTTTTATATAAATTTTTCAGACATTTTTTTCGATAAAAGACATGTTAAGATTGTTTACATTTAGTTATCTACATAAACAGATGGAGTGTAGATGAATTTCTTAATGACGAATATCTGTAACTTCACAATATTGATATTTTTACTTGTACTTGACATTTTTAATATTTATTTTTACTTATTTTATTGAATTGACTATACGTTTTGACAAGAAATGAAATTTATTATGAATATTAAAATTTTACTTGCTTTAATATTGTGACGAATTTATATTTTAATTTATATAATTGACAAAACATAGCGCACTACCTAATTTTTAAGATATTGTAGATTATCACCTATGTTTTCGAATAAATGACTCTGATTCAAGTAAAATTCATAAATAAACATAAATACGAAATAGGTAATAATAAACTATAATATTAAATAATATCATTTTATTCTGGTTGAAAATGCGCAATAAAATTGGCTTAAATAATATATGGTTGCTAGAAAACCATTTTAGATAGATTAGAATTTACGGTCGGTTACGGTGCGACTCTGTTGTTCTAATTTTTTTTAATATTTCCTTTTATTGTAAATAAAAAAATGTAAACATTAAAAGCACTTATCTACCATAATCTAAGGTTACTGTATTTTTTTACAGGTTAGCACTTCATGCCCCATAAATATGTTAGATATAACTATAAAATCAATATTAAACTAACAATTTGCGCCAAGCCATCAATGGCTTGCGTTGTTTTTCAGTCAAATTAAAACTTAAGGCTTATAGTCCCTTGAACATCTGGCCGGAATTAAATGGACACAACACTCGTACCCGCCTTGGCGGCAGTACGAGTATTTCCCCAGATAGATCCCAACTGACCTTTAAATCCGTTTTCTTTGCGAAATATTGATTGATTTATATATTTATTATGCTATGTTCACTTTGAAGAATATTTAACCACGATTTTTTATGTGTAAAACTGTTTCTAAAGATCCAAGCCGTTTCGAAGGAGTAGAGAAAAGTAGCGAAATTGCTAAATATTAAAATAGTTGATAATGTTCTTCATGAATCTATAATAAAATTATATTTTTTCAAACCTATTGACCTGGCCGTTACTGAGGAATAGGCTTCAGAAAATTACTGTTTTATGACACTGCTCGGGCGCTAGGACCTTAAGGGACCACTGATTATGAGTGATAATTAAAAGTTAAGACGTACTCATAAGAGAAATTGACAAAAGCAATTTCAGTAAACTAAGTTGTTTAAGAATCCATTTAGTTTTTTAATCAGTATTCACTCTTATTAATGTTTAAAAATCCATTACAAAGAAAAGTATGTGATTAGTTTTTGAACTTCTCGTGTATAAATTCCAATCTAAATAGGTAGTATAAACGACAAGTAAATAGGTGTTTATGTCAGCGCGATTGTGAATCTTTAAATGAACGATGACTTAAAACTGTAACTTTAACGTACATGACCTTATTTTTTGGGTGGATAAAGAGGGTGGGTCATCCTATCTGACCTCCACAATCCAGTCTTTGTGTAATACCCCTTGGTAAGATTGATATCAAAGATTTCAGATTTTCTATCCATAACGACTGTCACAGATCTATAAATGACCTAATAAGCAGAGGTCGGAATAGGTAGAGGTAGAGTATTCATGTACTTGCATCGAAATGTTGATATTAATGTGGAAGATCTCCTGAGATTTCTAATGAAAAATCCCGTGTGGCTAAGTGCTAACAATATTACAAATAAATAATAATAAAAACATCAGAGATAGATAAGACAAATAAAACAAAGATAATTAATATACAATTTTTATTAGTATTTTTCAATGAAAAAGTAATAGAATTAACCCTTATAGGTTGTAGTTCAGCAAATATGGTGCCTATAATTATCAACGAAATAGACGGTTAAGTGTAATAAATTGCTATTTGTTTTGTGGCAGGGTTAGCATTCAGGACGGTGCGTTGTAAAATTGCAATTCTTTCAAATACTGAAAACGCTACGCCACAATATCGTACTTCTCTATTAACAACTTCCTAATAGACCTGCTTTTTTTAAAATAAAATCCCATCCCCCTCATAATTCTCCATAAATTGGTGCGACTACCGTTAAAATCGATTTCGTTTCGCATTTTGTGCAACAATTATAAAGTAGCGTAGGCAACTCTTTTCATTTCTCCTCTCTTTTTTCAGTAGACAGACAGGGGAGCCAACATTACGATGAAGGAACTTCTTAAGTGAAACGCACTATAGACTCCGCGATTTTATGGACTACGATTTTCAGCTGAGCGAAGCTGACCGGTCTACATTGTCCTCTTACAGCAAATTTTGTAATGTGGAAATAATGTATAAAAAAATATTTTTTTAAAGAGTAACCATGGAGTTTCTTGCCGGTTCTTTTCCATAGGAAACGACCAATTTGAACCGTGCGCTAGCTTCTGTCGTTTTATAAGTGCCCATGTACCTAAGTCTACGTGAAATAAATAATTTTTCATTATATCATGTCATACTCTGAAAGTAGGTCTAAAATTGCCTGAGGAGCGGGCTGAAAGTGACATTTTTCATCCCTAGGGAGTTTTACTTTACAACTGACAGCTGTCAAAATTAAAAAAAAAAAATAGTTCTATCTTCACATTTCTATTGAACCATGTTCCAATTTTCCATACAGCCAGTCAATCACAGCGCGATATAAAATTAAAATAACTTAAAGACAAGTACTTAATGTTATATTTTAACTATTTCTTTAAAATACTTACTTTATTTTTAAAAGATTACAATTAATTACTAATTTTTCGTTAATGAGGCTGAATAGCAGGCCGGCCGCAGAAAAAAAAAAAATGGCGGGAAAGTGACAATCAGTCGTTGGTTTTTTCGAGTTTTGTTTACATTTCCGTACAACAGAGATTTGTATTAACACGTTATGTTTATCGGATTAAAATAGTGATTTAACGCCTAATTTCATAAGAGAAGAGGCTAAAGCAGTAGTGGAATACCTTTTACCGCCTAAATCAGAAGAAAGATACCTACTTAAAATCATAGGTACGATGACGCAGGTTTTACAAACTTTTTATTTTATTTTTAGTTTCCTCGTATTCGTAATGAAAAGCACAGTGTTTACCTCGGGGTGAAAGTAACCCATTTAACCCCTCGAATTAGCGACCTCCCTTCGCTCGGCCGCCAACTCCTTCTCGGGACGAAATGAGTTACTTTCACCCCTAGTGTAACAATGTACTATTTCATTACTCATACTCTGAAAGTAGGTCTGAAGTTGCCTGAGGAGCGGGCTGAAAGTGATACTTTTCATCCCTAGGGAGTTTTACTTTACAACTGACAGCTGTCAAATTATTTAAAAAAAAAATAGTTCTATCTTCACATTTCTATTGAACCATGTTCCAATTTTCCATACAGCCAGTCAATCACAGCGCGATATAAAATTGAAATAACTTAAAGACAAGTATTAATTAAATAATGTTATATTTTAAGTGATTTATTTGTTCAACTATTTCTTTAAAATACTTTATTTTTATAAGATTACAATTAATTTTTAATTTTTCATTAATGACGCTGAATAGCTGGCCGGCCGCAGAAAAAAAAAAACAATATGGCGGGAAAGTGGCAATCAGTCGTTGGTTTTTTCGAGTTTTGTTTACATTTTCGTACACCAAAGATTTGTATTAGCACGTTATGTTTATCAGATTAAAATAGTGATTTAACGCCTAATTTCATAAGAGAAGAGGCTAAAGCAGTAGTGGAATACCTTTTACCGCCTAAATCAGAAGAAAGATACCTATTTAAAATCATAGGTACGACGACTCAAGTTTTACAATTTTTTTATTTTATTTTTAGTTTCCTCGTATTCGTAATGAAAAGCACAGTGTTTACCTCGGGGCGAAAGTAACCCATTTAACCCCTCGAATTAGCGACCTCGCTTCGCTCGGGCGCCAACTCCTTCTCGGGACGAAATGGGTTACTTTCACCCCTAGTGTAACAATGTACTATTTCATTGCTCATACTCTGAAAGTAGGTCTGAAGTTGCCTGAGGAGCGGGCTGAAAGTGATACTTTTCATCCCTAGGGAGTTTTACTTTACAACTGACAGCTGTCAAATTATTAAAAAAAAACTAGTTCTATCTTCACATTTCTATTGAACCATGTTCCAATTTTCCATACAGCCAGTCAATCACAGCGCGATATCAAATTGAAATAACTTAAACATAAGTATTAATTAAATAAAATTATATTTTAAGTGATTTATTTGTTCAACTTTTTCTTTAAAATACTTTATTTTTAAAAGATTACAATTAATTTCTAATTTTTCATTAATGAGGCTGAATAGCTGCCGGCCGCAGAAAAAAAAACAAAATGGCGGGAAAGTGGCAATCAGTCGTTGGTTTTTTCGAGTTTTGTTTAAATTTCCGTACAACAGAGATTTGTATTAACAGCAGGTTATGTTTATCAGATTAAAATAGTGATTTAACGCCTAATTTCATAAGAGAAGAGGTTAAAGCAGTAGTGGAACTTTTTACCGCCTAAATCAGAAGAAAGATACCTACATAGAATCATAGGTACGACGACTCAGGGTTAACGAACTTTTTATTTTATTTTTACTTTCCTTGTATTCTTAATGAAAAGCAGTGTTTATCTCGGGGTGAAAGTAGCCTATTTAGCCCCTCGCTACGCTCGGCCGCCAACTTATTCTCGGGACGAAATAGGTTACCTTCACCCCTAGGGTAACAATGTACAATGCATTTGAGTTTGAAGTGAGGATCGCGGGAATCCGATGGATGCAAGTTACAAAGGAGCTGTCGCAGTGGCAACTCTTGGGGTAGGTCTGTATCCCGTCGTGTACGCTTTTCGTTTAAAATTATGATGATGAATCAAATCAATTGTCATGCAATGGACAGCCGACCCAATCATCACTAAGTACTAGTAGTTTTTTTGGGTTCTGTACCTCAAAAGAAAAAACGGAACCTTTATAGGATCACTTTGTTGTCCCTCTGTCTGTTTGTCTGTCAAGACCTTTTATCTCGGGAAGGCGTTGAGGTATCGAGTTGAAATTTTGAAATTAAAACCATATACTCACGTCTGCGGACCCTTGAAGCTGTGAAAAAATTAAACTTCTAAGTTGACAGAAAAAAAAGATACGGCCGTGTGAGTCGCAAAAAATGTATGTATATTTCAACACTTTCAAGGGAATCAAAACGGGACACAGGAAAACAGGATCCTGAAATTTGGCATAAAGCTATACTATAAGATAGGTAGGTACTATAAGGTAGGCTATAGGATAGGTTTAAGAATAAATCAGAAAACTGAAAATTTGTTCTTGCGATTCGGAAAAATCTTCGATACTCCATTTGGGAATTGAACTATTAACACAGGTAAGTTTGTGAGGAATCCTCAGGGCGCGAATCCGACTCGCACTTGCCCAGTTTTTTTTTTAATTTTTATTCAGTCTACATAGCTGTATAGTGCAAATAAACTAATCTATATATTTAAAGGAGAAACTGACTGACTGACATATATCAACGCACTACCGAAACTACTAGGGGTAGGAGCGTCAAATGGTGAAATTATGCGTAGAGCTTCACTAAGAGAGAATTTTCCGAAATTCACTTCTTATGAGGATGAAACGGATGTCCAAAGTTTGTGTGGAGAAACCTTCTTTCAAGTGAGCGAAACCGCTAGCAGAAGCTAGTTAGTAATATAGGTACCAATTTAGAAAATTGATTATCATAACATATTATATTGGTTGGAGTGGTCACTGAAGGTAATATTAGCACCTAATCTAATCAAAGTCCCTTAATATTAATGTTGACCTTCATTCTTGTTATTAGCATTTTGAAAGGTTATCTATCATACATTCAGCCAAAAAAGTATGATATGCTGTTGTTAGTTTTATCATATAATAAGAGACTCTAACTGACTGACATATCAACACACAGCCAAAGCTACTGGACATTGGTAGTTAGGAACATGAAATTTTGCACAAGGCTTCCTTTTATGATGTATGCGAGCATTAAGAAGTGGTTTTTGAAAACTCAACATTTAAGGATGTCAAAAAGAGGAACTGCGTTTGTATTCTGTGTGCCGATATGATTGAGATTACAAATAGCAGCATATAATAAGAGAACATTATGATATAAGTGTGTAATGCTAGTGATTACCGTCGAGGCGGTATTTAGACCCGAGCCGTGGCGAGGGTCTTTTAAGAGAGCCGAGAACGGTCATCATTTATAACTCACGTATATCATACGACGACTTTCAATAAACTTGTGAAGAAAATAACTGTAAAATTAGTAAACTTTTGTGGCGATTAAAATCTGTTTTCATATGCGCGCCCATATTTTTTTTTATTTACCTTTCAATACACTCACTGAAATGAATAAACGGGGGTTGACCGGCGACTCGTGGGGGAAGACGCGCGCCCATCCTGATTCGGTAAATGTAATAAAATTATGGCGGAGGAGAGGTTGAACAATAAGGTTTTAACTACATTATAGCACTAGTGCGTAATGGTAATCAAAATGTCACAGTTTGGTAACAAGGGCCATTATATACCTAAGTGCAGTGCAATAAGGCTCACTTTCTGAACATGTGTATTGAAAAAAAGGTTTCCATTATTTGTTTTCAGAACAACCCACAACAATACAACCTGGACGTTTTAAAGTTTGTATAGAGAAATCTTATTTCTTGGGTGAATAAACTTGACACAAATTCAAAACTACCTTCAAAATACAGTTTAAAAGAACCCTTTTCCACTCGCCTATCGTCAACATCGAACATGGTTTAAAAGCTTGTTGCTTCATGTAACGCAATCCAACGCGAAAGAGAGTAAGAGGCAATGCCAAAAAAAAGAGAGATAACGCCTGAAAACTCTGTTGGCATTCGGTATTTCCGTGATTTACTCGAATGTTTCACAAAACTTGTTCTGGGAAATACGTGTTTTTTTTTAAACCCTTAAAAGTTTTTCGGGAAAATTGTATATTAGTCTGTTAATGAAAAACGAAACTTCTAAGTCAATACAATCTAAAGATAACGTCATGAATGCTCCGTATTTTGACATTCCCAAGGCAATCAAAACCTACATGGTTACATCCCGTTGACCTAGAAGCCTGAAATTTTGCAAGAAGCAAGGCTCAAGTAAACGAAAAGTCTGAAAACTGTAAAGTAGTTTTTTTTTAATTGATATAAACCTATGTTTGTCTGCGATTCCACCTCGGTCGGTAACCAGTCCTGCAATCGTTAATGGTGAGATGCACTAGTTTATTAAGAGCTAATTCACTTTATTCGCTCTAGCCTTGAAGACACCTAAATTATATTCGGACGGGAAGACTGCAGCAGGCAGTTACAATTACCGTCACGGATTTTGAGCGCTGGCTTCAAGTTGCGCAGAAGTCAAATATTCGGTCTCTTTAGTGGTGTTAAGTGAGACGTGGGGGCGGGGAGTGTCAGTGATTGGCTCACCGCGCCTTCGCATCATAGACGTCACTCCTGATTCGTTCCCGGCGTTGCTGCATGTATCAAACAACGAAGACGATTGGCTCGCCAATGTATGGAATGCGCAAAGCGATCCCCACTCTGACGCCGAGCGCTCAAGATCCATTTCGGCAATTGTACGTCACAATACATTTTTATAATTATTCTTTTGCGACTCGGAGAAATTTTCGAGACTCGATTCTGGAATCGAACTATTTACTTATGTAAGTTTGTAGGGAACTCACGGTGCGTGAGTCAATTGCATGACTAACTTTTTTTGGATTAGACTATGTCTATGGAGTAGACTTAAAAAGAAGCTTTAGATTATCCAAAGCATTTAAGGCCTACAGCCCAATAAGCATCTGACTGAAGGAATTAAATTCGTAAAGGTATTCAATTTAGTTTATTATTATAAATCCCTTCTGTGTGTGTTGTGTTTTGGTTTTTCTGGAGGGTCTGCTGCAGCGGGGTTTAAGCATGCCAGTATTTTTTTGTAAGGTCAATCATCCAATAACTTCTGCCAGTCTAGGTGGGGTGCCGTGGGGGGAGGGGTGTCAGACTTTTACTGACTAAAAATACACCAGTTTCCATCAGTTGCCCTTTGTGTTCTAGGACTATGGGTTTCCTTCTCAAAAAATCCCCGCGGTCCTAGCGAGCATCTGCTCTGCTGTGCCCTACGGTTTGCTGAGATCTCTTTTTGCACAAAGTTTCCAAGTTTTTTTTTTTGGATCACTAATAGATGATTTCCCAAAATTTACCACCCTATTCCCCCTCTTTTTCATCCCTTTAGGTGGTCAATTTTCCAAAATTCGCCACCTGGAGATGAAATAGAGTCCCAAGTTTGTTCAGAGAAAGCTTACGAGAAATATTACGTGGGCGAAGCCACTGGCTGACGCTAGTTATAAAATGATGTCTCCACCGTGTTTGTCTATCTTTACGCGACAAACTCAAAAACTACTGAATGGATTTTGATGTGGTTTTCATCAATATACAAAGTAATTCGTGAGATAGGTTGAGATGTATACTATCATCATCATCATCATCATCATATCAGCCAAAAGACGTCCACTGTTGGCCATAGGCCTCCCCGAAGCGTCGCCACAACGACCGGTCCTGTGCATCACGCATCCATCGGATTCCCGCGATCCTGACCAGGTCATCGGTCCACCTTGTTGGAGGCCGTCCAACGCTGCGTCTTCCGGTACGTGATCGCCACTCCAGAACCTTTCGTCCCCATCGACCATCTGTTCTGCGTGCAATGTGCCCTGCCCATTGCCACTTAAGCAATTGCTTATGTATACTATAGTAGAGATAATTCGAGAATTTTAGAATTTTAACACCGATGGCAAATTATCTGATAACTTCTTGCGCTCTAGGGCGCAGTTGGGCGTGTCAGATTTTTACTGAGTAAAACCAAACTTATGTTCCTTCTGTTGCGCTTTGAGTTCTACGACCAAGGTTTTCCCTTTCAGTAGCCCCCGCAGGCTCGGCCCTGCTGGGCCCCTATGGTTTGTTGTCTTCGAGCCATACGAAGCTGGGGCGGGTCGCTACAAATATAGAATAAGTTCCATAGCACACACCTATCATCATCATTTCAGCCGATAGAGGTCAACTGTTGGACATAGGCCTCCCCCAAGTGTCGCCACAATTAACGGTCCTGTGCATCTCGCATCCGTCGGATTCCCACAACTTTTACCAGGTCATCGGTCCACCTAGGGACTAGAGGTAGGGGGCCTTCCAACGCTGCATATTCCGGTACGCAGTATAATGCATAGCACACTTATAGATTATATTATTTAAATAAAATAATATATTAAATAAGCGTTTACTTATCGATATTTTTATGACCGATTTATCTTCCTGCATACCATGTAGGTACATTGTGGCTAACGTACTATTCGTGAAGCATTGAAAATACAACAGTTTCGGATAAAATAGAAAATAAATTGCCATTATTTCTACCTTAAACAAAAAATAAGTTAAACTAAGTTTCTAAAGAAAGATGAAGATTAATGGTCGTTGTGGCGAAGCTTGGGGGAGGCCTATGTCCCACAGTGGACGTCTTTCGACTGAAATGATGATGATGGAGATTTATTATTCTTCTAGGCATATTATCCATCTCTTGAAAATGTGACAGTCTGTGTATTTGAATGTTTGTTAACCTTTTGAACGTCTTAAGTTACACAGTTCGACATAAAAGTCTTTCTATTGTGTCTCTAATTACGGCATTCGATGAGTTAAGTCACTATTAGAAAATTCCAGTAGACCATGACGTCAGGTTCCCAGCAGGGTCGAAACCTACTGGGGCCAAGGGTCTGCTTCTGAAAAGAAAATTCGGTCCCGGTACGAAAGGCAAAGAAGAAACAGGAGTGGGTTTTTAGTCAGTAAAAGTCTGACACAGTCTCCCGCTCCGCCAAAGAACACGGAAATGCCATAGGATGGTTTTCCCACCTCCAAAAAAAAATGCGCAAAAGGTCGCCGATGGTTACAATGATCATACGATTACATTTTTAAAAATAACGTGTTGTGATTCCTGACCCGACCACGACATGGAACGGAGATTTTACTATGGCACAAAATGGTTATTTTAATTGTGTTTTATTGTGCCACTTGTCCCAAGAATTTGTGCCTTGTACTTTTTGAGTAATAAGAGTACGATTGTGGTCGGGCTGGGAATCACGGTTCCTGACCCGACCACAACCAAATCTTATAAAATATCAATAGTGGGAAGTTACTGATTATGCCAAAAATATGTGCCAAATTGTGCCTATGGCACACATGACCTAACGCATTAAAACATCACAGATATATATGAGTAAGTACTTAAATAAGGCACTTCCAAAAAATTTATACCAACTACCCACATTTCAGCTTTAAAACTAAAAACAAAAAGAGAGGTACGACTCTTTAATGTACTCGTTACGTAAATAACAATAATTGTAAATGTGATTTAAGTGCATTTCCGTTAGATAGTGAATCATAGATCTAGAAAATCTAGTCGACAATTACTCGTCGACATATCAAGTTGAAATTAACAATAAATTATACGGTCCCTTGCGGCAAAAAAAGTCAAATATCCAAGTCAACGCAATTAAAAGATATGACCAATTATGTCGCTTATTTGGTCAATTTCTTTGGAAATCGCTCGTGTGGGTTACGTAACCCTCAGGATTCGATCCCGACTCGCAGGATTTGACCGGTTATTTATACAAGCTTAACACACTAATATAATGCTACAAAACATAGTGGTTGTAACTTTTTTTTTATTTGCGTGCGAAGTCGTGAACACATCTAGTAAAATAAAATGATAAAGTGCCTTATATATAGCACAATTTCACGAATTAAAACTGCTTGCAAAGTCGTAAATAATTCCATAGCGTGTGATTGACACACTTTATCTCTTGATTATTCAATTTTATCCAATTCTATGATATGAATATTAAAAGAATTTCGTGTACCATAGGCACAATTTGGCACATATTTTTGGCATAATCAGTAACTTCCCACTATTGATATTTTGTTAGATCTGGTTGTGGTCGGGTCCGGAACCGTGATCCCCAGCCCGACCACAATCGTACTCTTATTACTCAAAAAGTACAAGGCACAAATTCCTGGGATAAGTGGCACAATAAAACACAATTAAAATAACCATTTTGTGCCAGAGTGAAATATCGGTTCCATGTCGTGGTCGGGTCAGGAATCACAACACAAAATAACAACAATACCCTTAAGGTGTTCTACAACTCTCTAGTAAGGAGTACACATATATGCATCTCTCGTTTGGAATCCAACGCCTCGTGTGATAGAATAGAGTGCATCCAAAATAAGTGTACAAGATTCCTGCGCTACAGATCACAGACCTGTGATCGCCAAGCTGAATATTCTCAAAGGCTCTGTCAATTTTAGAAGTACGAGAGCAACAAAGAAGCTGCTCAGATTTAGTCTTGCTTTTTCAGATAGTTCACAACTTGGCTAACGTTTCGGAGTTATCTGATCGCGCCGCCCTGACGTACCTATTACAGAACCAATTTTAAAATCTTGGTCGTACCACTCCTTTATACCGGTTTTTGTGTATCACACATACTATTATAATCTTTATAATAAAAGCGAAAAACCACTCACTGATTAACCTTTCGAATACCTTAATTAGAGACAATAGAAAAACAATGAGAGAGCGAACGCCAACGTTTGCTTGGGGTTTAATGAATTAATTAGACTTTTTACTCACATGTGAATCTCAAACTACCGAAAACCTCCTTAAAACGTTGAAATAAAATTACACCACAAACACACGAAGCACATGCACACAACAATGCTGTTATATTGGTAACTTCTTTTCTGGGAAGAACTACGTCCTGAAATATAGGCTCGGCCTAGCTCAAGCGCAGTTGCACATATTTATTTCTTATGCATTTGTATTAAGTCACCTTCAATTTATTGCTCAAATTTGTACAATATTATTATGGAGAAATAAAAATATTATTATTATTAATCATGAAATCTCTGAAACTTTAACACCTACAAACATAAAATTTGGCAGGTAGGTTCGATATAGGATGTAGCCATCCGCTAAGAACGGATTTTCTGAAATTCACCCCCTAAGGGGATGAAAAGGGGGTCCAAAGTTTGTATGAGGAAACCGATTTTCACGCGGGTGAAGCCGCTGGCAGAAGCTAGTAACTTAGAATTTTCAAACAGTCTAAAGGAATTTAAATGATATATTCAAGCCAGCAGCAAGTTCTTGATTAATTTATTTTGTAAATTACCACATTTCAAATACTGCACTTTTCTATTTGACTATACAGGGTGTCCCGTAAATAATGGATCAAACGTAACGGGTAAAATACAGATAGTATTCGGCGTTCAGAGTTGCTGGTAGTTCAAAGGGCCCTATTATTTGCCCATTGATTATTCCCGCCCATAAATTTATTTTAAATTGATGTAGGCTCCTGTCCTCTCGCATCAAATAAATGTTCTAGTTTTTAAAATAATGGTGGTCGTCGGTGTCATACAATTTTTTTACAGGAAATTTTTTTCAAACTTGGTCTTTTCATCGTAAAGAAAAATCTTTTCAATTCAAGATTTTTTTCTAAGGCACATAAAATGTTACTAAAAAATATGGTATCTTATAATATTAGTAAGCTAGGTATTCAGAAATGTTACACAAAAATTATACCAAAAAAAAATATTATTTGCAGCGACAACATTAAAAAAACTAAATTCTGGTAGAGAAAATGATAAAATTCGAAAAAAAAAATATCTGGGTTATCATAACGGTTTTTTTTTAACTATTCAAATTAGTTGTTGGAAATCAGATAAGCTACCTACCAGTTACGTTTGATCCATAATTTACGGGACAACCTGTATATATACATGTATGTATTACTCTTGCTTTTGCACAGTGATTCCATAAATAATGCATTTAATATTTTACGATCAAATTTAATCCCATTTGTTCCAATCTACTCCGACCTGATTTAATTGTAACTAACCTTTTTATTTGTTTTTGTTTAATTTATATTTTTGTAATTTCTATTGATCTAAATTTTTTTCTTTTTTTTTTAAATTTATCTCACTGACATTTCGATGTAATTTTCAATTTAATTTACACCAATTTTTAATGAATTTGAATGTATTTTACTCGTAATTGAGTATATAATGTGATCACAATTATGTTATAATTTATTGTACATGTAAGTGTTGTGCACGCCTGTAGGTAAATGACGAATTCATCATAACATTTCTTCTTCATTTGCAAATGTACTTTTCAGGGTTCCTCAAAAGGAAAAAAACGGTACCCTTATAGGATCACTTTATTGTCCGTCTGTCGTCGGAAACGCGTGTAGATATCAAGTTGACATTAAAACCATATTCTCAGGTCTGCGACCCCTTGAAGCTGTGAAAAAATTAGACTTCTGAATGAACGAAATTTAATTTAATTTAAAAAAAACGATAAACATCACAAAAAAAAAACTTTTTTTTTGCGATTCGGTAAAATCTTGCTAACTCAATTCGGGAATTGAACTGGTAAACCACCACTATAAAACAGTTTAGCAACTTTAAACGTGCACCTAAGGCCAGTCACTAGTCACTACGAGCTCATCACAAAGATTTAGGTACAATTTAAAACCTAACCTCACCGTCCTGCCAAAATATTTTGGAACGTCTATCTAACATCACAACTTTGATTGAAAAGTCTGTATTTCTAACATAAATTCTCCATTTCAAATCTATTTCCACTTATAAGTTTCAATTACACTTTGATATAAATTTAATATAATTATGTTATAACATAACCTCTTTGTTCTAATTTAGGACTTTTGTATATAAAATCGCAGTATCTGACTACATACCTCTATTTTTTTGCGGTTCTCCAGTAGGGCTTTATCTTCCACGATGTCTTCCAACTCCATTGTGTTACATTTATATTTCAAAACCATGTAAATCACGACATAATTGCCGACTGCCTGTACTGCAGTTTGATAACACGATAAAACTCGATAACTATATATACGTACAACCTGCCACTAGTATGTTTATAGTAGGATGATGATGTAAACCAAAAAGCAACTGCAAAATTAGGCTATTGTAGACTCTAATTTAGAGGCTTAAGAGTCATAGCGATCGCAAACCAATTTACTAGACATAAATTACTTGTATCATCTTGCTGAACAGTCTTTAAACAAAAGTTTGCTGACGCGTACTTTGTTGTATTGACATAATAATTATGTAAAAACACACAAACTACTGTCCTGATTACGTTCTGACTTCTGAGTTTTATAGAGAAAAATAAGAGGACTAAGTATTTAATCACAAGTGAAACATCTGGTGCTCATTTTGTAACTAGCACTAATTATATTGAAACAGACGCAGGTAGCTAGCTAGCTAAGCAAAAAATAATAATGGGAAACGCTAGCTTCACTAACCGGTAATTATTTTCATCCATTTTAGATCGTGATGTCATGAATGCACGATAGTCGATGTAGGTACTAGATAAACTCAGACCATTTTTTTTGTTATATGACTCGGACATACCACTATAAATGAATTAGGTACGTACTATGTAGCGTGACTTGCAATTTTCTAGCTCAGTTATAGAAATCAATGATGTTGATTTCTTTAGCTGTGCTGTGACACACGTACAAGCGTATTCTTATGTATAAGTGAAATGACTACCTATCTATGATAACTGATTTGGGGATACCAGATAAACTCCTATGACCCAGTTAGGTACACGACTATATAGCTGGTGCATATCTACTTATCTTGATCTACATAATAAAAAAAAAACAAAGTCGTTCTTTCCACGTGTCTTTCTTTATCTGTTAACATCGCACAATTGATTTTGATGTGATTTTCACTAATAGGAAGACTAGTCTTTTTTGGTGGGACATCTTCTAATGACTTCTAGTTTATGATATCCATTTGTGCCAAACCGAGGTGTATACTAGTGGTATAGTTACAAATATATTTTTTGACATTTCCCCTGTTTTGAATGTGGAAGGAAACTGCGAAACTTGATGTTTCGATTTTCATTATATTGAACACGGTGGGTCGATAATTCAGTTCAGTAGACAAAACTGAACAACCTGTCACAAGACTTTTTTCAGGAAACGAAAAAGCAATCGGCCTCTCCATACAAACTGTCCAATCAAGTTTTTAATTTTGTATGGTGAGGCTGATTTTTTTTTTCGTTTCCTGAAAAAAGGTCTTGTGGAAGGTTGTTCAGTTTCGTCTACTGAGCAAGCCCTTAAAGTTTGTGGAGGGCTGTCCCTTACAGCCTGTATACATATTTACCTATTTCTATCAAAGTAATTTCTCTTTATAACCTAATATTCCCGCAAAAAACCCATGAAATGTGATAGTTTCTTAAACATATGAAGAACGTCTAAAACTGTATTATGTTATAGTAAACTAGCTTTTGCCCGCGGCTTCTCCCCCTTTTATCACTTTTTTTATAAAAAAATATAGCCTATGTCCGTCTCCAGGGTCCCAACTATCTCTGTACCAAAATTCATCAAAATCGGTTTTACCATTTAGGCGTGAAGACATAACAAACAAACTCACTTTCGCTTTTATAATATTAGTAAGGATAACACGTTTTACCCACTGCTTAATTTTAATTAATACAAAAAGAAACATTTTTATCTTATGACAACCAAAATACACATCTCAATGTATCTTACATAAGAAACGTCGTCGTTTTGTTTGTCGTTTTAATACCTTGTGATCTCGTCACGAGCCTATATCATTTCAATAAGACGATGTGGCATACCTTAAAACAAATTTTTAATACAATTTTGTGTGACCTTTCTTCCACTAGCAAATTCTTTAACTTGTGCGCGGTAGCTGAAACTGGAGAGCGTGGTCTAATGGGCCTACCATAGGCACATAGAGCCATCTTGCAGCCCAGATTAAAATCCTATAGCTTGAATATGCATGGGACGAGTTCGAAAGATGCCTTACGAGCCTACAATACAAAGTCAAAGTCAAAGTCAAATATTTATTTGTTACACATAGGTTTATATGATAGTACATCATGGTGTTAGTTAAAAAATAACGTTTCACTATGTGTTGCCTTGCTGGGCATACAAATATTGCTTCACATGGTACATAAAACATTAGATACATTCTCATGTTGTATGTTCTATGACTAATTAAAATTAAATCTTTAACTAGAAATTATAACACATCACAATAAAACAAAATAAAATTTTAAAATAGAACAAAGAATCTCCTAAAACAATGTTTAGTAACAGAAATAGGCTGCTACTAAATAAATCGGAGAATGTGGAGTTAGGAATAGTTTGTCACTTATCTTCTAGATATTAATACTGTAATATGCTTTTTGTATTAGGAATTTAAGGAGTGCTTTTTTAAAGTATTTTAGATCTTTTAAAGTTGTTATGGATTTAGGTAGTTTATTAAATATTTTTGGTGCCATTCCCAAAAAACTTTTCGAGAAAAGAGCGGTTTGGTGGGTTTTTGATTTGAGTGCACCTACGCACAAGCTTCACCGCAGTTTTGTCTACGGTCAGTTTGTATACGGAATACACCGCGTAAAACTTATCAGTTTAACCAACAACATGCGTTCCGTATAAAAATTAGCCTGCGCAGACAAAACTGTGATGGAGAATAAACTTGTGGTAGGCCCATAATATATCTCTCGAGCTCATCCCATGTATATTCTATGGATTTTAATCTGGGCTAAAGCTACTCCATTCAGATAATACCGCCACGTCTTGAATATATTCCCAAAGTGACCAAATGAGCACTGTGTGGCTACTCATTATCGAGCATATAAATTGATTTTACGCTCATACTCACTGAAAAATAATCTTGAATCAGTATGCTTATTTTGAATATACATACATTCCACACAATTTTCTGAAGATATCTTAGCCTTTATTACTAGCTATTCATGATTTTCTTTAAAACACTCTTTATAAGAGTTCTCCACTCCGTTCTCCTGAGGCTCTACCACGAGCTCTTAACGCGATCCATTTGACGACCTAAACTGAACTGTTAAAGGGATGCAGCTATATATCTATATCTCCATCCCTCTTTATCGTTCGCACGCTTGACATTTTAACACGTCATGGTAAGGCGAGGCCCCTGGTCATCTAAATACTCTCCGACTCCTATCGGCATCATATGTAAATTAAATAAAATCTAATCTAATCATCCATCGTGTTTACCATGTACCACGAACCGATGGCGCATCGCAGTGCGTGTATTAGTGCGACGATGAAACGGCATGGCGAAATCAAGTTATGCAATTCTGACGCACACTTCATGATAAGCATCAGATAAAAAACTGAGAGGCTAGCAACTCGCCATCGATGCTCAAAATATCAGAGCTTTGATTCCATGAGTGCTTCTGAAAATACTGCAGAATTATTGTCATCCATTGAGAAGTAGCATTAGTAGGGGCGGCGAGACGGGGATTTTGTGGGATACTCAAGCGCTTCAGAAAATCATATGGGTCTCCCCATATCCAACCTTGCACCTTGTAATGTACCCGTGCCACATATGGACCCGTAATATGGTGGGGTTCGTTAAGGCCAGCTCGACAGATTAGTAAAAAAAATTAATCCTTGGAAAAACCGAGCGCGTCAGATTAAGACAAGGTAATTTAAATACATGCAGAAAACTGTATATTTCAATAATCTGACAATTTAAGCGTGACATAAGCAAATGGGCGAGTCATAAAGTTAGATTGTAAGGTTCCCCTTAATATTTTGTTGCAACGAGTAATTGTTTTGACTTTTTTTCGTTTTAGAAACTAATTTTCACAATGCAATAGGTCCCCACGGCGCTTTAGTAACTGCAAATTTAGCATATCTCACACCCATACTTGTCTCTAAAAACGCCTTGTCTCAAAATATGATTTGAAATTCATGACTACACGATAATGTCATGATGGGGTACGAAGGCGTCTTGGTACATAATGAATAATCCGTTCATGTAAAAGAACCGGCTGTGGCAAGTATTGCTTAATCTTGACAGAACGACCAATTTGTCATCAACTTAGTCATCTTATCACGAGTCCCCCAAACACAATTTTTAGCGACAATAGCGAAAATCAAAACTTTAACTTTTAAAATTACTGTTATAAATGAGCGTCAACAGCCTCACGGTGTTATGATTTTTCCAGGCAAAGTTTTTTTTTATGTTATAAATATAAATTAGGAGCCAATGAAATTAATTCTTCAATTCCTTACTACTTTTTTAAATATTTGTTCTGCAGAAAATAGTTACGTAATTGTCAGAAAATTATATAAAAAAGTAATCGCCCATTGTGACACCCTATTAATTTTAAGTTCCTGATGAAATTTTTATTTTTGGTGTACATTAAAGAATACATCTTTTTTTTCGTTATTTTTTCCGAATTTTCTCACCGTTCAAACCTTTCCTGGAATATCACGAATATTTTAAGACCAAAATGAGCCAAATCGGTTCAGCCATTGATCCAATTTTAGCGAGACTAACGAACAGCTATTCATGTATTTATACAATACATATAATCGTAGATTAACTCCCTATGACATTAATTCAAAATTTATAGTCTGATTCAAAAGCTGCCCAATATCACATACCGGAAATAACCTAATTCTCATTAATTATCTATTAACTTTAGTACCCAATACCAATCTCTGATCTTATTACATAATAAACTCATAAATTGCAAGACATACTATAGCAACAAAAATTTATCACTATCTTTCGATGATAAAGATAATAATTTTGTATCTCTTCATATGTCAATATTTTCAATGCTATATATCTATAAGTGTAAGGAATTATACCGTAGGCTGCCGATAACAAAAGAAAATACATACAGTTTCAATGACCAGTCGGTTATGTAATTAAAAACATAATATGAAAAAAATCCAATCAAAGTCTACAAAAGTATATATTTTAGTTACTCGATGGCTTCAACAAAGGGTTATCTGATTTAGTAATCATTTTTAACGCACCCGGCCAATATTGTTGTAAATCTCTCAATTCCAGTCCTAAGTATTCGAATAAATACCGGGAAATTTGTAAAATCAACAGATACACGTTCGACGATAATTTATGACAGCAGACGAGCCGTAATGATGATCCGAGAATGTTTCCGAAGCATTTAGCCCAGAAGACGCTAAGTAGCCCAACGAGAGGTCGCTTTGGTCTTGATTCAGTGGACTCATTTTGTGACACTTTGGCAGCCGGTTCGATCATCTTCTCTTAGCTGCAGTAGAAGCAGCCACCTTTTCTGGGTGCTGCAGGAATCAACTCGGACGGATAGGTTTGAGTATACACATTCTTCTTGGTAAATGGATTCATGGACTCCGCAATAGGACGATGTTTCAATTCCATGTTGATCCTCGCAACTCTTTCTCCCTTCTCCTCTTCTTTTTTTATCATGATAAAATACGGGCGAGTCATGTTCAAACTCATTTTTGCAGAGTAATGTATTACTATTTTTATATATCAATAATTTATAATTTTTTAAAAAAAGTTGTTCAATTATTACTATTCCGTCAAAATGACATAAATCTATGCAAAGATTTTATCTATCTATTTAATAATCATAGACACGAAGCAGGATGAATAAAAGAGATTACTTATAAATAAACAGTACGTGGGTGTTTACGTGAAATAAGGCGAGCTCAAGAATTTTTTAGTCCGTCGGGGATCCTTGGTCGAGTTTTATCACCAGCAATTAGGCACTATTTGCTGGTGATGAAGCTCTTTATTTGGTTTTTCTAGAATAACCGCTTCAATTTTTCATCAATCAATCAATGGTCAATCAATGTAAATATTATTTTTTGAGTTCCATAAGTTCTGGATTGTGCTTCATGATTACTGATGAATGATGCGCGCACCTCCTAGATATGGCTACTCAAATCTGTGTAGATATTTGCTCAAAAGACAATTTTAGACCGCGATAAAGTCTGAAATTTTAGAGATTAAGAGTAACTGTGACACCAAAAGAAACTTAAATGAGTTCATTTTTCTCGCACCCGGCCCTAGTTCAAGCGGGTTAAGAGGAAATGGGAGCGGTCACCTCCTTCCGCAAAGCAGTACCTGATAATGCTAGCGAAGGATGTGGCTGAAACCGTAAGAGAGAAGACATTCTCACATCCAAGTCACCAACGCACTAATGGGTACCTCACCGTCTGGCCCAGTCCAGTCAAGGATATATTATCAGCACAATATCAGGATAATAAAATCAAGGTTATATCAGCAAAAGAAGCTCTGTAAGGCCAGTGCCAACAAGGGCTACGCGAATGATCAATTCTACCATGGCCCTGAAATGCAAAGGGCAACGGAAGATACACAGGTGGGTTTTATTCGGTAAAAGTCTGACATGACTTCTTGCTCCACCTACAGCAGCAAAAGAAAGATGGTCTCTCACGTCAAAAAGTGGATTTTATTTTAGCATTTCTACTCAAAGAAAAAAAAAGTAGAACAGTAGTAAAAGTAATAGTAGTTTAGTATAAAACATTTAAAAAAGTATTAACTGACTGACTGAAACATCGACGCGCAACCGGAACTACTAGGACTAGGAGCTTGAAATTTTGCTCAAGACTTCTTTTCATGAAATAGGTGAGCACTATGAGAGGATTTTAAAAAATTCACCCCTCAAGGGGATCAAACAGGGGTCTAAACTTAATATGGAGAAACCTAGTTTCACTTGAGCGAAGCCGCTGACAGAGTTTCAGAGTTCAGTTAATAAATATAATATTTCATCAAATTAACTTCTGTACCCCTAGCCAAGTTGCTAATCTGCAATAGTTAACGCTTGTAGAAAGCTTCAAATGTACGGGAATGACGTCGTCTTAACGCTGAGTCACGTGGTCAGAACAAAAGAATTGGCGGCAATGTCAACTTGAAGCGTTCGGCGCAAGCGAAACGGTTGTAACTTGGCTGGGGGGGCTGTTCTGTTCAGCAAATAATAATATTCTGTTTTAATTTTTTCTTATACATATTAGACTGTAGCTGCTTACCCTTTTATATATATTATACGAATTGGGCGACCGAAATAGTACATTTTGATACAAGTGCAGAAAGTTTGTCATTGCGACCGTGGCGGAAATCGATCGAACCGTAGGCGAACGTGTTATGAAGTCGAGGGCGCAGTTACTAATTTGCACGTGTATCAAACGACGTTTTTCAATACACTTAGGAACTTTCTCTGAAAATTACGACGCATTTTTGTTCATTTTTTACTGAAGATTTTCTGAAGTTGCCATACATTTTAGTTTTGATTTAGATGACAGCAGGCTTTCGCTAGTATTTTTTCCTTAATCACAATATCTGGCGGCGGCAGCGTAGCATCTAAAGAATTCGCTTCAAATTTTAAATTCAACATATTTTTCACAAATAACACAAATATAAAATAATATTTAGTAGACTTTTTTACCGCGCTTAACCTTTGCAGGTTGAAGGAGAAGCAAAGGTATCAAATAATTATATTTTTGAATTTAGGACACAGATAATGTTAATTTGTTGATAATTACAAATCATTGTTTGAATAATCATATTTATTTATGATATTCTGTTCATAAAAACAATTTAAATTTTCATTAAAAATTAAAACTATATAAACCTACGCCTCTGCTTTAAAAACAAAAATACTTTCTGAGGACCGTGACGAAATGGGAAAGAAAAAAACCCTTGTTGTGATAAATTAAAAAAGAAAAAACACGAGGGTGATATAGATGGCATATTGAACCTAATCATAGTACGATAAGAGTCAGTTTTCGAGGAAGTGTATTGAAAAAAAATGTCGTATGTATATTTGTAGGAACATTTTATTACAAAATATTATGTTAATGATATTGTGCTTATTTTTCGAGCAGGTGTGTTGAAAAACGTTGTTTTACACACGTGAGGATTTGTCATCACTGTCTCTGAGCTTCATAACGGCCTCGCTATCCGCTCGGGCGACTTGTCCTGCAGGCTCTTCTTTTGGTTTCTGTGTCGATGTACTCGTAGATTCTGGACTTTCTGTAACTGTACATTTTTCTTCAGGACAATTATTTACTATTTTTTTTACTCCACATAGCACATCTTGGAACAGTTTCTTCGGATCCTTGCCTGTTATACAACACGTCACGTAGTTAACGGCTTTTTTTATTTTATTCACTGCTTTGGATATTGCTCTCTTTAATGAACAAATAATTTTTGGAAAACACGAGCCTTCACTTGACGTCTCTGTACTATTTGAAGCAAGCTTGATTGTTTCCTGGTTAGTGGCCTGAGTGATAAAAATACAATGGTAAACTTTCAATACAACGAATTTGTTACTACTGTAGACTAGAAAAGTCTTCGTGAAAGGAATATACGAGTATTTCGAATATTTTGTATATTCATACTTTTTCTTTTCAAGATACAATAAAAATAAAAATTTGCAACTTAACTAGTTATACAATGTTTATTTAACAGGTTTGCTTGAAAAGAGCCTAGCTACTACGTATAACTGATATAATTGTACATTATTATAAAAAATAACATTATATAGTATCACAAATACAATTCCTCTTAATTTCTTTTGTCTGGTTTTTGTTCATACTTTAGTTGGTTTATTTTGTTGTGCTACGTCAACCTTGTTCGTATGCCTATTATTGTCTAAAACCTCGTCTGTTTATTGCATTTGCCACCTGTTATGCTATAGCTTTGATTCCATCTGCCGGACTTCGCAAAGGTCTACCAAGATTTCTTCTTATGCGTCCTTTATACCAGTGCATTATTATTCCGCTCTGCTTTTGGTGTCTTCTGATAGTATTCCCAGCCATAATTCCTTATGAAGTGTTCTAAAAATTTCACAACTATCTGTTCTTACAAAATAGTATGTTTTATGTAAATTCTAAAATACAGGTTCCAATGTAGTTTTAGTTTCTGAAAACCTTTGCTCTTTAGTACTTTCATTCATTATTTTGTTGAGGTCACTGACAAATATTTGAGCTATTTTCTTAGCTTCCCTCCATATTATGTATTCAAAAACGAAATCTATTCCTTGTTTAACCTCAGTTGCAGCGTTGAGTACTTTTTCCTTTACTCCACAGATTATTTTGTGCTTACACTTGTTTATAAGTGTTTTTGTTCTAAATTTAGGAGACTGGACTTCTTCCTGGATAGTTTCCTGAGTGGTAAAATATATGTTTTAAATACAATATATATCCTCGACTTAAGTAAATATAGGAGTAACTATTGTGCAAGGAAAATTTTTATTTGGCTTTAAAGTACCTAAGTTCTAATGTTGTTATTACAGGTATCTTGACTTTTCAAGCTACTGAGCCATGTATAATTCCTATAAGACTAAACAAGAATATTGTACTGTTTCTCTTTTTTGATGAAATACGGTGAATTTTCTTTAAGTTATCCAATAATAAATTGTCATTAGGGGTTCTTTATAACTGCCCGGCACTATAACAGAAATAAATATGTATAGGATAGTAGTATTTTTAGTGAAATAAAACTCAGAATATTTCAGTAAAGATCAATTTTTAGACAAAAGCGGTATAACCACGGGTTTCTGTTGGGATTGTGGTGACTGGAAAGTCTCTTTTCAGATATGTCAGCAATAGATCATAACTGTCTTTGTCTTTTAAAATCTCGCTGCCATTTAACTGGGTTAAAATCTCTTGTATTTCTTTTGCTAAAGGCTCGTTGGTAATAGTGGTGGTCGCCGTTGGCTGAGTCAGTCTTGGTAGGGGTGGTAGCACCACCAGCGGCGGCTTGTACTCCAGCAGGTCTTTATGATGAGCCATGCGCGGCGCCTGATAGATTTAACATATATTATTACTACGAGATCTTAAATATTGCAAACATGATTTCTACTCTAGAACACTAAACATATAAAAAAACATCTAAATTTTCATTGTTTGAATAACTCTAATAACAAATAACATTTTTTGAATTAATTTAGCTATAATGCAAACGTAGATTTAGCGTGACCTTAAAAGTGTTTAAATAAAACGACATGGGATAAAAATAAAACTCAAATTCGTGAGGAAAATTTATGAATGTTTACAACTAGAACAAGATCTTCTCACGACTGCCGGGGTTGCGTGGAATGTTTCATTCAGTTTCTGCACTAGGCTGTTGTAGTGTTCTTTGTTTTTTAAAAGATTGCTGTTCAACTGATTCAAAATCAATGTAATTTTCTGGTTTGCAAGTTTAGTTTTGTCTGCCAGCTTCACAGACTGCATATTGGACGGTTTATTGGTGGTTTGGTAAAGCATCCGGCGCGCCTGCCAGATGTAAAACATTAATTACTACGGATTGCGTGGCTTTGTCATCTAAATCGTTGAGGGTATTCTTGTGCGGATAGTGTTTACTTGGCGTGTTTCATTAATACGGTGAATTGGGATTTTGCATCCGATACAAATATCTCCTTTTAGGCAACAGGAGCTTCAGGATTTTATCTTTCGGGTCGTCTGCTCGATGGGCACCGCAAATGGTACACTGGAAAAAATGTTCTGTTGGGATTTCAATCTGTTTCAAATGTTTCATCTTAAATACATAATAGATAGTGTCCGAAGCACATGCTCTAAGGCTCAAAAAATCTCATCCGTAATCTACTAGCTATGGCATACGTATGAGATGGACTACAACAAGGCAACTAACAGCGAACAGTGTACGTACTATGTCAACAAATCCCATAATATTGTTCATTTCTGGATTTATTATAATACCTATTACCTATTTAACTTATTTATCCATGTCAGCATCCACTGTTAGCGCGAGCATTCGAACCATTTCCCTATTGGCCCTTTAATTCGTTGAGATAGCTGACTATCTGCGACGTCGTGCATTACTTTTTTGAGTTTGTTCTTATAATTGATAAAATCTTCAGACTTAAAGAATGCACAACATTTCTGTTTTAAATTTTGGACAGTTTTTGGTTTTGCGGTATTTTGACTGGTCAGGAGTACTCTGTTCTAAATAATAAAATATACATAGGTATAAGTAAATGATATTAATATCCTTGGATTATGAAAACTGGATAAGACATGATTAAAGAAAGCTTTGAATCTACATTTAAATATGCATATATTGATATCAAGTACGTTCTCAATAGGTATATTTTACATGATATATTTTTAATTCTTTGAAAGAAGAAATTCTTCACTTACGTCACCAGTTTACATTTTCCAAGCCCATTTAAAACAAAACTACCGTTTTTAAAGTTTGGTGTACAGGATAGACTGCTTTCCGACAAGGTGCCTGATGATGAGAAATATTTAATTGATATCAGTCTATTATTTGATAAATAAATAAAAGAGTAATCTATGGAAAAGCGACGCGTCGATTGCTCTTACACAAATCAATCTCTCACGGGGTACTCTGAATATTGTAGGTACATATATACTAACAGACGAACTGATCGTAAAGTAATGCTAGAACTACCTAGATACCAACTAGCTAGAACTACGCGCATACGTGTGCGGCGTGTACCACACACGCCGATCGATCTGGGCGCGTCGGTCTCCATACATTTTATTACTTGATGCACGCCACGCGACACCACGCGACTTCGTTCTACGTACAAATTAGGCGTGTTACACGTGTGCGTCGGTCTAATATAGTTCTAGCTTAAATATCATAGTTGTATCGAAACGGCCAACTGGCTAAGCAGTTCAGTTGAATTCAGTCGATCTGTTTTAACTAATAACATCAGAGCAAAAAAAAATTCTAATAAAATGAAACGTAGTTTTTTTTTTAGTTAGTTTTATATTAAAAAAAAATGCTCTATGTCCATTTATGTTTCATTATGTATCCCTAGCATCAGATTTGAAACCTGACCTATGTGTTGATGCGGATTCAAACTGAAACATTTGTCATCGAAGAGTTTTTCAGAATCCACGGAGCAATTCTGTGACGATTTTTTAAAGACAGAATTACGGAAATATCAGATCCAGGGAGACACGTCTCTCAAAATGATAGAATACTAGCTTTTGCCCACGACTACATCCGCGTACATAAAATATAGCCTGTCACTCAGAAATAAAGCAGCTTTCTATCGGTGAAAAAAAAATTAGTAATCGGACCAGTACTTTCAGAGATTACCTCCTACAAACTAAAGAACAAACTTTGCCTGTTTATAATATTAGTGTACTTAGATAACTCTACACCCTATATAGAATTGACACGATTTTTACCAATAAGTTTGCAAATTAATTATTCTTTCGGGGGTGACTGCATTTTGTCTTGCGTTTAACTTCAGCCCCACAGTATATTGCGTATAACCCCACATATAAAAAGTTCTTAAATGGGTGTTAAGACAATTATAGGTATCAAAAGTCCATGTAATATGGTGCATAAAAAGAGCAAACAACAAAACAACAACAAATTAATAATGCGAATGCAACAGTTTCCATGAATATCAAAGCAAGAAGAAAGAAGCTAATCGTTCTATTGACTTAAAATCACCTGCATCAGATGGCTTAAAATATACATAAAAGTATTTTTTTACTTACTGCACTGACGAAGTAGAGGCAGATGAAAATTAAAACGAATAAATACAACGACTGCTTAAACATTTCCATTTTGTACCACGGCTTGCTTCGATATAAGTAGCTGCGTAAGTAACAACAGTAAGTAGCTGTGGGATATTTTATGGACAATGAATAAAAATATGTATTGTGAAATAGATTCCGTTGGAAATAGCAATAAAAACAACAGGTACGTACTTGGGAACGTGTAGATAATCGCATTGTTGGCCTACAGCCATCGTAGCACTGAGATAGTGCCTGTATTCACTGCGAGGTGTGGAGACGTGTCAGTCATTCTGACAGATGTCAACACCCATCCCGCATCGTGCGGCTACTATAGGATCTACGGCAATGAATGTGGAAAAAAGAGAGAATTTTCATATTTATAAAATAGAGAATTTTCACATTTACAAAATAGAGAATTTTTACGTTTTCTCGTCGACGTGTCTCCTTTCGAAACTATGAATATTGAGTACCCATAGCACCGCCAAAATACAGTCATAGTCTAACTTCACGTTGAGATATATTTAGCCAACGACAATTTAACCGTCAATACCAATGTCATCATACAGAAAATCTAACAAGTCTGACGTGGGATAGGAATAAGGTATATTAGGTAACTGCCATATTTTGTATGATAATGATAAACTTTATCATATCTGCCGAGAAAACAATAGTTGAGGGAACAGATGACTCTTTTGTTGTGGGACCAACTTTGAATTTTTTGTCGTTATCCATACAAGTGGAAGCTTGTAATTAGCAATTGAATTATTTACTAATCTCATTATTTTTATTACTCGTATTAGTCTGTAACTTTTCCTAAAATGTGAAAAATAAAATAAAATAGTTTAAAAGGCATCCAGACGTTAACATAAAATTTTATTTCAAAAAACAAAGTCAATTTTAAAAAAAGCTAAGTTCATGCAATAAACTGTAAATGCATACAAACTTATAATTTTGAAAATTGATTTATATTTTACGGCTTCAGTAACGGCTGGCGATAAAATAGTTCACGTAGGGTACGCTACATTAGTTTATATTATTGTAACTAATAATCAGCTTGGTCGCATGTAATGTAATGAATTCACGACACGATAGATTATTATTACCACTTATAATATTACCTTTAATTTTGCTAATATGCCTCAACATAAATGACTACTATGCTGTTAAAGCACAGGCTGCGAGCACAAAAAATATTTGCGTTGCAACGGATGAAACTATTAGAGGTATGGGTATTCTTGAAATATATTGAATAATGGCAATTAGCTATTTATATGTAGACAAAACATTCAGTACGGAACTTAAACACATTCAATACGGAACTTACCGTGCCAATAGGAACACCGCGTAAGCAATTTGATTGAGTCATAATGCTCTTAATTTAAATGAATTGCTCATTTTGAATTGTTATTGAAAGCTCTTGTTATCAGTAATTCTGGTAAAGCAAAATACATCACTTCATCTACATCGCTCACCACCATCGCTTACCATCAGGTGAGTTAGTAGTCAAACGCGATTTTAACAATAACAATAAAAAATCAATAATTGCAATCAGGGTGCAGCGAACCTGCTTTAATGCTGTGATTCAGCTGCATCCCAACTTAGTTAATAAAATGCTAGATAGACTATACAACTATACACGGTATCGGTAACCTATATATTTTCTGGATAAATAAAACAGATTAACAAAAAAAATAGTATCACTTTGTCAGGCTCAGCCAGAGTGAGTCAGAGCTCAGGGTTTGTTGCGAACATTTATGGATCAAAAACGATCGCGGTAATACGTTCATGCTTAGGTCATTTTGTAGATAAATAGATAGATTATATACTCTTTATTGTACACCAATAATAAAATTACAATAGGAACTTAAAATCAACAAGCAAAGAGTCTTTTGAATTAGTATTCAAAAGACTCTATTTTTCAAAATAAATTGCAAAATGCGCAATAAGCATAGTATAGTCAGCCTTATCTTATAGTATTCCTACTGCTGGGACTCAGGCCTCCTCTTTGAGAGAGGGTATAAGTCCTAAATAGCCCTGCATTCGACCATAAGCTAAGCCACCAGAGTCAATAAGACTCTCTTTGCGACGGCTATGCACATTATAATATGTTTATTTCTTTAGCAAAGCGTAAGAAATGCTTACTGCGGCCAGACACCGGTCCGTGCAGAGCAGACATACTTTCATACTACTATGACGGAAGACAACAGAAATGCTTTCAATTCTTCTATGGAGGCTGCCAGGGGAATGGAAATAACTTCAGGACTCGTAAGGAGTGCCGCGAACAGTGCTTTCTGGCTCCAGGCACGGATGCATGTAAGTGCTAATGGACTATTATTTTATATTACTAGTTTCATCACTTAGTTTTCTTAGCCCAGGCTAAAAAAAAACTAAGTTATGATTCTTTTTCTTTCCAGCTCAGATGGAAAAGGGCTAATAATAATAATAAAATCCCCATCGCCGTATCTCTACTTTGACGTCGTGGTGGGGCTTGTGCGCTCCAATAAACCGTAAGTCTGTTTCGGAAGCACTTGCTTTGCCGTAACATGCCTAGGGTTGGGTACGCCACAATCATGGCGGTAAGTCCCCTCTTTGCGGCGTGGCTGGAAAGACCTCACGGCGTCCTTACCTTCCGCATGACGCAGTTCCTCACCGGACATGGCACGTTCGGGAGGTACCTGTTCCGGATTCAAGCGGAAGAGACGCCCGGGTGTCGCCACTGTGCGGAACGCCCGGAGGACACGGTGGAGCACACAGTCGAGGTGTGCCCTGCTTGGACGGAGCATCGCCGTGCCCTCATGGGGGCGATCGGCGGCGGAGACCTCTCGCGCTGGGCCTTGGTTGAGGCCATGGTCCGGAGCGAAGAGGTGTGGCAGGCCGACGCCGACTTCTGCGAAGCAGTAATGCACGCAAAGGAGGAGGCCGACCGCATCAGGCAACGGCGTTCTCGCCGCCGCCGCCGGGATTCTGATCCCGATTTCCAGCCACCGTAGGCGCGAGTTTGCGGACAGTGAGCAAAGGTAGCTCGCTGTCCGGCCGTCCGGTAACTGTCCGGACCAAGCCCAAGTCGTCGACGGCGTGCACTGTTCCCGCGCGCTTCAAGGTCAGTTGTCAGCAACAGCAGGGACCCAGCCAGGTCGAAGCCTACTGGGGCCAGGGTTATCCGAAAGGGAGCTCGAGCCCCGGTATGAAGGCTAGAAGGAACGGGGTGGGTCGTTTAGTGTATAGAAACTATCTCCCGCTCCGCCCAAGAGCGGGGGATGTCATTAGATAATTTTTCCCACCATAAAAAAAGGCGTGTCCGTAGTGTCGTTCTAGCTTAATGCGTCCGCTACACATACTCCCAGCACTCAGCCACATACCGTCCGACAGCATCGCTATTCGCTACGTACCCTAGCTGCACGCAACCTTTTCGCACAGCTTTGGCAGAAACAATCATAAATTTTCACAACACAGAAAACGCATCCTCGCACCACGTCCCACATCTTTGGTGTAGAAGCACTCTTAAATCTGGTTTTATAACTACCACCGGTAGCCTTAGAATCTGTAGGTTAGTCTTAAGATTGCGCCTTTTCAGCCAAATGAAATGTATTTCTTTCTTTCTTTTAAGCTTATTAGAAGCCTTGACTTAGTAATGGACCAAGTATTACCAAAGATAAGCGGTCTACATGGTCATTTTGATCCAAGTAATTAATCTTTAATGGCAATATTTTTAACAGTATTTTTATGATGATTTCAGTTCATAGACCGTATTTCTGCAACCTTGCATTTGATTACGGCACCTGTTTCGGACAATATAACCGGTGGGGCTGGGATAAAAAATTTGAGTAAGTAGCATTTTATTTGATATCAAATCAAATATACAGGGCTATTTGTAAAACACAAACAACCTTTCAGTAACGTATTACTAACATCATAAACAACAACTTTTGTTCTTTTTATACAACATATTTCATTTACCAAAAACAAGCCTTCAAGATTTCGTTTTTCTATCTAACACATTTCAACTACACAGTGCGCGGGAGCCGTAAGAAGATACAGCAAAATCTATATTTTGCTGTATCCACTTACAGCTTCCGCGCACTGTTCTCGTAATAATAGTAAGTATTCTTCTGAAACATTGTAATTACATCTAGCAAGCATTCGCACCATTTCCGTGTACTCGACATTAGAATACACGGAGGTCGGAGGTAAATTAAAACATAAAACAAGTTTTCAATGATAATATTTTTATCTACATAATTAATACTCATCAAGACCATTCCAAAAAGTTCAAACACGATAGGGTTATTTGAGTTTCTATGGCCACCTTCCGGTTCCATCATCAGATCAGCTCCATGTCATAATAATTTTGCATTGTCATCTGATTTACACATGTATACAAAATTTCAGTTCAATCGTTAACCGGGAAGAGAATCAAATTTAATTTGCAAGATTTGATTACAGACTAACTAACATCGGGATAGATGAAACTGAATAAAAGCTTGTAACAAATACATCTAGGTTATGTGCGAAATGTATTCGACATTATTTTTAGTATAGGCGAAACCTGAATACAGTTTGTTCAGAATCAGTAACATGGTGTAATAATAGCAAAATTAAAAAAAAATTAAATGACCCCCGACGCATAAAATTTATAAAAAGTAAAAAAACTGGTTAGGACAAATCTAATGAGCACAATCTCGATGGGTTAACTAGTAAGCATTCCAGGGTTTCATCAACTCCCAGTTCTATCATCAAGTCCTCGTCATAATGAGAAATGTATAGAACTAGTTAAGACGAATCTAATGAGCCCAAACTTGATGGATTTACTAGTAAGCATTCCAGGTTTCCATTAGCCACATCCCAGTTCTACCATCAAGTCCTCGTCATCATGAGAAATGTATAGAACCAGATTAAGACGAGTCTAAATGAGCCAAAACTGGATGCGTTTACTAATAGGCAATCCAGGGTTACTTACCATCGAGCTCGATTATCAGAAGAGCTCAATGGCTCGAGCATGTTCATGACTCATGAGTATTTCTAATATTAAGTTACACATACGTTTGAATGTAAAGTAAACACTTATTATGTGTTTAAAATCTCTACTGCACCTGACAAACGAGGTGATGACCTTGAACACCTGAACAGATCTTCATAAATTGTATCTAAGAACCATCTCGATAACGTCAGCTTTAAATTAAAAAAAACCACATCAAGATCGGTCCATTCACTTAGGCGACGATGCCACAGACAGACACACAGACACACAGACACGCAGTCACACAGACGCCCCAAACTTATAACACCCCTCTTTTCCGTCGGGGGTTAAATTATTGGAATCGATTCAGAGTCGATTTCAATATACACCATGTTATATTTTTATCACCGTGTTGGTGCCAGCGTAAAGCTGAGTGCGGAAGCAAAACAAACCCTGGGTGGCCCAGTGACCATGTATTTATGTCGCCAACCAGCCCCCCTAGCAAAGTTACAACCGTTTCTCTTGCGCCGAACGCCTCGAGTTGGCCACGCCTCCGATTCTTTGATTCGATGACGTGATTCCAGTACATTTGAAGTTTTCTACTAGCGTTAACGATTGCAGATTGTCAACTTGGCTGGGGGTACAGGTATCATAACCGGCTTATAACTTTGTGATTTTTCATAATAAAATAACAGTTTTGAAATTTTGTACATAGTTCCTTTACATAAACATACCAGACAGGTCTTTCAGGTTTCGCATATATACCAAAAAATAAGGTTATTTAAAGAGCCTAGGTACATATATGGAATAAGCATGTGATATTACCCCATGTTTCTTTTTCATAGAGTCTGCAAACCACGGTTATACTCTGGCTGTGGAGGCAACCAAAATAACTTCGAGACTAAACAGGAGTGCATGGCGACGTGCCTCGACAAGCCCAACAACACCATGAACGCCCCTCACCTGCAGCTCACTACCTGCGTTCCGCTATCACTAACTGAATTTAATTAAATTTGATCTATTGTCATGAAGCGTTTCAAAATCACTGACTAAATTTTAAAAAATACTCGCCATTGCGCATAAATTGTCACATCACTGTGTACCTATTATCATCTTATGCATAAGTGCACAATTGCACATGCCGTGTGCAATGTGGTGGCCTAGTGGTAACCACCACCACTTACAAGTTGTAAGTCGTCGGTTCAAATCCAGGCAGACGCTTTCGTTATCACCACTGCTCTCAAAATGGTGAAAGAAAACATTATGAAGAAACAGGAGTATTATAAAATTAAAAATACGAAGACATGTGACATTCACCAAGTCGCGCTGAGCCAGCGTGGTGGATAACGGCCCATTTCCTTTCTTAGAAAGGAGGCCTGAGTCTCAGCAACGGATGGACCACAATTAGATGACCGGTATAGAATGCATAAGGCGAATCCACCTTTGTACGTGTGTGTTGCATGAAGTATTTAATTAAAATACAATATTAAGTTGATTATGGTTATTATATACGTACAATAATAATATAATAAAAATGTGATGAATATAAATGAAAATCACATAACTCAAAGCATAATTCATCAGTATAAACAACTTTTTTTATGGAAGCAACTCGGTCGTCTTATATTCGTACCCTTGCACATTTTTTTTTCACTCTTGGGCGGAGCGGGAGATAGTGTCAGACTCTTACTGACTAAAAGACCCACCCCGTTCCTTCTAGCCTTCATACCGGGGCTCGAGCTCCCGTTCGGATAACCCCGGCCCCAGTAGGCTTCGACCCGGCTGTTGCTGACAAATCCTTGAGGCGCGCGGGAACAGTGCGCGCCGTCGACGACTTGGGCTTGGTCCGGACAGTTACCGGACGGCCGGACAGCGAGCTACCCATTACTCACTGTCCGCAAGCCCGCGCCTACGGTGGCCGGAGATCGAGATCAGAATCGCTTCGGTGGCGGCGGCGGCTCCCTTGCACATAATACACATATTCTGCAGTCATTCAAGTTTGTTTAGAAGTACCTCCGTAACGCCTATGAACAGTACAAAAAGAAATTGAACAAGAATTACCTTGCTGTCATGACTAGCAGTAAATATCAACAGGTGTATGTTATTTATTAGGCTTCGGGCACAAAGGTACAAAGGTGGACATAATGCCTTAACAATTATTGTTTACCACTCAACCTAGGGTGATGAAGAAATAATATGGCAGGTGCATTATTTGATCTGTTGGAAGTCAACAAATATTAAAATAATATTATATATCACTAGCTTTTGCCCGCGCGGCTTCGCTCCCGCTTTTCCCTACTCCACCCTACTATACCCTTCTCTACCCCACACTACCCTAATTTTCATTTATTTTTCTATAAGAACCTTCTCGAAATTCTTGAAATCGGTCCAGCCGTTCACGCGTGATGGCGTGACCAAGGGAAATAGGGATTCATTTTTATATAAATATATAGATAACTTAATTAAAATAAAATTAACCTCTTATTTCTACCATGGTGCACAAAAATAATATCAATGTTGCTATTTACAATCACAATCATTACCACTACACATTTCATAAATTCTTAACAGTACATTAAGATGTAAGTGTGTAATATTAGTGATTACAGTCGAGGCGGTATTTAGACCCGAGCCGTGGCGAGGGTCTTAAGAGAGCCCAGAACAGTAATCATTAATATAATTAGTCACGTGTATCATACGACGTTTTTCGTAATACACTTGTGAAGAAAATAACAGTAAAACTAGTAATTTTTTTGTGATATGGCGGTAAAGATTTGTTTTCATATGCGTGCGCATAATTTTTTTATTTACTCCTAGGGGAAGACTAAGGTATTTTGATCATACTGCCCAGTCTTACATTTATGTTTTTTGCGTGAAAAGTTTTTACTATAATGTCTTTCGTAGTGACAATGGAATACGCATGTATCATTTTATAATGATTTGGTGGTATTTAATTTAATTTAATTAATACAGCCACTGAATTTCACTCGAATAATTCAAGTCAAAAATCGAAGCATCTTAAAATGGCGGCCATAGACCACAATATAAAAACAAATTTTATTTGAATGTACGATTTATTTACTAATATTTTTTTTTTTTAATAGATCGTCTGTACTAGTTATAAAAAACTTTTTACAAAAAAAATACAACCGACTTCAATGTTAAATAAACACGGTAGGTGTTTCTATAATAGTTTTGTCTTTTCGTTATTTAAAACCGACTTCCGAAATTAAAGTTATTTTTTACTTTTTAGTGTTTATTTAACATTGAAGTCGGTTGTATTTTTTTTTGTAAATAGTTTTTTATCTTAAACTTTTTAGTTATGGTACCTACCACCACTAAAAAGTACCTCTCAGCCAAACTTAAATGCCTTATAGCCAGAGAGCATCTCAATATTCTACTAATCCCAAACACGGTTAGATTACATTAATTTACTTTCTGGCTTCGTCATCAGATCAGTCCGATACATCCCCTTTTCCTTCAGCCAGTCATCGACTACACGTATAAACAAAGCAATTTTACTTGTTACGACAGTTCTGCTGTGATCCTATGAGGAGTTCTGTGCCATATCTTCGAAGTTCATGATCAAATCATAACAATATTTCAATGGGACCAACTTGGAAGCATAACCTTTCAATCAGAAAAAGAATTTTCAAAATCGGTCCACAATTGACCGAGATATCGGTGAACATACATAAAAAATAAAAGACGGGTTGCACTCCGGGAGTGCCGGCAGAAGTGAAAACTTGATTATTAACGTTGAGCATGTTTGATATTTTGGAATGGTTAGGGAATAATTTTGCACCAATTGCTTTATCAGTATAAAAGTACTATCATTTATGTGGTAGAATACAATATTCATTTATTGCGCTATCGTACACAAACATGACAATTTATATTACATTAAAAATTTAACACTTTAAAACTATTACAATTATTTTACATTAAAAAGT
Organism: Mythimna ferrago; assembly: GCA_910589285.2. NCBI lineage: Eukaryota > Metazoa > Arthropoda > Insecta > Lepidoptera > Noctuidae > Mythimna > Mythimna ferrago. The sequence goes on along the minus strand of OU342673.1, from coordinate 19,509,445 downwards.
TTATCTCTCCGAAAAACTACTGAGGTGTCAAGGGACACCCGGATGGAACGAAGTTCCGTTCTGGCTTGCTTTCTATAAGAGAGAGAAAGAGAGAAAGACAGAGAAACATGCGCACGCCGCACGGCTTACAATAGCTTACTATAGAAAAAGTGTCGTTACAACTTTTCGTGAGAATTTTTTCCGTCTAGCCAATACAATATAACTAAAAAATACTATCCTATTTTATGTACATTTTGACAGCACTATTTCAACATCTTCGAAACCATGAAAACGACACTCATGACGAAAAAGTTGATAATTTCTGACATCCGCCATCTTAGATTTACATTTTGACAGCACTATCGGCTTCAACAACCTCGAAAACCATGAAAAAGACACCCATATCGAAAAAGTTGATAATTTATTGCAGCCACCATCTTAGATTTAAATTTTGACAGTACTATCGGTTTCAACACCCTCGAAAACCACGAAAACGACACCCATGAGGAAAAAGTTGATAATTTCTTGCAGCCGCCATCTTGGATTTACATTTTGACAATACTATCGGTTTCAACAGCCTTGAAAACCATGAAAACGACACCCATGACGAAAAATTTAATAATTTTTTGCAGCCACCATCTTGGATTTATATTTTGACAGTACTATCGGTTTCAACACCCTCGAAAACCATGAAAACGACACCCATGACGGAAAAGTTAACAATTTCTTGCAGCCGCCATCTTGGATTTACATTTTGACAGTACTATCGGTTTCAACACCCTCGAAAACCACGAAAACGACACCCATGACGAAAAAGTTGATAATTTCTTGCAGCCGCCATCTTGGATTTACATTTTGACAGTACCATCGGTTTCCACGCCCTCGAAAACCATGAAAACGACACCCATGACGGAAAATTTGATAATTTCTTGCAGCCACCATCTTGGATTTATATTTTGACAGTACCATCGGTTTCAACACCCTCGAAAACCACGAAAACGACACCCATGGCGAAAAAGTTGATAATTTCTTGCAGCCGCCATCTTGGATTTACATTTTGACAGTACCATCGGTTTCCACGCCCTCGAAAACGATGAAAACGACACCCATGACGGAAAATTTGATAATTTCTTGCAGCCACCATCTTGGATTTATATTTTGACAGTACTATCGGTTTCAACACCCTCGAAAACCATGAAAACGACACCCATGACGGAAAAGTTAACAATTTCTTGCAGCCGCCACCTTGGATTTACATTTTGACAGTACTATCGGTTTCAACACCCTCGAAAACCACGAAAACGACACCCATGACGTAAAAGTTGATAATTTCTTGCAGCCGCCATCTTGGATTTACATTTTGACAGTACCATCGATTTCCACGCCCTCGAAAACCATGAAAACGACACCCATGACGAAAAATTTGATAATTTCTTGCAGCCGCCATCTTGGATTTACATTTTGACAGTACCATCGGTTTCCACGCCCTCGAAAACCATGAAAACGACACCCATGACGGAAAATTTGATAATTTCTTGCAGCCACCATCTTGGATTTATATTTTGACAGTACCATCGGTTTCAACACCCTCGAAAACCACGAAAACGACACCCATTGCGAAAAAGTTGATAATTTCTTGCAGCCGCCATCTTGGATTTACATTTTGACAGTACTATCGGTTTCAACACCCTCGAAAACCACGAAAACGACACCCATGACGAAAAAGTTGATAATTTCTTGCAGCCGCCATCTTGGATTTACATTTTGACAGTACTATCGGTTTCCACGCCCTCGAAAACCATGAAAACGACACCCATGACGAAAAATTTGATAATTTCTTGCAGCCGCCATCTTGGATTTATATTTTGACAGTACCATCGGTTTCAACGCCCTCGAAAACCATGAAAACGACACCCATGACGAAAAAGTTGATAATTTCTAGCAGCCGCCATCTTGGATTTATATTTTGACAGTACCATCGGTTTCAACACCCTCGAAAACCATGAAAACGACACCCATGACGAAAAAGTTGATAATTTCTTGCAGCCGCCATCTTGGATTTACATTTTGACAGTACCATCGGTTTCAACACCCTCGAAAACCATGAAAAAGACACCCATGACGAAAAAGTTGATAATTTCTTGCAGCCGCCATCTTGGATTTATATTTTGACAGTACCATCGGTTTCAACACCCTCGAAAACCATGAAAACGACACCCATGATGAAAAAGTTGATAATTTCTTGCAGCCGCCATCTTGGATTTACATTTTGACAGTACCATCGGTTTCCACGCCCTCGAAAACCATGAAAACGACACCCATGACGGAAAATTTGATAATTTCTTGCAGCCGCCATCTTGGATTTACATTTTGACAGTACTATCGGTTTCAACACCCTCGAAAACCATGAAAACGACACCCATGACGAAAAATTTGATAATTTCTTGCAGCCGCCATCTTGGATTTATATTTTGACAGTACCATCGGTTTCAACACCCTCGAAAACCATGAAAACGACACCCATGACGAAAAAGTTGATAATTTCTTGCAGCCGCCATCTTGGATTTATATTTTGACAGTAAAAGTGTCGGTACAATTTTTCGTGAGAATTTTTTCCGTCTAGCCCCCTTTCACAACGCGCGATAAGGGATAGCTGTCTACTCTCCATCCGTCTTACGCTTTTTCGATCAGGGTCACGTGTCCTGACGCGAGTTTAAGATTTTATACCCATTACAGAAAAAGTGCTCAACGCCGCTAAAGAAGTTTTCACCTCAAAAAATACATTCAGCCGAACATAGACCCTCCTCCTTTTCGAAGTCGGTTAAAAATGGTCAAAATTGCATGAAATAAGCAAGCAAGACACTAATTTGCACTATTGAACGTAATACCTAATGTATTTTTTTTTCGAATTCGATGTTTGATTTGAGAACAGAGGTTTAACAAAAAAGGTTATCACTACATTATCACACTTGTGCATAATGGTAATCAAAAAGTCACAGTTTGGTTACAAGCTATATTATATACCTAAGTGTAGTGCAATTATAGTCACTTTCTGAGCAAGTGTGTCGAAAAGTATTTTTCAATACATTTGCTCAGAAAGGTTATCAGCCTAGCTAGAGCAGTTAGCCTATGGCCCCCATTTTGGATGCGCGCGCATAAGAAGAAAGAACATTTTTTTGCCGCCATCCTACAAAAAAAAAAAACAGTTTTGCTGATATAGCAACAATTAATTAATTTGTAAAATTTTCTTCTCAAGTGTGTCGAAAAACGTCGTATGATACACGTGAATATTGGCGATTACCGTCCTCGGCTCTCTTAAGATCCTCGCCTTCGGCTCGGATAAATATCGCCTTAGCGGTAATCACCAACATTATACACTTGTTTATTTATTTATTTTAAAAATAGACACACCAACGACTCATTCACCGATTAAAATTACAATTAAAAGAACATTACAAATACATATTATGCTGGATTTGTCACCTAGAGGCGTGCACAGCACTTATACAATAAAATAATTAAGACAAAAATAATTAAAAATTGCATTGGAATAAATTAAAATAAATTAAATTAAAAATTACATCGAAATGTCAGTGGAAAAAAGATTAAGTTGAGATCAATTACATTATAAATATTAAAAAAAAGAATATGATACAATTACAAAAACAGATAACAATTAAATCAAGTCAGAATACATTAATTACAATTGGAAGAAATGGGATTAAATTTGATAGTAAAACAATAATTATATGAAATAGGGTCATTGTGTGAAAACAATAGAAATACATATTTGTCGTCGAAGCGAGAAGTACTGTATTTGAAATGTGGTAATTAGCGTGTGGTAATGTGGTAATAAAAGTAATTAAATTAATCAAGAACTGTTGCTGCTGGCTTGGATATGTCGTTTAAATTCATTCAAACTGTTTGAAAATATGTATATTAATTAAAATAATAAATTATACTATCACATCAATCTAAATCTCTTGAAAGACCAGCGAAATTTTTTCACCCAAATATGTGCGATGCAAGACGGCATCGCTGAAAATTCCAGTTATGCGATCAATTTACTTACCTAGCCAGGCAAGCCATAAAGAGTCGCTTAGTTACATAATTTTTCACAGCTTCGCTACGGAACCAAGCACCGCCGTGCGAGCTCGCTCTGCGTTGGTATACACACAATTTTACAGAGCTGCTACACATCCGCGCTTCTATGCTAACCTGCACGTTTTGTTTTAAAAAAGATGTGGAACCTTAGAATCTGTCTAAAAAGTCAAACGACTTGGGTAACTATTAGGGTAAAATTAAATCTGACGTAGTCAATACTGGTTATTGAACCAGTATTGACTACGTCAGATTTAATTTCATGATCAAGGTTGATTAAGTGATTTTGATCATTGTTTACTAATAGAAAAACCTTATAAAAAGTATCGAATATAAGTATTTTTTAAATCATTAAATATTTTACAAAACTCCCAAGTCGTTTGATTTTTTAGACAGTCTATACCATCAACCATGATGTTCTTCTCCATAGAGATCTACGCTTTGGAACGTGCAATTTAGTTTTATTTTCTTTTTTTTTTGACTGACCGACATTTTGAAAATTCAAAAGTGTTTGTTATTGATCTTTTCGTAATGAATAAAATGGCAAGAAGCAAGAGGGATAGAGCTATATACCCTAAATAACTCCATTCCTTTAATAGTTCAGTTTAGGTCGTAAAACGGATCGCGTTAAGAACTCGTGGTGAGGCCTCTATCCTACCGGCAACTAAAGAATAGCAGCAAGTGTTTTGCTCGCTAAGCAAGCATAGCTGGGCGATTATTTAATTTTATAGAAAGTTCTTGCTAGCAGCTAGCAAGAAGTCACAAACATGAACAGAACACATCCATGACACTTGAAAGGAAGAAAGTACGGCTCGGCTATGCTGGCAACGGTGAAACTTCCGGTAGTACTTAGCAATGTTGCCTCCAAGCGAACACCGGAGTGTGCGCATCTATTGTCTTACTATTGTGTCTCAAATTGACGGTAACTGAAAGGCTAAACTCATCTGTGTGGTGAAAAGCTGGCACTTGAGTTGCCTAGCGGTTGTCCTCGACGAGGTACGGCAAAAGAGAGCCTCAGCAGGTTTCATCCCACTTAGGCAGAGCCTCATGCACTAGGTAAACCTACACATTGTAGAGAGAAAGGCTAAACTTCTTTCAGCCACTCATCCATTCGCCGCGGCTGGAAACTAGGTGAGATTTTTTTCTCATTCCTTAATTTTCCCATGTCTGTTTCTTATTTTTTAATTTAACACGTATAATATATTATTATTTTTTATGCGTCCACAAAGGTGAATTATTTTTAGTGAGACACCTGAACACTCTCTGAATGATTTAAAACTTTTCTTCATCTTCTGAAAAGTCGTTTAAACTTGAATTTAGAGAGTTTCGACCAACTACTGGCAGGTAGGTATATTTTTGAGCCGTTTGGGGTTGAAACTCTTAGGCCGTGGAGTCCGAGTGCTCATGGCTTTTTAAAGAACTATTCAAACGTTTAGTTAACACTTCAGGTGACCCAAGGACTGCTTTTACTTCGGTCAGAGATTAAGCATTGCCATACAACTTTTGGTAACACTTTCAGTCGACAGCGATGCGGAAAAGTTTTATGACGCCATATTTTAGGTCGGCTTTAGTGTATATGCTCGTATAGTTTTAATTAGTTAAGTGTTTTTAGGCGTGTGGAACTCTTTACTGAACCGACTCACTATTTCGAAACGTTTAAGTGTTCCGAAAGATTGGAACACCAGTAAGGTTTTAAATGCATCATTTGGAACCGTGTTTGGAACAATTGGAACACTGAAACACTCTTTACTTTATGTGACCAGCAATGTTTTTTTAAAATTCAAATTAAAACGTAAGAACATCTCCTATAAATTATTCTCAAATCAAAATTTAATTAAATAAAACTTATAGTGTGACAGATCACGATTCATAACATTTGTATCTTGTGAATCGATGTTTCAAATTTTCCGTTTGTATCTTTTGAGCCGATGTTCCAAATGTTCCGATGTTCCAAATGATCCGTTTGTTTCTTGCGAGCCGATGTTTCAAATGTTCCGTTTGTGTCTTTTGAGCCGATGTTCCAAATGTTCTGTTTGTACCTATCTTGTGAATCGATGCTTCATTAATGTTCCTAATGATACATAACACTGATTCGGAACATTTCAGTGATTCAGTTCCAATCACAAAGATGACACACTTTTCCCAGGTGTTTTTAAAAGAAATAATTGAATATTATCATACACATATTTATAGTTCCTTGATACGGAATCCTAAAAAAAAAACAAATTGCTACTTATAAATTAACAATATCGCAGTGAATAAAATTGACATGACACCCTGCGCCAATAACGCCGCCCATCAATTAGATAATGGCATAGCTTGCAAGGTCAATACTTTAGCTCCGTTGTTTCTAAACATTCTCATTGAAGGAACGGATATAAGCAGGTCTTATATTTTAATCTTTCATCATGAAAATATTATCCGATGCTAGTGAACTAGAGTAAGCTCATATCTTTATTTGTTTTTTTTTTTAATTACGAGTACAATGGATTTAATACTGTCAAATTTTTTTTTTTATTGTATTCGAAAAATTTGTTCTATTTTTAAATTTTACCAATAATATTGTTATCGTTATAGAGGGGTCGAGAAAACAGAAGACATCCCCTATGTAAAAATACTGCGCAAGAGTATGTGGCTCTTAGATGCTTGGCCAAAAGGCCCAAATGAATCTCAGTTTTACAGATATTATATGATCTGTGTGAAGATATGCTGTCTCATCCCGGGTATTATATACCTAAGGAACTATACTGGGAAACTGTCATCTTTCGAGATGGGTCACACTTACATTACTGTTTTTATGAATACTATTGCTTTTGTAAGTATTTATTTAAATAATTTAACCAACATGTTGGAACTTAGATTTGATCTAAGTCCGACACTAAGTACAACACAGGTCACGGAAGGTCGTAGCGAGCATTGGGCAAAGCAAGTGCAAATAACCCCTCAGTCACGAGAATGGCCCAGTGACCATGTATTTTTGCTAACATAACAAGCTTATAACTTTGTGATTTTTCATGATACAGTTATAACATTTTGTACATAGATTCTTTACATAAAAATATTTGACAGATGTTTCAGGTTTCGCACATACTAAAAATAAGGTTGTATATATATATAAAGAAAGAAAGAAAGAAAGAAAAACGTTTACGTTTATATCAGCTATCCGTTTTACGAACACTGTTATCTGTACCACTCTAGTACCTGGGTTTGACCGTGTTAATTCCTATATTAAATCAAGACGTTGACATAGATTATTTTTCAATCATTTTATATTAAAATATAATAATACATCATTGAATTTTTTACTTTCTGTGCGCTAGTGATGTATTTTTTTAATGGAGTTCTTATTATTTTTCAGTCGAGGGCACTGATGGTCTTGAGCGAAAAATACAATAAAATTCTTTTCTATTTTCTGAATGAAATGCACCTTTTTAATTACAGAAATAAATCTGAATACTCTTACCAGGTACGTTGTTCGTAATAGTGTAAAAGACGTGCTCTTTTCATCTTTGTTATTTTTTGTTTAATCGAAAAAAGAAAAAAAACGTGTCCAATATATTTTATAATCTAAAATACGGACTGAATAAAATGTAATTATTTTGACCCTGGAAACTACCCTATTGTACATTTAAATATGATTAACTTGATTCATTGTGTTAGACCATCCTATTTTCTGTTTCAGACGCACATACTGGTCCACAAAATATCTCATTTCTTTACAATCTACCTTCTGGTGTTGATGGGTCTTGGTATATTGTTGTTCAACTTCACTCCGATGTACAACAATTACTCAGAAGGGATGTATAGACAAGTCAGACCCCCAAATGCTACCTTCGATCTTTCCGTCTACTACGCCTTACCTTTCGACTACACCACCAATTTGAAAGGATATTTGGTAGTATATATGTTTAACTGGTACATGTCCTTTACCTGTTCATCCTTCTTCTGTGTTGTAGACCTAATTATATCGTTAATGGTATTCCATCTTTGGGGACATATGCGGATTTTACGTCACAATCTCCAGAATTTTCCGAAACCTGCTTCGATGCTGATTGAATCGAAAGATAGCGAGATACGGGATCATAAGTATAATGAGGAAGAGCAGATAGACGTTCACAATAGATTACGGGAGAACCTTCACTACCACAGTGTTATTATTGAGTGAGTGCTTAGTTTCTATACTAATACCTAATACTAACCAGATATACACCTAATTAAAACTAACTTACAAAATAAAAATAAAATCCCTAAAGAACTAAAAAAGCCATCTAAAGTACCTACGGCGTCGAAAAACTCCTCCGCATCGCCATCGACTGGCAATGTACCCAAAAGACTGCCGACATTGCCACGTTGTATGGCAAAGCTTATCCTTTGTACGAAGTAAAGCCAGCCTGTGGGTCACGCAGTGTCAACAAGGCGTTTTGAAAGTTAACCCAACGAACAGTTAGAGTTAGAATCACAGAACACAGAAATACTGTATGATTCCTGTGCTCTGTGGTATACATATTAGGTATAAAGAATATGTATTTACAGTACGAAAAAAAATGAAAGTAACCGATAAAAATTCTTTTTTATTGAAATTATATGATCGCTGAGTATATCATACTCTAAGTATTTGTTTTCCTAAAAAACTTCACGGTTTCTATGGAACGGGATATTGTTGAGAGCGAAATTTTGGATACTACTATTTATAATATTCATTGTAGGTAACATATTTTTTTACTATATTCTACAGTTTCCAAAGGCGAATGTCTGACAGTTTTGGAGCTGTGCTTCTGATATACATGCTGTTCCATCAAGTCAGCGAGTGCCTTTTGATGTTAGAGTGCTCCCAAATGGTAAGTGTCATTAAAATTCTACATTTATATATTTCTATGACACACAAGCCGATTCCATGTCATATCCAGCTCTAGGTTAGTGAACATATTGAGTCGACATCTATATATATAAAATGAATCCCTATTTCCTTGGTCACGCCATCACGCGTGAACGGCTGTACCGATTTCGCTAATTCTTTTTTTGTTGTGTTCGTTATTGTGAGGAGAAGGTTCTTATGGAAAACAAATGAAAATTAGAGTAGTGTAGGGTAGAGTAGGGTAGAAGATTAGGGTAGAGTAGGGTATAGTAGGGTTGAGTAGGGAAGAGTGGAAGCGAAACCGCGCGTGCAAAAGCTAGTGTAGTCAGTAGTCATATATTACAAATATAAAAATGTCAAATTTCCTTTACAGCCTTGCAAAGATTCTGAATGACGATAATTTTTCTGATAACCTTTTACTGCTTTAAAAAAAAAACACGTATTTTCCAAATGCCAAGAGAGTTTTCAGGCGTTATCTCTTTTTTTTCGCATTGCCTCTTTATCAAACATCGCGTTGGATTGCGTTAGATGAAGCAACTACGTTGACGACAGGCGAGTAGAGTAGCCTCTTAATATTTTCTCTACGTATCTGGCTGTAGTTAGAGAACCATTTCCTATCTCCACGACTACGACTCTCTGAAGATGAACCAGCCCATACCATAAATTAGTCCACCACTGAATGACACCTTCAAAACACGCTTGGGTTTACCGCGTTCCTCGTTGCCTAAATTTTCTTCATCTCACCTGTAATCTATACATCTTCTATACATAGAATTGGAGTCTCTGTTTGTAATATTGAAATAACTGCTTTTTACTACATGCATATGAACATACGGTACATACACCAAAATAACATTTTTTACAATTTTACCTGTCTGTCTGTCTGTTTGTCCGGGCTAATCTCTGAAATGGCTGGACCGGTAGCTGATGTAATAAGGAGTAACATATGCTACTTTTATTTTAGAAAAAATAAATTCAAAATCCTGTAGTCCACGCGAACCAAGTCGCGGGCACAGCTAGTCTATTTTAAAAATAACTATCCAAAATAACATCTAAACATAATTTGTTACTAAAACCTTAATTACAAAAGCATATAACCGCTAGTGCCACTATGTTAAATTCACTCAAAGTAGGTACAAATGAATAGGTCTAACTAGTCGTGGATAAGATTGAGAATGGGAAGTGCGCGCGTCAGAGGCAACTCTTTGAGCAGTTTGTCCTCACCCTCGGTATTACCAGCAGTAGAGGCCGAAGCCGAAGCCAATTTAATGATTATATTTAACAAATTTAATCCTGAAAACTTCACTTTTGTAACTATTTGTCTTTGTAGGACAAGAAAGCGCTGTTGCGTTACGGACCATTGACAGTAGTGATATTCCAACAGTTGATTCAGTTGAGCATTATATTTGAGCTGTTGGGATCATCAGTAAGTAAATCAGTACATTTTTTTCCTTAACAGACCAAAGGCTATCAAGAAAGGATATCTCATATAAAGTGATAACTTAAAATGTTCGATTTTCATACGAAAAACGACGTAGAATCATTTTAGCTAAAGAGACCGTTCTTGAGGACATACTTAATCGGAAGACTGATTAAATAACGCCTTAAAAACGGTCTCTTTTCACTATCGGGTTTCTATTCTGTTTTTACACCCTTAATCAAACTAAGGTACTAAAAAAGTTATTTTCATGAAGCCTAAACGTCAAAGTTGACAGGAACTGTTTAACATTAAGTGTCGCCGCACACGGCTCACATGCCACAGTTACAAACGCCTCCACGAGAACCTAGAAGCGGCCACAAGCCACTTGTGGCCACTGGTTGCTACTTTTTTAACAAATATGTGTAGTAATATAATGGAATTGGCTGAAGAAGGTTTAAATGCGCGAGTGGCGTGTAACAGCGGTTTTTTTTTCGCCATTTAGTGGCCAGTACGGGCCACAGGAAGCGAGCAGCGGCGTTTTGTTGCGTGTGGCGGTTTCCGGCGTCAACCGTGTCCGGCGAGTTCATATAAAATGTACGACACCTACAGGAAATGTGCCGGTGGAGGCGTTTTGTGGTTGTGGTCGGTGGCCCGTGAACGGCGACTCTAAATTCTAATTTCAAAATAACACTAAACGAAGAGTTTTTTTACAGAACGACAAGTTAATAGACGCTGTATATTGTGTACCATGGGAGTACATGGAGGCTAAAGACAGTAAGATGGTGCTGGTCATGGTAATACAGTCCCAGGTATCCATGAACCTGAAGGCAATGAATATACTCACCGTAGGTGTGCAGACTATGATCGCGGTACGGTTACTGCTCTTGTATTTTATAGATTATACCTAGGCTAGACGCTTCGCTAGTTGCAGCTGGATGAGAGTTGCTAAGCATTGAAATTAATGGTTGTGATGTTTGTGTGGTTGATACCCAGTTTGTAGATATCAGGAAACATAGACTCTCTGGCAGCAGGAATTCCACTCCTTAGCTTTACGCACAGTGAATGACTGGAAGTCGGCTCCAATATCTTTAGTTGGGAAATGATTAGGAAGATTGAAACTTGTTTCAGGGTCATACTCCAGCAATCGCCACCGATGGCGGTAGATCTAGAACTCCAGTTTTGCCAGAGTTATACATTCACACAGATAATATCTATCTATCCAATACTTAAACACCACTATTTTATAATAAAAAAGGGACTCTATCCGTACCCGTTACTGATCATATTTGTGTAGTCAAAAGAAACTAAATCCCAAAATTGTCCACGAAAATTTGTCATAAATGGTAAATTCATAATTAAATCAATCATTTGATATAGTCTGCCTAAAAAGCCAAACGACTTGAATAATTATTAGGGTAAAATGAAATCTGATGTAAGCAACACTGGTTTGATAATCATGGTTGATTAAGAGATTTTGATCATTGCTTACTAATAGACCCTTATAAAAAGTATCGAATATAAGTATTTTTTAAATGAGTTAATATTATTAGGGGACTTTTTAACAATATAAAATACAAAAGATTTTTGTTTAGAATACATTTATTTCGGTTTTTCCATTTTCAAATAGTTACCTATAATTTTTTCTTAGCAAATAGTTACCTATAATTTTCATAAACCTATTTATAGCCGATACAATATTTCCATAAGCTGAGTGACATTTCGGGATATAAACAAACACTTAATAACTCGGCTGTTTATGAAAATTATAGGTAACTATTTGCTAAGACTTTACTCAAATAATAACAAGCCCATTTCCAATAAGCCATTTAAGCATTTGTACCTACTATTAAAAAATTAGAAGTGTATAAAAATCTCGCCTCACAGTGTTTGCTAACGAACTCCTCCGAAACGACTCGACCGATTGTATGATTTTATTTTGTGTGTATTTGGTAGATCTGAGAATAGGTCGCTATTTTTTATCCTTTTACCTCCACTCCCCAAATTATCCTTGATAATTTATTTGGTTTCTACTACGTTTGCCGAGTCAGCTAATTTGATTTATAAATATTTCTGTATTTCAGATTTTGAAAACGTCATTCTCATATTTCGTGATGTTGCAGACCGTTGCTGAGGAAGAGGAATAAAAATTATATTAATGGGCACCTAATTCTGATACTGCACTCTTTGCTTTGTCTTTTATTTAATATCTACCCAAATCAATTTAGCTTATTTAAAAAAAAGAAGTTTAGTTTCAATAAAGAAGTTAATTTAAATTATATTGCATTTTTTTATTATTACGGTACTGGAAAGAAAAAAGATTCGGCCTACCCATATCTCTTTTCTTTGAAATTGTCTAAAGACAGGACATATGGGTAGGAGGAGTGGCAGGCGGTCGCCGACTTCTGCGAAGCAGTAATGCTCGCAAAGGAGGAGGCCGAACGCATCAAGCAACGGCGTTATCGCCGCCGCCGCCGCCGCCGGGATATTGATCCCGATTTCCGGCCACCGTAGGCTCGGGCTTGCGGACAGTGAGCAATGGGTAGCTCGCTGTCCGGCCGTCCGGTAACTGTCCGGAACAAGCCCAAGTCGTCGACGGCGCGCACTGTTCCCGCGCGCCTCAAGGAGTTGTCAGCAACAGCAGGGGCCCAGCCGGGTCGAAGCCTACTGGGGCCAGAGTTATCCGAAAGGGCGCTCAAGCCCCGGTATGAAGGCTTGAAGGAACGGGATGGGTTTTTTAGTCAGTAAGAGTCTGACACTATCTCCCGCTCCGCCCAAGAGCGGGGGTTGTCATAGGATGATTTTTCCCATCGGAAAAAGAAGGACTTATGGGTAGACCAAATCAAATACTCAAAACAGCCAGACATCATGTTAAAATTACAGAAAAGCAAAAGTAATCACTCTCTCTAATAAAACAGATTTCATAAGAAAATAAAGTTATTTAATTTTAGGTATTTCCTTATATATATCCCAGCCGCAGTTAAGTGCCTCTATTCCTCGATAATACAGCAGAATAATATACGTAGAATGACAGCACATTCTTATTCAATCAAGTACGAAAGTAATTAGTAGGTTCTGTTGTCGTTTCAAGAAAAGTAGGTAGTGGGAAAGCCCATACTGAATTAATTAGCGTCAAAACATCCATTGGAATTATACAAATTATTATAACTATAGGTCTATTTCATTTATTATATTTTATTATTTGTGTACACTTACGTAACTTTCTGCATCTGCTACTGCATAGAAAGAGAAAGAGTAGTAGTTCGATATTAGCTTGAAAGTAGAACTATGTAGAGTTATACCTACCGTATTTGGTTTAATGTCAACCACAACTTTTTTTGGAGGATATACTAAGCGTTTGACAGGAACCACAAAATTTTTATTTTTAGAATACGAGTCCATCACATTCTAATGTATTTGTAGTATTTGGCAGCAAATGTATCGAGTCAGCCTTCTCGGCAAAGTTCGTTCAGGTAGCCAAAACCACAATAAAATCCTCAGCTTCATTTTAGCGACATCGCGCCAGTTTCAATGATTTATATATTGTCTAGTTGCGCAGACACTACTTGAGATACAAAATTACACCAATTTTACATCATAATCTCCACTAGGAATCAATGTGCGAATATTTAAAACAGCCACTGAACATCACGCGAAGAAATGTCGCCATAAATTCTTCGATATGATAAGTAACCTATTATAACCATAGCGTGCGTGACCATAGTCAAGAAAAACGGCCCGACCGCGCGTTTTTCTGTTTCCGTAACCGCCAAATTGATCATGTTCGTGAGTGCCCTCAGGAGCAGTCTTGTACAGTACGGTTAACATTATGTTAGCAACTTTGAAGATAAGCGTTTCGAACTAAGAACATACTCGAAAAAATATGCATTCACCATAAATATTATAAATCCTAAAAATAACTACTGTGTAGCCAGCCGTTCGACGTCCGCAGCGGTCAAGATAGACCAGGCAAGCAGGGACTTAAAAACACCTTCATAAAGGTTACAGAATTATAAGTGTTACATGTTGAATTGGTAACAGAATCAAATATGTAACACTTATTAATGTGTTTTCAATGTGTTAACCCAAAACACTTACAAAAGTGTAACCCTAACATATCTGTAACAGATATAAAAGTGTTAACAGTGTTAATAAGTGTAACAGGTAAACGCAGCGTTGCCAAAGTTACAATTTTCAAAGCTATACTTAAACTGATTATTTCAGTTACACATATTAACACTTATTAACACATATAAACAGGTTACAGTTTGATTTGGTAGCACTCCATAACACATATAAAAGGTTACAGTTTCATTCGGTAACACTATTGTATCTGTTACATTTAAAAGTGTTTTTCTGTTAAAACTGTTTTAAAAAATAGTGTTAAAACACATTATTACGGTTACAGTTTGAGTCCCTGCAGGCAAGATAGGCAAGGCAGACCAAGACCAAGGCTGGCTATTAGGTTTTTTAAGTATTTATAATCTTTCTGGTGTACACCAGTACCTAACTATTCTGTTTTATTTGTCTAAGTTTCTTTATATATATATATTCACTTAAATAGGGTTTTGAAACAAACTAAAAAAATACCTAACCTAGTGATAAAACGTTAATTTTTTTTTTTTCGCAACAAAATGGCACCCTTTACCTCCGGCTAAGTGACTGTACACCGTGCATTGCACAGACATACCTTTTATGTTCCCAAAGAGGTCGCCGAATTAGTCAGGCTATGACCACGATGCTAATTGGTTCGATGTAGATAGTTACTGGTTGTTAAGTTATATTTTCGCTTACCAGTTTTTGACATGGGGTCCTTGCGACCACTATGGTTCACCAGCTCATACTACAGACCTACCAGAGTAATTATAGTTTCTTGTACACCTTAGAGAAATAATGTGGGCCATAATGTCCTTATTACCATAGTCAACCAAGATTACGTAAAATCTTTATTATTTGAGTGCGCTTATGTTATGTTCTAACTAAAGTTAAACCCTAAATCTTAACGCCTATTATAAATTACATATACCTACGTTTATTACTATTAAGTTCTATGACTGAATTCGACTGTTTGATGTCATAAATGTTGTGTTTATGCAGTTCCAAAAATGCTATTACAAAAATTTAAAATTTTCGAATTTTACAGAAATGTACCTATCAATAAATATAATAATGTTAAGTTGAATTAGGTACATCGATTAAATTATTTTATGTCTATCTATAATAAAAAGCATCAATATGTAGGTACCTACCTACCTAGAGTATGTCTAAAAAGTCAAACGACTTGGGAATATTTAAAAAGTCCCATAGAAGTATTGAATCATTAAAAAGAAAAGACTTATATTCGATATGTTTTATAAGGTTCTACTAGTACTACATTAGATTTCATTGTACCTACCTTAATAATTACCCAAGTCGTAGGACTTTTTAGACAGAACTACCTACCTCAGTTATGTATCTAAATATCTATTTTAGCAAAACAATAGACATGACTTTCCTATTAAATATCATAAGTTTTTAATATTTAGAACAATAATCTGAGAGAGAATCATTATCAGTCCTAATTTTTATTTAGTTTACGAAAAGCTACTTAAATAAACGTAGACAAGCATTTTGCCTAGCTCCACCTAGGAGTAGCCACAGACAACATAAATACAGGTCACTGACGCGACGCATGTGGCAAATACACAAACTACATTTGACAGTATTGACATTTCCAAGTATAGCCATATCAAACAAACAAGATTCCATGGATTTCAATTTAATTCTAAATTATTTACAAAGATAAAATAATTCAATAATACACAATTTGTAGGCTTAATGTGGAAAAAAGTAGAACGTGTGCTTTTAGGATGGAATATGGCATAGAAAAACCAAAATGAAGTTTTCAATGCATATTTCAAGTCAAGCAATTGGTTTTTTAACACCCATATTTGAAGATATCTTTAATTTGTTATCATAATTGCCATATAAACTACCACGATTATAAATACATCAACTGTAAAGACCACAAAAATTAGGAGTGTTGATATACAATGGCAACATTTAAGTGGCGCCATCTACCTTTTGCGGGTATAACTAATTAGATAGCCCGTTTGTGTCTGTTAGAAAAAAGGAGTTCGACACAGTATTTCTGCTGTTTGACGTTCAACAGGAAAGTGAGTGTAAACAAGAGGGCGCTGATAAAAGTTACTAGAACTTGCAAATTGATGTTTAATATATTTTTTTAATTGATTAAAAATTAGTGTTTGACTGTGATCCCCCCTGATGGTAAACAGTTATGCAATTGCTGATGGTGAAGCGCATTAATTTATTAATTAGGATTATATGTTCATTATCATTAATCATAGTTACTTATAGTTTATTAATCATAACAATATTGTTTTTACAGCTTTTTAATCTGAGAACAGCCGAGGCCAGCTGATTTTCAGCAATACCTGTGTATAACTAGCTTTCGCCCGCAGCTTCGCCCGCGTACATATATTTAGCCTATGACACACAGGAATAAAGCAGCTTTCTATCGTTGAAAAAATTTTGCAATCTGCCCAGTACCTACTTCCAGAGATTTTCCTCCTAAGTACAAACAAAAAAAACATAAAAAAACAAACTTTACCTCTTTATTAAATAAGTGTTTAAAATCTGTTTCAGCTTCACTGGTATTTAATTTTAATTTAACTTCTTCTGGTTAGTAAACACTTACTTACCTTTCGTTTTCAAGAACGAAAGTAGGCCTATTAAAAGCTATGAAGATCGAGGTTTGATTACATATAGGCTGTTAGAAATCTCAACATCAGTCAGTGTGAAAGAATTTACCATATTACATAATTTAAATTTAAAAATTTAAATTATATCCTTTCCTAATTCATATATTTTAAATACTTGTAAAGGAAGGATCGCAGAATAACCAGAAACCAAAAGGTTCTAAAGTTCTACTGATGACATGCTTAGCTTTCCCAACTCCCGTAGGCATGGGCTTGCGGACGGCGAGCAATTGGTAGCTCGCTGTCCGACCATTCGGTAACTGTCCGGACCGAGCCTAAGTCATCGATAGCGCGCACTGTTCCCGCACGTCACAAGGAGTTGTCACTACTGGGGCCAGGATTAGTTTCGAGAGGTAGCTCAGTAAGAGTGACACTATCTCCCGCTCCGCCCAGGAGCGGGGGATATCATTAGATGATTTTACCACCATAAAAAAGCCTTCCCAACTTTTCTATATGGAGCAGAGACCTGGACTCTGAGGGTGCGAGACCATCGCAAGATTAACGCACTGGAAATGTGGTGGTGGAGACGCATACTTAGAATTCCTAAACTACACTGAACCAATGCTTCGATCTTGAAAGAACTCAATATCAACGAGAGATATTATCGTCTGTGAAAATACGAATCTTCAAGTTCTTCGAGCATATCACCCGTAACGAGGACTCGGTGGAACGATTGATATGGTGGAAAGTCGAGGGCGAAAGATCCCGTGGGCGCTTCCAAATAGGTACAGTGGTTGGACCTCATCGTATCCAGTTACCAAAAACAGAACTGCCTAGCATCACATCCAGAGAGAAGCAAGACTTAACTGAGATGTGACCACGACCACTCTGTCAAGAGAGTACAACTAAGAAGAAGAGTTTTACTTGTAGCTTTTAAACTAAATTTAAAAAGGGCAAAATCCTAAATGCATCCTTTGGAGATGTCATCTTTTTCTTTTCCTTTACAAGACGTACCGTCCCGATTACACAAAAGCTGTACTTACTCTGGAAAATGTACGGTTTATGCAGGATACACCACGGAAGCAAAGCTGCTAGAAATCCATCAAGATAAACGATATCGACTATCTACTTATTTACCAATGCTTCTTCGACTACCACAATGATCACTGTCAAAGAAAATTTGCTTTTAAAGAGTATCATCAAATGCCCGTTTAAGTCTACCGCACGCTACTTACGAGTATCTCTGTTGCTTGGATTTGAATTTCTAAATTATCGTTCGTTACAAGACATGCAAATTACTAAAATAAGCTGTTATACTGACAGAACTTTGCTTTGACTTCTAGATTGTAGCCAATTGTAACTATTTGGAAACATATACTCCTACAGAGGACCATTATGGGTAAAGTAAAAGGTTGACGGTAGTAACCCTATAACGTATTACGGCCTACGACTGAATGATAAAATGGCTGCTTTGAAAATTTACTCATTATATTTGGCTGTATCTTTAGGGAACTATTTAAAGCCCCTGCCAACCTATTGGAGTAGCCAGTCCGGCGAAGAGTTATCAGCAAAAAGCTTCCTATGAAAAAACGGATGAAGCTTTTGATACTGATTGAAAGCACATTAAATGGCAATGTCAAAAAATACTACGGGAATATTTTCGGAATTATTTAACATCCATAGGTGCCTATAAAACGGTAGATTACTTATTTCATTTATCGAAAGCCTGAGAGCTTGCTGACGTAGGTACCTACTGTACGTAGCGTACACCGATATGTAACAGTGTGATTAACGAATGTATACCATTACCTACTATTATCACTTTGCAATAAACAAAAAGATTCGCTTCGCACTCCAAAGCAAGACAAAAAAAAGCTACTTATTAAGTCCATCGGCAACAAAGTGATATGTTTAATAACTTACTTAACTCAATCATTACCAATTAACTGGTAACGGCCAATTAGTTTGTTCGTGATTTAAAAATGACCGAGAAGCAGGTTTAGCGCGTCGTTATTCCCGTAGTAGATGGTCTCGAGTAAGCTAAGCGGTGGGCGGGGAGGGCCCGCCAGCGGCCGGCGAGGCGCGGTGGAGCCGGGGCTGCGCGCGCGCGGGTCGGCGGTACATACGTGCTTCGTGCGCTCGAGTCGCGGCGCACTGCGCTTTTTGCTTGTGGAGGCGACCGCGCCGCGGCTTATCCTTATTGTATTTTATTCTGTTCTTAGCTCCCCGTCCCGACGAACGTCCCTACCACATTGTAAAACTCGAACGTTTTATTGTAACAAAGCCAGTTTATTATAAAACGTATTATGCCAATATGTTAGTAAAAACTCAGTCATTCTTTGCCCGGTCTTCAGACGGTCTGTTTTGTTGTGTGAACGAGTGTTATAAATAAAATAATAATACCGGAGAACTACAGATTTTTAAGAAAATTCTTTTATCAACTGACATTATGAATATAAATGATTTAGTGACCTGTTTATTTTTTCTCGCCATTATTTACACTGTGGGAGCTACACCTGATGATAAGGTAAATATTATTTTTCTAAATATTTTGTTCATACTTATTTTTATTTGCCAGTGTCCATAAGCTCACGTTACCTACTTAAAGCTTAGTTTAACTGAGCGTTAATTCACTTTCTTATTTACTGGTATTTGTTGATGTTACATTGTCAATTTGTATACAATACAAATTGACAATGTAACATCAACATCATTTTAGTTACTTAATGTAAACCATCAAACTGATCACAGGCATCATGTCTGATGTTAGTAAATAAGTAAGTATGTAAAATGCTGCGTGTAACTGAGTACCTACGTATGGGTACCTAGCCTGTAGGTATAGCCAGCCTGTAGGTATAGCCAGCCTGTAGGTATTTCCTGCAGCTATCTGATGGACGTGACAAGTGACAAGCGACATTATAGCAGTTATCTGAGAGCTTGCATATCGGCTGTTCGTTGGATAGATGTTTGTGTCAACTTTTACGAAAACTTTTTGTCATGCATCTCTGACTATAATTCAGACATATCGTAGCTTGCACTAGACAGTTTATTAGGAACTCATTATTTATTCGTCATAGCAATTTCAGTTATTGGGTGTAACAAAGCATTTTATGTAATCAGTAAGTATCAATCTTCTGTTGTTACCTCGCAATAGAACTTTTATGAGATTGTTACCCATATATATACTCAACCTTTATAATGGTAGGTTTCTTATACATATAATACTAGCTTTTACCCGCAGCTTCGCTCGCGTACATATAATATAGCCTATGTCACTCAGGAATAAAGCAGCTTTCTGTCGGTGAAAAAATTTTAGCAATCGGACTAATACTTTCAGAGATTAGTGGTACATAGATTAGTATTAGTACTCCTACAAACAAAAAAACATAAAAACAAAACAAACAAACTTTACCTCTTTATTATATTAGTGTGGAATTGTAGATGAATTTCTAAAGATGCCAAAAAATAAAAGGCCCCTTTTTTACATTTGTCAAAACGAATACTTAATTAAATACGCAAAAAGAATACTTGCAATAAGTAGGTATATTCCAAAAAAAAAAAAATTTTTTTTAAAACACTATGTTATTCTTAATCATTATTTTATTGTTTCTTTTAGTTTCGTTCCAAGTTACATTCTAGGGTGTTTCCCAAATGTCTAAAAGGGGTTTAAAGTTTACAGGCTAGTTAAGGCTAGTCAGTTTATTTAATGTAAATGTTTAATCAAATTGGACAAACTATAATATATACCTTCCGAGCCTTTTCCGATTTATGTAGAAATCAGCGACACATTCAAGTAAAATACTGATGTTTTTATCTGACACCACAACCCACTAATTGGATAACACGATACTCTCTGACAAGACCGGTGTCACATTCTGGCTTCTGACAAAAGTCAAAGGTCTACAAATGACAGTCGGGACCAGTGTCTCAACGCGCTTTCCGAGATACGGAAGAAGTATTAACATACACATACACAACAGATCTCCCATCCACGAACAGACCTTAGCAAGCGTCGCCCTTTCTGAGAAGCAGTAATGCTAGCCAAGGCCGCCTCCTTGACTAGCATTACTGCGCACGTATGAAGGTATGGACATCCTCACACCCCAGCCACTGAGATCCCGACTGATTTCCAGCCACCGTAAGCGTGGGCTTTCTGACGACGAGCAATGGGTAGCTCACCGTCCGGCTGTTAGGTAACTGTCCGGAACGAGCACGTTGACGCCACGTAATGTTCCATGCGCGCCTCAAAGAGGTGGCAACAAAATCGTAGAGGCCCAACAGATCCAAAGCCTACTGGGGTCATGGGTTGACTTCCAAAAGGCAAAACAGTGTTCCTGGAATGCTAGACAAAGAAGGAACACATGTGTGGTTTAGACACACCCTCTCGCTCCACCCTAGACTCACGCTCTCATCTTACAACCAGTGACCAGTGCATGTTATTTATTATTTTAGCCACAAGTCTACACTTCTCTACCTCAATAACACTATTTACTTTACTATTATTTTCTAATATCAGTAAAGTACATTTCTATTTCGATTATGACAAAACTTAATCTTCGTCTTATCTCCTGGCTCCCATTGGAGTTTATTTTTTCCAAAAAACCATCATCTCTATTCTTCCAGAGCTTACTCTAATTCAATTGCATCATTGGTCCTACCAGATCACGTCACCGAATCTTTGGGAAAAGACATAGATCTGTAGACAGGTGTATCCACTTAGCACAGGAGTCCGAGCCCTAATCTACTTGCAGACATTTTTAATTGTGGTCTTACTATTTCATACATCTCAATTAGCCGTCGTTGTTTCGGTAATCACCCATATCCCAGCTGTTTCGTCTTTCACACAATCCATCAATGAAGAAAGATCATCGTACACAAAGTCATCATCTTTCTTCCCTTGCCCAGTATTATTTTATGGTGTCTAATAATATTGGGCAATTAACCTCCTACAATACATGTAATACTTTTCTATCGTCTTTCTTTTTCTTATCTTTCGTCCGACTATCACAGATTCCCTTTGCATTCATATTATTCAATTCTTCACACAGTCCGTCTTCCTTAACCTATCTAGAATTCGTAACTTTTGTAGCCATAGTGTTCAAAGTATTGACGACTTAGCCATCTGGTGACGCGGTTAAAGTTACTAGGTATTTAACACTACTAACTGGCATCTGACCTCCATAACCAATTAGTTAGAGGAGAAAGAGGTATCGTTGGAAGAGCAGACTGATTTTCAAACTGACTTAATTGTTTTATATTATAAAAGGTAGTTAGATTGCTAACTATATTTCATGTAGGCTTTGCTTATTCCGACTTATTTAAGATTGGTGCGTATTGCCTTTTTCTATCATTTCTCTCTATTATTCGTTATCTCAGTAGCCACAATGGGATTTCCAGCTATAGCATCATCAGCAATTCTTTGGTCTTCCTCTGGTCTAATAAACATAGGGTACACATTCATACTTATACGATCCCCACAATGTAAAACCATCCAAATGAAAAAGAAGATTCTATTTTACCTAGATGGCATGCGCATGCATGATGGATTTACGAAGTTACACTCTATATAAGACAAAACCGTGACAGCTCAGTAAGACATCAGACATTAGATAATAAATTACCTATATAAATATTTAATTAACATCACGTAATCTCCAACTTTCATAACTGTCAGTGTAGGATATTAAACGAAAACATATGACAAGAACTAGGTAACATATCCATTGTGTGTTAGATATCATTTTTTTTCTTTAATTTTTTTATAGAGTTTAGCCGTAAATCGACTATGACAGCTTCATTATAACCTTAATTTATGTCTAACCCTAGATACTAAACTAAAACTCTTATGCATCTATTGCATACAAAATTTATAAAATTCTTTAGCCACGTCTGAAGTAGGGAATAGAAAACTTTGAAATACACTAAAGTCACTTCTATTTAATTTATGCTTCCTTAAGAACTCTAATCGTGCCGTTTCATTCTTTAAACATATGTACAGAAAGTGGTAAATGTCTTCTACTGTACTACAGTTCGTTAGATATCATAACTTCCAACCTTTTCGAAAAAATAAGTAAAGCATTGTGTTGGATATATATAATGTAGTTCTCTACATATTCGATCATCTGTAAAGATAATAAATTAAAATTTTCCTCTGCAAATAATGCAAGAACAGCTTTCATCACCAGTGAAGTAAAGGTCACACCTTCATATATCCTGAGGTCGACATAACAATAATATCTGGACCATATCTATCTGTGTAATAAAGACTCAGTAATATGTCTAGAACCATATGAATATGTCATACTACACCTCTATGCTCATACCATCATTTTCACATTAATTTCTTGTTAGGCTTTTCTTGATCTTGGCTCTTCCCTGCCGGTATGTTTATTTTTGTAACCCACACGTATAATAACTGTATGTATAGTCAATATTGATTCAGCCGCATACTGATTACATAGGTAGCTGACTCTGATAAATAGATTATACAATAAACTAAATTACCTACATGTTCAGTGTTTATCAAATGTAGGCTAGCCAACAATGTGGTTACCATTTGCGAATATTGGCATTGGCATTGAGAATGTAGTGCCTATAGCTACAGTTACTCGCTTACCATATGAGTGGAAACTGAATTCAAATTAGTCTTTATGTTATGAGCTCGAATAATCATAAGTAAAATATTTAAAGTGTTTCCAAGTACAGCGCTGCTCTATTGTTTCAAGGAATAAACAGGAATGAGAAAACCAAGTGTATTTTATAAGGTATTAAGTTGCACAGCGATGTTAATCGATTTAGAAAACTTGGATCGATCTCATCAATCGTTTAGCTTGAGAAATACACAAACTTCTCTAAAAATGGTAAAGAAATCTTTGATATTATCAAACTTACAAACGATCCTGTTTTCGATTTGTCAAAAGTCAAACTCAAAACATACATTGTAAATGATTTTCATATAATACCATTTCAACATAGCACCAACGAAATTGAGTTACATTAAACTAAAGTGTTTCAATTCTTCAATCTATCAATCAATTAGGTCAAGTGTCAATTTAATTGTGTTTGTCACTTTGTTTCTTGCCAGAGATCCTCTTCGTCGTTAGGCAATGATGGGTGCAGCGCGCGGGCAGCGGCGTGTGAAGCCAACAACGCATATGCTCGCCGGCCAGTCTGCGGGACCGATGGCAGGACATACCCCTCGCGATGTCACCTCATGATAGCGCAATGTTCCGGACCTCCCGTCACCATTGCGAGGAAGGGACCATGCGTTGGTAAGAGACCCGCGAATTTCTTTCTTTTTGAAAGTAAATCTTCTCCGTAGGAACTATTATCAAGCATGGAAGTTGACTTCTCTAATAGCTCATCAACTAAGTTGAAACAAAAAAGGCCGAAGAAGTACATATAATTGAATATCATTAAAAAACGAGAGGTTATTAACACTTTCAGTCCAAATCCTTTCGTAGGTAAAGTAAATCTTGTCTCCACAAAGATTCTCGTTGTTGCGAACAAGTTCTACTATATCAAGTATAGAAAATACATATTTATGTCCGCCATGAACATGGCTCTTATAAAAAGCATCTTTGTTGAACTCGACCTTGCGTTTGCGGTACAACCGCTCTTTATGAAGTCATGGAATGTAGTCAGTTTACACTTTTACAGCACTAGGGCTACATTAGCCGGTAAAGATTATGCTAAAGTTGATGCCTCACGTCCATTTGTGTACTTAGATAAAGTTTCATTACTTGCTCAGGCGTATATAGTGCCTTTAAGATCTGACGCTGATATAGCGGAGTGTTCCTCGAAACAACGTTGGGCGTTACTGAATATGGACAAATGACTGGTAGATTTTGAAAGATTGCACAGCAGTGAGATTATTCAAGTTGAGATAAAGTGACAAAGATTTTTAGAGTAACTAAATTATTCAGAAAAAAAGAAATAACGGTTTGCTCTACGTGGGCAGTTCAATATGGTTTAAAGAAAAGTTGAAGTTCATTTGTTTTTTCTAATCGCAGAGGGGCAGTCATCCTGCCTAATAGCGTTGCGGTACGCATTGACCGCGCAAAGCTGGTCAGCGTATGTTCCCCGATGCCGCGCCGATGGCAGCTACGCTGCAGTGCAGTGTGCAAGTGCTGGGGCTGCGGCTGCCGGCTGCTGGTGTGTCACCCCTGACGGAAAACCCCTCCCTGACACCTCCGTCAGGAACGGTAGACCTGACTGCACTAGAACTGGTAAGTTGACAATTCTGTCATAAATGTTGACTAATAGATGCTACAATGCTCAGTGACGCAAATGTTTTGGGACTAGGTATACCTAACAAGTGAGGAAAAACCGATTCCAAAGGCCAAGGAAGGCTGAAGCACTGACACTTCCTTTGTTAACAATACGTCATGCCTCTCAGATATATCTATAACAGATCTTATCTTGTTCTTTTTTTAGCGTTTAATATTCTGTCTGAGTATCTAGCTATTGATGTGTTAAAAATGATGTTGCAAAGCGAATTTGATTCTCTCTGTGTTGCCTAGCTCATATTATATTCGTTTTATGATTGTAGAAAGTAGAAAACGTATTCTATTTCGGAATATATCATTTTGCATGTACATTTGGCTCGTCTCTGTGTGCCACTTGTATGAGCACGCTTGTTTCCATGTATGCTAAGCGAATCCTACATTATTGCCCATTCACTTGATAGGTGAATAAACTTCACTTGTCTATTTTACAGGTGACATTACGACATAAGATCAGAATGTCTCTATAAAAGCTATTCAATTTAAACAATAACATTAAATTTAAATAAAACAAATTGTATCTGAGTACATTAGGCAAGTAGTGTGATTGAAACAATGGTAGGAAGGACGTAAGCTACTTATAAATCTTACTGAACATTGTAGTAGGCGAAACGAAACGGGCCGGACTGATGATGATTTATAAGTTTCGAAGTATTTGCTCGTAATAGGTTCAGAACACTTTATAGGCGATCTACAGAAGATCTCTCGTACCCGGATTCGACACATCTGTTTTATCTAACGCGCCATTGTAAATACCGCTGGATACACTTCAGACACCGTTTGTAAACAATGATCCAGATGAAAGCTAATGTTTACGTTACACTAGAACGCCTTTTGGAAGTACCGATGGATAAGTTTCACGTAGATATTATCTTAAGCAATTTTCACAGAAACATTCTCAATTCGTTAGAAAATGCTGATAAACACATCACTCTTGCGCGTTAAAAACATAGTGCTGATTCACATAAAAATATACAGGCCGTTAAACTAATTAACCATAGGTTACTGTACTTTTAACGTAAACAGACAATATCGTATGTACCTAGTCACGGAGCTATCGGAGAAAGATTAAAATGTATTTAAAAATACACCTACAGCTTTCAAGATGGTATATTGCGAAATGTTAAACAATTGTAATGGCTTTTGTAACCAAGAGAAATTAAAAAAAGGAATAAACAATCAGATAACAAAAATGAACTCCAAATGCCTTTCAAACTTCAGACACTGAATGCAACTCTAGAATAAAACAAGCCTATTCGTTTTGACATACAAATTACATTGCGTGCACGCAGACGACTCGGCTGCCACACGTCTGCTTTTGCGTTTATGCACAAGAGCCCCATCAAAGTTGTGTGATAAATCAAACACTTCAGGATAAATTGTATAAATATTTTATTCACTTTGATCAACACAATTTCATACTTATCGTTCTATTAACAATCATTTACAAATACACAGTTTAGTCGGACATGTTTTCTGTTCAACGACTCAAAGCAGACTGACTCTGTCCAAAATGACAGTAACAAACTCAGTGTTTCCCTACCACAAACTTTCACAAACACTCGGTCGACTAACCGACCAATCAGAGCAAAGTAAAGAGTACGTAACATCAATTGACTAATATACATTAGAGTTTATCTAATAATTAACTGCAAGTAAATATTTCATTTTAACAATTATGATATATTTATACAAAACAAATCCATAAAGTCTAATATTATAAATTATTACTTAATATCTACAACGAATGTCTAAAGTTCATGTAACTACTAGCGCCATCTATCGCTTATCATTGGAAGTTGAACGATTTATGAATATTTTCTTTAAAAATCATTACATTCGGCCATCCGACATCGTGCGATCTCCTGACGCACGATTACAATTAAAATGATAGGATATTTTCATTATAATTATGAAACTTAATTCCAGTTCTACAAGGAACTGAGTCTTACATTCATAATCATTACATTCGGCTTAGTCTTGATTATTTGCTTTATCGTCACGTCATATGTTTATAACATTCTCATCACGCGAAGAATAGAGTTTTTTTTTTTGTCAAAGGCTTTTCTCTATATCCGAGTTTATATAAGGTCGGAGGAAAGTATGCTTCTAAATGTTATTCCTCAGTTTGCCAAAATCGGTAATTACAGTAATTTTATACTTAAAACTTTGTTTTTTTTTTCATGGATCTATGGATTTTAAAATGAGGCAAATTCAATTTTACCCTCATAATTGCAATCAGATCTACTAATCTTTATTAAACCACTTATGCTGTAGGCTGTATCAAGGATTTTACTGATAACGAAAGTATCTTTTTGCTAGTCTAACCCAGATATTGGCGCTCACTTCATATCTTAAACTTTTTAACGTATTTTACTTCGTAATGTTTATCATTTAAAGGCACTCTGATCCTGGTAGTTTTGTGGCAGTCTGTCTAGTGGGACATTTAACAGAATTAATAACACGCCAAAGGCATATGTTTCCTTGGTGTTCGTCATAGGAATCATTTTATTTTGCTAGGGGATTTAAAATAGTGGTTATACATTTTAGCAAAACCGCGCTCAACCTTAGACAAGATACAGCGTTAAAAACAAGGTCAATACCATGACTATCGCAAAAGCTCTTGATGGTAGGGTATCTAAAAGAAATCCACGATTGCAATATTATTCAAGTTAATAAACTACTGTCAAATATGTTTTATAACCAACACTCAATTAGGTACTCAAAACCATTGGTCAATGTTAATTATGTGAGACTGTAAGCATAAAGTAAAATTGATCAGCTTTTTGTTCGAAAGTATTCTTCATTATTTACGCGCACTGAATTCACTTCATGTCATTAGGTTTTTCATCGGGTTCAGCTATAAGAATTTGAAATCTAGATCTTATTCATTTAATCCTAAGCAAATGCTGGCGCTTGCTCTCTCATTTTGTTTCTATTGTGTCTCTAGTCAAAGTATTCGAAAATTTGATATTTAGATCAATTCTCGTCTCAATACTATAAACAGAAACAGTATTCGTCTTAATTTCTGTGGAAAACATGATATTACGACTTAAGGTATTGACATACGCGTCTTAGATCTTACACTCTCAGTGGTTAAATGAAACTCACAAATCTGTAGCCACCATGTTGCTACATGTTGTGTGGCGACTCGTTTAGTCAGAGTTCATTACTTTCATTATTTGAAAGCATAATATAAAACAGAAACTTAAGCATTTAGAATAAAAGTGATCCTTCAGCTAGAGGCTAAGGGCTTAATTGTACTAATATTATCTCTCAAATAATATTAGCAGCATATGTGCGTGATTTCGTACCAAGTAAAGGTTCTAATAATGAAGTTCGGATCGCACTGTTCGTCAAACTTTATTTTTATTTGAAACCTTGAAATTGGTCCTCTACTCTAGTGTATGGATTTTCAATCCATCTTCCCCTTAACCGAATAAATAACGATGTAATATTTAGCTCTATTTAAATCATTCATTGTATCATAATCATCTTAGGAACCGGCTTCGATTTCAGTCTGGACGACGAGAACTAGTTATGGTCATGTAATAGTATATATTTTATCCTACTTGTAAAATAAATATCATTGTGTTCTCTATCTATAGAATCAGTCTCTGCTACAGTATGCACACGTCACAGGAATTGAAAACGTGTAATAAATCCATTTCCTCGTCTACAATTTAATGGTTTGGCTCAATTCCTAATAGATTTATCATTAATCCCGTGTGTTTAAATTTATATCTGCAGCTCTTTTACTTATATGTTATCCGTATATAAGCATTAATTTGTCGTAATAATATTCACATAAGTTACACCTTAATTCTTACTAGCTAACATTTCTGCTTGAAACCGACCATAATTCTGCTCATTAGATAAAATCATTTTAGTTTAGTTTACAACTTCGTCACTAAATGCTAACTTACAAAACTTGGCAAGGTTTCGTAAATTTTCTATTTTCTCTTGGTAAGACTAGCAAGTTTTTGAGACAAATTGTATAGTCAGTTTCTGATCCTACTTGCTTAATACAAATCAATTATAGTTACTCTTTCTAATCAAACTTAAATACTCTCAAAATTTACAGAAGTGATAGAACTCCCGTATCACAAAGTTCCAATGGATATGTTCAAACCTCGATACTTGTAACGTTTTCCTCCTTGAAAATCATTAAACCACTCTCTTAGACCAACGTGGGGTACCTCTTCGCTTCTTGCATCGTGGTGGTGTCTTATTCCTTCCAAATCGTCTCTTTGCATCATTTTTCTTCAAGTCTGTACTGTTTGAACCAGGAACTATCTATTTGTTCAATAAGACTGGAAATTTTTCCTTCTGTAGTTCTGTCGGAATCCAAGTCCTCAAAATAAAAAAATCAGTGGTTAAAACATTTACAGGAAATAGTACATGTATCGTTCATTTGAAACTCTTTTTTAAGAATCAAATCACAGTGTTAAATTATACTTTCGATTCAATTTATCTATACCTATAATATCTTCAAAAACTAACAGAATGTTCAAATCTCATCCAATAAACAGTTCAAATATGATATGAATAAACTTAATAAATTATCCAATTCATTTACAACATCTGCATTAAGCCAACGTAGTCAGACTAAAATCACATTAATAGGTAAATTCATACGTTACTTACGCTCTTGAGGATAATTTCGTCTGCACCGGGCACACTTAACCCGAATCTTAATTGGCTCATCTGGCCAAATCAAATGGCTCAGTTGGCTTCAGATGGCCCACTTGGCCTCAAATGGCCCACATGGCCTCAAATGGCCCACATGGCCTCAAATGGCCCACTTTGCTCCAAATGGCCCACTTGGCCTCAAATGGCCCACTTGGCCTCAAATGGCCCACTTGGCCTCAAATGGCCCACTTGGCCTCAAATGGCCCACTTGGCCTCAAATGGCCCACTTGGCCTCAAATGGCCCACTTGGCCTCAAATGGCTCACTTGTCCTCAAATGGCCCACATGGCCTCATCAAAGGCACGCTTGGCCTCATCAAAGATACTCTTGGCCTCATCAAAGCACTGAAATCAATTCAAAACATTTCAAATGAACGATCATTAAGGCTCGCTTGGTCTTATTAAGGCTCGCTTGGCTTCGTCAAAGGCACGCTTGGCTTCATCAAAGGCACGCTTGTCTTCATCAAAGGTACACACTTAGCTTCATCAAAGGCACGTTTGGCCTCATCAAAATCACGCTCGGCCTCATCAAAGACACTCTTGGCCTCATCAAAGCACTGAAATCAAATCAAAACATTTCTAATGAACCATTTACAGACTCTTAAATTGCCAAGAAGTCAGTAAGTCAGCAAATTGACGGTAATTACGTATTCCAAAGTGTAGATCTCTATGGAGAAGAAATTCCATTTACAGCCTTTTAAATCGTATTATACATATACAAACTCAGTTTTAACTTTGTTCTCTCAAATTCATTTATTGTTTGTCATAGGTGGAAATTTAGTTCATAAAACAACAGTACAAAATAAATATCATTTATCATTTAAGACTTATCATTTATCATCTATCATCTATCATTTATCTTTTATCGTTTAACATTTATAAATAAATAAATTTATCATTTATCATCATTTATCAGTTACTATTTATCATTTATCGTTTATCGTTTAACATTTATAAATAAATAAATTTATCATTTATCACTGATCACTGACCACCTATCACTGATCGCTTATCACTGATCACTTATCACTGATCACTAATCACTGATCACTAATCACTGATCACTAATCACTGGTCACTAATCACTGGTCACTAATCACTGGTCACTAATCACTGGTCACTAATCACTGGTCACTATTCACTGGTCACTTATCACTGATCACTTATCACTGATCATTTATCATTAATTATATATCATTTATCATTATTGTGACATACTAATAAGGGGTACAACATGTTTTTACAACTATGCGTCGAAACGAAAGGGAAATTATCGTG
The DNA here is from genome assembly GCA_910589285.2 of Mythimna ferrago. NCBI lineage: Eukaryota > Metazoa > Arthropoda > Insecta > Lepidoptera > Noctuidae > Mythimna > Mythimna ferrago. Next base: position 19,478,142 of record OU342673.1, on the reverse strand, counting down.
CCACACAAAGTAATCCGAGGCAACAATGACAATTATCGCTTTGGGAAATAGGAAAATTTTACATATAAACTTTTTTTTTTTAATTTATCACTATACGAATTCGATGAAATTAAATAAAGGAAAAGCACCCAATTTGAAATATAGAAACTAAAATGAATCACCAGCATTTAAGAGGTGTTTAGTCTTGTCAACGTTCGATTACGAACATGACGCGCATATCTGTACCACTCAGTTCACACATTTGAAGGGAATCGAATGATTCAATACACGAGCCTGTCACCATCAGTAAGAAATTTGGGTGAGTATGATACTGGTCTAAAATACTTGGCACACTTGGCTAAAAAAATAAATAAATCTCGAGCTCACTTAGCTTCAATTTAGGCACACATAACCTCTTGTCTGAAGTAACACTAGCACACATGGGAAAAAGAATAAAAAATATCTCGAGCTCATTTAGCTTCAATTTAGGCACACAACTTCTTGGCTTAAAGTAACACTTGCACACTTTGGTGACAAAAAAAATATCTCGAGCTCACTTAGCTTCAATTTAGGCACACATAACCTCTTGTCTAAAATCACACTAGTACACTTGGAAAGACAAAAATATATTTCTCGAACTCATTTATCTTCAATTTAGGCACACATAACCTCTTCTTGTTATCACTGCACATATTTGTAGGCATATCCCACTTCTGAAATGTGATAAATCAAACACTTCAGGATAAATTGTATAAATATTTTATTCACTTTGATCAACACAATTTCATACTTATCGTTCTATTAACAATCATTTACAAATACACAGTTTAGTCGGACATGTTTTCTGTTCAACGACTCAAAGCAGACTGACTCTGTCCAAAATGACAGTAACAAACTCAGTGTTTCCCTACCACAAACTTTCACAAACACTCGGTCGACTAACCGACCAATCAGAGCAAAGTAAAGAGTACGTAACATCAATTGACTAATATACATTAGAGTTTATCTAATAATTAACTGCAAGTAAATATTTCATTTTAACAATTATGATATATTTATACAAAACAAATCCATAAAGTCTAATATTATAAATTATTACTTAATATCTACAACGAATGTCTAAAGTTCATGTAACTACTAGCGCCATCTATCGCTTATCATTGGAAGTTGAACGATTTATGAATATTTTCTTTAAAAATCATTACAGTTGTTTGCAATTTATCAATGTTGAAAATGCATCAGTATCGCCGGGACTTGTTGGAGCAAGACAACACCCGTGAGATGTAAATAACTGCTGATGCTGATAACGTAGGACACGACGTCACTTGCAGCGGTGCATCTATGTTAAACAATGCCGATAATTACCTTTGTAATTTATACCTTTTTAAAGAACCATTTTTATCGTTCTACTGTACAAAGACTCTGGTAGTCTTTGCATATCTGGTATTTTCCCTCTAAAAGATACGGAGCAGCTCGTCGACACATTGAGTGATAAATAATGTGAGTATATTTAACGTATGGCTTGCACGTCCTTATACATATTTATGTACATTTGTAAGTATTTTGTGATTAGAATGCAATTACCTTTGGCGCCATATCATCAGCAACATAGGTATGTTTCGAGCTTTCGTGTTGAATATATTCGCGATTTTTCACCTTATGTTTACTGCCAGCTATCGTAATTACTGATTCATTTAAAGTCTAAATATTTTTTAAATAGTGAATGTTTTATGTAAGATTTTTTTAAACATGACTCATTTAGTTTGACTATGTTTTACGTGTTTTGGGACGTCAGAGTTCAAGGTGTATATTTATGTGCTTAAAATTACAGGAGCCAGAGCCCGTGGGTTTAACGCAGTAATCTGAACTTGTTTACAAGACCTGTATTGAATTAGATTCGAGCTTGAGTTATTGCTAGTTGCTTTCAAATTTTTATTCAACTATATCCTGCTCAGTAAACTCCGCTTTACAAGCTTTTAGCGTTTTATTATTATTATTGTTCTCTGCAATATTCTACTTAAAGGATCAATAACTTGCAGGTAGTTGTTTGAATTTTGGTCAAACCAGAAGTGCTATACATAGCACAGAAAGTTATACCTTCATTAGTATTGGAATTTCCCAGTAATTAAGCTTTTGAATATTGTAGACATAGAGACCTACATGTATTCTTGAATATAACAGGTTTTTCCCAACGGATAATGCTTTTGTATTTAAACTCTCTTGCACTAATTATAATTGTTAAATGAATAAAGATTAGTTCTAGAATAACGGAAAAGAGCAAAACTCATATAGTTGCTGTTCTGGTCATCTTTTTAGAAATGTTCATTTAATTGCGAACCAAAATTAGTCCACACAATGCTTCTATCTTTCCTTATTATATATATATACCTTATTTCACTGTCATCACCGCTGTACTCTCAAAGTATTTAAATGGTTAACAGCTCGATATACAAATGATTAACAAGCAAACTATTTCCAGAAATAAAAAGTACAAGAAACTGGCTTATACCAAATAAATGTAGATACAATGGAGTTGATTACGTTCCTGATTGCAAGCTGATCTAACTAGGAGCGAGACAGCTAACATGAACCACAATAACATCACCAAATAACATACTTAAATACAAATTGAGAAATTACATTGGCGATTTGCATGTAAGTAGCTAATGGTTGATGGCAAACATGCTTTATGCACTTTTCAAGAATCCACATTGAATAATGTCGGAGATACCTTCTTCTCTTTCTTTCACTTTGACAAATTCATTTTAAACGTTCTGCTATCGAGCACAGAACTATTTAATACCCTTCAGACAAAGGGTCATCCTACGCAGGGCATCGCCCGCTATTCGGCTAACAGCCTGCTTCCTTGTACAATGTACATGCACCTTCTTGTAACCTCCGACAACGACTTGATGCGCAAGTGATCCCTTTTCGTGTAATGAAACTCTAGGAGAGAGAGTGGACGTTTCGCCACACCACCAACCATAGGACAAACTTTGTGGTAACTGATACAAATCTATTGTGGTAAAATCTTAGTGCGAGGAGGTATCTTTAATTGCTTCGATTTGCACTAAAGCAAATATTTATTTACTAAGTGTAACAGGTCGCCCTAGAAAGAGGTGGCGAGATGATCTAGACGCGTATCACGAGAACTGGTTAGAGACGGCGCGAGAGAAGAATGTCTGGAAGGACTTGGGGGAGGCCTTTGCCCAGCAGTGGGACAGTAATGGCTATTAAAAAAAAAAAAAAAAAAAGTGTAACAGAGCAGACCAGTTGACACTGTGACGTACGTAACTATTCCAATAATGAGTCAGCAGGCGAATGATTGTTAACTGTTGGTAGTCTTCCATTGCATAACAGAATCTGTCTCTAACACTTTTATTTGGATAGACTGGGACGTCCCGCTTGAATTGTACCTATCGTATTCAAACTACGGAATATTTCATCACGGATATGATTCAAAATCTCGAACAGCTGCATTCGGCAAGTAATAAAATATGTAGTATCATGATGAGTATCATTCTATGCCATATTGAATGCTATGCGAAGATTAGCATCGGCTTCTTCGGCGTTTTTCGATAATATGTTTCTTATACTGAACTAGTTCCTGGAAGGGTTAAATTTTATAAAATGTGTGTAAATATTGACATGATAACAAACATTATTCCATGAAATTTGTACATCGAGAAGATCATTCTTCTTCAGACGCCGGAAACGCTAGAATTCCAGATCTTTATATCTCAGAATGCCTAAGTAGATACATGTGTTTCTTTTAAAATGAGTCAGGCTCTGAATATATTTAAAAGAGCTGACAAGGAACAATTTTTGTTTCAAAAATAAACTCAGGTAAAAAAGTTAGCGTGAGTCAATAACTTTACTCTGCGTTGACTTGATTTCGCACTTAATTCTATTGAGGAATTTGGATTGAAGAAAAAAACGACTATGTATCCTAATATTATAAGCTATATCATACACCTGATGAGTTATGTCCCGACCTTTTTCGTCGGATGTTGGAAATATTGTTTTAATTATCTTCAGCTTATCTGGATTTTAATTAAGGTCTACCTTATCTGCCGCTTTGTGTCCGCTTGGTTCCCTAATTTGTCACATTTTTTTAGGATATACGGTTCGTTTACTAATCGTATCACGTAGTGCCTACTTTTGTGAGGCATTCTTGTAAATTGTATCTTCAGAAATTATTATATTTGAATTCTTTCAGAGTTTATTTTGATTTAAAACTGCATCTGTGCAGACATGGTAGACGTTTGTCAGACATTCCATGAATAACCCATGTATTCGCAAACATTCTGATTCAACTACATATATCGCACAGTATAAAAAACAATGTCGATTGAATGTCGTAAATAACGAATCGAATGTAGATAAGTAATATTAAAGATCCCGATCGAAAATTTCCCTAACTTAAAGCACTTCGCATTCTCGTGAGGTGCGCGAGTGTCGCGGTCCGCATCCGCAATAAGTTACTCGTATGAAACCTGACTATAAGTGGTAATATGAAATGGCGCACTAACAGCTAAACCTTCTTGGAATACCTACACACCTTGGTGGTATTTTTAATCTGTAATTCATTAGTTATTGGTTTCATTGTGCGGATTTACTGCTTACCTACACTACGCGTAACTCAGCAGCTAGTATTCTTTTTTAAATTTCCCTTTTAAATGACGCTACTTATTACTACTAACATTCACAATAGCTCTCAACAGGCAGCTCCTCAAGTACCTAATTCATTCTGACTTTACGAACTTAAATGTCACAGCACCGTATTCTTCGTCAAACAGGATAAGTAGCCAGACTTGCGTTTAGAAAGACTATTGATCAACGTCCACGCATTAATGAGCATGTCTCATTCAGTAATGAAGTACTACAGTGTCCTCTTCCGATTCAGTAAAAGGTTTTATTTAAAGCACTCATCTCTCTCGCCCATAAATTACAACAGCGCTTAATTTATGACGTGCCAACTCGTAACTCGATGACTAAGTGAGAAATTATCAGTAACGACGTGCTATTGACTAATTGAAGTTTGTCCCCCGGTTCTGTTAATAGTCGATATAGCTCCATTGCTCTGCCCGCATCCATTTACGTCGTTTTACATGCTGTCTACTAATTCTAGCCTCTTCCATTTAGCGGTGGCGCCTGCGCTGCCAATTAACCATTTACTGCCACTCATGTTGACCCGGTTGCGCGGATTCTATCTAATTAACTACACTTTATAATCACGACTTGGAATTGATGATTGCGCATCTCTGCGCAGACAGGCATAGAGAGCCCAGTGTTCCATTGTAACGGTTTCTCTTGAGAACTCTGGCCGGATTCTAATGTGGTTTTCACCGTAACCTAGGTATTTCTTAAAGTATCCTATGCAAATTAGTTTGCTAAGCGAGCGAGCAATAAATAAAGTATTTAAAGATATCAGTCCCGGCATATTATTACGTAGCCCGTTCAATAAGCTTAATGCTTTATTATATTTAACACAATAAAGTCGGTTTTATTTCGTAAACACCACTACATTCGAAGTGGAGACAGATCTTCGAGTATTTTTCTAAGAAACAGCGGTCCGCCTCAGACAGCTCGACGCCGATCACAATGGGGTCCACTTTTTTTGTCATTCAAAGGTAAAGAGAACTCGTCTCGGGCATCAGACGATAGAAAAAAAACGTTCCAGTGATCATTTGAGAGCTTTGTTGAAAATCACCCGCACCTTTGATGTTTTATATTTAGCTATAGGTAGAGCTTACCTGGCCCGCGATGATGAAGTCGTTTAGAAAGAGTTAAAATAATAGGCCGGTGTGCCTGCTAACACAGTAACACTCAAAGTGTTATTGCTTTTAATAATAACACAATTAAGTATTAAGAATTTCTTTGATGTTAGTATTATATTGCGAAATAATTTCTGTAAAAAAATTGCAATGGTAAACGACGCCCCTCGTCCTGAGGTCTCACAATTTGCATGCTAGTTACCTACACAGTAACAACATCAGCTTTCAAAGAAACGGTTATTGAAAAAACGTGTAAACACTCCAAAAAGCGAACATTTGAAATGGTACCATCTTATTTGGGTCAGGCGCCGAGGTGTCTAACGAAATTCGTTATAATATCACCTTTTTTTTTTGTACGATACCCTTTACAGCCGGCCGGTTTAGAACTATAAAACTTTAAAACTTCTTCGCTTTGAATAGTATGAAAGAGTAGATCGTATCGTTTAAAAGGTTATTTAATTATTGTTTTGAGTTTCAAAGGAACTCCGTTAACCGGTGGTAACCGTTTGAATGATTAGGTACGTTTAAAAGAGGGATGGCCAATTTTTGTATGGACGTTTGCCCCCCTTTAATAAACCATAAACTAAGAAAAGTAAATATATATGATAAAGAAATTACCTATAGAATACATAAAAATGATACTCTAGAAATAACATGGTTTTTTTATACGTCAAAAAAATCTAAAACACTTGACGAAATAAGTGTTAGTGTAAAATAAATAATTTATGTTTGTTTTACTTTAACTAAAACAGCCAAACTAATCCGCCAATTACATAGTTAAAGAAGATACACAAAATTTACTCATCTCACAGAGCTCCAAACATAATGACATGATCGTCTTCCATTCGTCCACGAACATGTCACAGTCAGGATTCGTGTCTAAAGGTGGGCCTACGCAGCTACGCTCGGCTCCTCTATACTCGGTCCACACTACACGAATTTGAGCTCAGCTCGTGCTCCGCTCTTTCTTGACTCCTCTAGCGTTGACTCGCCTAAAGACAACGTTGAATGCAAAGAGAGAGTTGAGCGCAGAGAGAGCGCATCGGACAGGGGACTAGGCTCGCGCATCGGTGTGATTCACAGCCACAGCTTACTGGCTGTCTTCTGGTGCGACTGTACTTAACTGGGGCAGAGTTGAGACAACAGATGCAGATCAGGACCATCAATTTTTCCATGCAGGATTTTACGCATTTTGTTAATTATCAATTTGTAGAAATTTTTTTCTGACTACAAGTGAATTATGGCCTACACAACCCAAAACAAACCTGATGATTTACATAAAATGATAATATAAGACACCTGTACAATATTACTGTGTCCATAGTTCTTGAATTCATTGAAGAACCAACGTTTCAATCCTTATTGTTGAAGCCGGAAGACTAAATCTATTTGTAAGCCATTCAGTATTGTAGGACGGATATCATTCGTGTTGACCAGTTAGTCGTTCGTCAGGGTCAAAACCACTATGTTTACTAACTAGACGGGAGAACTAAATCTGTTTGTATAGCGTATAGAAGCTATTAACCCCGTAGACTTAAATTGGAGTTAAAGTTGTTACTGTAGGAAAGAAAGATAGAAGGTAAAAAGGCATGTGACGCAGCCAAATAGGCTCGCAATCAACTACTAGGTATCTCACTTGATGGTAAGCGATGATGTGGCCGACGATGGAGCACGCTTGCCTAGAAGTAAACTATTCACTCTGGAACAAAATTGTGGATTTTTTTAAGTACCTAGGTATAGCTTGGCTTCATGAAATAAAGTCGGACCTCGTTAAACAAATCCCGAGTTAGAATAATGCAAACGAATTATAATAAAGTATTTGAATATCTGTTTATGATAAAATCAAACAGCTTTACGATTTACCAGAGAGACCATTGCCCTACATTGCTACAAGTCTTAAAATAAAACCCTTTTTGGCTAGAGGTATTCAGAGTACTTTGATCATCGCATTAGGTACGGTTCTTGCAAACGATGGGCTTGTCCTAGGTATTGTCGTGACAAAAATGCCACATAGGCCAAATCCTTTCGAAAGGCAACTGAAGGAACAGAAGTGGGTTTTAGTCAGTTAAAGTCTGAGCGAGAGAAGTCATTTAATAATTTGATTTACCGAATAAAAAAATAATAATAAAAATTGGTTAATTTGTTAGTCTCACTGTAGGTACCTACTTTAAAAATAAGTCAACGATACTACAATACTAAAAACACAGTAAGCAGTTCAATAATATCAGATTTACATAGGTAATTATGTAAATCTGAAACGTTCACGCATCTTAACGGGGTCTAGCCCTGCTATGGCCGACCCACTTCATAGATAATGCAATCTACAAGCTGTTACTGCGAACATGACCCACTTTAACTAGAATAGTGTCCCGAACTCACCTGGGATTGTAACGCGGAAGATGGCGTAAACCGAGACATTCTGCTGCGCCGGCGCACGTTACAAGATATAAGATTTAGGGTTATATTATCAATTGAGAATATGGTTTTATCTACACTTATAATATACCTAATATATGTATATACTATAATATTATAGATAGGTAAAGTTTGTTTGTATGTTTGTAGGAGGTGGTAGGTAATCTCTGAAAATCCTGGTCCGATTGCTAAATTTTTTTCACCGAGAGTTGTTTTATTCCTGACTGGCACAGGTTATATCGTGTACATAAGGGGTCCTCTTCCTCTAAGGTAACCAGTAGTCGCCAAGCTGGTCTAAGTTGGTGATCTGTTGGATGTACCTAGCTCGTAAGGGCGGTAAATTAGTCCTAAGGAGTAGTGAGATTACACGTTATACATCGTGTACATAATAAAGTATGAGATAACCTAGATGTTCTGGAAATAATGTTCTTAAAGCGTGTTAATTTTACATTTTTTTGCGAAATCCAAGCGCAGTGTTTTGTGGCGAAGGAAGAGATTACAGGAAAACGGTTTCTTGTGTCATCGTCCAAACAACTCGAGTTCACGTCTCGCTTATTGTTCTAGGTATTAAAAGCGCTTGATTGTTAAATAGTGTAAGGTTTTATAGCACATCAGATTGTAAGTTTACCGGTTTATGGATGTTTTAGTGATGCACCACAGTCGCGGTAACTGGGACCGGTTCGACTCCGCTCGCCACCGCACTCACAACTGAATGCATAAAAATAAATAACCGACTGCTTACGATCGATAACATTTTCTTATCGTTACAAAAATATATCACACCTCATTAAAATTGATTATTTGGATCACGTCTTTTCTATGGTATAGGCGTTAAATATTTACCTTATAATTACCCCACACTTGTCTTTAATTTGCTCTGAGTTAATTACAGAATTACAAGCGCAATTCAATTTCAAATTGTAGTAAGGAAAATGTAATTGAACAAAATTGGTTACTTATCGTATTAAGGCGAAATAGTGTAGCCAATTGGATAGCCAATTTATAAGCAACTTCTATAACACAGTAAATAAAACGGCAAAGCGACATTTAATTACAGAAGCAAGTGTATTAAAAGCCTAAGCGAATTTAAACGGAGCCGCGTTTAAATCTAGTTATCAGTAAGTGTAAGTAATGTCGTTTGTGATTACGCCAATTGCTTCCCGCTTGCAATGATATCTTCTTGAAAGGCCTTTGACCCGTTGCGACAATAGACTATAACAATCGCATATAATAGAGGCTATGTCCTATGTATGTAATGAATTATTGCCGTGTGTTTCCGGGAATTGAAAGGCCAACCCTTCTCTAGATGGGAATCATAAAAGGTGACGACTTGTGTAAATGTTGACTGTTGATCTTAGCAGTTTACTAAAGATAAGAAAACTTCTGAAGAAGCTTTATAAGTTCACAGAGCGTTAGGTTATTTATTACAAATGCTATTTGAAGATATCAAAAATATGGCAAATGTCAACATAATGTCTAAACACCTTCATTAGCGGTGTGTTAGTTGATACACTTACATATTGAATGCCTGACCCACTACCCGTCCTTGTAATACCTACACATAAGGGTTCGTGAAGACCGATATCAATCTGTTTTTGTTTTCAGGTAAATCGCACACAAGGAGGCGGTCCTCGGTTCGAGGCCAGCGCAATAAAAGAAGTAAGACCAAGGATTGATGTTAATAATTAAAGTCCGTTAAACATAGGATCCGTAAACCTGATGATGTCACAAATAAATGAGATCAGATCTTTTTATAATGGTGTTGTAGAGCTTATGGTTTTTTATGGTCAATATTGTTTTCAAACTGGATCTTGAGAGAGCAAGTAAAAATGCAAAACATTATTAGTTAAATCAAGATCTCAAGATTACTTACTCGGAATATAGTGTCGGCTTGAACCCGTCCGAAAGCTCAGACTTTTGAGTCAAAAATCTTCGACATACCTATAGCACATGTCCTTCATTTATTACCCTATAATACCTTTTATGTATTTTGACATTTAACGTGCAATAAACAGTAACAATTTGACTTTCATGACGGCTCTATCCAACAGCATGCACTAGGGCCGATCGGGCCCAGTTCAACGGAAACCTCATCAAGATCTTCAGCGGGGAGTTTGAGAGGGCTCGAACTGATGCAGCTCCATCACCAGAGCCCAGGGCTGTAGCGGACTGGAAGTTCAGAGAGCTGGATCGAGACCGCAGCGATGCCTTGCAAAAGTCGGAGTACAGAGGACTTAGAAGACTCATAAAAAAAGTACGTAAGACTTAAATGATCGCTCAATTTATATGTACTCACCTCGGTGGCTTCGGCGTCGCAAAATTTTAAGCGTATAAGTTTAGCATCCTTCCTCTCCTCGGTCCGCAGTACTGATACATTAACCGTTATTTATGTTGAGGTACCGTGTCTAGTCGATAGAATTGAAAATGATTTTTTTTTTCTGATTCGGATTTGCCCGATAACCTGTCCTCTCCAAAGACTTTGGGCCCTCCCGTCATCCAGGAAGGGCTTTGACTGAAGCCTTAATGTTTTGCTCCACATCAGTTCCACTGCAGTGTGACTGTCGCAGCGCACTTGCTGAATGTTCTGTCATGCTGCAAATGCTGATGATGCTGGGGTGAAACGCTTGTCTCATGGGGTCCGGGTGCTCATTTCCTTTTTAAGGATATTTCTTGACAGATCGACACTTTGGGCGCCCAGAGGCCTAGATCAAAATAACGATTGCCCAAATCTAACGGCTGACAGCAATGTTGAACAGCACGAGTACTTCAACGTATTTTGATTTTGTTAATAAGTAAATATATACATAGTTAGGTTTAGTGTAAGTGATTGGTTAATACGAGTATTTAAGTTCTTTGTTTAGATATATTATAAGAACCAACTAATTTAATTATATCTTGAAGTAATAACTCGTCGTAAAGGATGTGATGCGAAGGTAGTACAGAGTCAATAGCAATTTGAAGTGGTCTTCAACATCTTATGGCATACTTCGATGTGGTCAGAGTTTTCTTTGCCAACTAGATATATATACAGTCTAAAGTCTGCTCATAAGACGCATAAGTCAGAAATTCTATACGAACAGATGGTCAGACTTCCGGGAAGGGTGTTTAGTCATTGAATTTTTAGCTCACCGCAGACTTCCGGAATGAAATCGAACCTGAACAGATTCAATATAGCTTCCTAAGTAGGTGAATGTCTGGTTTCCGGTACTTACACTTAGGTTTAATATTCGTCCTCATCCTTGACAACTTGACAACGTCAAACAATTGCAAGCCAAGTGATGGAAATCTTTCAACATTTATAAACTCTTTAATGACACACCTAGAGTTTTGCACCCTTGCATAGCAATGCAGGGTGCATGGCATTGCATAGCAATGCAGGGTCTGGCTCTTAGACTGGAACGGACTGGGGCTGCCCTCAAGTGGCTCCTGCCCAACCTCCCCAAGGTTGGGTTAAACCAGACCAGGTTCAGACGCCTGCCCGAGGGTCTTCGCAGGTATCTAATTAAATAAAACTAACATTATTGCCGAGCCTTCAAATATTTAGATCTCCTGATAATGCAACAAAGCAGCAATCAAGAGAATTACAAAGGCAAGGCACTTAAATCATCAAAGTGTACATGTACATTATTAACATGGATGTAGGTACATTTCATAACCTGTCATTGAGTGCAAGTGTCGCGATCTTTGACCAGCTGCACGTGACTTTGAATGCAGCTTCTATAAATTATTGGTAGATTTCATATACCAAGTGTAATTTATTAGAAATCTGTGGTGTTGGAAGACAAAGATAAGAGAAGGCATCATGCAATATTTTACCTAAGTTATTGCATAAACAAATGCATGTTGGTGGTGGTTTTAAGTTTAGACATTGATATTTTCTTATCACACCTTTTTTTGAGATAGAAAATTATGATTGGCTGGAGAATCAATTTCAGTTATTTTTGAATTAAGTATACTTACTTAAATATTATGTAACTAACCGTGTATATTGGGTAAAATTTAAATATGTACAAAAAAAACTTAAACTATTTATATTAAAACCTAAATAAATACCTAACGTACATAAAATTAAATTATTAAAAATTATTAAATTGCTTCTCACGCTTTAGAGCTAGAAGTGACCGACTTTTACTGACTAAAACCCACCTATATTATGTTCCTTCACTTGCCGTTTGCATTCCCGGGCTACGATAACCCTTTCAAATAAACCTGAAGTGTTAGCCCACATTTTACCTTGAAGTTTGGCATTTTATTACAACCAAAAGGTCCCTTTGACACCAGTCGAACTTTCGTTCGTAGTCTACAGTGACTAGTTTACTCTGGGTTGGCAGTTCCACGATATTCACAAGTTACTGCAGTGGACCCTTTTACCCAAGCTTATTTCAGAAAAATTTAGCAGATGAAGAAAAAGAAATGACGAACTTTTCCGTCATATTTAACATAAACCTTCCTTCTGACTAAACAGAATAGTAGGTATTCAATGTATTCAGAGCTTGGGGCAAGTATATAGATAAACCAGCAACTTCGCAGAAAATGTCTTATGTAATGCAAAAATCCAATACCTATTTTGTCTTGACTTTCTTTTCGGGTAAAGCTAGAACTACATTAGACCGACGCACACGTGTAACATGCCTAATTTGTACGTAAAACGATGCGACGTCGCGTGCCGTGTATCGAGTGTAGCTTTACAAGTCTAGTTTCCATATATACTAGTCAAAACAAAATAAGGGCCACCACGTTTTTATAGTATTCTGATGAAAATTTGAGACGCAAGGGTTGATTAATGATTCGACTGGATAAATTAATTGATTTTTATTGTAAACAGCATAAAATAATGAAGGACTTTCTCCAAAAAAAAAAATTACTTCCACTTTTTCTAAAAACTAACATTTGTGCAAACAAAAAGTAAGGAATAAAAATTAAGTGAAAAATAAACAAATTGGGTATTGGTAGTTTTGTGAATTTCCTCAATATTTTGTGTGCCCTCCTCGTTTTCTAATGCAATCTTGAAGCCTGGATGGTACACTCTCCACCAGGTGTACCACTGTTTCTTGAGGAATTTGTTCCCAGCTTGATTTTAGAACGTTTATTAGCTGTTTTTCATTGTGCAAAGGTTGGTTTGTGCTTCAAACACTGCGTTTTAGTAAATCCCACATGTGTTCAATGGGATTGAGATCCGGCCTGTTTGCAGGCCAAGGCAACGTCACTATACCAGCCTCGTCTAGGGATTCCCCGGTGGCCCTAGCTGTATGAGCGCGAGCATTATCGTGCATCAGACGGAATCTTGCGCCGATTCTTTACGCATATGGGACCACAAGGGGTCATATGACCTCCTCGATTTAATGTTGAGCCATAATTGTGCCTTCGTTGAGAATTACCAACTCGGTTCTACCTGATATAGAGATTCCTCCACACACCATAACGTTGAGGCCCCCAAATCTGTCACTTCCATGGATACAACCATCCGAAAATCGCTCACCTTCACGCCTCCAGACCCTAATGCGTCAGTCATCACTAAAAAATGTAACTTTGCACTCATCCGTAAACAATATTGGGCGCCAGTCACTCATACCCCATGCCAGATGCTGCCTTGCGATCGATAATCTGTTTGCACGATGAGCACTTGTCAACGGAATCCGCACTACGCGTCTCCTGGAGAACTGCTGGTCCTCGTGTAACCGATTTCTAATCGTTTGATCACTAACACGTGTACCCGTCGCCTGCCGCAAACGGTTTTGTAAGGAGCGGGCTGTAATGCAGCGTTCTCTGCGTGCAGTCAAACGCACGTAGCGGTCTTCCTGAGCGGTATTTGCTCGAACTCTGTCAGATCCCTGTCTTCTGGTTAGTCTCTCAGTCCCTCGGAATCGATTCCAAGTATTCTGATTCGCTCGCCAAGAAAAATCCAGATGCAACGCAACAGAACGCTGCGAATGGCCTTCTTGAAGCAATGTTACGGCCCTAGTTACGGTTGGTAAGACCATTTGTCGTTGGATTCTTGGCATAACTTTATTAAAATGCTAATTCAGCCACTACATAAACAAAACTTAACTATTCTTCACAGAATCGTCAGTTTGGCCGAGTTAAAATCCGTTTCAAAATTGGGTTAAATTCAGTGGCTACAATAAATTATCAAAAACTACCCACTTTACACAGTTAAGCAGGTAGAGAACACTCAAAAAATGTTTGTAAACGAATAAGGTAACTCTACAAAAACATTCAGCTACTTGAGAACGCATAAAAAATAAATTATCGCTGTCGTTGTTAAAAATAACAAGTGGCCCTTATTTTGTTTTGACTAGAATATAATGTATGGAAACCGACGGCGACTCGCCCAGATGCGATCTAGTTATGTCATTAAACCTACTACTTAAAGATCAAATTAGAAAACTATATTTATGGTTGATTTTGAATACCTACGTGTCTGCTATCGAGTGTTTTTCTGCAGGATATCTATACACGATCGTCTTACATCCGCTACTTGAGCCATGAACTAGCGAGGGTCACGCAAGCCGTGCGTTTAGCGAGTGTCAAGTGTGTACTTACAGGCTACCGTAGGACTAGAATAGGGGTCTATGGACGGGAGAGTATATTACTATGGCCTACTTTCGTTAAACTTGACCAGATATTCAAGCATGGGGGTACCCAGCATTTGCTCAGGGGTGGGGTAAAAATTTGTCTTCTCTCGTATTATCTGATAGTCTTTTACTTGTTTTAGATAATGAAATAGCCATTCTGGGAATATATCGATCGCCATCTTTCACGAATCTTGATAATTTTATTATATCACTAGATTCCTCTTTAACACAAATAAAGAATTATCCCACGATAGTAGTAACCGGAGACTTAAACATCGACATAATTAACACCGCTATCCCAAATCACGCTGAATACCTGTGTCTGATGGCCTCCCATAGTCTTCTACCTGCTATCACTGAACCAACACGAGGGCACACTTGTTTGGATCATATTTTTATAAAATCAAGCCAAGAGTCCTTGGGAATAATCGGAAAATGTTCCATAACAGATCACGAAATGGCTATGGCTGCCACAGCTCAAAAAAACTGTGCTACAAAGTCCCAAACTAGATCCAGATGGACCAACAAAACTGACGACGACGCAATCGCTCAAGAACTACTAAACACTGACTGGTCGGACATCCTTAACTCTAACTGTGTCAACAGCGCTACAGACATGTTTGTAAGCATTCTCACTAACCTAATAAATAAACACACAAAAAATGTTAAAATTAGCAGAAGTAGATTCACTATCAAACCTTGGATCACTCCAGGCCTAGTGAGATGCATGAAACATCGCGATAAGCTTCATCAATCTGCAACTTCTCACCCTAACGATAAAATGAAAAACTTGGTTTACGTTAGATAGAGAAACTTCTGCAATAACCTTTTACACAACTTGAAAACAGAGTACAATAGCCAACGTATAAATAAAAACCAAAAGAACCCTAGAAAGCTGTGGAACACACTTAAATCAATATACAGCCCAAATAATCAAAGAAGTGATTCAACACAATTAATATCTAATGCAGAAGATCCTGTTGATGCACTTAACAGCTGTAACGCGTACTTCACTTCGTTGGGGAAAAATCTATCGGACCGAATATTAGACCGAATTTCTGAGACTCAGTCATCCCTGACCAGCAAATATAGACCGCATGAAAATTTTCCACACTCTTTCTTTCTTTACCCAACAGACGAAATCGAAATAACTAAATTTATCTATCACCTTAAAATCGACAGCGCTCCCGGACTTGATGGTATCACCACAAGACTAATTCTGAAAATAAAAAATGCTATCCTTACACCGCTCACTCATATTTTTAATTTGAGCTTAGCATTCTGGCGGTTGTTGCTGATAAATTTGACTGCCCTTTACTGCAGCATCAAATTAGGGTGCTGACTGAATGTAAAAAGTGACTAAGTATAGTATGACATTTTTAATCTTTTAATTTTACTAACACCTAGATGATAAGTTTGCTACTAACCATTGGATCAATGATGTCTGAATAAATAAAAATTATTATTATTATTATTATTATTAGAGTCTGGACAATTTCCAGAGTGTTGGAAGGTTGCATCTGACCCATACACAAAAGTGGCCCTACAGAATTACCGGAAAATTATCGTCCGATCGCCCTTTTGTCTATCTTATCCAAAATATTGGAGAAAATAGTTAATAGCCGACTAGTAAACTTTTTTGAGAAACACAAGCTTATGTCAGACAGGCAGTTTGGTTTCCGGCGAGGAAAGTCAACTGAAGACGCAGCTACATTACTTACCAACTTGGTGGCTACCTATATTCAAAATAGAGAGCAAGCTATGGCAGTTTTCTTAGATCTGGCTAAGGCATTCGATACAATTTCGATTGACCTTCTCTTGAAAAAGCTAGAATGCTCGGGAATTCGAGGAACCTCACTTGACTGGTTCAGGAGTTATTTATCTAATAGAAAACAACTGGTTAAACTAGGTGACTTCTCTAGTAACCTGCTTCCCATTGACTTCGGAATCCCGCAAGGTAGTACTCTTGGTTCGACACTGTTTAGTTTTTATATGAATGACATCTTAAATGTACAATTAAAGGATGCAGAAATACTATCATATGCCGACGATACTGCTATAGTATTTCATGCTAAAACGTGGGATCAAGTGTACCGTCTTGCAGAGAATGGTCTACTGACTATTTCCAAAGCTCTTGACTCAAATCTTTTAACTCTCAACATTAAAAAAACTACATACGTCACTTTCTTCAAAACTATAGCGTCGAGAGCCCCACAGCAACTAGTACTGAAATACCATACCTGCAGCAGAGACCAGACCGTTCTTGCAAACTGCTCCTGCACAATCATAGACCACGCTCCCTCTATCAAATACCTGGGCATCACAATGGACGAAAACCTTTCATTTAAACCACACATACACCGGCTCTCTAGTCGAGTTAGGAAACTAATATATGTTATGAAAAAACTACGAGACTGCACACCCATTGTAATTTTACGCACAATCTATCTCGGTTTGTGTCAGTCAATTCTTCAGTATGGTATCTCTACATGGGGTGCAGCCGGGAAAAGTACGTTTATAGAAGTAGAAAGAGCTCAAAGAGCTGTAATTAAAGTAACCTTAAGAAAGCCTTTCCGCTTCCCTACAAATCTAATTTATAGTGAGCTTGCGGTCCTAAGAGTACGGCAACTATATATTTTAACTGCTACACTGAACGTCCACAAAACCCTAAAATACAGATCCGATTACAATAAAATAATGTCTAAACGCATCCTCCATATTCCTCTTCCCGAAGCAGACAGCCTGTTGGTCAGGAGATGCCCCTTCTACTCTCATGTTCAGATTTACAATAAAATCAGCAAGAGCTGTGATATCAAAAACTTAATAGTAGTTTATGTGACTAGGGGATAAAGCGGTGTCTTTAAGTCGCGGGCGGCATGTTGAATTCCGAACGAAACGAAGGTTGCTGATTTTAATCCCGAACGATAGTGAGGGATTTATAAAATTAACTCCCGAGCATTGCGAGGGAGTTAATAAAGAAACCTGAGTGAAGTGAGGAATTTAAGCCGCCCAAGACAAAGACAGCTTTATCCCCGTGTTGCATACTCTACTTTTTACACCATCTGTGAGATAATCAAAAGACAATTTGGTCGACCAAATCATATATTAGAGAAATATAAGTATTACCTATATTTACAAGTTCATCAAACAAACAAAATTCACTACTTCAAGATTCTATAGTTTCAATTTTCTATAATGCTCCCGTATCGTCAGTACGCACGTTTTATTCTATTTTCTTTTTTTTGTTAGTGGCCAGTTTGAATCATAGTGATTACATACTCTTTGGTTTGAATTTCGAGTCAACTTGTTCGATGCGCCTACATTTTAATTCACAATTTTGATGATTCTTGATGCTCCAAATTCAAATCTCATTATTCCCTAGGGATCGGCCATACTGCATTATCTCCCTAGGCATATAATGACTTGCTTTAAGTGAGGTTTGTATGACGTGTAAAACGACATTATCGAGCAGGTGGTGTAAAAAGAACTTTACGTGTAAAAAGACCTTAATTAACTGGCTTGCTCTTTTATCGTACGAACAGACAGAGGCAATTTTAAAGCAATAAACAACAACAATACGGCAATAGTATTTGGCATACACAAGTGCACACATACACTACACACACCACACACATTCACTACACACGCACACTACACACATACACTAGGCGCAAAAACCTTAATTTTAAGCAAGCTTGTTTTTTTTTATCCTATTTTTACTTCTTATTATTAATTTTGTTGTTCCATTGTTTACAACAACCTCGTTGCTTGGTATAAAAAACCGAATTTCTACATGTCCGCCCGCTACAATGTTATTATTATAAAGTTATCTCAACTCAGGTCCCCAAGATACAGGTTCTACCTAGTTTGGGGACCACCATCTAAATATATGTTAAATCCATAATTAGTTACAGAAAATATTAACGATTATGTAATAGTTTCAAGGTATTCTTCATATTATATTGTAACAATGAACAATAAACATTATTCTTATTCTTATCTTGTCGGGATCTCAGGGCGGGAAAACAAAGTAGGCAGGGCCTTTCGCTCCGTTACGAATAAATCTCGTTTGGCTTTTATCAAATGAAATAGCCCGCCAAGCAAACTGTAAATTTCTAGGTCTTATCTCACCAATTTTAAGGCTTTTCTGTGTGAAAGCGAGAATGCAGAATATATAAGAACGAGCTAAGCGGGGTGGTAAATGTATGCGCCCATTTATGATAGGTTTAAAAAAAAATCTATACGTCTCAGTCGTCATTGTTTTATTTTTCTTATACATATCAGTTACTTTGAAGACTTATGGAAAAAAAGCTCCAATTTTTTTGTTTCGTTTTACACGTAAATGTTTTTAGCTGGTCAGAGTGGGGCAAACTGCCCCACCTGCCCTCTGGGTACGCCCATCTATTCAGGACTTACGGTTCTTATCTACATTCAAATTCACTCTACTAATCCTGTACTTCGGATGTTTTTAACACTGCTCCTAGTGCTATCGATAGTTCCAACTTCCGAAAAGGTTCACAAAAAGCTTCAATAAGTACCTTGACTACACCAGTAACATAAGGAATCTTCTTCTTAGCGTGTTGATGACAAAACTAGTTTTTATTATTTATTTTTTTCAAGTTAAATTCTTCCTGCCTGTAGGTATTCGGTCAGGGCAACGCCGTCCGCTAACACTGTCATTAGGTCCCTGCGCAATATAGAAAGTATCTTCCTACTTAGATATCGGCTAAGATTCAAGCTGTTACACTAGACAATCAACCTGTACAATAATGTTTCTACTTCTGGATACAGGAGAGAGATGAGTGATGTCCATGCATCCACTCTGTGACAGTGAATATGCCGCAATCAACCAGGAACATTTTGGACCTTTCTTGTTGGCCAAATTTTCTTCCCTCGAATTTTGGTCAATCAATTTATATATTTAATTATAAATTGCTCTTATAGGTGGTGAAACCGAAGCGCTGCGCTCGCGCATGGGCCCGCGGCTGCGACGGGGACGGTGATGGAGAAATCGCTCACGCAGAGTGGGTCGCTTGTCTTCTAGTCAACCCAGAACCGCCGGCACCGGACTGTGAGTACCTTAATGATTACGTTCTTTAAAGCCTGGGATGCACATGCTATATCAGCACAAAAGTATGTTAACTTCAAACAGACACTAACTAGTAGCAGACCTTGCATGCATGCATGTGGATTTCAGTCTTCAAGGCTTAACAGATAAATATACTCGAAGTATAAAAGAACTGAGTTTGAAAATATCTTCGAGCTCAAAATAAGAAGATCAACGAATGTAAGTTTTACCTCAAGCATTTATCTGCTGATTAATATTACTAATTTTTGGAAAATTAATAGCCTTGCCCTGAATTCTTTTTGTAAATTAACAAACACCTACATATGTACTATTTATACTTGGAAATAAAAAAAATGTATTTATCTCGGTCTCCTGTAGGTATGCAAATTATTTGGTACCTTTGTACTTGCTCCGTGTTTGGTACCTACAAGAAATTGCCAAGTCATCTCACGATAATAACTTATTTATGGCTAAGACTATGTGATATAAATACCTACACGTAATAATCATTAGATAGGTATCTAGGTATATTATGAAAAAATGTCTATGGATTCAGAAAACAGTGCCTAACGTAGTAGTACGTACCATTAGATCAGCTCATTATCATGTAAAGCTAATCTCTTGTTACAAAAACTCATTTGTTTTTGATGACTCTTCTTTTGAAAAATAAGACTGGGAAGAACTTTTCTGAACAAATTAGTTTTTAATTAATGCAATCTAATATAAAAAGACAGAATGAGCAGGGGTTAATAAAGTCATTTGATTTATCGTTAAATCGCCCAAGTTGTGACTTGGGTCATTCTCATTTAAATGAGAGCGAAAAACTTGCCAGAGGCTGTAAATTAATACTTCAAATAGGTTGTGAATATTATGCACAATAATTAACAGACAATTTATAGACGTTAACGGTTTTAATTTTAAAGACTAGTTTTTTATGGTGCTCTGGCATGGCTGGCGCCAGCTAAAGACAAGTCTCTCATTTCAATAGTAATAAAATTTTAATTAAAATTATTGGTAGGTAGCTGTGAGGTTGCCTAGGGTGATCTGGAGGAAATTCAATTGCACTTTTAAAACATTCCATGCTTGTTTTACATATCCTCAACTAATAAAAAGCCATCGTGCGTTATAATTGACTATTTCGCTTCGATGGTTTTTTTTTTCGTTTCTCAAAACTTCTTAGCATGTCTAACTGACGTGTTCACTGCTAGATAACAATGCAAATGTGTGTGCAAACATAATAATAATATATAGTCTCTCTCCGTTTCTTCATGTCGTTGAATGCAGACGATGACAGCGGTCCGGAAGCAGAGCCTGCTGATTACAACGAGGAGGAGCCACCACCAGATCCTAGTTCAGGTAACTCGTCATGTCTATATTTGCCTATCCCCACTGATAGATTTTTGTCCCTCCCTGTAAGCAGGATGGAGGGAGGGGCAAAAATCTTGTAATTCGTGTGTCGTAATTTATGGATTACCCTTACCCCTAAGCTTTCAGGAGGCGATCGCCTTACATTCCCTCTCGTTCCGGACCATGACCTAAACTAGGTTCTGGATCTGTTTTTTGTATATTACTACTTAAACCAGAAAATAGGTATTTTAAAAAATCCAATCCCGCAAATTCTTCCACGGAATTGACTTCAATCCCGCAGACCGTGGAATCACCATTTTGATGCGGGCGCATAATCTCGACCAGTAACGACAAATAATTATTATTAATCATGTCGACAAACCGCTGATACTGCGCATGATTCCACTTCGATTCGATTACTGTCCCTTGGGACTACGAGACGTAGGGACCCAGGAGGTTCGAAGCCTAATACTGGGGCCAAGGGTCTGCTTCTGAAAAGAAGGCGTAGGGGCCGCTGAAAGGAAAATTCAGCCCTGGTATGAAAGGCAACGAAGGAACACGAGTAGGTTTTTATTCAGTAAAAGTCTGATACACCCTCCCGCTTAGCCGTGTCCTTATGGAGCCGATCGGCGGCGGAAAACAATTAACGCGCCAAAAAAAATCATTTCTTTAAATTAGACCAAATTTTAATGGCATTGTGCTGTTTCACGAGTCTGACGCAAGCGAAGTCGCTGATTAACCCAGTAATAAAATAAATATAACTTAAGCCTACCTAGCCTTATATCTATAATGTGAAGCTAATGAGTCATTAGCTATGAATACTTATCTACTTGCTAGTCATTAGTAGATTGCTAGTCATTCTACTAATGACTAGCAAGTATTCATAAGACCTATTTTGCTTTCTGCACAGTATTACCTGGAATCGTGAGGAACTCCTTCGCGCCAGATGGTTCCGAGTCTGAGTCGAGGAGAGAAGATGAAGCCAACGACTGCCTCACAGATAGACAAGCTGTTTTGGATGAACAGGTTTGACAATTAACTGATTATTATCGCCTCGAAAGAGACCTGAACTGAATGTGTGTATAATAGTTTCACAGAAACGTTTTCTTGAAACTGAATTAACTTTTTAACCGCCAATGTTGGATATATCCGACAAACACTCTCGCATTTACTCCGCGAGAGTCCCACGTCCCCGACCAAACAGTATTTGGTCGGGGACGTGGGACTCTCCGTCATCTATGTGGATTGAAGAGCTAAACGCGATGGAGTAGGTACTCAGTCGCAAACACATGACTCTGACGAATAGAACACTAGAACACTCGTTGGACCAATCCGATCCGGTTACAGTTAATGAATCTATCTAGCCGTAGCACAACTATGTTGGGTTCTGGGGCCTTAACATGACGGGCTAAAATATCAGGCGTGCAAGTGAGTAAGAAGGATGGAGCTGTACAGAGCTCCTGAAACGCGTTCAAAACTAAATTATAATTTTTATCATTGAGTTAACTTGTAACACGTGAGAATTTTGATTTTAATTTTTAAATTCTAACTTCGGGTCAGCTTATCATTATAAAATTTTGATCTGATTAATATAATTGAAACTGAAGAATTTTCGCAACTGCTTAATTATTAGGCACATTAACATTCGTGTGATAAGTAGGACCCACTATTATAAACTTCGCCCGCAGCTCATAGCATAACATAATCGGCCGTTTGTAATGTTCCCACTGTTGGGACTCAGGCCTCCTTTTTAGGAGATGCAGTGGGCCGTAATCCACCCCGCGTCCCAAATGTTTGGTTTTAGGACGTGCCGGTTTCTTCATGATGTTTTCCTTCACCGTTTTGAAAGCAGTGGTGATAAAATAAATTACACAAAGTAGGTAGGTACCTACAACATGAGTGCTTTGATAACATAATGTCCATGGAGATACCTATCTAGCGTTCGAACACGAGGACATAATTTAAATATTTAATTATCACACAATTCAATTAACATAGTTAAATTCCATGCAGGGTTCGCTCCGATTATGGCCAATACCTAGGCTATTAATGAACGCCGAAATGGCACTAAAGTGCAACAATCAACTCAGACCAGGTCATAATGTGCTTAACTGCGGTGGAAATAACACTACCTAAATATAGCCAAGGTATTAATTTCTTTGGCTAAGTCGGTTGACTTTCTCTGCACCGCGTAGCGAATTACATCGCACTATGTTTTACTATCCACACCTTGGCATATAGTTTGTGTAACCAACAAAAGACATCATCATAACAATATACCCTCGAGCTGAATACATAATCTTATTATCTTTGGCCAAAACTACCTTTTTCAAGTACCAGTTAACAATAAATATTTTTTTGTATTAATAAAAAAAATGCTTTGTGATTAGAAAGCAGGTGGCGCTGCGCTCTACGTTCCCGAATGTACGGGCGACGGCAGGTACGCACGCGCACAGTGCTACAGATCCACGGGGTACTGCTGGTGTGTCCACCAAGACACTGGCAAACCAATCCCAGGGTCATCAGTGAAAGACAGGAAGCCTGACTGCGACGCAGCCCCGCAACACGCCAGTCCGATGAGAGGTACGGTTTTATCAGGCGAGTTTGAATCCATTATTTGATTGTACCTAAACTTCAATTCTATTATATCTGCACTTATGCAGATATATCTAATAGAATTGAAGTTTTCATCATATTTTAATTCGTTTATCTTAATCTACAGTTTAAAAATGTAACATGATCGAAACATTTTTGCTTATTTTGAGACATTTGCCAAGTTCTAAGGAATACTTGCAAATTAAAATTAACAGATAAAACTGTTTTCTAGGCTGTCCAGAACCAATGAAGAGCAATTTCTTGCGCGATCTGATGAGCTTCTTCGTATCCAAGATGACCACTTCTATCAATGGAACTGGTCCAGGGTACGTACAATTAATTGACGTGGGATCCGTCTCAGTTCATTAAAAAGTTATTAACAATTTTACAGCAGTAAAACCAAAACCTAAATTGATATTAAATTCCGCACAAGGTCGAACATAAAATGACGTAATTTTTAGATCTGGCGCTTCAACTGAATCCAAGACAGTATTCGCATGGCCTGCGGTCAAAAGGTTAATGAACTCATCTGAATGCTGTATTAATTTATATCCTTGTTTTTAATCAGAGATATGGTAAAATGGGGAGCATCGAAAGAGGAGCAAGCGGCTACTTGGACGTACGTGATGTTAGACAAGGACAAAAACAAAGCTCTGGAGAGACGGGAGTGGAAGGCGTTCCACCAATTGATATCGAACGTGGAAACACTCAGGCGGTGTGGCAGGAAGCTGCCGAGGTATTGCGACGTCAACCATGACACCAAGATCAGTATTACAGAGTGGATGGCATGCTTGGAAGTCACACAAGGGTCACAGACTCAAACGAGTGAGTATTTTCTACAACTTCTGGATACCTTCATCATTGACACAAGTTTCTGACTGGACTCGTTTCCTTTTGCCCTGTCAACATTAGTACCTACTTACCTAAATGTAGAAGAAATACATACATATCGGTTATAAACTTTGATTACATTTTGTACTACGTTAATAACAACTACATAAATCACACTTCACGAAATAGATTTATTAACTATCTTCAGGACAAAATAATAAAAGGTATTTTTTTTATTTCAGCTGAAACGACCAAAGCGCCGTCTAATCCTAGACGAAAAGGTCCAAACCCCCTGGAGTCATTTCTGAAAGCCGATGATTGATTCATCATTGTATAGTATGTTGACTGTGTCGATGTAAGGGACGGTTGCAAGTATTCGTGCCAGTGTTAGTGGTAAGAGACCCTTGCAGTGATGTGTTGAAACCTAGGAACTAACTTATGGCATCAAAAAGCAACGGAGGATCTGGAACAGTTGTTTAGCACCTACATCTTACTCAAAATTCTTGACTAATACAGTCAAGAATTTTGACGCCAAGTATTTTTTCTACAGTTTAAAATGAAACAGCCATTGACTGAACGAAGTTATACATATTCATACTTCAAGTAATTGAATCTTTCAGACCAATTTCTCTATTGGTTAGTTAACCTAACTTGTACCTATGCTTTTAATATTATGCCATAAAATTTCCTACGCCTTAATATTTAATTCTTAATCAGAGTTTCTCAAAGATTCTCAAACATTATAAGTAATCTAGTTTCTATAGGTAGTTATTGTCGTAATTTATTGAAGTTGATACAAAAATTCTGACTTTCGCTAGTCGTGTATTATGTAAAACCGTGTAAAAGTATTTCGTGTAGTATCAAATTCGATTGTTAAAATGTATTCTGGTTTTTTAATACATAGCATGTTATTTATGTAGCTAATTTTCTAGTATTGTTTGTGTACATA
This sequence comes from Mythimna ferrago, assembly GCA_910589285.2. Taxonomy (NCBI): domain Eukaryota; kingdom Metazoa; phylum Arthropoda; class Insecta; order Lepidoptera; family Noctuidae; genus Mythimna; species Mythimna ferrago. Next base: position 19,452,606 of record OU342673.1, on the reverse strand, counting down.
AACCAGTTCTTCTGTGCTGGTAGTTAAAAAACTGCTATCAGAGATATTTTTGTTTTTTGAGTGTATAATAGGTATTAAATTCGTATCGATGTTATCGAGTATCACACGAATAACAAAAATAGTCTTTTAGAATATCTGTGTAATTTATATTCATAATTATTTGAATGTTGTGAAAGTTATTAATGTTTACCTAAGTATAATTTCTATAATTATATATTTAAAATATCTGGAGCATATAGCATATCTAAAGACTTAATACGTTTATTTTTGTACCTACTGTCCGCAGAATTATTTCTGGTGATAGGTATTTACCTATATTTTGACACCTAATACTAAGCTTTGTATTTAAATGTGTATGTATAGTTTAATTAGTCATTATCAATGGTAAGGACTATGTGATATTTCGTCATTACTATTGCTAAATAAAATAATTTAATATTTTGTTATGGTTTTACTTTTTTTATGCGTAATTGTAGGGTATTTGTCGGTGAGTACAGGTAACAGGTATTTTAAAACAACAATAGCTACTTTGTAAAAGTTATATTGTAATCAAAGATTTTATATAATATCCTACTAGACTAGATTGACTACGAAGGAATATTACACTCTCTAAAGTGTTCTTTATTCTCATCGACATTAAGTTCACGTGTGTTATTGACACACAAAAGGGAAAAAGGGTTCCGAGCAAGACAGTGAGATAAATCCTCTGTGTCCCTTTCTCACCTCCTATCAAAAAAAAATTAAAAAAAAGTCGTGTGGCACTCGGGGACTGCCGCGGTAAAGCTATTGCATAGCATTTTTATCAACATGCAATTATAATTATTTATTTATTTTATTTATCATTTATCACACCTATCAATATGCATGAACATGGACTATTTAACGATTACCTGAACAAGTTAAAAACTACCATCTGTTAAGCTATTGCATAGCTTCTATCGCGGGCCTTGAACGTGGAGACCGAATCCAGAAATTCCCTAACGAAAATAACCTAACACCTCACCACTCATTTGTTTTTTGAGCGTGGTGACCGATAAGAAAACAAATGAGTGAACAATCAATCAAAATTCAATTCAATGTGTGAAAGTGTAACTTCAATTAATATCAAAGAAAAAAACAAAGGAAAAAAATACTGCATAAATAAAATAAATAAATAATTATAATTGCATAAGTTGATAAAAATGCTATGCAATAGCTTTACCGCGGCAATCCCCGAGTGCCACACGTCTTTTTTTTTTAATAAACCAAGTACCAATATTACTAATCTTATCTTCCCCGTAGATCGGGCACCTTCGGCCGCTCGGCAATCTTCGGCTGCTCTCGTGACACAACGGAAAGCGGCGAGCGGTGCAGCGGCAATAGGTGTGGCATGCGGGACACGTGTCTTCGGACCAAAGATTTTATATATCTTAGTACTAGATTGACTACGACAACCTCAAAAGCGTCCCCGAAAAGGAAAGTTAGAAAGAGTCCTGTCATCTCGTTCTATTAGTTGTCACGAAATTCATCCATCCCAGACGGCTAATCAGGAGAATAATATTTTTTATTAAGAATTCGAAGATATAATTATTACGTCGCACAAATCCGCAGAATCCACTAGAGGTTTATGGCCCATACCTTTTCCCAGAGAGGAGGTTTGAGTCCCAGCAGTGGGAACATTAATAGACTAATTATGCTTAAGCCTATTTTTAAGCCAGCCCGCCCTGTATTTTGCTACCAATAACGATAGCGATATCCTCTTATGCGGCATGTCAGTATGAAATATATTATACTAATAAAAAAATGCCTAATGTGTGTATTCCAGAAGATCCGGCACCTATTTAGTTTATTCTTTTTGTGTTCGTAATTGTCAGAATAAGGTTTGTCTGAAAGAAAAAACTAGTTAGTTTATAATAAAACTGATGTTATTCTTTTATTTTTACTTTATTGAAAATAGACTGAAGCGTAGACTATAATTTAAAATGAATATGATTCTCGAAAGTACAATAATATCGATGTTGGGAAGCGTTTGGAGTGCACGCACGTCGTTTTCAGAGATCAGTAACGAAGTGGTCACAGATAACTACATACTAAAGTGGTCCGAAGACACCTGTCCCGCATGCCACACCTCTTGCCGCCGCACCGCTCGCCGCTTTCCGTTGTCACGAGAGCAGCCGAAGATTGCCGAGCGGCCGAAGGTGCCCGATCTACGGGGAAGATAAGATTAGTAAAATTGGTACTTGACTTATAAAAAAAAAATATTGTGCCTCCTCAGATATTTCTTAATTCATTAAACCCCAAGCGAACGCCGGCGTTCGCGCACCTATTGCCTTACTATTGTGTCTCTAATTACCACATAAAAGCTTTGCTTTTAATAATATAAAACTTGAACTGTAGACACCAAAATTTTATAAAATTGCATCACCCAGTCCGTCTTCTCAGTCGTTTATGATGCCTCTTCTCTATGTATTTTTACAGGCAGATAACTACATACTGAAGTGGTCCGAAGCAAAGATTTTATATAAAATCTTTGCTTCGGACCACTTCAGTACCTATGTAGTTATCTGTGACCACTTTGTTACCGGTCTCTGAAAACAACGCGCGTGCGCTCCAAACGCTTCCCTACATCGATATTATTGTACATTTATGAATCATATTCATTTTAAATTATAGTCTACGCATCAGTCTATTTTCAATAAAGAAAAAATAAAAGAATAACATCAGTTTTATTATAAACTAACTAGTTTTTTTTCTTTCAGACAAACCTTATTCTGACAATTACGAACACAAAAAGAATAAACTAAATAGGTGCCGGATCTTCTTACGTACACACACATTAGGCATTTTTTATCAGTATATAATATGTTTTTTACAGCACCTGCTCGATAATGTCGTTTTACACGTCATACAAACCTCACTTAAAGCAAGTCATTATATGCCTAGGGAGATAATGCAGTATGGCCGATCCCTAGGGAATAATGAGATTTGAATTTGGAGCATCAAGAATCGTCAACATTGTGAATTAAAATGTAGGCGCATCGAACAAGTTGACTCGAAATTCAAACCAAAGAGTATGTAATCACTATGATTCAAACTGGCCACTAACAAAAAAAAGAAAATAGAATAAAACGTGCGTACTGACGACACGGGAGCATTATAGAAAATTGAAACTATAGAATCTTGGAGTAGTGAATTTTGTTTGTTTGATGAACTTGTAAACATAATACTTTTATTTCTCTAATATATGATTTGGTCGACCAAATTGTCTTTTAATTATCTCACAGATGGTGTAAAAAGTAGGTAAAGTATGCAACACGGGGATAAAGCTGTCTTTGTCTTGGGCGGCTTGAATTCCTCACTTCACTCAGGTTTCTTTATTAACTCCCTCGCTATAAATCCCTCACTATCGTTCGGGATTAAAATCAGCAACCTTCGTTTCGTTCGGAATTCAACATGCCGCCCGCGACCTAAAGACACTGCTTTATCCCCTAGTCACATAAACTACTATTTTACACCACCTGCTCGATAATGTCGTTTTACACGTCATACAAACCTCACTTAAAGCAAGTCATTATATGCCTAGGGAGATAATGCAGTATGGCCGATCCCTAGGGAATAACGAGATTTGAATTTGGAGAAGAATCGTCAACATTGTGAATTAAAATGTAGGCGCATCGAACAAGTTGACTCGAAATTCAAACCAAAGAGTATGTAATCACTATGATTCAAACTGGCCACTAACAAAAAAAAGAAAATAGAATATAACGTGCGTACTGACGACACGGGAGCATTATAGAAAATTGAAACTATAGTATCTTGGAGTAGTGAATTTTGTTTGTTTGATGAACTTGTAAATATAATACTTATATTTCCCTAATATATGATTTGGTCGACCAAATTGTCTTTTAATTATCTCTCAGATGGTGTAAAAAGTAGAGTATGCAACACGGGGATAAAGCTGTCTTTGTCTTGGGCGGCTTAAATTCCTCACTTCACTCAGGTTTCTTTATTAACTCCCTCGCTATAAATCCCTCACTATCGTTCGGGATTAAAATCAACAACCTTCGTTTCGTTCGGAATTCAACATGCCGCCCGCGACTTAAAGACACTGCTTTATCCCCTAGTCACATAAACTACTATTTTACACCACCTGTTCGATAATGTCTTGAGCGACTTCAAAATGTTTGCATACGATTTATATTTGGCTTGCGCAAGTATGATCACATATCCGATTTTCGTACAAAACTCAAGTGGCTTCCAATACGTCTTCGCCGGAACGTACACATCTTGTCTCTGCTATACAGTGTTCTGTTCAATCCTAAAACCCCCGCTTATCTTAAAGAACGTTTCAAGTTCCTTCATGACACACATACTAGATATCTTAGGTCATCGGAAAACTTGAGGTTGGAAATGCCAAGTCACTCCACCAACTTTTATGATAAGTCGTTTGCAGTTCAGGCTGTGCGGCTGTGGAATGCTCTGCCCGTGTCGGTAAGGCAAGCTCAAACACTCACAACTTTTAAAAATGAGGTTACAAATCACTACCTTTCCTCCTGAATGTTAAATTGTCATTAAAGTTTGTACAGTATTTCTCTGCTATTTATTTATTTATTATATTCTTAATAATAATAGATGTAATCTATGTGTTCTTAATTATAATATATGTAATTTTGCTAGTTTATGTATTGTATATATGTAAATAGTACACCACGAACTACCTGCATATCTTTTTCTCCTTCTCTGTCAAATCCATCCAATAGGTTGTCTTTAAAAAATCGCTTTTAGCGATAAGACCACCCATTGTGGCACCCTATTAATTTTAAGTTTCTTATGTAACTGCTTTATTTTTGGTGTACAATAAAGAATTTATCTATCTATCTATCTATCATATGTCATACAAACCTCACTTAAAGAAAGTCATTCTATCCCTAGGGAGATAATGCAGTATGACTGATCCCTAGGGAATAATGAGATTTGAATTTGGAACATCAAAAATCGTCAACATTGTGAATTAAAATGTACGTGCATCGAACAAGTTGACTCAAAATTCAAACTGGCCACTAACAAAAAAAAATGAAAATAGAATAAAACGTAATTGACGGGAGCGTTATAGAAAATTGAAACTTCTATAGAATGTTGGAGTAGTGAATTTTGTTTGTTTTATGAACTTGTAAATATAATAGAGTCCGACTAACGAAAGCGTGACCTGAGAAAAGGAGGTTAAAACCAAAAATTTTGAATGTGGTATTATTGAAATAGTAGGAGAAAAAAGTTTTAATACTTGAGTATTTTTTGTATTTATGACAATTGTATAATAGTTGTATAGGAACTTAAATTTTAGTCAAAAAGGTGTGTGTAGACTTAAGCTAGAACTACACTACACCGACGCATACGTGACGTGTGAGACGTCTCAGACGTGTGCGGCAGGTGTGCACACTACACCGACGCAACGCGTAACACGTGTGATGCGCATTACAACCTTTGATTTCATCGGAGGATTAAAAACAGATCAAGCTCGCTTTTTCATTTACCATCGAAGACACTTCCGCCTGACCACCGCGATCAGACACGTGGATAGCCCCGCCCACCTTCCTCTAAAATTTCTGGGACCGACATGTCCGCGTCGCGGACGTAGCGTCGCATGGCGTGGCGTGGATCAAGTGTAGCTCTAACAGTCTATTTTCTATATGAAATGTATGGAGACCGACGCTCTCAGATTGGCGTGTGTAGCACACGTGTGAGCAGTGTAGTTCAACCTTTAATTATTGGTGGGTGTATGGTAAAGGTCAATGACACAAAATGTTAGTTATTATTCCAAATTATTTTATTTTATCTGTTCTCTCAAATGTCGCTACATATTATTCAAATAATACTCTTTATTTACCATTTCATTCGACTCGTGAGACACAGAAAGTTCAGCAGCTATCTCTTTCAAACTTGAAATAGGATTTCAGTCACTATTTCCTTCACTTTCGCGATTTTAACTTCAGTTGAAGACTTTGATGCACTACCAGAGTGAGGCAAATCTTTCATTACATCTCAACCGCTTTCTACCACTCTACCACTCATTAGCATGTGTTTTTGATTAAGTCGATTCACCAAAAGTCTTCTTTGTTCGATGTTTTTGTCAATTACGAAATTCGCAATATGCCAGATTATCTAAAAATATAAGAAAAAAAATTTTTTATTATATCTTAAATATATCTCATAATATTTGTCAACAAAGATCAAGATTATAACGTCATACTAACTTAAAAATTCAGAAATCGTATTTAAACATTGTTGGTTTTTATTGAAAACACCTTCTTTCTCTTCTTGTTTTTGTTTGAATTTATTAACCATAGTGTGTGGCAGTTCTCACACGTTACTGTTTATTGTTTTTCCCATAATTAAGCAATTATTTTTGAAAAATAAATATCTGTTTCCAAAAACTGACAATTGCAACCATAGACTTTGACGTGATTTTTTCGGCAAAACAATGTTGCCAATTTAATTTAAAAAAAAAACTCCAGGTTACGCTTTCAGTAGACGCACTCTACTTATATTTCTCTAATATATGATTTGGTCGACCAAATTGTCTTTTAATTATCTCACAGATGGTGTAAAAAGTAGAGTATGCAACACGGGGATAAAGCTGTCTTTGTCTTGGGCGGCTTGAATTCCTCACTTCACTCAGGTTTCTTTATTAACTCCCTCGCGATGCTCAGGAGTTATTTATATAAATCCCTCACTAACGTTCGGGATTAGGATCACCAACCTTCGTTTCGTTCGAAACTCAACATGCCGCCCGCGACTTAAAGACACTGCTTTATCTCCTAGTCACATAATCTACTATTATACTCACATGCCACATAAGAGGATATCGCTATCGTTATTGGTAGCAAAATACAGGCGCGCTGGCTTAAAAATAGGCTTAAGCATAATTAGCCTATCAATGTTCCCACTGCTGGGACTCAAACCTCCTCTCTGGGAAAAGATAATGGGCCATAAACCATTAGTGGATTTTGCGGATTTGTGCGATGTAATAATTATATCTTTGAATTCTTAGTAAAAATATTATTCTCCTGATTGATGAATTGATGAATTTCGTGACAACATCAATTAGTAGGTGGTAATTCAAGCATTTTACATTATCGATGCAACTATATGACACCAATATAAGGTATATACAGACATCAGCTATTTCCTAATCATTACAGAGAAAACTCAGTTCCTTTTTGGTAACCATATTGAGATCAGTTGATACATATTAATTAATTGTTTTTGAACTTGCATATCTATTTAATGTATCAAAAATATCTTTTACTACTTTAGAGGAAAATTGTCCCGTGGTATGTAGCTAGTGTATGGACACATATAATAGAACGAGATGACAGGACTCTTTGTAACTTTCCTTTTCGGGGACGACGCTTTTGAGGTTGTCGTAGTCAATCTATAATATAAAAATGAATCGCAAAATGTGTTGGTAAGCGTATAACTCAACAACGCCTGGACCGATTTCGGTAATTTTTTTTTTGTTGTGTTCATTATTATGAGGAGAAGGTTCTTATGGAAAAAAAAATGAAAATTAGGGTAGTGTAGGGTAGTGTAGGGTAGAATAAGGTAGAGGAGGGTAGAGTGGGGTAGAGTAGAGTGGGGTAGAGTAGAGTAGGGTAGGGTAGAGTAGGGTAGAGTAAGGTAGAGGAGGGTAGAGTAGAGTAGGGTAGGGTAGAGTAGGGTAGAGTAGAGTAGGGTAGGGTAGAGTAGGCTATAGTAGGGTATAGTAGGCTGAAGTAGGGAAGAGCGGGAGCGAAGCCGCGCGGGTACAGCTAGTTTTTATATAAAATCTTTGATTGTAATAATATTCTACACAGATAAAATAACAACAACGAAGGTACAATTTCTTTAAGCTTTACCAAAAATGCGTTCAGAATACTGTTGTTGTAATGATTTCACTTATTTTCTTTATTTACCTTAATCTACATAACTTGGAATATTAGAGCGTTCTACTCTCATGCTCCAGGTCAGGAGTCTAAATAAATGAACTTGTAAAATTGTATATAGTTTGACAAAGAAGAAAAGTCACTCAAAATCCTTCGTCTGCAAATAAAAGAGTGAATTATAGAAATAAGACATACTTTATTGTTTCACTTCCATTGTCTAGTAAAGTTTTTATACCATTTCAATAAATAGACGACTATTATACATAAAATGTACCCAAATGGACAACTAACATTTTTAATCAACACGAGTAATTGCGCTAAGCGTAAATATTTACATAAAATTATGTTGTTTAAACTTAATGAGTAGAATTTATTACATGTACTACAGCACGATTTTTTTTTCATGATTTGCCAAAGCGAGACTTAAATCCGGTTGCTGAAAGGCTAATCTACACAAGGGCGTTTCATATTTTGTCGATTTTCGATTTTCATTTGGCTTTGCTCGAAATCTTGATACCACTCATGCACACAATCGAAAATTGTCAAAATACGAAACACCCTACTACACAATTTAAAACTAGTGAGAATGTCAAAATCGACTGACTGGAATTACAAAAGCCAATCAAATCCCCTGACATGTAGTAGTTTCCTAATTTTTTTTATTAGCAACTGTGAGTAAACAACACGTTGATATAAAATTTAGTCTGGATTGACTGCTTCACATTGTACAGTTTTCTTGTATTCATCTATAGTATTGTTGAGAACTTTCTGGAATATGCTCTCGAAGATTTGGTTCTTGACTAAGGCTTCGTCGGTGTGCAGCGCCGTCCACTCGGGCTCGCAGCGCCGCCACTCGGCGAACAGGATGTCGTCGATGTGGTCTGAGCGCCGGCTCGACACTCCTGAACAACAAACTTACGTGTAAAGCTTTTTTTAGGGTTTAGAAACATGACTGCGAGGTTCTAAGTCAAATCTTTAGGGTTTTTATACACAATCACTTTAATTAAAAAAATCATTTGCACTAGAATACGGATGCAATACATATTTAAAGGTTTTTTGAGTATTTGTCTGCAAATATATCGAAACACTCTTCGTAAAGTTTGAGCAATTTGAGTAATTCAGGCAAACTAACTAAGAAGTAAAATACCACCAGGGTTGTTTGAGAGTGGGTACTCCATCTCGTTCAGCTCTTCAATCCCCACAGGTGACAGAAGAGCTAATTAGATAGAGTATGGTCGTGGATGTGCGACCCTGGCGGAATAAACGCGAGAGCGTTTGTCAGTTATATCCGATATAGACGGTTAAATTATAAAATATCCATATCTTATGGATTGTCCAGTATACACTCATACACTTGAGACCCAAAAAGAACACTAATTTCAAATAATAATATCCACTAAGAAGCAATTTACGAATACTTATTAACTAAAATTAAATTAAAAGTAATTACAACAATTGCTTGCTAAACATCATTCATTAAAGTCCCGAAAAAAGATTGATGTATTACCCTACCCATTTAAATGCATTAGGTAAAACGCTAAATAACAAAATGAATTTTTCTTTATATATACATACATATCCGTCTCGCGCGTCGCGTTAAACTGCCGAATGGGTCGGTCGGTCGGACCGAATATCCTAACCGCCAATCACTTAAACAAATAATTTCTATGCTCACCAGAAACTGCTGCAGGCGTGACTGTAGTGAGTACATCTTTCAGTTCTGAAGAGGTTTTCTCCACCAGCTCTTGGATTTCCACAGGAGGTTTCTGTGGCAGCAAGTTACAAGCGTCCCAGGGCTTATCACTTTGTTCCTGCTTATACCTCTCTAGCGATTCTATGCAGAAATCTTTGACGAAGACACTAAACGCCTCTGCCGATTCTTCAGACGAGGCTTCAGGGCAAGTGATGTGTTTCTCTACTTTTTCTTGTAGATTTTCGTCGGGAGTGAACATACGAGGTCGCTTGGGAGTGCGTATTTCTGTGGGCGGCGTGTAAGGAGGCGGCGGTTTGTCCGGAATCTCTCTCACAACTAGCAATCGACATTGCTGCTGTTCTAAAGCCTTTATCTGAAATTCGAAAATACATGGTTACAAAAGAAGGGCTGTGGGAATATTCAGCCGAGTAACCATAGCCCTGGAACGCAATGGCAACTAAAGGAACCAAGTGGTTTTTGGTTTTTCATTTTTCACTACCTAAAAGAAAATAACGTGAAGAAACTGGCATGTCCTAGAAACAAAAATTCCAAGACATGTAACACCCAAGTCCCAACCACTCTGCACTGAGCCTGTGTGGTGGCACAATCCACAATTGCCCATTCCCTCTTACAGAGAGGCCTAAACGCAAAAGTGAGAGTAGGGCAAGTCTAAAGAAACGATGGATGGACTGTATGACTAAAGATAAGAAAGGTGGTGAATGACTTTTACTAATAAAGACTAGTTTCTGCCAACGGTTTCCCCCGCGTGAATGTCGGTTTCTCCGTATAAACTTTGGACTCTTAGTGTTCGCTTAAGTCATAAAAGGAAACCTTGAGCAAAATTTCACGGTCGGGGGTTTATGGAGAATGAATAATAATAATCAATTTATTTCAAGCAACATGTACCCATATCATAAATACCTAATAGACTAACATACATAATTACACTTGAGAGCAAAAAAATCGCACATGGCTTGTAATTTCTTTCAATATTGTTTTTTACTTAAATCTAAAGATATTGAATACAAATTATTAGGCAAAATTAAACCATACAAAGTTAGCTTTATAAAAACACAAAATTAAGATCATGGACCTTCACGTAACTCACAAAAACCAGCGATATACCCAATTCCCCAAATTCACCCATTTGTATTTCAATACGTCTTGCACCTTTACCTGGAACTACAAAAAGGGTGCTGTTTTGGAGTTTTAATCAGTTTCCGTTAACGTGATAACGTCTCTATTAGAAACAGACGGATTTACTAGAAAAATATGGATACCACGCCCGCAGAAGCCGTTTAAGTTATTGCCTTGTCCAAAATAGGCCATAATCAAAATGAAGTCGCTCGACAGATAAATTTTAGCTGCTTTCCTATTCTTCTGGTATACCAGAGGTTTTAAGAGACCCGTGGGTATAATCGGCGACCAGGATCTGGCGGGTGGCGCATAGGATCAGGGCGTGATTATCGCTTTTCTGTTACTTTCGAGAAATCGGCTACTGAACGCGATTGAACTGACACAAAAGCTTTAAGAAGTTCGCAATGTCAGTATAAATCAGTGGACAATTAGGAAAAGACTGGGTGAAGCAGGCCTAACGTAACTATTCAGTAATCTGTGGCCTAACTACACATCACTCAGCAAATGGTACCAAATTGACCACAGCTCACCGACAAGCCCGGCAATAATTTGCCACGAAACACTTGTTTTCTGATAAGTGCAGAATGACTTAGATGACCACGATGGATGCTGTAGGGTCTACAAAAGGTCATCAGGACAATTTTAACAATGCTGCATAAGCGAACAAGTGTGTTTTGGAGGCGTTTTGGGGTGGCATAATGTTGGACACTAAAACTGACATCGTATTCATCACTGGGCCATTACCGGCCTGATATCGAGAGGTTTGAAGGCTTTATGATACATCAAAAAAGTGCTCGAAGAATATGTGAAGCCACTTGTGTGGCTTATGGTAGATTTTTTTTCCTTAATGCAGAACAACACCAGATCGCATGTCGCTAGAACAGTTTGCGACTACATGTAAGACGTTGGAATCATTACGATAGAGAAGCCAGCTCGTAGTTCTGATCTTAATCCAATTGAGCATGTATGGAATGACCTTGAAAGAAGGCTTAGTGCAAAAAAACCTGGCTCTCCACGCCTCCAAGAGCTTCAACTTGTCATTGACGAGAACTGGGACGTTATACCCTCAGATTACATGTTAAAATTAATACGGTTGATGAAAAATCGGGTAATAGCTGTAAATAAGGCTAAGGGAGGAAATACACTTTATTGACAAACAGGATGACCAAGAATTTTAAGTTTGACTTTCATTCTTTCTTAAGTGAAAATTGGTAATTTTTCCCATTTGTTGGATTTTGTGCTCTAAAGCCTTTCAAGGATATTTTTTTACACTGTGTCTAATACCATTAGAAAGGTAAATAGGCTTTCAATTAATGTACGAAATGTTTTCAATATCTATTCACATTTATGACAAAAACTGCCTTAACATAAAGAGTTACGATGTGCGATTTTTTTGCTCTCGAGTGTATATTAAATCATTTTGTTAGTAAACATGATTTAAAAATATGTTAGTAACACTTCACTTTGCACTATTTAGTCTTTGTGCTGTCGTGTGGTATTTGTCCGCGGAAGCGACGGAACTCCACGCCCTGAGGCCAAAAGTCTTCTTCCATAGCAAGGTGTAGAAAACAGTTCGGTTCGTCTTTACTGAATAAAAGACTGCTTAAGAATAGGAGGACTAAAGTAACGGTGGATGATTATTTGGTGGAAAACGGTTGCGATGACAAATTCCAAATAAACTGGAATAAGGGTAAGAGTAAACGGTGAAGGACGACATAGAGAGGAAACTGGCATGTCCTAGAACAAAAAATTCGAAGTGCATGTGACATTCACCAACCCGCACTGGGCTCGCGTGGTGGATTACGGCCCATTCCCTTTTCTAGAGAGGAAGCCTGAGCCCCAGCAGTGAGAACATTAAAAAAGGCTGATGATGATAAAGGGTAAGAGTGTGATGATGTATAATGTTTAAATTAGACTACCTCTCGTTCTATTGCTAGTTGTTGTCTCCGTAGCTCCTCGGCCTCCACGTGCACAGGTGCCGCAAGCGACGATATCGATGACATGGAAACACACAGCGACTGACTACTGCCGCTGTCTGTCTCTGAAACGGACAAGACATATACGATCATATGGTGTGTCCAGACCTGGCGAATGCGCCGCCGGTCGCGAGCCGCTCACGAGTCACACGACGCACCTTAACAGAAATACAAACTACAGAACGCATTCAGCCACGATCGTAATACACTCCTTTTGTACCGTAATACACTCCTTTTGTACCGTAATACACTCCTTTTGTACCGTAATACACTCCTTTTGTACCGTAATAACACTCCTTTTGTACTGTAATACACTCCTTTTGTAACGTAATACACTCCTTTTGTGCCGTAATACACTCCTTTTATACCGTAATACACTCGTTTTGTACCGTTTACGTTCATACATCAAAGTGCCTAGTAAAAGTTATTTTTAAGCGGTCGATAACGTACTTCATAACGTTACGCTCTTTGATTGGTCCTCTCCGAATTCTTAACCAATCAGAGAACCAACTGCAGTAAACATTCCGATCGCGTTAACGTAAAAACAATTCGCACTTAGTGCACGGTGCCTAGCGAGAGTTGTTTTGTCGACATGTTTATGAAGTTCGGCGCTCCGATTGGGTCGCTCCAAGCTTTTAACCCATCAGAGAAAAAACGTTTCGATTGCGGTATTTCTGACATGCCATCCCACTCCGCCTAAAAACGGGAGAAGTCATAGGATGATTACCCACGTTAAAAAAAAAACGGCGGCTTTGAGTACTACGTACCTGACATTTATGAGCATCACCAATGTCCTTCTAAGGCCTCTCTTCCACTCACATTGTGATTCGCCTTGCATTCATCCACTCAACATGGCCAAATCAACTAAACATATTTCTTTTTAAATTTTGTCAATACACAAACATGTAACTGTGTATCAATGTCAAGCTATAATTTTGACTAAACATATGACTCCTGATGTCAGAATGGTGGGTGTACATTATTTTTGACGTAGATTAGTAGACCAACCACAGTATTACATGGTTGGTATACAGAAATATACAGCACGTATTTTTGGTGCATTACACCCACAATCCTGACGAGAAATCGTGATAAAACTAACCTGAACAGGACGAGGATGACTTAGACGGTAACCAGGCAGGAACATCAGGAGGGGGCGGGCTGTCCAGGACAGCAGCCGCGCCGACCGGCACCGGAAGCGGCCCGGTCGGCGCTTGACTAGTAGTTACTGGCTCCTTGTCTACAGTCGCTTCTCTCTCCACCACCACCGGCACTGCGGCCTCGCATACACACGACTCGCCTATATCTGACGAGCTCCCAGTGTCGCGAGTCTCTGTCAAAGTCTTCGACGTCGTCGCCACCGACGTTTGACTAGTACACGTCTCCGGCTGCTCATACTCCGCTACCACTGTTTGAACACTCGAGTCTTTGATTTCACAAATTTTACCAGAATGATCACTTTCTAACTCTGATGTGGTTGTTTGTGATTTTTCCTCCTCGTGTAGATCTTTATAGTATTGGTCAAACTCTTCGATAAGACTACGCGCAGTCGACGGAGAACTACATGACCTATCACTTCTTTCTACATCTTTATTCTTTATCTGATCCATAAGTTTGTCTACGACTTCACTACCGCTCAAGTTAGTGTTATGACTATTAGCTGACTTGACTATGTTTCTCAACGCTTCCTCATTGACTTCATATTGCTTGCCACTACTGAAGATTTGCGGTAAGGAGAGGTTGTGGAACAGAATGTTAAGGTAACTTCCGTCGACAACAATGAAGTGCTCTGCGGCGGTGTCGGTGGCTTGGTCGACGGCGTCGTGGGAGTCGCTGGTCTGCACGCACTTCTCTGCGCTGGTTACGCTCGTGACGCTGGTGATGCCAGCAGCAGCACCCGCTACGCTCTGTAGCGGTGACGCCTCCGACGTCGCTTTAGAAGTAGAACTCTCCTCGCACCCGCTGCTCGATAAATCAAAACATTTGAGAGGAGCAGCGTTCCTGTCAAAGCAACTATTTCTCTTCAACTTTTTCTTTCCGAGAATAATCTGTTCTACATCAACGTTGTTTTTAAGCTTCAATTCTATGTTCTTCTTGGTTTTCATGAGGGCTACCTTGCGTTTCTCGGAGAGTGTGAGCAGGGCCTTGCGCATGCGCTGCATCTCCCCACACTCGTGCTGTAGCTTCAGCAGAGCGCCTCGTTGCTTCTTCTTTAGCGTCGAGATATCCGTATTATCGTGCTTTTTCTTCTTCTCTAACCAAAGTATTTGAGATTTCGTAAAATCTTTCAGCGCATCTTCTCGCATCTTCAATACGAATAAGAGATTTTTGGCTCGTCTTTGCTCATCGCGAATGAGTAAATTAAGCTGAAATTATTAAGAAAAGTATGTATTAAACCTCACTTATTGCACTAGCTCACCTAAAACCACAATCATTAATACTATCTGAGGCTTTTCTTCACTAATGATTTACAATACGCATAACTGTCAATGGAAGGCTATCGATGTAAGAACTTGCACTGTTGCACAGTGATAGCAAAATATTTACAAATTAAAGAATAACACTTACCAGACAAAGACTCTTGGAAGCCATTGTTTCGGTATCGTCAATATTCGCGCCATTTTCAAGTTTCGACAAGAAATTGTCGTATTCCGAATTCTTAGCATATAACGTAGAGTCAAATAACACCGAATTATTGGAAAAATTTTCAATTTTGCTTTCTGAGCAACATTTTTCTGTTAGCGAGCAAGTTTCCAAATATTGTAGTGATTCAAAAAACGAATCAATAAAGTTGAGTTCTCGCTGGAACTGTTCACAAATGTAGTCATTCTGCAATAGGCCGTTATTAATTCTTATTGTGCTAATTATCTCCGACGGTTTCATTAATTTATTAAAGACGTAGGAACAATTAAGAGTCTTCATATCATTCAAATGGTTTAAATAGTCTTCTCTTAGCGTATTATTTTTTTTGGACGTATCGTCTGACGAAACTGTTTTCTTTTCTTTTAATCCATTCTTGAACAGAGACACAACATTGATAGGGTAATCTAAGGAACTAAACGGCTCAGAAGGTCCAACGTTGTCATCACTACCAACTAATTGGAAATTAAACTTTTGTCTAGTAGTGTATGTTACAGTAGCTTGGCTAAGAATATAAGATGCCCCTTGACAAAAACTTATATCACTAGAATTGACTTCTTCATTTTGGGGGACTATAGGCGGTACTTTCAGATTTGGCAATGATGTAGTTTTAAAAGTTTTAGGGTCCTCTTTGGGTTCACTCTTATCCTTTGTTAATGTTACATTTGGTATTTCAAGACTATCGAACAGTGTTTTCTTAGAATCCGTTTGACTGGTGCTTTCGCACGTGGTACAAGTGCTTGTATTGACTTCTGAATCACGTGTTCGTCTTACATGGCTAATTGCTGTCGGTAATGGATCAGTGGCCACTACAGCATCTTTGTAATGCACTACAGCCTCTTTGTAGTGCGCTACATCGTCTGTTTCACTAACACAATCTGTATTGTTTATAACAGTTTCTATTTTTTCCACAGTTTTATCTCTCTTCTTACACTTATCAAGTGGAACATGAATCACTGCTAATGGTTTACTTTTAATAGAAAGGTCTTTGAATACCACTTTAGGAGACTTGTTTTGTAGCTGTGGTAATTTGTGTGTAGATGTTTCTGTGGGCCTCTTGTTTATTAATTTACTTTTTGCATTTTCATTCACTATATTCTTAATTTTTATTAGTTCCTTCTCATTTTCACTTGATATCAATGAAGCTTTGCTTACTTCGCTAGTTTTCAATGATGGTTTTGATGGTCTTGAGCTCCGCAGTGTTTCTAGAAATATAATAACGCAATTAAATATAAGTCAGTGACATAAAACTGTCGATTAAAATCATCAAGTATTGAAAACGTGTTATTTCGAAATAATCAATATTTTGAATTTCGCAGCATCAGCTGTGCATTTCCAGTAAAAGCTGACCTCTCATTATTAAAACTACACCGTAAAAAGAGTCACCTTTTCTGTAAATGTGTGCGATTGTGTGTACAAAATATGGATTGCATGGTTAAAGTAGGTTTTATGTAATTTCAGACAAATCAACAGCTTGAAATTAGCTATTTATTATGGAAAAAAATTATTTCTTTTTACTCAGAAATATATTTCTGAACCATCTTCGATTTAAAACAAAGAAGCTAACTAGACTTTTTGTTTCCATAGAGTTATGGCAGTTTCGCACACTATTTGAATTTAGAAATAAAGATAAAATGTTGAGACACTAAACTCTACGTCATACAAGACAAAGTTAAAACTCCCTTGCAACAGCAAAAGTAGTTTTTCATGACATACTCCTTTACGAATTTACGATATGTGACAATACCAACTATTTTCGAGTTAATGCGCTCTGGTTTAAATATGATTTAGAATTCGCAAATTCAGGGTATTTGGACGTATGTGATATTGACAGCCATTTGAATTTTCACGACCCGGTGAACAGGAGTTTTGAACGGTCACTGAGGAAGTTTTTTTCGATTATGACGAAACAAAAAAAAACTTGTGCAATTTTTTGATATGCTGTAGGTTTTTGTAGAGTTTACGTAATATCTAGTCGATTTCTTGTCTAAATTGTCTGAAATATGGCAAAATATGTGGGGGGATCATGTAACCATGGCCTATTGAGTCGTAGTTTGAGGGAGCTACCTATATTATCGTTTGTTTGTTCAAATATATATTTTTTTACACTTGCTTTTGCACCCTGCTTTAGCTGAGATTTTTTGATGAACTCTAATTTATAGTGGAAAATATGCATAATTAAAATAATTTTACACAAATGTTACTCAAATTAAAATTCTATGGTGTACCAAAAGTAGCAGTAATTTCTTATATATAGTTATGTAATATAGAGTCGTTTTTGACCAGGCAATGGAATACGTTTTCCCACGTTTTTTTTTCAGACATTTCAGGATTTTTTTTAAAAGGATGTTTTAAATAAATAATTTAGGGCGATATTCGACAGCTAAATCCATATATAACAGTTTATATCTAGCAGCTAGTCTTCAGGGCCTGGTTAAGGGTTAAAATCAGTCCAGCCGTTCTAGAGTTTTAGCTAGACTAACGAACAACAATTAATTTTTATTATTTATTTATAGACTACACTGAGTAACTTATAATGTAGTATTCTATTAAATATTTTTTTTTAAACAAGTCCAATTGTTTTTGATTAAATCTTTCCTATTTATTATATTAGTCTATGTAGAATACATAAAAGGAGAAACCGACTGACTGACAATCATATCTAATGCACAGCCGAAACTGCTAGGACTAAATGTATGAAATTTTGCACGAGGTTTCTTCTACTTTTATGTCTAGGCGAGCACTAAGAAAGGACAATCCAAAATTCACCCACTAAGGGAATGAAACGAGGGTACAAAGTTTGTATGCAGGAAACCTACTATCACGCGGCCGAAGACGCTGGCAGAAGCTAGTATTAATATATGTAGATAGACTCGCGCTTGACCACTGCTTCTTACTATCAGGTGAAATCCCCTGATAGTAAGTGATGAGATGGTCGACGGTGGAGCACGCTTGCCTGGAAGTAATTCTTGACTTAAAAACCCCTAAGTTGTAGGTAGCTCAGGAAACAGACTCCGCGTAAGGGAATTCCAATCCTTAGCTGTAGGAAAATGATTATGTTCTCAAAACAATTTGTGCGTATGGGTATGGGTGGGGTGTGCACTATGTACCCATAGCGCTTTGCCGTAGGTCTGGTACTTATATGAACACCAACGATTTGATATGAAATTTTACCTTTATCATTCCTAATTTTACTATTGTCTGCAGCAGGGCCGGCTTGTCGACCTCGTTTAGGTTGTTTAACCACATTCACTACCATTTCTTTCTCTTTAGATGCACTTTTCGTTTTGGCACTTGTGTTCTGTTCCCTTGAAACTAAAAAAAAGATAGATTAGTACATCATTTTATTATATGTTAACAGAACACGTCATACAAGTTAAGTGTGATGACTTATTATTTACTAAGATTAAATGTCTAACGCTATGGAGATACATATGTTTGACTGAGATTATTTTATATTTCGCATTCATGGTTCGCACAGCATCCAAGCTTTACACTTTTTGTTTCTGCCTTTTTTATGTTAACACGACTTGACTTCGATTTTTTGGTTCTGATTCCTCAAGATGCCTTCTTTCACAGATTTGAGTGATGGTGACAAAAATAAAATAATCACTGTAAAACCGCGTTCGAACCGACCCCCTCGGCACTTAGTCGGGTTCGTTGCCATTAGGCGGCCTGCACTCATGTTTTTGTAATGTTACAAAAGTAAATAGGTGATACAAAATGTATGTTAATACAGAACAACAATTAACTTATTTACCTTCACACAAAGACAAGATAATGAGGAAGGCTAACATATGATAACAGTTCTATCTATTAATACTGATCAATAGTACTTAGTAAGCTGAAATCTTGTCGCAGTAAAATGAGAGAAAGACATTAAGACATTAAAAAACACAGCCACAAAAACTTGTTTTTACTGTAAAGTAGGTTATTTATATTTCTTGTTCATTTTCTGAGTAAGCAAAGCAAACATTACTGTCTATTTATCGTCCCTATGAATTACTGCTTACAGTGCATGTAGGTTTCTACATATTTTTACGAAGTTGAGTAATATTGCACTTAGGTATGTGTTTGTCTTTAACGGAATAGCCAACATAGGTCATGAACTGATTGATATCTGGAACTGAGCTTTAAACTTAACTTAGAGATATGAACTCTGCTAGTGCATATTTAATTGTAAAATAATTAGTAAATTCAGTAGTGATTGAAATTGTTGCAGAGAATCAAAGCTGACATGACGCAAGCTTAAGATTAATACAAAATGGATTGATAATTTAATATTAACAATTTAGATTAGGTACCTATAACATAACTAGCGCTCTTGATAGACGTTGTCCTGTTCGAATGCTGACATTTACCGGGTGCTAATTTATTTTCAAACGTCCAGTGACCCACAAAGTTTCATTCAAATTGTGGGACAAACACACATACAGTAGAATTATATACAAGGTGTAAGGGACAGCCATCCACAAACTTTAAGGGCTTGCTCAGTAGACGAAACTGAAGAACCTTCCACAAAATTTGTTTTCAGGAAACGAAAAAAAAATCGGCCTCGCCATACAAATTGTCCAATCAAGTTTATCATTTTGTATGGTGAGGCTGATTTTGCTTTTCGTTTCCTGAAAAAAAAAATTGTTGAAGATTGTTCAGTTTCGTCTTCTGGGCAAGCCCTTAAAGTTTGTGGAGGGCTGTCCCTTACACCTTTTATATAAACATAATGTACTTTAATTAACATAGATTATTCGATTATGTAGCTAACCACCAAACAGCTTGTTTGATAAAGTTGATACTTATCTTCTTGAGTAAAACAATAGCTATTTTTATGAGTTTTGAGAAAATATATGCTGACCTCTATGAAAAACCAGCGTGAAGCTCCACATGATAGATCATTTATATTTGATACTTTTAGTTCTCTTCAAAGCATTTTTATATTTCCAAGTCTCAA
The DNA here is from genome assembly GCA_910589285.2 of Mythimna ferrago. Classification (NCBI taxonomy): domain Eukaryota; kingdom Metazoa; phylum Arthropoda; class Insecta; order Lepidoptera; family Noctuidae; genus Mythimna; species Mythimna ferrago. The sequence goes on along the minus strand of OU342673.1, from coordinate 19,432,311 downwards.
TTCAGGAAGAGGTGAGAACAAGTTGTAATATTCTTGTTAATTTCGCTAGGTGGATGCTTTTTATAATATCTACTTACCTTTAGTGGAATTTGCGAATTTTGATGTAAGCCTATTTTGTGACAGTTTAGGGTTGAGATCTGCTCCCACGGATTTATTCGTTGTTTTTACAGCAAATGGCTTCTTGTCTTCAGCTAAAATTAAAAAGAAAATATTAAGAAAGCAAAAACAGCATCAGTTCTAAAATAAACAATATTACTGTCTGAATGTACTGTATGATGGTGTCTTTACTACTGCATTGTAATGGTAAACAAAGTAACTGTATTTAATTATAATAAAGAACAGACCTAAAAGATTTAGATACAAGGTCATAAAATCCATTAAAAAAAATAGATGCCATGAGGTGACAATTAGTAAAAAATAAAAGCAATAAAGTAAAAATTCAACAGTTGATTGTTTAAAGTGACGTCGACGTAAATCATGGCAGATACAGTTATTTTGCATGAATTTCGTGAGAATATCCATGTTTTCAGTAATTCCAATTAAAATTTAACAAAAATATATTTTTTTAAATTACATTTGTATAACCTACTTTTACTTTTATACACCACAATTTTTTTATTAAGTAGTACAAATACTTAAAGGGCTTATTAAAAAAAAAGGTCTTGTTATTAGTTAAGTCTCAATAAATAATATTCATAAACAGCAAAGTTATTAGCGTTTGTTTATATCCCAAAATTTCACTCAATTTATGGACATATAGTGCAATGATTTTGAATGAATATAGCAATTGTTATGGATGAATGATTCAATTATGAATTTACCAATTATGGTAATAAAGTTTTTTTTTTTTAAATATGTCTACATAAAAATTATTATTAACGGGTATGGATACAGCCCGATTTTTATGTACTAATTAAAAAATAGGGGAGTATTGGTACATTAGGTACTAACTTACTAACATAAATAATTCATTGATCAATAACCTATTTTTTTAATTAATTTTATCACAAGTCACCTAGTCTATATTATGAACCCTTCTATTTGGTTCTGAAGCTAAACTCATAGTATTGTTTAAAGTTAAGTTAGTGTTTAAAGTTGTATTATTATAATAATAAGCAAATTTAGTTGCTACTCGTGAATTATAATATTACAATATCTGTCTACACTTCATTTATGTACCGATTTTCATACTAAGTAATGATATGGGTATATTTAGCCTATATGTGTATGCAGTAATGAATACTAACAAATTTTTGGACATAGATCAGCATTTTCATCATCTTCTGATATGGAAACAAATTTTCTTTTGTAATATTGACTAGGAGCCGTCATCCTAGGTGGAGCAGGTCGATTGGTCTTCACAGACCGGGTCGTTTTTACTAATTCAACTTCATCAAGTGAAATTATTCGCCTGAGTCTTGGTTTCAATGTGTAGCTGTTTCGACCCCATGTTGCTGTTGGCATCAAACATTATAGTTATTAATTGAGCATAACCAAACAAAATAACAAAATAAGATATGGGTTTCCTTATGCAAGTTGCAGAGTTCAGTCCAATATAGGTACATGTGGGCCTGAGCTTTTAGTTCAACAAACAGGATATATGAAGATATTTTGAGATCCTGAGGCCTACTTGCAAGCCTGGTCAAGAAACAAACACTGCGTTATAGTCTTGCCCTTAACCCAGACAGGAGAAAATCTGTGGCCAAAAAATATGTTAGCAGATGAACAAATGAACTAGATCTTTAACTCAAATATAGCAATGGGACTTAGGGGCCTATCACAAGCTCTAGCTTCACTACAGTTACCAGTGCAGGCTGGTTTGTATAAGAAACAACAGTATGTGTGGTTTGTAAAACGCATACAGTGTTATACAGCCTGCGCAAGCAAAAAACTGTAGTGAAGCTTTTACGTGAGGTAAGCCCATAACAAAAGGCCAAAAAAATAGTTAAACCTAACTGCAGTTTTTGTACCTATATTAAATTAATTCACATGACTATTTATTCTGACATGTCACTTAGAAGATATGTAGTTACATTAACCATCAGACACAAATTTTAGTATAAAAGGGTTTCAAAATTATGACTGACCTGTTGGTCTAGTGGTTAGTGACCCTGACTGCTATGCCGGAGGTCGTGGGTTCGATTCCCACCCAGGACAAATGTTTGTGTGATGAGCATAATCATTTGTTCTGTGTCTGAGTGTAATTTATCTATAGTATGTATGTATTTAGAAATATATAAGTATGTTTATCAGTTGTCTAGGACCCATAACACAAGCTCTGCTTAGTATGATTAAAAAAAAAAAAAAAAAATTGCAATCTTCTGGTTCACTCAATACTCATAATTATAAATACGCCTCTTTCGGCAAAGCGGTAATGCGAGGGAAGAATTGTCCGTAACTGTGAAGGAATGGACATTGAACACCCTCACGCCCCAGTCATCGCTGAAGGAGATGACCCGGGCACCGGGAGTCGTAGTGATCTCCGCCTACGGTAGGCGTGAGCTTGCCGCCGACGAGCAATGGATACCTCGTCGTTCGCCTGTCCAGTAAGAACCAGGCCCGAGTAAACGGCGCGTCGTGTAAACCAGCTCCTTAAAGAAATGTCAGCAAAAGTGAAGGGGCCCAATTGGGTCGATCCCCCTAGGGCTGCGGGGACGTTTAGAAGAGTGACCATGGCCCTGAAATGCTAAGGGCGACTAAAGAAACCTGGGTATTAGGTTTCAGTCAGTAAAAATCTGAAACGCCCTCTTGTTGCATGCTAGAGTGGGAGAAGTCATTGGATTGGATAAAAAAAACCTTCACATTGAAAAGTATTTTTTTATTTGTCCTGATTTAAAATTCGAAATCCCGATTCGTCTTATCGGACGCGAATACCGCAGCAGTAAAGTGGTTCCAGTCCATAGGCGTTTTAACAACGTAAAGGTGGATACTAGCTGTACGTAGGGTTGTTCGATGGTAGAAAGGGGATGGCAGCAAACGCATCCTGAAAAATACCGAAAGGCTGGCTACTATCTGTCCCGTTTTTAATCCAATCGAACCTGGCAACGCTAGCCCGCCGCACCAGCCACCAATGCATTAATTCGTAACATGTTATCTATGACGGAGATGTCCAATCTCCGTCATGGCCTATCGACTCCGTCTTACTGTATCTGCTGCGGCCAGTTCTATTGACTTCTGTGCTAGTAGGATGTAATATGTAAAATAAAACTCAATAATTTTTGATATAGGGCCCTTTTGGGAATAGCAATGGCTAAAAATATGCCACGCTAGGCATATTTTTGGCCATTCATTAAACCCCAAGCGAACGCCGGCGTTCGCGAATCTATTGTCTTACTATTGTGTCTCAAATTGGCGGAATCTGAAAGGTTAAAAGAGAAAAATCAAAAGATGTAGATTCTTTTTTAAACTAAATATATAAAAGGTGAAACTGACTGACTGACATATCAACGCACAGCCATAAATAATGAGGATATTAGCGGGAAATATTGTTCAAGATTTCCTTTTTATGATGTAGGTCAGCACTAAAAAAGGATTTTCCAAAGATCACCAAATTCACCTAATTAGGGGGTGAGAAAATCCTTTACATACTTTGGACCCCAGTTCCATCAAACGAGGGTCCAAAGTTTGTATGGAGAAACAATCTTTCATGGGGTGAAGCCGCTGTCAAAAGCTAGTTCATGTATAGATTTCAACAGTATGAAATCAAGTCAGACCAAAAAAGATATTGGGAAAAAAGAGAGGGAGGCCTCTTCCTGCAGACAAAATAAAATAATATGTCTATGAAAATATAATAGCAAAGAAATAATATAATATATAAATATAATTATATTTTAATTTCAAACGTAAATATTGTAAAATATCCATGTAAATCTCTTTTATTGTTCCAAAAGAAAGTATGAATGTAATAATCATTACTGGCTATTTGAATAGCCCTAGAACTAAATGTGACAGAGTTAATCTGTAAACAAATTTGGATTCAGCAAATCGAAGCCTATAAGAATTACTTAAGAACAACTAGTAAGTAACAAACCATATTAGTCACCTAGATTTTATTAAAAACTGATTTTTTATTACTTTTTTTCATAATAAGACCACCATAACTGTGTACAACCTCTATAATACAATGAACCTTTAAAAGGTTACATTTTCTGGCTTTCTTAATGTACTTCATTAAGGGTAATTTAATTCATAAAATCCCAAGCGAACGCCAGCGTTCATGCTGCTATTGTCTTATCATTGTGTCACTAATTGACGGTATCTAAAAGATTAAGAAACATCAAAAAATCACATTGATCAGATGAAAAGTCGTTTCAGTATCATTCGCCTTCAGAAATGTTCGCATAAGCATTGCAGTTGCATAAGAAATTATTTAAAATAACAACAACTAGATAAATAATCACATAATTTGAATGCCTATCTGATGATAATAATAAAATTTATGTTTCATAAACAAAAAATTAACCTTTCAATCGTGGAAATTACAGACACAATAGAAAGACAATAGGTGCGTGAACGCCGGCGTTCGCTTGGGGTTTAATGAATTAATACAAAAATAACAATGTGTAGTATTAGAGTAGGTAGATGTATATCAGTACAATAATATTGACACACTTCATGACAAAACAGGAGTTCCACTATCAGCAGCACTGGTATAATTTATTAGGTTTGTATAAAACCTAGTAAGTTAACGATTTGGCCTTCAATTGTGTGATAAGTATCATCAACAAGAACATAAATAGTAAGTCCAAAGAGACACCAAACATCCTGCCTTGCAAAATTATACCTAACTTGTCTCTGAGCACACATGTTTTAACATTGAAATTCTCACTAAGATAGACATAGGCTAAGACAACAAGTTAAAATACACAAGACTTCCACGAAATTTCTATGAGGTGCGTCACTCTCCAGACTATACATCATGGGAAACCATGGAAAAGAAAAAAAAAAACAACGTTAACTGCCTCACCTTTAGAGTCAAAATCGAAATCTGGTAGCTTGGTATATTTTATAACTGAGCTCATTTGCTTTGATGGTTTGGAATATGCAATATCATCTATGTTTAGAAAGAGAAAGACATTGGATTTATTGTCATCTGGTTTTGATGCCGATGCATCCATTACTCTGAACACTATAAATTTTGTGCATATATTACGGCGCCAACCATTTTACTCATTCTTCAACAATAATAGGTACAGATGAACACTAGAACTGTATTTATTAGGATTAATTTTAATAGCTTATTCACATTTTAATCAATTTTAATGGTTACATGAAGATTTTTTTTCTGAAGTAATCAAGAGTTTAGTTGCTTGTCAATAAATTTTAAACAACTTTTGCTGTACCTATGGTATGTTACAAAATACTCTGTGTGTATGGTTTTTGTCTATGACACTGACCTCTATAAATCTATCACTGGCTGGACAGGCTGTTCTATACGTTTGACAGTTAATACTTTGTACCAAAGATTTTCTAATCTAGACTAGATTGACTACGACCACCTCAAAAGCGTCCCCGACAAGGAGAGTTAGAAAGACCCCCGTCATCTCGTTCTACTAGTGTGTCCATACACTAGCTACATACCACGGGACAATTTTGCTCTAAAGTAGTTAAAGATATTTTTGATGCATTATATAGACATGCAAGTTCAAAAACAATTAGGTAATTATTATATTGTATCAACTGTTCCCAATATACCCCATAACCAAAACGGAATTGTGAGTTTTCTCTGTAATGATTAGGAAATAGCTGATGTCTGTATAGGTATACCTTATATTACCATGTCCTCCGCCATCAACTTGCCAGAAACCATTATGACTATTATATCTTCAGATTTAAAGTGGCGACTACAAATAAAACTGTTGCTTGAAAATTTATTTTTCAATGGCACAATTTCAAGCCACTGTTGCCGAAGATTCTCATTTCTTGAAAAACTATAACAAAACATCAAAAATAATATATACATATAACTAGTAGTTAACGATTAAGCCACATACGTGCAGCATTGCTTGCGGCATTTATTAGTGACCAACCTAAGGACTAAACTTAAAGACTAGTAGACTATATAATTTAAAATGAATTTATTTCTCGAATGTACAATATCGATGTTGGGAAGCGTTTGGAGTGCACGCGCGTTGTTTTCAAAGATCGGTAACGAAGTGGTCACAGATAACTTGAAATGGTCCGAAGTTCGAAGACACGTGTCCCGCATGCCGCACCTCTGGCCGCCGCCGCCGCTCGTCGCTTTCCGTTGTGTCACGAGAGCAGCCGAAGATTGCCGAGCGGTCGAAGGCGCTCGATCAACGGGGAAGATAAGATTAGTAAAATTGGTACTTGATTTATTATTAATTAAATTAATTGTATTAGTATATATTACTAAATATCATTATTAATATCTGTATTAATTGTATTTAGTATATATTACTAAATATCTGAGGAGGCTCAATATTTTTTTTAAAGTTTTGCTTTTAATAATATAAAACTTCCCACCAATACGCACAAAGCGTTTTAGGAACACATTTATTATGCGTACAGCCAAGGAGTGGAATCCCTTGCCGGAGTCTGTGTTTCCTGATAGCTACAACTTAGGGGTCTTTAAGTCAAGAGTGAATAGGTTACTTCTAGGCAAGCGTGCTCCATCGTCGACCACATCATCGCTTACCATCAGGTGAGATGGTGGTCAAACGCAAGCCTATCAATAATAATAAAAAATAAAAAAACTTGAACAGTAGACAACAACATTTTATAAAATTGCATCGCCCAGTCCGTCTTGTGAGTTGTTTATGATGCCTCCTCTCTATGTATTTTTACAGGTAGTTAATATGTTTTAATTCCCGCATGAAATTCAAAACGATGTTTGTTGTCACCCTACATAAATAATTTGTAAACAAAACAGAAAACTTACCTAAAAAATGAAATTCAACAACCAGGATACGCCTCAGTAGTACAAAACTTTACACAGCAACGTTTGACCATCTTGCACAATATAAACTTAACTAAATAACGTGTTAAAAACTTGTAACAAGTAGAAATACAACTCTATCCTTAAGTAAACATCGGCCATATTGTTTATTGATGTCAAATTGAAGCCTCCTGAGTGTTGCCCTTCATAATTTGAAAATTACTACGAATAGCTACTATATCTAAATGAAATTATTATTAAATACAAGAAGAATGCGTATAAAAATTTCAAGAAGCATTATTTTGAAATAAATGTTTTAATTGCAATTGATTTTATGTTGCATACCTATCAAAATGCATGAACATGGACTATTTAACGATTACTTGAACAATTTTAAAAATACCATCTGTTTCTAATTTTTTTCTGATAGTAGGTAAGAAAGGGACACAAAGGATTTTGCTGTACTGTCTTGCTCGGAACCATTTTTCCCTTTTGTGTGTCAATAACAGACATGAACTTAATGTCAATAGAAATAAAGAACACTTTAGAGAGCGTAATGTTTCTTCGTAGTCAATCTAGTACTATAGGATATATAAAAAATCTTTGTTTTGTACCTACTTGCAGCGCCACCTTCAAAAGTTACGAGAACGAATTTTGGCGTCAAATGCAAACAGCAACAAAGAATTTGGAAATATATTTGCATTTTAAATTAATTTTGGTCGAAAGTCCTGTTTCAGGAATCATAAAACCAATAAATTACCTATAAATTTTGGTATCCACCCCTTCATAATATAATATCGTATAGGTAGACGATACAGTAATTTTATTTCACGGCAAAACTTGGGAAGAAGTTTTCGAGTTTGGTGAAAATGGACTGCTCACTATCTCTAAAACTCTTAATAAAAATCAACTAACTCTTAACTTTAAAAAAAAAACAAAGCTCATTACTTTTTTCAAAACCATGGCTTCTAGTCCACCCCGTCAACTAACACTCAAATTCCACACATGCTGCAACGATCACAATCCACCACTCACAAACTGTACCTGTACTCCGATAGACCGCGTTCCCCACCTTAAATATCTAGGTATTACTTACTATCGATGAAAATTTGTCTTTTAAACCCCACATACAATTGCTTGCTAGCCGCGTCAGAAAACTAATTTACGTTAAGAAGAAATTACGAGACTGTAATCCAATTAAAATTCTCCGAACAGTATACCTCGGACTGTGCCAACCACTCCAGTAAGGAATCTCAGTCTGGGGAGGAGCCGGGAGAAGCTCATTTATTTAAATGGAAAGAGCACAAAGAGCCGTAAATAAAGTGTTACTTAAAAAACCCTTCAGATTCCCGACAGATTTACTAGGTATACGATAAATTTCTGGTTCTCCGAGTACGTCAACTATTTATTCTCAGTGCCACACTGCATGCTCACAAATCCATTAAAAATAGACCTGACTACCAAACTTTGCCCTCTAAAAATGTATCTTTCATGTCCCTCTTCCAACTGCAAACAATCTTCTGGCCAGACGATGCCCCTCTTACTCACACATACATATATACAACAACTTAAGCAAAAGCTGTGATATTAAAGTTCTCAGCACCCATACATGTAAAAAGTTGACTAAAAGCTGGCTTCTCTCCCTGTCATACAATCAAACTGAGGAAATATTAACTTATAGACCCACCAACTTATCTGTAAACTGAGTGGTAGCGACACCGTCGCTTTAGTGTTGCAAATTAATAAAAGTTACCCATGATTGGGTATGACAGATAAGAAACTAGGTAAACATATAAACATAATTTTATTATTTAAACAATACCTAACATTGTTTTATAATAATAAAATGCTAATATAAGTATTAAATAGTCTTCAAAAATAGGAAAATTAATGTAGGTAGATACATACATTAGCTTTTTCTCTGGCATTCAATTGATACAATGTAGGTAGGTACCCCACTTACAAACTAAATGTTTAGCAAAGTAGGCAAATGAAATTTAATAACTTGCAAATAAACGTTATATTAAAAAAAAACAAATTCTGCATTTTGCATAATTACCTACTTAGATGGATTCAGCAGTTACAAGCTTGATACAAAAAACCCATAGTTTAGTACTAGCTTCTCTATTTAAACAAAACTCAAAATGTGTCCTGTAGGACATGACCTAGTTAATAGATAGAATAAAACAAAAGTTTAATCATCATCATCAACTCATATACGTCCCCACTGCTGGGGCACGGGCCTCCCTTAACGATGTGAAGGATAAAAAAAAAAAGTTTGCTTTAAAAATAATTTATTAGAATCCCGGTTTACAATAATTATGATCTTTTGATGAACTTGCACGCCCAACTTCATCCTGGCTGTGAGGCCATACGCCGCTTATATCCATGTCATCATTATCACTGTCACTTTCAGTTTCCGAATCACTTATCACTTCTAATAATGAACGGTTTATCCAAATACACATCATGCTTCAAATATTCTGCTTGTAACTTGCGATCATGATTGCAATGCTGAGCCCACTCACTAACCGTTATACTTTCAAAACCTTCATAAACTAGGCGGGGAATCTCAGAATTTTTGTGGTCAATATTTACATCAGCAACTTTAATTTTCATCGAGCTCCATATTAATTCGATGGGATTGAGATCACAATGATTGGGAGGTAAGTACAAGCATTTATGTCCATTTTCTTCTAATATTTTTTCAATTTCATACACGGGTTCAGGCTTATTTTTCTTAATTATTTCTAACAGCTGAGGTTTCGTCAACTTCTCTCCGTAGTCAATTTTATTTTGTGTCAACCATAATTGCATATCTTTCTTTATAGAATTAGTATTTGGTATTTTATTTACACAAATACGGTGATAAGGGGCATTATCCATTACTATTATTGATGGCTCATGTAAATTAGGCACAAGTTTTTCAATAACCCACTTTTTAAAGTTAGTACTATTCATGTTGTCATGATAGTCACCACTTTTTGTGTTAGACTTAAAAACTAGAAGAGCATTTTGGACAAATCCGGTATCCCCTCCCGCATGAACAATAATATATCTTTGCCCTTTTGATACAGGCTCTAACACTCCATCTACACCCTCTCCTTGCCAGCATTTACCTGATGTATGCGATGAATGTATATAGGTTTCATCTGAATAAATTAGCGGCCGACGCTGTGGAGATTTATAATTTTATTCTACAGCATGCAAGTATTTTGCTCTCCAAGCTGATACTTCATTGCGCTCGATGAGCATTTTACGATTAGACTGCGACTTTTTAAAACGAAAACCCATTTTGTGGAGCAGCTTTCGCAGACTTTCTCTTTGTCCCGTGTAATTTATTTCTGTTTTTAAGACCTCTAGGAGCTTCTTAACAGTCGGTAACTCGTTTTTATTAGAGTAAAATTCATGTACTTTCCTCCGGATAACTCCCATGTCAAAATCATCAACATGAATAAACCCACTTTGACGTTTCCTCTCCTTGCCTGGGGTCCGAATTTTTGTACCAGCTTCTTCTCTAACTGTTTTTGAAATTAGCCCTTGACTCACACCTGAAATATAGACAAAATTAATTAAGTATTTACATACTGTAGTTAAAATATTAAATGTAAGTATGAGTAACTATTATTTATGCGGCTTGCGTACAAATCGCGTCACGTAAGAAGAACGCTGGAAGGCAGTGGAGTGGAGAGAATTTACGCTAAGCCAAACGTACCTATGCGGGAGAGCCCCTCAGATTATTCCAGCGTTCTTTTTACGTGACGAGAACTATGGGTAGTTGAATCATTCAGCTTTATATTTTTTAAGTTACAGTTACGTTAAAAAGTAATCAATGAAAAAAATATCGGGTAATTTACAAAAAGAAAGTAGACAACACTAACCTGTAGCTGCCGAAATTGTTTGTATACTTGATTAAATGGAATAATCGGAGCCTCTGCCCGAGCTTCTTCTTCAAAAAAGGCTTTGACCTTAAGAATGATGCTTCGCGCATTACTTTTAATCGCTTTCGGCATATTAAACGCTGAAAATGTAGAAATATCGCAACAGAAAACACAGAGCACCCGAATGTAGTAGACACTGACAATCGAATGACATTTCAACATGGCGGTCGTAGTTCCCATTTTCTCCATTTCACAGATAAGTTGGTAAGAAAGTAATAACACACATTTACAACACACATACGCACACATATACACCATCACACTAACCTTAACTTAGTATACTCACGCAAACAATTTAGAATTAGGAACACTTTTTTTATGTTTTATTTTATTTTAGTTTGTTCTTGTTTTTTTTTTACTGTTATCTCGGTAGGCAGACTGCTACCAGTATTTAATTTGATTTGTATACCTGATTTTAAAACATCTTGTTTCAAGTGTAAAAGTTGACCCAAGGGCTGGTTTTTATCTCGGTCAGAGATTAAGCATTGCCATTCAACGTGGCAATGCCGCCAGCCTCTTGGGCACACTTCCAGTCGACAGCGATGCGGAGGAGTTTTATGACGCCATATTTTAGTAGGAAGTAGCCCTTAGTGTGTATAGTTAGGTTAATCATACTTAAATATATATTTTCTTTTTCAATCATACTTAAATATATATTAGTTTATTATGTATATATTTTGTTGCTTTAAGTTCTATAATAGTTTTGCCTCTTCGTTATTTAACACCGACTTCCGAAATTAGTGTAAAAGTTAGCATGTCCTGGACTAAAATAAATGTAAGTTATCGCAACTCCGGCTTCCAAGATACAGGCGCTGCCTAGTTCGGGGACCACAGCTAAACTAAATGTTAATTTTACCAGTTACTGTGAACACCCTTAATTATCATAAGTTTAGTATTTAAGACTTACTCTGTACCACTGAATTATTATTATTATTCCATTCATTTATTATTATATACATATTTATCATATTTTTAAATATTTCTTCAAAAAATAACATTAAAAAAAACATTAAAAAAAAAATGAAAAGAACCGAAAACTTCATGTTTGATTTTTTCAAATGCGTACTTTTTTTTCAAATTAATATAAACTAGTGTTTGACTGCGATCCTACCTGATGGTAAGCAGTGACGCAATCTGATGGTGAGGCGCACTAGTGAGACCTATGTCTAACAGTGGACAGCAATCCTTATAGCGCCTAAATGGTGATACTTGGGGGAGGCTTATGTCCAACAGTGGACACAAGTCATTGTAGCGAGGGGAGACTTATGTCCAACAGTGGACATCAGTCATTATAAAGCCTTAATGGCGATACTTGGGGAGGCTTATGTCCAACAGTGGACACAAGTCATTGTAGCGAGGGAAGACTTATGTCCAACAGTGGGCATCAGTCATTATAATGCCTAAATGGTGATACTTGGGGGAGGCTTATGTCCAACAGTGGGCATCGATCATTATAGCGCCTAAATGGCGACACTAGGGGAGTGTTATGCCCAACAGTGGGCATAGGTCATTATAGCGAGGGGGAGGCCTATGTCCAACAGTGGGCATCAATCATTATAGCGCCTAAATGGCGACACGCTTCCTCAAGGATGCTTATGTCCAGCAGTGGGCATAGGTCATTATAGCGAGGGAGAGGCCTATGTCCGACAGTGGGCATCAATCATTATAGCGCCTAATGGCGACACTTGGGGGAGGCTTATGTCCAACCATGTGCACCGATCATCATGGCGACACTTGGGGAGGCTTGAGGAAGCTCGAGTCTAATCAAGACAGTGAAATCGAGATTTTGGCTTAGGAAAGCTAGATGTATCTATTATATTATTTGTATTCAACACTCGTACATTTTCTTTTTATTTGTATTTCGTCCACTATGATATATTTTTTAATTTGATTCTCCGGGCCGGTGGCATGCCCGACAGATGTCAACCGTAACGTCCTTCACAATATATTTCCCGTAGTTGTTCGTCATCATAACTTCATCCATAATTGCAAAGACAAAACCTTCAGTTTCTCCAAAGAGATCACCAAAGCGCAGCCAGGATACGAACGCTAAAAGATCTACATCGGGCCAATGTAAGACCCGGTAAAAGCGCCCGTGAAGCTCCTTGCCCTTCCGTACTTCCTTGCGTTCATTAGTATCCATTACTATAGGTTTGCGCCAGTTCTCGTTGGCCAAGGAGAGCGGGGTGAGGCCTTTGTCTACCGCCACTACATCTCGGTGCATCCCCACGTCGGTTTCCAGGAAGTATTCCCTGAGACTGCATACCTCACGGTTGTGCAGGGTCTTGGCATCTAAGAAGCCACGACCCCCATACTTTCGCGGGATATGCAGACTCATCACCGATGATCGTGGGTGATGCATCCGATTTGCGGTAAGCAGAGTGCGGACCCTCCTATCCAGGTCGTCGAGTTCCGTCTGAGTCCATTTGAGTATGCCAAAAGAGTACATCAAAACCGGCATGACCCAACCGTTGAAGGCGCGCACCTTGTTCCCACCTGATAATAGTATATTGTTACACTAGGGGTGAAAGTAACTCATTTCGTCCCGAGAAGGAGTTGGCTAATTCGAGGGGTTAAATGGGTTACTTTCACCCCGAGGTAAACACTGTGCTTTTCATTACGAATACGAGGAAACTAAAAATAAAATAAAAAGTTTGTAAAACCTGAGTCGTCGTCGTCCTATGATTTTAAGTAGGTATCTTTCTTCTGATTTAGGCGGTAAAAAGTATTCCACTACTGCTTTAGCCTCTTCTCTTATGAAATTAGGCGTTAAATCACTATTTCAATCTGATAAACATAACATGTTAATACAAATCTCTGTTGTACGGAAATGTAAACAAAACTCGAAAAAACCTACGACTGATTGCCACTTTCCCGCCGTTTTGTTTTTTTTTTTTGCGGGTGGCCAGCTATTCAGCCTAATTAATGAAAAAATAGAAATTAATTGTAATCTTTTAAAAATAAAGTATTTTAGAGAAATAGTTGAACAAATAAATCACTTAAAATATAACATTATTTAATTAATACTTGTCTTTAAGTCATTTCAATTTTATATCGCGCTGTGATTGACTGGCTGTATGGAAAATTGGAACATGGTTCAATAGAAATGTGAAGATAGAACTAGTTTTTTTTTAATAATTTGACAGCTGTCAGTTGTAAAGTAAAACTCCCTAGGGATGAAAAGTATCACTTTCAGCCCGCTCCTCAGGCAACTTCAGACCTACTTTCAGAGTTTGAGCAATGAAAAAGACTTTTCAGTACTTTATTTAGGCGGCCAAAGAAGCGCTCCCTCAACAATTGTTTCAGGTCAGCAGCATTGACGCCCAACGCTTCCGACATACCCAAATACTTGGAAGTTTCGGTGGAGCAGAGGGATCTAAAGTGTATGGAATCTGAGAGTTGGGTTCCCACGTATTCCATAATCTCCCCTCACTTTACATGCATGGTTGCACATTTGTCTAAACTAAATTCCATCTTGATGGCACTACTGAAGGTTTCACTTACCTTCAGTAGCTCCATCAGTTGCAAGTTGTTGGAAGCAAAAAGTTTCAGATCATCCATGTAAAGAAGGTGAGATCTGACCTGACCCTCTCTTCTCAACCGGTAGCTTAAACCCGAACCCTCCAGCAGTTTGCTGAGAGGGTTTAAGGCTAGGCAAAACCACAGTGGACTCAGACTGTCGCCCTGGAATATGCTACGCTCGATCCTTACCGATTCGCTGTTCTCCGAAACCTGTCGACACCCTGGTTAGTGAAGGACCGTCCTCCACTGCCCCATACATGACATCAGAAATGTGCGCAGAGTTACATCAATTTTATATAGCTACAACACCCTCATGAGCCATGTATGCGGCACCGAATCATAGGCCTTCTTGTAATCTATCCAACATGTCGACAGATCTCTTCGAGAACGACGAACCTGTTGGCTAATGGCAACATCAATGAGGAGCAGCTCCTTAGTACCACGGGACCCGTTCCTACATCCATTTGACATGACATGTTGGAATTTGTCTCAATATGACTATTAATTTTAGCTCTCAGGATGGATGTAAGAACTTTATAGACCGTCGGCAAACACGTAATCGGTCTATAATTTTTAGGTTCCGCAGTACTACCTGATTTATGGAGCAGGTGGGTTATTCCTGTCGTCAGGAACTGGGGCAGCGACTCTGACTCTAAGGCAGATTGGAATTGGGACGCCAAGCGAGTGTGCGAACTTTTAAACCAATAAAGCCAAAAGTTGTGCAGCCCGTCTGGCCCTGGAGATTTCCAGTTTGGTAACGGACGGACTGCACGAGCGACAGGCACCGACCAAATGCTACGCCAAAATGAATACATGGTATCATCATCCGGTAGGCGCGTATCAATTACACTTTGGTCCGGTCGCTCCAAAGCCCTGTAAACCCACCTTTCGTTGCTTTGGAACGCGCGATTCTGGGTGTACCGCTCCACTCGCCGCTTGTACCGTCGTATACGGTTTGCCCATGCATAGACTTTCTGCCTCAGGAAGTCGATACGCTCTGTGATACGGGCTAGATAATCTCGAGGACTAATATCTGTCCCCGAGAACGCCCCCAATTATTATTATTATTATTAATAAAAAATTAAGTCAGGAGTCATGAATAATATGTTGTAAGCGGCGCGGCGGCGTTACAAAAAAAAAAAAAAAAAAACATTGAAATATCTTTCCACGTTTGTTTGACCATCGAAAGAAGACAACGAATTATTTATCAATTGATCAAATGTTATGTATGGCAGCATTTAAAAAATAAGAATTGTTTTCCTGACGTTTCGTACGTCATTGTTTGTTTACATAGTTATCTGTGTTTGTTTACATACGTGCATCTTATTATCAAAGATTAGGATATTTAAAAAATCTTTGCTTATTATACTCATTTTGCTTAATAATGCCATAAACAATTCGATGGAAAGGTTGAAAAAAGGAAAGTTGAATTTGTCCAATTTAAAGACGCAAAAAGTGAATTAAATAAAAACATGCAGATAAAATTCGACGGTTGGTTACAATAATTTCATTTCTAGGTTAGTTTTTTAATTTCTATTATAAAAACTGGATACTTTTTGACTATTTACTCACACGGTGAGTTATACTTTTCAGGAGGTTTCGACAATGAGTTGACGTAACTCCTAATAATGAAAACAGTAAAGGACATGGAAAGTTGTATATTTCGTACGCGCAGTATCCAGCAAAGTAGCGGCGGACATTTGAACGATATTATATTCCATATATAATGACTTCAATCGGCTATCCAAATTAATAAAAAAAAAACAATAACACACAATTTGTTTTATTCAAATTTAAAGATTCCAGGGAAGTGTTTATTGAAAGACCTGTGGGTGACTCACATATATTTATACTGTATACACTACACGTACACAATAAATATTTATTCACCTACATCTATTATGTCTATTTATACATTCATATAATATATTTATATATTTCCAAGTTCACAACACACATATTAACCAACATTATACACAACATACACATTGACGTGACGCATTGGACACGCGCACTGTCGATGACGCGCTGGCGTCTCATTTCCGTCTACCGCCGAGTTGTTACATTTAAGTTATATTTCGTTTGTCACCAGTCACGATCTATGCTGCCCGCTAGACCTACGTGCGCTTGCGCCGATGATATAAAGTATGAGAAATCTACCCGTGCTAACTTTACAGCTGTGTTACGAGTAAAGGACTATTTATCATTACCGTTGTAATATACCGTATTGTGCTTGGCTTATTTTGCGCCTTCTTATAAACTGTGTTGTTGTGCTGTGTGTGAGGAAATTATACCTGGAGATACTACAACAAGGACTTTCATTTACTCGCCACCTACCCAGTGAGTACCTACACCACACATATACACACCCACACCCACCAAACAACCAAAGACCCACGGGCTCCACAAATGTTTGGACCTGTGCTTCGTATAACATTCGATGTTGTCCTGGTGCGAAGCGCCGTCAGTGCCGGATTAAACCAACGCGGAGTCTTTTGCTAATTCGACCAAGGGGCCCCCAACTACTAATCAATTAATTTAGTAGTAAGATACTAATTAATTTAGTACTTTTGGAAAACCTAGATGATGATCGTTTTTTGCATACCCCGAATGATTAGAATGGACATTTTAGGTTTTCTTTTGACAAGTAATACAGAAATAGGGAGTCTTTTCTTTTGTGAATTTATACAGAAAAGCTGTACAGTTAAGATTTACTAATAGGATGCAACATTTATTTTTCTTTGGAGAGGTCAGATTTAGCCAATTTTTAATTGGAGTAATCTGAGAGATTGATCTCATCGACATGCCAACATCGATAGTCATCATCATTTCAGCCGAAAGGCTTCCAATGCTAGACAAAGGTTCTTCCTAAGTCACCACAACGGCCGGTCCTGTTTATCACGCCTCCATCGAATTCACGTGAACCTTACTAAATAAAAGGTTATCGGTACCCTTGTTGCGAGGCCTTTCAACGTTACGTCTTCAGGTATCCGGTCGCCATTCCAGAACCTTTTGGCCCCATCGATCATCTGTTCTGCGAGTAATGTACTCAGCTTACTGCCACTTAAGCTTATCTTCCTCTCCATTGCTCTTTGTGTTACTTAAAACCATCTGATGAGGTGCATTGTGAACGACCACGTTTCAGAGCCAAATGTCACTACGCACAGGCATGTGTGTCTATGTGAATATTTCACATAGAAACATAAAATATGTAATTCCCTAAAAACCTTGGTTAAGCTTATTCTTAGTAGGGTTATTATGATTGAGCTTAACCTACACATATTAAAATTATGTGATTTTAGCTAGCGCTGCTAGAAGCTGCTGGCTAAAGCTACCCTTTCTAAAATAAGCTTAAACAAGTCTTTTATTCACCAATAACTCCGTGGATTTTAAGATCACTTGCGTAAAAAGTACGATGATGGGATAAATTCTAAGAGATCTTCTAGTCTGTAGTTTGCTTGCAGGAAATTCTGAAGTAAAGTGACTATCTCATCACATCAAAGGAATCAGCTGTATTTAGGTTTCAGGTCAGTACCAATATTTAGACTAGTTTTTTTTATGTTCAAAAATGCGGGATCTCTGAACGAGCGGTGTTCCAAAATGGGTGGGTCTGTAACATTCGCTACTCTTGCTACATGGCTAATCCACCACTGAGTGCCATCTAACCTTTGCATGAATGTCGAGTTTCCTAGCAGCTACCGTAGCTTTGTGCTCAATGAACTGCCCAAAGTTTAAGGAAATTTCAACTCCCAAGAGCTGAAGGCGGTCGGTCGATACACTCTAAGGATACATTCTAAAAAGCAGGAGCCAAGGTGATCAGGCTGCTTTTGGCAGTGAACGGACATGCTTGAGTTTTGGCGGCATTGAATATCGCGGCTAAATAAGCAGCACATGTTTAATTGTTAAATAAACATGCATCATATATATATCGCATACTTATTATTTTCATGAATAATCAAACGTATCAACTCCGTTTAAGTGGCGTACAGCAATGGTGGGCAGCTTCAATTTTTTTTAATACGGCCTCCTTTTTGTTTTGCCATCTTTCGTTGGTCAGAGTTCTAGTCTTTTTTTAAAATGCTGCCTTATATGGACTTTAATAAATAATTCAGTTCCATCTTTCGTTGGTCAGAGTCTAATAATAGTTTGGCCAGGAATTTCTTAGGCAACCCACCTGCGTTATATTATTTAATATACTCAGACCGGTGAAGGTCGTTCTTAATGGTATCCTCTACTATTACAAATAATTTAATGTCTTTGATAGTCTTGTTAGTCCTATCATCAATAATTTCAATATAATTTAGTATAGTTTAGTTATATAATCACCTTTTTGCGTAATCAATTCTAACCATAAACAACTATAGAATATAATCTATCAAAGTGTTTTATATTTATGTCTACTCTACATTCTCTCTTCCTTCATTGTGCTCTTCTACATTGGTTCATGCGTTGTGCGATTCATGGAAGTAGTGGAATAAAATCAATCTTTTGTTTGTTTTACAAAATCCAATTTCAGTCCTCTATAAAGAAATTGGTACTGTGTTCGTGTATCTTAAATTCAGTATATTACTTTTCTTGGAGTATCTTAACGTTTTTTCAATTGATGATCATTATAGATCATGCGTAGCAGTAATCTCTGTGGTTTTACAGGCTGTGAACTCAGTGGTCACTGTTGACGAAAAAATGTGTCCTTATTCACTAGCGATTGGAAAATATTGGTCGTAATTGTATTCCCGTTTGAGGCGCGACGATGCAATCGCTGGCTTTTCATCATAGATTCAAAAGATAGTGGTGTACAGGACAATGAATATTGATAAAATTGACGAAATTTGGTGTGTTGCGTAGAGAAGAATATTGTCGTAAAGGATTCATATATTATAAACTGTGAGTAATTGGTATAGTATTGGTTGTCCATTTTACCACCCATACATATTTATTTACGAAGTTAACAACTATTTTAAGATTTCCTGCAGTAGAGCTATTGATCCACGAAGAAACAGACAGAAATATTTCGTAGGTCGTACCTTCCTGAAGTACTTACCTGTACAATATTGTCGGCTGTTAAGACCTTGCTTTTAATTTGCACACATAGCAAAACTATTAGATAAATTATTTTCATTCACGTTTAATTAGGACACGAAAAATATTGTCCTTTTTAAAAGCCTATGCCAAAATGTCTATAAATTATAAGACTAAAGTCTGACAAAAAATTGGCTTAATTTCATGACGGACAATTCCAGAAAATTATATATATTTACACATACATTACAGCATGTAATTTTTACATAAATATATGCCTTTTTCTGATAGATTTAAATGTTCATTTTATCTATCATTTACAAACTAAGTAGAGCTATTGGTTTTATTAGAGAGGTATTGCTATAAAATTATAATAAAGTATCTAGTTTCAATAGACTAATTTCAAATTTGCCGAGCATCTTGCTTCATGTCACACTTAATATTACAAAGGTGAAAGTTTGTGAGTTATTGGATTTTGATTGAACTTGCCACATGGGTAGACCATACCTGGAATAGCACATAAGACAATTTTTATCTTGGGAGTTTGTTACCTTGGGATAATATTCTATTGTTATGTGGGCGATGCCAGTGGCAGCAGCTAGATTTGTTGTATTACTTTTTGCTGTACATTACTTAACATTGTTTGTCAGGCAATAGTAGTGCTTGCTGGTTATTATTCTCACTTTCAATGCCTTTTTAATACTGTTGGCAGCATAAAACATGTGAATGTGAATGCAGTGTTACACTGAATTTTTGGTCAAATTTGTTTACCATTATCAGTACAATCCTTTTAACATTAATGGTAAACAAAAAATGAGTTCATATTTATAAACAAACTGCAATTACAAATGTTCTGCTGTTTCTTTCTATCTTATCCCTCATATAAAACCAGTCATTGTTGCTCTAGTCTCCATGGTTATGGACTAGTTCTGCATTGCTTCATACTGTGTTCATATCCGAGTTCAGTACACTTAAGGTGGTGAGCGTTCTGCAAGCAGTTTAGTTAAGTCATTCACAAATCTACAAATTAACTTATGTATGTCAGAAAAAGGCATCTATCTAAACTCCGTTTTGTTTATACTCATGTAACAGTGTAACAGTCAGATGTTACACGTAAGGCGAACATTATATGGTAGGTTTTGCTGTCAGTTTTGCCACAGTCAAAACCTTGATTCATGAAAAACCTACCGTCTAATGCGTTGCATGACAGTTTTTAGTACTGATTGATGAAAACTATCATTCATGATTGACGGAGTTGACTGACGCTTGCATGACCGTGTAATAGTCACCTAACAGTCCATTCTTTTTTATATATATTTTTTATTAATTCTAAATTATTTGGGTACTTATGGGTAATATTTATTATTGGTGTAAATGTCATAAACTTTGATTAAAAATACATTAGTAAACAAAATTTATAGCAATCAAGCACATGTAATATTAATATTTTTATAATTGACTAAATGCTACTTCTACTCAGTACATATTGATCAATATCATGTAGCAATTTTTTTTTAAAACAACCTTTATCTTCTATTCATAATTGAGTAATTTTGATTTAGTAATAATATGTATAAGCTCTTGATTTCATTCAACCAATTCTTTTAGGTTTCCATTTATGAGTTTTAATTGTTTTTTTAATTGTTATAAACTAGTGCTTGACTGCAATCCCACCTGATGGTAAGTAGCGATGCACCGTACGCAAAATACCCGCTTTAGTCGTGGAGTTGCGGACAACAGCCCGTTGTACCTATACCTAAGTAGCGATGCAATCTTTGATGGTGAGGCGCACTAGTTTATTAAGAGCCTATTCACTCTAGATTTAGTTATTGTTACTAGTGTTAGTCAGTGTTAGTCACATCCATTGTTGGACATAGGCCTCCCGTGTTAATACTGCACTATAATAACACAACATCATCCTTCTTCCAACCCTTACCACCTGTCTTCCTGTCATGTCTTTTCTGTTTTATTTTTAAACAAAATTAATAAAATTAAAAAATTGCAGACAATTTCTGAACACCCTTATAGAATTTTGTTGTAAGCTACCTACTTATAAAACAAAAGGCATTTAGTACTTTTTCAGGTGCTACCACTATTATGTGGTTTTCTTAGAAACCTGTACCAGGTTGTTGCATAAATTATGTAATATTTATGTGAATACTTATTCAGACATGCATGAATATATGAATGTTTGACAGTTAAATGTGTGTCAACTATGTAGTCCAGCCAAATACATATAGCATAGTCCATAGTTGCATGACATTAAAACCAATGATACATTAAAAAAGTCCCAGATATCTTGATTGAGGTGAAATTATTATTTTAAATAAGTTTAAAGGTACTACACTGCTCATATGTGTGTCACACACTCCGTTCTGGGCGCGTCAGTCTCCATACATTTTATATGGAAACTCGACTTGGAGAGCTACAATTGATACACCCCACGCGACTTCTGTTCTGCACACAAATCAGGCGTGTTACACGTGTGTCCGTCTAAAATAGTTCTAGTTTCAAGCTATTCTTTGTTATCACTTTGAATGCCATCTCGGTCAGTGCAGATCAACAGTGAAGTTTCCTTTTAGGCCAAGCAAAAATCATTGCTGTTTCCAAGATCAAATGGTTTTACATTAGAAACAGTGATTAAAAAACATTTTGTAATTTTTTTCTATGGAAAGTTCATACTGACCGTGATGGTGTTCAACATATTATATTTTTCTCTCTCATATTATCCAAGTGTTCTGTTAAAACCAAATCTTTAAGTTTGTTTCTATCATTTACTGGTCTCTATATAAAATAATTTAAATTGATAGCCAGTGGGAATTCGATCAAAAGTCGTCAATGTCCCCCAGCCCTGCGTTAAAAAATAACCAGAGTAATCTAGAGTTCCAACCCAGGTTGTTAGAGTTAACCTAACTAACTCTAACTCTGAGCAGGATAGGTTGGAGTAAGTGGCCATATGTTTGACATTGACAATTGACCTTGTTCATGTTCGAAAATGCCAGGGTAGAGTACATTACCTATGACGTTATTAGAGTTAACTCTAAACTCAAATTTGAACGCAGGGCAGCGGTGGCCATAGGGTGTATTTAAAAATCAGTGTTGCTGTTCACTAATAAGGCGAGTGGGAATAATTTGGAAAGTTGGGACATTATTATATACCCCAGTAGTCATAAACGAAAATAATTTTTAAATGTTGTTTTACTGTCCAGTGATGGCCAAACAAGTGAACAACCGCTATCTAGTTGTCCCCAAAGTTCCACCCGCTAGTCCTTTGGTTACTTTGCTGCTCCTATTAGAAGTAGCATGATGTTATAAGCTTATAGCCTTCTTCTATTAAAGGGCTCTCCAACACTAAGGATGGGTTTCTGAATTGATTTTTTCGACTTAAGAACTCCTCAAAGCCTAACTAAATGCTAAATTTTGACAGGTTTTAAGGATAAAGTAAAGTTTGAAATACTTAACTTCAAATGCTTAAATCAGAAACAATTTTTCAGTATGAACCAGTAGATCCTGAGATTAGGCTATACAAATATTTATTCTGTGAGGGAACTAAATCCGCAGCTCATACTGGATTAGTGAAACTAAATGAACATAATGGATTGAAATGGCTGATTTTACTAATAAATTCATTTCAATCTGAACAGATTAAACAACAGTTCTAATGCATGTTATTATTTCTTGGAAACTTCACTCTTTCATTGGTTTAGTTCGAGTAATTGAATTGATGAGGCAATATAATTTTTATTTTAATAAATTAATCCTTTTGACCTATTACTTACCAATTATACATATTATTGTTTCTGGGATTTTTAAGAAATGTGCTTTGGCTGGACTACTTGATGTTACTTATTTCTCATTGCAACAGGGTAGATTTTGAGTTTATATATTCCGCAGCTTGACTTACTAGATACTAAGTTTTTATTTAGTAGATTATTTAGTAATGCTCTAATTCCATCATTGTTTTATATTTGTATCCAAGTAATGTTCTTTTAATTTTCATCCGATGGATGCGAGATGCACAGGATCGTGCATTGTGGCGACACTTGGGGGACGCCTATGTCCAACAGTGGACGTCTATCGGCTGAAATGATGATGATGATGAATGTTCTTTTTCGTTCACCTGTGTGCAATAAAATAGCTAATCTCATGATTCAATTTAAAAAAGATTTTCTTTTACTAAATAATGGATCCTTCAGTATATAATTTAAATATCAATTTTCTTAACATAATGTCATTATTCTAGTTGGTGAGTTTCTGTTCTGATTAAGTGAACTACAACTCAATGTGACTTGTTAGAATGCGTTCCAAATGAGAATAGGATCGATTGCCAGGTTGTGACGTCATGTCGTAGGTACTGTCAAATCGAAGAAATTTTGGCAAAATTGAAGAACTCAGAGATAAGTAAAATTGAAGAACTGGATTCTGATTAAACTTTTTCGTTCACAGTTCATAATAAATTAAATTTTATGCAAAATAATTAAAGTTTAAAAATTTCTTTCCTCGATTTGACAGTAAATCGTGACGTCACAACATGGCAATCGATCCTATTCTCATTTGGAACGCATGTACCTACATAATATTGTTGGTAAGGAAAAGCATAGAAACTGTAAACTGTGAAGGGGCTGTAAAAGTCAAAGGATTCGTTGCTTTTATAAATAAACTGTTTTGAAAGTGTAATTGAATCATGAAACGCGCCACATTTTCCTTTGCATGCAAGTCGTAACACGTTCTCACATTTTTTAAATTTATATTTTGTGTAGCGCAAAAATGGCGGTCAAAAAACATGAGCTGGTTCATGACAACCGCAACCAGTTGGATCTGAAAGCTCTAGAACAATATATCCAGCTGATGAATGATCAGTCCAATTATATGCCACCACCTCAAGAACTTGTGAAAAATTGCCAGGATATTGTCAAATGGCTTGGTAAGTACTCTTATTGATTTGTTTCACTCACATCACTATTTGAAGGAACAGATGTTTTTATTTTTTAGAGAGTAAATTTTTGCATAAATCATTACCACGAAAATAAAACTTAATACATTGTTAATGTATGTGAAATATTGCAGCCCGTGCATCTGGAAATGAAGAACAAATGTGGTCTCTTCTGCAAACCGTGGAAGAGTATCTGCTTCGAATTGTGAACACCGTTCACACTAGCATCCGCCATGAGATTGTTACTGCGATCCTTGATAAATTTTATACATTTATCTCGGACCCCCGTGAGTAGACTTCTTTGTTTTTTTTATTACATTCAAATGTTAATAACCCTTATCCCCATTCATTTATTCATTTATTATAACTACGTCCCAACGTAACTAAACTTCTCGAGCCCAACTATCATCTGGTTCAGGGTCCCTCACCTTGCTACTTTACCAGCTTCTAGTCCATAGCGTCAGTTTGTTTTATTTAAGAATTTCAAGTGTTAATGAGCATCTGTAAAGTTGTTCTTTTCGGTGTAGAATCGGATGCTTGTCCCGCCACGTCCGTGGTGCTCATTGTGCTGGATTGCTCCGACACCGAGGGTAACTTGTCTGCGGCTCGCTGGCTAGTGCAGCAAGGAGACAACGGTCCCGCTGGCGCCGGCCTCCGGGCATCTCTATCTTGCCTGTATTGCTGGCTCTATGAGTGGCACGGCACTCCCGCGTTAGGAGATTGGGTATTGGCTTTTATAAAAGCCTTAGAGGTACGTTATCAACTAGGCATAATTAATTTTCAAAGGACGAAATTTATTTTCTTGAACAGGCTTTTTTAAATCTAACTTTTATTTTCTTACGCAGGAAAATGAACGATTTGACATACTGATAGAAGTATCAGTTGATAACTTAGGTCGTCTCTTCTTAGCATTGAATGACCCAGTGTCACTTCGCCAGTCTGTGGCAGAAGTCATCTTCCACGTTTTAGCATCGCTTCGTGAGTCTACCGAAGCTTTTGATAGGGTAATATTTTATAACTATCCTGATCTTTAGATTTTTTTATGTTTTGTACACATAAATGACTAAACATTTAACTTTTTAAACAGATCGCTCCCCATGTTGGTCGTGTTCTGGCCAACCTTGCCAATGACAGCGGACAATGGAGTCGCCAGCTTCTGCAGAATGTGGTTGATATCTTGTCAGCAACCGTGGATGGCCATGTGGACGCTTTGAAAGGCGAAGCTCAAGACATGTTCAAGGACAAATATGATGACGTGGTAAGTGCTCTTTCAATTATGTATCGTTTGACCCGACTTCAATACTTGACAAGCTCCCCTTCCGACCTTGAACTTAGCGCCAATGAAGCCGCTTAGCTGACCCATCATGAGTTATTTACGGCATCGATCATTATTGCTCGCTGCAACGGTCAGCCTTGGTCGTTTTCTCGTCGCGGTTGACATAATAAATTTAGACTTTAGCGATGTCTTGCTACCTTAGTAATAGGCATTCTTCTAACATTCATTAGGTAATAAGCTATCTTTTAAATTTAGAAATATTGAACGTAGTTGACATCAACATTTCTAAATTAGCAAAGATGGCGACCCCTTATTGGAGACCGTGCCAATAATAGTCCAAGATCCTAGGGCCGCCAGACGTCACGTATTTTCACACGAAGGAAATATGGACGATTGAGTACTGTTAGTATGTACTAAGAACGCATGCCTATCTGCTAGCTTGCTTAGACGGCCAATTTTCAGGTACCTATCAGGTAATCAAGGTACATAAAAATAGTAGGTACTTACTTCACGTAAATTCTCCAAGCTGATTTTTACGTATATTTTAGGCAATATCTTTATAATCATGTCGCCAATACTCCCAGACACATTCCGTGGGCCGTATTGCTTTACAGACGCTTTAAAGCTCCCAAAATAATGACATAACTTCACGTAAATTCTCTTGCTTTATTTTTATATATGTTCGCCAGACAACTATTTTAAAACCTTTTACAAGAAGACAGACCGATCCAAGGGGCCAATCATCGCCTAAACTCAATTTAATATTCAAAATAATACAAAAAATATCTGTGATTTAAACCACGTTCCTGAAATAATTGATGTAGATGCTGCCAGGCTCTAACTGTTTATTAACAATTATATGCCCCCTTGGATCGGTCTGTCTTCTTGTAAAAGGTTTTAAATTAAAATAATTGTCTGGTAAACATATATAAAAATAAAGCAAGAGAATTTATTCTTTTTGTTTTTCTAGTTACCTTGTTTATTTCAGCATCCTGAAAATCTGGTTTCATACTTTTTCACTGTCGTTTTTTTTGTCGTAGTCGGGTTTTATTTTTTTTATTTAAACAATATTGATGTCAAATCACCGTGCTTTTATACATTTACTTGTAAAAGCTAAATGGGCAAATTAAAAACTAGGTAATTAACATAAAACTCCTGTTCATTAGTGAAGTAGTGAAACAGCTGCGTAGACTGAAGCTTTTTCAAATGATACCAAAACGACGTATTTATCTTATTTTTTTAACACAAAACTTTTTATCCACCATAGGGAGCCACATTGAATGTTGATGATATTTTTTAATAAGTTACAGTGAAGCCCTTTCAAATGATATCAAACACGGTGTTTTTATCTTAACATATTTTTTAACACATGATTTTTGTCCGCTAGAGGGCGTCACTTTAAATTTGACTAGTATTTTGAAAATGTACAAGTGAAGTCCTATCAAATGATACCAAACACGGCGTATTTATCTTGATTTTTATTTTTAACACATTACTTTTTGTCCGCTAGAGGGCGCCGTATTGAGTTTTGTGACACGTCACGTAGCCTATGTGCAGCGGACGATTAACTTAATCGTCCGCTGAACAGAACGAACGAGATTCTCGAGATTTGCGCTTAGCAATACTTAGTGATTCATTTTTAAATAACAATAACCAAAAAGTTGTTTTCCTAGTAATTGTTGATCGTAGAGAAAAATGTTCTTTATGAAATAATATAAAGGTAAGTGTAGAAATGATAAGAATAACATAAAATTAAGGATAATAAAAGATCTAAAACAAAACTTCTTCTAATGCAAACTTCGTGGAATAGACTTCACCCCCTCCCACACGATTTTGCCAAAAGTGACACATAAGAGGTCTTAAAGTTGCAACGACGTAGTAGGTTGTTTTTAGGGTTCCGTACCTCAAAAGGAAAAACTGGAACCCTTATAGGATCACTTTGTTGTACGTCCGTCTGTCTGTCTGTCAAGACCCTTTATCTCAAAAACGCGTAGAGGTATCGAGTTGAAATTACTCAGGTCTACGGTCCCTTCAAGCCGTGAAAAAATTAAACTTCTAAGTTAACGAGTAAAAAACATACGGCCGTTTATGTCTCAAAAAAATGTATATTTTGATACTCGCAAAGATCGAAATTTATAGGGTAATTCCCGTTAACCCAGAATCCTGAAATTTGGCACAAAGCAAGGTCTTATAGCACAGGTATAGGAAAAAATCTGAAAACAGTAAATTCGTTGTTACCTAAGTCACAAAAAAAAATTTGCAATTCGGAAAAATCTTCGAGATTCCATTCGGGAATTGTAGTTTGCACGGAACCCTCAGTGCGCGAGTCCGAGTCGCACTTGCCCAGTTTTGTAGTTAGTAAACTAGAAAAAAATAGCAAATTTTGAGCAGTTTAAATTTTCTTAGAATTACATATTTGTCAATAAGTAACAGCTGATTTATGCTTTCGTACATAGTGTTATTATTTTACAAAGGGAATTAATCAGGAATACAACCCCTAATTTCTTAATAATATCATCACTGCAGAATAGAATAGAACGGAATAAACTTTATTGTATACCAAAATAGTAACAAAACTTTTACACAAACTTAAATCCACGGGTACAATGGCGGTCTTATCGCTAGCAGCGATATCTACCTGACAACAGGGTAAACTGTAAGAACTTAATATAAAAAGAAGGTACATAGTCTATAGTGTACGGATAAGCTTACGGATATTACACTTTTCCGAGTGTAGATAAAAACATATAAAGCCGATAAAAAAAAGTAAAATCGTGATTACAAAAAAAAATCCTGTTCCACTTTTTCTTATAGTTTTCATATTAATATTCTGTAGCACAATTTTCCAATTAATTCCAACGAATTTCTTTCTCAAAATTAAACTTCGATTATTTATAGTAAATATTATTTACAGAGCTATGTATAAACCATCAGATAATTATAATGTAACAGTTTTCTTATCATAATAAAATTGTCGTATGTTAAATTAGACACCTGAGATACTGCTGAATTTAAAAAATAAAAATGGTAACTAGGTATTTAAAACTGCGTGGGTTAAATCCTAAATCACGATAAGGATTATGTGATTATCTTCTAGTGCGTATGGGCAAATGGTACCCACCCTTCTCGGGCACTCTCGGTGGGTGTCGGATTTGTAGTAGATGCACTTTTCAACGCTTTAGTTGATGGTTGGTCACGGACGCGGCCGGTCGGAAGCTCTGCCGTACTCGACAAAATGAAAACTCGTTCAGCTACACTACGTAAACGTGAACGGCGGCCGGTAGGCGTGAATAAGAGAAAAAAAACGGGAAAAAAAGTCGGTTTAATTTAAATTTATTTTTTAAAATGTCTAGTTAATATTGCGCCACTGTGTTCGGAACAAGATCGCCTGTGGAATATGAATTTAGACCTTGTTTTGACACTGAAAATGTTTCGTGACTACTGCATGATTCTGTAAGGTTAGTCAATGTTGTTGTTGTTGATTAGGTGTTGTGCTTGGAGCGACACATGGCGTCGCGCGGCTGCCGCTACCTGCAGCGGGCGGCCTGGCGCGCGCGGAGCGTGTGCTTGACCAGCGTAAGCACGCACACCTCGACGAGGAAGGTGGGCCTCCTCAACCTTGGGAACACATGCTACATGAACAGCGTCATGCAGGCTCTGCTCGTCACTCGACAGTAAGTACATTATCGTATTTTTTTTCCAAAGCACCATCTAGTTAATTTTCTTTCATTTATTATAAAGTCTGACAAAATTTTCCATTGCGTATTTCTTAACGTTTACACAAATTGTACTGTTTTTTTTAAACTACAACTAAAATAAACTACTAAGTCAATGAAGGGTTTCCGTAAAATTATGACTTGGATTCCTACGACTCGATAAAAGCTTGCTACAATATTTAACTGGAACTGTAATTTTTTGTTTTGCAAATTGTTTTCTTTTTTTATTTGCTTTCATTTCATGATATCGCTCATATATTCTGCAAAGTGATAGCCAGAGTTCATCTACGTTTAAAAAAAATGAATCAAACGAGGTGTCTAATTAAGATTGGCGACTTTCGTTCAAAAACTTGAGTTCGTAAATCCGAAGGTACACAATGGTTCTCGCATACTTGAAATATGTGTAGGTACTTTTAAAACTTTTTTTTCTATGCAAGTGATTTTCAGTTGCTGCTTTTTTTTGTTTTATTTGTATTCTGCCGTAGCGAATATTAATTTGTCTGTGTGAATTTGCAATTTATCGACTCTTGCGATTGGTAATGACCACCACTGTACAGGAACACAAAACTCGGACGTCGCTCGGTCTTAGTGTAAATTCAGTTTAACTCCATAAACAGTTGAGGTGCATAGCTCTTAATTTGATATACCTACAAAAATTCCGAGATCTCGTGACACTAGTGAATCGATTTATGACAATACAACATCACAATATACAATTAAAAAATACAACCAAAAAAAACTACTTATGTCGCGTAATATACTCGTACTTATTACGTGTTGCATGTAAGCCCATGTTTTACAAACAAACCTTGAGATTGAAAAAAAAAATGAAAATCAATTGACACCAAATATTCAGTTTTGCACCAAATATTCTCTCTGTGAGTTGTATTCTTGTGCATTTATAAATGTTTGGTGGCGTCATCTCCCTGTCCGTTTATGTAAAACTGATTGTCCTCTTTGCTCGCATAGTAAAAAAGTAGATTCAGGACGCCAATGTCACAGTTTTGTGTTCAAACAATGTTGAACTGACATCCTTTTTTGTTCGAGTATGCTTCATCCCTATCCACATTGCGTTATGAGTAACGGTAAATGTTCTTGATTAATTTTGAAATATCGGCGAATGTTCTATTCTTGTCCGCCTAAGAAGCTCTAAACGTATGCATTTTTAATGCCCTCAAATGCGACTGTAGGTATCGATTCTATGTTCGATGAAAGTGGTCATATAACATTAAGACTCATTGTGTTTCTTTAATTCATGATCGGAACTATTATTTGCTTGTAACCTTGAATATTTGAATATAAATTCAGGACTAAGATTGTTGGTTAACTTGAGTAAAAAATGGATAACGGTTGTAAATTATAGAGAAATACAATACATTCATTGCTGGCGTCAATTAAAAAACGCAACTTATTGCAATGCTCGTTGACAATAAAACTCCTTACAAATACCGCATGCGTTTGACAGCATATTATAGCCTAATTACAAGATAGTATTAAAGATTTATCAATCTGATTAATGTAATCGTTTTAACCTTTCGAATACCCTAATTAGATACACAATAGAAAGACAATGAGAGAGCGAACGCTGGCGCTCGCTTGGGGTTAAATGAATTAAGGGTTATTAATCAGTTGTCGAACGGCCATCACCCAGTTAGACAAACTTTTCAAACATTTTCGTTTTATTCTCTGTCGTAGTCTTTAATGCTTGTATTTTAATATACTTAAAGACAGCCTTTGAATACTGCATGTCATAGTAACTAACCAGGTAAACTTATAAGTAACTTGAATCTGTAACATAAAGCAAGTTCTAAGAAACGTCTTTGCTAGATTTACTATAGAATTTCAGTCTTTGAGATGGCACGATACCTTTTGCGTCTGGAAAAGTTTCGTAAAATACAGCAAATAATTATGTTTGAACTCGCTGCAGCGCAATATCTTTTAATACCTAGTCAGCGATTCGATTGTGACTACGTTTAATAAAGTTTTGTTTGTAAAGATTTAGACCGGAAGACATCAAAAAAGCTTTTTTCAATAACTTGAAACAGATCATGGTGATAATGATTATTTCGACGGGTCCCAAGAATAAAATCGTAGGTAAATGAAAAGTTATCAATTTACAGTATGTTTTAAAGTTCTGCGAAGTCATAAAATACATAGTCTTATTTTTCGTTAAGATGTCGATTTGATTATAATTTTGTGCTAATATTTTTTCTACACTAACCTTTCAATATTTTTTACAAATATTATAATTGACCATGCAAACGTTGTTCTGCTATATAAATAATCAAAGAAAAAATAGGGGGTGAGAGTAGGAACGTAAAAACTAGTCTACGACCTATTTTCAGCCCTACCAAATAAACAAAAATTCCATAAAATTCGGTCAAGCCGTTTAGTAGGAGTTCGATAACAAACAGAGTGACACGATATATTAGACTAATTAACTCGAGGAAAAAAAATAGCCTACTACCTATTCTCAGATTTATCAAATATACACAAACAAGTTTTCAATAAAAATATTTTTTTCATGGCAAGCTTTTATAGCGCGGTATATAAAATACTCATCAAGTTCAAACACGATCAAGACGAATCATACTCGATTGGGTTCTGTCGTTTAACTACCGGGTTCCTATGGCCACCTTCCGGTACATCAGATCAGCATGAAATGGAGTTAATAATTTTGCGTTGTCATCTGATTTACGCATGCATGCCAAATTTCAGCTCAATCGGTACCCGAAAAGTGGATTAAATTAAATTTACAAGATTTGATTACCGACAAATATCGGGACAGGTGAAACTAATTAAAAGCTTGTAAAAAATGTGACATTCCAACTATTAAGTTTGCATCGTTGGTATTCACATTATTAACCATTCATCACGATCCTTCTTATTCAACTAAATAACCTCGTAAACTGTAACCCTCATATGTAACACTAGCACTTGCTCGAGACTTCACTCTATATTTTTTTGTATGATAATTTTATTTGCTTGTTCATAGCTGCCATTTGTAGATTTTTAATATTCGTTCCAGGTAGTCAGAAGCTCAGATGTCTGATAAATAGTCAAACCGAGGGGTACATCGTTTATTATAGACTAGCCCATAGCCCGCGACTTCGTTCGCGAGAATGGTTTCATAAAAACTTAAAAGGAGGGATCAAGTCCAATTTTTTAAGTGGGAAATAATCAAATGATTTCTCTCGCCCCCAGGTGGAGCGAGAGGGCGTGTCAAACTTTTACTGACCAATATTCCAGTTACCCTTCGCGTTCTTTCAAAAGATTCCTTGGTTTGACACGCTTTGAACCATATTTTGAGCGTAGTTTAAAAATAACTAATAACGATCTTTACTATGCATTTAGGTTAGAATTTGTGCCAAGTTTCAAGTTGATTAAGACCAAAAAATAAGAAATTCTCCATACAATGTTAAAACCTTTCGGATACCGTAATTAGAGACACAATAAAAATACAATAAGACCTTTCGCTTGGGGTTTAATGAATTACAGCTCCTAAAAGTTAATTTTGGGGGTGGTTACGAAAAGTAAATAATAACAACCATTATTGTTAATTTAGTTATTTGTGCACACATGTAAGTTAGCAAACTTACTAGTGTGCACACGTAATGAGATGTTGCATACAACCGGAATGTCCATTTTAGCCCTTTAAAAGTTGTATTTCTAAAAATCCCTTCTTAGTACCTGCTTTCGTCATGAAAGGAGTCCGTGTCCAAAATTACACTTTTCTGGTCCCAGTAGTTTCGGCTGTGCATTGATATATTAAAATAGATAGGTTCTGGTTTTATTTATACATCTAGCAGCAGACCCAAAAGACGTTGTCCTGTCTAAAAAAAATTGAGAAAGCGACGGCAGCGCCACCTACCGGGTGCAACTGTGTTTTCAAAGCTTCCAGAGATCCCTTAAATATACACACACAATTTGATGAAATTAGGGTCAAAGCTTGTATGCAAAAACCTACTTTTATGCGGCCAAACCACTGGCAAAAGCTAGTTATATCTTTATTTAAATAAAAATGAATCCCTATTTCCTTGGTTACGCCATCACGCATGAACGGCTAGACCGATTTTGCTAATTATTTTTTTGTTGTGTTCGTTATTGTGAGGAGAAGGTTCTGAAAAAAAAATTAAAATTAGTGTAGGGTAGAGTAGAGTAGGGTAGAGTACGGTATAGTAGGGTAGAGTAAGGTATAGTAGGGAAGAACGGGAGCGAAGTCGCGTGCAAAAGCTAGTTTATATATAAGGATATAGATTGGGTTGCAAAGGTCGTGTAGCCAGTCGGTCTACATACATTTATGAGATTCAAATCAAATGCATCCGTTTAGACTGGATGTTCATCACTCAACATAAAGCAGACAAGATAATAGTCGAATCACTGGGTAGTGACCTCTGTGGAGCCTGCCTACCTGGGGTAAATTGGTTCAGTGAGGGAGGTCCAACTTGGTTCGGTGGTGTTAAGGCAACTGCGTACTATCTTTTCGTCTCACACACCTGTGTACCAAGACGAAAGACAAACAAAATAACCCGTTTTCATCCCCTTAAAGGTTAAAAAAAACCCCTTAAAAGTTCATCATCATCATTTCAGCCGAAAGACTTTCACTGTTGGACATAGGTCTCCCCCAAGTGTCACCATAATGACCGGTTCTCTGCGTCTCGCATATTTAAAGGTTGAATGTCCAAAAACCCACTCCCTCTTAGTGTTCGCTGAAATCATTAAAGGAAGGTTTATGCAAAATTTCACGTTCCTATTTTCAGTAGCATTTCTCTTTGTTTGTTTGTTTCATAGGTTCATTAAATAAACACTAGATTTTAGACGCGCAAATTACTGAGGAAATGTTTGCCGGAATTAATTAAAATTATACACAGCTGTTTATTATACAACATTAGTTGTAGTATGTGCAAAACCCGAAACACGTGTCTAATATTTTTATGTAAAGCCTCTATGTACAAAAATTCATAACTGTGTCATGAAAAAGCACAAAGCTATAAGTTTGTTATGTTATCCGGGCGACTGAGGGGTTGTTTTGTTCCCACATCCAGCTGTGCGCTGGATCCTCATGCCCGCTATGACCTGCCATGACCAGTGTTGTACTTAAGTGTCGGTGGTGTCCAACTTATAACCTTTTTTTGTAATATTTTTGCGAAAATTTACAACACGGTGAAAAAATTATTGGAATTGATTCAGTTATTGATTCTGAGAAAACTATATTGAAAATAATGTTGTTTAATATTTCACATTCATTTAAGAGCGTAATGAGCTGCATCTACTTTTCAGTAGCATAGCGTCGATCAATTCTGATTAAAGTTCGTAGAAATACTTCAGCAACGAGAATTTCCTTTGAATAAACCTCGGGACCGCCGGTAATAAGTTGGAAATTGCTTTCATATAATATAATAATATAGTGAGAGAAAATACGTTCACAGCGAGGCTGTTTCAATTATAAAAACTAAATACATAGTTTGGTATAGTATAACTGAGATTGTGAGCCAAGACGGAATTTTTCTCCAAGAACAATCTAGGGATTACGTTAAGCTCCCTTCCGCAAGTTTTCTAAACAACAATAATTGCCTTCAGCAGTCAACGGCTGAAACAATGGCGTAGCTAGTCCTAATGGGGCCCCATATCAGATATTTTTTTGAATATTGTTTTTTTTTTGTACAAAATATCTTTTAGCATAGAAATAGTGCCTTGAAAGACCTCGAAAATAATAATGAGCTAGTTTAATTTATCAACCTGAAGAAACTTGAATAGGTTGAATATTTATAGTCGTCTTATGTAGAAAATATTAGTACGAGCTGAGCGAGCTATGAACGATTAGGACAGCCTATCATAGCATAGCATAGTCGCCCTTATAGTGTTCCCACTGTTGGGACTCAAGCCTCCTCTCTACGAGAGGGTATGGGCCGTAACCCACCACGTGGGCCAGTACGGATGTCACATGTCTTCGATTTTTTTATTCTAGGACATGCCGGTTTACTCACGATGTTTTCCTTCACAACAGCCTATCACTATCACTTAGTCATTATTCATTGACTACTGGCCTTTTATCAATAAGAGAATTTAAGGTTGTGGATAACGTATTATGATTTCGGTCACATGTTGGGGCCCCTGTAGCTCGGGGGCCCCGTATCATCGATGCGGCTGATACGGCGGTAGCTACGCCCCTGGGCTGAAAAAATGTTTTTTCCTGAAAACATATTATAGCTTAATTTATTCAAACTTGAATACAATAGTGCTTTCATAGGCGGACTTAATGCAACAATGGATTTTCTAACAGTCAACCTCATATTGAAAGAACTCGATCAAATACTCTCAACAAATTTCAAACTTTTGAAATTCTCACTAAGGAACGTCTCAGCTTAGTATGTTGTTACATTTCTGACTATAAACGTAAAGCGAGTTCATAAATATAAGTTTTCCATTTATTATTATTATATCTCAGTTTCCAGATGCAACGCTTGGGAAAATTACATCTGCTCTACGAATTTCTAATTTGATATTATGAAAGGCGTAGATGAAGGGAGGGGGAGGGGGGTGGTTTGACTGGCTCTTTTTTGTACTGTGAGACTGTGAGTTTCTTTTTTAATTGATATCAACTAGTGCTTGACTGCGATCCCACCTTATAGTAAGCAGTGATGCAATCATAACGACTTGGGGGATCATTGCTAAATAGTAGGTTTGCAGTGTCTTATTTTAATTAGACACCTTAAGACTGTATTATTATCATAAAAATCAATTTTGTCACATGTTTGACGGAGCAGCACTTGAGAACGAACCGACCTACCGACGAAATAAAATTGAGGTTTTACATAACGAACTACTAAAAAGTTAACTTTAACAAATTTTTTCACCATTGTCAAATTATCTAGTCGCAAGTAGATTCATCATTTTGAACTGGGTGAAATAGTTTAGGCTAGAACTGTGACCTACCGCGCGTGAGCCGAGCGAGCGAAGCGAGTGGTGCCGCAGCTGCGGCCGCCGAACGCTACGTCTAAGTTGCTCGCAAATATTTCACCATTTTCTAATTATCGGGGTTTTCGTAATATCCGAATTTAACAAATTACCTTGTGACATACATAATACATAAATATCGATATTCAAGACATTTGATACTGAGTACTTCGATATTTAGGAGATTCAAAACACTTCATTTAAGATAAAATGCCGCTCAGTATAAATAAATCATTTGCCAAATACTGAAAAAAAAAAAAATCAGTACGTAACTTTGGCACTCAAACAAATATTAGGTTGCTCAAATATTATGAAGCTTCTCATTTTGTATTTTAAGTAACTCAGATTGATGTTTGTAAGTCGCTGTTCTGTTGAGTTCTCATCACTCGCAGTCAGTCGCTCACTTACTAATTCTATAACCTAAATTAATTATTTTTGTCACTTAAAACTTTAGTTTACAGTCACTCGTTTAAATACTACCCTTAAAAAACGGCTTTTGGTGTAAAATTAAGCTTATGGTTATGGATAAAAAAAAAAATAATTAAATTTATGCATCCATTAAGCTCATGCTTTTAAAACAGTGGTTTTTTATTTGAAGGATTTCATGTGTTGTCAGACCAACCTA
The DNA here is from genome assembly GCA_910589285.2 of Mythimna ferrago. Classification (NCBI taxonomy): domain Eukaryota; kingdom Metazoa; phylum Arthropoda; class Insecta; order Lepidoptera; family Noctuidae; genus Mythimna; species Mythimna ferrago. Next base: position 19,395,424 of record OU342673.1, on the reverse strand, counting down.
CTGTTTTTATTCCATTTCATCCACTTTCATAAAAATAAATAAATTGGCGAATTTATATACGTTTATTTGCAACGCTGAGTTAACATTCTAGCGATTAAAATTCTGACGTGTGTAAGCTGGCTGCTGGTGCTGACTTTTTAATTAATATCGCGAATTTTTGATTTTTATTTTGTTTATACCCATACCTTACTGATGCCTTACTGTTTTTGCACTATGTTGTATGTTGTGTCTCTAATATACACTCGAGAGCAAAAAAATCGCACATCATAACTCTTTTTGTTCAGGACAGTTTTTGTCATGAATGTGTATAGATATTGAAAACATTTCATACACTATTTGAAAGCCTATTTAATTACCTTTCTAATGGTATAAAATACAGTGTAAAAAATATTCTTGAAAGGGTTTAGAGCACAAAATCCAACATATGGGAAAAATGACCAAATTTCACTGAAGAAAGAATGAGAGTCAAACTTAAAACTCTTGGTCCTCCTGATTGTCAATAAAGTGTATTCCCCCCTCCCTTAGCCCTATTTACAGCTGTTATTCGATTTTTCATCAACCGTATTAATTTTACCATGAAATCTTAGGGCATAACGTCCCACTCCTCGTCAATGACAAATTGAAGCTCTTGGAGGCGTGGAGAGCCAGACTTTTTGCACTACGTCTTCTTTCAAGGTCATTCCAGATATTCTCAATTGGATTGAAATCAGAACTACGAGCTGGCCTCTCTATCGCAATGATTCCAACGTCTTACATGTAGCCGCAAACTGTTTTAGCGACATGCGATCTGGTGTTCTTCTGCATGAAGGAAAAAAAATCTACCACAAGTCACACAAGCGGCTTCATATATTCTTCGAGCACTTTTTTGATGTATCATAAAGCCATCAACTTTCTCGATATTAGGCCAGTAATGGCCCAGTGATGAATACAATGTCAGTTTTAGTGTCCAACATTATGCCACCCCAAAATGCCTCCAAAACCTACTTGTTCGCTTATGCAGCATTGTTAAAATTACCATGATGACCTTCTGTAGACCCTATAGCATCTATCATGATCATCTAAGTCATTCTGCACTTATCAGAAAACACAACAGCCTGCCATTAGGCATACACCCAATTTAAGTGTTTCGTGGCAAATTATTGCCGGGCTTGTCGGTGAGCTGTGGTCAATTTGGTACCATTTGCTGAGAGATTTGCAGTCAGACCTGCTTCACCCAGTCTTTTCCTAATCGTCCACTGATTTACACTGACATTGAGAACTTATTGAAGCTTTTGTGTCAGTTCAATCGTGTTCAGTAGCCGATTTCTCAAAGTACTTGTTACTGGAAAACGATTATCACACCCTGATCCTATGCGCCAATGGCCAGATCCTGGTCGCCGAATATACCCACGGGTCTCTTGAAACCTCTGGTATACCAGACGAATAGGGAAGCGGCTAAAATTTAGCTGTCGAGCGACTTCATTTTGATTATAGCCTGCTTTAGGCAAGGCAATAACTTGAACGGCTTCTGCGGGCATGGTATCCATATTTTTTCAGTAAATCCATCTGTTTCTAATAAAAACGTTATCACGTTACCGGAAACTGATTAAAACTCCAAAACAACACCCTTTGTGTAGCTCCTGGTAAAGGTGCAAGTAGTGAAATGCAAATGGGTGAATTTAGGTAATTGGGTATACCGCTGGTTTTTGTGAGTTACGTGAAGTTCAATGATCTTAATTTTGTGTTTTTATAAAGCTATCTTTGTATGCTTCAATTTTGCTTAATTATTTGTATTCAATATCTTTAGATTTAAGAAAAAAACAGTATTAAACGAAATTACAAGCCATGTGCGATTTTTTTGCTCTCAAGTGTAGTTAAGACAATAAATAAACTTGGCCGATTACTTCTTTTTTTAAAAAATCTTTATAGAGCTTTTTCGCTAGTGCGAATATGACACTCTGTAGGTAAACATGACGAAATAAAAATAAGTGTTAGCTTAACAATAAAAATGTAAAATTATAAGTTTTTTTTTGTTGTGTAAAATTGTAACTAGGTTCTGGGTCGGTTTTTCAGAGTGATCTTAACCATATTTATTATTTGGCGTGTCTGATTCGCACGCAAAGTAATCCGTTCAATTTTTATAATCTAGAACGCAAAAGGCAACATAGGTGTGATTTTAGACGTAAAAATCTGACACGACCGAGAGAGGTCTTTGATAGGAATAGATATCTTTTTAAAATGATAAGGAATTATCTGCTGCCAGCGGCTTTGCCCGCGTGATAGTGGAAAATTATCCCAAGGGAACGTACTTTCAGGATAAAAAGTATCATATGTGCTTTTCCAGGACATGGTCTACCCTTGTACCAAGTGTCATCGAGATCCATTTAGTAGTTTTTGTGTAAAAGAGTAACAAACATCCGTACATCGTTTTTTTTTAATTGATATAAACTAGTGCTTGACTGCGATCCTACCTGATGGTAAGCAGTGATGCAATCTCAGATGGCGAGGCGCACTAGTTTATTAAGAGCCTATTCACTCTAGCCTTGAAGACACAAGTTGATATGTTAGTCAGTCAGTTTCTTTTTTATGTATAGACTAACTTTGGATCTCCGTTTCGTGAATTTCGGGAACGCCTCTCTTAGTGCTCGTCTATGTCATAAAAGGAAACTTTGTGCATAATTTTATGCTCTTAGTCCAATTAGTTTCGGCTGTGCGTTGATATGTCAGTCAGTCAGTTTCTCCTCGTATATTTATAGATATTGCACTGTACAATTCCCTCTCCGGAGAGGAAGCCTGAGTCCCAGCTGTGGGAACATTATAAGGCTGACTATTCTATGCTTGGGCTTTTTTTAAATGAACATTTAAATCCAGAAGATAGATAGATATATTCTTTATTGTACACCAAAAATAAAAATTACATCAGGAACTCATCTAATATTATTTTTTACTTACGTTACGCGTCCGTGTTTGTGTCACAGAAATTTATATGTGTATCCAACTGAACTGTAGTGACGTACGAAATCCTAAAATAAGAGTCAATCCAACAAACCTTTGATTTTGGGATTGAAATGTTTGTTTTGTTACTTTATAAGCAATTTATTATGATAAGGAAACTTACTATAACAAAGCGATTTTTAGCGGTTCCTAAGTGATAGTCAGAATATCATCTCTCGTACTAGGTTAAAGCGTGGGTCCGTAGGACACGGCAACTTAACTATCTCATTATTTCTGCCAGGTTCAGCACGCATGTGGCGCTCAAAATGACCGCTGTGCCATACTGGGCGAGAATGGCCATACTGTTTGGCAAGATGATGCACTCAGTCACAACCAAAGTGAACCCTGATGAGTTCTTCGCTGTCGTCAAGCCACCGTTCTTCACCAGGGACAACCAACACGATAGCTCCGAGTTTCTGGGGTAAGTTCTAGTTATTTTATTTATTCGGATGTTTAACACATTTCAGCGCAGGACTAGAGTTCTAAAGCCGTGCACGTATGAACAAATTGGTTGCTTTGCAACAACTTGCTTACTCCACGTTAATATTACATTTAAACAAACTCTTTTTACTGTCCGCTCAACCGATTTTGACTTATTCCGTGGGCATGGATGGCATTAAAAGCAAAGTGTTTACAATACCAACTATTTACTGCAGCCGCCATTTGTCATGCTACTAACGCAATAAAAGTCAAAATCGGTTGAACGGGCTGTCAATAAGTTTTGTTTGAATGTCTAATCTTAACGCGAATAGAGTATAAAGAACATCGAATACTGTTCGTCAAATATGATGTGCGCGAACTCGATTCGAACTATATTCGCGTTCTTAATCGAAAATGCCATTCACACTTACGAATCAAATGTTTAAGTTTGATGGTAATGTTCGCTATGTTCGTACGTACGTACATCAATGCTGTGCTGGGCGCCAATACATACTAACACATACTTGACACTAACGCAGCGGAGTTCTTGTCAATCTTTTTTCATGATCTTAACAAAATAAATTATGACCACTTATTTGGGTACCTTGGTAACGAATGTTTAGCTAACTGTATTGACTTGATTTAAATATACCCTACACTTTAGCTTTGTTTTTGATCGATATTGTAAATTTTATTCTAACTTTGCATACGTCATTTGTCATCAGACGACGATTTATTTATATTGAAATTCAAATCCTATGTAAGTTAACTGTATCTGGTTCTGGTTATAAATAAAGATTCTATAACGGACGTTCGTCTTAGTCGACAATCGATCAACATAAAGTGTGACTGAAGTGTATTTCGTCCACTCTATCACCGATTAAAAAAATATTAAAATACAATATATCCAATATAATGCCATCGAGTGATACGTATGGTGTTATAAACTTAAAATAAAAAGATTTGAGGAACTTAAAAATATCAAGCGTAAATACGATATTTACATTATTTTCCAAGATAATAAGCGACATACTATGCGTTCCAAATGAGAATAGGATCGATTGCCATGTTGTGACGTCACGCAGTACTGTCAAATCGAAAAAAAAAAACTGGCAAATTTAGAGAACTCGGAAATTAGTAAAATTGAAGAACTGTATTCTAATTAAACTTTTTTCGTTCACTGTTCGTAATTAAATTCATTTTTTCTTAAATTAATTAAAGTTTAAAAATTTATTTCCTCGATTTAACAGTAATTCGTGACCTAACAACATGGCAATCGCCTAAGAAGGACCAGCAGTATGAACTAAAATAATAGGTACACATTTCCGGACACACAAAGATATTATACGTATAGGCAATAAAACTAAACTGGTGGACAAAAAAATTAGGCCACTTTTATTTTTATGATTTTTTTTCAAGTAATTACATTCTATTCCATTCATTCTACTCCATACAAAGACATGGCTTAAAGGATTAAGTGTCCAAACCGTAGACCGGGAGAACGATATGCACAATGTGCCATATCTGAAAGGGTAAGCTTTGGAGGTGGTTCAATTGTGTTCTGGGGAGGCATAAGCTTAAAAGGCCGTACAGAGCTGGTTATCGTAGAAAGAGGAACTGTGACTGCTGAATCGTACATGAATGACATTCTTGTAGAGCATGTAGTGCCATATTCAGAGTTTACTGGTCCGCAATTTAAATTAATACATGATAATGGGCGCCCGACACTGCGATGTGCGTTAAGAAGTTACTTGCGAGAAGTTGAGATACAGGTTCTGGACTGGCCAGCACGAAGTCCTGACCTACATCCTATAGAACAATTATGGGACGAGCTAAAACTAAGAGTATGACAGCGAGAACCAGCTCCGCAGAACTTGCAGCAGCTGAAATCGACTTTATTAGAGGAATGTTAAACCATACCTCAATCTACCATTAGAAAGTTGATAAAATCCATGAATAAAAGGATGGTATGTGTTGTCAAAGCCAAAGGAGGCAATACATGTTGAACACAAAAGAAAGATTAGATAAGTGAAACCATTTTAATTTTTTTAAATTATTATTAATATTAGTGTGAAGTCGAAGTTAATTTTTTCTTCATTTTTGTTATTTCTTGTATATTGTTAAGAAAAAAAGTTGTTTCATTTAAAAATTCATTATATAATGTTAGAATAAACACGTAATACAAATAAAATAAAAATAAAAAGGTTTTTGTTTTGAAACACCGTTAAAACAACACATTTGGTTGGTAGTCTAATTTTATTATTCACCAGTTTATAGTATGCCTCGTTGGTCTAGTGGTCACAAGTGCTACTGCGAAGCACGTGTTAGGTACTGGTTTTGATTCTTAGGTTGGGTAAAGTACTTTGTGTTTTTTCCACCAGTCTAGTTTTGCTTGGATTGCCTGGCACTCTATTACATGGAAACTTAAACATAACTGAAAAAATATAGTATGATGCACAGGTCTGTCGCACCCATCGGGGTGTACAGACTGATGTGTTGAGTATCTAGCAATATTTAAAGTTATGTTCTCTCAATTGACGTAAACAATAAAGCAGCCCCCCTAGCCAAGTTATAACTGTTTCGCTTGCGTCGAACGCCTCGAGTTGGCCACGCCACCGATTCTTTTGTTCTGACCACGACCTAGACCGTGACGTTTAAAGTAAGATTGTTTTAATCTTGTTTCGGTGTGGGTAAGAGACAGAGCTGTACAGGTTGTCTAGCGCCATCTCTTACCCACACTGAAAAAAGATTAAAACAATCTTATTTTGAGATGACGATGAGTGTTGAGATGACGTCATTCCCGTACATTTGAAGTTTTCTACTAGCGTTAACGATTTCAGGTTATCAACTTGGCTAAGGGTACAGGAAGTAAATCGCTGAATAAATTGGAGAAATCAAATCTTTCTGTTCATTTCCTTTTATATTGGCGGCGCAACTTGTTGCAATGAAAAACGAGAGCCGGGCTGTCTGCCTCCGGCGCACTAAACTATTTATAAAATTATTTTCCAATCCACGATTGAAATATATTTTAGAAATAGCTACTAGTACAGTCTAAGGTAAAACTGACCATAATAGGGTAGTGTCCAGGGTCAAAATAATTACATTTTAATTTAGACCGTATTTTAGATTGTAAAAAAATATTGGACACGTATAAAAATACGTGTTTTTTTTTTGTTTAATCGAAAAAAGAATAATCTTTTTTCGATTAAACAAAAAATAACAAATATATAGCCCATTAAAGTTACGTGTGACGTCACCCCGTGCGAAAAAATGCAGCACGGCGTGACGTCACACGTAACTTTAATGGGCTATATCTTTGTCATTTTTGGTTTAATTTACAAATAAAAAAATACGTGTCCCTTATTTTTGAATAATCTAAAAGACGGACTAATTACATTTTTTACGGCCACTAGCCTATTTGGCATGGCTGCCTCTGAAAGGGCAATCGAAGGAAAAGTCAGGTTCTACTGAGTCTGCCGCCGCAAGAGATGCCTCGGGTGTCGGGAGTTGCAAGACCGTTCCCGGTCACCGTAGGCGCAGGCTCGCCATTTTGTCGTCCGCTAAGTAAGTCCAAGTTCGGGTTGAGGGCGCGTTGTTTCACACGCGCATCAAACAGATTTCAGCAAAATCGATAGGACCCAGTAGGGCTGCCAGAAAGGTCGAAAGAGTTGTTATAGCCCTGGAACGCAAAGGGCAACTGAAGAACCTCGCTCCACCCAGACCGGGACAAGTTTTTAGACAATTTCCCACCTGAAAAAAAGCTTATATTGGTTTTGTTACCGCTGACGTGCATCCTACTACACAAACTACTTCATATCAAGCTTATCTTACAATAGGAGTGTGAATGAAGCCGGCATAATACCGGGGTTTATGTACGGGGAGCGTCGCGTACAAAAACAGATCAGTATAAACTGGAAATTTCCTATGGCTTAGTAATGTCGAGACAGGAGAATAAAACTGGCGTCGCGACCTCTGACAATTAAAGCTTTTACTTGAAAAGTGTCCCAGAGTGCCTGCAGTCAATTTTAAAAGTATTATTTTTAGTTTATGCGAAGTCTGAATATAGTTTGTTCAGAATCGACATTAGGGACATTAGGGGCCAGCAAACAGTTGGGTGCGAACGTGAAACAACCCCTCAGTTGCCTGGATGGCCCGGTGACTATGTATTTTTGCTGACATACAACTTATAATTATTTATTATGTGATTTTTCATGACACAGTTGAATTTTATACATAGATTCTTTACATAAAAATACTAGACGGTGTTTCAGATTTCACAAATACTAAAAATAAGATTGTGTTGCACAATAGTTCTTTTCCAAGTGTATATGTGTTTTTAACATATATATTTACTAGCTTTTGCCCGCGGCTTCGCCCGCGTGGCATTAAGCCGCGTTTTCACTAGGACACATGTCGCGGAGACATATCGCGGAGACATATCGCCCAACATTCACGTGGTATGTCTCTGCAACTTTGTGGGACAATGTCGCTCGACATTTCCCTTGTTCACATTGGCCAGTCGTGATCAGTATGTCGCCCGAGGAGGTAGTGTTGTTCAGTGCAGCTTACATAATTATTCGGAAGACAATAGCAAAACGTAAAAAAAAGAGGTGGTGGGCCCGTGAATATTTGCTACAAAGGGAAAGTTCAAGTTTAAAGCCGCGTTTTCACTAGGACACATGTCGCGGAGACATATCGCCCAACATTCACGTGGTATGTCTCTGCAACTTTGTGGGACAATGTCGCTCGACATTTCCCTTGTTCACATTGGCCAGTCGTGATCAGTATGTCGCCCGAGGAGGTAGTGTTGTTCAGTGCAGCTTACATAATTATTCGGAAGACAATAGCAAAACGTAAAAAAAAGAGGTGGTGGGCCCGAGAATATTTGCTACAAAGGGAAAGTTCAAGTTTAATAAACGCAAATCGCGCCGGTCGACGCTCGCAGAGCATCGACTAGCGACAAGTTGCGCGACCCGTAAAAATCCCGCGCGACGTCGGGCGACATCGCGCGGGACACGTGAATTTCGTGTCGAGCGACAGAGTCGCGGAACAAATGTCCCCTATTGAAAATGCGGCTTAATAAACGCAAATCGCGCGTGTCGACGCTCGCAGAGCATCGACTAGCGACAAGTTGCGCGACCCGTAAAAATGCCGCGCGACGTCGGGCGACATCGCGCGGGACACGTGAATTTCGTGTCGAGCGACAGAGTCGCGGAACAAATGTCAAATGCGGCTTTAGGAATCGGCATAAAAGGTGGCCTATGTTCTTTTCCATGTCAAAGGCTATATGCATGCCAAATTTCATCCAAATCCGTTCGGCCGTTTTTGCGTGATTAAGTAACAAACATCCACAATTTCACATTTATAATACACTTCTGGACACATCTATTGGCCCACCTTAGAGTTTAGGTTTCGATGGCCCCTACCGAAATATGATTGCTAGATTGAACAAAAACTGTTTATGCAGTTTTAAACCTGATACATTTTACCATCTTTTTCGATCGTATTGTTTTAAATTTGAATTCAGAATACCATACGACATGGAGCTACGCCTAACAAGTCGGATATGCGCCTTGTTAAAGGAAATTGATTTTTGAATAAAAAACATGTTTTATCAAATAAAGGTTTAATTTAATAACGCGTGTTGCCTCCATGGGCATCTACCACAGCTCTCATACGATTAGGCATAGAGTTTATCAACCGCTCTATGAAATTTTGAGGGATCATCTCCCATTCCTCTTCTATGGCAGTTTTCAACTCCTGCATCGTCTGGGCAACTGGCTGACGAGCCCTAACACGTCTTTTTAGCTCGTCCCACATGTGCTCAATGGGGTTCATGTCTGGGCTTCTGGCTGGCCAGTCCATAACTGTGATGTTCACATCCCGAAGATATTCCCTGACGATGCCGGCCGCATGAGCTCTTGCATTATTATGCATAAAAAGGAAATTTGGGCCCACATAGTCCGCGTATGGTATCACGTGAGGTTCTAAGCACTCACGAATATACCTTTCAGCATTTAATGTTGGCAGCCGTGGTCCTGTAACAACCTCAAGTTGAGTTTTGCCGCTCGCGGATATACCGCCCCAGACAGTCCATGAGCCACCGCCATAAGCAACCCTCTCTTCAAAGCAGCATTGTGCGAAACGCTCTCCTTTACGTTGGTAGACCTTCTTCCTTCCATCATTGCCATGTAACACAATTTTAGACTCATCAGAAAAGAGTACACGGCTCCAATCTTGCTGTGTCCAATTTAAATGACTGCGTGCGAAATGAAGGCGCGCTGTTCGGTGGGCTCGCGTTAGTTTGGGCTCATTAGCTGGCTTGTGTGGTACCATATCGCGTTCTTTTAACCTTCTCCGAACAGTTCGAGCGCTCACAGATACTCCGTGGAAGTCGCGAAGTTGGTTTTGTATCTCAATGGAGGTAAGGTGACGATTTCTCAAGCTAGTCGTCACGATGAATCGATCCTGCCTTTCACTTGTGACCCGAGATCGTGGCCTTCCTTGGCGACGAACAAAGCCGCCAGTCTCTAGGTACCTCCGATAAACATTTCGGACCGCAGATCGACTTAAATTAAGTTGAGCACTCACATTTCTTTGGCTGTGTCCGGCCTGAATAAGTGCCACAGCTTGGGCGGCGACTTCAGGTGAAGTATCCATAGATTATTGATAGAACCTCACCTTAATGTTAAGAATAAGTAATGTTTGTTGCAAAACCAAAGATATCAATCACTTTTTCAAGAATTAAATCCAAGTAAACCAATAAAACCAAGTTTTCTTAGTATTCGATTGTTTGATATCAACAAACACGCTCCAAATTGTCTTTTGTTTCTTTAAATTCTGTGTTCGAAATTCAAAAAAAGACTATTGAATGAAATTGTGAATGTGCCAGGTTCAAAACTGCATAAAAACTTTTTGCTCGACCTAATATAAAATTTTAGCTAGGACCAAACGAAACTGAAAATACAAGGTGGGCCAATAGATGTGTCCAGAAGTGTATTAGTTAGGATGTGTTTGTCGCAAGCGAAGTCGCTGGCAAAGTGATAGTTAGTAAATATGTCACAAGAATCTTAATTCTTTATTTTCGGACCTCACCCTCACTTTATGTAACTTCTCCCTATAACATCAACTCTTACGCAACGTTCAGCAACTTTTAAGTTTTAGACAAAAAGATTTCCCATCTTACAAAAAAATATTTATCCGGAATTTGGGTAAGTATAGCTACAGCAGGTCCTACTTATCAATTGTTTTTTAGGGTTCTATACCTCAAAAGGAAAACGGAACCTTATGGGATCACTTTGTTGTCTGTCAGTCTGCCTGTCAAGACGCTTCATCTCGAGAACGCCTGGAAGTATCGGATTGAAATTAAAACCATAACTCAGATCTGCGGTCCCTTGAAGCTGTTAAAAAATGAAACTCCTAGATTAACGAAAAAAAAGATACGGCTATTTATGTAGTAAAAAAACGTTTATTTCAACACTCTCAAGGAAATCAAAATTCATAGGGTACTTCCTTTTGACCTAGAATCCTGAAAGGCATAAAGCAAGGACTCATAGAACAGATATAGGGATAAATCTGAAAACAGTAAATTTATATATATAAAAAATATATATATATCAAAAATAATCGTCGTGCTCGAGCTGGAGAACTCGCGGTGCAATGGAAGGACATGATTCACAAAGACGTCTCACAGCCAGTTTCTTCATCAACAACTAAAACTATCAGTAAAAGTATTAACTTTTACTTGACTATTACTGATATTATAGCAAATGTGTTTCTTCATCCAAGTAACAGCTAAACTAAAAGTCAATAGAGTTACCATAACACAAACGGCATAATTACCCCAAAAAAACGTGGGGAGCTTTTTTTACGCATGACAACATCGCAATATCCACTGTCAAGTAGTGTCAAAAAGTCGAATGTCAGTTGATTCTGTTTATACGAACGCCAACGAACGATTTTTTTTAGAATTGAATTGATTGATAACATAAGTAAGGCGATTAACACACGGCACCGCGCACCGCCGCGGAGGGCGGTGGCGGTGAAGCGGATTTCTTAGCGGTGCTCCGCGTGGTTAGGCGGTTTATGCGCCCAACCGCGCGGATGGATTTAACGCAATTTTGACCAGTTTTATCACAGCCACTGGCGAAAATGGACTCTGAAGTGGTGGCAGCATCTGGCTTTTATGGCGTAGAAAGAAAAAAGTAAGAAGTTATTGAGTTCATCCATTTTTACGTAGCATAACTCTAAATGGGACTTTCATGTTATCCTACAAAAGTTTGAAAACAAAAACACGAAAATATTTTTTTTGAACTATACACGAATGTCCACTTCTTCATTTGATTATTTGTTAGCAAAGATAAATTGCAACACGTCCTGCATCCACAAAAATCCGCGCGGTTATGCGGTGCCCCGTGTGTAAGCGCGCTCCACCGCGCGGAAATCAGCGCGGAGGAGCGGTGGTTGCTAGAGCACCGCTCGACCGTGGCTCGACCGCGCGGTCGGGCGGTGTACGTGTGTAAGGTATCAACGGATTTCTAAGTGACCATTGTAATATGAGATCCGCTTCACCGCCAACCGCGGCGGTGCGCGGTGCCGTGTGTTAATCGCCTAAATGATTTAAAAAAAATAATGCTATTAGTTGTTGTTATTGCTATTAACAACTGTTATTGGATTTTTTGAAGTGAAAACTTCTTTAGCGGCGTTGAGCACTTTTTCTGTAATGGGTATAAAATCTTAAACTCGCGTCAGGACACGTGACCTGATCGAAAAAGCGTAAGACGGATGGAGAGTAGACAGCTATCCCTTATCGCGCGTTGTGAAAGGGGGCTAGACGGAAAAAATTCTCACGAAAAATTGTACCGACACTTTTACTGTCAAAATATAAATCCAAGATGGCGGCTGCAAGAAATTATCAACTTTTTCGTCATGGGTGTCGTTTTCATGGTTTTCGAGGGTGTTGAAACCGATGGTACTGTCAAAATATAAATCCAAGATGGCGGCTGCAAGAAATTATCAAATTTTTCGTCATGGGTGTCGTTTTCATGGTTTTCGAGGGTGTTGAAACCGATAGTACAGTCAAAATGTAAATCCAAGATGGCGGCTGCAAGAAATTATCAAATTTTTCGTCATGGGTGTCGTTTTCATGGTTTTCGAGGGCGTGGAAACCGATGGTACTGTCAAAATGTAAATCCAAGATGGCGGCTGCAAGAAATTATCAACTTTTTCATCATGGGTGTCGTTTTCATGGTTTTCGAGGGTGTTGAAACCGATGGTACTGTCAAAATATAAATCCAAGATGGCGGCTGCAAGAAATTATCAACTTTTTCGTCATGGGTGTCTTTTTCATGGTTTTCGAGGGTGTTGAAACCGATGCTACTGTCAAAATGTAAATCCAAGATGGCGGCTGCAAGAAATTATCAACTTTTTCGTCATGGGTGTCGTTTTCATGGTTTTCGAGGGTGTTGAAACCGATGGTACTGTCAAAATATAAATCCAAGATGGCGGCTGCAAGAAATTATCAACTTTTTCGTCATGGGTGTCTTTTTCATGGTTTTCGAGGGTGTTGAAACCGATGGTACTGTCAAAATGTAAATCCAAGATGGCGGCTGCAAGAAATTATCAACTTTTTCGTCATGGGTGTCGTTTTCATGGTTTTCGAGGGCGTTGAAACCGATGGTACTGTCAAAATATAAATCCAAGATGGCGGCTGCAAGAAATTATCAAATTTTTCGTCATGGGTGTCGTTTTCGTGGTTTTCGAGGGTGTTGAAACCGATAATACTGTCAAAATGTAAATCCAAGATGGCGGCTGCAAGAAATTATTAATTTTTTCGTCATGGGTGTCGTTTTCATGGTTTTCGAGGGTGTTGGAACCGATAGTACTGTCAAAATATAAATCCAAGATGGTGGCTGCAAGAAATTATCAAATTTTCCGTCATGGGTGTCGTTTTCATGGTTTTCGAGGGCGTGGAAACCGATGGTACTGTCAAAATGTAAATCCAAGATGGCGGCTGCAATAAATTATCAACTTTTTCGCCATGGGTGTCGTTTTCGTGTTTTTCGAGGGTGTTGAAACCGATGGTACTGTCAAAATATAAATCCAAGATGGTGGCTGCAAGAAATTATCAAATTTTCCGTCATGGGTGTCGTTTTCATGGTTTTCGAGGGCGTGGAAACCGATGGTACTGTCAAAATGTAAATCCAAGATGGCGGCTGCAAGAAATTATCAACTTTTTCGCCATGGGTGTCGTTTTCGTGGTTTTCGAGGGTGTTGAAACCGATGGTACTGTCAAAATATAAATCCAAGATGGTGGCTGCAAGAAATTATCAAATTTTCCGTCATGGGTGTCGTTTTCATGGTTTTCGAGGGCGTGGAAACCGATAGTACTGTCAAAATGTAAATCCAAGATGGCGGCTGCAAGAAATTATCAACTTTTTCGCCATGGGTGTCGTTTTCGTGGTTTTCGAGGGTGTTGAAACCGATGGTACTGTCAAAATATAAATCCAAGATGGTGGCTGCAAGAAATTATCAAATTTTCCGTCATGGGTGTCGTTTTCATGGTTTTCGAGGGCGTGGAAACCGATGGTACTGTCAAAATGTAAATCCAAGATGGCGGCTGCAAGAAATTATCAAATTTTTCGTCATGGGTGTCGTTTTCATGGTTTTCGAGGGCGTGGAAATCGATGGTACTGTCAAAATATAAATCCAAGATGGCGGCTGCAAGAAATTATCAACTTTTTCGTCATGGGTGTCGTTTTCGTGGTTTTCGAGGGTGTTGAAACCGGTAGTACTGTCAAAATGTAAATCCAAGGTGGCGGCTGCAAGAAATTGTTAACTTTTTCCTCATGGGTGTCGTTTTCGTGGTTTTCGAGGGTGTTGAAACCGATAGTACTGTCAAAATTTAAATCTAAGATGGTGGCTGCAATAAATTATCAACTTTTTCGATATGGGTGTCTTTTTCATGGTTTTCGAGGTTGTTGAAGCCGATAGTGCTGTCAAAATGTAAATCTAAGATGGCGGATGTCAGAAATTATCAACTTTTTTGTCATGAGTGTCGTTTTCATGGTTTCGAAGATGTTGAAATAGTGCTGTCAAAATGTACATAAAATAGGATAGTATTTTTTAGTTATATTGTATTGGCTAGACGGAAAAAATTCTCACGATAAGTTGTAACGACACTTTTTCTATAGTAAGCTATTGTAAGCCGTGCGGCGTGCGCATGTTTCTCTGTCTTTCTCTCTTTCTCTCTCTTATAGAAAGCAAGCCAGAACGGAACTTCGTTCCATCCGGGTGTCCCTTGACACCTCAGTAGTTTTTCGGAGAGATAAACTTTTTAATGTAAAATAATTGTAATAGTTTTAAAGTGTTAAATTTTTAATGTAATATAAATTGTCATGTTTGTGTACGATAGCGCAATAAATGAATATTGTATTCTACCACATAAATGATAGTACTTTTATACTGATAAAGCAATTGGTGCAAAATTATTCCCTAACCATTCCAAAATATCAAACATGCTCAACGTTAATAATCAAGTTTTCACTTCTGCCGGCACTCCCGGAGTGCAATTTTTTTTTTTAAACCGTTATTTTTATACGAGTAGGTACACAAGCGCTAAAGTTCGCAGAGCCTAACTTCACACTCGCCAAGATAGAACGGCCGTACTGTACATTAGTTAATTTAACGTAGTCTTATTAAATACAAACTGAAAATAAACTTAATTTTCTGTGGTTGGCGTCAGTTTATCTTGTAACAACAGGCTGAGGTATGTAACTGTTTCCTTTGAAATTCTGTATCGGAACAGAAAATCAGCGTCGTTCCATACGAAATGATCTTTGCGAACATTAAACTTTTTACGTCTACGCGTTAAATAACTAACGATAAGTTCATCGTCTGATGATCTTGAACTTTCACTGGACGAAGTTCGTGAAGACATATTAGTGAAACCTAAATAACCTACAACTTTGTCAAAATGACAGTGACTTTAGCTTTAACAGCCCCTTAATGAGTAGTAAAAGTTAAAGGCAAAAGTAACAGTTAAATCAACAGTTAAAATTTTGAAGAAACGAATTTGACCGTTACTTTTACTTTATGACGTTACTTTGGCTGTTACTTTAGATGAAAAAACTGGCTGTCAGTTGATACTTGCAAAAGAGTCCTAAAAAGAATGGGTTACGGATTTTACACCGCTAAGGAGAAACCACTTTTGACTGCTGTACAAAAGAAAAAGAGGTTGAAATTTGCTCGTGATCATTTAAATTGGACTTCCGATCAGTGGCGTAGTATCATTTGGAGTGACGAGTCCAAATTTGAAGTGACAGTCGGCGATGACAGGAAAAAAGCGATTCGGAACAAAAATGAGGCATTTCATACTGATTACAGTCTCAAACGCAAAGTGAAGTTTTTTAGTCTCTTATAATATGGGGCTGCATGTCTGCACAAGGTGTTGGTGGTATGCAGTTTGTGGATGGTACTATCAATGCTGCAAGGTATCATAACTTTTTGGAAGATAATTTACTGCCCTCTATTCCGTCACTTAAGCATCAAGATTCCTTCATTTTTCAACTGGATGATGCTTCCTGCCATACTGCAAGGACAACAAAGACGTGGCTACTGGCGAAAAGCATCCCTACAATCGAATGTCCATCTAACAGCCCGGACTTGTCGCCGATCGAGACCCTATGGTGGAAAATGAAAAAAGTTCTCCGTAAAAATCCATCAAGATCGAAGAGCGACTTAAAAGCTAAACTCTTGGCCGTCTGGGAGTCAATTATGCCTGAGGAGTGTGCAGCGTTGGTTGCAACCATGCCTCTTCGCATTAAATCTGTCATTAAGAGCAGAGGCTAACTAAGTGGTAGACGAACTATTTTGCGTGAGTGACAAGGGTAGACGAATACTTTTGCGTTATGTTTTTTAGAATATACAAGGTGCAGGTTTGAAGCTGCAAAAAAATTCAGGAGGTAATTATGTTAGTGATTCTCGACCCGAATCAATAACAAAATGAGTAGGTAATTTTTTTTATTTTTTTTCTTATTTATGGAAATCGGTATGTGTGAACTACCTTTGTTAAAACGCAGCCAGTCTGATACCTGCCTTATAACCGCGCTTTCACACACACAAAAACGCAATGATAGTTTCATAATAAAGCACCTATCATCGTCCCGTGCGGACACACCCTAGCCACGCCCCCGCGGCCATCGATCAATCGATTTACTTTAGTGCAATTGTTGTCACCGACGTGTGCATACGCGTGCACTTTCCGCTCTCAGGTTCGCCTTCGGTTAACGGTTACGTACGCGGTGTCTAGTGCTAAAAAATGACGGACCAATACTCAAATGTAGAATTGACGGAGATGGTCCGCTTGTATGCTATCAGTGGAGACAGCGTATCTCGAGCTATCGAGATGTTCGTAGAACTGTTTCCCAATAGCCAAAGTCCATTTTAAAATAAGACTAGTGTACCTACGCAAAGGAAATCACCAGTGTTACACAATTACGTGAAAAGGTGATAAGTGCTTTCGAAACTTTGAAAACAAATGTGTTTGTGCTACTTAAATTAAAAGGAAATCAACAACGTCGTGCTAGACTCTGCCTGGATTGTGAAGGTGGACACTTTGAACAATACCTCCAGGTAACATAAGTAGGTACTTAGGTAATTTATTTATTTCATTTGTGAACATAAAAAAAACATTTGTAAATAAGTTATTAGCCAAATCAATTTGATTAACGTAAATCAGTTGATTTAAAATTTTTAACTATGCCAAAAATACCTACCTATCAGGCAAGATAAATCATTAAAAACCCTATCTACCTACCTACTTAACTAGCACAAATTACCTTGAGGTATTTTTGTCGGTCCTCAACCCGTTAAAAAGTAGGAAGGGATGTTTTACATCAACCAATTTAATCCACACAAAAAAACGAAATTATTACGGAAAACTGACCTTGATAATGAATTACCGGTCTACAACGCGCCGACTGCGATTGCATGTAGGTAGGTATGTATCTACCTACTACTTACTAGACGCCGTCGTCCGTTTTGTTTAGTGCCTAAATCCCGCGCGCGCGCGCTCGCTTTCATCATACCTACCGAGAGGGCATGTCAACATCTTGTAGGTACAACATACTAACATTATGCGTCTCAGTCACGGTATCAGTAATAAAGCAAAACTAAGGCTAACATAAATAAACATTATTTTGGCTAAGCTATGTTCCGTCTAACTTGCAATCATAGTTTCAAAGTTAAGCAGCAGGTACACGAATATTGCTTACGTGATATGTAATTGGTGCCTTTACACGTCGAATCAGCTTCGGCCAATCGCCATCCCTAGCCATTGTGTAAATGGGGTCTTGGTCATGAAATGGCATGAATGGCGTAAGCTGTATCCCGTTTACACAATGGCTAGGGATTTTTTTTTCGGTGGGAAATTCATCTAATGGCATCCCCCGCTCTTGGGCGGAGCGGGAGATAGTGTTAGACTTTTACTGACTAAAAACCCACTCCTGTTCCTTCTTGCCTTTCGTACCGGGACCGAGCTTCCCTTTCGGATAACCCTGGCTCCAGTAGGCTTCAACCCGGCTGGGCCCCTGCTGCTGCTGACAACTCTTTCAGGCGCGCGGGAACAGTGCGCGCCGTCGACTACTTGGGCTCGGTCCGGACAGTTACCGGACTGTCGGATAGCGAGCTACCCATTGCTCGCCGTCCGCAAGCCCGCGCCAATCGTGGCCGGAAATCGGGATCGGAATCCCGGCGGCGGGGCTGGGGCGCTGTGAGCGCCGCCGTTGCCTGATGCGGTCGGCATTCTCCTTTGCTAGCATTACACAAAGGCTAGGGATGGCGGTTGGCCGAGGCTGGGCCCACGAGGAAACGCACCATAAGGTTTATTGACCTCGGCCTAACCTCTTATTCATCAGCTGATAGGTAAATAACTAACGACGCAACGTCAACTTGTACTTTTAAAAGATTTTGCATTGTAATGATGCTTAAAAATTACATTATGATCATCGAAATTTAACTAGGTAGGTACATCTAAGGCTAAATTATTCGTTTTTAACATTTCGTAGAATAAGTGGGCGGAGCCTCGTACAGGTTGACGCCCTCACACACACAGAGACATGACGTACGATAAATCGAATCACAACGGGTGATTCTGTTTTTTTAAGAAGTGTATTTAGAGAGTTATTCTGAAAAACGGTTAAAATTAAAAAAATTAAATAGCAAGTATTACTGATTATTGACCAGGTTTCGTATTTTTACATGATTATTTATGAGTTTTATTACAACCTCCTGAAATATTGTGCAGTTTTAAAACTGCACCTTGTATTTTTAAATTTTTGTTAAGTATGTAAAGTCATGAAAGAATTTCAGTTATGTTAAAATAAACTTTAAAATTTTCCTCAAATTGTGGTTTACTTTTTATTAAACGTTCTTAATTATTTTACCAATATTTACTTTCTATATTTTGCATCGGGGCTCGTACTTCAGTATTATCAGAAATATCAAATACTAGCTTTTGCCCGCGGACATGAAATACAGCTGTCAGCTGTCATGTCACTCAGGAATAAAGCTGCTTCGCTGAAAAAAAATCAGCAATCGGACCAGTAGTTTCAGATATATTTTCTAAAAACAACAAAAAAACATAGAAACAAACTTTACCTTCTTTGTAATATTGGTGTGACCTTTCGACCTATGAAGTCTAGACTTATTTCGAATAATAAAGTTCAGCTCTTTAGAGAACCTGCCAAGGCAGGTCTCCTGTTACTAATTAGTACGGAGATAATAACTAAGGATATTTAACTTTGAACGCATAAATAACATTTTCTAATTGTTCATTGAATTAATTGTCTCAGATTTAGGGCTTAGCTTTGGTTTATGTTCTAAAATGTTACGGAACCTTCATTAAGCAAATACAATAAGCATTTTTCATTACAGATCTTATTCTTTGATATTATCTAAACATACAAAGTTTTTAAAAAAACGCTTTTCTGAAAAAAGCGGCCAAGTGCGAGTCGGACTCGCCCATGAAGGGTTCCGTAGCAGCAAGTAACATAATATAAAAGTTCTTGTATTTCCTTGTAACTTTGATCGATGTCTTAATGATAGTGTTTTTTTTTAGATTTAAGACGTATAAAAAAACTACTTACTAAATCTCGTTCAAACCAATTTTCGGTGGAGGTTTGCATGGTAATGTACATCATATATTTTTTTAGTTTTATCATTCTCTTATTTTAGAAGTTACGGGTGTGTCACACACACACACACATTTTACGTCTTTGGAAGTGTCTCTCGCGCAAAATATTCAGTTTAGGAAAATATGATATTAAAACCTCAATATAATTTTAGAAGACCTATACATAGATACCCCACACGCGTATGGGTTTGATGAAAAAAAATAGTATAGTTATTATAGTTTCGGAAAAAGTGGCTGTGACATACGGACGTACAGACAAACAGACAGACAGACAGACATGACGAATCCATAAGTGGGTGCGCACACTGGTGACTTGTCGCCGTGGCTTTTTCGTCACTTGTATCAAGTCTATGGATATGTATGGAGGGTGCGCGCACGTTACGACGCGACGTGACAGAAAAATGTATGAAGAGGGACAAAAAACAAAATTGTCGCCAAGACAAGTCCCCAGTGCGCGCACAGCCTAAGGGTCCCGTTTTTCTAGCTACCTGTAGGTAGTAGCTCTGCAAACCTGTAATTAAATTTTATAGTGCTTCCGAGAGGATTACATGAATGATATTTACTGTGCAAATTGGTTTCAAATAGGTTTCATTGGAAAAGCTTGAAATAAAAAATGGAAAGTCTCGGAAAGATATAAAGAGAATAATTATAGAATTCAG
The DNA here is from genome assembly GCA_910589285.2 of Mythimna ferrago. Classification (NCBI taxonomy): domain Eukaryota; kingdom Metazoa; phylum Arthropoda; class Insecta; order Lepidoptera; family Noctuidae; genus Mythimna; species Mythimna ferrago. The sequence goes on along the minus strand of OU342673.1, from coordinate 19,375,180 downwards.
TTCTTGATTTCATTTTTACAAACTTTTGTTTGACTTTCAATGTTTGTAGGTACATAGTTCATTAAACTTGACATACATTTTCACTATTTTTCATACATCCGCTCTTACGCGTGATTTTACACTTTTTTCATCAGATATTTTGGAAACACAGTTTCTTGTGGATATTATCTATATAGGCTTCTGTTGAAATCTATTTATAAATTTGTTTTGTGTGGATATCATAAAGACTAAAGTAGTAAAGACCTCTGAAAATCTGCTATTTTGCATGAACTTTGACACCTCATAATTTACTCAAAAATTTAAAAAAAGTCAAAAAAGTATAACAATAGAAACCTTGCAAATTTAATCAAGATTCAGAATGTTTTTTTTTTTTCAAAAAACTTATACGGTTTTTAAAAAACACGTTTTTCTTGGACCAAGTTTTGTAAAATATTAAAGAATTACTGAATGTCAACAGAGTTTTCAGTCGTTATCTCTCTGTTTTCGCATTACCTTTTCATCGAACATTGTGCTGGATGAACTTTTAAACCTTGCCAACGTTGAAGAAAGACAAGTGAAGAAGGGCCGTCTTAACTGAAATTTGTATATAGGTAATTTGGATGACATTGCATTACCATGGAGCTGGTCTGATGATACAATTAGATTGTGGTCATGGGAACTATGTACTGACCGCGACAAGATAACCCCATCGTGTTTGAGCTCTTTGGGACAGTCCCGACCGCGCGGTAAAAGCTTGTTATGATTTTTTTAAATTGAAAACTTACTAGCATCTACAATTTGCATTCATAGCGATGCACAGATTTGTTGACCATCACCTATTTTCGTAACGTTTTATACTAGTTCCATTTATTCTATCATGTGTTGCACGTGAGATGTTATTGTTACTGAGTGATGCACCATTGGCCGGTCTATTCCAAGTAATTTTCATGTCACAGCGTATTTCCTGCGGAGGGACACTAACAAACTATGTGTAACTCGCATCTAATAAATAATAGCTTTTGCCTGCGGCTTCGCTCTGGCTCTACCCTACTACACCTTACTCTACCCTACTCTACCCTGCTACACCCTATTTCACCCTACTCTACCCTACACTACCCAAATTTTCATTTTTTTTCCCATAAGAATCTTCTCCTCACAATAACAACAAAAAAAGAATTAGCGAAATCGGTTCAGCTGTTCTCGAGTTTTGCGCTTAGCAACACATTCAGCGATTCCTTTTTATATTATAGATAACTAAATTCAATTTAAATTCAGAATCGTTAAGTTTACGTTACTGGGAATAAATCTCATTAATGATATAATTTAAAAAAATAAAAGTAATATAAAAGTTGTAATCATTAACAATAGTATATTGTTACACTAGGAGTGAAAGTAACTCATTTCGTCCCGAGAAGGAGTTGGCGGCCGAGCGTAGCGAGATCGCTAATTCGAGGGACTAAATTAGTTACTTTCACCCCGAGGTAAGCACTGTGCTTTTCATTACGAATACAAGCAAAGTAAAAATAAATAAAAAGTTTGTAAAACCTGAGTCGTCGTACCTATGATTTCAGGTAGGTATCTTACTTCTGATTTAGGCGGTAAAAGGTTTTCCACTACTGCTTTAGCCTCTTCTCTTATGAAATTAGGCGTTAAATTACTATTTTAATCTGATAAACATGTTGATACAAATCTCTGTTGTACGGAAATGTAAACTAAAACTCGAAAAAACCAACGACTGATTGCCACTTTCCCGCCATTTTGTTTTTTTTTTTCTGTGTCCGGCCAGCTGTTCAGCCTCATTAATGAAAAATTAGAAATTAATTAGAATCTTTTAAAAATAAAGTATTCTAAAGAAATAGTCGGACAAATAAATCACTTAAAATATAATATTATTTAATTAATACTTATCTTTAAGTTATTTCAATTTTATATCGCGCTGTAATTGACTGGCTGTATGGAAAATTGGAACATGGTTCAGTAGAAATGTGTGGATAGAACTAGTTTTTTTTTTAATAATTTGACAGCTGTCAGTTGTAAAGTAAAACTCCCTAGGGATGAAAAGTATCACTTTCAGCCCGCTCCTCAGGCAACTTTTGACCTACTTTCAGAGTATGAGTAATGAAAATTATATTTATTTTGTTAATTAATTCCAAATTTTATGGATCAATTTTTATTCCTTAGATGAAGCCGGTATCTGACTATTCTGACAAGAAATACCAAAACTAACTCTGAAATCAAATCCTAAAATGATCGTAATGTAATGGTCTAATCATATAAGAAACGTGTAGATTTAGGTCTTTAGTGTTCTTTTGACGAAAGCACTATGCAGATTTGAGTGGACATGTCCAGACTGCAAGCATTCTGCTAGTGTGTAGCTCAACATATAAATATTTATAAAAGAGCTCAACGATCCTTTAAGCATTAAGACATCAAACTGCCAGACAAATAAAATCTACCCATAATACACCCCTATTTTTTAATGAGTACAAAAAAATGAGTATCCGTACTCGTTACTGATCATATTTGTGTACTTAGTCAAAAGAAAAAAAAAACGAATTCCCAAAATTGTCCACCGTTTGTCCTAATTGGTAAATTCAATAATTAATAATTGAATCAATTATTCATAACAATTGCTACTAGAAAATACTACGCGCAGTGTTTTTACAAGCTTTTATTTGGTTTCACCTGTCCCGATGTTTGTCTGTCATCAGATCTTGCAAGTTAAATTTGATCCACTTCCCGGTTACCGATTTAGTTGAAATTTTGTATACAAGTGTAAAGTGCGTGACAATCCAATATTATGATGACATGGAGCTGATCTGATGATGGAACCAGAAGGTGACCTTAGGAGCTCGGTAGTTAAACGATACGACCCCATCTGGTTTGGGCTTGTATGATTTCTCTTGATGAGTATTAATTATATAGGTATTACACTGCTATAAAAGCTTGCTATGAAAAAAATATTTTCATTAAAACTTGTTCCATTGTTTTTCATTCACAATGCCTGTACCCTATTTGCAGAAATTGAGTGACATTTTGGCATATAGACAAACTAATAAGTTTACTGTTTATGAGTATTACTTATTGAGACTTTAATTAAATAATAACGAGACCTTTTCTAATCTTCTTCTTCTAATAAGCCCTATAAGTATTTGTACTAATTAAAAATTAGTGGTGTATCCGTATCGATAAGCGGCTTTTCCTTGAATGAAAACTTGTTTCTAGTTTTACAATTTCATTGCGAGAAAGTGCAAAAGAAGAACACGAGTAAGGGTAGTCGAATGTTTTATTTTTAGCCGATAAATAAGGTTTTTAAGCCGTTTGTATTTGTTCTTTTTTTGTTTTCTTGTATGTTGTAAAATTGAAAAACGCTCTCCCACGGTAGACTAGAAGTAGTTAAAGCTATAATTTGCGCTCATTAAGATTTTGAAATCTATCTGCTATGTATTTTTCGTGCAAATACAACTGGCAAGCAGTAGAAAACCACACGTTAACTTGCTGTACTTTTCGTAGATGCATCCTTAGTGAGATGAAAACTTACATACGGTACTAAAGTATGTGAACATAAAGCAAGTATGAGATTTTAGACGAAATGTTGTTACATTGTTAACCGACGTCACACCTAACCTATGTACCTTTATATAAAATAGACACGTGCATTTTAAGTACCGGGCGAACATGCGCAGTATAGCTGGAAATGTTTGACCTATTTCCCGTAGTAAATACGTTTATGAATCTTATAGATTTTAGTTGGACGGGTTGCATCTTTAGTACATAAGTACAAAAGTACTAGAGATGCAGCTCGTCCTTCCGTCGTCAAATAAGATTCCTTTATAGGAATTGTACGGTTGTAGCTGCAAATCTTACTTCTTGCACTGCTATTTGAGTTATCTGTTATTTTCGCTGCGGAAATGAAATGTTCGAAATTGTATCTAGCGTAGCTACGTCGTCAAGCGTTCCAGTATTTTGTATATAGGAATATACTGATACATATACTGTGAGGATACCCTGGTGGGACTGCGGGCCAAGGAGGCTGCTGTTTACTTGCATTGCTCACTAGTCATTATAGTTTCTCTAAACAAACGGTTCGCTTTTCAATTAAGTTATATAAAGAGTTTCAAAACATTCTTAGTTGAGATGTGTACTGTTTTCGTGTTTATTATTGAGTTTTTATTGAGTCATCCAAATATACTGTTATTGATCACAAAAAGCCTGGAGTATCTATACATATCTATAATATAAAAATGAATCGCAAAATGTGTTGGTAAGCGCATAACTCAACAACGGCTGGACCGATTTCGCTAATTTTTTTTTTGTTGTGTCCGTTATTATGAGGAGAAGGTTCTTATGGAAAAAAAAATGAAAATTAGGGTAGTGTAGGGTAGAATAGGGTAGTGTAGGGTAGTGTAGGGTAGAGTAAGGTAGAGGAGGGTAGAGTAGGGTAGAATAGAGTAGGGTAGGGTAGAGTAGAGTAGAGTAGAGTAGGGTAGGGTAGAGTAGAGTAGAGTAGAGTAGGGTAGGGTAGAGTAGAGTATAGTAGGGTAGAGTAGGGTATAGTAGGCTGAAGTAGGGAAGAGCGGGAGCGAAGCCGCGCGGGCAAAAGCTAGTCTATAATATAAAAATGAATCGCAAAATGTGTTGGTAAGCGCATAACTCAACAACGCCTGGACCGATTTCGCTAATTTTTTTTTTGTTGTGTTCGTTATTATGAGGAGAAGGTTCTTATGGAAAAAAAATGAAAATTAGGGTAGTGTAGGGTAGAGTAGGGTAGTGTAGGGTAGTGTAGGGTAGAGTAAGGTAGAGGAGGGTAGAGTAGAGTAGGGTAGGGTAGAGTAGGGTAGAGTAGGGTAGAGTAGGGTAGAGTAAGGTAGAGGAGGGTAGAGTAGAGTAGAGTAGAGTAGGGTAGGGTAGAGTAGGGTAGAGTAGGGTAGAGTAGGGTAGAGTAGGGTAGAGTAGGGTAGAGTAGGGTAGAGTAGGGTAGAGTAGGGTAGAGTAGAGTAGAGTAGGGTAGGGTAGAGTAGGGTAGAGTAGGGTATAGTAGGCTGAAGTAGGGAAGAGCGGGAGCGAAGCCGCGCGGGTACAGCTAGTATGTATATAAAAATCAATGCCATTTTAAGTTGTAATTTTATAACTCAAGAACGGTTTCACCTATCCAAACCAAATGTTTAGGCTTTGTTCGGACTATTTAGTAGATGGTTTATGTAAAGTTTGGTAGGGTAGAGTAGGGTATAGTAGTGTAGAGTAGAGTAGGATAGGGTAGGGTAGAATAGGGTATAGTAGGGTAGAGTAGGGTGGAGTAGGGAAGAGCGGGAGCGAAGCCACGCGGGTAAAAAGCTTGTGTTTTTGCTAGAAAATTCTTAATTTAAGTAAGTACGAACTATTTTAGAAAAAGAGATTGTGTTAGATTCATGAAATGAATAAAGACTTGCTGAAAAACAAACTGATTTGAACACGTCGCCGCGACGTGAGCGATCGCCGTCTTTAGCGCGATAATGTAGCCACTAGACAGCGAACCCTATACAATTATTATTTTGAACATTGCGCAAAAAATTGCTCCTTGATTTAAATTCGCTTTAGTAGCGTAGCCACATAATATTACTTACAAGCGTATCCATCAGCGATCGTTGTTTGTCGCCGTTGACGATACGCGTAATGTACCCACAGACATATTAAGTAGCACTGCACTGTTGAACTTGTGAGCTCGTGAGCTGATGCTATGATTATAGCATTGTTATTCCAATCGCTTACAAAAATCAAAACTTTTTATTACAGTTAGCCCATATTGTCCCACTGCTGGGCAAATACCTCCCACCACTCCTTCCAACGATCACAGTTCCTCGCTTTCTCTTTCCAATTCTTAAGGAAGCCTTCCAGGTCGTCGTCTCGCCATGTCCTTCGTGATCTGCCTCGGCCCGGGTTCCAATCCTGCATTTTACGGGCCCACAGCTCACTAGACATGCGGCAGATATGTCCTGCCCAATCCCATTTAAGTTGGGTAGCCTTTTGAGCCACATCAATGATTTGCATTTTGGAGCGCTGTGTTGTTTATCGAACATGGTATGTTAATACAAATAGTATGCTGCGGTCCATTGCACGCTGGCAAACCGTGAGTTTGGACTTTTGGATGTTAGTAAAAAACCAAGTCTGTGCACCATAGGTCAGAATGGGGAGAACACACTTGTCCATCAGCTTACGCTTTAGTGACATGGGCAAAGTGCCCTTAAATAGTTCCTTCATGGACCAGTAGCTCTTCCAGGCACTTTCACAGTTCGGCGCGTTATTTCTTTGTCTTGCCTTGCCTGGGAAGAGACTACTTGGGCCAAGTAGGTAGATATATTCTTGGACGTATTTTATATTATTCTCTCCGCCTACAAGTAAGTTCCTTTTGGAGCTGTTGGTCATAACTTTAGTCCAACCTCAAGGCTCGCATCGCTAAGATCTTGTAGCATTGGCTCTAGTCCTGTGGCTCTGGGAGAGAAAAGGACAATATCATCAGCGAAACGTAAACCTCGCTTTACCGATGGTAATCTTCCTATTTGACAGCATAATATATGTCTAAAAGAGTTCTTTTAGATTGCCCTGTTTGTTTTAAGAATTTCAAACATAGGCCTAATCTACGAGGATGGATTGAAAAGTTCGCGGCCTCAGCAAGAAAACAATATAAAATATAAACAAAAGTAATTTTATTTTTCCACATAATCTCCGCTTAACTTAATGCACTTCCCATCTGGTTTCCAACGCCTGTATGTCAGTCATAAAAAAAGTTTCTTCAAGGCCTTCAAAAAAGTCACCCACCGCAGCTTCGACCTCCTCATTTGATGAAAATTTTTGACCTCCAAGGTGTTTTTTTTAGGTTTGTGAATAAATGAAAGTCTGAAGGTGCCAAATCAGGGGAATAGGCGGGATGAGGTAATTCAAAGCCACAATCACGAATTTGAGCCATAGATTCAACAGACGTGTGAACGCGTGCAATATCCTGATGGAACAACACTTTCTTGCTGAGTAATCCTGGCCTTTTCTCTTTGATTGTTTCACGCAAACGACGTAAAAGGGTGCAGTAATAAGCCGAGTCTATAGTTTCACCTTTTGCAAGGTAGTCCACCATGATGACACCCTTAGCATCCCAAAAAACTGACACCATCACCTTGCCAGCTGACAAAATTGCTTTGGCTTTTTTTGGAGTCGGTTCATCAGGTTTTTTCCACTGCTTGGATTGCTGTTTTGACTCTAGGGTGTAGTGGTGTACCCAGGTTTCATCCATTGTCACAAATCTGTCAAACTTGTGGATCAGCCTCAAACATTTCCAAGCAGTCGCGAGAAATCGTGAGCCGAATTCGTTTTTGTTCAACTGAAAGGAATCTGGGTACCCACCGCGAAGAAACCTTAGAAAATCCAAGTTCATTGACTATGATGTTTTGTGTTCGTTCATACGAGATGCCAATAGTGTCTGCAATCTCCCTGATGGTCAATCTCCGATCTGCCAATATCAGATCACAGATTTTCCTGATGTTTTCTTCAGTCGTAGACGTCGTAGGCCGGCCGTAGCGAGGGTCATCTTCAATACTCTCTCGTCCGCGTTTAAATTCTGCAACCCACTTTTTCACAGTCGTAAACAACGGAGCAGATTCCCCCAATGTTGTTGACATATCTTCGTGAATCTCTTTTGCAATTTTCTCCATTCTTTACAAACGCTGCACTTAGGCTCACAAAATTCAGTCTAATTTAAAAACAGATAATGCTATTGCGATAGATTTTACAATGTGACAACCAGAGAGTAAGCAAATCGAATGAGGTCAGTTACATTAAAATAGTTCAAGTATTTGTGTTAGGCCACGAATATTTCGATCTACCCTCGTAACTTGATAGCAGCTGTGCTATGGATGTGCATATTTTGCAGTGGCTGTATATACGTTGATTCTATTTGTTATTTTGTAAGGGAATCGAATATTGCAGTGTGTAATGTTGTAAAAGCTTTACAATAATCGACGATGGTGTGTAAATGGTCAGTAGTAGAAAGCCCTCTACGGAAGCTTGCTTGTTCTGGGGGTTGCTTATTTTTTGTTAATTAGTTGATTTATTATTTAGTCCTTCTAAACTCATCGATAGCGAATTCTCTGTTATTAGGTCAATTCGAAACCAAAACTGATTTTGAAAAAGGAATAACATGCCTGAAGAGCATCCTTTTCGAGGTACTTTTCATACAACCGCTCTTACACATATTTCTCTAGATATTTTGGATCCAGAGCTACATTGTAGATATTATCTAGGCTTCATTAGAAATCAAAACATAAATTTGTGTTAAACTAATCTAACGTAAAGACCTCTGAAAATCTTCAATTTGACGTGAACTTTGGCCCTCCGTAGTGTAGGTACTCATATATTAAAAATATAAAAAAGTACATCAAAAGAAGCCTTGCACATTTAATTCATTAAACCCCAAGCGAACGCCGGCGTTCGCGCACCTATTGTCTTTCTATTGTGTCTGTAATTCTCAAGATTGAAAGGTTAATCGAGATTTTGAAAGACGACAATTTTTCTGAAAAACTTTTAAGAGATTAAAAAAACACGCATTTGCTGGAACAAGTTTTGTGAAATATTCGAGTAGGCAAATCACGGAATTACCGAAAGCCAACGGAGTTTTCAGGCGTTATTTCTCTTTTTTCGCATTGCCTCTTCATCAAACATCGCGTTGGATTGCGTTAGCTGAAGCAACAAGCTTTTAAACCATGCTCGATGTTGACGATAGGCGAGTGGAAAAGTAGTTTTGATACTTTGTGTGTTAGTGTTAATAGGTGGACGCCAAAGGAAACATCGTTTTAAGGATTTCAGTAATAAGTGTTGATTATCTTTTTTTTATACACCAATAATTTTTAATTAGTATAAATACTTAAAAGGGCTTATTAGAAAAGGTCTTGTTATTATTTAATTAAGGGAAGTTACAATAAATAATTCAAAAACTGCAAAGTTATGAGCATTTGCTTATATCCCAAAATGTCCCTCAATTTATGGAAATATTGTACAGGATTATGAATGAAAATAATGGAAAAACACTGCGCGTAGTATTTTCTAGGAGCAATTGTTATGAATAATTGATTCAATTATGAATTTACCAATTATGACAAATTATTATGGACAATTTTGGGATTTCGTTTTTACTTTTGACTACACAAAATATGTGATCAGGAACAGATACAGATAGAGCCCCACTTTTTTGGAATAAATGAATAGAGGTATATTATGGAAGGTGTTTTTAAAAAATATTATGTGAGACGTGGGCTCCTAAGCAAAGTTATATCACCTACATAGTCAACATCGAGCATAGTTTAAAGGCTTGTTACTTTATGTAACGCAATCCGTTGCGATGTTTGACGAAAAGGCAACGCGAAAAAGAAATAACGCCAACACTGCGAAAAACTCTGTAAGCATTCGGTAATTCCGTGATTTACTCGAATATTTTACAAAAGTTATTCCAGGAAATACGTGTTTTTTTTAAACCATTAAGCTTTTGAAAAAAAATTTTTGAGTAAATTATGAAGTGAAAGTTCATGCAAAATAGCAGGTTTTTAGAGGTCTTTACCAGATTAGTTTTACACAAATTTATAAATTGATATAAATAGAAGCCAAGAAAATATCCACAAGATACTGTTTCCAAAATATCTAATGAAAAATGTATAATAACGTCATAATCGCGTAAGAGTGGTTGTGTGAAAAACTGAAAATGTATGCTTTTTTTTTAATTGATATAAACTAGTGCTTGACTGCAATCCTACCTGATGGTAAGCAGTGATGCAATCGTTGATGGGGACTTAAACACGATGGTAATTTTTTAGATGCAAATGTTAAAAATAAGGTCCAAATTAAAGAGTTCCCCTCTATCCTACTAGCAAGTCTTTTTCATTTCCTTTTTATTTAGTATTTAACCAATGTCTTTTTGCCCACAGATATTTATTCGAGTTACTGCAGTCATATGAGCACTGCTCAGATCACAACTTCGATTATACTCGCCCGGCTGTGCTGTCAAGTCACAGCCGACTACGCATCGTGGCACAGTCTACTCAACAAGCTTCACAGTCTACCAGGTAAGTGAATTGAACAGAAATACCATTTTACACAGAACACTCACTGCACGTTAGGTTAGGTTATGGGCATGTTGTGTCCCACTGCAGGGCATAGGTCTCCCTTCCATTCTTTCACTTTTCTTTGCACAGCTATAGCTGTGTCTGGTCAATCCTTCAGGTAAGAGTTCAACTCGTCCCTCATCTCGTTCTGAGCTTGCCGTGTCGCCGGTTCCTGTTGTTTGGAATCTACTTAATATTATAATAATAATGAAATTCCGCGACTGTCACACAACGCCGTCTAGTCTCAAGCTAAGCAGAGCTTGTATTATGAGTACTAGACAACTTATAAACATACTTATATGTTTCTAATTACATACATATTATAGATAAATTACACCCAGACACAACAAATGATCATGCTCATCACACGCACATTTCTCACATTTCAATAGTTGCTTTCACACAATTTTGTTGCGACATGCGGCAGAAATGACCTGCCCAGATCTATTTTAGTTTAGCTTTTTTAAGATAAATTTTTAAAATGACAAAAAAAAAATTCACCCGGTTTGTTTATTAGGTAACGTAAAAGCTAAAAATAAGCAACCGTCTTATTTATGGAGTTTTAGCTTGTATATAAGTAGTTATTTACTGCTGGCGTGCCAGTAAAAAAACTAAAAAATCTTATACTGCTGACGTAATCACCATCTAGACCCCCCCCCTCCCCGTCCCTCATGGCATAAAAATAAGCAACGCAAAGAAGTAGTGCTTACGTAATATGAATGGCCCCTAAATCGTAAGATCAATCGTCCCGCTCTGGGTGGGGCGAGATGGAGTGTCAGGCTTTTACTGGATGCAACCTACCTGTACTGCTTTAGTCATCGTTTTGTTCTAGAGACATACTAAATTTTTCGAAAAATTCTGCAGCACAATCTTTGAATTGCTGCTTAGTCTATTTCGCACCTATAGACGTCGGTGTACGCCGTCTAAAAGTTTGGAAGCACATCATGGTTTTTAAACAAAACGTATCGACAAAATGCGAAAAAAGTTTCATGGGCATTTATAAAGCGGATGTGGCGGATACTTAAACTCGTTCAAAGTTAAAATGACCGGAATGGACAATTGATGCTGGTCACTGGTCAAGTGCCTACTGTTGGTCAACCAAGTGACAGAATAAGTTGAAATTGTTCCTCACTGCTTGTTAGAAGAGAGCAGTGGTGGCCAAATAGTAATGATCCCGACTTACGAGTTGTAGGTCGCGGGTCTAAACTAATTAGTAGTACAGTAATTTATTTCATCACCCCGCTTTCAAAAACGGTGAGGGAAAACATCGTGAGGAAACTGGCATGTCCTAGAACCAAATTTCTAAGTTAAATGACATCCACCAATCCGCACTGGGCTCGCGTGGTGGTTAACCGCCCATTCTCTCTCCTAGAGAAGAGACCTGAGTCCCAGCAGTGGAAACATTAATAGGCTTATTATGCTATGCTATGTTCCTTGCTTAACAGAGCACGTAAAATTAAATAGAACTGAATAGAATATTGATTATTTTTAAGTTGATGCCTTAAGTTCTTGAAAATACACATAAGAAAATCCGCACATCTTTATACCCCTTCTTTCATACGTCTTGCAATTGACGCGTGGCTGTGATACTGCTAATCGAACTGCTTTGAAAGGTTTGCAAATAATTACGTTTTATGTCATGTACATTTCTTCATGCCATACATCCCAAGTAACAAAATGTGGTCTTGTAGTGGTTCCGGAGCCAGGACTATAACAGGCTAGTAAAAGTTTATAACCACGGAAAAGGGCCCATTTTATACGCGTGCTTTTGCCAATAAAACACTCATAGTAGACTTGACGAGCACCACTTAGACATATAATACACTTATAGTTGAACTACGCAGAACTATCTGCTCCTGCGAAGCTCACTATGAGCATTTAATAGAACCAGGCAGGCTTGTAACGTACTCCGCACTTCCATTACTAGCTACTTTAAACATTTTTTGTATTGTGTTGTGAGAATGTGGAGAAAAATAAAAATGAAAAAATAAGTTAATCTATTTTATATAAAAATGTATTAACAAGTATTTCGCACGTAATATTATATGTGCATACATGTTAGCACGGCAAACGCATAAATATTTTCGGTGAGGTATATTGTGTTTTACATCTCAATTTTTGTTCGCCTTTTGAACACAGCGTATTTACTAAGTTGTGTTAAAAATAATATCAGTCCTAAGGTAACGCCATATTGTAACAAAATGGCCGTGAAGATGCGATAAATATTAAAAGCTTAAACGGACTTCACGAAAATATCTTTGGATAGTAATAGTTTTACAAGAAACCTTTATATAGAAACTAGCTTTGCCCGCGCGGCTTCGCTCCCGCTCTTCCCTACTTCAGCCTACTATACCCTACTATACCCTACTCTACCCTACTCTACCCTACCCTACTCTACCCTACTCTACTCTACCCTACTCTACTCTACTCTACCCTACCCTACCCTACTCTACTCTACCCTACTCTACCCTACTCTACTCTACTCTACTCTACTCTACCCTACTCTACCGTACTCTACTCTAATAAACCTCACGGAGCCCGAGACCTTTCCAACGAATGCAAAACCGTGGAAATCGGTTCGTGCGTTCTGGAGTTATAGCGTCAGGAAGGAAAACCCGACTTATTTTTAAATAGTAGATTAAGACTAGAACAGCATTCGAGAGTCCACATTAATACCAAGTACACTTACTCTTAGAAGAAACCATTGTAGAACTAATTCACTTAAAATTGGGATATTAAGTTGACTTATAAACCCCTATAAGGTCAAGTAACAAATGCAAGTGGTTCTAAGTGCATTTAGTTCTATAAATTACTATTACTGGCGTATACATTTATAGTGGATTTATAATTACTTCTTGAAGGCGATTTATAAGTGTTACTTACTGGAACAAGTTTTCTCAAGTGTATTTACACTTACGCAACACTTTTATAGGCCATTTTAGCCTTTACTGCGCCCATAATTTCGTTCTATACACGACTATAAGTCAACTTATAAGAACAGGTGTACTATAAACCCAAACAAACTCCGTGTAACCTGTTATAGGCTTGGTAGTAAAACCTGGAACCACTAAGAGAGAGCTACTAGTGCTGTGAGCCTATAAACTGTGCGCTATAGGAGAACTTTGTTACTTGGGATAACATTGACTTGTAAGCGTCACCGGACTACTTTAACTTGATAAAAGTCTTCTCGATAAGACTGTTAAACAACGTATATTTAGTGAACTAAATAATGTGGATGATACAAATTGCATTTGTACAAAAAATTGTTGTAAAAAAGTTTATAATTTCACTAGTTTTGAGTTTTTGCTAAATCCTAGTGACGAAACTCGAATTAAAAAAAACCAAAAGAGACTGTTAATAAATGTATGGGGCTTGGGCCTACAATATTCTCCTTTCTATCAATAATTTGTACTGTTTTTATTTTCCAGCTCCGATGTTAACGATAATAATAATGCTGAGCCGGGGTCCAATCGCCGCTCAGTATCGCCTCGACCAAGCAGCAGTGCCGCTGGTAAGCTTATTTTGTGTCTTACCTGCTTTTGAACATGTCTTCGCTCTCTTGGCCTTCGCCAGTGCCTGCAAGGACCGTGCGTGTAGCATACCCTTCGCAAAACCAGTCCGCCGTCCTTCCGTCTTCGACATCGAGGCTTGCCGCAACGTTCTTTTCAATGTCGACGTTGTCGAGGCAACCCGCCTGTAGTCTAAAATTCGACCCCAAATAATAAGTAGCTCGCTGTCCAACCGACCGGTAACTGTCCGGATCGAGTCCAAGTCGTCGACGGCGCGCACTGTTCCCGCGCGCCTCAAGGAGTTGTCGGCAACAGCAGGGGCCCAGCTGGATCGAAACCTACTGGGGCCTGGGTTAGCTCCGAAATGTAGCTCAGCCCCGGAATGAAAGGCAAGAAGGAACGGGGTGGGTTTTTTAGTCAGTAAAAGTCTGACACTATCTTCCGCTCCGCCCATGGGCGGGGGATGTCATTTGGATGATTTTTACCCACCTGAAAAAACTCAAATAATAAGTGTACAATCTAACTCGTCGGTCGTTGTAGACGTTCGAAGCCAAGGTCCATACCCCACAGGGGTGCCCTTATTGTTCGGCCAGACTGGAAGAGCAGACGTATCAATCTCAAGCATAAGAACTTCGTTTGGCTGTCCATAGTGGGCACGCGGGCGCGGGCAACTGTCGCCATAGCTCGTTGATACAAGTGGCCACAAAGGGTGCGCGGCGGCGAACGGGAACCTTATCCCATAACCCGCGCCGCTCCTCGCACCGCGCTGCCTCTGTGGCCGAGCACTTAGTATTTTAGTTTAGGTTTTTGGATTTAATTTCATTAAAGGCGCCATAAACAATAAACTCCGCCCTATAACTGAAAGTATCAGGTATATTAGGGGGCAAAAGGTCCCTCGACAAGCCTCGGATAAATTAGAGAACAAAATGCCCGAACTTGACGCTCAACGCTGTTAAGTTGTCTAACAAAATGTCCCGCGTCATGTGAATTCATCGTAAAATGTTAGAAGGTAACGTTGCAGCGTTGAGTAGTAAACTAATGCTTGAATAAGGCGAATAACCCTGTATGTTTTAATTTTTTACAAATGACACCGGTTACACGGTCATTATTGGATCTGGCAATGGATCTTAGATCGTTGGGTTAGTTTACCACTGCAATGATGTGACTCGGCTTTTGTCCTTTTATCGTACAAAAGAATTAAACAAAACCATGTGACAATATGGACCACATTAGCTAGTGGAAACATAATTTTCATAATATACATACAATTATGGCTCCGACTTACGAGTTGTAGGTCGCGGGTTCAAACCCTGTCAGGCGCATTACTTTGTGTAATTTATTTCATTACCACTGCTCTCAAAACGGTGAAGGAAAACATCGTGAGGAAACCGGCATGTCCTAGAACCAAAAATTCGAAGACATGCGACATCCACCAACCCGCACTGGGCCCGCGTGGTGGATTACGGCCCATTCCCTCTCCTAGAGAGGAGGCCTGAGTCCCAGCAGTGGGAACATTAAAATGCTGATGATGATGATGATGACATACAATTATACCACAAAATGGAATCAAGATGATCTTATGGAAGACGTTATTGGTAAAAAAAAAATATGGGTAAAAAAATGCTCTCTCTTCAACGCATCTTTGCTCGCGTAACGCGGCTTTGGGATTTCTTTTAAGCTATTGCATAGCTTCTATCGCGGGCCTTGAGCGTGGAGACCGAATCCAGAAATTCCGTAACGAAAATAACCTAACACCCCCCCACTCATTTGTTTTTTGAGCGTGGTGACCGATAAGAAAACAAATGAGTGAACAATCAATCAAAATTCAATTCAATGTGTGAAAGTGTAACTTCAATTAATATCAAAGAAAAAAAAAGACGTGTGGCACTCGGGGACTGCCGCGGTAAAGCTATTGCATAGCATTTTTTATCAACTTATGCAATAGACCTCGCCAACAGCTGCTTAACCCCACCCATCCAAAACTAGACCTCGCCAACAGCTGCTTAACCCCACCCATACAAAACCAGACCTCGCTAACAGCTGCTTAATCCCACCCATCCAAAATGAGACCTTGCCAACAGCTGCTTATCCCCAACCATCCAATACCAGACCTCGCCAACAGCTGCTTATTGAAATTGAAATTGAAATTGAAAATATTTATTTCAGACACAGTGTTTGACACAAGTCCATATTTGTTAGTATAAACTTATAACTATGTTAGTAAAATTTAAAATTATTATTGTTTTGTTGGACGTGCATGAGCGACCACTGCCTCAGGATTTGGCTGTCCACTCTGCCCGACACCACGCCCAGAAGCGTGTTGGTACTTCTCTTTACCCGAGACCACAGGGAGGCCGCTCTTTTACGAAGAACCGCCTGGAAGCCATCCGTACTGTGGGCGACGAACATGCCGGAGGCACTGCACCGCCATGGAAGCCCCAACAGACCCCTGAACGCGTTGTTATACTGGACGCGCAGAGCACTGTAGGCTTTTTTAGTATAATTGCTCCACAGGTTGCACGTGTATAGTGTTTGGCAATAACTTTTAAATAATGTGATTTTAACGTCACGTGAGCATCGCGCGAACCTGCGAGAAAGCATATTACCTCTTACCGCCAATGCTCTGCGCTCCCTATCCATGTCCATATCATCATTAAGTTTGTCATTGACCCAGTGACCCAAGTACTTAAATTCGGACACTTGCTGTAGGATAGTTCCATTTAGTCTGATGGGGGGAACAGGGTAAGTTTTAGTCCCAGCCTTAAAAATCAGCAGCTCACTCTTCTGAACATTGTACCTGAGCCCATGGGCCAACGCATACCGTTCACATATGGCCAATAGTGACCTCACAGAATTGATTGAGGGACCCAGCAGCACCATGTCATCGGCATAGCTAATATTATTCATAAAAATACCATCAACTGAACAACCGACACCAGCACTGCTAAGCTCCTCAATCAATCCATTTACATACAGATTAAATAGAGTAGGTGAAGTCAATCCCCCCTGCCTTACTCCACACTCCATCCTATATTAATCTGAGTATTCGCCCATCCATTTAACAACATTGGTTTGTTTATTATACCAATATCTAAATAAATTGATAACCTCAACAGGCAACCCGGTGTTAAGCCTCATCTTCCTCCATAGAACATTGTATGACACCATGTCAAACGCTTTTGACAGGTCCAGGAAACAGGCACACACTGGTGTTCCCCTGCTAGTATAGTACTGGACAGTATGCTTAAGACACAGTACTCACAGCTTAACCTCTTCCACCCAAAACCAGACCTCGCCAACAGCTGCTTAACCTCTTCCATCAAAAACCAGACCTTGCTAACAGCTGCTTAACCCCACCCATCCAAAACGCCGACAGCTGCTTAACCCCACCCATCCAAACACAGACCTCACCAACAGCTGCTTAACCCCACCCATCCAAAACCAGCCCTCGCCAACAGCTGCTTAACCCCACCCATCCAAAACCAGACCTCGCCAACAGCTGCTTAACCCCACCCATCCAAATCTAGACCTCGCCAACAGCTGCTTAACCCCACCCATCCAAAACCAGACGCCGCTAACAGCTGCTTAATCCCACCCATCCAAAATGAGACCTTGCCAACAGCTGCTTATCCCCACCCATCCAACACATTGAATTGAATTTTGATTGATTGTTCAATCATTTGTTTTCTTATCGGTCACCACGCTCAAAAAACAAATGAGTGGGGGGTGTTAGGTTATTTTCGTTACGGAATTTCTGGATTCGGTCTCCATGCTCAAGGCCCGCGATAGAAGCTATGCAATAGCTTAAAAAACAAAGGAAAAAAAATACTGCATAAATAAAATAAATAAATAATTATAATTGCATAAGTTGATAAAAATGCTATGGAATAGCTTTACCGCGGCAGTCCCGGAGTGCCACACGTCTTTTTTTTATATAAATTGTTTGTCTGATTGATAGCTCGTCGCTAAGTAAGAAATTCGCTCAGGACAATACAAAAAGTTAACAAAAAAAAAATTTAACCGGCTTCTTTTTTCTCCAAGGGTAAAAATCATCCAAACGACATCACCCACTCTTGGGCGGAGCAAGATATAAAGTCAGACTCTTACTGACTAAAAAACACACCCTGTTCCTTTTTGCCTTTTATAACGGGGCCGAGCCTACCTTTCGGAAACAGACCCTAGCTCCAGTAGGCTTCGACCAAGCTGGGCCCCTACGGTTGCTGACAACTTCATCAAAATAAAAAAAAAACAAAATGTGGTGAATTCCGAAAGTATTTCTTGTTTGGGTTCTTCGTTATTTAACCATTTTCCCTTTTTAAGGTTTTTATGCTAGTTGTTTAAGTAAAACAAATATATGGCATGTATTTCAGAAAATTCCATGTCTATTTTTGCTTATGAGGTCGTTGTACAAACTCTGTTCAGTCTATTTCAGCCATTTAACCCAGTGTCATATGGGGAAAACTGAATAGATGAAAGATAAATAATTTGCATGACACAGGGAGAGTCAAAAGTACTGTTTGTTTTGTTAGTATAGCATCTAAGAGTTCTAAACTTTAATATACAATAAAGCGTTGTCAAGCGGGCGTTACGCATTACATCAGTTTATTATTCAATTAGTCAAAAGACAGAAGGCCCATTTTCATACAATGTTTAATTGTTTTCAGGGTCGAGCTCCAGCGGATATAAGCGTTCGTTGAGTGAGAATTCGCAGGCAGAATGTGTGCCGCCAAAGAAACGCTTGCGTATGTACGAGTCCGCGTTCCTGCGACGCGACTCCTTCATCGACAGCATGTTCGGCGGCGTACTGCTGACGCGCGTCGAGTGCACCGAATGCCACTCGTCGTCACTGTCACGCGACGTGTTTCGCGACCTGCAACTCGCCTTCCCCGACAAGCCTGAGGGCTGGCAGCACAACGTACAGAGTCTGCTCGAGTATTACTGCTCCAAGGAAAGCCTCACCGGCGAGAACCAGTACCAGTGCCGCGACTGTGGCGAACATCGGGATGCTGAACGAAGTGTACTCATCGAAACCACACCTAAATATCTTATACTCATCTTAAAGAACTTCAAGTAAGTCAGTCTTTCGAATTCCTATTAGGTTTTCCTATAACTCCTCTTCTTTTAGTTTCTATCTTAATTTGACAATCAAAAGTGGTCCGCTTGAAAACAGGGATTCGATTTTTTAAATTAGAACTACTGTCAACAGGTTCGACCCAAAGCTGAAAGTGCAGACGAAGCTGATGCACTCGATGTACCACAACCACACTATCACGCTGCCGACGGTCCGCTCACAGGCGGTGCACGCCTCGTACACGCTGTACGCGGCCGTCATCCACGCCGGCACCACGCTCGACTCGGGCCACTACTACACGCTTGCGAAGGACAAAGACCAGTGGAATATGTACAACGACGATGTCGTCACGTCCTCCGATGAGGGACAACTGAACGGCCTCGAGCGCTCCAGCACGCCGTACATTCTGTTCTACAGGCGCACGGATATCGAGGAGGGCACTGCGCCGTCCATGGAGGAGCTGCCCCCGAAGGTCCAGGAGACCGTGATGTCGCACAACAAGCACTACGTCGAGACGGTCCGCAAGATGCGCCTGGCACGTCCATGACAGTTAAGATCGGACAAGTACATCGACTTCTCGGTGTTGGAAAATAGCGGTGAAATGGATGACCCCGCCTTTATGTCTGATAACAAGCCCTCGATGCGACTTTAAATTGAATGATACGTCTTTATAATCTTTACATCAACTCGGACTCTAAACTTAATTACGCATGTTACGGTCGTTGAGGTGCCGGTGGCGATCACGATCACGTCACTATCTGCAAGACAGGATTGATCATCCAGCTCCGCCTAACTATCTCCTGGCTGACAGTCTCCCTTAGTGCTTCAACTATGAACTATGGACATGAAGTATAAAGTGACGGTTTAAACTACCCACCATAAAATTGATAATGTATTTATCTAGACGTGATCGCTATTGCTAGTTTCGTATTCTTAGTGTTAAGTATTTGCTGGTTGGTCCGAGTTAAATAATCTCATTCATTTTCTTTTTGTTGTTTTTTGTTTATTTTCATAATATTGATAAGTGTTTACAATATTGTTTAATTATTGTATAATATATTTAATGCTGATTTGAACTCCCACAATGATTGAAGTTTATTATAATATGGTTTTAATTATGGATTCAAGAGACTATTATTATTCCGTTTATTCATTTAAATATACATATAAATATTTAAAAAACAAAATATAAATATATTATTAATATTTACGTTTTTTTTTTTTTAATTGTATTATTAACATAGTGTGTCTTGTATATGTAATAGACATCACATGTTTACGGATTGATGAAGACATGAAGCTTATACAATTTTGTGCTGGGAACTTATTGTTATGAAGTGAAATGGATGCAAACTCTGTCGCGGGCACTGGGCGGTAGAGCGAGCCGTTTCTCTGCTCGGATATACATATAGAAAGGACACAGCTTGCATCCCAGGCTTCGGGCAGACCTAGAATCATTGTCGTGCAATCTATTTACATAATACTTAGACCGTAACATATATACATAGAAAGTTTAACATAGAGAATTTCTGTATATTATTTATGGAGTATTTATAAGTGAAGTATTTAAACATAAGAATCTTTATTACTTACGGCTCCAGTATTTTGCAATAAACCTCGTTATATTGACTAAAGTAATATGGATGTTAGAATAATTTTAAAATGATATTATAGATATCTATTCGTGTTGATATTACTTATTAAGTATTATTCATTTCAAATGCATTAAAATTACATCACTATGATAATATGAGTGTTAAAGTTAGATTATAAATTTGAAAGATTTCAGTGAATTCACAGAATATAACTTATAAATGTTAAGATTTATAGTATAACCTTAGAGTAAGTAGGTAATCGAAGACGCGATCTGCGGTTGCTGTTGTCTCTAGACCTAGAATTTTAACATTATCTACACATTAAGATTCTTCCGATGACATCTACATGTTCCGTGTTTGTAATAGTATTCACCAACTGAAATCCCCCACTCTTATTAATCACCTATTTAATGTAGTGACGAGGTTTCTTGCAAAAGCTTGTTTAACAACTTGACTGACAATTTACTTTTTTATTTTTGTTTACCTATCACAATTTTTTTTTTCTTGTTTCCAACGATGTTTTTGATCGAGCTATATAGTTCTCATACGACGATCAGGTAACTATACTTTATATTTTAGATTGCTTGTATAGTGTGCCAATTACTGTTACTGTAAAATCCCAACTACGGTAAAACCTAATTTACCAGTAAATCAGACTTACCAAGTGTTGCAGATAAAAGTGTGAACTGTTCTGTTAGAATTGTAAATTTCAAACTTTTACGAGCACTCGATCCATATTTTTTTTATTGCTACAACAATGCGTGTAAACAAAGTCGTTTTTTTATTGTGCGCCGTATCAGTTACTTAAAACAAATAATTCTACTCAAACAAAAGGTAGATACTAATGACTGGGTACAGTTGCCACAAAGGATCTTGAGCGCTGGCTTCAAGTTGCGCAGAAGTCAAAAATCGGGTCTCTTTAGGTGGTGCGACGTGAGACGCGGGGACGGGGAGCGTCAGTGATTGGCTCGCCGCGCATCGCGTCATAGACGCCACGTGATTCGCTCATTTCGCTTGCAGCACGTACCTCCCGACGACGACGATTGGCTCGCCAATGTATGGAATGCGCAAAGCGATCCAATTTGTGGCAACTGTAGAACTGTCGTAACTCTCTACGTGATAGATTGCATTGTTAACACCGACCTGGGTTCTAGGTTCGAATGAAAGGATCTTGAATGAAACCGTCTATTGTCGAAGCCCCGTCCGGATATACCCTTGCTTTATAGCATCAAGTGATTAAGAAAATTACTGACTTATTGAATCAAAGCGATTGATTGAATATCACTCAGTTTACGAAAGCAATTCTTCTAAGAACAGTAATATCGACTTGGGTGATCAACGAGGCAAATTACCTTAAGTGAATGCTAGTAAAAGTCTGAAATAAGCAACTAACGCAACAGTTTCGACTTGTATCGGTAACATTTGGCTAATCTCAGATTTTCCTGGTAAATCTTAGGATTTCCCTTAGATCAAGATTTTACAGTAACATTTACACACAATTACTTTACATGTGTATATTTATTGTAATACATAATGTATGTAATGTCTTATACAGGGTGTAACGGAAAGGTGTGGCTATATTTTAAAAACTGCATCTGTCTATAGATACAAACCACTTTCTCTAAAGACATCATAGACAAATCCCAAAAAGATGCGATTTGTTTGTTCATACAAAGGTGTCGACAGCTACTTAAAATTAATATAGGAGGTATTTAAACAATTAACTATTCGCTCCTTTGAAGACAACAAACTTCAAATAAAACATCGTGTTTTGTTTGATAAACAGCAGCAGTTTTTAAATTATGCTCTCGCCTTTCTGTAACACCCTGTATTGTCTCTGATAGATGTAATAAAGTTACTCAAAATAATGTAAGATCGTGTGTTACCTTTCACGATCTTACATTTAGCTCATGTGTTTCCTAAATCCCTTTGTTTTGCCACTGGAATGGCATTTTGTTTACCACAATCTTGATAAGTATGTTAGCAGTGCCATATTGACGTCAGGTTGGGCGAATTATCAGGAAATATAATAATTATATTATTTTATTATATTATTAATAAGCTTGTATAAAAAGATAAATGTTATTTAAGACTGTCTTATAATACTGTTAACATACTTATTTATTAAAATAGTATAAATATACCGCTCTCACGTATGTTCATATAGAGTTACTCTCTAGTAACACTATACTAAACTATAAAAAACTAAACTCCTGTTTAGTTTTTCTCCAGTTTTGAATGTCACCGCGGTGAAGTCACTGTCGACTTTTCTCTTACATGCTGGCTTCCATGCGTCTTAGTTCTTATCCAGTTACTCTCTAGTAACGGAGAACTTGACTTCTGTTTAATCTTCCCAGTTGTGAATGTTATTGCGGCGAAGTCACGATTATTCGAAATTTGAAACAGCTTTAGAAATAGACAATGGTCACATTTTTTTTTTTTACATCTATATCAATATGTTGATGAATATAGACATCGTTCGTTATAATTCATATTCAGCTTAAACAATATTTAAATATACTTTGGTTAGGTACTTTTTTTAGTTTTCATCTGTTACTTTTATTACTCGAATAAACGCGACTTCGCTGACTTTATTTACATATGTTATGAATATTAAATTGTTTAGTTCATCCTTTATGTAAATAATTAAAGCATTTAAATTATAAGATAGATATTCCACATGGTAAACATAGTATAGGTAGGTATATTATGTTGAATGTTTAGGGCATAGCATCGGCCCTCGCATACATCACTTTTTTTATAGTTAGACAACACATTATTATTGTAAAATCGGTTTTTGGTTTAAAATAATAAAATAAACGTTGGAAAATTTCATTTTGTTTCCTTTTAATATTCCCTTTTGTTATACGAATGGTAAATGAAAATATCGTGAGAAAATCCGAAGACGTGCAACTTCCACCAATCCAATTATTAGATATTATTTTCAATACACTTCTTGCTCAGAAAGTGACTCATAAAACTACACTTAGGTATATAAAGGCAATTATTGCCAAACTGTGACATTTTGATTACCATCACGCACTAGTGCTATAAAGTATTTAAAACCTTTTTGTTCAACCTCTTTGTTCGCAAAATAAATTTTGAGTACGAAAAAATTTCACATAAGTTATGGCATTCAATAAATTAGTGTCTTACTTGCGTAATTCATGCAGTTTTGACAATTTTAACTTGTACAAACGATATATTTAATAATAAAAAAACATTTATTAAATAAATCGTACATTCAAATAAAAATGTTTTTTTTTGTGGTCTATGGCGCCTACTACTACGCCATTTTTTTGCAGTTTTTGGGTTGATTTATTCGAGAGAAATTCTGTGGCTGTATTAATTAAATTAAATTAAATACTACAAAATCATTAGAAAATGTTACATGTATATTCCATTGTCACTACGAAAGACATTATAGTAAAAAATTTTCACGCACAATACTTATACGTAAGACTAGGTAGTATGATCAAAATACTTTAGCCTTCCCCTAGGGATAAATAGTAGTAGCTAGTTTTACTGTTATTTTCTTCAAAAGAGTATTGAAAAATGTCGTATGATACACTTGAGTAAATAATGATGACCGTTCTCGGCTTTCTTAAGACCCTCGCCACGGCTTGGGTCTAAATACCGCCTCGACTGTAATCGACTAACATTACACACTTACATCATAATGTACTATTATTATAATCAAACTGACGAACGACATCTAATCTAATTGAATTTAATTCACTTTCTCCCTTTCCGGACCTGGAACGCAAGGGCCAATGAAGGAAAACAGGTGGGTTTTAGTAAAGATGGAGTTGGAGTAAGGAACTTCACGGACGGTTTTACAGGTCCACTTGCCAATAGCATTCCAAGGTCACGGTGATTCTTTTGAACAATCCCGCAGCCTCAGCAGGCCTCTTCTGTAGAGGGGCCCCGTCAATTTTACTGACGGCTCTGAGGGCCAGCGCCCGCGATGCGCACCCGTCGCGTGACGTCGCGCGTGTTCCGTGTTCGCGCGTTATCGGTGGGCATGTAGTCGTGTTGATGGAGAACTTAATGTATTATGTAGCAAAACGTGCGCGGGGCCCGCCTCCCACACGACCGGTGCCCGCGCGTTTCCCCCCAAGGGAGCACTTTTATGTAGGACCGCGCGGGCGCAGTTTCGGCCCAGGCGCGTATCTAGAACACAACGCGCCGTCGCCCCGGCTATTGTACGTATTAGACGGTAATGGACTCCCAACGCTCGGTTCCTGCGGCGGCTGAGATGTGAGAATGTTCTCTCCCTCATGCCTTCCGCAACCACCTTAGTATTGCTTTACTGCTTCGGCTGGACTGGAAAGTTGTGACGGCTCCCCATTCACATTCTTTCTCCGGTTCATGGTAAAAACCAGAGCAACTACCGATCGTCTCTACGAGGATACGGCGGTGCTCCATCCGAGCGGAGCAGACCTCCCCGTATGCTCCACCGTGCCCTACGGGTGATCCGCACAATAATAATACCCGGTCGTTTCTTCCCGCTTAAACAGGATCCCTAAACAATCATGTTCTTGAGGACCTAAGTTAGGTGGAAAATGAATGCGCTTTGCTTTGGCTTTTCGCTAGTATGAATTGAGCAAAATTCGCGCGCAGTGACGCGTGCTGACGCGTCATTGCACGACGAGCACAACCGTCATTCACGAATGTGTAAAAATGTCTGCACTGGTTCAGCACTGTGATCCGGGCGTGCTAATACGAGCGCCGTAGCCCGTCGCGATGACGCGCGTCATCACGCGTTATTGTTAAAAAACAAGACGCGATGCGACGCTACGACTCAGCGCAATGTGAGTTGACCCTTACGAGACAAACTCTAATTCTAATGCTGTCGACGCCGCGCCGTGGAATCATTGATACGACAAAGAAGGAGTAACCGACCAGTCGCAAAAAAAAACCAATAGTTTTTAAACTTAAAATAATATATTCACTAAATAAAAATTGTACAATAATTCGTTACTGTTGATGCTTACATCTTACTTAAAATTAACTCTTGACTAAATAAGTAGCCTCATGATGGTTGGTGTATGTGATCCTTACCTGCAGGACTAACCAATTTAAGTTACGATCGATTTGTTTCGATTCTCTTGCGTCGAACGCCTCGAGTTGGCCGCGCCTCTGATTCCTTTGTTCTGGCGCGCACGGTCGCTGCGATGCAGTCTGTATATTCAACTACATGCATTTTGATCTGACTTTGCGCAGTTGGCGCCACGCATCTAGTCCAGGAGCTTAGTGTATGATTTGAAATGTGCCTCAAAATAAAGTTGACAATGTCAATGTGCGTTTGCTCTTTGTAATTAACTGCACACTGACTGTATGCGGTTAGCGATGGACAGCGTGCGTCGACACTACACGACTGTAGCCGACCGCGTAAAGTTGATATCATGACTGCACGAAGTCGTACCTACAACTGCATGCAGTTAAATATATCGACCGCGTGCGGTCGCTGCGATGCAGTTCGTCTGATGTCAGCCTTAGGCCGTAGGGCCTCTGGTATCGTTGGGCCTATGGTTTGTAATTGAACTCTTGATCGACAGTCAGCCGCTGCGTTCAACCTTTGGGCTATTCACACCTTTTAACATTTATCTTACCTAGCTACATAATTCACAGATTGTTTTTACTTACCGACTTTTATTTAACTTGCAATGTTTGTATGTACCTACTAAGCGAAATTTTGTTTAAGAATTTAAAAACCAGTTACAAGTTGCAAGTTGCAGTTGCAAGTGGTTGTTTGCAGTAACCTAACCGATTGCGGAAAATTTTTACAGACACTTTCGATTAAAATATTATGCATTCTTCTGGTTCGTTCACACGGCGTCGAGTGTTTCTCTACCGAATCAGTTTTTTGCAGGATTCGGTTTAGTGGCAACAGTATTTCAATTGAATGCGTTCACACATGCATTCAGTTTCAAGACACGGCAAAAAAACCGAATTTTGCTGAAGTTGACATCCGATTTTGCGACATCAAACCGATCCGGCCGTACTGCAAAATGTAAGATCCGGTGCAGTGGTATAGCGCATTCAATACATGCGTTCATACGATACACGCAGGGGTAGATCCGGTTATTTGCCGTTGAGGCCGTCGGATACGACAATGCACGATGTGCTGTGTGAATACAACATTCGGTTTTTCCAGATCCGATGAAAATATTCGGCAAAACGTGGAGTCGTGTGAACGTACCGTTAGAGGGGTCAGGGCTATTATACATATTATTATTTTTAAAATAACGTTAGGTACCTCTTTAGGAGTTATTTCTGCGTCGTGGGTGCATTCACAAATATGTAAAACTCACATACACGATACCCGGGCCTGGAACAAATATATATAGGCCAAACAAATATTTGTTCCGGTTCCCACAGAACCAAACCCTCGACACGCAGCGCAGCAACCAATCACTCGACCACTGCACCAACCGCATCGTATTGCCTACCTACCTAAACGAGGTAACTTTGTTCAATTTATAGAAATGACACTGGAAATATTAAAAAAAAAAGACGTGACTCGGGGACTGCCGTGGTAAAGCCTATTGCATAGCATTTTTATCAACTTATGCAATTATAATTATTTATTTATTTTATTTATGGAGTATTTTTTTTCCTTTGTTTTTTTTTCTTTGATATTAATAGAAGTTACACTTTCACACATTGAATTGAATTTTGATTGATTGTTCACTCATTTGTTTTCTTATCGGTCACCACGCTCAAAAAACAAATGAGTGGGGGGTGTTAGGTTATTTTCGTTACGGAATTTCTGGATTCGGTCTCCACGCTCAAGGCCCGCGATAGAAGCTATGCAATAGCTTAAAAACTCTTCTGTGACATACTCTACTATGACGCCCACAAAACAAATAATTTTCTTCCGTGATGCCTGTAATTCGTGAAGGGAGAGAAAATATTGCATGTAACCTCGGGGGTCAAACCACCAAAACAGGACTCATCTTTTGGTGGTCATAGAATCATGATGGGTGTGGGGGTCAGAAGCGTAACATCACAAAATAGATAGGTACAGAAGACAATCTCATTTATGTATTTCACTTTTTAACCGACTTCGATAAGGAGGAGGTTCTATGTTCGGCTGAATGTGTTTTTTTTTTTAATTTTTTTTTTATGTATGTTCACCGATATCTTGGTCAATTGTGGACCGATTTTGAATTTTTTTTTTATTGTAATGTTATGCTTCCAAGTTGGTCCCATAGAAATATTGTTATGATCTGATCATGAACTTCGAAGATATGGCACAGAACTCCTCATAGGATCACAGCAGAACTGTCGTAATAAGTAAAATTGATTTGTTTATACGTGTAGTCGATGACTGACTGAAAGAAAATGGGGTGGGGAGGGAGGGGATGTATCGAATTGATCTAGCGATGAAGCCGGAATTAGTAAATTGATGTAATCTAACCGTGTTTGGGATTTTAAGAAACGTTATAAGATGCACTCTGGTTATAAGGTTTTAAGTTTGGCTGAGGGGTACTTTTTAGTGGAGGTACCATAACTAAAAAGTGAAAAATAAAAAACTTTTTACAAAGAAAATTAAACCGACTTCAAACAAAAAACACTGAAAATTACAAAAAAACTTTAATTTCGGAAGTCGGTGTTAAATAATGATGAGACAAAACTATCTATTATAGAAACACCGACTTCCGAAATTAAAGTTATTTTGTACTTTTCAGTGTTTATTTTACATTGAAGTCGGTTTAATTTTTTTTGTAAAAAGTTTTTTATGTGGTAACATGGATCAATTTAGAGGTGGGCGAAGGCGCATCAGCGAGGCCTATTTCTTTCATAAAATTAAATACGAAAACAAGACGGCGACAATTGCTACGCAGTGTTCGACAACATTGTCGCTTGCCACCAGGTAAAAAAGTAATCAAATACGACCCTACCAATTATTAAAAAAAAACCCTTGTATTTAAAAAGGCCACGCTCACGCGAGGCCCCTTTGGGCTTGAGGCCCTGGTTGATGGTCCACTTCGCCCACTCCTTGCTCCGTCATGACAGACCTAGAAGGGAACGCCATGGATGACTTCCTCCAGGATTGGCTAGATGAAGCACAACACAGAGAAAATTAAAAAAGAATGGGGAGAAGAGCCAGGAGTGGATTATTTCGATTTCAATACAAATGAAGTAACATAAGTAAGTAGGTAATAGAAACATCTCAAATAGTACAACAAGCTGTATAAGAGTTGTACAAAGGTGCATTTAAGATGTCAATAACGCCACAGGGAAATACCTACTTAAATAGGTACTTTAATACAAAATAACAGGATACGTAGCGATACCTAAATGTGACAATAATACCCTAAGTGGTAATTCCATGCTCCCACGTATTACTCCCCCTCTCGCCTGCCCTTCTCGTCATTCCCCCGTTGCCATAGGTACCGGCCGCACCCTCGTTCATCCCCACCTCAGATGTCTAGACATCATTCAGGGTAATAAATCAATACAGGCAGCGGACTCCCCTGCCCGGGCGAGACCAACTGCGTATCTACCTGTAATTATATGGTAGTTACAATTTTCATAGGATAAAATAATATTGCCAAGAGTTGATTGAAACCGGCTCTTGGCTGGTGAAAGTAATTACGATAGGTATAACCTAGGTTTCCTACGACATTCAAATGGTATGAAAATACGTATTTGGTAAAGTAACTGCTTATTATGATTCTAATAGCACCATTAGTGATCAATTGTAAAATAACTAATTATATCTATATAATTAATTGGTTATTAGCAAAACTTACATACTAGTTTGGGTAATAATTTTGCATAGGTACTTAATGTTTGATTTGTAAACAGTAGGTATGGTGAATGCCATAAAAATAATTAAAAGTCAGACTTCAAGGTGAGTCGACTCAGTCAGTTTGAATTTGCAACCGAAAGTTAAAACATTTTGGATTTCTAGATATCTTTAAATAATTTCTGAAAATAGTTAAAACGTTCTTCGTCCGATATTTATAAGCCAATGAGTTTTCCTCCAATATTGTTAAGCTTCTCTGTGGCGGCCCGAGCGATCTGCTTCAAAACGGTTCCTGGCACCTGATAAAAAAATAAAATATTTCAGAATATTATTTTGTTTGAAAAAATGATAGAAAAAAGAATCTAATGGTCAACAGGCACTTTAGAATTGTCAAAATGTCGGTCAGAGAAAAAAAAAGTGAAGCTAAGTTGCACGTTCCTAAGGATATTTGAATATTAGGTAGAGTGATGGGTGATAGAGTCTGTCTAATAAGAACGACTCTGCTAATTATTAGGATTTAATGAAATCTGATGTAGTCAACACGAGTTCAATAATCAAGGTTGATTAAGAGATAAAGATCATTGTTAACTAACAGAAGAACTTTAAAAAAAGTATCGAATATAAGTATTTTTAAATGATTAAATATTATACAAAATTCCCAAGTCGGTTGACTTATTAGACAGATTATAAGCGCTGGTTTGCCATTCCGTTCCTCAACTAATCGTCCATTTGACTAAGCTGCTACAAAAACGTACGTGATGCACGCTAGGTTTGCCTGTACAGATGACATATGCAGGTAAACCGGAGCGTTTAAGTTGTACAACTGTACAGGTTTCCATGCAAGCTTAGGTACACGACAGGTATAACTGTGCAGGTAAACCTGTCAGGTATACCCTCGCGTGTATGGCTACCTTAAAACTTGAATACTTACAAACCTTCCTTCCCGCGCAAGTTTTAATATTTTGCGATACGTAATGTTTAAGCAACAGTTGTATTAATATGAAAATGTGATTAGACAATTAGAAAATTTTAAAAAATTACGGTTGTGGCCATTGTTGCAAAAGAAAAAAAAAATGCCGAGCAGAAAAGTAATTCATAACAAACTAATACTGATAAACATAGTTTGTTTGAGGCGCACTTACTAAGAGCCAATTCATTCTAGTCTTAAAGACACTTAAATTATACTAAATCGAACGGGAAGACCGCAGCAGGCAAATTGTTTTAAATAGGTACCTACTTAATTTCCTTTGAAAAATCTCCATTATGTACTAGGCATAGTTCTTTTCCAAATGTCGCCACATGCATGTTCCCGTCATTGGTTCACCTTCTGTTAGGACTTCCAACGCTGTGTCTTCCATTTCCCAGTTATAGCCTTCAGCCAAAGGACTACTTCTTCAGGGATTGTAAAAGTCTGTCCTTTATTATTTTGTGGAATTAGGGGGCACAGTTGTGCCCTCACCAAGGCAAACAAAAAAGTGGCACGGCTGTACTATTCTTTTCTCGAAACAGTTCAGGCCATTTTCGATCACCCTATATATAACTTCGTTGTGATTAATTGTGACATGCGATTGCCAAGTCGCTCTAGGTTATCAAGGTCCCCTTTGTAGAGACTGAATAAATTAACCAACTTGATATATAACATGGATCTCACAACTTTTTAAGGTAGAAGAACTGAGTTGCGGTTGCGAGTCTTGGTTTTTTTACGAGTTTTGTTTTAGATGGCAATATATTATTCAGAGTTCATAGTGCGTTTTACATCTGTTGATAGGTGAAAACATTATACACAATGAACGTCGTATGTACTTGTTAAGTAACATGTGGTATCTACGTACCTACCTACTTACTTAGGTTAGGTTAAGTTACATTAATAATAGTGGGCATAGCCAAAAACTATTTTGGCACCATCTAATTAAAAGAGAATACGTATAGTCTGTCTAATAAGTCAACCGACTTGGGAATTTTGTATAATATTTAATCATTTAAAAAATACTTATATTCGATACTTTTCATAAGGTTCTTCTGTTAGTAAACAATGATCTCTATCTCTTATTCAACCTTGATTATTGAACCCGTATTGATTCATTAAATTATCAGATTTCATTAAATCCTAATAATAACCCAAGTTGTTTAACTTATTAGACAGACTCTACGTAACATGTTTACACTCCCTTCAGAAGGTAAAGCTTCGTAAAAGTAGTTTTCCTGTTTTCCAAATTCTAAAATCGACGGTAATTAATTTTTTGGAAGAATTTTACTCCTCATAGTGTTGGATTTCTACGTATATATCTTGAGTCATAGGATTACTCTGAGGCAGTGTCGTAACTAGGGCGGTGCCAGTGGTGCCCAGGCACAAAGTGTAAGCCTTGGAGGGACACAAACATTTTATATTTAGCCCTGTTTGTTTGTATTGAACTTTTTTCTAGGGGAGCAGTTATAGAAACCCGCACTGCTCTGAAGTAACACTCGCCACGTTTAATACTGTATTCAAGACCTTGGATCATAACGCTTGTTACTCAAAAATTCGGCGGTACGGCGGTACACAAAGCACAGGTCTGACAGTGTGTGGAGTACTGCAGCCACATATGGGCTGGTGCTGCAAAATGCCACCTATCAGCTTTATACTCGGTGGAAAGGCGTGCGAAGAGTGTAATTGGTGATTCAGATTTGGTTAAGTCCAATCTTCAAAGCCTTGGTCACAGGCATAAGGTAGCCAGCCTATCGGTGTTTTACAGGAAGCATTTTGGAGAGTGTGCGCGGGAATTGCATGACTTGATTCCACCGTCTCATTTCTACCATCGGACAACCCGACATACGGCGAGTATCCATCTATACGTTGTTGAAACCTCTACGGTCCGGACTAAGCGTTTTGCCTCGTCGTTTATACCGTGTACTCGGCGCGTCTAATAAACTAGCGCGCTTCACTATCAGAGATTGCGTCACTGCTTACCATCAGGTGGGATCGCAATCAAGCACAAGTTTATATAAAAAAATATATATATATGAACTCTCACCTCAAGAACCGAGTTGACGAAATTGGAGACGCCTTCAGCGCCTCCAACCAGAGCTTTACCAGCGCTGTAGAACTTGTCACCAGAATTGCCATACTTCTCCTCTTCACGTATGGTGTCCACTATGGGCTTTGGCTGCAAAACGAAATGTAACCTGTTATTATCCTGTTTGAATTTAACTTTTACGTCACTTATTTTATATATGGACCTGCCTTGGCTTCGCTTGAGTGCAAATTATGTAAATACACATAAATTTTTCTTTGTCGCTCTTTTGTTGAAAACCTATCAAATAGTACATTTTGATGCAAGTGAAGAAAGTTTGTTATTTCGAACGAGGTGGAATTCTGTGTGACAATTACCACATGTATCAAACGATGGTTTTCAATATACTTACGAAAATTTAAATTATCATGATAATTATAATAAACTAGCTGACCCGGCGAACTTAGTACCACCTTACAGTCAATGAATGAAGCTAAATACAGTAAATATATCTTTTAATATAGTAAACCGATTGCGATGTATCATAGCATAGTCGGCCTTTTTAATGTTCCCACTGCTGGGACTCAGGCCTCTTCTCTAGGAGAGGGAATGGGCGGTTATCCACCACGCGAGCCCAGTGCGGGTTGGTGGATGTCATTTAACTTCGAGTTTTTGGTTCTAGGACATGCCGGTTTCCTCACGATGTTTTCCTTCACCGTTTTTGAGAGCAGTGGTGATGAAATAAATTACTCAAAGTAATGCGCCTGGCAGGGTTTGAAGCCGTGACTCGTAAGTCGGGGCCGTTACCACTCGGCCACCACTGCTCTACGATGAAACAAAGCCTAACTACTAAACCAAATTACACACAATTATAATATATAAAAGTTACTTAAATCGATTTAATACATTTTATGTGATGCGCATACAACTAAAAACTTCTATAAATTTATTATATGTATAGATAAAAATGATATAGCAAAGAACAAAATTGATACTATGAAAAAGGTAGGTCATTGACACCTCCCACGCATAAGGTCGAAAGCGATTTTGTAATTTTTAATCACTTATGTTAATAGTTTATGAAAATCCTTACCGATGTATTTGCATCATGTATTCGATAAATCAGAGTACCAAAGTTACGTTTAGTTAAAAAAAGAACTATTTCATTTACCAAACTAAGTATTTAGTACTTACCTTACAATAATCAAATTTATATATTTATGTAATTTTAAAATTTTATATTGAAACCATTATTTATAAAATAAATGAATTTATCGAAAAATAAATGTTGTGCACACCTGCTTCTATGAACCTCTTTTGTCTAATGCAGAAGTGAATGGAGTATAATTTCGTCGACTTCGCTTCGCTCATAGTCGCGCCGCGTCGCTTCGCGTTCTCGATTGCGTTGAATCGCGTGTGTAGGTCACTGCATTAGTTTTAATCTGTGGCGTTAAAACTATTCGAATAGCTATTAATTTTGCGCTTGTTCCCAGCTATTTGATGGTTCCTAATACCCGCTATGACCTGTCGTGTTGTGTTGTACGCGATTTTAGCAAACGATAAGTTGGTAGCCATGTTGCGCCTGAGTCGATCGCTTATTCTACAAAAATTGCAACTTGGCTACCACTTATACCGCGAAACAATAGCTATGCATTTTGCCACATTTTGTGTAGGTATATACTATGTACAACTGAAGTTTAAAGGCAAAATTTTTTTGGCGAGTAGATAGATAAATAATTGAAAATCAGTAGATTAAAAAAAATATAATAATTAAAAACCACTAGTTCACGAAATATATTACGATTGCGCATTAATATATTTCATCACCACTGCTTTCAAAACGGTGAAGGAAAACATCGTGGGGAAACCCGGCATGTTTTAGAACCATAAATTCGAAGACGTAAGTATGTGACACCAACCCGTACTGAGCCCGCGTGGTGGATTACGGCCCATTTCCTCTCCTAGAGAGGAGGCCTGAGTCCCAACAGTGGGAACATTCTAAGACCGACTATGCTATGCTACATATATTGTTGGCAATTTTTCAGGCGATCTTTAAGCAAGCGTGCTTGATCGTCGATCACATAATTGCTTTTCATTTGTTGAGATAGTGGTCAAAAGCAAGCTTATCAATAATAAAAAAAAAACCATAACCTACCCCATTCTCCTGTTATGTTTTGGAGTATTTGTATTTGCTGGTGATCTATTTATTCTTTCGTATTATACTTTAAAAAAAAAAAACCTTATTATTGAGAGTTTGAAAGGACCCAACTTCCTTTCAATAAAATTAAGTACCTAGTAATCAAATATAGCGAAATACTTGCCTTAGTGAGCCTATTTTCTTTGGTACGGTTAGAGTTTTTCTGGAAATCAAATTTTTGAAGGCTAAAATTCAAAACGGTATCTGCTGTTAGGTGTTGCGTGGTGCCGTGTCGTGTGCAGTAGGTATCTCGTTTAGTAGATTTTTAGAAATCTACGCAATTCTCAAAAGTCTCATTATTCCCGGGACTAGAGGTATCAGTCTCGAGTCTCTAAAACGCGGAAAAATCGCCGAGACTCTAAAGATTTACCAGACCGAGACTCCCGGGATGAAAGCCCTAATCACAGTATTGTGAATGCCGTAGGCGTAGGTATTCTGGCAATCAACTAGGCTCAAACAATAACTATTGTTTGAACCGAAATAGGGCGTCTGTGATTAAAAAGGGTGATTTTATGCAAGTATGTCTTTGTTGCCATCCATAGGTAAGTTAAGTACTTTTAGATAAGGTTTACGTGGAGGTAAAATTTATATAGATACCAACAACTGTTTTATTTAAATCATTAACCATCTGCTTACCTGAAAGAATCCAGCAACGATTCCTTGAATATTCTCTTTGATCGACAATGTCTTACTTCCGTAGCCTTCAGTTTCTTCCACTGCACTTTCTAAAGTAGGGACTGGAGCATAGAATACGCCTGCCTGTAACAATAATAGTACAGATTATGTGGATAGGGGATAAAGCAGTGTTTTGTAGATGCGAGCGGCATTATAAATAAGTTTTAATCCCGAACGCACTGAAGGATTTATATAATGAACTCCCGAGCGCTGCAAGGGAAAAGCGTGGCAAACTGGCTAACCTGCTTGTTTTGCGATAAGTAAAGTAACAAGTTTTGCGGTGGCATTAATCATCGGGTAAATCGGCCAGCGCTGGGTTTGGTGTGTAGAGGACTTGATTCAATGGTGATATGAGTACCATAGTGATCATAAAATTACCTTAGCATTCAACAGATTTGACGCTGCTTGAAGTTTGTATGTTACGAAATTCCCTCCATTTGGTTGAGCTTTGTTCACAGGGTTGCCTCCAGGATAATTTTCGGTTTCTAATGGTTGGGCCAGGAGCACGTCTGAGTCGGATTGTGGTTGATCGTAAACTGGCAGATCGATCCGAATTGGATCATCCACAGGCGCTGCGAAGGCTCTTGAGGCCAACAGGCATAGTGTTACCATCTGTATTAGGACCATTCTGAAAGAATAGAATAGACATTGACGTATCGATCTTTTCACGTGAACGAACGGCTGGACTGATTTCGCTAATTCTTTTTTTGTTGTGTTCGTTATTGTGAGGAGCAGGTTCTTACGGAAAAAAATGAACATTGGGGTAGTGTTGGGTAGAGTAGAGTAGGGTAGTGTAGGGTAGAATAAGGTAGAGTAGGGTAGAGTAGGGTAGAGTAGGGCACAGTAGGGTAGAGTTTTTTTTTTCGTATATATTTTACCGCAGACATGGTAGTCTGCGCAATTGTTTACATTATTCGTTTTGTTTACAGATATTTTTTTTACATAAATGCATTCTGTCGTGCCCTCATCTTGGACAAATATTTACTTAAAAACTAGCCTATTAGCTTAAAAACTACGCGAGTCCACCTCAGACTCATTGTTTTTTTTTTTATTTTTTTTTTCTTCTTTTTTAGTCTCTTTTAATATATATATATACATATTTAATATAATATATATATATATATATATTGTTGTTTTCTTACATTTTTATATAATATGTTTCTTTAACAATAGTTTATTTACATAAATCACCTATAATACTAAACTATAGAATATAAAATTTGTTTTTAAATCGTGCATTTTTAAATTAACATCTTGTTACACTATATTAGACCAGGGTCGATAATTTTTAAAACCAAAAAAAATAATAGTAGGATGAAACCCATTAGAAAAGAAGGAGAATATTATAAAAATGAAAGGAAAAATAATTTACGGGCGATCTGAGGTCGGGAAGGGGATGGGGGTGAGTTTTTAAGGGTAAAAAACGGTTTTTCTCGATTTCCGGCAAAACTAAAAGTCCTATGGAAAAAAGTCAAATGGCAAAGTTGTAGGTAATAAAAAGATCTAAAACTTTTGTATTTACACTT
The DNA here is from genome assembly GCA_910589285.2 of Mythimna ferrago. Taxonomy (NCBI): domain Eukaryota; kingdom Metazoa; phylum Arthropoda; class Insecta; order Lepidoptera; family Noctuidae; genus Mythimna; species Mythimna ferrago. Next base: position 19,338,759 of record OU342673.1, on the reverse strand, counting down.
TTTTCACATAACCTCAAAATTTATGTGAAAAATTCAAAAAACCAAGTTTTTGGTTTTTTATTTTTATCTTTTTAAAAAATAAAATTTTTTTCACGAAATTTGGTGAAAACTTACCTTTTTATGTCTCGAATACGCTGTAATTTATTTGATTAGAAATATTTATTTTTTCACCTTATTTTGAATTAATATCGAAAAAGCACCCTAATTTTCAATCGAAAAATCACCCGTCAAAATATCAGCTTTTTACAAAAAGTTGGTATATTTTCTGTTCGTTGAAATCTCTACTTTCCGATGGTGAAAAAAAATATATATGTTACCATAGTAAATCTTCTCAGAAAATGCAAAAAATCGAAAAAAACTCGAATTCGAAAATTTTTTTTCAATTATTATATACAATTTTGAGCTATTTATTAAAATTTACACTTTAATTACTCGAAAAACGTAAGATTACATGTTACATTGATAAAAAAAAAAAATTGCAAATCAAAATATACTACTATAATTAACAAACAAATAAGTTAATAAAATTAATATTCAATAAGACATCTACAATATTTGGAGAAAGTAGTCGAATCTTCTTTAAATTATATGCGTAGATGCCTATTTCTAACTATTTTTAGATAACTTATATACCTGAGTGACCTACGAAAAATTTTAGCCCATCAAAAGGTATTTCATAGAGAAGTGGGGAAGGGGCTAGGCGGGTCTGGGTCTTACTACCTACATACCTACTATTTCTTAGCAGCTGTAACAACCGTTAGCCTAGCCAGTACCTATTCGAAATACAGTACAGTATTCAACATCGTTTATAAAAATACACGTGCATGCTGAGTTTCTTTAATATAATTGTGACAAGTTTACTTAAAAAAAACTAACAAGATTAAAAAATAATAATCTCCTTTATTTTGCACAAACAAATTTAGTTACTCCCATGAAAAAAAAATTTTCAAAATACATAAAAAATATTTTAAAAATCTATAATAAATATATATATATATATTTTATATTCTTAGCTATGTTTTTTATGTCTTTTAAGATATATTTTGAATGTATCTAAAATATATTTGAAATGTATAAAATATATATGCAAATCGGCCAAAAGTTAGTTATTAAAAATATATTTACGATAAATATTTTACTTATATATATTTATTATAGATTTTTAATATGTTTTTTATGTATTTTGATTTTTTTTTTTTCATGGGAGTAACTAAATTTGTTTGTGCAAAATAAAGGAGATTATTATTTTTTAATCTTGTTAGTTTTTTTTAAGTAAACTTGTCACAATTATATTAAAGAAACTCAGCATGCACGTGTATTTTTATAAACGATGTTGTATACTGTACTGTATTTCGAATAGGTACTGGCTAGGCTAACGGTTGTTACAGCTGCTAAGAAATAGTAGGTATGTAGGTAGTAAGACCCAGACCGGCCCCACTTCTCTATGAAATACCTTTTGATGGGCTAAAATTTTTCGTAGGTCACTCAGGTACATAAGTTATCTAAAAATAGTTAGAAATAGGCATCTACGCATATAATTTAAAGAAGATTCGACTACTTTCTCCAAATATTGTAGATGTCTTATTGAATATTAATTTTATTAACTTATTTGTTTGTTAATTATAGTAGTATATTTTGATTTGCAATTTTTTTTTTTTATCAATGTAACATGTAATCTTACGTTTTTCGAGTAATTAAAGTGTAAATTTTAATAAATAGCTCAAAATTGTATATAATAATTGAAAAAAAATTTTCGAATTCGAGTTTTTTTCGATTTTTTGCATTTTCTGAGAAGATTTACTATGGTAACATATATATTTTTTTTCACCATCGGAAAGTAGAGATTTCAACGAACAGAAAATATACCAACTTTTTGTAAAAAGCTGATATTTTGACGGGTGATTTTTCGATTGAAAATTAGGGTGCTTTTTCGATATTAATTCAAAATAAGGTGAAAAAATAAGTATTTCTAATCAAAAAAATTACAGCGTATTCCAGACATAAAAAGGTAAGTTTTCACCAAATTTCGTGAAAAAATTTTTATTTTTTAAAAAGATAAAAATAAAAAACCAAAAACTTGGTTTTTTGAATTTTTCACATAAATTTTGAGGTTATGTGAAAAAAGTGTTAATACAAGAGTTTTAGATCTTTTTATTACCTACAACTTTGCCATTTGACTTTTTTCCATAGGACTTTTAGTTTTGCCGGAAATCGAGAAAAACCGTTTTTTACCCTTAAAAACTCACCCCCATCCCCTTCCCGACCTCAGATCGCCCGTAAATTATTTTTCCTTTCATTTTTATAACATTCTCCTCCTTTTCTAATGGGTTTCATCCTACTATTATTTTTTTTCACTTTTTATTATTTTTAAAGGCTTCTACCCTGGTCTATATATAGTATTTAAGATTTAGGGTTGATGGGTAGAATTAGGGTATTGGGTTCCTATTGATTTTCCGCCTAGAGTCTTCACTAACTCCATCAGAGCTTTCACGACTGCAGTTTCTCGATGCTGCATGGCCGTCTTAAGGTTGTATTCGACGACCACTTTAGAAGGCATCAATAACGCTGTCGCCGGTCAGTTTTGCAGGACGCCTTTTTTCTGTGCCCCCTTGCAGTTTATACACGTGGGCTTCTTGCCTGGGCTCTGTTCTGACAGTTCCTGCCATCATGTGCACCGCTCCAAAAGAAGCATGACTCCTTTGCCGCCCCGCATATGGACCTGTTGTGTCCATATCCGGCCATTCTGAACGCCTGCCAGAGGGTCATGGCAATTCGGATGGTGCGGGGATACCGCACAAATCCCGTCATGGGCACGCCACAATTATGGCGATAAGTCCCCTCTTTGAGGCGTGGCTGGAAAGACCTCACGGCCTCCTTACCTTCCGCATGACACAGGTCCTCACCGGAAATGGCAAGTTCGGGAGGTTCCTGTTCCGAATAAAAGCGGAAGTGACGCCCGGGTGTCGCCACTGTGCGGAACGCCCGGAGGACACGGTGGAGCACACAATCGCGGTGTGCCCTGCTTGGGCGGAGCATCGCCGTGCCCTCGTGGGGGTGATCGGCGGCGGAGACCTCTCGCGCCGGGCCTTGGTCGAGGCCATGGTCCGGAGCGAGGAGGAGTGGCAGGCGGTCGCCGACTTCTGCGAAGCAGTAATGCTCGCTAAGGAGGAGGCCGACCGCATCAGGCAACGGCGCTCTCGCCGCCGCCGGGATTCCGATCCCGATTTCCGGCCACCGTAGGCGCGGGCTTGCGGACAGTGAGCAATGGGTAGCTCGCTGTCCGGCCGTCCGGTAACTGCCCGGACCAAGCCCAAGTCGTCGACGGCGAGCGCTGTTCCCGCGCGCCTCAAGGAGTTGTCAGCAACAGCAGGGGCCCAGCCGGGTCGAAGCCTACTGGGGCCAGGGTTATCCGAAAGGGCGCTCGAGCCCCGGTATGAAGGCTTGAAGGAACGGGATGGGTTTTTTAGTCAGTAAGAGTCTGACACTATCTCCCGCTCCGCCCAAGAGCGGGGGTTGTCATAAGATGATTTTTCCAATCGAAAAAAAAAAAACAAAAAGGCACTTTGTGCACTGAACGAGTGGGGATAGGTTTACGACTGAGCACCGCTTGATACCCTCGTGCACTCTCTGGGCTTGGGTGAGGATAAGCCACATTTTTGGTGAGAGTTCCAACACCGGGTGGCACTTGTGGGGATTTCTCGCGTTTCCTGTATCGCACCCTGGCCGCCTGTTCACCCACACCGACGACATCTTGCAGAAGATGCTTGTTCTGCGATAATAGATCGACGATCTCCCCGTCGCCGTAGCTGGACAGCACGCTCTTCACACAGACCCAGGGATTTTTAGGCTTTGACTCCTGAATCTTGAGACTCCCATTTTTCTTGAACTGGCTGACTGAACTTGGCTTTGCTGGCGCACCTCAAGACAAGTTTTTGATTTCGGGCCTTCCTGACGGTGTCCACCTTAGCTCCAGTCGTCTTGAGATCCAGGGTGGTCCTAATCCTCTCGATAACGTTGTCCCCTGTGTGTTTGGGATCCGTCGACGAGACGATAAGGGTGTGATTCGGCAGTAATTGGTTTGGCTTGGGGGGGGGGGGTTGGTGTACTAGCAACCTGGGTAAAGGTTTTAGGGCCTTGTAGTTGTTGTGGCGGTCTATCCACTTTGCCCAAGTCTGCTACCCCTTTTTTAATGTTTTGGAGGTGCTTTTTCACCTCCACGACCGCCAGTTCTGCGTCCAAGTTTGGAGCTACTATGATCTGGGTGGGAGGTTCCTTATCCCGCAGGACTCGGATATTCGCCGGGACCAGGTCCAGCCTTTCCGCTATGGGTTTGAGATGTTTCTGAAAATCATCTCGTGACTGTGTTGGTGCTGGGGAGGCGCGGGTTTACTCAACATCTCTTGGATCTGTGCCCGCATTTTCCCCATCTCCTTGTCAAACCGAGTGTTGGTCAACATGTCTTTTCCCGCCTCCGACGTCTGGCTTAGGTTCGGTCCTGGCTGGGTAGGGTCAGGCTTCAGTTTCTACATTTCCTGACGAAGCACGTCCAGCTAGTTTGAGATGCTGGTAATATGTGACTCCAGACGGGACAATCCCCCACTTAGGAGTTCCCCTTTAGGATCCCCAGGTGTCATCACAATAACCAGCCTGGTCTGTTCGTGCTCCTTGGAGTTCTTCAAGCTCACCAGCTTGACTTGGGTAGGGTAGAGTTAGGTTGTGTAGGGTAGAGTAGGGTAGAGAAGAGTAGGGTAGAGTAGGGAATAGTAGGGTGGAGTAGGGAAGAGTGGGAGTGAAGCCGCGCGGAAAAAGCTAGTAATTGTACATGATTTGCGTAGTAGATAGAGAATACAGGGTGGTGGTAATAACGACAATTCACTCTCCTTGACCTATTCACCTACACACCAAAGTACCTTCGTAAACAAGGTTCGCGCAATCATCTCGCACGAATACCAGATCGTCGCGTTCATTTTTACCCGACTACGGCAAAGCCAAAGGAGGCTTTTACCTGACTACTACTAATGTCAGATATATAAAAAAATATCATTAAAATTCAATGTGGTGCCCTCTAGTGGACAAAAAGTTTTTTGTTAAAAAAATAAGACAAATACGTCGTGTTTGGTATCATTTGAAAGAACTTCACGAAAATAGTATAGAAGCACAGTGATTTAACACCAAAATTGTTTTTTACGATTTTCATATAAAGTCAGCGCCTTTATGGACAATAAAATATTTAACGGGTCTTCAACTTTTAGAAAACTAAATTCTCGTGCTGTGTGGCTAAACTGACACTCGCACAACACAAAATAGAAATTCAAAAATTATTTTACTGCAAGGTAAAATCTAAAACAAAATAATTATTAGCCAATTTATATAAAAAATGTCACGAGTGTTTAAAGTTGTTTCATCACTTTTTAATGAGGATGAGCTAAGTCTAATAAATAATAAAAACGGCGGCAGGTCGTCGGAATCTATTTTTTTTTATAAAAAAAATTTCAATCCCGCAGACGTGCGGGATTCCGCATGTGTAATCCCGCATTTCCGATACCGCAGAAAAGGTGCGGGATCCCGCGTTTGCGGGATTGGATTCCCTAATAACAAATCAGACATTATTTTAAAATGTAATAAAAATCTAGTCAATTTTGACTGAAAATGCATTAATGCGATTTCGTAAATTGCATGCAGTTCTAGTTTCTGTGTTTATCTCCTTCGCTGAATTGCTCGTTTTTCTTCCTGGACTCTGATTTGCTTCTATTTGGACTCCGATTTGCTTCTATTTGGACTCTAATTTGCTTCTGTTTGGATTTCTCATTTTTTTTTATCCCTACATTGGCTATGTTATTAATTTGGACTTCGATTTGCTCAACGATTATGCAAACGTGCAGTGCAGTGACGATTTTACGATGTCTCAGTGCACACCGCAGGAATATGCTGACATGCATTTTATTTATGGCGAATGCAGAGGCATTGGTGGAGAAGCAGCCCGACTTTATTGGGAAAGATATCCAGATCGAAGACATCCAGTTCATCGTATATTAGTCTAATAAGAGATCCGATTAAGGACGACCTTCACCTATCTGTTTAATGGAGGAAACGTGTTTTATGTCAATTTTTTTTTCATCTGTGAAACAGACCGGTGAAGGTCGTTCTTAATCGTATCCTCTACTATATTTGGTAGAGTGCATACTGCATATTCTGAGGGTAGGATACCTGGCAGAGCCGTAGGCGGTGCAAGTGAGGGACGACCAAGGTTTTGCAATGACGACGAAGCGTTACATTTAGTCCGCGCCGCGCGCAAAGCGTGTATACATGCATAGCCGCCAATGGTGGTCATTTCGAACATTTAGTTTAAGCATTTTGCTAACAATAATTTAATAAATAATTGATTAATTTGAATCATAAGGTCAGGTTTATATTCTTCAATAAAAAGGTAAAAAACTACTTCTAGTTAGGTTCAAAATATTTCGCAACATCGGTAACGTACCTACTTAAATAAAATAGGGTATTTTTTTCAAAAACAGCACGTTTCCAAGTTAAATGGCAATAACTTTTTCTATATCATGGTATCAGTTGTTTTTATAGAATCTGCATTTAATGGACATATTTTTTCAATACATGGCACCGACAGTGTAGAACATTTCTTTTTTAACCATTCGCTTCCAAAGATTCGTGGTTATCTGAAGCCTTAAGTTAAAATTTGAAATAAACGCGTTTTTCCTTTAATATCTTTAAGTTTACAGTAAAACAGTTATTTGCATATTATAACACATGTATCCAGCAGTAATATACAAAAAAAACCGACTCCGGTTATTTTTTTTTTTGTAAAAAGTTTTTTATTTCACACTTTTTAGTTGCAATACACTTACAGACAGAGTACCTTTTTCTCATGACAATTCCAATTAACTCAAACCCTTTTTTTTTTTTTTGGTGGGAAGAAATCATGCATTGACATCCCCCGCACTTGGGCGGAGCGAGAGATAGTGTCAGACTCTTACTGACTAAAAGACCCACCCCGTTCCTTCTAGCCTTCATACCGGGGCTCGAGCGCCCTTTCGGATAACCCTGGCCCCAGTAGGCTTCGACCCAGCTGGGTCCCTGCTGTTGCTGACAACTCCTTGAGGCGCGCGGGAACAGTGCGCGCCGTCGACGACTTGGGCTTGGTCCGGAAAGTTACCGGACGGCCGGACAGTGAGCTACCCATTGCTCACTGTCCACAAGCCCGCGCCTACGTTGGCCGGAAATCGGGATCAGAATCCGGGTGGCGGCGGCGGCGATAACGCCGTTGCCTGATGCGTTCGGCCTCCTCCTTTGCGAGCATTACTGCTTCGCAGATGTCGGCGACCGCCTGCCACTCCTCCTCGCTCCGGACCATGGCCTCAACCAAGGCCCGGCGCAAGAGGTCTCCGCCGCCGATCGCCCCCACGAGGGCACGGCGATGCTCCGCCCAAGCAGGGCACGCCTCAACTGTGTGCTCCACCGTGTCCTCCGGGCGTTCCGCACAGTGGCGACACCCGGTCGTCACTTCCGCATGAATTCGGTGCAGGAAACTCCCGAACAAACCATGTCCGGTGAGGACCTGCGTCATGCGGAAGGTAAGGACGCCGTGAGGTCTTTCCAGCTACGTCTCAAAGAGGGGACTTACCGCCATGATTGTGGCGTGCCCAAATTAACTCAAACCCTGCTAGGTTACATTGTTTTATTATGAAGTTCCCGTGTCTACATTCCGGCTCCATCATCATCATCAGATCAGTTCGATAGTACCTTATAGCCAAAGTGCATCTCATGACAATTCTAATAAGCCGAAACACGGGTAGGATACATTGAATTACGGAGTTCCGGTACCTATCTTCTAGCTTCATCATCATCATTATCAGATCAGTTCGATAGTACCTTATAGCCAAAGTGCATCTCATGACAATTCTAATAAGCCTAAACACGGCTAGGATACATTGATTAATTACAGATTTCCAGTGCCTATCTTCCGGCTCCATCATCATCATCAGGTCACTTCGATGATACCATTTTCAACATACCTATTCAGAACTATTCATTTATTTGTATTATCGTAGTCGCATACTATGTTTATTGTGATATCTGTGTGAGTATGAACTTCCGTTGGTCATTTCTGGTCTTCTTCACCAGTTCCACTTCATCAAATGACATTTTTTGACTGTAAATGCTTAAGTCTTTGATGAAAACACCAAAAGAACGATATGGTTGCCTATAATATTTGAGGAGTTCCCTCGATTTCGCCAAGATTCCATCATCAGATCCCGATTTGGTGACTATGGGACCATTTGAGAAATATACTCTTTCCAACAATAAAAGAATTTTTCAAATCGGTTCGCAAGCGACGAAATTATGCCCGAACAATCATAAAAAAAATACAAACATCCGAATTGAGAACCTCCTCCTTTTTTATTTAGAAGTCGGTTAAAAACAAAATATGAAAAAAATGTTTTGTTGAAATTAGAGCCAAATTAGTATCGCAAGGTATTGTTTTTCAAGAAAAACTTAAAGATCTGTTTTATTTTGAGACTAATGATAAAAAAACATACATTCAGCCGAACATAGAACCTCCTCCTTTTCGAAGTCGGTTAAAAAGTGGTTCAAATTGTTGTATGTGATAGCTGACTATGTGGTGTATCGGCCCCTTAACGTTGGACCACTATTTATAGTGCGTTTCGCTTAAAAAGTTCCCTCGCCGTAATGTTGGCAATACGGACAAACAGTGTTGCTATATTTTGAGCAATGAAATTACTTAAAATAAAGAAGATTTACGAATATTTCGTTACTTACAATAAAATCTCATTCTCCTCATAATTCTCCATAAAGTGGTGCAGCTACCGTTAAAATCGTTTTCGTTTCACATTCCGTGCAAAAAAATTGGTACAGTAGGCAACTCTTTTCTTTTTCCCTTCTTTTTTCTGTAGACAGACAGGGGAGCCAACATTACGGCGTAGGAAGTTCTTAAGTGAAACCTAGGATATATAAAATCTTTGAGTGAAACGCATTGTAGAATGGTAAACACGTACAAATGAATATCTGACGTACAGTGCGTTTCACATAAGAAGTTTCTTAGCCGTAATGTTGGCAATACGGAAAACCAGTGTAGCTATATTTTTAGCGATAAAATTACTTAATATTAGGAAGATACTGATATTTCGTTACTTATAACAATTGGCTTATAATTTTTTTTTTAATTATTTCTTTTGGAACCTGTAAAAAACTATTTTTGAATAAAGCATACAACGATGGGCTCCATTTCGATTGTCCTGCAATTTTTTCAAATACCGAAACCGCCACGCCGCAATATCGTACTTCTCCATCCAACTACTTCCTTTTAGACTTCGAAATCTCACATTTCGTGCAAAAATTTTGGTAGAGTAGGCAACTCTTTTCTTTTTTCCCTTCTTTTTTCTGTAGACAGACAAGGGAGCCAACATTAAGGCAAAGGAACCTCATAAGTGAAACGCACAATACGCTATACTCTTTGATCCAGGCCTTGTCTTGTCTGGTCGTGACATATTCATTGACAATTTCAATGGCTACTTTTGACAATAACTACAAACCCAAAACAAATTATTATTCGGCTATCAATATACCTATTTATTAACTATGATTTAAAAAAATTATTAAGTTACAGATACATAAATGAAGTAAATAAGATAATAATATATTCATAAATTTCAACGTGAAGTAAGAACAGCAATCTAATGCAATCATGGAAACAGCACCAGAAGTCCCAAAATGTTGTGGATACATGCCCACAAATATTGGAGCTTATTTTATTTCAATATTCGGATTAGCTAGCGGAGGGACGTTTCTATCAGGTATCATAATCTATGGCCTGGTGGAAGACAGTGCTATTGCCCATTTTTTTCGCAAGAATCCTATGGAGGAAGAAGTAAGAAAGTTTATGCTTCTGTCCTTCGGCTTGAACTCCCTTTTGCTATTCGTGGGCAATGCTCTCTTGTTCATAGGGATTGCTTTTAAACAGGACAGGGGACTGCTTCTGGGAGCATGGGTCATTTTCGGTATGTGTATGGTGATAATCTTTCTGGCTATCGCAGCCCCCGTAAGCTGCTTTTTTGTTGAAGAACTATGCGTAATAAAAAGAATGTCGTCTGGTCCGACCGCGTTAGGCTATATATTCGTGACGGTTTTTCTGTGGTTTTGGCTTTATTTTGCGGTAGTAATATTTAATTATTTAAATGATATTTTGTAAATGTAAATAAAAAAATATAACGGTTCTAATCTATCACAGTCTTTTTTGATTTGTTGTTAAACCATCATCCTTATCTTTTCTTAGTTATCTATTTAAGATGGAGCATCTGTGGGGAAAGAATCGAAAAACTTAAGTGGCAGTAGGGTATGTGCCCTACATACTGCCACTTAAGTTTTTCGATTCTTGTAGACGTTGCTCGCAGAACAGATGGCCGCTGGGGCCGGAAGGTACCGGTGTGGCGACTGCTTACCGTAAAACGCAGCGTTGGAAGGTCTCCCACAAGTTGACCAATAACCTGCACCTCTAGCCAAGTTGATAATCTGCAATCGTTAACGCTAGTCGAAAAGTAATCAAATGTATGGAAATGACATCATCTCAACGTTAATTCACGTGGTCGGAACAAACGAATAGAAAATTCGTAGCCAAGTTCACATCGTTAAAAATGATAGAATGAATTTCTACAACGTTTAACGCTACATCCTTTGATAAACAAACGCTACATTGTAGAACGAGATGGCTACCCACTTATCGTTTTCTACAATTGCTGACACCGAAGCGTTACCATTTGGAGAACGGAATTCGACACGATACGGTTGTAACTTGGCTAGGGGGGCTGGTTAGAGTTGTGAGAAATGGCAATACTACTCGTAGGACGACGCCTATATCCAATAGTGGACGTCTTTAGGCAGAAATGACGATGATCTTTGGGCAGTCTAAAAGGATCCAGCAAAGAATTATGACAGGCTTTCTATGAAACCTGGGCCCACGATCCTATATCCTAAGTATGTTATATCGTTGGATAGGTAATTTTGAGCTGAATAAAAGTTTTTATGAATGAGAGAATAAATTCTAATTCTTAGTCCGTTCAGAGTTATTCAATTGCTTCTTTTTTTCAAATAAACGAACGACATTGTTCTTGCCGCTGACAACTCACAACACATGCAAGACATTTTAAATACGTGGACACAGTCCCTGAAACGGTATGGCCTGAGGGTTAGCAGGAGCAAAACCGAATGCCTGAAGTGCTCTTTCAGCGAAATCACGGTACCGGAGACTATCCACATTGGATCGACTCCTATTACTACGGTAGAGAAATTTAAATTTCTTGGCTCCATGCTCACAACAGACGCTAACGTCGACGCCGATGTGACTCATAGAATCAGTGTCGCCTGGCAGAAATGGTGGTCACTGTACTGTGCGACTTACGTACCTATCCCAATAAAAACAAAGGATAAAGTTTTCAAAATGGCAGTGCACTAGACGGACGTCGAGTGCTACTGTACGGGTTCGAATGGTGAACAGCAAAAAAAACGCATGAACAAAAGGTCCATACTAGGGAATGCAAAAACCGCCAAAATTACAAACCGGTTTTTTTTTCGGTTTTTCTAAAAAAAAAACCGGTTAACCGGGTAACCGGTTTTAAAATTCGATTTTTTGAAATTTATTTTTAAGTGAAAATTTTAATTTTTTTTGCTTGTAAAATTCTAATTAAATATTTTTAATCTTATTTTGGAACTTATCTATTAAAAAATATAAGGTGACTGGTAATTAGGGTACGTTACTTAAACACGTGATTGTGCTCATGATAACCAACAACTTTTACTATAGGAACAAACCTGAAATCGCGAAAAAAAATCAGCTGTCCAGTACATTTATGTTTGCCTAATGTACTGAAGAGCTGATATTTTTTTACCGATTTCGGCTTTGCTCCCATAATTAAAATTATTTGTTATCATGAGCACAATCACGTGTTTAAGTGTCGTACACTAATTGACAGTCACCCTATTGTATACCTAATATGAATCCTGTTAAAAATAAAAAAATCTCATCTTCATAAAAACGAATGTCTCAGAATGATGTCATACATAGAGAATCTAAGCTAGAAGTTAATATATACTTCTTATATAATTCTGATTTACTCAGATAGCCAGGCAGCTTTTAACGCCCTGAGCTCGAATACTTTAAATTCGAAACTGGTAAAAGTTGCGTTAACAAACTGAATGACCTGGGGCAAAGGAATAAAGTTATTCTGAGATGAGTACCAGGTCATTCTGGAAGCAATGGCAACGAAAAAGCCGATGAACTTGCAAGGACTGGGGCTCAAGGTCATCAGATAAGACCAGAACCCTTTTGTGGTATCTCAAAGAACCAGGCCATGCAGACCCTTAAGGGCAACCTATTTGGCGATTCAAAAAAGCACTGGTTGGTACAATCAGTACTGCTACACGCCAAATCTACTACTCACTACTCACAAAAACGAACTGCCGAGCTTCTTGAGCTTAGCAGGACGAACATCTGTGCGATAGCCCGCGCCTTAACCGGCCACTGCAAACTAAACAGGCACCAATTTCACATGAAACTGAGTGACACTGATGTTTGCCGGTACTGTAATCAGGAGAGGGAGACGCCTAATCACCTTTTGTATGAATGCGGGACCCTTATCCGCAAACGGACTGTCCATCTGGGCCGACACATTATTCGCCCGGAGGAGATTAATTAAGATTTTTTAAGGATTTTGAATTATTGTTACATGCAGTCCATGCTCTCTAATATAGATCTCAATTTGTAGTTCACGGGTTGAGGTTTAGGTTAGCCAAAGGTCAATCATCAGCCTTAATGAAGCCCGAAACACTCGCTGCAAGGCAAGCCTGGGTAGTGCGTGCCTTGTGACCGGAAGCTGAGTCTTGCTGAAAAACCCCAGTATGTTATCAAAAAGAGAGAGGCTTTAAGAGGCTTTGCTATGGCGTTTAGGATAGTATCTTGATACTCTTTAGCTGAAATTAGAGTAGCCCATTTTCACGAAAATGAACCTTGGTCATTCCGTGATACCCTCACCAAACCATTACTGATGCCGCATGATGATCATTCAGGACTCTGAAAACCTGTTGAAAGTGTTCTTTGGAGTTAGAAGCTTACATCCGATAATTTTGCTTGTTGCAATATTCCTTGATTGTGAAAATTTTCTCATCGGTAGCAAGAATATCCCTGAGTTTTTCATCAGTGTAACGAACAAGCAAAGATTTTGATCTTTTCACTCTCTCTTCTATAAAAGCGATTCGTTTAAGCTGATGATGTTATGATGATTAACAACGGTGGGTATTCTATCTGAGAATAAGAATTTTGGTGTCCTTACGAGATTTTAATTCTGGCCCTGACAGCATTCACTGCCTGTTCTCACAACACGCAGCCGGCCTGGATTTTTAATGATCGTAAATAGAAGAACTGTACAATTGGTGTAGCTACCACATGGTACAAAAATATTTATAAACAAACCTACGACTGATATCAAGCCTCAACAGCGTTTTAAAACAATGTTTGCTAAAAAATAGTGTCATTTGAGAGTAAAAAAAAAAACTCGAAAAAACCGGTTACTTGAAAAAAAAAAACGGTTTTTTTAATCATTAAAAATATGCCGAAAAACCGGTTTTTCGGTTTTCGGGTTAACCGGTTTGCATTCCCTAGTCCATACCAACGAAATGAAGACGCTAAGATGGGCGTGGGTGTGAAGGCCTAACAGAGTGCGCAATGAGAACATTCGAGGAAGCTTCAAAGTCGCACCAATCTCCGAAAAGTTGACTGAAAATCGCCTTCGTTGGTATGGAGTGTATGGACACGTCCAAAGACGTAGTGCCACATCGCCCAAGCCTACCAGAACAAAAGAGGTAAAGGCCGACCGCCATTGCCCTGGTGGTCGAATATGGAGAGGGACCTCAAGGAAGCCCAGTTGCCCAAAATTAACAATCCAAGATAAAGTCACTTGGCGCAGGAAAGTGAGGAGTACCACCCGAACCCAAATAATAGGACCAGCTGAGGAAAAAGCCGTCACTCACCTACACTCAAAGGTTCAGTTGAAAGCCATCGTCAGGCAACTGCTACGTGGTTGTCTGGCATTATGCTGAACTGAATCTATTTGGCACTACCGTGAGACACATTATTGTTGTTTTTAATTATTTTTTTTAATATAATTTAAACCTTTAATTCATTTTTTAAACTTTTTTTTCATTGTGTCCAAATAAACATGTTTTCTTTCTCTCTCTATCTTCCATCTTTCTTTTAGAATTTTAGCGAGACTAACGAACAGCAATTGTTTTTTTTATATTTGTACAGATTTTGCCGAAATTCTAAATAAGTGATTTAGAATTTTCAACTGTTTTATTTTGCAATTTCGCCAGAAGTCACTAAGCAAATTGCAAAATGAAACAGTTTGGTTCCTATCACTGATGATAATATTGATGGTAAGTATTTATACACCTCTGCCCAATCTTTCAAGTAATACAAGTGTGATGTATATATTATATCAAATAAAATGTAACTGCAGGTAATACTAAAATCGTAATTTTGCCGTTAGTCAGGTAATAAGTTAGAACTAGACATCACATAGTTCTACATCTATACATATAAATAAAATTGGAGTGTCTGTTTATAATATTGAAATAACTGCTTTTTAACCGACTTCGAAAAGGAGGAGGTTCTATGTTCGACTGAATGTAATGTATAACTTCGAAGATATGGCACAGAACTCCTCATAGGATCACAGCAGAACTGTCGTAACATGTAAAATTGCTTTGTTTAAACGTGTAGTCGATGACTGGTTGAAGGAAAAGGGGGAGGGGATGTATTGGACTGATCTGATGACGAAGCCAGAAGGTAAATTAATGTAATCTAACCGTGTTTGGGATTATTAGAATCGTTATGAGATGCTTTCTGGCTATAAGGTATTTAAGTTTGGCTGAGAGATACTTTTTAGTGATGGTAGGTACCATAACTAAAAAGTATAAAATAAAAAACTTTTTACAAAAAAAAAATACAACCGACTTCAATGTTAAATAAACACTGAAAAGTACAAAATAACTTTAATTTCGGAAGTCGGTGTTAAATAACGAAGAGACAGAACTATTATAGAAACACCGACTTCTGAAATTAAAGTTATTTTCACAGACTTGTTATTTTGTACGAGTACCTACTTTTCAGTATTTATTTAACAGTTTTAATTTTTGAAGTCGGTGGTATTTTTTTTTGTAAAAAGTTTTTTATTACTACATGCATATGAATATATATACGGTACATACACCAAAATAACATTTTTTGTCGGTCTGTCTGTTTGTCCGGGCTAATCTCTGATATGGCTGGACCGATTTTGACGGGACTTTTATCGGCAGGTAGCTGATGTAATAAGGAGTAACATAGGCTACTTTTATTTTAGAAAAAATAAATCCTGTAGTCCACGCGCACGAAGTCGCGGGCACAGCTAGTATTAAATATAGTTCAAGGTTTAGGCTTAGCTAAGCTTAAGAAACAACGAGAATTTTAAGTGCATACCTGCATGTGCACTCACAACGAGAATTCAAAGTGCACTAATGAAACTTGGTGACTTATCTGTTAATTACTACATATTTTTCTTTTTGTTCTTATAAACAAAAATTCATAACATTTTAATACACACGTCTAAAATAAAGAAACATTCGCAAGTATCAACCTAATATTCATAAAAATAAATTAGTAAATTACGATAATTATTTTAATATAAATTCGCGACAGCTCATTCAGTAAACGAGAGTGTTGATGTAACACAGTGTGAGGTAACTTACTTGCGAATCCGAATGGTGTTCGTCTGCAATGCGTACGCGCCGGTCTACCACTGGCGCGCACCGAGTGGTGGCTCACTTTCACGCCTTACGTCATAGAGCCTTGGCACTCGCACCAAATGGTTGTGGATGTGACCACACTGACACTGACCACCTCCATAACCTTATAGCTATTACTATTTTACACTAGCTGTCCTACGCGGTTTCACCCACATATTTGGTTACTGTTCCACTCCCATGAGTCGTAGAGTGATGATAAGTAGCAAATAGTCTTCCTTGATAAATGAGCTACCCAACACTAAAAGATTTTTCTAGTCGTACCAGTAGTTCATGAGATTAGCGCGTTCAAACTAACTCTATGAGTTTTTAAATTATAAACCTTAATATTATAACCTTAAGACTTAAGGTTTACAATATTAAGTATGGTGCAAAATTGATCATTTCATGATATGGCCTCGTAAAACTGGCCAGATCGAAAACGTTAAAGTTTGATGATATTTCAATACTCCATTGGCCTACTTTCTTTAGACCTTTTATTATCATAGAAATCCTACATCAGTTATACTTATGGATGGCCAAACGAGGATTGACATATCATCAAATGTTAACGACTAAACGATCTGGGCCTCAAGTCTGCTATTACAATAGTGTCAGAATGGTCTATCATTGATGTCATAATTGTCGATTTTGACAAGTTTGGTAATCTACTAATATAATGGCGTCATTATGACTTTCCAATGGTCAACCATTGACACTCCATTGAAAGAAGTGACATAGAATGGTAAACAAATGAATATTTGAAGTTTGCGGTAATCTGCTAAAACTTAAACAGTTACTCACATAGATAAGTTGTCGAAAAAACTTAGTTCTGCCGCATACGCTGTTAGGCAAATTCGAAATCTAACTGACTTAGAGACAGCCCGTTTAGTTTACTTCAGTTATTTTCATAGCGTCATGTCGTACGGTATTCTATTATGGGGAAATGCCGCCGATATCCAAACGATTTTTGTTTTGCAGAAAAGGGCCATTCGTGCAATTTATAAATTAAGTCCCAGATACCCCCTCAGAGATAAATTTAAAAATATTAATATTTTGACTGTGCCATCTCAGTATATCTATGACAATATTTTGTATGTTCATAAAAATAAAAACATGTTTAAAAAATACAGTGATATTCATAACGTTAATACTAGGAACAAACACAAGTTAGTGGTTCCTGCAACCAGGCTCAAAAAAATAGGACGCTCATTTAGATGCCAAAGTATACATTTTTATAATAAGCTTCCCAGTCCTATTCAAGAACTTAGCATTAATAAATTCAAAACATTTGTAAAGCGAAAACTTTGCCAAAAGGCTTTTTATACTGTAAAAGAGTATCTCGAGGATAAAACGGCTTGGGATTGACCTGCTCCAATACCTACTCACTATAATTGTTATCATTTGAATGTATTTTTTGTTTTAACTGCCTTTTTTTTATTGACGATTGTTGTTGTTTTACAATTATGATATTGTATATATATATATATATTTTATTATTTTTTTACAATTATGACATGTTTATTTTTACTATTTGACTGAATTTTTATTTATATACTTTTTTTTACAATTTGCAATATTTACACTTTTGTAAATTTTATTATTGTGAATGTGAGAACTATGTGGATTACTCTTTCCTTTTCTTTTATTTTCACATGATGTCTGGCAGTTTTGAGTATTTGATGTGGCCTACCCAAATGTCCTTTCTTTGGTATTGTTCGTCAAGTCGTTGAGCTCCTTAGTAGTCCTGAGTTGAGCTACACGCATACTGACAAATGCTTGCACTGACTGGACAGGTCCACTTAGAACTGTGTGGTTCTTTCTTCAAAAGACCATCTCAGGCTCAATCTGCACGGTTCTCATATGATTTGACCATTACATGTTTTGCTGTATGGACTTTAAAAGAGACTTTGACCCCTGAGTTTGTTTCGGTGTTTCTTCTCAGGGTAGTCAGTTAGGAAACACCGGCCTCATCTAGCATTAATTGACAAAAAAAAAAAAATTGACGTGTAAAAGTGTTTTTATAAAACCTACTTGCAAAATAAAGATCATTTATCATTTATCAGTTTATTTGTTCAGTGTTTTACCATTAGAACGTTATTGTGCAGTTATTGGTTTTAATATGCTCGAAATTATCATTCTACCACAATTCTATTACAAGACCATTGACCGATCAACGATCGATCATTATGAATTAGCAGATTACAAACTTTTAGCAAAATGACAATTGGATCGTGTTGGAATGACGAATTTATAAAAATAGCAGACTTGGGGTCCTGGTCAATTTTAGTTGGTCATGAAGTGATCAATTCTAAGATCTGGCGTGCTATTCTCTAAGAAAACAGCCTTGAGCGCAGCGCTGGCCGCAACGTCGAATTCCAAATACGTACATAGGATTAACAATCCAATACACATAGACATTGAATTGTTAATTCAATGTACTGCGCTGTCGACTTGTCGCTGCGGCCAGCGCTGCGCTCAAGCCTGTTTTCTTAGACAATAGCGCTGCTGGTCTGGCTACGACAGATATAAGCTACTGTCTTGCCTAGCATCGATGCGTCACCTGCTATTAGATAGGTACCTACTTAGTCCGTAATCACATAATAATGACGTTAATGATTCATGGTGTGGTGCAATAGTGCACTTGTCAACTCAAAACTCCAAAGTCTTGAGCATCGACGCGGAGTTGCTAGCCTGTCGGTTTTCTATCGTTTACCTTTCGGGAAGTGTGCCCTGGATTTGCACAATTTAATTCCGCCAAGTCCGTTCCATCATCGGACCACAAGACGTAAGTACGGCATTGCGCTATCGGTACATAGTGTAGTGGACATCCCATCGATACACACAAAGCGTTTTAGGAACACATTAATTATGCGTACAGCTAAGGAGTGGAATTCCCTGCCGGAGTCTGTGTTTCCTGATAGCTGGTCTATCTAGAGTCTTTAAATCAAGAATGAATCGGTTGCTTCTAGGCAAGCGTGCTCCATCGTCGGCCATATCTTCATATTGCATCAGGTGAAATGGTGGTCAAATGCGAGCCTATAGGTACATAATATATACTGACTGATTTATGTTGCTTATTCTATTTGGTTTGTTGCTACTGGGATCACTGACTCCTAAGCCACAGGGACTTACACACCTAGTTTAGGAGTCAGGGTGTTAAAACATATCTTTAATTATTTTAAGCTCTTGTTTAAATATAATTGATTTTTGTAATGGAAGGCTTATGGTGAAATAAATTATTATTATTAAGTTATTATTATAATAATAAAAAAGTTTTGTTAATTAGGGACTGAGCAAAGAGAATGGGACTGAGTATCCGTCACTGCTATTTATTTCAGAAATTTCTCACGCAATTATTTTCATTTTGAGGTGGGAGCAGGAGGAGGAGAGAAGGAGGAACAAGTCAAAATACCTGTACCATATGAATTCGAATCTGTTCCGAATTTTCCGTAAAGACAATGTAGGCAACTGCTTTTGGATTCATCGGTACCCGATAGTCTGAAAAATAAATTAAAGAAGTTTTAATTCTACTATATTATGAAACTGACTGACTGACATATCAACGCCCAGCCTAAACTACAAGATGTGCAAGGTTTCCTTCTATGACGTGAGTGAGCACCAAGAGAAAATTTTCCAAAATTAGTAAGAAGGTACTCTGAAGGGATGAAGTTGAGGTCCAATGTTTATATGGGGCAAAAGCAAAATACTAAAACCCGACTACGACAAAAAAAAACGACGATGAAAAAGTATGATATGGTATGAACCCAATTTTATTTTTTTCTTGTTAAATCACAGTGCTTCTATTCTATTTACTTGTTGGTATGTACAAGTGAAGCTCTTTCAAATGATACCAAACACGGAGTATTTATCTCCATTTTTTATTTTTTTCCACATTACTTTTTGTCCGCTAGAGGGCGCCATATCGATTTTTGTGACATGTGACGTAGCCTATGTTCAGCAGACGAGACGGTTCTAACGATATCTCATATGTCGAGTTCCGATAAGTAGATTAGAAGCTATGAGGGAACAGATGAACATACTCACATACATACATACATAGCCTGTCAAAATCATACCTTCCTTTGGCTTTGCCGTAGTCGGGTAAAAACTACTTTCACTCGGGTATTAAGCTACTGGCAGAAGTTATTAGAGATTAGAAGCTATGAGGGAACAGATGAACATACTCACATACATACATACATAGCCTGTCAAAATCATACCTACCTTTGGCTTTGCCGTAGTCGGGTAAAAACTACTTTCACTCGGGTATTAAGCTACTGGCAGAAGTTATTAGTCTACACTAATGTAATAAAGAGGTAAAGTTTGTTTTTTTATTTTTTTGTTTGTATGAGGTAACCTCTGGAAGTACTGGTCCGATTACTAAAATTTTTTCACCGATAGAAAGCTGCTTCTTCTTTCTTGAGTGACATATGCTATATTATATGTACGCGGGCGAAGCTGAAGGCAAAAGCTAGTCATTTATAAAAAAATAAGGGCCCCTTTGGTAGAATTTGCCGCGGGCCCTGCACTAGTTTGATCCGGCACTGGTTACGTGCTAAAGTTGGTTGCTTCAAAATGAGATGGTACTATAATAGGTAGGTACCACCAAGGCTGCCAGCCAAATGCTGCTTGAAAACCGATTTTGTTTTATGCGAATTTCTGTGGTTAGTCTTTATTTGCGTTGTATTCTTACAAAACTCAGTTGAAATTAGGATTGTAACGGAGGCCATCTTAGCGGAGGCGGAGGCGAATGCGGAGGCGACGAGCTTCGCCTCCGCGGATGTGGAGGTTAATGGAAGCGGAGGCAGAGGTGAAATTGGATGTGGAAGTAATAGTAATTTAAGTAGTCCTAAATCTTTATTTTAAATACGTGCATTTATAGTACACTTAAATAAGCAACATATATGCACACTAGTTTACAAGAGCAAGTGCGAGTCAGAATCGCGCCTTGAGGGATCCGTACAAACTTACTTATGTAAACAGTTAAATTCCCGAATGGAGTCTTGAAGATTTTTCCGAATCGTGTTTTTATTTGTCACGACGACGTAACAACAAATTTGCAGTTTTCAGATTTATTCCTATACCTGTGCTATAAAACCTTGCTTTATGCAAAATTTAAGGATTCTGGGTCAATGGAGAGTACCCTATGAATTTTCATTTCCTCGAAAGTGTCGAAATAAAGGTTTTTTGAGACTTAAACGGCCGTATCTTTTTTTTTTGTTAACTTAGAAGATGTGTTTGATTTTTCACAGCTTCAAGAGACGGCAAACTTGAGTGTGTGTGTGTGAGTGTGGTTTTAATTTCAAGTCAATACCTCCACACGCTCCCGATATAAAGGGTCTTGCTTGACAGACAAACAGACAGGCGGACGGACGGACAATAAAGTGATCTTTTATGGGTGCCGTTTTTTCCTTTTGAGGTACGGAACCCTAAAATATTTTTTTTTTTTGTAAACCCATAATCAATTAAGTATAAGGTGTAAGGGACAGCCCTCCACAAACTTTAAGGGCTTGCTCAGTAGACGAAACTGAACAACCTTCCACAAAAATTTTTTTACGGAAACGAAAAAAAAATTCGGCCTCTCCATACAAACTGTCCAATCAAGTTTATAATTTTCTATGGTGAGAAGGATTTTTTTTCGTTTCCGTTTCGTCTACTGAGTTTGTGGAGGTGTCCCTTACACATTGTATATTTTTTTTTACTAAATTGAGAGTTTCTGAATACGAAACAATTTTTAGAACTTTCGTATCACATCTAGTTTATGAGTTATAATTATAATATGTGGTCAAAGTATTGAAAATAGATATTTCGGTATTTTTCGGAATTTAAGTATCTGTTAATTAACTTGTTTTTAATAAATAACATCATATTTCCTAAAGTAAGTATTGACTGTGCGATAAGAGAATGGTCGTGGCGTAAAGTAATATTAATTTTATATGGTCACACATCCCAGCTATCCGACAAATGCCAAATGTCATTTCGCGGTGACATAGCCTTCTTTATTACGTTATTTTATTGATATTTTAATATTATTATTTTTATGTTATCTACTATATAAAAATAACGAGCCTTTACCGCCGTTTTAGCGCAACCGACAAAAAACAAATTTCACAGGAGAAGGTTTTTTTTAAATATTTTTAAAAAGAAATGTGCTAGAAAATTGAAATTTTACATACATTAATGATTTTCAGACATTTACATATATAATGGAAAAAAATACAAAAATATTTAGTATTTAAGCTATTTATGTCGCTTAATTTATTTTTGCTGTCATAATCTAAGGTTGTTTTGGCATTTACGATAAAAATATCCATTAATATTAATATTACAATAAACTATATTTTGATAAATAAATAGATATTTTAAAAGGCGTTTAAATGAAATAGTTATAAAATATTGAAAATTAAAATTTATTTCTATTAAACAATAGGAGTAATGAGATCAATCAGCATAATTATAAACTTAACTAGTTATTTAAAATGAAATAAAGTATTTCTTCTCGTACGAATGATCTTAGCCCGTTTTCACTGAACACCAGGGTTATCATGGTTTTTACACAAAACATTAATTAAATAATTACAGCAATCATTTGGATTAGTGAGATCAATATTGTATTAATATAAAATTAAATTAAATATTTTTAATTCTCCTCATCCTCATCTGTTTCAGCTAAAGCATCACGTACGTTTCCATCATGCTTCATACTTAAATATTCTTGATGATATCTGTTTGGAATCACGTTTTTGTTACACAGATCCTGTAAATCTTTGTATTTAGCTGAAGAAAGTTTGAGCTCTTCGACGTATAAAGGTGTAGGTCCCTTTTCCACAATAGCTTTGTTTGCTCTCGATCTGATGATAAAATCCATGTTTATTTCGTATTTGTCACTATCTTCAAAAAAACCGTATTGAAATTTAACAATAGGATTATTTTTATGAAATTGCACCACCCTTAATGAATTAAAATTAATCTTAAATTTTGCCGGTAATAAAGCTTGTGAAAAATTCTTCCAATCCATGAAGTCTCCATATTTTAAAACATTTATATTGTAGTTTCTAGGCTTATTTCTAGCATTAGTAATCATAGTTGGCCACTCAGAAGGAGCCCATACTGTTTTATTACGCACAAAACTTTCAATAGTGCTATGAATAGAGTCAACAGGCATCATGGTGTGTCCCGGTAAAAGATAAATTACCTTTATTTGTGTAATAGTAATTGCGGTTTTCAAGAAATGAATTAACATTGACATCATTGCTCGATTCCTATTTTGCCCGGCACAGCTATCGGAGTATAAATTTATCTCTGTATGGGTACCTCTTTGGTCTACCATAATCAAGTATTTAAAAAGGACTGTAACAATTTCATTACAGCCCCTTTTTCCGTCGCATTCACCCCACAGGTAACAGTAACCATCCCTTGTACCACTTTCGTATATACTTTCATTATAGTATGCATACTTCCTGGAATAGTATAGGGTAACACTTTTACCGTGTGGTGTATTCAGGACTTTTTCTAAATCAAAGCTTACGCATAAGGAGTTAGAATCAGTTAATTTGCTCATTTTTTGGTCTTCTAAAAACAGTTGCTTACATTTTTCTTTATCTAGAATGTGATTTTTATATTCAGGGGTTTGCTCAAAAATAATTTTGTTTTCAGGTGATAAATTTTTGCACTTCTCACAAAAAGCACATTTATCTTTTTTAGGCAGATGGAATCCGATATTAAAATCCCTTTTGAAAATGTTACGAAATACTCTTTTTGATAATACTGATGATTCTGGATTATTTTCTTTCACGTGATTAACATACTGTAAATACAAAAACGATATATTTTGAAATTCTTGAGGTAAATATACTTTAGTGCTTTTATTGCGACAATAATGGGATGGAACAGCAGGCAACATCTCAATAAATGATTTTAACTGTGCGACTTCTACCTCATCAGATTTATTATGAGGACGACTAGTTCTTCTGCCATCTCGAGTGGTATTCAGAGCTTTATTAGCATTTTCGATGGTGTATCTCATAGACATTTGGGATATGTTTAGGGTCTTAAGCAAAAATTGTTGACATACTTTAATATTCTGTCCATTGTAGCTGATAAAATAATCGTATGATATTTTGCGAACATTACTACTGGATCTTTTTCTTCCAATCGGTTTTTCTTTAGCACAAGACAGCAGGAAATCTTTTTGTCTTTTATCACAACCTAATCCCCAATAGTTTTCAAAAATATTATTGCGATCATCTTCCGTAAATTTATTTGCACATGAGTTACCACATTTTTTATTTATACAAGGGTTTGGTTGTATAGATTTCCCTACAGCAGCCTTACGATTTTTTTTTGCTAATAGTCGTTTTGGTAAAGGTTTTATTTTCCTATATCCTCTTTTACCAACACTTGTTTCTTCTTCTATTGTTTGAACTGACTTATCTTCATCCGAATCACTGGACGATGAGGCAGGTTTCCATGAATCTTCGGTATCAATAGAGGCAATGCTGTCGTGGGTCTCCAAATTCTTGGACATATTTAGTTCTTGTTGGTCAAACAGTGAACTGGTGCTCGGCTGTATTAATTGATTAATGAAAGCTGGCATAGTAGGATCATAAGTTGTTAAGTCTTTTATGTTCTGGTTATCTAAATCCATTAAAGTGTAAGTATTTTCAGTATCTGAATCACTGTATTCGACAAGTTTAGTTTGAGGTAATGGTGTTAATAATGCGTTAGTATTGAGCTCAGAATTTAAATCGGTATCACAAATATAATCGATCAACAAAGGTGATGTCGTATCAGTTAATATTGGGTCCATGTCAATATCGTTGTAGCTGTCTGTTAGTAAGAATTTATCTAGAGCTGGGGCCTTATCTTGCTGTATGTTCTCGGGAAAAGCAGTTCCAGGATTACTCTCTTCTGATATGGGAAGTGGTGATATTAACTCCATAATTTTCTTCATTCGTGACTATAAAAAACATAATTACTTAAAAAGAATCACTTAATAATAAATAAAGCATTAATGGACAGACGTAGGCAGTGACCTACTACTACGACTGCTTATTTTATACCAGTGGTGCCCTCGCTTTGCGTTGGTTAATAAGATTTCTCATGGGAATTTCGGGATAAAAAGTACCTATCCACATTATCCCTGATGAACCCAGGGATAATGTAGTATTCTAATGGTTAAATGGAAGAATAGTACACAGAAGAATAGTACATGGAACAAAATCGTACTGGTATTTAAGTTTTCCCCAATTCAATTACCAAAATTAAAACACAATACAAATACCTTAGCTGCAGGAGTCGACATTGCTGTTTTATTTGATGTTCGAGTAAACTATCTGTACTTTATTTAAAACACAATAAGGAAACAATAACGAAACAATAATAAATACAATTTAAAACGTTATTATGGCTGTAACTGTTTTTTTTTGGTACAATTCAACGAGAACGATGTTTTTGTCGCATAACTTGCACGGAAATAAACAGGTCACGACAGGTTTGTTTATAGTAAACGCCTCATATTCTATCACCTATGTCGGTTGCGATAACAAGTAGTGTCACTTGCGCTACAAAAAATTGATCGCAAGGCGCTTGCGATAAAAATGCTTGTTGTCGCTTACGTTATGGCTTTAAAAATATATGTATTTACGATAATTTTAGCACTTGCTACAACTTTATAATGGTTAAATTTTGGCGGGAAATGTCAACAGGGATAGATCCGTTATGGTTTAAAATACTACTTACGATAAAAAAAGCATTTTCGACAAAAGTGTCGCTTACGATAATTTGGCGGTAACGGCTCGATAAGTCGGGTTTTCCTTCCTGACGCTATAACTCCAGAACGCACGAACCGATTTCCACGGTTTTGCATTCGTTGGAAAGGTCTCGGGCTCCGTGAGGTTTATTAGAGTAGAGTAGGGTAGAGTAGGGTAGAGTAGGGTAGAGTAGGGTAGAGTAGGGTAGAGTAGGGTAGAGTAGGGTAGAGTAGGGTAGAGTAGGGTAGAGTAGAGTAGAGTAGGGTAGGGTAGAGTAGGGTAGAGTAGGGTAGAGTAGAGTAGAGTAGGGTAGGGTAGAGTAGGGTAGAGTAGGGTATAGTAGGGTAGAGTAGGGTATAGTAGGCAGAAGTAAGGAAGAGCGGGAGCGAAGCCGCGCGGGCAAAAGCTAGTTTTATTATAACAGTCGGACTATAATGACGTCACAATGTTGCTCACATAACAAAAACGATATTTATCTACAGCAGCGCCCTCAAATCCCACGACTGTTTACTTTCTCCGCACAGACAATACTAATGCCTTGATCACACGTACCGAGTAAAAGGGCGAGACAGTAAAATGTTGTTCGGCCAAGACAGTGATGTAAGCGAGTTGTAGAGATAAGCGTTAGCATGAAGGCGAGAGCACTGTCTCGCCCGTTTACTCGGTACGTGTGATCAAGGTATAACTTTAACCTACGAATCGAAGAAATTCGTCAGGTTGATCCTGTCATATCAAATGACGCAGATTCTTGACTGTTTCACAGGCAACACGCGGCCGGACGGTTGAGCCGTCATCGAGCGTCGTTTTTACGCGGTATAGTTCTATAAATATGACGTAAATAAAAATCCGTTATAACTCCGCATAAATTTTGCGGAGGCGAAGGCGAATGCGAAGATACGATTTCTTGCGGAACTTCCGCAGTACCTAACGGAAGCAGAGGCGAAGCTCCGTTACAACCCTAGTTGAAATAGACAAGCCACAATCTTATTCAATCTTTTCAAATTAGAACCTTTATGGTTGAACGTTGATTTTGTATTTCGAAATTGAGTTGTCAAATCTATACAACTGCCATTTGCCAAAGTCCAAGATTTCATTCAACGACATGAACAATGAAAGCATTTCGCATAGTTTTAATATTTTTTAAATAAAGAAGAGTCTAAAAGGAATCGATCAATAAAGATATGAACTTTTTAAATAGTTGCTGCACTCGCTTTGGTGGTGTTACGTTTTGGACCACTCCATGTTGTCGCGGCGCCGTTAAAGCTATGCAATTACTAAACCCTGATGAAATATCAATTAAGAAGAATCCAACCATTGTAAAAAACTTACAAAGGCTTCCAACAAAGTTATGCACGGGAAACCTGCGTGTATCATTTGGACCCGCAACATGGACGCAAGTTAGATTTTGCAAAAACTGCCCGCGTCTTCATCGAGACATGGAATTTCCTAACTTTGATGTGTACAGAAAATCAGAATATAAAGATGTGCGAAATACTAATTATGGTGCAGGTGATGGAAAACCAGGCTATATCTATGTAATTGGCCTGTTTGGTATACTTGGTGGGTTTTACGGGACGAAGGCTCATTTGATCCACTATGTAGCTTTCGTGGACGCTCCAGCAGACGTGATAGCTCTAGCTACCATAGAGGTAGATATATCAAAGGTTCTTGAAGGTACTTGCTTGTCCATAAAGTGGCGTGGAAAGCCATTGTTTATCAAAAGTAGAACTAAATCGGAAATTGATCTTGAAGAGAAGACACCATTAACTTCGTTACGTGATCCCCAATCGCAAGAAGACCGGACAATTAAGAAAGAGTGGCTTGTGGTCATTGGGATCTGCACTCACTTAGGATGTGTGCCTATAGCGAACAGCGGTGACTGGGCTGGCGGATTTTATTGCCCTTGCCATGGTAGTCACTTTGATAACTTGGGCAGGGCCAGAAAAGGGCCTGCCCCTACAAACTTAGAAATACCACCTTACAAATTCCTCAGTGACAAGCTTCTTCTTGTAGGGTAGATTTATCCAATATGATTGTACTTGCTGTATTTTTTTAGTAAATATATTTCATAATTTATCCATTTTAATTGTGTAACCTTATTCCTACTGGCGGCAACTGAGCATTATAGTGAGAATCATAATGGCTTGTGAAGTGTTTTCCGTACTATTGAGCGACCGAGTTGTAAGATAATTTATGTATATATGCCCTTAGTTCAACGGCCAGTACCCTATTAGGTTTTGAGTCTCGTATCGGAATATGCGGCGTTGCCAAACCTTTCGGGGCTAGTTTTTATTATTTGTTGTAAATCTTTAGTGCGAAAGTTTGAAACTTGTTGATTACTGTTTCTACGATAATACTAAGATAACAGATATAAATAAATATATAAAATGTAAAGTACAGGGCACCGGCACTATTCTAAAGAGCTTCGCATGGTTGACCAGATGAAAGTGATGTTTCGTCGTACTCGTAAATCAGGAGATTGAGTTCCGTACCTAAAAGGAAAATACGGTACTCTTATAGGATCACTTTGTTGTCCATTCATCCGTCTGTCTGTCTGTCTGTCAAGGTCCTTTATCTCAAGAACGCGTGGAGGTATCGACTTGAAATTAAAACCATAAGTATACCTACTCAGGTCTACAGACTCTTGAAGCTGTGAAAAAATCAAACTCCAGAAAAATAGATAGGTACTTCGGTTTATGTAGCAAGAAACGTGAAGTATTTCGACACTCGAGGAAATCAAAAATAGGGTACTTTCCGTTGACCCAGAATCTTGAAATTCGGCATAAAGCAAGATCTTTTAGCACAAGTATAGGAATAAATCTGAAAACTGTAAATTTGTTGTTACGGCACATTTTTTTTTTTGCGATTCGGATGTGTCATTTCGTTCCCTGCGCTTGCTGCATGAATCTAACAACGACGACAATTGGCTCACCAATGTATGGAATATAAAGCGATCCCCACTCTGACGCCGAGCGCTCAATATCCGTGCCGGTAATTGTAATATTATTTAATTTATCTTTATGTTATTTCAATTTTATATCGCGCTGTAATTGACTGGTTGTTTAGAAAGTTGGAACACACTTTGGAACATGGTGTGATGGTGTGTGACGGTCAGTGAACATGGTTCATGGTTCAATAGAAAATGTGAAGATAGAACTATAAATAATTTGACAGCTGTCAGTTGAAATTAAAACTGGATGTTATTCAACATAAAGCAACAAAATATACCTACATATACAATATTTATTATAATTTCAACAGGCTTCTATTGAGTTACTTGTGTAATATTTATAATAACTAAATATATAATAGGTGTATGTATCTATGTTGTTCCAAAATCCTCTATCTTTCCTTTTCGCGTTAAATGTTTCCCTACCTTGGTCTTTAAACCCCAACTGAAATAACTCGACGCTGGCGGATGCACAAGAGTGCTGAGCCATTATCAGTATTCAGTATGTTACAAAGTACTCTGTGGCCATACACTCCTGTAATTGGAATAGGAGAAAAAAAAAGTGCGTTTGTCGTAATGTTGGCAATTCGGAAAAATAGTGTTGCTATATTTTTAGCAATGAAATTACTTATATTAGGGAGATACTGATATTTCGTTACTTTTAACAACTGCCTTACATTTTTTTTTTTTTGGAAACTGTAATAGTACATTGTTACCTAGTGAAAAAAAATACTGCATAAATAAAATAAATAAATATTTATAATTGCATAAGTTGATAAAAATGCTATGCAATAGCTTTACCGCGGCAGTCCCCGAGTGCCACATGTCTTTTTTTTTTAATAAAGCTTATAAACGTTGGGCTCCATTTCGATTGTCCTGCAATTCTGTCAAATACCGAAAACGCCACGCCACAATATCGTACCTACCTCTCTATTGACAACTTCCTTTTAGACTTGCTTTTTTTTTAAATAAAATCCCATTCCCTCATAATTCTCCAAAATGTGTTGCAACTACTAACTAAAAATTTTGGTATAGTAGGCAACTCTTTCCTTTTTTTCATTTTTTTTTTTTTTTTGTAGACAGACAGGGGAGCTAACATTACGGCGAAGGAACTTCTGCTTTAAGGCAACTTCAGACCTATTTACATGGCCCTCTACGGGGCTCCGGTGTGGGCGCCGTCGCTGAAAAAGCAACCGGCGGCTATACTGAACGCCTGCCAGAGGGTCATGGCGATAAGGATGGTGCGGGGATACTGCACGGTCTCCCGCGAAGCGGCGAGCCTTCTGGCCGGCCTACCACCGTGGGATCTGGAGGCAACAGTCCTTGCACACATGCACGATATGCGCGTGGAGATGCAACGCCGGGGTGAAAGTCCGCTGCCGCGACAGGTCACGGCATGGCGGACAGAGCTCCGGCGGGATCTCATGGTGAAATGGCGTCAACGACTATCGCAACCCAGTGCTGGGCACGCCACAATCATGGCGGTAAGGCCCCTCTTTGAGGCGTGGCTGGAAAGACCTCACGGCGTCCTTACCTTCCGCATGACGCAGGTACTCACCGGACATGGTTCGTTCGGGAGTTTCCTGCACTCGATTCATGCGGAAGTGACGCCCGGGTGTCGCCACTGTGCGGAACGCCCGGAGGACTCGGTGGAGCACACAGTCGAGGTGTGCCCTGCTTGGGTGGAGCATCGCCGTGCCCTCGTGGGGGCGATCGGCGGCGGAGACCTCTCGCGCCGGGCCTTGGTTGAGGCCATGGTCCGGAGCGAGGAGGAGTGGCAGGCGGTCGCCGACTTCTGCGAAGCAGTAATGCTCGCAAAGGAGGAGGCCGAACGCATCAGGCAACGGCGTTATCGCCGCCGCCGCCGCCGGGATTCTGATCCCGATTTCCGGCCAACGTAGGCGCGGGCTTGCGGACAGTGAGCAATGGGTAGCTCACTGTCCGGCCGTCCAGTAACTGTCCGGACCAAGCCCAAGTCGTCGACAGCGCGCACTGTTCCCGCGCGCACTGTTCCCGCGCGCACTGTTCCCGCGCGCCTCAAGGAGTTGTCAGCAGCAGCAGGGACCCAGCCGGGTCGAAGCCTACTGGGGCCAGGGTTATCCGAAATATGAAGGCTAGAAGGAACGGGGTGGGTCTTTTAGTCAGTAAGAGTCTGACACTATCTCCCGCTCCGCCCAAGGGCGGGGGATGTCAATGCATGATTTTTCCCACCATAAAAAAAAGACCTATTTACAGAGTATGAGTAGGTAATGAAAAATACATACAAACAAATTTCCTTTTTTTACGCCATTTTACGTTGAATTTTCAGAAACTCTTTCTTAGAGTGTATCTGTCATAAAAGTAAGCTGTGCATTGATATGCCAGTCAGCTTCTAGCAACAGGACATGTCTAATCGTAGCATGAAATCTCTCGTATTTAGTTTTGGCTATGACAGTCGAAGCGCGAAACTCGTTTATTTTTGCCGAAACTAGGCCAGGCCAAAACAGTACCTACCTAAATTCGATCGGACAAATGTTAAAACTAAAATCTCTCAAGCATACCTCATCATCATCATCATCATCATGCATCACCTATGGTCCTACCACGGAACACTGTTTTTACTGTTCCGTGGGTCCTACAATCCCGTAAGTATATGAAACGCTACTTAGAGGTAGAAATTATGGCTAGGTGTTTTTTTTTTTTGCTATTTTAGACAGGCCCTCCTAATGATAGCCCGAAACTAATAATGGAACAGGATTTCTCGCTGCCCCTACATTTTTCCCCTCTACCTACACTCGCAACCCCATAAAACTATAGAAACATCCATAATTAAATGCAATAGCAGATGTATCGATTTTCTGTTTTGTCCGCGTCCCATATGTCGCGCGTTGCTGCAGTTAGGGTTAAATGGCAAAGGACATTTTAAATAAGTCGCCATATACATGTCCGTCACCATTTAACATTTCGCTTCAGATTCAGCCAACCAAATTGTCGGTGATAGTAAAGTCAACCATATACCTATGTAACACATTTTGCTATTTTGAAAGTTTAAGTCCTTTGTGTATCACCAAGCTACTTGGCGGAAAAGTGATAAAAGGTGCTCTTGTTGTTCTGGACATGTCCTCCTCCTAATGAAAGATTATAGGTACCTAACTACGTCCTACCTACAGATGCTGCAGATGGCCAGTCAAAAATGAATAATAAGACACGATTTCCCGCTGCTTCTACATTTTTCCCCTCTACATACACATTGCGCCCCCTTGTACCTATAAAAATATCCATAATTAATAGCAATATCGATTTTCTGTTGTGTCCGCGTCCCATACGACGTGCGTGCGGCGATTAGGGTTAAATGGCGAAGGACATTATGTAAAGCGATATATGTCCTTCGTCACTTAACACTTCACTTCAGATTCAGCTACCAAATTGTAGGAGATAATGGTACAGTCAACCAAATAGGTAATACATTTCGCTATGCCGTGTTCCTCTGACGGTTACAGGAATTTACTTCAACTTCAACTCTTAATTAATGGCACTTAATGTGAAAGAGACACCACCATTTTGAGAATAACATTATGTGTGTGTGAACTAGGACGCTGGAGAATATTTAGCGAGTAAGAAAAGTAAAAGATGGACTTATACGGGTCTTAATTGTGGTCTTACTAGTAGTGCTGTATAGCCTGCCTATAACAATGACAGACTAACGAATGGGCACAAGTATCTGTAATGAGGTCCAGCGGTTATGCTCCGCATGTCGAGAATAGGTCACTTCTAAGCAAGAGTGCTCCATCGTCGGCCACATTTTAGCATACCATCCGTTGAGATAGTGACCTAACGCGAGCCTAGCCATAACACAAAGAAAGAATGTACGACTCGTGAAATCTCTGTTTAAGCACGTCACAATCGCTGCCGCCTATGGCATGAGCCCTACCTGCGTCCTTTTTTCCCCTCCTGAGAGACATCGTGTTTTCGATGGTTGTGTTTGTAGTGAAATGAATGATGATTCTGCAGTCGGGAGGCACACGATATGAAGATAACTAGAAATTGACACGTCTACGTTTCCGAATTCACCATGTCAGAGGACGGGGATGTAAATTTGCTAAAATAAAACAACGGTCCAGAGTAGAAATGTATAATTTTGATGTTCTAGTACAATGAACAGGTATATCAAAAAGGATAATAGACAAAAATACACATGTATATTAAGTAGATAAAAAACTGTATTCTGCAGCACACAATCATTGTGACTTCGCAATTTTTACGGGATGTCATAAGTAATAATATATGTACCATTAGCAGAAGTATAGGTTACTTAGAAGAACACCCATTATGGCAGTTGCTTTTTAGCGACCTTCATTACGGGATTCTTGAGGTTTCTCTTCTTAGCCGTGAAGCGTGGGATTTCAGCATTCATCTTCAAGCGTTCCTCAGGAACTTTTAACGGGTTGTATACGTCTTGATCACTTAGATGACGTAAAATCTGAAGTTCCGGATCCTCTGTTGGTCTACCCGGAAATTTCTCCTGAACGAAGCTTTCACCAACTTTTAGTTTTCTTAAGAAATCTCTCATCTGGGGATTGATATTTCCTTTGGCTCGTGCAGCCGTGTCAGTGTAAGCCTTCTTGAGAACGGCTAGCACTCCTTCATCGCCTACAACTGGTTTGCCTTCCAAAGCGTTAGCTAATTGATGGTACACTTTCCGAAAATCAATATTTTCTGTTTGCTCCGGTGGAGGAATTTTTTCCAAATCTGCTATCATTCGCAATGCTGTAGCTGTTTCCGTTTTATTGGGTTGTTCGGGATTCTGCGTCTTCATTTTTTTCTCCCATTCTGATAAGTTCATCTTCGTCTTATGCACTGACGGCTTCTTCAGCATTTCAACTGCAATACTTTTATAGTAAGCGTACGCCTCCCGAATTTGTTTTGGAGTTTTAGATGTAATTATTTCGTACATTAAGTCAATAGGTTCAATATTAGCAAATTTTTCATTTTTTAAAGGGAACTCAAAACATTCCGTCATGAGCCACTTCTCATATCTCGTCCAATCCTTCAATGCTTTGTGGTTTTGGTCACATTTTGGCGGGACGACTTCTTTATCTGAATCGGAATTCGAAGCCATCGTTGATAACCCAAAGACTGTTTAAGGACTGCTGACTATCAAAATTCTTGTAAACACGGATGGTAGACGAGACGCAACCCGCGGCTAAAGAACACTGAGTCGGTTTTTGGGACTAGCTGAATGACAACTACCCCTCCTCACTACCTCCCGCCCGCCAGTACGCAGGGAATACCAAAATCAATACTAGTATTTAGTGATACCATTAATATAGAAAATGTGCTCCGATTTAAACTTGTAGCCATCTCCACGCGATAAAAGTGACGGGCTGAGTAGTGGCTACAACAATCCTAACTAATATTATAAATGTGAAAGTGTGGATGTTTGGATGTTAGTATGTTTGTTACTTAATCACGCAAAAACGGCTGAACGGATTTGGATGAAATTTGGCATGCATATAGCCTTTGACATGGAAAATAATATGGGCTACCTTTTATCCCGATTCCTTAAGTACCTAATAGCACGCGGGCGAAGCCGTGGGCAAAAGCTAGTTTACACCATATTTTGTGAATGAATTATTTGTTGGATTCCCCTTCTATCTACACGATCAAATTTTCTTTTATACCTAAAGCGTTTTTTAAATAGCAGATGCAATAATGAAGACGCTATAAGCTTTTTTTAGAAAATAAATAGCGTTTTGTATCTAAAGCAATCGAGCAAAAATAATATTTCTTCTAGCTCAGCTCGGCTTTGACTTTCTTGATTACTACCATCGTTATAATTGCTGGCAATTTTTACAGATTTTTAAGCGTTTAACCACTTTTTTTGGTAAGTTGATGTGTGCCAATTCAAAATTTATTTGCAAATAATTGAAGTAAATATTACTTGCCCACATCTTCACCAGAATTATAAAATTTCGTGTTTTTCGCTTCGGACCATGATCCGACCTGAAAGATCATTGCCGCCGATCGCCCCCACAAGAACAAGGTGTTCTGCCCAAGCGGTCTCTACCGTATGTTCCACTGGGTCCTCCGGGCGCTCCACACAGGGTGACACCCGGGCGATTCTTCCGAACGAATTCGGTTCAGGAACTTCCCGAACTTACCAAATCCGGAGAGAACCGCGTGATGAGGAAGGTGAGGACGCAGTGAGATCTTTCCCGCCACTTCCCAAAGAGGGGACTTACCACCATAATTATGGCGTGCCAAGCACTGGGTTGCGCGGCAGTTACTGTCGCTGTTCCACCATGAGATCCCGCCGAATTCTGTCCGTCAGGCCGCGACTTATTGAGGCAGCGGAGTTTCACGCCAGCGTTGAATATCCACGCGCAAATCGTGAATGCGTGTAAGGACTGTTGCCTTTAGATCCCATGGTGGCAGGCACGCAAGGAGGCTCGCCAATTCGCGGGAAACCGTGCTTTATGCCCGTACTATAATATGTATGGCCATGACCCTCTGGCATGCAATTGCAAAAAGTGCCATGGACCGAACGTATCTGCGTTGGGCAGAAGATGCTTGAGGACAGCCCCGGTCCGATCCAGTTTGGGAGCTAGACGTCGCAAGTGCTCCTCGAAATTCCATCGGCTGTCGAGGACGAGTCCCAGGTTATTTGAGAACCTGGTGGCGCGTTCTGAGCGTCTTGAAAACACATGGCCTCAAACTTGTGCAGTCTCGGGGCTGGCTGCGTCGATCCTACACGGTGGCACATGTGCCCACGTGGCGGGTCGGCACGGACCGCCAGGCACTTCTTCTCATGCAACCGAGCGGGTGGGCAGGTTGCGGATAGCCCAGCTCTGGCTGGGGGACCGCCTCCTGACTGCCTGAGGTAGATCCCTTAGTCGGAGTGTCTCGTGCGAGACTCCGGACAAGAGAAGTTTCCCAAAGCCAAAACCCAGGCCTAGGGATAACCCAGCACCCCAATCCCATGATCCCCCATTCCCAGATCCCTCCCTCCTTTTATCCTCAAATCCCGTCGGTCCAGAGGAAGGGTAACCTCAAATCTCCAAAAGCCCACCCAACCCATACCATGAAGCAGTTTAAAAAAGAAGCTACCCAGGTGGGTCCCGGCCAAGCCGGGGAATCCCATGCCGATTTATCGGTCAGCCCCCAGCGTATTCTGGGAGGGGGCACTAACCTGCCTATTGGTGCCGCGCCCTCTGCGCGGCCTTCTGCTATAATAGCACCACACCCTGAATCCACCCAGGCTGCGGTTCACGCGCCTGATGATACCCTGACTCCGGCTGTAGTTCGCTCGCCGATGAATACTGACCCAGACGTCACTAACGTGATTAATATACCGACAAAGACTGCACCTTCCACGAGCGCCTGGCAACAGAGCATCGTCCGGAAGAGTGTAACAAATAACCCTGACAACGACACTGACGAGGCACACCTGACTAGTCTCGGTAAGGAACTCCGTGCTTTAGCGCGGCAGCGCCGGAAAACCGAGACAAGACTTAAGGACGCTGACCCAGAACAAGGTGCGGGGAAGACCGACGATCAAAGTGATCCTGCCCCAATCCCCAGCGCAGACGAAGTACGTATGCTTGTCACGAAGCACGAAAAAATCTGCGCCAGGGAGAGGGAACTGTGCGACCGGATGCGCAAGATCCGTGAAGGCTTAGGCCAACGCGATGTGCAAACGGGAGCCAGGACTGGAGTACGCGACCAGCCTGAAGTACGTGAAGGGGCAACCCGGAACGAAAAAAGGCCGGACGCGAAAACAGGAGGAGTACGCGACCAACCCGAAGTACGCGAAGGGGAAACCCGGAACGAAAAAGGGTCGGACGCGGAAACATGCGTGCAGGAAATCACCAAAGTCAGAAGTCTGAACCAAGACCTGACGGACGCACAGAACGTTAAGATAAGGGGGAAACGGGCTGGGCGCCCGCGCCCGAGTCGGGCACCTGCTGGACGCGCTGCACCGGGCTCTTCCGAACCACAACCTGGGCCAAGTGGCTCAGGGGCGGTGAAGAGGTTATGCCCGGATGACACGGCTTCACCGAGCGCGCTGCAAGGCGACCCGAAGCGGGTAAGGACCCAGACTGCTCCGGGGGAGCAGAAAACCTATGCGCGGGCCACGAAGGACATTCCGGCGCGGTTCGCCGTAGCGATCTGTTTCCCTCCCCCCTCTAGAGACTTAACTTTTGACGAGTCGACACTCATAAAAACCGGACTGGAACGACTGCTCATGGAGTCTGACCTCACATCGCTCCCGGCCTTCCGTGGGTACCCTCGGGTGACGGACGGCACCGTGCAGATGTGGTGTGAGGACGAGAACTCCTTGACCTGGCTGACTCAGAACGTACCCCTATTAAGACTCCCAGACACTGACTCGACGCTGACCGTCATGCGACAGTCTGACCTACCTACCCGTGTCCGAGCGGCGCTATTTGTTCCCAGGTATAATGGGGACATAGCGCGGCTCCAGAGCCTTCTGATTCGTCAGAATGCTTGGTACGACATTGGTAGGTGGTCACTGTACAGGGCAACAAGCGTCGGTGGGGATAACCACGGGACATATTTGACCCTGGGAATCCCGGCCGACGAAGTTGACAAGGTCGTGGGTCGGGAGCGGCGTATAGCGTACCTACTCGGGTCGATATATGTCCGCTTCTTCCCCACGACACATCCCACTGACGTCAGAACCGACAGTACAGAGACCCCGAACCCAACACCGACGGACACGGACATGACCCGACTGGAGGAGGAGATGGCCCGAGCAGCGATGGCTGATGCCGCCGCAGTAACTGCACCCACATCACCCGGATGGACGGCGCAGCTGCTGGCCTCTTCACCTAGCGACGACTGGCGCCAGACGGAGGAAGGGGATAAACTCTCAGATGGATCCGTCTCCCCCTAACTCCACTCCAGCGCCGTCGACGACCACCCAAATCCCTATCCAGATAGTACAAATAAATCTCCAGCACAGCCAAACTGCCACGGCTAGCTTACGCAGGGTGCTGGAGACGAAACTCCGAACAATCGCACTGATCCAAGAGCCGTGGGTCAGGAAAAACAAGATATGCGGACTTGGAAGCATTGGAGGTAAAGTAATTTTCAGTACCCAAAACACAGAAAATCCAAGAACTTGCATATACATTCCCCAAGACTTACCTATCACACCACTAACACAATTCTGTTCCAGAGACCTGACAACGATCAGGCTCCGGCGCGATAACGATGACCCTGAACTTGTACTAGCCTCGGCGTACATGCCAGGCGACGACGAGAACTGCCCTCCAAAAGAAGTATCAGACTTGGTCCAGTACTGCGAGAGCGTCAACATGGATCTGATCATCTGCACCGACTCAAACGCGCATCACCCTCTATGGGGAAGTGAAGTATCGAACACCAGAGGTGAGACGCTATCCACTTATTTATTCTCTACTAACCTTAACATCGTTAACCGAGGTACGGAACCCACCTGGGTCACGGCCCGAGGGCAGACGATTATAGATCTAACGTTAGCCACAGAAGGCGCGGCCAATCTCATATCGAATTGGCACGTCTCAAATGAACCCTCCTGCTCAGATCACAGAACCATATGTTTCAAACTTAAAACTAACACCAAAAGACCCGAGCCACGGCGTAACCCACGTCGTACAAACGTGTCCGCTTTCAAATGTCTTCTAGCATCTCTCTTAGATAGGGAACAAACCGATATAACGAATGTAACTAATCCAGAGCAACTAAACAACATGGTGACAAAAGTCACTGACAATATAATTGAAGCATACCACACACATTGTAAACTAAGATCCCCACCTACCAAAGGCAAAGCAAATCCTTGGTGGAACGCGGAACTCGGTAAACTGAGGAAAACCCTACGCAAACGATTTAACAGAGCCAAAAACTCTAGACTTCCAGAGGACTGGGAGCTGTACAAAGAAACCCAATACACATATAAGAAAGAAATTAGAACTGCAAAGAAAACTGCCTGGCAGAATTTCTGTGGCACCATAGAATCCAATAATGAAGCTGCACGAGTGAGGAAAATCCTATCAAAGGAACAAGACCGCACTCTCGGCGCGCTAAAAAATCCAGACAACAGTTATACACGAACAGATCTTGAGACCAGCAACCTCCTACTGGAGACGCATTTTCCGGACTGCAAACTCCTAGAGGACAGAACGTGGGAGTGTGAACCAGTGCATACACCCACGGATCTGGACTGGTCCAGAGCACAGACTATAGTCACAGAAGACCGAATACTCTGGGCAATTACAACCTTTCAACCGTATAAGTCCGCCGGACTTGATGGTATCTTCCCAGCCCTTCTCCAATGGGGAGAAAACTCACTGATGCCATGGCTGCTAGTAATATACCGGGCCTGCATAGCACTCCGATGTGTACCACTTGCGTGGCGTGAGGTGAAGGTTATTTTTATTCCCAAACCCGGCAAGACTGACTACACACAACCTAAAGCATACAGACCCATAAGCTTGACATCTTTCCTGCTAAAGACCCTGGAGAGGCTATGTGACAGGCACATCCGGGATGGTCCTCTATCAGACAGACCACTCCACAAACAACAACACGCCTACTCCACGGGCAAATCAACAGAATCCGCACTACATAATGTGGTGTCAAAAATAGAATGCGCGATACACCACAAATGCTCCTCTTTAGTTGCCTTCATCGACATTGAAGGAGCTTTTGACAAAACCATGTTTCGAAGTATCAGCACAGCACTCAAGAGACACGGTGTCGACCCGACCTTAAGTGGCTGGATCACAAATATGCTTGAACAAAGAGCAGTACAAGTCACCATAAATAGCACAACAAGGGCCACTGTAGCAAAGGGCTGCCCCCAAGGGGGTGTCTTATCACCTCTGCTATGGAACCTAGTCGCAGACAGCCTCGTCAAGAAACTCAACGATAAAGGTTACTTTACCGTGGGGTATGCTGACGATATAACCATAATAGTAAACGGCACTCATGAAAACACTTTATGCAATCTTATGAGCCAAGCCTTGAAGCTAGTAGAGGACTGGTGTAAAGAGCATCAACTAACCGTAAACCCCACCAAAACCGAATTGGTTCTATTCACAAAGAAAAGAAAGCTACCTGCGCTGAAACTACCACGCTTCTTTGGCACTACCCTAAGCCTTTCGACTGAAGCAAAATACTTGGGTGTTTACTTAGACAAGCAGTTGAATTGGGCAAAACACACAGACTACACAATAAAAAAAGCCAGTATATCGATGTGGCAATGCAGACGCATGTTGGGACGTAACTGGGGCATAAGCCCAAAAGTCACCCTCTGGCTATATACCACAGTCATCCGACCAATCATAACATACGGCTCATTAGTCTGGTGGCCCAGGACAGACTTGAGCACAGCCCAAAAAGAACTCGAAAAACTGCAGCGACTTGCCTGCGTGGCAATCACCAGTAGCATGAGAACGGCACCCACTGCCGCCCTTCAAGCAATGCTGGGACTGCCTCCACTGCATCTCATAGTGCGGGAAGAGGCAGCTTTAGCAGGTTTCAGACTTAAATTATCGGGCACACTGAAAACAGATTCTCGAATTAAACATACATGCATTATGGAAAATGCTGTTAAGCGACAGCCCATGATGACGGCCCCGAACGACAAAGCCCCCAAGGCACTCCTATTCCAAAAACACTACACCATCCAACTAACGGAAGAACCGTACGACTACTCAGGCCCCAAGGAACTGAGAATTTACACCGACGGATCAAAAACGAATACTGGAACAGGAGTCGGAGTCTTCTCCAACGACCTTAACATAAAGATATCCAAGCCGCTGGGAGCACTCAACTCTGTCTACCAGGCAGAATGTGTTGGCATCACTCTAGCGGCCAACGCCATAGAGGCCAGGAAAGTCATGGATACTCATATTCGAATAATCTCCGACAGTGCCTCAGTTCTACAATCCCTAGGAAAACCTGCTACAACCTCGAAACTTATACAAGAATGCCACTCTGCTTTAGAACGCATCACAGTGTTAAATAATAACACTGTGACTTTACAGTGGATAAAGGGACATAGCGGCTCACTGGGCAATGACGCGGCTGACGAGCTAGCAAGGCGGGGTTCTGGCGCGGTGGTCTTCGGACCTGAACCCATCGTGCCGATACCCTTTAGTCAGCTGCGTGGTTGGCTACGTGAGCACACAGATGCACAAGCGGGAAGGTGGTGGTCCCTGGCACCGGGCTGCAGGCAGGCTAAAGAAGCAATGCCGTTTTTAAATAAAAACCTAACCAGCAACCTTCTACGACTAGATAGAGGCAGCCTGCGTCTGGTGGCAGGGACCATCACCGGACATTGCTCCCTGAATAAACACTTTTTCACAATAAATATCACAGATAGCCCTCTGTGCAGAGGATGCATGGAATCAGAAGAAACTGTCGCGCATGTGCTCCTCGAGTGCACAGCCGTCAGCGAGATAAGAACACGAACCTTGGGAACACCGAATTCGCTGATGGACGCTCTGAGCAAACCAAAGAGACTCATCTGTTTCTGGAATGAGGTGGGCTGGTTGGAGTAAAGGCCGCTATGGCTCACGCACAATGGTCCGATATGGACTAAGCGCGGAAACCAGACCACGAAGATAAGATAACTTGTGCAGTGCCACCTCGAGTCCCACCCGCTGACGGTGATTTGCTTTATACGGCGTTGAATTTGCGTGAAACACATCGGATCCCACAGTCGCGTTGAATTGTAAAAGACGCTGTGTAACCTTTCGATTGGATTGTCAGGTTTTTTAATATATAATTATTTTTAGCCTGAAACTTTGGCACCTAGTTGGCAACACTGTAGATTGGTTTCCTTCAT
Organism: Mythimna ferrago; assembly: GCA_910589285.2. Classification (NCBI taxonomy): domain Eukaryota; kingdom Metazoa; phylum Arthropoda; class Insecta; order Lepidoptera; family Noctuidae; genus Mythimna; species Mythimna ferrago. The sequence continues at coordinate 19,297,370 of OU342673.1, read as the reverse complement.
TCTGTCTGACATTTAAAACATTCATTCATTTTCATTCGTTTGGTTCTTATAGGGATGCAACATCGTTCACAAAAAATCGATGTTTTTAAAACTGAATCATCGATGTTCAAAATATCGATGTTTATAAACGATATATCGATGTTTTCTCGATGTTTTTTAAAATACTAGCAGGGTCAGCAAATCCGGCCTTGAAATACAGAGGAAAAGCGTTTTCTTATTAAAAAAATTGTTATCCTAGACAGATTCATATTGGTAATCATGATTACTGACAAACAATTAGTTACTTTAAATGATACTTATCTAATCTGTGCGGTAAAAGAATGGTTGTGGCGTAAAGTGAAAACAATATTAAAGTTTTTAAGTAGCAACCCAACCCAGCCATCCGTCAACTGCCAAATGTCATATCATGTTGACGCAGGTTTGTTTACCTTGTTATTTTATTGTGATTTTTGATCGAAATCTTAATAAATGTGATAAAAAAATTGACTGAGCCACAAGAGAAATAATATTTTAATTTAATACAGTTTTTCCAAAGATTTACAGGTGGTAAATTACACCATTATTGAACAAAACAAACTCACGAACTTGGAAAACATTCGTATGCTGTTTTTTTTAGTACGTAACACTTTTATTTTAATGTTTTTAAACTTCCTAGGTAAGGTCCGGTCTCTATTGTCTCCAAATATATATAAATTAAACGGAAATTCATTTAAACATGATGATATTTGTTTATTTTGTTTCGGTCAATGTTTTCGATGGCTAGTATAGAGAGTGTTGATGTGTGTGAATGTTTCATTTCAGGCTTGAGTAAGTATACAGTAACTACAATAAAAAAGGGCAATTGCTGGTTGGACTCGCGCACTGAAGATTCCGTACTTTACATATGAAATCAATTCCCGAATTGAATTAAGATTTTTTCGAATTTTAAACAATTTTTCTTTGTGACGGATCTACTATGAACTTTGATTCCCTTGAGTATCGAAATATACGTTGTTTGCGACATAAACGGCCGTATCTTTTTTTCGTTAACTTTTTACAACTGCATGAGACCGCAGACCTGAGTATATGGTTTTAATTTCAACTCGATACCTTGAGGCGTTCTCGAGTTAAAGGGTCTTAACAGATAAACAGACGGAAAACAAAGTGATCCCAAGGATCTTGTATACGAGATGGTCCCTTTACAGGCTAACTAGATTTATTACGAAGCAAATATTATAAATTCTGAAGTATACTTTATTTTCATAGTCATTAAGTTCATATTTTTCATTGATTAGCAAAAGGGAAAAAAATTACCGAGCAAGACAAGGAAAAAGTGGTGTGTCCCATTTTTACCTCTATATTTAACTAGGGTAACTATAAATTTGCTATTAGCTACAATATTCCAGTCAGTGATGATAGACCGATCCCAGTCAAAGTGATAGAACCATTTTCGTTGGAACAGGGTAGGTGGTCGTTAGTGGCACATACTTATTTACGCAGTACAGTGGTTTACTCTCACTATTTTCCTTTACCGGTTCGTATTTGCATTTCAATGTTCAACATCATTTCAATCGAAAGACATCCACAGTTGGACATAGGCCTCCCCCAGGTATCGCCACAATTAGCGGTTTGTTACTCATTCACGCAAAAGCTTATAAACGGATGAATTTAATGATAAACGTTGCAATAATATGTATAGCTTATAACCTATATTTTTGCTAAATTTTATCACGTGAGCAAGTTCAACAAATAGACTACTAATATTATAAATGCAAAAGTTTGTGAAGATGGATGGAGGTACTCGTATGTATGGATGTGTCGCGCAAAAACTACTAGACGGATGAACTTAATCATAAACATTGCAATAATAAAGCATATAGCTATAACTTTGCAGTTTCATTAGGAGAGCAACTTCAGCCAGTAGGATAATTTTTATTACAGGGTGAAGCCGCTAGAAGAAGCTAGTCTAACATAGTTTCAATATATCAAGATTAACAGTCGCACTATAATGACGTCACACTATAAAAACGATTTTATCTACAGCAGCGCCTTCAAATCCCACGATGGTTTACTTTCCGCACAGACTCTAATGATTATGATGATATATGAAAAGTGGTAGAACGATAAATTAAACAAATATCAGATAGAATATAAAGATAATCAAATTTATGATGAGAGGAATATAACAAAACTTATTAACCATTTTGTTCTCATTATAGAATTCAAAACTAATAATTTTGCTAATCACAAAGAGATGGCGCTGCTGCAATAAAATATCGTTCATGGAACATCGTTATTAATGAAATATGTATCGATGTTTTCTTGGAGTTCAATGATAATATAAAGTGAACGGTAACTCGATATTTTAAAATATCGATGTATCTTTTGCATCCCTAATTGCATCAGCATATATATTCTGTGGTCAGGTTTCGGCCAAGCCGCAACGCCTTCACGCTTTACGGATTATATCCAAAATAATAATTTCGACATCAGTTTTTAGTTAATTAATTTACCAATATGTATTAAATACTGTAAACGATGTGCCAATTTAGGAAACGATAATTTGTTTGATAACTGTCGTTAATTTTGTAACATTTGAAAACTATATTATTTGTCAATTCAGATTATATGTAATAAAACTTCTCACGACTTCTGAAAATGCTTTTGTAATTTTGGGAGGAAGCAAATTTTTGAAATAGTAATGGTGTATATTATAAGAAGAATGGGGAAATTAAATAATTCTTTTCTTTGGGGGATATTATTCGCGTCGGCGACCTGGAGTATATCCTTATATTTGTACTGGCTGCTGAACTTGAGTGGTGAGTACTTTTCAATATTATGTATCTTTTTATTTGAATTAAGTTTGAAAGGGAATCATAAGTTTTGGTATGGAGATTTCAAAAGGGTAGGAATGACCATATATAAAAGAGTTATGAATAAAAATGCGAATGGATAAAGAGGCCAAAGTTAAGATAGATGAACTGTGTAACTGAAAGGCAGTAAGTGATGAGGACAGAATGGAAGGAGAAAACATGCTAATCCGAACCTAGGAATATTTAGGCTTGCAAAAGGCCATTCCAAATATGATGACTACAGGCCGGTGTAGGTGTGGTACACTGAACCTGTAGAATGATTACATATCCACGATGGCCCATAAAACCATCCTCACATTGACTTACACTCACACTCATTTACTGAATATCATCTATAACCATTGACTTATTATGCTATTGTTCCGATACTAACATTTGCATGTACTCAATTCAATTGGAAAGGCTAAATAAGATTAATACCATTATTGCATAGTATATGTGAGTGTCTTGCTTGGTGGTGGACAGGAATATTGATTCATATAAGATATTGATACTCAGCTACTCCGGTTACAACTGGAATAACTGGAAGCCCACTCCAACATGAATGGAAAAGACAGTAGCAAAACTATAGGGTGGCGAGACTACCAAATAGCCACAGGCCCCCGGTCCGATTGGCCTCCTGTGAGCTCAGAAGAAGTAACCTAGTTTACTTTACATTTATTAAAATTAATTAACAACATGGCATTTTTTCTTAGGCCCCGTCCAATGAATTATGCCATGGGCCTCAGATGATATAGTTAATATGTCATTTAAGCATTCCATTGTGCTAATAAAATTAAATGGTGGCCTCAGTAATAGCCCAGTGGTCACAGTATTTGAGTGTTATATATGTCATTTATACCGCGTACATCAAAGGACTGGAACAATTTGCCTGCTGCAGTCTTCCCGTCCGATTATAATTTGGGTGTCTTCAAGGCTAGAGTGAATAGGCTCTTAATAAACTAGTGCGCCTCATCATCAACAATTGCATCACTGCTTACCATCAGGTGAGATCGCAGTCAAGCACTAGTTTATATCATTAAAAGAAAAAATTTATAACTCAGCCAGGAGTTTTAATTATGTATATTTTATCACCACTGTTCTCAAAATAGTAAAAGAAAACATGAGGCAATTGGCATGTCCTAGAACCAAATATTCAAAGATATACGATATCTTCTCTCTCAAAGAGGATGCTGATTATATGTTTATGCTAATAAGACCTTGGAAACAGTCAATGTTTGATAAATTGAAGAATAACAAATCCTCAAAAAAAATATTTTATTTTATTCTGTTGGTGAAGCAACGGGCCTCAAATTGTTTATGGATGAGCACTTATAATTTCAAAATATATCTTGTTGGTGTGGTATGAACTGTTGCTAGATAGGTCCTCAAAAGTAGTTATGAAACTATATCAGCAAATATCTTGTGGATGAATTCATTCAATCAACATTAATGAATCTACTTGTTATTGGATTATCAATAGGCTATACTAGCACAGACTTTTGGCACAACAATTGTTTAGACCAGAAATTCACGTGTGTTGTTAGGGTTGCTATGATGGAAAATCTGAAAAATGAACAGACCAGTCCAGTAGTAACCAGAGTTTAGAGAAAGCAGTTCAGTCAACTCACACATGGGTAGACCGTGTCCTGGAATAGCAGCACATAGGATACTTTTTATGCTAGGATTATGTTCCCTCGGGAAAATTCCTACTTTCACATGGATGAAGTTGTTAACAGAAGCTAGTAATTCATAAGATCTTGATTAATAAATGTTAAAGTTAGGGGCTACATGGTCTAGCAAAGTCCAGAATTTATTCGGAAAGCAACCCTATTTTATTCTATTCTATTGGAGTTTGGTTTCCGTTTGGTTTCCTTGGTCATGCAATCACCATATTTATATTGTTGCTGCTCCTGACAAGTTCCATTTGTTTTTGTTGTTTATCTTTTATATGGAACAGCATGTTATAACACATTCAGTAGGATTGCCATAATCTAGATTTGCATCAGCTTTTGCTCTTACAGTGAGGAAAAACTGTCACCAAGGCTATGGACTATAAAAATGGCAAATTAAATTAACATGATAAATACAAGCAGATTTTCATAAATTAATTCTAGATTTTGATAAGTTTATCAATGTCCTCTAAGAATGAATTTATTTGATAATTCGCAGCAGATTCTTGGCTATTTTATCAACATATTAAAGCAGAATTAACTAATTCCCGTTTTTGAGTTGCTCTTACCATTTATTCTGAATTTATTTGATAACTGCTTAGGCCATATTTAAAACTTTTAAGAATTTCCATCAAGACATTGTGAGTTATTTAGTCATAATAGCATAAAATATTAACCACCTAATTTAATTTATTCATTATATTTAATTAGTAATCAAACTTAACCTACCTATGCTAAATTTGTTTTTTTTTGTATGTTACTTCTGTACCTAATTATAAAAAAAAGTAATCTGTAATCTCTCTGTAATTAAGTCACTTATTTATTTATTTAAGTGGTACATAGGCGGACTTAATGTAACAAGGCATTCTCTATCAGTCAACCTTTGGGTTAAAAAAGGCAATACCACAAAATAGATAGGCACAGAAGTCAATCTACATAAAAAGCTCGCTCAAGCAACGCACACATAGACACCGCTCACAGACACGATGTCCCGGTCGCGTCTCGGGTCACTCGTCGAACAGTTCTGGCTCAAACGCTCATTAGTGTGCGTCCACCGAACGAACCTGTCTAAATGTAATAGACAAATAAAATCATAAAAAAATAAACATTAAACCTGAAAATGAGTTTATCTACTTCATGCTGAAACTCATTCTCTGCTTTTCCTGACTTGGCCTGAGGTCTTACCACGAGCTCTTAACGCTATCTATTTGATCCATGACTTAAACTGAATTGTTAAAGGGATGATGCTATATATATATACAAGGTGTCGTTTTGAAGCTGCAAAATATTTCAGGAGGTAATTATGTTAGTGATTCTCGACCCAAATCAATAATAAAATAAGTAGGTAATTTTTTTTTTTATAACCGCGCTTTTTTTCACACACACACAAACACGGAACAATAAAGGGCGTTTTCACACACACTAACTCGCAACGATAGTTTCATAAATAATGTATCATCCAATCATCATCCCGCACGCCACACCCTAGCCACGCCCCCGCGGCCATCGATCAATCGATTTAGTTTAGTGTAATTAAAAAATTAAATAACAAGTATTACTGATTATTGACCAGGTATCGTTTTTTTACATGATTATTTATGAGTTTTATTACAACCTCCTGAAATATTGTGCAGTTTTAAAACTGCACCTTGTATATGTATAGAGCATAAGTCCATTTCTCTTTCTCGCTCACACCTAACATTATAACACGTTATGTTAAGGCCCCAGTTCTATAAAATAAAATTGCTTGCTAATAAACTGCCATTACAATCAAAATGCTTGGCGTCTCTAAAACCTCACCGTCATTTCTCATAAATTTTAGGTGACACTACCATTAACAGCACTGAACACCGGATCCATTATCGTCTTGTGAATACAGATGAGAAGAACCGTATAAAAAATGAAATGAAATCTATTGCAGCGTTAGAGGGAAAAAATTTGCTGTTGGACAATTCAAAAGGCATAGAAAAGTTTTCGGGCAATACTTGGAAGCTCAACAAAGGAAAGTCTGATTACCTGAGTAAGATGATATTGAAAGAGAAATATGCCAAACACCTCGGACTGAAGATGACTGCACACCCAGACAATGCCTTGGGTAAGTTGATGAAGTATACAGCTTTGTAGCTACTGAAGCTGTGCTTTGCATTGGCGTATTTTTGTAACTATTTATAATCTGTGTGTATTCTAACACTTACTCAGATGTAATCTGTGGAAGTTTTAATTTTCTAAGATAAGTGTGATAAGGTGCAAAAAGCAGTTGCTCCATAAATATATTAACATTCCTATGAAACAGTGGTTGATGACGGCGTTTGGGTAATTGACTCATTTTTTTATTGTTTGTATCAAAAATTTATTTCTATTTGCGCTTTTGGATAAAGACACCTTTACCCAAAATCGCAAAAAAGAAAGAAATTATCAAATTCGTTCAATATTAGTCAAGTTAGAAACCTTTCAAATCTGGTGAAAGGGGAAACTGTCAAATAATAGTATAAGGAGGCACATACTGAAATATGACGTCACCGCCATTAAGTTATGTGTGTACAAAAGAGATAACGAGATTCCCACCACACCCCCGCCAATATTTCCTCTTCCTCAAACCAATATTTAGAATGTTAATTGCTGCTTCATTTAATAACCAATTTTGATGATGTTTTTAGAAAAAGTTTTCTTTTTACTGTTAGGTATTTTACTGTTTTTACAGTTAGGAGAGCAGTGGTGGCCGAGTGGTAATGGCTCCGACTTACGAGTTGTGTGTCGCGGGTTCAAACCCAGCCAGGCGCATTACTTTGTGTAATTTATTTCATTACCACTGACTGCTCTCAAAACGGTGAAGGAAAACATCGTAAGGAAACCGGCATGTCCTAGAACCAAAAATTCGAAGACATGTGACATTCGCCAACACGCACTGGACCCGCGTGGTGGATTACGGCTCATTCCTTCTCCTAGAGAGGAGGCCTGTTTCCCAGCAGTGGTAACATTAAAAAGGCTGATGATGATGATGATGTCAGGTATTTGTTGTTAGTTTAGAATATTGTGAAAATAAGCACAAGTAAAATAAATGATTGATTGATTAATTGAAAGCAAATACCTAATTGAAAAAAATATTTCAGCTCCATTACTATTCCAAAACTAACATTGCATCAGTTACACTTTATTAGATTGCTGTATTTGCTCAATGTCCTGTGCGCATACCAAGTCTCTGCATAAACACACCAACGTTCTTTATTTTTCTGTATAAGCGACTTACTACCACGACAATTGAATTTTATTCAAACGAGGTGCAATTACTCTATTGATGCGAGAGCGATCTTCCTCCAAGGGGGGCTTGATTCATTCAATGGGTAAATGTTGCAAAGCGAGATATCTATTTCTGGGACTTGCATGTTATGGCTTCAGCGACTGAAACGACAATTTAATTAATTTATTTGCGATGAAAATATTTGAGTGATATGAAAGAGAAGGGAGTTAGGGTGCGAGGGAGCCCACGGCGAATCAATCATGATGCAATCGCTATGCTGTCGCGCGTTCGTATCGATATAGTCGCGATGCTGTAGCGTGTTGGCATCTTTTCTATACCATTTGCAAATGCGACTAATGTCACGGCTACACTACCTTACCGCCTACCGGGTTGTTACTGCAATAATTATAGCATTTAATTACTGTTTAAATTACTGCGTGAAGTGGTATGGTCACACTAGAGTTTATCTAGAAAAGTCAATAAATTAGGCGGTAAAAATATCATTTTTTCAAGATGGAGGTTGAAGCTGCAGCTGTGGGTAATGTATGTAGGAAAATTTTAAAAGTGGAAATGTGAGGTTTTGTTCAACTTCCTCATTCATTACAAGAACATTGGAATAATTCCAAAAAATCAAGCGCTTTTTCATTTGATTACTTCATGTCGGTCGATACGTGCGTCGTCATTGAGCTCATGTTGCACACTGGACAAACGGTAGTGTGGCCATAAACACATTTAATTACTGCGGTAATCTTCTTTGATGTGCGAAAAAAGATCGCCGCCGGAGCTATTGTCTACCGCCATTTGCTATATTGATTGGCATTGTAAAATGATGCCCATAAATCGTGGTTACACCTAGGCGTTATTGAAGTTATGACAATAATTATTGGCATATCACGGTAGTGTGGCCGTAACATAACGTGCGTTAGTAGCGATGCCGTCGCGCTTTTACGAAACGCGCGACCGCATCGCCACAAAAAGTCCAAGAAAGGAATAAAAAAATTTTGTGTTGACCCCAAATAACACGGGACAAGAGCAGGAACATGTGACAATGTCGCAAACATTGCACATTCCATTCTGTTCAAAGTATATGTATTGGTGTCATACTATGCTTACATAACTTTATAAATGTGATATAATAATGTACGTGTCATCATAAAATGCTAATTTCCTCATTGATTAAAAACAATTTTTAATGTTCCAAATAGACAACCAGTTTGGCCTGATACGCAATGCTGAAGATGTCAAGATCCGTGATAGTGGCTATAACGTCCATGCTTTTAATACTCTGATCTCGCAAAGAATCGGAAATCATCGAGGCTTGCCTGATACTAGGAATAAACTGTAAGTACTGGATACAATTCATGCTAATATTATAAATGTTTAAGTAATTCTGTCTGTCTGTTATGTTCTCACGGTTATATTTGGTACGGAGTAAGCTCAAACCCAAGGACATTATTTCATCTAATCTCAAACTTAGCAGAGCTTGTGGTATGAGTACTAGACAACTGATAAACATCTTATATATTTCTAAATACATACATATTATTAAATTACACCTAGAAATGATCATGCTCAATACACAAACATTTGTCTTGGTTGGGAATCGAACCCACGACCTCCGGCTTAGCAGTCAAGGCCACTAACAACTAGACCAACAGGCCAGTCAAAATATAAAAGTGTAGTGGCTGCTAAGTGCTAACATACCTACTATAATAGAAAGTTTTTGTTTACCTCACATATTTTTTACTTGACTCAGATGAGACTTCACAGATATAGTAAGATTATTATTATTTTCATGCGTTTATTATCTCAGGTCCCTGAGGTCCTGGACCTTTAGATGGCATACGATGCGACATAATGAAAAATAAAGATATCAATAGGGCTATGGTTTTAGGAGGATTAAGTGGACTGGTTGCCAAGAACTATGTCAAGACTATGACCCCTGCCTGAACAAAGATGTTAATATACCAACATCGGTAAAAAAGGCAGGGGGTGACTTGCACACTCAATAAATGGGCCCCCAAAAACGGTCGCTAGCACAAAGTGACGTACAAGAGGGCAACATATCCTGAGGTGCTTGAGTAGTGGAGAGGTATACCACGGCTATCAGGATAATCCCGCATCCTACTCCTGAGCACGTTTGTTGTTGCGAATCTCCACTCCAGTCAGCCAATAAAGGCAATTGAGAGATGGGAGCTCTCAGTCAGTGTTCACTACGGCCGGCCAATAAAGGCAAGCCGGAGATAAGGGACAATATTTCTCTCAGAAGATCTTGCCCGTAGGGTCGCTAGCCCGTCAGTTTGCCGCAAAAATGCTCTGCGGATTTTATCTCTCTTAGTCTGGCCCCTCACCCTAGGCACGTTACGGCAAACTACCTCTACAAGTTAATTCTAATTCGTCCCGCCATGGCCGCGATCTCTTTCGTGGTTTACCTCGTCCCTGTCTCATTATTTCAGGGCACCAATTTTAGTGCTACTTTGGGTCTGGTGTGCGGCAGGCATGTCCTGCCCAGCCACAAAGTGTCTTTTAAGCCTCCTTAGTTATCCTGATTTTGTAGCGCAGTATGGTGTTTCGAACTCGATTAGGTCGTACTATTATTATTTTTAAATTATTTTCAGATGTCGGATACAAAAATATGCTGAGCGACTCCCGAAGACCTCCGTGATCATCTGTTTCTTTAATGAGCACTATCATACGCTGATGCGTTCTGTTTACTCGATACTAGATCGTACCGATCTAAAATATTTGAAAGAAATAATCCTTGTTGATGACTTTAGTGATATAGACGGCCTACATGATGCGGTGCAAAAATCAGTCAATGAATTGAACAACCGAATGCGCAAGGAAGAAGACATGCTTGATACCAACAATATTGACGTTGAAAATGTAGTGGATTATATAAATGATGACAATAACATTGCGGAAAAGAAAACAACTGAAAAAAATAGGGGTGAATTTAATATAAGGCTGTTGAGGACCACCACGCGTGAGGGTCTGATACGGGCGAGGCTGTATGGAGCTGAGAACAGCATCGGTGAAGTGAGTACTGTGGGAATATAATCAAAAACTTTTGTGTATTGAGTTATAGAATGTATTTCTATAAGGCGACTATTTTAAATTAATTATAAAAAAATATTCGGCCTGTAAGCTTGACAGCCGTCCTAAAACTCATCTGACGTAAAAACAATTATTTTCTTTTTAAATAAATTCAAAAAGCTTATTCCAGGCCGTACCTAATTTAATGAGCGCTATCTTGCATGCGATCCCCCTTGATATCACAGTATTATTTACTCTTATAATGTTATTCCTAGTAGCAGAAATGTCCAGGCTGACAGAATTACAACATAACGTTGTTTTTGCAGGTCCTAGTATTCCTTGACTCCCATATTGAAGTGAACATCGACTGGCTGCCTCCGTTACTGACGCGTCTCTCAGAGGGAGTGGACCAGGTCGAAGTGAGATTCTCCCATCGCGCAGTCACCCCAGTCATCGATGTGATTAACGCTGACACATTTGAGTACTCTGCCAGTCCATTAGTCCGAGGTGGTTTCAACTGGGGACTACATTTCAAATGGGACAACTTACCAAAAGGGACATTAAAAAGTAAGTGCAAGCCACCTACAGTTTTTATCGATTGTTGCGCTAAATTTAGCTCGATGTATGAATTGTTGATGTTTTACGTTGGTTGTTGAACCATTGTTTAGATTAATCGGTATCGCTTTAAATTTTCCGGTACTGTAAACATTACATTGTGTTCGTATTTTGTTTTTTTCCAAAGAGGTACTTTTCTGAGTTGAAAAGTGCCTTGTAAAACAAGGTATCAAATTAACTATGCTGTATTTCATAACGATTAGTTACAGAGCTTATAGTACACTAAGGTATGTAGTTCTATTTCAACAAGGCGGATTGTTCTTAGACGTCATCATCATCTCATCATCTTTCTGCTCTTGTCCCGTTTTATTTCTGGTCGGCGCAACACGTTTTTTCTTCCATTCTCTGTCACCCGTCACACTGTTACTAACTCCCTTTGGTTTATATCACTACTCACGCAATCCCGCCATCTTTTCTTTGGCCGCCTTCCCCTATCTATCCATCCCCATGTATACCCGTAATTGTTTTAGTAACATGCGTTTCATCCCTCCTTTTCACATGGCTATACCAAGACAAACAATTAATTCTCTTTTAACTTTTCAGTCACTGTTGCCACTTTCAAACTTCCTCTAATATACTAATTTCTCACATTATCCATTCTCGTGATGTGTGAACGTTTTTTCTGTGTGCGCTTGTGACAGAAATAGTTTACAGGTCGCGCGATGAATCAAGATCGCTCGGCAAAAGTGGAAGGGGCATGCGCAGTATTCAATTCTACGGTCTATTTGGCGACGTACGGGCGGGTGTGCGCCGTCGGCGACACGTCATTGGTAGATAGAGTCGCTCTTCAATTCCCGCGTTGCGTTCTCGCCTCTCATTGGATACTGTTGTACTTGGGTACTGTTGCGTACAGCTTGTGTTATCGTAATAGTATTACGTAATCTTAAAAAAAAAATGGTTAAAAATAAAGTTTTAAAACGGCTAGCCAGAAAAATGGTTTACGACGTGAATTATTACGTTAAAGAAAGAAACTAACGAAATTATTTTTTTTATTTTATTATTTATTTTAAAAAAATTTAATTTTTTGAGTTTACCTACTTACAAGATAAATTACAATCAAAAACTAGTGTTATTATAAGTTATGTTACTAAGGTTCAAACATACGAAATTAAAAATAAAATCCTAACATACTAAGAATTTCTGTGCGCAATTGTACACATGCGCCGATTGCCCCCACTACTTTCACCGAGCGATCTTGATTCACCGCGCGACCTGTACGTGCATATAAACAATATACCTGTGAATCTACACATACATGCAATACCAATCGGTTTTCGTGAAATATGATTTCTCTAGAAGATATAGTTTTGGCATTGGAATACAGAATTACTATATCGCACAAAATATATTTGATGCAGCCATCTGGTTATATTTACCAGCTAATTGGACGTTTAGGCCGTTCATTCAAACGGCTGAAGGACAACTAGCCAAGTAATTCAGCGCAGCATTTAACCGGATGGCTAATTGAGTAAATGAATTGGCTTATTTAATCAGACGGCTGCGCTATATGATATATGTAAATGTCTTTTCAGCTGACGAAGATTTCGTAAAGCCAATCAAATCACCGACGATGGCGGGGGGATTATTTGCTATTTACCGCGAGTATTTCAATTACATCGGGAAATACGATGAGGGCATGAATGTATGGGGTGGAGAAAACTTGGAGATCTCTTTCAGGGTGAGTATACTTAAAAACAAGGAATTGTGGTGATTTTTTTCTGTATTATCATTGTATCATTACAACTTCAGATTGAATAGTATAATAATAATGATATAATCTATGTATCTCTACGTAGTGTAATACGAAGTTCAGTGGCTATTTTAATTGTTCGCAAATTGATTCCTAGTGGAAATTGTTATGTAAAATTGGTGTAGTTTATTATCTCAATTGTCTGCGCAACCGGACAATATATGGAATCGCAAAATAGGCGCGATCTCGGTAAAATAGAGCTGAGAATTTTATTGTAGTTTCGGTTACCTCAGCGAAGTTTGCCGAGAAGGCTGACTCGATACATTTGCTGCCAAATATATCAAAAACATTATAATGTGTAGCACCCGCATTCTGTTAGTTCCGTTTTACCCCTTTAGGGGTGGAGTTTAGTAAAATCCGTTCGTAGCTTATGTTTACATCTTATAAGGAACCTACCTGCCAAATTTTAAGTATAGTATAGTGGTATTTCGCTTTTATATTTCAAGAAAGTTTGCACCCGTCGAAGGAGGGTCTTACGGGTGCAAATAATACAGAAAAAAAAATGTTTTTCTCGTTTAGAAAACCGCATCAAATCCATCACATAGTTTAGAAGATTTAGCGAATGAACAGACAGACGCGGTAATCGGGTTTGTTTTAGTTTTCAAAGAGAAGATGAATGATATCGGTGTCAGGGATAAGAGTACCGTTGTTGTATTGTACCCATATAAGCTGTAATTGTTACAATTATATTGCACATTTGACAAAATTGGTTATTGACCACTTATTACCCTTCTGCCCTTATAATTTTACTGTTGTAGCTAAACATTGTATACACACATGAAAAAATTAGCACTATATTCCTCCTTCTTCCATTAGCAGTAAAGCAACTTTTAAAGTCGTCGCTTCATTGAATGTACACTCGACAGACTTGGTTGTTGACCACTCTTCTCCCTTACGATCTTTGTGAAAAAGTAATAAGGTTGAAAAGTGGTCAACCATGAACTTCGCTGGCCGTACAATAAAGTTAAGAGTACGGGAAAAACAGTGAATGTCATTTTAAACTTATTTTTTGTACCAAATATTGACTTTTTGATTTATGTATTGAATTCAGTAAAATTGACATGTATGGGTGCAAAATTTAAAATTTTAACCAGTTTTTCTTGTTTGTTATTCCCGAAGAGTTTTCAAGTATTATTTCAATCTATTTTAATATTTAAGATTTGGATGTGCGGCGGTTCTCTGGAGTTGATCCCGTGCAGCCGAGTCGGCCATGTTTTCCGAAAGCGCCGGCCCTATGGTATTGGAGAGAAGGAGGATTACATGCTACGTAACTCTATGCGCATGGCCCGCGTTTGGATGGACGATTATGTGGTCAGTACCTTTTATATACCCTTTTTATACGGCTGTTAATTATAAGGTGTAATGTTATATAAATATCAGTCAATTATACAAAGTGTGAACTTGACTCTGCTGGGTTTTGTGCCCGAGTTGCGGGATAGGAAATAGTTACTGGCTCTAGAAAGTAAAGCAAAATAGGTGGGATTTTAGTCAGTAAAATCCTGGAATGAGATGAAAATACCTACATAAAAATTTTCGAATAATTGAACTTTAGGTAAATTTACATAATTACGTAAATTACAAACAAAAAAACACAATAACCGGTGTTTGTAGGAAAACATCGTGAGGAAACCGGCATGTCCTAAAACGAAAAATTAGAAGACATGTGACATTCACAAACCCGCACTGGGTCCGCGTGGTGGATTACGGCCCATTCCCTCTCCTAGAGAGCAGGCCTGAGTCCTAGCAGTGGGAACATTAAAAAGATGATGAGACTGATGATTCCATAAATAGAGCACTTCGATCAAGTCTGAACTAGAAACATTCGTCATGCATAACGTCGTTTGTACAGTATATCATATATGTACTATTGCGTGGTAGGTTTTGAGAAATGTTTGAAAAAACCCAGTCAAATATCGTATTGATCAGTTACAAAACAGAGCGTAAAGAAAGGCTAAAGGTCATTGTCATACTATAATAATTTCATAATGTTGTACATATGTTCTAATTAGCTCAGAGATGATAGTTATCACACTTGTCCCAGTAAACTTTAAACAGTCAGTCAATATGAATAATATTCGATTTGTTATTTAAATTATAAAAGGCAGCACCATAACATGTTATTGATTATGACTTGTTGACAAAACATTATGTGTTGTGAGACCTAAGTTACCCGAGGTAGTTTAGAACAATGGGCAAACATATATAATTATAGAATAAATAATATTTTCTATAATATAAAAATGAATCGCTAAATGTGTTGCTAAGCGGAAATCTCGAGAACAGCTGAACCGATTTCGCTAAGTCTTTTTGTTGTGTTTGTTATTGTGATGAGAAGGTTCTCATGGAAAAAAAAATGAAAATTAAAGTAGTGTAGGGTAGAGTAGGGTAGAGTAGGGTAGAGTACGGTAGAGTACGGTAGAGTACGGTAGAGTACGGTAGAGTACGGTAGAGTAGGGTAGAGTAGGGTAAAATAGGGTGAAGTAGGCTAAAGTAGGGTAGAGTAGGATAGAGTAGGGTAGAATAGTGTAGAATAGGGTATAGTAGGGTGGAGTAGAGTAGACCGGGAGAGAATCCGCGGGCAAAAGCTAGTTATCTATAATAAAAGTATTTCTGTTTGTTTTTTGATAATAGATAATGCTTGGTCTAGCTAGCCTTCTATGATCCAAAATGTTATTATTTTGAGTATTATCTAAGCTTGTCTGAGCATTTGAATCTAACATTTTCAATTACAAGGACTCGCACAGGGCGTATACAAGTCTAATTATTGCAATGGATGCTAACAAGTCAA
The DNA here is from genome assembly GCA_910589285.2 of Mythimna ferrago. NCBI lineage: Eukaryota > Metazoa > Arthropoda > Insecta > Lepidoptera > Noctuidae > Mythimna > Mythimna ferrago. Next base: position 19,281,439 of record OU342673.1, on the reverse strand, counting down.
GTAAATTTATGTTTAACAGCGATTCTGTTTGATATTTTGATAAAAGAGAAATGGAGTTACAATGTAGTTAAACCAGAAAACATCATCAACATATCCAATCAATATTAATCATATTTTTCTTCTACATATTCTCAGAATCGAGTAATAGAACACAATCCAGGGGTGGCCAACTTAGAACTCGGTGATCTCACTTCAAGAATCAACTTACGTAAAAGTCTGAACTGCAAGTCCTTTAAATGGTACCTGGAGAACATTTACCCTGAACTAGATGCTGGAGAGGACACTTTGGCTAAGAAAAGGATGGCTGCTCTGAATGATGTTGAAAAGAATAAGTTTCAGCCGTGGCATTCGCGGTAAGTTTTGTCTATTTTTTATCCCACTGATGTAAGGGAGGGTTACCTATATGTTTACTCTGCATGTTTGTTCCGTTGAAATCAAATGCGTGGGCCGTTTTTGTTGATTCTTACGTTGATCGATTAGTCTTAGGCCTACTGTCCATAGACACGTACCGTCATAGATGCATATTCATAATCATGAATACGCGTCTATGCTGGATAATACGCTTGGTGTACGCTTGCGTGCAGCTTATACAGGATTATTTATAAAATACTGGCAAACTATCAGGACTATGTTACCAACATCACAAACAACAACTTTTATCTATGACTTTTAAAACTTTATCATTATATAGTTCATCAGATTTTCATAAAAAATAAAAATATTTAAATTGAACGTTCTAAATGTTACGAAGTCTATGCGAAGCAAGCTATTGTACTAAGTAGCGGAGGGGAACGGAGATAGGGCGGCGGGGGTGTTTGATGCGCTTTCGTCGCGTCATATAGACGTAGGTAGGTATAGCAAAATACAGTGTTGAAATGTGTTGGATAAAACAACGAAATCATGAACGTTTGTTCTTGGTAAATGAATTATGTTTTGTAAAAAGTCATAGAACAAAAGATGTTGTTGATGATGTAAACAATAATTTTTGTTGTATGACTTGTTGTGCGGCAACCAGACGCCATATCGTAAAAAAGAAAAAAGATATGTCGACCAACTAAGACGAACTAATGGGTTATCGGTTAATAGGTATTCGAACATCGTGATTAGGTTATATTTCACGATTTTTCGTTTGAAATGACCATTAGGATCTATAACGATTTTAAAGTGCTTAGCAAATCATTCTCTCTTTTTTTTGTGACATCAGGAGGTGTATCAACATAAGACTCGAGGATACGATTTCAAACATGTACATTGTATATCACAAAATAATAGGAAATAAAAAAATAAGTAGGTACCTATTCAATAAACCCGAGCAGTCTGATGCAAAAATTGGCATTTACTTTAGTTTAATGACCGATTTCATGCCGCTAACTGCATCAAACTGCTTGTAAAGTGAGTTGTTTGGAACGTTTCACGTTTTTCCTAGCAGTTGGATTTTTGAATAATATATATAATTTAGATTTGAAGTTACGTCACAAAAAAAAAATGCGATTTCCGAATCGCTATTCAAATTTTCGTAACCCAATTCGAGGATTGAACTGTTTTTATAGGCGCGTTTGTACGGAACCCTCGGTGCGCGAGTCCGACTCGCACTTGACCGGTTTTTTGTCATTATTCACATCACACTAATATTATAAAGGCGAAAGTTGATTTGTGTGTGTATGTTTATTACTCCTTCACGCTTAAATGACAACATATTTGAATGAAAGAAGCTCTATGCCCTAGATTCTAGAATATCATGTAGGATTTTTTTCGTTTAGTACGATTCCTACTTCTCCGCGAGCGAAGTCGTTGGCACAATGTACTAATTACAAGCATTTTAATGAACATATGAGAAATTAACCTTATCACTTCGTAATGAGGTTTTGTTTCTGATTAGCCTACTAGATTAATTAAATTTCATCTAATAGAGGAGATAAGGCTTGATGAGTTACACAAGCTAATGGGTGTTTTAAAAGGAAATGTTTTTGCACAAGCAAATGTTTATTATGATTAAAATATCATCTATGAATCGCTAGCTTAGATCTATCATCGTGGCGTTTTCAGATAAATGATAATGATAAATAGTTAGGTTTCCGCCAACAAATATTTGTATGACCTACAGATAAATGTTCCGGGTTGGGGTGTCTTGTGTATGTGCGTTTACATGTTTGTGAACGCACCCACGGCATAGGAGTTATTCCTAGTGTGGGGCAACGATTTTTAAAAAATAGGTTTTTAAAAACATTGTACTTCAATTTTTTCGTCAATTAAGGCCAAAAATCTGAATATGTCTAAAAAATCTAAACGACTTGAGTAATTATTTGAGTAAAATGGAATATGATGTAGTCAACACTGGTTGGATAATCAAGGTTGATTAAGAGATCTTGATCAAATCAAGGTTGATTATGAGATCTTGATCAAATCAAGGTTGATTAAGAGATCTTTATCAAATCAAGGTTGAATAAGAGATCTTGATCATTGCTTACTAATTGAACCTTATTTTTAGCAATAAAAAATGCAAAAGATTTTCCGTTTAGAATATACCTATTTCAGTCTCTTTAATGATATTCATATTACAAAAGTAGGATACATTTGCAAAGATATAATAGTGCCATTATAAGTATAAAGTAATAATATAAATCTGGAATCGTAAGAGAAGTCTGTTTCTAACATCGATATATATGTACTACGTACTAGATAAGGCGTGCTGAACACTCACTTCAAACGAATCCGTTGCACTGAATTCTAGGCAAATTGACATTGATGACTTTAGTGCCATTTTGACGTTCATACAGTGTGAGAGCGGCGCTTATAAATTCAAAAGAAAGTGAATTTGGGACTTAAATAATAATTCAGTAGTCATGAAAATAAAATAATTGATTATTCAAGCAATTTAATAGCTTCAAATTTCGTAATAGTATGTTAGAAATTATATTATTTTATTTAAAAGCTTTTCCATTTTACAATCATAGACTAAAACATGCAGATTTTTCCTCCCACAAAAACCGGGTTTTTACCTATATCTGCTTTAGTGAACACGAACTTTGCATGATGTTTTATTCCGTTTTTTTTTTTTTAATATTTTATTTAAGTACATAATATTTTTTCTTTTTTGTATAAATAATTGGTACCAATGAATTCCTTCAAATTCAATAATTATGAATAGGAATACGTCTGTTTTTCGATACAGTAAAAACTCAGTAAGAAATGCCAGCAAATCATTGAGTATCAGTTTTCATCGCTAAGTTTTGTGGTTAAGCATTCTGCCATTCGTAAGCACTGAGGTATTACGTACGTACCTAGATATTATGTATACATAGATTAGTATTCAAATATAAATTAGGTTTAGTTGAATTTGTAGTCATATGTGTAATATAAGTGATACGTCACTAAGTGATCATTACTGTTATTGAGATTTAGTCCTTCATAAACTATAATTATATTTCAAGTTTGTTCACTCAAAAAGAGAAAAATTGATAAAATATCTTCAAGAGGATAGACGTGAAACACGTGGCTTCCTACAAAATATTCGTTTATCTGCTCTGCACACTTTCAAACTGATGATACTAAAGCTGGAAAACGTTTTCTAATGAGTCGGCTATTCCTTGCAGTAATGCTATTCTTTCAGAATGTGCCTTCAAACATTTATAGCTTTCCCCTACATCATTAAACCAAGTGCAAATTTCTGACTCCGAATCAATTTTTGATTTGCCCCGAAAAAATAAGTTGAAAATAGATTTAAAAAAAGTTTTAGTTTTTTATGTAATTTATTTCATCACCACTGCTCTCAAAACGGTAAAGGAAAACATCGTGAGGAAACCGGCATATTTCGAAGACATGCGACATTCACTAACCAGCACTGGGCCAGCGTGGTGGTTTACGGCCCGTTCCCTCTCCTAGAGAGAAGGCTTGAGTACCAGCAGTGGGAAACATTAAAAAGCTGATTATGCTATAGTTATAGTTGTTGATTATTTTGTTAGTAAATATTAGCAGCGTAGTCCTGACCATCATTCACTAAAGAAAGATGTCCTTTACAATGATGATTACAATAAATGGTTTCATTATTTTACAAGATTTTGAATTCACTTATTTATTAAAGTAGTAGACGTAGTTTTCTGAATTTACACTAACGTGGACTATTGGTAAAATCTTGAAATAGAGTTTTATTGTAATGAAGTGTTGTAGGCAAAAAACTGTGTCACTTCTGCGGTATAAAAATCTATATTGATAACATGTCATTACACTATGTTGAACTAAACACGTAAGTACTACGAAATTCATGGCGCTTAAGACGTTTTGATCATGAAAAAAGTATCCTTTAAAAGCTATCAGCGCTTTAAATTTTAATAGTTCTGTTAGACGACATAATGCTAATGCAGCGCTGCAGCAGATTTTCGATATAACTTTTCAATATTTTGACAAATATTTTCTATGAAAGGGCCTGTCTATCACTAGAATATAAGTCAATGGTTTCTAAATATTCTATTCCGCTTAATAATTCAGCATCACTAGCCATAAAACGATCAAAATCTGTTGTAAAACCATCTTCATCTTAAGAAACAAGTGAATGACAACTAAAATTCGTGTTGCCAACAACAGATTTTTCATTTCGTTCAAAAATTCCCGTCGTTTAAGTTTTTTGACAGGCTCTACACTAGCTCTTTTGCACATCTGGAAAAATCTATGTCTTGTTAAAGAGTCAGGCTTGAATGTGCTCGTTACAGAGCTATGGAAACAGACCGAGAAAACGCTGCGATTATAAAAGAAAGTTAATCGTTTTACCGTAGTGCCGTAACTAGGGTGGTGCTAGCAGTGGCCAGGCACAGGGCGTAGAAATGATAAAACCAAGGACAAGTTTTGTAACATTCATTTCATCAGAAGGAAGTTACTGTTTCCCATTCCTTCTCGCTCCGTACTTTGGCCTGAACCTGGGCTGGAAGCTCTGGGCGAACCTTCGAGCGCCTCCACAAAGATACGGCGGAGCTCCGTCCAAGCGGGGCAAAGTTCCTCCATGCTTCATCGTATACTCTGCGAAATAGTGACACCCGAGTGTTTCTTTCCACCAGTTCTGTAACAGGTACTCCGGAAACAATCATGTCCAGTAAGGATCTGTGGCAGCCTGGCAGGTGGATTAAACATACCCAGCCTGGTCTTTTTTAGGAGCGCAGTTTCAGAAGCTGGCACCAAACTTATAAAATGTTAGTCACGGCACTGACCACGTTATTAAAGTCTTTAACTGATTTTGCACATGGCTGCCCAGCTTAAATACTAGTCACATTATCTTCCATTTGGCGAATGAGCTACGGTTCCAACTATCACTCCACAGGTGGTTCAACAGCGGTTACTACTATGACCTGCTTAATTGATAAGGTTTTAATTAGGGAATTTTATAATCGTGATGCGTATGCCAGACCCATCGTACCCTAAATACACAATGTTATATTTATATAATTGTATTACGATGACATATTAACATAATTTTTCAGTAAACGTAACTACACTGATTCGTACCAAATCCGCCTGAAGAATACTTCGCTATGTATCCAGAGCGAGAAGGACGTAAAGACCAAAGGTGGTGGCTTGATACTGGCTAGCTGCATCAGGATTTTGAGCCAGGTTTGTATTTGTTTACCACTGTAATTCACTTGCTTTTTATTGCTGTGTCGTTTTACAAACCAGAATCCGAATAACTCGGTACTTCTGGGCAGAGTGGTGTCAGATTTTCGAGCTTCTGACTACATTCTGAAGGGCCAAAGTTCACACAAAATAACAGATTGTCAGATTTCTTTACTGAATTATTTTTATACAAAGTTATATTTTAATTTTAATAGAAACCAAGATAATATCCACGAGATATCAGTGTTTACAAAATATCTAGAGAAAAATGTGTAATAACGTCATAATCACGTAAGAGTATATATATAAGGAAATTAGTGCCCGACCGAAACCGGTTTTTCAATCGAAACCGAATTTCGGCAACAGTCTCAGTTTCGGCCGAAACCGAAACTTCCTTACAAGGATCATGTTTTGAGGGAAAAATAAAGAAAACGTTATTATACTCAGTCAGTACTTATTTTATTTTTTAATGCTTTTTAAATTTAGGTATTTACATATATTCATTGACTATCATGAATTTTACTGCACTCGATTTTAGGTTTGGGAGTAGGTAAAACGAACTGCAAACATAAGCCAGTCACGATATGATTAGGCACGTGGACACGGCACAATGTCTTCGTTGCTTACTCGTTTGGAAGGAATTTAACGCGCAGAACATGACCGATCACAGCGCAAGAACTCCCGAGTGCAGTTTCGGTTTCGGTCGTAGTTTCGGCAGGTTTTCCTCCGAAACCGAAACTCGTTTTTTGCCGAAACTCGACCGATACCGAAACCGAACATTCGGTCGGACACTATACCTTTTTTGTCCTATGATGAGTTCCCTGACAGTTCATTTTTTTCCGTGGCACGCATACTACTTTAGATTACTAAAAAATAAACTGGCAAAAAAAATAAAAATGAAACGATAAAAAAAATATTGTCTTTCGTAAATTAATAAGTAAATTATTGTGGTTATAATTAACTGTTAATAAATTAAGTAAATAAAATAAAAAAGTATAGAACTTAAAAATGTGTAATGCGTTAAACGAAACTTCTGCCAATAGAGATTGACACTACTCGACGACACACTAATCGACAAAATCGGAGCGGCCATCTTGTAATCGCATGTAACGGCAGAAAATTGGAAAAAAGTAATAGAAAAAACTCAAAAAACTATAACAGAGGACTGGAATAAATATATCCGGATCGACCGAATTAGGGCCAATAATTAATCATCGCGGTTAGTTGGAAAAGATTCCGATTCCGATATGGATACGAGTTCAAATCAAGAGTCAAGTTCTAACAGTGAATAATAAATTAATTATTATTTTATACAGACTGCATTTTATTTACCACTAGCCGTCCCCCGCGGTTCCGCCCGCGTTATTTCAGGTTTTTAGTTTTTGTCAGGTTTTTTGGTTTACTGTAAAATTTCTTTAAAATCCGTATAGAGTAAGATCCCAGGACCGCCAGACATCACGTATTTTCTGACGAACGACGAATGATCAAGCGTGAGAATTTACGTGAAGTTATGTCATTTTTTTGGGAGCTTTAAAGCGTCTGTTAAGCAATACGGCCGACGGAATGTGTCTGGGAGTATTGGTGACTTGATTTTAAAGATATTGCCTACAACAGACGTAAAAATCAGCCTTGAGAAAGTACGTGAAGTTACATTATTTTTTTGGGAGCTTTAAAGCGTCTGTTAACCCGTTGTTTGCCGGAACGCAGATCTACGCGAGACACAATGGCTTTTTAATTGTGTCTCTAATTACGGCATACGAGAGGTTAAACAATACGGCCGACGGAATGTGTCTGGGAGTATTGGCAACTTGATTTTAAAGATATTGCCTACAAAATACGTAAAAATCAGCTTTGAGAATTTACGTGAGGTAAGTAATAATTTTATGTACCTTGATTACCTGATACCTGATAATTGGCCGTCTAAGCAAGCTAGCGGGTAGGCATGCGTTCTTAGTACATACTAATAGTACTCAATTGTCCACATTTCGTTCGTCAGAAAATACATGACGTCTGGCGGCCTTAGGATCTTGGACTAGTAGACTAGTTCTTGCGTGAAAGAGTAACAAACATCCATACACACATACAAACTTTCACATTTATCATCTATAAATCTAAAATCGGTAATCCGATTCCATTTTCTTTGCCAACTGATTCGTTATTGTAAAAAATCGATTAAATTTCGTAAGGTCACATCACTATAATTGTCAGACATGAACTGTCAGGGAACTCATCATAGGACAAAAAAGGTATAATGGAAATGTATCTTGGGTTGGCCACTCTTAACATGATATTTTAAATATATTTCAGATGTGGTTTGAAACGAGTCGTAACGAATTGGTATTGGGTCGCACTTTATGCTTGGACGCATCGAACAATGTGGCACCGAAGCTGAGCAAATGCCATGAACTTGGAGGTTCACAGGAATGGAAACACAAAGGATCGGTAAGTCGATTTTTATATAGCGGGAACTACATTAGACTGGCGCATACGTGGGCCACGCCTGATTAGTACAACGGCGCGTCGCGTGGCGTGGATCTAATGTAGTTGCCATATAAAATGTATGGAGACCGACTCGCCCAGATCGGCGTAAGGGGCCACGTATGCCCGATGTAGTTTTACCTTTACTGTTTCTTTTTTATCTTTTCGTGTAATCACTCTCATCAGCTATGAGCCAAAACTCTGCTAGCATGAGGTATCGATGTGCGACTTTTTTATATCTTTTGTGTTAGTTAATATTCATCAACAAAACAAAATAGTCAAAACTATAAGCATGAGGTGAACGAATTTTATACATATTGTGTTGTTTACTTTTATCTTGTAATATCTCTTAAAACTGGATCTCAACAGAGCAAGCATAAGGTTAGTGGACAATGTTTTTTTTATATCTGAAGGGCAATTCTGTAACTTAAAAATCTTTTTAATATAATCTCGGCGACAATCCATGGAGTTGTTGTTGATACATTGAGAAACATTAAGGATACGAATATTTCGTGGAAAATCGAGAATTGCTCCTCTGTTGTATTAATCGACTATCTCCAACTAAAGGCCGTATGCGAACATACTTGAGGGAGGCCTATGTACAGCAGTAGCATGTCTTTCGGCTGAAATGATGATGATGATGATTATGATGATGACTGCCTGTCCGACATCCTCACCGGAGTTACTGAGTAACACCATGGTAAGACTAGTCTATTTTATACTTAATGACTTGGGTGTCGACTTTGATAGGTATGTATGAGGTAGTTAAGTATTTCGAACTGCTTTAAGTAGTGTTGTGCATGATGTGTGAAAGGGCTGAAACGTTTGTAGACGTCGTAGTAACCTTTGTACGCATGAGTATTTCTCAAACTCAATTGGATGAAAGATAATTAAAATGTGTCCAATATGCGTACAATTGAAAACGTTTCATTTCTAGCCTGCATACAAACAGGTGGATTTTATTAATAAGCTTAATTACTGGGACTTAAGAGCAATAAGAATCCAGCAGAAATTGGGACACATACTGTGCTATGATGTCTTCGACAACTTGGTGGTCAGCCACGGGAAGTGTAATGAACAGCCATCAGCAGAGCAGTGGGAAAAAATGTTTGGAGCTGTGAGTCCATTACTTATACTAGTAGATTAGGCCCCGTAGTTAATAGTTCCCAGTCGCAAAACTGCAATTGTAAGGTAAGTAACTCGTAGTTTGGATCCCCTAGACGTATTTTCCAGTGTCCTCCGGACCGAGCTCGAGTCGTCGATTGCGCGAGTCGTTGTACCTTAGTGCTTATTTTATGACTATCTCTTAATTTAAAATTATATTGGGTCAGCTTGCGAAGTCGTGAAAACCTCAGTTCATCAACTCGGAGTCGAGTTTGATACATCTTTCATACCTCCTCTCACTGTGGCCAAGACACCTTTATCCATCGTCGGTCCTATGAGTCTGTGGGATGGGCAGTGAGAAAGCCATTTCCTGTGTAATTTGCATGATTGCACTTTCGTTTGTTATCTTAGGTCTCCTGGTAACAGACTTCCCGCACGGAAAACCAACGTAATTCACGTTTGGTGTGGTTTTTATGATAGGATTTCACAACTTTTTGTCTGTACGTTGAGATGTTGTCAGTCAGTCAGTTTCTCCTTGTCAAAGTCCGTTGTGTGGTTCAGACGTAAAAAGTAACTTGATTTTACTTAGGGCGATGATAAATAAGACTGGATACATTTATTGTTGTGTTGTGTTTTATTATATTATATTATATTATATTATATTATATTATATTATATTATATTATATTATATTATATTATATTATATTATATTATATTATATTATATTATATTATATTATATTATATTATATTATATTATATTATATTATATTATATTATATTATATTATATGGTTTTTCAAAGTATATTCCCTCGCAATTAATGTATTATTGCATTCGCTGAAACCTCTGTCAAAAGCAGTTGGGTCAGTCTTTTTTAGGAACCTCTTCAATGGCTTTATGGAACGCATTCACCTCCAATTCAGCGTAAAACGTGTGCCTCTAAGTTTGTCTTTAATTTTTGGAAACAAATAGGAGTCGCAGGGTCCGGGCTGTAAGGCGTATGCGTCATCAGTTCCATATTTGAAGCTTTCAAATAGGCTTCTATTACCTTAGCGGTATGTGAGGATGCGTTATCGTGGTGGAGGAGAGTACATTGCTTTGAGGTCGCTTTTCGTGAACTTTTTCTAAGACTGCGCAAGCAAGTGTTGACGTAGCAATCTGCAGTTACTGTCCTTTGATCTTCAAGCGATACTTTAGAGTAATATCCTGATTTGCCGAAAAAAAAGCGATCATTTTTAAACTAACACTTGACTTTTCTTAACTTTTTTGGCAAATCTTTAAAAGGAAAAGCCCACTCTGCCGACTGGTTATCGTCGGTCCGTCGACAGGTTGTCACCTGTCACGATATTACAGACAGCCAACAAATGTCCTCCTTTAAACTTTTTATCATTATACGGCACCACTGGACACTCAGTCGTTTCTGTGGTTCCCGAATGTTTCACCAAAACTCCATTGACAAATTTTTAGTTAACAACCAACGTTTCGTATACTAGAGTCCGTCTAATGAAAGCGTGACTTGAGAAAATTAGGTTAAAACCAAAAATTTTGAATGTGGTATTGTTGAAATAGTAGGAAAAAAAAGTTTTGATACTTGAGTATTTTTTGTATTTATGACAACTGTGTAATAGTTGTATAAGAACTTAAATTCTAATCAAAAACGTGTGTGTAGACTTATCTATTGCTGGGTGTATGGTAAAGGTCATTAGCATACAAAATGTTAGTTATTATTCCAAATTTATTTTATCTGTTCTCTCAAATGCCGTATATAATACTAGCCATATTATGATCAAAATCTGTTGTAGAACTATCATCATCTCAAGAAACAAGTGAAATATATATATATAATATATATATAATAAGTCAACCGACATGGTAATTTTGTATAATATATTTAATCATTTAAAAAATACTTATATTCGATACTTTTCATAAGGTTCTTCTGTTAGTAAACAATGGTCTCTATCTCTTAATCAACCTTGATTATTGAACCCGTGTTGACTACATCAGATTTAATTAAATCCTAATAATTGCCCAAGTCGTTTAACTTATTAGACAGACTCTACAGCTAAAATTCTCGTTGCCAACAATATATTTTTTATTTCGTTCAAATATTCAATCAATCAATCAATCAATCAAATCAAAACATTTATTTCAAATAGACCATTTACAGGCACTTTTGAATAGTCAAATGTCGGTCAGTCCAAGAAAAGTGAAGCTAAATTGCACGTTCCAAAGAGTAGGTCTCTATGGAGAAGAACGTGCAAGAAACTCCATGGACACTCTTTTAAATCATATTATGTGTTACATATAATGCTTGGTTACATATTACTTGTTGCTTCTATCATGTGAGCACAATGTCGATAATGAAATAAAAAATGTAAAATAATTAAAAGATAGAAACTGAATTAAGCCACTGGCAGCTAAGAGATGACCAGTCCCATCTGACGGCACCCGTTCACGAGCATGACGCGTGCATCAGCCCCACTCAGCTCAACCATTTTGAAGGGAACTGAACGACCCAATAACACGTGCCACCAACAGCGAGACATTTGAGTGAGCATGACAAACTCTCAACTGCCATGCTCGTAATGTCAAAAAAGAAGTTGTAACCTAATAAAAATGCTCCATGGTGCTTCACATTCACAAACTTGGAAAAAGTGCTTCTACATTATACAATGCAATTGTGTCTTTCAAATTAAAAATAATAATATTAGTTTCCAACTAATCAACTAATTAGTACGCCCTAGTGGTAGTGGAGCTGGACCAGCATTGAGCCAAGCATTTTTATCTTGAATATAATCCTCCAACTTATAATATGCTTGCCTGCATAGTGTGCGTTTAATACAAGATTTAAATTTCGTTTCATTGAGTTCTAATATTTGGGGTGGTATTTTATTATAACATTTCAAACAGTACCCCATGAAAGAAGAGGCCACTTTAGCCAGTCTGAAACCTGGTTGAACTAATTGATCCCTATTTCTTGTAACATAATTATGTCTATCGCCTCTTTTGCTAAAAAGATGAAGATTTTTTCTAACATACATGATGTTTTCATAGATATATTGACAAGGTACCGTCATTATGTTAATATCTTTAAACAGTTCCCTTAAAGAATCGCACCGGCGGAGATTGTAAATAGCTCTGATGGCTCTTTTCTGTAATATAAAGATTGACTCGATGTCTGCAGCCCGTCCCCATAGTAAGATACCGTACGACATGACACTATGAAAATAACTAAAATAGACTAGTCTAGCGGTATCAACATCCGTAAATTGGCGGATTTTTCTAACAGCATATGCAGCCGAGCTAAGCCGTCCTGCAAGAGATGTTAAGTGAGGACCCCATTGTAGCCTAGAGTCAAGCGTAATCCCCAAGAAAACTGTTTTATCAACAAATTCTAGTTTCTCATTGTTCAATACTATGTCGCAATCACTACTTATGACATTTGGTAAGGAAAATCTTATGCATTTAGTTTTTTTCCCATTTAGAACTAGATTATTAGCAGTGAACCAGTTTTGGACCTGCAATAAAGCGTTATTTTCATCGTCAAGATTATTAGTCCTTCTATTTATCTTAAAAATCAAAGAAGTGTCGTCAGCAAACAACACCATATTAAGTTTATTTTTCAGCAAATAGGGTAAATCATTAATATAAACTAAAAATAAAAAAGGACCTAAAATTGAACCTTGGGGTACCCCCATTTTTACATTTAATCCCGACGAATTGACACCGTCTATTTGAACAAGTTGCTGTCTGTCATTCAAATACGATTTTAATAAGCTTAACGCTGCTTTGCCTAGTCCGTAATGCTCCAGTTTCAGGAGTAATGTTTCATGAACCACACAATCAAACGCCTTAGACAGGTCGCAGAAGATGCCTATAGCATCTTGTGCCTCCTCCCACGCATTAAAAATGTGTTTTAGTAAGGAGACACCAGCGTCAGTTGTACAACGCCCTTTGGTGAAACCATACTGTTTATCGTGTAAGATGTTATTGGTGTTAAAATGATTAAGCATTTGATTTAACATCACCTTTTCAAATATCTTGCTAAAAACCGGCAAAACGGACACCGGCCTATAATTATTAGTGTCTTTACTGTCTCCGGATTTAAAAAGTGGTATCACTTTACTATATTTCATTAGATCCGGAAAGACTCCTTGATCTATACACAAATTAAATATTAACGCTAAGTACGGCGCTACAGTCTCAATAATTGAGGTACAAACTTTGATAGACATACCCCATAGATCTTCTGTCAATTTAATCTTAATTTCTTTATTTTTATTCTCAAGTCCTTTTACTTTTTAGACATACTTCTAACACATATTTCTATGGCCTACAGATAAGTGTTCCGAATCTGAGTGTAATGTTTATAATTATGAGTTTAAATGTTTGTCATCGGACCCACTATAAAATTGACTGAAACACGATCCAGTTAGGTGCTGAAAATTATTAACATTATTTCGTATTCTTTTCAGGCTGGCAGCCCAATATACAACACCGCTGCGGGCATGTGTCTTGGAGTTGATCGATCTTACAGGGGCGAACCTCTTATCATGGTAATCTGTGACAACCAACCAACCAACCAATGGGACTTCATCCGATCTTAAACGACCAATGACATCGGCCATCAATATACTGGAATAAACATATATATCATATACTAGGTAATTTTGATGTAAGCAGGCTATAAAGCCGATCAGAGCTTGTAGTATTAGTCTCAGCGAATGTTGTAAATTAAATCATTAAGCACTTCAATAGTATGTTCCAATATTAAAAATGATCTCTGAATTTTGAGAATGTCATTTTTTAGACATTTTATATCAATATTTAAATTTAAACTATATTCACTACTATCACATCGATACAACATAAAAAATAGTAATTGTTAGTTTCAGTTGGTTTAGTATTTAAGAAATGTACGGATAAGATAAATATAGATAAATCAATAGAATTAAACCCGACTGCAAATAAACGAAATTCTCTATATGATGACAGCTTTTTGTAATATGTTTAGTGATTTGAGATTTTTACTGCTTATTAGTGGAACTGTCTTACTTGACTGTAGTCGGGCGAAATAATAATTTAGAATCTCAATTTAAGTTTGTATTCTTCATTAAAGCTAGATTGGCTCGTGAAAAAACGATACCGTCCCGTCTTCTTTTATAGTTTGTTCCTATCGTGATTAAAACAAGTTAGATTTTAAATATGTACTATGATATACTAAATGTATACATTTTTTTGCTACTATTAAGCTTAAATAGTGTCTCGAATTCTACAGATATTTTGTAAAAATATCTTTCTAAAATTATGGGTAGTCTCTGTGATTATAACAATGTTTGTTCTGATTATGCACTATTTTAAAGTCTGATTTTATATTGTTTTATGAAATTCTCGTAATTGTTCTGCTTGTGACGTCCCTATTATTAATATTTTCTTTTCCATTTTGTGATGAAGACAATTTTTTTTTAATTAGCATTTCCTCTTGTACAATTTATGTGTTAGATGGTATAGGTTGGCAAAAAGGTGTTAAAATGGGCTCTTTTTTATAGCAAAGCAATTTGACAATCAATACATCGATTTTATACTTAGAAAGCCTTGTATGCAGATTCTATCTGAATGAGTACAGTAGAAAAATAAACAATCCCATTTCACAACGTTTTAGCCAAACTGTACGAGTATTATCCAAGTACCTATGACAGAGTACCTTTTTACACCCGTATACTTTATATATTCGTACAATCGTATTATACAAACGTAGTGTACTGTAGGTTAACTTTACAATATCCACTTGTATACCCTAGTGAGTAGCGTTATTCATCAATAAAAAATAGGTATTTAAGACCAAGTTTTAGATTAATAAATAACACATGATTTTTTATTCGAGAATTTTCTCATTATTAGTCACATTTTGCTTTTAAAATGAGTCGATCGATATTGACAATGTTTCAGGAGCGTTGTGATTTGCTTATGATAATCTAATTTAGTAAATAAAAATGTTAGTATGATATAGTTTCAAGTTGCGAGTATTTTTTTTTTGGGGATTGACTGATGATGAAGACTATTATGTTAAATGAGCTGCTAATCACATTTCTAAAGTCTAAAATGAGTGCAAATATTATGAATATACGCTTTTTATGCTTATATGTAAGACGTGTACTAACGCATTGGTTGTGGAATAAATAAAATTTCCTTTCAAATCTTCATTCAACTATCCTGTAGATAGACTGACATTGTTAGAAATGCTTTGAGTATTGGTAAGTTTGTTACTCTATTGTTGTAGTTACTTGTGGACAATAAATAATTTAGTTGTATCTAAAATTGTATCCCGTTTAAATAATTTGTATTGTATTTAACAAACCTGAGAAACATTATGATATATTTTTTTAATTTTATTTTTAAGGCACGTCTTGTGATGACGTATTCAACCTTTATTTCGCTTTATAGTCTATGCACGTTAAGAAAATAGTGACTGACTCGTTAGAGTAACTGTAAGGTAAAGCTAATTCATACTGGAGTAAAAATTAAACAATTCATATTAAAGCAATATTATCACCAAAATATAAAACATCCGTAACACCAAAAAAAGTAAAAATTTAAAAAAAGAAAGTTTTTAACTTTTTCTTTTACGAATAGGTGAGGTATTCATTTTTAAATTGACAAAATATGCGTCTTAACTTTTACTTTTACGAATAGGTGAGATATTCATTTTTAAATTGACAAAATATGCGTTTGTACTCTCTGAAGAGCTTACTTCAACTGGTCAATGTGAACATGACTCTCTATACTAAGATCTCATTCGTCAACGGGCGTGGCTACACTGAGTATATGCACTATTTTCTTAAGGTAGCCATACACGTTAGGGTATACCTGACAGGTTTGCCTGAACAGTTGAGTTTTATAGGTAAACCGGAGGTAACCGGGGTTGTTGCACAACTGTGCAGGTTTCCACACCTGACAGGCATAACTGTACAGGCGAACTTGTCAGCGATCGTATTATGACATCTTAAAACCATCATGTTTTCTGTGTGAGAAAAGGATAGTGCTATTCGTCCTGTATAGCTCCGTCTCTTTTTCACACCGAAAACATGATGGTTTTAAGAGGTCATAATACGGCCCCAGGTATACCCTGGTGAGACTTGTATGGTACTTTGCTCATAGTTTTGATTTGACCATCAGACCGATGAACATATTCTAAATAATATTATGAGATTGTAATCGGAATTCCAAATAATTATATGTATATCTTAAAAGAGCATATCAAGGATCTTGAATTAATATATCCTGCAGTTCTTTACCTTTAATATCCATCGAATGTTGGTAAAGGTTCGTCAAAACGTTGTATTATTAATGACAAATTAATTTTAAATATTATTTATAATTTTTTTTCCCACCGATGTCTGCTTATATTTAGGGGTAGTCGCAAACCCCTCATAAAAAGGCCTGGCTATACGCAGGGATTTGCTTGCGTTATTTATTTGTGCAACTCGCAGCTAAGACACCGTATAGGTACTATTTTGTCATAACGCACTTGCTTGCTAGTCCAAATCACAAAAAAAAAATTCAAATACGTTCAAAATTAAGTTAATTTTAAATCTGATGCGAAACAAAAAAAAATAATAAGGATGCACTATTTGCGATGTGACGTCACCACCATTAAGTAGGTCTACGCTAGAGGAGCCGAGCACGAGCGGAGCACGAGCCGCGCCCAATTTCGTGTAGTGTGGACCGACCGACCGACAGTTCAAAGACTGCTTATTTTTTAAACCTTTTTTATTTAAGCGATTTTCGTACACTAATGCGACGATGTCAATCCCATCGTACTTACCATCTACGCTGTAATTACAAAAAATAATCTACCTTCTTAAATTAGTTGTAGGCTCGTTGTACGTGCACACTTGTGACCGCGAGTAGAGCGGCCTTGCTTGTGCTCAGCTCTTGCTCGACACAGAGACTGCGAGATGTTTCCGCCACCCGCCCACACTTCCTCATAAAAATATTTGGAAAGCGAATTTTGACGCAATTTTTAGAAAATGATTAAATTTTAGTGTTTTTTGTTTATTAAAACAAGCAAATACCTATTTCGGAAGTAAGAGAGCGTATAACCAGGCCATCCGACACGTGGAATCTTTCCTTTATAATAAATACAGACTGGAAGTCCGTCCTCTCTACCTTGATACTTTTAAGGCTTTTATCTCTCTCTAACACTCGGAACAGAAATAAATCAGTTGAACAGAGGCCCTACCTCAAGATGCGATCCAATTGTCGGCCTAAACTGAACTGTTTAAGGGATCTCGCTTTAACTCCTTATATAAGGGGTATGGCTCGATCCCTCTTTCTCGCTCGCACGTTTGACACTTTTAACATGTCATGGTAAGGTCCCAGTACTATTGGATAGCAGACGCAAGGACGCAGACTTGCGGTCAGCGGTATAGAAACAACTGCAAGCGGTTTTCATTGATTTATTGATAATGAATTAAATTGTAACTCTAATAGAGGTTTATTATTTATTTATTATAATCTTTATTGTACACTAAATAAACAAAAATACAGGACAAACATTTAAAATAATAAGTGCACAATGGGCGGTCTTATCGCACAGGGCGATCTCTTACAGACAACCTTTGGATGGACTGAGAGAAAGGAGATAGATTAGAGGTTATTCTAAATAAAATAATGATCCTGTGGTGTGCGTTAAGTTGCCTGTGTTATGTAAGCTATGTACTTCATACTCTTTTTAAGGCTTATAGTCCCTTGAACATCTGGCCGGAATTATATGGACACAACACTCCTACCCGCCTAGGCGGCAGTACGAGTATCTGTGCTTTTAATGCGGCCATTTAGCTGTGCCCGGATAGAGCCCCACTGACCTTTAAATCTATTTTCTCTGCGAAATATTGATTGATTTACATATGCCATGTTCACTTTGAAGAATATTTAACCACCACTTTTTGGTAAAATGTTCGTAAAGATCCAGGCCGTTTCGAAGGAGTTGAGAAAAGTTGCGAAATTGCTAAATATTTTTTTTAGACAATAGTATTAATCGCACAAACAAATCAATAGTTGATAATGTTGTTCATGAATCTATAATAAAAATATTTAATTTTCAAATCTATTAACCTGGCCGTTACCGAAGAGTAGGCTTCAGAAAGTCGCTTTTTTATGGCATTGCTCGGGCGCTTGGATCTTAAGTAATAGTAAGTCTTGATTATTTCTGTTCTGCGTGTTTGCTTACTTTGCGGTCTTACTAAAAACTTCTATTAAATTCTTATGATCTGCACATTTTTTTTGCAGCATAACATCAACTTGGCACCTCGTCGAATCTAAAGTCAATAAGAAATCTTTAGTTTTACTTGATGAATTTTGTTAAATGAATCAATTTAGTGGCAATGAAAAATTAACCAATTTCAGAATTACTTATTGAAAAAAGTAATTCGTAAGATTTTAGAGCAAACTTAGCTCTTTGTGAGGAGGGTATTAGTTATTTTTTTAAAACCACATGTTTGTGTACATGTTTAAAACAGACAGACAGACGGACGGACAACAAAGTGATCCTATAAGGCAGTATAAGGGTTCCGTCTTTCCCTTTTGAGGTACGGAACCCTAAAAAGTAAATTATGATAGCAGTCTATGACGTTTGTCTCGTTTTCCTTCTGTGTATATTAATTGCCATACCGGAACAAAGGCTTTTCAGCATGACAGATTATGAAGTTGGGGCTTTTTTCTCTGGTGTAGTCTAATACACTTCTTTGGTTGCACTTTGTTTGTCAACAGCGCCTTTACATCGCTGTAATAAGGGCGGTTTTAGCAGTTCGAGTGTTACTGTTTTTTGCAACTTGTATGCGCAGGTGCCTAGTTTTTTCGCCGAGTACATAGGCGTCACCTCGTGTTGTATTAGTTAGGAATTGTCAGTACTATTGTACTAAATTATTCGGATAATGAATGAAATATTGTATAAGGCGATGTGAACATAATAAATAAAGGAATCGTACGTAAGGATAAGGACAAATTATAAGTTAACTCTTTGAAATTATTTTGCGAATATTTACATTTTTGTAAAAGATGTAATACTTTTTAGGTATTTGTGAGGAAAAGTGTGAACGAAAATAGGTGTTGAAATGAATTTTTTTTTCTAATGCCTAATTTTTTAAAATGATGCACTATTTTAATCTTTTTTTGCAGTAGTACTTTGAGATAACTTTAAACAGGACATAAGTACTGTGAACCTTAAGTTCAAATTAGTATAGTATCAACGACTTATCAACAGAAGTCTATTCACATAACTCATGAACGTCATCAAAAATGTAAGTTTTTCATAACACTAGAAGTCAACCCTACCATGTAGATGCATGAATCCTTTTACTGTATTTTGTTGTTTATATAAAGATATATTTTGAAAGATTTTATGTATGTTATGTTTAGAAAATACTTGATGAATAAAGGAAATATGTGTAATTTTGTTTTTTTTTTTTATTATGGCTCCAACTACCCAAGCATAGACTATATAGGTGTCTAATTTTGTTACCATTTTAAAAATGTTATATAAATAAAAACTATCCAGCAGCTATTACCTGCTTGCGCCTATTAACAATGTCGAAAGCATAATAGTCGTCGGCCCACCATCGCCAATCGCTTATTTTGGTCGTGTAAAATGCAGAGATTTAAAAATACTTACTTTTTTTTTCTTTTTCTTCAAAATAAAAATACACCAACCGACCAATGACAATATCTCGTACGCTATTGAAGCTAATAATCCCAACCGATTATAATTTAGGTGTCTTCAAGGCTAGAGGGAATAGGCTCTTAATAAACTAATGCGCCTCACCATCAACGATGATGCAATATCACTGCTTACCATTAGGTGGGATCGCAGTCAAGTACTAGTTTATAACATATAAAAAAAAGGGAACAAAACTTTGGCATTCATTTCCAGTCGCCCCGCGGGGATTGCCACCGGAGGCAAATGGGAATAAAAATTCCCAGTCGCCACCAGCGGTGACTGGGACGTCATTGCCCCCACTTCAGTTTTGCTGTACATTGCTTTCTCCATCGTCGTAGAGAATAAAAGGATGAAGCAACTTATCCTCGCAGTATTACATTATTGTAATTCCTAATTTCGAATATCGACTTCTGTTTTTAGGTTTTATACCGATACCGGGTTATTTGTAAAACGCTAACAATCTTGCAGGTCTGTATTACTGACATCATAAACAAACACAACGTTTGTTCTATGACTTTTTCTTCTTCTTCTTCCTGCCCTTTTCCCGTTTTATTTGGGGTCGGCACAACACGTTTTTTCTTCAATTCTGTCCTGTCACTCGTCACGCTATCAATAACTCCCTTTTCTTTCATATCACTTCTCACACAATCCATCCATCTTTTCTTTGGCCTCCCTCTCCCTCTCCATCCATCCACATGTAAATTCATAACTCTTTTAGCAACATGCTTTTCATCTCTCCTCTTTACATGACCATACCAAGACAAACGACTGTTCTACGACTTTTTACAAAACATAATTCAGTGACCAACAACAAACCTTCAAGATTTCCTTATTCTATCTAACACACACACACTTTTTAACTCTGTATTTTCGTCGTCTGTATGACGCGACACAAGCGTATTAAGCACCCCGCTGCCCAATTCCCACTCCCCTCCACTATTGTACTATCGCTTGCTTCGCATAGACTTCGAATGTTTAGAACGTTCAAATGAAATATTTTTATATTTGTATGAAAATCTGATGAACTAAAAAGTCAGATCATCTTAGATGTTCTTAACATGTCTTCAGGGGTAGCCAGTGTTTTGCAAATAACCCTGTATACTATATATTCTACCATGCAACACCACGTATGCTTAGTGCTTGCTTGAGACCTTTTTATCCAGCAATGAAGAATAGATTTACGAAGTAATCATCAGCAGCATCTAACAGTAATCGCTGGATAACGGCTAATCCAATTATACCCTACTTTTATTGGTAGGTATTTCATTAAACTACTGTTTCTTCGTTGCTCCAGCCTTGATGCTCGGGGACATCACGTAGTGATTTCTGTAGGGACCGTTTTGAGTCGCCTCACCATCATTCCCCATTTTTCTTCGTGCTCTATTGTTTACCTACTAAGACTAGGTAGGTATAGATATCGTTGCTTCACCTAGCTTACACCTGCTGAATTCTTTAAATTTTGCAAATTAAGTACCAAAGTGAAAATAAGCAAGGTGCATGGGCGAAAAGAACGAGGAAATGTATGAAAAGCAGATACCAATGCAGGTAAGATTCTTCATCATTTTGGTCAGCGCCCCGTTGCGGTAAATCATGTGTACTATTTAAATGCATAGTTCTGGGTTTGAAAAGTTTGTTTGAGTATTCATAGATGGCGTTATTTTCAAATATAAAGTCTGTATTTCCAAAGGTTAAACCCAGATGGCGTTGTTTTCAAGAAAATAAGAAACGTGATGATCTACCACAATCAGTCAGCATCGTCAGCTTTGTATTGGTTGTGAAAAATAGCATCATTCTATCTTTCGTAATTGTTATGATGTTAGCTTTTTATCATCGGCTATCTACCTGATATAAGCACATTGAAATAAAGGTAGGTTTACAATTTAAATAAAACACGAGTAATCATGTTTGATATGTTTATCCAACACTTTAGTTTTATTGTAACATTTAAAATTACATAAAAAGAAGGCATTTTGCCTTAAAAGTCTTTGATTAATTATGTACCTACCGAATTGATTTCATTTATAGAGAATATGGTAATACGTCGAGTGAAAACATGCTGTCTGATATTTTGCTAGAAATAAAAGGAACTTTTTATAGTATTCCTAACTGTGCATACCTCGTAATTTCAACGTTTAGAAATGTGGGTACTTATTCATCTCACTCCAGAAATACCTACTTCATCATATCCCAAAAAAATAATAATGAGTATGGGTTAAGTAAGTACATACCTACCCAAATCTTAAAGTAAAATAAAAACAAAACTTTCGCGTTTGCTTGGGGTTTAATTAACTAAGTGGCGTTAATGTTGCGCAATCTACAGTTTTATAATAAATTGCAAAATGAGCAGATAGCATGTTCTACACTTGAGTATCGAAATACTTAAATTAAACAGATATGTTTGAAGTAACGATATATCCAATTTTCTTGGGCAGCAGTCAGAGTGCTATCAAAGTATAAAAGTAGACATATGATAGGGTTACATTTATGTCATTTTAATACATAACACATAAATACCAAAATTGTTGGTTAGACACTGTCATTAAACATAAGTATAGTTACCTACACAAATACTTAAGTCCCTAAAACACATTGAACTTAATCTAAATTTAAGTAGTCAAATGATAGTGACAATAATATTGTCCAAACACCAACTTACAATAATACACGGACATTTAATAAGTAGTTATAAAGTAGATGCCATCAATCTTCTCGACTTGCTAGCCAACTGTTGGCTGTGCCGCATCAGACGAACATTGCCAATGGAGGCAGAGATCTAATCCGTGTTTATATTGGTCCCAACGCTTTGCAAAGGGGTCTATAAACATAGATTTTTTAAGAACAATTTACCATTTTGAATACGAAAGCCAAGCGCTTGTGGTTTACTATCAGACTCGACCGTTCAGCATGAACGGCTGTCACCCGAAAATTGTGTTCGGCACCTACTTATAGTGCACGTATTTTCACAATAATTTGGGTAGTCGAACAATTTTTAAAATATTTAAGTGCCCAAAAGGACCCCTTTATCTATTCAGTACCGTCAGGCGAATAAAATGTAGAAATTAGTATATTTAACATGAAAAATACTTAGTAATGACGAAAACGTTGACTCCGTGTATAAGAACATTATGTTTGATGATATGACGCGATGATAATGATACATTACTAATATTAATCGTTAAAATTCTGGCATACAAGAAACAGATTACAAAGACACAGACATATCTGTTTCTGAAGACAAAAGGATAGACAAATCGGAACATTGACCATAGTACATCGAATATAAAAGATTACGAAGTGTTGTTTGAAATACCTTAAATGTTATAATGACACTTAATGTAACTTGGATAAAACACGTGGTAACTGGACATATTTGTTACATTTAATAATATCTATTGTATAATACACATCGAATGATTGTTAAAATTAACATCGAACAGTTAGTACAACACTGAAATTGGTATACCTAATGATAAAACTGGATCACAGTCGTGTTCCAGATGTGGTCAACCTGAAGGGAATGTAGCGCAAGATTCAGGGTGTGAACTCTCCCGAATGGCAGCAGCCTTGAGTGCCTTGGGTGGTAATACCACTTCTTTGTTAGCTCTGGCAGCTATTGACACGACAGCTATTGAGATTTCGCATTGTGGCTCAATAAGCGCTGGTTTTTCACGCCATAATTCTAATCAGTTTGACCAGTTCATCAGATAAGGATACCTGGTACATTTAAATTATCAGAATACAAGTGATTCATTAACCTATGTAATTATTGATAGGTGCGTCTGATTAGTGTTTGGTGTAGTGTAATTAATGATATATGACATCCAGTTTCTAAACACAATCGCATTGACATTTGCTTGTTGCTAATAGATAATTGTAACTTTCGTTGTAATCAACCCACAGTAAGATTATCAAGTAAACTTTGACATCGTAATTATTGGATAAATAATTATTATTTATATTTTACTCTATAGAATGCAAATCAGTTCCGTAGGAACTTACACTTATAATTAAAAGTTATCCTTAGCTACCTGTTTTCTTTAAAATATTATGTATGGTTGGTTATGTATTTATGTTAAATATAGAGGGACAGACTGAGCTAGTGGCGGACAGAGAGGTGCATAGGATCCTTTCTTCTTTCACCACATAAGTTGTTGCACGTGGTGGCTATTCTCTCCTGCTTATATACATAAACGCTTATAAATAAACATCAATGCGTCGTTCCGAACGCCAATTACTATAATACAAGTAAAATAATTTATAACAAACATTCAAACATGAAACACCAATAACGTTACAATTTCGGTATGTAACCCATACAATTGAACAAACATACTGAAACTAATACAGTAACGAACTCAAATGCGTGCAGCTACTGATGAAGTATGATTTTGTTAATGAACTGTATGACTTGTTGTTCCAAATGTCTGTAATTTTGGTGATGTTAAATCTGATTCTATTGAATATGTATTAATTCTAGCGATGTAAATGTATTTTATACCTAAGCTTAAACTAGGCACCGGGGCCGTAACCTGTGTTTTTTTTTGTGCTGCGTAATACGTTTGGACATGAAACTGCAATGCCATCAACTGCCTTCTGATTCTGCTCGCCATCCAGTTTGGATGGGTATTATGACAAGAAGGGGGGCAGCATTATTTGGTTAGAGGATCCACTTTCAAAGCAGATTTTCTTGTCCAAACCGAAGCTCGTACCCATTTAGAGCCTGTGGATGTTCAAAGTAACTATGGCAAGCTCTCTAACTTAAGTTGAAACAGGATGTCTCCATATGACCATGTTCAGCTCCCTCTTAGCTCTAAATAAGGCATGTTTCCGAGGCCTTGCTAGGCAGCTGATGACATTGGTCTCACCGTCTCAAGCCTCAACAGCCAGGTTACAGCTCCGGGGCTAATTCTACAGCTACATAACTTACCAGGTAACAACGTACCGGTAACTTAAACTTATTTACTACCCGGAAAATCTATGTGAATGATAACACTTACAAACTAACTATAGCTATTATTGCATGCCACAGATGGAATATGGCTTTGTACTTTATTATTAAGTACTTTGCACCTTAAAACATATTTTTGTATTTTTTTAATTTTTTTATGAACTTAACTTATTATTGGATGACTAATAGACGACCCTGATAGTAAATGGTCACCGTATTCTATAGACATCTGTACTGCCTATGGTGCTCGAGCAGGCGACCCAGATAGGAGGTAGTCACCGTATTCGTTAGACATCTGTACTGCCTCTGGTGCTCGAGCAGGCGACCTTGATAGAATTTGGTCACAATTATCTATAGACATATGTACTGTCTCTGGTGTTCGAGCAGGCGACCCTGATAGAACGTGGTCACCGTAATCTATATACATATGTAGGTACTGCATCTTGTGGTCGAGCAGGCGACCCTGATAGTAAATGGTCACCGTATTCTATAGACATCTGTACTACCTATGGTGCTCAAGCAGGCGACCCAGATAGGAGGTGGTCACCGTATTCGATAGACATCTGTACTGCCAATGGTGCTTGAGCAGGCGACCCAGATAGGAGGTGGTCACTGTATTCTATAGACATCTGTACTGCCTATGATGCTCGAGCAGGCGACCCAGATAGGAGGTGGTCACCGTATTCGATAGACATCTGTACTGCCTATGGTGCTCGAGTAGGCGACCCAGATAGGAGGTGGTCACCGTATTCGATAGACATCTGTACTGCCTATGGTGCTCGAGTAGGCGACCCAGATAGGAGGTGGTCACCCTATTCTATAGACATCTGTACTGCCTATGGTACTCGAGCAGGCGACCCTGATAGAAGGTGGTCACTGTTATCTATAGACATATGTACTGTCTCAGGTGTTCGAGCAGGCGACCCTGATAGAAGGTGGTCACCGTAATCTATAGACATTCGTACTGCCTCTGGTGCTCGAGCAGGTGACCCTGGTAGTAGGTGGTTACCGCTATCTATAGACTGAGATGGAATCTCTAATGCACCCGTGTTCTTTGTACCGGAATGGTGGATGGCAGATAAACAGGTGACCGTGGTGGTAAGTGGTCGCCAATACCTATAGATATCTGTATTGCTTCTTGTGTTTGGTAATATCTATAGGCATAATCATCCTAGAGACAGAGATGTTATGTCTCGTGGGCCTGTAACTATACCGGCACCCATGACCTAACTGGTAAAGGTATGGTGGTAGTACTTCCCCGGACGAGCTCTGCCACTAAGAGCTCTACTACTACTGCATGTGCTTATATCTGGTTGTGGAAGCTGGCCATGGGCTCACGATGGAGGAACCTTCCAATATTCCTCGTCATTGGCTGATGGATTTGCACTGGGGACGAGTTTGAAGGGCCAACGTTGTCTTAATAGAGGAGCCACATTCAACTTTGCCTGCGAGCAACTTGAACCTAAAGTTGACTTTTAGGTACAAGTAGGCTCCAGATAGACAGAGCTTAATTTTGTGGAGGTGCTCAAAGCAATTTTGCAGTCATATCAGTACATATCTCTCTAAATTGGTTTTGAAACCGCACTGTCGATTTTAAAGCGGCCCAGTAGAAGGTGCCGAAATGTTTTAGTCATATTTGGTGACAGTAACTGATACTGTTGCTGTTAAGTTTCCACTACCAGATTCATGCTTTTCTGTTTTATATTTCTCTTTTCATCCTTATAATTAATGATATATTTTCTCTAGCGCTCTACAACCTACGCTAACAAAACAAAAAATAAAAATATAACTTCTCTTGTACTGTCGGGGATTAAAAAGGTTAAGCATCGTGAATTAGAGTACAAAAACCTGTTAATACTTTTAGGAATAATTCAACAAATCAATCAAAAATATTCATTTTAACTGTCTTTTTGAAATCATTTCGAAACAAAATTAGTTTAATAATATTTTGTTACGTGCTCGAAATGCGTGGAACAAATGTACGAAAAATGCTTTACCTTTTCTTTCCGCGAACAGCACTCCGCTTTTTTCCCTCCCAAGGAGGCTGTGAACGAGTTATTTTCGAAGTAATGACACTGGCGTCCTTTTTATGCTCGTCATCTGGTGTGTAGGTGGTAGGGCACGAGTAAAAAGGTAGAAGGAAATACGTCTCCTTGTGTTGGATGCATGTTATTAAAAGATCGAACACTGTTTAACAAGCAACCCGGTGACATGGGGTTTAATTCAGTCACACTTATTACGTTGACAACAATTTTCAATCTTAACACCCAAATAAAGTCGACATTTAGATCCTTCTCAGTCTTATTTATTGTAAAATGGTGGGTAAAGTAAGTTAGATGACTTGATTTCTGAGCATAAGTAAGTATGCCTGATGGTATTGTTTTCAAGCTAATAACAGTGTCACACTCGATCTCCGATGCTGTTGGAGTTAACTCTTGGTGAACGCACCTAAATCATAACTCATCATAACAAATAATAATATATATTTTTCTGTCTAGCGAACTACGAAACATAACAAAATTTATATAAACTCTATTTATTCGGGGAAACAAAAGGCTAAGCTTTGATAATGATACTAAGTCTTGTTTTTACTGATTTTTTTGTATTTTTTTTCGACTTAGTATGTATTAAATGAAACTTAGACTACAATAAGTAACAATAAAATAATAAGTTTTACTATTGAGATATATATAAAAAATGTAAGAAAATAAAATTGTTCATTCATTATTTTGCAATTTGCTTAACCTCTTGGTTCCGTGATAACATTCTTAAGACTACACCTGACTGTATTTGCTCATTCGTTATTATTGAGCTCCGACTCCATATAGTCTTATGGAGTCGGACTTTCCTCGGCCATGACATAACCTGCCTTCTGGTTGTGTTCATCAACCTGCGAATGGGCACAGGAGACGAGATCTGAGGGCCTGCATTATTTAGTTTGAGGAGCCACCCATGGAGCAGAATTTCTGATGGTTTTTGATGGGCTACTTATTCCTAACTTGGACCCATCGACTTACCAAGTTGATGTTTGGGTCAAGGTCCAGGTGCTTAGATGTTTGCAGCTTGTAAGCAGGATTTGTAGGAGATGCTCTTGGTAATTGTGGCTAAACCTCTACTAAATATGTCTCTTTATATTGGATGTGAAGTCAACGCACACTGTTTATAGTCACTATATATATCTCTGTTATTGCAGTGATCACAGTGTGTGAGATCGAAACAGCCAATAATAAATTGATTATGTCTTAGACGTTAGAGGCCTCAGAAGGGGAGTATGATACTGATATTTCAGTCTTCCTCCACAGTCAGGAGCAAGCTCCGATGGTGTTGGAGCTTACTGCTTATGGTGAAACGCACCTAATACTTATAACTATCATCTAGCCGGCCTACGAAAAACACAACGAAAAATACAGTGATACGATTTTTTTGCAGGACCGTTTCGTCTACTGCAAATATAGTATGTACAGGTAATAAAATATATCGGTAAATTGCAGCCCCCATTTAAACAAAAATTGAAAATATTTAGGGATATACTGATAATCATCACGAGGAAAAGCGAATCATAACTAGCCAAGTTGTTACAACAATTATCAAGTTCTGAAACTGGAAATTCCTAGTTTTCATTTAATTTTTATCAAAGACTAGTTATATTCGTGTTTGTAATGTATAATTTATTTTTTCCGATTTTATTGTAATTAAAACTAAGTACCTCAAGTTTATCTCGCCACAAAAGTAAAACATAAAACCATAAACAATACCTGTGTTTGCTGTTTTAATTAACCAATCATTTACTTTTTAATTATTGTGATAATTGCTAATCTTTTTCAAACTTCAGAATTTATTATTATTCATTTTATTTATAATTAAAATAAAATCAGTTCTATTTTCCTATTTTTATTAAGTAAAATAGCTGTTTATATTTCATTATGTGTTGGTGATGTATTGTCATGATAATAATCAGTATATTTCTAATTTTTCTAATTCAAATTCTACCCACTACAGTCCTAACTAAGTGGAAGAGTACGTTTAAACTTCGATCCCACTGAAATAAAACAGCTAAAAACCTTATAACTAGGTTCGAGTGACTGCAACGTACCAAAAGCTTACCACTGTATTAATCCTCATGTTTCTATCAAAGCATATAGCTTTCTTATATCTAATAAAATTTGCTTATATATATTTCACATAGATTTCGTGTATTGCTCTAGTATGAATGCACGCATATGTTTTTCAAATCATAGTCTTAAAATTAACGACAAAATCATATCAGTAAAAAGCACATGATTTACGGATTTGCAATCAAATGAAAGATTAGATAATTGCCTTACTTTATTAAATTACGGCGATTTATACTAGGGGATCAGTATCGAAATAGATATGCGTATTAATAATAATGCTGAAGAAACAGGATGAATATAAACCAATTGAACTACACCTGGAAATATTTATGTAGTACCCACATCGGTACCCATGAATCACTTAATAAATAAACTCATATTGGTAATAGAAATGGAAAAAGTTTTTTATTTTTTATAAAAATCTGAAATTATTTTGTAAGATTCCTGTTCGACAACTTATTTATTAATACGCATCAAGATGACATTAATTTTAGATTAGAGAGGTGAAGCGAAACAATAATTTAGCAAATTGCATCAAAATTAAAATACAAGACTCTAACTACTTACGTACTAGACTAAACTACAAAATCATAAGTTTATACCAAAAAACTAAAGACCGGGGAAATTAAAGATAAGGAAATCATAAGAGATACGCTTCAATGTACTAGTTACATTAAGCGCGGCGATTTAACTAACTTACCTAACTTATTTTAACTTAATCTACTTACGGTCTAGCTTATACTAAGCGATACTGTTCAACACTGATCCCAGAAAAATTATACTTTACGCATCTCTCTGTCTCGACGCTAGCTCAAGGGAACAACAAGACGACACGTTTAATATTATATACCTTAACAGGTCAGGTAATTGAAGAACAGCAAGCACCCCATTCATCGAAGTATGTAAACACATTAGGTTTATGTAAACTATCCCTCTCATTACCCTGGATGTTTGTACGTTTACTGGACGTCAGCAAAATCGGGTACCTTCGTTGTGGATTCCCGGAGAGGATCTGTTATGTGTGTGTTGTGTACGGTTAGATGTTTCAAATTCCCTAAACAATATCACTTTCCACAAAACTGACCGTTGATTTATGTAAGTTAAACTCATTGTGAAAATTTGCGCGAAATTTTTCTGCAGTCATGGCCAACACGGATCATCTGCTACGAATGGTGACTTGACGATTTGCTATTAATTTGTAAACTGTTTAAAAATAATACTATTACAGGTCAATATTTTTTGTCTAATTAAACAAAAAAAAAAAAACTCTAATAATAGGTATCTATATGTAGAAGGAGTGGTCCGTAATGAAGTTGCTGATTCAGATGCAGATGTTAAGCTTCACCATAGTAGTTTATGGTATAGTTTCTGGGACCACTCAGTACTTTCTACAATATTAAGACCAGGGCTTTCCCGGCTCCACGTCTTCTGGGTATAGTATCCCGTCAGAGATGCGTAAATATCGCATATTGCGTAGATGTTTAAAGATGTTTAATATCTTCATGCATGTGTGAACATGTGTGAATGCTGGTCCAATGTGGCCGGATGACCCGGAACCCGGAAAGCCCTGATTCAGAAATTCAATATTATGTGAGTACCCAATAACTCAAGTAATGATGCATGATGATGCCATCTAGCTGATTTCGGCCACAGCGAAAGCATTCTTTGGCTCCTCATAGTGGTTGTGAGCTCAGATCTGCTGCTCTTTTATGCGCCCTCATGTAACTTGCATATCCAACCTTGGCCGAAAATCTCCGAGCACAGAGCGGATATGTCAGGACACCATTCACGACATGATAAATTATATTTACTCATGTAATAAGGTGGTACTTGTTAGGTTAGGTTAGGTTAGTTGACGACTTGCTATTAATTTGTAAACTGTTTAAAAATAATACTATTACAGGTCAATATCTTTTGTCTGATTAAAAAAAAAAAAACTCTAATAATATCTATATGTAGAAGGAGTGGTCCGTAATGAAGTTGCTGATTCAGATGCAGATGTTAAGCTTCACCATAGTAGTTTATGGTATAGTTCTGGGACCACTCAGTACTTTCTACAATATTAAGACCAGGGCTTTCCCGGCTCCACGTCTTCTGGGTATAGTATCCCGTCAGAGATGCGTAAATATCGCATATTGCGTAGATGTTTAAAGATGTTTAATATCTTCATGCATGTGTGAACATGTGTGAAGGATGGTCCAATGTGGCCGGATGACCTGGAACCCGGAAAGCCCTGATTCAGAACTTCAATATTATGTGAGTACCCAATAACTCAAGTAATGATGCATGATGATGCCATCTAGCCGATTTCGGCCACAGCGAAGGCATTCTTTGGCTCCTCATGGTGGTTGTGAGCTCAGATCTGCTGCTCTTTTATGCGCCCTCATGTAACTTGCATATCCAACCTTGGCCGAAAATCTTCGAGCACAGAGCGGATATGTCAGGACACCATTCACGACATGATAAATTATATTTACTCATGTAATAAGGTGGTACTGGTTAGACTAGATGACGACCACGACCTAGTTGAGGAGGCTATGCAGATGATGATGTTGCGGGAGTTTGTTCAAAATGTATATATGCCAAAACAGACATTTATGTACTTATGTTTAAAACAATGAGTTTGCTAAAACTCTTTTTCCTTGTATCTAAATTGTTCACTCAGAAATTATCTATGATTGGCATCCACAAGATCGTATAAGGTGCTCGTATTGCACGGTTGTGGACGCTGCGTGATAGCTAGTGTCTGTCACGTTTGGAACAGCAACGCGTTTGTTCTCATGGCGTCCGCTGCTCGTGCGACGCGGATCATCCGCGGGCCATGCCGTGAACTCAAACGTTAACCATTTGTTGAAAGTGACTTCCTTTACGGAACTCCGATAGACTGGATGAATGTAGGATCTTCGTGTGAATTAAACCAGTCAAACCTAACATGCGATACTTTATTAGTATATAGTGCTTACGGCAAGTTTTCATTGTTCTTATTTAGTATGGATATTAATCGAAGTGAGGTGCTGTTGCCGAAGATCTTGGGGTAAAGTGAGGGATTGACTAGTCTTACAAATGTACGATATATAGTGTGTGTAGTACACGGTGACATTCAAACA
The DNA here is from genome assembly GCA_910589285.2 of Mythimna ferrago. Taxonomy (NCBI): domain Eukaryota; kingdom Metazoa; phylum Arthropoda; class Insecta; order Lepidoptera; family Noctuidae; genus Mythimna; species Mythimna ferrago. The sequence goes on along the minus strand of OU342673.1, from coordinate 19,249,366 downwards.
TCGACTGTATAATATGTGAATTCTTAATAACTATTACATTTATATACTGGGGCCATATGGCAAGATCAGATACTAGAGTTATTACACGATTAATTCGGCTTTGGTAAACCTTGTGACCTAAGATCACACGCCGCATCCGAAAATATTGAGTTTAAAGCAAATAGAAAAATCACCTTTCAATATTATTGGCCCTTCACTCCGGTCGAAAGAAGACCGTATTCACGATACTAAAATACATTACTCTCTCTCTCTCATAAATTTCGCTTTGTTACATCGATATTTACGGAGGCAGTGTGACCTCGACTTATCATGTGCATTACCAAGAAAACAAGAAGCACAGGGGGCCAATATCGCCCTGGAGGTCTTACCCACCTCTCGAAGTATACAACCTTAACATTTAAAACAGGTTAAAAAAATAGGAGTTAGACTTTGGATATACTATAGAGCAGAGGCCGTGCGCGCGTCGTCTCAGCAACACATAACGCCGAATTATATTGTGCCTGGGGGATTATACGAGCCAGACACCAACTATATACGTAATTCTTAATCATGTAGAAGCATAAATTCAACGCGCAGTCAGCCTCTGCTCTAGAAGATGACTGCTTCAGTGCGCGAGCAGCAACGACCCACACATTCCAATGTTTAACTTACAAGTGCTGGTAATAAAATACATCACAGTGCTTTGATTAAAATACGCGTTCCTGTCGCATACTGAAGTAGTAGTCTGAAGTTAGGGGTTTGCCATACAGGCGGTGATAGTGGAAGATCATGGGAGCACTAGGCGAAGGGCGCTGGGGATAGCGTGAAGAGTTGTGCGGCCGCGACGCCCTACCAACGTTATTATGCTAGTATAACATACATTGATTTAATGACTAGATTGGTTGCAAATAATTACATTGGCAGAAACTTCGGTACCTTGGCTACAAATAAATTTCTGTTTCGCAATCGCATTGATAAAATTTTGACTATCTTTCTAAACGCAAATTATATAAAATGCATTCGTTTCTACCTAACGTTGGCGCAAATCAGAAATCTATTTCTAGATGTAAAACATCGATATCCGAAGACATTGATTCCATCGGTGTTGTTGAGATGAGATCATTAAAAAAAAATCCCTTATTGGGGAGACTAAACGGAGTCCTTGTGCCGCGGTCTTCTACAGCGACCGACGTCACGAAGTACGCGAAAGTAGAAAAGCGGTACATCATCTAGGTCCTAGACGCTAGGATGTACAATCTTAGATTCTAATATAAATAAAAGCCTTAACTGTAATACTGATAGTCAATACTGTTTGATTCCTATCGTATCGTCTACGCAGTCTGTCCTGTCAACACTTGGGTGTGACAGTTGAAAGCTGTGAAGATATGCTAGTGTTCTTAGATCTAAAACATGTATACATAATGGGATGAAAGAAGCTCATGTCGACGTTTTCGCGTATGAGAAAGAAGAACGAACCTGGTCGACGATGTGATGATGATGGCGGATGATGATGATGTTGTCAGATAGCAGCAAGTATGTTTAGCGGTTATTGGGGGGTTTGTAACCGTGAGTCATGCGCTCGAGGAAGCGGTGCAGGTCGTGGAAGCGCGGGCGCTGCATGGGCTCGCGGCGCCAGCACTCGTGCATGAGGTCGTACAGCTCGCGGCGGCAGCGCGGCGGCGGAGCGGCGGGCACGCGGGCCCCACGCCCGCCACTGCGCCATTCGCTGGCGTTGGCCACGACCTGGTTAAACAAGAATTTATATTGAAGAATCAGAAAAAACAAGTCCGTTGAATAGCCTGTCCAACCCTATGCGTGGTTGGATAATAATGCCTTTTTCTTACTGAAAAATCCCAACTTTTATGTACTATGGTAAATAATGGTTCTTTAAGCCTACCTGATCGTCGTTCATTTCCTCAAAGGGTTTGGCCATGCAGTAAGTCAACACTTCCCAAACGGTAACTCCGAATGACCAGACATCGCTTGCGGGTGAACACATTCCCTGATAACAAAAACGAACCTTTAGAAAAACCAAAAGAGATATTGCAAGGTGAAGTATCATGGTCTTTGTCTGCCATGCCTTCAATGGGCTGGCTGCCTAAGGTTCGCATAAGATGAACCGAGGACCAGCGAATGATAAAATTTGTCCAGACTCTGGCCAAGTGTAATTTTACCAGTAAAGCCAATGTCGATACCAAAATTAAAGGAATGGATCACATGACGCTTCGAATCGCGTTTAATTTCACAGTCACTATCGCCACCATATCAAAAATAGCTGATAAGCCGCACGTCACAGGGGAATAGATGTGAGCAACATAGAATTCTTCGTTGTGGCGATAGTTTGGGTCCTTCATTGGAGAAATTTATCTTTTGGGTTTGATGGTTTTCATTAACACTTACCATTAACAAGCTTTCCCAGGCCATCCATCGGAGAGGCAATCGAGAGCCGTCAGCCATAACGTGGTAATCGGTTACAAACTCCTCGCAAAACATAGCGTAGTCAGATACTTTAACAGACAGGTCTTCAGTCACTGTAACGTTCCTGTAACAATATCAGACATTAGTATTATGTTCGACTTCCCCTCCTCTACCAGGGAGGTCGGATCTTTCGGAAGACTTACCGTTCTTGCCAAGGGCTACGTTAACTCTTCCGAACGATCATGTTGCCCTTTGGCAACTGAAGCAATCCACGGTTTTAGTCAGTCAATTCTCGCGAGAAATTATTTGATAATTTTCCACGTAAAAAAAGGATAAGTTCGACTCTAATTACGAATAGAGGTGTATAGGACACTTTTCACAAGTTACAAGTCAGACAAAACTACTGAGAAATTCATGATTTGTCCTTCAGGGAGATTGAACCTAAGAATTCACACTTTGCCCGCATCAAATCGCACTTCCTATGCTTTTATCTTTTTCAGTCACATAGAACCGTTATTCACTAGAGCGAGAAAGAAAACGAGAGTGCAACCGCACGCGGCGGCATCGACGAGGTGTTCAGTAACACTGACAAAGATGCGGCCAGTTGTCGCTCAACCCTTAACAGACAGATCAGAGAAAAAAAAACCCAATAATTGAGAAAAACATACCTAGTAATGACTGACTTGATTGAAACTATATTCACAAAACACAGATATGTATCATAGCTTTATAAGTTAGTAGGCACTTAGAATCGACTAGTCATAAAACTTGATGACTGTGCAGATCCAGATTATATTACAACGGTTATGAATTGATAAATTTTATATTTTTCTTCATTCGAGTAGTCCCGGTTTAATGGCACGACCCGCAATGCGGCTGGCTCTCCCCCTTTTGGCTTAAAATAAGCCAATTACAAAAAGGTGACTGTCAGATTGGATTGATAATAATGTTTGACATTTAATATTGAAGATTCAGAATTATAATTCTATATTTCACCTATCTTCTACCCACTCATTACTAAAAATACAGCTTAACATCGAGAAAAATATTTATAAATATAAAATATTTTTCATAAATTAACACAACTACAATACAAAAGAAAATTATTGTGTGAAAATAAAAAGAATTCTGTTCGAGAATTTATGATATAATATTATATGGGCTCGCATTTCTGTGGGTTGTTAAGAACGTTATTCAAGAAGATGGTTAGTATAATGATTATGAAAGTGTTTTATTTATAGATCTTTTTTTTATGATAAAGATAAAGTGTCTAGACAGATAGTACCTAATCTCTGGAACTACTGCACTTGCTTAAAAATATCTTTCTCCATTTTAATTAAAGTTTCAGCGTCATCTGGATTTCGACATATATAGAAACCAGTAAACCATTTTTTTGTTGGTTTTAAATAACGCCAGGGCGCTTACTAGTGTTTCATAAATAAAATGAACTTACCTCGCTGCGAGGTCGCGGTGAACTAATTCGAATGATTCCAGATATTTCATGCCTGCTGCTATCTGACAACATATGTGAATCAAACTCGAATAGCTGCAACAGAAAATGTTTATTTAGTACCTATTTAACCCAGGTACCTAAAAAGTACGTAGAAACTTTCCAGAAAAATGTCATCAACAAAATAAGAACTGAGTCAATATTTAGACAAACAACTTACGTTTATTCTATTTGCACTTGAAAATAAACGAAGAAGAAAATATACTCCAATTTGAAACAGTTGAACAAAAAGTCCTAGAGTTAAGCGAATAAACTATCAAGTCCTCAAAGTCCTCAAGACAGACTTACCTCAGCTTTCGGTCTGATCGCAATATTGTCGGGAGGGGGGCGGCATCGCCGCGGTCTAGGGCTGCGCATGGGGGTTCGAGGAGGCTCAATCCAAGTACTCGGGCTAGTTGTGGATGCTTCAAACCGGCGCCCCATGTAGCTTCGCGGGCAAATGCCGCTCTATAACAGGAACACTCATTGAACACACTTTATTGTGATGCAAGTATAGGTAGCCCTTTCATCTCTAGAGCGCGTATTATGATATGTGACTCTTACGTCATTGTTTCAAAGTAGGAATTGCGCGCTCGAAAAGAGTAACAACTGTGCGCTTATTTACTTCGCTTCAAGATTATTTAGTAAAAAGGTTATTAAGGTCTCAAATTAATTATGAAATTTTTATATAATATATAAAAAAAAAATTGTTATTATTTTTAAGTACACTTTTATTTCACGAGGGCGCGTGTTGCGACACTCATGTCATTGTTTCCAAGTACAGCAATTATTGAAGTGCGTTCTTAATGTTGTTTCAACGATTTTCAAAAAGTAACTCATTTGGAGAAGTACCTACAGGGTTCTCGAATCAAATAAGAAATTGTTGCTTACAGTTTCATTTTGTGAGGTAAGAATGAATCGTTTTACAGTTGAGAGATATGGAGACTGTTCAGAGATACGCTTTTCAGAAATATACCTAAACATGTTATGTTAAATAGAAGAACTTGTTGATGTATCAGTAAGTATCTACCTAAGTATATTAACTTCGTTTAAAGATCTTTAAAAAGTTTAAACTTTGGGGCACCCTCCACTGCTTCAAAGTTCAAACTTTTTAAAGATCTTTCTTGAATCGAATATCTACCAATAAAATTGTTAGTTACTCGTTAACTATCTTAAGTATCAAATGAGTTGGAGTGTATACTTACTGAATTCGTTATATTTATAAGCCATTTTAAAGTTTCACTTAAGAGTTAACAACTTTTTAAATTGATCTTCAAAGATTACTTATTTATTGGATTTAATTTTTACGCGAGTTCGCAATTGCGAAAAAGAAGAGTTGCTGTTACTTTTCGGGTTAATTATATTGAATTCTGAAATTCAATGAGTTTTGAATCGAGAGACAAGTAGGAGGTCGTACACGTGCCAGTGGTGTGGTACCCAGCATCACTACTTAAAGGCTCCACACAAAACTGCGATGCGATAACATACGACGCTGCATCGAAGTAACCTCAGCGCGATTTGTGCGACAAAGTATCGGGTTCAGGGTGACCACACAATGTGTGGTACGAATCAACTCGCAAGTTCGTGCGAAGGCGAAGCCTCATGCGAGCTCGTAGCGTTTTACGATGTGATGCCGCTTCGCAGTTTTGTTTTTAGGCTCTATGAAATATATTTGGTGAATTCAAGGGATGGTAAGTTTGACACTCACTTGACTTCGTTATGGCAGCCGCGCCACAAAGTCTTGACAACAACGAGGCGGCGGCGTCCTCCAGTCGGGGATTCTTCGTCGCTCAGTTCTTCGATCCCATCCGTTTCGCAAATCTGGAGCTGCGGACAAGAAGATGACGTCAACACTCCAATAGCGAACCAACCCAACCCACGTACAATTACCACGCGGTCAAATTTTCATTTTTATTCCACGGCCAGCAGTAAATGCCAAGGAAATAGTTCTTAAGCACGTAATATAGTGAGGGAACGAAGAGAATTTCCTGTATATTTCGCAAAAGCCTACTTTGGCCCAGTTTCTAAGTTTACCGAGCGTGGAAAATGGCTTGGCGCCTTGCGGATTTACAGGCCTAGAGAAAAACCCTACCTTCCCTTGTTTAGAGCGAGCCGAGGTGCGCGTGTTTGATCTGAAATATTTCACCAGAATAAGCCTTTCCTTTAAGAAATATTTTTGAAGTGTTGTTCATGTTTGTCGGAAGCGGAACGGAATGAAAATTTTACATTCAAAGACGGTCGATGTTACTTTCCTCAGTGAGTAACTCAAACACAGATGGGGTCGGAGATAAACGTAAAGTACTATTATGATTCAGCTCACACACTTGTTACAAAGTCAGCTAGCATTTCAATGGCTATTTTTTAAAGTACTTTCTGGAAAGACAATGAGTGCGGACTTGGCAACGAGTCGCTTCTATTTGATATAATATCTACTCTCCAGCTCTCTCAAAATAATTGAAAATGGACGTTAAGAGTGCTGCAGGCGAATTCAATATGTTTCAATTAAAGATACGTGGGCAATAACACAAGCCTCGCAGTGGAAGTGTTGCGCTCGTTTCGGTGGCAACAAATCTCTGTAAATCCAGAAACTAATGGAATTAAAGTATTGTTTGTTCAGGTGGCTCATGGGTCGTCGGACGGCGCCGGTAAGTAGCCCCCTCCTGGAGTCGGTGCCGCAGCGGGGAGGCTGTTATCCTTCCATCAAAACTGAAATAACTCCGCGAAATGTCGTGCTCTTAACCAAATTATACATTTATTTTTTCTCCCGCAATGTTTGTGGTTATCTTCAAAGAAGAGTAGGTACGCGTGTCGCGCAAATATAATTTGGAAAATAATTAAAACAACAAAATTATTTGCTTTGTAATTTCACTTGAGTGCTTTGAATGTGATCTTGAAAGAATAGTAAAGGAGCCACTCTCGTCGAGGACCACTATTACGATGGGGGACAAGCCGATGAAGCATTCTCCCCTTGAATTTTGCGGTGAATTATGTTAACATTAGGTCAAGTATTATTGTCCTTGAGAATAGGGGGAGCAGAGAGCAAAAAGCGCTTAATCTGCTCGCTTGCCTGGCGGGCCAATGATGTAAATGTAACTGACATCATTTTGCACTAAGCTAGCCGATGTGTAAAATAAATAATTAAATAAACAAAAAGGATTATGAATATTCAATAGTGATCATGAAATATGCAGTTAATTGATTGAACATCAACTAATTGATATGTTTATTGGATACGTACAGAATTAATGATGAAAATGTTCCGTCATAAGTAACGAGGACTCATCCATCATTTAAATCTCCCACATTTTATAATTACATGGAAGTGCAGCTCCATTTGAATAAATTAAAGCTCTTTATGCACACAATAATTATTTTTAATATCGCTCCATTAACAAAGAGTCTAAGTGCTCTGTCTACCCTTTTATTTTTTACTCGTTCCATTAGTGATGGCAGTATCGATTCGCATTGAAAAATACAGTTTTTGTAGCACGAGCCGAGTTAGTGATAAATCTGTGATTTTGTTGCGGAGCGCGTTTTTTGAAATTAATTTGGTATTGAACAAGTTTTGCCCTTTCCTCGGCTATGCAATTTAAAATTTAATTTAAGTAGCAGCACCGTGCACACATTGAGTAGTTACGTCGTTAATATAATAAAAATATGAAAAAAAACGCCCCAAGCTATTAAACCTTGTTGTTGTCGGGTGGGGGGCCTGCCTGCGCCCGTCGGGGGGGACTGAGCTAGATTGCATTTTCTTGCCACGACCAGTAATCAATTTTTATGGGCATTTTTGTAGAGCAATGTTCTGGACGAGTCTCAGGGAGTGTTGTTCGATAGTGTCACCGCCTGCTCGAGTAGCACCGTCACCGCGTAACCTATCTCGATATTATCCCCAAACCTTCGACCCACTGGCTCATGTAATATGATTTTAGTGGCTTGGCAACCTTTATATTGTGCTACGGATTATCGGATTAGCTACTTTCAATCTTGATTGGAAAATACTAATCTCGGTTACGCAAACTTCAGAAAAGGTCAATTTTTATTAGACTAGTTCTGGCACAAACCCACGGCGACTTCGTGAATAAAGCTGATATAAAGTCTTAAGAGTCTGGGCATATAGCCCCAAACTGCTCAGAGAACATCATGGAACCAGGTTATGCTCCTTAGTACGTTTTTTTTTCGGTGGGTAAAAATCAACTAGATAACATTCTCGCCTTTGGGTGAGTGTCAGACTGACTGACTAAAAAACCCACCCCATTCCTTCGTTGCCTTTAATACCGGGGCCGAGCCTTCCTTTCAGAAATAGAGCTCCTTAGTAGGCTTGAGTTGAAAAAGAAAAGATGGATGGATTGAAAGTCTTGAGTCGAAAAAGAAAAGAAGGATGGATTGCGTGAAGAGCGATATGAAAGAAAAGGAAGTTAGTGATAGCATGACGAGTGACAGGGTACAATGGAAGAAAAAAACGTATTGCGCCGACTCCAAGAAGAGTAGTCTTGAGTTGTGTTTGCACTGACTGGACAGATCCACTCAAATCTGTGAGGTTCTTTCCTCAAAAGACCATCTCAGACACCAATCTGCATGGTTCTCATATGAGTTGACCATTACATATTTTATGTATGGACTTTAAAAGATTTGATCGCTGAGTTTGTATAAGTGTTCTTTTTGAGGGTAGTCAGAAATAAAAATACTGGCTGTATCTAGTTTAAATTGATTATCCTAGTAAATAAGGGGGCTATTTCCATTTTTATGCTCCACAATGCGCGTTAATTTAAGACGGTAGCGTTGATCTATTTGTATGGAGTGGCCAGCTTGCAGCCTAGACTTAAATGATCATGATCTTGATCATGTGTGAGACAAACTTGGGAGATGCTTTAGACCACGTTCTTCAGCTTCAGTACGTACGCTTACGTATTAATAAGGCACCTAAGACATAAATCCAGATTCATGAATTCATCTTATATTAATTAAGAAACTATTCCACTTTTTATTAGTGACCCGGATATTTTGCGAGCCAGCGTAATAACTTTATGCGACCTCCTTTTTAGTGTAATCGCTTTTATATTTTGATTAATCATAAATCAATCAGTTAATTACTTGTGCTTCCGATATTGGGGCGTTGCTTTTACTGGGCCGGTTACTGGATTAATGTTCTGGTTGAAGCGTGTAGACGTGTATTAAATTAGGCTTCGCACCAGTCATCGGCTTTAACCACAGAACATGGAGATCGCTAGAAGACGGCACTGTTAAAACTTTAGCATACAAACCAGGGCCTCAAGTCTGCTATTACAATAGTGTCACAATGTTCTATCATCGATTTCATAATTGTTGATTTTGATAAGTTTTGGTATTTTACTAATATAATGGCATCATTATGACTTTCCAATGGTCAACCACTGACACTCCATTGACAGAAATGGCATAGAATGGTAATCTTGTACACAATGATAAATGAATGTCTGACGTATGCGCTAGTCTGCTAAAATTTTGACAGTTCCTTTAATCAGTGTCCTACCATTAGAACGTCATTGTGCAGTCAGTGTTTTTAATAAGCTCGATGTTGTCATTTTACCACAATTCTATTACGAGACAATTGACTGATCAATGATCGATCATTATGAATTAGCAGATTATGAACTTTTAGCAAAATGACAATGGAATCGTGTTGGAGTGACGAATTTATAAAAATAGCAGACTTCGGCCCGTGAAGTGTTTTGTAAATGACATTTCAGATTACGGGACATAGGCGCCCAGCAGAGACGGAGCCTACTGGTATTATGGGTTGACTTCCGGAAGGGAAACCCTGGAACGCAAGGGCAAAGAAGGATCATAAGTGTGGTTTTCAAAAAGTCAAACTTTCTCCTTTATAACATTAGTAATTTTAAGATGGAGGTCAGATAGAACCTCGCGTCATGTACCCACCGACACCAAGATAGTTGAGTAAAGGTTAAGAAGATTCAATGATTAAGTTTGAAGAGAGGGTTTCTATGAACGGGTGTAGGTATGAGTAGATGGTTGGTAGTTCCTTGGTCTGTAGACCTTGGCTATCTGAGCGAATAACAACGACGGCTAATCACTAAAGATAGCCGGTATTGCCGTATAACCGAACCGAGGATAATAGAAATTTCCATATCAACGGGAATTTTTAACTAGCTTTTTCTCATAGCTTCTCTGTAAACTTTAATCAGCGTAATACTTTCGCATAATAATGTTCGCAGAACAGATGATCGATGGGGACGAAAGGTTCTGGAATGGCGACCACGTACCGGAAGACGCATTATTGGAAGGTCTCCCACAAAGTGGACCGATGACCTGGTGAGGGTGGCGGGAATCCGATGGATGCGAGAGGCACAGGAGAGGTCATTATGGCGAGACTTGGGGGAGGTTGATGTCCAAAAGTGGACGTCTTTTGACTGAAATGATGATAATGCTGATGAATAATGTTCCCACTGCTGAGTCAGGTATTTTCTATAGCACAGGGAAAGGGCCCAATGCGGGTTAGTGGATGTCATTAAATTATAGGACATGCCGGTTTCCTTACGACATTTTCATTCACCGTTTTGAGAGTGGTGTTAAAATAAATTACACAAAATAAAGCATTTCTCTGGTTCTGAACCTACAACGTACGACTTGTAACCCGGAGCCTTTACCACTGCACGCTCTAAGTTTACTGACATAGCTATGTCATAATATATTCTCCTATCTTCATTTCTGATGTGATCACGCAATGAAGCACCGAGCATTGCATCTTCTATTGTCCAAAGGATAGTAAAATAACATAAAGTACCAATGAAAGATTAAACACTACCCTATAAGCAAGTCGGTGAGCTGACTTGTACCAACAAACAAACGAATAATTTGACATATTTATAGCATTAGTGTTTATAGGTATCCGACACAGGCACTTCCTTCAATTCCTGTTACTTCGGTATGAAGATCTACTGATATTAGATCTGCCTCATGGAATATGTAGAGAATCCTCCCGAACCGACGGTTGCATAATCCTTAGGGAAACAGCAACTATGAAAGGAATCTATTGCCACGATTAATTATGTAAGTTTGAACTGTAATGCCGTTATTCTGTAGGAATACGGTTAGTTCGAATATGAGTAAGTAAGTTATCTACATGGCATACTAAGCTTTATAATGTTCCTACTGCCGGGACTCTCATCTTTAAGAGTCTGCTTTTCCATTCGCCTATCGTCAACATCGAGAATGGTTTAAAAGCTTGTTGCTTCTTCAAACGGAATCCAACGCGATGTTTGACGAAAAGGCAAAGCAAAAATATAGAGATAACGCCTGAAAACCCTGTTATTATTCGGTAATTCCGTGATTTACTTGAATATTTTACAAAACTTGTTCCAGGAAATACGTGTTGTGTAAAAGTTTTTAAAAATAATTGTCGTCATTTAGAATATTGATAAAATTTGTAAGGCTTCTATTCTTATACTTTTTTTACTTTTTTTAATTTTTAAGTAAATTATGAAGTGTCAAAGTTCATGCAAAATAGCAGATTTTCAGAGGTCTTTACTGGGTTAGTTTTACACAAATTTGTAAATTGAATCGAATAGAAGCCTAAATAATATCTACAAGATACTGTGTTTCCAAAATATCAAATGTAAAATATGTAATAACGTCATAATCGCGTAAGAGCGGTCGTATGAAAAACAATGAAAATGTATGTCGAGTTGCATCCCATTAAGACCATGGGTTTGCTTTCGCAAGGGACACCCGAGATTCTGGAACGCAAGTTAAAGAAGGAACTTATGAAGGAACATATCTAGTGTGATAATTATATAATTATGTATATATTTTATATATTTTTTGTATAGGGTATATTATATATGTATTTATTAATATTTAAATTATATGTGTTATTTTTTATGTTTTTAATTTAATTTAAGATTTCACAAACTCTTCTTATTTTGTTTCTACACGCAATTTTCTACATTTCTTCTGATCTCTCCTTTGGAAGTTTCTTTTTGAAATAAGCAGTACCTTTGTATACATTTTTACAATGTTGTATCTTTGTCAATGTATATGTGTGGTAGGTTCATAAATTATAAAATAAATAAATAATAAGAGTAGGTTTTAGTCTCAGTCTGACACGTCCTCCCGTTTCACCCACCCTAGAGCGGAAGAAGTCATTGAATAATTACCTACCTAAATAATTCCTTATCTCTAGGAGATTGTAATCCACCACGTGGGTCCAGTGCGGGTTGCTGGATGAACCTTGCTTCAGCAATACTTTAGCAAAGTTACGAATCTACTCATATTCGCATGTTTACTTCAGACTTTTTGATACAACGACTTGAGATAGTTATGATAAAATATAATATCTACACTTTGTTAATTTGCCATGGCGACTGACAACAAATGTTTCATAAACTATTATAGATACAGAGTTGATATTTTGCGAGATTGTGTATCACTATATTGGGATTACGTTAAACCAAAAAACAGATTTTCGCAAAAATGGCAGATTCGCAACTTTGCCATACAGGTGACGATATAGACAAATAATGGATTTTTCAGCATCAGGTATTAGATTAATGAGATATGATTCCCGGAAAAATGATAACGAGAAAGATCAGGAAAATATGAGGTCCATTATCAGAAAATCAATGTCTAGGTAACGTAAGGATACGAAGTAAATAATCTCAATAAATAGTCTGTCATTCCCGCGTAGTTTATATTAATCGTGATTCCCCTCGCTTATTACAACGAGAGGAGGAAAATGAAAATGAGTGAACATAACATAAAACATTCAGCAAGCAGCGCAGCCGTGGAAGAATTAACAAAGACTAATTAAGAGTAACAAAACATTTGGGAGCAGTTAAAACACACTCGTAACGCAAAGAGGCCATATCTGTGGGATGCGGCAAACTGCGAGTGTGTACAGGTGGCCGCGGTTCACTAATTCACTGTGTTTGTTCGTTCTTAATGAAAATACAACAGGCGTACGCTCTATTGTTTACTCTATATTCCAGCCGGTGTGGTGGCATGGCGTAAGTGGCTGCGCTGCTGTGCGCCGGCGCGCGGCCTGCGCGGCCTAACTCCCGTAAGATCCTAATTAGATCGGTCACACCTCCAACACCCGACTGCGATCAACCAGCGCTTGGAAACCGTTTCGTTTCATCTAGCCTTACTGCTTATATACTAACCCAACATTGAAATACGTGTGTCGCGTTATTCCCCCTATTAGCAGTTCTATTATTCATGGACAAACCAACAGACTTCCTAATTTGTTTTCGCTACTATCACCGCATACCAGAATATTTAAGTTTCGCTTCGAGTTTGCACGCAAGTGCGTGACTAGAGTTAGGATTCAATATTGACCTGTAAATGGAATCGGCTTCTCGAATAATTACTGAATACGTAAACAATAGAAATGATTAAAGAAGATAGCTGTAACAACAAAGGATAGACTAAGTTCGAACATCGAGATTGTTTGAATAGTTCATTAGTTATTTCAGTAAAGCGGTTGAGAACCTTTGCCCTATAATTCAAACTTTGAATTGAAATTGAATTGAAGAAGAAATGGTTTGTATTTCGAACACACAGAATTAATCATTTCGTGACCAGCGCTGCGATTGTGGAACATAAATAAGATCCTTGAGTTTTTAATAGTAGTGGAGTTGTAGGAAATTCAATTAGAAACCCTTCAAACCTAGGTCGTGAAAGAATTCTATGAAATTTCTTGTCCCTAACTATCTGCGCCGCCGGCGTCTCCTTTAGATGAATAATAATTTGTGAGAACGGAAGCTAACTTCAGGTTTTCCATTTTCATTTGATGGTAAGGTAATAAAAATTAGGGAGAAAAATTCAGCGCGAGCTGGGTGGGCGGGTAGACTGAGGTGAGCATAAAAATATTTCTTAGTACTAAAGTACGTTTAAATATTTTATTTATTCCCACATTTCATAATAAATGTAGAGCCGTTATTTCCTTTCTGAGTGCAGCGGATGGTTTGCGTCAGTTTTCATGTATCGATTCCCGCTCCGAAATTAAGTTCCCACCTAAAACGAGGTGGGCGATTAGGCCGGCCTGACCGGGTTGTAGGAAAACCAAGATTCTTCTATCGTTTAGGATTATTACTTTGTCCTATATTCGCTTTTTTACACAATTATTTTCAGAAAATAGGCTATGTTTTTTCGCCATAGTTAAAATCTGTTTTGTGTAGACTTAATTAACTTTTTGCTTCATAAATATGTAGGTAAAAGTAATATCTTTCACTAGCAACAAAGTTCAAATGAAAATAATTTCGTCGGGACATTGATTTCCACGAAATAAATGAGTATATATTTATGTTTTCGACAATAAAGCTCTAACAAAACAATTCAACAAACATAAACTGTAACATAGACCGTTGCCCGCAGCGGCCCATTTATTTCAAGTAAAGCGGTATAACAAACAATTTTTGGTGGTGTCCCGATATAGCGGGGCGTCATGGTGCCAGTACCCCCCGCCCAGTAACAGCGTGTGTAATTGCCGACCCGCCCCCCTCCCGCACCCCCGCTCACTCGCTTTATAATAACATAAATACATTATAATGTATTAACGAAGGGATATACAATTTCTAGGCATTTAACATGAGATAAGACGGTGAAACAGTTTTTGCTAAATTGTTATTTAGGTCTTGTTATATTTTGAGATTAATATTAATGATCATTCTTGAGATTCGTTAAGGGTAGAAGTAGTCCATGATTTATTTCCACCTCGATTATGATATGTAAGCTTTGTGATTATGTGGGAGATTTTTAATTTCATCATAAACATTTTTATCAAACCGTTGAAGAAAGGGAATTTGCGTTTACGGGTCCGACAAAAAAACACATTAACTGATTAATAAATGATTAAAAACCTGTCTTTGTAAGTATTGGTTTTAGGAAAGGTTGTCCAATTCACGAGATTTAAGTACATTATTCTTCATGCTTTGTAAATAATTAGCATCGAATGTTTAAAACTATTGTCATAATATACCTCGATCCTATAATCAAGTTGCGCCACTGCTTACCACAGGTGTAACACCTTAGTCAAGCACTTGTTTATATCAATAACAAAAGGGTCCCATGCATTGTTCCATGGCATGGGTAATGGAAGAACCTGTACCCCTAGCCAAGTTGCTAATCTGCGATAGTTAACGTTAGTAGAAAGTATCAAATGTACGGGAATGACGTCATCTAAACGCTCAGTCACGTGGTCAGAATAAAAGATTCGGCGACGCGGCCAACTCGAAGCGTTCAACGCAAACGAAACGGTTGTAACTTGGCTAGGGGGCCTGTTCACTTTTTTTTCTCTTTTCAGCCAGGCCAGGTCAACTTCCTATTTTGTGCTTTGCTAAATTCATGTTAGTTACAAACTCTTTGGAAAAAAGATGGCTTGACCATAGATTTTATTAAGAAAAAAAATCAGAAAGCTGTCAATATTCATCAATATAGCTGACAAAACCAAAATGAAAATATTATAAATTCCGATAAAAATAGACCAAATGGATTTATGAAAAATGGACGACTTCTTCAGGTTAATTAAAAATAATGAGCCAGTTCGTAAAAATTTTGAAATTGAAGTGAATCCGGACGATGAAGGTAAGTCAACTGAGGTTGATTATTTTGTCTGTTGTACTGCACAGAAAAAAGACATAATTAATTTAAGCCAGATAATATGATTGTTCTAGAATAGAGAAATGGCAGGGTGATATGAGCTTAGTTGAATAAGTAGCTCTTGCAGTATTCTTGCAGGATAAAACGCAAAGTGCACTAGCTTCTGACGTGTCAGTCTGTATCTGCGAAGAAATTCTTTTATTTTCTACTTTCATTAAAAATAAAGATAATTTTTTACTGTTAATTCACGCTAAATACTCTCCAACGTTTGATGGTTTATTAACAGTCCGCACGTGTTATTGGCAAAATTGTGATGTCTCTTCCACAAAGGCCATTAATTATGAGTTGAAGTTGAAGCTTCTGACGTTTTATAAGTGTCCATAATAGGCCTTTATAAATTAAAAACATTTTGAAAACAACAATGAAGTTGCGGGTAAAAGCTAGTTAAAGATAATGGAAGCTTGTGCTTCCAAACATAAAGGTCCTCCAGGACCACATCAAGTTTTTGATATGCTGCGATGTAGGTATAAAAGATTTGAATTTAAAAAAAATGTTATTGGACAAAACAAAACGGGACATTAAAAACCCCTTGGAATGCCACTCAACCAAAACCTATTTTAATGATATATTTGTTTCAGATGACCAATATGAAAAAGAAAGAACTAAAGGAGAAATAACTATAGAAGAAAGAACTAAAGGAGAAAGAACTAAACAAGAAAGACCTACAGAACCTACACCTTTGATTAAAGATAGTCAATCAGATAACTTTAGTTTTGGCGGAAGCATCACAAAAGTCATGCCAAGTGAGATGCCGGTGATAGAAAATGAAGAAAAGTTTAACTATTTTGCAGATACATCATTAGAAGAAGCCAAACCAAAAGAAAAAGAAACAGCTAATGAGCTTGAAAAGATGTTAGAAGAAGCTGGCGAAAACACAGATTTCCTCAGCTAGGTTGATAATAACCTAACAAAGAATGAAATTCATCAAACTAACCAAACGAAAATCATAGCATACAAATTGGCCCTGTATCTTTGAACTGTTTATTCTCATTCTCATTTGTAATAATATTAAATGTTTCATGGTTACATTGAGAGTGTTATGGATTAGATAAATTATACGTAAAGTTTAGTGTTTAAATACATTTTGAGTTATTTATGCATTGTGATGATTTTATTTTACTTCTATCCAATAAACTTACTCAGATATGCTCGCAAAAAGGTACAACTTAGTCGATTCGATTCGTCTCGAATCGACGAGGTTGTACCTTTTCCCAAGCATCTCAGCAAGTTTATAGGATAGAGGTAAAATAGAATCATCACATATAATAATCGCATTGGTGTAACCTCTTGTCATAACTATCTGCTTTGTTGGAGGCAGAATGAACATTTTGGCTGAAAGAACTAAAGTATGCAGGCTACAAAATAAAGTATCGGTCGTGGTATTGACCAGAAACAAACGTATTTTCCCTGAATTACGGTTAAAGTGGATTAGTTCCTAAAATTGCCATTAAGATTTATTGTCTTGCTGTAGATTTTGAAAACACAGGATTGGAGGTAAGCGAGAACTTAATTCATCTTAATTTTCATAATAATAATGAATATTAAAATAAATTTAGTTCTTGCATTGCTATGGGTAGAACGTAGAACGGATGATCGATAGGAACAAGGAGTTGGACTGGCGACCGCATGCCGGAATGCAACGTTGGAAGGCCTCCCGGGAAGGTGGACCGATAACCCGGTGAGGGTCGCGGGAATCCGATGGATACAAGATGCACAGGATCGGTCGATTTCGTGATGCTTGGGAAAGCTTGTCCAACAGTAGACGTCTTTTGGCTGAGATGGTGATTGTTATGAGGATCCGATGACTTGGCGAAGCTCGAGGGGACACAGGATCGTATCGACGTATTTAACGTGTTTCGGCCGCATGACGTTTATAGAGAGAAGTTTGTACTCACATTGCCATGAGGGCCCTCGCCAAGGAAGGTGACTGGTCGCATGCGCCCCCGCGGGAAATCCAGCAGGGGCGCCACTCCGTTTGGGGGCTCAGCTTCAGGAAGTTTGATAGAAGTGAAGAGTCCTGGGATTGGCTTCTCACGGCGGCAAGCGCGTTCTTCCGGGTACGTCTGTGAACAAAGCCTTTGTGTAAGTATTTGGGGGCACAAGTTTACCATATCTGATGTATTTGGTTAGACTGGACCGATTGTTGCAAGCGTCTTGTGAAAACGTAAAGGTTGGAAATAAGATGAAGAAGAAGATGGACGGTAGGCGAAAACCTACCAGTGTTGATCTGTCACATTTATGTATTTTAATGCCTTGCTAGCTAGTAAAAAGTATACACTTATTTAAAAACCCGCTCTTATTATTACCACTTTTAGGCACGCAATTGGATGTTTTCGCACTAGTGCGGAAAAGTCACGAGATCGCTCCTGCCACAATTATTTTATTACATTTATCGTACCAGGCTGGGCGCGCGTTGACCCTTACGGGGCGCGCGTCTACCCCCTCTTATTTATGTGTTTTGTAAGTGTATTGAAAAACATTATTTGATACAAGTGGAAATTAATAAGCATTATATTGTAAAGCTCAAGAATTTGTTTATTTGATCGAACGCTTTAATCGCAGGAACTAGGTTCTAATTGAAAAAATCTTTTAGTGTTGGATAGCCCATTTATCGGGAAAAGCTATAAACTATATAACCGGTAGTGAAACCGCGGTGACAGCTTATAGTATAAATCAGTTTAAAATACGCGAAAAATTGAATGTAAGAAAAAAAACGTGTTGCCCTGACCCCAAATAAAAGCGGGACAAGGACAGGAAGATGATGATGGTGAACATGAAAATACGTGGAAAAATTAGTGTGAATTAATAGAGTTAATACATCGAGTGTGTACTGGGTTGATTCTAAGTAAAACTTTATTAGAGTGGCGGGTTCTTAACAAAAGTAGTTATCAATAGGCTCTGTTCCTACACGTAATGTTCGATAGCACACACATTTTATATGTACCCGTAAATAACCTTTGTTCCAGCTTAATTGCTATTCCCCTTCCAAGATTGCGTTGCTATAAATTACCGTACCATGAATTATTACAGACGTAACTGTATTATGCGTGTGGACTGCAGTTATTATGAGGCCATCCATTATAAATAAAATTACGAATGAGGTCTCTTTGATGTTATTCACGCAACAAAACATTTTCCTTCATTACGAATAAATCCATTTGTAAACTGTTTGCCATATAAAATGATAAGCTACGTGTCCAGCAACAAAGTTTTATATGTTCAGCGTTTACTTAAATCTCAAAGAATTAGCTCGACCGCACGCGATGGAGCAAACTCGCGGCGTCGAACTTAGCTCACACAAAACAAACGTTATTCGGAATAGAAAGTCGGCTGGCAAAGCCGGCGACTTAGTAGTAAAGCCGAGCAAAGCCATAGTAAAACATTAACAAAACACGATCGGCCACAACGAATCGCTGGCTCATAATACCTCGTGTACTCATTTATCATTTCGTAAACGACCGCGTAATACCCATAATGAGTAAAATCCAAGCATACCTTTGGCAATACCATTAATATTACAAAACCCGGTCTCTCCCCTTCAATGGCTGTACCGACAACCGAGCGACCGAGGTACTATAGTTTGAAGACCTTTGTGGCGTACAAATTTGGTGTAGGTACACTTTATGTGTAAACGTTTGTAACGTACGTAGGTGTGTGTGAACGGGATGTTCCGTAGTTTTTGTCTACGGCCGTGGAAGGTTCACGTGAATTTACGTCAGGATGGTAGTGGCAGGTGGAAAGTTACTTAAGGAGAAGTTGTGGTTGGTTTTTAATAAAACTAACTTTCTGATTTAAGATTTTAATATCTCTTTTAAGTTCAGTAGGTAAGGTATTCTGTGTGTTGATAAATTATTGTCAGGTGTAAAATATTTCTGAGACAGACCAATAGGACGTGGAGTTCTGCGGGATGGTTCTGTAAAGGGTAATTGGAGGAAAGAAAAAGTTGAATTCATTAAACTCCAAGCGAATGCGTTCGCTCACTCATTGTCTTTCTATAGCGTCTCTAATTACGGAATTCGAAAGGTTAAGCCAGTAAAAGTCTGACAATCTTTTTCGTTTCACCTTGAACTAGAGAAGCTACGAGTATTTGATGATTACCCAGGCAAAACAAGTGGCTTTACGGCTTGGAGGTTTTGCAGGTCGGCCAGCGCTTACCAGAACAGATTCTTCTTCAGACTCAGATTCAACTCTAGTCAGTACAGGTTATTACCATCAAACCAGCGATAACTATATAGTGCTTACAAAGGATGAAAAAGTGTAATGTTATTTCTTTAGCGTGTGTCTCGTGGCCCAAGAAACCAGCTTTTTACTTCATCATTTCAGCTGATAGACGTCCACTGTTGGACATAGGCCTCCCCCAAGTGTCGGCGCAATGAATTATTTGCGTCCCGCATCCATCGGATTCCCGCAACCTTCACCAGGTCATCGTTTCACCTTGTAGAAGGCCTTCCAACGCTACGTGTTCCGGTACGCGGGTGCCACTCCGGAACCTTTCAGCTCCAACGTAACCATCTATACTGCGAGCAATGTGCCCTGCCCATTGCCACTTAAGTTTGGCGATTCTTCGTGCTATGTATGGTAACCTTGGTTCTCCTGCGGATATCTTCATTTCTGATTCGATCACGCAAGGAAACTCCGAGATAGCCCTTTCAATTGCCCTTTGAGTGACTTTAAGCCTTCTGTTGAGGCCCATTGTGAGCGTGAACCATATGTCATCACTGGCAACACGCACTGGTCATAGACTTTCGTCTTGAGACACTATGGTATACTGGATGAGAAGATACCGCGCAGCTTCTCGAACGCCGTCCAGCCGAGTCGAATTCGACGGTTGACCTCTTTTTCGAAATTAGATCTATCCAACTGGATTGTCTGTTCGAGGTAGATGTCCACAATTTCGAGTATAGAGTCTCTGATCTTAATAGGCTTTTTACGTGAATACACCTTTTTTTCAATGGGAGAGTTAGGTGGAGCAAGAAAACCCACCAGACAGTGAGAAAGATGGAAGAAACTATAGACCTTATAACGCGATGGAGCTCTTAGCTCCATCCCTTAAACAGTTCAGTTTAGGTCGTAAAATGGATCGCGCTAAGAGCTTGTGGTAGCACCACTGTGTTCCTTTAGCTACCTTTTGCGGTTTACGTCCACAACGAAAACTGTTTAGATCAATCCCGCAGCGTACTTGTGTGTGTGCATCCTATGAACACAATGCAAGTAGAAGCCTGTTACATAATCTTAATTAGTTTATTAATTAAACAAGCGGAGCATCAAACGTGTGGCTCGTTCGTAGAGCAAGCCAATGGAGGAGAAAGGGCTGTTTTGATATACTATCGGTGCTATATCTACGTACTATGAAAATTCAAAAGCCTTGTTACACATTGTAGTGAAATCAAATCATCGCATTAAGGATGACACCAGGATTATTTGTGAGCGTTTACGTAGCTTTGGATCAGAGGCCATAGGTTATGTGAAAGTGAACCCCAGGGTCCTGGAACGATGGTAAAGAAGGAATATAGGTGTGTGTTTTAGTCAGTAAAAGTCTGACACGCCTTCTCGCTCGGCCCAAGAGTGGGAGAAGTCATCAAGCAACTAAAGAAACACAGACAGTAAAACTTTAAATTGAAATTCCTTCTCGCTCCAATAAAAGTAAGAAAAATATTTAATTCATAAAAAAAAAGATGACAACTCGACCTGTCATAACATTTCTAGAATATCGAAACGGTAGCTGTTCTACAAAAACAAACCACATTTTTAATAACTGATCTTTTAATTAAACCATTATTTCATTTTCCTCGTCGCAAATTAAAAAGTTAAACGGCTGTCAAAGAACAAAGTACAATAATCCGCAAATGAGTTTAATCAACAGAAAAATTAATTGGCTGCATTCGAAAGGTAAAGAGTACTCCGTCTGGTAACTTTATTCTTTTTCTTTTGTTTACCGGCCGTTAAATTGATCAAATTGTTTTTAACTGGTACAATTTGCCTGCTGCGGTCTTCCCGTCCGATTATAATGAGGGTGTTCTAAAATTATGTTCACCAGGTGGCAGCACTGAGCCGTAAGGTCCGGGCACCTGTCAAAATAATGACATTAGTTAGACATTAACGTCAACGTCTAACGTCAGACGTCAACGTCATGCATACGTATTCAAAGGAAAAGACCAGAAGGCTAAGTAGCGCCAACTGGTGGTGTGAATTTTCCTGAACACCCTCATTTAGGTATCTTCAAGGATAGAGTGAATAGGCTCTTAATAAACTACTGCAGCTCACCATCAACGATTGCATCATTGCTTACCATTAAGTGGGATAGCAGTCAAGCACGAGTTATGAAAAAAAAAATACCGTAAACCATAACGCACTCGAGCGTAAACTAACCAACAAACATACACACACACACGCACACACACACGCACACACCATTGTCACCTTTATAATATTATTAGTGTGAATTATTTTTATAAAAAGAAAAGTATTTCTTTAATTATCTACTCAAAAATAAGTTGAAATATTAAAAATACTGAAAATAATAATCAATAATACAAATTAATTTTTTTTTTCAAACTTATTAGATTTTAGTAAAAATTGTTAATTAAGAATATTTAGGATTTTACGAATGATAATTGGAACGGAACACATTCAGTTATCATCATTTCTTCTCTGTATATAAATTTTATTTATGGGTAAATAGAATAAGCCGACGGCTATGCAAAGCAATCCATTATTTAATTCAGCTCCAGTGTGACACCCCTGGCCGTGGGGAAGTTGAGTTGAAGTGGGGGGGTAGTGGGGTGTACTGGAGGGGGGGTTACGGGACATGTGACATATTCCCGTGCCACACGGGGGTACTTACAGTCGGTAGTGTTGTGGCTACATGTTCCCGGGTGTTACCCGTAATGGAGTGCCCGCAGAAAATGGGGAAGCAAAAATGTTGCACTAGAATTATGCACGGCGCATGGAAGATTTAGATGAGGTGATGGCCAAGAGGCGGTGGGCTCAGTTGGCGGAAAAGTGAAGCTTTTTTTCCTGTTTTAATGTAGTCATTCCTAGTGGAAAGGAAGACAATAAGTCAGTTGTGTTAACAGAGTGGAATGACTCTGGATTGTAATCATTTAAGTCAAAAAAATTACGTGATTCCTTAGTAAAAACAAGTATAGATGTTATATTATTTAGCATTTGCTGGATCATATTGTCCATATTGACATTTGAGGGAGTAACGCGTGCGGAGCAAACCCGCATGTGTGATTAAATCCGCACGATATTAAAAACACCTAAAAACATATTCCTTCAAAATAACTACGCTTAGGTACACCTGCTTTTTCACTTATATAACCAAAAATTACTTACAAAACCCTCATGATATCAACCCTAAATCCCCCTAAATGAATCCCCGCCCCCAGATGACCCATCACAGGTATTTTTAATTAACTTTGAAATTAAAGCTTTACTGAAGATCGTTTTTCATAGCTGTCATAATTCCATGCAATAATTTTAGCTAATTCACTGAACAGTAAGGTACTGTCATGTTGTTATTTATATACTAAAGTATTAATTTATAAGCCAGGATAAATCTAAAATAAGTTTAGTACCGTCTGAAAAACTAGATAAGTGTACATTCGTGTTACAATCACTATATAATGTTTAAAATAGTCAACTAGTGGGCAAGATACATTACTCGCAGAACAGATTGTCGATGAAGCCAAGACGGTCTGGATTGGCGAGCGCGCACCTGAAGACGCAGTGTCAGAAGGCCTCCCGTAAGGTGGACCGATAACCTGTACCCCTAGCCAAGTTGCTAATCTGCAATCGTTAACGCTAGTAGAAAGCTTCAAATTTACGGGAATGACGACTTGGCTAGGGGGGCAAAGGAGGAGGCCGAACGCATAAGGCAACGGCGTTATCGCCGCCGCCGTCGCCGGGATTCTGATCCCGATTTCCGGCCAACGTAGACGCGGGCTTGCGGACAGTGTGAAATGGGTAGCTCGCTGTCCGGCCGTCCGGTAACTGTCCGGACCAAGCCCAAGTCGTCGACGGCGCGCACTGTTCCCGCGCGCCTCAAGGAGTTGTCAGCAACAGCAGGGACCCAGCCGGGTCGAAGCCTACTGGGGCCAGGGTTATCCGAAAGGGCGCTCGAGTCCCGGTATGAAGGCTAGAAGGAACGGGGTGGGTCTTTTAGTCAGTAAGAGTCTGACACTATCTCCCGCTCCGCCCAAGGGCAGGGGATGTCAATGCATGATTTTTTCCCACCATAAAAAAAAAAAAAAAAAAAAACGACTTGGCTAGGGGGGCTGGTGTCGATAATACGATGGATGCAGGATGCATAGGACCGTTCATTGTGGTGACACTTGGTGGAGGACTATGTCCAACAGTGGACGTATTTCGACTGAAATGATGATGACGAAGAAACAGTAAGGGACTGTTTCCTTTCTTTTAGTGAAAACAGCATTAAAATCCACTGTGTGGTTTAGTAGATACCGAATAGACAAAAAAAAACTGGTACTACGAGACTCACGCTTAAACACGAAGAGACCTTACTCAATTGAATCTTAAAACATATCAATAATAAGGTCCGATTTCTAATACCCTTCTTTTTACAACGCAAGCTTAATAAAAAAAAAAGAGACCTTGAGTTAGGTCTCTTTTTTATTAAGCTTGCGTTGTAAAAAAGACGAGTAATTCACATGCTTATTTAAGGCCTGAATAAGTCGCTAACGTTACGTATTTCTATTGATTTCGTTTGTGATAAAAGCTATTGGCAAAAAAATGAATGGAAGCTGAAATATTTTACAAGAGTATAGATACCGGCACGAATCTTGAGCGCTCGGCGTCAGAGTGGGGATCGCTTTGCGCATTCCATACATTGGCGAGCTAATCATTGTCATTGTTAGATACATGCAGCAAGCGCAGGGAACGAATCACGAGTGATGTCTATGACGCGATGGCGCGAAGAGCTAATCATTAACACTCCCCGCTCCGCGTCTCATTTCGTACCACTAAAGAAACCGAATATTTTACTTCTGCGCAACTTGAAGCCAGCGCTTAAGATCCGTGCCGGTATCTATAACCCCTGAATGGTAGTTTAGTTCGTACTTAAAATAGCATAATCAGCCTTTTAATGTTCCCACTGCTGGGACTCAGGCCTCCATCACGCGGGCCCAATGCGGGTTGGTGAATGTCGCATGTCTTCGAATTTTTGGTTCTAGGACACGCCGGTTTGCTCTCGATGTTTTCCTTCACCATTTTGATAGTAGTGGTGATGAAATAAAGTACGCAAAGAAATAGAGTTTGAACCCGCGACCTACAACTCGTAAGTCGGGGCCGTTACCACTCAGCCACCACTGCTCCTACTGCGTACTTAAAAACCACATTATTATGTTTACATTTGAACGTATTTTGTGTGTTACAAATGTTAAATGAATATAGTTACGGAATTGACTTGAGCCCTTCTCGGGGTTTGCCTATTGTGATTAGAGATGCAAGGATTATAAAAACATCGACTTATTGATATCGATTTATAATGAATTTTTTTTATTAATTATAAAAATAATGAATTGAATTGATATCGATATATCGGTCTAATACGCCCCTATAATAATATTTACTTACATTTTTATCAGGTAGGTACATTTTGGGTTCTACTATTTTTTTTAAATTAGGTACTCAATCTTTTTAGATAGTCAATGTTATCAGAAATAGCATTTAATTTAATCTATTGTTGTTAATTTAAGTGTGTATTTTTGATATTTTATCAATAAATATTATTATTTAAAAATATCGATAAGTATCAATATTTTATGTTTTGGTCTAACGTTGCAAACCTAATCGTAATAATTATGTGTTTGCTTTGAAACCAAAATTCTTACTATTCAAGTTATACATCATGCAATTCAATTAAGCAAAATTTTCCCAAAACTTAATAAATAGTTCCAGACGCAATGCATAGCGCATCGTAACTATCCGGGACCTATTAAAACACTTCGCAAGTTGTGTTAAAGTTGCGCCAACTTTGGTGTACTTGTTCAGAAAGCGAGAAAACTTGAAGATCGCTGTGTGTATAAAAAATTAAAAGAAAGTAAGAAAATACGTACTTCTGGTTCCATTTTAGTAATGAGTGGTTTCTTCGACTAGTGTTCGCCGCATTTACTTCAGATTTTTCGTTGCAAGTTCTTTGAGTAGGGGGTGCCTTTAAGCAGCCAGACTTTTAGCAGTTTCGGTTATTTTAAACACAACCTGTATTTCCTGACAACCACAACTTGGGAATCTTTAAGTCAAGAGTGAATTTTATGTGCTTTTAAGCAAGCGTGTTCCATCGTTCACCAGTGATATAGTGGTTAAGCGCAAGCTTCTCAAAGATCGTCGTGGGTTCGATTCCCACCCAGTACAAATGTGTGTGTGATGAGCATGATTATTTGTTCTGTGTCTGGGTGTAATATGTCTATATACGTCTGTCTTTAGAAATATATAAGTATGTTTAACAGTTGTCTAGTACTCATACCACAAGCTCTGCTTAGTTTGAGACTAGACGGCGTTGTGTGATAGTTGTGAATTTTTATTATATATTATTTTATTTTATTGAGTGTGCTATACCCAGTTCACTAAAACGTTCAAAAACCATAGCCCCATATCTTTGTTTTCCAAATGTCGCAATAGTGTTTCAACGGGTGTTATCCTTGGGTACACTGGCACAGCGTGTTTATGGATAATCGTTGGTTGGTATGACGTTCCATGACAAGTGTTTAAGAGGTCTTTGCAAGTTGGCTTTGGAAACTCGTACCTACGCTATGCAGAGGTCCAGGATCCTAGAGTCCTAAGATGAATAATAAAAAAAATATTATTTATTTATTCATCTTAGGACTCTGGGAAGGAGGGATAATGAAAACTATGTACCTATTATATAAAGCCGTATTCGACAATGCAGTGCAAATGTTTACTGCAGTCAGTAACCAGTATCATCACTACATCTGCAAGAGATTGTTTTTCAGGGTAACAAACTTTTCCCATAACGTCCGTCGGTATGGGTTATAACGCGGGTTAGGGGCCCCATAGCGAGTGGCAACGGGGAAAGTTCTTATAGTTACATGTAAGTAATGTTCACGCAATAAATCCGCCTGTGGAGGTACCTGGCTTACACTGAATATTTAAAGCGTTACCGAGTGAAACACTAACGTATTACCGTCTGCCAGGACATAAATATTATAAGAGGTATCTTAGAAATAGCAGTTGTCCAACGTAGGCGACTCGACGCGAGTGCGAACGCGAAGCGATACGACGCGAGTGCAAACGCGAAGCGATAAGGCGCGAATGCAATGAACAATTGATACTCTATAGAATATTTGTAAGAGCAACGAGTTACAAAAAAATAGGATAAACACCACAATTTTTTTAATTAGTAAGAATATTTAAAGAGCGTATTAGGCAAGGTTACGTTATTATTTAAGTAGTCTCAATAAATAATATTTATAAACAGCAAAGTTATTAGAGTTTGTTTTTATCCCAAAATGTCACTCAATTTATGGAAAAATTATACAGAATCATGAATGAAAAGCTATGGAAAAACACTGCGAATAGTATTTTCTAGTAGTAATTGTTATGAAGAATTGATTCAATTATGAATTTACCATTTATGTCAATTTTGAGATATTGTTTTATTTTTACATTCCACACAAATATGATCAGTAACGAGTACAGATAGAGCCCCATTTTTGTACTAATTAAAAATTAGGGGTGTATACTATAAAACAATTACTTTAACTACGGCGATAGGCCCTGGTTATAACTTTCGAGTAATTAATTTCACAAGTAGCGACCAACTCCAGCATCACAAGCACACATACAAATATTTAAAATTCTCGACTCTTCTCTATTATAATAATATACATATTACACTTAAACTTTCCTCATGTAATACTCTGTCTATTTGTGAAAACTTCATGAAAATCGGTAGTTTTTGAGTTTATTGTGAACATACAGACAGATAAACTCGGTGAGAGACTTGATTTGATGATATTTATACTAAATATAATAAAACAGAAGAGCTTTTTGTTTGTTTAAACGCGCTAATCTTTGGAACTACAGTCGGCTGGTTAAAAATCTTTCTGTATCGGGATAGCCAAATTCACAAACATCTCGTTGCCACCTACTGAGACAAAGCAGTAAAACAAAGATAAAGTTCACTACTAATCTTAAATACCACACTGATTCACGGTTTTCACGAAAATTTTAATGGTGAGCACAATTCAAGAAGATAAATAAAAGGTAGGCATTTCTCCACTGCTATTGAAAGCTAGGCTTGGCGCCCCGTGGGCTGGAATAAAGGTATCTCCGGCGGTACGGAGACAAAGCATTGCACTTGCTAAGAAGTGAGACGAGGCGGGCTTCATAAAGCTACGAGAGTAAACGACTATACAGGCCTATCTCACAGAGATTCAGCTTCTAAAACATTTTTTGGAGCTTGTGTTTGAGCTTTTCGTTGGTTACTATATAACTGATAATAATTTAGGCATATGTCAATAATCTGTATAGAATTTGTCTAAAAAGTCAAACGACTTGGGTAATTATTAGGGTACAATGGAATCTGATGTAGCCAACACTGGTTGAATAATCAAGGTTGATTATGAGGTCTTGATCATTGTTTACCAATAGAACCTTATAAAACGTATCGAATAGACGTATTTTTTTCAAACGATTTTAAATTATTAAATGACTTTTTAACAATAAAAAATGTAAAAATTTTTCGTTTAGAATATATTTCAGACTCTTTAATGATATTCTTTATTAACAAAGTTGTAAACATTTGCAAATATATAATAGTGTCATAAGTAAATATAAATTAATAACATAAATCAGGAATCATAAGAGAAATCTGATTCTAAATATTCTACTCCGTTTATTGATTCATCATTATCATCACTAGCCATATTATGATCAACATCTGTTGTAGAACTATCATCATCTTATGAAACAAGTGAATGACAACTAAAAGTCGTGTTGCCCAACAACAGATTTTTCATTTCGTTAAAAAATTCTCAAATCGATTGATTTTTTAGACCGGTTCTACTAACAACTACATATAAATAAAATTGAAGTATAAGCATAATCAGTCATATAAAGTTCCCACATCTGGGCTTCAGGCCTCCCCTCTAGGAGGGAAGGAGTCGTTATCCTCCACGCGAGCCTAGTATGGTTTGATGGATATCACATGTCTTTGAATTTTTGGTTCTAGGACATGCTTGCTTCCTCACTATGTTTTCCTTCACCGTTTTGAGCATCACCACCGGTCTGTTTGTATCTATTTTATTAAATGCATAGAAGATATCTATAAAAAATGCAGTAGATATTTAATATTTTTGACTGTCTATCAGCTTGTTACAGCTTATCTCCGAAATAGCTGAATCGATTTTCACTGGTAGATAATTTAAGTTATGAGAATGAACTTAGTTACTTTTATTTTGGATAAGAATTGGGTTTCCGTAGGTACTAAAAAATACTTCTTCAAATGGTGACCAAATCAAGTGGTGCGGTTTTAAGGAAATCGACATTTTTTCAAGGATTTTGTATATCGTTCCGATATAACATTGCTTGTTTGATTAAAGAAATCATATACCGAGAGAGTAGATTGTATAATATTAATTTACTGTATCCAAACTTAATTTATATTATGAAGAAGAAATCTGTTATAAACTTCTTGAGAAAATCGCGTTTGTTCAAGAATGTTGCGAAATAGTTTAATATCAATATCGTATTAAGTTTAACCGGCGTTTAACCTAGTTGTTCTTAGTTTGAAAACCATCCTTCGTTGCTCGAGCTGAACTTAATTAACCAATGCAGCGTCGGGCATATTTGAGACAAGGGAATCGAGTCTGGCAACACCAGCGGAGCTACACCGCATATTACTATAGCTTAATTATTAAAAAGTTGACAGAATTAGCACACCCAAAAGCAAAAAATAACAAAAAATATTGAAACAAGTTACTTTATGCAGTGTGCTATCACAAAAAATCTAAGAAGTATCGTTTGAAGTAACTCACACTATTTCTATTATCTTTTCCGTAAAAACATTGAATTATGACACTGTTTTTATTTTATCACCTTTTTTTTTTTTTTTTTTTTTTTTTTTATGGTGGGAAAAAATCATGCATTGACATCCCCCGCCCTTGGGCGGAGCGGGAGATAGTGTCAGACTCTTACTGACTAAAAGACCCACCCCGTTCCTTCTAGCCTTCATACCGGGGCTCGAGCGCCCTTTCGGATAACCCTGGCCCCAGTAGGCTTCGACCCGGCTGGGTCCCTGCTGTTGCTGACAACTCCTTGAGGCGCGCGGGAACAGTGCGCGCCGTCGACGACTTGGGCTTGGTCCGGACAGTTACCGGACGGCCGGGCAGTGAGCTACCCATTGCTCACTGTCCGCAAGCCCGCGTCTACGTTGGCCGGAAATCGGGATCAGAATCCCGGCGACGGCGGCGGCGATAACGCCGTTGCCTGATGCGTTCGGCCTCCTCCTTTGCGAGCATTACTGCTTCGCAGAAGTCGGCGACCGCCTGCCACTCCTCCTCGCTCCGGACCATGGCCTCAACCAAGGCCCGGCGCGAGAGGTCTCCGCCGCCGATCGCCCCCACGAGGGCACGGCGATGCTCCGCCCAAGCAGGGCACACCTCGACTGTGTGCTCCACCGTGTCCTCCGGGCGTTCCGCACAGTGGCGACACCCGGGCGTCACCTCCGCATGAATCCCGTGCAGGAAACTCCCGAACGAACCATGTCCGGTGAGTACCTGCGTCATGCGGAAGGTAAGGACGCCGTGAGGTCTTTCCAGCCACGCCTCAAAGAGGGGACTTACCGCCATAATTGTGGCGTGCCCAGCACTGGGTTGCGATAGTCGTTGACGCCATTTCACCATGAGATCCCGCCGGAGCTCTGTCCGCCATGCCGTGACCTGTCGCGGCAGCGGACTTTCACCCCGGCGTTGCATCTCCACGCGCATATCGTGCATGTGTGCAAGGACTGTTGCCTCCAGATCCCACGGTGGTAGGCCAGCCAGAAGGCTCGCCGCTTCGCGGGAGACCGTGCAGTATCCCCGCACCATCCTTATCGCCATGACCCTCTGACAGGCGTTCAGTATGGCCGCCGGTTGCTTTTTCAGCGACGGCGCCCACACCGGCGCCCCGTAGAGGGCCATGGACCGAACGATCCCCGCGTAGAGCCTCCGGCAGGAGGCATCTGGACCCCCAAGGTTGGGCAGGAGCCGCTTGAGCGCAGCCCCAGCCCGGTTGAGTTTGGGTTTATTTTATCACCTCATAAACAATTTTTAATCAAAAACTAAAATTAAAATGTACTACGTGTAGAACTGTCAAACGGTACTTCTTAGATTTGCCGGGCTTTAGTTAGTGAAAATATTAGTTAAATTGGGAACTTGTCTTATTTTTTTTTTTATAGTTAGTAACAAAAAGTTATTTAAAATAGCGAATGGAAAAAACATTTCTAATTCGTTCAATATTAATCAAGTTATACACTTTTCAAACCTGGTGGAAGGAGAGACTATCAAATAAAAGTATATAGGGGAACTGAAATGTGACGTCACCGCCATTTAGCTATGTGCTCAAAAGAGATATCTAGATATTCCCACCAGACCACACTCTTCCTCAAACCAATATTTGGAACGCTAATTACTGCTTCATTTAATTTCCAATTTTGAAGCTGTGTTCAGAAAAAGATTTATTTTTAGTGTTTTTTGTTGTTTAGTATAAAATATATATATATACAAAAGAAAGTCGTGTTAGTTACACTATTTAGAACTCAAGAACGCCTGAACCGATTTGGCTGAAAATTGGTGGGGAAGTAGCTTAGCGCCAGGAGACGGACATAGGATACTTTTTGAAGAGGATAGGATACATTTTGATAAAGAGGTAAAGTTTTATTTTTGTTTTTATGTTTTTTGTTAGGAGGTAATCTCTGAAAGAACTGGTCTGATTGCTGATATTATTTCACTGATAGAAAGCTGCTTTATTTCAAAGTGACAAGCTATACACCGTTATATTTTAATCGTTTTAATCCCGTGGAGGGTCGATCCGGTACATGAAACACTATCGATTTGTAAAGATAAAATTAAAAAATAAAGTATCTTTTTTTCAAGACTCGTATTTATTTACGCATGTACGAAATTAATTTCTTTAACAAAACGTCAGCTGAGCGAGTTCAATGACCTGTAGGTAGTTTGTACGCAACGCCGACTATTAACTACAGGTCATTGAACTCGCTCAGCTGACGTTTTTTTAAAGAAATTAATTTCGTACATGCGTAAATTAACACGACTTTTGAAAAAATGGTACTTTATTTTTTAATTTTACCTTCACAAATCGATAGTGTTTCATGTACCGGATCGACCCTCCACGGGATTAAAACGATTAAAAATTAACGGTGTATTTTATGTACGCGGTTGAAACCGCGGGCAAAAGCTAGTAGTATAAAAATAAACGCAACCAAAGACCGAATGACAGATTTGATGCCATCAACTGTATCCAAGTCTTTAAGACGTGCCAAAGTAATACACATACATACAATCGAAAAACATATACCATCCTTCTGGCACAGTCGGATAAAAATTAAGCGACCCCGTCAGATGTGTTTCAACAAAAAGTATTAATTAAGGTTGCGGAAAAACTGGAAATTAGTTATATAGGAAGGTAGGAAGGCCAATTACCTTAATTGCGTCATATTCTATCCCAGTTTCCACCTCGAGCGTTAAAGATTTAAGCTGCTACCTATCTAAGCACAAACCCTATGTATTTCTTTTTGGTACGTTTTCGTGGTTTCCACTGTAACGAGCACTCGAACGTAAGGCTTTGTTTATAGCTGAGGCTGAAGCTTTTTAAATAAAGATGCAAGCTTTAGAACGGAAAGGATCTTTTTTAGTTACTTTCTAAAGGCGATGAAAAACGTTTTTAAGTAAGGTTTTTTTAAAACTTTTCTGTGGTATTTAGCAGTCTATAGTACGTAACTGTTGGTCATTCATCATTATCATTTCACCTACAAGACGTCCATAGTTGGACATGAGCCTCCCCCAGTTGCCGCCACACAGACCGGTCCTGTGCGTCTCGCCTCCATCGGATTTTCGCAATCCTCACTAGATCATCTTTTTTGGGTTAAGTCAGTAAACTTGGTTCTCCATTTCTGTATCAATCACACAAGGAAACTCCGAGCTTAAACTTCTCCATTTTCCTTTGAGTGACTTTAAGCCTTCCAATGAAGTCTAGCGCAAGTGACTATGTTTCAGTGTCATATTATTATGGCATCACCGGCAACATGCACTGGTCATACATAGACTTTCGTCTTGAGACACTATAGTATTTCTGACAAGATAATAACCACACAGCTTTTAGAAATTAAAACACAGATTCAATGACATAAGTGGTAACCAAATGTGAATTTCCTAAAATAAAATAAATCGGATTGGCAAACAAGATCACCACCAACGCAAAAAGTTCCAGAACTTTCCTATGTATAAGATGGAAACGTATAGCGGCAGGAATAACATAAAAGCCGACTATTTTATCAAGCCACAAAAAGATTCGGCCGACAAAAGGCACAGCCCTGGAGGTAATCCTTGAGTGGGCAGTGAGCATACGTCGTTTGGGAAACTCCCAGTGTCATTATAAAATACGAGCCACAATGTGGATTCACTTTGAGAAATGGAGGGCGGGCTCCAGAACACCTGGGGCCCGCAGGCCCGCGCCAACTATGTATGTACGTTGTACCCCGTTGTTGCTCCCCTTTTTGTAAGTTGCAAAGTCACTCGAGTTATATTTATCGACTCTCCTAAAGTGAATAGCATAATGCGTTCCTTCTTGTTTGTTGAGGTTTTTCTTTCTTTTTGTATGTTATGAAAATGTACTTAAGTAATCTATCTGGTTTTGTTACACCACACACGGGAGGTTGTATTGAAATTGTATTGAAAATGTCAATAGGTGTGAAACCATGTAGACAGTGTTGTCAGATTTTACTGACAAAGGACTGAAATCGCGCAATGAGAGACAATTCAGTTATTCGGTTCGTCACAGGGTATTGTTAACGTGTGTCGCCAATTAGCTGGAGCAGGGACAACACTGATATTTGCCTCTTTGTAATAAATTAACAGGCTTAGGCCGGTAGTAGCGCCGGAGAATATTAATTTATTGGTTTTAAGATAAAATTATTGGAGTTGTATGACTAAATTATCTATTTATTTATTTAACACTTTATGCACATGGGTACAGAGGCGGCATTCTCTTCCAGTCAACCTTTCCTTCTTGTTAATTATCTTTTGAACTTCATTTGAACAGTTTTGTCTTTGCACTACAGTTACCTAAACGCTACAGTTTAAACAGACTAAAATTCATTGTTTCTATGTTTCTTCAGTTGCCCTTTGCGTTTTAGGGCTATGGTAACTCTCGAACACTCTCAGAATCATGCCTGCGATTTAAAATTAAAGAAAAAAGCAGATTGTTTACTTGAAAGTCAAACGAAACCATCCAAACAGCGAAGCGTCGAAACGAAACAGACTTTTTTCAAAACTAGTTGTTGTTAGAGTCCAATTGGCCACGTTTCGGCGCCACCGCACTACATCTGGGTGTGTAAACATCCCGCTCTCTAATTTGTTTGCTGCAACCGTGTGCCGTTTACTCTCGCCGAATGTGCCGCCGGTGTGCTGGCGCGTTTTATCATGAATTATCTTTAAACACCTCTACGAGAATGCATATTATTCCCTGTTCACTACCGCCAACTCCTTCGCAAGTGTTCGCATAGTAATGCGCACGTATATATTGTTGAAAATGTCCACGTTATTGTTTTTAGTTGGGACTAACTTGGAACCGGTTCAGCCGAGCGGTTTATTGAATTTCTCGTGTTTTCAGGTGAATTATTTCTTGAAAAGAATTTTCGTTTGATGCTTACTCCGAACGATAATGTTCTTGAAACGTATTGAGGCTTGAAGCTGTCTATTATCGTGACTGTTTCATCGCCTTTTTCGGTTATAAGAAATTGAGAAGGCGTAGCAATTTTTATGTTGTTTTGTTGGAAGATTTTTTTGGTTTATTACACAGTTGTTCAAATTAACAGGTGAAGAGAAGTCACGCGGTAAAGTTTACTAGTTAGAGAGACACTTGGCGTAAGTTTCTATTGTTTTCATATTAAAGAGAGATGTGAAAGAATAGTATTGTTTGTAGTGTCTCGTGTTTCTCCGTTTTCTCGTGCTACTTTCAATAAAGTCACAGGTGTTGTAGGTAGGTACTAAGAATGAATATTATGGTTCTACGAAACTCAGGGAATAAAGGATACCTAAATTCTTACAATACCTCGAGTATGTTATCAGTGGAGTGGGCCGTAAAAATAGAGAGCAGCTATATTTTAGTGTAATAATGTTAGAACGGATTGGCTGAGGCTTTTGGCCGGCGTTTCGTTGCTCGATAGAACTTAATGTACACTACCTTAATATCGTTTCTGCTACATTTCACAGATTCATATTTTCGAGACAAAAAAATCTTCTAAATCTTAGTATCAATTTCTTTATAGAACGAACTCATAAACTAGTGTGTTTAGAGTTCGAATAATTGGTTAAACGACCGATAACAGTTATTTTTAAAGTATTTTTTTTTATCCTACTAAAGTCATGTATGCATGAATTTATTTTGCGTACAGCTAAGGAGAAAATTCTCTGCCGGAGTCTATAATATTTCCTGATAGCTACAATCTAAGGGTCTTTAAGTCAAGAGTGAATAGGTTACTTTTAAGCAAGCGTGGTCAATTGTCGGCTACATCATTGCTTACCATCAGGTTGGATATTTGATGAGGTCGTGTTAGTCCACGAAGGAGATGGCGCGACGAATCAGATCAATTTCAACAGAACTGGATGGTGGAAGCGCAGGCCCATGAAAGATGGGAAGGAATGGAGAGCCTTTTCCCAGGAGTAGGACAGAAAAGACTAACAAAAAAAAAATTAAGACTTATTTTAGGATTAAAAAATAATACCTATTTTCATAATTTCTTGATAGATCTAGATTGCGTCACTAGCGTGGGTAGATAACAATACCGACGCTCTACCAAACCCGTGTAGTGATTCGCAGCTCATATTATATATCTAATATAATCATAATTAAAAAAAAAACACTAAGTTAGATAAAAACACTTAGTTTATTTTAAGTGCATTTAAGTTTCAGGGCTTAAATTATATTTGCAATTAAATTTTCTAATTCTAATTGGGGTGTAAAGAATGTGCATTAGTTACATGTACCTACATTTTTGAAATTTTTCAATTTTGTTTGCGAAACTTTTTCTTCGGTTTTCGTGAAAATTAGGCAGGACCCTGATTCTCACGAAAACCAAGGAGAAGAAACTGAAGAGAAGAAACTTATACCTCAGTTTTCGTAAAAATCTTGCTTCGGTTTTCACGAAAACTGAGGTAAAAGTTTAAAGGTTTCACCACCGAAATTGAAAAAAAAAGTGATATTCACCCAGATATTACTGAACTTCGTTCTCATTTCTTGTCAACCCCTCGCTTTACAAATAGCACACCGTCGGTATCTGCATAACTCTAGCTAGCCGTGACCCGTGGCTCCGTCCGAGTAATGAACGTAGCGAAGCTGCAGTTATAAATTGTACTAACGTCGGGCCAAAACGAGCTATTTTGGATAAACGATATAAAACACGACGTGCAAATAAAAATCCCAGGACATTTGTTTACTAATGACTGTAATCAAATAGCTGGGCTTTTGACGAGGATAGTTAATCTTATGATTTTAAACACGAACCTTTTGTTCACGTTTTATTCTCAAATGACCTGTGTGAAAAAAGCATGTTATTTTTGTTTTTTTTTTTCTACCAAATTTTTTTTCTACCGACCAATATTTACGCTTGGTTTTTTAAGTTTCACAGTCCTCTTTTATTTTAAGGTTATTAGTAAAATACATAGTAATAGTAATTTAAATCCTTTTTAATTTTGCGTGTCAAAGCGATAAAACAGCTCTGTGACACTTTTTTTTACTAATCTAGTGTCTATAGAAAAAAGTATGTTTGTGAATCAGGATGTTTGTTAGAAAATTACTACTCGTAGATCAAATCAATTTGCATAAAAAACTGGTTTACTTGAGTCTAAATAGATTGTAACTGGAAAAAATAAACTTTTAACTGTTGATAGACTCACTTGATGGAAAGCGACGATATGGTCGACTTAAAGATCCCTAGGTTCCGTGCCAGGTTATTAATACATTTGGTTATCGCCTTTCAATTATGTCATATAAACTCACACTACTAAAATGATTTTTCGAGTACCATTTTGATCATCGTCTTCATCTCAAACACAATAGAAATTAACCGAACCGTAAAAAACTGCAGACACATTAAAACCGACACAAATCGTTTCTGAAATATCGTTTTCCATTCGTCCTCAGGATAAACGCCATCTCCCCAACGTGGACTAAGCGACACGTGTACGATTTTTTATGTCTTTTTGACGCGCTACAAAGAGAATAGCGTAATATGTTTCGATTATCGTTGCCTTGGTTCGTTTCAGCTGAAAAATGTGTCCATGTTACCAAGTTCATGTTGGTTCATGAGTTTGTTTTTGTCTTTTACATATACCTAAAAGCTATATAATATAATTTTATATCTATATATAGTCTAATTTATATATATTTAATATTAAATACTTCATTTATTTGCAGTACACCGCAGACTACCCACTTTTTGTTTTAGGTTCTTACAATCCATCCTAAGGTTGTCTGGTGGATATCGTTGTTAGCGATACGACCGCCATTGTACCCATATATGAAGTTATTTTAAAAGATTTGTTACTGTTTTAGTGTACAATAAAGTTTATTCTATTCGATTCTATTCTGTTCTGTTCTGTTCTATTCTATTCTATACCAAATCCAATCGTCGTTTTCATGTTCTTGTATATTTGCTTTGACTGTAGACCTACAGTTGGACTGTATTAGGGTGCGTTTTCAATGACACGAAGCTAGGTGAAGTAGAGAAGAGCGGACCACAAATTGGCCAATCACAGTGCTCGAAATATTAATTCTGAATCAGTGGAAGCAGTCTAAGTGGAGCGGGGTGGAAGAGCAATGTCTTTAGCCTTTAAACCCAACCAGGTGCATTACTTTAGGCAATTTATTTCATCACCACTGCTCTCAAAATGATGATGAAAACATCGTAAGGAAACCGGCATGTCCTAGAACCAAAAATTCGAAGACATGTGACATTCACCAACCCACACTGGGCCCACGTGGTGGATTACGGCCCATTCCATCTCCTAGAGTCCTCTCTAGGAGATGGAGTGGGAACATTAAAAAGGCTGATGATGATGATAATGAATTCTTTCGGGATATGTCAGAGTCGATAGCTATGATTTTTCTTCAAGTAAAATTTATACGGCGTTTGAGAAAGCAGTCCCTAACAAACTTGGTAACGAGTAGGTTGACTGCCTGATGTTGTATGTGATGGTTAAACATGAATTACTTTATTTAAAAAAAAAAATCAAAGTATATTTTTACCTATGTTTGCAAAATACATAAATGATTTATGATTTATGTGATACCACATTTCATTAATGAACTAACTGCTGCTTATGGCTTCGCCCACGTGATAGTAAAAAATATACTCAGAAAAAAATGTTGTTTCAGGACTAGTCTATCTGTGTACCAATTTTCATCCAAATTCGTTCAGCCGTTAGAGCGTGAATCATACACACACTGACAAACTTTCGCCTTTTTAATATGTAAGTGTGATTTTAATTAATAGAATAGAATAATCTTTATTGCTTACACCAAAACAGTACATACCTAGTTTCAAGTGCCTACATTACAAAGATCATTAAGCAATACTTAAGTCCATGTCGGTGTATTATTGAATTAGTAGATACCAATGCTTCGAATAGGTGATTCCAAGTGACTGCTCTATTAACTAACTATTGATATTCAGTAGAGGTGGGCCGATTACGGACTTGGCCGACTAGTAGCCGCTCGAATGGCCAACTAGTTGCCAATTATTAATGTTACGAGACAGTCTGATTTACCGATTAATCGGCTCATTTTTATAAGTTACTAGTTGACCATAATATTCAAATTCAATTCATACAGAGCCTGTATAAATCAGAAATCAGAACCGTTTGTTTCAAATAGACCAATTACAGGCACTTTTGAATTGTCAAAATGTCGGTCAGTCGAAAAAAAAGAGAAGCCAAACAAAAAAGTACTTCCACTTTTTTTTTGGATTTCTCAATACTCTGGGAATCTGTTCATTTTTTTTTCTCTTAAAAACGTTATTACTAAACGTTGACCTAGAATCCTGTTTGGCATGAAAAAATCTAAAACTGTAAATTTGTAGTTACGCCACATAAAATAAAGTTCTTTTTTTTGTGATTCGGAAAAATCTTCGTAACTCATTCGTCGTGCTCTAGCTTCTGACGTTTTATTAGTGCCCATGTAGGCCATGTGTTTTTGTATTTTTTTGAAAACCTTTTTTTAATTCGGGAATCAAACTGTTTTCATAGGTAAGTTTGTATGGAGCCCTTAGTGCGGGAGTCTGACTCGCACTTGCCCTTGCCATAACCTAACCTAACATTGTGTTAACCTTTGTCGACTTATAGCCGACTAGTTGGCGATGATAAATTGTGACCAAAATTCTGCGACTAGTCAGTCCATCTCTACTACCTAACTATTGATATTCAGCAAGTCAAAGGCCAAGTCAGTGTTTGTATGGCGAACGCGTCCGTACAAATAATATCAGAAGATTGTAGGATTAGGATATTTTGCTAATCAAGCAGTTTTGGCTACAATCAGTAACCAAAATTATATTTTATCAGCTATTTCAGGGTCAAGTAATTAGCAGCTATACTCCATTTGGTTAGGTTACCATGACGTGTTAAAATAACAAGCGTGCGAGTGAGAAACAGTTCAGTTTAGGATGTCAAATGGATCGCATTAAGAGCTCGTGGTGCGACCCCTGGTCCCCGGTCCGGAATGAATTCATCTACATGTTTGTGAACTCATTTATAATGTACATCCTAGTGTGAGGCAAGGTTTTTTTTTTAAATTAAAAATGGTCACTTAGAGAAACTCCCGACATTACCCTTTCCATACTTAGCTCTTTTACATCTATATATTTAAATATAAAAGGAGAAAATGACTGACTGATATATCAATGCACAGCCAAAATTACTAGGACTAGGGGCATGAAATTTTGCACAAGACTGCCTTTTATGACGTAGGCAAAAACTACTGGTACTAGGAACATACAATTTTGAACAAGACTGCCTTTTATGACATAGGCAAAAACTACTGGTACTAGGAACATAGAATTTTGAACAAGACTGCCTTTTATGACGTAGGCAAAAACTACTGGTACTAGGAACATACAATTTTGAACAAGACTGCCTTTTATGACGTAGGCGAGCTCTAAGAAAAGATTTTCCAAAATTCAGCTCCTAACGGGATGAAACGGGGTTCTAAAATTTGTATGGAGGCGCGGGCGAACCCGCTGGCAAATGCTAGTTTGTATATAACACGAAAACACACAAACACAGGCGGCTGGTTAAATTAACATTGTAATTAACTAAGGGTGATTTTCAAACAATGAACCGCGGTTGGGCACGGTTCGACTGTCACTAACTATGAGCCCCGACCTCATCACGTCCTTTTAAAACATCGGAACCATTGAAATGAAGCATGAGTCATGGTTAACTAAGTCATTCGAGTATTTCAGACGGTAATTTCACGTAAAGAGAGGAATTAAAAAAACGAAAATCTTAAAAAAAAAACTTTGTGTAAAGGTAGTAAGGTAGGTAAGTAAGTGAATGACGGATAGACATATGGTTTTGGTGGATGGAGGAGCAAAACCCTACCTAGTGCTAGGAATTAACCTGTGTTATGAACACCAGGGAACGCTCCATTATTCTACTAGAAACATTACACGCCGTATCTCTAAATTTAGTTAAGTTTTTAATATAGTCATATTTAGTGTTAATTTTTTTTTTTTTTGTATTTAAGCACTCTCAAGCTTCAAACACAGGTTCACTCTAGTTCAGGCAAAGAAGCAACTGTATTCTTTTTAATATTTAAAATACTTTATTGTAAATGTGCCCAATGCTGTAAATAAACGATTGTATTATTATTATTACTTCAAACATCACAAAACACTGGGAACCTCTCAGGAATATGTCACTAACATCATAAACAACAACTTTTGTTCTATGACTTTTTAGATTTTCATACAAAAATAAAAATATTTAAATTGAACGTTCTAAATATTATGAAGTCTATGCGAAGCAAGTGATAGTACAATAGCGGAGGGGAGCAGAGATCGGGTGGCAGGGTTACTTGAATTTTTACGCGGGGTCACTACAGCTTGGGGGGCCCTTAACATTGATACGGAGGTAGCTACGCCCCTGATAATTAGGGTAACTTGTACTAAGGTTACATGAAACATGTCTCGAAAAATTATTAGGTCCAGTCTTTAGTGTCAAAACAAAATTGCGCAACTAGTTTTTTTTACTACTTTTCCAACCTGATTTCAAATAACTGTTCCACAAGGTAAAGTACTAAAAACCCATCGTTCACACTAACCTGATACGCCTACGTAAACAACCCAATAGGGAGCACTAAGATTGGCTTTCAGGCTCAACCTTTATCAGATTCCAATGAATCACCCGCCTAAATGCGTGTGCCGAACTACCGAAGTCTGATCACTGAATAGTAGCAAAAGAGGGCACGGGGTCAAATACTAGTTCAAGCGTTTAGGCCACAGAAAAGATGAAAGAGGTTAGAGAGGAAATACTTTCCGATTTGTACTACAACGAGTCCACAGTGTCTCAAGACGAAAGTCTTGTT
Organism: Mythimna ferrago; assembly: GCA_910589285.2. NCBI lineage: Eukaryota > Metazoa > Arthropoda > Insecta > Lepidoptera > Noctuidae > Mythimna > Mythimna ferrago. The sequence goes on along the minus strand of OU342673.1, from coordinate 19,207,983 downwards.
GCCAGTGATGACGTATGGCTCCGAAACGTGGTTGCTAACAATTTTTTTTTATTTTTTATTATTGGTAGGTTCGCGCTTGACCGCTATCTCACCTGATGGAAAGCGACGATGCGGTCGACGATGGAACGCGCTTACCTAAAAGAAACCTATTCACTCTCGACTTAAAGATTCCCGGGTTGTAGCTATCAGGAAACACAGACTCCGACAAGGAATTGCACTCCCTAGCCGCACGCACAATGAATGTGTTCCCAAAACGTTTTGTGCGTGTTGGTGGGATATCCACCATATACCGGTGGCGCATAGCCGTACGTCTGGTAGTCCGATGATGAAACGGGCTAGGCGGAATTAGGTTATGGAAATGGGCCTCATCAGAAGGCTTAAAGTCACCCAAAGAGCAATGGAAAGGGCTATGCTCGGGGTTTCCTTGCGTTCGATGTGGCGACGCTTGGGGGAGTGGACTTGTATCGGCTGAAATGATGACTACAACGAGTCTCGCCGTTTGTCTCAGACTCTTTAACTCAGGCAATAAACCAACTAACAATCCACGCACACTTAGATCGTAAGTTTGCTATTGGTAGTTGAACTATGAGCAGTTACCTACTTTGTAGCACGCTTGTCCCGTCCAAAGGGCATTCTAACCTCTTTCATCTATTCTGTTGTTTAGACAAACATCCTCAGTGGCCACTATTCAATCAAATACATTTAGCTCTATTCAGGTGCTAGGACTACATCGTCCTGCATTGTGGTGGTCGGTTGCACGTAGACCTAATCTTGCATCACAAAGGCAGGGTGCAAATTGGCAAGATTCAGGTTACATAGCCCGAGAGACAATGTGCAGTAATAGCTATTTGCCTACCGACAATATACTCGCATCCTACGATGTGACATTGTCAAAAATACGGATGAAAATTACTTTTCCTGTGTTTTTTTACGTGCATACTTTTTGAAGACTAAAACGGTTCAAATGTGTGGTCCAGTTAATTTTTTTTTACGCTTGTATTTGAGATTCTCTTAAAAAGTAAAATAAGTAACTATTTATTCAAGGGCTTATTTTATAATATTTTCTTTAATTTTTTTTTTAATTACTTGCAAAAACATGTCTTTTTGTACTGATCGATTTTCATTACCAAAAAAACGACCCATTTACGTTTTTAACATTGAGAAAAGCAATGGAAAGTCATCAAAATAAAGTCGGCAAGAAAGGCATGAGTATCATGCGACACAAAATGGATAAAACAAACATTTGAATTGATATTGACATATAAATGTGTGGTCTAATAGAACTGTCAGCGGTCGGATATAGTCTAGGAAAGCAATACGGCTGGCTATCAAATGCACGTCGACGTCTGTGTTTAGATTTATTGTTATGGCTCTCTTATGGTTTATTTTCGAATATCAACTGTCAAAGTGATTCTTTTAAAAGCTTTGGCTGCAGAATTTTTAATTAATGTTTGCTACAAGTAAACATCATATTTAATTTTTCGAAATTTATCTGGTATTCTATGTTTTATGTGTTATTTACTGGCTATACTGTCCAACAGTGGACGTCTATCGGCTGATATGATGATGTTGATAGATTAGGGGCAGGTATGTTTTTTTTTCGAAATTGTCTGCTGTCTAATTTTACTAGGTAATAAATAAGTCAAATTGAAGAGCCGAGTTTTTGTCTACGAAACAAAAAAGTTACTCTATTTGTCAAAACATCAAAAAGAATGAAAGAGTAAATGTTTATATGCCTCATACCACTTATTAAAACTAAAAACTACATACGGCATAAAACAAAAATCCGTGATCATAAGCTTATGCTGAGAAAGTTGGCTATTTGGCCTAGCACGAAAAAGAAAACAAGAATAACGCAGCGCTGATATTCTGATAGGACTTGACGTGATACCACGAACACACAGAACGATAAATAGAAAATAATGTAATAATACATTTTGATACAAGTGCAGAACGTTTGTCATAGCGACCGAGGCGAAATTCAGGAGGCAGAGTGTTATGGAGCTGAGGGCTGCAGTGAGAAATTTGCACGTGTATCAAATGACGTTTTTCAATACACTTACGAAAAATACTTTCTCTGAAAATTTCGATACATTTTTGTTCATTTTGCACTGAAGAAAATTTTTCAAATAGCAGCAAGCTATCGTAAGTTTTTTTTTTACCTTAATTACAATATCTGGCGGCGGCTGGTGTGGCGTCTAAACAATTTCTACAAATTCTCTTCAAATCTTAAATTCAAAATTTTTTTCACAAATTACTCAATTATAAAATAATATATACAGTGAAACTTGGTTAAGTGGGACCTGGATAAGTGAGGAACCTCCATAACTGGAACTCATGCTAAGGTCCCAACACTTTGGCACTGAATTACCTCTGTTAGTGGGACGAGGTAAGTCTCTATATCTGGGATTTGTTCTTTCGATTTATCATCATAGTTACCTCTATAACTGAGACAGCGAGTAAATTTTATATGCATAAACCTCTGTAACTGAGATAACATTGTTTGTTTACTCATTCTTATATCTCATCTCATACATAACACGTTATTTTATTTAATGATCGCACCTGTATAACTGAAATAACCTGTATTCTCACCTCTATTAATGGAACCTTCTGTAAATGAGACAGATATTTATTTATACCTGTATATCTGAGACACTGGGTAAGTGGAATACCTCTATAGCTGAAACGACATTGCAGGTCCCTTGATGTCTCACTTAACCAGGTTTCACTGTAATATACATTTTTCCCACGCTTTACCTTTGCAAGTTGAAAGTGAAGCAAAGGTATCAAACCGTTATAATTTTTTTTAAATTTAGTACACAGAATTGTTAATTTGGTGATAATAACACATTATTGTGTAAATAATCTTATTAAGTAAGTCCGCCTATGTACCACTATTGTACATGAAGTTTAAATAAATAAATAAATTTATTCATGATTTTTCTGTTCATAAACACATTTTGAATTTTCATTAAATATTGAAACCTTAAAAATCGGCGCCTCTTTGCTAAAAAAAATAAATAATCGCCATTGACCGTGACAAAAGTGGTAATGAAAAAAGCCCTTTTTATGATAAATTAAAAAAAAACCACGAGGGTGATATAGGTATAGGTGATATATAGGTGGCATATTGAACCTAATCGTAGTGCGATAAGAGTCAGTTTTTGAGGAAGTGTATTGAAAATTAATTATCGATGGTTAAGTTAGCCAAGTTGTTTAGAAATTATGCTAGCAGAATATTGCTCTTAGTATATGTAGTATTATTGTAACCAACGCTCCTCGTTTATATCAATTTGACGAGCCAATCAAATCCATTAGTGTAGAGTGGCTCCATTGTATTATATGTCAGTGATAGTGGTGGGCGTTTATGAATAATTAAACTAATTGCCTAATCGTTAATTCATGTTATCTATACCAGAGTAAATTATGCAATGGATAGTAATTTTCAAATTAACTATTGAGGACGATAGAAGATCCGGTTGCTGAAATTGTAAATGTATTTATTGCTGATTGGTCTGCGGTATCGTTTTTAGCTAGATTGGTCTGTCCCATTGCAATGCATTAGTCTCCTCCTCCACCTTTATCGTTATCTATTGTAAGAAATGAAAATCTGTCAGCCACACTGTTTTCAAAATAATAAAAGACATGAAGAGTGAAACCGGCATATCTAAGAACTAGGAATTCTTAGACATTTGTTACTGGGCACGCCTGGTAGATTGTGGCTAGAGTTGCTAACCGTGCTCTAGTATAGAGTACAAACTCGTACATAAAATAAAATATAGCCTATGTCACTCAGGAATAATGCAGCTTTCTATCGGAGAAAACAAATAGCAGTCGGACCAGCACTTTCAGAGATTACTGCACTAACAAAAAAAAAAACAAACTTTACCTATTTATAATATTAGTACAGAAGATTGTAGTCTATTTTGCGGAGGAGTACTTTATATTTTATGAACGTTAAAATACTCTATTTATTTTGACTTAAATTTTTAACACAATTAAATGAAATCCTCTAAATCCTTTTTTAATCTCTCGGTTATAAATTACAAAATGGCGGTAAAGGAACTAGACTTTATTAAAATAGTTGGGTAGTCATTTAATAATTTAAATAAAAACAACGTAACGAGTTTCGTAAAAAGTAAAACAATGAAGGGAGCAGAAAATCTTTTTTAGTGTACATTTCATTTCCCACTTCTAAAACAAAATTACTCGGCTTCTTTCAGAAGAAGTAGTGGACTTCAATTAGGGTTACTGGGTACCCTAATTGTAGTCCACTACTTTTTACTTTCCCTGGTAACCTGGTGACCCTAATTGTGGGTCACTAACTTTTCTAGGGCTGGAGGTCTGAGTCCCTACAATGGCACCATTTAAGCTGTTACTTAGGTTCTAACATGTCATTATGTTCTTGTTTTTTTAAGTAGCCGCACCACATACAGTTAGATATTTTAATGCATCCGCATGGATTGGAAGCTGACTCCAAATATAGCTGATGGTGATTTTTTTTCAATTGTTTATTCAAAATTTGCTTTCATTACTACATTCATAAATTCTGTCAAAGTATTAAATGATAAATGATATTTATTTTGCAAATAGATTTAAAAAACTTTTACACGTCAATTTTTTTTTTTCGACTTTTTAACCTATTTGAGGCCAGTGTTTCCTAGCTAGTTTCCTAATAAGAAACACCGAAACAAACTCAGGGGCCAAAGTTTCTTTTAAAGTTCATACAGTACCTAAATTTGTAATGGTCAAATCGCATGAGAACCATGCAGATTTGTCTGACATGGTCTTTTGAAGAAAGAACCATGCACATTTGAGTGGACCTGTCCAGTCAGTGCAAGTATTTGTCAGTATTCGCAAAGCTCAATTCAGGACCACTAAGGAGCTCAACGACTTGACGAAAAATATTAAGGAAAGTATCTACATTTGGGTAGGCGGCAGAAAATACTCAAAATGCCAGACATACGTTAAAATAGCTGAAAAGAAAAGGAAACAAAAAAAAACCAACATATTCCTCACATCCTCAATAATGAAAGGAAATATATAGTTTACAAAATGTAATACTTAGTAAAGTATATATTAATGTCAAATAGTTTGTCAGCATCTATATATATTTGTACTTAGGTTTAGTAGAAATACTTATATTATGTACATAGTAACATTAGGAACAATGTGAAACAAATATTAAACGATACCTCCAACGCATAAAGTCGTAACATATTTTTTGAGTAAAATGGTATTTTAGAAATACTATTATTTCTTATTGCATTCAGCGTTTGGCACTGTGATTACTGATTACATAATGCAAATAGTTACATCTGTATACGCGCTAATCCGCATCCGAAACATATGCGTAATATTAGATACTACCAAGCCATGCACAAAATGTTTTGGGAACAAAGCATTTTCACAAAATAATAGCTTACATAATTAACAATTTAAAAAAGGCTTCTCCTAAAAAAATGCATTTTTTGCCTTACGATCATATGCGTAGAAGGTATGGACTTGTAGATATATGAAATATACATAGGTATATGAAAATTTGTGATGTTAAAATACGCATCTGTTCCCATATCCTGTTCATTTAATTATAACACATTACAAACACATATTCGAATACCAAATACAGGTAATATAGTTAATTATGTTTATTATATTCAATATAGATTACGACGCGTGCTGATAAGTGCTTAGTTTACATTTACTATAGGACAATGTTCCATATATATACCAAATAAGCAGGTGTCTATACTGTGACTATGATTATCTTATGGTGTGTACTCTATTGTAATTAATAATATTAATTAACACCTTGCATTGTCCGGTTCTAGCTTCCACGTGACCGCACCTAGATAACCTTTTGCTTACAGGTATGAGGATTAATGTTAAGCGTGATGGTCCACTATCATCAGGTCTGGCCCTTACCATGACGTGTCAAAATGTCAGGCGTGCGAACGAGAAAAAAAGGAAGGAGCTTTACACCCTATACACCACTATTTTTTAATTAGAACAAAAAAATTGGGCTAAATACGGATACAGAATCAGTAACGGATACGGACCTGTTACTGTTTCTTCCGATCTAGGGCAGAGCGCGAGAGAGTGTCAGACTTTTCTGCCCATCGCTTTTGCGGGAAATCATCCGATGACTTCTACCGCTCTATGGCGAAGCGGGAGAGCGTGTCAGACTTTTACTTACTAAAACCCACTGATATTCTTCTTTGCTTTGCGTCCAAGGACCTTGTAGTTCCCTTTCGGATAAACCATGGCCCCGAGGTCTAATTAAATCAAAATCAGACAGATGACAGATGGAAAACTGACACTAATACACACGTCAAAAAACGTTTGCGTTAAACTAATCTATTCGCTTCAAAGTTTAGCGGCGTGATATTATGTTATGAAATGGTATTAACAAGACTAGCTGTCCTGCCGAATTTCGTTCCGCCTAAAATTCAAAGAAAGTAGTAAATCTTTCGATATAGTCAGCTGATTGCGATGAAACAATGGCTAAGTAATATATCAAGATACACACAATTTTAATGTAGGTATAAGAGTTATACAAGGTGCAGTTTTAAAACTGCACAATATTTCAGGAGGTTGTAATAAAACTCATAAATAATCATGTAAAAAAACGATACCTGGTCAATAATCAGTAATACTTGTTTTTAATTTTTTAATTACACTAAACTAAATCGATTGATCGATGGCCGCGGGGGCGTGGCTAGGGGTGTGGCGTGCGGGATGATGATTGGATGATACATTATTTATGAAACTATCGTTGCGAGTTAGTGTGTGTGAAAACGCCCTTTATTGTTCCGGGTTTGTGGGTGTGAAAAAAAGAGCGGTTATAAAAAAAAAAAAAATTACCTACTTATTTTATTATTGATTCGGGTCGAGAATCACTAACATAATTATCTCCTGAAATATTTTGCAGCTTCAAAACGACACCTTGTATACATCGACTTCGTATACTTTACATGATGCGCGCACAACTAAAAACTTCTACAGATTTATAATATGTATAGATTTCCATAGTCTATCACAAAAGTTCTTCATCAGATCTTCACCAATCGGCATCTGGTTGTATGCGACCAATATGTCGTGTTGCCAGTTAAACTACTTGGGACTCTGGAGCCCCAACAAGTGGGTTACCCTCGTATTGACAGAAATAAATAGAGTTTGGAAAGAAAACTTATAAGTTTAATGGTAAAAATAATAAGCAACATTAGCCTTAAAATGTTCCCACTGCTGGGACCTTCTACGAGAGAAAAAGAGTCGCAATCCACCACGCGGGCCCAGTGCGTGTTGGTGAATGTCACATGTCTTTGAATTTTTAATTTGAAAAAAATGTCTGTTTTGAGAACAGGGTTGATAATATAAATCACACATATTAAAACGCCTGTTTGTGTTTGAATCTAAGACTTACAACTCCACCAAATTTCTAACGTGATTGTAATTCATATTAATTGAACAGTAACTCATTAATCAATATTGTTTGTCTCACTAGACCTATGAGCAAATAATAGATACACAGAAATTCATTCTAAACAGAAAAAAAAATTAAGATCTCATTCAAATTCCTAATCTTATTTAGATAATTCGATTAACTATTAGTTCCAAAAAAGATTTTCTAGAAATAAATAATGAATTTTTAATCTAAATGATAAAATAACTATTAAAGAGATGAATATTTTGTTGTTTGTAGAAAGTACGATCGGATTACGAAAGAAAATGAGAAAAGAAAGAAAGAAAAATTATTGCTGAGTTAGTGAGCTGACTTAGCGATAGTTTATTTTTCTCCGTTATTTGTCAGTACAAAAAGAAATGCCCATACACGTATGGGCTTCTCTTTTTGTTTCACATTCGCTAGTTCTCTGTCGATAAAAAGTTATTATCGTATTGATAATTGAAATTTTTAAATTTCTTTTTTTCGTTATTTTAGACATAGTGTAGTAAAATCCATAGTTATTTATGAGCTTTAAATTAGTAATAATGGTTTTTTTTTAATTGCGTAACCGAAGACAAAATACGCCTCCGTCATACTTTTTTGTACTGATCGGTTGTCGGTATAAAAGAAAAAGGTCCCATGTACAGGCGACAAAACTTTTGGGAAAATAGTTCGATTTCGGTAGCAGACAATGGGAACAATGGGACGGGAAACATAGTTCATATTTTTTCTAAATACCCATAAAAGTAAGAAGATTATGGTTTAGTAAGAAATAATACACGATTTCCAAATAATATCATTGACGATTTCTGTAAGATGGGCCAAGGTGAAGGAAAAAAGTGAAAAACCAATTATTTTATTCGTGGAATATCCTTATAACACCTTTATAAAGCTTCTTCTTTTTTACAGCTTCTTTAAATTAAGATGTTATTTCGTAGAGACAAGATCATGGAAATATTTGACGTTTGATTACAAGGCTTTTTATTCACATTAGGGCCCAACCTTGTTTGTCGCTAACGGCGGCGATGTAGCCGCCTCTAGTGGTGTACCTTTCTCTCGTGCATATTTACCTACTTCGTGCACGCGTTGCGCGTTGGTTGAGTATTTCGTCACTAATGTCACTGTATTTTAATCCACAACGTTTTACGTTGGATTCGTACCTAACCATTGTGAGACTCAGTAATAATCAAACACTATCGTAATAAAATTACAATAGGAACTTAAAATTAATAGAGTGTCACAATGCGCTGTCTTATCGCTATAAGCGATTTTTACAAACAACCATTGGATGGTTGGGGTATTTTATTGTGTAAAAGAAAAAGCCTAAAAGCATAATAGAGAGAATATTTACGCATGAAAAAAGTATTTGTTATCTAACCTGTTTATCAATAAATATACGAAAAGAATACTAACGGTGAAAACAATATCGAAATTGTTAGAATAGTTAACGAGATACAACAATTATAAATAAATATATCTATCTCTCTCTCTGGGCCCGCGTGGTGGATTACGGCCCATTCGCTTTCCTAGAGAGGAGGCTTGAGTCCCAACAGTGGGAATATTAAAAAGGCTAGTGATGATGATGATAATTATCTATCTCTCGAAAATACGTCGTTTTCTATGGCGTCCGTATAAGCGTGATGAACTTTGACGTCATAAACCCTGTCGGACATCTTTTTCTTATTAGTAGATTATTTCTTATTACCTTTACAACTTCGTTTTACCCTAGAGTTAAAAAAGGTTTAATTTTATTACAGCAAATAAAAAAAAATATCATGCATATTCCCTATTAAGAGCGTGAGAAGTTGTTTGATACATTCCCACCACGAAATAAGGCGATCATACATAGATGATGTTTGTTACTTGACCATGTAATGGTTCTAGTTGCTCGTATGTAAGTTACTGGACTCAAATATTGTTTTTACTTGGAGATGTTACGTTGTATGTGTACAAGCACCCTTCAAATTGACGTCATAACACCAGTCGTCTATTTCGGTCCATCGACTTGTATTCAGACTCCGTCGTGTTAGTTCGGGCATCATCGAATCGGTCAGGACGCGACGTTTTGTACCCTGTTTAGAAGCGTTCCTATAGGTAGGCTGGCCGAATTCACGCTAGCCGGTCGCTCTCTCAAATAACGATTCGGATTTTACGGCTTTAGGATTGTTCACTAGGTATTCGTAAAACAATGGCATACGAAGATAAAGTTACACGCAGAATGACTTATGTAATACATGTTTTTTCAGGACGATTTGGAGAAGTAGCAAAGCCCTTTTCCTTTTTTCCAAGTAACTAAAGGTCAAACAGTACGCCTATACATAAAATACAAGCTTTTCTTTCGTAGGCTTTTTCCGTGAACAAATACACAGCGTAACTGAACGTTAACTAAATAATGTTCATTACGTATTAATGTTCAATTGGTATGTTTTACGTAGGGCGCGTTGTGACCGCGCGGCCTCCCCGGGGAAATCAGGCAGCGATCCTCCGAGCCAACACTATACCATACTTTACCTGTTTGAGTAAACCATGCGGGAGTTTTTTACCATTCTACATTATACCGACATGTTTCCAATCAAACATACTACAAGGCTTCCCAATCCGCTTATCGGTTCATCGAAATTCCCGCAAGAAGAATTAGACCACTTTTAATTTGCTTTCAAATAAAATCAAATTATATTTGGCTTTAATCATTGGGGAAAAAACCAACCGAGGGGAAAAGCATTAGCCTCCAAATGAAATGGGAATACCCTTTTAGATTGAAACCCTATATTAGAAGAGCCTGGAATTGGAATAATTATTCGAGATTTCGTTGACTTTTTTCTATTATCACATTACCCTTTAAATGGTGAGCTTTCAAGTAATTCTTGGCTATCGTAATTAAAGTGTACAGGGTATGTCCTCGAACAATTTTGACTGGCCTGTTGGTCTAGTGGTTAGTAGCCCTGACTTCTATACCGAAGGTCGTGGGTTCGAATCCCACCTAAGACAAATGTTTGTGTGATGAACGCGATCATTTGTCCTACATAACATAGTCGGCCTTATTATACTCCCACTGTTGGGACTCAGGCCTCCTCTCTAGGAGAGGGAATGGTAATCCACCACGCGGGCCCAGAGCAGGCTGGTGGATGTCACATGTTTTCAAATTTTTGGTTCTAGGACATGCCGGTTTTCTCACGATGTTTTCCTTCACCGTAAATTACCGCAACGGTAAGGGATTTTTCCTACGTCTCGGTGTAATTTATCTATAATATTTATGTATTTAGAAAGTAATATAAGCATGTTTATCAGTGGTCTAGTCCGACTGCCCCCGCATATAAGTTGGTTTATATAGGTAGGTTGGTTGCTTATTTTCAAGATTTACAGACTACTTTAAGAAGAACTTCTTATTTACGTTCTTGGATACATACGTCATACCCTATAAATAAAACAATCTCCAAAATCTATGCGGACGCGTGTTCGCTTGGTGTTTAACTGAATGGCGCGAATTCGCTTGGGGTTTGAGGTACTGAGCACAAGCTTTGCCCCCCTAGCCAAGTTACAATCGTTTCGCTTGCGTCGAACGCTTCGAGTTGGCCATGCCGCGAATTCTTTTGTTCTGACCACGTGACTGAGCCTTGAGATGACGTCATTCCCGTACACAGATCATGTGAAAGTTGTAAAAAAATACCCTTTGCGTTCTTGGACTACGGGTTTCTCTTTCAGAAAATCTCTGTAATAATCTGTAATATGCGAAACCCATACACGTGTCTAGTATTCCCCCCAAACCCCAAGCGAACGCATTTTGCGCCATTCGGTTAACACTAAGATTATTAAAAGTCCGCATAGATTATTAAAATATTGAGCGTTTTATTTATAGGGTATGTATCTAAGAATGTAAATAAGAAGTTTTTCATAAAGTAGACTGTAAACATCGAAAATAAGCGACCTTTCCATTTTTCTATATTTATACCTTCTTAAATCCTCAAGATCGAAGCGTTAATGTAAAGAATTATTCATAACTGTGTCATGAATAATCACAAAGTTATAAGCTTGTTATGTCAAAAATACATAGTCACCGGCGGCCATCCAGATGACTGAGGGGTTGTATTGCACTTGCACCCAGCTGTTTGCAGGCTCTTAATTCCCGCTATGACCCACCGTGACCTGAGATGTAGGTACTTTGGGTCAATGGTGTCCAACTTGAGACCTTTTTAAATATTTTTGGAAAAAAAATATAACGTGATGTAAAAACTATTGGATTCCATTTAGTTACTGATTCTAAACCAACTATCAACTAATTATCTACTACTAATTAGGCAAAAAATTTGCTTACATACCTATGAAGGAGCTCAGCTTTATAATAAAATACCCTCACGCATTAGAAACCTTCTCTCATTCAACTCATTCAAAACCCAGCTTAGTCATTATTTAACCGCCAACCGGATATTACTCGAAAAATGACTGGGTTGGGTGGGTCGAGTTTTCGGGTGGTATTGTTTTGTGACGGATGTTGTCGAACCTAAATTAGTATTTAAGTTATATTTATTGATCTCAAGTAAGCGACATGTAATGTTTTTATTGACAATAATTGTACATTATGATACAAGTGTTGTAATGTTAGTGATTACCGTCGAGGCGGTATTTAGACCCGAGCCGTGGCGTGGGTCTTAAGAGAGCCGAGAACGGTAATCATTAATTACCCACGTGTATCATACAACATTTTTCAATACACTTGTGAAGAAAAAAAACAGTACAACAAGTAAATTTTTTGTGACATGACGGTTAAAATCTGTTTTCTTATGCACGCGCATCATTTTTGTTATTTACCCCTAGTGGAAGGCTAAGGTATTTTGATCATACTAGGCATGCCTTTTAAGTTCTGTCGTTTAAATATTTCCCGCTTATTTTGAATTTAGCTCTTTCCTTATTGCTCAATTTTCAAATTTGTTTGAATTTAGATTGGCAAAACAATTGAAATAATTTGGATTGATACAACTATTTAGGCACAGCGTTGTTTTGAATCTATCAATTCGCGCAAAAAAATGAATCTCTCTAAGGAAAACGTTCGTAACATAATTTTTAATAACTTTCGGAGAGGCCTAACTCGGATTCAATGTTTCGATGAGTTAAGATCTGTATTTTATGATGAAGCTCCTTGTCTACGAACTGTCGAACGCTGGTATTTAGAATTCCAGCGTGGAAATACTAGTCTTAGTGACAAATCTCGTGAAGGACGTCCAAAATCCGCTTAACTGAAGAAAACATCGTAGCTGTGAGACCACTGATACTCGAAGATCGTCATGTGACATATCGGGAGATAGAGCCGTTAATAGGCATCTCAGGGACAACCATTCAAAAGATCTTGCATGAGGAGCTTGGTGTGAGAAAGCTAGTTTGCCGATGGATTCCGCACTTGGTATCCGATGATTATATAGCGGTCCGCGTCAGATGGTGTAAGAAAACTTTCCAAAGGTTCAAGTGAGGAGAGTCAAATCACGTCTACGATATTATCAGTGGTGAGGAATCTTGGATTTGTGCCTACGACCCTGACTCCAAAGAACAATTCACAACCTGTGTCTTCCGAGATGAGCCAAAGCCGACTAAAGTTGTTCGATCTCGAAGCATTTCGAAAAAAATGGTGGCTACGTTCGTGGCGAAAACCGGTTACGATGCAACAATTGCGCTTGAAGATTGTAGGACGGTTAATGCAGAGTGGTATACCACAATTTGTTTGCCACGAGTCATCGCCGAAGTTCGGAAATCTAACCCAAAGCGACGCATCATCCTACACTATGACAACGCAAGCTCACATACCGCTGGTAAAACAATTGATTATTTGAAGCAGGAAAACGTAGATATTCTTGACCATCTCCCATACAGCCCTGACCTAAGCCCTAACGATTTCTTGACATTTCCTAAAAATAAGAAAACTCTTCGTAGGCAAAGGTTCCAGTCCAGTGAAGAAGCAGTAGACGCTTTCAAGTCGGCCATTTTGGACATACCGACTTTGGAGTGGAATAAGTGTTTTAATAACTGGTTCGAGCGAATGAAAAAATGTATAAAACTTCGAGGTAAATATTTTGAAAAACAATAAATACATACTTTAAAGTTCTAGTTGTGTTTTTTTCTTCAAACGACATGACATTTTCTTGCGTCAAATTTTTTTACGATAATATCTTTCGTAGTGACAATAGAATACGGATGTAACATTTTTTAATGATTTTATTTTATAAAATTAATACAGCTATTGAACTTCACACGAAAAAATCATACCAAAAACCGCACGCATTTTAAAATGGCGGACCTAGACCACAAAATCAACGATTTATTTATTAAATGTTTTTTTTATTAAATAAATCATTTGTACAAGTTAAAAAGGACAAAATTGCATCAAATAATTAACACACTAATTTATACTATTGAATGCAATAACCTAATATGAAATTTTTTATTACTTGTTTTGCGAACAAAGAGGTTGAACAAAAAGGTTTGAACTACATTATCGAAATAGTGCGTAATACTTATCAAAATGTCACAGTTTGGTAACAAGTGCCATTATATACCTAAGTGCAGTGCAGTAATAGTCACTTTCTGAGCAAGTGTGTTGCAAAGTTTCTTTAAACCTAAACCTATAAACATACCCAAGTTATTCTTGGACATCGTAATTAAAGTGGGTATGGTATTGAACAATTAGATACGGAGGATTGGATATGAGTGATGTGTGTATTGTTGGCCGCCACCGTCCTCCTGAACGCTAAGTGCATTGCATTCGCCAGCGTTCGGTAAACAATTGTTCATGGGAAGCATAATTCATTCGCCAATCAACTCGATACGGCGTCCATTTCCACAATAGCATGACCATCGGTGGCTGTGTTTCACAGATGGGGTTCGGCTTGAACAGAACCGTCAATGTAATGACTACATCATTGTTAGGCACGACACTTAATCGACGTCTGCAAGAATTGAAAGCGGCTGGAGAATCGAGGCGGCATGCATGAGTGGCGGTAATGGGCCAAGCATAGGGAGTTGGATCTATATATTGAACCAGTATAACGATGCAGTTAGTAGGTATGTTAATAAATTAGTTGGTGCCCCTTTCGGTTCGGGACGCTCAACGCAACTGTACTGTATTTCTGTACCGTGTCCTCCGGGCGGTTCACACGTTTGTGACACCCGGACGTTTCTTCTGCATGAATCAGGTGCAGGAACCTCCCGAACTTATAATGTCCGGTAAGGTCCTGCGTCTTGCGGAAAGCCACCGTGACGTCTTTCCAGCCTCAAAGAAGAAGCAAGGGTATCATGAGATAAGTAAAAAAAACTAATAATTTTAATGTTGTTTTTTAGGGTTCCGTACCTCAAAAGGAAAAAACGGAACCTTTATAGGATCACGTTTGTCTGTCTTCCTTTATCTCGAGAACGCGTGGACGTATCGAGTTGAAATTAAAACTATATACTCAGGTCTGCGGTCCCTTCAAGCTGTAGAAAAAATCAAACTTCTAAGTTAACGAATAAAAAAGATTCGGCCGTTTATGTCGCAAAAAAACGTATATTTTGATACTCTTAAAGATCGAAATTCATAGGGTACTTCCCGTTGACCCAGAAACCTGAAATTTGCCACAAATTAAGGTCTAATAGCACAGATATAGGAAAAAATCAGAACAGAAAATTTGTCGTTACTTTGGTCACAAAAAAAAAAAATTTGCATTTCGGAAAAATCTCCGAGACTCAATTCGGGAATTGAAGTTTGCACGGAACCCTCAGTGCTGAGTCCGACACGCACTTGCCCAGTTTTTTGTATCTAAGTTGGGATTATATACAAATCCTAATAAGGAAAAAAAAAACATACAAAATAAAAATATCCAACTTTATATCGACCAAGTGTATTTTAATGGGCACATAAGATTTTCCTATCTGAGATAAGCGGATAAGACCATTTTCCTCATTGCTATTTATTAACGACTGATTGCTTTATTTTAATGATTTCATGGTATTCATTAGCCGTGTTGTCTCTTCGCTAAAACCACGAGGCTTATCTTTGTGATAATCTTATTTTATCTTTGTGTTCTGATGATACCTATTAAAACTAAATAAGATAAGATAGATAGATACTCTCTAAGATTATTGTACATCAAAAATAAAATTACCACAGCAACTTCAAATTAATGGGCTGTCACAATGGTCTTATCGCTATAAGCGGTTTTTTTTACAGACAACCTTTGGATGGATTTGATAGAGAAGGAGAAAAAGATACACAAGTAGTTCGTGGCTATTTAAATATATAATACTTAACTAAAAATACTTATAATACAAAAAATACATAATATATATGTGAAAACAGAGAAATAATGTACTCAAGTGATCCTTAACCATATTTAAAAAAATTGATAGTGTATGAGCTTGCCTTAGATAACCTAACAGACAGTATTTTTTTGGAAATTGTACAATTATAACGGACGTTTTGCCTGTATTTCCCGATGGATGGATATGGATGAAGGATGAGTTGTAGATAAACTGAAGTAGACACTTAGGCCCTTCGCCCACGACGACTTTTTATAACGATGCTGTTGCGCGTTTCGTAAGCGCGCAACAGTATCGCTACTAACGCGCGTTAGTCGCATTTGCAAGCGCTATAGAAAAAATGCCAACGCGCCACAGCATCGCGACTATATCGATGCGAACGCACTACAGCATAAAATAAAGTTTGTTCTATTATATTTCGTTACTGAGAAATTTTAGCTAGAAAACACAATAACACTTTTCTGCAACACGGTATTGCTTAAAAGACGTCAAGTTCAGCAGTGACTAGTGTCAAACCAAAAGCTTGCTTTAAGTTTCGGCCAAAAAAATTGTTGTCGGCCGTAAAGTTGCCGAATTTTCAGCTCGTCCGAAACATACACTCTCAAACTGACAGACGACTGAAACTGACTGTTTATGAGAGTAATATTAGAGAGATCGAATTCCCCATTTGTAGCCTGAAGACATTAGTGTTCGGTTAATGGCATTAATATTGTGTGAAGCTTTAACATAATTGCGTTAATGTAAATGTTCTGTCTACCTTTGTCTAACTCTTTGGAAATAAAGAAAATTTACAACGTTTTTAATTTCAAATTCAGATTTCAATTTTATTAAGTCTTTAATCTATGTGTTTTAGTTTATATAACGCGTTGAGTTTGAATTTTCTTTATTTTTGGTCGTTGCTTATCGAGATAACATACTGCATTGTATTACTT
Source organism: Mythimna ferrago (assembly GCA_910589285.2). NCBI lineage: Eukaryota > Metazoa > Arthropoda > Insecta > Lepidoptera > Noctuidae > Mythimna > Mythimna ferrago. The sequence continues at coordinate 19,191,327 of OU342673.1, read as the reverse complement.
TAAATTTTGGTTTCGGCTGAAACTGGAAGAGGGACCGAATTTTCGGTCAAAAATTCGGTTTCGGCAGAAAACCGTGCTTTGATCGTAATGTTGGCAACCACAAGACCAACCAACCAGTCGATCATTTCAATTCGTGTAGGAATGGTTTCAGCTGCTATTTTGCTTCCATTATTATATATGCGACTATTAGATATACTCGTATGACTATCTCAATTACCATTCTTTTTACATATTTAAATTAGGTACCTACATACGAAATGTTTAAGTACTCTACATAAAGTTTCAACTAAGTACAATATCTTCTGTCTCCATGTTTCGTAACGAGACACTTGTAATGAGACTAATAAACTTAATGTTTCAGTGACATCTCGGCAGACAGACATACCTAAGCTACGTATAAAATTAGTGAAGTGTAAACATTCGTTTTAATTTTGATTAAAATGAATGATTATTTATGTAGAGTTTCATTAGATATTTTGGAAACAGTATACCTATCTTGTGGATATTATCTAGGCTTCTATTGAAATAAATTTATAAAGTGTGAAACTAATCCAGTAAAGACCTCTGATGTATCTGCTATTTTGCATGGACTTTGACAGTTCATAATTTAATCAAAAATTTAAAAAGTCAAAAAATATAACAATAGCCTTGTTTTTTTTGGTGATGTGTTTACAGTTTCCAGATTTTTTTCTAGGCATGTGCTATAAGACCTTGCTTCATGCTAAATTTCATGATTCTAGGTCAACGGGAAGTACCCTATGAATTTTGATTCCCTTGAGAGTGTCGAAATATATATTTTTGCCACATAAACGGCCGTATCTTTTTCTTTTCACTCAGAAGCCTAATTTTTTACATCTTTAAGGGGTCGCAGCCCTGAGAATATAGTTTTAATTTTTAAATTGATATCCACACGCGACAAACAGACAGACTGACAGCAAAGTAATCCTATAAAGGTTCCGTTTTTTCCTTATGAGATACGGAACCCTAAAAATTTCATAAGGTTTAAAAGTAAACTGTCAATCCCTATATAGGTACCTGGTTAGAATGAAACGCGTTCTAAGGTTCCAACACAGTTTAGATAACGTTACGATGATGATGAGCCTTGAAGACTAATCGCTTAAACATTTGACACATATATATGTAACACATAACATGATTTAAAAGAGTGTCCATGGAGTTTCTTGCATGTTCTTCTCCATAGAGATCTACGCTTTGGAACGTGCAATTTAGCTTCACTTTGCTTGGACTGACCGACATTTGACTATTCAAAAGTACCTGCAAATGGTCTATTTGAAATAAATGATTTTGATTTTGAATTTGGTTGTCATTAGATGATTATTCCCATCGAAAAAAAAAAAAATATATATATATGTTTCAGTAAACCTGCTTTCAAATGAAAAAAAAAAACTTATCCAAATCTGTTAACCTGGCAAAGAGATGCCGTGGCACACATATAGCGATCAAACTTATAACATCCTCTTTTTGCGTTGCAGGTTAAATTCATTTGAAATTCACCAGACACAGGGCAGAAAATCTTTAGAAACGCCTAGAAGTAAAATAATTAGGAACTAGGTACTTACATGGTGTATAATATCGGTGGCAGCGTAAAAACTTTCGTGCGGATCGGGTCGTTTCATCATGTAGGGCCTCGGGAATTCCGTGTCTTCACAGATTTCTGCACCAAAAAATAAAAATCGAGCATGAAATACTTGGTACCATAATTATAGAAACCTACCTATGTTTATTTATTGGATATAGGTTTGACACGAAAGTAATGCAAAAAAAAAACCGTCCGTCATTCCTATATCATTCTATTTTAGTATCATAATGGAGCGTTCACATAGGCCGTGGCCGGACGCTCCCGGCTCAACCGTCAGTCAAAGTCACGGATAATTCGTATTTTTGACCAAAAATCCGTCACTATTTTCTCCACCGTATTCTCCCAAAGATACACGAACCCGGGACCTATTATCCTGTGCTCGGGGCGCATCATCTTTTCAATATGGCCGCGGAACAATGGCCGGCTTTCCGGATGTCCGCCCCAAGTAACGAGCACGTATCTTGAGTTTTCTTTTAAAGGGACCCAGTGTCAAAATGTTGAAATTTTAGTTTGTTAAAATGTTCATGGTAAGACTTTTCTATTCATATTGTTAGGTTCTTAACTTTTACTTTACTATCAAAGCCAAATTATTAAAGTGAAAATGAAATATGGCAAAAGATAGGGAACTCTCAAAAGTTGTGTGCAAAAAACTCGTTATCCGAGATCAGATAGCAATCCGTAGCATTTTCCTCAACATTCAGCAGAACGTCACATTTATTTTCTAAAAATGTGTAGGTACTCGTAGTTATGAAAATCATTAGGTCGTTTCATTTTCAAGCTATTCGTATAAGAGTCGTTGGTATAGGGAGAGCGGGGGAAAAGTAACAATCTAGGGGCAAGTGCTCTCGTAAACCTAACGAGTGCAGTGGAGTGGCGAGTCGAGTGTCACAGGCGAGCTAACTAGCGCCAGTCGGAAAAAACACCGGTAGCGACCAAAAACACGACGTGTTGGGAACATAACAAGAGCGTTTAGCGATCTCTGTGTACACCATGTTTTTTATGTTATTTATGATTTCCCGGCTTGAATTGTACTTTCACTAATAATTAGAGATTTTAGAATAAAGTAAGGTATTTTAGAATATGTTTTGTAAGCAACACATATTCACGAATCTCGTACTGAACTATAATGTCAATGTTAATATAACATCGAAACTGGTATATAGATGTTTAGATACATCCACATGGGGATCAACCCTTGTTTATAGAGCAAAAAATAGCCCGTAGTACTTTGTTCATTTGTAACAACAGATATTTACAATTAGGGTCAGCCCTCTGTGGATTTAATATATCCGACTTTATTGTACTTTACAACTCCTGTTTCGTATACATTGTTTTATATTTTCTGGAGACTCTCTTCTCGCAACGTCACGTACCCAATATATTGCTGTTTTATTAGTATTGTTTAAACAACAATGTTGATTTATGTCCATTATACTTACATGGGTTTTTTTTCTAATATTTAATTTATACGATGTTAGTTCCCGGAGCGAAAGTAGCACTTTTCTTCAAGTATCGGAGACGAAAAAGACAAATATGTTTTCTATATCTCACAAATGTGGTCATACATTACGTGTTATGACACAACTTTGTGAAACTATTGGAGCACTAATAAAAATACAGTCACATTTCTAGTTGGGGAAGTAGGACTCAAACTTGGATGATTTGTAAGCTGCGGACACAACTAATGTTATTGACGAAAATGTTTGGTTACCTACCGTTGTACTCGTGCTGGTCGTGGGTCTCTCGTTTGTCGCGACGGCCCAGGGTCTCTCTCCATATGTTGTAGGGTTCCCTGTAGTCCTCATCCACGACGGCCGGTCTGCATCAAACAATCAACTTTATTATTTCGTACGAGTGATTAAAACTCATTAAAATATATGTATTTATATTTTTTAATAATTACGTTTTTTTTTTAACTGATATAAACTAGTGCTTGACTGCGAGTTATTTATTGACATCCAGCCCTTGACCTTAAGGTCCGAGTTTAATAAGTTAAGTTTAATGGAATGAAAATTAGGAACCAGATCCTAAAATGAAAAATGAATATAAACTTACCGCAACATATGTATTGGCGGACAGTTAGCGAGCGCCAGTGCCAGTCTTGGAGCTCTCCTATTGTTCCGAGAGCTCGAGCTGCCGTGTCTCAGCGACGGACAGAACGGTTTTTTCAGCATGTTGGGAATGCGGCGACGGGTCTTCTTCGTCAGTAGGACCACAGTAGCTGCGATGAAGGCCCCACCACCCACCAGGGCACCACACGCTAGTCCCACAGAAACCCTTAAAGAAGAGTTCCTTTTCTTCCTTGAAGATGGTGGAGTATCAGTTCGGTAATACTCTTCAAGGAACTCCGCAGATGTATTCACCCAAGTTGGAACTGTTGACAAAAAAATAAAATTAAAGAACACTCGCTTGAAGCTTAATTAGTGAGCTTTCAGCTTCCATGTAAGACTAAGACAATGAAGGAAAATGAATAGATGTCGAGTCCAGGACTAATTGTTGTTTTGTGAAGGAGAGAATTTAGTGAGAAATGCCGCAATGCTGCCATGTCGACCTCACTCCAGCGGTTTTCAATCCCTGAGACAACGAGATCGAGATTTGTCGACCGTTAGTTTTATGACTGGATTTAATATTCTTTTTTTAGAATTAATTTTTAAGTTGTAGTTAGATAAAATGGAGAGTAATAGTGCTTCCTTAGATCATACCTTTTAGTGATTCTTCTACTCTTATGTTAATATGTTTTTAAAGCACTACAATGTTGGATTTCGATATCACAACTGAGCGTGTATTTTGCTAACGGCCCAATATACAATACAAGTTGTATGTCGATTGAATCAAAAATAAACAAAGAGTCAAAGGCATATATTTTCAAAACAAAACAATTTCTGTTATGCTAATAGATACACAAAAAATATACAGTTTCATGAATTTGGAGCACACAACTTGTATTCTGAAAAGTTGTAAACTACGAGTTTTGAATTTTACACAAACTCGAAAATAGGTCGATTCGTATGGCGGCGCCGAACTGGGTCTAAACTGAGGTAAACGAAAATGGCGGCCTGCCAGTGTAAGGTGCCAAGAGTCAGTTAATTCTGCGCTAATTTCTAATTGTACATTTAATGAAGTGTATCTCAGGGTTGCAGGTCTAAGAGTCCGATTCGAACGAGACTTGTGGGACGAAGTTCTGGAGGGAAAGATAAATACATTGCGGGATTTTGTTTGTTGTGTTATGTTGTGCATCAAGCTTTCGGCGTTTCACGAGTACAGATGTAAGCCTATATGCCAAATAGAAATATTTTAATTTTTATTTCAGTTGTTAGTTTTATGTAGGCAATCTAGAAATGCTGTGTGGTGAATTATGCGTCATATATCTAGCCTACATAATTTAAAATGATAAACAACTGAACATTAATATAAAGTACCTTAACGAATATAGAATTTTTACATAAAATGTTTTATTTTTGTAAAAAGAAATATTAGCTAATTTTAATAAATTGTGTGCACCAAAACCTTGTAGTAAATTATTTATATTGTATTTTTATTGCCAAATTGTATATTTCATTACAAATACACATCCACGCTAATATCGAATTCACAAGGCCTCCATATATATTACCTAACGTATTTACTAATGGATTACGTGTCTGGAATATTTTTGTCCAATGTTCAAATATAAAAGCGTTTATGAAAACTTCGTTTGACATACATAAATGTAATTTGTACGTTTAGACAGTTGCTTTGTGTTCTCGAATCACAATACGATACTGATACTTTTGGGGGACTGTGATTTTCTTTCGTGTAACATCTGAGGACATATGAAAATGTACGTTTAATATTTTATTTAAATATTTATTTTATTATTATTTGTTTCGAGCTGAATGTGGAATTGTAGCATTTAACAAAGTCCTTGCTTTGAGTTTTGAGATTTATGTTCTTTAAAATTAAAAACAAGAGATCTGAGGAGGAGGTCTTCTAACATTATTTATTTCGCACACATTCTACTGACAATATTAGATACATCTGACAGCTGCTTTGTTGAAATCTCGTAAATTATGCTCATTTTCAAATGAATTTCTAAAACTGAAAATATTATTTTCGGCAGCTAAATCCAACTCGTGTTCAGGGGTCGATGCTCTTTGAAGGTGCTAGTTAGACCGAGACCTAGCTAGGGAAATAAGATGGGTATTCGTTTTTAAATGAAGGTGGAAATATGGAAATATAAGGCCCCTCTAATGGAGGTTACAAATTTAAAAGATGCGGTTATCAGAAACGTAATAACTATTATAATTATTTTCACGAAGGATTCTACTTAGGCATATTATTTTCCTTTGCTTAATAAATAATGACTTTCATTTAATTTTTTTTTACTGTGTTCTGTGTTTAACCTTTCAATCGTGAGAATTACAGACACAATAGAAAGACAATGGGTGCGCGAACGCCGGCGTTCGCGCGGGTATTAATGAATTAAATAAAATTGTCATGAAATTTAAATGAAACTTCTTTTGTCACTAATCATTTCTTATTGTTCAGCTGACAAAGCTTTAACAGTGTAACATTAAATTCATTCACATAAGAGGATCATTCGAATTGTAAAGGAAACCTTAATACACCTACCCCCACTTACTACCTTCTAAGTGGCCTCGACTATTGAATGTTTAGCGGACAAAAGGCAGACGGTACATTATATTCCTTCTCGGTAATTAGACACGTATCACGATACTTATACGGTTTCCTAATTGGGGCAGATTAGGAATAATGATGATTCTGAAACCCCCGCAACGCACCGCCGCCGGCGTAATTATGTTCAAAACTTCTCTGTGGCACCCCCAGGTAAGTACCTACCTCACGACGTTACCCCATGTTATATTATAACAAGCACATATTTCAAAGATATTTGAGTTGCCTTATGTTACGTTACCTACAAGAAAATAACAAAAATAATAACCTCTTTAACAAGCTCCCGACTTTACTTCACATAAGTGGATTAAACTGAAATAAAATCTTAATTTTATAGAATTACGTTTGCTCCTTTGTGAACATGATCAGTACTATTCCGTTGTGTTCAAAAGGCTGTCGATATTACGCAGAATCCATTTTCATTGGGATAATATCTCGGAGAGTGCGGCCGAGGCGTTGCGGCCTACTCGAAATATAATTGAGGGGACGAAATAATCCAGATCAAAGATTTTCTTTAATTACAATTTCTTCATTTAGCGGGCGGCGATTTATCACTTAAGAGGCGATTTCCTCAAAAGAGCTGTGGATTAATTAGAGAAAGATAAAATTTGTGAAATAGCCGCAGGCTTGCGAGTGCTCTGAACTGATAAGGGGCCGATGAGGAGTAATGGATCTATTAGCGAGCCTGCTGCCAGGGCTCCACACCCTCGGGAGCACTTCTTTATGTTCGCGTCAAAAATTACGCAATCATGTTTACAAATCTCCGCTTGTTCACTTTTTATTCCAGAATAATTTCTTTGTGCAAAACATTTGATTCGATAAACTGTTTCAGATTCCCGTCCATGATTGCGCGAGATGTTTATCCATGAATTGAGCGCTGATTCGGATGACGCAGAATCAGCTCCGAATACAAACAAATTATGTACTGTTTGCGTTGATTTATTTATTTTTTAAGTAGGCACATTAAATCCACGGCGGGATTCAATGCTTTTACGCACCCATCAGCACGTTTCGAAGGTTTTGGTTTTGTAATTATTAAAATGGAAAGGGTGTTGATTGTGGGGTGAGAGGAGTAAATAAATGGAGTAGGTACTTACTGGATTTGAAGGTGATTTCGCTGATGAGTATCCATTCGTGTTGGAACCTTAGCTTCATCATGATGTGCTTGGCGGTGCGGTTCTGAAGATCGATGTGCACCACCCTGGCATGTTCCGACACTCTGTCCTGCTTTGGTTCGTGGGAGATATAGTCTTCTTGCCAACGCTCTCCCTCTAGTGAGAAGTACACTTCTGCTTCTTTGAACAGCTGACAAAAGGGAAATATCATTGCAATTTCAGAATCATCAGTATTAGTTAACACAGTTTAACTATTCTTCCTGAAAGATCTTATGATGAAATAACACATTTATTTTTTTGGTATCTTGTAAAACCCTTTTTAGACAACGTAAGTCTAGACATGTTATATAATAGTAATATATATATATATAGATCACTGTCCTTCAATTCAAACTAGTAATCAATCGTGCAACTTGAAGAACAGTGTTAAGAAATTTTGCAAGAGCATTCGCAAAGGCATTAAACAGTCGTTACCTGGACATCTTTGGTGAACATGTTGTTAGTGTGGACATCGATGTGGTAAAAAAGTCGCGTCTCACTGAAGTTGAAGGTGAGGGTCACCTCCTCATCAGTGGTCATGGTCTTGTTCCAGCCGACCCAACGGGATCCTAAGGCAAATGTCATGGTGTGTATATGTATGGTAAAATATCGGATTAAATTCGCATTTTAAATAATTAATGATACCAACACTTATTTTTACAATCAAGTGGATTGTTGATTGTATAATTTAGTTAAACTAAGTATTTTAGAACGATTTTCCTCACGATTACTCTTTTAAAAAGCCTTAATCTTTAAACAATTCAATTTGGTTATTCTATTTCCATGTAAATACACTTTACTCTCGAATAAATCCAATCCCAACAAACCGGTCTGAGCGATAGTTTAAGTGAAGATTGAGGACCGAAAATTTACATACCTCTTGTGTCTAACTGGTCGGGCAGTTCAAAATCGTTGGGCCCTACCAAGGAGTCCGTCATCTGACCGAGGCCATTTATTAGCCGTCCCTCCCGGAGAGTTCCGTCGTAGCCGAGGTCCTCGAACCTCGCCCCGCCCGTCATCGCCTGCATGTCACCCCCCTTGGGCGCGGAGTACGCAACTAGATCCTCTGCACAAACAGCAAAAAGTAAATGTACCGCCCGATGGCGGCTCCTCATCGCTCAGCAGAAATCGCAAGAAACACACATTTCACAAGCAGCAGAGCCATATCGCTTTGCATTGTCCCGGGACGCACTAGCAATTGTTAACCGTATTCCTCTTATACCTACGTTTCCAACGACATCCATACAGTTCCACCCTCATGCACGCCGTGCGAGGATGTGCTGCGAATGGAAAAAAGCGTACTTTCGATGCCACAAATGGCGCTTCAAGAGTAGACTTCCTCGGTGTATACGTGTTCACATTTCCAGATATAAGCTGGAAAAAAAGCAAGCATTTGAACTTGTTTCATAAACGCATAGCGATAATAAAAAAAAAACGAAAACAAACAAAAATAAGTCCATTTATCGTTTCATAAAACATTAGAATGATCAGAGACTAAAAAGTTTTTTTATGAACACTTTCAGTTCACGCCTTAACTCTGTTTACAAAACAAAGAAGGGGCATTCAGCCTTGACGGACGGGTGAACACTCAGCACCGGGACAGAAAAGAGATCCATCTCCGTGGAAATATTTTGTACATATTTACGACATAGGCACTACAAAGAAAATGAAATCGTTTATCTTCTTTTGTCATTTCACGTGGAGCCGCATGTTTTGTTTTAACATTTTATTTTATCTACGGCCGTATATCAACGGAAATTGAAAAATGTAAACCTGTAAAGTGGTTTGTTTACAGAGTCACTGAGAGGGCTCGACATTTTTATTGTGGAGTAAGGATGTACGAAATTGCGATTGGTTCAGGTGAGCGGAACAGTTTGTCATACACTGTTTGAATATGCTAGCGCTGTTTTTGTGGGAAATAGTGATTTATAGTGCTCATATGTTTTGAATTTATTTTATTTAACAAACTAAATTCTAATATTTTTGTTTCAGTTTTGGGATCTACGAGTATTAACGACAACTATCTACAGGTGTATATTACTTTACCTGAATAAGAAATATAACATTTACTTCAAGTTGTTACGAGTTGCCAACCTACTAGTCAACTCAAGGCGTTTGGTTGAACGTAACCTTAGTATCCGCTCGGGGACTAATTTCATGTAATTCGAGTCTGTCTCAGAACGAACCCAAAACTTCTCTGTGATTCTAAGTACGCAAAGGAAAACATCGGCTCTGATTTGTGCCTAATTACTGAGTAAATTAAATGATTTATCTAACTTTTAACGTGTTTGTTAACAACATCAAACTTCTTCAAGTTTTAATTTGGCGTTGATGTAACAGTATTTAAGGTTCTGACTACTTTAACGAAGACAGGAGCTAATAAAACGATCCCAAATTTAATCAGCCGACTTTAAGCCCTAAATAAAGAAGTAAATTTATTCTGCTATGCAGTCATTCGTATTTTCAATAGCCTTAAAATTGTGTTTTGCAAGGATCAAAAACAAAGGCTCTTATTCCGCTGGTAGAATAAAGAAAAACTCAATATTAAGTGGTCACTTACCCTGCTTCCGTTAAAATCTTTGTATTTGACCCAGCGGTTGAGTGCGGTTCGCCAGTACTCGACCGAGTAGCTCTCGACGAACTCCACTCCCACAGAATTGGCGAATCTGCCTTGCGACTCCGTACCAGTGATCAGATACTCGTCGCGGAGATCAATCTCCAGAAATTGACGGCTGCGAGGTGATATCAATCCATTAGGGCACCACGCGCCGCCTTTGATCTCCGTCCGTATTCTGCAAAGACGTGTCTCGGTTAACTTCTCCACAAAGCTTCTTTTTCTTCATCACAATAAGCGAGCAACAAGTGGATATAAAGCACAGCCGAGCGTATATTTTTGGTTTACCGACGGTTTTGAGATCATTTTAGTTCTTAGCTAACCAGCGAATGTATAAATAGACGTTGAGAGTACGCTAGTGCATAAGTAAATTAGCGTAACAGTCTAAGTAAATAGAGTGAAACATTTATTTGTTTCGTTTGACAACAGCGGGCCGTCTGTTGGCAGTTCCATTAGAATATCTCGCGTGATCTCATCAGTAGGTACAGCGAAACAAAGCACGCTAAGCGCTGAATTAACGTGGCATTTGCTAAATCGTATCTGACCCTATGTAAAGTGGCTCAGATGATAAGGCTTCGGCACAGCCGGCCCTACTTACATCTTGTTATCTTTGGGGAGTCAAGCTCCGAAAGGCTTTTGTAGGATCACGGTCGTTCCAAATTCATATGAAAATTTAATTTTCTGTTAGTGAATTTCTCAAACGGGAGTCGAGTTTTCGCGTTATTGTCTCGCTTCAGGCTTATGCGGGCTTAAGGCCCTGAATGTGGGTCCCACTGTTAATTGTTTGAGCTAAGTATGAGCGTTTTGCGGCTGGGGGATTCACAATTATTGTAACAACTTGGCCGTATCATAGCGCTTTATTGTTGTTTAACAATGGGCAGCTAAAGACATTATATCGATTAGAGGGCTATTTGTTTCGGATTTGGGGGAATGTGTGTCCATTTAGGGCTGTGTCGTTGAGTAATAGTGTGTTCATTATTATCCTTTTATTAAACTGTTGTTTGAGAAAATAAAGCTTTATATAGGAGTAAATTTACCGTGAGCTGAGTGGAGAGACACTCTGGTCGTAACTGGAGCTCGCCGAGAGCGATTCGTTAGCAATCAACCCATTTTCCATGCCAAGTGGCACAAGGCAGCTTCCTCCTTCGGCTGTAAGAAAAACATCATATTTAATGAATGCATTAACATTCGAGAACTCGTTTGATTTGGAGTGGAAAGTAATTCATTGATTGAACATATTTGAAATTGGAAAAATGATAGAGAGGTTTGTTTATGAAAAAATTGGACTGGATTGATAAATACATAAATTCACTTTATCACTGTAAAGAGTTATTGTGAATATTATTCTATTGTTGTGTGAAAGTTATTGCGCTGTTTTTCTTTAATTAGGACGTGTGTCGTGTCGTGAGTGCCGGGTGTCCGGGTGTGTCCTGCCCGGGGCGGAGTTAAACTATCAGATTGTAACCGTTACTTCCGTCATGTGTACTTTGGTGTTGCATTAGGAAGGGACGATCTTAGGGATACACTGCGTGTTCTTTTAATTTCCTGCCCCTATTTCTAAGAACCTGGCATTGGCAAAGTTATAATGAACTTTCTAATCATATTCAACAACTATGCCTTAATAAATTCAAATCCTTTGTAAAACAAAAACTTTGCCAAAAGGCTTCGGGCCCGTCCCCATCACCACGGCGTGGTGCCGCCATCGTATAACGTTTGTTTCAGTGTTTCTTCTCAGGGTAGTCAGCTCGATTTCCGGCTTCATCTAGTTTAAATTGACAAAAACATTGATGTGTAAAGGTGTTTAATAAAACCTATTTGCATAATAAATATAATTTATCGTTTTATGAAAAGAGAGCAAAAAAATCATATCTTCAGAATATTCCGTATTTTATTTTAACATCCAAATCAGTAGCCAATATACCTAAAACAATGATTTTCTCACAAGCAATAATAAAAACGTAGTCCATCCAACTATGTCTAAGTGAAGGTATACAGTATTTCAGACGTACTATCGCAGTCGTAATCCAGTCATTTGTTTCAGAGTAGCCACCATTTACGACAAAGTACTGTGGAAATGAATGGGCCGGCACAGCCTATCCGTTTTTAGTTCCGCCAAGGACGTTTAATACAAGATTGAGACAAAACGCGAAATGTCGAATGTATAATAGATTTTGGAAAAGATCATAGAGTAAAAATTAAGATGAACAAAATCAAATTTACATTCAACTTGCCTGCCATGCAGCTTTGCCCGTTTAGATGTAGAAAATAATATTTTCTATTTCAACGCTATGTTTTTGAGTTAAATCGTAACAAACAAACTAAAAAACAAATAAGTAATGAATAATTATATAGGTAACATTACAAATATGATTCTTATAACAAAAATACAAATACTATGTTTTCAGTAACATAAATAAGTTTTGAGACCACATCTAAACGACTATTATTAATTTAATAATAAGTAATTATTTTCTCACCCCAATAAACATTACAAAAATTGGAGACGTGCGTATATCATTGCTGTTTTATTCTAGTTTATTGTGGGAGACGGGCGTCTAAGCTAAGCTTTATGGGCCTGTATTTTAGGTCACCAGGTCTCCACACTCTAACTGATAGACACATTTATTGTATGTATATATGCAGGTAACAGTAGTAATTGTTTTAAAACGGGAAATAATAATGGTTCCGAAAAACAATTTAATCTCCAGCGATCTGTGGCCGACTATTATTCTAATTAACTAGCGTTATAATGAATTAACGACAAAAAATCCAAAACGTAAACGAAAAAAAATATCCAATTTAACAACAAATAAGAGCATGTTCAAATTACATTTTCTCCTAAAAAAAAAATGGATCTTCGAATAACAAAACTAAACTTCCGAATAGAATACTGAACCTCCGACAAAATTACTAAGTTACCGACAACAGAGGTTTGGTCAAAATAATCATATTTTTACAACTTGCATGAACTGTTTTAGTTTCTATTGTTGGTTATCAAATTTATTTTTTAGCTCTCAATAATGATGAAAATACCTCAACTGTTCGGCCCGCGCGATGGGGTTCGGATCTACTATGTAATTACATTTTCATAATAAACTGAGTTTTGTTTTATTTTTATCTTTGTTCTCGCTGACATTATAAAAGTTAGGAAATTTGTGGAATAATAATACAGTATAATATTCTAGGAAACCAAAGTCTACTTGGTTTTCGATTAAGGCATAATATCAAAATCCCGAAAGTTCATTATACCTATGGCTGAAACACCGACGTGCAAAACACCGAAATTCAAAATACCGAAAGGTTTAAATGCCGATAATCGTTATATCGAAACACAAAATACCGATGTTCAAAAACCCGAAAGGACGAAATCCCGAATAGACGAAACAACTTGAACGTAGCGGTTGGTCACAGTTCTACCTAACGTTACCTAACCTATTTCACCCAGTTCAAAGAGCAATCAAGATACAATCTACCTGTGAATAGACTATTAGACAATGGTAAACACATTTTTACGAGAGATTGTGGCTGAAATAGGTTAGGTTAGAATTGTGACAAAAGCGACTTCTCAAAATAAAACAAATCGGGACCTTAGGGCACCCCGACACGGACGAGTCGGGATTTTGAACTTCGGGATTTTAAACATTCGAACAAATGAACTTTCGGGATTTTAAACTTTCGTCCATTTGGCGTTTCAATTTTCGGGATTTCGTCCATCGGTAATTTAAAATTCGGGATTTTTATACGTACCCATGAATACGACTGTTTTAACTTTTTGACGCCTGAAATAGGTACCGATATCGAAGCATACCCGTGGTAAGTAAAATTCATCATACAAGGTGCAGTTTTAAAACTGCACAATATTTCAGGAGGTTGTAGTAAAACTCATAAATAATCATATAAAAAAACGATACCTGGTCAATAATCAGTAATACTTGTTATTTAATTTTTTAATTACTCTAAACTAAATCGATTGATCGATGGCCGCGGGGGCGTGGCTAGGGTGTGGCGTGCGGGATGATGATTGGATGATACATTATTTATGAAACTATCGTTGCGAGTTAGTGTGTGTGAAAACGACCTTTATTGTTCCGTGTTTGTGTGTGTGAAAAAAAGCGCGGTTATAAAAAAAAAAAAAATTACCTACTTATTTTATTATTGATTCGGGTCGAGAATCACTAACATAATTACCTCCTGAAATATTTTGCAGCTTCAAAACGACACCTTGTATATGATGCAATTAAATGTTATTGTTACAACTACCTACATTTTTACATTTTTTATAAGTTTCTGTATAACAGAATAATATTTTCAGTATAATGTGACAGTTAATATACCACCACAATCTATGAAATATAAAAGGTAATTTATGAATTAATAGTAGGTAAGTAAAGATAAAAATTACAAAGCAAAGTTTTCAGTAGAACGTAATTTATGCTGGTAGAAAAGTATTACAGCAATAGACAGTCATGTTTATTTTTCGAAGATTTCAGTATCTCATTCGGTCGTTTCATCATTTTTATTCGGACAAAAGTAGTCGGAAAGTTAGTATTTTAGGCAGTAGATTTAATATTTTGAGTAAGGACAATTCTTCTTTTTTTGTCGGAGCTTTTATTACTACCCTTTTAAAACTATATTATTATAAATGTCATGTAAGCTCGATTTATGAAAATCTGATGCTTGCGACTGCTGCGGGATAATTCGCAAAAATGGCTGCGGTCTTCGTAAGCAAAAAGCAAGTGAAAGAACTCAGGTGGGTTTTAGTCAGGAAAAGTCTGACACTCCCTCCCGCTTCAGCCAGAGAGGATGATCTCTAGAGATTAATCAACCACTTGGATAAATCTCTTATGATGAATTATCAACATATATCATCATAATCATTATCAGCCTTTTTTAATGGTCCCACTGCTGGGATTCAGGCCTCCTCTCCCTCAACATATTATATGTATATATGTAATTAACTAGTCAACTGTCGTATTGTTTTTCCAAAGCTAATAATTTACCAGGAAAAGTTTTTGGACATTCAGTAATTAGGCATTATGGATACGACAAAGACTATTATTCCAGCTAATGATCGTATTACACGGGACAAAGAGGTTTGGTTCCATAAAGGATTAAAGCCGATCTTTGCACCCCTAAGGGTAGGGGTGCGTATCCTATAGGGTACGTCAGCCTCTATCACTCGTACGAATATGTACACCCTAAGGGTTCTTAAACTTGTCAATTTAAAGAATTGTACGTACTTTACTGATACTTGAAGTTTTATTTGGAATTATTAAGGGGCCGGCGACGGATGGATTTCCATACAAACGTAATACCACGCTCATTTGCAGTTGGAGCAAATTTCCAACATATTATGATGATATTCGGTTATAGACAATATTTATCTAGGTTCCTATGTCTTTCTTTTTAAAAAAAAACAAAAAGAAATTTAAGCGAATTGTATTTCGCACTTTTTTACAGCGTAAATGGCAAAACATGCCATTTGGCTTTTCCTGTATTAAAAATAACAATATTTCTAATATTCTCGACGTAGGAACCTAGATAAATATTGTCTATAACCGAATATCATCATAATATGTTGAAAATATGCTCCAACCGCAAGTGAGCGTGGTATTACGTTTGTATGGAAATTCATCCGTCGCCGGCCCCTTAATGGTTCTTAAGAAACGTAACCGCGGGCAGTTTTGCTAACATTTTCAACTGCATGTCGTTCTTACTGTTTAATTTACAAGATATCCGGGACATAAATACGGGAATACTTCGTGAATCTTGTAATCACTATATTAATTTATTATATACATTATTGTAGAACACGATACATCGAAAAGAAAATTAAAACTGCAATGGGCGGCCTTAATGTACTAACCTTAATACTTAACATAAACGTACATTTATAGATTTTATAATATACTAGATGTGCCCGCGACTTCGTTCGCGTGGACTACAGGATTATGAATTTATTTTTTCTAAAATAAAAGTAGCCTAAGTTACTCCTTATTACATCCCGTCAAAATCGGTCCAGCCATTCCAGAGATTAGCCGGAACACACAGACAGGCCGACAAAAATTGCAAAAAAAAATATTTTGGTGTATGTACCGAATATATATTCAATAAGCATGTAGTAAATAAAATATTACAAACAGAAACTCCAATTTTATTTATATGTATTGATGTATAGATATATAAATAATAATACTCAAATAACAAAATACAAAATAAATAAGTGTTGTTTTGATATCACGGTAACAACATAATATTGAATCTACTTTATCAGAATAATATGTAGGTACCTACATGTCGTAGCCAAATAGCTTAATTTGCCTTTCAGTTAACATCCTAGCCTTTTTATTTAAAATCAGAAATCAGAAATATTGTATTTGTGATACATAGGTACAGTAGTTGGTAATGTTTACATTAAAGTGCGCTATGATCAGCCTATTATAGGCATACAAAAATAATAAATAACATGCACTGTTAAATAAAAAGGCTCTCAACTCAACTTGCCCCCTAATGATTTCTAGCCATTCGATCAAACGCCAAGACAAATGACTCAGATCGATAATGATTAATTACTTGCCTAGCTCAGACTTGTAAGAGAGGCTGTGGCAAGTCGTAAAATAAATTTAGATTTGCGTCCAGCCCGCGCAGTGCAAAATGACATCATCATCATATCAGCCGAAAGACGTCCACTGTTGGACATACGCCTCCCCCAAGCATCACCACAATGACCGGTCCTGTGCATCACACATCTATCGGATTCCCGCGACCCTGACCTGGTCATCGGTCCACCTTGTTGGAGACCTTCCATTGCTGCGCCTTCCGGTACGTGGTCGCCACTCCAGAACCTTTCGCCCCATCGACCGTCTGTTCTGCGTGCAATGTGAACTGCCCATGGCCACTTAAGCTTGGCGATTCTTCGAGCTATGTCGATAAAATTAGTTCTCCTGCGGATAATTTCATTTTTGATGTGATCAAGCAAGGAAACTCCGTGCCTAGCCCTTTCCATCACCCTTTGAGTGACTTTTAGTCTTCTTATGAGGCCCATTGTAAAGTGACAGTATAAGTAATATAAAATAACGGAGCCTCACTGCGCTAGGCTAGTATTTCTGTATGCCAGATTTAAAGGAACCTCACATGATGGAGATGACGGGGGTTTTGTTGGCTCTGTCTAGTCCCCATCTTCTTCGAACCTAACCTGTCCGTGTCAGGGTGCCCTGAGTCAAAATCACTTTATTGTATGAATGGTTAAGTATTTACCAGCCATTTCACGGAACCTCAGTTTAATAATCAAGTTAGGCTTTTAAATGAATGTCAAATTAAGCAAGTTAGCTGCGACATATACATTTAGTTGTCAGACAGCGCGTTTATTTATACATTAAAGGTAATATTATTCATTCAAATATTTACACTGTTATGAGCACATTAGAATTCTGAGCACATAAAGAATATTATTTGAATCTAGCTGAAATACGTGAAACAATGGAGAAAAGTGACAAATATTACTTTATACTGAATTTATAGACAACTTAACGTTAAGATCTTTAACGTTAAGACTAGGCAACTAGACGAATGAGGAGTAAATTAAGCATATTATGCCTTTTAATATTATCTCTTTTGGACTAAAACACACCTGTGTTCCTTTACGTTTCACAGCTACAGTAGCCCTTTCGAACAATCTAACGGCCTTGGCATAAGCGATGCTAGGGGATTTTTTATCTCATTTTTTTTGTATCTAAATTTAGTCTTGTACCGTGCGTTCCAAATGAAAATAGGATCGATTGCCATGGTGTGACGTCACGCCATATCAAAGAAATTTTGGCAAAATTGAAGAACTCACAGATGAATAAAATTGAAGAACTAGATTCTGATAAAACTTTTTTCGTTCACAGTTCGTAAATAAATTAAATTTTTCGTAAATAATTTCTTTCCTCGATTTGACAGTAAATCGTGACGTCACAACATGGCAATCGATCCTATTCTCATTTGGAACGAATTGTTTATAGTTTTTAATGGAAATTTTAATATTTAATTATTTTCTATCAGTACCTACATCATAGACTACCTCCTCTTTTTAGTTAGGGCCAGGCCACACGGTGCGGTGCGGCTCCGGCTCGGCGCCTAAGCGACGAATCGGCGGGCACACGAGTGACGCCACCCCGCTCGTACGGCCCGCCGATTCATCGCTTAGGCGCCGCGCCGGAGCCGCACCGCACCGTGTGGCCTGGCCCTCACAGTCCATCCTAAAATTGTATGGTAGAAATCGCTGCTAGCAATAAGACTGCTATTGCAACCATAGTTTTGTAAAAGTTTCGTTGTCATTTCGGTGAGTTTATTCTATTCTATTCTAATCTAAAAACACGTATTTATACGATCACACGATTCTTTAGTCCCAAAATATGAGCAAAGTTGCGATCAATATCTTGTTAACTGATATATTATTTCTACCTATACTGTTTTAGGAGTAGGGATTACAGGTAAGGTAAGGGTGGACCTCTACCCAATTTTTTGTTTATTTATTTTCCTGTTTTTAATAAAACGAAAATACAATACACGACGTCGGTGAAGCACAAAGGGAAACATTCAAATTCAGTTCTGCGGACGGCATTATTTTAACATATATTATACGTATATTTATTTTTATAACTTCTCCCTCTTTTGTTTGGTAAATCGTATTTAGAGATACTTTGATATTAAACGTTTTACATTCAGCTTAGATAAAGATGCTGCTAATTTTGTTTTGGAATGTATTTTTATAACAAATGTTACTCTTTAGTAATCTCATAATACTCTTTAGTAACCTGTGTTTCATAATACAGCTATGGAGTAGAATTTCCTGCCAGAGTCTGAGTTTCCTGATAGCCACAATCTGGGGGCCTTTAAGTGAAGAGGTTAGTTCTAAGCAATCGTCGATCAAATTAGTACTTACCATCAGATTAGACCGTGGTCAAGTGCGAGTCTATTTATAATAATCCTTACTTCCTTACTAATGTTATAAAAGCGAAAGTGAGTTTTTTTGTTACGTCTTCACGCCTAAATGGCAAAACCGATTTTGATGAATTTTGGTACAGAGATAGTTGGGACCCTGGAGATGGACATAGGCTAATTTTTTTTATAAAAAAAGTGAGAAATGGGGGAGAAAGACGGAAGGTCTTTTACGTACGCGGGGGCGAAGCCGCGGGCAAAACCCGCGGCTTCGCCCCCGCACATACCCGCACATGCCCGCTAGTAAAGAAATAAATGGAAATATTTTCTGTCAATTACAAGTCTTGAAGTCACGTATTATGCTCCGATTTCAGAACAGTAAATAGTAAAGAACATTCTCTTTGCGAGTATAGTGTTCCACATTGATATTCCTACGCTCGTCTACAATACACTAAGAAAATGAAACATGTTCGGAAAACTCTAATGTCTGTTATGATAACATGTTTATTTCTACGCTACAATTCAAATAAATGGGTTCTCCAGTACTGTGGGGGGAATATGTGCATATTTATATACGATTCGTCTTAAGGAAAAAACAAAAAAAGAATCTCGACGATGTTAAGCTTTTGTAATAACAGCACCTGTTGGAGTAACAATACAACTGTTTGCATTTTGAGCTCCTATCCGCTTTTTGGGTGGGTATAAACTGATGTGCCTTTTGATGGAATTATCGTCATCATCATTTCAGGCGTCATTTTTTTCGGTGGTTATAGTCATCCAGATGACATCCCCCGCCCTTGGTCAGAGCGGGAGATAGTGACAGACTTTTACTGACTAAAAAACCCACCCCGTTCCTTCGTTGCCTTGCATACCGGGGCCTCCCTTTCAGAAATAGAACCTTGGCCCCAGTAGGCTTCGACCCTGCTGGGCTCCTACGGTTGCTGACAACCGCCTGCCACTCCTCGCTCCGGACCATAGCCTATACCAAGGCCCGGCGCGAGAGATCGTCGCCGCCGATCGCCCCCGCAAGGACACGGTGATGCTCTGCCCAAGCGGTGCACACCTCTACCGTGTGCTCCACCGTGTCCTCCGGGCGGTCCGCACAGTGGTTGACACCAGGCGTGACTTCTGCACCAATCCGGTGCAGGCACCAGTCCAGTGCGTCCCACATCCATATCGTTCCCGTGACTCTCACCAGGTCATCGGCCTACCTTGTGAGAAGTCTTTCAACGATAGAAAAAGTGTAGATAAATTTTATCCCATTTTAGATAAGCAGATACAACTACAAGTTTTTTTTAATGTTGTCTTACTCTATGAATTGTTCCTTTGTCGTAAGTGCGTATTAACAAACATGTAAACTCACCCACACAAGACACCGAGAGCCGTAACCTACAAACAATAGGCTATACTAATGTTCTGTGGAGGCATCGAACCCACAACACTCAGTGCAACTGCCATATGCTCAACCACTGGGACAACCATGCCGTCTATATAAGTTGATATGTCTTTAAAAAGGAACAGAGCAATGTAATTTTTTAACATTTAAAATTGCAGTGGCAGACTCACCAAACGACTTTTTTTGTCAACAATTATTCGACTTATAGTACTTCAGATATACGAATTAAAAAGCCTGTTAGCTAAGAAAACAGGCCCGACCAGTGAGATTATTAAGGAGAAGGACGTGTGTTCGCCTTAATCTGACAAACAGGCATGTGAGGGATGTGCACCTAATCCACAGCATCGCGAGGACACGTGATAAATTACTCCAGAACAAATTACGTGAAACTGCTGCGAGTAAAACAAACAATTTATTAAAAAGACAAATGAGCCGGCCCCGTCGCAAGGTGCTCACATAATTACACGATAATACTTGTCAAAACTGTTGGCATATTTATACGGAATGTTTGCGGGTTTGATTGATGAATAGTGAAAGATATCAAACTGGAAAAGTATCAAAACGTAACGTGAAAAAATTTCTGCAGTAGCAAAAGTTACGGCATCCAACAAAATAGTAACGGTAATTCAATAATTACAAAGACATTGTTCAACAAAGAACAGAATTGAACTAATAATAAAGTTTATGAATAGCAACCATCAGCTAGTCCAGTTCAGAATGAACCCCAGCTCACAACCCCTCCTCAGTCCTCTCCCCGAGGGTAAGCTAAACTTACTACCTCATTACATTAATTGCCCGTCGCAAAGGAGAATAACTATTAAAAATTCATTGTTTTCAGCCTTCCTCCAAATTCACTCGAATAGCATTATTAATATTTAATTTTGCAATGACGCCGCGCCTAATGCTCTTAATTTAAAATTCTTAACAAACTTAATATTTGAGCAGAGCGGCCCCCCAAGGATCCTATGCCTATTAAAAGTATATCAAGATTTTTGTTTATTCGCAGTCGTTTCGGTTACAAAGCGGCGCGTGTACGAGGCCGGGCCCGAGGCCCCGCTGAGCGCGCCGCAGTAGAGAGCGCGTTTTGCGAAAATTCCGCGCGGGTAATGTTTCACATGGGGTATCTCGGTAAGGAGACTAGACTTGCATGCTCAGTGGTACATAAATTTTCCGTCGGTACCGCATCGGAACCGCAGTAGGTAGCGGAACGACGTCTGTGCCTCGTACGTGTTGCGCTGCCAAATAAAAATGTGGGAGGGACCTCATTTTGAACATTAGCGACTCATATGGGCAGCCGTACGAATAGGAAAGTAGGAAATATTGTGCGGTAGGTACGCGTGTACCGTACATAAACCTGTCTATTTATTATGATAACTACATATTTTATGTCCGCCTGCATTATCTAGCTGATGTTATGAGATAATGTTGGCTACGTTTCGTTTTCTACTCTTATTGTTTTCTTGAAATATGGATATTGTGACGTAGAATGTTAGCACGTTGTTTATTTGGGACAAGAGCTTAGACAGTACCAATCTTGTCTCTTCTGCCTTAATTTTATTTAGAAGGTCTACTCGTAAGTAAAATAAACAGTGCTTTTTTGGTCGCAATTGCCAACAAAATGTGCCAAACAAAGTGTGGTTATTAATATTCGCGGCTTGCTGCGAAACGTATAATCGCCGGACCCACCTACATAAATAATTCATGTTGGAATTAAAGAAACTAAAGTTTCTCTCATTTTAACGAGCCAGTCTAATGAAAGTGTTTGCTTAAAGAATTTATCAAATTATGCGGCAGACGTTCCTGGTGTTTATTTCTTATTTTAACTCAATAAGCGACCTCATTTTTCCATTGGTCTGACGTTATGACTCGACTCGGGTTTTATCTCTGTTTAGAAGCTAAGTAAATTCACCTTTTGTAAGAATCCTCGCCCACAGTGAACTTTTTCATATAAAATTGTGTATTCCTAACGTTTGTAAGGTGGTCAATAAAAGTGTAACTTGCGTCTTACAGTGGGTACTTCATAATTCCCTGCATCTAAGTAACACACGTCTGGTTTTACGCAATAGGTTACTGGTATGTTACAAGGCTTTTGAACTGACGACGCTATTGTTCGAAGCCTTCGAGTGAAAGCAGTGACGTCTCAGGGTTTTGTTTAAGAATTCCTAAATAGATTCACGTGAGTAGAAGTAATGCTGCATGCAAGTAAACACAGACAAGACAGGTTAGGTATACAAATTAGGTTTTCAGGGATGTGTCCATTATGTAGTTACCGTAATGTAGCAGCAATTTTAATGGAAAGCTTTTAATACAAGTTGATGCGAATGGATACTAATTGACCTTTTAGTATAAACCACCAGCTTTTGGTAAAACATTGTTCATAAAATTACATTGACTATAGCATTAGTTAATATCAGTATCGTAATATATTGGTTTCTCTATTTACCTTATTTTTTTTTTACGTTCTTGCTCTTTAAATAAATACTATTTCTTTCTCTAGTTACTTTACCATATTTTATTTACCTTACTCTAGAATCGTGGCTTTTTTACAGGTGGAAAATTATCTAATGAATTCTACCGCTCTAATGTTGAGCGAGAGACTCCAGAATCGTAGGTGCGTTCACAAACATTTAAACACACACACACAAGACAGACCCGAAAAAAACTATCTGTAGGCCTCTTAATTATTTGTTCCGTACGGGAATCGAAACCGCGACACGCAGCGCAGCAGTCAATTGCACCACCGCGTTAACCGACCCTTTAAACTTTGATTTTTAATCCAAACTCTAGTTTAAACTGTCATAGTGTCTAAAGTGGAGTTTCATCATTCAAACACACACAAAACAACCCCCAACCTACGGAAATTAATGATTTACACTGTCAAAGGCTCTAAAACAAGCTTATGTTAATCTTAAAGGTATAGTAGGTGTACGTTGCTTATAGATAATTAGAAGACAGTGTTTGGAAGCCCGAAACAGCCTTGAAACGTGGTTAGTTGTTTAACGTGTGAAACAAACGGTGGAGCTTGTAGCTTTGCTACCGAGAACGGAGGGAGAATGGAAACGCTACGGCGATTGTGTTTATAGTCGACTACAACGAGTTTGTTTTGATATTAAAACTAGTTAATTTTGTTACTAAGGTTTTATTTTACTGTGGCTTAAACAAATGGTGGAGACGGATGAATTGCATGTTACTAAAAGTGTTCAGCGTATACATGTAGATGGATGGAGAGGGAGACCAAAGAAAAGGTGGATAGATTGTGTGAGGAGTGATAGGAAAGAAAATGGAGTTAGTGATAAAGTGACGGATGTGAGGACGGAATGGAAGAAAAAAACGGGCAAGAAGAAGAAGACTGTAGTTTAAATTTTTTAAAGATTAGAAGTGCTTCGTTGTCGTGGCTATACAACAGCTTTGCGGGATTATTTGAAAGAGTTACCGTGGCCCTGGAACGCATAGGATAAATCAAAGAACAAGTGTAGGTTTTAGTCCGGTAACCTATCGTCCGGTAACCGTCCGAACTGAGCCCAAGACGCGTAGTCGCGCGTAGTGTTGTGCGCGCCTCAAGGAGATGTCAGCAACCGTCGGGGCCCAGCAGGGTCGAAGCCTACTGGAGCCATGGGTGATGTGAAAGAGAACCCCGGGGCTCTGGAAAGTAGGCTAAGAAAGAACAGGAGTGGGTTTGGCGTTGAATAAAAGTTGCGGAATTATTATTTAACCGGTTGACATAAATTTCAAAATTTCTTAGTGATTTATAGTCTCTTATAATCAAACGACTTGGGAATTTTGTATAATATTTAATTAGTAAACAATGATCAAGATCTCTTAATCAACCTTGATTATTGAACCAGTATTGATTACATCAGATTTCATTTTACCCTAATAATTACCCAAGTCGTTTGGCTTTCAAGACTGACTCTAACTGCTTACTTTTATAAGAGTTAGTTATATCACAGGACCGAACAGACCAAGACACTGACTTATAAGTTACGCTCATGAAGCACATCTAGAAATTTAACATTCATGTATGTGAACACAAAATGTGGTACGTTACGTCGCCTCGCCGTTTCAGACATTAGGTAGAAATTAATGATGTGGCACCGAGTACTGGGACTCTGACAGACTTGTAGAGAGAGGTTCATTAACCCGTCTTGGCAAACACCAGTGTGTAGTGTGCATGTGCACATGGAGGCGAGAGTCTAGTAAATACTACATTTAAAGTTTTGAGATGGAGACTTCTCTATTTTGACTGACAACAATTAATAAGTGAAAAAGACTTCTAAGGACTTTTAAATATGCTTTCTTAAGAGCTGGTTGTAGTCACTGAGTATTTTGTATGAACTCCGCCCGGGTCTATATCGATTTCGCGGCCCCGTTACATCGGTTTTATTTTTACGATTGAAATCGCAAAACAGTCAGATTATCAATTTTTTTTTTCTGAAGCAAACTATTTTATATCATGTTTTGATTTTTGGTCATATAGTCAATTTTAATAAAATAATTATTCATGGTGTTTACTTTTATATTTGTGGATTTCCAGAGGTTAAAAAAAGTTCAAAACGTAGAACCTGGCCTTAATCGAAAGGTAACCTGACCGATAATACTGGTTAAAAATACTCATACGATTTTTTTAAAGTTGGCTTTATATTCTTAATTTTCATATTGTAGCCTAGTCATACTGAGGCCTGTAATGGTGCCGTATAGTTAAATAAACACTGCCTTCAATATTGTTATTTTTTTATGTCACTTAGTATATATTTTGAATAATTTTCCAGAGCCGTGTACGCTCGGTTTCTACTAAAGCTGTGGTTTCATGTAATAGAGTGTGCATTAAAGGCTGTGGTTGTTAGGTCAACCAATTTTTAATTCTGAGGTTTATTATTTTGTAACACTTGTTGGTAATCCTTAAATAAATAAATAATGGAAAAGTTATTTTTTAAAATACCTCAATCCAGTAGAGTGAGAAAATCTGTAGATTATATTATAGTTGAATTGATTATGTGAGTCTGATATTAGTCGATATCACGAGTCTGATAGATGTCTATCAGACTCGTGATATCGAATGATAGTTTGAGTAAATCGCTGGCTTTACGTTTGATTTCCGTGTGGATCAAATATTTGCATGGCTAACAGATGCTTGTTCACGTTTGAGTACTGAGTCAATAAATGAATCGTGTGTACTTGACAAAACAAGAAACATCTTAGGATAGCGACAAACGACTAACAAAACGAACTGTATTAACAAAGACTAGAAAATCTATTTTTGTCTCTTTTAGGAAACGTAACTTCTGGGATACATACTGCGAATTAAAGAACGAGTTGATGTCGTCGGTGTGTGTCGATTTAGCAACGGGTATACAGGTTGCGTTGCTAGTTCATCATCATCATCATATCGGCCGAAAGACGTCCACTGTTGGACATAGGCCTCCTCCAAGCGTCGCCACAACGGTCGGTCCTGTGCGTCACGCATCTATCGGATTCTCGCGACCCTGACTAGGTCATCGGTCCACCTTGTTGGAGGCCTTCCAACACTGCGTCTTCCCCATGCTAGTTAACAGGCTTGTATGTTGTGACAGTGCAACGAATTTTAGCAAAATATACCGACTTAAGGTATGTGCGATTGATGTAGGTAAGTAAGTAAGAATCTTGGGGTACGTGAAGATACTGTATGTGTATGTATTATGTGGGAATGGGACGTGAAGTAGGGTCCTTCCAGACCCGTCTATCGTCAACGTGATCATGGTTTAAGCCTGCTGTGTCATTCTGCAATCCAATGCTATGTTTGAGAGTAACGCCTGAATGGTTCATTAGAATTTGGTAATTCTGTCACTCACTCGAATTCTTCACAGAACTTTTTGAAAAACTTTTTCATCATTCTATGTCTAATCTCGATAGATGTCCTGTTTCTTGATGGTTCATCTATTCAAAATATATATATAATAAATATATTATATATCTATATATATGCATTAGACAAAAAAAAAAACATTCGGGATGTTCTAAAGTGTTGAAGTTCTCCAAAGTCGCTATTACTTTAGGAATATCAAGGATAAGGTTATTTTTTTTTTTTTAAATTTTGATTTTAAAAAATATATGCCAGTTTTATAAATAGAACATTTAGCTTTATGCTCCTACTCAAAGATAAAACGGGATTTGAAATAGTGACATCTATCCCTATCTTACTCAACATGAAGTCACTGCTAAGTAGATGCCTTTTTTAAGGATGCACAAAAAAAATGTATAATAATAAAACACGGTATTATAAATCTGAATACAACTCAACGGTTACACGGATTTGGATATAATTTGGAACATGATCACAGATTAAGAATATAATATTTTTTAGGGGTAGTTGGTTTTTTTACGAGGACTGGTTCGAGCTGGTATGAGAGAAGAATGTCTGGATGGACTTTGGGATGGCTTTTGCCCTGCAGGGGAACATGAATGGCTAGGGAGAAAAAAACAAAAACATACGTAGGTACTGATGATGGACGTGAGGCGCACAGGCTCGTTCGTTGTGTCGAAACTTTGGGAAGGCCTATGTCCAACTGTGGACATATTTCGGCTGAAATAATGATGATTCATGGGTAAACATACTTGCAAAAATATGTAATACCAACATTAATTAATTATCCCCCGGTACTTAAACCGTCCATTACTGAAATAGCACCCTAAAACATACAAAGTTCAGTGTAATTCATTGTCAAAGAGTCGCGTTACTCTGAGCTGGGAGACGCGAACTTTGAAAGAGATTCGTAACTACCTACCAGCAGTGCCGTAACTTGGGCGGTGCCAGCGGTGCCTTGGCACAGGGCGCATCATAATGGGGCGCAGAAATATTATCAAACCAAGGCCAAGTGTCTTATCATTTATTTCATCAGAAGGAGATTACTGTTTGGAGATATGCAGATAATATTCAATGGAGGTTTTTGGGACTTTGGACTCTGTTCCGCATACTTTCCAAAACTGTTTTTTATTCCCTCTCGCTCTGTACCATGGTCAGAACCAGGGTCGTCACCGTCGATCGCCTCCACGAGGAGACGGCAGAGCTCCGCTCAAGCGGGGCTATCTTCTACCTTATACACACCCCCCAAAACACTTGTGTCCTGCATCATGCGGTTTAACTTACCCTCTGCGGTTAAACTCAATTCTATCTCTTTAGGGGCACAGTTACGGAAACTGGCACCGGGCTAGAGAAGTGCCCTTGCCGGCAATATGTGAATTTTGCGGGCTATATTGCAACCAATATTCATACTTTGGCAATATTCCCGCTTCACGGCAATATTGCCGACAACGGCACATCTCTACACGGGGCGCAAAAAAGGTTAGTTACGGCACTGCCTACCAGTAGGTCTGTAATTGTTTTGTTTACGCCTCCCCGTCTACAATGCCGAGTTGACGCTGTGAAATTAAACTTAATTGTAACTATTAATGTTGAGTTATGTAGGTAATATCCTTGTACTAGCTTCTAAAATTAAATTATAACACAGGGACGTATAAGTAGGATGACAATAACAAGTATCCTTTGTCATGGTCTTTCCGTGTGCCAAGTACCAACCAAACCCTGTTCAATATTGATTGAGCAACTATTTTTTTGGTTTTCTACGATCAAATCTTTTTAACATCATTCACTTAGCTGGTAAACATTGTGAGTAACAAACATCCAAATGCATAAACATTTAAAATGTATGAACTAGAGACCCGATCCAGCTTCGAACGGGAGTTAGAAATCTTTGTACTATATACATGCATATCATGTGTACCTATACAGTTTACACTTAACCTTTTCTCAAGAACAACTTTAACTATTGATGAGACTGCATGACAATCCGCTTAAGAGCACGGCGACAGATGAATTTTTCATACAAACGTAATACCACGCTCATTTGCAATTGGAGCATATTTCCAACATATTATGATGTTATTCGGTTATAGACGATATTTATCTAGGTTCCTACATCTTTCTTTTTTTTAAAAACTTGCCTAAAACGAAATTAAAGCGAATTATAATCCGCACTTTTTTACAACGTAAATGGCATGTTTTCATTTGGCTTTTCCTATATTAAAAATAACAATATGTCCAATATTCTCAATGTAGGAACACAGATTATATTATCAATTTACAAATGATAGAAAACAAATTGGAAAAACATTAAGTTTTCATTCATCATTTTTGGTATTACGAAACACGTCCAATTTATCGCAAATTTCCAAGAGTTACTAGTGCTATCGCGGCAAGCGGGATGTCAGTGTCATTGTGTGCGTGCTGTCATTACTTCAGTTGCGTTCATAGGTCGAGTTTTATTGTAATATTTTTGACACTATTGACTTAAATAAAATAGTACGTAAGCATTTAAAGTTTAATAAAAGGAATACAGAACTCTTGAGGACATGTCAGACTTTAGCTGACTAAAAGCGCCGTCAAAAACCCCTTAAAAAAAAGAGTAAAAAAAAAGCGCCGTTGACGATTTGGGTTCGGTGCAGATGGTTACCGGATGGCTGGACGGCGATTCCAAGCCCAGGGTGGCTAGAAATCTGGGTCGAGATCCTGGCTGCTGGGGCGTCAGGGTATTCCCTCGTCCATGCGGCCGCCTTCTTCGCTAGCATTACTGTTTCGCAGAAAGAGGGCTCGGCGCGAGAGGTCGTTGCCACCGATGGCCCCCACGAGAACGCGGCGGTGTTCCGCCTAAACGGGGCACATATGTACATCTCTACCGTATGCTCCACCGTTTCCTTCAGACCGTCCACACAATGGTGATAACCAGGCGTTTCTTCCGCCTAAATCCGACGCAGGAGCCTCCCGTACTTGCCATGTCCGGTGAATATTTGCGTTACGACAGTCGCTGAGATCCTGCCGGAACTGTCTGCCTTACAGCGACTTGACTTGCCATGGGCGGATGAGAATGCTCCCCTTTTGACGGGAATAAAGCGTTCATCACACCCTTCACAAACAGGGGCCGGTACTCTGTGTCAGCGGGGGAGCCCAGGTACGGAGCTTGTTACGCACCATTTCGTAGGGTCGTCCCCACGGGTCTCTGTTCAGAGTCTCCAGCTACACGTCGCGGGCCTCCAGTTTGGCCAGCCGTATCTCCGCTCTGAGGGTGCGCTTCGCTGTTCTTTATTCCTCGTACGCACCTGGTACGGGTGGAGCCGGATCTTGTGGATGTCCAGTTTGGCTTTTGCAGGGAGCGCTCTATTTGGACCCCGGTATCACCAGGTGCCGGTCTACCTCATTCGTGTGATCGAGGCCTACCTGAAGGACAGGATCATTATCTGCCCCGCTCACCTTGGAGAATGGAAACGCCGAGAGATGTCGTGCGGTGTTCCCCAGGGATCGGTACCAAGATATGGGTCGGACTGTTTTTGGTACTTGTCCTCGACAGCCGTTGGAATTTCGAAGAACACTTCGGACGTCTGGCTCCCAAACTGGACCGGACTGGGGCTGCCCTGAAGCGGCTCCTACCCAACTTAGAGGTCCTTAGCCCTTTGCCGGAGGCTCCACGCAGCATTGTTTGGTCCATGGCTCATTACGGAGCGCCGGTGTTTTCCCCATTGCTGTGAAAGCGACCGGGGGCAAAGCTGAACGCATCCCAGAGGATCATGGCCATCCAAATGGTGCGGGGATACCGCACGTTCTCCAGCGAAGCGACAAGCCTCCTTGCTGGTCTGCCACCATGGGATCTAGAGGCAACAGTCCTTGCACGCATGCACAATTTGCGCATGGAGTTGCAACGCCGGGGTAAAAAACCACTGACGAAGGCGGTCAGAGTACCGGCGGGATCTCGGGGCAAGCCATAATTATGGCGATAAATCCAATCTTTGAGGAGTGGGTGAATAGACGTGGAAACATCCTCACCTTCCGCATGACGACACCTCACCTCGTGGTAAGTTCGGAAGAAACGCCTGGCTGTCATCATTGTGTAGACCGCCCGGAGGACAGGGTGGAGCATACGGCGATGGTATGCTCCACTCAGGTGGAGCACTGCCGCCGCGCCGTGTACTCGTGGGAGTGACCCTGGTACAAGCCATGGTCCGGAATGTGTAGGAATGGCAGGTGGTCGGCTCCTTCTACGAAGCAGTTATACTAGCAAAGGAGACAGTCGTACACGTGAGGGAACATCATTCCTCACGCCCCAGCCACCGGGATCCTGATCCCTTTTTCCAGTCACCGTAGGCGCAGGGTTGCGGACGGCGAGCAATTTGTATCTCTCCGTCCGGCCGTCCGGTAAGCGTCCGTACCGAGCTCAAGACATCGATGTTGCATAGTGTTCCACTCGCGTCTCGAGGACATGTCAGCAAAACCGTAGGGGCCCAGCAGGTTCGAAGTCTACTGAGGCCAAGGGTTGAGCGAAAGAGAACATCGGGGCCTTGAAACGAAAGAACAGTTTTCATTTCCCTAAAAGTCTGACACTAAAAGAGCGGCAGAAGTCATTGAATAATTTCCCACCTATGAAAAAAAAGCTCTCGCCTCCATAACATTTTCTGATTTGACCACAAGAAGACCACCTTGGAGGCACGGCTGGAAAGACCTCACGGCGCGGGCGTCCTCACCTTCCGCATGACGCAGGTTCTCACAGGACACGTAAGTTCAGTAGGTTCGGGCTGTACCGGATTCGTACGGAAGTGACGCCCGAGTGTCGCCACTGTGCGGAACGCCCGGAGGACACGGTGGAGCACGCAGTGGAGGTGTGCCGCTTAGGCAGAGCATCGCCTTGCCCTCGTGGAGGTGATCGGCGGCGGCGATCTCTCGTGCCAGACTTTGGTACAGGCCATGGTTCGGAGCGAGGAGGATCAGTGGCAGGCAGTCGCCTCCTTCTGCAAAGCAGTAATGCTAGCAAAGGAGGTAGCCAACCGTATCAGGCAACGGCGCTCACAGCCGCTGCCGGGATTCCGATCCCAATTTCCGGCCACCGTAGGCGCGGGCTTGCGGACGGCGAGCAATTGGTAGCTCGCTGTCCGACCGTCCGGTAACAGTCCAGATCGAGCCCAAGTCATCGACTGCGCGAACTGTTCCCGTGCGCCTCAAGGAGTTGTCAGCAACAGAAGGGGTCCAACCGGGTCGAAGCCTACTGGGGCCAGGGTTAGCTCCGAAAGGTAGCTCAGCCCCGGTACGAAAGGCAACGAAGGAACAGGAGTGGGTTTTTAGTCAGTAAAAGTCTGACACTATCTCCCGCTCCACCCAAGAGCGGGGAGTGTCATTAGGTGATTTACCCACCGTAAAAAAAGACTACCTTTGTATGACATATCTGCTATTGATATCATATGTTGAGATATTGGCGCGGTAATAAAATTTCCAAAAAACGCATTACTACATAGTTCGTACATTCACAAACAATTCCCGAAATATTCGGCAAAAATAAAGCAAAAAATTAATATACCTCATTTTAATAACAATAAATTGTAAGACGCTCACATACACACACACAGCTGTATCAATCCGTCACTTGTTTTTGTCAAACAGAGATAGCTATATTCCGCGAACGAATTTTGAATACGCGTCAACTTGCAGTTGCGAGTAACATTCGCCGGCCTCTTAATAGTTTGTGAGTTTATTGCGTTCATAGAGACAGACTCAGTGAGAGACTAGTTTTTATTATATGTAAGGATATTATGTTTATGTCAAGCTGGTGTCCTCAACTATATCTCCGAACGCTAGTTTTGTGTAAAATATCTAAGTTTTTCCATTTGAAATTTTAGTACTTGGGATAAACGTATGAATCAAGACAGATTTTCCGCAAGAAGCGAAGATTTCTTGCTAGCCTTATTAATTACGGAGATTACACGGTAAGATTTTGTTAATGTTTAAAGAATTTATTAGCTAAGTGTTGTCTGTTTGTTTGTGAAAAAGAAAATCCTGAGTTCGACTTCCATGTAGAGTAAAGATAACATTATGAACAAACAAAATACAATATTAGTGTCGTGACTATACTATTAAAATCTAGCAAAATACGGGGACGGTCGTTATATCAACATAATTAAAATCTGAAGAGCAGTAGTGACCCAATGATAACGGCACCGGCTTACGGGTTGTAGGTGGCGGGTTCAAACCCAGCCAGGCACGCTACTTTGTGTGATTTATTTCATCGCCATTACTCTAAAAACGGTGAAAGCAAACATCGTGAGTCGTGTCCTAGAACTAAAAATTCGAAGACCTATTATTTGACATTAACCAAAACGCTTTGAGCCCGCGTGGTGCATACTCGTACAACCTGAAAAGCTGTCAAAAAACTATAATAATTTTAAAACGCACCCCGATACCTTTATAACTTAAAAACACACAGAAAAAGTTTAAAACGTTCGG
Source organism: Mythimna ferrago (assembly GCA_910589285.2). Classification (NCBI taxonomy): domain Eukaryota; kingdom Metazoa; phylum Arthropoda; class Insecta; order Lepidoptera; family Noctuidae; genus Mythimna; species Mythimna ferrago. Next base: position 19,158,672 of record OU342673.1, on the reverse strand, counting down.
TATTTCAAACCAGCTTCTGTTATATGACAGGAGAAAGCACGGTCCGTAATATGTGCCAACGGAAATGAAGACCATAAGGCAAGTTAAAAAGTGAAGTAAGACAGATCTATACTTTTAATGTGGAAACTTTTGTGCTAACTTTACAAATAAAATAGAACCTTAATGCTCTATATTTTTTATAGTTACAAGGGAATCGTTTATCTTGGTCTACGTGAAGAGGAGGGTTGAAACGCATACTACAAAAAAAAAAATTAAGAGTATACATGTCAATGAATGGAGTGGGAGAGGGAAGCCAAGGAAAAGATGGATGGCGTGAGGAGTGATATGAAAGAAAAGGGAGTCAGTGATAGCGTGACGGTTGACTGGACAGAATGGAAGAAAAAAACGTGTTGCGCTCACCCCAAGTAGAGGATGATAAAGAAGACGATAGACAAGAGCAGGATGATATTATTTTAGGTCATAAATTAATAATTCATTTAATGCAAATATGGCTGTTTAAGGTTTGATTAGATGCTCCCATATTTTATAATCTTAACGAAAAGCTTAAAGTTTTGAGGAAAAAACACACAGCAACTGGAAGTGGGCTGGCTACGTCCTACAAATGCTTCTGGATAGATGAGCTAATATTATCACTCACTGGGCGACTTAGGAACTTCCAGCCTAGGTCGTCTACGGCAAAGGTGGTGTGACGACTTGATCATGTATCAGGGAACGCCCTAGATAAAGAGGTTTGGCTGAAGAACTGGGAGGCATTTGTCCAGGAGTGGCTCTCGCCACAAATCCATATTATTTTTTTGTTTATGTAAAAAAAGGAAAACTTAGATTGGCCATAAGTGACGAGAATTAGGGTTGGTAATTTGAAGGTTTATCGAGATTATACTCGTAGATTGATCGAAATACTAGACTAACAAAATTTCTTAAACCCACAAACGGTTTTCAGAATTCCATTGACTATATCAAAAATATAAAGCAGAATATACTCAGGTTATATACGAGTAAGTTTGTTTATTTTCTTCAAATACGAAAATATTGTTTGGAATATCTCGCCTTTAGGGTCAAATCTAAAGAAAATGAACTTGTTTGAATTTTCTTTTCGCCCAAGAGTCTTTTCAAAGTTAGAAAAACGGAGCAACGTTCTAACTTGTCTGGACTTTTGCATTGATTTTATATTCTTATTGTAGGTATCTTTTGTTTTGGATTTTATTCGAGTTTCTTCATTGAACGAACAAGTTTTTCGTTTAATTCGACGTAATGTACGAGTAGAATTGGACTAACTTTGACTTTAAAAGAGTGGATTTGAACTAAATTTGAAATATTTTTCAGATAGATAATTTTTGAAAGTTTTCAAATTAATCTATTTGTGAAAGTATTCATCATCATCATCATCATCAGCCTTTTTTTTTTTTTTAATGTTCCCACTGCTGGGACTCAGGCCTCCTCTCTAGGAGAGGGAATGGGCCGTAATCCACCACGCGGGCCCAGTGCGGGTTGGTGAATGTCACATGTCTTCGAATTTTTGGTTCTAGGACATGCCGGTTTCCTCACGATGTTTTCCTTCACCGTTTTGAGAGCAGTGGTGATGAAATAAATTACACAAAGTAATGCGCCTGGCTGGGTTCGAACCCGCGACCTACAAATCGTAAGTCGGGGCCATTACCACTCGGCCACCACTGCTCCTCACTCCTCCTCCTCTGCTCCTGTGAAAGTATTATGTTATAGAAAAGTTATTTGAAATTACTCAAAAAGAATAAGACTAAAGACTGAATGCCAATTATGTACTTTTTCATTCCTGAAGGCGTTTCGTTATTTTATAAATTGTTAGGTAGCGATTTGTTACTGCTCCAGTAGACTGAATAATGAGCATGATTGTATTCTAGGTACGAGTATATGTATTTTTTTACAACTTTTTATAAGTTCTAATGTTGATAAATAAAAAAAATCAAGGCATTTTGAACTTACTGTTTATGAACATACAGTATTCGGTGGACATTTCAAGAATTTATTTAAAGTCCTAAAGTTGACAAATACCTAATACTTTTTTCTTTTTTTAATTTAATGTGTCTGTAATAAAAATTAGTTGAATTTCATCCTATGCAGGATGTCAACTCGATATAGCCCTAGGACGATCTTAATTTCATGAAAATCGGTTTTCGATTTGGGAAGCGCTAGACGGTGAAAATGATGTGAGTACGTCACTTACACCGTCTAGCTCGTGAAGTGATGAACTTAATAGTGTTAATTTATATTTTAACTCTTGATTGAATCAAAGTCTATTAATTTGTTGTGGTAATGTCCTCGTAACATAGGAGGTCGCTCGATTGACTCTAGTTACGCTTCTCTGGTCACAGTTAATGCGTTGGTCCTACGATTAAACTATAATTACAGACAAGATGATTTAATGCATGTCTAAGCATGCCGAAGACTATTGGGTGTCATGGGGAAACCCGTGGATATAAAACGCACGGCAACTAAAGGAACATAGGTGTGGTTTCAGTCAGAATAAATTAGTTAAACCCTACCGCCCAACCCTAGACCGGGAGCAGTCACAAAAAGTCTATTTTACAACATATATTAAAAAAAAAAAATATTAGAGATCCCACTCCATTATGTTTTCTTTCTTATTGAATACAAAACAAAATAAATATTGTATGGCTTCGTAACGTAAACGTCAGTTTGATAAGGATATTTCAGCAAAAAGTCTATTTTATCATGAGTATTTAATCTTAAAAGATGCTTAGGGAAAAATAAACATGACGTGAACATAACAAAGCCTCGTCTCTGAAATATGCGACTTGAAAATAATAGGAAATTCTCATGTATGTGAGTTGAGATGTACCGTATACACTTGAGCTACAAGGTAGATACATACAGAAAGTTAATGTCGAGCGACGGCCGAAATCAGGTGTAATGTCGGGTGAAATGCTACTCTATACGCTGACGCGTGCGTATATAGTAAGGCCTAGAGCCTACTGTCCACGGACGCGTGCGTACACAGTACGGCCTAGGGCCTACTGTCCACGGACGCGTGCGTACACAGTACGACCTAGGGCCTACTGTCCACGGACGTGTGCGTACACAGTACGGCCTAGGGCCTACTGTCCACGGACGCGTGCGTACACAGTACGGCCTAGGGCCTACTGTCCACGGACGCGTGCGTACACAGTACGGCCTAGGGCCTACTGTCCACGGACACGTGCGTACACAGTACGACCTAGAGCCTACTGTCCACGGACGCGAGCGTACACAGTACGGCCTAGGGCCTACTGTCCACGGACGCGTGAATTCAAACGCGTATTCGTCATTATGCGCTTAAACTCTGTTAACAAAGCGGCAATCACACGATTGATCAACGCTGCCGCTCAGTCGACAGAGTTTCATAGGTTTGTATGTAAGCAAGCAGGTATCATCATCATCATCATCATCAGCTTTTTAATGTTCCTACTGCTAGGACTCAGGCCTCCTCTCTAGGAGAGGGAATGGGCCGTAATCCAACACGCGGGCCCAGTGCGGGTTGGTGAATGTCACATGTCTTCGAATTTTTGGTTCTAGGACATGCCGGTTTTCTCACGATGTTTTCCTTCGCCGTTTCGAGAACAGTGGTGATGAAATAAATTACTCAAAGTAAGCCTGGTTAGGTTTGAACTCGCGACCTACAAACTCGCAAGTCCGGGCCGTTACCACACGGCCAACACTGCTCAGGTATATAGCATAGCATAGTCGGCCTTCTAATGTTCCCACTGTTCGGACTCAGGCCTCCTCTTTAGGAGAGGGAGGTATACGTCAAGCGTATAATAATGAATCGTCTATAAAGCTACGCGTTCGTGGACAGTACGGCTTAAGCTGTGGTTTCTCGATCTTAGTGCCCGCTGACGCATTCTGGTGCTGTGCGGTTGGCGTTGTGGTTGAGCAATTGGCTGCCTCACTATGTGTTGCGGTTTCGATTTCCGCTCAAAACAATTTATTGTACGGCTTACGGATATTTGTTCTGGGTGACTTGAGTACGTGAGTTTAAGTACATGTTTGTAAACGCATTCATTATGCCTCGAAAAGAAAAGGTGACAATTGTATTAGTGCTAACGTCAACCAAAAGTTCAAAATGTATGGGTATTGATATGACCACGTTTGTTTTTGCGGTGTGTAACCATCTGTGTCCTCTCACTCTAGGTTGGAGCGAGGGACTCGGACTTTTACTGACTAAAACCTAACTTTGTTCCTTCATTTGCCCTTTGCAATCTACGGCCATGGTATTCAAAAGTTTCTGTATCTGATATGACCACGTGACGCTTGTGAATCCGTTGTATTTTTCGCTGGTTTTACAAAGCCAACCTTCTGTTGTTCAAATTGAGTGTTGTAACAGAAGTAACGATGTCGTGCTGCGCAAGGTTCTGCTAACTGGCATTAGGTAGCGCCGCTGGCTCCGAGAGGCCAATCTGTTGCAACGTGGCTATTAACAACAGCTCAATTTCCATTTTGATTCAAACAGCAATGTTAACAAGATCATCCTGGAGAAGGCGTAAAGACTGATCTACATTGTGCCTTTATGGTGATAAAAAACACAATCATGTGTTAAATGGTAATATTTTGTCTAAATTTTGCTTCTGCTTATGGTTTAGGACCCGGTGAAAACGATTTGTAACCTAAGACCATTATTTTAATGCATTTATTTTTATTTTTTTTTGGGATTAAAAGCTAATAAAAACGTTGGTTTTTTAGACGTCTCGGTAAGTACATCTTAAAAGAGAAATTTAGTAAAAAAACTTAAGAGAGTAGCAAAAGTAGTATTTTAAATTCAATCTCCAATTCAAACCAACCAACCATCGAGTGCACCTACATTTTTAAAAAGCTATTGCTAAAGTACACGTGCGCAATGAAATAAAAAAGCCTTCAAAGCACGTGCCGTCATCGCTTGCAGGCTTCCCGACAGTTCCGTTTCACTCTAACCATAATACACGCAATGACAAAACTGACAGATAAACTTGTTTTGTTCTGGTTGAATAGGTAATTCTCAGCGTGTTTCCGACAGACGTGAAAATGCAGATATGCGTATACTTGGCGTCACGGAAAAGTACCCAGGTAACACAGGGAGATGGCAGGTACGTCAGGCAGGTAAATGTTACACTGAAAATGCGTGGACCGTTTTAGACGCGCCTAAATATTTTGTTAATATGCGAAGCTTTACAGCTGTGCTCACATCACTTTGTCTTAAACATTGTCGGTAAGTCGACCTGAATAGTTAATCTTTTGTAAGTATGTGCATTTGTCTAAAAGAGCTCCGTATTTTATGAAATTATTTTTTTTGCGTCCACTTACACAAAATTGGTGTTTAATATTTCTAAACCTTGTTTTTGTACCAGATTGGGCACAAAATACTTAATCACTTGAAGATGTTTACATCTTACATTTTCTACGCTTTAGTTGGCAAGAGACTCGTTCATTTTATTTGGAGGAATTCGGTTTGATCTGGAAATAACGAGGTGGCTGAGTTTTGGCAATGTTTCCAAGATTTGTAGAAATCAAGGTATATGACGAAAATAGTGGTAACATTGTTGAAGAGAGGGGAAAAAATGTTTTTACTGCGATGTACTTTAAATAATTTATTTTGCCGCTTTTATCGTCGAACTCGCTTTTAAAGCACGTTTTTGTTTGTGTAATTATTGGCTCCGTAACGTTCACGTACGAGTTTATTGGAGGTCGTTAAAATTGTGTGTACTTTGCAAAATTGCATTTTAAAATCGGCTGCTAAGGCCGTGTTTGTGTACACGCTTTATATTTACAAAAAGGTCACAATTATTCCGGTACATTCATGTTACAGCACCGCATGTTCATACAGAGTGAGTGGGAGGTGAAATGTGGTTTCACATGAGTGTAAGAGGGAGGGGAACAGCGTCCTCTTGCGGGAACAATTTGTCACTGTCTCCGCCAATTTCCTCTTGTAACTAGTTTTTTCTTTGCGCCACGTAAATTTAATTTCAGCTCTTTGTTGAACCGGTTTGAACCGGTTGTAGCCGGTTGCTACTAGTCCGCAAACTTTTTTCTTTAGTGTTTTCTCGCTTGAGTTTGATTTCTACATGTCGTGTTTGTTGTTCAAATTATGTTCAGCTTTGTTTGCTTTGAGTTTTCTATATTAGCCTTAATCATCATCATCATCATTTCAGCCGAAAGACGTGCACTGTTGGACATAGGCCTCCCTCTAGTGTCGCCATAATGTACGGTCCTGTGCGTCTCGCATCCATCGGATTCCCGCAACCCTTTACCAGGTCATTGGTCCACATTGCCAGCCTTAATAGTGCACCTGTATTACCAAACACGGTGTAATTATCTCATTTTTGTAACACAATATAAAACTTTTGTCCGCATACTGCGGCCCTAGAACGCAAAGGGCTACTGAAGGAAGACGGGTGGGAGTTGTCAGTGACAATCTGACTTGATTAATAAAATCTTACATCAATTTAAGATAGGAATCTAAGGAGTGCTAGCGGTGGGACTTTGGTTTTTAGGTTTTCATTTTAAATGACTCAAAAGGTTACGGTTAGAATTATAATATTGTTAGACTTAAAAAGACACTAAATATGTATTAAAAAGTTCAATTTTTGTATCATAATCTGAATAATGATCGCCTATATATAACTACAATGATGTTTATATATATTATAGTTAACATGATAACCACTATTCGGCTATGCTCCGTACTTTGTCATACTACATCGTGTAAGAATCTGAGACCAAAAGCGTGAAAAAGGCTCGTCCCTTATTTCACGCCGGTTGCCCAACACGCTACCGCTGTTATCCTAAAAAAAGCATAAAAATCATGTCAGAAACAAGGACCCTTCACTCTATGTTAAGATATAACCTCGCTGAGAGGAAAATATTTGGGGAAATTTTTGCTGTATGTAAACAACACTTGCATTTATTAAATATTAAAATGTAAGTGAATTGGAAACGGAAATTGCAATTACATTTTAGGCGAAGGCAGTAATGATGTATATGGAATGCGATATAAAGGATGTACGACTTAAAAGCCAAAGTAAAAGATTAAAATTTTTACCGTAGTAATATTTCGTAGCAGTGTGCTACGAAATATCACAGCGCGTAGCACCGGTTACGAAATTTCATAGCGCGTTGCACCAGTTACGATTTGTAGTTGTAGCCAATACTGGTTCCATTTTGTGTTTGATTACAATACGAAGTTTATAGTATTACAAAATGAAAGAAAGCAAAATGTAAATGGTTATATTTCTTGAGGCATTGTTGGACGATTTCTTTGAAGGTTGGGTAATTGTTTCCAACATTGCCAGGGGGCTATTATGGTGAATGGTTTCTTAGAAGGTTTGGTAATTACTTCCTCAATGCCAAGGTTATTCGGGGAAGGGACGGAAATAACATTCAATCATACGATTCTTTTTTGAGTAGGTATCATTTGTGAACTAATATTCTATGTAGATAAAAATAACTGTAAGCAGCCCGTGGAACCGAGCCAAGCCTTCCACATCATACACCACTAATTTTTAATTAGTACAAATACCTAAAGGGCTTATTAGAAATGTTTTTGTTATTATTTAAGTAGTCTCAATAAATAATATTCATAAACAGCAAAGTTATTAGCCTTTGTTTATGTCTCAAAATGTCCGTCAACTTATGGAAATATTGTACAGGGTATTGATTATATGAATGAATGAAAATGTAAAAACACTGCTCGTAGTGCTTTCCAGTAGAAATTATGAATTTACCAAATATGAAAAATTTTCGTGGACAATTTAAGGATTTCGTTTGTTTTACTTTTGTCTACAAAAATATGATCAGTAACAAGTATATGAACAGAGTCCCATTTTGTTTCCTACTAAATAAAAAATAGTGTATTATAAAACGATGCTGAAGAGTAATACCAATATTTCCCTGTTAATGTTCCCAGTGTATAAATTCAGCCAAAACCACATGCTTACGTCAACATTAATAGGTATATTCAATGTGAATTTAAATGACCGCTGTATTTTGAATACAAGCTTTGACGAATATTAATTTAATGGCATTTGACGTTAGAGTGAACTAAATTCAAACAATGAACATATTTGCTAGGTTTTCACAGCGTTAGATTAAAGCGTTTTGAAGTAAATAATAATATGTTGCTACCAACTGTGTGTTTGCATGAAACAAACTATTTCTAAGAGTCCCATGTCAAATATATTCCACTTCAAGTCTTATGAACGTATAAATTTTAGGGTACCATCGTCTATGACAGTTATTATTATCTGCACTAATATTATAAAGAGATTTTGTATTCTGTTTGTAGAAGGTAATCTCTGAAAGTACTGATCTGATTGCAAAAATTTTTTCACTGATAGGAAGCTGCTTTATTTTTGCTGCTTTATGTACGCAGGCGAAGCCGCGGGAAAAAGCTAGTTTATAATAATAATATTCGTTGTTGTTTGTAGATAACTGATAAACTTACGTATATATTATAGATAAATCACATCCAGACACAGATCAAATTGTCATGCTCATCACAAAAACATTTGTCTTGGATGGGAATCGAACCCGCGATCTCCAGCATAGCAGTCAGGGCGACTAACCAGTAGAACAAAAGGCCAGTCAAATTAAATTTGTTTTACTATCAACTGGTATTTAGATTAATTGCACTGGGAGTAAGAGCGTCATAAAGAGTTTTACTCGTATATACGTAAAAACGCATGCCATAAAACGAGAGATATTATCAAAAAACAAGCTGTATGCCCCGCCCCGCTTGGCTGCTTAAATTGAATAGAATAGAATAGAATAAACTTTATATTGTGTGAGAAGTGATATGAAAGAAAAGGCAGATAGTGCTAGTTTGACGGGTGACAGGACAGAATGGAAGAAGAAAACTTGTTGCGCCGACCCCAAGTAATATGGGATAGGGGCAGGAAGAAGAAGAAGAATAAACTTTATAGTGGAGAGCAGTGGTGTCCTAGTGATAACTGACTTACGAGTGGTAGGTCGCGGTCGCGTGGTTCAAACCCAGCCGGGCGCATTTATTTGTGTAATTTATTTCATCACCACTGCTCTCAAAACAGTGAAGGAAAACATCATGAGGATCCGGTATGTCCTAGAACCAAAAACATCCACCAACCCACACTGGGTCCGCGTTGTTGATTACGGCCCATTCACTCTCCCAGAGATTCCTCTCCTGAGTCCCAACAGTGGGAACATTATAATGCCGACTATGATATGTAAACTTTATTGTACACCAGAACAGTAATAACACTTTTAAAATGACTTACATCTAAGGGTACAATGGCCGACTTATGAATATGCTAAGACCAAATGTTCGCTTTAAGACCATGTAGTTAAATAAAATATTAATTATATCATTTTGACTTAAGAGGAGAGTCCTTTAGAAACACCCACCGTAAGGCACTTTACAGTTTTCAAAATTTCAAAAAAATACTCCGTACGGTATCACACAAAAAAATAGTAGTTTATCTCAAACATTTAACTACCTGTAAATATTTTAATCATTCACTTTTAAATAAACCTTGTCCTGATAATCACAAACACAATTAAAAAAAAAATAGTTAAATAGGTGCAGTCGTTCTGAAGTAATGCGCATACATGCTTACATACATTCGTCAATTGATTTTTGTCTATATAGATATAAGAGTAACATTTCCCAGATCTAGTCATTAAAATACTATTTGTAGAAGTAATTACTCGGTCGCGAAACTTCCAGACAAAACAATCAAATTATTCAAATTAATACGTACAGCTCAATGAAATCTAATTTACTAAAACCATTTTATTTGAGAACCGACTTAAGAGCCGATAATAATGAATGGCAAAAAATGAAAAATCGCTTTTCACGATGGCCCATCTATCTAATAAACCTAATATTGGTTTGATGCGCGCTCAAGAGGCGTGAAATGACTCCCTCCTGCCCCCCTACCCCGCAGGGCGACAGGCCTCACCACCTTTTCCTGACCTGTACTGTTTCTACTTTTCTTCCCGACGTCGAAACGAAACTGTTTTCTTCTCACTACGCTCCCGGTTTTTCTTAACTGGTCTTCGCTGCACCAAAGTCGAGGATCAACTTTCAATTTATATTTGAAAATGTAGAAAGTTTATTTATTTAGTTTATGGGAATCACCTTAAGTTTATAAACAATCAGGGAAAATTCCGATGTTTTATTTTCTATTTCTAGTCGCGCTTGAGATAATCGCCCGATATATTTAATGTAGGCTTTGGCAAGAGCAAGTATGGCCGGTCGCCAATAAGTGGTATTTTAGTGACCACTACAAGATTAATCGGTTAAAACTCCTAGGTCCAGATATTTCACGCTCTATAAAATATTGGGTGCTCTACTTATTTTTATTCATTTTATTATATATCTCTAGCTAATCTATTTACTACCATGAGTAAACTCTTGAAAATAAAGAGCTAGTATCGTAAATGTACCCATAGCTTGTTTACCTCATCTAGCAAAGAATGGCCTATTAAATATTCAAACAAACTGAGTTACCCGTCCTAAAATAACTACACGTACATAACTATAGTAGTTTTTGAAAATGAAACTGCTGGGAGGGTGACATACCACATTAGCTGAACACATTCCTTCGATGGTCGGAGCCTCCAGTGTCGGAGTGACTAGTAACGCTTGGGATACACTAGCCCAGCTTTTTCAGGCCAGGCTAGAATTAAAGAAAGCTAGCAATCTAGTCACTTGCGTATACTGTCATGGTTAAAGAACACTATAATATTTTTGGAGTTTTTAATCTTATAAGAATAGTTATACTATACTGTTCCTACAGCTAGGCATCAGACCTGCTTACTAAGTAAACGGAAGGAGTCATTTGAATCATCAAAAAAAAAGCCGTCCTCCCGCTCTGGAGGAGAGGGTGTATCAGACTCTTACTGAGAAATGATAAATGATAAATTATAATATTTATTTTGCAAATAGGTAAAATTCAACTATATTCTTTCTGTTGGTAATTCTTTCGAACAAACTGGCAGCCCTGAATAACCACATGCGTTTTGGTTCTTGTCATGTTTTATTTGTCACTAGCTTTGGCCCACGGCTTCGCCTGCGTACATAAAATTATGCCTATGTCACTCAGGTATAAACCAGCTTTTTATCGGTGATAAAATTTTCGCGATCAGACCAGTACTTTCAGGGATTACCTCCTACAAAAAAAACATAAAAACCAAAAAAACTTTACCTCTTTATAATATAAGTGTAAATTACTATCCTATGTACCTTGTACCACTATCCTTATGAGACCAGTGAAACACTGGCTTCTAGTGGATCCACTCGAATCATTTTACTCTACTGCCCAAGTCACTGCAATACTATTATCTAATTTGATTGCAAAGCATTCGCGAAGCCGGGACGTTACTTGCTCACTATTCTAGCTTCAAAAACAAGTCTCGTGTAGCCGAGGCATAACTCACAAATTACGTCCGTCCGTTGTTTAGAGACAAGCAATTTGGATGTCCCCACGTCTCCGATGGCAGCATTCCTGGACCCTTGGACCGGCCCTCGTTAAACTATGCGACTTAAAGCGACTACGGCACACACGAGAACTTTTCAAGATCAGTTAAACTTGATGGCGGAATGTGATATTTATAGCGTTAGATGTAATGAACACGCTCGGGTATGCGGTTTTATTTAAAGGGTCGTGAACCATTAAAGACATGTAGGAGGCAAAGTTCTATTGTATTTTGTGAGAAAGAAATAAGCATTGAGCAGTGTTTTCTCGATAACATTATATTACAGGCATCATCAGAAGAGAGCAGTGGTGCCAGCAAGCCAGGCGTATTACTTTGTGTAATTAATTTCATCACCACTGCTCTCAAAACGGTCGTGAATCAAAAATTTGAAGATATGTGACTTTCATCGACACGCACTGGGGTCGCATCGTGGATTACGGCCATTCCCTCTCCTAAAATTATAAGGCCTATTATGCTACGCTATGATAAGCTATCATCAGAATACGTCTACCCCATACCCTTTCCAGAATATCACAAAAAATCCAGGCTAAATATACCATCAATTAACTCCCTGCATCCCTATAGAACACCACAAACGACGGTTAACCCCTCGGTTAGCAAAAAATAACTCATAATATTTGCCATGACGAGTCCTGTGGCTAATCAGTTAATGAAGCGTCACGTTCTGCCTAACGAGCGTCTAATTATTCTATGATTTATCTCCCGCGGTCCTGACCTACATGGGGCAGGTACTTACACGGATTTTTTGGATAATTACGGCTAAATGGAAGTTGTTTTTCAGATTAAGTGAAATAATTATTGTGCTGTTGTTCTGACCAGCGATTTCAGAGCAGCCGAGAAATTATTTACCTGTTTGAGTGTTTGTGTAAAATTTAATTACTACTTATTTCTAAGATGCTGCAGATCAATAATACATATTTATTCAACATTAATTTTTATATATGTGAAACCCGATACACGTGTAAAAAATCTATGTACATACTGTATCATAGCTTGTTATGTCAGCAAAAATAGATAGTCACCGGGCCATCCAGGCGACTGAGGGGTAGTTTTGCACTAGCACTCAGCTGTTTGCTGGCTCTTAATACCCGCTATGACCTGCCGCAACTTGTTTTGTACTTAGTGTCGGTGGTTGTTGGACACTTGTGAACTTTTTAAATATTTTTGGGAATAAATATAACTTCGTGTATATAATAATAAAACCATTGGAATCCATTCAGTTACTGTTTCTGAACAATCTATATTCAGGTTTCACATAAACTAAAAATAATGTTGTTTATATGTGATATATTAAAAGCCATACACACCACACACACGCTCAATTTAATTCAGGTTGTACCTACCTAAAGAACTTGAAAACTCCAAAAACATGTTTTATGCAACAATGAAACCGTAGTAACGTATGTCAGTGACAGTTAACAATGACAGCGGGTGAGATGTGGTGGTGTGACTGACAGACTGGCAGTCTGAAACTAACTACGTCTGTGACTACCACCGCTACAGTATGTAGCTAAATTTTGAATTTTGCTTACTCTTGTAAGAAAGGGCCGGATCCGTAGTAGTCAAAGGCGTGGCTTCCAGGCTTTTGTAGCTGCGCTTAAGCACTTACTGTGGTCAAAGCTTCGGGGGTCTACGGTCGTGGTGGCTAGTGTGGTGGTGGGCTCCATGTCGTCTTCGTCCTCGTCTGGCTCAGTGGTCGTGGTGGTAGTGGTGGTGGTGCGGCGGCGGCGCCTCTTGTGCTGCTTGCCCGGCCAGCGCCGCTGCGGCCCGATCGGCACCGCCGGAGTGGCCCGCTGCCGCTTCACGCCTAAAAAACAGTACTTACTGACCACACAACCTTTTACTAAAAAGGTAGGGTGTTAGTTAATATGTGGGTCTCGGCTTTCATTGTTTAATACGCTATCTTTTAGCCATATAAGCTAATAGCGTAACGGTAACCATAAGGTTGTCGGCGACTTCGTGGATTCTCCTTTGGCTTAGAATAAGTACTCACTGCGATAGTAGACGTGTTGAACCAATTCCGTATTTCTACTTATCATTGGCGTCTTCGGGTATCGTGCGTGAATGTAGTCGAAGTGGATCAATAGAAGCATAGTGGGCATAGCCAGCGCGGGTGAAGCGAATGGTTGCAAGCGGTCCTGAAGCGGCACACCAGAAGATTCTGCCCTAAAATGTTGGTACTCACTCTGTGATGACTGGAACAGTTGATCAGTTAGAGCTCTGTTGTATCATGCATCCATTTTTGGTACAGATTTGTTTTTAGATAACTATAGAGAGTACTTACTGTGGTCGAAAGCGCGTGGATCGACAGTGGTTGTGGCGACGGGTGTGGTCGCATCGGCGCCGTCATCGTCATCGGAGTCCACTGTCGTGGTTGTGGTTGTGGTAGTGGTTCGCTTGCGGTTGCGTTCACGCTTGCCAGCGCGGCGCGGTGGTGGCGGGTTGGTCGCGGGCCCCGGGACGCCCGTGTCCCGGTCAACCCTGGCCACGGAATGGTCGCTGCCATTCCCTGGCCCCGGCTCGGCAAGGACGAACGCCACCAGTGATACGGCAAGCAGCCGTATCACCAGTGGCGCCAATCTTCCCATTTTGCCTGTGAACAAAAAAGAAATAATCGTGAGTTTGAGTTTGTTGGACGTTGGTTAAGGTAGCTGTGGGAGACAGCATGTACCGAGCGGGACGCATTACAGGAGACCGCATAGCTTTCCAACCCGTCGGATGTGGTTGCGGAATTCAGTGAGGAAATGACTAAGAATAGTTAAGAGATTGGAGTATAAGGTTGAATAAATATAAAGTAGGAAAGCTCCTTTTTCATCAAAATATAAAATTAACTTTTTCAGTCATACCTACGTATAAACTCTTTACATGTTGGTAAGCTTTTGTATATTCATCACGTTGGACGCTATCGGGCTGTCTTACCTCCCCATCCACTTAAAATGCAAAGTTTTAATAAGATGATGAAGATTTTTAGCGATGTACTATGTCTCTCTAATTAAGAAAATTTTCATTAGTTCAATCTGGAGGTTATATCGTTATACCATTTACATAAAGAAAGATTTTCCAATATTACAAAGTTTAGCGTCTGCTCTAAAAATATTATGGAGCACTGATTGAAACTCTTCATTTTAATATGAAAAATGGATTTTTTAGCATTACTTTTTGGAATTTAACTAGTATATGGTCAATTTAATAAATACAATATTCTCGTGAATATAATATAAAAATATAAATTCAAAAATAATTTCTGAAGTTCAAAAAACGGATGTAGCGAAAAAGTTGCAAAGAATGGAATGTTACATTGCACGAACTACATAACTGTCAGCCACACTCGGGCACCGTAAGTTCCACACCGTATCGACAACTTTATGTACCATCTTGTGGTGGTCAAGCGAATAACAAGCAAGACTTGTTCGACTTGAGAACACTTCAATACCACTGCGGTAAAATACGACAAATAAACTCTACCGGGACACTTACACCGACTCATAAAAACAGTGTCTTCTGAAAGGGCCACGCGAATAAACCATGATTGTGACACTTCCAGTCCGGGAGTTATTTTATAGCTCTGTGTAAGATGGAGCTCGAATATTACTTTTTTGACGTGGAACATTTTTTATTGAATTAATTCTGCAGTCCCATTTTAATAGTGTCGTTTTTTACGACAAGTGTTCTTAATTGGCTAAAGGAAGTCTAGAACTATTTCATAATCTCCGAGTTCTTAAGTAATTGCCACTCATTTGGAGCAGACGGGTTCTTTCGTTTGTATTACGGTGAGTTTTCTAAAGAAACTATTTTATATCACATCCGTTTCGAAAGAGCCATAGTTGTGTGCCGTACCTGCGTAAATGTTGGCGTCTTTCTACCAGGTGAGTATTCTTTTTTAGATTCAAGTTTTTTCTGACTGGTTAGTATATGAAGTTTATTAAGAACTTAAGATTTATGAACCGTTCGAGCGTTATCGTAACATGAGCCTTCTAACAGACCGTCACTAACACACCCTTTTACCCCATCACATGTATTACATCCAAATTATATCCCGGAGTGTTAACCAAGGGTTAAAAGTATCATTTGATTGCGGAAACATCGCGTTACCCCCTGGGGGTATAAATGCAAGTAGTCCTGCCGAACCCTTCGAAATATTTCGGTGCCAACATCTGTCAACGCGCTAATGCCATGGTTCTCGTCCGTTAATGCTCGGGGTCACAGGGCTACTGTAAATTCTTTATAGCATTCAATCCACCTAGTCAGCTAAATGGAATTTTGGTGTTAGTAGGCGCGAAACCCAAGACCGAGGTTCGCACCATTTATTTAATGTTCCCCTGTCAAAACACACTTATGAAAATATTCTCGGATATATATGATTATTGGGATTTATATTTTGGGACTTTACAAAAAATGTACTGAAATATTCCTCGTGCTCACGGTTGGTATCAGAAAATAAAATTTATGGCAAATTTTATTTTTGAGTTTATGAAATATTTTTCGTTTCATAAATTCATAATTTTTCTACTAATGGACAAGTCAATCAAAAGTGAAACGAATAATGAAATCATAAAAACAGGTTATTAATATTTTAAGTTAATGACTCAAAAATGTAAAGCTCTGGGCGGCTGTTTCACGAATGCGAACACAGACACAGAGTAAGCCGTAAATAATAAATTGTTGGTGTAATCTGGACTTTTTATTGCGATGAATTACAAAATAAAATCTGAATTAATTTATGTTACAGGTAACCGAGCCGGCTACAGTAACTTTAAAATACAATATTTTATTAAAGGTATGAAAAATTAAATGTAATGCTATAAATCCTCACATCTTTTACTCGGAGTCACAAAAATAAGTCGGTAGCAAAAAGTTCAGATACCTTCTGTTTTAGGTAAGAAGAAAAATGGCTGTTTAATCGAGAGGGCCGGGTTACCTAGCCCGCCTGTGACAGTTCCAAACCACGTTGGATGTATTCCATTCGGTAGAGTCCTCTGGGACCAGGGCTGAAAGCCACCCCGGCACCGATCTACTTCGATAATACCAAATCCCTCCTTCGTTTTATTTTTCGCCATTTTCAAGACTTACTAACAGATGGGTGGAATGTTTGGACGACGGTACTGCGACATTGTGTTACGACTTTCTGTTACAAATATTTTGACTTAGCTGAAAGGTGAATAGAAACCATCAAACTTGATTTTTGAAATTGTGTTTTATTTGCATAAAAAAAACTAAGTATCAATTAATAAAAAAAAAATTGCTACATTTTTACCAAAGAATATTTATAATTTTTATTTTGGTAACGTTTAAAAAATGTTTGGCAATTTTGTATACCAATTTAATACTCAAGTACCTATCAAATTGCAAATGGCTGGCTTCGTTATTTGGTACTAGATATTTTTTTAATTAAACTTAAAATCATAACAGTTATCGTAATTCTCCACCACGTCCGATAAACAGTCGTTTACTTTTACTCAAATACTCATTAAACCAAAGTACCGAAGTTTAAGGAGCGTTTTGTTTAATGAAAAGTACTTTGACGGTTCAATGTGCTCTCTCAGTTCAGAATCGATAATTAAAGGGTTTAAGTACTATCAGGCACCCGATATGATAATGTCAGAGTTGTATGATCATTGGAGGAAACCAAGATGTTACCAATTAAAACACATTTTTGTGTACTCAATTATAGACACGTGAACGACTTCATCAATATTTTTTTTTGTAATTGTCGCTAAAAGTAATGAGAAGATAAAATAATATCTAAATATTGAAAATAGAGAATAAGGTAATAGAGTCGATTCGAACAAGGGGCATTTTTAATAACCCTCAAACTCACTTAAATAGGAGAACTGAATATTAACAATGACATTATTAATAATTATTCCAAAGAGCTCTCAGTTAAAACGCAGCGTCGCGTCGTAAATAAGAAAGTACAACTTGGAAATAATATTCGTACTTAAATTAATGTTGCCATTTCTCCGATCGAATTCCGCCTGAAACATCAATGCCTCTCAAAACTTTAATTAAATTCATTTTGTCATTGAATAAATTGAAGTCGTCGGAACACACCGTCTACGAAACGTTTGCAAACAGAAATACAGAATGGGTAATAATAACTTGGACAGTTATAACGTGAACGTCGCTTAGTTCACCAACACGAGACCGCGCCTAACGAAACTTTGACACTTGAAGTCCACCCACGATACATTGCTTGTCACTGGGCCGCTCCGACAAGTCCACAACTATTCAAATGAAGTTAACACACTGCTTTTAGTATAAATTATGGGAATTTAACTCCGATTCGAAATGTGAACAGAACTTCTGACAACGTAAAGTAATAAGTATCACTTGTCTTATTATCCCTACGTTTAAATCATATTTGTTACACAGATACAAATAGAAAAGCAAACGAGATTGGAATAAAATTGCATTAGTTTTATTGAAAAATATTATAGCGCGGGGATATCGGCGCGATCTCATTTTATCAGTACCTAAGTAAACGTGGCTAACGGGAAATTTATTAGCACTTAGTGTAATAAGCAATACGACTGTTCCACCGTTGTTTATAAAATATTTATGTACTCGCTCCTGAAAGTAAATAAGCAATAAATTCAGCGAATATTACAGTAGAGTGAGATAAATATTACAGTAGAGTTCAATAAAATGATTTCATTGTGTACTAGAATTCGTAGGCCGACTTCATGAATAAGTCAATGATTGACGGACGTCGGAACTTCTTCAATAATGGTATGTTTTTGTGACAAAGAAAACATCTGGTCTACCTCGGCTTGATTCATAGACTTTTCTATACGGCGCGGCGGTAGGTAATCTCTGACAACAACGTTTTAAAAGCGCTTTTCTTAAGATTAGACGGTGGCCCATTGTATTGGTCTCCGCTTGATCGAGTACCGGAGCGCAGGTGGTCGATAAATGAATTTTCCCAACTGTACGAAATTGATTTTCATTCAGTGGGAGAAAATAGGTAGCTTTTCCTTCCATTATGTCGGAAATACGGCTTCGGATCAAAACCGTCATGTTGACTGGTTCGTTGATTAATAACGCAGCCACGTACTGCGTGGCTGAGTTATATTTTAATGAAGGAAAGTTCCTCGTGTCATCATGGACTTAATTGCAAGCTAACCACGTTTCCGAGCTGCAGATTAAAAGAAAACAAGCGAGTCTGTAAATATAGATCCTCGACTAATTAATAATTACAACGTCATTGTGAAAGAAGAGCATATAATATCTCTGAATAAGTACTTTGTATTGCATTAACGTTTATAATAGACTTTTAGCTTTTTCTTCTGCTGGTTAGTGGCCCTGGCTGCTATGCCGGAGTACGACGTTCGATTCCCACCCACAAATGTTTGTGTGATGTGCACGATCATTTGTTCTGTGTCTGTTTGTAATTTATCATTCTATAATCTACATATACAGGCAATACATACATACTTATATATTTCCTAATTTTTTCTAATTTTAAATACGTATGTATTTAGAAATATATATAATATTAATTAAATATAAATAAGTAGTAGGTTGAGATCCTCTAGGCCTATGTTCTGCATTATATCATATATATTAAACATATAATAATGTATTTATAATGGTAGATCATGTGTATGCTTCAATATATTTAAAAAAAAAAGTATTATATTTGAAAAAGATTTAGTCAGATTAAAATGATACAATATTAAAATAAAATATTTTTGACGCAAAGTTCATCCATTATGGTTTCAGAAATAATGGAGCGGCTTAAATCACTTGTTGTTTATTACTTTTAGACTTAATAAATGCCCCGTATGAATGTATGTGTATGTCTTTAATGTTCTCAAAAGAAATGGAGTTTACGTGATTGAAATAAATACTTTTCAGGGACATACTTTAGTATCTCTGGAGATAGAAAATGGAACTGTTCTATTTTAAACAGCAAATTATCAATGTGTATTACTCACACCATTTCAGAACATAACAAAACACCGGTTTGTTCAGAGGAGTAATGCAGATGTGTACTGGTCTCTCTGGCAGGTACACTTCGAATTCACAAACAAATCTAATCAAACTATTCACAAACAATGTGTGGATTGAGTCGTTATAGGCAGTTTGTCATTTCTATAAGTCCCTTCCCGTAGAACAAGTACAATGTTTAGTGTTAGCTGTTGGGAGATTTGATCACTACTGAATACTTTTTTACACAACACTAGAAGCTCTTAGAAAAAATGTCTTTTATATTTGGAAGTCAAAGTCAAAAAACAAAGAAACAAAACTAAATACACCGACTTCCAAAATAAAAGCTATTTAGCATTTTTTTTTTGGTTTTAACATAAAATTTTCGTCGGTGGTGTTGAATTAAGTACCGAAATAAACTTCGTGTGGTAGTCGGGGTTTAATTAAAAAAGTTTTAAAGTCGATTGCTTTATTACTTGATAGGTATTCTTCGTTGCTTGTCTATCAAGCTGCGGAGTTTCATTTGTGAAACGTCAAAATATCAATCATGGATACCAGTTAGAAGTTCAAAGGATTTTATACGATAAACAATTTGAGAAACATTGCTTTTTATGTCAGAAGGGCAATCGTTCGCGTATTAGTGCCGTGCTCACGGGGACGAAGTCACCGTTCCGCTTGATTTATTATTAGCCTTTGTCACGACATGAAAGCTGTTCATTTTTATGTCATTTCTGACAGAAAACTTGGGTGAATTTTCACATTAATAAGAACGGGGCTGTCGTGTAGCCAATTCGTGAAGGGGCACATGAAAAGCGGTATGAGCGTGTCGTGTCCGCTAGGTATTGTGATATCGAAGGAAATCGCATGAGAAATTTACCTTGTTAGTATGCACATTTCGAATAGGATTAGAATTCCAGCTACAAGATATTTCGTAGACGTACATTTTTTTTTGTAAAAAGTTGTTTATAAATATTGTGTCGCGAGTTGGTTTGCATAAAAACCAGATCCCAGGAGCCTTCACTCAAGCCAGTTACAATCCACACTGTAAGATCGCTAGTCGCAAAGTTTTCTCGTGCTTGCCATGCCAGCACACCCCTTTACCCAAGTTATGACGTAGCCGTGCATTTGAATAAGTTTACCATAAAAATAGGCGTTCTGCGGCCAGAAACTTTGGCAATAAAATGCAAATGGTGACATTGGTGATGCTTCTAGATTACGATGCCTGAGAGGGTTTGAGGTCTAGCCTTTTGCGAGTACAACTATTGTGAGATGTTGAATTTCTAAGTTTTGTGAATATTTTTTTCTTACTATTCTTTGGCAACTGTTATTCGTTATTCTACCAGTGTTATGTGGTGACGGCAGCGACGTGAGGTGAACTGTCGAACTTAGCATTTTATGGTAGATCTAAGAGGTTAGTGGGTGTTAGGACGACAGAATTTTTTGTTAGTTGTAAATACTTATTAACATCATCCCCTTTTTTCATTTTCATCTTGTTAAAGAAACGTTTTCAAATGTAAATTTTGGACTGTATTCAAATGCTTGTTAAGCACAGTCACTCATTTGTTTTTTGAGCGTGGTGACCGATAAGAAAACAAATGAGTGAACAATCAATCAAAATTAAATTCAATGTGTGAAATACACTTCAATTAATATCAAAGAAAAAAAAACAAAGGAAAAAAAATACTGCATAAATAAAATAAATAAATAATTATAATTGCATAACTTGATAAAAATGCTATGCAATAGCTTTACCGCGGCAGTCCCCGAGTGCCACACGTCTTTTTTTTTAATATCGTGTGGTTTTGATCACGCATGCGAGATAGCTTCTCACGTGTACCCCCCGCAAATATCCATTTCATAAAAGTATTTATTGTAATGCGTGGAAATTTCTGCATGCAGGGCAACCTCGCATGCGAGATGAAATCCGCACGATATTAAAAACACCCACTCTGTGTTTAATATTTGCTGCGGCAACATAAATACATCATCTGTGACAATTTAAACTGTTTAGCTATCACAGTTCATGAGATACAGCCTGGTGACAGACAGACGGACAGTGAAGTCTTAGTAATAGGGTCCTATATTTACCCTATGTGTACTATTACTACGTTCAATATTCCTAGTTTCATAAAATTATCCTAAAAAAGTGTTGCCATCCACGATTAGGTTGTTATGGACACATAAAGAGGTAGACGCTCCTCATAGCAGATAGGCAGCCACTGCCAGAAGATATAGGCACTAAAACAAACGCTTATTACTGCTCTAACGATACGTCGTAATGTCTTGAATGTTCATGAAACGCTACCCTTTTATCACTGTCTCTTTTACTCATTCACTAAGCCCATATGCTCCTCTCTCTCTATTGTATAACAGAATATGAATGAGATGGATAGTGCACGATATTTTTATAGTCCATTGTTGATAGTGGAGGTCTGAGAATAATATTCATGTCTCTGCATAATATAATTATGGGGCATTGAGTGAGGTGAGAGTGTTCTTTATATAGAGTGGACGTAAACGTTCATTGATGTAGTGAACATTCATGCCGTACACGTCATTATCATTACCAACATTTCAGCAGTAACATGTTTTTTTTTTGGTGGGTTAACATCATCCAAATGACATCTGCCACCCTTGAGCGGAGCGGGAGATAGTGTCAGACTCTTACTGACTAAAAAACCCACCCCGTTCCTTCTTACTTTCATACCGGGGCTAAGCCTTCCTTTCAGAAGCAGACCCTTGGCCCCAGAACTGAAAGACGTTCACTATTGGTCATCGACCAACCTTATACGTCTCTCATCCATCGGATTTCCACAACTCTCATCATCACCGGTCCGCCAGGCCTTCCAAAGCTATGTCTTTCGGTATGCGGTCGCCATTGCAGAAGCTTTCGTTTCCCTCCACCATTTTTTCTATGGGCTATATGTCCTGCCCACTACCATTTAAGATTATTCCGTCTTTTAGATTATTCAAAAATAAGGGACACGTATTTTTTTATTTGTAAATTAAACCGAAAATGACAAAGATATAGCCCATTAAAGTTACGTGTAACGTCACGCCGTGCTGAATTTTTTCGCACGGGGTGACGTCACACGTAACTTTAATGGGCTATATCTTTGTCATTTTTTGTTTAATCGAAAAAAGAAAAAAATATGTGTCCAATATTTTTTTATAATCTAAAATACGGCCTAAATAAACCCCCGGAAACCACCCGGACCCTGGAAACTACCCTATTGCGGTAAATACAACTTACTAAAATGTCATATTGCACAACTTTAAAAATTTAAAAAAGAGTGGAACCTAAGATGAAATCTGTAATATAGTGGCCTTGTTGTTGAAATTACGATATTGCAATTTTCGGGAATTTGCAAAATTATATTTTTTGTTTACTTTTTACCCGTCGACATAATTACTCAGACTGTAGCTAAAAATGTTACTGAGCAAAGGAAAAAACCTCATAGATTAGGATTTAGGGGTCATCAACGCTAGATTAAATAGGCTTTTTATAAACTAGTGCGCTTAACCTCCAACGATTGCATCACTGCTTACCATGAAGTGGGATCGCAATCAAGTACTAGTTTATGTTACATAAAAAAAAAAAAGAAAAATATTGACCCCCGGGGATGTCATTGGGTGATTTTCCCGCCTAAAAAAATCGGTTTCCATAGATTAACTATAAAGCAAGATTTAGTTATTGTCACTAAAAGCCCTGGTGTTACAAACTAAATAACTACCGCAATGAGCAATGAGTATTACAAAGTTCCGACTAGTTTGAGGTGAACTATTTTGATATTAATTGGCCGCCATCGATAAGTTTTGTATTGGAAATTAACTTGTTTCATAATTAAATTATACAAAGTTTGGCTTGCCAACAAAAGACAGATGATTAGATGTAAAACTGAATATTAATAAATTTAAAAACTGGCCAAGTGCGAGTCGGACTTGCGCACAAAGGGTTTCGTACCTTTACAACATTAGTATAATTAACGAGCAAAAAACGGGAAAAAACGTTTACGTTTGTTGTATGGGGACCACCTTAAATATTTATTTTATTCTGTTTTTTAGTATTTATTGACATATTAAAAACCACAGAAATACGTATATAAACAACGTATATAAAAACGTATAATAGATACAGCCAGGTTACAGATAGACGGTCAGTGAACTCTTAGTAATAGGGTCTCGTTTTTACTCCTCCATTACGGAATCCTAAAAAGATCCCATGGACCCGTTTAGCTAAAAACCTTTCGAGGTGTTTCAGTTTATTTTTGTAAGGCAAACCTAATTTCAATAAAATATACTTAAGCTCTCAAACTTCATATCTTTAAAGTCATTCAACTCAGCCAGAACATTCAAAATGCAAGCAAGTGAAAAATCTATCAAATCGACGTACGTGAAAGCCCTATTCATATTCATATTTGAAGCTGTGGCAGTTGACAGACAGACTTACCTTCCAATAGCTTGATAATCTCGAGGTTGGTGGGCACACAAAGGAGTTCGAGCGACTGTCGAAACTAGACTGAAATATCTTTAGAACTCGAGAATAAAAAGCATCAGAAACCTAGTATTGTGCCTTAGAAAAATTCCGTAATCAGAATTCAGCAAATGAAATTTTATTGAAGTATTTTTTACTTGATTAATTTCAGAAAGTTGATGGCGTCTGAAAATACCACTGAAAATATTCCACTGAAAACCTGTCACTGAATACTGATATTATTTTTCAGTGAATTTTGGTTAAATGAAATCAACATAAATTCGTAAGGCAAAAATTGATTTTTTACGTATAGTACCGAGTATGTCTAAAAACTCAAAGGACTCGGGTAGTTCGAACAAAGTTAATAATTATAACCTTTCGCTTCATCAGGTTTGTTTACCATAAACGGAATACTATATATACGAGTAATAGACAATTGACGTCATTTATTATCTCTCATTAATTTTAGTAAAAATAAAGTACCTCTACTAAAATTATAAAAACTATTAAAATTTCCAAGTCATTTGACTTTTTAGACAGACTCTTGGTAAGTAATTTGTGAAAATCCTTTAAATGTATTTGGAATATAGTTTTTTTTTTTTTAATTGAGATAAACTAATGCTTGACTGCGATCCCACCTGATAACATAGTATAATCAATAACAAATTTAAGACCACATTACCCAACGTTGGATATATTTATAATTAATAAATAGATAAGTTTATCTACTCAAAAAATATGTTAGACGTGCAAAATCTATCAGAAAAAAAAACTGGGCAAGTGCGAGACAGTCTCGCATACTGAGGGTTTCGTACAATTTTTTTTTTTCGTTAACTTAGAAGTTGATTTTTTCTCAGCTTCAAGGGGCCGCCAAATTGAGTACCTATATGGTTTTAATTTCGACTCGATACCTTTATGTGAGCTCGAGATAAGAGGTCTTGACAAACAGACAGACGGACTGACCACAAAGTGATCCTATAAGGGTTCCGTTTTTCCTTTGAGGTACGGAACCCTAAAAATTAAAAAAAAAACCATCTTTCTTCACCCATAAATCGTTTAAAAAAACATCTTAGGAAAACCGTAAAAAGTTTTTCCAAACATTAACTGATGGAAGCAATTGCCTGTAAAATTTTGTTTGAGCGTCTCTGACGTCACATCACGAACGAGGTTATCGTGTATAAGCGGTGTTTGCACTGCAGCGCGTAGCTTTGACTTGCAGCGGGTTCGTTACCCCGGCCATGTCAACATACGATCAGCGGAACCGACGTCTGACCTAATTATGAGGGCATTATAACATTAATATTTAATGTAAGAGGAATATGTCAAACATATTTAGTTGCTTGAGGTATTTTCAATAATCACTTTAATGGTTTGATTTCGCAGGCAGGTAAAACGCGACCCTAGAAATATCACTGAGCAGTAGTAAGTTAAACAACTCTAAAGGCAAAACTACATTGGGCACACGTGGGCTATATACGCCGATCTGCATACATTTTATATGGCAACTAGACTTGTAGAGCCACATTATATCCACGCCACGCGACGCGACTTTATCTTCTCTTAGAAACCCATTTATTATAAAAGTTAGTTTGCCAAATCTTTAGAAATAAAGGTGCATACCCAAAACTTGTTTACCTTTAAAGCAGAACGATAGAGTGATCAATCACTTAGCGTGATATATAAGCGGGAAAAAATATTTGTTCCACGAAAGGTACTGTGGAGGGAAGCAGGAAAGCAATCTGTTAGTTACCCGATTGACACAGAGTCCGTATTTTGGGCAAAAATGATTGATAGTGATCCTCTAATTCCCGATAGCTGTTGTGTGTAATAAAAATGGACAGTGAAAACCGAACCGAATACCGTGCCGTGCGCTTACTTACCTTCTTTAAATATTTTGTAAAGGGGAAACATTGCAAAGAAAATAATTAACTTAAAAGCTCTTAGGAATATTATTTTTCCACTAGAACATTAATCAAGCGGAAATTATACCAACCACCAGTTTATTTACTCATCTTAGTCTTGGATTATAGATAAATAATGCACTATACAGTAATGAAAACCAGAGTAGCTCTGGATTAGATATTATGAGTATGATAAGTATTACATTTCATCTTTATTTTACTAAAAGAGTTATGAGTACACATCTAAATTGATGGAAATAGAAGTAGAGGGAAACCAAAGAAAAGATAGATGGATTGTGTGAGGGGTGATAGGGACAAAAAGTGAGTCAGTGACAGCGTTACGGTTGACAAGACAGAAAACAAAAATAACCTGTTACACCGATCCTAAAATTGGCCTAGGTTAGGAAAATGTTGATGATGGTAAGCCATAGAATAACTTCCCCTAACTTAACGGTCCGTACCTATAGATATAGTTTTTAGTAGATTTAACTACGAGTATTTTTTTGTGACACTTATTTTTTCGTCTGGAGGCCATTCCGATCGATTGATTGAAAGGTGTAAACAATAGAGTAATCAGGTTCAATATTGTTCTGTACCTACTCGACCTTGTCACCTGCAGTTTCACGTAAGTGGCCCGTCCGTACACACAATACCTGGGCCCGAAGGCAAAACATGGCACTAATTACAGGGAACCCACCTACTACAAATAAGGCGAATGAATATATTGTTCACAGAAATACACGCTTTTGTGAAAGTGTAATAGATTTGCTCTAAATATTTTTTCGCTTTTTTTAATCTCAGTTCACCAATTTTTTATTTTAATTAATTACAATGGTTAGACAGCCAGTTACAGTAAGTAAACAAAAACCAATTAAAATTATAAAGAACATGTACATCAATCCTTCTCACAGTACTTCTGACCTGCCAATAATTTTCATCTTTCATTCAAACGCAAACAAATACACTTGAGAGCAAAAAAATCGCACATCATAACTTTTTTTGTTAAGGCAGTTTTTGTCATGAATGTGAATAGTTATTGAAACCATGTCGTACACTAATTGAAAGCCTATTTAATTACCTTTCTAATGATATGAAAGACAGTGTAAAAAAATATCCTTGAAGGGGTTTAGAGCACAAAAACCAACAAATGGGAAAAAATACCAAATTTCACTTAAGAAACAATGAGAGTCAAACTTAAAATTCTTGGTCATCCTGTTTGTCAATAAAGTGTGTTCCCTTCCTTAGCCTTATTTACAGCTGTTACTCGATTTTTCATCAGCCGTATTAATTTTACCATGAAATCTTAGGGTACAACATCTCACTTCTCGTCAATGACAAATTGAAGCTCTTGGAGGCGTGGAGAGTCAGGCTTTCTGCACTAAGTCTTCTTTCAAGGTCATTCCAGACATGCTCAATTGGATTAAGATCAGAACTACGAGCTGGCTTCTCTACCGCAATGATTCCAACGTCTTACATGTAGTCGCAAACTGTCCTAGCGACATGCGATCTGGTGTTGTTCTGCATTAAGGAAAAAAAATCTACCATAAGCCATATAAGTGGCTTCACGTATTTTTCGAGCATTTTTTTGATGTATCATAAAGCCGTCAACTCTCTCGATATCACGCCAGTTATGGCCCAGTGATGAGTACAATGTCAGTTTTAGTGTCCAACATTATGCTACCCCAATTCGCCTCGAAAACCCACTTTTTCGCTTATGGAGCATTGTTAAAATTGCCCTGATGACCTTCAGTACATTCTACAGCATCCATAATGGTTATCTAAGTCATTCTGCACTTATCAGAAAACACAACAGCCTGCCATTAGGCATACATCCAATTTAAGTGTTTCGTGGCAAATTATTGCCGGGCTTGTCGGTGAGCTGTGGTCAATTTGGTTGCATTTGCTGAGTGATGTGTAGTCAGGCCTGCTTTACCCAGTCTTTTTCTAATCGTCCACTGACTTATACTGACATTGCAAACTTCTTGAAGCTTTTGTGTCAGTTCAATCGTGTTCAGTAGCCGATTTCTCAAAGTACTTGTTACAGAAAAGCGATAATCACGCCCTGATTCTATGCGCCACCGGCCATATCCTGATCGCCGAATATACCCACGGGTCTCTTGAAACCTTTGGTATACCAGACGAACATAAAAGCAGCTAAAATTTAGCTGTCAAGCGACTTCATTTTGATTATGGCTTGCTTTGGGCAAGGCAATAACTTGAACGACTTCTGCGGGCGTGGTATCCATATTTTTTCAGTAGATCCGTCTGTTTCTAATAGAGACGTTATCATTTTAACGGAAACTGTTTAAATTCTAAAACAGCACCCTTTTTGTAGCTCCAGGTAAAGGTGCAAGTAGTGAAATTCAAATGAGTGAATTTGGGGAATTGGGTATACTGCTGGTTATTGTGAGTTACATGAAGGTCAATGATCTTAATTTTGTGTTTTTATAAAGCTAACTTTGTATGCTTTAATTTTGATTAACAATTTGTACTCAATATCTTTAGATTTAAGAAAAAAACAGTATTAAACGAAATTTCAAGCCATGTGCGATTTTTTTGCTCTCAAGTGTAGTTTGTTGGATTAGAATCCAAGAGATCATTTATTGCAGCCAAAGTGCGAGGTATTAGAGACTGAGCGCGGGCTACAGTACACTGAGGCACAGCAAACATCCTGTGCTTTTTGTAACTGTCCAGAACAGCCGGATCATCAATGATACGTAAGACTGAGGGCTTGTTAGCAATTCATATGGTTTTGTCATTTTCAGGTGAGAGGAAGGTGTTTGGAGACTTGAAACAGTGTGAATTACACCAGAAAATACCATATATTTACAAATTTAGGCAAAATATTGCAAATTATTTGAAATTTGGTTTGTCGCTAATATAGGACATGACGTGCCGTATGGTAAGATAGATTAGAACGACTTGTCCCCTAAAGGACGGATTTCCCAATACCTGGTTCATCCACACTAGAGTAAGACAAAGTACATCTCGTTGTTTTCGAGAAAAACGCCTGAGACATACACATGAGACTGATGCAAGTGTTATTTCTCCACGGCTTCACCCGTGTACATTCACTAAGTACACTAAGTCACTAAGGAATAAAGAAGCTTTCAATCGGTGAAATAATTATAGCAATCGGACCAATACTTTCAGAGATTACCTCCCAAAAACAAAAAAACAAACTTTACCTCTTTACAATATTATTATAGACAAAAAGAAATAGATATTTATTTCAGCAGATACTATCAAATCTTAAAGCAACGTTATCCCTAATCCATTCCGTCTAATAAGCGCACGAGAGCACATTAGAATGCACATAACACAGCATATTTGAAACAGAATAAGATATTGAGCTGCTTCAAAGCGTATACTATACAATCTGCATATACTATAGAAGCAAATAGATCGCTCTCTAGAGGATACTATGAATTTTGATACAGCTACCTACGCCCGTAGGTAGCTGTACCAGCCATCCAATATTGACTAGCTTGAATAATAAATGCGCAATGGAACTATATTTTTGCGAACATAATTTTGTAATGGTGTAATGTAAAACGCAATGTTTTTTCCATTTAAAACTCATTTTGAAAAGCCTCTGTTGTGGAAGGCTTGTGAATTTTGTAATTTTATCCACTTGAATTTATTTTCGTATCATTTGGTGATTCTGCAGTAAATTGTAGGGGAATGTTAATTCTCGTAGGTACTTTTGGTTTTTTCTACTTCAGATAAGAGCTGTTCGCTACAATAACAATTATGAAGTCTAAAGTTTTTCCACAGATTACCGAGAACCTCACGGAGTAGAATTTAGAATTTTGTGCGAATGCGTCATCAGTCGTGGTGCTTCGACCTCAAACCGCTACAAGTTTGTGGGTGCTCCAAATCGAGCTATTAGTTTCAATATGGCGACACTTCGGGGTTTTATCTCTCTAACCTTTCAACTCTAAACTTTGTTTCTCGAGCTTTAACACAAGATCGCTTTTTCTTCATGATTTTCTTTGACTGTGAAAGTTTTGATGTGGCTACATTTTATTTACTTGCACAGATCATGAAGCAATCACAAAATAAAATAGCATACGAGTAATCTAATGATTGTGTTATCACCATACTTGCTCATTATTCAGCCGCAAAACATTTACTTCGGATCGATATCGGCGCCTAGCATTTTCATAACGACCGATCCTCACTTCAATAGTTCTATAGTCTGGCGCTTTGCGAGAAGACTGAATGAAAGGTTTAGTTATATTATCTGTGTTATATTTTCTTAAATGTGTTGTCGTTCTGGTTAAATAAATAACCCTGTCCAGTTACAATATTCCATATTACTCATCATCATCATCATCATTTCAGCCGATACACGTCCACTGTTGGACATAGGCCTCCCCCAAGCGTCGCCACATCGAACGTTCCTGTGCGTCCCGCATCCATCGGTTTCCCGCTACCTTCACCAGGTCATCGGTCCACCTTGTAGGAGGCCTTCCAACACTGCGTCTTCCGGTACGCGGTCGTCACTCCAAAACCTTTCGGCCCCAACGGCCATCTGTTCTGCAAGCAATGTGCCCTGCCCATTGCCACTTAAGTTTGGCAATTCTTTGTGCTATGTCGGCAACCTTAGTTTTCCTGCGGATATCTTGTGGATATCTTCCATATTACTACTTCCACTATTTCTGTGAAATTGTTAGATACTATTTTGGTGTACAATAAAGTTTATTCTATTCTACTCAACTCAGTACCTACCTTTTCATCTAAACACAACACCAAAAGTAAGCAAAACCATAAATTGACCAGTACGTATCCAAAAACACATCATTTACTAGGCGAGTACCTTCGTTCCGTGATTTCCCACCCAACCTATTTAGAATGATCAATATACCCCCCGTGGAGCAAAAAATGCTACAGTTTACCCACGTTTTATCTCCACAGGGAAGGTAATTAATCGAAAGGGAACTTCAAAAACCTTTTCCGCAGGCATTAAGAGGAATATGAAGAGTAAACAGCTACCTACAAAGTTGATCAAAAATGTTTTTGTCAGGCTTTTAATTAGTATTCTTTCGTAATGCTTTGTTAATGAAGTTTTGTGGGGAATGGTGTCTTTTACTGTTTAATATATTTAAAGAGGAGGCCTGAGTCACAGCAGTGGGAACATTAAAAGGCTGATTATGAGATTTTGGCTTACTAGCTACATTATTTTTAGGTGCAAAGCGATTTATTAAAGACTGAGGAATCGGATTGTATTCGATTTGTGTCGATAGTTTCAACTTCTAGTTCACAAACAAAAAACTGCGTAAAAATCGTTCGCTTCTCGTCAGTTTTCTTAACTATCTTGGCGTCAAGATATTGAAGAAATTATTGAAACTAACGAAGTGAAATGGGACCAACGGGCAGAAAAGTTTTATTGACGTCTTACAAATGAGCAAAACTTTGTGGGACAAGTAGGACGAATGGAATAGTCGGGTGTTCTGGGGTAGGCGACGAACATTCCACCTCACTGGTGACCATTTAGACATTCTAACTTCAAGCTCATTAAAGCAATCTGTATTGTTATAAGTTCTGACACGTTCTGTTACTACATAATATATTGAGACGAAGAACGAAGAGTAATTTTCGACTCATGTCATATTTATAATTTTTTTTTCACAACTATCACACAACGCCGTCTAGTCTCAAGCTAAGCAGAACTTGTGAACTTGTGTCTAGACAAATGATAAACATTCATAAATTTCTAAATATATATATAATTAGATAAATTACAATCAAACACAGAACAAATTATTATGCTCATCACACAAACATTTGTCCTGGGTGGGAATCGAACCCACGACCTTCGGCATAGCAGTCAGGGCCACTAACCACTAGACTAACAGGCCAGCCGTATGTAAGTAGGTACTAGTGTGTCCTATCAGGGCGCCCAGCAGAGGCTGGCTTCATGCCTTATTATAAGCCATGTATGAAATCAAAATATATTATACTAGCTTTTGCCCGTGACATCGCCAACGTACATAAAATATAGCTTAAGTCACTCAGGAATAAAGCAGCTTTCTATCGGTGAAAAAATTTTAACAATCAGACCAGTACTTCCAGAGATTACCTACTACAAACAAAAAAACATAAAAACAAAAAAAAAACTTTTCCTCTTTATTATATTAGTGTAGATTGAACATTTAATTTGCATTCAAAAAGTTCCTAATGTATCATAATTTATCTTTTTTTTCCATATTAACTTTTCGAATACCATAATTAGATACACAATAGAAAGACATTGAGCGCCGGGGTTCGCTTAAGGTTTTATGAATAATAGTAATGTATTTCCTTAACGTCTATAATAATACAAAACAAAGGCACTAATTAAGAGTCACAGAACACTAGGCGTTTCGAACTGAAAATACTATTGAACTAATAAATTACCGAACTAATGAGAAATCGCTATAGGTTATTTCGCAACAGAATTTTTCGCGCAAATGTTACCTCGCCCCAGTAAAGCATGGAATAAAACATTCTACAACTGAATTATCCACATACCGTGTGCAATGAAACAGAAATCGAATCATCAAGTTTCGAAATCAAGTACCAACATATTTGGCGCTGATTAAATATTTGGAAGGGTAGTGCATACCAATCTCCTTTTTGAAATTCCATTACATCTGGTCGAGGGCGTCTGATTTTTTATTATATACTAGGCGGACGCTCCGATTTAGCACAGGTGCCAATTATATATACAATCCTTGCTTATTTATTGCACTTTCTTTTTGTGAAAGCCGCATCAAAAATTCTTCGCGTAATTTAGGAGGGGTTACCGTATAAACTGACAAATATGAGATGAGACTAGCAGACCCGGCGCACTTCGCACCACCTAACAGTCAATGAAAGTAATATATCTCGATATAGTCAACCGATTGCTATGAAACAAAACCTAAGTAATATATCAAGTTACACACAATTTTAATGTATAAAAGTTATCTACATCAATTTTGTATATTTTACGTGATGCGCGCACAACTAAAAACTTCTACAGATTTATTACATATATAGATGTAAATGTACTTACCGCGTCCTAACACAAAAATAATGCTATTATAAAAGCAAAAGATGGTGAGTGTGTATGTTTGTTATTTCTTCACACTCGAACGTCTGAACGGATAAGGATGTTTGAAACACAATAGATTACGGTATAATACTTTTTTACACCACCTGCTCGATAATGTCGTTTTATACGTTGTACAAACCTCACTTAAAGCAAGTCATTATCCTATCCCAAGGGAGATAATGCAGTATGGCCGATCCCTAGGGAATAATGAGATTCGAATTTGGAACATCAAAAATCGTCAACATTGTGAATTAAAATGTACGTGCATCGAACAGTTGACTCGAAATTCAAACTGGCCACTAACAAAAAAAAAAGGAAACTTGTAAATATAATACTTATATTTCTCTATTATATGATTTGGTCGACCAAATTGTCTTATAATTATCCCACAGATAGTGTAAAAAGTAGAGTATGCAACACGGGGATAAAGCTGTCTTTGTCTTGGGCGGCTTGAATTCCTCACTTCACTCAGGTTTCTTTATTAACTCCCTCACAATGCTCGGGAGTTAATTATATAAATCCCTCACTAACGTTCGGGATTAAAATCAGCAATCTTCGTTTCGTTCGGAATTCAACATGCCGCCTGCGAATTAAAGACACTGTTTTATCTCCTAGTCACATAATCTACTATTATCTCGGGAGTAAGTGCCCTTGGGACAAGTTTCTACTTTGACGCGGGCGAAGCCGCTGCTAGCGACCAGTTCAATTACAAAACCAGGGAAAAACATAACAGGAATATTATGTCCACCTCATGTTTCATATTGCTGATTATAAATCTATGATAAACGTAGTTGAATTTTCGATATAAATGAAAACTAACTGTTGTTGAGCAACGCAATTTATGTCGAGCCAGTTATAATGTTAATGAAGTACTGAATGAACATTAGTACACGAGTAATATGTTCGTAATGTAGACAAAACAGTAGAATCGCTTTTTAATTTTGTTGCTCAATAATGACTTTTAATAGATAGCATTTGTTTTTTAGGGTTCCATACCCAAAGGGTAAAAACGGGATCCCATGTTTCTTATCGAAGTCCTCTATAACGACTTGATCGATTGTTAAGATTTTTTTTTGTATATTTGGTAGGTCTAAAGAGGTGCCCAGATGGTTGCAAACCAACGTCTCAACGGAGGTGACCTTGCTAGTTTTTTTTAATCCGTGTAGATAGCAGTTGTAAACCATAATCTTCAACGCCCTTGGTTGGGAGGCGCGTTTTCCTAACCACCAAACGTGTTAGCGCGTGATTTACATCGATGTAGCCGCAACACAAACCAAACGCACAAACCAAGGTGACCTTGGTTGGAATGCTAGTTTGCAACCGACTGGTCAATAAAGAGGTGACCAGATGGTTGCAAACCAATGTCCCAGCCAAGGTGACCTTGTTACTTCCAATTTGTATAGACAGCAGTTGTAAACCATAACCTTTAACGCCCTTGGTTGGGAGGCGTGTAACCCAACCACCGAACTTGTTGGCAAACCAAACACCTAAACCAAGGTGACTTTGGTTGGAACGCTAGTTTGCAACCGTTTGGTCAATAAGAATATGTCTTAGGTTATGTTTACCCCCCTACTCCCACCCCCAGTCTTTTCTCTGATAATTTATATGGCAAAACAACATTTGCTGGATCAGTTATTAATATAATAATATCCTGCGTAGGTATTTTGCTAATCTCCGTTGAGATTGGTCCCTGTGATCGAAATACGATCGACAGGATTACTACCCTGCCTATGAGTTATTTTTTAATGGTAGGAAAAATTGCAGTTAAAAGTGTAATGTTAAATTATGTGTTAAGCTTCTCTAATATACAATTATAATAATAAAAGCCTTTTCCTATTCACTGACTATATTACAGTTTTGACTTACTTATATAAAAATGTAGGTATTACTTACTTAAAAAATATTTTTTAAAATCTTTTGATAAACATATTTTTTAGTAACCACTTAGTCTGGATGTTCTTTTGACATAGGCCTTCCCTATTTCCTTCCACTTATCTCCGTTATGAGCTATTCTTCTCCATTATTTCAGCAAATCATCCTCCCAGCTTTTAATTTTAGGTCCGTTATGTCTATTCCCGTTTCTAAGGTTAGGTTTCTAGTACATAGGATCCAACAAAACAAAACAAAAAATATTTTAAAGCTTAAATACTTTAGGGGCAGGCATGCCATAGTCCCAACAGCTACTGCTGGAGACGCCCCGGTTGTCTTGAGTCGCAATCACCCTACTACGCACCACAGTAGCCATGGGCTTGCGGACGGCGAGTAATGGGTAGGTCGCCGTGCCAAACCAGACTTAACGGCGCGTTGTGTTGCACGCGCGCATTAAAGATATCAGGAAATTGGCCGAGCCGCAGTAGGGCCGATGCCTGCTAGAACTGCGGGATTGTTCCTTCAAAGGGTAATTTAAAAAAATCAGGTGGGTTTTAGTTAGTAAAAGTCTGACAATCCCTTTCGCTCCACTTAGAGCGGGAGGAGATGATGGTTTCCCACGAAATGCACGACTCGTATCAGGTGTACAGGGTGTACACTTGGCAGTTATCCCATCTCCCCTACACGCCAGTAATACGCGCATTATCTCAAATTATCTGAAATTCGACATTACTCCATTTTTGTCCGTCATACCTTTCCTACTCCCGTTACAAGAAACCCTAGTATGCCTCGGTTCGGTGGTAAAAATAAGTCTACAGCAGATTTGCAAAATTATTTTTCATTACTCATACTCTGAAAGTAGGTCTGAAGTTGCCTGAGAAGCGGGCTGAAAGTGATACTTTTCTACAACTTACAACTGACAGCTGTCAAATTATTTAAAAAAAAAAAAAAACTAGTTCTATTTTCACATTTCTATTGATCCACGTTCCAATTTTCCATACAGCCAGTCAATCACAGCGCGATATAAAATTGAAATAACTTAAAGCTAAGTATTTATTAAATAATATTATATTTAAAATGATTTATTTGCTCAACTATTTCTATAAAATACTTTATTTATAAAAGATAACAATTAATTTCTAATTTTTCAATAATGAGGCTAAATAGCTGGCCGACCACAGAAAAAAAAAAACAAAATGGCGGGAAAGTGGCAATCAGTCGTTGGTTTTTTTCGAGATTTGTATTAACACGTTGTTTATCAGACTAAAATAGTGATTTAACGCCTAATTTCTAAGAGGCTAATGCAGTTGTGGAAAACTTTTTACTGCCTAAATCAGAAGAAAGATACCTACCTAAAATCATAGGTACGACGACTTAGGTTTTACAAACTTTTTATTTTATTTTTACTTTCCTTGTATTCGTAATGAGAAGCACAGTGCTTACCTCGGGGTGAAAGTAACTAATTTAGTCCCTCGAATTAGAGACCTCGCTTCGCTCGGCCGCCAACTCCTTCTCGGGACGAAATGAGTTACTTTCACCCCTAGTGTAACAATGTACTATTTAAGATATAACTTTTGAACAATGAATCATATATCTATTGTGATTGGCTTGGGTTGTGATTCCAATTCAAAAACTTTTACAGGATGCATTTTGGAGAGTGTGCGCGTGAATTGCATGACTTGATTCCGCCATCTCCTTTCTACCCTGATAACCGATATACGGCAAGATCCACCCTTACGTTGTTGAAGCCTCTACGGTCTGGACTTAACGTTTCGCCTCGTCATTTATACCGCGTACATCGAAGAACTGGAACCATTTTCCTACTGCATACTTCCCGTCCGGTTATAATTTAGCTGTCTTCAAGGCTAGAGTGAATAGGCACCTCATAAACTAGTACACCTCACCATCAAGAATTGCATCACTGCTTATCATCAGATGGGATCGCAGTCAAACACTAGTTTATATTATTTAAAAAAAAAACTATTTGTTTCGGGGAAAAATACATGAAGCTAGACTAGTGTTCCGAATATAGAAGATAAAAGAGCGTGACGCGAGGCGACTGGCTCAACTAAAATAGTCCGCTAAAGTACTATTTGATGGTGGAAGAACAAAAGACCCTTGCATCACGTTCTTCGGCAGCGCATCGAATTCGGTGTCACGCGCGCGGCACGGCTGCTATCACGTAGGTATGTTACATTAATGGGTTTTCAATTGCATGCTCAGCACTTGGTTTTGTTGGCTGGCCGTAATTGGTTAGTTTCTGGGTAACGCTCACGGCATGGAATTGTTAGAAATTTTGCGGTTAATTTGATTTGGATACCTGGAACGTTTGCGATTTGTTTTAATAATATATGTACTTGAGTTATTAAATTACAATGAAAGTCTACGTTCGTGCCCTAATTTCGCGTTTTATTTACTTCATATTGCTTATTTCATAGAAACAAAAACCTTCAGTACGGTAAAGTATGTTTGTATTGGGCGAGTTTCCGTACACTGGCTCAGCAAGCATCCGCAAACTTTGTGATGGGCTTTGCTAAGGTAGTCCCGAAAAAGAGGCGACCCTCCATGTGTAATTAAGGTCCCGATGCGTCAACTTTACCTTGATGTGGGTTCTAAAGCAATGCAAACCGAGCATACCTGAACCTAAGTACACTTTCAACTTGTCGGGCTCCTGCAAAATCAATGATCTAAACGTTTTGAGTTGGGACTTCCATCTGCACCGATGCCCGCACAAGTCTTGGATTCACTCTTTGGCTTTGCTCAAAGCAAGTGCCGTGACAAATTCAGAAAATCATATTGATTCAGAGCAAGCCAAGACGACAAACTTCATAACTTCCGCTGCCCTCAGTTGCCCCCAGTTGGACTGAATCTTAGCAAATTCATAGAATCTACAATTGCTCCAGACTCACTGTGTTTGATTAGCATCTCCGTTAAATTTGATCTGGAATACTTGGTGTTTGAATACAAAACGATTGTACCCTAAAAGTTATTTAACTTGTCGACAAACATCTTGTAAGGATCGACTAGGTATCAGTTTAATTAAATCTTAAACGGACCTCGCTTTGAAACAGAACTATTTGAAAGCGCGGCTGAAACTAGTGGATCAGTGTTCCGAGGCATGTTTTAAAATCCAAAGAAAATTTAATTATATTTATTTATTTATTTAATACTTTATGCCCACATAAGTACAGAGGCGGACTTAATGCCTTAGGCAGTCTCTTGGGTGATGCAGAGAAAAAGTAGTGGAAGGTGCAATAAAAGAGTGAGAAAAAGGCGAATACAAGAATTGATATACTAATTGACCATAGAATAGACTACTAATAAAATTACTTTGCATAGCTCCTTTGTTTTCAAAACCGAAACCGAAACTAACTTATTGTCGGCAACTATAAAAACTAACTCATTGACTCTGTTGCGTGACTTTCAGAGGTATCTTAAATCGCAGAACGTCAATTCTACGTCGAATTTTCTAGAATTATCCTCGAAATTGGAACGAGATTTCGGAATTTTTGAACGGACTGAACCAGTGCGGGGGAATGGTAACGTAATTTTCTGGTTCTCTGGCGGGATGGCGTCGCGCCGCGTCTCTCCGACGTGCCGCACCGCGCATCGCGCCGCGCGCCGCTCCGCGTCGCTCCGACCGCGACGTGCCGCGCCGCGCCTCGCGCCCGTAGCTTCACTTCTCGTCACCTTATTAGATTCGATCAAATAGAAAATTTGGTGTTACGATAACCAACAATCTGGGCGCGGCGATCATTCAATATACGCTCGATACGTGCTCCGTAATACCAGTACCATTATTGTATACCCGCATTCAAATAAAACATTTTGTTCTGAAGTTGAACTGTTCATTGGTAGGTATAAAGTACGCATCAAATGCTCAAACAGCATATTATCTACGGTTGACTGAACAGGAAAGATTGACATTGCATTGCAAAAAACGGTCCCCGTGCCGCATTGAGGGCGTTGTAACGTGAATGTTCACGGGCCGGAGGCATCCGAAAATGGTTTTAAGCTTGAAATTGTAAACTGGGAAGGTGTGATCGAGATAGAGCGCTCAGTGGGCATGCAGCGCATGCATTCGAGTTACACAAAAGCGGAAGGTTTTCCTTATTTTCTCGAGTCCCCCATTTCCCCCAACCGTCGCGGCGTCGTCCGGCGTCCACACGGGACGCGAGTGCTACATGATTTTTAACTTAGCAGTGTACAGGTGAGACGGCATGCTAATGCAGTGTTCGAGTTTTTGTGAATCGTATTACCTATACGTACCTGCGGGCTGGTCTTAAATTCATTAATCTAAAAGGAGTTCTTTCTTTTCAGCTGCCTTCCTCATGGTTTTAGAACTTTGAGGTATTTTATGACCGGTCTTAAAAATGTTCCTGGTACCCGTGGACTTATAGATATTTATGTATTATCTGTTTGGACAGCCTCAGTGACGGTGACATTAGAAAGTGTGCAAATATTGAGGTGAGTCAGCGACTCTTTAGCAACTACTCATAATTAAGTGTTTTAAAATAAGTAAGACTGACAGCCAATAACATGTCTTTACTTATAAAATACAGAATAACATTAAATTCTATGGACTATTATGTACTTGGCGATACAATAGCCTGTTGGAACATACAAATAAAAAGTTACTAAATAACTAGTAGAATTACTAGTTAATATGTTTTGGTAATCGTACGCTAACTCAATTAAAACATGGCTAGTAATGTCTGGCTTATCGCCGTTGAGGCCCGTAATAATAAACGTTCCTCAGCCCAAGATCTCATACTTGATATCAAAGCTTGAGGTTCTGATCGTATTAATAAACGAGATTCACAAGCTCATGCTTGAGCTCAAGTATCGGCTTAGGTTCACGTCATCAGCCGAGTGTTGACTGCTTAATAAACGAAACTCAACACTTCAGTTTACAACAATCTGCGTACTCGAGATGCCAGATCATAGTAGACCGACCGGGACTTGAGGTCGTGATTAGCGTAGTGCGAAACATGGAGTTTGTAAATATTTTGAGTCAAATTCATTATTACGATAGAATAGCGTACTATGATGCTATTTTATGTCCTTTGTGATATTGTTTATCAAAAACATATGTAATGCTTCGAATTCTTTTGGAATGCCAAGTAAATGTTTCAAAAACGATTCAGATTGTTCAATATTCGGATTTCTATACAGGGTGTTTGGTGCATCGTGTGCCAAATTGTGTATAGTCTCATTAACAAGAATTTTATTTCAAACTTCGGTCAATGAGACTTAAGCACAGCTTCAGTACAGCCCATTGAGGAGCTGATCTTGGTAACTGAGATTCTGTACTCATGCGTTTATTATTTAGCAATGTCTTCATCTTCTGACATCGTATTAATCGGGTATCAAATGATATCGCACGAGGACGTAGTTGAGCGATGTTTGTTAATACCGGCCTAAAATTGTTCATTCCTGCATCGGCTATGACACAAAATATTTAGCTACAGAAGTCAATCTACATACCAAGCGCGCTCGAGCAACGCACACATAGACACCGCTCACGGGCACGATATCTCGAAGCGCCTCGGCCCGCTCGTGAAACAGTTCCGGCTCAAACGCTCATTAGTGTGCGTCCACCGAGCGATGGTATAAAAAGTGAAGTACATACGTACATGAGATTGTCTTCTTTACCTATCTATTTTGTGGCTATGCTCAGATCGATTTCAAATGCGACCGTTTTCATATTTATTACTACGCTATTATCATTTCTCGTTGATAATAGCGTAGGTTACTTTTTTTTACTTTTTACTAGTTAGCTACTTTTTTACTTTTTGCTAGCTAGTTTTTACTTCTCTAAGCGGAACAATGGAGTCGGGCGAGACCTTTGCCCAGCAGTGGGCAAGTATAGGCTAATAAAAAAAAAGTGGAGCAATTGTGGTATCCAAATTCTATTGCATATGAATAATTTTACCTGAATAAATTAAATAAATAGAACTTCAAAGTGGTTTTCAGTGCGTAAAACTGTCTAAATTTTATGTTTCTGTATTTTTCATATTAACAAAAGTTAAATTCACTTAAGACATGGGATCAGTCAGAATTTTAAAGAAAACTGTTACAACACACTTTTACCTGCAATATTTTCCCGGTTTTTAATCTAAATTGCGTAAAAACTTGGTGAAAAAATACATTAACTTTTTAATTTAGCTCTACCATAACAAAGTAATTTTACTCGGAGTATTTTCAAGAAAGTAATTCGTTTTCGTCGGCTCCCGTCACTCGGACCGAGATAGACTAATTTATATAGTAACATTCAGCTTTGGCCCTAAGTGCAACTTAGTTTACACTGCAATCTATTTTAAGTGACCACTATAACGCTTGCAGAGACTGCTGTCATTTGATTAAATTATTTGAACTGTAGAAATAGACTTGGATGCTTGTAGATAATTTGTTTCACATTTAAATAAGATTAGATCCATCAGGTGGGATCGCAGACAAGCACTAGTTTATATCAATTTAAAAAAAAAAAAATTTGACAGCTGGCATATATTTTTGATCACTTTTGTAAATAATTTATGTGGATTTTAATCTTTTCTGACTGACTACATAAACATTAGGCGATCTTCACTCGATCATAGTTGTTGTTGGTAAAGATTCTTTTAGTCATTTAAATTAACGTAAAAATAGGCTTTAAAAAAACATTTAAAATTTATACTTAAACTAGTTGACTCAGCAAACATTGATCTGCCATATACATTTATCAAAGAAAAAAATAATAGTATGGGTAGGAGGGTAAAAATAGCCTACAACGTATTCTCAGACCTATTAAAATTGTAAGTAATAGTAATAATAAATTATTATAAAATCAATAATTTTTTTAAGAGTAACCATGGAGTTTCTTGCCGTTCCTTCTCCATAGGAAACGATCAATTTGGAACTGCGAACTAGTTTTTAACGTTTTATAAGTACCCATTGTAGGGCTATGTCAAATAAAAACCTTATGATTTTTATTTATTTTTTTAAATACTAAATATACATAAAAAAATAACGCATAAAAATCGGTCAAACCGTTTCGGAGGAGTTCGATAGTCAATATATTTATTTTTTATATCAGAATACTACTTAAGTACTTACATCTACGTATTTCTAACGTAAACAACATCGTTTAACAGCAACTTAAAACTTTATTTAAAAAAGATGTTCATTCAATATTTTATATAATCATTTGCAAATATTTGCGGCGAGTATTTCTCCAGCAGTCGGGCGCTGCGTTGAACAAAAAGTGTATCAACATTTCCCGGTCTCGGCACCGTAACACGGGATTTCTTGATTGCGGGCGACGCGTCGCGGCACTACTAGCGAGTAGCGAGTAGCAACCCTAATAAGTGCTGTGTTCACACAGTGATACTGCATTCATTGCTCCAGGCTAAACACCATTTTGTCACTTTAAACTTTCCGCTGTGATTTATAATCCTTTATTTTGCACATTTATCAGTTCCCTTTCTCTCATTTGTAACTGTACCGTTTTAAGCTGTGTTCTGTTCAGGTAGGCTTATAAATCTCGTTACAACCACATCGCTCATGTTTCTCCCCTTTTGTGGGATATCTTTTAAAAGTTTCATATAACATAATTAAAGAAGTTTCTGAGATTAAATACAGTTTGTTGCTATGATAAAAATGAGTGAGCTAAGTTTGTTTAGACTTTAGTTAGAGCGAGATATTTTCAATTAAAGTTTGCATTTCGCCGTTTAATAATTTTTCGGTAATTTTCGGATACTTTGTTGAAAAGTATTGTTTATATTTGTACTCACAATCCGATACATGAAACTTCTCAAAAAGTAAAAAAAACTTACTGTATTTTGTTTTACGTATATACAAACGTGTTAATTTAATTAATGGCGTTAATAAAGAAGAAAGCCACCTGTCTGCACGAGTGAGTCAATAGCGTGAATAAATCTCAGCGAGAGGAGGTACTGCCATTAATATGACGAGCCTCATAGCGGCGCCAGCCAAAACCCCGTCCATCGAATTAATGATTCTGGTAATGAGCTAAACGCATAATGAAGCTTTGTTCCAGCTTCTAAGCTGCAGTTACCCATTGTGCTACGATAGCGGAAATTTCACGACTCACAAAGCTGTTGGTCTTTACCCGGGTTTTATATATGTCGTTTGAAATACATGTGAACCTCTCACAAGTTCCAGTGCCACAATGTTGTTGCAAAGATTTAGCTAATTCCAGTAATTAACTAATCACTTTAATCTTTGAGTTCACATGTCGGCGGTTTAAAATGGCTTAGAACTTGTTTGTATTGATATACAAGAAGTTCCGACAGTGATTGTAAACGGGGAAATACAATTAGATATATTTATAAGACTAGTAGCTGCCAGCGGCATCCTCCGCGTTGAAGCAGAAAACGGTAGGTATCAAGGGAAATATTATGTTCTATTCGAGGACTTGGTCCACTCTTGTGTCTTTTATCCAACTTGAATGAAATTTATGGTTTAATCGTTTGAGCGTAAAAAGTAACAAACATTCGTCTTTATGATATTAGTGTGATAGTTGCACCGCTTGAAGGCGAGTCTATGATTCCACTTGGCAGATTGTTTCTTATTGAATTATTGGTCGGAGGGACGTGACTTGACGCACGCTGAGCTCGGCCCATTGAGTCCTCGATGTTTGCTCGATTCCCGTACGTGTGTGGCCGACTCCAATCGCTTCTTGAATGATTCTTGTCGCGTGTCGCGCACTTCGCGATGTGCGCCCGTGCGGCCACACGTTTTGAAATTATTGTTTGTTTTATTAGAAATCCACCCAACGAAACAGAACCAACAAGAATAAACCGCAATATCACTAAAAGCCCGAATAATAAAATATTCCGACTTCACCGTGTAACCTCAAACATCTGCAGCGGGATACTGAATAAACACTCGACGAGAATAAAGAAAAAAATATGAATAATCTAAAGAAATTTAATTTTATGATGGCCCTCCACCAATTCAGAAATGAGACACAATAAGTGAAAGGGTTTCTTTTCAGGCACCTCGGCTCTAAAAAATTGAGGTAATGGAACGTGAATAACAATTCGGCCCTCGGGGGGTAGGAATCGGATGGGAGGTGTTCGGGGGGGGATAGATTGATGGCACCCGTTTGTAGCATCTGTCGTTTAAGTGAGCATCGATTATAGTACACACCTCGGTGTTTCTTTGTTTGGCAGGCGACGTTTGACTCGACTCATCAGTCATGCCGGCTTGGGGGATTAATTCCACAATATAAACAAATGACATGCTGATATTTCCCTCCCGAGGGCCCTCCTCGCTCAATGAAAAAAGACACCGTTCCGGTTATCGAGAGTTCCGTCGCAAGCTTTTATCATTTTGTAAGAGGTTTTTGTGAATATT
Source organism: Mythimna ferrago (assembly GCA_910589285.2). Classification (NCBI taxonomy): domain Eukaryota; kingdom Metazoa; phylum Arthropoda; class Insecta; order Lepidoptera; family Noctuidae; genus Mythimna; species Mythimna ferrago. The sequence continues at coordinate 19,114,580 of OU342673.1, read as the reverse complement.
TGATAAATGGTCGATATGACTTTAACGATTGATGTTGAAAGGTAGATAGCACCTGTACTTAATCATTTGAAATGGATTAGGGTATGAACCTGTTATTGAGATTGTGCGAGTCTGATCGCTGGTTTAAATTCACTGTGATTTATTGTAAACGATTTTTTTCGGAGTTCTTTCAGAATTTAACTGGTGGATTTTATCACTGAATGTTGGGTGATTGATTAACTATTTTGTAACTTTTCTACATTAGCATAGCATAGTCGGCCTTATAATGTTTCCCCTAGACTCAGGCATACTCTATAGGAGAAGGAATGGACCGTAATCCACCACGTGGGCCTAGTGCGAGTTGGTGGATGTCACATGCTTTCAAATTTTCTACATTATTTTTTTTTATTTTATTAAAGCAGGATCACTCTCGGAATCAAAGAAAAAGATTAACTATTTTATTATTTAACTATTTTATGTGTATTAATTTTACTGTTACGCACGGTGTCTACATCTCTATTTTTTCCAATACTTCTTAAGCAGGTATGCTGGAAGAGATTTCTTTAGAAATAAGCATCACCCTTGTACCTATTTTTTTGTCTCCTTCTTATCTTTTACTTTTATGTACGTATATAAATAGTTGGCATTTTATCGATTTACTGAAAATCTACAGATTTGATTATAAAATTATTTGTGTGCCCAATAAGACAACACATAGTGAAACGATATTTTGTGACTAACACCATATACCATAACGTTATACCTTTGTGTTACAAGTAAATACATTTGACTTAACCAATATAACGTTAAAACGTTGCTTGTAGAATAACCAGGCAAAAAAAATTGCTTTTATATTAGACCAGTTTTTAATGGATAAAAGTAATTTTTAGAGGCAGCTTCGTAATTTTTTTCTATCATATTAAATTAGCTGTATTATGTTTTGAATACACTTTTCTATCTAGCAGTTATCCTGAAGAATAACATATTTTTTTTTAATTTGGTTTACTATATTGAATCATATACTTTTGTGCTTTATAAACATCGTGATTAGCTACTGTAGTCCTCGTAACTTGACATAGCGTCACCTAAAATCACAGCTATATTTCTTGTGTAAGTACGAACACCTGATCCAAAGCTTTGGAGAACAATGCCCAATCATCTGACCGGCTCTTTCAACTTGAAGCAAAACTTACTGTTCCACAGAAATTACGAGTACAATAAAATATATTTTTAGTAAAATTTCATCATACAAGAATGTATGAAGAAGTTTTAATACAGATTTATTTTTATACATTTTTAATTTTTTTTTATTTCTTAGTACTGATTTTTTTAGCCAATAGAGAAAATCTCTCAGGCTTTAATATTTATTTATAAAAGAATGTATGAAGAAATTTTATTAAAATTATATTTTTCCAAAGTTTTTAGTTTATATTGCAGATGTTTGTAGCCTGACAGAGAAAACCTCTCAGGTTTTCTTATATCTATGATCTGTGTGATGGTGACCCGCTCAATTAATATGTAATATATTGATGTTATAAATGTGACAATAATTACCAGATTATGTATTAAATTTACTTGTAAAAAAAAAACATTTTTATTTATACTTATAAATCTTTATTAACATAAATCCATACTAATATTATAAATGTGAAAGTAACTCTGTCTGTTACGCTGTCACTTTTAAACTATCTACTGGGGTGCTATTCTCTAAGAATACAGCCTTGAGCTCAGCGCTGGCACAGCGACGAGTCGTGAGCGAAGTACATTGAATTAACAACCCAATGCCCCTTTACATTAGATTGTTAATTCAATGTACTGCGCTCACGACTCGTCGCTGTGTCAGCGCTGAGTTCAAGGCTGTTTTCTTAGGGAATAGCACCCCTGAACCAAGCATGATGACGTTTGGAACAGAGTAAGCTTAAAGTCTAAGAAGGATATGTTTAGACAGGCTAGTTTTTTATCTGGCTTCGACTTCGACAATCGCTCAGACGAAGTCGCGGACAAAACCTAGTAGAGTATCTCTACAAGCGTGGCTTATCAAAATATATTGTTTACGTTTTACGATGAAATAGTTTATATCAATATCGAAGTATATTTGCAGGAGTTTCGAATATCAATAAATTCACACAAACCTCAAGCCATATCGCGGTTATTTTCACGAAATAACGTTACACGATTACAAAGATACACCTTCATAATATATACCTTTGAATATGTACAACATGTTTATTAAAATAAGTTCAAGAACCTCAAATATTAAGTCGGCGTTACACCCCTACTCCTGATTTAGGGGATTTACGGTTTATATATCCTCTTTGCGTATCCAAACCGCGACAATGTACCTACGATCTCGGAAGTATTACGCTATAAACAGGTATTGCATAGTCACGGAGTCAGGGTAGTTAAAACAAATGCTATCATTATTATTTAAAATGTTTAAAGAACACTTTTTATTATTAATAATGAAAAACAAGGACATTTTAATAGTTTCCTCCGTATACAGACAGCATAAGTTATGTGACTCACAGGGAAGAGGGCTATTACTGTGGACGTAAGTGATGGCCGGTACGTGGTTCCAGCATTTCTATCGTACGCTGCGATCACTCGTCAGGGAAATGCATATTCACTTCCCAATGGATAGAATAGTTGATACTTTTTGTTCCTTTTGTACAGTTAAGATGCTGATGCTTTTAATTTTTGGGAACATATATTATTGTTGTTTACCAATTACTAAAATGAAATATCAGATTTTTGTTTCCCATTTTCTTTATTAATAAAATACGAAAATAGCTTCAATTAAATTCTTCATTACCTATAGCTAATTAATAATTTTAAGATATTTAATATTTCATGATATTAAAGGGTGCGCTTAGTTCCGAACTCAATTACGTAACTTGGCAACACGTTGAAATAATGCCAGTCAGAGGGGAGAGGTTTTGAAGTGTAACGATGACATTCACAAAACATGATGTACCATTTACATTTTTTTTCTGACTAATTTTAATTAATGAGGCTTGCTATTTATTTATTGAACTGTTAAGTTTTTTATAAACAAAATTGATTTTTGTTTCATTTTTTTATTATGCATAGGCTGCCTAATTGCCTATATTTTATATTATGTTAGTTTCAGATATTTTTTTGGTTTCTACTAAAAGTATTGGTCAGATATTGTATTTAATCAATAAAATGGGTAGAAGCAAGGATGTAATGCTGCAGTACGATGCAACAGGCTTAATAAAATAATAATGATAAAAATAATTACTTTTCTAAGTATTATATCTTCCGTAAATATTTAAATATCAATGAACTTCACAGTCACACTAGCTCCCTGCCTATCGGTACTATTATTATTTTTGGGGTAAAATCCGAGAAGAAAACAGTATCCGACGCCTTGTGTGGCGAGTGCGTTCGGATAAACCTTGTGACCCTTCGAGCCTTTCTAGTAAATAAGGATCATAGGATTATCGAGAACGCCGTATTCACTCTGCCGCAGAGAACCAGGATTTACAACGTTCCCCAGAAAATGTTTAATACTGTGCACCTTGTTTACTTTTCTGTCATGGCTTTGCAGTTAATTTTTGCTTCGATAACGGAAAAATACCGGTAGCATTCGGAGATACCGGTCCCTTTCAGCTCTCCAACAAAAGACGATGTGTAAATATTTAAATTTGGTTTTTAATGAGTGTTGCGTTTTAAAAAAATGGAAAGAAAAATATATTTTTTTATGGTTCCGTACCTCATACGGAAAAAATGAAACCCTTGTAGGATCTTTTTATTGTCCGTCTGTCTGTCTATCAAGACCCTTATCCCGGGAACACATGGAGGTATCGAGTTGAAATTAAAACCACAGACTTAAGTCTGCGGTCCCTTGAAGTTGTTTAATAAAAATGCAGTTCGGTACTGGAAAATGCTGCATAATATTTTAAGAATGTTATGTTTGTAAAAATTCTGATATCTTTGTTGTAATTATTTTGAAGTTATCTCACTAACTAAATACGATAGGGATTTCTTTCCTCTGATGGTCCTAAGAGGCTTCTTAATAGGTCATATTTCGAATTCTAAAGAAGTCTGTAGAATGAAGTTGCTAGAATACTAAGTCCGGAAAAGTATGGCACGGTCATACCAACTTTTAATGAAATAGCTCTTGATATTTCTTTATTGTTTTTGTTTTGTACTACATCATTTTAAAAGTAGGTTATACACAATAACCTACTTTTTGTTTATACAATAAGGAACTGTTCTTTATTTTACTGTGTCATAATAAGTTGCTACTTTGATAGCTGGGGAAGACACTCCTCTAATTATGACGCCGCCCGTTCATAAGTAAAATTTATTATCGGCGTAAAGAAGACACCTGCGTCCTAACTTGTACATAATATGAAGTCGTGTTTAGTAAATCCAGTTACGCATCTCCAGAGCCTCGTAAGAAGATTACCTCGCGGTGTTGTGTTGTGACATAACATTACATAGTACAGTCAGCCACGGAACTTGTTGTTGGATCACAACATTATATGCGTCGCAGAATAAATGAAAAAAAAAATATTTTTTTTTTTAGTTAAGTATTGTAATGAATGGATGCTATTAGTACCTATGTTTTTGTTTGTGTTTTATGTGTTTCTATGTATTCATATTTGTGTCAATCTATGGGTATCCTTCCTGAAATAAATGTTTATTATTATTATTTTTATACAATTATTTATCTCAGGAGGAGGCCGAAACCAACTCGCAGAGGCCCTTTTAGATGCTTTTAATGGAACGTGGTACCAACCGGTAATTATCCCTGTACGCCCTATGTTATTATATTATTAACGTCTTAGGGTTTTTGCAAAATACCGGATTATTGGAAAGTAAAAGAGAATTTCGTATTGATACAAGTTAATGACAGGATTATCATGCAAAACCTAGTCGTTTAAATCTCGTGAGCTTACCTAAAATCTGATTTATAATCTGTTTACTCTGATTAGTTAGAATTTAACCAATCAGCGCATCCATGTGTTGCGTAACGTAACCAAACAGCGTTTATATTCATCGTCATTGATCGTGAATAATAATAAAGCTTTCTTCTTAGATATTATAATCATAATAAAAACTATTACTTTTTTGTCCTAGTTTAACTTTACTGTTACGTTATCCAGTCTAAGTTTTTAACAATCAATGCCGTAATTAGGGCAGTACCAGCGGTGCCCAGGCACAGGGCGCAGAAATTATCATACCAGACACAAGTTTTGGATCATGCTCGGAAGTTAGTAGCTTACACACTACTTATCGTGTACATATTACGGTTACAAATGCGCTGTAGATGCTCAGGGTTCCAGCACCTACTAGGGATTAACTGTGGTGGAAGTGTTTAAAGCGTCAAGACTCGCGTATTTTTTTATATCCGACATTTTTTTTTAATTCTTCTCGACAGATAAGATTAAACTTTATTAAAAGGGGTACTAATCGAACCTCGCACAAAGCATTAGTTACGGCTCTGCTAGTAATCTAGTCTCTTGCAAAAGCCCTAGGTTTTTTACGAAACAGCGATCTTTCCAGTTATCCTGCGACATATGTGCTGAACGTAAAATAGGCTTTTCGGAGCAAGGTACCTGGGTATTGTAATATTTCTACGTAAGGCAAACCGCGACGGCAGAAAATTGCGGGCGATAACAATATGTAGTGGAGACGTATAGAAGCTATTTATTCATATGGAATTTTATTTAGTTGCTTGGAATACGGCTTTTATATTGTGAAAAAGGATAAACTTGGGCAAATGTTGTATCGATTATTTGATATTCAAGGCTAAACCTATTGTGGGCTAAACAGGCTTTCTGAAGACTAAATTTATACCCGACCTTGAGATCAGTTTTTTTTTTTATTGATTTAAACTAGTGCTTGACTGCGATCCAACAAGATGGTACGCAATCTTTGATGGTGAGGCGCAATAGTTTATTAAGAGCCTATTCACTCTGGCTTTGAAGATACCCAAATTTAATTCGGACTGGAAGACCGCAGCAGGCAAATTGTTCCAGTCCTTCGATGTACGCGAACAAACTTTATATGTATGTATCAATACTGAATGTAGCACAGTAGCCGTTGAAAGTAACTGAGCTGTGGATGCAGTTTTTTTTTATTCTGATAGACTCGCGTTTGACCACTATCTCACCTAGTGGTAAATGATGGTGTAGTCGACGATGGAGCCCGTTTGTCTAGAAGTAACCTATTTCTACCTACTTTTGACTTAAAATCGCCTGGGATTTAGCTGCCAGGTTCTGTTGACTCAGGAGGGAATTCCTCTCCTTAACCTTTTGAATGTCTTAAGTTACACAGTTCGACATAAGCAATTGTCTTTCTATTGTGTCTCTAATTACGGCATTCGATGAGTTAACTGCAAGTAGAATGAATCTGTTCTTGCAAAGTTATGCAGAATTTGATTTGAGTGGTGAATCTGATTTGGCTAGATTGTTACTCAAACTTAACATGTTAGGCAAATAGTCTTCCTATCGCACCCAGGTAAAACCTGACTGTAAAAATTAAACAAAACAATTTACTCTCAACAAAAATGCCGGCAATTTATACGACTGGCCATTTTGTCATTAGGTGCCCTTACCTGGGAGCAGGGCTGTATTGTACTTGAAATTTAGGATAATAAATACGGATACGGATAAAGAAATAACATTATACCGGCTTCAGAACTGCTACGGGAAAAATTATTATTTCGGATTATCCGCTAGTTTCGGATTTTTATTATAAAAGTAAAATAAAGAACATTAAGATTTGCCTTTTATTTCCTTTAGTTTAGTTTATTATTTGCATGGCCGGGTTATAAAAAACCAAAACCTGTCGAATTTATTCGAACCGTTGTCAGTTTCGGTTACGATTGTGGATATGAAATTATGATTTGTTCTTCGTTCGGCCCGCTGAGTTTTGTCCCACATAAAAAATTCCTGGTTTGTCCCAAACAACATGCTTCTTTCGTCCCAAAATGTTATTTTAATTATTTTGTTCTGGATTCGTCCTATTTTATATTCCTTGTTCGGCCCATATTTTTTTCGTATAAGCTATTTTTACATTTTTGTACACTCAGCAACAAAAACTTATTACTATTTTATGAGTTTAAACTATATACTAGCTTCTGCCAGCGACTTCACCCGTGTAATAATGCAAAATATTTTCCTATGTCACTTAATGTAATAAAGGAGGATTCTTCTGATGAAATTATTATTACAGTCGGTCTTGCAGTTTTTTTTTATCAATACACAAAACATAAATCTTTCCTCTTTATAATGTCTGTATAGAAGTAAAAACTTGATAATAATAAACTATTTAAAACAATCGTTCCTCTCTGCCTTCTCCTTGACAGAAAATTTACACGTATTGTTTTTTATTAACTCTTTAGCCACTGTTAGTAAGCAAGTCAAGAGCTGACGTCACTGGAATCTGTTTAGATAAAAAACTGCTATTTTTTTATAATACGTCCTTTGTCTGTTTACTTGTATTGACTAATTTTGGCCAAAGTATTATTTTCCGTAACAAGTAAAATACTCATGTTGTTAAAAATACTCTCACTTAATTCTTGGTCGATGAATTTTGCAGTAACTAAAATTATAATGTATTAAATATTATTTATTATAGATCTGACTATTGTGTGTGTTTAAACTGTTGTAATGATAACATGAATATTATACCATTTCTGCGATTTTGATTACGACACTCGATAATGAAGTTGATTTATACATAATTTTATGAAATTGATCGAATTTACATTGAAAAAATACTTAGCCAACTTTATTACAGTAAAATTAACAAAAATTCTAAACTAATTAAAACAAACTAAAATATTTATGATGTTTGTTGTTAATTAGTTTTAAGTTGTCACCATCGGTGTTCCAGCCGTATTAGAACATGGCAAGAAACCGGACGGCATGTCGTAGATAATTCTTATAGAAGATGGCTAGGCCTTTAGTATGGAATGCTATTTGTGTCGATACTCTTGCACTATCCAATCTTCCATTCAATCTGGTGCTGCCGCTGCGTCTTCGGAGCCTTGGAGGACCTTGTTGGAAGTTATATTTCCGAACCGTTTGGGGTTGAAACTCTTGGATCATAGAGTATGCTCACAAGTTGTAGTATTTATAAAGATCTGTCGAAAAGTCTACTTGACACTTCGCGTGACCCAAGAGCTGGTTTTCACCTCGGAAAGAGGATAAGCATTACCATACAGCATGACAATGCCGCCAGTCTCTTGGGCACATTACTAGTCGACAGCATGTCGAATATGTGAATAAATTTTTTTTCGCCATATTTTAGTTTGATTTTAGTTGTAATGAGCGTAAGGTTTTTATTGTTATTATTTCATTTTACTGCAATAGTTAGTTAAGTATTTTTTTAAATAAGTATGTGATTATTTAGCAAATAAAAAATATTCTTACGTCTTAATTTTTTTAGATTAATTTATTATTAGAAGTAAGTATATTTTTTTTTTAAATATTATTCAAAAATTTCAATAATGTAAGTACATTATGTTTGTTGACTGTACTTTTAAAGTACTTGTAACTTGGGACGAAACACAACTTCAATAGTGATGTGGGACGAATAAATATTTTTTTGGAATGTGGGACAAAACTTCGGGACGAACGAAGATCAAACCGAAATTATTTCGGATTATCTGTTACGGATATTAGAATGTTAAAATCATGAAAGTAAACTAGCAAGATTTGACTTTTATTTCTAGTTCAGATTATTATTCATATGGCTACAAAAAACTAACGAAAACCTATAGATACGACCTGTCATTTAGATTTCGCCTTTATTTATATTATGGTTACGGTTATTTTTTTGTTTCGGATATCTTATAGCTTCGGTTAAAAAATTACGGAGGATAGTACTTATGTTCCTGCTTGGAAGCTGTGGTCGCATGCAGCTCATCAGACAATATGATGCGAACCCGCGGGGCGGCCGAGTAAGCTTTATGAGATTAGACGGGACACGACGGTCTACAGACATACCTATACGGGATTACACGGCAAATATAGCTGCCCAATCTCTGGCAACACAAACAAAGGACCGACGTCCTGTCTCGCTTAGTATTTTACAAGAAAAATACAGAAAAAGCGGTTTTAAGCCTGCCTACAGAAAATTTTTCGAGAGATATTTTTTTTTGTTATTTAAGTTTCGCAACATAAAGAGCTCGTAGCTAAATAATAACAACCACTCAGGTGGTTCTCGAAGGTTAAGCAACGTTTGCCTAGGTCAGACTGTGGACGAGTGACCATTTTAACCTATCGCAATTCGTAATTCAATGATTTGTGAAGCTGGCTGTCATTTGTAGATCTTTGTCAGTCGTTAAGTAAAGTCAGAAGCTAGGAAATCGGACAATAAAATTAGAAAGGTATATCATGTTACTATTCGCTGTGATGTGGTGGTAACTAGAGTCGTTCCATGTAAAATACAATATTTACATGTGTGTATTAATTTATTTATGTAAAGTTAATTTTGTTGAAAAGTAAATAACTGTATTCAATTTAAATATAAATAAATTAAGTATTAAGCTTACATGAGTATTGTACACATCCAGAGACAGCAGAGCCACTCATATTTTTACTGTTTTATGAAGTCACATAAGTGTTTGTATAACGCGCGTTTTTCGCCATCAAACCATAACGTTTGACGAGCTAAAAATATGTTAAACGAATGTTAAAAATGTATGAGAGAAATAAATAAAATAATAAAGACTGAAAGCCACGGCAGACTGATTGAAAGTTTCGTAACATCGCGCTTTAATTCTCCAAAGGGTTTGGCAGACGTGGTCTGCAGGTTTATTCGAAATATTATATATGGAAATATTAAATTGAGATTGTGAATTAATTTATTTTTTCTCAAAAACTTTTAAGGTTTAAAAACCACGTATTTTCTGGAAATATTTGAGAGAGCGACGGAAGTTAGTGAATGCCAGCCGAGTGTTCAGGTGCTACCTCTATTTTTCGTGTTGTCTTTTTCTCAAACATTACGTGAGATGAAACAAGCTTTTTAATCAAGCTCACGATGACGATAGGCGTTTCGGGAAGGACCCTCTTAATTCGTATTTATGATTTATGTAAAAAAATTGTTGCTATTTGATGACACTGAAGCAAGGATATGAATCATGAACACTTTCATGATTCATATCCTTGCTTCAGTGTCATCAAATAGCAACAATTGATGATGAAGGAAGAAAAAAAACGTTGCGCCGACGTATTATGGGATAAGGGCAGGAAGAAGAAGAGTTACCAACACCGAACACATTTTGATTGTCATAAGTATGTGTTAAGTGGAAGAAACTGGACACAAAAAGTGCTTAGGGATGCGCAGGGAGTGGATGATTTCATACTGGTTCTATAGAAATCAAATATTCATCGGTAGCTTGTATCTGACACAAGACGCACGTTTTCGCCCTGCCCGAATTATACATATTGATCTGACAATAACAGACACATTCAGCATGTATCATTTATTTTATGTTACACCCACATACATTTTAGTAATTACGGCACGCGAATTATTATCAGTCATTATTTTGTAACTTTGTTGAAAATTTTGACATTATTACACATAAGTATCTACTATATTTTATTTTATTACCGAGAATTTTGCTTTGCCATAAGAACTGTCTTTTTATTTTCAAGAGTTATAGTAGTAACCTGTATCATTGACCTAAGAAGAGGTACTGAATCATTCTAGTGAAGAATTTTCACAGATTCCGTTCTTGCAGAGATTATCACTTAACGACCCATTTTTTTAGCTGGGATATCGTCCAATAACTTCTTCCTGTCTAGCGCGGAGCAGGAGGACGTGTCAGAGCTTTACAGATTAAAAGTCACTCTTAAGTTTCTTCCTGACATGTTCCAATACCCCGGGGTTGCTTTTCGGTTACGGTTTGCCACATCTCCGAACACTACGCGCCGGCGACGATTCGGGCTTGGTACGGAGGATGGTTACCGGACGGAAGGAAAACAAGTTTAGCATAAAGAAACCAAAAGAATTACAACTTTCGATTACATAGGTTGATGATGAAATATTATTGGACAATTATTTTGTGTTGAATATTTTTATTTGTTAAGTTCGTGTTAAATCAACACAAACTTAATTAATGAGAATAAAACAATTGAATGATTAACGGAAAGGTCTTCAAAACCCCTTCAGTTAAAACAAAAATACAATTTAAATTAATAGGTCTTCTTGATAGAATTAATCTACATGCCCTTGTACACACCCATTTGAGATTCAATCTAATCTATTCGATGGTAGGCAACGGTGAGGACACCCAAATCTGTGTACCTTAATTATCTGGTAGCCTGGTAGCTACGCCGATCTTAAGTCTATTAAGGTGATCGATAAAGATGTATGTACGTGCTATTATTGTTTCAAGTGTGACTGTGGAACGAAGGTGCGGGATCTGACTGTGAATTTTGCTTTTGTTGATTTCGGAAAATTGAAACTAAGGGGTTTGTCAAAAGTCTCGACGAGTGGGACTTACTCGGCCCATCTCTAAAACAGCAGCAGTGTAGAGCCGCTGCATAAGACTTGTGTCACCTACTATATGCTGCCCATCCTACACAACCACCAGCACTTTTCTGGATTAAGTGGAGCTGAACAGGTTGCCAAATATTAGTTAGAAACAAATAGTTTGAGTAAGTCGACACGAAAATATGAAGAAGTCAAAAGTGAATAGATTACTTCTAAGCAAGCGTGCTCCATCGTCGAACACATAGATGCTTTCCATCAAGTGAGATAGAGGTCAATCACGAGATTATGAATAATATATACCTACTAGTAGCGACTGTCGTTTGTCTTATACACCACAATTTTTTAATTAATACACATACTTAGAGGGCTTACTAAAAAAGCCCTTGTTATTTTATAATTAAAATCTCAATAAATAATATTCATAAACAGCAAAGTTATAAGCGTTGGTTTATGTCCCAAAATGTCACTCAATTTATGGAAATATTGTGCAGACTATTGATTAATGAATGAATAAGTGACAATTATTAAGGAAAAACACAGCCCGCAGTATTTTCTACTAGCAATTGTTATGTATGATTGATTCTGTGATGAATTTACCTTTTAGTGGTCAATTTTAGGATTTCGGTTTTTTCTACTTTTGACTACAAAAATATGATCAGTAACGGGTACAGATAGAGCCCCATTTTTTTGTGTACTAATTAAAAAGTAGGGTTGTATTTATGAGTTTACATGTTTGAGCGCACCCACGATAGAGGAGTCAATTCTAGTATGGGGGCAATGTTAATTATAAAAACAAAATCTGAATATGAAAAGGTCTGTAAGTTTGAATGTTCGTTAATCAATCACACCTCAACCTATGAACGGATTTGGCACTTGGGTAGACTTAGATTAGGACATGGGATACTTTGTGTTATGGTTCATATCCGTAAGGCGAGTATCCACCCTTACGCTGTTAACACCTTTACGGCCCAGACTAAGCGTTTGGCCTCATCGCGTTTACCGCGTACATCGAAGGATTGAAACAATTTGCCTTCTGTGGTCTTCCCGTCCCATTATAATTTAGGTGTCTTCAAGGCTACAATGAATAGGCTCTTAATAAACAAGTGCGACTCACCAGAATTTATCATATTTTAGTTCAGCAGATTTTCATACAAAAATAAAAATATTTAAATTGAGCGTTCTAAATATTACGATGTCTTTTCGAACCAAGCGATAGTACAATAGCGGGGATCGGGCGGACGGGGTGCTTAATGCGTTTGCGTCGCGTCATACAGATGTAGGTAAGTATAACAAAATTCAGAATTTAAATGTAGTAGATAGAACAACGAAATCTTGAAGGTTTGTATTTGGTAAATGAATTATGTTTTATAAAAAGTCATAAAACAAAAGTTGCTCTTTATGATGTTAGTAAAACAGTCCTGCAAGGTTGTTAGTGTTTTACACATAACCCTGTATAATTAAAAAACAAATGTGGAATATTTTTTTATATTTACACAGGTGAAGCCGCTGGCGTAAGCTAGTGTTTTTTTTTTAATTGATATAAACTAGTGCTTGACTGGGGTCCCACTTGATGGTTCAACAGGTTTGAGAATATTTACCTGTGTAACAAACATTTTATTTATTTTTTGCATACAAAACACTTTTTAACATTGTCGTACAAATGATTGTCTTACTATTTTATTAAGTACTAGCTTTTGCCCGCGCGGCTTCGCTCCCGCTCTTTCCTACTCCACCCTAATTTACGCTACTATACCCTACTCTATCCTACTTAACCCTACTTTTTCCTACTTTACCCTATTCTATCCTACTTTACCCTACTTTTTCCTACTCTACCCTACTCTACCTTACTCTACCCTACACTACCTCACACTGCCCTATTTTTTTCCATAAGAACCTCATCACAATAACAAACACAACAAAAAAAGAATTAGCGAAATCGGTCCAGCCGTTCACGCGTGATGGCGTGACCAAGGAAATAGGGATTCATTTTTATATATAGGTATAGATGGATTTTCTTCAATACCCTCTTTTGAATTCAAATCGGAATGAAGTCGAAACAGCTTGTTTACAATTTTTCTCCAACGGAAATTATCTTCATTCGGAAGAAATAGTTTTATCCAGTATCACTGCTTACGATTCAATATCGTTATCAGATGGTATTTTGTTTTCAAAATTGTATTCAGAGTTTCTATCACACGGATTGAAGACTTTCACTTTGACGGCTGGTTTGGCGCAGAGGTTAAACAATCGGATGCTGCGTTGTGGGTAGCAGTTTCGATTTTCGCACAGAAAAAAAAATTGTATGGCCTACAGATGGGTATTCCGGGTCTGGGTATCTTGTATATGTGCACCACACATGCACCCACGGTATAGGATAATTTTTAGTGTGGGAAAAAGTTTTTTTTTTAATACTAAAAGTTAAATGTATGTTATTGTTTTGCGAGTAAACTAAGTAAAGAAGTTATAATTTTACTATACTTTTAATATTTGACAGAGCTTTATTTTTCTTTACTTTAATAGTGAATTCTAACTTTTCACTATAAGTTAACGTTAAGTTAATAGACAAGATCAAATCTATGTTTTTACAATTTTTTCTTGACCTTTTTTATCTACATCTAAACTAATATAATAAAGAGGTAAAGTTTGTATTTTTGTTTTTAGGAGATGATCTCTGAAATCATTGGCCCAATTGCAAAAAAAATTAGCACCGATAGAAAGCTGTTTTATTCCCGAGTGACATAGGCTATATTTTAAGTATGCGGGTGAAGCCGCGGGTAAAAGCTAGTGTGTAATATTATAACTAGGGACCTAGTTCATATAGGTAATTGTGTAGGTGCTCGTAAAAAATACCTCGTCTTTTAGTTCACTTAAAACTGATATATTTTTCACATTCATTCGCTTCTAGCACGATATGCATTTACGGCGGAAGAAACTTAATTTTATGTACGATATGTATTTTTAATTAAACCACTTTTAGTGGTCTCAACGAGATACGTTCATGTTTTACGTTTAGTCGTTTAATCTATTTAAATAAAAATCAATGCCACTTTTCGTTGTAATTTTATAACTCAAGAATGGGCTCACCTATCCAAACCAAATATTCAGGCTTTGTTCGGACTATTTAGTAGATTGTTTATGTGAAGTTTGGTAGGGTGGAGTAGGGTATAGTAGGGTAGAGTAGGGTAGAGTAGTGTAGAGTAGAGTAGTGTAGAGTAGGGTAGAGTAGGATAGAGTAGGGTAGAGTAGGGTAGAGTAGGGTAGAGTAGGGTATAGTAGAGTGGAGTAGGGAAGAGCGGGAGCGAAGCCGCGCGGGCAAAAGCTAGTTTTCTTATAAAAGTTAATCTTCTTTTGATTTCCTAGCTTACAGCGATCGTAGTCGACCAAAATATTGTGAAAATTGTGTATTCATATTTATCACAAACGCGGCGAGCCATAAAACAGCGGGACAAAATAGAATGCATGAAAAACAGGTCATGTTTCGTTACTAAGCTGACTGGAATAAGGGTTGTGTTTAATTTACGCAGAATTTTCAATAAACTGGGTCGTGACACATGCCCGGGGTATAATCCGGCTGCATTAACCTTTAGTCCGGGCTTGCCAACGTTCAAGTTGCAGTATGTGCATACAAATAGGAGTGTGATGTGGGCGCTGTCCTGGACTAAAGTTCTATGCGGATAGGCGAGGTTGAAACGTTAGTGAGAGGTTAGTGCACAGTGTTTATGAAAACTTCTTTAAGCGCGCTGAATCCCTACCACGAGCTCTTAACGCGGTCCAATTGACGACCTTAATAAACTAGTGCGCCTCACCTTCGACGATAGCATCACTGCTTACAATCAGGTGGGATCGCAGTCAAGGACTAGTTTATATCAGATAAAAAAATGTAGTATATAGCTGCATCCTTATTTATCGCTCGCGCGTTTGAGTTTAATTAAACACCTTATGGTAAGGCCCATGGATTACGGACGGTCCTATGAGGATCGGCGAGGTTGAAAGGTGACCAAAAGAAAATGGTGACGCCAATTAGTCACCAAATGCGTAAGGTTTTTAATGGACTGTAGATTTGCGTGGCTAACTAAATCTATTATGTACTTGACACCTTGCAATTCATAAGGGGTACAGATGGAGCCGTTTCAGGATTAGGGAAAGAACAGAAGAAACAGCTCAAATAAAAAATGCACTGACCTTTCGAACTTTGAGACTTCCGCGTGGTTCAGCCAGCGTAGTGTTTTTGAAGTAAGAATTTTAAGCCCACTTAGCACTTTATTTTGAGACCTTCTGCTGGCCCGCTGATTGACAAAGTGCGACAATAATGACAAGTTCACACTACAAGGTATATAGCTGCAGTCAGTGGCTTTTCGGCTGAAATGATGATGATGATGATGGCGAACTTCGCAAATCTTCGAGACTTCATTCGGGAATTGCAGTTTGCACGGAACCCTCAGTGCGCGAGTCTGTTTCGCATTTGCCCAGTTTTTTTTGGTAATTGAATGAATTAAGGACAGGATTCGATTATTTTTTACTAGCTTTTGCCCGCAGCTTTGTCTGCGTACATAAAAGCAAAGAGACTTACTCCGTTGTCTATGGTTATAAGGTGCAATACAGTGATACCCAATACACAAATGGCCTGACAGGGAAACTAGTATTTGTTTTTTTAGGTGGAATAAACATGTTTTCTTTCGTTCCCGAAGTCATCTTTACCAATAAACGAAGTTCGAATTCGAACCAGACACAAAATGAGGTAAACAATCAAATTCGAATGTCCGAATAGTCGAACAGTTTCAAATTAATTAAAGTTGCGCGGCCCTGCCCTCGCATCCGAAGTTAGGCATTACTTTAAGTTACTTAGGGATTGAGTTAAGTACTTTGAGACTGAACCTATTGTTCAACAAGCGACTTAAGGTGTTCATAATTTCGTGCGACAGGAGTTTCACTTTGATTGAATTTAAATAGTTAAATACTGCGGTGAATCTGAGACCGAAATGTTCAGGAAACAATGTTCTGGTTTGTAGATGTTTGATTGGCAATATTTGGCGTTATCTACCTTTGTTTGATCTCGATCTATGTGGGATCAAGTTAGTGATTTGCCGCGTGGATTTTCTGAAAAGGAAACCCGCGTTCCTGGAAGGCAAAGGGCAAGTGAAGGACACAGGTGTTGTTTTATTCAATAAAAATGTGACATGATGTCATCGATTTCCTACCTTAAAAAAAAAGTTTACTGATATTATTTCTGATATTAGGAAATTTATACTATGGGCGTTCTGCCTAAAACATAATGGATTATCCCCTCGCACACTTATGCTGTTTGTACTTGTAGGGGAGGGGGGGGGGTTGCACAAATGCTCCCTATTTGCGCTACGTTGCCCCTGAGGTATAACTTGGCCAAATCTCGTTAACCAACAGGTTAATAAGCTTGGACAAAGTAACCCGACGTTACTGTACTTACCAAGTTAGTCTAATAAAAGCAGAATAACTCAAAAAAAAGCTTGTTGTACACAAAAGAACGCTTACAATTCACAGACTCGCCAAACCGTTTGTCACAACAAGTAATCAAAGAGAAAAAAGTGAACAGGAATCCTTCAAATTCAATAAACTTGAGAAACCAATATTCTTTGTACTGTACTTACTGTTCCAAATCCAGGACAATTTGCAGTGTAGCCAAGCGGATGAGTGAGAGGTATTCGATGGAGCACAAACTAAGTAAATTAAAGTCCGTTGTTCGCGAGGGATGCTCCAATTAAAACGTAGAATCAAAATGCATTGTACCTTGTTTTAAAATCGATATCCTATACCTGTTAAGTTTCTTCAAGCAATCTAATAAGGATTCCTTCTCAGGCATAAGTGTACCGAAGATACACCCTTATTTGTACGTTATAAGGTTTAAGTTAGCTGGTATGAAATGTACATTGGTGCCTGAGATATTAAACTTATATAATGATATTCGATTATAAATAAAAGAAGAGTGATTAGTTTATTTTTGCGAGTTTTCTTTGTCAAATGCTTCAATGTTTTGAAAGTAAATCTTTAATATATCAAAATGAACTTCTTTTTCTCCTGATCAACGTGGTTCAAGAACGGCTGGATCAATTTTAATACGACCTTTTTTGTTTTGTTGACCTGTATGCTACAGGGAAGGTTGTAGAGTAAGTAGGTAGCGTAGGGTAGGTATGTTGGTGACTAGGTAGGGTAGAGTAGGGTAGAGTAGGGTAGAGTAGGGTAGAGTAGGGTCGAGTAGGGTAGAGTAGGGTAAAGTAGGGTAGAGTAGGGTAGAGTGGGGTAGAGTGGGTAGAGTAGGGTAGAGTAGGGTAGAGTAGGATAGAGTAGGGTACAGTAGAATAGATTATTCAGTTGACAGGAGCAAAGCCTAACGAACGAAACGAGCGAAGCGGGCACTAACTAATATGTAAATAAAAAGGTTTGTTGGAAAATTAATTTTTTTTTTTAATTGAACTAGTGCTTGACTAAGAAACTGTCATTTAAGAGCTGAAAATATAAATAAGTTCAATTATATCAGTATTAAAATAAATTTTTCTGTAGCCATTTTTAGTTGTTTACGTTTTAGAATGGGAATAATGTTTACGTTGATGTAATTCAATTATAGTTTAAGGAAAAACTATGATTCTTTTAAAAAAAATTATTATATTATCATCGTTATTTTTACCAAGAAACTTTAGCCATTTTTTTTACATTTTTAATTTGACACGGTTCATGAGATACAGCCTGGTGACAAACGGACAGACCGTCAGATAGATGGACAGACGGGTCCCGTTTTACCCTCCGGGTATAGAACCCTAAAAACTTCCTTTTTTATAGATGGAGATATAAGTGTAACAACGACATATTCATAAGGTTTTTTTTTAATTTCCAAAAGCTTCAAAATGTAAAAATTCTAGTTGGAAAGTGCTCGCTTAGTTCCCAAACATTGACCAAATTGATCCGCCCCAGGGTTAGATACGAATTAGGATGATTCAGTAATTGCAATACTCTTGCTAAGTATTTCGTAATTCTAGTCTTTTTTCGACAACCCTAGCGTTGGTCGGGTTTATTGCCAATTTCGGATCAATGTATCTACCCGTACATTGCTGAAACGTTAGATGTCATAAATTAATGGTTTTAATTTAAGTCTGATTGTCTTCAATTCTTGCTTATTGTGTCGGTTTTATTGTGATAAACAACATTATTTTTAGTATTAATGCGAAACCATATAGTTTGTTTAGAATCAGTAACTGAATCGATTCCAATAATTTTTATACCATGTTGTATTTTTTACAGCCAGCGTACGGCTGGATATGGGATCAAAAGAACCCCTCAATCGCCCGGTTGGTCCGGTGACCATGTATTTATGTCGCCAACCAGATACCATAACTGACTTATAACTTTGTGATTTTACATAATACAGTTTTGAAATTTTGTACATAGATTCTTTACATAAAAAAATCTAGACAGGTGTTTCAGGTTTCGAATATACTAAAAATAACGTTATATGTATTACTTACAACAATTTACTAAAGTAAATATAAATATTGTGGAAACGGTTTCTAATAACTGTAATATAAATTATTCTGATTAAAAAATTGCTGTTGTTTTTTTCAACAAATTATGTTTGTAATTTAATTTCGAAACATAATTAATACTAATTATAAATTACAAATACAATTTATACATATCATAATTTATTAACATTGTTTTATAATAATACTGAATACTGTCATTTCACTATGCCATATAGTTAAGTGCAAAACTAACGGATCCGTGCGTGACCAAGTTCTCACTTGATGCTCTAAACTCAAAGTTTTTAGTTGATTCCGTTTTTTAGGCTACGGGCTTTTTACAAAAGTCATAAATTCCACTTTATTAAACTGAGTCAAATTATTGCCTTAAAATCCACAAAATTCTGACTGTTCATGTAGAATAGCTACAATGCTTTAGCGCTATTGTTTTATTGGCCAAGAGCGTGTCGGGTTCCGTAGTTTCCCGTCCGTCACAATAAGTGTCCCCACTTAAGTTACTTAAACACAATTACAAATTTCCCACTATACCAAATATTCTTATTATTAACAATGAACGACAGACAACGAGCAAGAACAAGTACCACCAATGCCAACGAGAGACCAACCGAACAATTCGACAATATAATAGCTCATACCCGTCCCTACCCCACCAATTTAGGAAAAATCTTAACAGCCCGAAGTAGCCCAAAGTACAGCGCCATCTCTCAGGAAATTTGTTTACTAATTTATACAAAAAAAATATATTATGTAGACGGGTTATGTATGTTGGGTTTTCGTTTGTATTTTTGAATTGTGTGAACTGATTTTAGTCATTCTTTTTTTACTTGAAAGAAGATACGTTTAAGATAATAAAATATATAAACTAAGTTAAAAAATTACAAACTTAGTTCAGAAATTATTTGGTACATCTTTTCAAAAACTGTTCAACTCATCAAGTTCAAAATAATTTTCCTAGAAAGTCTTTATAAAGTTCTACTTTTGAGATTTTTTTCATATTTTCTAAACTTCTGGTTCAAAAGTTAGAGGGACCCTGGACACATTTTTCTTTACTTTTGGAACAATTATTTCCGAAAATATTAACATTATCAAAAAAATGGTTTTAGTAAACCACTATTCATTTTTAAATACCTATCCAACAGTATACTCGTATCACATGTTAGAGTGAAATTTAAAAAAAAATCACTTACCCCACTTTACGTGTAGAGAGGGTACCCTAATATAACATTTTCTTCTACTTTTTATTTTACCACTTTGTTGGCGTGATTGATATACATATTGGTACCAAATTTCAGCTTTCTAGTGCTAGCGGTCACTGAGATTATCTGCTGACAGACGGACAGACAGACAGACATGACGAAACTATAAGGATTCCTAGTTGACTACGGAACCCTAAAAAGAAGCATTTTTTTGAACTCATGAATTAGTGTGATTCATCATCAACGATTGCATCACTGCTCACCATCAGGTGGGATCGCAGTCAAGCACTAGTTTATACTATTAAAAAAAAAGTTTATAAACTTGAAGAAGGAAGTATGAAGGTGATTTTACGTTTCTTAAACCTATTTCTGTCCTGAAATTTTATCTACTTTTAATGGTACTAGTGTAATGAAATATCTACACTAATTTCACAGGCCATAAAGTTCTATGTTTTAATTTAGCGAAAGTACAATTTGCCTTATTTCTTGATTTGATCTGCTTTTGTAGCTATGTATCATCATAATCATCATCATCATCATATCAGCCGAAAGACATCCACTGTTGAACATAGGCCTCCCCCAAGCGTCGCCACAACGACCGGTCCTATGCGTCACGCATCCATCGGATTCCCGCGACCTGACCAGGTCACCGGTCCACCTTGTTGTAAAGGTGTGTTGTAAACGTAAATGTCAATCTGATATTAATAAAATAAAAAAAATGTTTCCCCTAAAATATTAAGTTAACTTTTAACTTTTGTCTCCGCCATTCAAAAGAAACTCATTCTAATTATCCGTATCAATAGTAGAAAAGGACGAAATAAAATACAGCAATAAGAATTCGAGTCTTTAACCTAGTTTGTTTAATAAAGAATTTTCGTACAACCGAATTTACTTTTGATGTAATTTCTTTACAAAAAAACCTTTAAGGGTTGGCCTTTGTGAAAATATTTGTGTAAAAGTAAAATAAAAAATCAAATCAGAAAATTAAACGTCGTACTTCGAGGAAAAGGTACGTAACCGATGCTGGGTTTTCTATTATAACAGTGAGATAATTTTGACTTTTATTTCGTAAATTCCTTTAATTTTTCCTATTTTAGTGTTTGCAGTGTATTTATTTGAGTATATATTGTATTATATGGTTTATAAGTGTATCTATTCTATGGTCTATTAGTACGTCTATTTTTGTATTCGCCTTTTTTTCTCACTCTTTTATTGCACCTTTTTCTCTGCATCACCAAAAGGTTGACTGGAAGAAAATGCCAAAAAAAGGCATTAAGTTCGCTTTTGTACTCTTGTGTATATGTAGTTCTTTATCCAATACCTGAAACAAACAAATGACACTGAGTTAGATAATTGGATTTTGTATTTTTCTTTTGGCAAAGGTTGTATTACATCACTATAATATAAAAAAAGGCTTTTGTCGGTCAGTCAAGTCACCTTCAAAAAGTTACAATACCTACTTAGTTGACAATGACACGGCGGCTCATCTGAAAGCAAGTTAATTTAGTAGTTCTAATAAATTTCAATAGTTGGGGTTTATGTACTTAATATAGACATTTTGACAAAATTACTGCCAAAAATTGTATTTTGTTATTCAATAAACTTGCTTAAGCAAAAAATGCAGAATAATGGGATAAATTAAGATTTAAAAGATTATTTTAAAGAATTTTGTAATTAATATATTTTTTTGCATTATAAATGTATGACGCTGTTTGAAGTTTTACACAACGTATTACACCTGGTTGGGTATGAACCCGCGACCCACAATTCGTATGTCGGGACCATTAGCACTCAGTCACCAAGTGACCAAACAGTGTATTTTGATATAGGTAATGAAGACTCAGCCTAACGACGTCCAGTGATGCCCTAACGACAAGTCATGTACGAGTACGTCTCGCATCCATCAGTTTTACAAAATTCTCACTAGGATTGAACCACCTAGTGATAGCTTATTATATTTATCAAAATGTCACATTAGAGGGTATTATTAATTAAGAAAACGTGTTCAGCAAAGAAAATTGAATAGGCTTAAGAAGTCACGATACAGAGAATTATTCATGTAAAAGTCGTTTTAATTTGAATTTCTACGAATTGTTAAAAATCAACATTGATGGTGCTAATGAAGGTTTGACAGACAAAAAACAATGTGTAAAAAGATCCCGTTAGAGCCGTAATTACTTTCTGAAAAGAAAACTCGCGGTTAGAACGTAAAGGACAACTGAAGGACACCGGTGTGGTTGTAGCCAGTAAAAGTCTGACATGATCGACTCTAGGGTGGGATGATTCGATAATTTCCCAACTCAAAAAGAACTACTTAAGATACCGATATACACTGTTAAATTTTAATCGTTTTAATCCCGTGACCAATGACCTGTAGATAGTTTGTACGCAACGCCGACTACTAACTACAGGTCATTGAACCCGCTCAGCTGACGTTTTCTTAAAGAAATTAATTTCGTACGTGCGTAAATTAATACGACTTTTGAAAAAAAGGTACTTAATTTTTTGATTTTATCTTTACAAATCGATAGTGTTTCATGTACCGGATCGACCCTCTACGGTTTTAAAACGATTTAAATTTAGCGGTTTATATTTAAGGTGACTCGTACAACAGACATAACTTTTTTGCAGTTTTTATAGATAACGGTGCGGAACTCTTCATGCGCGAGTCCGACTCGAACTTGGCCGGTTTTATGTGTTAATCAACATAATCAGCTTAATAATTGAATCCTCTACTCTAAGAGTGAGAATGAGAGGTAATGCACCGCACCGATCTAGTGCGGGTTGGTGGATGTCACATGTCTTCGATTTTTTGGTTCTAGAACATGTCAGTTCCCTCACGATGTTTTCCTTTACCGTTTTGAGAGCATTGATGATGAAATAAATTACTAAGACAAAGTAAAGTGCCTGCCTGGGTTTGCTCCCAACGTACGAATAGTAAGCTGGAGCCGCTATCTCTGGGCAACCACTGCAGCACTCTACTATGCCGAATGTACATAAAAAAATATCACCTTCTATCTACACTTTTACGAGTATATTGACTGTCTTTATTTATTAGCTTTCAGCCAAAACAACTATTTTAACACTGAGATATCTAAATATCAAAGTGTAAAATACCGTACATACAACTATAATAGATAAGTTAATTTCTTTCTCAGTCTAGCAGCAAGCGAGAGAAGCCGATAAGCTGCAGCCTTGCAAAAATCCCATTAAAAATAAGTTACGAACAAAAGTGCCGTGATGAAAACATTCTCTACTTAGTAAGGCTTTACGTGTGATAATCTCAGAACTAAGCTGGAAGAAGACAAACTTTAAAAAAAGTATACGTTCCAGACTTTTAAGTTTCGAAGCCTTTTCAAACAAATAATGAGATAGACACGACTTCGAAAGTCGTTGATTCTGATTTATCAGTCCTGAATAATTGTGTTCTCTTAGCAGCGAATAAGGGTTACCTACCGCATACGGCCCACCGGCCACAACCACAAAACGCCTCCACTGGCATATTTCCTATAATTTTCATACATTCTAGATGGATTCGCCGCTCACGGTTGACGCCGGTGGGTGGCACACGCTACAAATCGTCGCTTCTCGCTTCGTGTGGTAAAACGCAGTCACACGCCACTCGCGCATTTAAAATTTCGTATTTAGGGTCCATTATTAGTGTTGGGTAAATAGCCGGTTGCTTTGAGATGCTTATCGATTATAATCCAGAAGTGTCCATTAATAGCCTAGCAATGGATGATAACCCTGCTATTAATGTATTGTTAAAAAAATAAATGCTTTTTTTTGTTTAGTGTAAAATCTGTGGGTGTGGACATAAATTTGGTGCGTGTACCCAGTGTGATTCAATGTATTGTAATTCTTTTTATTTATTTTCACTTTTTGTATGTGAAAAAGTGTTAATAATAAAATAAATACACATTTTTTGGGAAATTCAGTTTTGTTAATTTAGAGAACCAATACGATGTGATTTAACTATCTACCTAATTAATTGCTTGATTTAACAAAATGGAGTACTATATTCCATTCTCCGACGTAGCCATGTCTGGCCGAGCTCGGCCTTGGTTTGGTGCGGAATGTGATCGCGCTAACGGGCTCAAGCACGCAGCATATCAGGCATGGGCCGATGCTCGTATGCACAAGACAAATGACGTAAGCCAGAAGAAGATAATATTTTTAAATGAGCCAGATTAGTTTTAAATTGCACATTTATTTTCTAAAAAGAAAGATGATGAAAATGAAGTCTAATCTGACAGTCCTAAGCCTGAAAACCATGAAGGGAAATATTCAATCACTAAAATAACATAACAGCAGGGTTATCATCCATAATTGCTATTAATGGCTATTAACTGAGTTTTAATCGATTATTAGCCAAATGATATTAACCGGATTATTATCATTGCCCATCACTATCCATTATGATATGGCGCGTATGAGATAAAAAAGTAGCAGCTACCAGCCACCATTGGCTGTCGCGCGCTTCAGCTGTTCGAGAAGGTGGAAGCGGGGCACAAGGGCCCCGCTTTTACCTTTTCGTGTCTGCTTTTGTGGCTGTGGCATGTTGCCCGTTTGCGGCGACCCTAACTAACTTAGCTGCAGTTCCAGCGCATGTTTAATTTCTTCGTAACGTGAACATAGTTTTTATATACAGAGTGGATTCATTGGATAAAGGATGAATGACCAGATAATTAAATTTGGTCTCTTGTTTAGTCTAGACAACTGTATTCCATTTTTTTTTATAAGTGGTTTCTTGCTAGCTAACCTATGAGGTGTTTGTCTGCCTAAATGAACTTGCCGGTATCGACCTTGATAAATTAAGCTCTTCGTTCTACTACGTTCTTTGTTCATTCTATTTTCTGTCGAATCCAATTTGTTTTCCAAGTTAAATGTATTTTTCTGTATATTTTAATGTTTCATTGTCAGCGTCCAGTAGTCTTCTAAAAAAATCGAATAATAAACTAAACGATTAAGGCTCCCCCCCCCCCTGGGGTATGGTCCTTGGTTTAGGCCGTTGATTGAGCAAGACAGCAAGGGACGGGTTGAACTGAATTTATTCTTTCCTTTCCTTTAATACTATTTATTGCATACATATTTTATTAATATTAAGAAATTGACTATACATGTTATTTGAGCATGTCAAGCATTGCCTCTTTTCGAATATATTTTCTTTGGAACTAAAAATATAGAAATAACATTTTGAATGATCACGAATTCACGGTAGATTTCAATTCAAGTTATTTTGGTGGTACTAATTCTGTTCAAAGAATGTCAACGAATGTGATATAACGGGTACAAGTTGAAACGCAATTTCAATCAGGCAGAGTATTAAATTTTTTAAATATGTAGTACGAGTATATAAAGAATTAACACTGCATTTGTGGGAGAAGTAGGATTTGTGGATGGGTTTAGATGAAGTTAGAAAGTAGCACCAGTGACTGAAAAGTTGAAAGGGATCGTTTATCTTAATACGGTCATGTGAATAAGAGGGAGAAAACGCATGTTACGAAAAGAGTTATGAGTATAACTGTGGATGGATGGAGAGGATGTAGAAGACAAACGAAGACATAGATCAATTGTGTGAGAAACGATATGAAAGAAAAGGGAGTCAGTGATAGCGTGTCGGATGACAGGACAGAATGGAAGAATAAAACATGTCACCAACCCCAAATAACATATGGAGGTGATAACAATGAGAAGACAAGCGGATAATTTTACATTGAAACTGAATTGAAAGTATTTTTTCTCAAAATAAATCCCTACATATTTGGTATTTATTGGTTTTCAATGAACTTGGAATTGATATTATGTGATAGAAGAACTCGTTCGTTCAAGATTCAGAATGAAAGTTGTCGCTTCTCAGTTATTGCCTTCACATACACACATGCCGGCCTCATCTAGCATAAATTGACGAAAAAAAAATTGACGTGTAAAAGTGTTTTTTAAACCTATTTGCAAAATAAATATCATTTATCATTTATCACAATTTCTAGGAATTTCTTCTTAAAAAGTATGAGTTACCTACACTTCAAAGTATTGATACCTCGTGTGTATTCATGAGCGCTTATTACTACATCTTTAGAAATATCTCGAGTGGCACGGAATGTATCAAAACAACAAATTCTCTTTATAAAATTTTTCAGCTCTTTGTGAAGGAATCAGTGAAAAAAAACTTTTTTCATATTTATAACTTTTTTCAAATTATTTAATTTCGCTATCGTATTCTTGTTAAATTTTCCACTAGGGTAAGGGGAAAATTCCTATGAACCCATTTCACGTCTACGTTGCGGTTTTAAAACGCGTGCGGAAAGCTAATATTACCGCTAGGAAGATTTAAAAACGCTTGTTACATTTAATTTAGGAAAATGTGAGGATTCCGCGAATGTTTCTACAGTTACACAAACATAATTGTGCTGATTGATGTTCGCTACTGTTAATATCGTATATCTTTGTGTAAATAATTAATTGTACAAACGATACAACGAGCTATATATATTTATCGACTAATATTTGTTTGTGCTGAAGTCATCATTTCGAGGCTAACAGGCACATTTTGTACTTATATTAAGTTATTAATAGTTATAATTTCGAGGCCTTGTCAAGGGTTATCGTGTGACGCAGTTACTGTGTGGTCAAAAATTCAGTCATCGTCATTATCATCGTAGGCTGCTTGTTCTATCAGATTTTATTGCATCTGGATATAATGGAATCAGTTACCACCAAGACTGGGAATGGCCTTTTTGTTTACCAGTACTTGTAACTTTATACATAGATATACAGTAGTCAGAACCTCTATTAGGCAACATGCATGTGCTTTTAGCTCACATGTGTTTACTCTGATAACCCTCCCTAATCCAATGAATCTGATTAGGCTGATACGGTGACGGTACGTAACCTAAGGGGATAATGTGGAGGAGTCCTGCATCCAACGTCACTGTTGAGAGCAGACCGTAATAATACGATCAGTCAGGTGGAAGCCGTATGCAATCAGCGTTTAGTTCGATGGGGTTTAGTTAAATGTTGTTAGCAGTTGCAGTTTGTGTTTAAAGGGATGGATTCTGTGAGAAATAATATAAACAGAAGAGTCAGTGACGTGACGCTTGCTTGAACAGAATGGAAGAAAAAAAACGTATTGCGCCGAATGTCGGAAGTTAGACCGATGACCTGGTAAGGGTTGCGGGAATTCGATGGATGCGAGACGCACAGGACCGTTCATTGTGGCGGCACTTGGGGGAGGCCTATGTCCAACAGTGGACGTCTTTTGGCTGAAATGAAGATGATAATGATGATTCACTGTAGCCAATTTAAGTGTTTTCAGACATTTATGATTATTTAGTAATGATTTTAAAGTTAGCCGATAAGTCATATTTATTTTGCAAAAAGGTTTATA
The DNA here is from genome assembly GCA_910589285.2 of Mythimna ferrago. Lineage (NCBI taxonomy): Eukaryota > Metazoa > Arthropoda > Insecta > Lepidoptera > Noctuidae > Mythimna > Mythimna ferrago. Next base: position 19,087,026 of record OU342673.1, on the reverse strand, counting down.
AAAACACTTCTACGCGTAATTTTTTTTCACCAGTTTAAACTAGATGAGGCCGGTGTTTTCTAACATCGAAACAAACTCAGAGGTCAGTCTCTTTTAAAGTCCATACAGTAAACATGTAATGGTCAAATCATATGAGAACTATACAAATTAGTGTCTCAGATGTTCTATTGAGAAACCACACAGATAAGGTTAAGGAAATCTATAAGCTCCTGCTATGTTACATCACAAGGTTACTAAGCTGCTAGAGAATGCCTTTTATGTAATTAATTAAAATTCCAGTTCTCTTCACTTGTTGCAAAACATAGGTATTGATAGTAGATCAATGTTATAAAGTCTCGCTAGACAAAACAAAAAAAAACTGGGCAAGCACTGAGGGTTCTGTGCAAACTACAATTCCCGGATGGATTCTCGAAGATTTTTCCGAATTGCAAAAAAGTATTTTCTTTTTGACGTAGATAACAACTAATATACTGTTTTTACGAGTAGATTTATTCGTATACTTGTGCTATAAGACCTTGCTTTGTGCCAAATTTCAGGATTCTGGGTCTACGGGAAGTACCCTATGAATTTCGATCTTTGAGAGTATCGAAATATACGTTTTTTGCGACATATACGGCCGTATCTTTTTTATTTGCTAACTTACAAGTTCGTTTTTTTTTACAGCTTGTAGGGACCGCACTTTTAATTTCTTAAAAGTGTCTTGACAGAAAGACAGACGGACGGATGGACGGACACCAAAGTGATCCTCTAAGGGTTCCGTTTTTTTCCTTTTGAAGTACGGAACCCTATAAAGAAGTATGATAATTATTTTAATAAAACAATGATTTTTATGACAATGCTCAGGTCAGAGATCAGGCGTACAACAGCGTTCTGTGCTATAACAAAGAATCGTATGGGGATTTAAAAGAACATTTTTTTTAACGTGCAATTTACCTTCACTTTTTTTTTGGACTGGCCGACATTTGACTATTCAAAAGTGCCTGCAAATGGTCTATTTGATAAAAATGATTTGATTTGATTTGATTATAGGCTCGCGTTTTACCACCATCTCACCTGATGGTAAGCGATTATGGTCGACGATGGAGCACACTTGCCTAAAAATAACCTATTCACTCTACACAAGTACGCAACGAGCTTTATTTATTACTAGCTTTTGCCGGCAGCTTCGCCCGCGTACATATAATATAGCCTATGTCACTCAGGAATAAAGCAGCTTTCGATCGGTGAAAATTTTAGCAATCGGACTAATACTTTCAGAGATTACCTCCTACAAACAAAAAAAAAACTTTACCTCTTTATTATATTAGTGTAGATGTAGATTATTTATATTTTATAAGTCTTTAAGAATTAGCGTAGTCAGCCTAATAATATTCCAACAGTTGCGAAGCAGGCCTCCTCTCCAGGAGAGGTGGCCAATTAGTTAATATCCTATGTCCCCTAGATGGGGCAAAGGGAGTCCACAGTAATCCTCCATCGCGAGCAATCTTGAGCTTCACGCTTCACCTCACTCCACGTCATTCCATAGCTCGCCGCTTCTGCCAACACGGTGTGACGCTAAGTTCGACGGGGACGGCCACCCTTTCTTTTTCCTTGAGGATTCCACTCCAACGCTTGCTTGGGTATGTGATTGGGCTGGAATGGGCCGTAATTTATCATTGTGTGGACGTCACACATGTCTTCGAACTTTTGATTCTTGGACATACCGTTTCCTTACGATGTTTTCCTTCACCGTTTCGGAAGGTGATGAAATAAATTACACAAAGTAATGCGCCTGGCTGGGTTCGAACTTGAGACCAGGGCCGTTATTACTGGGCTACTTCTGTTCCTCTTTTAGACTTTTTTTAAATTTAAAGTTTAATTAAAATAGTAAAAATCGCGCTTTGAACCCCTACTTAAAACAATGTTTGTCAACTTTATTCATTATTTCCAAAGCGTTTAATAAATTTCAAAGCCATATTTTAAATTTCCAACTAGACCGCACTACCATGTAGGTATGCTTGAAACGTCAAATAAAAATGCAAAAACATTCCCGCATAAGGGAGTAAATTTAAAAAGCGAACGAGATTTTTTTAGCTCGGCTAATTATCGCCTAAACTGGGTCGGGTCAGGCGATGCCATAAAATTTTAATTTGGACTAATATAGTAGGCTCCATTATTTAACCAGTGCCTTGTCCAGCGCCTTTCATCTGTATGAAATATTATTACAATGTGGTTACAACTTTGTTATTTTGTTAAACATAATAATTACCATATTCTAAGATACCAACCTTATTCTAGGACATTACTGACGCCTCATGTCTGGAGAAGCCCGTAAAACCCTGGTGGCACGTAAAGCGTTGGTCCCTGTTGTCATTCATAGACCTTATACAGTCGTTACTGATAGTCAGATGCCAAAAAGCCTGACCATTAGTCTACCTAAGGATTATTGCGTTGCCCAGTAACTGGGTTATGAAGGCCTGATAGGCAGTCACTCCATGTGAAACACGAATATTCACCGACGAAGCCGACCGAATTTAGTTTGGAAAAGGCTAGGGAGATAACTCTCCAGGGTACCTAAAGCCCTCTTCTCATATAGAGTAAATCCGAGTAAGTGTAGACAATGCAGACTCATAAGTCCAGGTTCTCAGTGACAATAATAGTGTCATTGAAATTATATTAAGTAAAATAATAGCTGATAAAATTGATCTTATTAATACCTACCACTCCTTGTTCTTGAGCCCCTTCAGTCGAAGGCTTCAAGTTCCCTACCTAAGGGGCAATGTAGTGGACTTGCTGGTAGTTTGCTTGTAAGGTATCGACACACCGCGAAGAATCACCAAACTTAAGTGGCAGTGGACAAGGTACATAGCTCGGACGACATATAACACACAAAGGTTTTGGAGTAGTGAACGTTGGAAGGCCCACAAGGTAGACCGATAACCTGGTTAGGGTCATGAAAATAAAATAGTGGAACACAAGACCGGTTAATCTGACGACACTTGAGGGCGGCCTATTTCCAGCAGTAGACGTCTTATGCATTGAACACCATGTTATACAAGGAAAAGTGGATGAAACGATGCCGCGTGGCAGATCGCCGATGCGATGGACTGACCAAATAAAAACGGCTGTTGGCGGCCCATTGAACGAGTACACCCGGGTGACCGTCAGCAGGCATAAGTGGCGGCGTACCCTGACGGCTTCCGGAGAGCTACCTTCGTGATAACCACGACCACTCTAGCAAGAGAGAAACGACCAAGAAGAAGAAGAAGTCGTCTTAAGCTAGAATGATGATCAAATAGAGTATTCTAAAAATAATCGAGGAAACAGTAACACCTGTAGAATAGCAGATAGACTAGAGGTCTGTTGCATATACTGCTTCAAACCATAAGCTCCGTAATCCTAATACATTGTTATAACTAGTAGCTTCTCAGATTAGCGTTTGCTTTGTGGTAGCCAGAGCAAAGCCGACTTAGAGTCGACAGCTATAAAATTAACTGGTTGTACTGTGATTTAAGCGCTTGAGTGATTAGTAAAGTAATTACTTTGTTATTGTCTAGAATTCTACCACAGGAGTGCGTTCGTGGCTGGCTGCGGATTGCTAAAAGGAGTTAGCGTAGCTCTTACAAAAAAGCTTAACTGATGGAATACTGTCCGCCTTATTCTAAAACGCGATCTAAATGTCCTGTATTTCCTGGATTACTACTAGGTTTAAGACGAAAGGTACGTTTTGAATTTAGGTATAAACAATGAAGTTTATCAATAGTTTCAGAACTATTTGTGATAGTAAAGCTAGACCGCCCGAAATTCCTAGTTTAACTATGGTACCAACTTTGATAATATGTATATTATTATTTAAGGTTAGCTTTGATTTTGTGTGATAATTCATAAAAAAAAGACGTGTGGCACTCGGGGACTGCCGCGGTAAAGCTATTGCATAGCATTTTTATCAACTTATACAATTATAATTATTTATTTATTTTATTTATGCAGTATTTTTTTCCTTTGTTTTGTTTTCTTTGATATTAATTGAAGTTAGCTCCTCCTTTGCGAGCATTACTGCTTCGCCGGGGTGATTAGTAACAAAACTTTGAAGAGGTTTTTTCACGTTATTCAGAAATTGTTGGCAGCACTGCAATTATTCCTGGCATTATAATATAAAAATAGTGAAGATAAGAAATATAAGCAAATTAGCTTGCTGAAGACTTGAAACTTCTTATAGCTTTTAATGCTTAACTTGTGCAATAATTTCTGAACTGTCAGAACATCAAAGAAACTGCATAAGTGCATACATAAGTAAATGAATGCTCCCATGACGTTCATAATGAATCCCTAATGCACTTAACTATGTTGATATAAACTATATTCAGAACTATGTTTGCATTCCAGTGTCGTAATAGCGCAGTGTGCACAGCTAGCTGACTCTCAAACACACAGAAATAATTTATGTACTGCTATATTTGGTCGTTAGCGTTACGGTCGCAAACTTAGCCAGCCAACCGACGACAAACTTAAGACGCTATTGTTGGCCAATTATGGTTATTGAGTTTGACGCAAATATTGGAAAGAGTTTCTGTGGACCTGGACCGCATAAGTCAGCTGAAGAAACACAAGTGGATGTTGGTCGGTTAAATGATACTGACCTTTAAGGTAATATGAACACATTTGCAAGAAGTTGGCAGAATTATCACAACATTGATTTCTTGGATTTGTTTCTTAAAAATAACTTTAGTTATTTGTATGTATTTATACAAAACTAGTTTTAGTATATACAAAACCCATGTCTAGTATGTTTATGTAAAGAATCTATGTACAAAATTTCATAACTGTATCGTGAAAAATCACAAAGTTATAAGCTGGTTATGTCAGCAAAAATACATAGTCACCGGGCTTTCCAGGCAATGAGGGGTTGTTTAGTACTTGCACCCAGCTGTTTGCTGGCACTTAATGCCCGCTAAGACCTGCCATGACCTGTGTTGTACTTAGTGTCGGTGGTGTTCAACTTGTAATTTTTTTAAATATTTTTATGAAAAAATTTAACACGGTGTAAAAATTATTGGAATCCATTTAGTTCCTGATTCTGAACAAACTTTATTCAGGTTTCGCTCTATCTAAAAATAATGTAGAAGTATGTACTGTATTAGTTTTCTATTTGTTTGTTTATCATTTAGTTACACACTATGTTATGTTTCGGCACCAATATTAATGATGTTAAATCGAATGGAAGAGGAAACTGTCAAATAACAGTATAATTATACATAACAACACATACTGAAACGTGACGTCATCGCCGTTAGGTTACGTGTGCTCAAAAGAGGCAGTGACATGTTTCCACCACGTCACCAGTCTTTCTCAAACCAATATATGGGATGTTAATTGTTGCTTCAATATTTTAGTAACCAATTTCGATGCTTTGTTCAGAAAAAGATTTCTTTTTGTAGTTTTATTTCTTGTTTAGTATAAAATATTGTACAAAACTTTGAAGACATGTGACATCCACCAAACCGCACTGGGCCCGCGTGGTGGATTACTGCCCATTCCTAACAGTGGCCGGACCAACAAGAGGCAATTGTTTGATTTCGTTTTTTATGATATTTATTTATAATGAATAAATAAGGGTGTATTCACAGAAAATTTGGATTATCTTAATATAATCTATTTTGTCTCAACCATTTGTGATTTTCAAGTAGACATTTCACATTTTATACCTGAAAATCACAAACTCTCTAGCAAAGGTCACGGGTTCTACAGATCTGTGCTTATCCAATTATTTTAAGAACATTGTTGTAACCAATTGAACTGTCCTTTATTTATATCTAATGAAATTATCCATTTATTTAATTACTTCATATTATATCGTTGCTTCTAATTAAGATTTTATTGCCAGCTTTAAGGGCTCCAACAATTTAGAAAATTTGATACTTTAAATGGTTTCAGAAATTAATTTTGAGCGGCGGTCTCTCGTGCCTGTGATCGCTACGTCAGGAGTTTCCAAGCAATGTAATGGCTTTATGAGTTTCCCTCGGCTTTTTTCAAATAATTCCATGTAGTAACGAGTGAAATTAAATTATTGTGACGGTAGCGTCAGACACGAGGCAGGTAAGCGAACATCAGAATACTTGCCTTAATTCACTGCGCGAACCACCGAATTTTTATTAACAAGTTAGAACAATGTCGCCCCTGACGCCAAAAAATAATATTATGAAGAGAATGAAAAGTTCAGGCGGAATTAAACGTCGCAAACAGATTCTCAGTCGAGTTGTGACGGATACTGTGTACCTACGTATGTGTGTGCTATTCAGATTTTTATTAAACTGTTTTCCGGAAAACACTCGGCGTTTCTTCCGCACCAAATCCTATAAACACACTTAAAAAGCCACAAAGGTACGCAATAACGTAATGTTACCTTACGGTAAACCGAAAACAATTCATTTCTGCGAGCCCCCCCCCCCCTGACCCCCGGTGCGCTCCCCCTTCTCCCCGCGTCACGTACCTGCCTGCCCCCCTCAACCATGGAGGAACTGCGGAATGTTAGTCGATCCGTAAAAAGCAATTCTTCCCGCGCCGTTTGCCTTTTTCACCGTACATTTAATGTGAACCAATGTAATAGTTTATTTTGGTTTTTTAAGACCCTCTACCAATTCAATCTGATATTAATAATAAAGTCATTATTTCTCACTCGCAAGCATACATTTAAAACATCCATTAAATAAACAAAATCAGTAATGCATCGAACATACTCGTAGTTTGAATATTCTATTAGAATCTATAAAAAACAAGTCAACATAAAAATATATGAAAGTATTGAAATTAAATTAAATTATCATATTTATTACAGTGTATTCGTGATGATGATGATGATGATGAATTAATTTCATCGTATTATTTAATGTTTTATTACATTTTTTATTATTTAAATTTTGTGTGAGTGAGATACCCATTTTTTTTGGGCATAACAAGAGATACTTTTTGTAATTTTGTTAGTAACAAATTGAATAACACTAGCTTCAAGTATCAAGTTGTCGTGAAGATAGGTATACTATAGACGATTTGAAGAAAGATGCCATTTGATACTTCGTTTCTACTAAAGAGGAAATTACCCAACACTTCTTCCAACATTTTTTTTTGTGATGTCGGTTATCATAATTTATTATTGGCATTTTATTTTCCTGAAATAGCTATTATTGACTAAGGGACTGTAAGCTACGAAAAAAGTTGCTGTGTGCAGTACAGAGGTATTCAAATAGACACGTATCATTCGTCTTTATGTATCTCTAGCTGACCCGGTGAACTTCGTGCCGCCTACCAGTTAATGAATGTAGTATATCTTTCGATATAGTCAACCGATTGCAACGAAAGAAAGTCAAGTCAATCAAGTTTACACGCAATTATAATGTATAAAAGTTATCTACACAGATTTCGTACATTTTCCGTGATGTGCTCACAACTAAAAACTTCTACAGGTTTATTATATTATTATGTATAGATTACATCACTAGAGTGCTAGTGATGTAAACGTTTCCACTATTTGCGGGGAACATGGAAGGAATCTTACCAGAATAAAATAAGAAAAACAGCGTGTAAATAAAACAACATTGTACTCAATGTACAATGTATATTACATCCCCTTTACTTGTTATGCTCGAAAGGGGAGGTAAGAAGTACTCGGCACACCCTAAGTCTGTCTCAAATAAATAGTGAGTTTCACGATGAATATCATTTTCGTTTAGCAATCTTACAACAAAAATATGTCAATGTGAAAACCGGAGGGTTTTCGCTCCATTGATGCAGAAGGAACGTGAACAACTGTTTCTTTCACCGACGTATCTATTCGAATTTGTCCGCGTGAGTGTAGAAAATTATTCCGCGGAGTAACGTGCTGCTGGGACCGAAAGTAGTACATGTCTTTATCTAAGTCGTGGTAAACCTCAAACCTTGTTCCAAATTTCATCATAATCCGGTCAACCGTTGTGACGTGATTGATTAATAAATATCACAAACAAACACACTTTCCCCCTACAATATTAGTAAGAAATGGACTGGTAGTCTCAAATCGGTGAAGGAGAACATTGTGAGGAAACCGAACCAAAACTTCAAAGACATGTGACAGTCATCATCATCATCATTTCAGTCGATAGAAGTCCACTGTTGGACATATGCCTCTCCTAAGTGTCACCACAATGAACTGTGCGTCCCGCATCCATCGGATTCCCGCAACGTCGTGACAGTCACTAAGCGGATGGATTATGCTATATTAGGAATGTTATAAGGGTAATATTTATGCTTATGTAGACTAGTAGAGTATGCCTAAGATATAGGTACGTTTGTACTGCATTTTTGGTGTTGGAAAATCATTTAATGACGTTTCCCGCTCTCGGTTGGAGCGAGAGACTGATTCAAACTTCTACGATTTTGCTCACATTTCTCTGAGGCACGCGTGAGACACTACACGACGTCGACGACTGGTGAGCTGTGTGTGTGTGTGTGTATGCTTAAGTAAAGTGGTGCATGAAGATAAATGAATAAGTAGATAGAATACTAGGATATGTCCATAAAACATTCTTCACTAGTAAATTTATTAGGACTCAGTACCTAATTTCATTCGACTCCATAAACTAGATCTTTTGTCGTGCTCCGTATTTGTATGTATCGCAAGCCGTTCGTGAAGACAGCAATAAAATTTTAATACGTCGTTTAGCAAAAAAATGTGAACAATACCAAAACACAAAGAGCCATCACTACTCCAGAAATGTTACGTATTTCGTTAAAGTCAGTATCGGAAAACTCTCAAACACTTACTAAGTTAAATGATTAATGATAATTATGTGACATCTCTTACAAAAAGCTGTAAATAATTCAGGGCCTTGAATAATAAACTTGGAAATGTTATGTTTGTTTTCAAAGCACTTATACTTAGACTAAATAAGGCAATATTGGCCACGTAAGATGAAAAACATCTGCGTCCTTCCATTAACACAGCCGGAGTGGTGGGCCGGGCAGTGTGCGGAACACCGCTCCGGTACACTGCGGGCAATCTGGACATTGCCCATGTTCTCCGGCAGCCAAGCATTCTGATAAACTGATTTTAAATGCTTGAAACAATCGTAAACAAATTTTTGGAATTCCATTATTGCTTTTAATCTGATTCCATTACTATGGAATTGACTCTGCAGACCCATTGTGTCGATGTTGCGGACAATTTTGATATCATAAAAAACGATGCTTTGTTTTAAAAACATATATGGTTTTACACTGTTTTCCCACCCCTCATATTTTTCGTTATACTGAATATGTTTGCGTTGTAGCCAACAATTTTAATATTATATCCATTTACGGTGTAAAAGAAATGCAAGGTCACGATCCGTAGTACGCGGGGGTAATGACCGTGCCTGAGAAAATCTAGAGACTGCAGACCAGAGGTATAGCTACGTTGTTGTTACTCGCATTTTGTTCGAAAAACTTTTGTTATTTTGTAATGAAAATCCTGAGAACCTTTACGATGAAAAATATTTTATTTCGTAACGATGAAAGTGTAATATGTTTCGGTCTGTTTCATTTATTAAGGCCTTGTCTTGGTCAACTTTTTTCTTTTGTTTCTTATGCTCGTGTTTGAATCCTAAAAACTGGAAATAAATTCAGTAGGTAAAATTTATGAGACTGTCATTACACTCCCCGTGTAAAGAACAGTGACGGTAAATACACACGAAGCGCAATAAATAAAACGTCGACCGAGGCAATATCCGTTGCGGTGTCGTGTCTTCAAATGATACCCCTCCACGCTAACTGAAAATCTTTTAACGGGTAACTATTGTTTAAGAAAGAATAATGCTGAGAGACGTTCAAAATGAAGCCTCTTCGTGTCTCACGACGATAAATTCAAATCATTGGACACGGATGTCACAAGCAGCGAGCCAAGCACATACTGGTACTGAGGACGTCTGCTTACTTAAACTATCGCCGTAGTAAATATTAACAGTCTCCTTTTTCGACACAAAATATTTACCAAAATATCAGGTAGAAACCCGAACATGCTCTATCTATGTTACACGAGATTTCAGCAACTTGTTTCTCCTTCGCTACACACCGCTATCCGCCCGGAGCTTGTCTCTTCCTTTTACCTACTAATTTTACCAACAAAATTATGAAAAAAGCTCTAAGCAGTATCTTAAAATTTTATGCGGCTGTATTAAAGAAAGTAAAAAATAACATTTCATTTAGGCGGCCCACCTAAAAATATATAAACATATTTTTTTACTAAAACGAAACAAAACACGGAATTTAAAGTGACTCGCTCGTAAAGCAGGAAAAAGTCGTCTCATTTATTTCGCTCTTAGCGATAAGGATGGCGGAGCATTGTGGCCTGCCTGACGTCAACTGTCAGATTTCACAACGATCCACCTCTTTCAGCAGCGTCGTTATGGACACGTATACCTTGATTTAATTTCTTTGCTTCGCTAGGAACGGTAAAGGAGTGGAGCGGCGAGGAAACCGACTCGGCGCACAAACACACGAGTGGAATAATTTATGTGCTCGGACTCGGACTGAGCAGTTTGTAAACAATATTTTCATGAGCCCGATTTGGGCGGTGGGTGACTGTCACGAGTATTTGTTTATCGCAACAGATATTTCCCTGCTATCGCATGCCACTGGGAAACAAATTCGACCGTTGATTGCCAGCGTCGCAGTAGTATACTCGAGGGTCGAGATTATCTGAATGGAAGAGGTTCCTTGGCCGGTTGTCTCGAGTTGAATGGCGGTATATTGATCGGTCGTAAACATGGTACAGTCCCGCTGAAATTAGGACGAATGGTCACGTCAGGGTATCGCGTGACGACCGCGTGTCTGCCGGAAACAGAGATATAAAATATTTTTATTGCCACCTCTAGTGGTTAATAGTAACCATTAGGCTGTTCATAGCTTTGTTTATCTTTCTCCGCGCGTGTTGGGACGGAATTGCGTTATCCGCCATTATGTGTAGTGTTATTCGGGAACATAAAAGAAAGAATTCAATTTAATTAAAGAGGTTTTGCGATTTGATTCCGACGTTTTATGCAGAGGTGTAACAGTAAAAATCTTGATCGCTTGGAACTAATAAAGCGTGTTATGGGGGTAGAGACAGCTGCATGCTCCTCGTCTACGACTGTAAGTATTTGTTTTATTTCGTTACGATAGGGAGGATTTGTTTGCGGCACGTAGCAAATATTACTAAGTCAACAAAGTCAACAAACTTGCAAAGAATTTCGTTCAATTCTCAGGTCGCATACTTGTTTCCTTGAATTTGAAATGTATGACTGGCATGCATGCCTCACAGCAATAAAAGTGAGTAGGTTATAAATACATACATTGCCTCCGAACTAGTACCAAGTGGATGTATTTTTCTTTGAGTCGATGGTATCTGAGTAAGGTGCGGTATTTGAAAACTCTGCTGCATTTTCAAAAGCAGTTGCGTATCGCGTTGTATAAAATATTTAATGCGTTGCGTATGTGAATTTTATTGTGATGGAGACGGTATAACGGTTGCTAAGAGGCGTATTGAAGATGAGAGTTAAACTCCTACCTAAAGAATTAGCCAGGTAGCTCTATATTCAAGATTGGTTACTGATTCAATCACTATTTTTAAATTTAAATAGGTAACTAATTATTATGTAAAGATAGATTATCATTTTCTCAATAGCCTATGTTACTCGGGACAATGTAAGGATTTTAATGATACCTCAAACATGTAAATCAGTCCAGTCATTTAGAAGTTAAGGCTGAATTAATAACTCACATACATCAATACATGAACCCTGACACACGTACATAACATGAACCATACATACACTTCTTTTTTTGTGCAGTCTAGTTGTGTAAAAAGAGGTTTGAAATGCAATGTTTCTAAAAGAGTTATGGGTATTTATACATATGGATATGGATAGATGCAGAAGGAGAGGGAGGCCGAAGACAAGATGGATGGATTGTGTGAAGAAAAAGGTGTGATAACATGACGGGTGACAGGATAGAATGGAAAAAAAAATGTATTGCGACAACCCCAAATGACATGTGACAAGGGCAGGAAGAAGAAGAAGAAGGTAATTAACTGTTATCCTAAATAATAGAGAATTTGATTGCATCACTAGTGTATTTGTGCGTGCGTGCGTAGTACCGATGCCCTACCAATGTAGCGTGTCGATGTCCATATTTTATTTATTATCATTAAATTATATTAATCTTTCATTGCATTAATCATGTTTCTAACTTAATGTTCAATGTCTTAGGATGTGTAAGGGTGTACCTATTTAACAAAGATAATCCTGTATTATTTTATATAAATCATAAATAATAATAAAAAACACACATTATTCCAGTTACAAGTTGTACAGGTAGGTACATACGGAATACTGACATGATTCCAAGTTTATTTTTCACGAAACAAAATATAATTTCAATGTACATAAACAACATCCATTTTGCTCGCGTTAAAGCATTCTTGGCTCAGAAACATCAAGTAGAAGAGATTATGTATATTTAATTTGTAAGTGACGTAACATATGCGGTTAGAGCGTGGGATGAATCTTTCATCTGTGGGTAAACACTGGGACGTTGATTTCTTGTAATAAAGGATGTATAAGCTTTTGTTGTTGGTTGATAGTAATACTGGATTAAGTTTCGCGATTTAAGCTGTCATTTAACTACACTATACTCGTAGTCTATGTCTCCATTCGAAATAAAGTATGACTTTTAAACACACCATTTTTACTGTCCGTTCGACCGATTTTAATTTCTACTCCGTAGGTATAAAGGATGGCATTAAAAGATGGCAAGAAAAGTAGTTATTATACCAATTATTTACGTATTGCAGCCGCTATTTATAATGCCAGTGCAATAAAAGTTAAAATCGGTTGCTCGGATAGTAAATAGTACATTGTTACACTAGGGGTGAAAGTAACTTATTTCGTCCCGAGAAGGAGTTGGCGGCCGAGCGCAGCGAGGTCGCTAATTCGAGGGGTTAAATGGGTTACTTACACCCCGAGGTAAACACTGTGCTTTTCATTACGAATACGAGGAAACTAAAAATAAAATAAAAAGTTTGTAATACCTGAGTCGTCGTACCTATGATTTTAAGTAGGTATCTTTCTTCTGATTGAGGCGGTAAAAGGTATTCCACTACTGCTTTAGCCTCTTCTCTTATGAAATTAGGCGTTAAATCACTATTTTAATCTAATAAACATAACGTGTTAATACAAATCTCTGTTGTACGGAAATGTAAACAAAACTCGAAAAAACCAACGACTGATTGCCACTTTCCCGCCATCTTGTTATTTTTTTCTGCGGCCGGCCAGCTATTCAGCCTCATTAATGAAAAATTAGAAATTAATTGTAATCTTTTAAAAATAAAGTATTTTAAAGAAATAGTTGAACAAATAAATCAATTAAAATATAACATTATTTAATTAATACTTGTTTTTAAGTTATTTCAATTTTATATCGCGCTGTGATTGACTGGCTGTATGGAAAATTGGAACATGGTTCAATATAAATGTGAAGATAGAACTAATTTTTTTTTTTAATAATTTGACAGCTGTCAGTTGTAAAGTAAAACTCCCTAGGGATGAAAAGTATCACTTTCAGCCCGCTCCTCAGGCAACTTCCGACCTACTTTCAGAGTAAAAAGTTTGTTTAAATATCTAATGACATTCCGAATGGAGTATAGTCACTGTGATTCACGTTAAGAAAATAGTGACTCATCAGTGCAACTAAAATTAAAGTAGTATTAAGTAATAGTTTTAATATATAACAAGCATAGCATAGCAGTAGTCGGCCTTAAAATGTTCCCACCGTTGGGTCTCAAGCCTCCTCTCTCTGAGAGGGAATGGATCGTAATCCAACACGCGGGCCCAGTTGGTGGATGTCTCAAGTTTTGCGAATTTTTGGTTCTAGGACATGCCGGTTTCCTCACGATGTTTTTTTCACCGTTTTTGAGAGCAGTGGTGATGAAATAAATTATACAAAATAATTCGCCTGGCAGGGTCTGGTTGAACCCGCGACCTACAACTCGTAAGTCGGGGCCGTTACCACTCGCCCACCACTGCTCTCAGCGCGCAATTTAACAAGAATCGTTAGAATTTTACACTTTTATTTTATGAATAGATGAGGCATTCATTTTTAAGCTATTGCATAGCTTCTATCGCGGGCCTTGAGTGTGGATACCGAATCCAGAAATTCCGTAACGAAAATAACCTAACACCCCCCACTCATTTGTTTTTTGAGCGTGGTGACCGATAAGAAAACAAATGAGTGAGCAATCAATCAAAATTCAATTCAATGTGTGAAAGTGTAACTTCAATTAATATCAAAGAAAAAAAAACAAAGGAAAAAAAAATACTGCATAAATAAAATAAATAAATAATTATAATTGCATAAGTTGATAAAAATGCTATGCAATAGCTTTACCGCGGCAGTCCTCGAGTGCCACACGTCTTTTTTAATTAATAAAAGATGCGTCTGTTCTATCTAAAGGGCTTATTTCAACTGGTGAACATGAATACAGCTTACTGCTTAATGATCTAATTGGTTAAAAGGGTAAGTGACAATAATGAGTCACTATTTTCTTATGCGTAAGACCTTAGATATTAATATAACTGCACACGACCTTTAAAACAAAGTTTTGAATGTGAGGGCAGTGGAAGTGTATGTGACTTTACATTTGAACACAGCTACGATACAGGAGTAATTCTTAGTGTGGGTCAAAGTTTATTTAAAAGAACAAATAAATTTTTTTATTGATTTTTAAGACAAAAAAAATGAATATTTGATTATTTTATGGAAGCAGTTATGTTTTGTTTTTCTAGTTTGCGCTAAGCTTTGGTTCTAGTGCCTATATAGTGTTTTTTTTTTAGTTTTTAAATGAGTTTTTCGCTATTTAGCGAATTATGGACGGACACACTCAGTGCCAAAGCTATATATATAAATTAAGGTACCTTTTATATTAACATATCTAAAGGAAGGACGAGAATGCGGGATTGTTCAAAAAGTTAGGTACCGCAGCCTCTGCCGATGCGACTATATTTAACTGGGGCACAAAGTTGAGACAGCTCGGCCACGCAGCTCTGGAGTAAATAATAACGATTCTAGAATTTTGCACATTGTTAAAAAGGTTATATTCTCTTCTGACCTCGAGTGAGATAACTTACTCGAGGTCAAAAGAGAATATAACCATAAACCTTAACCAAGTTTTTTTTAGGTTTTGTAGGGTATAAACCCTGCACAACCTAAAAAAAAACTAGGTAGGGTACATAAAGAGATATCCATAGATATTTAGGTATACATAGATAGATAAACTCTTTATTGTACACCAAAAAACATTACAATAGGAGCTTAACATTAATACGCTCCCTTGAACATCAGGACAGCGTCCAGTTGGTTCACTTTTAAGGTCAAGGCACGTGAACACATTCGCAGGAAGTTGGTTTAATGGTTCATCACAGCGTTGATTGGTTAGATTCGTTTCTCGTAATAACATTGTTAATTTGTATGTATGTATCTAAGTATATATTTATTTTTGTATTTTTTTTCTTACTTTATTTGTTTATCGTTAAGTAGGCACCTATCGTGTTAAGTTTCTGCACCATCCTAAGGTCGACTGGCAGAAAATGCTTAAGGCATTAAGTCCGCCTTTGTACAGTGTTTATGTGCATAAAGTTTTAATAAATAAATAATAATTTCATTAATAAATAATAATAATATTAATAAATAAATAATATTAATTAATATATAAAATTGCTTTTAGCGGTAAGATCACCCATTGTTACAATGGGTGGGTTTATCGCTAAAAGTGATTTTTAGCAAAAAACCTTTGGATGGATTTGACAGAGAAGGAGAAAAGATTCGACGATTCATAGTACACAAAGTCATTACATATCTACGTACATATATAATAGGTATTACTGAGCATAGTAATTATCGTATCAACGATACTATAACTATTACAACACAAGACGGCGCCGGTAGTTAATTATTATAGCTACTGTTTTGGTTTCCACTATTTCAGGTTTATGGCACGTGAAATAGTAGGTAAAATTGCCTATACATGTTAATTTACAGTCAGAATTGCAACTAGTACAGTAAATTACATGTTAGTACTATGTTAAGCCGAAATTGTCCTGATAATAGATCTGAAATCTATTAATGATTAGCTTCTGCAAGTGGCTTCGCCCGAGTAATGTGTAGTGGAGAAGGAATCATACTCCTGAGACAAAATGTTAATATTCCAGGACATACCTTACCCGTGTGCCAAATTTCATACAAATTCGTTCATCCGTTTGAGCATGTAAAAGTATCAAACATATACATAAACTCACAAACCTTCGCCATTATAATATTAGTGTCATATTGCATTCAAAAACAAGTAAATTCACATTGTATACATAAGTCACCCAGAACCGAAGTATCTATCTGTTAGCCATAGAAATATTCTCGGGCGTGAATCGAACCCGCGATATGCAGCAGGCAATCCCTTAACCAGTCTTTCCTTAGTCAGTCAAAGTTAATTAACATACTGAATCAATAATGTTTTGGCATATTTATATTATGTTCAATATTTCCTTCATCTCCCCTCTGTGTACCTACCTCACTCTTTATGCCCGGAAAATAAACAAGTATAAAGGTCCAAAATAGGAAGTTGCGGTGAGGCAAGATGAATCAACAATATTTTTTGCCCGTTCGGAAATCGGATCAGGATTTCCGTTTCGAAATCCTGATGGTTAGGAAAAAAATGTGATGCTGCTACTGGAATATGGATTAGGATTGATCGTATAAAAAATTAAACGTATAATTGATTTGTTGAATGTGAATTCCTGTAAGAACCTCATGGTAAATAAGTTTTCAATCATTTTTTCATAACAAGCTTTAGCGCGGTAATTATCTATATAATTAATACTCATCAAGACCATTCCAAAGCAACAGAAGCTCAAACATGATAGAATTATCTTAGTTCCTATGGTCACCTTCCGGTTCTATCATCAGATCAGCTCCATGTCATTATAAATTTGCATTGTCATGTAGGTACACATGCAAAATTTCAGCTCAGTAATCACAAAGTGGATGAAATTTAATTTGCAAGACTTGATTACAGACCTGAGTCCCAACAGTGGGAACATGATTATGATGATGATGATGATTACAGAAAAACAAACATCGGGACAGGTGCAACTAATTAAAAGCTTGTAAGAAAAGTTAAAGACTCATGTTTGCATATCCGTAGCACTATTTAAGCTACGCCGTAGCACGGTGCGTAGCAATTTATGACCTCCATAGTAGAGCATTCTGAAAGACTATTATTATATTTTTCATAATATTTGAAATTATAGACTATTATAAACTAGTGTTTGACTGTAATCCCATCTGATGGTAAGCATGTAATGGTTGGAGTTCCCCGCGCAATTGGAACATATATAACAAACGGAAATCAATTTTCTACCAGGCAGTTACCCGGACCAGAGATAGCAACGGCTTGGTCGGAGGATCCTCCCTTTTCATTGGAGGTCATGTCGGACTTTACACCGCGTTCAGTATACTTCTAAATTTTCATCATCATCATCCGAAGCCCTTTTGCTTATGTTGGCAACATTGTCATCTGTCCGATTTGGTAGATGACCAACACTTCATTCTATATTTAACCTAACAATATCTCCGTTTATTCGACGGTTTTATCTGTAACTAAATAGAATGAAAGTTATATTTAAAACAAAACTAAAAGTCTATCATAACGCACAAAAAGAAAACCTTTTGTGAAATAAAAAGCATTCATAAGCAGACAAAGCAGATTTCGATTAAAATAGTGACGTCATCTGTAATAGTTGTTGAAAGGCAACCCATCATTTAGTCTACTAATGACAAACAAGCAACGAACAGCTCAGCCATGATCCCCGAGCCACGAGTATGAGTCAACAGGTTGCGTAAAATGCCATCGAAGGTTTTATCCGTGACGGGAAATCGGCATTAATCGTCAGCACGAATGTTATATTTGCATATTCATGGCACGAAAACCCCCTTGATTTAACGACAACCGCGGACTGATCGTTAAACCCAGCAAAAAGTGTCACGTCACTTTTTTTTATTTTCTCCTAACACGGAATATATTTTAGGGGCCCTCATCGCGCATCGAAAAACGTCGCTCAAGCACCTACTTCGCTTATTAAGTTTGGGGTAATAACACTTAATTATAGGCACCCACTTGAGTTTACTGCGATAATATACTACGAACAATCACGAATTAAGAATATCCGGTTTCCAGCTATTATTGAAAATTGCTTATACATTGTACGTAGTTCTACTTAGTGCAATGTACTCATATAAGATTTTAATAAAAGCAATTATGGAAATTAAGTGGGTAGTAACTTACTAAAATTACTCAATTTATACGATATTGCTGTCAGACACAATGGATTTATATGAGTTTCATCGAAAGAATATTCATATATTTTTTTTATTTACTGTGTAATACTTTCAATATCTCTTTTCTTTCAAGTTTTATATTAAAACCTGGAACTAAGCAACCGTTTATCCTTTTCACTCACCAAAAGTAAATACGCAAATAACTTAAAACACGAAACAGAGACCCGCAGTACATTTAACATCATACAAAAACATTAGCGTGTTCACTTTGACAGAAGGTACAAGTTGCGTCGGGTTCTGTACATGAGATAATGTTGCTTGAGAATGATTAATGCGCACCCTTGTCCTGGTATATCACGTCATCCCAAGGCTGGGTTTTTAATATAATTAGCGTTGGCAACTTTTGTTTACGAATGTACAAGACGGGTTCAAACTTTTGGGATTGCGGTACTTTCGTTTGTGCGCGACTGTACCTTGGGAAATGCGGACGTGATTTTTTTGTAACAATTTCGTTAGAATTAAAGAAGGTTTTTTTTTGCGACGATTATTTGGTACTACATTTACACAGAAAAATACTACAGATACTTAGGATTAATTATAAAGATCTGACATACTTGCGTGATTTCCTATGGCATGAAGAAATCCACAAGAGAATTAAGGTCGACGACTTTGACTTTGCATTAGGGTCAGATTCATGTTTTTTTTTTTTATCGAGGCTACTAATTTACTATAACATGTCTTGATTTTCGCCCGGCGGTTGGTCATAATAGTAAATTTTAATAAAATAATTTTTCATGAGGTTCTCTTTTATATTTGTGGATTACCAGAGGTTTAAAAAAGTTCAAAATGAGTGGTACCGGGCCTTAAAGACCCCTAAGTTGTAGCTAACAGGAAACACAAACCCCTTTATAAATAAAGCCTACTAATGACTATAAATCAATTAATGTTATTTAATCATTAATCGTACGTATGTGTAACAAAATAATGCAACATAAGGCTTTAACTACATTGGCGTTTAATCGCATTAAGTGTTGAGTTTAACACAGACAAAATCAACGTAATCTGTTTTCCAATTGACATATTTAATTGGCGAGTAATTTATTTTTAAATACTGTGTTTATAGTCTGTGGACTGCAGTTTTGTATTTATAGTTAATTACATACTTAGGACGAAACATGGAAACGGTTGGGCCGACATATTATTAACACGTCATGTAGGAGAGAAAAAGTATGATTTGGTTAAATCGGAAAAAAATTCTATCTCTACAAAATTTAAGCAAAAACCGCATACTTCGAAGGACTGGAACAATTTGCCTGCTATGGTCTTCCTGTCCAATTATAATTTAAGTGTCTTCAAAGCTAGAGTGAAGCTCTAAATAAACTAGTGTGCTTCACCTTCAACGATTGCATCACTGCTTACTCAGGCGGGATCGCAGACCAGCACTAGTTTAAATCAATTAAAAAGAAGCTATCAGACTTCCATAGATAAAATATTAATAATCTTACTAATATTATGAATGCGAAAGTCTGTAGTGTGTGTGTTTGTTTGTGTGTGCGTTCTTCAGGCTCAAATAGCTGAACGGGTTTCGATGAAACACGAGAAGACCGAAAAGACCATGTCCTGAAATGTTACATAGGATACTTTTTATCCACGAGTATGTTCCTTTTAGAACTAACGCATGCAAAGCCTATAACTTCTATATAAGAATTTTCTACACAGAAAATACAACATACAGTATAGAAAAGCCATCCATCATATATGTAGGAAACACCGGCATCATCTAGTTTAATTTGACGAAAAAAATTACGTGTAAAAGTGTTTTTAAAAACCTATTTGCAAAATAAATATCATTTATCTTATAACATGTCTTCTAAATACACCGATTCCTAATCAGTCGTTAGACATAGATTAGTCGTCTTGTCTTAGACAATTAGAGTTGAAAGCTGAGCGCCGCACGTCGGCGTCGCATTGTGCGGTCAGAGACTAATCGATTTGTATGCACAGTCGCTCTATAAACACAGTAGTCTTACACATAAGTTAGGCAAACTAACA
Organism: Mythimna ferrago; assembly: GCA_910589285.2. Lineage (NCBI taxonomy): Eukaryota > Metazoa > Arthropoda > Insecta > Lepidoptera > Noctuidae > Mythimna > Mythimna ferrago. The sequence goes on along the minus strand of OU342673.1, from coordinate 19,066,623 downwards.
CAGCTTTGCCAACGCCTGAAGAAGATCTGTGGCAGCCAATCAGTGTGTTGACAGATCTTGACAATGTAGACACGAACAGTACGTACGGCGCACCTCATTAAAGGAAAGGTAAACATATAGTTTACTAAGTTATGCCGGCGGTTTCTTGGCGGTAAAAGTATCCTATATTCTATGTATTTCCTATCGGTATGACTTTCATTAAAATCTGTTCTGACTTTCGAATCACAAATATACACACGGATATACCAATGTGATTTTTATATATATAAATTGAGAAACCGAGGGAAGAAATAGTAATAGGTATAGCTTAAATTTGTAAATATATAATGATCTCATCTTCACCTTTGCGTGATTTTTTTTTTAAACATAGATACGTTTATCAAAGTTTTTTGCCAAAACGCATTCGTTAAAATACTATTCCAATATTACACTAACCCATCTACGGTCGGGTATCTGCTTTGCATCGTCGTTTATATCTTGAACATTGAAAGACTGCAACCATTGGTCTGTTGTAGTCTTCCCGTTTGATTATAATTGAGATGTCTTCAAGGCTAGAGTGAATAGGCTCTTAATAAACCAGCGCGCTTAATCATCAATGACTGCATCACTACTTCACTACTTACTATCAGTTGAGATCGCAGTCTCAAGTATTAGTTTACATCATCAAACTATTATTATTATTGTTAATGCAGAGAGTCCCTGTCATAAAATAAAAAATGTGACTACATTGAACCGAAATTGAGTTTGAATATACAGTATCTATAAAAAAAGAAAAAACATGTGGCCACGAACAAAATTGATCACATAAACATAGTACCAATCCTAACACCTACATCGGAAATATTGTTTCATAACTTTAACTATTTTACGAACCAACCAATTGGGAAAATAAAATAACGAAGTTTTTATTGATGAATAACCAATGCAAAGGTTAGTGTACAAACATGTAAATAAACCTTTCATGTGTGAAACATTCACAAACAGAGTTATGTAAATAGCAAAAAAATAAAGGACAAAAATGGCGAAGTTTGTAACAGTATCTTCTATAATATAAAAATGAATCGGTAAATGCTAAGTAGAAATCTCGAGAACAGCTGAACCGATTTCGCTAATTCTTTTTTTGTTGTTTGTTATTGTGAGGAGAAGGTTCTTATGGAAAAAAAAATAAAATTAGGGTAGTGTAGGGTAGAGTAGGGAAGAATAGGGTATAGTAGGGTAGATAGAGTAGGGTACAGCAGGGTAGAGTAGACTAGGGTAGAGTGGGGTAGATTAAGGTAGAGTAGGGCAGAGTAGGGTAGAGTAGGGTAGAGTAGGGTAGAGTAGGGTAGAGTATGGTAGAGTTGGGTAGAGTAGAGTAGGGTAGAGTAGAGTAGGGTAGTGTAGGTTAGAATAGGGTTGAGTAAGGTATAGTAGGTTGCAGTGGGAAAGAGCGGGAGCGAAGCCGCGGGCAAAAGTTAGTACCAGTGGTTGGTGTCGAAACGTGGTCGCTCTGAATGGGCCCCATCAGAAGGCTTAAAGTCACCCACAGGGCAATGGAAAAGGCTATGCTTTCCTTGCGTGATCGAATCAAATATGAAGATATCAGCAGGAGAACCAAGGTTGCCGATATAGCACGAAGAATCGCCAAACTTAAGTGGCAATGGGCTGGACACATTGCTCGCAGAACAGATGGCCATTGGGGCCGAAACGTTCTGGAGTGGCGACCGACCGTTGGAAGATCCCTTACAAGGTGGACTCATGACTTGGTAAAGGTTGCGGGGATCCGATGGATGCGAGACGCACAGGACCGTTCATTGTGGCGGCACTTGGGGGAGGCCTATGTCCAACAGTGGACGTCTTTCGGCTGGAATGATGATGATGATGAAAAAGGGAGAAGGAAATTAGTTTGTATACAATATTTTATTTCTGAGGCATAATACTTAAAATTTAGCATAAATAGTAACCCAAATAAATAAAAAATGTGTTTATTATTTGGTTTTTAAAACTACCTCTTTAAAATGATTTAGTGGGTATTTAAGGTTAGGAGGAAAGGAGAATTTTGTTCCTTGGGTTAATAAACTTTAAATTTGGCACAAATTAAAATCAAAATGAATTGTAAAAACTGGCATTATTATTTTTAAAATAACCCTGAAAATATAATTTAAGGGTTGTTAAAGTTTGTATGAAAATTGTCGCGAACGAAGTCACTGGACAAGTGCTAGTTGGATATTACTTCTTTTTGTGTTACGCATAAAATATAAAATATTTGAGCGCTTTGTATGCGTCGCAAGTGAATTCAGGCAGCTGGCGATAAAAAGAGATTTATTTGAATGTATTTTTAAATAATAGACTTTCAATCAATGCCTATTGTGTGGTAGAAATGTAACCGCACAATATGTTGTTCGAAACAGTTACCGTATACCGTGGCCCTGCTCACCACTACTCTCAAAACGGTGAAGGAAAACATCGTGAGGAAACCGGCATGTCCTAGAACCAAAAATTCGAAGTCATATGACGTTCACCACCCGCACTGGGCCCGCGTGGTGGATTACCGCCCATTCCTTCTCCTAGAGAGAGGAGGCCTGAGTCCCAGCAGTGGGAACATTAAAAGGCTGACTATGTATGTATGTATGTGGCCCTGCAACCTAAAAGGCAACTCTTAACGCGATCTATTTGACGACCTAAACGGAATTGTTAAATGGGTGACTGCATCGAAAGCCTTTTCATACAAGAAAAGATGGATGGAACGAGGCCGCGTGGCAGATCTCCAATGCGATGGACTGATCAAATAAAAATGGCTGTTGGCGGCATATTGAATAAGTGCATCCGGATGACTGCCAGCAGGCAAAAGTGGCGGGAAGTCGTGCGTACCCTGACGGCGTCCGGAGAGCTACCTTTGTGTTAACAACGACCACTCTAGCAGATATCAATTTCTGTTACTCGCTCGTACGCTTGACTTTTTAACATATATTATCATGGTAAGTGAGTGTTAGTTAGTACATATCGTTTTTTTTTTTCTATGGGAAAATCATCCAATGACATCCCCTGCTCTACTGATAGATACGCCCTTTTACTTTATCCAGAGAGACAGAATTATTTGACGACTTCGAATCAAAAATCTCAGTGAATCTTTGATTTTACAATATAAATGAGTATTTATTGTTAACAAGGCTGATCTGAAATTCCTGAAAACATTACCAACGGTTATGTATTTATTAAGCCTGCTAAAACATTCCAGCATTAATATTATGATATTCAAGGCTTTAAATAAATAATAAAGCTCCAACAATTTGAAATCAAACTCATCTATAATAATTTATACTGTTAATTAATCAAGAACGATGATTGTGTATTAACTCTGTAACTAATTGCGATATTTTAATGCCACGCCAGTCAAAATGTGGTTGTTACATGATTTAAATTAATCACAAATAAAATTAGTGGAGTTTATTTATTAAAAATGTGTGTTATGTATTTTAGTGATATTTCGATTTATGACCCTAACTCCCAAACATTGCCATAAAACAGTGACTCTCTGAAGCCTATTCCTTTGTAAGGGCTAGGTCAATAGGTTTTAAAAAATATATGTTGTATATATATATAATGTATTTATTTAGTATAAGGTATTTATATAGTTATATAAGTATTTATTAGTTTAAGATTTCACTAATCTTTACTTATTTCTGCACACTATTGTCTACATCTCTTCTGATCTTTCCTTTCGCAGGTCTGCTGGAAGAAATTTCTTCATGAAATAAGCAGTACCTTTGTACATAATTTATAATAATGTTGTATCTTCTTCTGTATACTATGTGTACATAAATTGTAAAATAAATAAAATAAATGTTTATTTATAAAGGGAGAAATTAACTGACATATCAACGAACAGCCGAAACTACTTAAACCAATGAAATTTAACCTTTTATGACGTAAGTAGGCTAAAAAAATTAAACGGGGTTCAAAATTTGTATGAAGAAACCTATGTTAGAAGAAGCTAGTACATTCATGTCCGGCTTGGATCTTTAGAAATATGTTAACACAAAAAATTGCTGGTAGAGTGGTCTTCAAAATGTATATGCATATTATATAAATCCATCAATATTTTTTTTTTATTTATTATTGATAGGCTTGCGTTTAACCACCATCTCACCTGATGTGGTCGACGATATTTCGCAAAGGAAATGGATTAAAAGGTCAGCGGGGATCTATCTGGTCACATGTTCAAAGGACTATACGCCTTAATAATCTATGATAATATTATAAACGCGAAAGTTTGTATGTATGGATGTCTGTTAGTCTTTTACGCAAAAACTACTGAACGGATTTCGATGAAACTTGGCACACTGGTAGACCCTGCTCTAGAATAGCACATAGGATACTTTTTACCCTGGGATTATGTTCCCTTGGGATAATTGTCTATTATCAAGCGGGTGAAGGCGCTGGCAGTATCTAGTCTGTATTTAAAAGGCAAAGTCCTGACTCACTCGCCGACTTTCAACGACTTTCTTTACCCTTGGACCTAGAACGCTGAAATTTTACACAAAGGTTTATTTTATGACGTATACAAAAAATAAGAAAAAAACTTCCAAATTCCACCCTTTAAAGGGAAGAAACGGTGTTCCAAAATTTGTATAGAGGAACCTGCTTTCACGCGGTCGAAGCCGCTGGCAGAAGCAAAGAAGGAAAAAGAGTGGGTTTTGGTCAGTTCTGACACATCCTCTCGCTCCGCCCAAGGGCGGAAGATGTCATTAGATGATTAGCTTTCTAAAAACAAAAGTGAAGTGAAGATAAAATCACACTAAGATATTTATTCTACCGTACAACCTTTAATAACCCCTAAATCGTTATATAAGACAGTTTGCATACAACTAACTTCTTTTCACTACCTTAAAACACAAACCGAAAAGGAAACTGTGTGTAAAATTTCATGTTCCTAGTCCATTAGTTAGGTTGTGCATTGATATGTCAGTCTGTTTCTCCTATTTTATAACCACACTTACTTACTACTCCCACCTCCCCACACCCTCACTCACTCCACTCTCCACCCCTCCTCCTCTCCTTCACTCTCTCTCTTACTACTCTCTTACTTCTTTTTACTTTGTTTGACTTAGAACCACATAATTAAACCATTAAAGTGCTTTTCATTATATTTAATATTTAACATGTATATATAACATTGTTCACTATTGTTTAGAACTAGAAAATGCGAATTCTCGGATCATTATAGTGCTCATTTGAACCTTTTCCTCAATATTTAGGTTGGCTATGTTAGTCTAGCAACAATTCTCCTAGTAATTGAGCTTCTACTCCTTCCCGATGGTCGTCTTTGACGTAAATTGTGTTATCGAGATGAAGCTGTAAGCCCAGTTGTAAACTAACTGGTATAGTGTTATTGTCTTCAGGAAATTCTGCAGAATTTCCACAGCTTTAGGCAGCTATGTTAAGATTGTGATGACGATAACAGCCTAATGCTTGAAAAGTCTTTGATCCTTTCCTATTTGATATCTTTAATATCCTAATAAGAGATTGGATTTTCTGTTCAGGACATTTTTAATCACGAAGTAGTCTTATCTGTCAGTTGCATGGCATTATTAAATACTCACAAAGGGGTTTCAAAACAGGAAAACAAACCGTTTGAAAGTATACAAGCAGAAAACTCCCCTTCTCTTTAAATCAATGCAATTACCTCCGATGTTGCTTAAAAACTGTATTATGTAAGGGTTTGTACTTTGTACTTAAAGTGACCATTATGAAAAATAGAAAAAAAGTAAAAGCTAACTTTTTACATTCTTTGCTATAATTTAGTAGAGATTTTAATTCGAACCATTTGTGCTTTAGAGAGGGGACACAACCATTTAATTTACATTTGTGGGTAAAAGCTAAGCTCTAATGATAAATGCGGTGCTTTCAGCTGCAAAAAACTTGCAAATAAAAGCCATCGCGTGCTGCGTACTAGCAACGAAAAAGAAGTGTAATTTACACGATGAATGAGTAATTCTGCATTACAGTGTACGCATTTATTAACAATTTTATGTTACTTTGGCGGCTATAAATGGGTGTTTGAGTCATAAGAAAGGTTTATAATTATAACTATGTCACGTATGACGCACTCACGTCTTTTTATTGTGTTGTTTATAGGCGTGTGTCAGTCACGAATAGGTAAGTGCCCACTGTCTTATGGGTCACATAAAGGTTGACTTTATAGGACAAGCCGTGATCAAAACTGCACTTTGCGCTTAATAATAAGCGATTTAAAGTAAGACCTTTAAATTGCTATACGTGGAGGACTAACATTCTCAGTAGCATACCTAAAACAAGTCAGATTTAAAATAATAATCGTTGTGAATACTCAAGTAGTAACACAGCGAATCGTTTACAAATTGTTGTGTTGAGCACATGCCGGCGCTGTCGGCAGCCGTCTCTGCCAACATTAATCCCCTTACGTTCCCCATCTTGTTTATTTTTCATTTTATTTGCTACAACAATAAACGTCACAACGCTATGTCTACGAGCTTAGCTGCTGCTCACAGAAGATAGCGTGTTAAAATCAGTTAATTATATATCATCAACTGCAAAGCCTTAGGCGGTTATCACACTGCCACGCACCCCGCAGCGTAGTGCATAAATGCGTGTCTTAACGTTGTTTGTAAGTATCTCCGTTTGTACAGAAATCACGCACAGTCCAACACACTGAAATTGCATCCACGCGCGTTCACGCAGATCGCGTTCTGCACCTACATGCGGAGAAACACACAATCACGCGCGTGGGTGCGGGGTGACACGCATGGTATGCCATACTGAGTCTCGTAGTACCGTGTGTGATTTTGTATGAAATGAGTGCGTGCCTGCGTGAATTTACAAGACGCCTCTACGCGCGTGAGTGCGTAAAAAAACCGCACGATGATGCAGAACTGCACTCCCACAAGTACGTGCGTAGGAGCGTTTTCACGCACAAAACAGTGGACTCTACCGATGGCCTAACTAATTAACGATTATGATCAACCCTGTTTGAGCACAATATCATGAAATAATAATGCGTTTTCCTGAAATACCATCATTTCATAAAATGGCTGGTAACATCATGAAGTGATCAATTCTAACCATCTTTTTCCATGATAACCATCTTTTGAGTTAATTGTCTTTTATTGGCTCACCATCAGTTTTGTTCTGCACGTATTTTTGATCAATAAATTTAATAGTGGAGTGAAAAACTATGAAAAGTATAATGGGATACAATTTTGAAGAAAGAAAACCATTTTCCAATTCCTTCAACGTAGTTGAGATGGTAGTTGCAAAACATATTTAAATATTAAAGGCACAAAACATAAAACAATAAAGGTAAAAGGAAACAACCCACGTTCTCCTTCAGGGAACGAAAGATCGCTACCATTAAAGGCCCTTCGCACCCGAGGGTCCGCTAGCCCCGCGGGCCCCGGGCTGTGTCTAATAATTAAAATATACAGAGGACAATGATACGTTTCGCTCCGCTCACTGTTTATCGACGGCGTACGGCGTGCGGCGTAACCCCTTTGCGATTTCAATTTGCAAGGGGTCCGGGTCCTCCGCCCGGAGAGACGCAGTAACGCTAACTACAAACAGTCAAGTTAAAGTAACATTTAGTTTAAACGTGACCGATATTCCATTGCATTAAGCTGGTATAGATTCCCGCCTCAGCCACGCCACATTGCGCGTATAATGTCGCGTATCGTGACGACATCAAACTGCTGCTGTGGAATGACTTAGCGCTTTATGTAATGGGTATTATAACGCAACATTTGACACCTTATGTTTCGACTTTCCCCTCTTAGTTCGAGTTGGGAAGCTGTTAATGTCGCAATGTTCACGTTAGAAAAAGAATGGATAGCGTTTAATAGCTATGAGTATTTTTCCTTTTTTTCTGTAGCGATGTGTGTTTGTTCGTGTTGAATGTGCCCATGGACTATCTACTCGGTTGATTTCGTATACTTTCCGCAGTCGTTCCGAGTGGACAATGCAGGCATGCCTGGGGAGTACCCGTGAATGGCATTTGTGTCTGGTCATGCGTGCACAGGACGGAGAATTTGGAAGACTACGCATTGTTGTGCCTCAATATACGCGCGATTTCACTGAACGAACTATTCGACGTTACAGGCTTCGTAAAGCGTGAGTGGATGAGCACAATTGAAATCCTAAATTGATGCCTTTTAAAGAACTTAGCTTAGTCCAGTCTAACTGAATACTTTGAAATGTCATATACTACATAGATGTAATACTCGTGAGTGCTCGACCATCAAGTTGTCAATATTAGTGCAATATATCATCCTTGAAACCCAACCGCTGTGGTAGATTCAAGTAATACCAGCGAACGATCATGTTTATATTACATAAGCTAGTTGACAAGGAAGAAGTATGAGTACCATATGGCTTGAGTTATAACATCTTCATTACGTCATACTAATCGTTGATAACATCAATCAAAATAGTCCATAAGTGCACTGACCATGAGCTATGTTGGCTTGATGGAATTAGTAAAAAGACTATTCATCATGTGACAGGTCATCCGTGTCGTAGATCATAGAAGAAATAACATACTGATTTTGACGCGCAATAGTTCAGCGATAAGCTGCTGTATTGAGAGTTTAGGGTTTAATTCCAGTCTGGAAATAAAATTTGTACAGCCTATAGATAGTTATTTCTGTGAGTGTGAGTTTACATGTTTGTGAACACACTCACGATACAGGAGTTAGTCCTAGCGGGGGCAACGTTTCTTTTAGAAAAAGAGAAAAAGAAAATAGTACAGGGATTTTTTTTGTAAGAATGTAAAATAAATACTACTTATCTACCTGAGATTTTACCCTAAGACTCTACGCACCCACGGAGAGAAACAAAAAGTCTATTCATAGATCTGTCTCACACAAAGTACGCTGCGGAAAATAAAAAGATCTTTTCATAATAAAGTAACCCCCGCGTTTTGTTTGTAAGATAGTTTCATTATAACACCTTTTGCGAGGGCATTTTATTGAACTGTTCCCACTGGGGGAAAGAATTTTTATTGAATAAGGTTGCCTTTGTGTTGGAACATAGAGAGACGGATATGTAAGTAGACCGGGGTACGCTCACGGACGATTCTGTGTATAATGTGAGTTTGTGAGCGCGTTCGCGTGTGTCTGGACCTACCTTTATGTAGTTACCTATTCAAACAAGACTAAAGTACCAATTTATATAGACGTCAATGTTTCTCGTAGAGAGGAGGCATGAGTCCCAGTCGTGGGAACATTATAAGACTGATTATGCTATGTTATGTTATATGATGTTTCCAAGTAATCATTACCGTGAAAACACAGAGGTGTTTTCGCATTCAAACAAACGTATTTATAATATAAACAACGAATGTCCTGATAATTTTACTTGAAACTGAAAACTCATTGTGTTTGGAATAACGGTTTTCTGGCTACAAACAGAGCGTACAGTAATTACAAAATAATGTATTTTCGGACGGTTAGCCTTCAGCAACAGTGCATTAATTATGAAATTCTGCTCTTCTAAATCGCTAAAATGAATTTATTTTAGTGCGCAGACTACCAACTGTTACAATCTATTTATATAAAAATGAAATCTATTTCCCTTGGTCACGCCATCGCGCGTAAATGGCTAGACCAATTTCGCTAAGTCTTTTTTTGTAGTGTTCGTTATTGAGAGGAGAAGGTTCTAAGGAAAAAAAAATAAAATTAGGGTAGTGTAGGGTAGAGTAAGGTAGAGTAAGGTTGAGTAAGGTAGAGAAAGGTATAGTAAGGTAGAGTAAGGTAGAGTAGGATAGAGTCGGATAGAGTAGGGTAGAGTAGGGAAGAGTAGGGTACAGTAGGGTAGAGTAGGGTAGAGTAGGGTAGAATAGGGTAGAGTAGGGTAGAGTAGGGTACAGTAGGGTAGAGTAGGGTAGAGTAGGGTAGAGTAGGGTGGAGCAGGGAAGAGTGGGAGCGAAGCCGCGCGGGTGAAAGCTAGTTATTTATATTATTTCCAAACTACATCTTTGTAGCTAATGTTTCTAATTAATTGTCTCCCATAGCCTTGAGAGCCTTATTCCACTCTCACTCGTATAAATAAGCTTTTCTTCAATTACTTACCTAATTCCAGTCGTTAATTTTATCTAATTGTTAATACTTAATCAAAGACTTCTGTGATCTTTCATGAGTGATATTGAAGTAGGAATAACCCCAAAAATAGATGGTAGGAATTTTAATGAGGGTATTAGAATTGAAATGGAGAGATAAATTAAAAGGAACCAGTATCACTTATTTATTTATTCTAAAAGATTTTAGTAAGTCTCGATAAAAATGAGGGGTATTTTAAGTTGGACTAGAGTATTTGCATGACAAATAAGCTTGCAGATTAAATATTTTCTCATTTTGAAACTCTGTTTGTCAGTTTAGATCTGCTAAACGGTTAGATTTTTTCAAAGCAAAGCAATTCCTTAAAAATCACATGACATAATACCAAATAAAGGAAACTGCCAGTTCCTTCCCCAAGTAACACTCTAAGGCGACTGGTGCAATAACATCAATAACCCAAAGACGTTAATAACTATAACAACCAGCTCTTTCATACTAAATAATAATAATAGTCAACTTGTAACATCGCGAGGGTTGTCCAAATTTCATCTCCGGAGCGGTGAGAAATGGCAGTTAAGCTGAAACTTTTAACAATTGGTGTAACTATTCAGAAATCCGCCCCAGAGCGGAGCGAGCGGAGCGGACGGACACTACCTACGGCTATGTACTTTTTAAATGATTTAGTAAAGTTATAGTTTCGCTGAGCTGGAACGCGGTGGTTTCAACAAACTATCAATATTAAAGTACTGGATTTTTTAATATACCACGCTGGTTGAACACCGGTGGAGCAGTGAGGTAGTAAAATAGCGACGTGCTCAAACTATTTTAGTAAAGCTGGACTGAATTGGATTTGTATTTCAAGTCGTACGATCCCGTGCCGAAGTGTATTTTTAACGTACAATTTCTAAATAAACTATCAAGATAAAGAATTTTTTAATATTCCTCGCTGATTGGGCACCAGTGAAGTAGCGTAATTTTATCGTTCTTAAATAAGTTTTGTGAAACTAGACTGGACTGTGTTGGCACTTTGAAATGTACCCGTCCGTGGATGAGAGCATTTAACGTACAATTTACCATACGGTTTAGTCTTTAGTCTGCTCCGTTACTAAGAGGGATTACGGGACGGAGAGCTCGTAACATGCCACGTCGCACAAGCGTGGTATTTATGGTCGTAGTACAAAGTAGACGATTTTCGTAGTGGTTGTGATGGAGGGGTGTCATTACCAGTGTCACTCCTGTTGCTCTCCAGGTTTTGTTGAAAAATTACCTGTAATAAAGAGTAAATTACATTAGATTTGCATGGTAAAATAACAAAAAGCACGTTATTTATGATAGGAAAAATAATGAAAGAAGAAACAAAGAGTTTAGACAAAATACACAATAAATAATCCGGTTATCATCGCTTTGTTGTCGGTTTATCCGCTAACTCACGCAACGGATTTTGATGCGGTTTTCATAAATAGGAAGAGCAATTAACGAGGAAGATTTATGTATATAATTTGGACCCGTGAGAAACCAGGGAGGGGTCACCAGTGAAAAAATAAGATTTAATAGCAGTTTTCAGTTATTTCACAAACATAAAAATTCCTCCAAAACATCACAAATCTGAAGATGATGTTTGAAAGCTTTTATGTCTTCTGAGAAAACAAAAGTATATAAATTATATATTATTTTATACATAATATTTTGTAATTTTAAAATTGTGGTCTAGACCCTACCACCTATTGTGATTTCTCTTTATTACTCAATGGTTTGCTGAAAAAAAAAACTTTGAGTTAAGCTTGCTTTTGCACATATACTCTGTTATCATCATCATCACCTTTTCAACCGAAAGACGTCCACTGCTGGACATAGGCTTCCTAAAGGTATCGCCATAACGATCGGTCCTGTGCTTCTCGCATCCTCATATATATTTATAACTAGCTTTTGCCCGCGCGGCTTCGCTCCCGCTCTTCCCTACTTCAGCCTACTATACCCTACTCTACCCTACTCTACCCTACTTTACCCTACCCTACTCTACTCTACTCTACCCTACTCTACCCTACCCTACTCTACCCTACACTACCCTACACTACCCTACTCTACCCTACACTACCCTAATTTTCTTTTTTTTTTCCATAAGAACCTTCTCCTCATAATAACGAACACAACAAAAAAAAAATTAGCGAAATCAGTCCAGGCTGTTGAGTTATGCACTTACCAACACATTTTGCGATTCATTTTTATATTATAGACTAGCTTTTCCCTGAGGCATAACTAGCCCGCAAACACAAAATATGTATATAAATACTCAGGAATAAAGCAGCTTTCTATCGGTGAAAAAATTTTCGCAATCGAAAAAGTACTTTCGGAGGTTACCCCTCTTAAACAAAAATCAAAATTTACCCCTTTATAATATAGTGTAGATAATTTTTTTTGTGTACAGTAAATAATAATAATAATTTATTTATTTGCAAACAAACAAACAAGTGTCACATTTACATAAATGCTCTCTCTCTGTAAATAATTTTGAATAAAGAATTATGTAACATGAATTTGGCCATCCCTTGTTAGGCCATTGAAATAAAATCTAAAGTATCATACCCAACATCAGCAAACATACAGTTGCCATCACGGATCTTGAGCGGTTGCGCAGAAGTCAAATATTCGGTCTCTTAGTGGTGCGAAGTGAGACGCGGGGGCGGGGAGTGTCAGTGATTGGCTCTCCGCGCCTTCGCGTCATAGACGTCACTCCTAATTCGTTCCCTGCGTTGCTGCATGTATCTAATATTGAAGACGATTGGCTCGCCAATGTATGATATGCGCAAAGCGATCCCCTCTCTGACGCCGAGCGCTCAAGATCCGTTTTGGCAACTGTACCCGAGATACATAGCTACATACATCCCGTCCAGATGCCTACGAGCGTTTCCTCACTCGCGCGCAAAACGCGTGCAATGAGCGGGACTCTCCATTCGCGCGTTTTACGTGCGAGCGCCGCGCGAGTCGAGATACTTGGGCACCATTGCTGCGTCCAGTCCGTTGCGAGTGGACGTATTTAATATGAAATAGAGCGACACGAAACTTCTTATTGACGAAGTTGAAAAAAGAGTAGCCAGTAGATATGGAATCATCAGACTATTCCAATTGAGAATTGAGATAACGTATAATTGGGTGTACGTTAAATCGTCGACGTTCTTTTCATTTACGATGTTTCCACCGACGATATGCAAGCCACAACACAACCGCTATTTCCTAGTCTATGTTTGTAAACGCGCGAGAAGACTCGCGTATAAAACGCCTTGTCTGGACAGGCTCTTAGTGTTAGGGTACAGTGGAGCAGAAGCTTAATGCTATTTTATCAAAATTTACAGCGGTCTCGCATGTGGCTAGCTCGTAAAGGTAGCCTTCCCACTCTGCTTGGTTTTTGCCCAGACGGTTAGGTACCTGGTATACATAGTGAGGATTTTTTAGAGTTAGTGCTATAAAAACACTAACTGCGTATGTATGTTTTCGATTAAAAAGTTAACATGCTTTGTCCGTACGTACTGTTTCGATGAAAGTGTACGAAAAATAAAATTCAGTGGACTCACATAGCCATTTCAATTTGGCACATTTCCATGAGAATAGTAAGGTTTATTGTTTTAGCATCAAATTGAATGAATGAGCTCACGAGAACGGCGCTGAACCGAACGTGTAAAGTTCCATCAATTTATCGATTAGTAGGTAGGTACCTAATTTCGAATCTATATAAACCATCATTTAAATATATCCACTCACTTTGTCAATAATTACTCGATACAGTTATCAATTTGTGCTCACTCAACAGATAGGAATTATATTTGCTCACTCATGGTAAGCAATATTCCCCGTATGCATTAATATTTACACTACCTACTTAAGATCAATGATACGTTAATCATGAATATATTTTGATAAAGACAAGGATCACCACTAGTAATAGGCACTGTTACAGTAGTTAAAGAAACAAGCCATTTATAAAATCCTCTTTGTTCTTTCCATCAAGCCGTGTACCACGTAAAGCTATTAGCCTCTTTTACTCCGATGAGTTTTCGCCTCTTTCAAACTAATCTCCTTAATTTCGTGGAATAGATCGAATCGTATAAAGCTTTAATGAAGTTGGCAACACCATAACACATCGATACGACCACCGCAAAGACTCGAATGTTGATATGATTCATGGATTTTCCCTTCAGAAGCAAAAAAAAAAAATGAATTACGAATCGGTAATTAACACTGGGAAATCCAGTCAACTAAGCCAGGCTATTGTCGCGTCGAAACAAAACAAAATAAAACAAACGGTCAGCGACCATTGTTCACGGGGGAGACACGGCAAAACTGGCGCTCCGTGAAACTTGCCCGACAATATTGCAATACAAACGAGCCTGCGAAATACGTAGACTAGCCATAAATCATAGAAGTTAGCATTGCGATTCTTGTTTGGGAAATAAATAAATATAAACGGTATGGAACGGCTGGAGAGGGACGCGGACTTGAGCCCTCATTTGAATTTTAAGGTGCTATATTAAAACAATAGCAGAGAAAAGGGATCCCTAAGAGTGAAAGGAAGAACTATACAAACGTTCCTTATTTTCCTAAAGTAGTTATGCGATATAGCTACATGAATATTTATAACTTTCCTGTTTTGATATTTTTACTTAAGTAAAAAAGAAAGATAAAATTTCTACAATTTTAAAAATACATTAGCCCAAACTGTTTGAATTCTCGTTGACTACATCAAAACTTTATATAAAAAAATAACTTCACCAAAACTTACTTTTGCTCTGCGCAGTCTACGTTTATTTAAATTCGAAGCAAAGTTTTCTTTTAAATGAGTTACGGAGCAGAAAAAAAGGTGTGTGCACTAAGCCTTATTAAGGGTCATAGCTTTCCAGCCTAAACTGAATTTACGAAGAGACAGCAAAAGGCCGGGAAATATACTTTATGCTCTCTCGCATTATTCATTTTTTTTTTTTTTTTTTTTTTTTTTTAATGATAGGCTTGCGTTTGACCACTATCTCACCTGATGGTAAGCGATGATGTGGTCGACGATGAAGCACGCTTGCCTAGAAGAAACCTATTCATTTCCAAGGTAAGCCTTCTAACAAACGAAACATTTTTTTTCCAAATAGAAAGAGTTCAAAACAGTGGTGCCCCAGTGGTAACGGCTCCGACTAACAAATCTTGGTTTCAAACCCAGGCAGGAAAATTACTGTGTGTAATTTATTTCCACTACTCTCAAAACGATGAAGGAAAACATCGTGTATCATTATGTCCTAGAACCAATCCTTTTCTCTCCTAGAAAGGAAAAATTTAAAGGTTACTTATACAAGACTTATGTTAGAAAGAGTTTATCTGAATACCTATACCTACATGTATACCTAATACCTGTATGTTTTAAGTAGCTGTGATAATATAGGTACCTATTATCACAGCTACTTAAAACTTCGGAAAAATATAACATAAAACCAAAATGAACCTGGAATGTTTATACTCTTTCAGAATACCGTTAGATTAAGAGAAACATGAATTAGGCAGCACATTAACAAATAAACTTGTGTGCATAGTCGAACCCTGAGCGTTGCAGCAATCGCCCGAGTTATACATTGTTCGCTTATTGCTCCCGAAGTTAGATCATAAAACTTTATTTTAACGCCGCTAACTTTGCTCAGGTAACATTTGTTCCTAACTCTATGCAAAGCTACAATTCTAATTAAAATTTCCAATTTTCAAGTAAACTGAACACAAACTTGAGGAAACAAAACAAAAATATAAATGGCAAGCGAGCGAAAATCTTGCGGGAGGCATTATCATCACAATAATACCCCAAACGATTCATAAACAAATTCTGCAGACGCATCCTGAGATGACGACCGAACAATCAGACATTCCAAATATCTTCAATAACGTGAATTTGGCCTCATCAAAGGCAAATGACGGGTGATTCAGTAAGCCACTGGCTTAGCCGGCGATGTGAAAGCACTTCACGTCAAATCCGCGTCAAGTGGTTCAAATTGGCCTCTTCGCCCCGCACCTCCCTTATGATAAATGTAAGGAAAATTGAAATCACGTTTCATTTCCCGTAGTAATTCCACGGGACCAGCGTGAAGGTATGAATGTGTGAATGGCTGGTTTGTAAAACGAAATATCAATGCTAAAAGGTTGTATTGCGTGGATAGGGATAATATATTCAAGCATTACAGGGTTGTCGCTCACAATAAACAAAGAGTATGTGACTCGATTCAGTCCACTCAAGCGAAATGAGCATAATGTAGATACGAAGGCAGTAAAATTAAAATGAATGTATAAACAAGAAAGTGCTTACTAAAACTTACATAATTAAAGGACTCTTATCATTAAGTTAACAAAAGGTTGACAACTGGGAGTTAATTATGTATGTGTGTTTGTATGATTATTGTGTTCGTGATAAGGGGCTTTAGTGGCGCGTTTAAGCCCTTTCATAAACTGTCTGTTTCACAATAGCACATGAATTACAGAGAAATAAGCAAACGTTGTGAACTGGAATGTGCTGAAGTTTAAACTTATAGCATGAAGGAAGTAATAAAGGGCGTAACGTACGTAGACGCCGAGATATAGAAAACCGCTGTGTGCAAGTGAGACAGATACATTATTAAAGTTACAAATACGTTTGTCACCCGAAAATTATGCAGTATAACTTTAAATTTGGCAACCTTAGAGTCTAAATTCGTTTGAACCCTCCAATTGGAGTACCGAGGCCCTGTCGAACCTTTGTCATTTTAATCATACTTCCGATCTTTCAAAATCATGTTATTGAAATATGTTCAATTTCCTACGTTCTGTAGGAATTGTAATTTTCTGCGTGTTGTCGTGTTTATGTCTGACAGAGGTTATGGGTAGAGCTGTTTGTTTCTAGAATTACAATTATGGCGGTTTTAGAAACACTAAAACATTACAAAATAACTGTATTTTGGGGCTCTAAAATACAGTATTCATTTGGTTCAGCATTTGTTGAGAAAGGTATGAAAATCAATAACCCGAGCCCACGTCTTCCTTGCTTTTACATTATTCCCAATAAATTGTACTAGGATTTATGACGCACATTAAGTAGTAAGTAACCTATCGCCATTTTACGAGTCGACCCACATTTTATACCGATAGGGAGAAGATTAAATTTTTAAAACAAGTTTCTACGTTCGTGGTTCCGTTAAGTAATAAGAACGAAACTGGGTGTAAATTATTTCTGGGTACCTATTGGACCCAGGTGTTACGCGTTTAATCTAGGCCAATTGAAATCTGTAATACTTGGTAAGCGCTTGGAATCAGAGGTCAAACTTCTTTCATGTGACTCAATTGGATTCAGTTCGAATGTGACTCAAGAAATATACTTAAGGGGCCGGCGATGAATGAATTTCCATACAAACGTAATACCACGCTCATTTGCAGTTGGAGCATATCTCCAACATATTATGATGATATTCGGTTATAGACAATATTTATCTAGGTTCCTACTACAGTCTTTCTTTTTTAAAAAAACAAAAAGAAATTTAAGCGCATTTCGCACTTTTTTAAAGCGTAAATGGCAAAACATGCCATTTGGCTTTTCCTGTATTAAAAATAACAATATTTATAATATTTTCGACGTAGGAACCTAGATAAATATTGTCTATAACCGAAAATCATCATAATATGTTGGAAATATGCTCCAACTGCAAATGAGCGTGGTATTACGTTTGTATGGAAATTCATCCGTCGCCGGCTCCTTAACACCTCTGATACGGGTGATTTCAGAACAAGCCATGATTTGCCTTTTAAAGTTAAGTTGATTTTATTACAAAACTGCTGCTATTTAAAAAAAGGGACTGCCCAAAATACATCGATACCTTTTTATACTTTATACATAATCATTATGTTATAATAATAATTGCTGTATCTGTGCTATATTGTATTGTAGATCTAGCCACTTGTGCTAAAGTGGCTAAAGTTACACATTTTATAAGTGATAAAGACCCAAACCTCATCACAATCCGCTGTGTAATTAAACAGAACGTGATCCACAGATGAACACTGAAATTGATTTTATTTAATTATATTTACATCCCGAGGGATCATTCCAGGCATGGTCTACCTTTCTGCCAAATTTTATTCGAGTCCAATTAACCATTTGAGCGTCAAAGAGTAACACACAACGCAAGAACGTTTAACTTTTTTTGGATTAATTGTTTGAGTAATATTTGTATATTTATAGTCTGTCTAATAAGTCAACCGACTTGGGAATTTTGTATAATATTTAATCATTTAAAAAATACTTGTATTCGATACTTTTCTTATGGTTCTTCTGTTAGTAAACAATGATCTCTATCTCTTAATCAACCTTGATTATTGAACCCGTGTTGACTACATCAGATTTCATTAAATCCTAATAATTACCCAAGTCGTTTAACTTATTAGACAGACTCTAGTTGATTAATTTGTGTATACAGGGTTATTTGTAAAACACTAACAACTCTGTAGGCCTGTATTACTAACATCATAAACAACAACTTCTGTTCTATGACTTTTTACAAAACATAATTAATTTACCAAAAACAAACCTTCAAGATTTCGTTGTTCTATCTAACATATTTCAACTCTGTATTTTGCTATAAATACCTAACTCTGTATGGCGCGACGTAAGCGCATTAAGCACCCCCGCCGTCCGATCCCCTTTCCCTTCCGATATTGTACTGTCGCTTGCTTTGCATAGACTTCGTAATATTTAGAACGTTCTGCATATATGCATGAAGAATTATACATACACACAAAGGTATGCTATCAAACTTTCTAGTTTATAATATTTGTGAGATATAAATAAGTCAATTTTATTATAAAACTCTGAATTTAAATAATTCATGTGGCTGTCTACCACCACGTTGTTTCCTTCTTCGTGAAGCCTCGATTTCTCATTTTTATTAGTCCTTAAACATGTTTAGTATTATATATATTTATAACTTTCCTCACATGCATTTTATCGGGATTGCCTTAGATACACCGCTGTGAGCCATAAATATTCTTTAGCAAAAATTTCAGTCGTGAAACTTATAATAGGGAAATAACTTTTCATTAAATTCTAAATAGGTAAGTGGAAAATTGCTTTCAGAGATAAAACCATGTAATATGATTAGGTTTGAGAGTAAGCTTTTTATAGAAATCATCAAGTTTTCAAGCTATACAAGTTTGAACATCATCCTTTTATAAAAAGTGTGTAAAATTATTTTTATTTTGGATAAAATGAGTCCAGGTAAATTGATCAAATTAGTTTTTTTTTAAATACTGCGACCTCATAACTGGCTAAAAAACCAAACTTAGTTTTATGCCATTCATCATCATCATCATCATTTTAGCCGAAAGACGTCCACTGTTGGACATAGGCCTCCCCCAAGTGTCGCCACAATGAGCGGTCCCGTGCGTCTCGCATCCATCGGACCACCTTGTAGGAGGCCTTCCAACGCTACGTCTTCCGATACGTGGTCGCCATTCCAGAACCTTTTATGCTATTTAAAACCTAGTATTATTATTATAATCTACATCTACATATATATGTATTATTTATTGTTGCCGCCAGCGGCCTTCCTGACCAATTATAATTTAGGTGTCGTCTAGGTTAAAATGAATAATAATAATATTAATCTTTTATAAGAACTAAAACCAAAATATAGGAAACAAAAGATAAAACGATGATGGCTGAAAAAGTTAAAGCTGTAGCGCCAGCCATCAACGCCCGACTCCAGCGAGAGGGATGGTTGTTCCACACATATTTTTCTTTAATAGGCTCTTAATAAACTAGTGCGATTCACCATCAACGATTGCATCATTGTTTACCATCAGGTGCATTGACTGTGATGCTGCACAATTTTATATCATTAAAAAAAATAACTTAGTAAAATGGGGTTAGGAAAAATCGGTGGCGTTGCTCTGAACTTCTCCTGTTCAGAAAAACTCTTAATCAACATTGAGTGTCTCGACCTAAATGACGTTTTAACTAGTAAAATCACTGCTATTGTTTTACCGTTTACGTGAGTGGTCATAAAAGCTCTCGGTCGCCTAGCAACGGTAGGTAAACATAGTTAACTGCGATCGAAGTACTGAAACATCAAGGCAGGCAGTTTCTAGTCGAAAATATTCGATTATTAAGCGATTTATCACCTAATTTAGTTGGTAACTACCGTCATTAGTGACAATTACAGACTACTTTGTCACACGATGTGTCGTACAAAAATAATTATGGTAGGTACAAAAAATGTTAGGATGTCCAAGTGATTAATTTTGTCGGCACTAAATGTATTGTAGTAGATGTACATCTTTCAAATGGGACATAAGAATGGTTTCTCGTTACTTTTTTTAGTTTAGATAAAAGTCTACAAAATTAAGGTCGCAACGCCAGACTCAAGTAACGAGTTCAGTCTCTATGACGATTATTATAGTTGCAAGGAAGCCAACTTTTGTGTTCGTAAATACAAGTATATAAAACTTTACACATATGAACATGTCAGATGCTAAACAATATTCGTGTAATGCCGAGAAAAAACTCACTTGAAATCTTATCAATGTCAAAACCGTTTCTGAAGAATCACAACTGAACGAAAAATGGAGATACGGTTCCTCCCTATAAAAGTTTTACAACGAATACAGAATTTTAATATTGCCATGCTGCAACGCAATAAAAATATCTCTCGACAAATCTGTAGCACGATTATTCATTCAAATGTCATCAAATGGTTTGATCCCCTTGTGTACTGCTCTATAGCTCGTAGGTACAGACATGCAGGCGATTATCACACTGCCACGCATCACGCTGCATGTTACGTGTCAACGCACCTACTCGCGTACTTGCGGGAGTGCTGATCTGTATCATCGTGCGGGTTTTTGCACGCAAGTACTTGCGTTTTATGGATTCACGGCAGCTCTGGCTCATTTCCTTCAAAGATGTTCGCTGTGGTGAAAGTGTACCTTGCGTCACGCCCCGCACCCACGCGCGTGTGCGCATGTTTTTCCGCTTGTCGGCGCGTGATCTGAATGAACGCGCGTGGATACATTTTCTGAGTGTTTTACTGTACGTGTTTTTTGTCCAATAGCAAGCAACGTTAAAAGACGCGCAACGCTGCGTGGTGCGTGGCAGTGTGATAATCGCCTTACTCCTTTAATCTGTATATTTAAAATTGCATTATGTTGTAGAAAATTTATTTATTAATTTCTTTATGCACAAAAAAAGTATAGAGACGGACTTAATGCCTTCGGCATTTTCTGACAGTCAACCTTTGGGTGATGCAGAGAAAAATAGTGGTAGGTGCAATCAACGAGAGAGAGAAGTCGAATACAAGAATAGACATAGGTACTAATAAACGATATATATATATATATATAATACAATTATACAATATATACTCAAGTTAATAAACTACATAACTAACTAATATCAAACAATTATAAGCCAAACAATTGATCGACAATTGGAAAACATTAACGTTGTGATGATACTACTGCCAACTTCTTACGAATTAGCTCTCGAACTTTAGTTACAACATTTATTACAATCATCTAAATTAAATCAAAACACAAAATTTGGCTATGATGGAGCGACATGGTCAAAATTGTGACAAAGCTCCTTAATAAAGATTGAAAAAAAAAACTAAGATTATTATTATAAGCACTATGTTGAATGATTGAGAACTTTAAGAAAATTTTGGGTAGTAGGTATAACCCAAAATTTTCTTAAAGTTCTCAATCATTGTTCGCAAAACTTTTTCGTTTTTCGCTCGTTGGTATAAGTATGAGATTTGGAGTTACGCACTTTGTAGTGGAACGAGTCGGTATCACTTTTGTGAAGATTCGTAAAGTAATAATTGAATTTCTTGCGAGGAGGTTGGAGGTGGAGTCCGATAGGCAGAGACAGACAAGAATTTTAGCTGCATCGGAAACCAATACCAACATCCCGCTTACGGATAGTCTGTGTCTTTTTTAGAGTTCCTTACCCAAACGCGTCCCTATTACTAAGACTTCAATGTCCGATCTATCTATCTGGCCGTCAGTTACCAGAACGTCTCATGAATTGTGATTATTATAGGCATTTGAAATTTTCACAAATTATTTATTTCTATTGCCGCTATAACAAACACTAAAATGCAGAATAAAATAAATATTTAAGGGGGCTGTCCCAAAAACAAAACGTGATTTGTTTGGTTTTTATCTTATTTCATCACTTTAATATTTACAAACGATGTTATAGTATTATTCAAAAATTATACTTAGTGATGTCCCATTACAATAAGGATTTTAAATGCAAAATTAATGTTTATTGACGTAAATAAGTGTTTAATAGCAACATTATGCAGGCATATTAATATATTTAATGTAGATGCTTCGTTCGGTCTCGTGAAAAAGCGTGGGCGAACGAATCGTATGCGCCTATAAAATGCAATTATGTAAATATAAATACTTTTAACTCTGTCCCATGTCGTTTATATTGATGTAATGAAACCGGCCATCACTGGTTTAATGAGGAACATTTTCCAGTTAAAATTTTGTCAGGACGATTCTTTTGGAGTTTATTTTTTCAGTAAAGTTCTTGGTTCTGTTTCACAAACTTAACATTTGTTTAATTTTAAGTTACGTCAAAGAACTGTGGCAATGCCGAAATTCTTTTGTGCACATTACCAGTCCACAGAGTCACACGAGGTGCAACATGCCATGTCAAACTCGTGTTTTTTTTTAAGGGTTTTTTCTTTCTTATTTCGCCACAGTCAACATTTTTTTAAAGATTTGCTTTAAACAACTTTGGAAAATTTTCTTCAGTACAAAATTAATAAAAGTGCGTCGTATATTTTTCAAAGAAAGTATTTCTTCGTAAGTGTATTGAAAACCGTCGTTTCATACGGCTCCAAACCACCCTCGCTTGTGCTACTCGGGTGCATTTCGCCTCGGTTGCAATAACAAATTTTCTACACTTGGATCAAAACGTACTATTCATTTTTTAGTGTAATAACACACGGCGGGTAGCCTCAATATGAAGCTAGACTTAGATATTAAGGATGATTGAAAGTGCCCATCATAAAGGAATTTTCGTCAAGATACGCACCCTATTACCCAATTATTAATTAAATTTAATTTGAATTCCAGTTGCAGGTTCATAACAAAGGGACATTCAGTTTAGGGGCTATCAGGGTTACAGGTACAAATCATTACTAACTACCTCTGCCGCATATCTATCTACTGATCTTGACAAATTAACGTCGAAGGGGTATATTTTAATACATTTTCAAAGATATAATGATGTCTAAAGTAATTATAATGAAGAAATTAATTTGAATTTTACCGTCGAGAGATAAGATTTTCAAAATTGGGCAGTGATACATAAAGCAATTATTAAATTTAGCATAAATGGTGATACTAGAAAAATCATGAGTTAAAACGTAACATATTTTTAATTTTCTGTTCATTAGAACCTTCGTGGGTCTTAATAAATAGCGTTAAAAAAGTTTATGCAATTTGCTCCCGTCATTCTAGAATTTTGCTTATTTTTATTTATACATTTACAAATATAATATGAATATAGACAATTAAATTAGTATGAAATCCTGACTAGAACTAGCTAACTTTCGATTCAATTGGACACCGTTCGTTGTGGCAATCAAAACTATCTCTGTTGCAGTGGTCACCTTGGAATTAAATAATGGCATAGTATTTCATGTCTGTAATTCATGAAATGATAGGAATATTATTGAACGCTATGAATAGTTCATTTTAGCTGAAAGATACCCACAATTTACTGGACTGGGGCCTCTTGCTAGTGTCTCCACAATAACCGGCCCTGTTTGTCTCGCATCCATCAGTTTTCCATGACCCTCACGGTCATCGGTCCATCTTGTAGGAAGCATTCCAACGCTGCGTCTTCTCCACCCTATCAACCTTCTGTTCCACTATTCTTCGGGCTATGTCGGTTAACCTGATTCTCCTGCGGATATCATCATTTTTTATTCAAACACGCAAGGGAACTCTGAACATAGTCCTCTCTATAGACCTTCGATAGATTTCAAGCCTTCGATGATTTTATCTTATATGAGAAAGAAACTAAGAGTTTTTAGAGTGACAAATAATAAAACTACGCAAAAATCAAAGGCTCACGTTAGAATCATCAAGCGAGGTAAATAGGAACGCAGGGGTAAATAGAAACAAAGCTTAGATTATGACTTTCACAAATTTCTCCTAATATTGATATTTAGCAAAGTTTATAATACTTTTGTGTTACAATGTAAGAAATAATTGCAGTACTTATGTGCTGCAAACATTCCTCAATAACGGGAAAGAATTCCTTAAAATTTTGTTCCTATTCACCCCTGCGTTCCTGTTCACCATTGCGTTCCTATTCACCCCTGCGTTCCTATTCACTCTTGCGTTCCTATTCACCCAGTTTGACTGTAATAGCTCATTCAAATCTTGTGATTGCAATGAGCTACTCCGCTACTTGAATCCGGTTATTTGTTAAAGAAACGAAAGAAAGAAATATAAAATAAAATACAATTTGCCTGCAGCGGTCTTCCCGTCCGATCATAATTTTATTTAGGCGTTGAAGACACCTAGAGTGAATAGGCTCTTAATAAACTAGTGCAATTCACCACCAACAATTGCATCGCTGCTTACCAGCAGGAAGGATCGCAGTCAAGCACTAATCTCCATCATTAAAAAAAACTTTTTTTAATACTCACAAAAATATTTTTAATGGACATAGAACATTCTGATAACGCTCAAAAAAAAAATTATATTATTTAGTTTCAGTTATAACCAAAACCTAAACTAGAAAAAAACGGTAGCGTTAACTAACGTAAATTACAAATTTTGTCCGCACCGGATTCGTCGCATTGCACTAAAAATTCAGTGCGTATCTACGATGCGGAGAGATCGCCGTTTAAAATAACATAAAGCGTCCAAACTGTGGACACATCGGATTTTAATAAATATTTTATGTAAGTATTAAACTGATATAAAGTGTTTGTTCAGTTTTAGGCAAGATTTTTAAATACGAAAAGAATTTGGGTCGTAATTGAGGCCGACCATGTTTGTTGGCCTCAATTACGACCCTAATTCCGTAGATACAGTAATATAAACAATAATAAAGTAATTTGAAAAGTTTGAAAATGTAAATAATGCGTGAAGATAAAGAATGCCTATACAAATTACCATCAACGATTGCATCACTACTTATAATCAGGTGAGATCGCAGTCAAGTACTAGTTTATATCATTTAAAAAAAAAAAAATATCAATACCATTATCAGGTAATTAAGAAATTTGTTCCACGCATAGACTTATGTCTAATATTAACCGTTGTATATATTTGATCAAAACCTGCACCTCAACAGTGTGTAGGTCACTTTTATGTAATGGTGTTTGATCGGTTTGATCGTCGACATCATCCCTTACCATCAGGAGAGATATTAATCAAGCGTGAGACTACCTATTATTAATTAAAAAAAAATACAGCTAGACACATTTCGGATAGTAACAAAATAATATCTAAATAATGATACACTGACGTTCTAATTGTAATTTTAAGTTCCTATTAAAAATTTTATTTTTGGTGTACAGTAAAGAGTATAATACAACCTTTTATATTTAGTTTCACCTGTCCCGATGTTTGTAATAATTGTCTGTAATCAAATCTTGCAAATTAAATTTGATCCACTTCCGGTTTACCGATTGAGCTGAACTTTTGCATGCATGTGTAAATTAGATGACAATACAAAATTATTAAGACATGGAGCTGATCTGATGATGGAACCTAAAGGTGGCCGTAGGAACTTGGTAGTTAAATAACACACCCAGTTGAGTTTGGGCTCGTATGTTTTGTCTTGGCGAGTATTAATTATACATTGCGCTATAAAAGCTTGCTATGAAAAAATATTTTTCATAAACTTGTTTATTTAACTATCTCCCAAGTATTCCTACAATTAGTACGTGAATAGCTTATAAATAAAACAAAGTAATGAAAGCTTCTTAAAACAAATCAGTAATAGGAAACCAGTGTTTACGTAACAAAGGTCTGTTTCGAGAAATATTCTAACAAACAACATAATTATATTTTGTCTACATACAACAAAAAAAAAATGTTACGTGTAATAAAACTGAATACATTCCCATAAAAACGAGAATACAGACACGGAATTGACAGAGCGCACGTCACAGAAATCTTCTCTGACGAAATCGAGTTGCGTGTAAATCTGACATTGAATCCTTCCCACGTACGTCATGTCATGTCAAAGTGTCAGGTACAGAATAGGGAGGCCACTGGCGGATATTTATAACTTAAATGTTACACCTCCTTCGTAGTTTCTCGTATATTTCGAAATAGAACAATTTAATGTGTAACAGAACTTTGTGAGTGGCGATATTGATATATGAGAAGTTGTACCACGCGCGCCTCAAAGACTTGTCAGCAAGCCGTAGGTTCCCAGCAGGGTCGAAGCCTACTGGGGCCAAGAGTCTGCGGCCAAGAGGAAGATTTGGACCCTATTATAAAGGCAATGAAGGAACAGGAGTGGATTTTTAGTCAGTAAAAGTCTAACACTATTTCCCGCTCCGCCCAAGGGCGCGGAGATGTCATTGCTTGATTTTCCCACCTAAAAACAAGTCACCGTAACTATTTGTAAAACTAGATCATGAAAGAAAAAAATAGAATGAAGGTTCTCGTAGACAGTTGCAATAAGTCAATGCAACATCGATGTGCTACTATTGAGAAAAAGCTCTACACATATTTTATTATCTTAATCTTTGTTCTGGGGTGGCGGCCTCGTACCGACAGATGAAGCGTTGGAAGGCCTCCCACAGGTTAGACCGGTGACCGGGTGAGGGTCGCGGGAATCCGATGGATGCGAGACGCACTTAAGCTCGTCGTCGACACTTGGGGGAGGCCTATGTCCAACAATGGACGTCTTTCGGCTGAAATGATGATGATGATGTTGAAAATATTTTATTTACGATTTTTTTTTTTCATTAATAATGAACTCACTTTGTGCGTTTATTGTTATTCTACCTTTAGTATAAATTCGCCATATATTTTGAAGTTCATTACTTGGCAAACTTAGTAAGTACAGTACTGGTTCAATATCACTTTATAGATAGTTGAGACGGCTACGTTTAAAACCCCAGTGCTCCAGTCATTTTCACAGAACTATCGGAAAACTTTAATTTCAGCGCCAGTTAAACAGTACTGGGTGTCATTTGTATTTTTAACTTTCTCTATTCAATTTATTTTAGTAAGTATCGTGAAGTTTAGATACTGAATGAAACTAGTAGAACTAAGGAAGACCGTGAAGTTTTCGAATTTAATTTGAATATTGATTCGATGAAACAATATTCTAGAAAGGTATTTTCGTAAATAGAAAACGGGGATGGGACGGGGTCGGGGGGGTTGGCGAAAACGCAAACTGCGCTAGTATTCATAGGGAAATAGGTGCGCTATGCAGACAGGCTATGCGAGACAGGAATCGTTTGTTGCTCAATATTTCATGACGGGGGTTTAAACCCATGACATGACCGCACAAATATCCCGGGCATGCATCTCCTGGTTGCTGTGATTAATGCAAACTAACACGTCAAGCATTTATGGACAGGCTAGCTTGCTCGCGACGCTAGTGCAGGCATCAATTAACGGTAGCAATCGATATCCGTTATAGATTGATCAGATTAGTTATTTCATTTCAATGTTTGACAAATAATAATTTAAATATATTCACATGAATATAAATCATCACAAACTAGTTACATTTAAAAAAAACGTAGAATAAAATTTAAATTGTTATTAAATTATTGTACCGATTGTGTAGATATTGATGAACACAATCGGTAAAAAACTCCAAATTATCAAAATTCATTTAATAGAAACATTTTTCCAATAAAAAGGTTTTTTTAAGGTTTCCATATCTGTAATGTTCTGTAAGGTTTGGACCTAGTGTAGAACCCTGTGAGACACCTGTCGCGATCCTTTGTGACTTAGAAAGGTAGATTTTTGAACATTACGTTGAAATGAATCTTTCATCTCTTCATGAATTTTTTTTTTGACCAAAAAACACCAAGACCTAGTTGGCACAACCAGAGTAGTTGACACTTTACGCGTCACAGTCAACCCCTCAATTTCGTGGTCGATTTATCTGATAGAAATATTATCCCGCACCGGTAGGCACGCTGATTGGTTATTCGCAATTTACAGATAAATTCTCTATCGATTTATCTTATCAATATTGATACCCGTATCATATACTATGTGTATCTCACACATAATATCATTGATGTGGAATTGAAATTCGTTTCAATAGAATGTAATTAACATTTGATTTAATAATCTGAAATGTAAGTCCATTATAAATCAATATAATGCCTTCGTTGCTATCCGGAGTTCAAAGCCGTTCATTATAATAAAACGGATAATCCAGAAGCGTATTGTACAAAGTCATTAACGCAAGAGCTTAGGGAGCGGGTAACTAGCTGAGAGCTTAAATTTCCCTTACCTTAAACGTGCTACATTGCCTAACCACTTGGCAGAAATTCAGAAAGCCGCTGCACTAATAAACGATGCAATGTTCCTCTATGCACGACATGCACCTACTATAAAATACTAGGCTTTATTACACACTTTTTATGCTCTGCTGTGTAAAATATAAAGTCTTGGAGCATGCAAAATTGTAGTATTGAGTTGAATTTTTAGAATGGCTTCCAACAAATTCTGTTCGTGTTTTTTATGGTAAATTAGGTACTTGATTTTTATTTTTATATCACAAAAATTTAAATCAGTTTCTATATTCTCACAGGCCGCATAACATCGTAAATCAAATAATTGAAATGATGTGTTCAATATTAACTAATATTGAGTAGGTAAAGTGTCGATCACGCCCCTCAAATTCCAATCTCAATTATGAAGATACTGGTATCTATTCGGTCTAATACCTCGAAACATGTTTATTGGCATCTGATATTAACATACGTACACAGACGAATCCCAAATATATTAAAATGTACTTACGTACAAGTCGTGATCAAAGTGAACTCAACCTGAAAATTGTGTCATTGCATTTATTTGGCAAAATACATTTCATCCACAGTAAAGACGGAATTCGCATCGAAAATACTACCAACTGGAATACCTCAGACAGGACTAGTACCGACTGGAGTCCAATATCCCTCGTGTAGCGATCTTATCTCGCTCCGGACGAGTTCGAACAGTGTACGCTTAATTTTCTGACCTAATAAATACAAGATACGAAATTTTGTACGAACTGTCTTCGGATTAGGATGCCTTTTAAAGTTTTTGAGATGTAGCGTTCGAGGGGTTTCGTCTTCGGTGGCTATTCAATATATTCTTCTTATTTTATCTGGTTCAGTCATTTTGGTGAGTGGATTACATTTGTACCTAAAATTTTTTTTTTTTTTTTTTTTTTTTTTATTAATGATAGGCTTGCGTTTGACCACTATCTCACCTGATGGTAAGCGATGATGTGGTCGACGATGAAGCACGCTTGCCTAGAAGAAACCTATTCACTCTCGACTTAAAGACTCCTAAGTTGTAGCTATCAGGAAACACAGACTCCGGCAGGGAATTCCACTCCTTGGCTGTACGCACAATAAATGTGTTCGCAAAACGTTTTGTGCGTATGGGTGGGATGTCTACCATGTACCGGTGGCGCAACGCTGTACGTCGTGTGGTCCGATGATGGAACGGACTTGGCGGAATTAGATTGTGCAATTCCAGTGCACACTCCCCGAAATGTAAACGATAGAAAACCGACAGACTAGCAACTCGGCGGCGATGCTCAAGGCTTTGGAGCTTCGACTCTACAAGTGCATCATTGCCGATGATTCTCTTGGCTCGCCTCTCAATCGACTCCAGCGCATCAAGCTGGTATTTGGCAGATCCATCCCAAAGATGAGAACAGTACTCCATACACGATCGAACTTGGGCTTGATAAAGATTGAGCAGCTGTTCCGGCGTGAAGTACCGTCTCACCTTTGCTAAGATCCCCAATTTTTTGGCAGCCAGTTGAGCCTTTGCATCGATGTATGAGCCGAAATTGAGAGTAGATGATAACGTAACTCCAAGAAGCTCAAGGTGGTCGGTTATCGGCACGGTTACACCCCGGAAAGTTGGAGCCGGGTGGAATTGGCTCCGTTTGGCGGAAAAAAGACACGCCTGGGTTTTAGATGCATTGAACTTGACCAGATTGGCGTCGCCCCAATCGGAGACCGCCTTCAAGGACGAGTTCAAGCGTTCAACCATAGCCTCTCGGGATGACTGGATCTGTGTCCCGCTAGCTCGTGCGTCAGATACATATCTCTCAGCAACAGTGCTGTCGTCTGCATACCCAAAGATACCGGGTTTAAGTAGATCATTTATGTGCAGCAAAAACAGCGTCGCCGAGAGCACTGACCCCTGAGGGACCCCGGCATTAATATCCATTTGACCGGACGAGCAGCCATCAATAACCACTCGGATGGATCGATCCCGCAAGAAGTCAGCGATCCAATCACACAGACCAGCGGGCAAACCGAAGGAAGGAAGCTTAGCAATAAGGCTTTCGTGCCAGACCCTATCGAAAGCCTTCGAGATATCAAGGGAGACGGCAAGCGCTTCCCCATGTTTCTCGATGGCCTCGCTCCAGATATGAGTGGCATACGCTAGAAGATCCCCAGTAGACCGGTTTTGGCGAAAACCATATTGTCGGTCACTGAGGATGTCGTTAGTTTCTAGGTATGCCAGAAGCTTCCTGTTAAGCACCCGTTCCATACTCTTACAGAGGACGGATGTAACAGAGATGGGTCGGTAGTTTGCCGGGTCAGCTCGACTGCCCTTCTTAGGCACAGGCTGCACGTTAGCTTGCTTCCAAGCAATCGGCACTTTTCCAGTTTCATATGAGAGGCGAAATAGGCGTGTCAAGATCGGAGACAATTCAGGCGCACAAGTTTTAAGCACGACCGCTGGTATCCCGTCAGGACCGCTGGCTTTGTTCACGTCTAGGTTACGTAGCACCCTACGGACGTCCTTCTGATGGATGCGAATATCTGACATAGTCGTCTCGCATCGCTCAGGAAAGGCAGGGGGCCGTGCGTCACCAGAGTTCAGACGAGAAGATTCCGCAAAAAGAGAGGCAAATAAGTTTGCTTTCTCTTCCGCGGTGTGGGCCAGCGAGCCATCGGGTTTTAGCAGTGGCGGAAGTGAGTGGCGGCAGAAGTTCGATTCAACCGACTTAGCCAGGGACCAAAACGCTTTACTACCTGCAGGGTATGAAGCAAGTTTGCTCCCAATTCGGCTTACGTGGTCGAACCGAGACCTCCTCAACACCTTCTTGCAGGACTTGGCAGCCCTGTTAAAGGCCTTCTTCTTTTGAGCCACGTCGCTTGCTTTGTGCATACGAGCGTCAGCCCAAGCTCGGTATGCCGCGTGCTTAAGCGCGTCTGCGCGATGACACTCGGCGCCGAACCATGGACGAGCTTGGCCAGACATTGTTACGTCAGAGAATGGGATGAAGTACTCCATCCCCTGTCGCAACACATCCGTCACGGCATCTGCGCACGACGAAGCATCCTCCGAAGAAAAGCAAGTGAGCTGCCAAGGATAGCATGCGAAGAAAGACCGCAAGCCATCCCAATCTGCTGACCTGTATCGCCAAACCCGCCGGGTGCCTCTAGGGCTGGGATCGGGCGGGGAGTAGACAGACACAGACTTAACCAGACAGTGGTCGGAACTGCCTAAAGGCGAACATATCGACACAGAGTATCGGTCTGGATCTGTTGTCAGCAGGAGGTCCAAGCAATTGGCTGTGTGCGAATCCACATCCGGCACCCTCGTTGCCCCCTGGACCAGCTGGGTGAGATTAAGTGCTAGCGCTAGCTTTCGTATCTCACGACCGGCGTGGTCTGTGGACTGGTACGGGAATAACCACTCTTGGTGGTGGGCATTAAAATCCCCCAGTAACACCAATTGGGCAGAAGGGTACCGCTGTAGAGCCACATCCGCCGCCTCACTCAGATGCTGTGTGAGCCCGGATGTCTCCTGATCTCCGCTGTGCGACCGGTAGACACAAGCGTAGATTATTTTATCCAGGCCTGTGTCCACAAAACCTAAAATAACTTAATGCCGCTTCGCCGTAGGTCGTTTCTTTTATGAAAATGCGGCCAATATTTTTAAGTATTACGAGTACACCATAAATATTAAATGAAATGAAGGAAGGAGCTAAAGATGTGAAACAAAAAGGTCGACTGACAACAGCCGACCTTGACGAGTCCTCGCATATTAAATAACTGCCACAAATATTTCTCATCATATTAAATTCTTTTTAGGGCAATATATCCTCAAAATCTAGTTATTTGTGACTAATTCAACAGTTTTAGTATTCCATTTTGGAACCGTTAAGCGCCTGAGAGGAGTACAACCGGAAATTGCCTCGCGAACGCGACATTCTCTCCGTTGGATTATTGTCAATTCGGTACGTCATTTCCGCTTTACGAAAACATCCTGTAATTATTCGGATATTGTCAAAACGTAATAGAGAGAGGGTTGTTAAAACGAATCACCTGCTGAATGCTAATCTGGCACGAATATTTATCATGTTTTTGTTTAATTTTAACGAGTTCCTTTGATATTGCATTACGTAGAGGTATTTTGTTGAAGAAATAGCTTAAGATGACACCTTTTATTTTATTCATGAGTTAATACTTGTAATTCTTAATGTAACGTGTAATTGTCATGAGATTTTGACCATTACGTATTTGCTGTATGGACTTTAAAAGAGACTTTGACCTTTGACTTTGTTTCGGTGTTTCTTCTCAGGGTTAGGAAACATCGGTCACATCTAGTTTAAACTAACAAAAAAATTGACGTGATTGATTGATTTTTAAAACAAAAAAAAATACTGTGAAGAAAATGGAAATTGAAAACGAATTACTTTTTTTTAATCTTATAAATTTAGGGACTTTTGGTCACAGTACGACCATGCCAGCCCCATCGTAACCTAATACAAGTCAAGCTACTTAAGTAAACTTTACTTATTAAGTTTTTTTCACAAATTCTCACACAAAAACTCTCTCTCACGTACGAATGAATATCACAGATTCACTGTGTCGTGATACCTACCTCTTACAAAATTATTATAGAAATTCAACACTAATACCATTACCACCTATCAAAGCAATTCCGATATTGCAATTGCGGTGCTCTGTTACCGCAGGCGGAATGGAATCGGCTCCGTGTCAACGTATTGTTCTGATCCACTATCAATTATCCTATCTATTGCCACTAACCGAAATTACAAATAAAGCTATCATCGGGAGTTCAATTTTTAAAGGATTTTGGTTTTTAGGGTTAGACAAATGTAGAGAGTAGGAAAATTGTGGATGCTGAACATTTGAAAGAGTTATGCTCATTTCAGACTACGCTATAATATAATAGCATATACGTAGCAGAGTTCATAGCACAACAATATCGCTCACCGTACATTTATTTGTATAGCTACATATTATTGGCTAAATTAAATAAATGTATAGTGTTCGATATTGTTGTGATATGAACTTTAAGCTACATGCTTTTATATTATAGCGTAGTCTGAAATGAGCTTAACCGTACCTAGCCCAAGAAGGAGAAAGCTGAATGAAAGAACATAGGTGGGTTTTAGTCAGTAAAAGTCTGACATTCACCTTAAAGCGGAAGAAATCATTTGAAAATTTCCCTCTAAAAAAATGATTTATTTGTTTCTTGGTATTATATTATTATACTATTTATGTTATTATATATATTTTATATACAAGGTGTCGTTTTGAAGCTGCAAAATATTTCAGGAGGTAATTATGTTAGTGATTCTCGACCCGAATCAATAATAAAATAAGTAGGTATTTTTTTTTTTTATAACCGCGCTTTTTTTCACACACACAAACACGGAACAATAAAGGGCGTTTTCACACACACTAACTCGCAACGATAGTTTCATAAATAATGTATCATCCAATCATCATCCCGCACGCCACGCCCTAGCCACGCCCCCGCGGCCATCGATCAATCGATTTAGTTTAGTGTAATTAAAAAATTAAATAACAAGTATTACTGATTATTGACCAGGTTTCGTATTTTTACATGATTATTTATGAGTTTTATTACAACCTCCTGAAATATTATGCAGTTTTAAAACTGCACCTTGTATATATATTTATTATTATATATTATACTATTTATATTATTTTTATATAGGTATTACTTATTTTGTTTGCTTTTTTGCAGTTTTTTATTCGAAATTTTTATAACAAAGAATTTTTACTAATCTCGTTCATAATTACTGATTTCGTTTCTGGCTTAGTGAGTCTTTGTTAAGTATTTTTGTTAATAAATGATTTTTTAATATATTTTAATAAACAGAGAGATTTTATATTAATATGATAAAGAGGTAAAGTTTGTTTCTTTTTTGTTTTTATGTTTTTTGTTTGTAGGAGGTAATCTCTGGAAGTACTGGTCCGATTGCTAAAGTTTTTTTACCGATAGAAAGCTGCTTTATTCCCGAGCGACATAAACTATATTTTGTGTACGCGGGCAAAGTCGCGGGCAAAAGCTAGTAATCATTATAGACAAAAAATGAAAAAAAATATTATCCCTAAGCAAAATACTTTTGAGATAAAAACCCTATTACGGATTTGAAAGAAACATGGCATATCTAATGGATGTCAGGTTTGTTTCAAATCCGTAAAAACATAAAGACTGAGGTACGAGATAGACAGAATTACTTTCAAAATTTTAATATTATTATGAATACGATGTTTCCATTCTTAGAGTAGATTAATTCCTATTGGTGAAACGAATTAAGTACGAGAGTAATCCAGAAAGTTTCGAACAAATGTTTCAGCGTAAAAATCGCAACGGAGCCTCACTAAAGGTTTAACAAGAAATCCGACTGAAAAATCTACAGTTTCGTCACGTAATAACGTCAGTCTATCCATCCATCTACGTTAATTAAACACGCGCTTGTAATTCTTTTCTTTCACCGTTTTCTATCGGAAAATGCAAGAAGCGTTGGTGCGAACAAATATTTTAAATGGAAATTGTTATTTGTGATTTTTTATTGGTCTATAAGTTGATATTGGCGTTCAATTAAGACCTCGCTCGTGCGCCTGTAAGTGATTTTCGCGTTCATTTAAAATATAGAAGCAAAAAACATTTTTTTTTTGTAAGTAATTTATGTCCTTCCTTTTTTATAAAACAAAGTCCTCCCTTGCTTCTGACCATCTGTTTATTACTAGACAGAGTGAGTCATATGGAAGGTTGAAGTATAACATACATTTTTAATAAAGTAGACAAAAGTCGACAAGATTTCTAATACCCGTGAGAAGTTGAGCAAGTTGCTAGAAATACACTCCACCTATGAAATTGTTTCGACTCAAAGCAAATTTGAAAAAAAGAAACACAAGTGTTAAAATGGTTTCATTAAAATCTAGCAGAATTATATAAATAGGACAAACGTATGCAATATACATATTAAAAGCAGTACAGAGTAACATGCTGGTGTACTAACTGAATAAATATCCCGCATACCTTTTTGTAACATAAAACAAAGGTTTTACAGAGTGACACACAATTATGAAACTTATGTGTATTATGTTAAAACATTTATTATTATTGCAAGTTCAGATAGTAATCACATGTGTATTTTAAATATGTCCTTCCCAAACCTTTGTAGAATGCGGTGACAGTTCGCTGTGACCACTGCTAAGGAATGTTGCGCTTTTATTGAATTTGGTGGTTTGTATCTCGTTTTGATGAAATGAGTCACCATTTAATACACCTGCAGTCGATTCTTGTAAATTCAAAACTCGAATGACTTTTAAAATAATACGGGTTGACCAGAGTCTGAAATATGAAATGGTTCGAAATTGTCGAGAGAAAGAATATGAACCTTCGGTTTTTTGAATAATAAATAATATTAATTAGTTATTTATTATTTATTTATCGTTAATTTCCGGCATTAATTGGCCCGTAGAAACATTGTTGAATTAAAATTAAAATAGAGCTGTTATAACATAATAAATAAATTAAATACATTAGATTATATAAATTATTAAATAATTGTTAAAATTATTGATATTTTATTGAATTATATCAATAAATAAATAAATTAAATAATTATTGTAAATTATTATCATCATCACTAACATTGAATTGCATTAATAAATCAATAAAATTAACATCGTCTAAGCAGGTACACACCATGGAACACTTCAGATACTATCATCCTATTCTTACACCGGGTCAGTTGAGTCAGGAAAGATGCCTTGAGTCTTCTCAAGAGCCCGTGAAAATCAGTAACTCTGTTCTCAACGAACATGCCAAAGTAACAACAATTAACAACTAATAACTGCAATTATTTTAATAAAATTTAAAAGTTATAGATAGATTCATGTACATATATAATACGAATTAATTTGTTAAAAGTCTTTCGAAAGACTAAATTTTCGAGAGTTTGATGTTTATGAGTTCGAATTTCAACGAGTCGATTTGTTATGCGGCGATCTCTTTTTTATTCGAAGTTTTTTACAAAATACAAAAAGTTGTTCTATGGAACTCGTGATACCTAACTTCGAATTATAGAGAGGTTCAAATTCTCGCGGATTTTAATTAATAAGAAGAAACTGTATATATAATATCCGGCGTATGTTACTACGCAATACATTTTGTTTATTCTTTGGAAAAAAATTAATTATTAATATTCTTTTGTGTGTTTTTTAATTGTTTGAAACCCTAATCGCATTGTTTCTAATGAAACCGGTTTGGATCACATCGGTTTCAAAATCTATTACGGGTGTAATAAGCCCTTTTTGTGTTCTATACCTACTTATATTATGTATATATTTTATCTCTTACTAATATTCCTGATTTTTGACAAACTATTTGCATGTTTTTTTTGTGATACCGCTCTATCCCACTATCGGGCAAAACTGTCCCCTTATTTTTCCTATTAGTTCCTGTCAGCCCGTGGGTAAGTAGGAAATGATCCCAAAGGAAAATAATCTCGAGACAAAAAAAAAAACTACTGAGGTGTCAAGGGACACCCGGATGGAACGAAGTTCCGTTCTGTTCTGTTCTGACCACAAGAACTATAGGTGAATGACATTATTATTGGTAGCAGGGGAAAAACTAGCTCAAAATAGCACAGGACGGAGAGATATTGGAGAAGTTGCAGGAGGCTATACCCTAACTAGGGGTAGAAACTCCCATACCCTTTTATAGAAATAAAAGAATAAATGTAAAAATAATTATTACATATAAGCTTCAACTAATATTGGAAATACTCGTAGGTACTAACACTAAACTAAGAATAAATATGATGTATATGTTAAGTTTTATAGGAAATATTAGGCTTTATTTTAATTATTATTACTCCCTCTCATTCCACCTATAACGGGAGAAGTAATTTAATGATTTTCCACCAAAAAACCGG
This sequence comes from Mythimna ferrago, assembly GCA_910589285.2. NCBI lineage: Eukaryota > Metazoa > Arthropoda > Insecta > Lepidoptera > Noctuidae > Mythimna > Mythimna ferrago. Next base: position 19,029,087 of record OU342673.1, on the reverse strand, counting down.
GCAAGTGCAAACTTTTCTATGAAAACACAGTTTTCAGATTTCTCTCCTATACCTACTTGTGCTATGAAACCTTCTTTCATGTCATATTTCAGGATTCTATGTCAACGGGATGAATTTTGATTCCCTTGAGAGTGTCGAAATACCTATACGTTTTTTGCAAAATATATTTTTATAAATGTATTTTTTTCCGTTAACTCAGAAGTTTGATTTTTTCACAGTTCTGAGTAATAGTTTTAATTTCACAAGGGATCACAGGCCTGAGTAATTTCAACTCGATACATCCACGCGTTGCCGAGATAAAGAGTTTTGATAGACAGACCGACGAACAACATGAGAGAGACGATGATCCTATAAGGGTTCCATTTTTTCTATTCGAGGTGCGGACTCCTATAAGTCATCGTCAATAGATGGGAATCAATTATTAACCATCAACTCTGCAGAATTTCACTACTTTTAATCTGCTTTCGTTTTAGGTACCTATACAAAACAACGGTTACGAGACAGGACGAATAAATATAACCCCTATACAGAAACCTTAGAAGAAACTCTCAGAAACAAGGTTCTTGTATAAGAATAAATTAATTCTGTAACCATTGCTTTGCAATCCTTTCAAAGCTTCGACGAAGTTAATTGACGTCAGTTTTCTACTGTTCCGAATATAACTAAATCCCTGAGAAATTCATTGCACAAGAAAATGTCGTACAAAAGCAAAAGTTCAACCAGTTTACCAGTGCAAAGAATACAACACTATACTGGTTTCGTTTTATAATTCGGTCATTGGCCCTTTTCTATTATTTTTATTGATGTACCTACCTCCAAAGTACTCAAAAGAGAGAAATGTAAACATGTATGAATAATATAAGAGTTTGCCCGCGCGGCTTAGCTCCCGGTAGCTTCCCTGCTCCACCCTACTCTACCCTATTCTACCGTACTCTACCGTACTCTACCCTACTCTACCCTACTCTACCCTACTCTACCCTACTCTACCCTACTCTACCCTACTCTACCCTACTCTACCCTACTCTACCCTACTCTACCCTACTCTACCCTACTCTACCCTACTCTACCCTACTCTACCCTACTCTACCCTACTCTACCCTACTCTACCCTACTTTACCCTTCTCTACCCTTCTCTACCCTACTCTACCCTACTCTACCCTACCCTACCCTACTCTACCCTACTCTACCTTACTCTACCCTACACTACCCTACACAGTACACTACCCTAATTTTCATTTTTTTTCCATAAGAACTTTCTCCTCACAATAACGCAACAAAAAAAGAATTAGCGAAATCTGTCCAGCTGTTCACGCGTGATGGCGTGACTAAGGAAATATGGATTCATTTTTATATATATAGATAAGAAAAGAAGAGAGAGCAGAAAGAGAGAAATGAAATGGTTTTAAAAAGACAGACTAAGAAATTAAAAACAGACACCTAATTAAACTACACATAAATAAAAATATGAAAAAATACTCGTTTGAAGTCCAACAAATGTTCAGTCAGGACGACTTTATGTCTTGGTATTCTAATCAGTTTTAAAGCGAAGCCGCGGGCAAAAGCTAGTATGTCAATAAATGGATGTTAAAATGGAATTACTTGACTATACCAACTCAGTCCTGACGTGAGAATAATTCACAAACGTGCTCCGAAAATAGCACAATTTCGCAATTTTAAGTATTACCAAAAGCTTCATGCTCATAACTTATATATGATTTAATTATGAGAATGTAGGCTTTGAATGAAAGCTTTAGTTTCGAAATTATAATATTAAGTATAGATAAGTCTGTTCACAAACAATAGTTTTGTTGGTGAAATGAAAGTGGATTCACAATAATTACAGCTTCGTACTAGACCTAGCGTTGAAAATTCCCGAAAGAAACAATTGTTTCTTTCAATGAAAAAAACAAATTGTGGTTTTTTTCCGTTTTTTTCACATGTTGCATTGAAATTTTGCGAAAAAAAACGTTTGGGAATAAAATTGAAATCTTTCGAATGTTTTATTCATTATTTCGGTTAATTTCATGAAAAATGGAAAAAAAAAACGAATTTTATTGAAATTGAAATATATTTATAGTGGGCAAAAATGTACGAGTGGTACATTTTCACCCACTATACAAATGATCTAGCTTTCCTCAGCCAAAATCTCGATTTCACTGTCGTCAGCTTGATCAGAATCGAGCTCCCACAAGCCTCCCCCAAGTGTCACCATAATGATCGGTGTCCACTGTTGGACACAAGCCTCTCTCAAGTATCGCCATTTAGGGCTTTAATGACTGCTGTCCACTGTTGGACGTAGGCCTCCCCCTCATAAAAACGACACCCATGACGAAAAAGTTGATAATTTCTTGCAGCCGCCATCTTGGATTTACATTTTGACAATACTATCGGTTTCAACACCCTCGAAAACCATGAAAACGACACCCATGACGAAAAAGTTGATAATTTCTTGCAGACGCCATCTTGGATTTACATTTTGACAGTATCATCGGTTTCAACACCCTCGAAAATCATGAAAACGACACCCATGACGAAAAATATGATAATTTCTTGCAGCCGCCATCTTGGATTTATATTTTGACAGAACCATCGGTTTCAACACCCTCGAAAACCATGAAAACGACACCCATGACGAAAAAGTTTATAATTTCTTGCAGCCGCCATCTTGGGTTTATATTTTGACAGTAAAAGTGTCGGTACAATTTTTCGTGACAATTTTTTCCGTCTAGCCCCCTTTCACAACGCGCGATAAGGAACTTCGTTCCAAAATTATATGTAGGTATTCTATTTCAGGACATGGTTTACCTGTGTGCCAAAATTCATTCAAATCCGTTCAGCCGTAAGTGTGTATGTTTGTTACTTCTTTATACTCAAAAATAAAGAAGTAACAAACATACACACTTTTGTATTTATAATATCAGTGTTATAGTGTGACTTGGGTAAGCTTATTACTTTTCAAAATCTTACTAGCGATATCAAACGCTTTATTTGCTTAGGAATCTAATAGCAAGATTGAACTTATTGTGAAATTGTTATTTGATTTATTTCTTCCGAAGAAGCTAAAGCTTTTAAGCAATTGGTTTTGCGGTAAACCTCTTTGTAAAGTTTACAAAGACACTCAAATCTGAGTCGCCATTTTTGAGCTAAGATATAGGTATTTTATAGAAATCAATAAGCAATTACCGGTAAGTATATTTTTTATTGATCAAAGATTAATATCGTTTCGTTGGTTTTTTTAGGGTTCCGTAGGTACCTCAAAAGGAAAAAAACGGAACCTTTATGGGATCACTTTGTTGTCCGTCCGTCTGTCTGTCTGTCTGTCAAGAAAGACCCTTTATTTTGGGAATTTTTCAAGGTATCGAGTTGAAATTAAAACCATATACTCAGGTCTGCGGACTCTTGAAGCTGTAAAAAATCAAACTTGTAAGTTAACGAGAAAAAAAGATTATTTCGGTTTATGTGGCAAAAAACGTACATTTCGACACTCTCGAGAAAGTCAAAATTCGCGTTGATCCAGAATCCTGAAATTGGTATAAAGCGAGGTCTTTTTTCACATGTTTCATAATCAGAAAACTGTTTTGTTGTTACGTCACAATCTTTTTTTTGTGATTCGGAAAAATCTTTCTCGATTCCATTCCGTAATTGAACTATTTACATAGGTAAGTCAGTACGGAACCCTCAGGGCGTGAGTCCGACTCGCATGTCTTTGTATTATATATTATATACTTACATATAAAGGTTTAGTATAAAAGTATTTATATTTAATATTTAAGTTTGCTGCGTAGATTGAGGTATGCAAGTTGGAATGTAGGGACTATGACTGGAAGGGCCAGAGAGTTAGCGGATGTACTGAAAAGAAGACGGATAAATTTAGCATGCTTGCAGGAGACTAAATGGAGAGGAACAAAAGCGAGAGAAATTGGTGAGGGATACAAGTTCTACTATTGTGGAAGTGATGGAAAAAGAAATGGTGTTGGAATAGTGTTAGACAGTAGATTGAAAGAATGCGTGATGGAAGTACAAAGAATTAGTGATAGAATTATAGTTGTGAAAGTTATGTTAGAGAATGTGATGTTGAATGTAGTTAGTGTGTATGCACCACAAGTAGGATGTGATGAAACAGTGAAAGAGAAGTTTTGGGAGGATTTTGATAGAGCTTTAATGAACATCCCTGTTCATGAAGAATTGATAGTTGGAGGTGACTTTAATGGACATGTGGGAAGACTGAAAGGTGTTTATGACAGAGTGCATGGGGGATGGGGTTTCGGTAGTCTGAACAGTGAAGGAGAGACGCTGCTGCAATCCGCTACTGCATTTGACCTGGCAGTAGCCAATACGTGGTTCCAAAAAAGAGACGAACACATGATCACGTATAAAAGTGGTAGTCATAAGACCCAAATCGACTACTTTCTAGTTCGGCGCAACAACTTAAAGCATGTCAAAGACTGCAAAATACTGCCAGGAGAAGACCTAGTCTCACAACACAGACTCCTAGTTATGACATCAGTAGTCAAAATACTGTCTAACAAACACAAAGAGCATCCTCCCCCTAAAATAAAATGGCATATGTTAGATTGTGCGAATAAGTTCAGGGAACGAGTGGTGGACAGAATGATAGAGATGGGAGATATGAATGATCGAAGTATAAATGAAAGCTGGAATGAGATAGCTGGGTGTATCAGGCATGCAGCAAAAGATATTTTGGGAGAGACGAAAGGAAAGGGCAAAATAGATAGGGATACATGGTGGTGGTCGACAGAAGTTCAGAATGTATTGAAAGAAAAGAAGAGAAAATTCAAGGAATGGCAGCGTGTAGAGCCAGGAAACGCTAGTTTAAAAGCTGAAAAAAAGAGTGAGTATGACATTTTAAAGAAGAAAGCGAAGAAAGCCGTGGCCATAGCAAAATCAAGAGCCCAGGACAAATTATATGACACATTGGACAGTCCTGCAGGCCAAAAAGAACTATACCGGCTTACTAGAATAAGAGAGAGAAAGACGAGAGACGTTTGCCAGGTAAGATGTATAAGAGATGAAACTGGAATGGTTATATCGGATGATGAGAAAATCAAAAAGAGGTGGAAGGACTATTTTGAAAGATTGATGAATGAGGAAAATAATTGGAGTAGTGTGTTAGAGAATAAACCAGTGAATGTGGGGTTAGTGAGAATGGTTAGTATGGATGAAGTTAGGATAGCAGTAAATGGAATGAAGAATGGTAAAGCCATTGGTCCAGATGGAATACCAGTTGAAGTGTGGAAGTTATTGCGAGTGGATGGATGGACGTGGTTAGCTTTATTCTTCAATAAGTTGTTGCAGGAAGAAGCCATACCTGATGAGTGGTGCAGCAGTTCTTTGGTGCCCATTTTTAAGAACAAAGGTGATGTGCTTGAGTGCAACAATTATAGAGGAATAAAGCTAATGTCACATACTATGAAAGCCTGGGAGAAAGTTATTGAAAGGCGACTGAGAGAAGAGAGTGAAATTTCACAGAACCAATTCGGTTTTATGCCTGGTCGGGGTACAACGGATGCCATTTTTGCTATACGCCAGCTGTGCGAGAAATACAGAGGTGCGCATAAAAACTTGCACATGGTATTCATTGACCTCGAAAAGGCATATGACCGGGTACCTCGTGAGGTTCTGTGGTGGGCCCTTAAGGAGAAAGGTGTGCCTGGGAAGTATGTGCAGTTGATCCGAGCGATGTACAGTCGATGCAGTACCCAAGTCCGTTCTTCAGTGGGCACTACTGGAAGCTTCAATGTGGCTGTCGGCTTACACCAAGGGTCGGCCCTCAGCCCTTACCTCTTCCTGATGATAATGGACGCTCTGACGTCGGACATTCAGGAAGAGGCTCCCTGGTGTATGTTGTTTGCCGATGACATTGTGCTGGTTGCCGAGAGTGGCCTAGAGGTCCAGAACAGATTGGAGGTGTGGTGGCACAGATTGCAGAGTGTTGGCCTGAAATTAAGTAGAACCAAAACGGAGTACTTGTTCTGCGATTTCGGCGGTCTCTCCAATCCAGTGCCCTTAGCTCTCGCCGGAACGCCCATACCGATCTGTTCCGACTTTCGGTACCTCGGGTCGCTCGTCCAAGGGGATGGTGAGGTAGACCGGGACGTAACACATTGGATCAACGCAGGATGGATGAAATGGCGACAGGTCACGGGAACAACTTGTGACCCACGGATGCCCCTCAAGTTGAAGGGTAAAATCTACAAGTCCGTGATAAGGCCTGTCATACTGTATGGATCAGAATGTTGGGCTGTGAAAAAGACGGATGAAAAAAGATTGCATGTAGCGGAGATGAGAATGTTAAGATGGATGTGTGGTGTGACGAGAATAGATAAAGTGAGAAATGAGTATATTAGGGGAAGTTTGAAAGTGGCGCCAGTGACTGAAAGGTTGAAAGGAAATCGTTTGTCTTGGTATGGTCATGTAAAGAGGAGAGATGAAAAGCATGTTGCTAAAAGAGTTATGAATTTACATGTGGATGGATGGAGAGGGAGAGGGAGGCCAAAGAAAAGATGGATGGATTGTGTGAGAAGTGATATGAAAGAAAAGGGAGTTAGTGATAGCGTGACGAGTGACAGGACAGAATGGAAGAAGAAAACGTGTTGCGCCGACCCCAAATAAAATGGGACAAGGGCAGGAAGAAGAAGATTTAAGTTTGCTGCGTAGCTTGTTAAACCAATAAGATATTTTTTTTTTTACTTATAGTATATAGTAGTTAATTATTTATATAAAACGGCAAAAAATATGCTATGTAAATTTAATGATAATATACGAGTTCTATTACTGTTATTATTAGCCTACAATAACAGCTAATTGAATTATTACACAATTCTAAACATAGTTATAATAGAGTATCGTATTAATTATATTAATGCGGCAATCAAAGGCAAGCGATAAAGGCTGTAACAGACTGCCAATATTGACTGCGAAGAATGATGGCAATAATGTTTGCTGTCATTAGCGGATCATTATTCACTTTGACGGTAAATTACAAGCGGCCCTGACCTTGTGACGAGGTTCGAGTTATATTCATTAAACTATCTTATTCAGTACAGAAAATTGTCTAAGATCAAAGTAAATTGAAAAAACCCCAAAAGAGGTAATTTCTCATTTATATAACACAAGTTTTAGTAGGTATATGCGAAATCCGAAACACGTGTCTAGTATGTTATGTAAAGAATCTATGTACAAAATTTCATAACTGTATCATGAAAAATCACAAAGTTATAAGCTTGTTATGTCAGTTAAAATACACAGGGCCATACAGATGACTGAGGGGTGGTTTCACCCTTGCACCCAACTGTTTGCTGGCACCTAATGCCAGCAATGACCTGAGTTACACTTAGTGTCGGGGGTGTCCAACTTGTGACCTTTTTAAATGTTTTTAGGAAAAAATATAATAGCGAGTATAAACTATTGGAATCCATTTAGTTACTGATTAAAACTATATTCAGATTTCACATACCTTAAAAAAAAAATTGTATATTATTTATCCAATGATTTCTCCCGCTGTATAGCAAAGCGGGAGGACGTGTCAGACTTACACCGACAAAAACCCACTCCTATGTTCCTTTTATGCCTTGCTTTCCCCTTCGGCAGCCAACCAATGGCCTTAGTAGGCTTCGGCCCTGCTTTGCTTTTACGGTTTTGCTTGGAACACTAAACGCCGTCGACGACTCAGGTTCGGTCAAGACGCTTACAGGAAGGCCAGACGGCGAGCTACTTATTGCTTGTTATCTGCAAGCCCACGATTTCTTAATGTGATTGGGGTAAACCTCATTTTAAAATTTTAGGTTTTTGCTTCAGTTTGCTTTATGGAGAAAAAAAAAACTACTTTCTTTTTATGCACGCTTCAGGCCGTAAATGCAATAGCAACTGCTGTGACGTAATGACACATAGTGTATGTATCATTATCGCTCTTTTTCTTTGAATGCGAGCTCAGCGCCTACAAAGGATCACGTGTAGAAGGTTCTTTTGACGCCTCCCATGGTGTAATGTGTATAAGTTTTCGTAATGCCATTACTAAAGACGTCTTTGAGACGTTACATTTTTCAGTTTCTCTTCAAGTTTTGAACGGTAAGCACAGTATAAAGTCGAAGAAATAATAAACTCTGAAAAAACGGGGCTACGGATATACAACAGATAGTTTTTTGAGTAAAATCGAGAAGCGAGAGTGTCTAACTTTTGCTGAGTAAAATCCACCTGTGTCCTTCAGCTGCCCTTTCCATTCCAGGGCCCCGGTAACTCTTTCAACCATTCCCTTGTTCACTCTTATATTGTAGATGTGTTTTTTGAGACAATACAGGCTAGCTATAATACATAATTGGTAGAACAGTCTGTAAGGTCGAAACTTGAATGTTTTGAAATGGCGCGTGAAAGCGCAATGTTTATCAACGAATCGGTAAACTAATTGTCATTGCGTGATCGTATCGCGGCCTGTAGCTGATATATTATTCAGCACTGGTACATAACTGCACCACTAATAATAACTTATAAACTTGCTGTGAAATTAGTGATTGAAAATTATTGTACTAAACTGTGTATAAAATTGTTTGGTAAAATGAAATTGTACGATAGATTTTTTTAAATGAATCTAATTATGTAAGGTCGGGTGTTTAGGAGACAAATGAAACGAATGGCGTTCGGGAATACACTGATTATATAGGACTAATGATACCTTATTATATACCTTACAACTACTACATCACACCTTCACCGTTATTAAAAAAAAAAAAAATTATACAATTATTATTTTTTAGTTTTAATATGGTATACCTGCGCAGTGTATACTGTTAATCATTATATTAATTTAACCTAATTATGGCTTAAAACTACACAGTAATATGATTACATAAGAATATAACATTCTAAATTAATATACATTACTCTGGAGAGGCCTATTAATTAAATTCACATTGGTACTTTATTCATTTTTTGCGTAAAATTTGATAGATAAGAAATATATTATTATAGGAGATTAAGTGCAAAGACACATTCCGTCATTTACTGATAGCATGTAAATATTTAGTCGATAGTGTTTTTGTAACATACATTAACTCACAACTATCTAGCGATCTACCGAACAATAAAATAAAATTAATTGTGGCAACACTTGGGGGAGACCTATGTCCAAAAGTGGACGTCTTACGGCTGAAATGATGATGATCATGATGAGATATATGAACAAATCTTTACCCAAATTATTCAAACTAAATATTAAACACACGTTTATGGTAACAAAATTACCTGTGGATGGGGTAAATACTTTTTTCATTTCATAAGGCGTTCCAATGGGTTTGCCTCAGGGAATACAGAACTGTGACTGTCGAGTGTTCTTTGTACTTTTTCTCTTTTATCCCTTTCACATCTCACGTTTTAATCCTTCGCCGGGAAACAACAATTACTGCAAAAAATTTCGTCAGAAAATGTAAAGACTTAACTGTTTTTTAAACCTGACAGGAAGTGCTACATTTTTTTTAGCAAAAGGCTGAAGAATTCTTAAAAAAACAGATATAACTTTATATTTACCTTATTTATCATATCTAAAACCAATTAGGCGCTCTTAAACTTTTTTTTATAGCCTTTTGTCTGTCCGTTTAACCTTTAAAACAACGTACCTACAAAATAGGTTCGCTCACAATAAGTAAACATACCCCCAAAAACTCATCAACAAAATTAATAAAGAATATTTCAAAATCAGGCACAAGCACAATACAGGTCCCTTCCGATGGCGAAAATAAACATAGTACGAACAAATACGCCCGTATGTTCGCTATACGTGTGGAAGGGCATTTTAATTTTTTCCCTGGTACAATAACATTCTACGCGCGCTCCCCCTTAATTAATGTGAGGAGACTCGGGTAAATTTAGCATCGTAACGAAGTATTGTTTAAACTTACAGCGTATATTGGTGTGTTTTCATTCGTATTTTCTGTGCTTAAATTCTTTTTTCGCTGGGTCTTTGTGAAGTGTATACTGAAGTTTTTTTTTTCGCTTTGTAGTATAAAGTAAATTTTTCCGGGTAGGTAAAAATAAAGTGATTAATTAGGCACGAAAAAATAACTTGACTCTATTAATAAAATTTATCTTGTCTTATCCGCATCCTTGCTAATTATAGTTTATTTATAGTTTTATTACCAAAAACAAATTAACAAATGTAGGCGTTATTAGAATTTTGACCCTTATTTGTTATCAATTATAATTATATCCATTTGTTACTACTACAGTCCAGCTAGTTAATTTGTTTATTTATGACCAGCTGACCCAGCGGACTTCGTACCGCCTAACAGTCAATATAATATAATATTCCACAACTATCACACAACGCTATCCAGTCCCAAGCTAAGCAGAGCTTGTGTTATGAGTACTAGACAACTGATAAACATACTTATATATTTCTAAATACATACATAATATAGATAAAATCGCACCCAGACACAGAACAAATGATCATGCTCATCACACAAACATTTGTCCTGGGTGGGAATCGAACCAACGACCTCCGGCATAGCAGTCAGGGTCACTAACCACTAGACCAACAGGCCAGTCAATGAATGTAGTATATTTTTCGATATACGAGTAGTCAACCGATTGCGATGAAACAAAGTCTAAGTATATCTATCAAATTACACACAATTTTAATGTATAAAAGTTATCTACATCGATTTCGTACATTTTACGTGTAGCGTGCACAACTAAAAGCTCCTACAGATTTATTATATGTAAAGATATACTTTACTGTCTATTACTAGGTAGAAAAACGTATCAGCATACGCATTCCGCGATCTCTTTCAGGCAATCTGTGGGGTGCTATTCTCTAAGAAAACAGCCTTGAGCGCAGCGCTGGCACAGCGACGAGTCGTGAGCGCAGTACATTGAATTAACAATCCAATGCCCCTTTACATTGGATTGTTAATTCAATGTACTGCGCTCACGACTATTAGGGTGCTATTCTCTAAGAAAACAGCCTTGAGTCGTGAGCGCAGTACATTGAATTAAAAATCCAATGTAAACGGGCATTGGATTATTAATCCAATGCACTTATTTGGATTTCGTCGCTACGGCCAGCGCTGCGCACAAGGCTGTTTTCTTGGAGAATAGCACCCCAGTAATTGCCACAACATGATATGGGGCTGTCATTACTTTGACAAAAAGCACCAATGTTTATCACAATATCATGTTTTTTTTTTTTTTTAAATGATATAAACCAGTGCTTGATCGCAATCTCACCTGATGGTAAGCAGTTATGCAACCGTTGATGGTGATGTTCACTAGTTTATTAAGAGCCTATTCACTCTAGCCTTGAAGACACCTATATTATAATTGGACGGGAAGAGCAGGCAAACTATCCCAGTCCTTCGAAGTACGTGTTATAAACGACGAAGCAAAACGCTTAGTCCGAACCGTAGAAGTTTAAACAATGTAAGGGTGGATACTCGCCGTACGACGGGTTGTCTGATGGTGGAAAGGAGATGGTAGAATCAAGTCATGCATGCGCACACTTTTCAAAATGCATCTTGTAAAAAACCGAACAACAACCGTTTAACATATCTATATGCTTTAATAAACCCACATAGCAAGGTACAAACTAAACTTCGCAAACCGAGTCGAAACTGTGTTACAAAAACAACCTTCTCGTTTCCCAATTCGAGGTAAATTTCAGTTGTATAAAAAGAGAAAAACAACACCAAACAAATAAAAAAATAAACAAGTGGGACACAAAATTTCCTCGCGTTGAATCTGCTTACTCATAATTACCAGAGTTTTTAAATACGAAAAATAAAAACATGCTCGTATTAAGTAGGACGACGGATCTAAGACCTCTGAAAAACGAGCCGACATTATTTATTCGAGGCCCTCTTTCGGTTTTAATTCGGATTTATGTATATAAATTAAAGAAAGAGGCTTAGTGTACCCGCACACGGGCCACAAAAAACAGCCACTTCAAGTTTCTTTTTGTGGTGGCCTTTTTTGTGGCTCGTGTTTTGCGATGCCGCCACAATAAAAAGCTCTAGCTTCTTTTTGCGGCGGCGATTTTTTGTGGCGGCGTTTTTTTTGGCGGCTTTTTTTTGTGGCCCGTGTGCTGGGACACTTATATCCCGGGTCTCGCGACCGCCTCGTGCTACCTTCGCTTTTGCGAAACAGGCGCGTTTGAAAAGCGAGCTAGTGGAAATGTTTCAAAAAGGATATTAACCACACTGGCTTCATACTATTCAAGTTCTCATCATAATGAAGCTCATATAAAAAGGAATGCTCGTACTTCTGTTACTTTCTTTTCAGTCACCTGTGTTCAACGCTCTCAAACACAAGCTTCTGCTTAATTTAAATGCCTCTGTTTTTAAACAAGAGTATGTAAACAGAAACACTTCGTTATCTATACATATTACGGCTGCCTTGATAGTATAGTGGTTAGTGGTATAGTGGTAAGTAAAGCAGTCAGCTTTACTTATTAGAAATAATATAAGTGTGTCTATCAGTTATCTAGAAGTTGCGGCATAAACTTTGCTTGGTTTGGTTTGGGATTATTATTATCTATATATAAAAGGTGTAAGGGACAGCCCTCCACAAACTTTAAGGGCTTGCTCAGTAGACGAACTGAACAATAATTCGGCCTCTCCACACAAACTGTCCAATCAAGTTTATAATTTTGTATGGTGATGCGGATTTTTTTTTTTTCGTTTCCTGAAAAATATTTTTGTGGAAGGTTGTTCAGTTTCGTCTACTGAGCAAGCCCTTAAAGTTTATGGAGGGCTGTCCCTTACACCTTGTATTTAAAACAAAGTCGTGTTAGTACACTATAACTCAAGAACGACTAGACCGCTTTGGCTGTGTGGGGAGGTAGCTTAGAACCTGGAGACGGACATAAGATACTTTCTGATAAAGTCTTTTCTTTGTTTTTATTTTATTTGTTTGTAGGAGGTAATCTCTGAAAGTACTGGTCCGATTGCTGAAATTATTTCCCCGATAGAAAGCTGCTTTATTCTTGAGTGCCATAGGCAATATTTTATGTACGCGGGTAAACACGCGGGCAAAAGCTAGTAGGTATTATATAAAATAAAGTCTTTTATCTCATCTATTTGTTCGCAGAGTTTACTACTCAGCTAGATTTTATATGTTAGATATCCTGCGTAGGTACTTGACTACCTAGTCCACCTACATTTATGCACATGCTTGGACTGTTTAGTATCCCCTCTGTTCCTTTATTCTCGTAGTCTGATGGCACATCGATTGGACCCGACCTTTTTTAAGCACCGGGTATCACATCACCAACTTTCAAACTGCGGGCAGCTTCAAAATCAATCCCAATTTTAAAATCCAAAATCACTTTTTGTCCAACCTGGGAATTAAATAGGATCATCTAACCTAATCACGTTTAACAGCCACAGTTCATGGTAAACTTAAACACTACTAAATGGTTTTTTGTATAATGGTTTTCATTAATAGAACAGTCTATAGTCAGTGATTCATGAGAACGGTTTAAGTGTTTATTAGATCAGATACACTTATTGGTACTATAGTAAGAGAAGAGAAGACTTGCCAAACTTAAGTGGCAATGGGCAGGGCATATTGCTCGTAGGACAGATGGTCGGTGGGGGTAAAAGATTCAAGAATGGCGACCAGAAGATGCAGCTTTGAAGGCCGACAAGGTGGACCAATGAACTGGTAAGAGGGTCGCGGGTATCCGGTGGATGTCCAACAGAAGACATGTTTCGGCTGAAATGATAATGATGATAGTAGTTCGAGAATTTCATAAATTTTTCAACACGCATGCAAAGCTGGAGCATGTCGTTACTAAAATAAAATAATGTAACACAAGTGGCATGCCAGACTCCACTTCAAAACGAAACGTAATAAAAAATAATACAAAACAAAGATTAAAAATAGCTACGTGAATATTCAAATAACAAAAGCTAAAAATCATAACGTCAATAATGATTAGTAAACTTGCCTCTGAAAAATTTCAAACAATTTTTTTTTGCGCTGTGGCAATGCCTAGATGGAAAAACCGTGTCGATTGCGATTTCGTATCTCTAAATCTCGTTACGCATGTCGTGTCAGGTCGAACGAAAATAGGTGAATAAAGGCCTGGGTTTTTTTATGATAGACAAAGTTAAATTTCAAGATAAAAATACAGTCAGTCGACGGGCTAATGAGTTTTAAGTGAGAATCTATGTACATATATAACACAGTGACAGGCTCAATTTTAATAATAAAATTAATAAGGAAAAGTTAGATCCACCTCGATTCAGATTGGCTAAAGCAGCTAGCTCTTTTAAGGGGTACTTTGTAAAATTTAATAATAAAATTCCACTTGAAATTCTTCAAATAAATGAGTCAAAATTTAAAACATGCATTAAATTTTATACTTGATACTTGTCTAAGTATATTATAAATTGGAAAATTGTCTCCTTTAGAAAAATGCTTGGCTTAATGCCGGTCCTGCTCCACAGCCTATTAATTAGTCGTATTTTTTTTTATCTCTTGACTTAAAGACCCCTAGATTCTTGATTCTAGGTACATCCTTTCTAATATTGAATTCAGAACCATAGTCACAAGGACAAGCACATTTTTTTTCTATTTCTTTAGAAAATCCTCTATCCTTTGAAGAGACATAAACAGAAGTGTGTTTAGGTAGGTATGCCGTATCAAAGGGTGATCCCAATAGGCTTGGGGAAGTATTTTGACGTCAAAGTGACGTTTGCGCACAGTTTAATGGAGAGAATTCCTTTGCGAACTGACGATCATTTTTTTGTTCAAAACAGTTTAGCTAGTAGCTTCTCTGTTGTGTAGTTTAGTTCCTATGAGAGATTAACTTGGTATAAAACTGTTAAATCTTTATATCCGTCAGTTTTCAAGGAATTGACAGGAGCTTCATAAAAAATACCATTGGCTTGCATCAAAGGGTTGTCATCCGATCTTTGCTTATTATTTTTAGTTTTTATACTCGTATCAACATATTCCACATCTTAAAGCTAAATACTCAAGGACTCAATTTCACTAGATCAGTGGTTTGTTGTTCGCTGCATCTCGTGTTTACAAAGTCGTACTGTTTTTAGGTGGGAAATCATTCAATGACTTCTCCCGATCTTGGGCGGGTCAGGAGGGTGTGTCAGACTTTTATTGACTAAAAACCCATTCCTGTTCTTTCATTGCCTTTGTCCCAAGGCCTCGGGTTTTATTTTCACACTGCCCGTGGCCCCAGTAAGCTTCGACCCTGCTGGGCCCCTAGGGTTTGCTGACATCTCCTCCGTGCGGTCCATACAGTGGTGACACCCGGGCGTTACTTCCGCACGAATCCGGTGCAGGAACTTCCCGAACTGACCATGTTGGGTGAGAACCTGCGTCATGCGTAAAGTGAGGACACCGTGAGGTCAATCCAGCCACTCCTCAAAAAGGGAACTTACCGCCATAATAACAAACTCGTACTTGGTGACAACAACTTAAATGTAATACCAGTTATTTTTTTGGAACTATGTGCTAGTTTTGACTATTTTATATCACAGAATAGATAGTGATATTTTATCATCATATCTTTATTGCTGCTGCAATGATACTTTGCATATTTCCCAACCTCCACATTTTAACATTTTACCAGAGTATTTATTTTAAAATTTAAATACACCTAATTTATTATTGTATTTCTTAAATGATAAGCCACAGATGTCTGTTTCGTCTTATCTTTGATTTTGCGGGCTGTAACTTAAGGGCACTTTAGTCATAAAAAAAATGAAGGGATAAGTTATGCCTAAATATAAGAGAGTAGCTCGAAAGTGTCATAGTTTAGACAACTTGTATAAATTACTTGAGATTTTCGTTCCAACTTTCTTTCTTTTATTATCTCTTTAAATATTAAAATTAAGATAAGCCTTTTAAATAGCAATGCCGTCTGAAATAATAATAATTGGAATATTATGTTTCACTCGAACTCTCATAACTTTTCCACCAGCTTATTTATGATTGTAACGCTTAAAATAAAGCTCAAAACGTTGTCAATTTGTGTCTAAATAACGTTTGTATTGAAAAGTCGCTGTATTTGTAAAAGGTTTTTTAATGTCTCGAATAATATCGGTCATTAGCAAGCTTCAGTGCCGTTGCGAATTCGCAAATGGTTTGATGCCTCGTTTGATATTTCCTCCATTAGGAGTAAATTAAAAAACTTCACCGCCCGTAAAGTAGAAAACTTCCTTCGCATCATTGTTTTTCTGTGAGTGGAAAATGATGTCTTCATTAGCTCTCACTTGAGTTTCTGTTATTTAGGTGTATTTCCAAGTAGGTACCTACGTTGTAGTCTCGTCTGCTGTAGCCTTCAACAAAAGTTCCCGGGTATGCTCGTGGATGCAGTTACTCTCAAAAGTTTTCCAATTTGAGAACCGCGTAGTTTTTTAATTTAGGACACAGGAGTTAAATTATGTTAAGCGCAGCTGAAAATACGCATGTGTTTGTTTTCATTAGCATTCCCAATGGAAATAAGGGGTGAAACGAGGGAGGGCGGCGTTCGGCTAATATAAAATGTGCCCTGAACCGCACCTGCACGTTGGAGCGTTGCGTTCGCATTCAAACTCTGTGCGAATTGCATGAATAGACCTTCCAGCGCGCAATTTTTAATGTAGCAATCTTCCATTGGGTAGGCTGCAAGTCGCAAGCAATATCCAGCGGATCGATTCAGTTCCGCTATAAAATGCGGGGCGATGCAGCGAGTCTTTTGTGATATGTAGTTATTGAGCCCGATACAATGTCGGCGCGATCTGTTCTCAGTTTGTATGACGTTGCTGTTCCTTAGAAACGTAATAAAATTTTGCGCATCGTTTCCTACCTCTGTCATTTCTTCATTTCGTTGCGACATATTGGCTTTCCGTTATTTCTCAATGTTGTTTTGTTCGTCGTTTCGAGATCATCTGTCATCCGGTGTTCTGTTATGTTGATATTGAATTTCTTTTTCGTGTGTGTTAATGTTTTTCGTGCATGTATTGTTTTACGTTTTATTGTAATCGTTTAAGATAATACACCTTGGTATACCTGAGTCACCTTCTGTTAATGTTAATAGAATTTACATATGTATCTATTTAGTTTCATCTAACCCTCTTAAAAATTTATGTACTTTGACTACTGTCTAATAATAGCATATGTAATGCCGTTAGTTTTTAGGCTTGAATGAATCGAATATACTTCTGGAACATTTTCCTATAAAAATAATAAAAAGCAATATGCTTTGTCGCGCCAAAGCTATTATGTGTACACAAAGCTTACTTACATATTAATGTTAAAATTCTTACTTAAAAATGATCATAACAAGGTTATGACATGTTTTTATTTTGATTACATTTAACCAATTTCATATAATCCAACTTCAGAAATATAAAATCCAACCCAACATTACATATGTACATACATTACAAAATACTGATCAGTATGGAATCAGCGCACTAAAGGGTTTACATACAAAATGTGCAAGATGAAAATATTATTGAATCAATTTACCCGAACGGGCGGGTATCACTGTGAAATCATGCAGATAAGCGGAATTGAGGGTCCTGCATCGTGATCCCATGGATGGTTACTTAAAATCGCATGTATAATTTAAAAGGAGTGGGTGACACACCACATTTAGTATGTGAAGGCAGGAGATCACACGTCCCAGATAACGCAGATAAAACGGGGAAACAGCTCTAAGGATTTATCACTGGCTCCCAGATTTATTCATTTGTAATTGTACCCACTTGTGGAATTTCCTCTTATACATGTAAAACTGATTTCAACTCACTCGGTTATTAAGATGTAAAATTAGGTTAAGTTATAGTTTCGGAGACTCATGACCGTCAATGTTAATTAAATTAACTAAACGGTTTAATGAAAATATTTAACGCAACTTTGTTTACGAAGTAGCGTACTACCTAAATATCGACGCCAAAGCAAAACTATTTTAATATTAAACAAAACTTTTTAGTTCGAGTACTTTTTCTGCAAAAGGCACAACATAACTGCTTTTTAAAACTTTCATAATAATTTTAGTAAGTGTATTTTGTTTGTACTCAACCGGTCTGTTTTTCTAATTATTTAAACCCATAAGTAAAATTGTTTCGTAGATGACATTTGAAAGGGAGTGATGGCCGTGGCCTTACCGTATAGGGGTGCTTTCAAAGATCAAAGCTAAAGTAGAATGGTTCTTTAGAAGTAATGTGGTGAGATAAAATGTGCCTTCTGGCTTGAAATCGACCCTTATCCATCTCTCTCTACGCTCTTTAGAGTATCACTTTAATGTTGTGTGCTACAATAATATACCTCAATCAAACTAAAATGTTTTAGACGTAGTTTGGAGAGGCTACCTATTTTTACTCGATTGCTAAGGAGTGTACTTTGTATGACTATGTTTCTATGTATATAAACGATCGGATGGATTTTGACGGTTAAGGTGTTTTTAGATTTGTTTCAAAAATCCAAATTTCTAAAGTATTTAAAACTAAAAATCAGAATGACGAGTTTTTGGTGCGAAATTATTATTATTAATGTTTTTTTTAACCACTACTATCGAGTAGGATATCAAAGTGGAGGTGATTATAAAATAAGTCACGTTTCAATGTCATAATTCTATAATAGGGTTTTATTTTTAACTTTGTGTTATTGCAGTTTACTTAAATAGCATGTTTAGTTGTTTGCCAAGAATCTGTCCTCATAGACACCCAGCAACGAGTAGATGTCACTATTGTGCCAATGAGTTCCGAATATAATTGTTGTGTTATAATTAATACTACTTGTATTATCGTATCGGCGATGACCCGTTTTTGGCTACGGAATTTCGGTATTCCAAAATGCATTATCGTAATGCAACGTTTGCCGTCCTTTGTCCGCCCCGCATGCTCCAAATCGATTCACAATACAGCTACTTGGATGCCGACTACGCCTGCTTCGGTAATGTAATTTGAAAAACCGTACATAACGGGACATCAGGTCTTACATTTATTCGAGTTGGCATATTTGAACAAGTTCGTGTAGTAAAAGTAATACAAGAAAAACTTGGCTCGTAACTTACGTGGAGACGTCGGACGAAGAGTTTTCTTTCAACATATTATATAGTTATTTTCACATGTCTGAGCTGAAAAGAATATAAAATTTCAAGTTCGTTTTGTTTGTGGGGTAAAGTTTGTGAGTTTTTGAAATGACTATTCTTGAGAGGATTTGGAAACTGTAAGGGTCTATTTGAAACTGTAACACTGGTTTCTTTGAAGAGCAAATTACGGTGTTCTTTTCTACATCATATCTTTCTTAATCTAATTATTATCTAAAAATAATCTATTTGTCATTTCCGTACTGTCTCTTTGTTAATAGAAAAAAATATGATCTAAACATTTTTATGCACAAATAGCCATCACAGGCTGGTCGTCATTCCAAGCAGATTTCAGCCGAGAAATCTTAAGTTTTTTCAGCGGAACAATATTCAGAGAACATTCTCTCCGTTCGAGATTGCCAATGAGGTTACGATAAGGCGAGCTCGGCGCGTGAGTCTGCATATTTTTCTGGCTACGTTTTCAATTTAATCCGTATAATCTCAATGTGGGGTTGTTATCAAATAATTTCTCCCTTATTTGATGGAGAATTTTTTAATAATAATAATTCCGTTTTCGCAAAAATGCAAAGCAGGCTGGTGATAATGTAGGGGTATCTTTTTAGATTGGAAAGTGTGTCAAGTTTTTTTTGTAAATTATTTTTAAAAGGGCATATTTCTACTAGCTTCATAAATAGGGAGGTGGATAAGTAGAATGGATTTTTATTCAACCTATTGAAGTTGAGTCTTACAATAGGGGTTCGCTAAAAGCCAATTTATTGGATGAACAAGTACAGTAAGTAGGTAAGTGAAAAAGATTATCTGCCAGCAGTTTCTGGAGTGCCTACTTATCAAAAATTAGTTGGTAATTGGTTAACCATAACTACCAATTTCTAAAACAAATTGCTTCAACTCTTAGGCACTATATTAAAATTAGATCAGGTGCAAAAAGATTAGTGAGACTATAACAAATGGACTCAACCAATCTATATCTGCGGGAACGGTTGAAAGAGTTACAGAGGCCTTTGAACGTAAAGTGAGTTACCAACGAAGGTAACCCAAAAACCCCACGTCACCCTAGAGCTGAAGCTGACCCCAACTTCCAGTCACCGTAGGTGTGGGCTTGCAGATGACGAGCAAAAGGTAGCTCGACGTCCGGACGTTCGGTAACCGTCCGGATCGAGTCCAAGTCGTCAATAGAGGTATGGGATGTCAGCAATACCGTAGAGGCCCTGCAGAGCCGAAGCCTACTGGAGTCATGGGTTGACTTCCGAAAGGGAAACCGCCTTGGAACGCAAGGCAAAGAAAGAAAATATGTGTGATTTTAGTTGTTAAAAGTTTTACACGCCCTCTCGCTTCACCCCAGAGCGAGAGAAATTAGTGTAAGTATTTCCACCTCGAAAAAACTGAAAAGCGCAAGAAGTCATTTGACAATTTCCCACCAGAAAAATAAATAAATCCAATCTATATTACACAGTATATTTTTTTTAACGAAACTAATTAGTATCGCTAAGCAGACACCTGCAAAACAAGTACCGTTAATCCGATATACGTAGTAGGTGCAAAAAACGGAACGCAAAGGGCATGGCTTGAAAACTCGCTTAATCCCTCAAATCCTTTAATGGACGTTCGGAAATGTTGTCTAAAAGGTGTAGGTAACCGCTATAGTACCGGCTTTGTCGACTGGAAACGTGGTTATTATTCAATTTAATCAATACAGTTATAATTACAGGATATAACGAGTTAAATTACAAATACATGTAACACATTGTTATGTTGTCATGTTTCATGTTATGTAATATCTTTGTATACAATAAAGAATTAAGAATATATTACTGTATTGGGTGTCAAATCATCGCACTAATATTATAAAGGTGCAAGTGTGTGCGTTTGCGTGTGTATATTTGTTACTCCTTCCACTTGTTATTTCAATAAATCAATTCAGCAAACATGTTGTATAGCTTATAACATGAATAGAAAAAAGATTACAATAAAGTTTTAATAACTAGTGAAATGTTAAGAGTGATAAATAGGCGTAACAAACCTCGCCGAAGAACTACTCTTCGTTACCTAGTTCAATTAGTAAGCATTCATGTCTTCTATTCGATTACCCGGAACCCTAACAAATGAGCCAACATATCACTGTCTCGTTTCTTTCCGCAAACTAAAAATATTACGAGCATCACTCTTCTGCTATTTCTCTCTGAAATGCATTTTGGCGTTCCTACTTGTAGCCATTTGTATTAATAAAGAAACACTATCTATGTCTTCAAGGAAACGGTAGCAGTCTTCGTTAATGCAAATCATTTCTATCTTTTAATATCTCCAGAAGAATATTTATCAAGATAATTGATATTCTGCCATATTTCTACAGCTACCATTCATTAGGAAGTCAAGTGAAACGTAAAATGGCATTCCGCAATCATCAACTTGATACAAATACTTGTGAGTCTTTTGAAAAAGACTAGCAAGCGGAAACAAAGACGTCCATTTTGCAATTTTAATGTAGCATTATTGGTGAGGAGCGCGATCAAAAGAACGCTTACCTACCTTAAAAAGTTGAGTCGGCAATCCCTCACATTTGACGATGCAGTACTTTTATCTGAGCTACAGTCGAAAAATGCACCGCTATTACTCTAGCAATCCCACCGGAGCGGAAATCTTTTGCTCTCTGATTTTTTTACAGACGAATGGAAAATTTAATTTGGCTCTCATTTTGGGGCGCACCTGACTTTAGGGGACTACGATTCATATTTTAAGTTCATTTCTCAATAAACTATTAGCTTGATGGATTGGATTTTGACGGTCTTAAAATATTACTCAGGATTTTTACAAGCATTTATGAAGTATTAGCTTTTTCCCGCGACTTTTTCCTGTGAAATGGCATTTATTGTAGACGCGAAGTCGAAAAGTCGAAATTAAATAAAAGTAGCCAACGTATTTCCTTATGGTTCAAGGTCACTTTAAATCAAACATCGAAATCGGTTCAGTAGCTTAACCGTAAAAGCGTAACAGACCGACAAAATAACTTTGATATTTATAATATTAAACATGTATTTTAAGAGTTCAATTAAAATGTCTTGAAAGTTAAATGTGATATGGATTTTTGAGTAACTAAGCAACGTAATGATTAATTAAGGAAGCCGAGCGAAGATGCCTGCTTACGACGGTTCCCGTATATTTTACGAGTCGTTTTACTCAGTGAAAGGGGTGTTGTGAAACCCTGACGAAATAAACGTGAATTTCAAAATAATATTGATGTCGATCCAAAAGAGTTATTAACTTACGACTAATTTGGACACCATTCATTCAGGCTCAACTCGACGCTGCAGTGAGTCGATACTAAATGAAAAATAGTGCATTGAATTGAATCGTTTTGAATGCAATGTGTATGAATTTTAAACTGTCTGCATACAGATGAAGCAGGCATGTCGTGATTGAAAAACTGATTTAGATCAAGCGACGGTCTAGAGTGTTTTGTGAAGAATTATTTTGAGGTTTATGTATTACTAGGAAGGTATATTCTAAATCGATCTGAAATATATTTGTGTTTTATAAAACCACACGAGTTCAATAATTTTTATTGAGTACCTACTTAAAACTGTTGTCATTAATGAAAATGTTATTTGGAACTAAGACAATAAAAAACTCCACTTTCAGTAAGCTCCTAAGTGTTTATTTTTTTTTTAGTGTCTTTAAATATACCTATTTATAATGATAGCTTTTTTTTAAATATGTAGTAACAACATGGATGATAAATATTATTTTTCAAATGCGACTTTCGTATCCGTTTTGAATTAAAACATCAACAAAAAATCTGGCCAAGTGCGAGTTGGACTCGCGCACGAATTAACGTCCTTAGGAAAATTCGGCAAAAAAATCGCGTTTGTTGTATGAAAGCCCCCCTTAAATATTTATTTTATTTTGTTTTTAGTATTTTTTGTTATAGTGGCAACAGAAATACAAAATTTGTGAAAATTTAAACTGTCTAGCTATTGTGGTTCTTGTGATACAGCTTGGTGATAGAGAGATATAATAAAGTCTCGTTTTTACCCTTTGGGTACGAATCCCTAAAAATGAATAAATATAATAAATCCTTGTATGAATAAAAAGTTGTGTCAACTCCTAACTTGTTAATAAAAAAAAGCAGCAACAAGTCACACACAACTGGCATAACTTATAAAAAAAACAATAGTTGTTATGCGGAATAATCGTCTAGATCAGCGAAAAGTATCGCTAACATATTCGGGCTCACGTACCGCCGCTATCAGCGCGACGCAGTCGACCGCGAGGACTCCTGCGGCCCCCACTCCTCCGCTATTGTTTATTTCTAAGGATAATCTTTCCAACCGTTTAATGTAAATAAATAAAAGTAATGCCAACCCTCCTAAACAAATAGAAACAACGATTTAAAAGTCGCACGTTTTTTAATTTTGGTATTTTGTAAAACGAATACCCTATTTAAATGTGTGATTGCAACAACGATTTTTGTAACGTTCCATTTTTTAATTCGATTTTGTTTTTGTCAACGATTAAAAAATAGACCAACGATATGTTATTTGATTTATTTTTAGAACCCTAACTACACACTGAACTAAAAAAAACTCAAAAGGTAAATCAGTATTTCTTAACCTTTTTTGACCTTGAATCTCATTGGATTGTTGTTGTAATTTAAATAATTATTTACTTACTGGAAATCTAAAAAACTTGTATGGTAATTTAAAGTTTGTAGTATACCATACTATAGTCTGTCTAATAAGTCAACCGACTTGGGAATTTTGTATAATATTTAATTATTTAAAAAATACTTATATTCGTATCTTTTTATAAGGTTAACAGTAGTTAATAAACAATGATCTCTATCTCTTAATCAACCCTGATTATTGAACCGGTGTTGACTACATCAGATTTCATTAAATCCTAATAATTACCCAAGTCGTTTAACTTATTAGACACACTCCATATATTTTTTTAAATCAAAAGTACTAGGCATTCGTAAAAAAAAGAATAAACTAGTCCAAACATAACACTAGTTTGCAGCAATGTGCCTTTTGAGTTAGATAACAAAATTCTAAGTTTTTGTGGACCATATTTTAGCTCTTGCGGACCCCCTGTGATCCGCGAACCACAGATTGAGAATCACTAATGTAAATAAGGCCAGTCATATTGTACGTAAAGTGTAAAGTCTATAGGCGGAAGGTTTATTGCGGCTAATTGTGGCATGACGTTGGGAAGCAATTTCAGTACTCGGGCACACGCCAAGGGTACTAGGGATTTTTAATCCAGCAACTGTCGGTTCTTGCATATGGCTTTCGCTTGGCTCACATTTTCACGAAAAATATCCCTGTTATTTAAGGTAATATAATATAAGATGAATTAAATGCTATTATATTTTTTTTGTGATGTAATACAGGAAATATTGACGCTGAGGAGGAAGGAAATTAATATATTAATTTTTATCCTACTTTAATAAATGAAAGCACACGTGTAGGCTTCCATGATAACCCTAAAGTGTTTTATATCCGCATCGTTATGCAAAGTGGGGCCTAAAACAACTCTTCGTGAGAATTTTATGTTCGCTATCAGTTTAAACCGTAATTTAAAGGAGTTTATTTGGTTATACTAGGTAAGGTATTTTTAAACAAGTTTCTGCTGAATTTTAATGCTTTCATAGATTTCAGGGAACCGTAAAAAGAAGAAGTAATTACTGAAAGCCTGCTTTTTAGTTATTTTAGCCTTTTCCAATAAATAACTGTTGGTTTTTTATGTTTAGGGGTTTTTTTTTTTTGGTGGGTAAAAATTAACCAAATGACATCCCCATTGGCTTATGCCCAAGAGCGGATGTCTTTCGTCTGAAATGCGATGATGATGAGTGGCGCCTGCTCCCGCCTTTATCACCACGTTTTCACCATGGACAAGACGCTTCATTGAAATAAGACGCTCAGTCAAAAACCGGGATTATCCTATTGTCAATACCATGGGCATCCCTTTTAATTATATCTCAATCCCTAATTAAAAAGGGTTGCGAAACACGGATTACAATAAAAAAATACATAAAATTGTTTATGGAAATAGTAATAAGCTTGTTTACAAGAACGGGATTTAATTAAATTGGCGGGATTCCCAAGAGATTATGTTTAAACCTAAAAAAGAATTTTGTTTATAGACACCCAGCTAAAGTTTCAAAAAGTGATTTCTCTACTGATTTTAAAGCTAGGTTTACATTACTTTAATGTATTAAAACATTTTTTCTTCACTTTAAATTAAAGAAAAATTTCCTCCTTAGTTCTTTAAGAGACTTAAAAAAACAGAAAATACTCTTTTGTACACCAAGATAGAGCAGTGGTGGCTCAGTGGTAACGGCCCTGACTTACGAGTTGTGGGTCGCGGGTTTAAACCCAGCGAGGCACATAACTTTGTGTAATTTATTTCATCATCACTGTTCTCAAAACGGTGAAGGAAAATCGTAAGGAAACTGGCATGTCTTAGAATCAAAAATTCGAAGACATGTGACATTTACCAACAGGTACTGGGCTCGAGTTGTAGATTTTGGCCCATTCCCTCTCCTAGAGAGGAGGCCTGAGTCCTAGTAGTGGAAAAATTAAAAGGCTTATTTTGTGAGTGTTTACCTTAAAAGGTTCCTTTCCGAGCGCTTTATCGGAAACGTCAGCATGGTTGAAAGCATGTTGGTTCATCCAACGCAATGTTTGATTAAGATCGGCAATGTAAAAAAACAGAGAATTTTTATGTGTTTAATTGTGAATGTATTTTCTTTGTTATACATTGAAGGTTCCTCAAATGAGAATTTCATTCTCCATTGTGTGGTTTGCTGTAAGAAAACCCAGTTGTGGGTTAAGCTCACCTGTACTTTTTTTGACTGTTTGTATAAATTGTTTGTGTACAATAAAGAATAAAGAGAGATAACACCTAAACGCTCTCGTCTACGTCATTAAAGGAAGCCTTGTGCAAAATTTCACGCTCCTAGTCAATCTCTCTATTTATATAGATTCGAGAAACCAAAGGTAGTATGCACAAGATATCTGTATTCTTATGCTATGGTATCTGTATTTGCATGCCTCAAAAATAATAGGTATTATTTAGTAAATAGTTTGTACAAGGCATACAGAGCAGTCTTAAACACTAAATATAAAAAAAAGTACACTCAGTATAAATTGAGTCATAGGACTCTCTTTCCTAAAGTAGGCAGAAATTCTATCTGTGTCTTAGGAAAGTGTTTCTAATTATATGGGGTCGTATGACGGTTCCAAAAAAAAAAAAAATGTATGTGCAGTGGGTGAACAAAGTGCTTAAGTTAAATATATGTGTGTGTATAGTGTGTGTTAGTTTTAAGCGTATATAAGTAATTGAAAGGATCATTTTCAAACGAAAGATTACCTACATGCGCGTAGTATTTTCCAGTAGCAATTTTTTTGGATGATTGATTCAATTATGAACTTACCAATTATGACAAATTTTTGTGGTCAATTTTGGGATTGTGTTTTCTTTTTACATTTGACTACACAATTATGATCAGTAACGGGTACGGATAGAGACTCAATAATATTCTTAGCAGGGCGAGTAATCTACTAAAAGTCTGAACTCCAATCTTCAATACCTTCAAGATTTTTTATCCTGAAGGTTTTCAATTAAACTCAAACCCAATTCGTATTAAAGCTCTTAAAAACTCGAGCGTTCCTAGTAGCACTAATTCAGCACAAAAGGTAGACGTGAACATACTCGTAGTATTCTGCTCTAGTTAACTTTTCGGCTTACCGGCACTAGTGCTGGATGTTGGCGGGACTACTTAACTCTTGACTCGGCGTACTTTGTATTTTTAGATTGAACTGTAAAACTATCCTGAGAACAACAGACATTGTAAACGTGTGAGTCTTATTACAGGAAAACATTTTTTTTTTTAATTTTATTGTTTAAAATCATCAAATAACTCGTATCGCTTTGGATGGAAAGGGAGGGTGTCAGACTTTTACTGACTAAAACCCACATCTATGTTCCTTTTTAGGGTCTAAACAGACGAACCGCATTTCAACTGCAATCCAACCGCAAATTGCAATTTAAGTGCAGTTTGAATGCAGTTGACACGACTGCAATAGAACTGCAAACCAAACGTGCAGTCCGATTGCAGTCGTGTGAACTGCACACCGACTGCATCCGAACTGCACCATGCGCGGGAGGCCAGAGCGTGCGGGCGGGCGGGGTATGGTGCAGTTCGGATGCAGTCGGTGTGCAGTTCTTACGACTACACGTTTGGTTTGCAGTTGCGGTCCGTCTGTTTAGACCCTTTGCCTTGTGGACCAGGACCTCGGGAATCCCTTTCGGACTACTCGTGGCCCCACTAGGTGTCGGTTCTACTGGGCTCCTACGGTTTTGATGACATCTCTTTGAGGCACGAGGAACAATACGCGCCGTCGACGACTCGGCCACGGTCCGGACGTTTAGCGATCCGGCCGGCTGGCGAACTACCCGTTGCTCGTTTACTGATTAAAATCAACCAGAGATCCTTCAGTAGCCTTTTACGTTTCAGGACCACGGTAAATCTATTGCATAATCCTTCAACCAACTTATCATGCCATACTCACAGTGACCCGATAAATATAGAACTTTCCGGCAGACACAGTGACCGACGACTTGGCACTATAGTCGATCCACTTTTCCGATTCACAAATACCGATAACATCACTTTAAATGACAGCCGTTATGTAATGGAGCCCCATGATTTCAACTCTGACGATTTATCTGTTCCACACCCGCATTATTCCGGTAACCGCAGCGCGTTTGCCTCGATCCCAATATCGAAATTCGAAAAAAGGACACGCTTAAAAAAA
Source organism: Mythimna ferrago (assembly GCA_910589285.2). Classification (NCBI taxonomy): domain Eukaryota; kingdom Metazoa; phylum Arthropoda; class Insecta; order Lepidoptera; family Noctuidae; genus Mythimna; species Mythimna ferrago. The sequence goes on along the minus strand of OU342673.1, from coordinate 19,001,193 downwards.
ATAAAAAAGAGCGACACGTACATAAATTAGTAGCGAAAAAATGGCTTCTCCGCATAACGTGAGATATGGCCAATATAACGGGCATGATGTACGCTGGATGGGAGTCGCGCGGTCAATATTGATACGCCTTTATGACCCATTTACCTTTTCGGTTGGCGCGTAGCTCGGCCAGGCTCCGGCGGAATTCCGCCAGGCAGCCGTTTCAAAATTCACGCGGCTTTTCAAAAGCGCTAACTTGTTTACATTGGTGTGACCGGTCCCAGTACAGTTGCTACGAGTCTTTTAACGTATGCTACGCGGCGTGCTACGAGCTACGATGTGATGCGGTGCTACAAGCGCGTAGCAAGCGTAGGCCTCCATTTGTTTTTCAAGTTAGTGTAATTCAAACAGCGCTACGTTCCTCTTTGCCTCGTCAGTGTAATTCGATTTATACAACAGACTACGCAAAAAATTGAACCTGTGCTCTCATATTTAATCAATGTTAACGTTTATCTTCTCAAAATGTTCTTTTCACTTATAAATCTTTACTGGTATACTTTAAATAGGGTGTTTTGCGTACGTTGTTGAGCACAAAGTGAGCATTAGGTGGGTGGTTTACTTCATCACTCTTCCTGACGTCCGCGAACTATTCTGAAATCGTTCAACACTTGCAATCTCAGAGTGTGGGGCCATATTGTCTGCTGTGTTGGGAATTATTCTTAAGCTCTTTAGAATTATTCCAACTACGGTCATATTATAAAATTTAACATCAAATATATTTTCTATTGGATTGACATTGTTGGAAAGAGTTACCGCGGCTCTGGAATGCAAAGAGTAACTGAAGGAGAACAGGTAGGTTTTAGTCAGCAAAAGTCTGACGGTCCCTCTCACTCTAACTAGAGAGGGAGAACTTATTATGTTTAAGAAAGCTTACTAATAAAAAAAACATCTACAAACAATTTGCTTTGACTAGGAAAGTTACAATATAAAATAAGATTAAAATTAATAACTTTAGAGAATTATTATCTAGTCAAGCAATATCAAGGACGAAGAATAAATGTGTCTAGTCATAAATAAAAACTTAATTAAAACAGTAATATGTTTTGATAAACATAGACAACTAATTAATTTTCTGTTTATCACCAAAATATATTATGATGAGTTCTTACGTATAAAAAAGTTAAATAATATTTATTTTCATTTGACATATTATATTCTAACATTGGCGTACCATTTATATAAACTTTTTGTCGGTGACGAAAAAGTAATATATATAAGTTGATATTTTTATTATAAAAGTTTATTTCGATAAGCTCTTTGATATCAAAGTGGTTGGTATATGGGCCGATTGCCAATTTAGTTGTCGTTAAACCTACATAGGCGGTTAACTTCAAATAGCTGTGGATTTATAAAATTAGGTTTAGTTTACTATTTTTATCTAGTTAAATTTATATTAATACCGTAAAGAGAAAAGATTTTTATTTTTGTAAATGATAAATGATTTTTATTTTGCAAGTAGGGTTTATAAAAACACTTTTACACGTCAATTTTTTTTTTTTCGTCAATTAATGCTAGATGAGGCCGGTGTTTCCTAGCTGACTACCCAGAGAAGAAACACCGAAACAAACTCAGGGGTCAAAGTCTCTTTTAAAGTTTGTTTGTGTATTAATTTATAAATAAAAACACCATATACTGCTCTCAAAACGGTGAAGGAAAACATCGAGAGGAACCCGGCATGTCCTAGAACCAAAATTTTGAAGAGATCAAGCTGTATAAGAGCTGTATAAAGGTTGTGATCTTTTTCATGATCTAGTAATGAAAAGCAATTCATTCAGTTTTAGTTTTCATTACATCATGATATTCACCAACACGCACGTGGCTCGCGTGGTGGATTAAGGCCTATTCCGTCTCATAGAGAGGAGGTCTGAGTCCTAGCAGTAAGAACATTATAAGGCCGACTAAACTAATTATAATTATTAAATATATTTGTAAAAATAAATAGTACTATTATCCCCGCTTACTTTAAAGCCCGTGGCTTCAAACTGAAGAGTAACGATAGAACTTTCAAGCTGTATTGAATGCTCGGAGAATTTCAACACCAACTACAGTTCGACAGAGGACAAGCGTCTTCGAAAACTATCGGTATTTCTTTAAGATAATCATGTAAAGTGTGTTTTTTATTAACTCCTCTAGCGCCGAATGAACATACGTCTGTACAACTATGAAAAACTAAGAAATGAGTTTAAAAAACGCTTAATTGTAGTTTTGTACACACATTTGTACGAAATTTTTTGGCCGAAAATTTTAGTTTTTTTTTTTTATCTTTGTTTTAATATTTTATTTACGTAAAAACGCGCAATTACGTAATAATAATACATCCCGCGCGCGAGGAGTTTAAATACAGTTTTATACATGAAGTATATTCAATCTCCCATCGCATGGTTTTCTGAAACTCTAGACTTCGCCCATTTTGACGAAAGAAAGAAAGAAAAAATGTTTATTCGAACTTAAACCTTTTTTAATGTAGATTTTTTTTTCCAAATGAACATGACTATTCCCAGGACAAAAAGTATCCTGTGTTCTATTCCATGATTTGGTCTATCCGTGCACCAAATTTCATTTAAATCCGTTCAGCCGTTTGAGTGTGAGAGCGTATCAAACATACTTATGCACAAGTATACAATCGACTTCATAATGTTAATGCGATTTCACTGTAAGGCCTCAATTATTCTTTTCCGCACAATTGCTGGAACTGGTGTCTTAAAATCTACCTAGATTTTATAAACCGCGTACCTACGCGGTTTATAAAAATCTAAAAAACTCAAGCCCATCTTTCACCAACATAGCGATTTTTTTTTATTGAAAAAAAAACGGTATATTTAGAACGTAGTACATACTAAGTTTTAAAAAGCTTGCAAAGCCCCCCTAAAATGTGAATCCTATTTTTATATATTTATATTTATCTAAAAAAAACTACTACGGGCCGGACTAAGCGTTTCCGCTTACATCGAAGGACTAGACCAATTTGCCTGCTGCGGTCTTCCCGCCAAATTATAATGTGCGTGTCTTCAAGGCTTAATAGACTCTTAATAAACTAGTCCGTCTCTCTATCAACGATTACATCACTGCTTATATCAATGCAACGCTGGATTATATCAATTTTGGAAAAAAAAAGTTATATCATATTACAGGAAAATATTTAACAAACCAGGTACCGAAATCAATTGGATTTTGGTTGAGATAGAGGCAGACAGGTAGAAATAGGTTAAAAAGATCGAGCACATACGAGTTTTTGATTTTTCATTTACATTTTATTCTACATGTCAGTTTTTCACCTCACGCTTGTCACTGTTACTGTAATTGACTTCTGAAGGCACCTACATGATCCGTTTTCATCAATTGAGAGCTAGAAATTAACAATTGGACAACTTGACGTATCTTCTAGTGTGTTGAAGGCGATAACGTTGAAGATATGGTGTCATATGACTGTCGATCTTATCGGGATTTATTAGATTTCATGTGGGAATATTATACAAGTTATTTTCACTATATAATAGATTTTACAATTTTTAGAGATAGGAAGTCATTAAAAAACTTCTGGAGAGAGCGCATGACAGACTTTTAGTGACTAAAATGTTCTTGTGTTCTTTCCGTTGCTCTTTGCATTTCGGCCATGGTTACTTTTCCGCACAATTCTGCAGAGCCCGTACTGAGATGACAAGTAAAAGGGAGGAATGGACGAAACAGACAAGTGTCAAGACCCGAAAAATATAAGGGAGGGGGAAAAAATATGCATAATCAGCTTTATAATTTTCCCATTTCTGGTATTCAAGCCTTCTCTCTAGAAGAGAGAGAATGTGCTGTAATTCACCACGGACGAGTGGGTGTTAATTGATGCAAACTATTTTCGATTTTTGGGTTCTAGAACATGCTGGTTTCCCTCACAATGTTTTCCTTCATCTTTTTAATAGCAGTAGGGATGAAATAAATGACAAAAAGTATACGGTCTGTGTGTGTGTTTGGATTCAAAACCTACACCTCATCAGTCGAGGCCATTACCACTGAGCGACCTCTACTTTCAAAAAATGATGCCTCAGGCTAAATGGTTAAGGAGAATATGAAGAATATATTTATAAGTATTTAACAATTTATGTACCTACACACAATAATAAAAGAAAAAAAAATAGTACAGAGGTGATGCTTATTACTAAAGAAATCTCTTCCAGCATACCAGCGAAAGGAAAATTGGAGAAAAAAGAGATATGGACACTGTGTGTTTTTATTATATTTTGGACAAAAACTCTTCCAATAAAACACATAAAAGATCAAGTGTTACCAGAAAATAAAATAGTACGCCGAACATTGTAAAAGCCACAGTATAAAATCGTTTGGTGTTGATTGCGCATTGATTGTGCAACTGTCGAACCGTTCGATGCACTTTCAAGAACTTTTTGCGGACGTGTGGTGTGCCAGAATGCGTTGCTTTTTACCACCCGTACTCAGTTCCCGTTCCGATAAACTGATATTTGATTGTCCTATAAAAACTTAATACGAATTCGTTCCGGTTGAATAGCCATAGCTTTACTCGTAAGTTGATTTTAATTTTGGTAAAATCTTGCGTAACGAATCAATAAAGCGGCACTAACTGTAATGAATGCATCGCACAGTTTGCAATCTGATTATAAAAATAGGTCAAATGCAAAATTACAGTGTGATCTCATTAAAGTTGCGAAGAGATCGGTGGCAAGTCCATTACTATTGGAATGATAACAAGTTAAACTAGTCAAAGAGATAAAGACGAACAAGTTCTGTTTTCTTACTCTTTCATATCTAAAACACAGTGAATTGTTTTTCATTGGATAAATGTCGAAGTGACCGAATTGGGGGTGCTTTAGTAAGAACAGACCCTCGTGAAGGTGTCGACTCATAAAATAAATTGAAATGCTTCGTCGATCAAGATTCGCGGCAGGACGCAGCCCGCTCTGAGCTCCGACGATAAATCAACTCGCCGCTTTTATGTATAAAAAAGGAAAAAGAGCAGGGAAGTCGTTTATTTGTTTCCAAACTATATTCGAACGGTTCCCAAGCTTCAATACTTTAATAAAAATCTTGCTGTGGAATTGAAATTTCACATTTCGTCGCACTGGCCTCGGTGGGGTGGGCGGGGTTCAGAATACGGACACTAGGGAAAAATGGATAACTGCTAAACTTTTCGCGTTTCCAGCTTTAATTAGGTAGAAAATGCTCTCTTAGCCGAAATGTGTAAGTAGGGCGTTACTTACAAGAGATTCATGTTATGGGGTTCTGAGTTTTTAGCGCTACTTGTGTTAGTTATAACTCATAAGCGCCGTTATTTGTTTTATACTAGCTTTTGCCAGCGGCTTCGTCCGCGTGAATTTTGGATATTGTGGACGCGAAGGCGAAGTCATAGACGTAAGTAACCTATGTCCATATTTGGACTTGAGGCTTCCTCTGTACCAAATTTCATCAAAATCGTTTTTTATTATTATTATTGATAGGCTCGCGTTTGACCACCATCTCATCTCATCTCGTTTCAGTAGTTTAACCGTAAAAGCGTAATAGACAGACAGACGATAGACAGACAGACAATGTGACTTTCACATTCATACAACGGTTTTTTTCTTTATCAAGTTGAAGCTAATAAGACCGCAACAACATTTGATGTCTATGTAAAACGCCGGGATCCCTTACGCATTCACACAAAACTAATTCTCGAATAAACTCAATGATTGTCGCTTGATCCGAATAAGTGGTTTAGGGCTAACAAAGAGGAACCTTAATAAAGGTTGTGATTGACCACCAAACTGAGCCCGGATCATCGGCCCTTATTGCGTGATGTCCCGTACTCGGAAATTCAGGATTATTCTTGCTTTTTCACTCGCACTTATCGGAAAATCTGATTATATCTCATTGTTTTTTTTTTTTGGATTTACCCTTATGTTTAAGATTCATTCGATGTTATGAAAGATCTGATGTACGAGTTATATCTGATATTTTAAAAGTATTTTGAAGTGTGCAGATAAAAAAATCAATAAAATGTGTACCTAATAACGCCAATACCGTTCTTGTTTACGCTCTAGGTTACTAAGAAATAGGTGATTCGATTGGTTGTGCCGATAACAAGGTAATATTCGTTTAGAAATACCCTCAACTAATATTCTCGCTAGCAGGGGTCCGGTGAGAAAAATGAAAAAGTTTTCGTTCCCCTATTGTATTTGGTACGCTTGACATTAGATTAATTCCTTTACCATTCTGTCTGTCCTGGTGAAAGCCTCTTGTTCTCTCTTCCACTTGAAAATAATTTATCGAGATTAAAATTTATGAAAATGAAATTTTACTTTGCGGCGTGAATGTTCCGCTTTTGTTGTTACTGAAGTTTAAGAATTGGAATAAAAAGAATTTATATACGAGTATTTTAATGATAAATGAGTTGTAATTTGATTAAAAAATCTGTTGTAGAACTTTATGTTTTAATTAAAATTATTGTGAATAGTCGACAATGAACGGCTGTTGTAAGTAGGTACCTATAGTGTATTTATTATACAAGTAAGCTATACTATTTTGTGCTTCATTTAAAACTTATATTATTCTCTAGCCTTTTCCCACTAACTTGGGGTCGGCTTCTAGTCTAACCAGCAGGCTTACTCTTGAGTTCAATTCCGATCGGTCGACATTGAGATTGTGACGTTTCGTACCCTTTTTTTTCGGATTACCCTGGCCCCAGTAGGCTTCGACCCGGCTGGGCCCGCTATTGCGGTCCGCATCAGACAACGACGTTTCGTACCCTTGAATTCAATGCTAGCGCCAAATTGGTTCAAAATTGCGTGACCATTTTGAGAACTAAGTGAAATCGTATTTGTTGACAATATTGTTTTCAAGAGTACCAAATCACGTAACGTCAAAATTGACATTGCAATCGGATTGACTTTAGATTGAAATTGAAATTAATTTTGGGAGTAAGCCTGCAGGTGTGGCTAAATACTTGTGTTTTACTCGTAGCGACTGCCTAGCGCCTATCAGAGCTCCATAACCCAGTTACTGGGCAACATGATACTCCTTAAATATACTGACGGTCAGGCTTTCTGCCGTCTGACTACTAACCCGTATTAACTATCAAAAATCTACGAAAGACAAGCGAGAACTACGCACAGTCAGTAATGTCTAAATTTGAAACTTATTAGGTATTGAGAAACTTAATAGCATTAGTTGAGAATACTGAGTGGCTACACAGATGCAAAAGGCATGATATAGGTAGGCAACTTAGTAGGACTGTTCGTATTCGACGGGGCCATAGGTTTGCAGCCCCAAAACTTAGTCAGGCAAAGTTAGAGACGCCACTATCATCTACATAGTACAGGCGTTTTGATATATTGTTTTATTTCTTGTAAACAGCAATAAAGGGCTTATACCCGTTTCACCTTGTGTTTTTTATTACAATTTTGAGCTGTTTTGCATGGCTGATTCACAAACTTTCGTTTATCGGTCATTCTTTCAAATAAATCTATGGTGGAGTTAGCGCGTAGGCAGACGCAGAAATCAAATTTTTACTATTTATAACAATTAAATCAAAAAGTTTATTTAATGTTTTATTTAAAGAAAATAATGTTTGGAGCAATGGTGGCTATGAGGTAATGGCCCTAACTTACTAGTTGTAGGTTGCGGGTTCAAATCCAGGCGCATTACTTTGTGTATTTTATTACCGGCATGTCCTAGAACCAAAAATTCGAAGATATGTGACTTTCACCAACCGGCATTGGACCCGCGTAGTGGATTACGGCTCATACCCTCTCCTAGAGAGGCGGCCTGAGTCCCAGCAGTGAGAACATTAAAAAGCTGATATTATGCTTATTACATAAATAATATTTCAACTAAGTGAGCCATCTCTTTCTAGTAATCTTTTTCTATATCTACTATCTTGAATCGATCACTGTTTTCTGACTTACGAATCAAATCAACGACAGCCATGCTTTTATGTTAGTCGCAATAAAAATTCGAAATCTTTTTTTATCGAAGTCGATTGCATATCCAGTCAGTACAGCAATATTGGTTTTATTGAAAGGATGATCTCTTTTTAGCAAACTTTTTCTATCTGTATTTTAATATATATATAAAAAAAAACATATAGGTATACTGGTACATATCATAAAACGGACAGATTTTATCGGAAGAAAAAGAAAAAAAACCTATCTGTTATTAAAAGTTACCTACTTTCGGTTTGCGCAACTTGGGAGTCGAACCCTAGACCGCATATTTTTTTGTATTTTGTAGTAAAACTTTTCGCTTTAATTCATTAAACCCGAAGCAAACGCGTTCGATCCCTCGTTGTCTTTCTATTGTGTCTCTAATTAGGGTATTCGAAAGGTTAATAGGTATAAACAATTTAATCCTATAAGATATCTAACGCTTGCTTATTTTTGGTAATAATAATTTGTTTAATTTCACCATAAAGTATTTTACAGATCAAATTGTTGATATCCCATTGTATACCTATATAGAATTTGGGATTAAATTTAAAACCTCATACATAGCAGTAAAACTTTTCACTTAAAAAAATATAACTGAATTGAGAACCTCCTTCTTTTTTTATAAGTCGGTTAAAAAAAGTAAAAGATTTCGATCGCTTTTAGCAATTATAATACCTGTATTTTTTATTAATGAAATGAGCTATCTCTTTGTTTTACTTTCATGCCTGGAAGGCACGCCATGTTAGTGAAAAAATATATATTTTTAAAATAATTATTTTCCAGGCTTGCTCACTTACACAATAAGATACGAACAGCCATCACCAGCTATACTCGTTAAAAAATGAAATGCCCGTTTTGACATTTGAGAAAGACCTTAGAATGTAAATTGAAACGAAACTGAAAGAAACAATCCTAACTAATATTATAAATGTGAAAGTGTGGATGTTTGGATATTTGTTACTTAATCACGCAAAAACGGCTGAACGGATTTGGATGAAATTTGGCATGGATATAGCCTTTGACATGGAAAAGAACATAGGCTACTTTTTATCCCGATTCCTTAAGTACCTAATGCCACACGGGCGAAGTCGCGGGCAGAAGCTAGTAAATAATAATAATTAGGGGTCCGGTGTAGTTGTAGCTATTTTAGTAGTTGTTACACTACACCGGACAAGCCGCCAGGTAGTCAAAATACTAATGTCAAAACGGGTCTTTTATTTTTTGACAACTTTAGGAGTATATTAAGTAAAGAACAAACGAAGGAACACAGATGGGTTTTAGTCAGTAAAAATCTGACACTCCCTCTAGCCCCACCCAGAGTGAGGTATTGATTTAATGTATGGCCACCTTAAAAAACAAGAACTGAGACAGAGAAAATGGTGAAATTAAAGTTTACATGACGTTTACTCCACCTCAGCTTTTACGATGAAATCATCCGATGTCTTTTCCGAGAGGGCGTGACAGACTTTGACTGACTAAAACAACACATGAGTCCTTCAGTTGCTCTTTGTGGCCCGCGGTTTTCCTTTTAGGTCCCCAATTCTCTGGGGCCTAGAGGGGCGACGGGCTTTTAACATCAAAGGTTTTAACGTTAATAATACAATTATGTCTTTTATTCTGTCTTTCTGACATTTACGTACTGTTTTTGTGGCATCCTCTAAGTCGTTTTACCACACTTTATCAAATGGCGAATCGAATACCGTTTTTAATAATCTTGGTAAAGCATAGCGTAATCAGCCCTTTAATGTTCCCGCTGCTGGGACTCAGGCCTCCTCTCTAAGAGAGGGAATGTGCCGTAATCCACCACGCAAGCCCAGTGCGGGTTGGTGGATGTCACATGTCTTCGAATTTTTAGTTCTAGGACATGTCGATTTCCTTACGATGTTTTCATTTACCGTTTTGAGAGCAGTAGTGATAAAATAAATTACACAAAGTACGTGGTGCCTGGCTGGGTTTGAACCCACATCCTACAACTCGTAAGTCGGGGCCGTTACCACTGAGCCACCACTGCTCTATCTTGGTGTACAAAGGAGTATTTAAGTTTTTTTTAACTCTTACTAAGGAGAAAAAGATAATTTCATTATTAAACAAACAAACGAACACCGCTCTCTCATTGTCTTTCTATTGTGTCTTTAATTGTGGTATTCGAAAGGTTAAAGTGATGAAAAAGTGTTTAAATAATGAAATGTAAACCTAACTTTAAAATCATTAGAGAAATCAATTGTTGAAATCTTAGCTGGGTTTCCGAAAAGTAATTGAACAATCGAGTCACTCCTGGTCAAAAGAAACCCTATTTAAATTTACATAACAATAACCACAAAGAAGTAAAATCCATAATCGTTTCCATTTTGATTGAAAAATTAATTTCGTCCATTTTCCAATGTATCATTCGGTTCGTTTCCGAAACCTTCACGTTTTTGCGACATTAAAAGGCCATAGATTTCATTTTAACATTCAATACACGTTATCAAAGAAACGTTGGTGTAGAAAAAGTTATAATCGAGCAATGAAAGCCCAACACACGTACGTTGTACGCTAATGGCACCTATGGCTTCGAAACAGGTGCTCAGTCTCCAGCAACCAAGTTTTTGCAGCCATTTTTCATAAAATATATTTCAAGTATATAAGTACTTGAATTTTTTTTCAAGTACACAATTATGTATTCGTTCTTTTAATTGATATGATTTCTTAGTGATTTAGCTTTTTTATTACAACTGGCTGAAACTGTTTTCCTTTTAGACTTTTTTAAATGAAAACTCATTAAGGAACGGCAGTACTCAGTCTTCTTTCTTAGAAATAATGATACAAATTCAGGTTAAATTTCTTTTGAAACTTTAAGTACCTATCAAAAATTAAATGTAAATTAATATTATTTTTTAGAGTTTCATAAAATCATTTTCCTAAACCTTCTTACAGTTGGTTTATATTTTTCTCAGAATAAATACTCTTATTTGTATAAGTATTCGTTAGTTACAAATACCAAAGAAAGAAAAATTGATTAAAAGTATCTAACAATTCCACATACTCATGTTTTAGGCCGCTTTTCTTTTGAATATTTCTTTGATATTGTGATATCAATACTTAATACCTATTAATATTACAAAGAGGAAAGAATTGTATTTTTCTTTGTAATGAATAAACTCAAAGTACTGGATCCATTTTTATTTCTTTCATTAATCGAATGCTACTTTATTACTAAGTTGTTACTTAGTATTACTACTAAATTGTCTACTAAATTGCTGTGACGCAGGTAAAGCCGCGAGCAGGTGCTTATATTTTTTACATTGTTCAATGATGTTGTGATTATTTCAAGTACTCTTATTTAGAGTGGAAACCATAAAATTACTGATTTCGACTCTCTTTTGGATTTCTCTCGAAATTAATGGTTTTATTTTTGGCTGTTTTAATTGGAGTATTTTTTAAATTTGGTTTTAATATTATCAGTCATTGAAATACAATACCGATCCTGGAAGACGAAAGATTGAAAGAGGCAGTCATGCGCGATAAAAGATTTAAAAAAATTAATCCGTTTTTCAATTTTCTTCAGCAGAATATTCAGGAACTTCTCCAAAAGCACGTTCGTTTCCTATTATAACTATATTTTTTGTACCTAAATGAATATGCAACATTTAAAAAGGATATTTCCATTTAAAATTAGCCGTATTTTGGAATTGTATTACAAGTTTTCGTTCAGCAGAAGATAGGAATTGCAAATGATAAATTTTTTTTTTTTTTTTACGTATAAAATTCATTCTGTTTTTGAAATAAAATGACATAATCAGATTCCAAAAGTAACTTTGGTGAAATCTACAATTCAAATGAATAAAGTAGATATTTATTTTACTCGATATCATAATACATGACCCCAATGTATTAAAATATAGCCCGCCCATGCATTAGTGCTATTTGGTTGTTTAATTTGCATATTAAAATTGTATCAACATCTCATTTCTCTAATTTGCATTGCTGATTCGCAAGTTTGCGATCAACCTAATTGAATTTTGATACGATTTTATTTTGCTAACGCAAAAAAATATCGCGGTAAAAATATATTGTGGTCTTTAGAAACCTTTTTGTCTTTTCTGGTATAATTTTAATTCAATAGCCGCGATTATAAGCTTCTTTTTTATATTCCGAACATATTGAAAGTCAATTGCACGTACGAACATTATTTTATTGAAATATCTGATAGCAAAACTGACAATTGTATTTTTATGGTCGTTTACGAATTCCCGATGGGTGAAATAAGGCCGCCGAAAATGTTGCCGTAAATTGTTGCATATTCATCCGGTACAAATAAAAGTACAGCTTAAATTTAACTTATAATAATTTTAACTTAAGGATAAATAATTAAAAATTTCAAACTAAAATACTAATAAAATTACTAACAATTCCAGAACTAAAAAAAAAAATTAGGACTTAAACTAAAATTATACAATTAAATAATATTCGCAATAAAACCTTTAATGTTTTATTTTGCAGATTTATTGAGTTTTATAAATCTTCTGCAAACACATCGCTATAAAAAAAAAAAAAAGATTTTGTACAATTTCAAAACTTAAAATAAAAAATAAAAAAGTAAAAAAATGCCTTAAAAATAAAACTTACCTTTAAAACGCCCCCTTATTCACCAGCAGCAGGCACCAAAGTCATAATGTTCAGAGTTTTCATCACCGAAAATATAAGTCACTTCACAGCAAAAACTTCCCTATGCAGGTGGGAAGCGCATGACTTCGACCGAGGTACCGGAGCGAGTTGGGAGTTCCGACCCAACTCGCTGGCTCCTCACTGAATTCTGAGGCCTGAGCACGCCTGTCGGCCCATTTATCCTTGCTGGGGTGATACGCGCAGGCGTCCAGCACCCTGTTGCTTCATAGTGAAGGGGGAATTCGGCATACCGATATCGATAATAATATATTTAATTTGACTGTTTTAATTTTTTTTTTAGAATTTTGAGACGGTTTTTAATCTAAAGTATTATTATTACTAAGTATGAATAAAAGTCGTAATAAAAGTCATGTTTTATTTTTTAAGTCGTAACAGGAGATGAGAAAAAAGAATTTGTGAGTGAACATGTAATTGTAACAAATTGAACTAGTGGTCATGAATTTCCTGTAATTTTAAAGCTAAGTTATGTGATAAAATTATTATTTTTTATTTTATTTTTTAAATAAATTTAGTTTTTAAATAAAAGTAACGTTTTCAATTTATCCAGCATCCAAAATATATCACAAACTAGCTCAAAGCAGAACTTTCTTAAAAAACAATTTTATGACATAAAATTATTTGTTTTTTATCTTATTTCATCACTATTTTGCATAGCAATCACTCAATGTAAAAAAAAGTTGAAATTTTCAAAAAAAATTAAATATATTAAATATTTTCGACATCATCGACAAACGCGCGACCTGACGTCACTACACATCTCCCCTCACACCCGGGCAACCTGTAACTCCCCTCCTCTCCTCCCTATCGTTTAAACACTGACTTATCAAAAAACTTATGTTTAAGTTAGATGCCATTACAAGTTTTGCCACAGTAAGGGAGGCGGGGACAAGAATCCGCCCGTGGTTGCCCCAACCGATACCCGCTCTATCCATGAAAGAACCTCTTAATTAAGATATTTGGCGGATGGTTTTCTAGATCCTTAAAGTTGTGCCATAATCTGATTACGAGACAATGTAAGTTTTAACGAAAACAGGAGGGACGGAATATTAATTATCTCAAGATTTTGTCTCGAACGTTTTCATAATAAACTCAATAGAAATCGTTTACGCAAAATTATCGAGACAGAGTCCCGTGGGAGTGGGCTCCGATACCGCTAGGAGGTCTTTTTTGAATTATTTCTCATTTTCAGATGTGTCCGTGAACTCACTACCTTTTTATAATTACCGACAAACAGGAAGACCAAGGGTTTTCATTTATTCAAATGCAGATACAGAACTCTCCACTTTCGAATTGACAGTGCAGAAAAAATTCACTGCTTATAGATTCTATGTGCCTTTTTTGAGTTGTATAAATTAGAAACGATAGACGGTCAAGCTTCCCTTACCTTTCTATTTTAAATTATATTCAAATAGAGTTACAAAATATCAATCTGACGTTACACGAATCATAAATAAATGATAGCTCTCTGTGTAGGTAGGTACTAAAGGAAGGTCTCTCAAGTTCTTAAGCGAACGAAATATTATATATGAGAAAGAACCGAAGTGTAAAGTACTCATGAAAGTACGTAAATTATTTTATACATTTGTATTTGTTTTATAGCTGGGTGAGCGAAACTCATTAAAAGGTTTAATATTTAAAATTTTCATTAGATTTACTACATAACACAAAATTCAGAACTACCCGACCTTTTACAAGGTAAACCCCTTTCTGACGACCTGACTATGTACTGGACTTGCCTCTGTTTTGAATAAATTAGAACACAGGCATTTCATAGTCAACTTTACTTACTCACAATAGTGGAGTTTAAATAATGCTTCATTTTAGCTGAAACTACGTACAATTTGTTAGTTTTGCTTTCATAGTAAAATGTATGTTTGGTTATGAAAATTACGCTTTTAGACGTCAATATATAAGGTAGCATGTTTCCTACTCGTGTTGTATAGAAACTCGTCTAAATTTCATAATAATATTACGGTAGCGCTCTTACAAAGTTCTGTTTTCCTGGTTAAACGATTTTATGGGGCTCCACATGTGTTCATATCCTTTTCAAACTTGTGTTCAGAGGTTACGGAATGTGATATAAGGAAAAATAATGACATCGTTTCGCGACCACCTCTTACTGAAATAAACTACGAGATATAACTCCTTTTAAGTTGTCAGACTGCTGTCTTTCTGTGTTGTAAATCATTTTTATTCCCATCAGCGTACTTGTAGTGCCCATTATATATTCTGAACTTGAGAATTACGAAACAATCATTAAAGCTTCAAAGTCTGGAATTTCGATGAAGAGTTGCTAGCTCGCCGATTTTCTACCAGTTGCATTTCGCGGAGTGTCCGTTGGAATTGCACAAATTAATTCCGCCAAGCCCGTTCTTTTATCGGATCACCAGACGTACTGTGATGCGATACCGGTACATAGTGGACTTCCACCCATACGTTTGGGAACACATTTATTATGCGTACAACTAAGGTGTGGAATTCCCTGCCAGAGTCTTTGTTTCCTGATAACTATAAAATGGGGGTCTTATAGTCAAAAGTGAATAGATTACTTTTGGGCTACGTTAGTTAGTTTCATCGTCAACTACATCGTTACTTACCATCAGGTGATATTGTGGTCAAGCGCGAGCCAGAGCTGTGGTGGCCCATTGGTAACTGTAACAATTTACAAATGTAAGTTCCAGGTTCAAACTCAGCCAGGTGCATTACTTTGTATAATTTATTTCATCAGCGCTGCAAACATCGTGATAAAACCTAACTTAAAACTAATAATTCGAAGACATGTATAATTCACCATCCTCCACTGGGCTTGTGTTGCGGATTACAGTCCGTTACGTCTTATGAAAGCCTGGTCTGAATCCCAGCAGTGGGAACATTATGCTATGCAAGCTTGTCGATAGTAAATAAGTAGTTTTTAAATTTAATTTATAAAAACTGGCCAAGTGCGAGTTGGATTCGCGAACGAAAGTTTGCCGAATTTTCCTAAGGTTGGACGGTTCCTTAGAAAAATTCGACAAAAAAATCACGTTTGTTGCTACCAAATATTTTTTTTTTTAGTGTATTTTGTTATATCAGCAACAGAAATAATGCACATCGAAGGACTGGAACAATTTGCCTGCTGCGGTCTTCCCGTCCGATTATAATTTAGGTGTCTTCAAGGCTAGAGTGAATAGGCTCTTAATAAACTAGTTCGCCTCACCATCAACGATTGCATCACTGCTTACCATCAGGTGCGATTGCAGTCAAGTACTATTTTACATCAGATAAAAAAAAAAACATAATTTGTGAAAATTTCAACTGTCTTGCTATCGCGATTTTTGAGATACAGCCTAGTGTCAGACACACGGACAGACAGCGAAGTCTTAGTAATGGGGTCCCTTATTCACTGTCGACAATCTTGCATAGCATAAATAGTATAGCATAATGTTCCCACTGCTAACAGCTTAAATATAATATTGTGCATCCAACTTCGTTTTGTGGTAGAACGTGATTGTGAAACGAAGCAACTAATTTTCCCTTTTGTGAATCCGTGCAAATTACTCACTTAGAATAGGTAACGACCGCGGAAACAGCTTAATTTGAGAATATTTTGTGCCCCAGTACTCGCATTTTCATAATATGGCAAATTAATTATCAACATCATCATCATCATCATCATCACATCAGCCGAAAGACGTCCACTGTTGGACATAGGCCTCCCCCAAGCGTCGCCACAACGACCGGTCCTGTGCGTCACACATCCATCGGATTCCCGCTACCCTGACCAGGTCATCGGTCCACCTTGTTGGAGGCCTTCCAACGCTGCGTCTTCCGGTACGTGGTCACCAATCCAGAACCTTTCGTCCCCATGGACCATCTGTTCTGCGTGCAATGTGCCCTGCCCATTACCACTTAAGTTTGGCGATTCTTCGAGCTATGTCAGTAATCTTGGTTCTCCTGCGGATATCTTCATTTCTGATGTAATCAAGGAAACTCCGAGCATAGCCCTTTCCATCGACCTTTGGGTGACTTTAAGTCTTCTTATGAGGCCCATTGTAAGCGACCACGTTTCGGAGCCAGTCTAATTACCTTTTTGAGCTGGTGTTTACATCAGTTCCCACGGCGTTCGTATTTACAGCAATGGAAAAACCACTGTATAAATTTTTGGGTTTTTTGATATTCTCGTTTATGAAAATATTCATTTTCTCACGTATCACCATGGGCACCAAGAGAAAGAAGAATATTCGTAATTATTAGACAGCCTGAAAGGATGTAAATATAAAATTAATTAGGAAGAAGCCGAACCCGTAAAACCAGTAGGTACTCGGGGTAATTAAAAAAGCACATAAGTTTTTTTTTTTTTATCCGACTACGGAGGGTTATGATATTGACAGGCTATGTATGTATGTGAGTATGTTCATCTGTTCCCTAATAGCTCCTAATCTACTTAACGGAACTCAACATAATTATGAAGTATCGTTAGAACCGTCTTAATCGTCCGCTGAACATAGGACAACTAATAACACAAACCTCGATAAAGCGCCCTCTAGCGGACAAAAAGTAATTTGTCAAAAAAAAAGGTTAAGATAAATACACCGTGTTTGATATCATTTGAAAGGGCTTCACTGGCACTTATAAAAAATATCATCAATATTCAATGAGGTGCCCTCTAGTGGACAAAAAGTTTTTTGTCCACCAGAGGGCACCTCGTTGAATATTGATGATATTTTGTGTTAAAAAAAATATACATTCAACCGAACATAGAACCTCCTCCTTTTCGAAGTCGGTTAAAAAATAAGATGAATACGTCATGTTTGGTATCATTTCTAAGGGCTTCAGTCTACGCAGCTGTTTCATTGTTTCACTAGTGAACAGGAGTGTTATGTTAATTACCTAGTTCTTAATTTGACAATTTAGCTTTTACATATAAATAGTAGGTATAGCAGCACGGTGATTTAACACCAAAATTGTTTAAATACAAGAAAAGTAAAAAACTAAAACCCGTTTATTTTTTACTTTTTATAGGTACTAGACAGGTCGTCTCAGTGGTAATGGCAATTGGGTGGACTTTGTATGGTTTTATAATTCTCACGAAGGATTTATTTACATTTAAGTTATTTACATATGAGCATTCTTCTAATTCATTAGAACAAAATTTGTTGTTTATGATGTTAGTAATACAGTCCTACAAGGTTGGTAGCGTTTTACAAATAATCCTGTAAATGAAAATTTCCCAGTATTAATTAATTAGGCATATTATGATAACGGGTCTTATTTGCGTTAATTCCATTTAATTTTGCAGTTTTCAGAATCCATCCGATTCGGTTCTATCTGTAAATAAAACTCGTTCAATATTGTGCTCCTTTGAAATTAACTTATTAGCGTTTCCTCTGAATTTTTATGTAGGTACATACCGTATAGCAAATAAACATTTAACAGGAAATTCGAAGGAAGACAACTTAAAAAAAAAAACTAGGCAAGTGTGAGTCGGACTCGCGCACTGAGGGTTAAAGTACAATTCCCAAATAGAGTCTCGAAAATTTTTCCGAATTGCAAATTGTTTTTTTTGTGACGTAGGTAACAACAAATTTACTGTTGTCAGATTTATTCCTATACCTGTGTTACCTTGCTTTGTGCCTTTCAGGATTCTGAGTCAACGGGAAGTACCCTATGAATTTCGATCTTTGAGAGTATCAAAATATACGTTTTTTTTTGCGACATAAACGGCCGTATCTATTTATTCGTTAACTTAGAAGTTTGATTTTTTCACAGTTTGAAGAGACCGCAGGCCTGAGTATATGGTTTTAACTTCAAACTCGATATAGTCTGTCTAATAAGTCAACCGACTTGGGAATTTTGTATAATAAATAATCATTTAAAAATACTTATATTCGGTACTTTTTATAAGGTTCTTCTGTTAGAAAATATTGATCTTTATCTCTTAATCAACCTTAATTATTGAACCCGTGTTGACTACATCAGATTTCATTAAATCCTAATAATTACCCAAGTCGTTTTACTTATTAGACAGACTCTACCTCTACGTGTTCTCGAGATAAAGGGTCTCGACAGACAGACAGACGGACGGACAACAAAGTGATCCTATAAGGGTTCCGTTTTTTCCTTTTGAGGTACGGAACCCCAAAAAATAGGAGTTTCATTTTTGCACAGTCGGGTTTATTAATTGTAATGATAATAAAAAATGATACCTACGTCTTTTGTATATTTCAAAATGACTTTACATTTCGTTTCACGATTGCACGTTAGATAGATTAAAAAAATGTGTGCTAAACCAAAAAAAAAAAAACAAACTAAAACAAATTATTTAATCTATCTAACGTGCAATCGTGAAACGAAATGTAAAGTCATTTTGAAATATATATTTGATCAAATGTTTGTTGAGCTGATTGATGAACAGTTCAGTTTTGAGTAAGTAATTGGGCTTGTGTCAATATTTAATGGTAATATTTTAGTGGTGGGTATAATAGATAGTGTGTAGTCAAAACTAATATTTTTAAGGATTAAAATTATTGGTTTGTATACCTATAACCTACATGTTTGTAAAAGATAATAACTAGAATATTCTGTCACCATTATTCTTTTTTAATAATACTTTGCTTGGCTGCGATCCCACCTGGTGGTAAGCAGTAATGCAATTGCTGATGGTGAATCACACTAGTTTGTTAAGACTGTTTTATTGTCTATCATAGGATCATTTTTTTTTATAGAACTTAACATAATCAGCTTTATAATGCTTCCACTGCTGAAACGCAAACCTCTTCTTTTTGAGAGTAAAATGAAAAAAAAAAACAAAAGAAAAAAAGCAAAACAAAGAATTTCGAAATGTATATGAAGAACAATGAAAACAAACGTTAGGAACGTTCGAGACTAAAGATCCCACGTGATTTTTTTCTAAGGAAACGTTATATCGTCAAGACATAGCAAGCAAAAATGTAGAAGGTTAACTAATGTAAGTCAGTACCTACAAGTCTTTGTGTAAGTACAGTTACTTAGCTTAGCACTTGTAAAGTTGCTTGGCCAGAATCAGGGCCCGTGAATACGTCATAGCAGTCTATGATATTCGCGGGCCAGGAAATTAGGATTTACATGATCTGGAGCGAGTCGCCTCCTTCTGCGGTGTTCTAATGCTAGCGAAGACACGCATGAGAGGATAGACGATGAGAGACGGGTAGCTCTCCGTTTGGCAGTCCAGTTATCGTCGGGACCAAGTCCGGGTCGTCAACGCCACTTGCCGTTGACGACTCGGGCTTGGTTCTTATCGGACAAGCGGTCGGTTGGCTGCAGGAGTATTAGATACATGTACCGTGGCCCTAGAATGCAAAGCGCAACTGAAAGAATCTTCTTCTTCCTGCCCTTGTCCCGTTTTATTTGGGGTCGGCGCAACACGTTTTTTTCTTCCATTCTGTCCTGTCACTCGTCACGCTATCACTAACCCCCTTTTCTTTCATATCACTTCTCACACAATCCATCCATCTTTTCTTTGGCCTCCCTGTCCCTCTCCATCCATCCACATGTAAATTCATAACTCTTTTAGCAACATGCTTTTCATCTCTCTTCTTTACATGACCATACCAAGACAAACGATTTCCTTTCAACCTTTCAGTCACTGGCGCCACTTTCAAACTTCCCCTAATATACTCATTTCTCACTTTATCCATTCTCGTCACACCACACATCCGTCTTAACATTCTCATCTCCGCTACATGCAATCTTTTTTCATCCGTCTTTTTCACAGCCAACAACTCGCAACTTGCATTCGCGCAACTGAAAGAATACAGGTCGATTTTAGTCGGTAATAGTCTGATACGCCCACTTGCTCCTCCTGGAGTGGGAGAAGTTCTTTGATTTCCCAGTTCAATAAAAACGTGCAGAGCAGGACCTCTGTACATTTTTTTGCAATGTTATTACCAAGCATTTTGCGTCGCAAACCGTCGCCATGACTACCTAGGTTCGGTCCACCCACGTTCCCACGTGCGGTCCGCAGTCGCCAGGCAGTCTGCCAAGGTTGATTTCACAACAGTTTCTTTGTTGTTAGCAACTGACAAGCGATTGTGACATTGGAGATTTTCTTTTTGACCCGCTTTATACCGATCGTTTTTTGTTACAATATTATGAATTCACATCATACATACAAAACTTCCTAGTTAATTCGAGTATCCATCCTTAAGTTGATGAAAACCCACGGTAGGGTTATCATGATTTTTAAATTTTCAATTTTTGACTTTTCTCGAATTCTTGATACCAATCATGCATAGTGTGCATATACCAAAAATTACCATAATCGGTTAATATTTAGAGGTTATTTGGGAATGCACTTTAAGAACCCTTTCCTGAAACTCAGCTTCGTAGTAACGAGAAGTTGTGTGCAAATTAAATCAAGTAAACCCAGAGGTTTAAATTCTGTCTTGTCTGTCAGTGAATAGATTAAGAATTTAACTACTTAAAGGACATTGACCGTCCATGTATTAGAGTTGGACCAAGTGCTGCCCAGAATAAATAAGTACATAGAACATTATGTTCCTTGGACTAATACTAGTCTGCAAACTAGTCCAACTTAGTCAAGAAGTTTGGAGTAAAGGCATTTTTTTTTTAATAATAGGCGTTAGTTCACTGTCTCACTTGATGGTAAGCGATAATGTGGTTGAAGCATAATTGCCTAGAAATAACCTATTCACTTTTGACTTCTTGATTGTAGCTGTCAGGAAACATAGACTCGAGCCAATTCAACCTCTTAGCAGTGCGCAAAATGAATATGTTCCCAAAACAGGCTAAAAGTGGGCAACAGGAAGGCCGCAAATGATGACGAAGAAGTAGATTCCAAGAAATAATAATAATATTCCACAACTATCACACAACGCCGTCTAGTCTCAAACTAAGCAGAGCTTGGGATGTCATGCTTCATATCCAAATAAATGTTTTGAAACAAAAGTATATCAATTTTTAGTATTTTTCAGAGCCTGTTTCCCTTGTTCGTAAATGATAGTGCATGTTTGTGTCACCGGTTCACACTAACCGACTAATTACAATTTGGTGCGTAGTCAACGCCCTATGGATGTTGCGCTGTGTTTAGAATAGCAGATCAGGTAAACATTGTTGTAGTACAGGGAAGGTTGACTGCATGCCCTTTGACTGCGTATCACTATATACATACATGTGTTTTAGAATGTTGGCGGTGTGACAGTCATTCAAACTTCAAAAAATTCACAACGTTTTTTATTTCACACAGGCCTATACGGGGACTCTTAAAACAACAGAAACTAGTGTATGCATCCCTTTTTGGGGGATGAAAATGCAGATGAATAAAAAAAAAAATTTGAGTATGTAATAAAATTAGTTGTTCCCTCTTATTTTGTACAGAACAGCTGATTTAATAATATATACTTAAAATCTGTCGTGGCAAAATCTTAGAATTGATGAATGAAATGTTTGCAATTCATGATATAACTGGCTAAAACTATCCAAACGTTTGATGCTACATCACTCCATGTCCAAACATGGAGTGATGTAGCATCAAACGTTCCGTTCCATATTACTAATTTCGGGTGTCTTTTTATTAAAAAGGTTCAATAAATATTCTAAATAAAGGAGAAATTCATTTATTGCTCAAAAATAGTTTAAACAGTTTCTGGCGTTCGTTTAATGAATGAATAGGAACGTCATGAATGCGTGAAGCACAGGACCATCCGTTGTGGTGACACTTAGGGGAGGCTTATATCCAACTGTGGACATCCTTCGGCTGAAATGATGATGATGATTCGTATAATATTAAGAAGTATATTTGGCAAAAGACCAAAATTCTTTTTTGTCGAAAGAAATCAATAAATTTGAATGAAGCTTAGTATTATGAGGTCACAGCACTTTTGTTACTCATAATACTTTGAACATAAAATTTATCGCAATGATATAGGTAATACTAAAGTGACTCCAGTACCTGTACTGGTGAATAACATAGCTGTTTCACAAATATCACAAATGCTTCACAATATCATGAAATAGTCATCCGTTTAGTTAATACTGTTAAACGCAGAATTTCAGATTCGGTTATCCATATCATCTATATTATATTAAAATGAATTCCTGTTTCCGTGGTCACGCCAATCACACGTGTAAGGCTGGACCGATTTCGCTAATTCTTTTTTTGTTGTGTTCGTTATTGTGAGGAGAAGGTTCTTATGGAAAAAAAAAAATGAAAATTAGTGTAGTATAGAGTAGAGTAGGGTAGTGTAGGGTAGAGTAGGGTAGAGTAGGGTAAAGTAGGGTAGAGTAGGGTAGAGTAGGGTAGAGTAGGGTAGAGTAGGGTAGAGTAGGGTAAAGTAGTGTAGAGTAGGGTAGAGTAGGGTAGACTAGGGTAGAGTAGAGTAGAGCAGGTTAGAGTAGGGTAGAGTAGGGCACTGAAGGGTGGAGTGGAAAAGAGCGAGAGCAATGCCGCGAGGGCAAAAGCTAATGATATAATAATATAATGTAAAATACGCCTATATGAACACTTCACGCAATGTTCAATAGGCTAGTTGCCGTAAAAACTATAATTAGTTCGTCTTTTAGATTATTCAAAAATTAAGGACACGTATTTTTTTTATTTGTAAATTAAACCAAAAATGACAAAGATATAGCCCATTAAAGTTACGCGTAACGTCACGCCGTGCTGAATTTTTTCGCACGGGGTGACGTCACACGTAACTTTAATGGGCTATATCTTTGTTATTTTTTGTTTAATCGAAAAAAGAAAAAATACGTGTCCAATATTGTTTTATAATCTAAAATATGGACTTAATAAAATATTATTATTTTGACCCTGGAAACTACCCTATTCTTAGATCAGGGATCGAACCATGACGTTTTAAAATGTCAAGCGTGCGAGTGAGAAAGAGGGATCGTGCTATTCACCTTAAATAACTCCATTCCTTTAACCGTTCAGTTTAGATCGTCAAATGGATCGCTGTAAGAGCTCTTGATAAGGCCTTAGGTATTTAGCAGCATAGAAAACCAATAAATCCATTTGCTTTGGATTAAAATCGCGGCGCAATGAAATCGTGTATTTTTTACTTCAATCACTGTAATCCAGAAATGAGAAAATCTTTGGCCTCGGCTCTATAAAAATTAATTTCCAAGTTTTTTCATAAGGCGTCATTAAAATTGAAAACGACTGCTTTATTTCGTTCCTAGTATTCACAAGAAAGTAGTTTATGTAAGTGCATTGAATGAAATAAAACAGTTTTTTAATAACATTTGAAGATTTGTTCATTTATTTCAAAGATTACATGTAGCGGAGATGAGAATGTTGGGATGGATGTGTGGTGTGACGAGAATGGATAAAGTGAGAAATGAGTATATTAGAGGAAGTTTGAAAGCTTGTGTGCACTGTGACTGAAAAGTTGAAAAAAAATAGGTTGTCTTGGTCTGGTCATGTGAAGAAAAGGGAAAGTGCAAATTACTAAAAGAGTTTTGAGGATACATGTACATGGATGGAGAGGGAGAGGAAGGCCGAAGAAAATATGGATAGATTGTGAGAGAAGTGATATAAAAAAAGGGAGTTAGTGATAGTTTGACGGGTGATAGGACAGAATGGAAGAAAGAAACGTGTTGCGCCGACCCCAAGTAATATGGGGTAAGGGCAGGAAGAAGGAGAAGTAGATTTATTCATTTGAGTTTTAGCGATTTCGATTCATGACATATCCATACTTGCTTAAAAGATAAAAGTGACAACCATCACAGATACATCGCTAGATCAACGAATCCAGAAAATATTTAAGTACTAAGAAAAACGACTACAACATCTAGAATTTTCACATTACTTACAGAATTCCTGCTTCCTCTGCACTCTGTATAAATTTCAAGCCTTCTCAATGAAAAACTGCCATTTCAGTGAGAAAATACACACACGTCATAGTGAAAATGATTTTGGAATTCTCTCTACCAGTATATAGGACTTTTATTGGATAGCCTGTAAATCAAATAGGTTCTAGACGGTAGGAACTGGTTTGCTTCTATGATGGAAATTACATCCACCAGATAGCTCGCAGCGGGGAATATTTCATTAAATCGGGCGAGCCTAGTAATCATGTTATTGGTGAACGAGACAGCTAAAATGAAAAGCAAGAGTAAATATCTGGTTGTCCGTCGTGTAGTGGAAGCCTTGATAGGCTTACCTTACTTACTCATCACTATGTACGGATTGCATGAAAGTATGGAGATTGTAGCGGATTTTTTAAGTTAGACAATGAGTACACAGATATTTTTTCAGTAGAAAATCTTTAAGTAATTGTGTGTGTATTTTTTGCCAATTTGTATATTTACTTTTGTTGTACCTAATTTGGTGTAAGCTTTGCCATGAAAAACAATAGTATATTCTGGACACTAGTACATACCAGTGTCCAGATATTCTATTGCTTTCCAAAATAGTCTTGTATAATATGATAATAATTATGTAATATTTCACAATTATTACACAACGCTGTCTAGTCTCAAGCTTAGCAGAACTTGTGTCATGAGTACTAGACAACTGATAAACATACTTATCTATTTCTAAATTCATACATACTATAGATAAATTACACGCAGACACAGAATAAATGGTCGTGTTCATCACACAAAAATTTGTCCTGGGTGGGAATCGAACCAATGACCTACGGCATAGCGGTCAGGGCCACTAACCACTAGACCAACAGGCCAGTCGAATGTATGCAATGCGTTGGTGTGCCAAGAATAAACAAATAAGCATCTCCTCCTGCTTCGCTGAATTTTTAATAACTAAGCCTGTGTTCACGGTAACTCTATCGAACTAACCTGCAACCCTGGGAGTATAGGGGCTCTAGCTTATTATCGATCTCGTTGACTTTACGTTAATTGGTATTGAAGCAGGATTTCTTTTATTCAACGTCAATCACTCGTAAAACATAATCCTCCTTCTGGCGAAGTTGTGTAAAATTAAATCTTTTTATATAATGACTAGCTGTACCCCTCGACTTCGCTCCCGCTCTACCCTACTCTACCTTACTCTACCCTATTCTACCCTACTCTATCCTATTCTACCCGACACTACCCTACTCTACCCTACTCTACCCTACACTAACCTATTTTCATTTTTTCCATAACAACCTTCTCCTCACAATAACAAACACAACAAAAAAAGAATTAGCGAAATCGGTTCAGCTGTTCTCGAGATTTGCGCTTAGTAACACATTTAGCGATTCAGTTTTATATCATAGACTAGCTGCCCCGACAAACGTCGGTCTATCAAGATATTGGACTGAAGTAATGAAAAAACATAACGCACTAAATGTCAAAGTCAAACGTTATATCGTATAAAATGTCAAATGTCATCGAGAGAGCGATTGAAGAGTGAATATATTTATTGTGAAAATGATTTCCTCTAATTACATAAATGCAAAAATTATGAATGTACTCGTATTACAGACTTTCTATGATTGTAATAACTCTTTCATAGATTATAATTTACCGATATAATATGAAAAAATCACATACGATAAATCAAATCAAATTAATTTCCAACATAACCATGTCTTTATTTATTAAAAAAAGTTTACAATTTCTTGCGATATTTTACAATCTGACGGCGATTGCAATTTTCTGATATTCTTTCGTACGACGTCACTTAAATAGCTTAGAACGCATAATATTATAAAGTGGTTAGAGTAGCACTGTAAGCCATGCACAGACCGTATCAGCAACGGTATTTTTTTCCGTGCATGGCTCGCGGCGTTATTGGTTGGTCACGGAACGGTCTAGTGGATAACAGTTTGTATCATGTTTCTTTCCGTGATCGAATTGTTCCTACCTACGTCATGGTATGATAATTAATTATTGTGTATATAAGACCCACTTAATTAAAACACGCCGTATCTCTAAACTTAGTTCAATTTTAAAATAGTTCATATTTAGTGTTAATTTATTTTTGTGTATTTAAGTACACAGCCTGAAACACAGGTTCACCCTATTTCAGGCAAATAAGCAACTGTGTTCTTTTTAATATTTAAAATACTTTATTGTAAATGTGCACTATGCTATAAATAAACGATTTTATTATTATTATTAATGAGCAGTATTTATTTATTCATTAATACTTCATGCACAAAAAAATATAAAAGTAATAATAATAATATTCTACAACTGTCACACAACGCCATCTAGTCTCAAGCTAAGCAGAGCATGTGTTATGAGTACTAGACAACTGATAAACTTACTTATATATTTCTAAATACATACATACTATAGATAAATTACACCCAGACACAGAACAAATGATCATGCTCATCACAAAGATTTGTTCTGGGTGGGAATCGAACCCACGACCTCCGGCATAGCAGTCAGGGTCACTAACCACTAGACCAACAGGCCTGTCTACGTACGTACGTACGAAAAGTGGACCTACTGCCCTAGGCATTTTCTTCTAGTAAACCTTTGGGTGATGCAGAGAAAAATAGTGAGAAAAAAGAAAGAGATAAGGTGAATACAAGAATTGATATACTAATAAATCATAAATATAATACAATAATTAGGTACTATTATAATATTTACCTACTCAAATGAATAAACTACATAAAATACATACAGTATCCTTTTGCCACAATAGTTTGCAACGCCACCGGTATTTGTGGTATGGTAAAGATATCTAAATACGATAAAACCAGATCAAATGATTTCAAACCGTATTTCTGCAAATGAAAAACGGTTTTATTGTGTGGTGGGAAATTATCAATTGATTAAAACTCACCAGTATTCTTTTAGTGGCCCTATGCATTTTAGAGCTGCGGTAACTCTTTTGATTAATCCCACAATTACCATGGCAGGTATCGGCTTTTGTAAACCCCGTCAATTTTGCTGACAGCTCTTTGAAGCGTGCGTGAAATACCAACAACGCGACGTCAACCGGGGCGTAGTCCTTTTCTACCGAACGTTCGCATTTCATCAATTAATTTACTAAAAAAACATTAAACGTAAACAAACATACGGTATCTTTAAAACATACTTTGATGTGGGTTCGATATTAAATGTTCAAATAACTATATGTGTTCTTGGAAGCCCTCCTAATTCATACAGTCCTAATGTACCTACGCCCTTTCTTTTACCAGACAGAACAAAAATATTATTTCTTATTATGGAGATACAAAAATAATAATATATTTTACGTAAAATAATGTAAAGGGCTTATCCAATATTTTCAGACAATATTTTCAAGTTTATAAGTACCTACCTTTAAGATATCTATAGGTACATGTAAATAAAAATGGCCAGCTAACTTCTTTATTATTATTATTGAGAGGCTCACGTTTGACTACTATTTTGCCTGATGGTAAGCGACAATGTGGTCGACGACGGAGCATGTGTGCCTAGAAGTAACCTATTCACTCTTGAATTAATGGGATTACAGACGTTATCCTCAAGGGAAAGGAGGCGAGCTATGGCATGTACAGGGAATCCACGTGCGCGTTATAGATGCCCACAGGCTGTGGCTTGGACCAAACATGTCATACGGATGAAGCGAGGATGATGCGCGGCATATAATTCTGTAACATTTAAGGACAAAGAGAAAGCGTAGATTTAGCTATAGAGTAATTTCGAGTCAAAGAAAATTCTTTCGCGGCGCATAAACCAAGATGCCGTATCGTTTAATGAGGAAAATTCGCACCACCAGTTGGCGCCACCTAGCTGTCAGGTCTTTTCCTTTGAAAAAGTATGTGAAAAGTATACATGACGTTGACGTCTGACGTTAGATGTTGACGTTAATGTTTAACTAATGTCATTAATATATGCGTTTTAACAGGTGCTTGGACCTTACGGCTCAGTGCTGCCACCTGGAGAACATAATTTTAGAATACCCTCATTAATATTGTCGATTGATTTACAATATTATCTCTCAATATTACCGTTAAAATATCAATAAAGCCTGCTTCAAACAAACGGAGTATAATTGTAATGTCAAAGGGTTTCGGCATTAATTAAATCAAAAAGCGATGATTTGGGCACAAAGCGAGGTATGCGTCAGCACCAGTTCTTTGTAGTGGTCATATGGGAGTTCGGGCACAAAGCGAGGTATGCGTCAGCACCAGTTCTTTGTAGTGGTCATATGGTTCATATGGGAGGCCCATTGTTTGCTTATGGTTTATAATTCTACCTAGAACTGCTGTGTGATTGACCGTTGATCCCTATTTCCAGCAAGTACTGAATGGTTGGAATTTATTTGGTGCTTTCATTTTGGTTTGATTGTGTACCTATTCATTTGTAAATACACCTACTTTTTGTTTAAGGGCCCTTTTCCTGTCACGCGTTTTTAGCCCGCACGCGGTTCTCTTGCGCTTGCGGACTGCCCGCATCCTATCATTTGATATATGTTTTTCCTAACATGAGGCTAGCACGCGCGCGGAACGCGGATTGGCTGCGAGCGCGCAGACCGCCTGCGCGCAATCCGGATGCGGGCAATGATCTTCTGCCTTCAGTGTTGTTTTTACTGTGAACTTCAGTGTTGGCTGCACGCATGCTCATAGTCCGCATAAATCGCAAACAAGTTTACCCACTGGCGCCACGCGCAACATTGCAGCAGCAAACGAAATCTTTGTCTTGCGTGTGGCCCGGAGCGTGCTATCACCCGCATGCGGACGAAACCCGTGGGCGGGATAAAATACGCGTGACAGGAAAAGGGCCCTCACTGTTCTGTATAGTGAAGGAAAACATTCGTTGTGAAAAAACTGGTATATTTTGCAAAAAAAAGATGTGTGACATATTTATGCCAAACCAAATTGGGCCTGCTCAATTTCTCAGAGTTGTCTGTGTTGTTATAGTGAGAACGATATCACACAAACATTATATAAATGAACGTTTGTAATACAAGTGTTGATATGTAAGTGTGTGTATGTTTGTAGCTTTTTGACACTCAAGCGGCTGAATAGTAGACTGTATTATTCCTTGGAAACTTTTTTTCCTGTTATTACGTTTCCTTGGAGTAAAAATAGAAACTCTCACGGGCAACGACGGGCAAGCCTGTTGGCATATTATCATTATATGCTTTGATTATAGCAGACAAAGAGAGAAAATGTTAAAATAATGTGTAAGTACTCCGCTTCAATTTTATTAAGGCTCGACCGAGATCTCGGTCTCGGTCTCAGTCTCGGCATCCTCGGCTATAAATCTAACCAAGAAATTTGTCGCGGTTCTCGGCTAACTATAGCCGAGATTCTCGGTCATAACCGAGATTGTAACTTTGTTCCGATCGGCATTCAAATTTTACCGAAATAGAGCTAGAAAGCTTTCTTAAAGAGCCAAGACTGCAAAGAAATGCTAATATTTTTGAGTATTGGTTATCGTCACCTTATAAGGTGCTTAGGCTTGCAACAAATACGTTTTTATCTGCGCCGCCTACTAGCGTATCAAATGAACAACTGTTTAGCAAAGCTGGACGATTGTATAACGAGAGGCGACGCCACTCTTTGAAGGGTGAAAATGCCGAAAAATTGCTTTTTTATGTTATAATGTTATTTAACTTTGATTATTAAAACAGTTAATTTTGTTAAACAGGTAGTACATTTTACATTCTCGGTCTCGGTCTGGTCCGAGAACAAAAAACCCATCTCGGTCGAGCCTTAAATTTTATATTTCGCTATCTATTAGTATATCAATTGACATATATATTTATTATGTTTAATTAATAATATTTAAGACATTAGTACCTTGACCTCCAAACCCCTATTTTCTTTCGTTCAGTCCATTTGTCTGTAATAGTTTGCCAAGTGCGATGAGACCACCCTTTTTAAACTTAGTTTTTGCAAATGTTTATCCTATTCACATTATGAGGTAAACAATAAAGTATATCTATTTAAATAAAAATGAATCTCTTTCCCTTGGTTACGGCCATCACGCGTGAACGGCTGGACCGATTTCGCTAATCCTTTTTTTTGTTGTGTTCGTTATATAGGGTAGGGTAGAGTAGGGTAGAGCAGGGTAGAGTAGGGTAGAGTAGGGTAGATTAGGGTAGAGTAGGGTAGAGTAGGGTAGAGTAGGGTAGAGAAGGGTAGAGTAGGGTAGAGTAGGGTAGAGTAGGGTAGAGTAGGGTAGAGTAGGGTAGACTAGGGTAGACTAGGGTAGAGTAGAGTAGGGTAGAGTTGACAGCTTAGCTAAAAGGTATCACAACATAACTATTAATCGGTGTAAAGTTCGCCAGGTCAGCTAGTGATAAATAAATATCTAAACCATATCATCTGTAGATTTCATAGTCAATTTTAATGCAAGATAAGGTTTTGTTTAAAGTCAAAGTAAAATATTTTATTTCACATAGACCTTCATGGGCACTTATAAAACGTCAGAAGCTAGTGCACGGTTCCAAATTGGTCGTTTCCTATGGAGAAGAACCGGCAAGAAACTCTATGGTTACTCTTTTTAAAAAAGTGGTTTTTATTACAATATTGATAGATATTAGGTAAGAAAAGTGTAGACTAGTCAATATTATACACAAAAGCACGATAAAAATCATCATAATAAAAAAAGTAAGTGGTAATAGGAGATTTGTTCGAATAAAATTCAGTGGCTTTTTTAATTATTCGCTAAATGATTCATAGAGGATTATTGTGAGATAAAATTAATGTAGTTCTTTATCTCAAGTGTCTGCACAAATGGACAATATTGAACGGACTTAATCTCGGTAAAATGGAGCTTAAAATTTTATTGTGGTGTTGACAACCTCAGCAAAGCTTGCCGAGAAGGTTGACTTAATACATTTGCTGTACTAACATAGCGCGTACCGGGATATTCACCGGTTGGTACCACGTTATATTTAAAGCGACTAAAAGGGCCTCTGCGGGTTGGTTTCGGCCCCTCGTACGCCTTCCATGATCTCAGGGTCCTGAGATAAATAAATGTATGTGGCCTACCCAAATGTCCTTTCTTTGGCATTATTCGTCAAGTCGTTGAGCTCCTTAGTAGTCCTGAGTTGAGCTACACGCATTCTGACAAATGCTTGCACTGACTGGACAGATCCTCTTAGAACTATGTGGGTTCTTTCTTCAAAAGACCATCTCAGGCTCAATCTGCATGGTTCTCATATATGATTTGACCATTACATGTTTTGCTGTATGGATTTTAAAAGAGACTTTGACCCCTGAGTTTGTTTCGGTGTTTCTTCTCAGGGTAGTCAGCTAGGAAACACCGGCCTAATCTAGCATTAACTGACGAAAAAAAAAAATTGACGTGTAAAAGTGTTTTTATAAAACCTACTTGCAAAATAAAGATCATTTATCATTTATTTATCATTTATAAAAATGATAATAATTATTTATTTTAGTACTTTTACAAAGAAAAACATCTATAAAACCAACTTATGAATACTTAGTAGTACTAAGTTCTGAAAAGATTTTCTTAATTACTTAATTATTTGACAGTTGGTCCTGTTGGTCTAGTGGTTAGTGGCCCTGACTGCTATGCCGGAAATTGTGGGTTCGATTCCCACCCAGGACAAATGTTTGTGTGATGAGCACGATCATTTGTTCTGTGTCTGGGTGTAATTTATCTACAATATGTATGTATTTAGAAATATATAAGTATGTTTATCAGTTGTCTAGAACTCATAACACAAGCTCTGCTTAGCTTGAGACTAGATGGCGTTGTGTGATAGTTGTGGAATATTATATTATATTAATTATATATAAACTACTTTAATTTACACATGTTTATAATTTTACCTATTAATATAGTACCACCATTACAACTTGTAGCGTCTTGCCTAAGATAGGTTAACCAAAACCTGTTTCAGGCCATCACCAGAATAACATAACAGTTTATTTTTGGTTCAATTAAACTATAAAAGTATACTATGATAATTAACAAATACGGTTTAAAAAACAAAAACTACAAAATAAACATCTATAAAATTATTGAAGTAATTCAAAAAGATTTTCTGTGTCTGTGTAGCCAAGTTTTCCCAAATATTCGGAACTTGTAACTAACACTTCTTCTTCTTCTTTTCGTGTCGATCTCTCAAACTGTACTTTTTCTGACCAATATTTGGCAACCTGTACAGCTCTATAGTTGGCCTCGCATAGATCCTGAAAACAGCAGGTGGTTATGCAGGATGGGCAGCATAGCAGGTGGCGCATGTCCTGTGGAGAGGCTCCGCACTGGCACTGTGTTAGAGATGGGTTGAGGAAGCCCCATTTGGCCAGATTGTTTTGGCCGCTGCAAAAAACTAACACCGTAACTGAGCTTCTTACATAAAACTGGTATCTATCAAAATAAATGAATTAACTGGATTCACTGATACACTTGATTGGAGAGTTCTAGTTCATTGATAAAAATAATTTACTTTATCTGCTGGTTTAGATGGACTAACACCTGTAGATAAGCAGTTCAAGTGGAGGGTCGTAGTTTTTTACACACAAAGTATTTGTTCTTATAAACTTTCAGACTAATTTACAATTTTTTTCCTACGGTTTGTAGCTTTTTATTTCCTTCAGAAGGTAGTTACAGAAGTTTCTATACCTTTTTATATGTTCCAAGAACGTCGTTGTCAGGTGTGAGTTTAGATTTAAATTAAAGTTTAGATTGTCTTATAACGAAGAGCTCTGGTATAATCCAGGGTTTGACATAACTATATTATCTAGGCATTTTTATAGTGAATGAATTTTTAATTATTGCATGTTGCTGTGAGCCTATAAGGTAGTTTAGTGAAATATTTGCGTCGCATGAGTTGTGAACTGGGTCAAAATGTATGCTACGTATGTCATTTTTAAGTTTTGTCATATTGACTTTGGTATAGCTGCGCATGCAGTCTTTCATAAATAATGATAATTCTAATGTTAGTAAAATTGCACTATGATCTGTCAGCGAAGAATTAGTAAAGAATGTTTTGGATCGTTTTTTTCGTTTTCAAAATAATATTATGATTTAAGCATGACCCACTTTGATGCGTGGATAAACTGGCAACAGTCCGTGATATGAGCAAAAGTTTAAGTAATTATGACTATCGATTTTCTCTGAAGCAATGATAATATTTATGTTACTAGTAGAATATTTTTGTAATTACAAAACTTTTCCAGAAGTGTGTTATGAGAGTCAATAAATCGGTCAATATTTTAAACAGCTATTGATCAGCTCCGATATAGTAATCGCAATGATTAAGCAGTTATTATCCAGAACTGTTGGATCCTCTTCCGTTGCTTTCAGATTTTCCTTGTTATACACTACTAAGCCCTCATTTTGACTGATTTGTCGATTGGTATTGTGTTGTTTTTTTTTTTTCGGTGGATAAAAATCATCTCGATGACATCTCCTGCTTTTGGGCGGAGCGGGATATAGTGTCAGACTCTTACTGACTAAAAAATCCACCCTGTTCCTTCGTTGCCTTTCACACCGAGGCCGAGCCTCCATCTCGGAAACAGACCGACAAATTAAGCGTTTGGTTAGACAATCAACACTCTGTGAGGACAATAATTATATCACAGCTTATGCCAAGATTCTGTAATAATACTTCAAAACCATTCATATATTTGTTCATCCTACCAATATTTTGGGTGAGCACGGTTAATGTTTTATTTACAGCAGGAATAAAACGTTTACAGTCCTCGACATTACATATTTTAGTATCAGACACAGAAAAGCTATCTAGGTCATAAAACAAGTTATTGACTATAATTACAGTTACTATTTAAATTTTAAATAATAAAACTATCCTATTTTATTTTATAACTATAAAATTAGACTCCTGTTAGCGTGCTGAAAAAGTTGTGAAATCTATTTAATTCCTAAATTAAAATAAACTCAAGAATCTCATATTGAAAACCTAATTTTGTTATCAAACTCCTAACAACAAAAATTGAAGCACCCAAATTGTTGAATCCCATCTGTCTTCATAGCATTTGTCTGTTTAATTACTCTAATGCCCACCGAATAAATTACTGTTTGCTAATGAACTACCAACATTATCCTAACGATTGTTCTTAGCCAACTTTTAAAGCCACAACTGTTTATATTCCCGCATTAAAAGCTCTCCCAATCCTATTAAAATAAAAATAAAACAGAATATAGAGCAACAAATTTTAAAGTCGGTGGCGCGCTCCGCACTGCCTCAGTCCCGCACGTGAAACTTTTCTAATATATTAAAAATTTCCCCGTACAAACATGTTGCATTAAAGTCGGAAAGTATCTACAAAGTAGCATAAATACCTACACACGAGGGAATTTATTGACTACCTTATCACAAGACGACGAACGAAATGTCCACACGACAATGACACTATTATTGTGAAGATAAAAGTTTCTGAGTGTGTGTGTTTGTTACATCTCCACGCTCAAAAGGACATACCGATTTTTTTCATGAAGTTCGCCACAAGAAGAAATAAAGAAAGAAAGAAAATTCATTTGACACAACACAATGCACATACACTAAGCAACACTACTACTATACAACATGCAAAAAATACAATTGTGCGCCTCACGGCAGCACCAAAAATGATAGGATATTTACCCAGGGTAATTTGTATACCCAGAGTATGTTCCCTTGGGATAATTTTGTTTTTATTTATTTTCTGACATGTCACAGTTTCCCAGCACAGTACTAGATTAGATAGACGACACTTTTACTCTTGACAGATTACGGATTTACAAATTTAATAAGTCAAATAGATCCCTTTCCAAGGTACGCATAAAAATAAGTTTAAGAAAATACCCAATTACAAGTCCTTGTAGACTTGTAATTGGATATTTTCTTGTACTTTATTTTTGTACAATATTTCCTTATCATCATTATACCAAGAATTTATCCTTTTTCTGGAAACAGGATCATGAATCGTTTAATGAAGTAGCGATTATAATGATGATGCCATGATGATGAGGCCATGGTGGGAATATCTCGCAATCTCTATTGAGCATACGTAACCTAATGGTGGTGACGTCACATTTCAGTATGTGCATCCTTATACTAGGTTAGAAAACTTGATAAATATAATTTTTGATTTTTTGTTTTTTTTTTTCTTAGTTTATTGCCGGCTCATCTCTATAGGAAACGACAAATTTGAGGACATGTACTAGCTTCTGACTTTTAATAAGTGCCCATGTAGGCCTATGTGAAATAAAAACATTTTGCATTTTGAAAACGAAATTATTTTTTATGTACTTCTTGCGACTTCGGTGCCAGTGCCCATGTAGGCCTATGTGAAATAAAAACATTTTGAAAACGAATTTATTTTTTATGTACTTCTTGCGACTTCGGATAAAGTTTCTGTTTGACACAAAAAAAAAAATTGAGTAAGGACCCCAATGGTTTTTATTATTTTCGTTAAATAGAAAATACAATACCTAAAGCTGGTGTAGTAGTAGTCCTTCTCCGAAATAATGTTGTAATAACAGAGATTATAATTTTTTTCTGCCTTTTTAAAACGTGTAGGTGTATTAGTCAGCTTATTCAAGGTATAGTTTACAGAGAGAAATCAATTAGAAATTAAACATTTAAAAATATTACCGTCGTAATTTTTGCGAACGTAATATAATTTCTTCAATCAAATTAATCTGCCTAGCTTTTTTCCAAATAAGTTGAGGCGCTTGACGGCTATTGGTGGGTGGTTTCGGGCGCCTGACGGCTACTTTGGGCGGCTTCGGGCGCCTGAGAGCTGCCTAAGCAGTCGATAGCATACCTAAGTGTCGCCGCACATGCCACAGCCACAAACGACGCTACGAGAAGCTAGACAGAGTTCATTATAATACTGCGCGTATGGGTTAAAAAAAAATGTCGCGCTCTTCCTTTGTAGCCGCTTCTAGCTTCTTGTAGTAGCGTTTGTGGCTGTAGCATGTGGTCCGTGTGTGGCGACACTAAGGGTTTTGGCTGGGCGTTGATGAGTCACTAAGTGAGTCAGGACTATATGTAGTTGCGAAGCAGTAATGCTAGAAAAGGAGGCGGCAGCACGCGCGAGGCAATGGCCTTCGCGCCCCAGCCGGTATTCCGATCCTGATTTCCAGCCACCGTAGGTGCGGGCTTGCGGACGGTGAGCAATGGGTAGCTCGCCGTCCGACCGTCCGGTAACCGTCTGGACCGAGCCCAAGCCGTCGACGGCGCGTAGTATTCTACACGCGCCTCAAGGTGTTGTCAGCAACCGTAGGGGCCCAGCTGAGTCGAAGCCTACTGGGGCCATGGGTGATGCGAAAGAGTTCCCCGGGACCCTGGAACAATGGCAAAGAAAGAACAGGAGTGATTGTTTAGTCAGTAAAAGTCTGACACGCTCTCTCGTACCGCTCAAGAGCAGGAGATGTAATAAGATGATTTTCCCACCTAAAAAAAAGGATAATATGTAATAATAACACCGTTGCTCATTAACAAAGGACCTACTCTGGCTTTGCTTGGGTTATTCAATAGTTACGTAGGACTGACAGCTGCTGTAAACCTTTGTCAGGAAATGAGCAGAACGGTGATGAAAACCGCTTCGAGGAATACAGAGCCTTTGGCAAGACCTACCTAGAGAGACTTGATCGGTTGGTTTCAATATTTAATAGATTCAGATTCAGATATTTTTATTTGTAGAACATAGGTAGGTAAACAAAATTACAGAATGATGTGATGTTAATATAAATGAACAACTACGTCTTGCCGTCATGGCGTACAAATATTTGCATTACAATCAGATCTCTGAACCAAGTAACAAAGTCTTAACTTACATTTAATTAAGACATCGTTTTTTGTTTATCGTAAATATATAAAAATATGAAAGAAATTAGAGGCAGTGGTAGCGTGACGGGTGGCAGCACAGAATGGAAGTAAAAACGTGTTGGGCCGACCACAAATTACACGTAAAGAAAATATTGTGAATATTTTCCTATAAATTATCTTGCTTGAACTTCTGTTGGAATTATTGATTTATTTTAAACGACTTCCAAAAAAGAAGGAAGTTCATAAGTCGTCTGATTTTTTTATTAAGTATATTATTTTTGTGAAATCTTGTTTCACGTTCCAATCTTTCAAATTCCAATCTAATCTAATCATCGATACCCACAACTGATAAGTGGAAAATATTTTTTTTTAATGAAATAATACAACCGACTTTCGTGTTCCTGGTTTGGTTTTTTATTTTTTGACACCGATATTTCTGAAATTAAAGTTGTTTTGCATTAATAAGTTTATTTTTTAAGTCGATTATACTTTATTGTATAAAAGTTTTTTTATTAAGCGTTTCGAACGTAATGAATTTATTTCAGATAATAAAATAAATATGCGCACAATATTTTTTACTTACGTATTCGTTCCAATCGTGCTAGCACTCTTCTATATACTCTTTATCTGTGCTGACAATATCACATTATCACGGGAAAATTGATGCTGTAGCTCGCCTAGTGCGCAAAACACGGAGCCTTTAGTGAGAGCGACGAGCAGAGATGACAAAGAAAACTAGGAGCCAGTCAAAGAAGTATATCCAGTGTTCGACATAAAGGACGGTTGTAAAGGAAGGTCCGGCTCAGGAACGTTGGCAATATAGAGAAAGCAGCAAAAATGAAGAGTTCTTATGGAGTTTTTGCTTTCAAAAAGGTAGTCCTCGCAAATATCGTCAGATGTCATTACTTGAACTACAAGGCTTTGAAATAGCAAAGCAAAATAAAAATCACAGGCACTCGCAATAAGATGCTCAAAGATTGCATCTGAAGATGAGCAGGAGAGTAATAAGATTTTTATTTTCTTCGTTTTTCACACTGTTAATCTTAGGGATCCGTACGCGAAGGGTAACCAACGGAATATATTACTAAACCTCCAGTATCTCTCGGTTCGTCAACAGGCTGTGTCGTCATTATGTTGAAATTTCACTTAGTTTAAATATGTTTTTATTGCTACTATAACAAACAATAACAGGTCTCATAAAGTTGCCGATTTTAAAAGGGGTTTCGTTGAAGTGTACAACAATATAAATAAAGTAAAAAATACATTCAAATTGGCTTTTCTACATGACTTCAGTCTGATAGGTATTTGTGCCAAAACATGAAATAACAATATATTTATTTTGAATTTAGGTGATTTAAAATGCGTAGCCGTTTAATATCCGTATGGCAAAATCTTATTTCCTGGTGAGACAAGATAACAATATTATAATAATGAAATGATCGGGAGAGGTACTTCACATTCAGAAATAGTTAGGGAAAGCTGTGACGAACTTATATTAAAATAATAATTGGGAAAAACATTCCTGAGGAAATAGTACCGCAATAAAAATTTACCTACTATAAATTTATAAATGTGATAATCTGTCTGTTCAATCAGTCACACGTCAAATGGGATTACATTTCCAAAACCCGCGTTTGTAATCGAATTCCATTTATGGCCCGGATTCGAAGATAGGACTTTTTATCCTAATATTAGGTACCTAATATCAGGATAGAAATATCTTCCATCTCAAATTAATAATTCAAATTTTAGACTCAAGGTAAAGCCGCTGAAAAAAGCTAGAGTGCGTCTACTGAAAGCGTAACCTGGAGTTTTTTTTTAAATTAAATTGGCAACATTGTTTTGCTGCCAAAATCACGTAAAAGTCTATGGTTGCAATTGTCAGTTTTTGGAAACAGATATTTATTTTTCAAGAATAATTGCTTAATTATGGGAAGAACAATAAACAGTAACGTGCGAAAACTGCTACACACTATGGTTAATAAATTTAAGCAAAAACAAGAAGAGAAAGAAGGTGTTTTCAATGAAAACCAACAATGTTTATATACGATTTCTGAATTTTTAAGTTAGTATGACGTTATAATCTTGATCCTTGTTGACTAATATTATTAGATAGTTATATTTACGATATAATGATATTTTTTTTCTCTTATATTTCTAGATAATCTGACATATTGCGAATTTCATATTTGACAAAAACATCGAACAAAGAAGACTTTTGGTGAATCGACTTAATCAAAAACACATACTAATGAGTGGTAGAATGCGTTCAAAAGCGGTTGAGATATAATGAAAGATTTGCCTTACTCTGTCTGGTAGTGCATCAAAGTCTTCAACTGAAGTTAAAATCGCGAAAGTGCAAGAAATAGTGACTGAAATCTTAGTTCAAGTTTGAGGGAAATAGCTGCTGAACTTTTTGTGTCTCACGAGTTGATCCGTATCATTTGAAGTAATCACTGGAGTATAAAACATGTTCCCTTGACTAATCCCAAAAGATCTGAATTTTCTCTATGCTAAAACGAATCGATTCCGACCCAATAATCTTGAAACACATTATTAGTGTTGGCGAGACGTGATGAAGTTGAAATCATGTTGACTATTTTATTTGATTATCGCGGTGTTGTGCACTTGGTATTCTTGCCAGAAGGCCAAATGGTAATTATAGAATATTATTTGAATATTATATAGCGACATTTGAAAGATCAGATAAAATAAAATAATTTGGAATAATAACTAACATTTTGTGTGTTATTGACCTTTACCGTACACCCACCAAATAATTAAGTCTACACACATGTTTTTTAATAGGATTTAAGTTCTTATACAACTATTATACAATTGTCATAAATACAAAAAATACTCTAGTATCAAAACTTTTTTCTCCTACTATTTCAATAATACCACATTCAAAATTTTTGGTTGTAACCTCTTTTTCTCAGGTCACGCTTTCATTAGACGGACTCTAGTTACATTTTATGTAAGAGAAAAGTAAATAGAGACACGTCAATCGTTCAGTAGGAATATTCCGCAACAAAAGCTATGCGGTAAGTACCCGCCTACATCAAGTAGAAACTTTCCACGAATAAATGAAAATATCGTGGAAAATATTGTCCTAATTAGAACGAATTGATCCAGTGATGTTGGGTAGCAACGATGTACCTCCACTAAACACACTCGGATACCTTTATGTAAATATTTTACCTTGACGTAATTTCCTCATATCGAGTCTAAAACCTGTTTCTTTTTTCTGTCAAAGGTACGCTGCCACAGACGCGGTAAGGGATCCTGTCAAAGGAATAACGAATCCAGAAACCTCTCTGTTTGTTTTTGCTATTTACTATCGGATATCCAATTTTAATTTTACTGAAACCAACGAAAATGCTGAGGCGGAATTCTGTAGACGGATTTCCAACATTTTTCTCGCTATTTTGAATACACGCAAAAGCTATGTCTTTGAAGCATTGAATTACCTGTGTTGGAATGTGTTAATAATTATTTATGTTAGTTCGGATTGTCCATCCAGATTGACCATAATATTCTATTGTCTAGTAGATAGACAATAGAATATTATAGTAGTTTTTGATTTACCATTATTTTATCGTACCCCTGTTAGAGTCTGTCTAATCAGTTAAACGACTTGGGTAACGAATTTTTTGATGCCCTCTGAGTTTACCTCGTTTTTCAGCCTTTTTTACTCGTTTGTATATATTATTATTTTAAGTTTGTATATATATATATACCTAGTGATTATTTATTAGATTAATTGAATTGAATATCAATATACTAAATATCAAATAAACTTGGGTAATTATTAGGATTTAATGAAATCTGATGTAGTCAACACGGGTTCAATAATCAAGGTTGATTAAGAGATAGAGATCATCTTTTACTAACAGAAGAACCTTATGAAAAGTATCGAATATAAGTATTTTTAAATTGATTAAATATTATACAAAATTCCCAAGTCGGTTGACTTATTAGACAGACTATATTAGGCCATATTTCAACAGTAATTAATACACCTTTGTATATGTATATTTTGTGTTCATATCTAATAATTATGATTATGGTTTCCGTAAGACTATCCGTAGTCAAAATATAGCTATCTATCTAAACAAAATATTTTATTTTTTTTATTGTCAAAATTTTTATCTTCTTTAATTAGGCCTGATTTTCAGTAGTCTAATTTTTATTTGAAGAAGAAAAAATGGCATAAAAAAATATTTGAGTATTCATAAATCGATCTTTCTGTTACAATAATATTTATGTTAGTACCAGTACTTCTCTACAGAACTCTTTCTAAGGAGCTCTTTTACTTACTGACGTCATAAGGCTTCACTCGAAGAAAAATAACTCAAAAGGAGAATATTTCCTTGGCGACTTAGCTTCTTACATTTATAAGTATTCTTATACTGTAGATGATTTTCCACGAGCTATGAAATCAACCGGCAGAACAATTTGTAAAATAGTTAATACAACTCAAACTTTTATTACAAACTCGCATGGCTACTTCAATTATTCCAATATGCACTCGATATTCAATTAACAATGAATGAACACTCAAGCGTGCAATCGGACGCAATCATATACGGACACAGCTCTATTTTCATTCCAGGCAATTTTTGCAAGTTGACGGGTGCCGATACAAGGCCTAGACCGATAGTCGAATCAATAAATTAACTTGCAGAAATACTCCAGCAAATCGACTCATCTTTCAATTTCCGTCACAAATTGGTACCGAGTCTAGATGCAGGTATAGAATGAATAAAAATCTTAATTTAACTCATTCTCTCGTACATTTTTGCATTAGGTGTTAGTGGTGGCAGGCCTGTATTTTGTTTGGCAAAATAAAACTACTTTTTACCGTGAGAGGTGTGAAGTGAAAGAGGAATTGTGGAGATTTCATCGTTTTGTGTAGATGAACACCGAATTTAATTATATTGTAGCTTGCACGTTAATTGAATTTATTAGCTGTTTTTAATGTTTATGGCGGATTCTTTTTTAAACCCCGACAGAAAAGAGGGGACTAAGAGTACTCGTATGTCTGTGCGTGTGTGTCTGTCCGTGGCATCGTAGCTCCTAAGCTAATCGACAGATTTTGGTGCGGTTTTTTTTATTTGACAGCTGACGTTATCAAGATGATTTTTAAATACAATTTATGAAGATCTGTTCTGGTATTCAAGGTCATCAGCTCGTTTGTTGACAGTGGCAGGGATCTTAAACACTTAATTGGAAGTGGCTGATAGAACCTTGAAATGCCTACTACTAAACTCGTCGAGTTTGGGCTCATTAGATTCGTCTTAACCAGTTCTAACCATTTTTCATTATAACGAGGACCTGATGCTAAAACCGGGAGGTGGGTGAACCCTAGAATGCTTTCTAGTAATTACATCGAGTTTGGGCTCGTTAGATTCGTCTTAACCAGTTCTTTTACTTTTTATAGATTTTATGCGTGAGGAGCTTTTTTAATTTTGCTAAGTATTATGTTTCATTCTGCATGTTTATTTCAATGTTCTTTTGGCCGAGTAATCCAGAATTCTCAAATTTATCGGTTTATATAGGATGCTAAAAGTCTGGAAAACTCGGAGAAAATTTTAATTTGTACTTTACAAGAAACTTAACCTAAGACTGACAAAAAATTGCCTTACGTAAAGGTAACATTCAGCTTTCTATTTCCATGTAGAGAGAACTAGACTAATTAGTGCCCCGAACGGCACCGGGTGGCACCGTGGGTAGTACTAAACGTCTTTACCCTCGACTAGTTAATGCGTGCTTATTTTGAGGTTTCGCTCTTTGTGGTTACGACTAATGAGCGCCACTTTGAGTTCAACCGAGTATTATTACGTACAGGCTTTTATAAAAAGAATTGAAGCTTTTTTCGGTAGGAAAATCGTCCAATGACATCCCCGCTCTTGGCCGGAGCGGGAGATAGTGTCAGACTTTTACCGACTAAAAACCCACCCCGTTCCTTCGTGCCTTCATACCGGGGCCGAGCTAACCCTGGGCCCAGTAAGCTTCGACCTAGCTGAGCCACTGCTGTT
The DNA here is from genome assembly GCA_910589285.2 of Mythimna ferrago. NCBI lineage: Eukaryota > Metazoa > Arthropoda > Insecta > Lepidoptera > Noctuidae > Mythimna > Mythimna ferrago. Next base: position 18,957,886 of record OU342673.1, on the reverse strand, counting down.
GCTGACAACTCCTTGAGCCGCGCGGGAACAGTGCGCACCGTCGACGACTTGGGCTCGGTCCGGACAGTTATTGGACGGTCGGAAAGCGAGCTACCCATTGCTCGCCGTCCGCCTACAGTGGCCGGAAATCGGGATCGGAATCCCGTTGGCGGCGTGAACGCCGTTCCCTGATGCGGTCGGCCTCCTCCTTTGCTAGCATTACTGCTTCGCAGAAGGAGGCGACCGCCTGCCACTCCTCCTCACTCCGAACCATGGCCTGAGCCAAGGCCTTGCGTGAGAGGTCTCCGCTGCCGATCGCCCCTACGAGGGAACGGCGATGCTCCGCCCAAGCAGGGCAGACTACAACTGTGTGCTCCACCGTGTCCTCCGGGCGTTCCGCATACAGGAACCTCCCGGACTTACCAAAGAACTGGAGCTTAGAATTTGTTTTTACAAAATAAAACATTTCATTTATTAGTTAGTCTAGCGGCCCGTCCCGGCTTCGAACGGGCAATATATATATATATAGCTTATGCTACTCAGGGTGAATGTAGCTTTCCAATGGTGAAAGAATTTTTGAAATCGGCATAGTAGTTTTTGAGTTTGTTCATTACAAACATACACACAAAAATACAAAATGTTCCCTCTTTATAATATTAGTGTGGACTAGCTGTGCCCGCGACTTCGTTCACGTGGACTACAGGATTTTGTATTTATATTTTTTAAAAGAAAAGAATGTTTCTAAAATAAAAGTAGCCTTATTACATCAGCTACCTGCCAATAAAAGTCCCGTCAAAATCGGTCCAGCCATTTCAGAGATTAGCCGGAACAAACAGACAGACAGACAAAAATTTAAAAAATAATTATTTTGGTGTATGTAGCGTATATATATTCGTAAAAATCGGTTATTTCAATATTACAAACAGACACTCCAATTTTATTAATAAATATAGATGTAAACAGGTGTAGTGACTAGTATGACATATCAAAAGTAGAACTTTTTAGGACTCATTAAAAGAAACAAGAAAATATATTATTAGAAGAGAAGAACCCTAACAAAATGTACCTTCAGTAATTAACGTCAAACTTACAAAACTAATGAAGCAGTCTACATTTAATCATATGTAAATATAATATAATAAATCTTATATTGCATTTTCCTGTAATAAATAGTATCCTCATGACTAATTTAAATTGGAATCACTCAGGTACAAGTAATACGTTTGATATTAAACACGTGCGTTGTAAGATATTGCCATGAGTTTTATTTTTATTTTTCAATAATATATGCTTTCTCGCTACAATAATTACGCGCTCAGATGTGCTTACAAAGTGAAACGTGACTAAAGCATAGCTCTCATATCGTATGTGTCTTTCGTTTCTTGTTAGCTAACGTTTCAATAGAGAATAGGCAATTAATGGAACCAAAGGTAACGAGAAACGACTGCATGTCGCAAACAAAATAATAATAGTAGTTTATGTGACTAGGCAGGCAGACTAGGTAGTTTATGTGATAGGCTAGCAGTGTCTTTAAGTCGCGGGCGGAATGTTGAATTCCGAACGAAACGAAGGTTGCTGATTTTAATCCCGAACGACAGTGAGGGATTTATAAAATTAACTCCCGAGCATTGCGAGGGAGTTAATAAAGAAACCTGAGTGAAGTGAGGAATTCAAGCACAAAATTATTGTTATTCATCCAAATTTATTTTATCACCTTCAAAGTATGCCCCTTCAGAAACGATACACTTACGCCAACGAATAATCCAATCATCAAAACATTTTTTGAACGCTGTTTCCGAAATTGAGTTCAATTCTTGCCGCGAATTCTCCTTTATAAAAAAAAAAAAAAAATCTTTTTATTTCAGACAGTCCATATTAGGCATTAATTAATTATCCATTACATTTCCACTATTAATTTATTATTTTAGTATGGGTTTCATTTATTAATTTAGTATAGGTAAGTATATCAATTCATTTTAAGTATTAGATATGTCATCATTACATTGCATTGATTAAATTATATTATGTTATGTATTAATTTATATTTTCAGTTATAATATATTTATTATTAATAATTCAATTTAACTTCATTATGTCATCATTACATTGTATAATTATTATGTATTTATATTATTATTGTCATTATATTATATTATCAGTTCATTTTAATAATTAATTATGTCATCATTACATATATCTGCATAAAACTAAAAAAATAATTAGTTTAAGTATTTTCCTCCATCTGGGGCCCCAGGCACGCGCACTTGAGTTTGAACCCAGTGTCCCAGAAGGGGGCTGTCAAGCTTGTGGCTGAGCACGTTCAGGATGGTGTTGGCGCTCCCACGCGTACGGAACATCAATGAGGCGATTCTACGCCGCAGCACAGTGTGAAAGCCGTCTGTGTGCGCGTACGCAAACATCGCAGGTGCACTACAGTAGCGTGGGAGCCCCATCAGCACTCTGAACGCGTTATTATATTGTACTCGGAGAGCGTTGATGGCCCGCTGCGTATAGTTGACCCACAGATTGCAGGTGTAGAGAGTTTCAACGTGATCTTTACCTCTAGACTAGACCTCGCAAATCTACGTGCCAACATGTTACAGCGGACCGCCATCGCCCTCCTCTCTCTTTCTATATCTTTATCATCTTGTAAATCCTCGGTGATCACATGGCCAAGGTATTTAAATTCCCTCACTCTTTGAAGAGCGACAGCGTTCAGCAGCACAGGTGCCACATCCCCCAGGTTACGACCTCTGGCTTGGAAAACCATGAGCTCGCTTTTCTGCTCATTGTACAGGAGACCGTGTACTCTCGCATACTCCTCACACACGCCTATCAGCCTTCTGAGCGCGGCCACTGTTGGGCTGAGCAACACCATATCGTCAGCGTAGCTAATACTGTTGATACAGTGACCATCAATAGAGCATCCCACTCTGATGTTGCTCAGCTCAACAATCAGCCCGTTCACATACAAGTTGAAGAGTGAAGGAGATGTTAACCCCCCCTGTCTCACTCCACACTCCAACCTGTACTCATCAGTCAGTCAGTCATCAGTTTATGTCTTCTACAGATTGAAAACGGATGCCACGAAGTGGTAATTTGAGTTTAGGAAAAAGATAGAAGTCGGCTGGAGCCATATCTGGCGAATATGGTTGCTGCTCGATGGTATTTGTTGAGTATTTGGTCAAAAATTCGTTCACAATGATGGCCTTGTGCGAAGGCGCATTATCGTGGTGCAAAATCCAAGAATTTTCTTTCCACAAATCTGGCCTTTTTCGTCGAATTTTCTCTCTTAAATGCCGCCTAACGCTCAAATAATATTCTTTATTTACCGTTTGACCTTCCAGTAAGAATTCCGAGTGCACAACACCGCGATACCTAGTCAAAGAAAACAGTCAACATGACTTTGACTTTTAATCGACTTTGGCGTGGTTTTTACGGTTTTGGTTCAGTTGGAAGGCGCCACTCCAAAGCTTGTTGACTTGTTTGCATGTCAAACTCGTAAACGCACGTCTCGTCGCCAGTAACAATGCGTTTCATAAATGTTGGGTCGGAATTGACTCGTTCTAGCATGTCCTCAGCGACTCTCATGCGATTGAGTTTTTGGAGAAAATTCAGGTCTTTTGGGACTAGCTGAGCGGCAACATGTTCCATGCCCAAATGATTAGTTAAAATGGTACGGATCGACTCGTAAGATACAGAAAGTTCGGCGGCTATCTCTCTCAAACTTGAATGAGGATTTTCAGTCACTATTTCCTTCACTTTGCGATGTTAACTTCAGTTGCAGAGGTTGATGGCCTACCAGAGCGAGGCAAATCTTCCATCACATCTCGACCGCTTTTGAATACTTTGTACCACTCATAAGCACGTGTTTTTGATAAAGTCGATTCACCGTAAGCCTTCTGTAACATTTTCAGTGACTCCGAACACGAAATTCCATTGGCAATGCAAAACTTAAGACAAACTCTTTGTTGTTGTTTCTGTCCATTATGATAAATCATAAATCATTATAAATCATAATAAATCATAATCGTTTATTTGCTAATATGGGTAATTATATAAAGATATTGAAAATATAGCACAGTCCAACCATATTACACCTTGAGGCATGCAAATCACAAGCTTTATTGATATAATACATTTTCTTGCAATAATATTATTTTACAATTAATAGCACGATTTAGTTCATTTCATTGCACCATAGCCAATAACAAAGAAACATAAAATGAAAGTTGACAATAATGTCATTTGAAAAATTGAAGTTTAAAATGTCATTTGTTTTAATAATGTCAAAATACAATAATATAAATAATGAAGTAAAATTAAATTAAATTCGTGCACTGTTTTGTAAATTCACAATGAAAAATAGTAGTGTCAATAGTTTAATCAAAATGTGAATGTGAATGTCATGTATTAAACGAGAATGTCAAGATATATTTGTAAATAAATGTCAAAGTAAATAAATGTCAAAGAATTAATATTAATAAAATAATAAAATTAGTGCAATAGTTACTTCAATATGTCCTTACATCCTCCATTAAATACTCATGAACACTATAGTAACATTTACATAGCAGGAAGCTTTTTAATTTCCTTTTGAATGCATCGATTGATGAAGTTTCTAGTATGGACTTTGGCAAGTGATTGTATATACGTGGCGCCATACTGAAAATGCTTTTAGAATATAAGGCATATGAAATTCGCAATACACACTGATATGATATAACTAAAAACAGCTCTGTATTTAATATAATTAACAGATGCATATCAAACTCCGCGCCAAATTGAAAAAAAGTTGTGCCAATCTAACAACAACAAAGAAATCTAAAATTTGAATTTGGAACCATAAACAAGTCATCAGTCAGTTTTTGACTGAATGTATTAGAGAAATAATTATACAAGTTCATCAAACAAACAAAATTCACTACTCCAAGATTTCCAATTTTCTATAATGCTCCCGTCAGTAAGTACGTTTTATTCTATTTTCTTTTTTTGTTAGTGGCCAGTTTTAATTTCGAGTCAACTTGTTCGATGCACGTACATTTTAATTCACAATGTTGACGATTTTTGGTGTTCCAAATTCAAAACTCATTATTCCCTAGGGATCGGCCATACTGCATTGTCTCCCTAGGGATAGAATGACTTGCTTTAAGTGAGGTTTGTTTGACGTATAAAACGACATTATCGAGCAGGTGTGTGTGTGGTGAATAAAAGTTGTTGTTTATGATGTTAGTAACCTGAGAGGATGCCAATGTGTTACAAATAACCCTGTACTCCAAAATTCAGTTGGATCCCCTTACACTGGAAGCTTAGCCAACACATTCAAGATAAGGTTAGGCGGTAGATTAATTGACTTGGATTACATTAAAGATGACCTAGTCGCTGGAATTCGATTGCTGCACGACGACTAGCGGCCTATGTCCAACAGCGGATTTCTTATGACTAAAATGATGATGCTTACACTATTGTCTACATTTCTTTTGAACTCTCTTTTCGCAGGTCTGCTGGAAGAAATTTCTTTACAAATAAGCAGCACCTTTGTACCAATTTCTATTATGGACTATTTTTTCTGTGTACATAAACCAAAAAACAAGTTTTTAATGAAAATATTTTTTTCATAGCAAGCTTTTATAGCGCGTTATACACCTATATAATTAGTACTCATCAAGACCATTCCTACAAATTCCTACCAGGTGGACCGATGACCTGGTGAAGGTAGCAGGAAACCGATGGATGCGGGATGCACAGGAACGTTCGATGTGGCGACGCTTGGGGGAGGTCCAAAAGTGGACGTGTATCGGCTGAAATGATGATGATGATGAAGACCATTCCAAAAAGCTCAAACACGCTAGGCTTATCTGACTTCCTATGGCCACCTTCCGGTTCTATCATCAGATCAGCTCCATGTCATAATAATTTTGCGTTGCCATCTGATTTACATATGCATGCTAAATTTCAGCTCCATCGATAACCGAATCGACAATCGATGAAATTTAATTTGCAAGACTTGATTACAGACCAATATTCAACAGGAGACAGGTCCAACTAAATAAAAGCTTGCTGTAATAAATAAATAAATTCAGTCAAAGAAATGTCAGTGTTTTAAAATGACTGTCATACACAATAACACAAATCAACGAGCACAAATATCTTAAAGAACGTGAGATGTTTCGTAAATCCAGAAACAAAAATCTGGGGTGTATTATAGAAACAGCCTCCATTAACGATTACAAGGGTTTGATAGGAACTGTAGCGCACACGAAGCGGATTCCTCTCCGGATTCCTTTCGTGATAAGTTTGCCTCGTTTCTGCACGATTTGCTACTGATTATAGTCCTGCCAAATGAATTTCGAAGGCGAAAAAAGAACTTTTAAGGGCCCTACTCGGCTGTCGTGTCGCGTTTTTATCAAGTAAATAAAAAGCTAATGCTTTTAACCTAAGTTTCGGCCGTGCGGAAATATTGATGAAGCTAGTACTGTGTGTACGGCTTTCACGGCACTTGATACATTTTGTACGGTTTTAGATAACTGGGATTAACGGAAAATGGGAATAAAAAGGCTGTATAGGGGTAGAAGCGGCTCATCATCTGGGCCAGATTGTTCGAAAGATTACCTAGAACGCAGATGAGCACTGTTAAATTCTTTGACAATCCCTCTCAATTCACCCAGAGCGGAAGGTGTCGTTTGATTAATTAGTAGATTTACATTTTCCACCTCCGAACTTACTTCCGGATCTTACGAACTATTCCAGGACATGGTCTACTCGTGTACTAAGTTTTTTTTTTTATTGTAGATAGGTTCGCGTTTGACCGCTATCTCACCTGATGGAAAGCGACGATGCGGTCGACGATGGAACGCGCAACAGTTTCATCGAAATCTGCTCGAGCGTAAAGAAGTAACAAACACACAAAACCTTTTGTCTTTATAATATTTAGTATGATTTTAAATAAAACAGGATTTCAATAAGGTTGGTGATTGGAGTTTGGTCAATAACTTTACAATCGTTTTTGTCTTTTCTCGTCACATAGTCTAAATATTACTAATAGTATAGCATGGCATGGTTGGCCTTATAATGTTTCCACTGTTGGGACTCCTTTCTAGGAGAGGGAATGTGCCGTAATCTACCACGCGGGCCCAGTGCGGGTTGGTGGATGTCACATGTCTTCGACTTTTTGGTTCTAGGACATGCTGGTAATATTACTAATGGTTCTATAAAAACACACGGTATATGCAAGTCTTGTTAGTAATTAAATTCAGCAAATGTACTCACTAGAGCCGATGCAAGAGCAAGGGCTGCAGTTTGGTTAGAAAAAGTTACCGTGGCCCGAGACCCAAAGGGCAATTGAATGAACACCGGTTTGTTTTAGTCAATAAAGAACTGATACTCCCTCTCACTACGGCCACAAAATGGGTAGATCGTACAGAAGTCAATCTCATGTACTTCAACTTTTCATACCTATGCTCAACAATCGCGCTAGGTTCGGCGCCGCTCTATCCGAGCACGCTCGGGCGCGGCGTTAAGTACCTAATATAAACTGTAAAAATATAACATGGCCACAAAGTAATGTACTTATCTACCTACACCCTGTTCTGCGTTACGTCAAAACAAAATGTCAAAGTACAAGCAAATACCTACCTACGTCACGAAACTGGTACCTTAAAAAACGAAAACTCAATAATTAATGTTGAATTTTAAACACCGCCCACTAAACAGTTATAACTTTTTTTTGCTCTGTTATTTTACAAAAAAGTTCACAGACGCGTGTCCCAAGCGGATGCATACTCGCTCGCAATGAGTTGAATTGAGTCGAGATATCGTGTCCGTGAGCGGTGTCTATGTGTGCGTTGCTCGATCGCGCTTTGTATGCAGATTGACTTCTGTACCTATCTAACTATTTCGTGCTACGGCCCTCTGGCAAGATACACCTACGAACTTGGATTCTAAAGGACCGGCACACAATGAAAGAGCAACGTAGGCTGACCACACAAACTATAGGTGAATGACATTATTATTGGTAGCAGGGGAAAAACTAGCTCAAAATAGCACCGGACGGAGATATATTGGCGAAATTGCAGGAGGCTATACCCTAACTAGGGGTAGAAACCCCCATACCCTTTTATAGAAATAAAAGAATAAATGTAAAAATAATTATTACATATAAGCTTCAACTAATATTGGAAATACTCGTAGGTACTAACACTAAACTAAGAATAATATGATGTATATGTTAAGTTTTATACGAAATATTAAAGGCTTTATTTTAATTATTATTACTCCCTCTCACTCCACCTATAACGGGAGAAGTAATTTAATGATATTCCACCAAAAAACCGGGCAAGTGCAAACTTTTCTATGAAAACACAGTTTTCAGATTTCTCTCCTATACTTGTGCTATGAAACCTTCTTTCATGTCATATTTCAGGATTCTATGTCAACGGGATGAATTTAAATTCCCTTGAGAGTGTCGAAATATACGTTTTATGCAAAATATATTTTTATAAATGTATTTTTTTCCGTTAACTCAGAAATTTGATTTTTTCACAGTTTCAAGGGATCACAGGCCTAAGTAATAGTTTTAATTAAAACTCGATACATCCACGCGTTGCCGAGATAAAGAGTTTTGATAGACAGACCGACGAGCAACAAAGTGATCCTATAAGGATTCCATTTTTTCTATTCGAGGAGCGGACTCCTAAAAATCATCGTCAATAGATGGGAATCAATTATTAACCATCAACTCTGCAGAATTTCACTACTTTTAATCTGCTTTCGTTTTAGGTACCTATACAAAACAACGGTTACGAGGCAGGACGAATAAATATAACCCCTATACAGAAACCTTAGAAGAAACTCTCAGAAACAAGGTTCTTGTATAAGAATAAATTATTTCTGTAACCATTGCTTTGCAATCCTTACAAAGCTTCGACGAAGTTAATTCGAGACAGCAATTGACGTCAGTTTTCTACTGTTGCCCCATAAAGCCTTGAGAAATTCATTGCACAAGAAAATGTCGTACAAAAGCAAAAGTTCAAAATGTTTATTTATAATAAACATTTACCAGTGCAAAGAATATGACACTATACTGGTTTCGTTTTATAATTCGGTCATTGGCCCTTTTCTATTATTTTTATTGATGTACCTACCTCCAAAGTACTCAAAAGAAAGAAATGTATACGGAGAGAATAATATAAGAGTTTGCCCGCGCGGTTTCGCTCCTGGTCTTCCCTGCTCCACCCTACTCTACTCTACTCTACCCTACTCTACCCTACTCTACCCTACTCTACCTTACTCTACCCTACTTTACCCTTCTCTACCCTACTCTACCCTACTCTACCCTACCCTACCCTACTCTACCCTACTCTACCTTACTCTACCCTACACTACCCTAATTTTCATTTTTTTCCATAAGAACCTTCTCCTCACAATAACACAACAAAAAAAGAATTAGCGAAATCTGTCCAGCTGTTCACGCGTGATGGCGTGACTAAGGAAATATGGATTCATTTTTATATCTATAATATAAAAATGAATCGCAAAATGTGTTGGTAAGCGCATAACTCAACAACGCCTGGACCGATTTCGCAAATTTTTTTTTTGTTGTGTTCGTTATTATGAGGAGAAGGTTCTTATGGAAAAAAAAAATTAGGGTAGTGTAGGGTAGAGTAGGGTAGTGTAGGGTAGAGTAAGGTAGAGTAGAGTAGGGTATAGAGTAGGGTAGAGTAGAGTATAGTAGCTAGAGTAGGGTAGAGTAAGGTAGAGTAGGGTAGAGTATTGTAGGGTATAGAGTAGGGTAGAGTAGGGTATAGTAGGGTAGAGTAGGGTAGAGTAGGGTAGAGTAAGGTAGAGGAGGGTAGAGTAGGGTAGGGTAGAGTAGAGTAGGGTAGGGTAGAGTAGGGTAGAGTAGGGTAGAGTAGAGTAGGGTAGGGTAGAGTAGGGTAGAGTAGGGTAGAGTAGGGTATAGTAGGGTAGAGTAGGGTATAGTAGGCTGAAGTAGGGAAGAGCGGGAGCGAAGCCGCGCGGGTACAGCTAGTATATTATATAGATAAGAAAAGAAGAGAGAGCAGAAAGAGAGAAATGAAATGGTTTTAAAAAGACAGACTAAGAAATTAAAAACAGACACCTAATTAAACTACACAAATAAAAATATGAAAAAATACTCGTTTGAAGTCCAACAAATGTTCAGTCAGGACGACTTTATGTCTTGGTATTCTAATCAGTTTTAAAGCGAAGCCGCGGGCAAAAGCTAGTATGTCAATAAATGGATGTTAAAATGGAATGACTTGACTATACCAACTCAGTCCTAACGTGAGAATAATTCACAACGTGCTCCGAAAATAGCACAATTTCGCAATTCTACTACTACTAAAAGCTTCATGCTCATAACTTAAATATGATTTAATTATGAGAATGTAGGCTTTGAATGAAAGCTTTAGTTTCGAAATTATAATTATAGATAAGTCTGTTGACAAACAATAGTTTTGTTGGTGAAATGAAACAGGATTCACAATAATTACAGCTTCGTACTAGACAGTTATGTTTTTAGAACGAAGTTCCTTATCGCGCGTTGTGAAAGGGGGCTAGACGGAAAAAATTCTCACGAAAAATTGTATCAACACTTTTACTGTCAAAATATAAATCGAAGATGGCGGCTGCAAGAAATTATCAACTTTTTCGTCATGGGTGTCGTTTTCATGGTTTTCGAGGGTGTTGAAACCGATGGTACTGTCAAAATATAAATCCAAGATGGCGGCTGCAAGAAATTATCAAATTTTTCGTCATGTGTGTCGTTTTCATGGTTTTCGAGGGTGTTGAAATCGATGGTACTGTCAAAATATAAATCCAAAATGGCGGCTGCAAGAAATTATCAAATTTTCCGTCATGGGTGTCGTTTTCATGGTTTTCGAGGGTGTTGAAACCGATGGTACTGTCAAAATATAAATCCAAGACGGCGGCTGCAAGAAATTATAAAATTTTTCGTCATGGGTGTCGTTTTCATGGTTTTCGAGGGTGTTGAAACCGATAGTACTGTCAAAATGTAAATCCAAGATGGCGGCTGCAAGAAATTATCAACTTTTTCGTCATGGGTGTCGTTTTCATGGTTTTCGAGGGTGTTGAAACCGATGGTACTGTCAAAATATAAATCCAAGATGGCGGCTGCAAGAAATTATCAAATTTTTCGTCATGGGTGTCGTTTTCATGATTTTCGAGGGTGTTAAAACCGATGGTACTGTCAAAATGTAAATCCAAGATGGCGGCTGCAAGAAATTATCAACTTTTTCGTCATGGGTGTCGTTTTCATGGTTTTCGAGGGTGTTGAAACCGATAGTATTGTCAAAATGTAAATCCAAGATGGCGGCTGCAAGAAATTATCAACTTTTTCGTCATGGGTGTCGTTTTTATGGTTTTCGAGGGCGTGGAAACCGATAGTACTGTCAAAATGTAAATCCAAGATGGCGGCTGCAAGAAATTATCAACTTTTTCGTCATGGGTGTCGTTTTCATGGTTTTCGAGGGTGTTGAAACCGATAGTACTGTCAAAATGTAAATCCAAGATGGCGGCTGCAAGAAATTATCAACTTTTCCGTCATGGGTGTCGTTTTCATGGTTTTCGAGGGTGTTGAAACCGATAATACTGTCAAAATATAAATCCAAGATGGCGGCTGCAAGAAATTATCAAATTTTACGTCATGGGTGTCGTTTTCATGGTTTTCAAGGGTGTTGAAACCGATAGTACTGTCAAAATGTAAATCCAAGATGGCGGCTGCAAGAAATTATTAACTTTTCCGTCATGGGTGTCGTTTTCATGGTTTTCGAGGGTGTTGAAACCGATAGTACTGTCAAAATATAAATACAAGATGGCGGCTGCAAAAAAAAAAAAAAAATTTCGTCATGGGTGTCGTTTTCACGGTTTTCGAGGGTGTTGAAACCGATGGTACTGTCAAAATATAAATTCAAGATGGCGGCTGCAAGAAATTATCAAATTTTCCGTCATGGGTGTCGTTTTCATGGTTTTAGAGGGTGTTGAAACCGATAGTACTGTCAAAATATAAATCCAAGATGGCGACTGCAAAAAATTATTAAATTTTTCGTCATGGGTGTCGTTTTCGTGGTTTTCGAGGGTGTTGAAACCGATAGTACTGTCAAAATATAAATCCAAGATGGCGACTGCAAAAAATTATTAAATTTTTCGTCATGGGTGTCGTTTTCATGGTTTTCAAGGGTGTTGAAACCGATAGTATTGTCAAAATGTAAATCCAAGTTGGCGACTGCAAGAAATTATCAACTTTTTCGTCATGGGTGTCGTTTTCGTGGTTTTCGAGGGTGTTGAAACCGATTGTACTGTCAAAATGTAAATCTAAGATGGCGGCTGCAATAAATTATCAACTTTTTCGATATGGGTGTCTTTTTCATGGTTTTCGAGGTTGTTGAAGCCGATAGTGCTGTCAAAATGTAAATCTAAGATGGCGGCTGTCAGAAATTATCAACTTTTTCGTCATGAGTGTCGTTTTCATGGTTTCGAAGATGTTGAAATAGTGCTGTCAAAATGTACATAAAATAGGATAGTATTTTTTAGTTATCTTGTATTGGCTAGACGAAAAAAATTCTCACGAAAAGTTGTAACGATACTTTTTGCTATAGTAAGCTATTGTAAGCCATGCGGCGTGCGCATGTTTCTCTGTCTGTCTCTCTCTCTCTCTCGTTCCATCCGGGTGTCCCTTGACACCTCAGTAGTTTTTTTGTACCAGGAAAACCATTTTAAATACTGACTTGGCTAAAATTTAGCCAACCAAGTTTCCTTCAGTCTAGTAATTTAGTTAAATCTGCTGGATGCTATCAAATCTGTGGAAATAATATCGCAGGATTGAAATCAATATGACTCCTTCGTCTCAAGACGAAAGTCTAGTTGTGTTGCCAGTGTGTGTTGTTGCCAGTGATGGCAATGGTCGCTCACAATGGGCCTCATCAGAAGGCTTAAAGTCACCCAAAGGGCAATAGAAAGGGCTACGCTCAGAGTTTCTTTGCGTGATCGAATCAGGAATAAGGATATCCGCAGAAGATGCAAGGTTACCGACATAGCACGAAGAATCGCCAAACAGTAAGACGTATTTTGGCCGAAATGATGATGATGACCTCGCTGTTATACCGGTTGTAACTACTGATAAATACGAGGTCTTGGGTTAAATTTCAGGTCAGGCAAAGTGCAAGAGTGTAAGGAAGAGGTGACATGGCATAAGAATCAGACCTTGGGTACCTTAAAAACTCTCAGTCATGGAAAAATGAATCCAGAAAACCGATTGTGTTTTTTTTTAGGGTTCCGTACCTCAAAAGGAAAATTGGAACCCTTAGATATAGGATCACTTTGTTGTCCGTCTATCTGTCAAGACCCTTCATCTCGGAAACGCGTAGAGATATCGAGTTGGAATTAAAACTATATACTTAGGTCTACGGTCCCTGCGTTAGGCGTCGGTCTACTATTTACTAATTATTCTTATGTAATATGCACTATTTTTATATATTACACACATAAATATAAATTCACGATTTTTATATATCTTCTATCTCTTCTTTGTTTATTCTTTTTTGATAGACTATTACTCTAAAACATCCGTAAATATGTTCGTGACATCTCAGCAAGCCCTAACAGAATATCAGCGCTGCGTTATTTATCGTTTTGAATAACGTAGCATATGCTGAGTTAGGTGCCTTTTTGGCCTCGCACTGATTATATCTTTCTTTTCATTGTGCATTTTTAGTTTATATAATTGTGTGAGACATGAATAAACGTTTTTTCTTTCTTTCTTTCTTTCCTGGACGCTGTGAAAAAGTCAAACTTTTAAATTGACGAAAAAAAATTATAAAGCCTAATGTTTTTTTGCGATATTAGGCTTAATAATTTTTTTTTACGTTGTTTTCGAAACTCTCAAGGAAATCAAAATTCATAGCATCCCCCGGAATCCTGAAATTTGGCATAAAGCACTTGTATAGGAATAAATCTGAAAACAGTAATTTTTTGTTATGTTACAAAAAAAAAAATCTTTTTCGCGATTCTGAAAAAAATTCAAAACTTCATTCGGGATTTGAACTATTTACATACGTAAGTTTGTAGTTGTACGGAGCCCTCAGTGCGTGAGACCGACTCGGACTTGCCCAGTTTTTTTATAACTTTTGCAATTTTAATTTTTTCCATTGAGTTGCGTTCTGAATGGAACTTAGGCGAATGAGAGCGAAGCATATCGAATGTTAGTCAGTGGGAAGGAGCGTGGGGTGAAAAGCAAGATGGTGACTAATTCACCAAAGCTTTCCTCAAGTTAAACAAAAGAGCGATCAATTAGGACTTCTTTCCTTTGAACGCTAGCTGGGCAATTAAATGTTTCCACAAAAATTAATATTTTTATATTCACATGTCAAATAATTATATTTACATTTAGATAATTGGTGGTTTATAACTATCAAATTATATGTAAATAATATCAAATAATATGTGTAAATGAACACAATAAGTATAAATAAGGAAAAAAAATCTTTAATACTTTAATAATCTCATAGACGAGTACAATGCGACAACATGGTTACTTATATCTGCAAAGAAATAAATCAGCACTTCCTCTGAAAACGCGTCGTATTGCCGTCCGTCGTTGTCGTCCGATTGCCTCCACTGCCTCGCCCTGGTCCGCCATGGTCCGGAGCGATACACACCCACACGCCCCAGCCGCCGCTACTCCCATCCCAGCTTCCAGTCACTGTAAGCACGAACTTGCGGATGAGCACCATCTGGCCGTAAGGTAATCAATCCTAAGTCATCGACAGTGCATATATTCCACTTGCTCCTCAAAAAGTTGTCAGCAAAACATATGGGCCCAGCAGGGATGATTAGCGTTGAAAATTCCCGAAAGAAACAATTGTTTCTTTCAATGAAAAAAACAAATTGTGGTTTTTTTCCGTTTTTTTCACATGTTGCATTGAAATTTTGCGAAAAAAAACGTTTGGGAACAAAATAGAAATCTTTCGAATGTTTTATTCATTATTTCGGTTAATTTCATGAAAAATGGAAAAAAAAAACGAATTTTATTGAAATTGAAATATATTTACAGTGGGCGAAAATGTACGAGTGGTACATTTTCACCCACTATACAAATGATCTAGCTTTCCTCAGCCAAAATCTCGATTTCACTGTCGTCAGCTTGATCAGAATCGAGCTCCCACAAGCCTCCCCCAAGTGTCACCATAATGATCGGCGCCCACTGTTGGACACAAGCCTCTCTCAAGTATCGCCATTTAGGGCTTTAATGACTGCTGTCCACTGTTGGACGTAGGCCTCCCCCTCGCTAGAATGACCTATGCCCACTGTTGGGCATAAGCCTCCCCCAAGTGTCACCACGTAGGCCTTATAATAATTGATGCCCACTGTTGGACATAGGCCTCCTCTCGCGATAATGACCTATGCCCACTGTTGGACATAGGCCTCCCCCAAGTGTCACCACGTAGGCGTTATAATAATTGATGCCCACTGTTGGACATAGGCCTCCTCTCGCAATAATGACCTTTGCGCACTGTTGGGCATAAGCCTCCACCAAGTGTCACCACGTAGGCGTTATAATAATTGATGCCCACTGTTGGTCATATGCCTCCTCGCGATAATGACCTATGCCCACTGTTGGGCATAAGCCTCCCCCAAGTGTCACCACGTAGGCGTTATAATAATTGATGCCCACTGTTGAACATAGGCCTCCTCTTGCGATAATGACCTATGCCCACTGTTGGGCATAAGCCTCCCCCTAGTGTCACCACATAGGCGTTATAATAATTGATGCCCACTGTTGGACATAAGCCTCCCTCTCACTATAAGGACCCATGCCCACTGTTGGGCATAAGCCTCCCCCAAGTGTCACCACGTAGGCGTTATAATAATTGATGCCCACTGTTGGACATAGGCCTCCTCTCGCGATAATGACCTTTGCCCACTGTTGGGCATAAGCCTCCCCAAGTGTCACCACGTAGGCGTTATAATAATTGATGCCCACTATTGGTCATATGCCTCCTCGCGATAATGACCTATGCCCACTGTTGGGCATAAGCTTCCCCCAAGTGTCACCACGTAGAAGTTATAATAATTGATGCCCACTGTTGGACAGGCCTCCTCTTGCGATAATGACCTATGCCCACTGTTGGGCATAAGCCTCCCCCTAGTGTCACCACGTAGGCGTTATAATAATTGATGCCCACTATTGGTCATATGCCTCCTCGCGATAATGACCTATGCCCACTATTGGGCATAAGCCTCCGCCTAGTGTCACCACCTAGGCGTTATAATGATTGATGCCCACTGTTGGACATAAGCCTCCTCTCACTATAATGACCTATGCCCACTATTGGGCATAAGCCTCCCCAAGAGTCGCCATTTAGGCACTATAATGATTGATGCCCACTGTTGGACATAGGCCTCCCCGTATTATAATGACCTATGCCCACAGTTGGGCATAAGACTCCCCAAGTGTCGCCATTTAGGCGCTATAATGATCGATGCCCACTGTTGGACATAAGCCTCCCCCAAGTATCGCCATTTAGGCGTTATAATGACTTGTGTCCACTGTTGGACATAAGCCTCATAAACTAGTGCGCCTCACCATCAGATTGCGTCACTGCTTACCATCAGGTAGGACCGCAGTTAAGCGCTAGTTTACATTAATTAGAAAAAAACTACTGACAAGGGACACCCGGATGGAACGAAGTTCCGTTCTGGCTTGCTTTCTATAAGAGAGAGAGAGAGAGAGACAGACAGAGCAACATGCGCACGCCGCACGGCTTACAATAGCTTACTATAGCAAAAAGTATCGTTACAACTTTTCATGAGAATTTTTTCCGTCTAGCCAATGCAAGATAACTAAAAAATACTATCCCATTTTATGTACATTTTGACAGCACTATGTCAACATCTTCGAAACCATGAAAACGACACTCATGACGAAAAAGTTGATAATTTCTGACAGCCGCCATCTTAGATTTACATTTTGACAGCACTATCGGCTTCAACAACCTCGAAAACCATGAAAAAGACACCCATATCGAAAAAGTTGATAATTTATTGCAGCCGCCATCTTAGATTTACATTTTGACAGTACAATCGGTTTCAACACCCTCGAAAACTACGAAAACGACACCCATGACGAAAAAGTTGAAAACTTCTTGCAGCCGCCATCTTGGACTTACATTTTGACAGTACTATCGGTTTCAACACCCTCGAAAACCATGAAAACGACACCCATGACGGAAAAGTTAACAATTTCTTGCAGCCGCCATCTTGGATTTACATTTTGACAGTACTATCGGTTTCAACACCCTCGAAAACCATGAAAACGACACCCATGTCGGAAAAGTTAATAATTTCTTGCAGCCGCCATCTTGGATTTACATTTTGACAGTACAATCGGTTTCAACACCCTCGAAAACCATGAAAACGACACCCATGACGAAAAAGTTGAAAATTCCTTGCCGCCGCCATCTTGGATTTACATTTTGACAGTGCAATCGGTTTCTACGCTCTCGAAAACCATAAAAACGACACCCATGACGAAAAAGTTGATAATTTCTTGCAGCCGCCATCTTGGATTTACATTTTGACAATACTATCGGTTTCAACACCCTCGAAAACCATGAAAACGACACCCATGACGAAAAAGTTGATAATTTCTTGCAGCCGCCATCTTGGATTTACATTTTGACAGTACCATCGGTTTCAACACCTTCGAAAATCATGAAAACGACACCCATGACGAAAAAGTTGATAATTTCTTGCAGCCGCCATCTTGGATTTATATTTTGACAGTACAATCGGTTTCAACACCCTCGAAAACCATGAAAACGACACCCATGACGAAAAAGTTGATAATTTCTTGCAGCCGCCATCTTGGATTTACATTTTGACAGTACTATTGGTTTCAACACCCTCGAAAACCATGAAAACGACACCCATGACGAAAAATTTTATAATTTCTTGCAGGCGCCATCTTGGATTTATATTTTGACAGTACCATCGGTTTCAACACCCTCGAAAACCATGAAAACGACAACCATGACGGAAAATTTGATAATTTCTTGCAGCCGCCATTTTGGATTTATATTTTGACAGTACCATCGGTTTCAACACCCTCGAAAACCATGAAAACGACACCCCATGACGAAACATTTGATAATTTCTTGCAGCCGCCATCTTGGATTTATATTTTGACAGTTCCATCGGTTTCAACACCCTCGAAAACCATGAAAACGACACCCATGACGAAAAAGTTGATAATTTCTTGCAGCCGCCATCTTGGATTTATATTTTGACAGTAAAAGTGTCGGTACAATTTTTCGTGAGATTTTTTTCCGTCTAGCCCCCTTTCACAACGCGCGATATGAAACTTCGTCCCAAAAAAGTACGCATTTGAAAAAAACAAACATGAAGTTTTCGGTTCTTTTCATATTTTTCCGTTTTTTTCGGTTTTTTTCGAAAAATACATGAAATTTATAATTTATAAATTTCTTGAAAGTTTCGAATGTTACATTGAATAAAACAACAGTATTTGAAAGAAACGGGAATATTCCCTGTTTTTTTCAACGCTAGGGATGATGCTCTCTCGAGAGATTTTCTGAAAAGGAAACTCGTGATCCTAGAACGCAAAGGGCAGAAAAGAAGCAGAAATCCAACACCTGTGTCTTTCAGCTGCCGTTATAAACACTAAAAGTTTGACATGCCCCTTCACCTTAGAACGCGAAATGACTTCCCACCTTCTAAAAAAGATAAGTCCAGTAAATTATATTTCTCGACAGCTAATCCTACACTAAATAGTTGTGAGTGGGATGGTCGTCCCTTACTCATAAATTAGCGGCATTTCACACGTGAGTCGAGCTATATCGGGCTATCGACCGGGCAATTTGGGGGCGTCAAAAGTTGTCACATTTACCCACCGCCGCGTCGCTAAATTACTCAGGACGGTCAAATGCCTCTCAGATATATATTTGCAGGGGAAAAATCTATCTGTAATTTTCCGTATGGGGCACCCTCGTGGTTTTATGATGACCATCATCATTTGCCATCGTTTTGGTAACATTGATGGTTGTAAAAGGTTTGAATGCTGCTATTAAAAGTTTGGTATTGCGGGTAGTAAGGGCTGGCTTTTATGTATTGTGAAATGTTACTACCTAATTAAAACTTGTTTTATCTTGACATTATTTCTTTCTGATTAAGCTATTCTATTGACAAAACTTAGGTATGCAGGTAGGTAGGCAAGTGCACATAGTTCCTGTGTTCATAAGATTTTTCCTGGAAAATAAGTATTTGTTAATATAGGTACTTATATTTTTCCATTATGTATTTATTTAAGATTTATGTAGGTACGTTAATACCATTAACAGATGTTATAAAGGTGGACTTATAGAACAAGGCATTCTCTATCAGTCAAACTTTCGGTTAAAAAAGAATATACTAGTATGTAAAAAATACTAGGTATACTAGGAAGATGTTCACACATACGTGTAATAAGTACTGATGTTTTAAATACGAGTAAAATTGTCACAACATGACGTGTCTGAAACGTCAGTAAGCCAGAAATCCGAATTGTTTTTGATACAGTGGTGCTTAATTAATTATTTAATAGCATAAAATGCAAATCAATTAGTTATAATTATACACATGATTCATGAACAGTTGCATGAACTTTGTTTCCGCGTTCTTTGGTAACATTCCAGTTTTATTACAGGAATAATAAAAGTTCAGCATGACTGATACCTGCTCTCAAAACGATGAAAGAAAACATCGTGAGGAAACCCGCATGTACAAGAACTAAAATTTCAAAGACAAGAACAACCCAAACTGGGCCCACGTGGTAGATTACAGACGAGACCTGAGTCTCAGCAGTGGTAACATTAAAAGGCTGATAACGCCTATGACTAAACTGGGCTTATTTTGTTGGAGTCGTGCACACACTTTTTTTTCGTTTGTACTCGTACTCTGAGACTTATTGTGTTTGAGAAAAATAAATTTATTTTCTTTTTTCCCGTAATAGATTCTTAAGGCGTATAGTCCCTTGAACCATCTGACCGAAATTATGTGAACGCAACTCTCGCACTCGCCTAGGCGGCAGTACGCAAATCTGTGCATTTAATTGCGGCCAGCAGCGCCCGGAAAGCGCTTTAAACCCATTTTCTCTGCGAGATATTGATTGATTTACATTGCATATGTAAATAAATCAATATCTCGCAGTATTCTTCACTTTGAAGAATATTTAACCACCAATTTTTATGTGTAAAAATGTTTCTAAAGGTCCAAGCCGTTTCAAAGGAGTAGGGAAAAGTTGCGAAATTGCTAAATATTTTTTTTAGACAAAAGTATTAATTGCACGAAAAAATTAAATGTTGATATTATTGTTCATGAATCTATAATAAACATATATTTTTTTCAAACCAATTGACCTAGCCGTTACGGAGGAGTAGGCCTCAGAAAAACACTGTTTTATGGCACTTTTCGGGCGCTTGGCCCTTAATATATAATATATGAGTACAAAGGGACAAGTTATTTCTATACAATTTTCTTCAGGCAAAGGAGAGATTAAATGAAATGCAGACAATAATGTCTGGCGAAAAGAAAAAAGAACACGTGTAGGTGTACCTAAAATAATAAATGTGTACAAAAATAAATAATATGTAAACATACTATGTATTCTATCGGAATATAAGTTACCCTTATCTGGCTTAAATATAACGTTGCTTTGTATGAGTGAAGGAATGTTTGTTAGGAAAGCAACAATATTTTACTTCATATTTTCTAATAATAAAGTCTGTATTTTTAAGTGTGTGTTGCATGAAGTTTAAATCACCTATATAATATCTCTAGCTTTTTGATTCGTTCTAGTGGTTAGTAGTCCTTACTGTAATGCCGGAGGTCGTGGGTTCGATTCTAACCCAAGCAAGTTTGTCTGATGAGGACCATCATTTTATGTAATATTATATCCGTAACATGTATTTAGACATATATGAGTAAGTTTAGCAGTTGTCAAGTACTCATAGCACAAGCTCTGCTTATAGTCTAAGATCCGATTAAGAACGACCTTCACCGGTCTGTTTAATGAATGAAACGTATTTTATGATAAATTTAGTTTATTCAATAATATAACGCGGGTGGGTTGCCTAAGAAATTCCTGGCCAGACTATTATTAATTAAAAATTGATAATTTACTTTTTTTTTTAGAAAAATGCACAACCGTTATTCATACCAGATTATTTTGCAGACAACACTATAACATCGTATTCGTAATGAAACAGCGTTTATTTTGATATTGAATTTGTTGTATATCAAAATAAACACACCTGTTTATACATACCTGTTTATACCTGGCAACCCATAGCCAGGAAACAAATGGGCAACCCAACATTTTTATGTTCTAAAGGCTTCATACTTTCGGTTAGTATTAAATTTATTTGTTAAACACACCGGACCCTTCTTCAAAAAAAAAAAAATTCCCTGGCCAGGAATTTCTCAGGCAACCCACCCGCGTTATATTATTTAATATACCAAATTTATCATAAAATACGTTACATCCATTAAACAAACCGGTGAAGGTCGTTCTTAATCGTATCCTCTACATGGCGTTAAATATACCAAATTTATCATAAAATACGTTTCATCCATTAAACAAACCGGTGAAGGTCGTTCTTAATCGTATCCTCTACATGGCGTTAAGTGATAGTAGTGGAATATTATTATTACATTTATCTACATCTACACTAATAAAATAAAGAGGTAAAATTTGTTTTTTTATGTTTTTTTTTTTGTTTGCAGGAGGTAATCTCTGGAAGTACTGGGCCGATTGCTGAAATTTTTTAATTGATAGAAAGCTGCTTTATTCTTGAGTGACATAGGCCATATTTTATGCATGCAGGCGAAGCCGCGGGCAAGAGCTATTTTAACGTAAAAATATGTAACAAACGTAATAGAAGTAACAGAAGTAAACAAAGCTACAGTAGAACAGCCCCGACCTACCCCTATCTCGTTAAATGCACTACTTTCTATGCGAGAGGGGTGCCTCTTAATTTCCGTCGGGGAAAACAAATCGCTCGGAAGAACGAAAAAATTATCGCAACATTAAATCGAAAGCAAGCTTATTTATATCTTGACTTTAGAAGGTATTTCAATGTTATCAAAATACATAAATAATAATATTAATGAGCTTTTTGTGAGAACGTTCGGGTTGAATTGCAATCAAATTTAATGAAATAAAATAGTACATCTTGATACAAGTGCAGAAAGGTTGGTCATTTCGACCGAGGCGGAATTCGCACAAGCCGTAGGCGAGTGTGTTATGGAGCCGAGGGCTGCAGTAACAAATTTACACGTGTATCAAATGACGTTTTTCAATACACTTATAAAGAAATACTTTCTCTGAAAATTACGATGCAATTTTGTTCATTTTGAAATGAAGAACATTTTCCAAATTTACCTTAAAATACATTTTAGTTTTGATTTATATAGCAACAGGCTATCGGACGTATTTTTTATCTTGATTACAATGTTTGGCGGCGTAGTGGCGGCGTACCATCTAAAGAATTATCTTTAAATATTAAATTCATTTTTTTTTTCACAATTAACACAAATATAAAACAATTTTAATTTTTTTCCCACGCTTTACCTTTGTAGGTTGAAGGTGAAGCAAATTCAAAAATATTTTAATTTCTATTTTTAATATTAAGTAGGATGTATAACGGTTTGTTACCTTTGCTTCTTCTTCAACCTGCAAAAGTAAAGCACGGGAAAAAAGTCTATCAAATATTATACATATTTTATTTGTGAAAAAAATGTTGGATTCAAGAGAATTCTTTATAATGGTACCGCCGCGGCCAGGTATTGTGATTAAGTTAAAAAATTCCTTCTGCCATCTAAATCAAAACTAAAATGTATGATGGCAACTTTGTAAAATTTTCTTCAGTACAAAATGAACAAAAATGCATCGTAATTTTCAGAGAAAATAAGTATTTCTTCTCAAGTGTATTGAAAAACGTCGTTTAATACACGTGGAGATTGTCACTGCAGCACTCATCTTCATAACAACCTCTTCTGTACGGCTCGGGTGAATTTCGCATCGGTTTCAATGACAAACTTTCCCCACTTGTATCAAAATGTACTTACGTACATTATTGTGTACGATAAAATGTATATAATGCCTATGTATAAAACACAAAACATATTTCTACCTATGTCAGTTATGCAGTTCAAAACCATTCTACTGATGTGCCTCAAATCAGTTTCATTAGTATGTCAATAATGCGAAAATTGTTTTTTTTTTTTTACAAATAATCAAAGTGTACTGCTTTTTCTAGCGCTAGTACTATTTGCCGGGTATCTGTTAGCCTATGTATATAAAAGAAAAAACTGACTGACTGAAATATCAACGCACATTCGAAACTAACTAGGAGCGTGAAATTTTGCACAACGTTTCCTTGAATGACGTAGGTGAGCACTAAGAAAGGGTATTCAAAAATTCAGCCCCCTAAAAGATGAAATGGGATCCAAAGTTTGTTTAGAAAAACCACTTGTGAGCAAAGCCGCTGGTAGAAGCTAGTATTCTTATACATATAATAACCCGTCTGATTACTCAAACAAAAAAAAAAAGACATTTCACCAGTTATGATTAAATTCTAATCGGGTACAAATTAGTTTTGGAGAATTCTAAGAAATGTCTCTTTATGCGATCATGTTGTTTTAAGAACCTTTTGCGACTCTCAATGGCCTTTTCAACAGTAAAATTATGATGATCGAAGAGACAAAAGGACCTGTTGCTTCAACGTTGTCATTTTCTTGTGAACACCTTTATTCTCGTCCTTTGGGACAATTGTTTTTTTTTGGGCCATGACGAAAAAAGGTTATCTCTATGGCGCACAAATCACAAAATATAAGAAGAACTCGTGACTTATTAAAAGAAAAACGGGCCGATAAAAGGTTAAACAACCCTTGTCGAAATTGGACTATGAGTGAGTAAACGTAACACGTAACCTAATTAGAGGGTCATTATCATCATCGTCAGCCTTTTATTTGTGTTCCCACTTTTGGGACTCAAGCCTCCTCTTTAGGAGAGGCAATGGGCCATAATCCACCACGCGGGCCCAGTATGGATTGGTAAATGTCACATGTCTTCGAATAATATTAGAGAGTCATGACTGTGGAATTCCCAACCGGAGTCCTATGGTCTTTATTGTCAAAAGTGTATAGGTTACTTCTAAGTCAGCGTGCTCTATCGTCGACCACAATTAATAATATTTTGCAAATAGGTTCTCGTGACAGATAGGTAGGTAGGGATAATTGGAGGAAGTGTGAAAGTGGCACCAGTGACTGAAATGTTGAAAGATATTTTTTTGTCTTGGCATAGTCATGTGAAGAGGAGAAATGAAATACATGTTACTAGAGTAAAAGAATTATGAGTTACTAGCTCTTGCCCGCGCGGCTTCGCTCCCGCTCTTCCCTACTTTAGCCTACTATACCCTACTCTACCCTACAATACCCTACTCTACCCTACCCTTCTCTACCCTACTCTACCCTACTCTACCCTACCCTACTCTACTCTACCCTACTCTACCCTACTCTACCCTACTCTACCCTACTCTACCCTACCCTACTCTACTCTACTCTACTCTACCCTTATCTACCCTTCTCTACCCTACTCTACCCTACTCTACCCTACTCTACCCTACTCTACCCTACTCTACCCTACGCTACCTTACTCTACCCTACTCTACCCTACTCTACCCTACTCTACCCTACTCTACCCTACTCTACCCTACCCTACTCTACTCTACTCTACCCTACTCTACCCTAATAAACCTCACGGAGCCCGAGACCTTTCCAACGAATGCAAAACCGTGGAAATCGGTTCGTGCGTTCTGGAGTTATACCGTCAGGAAGGAAAACCCGACTTATTTTTATATAGTAGATTATACATGTGGAGGGAAGGAGTGGGAGTAGGTCAAAGAAGTTATGGATGAATTGTGTGAGGTTAAGTGATGGACAGAATGAAAGAAAAATACATTCTGCACCGACCCCAAATAACATGGGGCAAGGTTAGAAAGATGACAAGGGTTTAATGAATTAACCCCAAGCGAATAAATACCACAATACCACAATAGAAGGACAAGAGAAAGCGAACCCCGGCGTTCGCTCTCTCTTGTCCTTCTATTGTGTCTCTAATTACGGTATTCGAAAGGTTAAGTTGTGTAAAAATAGGTATTACACATAAACAGGCACGATCAATATTGAGCGAATAGTTATACTCGTGTTTTATTTAGTCTAGGCTAGTCGTTGTATCAAAACAAACGATATTTTCACAACCTTTACGGAAAATTACAACAGAAAAACAATAACAAATTTTAAGAAGACTTATTTTCTCTCTTTTACGGCTTTACCTGACTGCTATGTAAATAGACTAGTAATATTTTTTCTATCAACTTTATTTGCTATCTGTTTCTAAGAAATCTTATTTTCTAAAGTTCCGTTTACAGAAAATCTTATGAAAGTGATGAAGAAATACAACGTGGGTTGCTTTCAACTCTTTTAAATAACAATGAATTTCTCAAACAATGTTCTCTCTGTACAGGTATATTACTTATTTTTTCTTTTCAATTGTCTACTGAGGCCGTTCAAAGTTTTCAGAAAGTCGCTTGGAAATTTCATTAAACGACCTAGGCTGGCTATTGTGTGATGAACGCTCCATTGTTTTATTAAAGAAAACACACAAACATTTTTACTTTTGGACTTACGACACTTCGAATTATCATGCAATCGAAGTATGTGTCGTATTATTTTACCGAAGAATAATTCGCCGAATAATTCGGCATTTGCATTGTTGTGGCACATGAAGGCACAAGAGACGTGACCCACGTGACAGCAGAAGGTAATATAAGACATGCTAAAAGTTAGACGAATTTGAACCTTCTGCAATTAGCATAAGATACATGATAATCAATTCGGAGCATAATAATTCAAACGAATATTACGAGAGGCAGGTAGTCAAATATTATAGAATACTGTTACGTCAATTTGATCTTTAAGACGTAAGGTTAAGGGTAGGTAAACTTATGAATACGGTTTTATCTCGTAATGCATTGTTAATTTCAATATTTTATCGTAAGTCGATTTAGTCTAATGGTCACAATAGTAGACTTATAATGACATGGACGTAAGTTCAAGTCCGTCATGTTTCTTTTAGTAGTTTTGTGTTTATAATATTGGATTATGATTTTTGAAATCAAATTATAATTTGTATTAAGTTAAATTAATAAATTTAAATTAGTCACTGAAACATAAAAGCAACATGAATAAAAAACAAAAATGGTTAGGATAGGTAACGATTTATTTATTTACATAAATAAATATTTACTCATAGACATAATTTAAATAACTATATATAAAGGTAAAACATATAAAAGAAGTTACAATATTAAACTGCTTTTGATATGGTAGAATTATTTGTAATACAGTTTTGAGCATGAAAAAGAAAACAGTTTATTTATTTCAATAGTGCTAATGAAATACTAATTTTATTTTTAAAGAAGAGTTTAATGCAGTGAATCAACATGTTACATGATTAGAAATATATAATATTTCTATTTTATAACAATACTACATACTACTTTAACTGTCATACTTGCTCTAAATATTTTGACATTTTAACTATTTTACAGGTTTTATATAGAATTTTAAGTTTTAAATTTGATTAAGAAAGAAACAAGGAAAAGTTAATTTATTATATAAACACTTTCTAACAAATTAAGATTACTATGATTTATTTAACCAATACATTACACATAAGCCCTCACAAGAAGGTATTGTCTGCTTGCAAGAAGTAAATAATTATCCATTGTTGCTTACACGCACTGATGACATTACGTCACGTATTATTTATTACTGAATCGGCCACCAATTTCTACAAGTTAACCAGGTTCCACAGAAGACATTCAACACAAATAACCCAGAGTTACACCCGCCAGAGCGGGGGATGTCAATGCATGATTTTTTCCCACCATAAAAAAAAAAAAAGTTCTGCGAGTATACGGCAGTATAATAACATGTTTTTTTCTCAGATAGAAATTCAGATATTCTTGGGCAAAATGGACTTGACGGATGACCAGCAGTTATTTCAATTTTACATCCTGACTTGTATTGTTTGTTATAGTTTTAAACCACAATCTGACTGTATTTCTCTGAAACAAAGAAACGAAACAGAAGTTACTTTATGTGTAAGTATAATTA
Organism: Mythimna ferrago; assembly: GCA_910589285.2. Classification (NCBI taxonomy): domain Eukaryota; kingdom Metazoa; phylum Arthropoda; class Insecta; order Lepidoptera; family Noctuidae; genus Mythimna; species Mythimna ferrago. The sequence continues at coordinate 18,930,634 of OU342673.1, read as the reverse complement.
AAAAGATGTTTGATTACGTCACAGCATAAAATGTGTAAGTTTAAAAAAGAAGTATAAATAAAATGGAAAAAAAGACACTTACCTGGAGCTATATTAAGACGCCTCCTATCAATCTCTCCGGAAACCAATATTCTCCTCATATGAATAGATTATTTTATGTTTTAGAACTAGGTAGGTATATAAAAATATTCTAAATAAAGACGTTGTTTTACGCAATTTAGTAAGGCAACTTAAAAATTGTTTGCACGACGTCACTGCTATTGAGCGTCGACTGGTTTTTGCTTTATTAGAACGGTTCATTTTTTTACCAGTTTTATGATGAATACGCATATTTATCTTGACTACCCGCTTATTACAAGTCAGGCAAAATTATTCGGGGTGCCACGACAGAAAACCTCCACGAGTGCCCGCAGGCTGTAGTTCCCTTGCGGATACGTCCGGAGCGAAGGCCAGTCTGCGGGACGGTGCACCCTGGGAGGCGGCCAACGACCCCCTTGGATATTGCTGCCTAAGGGGCCTCGATGGCCGTCTGCGAATGTTCTGTCTGTCGGAACACTTCAACGCGTGTCCCTCTGCTATAGCAGAGGGCACAGTGGCGAAGTAAGAGCGGGCTCGGTGTGCACTCACACTGCCGCCGGGCAGGCAGGAGGAAGGCTTGCTCCTCCTTCTGCCACCGTTAGTCTCGTAGCCCCAGCGATTGTCCAAGGTCATGTTTCTGACTTTTGATGGGGGACGAGGGTCCTGGCTTAACCGCCCGGGCCGCGAGGAAGACAACCTCTATAAAAAATTACCCCAAACCTCCAAGCGGCGGCGCACCGTGAGGGAGGTTGTTAGCTTGACTAATGGGTAGCTAAATTAGTCTCTAGTGCGAACCACGTGTTTTGAGCAAGTACCCGAAGTATAATACTCGTGGGAACAAAATGGAAAAAGTGAACTCTAAATTTTTAAAAAAACCGGAGAGTGATGCGCGGTCGGAGTCCGACGCGGCATCCAGAGGGAGCCTGGAGGGCTCGGAGACAGAGGAGGCTGGGGGAAACCCCGGTAGAGGTAGAGGCGAGGAGGCTGCGGGGGACCCCGGTGGAGACACCGGTAGGGCCTCTCGTCTCTCCCGAAAGCGGCGCTCTATGCCGGGGGACAGGTTGTCCTCCGACACGGAGGGAGAGAGCCGTTCGGCGCCGAAAGTCCCCACAAGCAGCCGCGGCGTGGGCCGGGCCCGTGGGCAGGGGAGAGGTTTGGCGGCCAAAGACTCCGCTCAGCGAGCCGTCAGGCTTGCCGCGGAGGGGCGTCACCCCGGAGTGGCCGCCCCTGGGAGGGACCTCTCGGAGCCGTCTGGCAGCGAGAGGCGTGCCGAGGCGGATTCAGACGGGGAGTCGGGCAGGTCCTTCCAAGGGCTTGCCGTCACCCTTTTGCGGGATATGAGCCGCAAAAGGGAAAAAACCTCAAAGGAGAGGACGGTGCGGCGCCATGCCAAGTCCCTCAAGGAGGCGTTTGACGCCTCCCTCAAAAAGAGGGTGGAGAGGCTCCGGAGCGAGCTCCAGGCTGAGCTCCGGGCCGAAATCCAGGCGGAGCTTGCCAGAGCAGGCCCACAGGAGCCGACGGATGGGCAGCGCAGGCAAGGGCATGGGCAAAGCCGGCCCCAGACCCAGCCCGAGCCGGAGAGCCAGCTGCTGACGCTGGTGCGGCAGGAACTGGCTGCTCTCCAGCAGCAGCTGCAACAGCAGCAGCAGCAGTTCCAGCTGCGCATCCAGCAGCAGCTGTCCCTGCTGGAGGGCATCGTGCTGCGCCCTCCGCTAGCGGCCTCTGGCCAGCAGCGAAAGGCGCCGTCTTACGCCGCCACCGCGGCTGCGGCTTCTGTGCCCAAGGCGGGTCCATCGGGGCAAGCGGGGCGCGGGGCCACGGCATCGGAGCCCGCGAGACCGCCCCCGACGGCCAAGCAGCAACGGCGGAAAAAGGGAGTGGCGACGCCTGCTGCTGCTAAACCGGCGGGACCTCCTGCCGCGGCGGTGACTAGGCCCCGCCCGCCACCTCCTCCACCTGAGGAACCCGGCGGCGCGTGGACGGTCGTCAGCGCCGCGAAGAAGGCGGGCAAGGCGGCCAGAGCGGCCAAAAAGCGCGCAAGGCGGAAAGAAAGGAGGAAAAGAGCCATGGCGGCGAGACTTCGCGCCCCGAATTCCGAGGCTGTAGTTATTACGCTGCAGCCTGAGGCGGAAAAGAAGGGCGTGACGTACGACGACGTCATGGCGAAGGCGAAGGAGGCGGTGCTGCCCCACCTTGGCGAGCTCGGAGCTGCTGGGGGCTTCCGCATGAGGCGTACGCTCACGGGGGCCCGAATCCTTGAGGTCCCCGGTGCGGCCAGCGGCCCTGCGGCGGATGCCCTAGCAGCAAGAATTAGGGCGTCCCTTAATTCAGAGGAGGCCCGAGTGTCCAGGCCCACAAAGTGCATAGACATGCGCATCATGGGCCTGGACGACTCAGTCAAGGTGGACGAGGTGGTGGCCGCCATTGTCAGGGCGGGCGGGTGCACGACCGAACAGGTCCGGGCGGGCACCATCCGCGCTGACAGCACGGGCATGCGAGCCGTTACGGTTAGCTGTCCCGTGTCGGCGGCCAAGACCATCACAGGGGAGGGCCGACGGCTGTTGGTGGGCTGGGTCTCCGCACAGGTGAAACTGCTGGAGCCCAGACCTTTGCGGTGCTTCCGGTGCCAAGTGGGGCACCACGTTGGCGCCCACTGCGCCGCGGAGGTGGACCGCAGCGACCGCTGCCACCAATGTGGCCAGCCCGGTCACAAGGCCGCAGAATGCCGTGCTCCGCCGCATTGTTATGCGTGTGCGGCGGCAGGCAAGCCGGCCGACCACCGGGCTGGGGGCAGGTCCTGCGACCCCCCCGCCAAGGCCAAGGGCAAGGCCCGTAGGCCCATCCCCGCCGACGTCCTCACTGCCGCAGCCGCCTCCTTGGCCGCCGCCGCTATCGCCGCCGCACCCGCCGCTCTCGCCGCCGCACCCGCCGCAGTCGCCGCTGCACCCGCCGCGGCAGTGCCCCCTAGAAGGGCTCGGGAGGAGACGATGGACTGCCAATAACGGCCCCATTCCGTCTCCTCCAGGCGAATATCAACCACTGCGCCCCCGCTCAGGATCTGTTGCTCCAGAGCATGGCGCAGTGGTCGATAAATGTCGCCGTCGTCTCCGAGCCGTACTACGTCCATCCCCGTGGAGACTGGGTTCAGGACCTAGACGGCTCGGTGACGTTAATCTCGTCGGCCGCCGCCGGTACCCCGCCCCTCGAGGCTGTTGCGAGGGGACGGGGCTGCGTGGCAGCACGGTTCGGGGACATTGCAGTGGTAGGCGTCTACCTGTCCCCGAGCAGATCTCTCGACGAACTCCAGGTCTCCCTTATGGAGCTAAATGTCTTCGTCGCTGGGTTTGGTACCCTCCCCGTGATCGTTTGCTGGGACTTCAACGCCTGGAATACGGCTTGGGGTTCCCGGTACACGAACCCACGGGGTCAGATAGTGGAGGACTGGGCTTTGGAGCTGGGCCTGGTCGTCCTGAACCGGGGTTCTGTCCCCACGTTGGCGCGGATGCGGGGTGAATCAGTGGTGGACATCTCGTTCGCCAGCCCCGCTCTGTTGCCGCGTGTCGTCGACTGGCGCGTTATGGAGGAGGTGGAGACGTACTCCGACCACCGGTACATCCGGTTGGACGTCTCCGCCGAAACCTCGGCCGCGCCGGTCCGACAGAGCCCTTGCGGTCCGCGGTGGGCGCTTAAGCAGATGGACCGGGAGCTCCTCCTGGAAGCCGCGACGGTACAGGCCTGGGTGCAAGCACCGGACAGGCCTGTCGACATAGACGTCGAGGCGGAGTGGTTTCGGGAGGCCATGTCGCAAATCTGCGACGCGGCAATGCCCCGAGTCCGTCCAGGGCGAGCTAAGCGCCAGGTGTGCTGGTGGTCGCCGGAGATTGCTGCACTGCGCAACGCATGCAGTCACGCGCGACGCCGGTACGCCAGACACTGCAGGCGCCGCATCCGCCCGCCGGATGCGGAGGCCAGAGAGGCGGAGCTGTATGAGGGATACAGAGCGGCAAAACGCACCCTCCGAACGGAGATCAAGCGGGCCAAACTGGAGGCCCGCAACGTGTGGCTGGGGTCTCTGAACGCGGACCCATGGGGGCGCCCGTACAATATGGTACGGGAAAAGCTCCGCCCCTGGGCTCCCCCACTGACTCAGAGTCTCCGGCCCCAGATCGTAGAGGGTGCGGTGAGCGCTCTGTTCCCTGCGCGGGGGAACACTCCTCCCCGCCCATGGCTCCGCCTCCACCGCCAGCGGTGTCTGACGCGGACTGCAACAGCGACGACGACGACGATGCTCCAGAGGTGACCTAGGTAGAGATGAGAGTGGCGGTGCGAAGGCTGAGTGCCAAAAACACCGCCCCAGGACCCGACGGCTTGCCTGGAAAGGCCTGGGTCCTGGCCATGGAGGCTCTCGGGCCTCGACTGAGAGAGCTCTTCAGCGCATGCATGGAGAGGGGCCAGTTCCCATTTTGCTGGAAGACGGGGAAACTGGTCCTCATCGCGAAGCCAGGGCGCCCTGCGGACTCTCCGTCCGCGTACCGGCCCATTGTGCTGCTCGACGAGGTGGGCAAGCTCTTTGAGAGAGTCATTGCCAACCGCCTCGTCGGGCGCTTAACACGGGTGGGGCCGGACCTTTCGGACGGACACTTCGGCTTTCGCAGGATGCGCTCTACGGTGGACGCCATCATGCGCGTGCGAGCCCTCACGACGGGGGCTGCGGTGTCCCGGGGCAGGTGTGTCGTGGCAGTGTCCTTGGACATTGCCAACGCCTTCAACTCCCTGCCCTGGAGTACGATCCGGAGGGCACTCCGGTACCACCGGGTGCCCGAATGCCTCTGTCGAGTGGTCGAGGCCTATCTGTCGGATAGGTTTATAGTCTACCCCGGTCACCAGGGAGACTGGAAACGTCGAGAGATGTCGTGCGGTGTTCCGCAGGGGTCGGTACTGGGGCCACCCTTGTGGAACATCGGGTACGACTACGTGCTGCGCGGCGACTTCCCTGACGGGGTCAGCGTGGTTTGTTACGCAGACGACACGCTGGTTCTAGCGCAGGGAGAGTCATACCAGGCGGCGGTCGCTCTAGCGACACGCGGGGTTGCGATGGTCGTTGATAGGATCCAGGAGTTGGGACTCGAGGTGGCGCTTCATAAGTCCGAGGCGATGTGCTTTCACGGTCGCCGCTCTCGGAACGCGCCGCCAATGAGTTCCCAACTAACGGTAGGAGGAGTTGACATCGGTGTCGGGTCGACGATGAAGTACCTGGGACTCGTCCTCGACAGCCGGTGGAATTTCGTGGAGCATTTCCGACGTCTGGCTCCCAAACTCAACCGGGCTGGGGCTGCGCTCAAGCGGCTCCTGCCCAACCTTGGGGGTCCAGACGCCTCCTGCCGGAGGCTCTACGCGGGGATCGTTCGGTCCATGGCCCTCTACGGGGCGCCGGTGTGGGCGCCGTCGCTGAAAAAGCAACCGGCGGCCATACTGAACGCCTGTCAGAGGGTCATGGCGATAAGGATGGTGCGGGGATACTGCACGGTCTCCCGCGAAGCGGCGAGCCTTCTGGCTGGCCTACCACCGTGGGATCTGGAGGCAACAGTCCTTGCACACATGCACGATATGCGCGTGGAGATGCAACGCCGGGGTGAAAGTCCGCTGCCGCGACAGGTCACGGCATGGCGGACAGAGCTCCGGCGGGATCTCATGGTGAAATGGCGTCAACGACTATCGCAACCCAGTGCTGGGTACGCCACAATCATGGCGGTAAGTCCCCTCTTTGAGGCGTGACTGGAAAGACCTCACGGCGTCCTTACCTTCCGCATGACGCAGGTACTCACCGGACATGGTTCGTTCGGGAGTTTCCTGCACGGGATTCATGCGGAGGTGACGCCCGGGTGTCGCCACTGTGCGGAACGCCCGGAGGACACGGTGGAGCACACAGTCGAGGTGTGCCCTGCTTGGGCGGAGCATCGCCGTGCCCTCGTGGGGGCGATCGGCGGCGGAGACCTCTCGCGCCGGGCCTTGGTCGAGGCCATGGTCCGGAGCGAGGAGGAGTGGCAGGCGGTCGCCGACTTCTGCGAAGCAGTAATGCTCGCAAAGGAGGAGGCCGAATGCATCAGGCAACGGCGTTATCGCCGCCGCCGTCGCCGGGATTCTGATCCCGATTTCCGGCCAACGTAGACGCGGGCTTGCGGACAGTGAGCAATGGGTAGCTCACTGTCCGGCCGTCCGGTAACTGTCCGGACCAAGCCCAAGTCATCGACGGCGCGCACTGTTCCCGCGCGCCTCAAGGAGTTGTCAGCAACAGCAGGGACCCAGCCGGGTCGAAGCCTACTGAGGCCAGGGTTATCCGAAAGGGCGCTCGAGCCCCGGTATGAAGGCTAGAAGGAACGGGGTGGGTCTTTTAGTCAGTAAGAGTCCGCCCAAGGGCGGAGCGGGAGATAGTGAAAAAAAAAAAAAAAAAAAAAAAAAGGCGAAATTATTCCAAATATGTTTGAACAATATTTAGTTTGTCGATTGTAACTTAAAATAATAAAAAAGTTCTAAATGGAAAGCAAAACGATATACAGGGTATTTTTTTTTTTTTATGGACGATATACAGGGTATGAGAATTGCTCATGCCTTACTGCGTCAAAGTCTTTACCCGGATCACTAAGCCATATTACCTTAACTATGGCTACCAAAATAAGCTATCAGTAGTCAATACATTTTAACCTCTCAATCGTGGAAATCACAGACACAATAGAATTGAATTAAAATACCAATAATAAACTTTAATTCTAAGTTCGTAAAAATCAAAATTACGTAATAAGTAGTTATTTATACCATTATTATATCCCTTTATGTTTATAAATGTGTTTGTTTGATTATAATATTAAAAAATGTATTTTAACTTTGGACTATTTTGGACCATTTACTTACTTTATATATATTTAAATATATATATATGTATATATATGTAATGAAATAATAAACATTTTATTTACTTGCAATATTTTGTTTCATTTCTATACAAACGATCCATTTCTCGACTTTTGTCGTTCAATAAAAGTAAAAAAAGATAACTAAAACACAAAAGACGGAGAACAAAAAGTTAGACGTTTAAAGTGAGATTTGAACTAGCTTCACTTGCGTTTCAAATCGTTGTTATTACCACTGGACTAAATGGATTCTTTTATACAGTATTGAAATTTAACGTTACTTGTAATGCTGGACGCAATATTATGGACCATTTACAAGCAATTGATAAGACTCACGGAATTAGCTAAGTTTACTTTTGTCACTGACGTGCCATTTTCTTTTATCAATCTACCCTCACACTAGGATAGCAAGATTTATCGAAATGCTGGCACAAAGAATTTTTATCTTTAATGGTAGCAAGATAATGATTAAAATAGCTTATCAAAAGAGGTGGGTTAGCCCACTTAGGGCACCGACTTTACAAAATTAAGGGACAATCGTTACAAAACCCGATTTTACACAGTCTTGTCTGCCCTACCCCTAGAGTGTAATTCAAAGGCCCGCCGCCACGGTTGAAGCTGGCAAGCGGACGCGACGCTGCGGTGGTGAGCGTTAAAACCATTTGCGACGATTTTTGTAGGTCCCGCGTCCGTAGGAGAATACCCGAAGCAAGTCCCTACACGTGGTCCCAGGGTGGTACTAATCAAGTATTTTAGTGACACTAACTGGTGGAAGGTTTCGACCGTTGGCTTGCGATCACCCACTGGGCAAAAACGTACCGCCAAACGGCCTGGCCGTGTTCCGGTGTGATGCTCAGTGTAGCCAGTCTAGGAGTTGGGTCGAAATAGCTGTTCCAACGCAAGCAGACCAACCTGGCTCGTGCTGACATGGAGGAATCGGGAGGTTAATCAGGGAGGGTTGCAGAATCCGAGGCACGGTTGCCGCTGGCCAACCGCAGGTAGTAGGAGGCCCAAGTAACATTACTTGGGCCTCCTACTACCTGCGGTTACATTCACATGAAAGCTTCACATGAAAGGCTGCCTCGCCAACTATAAAATCCTGGAATGCACCATCGTGCTGGTTGGCGACCAGACGAGAGGGCCCGATGGTACCTGGGGGGCTCGGGCGTCCCCTCAGTCTCCAAACTAGTCCTTTAATGATGTTGTCCTTTCAACGCGTGCCTGAAGGTTAGCAGCGTGGAATCTCATTTCACTTCCTTCTCTCCTCCTTTCACTCGAATAAAAATGAAAACAAATAGTAAGAGACAAGTTAAACAGCAACTGCACTCCCTCTCACACAAAGTGCAACTCAGTAACTTCGAGGTCTGCACTCCAATCTCGTGGTAGTCCAACACCACCTGGAGACTAAAAAACCAGCTCTCATCTTCCTTTCGGAAACGCAGAGGTCCGTCCGAAATGCCGTAACTTTCCTACCCAGGGTTTACCTTGGAGCACACTTTCAAATCACGGTGTATGCATGTACGTCCGGGACAACATCTGCTATCGGCTCCGTAACATTAAGGACTCCAGTTTCTCGACGCTTTGAACTTTGGTGGACACAGGCCTAGATAAAATAATCTGCGCTTGTTAGACACAAACTCCGTTCACATAGCGGAGACCAGGAGACATCCGCGCTCACACAGCATCTGAGTGAGGCGGCGCAATCAAATCTCAATTCCAGTGCAAATTTTATTCAATAAATTGCTGACACGGGGAAGTTTTCCTGAAGCATGGAAAACTGCTAATATAAAACTAGTCCATAAATCTGGATCCAAACAAAATGTGGAGAACTACCGTCCTATATCTGTTTTGTCTGTACTCAAAATCGAATCAAAAGCATATATTTCAAATATACCATTTGCAGGCACTTTTGAATAGTCAAATGTCATCAGTCCAAAAAAAAAGTGAAGCTGAATTGCACGTTCCAAAGCGTAGATCTCTATAGAGAAGAACAGACACTTTTTTAAATCATGTAATGAGTTACGTATAATCTTGGTTACATATTTTTTATTGCTTCTATTACGTGAGCACAATGTAGATAATAAAAAATAAAATAAAAATAGGAAATAGTTAAAAGGTAGAAATTGACATGACCAGTCTCAATTGGCGGCACCCGTTCACGATCAGGACGCGTGGGGCATATTATGAGTTACATAGATCTTGGTTACATATTTTTTGTCGCTTCTAATATGTGAGCACAATGTAGATACGTAATAATAATATATATATAAAAAAAAAGGTAATTAAAAAAGAAACTGAATAAAGCCACTGGCAGCTAAGAGATGACCAGTCTCAACCGATGGCACCCGTTCACGGGCATGACACGTGCATCAGCCCCACTCAGCTCAACCATTTTGAAGGGAACTGAATGACCCAATAACACGTGCCAACAACAGCGAGACATTTGAGTGGGCATGACAAACTCTCAACTGCCATGCAATATTACTAATTATATTCTGTGGAAAAAGCTGTGGGTTACACATTGAATTATCTTCTATTACTGTATCATACTATGTAATTCATAATGTGTAACAGTTTATTTTTTTTAAATATAAAAAAAAAAACTGGGGATATTGGTAAAAGTAAAACGGTACTTCACGCCGGAACAGCTGCTCCACCTTTATAAAGCGCAAGTTTGATCGTGTAGGGAGTACTGTTCGCATCTTTGTTTGCATGCTTCTTACTGGGACTAATTCAAACCACTTTTGTTCATATTATCTGTACATTTAAATAGTTAATTAAACAAAATATAAATTTAAAATAATCTAAAATTGGTTCCTGCTGCTTTTTTAGAATTAGAGATTTAGTGTCAATATTAAAGAATTAGTGTTATGTACACACTATTTCATCTCTAGGCGCTTGGTGAAATGAAAATATATTATTGTAATTAACACAGTGGTACAATGAATTGTAGGAAACATGATACAAACGGACGTAAACGTAACAAATGTTATAACGGCTAAGTTTAAAATCGGTTAAAAGTTTTTCGACCAAATGAAACGTCGGAAAAATCGAATTGATTATTAAAGGTTAACTGATACAGAGGTAAAAAAACGAAATGATAATAGTTGAAAAGTTTTAGGTGAAATGAAATTCGGTCAAACATTTTTCGAACTTATGATAAGTATGGCGTAAAAACACAAAGTTATAAACTTGTTATGTCAGCAAAATACATATTGACCGGGCCATCCAGGCGACTGAGGGGTAGTTTTGCATCTGTTTGCTGGCGCCTTATGCCCGCTGTGACCTGTGTTGTACTTAGTGTTGGCGGTGTCCAACTTGTGACCTTTTAAAATATTTTTGGGAAAAATATAACATGGTGTAAAAACTATTGGAATCCATTCAGTTACTGATTCTGAACAAACTATATTCAGGTTTCGCATAAACTTAAAATAATGTTGTATAACAGTACAGTAGGTTCAATATAATCCAAGAAGGTAATAAAATAAGGGAAAAACAGGTGCACTGCACGTTCTTTTATTATCTAAGTCCGGTGGGACGACAATCCGACTCGACAAGAGAGATTAAGCGCAGGATCAAAAGTTTAGGCAAGGGGGTGTCACACACCAACTAACAAACTCTGGGCTACAGAGTACAAGAGTAATTTTTAATAGAAAAATTTAATAGCACTTTTCACCCGACCCGGAAATCGAACCTAAGTTACACGTTCAGTTCTGTAAGGATCAAGTCCGGGTCCACGGCGTGTTGTGTGTGATTTACACGCCACAGAACACGAATGCACAGAAGAAAATCTACATACAGAGTGCGCTCGAACAACGCACACATAGAAACACGCTCACGGACACGATATCTCGGCAAAATTAAGCTCATTGCGAGTACGAGGGTATCCTCATGAGACACGCGTCTGTGAAATAACATAATAAGGGGCGCCCGTGGGTAACCGCACCTACGGCGGTTAAGATAGGAACTGTTTGGCGAGCAGGCCGCCCGCGCAGCTGCCGCACCTACGGCGACGCCGCCGCGCCGCACCCGGGCGCGCGAATCTAGCGACAGAACGGCAACCCTAGCGCGAACGCCACCGAGCGTAGGTATGAAAAGCGAAGTACATACATGACATTGACTTCTGTACTTATTTATTTTGTGGACTCGCGCCTTAAAGAGATAACAGCAAGTTTCTTATGACTAGTTTGGGCCGATGTCTGCTAGAGTTGTGGATTATTCGAAAGTTCTATCATGGCCCTCGGAAAGGGTATCTGAAGAAACACTGGGTTTTAGCCGTTAAAAAAAATCATGAAACTCAGGAATGTACTTTCCCTTGACATTAAAGAAGCTGAAAGTAAATTTTCCTTTAAGCGTAAAATGCGGAACTACCTACTACTTGAAGTCCTCACAACTTTAGTTTGGTTTCCGTCATAACTGGATATATTTTAAGTTCTCTTAATTAAAATGATTCGAAACTTATCATGGTATTCATTAGTTTGTAATTTTGGCATACTTATATAAATGTATTTTATTATTGGTCACTTAATTTAATGATAGGTACTCTATTTTATTATAAATAAGGATCACGTGGTCCAAATCGCCCTAAGCCTACCAGAACAAAAAAGAGGTAGAGGCCGCCCGCCATTGACCTGGTGGTCAAATATAGAGAGGGACCTCAAGAAAGCCCAGTTGCCAAAATTGACAACCCAAGATAGAGCCACTTGGCGCAGGAAAGTGAGGAGATCCGACCCCAAATAATGGGACCAGGGAAGGAAGAAGACTCTATTTTATTATAATATCCATTATTAATTTATTGTGCACATCTACCACAAAGTTGATTGAAAATGAAAGCTATACCCAAACGTATGAACCAGTAAATAATGAACATGAGTTACCTTATGCGGTAAAAACGATAACAACAACACAATAAGGACATTGGAAATGAAACAAATATTTGTTGTTGCAATCAACCTGCCCTGCACTTGCAATGTTCGCAACCCCCAGCAGGGACGAGGGGGCTACAACAATACGTACAAACACAATACCGAATAACAAATGCTATTGATTCGCTGACCGACGCTTTAATCCCGCGAATCCCCTCGCGGAAACATATTGCTTACAGCTGAGTCTAATAAAAAATATCAAGGGGAAACACGTTACCCAATCTACAAGTGTAATAAATAAAAATGACATTTATATTCGTACTATGTTATTATTAAAGGTTTAATAAAAGTCTGCAAAACCACATACAATTTATCAGGATTTAGATTTTTTAGTAAGGTGTTTTAGGCAGGGCGCAAAAGTGTGTCTCGTGACAGATACAAGCTACCGATGAATGTTTGATTTCTATAGAACTAGTTATGAAATGGAAAGGGCTATGCTCGGAGTTTCCTTGCATGATCGAATCAGAAATGAAGATATCCGCAGGAGAACCAAGGTTGCCGACATAGCACAAAGAATCGCCAAACTTAAGTGACAATGGGCAGGGCACATTGCTCGCAGAACAGATGGCCGTTGGGGCCGAAAGGTTCTGGAGTGGCGACCGCGTACCGGAAAACGCAGCGTTGGAAGGCCTCCTACAAGGTGGACTGACGACCTGGTGAAGGTAGCGGGAATCCGATGGATGCGGGACGCACATGATCGTTCGTTGTGGCGACGCTTGGGGGAGGCCTATGTCCAACAGTGGACGTCTGTCGGCTGAAATGATGATGATGATGATGAGTTATGAAATCATCCATTCCCTGCGCATACGTAAACATTTTTTGTGTTCAGTTAAATACTCATTACGATCAAAAAGTGTTCAGTGTGGGACAACTGGGACAAAAAGTGTCTCTGTTTGCACAGCGCCAAATTTTTTTTTTTAAATTTTTTTTTTTTAAATTATTAATTTAATTATAAACCAGTGCTTGACTGCGATCTAACCTGATGGTAAGCAGTGATGTAATCGTTGATGGTGAAGCGCACTAGTTTACACTCTGGCTTTAAAGATACCTAAATTAGGTATAATTACTGGCCTGTTGTTGTAGTGGTTAGTGACCCTGACTGCTATGCCGGAGGTCGTGGGTTCGATTCCCACCCAGGACAAATGTTTGTGTGATAAGCATAATCATTTGTTCTGTGTCTGGGTGTAATTTATCTATAATATGTATGCATTTAGAAATATATACGTATGTTTATCAGTTGTCTAGTACCCATAACACAAGCTCTGCTTAGCTTGGGACTGGACGGCGTTGCGTTATAGAAAAAAAAAATTAGACGGATAGACCGCAGCAGGCAAAATGTGTCAGTCCTTTGATGGACGCGGTATAAACGATAAAACGAAACACTTTTAAGGCGTATAGTCCCTTGAACCATCTGACCGAAATTATGTGAACGCAACTCTCGCACTCGCCTAGGCGGCAGTACGCAAATCTGTGCATTTATTTGCGGCCAGCAGCGCCCGGAAAGCGCTTTAAATCCATTTTCTCTGCGAGATATTGATTGATTTACATATGCAATGTTCACTTTGAACAATATTTAACCACCAATTTTTATGTGTAAAAATGTTTCTAAAGGTCCAAGCCGTTTCGAAGGAGTAGGGAAAAGTTGCGAAATTGCTAATTTTTTTTTTTGACAAAAGTATTAATCGCACGAAAAAATCAAATATTGATATTATTGTTCATGAATCTATAATAAACATATATTTTTTTCAAACCAATTGACCTAGCCGTTACGGAGGAGTAGGCCTCAGAAAGTCACTGTTTTATGGCACTTTTCAGGCGCTTGGCCCTTAAGGTAGAACCACATTGCGCCATGCATTGGGCCGCGTGGCCGATCTGGGCGCGTCGGTCTCCATACATTTTATATGGCAACTAGACTTGCAGAGCTACATTAGATCCACGCCACTCGTTGCCGCGCAACGCGCTGCTACATACAAATCAAGCGTAGTCCACGTGTGTGTCCGTTAGTTCTCGCTGACCACCGCGTAGAGTGCGTCCGTATTTGAATAAATACACGTTGTCTTTTGATTCATCAAAGAGAAGGAACAATGTCTGAAAACATAGAAAACATACAATTTAATCATGAAACAAAGCATTTCATTATACCGGACATTGTTGCTACGATTTCCTAAACTAGCAAGGTATGGCATTTTTCATATATCCATAAGAAAAATGCCGTACCGACCGTAAGGTATTTTTCTTATGAACCTTTTGTTTACGTTGTGTTTAGCTTTTTGATTATAATTAAATTATTTAATGTTTTGACATTTTTGTAGCTGGTGGGCGTTTTACATCATCATAATCATCATCATTTTAGTCCACTGCTGGACATAGGCCTCCCCCTAGTGTCGCCACAACGACCGGTTCTATGTGCCTTACATTCGTAGGATTCTCACGACTCTCAGTTATTTTTTGTATAAGCTGTGTTACTTTTTGGTGTACAATAAAGTTTATTCTATTCTGTTCTCACTAGGTCATCGGTTCACCTTGTCGGATGGCTTCTAACGCTGCGTCTTCCGGTACGCGGTCGCCACTCCAGTAACATTCAACCCCATGGACCATCTCTTCTGCGAGCAATGTGCCCTGCTTACTGCCACATAAGGTGTTATACCGTTTCTGGTAAACTAACTTACTAATATCATCATAGCTTAGCTTAGCTAAGCTGTCTTTGTTTAGTTTCGGAATAGCTTAGTTGTCCGGCTGCAACCGGCATTATATATGTCGCAGGAAAATGGATATGAAGGATATCAGGGATATCACGAAATCCCAGTAGATATCGAATATGGTTGTTTATTACGTCTTCTGACTAAAAGTATCGATATCCTCATTTCCCTCTCACTCCACCCAGAGCGAGAGGACTCATTAACTTGATGATTTCCCACGCAAAAGAGATCGAATGGAAGGTACGGTTCCAAGCAAAAAAAATGCTCGAAGAACTAATACATTTTTACTTCTAAGATTCTGCAAGTGCAAAGCACCGTCTTTCGTCCATCGTCATAAAGGGTACATCACCATTATTTGTTCAATCATTGAATAGCGCCTCCCCCAGCGAGGTAGTAGCAATACCTACTTAATGTTTTATTTTGCAATAAAACCGAATGCAGCTGCAACACATTAGTTATGCTGGTGTCTGACATGTTTGTTTTTATGTTCGGGTTCCATACCTTAAGGGCAACGAAAAAGAGAACTTTTTTTAAATGTATTTTTTATCCGTCTATCGTGGATAATTTTCGCAACAACAAAATAATTCTAATAAGTATCGAAATCACATGTGCAGATTGTCAATAATACTGTAAAAGAGTTATTTTCGTGCATCGTATTAGTCCGGTAGATATCGATATTTTTTTCTCAAACACATTTATATAGATTGCTTCTAGGCAAGAGTGTTCCATTGTCGGCCACATCATCGCTGGTGAGATAGGTAAAACGCGAGCCTATTCATAATAAAGAAGTTACCTAGTTTAAAAGTTAACTACAGCAAAAAAACAATACTGTTTGAAGGAGCTCGGCTGCTTAATGATATACTGGAAGAATTAAAGAAGTGCGAAAATGTTAAATCTAAATAAAAAGAAAAAAACATGTAGCATCTTAGGGTATATACCTACCCATGTATGTCATCAAAACTGTAACTAGATGTGACTATCATGATACTTACAATGTAAGCTCTTTACGTATAATGTGACCTGTATATGAGAAATATTTTTTTTTAAACCTAAGAGCTATCACAATATTTATTAATTACGCGAAGTAAAATAATTACCGTTGACGAGTCATCTCACCATCATAAATAGAGACCTACGGGTATGTTATTTTTTTTTTAAATGAAAACAAACTATACCATAGTTTATTTTGGAACCCCAATTTTAGACCCGTCTCACTCCTTGCCCTTTTTTTTCAACGACACGCGTACGTAGAACGTTTGCTGCTACTAATTAAATTATTTTGTTCATGTGTTACTCTGTACCTTTAGTAAATTAAGGGCGAAACCTGGTAAATTAACAAGTATAAATTTTGCATGAGTTGGTTCAGATAAGGTGGTGGGCGGCAGAGGCTATGAAATATTTATTTGGTGCCTTCACGAAGTAATTAGGCGATGCCCCTCTAGCCTTAACCTAGTTGAAATAATAATTAATTATTTATTGAATAAGAAAGTTATGGCTGCAGGAATTACTGGAATTTTATTGTTAAAATGTTCGTTTAAGGTAAGTACATTTTAATAATTATAATGTTGGCTTGTTGCTATGGAGTGTAGTATACTTACTAATGATCGCCATATACGCTAGGGTATACCTGACAGGTTTACCTGTACAGGTGAGTTGTACAGGTAAACCGGAGCGTGTGTGTTGCACAACTGTGCAGGTTTCCATACAAGCTTACCTGTCAGGTATACCCTACCGTGTATGACTACCTTGACACTATACTAAGGATGTACAGGACATGTGAAAACGGCAGTTTTCCAACCAAGAAAAAGGGATGGATCTAAGCTCCATTTTTTTTAGAACAAAACAATAACTTGGCGCCAAGAGGACGTTTTTGCTCTTTTGACGTGGCGGTTTATGGGGCAGAGTTCGACATTTCTGCCGTATGCTAATCGAAGGATAGGGCTACAGGAATTGGTGCCCTGCAATCACACGGCATGGGGTCAAGGTGACCACGGATGAGATGGCGGATACTTAGAT
Organism: Mythimna ferrago; assembly: GCA_910589285.2. Taxonomy (NCBI): domain Eukaryota; kingdom Metazoa; phylum Arthropoda; class Insecta; order Lepidoptera; family Noctuidae; genus Mythimna; species Mythimna ferrago. Next base: position 18,914,008 of record OU342673.1, on the reverse strand, counting down.
TTTTCTTTTCCTCAAGAAGTGGCCCTGAGCCGAAATCAATGGAAGAGCTACTTTGGGCTATTGCGATCTTTGTTTAGCCTTTGTCAAGTACAATCTCAATAATATTAATGTTTTCTTTTTATATTTTCAATAGAATTTTTTTACCATCAGGTGATATGGTGGTCAAACGCGAGCCTATCAATAACCCAGCCGGGTCGAAGCCTACTGGGGCCAGGGTTATCCGAAAGGGCGCTCGAGCCCCGGTATGAAGGCTTGAAGGAACGGGATGGGTTTTTTAGTCAGTAAGAGTCTGACACTATCTCCCGCTCCGCCCAAGAGAGCGGGGGTTGTCATAAGATGATTTCTCCCATCGAAAAAAAAAAAAGCCTATCAATAACAAGAAAAAAAGATTTTTATAGAACCGAGAAAATCCATTACTGGCATTCATGAAATTGTAAACAAATTAATATATCAAATTTTAAAACCATCAAAGCCATATCCCCATGATTGTAAATAACATTACAGAAATGTCAATACAAAATAAATTATGTAAGTTTTACGTGTCGAATAAACTACAATTCAGGTATACTACAGATAATAAGAGAACTGAGTTACAAATGTCAATATTTATTAGATGATTCCAAAAGAATGGAAGCTAAACAACGACAGTATCAGTCGCCTATTATCTCCAGCAAAATGTAAAAGTCTACAGAGGGAACTTCGTCTGACACGTACAGTCGACCGCACAACACTATAACGCTTGAACTGAGAATATCAACCTTCTGGTATGACTAAAAAAAGCCATTCATTTAGAATACTGCTTCCTTGTGTTCCTTTTTTATAAATTCAAAAAAAGAAAACTGCTTTCTGCTTTTTTTTTTTTAAAAAAAAACTACATCTAGATTATTAAAATAACTACCTTAAAAAAATATTGGAATCTATGTTGTCAGTAGTAGAGAATAAACTGATATCCTCTTACGTCATAGGGCAGACTCACCATTATATTACAAACGATGTTTAGCATTACAAGTATGACGAACATCTTTTATAGCCTGTAACATCCCCATTTTTATCAAAAATATTATTAAATCTTGCAAATTTTTGATCGACTTCCCGGTTACCGATTGAGCTGAAATTTGGTATGCATATATAAATCAGATAACAATGCAAAATTATTATGACATAGAGCTGATCTGATGATGGAACCGGAAGGTGGCCATAGGAACTTGGTAGTTAAACGACACAACCCCATAGAGTTTGGGCTCGTATGATTCGTCTTGACGAGTATTAATTAAATACCTAAGTATACCGAGCTTCAAAAGCTTGCTACGAAAAAATGATTTTCATTAAAAACTTGTTTATTTATTTTGTTATTCTAATTTTGCTGAAGATATATTTTTTTATGAAATTCTAAATAATTGGCCGTCTAAACAACAATAGTTCGAAGATTAAAGTATTAAGTATTGTCGAACTAAAAGAGATTTTGTAAATATTGTTTGTTATTTCGGACAAGGATTACACAGTTTTGAGATTATTGCTAGGGAATTTAGATAAAAAAAAGATAAACTATAATCCAATTAAGAGCTTATTGTTTATCTTATTTTTCTTGTTAGTAGAGTTATTTGTTAACAAATTTCAGCGAATCCACCCGTCTGAAAGTAAAAAATGATACCAAGGGAACATATTCCTGGGACAATAAGTATATATTTATTTTCTCACTTTAAATAAACACACTAATGTGATAAATATGTGTTCTTACACATATTATATTATACATTCTTATTCATCGAACCATTGTTTGTCAGTTTGAAAGTGGCGCCAGTGATGAAAAGTTGAAAAGTAATCGGTTGTCTTGGTATGGTCATGTAAAGAGGAGGGATGAAGCGCATATTAAAAGAGTTCTGAGTATACATGTAGATGGATGGAGAGGGAGAGGAAGGCCGAAAAAAAGATGGATGGATTGTGTGAGAAGTGATATGAAAGAAAAGGGAGTTAGTGATAGTTTGACGGGTGACGGGACAGAATGGAAGAAGAAAACGTATTGCGCCGACCCCAAGTAATGTGGGATAAGGGCAGGAAGAAGAAGAATATTCATCGAACCATTGTTGTATCTTAACACATTTCGCTAGTAAAACCATATTTTGGTCGTTTATATTATTTTAGTACGCACCACCAATACATAATATATGTATATTGCACTCCATAACTGTTTTACGTCCGTTGCGTCATAACCACAAATTCAGTTGAAAACCAGTGTCAGGCACTTGTAGTCTAGCTTTCATGCTGAACTGGACCTATTTTGGTGCAGCCCTGATACACGCAACTATATTTTTTTTTGCTTCTTTTTTATTTTTGTTTCGTGTTACCTATACAACGTGTAACGTTAAATGCGCACCTCAGAGACCCTAAATGATTTTTAATTCAATTGAGCTAAATACGAGTGAGAAAATAGTTATTTGTTATACAAGATCGCAAAGTTGCTTTTTAACCGCGTGCTCAATTTTAATGATCGAGCAAGCAATGGATTCTAAAATTAAGATATTAGAATCCTGAGCATTGGCGAGAGAATCAAAAGAGCACGAGGTGAAAAATCTTTGCACTCGACTGCAACACGTAACTTTACATCTCACCTCAGCGAGGAAAATGACTAAATAGAAAAAAAAAAAAACAAAGTTTAATGCGTTTCAGTAGGATATATAAAATCTTTGCACTATACACCAAGGAGCAAGGAGGTTCTGAGTTCTTAACAAATTAAAAAAAGTTGTATTATAAATTTGGCACCATGGAGGTAGAAGTAAATAGGTTTAATGATGTTTTGAATTCACAAACTTAGTGCACACGATGTGTTCTCAGGGCCCTTTTGCTGAAACGCGTTTTTTAGCCCGCACGCGGTTCTCGTCCGCATGCGGGTGATAGTACGCTCCGGGCCACACGCAGGACAAAGAATTCGTTTGCTGCTGCAATGTTGTGCGTGTCGCCAGTGGGTAAACTTGTTTGAGATATACGAGGACTATGAGCATGCGTGCAACCCGCTTCAAAGTAAAAACAACACTGAAGGCAGAAAATCACCGCCCCCATCCGGATAGCGCGCACGCGGGCTGCGCGCTATAGAAAATACATGTATCAAATGATAGGATGCGGACAGTCCGCATGCTGACGAGAACCGCGTGCGGGCTAAACGCGTGACAGGAAAGGGGCCCTTAATTCAATTTACTTTATTCTCTAGTGAATAAAAATGGCTTTTGCACTCAGATATCGAAGAGAAAAATACTCTTTTTGAGGTAGGGGGATGTTTTAGTTTGTTTAAGATTCGTATCTACATTGAAATGAGAACGATTACTATCCCGCATATGGGAAAATTTTAATGTATGACAACCATTTGTGTTTGTTTACCTATTTTGGCGGGTTTTCGCACGTAAAATATTAGGTACTTATTTTAAAAAATCATTCATTTGATTTTGCTCGTTATTCTGATCGAACTATTTTCAGGTTTTGCGCATTTAATGTTAAACGTTATATGTATATTGTGTTTGTGCCTTGTGCTGTACCAAATAAATACTTTTTCCTTAGTTTCTTTCTATATGTGCCAGAAAATACTATACCCTCTATGAAATAGAGGGTATAGTATTTTCTGGCTGGTTTTAGATGAATCTAAATACATTCAATTCAACCGTTTGAGCATGAAAGAGAAATTAGGTAGACACAGATATATACAAAAACTTTTACAATCACACTATTAGTATGATTCTTTTCCATATCTATTGCTATTTCATATAGTAGCCAAACACCGAAATATCTGTACGCATTGCTACAAATTCAATAGGTACGTATATTTCTTCAACTCCAATTAATAATACTACTCAGCGATGTTCACTGATTCTTATTTCCCCAAGACTGATTTCTTGATAAAGCAATTCAATATTTTCTGGGAAACATCTCCACCGGTGAAATTTCTCGCAAATAAAAACGTTTTTTGTGTGGTTTAGTATTTTGAGGTTTTTTTTTAGATGAAAATCATCCAATGACATCCCTCGCTCTTGGGCGGGGCGGGTGATGTTATTGGAGTATAGTGTCAGACTTTTACTGACTAAAAACCCACTGTTGTTCTTTCTTTGCTGTGTTTCAGGGCTCCGGGGATCTCATTCGCATCACCCATGCTTCTTCAGCAGGCTTCGACTCTGCTGGGCCGCTACGGTTGCTGACAACTTCTTGAGGCGTGCGTGGAACACTACGCGCCGTCGACGACTTGGGCTCGGTTCGGACAGTTACCGGACGATCGGACGGCAAGCCGCCCAATGCTCGCCGTCCGCAACCCCGTAATATTTTGAGGTTGTGTGTCAATTCTTTTGCCGTCACGATGTCCCGTAGTCAAAAACGTAGGTACAGATAATGTTATCCTCATAATTCCAGGTGAAAGTCCTCCGTTACCAGATAATGGACATGGGTCCTGGACCCAACATCACTCTGTTAGTCAGTACTATGTTCATCCAAAGGATTCCCAACTAACATGTCATCGATCTATCTTGTAATAGACAATAATTACTTTAAAAAAAAAATGAGAATCAACTCAAAGCGTCTGGCTGGGATTGAACCCGTTACTACTCCCAAGTGGGAGGTGTTACCACTGGGCCACCACTGCTCTCAAAACTGTGATGGAAATCTGCATGAAGAAACCGGCATGTCTCGAAACCAAAAATTTGAAGAGACGTGACATCCATCAACCCGAACAAGGCCCACGTGTTAGATTACGGCCCGTTATTCGCCTAGAGAGGAGACCTAAGTCCCAGCAGTGGGAATACTATAATGCTGATTATGGAATTATGTATGTGAATTAACGGCCTTGAACAAAAAAAAAACGGTATCCCGATAAAAGATAGAGATAGAAATCTTAATACAAAATCGTCGCATAACAGTATATCAGTTTCGGACTAAAAATCATCGTTCAAGTATGTCATGCATCATGTTTATCAATAAGTCCTTTATCGATCCGGCTCGGAACGGCTCCATAGACCCCTCTTTTCACTAAGTGATATTATTTGATGCGGTAATGTAAACCTTTGTGGGAAGGGAACTTCGAGGGACGGAGCATTGTGAGCAAGTGCCGGCAGAACCGGCGAATTTTTTGAGGATAATACCATTGATTCGTGAAATAACGATACGAGATATTGTGTTATTAAATAGGTCGAAATATTTGTTTACATTTCTACAAAGATTTATCAGAAAAAAAAATTCGTTGAGTCAGGTTGGACTATAAAGGAGTCTGCCCACTACACCACTGTGTGCTACTACGCCGTAACTTACCATAGGCATGGTCATATGCATGCTAGAAACGTATCATAAAAATCATTTAGTTATTATTTGTTTAAAAAAAATATAAGACAATGGCCTGTTACGGACTTTGCTTACACTAAATCTGCTGAATGGTTTGATGATAGTTATTTACGCCATTTTGAAGTTTCTACATAAAATAACAAATAAGTAAATAAGTTAACGTTAATAAGTTTCTACATTAACGTTCTGATGAATCAGCGCCTTTTTTTTTTTTTTTTTTTTTTTTATGGTGGGAAAAATCATGCATTGACATCCCCCGCCCTTGGGCGGAGCGGGAGATAGTGTCAGACTCTTACTGACTAAAAGACCCACCCCGTTCCTTCTAGCCTTCATACCGGGGCTCGAGCGCCCTTTCGGATAACCCTGGCCCCAGTAGGCTTCGACCCGGCTGGGTCCCTGCTGTTGCTGACAACTCCTTGAGGCGCGCGGGAACAGTGCGCGCCGTCGACGACTTGGGCTTGGTCCGGACAGTTACCGGACGGCCGGACAGTGAGCTACCCATTGCTCACCGCCCGCAAGCCCGCGTCTACGTTGGCCGGAAATCGGGATCAGAATCCCGGCGACGGCGGCGGCGATAACGCCGTTGCCTGATGCGTTCGGCCTCCTCCTTTGCGAGCATTACTGCTTCGCAGAAGTCGGCGACCGCCTGCCACTCCTCCTCGCTCCGGACCATGGCCTCAACCAAGGCCCGGCGCGAGAGGTCTCCGCCGCCGATCGCCCCCACGAGGGCACGGCGATGCTCCGCCCAAGCAGGGCACACCTCGACTGTGTGCTCCACCGTGTCCTCCGGGCGTTCCGCACAGTGGCGACACCCGGGCGTCACCTCCGCATGAATCCCGTGCAGGAAACTCCCGAACGAACCATGTCCGGTGAGTACCTGCGTCATGCGGAAGGTAAGGACGCCGTGAGGTCTTTCCAGCCACGCCTCAAAGAGGGGACTTACCGCCATGATTGTGGCGTGCCCAGCACTGGGTTGCGATAGTCGCTGACGCCATTTCACCATGAGATCCCGCCGGAGCTCTGTCCGCCATGCCGTGACCTGTCGCGGCAGCGGACTTTCACCCCAGCGTTGCATCTCCACGCGCATATCGTGCATGTGTGCAAGGACTGTTGCCTCCAGATCCCACGGTGGTAGGCCAGCCAGAAGGCTCGCCGCTTCGCGGGAGACCGTGCAGTATCCCCGCACCATCCTTATCGCCATGACCCTCTGACAGGCGTTCAGTATGGCCGCCGGTTGCTTTTTCAGCGACGGCGCCCACACCGGCGCCCCGTAGAGGGCCAAATCAGCGCCTCATCACCAACTTGTAGATGGTGATACCGCATCCGTACATTCGCAATCGATCAATATTCAATCAATAGAAGTAAACATCTACGTTTAAGAATGTCTTCGTAAACCTGTTCTTATGTTTCCGTTTTCTAACATGGGTGGCGCTGTTGTACTATAACTCTTTGATTTTGTTTGTAATGTCATGGAAAATATTTTCCTTGAGAACAACAATAAATTGCGTTTAGTGTTAGGCTAGATTTTAGTCGATTTTTGTCAAAATATTGCCGAAACCCAACAGCCCAGGCAAATGAACAGCAAATATTTCAATAAAAAAGTCGAGTTAAGAGAAAGATTACAACCAGTATAAAAGTAGCCTACGTAATGGAGGTTACGCAATGAAAATTAAGAAATTTCAAACAATGAAAGTTTCAAGTAAAATGTGCATTACGAGCAAAGAGATTGAACATAGAAAAAACAAGACCTGTGGAAATCATTTCGCAAGTGCAATGGGACCAATATGATGGCATGGCCGTGTTTATTTTAACGTCGTCAAAGCCGTTTGAAAACAAGCGAAAAAAATAACAATGTTGTATTTGTAAAAGTATTGGTCATACAAAAAATAATTTTTTGATAATTTTATATGTATTAACGAGGCTATAGCCATTAACGAGGCTTTAAATAATCACTGTTATAGCATAGTCGCCCTTATAATGTTCCCACTGTTGGGACTCAGGCCTCCTCTCTAGGAGAGGGAATGGGCCATAATCCACCACGCAGGTCTAGTGCGGGTTGGTGGAGGTCACATGTCTTAAATTTTTTAGAACATGCCGGTTTCCTCACGATGTTTTCCTTCACCGTTTTGAGAGCAGTTGTGACGAAATAACTTTGCCACCATTGCTCTCACAAATCACTGTACCTGTGACCTTACATTTTTAAACTAGAAAATCTCTGAGCAAAATTAAACAAGTGCAACTAACACACATAAGTAGACAATATTTAGGTACTCTGGGCGCAGTGGGCACAGAATCACCTCTCAGGCGTGTGACTTATGGCGGCCTTTAGGGAGCCACTATTTCTTTATATTGGAACCATTGAAAGGGGGAAGGAAAATAACGGCTCTATACAAGGGTCACAGGGGTTAGCCACATCATATCATTTTCATTTGACGTCAGTTTTATTTTATTTTATGATTATTGATGATTTGATCCCTAGTTGAAAAACAAGACGATTTAGATGTTAGGCTTAGATTGACAGATCATTCAGGCTAAATACTTTTTGGAATTCTCTAAAAATACGACATTGTGGTATTTTTGACTAAGTTTAGAGTGATTAGCACAGAGGATTCAAACTTTTGTCATATTAGCAATTGCTCCTCGAAGTTATTCTTCTAACTGTACGTACAATTTTCTATCGTTGGCCGGTTTTCAACAATAGTCCACAAAAATTACTCGTCCTGTCATTTGTAGCATCATTATCTTGCCCATTTCCTGATTAATTAGTATTCGGCATATCTCTTGTTTCATGCTTCTCTATTATTTATTACTTTATTAGTCTTGATTGTAGAAGTTACTCCTCGCCAAATCATTATATAGTTCAAACCAACGATAAAAAATATCTGTGAAGTTAATCAACATAACCAATTCGCTAATGTATCGTCCATTGTCGAATTGGATATGTAAAAACATTTTATAAAAACTACAAACATAAAATACAATCCAATTAATAACCCAAAAAGTTAAAAAAATATAAAATATAAAGCAGGCATTTTCGGCAATCAGAAATAATAAATTGGGAGATTTAATTTAACAAAATAAATGGAGTCAGTGCCTTTGACTTTATTAATACGTCGAAAAGCAGAAATATCTGTAATATCGGGTAGTGGAATTCTTTTGACGGACATTTTCGCCCTAGGCCTTTATGAAAGCGGATCGTTGAGCGTACGCGGTAAATATATGGAAATTATGAATTTATCCACGATGTACAGACAGAAATCACGACCGTTGTAGAAGAAGAAAAATAACGTAATAACTTTGTTTACGTCACGTGACCAAGTTAGTTTATAATATAACGGCACGTGACATTATTAAATAATGACAATCGGTTAATATGGAAAATTGTAATTTATTTTGTTAATTTTTAACAATTAGTCGATTTGAGTTTGACATAATGGTAATTTTAACTGAGAACGGATAACACCGAATGGAGTTGCGTCTATCATAATGGGCGAACATGATGTCAATGTTCGTAGGGTGGTTGACAACCATTGTACGTTTTGAACAATCGCAAACCCATTGGCTCTAAATCGATAATTACTATAGCAATCGTTAATTTTTTAAGTCAGTGTCCATATAATTAATGTAGTGAACAGTTAAAGCTACAGTGCAATTATTTCAACGTTTCCTGAAGTTCTACGCCCACTGCGGATTCCCGCGCCGACGAGGTCACGAATCAGCAGTTAGATGCAGCAGCTCGGTCTCCCGATGTTCCGTTATATATGTTACCGGCAATCTGTATAATCTAGTATTATATATAATACCTAGACAATGTATAGAAACAAGTAATGTATGAAATATTATTTAATTTATATTTTGCCTAGGTATTATATACATTACTGAATGCGCAGCCAGTAATGTGTGTAAAAGACGAGAGTAAGGAAGGAGGCGATGTAATTTTAGGGCATCCCGACACGGACAGGTTAGGTTAAACTAGTTAACTGAGTATTTGTAAGCTAATTACATTATTTTACTTATGGCTAGAAGAATTTTTAATTTTGTGTTAATTTCTGTCCCTTGCTCCCATTTAATGCCACAAAACAGAGACTTTCTGATGCCTACTCCCCGGAAACGGCCGGGGTAATAAAATAGAAAAAAATATATAATATTCTATTTACTACAGACTCATATAGAACATTATCAACATATGAGTTTTTCGTATTATTAATTCTTTTGCCAATGAAAATTTTTTAACAACGTCATCTTCTTTAGTTTGTTTTTCTTACTCCTTTCAAACGACTTTGATCTTTAGAAATATGTTTACACAAAAAAAAGGGGCTTAAATATTCTTAAAAATGTATAATTATAACATATGTAAATTAAAACATATTTTGCAAAAAAAAAAAGATGTGAAAGGTCAGGTCAAGGACTATATGCCTTAAAATAATGTTCCTATTTCTGCGGCCGTATTATGACATCTTAAAACCATCATGTTTTCTGTGTGAGAAAAGGATAGTGCTATTCGTCCTGTATAGCTCCGTCTCTTTTTCACACCGAAAACATGATGGTTTTAAGAGGTCATAATACGGCCCCTGGGTAGTATTCAGTGGCTCTTTTATACACATTGATTTTAAGTAATAGAACATGTTTCATTTGCCCGTTATTTTATAGGTAAGTCGGTTAACATTTGTAAATATAAACCGAAATTTATTTATTTTACACATTGTCGGTGGACCAGTAGGTACTCTATACAACCCCTAGTAATTGCCTAGGTAAAGTATGTAATGGACATTATTATTTATAATATTTCACACATGCAGACACCCCAGGTCGTCCTCGACAGCCAGTGGAATTTCGGGGAGCATTTCCGATGTCTGGCTCCCAAAATCAACCGGGCTGGGGCTGCGCTCAAGCGGCTCCTCCGGCAATAAGGTTGTTGCGGGGATACTGCACGATCTCCCGCGAAGCGGCTGGCCTACCACCGTGGGATCTGGAGGCAACAGTCCTTGCACACATGCACGATATGCGCGTGGAGATGCAACGCCGGGGTGAAAGTCCGCTGCCGCGACAGGTCACGGCATGGCGAACAGAGCTTCGGCGGGATCTCATGGTGAAATGGCGTCAACGACTATCGCAACCCAGTGCTGGGCACGCCACAATCATGGCTGTAAGTCTCCTCTTTGAGGCGTGGCTGGAAAGACCTCACGGCGTCCTTACCTTCCGCATGACGCAGGTCCTCAGGTGCCCTGCTTGGGCGGTGCATCGCCGTGCCCTCGTGGGGGCGATCGGCGGCGGAGACCTCTCGCGCCGGGCCTTGCACAGTGTTTTAAAAACCCCTATTTTGTCTCATGCCCTTTTTATTGCAAATATCGTTAGTTTATATTATTCCAAGTACTACAGTAAAAATCCGGCTTCGATATGACCTTTAGTTTTGCCAAAAAAAAATTCGAAAGTTTCCCTATAACCGGGTCATGAAAATCACAAAAAAATTCGTATAAAATAAAATTGGCTGTTATTTAAACATCTGATTATACGTAATGTTTACATTCATAACAACAGACATTCTGCCCGTTTTTGTAATTTCTAAAGATAATAGGTTATGAAATAACAACATTTTTATCGTATTTCTTTTATAATTATTATTTCAAGTATAATGCCGTATTATATCGAGATTTTTATACAGTATATTCTTCATACGCTCTTCTATCAATACTATGAAAATCACGATCTAACTCCGCGTTATTCAAAAGTTATTAGTGATTTTACATTTTGCTTAGGGTTGTCACCTCCGAATATCCGGATACTTACATTGTATTTATCCGGGGCTAAAATGTTGTGGTTTAATAGTGTTACGTACTGCAACACAGAAAAAAAAGCAATTTCAATCACAAAACCATTTATTTTACGCCTGTCAATGAAATTGAAACTTAATACATGCGAATGTTTTTAATACACTTAGTATATTGTAGTCACTATATAGTTGGTATGCCGTGGCTAAAAAGCATAAATGCGTGATGATTATTCACTTTCATCTAGTAACTATTATTTAATCTGTGCTTTCATTCGGAATCACCAAATTGTCGTCATCTTCATGTGACGTCGTAGTACTGACTACAGTCAAATCCAAAGGTTTCAGCAGACTAACTGCTAATGCTGGCAATGGATTTTTTTTTGGTGTGCTGTTTTCATTTTTTTGATGTATAGTCGGATATGACCGGTTCTGATGACTCTAATGCTCTGTGAAACAAATGGAGGGTTGGCGCCCTCATGCTCTCCTGGCATAGAGTCCACTGGTCGGAGCCCAGGTGGACATCCCCCAGCAGGGTGGGTCAGATCCTGCTGAGGCAAAGTGGCATCATGAGTCTTGAACGGCATGATGCCTCGCCCCCGTTTCTCCATCCTACATGTATCGACTTAGGGTTTTAGCTATATCGCCTTTCGAGGGTGGACTCCTTCCCAAGTCACAAGTAGCATTTCACAGATAAAGACTCAAAAATACGTTTTGGTAGTAGTAGTAGTTTAAAAAATTTACCTTTTTGTTGTTGCTGTTTCTTAACATTTCATGGACTGTGACTATATTTTAGATTCTTCTTAACACTTTAAAAACTGGTAGCATATTGTTTTTCATTAATATGTTAACATAAGGTTAGAAAAATAAATGAAATACAATAAAGGACAAATCTTTTACGTAACTCAGAACAGTTACGACATTCTTAAAATAATAGTTTTATTTATGATCAAAGTAAATTGTTTATTTTTTTAGTTTGGTGACAACCCTAAGTCCGAAAAATCCGGTTATTATCCGGATATAATAAAAATTACTAATAACTTTTGAATAACGCGGAGTTAGATCGTGATTTTTATAGTATTGATAGAAGAGCTTAAGAAGAATATACTGTATAAAAATCTCGATCTAATACGGCATTATACTTGAAATAATAATTATAAAAGAAATACGATAAAAATGTTGTTATTTCATAACCTATTAACTTTAGAAATTACAAAAACGGGCAGAATGTCTGTTGTTATGAATGTAAACATTACGTATAATCAGATTTTTAAATAACAGCCAATTTTATTTTATATGAATTTTTTTGTGATTTTCATGACCCGGTTATAGGGAAACTTTCGAATTTTTTTTTGTCAAAACTAAAGGTCATATCGAAGCCGGATTTTTACTGTAGTACTTGGAATGATATAAACTAACGATATTTGCAATAAAAAGGGCATGAGACAAAATAGGGGTTTTTAAAACACTGTGCCTTGGTTGAGGCCATGATCTGGAGCGAGGAGGAGTGGCAGGCGGTCGCCGACTTCTGCGAAGCAGTAATGCTCGCAAAGGAGGAGGCCGACCGCATCAGGCAATGGCGTTCTGGCCGCCGCCGCCGCCGGGATTCTGATTCCGATTTCCGGCCACCGTAGGCGCGGGCTCGCGGACAGTGAGCAATGGGTAGCTCGCTGTCCGGCCGTCCGGTAACTGTCCGGACAAAGCCCAAGTCGTCGACGGCGCGCACTGTTCCCGCGCGCCTCAAGGAGTTGTCAGCAACAGTAGGGACCCAGCCGGGTCGAAGCCTACTGGGGCCAGGGTTATCCGAAAGGGAACTTGAGCCCCGGTATGAAGGCTAGAAGGAACGGGGTGGGTCTTTTAGTCAGTAAGAGTCTGACACTGTCTCCCGCTCCGCCTAAGAGTGGAGTGGAGTGGAGTGGAGTGGAGTGGTGGTTTTTTCGCACGGGGTGACGTCACACGTAACTTTAATGGGCTATATCTTTGTTATTTTTTGTTTAATCGAGAAAAGAAAAAATACGTGTCCAATATTTTTTTATAATCCAAAATACGGACTAAATAAAATGTAATTATTTTGGCTCTGGAAACTACCCTATTATACAGACTGCTAGTAGAATATTTAAAGATTAAAGATGTAAGGGTATTTGCTTGCAATTTCTCTAAACTGTGTATGTTTCGCTTAGATATGGTTACAATACATGAAAGAATGACAAATGATATTCAGTGTAATGCCGACAGACTCTTTCCTTAAGCGTCAAGCCGTAAAAGGCCCTGTTTGCATTTATAGGCAAGTGGCCCCTTTACCTTGCGGCCTATTTTCTGTTGGCCTTCTTTACCGTCTGAAGCCTGCTCTTTTGCTGTGTGTTTGACCTTTACTCTTGTATTAATAGGTATCATGTATTGTGTTGTTTAAGCATTATGTTTTCTGGTCTTAAAATATTTGTAAAAACACGTTTAACGACCGTAATTTGTTTTTGGGTTAGTACGAGTAGAATAGGCTCTTGATAAACCCACCATCAACTATTGCATCACTATCTACCACCAGGTGGGATCGTCGTAGTCAAGCGCTAGTTTATATCAATTAAAAAAAAAGAACCGACTTTATTTAATTCTATAAAATAAATGTTCAATTTACCAGGTATGTAATGTCAGGATTTATATTCTACAATAAAAGTAACGCCTAATGACAAATCCGTATTGATTTTTTTTTTAAATCTTGCTCTTTGTGGCATAAATATAGACTTATAATTGAATGTGTCTCCTGCGGCGACAGTATAATAAAACCTTGTCATACTCGTAGGACCGTGTCATGTCCCACGGCAAGCCACAGGGGAGGCGATTCAGGTAGCATTCAATATTTGTGGTCAAACATCAAGCTTGCCACTCCAAATTGAACCACATAACTTTAGAAATTAAGTTCATTTTTATGTTTAATAGAAATTTAAATTATTAGGTACTCATTTTGTACAATAATAAATTTTGTAAAATACCTCAAAGCAAGTGCAAAATCCTTGCTCTGAATTAAGTACATGTTTTGTTACCATATTTTTAAGCTGTATGAATCTTGAATTTTGTTGCAATTTTCCCGTTACATTTTCTTTTTGCCAGTTTCCCGTAATTGCTTCGCATCGATGTTATTATTATAGGACATTTATAATGAGGATATTTTGTGTTATTTTGAACAGAATCCCGGTCAATTTTTGTTTTCGTCAGTTGAAACAAGATGAGACCGGTGTTTCCTAGCTGACTACCCTGAGAAGAAACACCGAAACAAACTCAGGGGTCAAAGTCTCTTTTAAAGTCCCTATAGTAAATATGCAATATGTTTAAAATCACATGAGAACCATGCAAATTTGTCTGAGACGGTTTTTGGAAGAAAGAACCATACAGATTTGAGTGGACCTGTCCCAAGCATTTGTCAGTATTCGCAAAGCTCATGACTGCTAAAGAGCTCAAAATTTTACAACTTAACAGGGGCCCAAGTCTGCTATTTTTATAAATTCGTCATTCCAACACGATCACATTGTCATTTTGCTAAAAGTTCGTAATCTGCTAATTCATAATGATCGATCATTGATCGGTCAGTGGTACCGTAATAGAGTTGTGGTAGAATGATAATATCGAGCATATTAAAACCAATAACTGCACAATAACGTTCTAATGGTAGAACAATGATCAAATAAACTGTCAAAGTTTTAGCACATAACCGCATACGTCAAATATTCAATATGTACAAGATTACTATTCTATGCCACTTCTTTCAATGGAGTGTCAGTGGTTGACCATTGGAAAGTCATAATGACGCCATTTGTCAAAATCGACAATTATGATATCAATGATAGACCATTCTGACATTATTGTAATAGCAGACTTGAGGCCCAGTTATCATGTTATTATTGAAAACTTTTGGCTAATTATTTTTTTGACTTGGATTCAATTTATTTTTTAATGTATTTTACCAGTATTAATTCTTTGTTAGACATTTCCAAAATATATTATAACTAACATCTGCCCGCGTTTAAGTAATAAAGCATCTCTAGGAAACGTATTCCTGGATTGAATAATACCCATCTGTACTATTACTGGACATGTTCTACCCACGTGCCAAATGTCATCCATGTTCGTATCATTCCCACGTTTGAACATGAAGTAGTCACAAATAAACACACCATCACACACAAACCATCATACTAACTTTCGCTTTGATAATAATAGTGTGATAACTCTCTTATTGTAAGTAACTTACATTCACAATGGCTAAAGAAGACTAAGTTGTAAAGTTCTTAGGGTAGGTACTTAAAAGTTGCAAAGATATGACTTGACTTCAAACTACCACGCATTTTTGCATTTCCACCCGAGACCAATTGCATACTATACAAATACCAATATATGTCACGTATCGTAAAATAACAAACCAATATATATTTTTTAGACAAAAATATTAATCGCACGAAAATCAATCAATGGTTGAAAATGTTGTTCATGAATCTATAAAACATATTTTTTTCAAATCTATTAACCGACCGAGCCGTTGCCGAGGAGTAGGCTTCAGAAAGTCAATGTTTTATGGGACTTTTCGAGCGCTGGGGCCTTAAAATACTGTCTATGGTTGCTATTTAATTATTTTTTTACACACAGGTGGCCTGAAAAGTTACCGGCTTAACAAAGATATTACAAGATATTTTTTCTTTTATTTTTACATTATCTCTTTGTAACTCTACACACTTCTCCCAGTGATACCCTCATCTCTCTAACCCGTTCAAATTGTAGTTGGCGTTTTTCTCAGCAAATTTTTTTCACGAAATTTACCTCCGCGTTTGATGAAAATATTTCTGATGCGAAATTATTAGATGACGGAACAAACAGAAGTTGCTTGGGGCTAGATCTGGTGAGTAAGGCTGCTGAACAAGAAGTTCAAACCGGAATTCGTATATTTTCGCAGAGACAACCGCAGAAGTGTGAGAGGGAGCGTTGTCTTGGTGAAAAAGATTATCTTTTTCTGCTTCTTGCTACTTAACTATCACACAACGCGCCGTCTAGTCTCAAGCTAAGCAGAGCTAGTGTTATGAGTACTAGACAACTGATAAACATACTTATATATTTCTAAATACATACATATTATAGATGAACAATGACTCTTACACAAAAATAAGTTAAGAACTGAACGAGCTATGTCTCTATATTTGTGGGGAACACTGGTTGCGTTAATATTCCTATGGCCCTTGAGCCCAGAGGTTATCGGATATTTACGACTGGGCTCAGGATGTAGCAACAAAAGCACTTCAGGAGCCTTCACCGCGGCAACCACCATACCGATCCTGTGATGTCACCCAGCACTCCAACGGCGTCGCTGTCCGTGATGCCAACCCAGTGACATCACCCTTACTCAGCACAGCGATTGCTAACACCTCTGATTTGCTTAGCAACTAATTAATATTATTTTTTTTAACTTCCCACAATAGGAATAACTTCTGTATTATAGGTGCATTTACAAACATACACTCACCCCAGAACACTCAACTCTAGGCCATACAAATATTTGTCCCGTGCGTGAATCGAACTCGCGACACGCAGCACAGCAGCCAATTATTCAACTACTACGCCAACCTTGCCATCAGAATCTACACTAATATTACAAAGAGGTAAAGTTTGTTTTTATGTTTGTAGGAGGTAGGTAATCTCTGAAAATACTGGTCCGATTGCTAAAATTTGTTCACCGATCGAAAGCTGCTTTATTCCTGAGTGACATAGACTATATTTTATTTACGGGTGAAGCCACGAGCAAAAGCTAGTGATTAATAGATTTGAAGTCAAAATTTTCTATAGAAAATTAATTATCAGTTTGTCATGTGATCACTTTTTTTACTAATTAATATGGAAGATACAGATAGCATGTATTTTCAGGTTAGAAAAACCGTTTGTGGAGGAGGTAAGCTAACAAAGCGAGCGAACAATGTTATGCTCGAGCCTCACCCTGGGTGTGCTGGGGGGGATGGTGGCCCGTCGGTGATTTCCCCAACGGCCGATTCAGGCCATAGATCGTGAACACGGCATCATCCGCCCGTCGCTCATACAACGTGATCAACACTTGGAAATGTTCGCTTAATTACACTTTTTTTTTGCTCTAATAATTCATATTTTTATGTAGAATGTTTGACGAAGAGGTGAGAGATGCAGAGCAAAGCGTCATTTGTATATTATTTCTTTTTTACTAATTCATACAGTAGATAACTCTTAAAGTATATTAAAGTTGTAAATAATTATGTACCTAATCGTAAAGGTATCTAATTAAAATATATTAAAGCATATGTATGTATGTATTTCGTCAAATAAATTCAGTTTTTGCAGATTCTTTATAAAAGTCATATATATAATGAATTGAGAATCTAAGGCAAACCGCCACAAATCTGTAATGTGATATTCTACATATTTGAGAATTATATTTGAGAAAGTCTTAACTAAATTCCTAAATAGCAATTATTAACCCAGCAGATTAGACTGCCTCTTTATGCAAGTGTCTGGATTGTGGGCCCACGTTATTTAATCATAAAACAGTGTTAAAGTACGATGGCAGGGAAATTGTTGATGTGTGAGTGTCTACATATATCAGTGACGATGAAGTACCTATATATCAATACAGGTGCTTCTAAAATTATTTACTAAGTACTTATTATCAAATCACACGCAAAAATATCGTCATAATTAGAAACTGAATTGACTAGATTTTTTGATTTTTTACTATATATTTTTTAGGTTTCTTGGCTACATGGTCTTTATGCTAAACTAAACTCTTAATGTTGCCATTAATATAAATCTTGGTCAAGTAACTTAGCATGCTTTGCTTTATGTATTAATAATAAATACTTAGGAAATACATTTCCGCATTAGATAATAAACATGAACATTAAAATAACTGTGTTTGCTTAGAATATAGAGGCTAAAATGACAGAATATATGACGTTGGTTGTTATTACAATAAAAACAATATCGAGAATCACATCACCAGAAAAAGCATGGCATTAGATATTTCAACAGCCATCCAGCCTAATGACAAAAGGAAAAGAAAATATAACATTTGACAAAAGATCTTGTTTCTCGTTAAAAAAGCGTTTTTAAAATTCCTAACGTACGTAGTGTATTATTGACATAATATACGAAATCTCACCAACTTTAAACTGGAATATTTTTAGTACTCGGTATCTATTAATAGTAATGTCTAATATAAAATTGTTTAGAAATTTAATCCGTGTACTTTTGTATATTTTTCATCACAATACGCTAAAAAATATGCCAGCAAGATTTTGTTCGGGACTTCGCCATGATCTTTTACATTTAAGAAATTTATGGCATTAAGTCTTACTGTTTTTTAACTAAATTCCCTATAAATCTTGTTTCGTTTTATAAGTATATGCCCTCAATTGGACAAAAGCCCTCAATCATAAGTATGAGCCCTCAATTGCCCTAAAAATGGGCCCTCAATTCAGATGTACACGATCGGGGATATTCGTTAAATACTTATTTCTATTATAAATCCTTTAGTCGTTTCTGTAAGGCACTCAACATTTTCAAATTAGCAACACCTAGCAACCAATCCGTCACACCCTTAGCATTATAAATGCATGTTTTAATGAGCCCTTCCGGCAACTACTTAGTTGCCTTTTACTTTGAATGGGTAAGGCAAGTAAGCCCTCTCAGTGGAGTATTGGTAGGGAGTTTACCTGCTCAAGGGCGTCTCTAGGGAGATGAATACAAGCTTAGGTACATCTCCACTCAAATAGGGTTACCAAAAAGCCTGATTTCTATAATATGTTCTGACATTTTAATTGGCGGCGTGAAGAGTTTTGAATAAGGTGGAATTTGAATGAGTCGAAGTAGTTACAAAAATTCATAAAACAATCTGATTAACAAACAAATTGTTAATCAATCTGAAAACAATTTAATTTGTTTATTATTTCTTTTTGGGAATCAAAAATGAAACTACTAAAACAATCTGATTGTAATGATTAAGAAAACCTGATAAGCACATATATGTAGTTTAATTAAGAAAGGGAAAATCTACATAATTAAAAAATTTAATACATACTCTTTATTTATTAAACATAATTAATCAAAAGATTCTACATAAACAAACAAACTTAAACTATTTATACTAAAACCTAAATAAATACCTAACGTATATAAATAAAAAATTATTAAAAAATTAAATTATATTCTTTTTAAAAAAAATTCTTACTAAAAAGTAACATACGGTATAAATGAACCGCCAACAAAACGAGCCGTGTCCAGAAGTACCGCCTATTAAATCATTTATTATCGAGCACCTTGGCCCATAGATACGTTACTCACCAACATAATTATTATAGAATACATACAACTTATCGTTAATAAATAAGACTTAGGACTATGTTAGCAACATTTCACATTGCACTATGTTCATTTCGTGCTGTTATGTGCACCTGTCCGTGGAAGCGACGGAACATCACTCCCTGCGGCCAAAAGTCTTCCCTCATCATGACAGGCAGAAAAGTGTTCGGGACTTGCAACACGAATGCCTTGAAATTGACATTACGGTGCGATTACAGCTGTACCCTCAGTGTGAAGTTTGTCTTTTGGCGCACGTAATTCACGATGCACTAGCAAGGAAAAGGGCTATGCTCGGAGTTCGTGATCACATAAAAAATGAAGATATCAGCACTCCTGCTGATATCTTCATTCTAAATCTGTAACCTTGGTTCTCCAACCAAGGTTACAGATTTAGCCCAAAGAATCGCCAAACTTAAGTGGCAGTGCAGATAGTCGATGGAGACGAAAGGTTCTGGAATGGCGGCTACATACCGGAAGACACAGCGTTGGAAGGCCTCCCACAAGGTGGACCGATGACCTGGTAAGAGTCTTTTTTTTTTTTTGTTGATATGTTCGCGCTTGACCGCTATCTCACCTGATGGAAAGCGACGATGCGGTCGACGATGGAACGCGCTTACCTAAAAGAAACCTATTCACTCTCGACTTAAAGATTCCCGGGTTGTAGCTATCAGGAAACACAAGAGTCGCGGGAATCCGATGGATGCGAGACGCACAGGGCCGGTCATTATGGCGACATTTGGGGGAGGCCTATGGCCAACAATGGACGTCTTTCGGCCGACGTGATGATGCTGATGATGTTGAGTTCACGATATTTTCCACTATTGTGACGTGATACAAGCGGGAGATACACAGGAGTGTTCGACTGGACTGCGCGTAGACTCACGCAAGGAGTTGCCAGTGCTATACAGCAGCGATTCTTGTTGGTTGGCGTTCGACGCGTCCTCCTTTGCACTGTAACGAAACCATCGTCATTTTCAACCTTGTTTTTGCTTAGAAATCAACCCGTTCGGCCAGCCGCCTATAATGAAAATCTGCTAAGATATTGTTCGAGCTTAGCACTCGTGGTGCGGATTTTTATTCCAGTCTACGTACTGTGAGAGGACGCGACGCAAGCAAGACAATCTGTCTACGGAGCGCGCGCGTACGGTGACGGCGCGCTCTCGTTTCCGACGAGCGTCGTTACTCTATCGTGTGAGTTTCGTGGCTCTTAAATCATTGGCTGACACCACTATCGGTTAAATGATTACTGGGTACCTATCTCATTATGTCAATAACCTTGCAAGTTAAGTCAAGATACTTGATTTACTTAACTTTCTTGCTTTCACGAGGTCTTCGTCATTTGGAAAGGTTATATCAACAATCATTGCACGTCTCTCAATTTTGTTCACCATCACTGTATCAGATTAATTGGCTACAATAGACCGTTAGTGGTAATGGAGCGATCCTAGTATAATGTGATATGACCGTTATCGAGAACTGGGTAACTTATTTGTAAAGCAACAGTTACAATTCTACAAGAGATTTTTTTAGAGCAAATTGCTGATGGATAACCCTCGCTATACAAGCACTCTGTTATCTAAACAAGAACAACCAGAGACAATGTGGTGAACTGATTCTCCCGAACGGTGATATGTCCGGCAGATGTCAACCCTTCCGTCCTTTACTATAATTTCTCCGGTAGTTAATATTATCATGATAACTTTGTCTATAATTGCACAGACAAAACCTTCAGTTTCCCTAAAGAGGTCACCAAAACGCAGCCTGGCTACTGGCTAATAGGTCTACATCAGGCTCCATGAAGGGCTCAGAAGAAGCGACAGTGAAGTTTTACTCTGCCATACTTTCCAGCAATTTTTCGTGTCAAACACAACAGGTTTGCACCAGTTCTAATGAGACTTATAGTTTGAAGCGAAAGAGTACACCTCTTTCGGCATTGAACTGGGTACTTACGTGTCTAACACTACTTTTCTCATCAGCGTGGCTGGAAATATGGTGGAACAGTGGCAGTCACATGACTACCGTTTCAGATCGAAGGCAGTCAAGGTATCAAATGATTACGATGTAAAACCCGCAATTGATCCAATAGTCGTTGGGTTAAAACTTTGACGGCTTTTTTTAGGTGGGGAATCATTCAATGACTTCTCCCGCTCTTGGGCGGAGCGCGAGGGCGTATCCGACCTGTTGACGGACGGCGTGCTACCCAATGCTCGCCGTTCAAGCCCATGCCTACGGTGGCTGGAAATCGGGCTCTGAATCTCGGTGGCGTGGGGGCGTCGTGTTGGCTGACCAGGAAGGAGGCTCGACACTTCCAAACCATATGGTATTCCCGCACCGTCTGTATGGCCATGACCCTCTAACACATTGACGGCTCAAGCATCTGAAATATCCGAATACAGTACGCGGTCAGGTTGTTTCCGTTCTCTGTAGTCCTGTAGTATGAGCGGATGATTTTCTTGTTAATGGTTTGCACTTTTGGCGGAACCTTGGACCCTATCAAACGTATCATGTATCTTATTTATTAAATAACTAGCTTTTGCCCGCGGCTTCGCTCGCATACATAAAATATAACCTATGTCACTCAGGAATAAAGCAGCTTTCTATCGGTAAAAAACTTTTCGCGATCGGACCACTACTTCCAGAGATTACCTCCTACAAACAAAAAAACATAAAACAAAAAAATATATATTGATATTGATTTCATTCCTTCAAATAATAAAACCGATAAACATAATTCGGCATCTACCTATTTAGATTGAAACTAAAAAGAACAGAAGATACACGGAAAAAAAAATTGGACCTTTAACAAATGCCTAAAAACTCTGTAATAATAATAATACGTTTATTTAAGCCAGGATCCAATATGTTAGTAGTATAAAAAACTTAAAACTAGTATTAGTATTAATTTATTGCTTAAACTACAACTCGCCCCCTGCCTGACCCATGAATCGAGGCAATGTTATGATGTCTGGTTTCTCGACGCTTGTAGGACGAATCGAAAATAACGCCTTTGTTAATTTTACGTAGGTTTTATACGAGTACAACATAAGCTTTAGTATATGCGAAAACGTGTCAATTTTTAGGCATTTTAGGGTTCCATTAGCCAACTCACAGTTCTTGCACCATTTAAATCTACACTAATATAATAAATAGGTAAAATTTGTTTTTTTCTTTGTAGGAGGTAATCTTTGGAAGTGTTTGGGACTGGTCTGATTGCTAAAATTTTGTCACCGGTAGAAAGCCGCTTTATTCCTTAAAACTTGCCACCTTGCTTGTTGTTATCTAGACTATATTTTATGAACGCGGGCGAAGCTGAGGGCAAAAGCTAGTTTAGATCCGGATTTTTATCGGACGAGAGTACAAAAACCCGGATTTTTAAAAATATTTAAAATTGGTTTAGACGTATCCAATGAGCCCGAACACAATGTGTTTACTGGAAGTCATTCCAGGGTTTAATACCTGAACAGATCTTCATAAATTGTATCTAAGAACCATCTCGATAACGTCAGCTTTCAAATAAAAAAAAAACGCATCAAAATCGGTCAATTCGCTTAGGCGCTTCGATGCCACGGACAGACACACAGACACCTCAAACTTATAACACCCCTCTTTTCTGTCGGGGGTTAAGAATAATGTCGTACCTATATGAAAATGTATGAAAAAGAGGAACAATTGGATTGTTGAAGGGCAGACGGAGATAATACTGTTGAAGTCACACAGTAGGCGACAGAATACAATCCTATACTATTATAGGATTCTATTCTGTCGGCAACTTTGTCTTTTTCTACAATAAGACGAATTCAAAAACACTTTTTATACGTATTTGGAAAGTTCCATTGATTTTCCTTCTAGAATCTTCAATCACTACGCAAATAAGTTAAGCCCTTATTTAATATTTCATGATAATAGCACGTTGTTTGATTCACAGTGGTTCTAGAACGCAAAAGGGCAATAAGGTTCAAGTTAGTAAGTCTCTCGATTTACATTGACAGCGAAGCGATAGGAGTTATTTTCTCACCAACATACCTTTTTGGTTTAGGTAAGAAAATCATATGGCGCGTACTGTTCTGCCTCAAGGTATTCTCAGCAACCGTAGGGCCTCAGCAGGGTCGAAGCCTACTGGGGCCAAGGGTCTATTTCTGAAAGGAAGGCTCGGTATGAAAGGCATCGAAGGAACGGGGTGGGTTTTTTTTATCAGTAAAAGTCTGAAGTCAGTGAAGTCAGTCTGTTGAAGTCGCCAAACCTAAGTGGCAATGGGCAGGGTACATTTCTCGCAGAACAGATAGCTGTTGGGGCCAAAAGGTTCTGAAATGGCGACCACTTACCAGAAGACGTAGCGTTGGAAGGCCTCCTACAAGGTGGACGGATGACCTGGTAAGGGTTGCGGGAATCCGATGGATGCGAGACGTACGGGACCGCTCATTGTGGCGACGCTTGGGGGACGCATATGTCCAACAGTGGACGTCTTTCGGCTGAAATGATGACGATGACAATGATGAAAAGTCTGATACTATCTTCCGCTTCGCCCAAGGGCGGGGGATGTCATCTGGATGATTTTTAACCACCGCAAAAAAAGGTGAGAGAAGTCTTGGGCTGAGCGAGAGATACTCGTAGATCGTAGTGTAAGACTTTTACTGACTAAAAATCCACTCCTGTTCCTTCCGAAACTTGCCGAAATTTCAACTATTGAAAATGAGGCAGCTCATATCAACATATCTTCAAGAAGCAAACGTTTCAAGCCAGACTCTTCGCCGAATCACCAAGCAAAATGAGGTCGACGTTTGAGAATAAAATAATGAACTTATTGACTACGTGGAAAAGTGATCAGGATGTATTATTGAATAAATTAACATCCGATATCAATGAAGTAAAGCGGCAGAACAAAGAGATACAGAAGACAAACATCGAGATTGAGAAATCTATTGAACATATAAATCTTGCGTATGTGAACATGAGACAGTCTGTACAAAAACTTGAAAAGGAGAGACAAGAACAACGAGCTTATATCATGGAACTAGAGAAGAAGGAAGGTGACCTACAGAATAGTTCACGCTCCTCATGCTTCGAAACAAGGAATGTTCCGATAAGTGAGAAAGAGTCTACAGAAGACCTGACGGCCTTAGTTTTACAAACATGTAATGTCCTCCGGGTCCCACTTAAATCAGCGGACTTGAGAGACGTCTATCGTATGCCAGAGAAAAAAGGATCAAATAGGCCAATTTTGTTGCAGGCTTGATCATGGTCCCTCTTAAGAAACAGGTTTTGGACACTATTCGGGCTTTGAATAAAGAGCATTCCTCCAGGGAAAAATTAAATAGCACTCATATTGGTATGAAAGGCGAAACTAAACCGTATATGTGGCCGATCACCTCCCAAATAGCTTGCGACAATTGTTTTGCGAAGCCTGAAAGTTCGCCAGCGCTCACGATTATAAGTTTTGTTGGTCTCAGAACAATAGGATTGCAAGCGTGAGTGCATGGATTCGGTCGTCGTCTCTTCAATGTCGTGTCTGGCTAATCTACTCAAAATCCAGCAGCACTAAAAGCGTTGGTCAACAATCGATAAAAAAATTATCTTGTTTTGTTTTTTGTACTTTATTTTCTTTTTGTATTTTATGTTGGTGTGTTTTTGTAAATCTTTTAGTTATCAGACAATATAAATGCGTCACAGCACATTTCACACTTTCACAATACACATTTACAGTCACAAAAAATCTCCTGATCACGTGTATGGTTCGGTCTCCGCAACAGCCACTCATTTTAATCCACAAATATGATGTTTGTGTTGTTGCTGGTTCCAATAACAACTACGCTGAATATGAAGTGTTCAAAAAGTTGATATTGAGACTATGCTTTTCTTTGGGCTGTTTAGTAACTATTTATTTTCTTGACAAAGTATCTAGTAGACTGGTTATTTTTAACCGACTTCGAAAAGGAGGAGGTTCTGTGTGTCTGGGTGTAATTTATCTATAATATGTATGTATTTAGAAATATAATATATTGACTGGTAATGAGTGTACTATACTTAAACACGTGATTGTGCTCCTGATAACCAACAACTTTCACTATGGGAACGAACTTGAAATCGCGAAAAAAAATCAGCTGTTCAGTACATTTATGTTTGCCTAACGTACCTACTGAACAGCTGATATTTTTTCGCGATTTCGGCTTTGCTCCCATAATAAAATTTGTTTGTTTTCATGAGCACAATCACGTGTTTAAGTATCGTACACTAATTGCCAGTCACCATATATAAGTATGTTTATCAGTTGTCCCATAACACAAGCTCTGCTTAGCTTGGGACTAGACGGCGTTGTGTGATAGTTGTGGAATATTGTTATTAAGCCGTGATGCAATCGTTGATGGTGAAGTGCTCTAGTTTAATAAGAGCCTATTCACTCTAGCCGACGAGAGTGAATAGGAAGACCGCAGCAGGCAAATTGATTCTGTCCTTCGATGTACGGTTTATAAACGACAAGGCACAAGGCTGAGCCCGGACCGTAAACAAACAATGTAACAATGTAAGGCACTCGCCGTACGTTGATGGAAAGGTGATGGCGCACACTCTCCAAAATGCATCCTTTGTTTATTATTCGAGATTAATTCTATTCTATTCATGTATGACGAAGAATCGCCAAACTTAAGTGGCAATGGGCAGGGCACAATGCTCGCAGAACAGATGGTCGTTAGGGCCGAAAGGTTCTGGATTGGCGACCGCTTGCCGGAAAACGCAGCGTCGGAAGGCCTCCTACAAGGTGGACCGATAACCTGGTGAAGGTTGCGGGAATCCGATGGATGCGGGACGCACAGGATCGTTCATTGTGGCGACGCTTGGGGGAGGCCTATGTCCAACAGTGAACGTCTATCGGCTGAAATGATGATGATGATGATGATGATGATGACCAACTAATGTAGAGGATGTTGTCGTTTATAGCGAAACACTTGACTATCGTAGAAGGGTAGGGAGATGCAAACCCGTCCGTGTGTAATCGTTCGTAAAGATCACATTAGTTGTGAATAGCAATTGGTGCCGATGTCAATAATTCTGCCAATGTCGAATGCACTGTAGATTATTTACGTGAACGAAGAACATTAAAAAAAAATAATTAAAATACCACAGACACTGTTGCACAATGTTTTATTACAAAATTCTAGAGAGACTTTATTCAACTTCTTTTTAAAATTACACAATTATTATGAAAATATTGATTTTTTTTACCGGGAAAATATTTTTTCAGTCTTTCAACTTTCTCCCGCATCAACCAGACTAACAGAGACCTAAATAAAAAACCGGCCAAGTGCGAGTCGGACTCGCCCATGAAGGGTTCCGTAGCAGCAAGTAACATAATATAAAAGTTCTTGTAATGTGTTGTACCTTTGATCGATGTTTTAATAATAGTGTATTTTTTTCGATTTATGACGCATTAAAAAAAAACTACTTACTAGATTTCGTTCAAACCAATTTTCGTTGGCAGTTTTTATAGTAATGTACATCATATATTTTTTTAGTTTTATCATTCTTTTATTTTAGAAGTTAGAGGGGGGGACACACACATTTTACCACTTTGGAAGTGCCTCTCGCGCAAACTATTCAGTTTAGAAAAAAATGATATTAGAAACCTCAGTATCATTTTTGAAGACCTATCCATAGATACCCCACACGCTTGGGTTTGATGAAAAAAAATTTTTGAGTTTCAGTTCTAAGTATGGGGACCCCCAAATTTTATTGCTTTTTTTCTATTTTTGTGTGAAAATCTTAATGCGGTTCATAGAATACATCTACTTACAAAGTTTCAACAGTATAGCTCTTATAGTTTCGGGAAAAAGTGGCTGTGACATACGGACGGACAGACAGACAGACAGACAGACAGACAGACAGACAGAGAGACATGACGAATCTATAAGGGTTCCGTTTTTTGCCATTTGGCTACGGAACCCTAAAAAGGTGCACATATAAAAACACAATATAAAAAACAAACAAGTTTTTATTACAATAACGAGTGTGTAAGATAGGCGCCAGATAAACTTGGAATAACGATCATTGACCCTTCAACAAAAACGAAAACAAAAGCTAATTAAAGCTGTCTTAAATCGATATCTACCGTGATCCTTTACATTTTCTAGTAATGAAAAACAGTTCATTGCATGTTTTTCGAGGCTCTACTTCCAGTTTCGAGTCATCTACGCAGAGATGTAATGAAAAGTTCAATGTACTTTATTCCACGTTTATCTGGCATTTTGTATAGTTCTCATGCATGGAAATATTAAATCAGATGGACAATAAATACAAATTTTGGGCTTAAAATATTTTCAGAGATTCAAATTGGCAAATAACTATTTGAAAATCACACCTTTTTAGAAATGTACAGTAAGGCCGCAAAAGTCCATAGGAACGCTAAAGATTACATTGCTACGAACCGAGCGAGCGCGATACTTCCGTGCGTATGTGTGCGCATGTATGAGTATCCACATTCCACAGATAACACACACTAAGGAACTGTCGTCGCACTGAGCTTAAAAACATTATTATTTTTCTGTTCTTACCATAGCATTGATTCGCGCAAATACGTCATGTGCTGGTAGCCGTGTGAATTAAGTGTTGGATTCGCAAATCACGTAACCCGAGTTCAAATCATGGTCGGTCCGTTGCAGTTATTTCTTACTTTGAAAATTCCCAATCTATATTGATATAGTTGTTTTTTTATATTTTTATGAAAAATACTATTGCATTTTTTGCACTAAATAGTTGCAAATTACGAATGTGATCTATTAACCACAAGAAGAATCACATTCGTAATTTGCAATTATTTAGTTGTTACATCTTTTCGATGTTATAAGGTGGAAATAAAAAGACGTGTTTAATAAAAATGTTTATTCTTTATATTTACAAATTAAACATTTATGAGAATTGTGACGTCGAATTGTTACCTAGACAAAAAGTTATCTTGTAACCGTTATCTATGTTACGCCTAAGATTGTTTGTTGGAAGTATACCCACTTACAGCCAGTTTTTTCATCTAAAGTAACAGCCAAAGTAACGTCATAAAGTAAAAGTAACGGTCAAATTCGTTTCTTCAAAATTTTAACTGTTGATTTAACTGTTACTTTTGCCTTTAACTTTTACTACTCATAAGGGGGCTGTTAAAGCTAAAGTCACTGTCATTTTGACAAAGTTGTAGGTTATTTAGGTTTCACTAATATGTCTTCACGAACTTCGTCCAGTGAAAGTTCAAGATCATCAGACGATGAACTTATCGTTAGTTATTTAACGCGTAGACGTAAAAAGTTTAATGTTCGCAAAGATCATTTCGTATAGGACGACGCTGATTTTCTGTTCCGATACAGAATTTCAAAGGAAACAGTTACATACCTCAGCCTGTTGTTACAAGATAAACTGACGCCAACCACAGAAAATTAAGTTTATTTTCAGTTTGTATTTAATAAGACTACGTTAAATTAACTAATGTACAGTACGGCCGTTCTATCTTGGCGAGTGTGAAGTTAGGCTCTGCGAACTTTAGCGCTTGTGTACCTACTCGTATAAAAATAACGGTTTAAAAAAAAAATCCAATAACAGTTGTTAATAGCAATAACAACAACTAATAGCATTATTTTTTTTAAATCATTTAGGCGATTAACACACGGCACCGCGCACCGCCGCGGTTGGCGGTGAAGCGGATCTCATGTTACAATGGTCACTTAGAAATCCGTTGATACCTTACACACGTACACCGCCCGACCGCGCGGTCGAGCCACGGTCGAGCGGTGCTCTCGCAACCACCGCTCCTCCGCGCTGATTTCCGCGCGGTGGAGCGCGGCGGTGGAGCGCGCTTACACACGGGGCACCGCATAACCGCGCGGATTTTTGTGAATGCAGGACGTGTTGCAATTTATCTTTGCTAACAAATAATCAAATGAAGAAGTGGACATTCGTGTATAGTTCAAAAAAAATATTTTCGTGTTTTCTCAAACTTTTGTAGGATAACATGAAAGTCCCATTTAGAGTTCTGCTACGTAAAAATGGATGAACTCAATAACTTCTTACTTTTTTCTTTCTACGCCATAAAAGCCGAATGCTGCCACCACTTCAGAGTCCATTTTCGCCAGTGGCTGTGATAAAACTGGTCAAAATTGCGTTAAATCCATCCGCGCGGTTGGGCGCATAAACCGCCTAACCGCGCGGAGCACCGCTAAGAAATCCGCTTCACCGCCACCGCCCTCCGCGGCGGTGCGCGGTGCCGTGTGTTAATCGCCTTACTTATGTTATCAATCAATTCAATTCTAAAAAAATTCGTTCGTTGGCGTTCGTATAAACAGAATCAACTGACATTCGACTTTTTGACACTACTTGACAGTGGATATTGCGATGTTGTCATGCGTAAAAAAAGCTCCCCACGTTTTTTTGGGGTAATTATGCCGTTTGTGTTATGGTAACTCTATTGACTTTTAGTTTAGCTGTTACTTGGATGAAGAAACACATTTGCTATAATATCAGTAATAGTCAAGTAAAAGTTAATACTTTTACTGATAGTTTTAGTTGTTGTTGAAGAAACTAGCTGTTAGACCATTCATAATATGAATAACGTAACAATGAACGGATATTCAAATTTTAATAAAATAAAATATAGGTAATTGTTTATATCCAGTTATTTATTGAAAAGTGATATATGATTTGGACTTTGTAAACATTTTATTTTTGTGTAACGTCACAATGAATGTATTGAGGTCATAGCTTAATTGTTCATTTTCTTGACGAAAAGAAGATTGAAACCAAACCTCAATTTCTGTTAAAAGAACTTTAGTTCTCACAAGATAATCGTCAATTAGATGAGAAAAATAAATTGAATTATAGTATTATGTTAAAACAGTGCGGGTAGAAGAATAAAAAACGAAATAGACTCATGATTATTGTCAACAAAATTGATAGCGAGTTCACTGCATTCTTAAGATGAGGCGATGGCACAAGTTAAAAGATATAGCTGTTTTAAACGAAAGTAAACACAATATAATACAGTGTATGTTAACGAATAATCACAGATATGTTAAAATAAAATGGTAGGCCATTTAGTTTAGTTAACATTAAATATTTAGTGCGAAACGTAATCGTTCTTGTTTGTGCCTCTCTGTCAAGTACGGCTTTTTAGCAGGTTTTCTGTGATGCACGCCTTCAGCGTGAAGTGCACGGCGAACAGTATCCATCGAGGTGTCATATAATTCCGCAAAATGTCTCGTTGGTGCGAAACCATTCGTTTCGTATACGTCCACCATATGTCGTCGCTGCGCCTCGCTAATAAGCTTCGGTCTCCCACTTCTCTTTCGACTAGCAAGGCTACCTTCTTCCTCATATCTTTTTAGCCAAAGATTTACAGTATTTTTCTAAAATAAAAAAAAATATATATATTAGGCAGCTATACCTACTTCACTTCATTTTCATTATATAAAATGTTAATAATCATAATTATTGAATATAATTTTAAAATAAAACTGCATTTATTAATCCAATAACCAATCCAATAAACCCAACGATTTACGTATTTCTCTTTTAAACCTCATAAAGATACGATGAATGGATTCATAAATGGCATACGTTTTAATTAGAAGATTAATTTGTAATAAAGTTACAATTCATTAATAGCTATTATACTCACATTCAATCCGGTTTCTTCAGATATTTGTGTTTTATTAAGACCACTTTTATGCAGCCCAATGATAGTCGCCCTCACTTCAATACTAATATTAGCCTGCATTTTGCGAATATTACAATACTGTCAACCACACGTCACTAACCAACAACTACAACCAAACGACAGTTCATTTCGGTTAAGTTAAAACTCATGTCTACCTCGCAGAAATCTAATTCTTTATTTAGTTTTTTTGTGATCTACCTTTCTAACTCCAAGAAATGTGTGAACAAGTTAAAGAATAATTTAATATTGTAATGCAAATACATAACTTCCAATCGGGTAAGAACTTACAAAAAGTCAATAATTGCGTGGGATTTGAACTTGCGGCACACTGATTTGCGCTTCAATCTGTGTGCCTATACCACTGGGCCATCTTGACTTAAGATAAGTTGATGAAATTGTGAATTTCAATCATTTGTTGGCGAAACTTGAAAATAAAAGGTCGTAAGTCAAACTAAACGTCAAACGAATAAGTTTTAAGAATTCTTATGGACTTTTGCAAGTGATAGTACATAGACTAACAGAATATCTACCAAATTGTGAAATTCATTTAAATTACTCTAATTTTTTGAAGTCGTTAAAATCGGTTGTATTGACTTTGTTCTAGAAGAGTCTACCAGTTCTTCTAACCTACATAATCAACTTTGCGCTAAGTTTTTGTTTGGGACGTCCTCAACCGATCCCTGACACAATGCCGCTGCCTAGAACTTGCGTCACCTGCTATTTATCCGAGTTGCTAATTACTAGTCAGAAAAAATAATAATTTGAGTACAACCTAAAAGTGGTGACCGAGTGATTTTGTGATTTTTTTGAGCAGTGGTGGCCGAGTGGTAATGGCCTCGACTTACAAGTTGTACGTCGCAAGTTCAAACCCAGCCAGGCGCATTATTTTGTGTAATTTATTTAATCACCACTGCTCTCAAAACGGTGAAGGAAAATATCGTGAGGAAACCGGCATGTCCTAGAACCAAAAAATTCGAAGACATGTGACATCAACCAACCCGCACTGGGCCTGCGTGGAGGATTACGGCCCATTCCCTCTCCTAGAGAGGAGGCCTAACAGTGGGCGCAATATAAGGGCGACTAAGCTAAGCAACCTAGAAAGAAAAAAAAAGAAAAGTCTTCGCATGTATCTAACGTTCAGATTATAATCTATTTCGGCTGGTAGAGACAGTTAATTACTATAACAAATGGATGCCGATGTTTGACGAATCACCATTCATTATTACGTATGGTTATTTTTGCTGGTGCACTGGTGCCACTGGTTGTACTAGTACCAGTACCAGTAGGAAACAGGTGGCTAATAATGATATTATTACACAATAACCATTGTTCGAAAAAAATAAATAAAACAATAGCTATTACTGTCTCTTCAAAGGTCGAAAATAAAGTTTATTTTCACTAGAAAATATTCCTAGTTGGCTAAGGAGTAAAACACTGGTGAATGTTCTTTTTTAATTTATTTTTTATAAAGTTTCATAGTCAAATGTCTAAAATAGAACTCTTGTAACATTCTATTCGTCGTCTGTCCGTCCTACTGTATGTTACACAGTGGAAGAAAACCATGATTTATTTATTTATTTTTTAAATAAACCTTACCCCGCACAAGAAACAACTCCTGCACGTAGGCGCGTTCACAAACATGTAAATTCACATACACAAGACATCCAGACTTGGAACACTTATCCATAGACAATACAAATATTAAATCCATGCGAGAATCGAACCAGTGACATACGTGTCACTGGTTCGATTCTCGCATGCAACTACTGCACCAACCATACCGTCAATATATCGAAAACTATTATGAATATCTGAGCGTGTCAGAACAGAATAACAAACTCATGATATTTATAATTTAATTTTGTTTGAGATAATGACTTGAGATATCGAAGATAACTTCGTTTTTCAGCTGGTACGACTGAAGTATTTGTGAAAACACAGAAAGGTACTCGTTTCAGAGTAGGTACACATATTTTAAAGGTGGTTATAATCTTCGGTCAAAAATTAGCAAATCCAATCCACAGTTTACTTCACAAATAATAGGGCATTGAGTCTTAAAGCCTAAATTAGATTACTGAAGGTTATAAACCGGTTTTCGCATCGGTAATCTCTGATCTAATAATGGGATAATAAAATTATAAATAAGTTCTGTCGCGTCTGGTGACCAGAGAAAGTCAAAGTGTCCAAAATTATCTGTTTTCACCACATGATGAATGTTCACGTCTCGCAGCATCCCTAACAAGGTTTGTATATCTGATCCACTCGCTAACCAATCTGATGGTGAGCTGAACAAGGCTATAGGTAAAGATATAGCTTTCAAATTATACGATGGGGGAGTAGTATTCCTATATTTTATGAGATTATTATCTACGTCACCGTAGTCATACATTTGAAAGTATCCGCTTCTCACAAGCTGCACATAATGCAGCACCGTCTTAACGGAACCCCCTGCAGGAACATGAGCCAGGATATCCTTCAGTAGCTTTCGATTCCACACACCACTACCACCATTCCCAAATAGTAACAAAGAATTTAAACACGACTTGCTTTCTCCTTTGCAATATTTGTCAACAATTTGTTCGGGGAATACTTCATTCCGCATAAATTCTCGTTGTCCGAGGAAATCCAGCGAATGATGTCCATTTTGACTATAAAAATTTGATAACATTTTGATTGGACCTTGAGCATGATACATGTAAGCTATTGGGGCTAACAAAATAGCTGAAGTTAATATATTGTTATACTCCGGTATAGATGACAAAAGAACAAGTAATGCTGTGCCTCCCATGGAATGACCTATAAAGTGAAGTTCCGAACTTTTTGTGACTTCAGTAATGTATTTAATTGTTGCTGGTAAATCATATATACCCATTTCATGCCAAGAAAAATCCCAAAAATTTGGCCAGTCAGGCCTTCTGTTAATATGTATTCTTGAGTACCTGTTACCTCGAGCATTTAATAACCACACATCGTATCCGTTATCGATTAACATGTATGGTAAGGCGCGTGGGCCCAGAAGTAGCCAATCTTCGGAGCTGCCAAGTAAGCCATGGTGTAATATCGCGACTCTTTTCTTGATTGGCTCTTTGTCACCCAGAACTCGATGCATTGTTATCATGTAACCATCCTCTGTAAGTACTGTGTGGGATTCTGATACAAAACCGTGTGCTGCGATCAACTGTTCGGCATTCATTTCCGGTTGGTCCTCGTAAGTAAACGTTGCAGGATATTTCGAATTCTGGTGATATGCTCCACGACGTAAGTCCTTTTCCAGCTCATCCTCAAGCTTTTTTTTTTTTAACATTTCGTCTAGGAACTCTGAAAACGCACTCTGAGGCTTTTTCGATTCTTCATTTTTTTTTTCTTCTTCTGGTTTTCCCATGATCAACTGCTTAAGAGTTTTAAAAAAAATTCGAAGCGGTGCAAAAAAGGAAATACCCCTTTCTACGCGACGGTGTTCATAATCTTCACCCGTAGTTTCCGCATCGTTTGATTTTAACATGAAATTAGTTATGACAGCGAATAAAATAATCTTTCTAAACATTTAAAAAGATCAGGTGTGCACTGAGTACCTAGTTAGGTGGACGCACAGAGGTTTCTGACTTTCATATAGCAGAAAAAAAATGCCTTGGACGTAATATTCCAAACAAACAATACAATTCTATTTCTAAACAATATGCAGGTTTGTCTAGTAAGACCGAACGTGAGTAAGTAAACAATGCTATTAAACAATAGAAAGGCAGCTGTCACAAGTTATCACTGCAATAAAAATGTTTACAAAATGACGTACGCATTCATTCAACTAGCTAATAATATAAATGACGTAACACTATTAGGAGATATTGTAGCAAAGGACATTAAAGAAGAGACTGAAAGGATTAGTAAAGAACATGGTCATCAACTAGTAACCCCTTTTTTCTAAGCACTTCACTATACAATATTATTTTTAGTATATGCGCAACCTGAAATCTGATCAAACTATGATCAGAATCAGAAACTGAATCGATTAAAATAACTTTAACACCATATTTTTTCCCAAAAATATTTAAAAAAAAGTCACAAGTTGTACACCACCGACAGTAAGTACAACATAGGTCACGGCAAGTCATAGCGGACATTAGGCGCCAACGGCTCTTTATCTACTGTTTGTGTGAGGTCCGAATAAATGTATTTCTTTCTTTCTTAGTCGTGTGGGTGGCCCGGTGACCATGTATTAATATCGCCAACCAGGTACCATAATTGGCTTTCTCATAATACTGTTATGCAGATTCTTTACATAAAATGGCTGTAATATTTATCGGTTGTATTTAGTATCACAAATCATTAGACTGTTAACTGCATTCAGTTAGACTGGACGCTGACCCCAACGTACTTAGTTACAAGAAATCTACACAGTAAACAATGTTTTACTCATATCCACAAAGAAACTACAGATGGATATTAAAAGAAAAAATAAAAATAGCAGACAATAGAGAAACATTAAAAATAAGATCCATAAAATTTCTTCAAGAATTTAATCCAACAAAAGGCTTTATTTTTAAGGTGGGTGTCATCAAATAACTTCTCTCGCTTTGAGGTGGTGTGAAAGGGCGTCTAAGACTTTTACTAAGTAAAAACCTTCAGTAGCCCTTAGTTTTCCAAGGTCACGGTAACTATTTCAAAATTCCCGAGGCCATAGCTGGCATCGGCTCTATTTTGACCCCTGAGTTCGTTTCGGTGTTTCTTCTCAGGGTAGTCAGATAGGAAACACCGGCCTCATCTAGAATAAACTGACGAAAAAAAATTGACGTGTAAAAGTGTTTTTTTAAACCTATTTACAAAATAAATATCATTTATCATCTATTCGGCCCAGAAGATATATATTTTGATGAATTTCGAGAAGCTTCTCAAATATCACATACAGGTGAAAGAGGTTAGGATGGCCTTGTGAGCGGGACAGGCGTGCCACGAAGTAGGGCAATGCTCACAGTTCAACTACCAATAGCAAATTTGCGATCTAAGTGTGCGTGGTCTGTTAGTTGCGTAATGCGCGTTCTTATAGGTTTATTGGCTGTAGCGGAGTTAAAGGGTGAGAGACAAGCGGCGACACTAATCGTAATACTAATCGGAAAGTATTTCCTTTATAACCTCTTTCATCTCTTCTGTGTCAAATATTACCCTTCCTAATCGATATATCTATTCAAATAATGTCACAAATTCTTGAAAAAAAAAGGAAATTAAAATTAACTTAGTATCTAATAGGAGAGGCATGCTAGTAAGCACTTGAAGATAATTACTATATCACATTAGGCTAAGTTATGATCAGCGGCGTGGCCAGATAACGGTTATATACACATCGATATCAGCAATCATCTAGACAAACAAACATAAATTCAGCTAACATATGAAGAGCAGTTACTACAGTAGATGTATACGTACATAGGTATTTAATAAACTTAAATGATGATCATTTCAGCCGATGTACGTCCAGTGTTGGACATAGGCCTCCCCCAAGTGTCGCCACAATGAACGCTTCTGTGCGTCCCGCATCCATCGGATTCCCACAACCTTCACCAGGTCATCGGTCCACCTTGTAGGAGGCCTTACAACACTGCGTCTTCCGTTACGCGGTCGCCACTCTAGAACCTTTCGGCCCCAACGACCGTGTTCTACGAGCAAAGTGCCCTGCCCAATGCCGATTTTTCGTGCTATAAAGGGATAAATCGGGGGTCCAAAATTTTTGTGGAGAAACCTATTTTTATTGAGAAACCGCTGACAGAAGCTAGTATGTCAATAAAACATTGAACTCTATAATATACAGTATCCCAACGATATCGGAAGCAAGGTCCAAGATACTGGTGCGCGATGGTCCGGCTCCTCAGAAAGGAACCTTTTAACAAAAGCAGCTCGGTAGGGTACTCCTGGACATGTCCTGGATATGTCCAGGAGTACCGCTTTCTGAATGAAGCCCTCGATACAGCCGCCTAACGAGAGTCTTCATCAGAAATCAGAAACGTTTATTTCAAATAGACCAATTATCGGCACTTTTGAATTGTCAAAATGTCGGTCAGTCAAAAAAGTGAAGCTAAATTGCAAGTTTCAAAGAGTAGACCTCTATG
The DNA here is from genome assembly GCA_910589285.2 of Mythimna ferrago. Classification (NCBI taxonomy): domain Eukaryota; kingdom Metazoa; phylum Arthropoda; class Insecta; order Lepidoptera; family Noctuidae; genus Mythimna; species Mythimna ferrago. Next base: position 18,876,789 of record OU342673.1, on the reverse strand, counting down.
GAGAAGAACGTGCAAGAAACTCCATGAACACACTTTTAAGTCATATTATGAGTTACATAACTCTTGGTTACATATTTCTTGTTGCTTCTATTATGTGAGCGTAATGTATAATAATTAAAAAATAGAAATTGAATTAAGCCACTGGCAGCTAAGAGATGACCAGTCTTAACTGCCGGCACCCGTTCACGAGCATGACGCGTGCATCAGCCCCACTCAGCTCAACCAGTATGAAAGGAACTGAATGACCCAATAACACGTGATCATCAGCGAGACATTTGAGTGAGCATGACAAACTCTCAACTGCCATGCTCCTAATGTCAAGTTGTAACCTAATAGAAATGCTCAATGGTACTTCACAATCAGAAAAATCGAAAAATGTGCTATAGCTATGAAAATAAACAAATAAAAATAAAAAATAAAATTTAGAAAACAACAATACGAAAAGTGGCATCTCTTCCAATATTTATATATATTAAATAAAATTAAAAAAATATATTTCTATTTAGTAGCTACAAATGACTTTGGCTGTGAAGCAGGACCGGCATTTAGCCAAACAATTTTATCAATTCATAACACGCTTGTCTACATAGTGTGCGTTTAATACATGTTTTTAATTTTGACTCATTTAATTGTTGAATTTCAAGTGGAACGTTATTATAAAATTTTACGAAGAACCCCATAAAAGAGCTAACTACTTTAGTCAATCTGAATCGAGGTTGATCTAACTTGTCCTTATTTTTAGTGTTAAAATTTTGCCTGACACTTATCTTGATAAAAAGATGAATAGTAAGTATAATAGTATAATATAAGTGTATTTATATTTTAAACTAGCTTTAACCCGCGCGGCTTCGCTCCCGCTGTTCCCTACTCCTCCCTACTCTACCCTACTCCTCCCTACTATACCCTACTCTACCCTACTCTACCCTACTCTACCCTACTCTACCCCACTCTACCCTACTCTACCCTACCCTACTCTACCCTACCCTACTCTACCCTACCCTACTCTACCCTACCCTACTCTACCCTACCCTACTCTACCCTACCCTACTCTACCCTACCCTACTCTACCCTACCCTACTCTACCCTACCCTACTCTACCCTACCCTACTCTACCCTACTCCATCCTACTCTACCCTTCTCTACCCCACTCTACCCTATTCTACCCTACTATACCCTACTCTACCCTACTCTACGTTATTCTACCCTAGACTCCCCTACATTACCCTAATTTTCATTTTTTTTTCCTTGAGAACCTTCTCACAATAACAAATAGGTACACCAAAAATAGAATTAGCAAAATCGGTCCAGATGTTCACGCGTGATGGCGTGACCAAGGGATATAGGGATTCATTTGTATATTTATATAAATAGTACATTATGATAATTTATAAGTGTGTAATTTTAGTGATTACCGTCGAGGCGGTATTAAGACCCGAACCAGGGCGAGGGTCATAAGAGAGCCGAGAACGATGATCACTAATTACTCACGTGTATCATACGACGTTTTTCGATACACTTGTGAAGAAAATAACTGTAAAATTAGTAAACTTTTGTGGCGGTAAAAATCTGTTTTCATATTTATTTTTTTATTTTCTTTCAATACACTCACTGAAATGATTAAACGGGGGTTGACCGGCGACTCGTGGGGAACGACCTGCGCCCAGCCTGTATACGATAATGTATTAAAATTATGGCAGGGGAGTGGTTGAACAATAAGGTATTAACTACATTATAGCACTGGTGCGTAATGGTAATCAAAATGTCACAGTTTGGTAACAAGGGCCATTATGTACCTAACTGCAGTGCAATAAGAGTCACTTTCTGAGCAAGTGTATTGAAAATATTAATTTAAAATTTTTAAGAAGTTTTTTATTGGGTGACACAACTGATGTTCTTTTGATTTTTTTTTTTAGCTTTCTAGTGTAATCTGGATAATTTGATTTGGGATCATATCTTTTAAAGAAACCGTGATCATATCTAATTGTCATTTCATAATATAATTTTATAATCTGCTGGTAAAAGCGTATTTTCACTGGATACACTTTAACGCTCAATTGAATTTAACCCGATATGCTACCGATAACCATACTTAGTTATCGGTAGCACATCGTGTTAAATTCCAGTGATACCGGCAAATTGATTATTGCCTGCAGCAAAAGCCAGTAGAGCGTACTGTTTGGTCAGTATATAGGTTAAGACAAAAGATCAGTTCCATTCTAGGAGTAAATACGCAAGCACATTTGGATATACTTCACGTTCAACATAATTATTAACATTAGTTTGCATTAGTTTAAGATCTTCACACACGTTGGGGCCGAAAGGTTCTGGTATGGCGACCACGTACCAAAAGACGTAACGTTGGAAGGCCTCCTACAAGGTGGACCGATGACCTGGTAAGGGTTGCAGGAATGCGATGGATGCGAGACGCACAGGACCGTTTATTGTGGCGACACTTGGGGGAGGCCTAGTCCAACAGTGGATGTGTTTCGGCTGAAATGATGATGATGATGAAGACCTTCACATGTACTCCTGTATTCGTGCCTGCTTCCATTTTTGTGTATTGTTTAAAGCCAACCTTCTGTATCTTGTACTTCTTCTGTCGTTATCAACCCGCAAGTTATCCTACCTGTTTATTTCCTACCTAACGGCACCATGTATGATACAACTTCAGGCCCTTGCCCCGCGGGGACGCCACGACGACGTAGCCAGGTCATGACGTCAAAAAAATGTTATGTTGATTGCGTGACCAGTGGCCAGATGAGGTACACACCATAGAGTTGCATGCCTTTTGTTGGCTGCGTGAACTGACTGCACTGCCATGGCATCGTAGTGCGGCAGCGGCAGCGGTAGTGCTCTGTCCCGCCACAATGTTACTACATTTATCGTATCAGGCTGGGCGCGCGTCGACCCCCACTAGTCACCGGTCAACCCCCGTTAATTCATTTTATCGTTGTCGTTTGATACACGTCCAAATTTGTCACCGCAGCCCTCGGCTCCATAACACTCTCGCGGGAGAACTCATTGTGCGCAAGTGTTTCTTCCCTCGCGAGCTCTCTTCCCTCTTCCCTCGCGAGCTCTTGGGCGGAGTCGGAGGGAGTCTCAGACTTTTACTTACTTAAACCCATTTCTATGCCTTCGTTCCAGGGCCCAGGGGTTCTCTTTCACATAATCTTTGACCCCAGTAAACTTCGGTAATGCTGGGCCCCTACGGTTTTGCTGATATCACCTTGAGGCGCACGTGGAACACTATGCGCCATCGACTGCTCGAGCTTACATATGTAGCCTTTTTAATGTTCCCACTGCTGGATCTCGTTCGGGCCTCCTCTGTAAGCCGTAATCAACCGCACGAGCCCCGTGCGTGTTGGTGAATGTTACATGTCTTGCTGGGTTTGAACCCGCGGCCTATAACTCGTGGGTCGGGGCCGTTGCTACTCGGTCGCCACTGCCCAGTGGACCATCGATTACATTTAAGTTTTCCGTGCCTCAGAAAGCATGATGAACATTGGTCTTCGCTGTAACAAAGTCAAAGTAAAAATATTTTATTTCACATAGGCCTACATGGGCACTTAAAAAACGTCAGAAGCTTGTACACGGTTCCAAATTGGAACAACATATACTTAAATAGTTAGATAGTCGGATACTAGAAAAATTGAAACCAGTCTATCCAAGAGATTTCGTTTATATCCTGTTGCTAAGTTGGATCAGACAGACTTCAGCTCTTCCTATATTAGTACTCAGCTGAATCCTGTTAGGTTGAAATCCGAACTCAACAAGATTGGTTTTTATGGTGCTTCTTTTTGTGATTTTTACGTGAATGCGTCTGGTCTGCTCTTTCAAAGATTTTTTCTCTTTGATATAACGGCTTAACCACTCCTAGTGGGCGGTTGAGCATTTATTATTGCTTTGGGTTTTTGTTTGCATTTCTATGGTTGACAATTTTCCATTAGATGCGAAATTCTTTGAAAATCGTCTGTGGATCGGATCTAGTGCCCACGTAAGCTTATCAAACGAATTATGTCGGCAATAGTGGGTAGTAAAAAAATCAAGAGGGCTTCATTTTCAATATTTAATTATTGAAAATAAAGCCCTCTTTACAGTTAAGCCCTCTTTAGCAATTACAGTTGTTGGGTTTATTGAATTTTTTTTAACTATTCTAACAGAAGGTTATACAAGTTCAATCTAATCATATTATATCAGTAATTTTCCAATACTAAATTTGTGTTTAGAAAATCCTGAACCTGAAGTTTTTTTTATACCCGATAGGCTCGCGTTTGACCACTACTTTACCTGATGGTAAGCGACGATGTGGTCGAGGTTGGAGCACGTTTGCCTAGAAGTATCCTATTTACTCTTGACTTCAAGGCTTCTAGATGGTAATTATCAGGAAACACAGGCTCCAACAGGGAATTTCACTCCTTGGCAGTATGTATAATGTACGTGTTCCCAAAATTATCTTTTTTTTGTTATCAAATTAACTCTCTCAAACGTTACAACAATGGAAGCTTTTTTAATGTAACATTTGAGACAGTTTCAAAGAAAAAGTTTAAAGTTAATATTTTGTCTTTTCTCCTTCCCATGTTGGCACGATCTGTGCGAGAATAGTTCATGCGTAATAAAGGATTACCCACTCAACAAGTTGAGACCGAGACTGATAGACTGCACTATTTGAAGCATGAATTTATGGGCCTCCGTACACGGACCACATGCAACAGCCACAAAGCCCACCACGAGAAGCTAGAAGCGGCCACAAAGAAAGCTGAAGCGCGCGACAGCCACTTGGCGGCCCCTCGTGGGGGTGATTGGTGGCGGAGACCTCTCGCGCCGGGCCTTGGTTGAGGCCATGGTCCGGAGCGAGGAGTGGCAGGCGGTCGCTGACTTCTGCGAATCAGTAATGCTCGCTAAGGAGTAGGCCGACCGCATCAGGCAACGCCGCTCTCGCCGCCGACGGTATTCCCATCCCGATTTCCAGCCACCGTAGGCGCGGGCTTGCGAACAGTGAGCAATGGGTAGCTCGCTGTCCGGCCGTCCGGTAACGGTCCGGACCAAGTCCAAGTCGTCGACGGCGCGCGCTCTCTGACACTAACTCCCGCTCCGCCCAAGAGCGGGGGTTGTCATTGGATGATTTTTCCCATCGAAAAAAAAAAAATGGTCGAAGGCCGCTACTTGTTTTAACCCACACTCGCGGTATCATAATGGAATCTGACGAAGAAGGCTCAAATGCGCGAGTGGCGTGTTACAGCGTTTAGTGGCCAGTGTGGGCCACAAGAAGTGCTGCTGTGGTGATTTGTAGCATGTGGCGGCCACCGGCGTCAACCGTGTGCGGCGAGTCCATATCAAATGTGAATGTAATAAAAACTACGGGAAATACAATGACAGCGTTTTGTAGTTGGTGCCGGTAACTCGTGTACGGTGACACTGGCTCTTTTTTGTTCCCGATCTTAAGTTGTTTTGTAAAAATCTGTTATGGCATAAAAACTTTGGCGAAATGTCGGTCTACTATACTGTAATAGATATAAAAATAATTATTTATAGATATAATATTGTGTAAAAAGCATTCTTAAATTTTACACAAATATAGCTCCAGTAAACGTACAAACAAACGAACTAAACAAACCAACTATTTTATATAGTTTTTAAAATTGACTTGAGTAAAAAAGTAGTTGGATAACTTTTTTTTTGTTTATGTTTCTGGCTTTGATACTAAGTCCTTTAAGCCACGTCTTCGTATTGATCCTATAGACTGCATAAAAACAGATTAAAAAAATATTTTAATTCGAATTAGTTTTTTAGGCTCGAAAAAACTTCTTGTACTCTTATGATCAGGGTCACACTAATAATAGAGAGGCGAAAGTTTGTTAGTGTGTATGTTTAGAATAGATGAACGCATTGGCGTGTAAAAGTGTTTTTATAAAACCTACTTGCAAAATAAAGATCATTTATCATTTATCATTATCATTTGGATGAAATTTGGCACGTGGGTAGGTCATGTCCTGGAATAGTACATAGAAAACTTTTTGAGGAGTACATTCCCTTGGGAAGCCGTTGGCTGCAGATAGAAGTTATATATTTTCATAAAAATCAAGCATAAATGTATACTATTTAACTTTTTTATTGTTATATAATATATTTTCGTTCAAAGTATTTAAAGAGCTTGAAGACTTTTCAGCTTAAAAAAACAAACTTGATAATGTTGGACGTATTTGCATGAGTTCGGTACTTATTTTGGAATGCAAATTAAAATAAAAGGATTTCCAGTTAAACAATGTATTCCAGCTAATGTTCTCCGAATGGGAAGAATGCAAATCTGTTCGCAAATTATCCCTCGTTTTTTTTTTAGGGTTCCGTACCTCAAAAGGAAAAAACGGAACCCTTATAGGATCACGTTGTTGTCCATCTGTCAGTCTGTCTGTCTGTCAAGACCCTTTATCTCGAGAACGCGTGGAGGTATCGAGTTGAAATTAAAACCATATACTCAAATCTGCGGTCCCTTCAAGCAATGAAAATCAAACTTCTAAGTTAACGAATAAAAAAGATACGGCCGTTTATGTCCCAAAAAACGTATATTTTGATTCTCTCAAGGATCAAAATTCATAGGGTACTTCCCGTTGATCCAGAATCCTGAAATTTAGCACAAAAGAAGATCTTATAGCACAGGTATAAGAAAAAATGTGAAAACAGTTTTGTTGTCACCAAAGTCACAAAAACAAAAATTGCAATTCGGAAAATCTTTGATACTCCATTCGGGAATTGTAGTTTGCACGGAACCCTCAGTGCGTGAGTCCGACTCGCACTTGCCCAGTTTTTTTTATTACTTTTCATTGTCTCAGTGAAGTAGATATTATTATTTTGTGGATATCGATTGAGACAGTAGTTGGTCATCGTTTTATTTTCTTTTATTATTAAAAAATATATCCATCGTATTCCCACGACCCTCACCAGGTCATTGGTCCACCTGTGGGAGGCCTTCCAACGCTGCGTCTTCCGGCACGCGGCCAGTTCAGAACCTTTGGGACCCATCGACCATCTGCTCGGCTAGCAATTTTATTAAGAGCGTATTCACCTTGAGGACACCTAAATTATAATAATCGGACGGGAAAACTGCAGCAGGCAAGTGGTTCCAGGCCTTCGATGTACGCGGTACAAAAGACGGAGCGAAACGCTTAGTCCGGACCGTAGAAGTGTTAACAATGTAAGGGTAGTGGACACCCGCCGTATGTTATGTGTGTTGTCTGATGATAGAAAGATGACAGCAGAATATACTCGTAGGACCATGTAATTACTGCGCACATTCTCCAAAACGCATCCTAAAAAATACCGAAAAGCTGGCTCCGCCTATCATAATGGAAAACGAAGTAACTGAATTCTGTAACAATAACTAAAATACATTCTAACTTAATATTAGAGGTACAGACTGTGCGAAGCTAAAATAATATAAAAATGGTTACAAATGGATAAAGTAAAAATAGGTGCAAGGACCAGTGCCTGGATATTTTAACCTCAGATTTTATCACTGTGGATGAAATTTAAGAGGAAAATATAATATGTGTAGCTAATAATAAGTATACAAAAGTTTACCTAATTAACTATTAAAGTTCCACGCACTGGGGCCTAAGTCTGCTATTTTTATAAATTCGTCATTCCAACACGATCCCATTGTCATTTTGCTAAAAGTTTGTAATCTGCTAATTCATAATGATCGATCATTGATCGGTCAATGGTCTTGTAATAGAATTGTGGTAAAATGACAATATCGAGCTTATTAAACGCACTAATTGCGCAAAGACTTCGTATTGGTAGGTCACTGATCAAAGGAACTGTCAAAATTTTTGCATACGTCAGATATTCATTTGTCATTATGTATGAGATTACCATTCTATGCCATTTCTTTCAATGGAGTGTCAGTGGTTGACCATCGGTAAGTCATAATAACGCCATTATATTAGTAGATTATACCAAAACTTGTCAAAATCAACAATTATGAAATCAATGATAGACCATTCTGACACTATTGTAATAGCAGACTTGAGGCCATTGACTGTAGAGAAAAATTTAATAATCCAGTGACAATTAAGAAATATTTTAAACTTGCTTCTGCGAGCGGCTTCGCCCTCGTGAAACCTGAAACACCTGTCTAGTATTTTTATGTAAAGAAACTATGTACAAAATTTCATAACTGTATCATAAAAAATCACAAAGTTATAAGCTTGTTATGTCACCAAAAACAGCGGGCCATCCAGGTGACTGAGGGGTTGTTTTGCACTTGCACCCAGCTGTTTGCTCACGCCTAATGTCCGCTATGACCTTCTGTGGCCCGTGTTGTACTTAGTGTCGATGGTCCTGATGGACCTTTTTAAATATTTTTGGGAAAAAATAACATGGTGTAAAAACTACTGGAATCCATTCAGTTACCATATTCAGGTTTCGCATAAACTAAAAATTATCTTGTACTAGCCGTACCCATGGCTTCGCTCCCGCTCTACGCTACTCCACCCTATTCTACCCTACTCTACACTACTCTATCCTACTCTACCCTACTCTACCCTACTCCACCCTACTCCTCCCTACTCCACCCTACTTTACCCTACTCCACCCTACTCCACCCTACTCCGCCCTACTCCACCCTACTCCACCCTACTCCACCCTACTCCACCCTACTCCACCCTACTCTACCCTACTCTACCCTACTCTACCCTGCTCTACCCTACTCTACCCTACTCTACCCTACTAAACGCTACACTAACTTACACTACCCTACTCTACGCTACACTACCTTACACTACCTACCAGGGACTTAAAAACACCTTCATAAAGGTTACAGAATTATAAGTGTTACATGTTGAATTGGTAACAGAATCATAAGAACACTATGTGTTAACCCAAAACACTTATAAAAGTGTAACCGTAACACATCTGTAACAGATACAAAAGTGTTAACAGTATTAATAAGTGTAACAGGTAAACGCAGCGTTGCCAAATTTGCAATTTGCTTATTTAAGGTACTGTAAAATTACTTATACCTAAAGCTATACTAAAACTGATTATTTCAGTTACACATATTAACACTTATTAACACATATAACAGGTTACAGTTTCATTCGATAACATTATTGTATCTGTTACATTTAAAAGTGTTTTTCTGTTAAAACTGTTTAAAAAAACAGTGTTTAAACACATTATTACGGTTACAGTTTGAGTCCCTGCTACCTACCCTTCTACCCTACACTACCCTTTTTTTTAATAATTTCAACCTTCTTCTCGCAATAACAAACACAACGAAAAAAGAATTAGAGAAATCGATTCAGCTGTTCTCGAGATTTGCGCTTAGCAACACATTTAGCGATTCATTTTTATATTATAGATAGATGAATGAATCGATTGTCTTAGTCCGCACGCACTTTAAACATGTAAAGGGGAGGAATGAAAAACATGACTAAAAGAATGACGGTTATAACTGTTGACGGATAAAGAGGGTCTTGAAGGACAACGCACTAATGGATAGGTTGTTATGAGAAATGACATGAAACAGTGAATGATAGCGTGACAGTGAACTAGGGAGAATGGGGAGTAAACGCTTTGCACTGACCGACCCCAAGTATCATGGGACAAGGACTGTAAGATGAAGCTAAATAATTCAGTTGTGGTGGTCAGATAGTACCTACACCATTTACACAGCCCCCTATTCCAGTAGTTCAAAACCTTAACTCGGAATGAAAAAATAAAATGGTTCCTTTCCCCCAAGTGGCTTGACAAAGTTGCAACTTACTGTTTTATTTTACTTCTAATATTATAAAGAGGAAAGATTTCTATTTACATTTATTTCTACCCATTTTACTTACATCGCATGACTTGCGAATTTTTATTTTATTTTAAAAATTGAATTTAAGCACCGCCTCTAGAAAAGTTAGGTACTTTATTTGTATCTTAGAATTGATTTTGATCATCATAAATTACTTTATGTTTAAAACTACCTAGTTAATTGTAATTTAAATCGACCTTAAATGTAAATGGACTGCCGAGATAATATACTTTTAAGGATTTAAAAAAATATGAGATAGGTTTGATAAATAAAATAAATAGTTTTTTTTTTAAAACAAGCTTTTAATTAAAAATGCGCTAAAAAGAATAAAATAAAATTTTCCTTTAAAACTTTCAATATTAACTTATAACGTCATTACCCGACTTTTATGATATAAAAGCTTGTCGTGAGATTTAAGTACCTATTTACTCGTATTTACTAAGTTTGTAAATTGAAATTAATCAGAGCAAGTTATTTAACTCACTTATTTACACAGCTAATTGAAAGTTTTAAAGGAAAACTTTATTTTATTCTTTTTAGCGCATTTAATTGAAAGCTTGTTTTTTTTTTTTTTTTTTTAAATACTATTAATTTTATTTTTTACCATTTAGTGATTACCATTTAACCTCGCATTCGTATTCTCAGCATTCCTTTTATTTGATATAGCCATATTATACGTAAGCTTATAAACATAGTCTACTGAATTAAAATTTCAGTTCAATGGGTTGCAGATATCTGCCTCAAAATTGAGTTGTGAGATTTCTTCCGAACAGTTACAAACATAGAGTACTATCTAAATAAAAGTTTATTTAAAAATCAAACTTCAAAAGTGAACGAATCTAAAGATAACGCCGTTTATGCTCCGTTCAGGCACATAATTTGACACTCGCTAGGAAATCAAAACCTATACGATACCGATACGAATCAAACGAGCCCGAACTCGATGGGGTTGTGTCGGTCTATTGTGACATTCCCATGGCCACCTTAAAACTCCATCTTCAGACCCTGGTAACCATAGAGGATCAAAGCACTCGTCAATATAAATCAAACGAGCCCAAACTCGATGGGGTTATGTCGCACTATTGCGGCGTTTCCATGGCCACCTTCCAGCTCCATTATCAGACCTTGGTAACTATATAGGATCAAAGTACTCGTCAATACGAATCAAACGAGCCCAAACTCGATGGCATTGTGTCGTTATATTGTGACGTTACCATGGCCACCTTCTAACTCCATCTTCTCACCCTAATAACCATACAGATATAGGATCAAAATACTCGTCAATACGAATCAAACGAGCCCAAACTCGATGGGGTTGTGTCGTTTTGTTGCGGAGTTCCTATGGCCACCTTCTAGCTCCATCATCAGACCCTGGTAACCATATAGGATCAAAGTACTCGTCAATACACATCAATCGAGCACAAACTCGATAGGGTTGTGTCGTTTTATTGCGAAGTTCCTACTGCTATCTTTCAGCTCCATCATCAGATCAGCTCCATGTTATCATAATATTGCATTGTCGCGCACTTTAAACATGTATACAAAATTTCAGCTCAATCGATTGACGATATCTGCTTCAAAATTGAGTTGCAAGATTTGAGCCGAACATACCTATAGTTACATAATACATACACAGTCTGTTCAAAAGAAAAGGTGAATTTTGATTTTTTTTTAAAAGTATTTATTTATTCATCAATATCCATTTTGACCCCTTCAGATATAATGCACTTATGCCAGCGCTTTTTCCAATCCTCGAAGCACTTCTGAAATGCGCTTTTCGGTATGGCCATCAGTTCATTCTTCGACTCTGACTTTATCTCATCAATTGTGGCAAAACGCTTTCCTTTCATTGGTCTCTTCAGTTTTGGGAATATGAAAAAGTCGCAGGGAGCTAAATCTGGTGAATATGGTGGTTGAGGCATGATTACGATGTTGTTTTTGGCTAAAAAATCACGAACAAGCATTGATGTTTGTGCGTTGCTTTTGCTCAAAATTTTGCAATTTCGCAACAAACTTCGCTGCCACACGTTTCATGCCCAAAACATTCGAGAAAATTGTATGGCATGATCTGATTGATATGCCAACATTCTCTGCAACTTCCCTAATAGTAATTCGACGATTTTCTAAAACAATTTTTTTCACTGTTTCGACGTTTTCTTCGCTTGTTGACGTGCTTGCAACTCCAGGAGGCTTATCGTTATCAACATCTTCTCGACCTTCTGTAAAGCGCTTTTACCACTTATAAACGCTTTTTTGAGACAGGATGTACTTGCCAAATACCACAGTCAACATTTCAAGTGCTTTGGAGCACTTTATTCCATTTTTAACGCAAAATTTAATACATAATTCTTTGATCCTTTTTTTTCAAAAGTCAAAATCGAAGAACACCCAAATACGTAACTAACCTTTTCAGTTGTCAACAACAAACTATTAATTCAAATTGGCTGATAATGCCAATATATGATAAACATATGTGTACCAACAAAACAAAAAAAAAAAATCGAAAATCGAATGTACACAGCCCGCGAAAATTCAAAATTCACCTTTTCTTTTGAACAGACCTCGTACATTGCTAGTTAATAAAAAGCTTGTAAAATGAAATGAATGAATGGTTTTTGCTGTTTTAAGCCCATAAGCAGCTTAAGTTTAATATACAGAAATACAATAATGTAGCGCTTCCACGAATAAACCAAATAGGTACTTAATTATTTAAATTCCCAAAAGTTAACCCCAAATTTTAACATATTATTTTACGATATGTAACTTTTCTGATTAATCATAATATTACATTTTTTTTTTTTACAAAAGTTAAATATCAGATAGTTTTCATAATTATTGTATTATTCAGGCTTTATTATTTTGTACCCAATTATCTGCACTGTACTCACCAAAAATGTCCAAGCTTTGAAGTCGTATTATATTAATCAAATACTTTATTAGGTATCCTTCGATCAAATTAATAAATATTCTTCTTTGAGTATTTAAAATTGACCACAGCAAGTCTCTTTACTTAACCTAACCAGCAAATATTTTACACTACTATATTTTTACAGATGTGTGTGAAATGAGCAACACGTACGTAGCCCTGTTGGTCGTAATGAGATCGCTTGATGCTCGACGGGAACTGATGCTTATTATGAAGTAAAATGAGTAATTGAGGCGTAAATGCTGGCTTGCAATATGTTTGGTTGCACCGTACACTCAAATCTTATGGGTATTGTAATGTCTTTATAAACTTAATTCTTTTGTACAGAGAGAACAGATAGACCAGGACAACGTACTCAAGAAATATTGATGTTTTTATGAGAACTGTTCTTGATGGGCTACAAAAATCTTAATATAAAATAGACAAACCGTCGAACGGCTCCTAGTTAAATAATTCCAAGTTCAGTTTGCAGCCCGTACTGATATCACATTACAAACTATTTCAATATTCCTAACCATGTCTCTAAATTCGTGGATGTGTTTTGTCTACCCAGTCAAAGGAATCGTATTTACAGAGGCAGCTAGAAATATTTAAACTCTCATAACGCCCATATTTTCCTACCGCAGTCACCTTTATTCTATCGTAAATTCTCCCTGAGCTAGCAGGGTGCAGGGTTTTAATATCCCTTATACAGTATGTCCACCGGCAAGTTTTATTGGCGAAGTTTTGCGTACGCTACCGACTCTGCTGAAAGCGTCAGGCACTAGTTGCCTTGCATTTATGCTGAACTGGACCTATTTTGGTGCAGCCGTGAGGCACACAACAAAATGTTTGCTTCTTTTTTTTATTTTTGTTGCGTTTTACCTAAATATTGTGTTTGTGCCATGCTATACAAAATAAATTCTTTTTCTTTCTTTTTTTTCACTGTGGAAATTTTCACAGTTTTACAGTCCCCTCACATGACGTAGTGAGTGTTGTGGAATGTCTCATACAAAATTGGAGGTATGAATTGTCATGTAAACAAATCAGACTCGACGAACGTCTGATTTGTATCCACCCTTACATTGTTAACCTCTACAGTCCGGACCAAGCGTACGTCGAAGGGCTGGAACAATTTGCCTGCTGTGCTCTTCCCGATTATAATTTAGGAGTCTTCAAGGTTAGCGTAAATAAACTAGTGCGCCTTACTATCAACGATAGTATCATTGATTACCATAAGGCGGAATCGCAGTCAAGCACTAGTTTATTAAGTACCTATTCACTTTAGTTTTGAGGACTCCAAAATTATAGTCAGACGGGAAGAACGCGTATAGTGTGTGCTTCACATAATGTCTCTACTAGATATGAGTTGTCATGTCACTGAATCATCAACATCATAAACATTTCATCTAAAAGACGACCACTGTTGGACATGGGCCTCCCCCATGTGTAGCCATAACAATCGGTCATGTGCGTCTCACTTCCACCGGGATCCCGGGACCCTTACCAGATCATCGGTCCACCATGTAGCAAGCCTTCTGACGCTGCTCCTTGCCATCTTTCCTCCCCATTGACCATCTGTTGTGCGAGCAATGTAGCTTGCCTACTGCGACTTAAGTGTGGCGATTCTTTGGGCTACGTCACTGTCTTACCATTTCACTATAAAAAAAAAATAACTATGGCAATGATAGCTGAAACTGCTACACGTTGCACATTGTGCTGCTCATGTGTCGATTCCGTGAAATACTTTATTTCAGTCCATGGTGTCCAATTTTTTGAGCTGTGGTGGCCGAGTGGTAATGGCTCCGACTTACGAGTTGTAGGTCGCGGGTTCAAACCCTGCCAGGCGCATTACTTTGTGTAATTTATTTCATAACCACTGCTCTTAAAACGGTGAAGGAAAACATCTTGAGGAAATCGTGATTTCCAAGAACCAAATATTCGAAGACATGTGACATTCACCAACTCGCACTGGGCCCGCGTGGTGGATTACGGCCCATTCCCTCTCCTAGAGAGGTGGCTTGGGTCTAAGCAGTGGGAACATTAAAAAGGCTAATAATGATGACGATGATGATGTCCAATTTTTTAGTAACAATGTTCTAATAGACTAATATTAGTAATACGTTAAAACTCATCATCATCTTCCTGCCCTAATCCCGTTTTATTTGGGGTCGGCGCAACACGTTTTTTTCTTCCATTCTGTCCTGTCACTCGTCACGCTATCACTAACTCCCTTTTCTTTCATATCGCTTCTCACACAATCCATCCATCTTTTCTTTGGCCTCCCTCTTCCCCTCCATCCATCCACGTGTAAACTCATAACTTTTTTAGTAACATGCGTTTCATCCCTCCTTTTCACATGACCATACCAAGACAAACGATTCCCTTTCAACTTTTCAGTCACTGGCGCCGTAATACGTTAAAACTATCCACAACAAAACAAGTAAAAAATTAGAAAAATCACTATATGACAAATGGCGAAACAATGAATGATGTAGCCACAGTACAGCCGACTAACTATCATGCTAAGAATGCTGTTGGCGACGCCACGCACTTTACACACCAGGAATTCGCATCTTATTATTTGCTTTGTAGTGCAAAAGCAGAAATGGCTTTAAAGCAATACTAGGTCTGCGGTATTGTTTGAAAAACTTATCGCCGTAGCTGAAAGGACAGGTTCTTAGTTAGTAAAAGTCTGACACATCCTCTCGCACTCCAGAGCGAGATAAGTTATTCAATAATTTCCCACACAAAATTCCAACCTATTATCTAAATGACTAAATAAACATTGTGAATTTTTTGAAGACAATTAGGGCGTCGATTACATCACTATAACTTTGATTAAAACATCAAAACAATAGTTAAAGAGAATTTCAATAGTCTCATATAACTCACCTTCTTAAACTATTGTTCATGTGACATAATAAAATGTATTAAAAATCTAGCTTTTGCTCGCGGCTTCGCCCGCATATATAAAATATAGCCTGTCACTCAGAAATAAAGCAGGTTTCTATCGGTGAAAAAATTTTCACAATCAGTCCAGTACTTTCAGAGTTTGCGTACTACAAAAAAAAAAAAACTTTAGCTCTTTATAATATTGATGTACATTGTAACTCTTATTGATAGTAACTAGAATAGGTTCTTAATAAACTAGAGCGCTTCACCGTCAACGTTTGCATCACTGCTTACCATCAGGTGGGATCGCAGTCAAACACTGGTTTATGTCATGGATTTTTTCACAGCATCAAGGTTCCGCAGACCTGAGTATATGTTTTTTTTTGCACTTTCTGTTATTAATAAACTAACAATTTATGGACTATTGGGTCTGAAATAAAGTTTTTTTTTTTTTTCTCGATAACCCAACGTGTTCGCGAGATCAAAAGGCTTGACAGACAGACGGACAACAAAATGACCCTTTGAGGGTCCCATTTTTAGGGTCCCGTATCTAAAGGGTAAAACCGGGACCCTATTACTAAGACTTCGCTGTTTGTCCATCTGTCTGTCACCAGGCTGTATCTCAAGAACCGCGATAGCTAGACAGTTGGAATTTTCACAAATTATGTATTTCTGTTGCCGCTATAACAAAAACGAAGTAAAATAAATATTACGGCCCATGACGGTACGGAACCGTTCGTGCGCAAGTCTAACTCGCACTTGGCCAGTTTTTTCTTTCGAGGTACAGAGCGCTAAAAATAGGTGATCTGTCTAGCTTTAAGCCTATGGATTTTTTAAGAACCCCTTTTTGTGCAGTAAGCACTAAAAGGCATAAAAGGAAGCCTTGTGCAAAGTTTACCCAGTAGTTTCGGATGCGCGTCGATATCAGCCTGTTTCTTCTATATACACCGTTAAATTTTTAATCGTTTTAATCCCGTGGAGGGTCGATCCGGTACATGAAACACTATCGATTTGTAAAGATAAAATAATAAAATAAAGTACCTTTTTTTCTAAAACTCGTATTAATTTACGCATGTAAGAAATTAATTTCTTTAAGAAAACGTCAGCTGAGCGAGTTCAATGACCTGTAGTAATCAGCGTTGCGTACTAATTAACTACAGGTCATTAAACTCGCTCAGCTGACGTTTTCTTTAAGATTTAAAAAAATAATTTCTTCTGGGTCTAGTTTAGTTGCTATTAAAACCACCATTTTAAATGTTATCCACTTCTGAATTTTAGATGGCGAGCGTTTTAATGCTCCAGAATTACGTAGAAATAGACATGACATTTTTAAAATGCCTCACTGGATACTGCTGTCACAAGTCCGACGGTTCTACTAATAAAACTTGCATATTCCCATTCATAGATGGGTACAGTCATGTCGTTACCATGCAGTTTGTAAACAGTTTAACATGTCGCCATCCAATCTGAGTTTAACTAGCTTTCTATAGGAATAATAAGAAAAAGTTTGATGAGTATAGTTAGCCGCGGTCGCACGGAAACATACTGGCTATATGAGTTTGTACCTAAACTTTATGAACACATTAATAAGTGAACCGTTTGTATTATTAGGATTCTGGTAAAAGGTTTTAGGTAAAAGGGTGAAAACGGTACCGTATTACTAAGACTTCGCTGTCTGTCCGTCCGTCTGTCCGTCTGTCTGTCACCAGGCTGTATCTCAAGAACCGCGATAGCTAGACAGTTGAAATTTTCACAAATTATGTATTTCTGTTGCTGCTATATCAACAAATACTAAAAACGAAAATAAAATAGATATTTAAAGGGGCTCTCATACAGTAAACGCGATTTTTTTTGGCCGAATTTTCCTAAAAACGGTACGGAACCGTGAGGGCGCGAGTTCGACTCGCACTAGCCCAGTTTTTATTTATGTATATAGAGAGTGAAGATAGTGTTGAACTGATTGTCCAGCACCTCAGGATTCTGAGATTCTGCCACCGTAGACACAGATCTAGCTATAATTCGCTGAGCATCTTAACTGAGAATCTTAGTCATAATTCGCTGTTGTGTAGATAAAGTCCGGAATCGGGTCGATAGCGCGTCGTATCCCATCCAAAGATGGAAAGGACAGGGGTCACTAAAACCGATGCTTGACAGACAGTTATCGTCAGTCTATAACGCAAAAAGTAATTAACATAGGTGGGTTTGAGTCATACTCCGCCCACAGCAAGTGGGTTTTTGATGATTTCCCACTAAACAAAATTATAATTAGATTAGCAAAATGAATCAATTTACATAATAATTATATTTATTTAATTGCATATAACATGATTAAAACAGTAAAAGGCTGTTTTAAATTATAAACATAATTCAAGTATGGCAGTTTAAAAATACAATAGATCACTAACCCATCTATTGACTCGTCGTTTTAAAATTTACTTGTCTCACATAAATAAAACACAACAAAACAAAAAAATACTATCTGAGCGACAAAAATGAAAGATCACTAACTTCGTTACTTTTGGAACCGGTAAAAGTTTTTACACCTTGGTCCAAAAAATCTAATATTCTCTTAAAAATTAACTCTTCTGCATTAGCACCCCATACAAACTCGGTATGGCTCATATTCTTGCCTCGTATGATGTAGTGGTCTATGGGGTTGGCGATGCTGAAGTACAGTCGTAGCAAGTCAGGTATGGTGGCCAGCCAATCATCACTGGAACTAAACAACGCTATTGGCAACGTAACTGCGTTGAGTGAAAACTGGTCATTAACTTTATTAAACCTATGAAATTTGCCACTTTTGACCACTTGAGCGTAGTGCAGCAGCGTGTCAGTAGAGCCACCAGCCGGTACGTGGTACAACAATCTGGCCAAAAAACTAAGATTCCACGAATTAGTGTCTTGTGGTATACCACCACTGATAAAGTATAATGGATTACAACAAAACAACAGCGGTCCTTTACAATACTTGATGGCAAGCCATTTTGGTATTTTCCGTGAAGGGACAAATTCCTTACGACCAATAAGTTTGAGGAGCTGGTCGGGAGGATTCAATGCCATTGCTGTTAGAACTTTGAATGGTCCGTCAACATTGCTCATGAAAGCCAAAGGTGCCAACAGAATACCAATTCGTAGGTACTGATTGTAGCGCGGTGTGGTCGACAGTAGCACCAGCAGAGCCGTGGCGCCCATGGAGTGACCCACGTAGTCGATGAGATCATTACTGTTTTTTATAGCACGAATGTAATCAATAACAGCGGCCAAGTCGTATTCTCCCATTTCTTGAAAAGAGAACCTCCAGAATTGTTCGGAATCTACGGCCATATTTATATGACCACGTGAATAGTAATTTCCTCTCGCGTTCGCTAACCAAACGTCGTAGCCGATATCAGACAAGATATAAGGAAGAGACTTTGTAGGTCCTAGTAATATCCAATCGGCGGAGGATCCAAGGAGTCCATGATGAAGAATGATTGTTCGGTTTTTAAGTGTACTGTCCAATTTGGGTGATATTCTATGTAAAGTGAGCAGATAGCCATCCTTGGTGTTGATGACGTGTGACTCCATGCGCCGGCCGTGCAGCGTGGCCAGTTGCGGCGTGGACATGAGTGCTGTCGGCTCCGACTTCAGATTGATGTATTCGGGAATGTCTGTTTCATTCTCAGCTGCTGTTTTTTCGACAAAGTCATTGAAAGTCCTTTTATAGTTGAATTCTCCATATTGTCGTGTGGCTAGCTGGGTAGGTGGCGGCGGCACTTCAGGGGCCGGAGGCGAAAACATTTGTGTTACATGATATTTTATATTTGAAAGGGTTTTTGTCATAGAAATAGCTATGTTATTAAAATGTTCTGATATACGTTCAAAAAACGGATCGCACATCACTTTTTGATTGAGACATAGTAATATTACTAAGGTTATTACTAAAATCTTCATGATTACACATGCGGCGTATCGCGTAGCACTCGCGTGACTGACTATATCATCACGTAGGTAAGTATTACTATCAACGATAGATACTCCTTCGGTATATTTACAAAATAGAACAATGGGTAAGAGGCTCATATATTATAACACTTTTGACTCATTGATTATATTATATTAATGCAAGTAGATGTGCTAAGTACAATTGAAATATGTTTTTTATAACATTAGATACCTACTTGCATTGTAATTAAATATTATAAGAAAATGTTTTGTTAAATTACTACTGCTTTATTTATAAAATAAGTGCTGCTTAGTATAATAATTTCTTTAAATAAACCCACTTAATTTGGTGGTACGAGTGCTTCAAATGAGATCTAACTTATGAAGCTTAGACGCAGGTCAAAAATATCCCATACGATTATGCAGAAAAATTAAATAAACCGACATCAGCGCGGAACTTCGCCTCTCGCCCAGTTTGGGAGAAGTTTCTTTCTTAACGACGTAAACAATTTAAATCTAATGCAATATGCAGACCGCGCCGGCGACTCCGCACCCCGGCTCCTACGCCCCCTCCTACCTGCGTCTTTATAAAAAATTCACCCTAATTCCGAGCCCAGAGCGTTCAAGAGCCTTACGTCTCCAACTACTCGGGAACGGCCACTAACTCTATATCTTAGCTTACTACGCCATGTTATTACCGCATCTATCCGTTAAGCATTAACGCCTTACCTACCGTAACTTTTGTGATCTTTTCTTGATTATACGATGTGAGTCACTAATTATTGAACCGATTATACCTTATTTAGTTACTGAAATAAACTACTGATCATTGAATTTTTTATATCTATTACGAGTAGTCGTTCTTGAAATTCAGTATAAAATCAGTATCTATCAATAAATTAATTAAACTTATACGATGGCCTTCCGTGAACTCCCAAAGCAACTAAATAATAAACTGTAACTAGCTGAAATTTAAGTAATATACTGAAACTCCTCGCCGTGCTATTTTGTCCGTATGTTACACTTAAGCAACTACAAACTTCTATAAAGACAAGAGTTTGTATTATGTTAAGCTATGCATACGAACCAATATAAATTGTATAATCTTGTTGCAAGAACTATAAATACTATGAAATATTTCAAATATTGGTTGGTCACATCAAGGATCTTGAAAAACCAAGCGGTATATGTATGTATATTTCGCGTAAATTATAATGAAAATGATGATACTGCCATCATTAGAAAACAAATCAAAACTCAACTCATTAAAAAACACTTACCAAAGCTTTACACTTGTTACATTTATTTCACTTTCCCAATCACAAATATTGGTTCCCGAAATAGTATAATGGGCAATAAAAAGCACAACGATGTTTGTATAGATGTGCAAGCAAGGAGAGTGGAATGAGGCAGATCGAGCAACCAACATTGAACTCATGCAAAATGCAGCGGCACACCTTTCCCCTCCTATTTGGAGCGGGCCGCGTAACCTCCCCCATTTATAAATGATTCGGGGCTCAATTTCGCCCGCACTCACCCGCTGGAATATTGTTTGACTTGTGGACGTACTGAGTGGACTCTAGGTTTTTACACGACCATTACTGTCCAACATATGGCTTTTAAAAATTTATAGTTTAACTTCAACTGTTCAAGTATTTTGTTGAACAACACGTTCTGTGTCAAGTTCGAATTACAGGAAAAAATTACTGTGTGGAATGTCGGTGTCGTCTGGTTAGCAGATAAGTGAGTCGTATTGTATACAAGCAATAATGTATCTCAAGAACCACGATAGGTACACAGTTGAAATTTTCATAAATTATGTATTTTTATTGCCGCTATAATAACAAATACTAAAAACAAAACAAAATAAATATTTAAGGGGGCTCTCAAACAACAATTTTTAAGCTATTGCATAGCTTCTATCGCGGGCCTTGAGCGTGCAGACCAAATCCAGAAATTCCGTAACGAAAATAACCTAACACCCCCCACTCATTTGTTTTTTGAGCGTGGTGACCGATAAGAAAACAAATGAGTGAACAATCAATCAAAATTCAATTCAATGTGTGAAAGTGTAACTTTAATTAATATCAAAGAAAAAGAAAACAAAGGAAAAAAAATACTGCATAAATAAAATAAATAAATAATTATAATTGCATAAGTTGATAAAAATGCTATGCAATAGCTTTACTGCGGCAGTCCCCGAGTGCCACACGCCTTTTTTTTTCTATGGACGAGTACGACTCGCACTTGTCCAGTTTTTTTTTATTCTTTCCATATTCTACTATATAAGAAGTGACATAACTGAATAGGCGTACAGATTGTTCTGATTTGAATAAATTCTTTCTCAATATCTAAGGAGACAGAATTTGTGTAGCTATGCTTGTATGTGTATCGCGATTCAGAATTCAAAACTGTTTTATTTTACATGGGGGTTATAAAGCTCGAGAACCTAGTACACGATTTTAATTGGTGTTTTCTATGAAAAACAAACGATGAGAAACTTTTTTTTAATCGACTTCCAAAAAAAGAAGGAGGTTCTCAATTCAGTTGTATTTTTTTTTTGTTGTGTTTCTTATTTCAGAACTCCGTCGTTTATGAACCGATTTGCAAATATTTTTTTTGCCCTTATTTGATACTTGCTTTTGCCCAAAGCTTCGTCCGCGTACATAAAATGTAGCCTGTGTCACTCAGGAATAAAGCAGCTTTCTGTTGATGAAAAAATTTTAGCAATCGAACCAGTACTTTCAGAGATTTTCTCCTACAAACAGAAAAACATAAAAACGAAAGAACGTAGATGCTTCCAGAATGGTCCCATTTTTTTCGAAATCCAGTTTTAATGATGGAATCCATGAGGAATCGAGTGAACTCTTTAAATATTATAGCGTGTGTGTAGCAAGCGTGTCTTTAAACTTCTAATGTTATTTTGAACAGAGTATAGATGTTTCACAATAGTCTCTCACTAACCGGGGTTTGACCAGGGTGCACTAGTATAACGAGTACAACAGTATAATCGTCGGTGATGCGTTGGAAGACCTACAAAGTGGACCGATGACCTGATGAGGGTTGTGGAAATCCGATGGATGCGAGACGCATAGTATCGTTCATTGTGGTATACACTTGGATAACGCGTATGTCCAACAGTAGACGTCTTTTGGCTGAAATAATAGAAGAAAGAAAGAATGAACGAAACTATTAAAACCCTACAAATTATTAATTTAATACTCTTTATGAAAAATATGTGCTACGTCCGTGCAAAACGACCGAACGCTCAGCATATTGCCGTGACCACACGAGATTACAGCACTGATTTTCAGCGTGAGCCGATGATGATGATGATGATGGTACCATATTCCAAAAAAAGTGCCTTAAGGGCATTTGCAAGTTGGCTTCAGCCTCTTGTACGCTTCCTTAAGAGCCAGAACCCCCAGGGTCTTCCTGAATTTAAAATCCAGTATTTTCCTGAATTTTCTTTATTACCTGTAATGACAAAAAAGGTTCCTAGACATTAAAATCAGCTTCCATTTAACGCCGGAATAAATTGATATTGGTGCGAACATTATTTACACTACAGCAGTGTTAATGTAAAATAATGAACAAACTGTAATATATTTCAATAGTCTAGCACAATGGAGCGATCTGAGTGTATGAATCCATTAGCTCGTGGAACTGTGACAGGAAATTAAACCTCTGGACTTGCTTGTATTTCTCTCAAAGTTTATTATGTACATTTGAAAATTTTCTCTTCTAAAGTTTCATTAGTTTAGTGGTCGATAGCACTACGATCGAGCATAAGGTCTTCGGTTCCATTCTTGAGTCGGGCTGTTTTTCTTTCTTTTTTATTTATCTACTAGTTGCTGTCCTTGGCTGCACCCCTATGAAATTTTAATTTCAATTTAAAAATAACACCTTTTAATTAATATAAAAGAAATACTGCTTTATTCCCGCTGTTTTCATTTTAACAACCCATAAATTTAAGCGAACATAAAAAAAAATCTGCTAAGAAAAGGATATTTAATCGATATTTTTATATTTTTTTATCGATATTCCTCTTCTATTACTTATATCGTGATACCTTTCTCAATAAATTGGCTATCTAACACTGAAAGTTTTTTTCAAATCAGACCCGTAGTTCTTAAGATTAGCGCGTACAACCGAACAAACTCTTCAGCTTAATAATGTTAGTATAGATTTAGACTAATTGACCCGGCGAATTTCGTACCGCCTAACAGCCAGTGAATGTAGTGATACCTTCTAGCAAAACTTAATTTTAATCAGAATCCTCGGAATTAGAACTTCCTCATCTTTGAATTTTCTTTTGACTATTGTGGCTTTAGTTACTTTCGATATTAGCAATGTGACTTAAGCGAAACACTGCTGTGCTTTACGAAAATCGCCTGGCAATAAAATCATAACGCTTCCTTAACTCTCATACTCTTCATTGCGCAGATCTTCCACTGTTCGGTCAAGTGCCACTGCGTTACAATGCTGTCTTCCTATTGATTGCAGTGTGCACTGTCTGAAAGATTAAGTGGCAACTTTCTGCTCAGTGGAGCAACAGTTTCAAGTCGCAACAGTAAATATGACAATTGTAACTGTGCAGGTACAAAAATCTTTCTGTTCATTGATTCGATTTATCTTGCGAAAGATTTTTACAACAGTCGGACTATATTGCTTTTTATGCCTTATTATTTAGTTTCGTTTTATCGTTCGTCATCGTTTATCTGAAGAATAAATATGGTCGTCTAGCATAGGTATATTTCATACTAAAGCTAGGTATCTAACTGCCATATTTATTGGTTTAATTGTTTATGAGTACATACATTGTACTAGAATAAGCTGCTGCCAGAAGTTAGTTTCTGCCAGCGGCTTCACCCGCTTGAAAGTAGGTTTCTACATACAAACTTTGGACCTTCCTTTCATGCCCTTAGAAGGAGAATGTTGAGAAAATTCTCTCTTATTGCTCGCCTAGGTCATAAAAGGAAACATTATGCAAAATTTCACGCTGATATTCCCAGGAGTTCTGGCTGTGCGTTGATGTCAGTCAGTCCAGTTCTAGTACCTGCTCACTATAATTATTATCATTTAAATGTTTTTTGTTTTCATTACCTTTTTCTTTATGATTTTTTTTTTATATTGACGATTATTGACTTTTGTAAATTTTATTATTGTGAATGTGGCAACTATGTGGATTACTCTTTCATTTTCTTTTATTTTCACATGGTGTCTGGCAGTTTTGAGTATTTGATGACGTCTACCCAAATGTCTTTTCTTTGGTATTGTTCGTCAAGTCGTTGAGCTCCTTATTAGTCCTGAGTTGAGCTACACGTATACTGACAAATGCTTGCACTGACTGGATAGGTCCACTTAGAACTGTGTGGTTCTTTCTCCAAAAGACCATCTCAGGCTCAATCTGCATGGTTCTCATATGATTTGACCATTACATGTTTTACAGTATGGACTTTAAAAGACACTAACCTTTGAGTTTGTTTTGGTGTTTCTTCTCAGGGCAGTTAGCCAGAAAACAACGCCCTCATCTAGTTTTAATTGACCACAAAAATATTGACGTGTAAAAGTATTTTTATAAAACCTACTTGCAAAATAAAGATCATTTATCATACTATCTGTTTTCATTAAAATAATATTTTAAATATATTTCAACCGATTCCTATGAAACAAAGCGTAAGTAATATATCACGGCAAACAAAATTTTAATGTATAAAAGTTATCTACATCGATTTCGTACATTTTGCGTGCTGCGCGCACAACCTAAGACGTCTACAGATTTATTATATGTATTGATAGATATAAAAAATAGATCTTAGCTTACTTTTTTGAGCCTAAGGGCGCTTTCAATTTATGCGTTTTTTGACGGCCCGCTGCGGTGCGGATGCGGTGCATTAGTCGCACTGCATACCGATGATCGTATTTTTCATACAAAGCGTGCGGTACGATGAATGGTCGACAACAGGACGGCAACGTCACAAGCACCAGGTGTTCAATTCAGTGTTGAATAGCGCATCACTGGCATACAAACACATGGCAGCCAGATAGGTTTTCAATAGGTGCTTTTTGTCGGACTGCTAACGTACTGCAACCGGCCCGCTGCGATACGGTAAACATGTAGTCGGTTGCAGTACGCATAAATTCAAAGCGCCCCTAGAATCTCAAAATAGAAAAACTATCCAAGAACTACATAATATAATTAAATAAGACAGCCAAGTACAGCAAACTAAAATATATTCGCGAACTCGTAAAGTCGTAAATAAGTCGAAGCACAGTTAATTTAGAGAGAAGCAACGCGGCAAAGTTTAATCAAAAATTATTCGACGCTCATTCTAGTTTCAATCAAAGTTTTGGACGAGAAGTACTGTGCTGTTGGGAAAGGCAATCATTATACGAATACTTCTACCCTGTATAAGACCAACCAAAGTTTATTTGAAGTGCCGAAGTAGCGAACGGGGGAAGCAGGTATGGTAAATATGAATTGTAAGCTTCGCTCTAAGATGTACTGTGTGTCTCCAACACTACGGGGTCTACAGTGGACGAACCTGATGATGGTGATGCGCTTGTCAAGTCGAAACTCCAAAATCTGGAGCATCGACGCCGAGTTGCTAGCCTGTCCCTTTTCTATCGTTTACATTTCAGGGAGTGTGCACTGGAGTTACTCAATTTAATTCCGCCAAGTCCGTTATATCATCGTTCCACAAAACGTACGGCGTTGCGCCACCGGTACTTGGTTGACATCCTACCTATACAACTATGGAGTGGAATTCCCTGCCGTAGTCTGTACTTCCTGATAGCTATAATCTAGGGGTCTTTAAGTCAAGAGTGAATAGATTGCTTATAGGCAAGCGTGTTCCATCGTCGGCCACATCATCGCTTAACATCATGAGTTAGTGGTACATTATAAAAAAAAATCTTATGAAATCTGTGACATACTCCAGCGTAAATGACAACTCCCAAGCCACCAAAGACAGAACTGCATGGCGTTGCTCACAGAACAGAAGAATGTAGTATGATTCCTGTGTTATGTGGCGTCGCTTCACGAGAGTAGCGGTGTCATATCACTAGATACTTTTAGCAAAAAGACGTAATAAATAAGAATGTTCGACATATACCGGGATTTCGTTATATCCCTAGGGATTTTGTGAAATCCCTGATTCCTTCTGTGGGTACCAACTTAAATTTTTGTTGATATTTTTAATTAAAAGTCAACGCAATTGTATATGTGGAAGCTTTTAATTAGCAATTTTCCATTCTACTTATATAAAAAAAAATATGTATGTTATTAGTCTGTAAGCTTTCTTTAAAAATAAATAAATAGTAAAACGATTTTGTTAAACCTCAGATCAGATAACGATTATCTGAAAGTTGAAAAATTGACCCTGTTCTTAGTAATTATTCTATTCTCGTCGTTTTGATGTACGAATAGTGAGAATTTGCGCACAACTCATTAGCCATAAAAACATTGGATTAATTATTAAATATTTGTTTACATGTGTATTTGCTAAAATTAATAGACATCCAACATATGGCTACACAAAGCTGCAATGTAGGGCACCTGATTTTTCATTTCCTTGTCCATTTCCCGGCAAAACGAAGGCAGTCATGTTTTCTAAAATGTATTCAATCACGCTTCCTCGATGTACAACTGAAGATTGCTCCGTCATAAGGATAATATATAATCCATATTCCATCAGTTGCTATTTGTGTTCTAAGTCATAGGCCCTGCTGTATCCTTCCTGTTTTGTTGACCTATCTTTGATGCACTTGGGGAACACTGCGCGCCGTCGAAGACTTGGGCTTGGTCCGGACGAATATCACACGGCCCGATAGCGAGCCACCATTGCTCGTCGTCCGCAAGCCCACGCCTTCGGTGACTGGAGATTACCTTACAACTCTCGACGCCCGAAGCCTCTCCCGTAGCTGTGGTTAGGGCGTGGGGATGTTTATTTTGGACTCTGTTGCATTCCCTCACGATTGCTGCTATCTCCTTCGCTAAATTACTGCTCCGCTGAAGAAAACATCTGCGTCACATTCCTTCTCGCTCCGGACCATGGCGTAAACCGAGCCTGACGCAAGAGGTCCAGCCAACAGCATAGCAGTGCTCCGCTCACGTGGCACTCACTTCCACGGTATGCTCCACCGAGTCCTCCAGACGGTTCGTTTACTTATGTGGCAAACACAAGTACAAAAGAATTATACACCATTAAATTTTAATCGTTTTAATCCCGTGGAGGGTCGATCCGGTACATGAAACACTATCGATTTGTAAAGATAAAATTAAAAAATAAAGTACTTTTTTTCAAAACTCATATTAATTTACGCATATACGAAATTAATTTCTTTAAGAAAACGTCAGCTGAGCGAGTTCAGTGACCTGTAGATAGTTTGTACGCAACGCAACTACCGGATTGACCCTCCACGGGATTAAAACGATTAAAATTTAACGGTGTATATAAAGATAATACCAAGTCCCCCTACCGCGTCTCGCTGGCTATATGTTCACGATAAATTCAGGAGTCAAAAGTAAAAAGGTTACTTCTAGGCGAGCGTGCTTCATCGTCGACCACATCATCGTTTACCATCAGCTGAGATAGTAGTAAAGCGCGCGCCTATCACTAAAAAATTTTGTGATTCACTTAAGATCTCGAATTTAGTATACAAATGTTTAGAATTCGTGCTACACCATCGTCGATCGTCGACCACATCATCGTTTACCATCAGATGAGGTAAAGGTCAAACGTGTGTCTTACTATATCTGCTAATATAATAAGGCAGGAAACATTTTTGTTTGTTAAAACGTGCTAATCCTTGAATTAAGGCCCTGCTAGGCCCCTATGATTTTGCTGAAATTTCTTTGAGGCCCGCTTAGAACACTACGAGCCGTCAAAGACTCGGGCTCTGTTCAGACGGAGTACGCTCGGACAGACGTAGTCTTTAGCATTTGTGCTACCTGAAAATAAATGTATTTCAGTAGAAGATAATATATTATTGAAACCAGTCATTTTAAACTTTGCAAACATGACACCTGGGCTATATCTAAAGATATCAATGTGTGTGATGCAAGTGCCAATCCCTGGATCTATCAGTGAGATTGGAAAAACCTTTTAGTCCGATTTCAAAAAGGAGGTTCTACGAGTATGTACCACTGATTTCTCGGTCAATTGTGAACCAATTATGAATTACTTTTTTTAGTGTTATAGTATCCACCCACTCCTATCAAAATCGGAGACTCTACACTCGAAGTTGTGGACGACTACGTTTATCTGGTCAAGTTGGGTGGGTCTAACTTCGAGAAAGAGGTCAATCGTTGAATCCGACGAGTTGGACAGTTGTCGGGAATCTGCACGGTACCTACAGTGTCTTAAGACGAAAGTCCACCACACAGTAACCAGTGCGTGTTGCCAGTGATGACATAATATATGGCTCCAATTTGTGGTCGCTTACCCCTCATAAGAAGGCTTAAAGTAACCCAAAAGGCAAAGGAAACGGCTATGCTCAGAGTTTCCTTGCGTGATCACATCAGAAATGAAGATATCCGCAGGAGAACCAAAGTTACCGATATAGCTTGAAGAATCGCCAAACTTAAATGGCAATGGGCAGGGCACATTGCACGCAGAACAGATGGTCGTTGGAGACGAAAAGCGACCATGTATCGGAAGATGCAGCGTAGGAAAGCCTCCCACAAGGTGGACCGATGACCTGGTGAGCGTCGCAGGAATCCGATGAATGCGAGATGCGCAGTACCGGTCGTTGACGCTTGGGGCCTGAACTTAATACTTTATTGTGTCCCATAAGGTTACATAATTTGGTATGTCGTTTAAAAGATTCAAATATGGCCCCTGTCGGGCACAGTAAAGTATGTTTTATAAGAGATAGGATGAATATAATTTTGTGAACTCTGGCTTCAAAGTAAAAAAGAAAATGTCTAACAGTGGACGTATTTTGGCTGAAATGACGATGATGATGATGATGAATGTCATTGTATACTCTCAAATTAATCATATGGAATTTACCAAGATCTGATGGTGAAATTCAGAGATATACAAACACCCCTACTTTTTAATTAGAACAAAAAAAAAATTGGGCTCTATCTGTACCCGTCACTGATCATATTTTGTAGTCAAAAGTAGAAAAAACCGAAATCCTAAAATTGACCACGAAAAGGTAAATTCATCATAGAATCAATCAAACATAACAATTGCTAGTAGAAAATACTGCGGGCAGTGTTTTTCCTTAATAATTGTCACTTATTCATTCATTAATCAATAGCTTGCACAATATTTCCATAAATTGAGTGACATTTTGGGACATAAACCAACGCTAATAACTTTGCTGTTTATGAATATTATTTATTGAGATTTTACTTATAAAATAACAAGGGCTTTTCTAATAAGCCCTTTAAGTATTTGTACTAATTAAAATATAGTGGTGTAGAATAGAAATTCTCATAGGATCTTAGCAGAATTATCGTAACAAGTAAAATTGCTTAGTTGATAAGTGTAGTCGAGGACTGACGGAAGAGAGAGGTAAAGGGGGGGTACCTACATTGTTAATATCTGGATGATCTACTAGTCGAATAGGAAAAAATCTTTCTGTATAGGATAGACAGATTCATGATTATTGTCAACCTGTCATAATATTGAAACAAGTAAAGGAAAGAACTAATATTTGATTCCAAGAAAGTAAGATAAACAAGCTGAGAAAAGCAGTGACAAAAAAAAATTTAAAAGATTTTTTTTTGAAAAATGTTGACTTCTCCTAACTTTTCGAATGCCGTAATTAGAGACACAATAAACGACAATGAGAGAACGAACGCCGGCGTTCGCCTGGGGTTTATTAAATTAAAATTAAAATAGTTACCATATTAAATTTTTGTTCTATTACAATTAAACGGTACTTGGAAATTTTTTGTTAACCAATAGGTACTAAATGCGATTTCATATATAAGAAAAGTTTTGCGCTAAACGCCTGCCGTTTTTATTTGAGCAACTTTGACCAAAGATTATAACAACGAAGCTTTCCATCAAGCGAGATAATAATGGGCAGGCCACGACTGAAAGCAGCGGAGCAGTAACCTAAAAGGCGGATGAAACCACAGGGGACAGCCAGTCAATAATAAAATAATCATTTCGAATAGACCTCCAGCAAGATTATTGTTTCAGACAGAAACATCATTTTGTAACGTTCATTTTTTTTTTTTGTTTATTTGAGTTTAATCTATTTAGAAACCAAATACACATAGTTACATTATTTTAGTTCCACTTAGGTCCCGGGCAGTGCCCTGCGTCGGTGTAAGCGTCAGTCATCCAGGAAATGTACAAAAGCTGTTTTTTATTTCAACTACAAAAATAAATTTCGGAAAATCTTCTCTTTGTGCTCGCCTCATGAAACATCATAAAAGAAAGCATTGTGCAAAATTTTACGCTCTAGGCTCAGTACATTCAGCTGTACGTTAGTATGTCAGTCAGTTTTTCCTTATATTTATATATAGATTTAAATTCCAATTGTCAAAATTATTCAAGTTTCAGCTATTTATTTTAAATGGTAAGTGCTCAAATTTATTCAAAGGTATAAAACTGGTACTGAGTTGCAAGCTCATTGCCAGTTCTTTGTTGAATATAGTGAGCAAGCTTCAATGACTGAAGATCAGTTACACTAGTTTTGAATGAAACTACTACTATTACTACTTTATTACCACTACTACTTCCTTACGTAGGAGCTAAAGTATTTTATTACACGTCCAAAATGGGCCAAAAATTACGGACAAGATGCCGGACGATGGAGCACGATTACCTAGAAATAACCTATTCACTCTTGACTTAAAGGCCCCTTAGTTGTAGCTGTCGGGAAACACCGACACCCGCAGAGTATTTCACTCCTTAGATGTACGCATTACTGCCTACAGATTGCTGTAGGAGAACACATTTATCGTGAGTACAGCTAAGGCACTTCTTAGCTGTACTCACCGGTCGGTATTTCCTGATAGCTACAACCTTGGGGTTTTTAAGTCAAGAGTTAATAGTTTTAAGCAAGCATGCTTCATCGTTGACCACATGCTAGCGAAGGAGGCGGCCGCACGCGTGAAGGAATGAACTTCCTCTCGCCCCAGCTGCCGGGATCCCGACCCCGATTGCGGACGACGAGCGATAGGTAGCTGGCCGTCCAACCGTCAGTTACCGTGCAGATCGAGCCCGAGTCGTCGGCAGCGCTTAGTGCTCCACGCACGCCTAAAGAGATATCAGCTGAATCGTAGGGGCCCAGCAGGGTCGCAGCTGGGGCCGTTTCCGAAATCCTGGAACGCAAGGCAAAGAATGTATGTAGAATCTTTTTTATTTATGTGTAAACTGTGTACTTCTTTAAGTGATAAGTTCACCACAATAATTGGTATATATATGCTAGTTATTTTTTTATAAAATGTAAAATAGTGAATAAGTCGTTGGAGTACCTTAATATAAATAAATAAATAAATGTACATAATCCACTCCGGATTTTAGTCAGTAAAAGTCTGACACAACCTCCCGCCCACCTTAGAACCGGAAAAGTCATTGGCTGATTTCCCACTCAGAAAAAAAAAAATCGACCACATCATCGCTTACCATCAGGTGAGATAGTAATTAAACGTGACCTATCAATAATAATAAGAAAAAAAATGTTATTTTACAGTTTGAAAAAGTGCGATTATTGAACTTTTCGCGAACTATGATTTTTTCTTTCTTGATTTTATTTTATTCTACTAACAGTGGGCCGCGGACCACAGTTTTGGTAATAGGAAGACAGCAGAAAGGTGATTTTTTGAAACCAAGAAAATGTCTCATTCATCTTGCCTAGCTTTTTCTTTACAATTTGATATTTATATTTGTATGTCCCTCGAGCAATAAATGTATCAGAAACACTCATTTGCGTTCAGTGGCTTACGACACAAAATATATAGGTTTGCTAAGTATAAAAAAAACCAAACTACATGTCCGCCCGATACAATGTTATTAAGTATATTATAGTTATCTCAACTCAGCTCCCCGAGATACAGGTTCTACCTAGTTTGGGGACCGCCATCCAAATATTATATCTATAATTCCTAATAAGTTACAGACAATATTAATTATTTTGTAATAGAGTCAAGGTTTTTTTGTTTATTGTAACAATGAACAATAAACATTATTCTTATTCTAGGTACGAAAACTAGGCCAGATGAATGAGACATTCTCTCGGTTTCAAAGAATCACCCAAGAACGACATATTTATTTTTAGTTTTGATGTCAGACAATATTGATACAAACAAAATTACTTCGTTACGCATCATGACAACACATCTTACAATATTTGATTTCGTATAGTACAGTACTTAATCATTTGGTAATGATACGATGGTTATCAACCTACATACATCATCAATTTCATTATCTTGCACACACATCCTAACATCCCAACTTTTAGTGATCGGTATAACATGTTGCCATCTTCATAATATTGCGGAGGTCGCATATTATATGTGTGCCACTAGCACTGACCTTTACTATCTCTTCTTCTTCTCTGTCGGTATCACTCTTGACAGAGTGGTCGTGGTCATCACTTCAGGTGTTGGTGGCAAGCTTCACAACACGCCGCCACTCCTCTCTGATGGCCGCCTTCTTCGTGCATTCGTGTAGTGATGTGGTGCTGGAGGAGAATGCTCGGAGTATCGTGGACTGAATTCCGTACCAACGAATCTATACTCCGAGAACTCGGCATCAAGCAGCGTTTATCATCTTTGGTACAGTTGTATCCTCACCTTTTTTGGTCACGTGTGCTGCTGAGGGGAGGAGGCTATTGAGCGACTTGTGGTCCTGCCGTGACCTGTGCTGCTATTAAGTACAGCACAGACCGATACCGATATTAATCGGTGGTATCCTACTTGTGACCTTTTTAATTATTTTTGGGAAAAATATAACATGGTGTAAAAACAGTTGGAATGCATTCAGTTACTGGTTCTGAACGCCTAACCTAGTGTACATTATAATCGATGGTTAAACCACAATATTTAAAAGAAACGTACCATTGATAACTATAAATGTTATACATTCGTATGTCAACATTCACATTGACAGATGGCTAAAATATCTTGTGAGCACTCCCATTCATTATCTAGCAAAAGTTCATAACAATAGAAAGTACAATGCTTAGTTAGGTACCTACCTATCACTCATTGGTATGTTTAGATTCCTAGAAAAATCTCATAACACCTATATAATAGTACCTCTTGGGGCTATCGAAATGTACGAAAGAGTTACTGTGGCCCTAGAACGCAAAGAGTAACTCAAGAAACACAGGTGGGTGTTAGTCAGTAGAAATCTGACACGCCCTCTCGCCTTACCTAGAGCGCGTAAACTTATTTGAAGATTTCCCCCTAAAACCATACCGTACCAATTCTTTTTTTTTGAATATTCCACAACTATCACTCAACGCCGTCTAGTCCCAAACTAAGCAGAGCTTGTGTTATGAGTCCTAGACATCTGATAAGCATACTTATATATATCTAAATACATACATATAATAGATAAATACAGCCAGACACAACAAATGATCATGCTCATCAGACAAACATTTGTCCTGGGTGGGAAACGAACCCATGAACTCCGCCATAGCAGTCAGGGCCACTAACCACTAGACCAACAAGCCAGTCAAATTCAAAACTATAATGATTTGTACAGGTACAAACTACAAAATTTATTGTCTCAACCTTTGTTATAAGGTCGATTTTAAACAGAATAAAGGCAAATACATACTTTACGCTAATTAAATAATATTCTCAAAGAGCGGTTTAATTAAATCCAAACACGGCCTACGGAAATAAGCAACATGTAGGCCGTTTAATTTCAATATTCAAACTAGCTACACTTATATATTTACTTACCTATTAGGTAATCTGTGACGCCCTCGGTTATACAATAATAATTTATACCCGTATTATGAACAAAAACAGGTGAAATATTCGTATGTATAACTGTTTCAATGAGCGAAATCGGTCTTTGAATGATTCGTGAAACTTAATTGACGCGTAGTTTATTAATTGGCTCTAAATTCCTTTTCAGAAGTGATACAGGGTACAGATTAGTACGAATTAGCGAGTTGATTGATGAAATAGAAGTGCCTTTAAATAGATTTCCATCTAATCTTATCTGATCTGAAGAGGTCAAATTATTTCTGTAATTGATAAAATGTTTGTAAAAGGTATCAGAGCTCATCCAATTTCGAAAATAACAACAAGATAACACAATTTTGACTTTGATAAAAAGAGTATTAAACTTCAAGCTATATGTATTTTTTTTAAATAAAAGATATTTTAGTTAAAAAAATACATATAGCTTGAAAAAGTTTGCTTTTGTATCCAGGAGAATGGTTGATCAATATTTTGGAAAATTCGTAGTTTAATTTTTTTTTAATAAAAAAAAAATATGTAGGTATAATTTTTATCAGCTTTTTATATCATATCAAATTACAAAATAGTAGAAAAAAGTTTAAAAGTGAACCTTATTACATTTTCTTTCATTTTTATAAGAATTTGGTCTCACTAAACTCCAAATGTAGTCCCATATCATATTTTCGTTGAATTTGCTCTGATAACAGCATTCGAAGTCCATGATGTCTTGATGAAAACGTTTTCCTTGTTCTTCTGAATACGCCACAATGTTGTTTTTAAATGTACGAGTATCTTAAAGACATTCTGCAGCCTATAGTTTTAAAATCTTCTAACATGTTGTCAACTAGCTCTCGGTAACAGTCTGTGAGAGTACAAATTCTTCATCTCCAATATTTTTATTTGAACTCTGAGATGAGATTAATTGAGACAATTTCGTAGGAGGTTCAGGTACTGGAAGTTAAAGGCTATGAGAAATTGGAGCCAAAGAAGAAGCAAGATCAATACATTCGATGGGTTTTGCATTTTTGCCTTTACGTTTTTTAGCAGGATTAACGCACGCAGTCACCGACGTGGTCTTTTGGCTTTCGCCAAATTCTTGGTAATACGAATTTCATATTCCGTTTCCCACTTCGATAAAACCTAAATTAAATAAAGATAGCAAAAACATTTTTTAATATAAAAGAAATGTTTTTTTTTTTATTAAAAATTTGTTTACCTACCTTCTAAACATCTTTTGCAATTATTGCAAGCAACATGTGGAACCCACGGTATATCTATATTACGAACAGGGCATTTAAAATAAGCTTTGTAAGCTTCACAAAGTTTTTCACACGTATTTAAATAAAATTTATCTCTCGTAGGTACTTTAAATAAATGTACCACATATATAACAAAATGCATCAGCTTCATATTTACACTTTCTAGATGACATTTTAACCTCTTTGAGTCTTCCTAAAAGACATTTAATTGTTGTTTTTCACTTAAGTAACATCACTAGATGCTGTGCAATAGTTACACCATCTTAATTTTTTCGCGGTATTTTTAAAAACATAATAATGACTATTGAATACCTTTTTTAAAAGTACTAACTCAAGAAAAAAAAAATTGTCATAACCACTACAAAAGAAAACTTTCTAAGAAATGTTGATATTTTTTCTTTATTATAAGGCAAAGTAAATGGAAAAATCAAAAAATAAATTTTAGGACAAACAAAAATTGATTTTGTAGAGTTGTGATGTTACGCTTATAAAACAACACCAAATAATAAATGATATATGGCGGTCTCCGATTGGCGCGATATCAATCTGGTCAAGTTCAAAGCATTTAAAACCCAGGCATGTCTTTTTTCTGCTAAACTGAGTCAATTTCACCCGGCTCCATCTTTCCGGGGTGTGACCATGCCCATAACCGACCACCTTGAGCTTCTTGGAGTAACATTGTCATCTACTCTTAATTTCGGCTCATACATCGAGGCAAAGGCTCAACCGGCTGCCAAAAAATTGGAAATCTTAGCAAAGGTGAGACGGTACTTTGCAACGGAACAGCTGCTAAATCTTTATCAAGCCCAAGGTTGATCGTATATGGAGTACTGTTCTCATCTTTGGGATGGGTCTGCCAAATACCAGCTTGATGCCTGTAGAATCGAAGCTCCAAAGTCTTGAGCATCGCCGCCGAGTTGCTAGCCTGTCAGTTTTCTATCGTCTACATTTCGGGGAGTGTGCACTGGAATTGCACAATCTAATTCCGCCAAGTCCGTTCCATCATCGGACCACAAGACGTACGGCATTGCGCCACCTATACATGCTAGACATTCCACCTATACGCACAAAGCGTTTTGGTAACACATTTATTGTGCGTACAGCCAAGGAGTGGAATTCCCTGCCGGAGTCTGTGTTTCCTGATAGCTACAACTTATGGGGTCTTTAAGTCAAGAGTGCATAGGTTACTTCTAGGCAAGCGCGTCCTCTTGCAGCGGGGTTATTTCTCCGAAACTGTTCACGGCAGCAATGGAGGATGTCTTCAAGGTTCTGGAATGGAAAGGGCTAGGAATTAATATCAATGGCGAGTACATCACTCACCTTTGGTTTGCTGACGACATAGCTCATGGCTGGGACTACGGAGGAGATCAGTACAATGCTTGGTGACCTCAAAACACCCACGTAGCACCCACTCCTATCAAGATCGGAGACTCTACACTCGAAGGGCAGGGCACATTGCTCGCAGAACAGATGGCCATTGGGGCCGAAAGGTTCTGGAATGGAGGCCACGTACCGGAAGACGTAGCGTTGGAAGGCCTCCTACAAGGTGGACTGATGACCTGGTAAGGGTTGCGAGAATCCGATGGAAGCGAGACGCACAGGAGCGTTCATTGTGGCGACACTTAGGGGAGGCCTATGTCCAACAGAGGACGTTTTTCAACTGAAATGATGATGATGAGGCAAGCGTGCTCGTCGCTCGTCGCGTCGACCACGTCATCGCTTACCATCAGATGATACGGCTTCACCGGTACTCCTGAGAATAGGTCTTAGGCTATTTTTTATACCCCTGGCAAAAGGGCAGCTAGATTTAGTATTTTATAAAAACATGCAAACCAACTACTATTTTATAAAAATACGCAAACCAAATAGTATTTTATAAAAATACGCCAACTAACTAGTATTTTACGCAAACTAGCTAGTATTTAATAAAAATACGCAAACCAGCTAGTCCTTACTAATATCTATATATTTAAAAATGAATTCCTATTTCCTTGGTCACGCCATCAGGCGTGAACGGTTGGACCGATTTCGCTAATTCTTTTTTTGTTGTGTTCGTTATTGTGAGAAAAAGGTTCTTATGGAAAAAAAATGAAAATTAGGGTAGTGTAGGGTAGAGTAGGCTAGAGTAGGGTAGAGTAGGGTAGAGAAGGGTAAAGTAGGGTAGAGTAGGGTAGAGTAGGGTAGAGTAGGGAAGAGTAGGGTAGAGTAGGATAGAGTAGGGTACAGTAGGGTGGAATAGGGAAGAGCGGTAGCGAAGCCGCGCGGGCAAAAGCTTGTATTTTATAAAAATGCTATGTTTGTGTTTTAAACTGTAAAACTTTTATAATGAGCTTGCATAAATGCATCTTTACGACGATGTAGAAATAGTTTCATAGAAAAGGTTCTTTATAGCGTTGAACTAATTAATAAGTACCCTTTGAGTACTCAGAAAACAGGGTTTTTTTTTAAATTAAACTAACATTACGTCAGGTTTCATATTTAATAATTCAGAGAACTGCTTGCTTGCAAAGCTTTTTAGTCGGTGAAGAGGCGGGATTTAAATTGCTTTACATTTTTTTTAACACGTTCAATGCGGAACGAGGTCTAAAGCGCCCCGTATGTGACTTCTTTACGGTGTGGCTAAGAAAACCGTAGTCTTCTCTGCCGTGTGTAGGCCGTAATTTCAATTTGGTTTAGTTCAGGAAAGATATGAATACGGGTATATATTGAATCATAGTGCAGTGCAGTGGTGTATCCACTTTAATATGGGTCACTTAGACCTCGTACTGCTCTTAGATAAAAGAGCTTTTAATTTTTTAGACGTTACGAGGTCTAATAAGTCTCATCGCCATAAAAATATTTTTCGTTTCAAGAATAGAAATAACACAAAAATAAGTGCTGCTGTTGACGTTTTAACATTTAACCATAGCCATAGGGAAGACACCTTGGGAAAAACAATTACTGTCGCAATTAATGTGTGGCATCCTGATTTTTGCACCCACACGTATAAATTTTTAAATTGACACCGCGTTGGATAAACTTTTTTTTCTTCTGATCCTAGAATAGATCCAAAGGATGGACACCATATTTTATTACAATCTTACCTTGTTTATAGTGGTATTTCTAAAAGACTGGCAACCTCTCAGGATTATGTTAATAACATCAAAACTGTGACTTTTAAAAAAGTATCATATTTTAGTCCATCAGATTTTCATACGAAACTGAAATAGTACATTATGATGTAAGTGTGTAATGTTAGTGATTACAGTCGAGACGGTATTTAGACCCGAGCCATGGCGAGGGTCTTAAGAGAGCCAAGAAAGGTAATCATTAATTACTCACGTGTATCATACGACATTTTTCAATACACTTGTGAAGAAAATAACAGTAAAACTATTGCCTTTTTGTGTGACATGGCGGTTTAGGTAAAAATCTGTTTGCATATGCGCGCGCATATTTTTTTATTTACCCCTAGGGGAATGCTAAGGTATTTTGATCATACTGCCTAGTCTTACGTTTATGTTTTTTGCGTGAAAAGTTTTTACTGTAATGTCTTTCGTAGTGACAATGGAATACGCATGTAACATTTTCTAATGATTTCGTAGTATATAATTTTATTTAATTAATTTAATATTTGATTTAATAAATTATCAGCCACTGAATTATACTCGAATAAATCAAGACAATAACCGCGCGCATCTTAAAATGGCGGCCATAGACCACAAAAAAAAAACAATTTTTATTTGAATGTACGATTTATTTACTAAATGTTTTTTTTTTATTAAATAAATCGTTTGTACAAGTTAAAATGGTCAAAATTGTATGCTAATTAATACCATTGAACGCAATAACTTTTAAATGTGAATTTTTTTCATACTCAAAATTTGTTTTGCGAACAAAGAGGTTGAACAAAAAGGTTTTAACTATATTATAGCACAAGTGCGTAATGGTAATCAAAATGTCAGTTTGGTAACAAATGCGTTTATACACCCCTACTTTTTAATTAGTACACAAAAAAATGGGGCTGTAGGTATCTGTACCCGTTACTGATCATATTTTTGTATTCAAAAGTAGAAAAAACCGAAATCTTAAAATTGACCACGAAAAGGTAAATTCATCATAGATTCAATCATACATAACAATTGCTAGTAGAAAATACTGCGGAAAGTGTTTTTCCATTTTAATCGTCATTTATTCATTTACAATCAATAGCCTGCACAATATTTCCATAAATTGAGAGACATTTTGGGATAAACACAAACGTTAATAGCTTTGCTTTTTATGAATATTACTTATTGAGACTTTACTTAAATAATAACAAGGGCTTTTCTAATAAGCCCTTTAAGTATTTGTACTAATTAAAAATTAGTGGTGTATACATAAGTGCAGTGCAATAAGAGTCACTTTCTGAGCAAGTGTACTGAAAATATTTTAATTGAACGTTCTAAATATCACGAAGTCTATGCAAAGCAAGCGATATTACAATAGCGGAGTGGAGCGGGGAAAGGCCGGTGGGGGGGGTCTTGATGAGCTTGCCTCGCGTCATGCAGACAGGGTAGGTAAAGCAAAATACAGAGTTGGAATTTATTAAATAGAACTACGAGATTTTGAAGGCTTGTTTTTGGTGAATGAATTACGTTTTGTAAAAAGTCATAGAACCACAGTTGTTGTTTATGATGTTAGTAATATAGTTCTGCAAGGTTGTTAGTGTTTTACAAATAACCCTGTATAGACTAATAAGTAATTTAATTATATCCTAAACTGATGTCTGTTGTATTTCTATATAGTGTGTTCAACGGCACTTTTCTTAAGGCGAATACACTTTGTTCTTGTGTATAATAGGTTGCAATTATGCTACATTACGCTATTCACTATCACTAAACACTAACTTGAACAGTTTTGTTATTTTTAATTTTCTCATTAAATACGTGTAGTCGAGAAGCTGGATTACCTCGATGTTCACGTGCTGATGAAGTCGCTTTTTGTATCTTCTACAGATTTTTTTATCACTTTTTCGATGAACTGAACTTTTATGTTCCGATGGAGGTCATCATTTCGTTTTACAATTTCCCTAAGTATTTCCTTATTCTTAAATCGTTGTATGATACTTATATTGGTCGGTTTGGTGTAGCTGCAGCAACGTGAAATTTCTTCCAATACATTCTTTTCAATATTTTTGGGGAACATTTCCTTGTTGTAGATTCTGTCAATACTCCACTAGAAAATGAATTTCGTGCAAATTATGTCAAAGCTGGCACAAGCTTGAAACATGTTGCTACAATCACTGTCATGGTGGTTTGATGTGACGTTGCGGGCATATACCTGAAAGGAAACCGAGCCCAATTTGCTGTCCGCTGTGGGGCATATCGACCGTCCTTCAAAATTAGATTATCGTGTTGTGCCTAGGTGAAGCTTGCATTTGAGTATCCCTTTTAGGGTTCCGTACCTCAAATGGAGAAAATGAAACCCTTATGGGATAATTTTGTCTTCCTTTCGTCTGTCTATACGTCTGTCTGTCCGTCTGTCCGTTTGTCCGTCTGTCCGTCTGTCCGTCTGTCTGTCCGTCTGTCCGTCTGTCCATCTGTCTGTCTGTCCGTCTGTCTGTCCGTCTGTCTGTCCGTCTGTCTGTCCGTCAGTCTGTCCGTCTGTCTGTCCGTCTGTCTGTCCAACTGTTTGTCCATCTGTCTGTCCGTCTATCTGTCCGTCTGTCTATCCGTCTGTCTTTCCGTCTGTCTGTCCGTCTGTCTGTCCGTCTGTCTGTCTGTCTGTCTGTCCGTCTGTCAGTCTGTCTGTCTGTCAGGACCCTTAATCTCGGGAACACGTGGGGGTATGGATTTGAAATCAAAACCTTATATTCAGAATTTTGGACTTTTGAAGCTGTAAAAAAATGAAACTTGTAAGTTAACGCGAAAAAAGATAATTCGGTTTATGTGGCAAAAAACGTACATTTCGACACTCTCGAGGAAATCAAAATTCATAGGGTATGTAAGTCAAGTAATTATAGCACAAGTTTAAGAATAAATCTGAAAACTATAAACAAATTTATAGTTTTCAGATTTATTCTTAAACGTTACGACACTTTTTTTTCTTGCGATTCGGAAAATTTTCCGAGACTCGGAAGTTTGTAGTTTGTAAGACACCTTTTTTTTTTTTTTTTTTTTTTTTTTTTTTTTTGGTGGGAAAAAATCATGCATTGACATCCCCCGCCCTTGGGCGAAGCGGGAGATAGTGTCAGACTCTTACTGACTAAAAGACCCACCCCGTTCCTTCTAGCCTTCATACCGGGGCTCGAGCGCCCTTTCGGATAACCCTGGCCCCAGTAGGCTTCGACCCGGCTGGGTCCCTGCTGTTGCTGACAACTCCTTGAGGCGCGCGGGAACAGTGCGCGCCGTCGACGACTTGGGCTTGGTCCGGACAGTTACCGGACGGCCGGACAGTGAGCTACCCATTGCTCACCGTCCGCAAGCCCGCGTCTACGTTGGCCGGAAATCGGGATCAGAATCCCGGCGACGGCG
Source organism: Mythimna ferrago (assembly GCA_910589285.2). Lineage (NCBI taxonomy): Eukaryota > Metazoa > Arthropoda > Insecta > Lepidoptera > Noctuidae > Mythimna > Mythimna ferrago. Next base: position 18,834,614 of record OU342673.1, on the reverse strand, counting down.
GCGGCGATAACGCCGTTGCCTGATGCGTTCGGCCTCCTCCTTTGCGAGCATTACTGCTTCGCAGAAGTCGGCGACCGCCTGCCACTCCTCCTCGCTCCGGACCATGGCCTCAACCAAGGCCCGGCGCGAGAGGTCTCCGCCGCCGATCGCCCCCACGAGGGCACGGCGATGCTCCGCCCAAGCAGGGCACACCTCGACTGTGTGCTCCACCGTGTCCTCCGGGCGTTCCGCACAGTGGCGACACCCGGGCGTCACTTCCGCATGAATCGAGTGCAGGAAACTCCCGAACGAACCATGTCCGGTGAGTACCTGCGTCATGCGGAAGGTAAGGACGCCGTGAGGTCTTTCCAGCCACGCCTCAAAGAGGGGACTTACCGCCATGATTGTGGCGTGCCCAGTTTGTAAGACACCTTCAGGGTGTGAATCCGATTCGCGTTTGACCACTATCTCCCCTAAGAGATACTCGCTTTTTATTAGGATAGTAACTGACGACAGAACACGCTTGCCTAGAAGTCACCTATTTACTCTCGACTTTAAGACCCTTAGGTTGTACTTAGTAACCAGAAAACAGACTCCGGCAGAGAATTTCACTTCTTCTTCTAATTCTTATTCTTCTTTCTTCTACACACAATGAATGTATTCTCAAAATGCTTTGTACATACGGGTGGGATGTCCACCATGTATCGATGCCCCAATATCAGCCGAAAGATGTCCACGGCTTGCCCCAAATTACGTGTCGCCATATCGAATGGACCTATGAAGATTAACTGATAATCAATTACTATTTTAAATACAGTATACGAGTATGTGTGATTACTTAATTTTTGAAATGTTGGTTAACATAAATTATGATTGATTGATGACTCTCCGACGCCAGTTATTGGTGCTTGTAAACAGGCAATGTCAATTAAAATGAACGATTTGGGTCATTCATTAATATTTTATCTTTACTATTAGTCAACATTGTTATTATTATAGGCACAATATTAGACAACAAATTACTGTTGGTTCAAAATCTTCTTGAATCATGAAAAGTCTAAATATTTCTATAGCTGGAATCATGAGCAGTAAATACTCACAAACTCAACAGAAAACCAGAACCATGAAGACGTAAACATTTAATGGTTAATAACTATTCCAAAACACGATTTTCATAATATTATTAGTGTGGCCAATTTATGGACAGCTTCTTGGTATTACACATTTTTCATATCCATCTTGATCATGCATACATGAATTTCAAATGCATTTTTTTTCACAATTCAAACGCGAGGCGTTTTTTTTTTCTTAGGGCCGATTTATATCGAAATGGCAGTGTACAACGGCGACGCGTTGAGCACTTTTTTAAACTTTTATCTACACATTTAAAACGTATAGGCCCTTGAATATCCCATAGGCCACACATTCTCGTACTGCAGCCTGCACCCGCATAGAGCTTCGCTGACCTTTAAAACCATTGTCTTTGCAAAATATTGTTTGATTTAATTTTGAAGAACCCTGCATTTTTTTGCGTAAACACATTTCTGAAGATCAAAAACGTTTGAAAGAAGTAGGGAAAACATAAGGAAAAACATCATGTTGCTATTTTTTTTTTGGGATTATGTATGTCATACGAAAAAATCCTGTGTTGATATTTTTTCAAATCTATTATCCTAGTCATTACCGACGAGTAGGCTTTAGAAAGTCATTGTTTTGTGGTACTAAATGTGAGTTCAAAAAGAGAGTGTGGCCATGCCCGTTCTGTTACATAGTCCGCGGCGACGCGAGGCCGCTCCAGACACCTTTTTCTTTTTTTTTCTTTATTCGTACCTGTTTTTTTTTTTCAGAAATTAATGCTATAATAACTAATTCCATCATTCTGAATATTTGAATTTCCTTGACAAAAATGTAGAAACTAAACCGGTTGAGATGGGTTAAGGCGCGAGGGTTCGGGAGGCCGTGCGCGGTTGCCAGCGGCCGTCTACCTCAGCTCTACGTGCCGGCCGCTACCAATACCGAGATAAAACTATACAAGGCGCCCGACAACCATAAAATAAAGTAAATTGACTTTTTTATAATATTACTAATATAACGATGATGGTACCCGAAAAGCCATCATTAAAATGTTTTTCAGAACAGGTAAAGAATCACGATAGATGTCGATTCAAGACAGGTTTATGTCTTTAATTCCGTTTTTGAAATTAAGAATGTCAATAAATGTAGGAGGGACAATGATCGTCATTCCACTTTTATTTGGCGCCCAGCTTAACAAATCGACATTTGACATAAATAAACACTGATGATTTACGTACAATAAATATTTTATTTAGACCTGGTTCTTGAGATAAAATGTGAGTAAATATGCCTTATGAAAACGGTTACTCCAGTCTAGTCTAGAAAATAAAAGGCTGACTCAATATTAGAAGTAGACCGCAGACCTGAGTATATGGTTTTAATTTCAACTCGATACCTTCACCCATTCCCGAGATAAAGGGTCTTGAAAGACCGACAACAAAGTTATCTTAAATGCCTTGATCATACGTACCGAGTAAAAGGGCGAGACAGTAAAATGTTGCTCGGACGAGACAGTGATGTAAGCGAGTTGTAGAGATAAGCGCCCGGGCGAGCACTCGGCGCTGTGTTCACACGTACCGAGTACTCGGCCGAGAGCAATGTCTCCCCGTTTACTTGGTACGTGTGATCAAGGCATTAAGGGTTCCGTTTTTTCCTTTTAAAGTACAGAGCCCTTAAAACTACCTATTATATACCTAAAACAAAGTAAGTTTCTCTATACAAACTTTGGACCTTAATCCCCTAAAGGGGTGAATTTTGAAAAATCCTTTCTGCCTACGTATTAAAAGGAAACCTTTTGTGCAAAATGTCACACTCTTAGTCCCAGTATTTTCGGCAGTGCTTTGATAATGTCAATCAGTCAGTTTATTATTTAATATATATAGGGTGAATGGTAATTAGTGTACAATATTTAAACACGTGATTGTGCTCATGATAACAAACAATTTTTGTTATGGGAGCAAAGCCGAAATCGCGAAAAAAATATCAGCTTTTCAGTACATTAGGCAAACATAAATGTACTGAACAGCTGATTATTTTTTCGCGATTTCAGGTTTGTTCCCATAGTAAAAGTTGTTGGTTATCATGAGCACAATCACGTGTTTAAGTATCGTACACTAATTATCGGTCACCCTATATATAGATTTTAGAAAAAAAAAAAATACAAACATCCGAATTGAGAACCTCCTCCTTTTTAAGAAGTCGGTTAAAAATAGATGATACGATCATAATGACCGACAACATAATGGTGTTGTTAATAGTGTTTATTTCTTTCGAACTCTGAGTTCTATCACTGTAATTACTAAACAAGATCCCTAAGCGAATGCCACGTTCGCGCGGGATTTCGCGTTATTATTCCTTATATAATACCAACTTACATAAACTGGGCTGACTGACGTGGGCTGACGGGTTAGTCTCCCAAAAAAATATCTTCAAATTTATACTAGGGTTGAATTTTCAAGTTTTGTGACACACGTTAGTCAATTAAATGAATGAAAAACAATAGATTTTTTGTTCACCTACCTACTATTTATAACAATTGGCATTGTTTTAAAGTTATTACCTGTCTATTCTTCAAAATATTGCACACTAATTACTTCATCTGCGTGAATGTCGCTTATTGCGGACACGAAGTTAAAGCTGAAGACAGATAAAGAGTAGCCTGTTTCCTTTCTTAGGGTGTAAGTTTAGTCCGTACCAAATTTTATCAAGACCGATTCTGTAGTTTATTCTTGAAACTTTCATATCAATAATAATAAAATAATAGCATAATCAGTCTTAATGTTCCCAACGCGGACTCAGACCTTCTCTCTCTCTAGGAGAGGGAATGGGCCGTAATCCAACACGCGAGCCCAGTGCGTTTTGGTGAATGTTACATGTCTTTGAAATTTTGGTTCTAGGACATGCCGGTTTCCTCACAATGTTTTGCTTCACCGTTTTGAGAGCAGTGATGATTAAATAAATTATACCAAGTAATGCGCCTGGCTGGGTTTGAACCTGCAACCCAACTCGTAAGGCAGGGCCGTTACCGCTCGACCACCACTGCTCCTTAATAGTATGGATTTATAATATTTTTTATTATCGCAATGTTTCAAAATACTTGACATGATAACAAAAGCGCACACAAGGCTTTAAGAATACTCTAGTTTAGGCATTGCATTGCAAAAAATTACTCGATTGTGCTGAAGCCTCTCAAGACATTTGCAAACCGTACAGATGTAGTAGATTGTGTGTGTGTAGCTAAACCTTAAAATGAATTTAAGAATAATATTTCAGGATTGTACATGTAATATATGAAATACCCGGCCGACCTACATATTGCGAAATCCCAACAATATTTGTCTTTAATAATATGCCAATGCACTTTCCTATACCTATGTAATTTATGTTTCCAGCCGACCTGATTTCCGGATAAATAGATTATAGGGAACTGGTTTAACTGAAATTCATTATACATTTAACTAGTTTATTTATTAAACTGCTTTTTATTAATGGCTGCAGTAAATAGTTCGTATTGTACCTGCTCTTTTGCCATCCTTATGCCCATGAAATAGAAATTAAAATCGGTTGAACAGGCAGTTAAAAAGTTTCTTTAATTTCTATTTTTTAATCGAATTAGGTATAAAACAAAGATATAGCGTTGTTTTGGGAAGCTTAATTTGACTAGTTAACATTTTATGATTATGGTACCTGTCTGAACAATGTTATTAATTTTCTATTCTCTATATATAATATGCATTTGTTATACACTTAATCTTTCCTCAAGAATCATTTTGTCTATTGGTAAAAACTGCATGATAATCTATTCACCAGTTTTTGAGCTTATCTACTTATTATTTATAGGTTTGCGCTTGACGGTGTGAATGTGGCGTCTAAACTATAAAAAAAAACGAATATATATAAAAATATATAATTTATAATATTTGTTGCTATTCTTAATTTTGGACCTGATTTTGATGAAAGCTAAAACTACGTTATTAGATTTTAGAAAAATCAATCTTTCTAATAAGGAATACGTTTTTTTAATTTGTTTATTTAGGGATAATTAACCGCTACAATATAAAGTGTTTACTAATAAATTAACAGTAAATCTAAGTGGTACTTCTACATCAATTTAATTAGGTATTAATAATATACCCTACATAAACAAAAAATAAGTGTACAATGGGTTTATCGCACAGGTCAATTCAATTCACTATTTAATAAAATAATACACACAAAATTAAATAGATTAAAATTATACAATTATTATGCCAAAATATCATTACATTATGTTTAAATTTTGACTTAGAACATTCAAAATTATCGAAATCAATAAAAGCTCTACTGCATGTATGTATCAACATCAATCAATCATCAATCATTCGAGGAATAGGGCAAAGCAAACCAGAATTAGTATAACAGCTGGTTACGACACTTACGACAAACAGGGTGCACAAACACTAACCTTGTTAATAGTGCCAAGGACCGCATAACATAACCCACTAGTGAGATCAATCGGTTCAAAGCTAGCATGAACAATACCTTGCAGTACAGAGGCTTCCAAGAACTCACGTCTGGATTCTAGAGTACCTAATGAGCTTACATTTGCATAACAATACTGAATAAGGCAAGCAAGTTAATTAACATACATGTAGCAATAAGATATAACACCTGTACCTAATGCTGAATTTAAGTCAAATAGGGAATAGTACATTTTGATACAAGTGCAGAAAGTTTGACAGGCGGAATTCAAACGAGTGTGTTATGAAGCCGAGGGCTGCAGTGACAAATTTACACGTGTATCAAATGACTTTTTTCAATACACTTACGAAGAATAGTACATTTTGATACATGTGGGGAAAGTTTGTCATTGCAACCGAGGCGAAATTCACCCGAGCCGTACAGGAGAGGTTGTTATGGAGCTGAGTGACAAATCTCCACGTGTATCAAACGACGTTTTTCAATACACTTACGAACAAATACTTACTTTCTCTGAAAATTACGACGCATTTTTGTTCATTTTGTACTGTAGAAAATGTTCCAAAACTGCCATACATTTTAGTTTTGATTTAGACCGCAGTAAGCTATCGCGAGTATCACAATATCAGACGGCGCCGGCACCATCTATAGAATTCTCTTCAAATCTTAAATTCAACATTTTTTTCACAAAATATAACACAAGTAAAAAATAATATTTACTTAATTATAAAAAATAATAAAAAAAAATCCAAAGCTGCCATAGGTACATTTTAGTTTTGATTTAGATGGCAGCAGGCTATCGGAAGTGTTTTTAACTTAATCAAAATATCTGGCAGCGGCGGTACCATATAAAGAATTCTCTTTAAATCTTAAATTCAACATTTTTTTCACAAACAAAATATAATATTTAATAGACTTTTTTCCCGCGCTTAACCTTTGCAGGTTGAAGAAAAAGCAAAGGTATGAAACCGTTATACATCCTACTTAATATTAAAAATATAAATTCAAATATTCTGAATTTAGAACTCAGATAATGTTAATTTGTTGATAATAACAAATTATTTTGTAAATAATCTTATTTATTCATGACATTCTGTTCATAAAACATAATTTTAATTTTCATTAAATATTAAAACCTCAAAAGTATCTACGTCTTTGCTTTAAAAAAAACATACGTTCAGCCGAACATAAAACCTCCTCCTTTTCGAAGTCGGTTAAAAACAGTTGACCGTGACGAAATAGGAATGAAAAAAGCCCTTGAATAATAATTTAAAAAAAAACACGAGGGTGATAAACATGGCATGTCGAACCTATTCGTAGTGCGATGAGAGCCTGGTTTCGAGTATTGAAAATACTTTCTCTGAAAATTAGGACTCATTTTTGTTCATTTTGTGCTTACAAAAGAAAATTTTCGAAAGTTGCCACACATTTTAGTTTTGATTTAGTTTGCAGCAGGCTATCGCAGGTATTTTTTACCTCAATCATAATATCTGGCGACGTAGCGTCTGAAGAATTTTTTTCAAATCTTAAATTCGACATTTTTTTACAAATTGAGATGTTCTTTCGCAAGTTCACAAATGAGCGTATCGCATGCATCGGATTCACGCAACTCTCTCCAGTACCCCTAGCCAAGTTGATAATCTGCAATTGTTAACGCTAGTAGAAAACTTCAAATGTACGGGAATGACGTCATCGCAATGCTCAGTCACGTGGTCATAACAAAAGAATCGGGGGCGTGGCCAACTCGAGGCGTTCGACGCAAGAGAAGCGGTTAAGGGGGGCATGTCACCGGTCTACCTTGTAGGAGGAGAATGCTGCGCCTTCCGATACCAGTACCCCTAGCCATGTTGCAAATCTGCAATCGTTAACGCTTGTAGAAAGCTTGAAATGTACGGGAATGACGACATCTCAACGCTCAGTCACGTGGTGAGAACAAAAGAATCGGCGATGCGGCCAACTCGAAGCGTTCGACGCAAGCGAAACGGTTGTAACTTGGCTAGGGGGGCTGGTCACCATTATCCGATCGACCATCCATAATCAGTACTGTGAGCAATGTGTCCACTTAAGTTTGAAGATTCTATTCTTGTTTATCGGATGGTGAAGTAATATAACGTATGTTTATTTATTTTTCAATACACTTACTCGAAAACTGGCACTACGAATAGGTTCAACATGGCATGTCTATCACCCTCGTGTTTTTTTTTTAATTTATCATAACAAGAGATTTTTCCATTCTTATTTCGTCACGGTCAACTGTGACATATTTTTTTTTAAAGTAAAGTGGCGGATATTTTTAAAGTTTAATATTTAATGAAAACTTAAATTGTGTTTATGAACAGAATATCATGAATAAATAAGATTATTTACACAATATTTTTTTTATTATCAAAAAAATTACTATTATCTGTATTCTAAATTCAAAAATATTTGAATTTCTATTTTTAATATTAAGTAGGATGTATAACGGTTTGATACCTTTGCTTCTTCTTCAACCCACAAAAGTAAAGCGCGGGAAAAAAGTCTATTAAATATTATATTTTATTTGTGAACTAAAATGTTGAATTTAAGATTTAAAGAGAATTCTTTATATGGTACCGCCGCTGCCAGATATTTTGATTAAGTTAAAAACACTTCCGATAGCCTGCTGCCATCTAAATCAAAACTAAAATGTACCTATGGCAGCTTTGGAAAATTTTCTTAAGTACATGAACAAAAATGCGAAAAAAAAGCACAGAAAGTAAGTATTTCAAATACAAATACAAATACAAAAAAGTTTATTTGTGCACACAGGTATTAAGTTGTTACAAAATATTTCTACGTGTCTCTGTGTTCTGCCACAGTAAGCGGCATACAAATATTAATGAAATAGTTAGTTAGGTTTAATGATTATTAGATATAGATTAGCCTAATGAACAATATTCAGTAAGTAAACACCTAGTATCTACTATAAATACTAATTAAACATTATAAAAATCTAGGTTTAGTACTCTATTTCTTCATATTTATGAATATTCATTTATGAATTTCTTCATAAGTGTACATAAATTATCCATTCGGCAACGTACAAAAGGCTATGTGTTTTGTTTTGTCAAAATGAACGCAATTGATTGTATGAATTTGTGTGTGGGCTCAACTAGAATTGATAAACATGTTTTTTTTTTATTCATTATTAGCAATGGGGTGAATACTAAGTCAGCATAGGGATCGTTTGGCACGGCAGTACTCACATAATTGGATCAACACGACGGCCCAAATAATAATTAGTTCGTGAAATATGCACAACATTATTAAAGGTCTGCTTTATTTGCTCTGCCATTATTACTATTCTTAATTATTCATAATGGTACAGAAGGGGTCACAGTTAAGGGGAAGCATGGCAAGTTATTTTTTTTTTTCTTGAATTTAATCTATTACGTCGCCATCGGTAGTAGAGTATGTCTAATAAGTTAAACGACTTGGGTAATTATTAGGATTTAATGAAATCTGATGTAGTCAACACGGGTTCAATAATCAAGGTTAATTAAGAGATAGAGATCATTGTTTACTAAAGAAGAACCTTATGAAAAGTATCGAATATAAGTATTTTTTAAATGATCAAAAATTATACAAAATTCCCAAGTCGGTTGACTTATTAGACAGACTATATGACGAATATTTTTTAATGTTCTTTTAGTACCTTTTCTTTTGATTAAACTATCATAAAAAGTTTAGTAAGACATTTAATTTTTTGTATCTGAAACTTTTTTCTTTTTTAGCAACAATCGCTTGTCCCCTCCAAAAATAATGTACCTAAAATCGTGTTTACGCTTGAAATTATTAAGTTTCCCAATTTCCTTTCATATTGAATTTAATACTAACATAAATAACATACATATTGAAGGGTTTTTAAAAACTTACACTTTTCTTTTAATTTTTAAGATATAAACTTGTTAAAAATTAAAGGCCCGTTTTGATATTTGAGAAAGAAGCTAGAATTTAACTTGGAACTAAACTGAGAGAAACGATAAAATAATAATCTATACATCTATACATATAAATAAAATAGGAGTGTCTGTTTGTAAAATAAGATTTTTTTCAATTTTTGTCTGTCTGTCTGTCTGTTTGTCCGGGCTAATCTCTGAAATGGCTGGATCGATTATGAGGGTACTTTTTTTGGTAGGTAGCTGATGTAATAAGGAGTAACATAGGCTACTTGTATTTTATAAAAAATAAATTCAAAATCCTGTAGTCCACGCGAACGACGTCGAAGGCACTGCTAGTTAATTGCATAAAGTTTTCTTCTACTTCCTGCCCTTATCCCATATTACTTGGGGTCGGCTCAACACGTTTTTTTCTTCCATTCTGTCCTGTTAAATTAATTACATAAAATATTTTTTTGGCGCTATGATGGAATTTATTACGAGTATTCTTTTTGCACTTACTTTATAGTAGCTTACCATTTATAATTATTACAGTTACGTTCTCAGTCTTTTTTTTTTTAAATACTAGTGTTGTAACCAATTATTTACTGAATTTTACCAGCCTTATTCGATTCCGACTTTCGGTACCTCGGGTCGCTCGTCCAAGGGGATGATGAGGTGGACCGGGACGTAACACGTCGGATCAACGCAGGATGGATGAAGTGGCGACAGGTCACGGGAACCACTTGTGACCCACGGATGCCCCTCAAGTTGAAGGGTAAAATCTACAAGTCCGTGATAAGGCCTGTCATACTGTATGGATCAGAATGTTGGGCTGTGAAAAAGACGGATGAAAAAAGATTGCATGTAGCGGAGATGAGAATGTTAAGATGGATGTGTGGTGTGACGAGAATGGATAAAGTGAGAAATGAGTATATTAGGGGAAGTTTGAAAGTGGCGCCAGTGACTGAAAAGTTGAAAGGGAATCGTTTGTCTTGGTATGGTCATGTGAAAAGGAGGGATGAAACGCATGTTACTAAAAAAGTTATGAGTTTACACGTGGATGGATGGAGGGGAAGAGGGAGGCCAAAGAAAAGATGGATGGATTGTGTGAGAAGCGATATGAAAGAAAAGGGAGTTAGTGATAGCGTGACGAGTGACAGGACAGAATGGAAGAAAAAAACGTGGTGCGCCGACCCCAAATAAAACGGGACTAGGGCAGGAAGATGATGAGATGATGATGATTCGATTTTAATATAGTGATCTTTACTGAAAGAATGAGCATGGCGCAAAGATTTTATAGATCCTACGGGCTTGGCGTTCAAAGCCGTAAATAAAATTTTGATATGGCGGCACTGGTTTCTATAGAATGGCTTGGCTCTGACCAAGTGGCATGTGACTAAGCGTCCACGCGCACACTGCGCAGGCTTTCGTTCAACATCTTGTAAAGTTGACTGTGCGATCGTTTATGTTTGATATCTTTTTCTCGACTCGGCTTGGCTTTTGGACTATTTCTTTTACTATCGCGTTGACCTTGGCTCTTATATTTTGTACATTGATTTAAAGATAGTGTTAGATAGGGTTAGGTAGTGTGCAGGAAACTTCCAAACTTACCATGTCTTTTTAGAACTTGCGTCATGCGGAAGGTGAAGACGCCGTATTGTATTTCCAGCCACGCCATAGGGGATAAAGAACGGGTAGCTTACAATTAGGTGTATAACGAATCGTATGTATAATGAATCTCGAACCTCGCTCTCGAGAAATACATCTTTGAAGGCTTTGGTCCATAACTTCGAGGAACGAGGAAACACTTAAGGGTATATTCAGTCGGTGTATAATAAGCTCCATTACAAACTAATTAGCAGATTATCCTATTTCACGATAGGTATTGTAGCGTGGGGAGACGCAAATGAAAGGCTTTCAGTTTAACTTTTACGCTTATATTGTATCAAGCCTTTGAATTATATTAGATATTATATATAATTATATTCATATTTTTCCTTGTGACATCTATCACATTCCAATCTGTTCTATTCTATTTTTCAATACCATAAACCTTAAAAGATCCACTACGTGGTCAGTTTTAACCCCAACTAATATGTGACCTTCATAGTCGTCACATGACCTACGCCCTTACGAATAGAAATGCTGAGGATGGCAAAGCACTTCTATTCCAAAAGAAACTTTTAAGGTTTAGGTATAACCTGCCTATACCTAACACAGATGTCCCTACCTATAATGGGAATGAATTTACATAATTGACGCCTGTCTTTCGAAAGCGGGCTTAACTCCATGACAAACGTTATACTACTTTCAAATAATTACTATGCGTCATTATGCGCTCATCAACTAACGCTGTCATGTTTAAACCCCACTGTAGCAAAACCCACTTAAAAGCCACAGCATAGCGCCCTTGTCATAATTGACATCTACTCAGAAGGAGTCTAACATAAAGTAAACTACAACTCTTACGGTTATGACTTTAACCTTATCGGACGCTCATCGTGTCAGAGAAGAAAAAGACAGAACTGTGCAAGTGTCAAAACTCTTACAAAAAATCATGGAGTTTTTATTTAATCAGTCCATTTTGACTGAACTGTGGGTTTTTAATATCAGCTAAACCAATGGTGTCAACAAGACACCCTCTGCGAAGGCTATGCCTTATCTGAAAAGTCGGTATCAGGCTTAATTGATATTTGCCCTCATTAATAGGACGACAGTTTCTAAAAATATTTATTTCAAGTTTAAAATAATCTACTGGCACATACTTGCCTATTCTGAGCTATTCTACAGTAGACTAAAATAATTATTTAACGCACAGTTTGCTTCTTTCTTCTTTTTTCGATGGCGGCGTCCCTCATTGAAAATGAACATGAAACAAAAACAAATGATTAATTATTCATGCCATGTTGATCTCACGAAAATAATGCAGTGACATGTTAACAAAAACAAAAGCCAAAATATTTACAAAATTCTTAATAATAATCGTTTCCTAATTTTATAATTCCTAACAATAAAATCTAATTTGTTTTTATATAATTTCCAAAACTTATATCTAAATAGAAACGACTTATCGTTAAATTTAATATAAGAATGTTTAGTTTTTATTTTTGAATTTATTTTACAATGAAAGTAATGGGAGGACTTTCTTCTTGTCATGCCCTTTCGTGCTATGCACTGTTTAATTTTACATGGGGCACGATGAAAATATTTGCTACGTAAATGAATAACATCAAACCTATTAACTTTGTTTGTTATTAATGGAGATTGAACATCATCCTTTAAGATAATAAACTGGGTCATCTCCTTTGCTTCAATCTGTAAAAAACCTTGTCCAGTTTCGTTATTTTTATTTTCAACAATGTGATCATCGTCGTTTTGGTTTTTATTGGATTCGACATCCAGATCACATTGAGATTCTATTGAAAACATCTCTAGGTTCTCTGAAATAAAATTGGATGAAATAATAATTGGATTGGACACATCCGGTTTCTTGTCTTCATCCGTACACTCCAATCCCGTCTCGTCATCGACTCTGCTGCTTACATCGTCATAATCCGATGCAAATAAAAGGCTTTCAGTTTAACTTTTACGCTTATATTGTATCAAGCCTTTGAATTATATATATTTATATTCATATTTTTCCTTGTGACATCTATCACATTCCAATCTGTCCTATTCTATTTTTCAATACCATAAAAAAGATCCACTACTGTCTTACCAACTTACCTGTGAAATGGAGAAAATGGGAACTACGGCCGCCATGTTGAAATGTCATTCGATTGTCAGTGTCTACTACATTCGGGTGCTCTGTGTTTTCTGTTGCGATATTTCTACATTTTCAGCGTTTAATATACCGAAAGCGATTAAAAATGACGCGCGAAGCATCATTCTTAAGGTCAAAGCCTTTTTTGAAGAAGAAGCTCGGGCCGAGGCTCCGATTATTCCATTTAATCAAGTATACAAACGAATTTCGGCAGCTACAGGTTAGTGTTGTCTACTTTCTTTTTAACGTAACTGTAACTTAAAAAATTTAAAGCTGAGTGATTCAACTACCTATAGTTCTCGTCACGTAAAAAGAATGCTGGAATAATCTAAGAGGCTCTCCCGCATAGGTACGTTTGGCTCTCACTCCACTGCCTTCCAGCGTTCTTCTTACGTGATGCGATTTGTACGCAAGCCGCATAAAAAATAGTTACTCTTACTTACATTTAATATTTTAACTACAGTATGTAAATACTTAATTAATTATGTCTATATTTCAGGTGTGAGTCAAGGGCTAATTTCAAAAATAGTTAAAGAAGGGCATGCAGCAGAAGAAGCTGGTACAAAAATTCGGACCCCAGACAAGGAGAGGAAACGTCAAAGTGGGTTTATTCATGTTGATGATTTTGACATGGGAGTTATCTGGAGGAAAGTACATGAATTTTACTCTAATCAAAACGAGTTACTGACTGTTAAGAAGCTCCTAGAGGTCTTAAAAATAGAATTAAATTACACGGGACAAAGAGAAAATCTACGAAAGCTGCTCCACAAAATGGGTTTTCGTTTTAAAAAGTCGCAGTCTAATCGTAAAATGCTCATGGATCGCAATGAAGTATCAGCTTGGAGAGCAAAATACTTGCATGCTGTAGAAAAAAATTATAAATCTCCACAGCCTCGACCGCTAATTTATTTAGATGAAACCTATATACATTCATCGCATACATCAGGTAAATGCTGGCAAGGAGAGGGTGTAGATGGAGTGTTAGAGCCTGTATCAAAAGGGCAAAGATATATTATTGTTCATGCGGGAGGGGATACCGGATTTGTCCAAAATGCTCTTCTAGTTTTTAAGTCTAACACAAAAAGTGGTGACTATCATGACGACATGAATAGTACTAACTTTAAAAAGTGGGTTATTGAAAAACTTTTGCCTAATTTACAAGAGCCATCAATAATAGTAATGGATAATGCCCCTTATCACCGTATTTGTGTAAATAAAATACCAAATACTAATTCTTTAAAGAAAGATGCAATTATGGTTGACACCAAATAAAATTGACTACGGAGAGGAGTTGACGAAAGCTGTTTCAGCTGTTAGAAATAATTAAGAGAAATAAGCCTGAACCTGTGTATGAAATTGAAAAAACACCTCCCTATCATTGTGATCTCAATCCCATCGAATTAATATGGAGCTCGATGAAAAGAAAAGTTGCTGATCTAAATATTGACCACAAAAATTCTGAGATTCCCCGCCTAGTTCAAGAAGCTTTTGAAAGTATAACGGTTAGTGAGTGGGCTCAGCATTGCAATCATGTTCGCAAGTTACAAGCAGAATATTTGAAGCATGATGTGTATTTGGACAAACCGTTCATTATAGAAGTGATAAGTGATTCGGAAACTGAAAGTGACAGTGATAATGATGACATGGATATAAGCGGCGTATGGCCTCACAGCCAGGATGAAGTTGGGCGTGCAAGTTCATCAAAAGATCATAATTATTGTAAACCGGGATTCTAATAAATTATTGTTAAGCAAACTTTTGTTTTTTTTTCGTTTATTTGCAAGTTATTAAATTTCATTTGCCTACTTTGCTAAACATTTAGTTTGTAAGTGGGGTACCTACATTATATCAATTGATTGCCAGAGAAAAAGCTAATCTACCTACATTAATTATCCTATTTTTGAAGACTATTTAGTACTTATATAATTTTTTTTTTAATAGCCATTACTGTTCCACTGCTGGGCAAAGGCTTATATTAGCATTTTATTATTATAAAACAATGTTAGGTATTGTTTAAAATAATAAAATTATGTTTATATGTGTGTTCTAATTCGTTTATTAGTTCTCTTAATCATGGGTAACTTTTATTAATTTGCAACACTAAAGCGACGGTGTCGCTACCACTCATTTCACAGATAAGTTGGTGGGTCTGTACGTGGTCAGTTTTAACCCCAACTAATATGTGACCTTTATATTCGTCACAGTATTACTCGTACACCTGAAACCAAAATGTAGACTAATTAGGGATTTCAAAACGCAAACTTTGCATGAATTTATGAATATTATAATTTTGGTCGCGTATGCTTTGAGCTTGTTAGTTATTTGTAGACTGTTGTGTGTTTTATGATGTTTGATGGAAATACGAAATGAATAGTCACTAATTAGACTCACCTTACAAAACCTACGTTTTTTTTTTTCAATACGTTTTTCTCAAGATTACACCAATAGTGGCCAACCATTAAAGTGATCCATGAACCTTTTTACTAATACTAAGGTTTGTTAGGAGCTTTGCCGGCAAAATAGTAGTAAATTATCTTAATGGTGTAACATTATATGCTATTTCAGAAACTGGTCTGCCTGTGTGCCAAATTCATCTTAATCCGTTAAGACGTTTGAGCGTGATAGAGTTACAAACATACACAGATGAATAAAACGGTTCACCTTTGCTATGCCAACTTTATCACATCACATCTCACTATTAAGTGTATATGTGTGTATGTGTGTGAAAAATAGCATACATGTAAGGAAATAGCACTTTGGCGGGCATCTATTTTAATGTGTCTTCACCATCCTTGGTTGATGGTAGAGAATGCCTAATTGGAATGGCTATATTTCACCGGGACACCATGGCCCCCTAAGCTACCTAACTGTGTATGTATGGTGTCTATACAGACACCAGAGCTCAGAGTCACCACACGTCTGGGCTGGTTACGCCACCAAATTAGTTGCGCAACCAAACGGACATGATGTATCGGTGAAATATGGCCCTAAGGCATTAGATCCATTTTTGTAATTTTGTGCTAAATAAATAGGTAAATAATAGTACATTATGATACAAGTGTATAGTGTTGGTGATTACCGCTGAGGCGGTATTTAGATCCGAGCCGAAGGCGAGGATCTTAAGAGAGCCGAGGACGGTAATCGCCAATATTCACGTGTATCATACGAAATTTTTCGACACAATTGAGAAGAAAAATTTTGCAAATTAATTAATAATTTATTGCTTTATTAGCCAAACTGTTTTTTTTTTGTAGTATGGCGGCAAAAAAATGTTCTTTCTTCTTATGCGCGCGCATCCAAAATGGCGGCCATAGACTAGCTACTCTAGCTAGGCTGTTTGAATAAAATTATGAATGAGGTTGCATAAGTTTTTAAATAGAAAAATTATTTTTATTTTATGAAAAGTTTTATTTATTAAACATGTAAAAGTTAAAATAGTTTATTTAAACACAAATTAGTATAAAATAAGCAAGCAAGACACTAATTTGTACTATTGAACGCAATACCTAATGTATTTTTTTTTCGAATTCAATGTTTGATTTGAGAACAGAGGTTTAACAAAAAAGGTTATCACTACATTATCACACTTGTACATAATGGTAATCAAAAAGTCACAGTTTGGTTACAAGTTACATTATATACCTAAGTGTAGTGCAATTATAGTCACTTTCTGAGCAAGTGTGTCGAAAATTAAATAAACACTATAAAACATGGTATTGCCATTTCTTATCAAAGTAATTTGTGTTACCTCTTCATAGTTCTAATAACAAGTCGATCGAAGCTTTTTGGTACACCTGAGTCCCGTGAATTGGGTGGATTTTTTAAACAAACCCCATGTGCCCCTCTATTTTCTATTGTTCGAATGCGACCCCAACCCCATTTGATACACTCGTAGGTAGGTATCCACTTGAGTACCCTCGTGTTATTCGCTCACCGATCCATATTATTTTAAAAAGCCGTCTAAAATCTATAATGTTTTTATCTAATAATCATGAGTTTTTTTGCCCTGTATTTAAATGAAACTAATATTATTATTTTTTTATAAAGGATAGGCTCGCTTTGACCACAATCTCACCTGATGGTAAGCGATGATGTGGCCGACGATGGAGCATCTATTTCAAAGTGTCTTCACCACCACTTTGGCGGGGGCCAAAGTGCTGTTTCCTTACATGTATGCTATTTTTCACACACATACACACATATACACTTAATAGTGAGATGTGATGTGATAAAGTTGGCATAGCAAAGGTGAACCGTTTTATTCATCTGTGTATGTTTGTAACTCTATCACGCTCAAACGTCTTAACGGATTAAGATGAATTTGGCACACAGGCAGACCAGTTTCTGAAATAGCATATAATGTTACACCATTAAGATAATTTACTACTATTTTGCCGGCAAAGCTCCTAACAAACCTTAGTATTAGTAAAAAGGTGCATGGATCACTTTAATGGTTGGCCACTATAGGTGTAATCTTGAGAAAAACATATTGAAAAAAAAAACGTAGGTTTTGTAAGGTGAGTCTAATTAGTGACTATTCATTTCGTATTTCCATCAAACATCATAAAACACACAACAGTCTACAAATAACTAACAAGCTCAAAGCACACGCGACCAAAATTATAATATTCATAAATTCATGCAAAGTTTGCGTTTTGAAATCCCTAATTAGTCTACATTTTGGTTTCAGGTGTACGAGTAATACTGTGACGAATATAAAGGTCACATATTAGTTGGGGTTAAAACTGACCACGTACAGACCCACCAACTTATCTGTGAAATGAGTGGTAGCGACACCGTCGCTTTAGTGTTGCAAATCAATAAAAGTTACCCATGATTAAGAGAACTAATAAACGAATTAGAAACATATAAACATAATTTTATTATTTTAAACAATACCTAACATTGTTTTATAATAATAAAATGCTAATATAAGCCTTTGCCCGACGATGTGGCCGACGATGGAGCACGCTTGCCTAGAAGCAATCTATTCACTCTTTACTTAAAGACCCCTAGCTATCAGGAAACACTGACTCCGTCAGGGAATTCCACTCCTTAGCTGACCGCAAAATGAATGTACTCCCAAAACGCTTTATAAAAAGCTAATAAAAGCTAAAAAAAAATAGCTTTTTTTTAAAATTCTTGTTCCACAGTGGTAATGACTGATACTCGTAAATAGTAGAGACCAGTTGAACAACTCCAGTATCGTGCGTGCGTTCGCAAACATTTAAACTGATATAAGTACAGTGGACGTGTATCGGCTGAAATGATGATGATGATGATGAAGTACAAAAATACCATTAAAATATTAGTGTCAATTTACACGAACAAGTAGCACTTACTCGAGATCTAATAATTTTAATGCAAACTTTAGACCGGGGTTCTCAAATTGGTTTAACTACATATTATTTTTTCCGATTTCGATGTGAACTCATCAAATTACTTCTTTCGCTCTGGATGATGGGAGGGGGTGTCAGACTTTTACTGACTAAAACTCATCTGTGTCCTTCAGTTGCCCTTACCGTTCCATAGCCACGGTAACACTTTCGAACAATTCCGCAACCCGGGCAGAATATTATAGCAGTCATTAAGGTGTGATTCTGAAACAGAGCTAGGCGGTGTGTGAGCGAAGAAGAGCAGGGAAAAGTGCCAAGTGTTTCCATTGAAACAGAGTGGGGTGGAGTGGAGTTGAGGGGTGCGACTCGTATGATATAAACTCATTTGGTATATTTTCATTTCAATAACGTTCACAAGATATAATAAACATGAGATATACAAACTGTTGATATTATTTCTTTACATATAACATTTAAATGTTCTAAAACTTATTTCATATAATGTTATTAGATAAGTATAACATTTATTTAACCTAAAATCATTAGATGTATCGATTAAAATATATATTGATAGTAATGTTACTATATTATGGTTAAACACCCCGATTTGAGGAAGCTATCACTTTTTTGATATTTTGGTCATAATATAATTATAGACGGTTACTTGGTAGCATTTTCAATATTAAATTAAAATCTTGTCATAAAAAGTCAACATGAGCTACAAAATTTAGTGACAGAAACGAATCGCAGCAAAACCGACTTCACGTAGTCTTGTCTGCCCTACCCCTAGAGTGTAATTCAAGCCCGCTTAGGCGCGGAGGGGTACGGCTCGCGTGGGGCCGCCCAAACCCCGCAGCGCCGTGACAGGAACAATGCTTGCTGCATGCTGCATGCCTGCTAACTTGCTGCTTGCCTGCTTGCACGTTGCATGCCTGCCTGCATGCTGCCTGCCTGCTTGTATATCTATTCAGGTTACTATGACAAAAATTAAAAAGCAAGTTTATGCACACAAAGTGACAAACTGAAAATTATATTTGTCAATCTACCTATAATTATCAATAATGAAACAACATTGTAAAGTGTGTGTATGCAAATTTGCTTTGTGTTTTTAACTAGGCGTTTTTCATCATATTAGACTAAATACTAGTTATATCTTCCGAGTTGTATATCTAACGATTTTATATTCCATGAATAGTATGTTCATAAAAAATTGTTCTAATAAAATTATATCAACCATTTATTATACTAACTGATTGTTATATCAAATAAAATTTTAGACTCAGTTGTTATATTTTTTAAATATTAGAGATTTTGTAATTATATCATATTATTTACCCGGACTGGCGGCCGTCAAAGTGCTTTTGTGGTTTGATAGTCGCCATTTTGGCGCTGTTGGCCGTAGCGAGTGTCTGCGTTACTAAAAATAGTAATTTCGCGACACTTACAATATATTACATGACTTAATTTTTTATAGGTTTTTTTTAGAATTCGTGAACAAAATTAATTCAAAATTCATGAATACTTTGGAGTGTTCAAAATACTTCTCTGCAGCCATTTGCATTTTAACCCAAAATTAGTTCTCTGGACGCTCGCGAGTGGCGCTTCAAATAGGCACAAATTTGCTGTCAAACATATGGAACAGCCCTGGTTCTAGACCTAGCGCAAGATAAGTTGGCGCGTGGCCGAAATTGGAAAGTAATCGTTTGACGTTTATGTCATGTGTCAGGAGAAAGTGTAGTGTTCTGTGCTTTTATCGTTTCTACAGTAAATCACCGTCATTATAATACCAAAAGTGATTAAAAGTGCTAGCAGGGATATTATCTTGAAAGTCAAACGTGTTTGTGAAGAGAAATGAGAAAATATTGGGCCTACGGTACCATTTTTCAAAATTAGACCCAGTTGTCAAATAATTTTTTGGGTGACCATTACAATAAAATTTCCTTAAATATGCGTACCCGAGCGGTACCTAGCAAGTCAACAAAATTTGTTGAAAATGGACTGCTACTATGTGCTTAAATCTTAATCAAGTGACTATCATAATGAAATGAATTCTGTAAACTTCTTACATGAAAGAATAAATAGTGCCAAATCTAAAACAGAATTATATTGTAGTAATGGATAATGCATCATACCGCTGCACATAAATAAACAAAGCCCAAAAAGACAATACAAAAGCTCAAGCGTTAATGTAATGCCGGAAGAATGACAATGTATCTCTACAAGAAAATATTTTTTAAATCTGATAGGTTAATGGATCTCAAAATGGACAAATTAATAATGGACTTATCCAACTCTTCTGATAAAGACTAGCGTGGAGTTCTGGTGCCAAAAGTGCTAATTAATTTATTAAGATATTCAATAAAAGATTTACAAAGTACTCACGATTTTTTTTTAATAATAAAGGTATAAATTAAATTAATTAATTCTTTAAATTACAATGTTTTATTTATGAAAGAGCGTTTTAATCAAATTAAGGAAAATAGATTTGTTAGGCTGGCAACATTAAGCACGCCCCCAGCTACGCGCCAAGTTATCTTGCTCGCACTCTATAAAATCTTTGCCTGGAGCCTGGAGCAGTTTGTCTGTCCAGTTCACTGACCTTAGAGGTCATTGGTCCAGTGGTAAAGAATAGAAGGTCAGTGACTCGTTCTCTTTGGTATATACCAAAGAGTATGGTACCTAACTTTTGTAATTCACAAGCATCCTGGCCGAATACTTCGTGAAATCATAGAGATCAACGAGCTCAGACAAAAAAAAATTAGAACACAAAAATCAACGTCAAGTAACATAACAAACACTGAATTATTATTTTCTTTAATAACATTTTTAATAGAGTTACTTAGTTTATTAGTATCTAGTGTTATAAATTCGATATCATGCCTATAAATCCTGTTATCCGGCTTATGAAGGGGTTGCCCCAGAATCTGTATTCAGCTGAAGGTCTGATGTATCAAGACTGGAACGCTATAACCCCGTGTCAACGAGCATGCACCACACGTTTTGGTATAGAAGTGCAAAGAGAGCAAGAGGACTATTTAGCCAAACATCCCGAGGTAACTTTTGATAAAATAGCCAACCATTGATCTATACCATTGACATGATGATATATTCATCGACAGCACAGTTGGCTGCCGAGCTGTACCTATCACGGGTTCGATTCCCAAATGAAACAAATATTTGTATGGCCTATAAATACATAGTAATATGCCCTTACAGCCCGGGCGCTCAATCTGCTGAACGCCCTGATTGCTCAGAACTGAAATTTGACATATTTATATATAACAGCAAAGAAATGGTAAATATTTGTATAAAACTTTATAGTTCATAGATTGTTGGCTTCGCTTTGGTGCATACTGTAAGTATAGCAAGCAACTGATAAATAAATAAATAGTTATTCAATGTCTGGGTGTTTTGTGTAAGTATATGAGTTTACATGTCTGTGAATGCACCCACAATTAAACTAAAATACATTTATTTCGGACAACAGTCATCCATATTTTGTTAGTATTACAAGCAACTTATATTCTAGTGTTAGTAAAAGTGATATAAAATATTAGATATTATTAAAATAGTATATATGACCAGGCAGGAAAACAAATGTTTCCTAGCACAAAATGGATAATATTTGGCGTATAGCCCTCCGCCACTGCTCTCAGGATTTAGTTGCTACTACTCTGCAACCTACGTAGCAGCGAAGCGGTTTGTTTACGAATTATGACTTGAAAACCGTCTTTAGGGGACTCGGCAAACATTTCCGATGCGCTACAGAAACGGGGCAGTCGTAACAACATCCTGAAAGCATTATTATTATACTGAATACTTAGGACATCCAGCAATCTTTTAGTGTGTTTAATCCATAGACTGCTCGTGTAAAAACTCTGACAATATGTCTTGAAAAAAGTCATTTTTACCAGGTCAGAGCACAGAGCAAATCTACGGGTCAACATGTTACCTCTGACTGCGAGTACCCTACGTTCCCATCTCGATGTCTGTATCATCCTTAAGGTTGTCGCTAATTAAATGTACAAGGTACTTAAATTTTGACATTCTGTTTAAAAGGAGGCCATTCAGCCTCATAGGTTCCGGAACGTAGTCTGGACATCTACCTGCGGCCTTGAAGATAATACCTATATTCAGTCTTGGTGACATTATAAATAAGTCCATGTGAGACAGCATAACTTACACAAACTCTGAGCAATTCCTTAATAACCTCAGCAGTTAGGCCCAGCAGCACCATGTCGTCCACGTAACTGATGACGGTGAGCGCCATTTATTCGATATCCGACAGTCATGCTGCTGAGCTGGGTGATGAGACCATCAAGATACAAATTGAAGAGCTTAGGGGAAAACAAACCTCCCTGTCTCACACCGCCAATCTGTATGCCGGGGAAAGAGTTTCAGACCCCTTTACTTGTTTTTTAGGGTTCCCTACCTCAAAAGGAAAAAACAGATCCCCTAGAGGATCACTTTGTTTTCCGTCCGTCTGTCTGTCAAGACCCTTTATCTTGAGAACGCGTGAAGGTATCGTGTTGAAATTAAAACCATATACTCAGATCTGCGGTCCCTTCAACCTGTGAAAAAATCAAACATCTAAATTAATGAATAAAAAAGATAAGGCCATTTGTGTCGCAAAAAAACGTCTATTTTGATACTTTCAAAGATTTTAATTCATAGGGTACTTCCCGTTAACCCAGAATTCTGAAATTTGGCACAAAGTAAGGTCTTATAGCACAGGTATAGGAAAAAATCTGAATACAGTCAATTTGTTGTTACTTACGTCACAAAAAAAAAATTGCGATTTGGAAAAATCTTCGAGACTCCAACCGTGAATTGTAGTTTGCTCTCGGAACCATCAGTGCGCGAGTCCGACTCCCACTTGCCCAGTTTTTTTATTGTGATACCAGTACTGGAAGATCTTCAGTATTTCAGCAGGGGTACCCCTGTCCCTCAACTTGTCCCAAAGCACATTATAGGAAACAAGCTCGAATGCCTTCGAGACGTCAAGATAATCGGGCGATAATTCTACTTCCTCGATATATCCCCTACCCTGTTCTTAACGATAGGAACCACAAGGGTTTTCATACAATTTTCCGTCAAGTCGAATGGTTTAGACACATCCTATGAAACATCGACAAGACCCTCGGCATGTGGACTCCGTGTACATTACCCCAGCTGGAAAGTTGCACGTGGAGCGATATGAGTGGAACGTATAATTAGTGCGTCATTTGGTGTAGATGTGCGCCGCATATAAAATTAGTGCGCCTTGTCGTTTTGGAAAAAAATGGAAAAAACGATTCCAGCTGGAGTAACGTTACCCCAGCAAGAAAATTTTTAAAAACTAATCGGAGAGAAAAAAATTTTATATGAGCAGATAGCTTATGCTTGTGCAAAGATGTGCCCCAAAAATATAATCGGTGCGTCTTCAGGTTTTCGAGATATTGCATTTCCTGCTGGAGTAACGTTTTGCAGAATCGTGTATCTCTAAAACTATTGCATGTGCGGCTGTACTATAAACATACACGGGTAGCTCTTGGTATGTGCGTATATGTGACAGAATTAGATTTATAGAAATATTTATAGTTTTCGAGTAATTGCACTTTTTTGAAAAATCGAAAAAATATCACAGCGCTTTAATGAGAAAACTAATAAGGTCTCTGAAAACGGTATTCAGTCCTGCTAGACGTTTACTATAAGCACATATCAGTTCCAAAAGCGCACATGCATGCGTTATTGAATAATATTGCTAAATATCGAGATGACGGTGCCCTACGTTTGACGTCAACATACAAGAAACTGGCTCAATCCAAGATGTGAAGGTATACACCAATAATTAGTGCGTTTAATCAAGTGATATATAGCGAAAATTCAGCTTCAAATGTTAGGTACATAAGAAAATATAAGCAAGAAACCAAACGTGTAGATAACAGCTGGCTACCCGACCAAATTCGGATGATAGCAAAAAAGCGACGGATTAGTACATACACATGACCTTCTTAATTTTACTCATGACTCAATTGAAACATGTTGTGCCTCTGTACAGTGAAGTAGAAAAGCAATGACAAAATAAACTTATTATTGAATAATAATAATAAATATACCGGTAGACTACTATTTTTTATATTTTCTAATTTTTTATATTGGAATATTTAAAAATGTAATTAACGTCTAAAATATTAATGTATAAACAGAATAATAATAACTGCTAAGAAACTTTTATTTTGGACGAGGTCCATATTTTGTTAGTAACAATATCTTGAAAACTAATATTAGTAGGTATTAACAATACACACGACTAAACCAAATCCTGAAGACGCAACCATCTTTGTAGCATGGGGGTCCCCCACCTATCTGCAAAAAATTCAGGATAGAGTTGGTGCTGCTACGAACGCCGAGTGAGTATGAAGGTGCATTTTTTCCTGATTAAGGCGGCAAAGCTATCACCCTGCGTCTCAGCGAACATCCTTGACGCACTGCAACGCCACGACAGCCCCAAACAGTACCCTGAGTGCATTGTTATATTATTATTGGATACGTAAGTCGCTGTATGCCCGCTGCGAACACCCAACCCACAGACTACAAGTATAAAAAGATTGAGCGAAGAGGAGTGGCAGGCGGTCGCCGACTTCTGCGAAGCAGTAATGCTCGCAAAGGAGGAGGCCGAACGCATCAGGCAACGGCGTTATCCCCACCGCCGCCACCGGGATTCTGATCCCGATTTCCGGCCAACGTAGGCGCGGGCTTGCGGATAGTGAGCAATGGGTAGCTCACTGTCCGGCCGTCCGGTAACTGTCCGGACCAAGCCCAAGTCGTCGACGGCGCGCACTGTTCCCGCGCGCCTCAAGGAGTTGTCAGCAACAGCAGGGACCCAGCCGGGTCGAAGCCTACTGGGGCCAGGGTTATCCGAAAGGGCGTTCGAGCCCCGGTATGAAGGCTAGAAGGAACGGGGTGGGTCTTTTTGTCAGTATGAGTCTGACACTATCTCCCGCTCCGCCCAAGGGCGGGGGATGTCAATGCATGATTTTTCCCACCATAAAAAAAAAAACAAAAAAAAAAATAAGGCAAAAAGCTAGTATGTTTTCGAAACTGTCTTGTAGTTGAGGTAGCATTTATGAATGTAATCCAATATAATCATCATCATCATCATCATATCAGCCGATACACGTCAACTGTAAAAAAAAAAAATCAAAAGAAAATAAAAAATAATAATCCAATGTAATTTAATATAAAAAGTAAAACCTACATGTTTGAGCTACGAGGTAAAAGCTCTTTTATTGCATACTATTTTTCTAATATTTGAAATGTGAGGTTCGAATATTAACCTCACAGTGGTCGCGTAGTTTACAATATGTCCCAAATACCTTCACATGAAATTACATTTTTCTAAAAAATGAATATCACAATTTATTTTGTCATTACACAACTCAGTATCATAACAAATGTCACCCCACACTATTATCGAGCCTCCCTCGTAGCCGATGATGTTCCAACCCTAGGAGATTCAACAAACACTTCAACGCAGCGCCTATACATGCGTTGACGTTCGTCAAGTACATCGTAAAACAATTCTTGTCTCATCAGTGAAGGTACAATTCTTCTCACTGATAAAACCAGAACCTTTCATTGTTCGGAAGTCCAATTTAAATATTCTCGAGTAAATGCACGTCTTACTTTTCTGTAAGTTGCGGATAGCTCTGGGTCTCGAACTAGTCGAAATAATTTCAATTAACGTCCTTTTTATTGTTCATAGGCTCACACTTACATTTCGAACCACAAACAAGCGGTTACGAGCCTGAGAAACAATTGTGAACCAATTTTCAAGAACGATTGAGACGATGTAATGATCATCTCTCTCTCTGATGTAAGAGTACACCTTCTGCGGCCTACATAGTCCTGGCCTTCTTGAGTAGGAACTAGTTGCAACGTCAATCGTCTGCATCGTCGATTACAATTTTGTTGTGGTTCGTGGATACCCAAGCTTCCGTCCAATCACGTTTTAAATCAAAATCACATTAATTTGTCGCACAAAACGAGAGGAGACTATCAAAAGTATTCTCCCCTGCTTAAACAAACCCAGTTCCGGCAGAAATGAGATGTATCTCAAATTATAATAATATTGTACCTACTTACCTAATAAAACAATTACCAGCTATTATCGTGTTCCTCTGACTAACAATTATAAAAAAATGGTAGTTTTAATATTCAATCAAGCGTCGATATTATCTAATAGCTTAATTATTATGTAGTTTTTTTAATTACTATACTTTATTTGTTTGTGAGTGTGTGTGCGGTATGTATGTTTGTTACTTCTTTATGCACGAACGTATTTGAGTGAATTTTTGCCACATGGGTACACCATGTCCTGGACTAGTATAGTTTTTGTGGCGGGATTATATGGTTCACACGGTCGAAGCTGCTGGTAGAAGCTAGTTGTTATGTTGGTTAGTTATCTAATATTCAAAGCGTCAGTTAATATAAACAAACGTTATGCAATTAAAGATAGATTGACGGTCAAATGTGCCCCTGACTTTTATTATGCTAAAGCAAAAGAGCAAAAAAAAAAAATACAAAAACATTGAAGTTTTTTTTTTTATTAAAACCATAGGTATACTCAGGTCTGCAATCTATTAAAGCGGACAAAAAATAAAATTATAAGTTA
The DNA here is from genome assembly GCA_910589285.2 of Mythimna ferrago. Classification (NCBI taxonomy): domain Eukaryota; kingdom Metazoa; phylum Arthropoda; class Insecta; order Lepidoptera; family Noctuidae; genus Mythimna; species Mythimna ferrago. The sequence continues at coordinate 18,807,446 of OU342673.1, read as the reverse complement.
ACGAAAAAAAAGATACGGCCGTTTATATCGCAAAGAACGTTATATTTCGACAGTCTCAAGGGAATCAAAATTCATAGGGCACTTCCCGTTGGCCTAGAATTCTGTAATTTAGTATAAAGCAAAATCTTATAGCACAGGTATAGAAATCTGAAAACAGAAAATAAGTTGTTAAGTACGTCACAACAAAAAAAAATGTTATGCAATTCGGTAAAATCTTATCTTATCAATCTTATCTTTCTGAACGGCAATACCTACGTGATAGTGATCTTACCTAACTACCTAAGCGACTAGTTCTCATTGAGTGATTTGTTATTGTTTGCGGTTAATAAAGTTTTCTGCTAGTAATCTGGCATTTAATTACTCACGTTCGTCAAAATATAACAAAATACCACGTGTTATTCTTCAACTAAATGATACAAAACTTAAAACATGTATAGAACGCATACGATGTAGATAAGCATATTACTTACAAATTAAAAGATTTTATCCTTGATAAAAATGCTTGGATAAATGCCAGTCCTGCTCCATAGTTATTGCCACTTGGTTCAATTAGTCAGTTTTATTCTTTTTTTATTTTTATATATGTTATGGACCAAGTGATAAATACATTGGATGAGGTGCTCTTGCGCTAGATATTATTTTGTTGTTGTCAACAAAGGTTTTTTTTTTGTTATGTAGTTTAGTGATTAAGGCCGCTTCAGGCAAATTTGGTGAAGCAGACGACAACCTCATAGGTTACCAGCCAGACACCACACGCAGATACAAAAAAAAGCTATTAGTGTATAAGGTTGGTGCACGTGTTGAAACAACGTGTTCCCTTTGTTTATTTATGTTTTTCTTTTAAGTAGGTATCATTCTACAGTCAGATGATGTTTTTTTTTTGTATTTTACAATGATAATGTTGTTATACTATAGGAGAAATGTGTTGTTTTTTATTATTTTAATAGGTACCATCAGATAATTTGTGCATAAATAATAATGACTACACGAAGTACAAATAATTTGACTGAACTAATTGTATTTATGTGTAGGCAATTTGATGCCATACCTATTTAGTTTAAGAATTAAACTTAAAGAAATAAAAATAATAGTCTCCACATCAACAAACTCTTTCATTTGAAACGGTCACAAGGTGCATTTAATATATGTAGGTATAAGTAGTTGTTGTCCATGACTGCGTTCGCGTGAAATTAAAGAACATTAAGTCTTCTTCTCTCTTCCTCCTCCAAGAATTAAGGTAAGGTATTGTGTGTCCCTAGCGAATGAAACCTCTCATTCCATTAGAGAAAATAAAAAAAAGTAGCAAGTTATATAGACCCTAGAAAAAGTCCCGTCAATATTTGTACAACCAAACAAATCCGGTAGAACGATGGGGAATGTTTTAAAAAGGAAACCTGTGGTTCTAGAACGTGAAGGGCAACTGGAAGACAGGCATGGTTTTATTCAGTAAAAGTCTGGAACGCACTCTCTCTCCACCCTACAGCGGGAGAAGTCGGTACGGGTAGAATGGGGTATATAGAGACTTAAGGTTGAATAGACACAAAACTTTGGTTTGGTTTTTCACTTTGATGTCATAATATGGGGCCTCTAACAAAGCATAGATTTTTTAGAATAAAAATTCATTAATAAATTCATATAGTTAAATGCTGCAAAAAATGTTCAAATTTCGTCTCTATAAATAAAGTTTTGTCTCTATTCACCCCATTTTACGGTTAATGATTTCCCACATAAAAAAATTAATAATAATTGCTCTTTTGTTATTGGTATCGAAATGTGTGTAAGTTTAAAATATATTTTGATTTTACAAACAGACACATCTATTATACCTATTATTATTAAAATTAGGTCATATTATTATTGCTAACAAACGTTTGAACGCGACAGTACAGACAATAACTCTGGCTTAACACGTTCAATAAAGAAGGTCGTGTGTATGTACTAATCCGTCGCTTTTTTGCTATCATCCGAATTTGGTCGGGTAGCCAGCTGTTATCTACACGTTTGGTTTCTTGCTTATATTTTCTTATGTACCTAACATTTGAAGCTGAATTTTCGCTATATATCACTTGATTAAACGCACTAATTATTGGTGTATACCTTCACATCTTGGATTGAGCCAGTTTCTTGTATGTTGACGTCAAACGTAGGGCACCGTCATCTCGATATTTAGCAATATTATTCAATAACGCATGCATGTGCGCTTTTGGAACTGATATGTGCTTATAGTAAACGTCTAGCAGGACTGAATACCGTTTTCAGAGACCTTATTAGTTTTCTCATTAAAGCGCTGTGATATTTTTTCGATTTTTCAAAAAAGTGCAATTACTCGAAAACTATAAATATTTCTATAAATCTAATTCTGTCACATATACGCACATACCAAGAGCTACCCGTGTATGTTTATAGTACAGCCGCACATACAATAGTTTTAGAGATACACGATTCTGCAAAACGTTACTCCAGCAGGAAATGCAATATCTCGAAAACCTGAAGACGCACCGATTATATTTTTGGGGCACATCTTTGCACAAGCATAAGCTATCTGCTCATATAAAATTTTTTTCTCTCCGATTAGTTTTTAAAAATTTTCTTGCTGGGGTAACGTTACTCCAGCTGGAATCGTTTTTTCCATTTTTTTCCAAAACGACAAGGCGCACTAATTTTATATGCGGCGCACATCTACACCAAATGACGCACTAATTATACGTTCCACTCATATCGCTCCACGTGCAACTTTCCAGCTGGGGTAATGTACACGTGGACTCCTGCATATTTGAACTGCTCAATGCTGAGTCCGTCATGTCCTGAAGACTTGCCTCTGCTCATTCGCTGTATGATTCTCTTGACATGCCTGACAGAGAAATGCACGAATGTCTCTTATACCTGACAACTAATACAAATACTCTGCAGAAGGACCTGAGGGACCAAAGAGAGATTGCACCTGGAAATGTTTCATAAACAGGTTTGCAATATCCCTGTGATCACTCTTCCCCTCCACACACACCGCAAGTCCAGGCCAAAGTTCTTAGTAGCTACTTGTTCTGTTAATAAGTCCATTTAAATTCGTTCTTGATTATTTTAGCACCATTTAAACCTACTTTTGAAAACTTTGCGAGACTCTCGCATTTGTTCGTGAACATAACCATAAGTTGGTCGTTGATGCTCAATCCAGGTATTAAAATTAAGCCTAGCCTCGCTGTGAGTATCACGTACATGTGTATTCCAGATCTCTGTGTAAAGAGATCAGCAAATATAGGCCATATTTGCTGATCTCTTTAGATTGCATAGTTGCTTCACTAAGAACCTTCACTATCCGATCATACATATTGATTAACACAACTCATGACCCATGACTGCACTTCGTAAACTCTTAGTGAAAATGATTACCTCGTACTATCACACAAAAATCTGTATCTGTCAATTTCAGATCAGCTTCTTTCACCTTATACAATCGCACTACGGGGCACAGTCTGAGTCACCAGTTTTGACTTGAAACTCAAATCACATTTTATTTAAAGAGCTGAGAATGATCAGAGTTATATACGTCCTCTTTAATCATCATTAGCCTTTTTAATGTTCCCACAGCTGGGATTCGGTCCTCCTATCTAGGAGAGGGAATGGGCCGTAATCCACTACGCGGGCCCAGTGCGGGTTGGTGAATGTCACATGTCTTCGAATTTTTGGTTCTAGGACATGCCGGTTTCCTCACAATGTATCCCTTCACCGTTTTGAGACCTAGATCTAATACAGTGTGCCAAGCTGATAAAGATACCACACAGTGATCGAGCCACTTATTGCACCCGAGCGCATCACTAATAAAAGTGGAGTGATTTTGCTCAACACACCTAAAAATTCAATATCGGCACACAGCCATGACTGGTCCGTACAAAAGTTTGTCAATTCAATATAAAAATTTTGTTTGGGTGCGCACTAAAATCGCCCAATATAAACACATTTTCAATCTCATAATTAGCTTCGATAGCATTTATCTCACTTAGTACATCAGTAAACATAGTCAAGTTCTCTGTTGAGTAGGTAGGCATGTAGACAGAAAGACAAGAATGGAGCGCTCACCTATGGTTACCTTAATGGCCACAATCCGTTTACTATTACAGTCCAAAACAGCTACAGACTCAAACAGGCCTTTCCTCCAGAGAATAGCCACTCCCCCATATGGCCTTCCACTTAACGATCCCACGGTTGCATCAACCGCTGAGTTCAAAGTATTTACTATTCTTAACATCAATATATCATGAGTAAGAAGCCATGTCTCTTGGAGGGCTACAAGATCTGACCACGCACTAATTGAACGAATGTCATCAACAGAGCGTTTTGCCATTTTGCCGACTTACAATTAAAAGTAGTAAAAGTTGAGTAGTTATTATTATTGTTACTTTACATTGTAAAAAGCTTTAATTATCTTTAACTCTAGAGCTTTGTCTGGTTCTAAACAATTTACTAACTGCCTAAAGGTAATGCCTTCCGGCCCTAACTGGTCATTTAGAAATACATCCACTTTATGTTGGAGACAAATATTATATAAGCGCTGTAATTTTTAAAAGGCTTAATGTTCATTTTTATCAAAGATACACTCTTATTTGTTTTAGTCTTAATAAATATATGTAATAATATCCTTTTCATGCGTTTCCATACTAACGTTTTAAATAAAAAAGGCATTTTAACATCGGCTGCCCTAAAATTAATATTAGGCTCCGTGGAAGCCCGACCTCTCTGACTAATACAACAATGTCAATGCAGGAGGAATTTCTAGTATGTGGCAAATACAGCTACTATAGAGTAAAAACAAGCCAAATTTCGCCCTTTTTTGACGTCAAACATTGGCTTGATCAGACCAGAGTGAACTCGGCAGGTGATCAATAGTCGGAAATGCCGCCGCCATATTTCTTGTATAGTAAACATATATTATAAACTTACTTTTAACCCCATTCTTACATTTTTTTTCTCAACTATCACACAACGTAGTCTAGTCTTAAGCTAAGTAGAGCTTGTGTTATTAGTACTAGACGACAGAGAAACATATATATTTTTAAATACGTATATATATTTAAAAATATATATGTTTCTCTATGTGTGTTTTTAAATACATGTATGTATTTGTTATGTTATATAATAAATTACACCTAGACACAGAACTAATCATAGAGTTCATCGCACAAACATTTGTCCTGAATGGGAATCGAACCCACGAGCTCCGGCATAGCAGTCAGAGCCACTAAACACTGACCTGTATGTCAGCCTTTTTCAGTTTCCGACAAAGTTATTCATAAAGATGGTTTAGGTTAGGTTAGGAGAATATAAAAAACTTTGCATAGGTTCTGCTGGGGCACATGCCCCGGCAGAATCTATGCAAAGTTTTTGCTTGCAGTTTCGCTTGCTGCTATTTATATTTGTATATAATTATAAAAGGCAAAGTCTTGACACTGACTTATCAAAGCCCAGCCCTTGCCCTTGGAAGAATGTCTAGAATGCTGTAATTTGGTTAAAATCGTTTCAACCACTTAAACACCAAGCGAACGCCGCCGCTTCGCACTTGATTTCGCGCCATCGATTAGTCCGCATAGATTATTAAAATATTGAGCGTTTTATTTATAGGATATGTATCCAAGAAAGTAAATAAGAAGTTCTTTATAAAGTAGTCTGTAAATATTGAAAATAACCAAACCTTTCCATTAATTCATAATATTATACCTACTTAAATGCCAAGGCTGACAGTATCGTAGCATATGCTGACTTAGGTGTCTTTTTGGCCTTGCACAGCTGTTTTTAATGTTTTTTTTTCATGCCTATTTTAAATACTGTTTATGTGAAGTAAGAATAAACGTTTCTTTCTATCTTTCTTTCATTCTTTCTTTCAAATGCACAAAGGTAACACTTATGAGGTATAAAAAAAACTATCCCCTGTTCGCTGCAAAGCCTTGTCGTACAAATGCAGGAAGGAGAGCTCCGCGGTTGCTCCAGAGACTGTTTCAAATGTATAACAATTAATTTTAATGTTGTCGTTATTTTTGCCCTATCACAAAACAAATGAACAAATCACTAAACTGTAGGGGCCTAGCATACTGAGGCCAAGGGTCTGCTTCTGAAAGCAAGACTCGGCCCTGGTATGAAAGGCAACGAAGGAACATGAATGGGCTTTTAGTCGGTAAAAGTCTGACGCACCCTCCCGCTCCGGAGGATGCTGAAAGTTTTTGATTATTGTTCCACGTTGCGTGGGTGGGCTGAAAAGTTTCCAGCCTCAATGTGAAGATAGCAGTACTCGTCAATAAAAGCTAGTGAAAATAGTTATGCATCTTTATTTTAGCCATTTTGGATGCGTTGTTGTTATTTAACAGTGATTTAAGTGTGAGATACAGAAAAAGAAAATCGTTTTCACCAAGACAACGCACACTCTCACACCTCAGCGGTTTGCCACGGCGAAAATCAATCATCGGTAGAAACAGCTTGATCAACCTTACTCACCAGATCTAGCCCCAAGCAACATCTTTTTGTAATAATTGCGCTTAGAGCACAGAGATTTTCGTCAAATGCGGAGGCAAACTTCGTGAATAATTATTTTCTAGATAAAAACGCCAACTACTATACAAGAAACATAAATTGTATGAAAAAATGTCTCGTTTCTTTGTTAGTTCGGAAATTTTCCAGACCACTTTTTTTATGGTGGGAAAAAATCATGCAATGACATCCCCCGCTCTTGGGCGGAGCGGGAGATAGTGTCAGACTCTTACTGACTAAAAGACCCACCCCGTTCCTTCTAGCCTTCATACCCGGGCTCGAGTGCCCTTTCGGATAACCCTGGCCCCAGTAGGCTTCGACCCGGCTGGGTCCCTGCTGTTGCTGACAACTCCTTGAGGCGCGCGGGAACAGTGCGCGCCGTCGACGACTTTTTCCAGACCACCTGTGCATTTAAGGTCTTAATTAAACTATTAGATTTTAAGATAGAGGAAAACTTGCATTGTTATTTTAACATTGATTTTATGGAATTTTAACAAACTATCTATTGTGAAGTAATACGTCAGTTAGTTTCCCAAAAAAAAAAAAATCAAAAAAAAAAGAATAAGACAAGATTTCCTAAAATTCGCGACCTATATTGATGAGACGGGGGTACAAAGCTTTCAGATATTGTGATTGAGGCATCTTTTTACCACCTAAATCTTTTTTTTTTATGGTGCAAAAAAATCATCCAATGACAACCTCCGCTCTTGGGCGGAGCGGGAAATAGTGTCAGACTCTTACTGACTAAAAGACCTACCCAGTTCCTTCTAGCCTTCATACCGGGGCTCGAGCTCCCTTTCGTATAACCCTGGCCCCAGTTCCATCTAAATCTAAACTGAAAATTTTCCAATGTTGCCATTTAAACTTTGGAAAATTTTCTTCCTGGAAAAACCTACTTTTATGTGGGCAGACACCTTTTGTAAAAGAGCGAAAGTAGATCGATCTGTTTGTTTGTAACCTCAATCACAGCTTAACATCTAATATTAACATGACCTAGAATGAAATACCTTTTGTCCATAGAATAGATGAAAGAGGTTAGAGGCCTTGTGGGCGGGCAGGCGTGCCTCAAAATATGATCATGCTCATACTTGACACAAACAATAGCAAACTTGCGATCTAAGTGTGCGTGGTCTGTTGTTTGCGTAATGCCTGTTCGTAATGGTTTATTGCCTGTAGTGGAATTAAAGCGTGGGAGACAAGCGGCGACACTCGTTCTAGTACAAATCGGAAAGTATTTCCTTTCTAACGTCTTTTATTTTTTCTGTGTCTTTGTCCCAGGAGATCAGGAGGATTTTCCCGCGTGTTGCATTGTTTGATCTGATTACGCGCACTGACTACCTTAGTAGTACACGTAACCACCGTGAGTTATTTTGATAACTGACCTATTCGAACCGTACCACGGAGGGTCATGAAAGCACTGAAAATCTTAACAGCGAATTATAGAAATGTGACGTATTTACGCAACGCCATCTATTAAATAAAATATGAACTAATTAAATATACGCCATCTAGGCAAATCTGTATAAACTATCTTAACACTAATATAGCTACCTAAATATGGTTTTAAACTTGAACATACCGCCCCCCAAGGACATTATTGCAGAATGTCCTTATAAAATTGAACGTTTTTTAATAATAACTTTCTGCAGTTGATCTCTGAAGGGTTTCTTGACCTTAAGTCCTTAGTAAGTGGTAGTTGAAATCTCAATATAAACATACAAACTCAAGTTCTAATAACAGTGATAGATCTAACAGAGGAGTTACACCCGTAGAACTAGCATAAATTACAAGAACAACATAACATCTTAAGATCTTATTTTAACATAAATATCCTGTAACAACAAAACAGTGAACGTAACCTTTAATAATATGTTACAAGAAGTTCCTAACCCATACACATTTTAATCCAGATCTTGTGATAACAATAACCAAACATGAACTCAATTCACCTTGAAAATAAAGCTTAATCATTTACCGGTAGGACACATAGTTTTGAAGTCGCACGCTTCAAGAGACCTTTACTCGTACGTACCTTTACCACTCTCGTTATACCATCGGGACCACGATGTTTTTCTACTATTCGACCAAGTAACCAGCAAGCAGGAGGTAGATCTGACTCTTTAATTAGCACTATGTCCTCGATTTTGGGCTCTGGAGTTTGGCGAGACCATTTGTATCGATGTACTAAACTACTTAAATACTCAGTAGACCAGCGCTGCCAAAAGGTTTGTAATATTTTTGCATGTGCTGCCACCGAGACAACGAACTAATATTAGACTGTGCATAATCAGGACTAGGAACAGTAATTAATGCTTCCCCAACTAAAAAATGACCAGGAGTCAATGGCATAGGTTCGTTAATGTCTTCCCCACTAATAACAGTCATTGGTCTAGAATTTAAACAAGCCTCTATTTGACTTAGTAGAGTGCTCATCTCTTCATATGTCAGAGTAGTGTTTCCTATCACGCGTTTTAAATGAAATTTCATGGACTTCACTGCTGCCTCCCATAGTCCACCAAAATTAGGGGCGTGGGGAGGTATAAAATGCCACGTAGTTCCATGTGTCTCTAAATACTCTGCACTATTTTGTTGGACTGCAAGCAATTCTCTGAGCTCTCGCGCAGCTCCAACAAAATTTGTTCCATTGTCGCTCCATAAATGTGCACAATGGCCACGTCTAGCTACAAATCGACGGAACGCGGCCATGAAACCTTGCGTACTCATATCGCTAACTACTTCTAAATGTACGGCTCTAGTAGCCATACCGACGAACACACAAATATACCCCTTGTGTGAACGATGACCTCGACCTTTGGAGGTACGGATTTGAACTGGACCTGCATAATCCACCCCGCTATGTAGAAATGCTCTGGTTGGAGTACAACGTGCCGAAGGGAGTGATCCCATCAGCTGATTGTAAGTTTCAGCCTTTGTCTTAACACAAGTTACACACTTACGTACGTGACTCTTAACTACACTCTTCAACCTAATAACCCAATAAGCTGATCTTATAAAGTTGATCATCATCTGAGGACCACCATGCAATGTACGCTCATGTGAATCAGCGACTAACAATTTGGTAAGATGCGCATTAGGTGGAAGGACTACTGGATGCTTTTGTTGATCGGGCAGAAAGGCTTGTTGTAGTCTGCCACCAACACGTATTAAATCATCCTTGTCTAGAAATGGACATAGTGATTTCAGTTTACTTGATTTATCTAATATTGGTTTCCCTTGTTTTAACTCATCATATTCGTTTTTGAATTCTAGTTTTTGACACTGTCTTATACAACATTTTAACGCGTCATCCAACTCTGACTTGCTTAAATACTTAGACCTGTCATTTTTAATTTTAAGTTTGATGTGAATAAAACTCCTACATAATGCTACAACTCTTAATAATTTCCTTAACGAACTATATTTGACCCACGGTGAATCTTCTTTCAGGTGCTGATTTTGCGCGAGCTTCCTTTCCAATGCTGTGAATCGACGCAATGCTATTTCTCTGATATTACCACCCACACAAGCTGGTTTTGAGTCTTTGAATGGCAGCCTCACTATGTAACGATCGTCCGTAGATCTTATCGTTGTTGATGTAAACAGCTCTTCACATTTCTGTTCTTGTTCTGTAAATAACCTTGTAGTGCGGGGCAGTTGATCTTCAATCTCCCAGAATTGCTTTATGAGATCGTTTTGTTCTACGTGGGCATGAAAAGAAGTAATTTTGGGTGATATATACGATTTCTTATCCATATGTGTTGTACCAGATAAAATCCAACCTAAACTGGTACACTGTGCTACTATCGATCCTGCAGGTGCTCTCTTTAAACCATCTTTAATTATTTTGCTGTAAATGCCTGCGCCTAATAAGATGTCGATCTTGTTGGGCTCACTGTACTGAGGATCTGCTAGCGTTACGTGCTTTAACTCCGACCACATAAGAGGTGGCAGTTGCTTCTCAGGAAGGTACGTCGTGATGTTTTTCAACACATACGCCCTTACCTCGAACTCGAACTGAGGATCCGTCAATGATCTTAAATTTAATTTAACCATGTGTTTGGCTATTGTAGTTTTGTTACTACCGAGCCCTGACACAATACCTCTAATCGGAACTCCTTTCAACCTTAAAAACTGTACTGTCGCCTCCGTGACAAACGAAGCCTGCGACCCCTGATCTATTAACGCTCGAACTACCTGATAATTACCCAAAGCTGTTTGTGCTTCAACTAACGCTGTAGCCAATAATACTTGGTTAGCGCGGCTAATTGTCTTTGTGGAGATACACGACACTACTGATGTTGGGTCAGCCGAAGTACTAGTATCAGCTGATCCAGAACTTGACTTAGAGTCATGAACATTAATATGCAAAAGCGTATGGTGTTTTTTATTACAAATTCGGCAAGTTTTCAATCCTTTGCACTGATGAACTAAATGATTTCCACCTAGACAATTAAAACAAATCCTTTTATCTAGCACAAACTGTCTTCTTTGAGAGACATCCATTTTGATAAAAGGCTCACAAAAACACAGTTTGTGGTATTTACCACAATTCTCACAACTTATTTTTGTCTGTCTTGAGCGGGTGGAATTTTTATTATCCGTAACAAGCATGACCCTTTCGCCTAGTTTGTTCGTCCTTGACCCAGTACGCCACTGTCCCTTCGTTTCAACAAACTCGAGGGCCCTAAACCTACTCTCGAGAAATGATTTAAATTGACCTAAAGTAGGCAAGTCGTTGGCCTCTTCAGAGGCGACCTTTAATTCCCACTGCTTGCGAGTTTCTTGGTCGAGCTTATCAGAGACAATATGAATGACGATTATATCCCAAGTCGTAACATCTATCCCTAAATTGCCTAATGCATTCAAACAATCATTAGTCGTATCCAAGAGATGCTTCAACGTTGTAGCAGACTCAGTGCTTACCCCCTTTTGCCCAAACAGTCTCTGCAATATACAATTCGCTAAGTGCCTCTTGTTATTATACCTATGTTCTAACTGTTCCCAACACACTGAATAGTTAGCCGCAGTTATTGGAATTTGTCTGAGCAGCTGTTCTGCCTCACCCGTTAAGCATCCCTTTAGATAATGCAGTCTCTGTACATCATCTAATGTTTTATTAGAATGAACGAGTGATCTAAACAAGTCACGGAAACTTGTCCACTCTTCGTATTTTCCGGAAAACGTCGGTATATTGATTTTAGGTAACCTTATATTACAACCTTTGCTATCATTTGTAGGTATTGTTTGTTGCTGTAGTTCCCTTGTTACCGAATTTACTGATAGAGCATCCTTTAGTTCCGATTTATATGTAATATATATATCTTCGGTTTTGTCATATATCTCGGACTTGAAATATGTGCTTTTTAAGTCTTCGACAGAGGCCTTTTCAATTATTTGTGTGTGAGTGTCAGCAAATTTTACCCATTGTGCTTCTAGTGACTCTAATCTAGTTTCGATATATCCTAGTGTTATTCTCTCTTTGGGAGATTTTTTGAAATTAGTTCTCCCCTTTTCAATTATGTTTTTAACGTCAAGTTGCAATCTTAATAATGACTCCATGATAATATTGTCAAGAAATAAGTAAGTGTTTATGTTTGGTTAAAGTTAGTATGGACAATCGGTCATAAGTTCTCCGTATATCGAATTATGAACTTAATCAATACCCTTACTTTAAAAACAGTTTCTAAGTTAGAGTACTTACAGTTTATCACTGCACTCACGCACTTTGTTGAACCTCTGTCTGCTTGTGCGAAGTGACGCCTTGAACCGTCGCTCGCCTTACTTCGTACTCGTGCTGACGCGCGCTGCGCGTGGACTAGCACGGACGCGCTGCGCGTGCACTATGCGCGCTGCACTTCTACCGGAGCGCTGCAATTGGACTGGCGCGCTGCACTTGGAGTGGCGCGCTGCACTTGGACTGGCGCGCTGCACTTGGACTGGCGCGCTGCACTTGGACTGGCGCGCTGCACTTGGACTGGACCCGCAGCGTGTGGACTTGACGCGCTGCACGTGCACTTGGCGCGCTGCACGTGCACTGGGCGCGCTACGCATGGACTGGGCGCGCGGCGCGTGGACCGGGCGCGCTGCGCGTGGAAGGCTGGGCGCGCAGACCGTGCACTGGGAGCGCTACGCGTGGACTGGGCGCGCGGCGCGTGCACCTGGCGCGCTGCGTCTGGACTGGGCGCGCGGCGCGTGCACTGAGCGCGCTGCGCGTGGACTGGGCGCGCGGAGCGTGCACCTGGCGCGATGCGTCTGGACTGGGCCCGCAGCGTGTGGACTTGACGCGCTGCACGTGCACTTGGTGCGCTGCACGTGCACTGAGCGCGCTGCGCGTGGACTGAGCGCGCTGCGCGTGGACTGGGCTCGCGGCGCGTGCACTGAGCGCGCTGCGCGTGAGGATTGGGCGCGCTGCGTCTGGACTGGGCGCGCGGACTGAGCGCGCGGCGCGTGCACTGAGCGCGCTACCCTCGCACTGCTCCGGCCGCCACTGCTTCAAACTACTCCAGCCACCACACTGCTTCGGACTGCTCCGCCGCTGACTGCCTCGAACTGCTCCGCCGCTGACCACCTCGAACTGCTCCGCCGCTGACCGCCTCGAACTGCTCCGCCGCTGACCACCTCGAACTGCTCCGCCGCTGACCGCCTCGAACTGCTCCGCCGCTGACCACCTCGAACTGCTCCGCCGCTGACCGCCTCGAACTGCTCCGCCGCTGACCGCCTCGAACTGCTCCGCCGCTGACCGCCTCGAACTGCTCCGCCGCTGACCGCCTCGAACTGCTCCGCCGCTGACCGCCTCGAACTGCTCCGCCGCTGACCGCCTCGAACTGCTCCGCCGCTGACCGCCTCGAACTGCTCCGCCGCTGACCGCCTCGAACTGCTCCGCCGCTGACCGCCTCGAACTGCTCCGCCGCTGACCGCCTCGAACTGCTCCGCCGCTGACCGCCTCGAACTGCTCCGCTCCTCTCGACCTGGGGGTATCCACTTCGGCACCCAACTCACCAGCACCTTGGCTCCATCAGCAGCGATCCACTATTGTGACTACAGTCACATCCGGCTCGAAGGACCAATGTTTGATCTGATTACGCGCACTGACTACCTTAGTAGTACACGTAACCACCGTGAGTTATTTTGATAACTGACCTATTCGAACCGTACCACGGAGGGTCATGAAAGCACTGAAAATCTTAACAGCGAATTATAGAAATGTGACGTATTTACGCAACGCCATCTATTAAATAAAATATGAACTAATTAAATATACGCCATCTAGGCAAATCTGTATAAACTATCTTAACACTAATATAGCTACCTAAATATGGTTTTAAACTTGAACATGCATTCTTTAATCTATAAACCTAAGAATACAAAAAAGTCAAACGGGATTTTGTCAAAGCCACAGCTGTGTGTACATACATCTGTCTAAATAAATATATTCCCAACCTGGGAATCGGTTGAGGATCAAAGACTATTTTCTTTTAGTTTAATTTTATATTATTGAATTAAAAAATTGTTTTTCAACGGAGATATACTACACGGCTTGACCATGGGTCCTGTGAAAGAGAACCCCGGGCCCTGGAACGAAGCCAAAGAATGAACAGGAGTGGGTTTTAATCAGTAAAAGTTTGACACGTCATCGCGCTTCGCCCGAGAGCGGAAAAATCATTAAATGATTTTCCTACTAAAAAAACCGGGCAATAGCGAGTGGGACTCGCGCACTAAGGGTTCCAGGATACAAACTTGCCTATGAATACAGTTCAATACCCGAATTGAGTTATGAAGATTTTATTGAATCGCAAAAAAAGTTTGTTTATTTACGTTTAAGACATGACAGTTTTTTTTATTTTTTCCTACTTTTGTGCTATGGGACCTTGCTTCACGCCAAATTTCAGGATTGCATGTCAACGGGAAGTACACTATGAGTTTTGATTCTCTTGCGAGTGTCGAAATATATTTTTTTTGCGACATTAATTTTAACTCCATACTTCTATGCGTTCCCGAGATAAGGAGTCTTGCCAGACAAACAGACAGACAAACGGACTACAAGGTGATCCTATAAGGATTTCGGAATCCTAAAAAAAAAGTAACTACCTATGTGGTAGAATTGCGTAGATAAACAATAAGTACGAGTATAATACAAACGACCTTGATCCTAAAAATAACAAATTATTTAGACGCGTATTTCCCTTTCCGTGTTCAACTGGCGACACCGCGAAATCCACACGCTTTTGTTTTATTACGGAATCCTACGATCCCGTGTTCAATTCGCGTCAACTGAGCACGCCTTTGCTTTGTGATCAAGTGGCGCTGGGTAAGGTTTAACAAAATCGTGTGCAGTTGAACTGAACACTTTTTTGACTTGACTCTTAGACTGTTTGAGTCTTCAAAAGCGTGTTGAATCAGCGACGATATTATTCTATAGTAGACAGTAGGTTGTATTATTAACTCAATATGATTTCAATGAAATATTACATACAATACAATTAATGAAACATTTATTATCAGCACAAAAATAACAAAAAAAACACCGACAAGACAACTATTTTGCGGAACGTTCGTTTTGGTCTATGTTCACAGCGATATTGTGTGCACGTTTCTTTTTAACAGGACGGCCGGACTGAATCCTACTACTGCTGGGTAATTGTTTTTGATGCCGTCTCGAAATAGATGTAGGTTGGACCTTTATTTTTCGTGAACGTCGTATTTTCTTATCATGCATGTATGAAACAATAGAGGAAGGAGTCTGCAATCGAGATAGTTCAGATGAATATTTTTTCAGTATTTGTGTGTTTACTGGATTTGGTTCTTCTTTAAGTACTTTGATTATTCTAATAAACTCAGACTCAATTGCGTCTACAGTAATCATATAATTTTCTTGAATTGAAGACTCTGTGGAAATATTATTTTCTGTGTTATCAGGTTCATTAATCGGCAACGTAAACTGTTGCTGTGAGGTGCCTTGACTTTTTTCAGCCATCTCCACGTCATTTGAATCCAGTGTTATATTTTGGAAGAAATAAGGGTTATATGCGTCTGCCAAAGCAAATTTGGCCAAATCTTGGCGACAATCTTCAGTCAAATTTAACGATGTAGTAATCGTTATGCCAAACTTTAGTTCCACAGCACATACATGCTTGCATTAGCGTCCACCTTTCCCTGATAAACAGTCACACGTTCCCATTTCAGAATCAACTACATACACGTCTGTTTTTTCTTTTATTAAGTAAGACGTGTCATCAAGTGGTGATATTTGAGTTATCGACTTACTTTTCTGACAAAATTTTTCGTAGCTTACTGTTAACTTTCGCTCTCTCCCATTAGCAAATTGCAACAATCTTTTTTTGTGGTAATTTTCAAACGTGTCAGTGATAAAATCCAGCAGAGCACACATATTGAAAACTTTACATCTTTGCAATATAATATCTTTAAAAATTCTTATAGACGCCTCGCAAAAGTTGTTTGTGTTATGTCCTCTATTGATAATGTCATGCCTATATGACAAACACCATTCTTCTCGTCGGGCCCACATATTTGTTAAATAATTTTGCAATTTATAATTTGTCGCAACTTTTACATCTTCATTCAATATGGGCATATTTAATTCGGCCTCTGCTATAGTATTTGAATACATAACTTTGCGGAACAGTTTCATTATGTATTGTTTGTCATCTTTATTAACACTATGCTCTGTTTGCCAAAGTCAACGCCATATTGCTTGATTAACGTGAAATATGCAAAGCAAAAGCCGGGTGTTAGGTGAAACTGACTTCAACGCATTCCTTTCAGCTCTGCTGTCATCGGTCATGGCTACACTTGGCTGAAATAATTTGTTGAATTTATTTTCGAGGAACTCTTTCAGAGTTTTGAACGCTAAACTGTATTGTTCTTCTGTCTGATTAGCGTGTAAAATTATTGCAACAGGCAACGCACCAATATTAGAAGCTGCAAAAATAAATGTCACATATGTGTTTGATTGATCGCATGATCCGCTGGTATCTATAAAAACTATTTCATCGGCTAATCCTTTAGTGAAAACTCGCTGCATTATTGGTGTAATAATTACACAAATAGTAGGATTCTCCAGTATGATCAAGTCTATACCCAACTTCCCTAACTCGTCTTGTTTTCTTTTCAAAATTTGTAACACAGTCTGTTCATTTCTATTTCCATAATTTTGTTTACGCAATTGTTCGTAAAGATACACAACTTGACGATCTAGAGGGTTATGCTGAGCGTTAGCTAAGATTTTGTAGGCATCGCTTTCATAAGTACTTATAATATTTAATTCATGGTACATCTTAGCGGCCGCGGCAGTCATACCTCTATCGAAATAAGATATAAATATTTGTTTCGTATCGTTCGAACATCGGAGCAAGGATAACGATTGAGCTACATTAACTCTGTGGGAACGATTGAAGTGGATGTCAACTATAACATTATATCCTTTTCTCAGCAGGGCTAAACTTCTCAGAGTACTTGGTGTAGTTTTCAAAAATTTTATACTAAGAGACGACTTGCAATTAAAGTTTCTGTTAACACCTTGCGTTTTATTTATCAATTTATTTCTTTCCGAAAGATGGCATACGAACAATTTTCTGAATTCATAACGTATGGGTTCTGCAAACCGTCTTTTCATAACCCAGTTAGAATTGGTTTGTTTTGAAAAACAATCCACAAATCTAGCACATTTTTCGTCGTATTCTCCGTCATAATGTAATAAGCACTGAACTTTACACTTATAACTGTCACTCGACTGTCCGTCATAGTTGAGTATTTCAAAATCTTTAGTGATTTCACTGAAAACCCTTTTAAACTCTTCCATTATGCACTATGTAAACAAAACATAACCTTGAACGCACAGTAACAAACAAATAACAAATTGCAATAAGAAGCGCGCGAATCCAACTCCGGGTGCTCTCGCCTGCTTCGGCCCGCACGATTTATCCCGAACATTTACGAACGCGCTAAATCAGTACGGATTTGTTTCGAATAGACAGGTTAAAAAACCGTGTTCAATTCAATTACACACTGTTTTGTAAAACTTCTTTTAACGTTGCTTGATCGCAAAAGCGTGCTCAGTTGACGCAAATTGAACACGGGATCGTAGGATTCCGTAGTAAAACAAAAGCGTGTGGATTTCGCGAGACCGGTGTCGCCAGTTGAACACGGAAAGGGAAATACGCTACATCGACTCGTGTGTTATTGTTTACTCGTAAGCTCAACTTACCATCCAATTAAGAGCGCCCAACCTGAAATACGAGAATGGAATAAGGTATAACATATTTTATTTATTTATTTATTTAATTTTCATGTACAGTAGGGGTACATAGGCGGACTTAATGCAATAAGGCATTCTCTACCAGTCAACCATTGGGTTAAGTTTGGGTGTGGTTTGGGTAGGTTTGCACAATAAACAAATATCAGATACTTCAAACGGAAAAATATACTAAAATAATAAATGAATAAATACTATGAAAAATATCAAATCATTAAGAGAACTTAATAACAATTCTGAACGAAGACCGAACTAAGGTTGAGAGGACTTCAAGTAGTAGTTCCGAATTTTACGTTTGAAGGATAATTTTCTTTCAGGTTTTTTTATGTCAAGGGGAAGCACATTCCAGAGTCTTATTCCAGAAGTAAGTTCTATGACCCTACCAGTGTACAGAAAAGTTTAATGTCTTTCGAGAGTGAAGAAGTAAAAAACATACAGTTACAAACTTTAGCCGTTACAATTTATTAAGAGCGTCCAATTCGAGATACATTTCCATACAACAGCTCAAATTGTGATTATGACGTTCTTACACATTTTTCTTTAGTTATTTCGTAATCAGAAATATCTTGTGAACATTATCTAGGTTTCTATTAAAATCGAAACATATATGTTATTTATAATAAATATTTTATTATGTGTGAAACTAATCCAGTAAAGGCCCCAGTAAATTTTCTATTTTCGGTAAATATTGGGCCATCATAATGTACTTATAAAGAATCAACATCCCGAAAATCAACTATCGCGTAGTTGCCAGGACCAGGCATAATGATTGGTCGGAGCGTCGTCTATTTTTAAAAAAGTAAGAGAAATATATTACAAATATTTAAACAAACCTTGTCAATTAATTAATTGTAATTGATTCTGAATGTTGAAAAATTTCTAGAATATGTTGTGTGAAATATTTGAGTGAGTTTCGGAATTACCGATGACCAATATAGCGTTCAGGAGTTGTCTTTCTTTTTTACGTTGACTTTTTATTAAACATAGCACGCGTTAGATTTTTATCCAACAGCACGTTGTTAAACCATGATCATGATGACGAGAGGCGGATCAGGAAGGGTAGTCTTAATAGAAACCTTGTTCTGTTTTTTTTTTTAGATCTTAGCAATGCTCAAAATTTTCATTGCAAAAGTGACAAAAAGAGGAAAGAGAAAGGATTTGTTGACGGAAGCAGCTCTTCATTTCACAAGACCTTTTGAAGAACTGGACGAAGAAGTCAGAATCTTCCTAGAATCACCAGCCGAAGGACCTTACGTTAATCAAGTAATATTATTTATAAATCTGCTAATTACGTAACGTTGCTTCCTTCACTTCCTTCCTTGGAAACATTGTTGAATTTATTTATTAATTAAACTTTTAAAAAACGTACGGCGTTGCGGCCACCATTACATGGTGGACATCCCACCCATACGTACTATGCGTTTTGGAAACACATTAATTATGCGTACAGGTAAGGAGTGGAAATCCCTGTCTGAGTCTGTGTTTCCTGATAGCTATAACCTAGGGGTCTTTAAATCAAGAGTGAATAGATTGCTTCTAGGCAAGAGTGTTCCATCGTCAGCCACATCACCGCTTACCATCAGGTGAGATAGTGGTCAAACGCGAGCCTATACAAGGTGTAAGGGACAGCCCTCCACAAACTTTAAGGGCTTGCTCAGTAGACGAAACTGAACCACATTCCACAAAAATTTTTTTCAGGAAACGAAAAAAAAATTTGGCCTCACCATACAAACTGTCCAATGAAGTTTATAATTTTGTATGGTGAGGCGGATTTTTTTTTTCGTTTCCTGAAAAAAATTTTTGTGGAATGCGGTTCAGTTTCGTCTACTGAGCAAGCCCTTAAAGTTTGTGGAGGGCTGTCCCTTACACCTTGTATATTATAAAAAAAAAGTCGGGGAGAGACGGATGCTAGTTACTAAAGCGTCATGAAAACCTATTGGATTGTGAAGATTAGGTTTTAAACAAAAAAAAAAAGTCTAAGACAAGTTTCCATTTTATAGAGCGTGTAAGATTTTTTAAATAATGTAAAAAAAACACTTCACTTCGAATTACTCTAGTGCGATGGATTTTTTTTTATTTTTGAAGGTTATTCTATCAGGATTACGAAAAACCTGTAATCTGGCGGTTTCCATGAGGCGATATAGCTGAAACCATTGATAAGTGTAAAATTTTCAACGTTCCTAACAAAATTATCATAGCAAATTGTAGTCAAAACGAAAAACGTATCAATAAAATATTAACAGGAACCTTACAACCTAACTCGCTCATTTCCTTATGCCACGCTTAAATTGTCAGATTATTGAAATATATACTTTTCTGCATGTACATTAACTTTCATCTGACGCGCTCGAGTTTTTTTATTATTTGATTTTCTGACGCACTCGAGTATTCTGGAAAATCCCTATCTGGCCGCCCCCCTACCATAATAAATACTGAAATGACGCACTTAATGCAATAGACATTTTCAACCAGTTGACCTTAAAGTGGACCAGAAACCTGTTACAAAAATAAATACATACCATTTTTTGAGTTGGAGAATCATCCATTGACTTTTCGTCTTAGGGTGACGAAGAAGGGCGTATTAGACTTTTACTAACACCACACCTGTATCGTTCAGTAGCTCTTTACGTTCTTGGACCGCGGATTTCCCTATCAGAAATTCCTCGCGGCTAATAAATACAATCACATACTGTAATGATTTTACTAACTTTCAAATTTGTTCACGTGTCTTCATCTTCAAGGAAAACGCGACTGGTTGCAGTCCTGGTTTTCAGAGGTAGAGAATTCAAAAGAGATTGCGTGGTTAAAAATGGAGTGGACATCGTAGAAAACGATTGTTGGTGGACCGAAGATTTTTCACTGTACCTGCGCAAAACCAAAGAAATTTAGTAATTTCTAAATTATTTAATATTCACGCTTTAATTTTCTCTTTTAACTTTACCTTCTACATGGGTGTCTAAGACTCTTTTTGTATACTCACCGTGCGTAGGTATACTGGAAAAGATCATAACAAAAGAGCATTACTATGCGTCCCAAATAAAAATTGGGAAGTCAATAACCTCGACATGTCAAATGTTGATTGAAAAATACGGTTTACAAAGGTTTTCTTTGCTTTGTATTACCGATTCTTAGTTAAATCTAGGTGAAGTAAAAAAGTTATGGTTTAATCCAAATTAACTAAATATATTTTTTTTAAGTCATAACTGTTGTGTAATAAAACATCGTAGTTTGCTCTAGCGACTGACCAAAGAGTCGACTGACTTTATTATATAGGTTGAAGGTTCTATGTACTTAAGATATCTATGATACCCACAACATCTTCCCCTTATAAACAAACTTATTATAACATCAAATAAACTGTTTCCTACTTAAAAATAAACTAATAAAACTAGCACTAATAAACTTGTTATATTTTTTGTTTCTTGCTACGTGTAACAGGTGGTGAATAAGAATCTTGCATATTTTTGTTTATTTCATCCCTAGGCACATAGTCCTCATCATCCTCATTACCTGAAAGGTAGATATCGTCATCATCATCATCATCCGATACAACAACATTATCATTCATTATTTTTTCCCTTTGATTACTCACTGACGTACTCTTAATCAAATGTCGGCGATTACGGCGGTAGATACCCTTTTTATTTTTCACTAAGTATGAACGCGGTGCTGGTGCCTTTGCTACTACTTTGCCATGGATTCTTTCGTTATTATTTTCAAGCATGATAACGTCATCGCCCACATTTAATTCAGGTAACGACTTACAATGTTGATCGTAATATGTTTTACTTTTTATTTGTTGCTTTAATAATATTTTATGTTGTATATCGTCATTACAATCGTTTCGTTTTAATAGATCAGGATGAACAGGCAATCTACAATTTAAACGCCTTCCCATCATTAATCGCGCAGGAGAATCCAAATTTTCTCGCGGAGTGTTTCTGTAGTTTATTAAACTTAAATAAAAATCTGTATTGCTCTGTAAAGACTTTTTTAACATCCTCTTTATAGTCTGCACTGCTCTTTCACTCTTTCCATTTGATTGTGAATAATATGGGGAAGATGTGACATGTTTGAAACCCCATTCTAACGCAAAAGTTTTAAAAGAGCTGCCAGAATATTGTGGACCATTGTTACTAATGACCGTATCAGGTATTCCATATCGCGCAAAATTTTCCTTTATTATTTTAATCACCGAATTAGAGCAAGTATCCCTTAATTGCGCTACTTCTACAAAACCCGAATAATAATCAACTATGATTAAAAAACTTTTCTTCGCGTACTCAAATATATCCGTCCCAATTTTATTCCATGGTAACTCTGGTATGGACACAGGTATCATCGGTTCTTTACTCGGTTTGTTTGAATTCTCCTGACACACTTTACATTTTTTAACAAAACATTCGATGTCTTTTGCTATACCCGGCCAAAATAACACTTCACGGGCACGTCTTTTACAACGATCAATACCTAAATGACCTTCGTGAATTAGTTTCAACATCTCATTTTGAATGGACTGGGGTATTATTACCTGTTTATTTTTAAATAACACCCTAATCCACTAAACAAGTCCTGGTAATCTGTGATATTAATATTATGCACTCTTTTAACTAATCCTAAAATTAAACATGCTTGCAGTCCCAGCACACTTTGACATTCCATATCTGCTATTGCAAATTTTAATTCATATGGAATATTCTTGTACCACCATTTCAAATTACAAACACCTCTTATTGGTATGAAATCACCACTATAAGACTGCAATTTAACATGTTTACCTTTTGTTATAATTTTACTGTCGTATCCGAGTAATAAAAATCGTTTAATAGATAAAACACTAATATCTGCACCCGTATCTAGTTTAAATTTTTCAGAACCAAACTCCCCGCGGAGTATTTCAAACCAGTCTTCAGATGAAGTGTTTATCTCAGATACATTATATAACCCGGATATAAAAAATGACTCACAGTCGTCTCCCTCGTCGTTTTTCTCTTCAGCAATACCTAAATCGTACATTTTTTTTACATTTTTTTTTACCTTGCACATCCTAGCAAAATGACCGTAATTTTCGCAAACATAACACTGCACAACAATAGCCGGACACGATGCAGGTTCAGTACAATCTCCTCCACACCTGAGACAATATCCAGATGCACTTGATTGCCGAGCCGTTTTGGAACTGGAACCAACCGCGCCACGTCCCCGACGTTGCGGGCGCCCCCGGCCTCGCCAGACGCCGCGGCCGCCGCCGCCGCGCACGCCAACAGCATCGACTTGCACGGAAGCCGATTCTGACGAGCTTGTTGCACCTCGTGTCTCCAACAAGCGATTACTGTCATGAGATATCTCACTAACCTGACAGATTTTTATTGCTTTTTCTAAAGTCAAATCTTCAGTTCTCAACAGCCTCTTGGTTCCTCATAAAAAAGTTGTATCTAGCCAAAGTTATATTCTGTCTTACACCGAAATATTCATCAAATTTTTTCATCAACAAAGTGACATCATCCTTGTCACTATCTTTGTTAAATGTAAAAGTCTCATAAATATCGAACCCCTCGGGTCCAATTAAGTTGACCAGTAAACTGGCCTGCACACCATGCTCCTCTCTAAGCACCCCCGATGCTTTTAAAAACAACATAAATTGAGTTCTCCATTTTTTCCAAGCGTCAGCCCGGCTGACGGAGTCGCCTTCCAAACATAGTTCCGACGGTGGTCGCGCGTGTTCCATACTTGAACAATACTTATATGTACCCTGTACGTATAATAATTACAACCACTTTCGATAATTATGTATTTTATGGATTTTTATCCCACCGCTGTCACCATGTTGTGTAATAAAACATCGTAGTTTGTTTAGCGACTGACCAAAGAGTCGACTGACTTTATTATATAGGTTGAAGGTTCTATGTACTTAAGATATCTATGATACCCACAACAATAACATATATTAAAAAAAAAAAAACAGTGAAAATGTATATCGAGATGCATCCCATCTCGACATAAATTTTCACTGTTTTTCATACAACCGCTCTTACGCGATTATCACGTTATTACAAATTTTTCATTAGATATTTTGGAAACAGTATCTTGTGGATATTACCTAGGCTTCTATGGAAATCAATGTATAAATTTGTGCAAAACTAATCCAGTTAAGACCTCTGAAAATCTGCTATTTTTCATGAACTTTGACACTTCATAATTTACTCAAAAATTTAAAAAAACGTCAAAAAAGTACAACCATACAAGCCTAGCAGATTTTATCAAGATTCTTAATAATGACAATGTTTTTCAAAAACTTTTAAGGGTTTTACAAAAACACGTATTTCCTGGAACAAGATTTATAAAATATTCCAGTAAATCACAGAGTTACCGAATGCTAACAGAGTTTTCAGGCGTTATCTCTCTTTTTTGGCGTTGCCTTTTCGTCAAACATCGCGTTGCATTGCGTTCGATGAAGTAATAAGCTTTTAAACCATGTTCGATGTTGACGATAGGCGAGTGGAAAAGCAGCCTCTTAATTGTTCAAGTGTTGTGTGTGTTTGCCACTACTCAGACACTTTACATAGTGACGCACATGTGAGCAAAATTCTGATTTAAATTTTTTGATTCATGATTCGTAAATAAATTAAATTTTAAAAAGTTCTTGATTTGCTCATCCTATCCAATTTTACGCACAGGATCGTTCATTGCACACTTGGGGGAGACATATGTCCAACAGTGATTTATTTTTTATGGTAAAATAATCATCTAATGACAACCCCTGCTCTTAGATATAGTTGTATACCTGGTTTACCATACCTGAAAAATTTGGTTTACTTTATTAAGCGAAGCGGGAGATAGTGTCAGACTCTGACTGAAAACCCACCCCGTTCCTTCAAGCCTTCATACCGGGGGGCTCGAGCTATCTTTCGAACCTAACCCTGGCCCCAGTAGGCTTCGACCCAGCTGGGCCCCTACTGTTGCTGACAACTCCTTGAGGCGCGCGGGAACAGTGCGCGCCGTCGACGACTTGGGCTCGGTCTGGACAGTTACCGGACGGTCGGATAGTGAGCTACCCATTGTTCGCCGTCCGCAAGCCCGCGTCTACGGTGGCCGGAAATCGGGATCAGAATCCCGGCGGCGGCGAGAGTGCCGTTACCTGATGCGGTCGGCCTCCTCCTTTGCGAGCATTACTGCTTCGCAGAAGTCGGCGACCGCCTGCCACTCCTCCTCGCTCCGTACCATGGCCTGAACCAAGGCCCGGCGCGAGAGGTCTCCGCCGCCGATCGCCCCCACGAGGGCACGGCGATGCTCCGCCCAAGCAAGGCACACCTCGACTGTGTGCTCCACCGTGTCCTCCGGACGTTTCGCACAGTAGCGGTACCCGGGCGTCACTTCCGCACGAATCCGGTACAGGAAGCTCCCGAACTTGCCATGTCCGGTGAGGACCTGCGTCATGCGGAACGTAAGGACGCTGTGAGGTCTTTCCAGCCACGCCTCAAAGAGGGGACTTACCGCCATAATTGTGGCGTGCCCAGCACTGGGTTGCGATAGTCGCTGACGCCATTTCACCATATAATTTATTTGATTATAATTTAGGTATCTTTAAGGCAAGAGTGAATAGGCCTTAATAAACTAGTGCACTTCATCATCAACGATTGTTCACTGCTTACCATCAGGTGTGATTGCAGTCAAGCACTGGTAAAAAACCATGAGATCCCGCCGGAACTCTGTCCGCCATGCCGTGACCTGTTGCGGCAGCGGACTTTCACCCTGGCATTGCATCTCCACGCGCAGTGTCCAACAGTGGTCGAAATGACATCCAATTTTTCGATTTGACAGCTATGATGTCACAACATGGCGTAAAATTCGATCCTGTTCTTATTATAACGCAGTGTAATTTTCTACCTATTCTGCTGTTCTTGTATTGCTGGCTGGATGATATGAGTGGCTATTAACTCTTAAATTGATCTTCATTGCATTGCATGATACATCCAGTCCTACCATAAGGGCTATATTTCACCGAGACACCATGGCGGCGCGACCAGTCACCGCTACCAACAAAATGTGTACAGCTCTAGAGAGAGTTACTCACCTGGTGTCCGTCTGGTTGCGCAACCAAATTGGTTGCGAAATTGATGGCGCGACCAGTTCCGACGTGTGGCGACTTTGGTGACTGTACGGTGTCTAGTTTGGTAACTTAGCTGTAGTGGCGCAACTGGTCGCGCCGCCGTGGTCTCCCGGTGAAATATAGCCCTAATTGTGGCCACATAATAGACTTAAACAATATGCTGAAATGACTCAATTTTGTTGCAGGACGATAGACAGTTTAACGACTTCGATGAATTAGATTTCATAACTGATTTATCAAAAATCATCATACAGCATTATCCGCCAGAGCCGTGGGTGTACCATACTCCTGCGGCTAGTATTCCTAATACTCCCTCTTCTTCGTTTATTTCAATTCAAACATCGGAATTTACTTTGCCTACCCCAGGTAACAAATCATAATATTAGGTTACATGTCATATAAAATTAGCGTTTTGTACGGGAGGAATAAAAATTCATTTTTTTTTTTTGTAAAATGTTGAGATGGCAAAAGTTCATAGATAACAACGGTATATCCGTTGTTATCACGCACTTTTGCCATCTAGTACATATGATAGGATACATCAGTAGAAATGTTAGGATATTTATTTTGCAAATATGGGTACAAAAAACGGTGACATAAAAATATATACTACACTGAGACACTAAGAGGTTCTCAGTGTGTTACAAATAACCCTGTATATTTATCACCATACATGTGACACACATAATTATATTTTGATATCCTAACTAATATTGAAAGTACGAATATGAGTTGGCATGTTCGTTATACTTCTTGCCTTCACTACTCGATCGATCATCATGAAATTTCACCTACACTTTGTCAGGGGCAGAAAGTCTGACCATCAGTCTATCCAAGGAGTATCTTGTTACCCAGTAACTGGTACAGGTATTCACCTGCATCCGTTTAGGTTGGAAGCAAACCAGAAGCTAGGAGATGATGGTGATCTAAGTAGATTTTAAACAGAAGCTAATTAAGTACAATTGCTCCTTATAATATTTTAATGTAAAAGCTAATTATAAATTTTCTCTTTTAGAGCCTGTCCCTACACCGGAACCAACCACTTCACAGGTATTCTACAACATAATCTCTAATACGGTGGACAAAGTAATCTATGTCAAAGTAGACGAGAGGGCTCTCCTCTATGACACAGCCTATGTGGAACTGATGAAGGCAGTCGAGGAAGCCATGGAGATCCCAGTCATCGACATACGAGTTGATATAGCGAATCTGTTTCATGGAGCTTACCACATGTTCGAAGTTAACATCATGGAGAAAGAGGCATATGGTACTTTCGGGAGTTTATTTTTATTTAACTGTATTACATTTCGAGTGGCATTTTAAACAAGATTTTATCAAGTGTCTTTTGTGATTTTATCAAATTATTCCTTGTGGGTATTGTGATGTAAAATTGGTGTAGTTTTGTGTCTCAGGTATCTACACAACTTTACATTAAGTGGAATCACTGAAAGAGAAGCGATCTCGGTGAAATAAAGCTACTAGTGGTTAATTAATTCAGAGAAGCTTACCGAGATTGACTTGATACATTATCGGCCAAATATTGCATTAGAATGTATTACACCCGCAGTCTAATTGTAAAAAGGACTGTATTCTCTAACAAAAACTAAATATTTTGAAGTAATTATTTTAAATATTAGACAATTATGCAGTTAGAATATTATAAATTTAATCATTCTAAAGTAGATACTTATGAAAAAGTAGATGGCATATAAGATATTATGTACATTCATTTATTATTATATACAAAGCCTGTTAGTAATAGTAATACAGTTAGTAAGTATATAAAAACCAATGGCTTTTCGTAACTCTTGCTAAAACTCAAAAATGGCTTGACCGATTTGAATATTTATTTTCTAGTTCTAGTTATTTGATAATGTAGGTAGGTATCTAGAATGCGGACGCAGTGTGAAGTCTGCACAATACACGCCGGAAGAGGCTCCACCGTTGGCCACTTGGCGACGAGTCCTGGTCGCCAGGGTCGGACAGGTTCTTTCTCTGCCAGCAGAAGTGAGGGATATAGGGAAGTTGCCTCCTTCTGTGAGATTATAATGGTCCAGAACGAGGCGGCCGAGCTGTACCGAGAAAGGGCCGATCCCACTCGGAGAAGAAGGCGTCGGTGAGACAACCGCTTCGATGCCTAAAATGCCGAAACCCCGCTTGCATCATCCAATGCAGGTGGGACTTTGGAGACACGGGTACTCAGCGTGGGGATTTTGCTCGAATACCGAGTGATTCCAGAGAATACGGTGGCACAGTGACCACATGCTGCCTTGCACAGTGAGGCTACGGGAGTCCGTTGTACTGCCTCCTCAGGGATGTCACCTAACAAGTGTTGCACGAAGTAGATTTCGGAGTGGTCTTTTAAGAGGTTCCGGTCGCTCCTTCGATGATGATACTGGAGTTGTTTTAGTAAAGTCTGTACGTCTTTTGAAGGTATCTCCTTAGAGAAAAGATATCTACAAAGAATTTTTTTTTAAATGGTCTCATAACGACTCTTGCCAACCTAACAGGTTTTTAAGTATATCTAACTAGCTTTTGCCCGCGCAGCTTCGCTCCCGCTCTTCCCTACTCCACCCTACTATACCCTACTCTACCCTACTCTACCCTACTCTACCCTACTCTACCCTACTATACCCTACTCTACCCTAATCTACCCTAATCTACCCTAATCTACCCTAATCTACCCTAATCTACCCTACTCTACCCTACTCTACCCTACTCTACCCTACTCTACCCTACTATACCCTACCCTATCCTACCCTACTCTACCCTACTCTACCCTACCAAACTTCACATCGACCATCTACTAAATAGTCCGAACAAAGCCTAAACATTTGGTTTGGCCCGTTGAGCCCGTTTTTGAGTTATAAAATTACAACGAAAAGTGGCATTGATTTTTATATATATAGAAATTTATATAATGTATATAATTCAATTTCAAATTAGCTCTAATTGGTCATAACTTGTGACTAATTCATGCAGTTAGTTGGCTTTGCCCAATTAAAACTTTTGACTGTAACATATGTTACAGCAAAGGGCCATTCATCAATTTCCTTTAACAGCACGGAGCAAATAAAGGACATTCAAAATACGATCTTCGGTATTATAGGGTCAGCGCAGACCGAACTGCAAAATGCTCGCGCATGGTCGACCAAAATTTTTAGATTCTAAATTTTTAGAATGCATACTCGAACACGCAGTCGGCTCGCTCGAGCATGGTCGAGCATCAAAGGGCGTGTATTCAATTTTGCGATGTATAATAATAATCATAATTTTTTTTTTCCAATAATCTCAGAAAATTCTCTGCTCTTAGTCCGATCAACTTAGACATCCGAGGTTACACTAATTCAAACCCAGCTGAAAATTGGTGGGATTGTTCAAAACACCATCATAAATAAAATCTAAAAAGTCCTCATCGATCCGACACCTGGAAAAAAAAATATTTGTGGTCAAATGTCACCAAAATGAGTATTTCGTGATTTTCAGCAAAACGGTAAGTTTAATCATAAAATTAGCACAGACAAAATTGTAGATCTGATAATTAACTAAAAAATTGTTTAAATACTTATTTTTCTAAGAGTCACTGTTTTTGAGATATGATGATCCAAAAAGTTGAAAGAGGTAATCGTCATAATATGCACACGTTTCCATGCCACCTTTGAGGTAGTGTACTTAGAGCTTTTTTAGGGTTCCGTACCTCAAAAGAAGTGAATGGAACTCTTATAGGATCGCTTTGTTGTCTGTTCGTCTGTCTGTCTGTCTGTCGGTGTATCGATCTTTCAAAACCCTTTATCTCGGGAAAGTGTGAAGTTATCGAGTTGAAATTAAAATCATATACTTAAGTCTGCGGTCCTTTGAAGCTGTGAAAAAATCAAAGTTGTAAGTTAACGGAACAAACTTCGGAACATACTTCCACTCAAAATCAAATTTCGGAATCAAAATTCTTAGGGTACTTCCCGTTGTCCTAGAAACTTGAAATGTAGCATAAAGCAAGGTCTCATAGCATTAGTATAGGAAAAAATCTGAAAACTGTAAATTTGTGCTTAAGTCACGAAAAAGTAAACTTTTTGTGATTTGTAAAATTCTATGAGAGTCGACTCGTAAATTGAACATAAACGGCCGTATCTTTTTTTTCGTAAACTTACAAGTTTAATTTTTTCACAGCTTCGAGACAGGACAGACTTGAGTATATGGTTTTAATTTCAACTCGATATCTTCACGCGTTCTTGAGATAAAGGGTCTTGAGAGACAGTTAGACAGACGAACAGAAATACAGACAGACAGATAGACAGACGGACAACAAAGTGATCCTTATAGGATCACTTTATTGTCCGTTTATTCCTCTTGAAATACAGAACTCTAAAAACGTGCTAAGCACACTATCTCCAAGGTGACGTGAATTCGTGAGCATGTTATGACGATTACCTCTTTCAACTTTTTGAATCATCATATCTCGAAAACGGTGGCTCTTAGGAATATAAATATTTATACATTTTTGCAGATAATTATCTGATCTACAATTTTGTCTAGATACTTTTATGATTAAACTTACCGTTTGGCTGTAAATCACCAAAAAGTCATTTTAGTGACATTTGACCATGAATATTTTTTTTTCCTGGTGGATTGATGAGGACTTTTTAAATTTCATTTATGATGGTATTTTGAACAATCCTACCAATTTTCAGCTGGGTGCGAATTATTGTAACCTAACCCTTATTATTCTGTCTAATTTGACTGGACTATATTAGTAGAGGATACGGTTAAGAACGACCTTCACCGGTTTGTTTAATGGATGAAACGTATTTTATGATAAATTTAGTATATTAACACGTTCGCGGACGCTACCACTTGAGACTGTGTACCAAAATGACACAGTAAATGTCCATACAAATTATACGACGTATGAGTACGTAGCCTCCCATGAAAATATATTGTTTTAAAGACATCATGACACAACCGTTTTATCACGTTATCGTATAAATACGTTATGTCATTAAAAGTAAGTTAACTAGACGTGAACGGACACAACGTGTAATAACGTCTAACGTATATATATAATACGTCTGATGTATTGCCTTGTGGGTCAAAATCTTTATCCGAACCATATTCTCCATGATCGTCTTGGTAAGGATCCGCCTCGTTAGAACTCTACCGAATCAGAATCATCAAAAATGCTCATCAGTCTTGTTTTGCGCTTATCCATCTAAAACACATAAAATAACCCATTAAACATCAATTTCACAGAGTAAAATTATTAATTCATAGTAAAATAGTATACTGTCTGGCTAAGGAATAATACATAAATCAAATAAACTAAATACTTACGATGTTTTGTCGCGGCAAATATTACGATACGCCACGAAATGTTTAGCGAACGCGAGCGCACCCCGCAGTGACGCAGCCGCACTGAATGTAGGAGCGCGGTAGGCGCGCGCGACGTATTTACACGTTGTGCGTATGTGAGTACCGTTCCCGCCCACTGTCAACGGCACTTATTTGAAATAGTTTAAAACTAACTCTACGTGACAGTAAAGCTTCGGGTATTTTAAATGTTGTGACACAAGATACATTCAATAGGATTTTAACTTGAACGTTCATCGGAAATGTACGTTCTGTCGTAAAGTAAAAAAAATATTTGGACGTCATTGTACGTTGTGCCATATCAAAATTTCGAACGATGACGTATAATCACGTTCTGTCCGCGAACGTGTTAAATAATATAACGCGGGTGGGTTGCCTGAGATATTCCTGGCCAAACAATTTTTTTTTTTTTTTTTAAATTGCACCGGTGTGTTTAACGAATAAATTTAATACTAACCGAAAGAGTGAAGCCTTTAGAACATAAAAATGTTGGGTTGCCTATTTGTTTCCTGGCATAACTATGGGTTGCCAGGTATAAACAGGTATTCATGGCGGTAAGTCGCCTCTTTGAGGCGTGGCTGGAAAGACCTCACGGCGTCCTTACCTTCCGCATGACGCAGGTACTCACCGGACATGGTTCGTTCGGGAGTTTCCTGCACTCGATTCATGCGGAAGTGACGTCCGGGTGTCGCCACTGTGCGGAACACCCGGAGGACACGGTGGAGCACACAGTCGAGGTGTGCCCTGCTTGGGCGGAGCATCGCCGTGCCCTCGTGGGGGCGATCGGCGGCGGAGACCTCTCGCGCCGGGCCTTGGTTGAGGCCATGGTCCGGAGCGAGGAGGAGTGGCAGGCGGTCGCCGACTTCTGCGAAGCAGTAATGCTCGCAAAGGAGGAGGCCGAACGCATCAGGCAACGGCGTTATCGCCGCCGCCGTCGCCGGGATTCTGATCCCGATTTCCGGCCACCGTAGGCGCGGGCTTGCGGACAGTGAGCAATGGGTAGCTCACTGACCGGCCGTCCGGTAACTGTCCGGACCAAGCCCAAGTCGTCGACGGCGCGCACTGTTCCCGCGCGCCTCAAGGAGTTGTCAGCAACAGCAGGGACCCAGCCGGGTCGAAGCCTACTGGGGCCAGGGTTATCCGAAAGTGAAGGCTAGAAGGAACGGGGTGGGTCTTTTAGTCAGTAAGAGTCTGACACTATCTCCCGCTCCGCCCAAGGGCGGGGGATGACAATGCATGATTTTTTCCCACCATAAAAAAAAAAAAAAAAAAAGGTATAAACAGGTATGTATAAACAGGTGTGTTTATTTTGATATACAATAAGTTCTATATCAAAATAAACGCTGTTTCATTACGAATACGATGTTATAGTGTTGTCTGCAAAAAAATCTGGTATGAATAACAGCTGTGCATTTTTCTAAAAAAAAAGTAAATTTTCAATTTTTAATTAATAATAGTCTGGCCAGGAATTTCTTAGGCAACCCACCCGCATTATATTATTTAATACACTAAATTTATTATAAAGTACGTTTCATCCATTAAACAGACCGGTGAAGGTCGTTCTTAACCGGATCTTAGACTATATGCTCTGCTCTAGGTGTGCGCTGACCCATAGGTTTGTACTCCGTACGATTTGAACATATACGACAGACCGAAATTATCTATCGGGTAGTTGCCCACCAGACCATACTGTCTGGTCGGAGGATCCTCCCTTTTCAACGGAGGTTTGCGGTACTTAACTCTCTGTTCCTTATACCTCCAAAGGTTTTATATTATCAAATAACTTCTCCCGCTCTGGTCGAAGAGAGATAGAGCGAGGTAGACTTTTAATCATAAAATCCCACTTGTATTTCTTTAGTTGCCCTTTGCGTTTCGCGCGTGGAACACAATGCGCTGTCGACTCGGACTTAGTTCTTATCGGACGGTCGGACGGCGAATGTCCGCTAACCCGCAAGCCTTTGGTGTTCCATTTATTTTGTGAAATGAAATAACTAGGGTATTATGTATTTTCAGCCGCTGAGATCGCATGGCAGAAACGAATGAGGAAGAAACTTAAGAAGACCCTGAGACGGCAGAAAAACTTCAAAGGTTTTATTTGTAATATGCAACCTTTTTCAATCATGGTGTTAATGTTTATATTGAGAAAAATATGCATCTGACATCTTATGTCAAATAGTTTGTCTTCTCTAATCAAAATTGTTGTGTAATCATATCTGTCGCATAATATGAAAATAACTACATAATAAATTCAATAATTTGGAATATTTGCAATCATAAGTTCAGAGAAACAGCCTGGTAAGTTAAAAAAAAAAAACTAGAAAGCGTCCGCGCGATCTCAGCGAAGTTAAGTTTTCAAAATAAATAACTACTTTTGTTTCGTTGTATAGGTAAGTAGATATGTTTGTTAGGTACTCGTTAAACACTAGTTGACCAGGTCTTAGAGCAACATAAAGGATTACTTTTTATCCAACGAGTATTTAGGCATATAAAAAGCAGCTGTTACTCACCGACTTATCTATCAATACACAGTTCAAACCACTGAACGATATCTGTGCAGTGGTTGGTATAATTACTTATCGTGATTTAAATATGGGCAAGAAAAGATTTGCCAAAATTTTCCCTATAAGAGAATGAAACGGGGATATAAAGTTTGTATAGAAAATACTACTTTTAAGCGGGCACAGCTACTGGTTGAAGCTATAACTGTTCTTAAATCTGTGGAACAAAAAAAATATACCTAGTGAAGAAACCGGCATCATCAAACAAAGGCAGAATGGTCTCTTCTGCCTTCGCATCCACTTTGAAAAAATATTAAATCAAAATCAAAGATATGTGACATCCACCAATTGCGCTGGGCTCTTGATGAATTGAGGCCCACACCATCTCGTAGAAAGGAGGCCTGTCCCCCAGCGATGGAAACATTTTCAAGCAATCTTTTTTATTCTTTTTTTAAGGGAATTAATAAAACTTGTGATTAACAGGATATGAAACGCCACCAACACCTAAGAGTGAAATTTCCTCACACGAGAGCTATAAGAGGCCTCCCCCGCGGCCTTGCGAGTGTCAACCATTGGCCAACTACAATCGATATGGAAAGGTGAAGAAATTGATCAAATATACTCTTAGCTAAGTCAAATCCAGGCTATCCTACAAGGTATGAGAAGGTATAAGAATTTAGGCTTAGTTTTGCTCCATTGCCGGTTGCCATATAAAGTGACCCAATAGTTCGTGCGTCTGGCCTATTAAGATTTTCTGATATACAACAGGTTTGTCCAGCCCAATTTCGCTAGGCCTCATAGTTTTCAAATGACAATTTCTTATCCCTAACGTAACCCATTATTAAGTTTAATACCTAAACTATTACACTCCATTCCATAACTCCCTTTGCAGTTTTCAATTAAATGAGTTTCTTTAGACTATTTAAAAAGTTACAGTGCCCAGCTATAGTTCCGGCTTACAAATTCATAATTCAGATTTCAGGAATAGAACCACATTCACCTTTTGCGACATGGCAGAAGCGCCATGGTGAAGGATGAAGATCCTTCTCAGTTCTGGCAAAATGTATCAATTTAGTACTGCCATTTCTTACATGACCAGACACGATCCCATTTCGCTGTCTTATGATACCAACTTACTACTACTTTAGCTCACAATTGGTAGCCATTTGAGCCTACTACACTCACAAGCTTCACCACAATTTTGCCTGTGCAAGCGTGTAAAACTATAAATTTTACCAACCACACGCACGGTGTTTCATGTACAAACAGACCTGCTCAGGTAAAATGTGGTGAAGCTCGCCCATTTACGAAGTGGATCTGTTTGTTTGACACGTAGTATAGGCAATTAATTTGAAACGTTTGATTCAGGACCGCTTCGGCATTTACCTACCGAGTGACGGCAAGGTTTTCAAAAAAAATGTAACCACGACCCCAGACTGTGTCTCAGTATTGGAAAATGAAGGAGGAAACGATGAGAAAGCGGAGACTCCCAAGACTACTGCAACTAACAAAAGTACGGGTGATCAGAAATAAACAGAGAAACATCATAGGAACACCCATAAAAATACAAAGAAAATTTATAACTGCAACATGTTAATAAATTTAGACCCAAGGAAGCAAAGATATGGTGAAGAACATTAGTTTTCTGACTAGTTTTCTTTATAGCCAGGAACAAAATTATGATTAAATTTTTTTTACAAAATAAATATTTATACAAAGGTACCTGTTTTTATTAGTCATGTACCGAGTTTTATCTTTTTTCTTTAGATATTGACGTTTGACTGAAAATAAGGAAAAACATAGGGTTTCATGATGTCCATTGAGGATTGAGGAGCCACTTCACGATTTTAAAAGGAAACTTACCCTTTATTTAGTAGGAAAGCAGATAAGTTTGTAGGCCAAACCCCGAAATTTCTAGTAAAACATATCCAAAGTTATATCAATTTTAAAGTGGCTCCTCAATCCAAACGTCTGAACTGAGGAGCCAGCTGGAACACCGAAAGTACTCAATGAATATTATTGAAAATTTTGTATCATTTAGTAGTAATTGTGTATAGTACCTACTAAAAATTTGAGTCTAATACTGTTGATATTCAAGAACATACAATACTTTGAATGTGGCTCCTCAATCTATACACAAGAGCGTGAATTTACATGAAAGTAATTGGTCAATTTATAATTCCACTGCAAAAAACATTTAGTAGTAAGTATGTTTGAATTTGTAGCATACAGAGAAAGTAGTAAAACTGATTAAATTTAGTAAATAAATGCATTTTATTTGGCTCCTCAGTCCTGACGTTTTACATAATAAATGATTGATTGTATGTGCCTGATATCACAATGAAATCAAAAACCAAAAACACTAACATTTAGTATAAATGTCTACTAAATACATATGTACAAATCAAAATTGTACATATTCGGTATTTGATAAAAAAATACTTCTCAATATTCATTTAGAATTTGCTATTAATGGTGACCATGTTGTGATTGTACCCGGGACAAACGGTCAAACTAGGTAAGTCAATTTTTGTTAAATTAGGGAAGTCATGCCATCTTCTTTTCCAAAATCCCACAGTATCGCGAAACAAAATTCTTTGACCAGTGTGTGTAGCCAGTTATGACTCACTCACAATGAATCGTTGCGTTTTACTATAGGCCTCATAAGAAAACTCAAGTCACCCAAAGGCCAATGAAGAAGGCTGTGCTTGGAGGTTCT
This sequence comes from Mythimna ferrago, assembly GCA_910589285.2. Classification (NCBI taxonomy): domain Eukaryota; kingdom Metazoa; phylum Arthropoda; class Insecta; order Lepidoptera; family Noctuidae; genus Mythimna; species Mythimna ferrago. The sequence continues at coordinate 18,770,973 of OU342673.1, read as the reverse complement.
CAGCAGCAAATCGAGTTAAAAATAAAGTCGGAACTTAAGGGGAGGTCCAACAGTGGATCTCTTTCGGCTGAAATAAAATGAAAAATAAAATGATGTTAAATGAAATCACGATAAGTATTTTTGAAATTTAATTTTTAATAACTCGACACAGTAGGTAGGTACAGAGATTCTTCATATATTTTGGGTTTAAAGGTATTCAGAACAGGGTTTAAAGTCCTACAAACTGTCCAATCAAGTTTATAATTTTGTATGGAGAGGCTGATTTTTAGGGTTCCGTTGCCAAATGGCAAAAAACGAAACGAACGGGCCCCTACGGTTTTGTTGACATCTCCTTGAGGTGCGCATGGAATACTATGCACCGTCGATGACTTGGGCTCGGTCTGGAAAATTACCGGACGGTTGCTAGCATTACTGTTAAGCAGAAAGAGGCGACCGCTTACCACTCCTCCTTGCTCCGGAAAATGTCCGGTGAAGACCTACGTCATGCGCAAGGTAAGGACGCCGTGTTGTCTTTCTCAACGTTTCGCTTTACTGCCAATCCTGTGTAACACTGACAAAATAGTGGATACCTTTACCAAAAAAAAAACAATGTTTATGCAGCACAAATCCACACATATTATTTCTATGGATACAGGAAAATAGTGCAATTAACATATACAGCCATGGTTTTCGAACAAACGATAATCCAAATCACAAAGAATATCTGTCCAGTAAACACAAGCGGTAGGTCGATTACCGCACGGTTTCCCGCGAAGCGGCGAGCCTCCTTGCTAACCTGCCACCATGGGATCTGGAGGCAACAGTCCTTGCACACATGCACGACTTGTACGTGGGTGAAAGACCGCTGCCGCAACAGGTCGCGGCTTGGCGGACAGAGCTCCGGCGGGATCCCATGGTGAAATGGCGTCAGTGACTGGCGCAACCCAGTGAATGGCCTTGGTACAGGCCATGGTCCGGAGCAAGGAGGAGTGGCAGGCGGTCGCCTCCTTCTGCGAAGCAGTAACGCTAGCAAAGGAGAAGGCCTACCGCATCAGGCAACGGCGGCGCTCACAGCGCCCCAGCCGCTACCGGGATTCCGTTCCGATTTCCGGCCACCGTAGGCGCGAGCTAGCGGACGGCGAGCAATGGGTAGCTCGCTGTCCAACCGTCCGGTAACTGCCCGGACCGAGCCGAATTCGTCTACGGCGCGCACTGTTCCCGCGCGCCTCAAGGAGCTGTCAGCAACAGCAGGGGCCCAGCTGGGTCGAAGCCTACTGGGGCCAGGGTTATGTCGAAAAGCCGTCTGATATTGGTTCCGAAAATCGATATTTTCGATGTTAGCACGCCAACAGTTGTTCCGAATTACCGTACCGTACCGTACGCCTAGCGATTTCTTGACACAGCGGTGATATCATAATTTTATTCCGAACGCGGGGGATAAGTACCAAAAATGTACACACATAGATACACTTTCACGTCAATTGCCACAGGGTTGCCAACCTATTAAAATAATGTTTGTAGTGATGCAACCTTACAGTTTTAATAAACTTTAAAAAAAGGTGGGGCGAAAAATCTTATTTAATGCTCGAAAAAATCAAAATAATTATGCCCATTTAGCCTGTATAAGTCAGATTGCTGTTCTTAAATTATGTTTAGCCCAAGCCCCATACATTCATTCACGTCTCCTTTATGTTTATGTCAATATGTGAGCAAACAGGAATTTCTTAGGCAACCCACCCGCGTTACATTATTTAATACACTAAATTTATCATAAAATATGTTTCATCCATTAAACAGACCGGTGAAGGTCGTTCTTAATCGGATCTTAGACTACTATTGTCTGTGCGATAAAAGAACCGTCGTGGCATAAAGTGAAAACAACATTAAACATTTTAAGTAGCAACCCAACCCAGCCATCCGTCAAATGCCAAACGTCATAAAATGTTGACACCGGTTTATTTATAATGTTATTTTGTTGTGATTTTTAATTGAAATCGTCAGAAATGTGATAAAAAATGTCACCGGGAAATAATATTTAATATATTACAGTTTTGCCAAAGATAACAAATGGCAAATCACACCATAATTGGTCAAAACAAAGTCACGAACTTGGGAAACATTGGTATGCTGTTCTTTTGATGCGTAACACTTTTATTTTAATGTTTTAGACTTCCTAGGTAAACTCCTGTCCCTGTTATCTCCAAATATGTATAAATTAAACGGAAATTCATTTAAACATGACGATATTTGTTTATTTTGTTTTGGTCAAAAAATGCGAAAGTTTGTGAAGATGGATGAAGGTACTCGTATGTATGGATGTGTCGCGTAAAAACTACTAGACAGATGAACTTAATTATAAACATTGAAATAATATAGCACATAAGCTATAACTTTGCAGTTTCATTAGTTGAGCAAATTCAGCCAATAGAATATTTTTTATTATAGGGTGAAGCCGCTGGAAGAAGCTAGTCTAACATAGTTTCAAATTATCAAGATTTAACATTCACACTATAATGACGTCACAATGTTGTTTACATAACAAAAACGATATTTATCTACAGCAGCGCCCTCAAATCCCACGATGGTTTACTTTCCGCACAGACTTAGTGCAAGATCCGAGGGCCGCCAGACGTCGCGTATTTTTTCACGAACGAAATGTGGTCGATTGAGTACTGTTAGGATGTACTAAGAACGCATGCCTATCTGCTAGCTTGCTTAGACGGCCAATTTTCAGGTATCGGGTAATCAAGGTACATAAAAACAGTACTTCACGTAAATTCTCCAAGCTGATGATTTTTACGTATATTTTAGGCAATATCTTTAAAATCATGTCGCCAATACTCCCAGACACATTCCATAGGCCGTATTGCATTAAAGACGCTTTAAAGCGCCAAAATAATGACATAACTTCACGTAAATTCTCTTGCTTTATTTATATACATATATGATCACCAGACAACTATTTAAATTTAATAGAAGACAGACCGATCTAAGAGGCTAATCATCCCCTAGACTCAATTTAATATTCAAGATAATACAAAAAAGCTTCTGTAATTTAAACAACGTTCCTGAAGATGTAATTTAGATGCTGCCAGGCTCTAACTGTTTATTAACAATTGTATGGCCCCTTGGATCGGTCTATCTTCTTGTAAAAGGTTTTAAAATAGTTGTCTGGTGAACATATATAAAAATCAAGCATGAGAATTTACGTGAAGTTATGTCATTATTTTGGGAGCTTTAAAGCGTCTGTAAAGCAATACGGCCCACGGAATGTGTCTGGGAGTATTGGCGACTTGATTTTAAAGATATTGCCTAAAATATACGTAAAAATCAGCTTGGATAATTTACGTGAAGTAATTACTGTTTTTATGAACCTGAGACCTGAAAATTGTCCGTCTAAGCAAGCTAGCAGATAGGCATGCGTTCTTCCTGGATTCCTGGGATTTTACTCTATATAGATAGACAGAAGGGAAGGCGTCATGGTCCCCACAGAGCAAGAGCCCACGACGGCCAGACCTTCGTTATTTTTTTATTTAACCTGAAAGTTTTTCTGTGCATGGCCCCTGTACAGGTAAGAATGACCAGCGACTGTGGAACTGTTTCGGTTGTGCTTACTTGGGCAGATAACAAGCAGTAAAGGTGTATACTACTCTGTCAAGAAAGTACCGGGAAAAGATCAATAATACATAATTTTTTTGTTATTCATCCAAATTTATTTTATCACCTTCAAAGTATGGCCTTTCAGAAACGATACATTTATGCCAACGAATAATTCAATCATCAGAACATTTTTTAAACGATGTTTCCGAAATTGAGTTTAGTTCTCGCCGCGAAGTCTCCTTTATGTCTCCTACAGATTGAAAACGGGTGCCACGAAGTGGTAATTTGAGTTTAGGAAAAAGATAGAAGTCGGCTGGAGCCATATCTGGCGAATATGGTTGCTGCTCGATGGTATTTGTTGAGTGTTTGGTCAAAAACTCGTTCACAATGATGGCCTTGTGCGAGGGCGCATTATCGTGGTGCAAAATCCAAGACTTTTCTTTCCACAAATCTGGCCTTTTTCGTCGAATTTGCTCTCTTAAATGCCGCATAACGCTCAAATAATATTCTTAATTTACCGTTTGACCTTTCGGTAAGAATTCCGAGTGTACAACACCGCGATAGTCAAAGAAAACAGTCAACATGACTGACTTTTGATCGACTGGATGGTTTTTTTCGGTTTTGGTTCAGTTGGAAGGCGCCACTTCAAAGCTTGTTGACTTGTTTGCATGTCAAACTCATAAACCCACGTCTCGTCTCCAGTAACAATGCGTTTCAAGAATGTTGGGTCGGAATTGACTCGTTCTAGCATGTCCCCAGCGAATCTCATGCGATTGAGTTTTTGGAGAAAATTCAGGTCTTTTGGGACTAGCCGAGCGGCAACATGTTTCATACCCAAATGATTAGTTAAAATGGTACGGATTGACTCGTGAGATACAGAAAGTTCGGTGGCTATCTCTCTCAAACTTGAATGAGGATTTTGAGTCACTATTTCCTTCACTTTTGCGATGTTAACTTCAGTTGCAGAGGTTGATGGCCTACCAGAGCGAGGCAAATCTTCCATCACATCTCGACCACTTTTGATGCCTTGTACCACTCATAAGCAGGGGTTTTTGATAAAGTCGATTCACCGTAAGCCTTTTCTAATATTTTCAGTGACTCCGAACACGAAATTCCATTGGCGATGCAAAATTTTAGACAAACTCTTTGTTCGATGTTTATGTCCATTATGAAATTCGCTATACGCGCTAGATATGATATAACTAAAAACAGCACTGTATTTAATAAAAAAATACATTCAGCCGAACATAGAACCTCCTCCTTTTCAAAGTCGGTTAATAAATAACGGATGCAACTCAAACTCCGCGCCAAAATGGAAAACAGTTGTGCCAATCTAGTAACAACAAAAAAAACTAAAATGACATGGCCGGAATTAGTAGGGAGCTGTGCCCAAACTAAAAATATACCATTATACAGACAAACGGTACGTCGTATTAAAGCTTAAGAGTACGGTTTTACAGTAGTTTAATTTTTATGATCAGAGATAGAGCGAGAGACACTATAAATAAGATTTCAATAAAAAGCCTCATCATTTTGAATAGCAATGATTGACATCAATACAACAATGATCTACAATAACAGTGACAGTGACAGTAAGTTAGTATGAGAACGCCTTTAATTTTATGAAAATGTTCGAAACACTATCAGTAATACATATTCATAGAGGCTAGTGAAGAATGAGTCAAAAATCAAAATACCAAGTAAAACGTATTTACATTGATGAACATAATATATTGGTAAGACATAGTCACTTTCAAACATCGACATTTGCAATATCGAAGAAGAACTCGTCGTCTAACAGATATTTTTTGGATATTCAGGCGAATTAGCAAAAAATATACAATTGGACATGCAATAAAACAGTAAAAACATAACACTTGAATTTTTATTTAGTCATATAAATAAGTAAGTACAGACATTTGCTTTATTAAATTTATTTCTTAATATTATAACACATCATCACTACAATAATTACTCAGATAAGACACATTGAATGTTTTTATCCTCTCTTAAATCTCGAAACGAAGAACTAGATAGCTTCGAAGATATGATTGTTATCAGGGAATGAGGCTGATGCCGTTATATTTGCTTGATTAGCAACTGGTGGAATTGAAGGTAGTTTAGGTAATCCAGATTAATTTTCCTGTAGTTCGGGATAGCCTTGGAAGTCTTGCCATCCATTGCCAGACACTTATGACAAGTGCTACCCCTGCTGCCAGACACCCCAATTAGTACAAGAGTGAACCAAAACTCTAAATTAAAATTTCGAATCATTTAAAAAAAAAATGTACACTATGTTATCCACCAAAGTCCCACCAAAGGTTTTAAAAGGTGTTATGGCCCAGGCACAATGGTCCGCATAGCAATAAGTGTGGAAACCATACTCAGACATAACATTTTTTGTTAAATGATTCGAAAATGTGCGTGTGAACTGAGGGACCACACAAGTTTTTAACAAAAAAAAATCCAGGATTTAATAGTACTCTTAAAACAATTGTAGGACAAATCTGTGAATTTGTAGTCCAACATACTAAAAACTACAGCCCTTAAAGTGCGGTCCCTCAGTCCTCACAGGCCATCAGCCAGATCTCGAAAAGTATTAGAAAAAATGAACTGTTGTGACTACAGAAATTTTGCAGGTTTTTTTTTTTTGGGGAATTTGTAGACATACTTACTGAATTTTAGACCACAAAGCCCCAAAGATAAAAATAAAACGACTAAACTGTGGTCCCTCAGAAACAAAAATGTCTTAGTCAATATTACCGAATCTAAAAAATAAAATCTTTCTTTTTAGTAGGAATATTAAAATCCACCCGAATCCGAACCCGATTTAATAATCGCTATCCTTGAAGTACGTCAATATTTCTTTTCCATTTTTTTACAAGGTTTTTTTGTTTTTCCTACTAAAAATTTACGTAGAAAAAGAAAGATTTTATTTTTTAGATTAGGTAATATTGACTAAGACATTTTTGTTTCTGAGGGACCACAGTTTAGTCGTTTTATTTTTATCTTTGGGGCTTTGTGGTCTAAAATTCATTAAGTATGTCTACAAATTCCCCCAAAAAAAAAAACCTGCAAAATTTCTGTAGTCACAACAGTTCATTTTTTCTAATACTCTTCGAGATCTGGCTGATGGCCTGTGAGGACTGAGGGACCGCACTTTAAGGGCTGTAGTTTTTAGTATGTTGGACTACAAATTCACAGATTTGTCCTACAATTGTTTTAAGAGTACTACTAAATCCTGGATTTTTTTTTGTTAAAAACTTGTGTGGATTCGAAATGGTAATTTATAGATTTGGCTGTTCGAGATCACATGACTACGGTGTCTGGTTTTTTGTGGTAGCATAGATTCATTGTTGTGTTTCCTATTAGGAAAGTTACGGGGACGTGTTTCCTATATTATATTACATTTTTCTGAATCATGTTATTCGAGATCACATGGCTACGGTGTTAAGATTTTCGTTGTCGCGTGCATTACGTGTTTCGCATTAGTACATAAACTTACGGGGACGTGTTATTCGAGATTTCATTTTTCGGAATCATGTAACACACCCGGTTCCTGGTGGAGAGCATGACGTAAAAAAAGCCAGGAGGTTGGTTGGGGCCACCGATCGCAGTCGGTAACAGCTACCGGTGTTCGGAAGTCGCCACGTTTTATAACCCGCTCCCTGCTGTGCAGGTCTTTATTGCAATTGTAAGAACGGAAATAATATTAACAGTATGTAGTAACACAGGCAAGAAACCTTACGATGGACGAATGAATGTGTCAACATCCATTGAGGCGTCGTGCTCCATGGTAACTCATGCGATACGTAGAACGTTTATAACGGTTGAGAGGAGGTATGTTATCGTTATCACTTATACCGCACGTGCGCCGATTCCTCTGAAACAGAGTCGGGTTCGGCATTTTGTGTGGCCCGCAGTGACCAAAAGTGGCGAGTCACGGCCACTGCTGCAGCGTGTGTGGAGCGTCTATACGAAATATATATGAAACTATGTTATATCGCTGTTGCTGGCCATCAGAGGCTGTGGTCAGTGGTCTGTTTGCTTCGAGCCTTAGCAAAAAGCCTTCGATTCATCAGATACGCGCCCACCATCATGACGCACAACGCTGCCAAATAGCCCAAAATATGCGCCACATGATAAGTTGTAAAACTGGAGGTAAGTTGGGCAAGAGAACACTGAGCAACGTCGCAGCATCACGTGTATATTTGAGCGTTGCACGTCATTTTGGGGGACATTTTGCCCCCTAATTTAGAGGCTTTATAGAACCCTATGTGGTAATGTGAGCTGCGATTTAGGTAAGACTGAAAGCGAAACAGTTACTAGATGTTTTTAAAATCTGAGGCATATACAGCAAGATTGCAAGATGCGGAAGGATGCAAAAGAAGTAGGACAGTTGCTTTATTACTGTGAACACAATGGCAAGCGTATGGATCATTTGAAATAATGTAGATGTGTTGGATGTTAAAGAGCGAAGTTTCAAAATCACATGATATCGGTTCTAGAGCCATCGCAAACTAGGCGACTTGTCGCCGCGTCTAGTCTTGTCGAGGCATTGTCGTTTGCATTTGGCGTCTTGTCGCCGCGACTAGACGCGGAGCTGTCGCTAGTGTTGGCGACTAGTCGTGACAGACGTCGTGCAGGAAGCAGAGCTGTCGCGCGACTGTCGTCGCCTCGCTGGCCGCACGTTGTAGGCGAGCGGTCGGCGCTGTCCACGCGGTGTCCACGCGCTCACTGCTAGCAGTCGCCACGTCGTCGCTTTTTATGCATCCAAAATCTTCGTCTGTTATTTCTTGCGCTTCTCTCTTCATCCTCAAGTGCAATAGCAATAATTGCTAGTTTGCGCGTTGTGAATCGGGACATAGTAAAAAATACGAGTAACTTTAATGGAAACCGAGCGCAACCTGTATCTATCGCGAAAAGCGAGAGCGGTCGGCGGGTGGACATCTGGCCGTCTGCTAGCTGTCGCCGCGTGGACTGCGAGCAGTCGTCTTAGTTTAGGGCGGTGTTGGAGCAGAGTCGTTTAAGTGTGCTTTGACCTTTAGGGGGCATGTCTTTACGTCCCATGCATGCCACAGCTTGCACTTTATACGGGTTGTGAGAATATGTATTGTAAATTATTTATTTTGAAAGGGTGATAAATAAAAACTATTACAAATGAACAAGAAAGTTTATTATGTAAAATACCTATCTACTAAAAGCAATAATATAATTATTAATTATAACGTTATATTTTATTATAAACATCATAATGACGGAACCAACTCTTGTAACTGAATGATTCTACCACATGGTATACATATATTTAGTGCGTTTGAGTACTATTTTGTACCCTTCCTAAAATTTTTATACCTCACACGGTGTAAACGGAATTTCACGATAATGATGGCCCCGCCATTATAACGCGTTATAATGGCGGAATCAAGCTTGTACGCCAAAACTATAACGAATTTTGTCAATCTAATAAAACTAGTATTAAGTACGCGATTTAGTACTTCCGAAAATCAAAAATAGGTGACGGAGATAATATTAGTTTCTTTACAAAATATTTTATTTTTATTTTTGTAATTTTCAACGCCTGTTTAATTTAACGACAAAAATACGTCAGGTAAAAAGTTGCAGTTATATTTCGTGCAGGCAATTGATTATTATTTATTTTTATTATGGGGGCCAACAATATCGCGGAATTCAATTTACACCGTGTTAGGTACAAACATTTCAGGAAGGGTACAAAATAGTACTAAAATGTACTAAATATACACATGGTAGAATCATGCGGTTACAAGAGTTAGTCATTATGAAGTTTATGTTATATTTATTTTAAAATAACAAAAAACTGGCTACATAATTTTTTTAATATGTTAAAAATGTAAAAAAATATAACATTGTCACAAATCGGCTAAGCTCTTCTCTTGATTGGAACGCACAGTGCTGCGTCGCACGTCATGTTCGTTCAGTCACTACGATGCAGTATGAGTCAAGGGGTGACAAAATTTATTTGAATATTGTTTGCAGCTACGGCAAAATGAACTGATAACTTCAACGCCCACAGCATCATGACGCTGTTTTGGAGCCACTTACAGCAGCTTTCTTTGCTCCAATCAAGAGATCAAAGTTCCATTAAGGACTTAATCGCATCTTCATGGCTAGATTGTCATTGACGACATTGTTCATAGATTGTCACCGAATATCATTGTTTGGGAAATAAATTTATCCTCATCTAGTTTAAACTGACGAAAAAATTTACTCGTAAAATGTTTAAAAAAAAACTTATTTGCAAAATAAATATCGTTTACCATTTATGAAACACTGACATCGACGTTATTTGAACTCAACAGACATTGCACGAGTGGTAATAGCGTCTCCAGTCCGATGCGAAGGTTTTCTGTTACAAACTCAGGCTAATGTCATCATAACAAAGGCCATAAATCGAACCTCTTACATCCAGGGTCTAGCTTACTAGGTTCTCCTTCAAGTATAACTTTGAAGCAAAATGGTTTAAACAGCCAGCCATTACCTTCGTAAAACTTACTCATGAATTCCACCCTGAAAAGAACAAAAAATAACCAATGAAGTTGGAGCCTGGTGTGCATTACACAAATAGGTCAAAGAACACAAAAATGCATTTCAGGATTCAATTGTTAAGAATTTAATTATTATTTTTTATATATTTATTTATTTCAGGACCCTAAGGTCTTGGACCTTTGAAAGGCGCACGAGGAGCCGAAAGCAACTAGCAAAGGACATTTTAGACGCTTCTAATGGAACGTGGTACTAACCGGTGATTACCCCTGTACGCGCTATGCTAGTGCATCCAAGGACAACCCCCGGTTGGTGAGAAACTATTGCGACACGTGGAAAATTAATATAATATAAGGCTATGGTTTTAGGAGTCTTAAGTGGACTTATAGTTACGAGCAACTATGTTAAGACTGAGGCGCCTGCCTGAACAATGATAGGTATTATAGTACATTATGATATAAGTGTGTAATGTTAGTGATTCACTTTGTGAGCAAGTGTATTGAAAAAATATTATCTCTTTATTTTTCACTAGGGGCTCGTCCCGGCTTTGCACGGGCAATAAATATAGCCTGTTACTCAGGGTGAATGTAGCTTTCCAATGGTAAAAGAATTTTTGAAATTAACATAGTAATTTTTGAGTTTATTTATTACAAACATAAACACAAAAACACAAATTTTTCTCTCTCTAAAATATTAGTTTATATAAAGAAAATATTTCTTAAAAAAAAAATTAAAAACATTTAAAAATATTAAAAAAAAAATATTGTTATTATTTGTTTAAAAATAGTGATCTTAAATTAGTAATCTATCAGGTTTTGAGTGGAAGTGAACTAGACCAATCAACCGACGTAATTCGAGCCTTTCTAAATATATAAATAAAAGTATCATGAACTTACCCATATAATAGTAAAATATTGATAATATAATTTGAATCTATTTTTTCATAGAATACTACCTGAATACCTACCTATTATAAATCGTAACAAAAATAATAAAATGAGTAGCCTCTCAAACCTACCAAATATTACAAATGAAATTCAATAATATAAATAAAATAATATCATCGTAATTACGGAGGAGTGCAATCATAAACATGTGACACGAGATATGTTTTTTATGTGTGTCTAAAGAGAAACTGACTGGATTCCAACGGATAGCCAAAACTACCAGGGCTAGGAATAAGAAATTTTGTTCAAAACACACCTTTATGACGTAGCTGAGCACTAAGAAAGGGTTTTTAGAAATTCATTCTTTAATGTGGTTTAAAAGGGGAATTTCAGGCAAGTATACTTGAAACTTAGCACGAATAGTAACCTAAGTCAATCACTAAAGGTTATTTGTATCTATACTAACATTATAAAGAGGTAAAATTTGTTTTTTATTTTATTTTATTATTGCGCGGGCGGCGCAGAGGCTTCGTACGAATATGAAACGCACGCGCGCAGTTTGAAAGCGACTCGCGAGCGGTTCGAAAGCGGCTCGCGAGCTACGCATTCGCCAGGTCGTGTTACACATTATGATTTGTAGATCTACAATCAATTCAACTTACCAGTGTAATCTAAGGCAATGAAGGAAAGCGGATAAACCCTCCATTACCACAAGGATAGAGAGAGTGAAGAAGGCCCAGATTGCGAAAACTGGGACCAACCGAAAAGCGCCCGATATACCATGAACTTTAAGGCTCAGTTTTGCCAGAATCATGTTCCACAACATCTCGGAAAGTTCTGAAACAATATCAACGCATGCATTAGTATGCTTATGTAAAGAAAACATGCATTAGTACGATTTTTCATTAAACTTGTAAAGATGGGACGCGGTGACATTATCGACCCTTTTATGAAGTAACCCAGATGCATATTCCAATGGGTTGTCTCTCTTCTATTTGAAAAGCATTTATTTGACCATTACATGCTTGCTGTATAAACTTTAAAAAAGACTTTGACCCCTGACTTTGTGTATTCCTATATGGGTATTTCTTCTCAGGGCACTTGGACAGCAAGGAAACACCGGTTTCATCTTATTTAAATTGACGAAACAATGGACGTGTAGAAGTGTTCTTAAAAACCTATTTGCAAAATAAATATCTTTTATCAATGACTGCTACTACCACACAACACACCAAACAAAAACAATACAACACAACACAACAACCTGCAACAACACTTCATGCTACTCTAACGTTCTACTTATTAGAGTTTCTATTAACATAATAATTATAATATTATAATATAATATACTTAATAATAATTAAAAAAATATTGAAAAATGTAATATGAGTTAAAAAATGAATAAAGGGAATTATAATATCAGGAAAGCCCTAACTATCGCTGACGATGTTTTTTCTAAAAAGCTAAAAGAGGCCTCGTTTTCCTGATAATTAATTCTATAACAACGTTGTGAGCATGTCTCTACACAGTGGCATTACTGCGGTAGGCGACTCGACGAATGACATTGAAGAGCAAGACATTGGTTTGCGGCCATTTACTTTTGCTTGTGTAGACTCCAAGGCGCCTAAGGGCTATATTTCACTGGCGGCGTGACCAGTCACCGCTACCAACAAAATGTATGCAGCTCTATAGAGAGTTACTCACCTGGTGTCCGTTTCGTTACACAACCAATTTGGTGGCGCGACCAGCCAGATGTCTGTAGGGTGTCTATATTATATATATAGGTATAGCCCTTAATATCCCTTAATAATTTAATATAATATATAATATAATTTATATTTATGTAATATTTTTTGGTTGGATTTGGCGGGAAGAATTGCCCTGGTGTCTGGTGTTGCCCGGAAGACACGGTGGAAGTCTGTTCCGGGTGGGTGAAGCACCGCCGTGTCCTTGTTGAGGCGATCGGTGGCGGGAACCTCTTTTGTCCGACACCAGTTGAAATGTTCGGAACTCCATCAAAGTTGAAATGTTCGGAAAGAGAAATGGAAAACAGAGATGTTCAGCAGATAGAATAAATCCACTCAAGTACACCAATAATAATGTCACTATTTTAGAAGTGAAAAATCGTCGTATAACTCTTCCCGATATGGATGGAGCGAGAAAGAATTATCAGATTTTGACTGACTAAGACCCATCTGTGTTCCTTCAGTTGCCTTTTGCGTTCCAGAGCTACGGTAACTTTTTCAAACACTGCCACAATCCGCAACTAACATGGAAGGGCATCACTAGGGCTTCGTTCATTTTCCTGACATATCTTTGAGACGCGCTGCTCATTGCTAGACGTTTTCAAGCCCATACTCTTCCAACGAGCCTTTCGGTTTTGGTTTACCATAATGCCACTTCGTCCTTTTTCGTCCGATATCTCTTTGAAATGCGCTCGATCTGAATATCAGGATGGCGACCAGCCGATTTTCTTTTAAGCTGAAGGCACGTGAGCATATTCGCAAGAAGTTGGTAAAATCATCACAGCACTAATTGGTTGGATTTGTTTTTTCATTACAACTTTGCTTATTTATATGTACGTATCTAAGTATGTAAATACATATAATGGTAAATACTATTGTATTTGTTTCTCTTTTGTTTGTCTATGTATTAGTTTATCGTATTCGTTTCTCTTCTGTTTATCTATTTATTTGTTTGTAAGTTGCACCTGACATGTTATGTTTCTGCACCACCCTAAGGTAAACTGGTAGATAATGCCGTCCTTATACAGTGTTATGTGCATAAAGCTTTAAATAAATACATGCACCATGAGGGTCCGTATAATACGACTATGGGAACATGGTAGCTGCGTTTTTGTTGAGTTTTCAAAAGCACATATAAACCATACAAAAATTTATACCGCGTGCTATACAGAAATAGTCTGGGTGTATTGTGTGTGTCATATGCACGCACCCACCGTTCAAGAATAATTATTAGCGTGTGACAGAATTACCTAGAATAAAATTTATGCTCGGTACTAGAGCGCCAGTACTTACGTGAATGAGCAAGTGACAGAGCCCACAGCCGGAGATAAGAAGCTGTATGTGATATAGTACTGAGAACAAACTCAATAGTGTGTACTCCTTGGAGTACTATCAACTCGCCAAACGTAACTTTGAATTTGTCCACATCTTGTGCTAGTTGCAGTGCAACATTTGGATTTTGATCTCCCCTCTTTTTGTAGTTTTTAAGTTTTTCCTACAAGGAACGCTGTTGTTACTACACGATGGCATCAAAATCGAACTAGTGGAACGTTTTGTGAGACGGGTAATATAGTAGCGTGCAAAAAATCGGCCAAGTAAGAGTCATAGGTACTCGCACACCGAGGCTTTTGTTAAAATATTAATGGTTAATTCCCGAATAGTCTGGGTGATTTTCCCGAATAGCAAAATAGTATTTTTATATGATGCACATTAAAAATTTAGTACTCAAAATTGTTTCTATACCAGCCCACCTAGCCTAGTTACAACTGTTTCGTTTGAGGCGTGGCCGACTCGACTATCAACGATAGAGAATCGAAACGAACCGGTCGTAACTTGGCTAGGCCTGCTGTACTATGTGACCTCGCTTCATGACAAGTTTGAAGTTTTTAGAAGTATAATTTTTTCACTGTTGCTTGGTATTTCAAGCAAGCAGACCTGATTTTTTATATTAATTTCAGCTTGAAACTTCTACGCGTTCCGAAGAAAAAGAGTCTTGACAGTCGGACAGACGTGTAGACGGAAAAAACACAAAGTGATCTATAAGGGTACCGTTTTTACAAACTTAGACACGGAACCCTAAAATGGGGAAAATTTAAAGAAATACTAGAATTGGTTACAATAACTATCAATAATGGTTTTAACGTAGCGGTAACTTCGTATAAATAGTATAGAAAAAAACAAATACAACATTTTTTTTAGTATATGCAAAACCTGAATATAGTTTGTTCAGAATCAGTAACTGAATCGATTCCAATAATTTATACACCATGTTCAAATTTTTCCCAAAAATATTTAAAACAGGTTACAAGTAGACACCACAGTAAAGTTGTAAGTACAAAATAGGTCACGGCAGGTCATAGCGGGCATTAGGCGTCAGCGTACAGCTGGATGTGAATGTGTGGAAGCAAAACCACCCCTCATTCGCCCAGGTGGCTCTGTGACCATGTGTATTTATATCGCCAACCAGGTACCATAACTGATTTATAACTTTGTAATTTTTCATAATACAGTTTTGAAATTTTGCACACAGATCTTCTTTTTTCATAAAAATTCTAGACAGTTGTTTCAGGTTTCACAAACTAAAAATAAGTTTGTACCTATACAAAAGCACTGGAAGCAAAATACGCACCAAAGCCTTTTTCCGTTGTACTGAATTGCTGTACATTTTATAGAATGGTTTACCAAAGAGCAAAATAGGCACACATGCCACAGCAATGAATACCAAAGTCACTTGCAATAACCTCTGATTCGGAAACATGTATGCTTTTTTACACCCCTCGTTTGCTGGCTTTGTTTCAGACATGAGGACCATGTCAATAAATAGTAAAAGGATCTGAGGAGCACAAGCAGTGTTCCTCTCGTCGTCCACTGCAAAGAAAAGACACATTTAAAATATTTCTAGCTGTATATCAGACTAGCTTTTACTCTGAACGTACGCATATCTGCTAGCTTGGGCCGAGGGCCAATTTATTGGTATTGCTTAAGTTACGTGATAAAAAATATTCAATTTTGTTTAATCTCCTTGAAACAAAAAGTTACAAAAGTTAACATATAAAAGAAAATCTATAATACTCGTATAAAAGGAGTGTAACTGCAGTTAATTTCTCTTTATAAATGTATAGATTTTTTTAACACACAGCCAAATCCACTGGGTCCAGGAACGTGTAATTTTGCACAAAGTTTCCTTTTATGATTTAGGCGAGCACTAAGAAGCGGTTTTTGAAAATTCAACTTTTAAGGAGGTGAAATTGATAATTTTAAAAAAGTGGTTTTATGGCAAATATTCCTTGGGCCGATATATTTCGACAATTATGTAATCTAGTAAGATTACAAGTGTACTGAAGTGCTTACGTCGACATTAGTGCGTTGATTTCGCGTGCTATACATCAGACCGCTTCGCAACCGAAGGACACCGCGAGAGATAATAACTATATACTTTTTACTTACGAGCTTTAGGAGAGTACATGAACCATTTTATGAAAATCATAACAACCAGCCAAAAGAAAATTAATGTTAGGAACAAAAGTTCAGGAATAAATTGTAGAACTATGCAATAGTAACGTTTGAAATACCTGAAAACAAAAAGTTAGTTTATAATAAGGCATTGTTCAGACCAAATGTATTGTCGGCCGCTAATTGTGAGCGCGCGTTACGCAGTTTTTTATCCAAATATATATTAACTTTTTTTCACATCGAACCCTCTATACGTTATTGCGTAGTGCGTTAACGCTGACTCTCGGCGGCCGATTATTGAACTACTCAAAGCAAGCTTCTCTTTTGTTTATACAAGTAGCGTATTCTACGCTATAGCATAATGTCGGCTGATGAGAACGCATACTGCAGACTGAATCAACGTTCACACTGGGGCTGACAGTGAGCATACTCACAATTGGTGGCGGACAATACGTTTGGTATGAACGAGTCCCTAGGTTAAAAATAGCGTAATACAGCTTCATTTTCAGGTTAACTACCTTATTAATTTTTGACTAATAGCCGTGGCCTCGATATCTCGACTACGGAATCCTGCGAGGCTTTAATCGGCTAGTGGTTGGTTATTTCTCAGTAATATAATACTCATTTAATTTTTTTTTGTAGCCACTTATCGGTAACTCATAAATACGTTTCTAGAGTCTGACCAACGAATGATGGCACAACAAAAAGGAGGCCGAATTTAAAAATTCTGAAGCTGTTCACCCTGACTATACGCTGCTTAAACGATGTTGATACTTTTGATTATTTATGATTATATGCGATACATGTTCATTTAACAACTAGCCTTTTCCCGTGAATTCGTCCGCGTAGAAGGCGAAAATGTTGCTATTAGGTTTTTTGATTGATTTTGTTTTATTATAATCAATATCTCTTGCCCGTGACTTTGTTCGCGTATAAGTTGGAAATATTGAAGAGAAATATCCAATCGTATATGACAAAAACATATCGTGTTTAGGACTTAAAATGATGATAAGATTGTTTACTCCTTAGCTTTACGAGCACTTAACTTAGCACTTAGCATGTTGTTCTAATCTTTATTGTAATTATGTGTAATACATAATAATTCCATACAATAATTATAAAAAATATAAGTGAGTTTGTTTCAATATCTTTAAAGCAATTATGTCAAAAATACATTTAAAGTTTCTATCCGCGCGTTTTTGCCTCTCCTATAAAATTTACTTTTTGGCACATACTGTTGTTTACCTCTGAGGTACAGAATTCGATCCAAAACTCCACATAAGCGACGGTTTGGCATACCCTACCCATGCCAAACTCAAACTGTTAGAACAGCGCATTCGCATAATTTCTTTCTCTTTCTTGGACCTTTTTTTTTTAATTTAAAAATACTAAGAATTTAGGTACGCATTTGTGAATGTTGTGCACGCCTGTAATCGTTTTGTTTGCACTATACAATCTTCTGAATGTTAAATGGAAAAATATTGTAAACAAATTGTTGGTGTGCCATAATAAAATAAAAAAAAAGTAAAAAAAAAGAGTTGTAACGCCCGTTTACTCACGACACACAACTCTACCATTTACACGTGCCACTACCAGTGATTTCCAATTTCAAACAAACAATTTGTGCGCCCTAGTGGTAGTGGAGCTAGACCAGCAATCAAGCATTTTTATTATCTTCAATATAATCCTATATGACTTATATGTCAACTGAACTGAACTTGTATGTTGCTTGCCTGCATAATGTGCGTTTAACTTTTCGAATACTATTAGATACACAATAGAAAGACCATGAGAGAGATCGCTGGCGTTCGCTTGGAGTTTAATGAATTAACGCAAAATTTTAATTTCGTTTATATAATTTATTTACTATAACATTCACAAACAGAACATCAAAATTATCCAAATTGGAAACTGTTGCACAACGAGGGCATTTTTTTCCGGGAGTGTTCCACTTTCCTTGATTAATAGACCCTTCTTTTTTATTCTTTTCAGTGTTCTCACGCTTAATTCTGAAAACGGAAATCACAATTATTTCGTAACAGTTTAATGATACCACTAAAAAAATAAGACATAATTAAAACAATCAAATGTCATAATATACATAATACAACAATATGCCTATTATTTAATTTAGTCATCCATAAGCGTCTTCTATAAACAACAGTAAATGATTTTTAAATCTAAAAGGTCTGAAAGGAGAAAAATACCTGTCATTGAAAATATTATTTTTTATGTATTGTGATTCAGAAGTCGATATTTCAATTTCTTCAAGAGTTTTCAATGCCTTTGCCGTTCTGGTAATTTACAGTTTCACCTGCTCATTGTCTATATCTCTAAAGTATATTAAAGTATTACTCATTGCAATTTGTTATAAATAATCGAAAAGTATCAAGCTATTTTACTAGATATTCAAAACACTAACCTATATATGAACTTATAGTATCCAGCCGTCGCATTTTCTGTACAGATTTCCGATTAATCTCACTTTTTTTGGTTTTGACTTTATCAATCATCTTGAAGAGAAACCTCTTTGTCGAATTATTTATTGTATAAAGCATTATTATAATAAAACAAACGAAAATAAGATGCCCGTAAACACAAGATGAATAAAGTTTGAAACGTCAACGACACATTTTTGACAGAGCTTAATTTTTTTTTAAATGCTGCCATATATTATGGATATTAATCAATAATTCAGTTCCATCTTTTGTTGGTCAGAGTCTAGCAATTATCTATGTTATATTGTTTCGTCTACTTATTGAACTTAACTACGAGTTATGGAAGTAATCAGGCGATCCAAGGTCACATCAGGAAGCATCTGCAGTTATCGCTATCAAGGAAGCATCTGCAGACAGGAATTCTGTTCCATATACATATAGTGAGATCCCTTGGCTGTCAAACTTTTGTCATTTTATAAAAGCTGATAAGTTTGCCAGTGCATGTCCCCAATACAGATGGGAACGATTCCTTTATATGAAGTTTCAGTTATGGTGGCTATAGCAGATAACACAGGTGACAAAAGTGTGTAATACAGCAACGTAAATTCGTTTAATTATAATACATAACCAACTTAATAGTAGGGCATCGTTCCTAAATGTGTTGGGGGACATGCTTTGACAAACTATCAGCTTTTATATAATGACGTATTGTGCGTTTCACGTAAAAGGTTCCTTCGCCGTAATGTTGGCTCCCCTGCCTGTCTACAGAAAAAAGAAGAGAAAAAGAAAAGAGTGGCCTACTCTACCAAAATTTTTTGCATGAAATGTGAAACGAAATCGATTTTAACGGTACTCGCACTACGTTATGAAGAATTATGAGGGGAATGGGATTTTATTTAAAAACAAGCTGGTCTAAAAGGGAGTTGTTAATGGAGAAGTACGATATTGTGGCGTGGCGCAAAAGAATTGCAGGACAGTCAAAATGGTGCCCAGCGTCGTATATTTTATTCAAAAATAGTTTTTACAGTTTCCAAAAGAAAAAAAAAACAAACTTAAAAGACAATTGTCAAAAGTAACGAAATATCAGTTTATCTCCCCAATTTTAAGTAATTTCATTGTTCAATATATAGCAACACTGTTTTTCCGTATTGCCAACGTTACAGCGAAGGAACCTCTTAAGTGAAACGCACAGTAAGGCAGCCACTGGCTCTTAGGCTATTATATGTACCCCATTCACATTAAAATACCTTGGCAAAGACTGTAATCAGATTACATCGCTGGCCATGCCATGGAACACAGATTTGAGCTCTCTTGACAATGCAATGACTTGGTTATCTTTTACACTAGTACTATAAAGAGGTAGTTTCTTTTTTTTTATTATTTTTGGTAGGTAAGCTCTGAAAGTACTGGTTCGATTGCTAAATTTTTTTCACTGATAGAAAGCTGTTTTACTCTTGAGTGACATAGGCTATATTTTATGTACGCGAGCAAAGCCACGGGCATAAGCTAGTGTTTAAATAAAGATACACGTCACAATCAAGTGCACCTGCTGCCTAGCTAGCCTACTTACGTGTAATTGAATAAACTGAGTATTATGCCAAACAACATATGAATGATTCCAATAATTACAGAAATTTTCATTTTAAACGAATTCTCGAACATTATTTTATTTTTCGCCAACTGTAACAAAAAGAGAAAACAACGTTTTAACAGTCATACAATTTGGCTTTTGAACACTAAGGCTTTTTACACACATACATCAGTCACGTCGCCGTTCAATTGGTGAACACTCACGGCAATATAAGGGAGAAACCTGTGTGTGAGAATAACTGAAGCGACGGCCGTTCACCATCCCGCACTGGGCTTTAGTGGTGGGTTATATCCCATTTCCTCTCGATGAACTATTCGTGTATATTTAAGCGAATTCTTGAACGCTTTGATAATAAAATTGGTCCCGGTAGGTAGCGTTGCAATCGGGTGTTCCATTTTTCTGATGAAAATCCGGTTTTCGGACTAGACTTTGTCATACATCTGTGTCAAACGAGACTTGGGTAGAGTCCATTTCACGAAAGAAGTCCCGCAGACGCAGCGCTGTATTCGCGCGACATAATGTTGCCACGGTTAAATATGGGGAAATCAGGGGAAATAATTTATAGTTCATTTACTTTCATTTTATTAACTAGGTACCTACTCGAATAGTTAGATAAGAAAAAAAATGTTTTATAGAATGTATTTTTAATATAATAGGTACCATTTGATGTCCATACTGCTAAGGTCAGATTAGTGAAAAATAAATCTTCCTGTAATTTCTAAAATATAAAATGGAGATGTTCGACAAACTTTAAATTAGAAAAATAAAATAACATTTAAAACTTTTATTCAAATTTTTATTGAATAATTATGATCGGTCATACTATGATCACTGTCAGAAGAGTGAATAGAAACAGAATCAGATTCTATTTCACTATCACTAGCCGTGGATATAATTATTCGATCCATTGCTTCATCCATAAGACCATCATTTTCCCGACGCCGCTGTTGCGCCTTCTTTTGTAACTCTCGTTACAGTTTTCTCTGAAACACCTGCAATAAAATGAACAATAAAAAAAAAATTAAAATTCAAACAAAGATTATTTTCGTATTTAATTACATTATTGTTGAATATAACTTTACAAATTTTTGTTGTGTTGTGTTAATTCCTTTTCAAATTTTCCTTAACAAAAATCGTGCATTAAAAAACAAAAAACTTAAAAAATCTGTGTATATGGCAGCCCCAAAATTTACCTGTCATGGCGGCGACTCTTTTACGAACATTGCTTATTGGTATTAAAACACCGCGATTCTTGTGTTCCGCTTCACAGAACTCCTTCACCTTTAATATCATTTCTCAACCTGCACTTTTTACAACTTTTGGCATCGTAAATAAACCTTATAACGCACTAATCCAATAATAAACTCACAAAATATCTACCACAACAAACGCACCTTGATAACATCGACAAACGACAACATGGCCGATCTCCCCATCTGTCAAATTTAGTTCCACAATTGTCCGCGGGAGTTCTTTCGTGAAATGGACTTTTAATTATTAGGTTAAAATGAAATCTGAATGTCAACAATGGTTCAATAATCAAGGTTGATTAGGAGATCTTGATCATTGTTTACTAATAGAACCTTATAAAAAAGTATTGAATATAAGTATTTTTTTAATGACTTAATATTATTATGGAGCTTTTTAACAATAAAAAATGCAAAAGATTTTATTTAGAATATGCCTATTTCAGTCTCTTTAATGATATTCATATTACAAAAGTAGGATATATTTGTTAAGATATAATAGTGTCCTTTGTAAGTATAAAGTAATAACATAAATCTGGAATCTTATGAGAAATCTGATTCTAAATATTCTATTCCGCTTATTGATTCATCATCACTAGCCATATAACGATCAACATCTGTTGTAGAACTATCATCATCTCAAGAAACAAGTGACTGACAACTGAAATTCGTGTTGCCAACAACAGATTTGTTATTTCGTTTAAAAATTCTCAAGTCGTTTGACTTTTTAGACAGTTTATACATACAGTGCACTCTAGGTGCTGTCAAAAAGTCTTAATAAATTAAATATATTTATTTACCTTCCACGTCGGATCTTCACCAAACATGTAAGGTTTTTTTGTATCTAGAGTAGGATCCAAGTCGAAATACGGATCTTTCGCCAAATCATTAACACTAATATAGTTAATCCAGTATGACGGTTGTAGACAGAAGGCCCTTGAAAAGATGTCATTGTAACAAAAGCCAGTGAACATGCTAAATAATCCCATCAATAATACCACATATCGACCTGAATGAAAGAAAACGGAAGAACAATTTAAAAAAAATGAAAATAAATATAAATACGATAAAACACCGTGTAAGTCATACCTCCAAATAAAATGTTCCAGATTTCATTCGTTGACTTGTGAACCATGAAATATTTTTCGTTCGAAACCATCCAAGCGCCGAATAACACTAAAATTAATCCGTGGCCAAAGTCTCCGAACATTATTGCAAACAGAAATGGAAAGGTGATCAGTGTGTATAGTCCTGAGGATAAAAATCGTAGAAAAATAAGCAAAATGTAATTTTATTTTCCGTTAATCTCGTGTGGTCGCAAGCGGGGCTTCGAAGTACCTGATCCTGACATTTTAAGTGTCTTTCCATGAGGTACTTGTCAGTAGCTGCCCGGAGTTAGGAAGACGGTGATGTGACAATCTCGTGTTTCGGAAAGCATGATCACTGATCTCTTTCTGGTCGCGTGTTAGGATGTTGTTGGGTCTACCTTGGAGGTGCAGTGCCTCTGGAATGTTTGCTGAAGCGCACACTGATGGTTTCTAGGCCATCATGCGCAAAAAACACGTCCCCTGCTAGCCTGTATACGGAGTAGCAACAACAGCATTCTAAGCAGAATTGCTGTACGTTTTTATTGTCTCTATCAAAGTGAGTCATGTATTGTACTCGTATAGGTGTGGTCAATCATGGCAAATAAGGCGCTGCACTGATACACTTTTTGTTCCAGTTACCAACAACGAACATTTTTGGACCGTCATGAGTATGTTTTAAGTGGAAGCAACTGGAGACTAAAAATGTTTACGTATACGCAGGCAGTGAATGATTTCATACTGGTTCTATAGAAATCTAATATTTATCGGTAGTTTGTATCCGACACAAGACACACGTTTGCGCCCTGCCTAAGTCGTAAAAATTTATAAACGTAAATATAATTTGTACTAGGTTTAGATTTCTATGGGTCTATGCCACCCAAAATAGAGTTGTTATTAAATTAAAATATTGGAAACTATGCGTTAATAGATATGTATAAATGCTTTAAAAAATTGAATGCATTGGCTAAGGACAGAAAAGAGTGGAATAACGGAAGGGAGGCCTTTGCCCTGCAGTGGGACACAACGGGCTAATAATAATAATTGTACCCACGTCGACCGCACGTAAAACATCGCCGTGTGCTTTTTTCAGCTTTTTAGTAACGCTCGTATTGTTATAAAATAAATTAAAACCTTTTCCTGCTCTAGGTGAAACGGGAAGGAGTGTCAAACTTTTACTGACTAAAACGAGTTGCCATGATTAAAGAAGTGTTGCAAGCTATTTTATTTAGATTTCGAAGGTGGGAGAATATTTTGGTAGTTCAATAAGTGGTTTGCTAATCAGATTTTGGAGGCCCCCGAACTTAGGGGCCCCAACGCACTGCCCCGCCTGGCCCGTCGGTAGCTGGGTGTCCGATGCTTACCTGGATTCAACTCCCTATAAGTGGAGGAACCGTAAGCATTGACAAGATTTTGAAATCCTCTCGTGAAATTATTTGTTCGATGGAAAGTAGGGGGGGCTTCAGTTGTATTAATCTTTGACATGAAAGAAGGTACGTTGGATTCCATCTGGTCCTGAAAGAGTAGCATAAAAAGACATTAACATAAAAATAATAAGTTGGCGAATCAAACTCGCTTTTTTTTTTAATTGATTTAAACTAGTGCTTGATTGCGATCCCACCTGATGGTAAGTAGCGAAGCAATCGATGGTGAGGCGCACTAGTTTATTAAGAGCCTATTCACTCTAGCCTTGAAGCAGCAGGTAAACTATTCCAGTCCTTCGACGTACGCGGTATAAATGACGAGGCGGAACGCTTAGTCCGGACCGTAGCGGGTTTCAACAACGTAAGGGTGAATATTCGCCGTACGTCGGGTTGTCCGATGGTAGAATTATGATGGCGGAATGAAGTCATGCAATTCCTGCGCACACTCTCCAAAATGCATCCTGTAAAACACCGAAAGGCTGGCTACCCTACGCCTGTGCTCAAGGCTTTGAAGGTTAGACTTAACCAAATCCGGATTACCAATTAGCCTCTTTGCACGCCTTTCTACTGAGTCCAAAGCTGCCAGGTGGCATTTTGCAGCACCAGCCCATATGTGACTGCAGTACTCCACACACGAACGGACCTGTGCTTTGTATAACATTAAAAGCTGTCCCGGTGTGAAGTACTGCCGGACCTTTGCAAGAACGCCTAGTTTCTAGCAGCTACCTTGGCTTTGGACTCAATGAACCGCCCAAAGTTAAGGTCTGCGGGAATTTCAACCCCCAAGAGCTAAAGGCGGTCGGTGTACTGCAGGGATAAATTCTGAAAAGTAGGAGCCAAGGTGCACGGGGTCCTTTTGGCGGTGAACAGACACGCTTGTGTTTTGGCGGCGTTGAATCCCACCAGATTGGCTTCACCCCACTTGGAGACTGCCTGAAGTGAGAAATTCGTTCGCTCTACCATAGCCTCTCTTTCGGACCGGATTAGCTCCTTACTAGCCCGAGCACTGGGCACGCTCACCGTTGGTCCTTACCAATAGTGTGATTTTTTTTTTTTTTTTTGATAGCAGTGGTGGCCGAGTGGTAATGGCTCCGACTTACGAGTTGTAGGTCGCGGATTCAAACCCTGCCAGGCGCATTACTTTGTGTAATTTATTTCATCACCACTGCTCTCAAAACGGTGAAGGAAAACATCGTGAGGAAACCGGCATGTCCTAGAACCAAAAATTCGAAGACATGTGACATTCACCAACCCGCACTGGGCCCGCGTGGTGGATTACGGCCCATTCCCTTTCCTAGAGAGGAGACCTGAGTCCCAGCAGTGGGAACATTAAAAAGGCTGATGATGATGATGATTTTTTTAAATCTTATTTTAAGTTACATTTGAGTGGCATCACCATGCCTGCACCCACCATCACGCTGCTTTATTTTACTTTTTGTTAAATATTGCAATATACGCTGAGATAGGAGCCTTTTTGGCCTCGCACAGGTCTTTTATTTCTAAACTTTTAATGTTATTTTTTTATTTTTATTTTTTTAATATTAAAAATTTATAGATTTAAGTAGTTATTTTTATTTTATTGTTGTTTGTCGTGTGAAAAATGTTTTTCTTTCTTTCTTTATTGGAAGTTAAAACGAAGTTCCTTATTGCGCGTTGTGAAAGGGGGCTAGACGGAAAAAATTCTCACGAAAAGTTGTACCGACACTTTTACTGTCAAAATGTAAATTCAAGATGGCGGCTGCAAGAAATTATCAACTTTTTCGTCATGGGTGTCGTTTTCATGGTTTTCGAGGGTGTTGAAATCGATAGTACTGTCAAAATGTAAATCCAAGATGGCGGCTGCAAGAAATTATAAACTTTTTCGTCATAGGTGTCGTTTTCATGGTTTTCGAGGGTGTTGAAACCGATGGTAATGTGTCAAAATATAAATCCAAGAAGGCGGCTGCAAGAAATTATCAAGTTTTTCGTCATGGGTGTCGTTTTTATGGTTTTCGAGGGTGTTGAAACCGATGGTACTGTCAAAATATAAATCCAAGATGGCGGCTGCAAGAAATTATCAAATTTTCCGTCATGGGTGTCGTTTTCATGGTTTTCGAGGGTGTTGAAACCGATGGTACTGTCAAAATATAAATCCAAAATGGCGGCTGCAAGAAATTATCAAATTTTTCGTCATGGGTGTTGTTTTCGTGGTTTTCGAGGGTGTTGAAACCGATAGTACCGTCAAAATATAAATCCAAGATGGCGGGTGCAAGAAATTATCAAACTTTTCGTCATGGGTGTCGTTTTCATGGTTTTCGAGGGTGTTGAAACCGATGGTACCGTCAAAATATAAATCCAAGATGGCAGCTGCAAGAAATTATCAACTTTTTCGTCATGGGTGTCGTTTTCATGGTTTTCGAGGGTGTTGAAACCAGGGACCGTTCTGGTTACCCAATAAAGGGGTTTTAAAAGACACCCATATCGAAAAAGTTGATAATAAGAAATTATCAACTTTTTCGATATGGGTGTCTTTTTCATGGTTTTCGAGGTTGCTCAAGCCGATAGTGCTAGTCAAAAAGTAATTCTCTCAATTTTTTATCGAAGTTCCTTATCGCGCGCTGTGAAAGGGGCTAGACGGAAAAAATTCTCACGAAAAGTTGTAACGACACTTTTTGCTATAGTAAGCTATTGTAAGCCGTGAGGCGTGCGCATATTTCTCTGTCTGTCTCTCTCTCTCTCTCTCTTATATACATATATGAACTTCGTTCCATCCGGGTGTCCCTTGACACCTCTCAGGACTGTATTTGTTCTATGACTTTTACAAAACATAATTCATTTACCAAAAACAAACCTTCAAGATTTCGTTGTTCTATCTAACACATTTCTACTCTATATTTTGCTATACCTACTTACGTCTGCATCACGCGACACAACAGCATCAAGCACGCCCGCCGCCCGATCCCCGCTCCCCTCCGCTATTGTACTATCGTTTGCGTCGCATGACGCAAACGATAGTATAAACGATAGAAAGTTCTAAATATTATGAAGTCTATGCAGACTTCATAATATTTAGAACGTTCAATTTAATTATTTTTATTTTTATATGAAAATTCGATGAACTAAAATATGACAATTTTTAAAGGTCATAGAACAAAAGTTATGTTACCTGTGTTTTACAAATAACCCTTTATAGCTCCATCCCTTTAACAATAGGTATTTAGGTCATGGTCAGGTCGAGACGGCGCGGGAGAAGAATGTGTGGAATGACTTTGAGGAGGCCTTTGCTCAGCAGTGGACCACCAAAAGCTACGAAAAAAAAAGTAAATAATAACCCAATAACTTACGGAAACATCAGATAATACTTGGTCGACATTTTTCAAGTCCTCGTCCGGTATCCAACACTCACCAACCAGAGACTTTTCAAATTTGAACTCATTCAGAACGTGATATATTGCCTTAGATTTCCTAATGATGCCCATCCAAAGTCTATGATTTTTGGCCACGTCTCGTAGGAATTTGCAGCGAATGTATTTTGTCTTTTCTAAAACCTAAAAAAAAAATATTGTTAAAATAGCAACCCACATTATCTCAATCATAATATTTAATTTAAAAGTAAATCTGTGTCTGTTTTGTTTTTACGTTTAAACTAGTATTAGTTTTTGTACCGATTTTGTTAAAATTTAGCAAGCTTGAATCTCAAAAAATAGAAATTGGCTACTTTTTATTTGACTTTGACTCCGCCTTCACTTCCGTTTCAACTGACATTCACGCGAACGAAGTCGTGGACAAAAGCTAGTTTTTTTTATAATAACAGGTTAACTAGGTATACCTACACTGTTTTATTTTATAGACTAAGGGTGAGTTGCATCAAAATGACCCGTTAAAGATAAAAGGGTGCCCAGTGAAAAGATAATTTAAATCCCCGAAACATATACATGGGTATTTTTCTGGCAATAGTATGACTTTGGGCCGGGTGTCATTTTTCCCAGAAAGGTGTCAAAGGTCAAAAATGAGCTATTATTCTGAAGAAATTTGAACACCAATGTGTTCTAACTTATAAAAAGCATATTTATTACGCTACTCGATCATGATTTAATATGAATTTTTCAGTCCTACGTTTTTGTAAAAGGCTGAAAAATGTTTTAGTAAAAACAAAACGCAGATTTTTCTGATTATTTGTTCCTACGCAATAAAATTGCCGTAACTATTAAATACCTTAAGGGCCATATTTCACCGGGACGCCACTGGTAGCGCAACTGGTTGCGCCACCAGTAAAATGTATAGAGCTCTATAGAGCGTTACTCACCTGGTGTCTGTTTGGTAGCGCAACCCATTTGGCGGCGCAACCAGTGCGGACACCAGTCCGGCCGCCAGTCACGCCCCCCACCAAAGAACGTGTATAATAAGATGGAAATCTAACCTTTGAAAACAATAATTAACCAACTGTCAAACGTTAGTGACAGTGAACCAGGAATCTTGTACAATACAATCTGGATTGATTACGACAACCTTAAAGATGTAATAAAGAAGTACCATACAAGAATCTTTATCCCTTTCTACCAGTGTGTATAGACTAGTTCGTACTACGAGACATTCTGTTCTAAAGAAGTTCAAGATGTTATTAAGGACGCTTTGACCGTTTTAGACAAATATCTCGTTTTTTCGGGTACCATTATAATGCACCAAGAATCATAACTATGAGGATGTCACGGTATCAAATAAAAGATAATATACATATTCATCTCTAGGATGGCATAAAAAAATATTATGGTTTTGTATAAAACTTTCATATAGTTAAATACGATTTTACCAACGCACTAATCAAGAAAATTACAAAATACAAGGGTCTGAATAGGTCGCGTAAGCTAAATCCAGTGCACATTTTTAGCTTAAAAATCATAAAATACCACAGCTTATATAGTCTTCTACACCTTTAATTAATTATTTTGAACTTACATAAATAACTTTATGATTTATGACCAAAATAAAACCACTCTAAAAAAATCTTCATACATTTTTCATTGAACCCACCACTTCCAAGCCTCAGTCCGCGCTGAACGCGTCCGCGTTCTGAGAAGAACGGGCCGTTTCGCTTTCTTTAAAAAACGTATACTGCGATTGTATGCATTGATACTTTTTCGAAATAAAATTAAGTACCTAGATAAGAGTATAAAAATAAAAAACGTTACCCTTAGAAGTAAGGCGTGCTCAAACGCTACCAACATTTAAAAAGATGGTGAAGGAGCATTACCTTTCTCTTTGATATATTTTTCTTCTCCTGATTCAACTATATATTTGATATTTATTAGTATATTATTTTTTTTTAGTATTGTATGTATGTATTTGTGTTAATGTATCTTGTTAGTATTATATCTGATGTTTGTACACTGACAACCCTTAATCTATCTCCTTTCTCTCAGTCCATCCAAAGGTTGTCTGTAAGGGATCGCCCTGTGCGATAAGACCGCCCATTGTGCACTTATTCTTTTAAATGTTTGTCCTGTATTTTTGTTTATTTGGTGTACAATAAAGATTATAATAAATAAATAAATAATAAACGACTTGGGAATTTTGTATAATATTTAATCATTAAAAAAATACTATTCGATACTTTTTATAAGGTTCTTCTACTAGTAAATAATTATCAAGATCCCTTCATCAACCTTGATTATTAAACCTGTGTTAGCTACATCAGATTTAATTTTACCCTAATAATTAGCTAAGTCGTTTGACTTTTTAGTCAGACTCTACCACACTTTTTTTTAGAATTAGACAGGTATTGATTTACTGATATAGAATGAAACTAAAAACAATATTTTTAACAACTTTAATTGAGTAAATTGATATGAAAGTCATTTTTGGGGGTTGTGGCTACGAATATATCATTCTTTTAATTGAAGAAGGTGGATGTAATTTTTTTTAACTGACTTCAAAAAAGGAGGAGGTTCTCAATTCGATTGTTTTTTCCTTCTAAATTCGATGGAGACCCATTCCCTCTCCTAGAGAGGAGGCCTGAGTTCCAGCAGTGGGAACATTAAAAAGGCTGATTATGTATGTGTGTATATCTATAGGGATTTTGGTGTTTTTACCAAGAAGTCTCTGTATTCATACATACATTACATACATTCTACTACAGTCAAAAAGTATCATTTGATGAAGTTGAACTGATGAACAAGACCAATAATGGCCAATTAAATATACAAAAAATTTAACAAAAATATATAACCATAAAGTTGGTACAAAACTATAGAATCAAACCAAACTAATAGTTAGTTTTTTAACAAAAACTATCTATAACAACAATTAATTACTTATGTTTGCTTTACAGTAACTGTAAAACGATCAAAATAACTTTAAATTCGGAAGTCGGTGTTAAATAAAAAAATATACCAGAAACATCGACTTCCGAAATTAAAGTTATTTTGATCGTTTTAGTGTTTTTTTGTGTATTCTTTATTCAAGTCGAGCCGATTTCGACTATTCTGCCAAGTCCATAGTAAATTGGAAAAACAAGTGTGTTTATAGAAATCTAAGTAAAGTGAGAATATTAAAAGCCGTCCAAGACAAAGATTGTAATAGCAAATGTACTGAAACATACTAGGTGAAATACCTTTAAGTGTTACTTTATTTAACCTGTTTTTTCTTTATTTTAAGCTTAACAAATTACACCTTATCAGTGTGGAAATAAATAAATAAACTGGTTTTCATCTGTTAACTCAATAAGGTTCAATTGAAAACTAGCATTAGGTAAAAAACTATATTTATAATTCACAATAGGATCCCTAAATTGATAAATAGTTTTCACACACTCGCAATATTTTTGAAAGATCTATCTAACGACATCCCACATTATGGAATAGTCTACAAAACAAAATTAAAAAGAATTAAAAAAAGGGCGTACTTGTATCGTACTCTTCAGTACATTTTTGAGGTTGACGTAATCAATCCAGATAGTATAAAAGATTCTTGGGTGTGGCGACCCAAGAACGCTCTCTATCCCTTTCTACTAGTGTGTCCATAGATTAGTTCGTACTACGAGCCATTGTGTTCTAAAGAAGTTCAAGTTGTTATTAATACATTATATTTTAGAAAACTAATCAAAAACTAATATGTATATTAGACAGGTAAGACCTTACCACGATTACAAACTACGAGAGCCTAGAAGTTTTCGATAAGACAATTCTTCGAGAGTAAGCAAAAGAGAAGTTGATAGGTCATCGGCCTGCCAAAAAACCACGCCTCACCGAGGTCATTAAGAAGAGACTATTGCACAGGGCCAAACAACATCAAAATATGACTGTTTCAGACTGAAGTCGGTTAAAAATAAGACTTTAAATAGTACAGTACATTGTTAATAAACTACTGCCATTATCTGATGAAATAATGTAATTTTTCAGACATGTTTCTCCGATGAATCGACGTTTCAGGTTTTGGTTGACAAAAGCTCTTTTGTCCGTTCAAAAAATGCTCCTTTCCGACGACGCCCTGGAGAATAGCTCCATAAAAACCGGTGTTAAGAGACAGCTAAATTCCCAATTAGTATTATGATGTGGTCTTTAATCTCAAGCAAGGATCTACATATCGTGAAAGGGACCGTGAGGCATGACCAGTACAAGCGAGTACTAGAAACTGGACTGCTGCCGCATCTCGAAGAATGGTTCCTTATTGACGAAGAGTCCATTTTTATGCCCGAATCTGCATTGTGCTACAAAACCAGGGGTGTTACTGCATACTTGGCTAAAAAACATAAATGTTTTACCCTATACCTTTTTTGCCCTATGATGAGTTCCCTGACAGTTCATTTTTTTCCGT
Organism: Mythimna ferrago; assembly: GCA_910589285.2. Taxonomy (NCBI): domain Eukaryota; kingdom Metazoa; phylum Arthropoda; class Insecta; order Lepidoptera; family Noctuidae; genus Mythimna; species Mythimna ferrago. The sequence goes on along the minus strand of OU342673.1, from coordinate 18,739,208 downwards.
GGCACGCATACTACTTTAGATTACTAAAAAAATAAACTGGCAAAAAAAAAGGAAATGATAAAAAAAATATTGTCTTTCGTAAATTACTAAGTAAGTTATTGTGGTTATAATTAACTGTTAATAAATTAAGTAAATAAAATAAAAAAGAATAGAACTTAAAAATGTGTAATGCGTTAAACGGAACTTCTGCCAATAGAGATTGACACTACTCGACGACACACTAATCGACAAAATCGGAGCGGCCATCTTGTAATCGCATGTAAAATTGGAAAAAAGTAATAGAAAAAACTCAAAAAACTATAACAGAGGACTAATAATTAATCATCGCGGTTAGTTGAAGAAGATTCCGATTCCGATATGGATATGAGTTCAAATCAAGAGTCAAGTTCTGACAGTGAATAATAAATAAATTATTATTTTAAACAGACTGCATTTTATTTACCACTACCCGTCCCCCGCGGTTTCGCCCGCGTTATTTCAGGTTTTTAGTTTTTGTCAGATTTTTTAATTTACTGTAAAAATTCTTCAAAATCCGTAGACTAGTTCTTGCGTGAAAGAGTAACAAACATCCACACACACATACAAACTTTCACATTTATCATCTATAAATCTAAAATCGGTAATCCGATTCCATTACCTTTGCCAACTGATTCGTTATTGTAAAAAATCGATTAAATTTCGTTAGGTCACATCACTATAATTGTCAGACAAAAACTGTCAGGGAACTCATCATAGGACAAAAAAACTAGTCAATCAATACACCAGACATGAACGCTATTGAAAACATGTAGGAGCTCACCAAGCAGGAGATCGCTTAGCAAGTGATCACCACCAAACTAATAAATTATTTATTATTATTGTTATATAAACACTAGCTGATTAAATTGCAGCTCTCAACAACACAAACCTGCAACAGGATGCTAGAATTTGCATAGAGAGCATATCACGATGAATGGAATCTATCAAAAAATTCTGGAAATATTCGTCAAATTGACTACGTATCTATTTTTTTTTTTCAAAAATATATAAATAATTTTGCTTTTAATTTTCGTTGTTTTTATTATCTCAATAAAAAAAAACTATAAATAAAAAATACCAGCCGGACCTACAAGCAACCTTTTTTCAAACCTATTAACCTGGCCGTTAGCGAGGAGTCGGCTTCAGAAAATCACTGTTTTATGGCTCTTTTCGGGCGCTTGGGCCTTAAGCGATATGCGCGAGTCCAAGCGAGCAGGCACCTTCCGATTTCACCTACTTTTTCTGTCGTCAACTCGCTCAGACTTGAAAATCTGACGTATTTATGTACAGTCAACTAAAAAAAAAAATTATAACATAGGTACCCACTAAAAATGTATTAGAAATTGTATTCGACTTGACTTTAAAATAAAACACTTATAAATCAACATTACAATAATATAATATTGCATATTTACCTATTAATTACCAACAAATCACAACATTATCAGCAATAAGCAACCAAAGTTGACGTCCAAATATTAGTTAATGTTAGCACACGTTTAAGTAAGCGGAATAGGAGACTTAGAAATACACGTAAGTGAGTGAATATGCAGTATCGATACGTCATGTATGTGTCAAAAAAGTTAAGAGCGCCCACACGATGAACAAAATCTTTCTTGGATGCGTTCCATTTCACGATTAACCTGTGACCTTCAGTTGCCCTTTGCATTCTAGGACTACGGGTTTCCTTTTTAGGAATTCGCCGGGGTCCTAGCTCGCGGGCATCGGCCCTTCTGGACTCCTACGGTTTGATGTCATCTCTTTGAGGAGCACGTCGATCACTACGCGCTGTTGACGACTGAGCTCGGTTCGGTTAATTACCGGACGTCCGGATAGCGGACTACCCATTGCTCGACGTCCGCAAGCCCGCGTCTACCGTGGTCCGTTGTCGGGCTCGGAATTTCGGCGGCCGATGGTCCTTTGGCCTCCTTCTTCGCTAACATTACTGCTTCGCAGAAAGAGGCGACCGCCTGCCATTCCTCCTCGCTCCGGACCATAGTCTGAACTAGGGCCCTGCGTGAAAGGTTGTTGCCAAAAATTGCCTCCACGAGGCAACAGCGGTGCTCTGCCCGAGCGGGGCACAACTCTACCATGTTCTCGGGTGCTCCACCGTGTCCTCCGAGTGGTCCACACAATAGTAATACCCGAGCTTTACTGCCGTCTGAATCCGATGCAGGAACCGACCGAACTTGCCATTTTCGGTGAGGACCATGGAGGTGCAGGTAACATGAGAAAGTCAAAAGTAACGTAAAATGTTTTTAAAGTAACTTGGGTATCGTGTACCATTGGCCACATCCTACTCGCCTCATTCCTCACCTTTAACATAATATCCCGAAATCTAAGTAGATAACCGGTATAGCCTGCGTGAAAAAATCCACGGGCAATAGCTAGTTATTTATAGTAATTGTTATTATTTGACTGTATTTTATACGTTTAAGCGAGAGGACGACAGAAAAAGTAGGTGAATCGGAAGGTCCCAACTCGCGCGGACTCGCGCGAATTGCTTAAGCGAGTTGATGAACAAGCCATATTAGGTAATCTCTGGAAGTACTGGTCCGATAGCAAAAAGTTTTTCACCGATAGAAAGCTGCTTTATTCCTGAGTGGGGTGTTCGCGGGCGAAGCCGCGGGCAAATGCTAGAATATTATATTTATCGACCGTGAAGTACCAATACCGCCTAAAAATATTTTTTCAAGAAAATCATAATTTACCGCTATGAATTTAAAAAGGTTTTTCCGCGTGTTTTAAGCGATTATCACACTGCCACGCATGACGCTGCACGTTGCGTGTCGACGCACCTACGCGCGTACTTGCGGAAGTGCAGATCTGCATCATCGTACGGGTTTTTTACGCACTCACGCGCGTTGGTGCGTTTTGTAAATTCACGCAGGCTCTGACTCATTTCATACAAAATCATACGATAATCGTCTTAGTAAAATTCGAGTATTTTTTTTTGTTTTCAGGTCTGACAGACAGTTTGGTGTTATTGGTACTTTGCTGTCGATATAAAAAAATACATTAATTAATATCAAATGCTGCAGTGACAAAAATAATAACAATTAATTTTGTAAAATCATGGTTACCCTAGTTAAAACAGAGGTAAGAAAGGGATACACCGACCCTTTCTCGTTGTCTTGTTCAGTACATTTTTCCCCGTTTGCTTGTCAATATGAACTTAATGGCAATGAGAATAAAGAACACTATAGAGTGTGTTTGCTGCGCAGGCAATCTAGATTATCCGTAGGATACATAAAATCTTTGCTCTGGTGTCTGTTTGGTGTCTTGCTATATTTCACTGGGACACCACGGTAGCGCAACCAGTGGCGCTACCCGGGTGTCCCGGTGAAATATGGCTCTAAGAGCCCGGCGAATGTCACTCGCAACTGCAAGTTGACGCGTATTCAAAATTCGTTCGCGGAATATAGCTATCTCTGTTTGACAAAAACAAGTGACGGATTGACGCAGCTGTGTGTGTGTATGTGAGCGTATTACAATTGATTGTTAGTAAAATGAGGTATATTCATTATTTGCTTTATTTTTGCCGATTACTTTGGGGAATTGTTTGTGAATGTACGAACTAGTAATGAGTTTTTTGGAAATTTATTACCGCGCCTATATCTCAACATATTATAATAGCAGATATGTCATACAAAGGTGGTCTTTTTTTATGGTGAGAAAATCATCTAATGACGTCCCTCGCTCTTGAGCGGAGCGGGAGATAGTGTCAGGCTTTTACTGACTAAAAACCCACTCCTGTTCCTTCGTTGCCTTTCGTACCGGGGCTCAGCTACCTTTCGGAGCTAACCCTGGCCCCAGTAGGCTTCGACCCGGCTGGGCCCCTTCTGTTGCTGACAACTTCTTGAGGCGTACGAAAACAGTTCGCGCCGTCGATGACTTGGGATCGATCCGGACAGTTAGCAGACGGTCGGACATCGAGCTACCCATTGCTCGCCGTCCGCAAGCCCGCGCCTACTGTGGCCGGAAATCGGGATCGGAATCTCGGCAGCGGCTGGGGCACTGTGAGCGCCGTTGCCTGATACGGTCTGCCTCCTCCTTTGCTAGCATTACTGCTTCGCAGAAGGAGGCGACCGCATGCCACTGATCCTCCTCGCTTCAGACCATGGCATGTACCAAAGCCCGGCGCGAGAGATCGCCGCCGCCGATCACCTCCACGAGGGCAAGGCGATGCTCCGCCCAAGCGGGGCACACCTCCACTGCGTGCTCCACCGTGTCCTCCGGGCGTTCCGCACAGTTCCGCAGACATAAAAACCCACTCCTGTTCTTTTTTTGCCTTCGTTTCAAGGCCCCGGGGTTCTCGTTCGCTCAACCCTTGGCCCCTGTAGACTTCAAACCTGCTGGGCCCCTACGGTTTTGCTGACATGTCCTCGAGACGCGAGTGGAACACTATGCAACATCGACGTCTCGAGCTCGGTACGGACGCTTACCGGACGGAGAGATACAAATTGCTCGCTGTCTGCAGCCCTGCGCCTACGGTGACTGGAAATAGGGATCAGAGTCCCGGTGGCTGAAGCGTGAGGAATGTTGTTCCTTCACGTGTACGGCCGTCTCCTTGCATAACTGCTACGTAGAAGGAGCCGACCACCTGCCATTCCTACACATTCCGGACCATGGCTTGTACCAGGGTCCGGCATGAGAGGTCGTAGACGGTGATCACTCCCATGAGAACACGGCGCGGCGGTGGTGCTCCACCTGAGTGGGGTATGCTCCACCCTGTCCTCCGGGTCTACACAATGGTGACAGCCAGGCGTTTCTTCGGAACTTATCATGAGGTGAGGTGTCGTCATGCGGAAGGACGCTTCCACGTCTTTTCACCCACTCCTCAGGGGATTTATTGCCATAATTATGGCGTGCCTAGCACTAGATTACGACAGTCGCTGTCGCCATTTCACCATGAGATCCCGCCGGAACTCTGACCGCCTTCGTCAATGGTTTTTCACCCCGGCGTTGCATCTCCATGCTTAAATTGTGCATGCGTGCAAGGACTGTTGCCTCTAGATCCCATGGTGGCAGACCAGCAAGGAGGCTCGTCGCTTCGCTGAAGAACGTGCGGTATCCCTGCACCATCTGGGTAACCATGATCCTCTAGCATACGTTCAGCTTTGCCCCCGGTCGCTTTCACAGCAACGGGCCCACACCGGCGCTCTGTAATTGGCCATGAACCAAACCATACTGCGTGGAGCCTCCGGCAAAGGGCTAAGGACCCCTATGTTGGGTAGGAGCCGCTTCAGGGCAGCCGTTCCAGTTTGGGAGCCAGACGTCGGAAGTGTTCTTCGAAATTCCAACGGCTGTCGAGGACAAGTCCCAAAAATAGTCCGCCCCATGTCTTGGTACCGATCCCTTCGGAACACCGCACGACATCTCTCGGCGTTTAAATTCTCCCTTGTGAGCGGGGCAGATAATGAACCTGTCCTTCAGTTAGGCCTCGATCACACGATGGAGGTAGATACCTCTGGTGATACCGGAGTCCAAATAGAGCGCCCCCTGCAAATGCCAAACTGGCCATCCGCAAGATCCGCCTCTACCTGTACCAGGTGCATACGAGGTATAAAGAACAGCGAAGCACACCCTCAGAGCGAAGATACGGCTGGCTAAACTGGAGGCCCGCGACTTGTAGCTGGGGACTCTGAACAGAGACCCGTGGGGACGACCCTACGAAATGGTGCGTGACAAGCTCCGTACCTGGGCTCCCCCGCTGACACAGAGTCTCAGGCCCCAGTTTGTGGAGGGTGTGATGAACGCTCTATTCCCGACAAAATGGGAGCATTCTCACCCGGCCATGGCTCCACCACTACTTGTAGTGCAGTTTATATTTTTATGTCACCGTTTTTTGTAGCCATATTTGCATACTACGTGCTATGCGACCACGGGGTCAGCGTGGTCTATTATGCAGACGACACGCTGACCATAACGAAGGGAAAGTCGTACCAGGCGGCGGTCGAACTAGCGAATCGCAGGGTTGCAACACCCTCCAACCAGCTTTGGCCCCACCGACATCATGTCATATGGGCCGAATCGCAATGAGACGGTTGCGGACACAGCCCACCCATATAAATATGAGCGCGCTATCACTGCAGCCGCTTCTTGACTCCTTTACAAATTCTTCGTCCTGTCCCCATATGATGCCCTTCTCCCCATTCTGGGGCGGCATACTAACGGTCCCCCCTCACGTGGGTAAGACAAACACACAGTACGGGTTCGCTGCCTGCTTACTCCTTAGTCTGTGCCATTTGTGTTCGAACTCTTTTAGATGCTGGAATTTGGCCTCTGAGGCTATGAGGTCGCAGTAGTAAACCGGTCTCTCATCCAAGCGAGTGATCCCGTCCATCATCTTTCGTCGCTGTTCGTCATACAGGGGGCATCACCACAGAACGTGATCAAAATTTTCGTCCTCATCACCGCAATAGCACACGCTAACCTCACATAACCGCATATCATACAATTTCTTCCAGAAATATCCATGTCCATTCAGGATCTGTGAGACTTGGTAGTCCGGCTCGACCCAAGTTGCCTTGAGCCTAGCCGCCACGTCAGGGAGGAATCGATCAAGTTCCATCCCCTTCTCTTCCTGCTCCCATCTCCGCTGCCAATTGGCCACGGCCTTACCCTGCTTCCTATCCTGAACCGCAACGCAGAGTTGCAACAGTCGTGAAGAGGATCCAGCAGTTGGGACTCGAGGTGGCACTGCACAAGTCCGAGAGCATGTGTTTTCATGGCCCTCGGAACGAGCCACCGCCGGGTTCCCAAATAACGATAGAAGTTCATAAGTATATGGGACTCGTCCTCGACAGTCGATGGTATTTTGAGGAGCACTTCCGACGACTGGTCCCTAAACTGGATTAGACTGAGACACTCAAGCGGCTCCTGTCCAACCTGGGGTGTCCAAACGCCTCCTGCTGGAGGCTCTACGCAGGCATTGTTCGGTCTATTTCCCTTTATGGAGCGCCATCGCTGCGAAAGTGATTAGTTGCCAAGCTGAACGCATGCCAGGGAGTCATAGCCATCCTAATGGTACAGAGACAAAGCACGGAGTCCCGCGGTATACCCCCACGGTTTCTTGCAGGCCTGCTACCATGGGATGTGGAGGCAACAGTCCTTTGCACGCATGTGCATGATTTTCACATGGAGATGCAACCCCAGGGCGAAATTCCGCTGCCGCAACAAGTCGCAGTATGGCAGACAGTTCCGGCTCTTCCGGATATCAGCGACTGCCGTTACGCAGATCCTCACCGGACATGGTAAGTACGGGAGGCTCCTGCGTCGGATTTAGGCGGAAGAAACGCCTGGTTATGACCATTGTGCCGTCATCGTCTGAAGGATACGGCGGAGCATACGGTAGAGATGTATGTGCCCCGTTTAGGCGGACCACCACCGCGTCCTCGTGGGGGCCATTGGTGGCAACAACCTCTCGCGCCGAGCTCTCTTTCTGCGAAACAGTAATGCTAGCGAAGAAGGCGGCCGCACGGACGAGGGAATACCCTCACGCCCCAGCAGCAAGGATCTCGACCCCAATTTCTAGCCACCACGGGCTTGAAATAGCCCGAATCGTCGACGGCGCTTTTAGTCAGCTAAAGTCTGACATACCCTCAAGAGTTCTGTATTCCTTTTATTAAACTTCAAATGCTTAGGTACTAAGTCAATACTGTCAAAAATTTTACAATAAAATGTATAACTCGACCTATGAACGCAACTGAAGTAATGACAGCACGCACACACTGACACTGATATCCCCCTTGCCGCGATAGCAGTACTAACTCTTGGAAATTTGTGATAAATTGGACGTGTTTCGTAACACCAAAAATGATGAATGAAAACTTAATATTTTTCCGATTTGTTTTCTATCATTTGTAAATTGATAATATAATGTGTTCCTACATTGAGAATATTAGAAATATTTATTTATTTATTTATTTATTCATTTATGTACACACAAACACTCAAAAATGAAATGGACAAATACAGATAAAAGAGTACAAAGGTACTGCTTATTTCAAATGAAATTTCTTCCAGCAGACCTGCGACAGGAGAGTTGGATGAGAGATGTAGACACAGTGTATACAAATGAGTCAGAAAATTAAGAATATACTATATTACATATCTAAATTAACTTATATAATACATATATAAATATAAAAAAAACAGTAATTGAGACACAAAAAATAGATACAATACATAAATTAAATTACAAGTATATATATATATCTATAAAAAAATAACTTTACGAGATGGTTGAGAGGTAATGATTTTTGACTAGCTTTTTGAAGGTAGATATATTTTTGCGTCACGGATGTTAGCTGGAAGTGAGTTCCACAGTCGCACTGCATGAAAAGAGAAGGAGTTGGAATAGAAATGAGTATTATGGGATGGGAAATTAAGATGGTATTTAAGGTGGGATCTGCATGGGGCATCGGCAGGTCGATTGAACGAAAAACGATCACGCAGGTAGCCAGGGTACGCAGGGTTGAAAAGGATGTTGTAAAGGAGACATAATACCCGAGTGTTCCTACGAAGATGGATAGGGAGCCACTTGAGATCCTTGCGAAATTGAGAGACATGGTCGTATTTTCTTAGGCCGAAAACAAAACGAATGCACAGATTTTGCAGGCGCTCAAGCTTATTTAATAGCTCCTCAGTGGCATCCAGGTAGCAAGCATCCGCATAGTCGATAATCGGCTGAATCAAAGTTTGATTCAGCCGATCATCGACTATGCGGAATATTGTTATTTTTAATACAGGAAAAGCCCAATGAAAACATGCCATTTACGCTGTAAAAAAGTGCGAATTATAATTCGCTTAAATTTCGTTTTAGGCAAGTTTTTTTAAAAAAGAAAGACGTGTGAACCTAGATAAATATGCTCCAACTGCAAATGAGCGTGGTATTACGTTTGTATGGAAATTCATCCGTCACCGTGCCCTTAACTTTTTATTGTGATTTTAACTATCGTGTCATGAAATAAAGACAAAACATAATTATTATAATGATAATGCAATATCAAAATGTGTCGAAAGAAGATCAAATCCGTAAATGTCAGATTGACAATTTGTCAATATGACGTTTGACATTGAAATAAACAAGCAGATACACTATACGTCATTGAGATACCCACACACTGATACAAAGTTATACGGTCACGTCAATTATCATAGAGTTGCTAACCCTATAAAGGATGTATAGTGATGCAAGTTTATATTTTTTCCACTTCACTTAAAAAAAAGCGGAAGACTGAAAAATGTTATAAAGCTCAAAAAAATCAAGATAATTACGCTCTTTTAGCCTTAATAAGTCAGATTGCTGTTCAATTTTTTTTATTATTTTTAGCCCAAGGTCCATACATTTTTGAACGTCTCCTTTGACATTGTATTTTTTGGATCGAATGTAATGTTTACAAATCATTCTCTTGTAAAAATACTTTAAATTTACAAATTGCGGTGGAAATACACAGCGTTTAGGAGAAATAACCAATGGCAATTTGTAGAACTTCATTACAAAGTTAGTGTACCTACCTTTCAATGTTAGACTGCACTTAAAAACGAGTGAGCAAATAAATAAAACTAAATATAATCTTATGCGATGTTTATTATATGAAAAGTATGGGAGAAGTGAATAGTAAGTATATTAACAGCAATATACTCGTAAAATATTTTAGGGCGAAAAGTGTTCATTTTATCAAGGAGGAAGTTATTACATTAAAAATCCATAAAGGCAAGTACAAGAATGTTTTGATGTCCAAAAAAACAAAAGGGTCTAGTACAAAACAAAAGAAAAACGCCCCTGGACAAGTACCTACTACGGCCGGCAAATCAATTTAAATATTTTGGAAATATGAAAAGTAGTACAAAAAGGTAACACCAGAACTTTTTTCTTTAACACACGCATTTCGAGATGAACGTCCGCTATCAATACCTACCTCTAATTAGGCGGAATAAACATATTTTCTTTCTTTCTTTCTTTCTTTCCTTCTACCTTGAAACGTGCTATCAATCACGACTTCACGTGATTGCTTGGCATCTTTCTTAACCGTAACTATAACTGCTCGAATTCTGGCAGTTATTATTATTAGTGACGTCATTAATGTTTGATAAGGCAACGTGAAAAAAGGGAGATACGCGTTGACTCTCTCTTCAAAGATGTGCAACAACATCATATAATAATCACGTAAGAGCGGTTGTATGAAAAAATGTATCCCGGGTTGAAATATGACAGCCGAAGCTGTCTGACAGGTTATGGTTAAAGTTACTCACCCTAAGTTCCAATTTTGCTGTTTAGAAAATATCTCAAACTACCTTATTTTATCGTCTAGTTAAAACGGCTTTACACTGATTCTCTTGAGTAGGATTTTTCAAGAGATAGACGCTATATACAAGAGAATTATTATTTTTTATTTTTTTTAATTGAGATAAACTAGTGCTTGACTGCGATCCCACCTGATGGTAACTAGCGATGCAATCTTTGATGGTGAGGCGCGCTAGTTTATTAAGAGCCTATTCACTCTAGCCTTGAAGACACCCAAATTATAATCGGACGGGAAGACCGCAGCAGGCAGACTGTTCCAGTCCTTCGACATACGCGGTATAAACGACGAGGCGAAACGCTTAGTCCGGACCGTAGAGGTTTCAACAACGTAAGGGTGAATATTCGCCGTACGTCGGGTTGTCCGATGGTAGAATTGTGATGGCGGAATCAAGTCATGCAATTCCTGCGCACACTCTCCAAAATGCATCCTGTAAAACACCGAAAGGCTGGCTACCCTACGCCTATGCTCAAGGCTTTGAAGGTTGGACTTAACCTAATCTGGATCACCAATTAACCTCTTTGCACGCCTTTCCACTGAGTCCAAAGCTGCCAGGTGGCATTTTGCAGCACCAGCCCATATGTGACTGCAGTACTCCACACACGAACGGACCTGTGCTTTGTATAACATTAAAAGCTGTCCCGGTGTGAAGTACCGCCGGACTTTTGCAAGAACGCCCAGCTTCCTAGCAGCTACCTTGGCTTTGGACTCAATGAACCGCCCAAAGTTAAGGTCTGAGGGAATTTCAACCCCCAAGAGCTGAAGGCGGTCGGTGTACTCCAGGGATAAATTCCGAAAAGTAGGAACCAAGGTGCACGGGCTCCTTTTGGCAGTGAAAAGACACGCTTGTGTTTTGGCGGCGTTGAATCCCACTAGATTGGCTTCACCCCACTTGGAGACTGCCTGAAGTGAGATATTCGTTCGCTCTACCATAGCCTCTCTTTCGGACCGGATTAGCTCCTTACTAGCCCGAGCACTGGGCAGGTATCTCTCTACAACTGTGCTATCATCTGCATACCCATAGATACCGGGCACCAGCAGATCGTTGATATGCAACAGGAAGAGAGTTGCAGAGAGAACAGACCCCTGAGGAACTCCGGCATTAATCGTCATCCGTCGACAACAACTCGGAGAGACCGTTCACTCAGGAAGTCTTTTACCCAGTTAATCAGACCAGGGGAAATGCCGTACGCTGGAAGCTTACTCAATAGGCTAGCGTGCCATATCCTGTCGAAGGCCTTCGAGACGTCTAAAGAAACGGCAATCGCTTCCCCATTCTTCTCGAGGGCCTCGCCCCACAAGTGGGTGGCATAAACCAGTAGGTCCCCAGTAGACCGCTTGCGGCGAAACCCGTACTGTCGGTCACTGAGGAGATCGTTACCTTCCAGGTATGCCATGAGGCGCGAGTTCAATACACGCTCCATAATCTTGCAGAGTATGGAGGTTACCGAAATCGGCCGATAGTTGGCAGGATCGGCACGACTGCCCTTTTTGGGCACGGGTTGCAAGTTGGCAAGCTTCCAGGACTTGGGCACTATACCAGTCCTAAATGAGAGGCGATACAAGCGCGTCAATACAGGAGACAACTCGGGCGCACAAGCCTTTAGAACAATCGCTGGTATGCCATCTGGTCCACTGGCTTTATTCACGTTCATTTCAATTCTTAGTTTCTAGAGGTATCGTTTCGGAATTGACGAAGCATACGACGGAGGTCTGCCAAACATGGGTGGAGCACAGCGATGCTCTTGAGTAAAAAAAAATGCTTCGTGTCATTGCATGAACATTTACAATTATTATTCAAAGTCAAAGTCAAAATATTTTATTTCACATAGGCCTACCTACATGGGCACTTATAAAGCGTCAGAAGCTAGTGCACGGTTCCAAATTGGTCGTTTCCTATGGAGAAAAACCGGAAAGGAACGCCATGTTTACTCTTTTAAAAAAGTGGTTCATGTTACAATATTTATAGACATTATGTAAGAACAGTGTAGACCAATATTGTACACAAAATCACAAAAAAATGATAATAAAAAAAGGAATTCTTAATAGGAAGTAATCTGATAGTTCGTGTACAGTGTTCTCACATTCATATATTGTACAAGATGACGGCAAACAGATGACGCATGCGGCTGGGACTGTCACTGACGCTCGCCTCCGCGAGAATCCCAATTTTGGTCACCGTCGAGAAGGTGACGTGCTACGCAGGCTGCGCGGTAAGTCGGATATTCCACGCCATCAAATGTCCTCAGAAAGGCGAAAGACGTTGGGCCTCGGACAGTGTGAAGTAACAACCGCAAAAAATAGCATTCGCCATTATTCGGATGCACGGTAAAAATGTCACTATGTAATACTTAACACCTCATTTTTTTTTAATTGTCTTCCTCAACTCTACTCAAGATTTTGAGGGTTTTGTTGGAACTTGAATTTGTCAAAACGAACTATATGATACAACTTTTATGAAGAAAATGCACATCACATCGCCATCTATGAATTTTAAGAATAACTAACTACTAACCTCGCCTACATGATCAAATTTAAATTATTAATTTCCAAAAAGTGTTAACATGTAACTTGAATTGATTTTTATGAAATCTCATAGATGGCGCTGCTTCAAAATTGTCTCTATGCTTATAACATTCATTAAACTGTTTCTCTGCCCAAGTTACTTAAATGGCGTAGTTTTTATAGTGTAAAGCTAGATAATAGCATGACTTACTCAAAAACGACATTTAAATATGCATCGTTAGATTACACGCTGTCACAGAATGCTTAAGAAAAATAAAGGTTTACAGCTCCTCCCCCGTAGGTGATAGCGTGATAATATGTAGCCTATATGTTGACCCGACCTCTTAGTAATATTCATGCAAAATTTGAAGTAAATCCATGCAGTACTTTTTGAGTTTAGCCCGGACATACATACAGACAAACAGACAAACAGATAAACAGACAAACAGACAAAAATTCTAAAAACTATATTTTTGGCTTCGATATCGATTGTAGATCACGCCCCAAGTATTCTTTTAAAAAAATATTCAATGTACAGTTTTGACTTTCCTACGATTTTATTATATGTATAGATTATATTAAACGTTCGCTTTCACCACCACTAATATTAGGTACTCTACCCACATTACCTGTTCCAAATCCGCGATTCTCCTATCAAGCATGTACTCCAAGTCCCGTCTATCTTTAGCAAGTCTAGGACAAGGAAAGGTGTTCACTTGAAATCCATCACACACTTTTTTTATACGGCTCGCTAGTTGTTCACCCTGACAGACTGCTAAGAATGCCACTTTTCTTACTTCTTGCCGCTGTGAGGTTAGAATGAATGTTTCAGCATTTCTCATAAAACAGAATAAGGCTGCGGTTCCACTAGCTGTGAGCGTGTTAACTAAGCGGTGAAGCTGAGCTACGAAATTATGTGTCAGGATACGAGACATTTTTAGCCACCATAGGCTTGGACTTATGGACGACAATGAATAGGTAGCTCGCCGTCTGGCGTCTGGTAACCGTCCGGATCGAGCCCAAGTCGTCAACGGTGCGTTGTGTTCCAAGCGTACCTCAAAGAGATATCAGCAAAACCGTAGGAGCCCAGCAGGGCCGAATCCTACTAGGGCCTTGGGTAAATTTTTGAAGTCATTAGATGATTTCACACCTCAAATTTTCGAAATTAGTTTAAACGAGGTGTAAGAATGAGTACCAACATAGTTATGAGAGCTCAAGTACTCGTTTCTTCTTTCATTCATTATTGTCTTTGAAGAAACGAAGGAAAAAACAGAGGAAAGGAACGATGGTTCCTTTCCAATGTCAGTTGCATACATACACTAAGTCATTAGATAATTTCGTTTTTCGCGATGTTTTGCTCGATCAGTGGGATTAAAAGACATCTATTGCCACGCCGCTTAGCACATTACTTATGGAACCGCAGACTAACAGTTAAAAATTCACGGAACAAATAATATACGTCATCTTCGTGATTAAAAAGGGCTCAACTATTTTTTTTTTTTTCAAAATAGATTTAAATCATCGATTTATTTTCTAGTGTCCACGTTCATGGAAACTTTGTAAAATTCTGAAAAGTTGAATGTTCGCTGCAGCACATATGGATGAGTTAATTACATATTCAGATTTAGAAAAAAAATCTAATTCTGAATTTTCTGATTCTAAATTTTAGTTGTGCCCTTTATACTTACGAGACGGCAGTATATACATACAGTTTGAGGATCTACAAGGATCATATCGTTTTCTGCCTGTCTGTAATAGATGATGCCGCGGCAGATTCTCCACATCATGGTCTCAAAGGCCAAGCTCCTCATGCGTCGCACCACGCCCGTGGTCACAATCAGCCGACCACCACTGCCAATCCCTTCGATTGTCCCCTTCCTGACAACAATCGGCTAATTTGTAACAAAGTTTCTCACCGTGATACGGATTCCTAGTCCGGGTCTCAACATTGATAACGTGCACTGTCCGTACTACGAAGATACACGTTGCTAGAAAGCAACATTTCCTATACATAAATAGGTACAGAGGTCGGAAATAGAGTTAAACATGTAATAGTAGTACTAGAGCAACGGTGGTCGAGTAGTGACGGCCACAACCCGTCCGTCCCAACCAGGTGCATTACTTTGTGTAATTTATTTCATCACCACTGCTCTCAAAACGGTGAAGGAAAACATCGTGAGGAAACCGGCATGTCCTATAACCAAAAATTCGAAGACATTGTGACAATAACCAAACGCAATGGGCCTGCGAGGTGGTCTTTTTTATTACTACTGATAGGCTCGCGTTTGACTTCTATCTCACCTGATGGTAAGCGATGATGTGGCTGACGATGTAGCACGCTTGCCTAGAAGTAACCTATTCACTCTTGACTTAAAGACCCCTAGGTTGTAACTATCAGGAAACAGATTCCGGCAGGGAATTCCACTCTTAGCTGTACGTATAATGAATGTTAGGGCCCATTTCCTCTCCTTGAGACGAGGCCTGATTCCCAGCAGTAGGGACAATAAAAGGATTAATGCTATATTATTAGAGGTCGGAATTAAGTAGAGTTGGATTTTGCCGAAGGTTTTAGTAGTAGGCGAGCACTAACAGAGGATTTTCCTAAATTCAATGAGGGTCCAAATTTTGTATGGAGAAAGCCATTGTTACGTGGGCTAAGCCGCTGGCAGAAGCTATACCTTTTTTGCCCTATGATGAGTTCCCTGACAGTTCATTTTTTTTTTTACTAAAAAATAAACTGGCAAAAAAAAAATGAAATGATAAAAAACATATTGTCTTTCGTAAATTACTAAGTAAATTATTGTGGTTATTATTAACTGTTACTAAATTAAGTAAATAAAATAAAAAAGTATAGAACTTAACCTTTCAATCGTGGAAATCACAGACACAATTGAAAGACAACGCCGGCGTTCGCTTGGGGTTTAATGAATTAAAAATGTGTAATGCGTTAAACGAAACTTCAGCCAATAGAGATTGCCACTACTCGACGACACACTAATCGACAAAATCGGAGCGGCCATCTTGTAATCGCATGTAACAGCAGAAAATTGGAAAAAAGTAATAGAAAAAACTCAAAAAACTATAACAGAGGACTGGAATAAATATATCCGAATCGACCGAATTAGGCACCAACAATTAATCATCGCGGTTGGAGAAGATTCCGATACCGATATATGGATATGAGTTCAAATCAAGAGTCAAGTTCTGACAGTGAATAATAAATAAATTATTATTTTAAACAGACTAGACAGTGCATTTTATTTACCACTATCCATCCCCCGCGGTTTCGCCCGCTTATTTCAGGTTTTTAGTTTTTGACAGGTTTTTTGGTTTACTGTAAAATTTCAACAAAATCCGTAGACTAGTTTTTATTTTTTTTATTTTATTTGTTTATAAAATACAAGTAATAGGTACAATACAGATGATGCAAATCATAAACTCATTAGAGTTTTACCGTGCATCATAATCATCGACATAAAAAAAAAATTTGCTTAACTAAAACACAATAAAAATATCACATTCCAGACCACATAATTTTATCCGAAGAGGATTAAGTAAAATAAGACGCCAAAATTGTCGATTGAACGAGCGTAACATCGCATCAGAGACTGACTACCCGCTTTTCCAATCATAATGTAGTTAAGGAATGTTTTGAGAGTGATACCTACAGGTGGTTCCTTTATTTTAATCACCTATCTGTGTGCATCCCTCATCGCCTAAATCAATTTATGGGCACAGATGCATAAGTTTTTTTTATTATTATTATTATTTAGCTAGGTTCTTGCGTGTAGTTCTTGCGTGAAAGAGTAACAAACATCCACACACACATACAAACTTTCACATTTATCATCTATAAATCTAAAATCGGTAATCCGATTCCATTTTCTTTGCCAACTGATTCGTTATTGTTAAAAGTCGCTTAAATTTCGTTAGGTCACATCACTATTATTGTCAGACAAGAACTGTCAGGGAACTCATCATAGGACAAAAAAACTATAGTTTTTGATAATTTTGATGTAGTGTCACTTTCATGACTAGAACGAATGTAACAATAGGTATCTTTCAGGTTAAAATACAACAAGCTGTTTAGGCTTTAGGGCGCCCGGGCGTGCCAAAGATACCTACAATGTACATACATAAACTCGATCAATAGCGCAATTGGATAATATCATGCAACTAAAAATTTGTTGTTCACTTATGGCAATCCGATGATACGCTGATCGAAGAATAAAAATCGTCTCATATGGTCCATGAGACCACCACCGGGTGAACTCGTGGCGATTCCCTCGCTTCTGGGTGTGGTGCCAAGGAGTACACTAACTGCACCAGTTTACGTGTAACATCTTCTTGCCTATGTGCTAACTAAAAGACTTTTGCTGCTTGATCTAGGCCTCCCCCAAAAGCCGCCACATCGGCTTCTCCTACGCATCCAGCGGATTTTCGAAGCAGTCTGTCAATCATCGGTCTAGATACTGCATGAAAGGTCTGACCGACTGATGACGTTATTAATAAATAACTTTCGGTATAATTACTTTGAAAATAACTCTGGTTTCTTTAATTCCACCTCTCCGAGCAAGGGTCCGATATACGTCAGCACATAGTGAAACTCGGACAACTCTAAAAAACCTTTCAGCATGTTCGTTTCATTTTGGTTCATTTCTTGAATGTCTATATCCCATTTGTGCACCGTATTCTGCAATATTACATTTCTTGATAAGTTATAAAAGCATTTTTAGGAGTCTGTATCCCTATTTCTATGACTCCACTGTCCATCTGTCTGTCACCAGACTGTAACTCATAATAGCTAGACAGTTGAAATTTTCATAAATGGTGTATTTCTGTTACCGAAATAGAAAGGGGAGGCAAATAGCGCGAGTAGCATTTGCCGATGTTTTGTGTTCCTGGTTGGTACCGGTCAAAAGAAGCGAGCAGTGACGATTCGTAGCATGTGGCGACCCCTGGCATCATCGTCTGCGATGAGTGTACATAAATGTGGCGAGTATGACAATTAAAAGAAATTAATCGGTGATGGCTTCTTATGGTGGTGGTCAGTGGCCCCAGCCAGGCTAAAGTGAGCCCTGGGCTCGAGAATAAGTTCATATCTCGGATCTCCGTGCTTGTCTCATCTCCATGGTATGGCAGAAAGGTATGATCCGGGCTGCAAAATTGCCCGAAAGGCTTACCATAGCTCTGGAATGCATAGTGCAACTGGAGAGAACAAGAAATTGGAAGAAGTTTATTAAAATAATGATTTTCAACACAAAAACGCTAACCCTAAGGGCTATAGAGAGTTACTCACCTGGTGTTAGATTGGTTGCGCAAACAATTTGGTGGCTCGACCAGCTCGGACGAGTGGCGACTCTGGTGTCTAGTTTGGTAGCTTAGGGCTATATTCCCCGGGACACCATGGCGGCGCAACTGGTCGCGCCACCATGTTGTCCCCGTGAAATTAGAGCTACTAAAGGCATCGGTAGGTACATAAAAAAACCTGATACTGGTACAAGGCTTCGTTGGTTATCCTTCAAGCGGAACCCGAAAGCTCCAAAGACGTGGGATTACATCCAATTTGTGGCCTCAGTCTGTCCTACCGTACAACCGTATTATACACGGGCCGAGGGGCCATGGGTATAAACGTTGACAAAAATAAGAAAATACCTCAAAGTCCTCCAAGTCAGCAAGCGGTGCTGCTTTAGATGGATATTCCTGTTCCAACGGCTCCACGCCGATGATCTCCATTTCTTTTCTCAGATTCATAAGTTTACGTTCCATTTCAGAGTAACGACACACTTCCATGACAAACCGCCTTTGGAACAATTGGTACTCGGGGTACAACTGGAAATTAAAAAAAACTAACCTTTAGTTTTATCTATCTATACTCGTGAAGGACAATTGTAAATTTTAATTAAATATTTTAAATAAGGTTTTCAATTAAACACACTTTCATAACAAGCTTTTATTGCGTGGTATTAATAGTACTTCTAAAGAGTCCAAAGACTGTCAGATTATTTTTTGCATTCATTAGTTCTTAAGACAACTTTCCGTCATCATCATCAGACTTTGAATATCATATAGGGGTAGGTATAGTACTTATCAAACCATAAAATAGATCAAACACGATGGGGTTTTTTTTCGGTGTGTAAATATCATCAAAATGCCCCCCGCCGTTGTACGGAGCGAGAGATAGTCTCAGACTTTGACCCCATTCCTTCTTGCCTTTCATACCGGGGTCGAGCCTCCCGTTCGGAAATAGACCCAAGCCCCAGTAGGCTTCGACCCAGCTGGGCCCCTACTATTGTTGACAACTCCTTGAAGCACGCGGGAACAGTGCATGCCGTCGACGACTTGGGCTCGGTCCGGACAGGTACCCGGTGGCCGGAAATCGGAATAGGAATCCCGGCGGCGACTGGTGCGTGAGCGCCGGTGCCCGATGCGGTCGGCCTCCTCCTTTGCTAGCATTACTGCTTTGCAGGAGGTGACCGCCTGCCACTCCTCCTCGCTCCATGGCCTGTACCAAAGCCCGACGCGAGAGACCGCCGCTGCCGATCGCCCCCACGAGAACACGGCGTTGCTGTGCCCAAGCAGGGCACACCTCCACCGTGTCCTCCGGGCATTCCGCCCAGTGGCGACGCCCGACATCACTTCCGCACGAATCCGGTGTAGGTAACTCCCGAACTTGCCATGTCCGGTGAGAACCTGCGTCATGCGGAAGGTGAGGACGCCGTGAGGTCTTTCCAGCCACGACTCAAAGAGGGAACTTACCGCCATAATTGTGGCGTGCCCAGCACTGGGTTGCGATAGTCGCTGACGCCATTTCACCATGAGATCCCGATGGAACTCTGTCCGCCATGCCGTGACCTGTCGTGGGAGCGGACTTTCACTCCGGCGTGCGTGGCTCTGCCCTACTCTGCCCTACTCTGCCCTACTCTGCCCTACTCTGCCCTACTCTGCCCTACTCTGCCCTACTCTGCCCTACTCTACCCTACCCCTACTCTACCCTACTCTACTCTACCTTACACTACCCTAATTTTCATTTTTTTTCCATAATAACCTCCTCAGAATAACGAACACAACAAAAAGAATTCGCGAAATCGGTTCAGCTGTTCACGCGTGATGGCGTGAAAAGGAAATAGGGATTCATTTTTATAAATATAGATTGTACAATTAGTAAGCACTTACGTCTATGAACTGCACGCAACCCAACTCTCCGATCCCCGAGAGGACCTCGAACGCTGTTTCCGGTTGCAGATACATGGCACACTTTGTCATCAGGTCACTTCGTAACATACAACCCATTTTGAATCTGAAAACAGACAAAAACTTTAAAGTTTATTATTATTTGTGTCCCCGCACACGGGTCACAAAAAAGCCGCTACAAGAAAACTTCTTCTTCTTCTTCTTCTTCCTGCCCTTATCCCATATTACTTGGGGTCGGCGCAACACGTTTTCTTCTTCCATTCTGTCCTGTCACCCGTCAAACTATCACTAACTCCCTTTTCTTTCATATCACTTCTCACACAATCCATCCATCTTTTTTTCGGCCTTCCTCTCCCTCTCCATCCAACTACATGTATACTCAGAACTCTTTTAGTAATATGCGCTTCATCCCTCCGCTTCACATGACCATACCAAGACAACCGATTACCTTTCAACTTTTCAGTCACTGGCGCCACTTTCAAACTTCCTCTAATATACTCATTTCTCACTTTATCCATTCTCGTCACACCACACATCCATCTCAACATTCTCATCTCCGCTACGTGCAATCTTTTTTCATCCTTCTTTTTCACAGCCCAACATTCTGATCCATACAGTATGACAGGTCTTATGACGGACTTGTAAATTTTACCCTTCAACTTGAGGGGCATGCGTGGGTCACAAGTTGTTCCCGTGACCTGTCGCCATTTCGGCTGCCCAAATTCAAAACCTAGTAACAGGTGATTTGAAAAAAAAACGGTTTTTGGCATTTTTCGACTTACTAGATAGTATCAAAATGATGTGGACCTTAAAACACCCAGTTTCATACGTAATTTTAAAAAAATAATTTAGCAAGTCTAAGCAATTTGGCATGATTACGAAAATTTCCTTGAAGTACAAATTTTAAACTTAGTATGTCAAAATACAAATTTAAAACCCTAGCAGCTCAAGCGACTTACTAAGTTATGAATTTGAAATACCAACTTGCTATGTTTTGAATTTGGCGCCAATTGCAAAATAGATGAAATTTCGTTTAGTATGTCCAGTGTCACCGGCGCAGCTATAACCCGACATTGAGCCACTACAGGAGAATCAACGCACCGTTGACACGGTACTTGCCACGAACGCTTACGCTGCAATCTATGCATACTGACTTCATATCGAAAAATCCTGATGTCAAATGTTCCATTGAAACCTACAGAAATACTATGAAATCAATGAAAGTTTCCTTAAAATATCCCAAAGGAGACCAATGTGTTGATTGCGGAGTATTCATAGAGGCATCAGCTGTAGAAAGGTTACAGAATGATTTTGCTCAACACAAGGTTAAAGCTGGAAAAGCTATAAAAAATTACAAAGAAGATGCGAAGAAAGGCAACGATACTATGGAACACTATTTTTCTATGGATCTTCAGAAAGTGACATTATTGCCAGATATGCCAAAAATTAAGGATTCATTTTTTTTGAGCCGTCTAGTGGCTTTCAATTTAACATTTGCACCACTATGTAAAGATGCAAAGATAAACAGCAAATGTGTCGTGTGGCATGAAGCAATGATGGGTCGAGATGCTAATAATATAATAGATGCATTGATGGCTTTTCTTGTTTCGGAAAGAGATGTGAAAAAATTAACACTGTGGTGTGACAATTGCACTGGACAAAATAAAAATTGGTTTTTATTTACAACGCTGGTAATGGTTGTTAATTCTGAGTGCATTAATATCGATACTATTACTCTGAGATTTCTCACTAAAGGCCATACCCATATGTCTGCTGACGGTGTACACGGAAATATAGAAAAAGAGATGAGGCGTCGAGATGGAGTTTATGATTACGAGGACTACAAGTCTATTATAGCGAACTGTAGAAAGAACATTGACGTTATCGAAGTGCAAAAATCATACCAATGGGTGAAAAAGAAACGAGTTCCAAGGCGTAACACAAATGACGATTCAGCTCTCAGCACATTTTTGCTAAACCCAGTGGTTGAAGCTAAGTTCCTCAAAGGATCACGAAATCTGTTTTATAAAACAGATTTTGATGAGTCATACCAAGAACTAAACTTCTTGATGCAGAAATTCAATGTCAACACTATTCCCCCACTTTCAAATTTTAATACTATCCCCCGAGGGGTGAAATCATCGAAGAAAGATGGTATTGTTTCAAAATTGGTCCCCCTAATGCCATTGAACAGAAGGGAGTTTTGGCTGAATCTACCCACGAGTGATAACTCCATTGATTTGCAAACTGATGGTCAAATCGTTACCGATAACAATGAGTAGTTCATTATCAATAAGAATTATATTAGCTTAAGTTTATTTTTTTTAGTTTTGGTTGACTGTTGAGAGTGTGAGTCATGTTTTAATTTAATAAGAGTCCTTTGAAGTACGTTAAATATCATTTTATAAGTCAACATGATTTTTATTCAAAATCTGCATTCGTAGGTACTTTGGGATAATTTTATTTTTTAATTTTATAAACACTTAATGTATAGTGAATTTGTTTAGTCTTCATGTTTACCATAGTAAATCAAATTGATAACCTAGTAAGCAGACTTACTAAGTTTTGATATTGTTTTTACATTTATATTTGGATAAATTCACAAATAAAAATAAAGTATGAGCGCTTCAAGTGTAACTATACTCTAAAAATGATTACGAGTATAACAACTAAAATGTCAACAATATAGCACAACTTTTCGCCAAACATCCAAATTGCTATCTCTTCTAGTTTCTTCGGGCGAACGAATTAAAGTAGCCGACTAGTTTTTTGGCTCTCCTGAACATTTTTGTTGGAACGAGTTACTATGTTTTGATTTTAAGCAGCCGATTTCATCCACCCTGCGTTGATCCTACGTGTTACGTCTCGGTCTACCTCACCATCCCCTTGGACGAGTGACCCGAGGTACCGAAAGTCGGAACAGATTGGTATGGGCGTTCCTGCGAGAGCTAAAGGCACAGGGTTGGAGAGACCGCCGAAATCGCAGAACAAGTACAGCCGCTACAAGAAAACGCCGCCACAAAAAAAGCTAGAAGCGGCCACAAAAAAAAAAAAGCTGAATCGCGCGACAGCTTGTGGTCATGCGTACAGTATCTTAATGGACTCTGACGAAGAAGGATAAAATGCGCGAATGGCATGGCATTTTGGCCGCCACAAAAAAGCGCCACCACGAAAAAAATCCCGAAGCTGCTTCAAGCTTTTTTTGTGGCGGCACCGCCGCACACGAGTCACAAAAAAGGTCGCCCTAAAAAGAAGCTCGAAGTTGCTGTTAAGCTACTGTTTAGAAAGTTTATCAGTGGTAGTCAAAAACTCCCTATTCAGTCTTTACAGGTCAGACTGAATAGGGAGGTACCTACACTCTAGGGGTATGTGGAAAACGGTGTAAAGTCCTACAAACCTTCGTCAAAAAGGGAGGACTCCTCCGACCAGACAGATGTTATATCTGATCCAGGCAACTGCCCAAAAGTTGATTTCGGGCTGTTGTATATTTTGAACTTGTTTACCACAGGGATTTTGATTTTTAGGCGGCGTCATAGATGTCGCTACAAAACCAAAGCCTCACCAAAGGTTCGTTGCAACAGTAAGTCTTCTGCTAGCTATGCCTATTGGACGCATTCGACTCTAAGACTCGGTTACTCCTCTAGCCATTGGTCCATCTTTACATGTGGACAGCCCGATACCACTTCAGCTTGGTGACTAGCTGCTGCCCCGGCGCCGGCAGTAACAAAAGTTCAGTTCTATCTTCCAAAAGCATAGAAGTGAAAGAGGGTCATAGCATCTGAGTTGTGAGTTAACCCTAATGTGCTGTAGCCTAGCTGTTGTAGTCATTACTAACTACAGTTTACCGACGGGCATAAGGCCTAATATCCACTGACGCGTAATTTCAAAGTTGCCTAGCTTCAAAATACGCCAGGCAGCTTAGCAGCACAGCGTACTGAACACTCCACGAGACGCGTACGATTATTTGTGGCAATGCCGTCGGACGACGAGGGCATTCCCGCCATTTTTACAAAAAACATGCTGGCACTTTTGGTTCGCCCCGATGCCGTATAACATACGGTATAGCAAGCTACATGAAGTTTGCCTAGAGCTCCGTGAGCACGATGTTGTCAGTCCGTCGATGAAACTCTGTATGACTAATAACTTTTTTATAAAATAAAAGGTTGAGCAGACGTACACCAAGCCTGTAATGACAAATACGCGTCTATGAAGCTACGCGTCAGTGGGCAGTAGGCCTAAAGTGACTTGAAATATGAATCGCAGCCAATGAAAAAAAATCAGATCTATGTATAAAAAATACGAACTACAAAAAACAGTCAAGTTACACTTACAGCTTTTAATAATTACTTTGATTTTCGTAAATATATCTGTATTTCTACAAAAAATTATAGTCTTATGATTTTAGACATGTCGAAAATCTACAAAAATCTTTTTTCAACTTTGACATTGATATTTAGTCTATTTTTCGGTGTGCCTTTTTTCAATTAGTATTGTAACTGCCAGAGTCATAAGGAGTTTTTATATTCATAGTGCAATTATGATCTGGTTTTCTTTCTCAAAGAGAAAAACAATCTGGTGGGATTCAACGCCTCTAAAACACAAGCGTGTCTGTTCACCGCCAAAAGGAACCCGTTCACCTTGGCTCCTGCTTTTCGGAATCTATCCCGGAGGTACACCAACCGCCTTCAGCTCTTGGGAGAAATTTTCTCAGACCTTAACTTTGAGCGATTCATTGAGTCCAAAGCCAAGCTGCTAGGAAACTCGGCGTTCTTGCAAAGATCCGGCGGTACTTCACACTGGGACAGCTTTTAATGTTATACAAAGCACAGGTCCGTTCGTGTGTGGAGTACTGCAGCCACATATGGGCTAGTGCTGCAAAGTGCCACCTAGCAGCTTTGGACTCGGTGGAAAGGCGTGCGCAGAGACTAATTGGTGATCCAGATCTGGTTAAGTCCAATCTATACAGTCTTGAGCACAGGCGAAGGGTAGCCAGCCTTTCGGTATTTTACAGGATGTATTTTGGAGAGCGTGCGCAGGAATTACATGACTTGATTCCACCATCTCACTTCTACCATTGGACAAGCCAACGAACGACGATTATCCACCCTTATGTTGTTGAAACCTCTACGGTCCGGACCAAGCGTTTCGCCTCGTCGTTTATACCTCGTACATCGAGGGACTGGAACAATTTGCCTGCTGCGGTCTTCCCTTCCGATTATAATTTAGGTGTCTTCAAGGCAAGAATGAATAGGCTTTTAATAAACTACTACGCTTCACCATCAACGATTGCATCACTGCTTACCATCAGGTGGGATCGCAGTCAAACACTAGTTTACAATACTATCCAACCCGAACTATTAACAATTCCTTGGATAGACAATTATGCACCCAATAGAAAAGACATTGTTACTGCCAAAAGGCTTCGATCTGATCACACTCCATCGAGGAAGTTTACTTTCATCATGGCTATCACAGCTTCACCTAATTGTGTTAAATGCGGAATAATCGAGGACGTACAACATATTCTGGTGGAGTGTAAACGGGGCGAACGCCTCAAGAGAAATATTCTTTTTTGTTAGAAATCGGTATTTGCGATAGCATTTTAGCTAAGCCTACGTCAGACAAGGCAAGACTTCTATTAAAAAATTTAAAATTTGGCTTTGGTGGAGCGACATGGTCAATATTGTGACACAGCTCCTTAATATATTTTTAAAAAAAAAGATGATTTTGAGCTAAATTCCATACACCAATAGAGACTGGAAAATTCTGCCCACTCTCAATAGCTATAAGATTTCACACAATAATTGCACTTAACACCCTTCCCGACCCGTCTGTTGTCAACCTGAACATGGTCTAATAATAAAACCCTAGTTGGTTCATTCCACGCAATCCAATGCAATCGACACTAATATAAAAGAGAGGTAAAGTTTATTTTTTTGTTTGTAGGAGGTAATCTCTGGAAGTATTGTCCGATTGCGAAAATTTTTTCACCGATAGAAAACTGCTTTATTCTTGAGTGACATAGGCTATATATTACGTATGCGGACGAAGCCGCGGACTAAAGCTAGTGTTTGATAAACAGACAACGTGAACAAAAGGAGATAACACCTAAACGCTCTGTTTTGTATTCGCTAATTGTGTGCTAAGTCTGATTACATCCAGACTTTCATAAAAGTATACTTTACTATGAGGTTTATACGAAGAGCAAAAAATCAGGGAGCCCAAGTTCCATCGATTACTTTCCACGTTCCTACCATCTTCTGTTATTCTTCAAATCTCTTGGGAGCACCGGCACTGGAATAATTTACTGTTACCCAACTAAGTTTTGAGGTGGGCCCGCAGTTCCCAAGGGGCAACGTGCCTATTTTCTCCTCGTATATTATAGTCAATTGCAAACATTATTTTGAATATAAAAGAGAGAGTTAAGTTCTTTTTCATTACTCATACTCTGAAAGTGGGTCTGAAGTTGCCTGAGGAGCGGGCTGAAAGTGATACTTTTCACCCCTAGGGAGTTTTACTTTACAACTGACAGCTGTCAAATTATTTAAAAAAAAACTAGTTCTATCTTCACGTTTCTATTGAACTATGTTCCTACTTTCCATACAGCCAGTCAATCACAGCGCGATATAAAATTGAAATAACTTAATTTTTTTTTTAATTGATTTATTTGTTCAACTATTTCTATACAATACTTTATTTTTAAAAGATTACAATTAATTTCTAATTTTCCAATAATGAGGCTGAATAGCAGGCCGGCCACAGAAAAAAAAACAAAATGGCGGGAAAGTGGCAATCAGTCGTTGCTTTTTTCGAGTTTTGTTTACATTTCCGTACAGCAGAGATTTATATTAACACGTTATGTATATCATATTAAAATAATGATTTAACGCCTAATTTCATAAGAGAAGAGGCTAAAGCTGTAGTGGAATACCTTTTACCACCTAAATCAGAAGAAAGATACCTACCGAAAATCATAGGTACAACGACTTAGGTTTTACAAACTTTTTATTTTATTTTTACTTTCCTTGTATTCGTAATGAAAAGCACAGTGCTTACCTCGGGGTGAAAGTAACTCATTTCGTCCCGAGAAGGAGTTGGCGGCCTAAAAGGTTGAGGGACTAAATTAGTTACTTTCACCCCTAGTGTAACAATGTACTATATAAATCAGTCCAACATGTGATGTCGGATATAAAAATATAACTTTCTAACCCGTGATAATATCGCGACGGATCAAAAAAACATTCTAGACTTTTTTTCAACGCGTCATGTAATCTAGCACCGCAGGCAGCACACCACAGCGTTGAGCGTTTCTATTAGAAGCATTCAGTATGAATTTTAAGAAATAAGTGTGAGTAAGTAACAATTCCAGCTATTAATTCTATATTATTGAGCACGCCATAATCATGAAGTCCTCACTGGACATGCTAAGTTCGGAAAATGGTGATTCAGACGGAAGAAGCGCTGGGGCGACAGTCCGGAGGACATCGTCGAGCATACGGTGAAGGTGTGCCCCGATTAGGCGGAGCAGCGAGGAGCAGAGGCGATTGGCCGTAGCGACCACTATCGTCAAGTAATGGTTCAAGTCATGGTCTGGAGCGAGGGGAAACGGCAGGCGGTCGCCTCCTTCTGCAAAGTGGTAATGATAGCGAAGAAGACGGCCGCACGTGTAAGGGAACGGACTTCCTCACGCCCAAGCCGTTGCAATCCCGCATTTCCGACCCTGCCATGGTACGCACAGGTTTACGGACAATAAGGAATGGGTAAGTCGCCATACGGCGTTCGGTAATCCTCCTTAAAGAAATGTCAGCAAAACCGTATGGGCGAAACAGGGCGGAAGCCTACTGGAGCTATGGGTTTATTTACGAAGGAGAAACCTGGAGTCCTGGAACGCAAAGGCAAAGAAGGAACATAGGTGTGGTGTACACACACACACACACACATTGGTCTAGAGCGAGAGAAGTCATTGGATGATTGTGGTAATTAATTGCTTATTATCTTTGACAATCATTTTCATTAAATGTGAGAGACTTCAAGAGATATAAAATGTCACACAGGTAAAATAAATACCTGGTAGTGGATTGGTTTGCAAAATAATGACATTTCATTATAATATTATTAATACCTACGTACCTAGTCTCATTGCAAGGGACAGACCTCCCTTACTTCCCTTTGCAGTTCCTGGTCCAATGATATTGTAGGCAAATCTTTAAATAATAATCTAAATCTAATATATAAAAATAACGTGTCACAGTGTTTGTTATCGAGTTCGATAACAAAGACTGGGACACAGCTTCTAAAATGTGTGAAGCAATTGCCTATAAGGGTCACAAGTCTAAATATATCAATATTCACGATTTTTTTGCCAAAATCCCGGCAGTTATATCACTGCACAAAATTATCTCCGAAACTATGAGAGATAGAAGAACGTGAACTCGAAAAAAACATTTGGTAAGTTTTATGTAAAAATCACAAAAACGATATAAGTCGAGTTATATTACTTTTCACAAGAGGCACAGAAATAAATATCGCTATTTGAAATTTTAGACTATCTTAGCTGAGGTACTTTAGTAAATTAACGTATTTTGGTACAAAAAAAGAGTTATGAAGTGTTAAATACAAATGCTTATATATATTTTTTTTAAAACCAGCCAACTGCGAGTCGGATTTGCCCATGGAGGGTTCCGTAGCAGCAAGTAACATAGTATAAAGGTTCTTGTAGTTCGTTGTAACGTTCGTTGTTCGATGTTTTAATAATAGTGTATTTTTTTAGATTTATGACTTATTAAAAAAAAACTACTTACTAGATCTCGTTCAACTATTCAATTTAGAAAAAAATAATATTAGAAATCTCAATATCATTTTTGAAGACCTATCCATAGATACCCAACACGTATGGGTTGGATGAAAAAAAAATTTTTGAGTTTCAGTTCTAAGTATGGGGACCCCCAAAATGTATTGCTTTTTTTCTATTTTTGTGTGCAAATCTTAATGCGGTTTACAGAATACATCTACTTACTAAGTTTCAACAGTATAGCTCTTATAGTTTCGGAAAAACGTGGCTGTGACATACGGACGGACAGACAGACATGACGAATCTATAAGGGTTCCGTTTTTTGCCATTTGGCTACGGAACCCTAAAAAGGGCTATGCTCGGAGTTTCTTTGCGTGATCGATCACGCCTGATTCGAATCAGGAATGAGGATATTCGCAGAAGAACCAAGGTTACCGACATAGCTCGAAGAATCCCCAAACTTAAGTGGCAATGGGCAGGACACATTGCTCGCAGAACAGATGGCCGTTGTGGCTGATAGGTTCTGAAATGGCGACCACGTACCGGAAGACGTAGAATTGGAAAGCTTCCTACAAGGTGGACCGATGACCTGGTAAGGGTTGCGGGAATCCGGTTGCGAGACGCACAGGACCGTTCATTGTGGCGACACTTGAGAGAGGTACTTGTCCAACAGTGGACGTATTTCGGCTGAAATGATAATGAAATGTACACAGACTCATCCTTATAATTTTCCCACTACTGGGGCTCAGGGTCCTCTCTACGGGTTGGAATGGGACGTGATCTCGACAGGCGGGTCCAGGGCAGATTCGAGGATGGCCTCTGATTTTTTTTTTGTCTAAGATTCCTCACGATGTTTGCCTTCGCCGTAATTATAAAACATATCATTATTGCAAAAACCAACTATCTGCAATTTTTTACCCAAATTAAGTTAAATGTAGCTATCGATTCATCTCATCAAGACGAATCTACAGGTAAAACTGATTATTGACTACGACACTTATTTAAAAAGATAGCTTCGGCAAAAAGTAAATAACCAACAGATTTGATAATAATAATACTATGATATAATAATACAAAAATCTTGTTGCATTTAGTTGGTTTTTGCAATAATATCAATGAGTGGGAAAAATCAAGTGAGACTGTAAGTAAATTATTTAACTTGCTAGCATGACGTGCAATGAATTCACCATCTAGCGAGGTGACTAGGACGAGCCCGAACAAGGCATAAAATCCCCGTGTTACCTTCCAAAAATCCTTAGGCAATACTAGCGTAAGTATAGATTATAATAAACAACTAAATTTCCTGACTGCACAGTCACACGTGCATGTGTGGAATAAGGACATTTAGCTTTCATAAAAAACCGGCCAAGTGCGAGTCGAACTCGCCCATGAAGGGTTCCGTAGCAGCAAATAACATAATATAAAAGTTCTTGTAATGTGTTGTAACTTTGATCGATGTTTTAATAATAGTGTATTTTTTTCGATTTATGACGCATTAAAAAAAAACTACTTACTAGATTTCGTTCAAACCAATTTTCGTTGGCAGTTTTTATAGTAATGTACATCATATATTTTTTTTAGTTTTATCATTCTCTTATTTTAGAAGTTAGAGGGGGGGGGACACACATTTTACCACTTTGGAAGTGTCTCTCGCGCAAACTATTCAGTTTAGAAAAAAATGATATTAGAAACCTCAGTATCATTTTTGAAGACCTATCCATAGATACCCCACACGTATGTGTTTGACGAAAAAAAAATTTTTGAGTTTTAGTTCTAAGTATGGGGACCCCCAAAATTTATTGCTTTTTTTCTATTTTTGTGTAAAAATCTTAGTGCGGTTCACAGAATACATCTACTTACAAAGTTTCAACAGTATAGCTCTTATAGTTTCGGAAAAAAGTGGCTGTGACATACGGACGGACAGACGGACAGACAGACAGACAGACAGACAGACAGACAGACAGACAGACATGACGAATCTATAAGGGTTCCGTTTTTTGCCATTTGGCTACGGAACCCTAAAAAGGACAACAGGATATACATCCTGTCACCTACATCAAAAGTAGGTGTGAGTGAACATCCCGGATATCAGCCAAATATCATCCACAAATAAGTAATATTAGGTATAGGAAAGTGACCTACATAAAAACCGAAACTCACTAATTAATCACGTAATCTCTATCGTATCTACTAAGTCTCAATATTGTTAAATACCAATTAAGGGAAGGAGCGAAACGACCCCAACACAAGTATTATTAATAACTTACTGGGGCTGTTTCATTCACATTTGTAATGTAACCGTTTGAGACCGAATAAACCATTTTAATTTTTTAATTTTTTTAATTTTTAATCTCGGAATCTATAACACCTAAAAACTTAAAATTTGGCAGGTAGGTTTCTTAGAGGGTGTAGACATCCGCTAAAAATATACCGAAATTCACCGTCTGAGAGGATAAAACAGGGTCCAAAGTTTGTATGAAGAAACCGACTTTCACGCAGGCGAAGCTAGTCTGTCATTATTCATCTTCGTTTCAGCTGAAAGACGTCCACTGTTGGACATAGGCCTCCCCCAAGCGTCGCCACAACGACCGATCCTGTGCGTCCCGCGTCCAACGCATTCCCTCGACTCTCACCAGGGGCCTAAGTCTGCTATTTTCATTTTGTCATTCCAACACATTCCCATTGTCATTTTGCTAAAAGTTTTTAATCTGCTAATTCATAATGATCGATCATTGATCGGTAAATGGTCTTGAAATAGAATTGTGGTAGAATGACAATCGATATTGTAAATCAATGTTAGACCATTCTGACACTATTGTAATAGCAGACTTGAGGCCCAGGTCGTCGGTTCACCTTGTGAGAGGCCTTCCAACGCTGCGTTTTCCGGTGCACGGTCGCCACTCTAGAACCTTTCGGCCTCATCGACCATCCGTTCTACGAGCATAGTGCTCTGCCCTCTGTCACTTTAGTTCGACGATTCTTCGAGCTATGTCAGCGACCTTGGTTTTCCTGCAGATATTTTCATTCCTGACCCGATCACGCCTTTCCTTTGCCCTTGGGTGACTGTAAGCCTTCTGATGAGGCCCATTGTAAACGACCATGTTTCAGTGCTATAATATTATCACTGCTTTCATCTTGAGACACTGTGGTATGTTAGACGAGAAGATGGAGTCTGTCTAAAAAGTCAAACAACTTGGGTAATTATTACAGTAAAATGAAATCTGATGTAATCAACACTGGTTCAATAATAATCAAGCTTGATTAGAGGATCTTGATCAATGTTTACTAACAGAAAAACCTTATAAAAAGTATCAAATATAAGTATTTTTTAAATGATTAAATAATATACAAGATTCCCAAGTCGTTTGAACTTTTTAGACACCACCACCAATGACTTAGACTGAATGACTTAACAAAGCACAGCCGAAATTATTGGGACTAGGCGCGTGTAATTTTACAGAAGACTCTCTGTTATGACGTAGGCGAGTCATAAGAAGTTATTTTAGGAAAATCCACCTTTAAGGAAGAATTCTGTTTGTACCTATGCCAAACCTTATCCCGTGGGCCAATATACCTGAAACAGCGCAAATACCTAGTAACCTAAATAAATTTTAAAGGATGCTATTATTTATTTTTCGAAAAAAAGTGTGTAAGTATGGAGTATTCTCATTTCTGGGGTAGATGACCTTGAAACTCGGCACAAATTCTCATTATAAGTTTTTTTAAAACTACCCTCAAGGGAAGGTTTAGAGAGTGTTGAAGTTTTTATGAAAACCTTATCGCGAACGAAGTTGCGGAAAATGTGCTAATGAGTCTATATAAAGTACTCGTATATGGATAAAGGTCATTTGCTCAATTCAGTTGTCATGGCGACGAAAAAATGTCTTCGAATAAACGAGTAGTCAAATGACAAACTATCGATTTGTTTATTCAAGTTTGAGTGGATTTAGCTTTTAGTTGGTAAATCATCCAATGACTTCTCTCGCTCTAGAGCGGAGCGGGAAAACGTGTCAGTTTTGTACTGACCAAAAAACCGACTCCTATGTTTCTTCTTTGCCTTTGTTCCCGGGGTTCTTTTTCGAACAACCCATAGCTGCAGTAGGCTTAGACCCTGCTGGGCTCCGACGGTTTTATTGACATCTCTTTGAGCCACGGGTGGAACACTACGCGCCGGGTTGAGTCGAGTTACAGACTCGTTGGAAAGAATTACCGTGACCCAGGGACACGAAGGGCAATTAATTGACAATTTAGAGAGTGTGCGCGGAAATTACATGACTTGATTCTGCCATCTCATTTCTACCATCAGACAACCGGACGTACGGCAAGTATCCACCCTTACGTTGTTGAAACCTCTACGGTCCGGACTAAGTGTTTCGCCTCGTCGATTATACTGCGTACATCGAAGGACTGGAATAATTTGCCTGCTGCAGTCTTCCCATCCTATTATAATTTGGATGTCTTCAAGGCTAGAGTGGAAGTGCGCCTGCCATCAACGATTGCATCACTACTTACCATCAGGTGGGATCGCAGTTAAGCACTAGTTTATAGCAGATAAAAAAAAGAAAATTGAAGCCATACCGGTGAGTTTTAGTCATCAAAAACCTGACACTCTTTCTCAAGTGGTTAAAGAAAAAACAAAAAAAAAGCATCAGAAAATAATGAAAAATGCATAAATAAGTTTTAATGAAAGAGTTACTATTTTCCTAAATGCAGTAGGTTCATAAAAAACTCGCAACTTTCTAAATAAAATATCAAATAAATGGTCTGTATACGAATATTTAATTTCGATAAAGACAACTTTCACACAAAAGTGTATGTACCAGACGCTCATACAAGATACACAGAAAAGGCAACTAGTACATTAGAGCCGTCCTTTTCAGCTTCAGAAAGAGATCCAGGGATCACCATTCGCTGGACTTAAATTGCCTATCGTACATTTCACGGGGCAGGTATACGTAACGTGAGACTTTGTAATTAGTTCCTGTGAACATAAGAGAAGTGAATTAATAAAATTCCCGACCCAAACGGGTTCTTACGACGGAGAAAATAAAACGTAGGGAACCCCTAAAATATGAGCCATCTGAGAATTCACGGAGCCTACTCATTTGTTAAACGAGGAAGTTTTGAAATATAAAGGGTTTCGTTTTATTCATTACTAGCTGTCCGCCCGCGACTTCGTCCGCGTGTACTTCGGTTATCGCACTCTAAACGTGTTTTCCCGTAGGAATAAGATGTTTTTCCGGGATAAAAAGTAGCCTATGTTCTTTTCCATGTCAAAGGCTATATGCATGTCAAATTTCATCCAAATCCGTTCAGCCGTTTTTGTGTGATTAAGTAACAAACATCCAAACATCCACACTTTCACATTTATAATATTAGTTAGGATGAGCCTGATTATTATGTACTGTGATTCCCATTGTGACCCTCTGTAATTTGGAGTTTTGTGTCAAGAAACTAATTAGTTCTTGAGTGATCAATTGAATGAATGTTTGTACTTAAAAAATATTGTGTAATTATTATTTTTTATCTGATGGAAAACGACCTTGCGGTCGACGACAGGACGCGTTTACCTAGAAGAAACCTATCAACATATTAATTAGGTGTACAAAGGAACAGTTTGAATAAATAAAAGTTCAATAAAGTCGACATTCAGATTTCCATGAATATAATTACCTTCACTTGATAGGGCTTCCATATAATTTTTAAAAAAATGGAGAGTTCAATGTCATCTAGTGAAAACACGCTCGGGGTTGTAGCTTTCCCCTTTCTTATTAGGGTACACATTACTGGCGCGATTTTAATCAGTGATGTCACAGTCAAAGTTTTTATACACTGGCTCTGACTGACTGATCGATGACGAAACCGCATCGTGACGAATGCTGCGGGAATTATCGAAAGAGTTAACGTGGCCCTGGAAGGGCAACTGAAGAAACACCTGTGGATTTTAGCCAGTACAGTTCTGACACGACCTCTCGGTCCACCCAGAGCGGGAGAGGTTATTCTGAGTGACCTGGATTTTTTGCTCAAAATTGTGGAAGGTATTCTTACCCTAACGATAGGTGTAGAGGGCTGTGAGAACGCGTGGAGGTATTGCAGTGAAATTAAAGTATATTCTATGGTTCCTTGAAGCTGTGAAAAAATCAAGCTTCTAAGTTAACGAAAAAAAAAAGATATGACCGTTTATGTCGCAAAAAAGCATGTATTTCGACACCCCCAGAATTCTGAAATTTGGCATGAAGCAATGTCTTATAGCTAATATAGGTAAAATTCTGAAAACTGTAAATTTGTCAATACGTCACAAAAAAAATAATTATATTCTTGTCATTCGGAAAAATCTTCATAACTGAATTCTTGAATTTATAAAAAAAAATACATTCAGCCGAACATAGAACCTCCTCTTTTTCGAAGTCGGTTAAAATTGACAACAACTGCCAACTGCTTTACGGTTTGGTTGTATTTATGTTTGTAGCCATCTTTGTAGCAAACAAGTATAATTTTGAATAAACAAATAAAAATACAAAGTTGCTGTCTGTTTATCGCCTAACTCCTCCTAAACTTCGCTACGTAGGTATTTTGATGCGGTCATTAACAGAAAGAACAATAAACAAGGAAGTTTTGTGTGTATAATTGGCACCCGTGTAAAAGCGGGACGGGTCACTAGTTACACGTGTACTTTTTTTTTATTAGCCTATACTTTCCAACTGCTGTGCCAAGGCCTCCCCCAACTCCTTCCATGTATTCTTCTCTTGAGTCTCCTCGAATCGCCACCTCTTCACAGGTCGACCTCGGCGGCGTCATCCGTCCTCTGGTACCCACTTTGTGGAGATTCTTGCCCAACGGTCAGTGTGTGTCTCTCCTAGACAGGAGGCCCGTTTCCCAGCAGTGGGAACATTAAAAAGGCTGATGATGATGATGATGGTCAGTGTTATCGATATGACTCACCGAATCCCATTTTAGCCTGACACCCTTTTTTCCTACGTCCATGATTCTAGTATTTTGGCGCAATGTTGTGTTCCTTATTCTGTCGGCTCTTTTGATATCCAGAATGCTGCGGTCCATTGCTCTGTTGGCAAACCCCAAGGCGAAACTTTTGTGACTCAGTGAACGACCAAGTCTAAGCACGTAGGTTAGAATATAATCATATAAATACACGTGTACATAAAGGTATATATTTAATTAAGTAGGTAGTTCCTAATACGTACATGTCAAACCAAAAATATGGATAGTTACAAATGTAGGCCTTTTATTATTACCACCCATCCGCTAAGGTCCGAGGCCGACTAGTTGACAGCGCGTTGTGCTTCCACGCAAATAAATTAAATAGATTTTCAGTACATTTCGTCTAACTGAACACCCACTTGCCTAAAATGTGAGTAGTTTGTCTAGGACACTGCTACTACTATCTATGTTTAAATAAAGTTAGGTTTTACACAAACTCTATAAGGTACAATATTCAGCTGCACATTACCACATATAAATAAATTGCAATTTGTTAAACACACAAATTTTAATAGGAAAGTTAGCAAAGTAATAAACGTGAAAAGCAATTACTTCAGTTTTATTTACGTAATATTAAATATGAAAGTATGCATCGTGCATCCGTTTCCATGAAAACTATTTTACATTCGGTATTACTTTGGTTTATGAAGGTATTCATTTAAAATATTTAACTTGTTAGAATGTTACATTTAGAGACTCTCTCATTTAACTGCTGGGCAAACCTTGCTTCTAAAATTTCCAGTTATTTCAACGTAGACTTAATTATATTAGATTTAACTTACAGCTAAAACAAACAGATCGAGACCAGTAAATTAGTCTAAAAACCATCAGATATTATATATACCAAGCCACCATTTATAATTATAGAACAATGTTTAGTATCTATATTGAAACCTCTACGGTCCAGACCAAGCATTTCGCCCCGTCGTTTACCTATATACCACGTACATCGAGGGACTGGAACAATTTGCCTGCTGCGGTCTCCCCGTCCGATTATAATTTAGTCTTCAAGGCAAGAGTGAATAGGCTCCTAAGAAGCTAGTACGCCTCACCATCAACGATTGCATCACTGCTTACCATCAAGTGGGATCGTAGTCAAGCACTAGATAATATTAATTAAAAAAAAATATATAATGTAGTATTTTATGGTGTAAAATAAGGAATAGGTACCTTTAAATTATTTTTTTACCTATAAATTATTAAATAGACATTAGTCTACTTTTTCAAATGAAAGTGAAAATTAATAATTATATTTACATCCTTACAACTATTTAACTAATAATAATATAAATTAATAAACAATTTAATATATATATACCAACTAAAGATAAAAGTACGAGTATATACAAACGTGTTAATAAAAAGGATATACTGGGCATCAAAAAATTCATCTACGTCGATGTCAATAGGAACAGAGCCCAGACCGCTGGCAGCACTGCTACATTGAATGGCTATGCTGATTCGTTGATAAAAAAAATCTATTTACCTATTCCATGAACTGGCACAGAACAGAAGCATACAAAAATGTTTCTAAATAACTAATACAATACAGTTCAACAACAACAACAGTGTTACTAGTGTGTTATAATGAAATAGTTAAGCATGTTTAGACTTTAAAATAGGTAAAAAGAGGAATATGGTTACTTGAAAATATACCTTATGAAGATTTTTTGGGAGTTAGTCTTCCTTCCATAGAACAAGTGTTTATATTATTTATTCAGCACCACAATGAAATAAGAAAAACACTTTCTGAAACTGCTAAATCAATAAGTACAAAACTGCAATTCAAGACGGTTAATATTCATGTTAACACAGGAAAATATTTGTGCTTTTAAACAAAAAATATTTAAAGAATTTAGGAAAAGACAAATCG
Source organism: Mythimna ferrago (assembly GCA_910589285.2). Taxonomy (NCBI): domain Eukaryota; kingdom Metazoa; phylum Arthropoda; class Insecta; order Lepidoptera; family Noctuidae; genus Mythimna; species Mythimna ferrago. The sequence continues at coordinate 18,701,518 of OU342673.1, read as the reverse complement.
AGAAACTCTGATGCACCTAACAAAAAACCGGCCAAGTGCGAGTCGGACTCGCCCATGGAAGGTTCCGTAGCAGCAAGTAATATAATATAAAAGTTCTTGTAGTTCGTTGTAACTTTGATCGATGTTTTAATAACACTGTATTTTTTTAGATTTATGACGTTTTAAAAAAAAACTACTTACTAGATCTCGTTCAAACCAATTATTTTCGTTAGTGGTTTGCATGGTACTGTACATCATATATTTTTTTTAGTTTTATCATTCTCTTATTTTAGAAGTTAGAGGGGGGGACACACATTTTACCACTTTGGAAGTGTCTCTCGCGTAAACTATTTAATTTAGAAAAAAATGATATTAGTAACCTCAATATGATTTTTGAAGACCTATCCATAGAGACCCCACACGTATGGGTTCGATGAAAAAAAAATTTTGAGTTTCAGTTCTAAGTATGGGGACTCCCAAAATTTATTGCTCTTTTTCTATTTTTGTGTGAAAATCATAAAGCGGTTCATAGAATACATCTACTTACTAAGTTTCAACAGTACATATAGCTTTTATAGTTTCGGAAAAAAGTGGCTGTGACATACGGACGGACAGACAGACAGACAGACAGACAGACATGACGAATCTATAAGGGTTCCGTTTTTTGCCATTTGGCTACGGAACCCTAAAAAGGCAAGAATGGAAATTATTTGCTAAACCATACCGTTTCATATACAAGAGACAAACAATAGGGATAAGGTCGGGCAGATATTAATTAACAGTAGATTTCGATTGTCCGTCTACTAACCAGCAGCACCAATTAGCAGGTTGTGAGACATTTGTAATCTGATATTGTTGCTGACAACTCGATAACATTAAACCTCGTGTACAATGCGCAGAGAGAATTAGTATGCAGGCACCTGCTAAATTGCACTTGACATAATTACATTAGGTAAAAGCTCCTTTACGCCTTATTTCGTAGGTACATACTAAACTATTTAGCCATGTATACCAAAACACTGTATATGTCTCGATTCATGATGAAGCCAAAATGGTATAACATTTCTCCGTTCGCTACTTATCAAGTCTAATTAAAGGATTTGAGGTGACGTGATCTTTGTTTGAGAATGTTGAGTATCGATATCTAATAGTCTCGCTATTGTAAGCTTACACAATGTTATTCCATAACCTTGCTAGTCCTTTTCTATATTATTATCTTAACTGATATTCAGTAGTGTATGAATATAACTAAGATCGGAATGGAACGAGGTAAACTATAAATGAATGAAAGAAAAAACCTATATGAGCTCTCATAACTATATTGGTAAAGTCTGTCTTAAAAATCAAACGACTTGGAAATATTGTATAGTATTTAATCATTTAAAAAATACTTATATTCGACACTTTTTATAAGGTTCCTCTATTAGTAAACAATGATCAAGATCTCTTAATCAACCTTGATTATTCAACCAGTGTTGACATTCAGATTTCATTTTAACCTAATAATTACCCAAGTCTCGTTTGACACAGATGTATGACAAAGTCTAGTCCGTAAACCGGTTTTTCGTCAGAAAAAAAGGAACACCTGATTGCAACGCTACCTGCCGGGACCAATTTTATTATCAAACCGTCCAAGAACTCGCTTAAATATACACATATAGTTCATCAAGAGGAAATCAGTTCCTTGATTATTGAACCAGCGTTGACTACATCAGATTTCATTGAACCCTAATAATTACCCAAAACGTTTGACTTTTTAGACAGACTACTCGTTCTCATTCCTCGTTTAAACTGTCTCATTTGGAAATGCAATTTTTTAGGTGTGAAATAATTTAATAATTTCTCTCTAGGGCGGGGTGGGCGAGCGTCTGACTTGCCAGAGTACCTCACACCTATGTTCCTTCAGTTCTCCTTTGCATTCTAGGAGCACAGGTTACTTGGAAATGCCTGTGGCTAAAAACTGCATAGTTGCTAATCACACGGGGCAACGAAAACAATGTTCGTAAAAACTTAAAAGAAATTTACCTAAATTCTATGTATTTTTGGGTGCTGAAACCGTATTTGGTATTGGTTTTTTTATCACCCGCAATAATAATTCTCATATAACTGTAATTTCAAAAGTAAGGGGAAAATTGATATACTGGGTTATTTGTAAAACACTAACAACCTTGCAGGACTGTATTACTAACACCATAAACAAAAAATAAAATAAAGCTTTTTTTTTTAATGACTTAAAATTTTTACTAAGAAAAATATTGAATTATTGTAATGCTAATATTTTCTACGATGTGATGAGTTTGCTAATAAATTAATTTTGAAAAAAAAAAAATCGTTTTTGATACGATTTTCGATATAATTATACACATACAATGTGGACCAAAAGTTGTCTTTTTAAATAAATTATTATTATTATTATTATATTGAATATTTTATAACGATAAATCGATATATCAAAGCAATAATATCGATGTATGGATATTTTTTGAACAAGCTTACAATACCTTTGTTATTTAGATGCACTGTACTCGTCACTAGATCGAGATGGTTCTAACGCGTGTCTTCTTCGAAATGTTGTGGTCAGCAGCGACCAGTCTGCACCTCGTTAAATCGATTCACAAAGCATATCGATATTTAACAAGCAAATACTTGGATCACCCCGAAGCGCTTTGGGAAAATTTCCGACTTTACGAGAAAAGTGGTAAAGTACTACATTTAATTTCTATGATATCGATGTTGAATTTTCCTAGAGTTAAATATGGATTCAAGTTGTCATACAATTTACTCAGTTGTTTTTTTTTGTTGGAAGTTTGTGGCAATATATTCATATAGTTCGTTCTATCGTTGAGAAGAACTTAATTTATTTATTTATTTATCCTCTTTACATCTATCTTTACAGGCCTTATAACCTAATGCGACAGTGCAGCTAACAACTATACTTAACCCTAAACATACATTTATGATAAAATCTAAACAATAAAAATAAAAATATGTATATAATCTATTAAAAACAAAACTTAAACATAAATAATAAGTACTTACATTGTCTTACACATAACTAACTATATTTAATAAAACTCTTGCGAATTCACTCAAAGTGCACGAGAATACATCCAGTCGCTCATGAACTTCATTCACAATACGTATTGTTCTGGTGAGGGGTGTTTTCGCCATTTAAAACAACTGAAGCTCAATAAAAAAATAGTCTAAAGCAATCTTATCAGATACAACAGAAGTTTGGCGTTTTACATCCCATGTCTCTCTCTCGTTATGAGTACACCTACACGCTGAATATACTACAAATGCATATTGACTGGCCTGTTGGCCTAGTGATTAGTGACCCTGACTGTTATGCCGGACGTCATGGGTTCTATTCCCATCCAGGGCAAATGTTTGTGCGTTGACCATGATCATTTGCTGTGTCTGGGAGTAATTTATCTATAAATAAGATTATAGATACATGTCTTTAGAAATATATAAGTATGTTTATCAGTTGTCTAATACTCAACACACAACGCCTTCTAGTCCCAAGCTGAGCAGAGCTTGTCTGCTTAGCTTGGGACTAGAAGGCGTCGTGTGATAGATGTGAAATAAAAAATACCGCGTAGATAGTTATAATGATTACTTACCAGCTTCGTGTAAGAAATCTTTGAAATTCTCCGCTTTACTATAATATGTATGTGAATTACTTGCATTGGTGAAAACCTCAAGAAAAAATTTCGTTCAATAATTTTAACCTCGTAAGGCCGCTGGGACCTAATTTAAGGACAATAATATTTAGACATTCCGGCCCAAGATACTTTTTAAAATCATAAAACTACAACCCAGCGATCTAAAATTATGACATATATAAACCTAATTTTTGGTTTAAACAATCTCAAAGAAATACTTACCATGAACATAAATTATCTCAAAATATTTGCATGAAATAGTTAACTTTAACTATAGGAAATACCACTTAATTTAATTTAGCTAAAAGCAACACACTTGAACACTTTTTACTACACTAAAGTTCTGGGCCGCAACTACTTGCGCCTAATTTTAGCTTATCACATTGGTCGTTATGTATATCGACCTAAATTTAGGTTGGACTTTACGAGGTTAAGTTTATCACGTTTATACAGACAGACAGATGCAATAGGGGGATTTGGTTTTTTTTTTATTTATCTATTCTATCCCAATGCTGGGTAAAAGTTCTTTTTATAGTCTCCACATTTGTCAATCTTAATATCTATTACGCAAATCAAAGTCATGTCATTTATTTTTGAAGTGAAAACTTCTTTAGCGGCGTTGAGCACTTTTTCTGTAATGGGTATAAAATCTTAAACTCGCGTCAGGACACGTGACCTGATCGAAAAAGCGTAAGACGGATGGAGAGTAGACAGCTATCCCTTATCGCGCGTTGTGAAAGGGGGCTAGACAGAAAAAATTCTCACGAAAAATTGTACCGACACTTTTACTGTCAAAATATAAATCCAAGATGGCGGCTGCAAGAAATTATCAACTTTATCGTCATGGGTGTCGTTTTCATGGTTTTCGAGGGTGTTGAAACCGATGGTACTGTCAAAATATAAATCCAAGATGGCGGCTGCAAGAAATTATCAAATTTTTCGTCATGGGTGTCGTTTTCATGGTTTTCGAGGGTGTTGAAACCGATAGTACTGTCAAAATGTAAATCCAAGATGGCGGCTGCAAGAAATTATCAAATTTTCCGTCATGGGTGTCGTTTTCATGGTTTTCGAGGGCGTGGAAACCGATGGTACTGTCAAAATGTAAATCCAAGATGGCGGCTGCAAGAAATTATCAACTTTTTCATCATGGGTGTCGTTTTCATGGTTTTCGAGGGTGTTGAAACCGATAGTACTGTCAAAATATAAATCCAAGATGGCGGCTGCAAGAAATTATCAAATTTTTCGTCATGGGTGTCGTTTTCATGGTTTTCGAGGGCGTGGAAACCGATGGTACTGTCAAAATGTAAATCCAAGATGGCGGCTGCAAGAAATTATCAACTTTTTCATCATGGGTGTCGTTTTCATGGTTTTCGAGGGTGTTGAAACCGATAGTACTGTCAAAATATAAATCCAAGATGGCGGCTGCAAGAAATTATCAAATTTTTCGTCATGGGTGTCGTTTTCATGGTTTTCGAGGGTGTTGAAACCGATAGTACTGTCAAAATATAAATCCAAGATGGCGGCTGCAAAAAATTATTAAATTTTTCGTCATGGGTGTCGTTTTCATGGTTTTCAAGGCTGTTGAAACCGATAGTATTGTCAAAATGTAAATCCAAGATGGCGGCTGCAAGAAATTATCAACTTTTTCGCCATGGGTGTCGTTTTCGTGGTTTTCGAGGGTGTTGAAACCGATGGTACTGTCAAAATATAAATCCAAGATGGTGGCTGCAAGAAATTATCAAATTTTCCGTCATGGGTGTCGTTTTCATGGTTTTCGAGGGCGTGGAAACCGATGGTACTGTCAAAATGTAAATCCAAGATGGCGGCTGCAAGAAATTATCAACTTTTTCGTCATGGGTGTCGTTTTCGTGGTTTTCGAGGGTGTTGAAACCGATAGTACTGTCAAAATATAAATCCAAGATGGCGGCTGCAAGAAATTATCAAATTTTTCGTCATGGGTGTCGTTTTCATGGTTTTCGAGGGCGTGGAAATCGATGGTACTGTCAAAATGTAAATCCAAGATGGCGGCTGCAAGAAATTATCAACTTTTTCGTCATGGGTGTCGTTTTCGTGGTTTTCGAGGGAGTTGAAACCGATAGTACTGTCAAAATATAAATCCAAGATGGCGGCTGCAAGAAATTATCAAATTTTTCGTCATGGGTGTCGTTTTCATGGTTTTCGAGGGCGTGGAAATCGATGGTACTGTCAAAATGTAAATCCAAGATGGCGGCTGCAAGAAATTATCAACTTTTTCGTCATGGGTGTCGTTTTCGTGGTTTTCGAGGGTGTTGAAACCGATAGTACTGTCAAAATGTAAATCCAAGGTGGCGGCTGCAAGAAATTGTTAACTTTTCCGTCATGGGTGTCGTTTTCATGGTTTTCGAGGGTGTTGAAACCGATAGTACTGTCAAAATATAAATCAAAGATGGCGGCTGCAAAAAATTATTAAATTTTTCGTCATGGGTGTCGTTTTCATGGTTTTCGAGGGTGTTGAAACCGATAGTATTGTCAAAATGTAAATCCAAGATGGCGGCTGCAAGAAATTATCAACTTTTTCGCCATGGGTGTCGTTTTCGTGGTTTTCGAGGGTGTTGAAACCGATGGTACTGTCAAAATATAAATCCAAGATGGTGGCTGCAAGAAATTATCAAATTTTCCGTCATGGGTGTCGTTTTCATGGTTTTCGAGGGCGTGGAAACCGATGGTACTGTCAAAATGTAAATCCAAGATGGCGGCTGCAAGAAATTATCAACTTTTTCGTCATGGGTGTCGTTTTCGTGGTTTTCGAGGGTGTTGAAACCGATAGTACTGTCAAAATATAAATCCAAGATGGCGGCTGCAAGAAATTATTAACTTTTCCGTCATGGGTGTCGTTTTCATGGTTTTCGAGGGTGTTGAAACCAATGGTACTGTCAAAATATAAATCCAACATGGCGGCTGCAAGAAGTTATCAACTTTTCCGTCATGGGTGTCGTTTTCATGGTTTTCGAGGGTGTTGAAACCGTTGGTACTGTAAAAATATAAATCCAAGATGGCGGCTGCAAGAAATTATCAAATTTTCCGTCATGGGTGTCGTTTTCATGGTTTTCGAGGGTGTTGAAACCGATGGTACTGTCAAAATATAAATCCAAGATGGCGGCTGCAAGAAATTATCAAATTTTCCGACATGGGTGTCGTTTTCATGGTTTTCGAGGGTGTTGAAACCGATAGTACTGTCAAAATATAAATCCAAGATGGCGGCTGCAAAAAATTATTAAATTTTTCGTCATGGGTGTCGTTTTCATGGTTTTCAAGGCTGTTGAAACCGATAGTATTGTCAAAATGTAAATCCAAGATGGCGGCTGCAAGAAATTATCAACTTTTTCCTCATGGGTGTCGTTTTCGTGGTTTTCGAGGGTGTTGAAACCGATAGTACTGTCAAAATTTAAATCTAAGATGGTGGCTGCAATAAATTATCAACTTTTTCGATATGGGTGTCTTTTTCATGGTTTTCGAGGTTGTTGAAGCCGATAGTGCTGTCAAAATGTAAATCTAAGATGGCGGATGTCAGAAATTATCAACTTTTTCGTCATGAGTGTCGTTTTCATGGTTTCGAAGATGTTGAAATAGTGCTGTCAAAATGTACATAAAATAGGATAGTATTTTTTAGTTATATTGTATTGGCTAGACGGAAAAAATTCTCACGAAAAGTTGTAATGACACTTTTTCTATAGTAAGCTATTGTAAGCCGTGCGGCGTGCGCATGTTTCTCTGTCTTTCTCTCTTTCTCTCTCTTATAGAAAGCAAGCCAGAACGGAACTTCGTTCCATCCGGGTGTCCCTTGACACCTCAGTAGTTTTTCGGAGAGATAAACTTTTTAATGTAAAATAATTGTAATAGTTTTAAAGTGTTAAATTTTTAATGTAATATAAATTGTCATGTTTGTGTACGATAGCGCAATAAATGAATATTGTATTCTACCACATAAATGATAGTACTTTTATACTGATAAAGCAATTGGTGCAAAATTATTCCCTAACCATTCCAAAATATCAAACATGCTCAACGTTAATAATCAAGTTTTCACTTCTGCCGGCACTCCCGGAGTGCAACCCGTCTTTTTTTTTTGTAAAGCAACTGTCGCACGCAACAACGGAATCCTTTAATTTTTAATGACACCATTAGTAATATGCAGTATGCATTTTCAGTGACCGTAAATTACAGCTGAAAGAAAATTGCATTCAAATGTACAATTTTTAATACGGTATGGTAGTAATTCTTTTCGCATATCTATCGTAAACATCATTTTGCCTTCATTCAAGTCAAGTTATAGTTAATTCGACATGAATTTTAACGAACAAAATACTTCACAAGTTTTTCCACACTGTTTTCATTTCATTGCCCAGGGGTATATTAAAACATAAAAAAGTGCGAGTCGGACTCACGCACTCAGGGTTCCGTACCAACTTACCTATGAAAACAGTTCAATCCTGAACTGAGTCACGATGATTTTCGCGAAACACAAAAAGTTTTTTTTTTTACGTAACTACTTTACAGTTTTCAGAATTTTTTCTATACTTTGGCTATGAGACTTTGTTTCCTGCCAAATGTCGGTATTCTAGGTCAACGGGAAGTACCCTATGAATTTGGTTTCCTTTGTCGAAATTAATATTTTTTGCGACTTAAACGGCCGTACCTTTTTTTTTCCTTAACTCAAAAGTTTGATTTTTTCACAGCTTCAAGGGACCGTAGATCTGAGGTTTTAATTTCATCTCGATACCTCCACGCGTCCTCGAGATAAAGGATCTTGACAGACATACAGACAGACAGACGGAGTATGAAGTGATCCTATAAGGTTTCCATTGTTTCGTTTTAAGATACGGAACTCTAAAAATACCAAAACACGGCTGTATATTAAATCTGTCCAGACCTCACGCGTGGCTGGCTTCAACGCATCCAATATTTTCAATTTTACATTCCACACATTTTGCTCGCAGTTTATTACAGCTCTAGACGGGCCATGGTGCCCTGGTACCTGGATTGTATGGAGATATTGCGTTGTGATGGCAACCAGGAACTTTATATTAAAGTTCTCAAGGCTCAAAAGGAGCAGCCTCCTTTGGATCCACTTATATAAAGCCTGCTCGTTTCTCGATTTATTTCTAACATTTTTATTTCCTAACATCAACGTGAGTCGTCTTTTGCAAATTGTGAGTGGTAGGTTATTTCCAATTGCTTTAAACCATATATTTTTGCTGTTGTTAGACACATTAATTAGGTATCTGTAATAATGGTATTTTATATTTCAGTTAGTTTTCCGGATTCTACATTCGCAAACAAAACAATTTATTCTTAATAACATTCTTCCAAACCAAAACTGTTTTTTTTTGTAATTTTTAGGGTTCCGTACCTCAAAAGAAAAAAAACGGAACCCTTAAAGGATCCCTCTGTCAAGACCCTTCATCTCAGGAACGCGTAGGGGTATCGAGTTAAGACGAAAACCATATACCTACTTAGATCTGCTGTCCCTTGAAGCTTTGAAAAAATCAAACTGCCGTCTAGAGCAGTGGTGGCCAAGTGGTAGAGACCCCGACTTACGAGTTATAATAGGTAGCGGGTTCAAATCCAACCAGGCGAATTACTTTGTGTCATTTATTTCATCACGCTCTCAAAACGGTGAAGGAAAACATCGTGAGGAAAACGGCATGTCCTAGAACCAAAAAATTCGAAGACAATATGTGACATCCACCAATCTGCAATGGGCCCGCGTGGTGGATTACGGCCCATTCCCTCTCCTAAAGAGGAGGCCTGAGTCCCAGCATTGGGATCATTATAAGGCCTTATAAAGATAGAGGACTATATTTATAGATAAAGGACTATATATCTATGTCTAAGGCCGTATATGTCGCTAAAAACGTATATTTCGATACTCTCAAGGGAATCAATCGGCGGCGGAGACCTCTCGCGCCGGGCCTTGGTTGAGGCTATGGTCCGGAGCGAGGAGGAGTGGCAGGCGGTCGCCGACTTCTGCGAAGCAGTAATGCTCGCAAAGGAGGAGGCCGAACGCATCAGGCAACGGCGTTATCGCCGCCGCCGCCGCAACCGGGATTCTGATCCCGATTTCCGGCCACCGTAGGCGCGGGCTTGCGGACAGTGAGTAATGGGTAGCTCACTGTCCGGCCGTCCGGTAACTGTCCGGACCAAGCCCAAGTCGTCGACGGCGCGCACTGTTCCCGCACGCCTCAAGGAGTTGTCAGCAACAGCAGTGACCCAGCCGGGTCGAAGCCCACTGGGGCCAGGGTTATCCGAAAGGGCGCTCGAGCCCCGGTATGAAGGCTAGAAGGAACGGGGTGGGTCTTTTAGTCAGTAAGAGTCTGACACTATCTCCCGCTCCGCCCAAGAGCGGGGGATGTCAATGCATGATTTTTTCCCATCATAAAAAAAAGGGAATCAAAATTCTTATGGTACTTGTACAGTCTTGAGGCCTGAACCAAGGTCTCATAGAACAAGTAGGTACAGGAAAAAATCTGAAAACTGTAAGTAAAGTAACGTCGCAAAAAAAAAACTTTTTTGCTATTCGGAAAAATCTTCGTAACTCAATTCGGGACTTGAACTGTTTTCATAGGTTAAATTTGTTCGAAACCCTCATTGCGTGAGTCCGACTCGCACTTGCCCTGTTTTTTATTTTACTGTGACACCCACTGCGTGGAGACAGTCGCCCAACAAACATCATGCATGCAGCTGACGTGCACCGTACCGTATATTCAATTTGAGCCTGGCAGCTTTATTCCACGTCTAGAATTGAATAGAGCTTAATTATGGTTTTGAATTGCATGAAATCGAGAATAAAAATGAAACTTTGAAATGTCATGCTTTCGTGTCAATTCGTAATATCACGTTTCATTTTCTTTTGTGAGGATGTGCCGAATTATACTACAAATCGAAAGAAGTAAAAGAAATGTAACAAAATTGACTGGACTTTTTTACATTAATTAAGTTTTTTTTTTATCGTTTAGGTATAAAAAATATAGTAGAACTTGATTCATAAAATTTAAACCCAGAATATCGTTAATTTTTAACTTTTTCTTTTGTGCTTGAAGGACCTTCTCGGTTTAAACTTCAACACTAATCGCCTAGCATAGTTGTGTCCCAACGGCCTTGAAATTATTCTTCAAGCTGCTTTACATCCTGATGGAACCTCTCACTCTGCTCATCACTGACCTCACCAGGATAAGATGGAATAAATTAAAAGTGCGAATAAATAAAATGTATTTTTAAAGATATTCTATAACCCATCTTTTCGTATGCTTTTAGCATAGCATAAAACACAAAAACTATGGTATCCATGATTTTTATTGATGTCCAAAACCAAGCAAATATTCACTCCTCACATTTTTTAACGTAACAGTTATTTGTAGCATTTTGCAGTTACGACAACCAGTAAAATTTAATTAATATTCATGTTGGATTTTCAAATTAATAAAGATAATCGCGGTTATCAAATAAAAACGATTTGTAAAAAAAAAACGATGCCATATTTATTATATACTAGCTTTTGCCCGCGCGGCTTCGCTCCCGCTCTTCCCTACTTCGGCCTACTATACCCTACCCTACTCTACCCTACCCTACTCTACTCTACCTTACCCTACTCTACTCTACTCTACCCTACTCTACCCTACTCTACCCTACTCTACCCTACTCTACCCTACTCTACCCTACTCTACCCTACTCTACCCTACTCTACCCTACTCTACCCTACTCTACCCTACTCTACCCTACTCTACCCTACTCTACCCTACTCTACCCTACTCTACCCTACTCTACCCTACTCTACCCTACTCTACCCTACTCTACCCTACCCTACTCTACTCTACCCTACTCTACCCTACTCTACCCTACTCTACCCTACTTTACCCTACTCTACCCTACTCTACCCTACTCTACCCTACTCTTCCTTACTCTACCCTACTCTACCCTACTCTACCCTACTCTACCCTACTCTACCCTACTCTACCCTACTCTACCCTACTCTACCCTACCCTACTCTACTCTACCCTACTCTACCCTCCTCTACCTTACTCTACCCTACTCTACCCTCCTCTACCTTACTCTACCCTACATTACCCTACACTACCCTAATTTTCATTTTTTTTCCATAAGAACCTTCTCCTCATAATAACGAACACAACAAAAAAAAAAGACGGGTTGCACTCCGGGAGTGCCGGCAGAAGTGAAAACTTGATTATTAACGTTGAGCATGTTTGATATTTTGGAATGGTTAGGGAATAATTTTGCACCAATTGCTATAGCAGTATAAAAGTACTATCATTTATGAGGTAGAATACAATATTCATTTATTGCGCTATCGTACACAAACATGACAATTTATATTACATTAAAAATTTAACACTTTAAAACTATTACAATTATTTTACATTAAAAAGTTTATCTCTCCGAAAAACTACTGAGGTGTCAAGGGACACCCGGATGGAACGAAGTTCCGTTCTGGCTTGCTTTCTATAAGAGAGAGAAAGAGAGAAAGACAGAGAAACATGCGCACGCCGCACGGCTTACAATAGCTTACTATAGAAAAAGTGTCGTTACAACTTTTCGTGAGAATTTTTTCCGTCTAGCCAATACAATATAACTAAAAAATACTATCCTATTTTATGTACATTTTGACAGCACTATTTCAACATCTTCGAAACCATGAAAACGACACTCATGACGAAAAAGTTGATAATTTCTGTCATCCGCCATCTTATATTTACATTTTGACAGCACTATCGGCTTCAACAACCTCGAAAACCATGAAAAAGACACCCATATCGAAAAAGTTGATAATTTATTGCAGCCACCATCTTAGATTTAAATTTTGACAGTACTATCGGTTTCAACACCCTCGAAAACCACGAAAACGACACCCATGAGGAAAAAGTTGATAATTTCTTGCAGCCGCCATCTTGGATTTATATCTTGACAGTACTATCGGTTTCAACACCCTCGAAAACCATGAAAACGACACCCATGTCGGAAAATTTGATAATTTCTTGCAGCCGCCATCTTGGATTTATATTTTGACAGTACCATCGGTTTCAACACCCTCGAAAACCATGAAAACGACACCCATGACGGAAAATTTGATAATTTCTTGCAGCCGCCATCTTGGATTTATATTTTTACAGTACCAACGGTTTCAACACCCTCGAAAACCACGAAAACGACACCCATGACGGAAAAGTTGATAATTTCTTGCAGCCGCCATCTTGGATTTATATTTTGACAGTACCATCGGTTTCAACACCCTCGAAAACCATGAAAACGACACCCATGACGGAAAAGTTAATAATTTCTTGCAGCTGCCATCTTGGATTTATATTTTGACAGTACTATCGGTTTCAACACCCTCGAAAACCACGAAAACGACACCCATGACGAAAAAGTTGATAATTTCATGCAGCCGCCATCTTGGATTTACATTTTGACAGTACCATCGGTTTCCACGCCCTCGAAAACCATGAAAACGACACCCATGACGGAAAATTTGATAATTTCTTGCAGCCACCATCTTGGATTTATATTTTGACAGTACCATCGGTTTCAACACCCTCGAAAACCACGAAAACGACACCCATGGCGAAAAAGTTGATAATTTCTTGCAGCCGCCATCTTGGATTTACATTTTGACAGTACCATCGGTTTCCACGCCCTCGAAAACGATGAAAACGACACCCATGACGGAAAATTTGATAATTTCTTGCAGCCACCATCTTGGATTTATATATTGACAGTACTATCGGTTTCAACACCCTCGAAAACCACGAAAACGACACCCATGAGGAAAAAGTTGATAATTTCTTGCAGCCGCCATCTTGGATTTATATCTTGACAGTACTATCGGTTTCAACACCCTCGAAAACCATGAAAACGACACCCATGTCGGAAAATTTGATAATTTCTTGCAGCCGCCATCTTGGATTTATATTTTGACAGTACCATCGGTTTCAACACCCTCGAAAACCATGAAAACGACACCCATGACGGAAAATTTGATAATTTCTTGCAGCCGCCATCTTGGATTTATATTTTTACAGTACCAACGGTTTCAACACCCTCGAAAACCACGAAAACGACACCCATGACGGAAAAGTTGATAATTTCATGCAGCCGCCATCTTGGATTTACATTTTGACAGTACCAACGGTTTCAACACCCTCGAAAACCACGAAAACGACACCCATGGCGAAAAAGTTGATAATTTCTTGCAGCCGCCATCTTGGATTTACATTTTGACAGTACCATCGGTTTCCACGCCCTCGAAAACGATGAAAACGACACCCATGACGGAAAATTTGATAATTTCTTGCAGCCACCATCTTGGATTTATATATTGACAGTACTATCGGTTTCAACACCCTCGAAAACCATGAAAACGACACCCATGACGGAAAAGTTAACAATTTCTTGCAGCCGCCACCTTGGATTTACATTTTTACAGTACTATCGGTTTCAACACCCTCGAAAACCACGAAAACGACACCCATGACGAAAAAGTTGATAATTTCTTGCAGCCGCCATCTTGGATTTACATTTTGACAGTACCATCGATTTCCACGCCCTCGAAAACCATGAAAACGACACCCATGACGAAAAATTTGATAATTTCTTGCAGCCGCCATCTTGGATTTATATTTTGACAGTACTATCGGTTTCAACTCCCTCGAAAACCACGAAAACGACACCCATGACGAAAAAGTTGATAATTTCTTGCAGCCGCCATCTTGGATTTACATTTTGACAGTACCATCGATTTCCACGCCCTCGAAAACCATGAAAACGACACCCATGACGAAAAATTTGATAATTTCTTGCAGCCGCCATCTTGGATTTATATTTTGACAGTACTATCGGTTTCAACACCCTCGAAAACCATGAAAACGACACCCATGATGAAAAAGTTGATAATTTCTTGCAGCCGCCATCTTGGATTTACATTTTGACAGTACCATCGGTTTCCACGCCCTCGAAAACCATGAAAACAACACCCATGACGGAAAATTTGATAATTTCTTGCAGCCGCCATCTTGGATTTACATTTTGACAGTACTATCGGTTTCAACACCCTCGAAAACCATGAAAACGACACCCATGACGAAAAATTTGATAATTTCTTGCAGCCGCCATCTTGGATTTATATTTTGACAGTACCATCGGTTTCAACACCCTCGAAAACCATGAAAATGACACCCATGACGAAAAAGTTGATAATTTCTTGCAGCCGCCATCTTGGATTTATATTTTGACAGTAAAAGTGTCGGTACAATTTTTCGTGAGAATTTTTTCCGTCTAGCCCCCTTTCACAACGCGCGATAAGGGATAGCTGTCTACTCTCCATCCGTCTTACGCTTTTTCGATCAGGTCACGTGTCCTGACGCGAGTTTAAGATTTTATACCCATTACAGAAAAAGTGCTCAACGCCGCTAAAGAAGTTTTCACTTCAAAAATTAGCGAAATCGGTCCAGGCGTTGTTGAGTTATGCGCTTACCAACACATTTTGCGATTCATTTTTATATAAGACTAGCTTTACCCGCGCGGCTTCGCTCCCGCTCTTCCCTACTTCAGCCTACTATACCCTACTCTACCCTACTATACCCTACTCTACCCTACTCTACCCTACTCTACCCTACCCTACTCTACCCTACTCTACCCTCCTTTACCTTACTCTACCCTACTCTACCCTACCCTACTCTACTCTACCCTACTCTACCCTCCTCTACCTTACTCTACCCTACACTACCCTACTCTACCCTACACTACCCTAATTTTCATTTTTTTTCCATAAGAACCTTCTCCTCATAATAACGAACACAACAAAAAAAAAATTAGCGAAATCGGTCCAGGCGTTGTTGAGTTATGCGCTTACCAACACATTTTGCGATTCATTTTTATATCTATAATATACATGAAATGAAATGAATATCTATAATATAAAAATGAATCGCAAAATGTGTTGGTAAGCGCATAACTCAACAACGCCTGGACCGATTTCGCTAATTTTTTTTTTGTTGTGTTCGTTATTATGAGGAGAAGGTTCTTATGGAAAAAAAAAATGAAAATTAGGGTAGTGTAGGGTAGTGTAGGGTAGTGTAGGGTAGTGTAGGGTAGTGTAGGGTAGTGTAGGGTAGAGTAAGGTAGAGGAGGGTAGAGTAGGGTAGAGTAGAGTAGGGTAGGGTAGAGTAGGGTAGAGTAGGGTAGAGTAGGGTAGAGTAGGGTAGAGTAGGGTAGAGTAGGGTAGAGTAGGGTAGAGTAGGGTAGAGTAGGGTAGAGTAAGGTAGAGGAGGGTAGAGTAGGGTAGAATAGGGTAAAGTAGGGTAGAGTAGAGTAGAGTAGGGTAGGGTAGAGTAGGGTATAGTAGGGTAGAGTAGGGTATAGTAGGCTGAAGTAGGGAAGAGCGGGAGCGAAGCCGCGCGGGTACAGCTAGTTATAGATAAAAACGTCTACTGTTTCTTATACACCTTAAGTAAGGGTAGTTGAAATAATATGGCTCGAAAACTAGACGTGATAGATGCCACATACCTACTTAGGTATACACTTTTCACTTCAGCTATCAGTTGAGCGGATACCAAAAAGGTGTTGCATGTTGCATATTTGAAAAATGACATATTTCATGAGAGTTATTTGACTGCGAAACTTGATGATTTGATTTTCATTAGGTATATCGAACACGGTGTGTAAATTTTATCGATGTGTTAATTACCTTATTAACATAATTAAGGAAATAGATTTCTTTAAAAAAAGAAAATTAAAATTACTATTTCATAATTTACATCAAGATACATTTTTGGGTGTTGAGGGTATCAGGCGATTTAGTTTAATGTATTCCCTTAGGTTCAGCTCACACCGAGACGCGACGCGACGCGACGCCGCCGCTGCGCGCACATTTTAATAGAGTGACTCAAAATAGAACTTTATTTAAAAGATACACATTTCATTGTGAGAATTTAGAATACGTTGCTCCATGCAGCGCTGCGCCTCGTGATGCCTCGCGGCATAGAGCGATGCATCGCGACGCAGCGGCGCATCGCTGGTACGTGCGGCGTGCAATAGTGGCGCTGCGCCTAAACCCGCGCGATGCCGCGAGGCGCAGCCGAGGCTGCCATGGCGACTTGTCTCTACTATTTCCGTCCAGACTTCGTGTAGAATTGATGCAGTTCGGTCGAGTGTTCGAGTGAAATAATAAATAATAATAATCTTTATTTCCGAGTAACAATAAGACTCATTTAGTGTTAGTAATAATAAAACAACCTTACAACTACGTTAGTCTTCTTCTTCTTCTTCTTAGCGTATCGATGGCAAAATTAGTCAAATTCCTTGCCTGGCCCAGAAGTCGTCCACGGCAATGCCGTCCGCTGATGCTGTCATTAGGTCCCTACGTGAGCAGGAAACAGGGCACGTGATGCAGGACAGAAGGTGGGACATGGCCTGCAGAGAGACGCCGCACAAACACTGAAGATCGGAACCATCCGAGAAAGGAGCACCGATCCCATGATGTATCATGAAAAATCATTCCCTTCCAAAATTAAACCGTTTTTTAAACATTTACAAAACAATTAGAAACTTTAGATTTACCTGATACCAGGCCTATACTAACACTTAATAAAGGTTATTTATCCCTGCAAAATGTTCTCAAGTCGCTGCTAAGAAGTATATTATTCTATTACTTCAAGTAACTCCAACAGTAAAAGTCCAACAGTAGTCAATGAGGATATGCACGTTGACTCTGTGAGTTGCCCAACTGCTTACGGAGTCCATTTGTATCCTTCTCTTTCTTCCTAACAATTAAAATAAAATAAACTCAAATATCGTGCAGAAACCTTGGTAGATCAGCCTCACGACGAAGAAGACCGATCATTGGAAGCACACACATTAACTTTGTAAACACACCCAATCGGTAACAGTGGCGCCCAATTGTTTGTTTATTTGTTTACTCTCTTTGTGTTTACAACCCCTGTTTGTATTCGGCTTTGGTTACAGGTATGAGGTTAGTTTATCTATTCAGGTCGAGTGTTTAAGAAAGATTATAGAGACGGTTTTTCCTAGGTTATTTTCTTTTTTTTGAGGTAGCTGTTCTTGCTTTGTTTTTATGCCTACTTTTTTTTGAAGTGACAATTATTAAATAATTTCTCCTGCTCTGGGTGGAGCGAGAGTGTCAGATTGTTATTGAATAAACGATTGATCAATCCCGCAGCCCTGGCAAAAGTCACTCAACCTGACAGCCCTTTAATGTGCGAGTAGAACATACCGTCACAAAATAGATAGGTACAGAAGACAATCTCATGTATTTATTTATTTATTATAATCTTTATTGTACACCAAATAAACAAAAATACAGTAAACAAACAATAAACAATAAACAAACAACAACAACAACAGTAAATAAACAATTAAAATAATAAGTGCACAATGGGCGGTCTTATCGCACAGGGCGATCTCTTACAGACAACCTTTGGATGGACTTCACTTTTTATACCTACGCTCGGTGGACGCACCCTAATGAGCGTTTGAGCCGGAACTGTTCAACGAGCGGGCCGAGGTGCTCCGAGATATCGTATCCGTGAGCGGTGCCTATGTGTGCGTTGCTCGAGCTCACTTTGTATGTAGATTGACTTCTGTACCTATTTATTTTGTGATACCGTGCCGTCGACACAAGCCTGGTACTTATCGAAAGCCAAGCTACTCGATAACTACTGTTGCTTTAAAGTGCTATATTTTCTCGCTTTTTCAAGGTCCTAATTGTTGCCGAAATGTAAACTAATTTTTATCGAACCAAGTGGGCATTCGTGCAAAAACTAGAGCATTGATTGTTACACTATTCAAACAGTTTTAGTAATCGTTACATTTAGACCTGTTGGTCTAGTGGTTAGTGGCCCTGACTGCTATGCCGGAGATCGTGGGATCAATTTCCACCCACTATTTTTTCATATTTTTATTAATGTGTAGTTTAATTAGGTGTCTGTTTTTAGTTTCTTAGTCTGTCTTTTTAAACCATTTCGTTTCTCTCATTGTGCTCTCTCTTCTTTTTTTTTCTCTCCGTATATATTTCTTTCTTTTGAGTACTTTGGATATAGGTAGATTAATAAAAATAATGGAAAAGGGCAATGACCGCAAATGCCATTCTAAAACGAAACCTGTATAGTGTTGTATTCTTTGCACTGGTAAATGTTTATTACAAATAATAAACATTTTGAACTTTTGCTTTTGTACGTCATTTTCTTGTGCAATGAATTTCTCAAGGCTTTATATTCGAAACAGTAGAAAACTGACGTCAATTGCTGCCTCGAATTAACTTCGTCGAAGCTTTGAAAGGATTGCAAAGCAAGGGTTACAGAAATAATTCATTGTTATACAAGAACCTTGTTTCTGAGAATTTTTTCTAAGGTTTCTGTTTAGGGGTTGTTTTTATTTGTCAACCGTTATTGTGTTTAGGTAACTAAAACGAAAGCAGTATAAATTTATTAGTAAAATTCTGCAGACGTGATGGTTAATAATTGATTCCCATCTATTGACGATCATTGTAACCTTATAAGTGTATAATGATCGATCAATAAGGGTTCCCCTTATAGGATCACTTTGTTGTTCGTCCGTCCGACAGACAGACAGACAGACGTCTGTCTGTCGGACGGACGAACAACACACGTCTGACAGAGACACAGACGTCTGTCTGTATGCCAAGACCGCGTGATTATCTCAAGAACGCGTGGAGGTATCGAGTTGAAATTAAAACCATATACTCAGGCCTGCAGTCATTCAAGCAGTGGAAAAATCAAACTTCTAAGTTAACGAATAAAAAATATACGGCGTTTATGTCGCTTATAAGAGTATATTTTGATACTCACAAAGATCGATATTCATAGGGTACTTCCTGTTGACCCAGAATCCTGAAATTTGGCACAAAGCAAAGGCTTATAGCACAGGTATAGAAATAAATCACGAATTAAAACAGTAAATTTGTTGTTACCTACGTCGGACGGTCGGATACGGGATTTTTATATATTAGAAGATTTCTGGCAAGCACTGTACGCATTCCTAGTTTTACCATAAGGTGAGACAGGCTGAGCACAAGCTGAGCATAAGCCGAATCGCTCTAATCGCTCTGTCAAATGTTGACGTACGAGGAGCCTCCGATGATTGACTGTCCTCTAAAGTTATGCGAAACCCTTTGTGTTTGTCAAAAAACCTACAATAGGCAAAGCTTCACAGTCGAACTCGAACCATACCCTCGAAGCGCGCTCGTTCGTGGCTAGTAAGTCGGTCCACACTACACGAATTTGTGCTCGTACTCGTGCACCTTAAGAATTAGATACACAATAAGTATCTACTTCTTTGTACCGAATAGTTCCGTGCCCAGGTGTTAGTGCACTAGTCCACACCAGTGGATCCAGACGCTCATAGGTAGTATGTAATATAGGTACCCAATATAAAGTTAAAAATTCGATGGAGCTTAAATTCGTAAGTCCCCGCTACCCTCCAAGGCTCACTGGACCGTGAATAAATTCCCACCTCGGAACTTGAGGCGGACAGGATGGTTAGTTCCTGCTTCACCTTGTATGGGATAAACCCTGCCCAAGTCTATTCATGCAGGTATTTCTTAAAGTTTCGACTATCTTTTGTTGTGATAAACGCAAAATAAAATGAGCCTTAGGCGAACGTTACACGATAGGTTTTGCTGCTAGTTTTGCCACAGTTAAAAAAACTTACCGTCTAATGCGATGATTGACGTTTTGTAGTACAGATTGATGAAAACCATCATTCATGATTGATAGAATTGATTGACGCTTGCATGACCGTGTAATGGTCATCTTAGGACCTATTTCTGGGTAAGTATAAATGTGTTTGTGGTTTAAAAGCTAAATAGTTGATTCCATGATGAAAGTGTCTGCGCGGGATTATTTCAATATATTTTTTTTTTTTATTATTTGGGAAAATCCAATCTACAAAGGCAACTTTGACTATGGAATTTTGTGGTTATCTTTACTAATATTTTAAAGAGGAAAGATGTGTTGTGTGTAATGAATAAACCAAAATAGTGCTAAACCAATTTTACAAATTCATTCACCAGTAGAATGCCTATTTTGTCACTGACTGATATAGGCGTTATATATGTTTTTCTTTGACGCGGGCGATGCCGTTTGTAGAAGCTTGTATTAAATAAATTCATAGTGGACATAGCACTGACGGCACTAACTTCTACGAGTATATAATAGAGCATAGAGATTGATGTGTCAAATTACAGTCAAACTAAAAGTTTTTTTTAAGAATAGTTCTTTCAAGAAAAGTTTTCCTTCTTGTAGCAGACAAATAGGAGTATTGTACATACGTATACCTCCTGAATGTGACAGTCAGACTAGCGGCTACTTAGTGCTAGCTTTGTTTCTCTCGATTTTCCATTACGAAGTAAATGGAGCTAATGGCGTTGCAAAATGTGACTTTAGATGGCGACTGAAACCGTGTTGCGATACTTCATTAAGAGGATACTCCGCTCTCCTTGGCTGTACCTACACTAATGTTATGTACTGTTATATCTCAGAAGACCAGATGATAACAGATGGCATTTATTACAAGCTTTTGTTTAGTTTCACCTGTCTTGATGTTTGTTTGTCTGTCAAATCTTCCAAATTAAATTTGATCCACTTCCCGGTTACCAGTTGAACTGAAATACATGCATGTATAAATCAGACAATACAAAATTATTATGAAATGGAGCTAATCAGCCAATCTAATGATGGAACCGGAAGGTGGCCATAGGAACTAAGATAACCCTGTCGTCTTTTGGCCTTGATGAGTATTAATTATATAAGTACGAGTATATACCCTGCCATAAAAGCTTGTTATGTAAAAAATATTTTCATTGAAAACTTGATTTATTGATACTTTTGTTTTGTTCATAAAACAGTTTGATAAGAATCGGATACCGAATCGTATGCAAAAAAATTATTGTTGACGTGCCAATGACCGCGGTAGTCCAATGAATACAAAAAGCTTAGGACTAGTCGAGCGAGGTGTGGTTTATTTTTCGGTGGTTAAAAATCATCTAAATGACATCCCCCGCCCTTGGGCGGAGCAGGAGATAGTGTCAGAATCTTACTGACTAAAAACCCACCCCGTTCCTTCTTGCCCTTTATAATGGGGCCGAGCCTCCCTTTCAGAACTAGACCCTGGCCCCAATAGGACCCTGGCCCCAGTAGTCGAGGTGTGGTGATGGTTAGGTAGTCCTGTGACCCGCAGCTGATAAATTTTAAATGATGATATTTAAGAAGACATAGTAACTTAAGAGGCGGCTACGACTTATGAATAGTATAAATTGTGCTCAGTAAGCAGTACCACAGCACAATTTACTACACAATTAAATGCCATTTTTTATCTGGCTTCAACTTCGATTTTGCCTTCGCTATGATGAGCACGATCATTTGTTCTGTTCCTGGGTATAATTCATCTATAATATGTATGTATTTATAAACGTACGTACGTAGAGCAGTGGTGGTATCCGAGTGGTATCGGCCCCGACTTACGAGTTGTAAGTTCAAATCCAGCCAGCCACATTCATCATCATCATCACCAGCCTTTTTAATGTTCCCACTGTTGGGACTCAAGCCTCCTCTCTAGGAGAGGGAATGGGCCGTAATCCACCACGCGGCCACATTACTTTGTGTAATTTATTTCATCACCACTGCTCTCAAAACGGTGAAGGAAAACATCGTGAGGAAACCGGCATGTCCTAGAACCAAAAATTCGAAGAAATATGATATTCACCAACCCTCACAGAACCCGCGTGGTGGATTACGGCCCTTTCACTCTCCTAGAGAGGAGGCCTGAGTACCGTCAATGGGAACATTAAAAGGCTGATTATGATAATGGTTATAAACGTACAAGTACGTCATGTCTTTATCGGTTGCCTAGTATCCGTATGTTGTGTGAAAGCTGTGAAAAAAGCAGCAGTAGGAACATTTGGTTGATTATGAAGGCGAGCTAAGGCATAATTAAGGCGGTTGAAGACAGCATACCTCAATAGAGAAGTTTTCAGCGGAAGTGACAACCGAGGATGTCTAGGAGACGGCGCTTAATTGTGTTTCCGACCACTTATTCAATTTTCGTTGCACTCGGTGGGCTCGAGGGCAAAGGAAACTGTAATTTATTTATCATAATTCGATAATAAAATATAACCAGAGGGTCTTTAAGTCAACAGTGAATTAGTTACATCTAGGCACGCATATTCCATCGTCGTCCACATAAGTGATGCCAACAGGTAAAATATTTCAGATTTGTTAAGAATATTTAAGAACTTATCAAAAGTGGAATACAGTACATTGTCGTATTCATTATACTTTTTGTCACTATTTGGCGAAAAAATAAAAATACTGCTGCTCCAAAAGCGACCTATAGTCACACTGTAGGTAGGTACGTACCTTTTTGTTAAATTACCAGGTATCATAACAAAATTAAAAGAATTTATTATTAGCCAATAGATAAGCATTAATAAGTGAATACCCACTGCCTAAGATTATCTAGGGCCACGGGGAATTTCTGCAAAAGCAAACCTGTCGTCTTTGAACACAAAGGGCAGCTGAAGGACACAAGTGTAGGTAAGTCTGGAGGTGTTTTAGAAGTTACGGGGGGGGGACATTTTACCACTTTAGAAGTGCCTTTTTTTTTTTTTTTTTTTTTTTTATGGTGGGAAAAAATCATGCATTGACATCCCCCGCCCTTGGGCGGAGCGGGAGATAGTGTCAGACTCTTACTGACTAAAAGACCCACCCCGTTCCTTCTAGCCTTCATACCGGGGCTCGAGCGCCCTTTCGGATAACCCTGGCCCCAGTAGGCTTCGACCCGGCTGGGTCCCTGCTGTTGCTGACAACTCCTTGAGGCGCGCGGGAACAGTGCGCGCCGTCGACGACTTGGGCTTGGTCCGGACAGTTACCGGACGGCCGGGCAGTGAGCTACCCATTGCTCACTGTCCGCAAGCCCGCGTCTACGTTGGCCGGAAATCGGGATCAGAATCCCGGCGACGGCGGCGGCGATAACGCCGTTGCCTGATGCGTTCGGCCTCCTCCTTTGCGAGCATTACTGCTTCGCAGAAGTCGGCGACCGCCTGCCACTCCTCCTCGCTCCAGACCATGGCCTCAACCAAGGCCCGGCGCGAGAGGTCTCCGCCGCCGATCGCCCCCACGAGGGCACGGCGATGCTCCGCCCAAGCAGGGCACACCTCGACTGTGTGCTCCACCGTGTCCTCCGGGCGTTCCGCACAGTGGCGACACCCGGGCGTCACCTCCGCATGAATCCCGTGCAGGAAACTCCCGAACGAACCATGTCCGGTGAGTACCTGCGTCATGCGGAAGGTAAGGACGCCGTGAGGTCTTTCCAGCCACGCCTCAAAGAGGGGACTTACCGACTTTAGAAGTGCCTCTCGCGTAAACTATTCAATTTAGAAAAAAAAATGATATTAGAAACCTCAATATCATTTTTGAAGACCTATTCATAGATATCCCACACGTATGGGTTTGACGAAAAAAAAATTATTGCTTTTTGTCTATTTTTGTGTGAAAATCTTAAAGCGGTTCACAGAATACATCTACTTACTAAGTTTCAACAGTATAGCTCTTATGGTTTCGGAAAAAAGAAGCTGTGGCATACGGACGGACAGACAGACAGACAGACATGACGAATCTATAAGGGTTCCGTTTTTTGCCATTTGGCTACGGAACCCTAAAAATCGGGGTTCAAAACCAGTAGAATGCCAATTTCTGGATATAAAGTAATTATACAACCAATAAAGAGTTCATTGAGACTACAAACTCTTATATTGTCAAGAAAACAAATATCTATAAGCAGTAAACCACCAAGTACATATACTAACTCACATTATGAACAACCATAACACACGATCTATTATTATTATATCTAGACCACACTGTCCCACTGCTGAGCAAAGACCTCCCTCCACTCGTTCCAATGTTCCCGATTTTGAATCACTTCTTTCCAATTCCCAAGGAAGACATCCAAGTCGTCCCGCCATCTCCTTCTTGGTCTCCCGCGACCCCGTCGTGCGATCTCAGCCCCACCGCTCGATGCGGACAGTGAGAAATGGGTAGCTCGCTATCCGGCCGTCCGGTAACTGTCCGGACCAAGCCCAAGTCGTCGACAGCGCGCAATGTTCCCGCGCGCCTCAAGGTGTTGTCAGCAACAGCAGGGACCCAGCCGGGTCGAAGCCTACTGGGGCCAGGGTTATCCGAAAGGGCGCTCGAGCCCCGGTATGAAGGCTAGAAGGAACGGGGTGGGTCTTTTAGTCAGTAAAAGTCTGACACTATCTCCCGCTCCGCCCAAGAGCGGAGAATGTCATTGGATGATTTTTTTCCACCATAAAAAAAAGCCCCACCGCTCGATTCGCATGCGGCAGACATCTCCAGCCCATCATATCCATGATTTATTCTAATGGTTTTTTTTCGGCGGGTAAATATCATCCAATCATTCCGCCTTTGGGCGGAACGGAAGATAGTGTCGGACTTTTACTGACTAAACTACTTCGGCCCTGTTGGACCCCTACGGTTGGCAGACAACTCCTTGAGGCGCGTGGGAACAGTATACGCCGTCGACGATTTGGGCTCAGTCCGGACGGTCGGGATCGGAATTCCAGCGACGGCTGGGGCGTGAGAGCCCTTGCCTCACTCATCTCTTACTATGGTTACTAGCAGATTCAATGTACCCAGAGTCACCAATCTGCTTTGGTGACAGAACCTTAAAAAAACGAATACCATATCTATTGAACAGTCTGCCTGCAGACATAAGGAGTGAAATAGCTTTCGTGCACTAGCTTCTGACGTTTTATAAGTGCCCATGTAGGCCTATGTGAAATAAAAAACTTTTGACTTTTGACTAAAAATTAAAAATACATTTAGAAGTAAATTAAAAAGATATTATTTAGAAATGTGTTAAGTGTAACTAAATAATAATAAGCAAGTTAAGTTAGTTAAGTTGGTATAGTAGTCCCTCATAACGAGAATCTCGTAAAAGCTGAAAAAGATAAGCAAATTATGTATCTTGACTTAGCTCGCGAGGTTATCAACGGTTAACCCCCTTTTTGCATACAATGCCCAGAAGACTGGCGGCATTGCCACGTTGTATGGCAATGCTTAATCTCTGGCCAAGGTACAAGCCAGCCCTTGGGTCACGCGAAGTGTTAACAAGGCGTTTGGATAATTGTTTAAAAAGCGCATTGTAATATATATCATTAAAGATAATATTTATTTTTAAATACAAATTATGAGTCTCTATAGACTCACCGGCCCCACAGCCAAACCATTGCAACGGTTTTGTGTGGCTTAGTTTATAATTTTATTTACCATTTTGGAATAAAATAAATAAATAAATTTCCATCAAATACTGCATTTCCTCTAGTTACAGAAAACCGAGGAATACAGGAAAATAGGCTTTACACATAATATTTTCCCAGGCGTGCGTAATATCCGCTTTGTCGGCTGTTGCAATACAGTTTATCGACAGGAAAAGCAACACTTCATATTTGTTAATTTGTAAAATTGAAAGCGCAGACAAAGATTGAAAACGGTTTCATATATAAAAATGTACAACATTATTTTTAGTATATGTGAAACTTGAATATACTCGTAGTTTTATCAGAATCAGTAAAAGAATCGATTCCAATAATTTTTACACCGTGTTACATTTTTACCGAAAGTAAGTACCTACAACACAGGTCACGGCTGATCAGAGTGGGCATTAGGCGCCTGCGCACAGCTGGTAGCGGAAGCAAAACCACTCCTCCGTCGCTCGGCTGGCACGGTGACCATGTATTTGTGCGGACAACGGCAGCAAAACCACCCCTCCGTCACGGTGACCATGTATTTGTGCGGACAACCAGGTAACCTAACAAGCTTATAACTTTGTGATTATTCATGATACAGTTATGTTTGTACATAGATTCTTTACATAAAAACTACACAACTATACTAAAAATACTAAACACGTGTTTCAGGTTTATTATACTAAAACGAATGTTGTATAATAGAGAATTTTATCATTCTTTGAATAGAATTTTACAGCAATTAATGTAGTTAATGAATTTCACTCTACTTCAGTCGATTGTTTTTTTTATATCTTTGTATACATAATTCTTCTATACGTATGTTTGTCCCCTAAAGTGTTTCCCTCCTAAACGGCTTGACCGATTTGGATGAAATTTTGCGTGTATATTTGAATAGGTCCCGAATGGTTTGAAGATATAATTAAACCCGGTTGATGGCGCTGCCATCGGGTTTTTATTTTTTTCTGACAAAATGCCTGCCTTCGGTCAGGACAACGTCTTCCCAAATCATTTCTAGCGAATATCAGTACTAAAATTTTGCATCTCACCCAAGCAGACATATACAATTATCGACGCTTACACCATGCAGATTTTTTTATTGTTATTATTTGTTTATTAATTACAATATACATATAAATTATATTTTTAAATATTCAATAAAAAATAAAAAAATCACTTAAAAAATATAAAAAATAGTAAGCCCACCGGTATCGAGAACAGGGTCCAAGCTACCGGCGGTCAGGGCTCCAGAGAAAGGAACCTCCTGACTATACGAGCAGTGTCCAGCATTACTGCTTTCTGAATCAAGCCCTTGATCCAGTCGCCTAACGAGAGAATTTATTATTATTCGTTTATTCATTACATTAAACATATAAGTTATATTTTTAAATATTTAAATAAAAATAAAAAAAAACATTTAAAAATATAAAAAATAGTGTCCCACCGGTATCGGGAACAGGGTCCAAGCTACCGGCGGTCAGGGCTCCAAAGAAAGGAACCTCCTAACAATACGAGGCGTGTCCAGAAGTATCGCTCTCTGAATCAAGCCCTTGATCCAGTCGCCTAACGAGAGCCTCCTAAGGTGTTGGTCGAAGCTCTTGGCTATTATGCCATTAATATAGTTATTAATATAGTTTCCTGCAGATTGCTGTGGGTTGTGGTTGTGTACAATGGACGACCAACCGCGGGGCTGCTGTTCGGGATCACACCTCACGTTCCGCGTGTGTATTCCACGCATTACAATAAATACTTGTATGAAAAATACATTTGCGGGTGTTACGCGTACTGGGCAATCCCGCATGCGTGATCAAAACTGCACGATATTAAAAACACCCTGATACCAAGAACAGAAACTTGCAAACGACCATGGGACAAATTGGGCTCATTGTCCAATAGAGTTACGGCATATGCCACAACCATTAATTCCATGAGAGAAAAAAGATATGCATCTAAATAGGTTTTTTACACCACCTGCTCGATAATGTCATTTTATAAGTCATACAAACCTCACTTAAAGCAAGTCATTCTATCCCTAGGGAGATAATTCAGTATAGCCGATCCCTAGGGAATAATGAGATTTGGATTTGGAGCATCAAGAATCGTCAACATTGTGAATTAAAATGTAGGCGCATCGAACTAATTGACTCGAAATTCAAACCAAAGAGTATGTATCACTGTGTAATCACTATGATCGAAACTGGCCACTAACAAAAAAAAGAAAATAGAATAAAACGTGCGTGCTGACGACACGGGAGCATTATAGAAAATTGAAACTATAGAATCTTGGATTAGTGAATTTTGTTTGATGAACTTGTAAATATAATACTTATATTTCTCTAATATATGATTTGGTCGAACAATTTTCTTTTAATTATCTCACAGATGGTGTAAAAAGTAGAGTATGCAACACGGGGATAAAGCTGTCTTTGTCTTGGGCGGCTTAAATTCCTCACTTCACTCAGGTTTCTTTATTAACTTCCTCGCAATG
Source organism: Mythimna ferrago (assembly GCA_910589285.2). Taxonomy (NCBI): domain Eukaryota; kingdom Metazoa; phylum Arthropoda; class Insecta; order Lepidoptera; family Noctuidae; genus Mythimna; species Mythimna ferrago. The sequence goes on along the minus strand of OU342673.1, from coordinate 18,673,032 downwards.
CTCGGGAGTTAATTTTATAAATCCCTCACTATCGTTCGGAATTAAAATCAGCAACCTTCGTTTCGTTCAGAATTCAACATGCCGCCCGCGACTTAAAGACACTGCTTTATCCCCTAGTCACATAAACTACTATTGCAGGAAAAAACAACTGGGCTCCAATTTTTTATAAATTGTAGACAGATTTTGAATTTTTTATTTTTATTTAAAAGGTCCAATAGAAATATTATCGTCGTCTGATGATGAATTTCAGAGATATGTTGTGAACTCTTCATAGGATCATAGCAGAACTGTCGTACAACTCGCAGATGCCCCTTAGACGCTTTTAATGGAACGTGGTATCAACCGGTGACAACTCGTAGGAAACTATTGCGTAAAAACTATAAAGGAAACTATTACTTTTTATGTATTTATATATCTCAGGACCCTGAAGTCCTGGATCTATGAAAAACGTACAAGGAGTCGAAACCAACTCGCAGATGCCCCTTAGACGCTTTTAATAGAACGTGGTATCAACCGGTGACAACTCCCGATTGGTAGGAAACTATTGCGTAAAAACTATAAAGGAAACTATTACTTTGTATGTATTTATATATCTCAGGACCCTGAAGTCTTGGATCTTTGAAAGCCGTACAAGGAGTCGAAACCAACTCGCAGATGCCTCTTAGACGCTTTCAATGGAACGTGGTATCAACCGGTGACAACTCTCGATTGGAGGGACACTATTGCGTAAATATTATAAAGGAAATTATTACTTTTTATGTATTTATATATCTCAGGACCCTGAAGTCCTGGACCTTTGGAAGCCGTACAAGGATTCGAAACCAACTCACAGTGGTCCCAAGAATGCTTTTAACGAAACGTGTTACCAACCGGCGACAACTCCCGGTTGGTGGGAAACTATTGCGAAAAAAATATAAAGGAAACTACTACTTTTTTTATGCATTTATATATCTCCTGAGATAAAGTATTGCGAAAAAACTATACAAGAAACTACAATTATTATTATTACAACTTGCCTGTAGAATGGAGCACGACTTTGCCGAGCATTGAATCCTCGTACCAAGTACGTTTCCATTATCCTTTATTACTTGACTAATGTTAAGTTATCACTGTTGTTTTAGCATTACAGACAGTTTCTGTGTCTCGCCGTATTTATAACTTTCTACATTAGTTTGGAATTAAATGTTATGATAACTAGCATCTTGCGGAAAACACAGGAATGCTAGCGCCAGTTTAAATGAAAGAAAATAATATCTTCTTTCATTTAAACTTTCATCCATCTACAACTCTATTAGTAACATGCGTTTCATCCCTCCTCTTCACATACGAAGACAAACGATTGTCTTTCAACTTTTCAATCACTGGCTCCACTTACACTAACTAAGCACAGGAATAGTTCATTTTGATACAAGTGGAGAAAGTTTGTCATTGCGACCGAGGCGGAATTTGCACGAGCCGTAGGCTAGTGTGTTATGGAGCCGAGGGCTGCAGTGACAAATGTTCATGAGTATCAAACGACGTTTTTCAATACACTTACGAAGTAATACTTGCTCTGAAAATTACTCCATTTTTGTTCATTTTGCACTAAAGTAAATTTTCCAAAGTTGCCATACATTTTAGTTTTGTTTAGATGTTAGCAGGCTATCGCAAGTATCTTTTCACAATATCTGGCGGCGGTGGCATCCCATCTAAAGCATTCTCGTCAAATCTTAGATTCAATTTTTTTTTTCACCAATAACACAAAAAATAATATTTAATAGACTTTTTTCCCGCGCTTTACCTTTTGCAGATTGAAGGAAAAGCAAAGGTACCAAACCGTTATCCATCTTACTTAATATCAAAAATACTGTGCAATTGCGAGTCGGACTCGTGCACTGAGGGTTACGTGCAAACTACCTACAATTTCGAAGTATAGAATGCAGTTTCGAAGATTTTTCCGTATTACATTTTTTTTTTGTGACGTAGGTAACAACAAATTTACTGTTTTCAGATTTTTTCCTATACCTGTGCTACAAGACCTTGTTTTGTGTCAAATTTCAGGATTCTGGGTCAGTTCTCGTTGACCCAAAATCCTGAAATTTGAATTTCGGTTTTTTTGCGACATGAACGGCCGTATCTTTTTCATTCGTTAACAGAAGTTTGATTTTTTCACAACTGGAAAGGACCGCAGATCTGAGTATAATTATGGTTTTAATATTTCAACTCGATACTTCCACGCGTTCTCGAGATAATGGGTCTTGTCAGACAGATAGACAGACGGATGGACGGACGGACGGACAACAAAGTGATCCTACAAGGGTTCCGTTCTTTCCTTTTGAGGTACGGAACCCTTTTGAATTTCATTTTTGTCTTGATAATAACGAATTATTGTGTAAATTCTTATTTATTTATAATATTCTATTATATATTGTTTAAATTTTTCATCAAATATTAAAATCTTAAAAATCTGGCACAACTTTGCTTTTAAAAAAAAATCACCATCGACCGTGACGAAATAGGAATGAAAAAAGCCCTTGTTATGATAAATTAAAAAAAAAAACTACTGAGGTGTCAAGGGACACCCGGATGGAACGAAGTTCCGTTCTGGCTTGCTTTCTATAAGAGAGAGAGACAGACAGAGAAACATGCGCACGCCGCACGGCTCACAATAGCTTATTATAGCAAAAAGTGTCGTTACAACTTTTCATGAGAATTTTTTCCGTCTAGCCAATACAATATAACTAAAAAATACTGTCCTATTTTATGTACATTTTGACAGCACTATTTCAACATCTTCGAAACCATGAAAACGACACTCATGACGAAAAATTGATAATTTCTGACAGCCGCCATCTTAGATTTACATTTTGACAGCACTATCGGCTTCAACAACCTCGAAAACCATGAAAAAGACACCCATATCGAAAAAGTTGATAATTTATTGCAGCCGCCATCTTAGATTTACATTTTGACAGTACAATCGGTTTCAATACCCTCGAAAACCACGAAAACGACACCCATGACGAAAAAGTTGATAATTTCTTGCAGCCGCCATCTTGGATTTACATTTTGACAATACTATCGGTTTCAACAGCCTTGAAAACCATAAAAACGACACCCATGACGAAAAATTTAATAATTTTTGCAGCCGCCATCTGGGATTTATATTTTGACAGTACTATCGGTTTCAACACCCTCGAAAACCATGAAAACGAAACCCATGACGGAAAATTTGATAATTTCTTGCAGCCGCCATCTTGGATTTATATTTTGACAGTACTATCGGTTTTAACACCCTCGAAAACCATGAAAACGACACCGATGACGGAAAAGTTAATAATTTCTTGCAGCCGCCATCTTGGATTTATATTTTGACAATACCATCGGTTTCAACACCCTCGAAAACCATAAAAACGACACCCATGACGAAAAATTTAATAATTTTTGCAGCCGCCATCTTGGATTTATATTTTGACAGTACTATCGGTTTCAACACCCTCGAAAACCATGAAAACGACACCCATGACGGAAAATTTGATAATTTCTTGCAGCCGCCATCTTGGATTTATATTTTGACAGTACTATTGGTTTTAACACCCTCGAATACCATGAAACCGACACCGATGACGGAAAAGTTAATAATTTCTTGCAGCCGCCATCTTGGATTTATATTTTGACAGGACTATCGGTTTCAACACCCTCGAAAACCACGAAAACGACACCCATGACAGAAAATTTGATAATTTCTTGCAGCCGCCATCTTGGATTTATATTTTGACAGTACCATCGGTTTCAACACCCTCGAAAACCATGAAAACGACACCCATGACGAAAAATTTGATAATTTCTTGCAGCCGCCATCTTGGATTTACATTTTGACAGTACTATCGGTTTCAACACCCTCGAAAACCATAAAAACGACACCCATGACGGAAAATTTGATAATTTCTTGCAGCCGCCATCTTGGATTTATATTTTGACAGTACCATCGGTTTCAACACCCTCGAAAACCATGAAAACGACACCCATGACGGAAAATTTGATAATTTCTTGCAGCCGCCATCTTGGATTTATATTTTGACAGTACCATCGGTTTCAACACCCTCGAAAACCATGAAAACGACACCCATGACAGAAAATTTTATAATTTCTTGCAGCCGCCATCTTGGATTTATATTTTGACAGTACCATCGGTTTCAACACCCTCGAAAACCATGAAAACGACACCCATGACGAAAAAGTTAAAAATTTCTTGCAGCCGCCATCTTGGATTTACATTTTGACAGTAAAAGTGTCGGTACAACTTTTCGTGAGAATTTTTTCCGTCTAGCCCCCTTTCACAACGCGCGATAAGGAACTTCGTTCCAAAAACACGAGGGCGATAAACATAGCATGTTGAACCTAATCGCAGTACGATAAGAGCCAGTTTTCAAGTAAGTGTATTGAAAAAAAAATTTTCATCGGAATGTTTGACAATGGCACCTCGTAGGATGCGAGTATGTGCAGACAATCTGTAGTAATAGCTATTTACCTACCGGCCATCGGTAGGCAAATAGATATTACTGCACATTGTCTCTCGGGCTGTGTAACCTGAATCTTGCCAATTTGCACCCTGCCTTTGTGATGCAAGATTAGGTCTACGTGCAACTGACCACCACAATGTAAGACGTTGATGGCCTAGCACATAAATGGAAGCAAATGTATTTGATAGAACAATGGTTAAGGTTTGCTTATGCTACATTTTCACCATTTCATCACATTACTTGTGGTGCATACACACAGACTACGTTCAACACCTCATGATGTTAATAATTCATTATCAGCCTTTTTTAATGTTCCCACTGCTGGGACTCAGGCCTCCTCTCTAGGAGAGGGAATGGGCCGTAATTCAACACGCGGGCCGAGTGCGGGTTGGTGAATGTCACATGTCTTCGAATTTTTGGTTCTAGGACATGCCAGTTTCCTCACGATGTTTTTGTTCACCGTTTTGAGAGCAGTGGTAATGAAATAAATTACACAAAGTAATGCGCTTGGCAGGGTTTGAACCGGTGACCTACAACTCGTAAGTAAGAGCCATTACCACTCGGCCACCATTGCTCTTGTCATGTTAATAATTGTAATGTCTCAAACATGGACCAACATGGACAAAAAGTAATTCGCCTGGCTGGGTTTGAACCCGCGACTTACAACTCGTAAGTCGGGGCTGTTACCACTCGGCCACCACTGTTCTTATCTGAAGCTGAACTTTTTAATTGATAGGAAACTACAGAATGTTTGTTTTATTGATAAGAAATAATTTTACTACATTACAAAGTCGGGCAGTATTCAAGTTTATTTCTTCGTCATTGCAGCCCTAGAAAATCGCGTCCTAGTCTCAAAAATAACGCATCACATAAAAAAGTTATAGTATTATAATTCCCAAAATTATTATCATTGATCATTTATTTACTATATTAAAAAGATTAGAAAAGACCTGTGCGAGGCCAAAAAGGCTCCATTTAAAAAAAAAGAGAAACATTGTATTTCTCACCGGTTCTTCTCCATAGGGAACCAATTGGAACTGTGCACTAGATTCTTTTGCTTTACAAGTCTATTGAAAAACGTCGTATAATACACGTGAGTAATTAATGATTAGCGTTCTCGGCTCTCTAAAGAGCTCCCTCGCCACGGCTCGGGTCTAAATACCGCCTCGACGGTAATCACTAACATTACACACTTATATCATAATGTACTATTAAATTGAATTCGTTCTTTCATACATTACGAATTCGAAGGGCCGATACATCAATGATCAAATAGTACGTAACATTTTTGATTACGTTTTTAGTTTTTAAGGATTTTTGATGAACAAGCTTCTAACAGCGGCTTCGCCTGTATGTTAATAGATAATCGTCCCAAGGAAACCCGAGATAAAAATGTTCCAGTGTAATATTTTATTCCTAGACATGGTTTTCTCGTGTGTCAAAACACACAATATGAACTTTCGTCTTTATAAGTTAACTTTTTTTTTGGAACGTAGTATTGGGAACCTTAACATGGAAAAAGTCTTTCAGCAGAACTGACTTCATCATCATCATCATCATCATTTCAGCTGGGCGGAGCATCGCCGTGCCCTCGTGGGGGCGATCGACGGCGGAGACCTTTCGCGCCGGGCCTTGGTTCAGGCCATGGTCCGGAGCGAGGAGGAGTGGCAAGCGGTCGCCGACTTCTGCGAAGCAGTAATGCTCGCAAAGGAGGAGGCCGACCGCATCAGGCAACGGCGCTCTCGCCGCCGCGGGGATTCCGATCCCAATTTCCGGCCACCGTAAGCGTGAACTTGCGGACGGTGAGCAATGGGTAGCTCGCTGTCCAACCGTCCGGTAACTGTCCGGACCGAGTCCAAGTCGTCAACGGCGCGCACTGGGTCGAAGCCTACCGGGGCCAGGGTTAGTTTCGAAAGACAGCTCGAGCCCCGGTATGAAGGCTTGAAGGAACGGGGTGAGTTTTTAGTCAGTAAGATTCTGACACTATCTCCCGCTCCACCCAAGAGCGAGGGTTGTCATTGATGATTTTCCCACCATAAAAAAAAAACATTTCAGCCGAAAGCCACTTTTGGACATAAACCGCATCCACCGGATTCCCGCGACCCTCACCAGTTCTTCATAATTGACTGTAACGGTCATCCTGCCTACACCAACTTCCTCCTCCTTGCGTCATTTATCCTCAATACTGAGGGTCGTGACCTCGACGAATAATTTTGTTGTGGACTATATTTCGCCATGTTGTCCTATCTTCGACAATGTGGATGGCGTCACAGACTGTGGTCTCTAGTGTAACACGGATTTGGTCTGACCATCGTAACGGAATCCTGCCCCTGGGTCTTTTTCCATCTATTTTGCCTGTCAGATGCAGCTTTTCTTGGTTATCATCTCTCTTTCTGGCAATGTGGCCAAAGAAATCAAATATTCTTCTTTGGCATATGTAGAGTCTCATGGGTGACCTGAGTTCACCACTTATTTCTAGTCCCTTGAACATCTGGCTAGAATTAAATGGACAAAACACTCGTACCCACCTAGACGGCAGTACGAGTATCTGTGCATTTAATTGCGGCCAGTTGCGCCCGGATAGAGCCCCGCTGACCGTTAAATCCATTTTCTTTGCGAAATATTGATTGATTTACATGCAATGTTCACTTTGAAGAATATTCAACCTCCAATTTTTATGTCTAAAAAAGTTTCTAAAGATCCAAGCCGTTTCGAAGGAGTGGGGAAAGTTGCGAAATTGTTAAATATTTTTTGTAAAAGTTTTAATCGCACGAAAAAATCAATTGTTAATAATGTTGTTCATGAATCTATAATAAACATTATTTTTTCAAATCTATTAAGCTGGCCGTTACCGAGAAGTAGGCTTCAGAAAGTCACTGTTTTATAGCACTGCTCAGGCGCTTGGCCTTAAATAAAAATATCCACGTTCCGTTTTTGTAATTCGACTATGGAATTTGAGCACTGTGCACAAAAATCATTTTGTGCTCAGTGCTCGCTTTGGTTTCTATAGTTAACCAGACGCAGCATTACGGGATGGTGAGCAGGGCAACCGGCCGGGGCTTCAGTCTTGTAGAGGCGTCGCGAATCGTGTTGTTGCGCGAGGCCCCTACTAAACTTCGCGCAACAACTGGATTAGAAAATAAAGCTATAATAAGAATGTTACATCTCTGCGCTACCTTAAAGTCAACTGGTAGAAAATTCCTAAGGCATTAATTCCACTTTTGTAGTGTTTCATTCGTACAAATATTTGAAACTTTTAATTTAATCTTTGCTTTACCTTTCATAATAAAGTTTATATGTATAATAGTAATAAATTAAAAATTTAATGAAAATGTCGTTTTCCTTTTACTTACTAAATTATTAAAAAGCAGCAGCAGGCCTTTTTTAGGGTTTGAAACATAATTATAAAAGAAATCTAAAACCTCAAACCTCATCATCATCATCATCATCATTTCAGCCAATATACGTCCATTGTTGGACATGGGCCTCCCCCAAGCGTCGCCACAACGAACGTTCCTGTGCGTCTCACATCCATCGGTTTCCCGCAACCTTCACCAGGTCATCGGTCCACCTTGTAGCACGTTGCGTTTTCCGGTACGCGGTCGCCAGGTCCAGAACCTTTCGGCCCCAACGGCCATCTGTTCTACGAGCAATGTGGCCTGCCCATTGTCACTTAAGGTTGGCAATTCTTCGTGCTATGTCGGCAACTTTAGTTCTCCTGCGGATATCTCCAATTTTGATTCGATCGTGCAAGAAAACCCCGAGCGTAGCTCTTTCCATTGCCCTTTGGGTTACTTTAAGCCTTCTGATGAGGCCCATTGTGAGCGACCACGTTTCGGAGCTATATGTCATCACTGTGTGTGTATGTAAATAGCTTTCAAAATAAGCCAAAATAAAGTACCTTTATCATCGTTGTTGTATTTATAATAATTAAGTTCATAATGACCAAAAAACAATCACTGCTCACACATAATGAAATAACAACAAATATTAAATGTTGATACAAGTGCAGAAAGTTTGTTATTCCGACGGGATTCGCACGAGCCGTAGGCGAGTGTGTTATGGAGCCGAGGACTGCAGTGACTTTGCACGTGTATCAAACGACTTATTTCAAAACACTTACAAAGAAATCAATAAACGGGGATCGACCGGAGACTCGTGGGGGTCGATGCGCGCCGTGATACTATAAATGTAATAAAATTGTGGCTAGGGAGAGCACGCGCACTTTTCTGCACTAGTGCGGAAAACAGGCTATTGCGTGCCTAAAAGTGGTGGGATAAGAGCGGGTTTTCGAGTAAGTGTATTGAAAAACATATACAATCACAGTTACAAAAACCACATATAGACATTAATGAAACCCATAATATTCCAGATTCTGATTGCTCAGTAAGTCAACCATTCAGCAACGATTCAGGGTATTGGCAATCGAACTTCTACGTGAATGCTTTCAGTGTGAAACCCTGCGTACCAGGAATGTGCACCGTTTTACAGAGCAGAACAGAAACAGTCTACTCGTGACTGCGTACATCCCTGATGCGCTACATAACCGGGGCAGCCATATCAGCACTCTGAATGATAATGAGATTTATAAGCTACTCATTTAATTCATTAAACCCCAAGCGAACGCCGGCGTTCGTGCACCCATTGTCTTTGTATTGTCTGTAATTCTCACGATTGGAAGGTTAAAAAGATGTACAGAATAATAATTCCTAATAATATTGCACAACAAGCAGAGCTTCTGGTATAAGTACTAGACAACTGATAAACATACTTATATATTTCTAAATATTACAAATAAATTACACCCAAACACAGAACAAATGATCATGCTCATAACACAAACATTTGTCCAGGGTAGAAATCGAACCCACGACCTCCGGCATAACAGTCAGAGCCACTAACCACTAAGGGTGAGTTGCACCATTTAACTATAACGATAACCAAACCATAACCAGCCGTGAAACGGCCGCCTATTGGTCAGTTCGACGATTTGACAACTGTTAACGGCTTTGTTATCATTATAGTTAAATGGTGCAACTGACCCTAAACCAACAGGCTTGTCAAAGGTAGAATGCTTTGAACCATGTTGTTTAGTCAGTTTACAAAAAGAACAAGGTCTAAGGAACAAAGATCTGCCGCCTGGAGCTTCGTAACGAATAAGGTCGCCTCTGCCTTTATCGCCTGAGCAAATAATATATTTAATGAGAGTTTGTAACGCTTGAGCAAAAATGTAATTAACCAAAACCAATGGTGCCTGAGGTTATATACAGAATTCATTTATGTACCTGGCATCTCATATAGGTAGCCTACGGTCATATATTAACAAAGAGATTTAAAGAGATACAATAGAGCGGCTATCAGGAGAAATGGCTCAGAAAAACTGTCATCCTATCTCTCAGTGACGCCATCTAGCTTTGAATAGCAATCACGGGAAACAAATTTGTCAAAATTTGTATAAATTCAACTATTGCTCGGTAGGTGGCCAGGAGCTTTACCATGATATGTTAAAATGTCAGTAGTACGAACGAAAAAGGATCTAACAGTTCGGTTTAGGTCTTAAAATAGATCGTTTTGAACTCGTGGTAGAAGCTTCAGTGTGTGCCAGTGGCGTAGCTTGGGGAGGGGAGGGCGGTGGGGGCCATGGCCCTAGGCGGCATACGAAAGGAGGCGGCAGAAAGCGCCAATTTATTTATTTGGAAAAAAAAACTTAGATATTCGAAATTGCGAACGCAATGTTACGTACGTGCCAAGCAAATTTTGATGTCGATGTTAAGTCTACCCTGCGTACTGCAGCATCTATATTGCTTTTTATTAATCCAAGTTCATTCTCTGACGTAACAATGTGTCCGACATTGTTACGTCACAAGCTCAATCATGACTTGGCACTGAGTGTGTTCACGCTGACGCGATTAAACACGCGCATACCGACCTTGGGCCAACACTCGTATGCGCAAGGCAAGTGACGTGACTCTTAAGGTGTTGTGGAGGTCTCAGTTTGACCACATTGGCCGAATAGGGAAGAAACCCTGTTGGTAGTAAAGCGTTTGGCAAACTCGAGTGAATCGAACTTCTGCCGTCCCTCACATCCGCCACGGCTGAAACCCGACGGGTCCCTGGCTCACACCGCTGAGGAGAAAGCAAACTTAATTGCCTCTCTTATTGCGGAATCTTCGCGTCTGAATTCCGGTGACGCACCGCCCCCTGTTTCTCCTGATGGGTACGTGACGAGTATGTCGGATATTCGTATCCATCAGAAAGACGTACGTAAGAATAAAGCTAGTGGCCCCGACGGGATACCTGCAGTCGTTCTTAATACTGGTGTTCTTAAACATAATAAACAACAAAGGGCGGCGTATTTCTGGTCGACCCCAAGCGGCAAAAACTCACGCTACGCCACTGGTGTGTGCTAGGTAAGGTTAAACTTTTCAGCAATAGATGGCGCTATCATAAAATCAGCAAATGTTCTAGAACTATTCATGGAAATTGTTGAATTTTAATTAATTACTGCGTAAATACCAATAATATTTACGAAAATAAACCGAACTTAGGTCCAATAATTTTACCATAACAAGATTTGCAATAGCGTAATGCGCAACTCAGCACATTTTCTCAGAAAATGATTTACTTTTAGTGCCTAAAGCGGATACAAACACGACTTGACGTTTAGGGGTCTCATACTAGACTGAGCGACTTGTTACTACCAAGTAACAAGTATCGGTTTGGACTTTTGTTCGCTATGTCCTGTCTATTTGTAGTATATATTTAATGTCTTTGTATATTAATAAAAATATCGTTTACAATTTAATATATATTGTTCTGTAAAAAAAATAAGAAGTTGTCACTTGTTAGTATAATTATGTTTTTGCCTACGTGACTCAAAGAAGTACACGATAGAAAGAAATGTCATTGATAGAAAAAAGTTGTAGAATTCGAACCATTTTGCCACTTTAGCGATAAGGGTAGCACACGGGCCACCAGCCACAACCATAAAACGCCGCCACCGGCATTTTCCTACAGGTTTCATACATTTTATATGGATTCGTCGCAGACGGTTGACGCCGGTAGTCACCACACGCTACAAATCGACGCTGCTCTCTTTTTGTGGCCCAAGCTGGCCACTAAACGCTTATACAAAACGCCATCACACGCCACTCGCACATTTAAACCTTCTTCGTCACAGTCCAGAGTCCATAATGATACTGCGCATATGGGTTAAAAAAAGTACCAGTCATCGGCCACAAGTGGCTGTCATGCGCTTTAATAGCTTCCTTTGTGGCCGTTACTTTATCACAATTTCTTTTCAAGCACAGACAAGAAACTAATCAAGCTTTTAACTAAACAATTTTTTTTTATAGTGTGGCAAAATAATATGAAGATTTATATTTGCACTTAAATTGTTTATTCTGCGTCGTGTTCATATTATCATCATCTCTTCTTTAGTATTTTAAAAGTATTTACATCAGCCTCGTTTCTACTATATATCAGATGGCTGGTGAGAAACGTCACAAAATAGATGGGTACCTACAGAAGTCACTCTACATACAAAGCGCGCTCGTACAACGCACACATAGACACCGTTCACGGACACGATATCTCGACTTAATTCAGCTCATTGCGAGCGCGTATGCATCCGCTTGAGACATGCGTCTGTGAACTTTTTTGTGAAATAATGGAGCAAAAAAAACTGACACATATGACATATTTCGCATAATGTTTGAAGAACTGATTGATGAATGGCCGATTCAAAAAAAGGGGGAATACAACGTGTTACATGAAAAAAATACTGAAAACTTACTGGAAAATGTAGTTTTATGCTTTGGATGAAATAGAGTCCATTGTTAACCTTTCGAATGTCTTAAGTTACACAGTCCGACATAAGGTAATTGTCTTTCTATTGTGTCTCTAATTACGACATTCAAAGAGTTAACTAGGTACCTTCTACATCATCACTTACTACCTAGTGAAGTAGTTGTCAATCGCGAGCCTAATAAAACTAACCAGAAGTAGCGAATAACGATTTTGCTCAACTCGAATCTAGAAAAATCCGCTTCAATCAGCATACATAAAAGAACAAATCCTGGTTGCTGGTACTTAGTATGGATTACATTATACTTATTATCTATTCATCATAATACCTACTTATCAAAAACTTCTAACAAAATAGTGCTTTATTATGGTTACATCCGCCCCATTATCCTAATGTGCCCAGGGCCGCTAATAGGTGAAAGACGGTCCTGACTGGAGTTCCAATAATATTGTCAATTGGTACCGTATCAGCGTAAAAACCCTGCAGGGTTTTTTAAACATTGCAATGTTAATGCTACAAAATTACTATTTTGCTGCCGGTGGTATACCTTATACCCTGCGGTATTAAAACCTGGCGGCTTGGTACATGATGATGAGAAAGACTAGCAAGCTGAGTGTAAGTTAACACGATCGAAAAGTTAACAGTGTTTGGCTCTCTGATTGGTTAAAAGCTTGGAGCGGGCCAATCGGAACGTCGAACGTTTTAAACGTGTTGACCTCATAAACGTGAAACACGTGGCACTAATCACTCTGATAGCATGAGTATCGATATCGTGTGATATATCGTGGAAGCTGGGTAGACCCTATTATGGGGCGCAACCTGTGTCGGTACCCTTGCGTCATCTTATGTTCCAGGTATAGCAGACTGTGCTTACGTTGCAGTTGTGGTGACCAAGCGGATTTAACTCTTGCAGCACAGAACACTAATCATTAGACACAGCTTACGGATACGTTATCTCGAAGCGCTCAGACACAAAATAGATAGGTACAGAAGTCAATCTACATACAAAGCGCGCTCGAGCAACGCACACATAGAAACTGCTCACGGACACGATATCTCGGAGCGCCTCGGCCCTCTCGTTGAACAGCTCCGGGTCAAACGCTCAACCGAGCGTAGGTATAAAAAGTGAAGTACATACATGAGATTGTCTTCTGTACCTATCTATTTTGTGGCTCGAACCAATGCCAGCACGAGTGCAGCCGCTTGAAACACGCATCTGTGAGCATTTTTTGCAATTTTTGAGCAAAAAAAAATTAATTTGACTGTTCATTGGACAGTTCTTTAAATTCAACATTAAATGATGAATTATCATTTTTTAAGCTACCAGTTGTGTCAGAGAGGTAATTTGCTTGTATTTTGATGTAACACAGAACAGTAAAGTACGTAGGTAAGCACCCGTAGATAAACAGTTAAGATAGGAACTGTTTGGCGAGCCGGCAGCCCGCGCAGCCGCCGCAGCTACCGCCGCACCAGCCCCCCAGTAGGGTGCCCCAAGCTTTAAGGGCGAAATTTTTTTTTTCCGATTTTGAATACGCATACCCTCTATTTTTTTTCTATTTGACCCTAAGAACTAAAATAATAAATATTATTGGTATCGGATGACGATAACCCGTGCCGACTTGATGTCAAACTTTTAGGAGAAAGTTTGTATGAAAACTACAGAGGACATTTTAGAACTTAATTTTTATTCAGCAAATAAAACATTGCTTTACCTGTATCATACATTTTTCAAGTATCTATTATTACTAGGACTTCATTTTTCCAAAGTTTAGTTTTTACAGTCAGGCTAAACCTATCCATCTGTTCTTGTACACAACATAAGAAAATATGCTTTTGTTCGTTGTTCCTCTTCAGTAGTGATTTTGCTATGAAAGTGCTCTCAGTGTCAGCACCTGTTTTGTAGGATGTTGTAATGCATTACTAGACCTAGATTCTAAACTTCTGATACCTATTTACTTCCTGTAAAGTTGTCCAGTTTTGGCACCACGAAAAATTGTTCTTTATGACTATGCCACTATGCGAAATAACTATCGAGAGACATTATTCTTTATATTTGCGCACATCCAAAGTCGAAAACAGTTCATCATCCATGTTAATCGACAGTTTAAAACAGTACCAGTACCTACCTTGTTTTGGAAATCGACTTCAATAGCTTCTACGCGCTCTTTTTGGATTCTCCGTACGAATTATTTGAATTGAGGACTTGCTTATGGGAAATTCGTCAGAGTTGTATGCAAGTGCCTCAACAGTAGCTTTTATAGCAAAATTCTGTGTGTAAACACTAAATTGCTGCCCAAAGCTGCAACTGTCTTTGGAGTGATAATTTTTTTCCCCATGGAAGTTTTATTCGTATGGGTCTGTGTACTCTTAATTGGTATGGGTAGGTTTTCTTGTAAATCCGTCATTTCAGAATCAAAAAAGGTGATTACAAAGCAGTTATGGAGAAACAATTATTAGCAAGACGGCCTTGTTCCTAAATATTTCTAAGGCGCGCTTTTTTTTTTCGAATTTTTGGTCCACTCCACCTAAGTAACCACCTATCAACCTGGCTTTCTCTGGCACTACAAGAAGATTTTATCTTTTATTAATGGAAACACATCGGCATGTGCAAATATCAAACAATTTTATTAATTTTATTACAAGCTCATGTCTTTGCTTCTCAAATACTTCTTGTGTTTTATTGGCATTTTTTGGAGTTTTCTCCAAAACTCCAAACTTGGAATAATGCAACTAGTTTTTTAACACAGATTATGCTTTAATTAGGAAATGTCACGTATATGGTGCCTTTCCCAATAAATAACGCACTTTCGAATAGTACACATAAAGACACATAAATTCATTAAAGGAATGTTATAAAACAGTACTGCCAATACTTGTCAATTAGAGGGTAGTTTTGTACCCGTAATTTCATTTAATACATCCCCTGTTCAAAATATTCCTTTTATAAGACTTCGTAATCCTACTGACATGTAGACTGAATGGAAGTTATGCGTTTACTGATTAAATAAATAAATAATTACGAGCACGTGATACGTTAGCTGCGGCGCGCCGAAGTACTGAATTTCTGATATTTATCGATGCAAGTCGGCACGGGTTCCCTTGGTCCTAAGAACATAAAATTTTATTTACAATTGTTTTGACACAATTCAAACAAAATTAGAGGGTATGCGTTGTAAAAAAAAGAATTTGATTTTTTTGGGACACCCTACCCCCCCAGCCAAGGTCCAACCGTTTCGTTTCGATTATCTCGCGACAAGACGGCAACCTTAGCGTGCCCACAAGCGTATAAACAAGTGCGAGTCGGACTCGCGCACTAAGGGTTCCAATTTCGAATTTCCGAATGGAAGTCTCCAAGAATTTAGCATAATTGCAAAAAAAAAAAATTTTGTGACATAGGTAACAATAAAACTGTTTTCAGATTTTTTCCTATATCTGTGCTATAAGATCTTGCTTGGTGCCAAATTTCAGGATTCAACGGGGTCAACGGGAAGTACCCTATGAATTTTGATCTTTGAAAGTATCAAAATATACGTTTTTTCTGCGACATAAACGGCCGCATCTTTTTATTCGTTAACTTAGAAGTTTGATTTTTCACAGCTTGAAGGGACTGCGGACCTGAGTATATGGTTTATGGCTTTAATTTCAACTCGATACCTCTACGCGTTCTCGAGATAAAGGTTCTTGACAGACAGACAGACAGATACACAGACGGACGGACAACAAAGTGATCCTATAAGAAACCTGTTTTTTCTTTGATTGACTTCTGTATCTATCTATTTTGTACCTCCAGCGCCGATTGTACATACGGTTGTACATCTTATTGGGAACTGTTCTACAGTTTTGAACCGTTTGAGGTATAAGCGCTTAATTCATGAAGTACGAGTGCACATTATCTATTCAAGATATTTCTACCCGACTGATCGATACTTTGCGTGACTAAAAGCCTAAAGGAGGAGGTCTAGAGGGGCTTGCATATTTCCGTTTTACCCAGATGACAGCAGTGTCGAGGAGTATTTCAGGGTATTTATTTTTGCTTACACCTATGTATATATGTACGTACAGGTCATAAATATTGGTAGTTGGTTCGTATTTAAGTCAATTAAGTGTATATGTACCTACATTGTTATTTCCAAAAATAATTCATAATAATATTATTTATAGATTATACACTATTTCACTGCTGGATAAATCTCGCCCATATACAACTTACAGATTTTGCTAAAACATGAGTATCTAAATGCAAGATGTTACATAACTTTCAGTTGAGTCACCATCATGTTTGCTTTATTGGCGAACAAAATCTTCAAATGCCATAAAACTATTTAATTTACTGTGTGTCTTTGAATTAAATATTTAATTTTACTCCCCAGAGCTTTGAATTAAGCAATCTTTATCCAAATAGACTTTTTTTTTCGTTGGGTAAAAATCATCCAGATGACCTCCTCCGGCCTTGGGCAAAGCGGGAGATATTACTGACTAAAAACCTACCCCGTTCCTTCGTTGCCTTTCATACCGGGGCCGAACCTCCCTTTCGGAATCGGTTAGCGGACGGTCGGACAGCGAGCTACCGATTGCTCGCCGTCCGCAAGCCCGTGCCTACGGTGTTCCAAATAGACTTGACAATCATCCCTGCTGATCTTTGTGGAGCTCTAACCGAAGCCTAAAGATATCGTGCCGTGTCACACATTGGATATAGTTGAAAGCGTTTATTATTCGTGAAACAATAAGGCAGACATGGCAGCATTGAAATTGGCTGGCAAGTGACGCGCCATTGTATTACGGTCATTTGTTTGCAAACCCCTGCAGCTAATCCCTTTGCTCCAAAATGCTAACAATTTTCGAATCAACATGCTATTTCACTTAGTTCACTAAGGCTATTTGTGCTAATACCACAAGATCTGGTAAACAAAATATAGTCCTTCATCTGTTATTCAATGATGATAAAGAATTTGTTGCTAGATAATGTATCTTGACACAATGCAAACAGCTTGCCTAACTAAATCACGTGTCGATAATGGTAAGCAAAAAACCGGCCAAGAGCGTGTCGGGCCACGCTCAGTGTAGGGTTCCGTAGTTTCCCGTCCGTCACAATAAGTGTACCCACTTATGAGTTTAAAAAATGCTAGCATATACGATTATACTACAAACTTAGTTCAGAAATTATTTTGTGCAACCTTTTTGTCTTTTTTGACCAAAAATTTTCTTTCCATCAAGTTCAAAATGATTTTCCTAGAAAGTCCTTATAAAGTTCTACTTTTCAGATTTTTTTCATATTTTCTTAACTTATGGTTCAAAAGTTAGAGGGGGGGACACATTGTTTTTTACTTTTGGAGCGATTATTTCCGAAATTATTGACATTATCAAAAAATGATTTTAGTAAACCCCTATTCATTTTTAAATACTTATCCAACAATATATCACACGTTAGGGTTGAAATTAAAAAAAAAATCACTTCCCAGTTTACATATAGGAGGGCTACCCTAATAAAACATTTTTTTCCAATTTTTATTTTACCACTTTGTCGGCGTCATTGATATACATATTGGTACCAAATTTCAGCTTTCTAGTGCTAACGGTCACAGAGATTAAGCGAGGACGGACAGACAGACAGACATGGCGAAACTATAAGGGTTCCTAGTTGACTACGGAACCCTAAAAAATGTGTAATTTAATTTTCTTGATTTGTTATTAGTGAAAGTCAAGCATGCTGAAAGTGCGGAAGTAACGACTGGGTGCCACCACTGTGTACGGAAGAAGTGTGCCCCACTTGTCCTTCTGGGGGTAGGGGTGTCGATCTCTCGCGCCGGGCCTTGGTCCGGACCATGGTCCGAAGCGAGGAAGAGTGGCAGAATATAAGATGTACTAGATTACTACATAGTATAAAACAAAGTCACCGTTGTTTGTCTATCCTTATGTATGCTTAGATCTTTAAAACTACACAACGGATTTGATGTGTTTTTAGGGTTCCGTAGCCAAATGGCAAAAAACGGAACCCTTATAGATTCGTCATGTCTGTCTGTCTGTCTGTCTGTCTGTCTGTCTGTCTGTCTGTCTGTCTGTCTGTCTGTCTGTCCGTCTGTCCGTCCGTATGTCACAGCCACTTTTTTCCGAAACTATAAGAGCTATACTGTTGAAACTTAGTAAGTAGATGTATTCTGTGAACCGCATCAAGATTTTTACACAAAAATAGAAAAAAAGCAATAAATTTTGGGGGTCCCCATACTTAGAACTGAAACTCAAAAATTTTTTTTTCACCAAACTCATGCGTGTGGGGTATCTATGAATAGGTCTTCAAAAATGATACTGAGGTTTCTAAAATCATTTTTTTCTAAACTGAATAGTTTGCGCGAGAGACACTTCCAAAGTGGTAAAATGTGTGTCCCCCCCCCTCTAACTTCTAAAATAAGAGAATGATAAAACTAAAAAAAATATATGATGTACATTACTATAAAAACTGCCAACGAAAATTAGTTTGAACGAAATCTAGTAAGTAGTTTTTTTTTAATGCGTCATAAATCGAAAAAAATACACTATTATTAAAACATCGATCAAAGTTACAACACATTACAAGAACTTTTAAATTATGTTACTTGCTGCTACGGAACCCTTCATGGGCGAGTCCAACTCGCACTTGGCCGGTTTTTTTTTTTAAATAGATTGAGTGAAAGTAATTCAAAAGGAAGGTTAGTATGTATAATACTATATCTGTTCTGCGAGCAATGTGCCCTGCCCATTGCCACTTAAGCTTAGCGATTCTTCGTGCTATGTCGGTAACCTTGGTTCTTCGAAGATATAACACATTTAAAATTCAGGGTTCTTCGTGCTATGTCGGTATCCTTAGTTCTTCGAAGATATAATAGATTTAAAATGCAGGGACATAGTGGCTGCTATGGTTTAAGCATTGCACCCGTGCGAAGCCAGGGCAGGTCGCAAGTAATTTATATATTGATATATCGCGAAAAGATTGCCTAGTTAAATCACGTGCCTATTATGTTTAAAAATACAATTAGCAAGGCTATCTAATACGGTTAGATTGGATATAAAAGCTTTCCTTTGACACATAATTTGATTAAATAACTGATGACATTTACTTACCTCTTTATACCTAGTAACTCCACAGTTGCACCTTTTTTTTTTTTCGACGGGTAAAAATTATCCGGATGGCATCCCCCGCCCTTGCGCGGAGCGGGAGATAGTCCCCCCTCCCGTTCCTTCGTAGACTTTTATACCAGGGCTGAGTCTTCCTTTCAGAAGCGGACACTTGGCCCCAGTAGGCGTCGACCCTGCTGGGCCCCTACGGTTTGTGGACGTCTCCTTGAGAGGCGCGCATGGAACAGTACGCGCCGTCGAAGACTTGGGCTCGGTCCGGACGGTTACCGGACGGTCAGACGGCGAGCTACCCATTGCTCACCGTCCACAAGCCCGCGCCTACGGTGGCTGGAAACTCGGGATCGGAATCCCGACGGCTAGGGCGTGAGGGTCGGTCTCTCGCCTGTGCACTTGCGGCCTCCTCCTTTGCTAGCATTACTGCTTTGCATAAGGAGGCGACCGCCTGCCACTCTTCCTCGCTTCGGACCATGGTCTGTACCAAGGCCCGGCGCGAGAGATCGACACCCATGCCCCCACAAGGACAAGTGCGGCACACCTCTACCGTACACAGTGGAGGCACTCAGTCGTTACTTCTGCACGAATTTCAGCTGATGCTTGACTTTCATGAATAACAAATCAAGAAAATTAAATTACACATTTTTTTGCTTACCATTATCGACACGTGATTTAGTTAGGCAAGCTGTTCGCATAGTGTCAAGATACATTATCTAGCAACATATTCTTTATCATCATTAAACAACAGATGAGGGAATATATTTCTTGTACCAGATCTTAAATCATAACAACATCTTATGTATCGTAAAATTCCCCGCTCTCATCTACCGCATTGACTGACCATTCCACAGCTAAATTCGTTACTTTGTTCCCGGAATATTCCAGGTGCACTGACAATTTATAATCCCGTTACTCTTTGAAATATGCGTGCCGTAATAGAGAAAACGGCTTGCCTGTCCACCATGAACAGATAAGGGGATTACATTGCATGCGACTTTGAAACGTGACTTTCAACATCGTTATGCATGCTGGCAGCCTTATCATTACCATCGGCTCAATAACACAAACTGATGTTGAAAATACACAGATTTTACTCCCATTAATTGGCAGTAGACACAGAACAAATGAAAGAGGTTAGAAAGGAAATAGGAAATACTTTCCGATTTGTACTAAAACGAGTGTCACCACTTGTCTCACACCCTTTAACTCCACTACAGGCAATAAACCAATACGAACGCGCACTACGCAACTAAGAGAAAACGCACACTTAGATCGCAAGTTTGCTATTGGTTGTGTCAATTATGAGCATGATCATATTTTGAGGCAAGCTTGCCCCGCCTACAAAGCCATTCTTACCTCTTTTATCTTTTCTGTGATCGTTATGCATGCTGGAGCCTTATCTTTGGCTTAACAGCACAAACTGATGTAAAAAATACACAGATTTAACTTCTATTAAATGCCAGTAGATATGCAACCGCAAAAGAAAATGGCATTAAAAGGTTAGGGCTTGATTGAATTATCCGAAGAGTAAGTCGGGATTTCTTCGCTTATCGGCTGATAGATCCGAGTGCGGCTTAATCTTGAGCTTAACACGTTATAATAGACAGCTGAATAAGTTGAGATAAGTGAATTATTCACAAGTCAGTTTTATGTAGAGTTATCTCTCAAATGAATGCAACAAGTCTAGAAAGCTTTCAGAATTTCCAACGCAGCAAAATTGAAATGCTTTAAAGATAGTTACTAAAAGAATAATAAGATATATAGATACACTGTTGCGTTTTCTATCTATCGTAACATCTGCCGTTCATGAATAAAGTGCACGAAAAATTTATTCTAAATTAAATAAGATAAATAGTCACACATCTATTGTGTTGAATGGCAGACGCTAAAATAGATAGAAAATATGATAATGAAAGTATTTATCATTTTCTTAGTACCCGTGAATGTACCTCTACAAAAAAAAGTTACACATAGGTAGATCCAGGCAAACTTATTTACCTAGTGAATTGAAATGATAGCATTAATAAAAATGAATCGAATATGAGAATTACGTTCAAATTCTTTGTGGCTGGAATACAAAAAATACGATTTCGATGAGATCAATCGCGAGTTTTATGCGCAAACCGATAAGTTGGTTTTTACGACCCGACGAAAGACGTAAAATATTAGATATACACGTCTGAAACAAAAGCCTACAATAAAACATACCTGGCATTGTATGAGCTCGACGCCTAATATAAACACAATTACACGAAGGTACCAGAACTTACTTTATGTGTCATTACAGCGTAAGCTCTTCATTAAGATTTGTAATTCGAGTATTTATAGATAATCTGTCTGAGTGCCTTTTATAGAATGTTTGCTTCAATGTATATCATAGCATATATTTGGAATGTTCGGACGATATAAACGCCAAACGTGCGAGCTGCATTACACATCCTCGGAAATCCGCGGCTCGTTCGGCTTCCTCCGTTGTTTTCCGACAAGGAAATCATTCGGAACAAAAGTCAGTATATTTCTGTGAGGCTCACGGCTCACGGTTAAACATAGTCTCGCCCACGCTGCTCAAGCGCCGCGCCGCCGCCGGTCGCAGCCCAGTCCTATCTTCCTTCTCGCCGCCAATACACGCTCCAGGTCAGTACACGCTTTAACATTCTCTTTCAATGCAACCTCTGCGAATTGTTCCTTTCTTTCATATTTTACATGCTGTGCGATATCTGCAATCACATGTTTTATTCCTAAAAGCAATTTCTGTTCTGTTATTTCATTTCCAAATTGTAATCCGGGATTGGTTACCGGTAATGTGCGTTCGAATTCCTATTGCGTGATTATTTTTAGCCATTCGGTGTTCAACGAGTGCATATTACAATACCTCGTGTCCGACTAAAAACCCGGTTTTCGATACTAAAAATATCCCGATATCGAATGTTTGCGAATTCTATTTTGAATTTGTTTCACTGTAGGTCGCACGCGTCGATGCTCGGGGAGGTAATCCATCAGGGGATGAGACCGAGAATTATAGATGAAACGTATAGCGCGCCGGTCACCGTCGGTACCATTACATAATATACTGATTATGCATTCGTAGTCACCCGTGTCTGTAGTAAACATTTATATTGTTTATATAAAAATTCATTGAAGTGAATTCTCGTTCTCGTTGAGTTTTTTACTATTCCATGCCAAGAATCTGGACTTGCGTATGATAACATCAAAATATATCGGTTGAACATTTGTCTTGTCAAATTAAAAGTTTCTCACGCTATTTTCGTTGGGCTGGTGAAAATAAAAAGTGTTTTATGTACAGCAACAGGATGTTACGTAGGTATTGTTGCCTTGCCGTGCCATAAGGCATGATTTTAATTATTTCGTCACATTGTTTTTACAACGGACTTTTTTTTTTTTTTTTTTTTTTTTTTTTTTTTTTTTTTTTTTTTTTATGGTGGGAAAAAATCATGCATTGACATCCCCCGCCCTTGGGCGGAGCGGGAGATAGTGTCAGACTCTTACTGACTAAAAGACCCACCCCGTTCCTTCTAGCCTTCATACCGGGGCTCGAGCGCCCTTTCGGATAACCCTGGCCCCAGTAGGCTTCGACCCGGCTGGGTCCCTGCTGTTGCTGACAACTCCTTGAGGCGCGCGGGAACAGTGCGCGCCGTCGACGACTTGGGCTTGGTCCGGACAGTTACCGGACGGCCGGACAGTGAGCTACCCACTGCTCACCGTCCGCAAGCCCGCGTCTACGTTGGCCGGAAATCGGGATCAGAATCCCGGCGACGGCGGCGGCGATAACGCCGTTGCCTGATGCGTTCGGCCTCCTCCTTTGCGAGCATTACTGCTTCGCAGAAGTCGGCGACCGCCTGCCACTCCTCCTCGCTACGGACCATGGCCTCAACCAAGGCCCGGCGCGAGAGGTCTCCGCCGCCGATCGCCCCCACGAGGGCACGGCGATGCTCCGCCCAAGCAGGGCACACCTCGACTGTGTGCTCCACCGTATCCTCCGGGCGTTCCGCACAGTGGCGACACCCGGGCGTCACTTCCGCATGAATCGAGTGCAGGAAACTCCCGAACGAACCATGTCCGGTGAGTACCTGCGTCATGCGGAAGGTAAGGACGCCGTGAGGTCTTTCCAGCCACGCCTCAAAGAGGGGACTTACCGCCATGATTGTGGCGTGCCCATTACAACGGACTTGATGTGTCCGACGTGATGTTCATAAAATACACAAGCTGATATTTTTATAGTTTCACAAACAAACCGGGCGCGTGAAATTTCAGCTGAAACACGGAACGCTTACAAAACAGAAATATTTCAGTATTAACGACTCTGTAAATAGGTACCTTGTAAGTTTAACCAGTAATGAACACTGGTGTGAGTGATTACAAAATAATCTTTATTATTTTATTATAAAAATTTATTGGCTTATTTTTTATCTCCTCTGTATTGAGAAATAGGTGACATTACTTTTTCTTTAATACCTACTTAAGCCATTTTAAAAACGAGTTCAAGGTATACAATAAAAAATCTTGCTGATAGATTTACCTTTTGATGACAACAATCTTTAATCGGAATTAGTAACTCGAGTTATGATTCCCTCAATCAATATATTTTCAGTTTTTCTTTACTTGAATTACGTAGTTTCTTTAATAAAATAAAAACAGTATGTAGACCTGTTAGAGTGTGAATTACATTAGTAAAGTGTTTGATATTAAAATTAAGAACAGAAACCTTGATTATATTTTACAAAACCCAGGTTTCTATAACGATAAATAAACATTGGCGAATCGATTTTTAAATAAATATTTGACCTATTTCTCCCTACCAATCAAATTGCGTGTTTTCGATTGATTATTTGAACAAAATGAAAGGAAATCGAGTATTTTCATCTTAAAAATAGCTTTTCCTCGTCTCCGCCATTAAGACGCACTTTTTTTGAATTAAAACAAATTTATAATGATCCGCAATAGCGTAACTTTCAAGATACTAGATACAGGATTATTTACGAGTATTTTGCTAAAACATGACAATACAAAAAGGCAATCAACAAAAACAAAAAATACAAAGCAATTACAGAAATATAATCTTAATTAGATCAAAACTTTCATCGGTTATCTCCTTTACAAATTTGCAAACAAATTAGTTTACATTTAGATTCCATGAGTGTCGAATGTTCGACTTCTAACAACACAGTGTGACTATTAGACAAAGACCAATGTTCAGAAGATTTTGTTGTGAAGCTGGAATTTGTCTTCTTTAAGCTGATAATGATGATAGATGAAGATGATTGAATCTTGCAAACTTCTTAGCACGCTGCTTTTTATTCAGATCACAACTTTCAAACAACGCGATCTAATGCCAAACAAAGCAGAATTTGTGGTATGATTATAGTGTATGGTAGGCAACTTATAAACATACTTAAATTTCTATACATACATAATATAGACAAATTAAAATACAGCTTTATTTCTTTCATAGCTAAGCAAGATCAAACTTTTAGTAAGAATAAGAAGAAGAATAATTTATTATTTCAGAAAATACATTAAGATAATTTGGTGTTCTGGAACACAGACTGTCTAGGATTACCTGTGATGTGAGATCCAAGCTTCTTCCATACCTGAAAATGTTATTAAAAATGCTCCTTTAACTAAAAAGGAATACAAAACATACAACAGGTTACAGTGTATGTGTATGACGGTATTAGTTAAGATAAATTATTATACAACACTAGTTTTAGTATATATAATAATTATATAATATATATAATACGAAACCCGAAACAAGTATTTTTATATAAAGAATCTATGTACAAAATTTCATAACTATATCATGAAAAATCACAAAGTTATAAGCTTGTTATGTCAATAAAAATACATAGTCACCGGGCCATCCAAGCGCCTTAGAGGTTGTTTTGCACCTGTACCCAATTGTACGCTGGCGCTTAATGCCTGCTATGTCCTGCCTAGACCTGTGTTGTACTTAGAGTCGGTGGTGTACAAATCGAGACGTTTAAAAAAAAAATGAAAAAATATAACATGGTGTCACATGGTAACATCTATTGGAATCCATTCAGTTACTGATTCTAAACAAACTATATTCAGGATTCGCATAAACTAAAAATAATATTGTATATTATAAAGTGTAGATACACTCACACTTAAATAACATACAAAGTGTGAGTGTATCTATGCAAATGTTTGTAAGTAGCATTCATTTTTTTTTCCACAACTATCACACAACGCCGTCGAGTCCCAAGCTAAGCAGGGCTTGTGTTATGGGTACTAGACAACTGATAAACATACTTTAATATTTCTAAATACATACATATTATAGATAAATTACACCCTGACGCAGAACAAATGATCATGCTCATCACATAAACATTTGTCCTGGGTGGGAATCGAAGCCACGACCTGCGGCATAGCAGTCAGGGCCACTAACCACTAGACCAACAGGCCAGTCGAAAATCATTGATAGACATGTGTTACAAGCGACTCGCCCCAGCTTCGTATGGGTATCAGGAATCTCAGAAAATCTCGATTTTCCTCCACCAAAATATGCAAGTATTATGTACCTAAACTTTTCTCATGAATGTCTATAAATAAAAATCGTATGAAAATTTAGTAGTTTTTTAGTATATGGCATTCATACAGGCAGACGCGGCATAAGAATATTTCACAAATTAATTTGAGAGCTTTCAAAACAGAATGTGTTTGAAATGCAATGCAGATTGTTATGACGGTTGCTTGCCCCGAGCTATCTCTGTACGCGTAGTTGAATATCAGGTACAAATCAGTAATAGAGATGCCATAAGCAGTGCATCCGTATGCCCTGCAGCGATTGTGTCTATGATTGAAGGGGTGGGGTCATCATCAGACTATGACAGCCTACTGTTCAACATACCTCTCTCCCGAAATTCAGACAAATAATTGGAAACTAGCCCTCTTGCAGCCAGCTGCAACCGTCATCATTATGCTAACTTTAATCGAAACTATTTGGGATTGATGCAATGTCTCCTATTGTTTTTCTACTAGTAAACACTAGTGTCTCGTTAGTCACCCTCTTTTTAGCTTTATTATCTGTCTAAAATCGTCTTTCTAGCTTAATCTTTCTAGCCTTATTTCACGCGGCCCATTTATCATTTTTTGGCCTTGCTCTTGTTTTTTATTATTTAAGTACAAAACTTTCCATACGGAGCGGGATATGGGGCCGCTGCCAAATAAAATAAATATCGTTTAGAATAATATTAAATTGGTTGTGATCACTGCGTGTGTGGGTAAAACTTTCCAAAAGAGCAACACGTAGCTATACAATAGTAAATAAATTTAAAAAAAGTATTTATTAGCACAAACAGATTGCTTTCTTTTGTACCTATAATATAATCATGGTGATATAATATATCATGGTGATATAATATATCATGGTGATATATATATATTATTTACAGCAACTAATTATACCAGACGTAAAAAGAAACAAGAGCTTTTTTAAACTAGGTTAGGTTTTTCCAAATCGTTATTCAAGCTGATCACGGAAACGTTCAGAAAAATAATTTGTAATGTTTTCTAAATAGTAGGTCAGCACGTACAAGTAACCCGGATATGTGATAGATTTCTTTCTAGAATTTCCTTTGTAACACATTTCAAATGAGATGACAGTCTGTCACAAGAATGACACCTTCTCGCAAATAATGAAATAAATAATATTCAAACCTGAAATATTTCAAAGCTCAACCCAATCAAGTATAAATTGCTTTAGCAAAATCTGAGATGTGCGATTGTCTTAGCAAAGAATTGACGCAAGCAATCAGACGTCTGCCCTATTATTTATTGAGAGAGTAACTAGGGGTACAGTCTGCGATTCGCGCGTCGAGGCGTGTTGATACCTAAGCTAATTTAAATGTCGAGATCATAGTTAATATTTCACTGTATTGAGGATTTAGTAACGTCGCACTGAGAGCGATCGACCGTTTTTGCAGCTTGTTAGATACTCGTCTACCCACCATAAGGCTCCCGACAAATAGATGCGATTTCGCGACTTTACCAGGAGACTTACCATGACGCGTTAGAATGTCAGTCGTACGAGGGGCAAAGAGGGACGGAGCTATAAACCCTACTTCGCTCTATCCTTTTAACAGTTCATTTTAGGTCGTAATAGATTGCGTTAAGAGCTCATGGTAGCACTGCAAATGGTTTAAAAGAAATCAATTGCAAAGCCTTCCATTTTGACAATTCAACAACATGCATAGTGTTATGTAAGTATGTTGTTGAGCACACGAGCTCTTCATACATTTGAAACGATTTAGTAATTTTCTGAAAATAAATAAATAAATAAATAAATAAATAATAAATTTAAATATACTAAATTTATAATAAAAAGAAAAAAAATATGTTAGAAAGTATTACGAGATTGGGACGTAGGCTATAAACAGCTAATCTGAGGAATAGTATATATACAACATTAGTTTTAGCATATAGTAGTAGTAATAGTATAAACCAGAAACACGTGTCTAGTATTTTTATGTAAAGAATCCATGTACAAAATTTCATAACTGTATCATGAAAAATCACAAAGTTATAAGCTTGTTATGTCACCAAAAACAGCGGGCCATCCAGGTGACTGAGGGGTTGTTTTGCACTTGCACCCAGCTGTTTGCTCACGCCTAATGCCCGCTATGACCTTCCGTAACCCGTGTTGTACTTAGTGTCGATGGTGTCCAATTTGTGACCTTTTAAATATTATAAGAAGAAGAAGAAGAAGTTATAAGATTGTTATATCAGCACCAATTATAGTCACCGGGCCATCCAGGTGACTGAGGGGTTGTTTTGCACTTACTTTGCATTAATGCATAATGCCCGCTATAACCTGCCGTAACCTGCGTTGTAGTTAGTGTCGGTGGTGTCCAACTTGTGACCTTTTAAATATTTTTGGGCAAATATATAACATGGTGTAAAAACTATTGGAATCCATTCAGATACTGATTTTGAACAAATTATATTCAGGTTCCGCATAAACTAAAAATAATATTCTATAAAGCGCTGACTAGTCGCAAATCGACGTGACTCTAGTGGAAGATCGCGTTTAAGTGAGGAATACTGTAGCGTCTGTGTCGCATTGAGAAATTAATTATTATTGGCAAAACTAGTTGCCTAAGACACAGCTGTCTACCTTAATTAGCAGACAGCGGGTTGAAAATGTTTTGTTTATGCATTTAAGAGATGGGTATAACTAGATCTTTTTATTTAGACATTGGAAATAATCTTAGGCATCCATACCTCAAAAGTAAAAAAACGGAACCCTTATAGGATCACTTTGTTGTCCGTCCGTCTATCTGTCTGTCAAGACCCTTTATCTCGAGAACGCGTGGAGGTATAACGATATACTCAGGTCTGCGGTCCCTTCAAGCTGTGAAAATCAAACTTCTAAGTTAACGAATAAAAAAGATACGGCCGTTTATGTCGCAAAAAAACGTATATTTTTGATACTCTCAAAGATCGAAATTCATAGGGTACTTCCCGTTGACCCATAATCCTGAAATTTGGCACAAAGCAAGGTCTTATAGCATAGATACAGGAAAAAATCTAAAAACAGTAAATTTGTTATTACCTACATAAAAATGGAATTTTATTGTAGTTTATATGGAACCCTCAGTGCGCGAGTCCGACTCGCACTTGCCCAGTTTTTTTATTATATATGTATAAGAATATTTATAATTTTTTTAAACGTAAAACCTAATAATTTTAATTATAATAACACGAAATTCTCAATTCATAAAACCATGTTTTTATCAGTATCAACTTTTGAACTGACGAACCTAATGAAAATGAAGGTACTGACGCGACATCAGACTTTCACAGCTCAATGACTGAACAATACTGATAAGTATGGATCAGTGGTCAATGTTGTCACTACCTAGATATATACAGGTTGAAAGTGACGTTGTTATTTGTGTGACAATAAAGGCTTATCTTTTTCTCGATCCTTGTTCGGTCACATCACATCTAACCACTGATCAGTCTTAAACTCGAGAATAAAAGCTGCACAACATTCTTTATTATATTATACCCACAAAAAACTTTAATATGGACATTGGAAAAAATCAACTTGTTAATTATGGATTAATCCACGATTTTTTTATTATTTCCTCGGATGTAGGTAATGTCTTTTTTCTACTAACTACTCGTTGTCTGTAACGATGCGCCGGCCGAATTCGCGAGATTTCTCCGCGTTCACTAAAACTTCCATGATATCTCAGAGATTACGCAGCGTAGCTCTACTAATCTTATAATCATTGAAATTATTATAAAATAAACTATCTGAATAAATAGTAAGTTAAAAGTAAGGTAACCGACCGTTTTTTGTACAAAGGACGTCACATTCATAAAATAAAATTATCTTTTCTAAAAGTTGTTGAATTGAATATTTATTACTTTTTTAAACCTAATGATCTTTTTCCATCGTCGACCGCATCGTCGCTTTCCATCAGTTGAGATAGCGGTCAAGAGCAAACCTACACACAATAAAAAAAAATTCAGGCAGACAGCTGATGTGCACTGATGAGCTTGACTCGCAACTGGGTTTTCTTTCAGCAACCTTACCTAATATATTCTTAAGCGCATAACTAAACTCAAACTTTTAAGGCATCTATTAAATCTCATTAAAAATAAAAATACTTAAACTGAAAAAATATGTGTACAGCACACAATACATATTTATGATATAAATATAATACCTATGTACATTATAAAAGTTGCGGAATTATTTTCTAAACCAATAGCAGAATCGTCTCAAAAACCCCTATTCCTTACTTCAAATATGTACAAAACAACATAGAACACGTGATATAAATATTTGTGTACTTTTGTGAGCTTTGAGTTTTTAAACAATATGTACTTTTTATGTCGCCGCTCTCGTTTGACTGGTGGAGAACATATTAAATTATTGTTTTAACGTTGCTTGTAAGTATCTCCGTTTGTATAGAAAACACGCACAGTCCAACACACCGAAAATGCATCCACGCGCGTTCATGCGGATCACGCGGAGCATGCAGAGAAACATGCGCTCACGCGCGTGGGTGCGGGTCGACACGCAAGGCATGGCACACTGAGTCCCGTAGTGCCATGCGTGATTTTGTATGAAATGAGTCAGAGCCTGCGTGAATTTACAAAACGCACCTACGCACCTACGCGCGAAACAACCTTGAAAATAGTAATTTACAGTCGACTGAATAATAATTAGTGACAGTTTCAAAAGAAATTTGTATACGTGAGAGTAAGCTCACGTCTGACAACGTTGTCAACGTCGTATTGAGTTTGAAACCGGATTTACCTACTGAGTGCTCGCTAGTGTAATCTAGGATTCTAGGAATAGTGCTTTGGTACGAGTAGCATAACGCCGCATTAGTAAATAAACGGTACAGAGAAAAAGCTTCATATAACCGCGCGAACCGGTTGCACTACTAAAAGCGCACGGGGAATGTGTGAGTGTCCACCGGCCGCTTGTTGCTTACGCGGCGACACTGGGTAAAACCGGTTAACGCAGGCACAGTCAGTGGACAATCTAAGGGTGAGTTGCACCATTTAACTATAACGATAACCAAACCTTAACGGTCGCCTATTGGTCAATTCGACAATTTGACAACTGTTAACGGCTTTGTTATCGTTATAGTTAAATGGTGCAACTCACCCTTAGGGTCTATGCGACGCACGTTGTTTGTTTTGTTAGTTACGAGTTTAAATTTTAATGTAAAAAAGGTGGTATCTTATTCTTATTATGAATAATGGTGGTTTATTGTACTGTATAATAGATTTTTTTAATTATACCTCCTGATAATTTTATTGCATTTGTTGACTTGCTCGAGCAATTTTTGCGAATATTTCGATATTGAAACTAATATTGGCTTTGTTGGAAACGAAATACTAGATTACTTGAAAAAAAAATATGTTAGATTCAGAATTTACCACACCATTAAAAGATAAATTATTAAAAAACTAAAATTATAAAAAGAAAATTATTAAAGTAATTTGTAAAATATCCTGTCATAAAGAATAATGAAACTATTTAACAAATTTATTATTTAATTTGTTTTCACCTATTGTGACAACCCTGCCAAAATATGTAACAATATTAAAAGCCTCATACCGTTTATTTATCTACTCATGTGATCACGCTGCTTTCGGAGCCAGTTATTAAATTAAAAGTTGACCTTTTGTATTCATAAAGACTTCAAAGTAACTGTTTAATCCTGTAACCTTCCTTTGTTTACATGTTCCTTGGAACCTGATCCTTGAAAATTAATAATAAATTATTTTAATTAGTATAATAAGGTAGTTATTAGATAAACATGAAATTAATTTTCAAGGAATTTAAGAAGAAAGAAGAAGAAATAACAAAATTTCTAAGATTTTTAGATATTTTTGACAAAATTTTTGACATACTTTTTTTGTCCTTGAAATGCTATGGAAAAACAACTTTTTCTTTTGCAGTTTCTCAAGTTTTTTTTCTAATTTGATAATAGTTTTTAAGTTTTAGTCTATTAGTTTAATAATTACCATATTGTCGAGTAACAGAATTGTGGAGGTCTATAATAGCGCTCCGTGTAAAACTACAGGTATTCAGCCGCATCTGGTTAGACTGGAAGCTGACCCCAAAACAGGAGGGACCTAGCAGGGCTGAAGCCTGCTGAGGCCGCCTCAAGGCCAGGCGTGCTATTCTCTAAGAAAACAGCCTTGATCGCAGCACTGGCCGCAACGACGAAATCCTAATAGGTACATTGGATTAACAATCCAATACACCTATACATTGGATTATTAATTCAATGTACTGCGCTCTCGACTCGTCGCTGCGGCCAGCGCTGCGCTCAAGGCTGTTTTCTTAGAGAATAGCACCGCTGGTCGACGTCTAAAGGGGGTACTCGTGGTCTTGGGATGCAAGTGCAACTGAAGGAACATAGGTGTTGTTTTAGTCAGTAAAAGTCTGATACGCCCTCGTCATTAGGTGATCTCACACCTTAAAGAAAAACTAGGAAGTTGATGAGTAATTAGAAAAAAGTCTTTACAAATAATTAGGCATTAAAAGAAAGTAAGTTCAATCTCCATTTACTTGTGTTTAATGTACTCCAATTATATAGCAACCATTTCTTGATTAAAATTAATATGATACATAAAATTAATGAAGGCAGCGCAATATAAATGTACGGAACAACCAGTGTTTCCTCATAATTCACCTCAAAGAGTTAAAAAAAATATAATACTCTTTATACTTACTCAATGAAATGATGCAATCCTTACTGTATTAGGCTAAGAACTCACGAATTGGTTTTCACCCGCGCCCGCCACTGTGGAGGAAATAGCTGTTTTATTTCCGAACTCACGAGACCAGAGTTTTGTGCGGTCATCAGTTAAGCTCTAGACCGCCATGGACACTTCACAGAAAAATTAAAAAGAAGACCCATACAGTTCTGAGTGCATCCTCATCCATCCTCCTTCGCCGACCACTGCGGGAGCTAACCGACCGCAAAGCGTGCAGGCACAACTCGCTGAGGCTGTGGTCGACCGAGGCCCGCATGATTCAACTAGTTGTCCGCTGGTGCAGCGGGGGCAGCAAACAACTGTCCATACTGCGAGTGTAAAACGCATCGTGTAAAATTCATATACATATCGATCTATTATATATCATTCTACAAAAGCTGCGGGCCCGCAACCGCTTCGTGAGTGCTTACCCTTAAACTCGGTTATTGGTGAACACAATAGTAATATGAAATCATATTATTTATTGGATAACGCTTTTATCAATATTTTATTACTCAACAATAAAATTAAAGTGTAAAAGTTTCCTTTTTTTTTAATTTTATAGAAAATATAAATTATTAATTAAAGATCCTAATCTGATCATCATCATCATCATATCAGACGAAAGACATTCACTGTTGGACATAGGCCTCTCCCAAGCCCGTCCAATTAGTCCCTAATCTGATTAGTTATTTTGTTATATTTTCTGAACCTATTTGGTGAACGGTTGACATAGAATATTTGACATCTTGACTAAAAATTACCCATTTTTACAAATTATATAAAACACGACTCGACCCAAAAAACCCAACCGAATATGATTGCTAAACGTAACGATGATAACATTATAATTAAGCGGATATATGCATCCTTCCTTATAATAATAATAGAAAAGTATGATCCATTCACATCAAACCCTTACGTTCGTTTGTATCGATATTAAAAAAAATTAAGGGACAAGCCTGAGGCACGTTCGCGAAATTACGAATCTATATTTCGTATATGCTAATAAAAATAGAAAACTTACAAGATCGAAAAATTCATTTCATCAAAAATTCAGCTCGTTCGTCATTTTTTTTTTTTTGGCTTTAAGTTCCAAAACCTAACCTGGTGAAGACTGCGCGAATCTACTGGACGCACTGGATCAGTCGACGCGGTGACAGTTCGGCTAATTTTTGGCTGAAATGATGAACTCAAAGCAGTACCTAATATTTCCATTTTCATTATCCCCAGGACACAACAAGATGAGTCGCTTAGGCCGGACCCGACGCACTCGCGTCTACGATTGCAACTTCGACAAAGGCGAGAGCTACTACCGTCCGGTTCTTGACCGGTTGGACGGCAAGACGCCGGTGCCGAGGGCCACAGAGCCGGACCGCGACCGCATCCGCAGCGACGTGGAGAACCGCATCAAGAGCGCTCTGGATGACGTCGAGGGAGGAGATGATCTGTTCGACTCTAGAGGCGCCAGGGCACAGAGGGGCAGGCCTCTCTCTTCTGCTTTTGATAGCGAGGAGCTTTCTGATGATGTAAGTGTTCTCTCTTTTAACACATTAATATTTTAGGTTCTCCAATATAACGATAACATACTTATAAACAACTGAACTTAAATAAAATCAGATTTATGATGTTTCTACTTCTCTGACACTCCGGCCTCCTACCTTAGAAGAGGAAAATGGACCGCAATCCACCACGCGGGTCTAATGCGGGTTAGCAGAAAATAACTCTAAATACGAACTCAATCGAATGATATGTACAAACGTGTATATGTGTGTGTGTACGTGCAGAATCGCTAAACTAAAGTGGCAGTGGACAAGGTACATTGCTCGTGGAACGGATGGTCGATGTCGCAAGGTTTAGAGTGGCACCCGCGCTGCGAAAAACGCAGCGTTGGATGGCCGGGATACAAGGTGGCCGAAGACCTGGTGAGAGTCGCGGGAATGTGGATACGAGATGCACATGGCCGTTCGTTGTGGCAACACTTGGGGTGGCTTATGTCCAGCAGTGAACGTGTATAAAAAGTATCGACATAGTTGTTACGGGAAAAGTGCCCAGAACGCTGGCAACATCACCAGGTTGGCCAAAGACTAATGAAATGAAGAGTGGACTAGCTGTTAGGTGATATCCCGAAAAACACGATGAGTATCGGGACTGGAGCATAAATGTTTCAACGTAAAACTTTTCAAACAACAGATCCCGATAAAGTCGTTATATTTGCGCAGTCTGTTCTCCTGCTAATTTTTTTCTATCATTTTCTCTGACTTATAAAGTTATACAGGTATAAAAAATAAATATCGGTAGACATTGTTAGCATAAAAGACAAAATGACGCAATGGCAAGATCAAAGTGTTGACTGTAATAATGTTTTGTTTTTATGAAACTAACAATAACACAACATGCCGAATTTTAATAGCCAACAGCGCACGAGATAGTTTCATCGCTTCGTTGGCGTCTTTGAAATGTCGTGTTTTTTTTTTAAACCTGTCAAGAAATATGAAACACGGTCCACTTTGATGACAATATACTGGCTGACAATATTGAAAGCTCATCCTGGTGATAAAGAGGATAAAAAAGCAATTAGGTACTGGGCTATAATTATAATATTTTGAAACAAAATAATAATACGAGTAGTTGGTTCTAAATAATTGGGTCGAGTATATAAGATGATATTAAAATGATTATCTTTTCTGTAGTTCATACCATTAATAATAAATAATACTCGTATTTATATAAAAAAGGTAGGATTTGGATTTGTATTTTGGTGTGTGGATGGCGTGTCCAGCTCTGAGTTTCGACAATCGCGGTCGCCATATCGCCATGAGATCCCGCTGAACCTCTGTCGTACCGTGACTTGACGCGGTAGCGAAATTTGACCCTGGCGTTGTATCTCCAAACGCAAATTGATCATGCGTGCAAGGACCGTTGCCTCCAGATCTCATGAGACCGTGCAGTATTCCCGTACCATCCGGGAATATATTACTCTATCAAGCTTTTTTTTTGGTAGGTAAAAATTATCCAAATTAGATCCCCCACCCTTGAGCGGAGCGGGAGATAGTGTCAGATTCTTACCGACTAAAAACCCACCCCGTTCTTTCTTGCCTTTCCTTGGTCGAGCTTGCCTTTCAGAGCTAAACCCTGGCCCCAGTAGGCTTCGACCCAGCTGGGCCCCTACTGTTGCTGACAACTCCTTGAGGCGCGTGGGAACAGTGCGTGCCGTCGACGACTTGGGCTCGGTCCGGACAGTTACCGGACGGTCCGACAGTGAGCTACCCGCCGCCCCCCCCTAACCTAACCCGTGGCCGGAAATCGGAATCGGAATCCTGGCGGTGGCTCGGGCATCAGCGCCGTTGTTTGATGCGGCCGGCCTCCTCCTTTGCTGCATTACTGCGTCGCAAATGGAGGCATCCGCCTGCCACTCCTCTTCGCTTCGGGACATGGCCTGTACCAAGGACACGGCGAGGCTTACTCTATCAGGCTTATAATTTCTACTTTTTCATACGGGCAAAACCGCTAGTAGGTCCTAGTTTCTGAATAAAAAGTAATGAAATTATAATACTTCTTTTACCCGCGGCTTCGCTCCCGCTCTTCCCTACTACACCCAACTATACCATACTCTATCCTGCTCTACCCCACTCTACCCCACTCTACCCCACTGTACCCCACTCTACCCCACACTACCCCACTCTACGCTACTCTACGCTACTCTACCCTCCACTACCCTATTTTTTTTTCTATAAGAACCTTCTCCTAACAATAACAAACACACCAAAAAAGAATTAGCGAAATCGGTCCAGCCGTTCACGCGTGATGGCGTGACCAAGGAAATAGGGATTCATTTTTATATAGGTATATAGATAAGTATGCAATGTTAATGATTACCGTCGAGGTGGTATTTAGACCCGAGCCTTGGCGAGGGTCTTAAGAGAGCCGAGGACGATAATCATTAATTACTCACGTGTATATCATGACGTTTTCCAATACACTTGTAAAGAAAATAACAGCAAAACTAGTATTTTTTTATGGTGCTGTTTTTTGCGTGAAAAGTTTTTACAATAATGTCTTTCGTAGTGACAATAGAATGCGCACGTAACATTTTCTAATGATTTTTTAGTATTTAATTTTTTTTTATTAATATAGCCACTGAACTGCTGCACTCGAAAAATTTACACCAAAAACTGCGCGTATCTTAAAATGGCGGCCATAGACCACAAAAAAAAACAATTTATATACGATTTATTTACTCGTTTTTTCTTAAGTCTTTTGTACTAGTTAAAGTGGGTCAAAATTGTATGAAATAAGTAAGACACTAATATAATTTATACTATCGAATGCAATAATTTAATGTGAAATATTTTCGCAGTCTCTGGAACAAAGAGGTTGAACAAAAACGTTTTGACTACATTATACTAGTGCATAATGGTAATCAAAATGTTGCAGTTTGGTAACAAGTGCCATTATATACCCAAGTGCAGTGCTCTATGAGTCACTTTCTGAGCAAGTGTATTGAAAAAATATTTGTGAATAGAGCAACCTATTTATTTAGGTCACCCGGTTTTAGCAAATTACCGCACACGTCAGATGCCTATTCATTTGTCAATATGTACGATACTACCAGTGTGTAGTGCTTATCACTTATGAAGTTCCTTCGCCGTAATGTTGGCTCCTCTATCTGTCTACAGAAAAAAGAAGGGAAAAAGAAAAGAGTTACCTGCTCTAATAAAATTGTTGCCTGAAATGCGAAACGAAATCGATTTTAACGGTAGTTGCAACACTTTTTGGAAGGGGAATGGGATTTTATTAAAAAAAGCAGGTCTAAAAGGAAGTTGTTTGTTAAGAGGTACAATATGGTGGCGTGGCGTTTTCGGTATTTGAAAGAATTGCAGGACAATCAAAACGGAGCCCAGCATCCTATACTTTATTCAAAAATAGTTTTTTCATTACTCATACTCTGAAAGTAGGTCTGAAGTTGCCTGAGGAGCGGGCTGAAAGTGATGCTTTTCATCCCTAGGGAGTTTTACTTTACAACTGACAGCTGTCAAATTATTAAAAAAAAAAACTAGTTCTATCTTCACATTTCTATTGAACCATGTTCCAATTTTCCATACGGCCAGTCAATCACAGCGCGATATAAAATTGAAATAACTTAAAGACAAGACGTATTAATTAAATAATGTTATATTTTAAGTGATTTATTTGTTAAACTATTTCTTTAAAATACTTTATTTTTCAAAGATTACAATTAATTTCTAATTTTTCATTAATGAGGCTGAATAGCTGGCCGGCTGGTGAAAGTAACCCATTTAACCCCTCGAATTAGCGACCTCGCTTCGCTCGCCCGCCAACTCCTTCTCGGGACGAAATGAGTTACTTTCACCTCTAGTGTAACAATGTACTATTACAGTTTCCAAAAGAAAAAAAAAAGAAAAAAGGCAATTGTTAAAAGTAACGAAATATCAGTTAATCTTAGGGAGATTAACCGATATTTCGTTACTTTTAAATATTAAGTAATTTCATTACTAAAAATATTCCAACACTGTTTTTCCGTATTCCCAACATTACGGCGAAAAAACTTCTTAAGTGAAACGCACTGTACATGCCACTTCCTTCAATGGAGTGTTAGTGGTTGACCATTACAAAGTCATAATAACGCCGTTTTTTTAGAAGCTTACCAAACTTGTCAATTCAACAATTATGAAATCTTTGATAGACCGTTCTGACACTGTTGTATTAGCAGACTTGAGGCCCTCTCCAGTCCCATTCCAGATGGATGATTCGGGTCGGAACGTGCGCAATCTTGGTTTTATTCCATATTTTCTCGTTGCTAACGATATTCCTGACATACTTCACTCAATTGCTCGTTGGCATTTTGAAAGGTTTTCCTAGTGATTTTAGTTGAAGGATCGCGTTTTAAAATCATATTTATTTAAACTTTATGTATGTGACACGCCTAGGCATTAAGCCTAGCCTAGTTTTAAACAAAGTAAAATTTAGTTACGTATGTAATGCAGAGAATATCATCTACAGGTGTTTAATTTTTTTTTTTTTTTGGTATTACTGCCAAAAAAACTAAATAATTAAACACCTGTAGATGATATTCTCTTAACTCATTACTTATGAATTCATTTTTCACCGTCACAGTCGTATATACATGAGAAAACAAAATTTGCTTAGCACGAAACGTTCATGACTAAGTGACAGATTAATGGACAAAATAGTAGCTTGGCGCCAAAAGCATATTTAAATCTACAAGTGAAAATGATAAGTAAAATTATTGAATATTTACAATCCTGAAGAAAAACTATGGATGTATAAAGTATTGAAAAAGCACTATTCATTAATGTAAGTTTTCTTTTTTCTTGTTTATCTCGGTACTTTTTGCAACGAAATCGTTTTAATTGGGTGAATATGTTGA
The DNA here is from genome assembly GCA_910589285.2 of Mythimna ferrago. Lineage (NCBI taxonomy): Eukaryota > Metazoa > Arthropoda > Insecta > Lepidoptera > Noctuidae > Mythimna > Mythimna ferrago. Next base: position 18,633,926 of record OU342673.1, on the reverse strand, counting down.
CTGTATCTTACAGGCTAAATTAATCTGTAAAATACATTATTACCTCGTGGTAGTAGCGCACTAGCTCCTTAGCTACCCCAGAAAATTCTACTATTTGAAAAACCTGAACATTTCAAAACTTTGAAGTCCCATCTAAGGCTGTTTCTAAATATTATATTACGCGAGGCGTAACAAAATAATGTTCATCCATTATTGAAAATACTAATAAATGAATATTGACAGGTAGTATTGCGCATGTTTAAGCTACAAACGACACCAGCAAATAAATGATCAATTATTTATGTTATTTGTCACTACATTAGGACGCTTTTATAAAGAACCGATACACAGGGCTTTGTCAATCGTCGATGGATGATTTTTAAATTTTTAGATTAACTATGTAACTGCTGTAGCGGATTATTTCAAGAGAACGTACTCCCGGGATAATTAGGGGGCACGGCAGTGCGCCCACCAAGGCGAGCTAAAAAGTGGCACGGCCGTACCATCCAAAAACGATAGTATATTAATAATCTACAAGTATCACACAACGCCAACTAGTCCCAAACCAAGCAGAGCTTATGCTATGAGTACTAGATAACTAATAAACATACTTTTATATTTCTAAATAAATACATACATTATAGACACCTTTTTTGGTGCAAACGTTAGACCTACTATGTTGTTATTTTTTTGTCTCGTGTTTTCTTAAGTTTCAACATGTTTTTGTTGTCTACAATGTCTTGTGCGCCAAAATAAATATTTTTCTTTCTTTCCTTCTTTAGATAATTTATACCCAGACACAACATTTGGGTGAAAATAGAACACACGACCTCCGGCATAGGAGTTAGGGCCACTAACCACGTAGACCAATAGGCCACTCAAGGGATAAACAGTATCCTAAGCCCCATTTCAGGCCATGGTCTAACCATGAGCCAGATTTCATCATAATCCTTCCACAGTGTCAGTGTGATTGAGTAACAAACATACAAATGTAGGTACACATTCACAAAATTTTGCTTTAATAACATTAGTGATTATATCATAAAATGATATGCTGTGATTTTAGAAAAATATAAGTAGGTGTCACAATAATCCTTAATAGCAAAAATAAATTGTTTAAAAACGCTGTTAATTATAGATATTACATTGATCCAAGTAGGGATAAAATAAGATTTAAACCAAAAAACAATCGCCACATCTCTTGACAAGCGATATCAAAATTCATTTTTACTATAAAAAAAAAAATAACAAGCAAAAATGTAGTAACCGAAAATTATCCTGGTGTACATGCACCCTTATGTTTAATAATTGACATCAATGTTATAGATTTTAGCGGAGTGCATAATATTTTAATGGACTTACTGTGCCCATCAATTAGGCTTGACGGGAAACCAATATTTGATTACCTAAAGCTAAACATAGGCATTACAGAGTGGGTGCAATACATTAATTATTTAATCTAAACCTATTAACATCTTTAATAACACTTGACTAACTATTATCTATATACAACATTAGACTTAGTATATGCAAAACCCGGAACACGTTAGACACGTATTTTTATGTAAAGACTCTGTGTAAAAAATTTCATAACTGTATCATGAAAAATCACAAAGTTATAAGGTTGTTATGTCAGCAAAAATACATAGTCACCGGACCATCCAGGTGACTGAGGGGTTGTTTTGCGCTTGCACCCAGCTGTTTGCAGGCACCTAATATCCGCTATGACCTGCCGTGACCTGTATTGTACTTAGTGTCGGCGGTGTCCAACTTGTGACCTTTTTCAATATTTTTGGGAAAAAATATAAAATGGTTTAAAAACTAATGGATATCAGTTACTGATTCTGAACAAATTATATTCAGGTTTTGCATAAACTAAAAATAATGTTGTTTAGAAAAGGAAAAAGTGACTGACTAACATATTATCAACGCACAATAAAAACTAATGGTACTAGGAACGTTTTTATTTAATTAATGATAGGCTTGCGTTTGACCACCATCTCACCTGATGGTAAGCGATGATGTGGTCGACGATCAAGCACGCTTGCCTAGCAAAACCTACCCTACGTGAAATATTGCACAAGACACACGTACGTCGAAGGACCACAACAATTTGCCTGCTGCGATCTTCCCGTCTGATTACAATTCAGGTCTGATTACAAGACCAGAATTTAAAAAAAAAAACTTTATTTTATAAAAACTACTTCAAAGAGCTGTTCGATATTCTCATAGCAAAGAACTGTATTGAGCTTTAGAATGTATTGATTATTGTAAAGTTACATACCTATTATAAGAGCAAAGCGCGAACCAGTCTGAACGAAGTCAGTTAGTTTGAAGACGGGAATTTCTAAACTAGTTCTGACAGCGAAACTATTCGATCCAGACTTATTGAATACTGCACTGGTTAATATTTTATGATATTTGGTACAGGTTATAAAAAAACAGGTTGTAAAAGAACATAAAAAGAATTTCTTAAATACTATCATTTGCCATTAAGAAGCATCAATTAAAATAAATTTGTTTCACAAAATGAAAAAAGAAATTAAACATGAATTAGTAATAGAATAGCATAGTATAATCAGCTTGTTAATGTTCCCACTGCTGGGACTTAGGCATCCACTCTCTAGAAAAGGGAATGAGCCGGAATCCACCACGCGGGCCCAGTGCCGGTTGGTTAAATATCTTCGATTTTTTTGTTCTAAGATATGCCGATGTCCTCACGATGTTTTCCTTCACCGTTTTGAGAGAACACAGATTTAGCATTAAGAACATTAACCAAGAACAAGGTACACCTGAATATCAAAATTCTGATCTAACCGCAACAAATAGATAAGAAATTTTTGGTTCGTTTCAAAAACGTGACTTTTATCAAACATAGGTAAAACTACAAGTGCAGTCACTCCCGACTGAATATGAATACTGGAGGAATAGGAGACGGAATTCTAAAGCGAATATTGCAGATTAGGGCTGGATCTCGCCGCCGGCGCCGAGCGGGCAAACCCTGAGTTAGCCTGGATGATGGGAATAAATGTGATACATTTTGCATACAGGCCATCCAGCCACAAAATATACATATACAGAAGTCAATCTTATGTATGTACTTCACTTTTCACACCTATGCTTAGCAATCGCGCTAGGGTCGGCGCCGCTTTGTGCGAGCGCGCTCGAGCACGGCGATAAATACCTAATATAAATAAATTGTAAAAATATTACATTACCACAAAGTCATGAACTTATCTACCTACCTAACTGTTCTGCGTTACGTAAAAACAAACTATAACCTAATTACATCTTAAAACAAAACGATAACTCAGCAATTAATATTGAATTTAAAAAACCGTCCACTAACCAGTCATAACTTTTTTTTGCTCCATTATTTTACAAAAAAGTTCACAGACGCGTGTCTCAAGCGGATGCATACGCGTTGCAATGAGCTGAATTGAGCCGAGATATCGTGTCCGTGATCGGTGTGCGTTGCTCGAGCGCGCTTTATATGTAAATTGACTTCTGTACCTATCTATTTTGTGGCCCAGCGTTCACCGTATGACAACTGTGTGCATAAACACGTCCGTGTTTTATTCTCTTAATGTTAGGACATGTCCTGTCCATGTCTGATAACTCACGATATCGCGCGGACGGGTCTGCATAGCCCCCCAACATTTCGTGAGTTTAAGCTGGTACTCGACGTAACTTAGCTTTTTTCATTGTTTATTTTGGTACATGTCATTAGCGTACCCAGTTTTTTACTGTGGCCACCGCTGGGTCTCAAGCCTCATCTTTAGGAAAAGAATTGATATGAATGTCATTGTATAGAGGCGAGACGAACGGGAAATATATATGTATATAAAGATATTCATCGTACTTACTTGCAGTTTAAAAACTAAACCTTTTTTTAGAAGCAGCAGTTTTCTTAACGCTTTATAACAAATCAAGTTGTACGTAAATACGTCTAGAATAAACCTAGATCTTTTTACATGCAGATTTTGAGGAGCTTCTATTGCCAAGAGGGGTAAAGTTCCAGAACTTTTCCTTATTTTCCGTAGCTATTTGAGAACTTTCAAACTTATCAACTTTTCTTCTAACTATGGTAGGTTTCCCATTGCATTCAACTTTGCTTATTTTCTAGGATTCCGTACTTCAATAAGGGAAAAACCTATACCCTATAAGGGGTTCCCCCTTATATGATTACCGTCTGTCTGTCTGTCTGTCTGTCAAGACCCTTTACCTCGGAAACGCGTGTAGGTATCGAGTTGAAATTAAAATTATTTTGTCAAGTCTGCGATCCCTTGAAGCTGTGATAAAATGAAACTGTCACAAAAAACGTATATTTCGACACTCTCAAGGGAATCAAAATTCGTAGGGGGCTTCCCGTTGACCCAAAATCCTGAATTTTGGCATGAAGCAAGGTCGCACAGCACAAATATAGGAATAAATCAGAAAACTGTTTTGCATTTACGTTCCAAAAAAAATTTTTTTTTTCTGTTCGAAAAATTTTCGTCACTCCATTCAGGAACGAGACTGAATTCATAGGTAAGTTAGCATAACCCTCAGTGCGCGATTCCTACTCGCACTTTTGCGGTTTTTGTTTATGATACAGAAACTGTTTAATCCCGTATTTTTAATCAAACCTCGATGCGGATTTAGTATTTGTTACTTTACTGCCTAAGTCCCTCTTCCAATTAACAGTGAACGGACAACGTGGGATTAAAAAAATAAAAATATATTCATAACCTTAACAGTTCAATCCTAACGAACGCTTTCGCTTGCTGCACAAAACATGTTTTTGTTTAACATTTCATTTTTATGATCAGTACACATCTAAAGTGTGACTGGTAATTAATGACCGATACTTATACACGTGATTATACTCATGATTACATAAAACTTTCCCAAAGAAACTTTTTTTTTATACTCATTAGTTTTATTATAATAAAAAAGACGTGTGGCACTCGGGAACTGCCGCGGTAAAGCTATTGCATAGCATTTTTATCAACTTAAGCAATTATAATTATTTATTTATTTTATTTATGCAGTATTTTTTTCCTTTGTTTTTTTTTTCTTTGATATTAATTGAAGTTACACTTTTACACATTGAATTGGATTTTCGATTGATTGTTCACTCATTTGTTTTCTTATCGGTCACCACGCTCAAAAAACAAATGAGTGGGGGGTGTTAGGTTATTTTCGTTACTGAATTTCTGGATTCGGTCTCCACGCTCAAGGCCCGCGATAGAAGCTATGCAATAGCTTAAAAGGTTCAGCTGTTAGCCGCGTAACGCCGTTCTCTTGTACCTTACCTACTACTCGTATAGTGATAGCACCCACGCCGCTTGCAAACCTATGCTATGCGCGAAACGATGGGTGACCGGAAATTTGCGCGAATAAGCTTTGTTATTATGATAAAATTATTTTAGGCCTGTTGGTCTAGTGGTTAGTGACCCTGACTGCTATGCCGGAGGTCGTGGATTCGATTCCCACCGAGGACAAATGTTTGTGTGATGAGCACGATCATTTGTTCTGTGTCTGGGTGTAATTTATCTATAATATGTATGTATTTAGAAATATTTATGTATGTTTATCAGTTGTCTAGTACCCATAACACAAGCTCTGCTTAGATTGGGGCTAGACGGCGCTGTGGGATAGTTGGGGAATATTATTATTATTATTTGTTTTTGCACAGATTATGATACAGATTATAGGTATGATAATAAAGTTGTTGTAGTAAAGCTTTCCTTTACATTATTTCTTACTTACTAACAAATATAAATGTAACAATTAAAATCAGCATTACAGCACTAAGATTTGCACCGATGGCACGTGGTAGCACGTGATTTTTTTTTTTAATTAATTAAAATTAATTTTGGAATATTAGGTAGGTAAGTAGTAGATAGGTCGAGATTCCTTGGCTTGCCCCCTGTAGAGGCATCAGGCACGCCACTGCTCCTGAGGTTATCTTTATTTCTGATGTGATCGCGCAAGGAAACTTCAAGCATAGCCCTTTCCATTGCCCTTTGGATGACATTAAGTCTTCTGATGAGGCCCATTGTACGCGACCATGTTTCGGAGGTATGTATATAGGCGGTAGGAATATAGGTGGGTTTTAATCAGTCTGATACTCCCTTTGCTCCACCTTAGAGCGGGGAAAGTATTTTGACGATTTGCCACCTAAAAAATAAAGAGGTGTGTATCAAAATGTTATCAGACGGGGATAAAAGAAAGATTAGGTACTTGCTTCGTCGAGACATTAATTGCGTCTGAGCCCTCAAACAGTTCTAGCTAGGAGGATTATAATGATTATATTGGGTGTATTCAAGGCTAGAGTGAATAGGCTCTTAATAAAGTAGTGCGCCTCACCATCAGAGATTGCATCACTGCTTACCATCAAGTGGGATCGCAGTCAAGCACTAGTTTATATCAATTAAATATATATATATATATATATATCGATACGTATCTAAGTCTGTTCATAGTTCACTAAAAGCCGGTTCGTCTTTAAGGCAAAGCCAGTACGTCGTTTATCAAAGATTGAGACGCGTCGCTGAACTTACAAAGACGCTCTAAACTTAACAAGACTTACGTACCAGGAGTTACCGAGATACTATTTGCGTGTCTTGCGCACACCTTAGGGCTTATAGTCCCTGTAAAGATATTCAAGGGACTATAAAGATATTCAAGGGAATATAATGAGGTGGCCAGAATTAAATGGACAAAACACTCGTAGATCGATGGCCTGCTCAGGGTCGCGGGAATCCGATGGATGCATGACGCACAGGACCGGTCGTTGTGGCGACGCTTGGGGGAGGCCTATGTCTAACAGTGGACGTCTCGCGGCTGATATGATGATGATGATGAACACTCGTAGCCACCTAGACGGCAGTACGACTATCTGTGCATTTAATTGCGGCCAGCTGTGCCCGTATAGAGCCCCGCTGACCTTTAATTACATTTTCTTTTCGAAAGATTGATTGATTTACATATGCTATGTTCACTTTGAAGAATATTTAACCACCAATTTTTATGTGTAAAAATGATTCTAAAGATCTAAGCCGTTTTGAAGGAGTAGAGAAAAGTTGCGAAATTGCTAAATATTTTATTTTTTTTAGACAAAAGTAAAGTACGAAAAATCAATAGCTGACAATGTTGTTCATGAATCTATAATAAACATATATTTTTCAACTTCGCCTATTCAGAAAGTCACTATTTATGACACTGCTCGGGCGCTTGGGCCTTAATTGTTTAGTCTAGGAATAGATTAAAATAATAACGATTTTTGTGTCATGATGGCCCAGTGGTTAAGGCAAACGCCTGTCATGGAATTCATACCAATGCAGTTTTTTTCTATTCAGTACTCATGCAATTCATACCAAAAATATATCAATGTGATTCTTTCTCTTCATACTCATGCAATTCATATCAAAAACATACCATTGTGATTTGAAATGTATCTACGACCCCGTGCCTCGGACAGCACGTAAAGCTATGGGTCCCGATAGTCATTCTAAGATCTTTTACAGTTGATGCAGGTAGTCAGACTAGAGATTTGCCGTTGCTGGCAATTTGGGAATATTGCTGCCAATATTCCCACAAATATTCCCACTTCACGGCAATGTTGCTGGGAACGGCACATCTCTAAGTCAGACACCACAAACCCTCACCATCAGACTATCCAAGGAGTTTCTTGTTGCCCAGTAGTTACTGTGCAAGACGATGCTCTTATCTTAATTCTTAATTCTTTATTGTACACACAGAAACTTAACCTTAATACATTCATAATTGATAATTCATGTACAAAGACGAACTTAACTCATCAATGAGTTTTCTCCCAGCAAATCTTTGAGTTGGTTCTTATCTAGTTGGGTAGAGGAGGTCTAATAGGCTGTCGCTACATATAAGAAAGGCACACACACACATTCATTTAGACTAGAATCCGACCTCAAGCTAGTTGGAAAAATCTAAGGAAATGATGATACTAAATATCATTGTTATACCTAAATCTATTTGAGTAAACTTGGCCTGTTATTTTTAAATCGTAGGTGGAACTAGGTAATATACAAAAATAAAGACCACGATTCATTGAAAGTAAAGATTCAAGAGCTGTATGTTTATAAACATAGCAATTGGGCGCATAAATTACTCGGCGTTCATGCATCCAAAAATAAAATGCGGTACGTCATTCATTCAATGACAAATCTGGTATATTTTTAAAATTACCTAATACGACTTGGGGCAGCAACTTTGAAAACGAAATAGCATTCTATATTTAATGTTATGAGTTGTTTTGGAACAGGTGCCGAGTTGCAGACACGTGTTTCCAGACATGTCCATAGACACGTGCACAGACATGACAGACATGTATAGCTTTATAAAGCTATACATGTCTGTGCACGTGTCTATGGACATGTTTTATAAGTTTCTCTCTCTCCCTCTCACTGTTTATACAGAGATAAATATTGATAAGTTATTCTAATAACTTTATTTTTATTTAATATATGTGTTTATCATTTACCTAGAACGCGTCTGTTATACACAGACGCGTCCAAGGTGATTTTATAACTGACATTTGAAATATATAGATAAGATATTATTTTTCAATAGTTATTTGAGCTGCTTTTAAACATTCCGGTAATTTCGATAGTTATATAATAATATTTGACAACTTGAAAATGTTAATGCTCATACATTGTGGGTTTGTCCTGATATTTAGATTTAGAACAGTCGTGGTCGTGTGGCAACAGCCCTGACTTACGAATTGTAGGTCGCGGGTTCAAACCCAGCCAGGTGCATTACTTTGTGTAATTTATTTCATCACCCCTGTTCTCAAAATGGTGAAGGAAAACGTCTTGAGGAAACCGGCATGCCCTAGAACCGAAAATTCGAAGACATGTGACATTCACCAGCCCGCACTGGGCCCGCGTGGTGGGTTACGAGTTTACGACCCATTTCTTCTCCTAGAGAGGAGGCCTGAGTCCCAACTGTGGGAACATTAAAAGGCTAATTATGCTATGTTATGCTATGCATGGTATTGTATGTATTATAATGACTCGAGCGAATGACAAGGAAGCAATTACGGTTCAGTTTTTTTTTTACGTTTGCTTGATTGCCTCTCAAAATATCATAAAAAATCAGCCAGAGTATTTTTTTTTAATCCAACATAAATTATAATTTTGATGATTAATATCGTTGAAATGACTTATTTACTGGTTGAAAAAATTATTAATATCTTACTATATCTAGCGTCCGCAAAGCATGTCACAACTGAGAATGTTGTAAAATACATTCGTACTAAATAAATAATACTGAGAAAATATTCTACTGACACATTTACGGTTTTAGTCCGGTTGTGAGGACAGGCGTTTGATGGATGTTTGGCAAACTTTCCCTATGCGCGCACGCAACGTCTCCGTAAATCAGTGACTACATATTATGATGGATTGGCCTTTTTGGACCGTCTTGCTGTATATTGCTGCCGCTACTTGTAATAATTATATTATTATTGAAGCAACACTTTTCATAGGCACATAGGCATCATCTATTCAACACACTAATTCGAAAACCTGCTCCAACCTACATTTTGGTTTGCAATGTAGAGTATTTTGCACTAGTGTACATATTACTATTGTTTTTGAAGTTATACTTGTTATCAAATATCGTCGTTTTTCAACACACATGTGCAAGGACGCTTCAAGCGACTGCAGACTTGAGTATATGATTTTAGTTTCAACTCAATACCTCCACGCGTTCCGGAGATAAAGGGTCTTGACAGACAGACAGACGGACAACAGAGTGATTCTATAAGGATTCCGTTTTTTTCCTTTTGAGGCACGGAACCCTAAAAAACTTAGTCTTGCAGGTACTTAATTGCTGATATGTTAATATTGAAATAAAAATAACAATTTTGCATCTCACACCAAAAAAAAAAACTAATCGTCACATCTGTTTATTTATACGAGTATTTAGAGTTAAATCGCAAACTGATAAATCAAAATGACGTGTTATTGAAGTCTTCCATGAATTTTTAAATTACTTCACTGAACTATTTACGTTCATTCAATCAAACAAATTTGTGTTTACTATATTACTACTACTTTAAATTTATTTTATGAACCAGACTTGACGTAAAAAGTAAGAGCAATAAAATAATTTGATATGCTAACCCACAGAGCAGTCATTTTACGCGTCATTTCGATGTTTTAGGCGGCACATAATCTGCCAGAAATTACATTTAGTAAAATATTATGATATTATATATTTGAGCAGTGGTGGCCAAGTGGTAACATTCCCGACTTACAAATTGTAGGTCGCGGGTTCGAACCCAGCCAGGCGCATTACTTTTTTAGATGTATAGATAGAAGATAGATTTGGTCGTTTATCCAATGTATTACCGCCTCGTTTATTTCTTTTATTTTCGCACTTGTGCCTTGTGGCCACAGGTAAATATTTACTACTAGCTGACCCATAGACATCGTACTGTCACAAACATTATAAATAAAAAAATAATAAATTCAAATCTGATAAATTAAACTATTATTTTTCGCTTGGGCACTAAGTCCTTTAAGCCATTTCGTCGTATGAATAGCGTTCACCATTAGAGTTTTTAGCGAGATTTCTTCGAGTGAACTTCCGTGACGGTTTTAATTATTCGCAAATTTACTCTTAATATATATATATATATTTAGGTGGGAAAATCATCCAATGGTATGTCCCATTTCTTCGCTTGGGCGATGCGAGAGGGCGTGTCAGACTTTTACTGACTTAAAACCCACTCCTATCCCTTCTTTGCCTTCATTCCAGGGCCCCGGGGTTCTCTTTCGCATCACCCATGGTCCCAGTAGACTTTGACCCTGCTGGGCCCCTACGGTTGCTGACATCTCCTCGAGGCGCACATCGACGACTTAGGATCGATTCGGACGGTTACCGGACGATCGGACGGCGAAATATCCATTGCTCGCTGTCCGCAAGCCCGCGCTTACGGTGGCTGGAAATCGGGATCGGAATCCCGCTGGGAATGGGCTGGGGCGCGAGGGCCATTACCTCGCGCGAGTGGCCGTCTCCTTTGCTACCATTACTGTTTCGCAGAAGAAGGCGACCACCTGCCACTTCTCCTCGCTCCGGACCATGTCCATTGATATATTGTCCATGTCATTGTCCTGTACCAAGGCCCGGCGCGAGAAAACCCAGGTGGGGCACATCTCTGTCGTGTGCTCTACCATGTCCTCTGGGTGATCCACAAAATGGAGACACCCGGGCGTTTCTTCTTCTCGAATCCGGTGCAGGAATCTCCCGAACTGACCGTGTCCGGTGAGGATCTGCGTCATGCTGACGGTAAGGACGCCGTGTTGACATTCCATGCACTCCTTAAATTTTGAGATCTAAAATTGGTGTAGCTTTGTGATTCAAGTGTCTGCGACAATATGTGGAATCATTGAAACGCGAAACAAAAAATGTTGAATTTAATTGAGGTAAAAAATACTTGCGATAGCCTGCTGCCATCTAAATCAAATCTAAAATATATGGCAACTTTTTAAAATTTTCATCAGTACAAAACGCACAAAAATTAAATGCGCTCATCACTACCACTCCACGGGATATCCCATGAGATCGATAGCCTTGATTCTCTAGCTATTATATCTTCATTCTTGATTCGATCACACATGGAAACCCCGAGCATAGACCTTTGGGTGTCTTTAAGGTTACTGATGTGGCCCATTATGAGCGATCACGTTGCAGAGCCCGTTACCAATCAGACATAAATCCTGAGATAGCAAGTAGGACGCTATCTACTAAGAAATCCACATTACTCGACCCGGAAATCGAAACACTGATATAATAAGCCTTTCAAAACTCTGCTCGCGCGATCCTATATTTTGATATACACTTTCAGGTAGCTACGAGATATATTTACAGATGACGAGTATCCCCATAGGACCGTTGCCATGACAACGAATCCCTTAATCACCTCAGCCGAGCTGTGGCTCTAATTATATAGACAGAAGCACCATGGGCGCGTAATATTTTTTTTTCTTTTCATAATCTGAGTGTAATATTTAACACCGTTGTTCACAGAGTTTAATAATAAATAGTACTTAATCAGCACCCCTGTACGTGGACTTAACACTATCTATAAGTATAGATACAATATATATAATAATATATATTACAAAGTGAATAGATTTTTATTAAATAAATTCGAAAATAAATAGACAGATTTCACCAGAAAAATGTCACTCTATATCTACTTGATATTACAAAGAAGAAAGATGTTTTATATTGAATAAAAGCACTCGAAATTCGAAAATTGGTCCACTATTTTTTGGATTTACGAATATCAATTTGTCACCGAGTGATAGGCATAGGCCTATATTTTTAGGAGGCACGGTAGTGCCCCTGCCAAGGCAAGCAAAAAAAGTAGCACGGCCGTACCATCCTTTTCTCGATACAGTTCAGACCATTTTCGACTCCCTATAATTATAACCATAGGGGGTCGAAAATGGCGTGAACTGTTTGTTTTAATTTTTTTTTATGGCATGAAAACAAAATGTATATCACAAGTCTCATCACACCATTAATGTTTTTCTATTGTCTATTTGGACCAATTGTTTAACTATTTTAGTGTACGCGTATGTAGTGTATTAATTTGAGTATATATTGTATAAGTGTATATTATATTCATTCTATGGTTTATTAGTATATCTATTCTATGGTCTATTAGTATATCTATTCTTGTATTCGCCTTATTCACATACTTTTATTGCACCAACCGCTACTTTTTCTCTGCATTACCCAGAGGTTGACTGGAAGAAAATTCCTGAGGCATTAAGTTCGCCTCTGTACTCTTGTGTGCATAAACTATTAAGAAAAATAAAGAAAGTCTATGATCACAAAACCCTAAGCAAACGGCTGGCGTTTGCGCTAAAGCTGGCTTCGCGCGTGATTTCGCGCCATTTGGTTGAACATTAAGATTATTAAAAGTCCACGTAGATTATTAAAATTTTGAGCGTTTTATTTATTGGGTATATATCTAAGAATGTAAATAATAAATTCTTCATAAAGTACTCAGTAAATTTCGAAAATAAGAAACCTTTCCATTTTTCCGTATTTATACCTATTTAAATGCTTAAGATCGAAGGGTTAATACGTATTATATTAAATTATAATGTTTAGTCCGATTACCAAGTCAATCTAGGTCATCAAGCTCCAGCAAGTAGAGACTGAATAAATTAACCGACTTGGTATTACATGGATCTCACAACTTTTTACGGTAGAAGAACTGAGCTGCGAGCCTTGGTTTTTTTTTTATAAATCATGTTTTTGATGGCATTTCTTTCACGTGGGCGAAGCCAATATCTATGCTATATTTATAGACCAATTCGATTTCTCGTTTATCTTTTTTGATAAGTCCATTATTCAATTAAAACATACTCTATCCTAACTGACCCAAATGACAGTGCAGCCAGAAAAAAATGTAACACAACCCATCAACATCTCGTCGCGCCTGACACAAACAAATGATTTGATACGAAAATAACTTACAACATGACTGAGTTTTATATCCAACGAGTGATTAATAAAAGTGAGTCTAATAAAAAACCGTGACTAATTATGTAAGCCGATCTGTACAGCAAACTACGAGTAACGAGTAAAATTCATTAAAGAAATTAAACTTAGAATCATAAATTTTCATCGGGAGTCGCAGGGTATTCACCTTAATTTTCTTGCTAACTTCATTCTTGATTTGATCTCGTAAAGAAATCTCGAGCATAGCCCTGTGGGTGACTTTAAGCCTTCTGATATGGCCAATTGTAAGCGACCACATAACAGAGCCCATTGCCGATCGGATACAAATCCAATCTGAATTTGTGTTGGATTAGAAGACCCGAGCTCCGTCCATCGGGCTAGCGAACAGTGAGGGATGGGTAGCTCGCCGACCCGTAAGGACCAAACTCGCGTCGACGTATTTTTTTGAGGTGGGAAATCACCCAATGACTTCCGCCGCTTTAGGGTGAAGCCGGACGCGATCTGCAGTGGTCTATATTGAAAGTAACCAAAAGACTGCCCACCCAAGTAGGCCGTTGTAAACATAACCTGGCAAAATGGGGGATTATAGACCCCTCCGGTACCCAGTGCGAGTGCGGGCTTCTACCTCCCTAGGCAAGTTACAACCGTTTCGCTTGCGTTAAATGAATCGAGTTGGCCACGCCCCCGATTCTTTTGTTCTGACCACGTGACTGAGCGTTGAGATAACGTTATTTCCATACATTTGAAGTTTTCTCCTAGCGTTTTAAAGATTGCAGATTATCAACTAGGCTAGGGGTACTGGCCAGACGATGGCCCACTTATTAGTGCCCAACTTCTGCTCTTTGGAATATCTAAAAACCACAGTTGCGTGTTTTAGATATAAACACATTACATAATTTCGTAGTAGGTAAAAGTCTGACTCTCCCTCTCGCCACTCGGGGCGGAAAAAAAACAATAACCTATCTTCTTACACCTCCTCTCAGGTAAAAGCTTCCACTACCAAGTCTTTGTAAAACAAAGTACCAACTTATTACAAGCCAAATTTATAAGTTTTAGTAAAGAAATTAAAGAGATGCCTTCTCTGAAAGTTTTAAAGTAGCTACTGAATATTTGACCACTTTGAAGAGGCTTCGTTCGTCAATTTGACTGGTCTAGTGTCCTGTTGGTCTAGTAGTTAGTGGTCCTGACTGCTACGCCTTTTTTTTTTTTTTTTTTTTTTATGGTGGGAAAAAATCATGCATTGACATCCCCCGCCCTTGGGCGGAGCGGGAGATAGTGTCAGACTCTTACTGACTAAAAGACCCACCCCGTTCCTTCTAGCCTTCATACCGGGGCTCGAGCGCCCTTTCGGATAACCCTGGCCCCAGTAGGCTTCGACCCGGCTGGGTCCCTGCTGTTCTGAGGTCGTGGTTTCGATTCCCATCCAAGACAAAAGTTTGTGTAATTAGCACTGTCAATGGTTCTGTGTCTGGCTGTAATTTATCTAAAACTAGCTTTCGCTCCCGTCTACCTATCCTGCCTAAGCAGAGTAGAGTAAAAAATTGGTAGGTAGGGTAGGTAGATAAGCACATAAAACTAATCCTTAGTAATTATTTACTCGTACTAAACTATAAGTTCTGAGTTAGAATTCTTTGAAATTCTAAAATATATGTGTATGTATTATACAACTTCCTCTTATGTGAATCACTCTGTCCGTGTAAATTTGTAAAAACGTCTTAAAAATACATTCAGCAGTTGTTGAGTTCATCACGAACAGACAGGCAAATAGACAGATGTGCTGAAAGACTTTATTTTTATAATATACTAGCTTCAGCCAGCAGCTTCGCCCGCGTCATAATAGATTTCTCTATACAAACTTTCGACTCACAATTCATCCCCTTGGAGGGTGAATTTCGGAAAATCCTTTCTTATTAATTGTATACATCATAAATGTGCAAAATTTAAACGTTCAAGATACAAGAGTTTGGTCTGCGCGTTAAAAAGTCAGGCCTTTACTTTTTAAATAGATTCCAAAATTGAAATAAAAAAAATTAAAAAATCTCGTAGGCCTTCATGGGTCAAAAAACGTCAGGAGCTAGTATATTTCTCGTTTTAAGAAGCCCCATAGTTACTCTTTTGCACTAGCTTCTGACGTTTTACAAGTGCTTAAGTAGACCTAATGTGAAATAAAAGTATTTGATTTTTTTTTTAAGAAATTGATTTGACAATATTTCCATATTACAATGTATGTGGTAAGATTGTAGACGAGTGATAAGATAAGAATACGTCCAAAACTTCAAAATATTCCTGCATATTTTTAAATGACTAGTCTTCGAGAATTCATAAATCAGATACAGAAATAACAAATAAAGTTTTTAAAACCCACCGTCGTACCGCAATTCAGTGGAAAAATCACATGAATTCCGTCAAATAAATTTTATCTAAAGCGATTTTTCATGTACAATGATTAACCTGTCCACACAAATAACTGACATCAACTTTAGCTAAACCAATCAACCATTTTGTCCTTTGTAGGAGCAATAAACATGTCTAAATGGTTGCCAGAGAATTATAATTCATATGTGTTTCGCTATAGAAGCTAATTCTGCACAAATGTGTGAAAAATTTAAAGCAAGCGTCTTCATAAAAACCGGGCGAGTCGTACACGCGCACTTAGGATTCATACAAACTTACCTATGGAAACAGTTCAATTCCCGAATTGAGTTACGAAGGTTTTTCCGAATCAAAAAAAGAGTTTTTATGTGACGTCACTGCAAATTTACAGTTTCAGATTCGCCTATATTTATGCTAATTAAGTCCTTGCTTCATGCCAAATTTGAGAATTCTTCCCTATTAAATTTGATTTCCTTGAGAGTGTCGAAATACACGTTTTTTTCGTTATCTAAGAAGTTTAATTTTTTCACAGCTTCAAGGGACCGCAGACTTGAGTATATATATAGTAAAACTATATATTTCAACTCGGTACCTCCACGTGTTTCCGAAACAAAAGGAGGTCTTGACAGACAGACAGACAGATGGACAACAAAGTAATCTTATAAGGGGTTCCGTTTTTTCCTTTTGAGGTACTGAACCCTAAAAATTATGTGTTTGCATATTTAGCACTTTGAAACGGTGACAGGGTATTTTTACATAATTCCAATTTGGTTTCTATACAATTAAGCTATATTATTATCAACATAAATCTAATATATAAAAATATCATCCCACAATGTCTGTTTAAATACTCCTCCAAAACGGTTTGACTGATTCTTATGAATATTTTTTTACTTTAGTAAAATCAGTAGGTCTAAGAATAAGACGTAAACTATGTTTTACACTCCTACCCTCACGCCTAATTTTTTTTATGATTTATACGGCAGAACAAAGTTTACTGAGCCAGCTAGTTATTATACTAAAAAATATAATACTTTACAAACTTATTAGTAAAATGATCTGGCATATCAACTTAACAACTTTCATATACTTTGAAAATCCACGGAAAATCGCTCTCATAGACCAACCAAGATTCTTTACATATTTGAAAATCGATGCAGCATATCGCATGTGCGATCAGTACAAATCTTTACGTAGTCGGAGTCTTACAGTAATATGAACACGTTGAAGTTGCATCCCTAACGAAACTGAATAAAGGCATTCGACATATTGGATTCCTCACCCCTGTGCCAGCTGAATCTCAGAATTCGAACGTGAAGGGAAAATTCCTCAACAGAAAAATGACTTCTATAAATAGGTATTCCGATTTCAGATAGCACTTAATCTGCATGCACAGATGGTCTGAAAAGTTTCCGACCAAGCAAAGATACATTTTTTCTTACAATTTTTTTTTTTTTACATGGTCTCTTTGTAAATCTGTACACTTCTCCCAGTGATGACTCCATCTCTCTAACCCGTTCAAATAGTAATTCACGTTTTTCTCCGCAATATAATTTTTCACGAAGTTTGCCTCCGCATTTGACGAAAATCTCTATCCTCCGAGTGCAATTGTTGGATGAGGCAACAAAAAGAAGTTGCTTGAGTCCAAATCTGGTGAGTGAGGTAGATGATCAAGCAGTTCAAACCATAATTCGTGGATTTTCGCCAATCGCTCACTCAAATGATCGTCAAATAACAACTGCGCATCCAAAATGACTGAAACTTTGGTGAGTAACAATCAAAAGATTTACACACTATATATACGATTACTTTCACTAGCTTTTATTGACGAGTGCTATCACTTTCAGGTCAAAAACTTTTCAGACCACCTACGTAAGCATAATCAGGTTGAGGTTAGTAGGTAGTTAAGGCATAACGAGGTTTATTATCCTCGTATTGTCTTCCGTGCTGTGAGACTACAAAACACAGTCTTCTCTGTCGTACAGAGACCGAGATGACAATCTGGATTAGTTTAGGAAAGAGATGGATAGAATAATATATCTAAGATGCCCTAGTAAAACATAACGTAGTGGTCTATCTTGGTAACTAGCTGCAAGGCCCGATGATGTAGGTATGTAATAATTATATCAATTGTCAAACGGTGTCTTGGTTGAAGCATGGTTGTCTTTAGCATCTGATATCTCTGGCCTTAGAGCATCAAAAGCCGAGGTACAAAGGCCATTACGGTAATTAACTTGGCTTGTTTGTGTAGGTGCCAATACAGGGAGATTGTTTACGGTATATGGGCTTTATTGGTGATGGCAAACAATATCTTGAAGACTGTAGTAGACAGTCTCATCCCAACTTTGGAAGTTCTTCGTGAAACAAAAAATGGATCAAAATTGGTCCATTCGCTTAGGAACTACGATGCCACGGACAGACATACAGACGCATCAAACTTATAACACTTCTCTTTTCCGTTGGGGGTTAAAAATAAAACCTTAGTAAAACTTTAGTAGGTACTTAAATAAATTTAAACTGATTTACTAAAGTAAAATCAGTTGAATTCGCAAACCATTTTCACCAATTAACCAACAACTTGGTTTTATTAACGATACGCTAATTTT
Organism: Mythimna ferrago; assembly: GCA_910589285.2. Lineage (NCBI taxonomy): Eukaryota > Metazoa > Arthropoda > Insecta > Lepidoptera > Noctuidae > Mythimna > Mythimna ferrago. The sequence continues at coordinate 18,615,453 of OU342673.1, read as the reverse complement.
AGTTTAAAACAATGAAAATGTCCAGCCAATGCCATCAGTAGATGTTTCCGAGTATCAACGTTAAACTAATTGAATTGGAACTGCGGAGGCTCACTGGGCCGCAGTGTCGGTGGACCAAACCGCAATTGTCGATGTCGATAGTTCTAACTTTGTACATAGGACCACTGTAAACCCAGGATATGCTTTGTTATACCAAACTATGTTTGCAAGAGGTAGCAATTTGATCTACGTTACGCTCTATAAATAAATGGTTACACTGTATCTAAACTAATATCGTATGCTTCACGCACTACCGTCGCCGAACATAGGCATCTCGCTCGATGATAATACTTTCCGCCTCGCTGCTTCCTTACGTCTAAGCGCTCTCTGCTGTTCTCCTCATCGCTGCCACTGTGGCGAAGTCGTCAACAGCCTTGGACACCACGGTCTGTCATGCAGCCGAAGTGCGGGTCATATAGCGCCACACGCGAATATCAACGACATCATCAGACGCGCTCTTGTCACCGTCGGCATTCCAGCCGTATTGGAACCCCATGGCCTGGCACGCGACGATGGCAAGAGACCGGACGGCATGTCGTTATTCCCTTGGAAGATGGGTAGGTCTTTAGTATGGGATGCTACTTGTGTCGATACTACATATTCCTAGCTCGTCGTGTTGTGCTGGTGCTGCCGCTGCGTCTGCGGAGAACCTCAAGCGGCGGAAATATAACAACCTTGTTGGAAGTTGTATTTTCGAACCGTTTGGGGTTAAAACTCTCGGATCGTGGGGTCCGAGTGCTCACAAGTAGTTTAAAGATATGTCGAAATGTTTAGTTGACACTTCGCGTGACCCAAGAGCTGGATTTTACCTCGAACAGAGGATAAGATTGCCATACAGCGTGGTAATGCCGCCAGTCTTTTGGACATTTTACCAGTTGACAGCTATGTGGAAGAGTTTTTTGACGCCATATTTTAGTTTGATTATTATTAGTTATAATTAGCGTAGGGTTTTATTATTATAGTTATTAAGTATTTTATAAATGTAAATAATGTTGAGTTGATGATGTTAAGAAATCCATCTTAGATAGGCTAGCAACTCCGGGCCGATGCCCAAGGCATCGTCATTTGGAGTCGGCATTTGGAGTTTCGACTTGTCAAGCGCATCATCACTGTGGTTCTTAGTACAATATTTTATGTCCGAACAGAATGTTTAGGCTGCCAAGAAAGATCTTTAGTCACGGTCTTGACTCCCCAACAATATAAAACGTGTCGATGTTACAGCATCAAAGTGGCACGCAGTAAGACAATAATGTACATCAGATGAAAATTAATTTACCACCTGACATTTTGGTAATTTGTTTATTCTGTGTCCTGCTTCGTGAATTTTCATTTTAGAAAACTATTTATTGGGAACATTTTAATTTTACGCTTTAATAGTTTGATAAATACGGAAGAGTTGGCGCAGTGCGCAAGCGGTAGGCTGTACACTCAGTGTCATGGGTTCGATTGCCGTACGGAATGGTATTTGTAAGACCTTCAGATTACTGTTCCGGGTCTGGTTGTCTTGTGTATGTGAGTTTACATGTTTGTTTACAACTCATGATGCCGGAGTAATTCCTAGTCTGTAATAGCATTATTAAAAAAAAAATCTTGTGTGTTTTGGAACTTACAGACAATAAGGAGTTATGTGCTATAAACCTATAGGCGCGTGTTGACACATATAGGTAGATAATATTAAAGACTAACACTTTGCCACAGACTTTATTCGAGAGAATATTTTTGTAAAAGCATTAACACCCCTTAAACCGTATTTGGAGGGTAGTTTTGAAAAACGAAAAGCAGTCTTAGGTATGTGAACCCAAGGGACAAAATTTTATATGTAGGTCAACAAATTTCTCCTTTTTCATCTCCTTAAAAGTTGAATTTTCTTTTTGCTTGCCTCCATCATAAAAGGCAGCCTTGTGCAAAATTTCACGCTCCTAGGCTATATGTCAGTTAGTCAATATTTCCTATTATATATTTTGACTAGCTTCTGCCAGCGGCTTCACCCTCATACATAAAATATAGCCTATGCACTCAGGAATAAAGCAGTTTTGTATCGATGAAAAATTTTTCGCAATCGGACCAGTAAAACATTATTATTTTTATATTTATTTTTCCCAAAAATATTTAAATAAGGTCACAAGTTGAACACCACCGACACTGAGTACAACACAGGTCACGGCAGATTATAGCGGGCATTAGGAGCCAGCGCACAGCTGGGTGCAAAACAGAAACCACTTCTCAGTGGCCTGGATGGCCCGTTGACCATGTATTAGTGCGGACAACTAGGTAACATAACAAGCTTATAACTTTGTTATTTTTCATGACACAGTTATGATATTTTGTGCATAGATTCTTTATATAAAAAACACGTGTTTCAGATTTCGCATATAATATGCTAAAACTAATGTTGTATTGATAAAGCAAACTCGGTTGACTTTTGCCAAGTGAACACGTGATTACCAGCCATGTTACCCGTTGCCGACTCAACAAGTTGTTAAACATGCACTCTTCAGTCAATATCTCTCTGTTACAAACGGCATGCTGTATGAAATGCGCTAGTGCTCTCGTAATGAGAAAATGTACGAATCCTACCCGCATTTGACTTCGGAAGATACCAGTACGCGAATTGTATACTTAGTTGTCCTACTGGCTATATTTTTATACTGTGTCAGCAAATACTAGTGCTACATCAATGTACGGTGTAAGCACATGGAGAAATAATATGATTATTAAATTAGCTGAATGTAGGCTCATATATGTGTACTTTGAACGCGACCTACATTCGGTGATGCATTGACATAGGCAGAGCAACGGTCGCATGCATTTATCTGCACTAATATTATAAAGAGGTAATGTTTGTTTTTTGTTTGTAGGAGGTAATCTCTGAAAGTACTGTTCCGATTGCTAAAATTTTTTCACCGATAGAAAGTTGCTTTATTCCTCAGTTTTGCAATGGAAAAAAATATATTTCATTGTACTAGAAGTATACAATGTGATTCGTTTAACCAACATTAATCGCAATTGGCCTTAAAATCAAAATAATCAACCTTGAAGAACAACAAGAATAAAGGCCAACACAAAAATTACGAATTTTCACGATATCTACAGCATGTTTGATCATAAAATAGCTTTTACAGCAATGCAGCAATCTTTATTCGACAATAAAACATTATACAGGGTGATTCAGGTGTTGTAAATATGTCGCTGTGGATAGTATATGACTTTTTGACTGTTTAATGACGTGTTTTACTACAGTCTCTAGCAAGATAGTGAAAAGTTTGAAAAATTTCTGTCTAATGATTAGAAGTCAGAATATGTAGAATATATTTAACCAAAAGTTCGTAGAAGTCAATGACAGAGTTGATAATACCTCCTCTTAAATTCTGAAATCATAAACATGATACTAAATCCCGAGATTTATGAAATTGCAATTTACTTATTGCGCTTTGGATAAAATATTATTTGAATTAAATGGTTATAATGAAGAATCTTATTACGTTTTCAAAGGAATTAAAGAAATCTGTTTTAATCTAAAAGTTTTAAGTATGCAACTCTAAAACATAATATGAATCTAGTAGCACGCCGTGTTCCTTAAAGGGGCGGCCAGATAGATGTACAACCAACCTCCCAACCAAGGTGACCTTGGTTTGTGTTGCGGCTACATGGATATAACGACGCGCCAACACGCACGTTTTCCCAACCACCAAACCAAACACACAAACCAAGGTCACCTTGGTTGGAATACTAGTTTGCAACCGCCCGGTCAACCCTTCAATGAACAATACTAACTCATCGGCACCTTCAAAACCCGCTCTTACCGCGAAAAACAAACGACTCATTCACGCATGTGCTCGCGACATGTTTCGACTACCTCTTACTCCATATTGTTAAATTTTGCTAAACTCAAAGACATTAGAAAAATAAACAATACTCCTACAATCTTCAATATAACAATTTTAGGTCTTTACTGGATTAGTTTTACACAAAGTAAATCGATTTCAATAGAAGCCTAGATAGTATCCACAAGATACTGTTTCCAAAATATCTAATAAAAAATTTGTAATAACGTCATAATCGCGTAAGAGCGGTAGTATGAAAAACAGTGGAAATGTATGTTGAGTTGCATCCCCTTAAAAGCTCGTGGTAGGTCTGTGCAGCGTTATTTGATATTCCGTAGCTCTTGGATGCATCTAAAGTCTGAATTTTAATCCGAGCAGTATTTTTATGCTGATATTTCGATCCCGGTTTTATGTTTTATATTATGGCCATTGTTTCATTTTTATAACGAGCAGTAAAAGCCAAATTATAACTGTATTAGTAATCTATAGTATTCTAGTCAAAACCACTTTTGATTGCAGGAATTGTAAGATTATAATATACTAGCGGTCTCTACAAACTTTGTCCGGTCGTTTCGACAGAAAAAAAAATTAGAGAACCCGATCACAGCGCTATTTACCGGATATAATTGTATTTTGAAACCATCAAAAGATCATTTTAAATATACACACATCTTTACTAAAGACCTCGAGGACGTCGCTCCATTAATGGATACTTTTTGCTGCCTGTTCGATAAATAGGAAAAAACAAGATATTGTTAGCATTGTGCTTCACCAAGTCCACCAACACAAAAGCTTCCTACATGCTCTCACTTAACATCTGTTGGCAAGACTCATATTCACAAAATATTTCCTTTATTGTACTTTCCCTACTCAATAATTCCTTTTGTAGGTTCTATCTAACAAAATCATATTTCTAAATTATAATTACATTCATTTAATGGTTTATGTAAGTTGTAACGCTGCTTTCTAAGATTTATACGTGGGGCATACTAAAGTCTCTGGATCTGGCCACTTACAATAAAAGAACGAAAAAAACAATTATAGAATTCGAAAATTTTCTTTGCGATCGCGTTGCTTTTTTTAATTTGCGAGACTTTAATTTGACTTTTTTATTGTGGCGTTCTTTCGAAGATTGCGTGTCGCTATCGAAATTAATTTAACTCGTGAACATTCATTTTATTATGACTACTAGAATTAGACATTTAGTTAATGGTATCATCCCTAGTTAAGTCTATGGTAACGGTGGGTTTCTCATACTTCAGTCCAGCTTAGCTACGCTACCCGGCTTGTCGAAGAGGTTATTAGTGTTGGTAACCTGTTCACTGACTTTCAGAGTATTTACAGCGGAAATTGTGTTGTGTACTTTACCTAGTTATGAGTGTCTCTGCATTCATAAAACTCGGACACTAGTTCACACTCAAGTATGTCCACATGCTGGGTGTACAGTTCTAGAAGTTGTCTTTTGAGTTGAGTGTTTTTGGGTATTACGTCCACCTCGCTTTCCTCTCTTTCCCGCAGCAGGTCATTGCAAATCATCTTGAAACCTCCAGCTCCTTCAGTGCTGCACTCAGTTACTCATGCATGTCATGAACTGCCTCCACGGGTCATCATATTTACAAACTTTCCCAAACGGCTAATAAAATGTTACTCGAAACAGCTGAGTATTTAATGAGATGCTTAATAAGTTGAGAACTTGAAATAGTTAAAGGGAGATAAATAGTTAAAAAGAAATAAAGAAACAAAAAAGGAGACAGAACTAAGCTCTACCCCACAGTAACTATTAATTTGCACGGAGCTGACTCAATTTTATATATGAATGCAATAATTTGAGACACTATAATAAATAATTATTTTGCGCTTAGATCATGATTTTCAAAGCAATTTCAAATATTCTATGCGGGACCACAAAAAAGTAATATTGGTATTTTGTTTTCTCTCACATAGAACTAAATATATTGAAGATATCGCTGTACCTACTTACAATAACTTACGTAATCAGTGAAATAGAAATCTACGTGTTTTCAATACATTCAAATTTTTACATGCAATTGAAATTCTTCACCGTGAAGTCGTACGAATTCAAATCGAATTTCATTCAATTCAGTGCGTTACGTAGAAATCCAATCTGGACACAAAAAGAGCAAGTCACGATTCTAGATCTAGTTGCAGGTACAAAAAATGAAACCCTATAAAACTCCATTAACTAGAAGAAACTTACTGTAAAGCCTGCAAACTGAAGACTAGTTTTATTACATTACATTATTACCTGCAAACTTGATAAAAACTATTCCTACTAATTTTATTCAGAAATACAGTACACAAGGTCTTTCTCTCATTTTTTCTGCGACCTAATGGATTCGCCGAAAGCTGTAACGAAACAGTGTAACGTTGAAGATTGTTTCATAAATTGAGTTTAAAAAGAAAGCGTTGCTTATTTATGCGGTTGAATGAAGAATGCTCCGGCTCCAAAGAAAAAATACCCCGCTCCGGCGGAAAAGAAATTTATCTCAAATTATCGATAATAATAAGTATTTTTTAATGATTTTTTAATATCATTTTTATAAGAAACATTTAAAAATATAATTAATATGTAGTAACTAGTTTTGATCGTCTTCCTTATTAGCAAATTTATAAAAAATACTATTTGAGGTGTCGATTTAAAAATATGATTGTTTAATTATTTTTCAATACTTACTTTATTTAAAAATATGATTCCTTTTTATTTATCTCTGCATCAATTTCATTTTTTTCAATTGTGGTTTTAAAAGTCTCGATTAGAGGACTGCCTGACTTTTAACGCAGTTAACTCCGATTCTCCAATTCTAGAACTATTTGCCCAAAATATTTGCAAAATCTTAGGATTTGGAGGATGAAAGCGCTCCCTCAACAAAAAGTCTCGCAAAATGAGTACGACTCGAAATGTCTTAATCAAAAGTTTTTGCTATTTCAAAGATTTTTGATAACTACATAAAAATCATTTCGAAATTCCGAAGTTTCTGGTTCTATTTGTTGGCTATTTTAACACTGACTTCCGAAATGGAAAGCTATTTTGAAAACGTTCCAAATAACTTTTTGTAGTGTTTTTTGTAATGAAGTCTTTCTTTATTTTCTGTTTCAATTTTTTTAGTTGTGACACACGTACAGCCAGAGTACCAACATCCTTCCAATACACTCAAATACTGCTAAGATAAATTGATTTTCAACCATCAGAATAGGATTTTAATAAAAATAGGACCAATCTAGAAGCATATCCTCTTGAGGAGAAAAAAATTTACAAACAAGATGCTTATCAAGAAAATAATATTTAAAGAAAAAAAAAAACAAAAGTAAAAAGTACAACCTAATTGAGAACTTCCTCCTTTTTTGAATTCGATTAATAAGAGTTAATTATAACTGAGTAATTTTTATAATCGACGCCTGATTATTAAAACTGGCAATTTTATACTATAGAAGCTGGTTATTGTTTTATTACTTATTATTGTTGATAGTTTGAGATACATCTCGTTCCTGCCGGAGATAGGTTTTTTTATTGAGCATTTACTTTTAAAATGTCTGTATCTTATATTTATCATCTAGAGAGGGAAGCAAAAGAAAATATGGATGGATTTTGTAAAGAGTAATAAGAAAGAAAAGGAAGATATATGTGATAGCATGCGAGATGACAGGACAGAATGGAAGAAAAAAACGTATTGTGCCGACCTCAAATAAAACGTGACAAGTGCAGGAATATATAAAAATAAATGCGTATTTCTCATGGTCACGTCATAATTTAAGAATTAATTTATCGATTTCTCTTTTAAAATTGAAGAAAATTACCGCGACTCGACGTTGGTCAGTTCAAACGAGTAACTAAGACAAAACGTCTGTCGTGTCAGCTTGTTTACATTAAAAAAAAAACATTCTAGATCATTCTTATTTCACATTCGTGTTCTTCATCTAAATCTGCCAGTTTTATTTTTCACTATTCCCATTTCTTATTTCTGAAACAGAGTAAAAAGAAATACGTTAATTTATGTTCCAATGTTAAATTTAACAATGACTAGAGACACCGTTACCTACAAGACGGCTCGCAGATAGCCAGGCAAAAATAGCTCGCCGACCACTACAGATGATAGGACTGCCAAACCAAATGACATGAGCCACTTGAATCCAGAACAGATTTTTATTGCACGCCGCAATCAAAATGGTTTATAATGGGAATACGAACGGAGAAATACGCTCCGCTTTGTTATTCAGAAATGAGATTAAGAATGTTTTATTCAAGGAATAATCTTGATAACATTGGTGCATAAATTAAAAAGTATACCAGCATTGCGTTTTATTTCTTTTCTAGTTATTTTAATTGATTTTATCATCACGTACACCGGTGTAGTGCCCTAGAAACTATTATATGACGAAACAAGCTAACATCGATTGTGTTATCATTTCAGATCACAGAGTCCCTGAAGCGTCTGCGTGCTGGCAAAAAGACATCTCGATTCGCCGAGGACATCGACTTCGAGACTAGCGTCTCCAATCTCGAGAACCGCATGAGGATCTCTGACAAAATTCTCGAGAGCGTCGGCATCGGCTCGTCCGACGTGAGCAGCGCCAGGAGAGCTCTGCAAGAAAACGAGGAACGCACAGAGAAGCGCATCGCGAGGAGGATAAACGACGAGAACTCGCTCACAAAATGGACTGCTCTTGGCAAGTCTGATGACGAAACCGCGGCTGCCCAGCGAGCAAAGGTATCCAGAGCACGTTTAACCGACTTGGAAGATGAGATGAACGAGCTGAACGAAAGGACCGCCATGAGAGAAAAACGCGCCGCTCGCCTCCGAGCGCTCGTCGCCGACTCGGAAGCTTCCGACACCACAGTCTCCTCCTCCAAGGTCACCATCAGATCCGAGAGGGAAAAGAAGCAAGTCACTTTCTAAACAAGCCTAGCTATCTTGTTACACTCTTGTCGCTCTCGGCTCTAAAACGAGTTGTTTTAGGACATTGTGAGTTTTCTTCGTTTCGAGATAGATAAGTTTGCATGTGTGATCCTGCATTTGCCTATGTACAATGGTTGAAGTTGATGTCTATTTTATATTTGGATAGAATAAAATGAAATGCTATTATGTATTGCCCCGTTTTCTATTTATTGAAGAGTTAATAGAATAATTTGACAATCAAGACTTATCGTTTGATTGCTAATCTCAATGTGTGTAAAGAAATAAGAATACACAAGCAGCTTCATAACATGATAAATATGTTTTTCTCGAAGTATAATCTAATCTTTATAGAAAATCATTATTTATAGAGCGTGTCTTCAAGGCTAGAGTGAATAGGCTCTTAATAAACTAGTGCGCCTCACCATCAATGATTGCATCAGTGCTTACCATCAGGCGGGATCGCAGTCAAGTACTAGTTTATAACAGCTTAAAAAAAAGTTAATTACGTCACACTGTGTCATCGTATTACTCACTTTTGTCAATATTCCTGAATATATGCACGTAGGAGGAGCACTTAGCAATCCCTGCTTCCCGCGTCTGTACTGTAGGACTAACAAAGAAAGAAATAAACTATGCAGTGGTTACACAATCTAATTCTGCCAAGTCTGTTCCATCATCGGACCACTAGACGTACTTCGTTGCACCGCCGGTACATAGTAGACATCCCACTCATACATACAAAGCGTTTTGGGAACACGCTTATTGTGCCTATAGCTAAGGAGTGTAATTCCTTGCCGGACTCTGTGTTTCCTGATATATACAACTTAGGAGTTTTTAAGTCAAGAGTGCTCCATCGTCGGCCACATCAAACATGAGGTAGTATAATGGTCAAAGTGAATCTACCTATAAAAAACAAAAAAAAACTCAACTAATCATTTTTAAACCTGAAACAGGGCGTGGTACAGACACTATCAAAAAAAAAATATCCCTGATATTATTTAGGTACTTCTCAATTTACATCGGTACATGCTGACCTACTTAGCCCATCTTTTGGGGATGTCGAAACAAAACAACGTTCTAAATCAAGGATAATTTACTTTCCACGAAGTGAACGTCAAAGACACAACAATGTAAAGAAAATATTATTTTATCGGAATATTGACGTACATTTATCTTAGGTACAAGTAATAAGTATTTTACTCTCATCTATACCTACAATGAAGTAATAATATTACCTGTACAAAATGGAGATTTCCACACAAAGCTTTATATTACCTACTTTTTATTCAAAACAATATTGAATGTGATATTGGTCACAGCGGGAAATATAAATGTAAATATCTTAAGCTACGCATGTATTTTGTATGATAATAAGCGTGGGTGTGGTGTCTACCTATAATATAATCCCGTGGACGATACTGTGTCTTCCTAATATCGTAATGGGTAAATAGAGAAATAGGTATATAAGAGGAAAGTACTTAGAAATAGGGGTGCCAGTGACCAAAAAGTTCAAAAGTATGGAATTCATATGACTAGAAGAGTTATGACTGTTAATATTCAACATGCAACAAGAATAATGCATACAGTAATACACACCAATTAGAAAAATTAGTTGCTATCAAGCACTGTAAGTATATTTAAATGTACTGAGGTAGTGTATTTTAAGAAATATGCTATTCTAATTTGAGACAAATAACATAGCAATCGACGCAATACACTGGTATAGTCTGTCTAATAAGTCAACCGACTTGAGAATTTTGTACAATATTAAATCATTTAAAAAATACTTATATTCGATACTTTTCATAAGGTTCTTCTGTTAGTAAACAATGATCTCTATCTCTTAATCATCCTTGATTATTGAACCCGTGTTGACTACATCAGATTTCATTAAATCCTAATAATTACCCAAGTCGTTTAACTTATTAGATAGACTCTAGCTCATCGATGTTGGTGTCACGCATACACAAACATTCTAGTGACGCAATCTATATTTATCAAGAATTTTTAATATTTTTTATGATAAAAACGTAAGTATTTTAAAAATAGCTAGCATATAGATAGCAGCAGATTCTAAACAAACTAGTTTGAGGACATACGTTTATGATACATGTTGTAGATAGATGAAGTGGAACGATGAATGGACTACGAGAGAATCGGAAAGCACATTGTTACTTCAGGTCTGTGCAACGGGAAGAGACCAAAAAAATATGATAATTATTATGATAGTTATAGAAATATTTATTGTTGGCTGCGAGTACGTTCACCTTAGCCCTAGTACGCAAAGGGGAACTGAAGAACACAGATGGGTTTTAGTCAGTAAAAATTTAATATGCCCTCTCGTTCTACCCTAGAGCGTAAGAATTCATAAGATGATATCCCACCTTATTATATTATTATATCTAGCCTATACTGTCCCACCTGGGCAAAGGTCTCCCTCCGTTCCTTTCATCCCACCTAAATATTTTTTATTGTGAGACTAATAGTGGAAAGCGGTCACTCACTGGAGTTCTGAGTGATCCTCGCGTGCTCGTAAAACCTAAGGGCATTTCCTATAAGGGGCAAAAGACAATGGGATCGTGTTGGAATGACGAATTTATAAAAATAGCAGACTTAGGCCCCAGGACGCTAACGTCACAAGCACCACTGTTTAATTCGGTGTTAAATAGTTCAGTGTTGAATTAGCGCATCACTGGCATATAAACGCAAGGCAGCCAGATACATTTTCAATTTAGGCGCTTGTTGTCAAACTTCTAACGTACTGCAACCAGCCGGTTATAAATTGAAAGTGCCCTTACTGTAGGTACAATTCTGATTGCTGAACAGTAAAGAAGACATACGCTTAAATGTGATGCGTGTGAAGTTGCTGCGATGAATGGGAGGGGTTACTAGGATAGACAAAATGCGCAACAAGTTTATACGGGGCAGTTTTGGGGTCAAGCTTATACCAGACAAAACAACAGAGCTCCGTTTTCGATGGTATGGTCTTGGTCATGTGGACGTAGCGACGACCATTTGGTGTAAATGGCCTTAAAACCCGAACGAAAAACGAGTTTTTTTTTTAATTTATATAAACTAGTGCTTGACTGCGATCACACCAATCTTTGATGGTGAGGCGCACTAGTTTATTAAGAGCCTATTCACTCTAACCTTGAAGACACCCTTGAAATTTTAACTCCTGACTTCCTGAGCCTTATGTGCCTGTTCTTCAGGAAATGCTCACCTGAGACCTGAATCAGTCCGGTGTTAAGGTTACTCCAGCATAAAGAGATACTACACTTTTTTATTTTTTATGTGGAAAATCATCCAATGACATCTCCCGCCCTTTTTGTGTCAGACTTTTACTGACTAAAACCCACTCCTGTTCGTTTTTTGCCTTCGTTTCAGGGCCCTGGGGTGATCTTTCGCATCATCCATGGCCCCAGTAGGGAGGGGCTTTTTCTCATCATATTGTTATAAGACTCACCTTGCTTAGACCGTGAATAGTTATGTCACACAGATAGACTCTTGTCTGCTTTTTTTAGTCTATTGTGTGTCTCTGTCTAGGGCGATCTCTGATCAAGTTTGCCCCGCGAACATGATCAGGTCTGGGGCCAGGGTTATCCGAAAGGGAACTCTAGCCCCGGTATGAAGGCTTGAAGGAACGGGGTGAGTTTTTTAGTCAGTAAGAGTCTGACACTATTTTCCGCTCCACCCAAGAGCGGGGGTTGTCATTGGATGATTTTCCACAACAAAAAAAAAAACGTGGTCAGATCTAGTCTGCGTATTATTATATATTTTTATAAGTTTGGTAATACTATCTTTGGTCTACAATAAAAATATATATTATCTGTGGTTTCAAGAAACCAAAAATATGCTCAGGATTGTAAAGGCCTTTTTTCAACAGCAGAATCAAGTTAATGTACCGGCGTTGCGCCACCGGTACATGGTGGACATCCCACCTATACGTACAAAGCGTTTTGGGAGTACATTCATTATGCGTACAGCTAAGGAATGGAATTCCCTGCCGGAGTCTGTGTTTCCTGATAGCTATAACCTAGGGGTCTTTAAGTCAAGAGTGAATAGATTGCTTCTAGGCAAGCGTGCTCCATCGTCGGCCACATCATCGCTTACCATCAGGTGAGATTGTGGTCAAACGCGAGCCTATCCATTATAAAAAAAAAAAAAAAACATGACATGTTTGTACTTTATAGTCCTAGTCACGTAAGCAAAGGTGTACAATAAGGCTAAATTAACATATGTATGCTAAATCCTGTATATTGTGCAATCGTTAACGCTGGTAGAAAACTTCAAATGTACGGGAATGACGTCATCTCAACGCTTAATCACGTGGTCAGAACAAAAAATTGGAGGCGTGGCCAACTCGAATCGTTCGACGCAAATGAAACGGTTGTAACTTGGAATTCTTGATTAAAAAATTAAATGACATTTTTCTGAGCATCAAACGTTCGGCGTCGAGACCTCTTGAGTTCGGCCTAGGTTCAGACCATTGTCCTTAGTGAGAGGAATTTGGAATTTTTTTTTAAAATGGTAAGCGATACTTCTGTGAAGCAGTAATGCAACCGAAGGTGATGGCTGTAACCATGAGGAAACACACATCTTCACGCTCCAGCCACAGACTCAGGAAACGCCCCGGGTGATGGGAATCGTAGGTCAATTTTCAACCGCAGTACGTTTGAACTTGCGGACTACGGGCAATAGGTAGCTCATCGTCCGGCCGTCCTGTATGGAGCAAGTCCGAACCGACGAAGCATAGCGCACCTCAAAGAGATGTCAGCAAAACTGGAAGCTCAGTAGAACTGAAGCCTGTTGCGGGAACATTTGAAAAAATTACCATAACTCTTGAACACAAAGGGCAAATGAAGTAACAGGCAGGTATTAGTCAGTAAAAAATATAACACGCCTTCTCAAAACTTATTCAATTAAGAAAAATAAGCATAGTCTCATAAAGCGCAATACTATTTCCTGTCACAACCAAACGTGTGAAGTCGATGTTATTTTTAAGAATGACGACCATTGCTCCATCTATCGAAAGAAGTAAAAACTATCATAGCTTGAATAAAGAACAAGATTATAATCTTGTAATGAAGCTTTTGACGTTCTTTTTTTTTCATGGAAGTGTTAGATGGCGACACTCTCCTACTAAATTATTCATAATATTAATAATCACTGGTGAATGGAATAAGTTGGATCATCTGAAAGTGTGTTTTTCAAAAGGCACAATTACTACTGATTGATTATAATGATTTTCTGTTTCTTGACTTGTAAACAGTAAGTAGCTATGTTTCTAATTTTACGCTCATTTCACTTACGATGTTCATCATAAGTGCGATAGCGATGTGATAGGTATCAGAGGCCCTACCTCGAGCTCATTAAGTGATCCATTTTACGACGTAAACTGAACTGTTAAAGTGTTTGATCTATTTAGCGTGTATCGCTCGATTCCTTTTCTTCACACTTCGTGGTAAGGCTCCGAAGATTCATCAATTTCTCCACTTTTAACTATTTCATCTAATTCAATAATGAAAAGTATTAGTCTCTCTAATAAGTCAACCGACTTGGGCATATTTAATCATTTAAAAAATACTTATATTCGATAGTTTTTATAAGGTTCTTTTAGTAGTAAAACAATGATCAAGATCTCTTATTCAACCTTGATTATTGAACCAGTGTTGACTACATCAGATTTCATTTTGCCCTAATAATTACCCAAGTCGTTTGACTTTTTAGACAGACTATAGTACTTGAATGATTATGATGATATGTATGGTTTTTACACCATACCACAGCGCGATTTTTCCAAAATTTAAAACGCAAAAAGTAGAAATTATTATGTATTTTAAATAGTAGATATATATATATATATTAATATATTTATTTAAACCAAAAACACAATTTATCTCAGGTACAAGGTTTTAACATTGCTAATTGGTTCCGTCACATCGAGAGCACCCTTTGCAGGGTTTTCAATATTAAATCATGCATGGTATGTGCATTTTAGAAAATTGGATAGCCGTTATGGCATCCTCCCCTATCTCTATAGACGTCGATCACAAATTTCATTTTCAAATAGCTGGAAATAATGGTTAGCCAAACGTGTTATAGAAAATTAACACTATTAGTAGTGACCATTAGCAATTTGATATTTAAAATACTTTGGTTTAGTGCTTTTTTTTTTACAATGAAGTCGATTGTATATTTTTTAAGTTTTTTATCACTGTATCTATGTTAAGTATTTAACTTATCTTTCAAATCTGGTGAAAAGAAAAAAAGAAACTGTCAAGTAACAGAATTAGGATGCACACACTGTAAAGTGACGTCATCATAATGCTGTGACGTCACATTTCATAATCAAATGAGATTACGTGTGTACAAGGGAGATATTGAGATGTTTCCACCGCACCCCCTCTAGTATTGGTGCGTTTGCTAAAATGTTTTCACCAATAGAAAACTGCTTTATTCTTGAGTGACATAGCCTATAATTTATGTACACGAGCAAAGCCCGTTGTAGTGCAGTTAACTGAGATAAAAATGAAACGACAAAGAGGTTATCAGGCGTTTAAAGTAATTGTTCCTAGAAATAAGCTAGGAATTTTCCTGGACGAGCAGTTGTGGAATGAAGGTATTTCCTTCCATCGTTTTATTAATTTTAAGGAGCAAAAAATGCATAGTAGTCCTTCTACAGTAGGGGTGACTAAAGCTGAGATTGAGGCAAAGAAAAAGTAATCAAACAAGTTAGTGTTCTCTTCACCATCCTAGGTTGACTGATAGCGAATGCCTAAGGCATTAAGGCCGCCTTTGTACCTTTGTGTTGCATGAAGTTTTAATAAATAAATAAATAAGTTATGTTTAGTACTGCAATTAATCAGATTATCAAAATGGTTAGCTTCAATTGTAAATCGGCAGTGAGGTCAGTGGAGGATTCGTGAACTATGTAAAACTACTCACGTTACTGCTCTGCAAGAAACTTGCTTATTGCTTGATTCGATTGACAACAACTTACCAAGTATATCAGTAAGTCTGCGGTTGATACCTCGGCCGGCGTGCTGCGTGGTCGCCCCTATAATGGAGTGGCGTAAATGTGGAGAAAGGGAGTTCAGTGTTATCTTCCGTTTCGGTGGTGCCATGCAATAAGTAGTGTGCGGCTGTCTGCTGTTAAGGTACGTGTGTGTGAACGTAGTTCGTTAGTGTTTTCAGTCACATGCCAACAGACAGTGCGGATAATTTGCTAGAATTCAATTGGAGTGAAATAAACGCAGTGATGGAGAGTTGTGTCATTGAATCCGATATAATTCTCGGTGATTTCAACTCTCACCGAATTAACTAATCTCTGTATGGAGCGGAGCTGGCTCGTTGTGGACATGATGAAGTTAAACATGTTAACTGATACGCACACCTTTGTTAGTGAAAGTCAAAATAATTGTAGAAGATGGTTTGATCACTGTTTAACCGCGGAGGCAGCTTGGCAATGTGTGATGATGTGTACTGGTCGGATCATTTTCCGCTAGAAGTGTTTTGTTATTTGGGAATTTTAACGGGTAAAAAATATTCTAATGAGAATTTATATAGTATAGTAAAATGGGGTGAGAGAGACGCTCAGCAGATTAGGTTATATAGAGAACTCTGTAATAACAAACTAAGAGATATTGATTTTTCGATGGAACTTGGTCTGTATGCGTATCGATCATCATTATGTAATTATTGATAAACTATATAATAGTATAGTTAGTGCTTTAACGGAAGCCGCGAATAGCAGCAGTAGACTGAGAAATCTCAAGAAGCGGACACATGTTATTGGGTGGAATCTACATATTAAGATATTGGTACGATAACCAAACTAATACTGTGAAGTGGGCGGACTCATTGTCCATAGAGTACAGGTTGGAGTGTGGGGTAAGACAGAGAGGCCTGACGTCACCACGACTCTTCAACCTGTACGTAAATTAACTGATAGATGAGCTCAGCAGGGCTAGTGTCGGCTGTTCAATAGATGGCACTTGCATGAGCAACATTAGCTACGCCGACGATATGGTCCTATTGAGCCCATCTGTTAAAGCCCTCAACATGCTCCTGGGAATTTGTGAGAGGTACGCAGTGTCACAAGGCATCAGGCACAACTCCAAAAAGAGTGAACCACTTGTGTTTAAGGCGGGAAATAAAACTTCCACTTCCATTTCACCGGTTAGTCTTGGGGGAATGCCAGTAAGTAGGGTCACCAAGTTCAAGTACCTGGGGCATTGGGTCACTGAGGATCTCTCTGATGATTTAGATAACGAGAGGGAACGTAGGGCGTTGGCAGTGCGATGCAATATGCTGGATCGCAGTTTTGCAGGGTGCACAAAAAATGTTATAATTACTCTGTTTAAGGCGTACTGCCAGACATTGTACACCTGCGGCCTGTGGGTCAGCTATACGCAGAGGGCTTTCAGCACCTTGCGGGTTCTCTACAATAATGGGTTTAGAATGCTGTTGGGCGTGCCGCGTTACTGTAGTGCATCGGGGATGTTTGCGGAAGCCAACACCGATTGCTTTAGGGCAATAGTGCGCAATAGAGTGGCCTCCCTGATGCGCCGTGTGCGGGACAGCCCCAGCGGCCTTTTAAACACCATAATGAATAGGGTTGAGTGTCCTATTGTGGGGCACTGGAATAAGGTACACAGGTCGGGTTGTTGTCCTATTTAATATAAAATTAAAATTTAAAATATAATGACTAGCTGTTTAGAATAACTTTTAACTTTTACTATAACTTATAAGGAATTATGTTCTGATTTATTTTTACCATTTTACTTTCATGACATTTAATTTAGTTGCATGTTTATTTTATTATCATTCTATGACATTTTAAATGGTTGTTTACATACTATTTTAATTTATTTTGATCAATGACGTTTTATTTAGTTACATTTAAACATATAATTAATTATTTATTTTAATAATAAAATTATTATTTTTTATTATTTATTTTATTTTAATTATTATTTTTTATTATTTATTTTATTTTAATTATTATTTTTAATATTAATTTAATTTATTTTTGTGTTCTTATTTTAAATTTTATAGCTACTAACATAGTTTTAAGTTAATATTGTTACTAACCATTCTATGATACACTCACTTGAAATAAATTATTATATTATTATTAAAACCGCGGGCAAAAGCTAGTGTCTTATATTTCTCCAACGTAAAATCACTTAGATGTGAAATTTTGTCTATTACTTCGTTTATTTTCGGAGAATACTGGCCAAGCGATGCATTGTTTGTTCTCCTACATTCGTTTCCTTGTTGGTTATCCCAGCGTTATCTAACACTCAACAGACATGTCCTCTCCAGTCCCAGTAGCTTCGAGGTTTTAAAATCTATTTCAGCGTCACATTTACCTCTTACTAACTGCAGCCTTAGGCTTCGCCCGCTTGATAGTAGAAAATTGTCTCAAGGAAACTTACTCCTGGGATAATTATGCCTATCATGTCCTCTAATAGCCTATATGCTATTCAAGGATATGATCTATCCGTGTCCCAAGTTTTATCGAAATCCGTTCAGCTGTTAGAGCGTGAAGAAGTGACAAAGATACATACACTCACAAACTCTCACCTTTATACGGTTCAAAGAGATGTCATCAAAACCGTAGGAGCCCAGTAGGACCAATGGTAGAGCCGCGGGAATTTGAGAAAGATCTGCCGTGGTGCTGGAACGTAAAGGGCAATTGAAGAGCACAGGAGCTCTTTCTCACTTCACCTTAGAGCGGTAAAAATATTGGATAATTTCTCACGTTAAAAAAAGTATACAGGGTTAGTTTTAAAACACTAACAACCTTGTAGGACTGTATTACTGACATCATAAACAACAACTTTTGTTCTATGACTTTTTACAAAACATAAAACATTTACCAAAAACATACCTTCATGATTTCGTTGTTCTATCTAACACATTTCAACTCTGTATTTTGCTGTACCCACCTACGCCTCCCGCACACGATCCCCTCCGCTATTGTACTATCATTTGTTTTGTACAGAGTTCGTAACATTCAGATCATTTAATTTAAATATTTTTATTTTTGTACGAAAATCTGATGAACTAAAAAATGTTTAAATTTTAAAAGTCGTAGAACAAAAGTTGTTGTTTATGATGTTAGTAACATAGTCCTGAAAGGTTCCCAGTGTTTTAAAAATAACCCTGTATATTTCACACACTGTGGGCCATGTTCCTTCAGTTGTCCTTTCCTTGGTTTACTTTAACTCTTTCGAACAATTAGCAGCCCTGACAAGCAACCGCCCTAACTGCCCTCGTCAATTGTGCTTTGTTGACTGTACATACATTTCGTTTTAAACAGTCTTCCCATCTAAAAATCATTGGAGATATTCTTTTTCATGAACACGCGTTGGTCTTTGATATGTACAGATTCACGTGCTCTATATGTGTTATCCATTTTCTACACACAAAAAAAATGCTCGTAACCACACACACAACCTGACTTAGTAAGAGAGAACAACTACACACTAAAGAATAAATCTAATGCAAAACGCAAAGTCGAGAATTCAAGATTAATACCGTCTACAGCAGTGCTACGCCGTAGCAAGTCCCCGGAGCAGCGTGACACGGACCGCAGGTTGTGTTCTACGAGAGACCACCTTGTTCGTAGCTCGTAGACCCTGCGTAGCACAGTTACACCATTCTGTTTGTGGCCGCTGTAGGCCGGCGGTACTACGTTGGCTTTTGTAAATGATTTGGGGCTAGTGCATTTTAGTTTAGAAGACAGCAAAACCAAAGCAACGTCTTAACTTGTGTGATAGTTATGGATTAATATATTATATTATTATATTTTATGAATAGTCAAACCGAGTCCTTGGTGACTCAGTTGCATCTCCTTTTTTGCCTCAGTGAAGCTGCGGCATCTGAAAAGGTATTCCTTGGATTACTATGCATGTGGATGTACTGTACACCCACATTGTACTTACAGCGGTCAAATCTAGTTATTTCACTCTGTACAATTTGCACATACAATTTCTATCATTCTGCTATGTGCATCTGTTAGGCCGATAATGGGGCTTCGGGCTTCGCGGAATTTAGTTATGTATGTAATTCCGATGCACACTCCCCAAAACGTAGACTGGCTGGCAATTCGGCGTCGATGGTATCCTATTTTTTAAGCTTTGACTCGTCGAGTGCATCGAATGTGTAGAACCAATCCAATTATGGGAACTATTTTTTAATGTACCTATATTAATATATAAATATTAATGAGCTAATCCAATAAACAAACTAAACTAACTAACTAAGAAAACATAACATTATTATTTAAATAAAATTATAACTGTTGCCAAAAAAAGAAAATATTTTTATTTTAAATTCATTAAATGTGCCAATGTAAAATTGAATTACTAATTTTATTTCTTCTTCTCCCTTAGTTTGTCGTAATATATTGAAGTGATATTTTTAATTAAAATTAGTGGTTTTAATTGGATTTCTAGAAGAAAGTTTGCAAAGTTCTTTAATAGAATCTAGGGATTCAATGAAAATGCTCAAGGTCCATGGAAAGCAACAGCTCACGAATTATTCCACATTTATATTATAAAGTGTAAACCCAATAAGTGTGCAAAATAAAAATAAAAAATAAGTTTTATTTCATCTCATTCTGTATTTTTTCTAATCTCAGAAAGTCCGATAGCTAAGATTTTTTCAACGATAGAAAGCTGCATTTTACCTGAGTGACATGGGCTATATTTTAAGTACGCGGGCGAAGCCGCGGGCAATAGCTAGTTACTTATATTTCTTGAGCTACGAAGTCAGGCGGTCTATCCATGGCAATTTTCCTCTAATTTAATAATTCACAACACAAATAGAACTAGTCAGACTGGTCACGTTTGTCAATAGGTGAAACCTTCGTCCAATAGTAGACGTTTTACAACTGGAGGCTAATATTAAAATATTAAAGGATTTTTTTTTATCATAAGTGCTATTCCATGGTCTCCCTCTTGAAAATCATCTTATGACTTCTCACGCTCTAAGGAGAAGCGAGAGATAAGTCAGACTATTACTGACTAAAACCACACCTGTGTTCCTTCAGTTGCATTATGCGTTCCAGGACCATGAGAATATTCTTTTCAAAACCGATCCCATGACTCTAACAGGCATCGGCCCAGCTGAGCCCTCATCTTTTTGGGCCGTCGATGACTTGGGCTCGGATCTTAGAGAACGACTGAACATCAAGCTAAAGACCATGGTCTACCTGTATGCTAAATTTCATCTAAATCCATTCAGCCGTTTGAACGTGAAAGAGTAACAAAAATACATGCACATAAACTTTCACATTTATAACATCAATCATCACACATCTTCCATCATTACATTATCCAGCGTGATAGTTACGTATGCAAATGCTACTTGCAACTAACTTGATAGATCTAAACATCGCATCGAGATCACCACGTAGATTGGCTTCCAAGTAGGTCAGTAATATGACCGTTGATTGCAGCCAAATCATCCGTCAATATTTTATGGTGGGTGGGCACATCGATCAACGTCTGTTCGTACTGTAAGTATGTAGGAACTGAGGAATTTATTCTTTCACTGATTAAAACCTTTCGAATTCCGTAATTAGAGTCATTCGAGATTTCACTTTTTTCGGTTTCATGGAACCATGTAACGCACCCACACAATAGAAAGACAATGAAATGCTTGCACTGACTGGACAGGTTCACTCAAATCTGTATGGTTCTTTCTAAAAGACCATCTCAGACTAATCTGCATGGTCCTCATGTGATTTTGATCATTACATATTTACTTTATGCACCTTTAGTGAGACTTTGACCCCTGAGTTTGTTTCGGTGTTTCTTCTCAGGGTAGTCAGCTAGGAAACACCGGCATCATCTAGATAGAAACTCATTTGCAAAAATAAATATCATTTATCATTTAGTGAGAGAGTGAACGCTGGCGTTCGCTTGGAGTTTAATGAATCAGTACTACAGTACATGCACCCTAATTTTCTTTACGTTTAACTCGCATGGGGTAAATATTAAAACTAATTTAATTTATCTATTTTTAGGTTAATTTAATCGAATACATATTAAAAAGCGTTTAAATCTTGTTTAGTATATATTTGATACTATAAAATGACACTTTTACATAACAGAATTATTAATAATAAAAAACCAAAAATAGCTTTGAACATAGTAAACTTCATAGCACTTTTCCTTCTTTTAAAAAATCTTTTATTATGTCGTGTTTATTAAATTATAATGTAAAAGTGTCATTTTATTTTATAGTATCAAATATTTAGTAAACAAGATTTAAACGCTTTTTAACATGTATTCGATGAAATTAACCTAAAAATATATATATGAAATTAGTTTTAATATGTACCCCACGCGAGAAGAAAATTAGGGTGCATGTACTGTAGTGCTGATCCATTAAACTCCAAGCGAACGCCAGCGTCCACTCTCTCATTAAATGATAAATGATGAGTGACATTTATTTTTGCAAATGGGTTTCTATCTAGATGATGCCGGTGTTTCCTAGCTGAGTACCCTGAGAAGAAACACCCAAACAAACTCAGGGGTCGGTCTCTTTGAAGGTTCATACAGTAAATATGTAATGATCAAAATCACATGAGAACCGTGTGCAGATTAGTCTGCGATGGTCTTTTGAAGAAAGAACTATACAGATTTGAGTGGACCCGTCCAGTCACCAAAGCGTTTCCATTAATAAAGATAAAATCTTCTTATAGTGCCAAAGAGAGCCAGGTTGATTTGGTTACTTAGCTGGAGTGCATCAAAAATTCAAAGAAAAAGCGCGCCTTAGAAATATTGAAGAATTAAACCGTCTAGCTAATAATTGTTTCTCCTTATCTACTTTGTAATCACCTTATCACGACCTTTCAGAATCAGAAATAGTCTTCAGATACTGAAATGACGGATTTACAAGAATATCTGCACATACCAATTACGAGTGTACAACCCGATACGAATACTACGAGGAAAAATTTTATCACTCCAAAGAAAGTTGCAGCTTTGGATAGGTGACAGTTAAGTATAAAAAATTCTGTGTTTACAATAACAAATACATAATTTTGCTATAGAAGCTACTGTTGAGGCCCTTGCATACAACACTGACAAATTTCCCATAAACAAGTCCTCAATTCAAATAATTCGTATAGAGAATCAAAAAAGGCGCGCAGAAGCTATTAAAGTCGATTTCCAAAACAAAGTAAGTACTGGTTCCATTACTAACTGTCAATGAATATAATCATATGACCAACTGTTTTTGGTTTTAGATGTGCGCAAATGTAAAGAACAATGCCTCTCGTTAATTATTTCCCATAATGGTATAATGTTAAAAAACAACTTCTCGTGATGCCAAAACTGGACCACTTTACAGGAAATAAATAGGCACCAGCAGTTTAGAATTTAGTTCGTGATCTAGTAATGCAGTTCAACATGCTAAAAAACAGGTGCTGACACAGAGAGCACTTTCATAGCAAAATCACTATTGAAGAGGAACAAAAGCATATTTTCTAATGTTATGTACAAGGACATAATTATATAGGTTTAGTCTTACTATAATATATGTAGATACGTATAAAATATAAGATACTTACAGGTTAAGCAATGTTTTATTTGCTGAATAAAAATTTAGTTCTAAAATGTCCTCTGTAGTTTTGATACAAATATTCTGTTAAAAGTTTGACGTCGTTATCGTCATTCGATACCAATAATATTTATTATTTCAGTTCTTAGGGTCAAATAAAAAAAAAAATAAAGGTACTTACCCTCTATTTTTTTTATAAATAGTAACCTCAACATCTAAAAAAAAATACTTTAACCTAAGTAAATTTAAAAGGTTTTCATTGTCCGTTTTTCAAAACTACTCATATAAAATGATTTAGAGGGTGTCTAAGGTTGGGCACGCCACAATCGTGGTGGTAAGTCCCCTCTTTGAGGCGTGGCTGGAAAGACCTCACGGCGTCCTTACCTTCCGCATGACGCAGGTCCTTACCGGACATGGTTCGTTCGGGAGTTTCCTGCACCGGATTCGTGCGGAAGTGACGCCCGGGTGTCGCCACTGTGCGGAATGCCCGGAGGACACGGTGGAGCACACAGTCGAGGTGTGCCCTGCTTGGGCGGAGCATCGCCGTGCCCTCGTGGGGGCGATCGGCGGCGGAGACCTCTCGCGCCGGGCCTTGGTTGAGGCCATGGTCCGGAGCGAGGAGGAGTGGCAGGCGGTCGCCGACTTCTGCGAAGCAGTAATGCTCGCAAAGGAGGAGGCCGAACGCATCAGGCAACGGCGTTATCGCCGCCGCCGCCGCCGTCGGGATTCTGATCCCGATTTCCGGCCACCGTAGGCGCGGGCTTGCGGACAGTGAGCAATGGGTAGCTCGCTGTCCGGCCGTCCGGTAACTGTCCGGACCAAGCCCAAGGCGTCGACGGCGCGCACTGTTCCCGCGCGCCTCAAGGAGTTGTCAGCAACAGCAGGGACCCAGCCGGGTCGAAGCCTACTGGGGCCAGGGTTATCCGAAAGGGCGCTCGAGCCCCGGTATGAAGGCTAGAAGGAACGGGGTGGGTCTTTTAGTCAGTAAGAGTCTGACACTATCTCCCGCTCCACCCAAGGGCAGGGGATGTCAATGCATGATTTTTTCCCACCATAAAAAAAAAAAGGGTGTCTAAGGTTGTATGGGAGAATTCTATTCCTTGAGTTTATAAACTTGGAACTTGCACAAAGCCTAATCGAAACCGTCTGTCCTACACCCAAAATATGGTTTTAGAAGTTGCCGCAAATTACTTGTCTATAATTCTATATTACCTAATATTATAAAGCGGTAAAGTTTTTTTTTTTTTTGTTTTTTTTTTGTTTGTTTGAGGTAATCTCTGAAAGTATTGGTCCGATTGCGAAAATTTTTTCACCTATAAAAAGCTGCTTTATTCCTAAATGATATAAGGCTATATTTTATGTACGCGGACGAAGCGGCAGGCAAAAGCTAGTTCAGAAATATGTCAAGTATTTAATTTTGAATTTACTTGTCGGTACGGGATAACCATCACACTGAAATACATCCGTCACCGGGCCGGTGACGGATGAATTTCCATACAAACGTAATACCACGCTCATTTGCAGTTGGAGCATATTTCCAACATATTATGATGATATTCGGTTATAGACAATATTTATCTAGGTTCCTACGTCTTTCTTTTTTTAAAAAACAAAAAGAAATTTAAGCGAATTGTATTTCGCATTTTTTTAAAGCGTAAATAGCAAAACATGCCATTTGGCTTTTCCTGTATTGAAAATTACAATATTTCTAATATTCTAAACGTAGGAACCTAGATAAATATTGTCTATAACCGAATATCATCATAATATGTTGGAAATATGCTTTAACTGCAAATGAGCGTGGTATTACGTTTGTATGGAAATTCATCCGTCACCGGCCCCTTAATAATAATAATATAATACTCTACAACTTTCTGATGAAATGGTTTTACGGAAAAGATAATAGAAATAGTGTGAATTACGTCTATACAAAGCTATTTTTATAGAAAAGTGTGAAACGTCAAACGGTACTTCTTAGATTTGTAGTGATATAGGTATGGTATCCTAATATTCTGAAATTAGGATACCATACCTATGTCACGCTTGATCTGTATCAATTAAATTCAATATTAGGAATATCTTTTAACCATAATAATACATCTCTAGTTTGAATCCGGTAAACTCATCAGACTATTTGCATCCTATGGCACTTATTAGAGACACCCCCTAATAGGGAAGTTGCCTAATAATTAATTCAATCTTTATCTATGACTCATAGTCACATGTTATTTATAATGTCTATTATTTATTTATTGCATAGCTGACGTTGATTTACCTGTAGATTTTTTTGTCTGATGCCAACGACGCTATCAAATCAGATGACTGATTTATTATTAGATTGTTTTTACCAATTTAGAGTCAGGCGAAAAATAGAGATTTTTATTTACAAATAGTAGTTGCAGTAAGCTATATAAATTAATAACTATTAAGTAATATGTATTATAAAGTTAAAAGATAAAAATTTGTTTTTTTTTGGAGGTAAGTAACCTCTGAGGTCCGTATTAATAAACGTTTCTCAGCCCAAGATCTCGTACTTGATACCAAGCTTGAGGTCTTGATCGTATTAATAAACGAGATTCACAAGCTTAAGCTCAAGCTCAAGAAACTCGAAACTTAAGTTTACAACAATCTCTGCACTTGAGCTGCCAGATCATGAGTGTAGACCGACCGGGACTTGAGGTCGTGATTATGGTAGCGCGAAACGTGGAGTTTGTAAATATTTTGAGTCAAATTTAATATTACTATAAAATAGAGTATGTACTATTACGCTATTTTGGGCCTTTGCGATATCGTTTATCTAAAATATATGTAAGAAATGTTTCAAATTCTTTTGGATTGCCAAGCAAATATTTAAAAAAAGATTCAGATTTGTTCAAGATTCGGTATTTTATATTTTCATTAAAAGGAATTTTATTTTAAACTTCGGTCAATGTGACGTACTTAATTGTTTACGTAAGCTCAGCTTGAATACAGCGCATTGAGGAGCTGATCTTGGTAACTGAGGTTCTGTACTCATGTGTTTATTAATTAGCAATGGTCTTGAGCTTCTGACATCGTATAATCGGGGATCAAATGATCTTGAGGACGGAGTTGAGCATCGTTTATTAATACGGGCCTGAAAGTACTGAACCGATTTCAAAAATTTTTTCACCAATAGAAAGAACTAAAACACTTATCCCTAAGTGACATAGACTATATTTTATATATATAATAGAAGAGAATAAACTTTATTGTACACCAAAAAGCCGCGGATAAAAACTAGTATTTTTATAAACCAAAAAAAAAACTCGATGATGATTTTTCAGGTTTTTGGTGTAACAAATATCCTCTTAACACTTTATGCTTGTGATTCAATCAATTAATTTGCCTGCTGCGGTCTTCCCAGCCGATAATAATTTCGGTGTCTTAAAGATTAGATTAAATAGGCTCTTAATAAACTGGTACGCCTCATCATCAATGATTGCATCACTGCTTACCACCAGGAGGGATCGCAGTCAAGCATTAATATTTATTAAAAAAATAATATTTATTTCAATATCAAATGTATGTATACGCCAATCGGGATTCTACATAAACTATATTGTTCTTAACCTGCGCAGTCCAACTGCTGGGCAGAGGGGCCCCTTTTTTGAAATGTAAAATCGCTTGAATGAGTCTCATAAAAAAACGACGAGATTAATGTTTTTTTTTTGCCACCATACGTTTAACTGAGCTTTATATCAGCTCGATCGGAGTGAGATCACAGTGGTACGGTGGAAGTCGCGGTACCACATGTCTGTATTGTTTCAGAATTTTTTCAGCTACATACAAAGGTTCGGGTTTAAGTTTGTTAACTAAATATATGACACAGGTGGGTAAAGACCCAAGATTTTTCGAACAATCCTGCAGAGAGAAGCTCCCTTAAAAATGAATAGCGTTAAGAAATCTGAAGGGGTATATTTGGCAACCTTCTGCCTAAGTTTAACCACAGTTTTCGGTATCCGATCTTCCGCTTTCTCTATCCAGTACACCCCTAACGCAAAAAATACAATGCTTCATCTAGCTAGACTATTGTAGAGTATAATAATAATATTCCACAACTATCACACAACATTATTTAGTCCCAAACTAAGCTGAGTTTGTGCTATGAGTACTAGACGTCTGATAAACATACTTATATATTTCTTTTTTTTTTTTTTTGGATAGATAAATTAGCTTTTGCCAGCAACCTCACCCGCGTCAAATTAGTTTTCTCCATATAAACTTTGGAGCTCCATTTTGTCCTTTTAGAGGGCGAATTTTGAAAAATCCTTTCTTAATGCTCGCTTACGTCATAAAAGGAAGCCTTGTGCAAAATTTCACACTCCTAGTGCTAGTAGATTCGCCAGTGCGTTGATATGTCAGTCAGTCAGTTTCTCTTAGATTACACCCAACGCAGAATAAATGATCGTGCTCATTACACAAACATTTGGCTAGGGTGGGAGTCGAACCTACGACTTCTGGCATAGGGGTTAGGTAAACTAACCACTAAACCGAAAGGCCAGTCAGTATCAATAACTTAGAGCGATGGTTTGAAAATCGATTTTCGTAAACATCGCTCTTCATTTACGAAAATCGATTCGAACTTACAGTTATAAAATGGATCCATATAGAATGTTGCGGGTTTACAGTTCCTATAGAACAAGCTATAGGAACTTGATTTATTTTGCCACAGGTATTATTCAAACCTGAAACAAATCCTGGACATAAAGGTAACCGTTCATCATTTGAGATGATATCAATAGACGACCACTGTTAGGTATTTATTAGCTTCGCCCAAGTGTCGTCGGCGCCACAATAACCGGTCCTATGCGCATTCATCGTATTCCCGCAACCCTCACCAGGTCATTGGTTAACCTTGTAGAAGACCTCCCAAAGCTGCGACAAATGGACGCCAGACGCACAGGACTGACCGTTATGGCGAGTCCTGTGTCCAATACTGGGCGTCGTTCGGATGAAATGATGATGTTGATGACACTACATTACCTGAGGCGCGCTTGGCATCCGCCGCATTCATTGATATCAGCGCGGGTATGAACCCTTCGGTAATCACCAATTAATCCTCATCTATTATAACAAAACACGCGGAACGGCTGCGTAATTAGCTGAACTGATTGCATCCGTAACCATTAATTTTGTCTCTTTCAAAGTACGTCGAGATTAGAGATGGCTTTGAAAAATTCGGTCTCAACTAACCTACGAGGCAAAATAAATTTTATGGATAAAACCGTTCTGTAGTTGTCTTTAAGGCTAGTGTGAAGAGGGTCTTGATAAACTAGTGCGCTTCACCATCAACGACTGCATCACTGCTTACCATCAGGTGGAATTGCAGTCAAGCATTTGAATATGTAATTAAAAAAAAATAAACACGCAATTTTACTTTACATAACCTCCCCACGACAAAGTAATCTCTTACAAATTCACACAAATAAATCAATGAATTGTCTTCCGGAATTATCAACAGATGTGACATCATTTTTGCTAGAGCTAGTGACAAGCTGGCTCATTTCCACCCAACTCAAACACGATCTAGCGGAAATTTATATCTATGTTTTGTCTTTTCATCTGACACCCGTAACTAATGACCTCGGTACGATTAATACATTCGTGTGTAGATCACCATTATAGCAATCGCAATTTCTTATGAAAGCAATTTGTAACAGTGAGTTGATTTATTATTACAAAATACATCATTAACCATATTTATGTTCGTTAATAGTAACATAATATTATGATTCAATTAACAAACATTTAAATTATGATAAACACTTTTCTACATCAAAAGAGGCAATGCGTCACTTGGCACACTAATTAAAAACGACTCGGAATTTGTCAATACAATGCACGGTCAACGTATTGACAGAACATCATTGGCAGCGAATCGCACAAACACAGCGCTTGCGACAGTCAGGTGGGGTCAAAGGGAGATAAATCGGGAGGCTGCGTGCGGCACCGGGGGACGGAGCTGACAGTCGTAGACGAACGAGCATCCGCACCACACGTTCTCCAAACCCAGTTAGGTCTGTGAACTAGTGCCGTGATCAGTGAAGTTCCTTAAGCGAGTGTTGACATAACAGCGTGGTTTTTGATCGCAGAGTACCCCTTTACGAGATGTGGGACGACGCCGATGTTGAAGAGACCCCTGCGCCGGCGCCGGAAGCGGCCCCCGCAGCCCCCGAGCCGGCCGCGGCCAAGCCCGAGGCGGCCGAACCCCCTGCACCCGAGACCACCGTCATGGGCACTGAACCTCCGAAACTAGTATTTAAGCACTGGATCAGGTGACCAACAACATTTTATTTCACTTTACTAAATAAACTCAAACAACAAACAGTTCACTTCAGTTTGTAAACAACACAGATTCTAAATTAAATATTTCCACTTAAATACTTTTAACGACTTTTAGCGAAATTGGTCGCAATTATATTAACCTTGATCTCGATGTTTAAAAACATCGATAAAATATTTTCTTAATAGGTCATAAATTTGTTTGGAGTGGTTCAGAAGTAACCTGCCGTGTCACGTTGCAGGCCCAGATTCCTCCAATACAACTACCTGTACGACTACCAGCACAACTACTACAACGACGTGATCAACTACCTGGACCGGCGGAACAAGGGCCTGCCGGTGGAGCGGCCGCGCGCGCAGACGTGGGGCGAGCGCGCGCTGCGCACGTACCTGTCCAAAGGCACCAGGAGCATCAAACAGACTGACTCCACCCTCCTGCGCCACATATCCACGGGCGCCCGGTTCCATCGCTACCACAGCAAGTCCCTCATCTCGAGGAAGTATTCCAGACTCGGATTTAACACAGTCTCCATCTAGCTTCGCTCTAACACCCTCGCTTGACCTCGCTTCAGCGGACCCGCTCCGGAGCTCCGGCGTGACCTTTGTGTCGATGTTACAGGATCTCGCTGGTGTAATGCAGCATCAGCGGCGCCGCATCTCTACAAACAGTATCACTTGTCGGAAGCCGTCCGCATTCCTCTTTAATATCTGTCTTATTTGTGTAAGACAATAAAACTTTAAGTTAATTTACTTCGTTTCATTTGCTTGCGAGTTCCCTGTAGGTACCCATCAACTGATATCTCTTAAGCCGTCTTAAAATCATAGAATTATTTAACATGTGTCCATGCAATGCGACAGTTACATTAATTAGCTATGCGACATGAATTAGGAGATTTCCATCTAATATGCACACGACAAATGGGTCGTTGATAGTATTAAACTAAATGAAAACATACATGCAGAGTTCAAAGATAACACCCTAATACGAGAACTAACATAAATACCTTCGCAGCAATGATTTACTGCGGTGTTGGTACAAGTAGGTACATGTGTTCAATTTGGTTCATGCACTGTAGGTGGATGTATACATGTATGCATGTAGCAAGTACTTCAATTACGGAACACTCCAAATATACCGATGCACACGGTCCGACATCCACTCCACTTCATATTTCACAAAAAAATCGCTAAAACACAGAGACTCTGAGATATAAGAAAAAAAGATGAAATAATTTATAGTGACAGAATCGTTTAAAAGCTTTTAAACTGTTCTCTTTATGATCATGTTACACACTCAACTTGTATAACTATCTAACTTATTATAAAACCAGACAAATAAATATAATCACAACACAATCTTGCGACAATTTCCCGGATCTTATGAGAGAATATTACGTCGCCATCGATCCCCGACAACGACTAATAAGGTAAATTAGATTAATATCCAGATAAATGGCTCCCATTAACTTCGCTTACAATAATAAATCTGTGCGTTGATTTCTTAATAAAACTGATTTATGAGTGAATAATTAAATTGATTTATGGATAATACAAAGTATCCTTCCAAAAATTTTAATTACAAATGAATAATTTGGCAATGTAAATTTAGCTCACTAAATTGCAACTTTCTTTATGAAATATTGTCAATACATAACGACTAATGGAGACAGTTACAGTAATAAGATAACTAATAAATAATATCAATGGTGAATGAATCGTTTGAAACATTAAGCGGTCATAAAGTATCTGTGTCAGTATACCACCGAGACGCGTGGCACCGGTAATATGGTCCTTAATACCACACGTTCAATGTCACAATCGCGTGACACACGCTCTGTGGGCGCACACAAAATTTCAATGTCGAGATATCTAAAATAACTTATCTTTGACAGTTCAGTGAATGTAATCGTTTGGGCGTGCGCCAAGCGCGGGGCTACCTACCAGGTAAAGTAGGCAATCGGCCAAATTGGAGATAATTAAATGTTACAATGACCAAGGGAGCCCAGACATCGATTGGGAACTCGATGTTTATAAATAGAACGCTCAATTTGTGACATTGATGCTCTTGCAGCATTCATTAAGTCTGTTTTGAATGCACATGTAATTATTTCCCGGAAAATTTCCTCAAACTTTGTGTTTTATGCATTTTCAGTCCGGATTACACGTTTCAAATTTATATTAAATGTGTTCGCATTTCAACTACAACTTAGTTTTGTAGTGAGTTTATGAGCAGTCACAATTCTGAGTATTAGTAACTAGACTTCATAGGTAGTTACGTGAGGAGAAGATATTACAAAATGACTATTTATTATTCCTTTCAAGTCACTTCTTGTAGTAGGTAGTCCAGTAGAGTTCGTAAATTGCAGGATTGGTCGAAAGAGTCAACGTAGCGTTGGAACACCAACTGCAAATGAAAGAACACTGCTGGGGTTTACTAAGTAAAAGTGTGAAACTCCAAAGAAGAAGTAAGAAGTCCAATCACATGTTAATTATTATTTACAATATCTCAAAAGTTGTTAAAGAAGATAACTAGTATCGGAAGCCAACGAAAAAATTGGTACTTGGTAAAAATTAACCATTTGAGGCAAGTTAACACAGCATAAAGGTTGTTGGATTACGCTCTTAGTTAAGTTTTAGGTGTGGGACGAAACCTCTGTTTTC
Source organism: Mythimna ferrago (assembly GCA_910589285.2). Taxonomy (NCBI): domain Eukaryota; kingdom Metazoa; phylum Arthropoda; class Insecta; order Lepidoptera; family Noctuidae; genus Mythimna; species Mythimna ferrago. The sequence goes on along the minus strand of OU342673.1, from coordinate 18,583,127 downwards.
ACACTGGTGCCATGTTCCAAGTACCGCGGCTTCAGCTGTTGTTGCTGAGGCTCTTAAGCGGTGCAAATATTGTAACCTTATTAGTATTACATTTCTGAGCAGTTTGTGAACAAGTCGCAAGGGTTTAATATAATTATATCGTCATATTTTCAAAGGTATTTCTCACCGACAGGTCGACACTTGGCGGGACCTTCGACTGGTTCGTTTTTTACTGCTTTTTGCGCCTACTTCTGTATGTTTTACGCTAGCCGTTTCTGTCCCACTCCTGGGGAAAGGCCTATCTACAATCAGTCTGCTTTGGTGGGCTCGCGCTTACTTTTTCCAGTTCTAGCGAAATCTGTCTTGTTAGGCCCGCCATGTCCTTCGTGGTCGGTCACGATTTCGTCTCATTGTCACAAGCCACTAATTCGTGCTACATTTATGTAGATATATACAACATTAGTTTTGGTATAAGCGAAAGCCAAATCACGTGTCTAGTATTTTTATGTAAAGAGACTATGTACAATACTACATAAATGTATCACGAAAAGTCACAAAGTTATAAGCTTGTTTGTTACCTGCTTGTCCGCACAAAAACATGGTCACCGGGTAACCCAGGTGACCATGTTTTACCAGGTAACCTAATACCCGCTATGATCTGCCGTGACCTGTGTTGTACTTAGTGTCGGTGGTGTCAAACTTGTGACCTTTTTTTAAATATTTTTGGGAAAAAATTCTAATGTCCACAATTTTTTTCAAAAACTTATAAGGTTTTTTAAAAAAAAAACATATTTCCTGGAACAGGTTTTGTAAAATGTTCGAGTAAATCACGGAATTACCGAATGCTAACAGAGTTTTCAGGCGTTATCTCTCTTTTTTCGTGTTGCCTTTTCGTCAAACATTGCGTTGGATTGCGTTACATGAAATAACAAGCTTTTAAAGCATGCTCGATGTTGACAATAGGCGAGTGGAAAAGCAGCCTCTTAATAACCAAATAATATCGATCATCAATTACTTGCGTACACTTCAGTCCATCGGCGAGATACTGCACCATCTGTCTGCCTCATTTCCGTGGCCAGCCAGGCTCATCCATTAATTAATAAATGACCGGATAATTGACGGATCTGGCAGTCGAGTGAATTTTAATTACGGCTCGTATTGTGCCACCTCTCGATATTACAGATGTAAGCAAAGTGCTTAAGTAGGTTGATGGTTTGTGTTTGGATCAGGGCGTAATTTTTTAGGATTCCGTAAATAAAAAACCGTTTCTCTATAAACAGACTGTATCTCATGAACATAGATCGTAACTTTGGTGCTATTACTATCAAGAATATGTATATGACTTAAACTCGCACTTTTGAAGCGTTTGTTATTGTTGTTTTGATGCTTTTCCGTTTAAGGCGTATAGTCCCTTGAACCATCTGACCGAAATTATGTGAACGCAACTCTCGCACTCGCCTAGGCGGCAGTACGCAAATCTGTGCATTTATTTGCGGCCAGCAGCGCCCGGAAAGCGCTTTAAATCCATTTTCTCTGCGAGATATTGATTGATTTAATATGCAATGTTCACTTTGAAAAATATTTAACTACCAATTTTTATGTATAAAAACGTTTCTAAAGATCCAAGCAGTTTCGAACGAGTAGGGAAAAGTTGCGAAATTGCTAAATATTTTTTTTTGACAAAAGTATTAATTGCACGAAAAAATCAAATGTTGATATTATTGTTCATGAATCTATAATACACATATATTTTTTCAAACCAATTGACCTAGCCGTTACGGAGGAGTAGGCGTCAGAAAATCACTGTTTTATGGCACTTTTCGGGCGCTTGGCCCTTAATACAGTTTTATGTTCTATCTTTTTTGATCTTTAAAATACATTGATGCCAGATTAGTACTGTTACGGTCTTCATCATCATCATCATCATATCAGTCGAAAGACGTCCACTGTTGGACATAGGCCTCCCCCAAGCGTCGCCACAACGACCGGTCCTGTGCATCACGCATCCATCGGATTCCCGCGACCCTGACCAGGTCATCGGTCCACCTTGTTGGAGGCCGTCCAAAGCTGCGTCTTACGGTCTTATAACAATATTTATATGTAGAGTAGGGTGGAGCAGGGAAGAGCGGGAGCGAAGCCGCGCGGGCAAAAGCTAGTTATAGATAAATTACACTTAGACACAGAATAAATGATAATGCTCATCACACAAACATTTGTCCTGGATGGGAATCGAACCCACGACCTCCGGCATAGCAGTCAGGGCCACTAACCACTAGACCAACAGGCCAGTCAGCCATAAACGCAAGTTTGCATCACGGTTTCGCTTACTTTCTCACACATACACATATCACAGTCAAATGAACATTCACACATACCTATTTTTAAAGTAGATTGTATAAGGAAATAAATGTTTTATTAATATTTATATTTTTTTATTTATATCCAAATGGTAGGTACCGCTGGCACCCTAAACACAAATTAAATCTTACATTGGGTGCCAGATTTCATCGAAAACTTTTAATTTGTCATTAACCATAGCAAAATAGCGTTGTTGATTCAAAGTTAATGTAACAAATACCGTTTTTTTTTTTATTTTAACAAACATTTACAATATTATAAAGAGATACAGTTTGTTTAGAAAGCTGCTTTATTCCTGAGTGACATAGGCTATAGTTAATGTACGCAGGCAAAGCCGCGGGCAAAAGCTAGTAATAAATAAAGATATGTCCGGTCAAAAGTAAGACCAATATATTTATTTTCCTTGCAAAGTTATCTTTTGAAGCACTGAGCAATTAAACTGATGCGTGTTTGGCTCCTAGAAGGTGAACCGTTGACGGTGCGCAAGAGTCTGATTGATGCAAAACTCACAAAACTCAGACCCGATCGTTCGGTAAGTCCCCTCTTTGACGGTAAGTCCCCTCTTTGAGGAGTGGCTGGAAAGACCTCACGGCGTCCTTACCTTCCGTATGACGCAGGTCCTCACCGGACATGGTTCGTTCGGGAGGTTCCTGCACCGGATTCGTGCGGAAGTGCGAAATGCCCGGAGGACACGGTGGAGCACACAGTCGAGGAGTCGAGGTGTGCCCTGCTTGGCCGGAGCATCGCCGAGCCCTCGCGGGGGCGATCGGTGGCGGAGACCTCTCGCGCCGGGCCTTGGTCGAGGCCATGGTCCGGAGCGAGTAGGAGTGGCAGGCGGTTGCCGACTTCTGCGAAGCAGTAATGCTCGCAAAGGAGGACGCCGAACGCATCAGGCAACGGCGTTTTCGCCGCAGCCGCCGGGATTCCGATCCTGATTTCCGGCCACCGTAGGCGCGGGCTTGCGGACAGTGAGCAATGGGTAGCTCGCTGTCCGGCCGTCCGGTAACTGTCCGGACTAAGCCCAAGGTCGTCGACGGCGCGCACTGTTCCCGCGCGCCTCAAGGAGTTGTCAGCAACAGCAGCGACCCAGCCGGGTCGAAGCCTACTGGGGCCAGGGTTATCTGAAAAGGAGCTCGAGACCCGGAATGAAGGCTAGAAGGAACGGGGTGGGTCTTTTAGTCAGTAAGAGTCTAACACTATCTCCCGCTCCGCCCAAGAGCGGGGGTTGTCATTGGATGATTTTTTCACACCATAAAAAAAAGACCTGATCGTTATGGCAACATTTGGAAGAGGCTTAATATCATATGTCCAACAGACGTATTTCAACTGTAGTTACGAGTATTTATTTTGACTTTCTAGTCAGTCGAGGCGGTACGTAAACGTAATACTTAAAACTTTGCTTTAATGTGAAGTGCGAAAATAGAAAGTGCTTGTATTTAACCTTTAGGCATTACTTTAAGAAAACAGATATTATTAGCTAAAAAGTTAAATAATTAACTTCCTTGCCTTCAGCTTTAGTACTTGCAAAAGTTTTAAGTCTCGTTTAAAGTTTACTAAGGTAGCTTTCAAACTAAAGAACCCCTCTTTTAATAAGTCAACTTAAATAGAATCTGTGATTTATGTAAAGAGAGCTTTTTTTTCGCGGTGGGAAAATCATCTAATGACATCCCCCGCTCTTGGGTGGAGCGGAAGATAGTGTCAGACTTTTACTGACTAAAAACCCACTCCTGTTCCTTAGTTTCCTTTCGTACCGGGGCTGAGCTATCTTTCGAAATAACCCTGGCCCCAGTAGGCTTCGACCCAGCTGGGCCCTTGCTGTTGCTGAACAGTGCGCGTCGTCGACGACTTGGGCTCGGTCCGGACAGTAACCGGACAGTCGGACAGCGAACTATCCATTGCTCGCCGTCCGCGAGCCCGTGCCTACGGTGGCCGAAAATCGGGATCGGAATTCTGGCGGCGGCTGGGGCGCTGTGAGCGCCGCCGTTGCCTGATGCGGTCGGCCTCCTCTTTTGGTCCGGTCTTTGGTACAGACTATGGTCCGGAGCGAGGAGTAGTTGCAGGCGGTCGGCCTCCTCTTTTGCTAGCATTACTGCTTCGCAGAAGGAGGCGACCGCCTGCAACTACTCCTCGCTCCGGACCATAGCCTGTACCAAAGACCGGCACGGCAATGCTCTGCCCAAGCGGGGCACGCCTCGACTTTGTGCTCCACCGTGTCCTCCGGGCGTTCCGCACAGTGGCGACACCCGGGCGTCACTTCCGCACGAATCCGGTGCAGGAACCTACCGAACTTTCCATGTTCGGTGAGAACTTGCGTCATGCAGAAAGTGAGGACGCTGTAAGGTCTTTCCAGCCACGCCTCAAAGAGGGGACATACCGCCATAATTGTGGCGTGTCCATCACTGGGTTGCGACAGTCGCTGACGCCATTTGACCATGAGATCATGCCGCGATCCCATGGTGGCAGGCCAGCAAGGAGGCTCGCCGCTTCGCGGGAAATCGTGTGGTATACCCGCACCATCCGTATTGCCATGACCCTCTGGCATGCGTTCAGCTGGGCCTTTGGCCGCGGACGCAGCGACGGTGCCCACACTGGCGCCCCATAAAGGGCTATGGACCGGACGATTCCTGCGTAGAGCCTCCGGCAGGAGGCGTCTGGACCCCCAAGGTTGGGCAGGAGCCGCTTGAGAGCAGCCCCAGTCCGGTTTAGTTTGGGAGCCAGACTTCGGAAATGCTCCACGAAGTTCCACCAGCTGTCGAGGATGAATCCCAGGTACTTCATCGTCGACCCGACGCCGATGTGAACTCCCCCTACTGTTAATTGGGAACCGGATGGCGGCGCATTCCAAGAGCCGTGGAAACACATAGCCTCGGACTTGTGCAGCGCCACCTCCAGTCCCAACTGCTGGATCCTGTCAACGACTATCGCAACCCCGCGCGTCGCTAGATCGGCCGCAGCCTAGTACGACTCTCCCTGCGTTTGAACCAGCGTGTCGTCTGCGTAGCAGATCACGAAACGGTCATAATTTGGCTAGGCCTGCTGAAAGGTATAGATATCTAGTATACAAAAATCCCGTGTCTCTGTGTTAGTTAACGAATTCTGACGGCTTAACTGACTTTTATGTTTACGTGAACGGGTGCCGTCAGTTAATACGGGTCATCTTCTCTTAGCTGGCAGTGGCTTATTTATTTATTTTTTAATCTACATTATGCTCACTTAATAGAAGCAACAAGAAACACCTAACCAAGAGTATATTATGTAACTCATAATATGATTTAAAAGTCTCCATAGAGTTTCTTGCACGTTCTTGTCCATAGAGATCTACGCTTTGGAACGTACAATTTAGCTTCATTTTTTTTTTGGACTGACTGACATTAGACTTTTCAAAAGTGCCTGTAAATGATCTATTAGAAATAAATGTTTTTGATTTGATTTAATTTGTATTTTTTTGTTTTGTACGTTTAAGAATAGGTTGTAAGTTCGTTTATAATAATTTATATGGCAGAACTACATTTGCCGGGACAGCAAGTACATATATACATATAATACTGTGGTATTGTTCGAAAGAGTTATCATGGCTCTGGAACGCAAAAGGTAACTGAAGAAGCAAGAGTAGGTTTTAGTAAGTAAAATAGGCTCTTATTAAATGAGTGAGCCTCACCATCAACGATTGCGTCACTACTTACTATCAGGTGGGATCGCAGTCAAGCACTAGTTCACGTCGGGGTCACCAGTGTTGTGCGTGTTTTGGTGTGTATGATTAAAAGAAGTGTGACTTCGATGAATTAAGTGTCTTTAATTCTGATTCCACAATACTTCGTTATAACTAACTACGCACTATGTATGTACGAGGCAGGGCGGTGTAACGAGAACGACTGGCGAGCCGGTCGCTCGTGTCCCCATATTTCGTCAAAAATGCAAGTCAGCAAACCGCGGTTACCAAGCCGCTACATAATCAATTTTAAAAAAAAGTCTGGAACTCCCTCTCGCTCCACCCTGAGCATGAGAAGTTACTTGATGACCTTAAAGAAATATGAAAGGAGAAAGACCGCTGATTGGCGGAGACTATTTACTTTAAAAAAAAAAACCTATATTTCGACGCTCTCAAAGGAATCAAAATTTATAGGGTACAGATTTTTTTTGTTACGTCACAAGAAAAAAAAACGCAATGTTGGCGATTCGAAATTGAACTTACAAAGGTAAGTTTTTACGGAATCCTCAGTGTGCAAGTCCGCCTCGCACTTGTCTAGTTTTTTTATTATTATTTCGTTTCCAGCGTTTTATAAGTGGCGTGTTTTAACCCAAAGGTTGACTGGGAGAGAATGCCTTGTTTATAAGTCCGCCTACGTACCACTACTTTACATAAACTTAAATAAATAAGGAAACATTACCTGTCGCTGTGAATATCGACAGTCGTCATAAAATATATAATAAATAAGTACTGGGCATTAATTCATATTGAATATGCAGGGTAGTCACGCATGACCAGACGAATTAATTTCTCGTTGCAAGAAGGGTTGGCAGCCCGTCACTACATCAATCTAATTATTAACTAAAGGTACTCGATGCCAACTAAATCTCACTAAACGCTCTCGATAGATATACAGTCCATTGTGGGTTTTTTTTTAGCATATCACGGTTTGTGCATTCAATTCCTAGGGTTATATGTGGATGATAAAATAAATTGGAAAAAACAAGTCGACTATGTCTGTAACAAGTTAAGCAAGTTCTCGTATGCCCTTTACAGACTAAGGAGAATTTCTAATTTACCAACTCTAATAACGGCATACCATGGATACGTCAGCTCTAACCTTAGATACGGCTTGATATTTTGGGGTAATAGTGTTGATAAAGAACGCGCGTTCATTGCACAGAAACGGTGTATCAGGGCAATATTCAACTTACAGAGAACTGAATCCTGTGAACCATTTTTTTAAAAAATGAACGTGTTGACATTACCGTGTCTGTACATTTTTGAGGTCGCAGTTTTTGTTAGAAATAATATTGACCTATTTAAATTTCGAACGCGTATACGCCATCAGGACAAGCTTGACATAGTTCCAAGTAAAGAAAGAAAGAAAGAAAACTATTTTATTTGGCATACACACTCGTAGATACACACAATGTAGTAACAACATGTAGACACTAATAAATTGTTATATATAAAAAAAAGAGACAACTAACAATGTGTGTCTCACGGCGGCGCCAAATAGGTCTAAGACGCACTTCCTGCACAAAAGCATTTTCTGCTCTGCTCCGCGTATATACAATAACATTCCAGGGTCTATAAGAGCAATTACTGAAATAAAATCATTTAAAAAGAAACTCCATGAACTGTTAGTAAATAAATGCTATTATTCTATGAAAGACTTCTTCGACGATAAATCACTTTTAAAATACAATCTGCCTGGGTCATGATGCGTTTTGTATACTTAGACACATGATGAAATTTTTTTACTGACGATATTTGTAACTGCAACTAATATTTAGAAATGTAATAATATTGCAATGTATTCTAATTAATGTTGACATACATGTAAACTCACTATTATGTACCTACATTTTATTGTACGCCCTAAGGGTAGGACATAGCTGTTCGCTAAATATATAATTATCACCATCTGTATTATGTACAATTACCTATGATCCACAATAAAGATGATTTGATTTGATTTGATTTGATTTGATTTGCATTTAGCCAGTATAGTATCAAATTTGGATGTTATTTAGTTTTTCAGTCACTTTGAGTTCTATTAGAATACGAGTGTCTCACATTGTAATTTTTCTGCAGTATTCGACAGCAAATGTATGTATAAGGGCGTCTCAAACGAAATAATTACTATACTTGATACTGGCCTAACAGTCAGTGAATGTAGTATAACTTTCGATATAGTCAACAGCTTGCGATGAAACAAATTTTAAGTAATATATCAAGTTACACACAATAGCTGGCTGTCCGATCGTCCGGTAACTATCCGGAAGGAGCCCAAGTCGTCGACGGCGCGCACTGTTCCCGCGCGCCTCAAGGAGTCGTCAGCAGTGGTAGGGGCCCAGCTGGGTCGAAGCCTACTGGGGCCAGGGTTAGCTCCGAATGGTAGCTTAGCCCCCGGTACGAAGGCAACGAAGGACCTGGAGTGGGTTTTTAGTCAGTAAAAGTCTGACACTATCTCCCGCTCCGCTCAAGAGCAGGGGCTGTCATTAGATGATTTACCCACCGAAAAATAAGGTACCTACACCAAATTTTAATGTATAAAAGTTATCTATATCGAATTCGTACATTTTACGTGATGTGCGCACAACTAAAAACGTCTACAGATTTATTATATCTGGCAACTCACAAAAGTTTTGTGAAAAATAGTTTTACATTATAGCATTAGTGCATAATGGTAATCAAAATTTCACAGTTTGGTAACAGGTGCCATTATATACCTAAGTGCAGTGCAATAAGAGTCACTTTATGAGCAAGTGTATTGAAAAAGTAAAAATACCATTGTTCAAATCCGAATTTCCAATTTATTATCGTCTGTCCTTTGTAATAAGAACTTCAATTTGTGGAACGTTATAATATCACGCTAAATTAGTACTACGCTACGTAGGTAAATACGTTTGTACATTGTTCATTTAATTTGTGTGCAGGTCCAGTTACGTCCGTAATTATATCGGTTCAAATTTTCCGATAATTCTACGAATCAAACATATTCACGTCGTCTATTAGGTATTCTCTGAAAATGTATTTACAACTAAGCCCCTTGTCAGTTTCAGAACAGCATTTCGCTAATAGTCGGTAGCTTTTAATTGAAATAATGTAATTATGAGTTAAAATTGTTTGTTTATGAAAAGTTCCCTTTTTTAGTTGGGAAATCATTCAATGCCTTCTCCTGCTCTAGGGTGGAGCCAGAGGGTGTGTCAGACTTTCACTGACTAAAACCAACTCCTGTGTTCCTTCTTTGCCTTGTGTTCTGGGACCCCTGGGTCCCATTCAAACAATGATTTTATTTACTAGGTAGGTTTTGTATTTTTATAGTTGTATTAAGTATAGTTGATTTTAGTTAAGTGTTAGTCATAAGATAATTGATTTATTCCTATTGTTAAAACCACTATGGTATTGGGTCCAACCAGTAAAGATGGTGTGTGTTTTTAAGAAATAAATTTATTAAAAGTAACCCGTGGAAAGGTATGCGGTCACCGTAGGCGCAGGTAGCTCACTGTCCGACCGTTCGGTAAACGTCCGGACCGAGCACAAGTCGTCGACGACACGTACCGTTACCACGCGCCTCAAGGAGTTGTCAGCAACAGCAAGGGCCCAGCTGGGTCGAAGCCCACTGGGGCCAAGGATCGTCTTCAGAAAGAAAGGCTCAGCCCCGGCATGAAAGGCAACGAAGGAACGGGGTGGGATTTTAGTCAGTTAAAGTCTGACACTATCTCTCGCTTCGGCCAAGGACGGCGGGTGTCAAACAAAAAAACCAACGTTACCTCTTTATAATTTTAATGTAGATGGACAGATTTTTTTTTCTTTTCAGTTAGGTAAATCAGGCAATTATTTCTCCCGCTCTATGGAGGGGGAGAAAACAAATTAAAGATTTTCAAGGAGATTTCCGTATAAAAAATATCCTATTTCCGTCTCCTGGTTCTAAGCTCGCAATTTTTAGCCGTTCTTGAATTATAAATAGTGTAACTAACATGATTTTCTTTTATATATACACGTATGGTATATCAATAACTCAGACTACTAACTCAAAGACTCAGGCCTCCTCTCTAGGAGAGGAAATGGGCCGTAATCCACCACGCGGGCCCAGTGCGAGTTGATGAATGTCACATGTCTTCGATTCTCTTGTTCTAGGACATGCCGTTTTCCTCACGATGGTTTCCTTCAGCGTTTTGAGAGCAGTGGTAATGACAACATAATGCGCCTGGGAGGGTTTGAACCCGCGACCTACACTAGTAAGTCGGAGTCATGACCCCTCGGCCACCACTGACCCCACTCGATCTCTCTATCAATAAGTACACTAAAACAATTATTTGTTTAGGAATGCAGTATATATTCACGTTTGATAGAGTGCAGGTGAACAAGTGGCGTATTGTTAACAATGATAAAGTAGACAGCTCAACGCAACATATATTATTAGAACAAAGGTCACGACTGTAAGTGAGTTATATTGCTCTAGTGATTATTTGCCTATGTTTTAGTATATAAACCCTCCGGGCTGGCCAGCAAATTGAATGGCTAGTTTTATTAACATTTTTGTTGAGGTAATGTCAATATTATAAAGGCGAACATGTATATAAATAAGCATGTTTGTTCCTTCTCCACGCTCGAACGGCTGAACGGATTTTGATAAAACTTGGTTCACGGGTAAATTATGTCCTGGAATAGCACATAGAATTTTCTCCAGATTATATTCCCTATTTTTTTTCCGGTGGATATAAATCATCTAGATGACATCCCCCGCTCTTGGGCGGAGCGGGAGATAGTGTCAGACTTTTACTGACTAAAAAACCCACCCCGTTCCTTCGTTGCCTTTTATACCGCGGCCGAGCCGTCCTTTCAAAAGTAGATCCTTGACCCCAGTAGGTTTCGAGTCTGCTGGGCCCCTACGAGATTAAATTCCCTTGGGATCATTTTCTGCTCACACGCAGTCGAAGCTGCTAGCAACAACTAATTTATGCATAAAAATAAAAATGAATGGCTAAATGTGTTGTTAAGTGCAAAACTCAAGAATAACTAAACCATTTTGGATGGACTTACTTACTTACCTAAGGCACAAAATTGATAGTTACAGAAGACAATCTCATGTAGGTATGTACTTCACTTTTTATACCCATGCTCGGTGGACGCGCACTAATGAGCGTTTAAGCCGGAACTGTCGACGAGTGGTCCGAGACGCGACCGAGATGTCGTGCCCGTGAGCGGTGTCTATGTGTGCGTTGTTCGAGCGCGTTTTGTATGTAGATTGATTTCTGTACCTACGAGCGAGTATCTATTTTGTGCCTTAGGTGTCTTCAAGGGTAAAGTGAACAGGCTCGTAATAAACTAGCGCTTCATCAAGTGGGATTGCACTTGAATGCAATGCCACTTGTTCTGACCACGTGACTGAGTGTTGAGATGACGCCAAAACAAAGGAATCGGAGGCGTAGCCGACTCGGGGCGATCGATGAAAGAAAATCGCCAAGGCCGTTTCATCATCAGACCACTAAACCTATAGCGTTGCGCCACCGGTAATGTAAAAATGCCGAAGTCTGTGTGTCTCTATAGCTAGGGGTTTTTAAGTCAAGAGTAAATAGTTTACTTCAAGGTAAGTTTACTCTATCATCGAATACATCATCGCTTACCATCAGGTAAGTTCTATCGCAAACTGTCGCTTCGTTCTTCCAAAAAAGGAAAATATATACATATCCCCATAAACATTTTTCACCGATAGTAAGCTGCTTTATTCCTGAGTGGCATAGGCTATATTTTATGTACGCGGGCAACGCTGCGTGCAAAAGCTCACAACAGAAACAGTCACAAATAATATGCATTATTTTTTAATCATATGCACAAAAGCTGAAGACTTCAATTACGCCCCGTGCTCGTTGACTGACGGTCGAGTCGCCACAAAGTTCACACCACTCACAAGCTTACAGCTAAGCTGTGATATCCTCTCTATTTCCAAACTATTTTGATTAATAACACACAGTACCGAATTAAGGCCAGGGGCCTGTAGCAAATTTCTACACTCACACCGCAACCACCGTAAATCCGGCTATCTATCGGGTCGCCGTCCGGCCGTCCGGGAACCGCGCCCGAGTCGTCGACGACGCGTATTGTTCCATGCACGCCTCAAAGAGATTATCATCAAATCCGCCCAGCAGGGTAAATAGGTCTGCTAGGGCCGTGAGAAACTGACAAATAAACCCGCGATCCTAGAACGAAAAGGGCAAATAAATGATACAAGTGTTGCTTATTCAGTTACACGCCATCCCGCTCCGCTCAAGATCGGGACGGCGGGCGCAATTACTTAATTGTATGACTTCCTACCTCTAACTAAGGGCGTCCCTATTTTTTTATAAATTAAGACTTCTTTATCTAATAAGCTGCTGGGCTCCATAAGTAGACTGCTGCTGTCATTGTCTTTTTGGAAAATGTAAAATTGGTTACATTTCATATGACTTGACTAGTTTTTTAACGACTTCCAAAAAATGAGGTTAATCAATTCAGTTGTATTTTTTTAATTTATTTATTTTTATATTTGTTACCTTAGAACTCTGTCGTTTATGGGCCGATTTCCTACATTTTTTTTCACCTTCCAGATTGTTCTCATTTTTTTCAAAATCCATTTCTGTTGATGAGATCCATGAGTAATCGAGAGAACTCCTCAAATATTATAAGCAATTATATACTTATTTTGGTATTTTCATCGAGGACTTAAGCATTAACAGTCAAAAAGTAACATTTGATGAAGTATAACTGATGAAAAACACCAGAAATGTTCAACGGAACTTCATACTCACATTGATATCACAATGAAGATAGTTAAGCGACTGTGAAATTACAAATAAATAAACGGTTCTGAATAGTTATTTTGAAAATGGCATCATCCAAGTGACCTGATGATGTACGTCCTAGTGGGGCCCATTTCAAAGCGCGGTGCCCATAGAATTTCCTAAGCTACCAGTGCAGTTTAGCTATTCCACTAAATTAACTTGACAAATCAAATAGCTGAGTGACCCCGACCATTCACTAAACAAACACACGTCACCTGAAATTTAATTAATACAACAAAGCGTCCATTTCTCGCCATCAACAACTTTTTCACAAAGTGGATAGAAAGGAATTCAGTCCAAACATTCCTCAATTGAATGGAAATCCAGGTTCCACTCATACCTCGCAGTATGAATCTCAGTTCGAATGAACAAATACACAAGGAGACAAAGTTAGTTTTTTTTTTTTGTATGTTGGTGGTACTCTCTGAAAGTACTGGTCCGATTGCTAATATTTTTCCAACAATGGAAAGCTGCATTATTTCCGAGTGATATAGGCGTAAAAAAAAATTAGGCAAATGCGAGTCGTGCACTGAGGGTTCCGTACAAACTTACTTAAGTAAATAGTTCAATACCCGAATGGAGGAAATTGAGTTACGGAACCCTAAGGGTCTAAACAGACGGATTGCATTTCAACTGCAAATTGCAGTTTTAGTGCAGTTTGAATGCAGTTGACACGACTGCAATAGAACTGCAAAAACGACTGCAATAGAACCGCAAACCAAACGTGCGCACAGTGTTTCGTCTAGTACAAGCTAGCGAGACAAAATTATTTTTTTACTTATTTTAATTATTTATGTATATTTAAGGTGTTATACGCCGTTCTGTGTTCTCTTACTCCACAGGTGTGGATGCAAGATGGAAGTAGTCACAAAATTTTCTACTTTTGTTTACTGATATTCTTGATTGTTATAATTCGCTGCGTCTGCCTACTTATTATGCATGTAAGGCACTATACATACGTGTAGTATATATATACTACATGTGTATATATAATATGTATATATATATACACATATAATATACACAAAAATGTCTCGGGGTATTTAAAATCATAAATATGTGTAGAATAGGTTTTTATTTATTCACTTTACCAAATAAAATACAATAATAGTCCAAGGCAACAACAATTATCCATACATATAAAATAACTCTTGAAACAAATTCGTACAAAATCAGAATTAGCCGTCTACAATAATGTTTTATTTAATATATAAAATTTAAAACTGATTGATTTTTAACTAACAAACATTTTTAAAATTACTACAAAATAAAATAGGTAAACATAACAATAAAAGAAACATCTACCAAGACGAATCTAATACTCATCATCAGAAGATTCCTCATCACTTGTCTCCAATTTGCTAGAATCTTCCGATAGTGAATAATCCTCCTCACTAAATTCGCGAACTGATGTTGATTGGGTTGGTAATGAAGGTGGGACAATCAACTGCAGAACTTCTGGTGGTAACGTAGTTATTTTTTTCGCGGTAATTCTCTGAATGTATTAATTACAGGATCGGACGTAATCAAAAGCATTCTCAGAAGATCCGTATTCGTGGCACAACGTGATTGTTTTCTGGTATGTCGTTCCCGAAATCTACGACAGTTTTTATTTCTTGCTTCTTGGGCTTCTTCGGAAAGCTGTCCAATAGGAAGAAGGCAAGTCGAATTTGACAAGACACTTCGAATTTGTTTGGCAACACTTCGATGCCTTTCTTTCTGTGTTGCTAATTTTGCTGCAGTAATTAATTCATTTGCACTTCGCGATTCTAAAAGATCGTTTACTCTCCGTCTTTTTGTTTTTTTTGATAACTCATCAAAGGTTTTCTGGAGTCGCCCTACAGAACAAACCCCCGATGATGTTGAAGGGCACGGCTTATTCACACACACTAACATTTCGATTCCGCATCCTTCTAACCAATTTTTATGTTTGATAAGAAATGCATCCTTAGTACACTTAGAAGATGTCCACTTTTCGTTTAATTTTCATGATAGGCTCGAAATTTTCATTTTGAGTTTCCTCAGTGACTCTTCAGAAGCATCTAGTAGATTATGCTGTACACATAAATGATCAAAAATGCGACTTGCTCTTTCAGTTTTATTATATTTTAACCATTCTTCAAAAAACTCCAATTTCGACATAGCTATGGCTCGTTCTGAAAGAAAGTAAATAACTTTATCTACGGGTGGTTTCGGGAGCCAAAAAATAAAGTAACCTACGCCTGAATGTTATAGTTATAATATACAGAAGAATCTAGCTGGATACATTGGTATAAAAAAAGTTGCAACCCTTTAAAGTTTGAAGTTAAGAAAAAATATATGGGATTATTTCAACATACTTATAGACTCTAATTACAGCAAAAAATTACATGTGTTCTTTAAAAAACAAGTCAAAATAGTAAGAACATACCTTCAATAGTAGAATCCATCACAAGAAAATCGTTTCACTTTGATATCAATTATTTGAGATGGTGTCCCAAGTGTCCTAAAAATGCAACATAAATAGAAATGCAAATTGCACTTCCTATAGAATTAAAATTAACCCCACCACAAAATTACTTGTTGAAGTAACACACAAATGATTTCTTAGAATTCCTTCCCTGGGAGGGGTTGGTTACAAGTTGTTATCACGAATTCCTGGAAATGACGTCATGAATTTTGTCCCGCTGGCTTGTACTAGACGAAACACTGTGGTGCGGTTCGATTGCAGTCGTGTGAACTGCACACCGACTGCATCCGAACTGCACCATACCCACCCGCCCGCACGCTCCGCCCTCCCGCGCATGCACTTAAACTGCAAATTGCAGTTGGATTGCAGTTGAAATGCGGTCCGTCTGTTCAGACCCTAAAGAGAACCGATATTGTCGAACTATTGCGTCTGGTTTTAAACCTATAGACGTCAGAGGTATTATCGTTAAACCACTCTAGATTGCATTCAAAATAGAGTGGATATTTGGTTTTCATTGCACATATGAATATAACCTTGATCGCCATATTTCCACACATTTGACTTTGACTTCAATAAATCAGTAAGATCACACACTAGTTTTAGATCATCCTAACCTTGGCGTTTAATTTCAAAACTATACAACTATTCATAGATATTAAATAATTGCTAAGTTAATTGATGATCATCATCATCATTTCAGCTGAAAGATGGCCGCCAGAACGTTTCCGTATCCCTCCGGTCGTGTCGGATTGCCGTCCCATCGGACTGTGAGAAAAAAGGAACAGAGAGTGCAATTTATTTGCGCACACCCATGAGCACTATAATATTTCCTGTGTACTAATCGGACGGATTATATTATTACTTCATAGTAGTGGGCTGAAAGCGAAGTGTAAAGTTGAAGGGGAATCGTTTGTCTGGGTATGGTCATGTAAAGAGGGAGGAAGAAACGCATGCTACTAAAATAGTTATGAGCATAATATGTAAGTGGATGAAGGAGACCAAAGAATTGGATTATGATTAATGTATTGTTACTTTCAAAAATAAAATAATGTTTTTGCATGCCTTAAGGCAGAATGTAGCGGAAACAGCCAATTCTGTATCATCTTAAAATTGTACCTACATTGCTTGCAAATAAAGAATTCTGATTCTGATTCACTATTTTCTTAAAGCGAGTAGACTACAGTAACTATGCTTTTGATATAGATACGAAGATGGTGTTTTTTTTATTGTAGATAGTTTCGCGCTGGACCGCTATCTCACCTGATGGAAAGCGACGATGCGGTCGACGATGAAACGCGAGAAGAAACCTATTTCCTCTTGACTTAAAGATTCCCGGGTTGTAGCCATCAGGACACACAGACTCCTGTAAGGAATTCCACTCCTTAGCTATATGCACAATTAATGTGTTTCCAAAAAACGTTTTGTGCGTGTAGGTGGGATAGTGGTACTCGTAATTTAGCATTTGAAGAGGTTTATAGGCTTAGAAAAACTACATTTTAGCATGGATTGTGTGAAGAGAGATATGAAAGAAAAGGGATTTAGTGACAGCATGATGGTTGACTGGATCGAATAGAAGAAAAAAAACGTGTTGCATCGACCCCAAATAACACGAGACAAGGTCAGGAAGAAGATGAGTAATAGACTGGAATTGAGTGCACTGTCTTCATTCACACATCTACATGTACACTAATATAATAAAGAGGTAAAGTTTGTTTTTATGTTTTTTTATTTGTAGGAGGTAATCTCTGAAAGTACTAGTCCAATTGCAAAAACTTTTGTTTTGTCATAAACCATAGTTGCAAAATAGCGTTGTTGATTCAAAGTTAATGAAATATATACCTTTTATTAATTTTAACAAACATCTACAATATTATAAAGAGATACAGTTTGTTTTGAAAGCTGCTTTATTCCTGAGTGACATGGGCTATATTTATGTGCGCAGGCGAAACCGCAGGTAAAAGCTACACCATATTATGAAACTGTAACAGGCGGATAGCATCTGTGATGGCCGAGCATAGAAAATGCGAGCACGGATGTAGATGTGTCCGAAATATTAGTCGAACTGTTTTGACAAATGAGCTAGCTGACAGTTGATCGTAGTGATGCTAATAGATGAGCCATACGATACTGTTGCAACGTAACTTGAACTTGTAAAGGGACCATTCACACTTTACCGTGTCTATGTTATTTAACTCTTGTTACATTACAATCAGATAGTGTTGACTGTATCAATATGAAAGTTATTTTAAATAACAAAGATATGAAAGATTCCGTGATCTCCTGTTATACGACATAAAATTAAGAAATCACAATCATCTAATCCAAACTTTTGCAGTTTTTAAAAGAAGAGTGAAAGAACACTATCTGTCCATTTTGTTATAGTTGCATATTAGTATGTATTATATTATTTAGTATGTATTTTTATAATATTTATTTTATTATGTGTTTGTTTATAATTTTATTAGTAAATCTTATTTTATTAGTATATCTCATCTTTTTTTTAGCATGTTATATTATTTCATTGTTAGCTATGTTTTTGTGTGTACTCATTTTCTTTTTACTTTTACACACAGTGTCTACTTCTCCATTTTCTCCAATTTTCCTTTCGCAGGTATGCTGGAAGAGATTTCTTTAGAAGTAAGCATCACCTTTGTACTATTCTTCTGTTTGTGCGCACATAAATGGTTAAATAAAAAATTAAATAAAATATACTATAAATGCGAAAATTCGTGTGAGTATGTATGTTTTACTTCTTCATGCACAAACGGGGAACGGGTTTCGACGGAAATTGGTACACGGGTAGCCCATGTTCTGGAAAAGCACACAGGCAACTCTTTATCCCGGGAGTACGTTCCTTTAGGAAAAATTTCTACTATCACGCAGGCGATGCTGCTAGCAGCAGCTAGTGTTTTTATAAAACAGAATGAACTACTGTTTTGACAAACGATGCAGACGTAAGTCGTAGAAAGAATAATAGTAAGTGAAATACAAGAGCTTCTGAATATACGACACTATTGTAATCTTCATTACAATAATGACACTTCAGAGCGCAACACGTCCAAGTCGCTGTCTACTTAAGTGCCATGATTAATAAGATGCAAGACCTGAGATCTACTACAAAACACTATTCTATTTTTCACAAGCAGTGACTAATTACTTTTTAACATGCATTTCGTTTAGCAGACATGTAAACTAGCAAATTCGACCTTCTAACCTTGTAACAAATACTACCAAATAACTCACACAAGCGTTGTATAAACTTGAAAACACATGACTTATGTCACAGCCGGAGATATATTATTAACATGTACTCTAGGCCAGTGTCTTGGACGACTATTTTTATACAGTGCCCAGCGAAACAATTGTGTAGAACTCTTTCGCCAATTGGAAAGAGTTGGAGCCAGTGACAGTTATAAATCGTTGTACATAAATATTTCCGAATGTCCCGCTCGGGCTGGGCGACAATGCCGGAATGAATCACAATAAGGAAGCAGAAGATAAAGCTTACTCTGTAGGTAAATGGACCAAATTGCAATCGCAGTCCGATATCTATAATACCTTTGTAAAGATTTATGACAATCTTTTCCTTGCTCTTGCTTTTCTATGGGAAGAATATTTAATAAATACCCCACCCAATCCTTCACCACTCTATCACCAAGGTCACCCATACACACAAAATGTTTTGGGAACACATTCATAGTACATACAGCTGCAGCAGTGGAATTCCCAGCCGAAATCTGTATTTCCTGATAGCTACTAACCTGGAAATCTTTAAGTCATTAAAGATGTAATGAACAGGTTACTTTTGGGCAAGCGGGATCTAACGTCGAACACACCATCGCTAACCATCAGGTGAGGTTGTGGTCAAGTTCGATTCTAATAACAGTTATAAAAAATTAGACAAGGTAAGCAACTCATTTTAAGACAAACATTTTCGCAAAGAAATAAGTAATTTTATATTGGTTCAACCTACTTTTCCGATGCCACGAATCAATGTGAAAACTATTAAACGTAACGATAAAGAATTTAAACATAAACTTATATTCGCCATACACGACGACATTATCGAGTCATAAATACAAATTTTGAAATAGGAAAGGTGAAAAAAATGACTTGTGTAACAAGTACCTATATATGATGAAAGAATCTCAGTATTTAAAAGTATTCGCTGTTTTTAGTTATTTACAATTTACTGTTGGAAGGACAATAGACACAATAGAAGAAGAAGTAGCTGGTGAAGTCAAGGATAATCTTGAAAATGCGGCCGATGGAGTGGACTATATTAACCGTGTTGCTAAAGGAAAAAGTGAGTTAGATTTTATCAAGGTTAATACAAATTCCAGTAAGTAACTGTTAAGTAACTGTAACTACTGAATGAAACATTTATTTTAGAAATCCCAAAGAGACCTGAAATATTAATGTTTACTGCTCCATATAAACTGTGTGAAGGAGGATGCAAAGAGGGTGACGGTGGGAACATAGCGATGCAGTTTCCTGTGTTCATCGGAAGGAGAGGTCAAAAAGCTTACAAACGTCTATTTGATCGAGACTTCAATGTCTTGCATGCAGCCAAAGATTCTGCACCTTTCAAGAAGAGAACGACTAAAGTTACAACGACTACTACACCGTGTATAGTTTTGAAAGTCATGGACACCACTACTACTACTACTACTACCACAACCACTACGACCACTACTACCACCACTACCACTACTACCACTACCACTACTCCCACAACCACAACCACAACCACAGAGCCTACAACCTGTCCTCCTATTATTCAATGTCCATATTATCCACCCGACGTGTGCTTGAAGAAGAAAAAAAAGAAAAAACCAACTACTGAAACGCCATATACGGAAGAAAAAGCTATAATTAAGGATCATTTGGATGACATTAAAACAGTGACAGTAGATGATAAAGAGACGGCGCTAAGGATGGCAATAAATGGCATGCCATCTCTTGAAGATACTGTGACAGGCTACAATTTCTACGATTATGAATTCCTACATCTTTACAAAAAAATGATCGAATAGAATGTTATAGAATAAAATGATACATCATTGTACACCAAAATAATTACATTTTTTTTAATAAGTGGAGTGAACTTGACTGATATTACGTTGTTAATTTGAACTGATTAAAAAATAGTAATAAAAGAGAATAAAAAAGTATTTCATAAACAAACTATATTTTTCATTCAATTTCTAAATAATGAAAAATATTTTTGTCTACAAAATACGTCTTTCAGTCTTTACTGAAATTTACATTTTATTAAACGAACAACTTCGAACTGTGATAACTTCGGTTTGAGTTTGAAAAATATACCTAAAAATATTAACTCGAAGAAAAAACCATGTTACGGGTTGTTTCAGGCGCGCAAAGAACATAACTCCCCGTCTTCAAAATCTGCGGTAGCTGGGAATTGCCCCAGCTCTAGATGGCCAGGTTCTTTCCTGCCGCACGCAGCTCGGGTATAAGGCTTCCCTGTCTCTCACGTTTTCCGCTATCTCCTTCGCTCGCATTACTGTTTCTCAGAAAGAAGGGAAGCTTCCACCAAGCTTTGACCCATACCAGAAATAAAATGCTAATAATTAAATTTTATTTCAATTTATACATAATTCCAACCGCCCCCCTCAAATAGAGCGGCAATTTTGTGGGTAAAGAAGACCCAATTCCTAAATTATACTTTGTATAATAATAATGATTGCAAATCTCAAATCAACAGCATCTAATCATCATTTTAGACGCCTACAGGTGTTATAATGTTATTATTAGATATAACCATCATCAATATATTACATATATACACATGTATTTTAGTCAAGAACATTGTCATATTTCAAAGAAAGCTTAAGGAAACGGAATTTAGACATGCTATGTTATTTCTGTCACTTGAATATAAAATATTTTTCTCGACAGACTATTTGCATCGCTCTTATTCTGACGTCAATGTTCTGGGAGTCGAGGCAGTCGGAGATTCCTTGGGACAAATGGTCGAGGTACATGCAGGAACCTATAGGAATGGAGCGCGTCTACCGAAGAGATGGAAACATTCCACTGACTATTAAATCACCTTCATTTGTGTGCGAATGTCCTCCTCACAATGGTAATTTTCAATACTCGTACTATGCTTAGATTACCTACCTAATACTTGAGAGATCTTTATTGGCCATGATATCGACAAGATTGTTAGTTTCTATTACCATAGATGAGGTACATGAGAGACAAATATTAAGGAGACTTATCTAATAGCGGCTTCGTGAGAGCAAATATGAAGAGTTAATATGAATCATGAGTTGGTATGTCCAGCTATGAACATGAGTATATGATGATCATCACTGATGCAGATTTAATATAGGACGATATACCATTTGTAAAAATAATTATTGTGTCAAAAACTTTTTTCAGAATGTGTCCTCGATTTCAAAATCAACAAAGACATGGTGGAGTTCCTCAATATGAAAGGAATTATAAAAGAAAAGGAACTTAAGGATATTCGAGAGGATCTGAAGAAAATAGAACATTCTGGTGGTGTTTATGTAAAGACCAAAGATAAAATTGAAGCAATCAGGAATAGACGAAGCAGTATAAATGCTGAAGAAAAGAATTGCTGCTGTCCTCCTAAGACAGTGTATATGCCTACATTTATAACTGAGCATAAATTCGACGAACTAGTTGATAAAATGAGAAAAGATAAAACTAAGTAATTCTTCTACCTATTAGAGTTCCTTTCTAACAAAAAATTGCGGGATGCGAAGTGGCGCAAGGATGCGTAGCGGCGTTGTGAATATAATTAGGGGGCTGTTTCCACTAAAGATGTGCGAGGCAGCGTGGAGCTGTAAAGATGCGTAGCGAAATCCTTTCAGCAGGAAGGAATCCTGCTCGTCCGCATCCGGTGCACACATTTTTTGCACGCTTCCATCATCAAATACCTTGCTCTGTTAATTGCCAACAGAAATACACCAAGTCTGGTTAGGAAAGAAAAAGTGATACCATTGGTGTATTTTTTTTTTTGTACACCTCCTCGCTACTTCGTCCATCTTTAGTGGATAATATGGAAACATTACACGGAACTTGACTGCAGCTGAGTGACAATGTGTTGCAAGCTATGTCGTGCCAAGCAGTTCTACTGGCACGATGTTTGTTTTTAATCACATAAAATATCCACGTTTGAATACAATTTCGAATTTTACTAATCTTCCATCTAACGTATGCCATACGTTTGTTTACCGAATCAACTGAGGGTAAAGAGTTTTGAAAATATATTTTACTAAAACATGCAATTGAAAATATTAACGCAAAACTATAGACATACTACTCAATATCGGGGGCCGGCGACGGATGAATTTCCATACAAACGTAATACCACGCTCATTTGCAGTTGGAGCATATTTCCAATATATTATGATGATATTCGGTTATAGACAATATTTATCTAGGTTTCTACGTCGAGAATATTAGAAATATTGTTCTATCTTTATCTTTAATACAAATCGCTTAATTTTCTTTTGTTTTTTTTTTTTTAAATAAAGACATAGGAACCTAGATAAATATGGTCTATAACCGAATATCATCATAATATGTTGGAAATATGCTCCAACTGCAAATGAGCGTGGTATTACGTTTGTATGGATATTCATCCGTCGCCGGCCCCTTAACCGCGTGACTCCACTAAAGTATCTACATGTCAGCTCAGTTCGGTCGTACACACGCCTCATACAATTAAATAAAAATGTATATTATATAGCATTTCGTTTTATTGTTTTCTTATCCAAACTATATTTCAAACGACATAAAATGAAACCATTCTTAGAAATAATAATGCTAGCAACTATACTGATGGGGTTTTCACTTCTTCACTTTTCTACCTGCCAAAAATTAAATCATGGTGATGCCTTCAATAAGATACTTCTGAACAACACTGAAAATAAAGGTATGTACTGTCTCGTATACAAATTAATTCATTTCATTCGTATCTGTAGTACTTTTATGCCAATTTATGCAATAGTTTGGCTGCTTGAGGCTATTGCTATAAGAGAAACTGACACAGGAATATATCTCACTCGCTGTTCTTAAAACCATATTACACACGAAAACTTCCGATTAGCACATATATTAAATAGTATTTGTGTAGTTTATACAAGTAACAAAAATACAACAACATGCTAGAAGTAACGGCAGTAATACCAAAAGATATGGAAGAAGTAGGAACTCAAACAGTAGTGCTAGTGAAGTTGAAGAAGAACTACTACATTTTAGGGACAACAGAAGATGGAGTAAAAACGACATCGCAATGGAAACAATGTAGTCATACAAGGGAAGTGACAGCCATGAACAATAATAATTAAAAAGAACCACAGAATCAGCAACAAAAGTGATAGAGTCCAGAAAGGAAGGATCATAGAAATAAATGAGGTTACTAACCTACTGTGCTTTCCTTCTATATGTGAAGCAATTGATTTTTGTTTCAGCTTGTTGTCCTAAACCACCAGTAGTGATACAACCAGTCATTATAAAACTATTTAGATATCCGAACCAAACTAATGGCTCATCAATAATGGATCAGCTGAAAAAATTGGATATAGGAAGATTTTTCGGATGAAATAAAACCAGCAACTTTCATTCTGCATTTTTATTTTTTTTAAATTGACATCTAAACGTCTGTTAACTATTGATTTGAAAAATAATGCACCATTACATAACCTGTGCAGGTGGAAACACAATAGAAAGTGACGCAGAACAAGTATCAGAAAAAATAAACAGAAATTTGCGATAAGTAGGTGCCAATAGAGTGCGATTAGGAGAAGCTGAAGTTTAAAACCAAACGCAAGGAACCATGTCGGTAAGTCTCTGATAGATTAGACACCGTGACAAAATAAATGATAATAATTATTGAGCAGAATAACACTAATTTCAAAATTATTATTATTTTTTATATTGATAGGCTCGTGCTTGACCACTATTTTGACTGATGGTAGGCGATGATGTGGTATATAATGGAGCACGCTTGCTTAGAACTAGCCATTCACTCCTGACTTAAAGATCCCTAGATTGCACAGACATCGGCATCTTTACACTTCCTATATGTGTTCCCAAAACGTTTGTCGTAACGTAAACGTATTCAGCTTTGTAGAATTAAGTTATAGTTAAAGTAAGAAACCGACAGGCTAGCAACTCGTCGAACTCGTCGTTTGAAATTCTAACTCGACGAGTGCATCATTACCAGTGATCCTCTTAGCCCAATTTCAATTGACTCAAGTGCATCGTACTGGTATCTGACAGATCTGTCTAATAGATTCGAACTTGCACTCGATAAAGTTTGACTAGCGATTCCGGCGTGATGTAATGTCTCCCTTCGCTAGGATTTCCGACTTTCTGGTATCCAGTTAAGCCTTTGCCTCGATATATAGCCCAAAATTGAGAGTAGATGTTAAGGCAATACCAAAAACAACAAAGTGGTCAGTTATCGGCACGGTTTCACCTCGGAAAGTTATAACATTGCAAAATTGGCACCTATTAGCGGAAAAAAGACGTACGGAATACCTGGGGTTTTTCAGCATTGAACTTACCCTTGTACGGTCACCACACCAGAACCTTAGCATCTGTTTTGCGAGCAATACGGCCTTTTTTGTTTATGGTGGGAAAATCATCAATGACAACCCACGCTCTCTCACGCACAATGGTCCAATAAGGACTAAGTGTGGAAACTAGACCACAAAGATAAGAAGATAACCTCCGCTCTTGGGGGGAGCGGGTGATAGTGTCAGACTGTTACTGACTAAAAACCCACATCCGTTCCTTTCGAAACTAACCCTGGCCCCGGTAGGCTTCGACCCAGCTAGGCCCCTGCTGTTGCTGACAATAGAGGAGTTGTTAGCAACAGCAGGTGCCTAGCTAGAGGCGCGCGGGAACAGTGCGCGCGGTCGACGATTTGGGGAGCAATATGGCCTGCCCTTTGCCATTAAGTTTTTTCGAGCTATACCGCTAACCAACATTATAAAGATAATACGCAAATAACACGAGTTTATTTGGTATGAATTATCTTCAAATGATGAGTCATGACCAATAATCCAACACCAATCCTCTTGTCATTACTTAAGAGGAATAACACTGTAATGCGTGGTGTCGAGAGTATTTGCAATTTAATTGAAATTAATTTTATAAACATAGCATAAATTATAAATATCCTACGCCTACATATTGGCATGAAATTACAGCAAGTAGTCCAGTTCATGAATCTCGTATATTCATAATTTCCATCAGATTATGATGTAAAGCAAAACACTAATTAATAAACGTTAAATAATCTATTTATGTTCGCCTAGAGCTACTCTGTGTGGGCCCATCTTACTCAAATAGCCGTCATGACTTTGATCACCTATTAATAGGTTTTAATTTAATTTTACAGTTATATTGAAGTTACAACTTTAAAAATCTACAATTAAAATTCGGTTTTATTTCTTATAAAATATATTTCCCCAATCAAATTCTAAAAATAGGCATAGGTACCAAGATTTTGAACCTTTAGATTTTTCCAGATTGGCCCACTCTCGTTTTTGTAATAATCAATAAATTCGAAAAGAAAAATAAACTATTTTCAGCTCAAATGGATTGTTCCCGTGTTACTGCTAACCCAGATCATAGTAATAACATCGCCGTCTATCACCGGGGTCACATATATGGACCACTTCGATTTCGAGGAGAGATACAGAGACGCCAACGAATGCAATCCGCTCTATTGGCATCCATTACATCTGCCACCCTACTGCGCAGAAGTCTTCGAGAAATTAATACGAGCCAGATTAGCAACCAACACTCCTGTCAGAATCAAGAGAAAAAGAGAAAAGAATAAACATCAGAATCATCAACAGGAGGAAATTTACAGTTTCCCTTTCCCAGTGTATCAAATAACTAGTGCAGAATACGAATCCTATAGACAACCTATAAGCCCTTACGCTGAAGTAATAGAACTTTTGAAGAGGGACATCGAGATAGACCCTAGTTCTCCAACTGTTACAGTGATACCGAACTTGGGTCCTGTCGCGCTATATAAACAAGGTATATCTAGGAAAAGTGAGAATATTATAAAAGCAATGGCAGAAGATTACGTCAAGGCTACTCAGAAGTGGTACAAAGAGTATTACAAAGCTCAAGGTAACTATCCCACCGAAAAACACTTATTCGTATACGACAGTGCGAAAAATAAAACTAAAACGGAAGAAGAGAAAAAACCAGAAGCAGAAAAGGAAAACAAAAATAAAGTTCATCGGGTGAAGACAAAACACGGTGGTGTCGTTACCATCATAGAAACGAAGAATTTAGACATATTTAAAGATAAACCATTAATGAAAAAAATACATTAATAGAATCTATTAAATATTATTAATCACTGAAACATTTTCATTTGCCACCTTACCAATGCTTTCAACATTCGTTTTAATCGATAATTACAAAATAGAATAACAAACTCTTCCTTAATTTAACTATTTAGTACAAGATACATAAAAGAAACCTCTTCCCTCATCGGTTAATTGATTAAGATTAATATTATATGCTAGATAATGCGTTCATTAAGACATTACGCAATAAAATTTGTTGTTACTTTTTGAAATCAATTACCCTCATTTGTTTTTTGGGAAAGTCGAGCGTCAGCTGAAAGATTGTGCCCCAAGGAACTGAAAAACTATACGTTGCCTTTTTTTGGTTCAAAGAGGAGGGTTGCCTCGCACAAAGAGGTGAGTAAATGGTCATAATTTATCCTCATCTGTTAATTAATCGGACTATGTATCAAATTTTATTCCTAATCTAACCGTTTTAGGTTGCCTTACCAAAAATGGTGTGAATAAAAGAAGACCAAAAAAAAAGAAGCAACCTATAGTTTTTCAGTTCCTTGGGACATATTCTTTCAGCTGATGCTGGACTTTCTCAAATAACAAAAAAAAAACTTGAGTATAAAGTTCCGTAGGCCATTTCTGGTCTTCTTCACCAGTTCCACTACATTCAATGTCCCTTTTTAACAGTAAGTGATTAAGTCCTTGATAAAAATATCAAAATAAGTATATACGAGTAAGTTGCCCATAATATTTAAGGGGAAAAAAAATCTCATATCGGTCCATAAACGACGGAGTTCGGGACTCCGTCGTTTATAATAATTTTTTTTTTTTTTTTAATTACAACTGAATTGAGAACCTGCTCCTTTTTTTTGGAAGTCGGTTAAATATACTGGCGATAGCCTGCTGCCATTTAAATCAAAACTAAAATATATGGCAACTTTGGAAAATTTTCTTTAGTGCAAAATGAGCAAAAATTCGTCATAGTTTTCAGAGAAAGTATTTCTTCGTAAGTGTATTGAAAAACGTCGTTTGATACACGTGCTTTGTCACCCTCGGCTCCATAACACACTTGCCTACGGCTCGTGCGGAATCCGCCTCGGTCGCAATGACATACTTTCTGCACTTGTATTATGCCATACATTTCAATTTAAATAGGAATTATAATTCTGTAGTTGGGTTTTAGTTTTTATTTTGAATTTATTTTTCCATATCTATGTTTTTTTAATTTATAGTAATCATTCTTAATTCCTAATTTAAATTAAACCTGAAAAGTACCACAATATTAATGTGCTTTCGATTTTTATGTAAAGATTGAGAATGAAAATGTACAAAATTTCAAAACTGTAATATGAAAAATCACATAGTTATGAGCCGACCAACCATAACTGACTCTTAACATTGTGATTTTTCATATTTTACTTTGTGATTTTTCACCAGGCTACCCGGGCGACAGAGGGGTTATTTGCTTCCGTACCCAGCTGTGCGCTGGCACCTAATGCCCACTATGACCCGCCGTGACCTGTTTTGTACTTACTGTCGGTGTTATCCTACTTGGCTACTTGTGACCTTTTTTAAATATTTTATGGAAAAAATATAACATGGTGTAAAAATTATTGGAATCAATTCAGTTATTGGTTCTGATGTATTCAGGTTTTGCAAAAAATGGGTTTAGGTACAATATTTTTTTTAATACATTTAAAAAAAAAATTGTACCTATACCTACCCATTTTCTTAGTTATAAATAAAGAAAGAAAAGTTCCAAGCTCTCCAATTGTTACAGTGAAGTTGAACCAGCGGCCTGGCCCTTTTCAAATCATAGCCCAGAAGACAGAGAACGTAGCCAACGCCATAGCTGAAGCTTACGTCACCATGAGGAAGTTATATCGGAAGAAATATGAAGAATATACCGCAGCAGTTGCAGCCCATCAAAAACACGAGAGTGACAAAAAGAAATATAATCTTAACAAAACAGATGGTGTAAAAGTAATCAAAATGAAAAATTGGGCGAGTTTGTAAATAAAATTTTATTCTATAGATCTTTAAACACGTTCTTTTAGATTAACTGAATTTCAAAATATTTCACTAAACCTATTTAAAATAGTTTTCCTGTAACTTATACACTTTGAGGCAATTTCTAGCTTATATTTTTTAAGGTGGGGTCATCGAGTCATCTAACGACTTCTCCCGTTCTATGGTGGACCGAGAGGGCGTGTCAGATTTTTACTGACTGAAACTACACCTATATCCTAGGACAACGAGTATCAGCTGATTTACGTCCATTAAAGATGTACTTGTAGATTGATGACTAGCCAAAATATTATCTATAATAACTAGTATACTAGCTTTTGCCCGCGCGGCTTTGCTCCCGCTCTTCCCTACTCCACCCTACTATACTCTACTCTACCCTACTGTACCCTACTCTACCCTACTCTACCCTACTATACCCTACTCTACCCTACTCTGCCCTATTCTAACCTACTTTACCTTACTCTACCCTACTCTACCCTACCCCATCCTACTCTACCCTACTCTTCCCTGCTACAGAACTCTACCCTACTCTACCCTACTATACCCTACTCTACCCTTCCAAACTTCACATAAACCATCTACTAAATAGTCCGAACAAAGCCTTAACATTTGGTTTGGATAGGTGAGCCCGTTCTTGAGTTATAAAATTACAACGAAAAGTGGCATTGATTTTTATATACTGTAGGTATATAGATTAATATTCCACAACTATCACACAAAGCCGTCTAGTCCCAAGCTAACAGAGCTTGTGTTAGTCCTAGACAACTGATAAACATACTTAGGTATATATTTGTAAATCATACATACTTAATATAGATTAAATGCACTCGGACACAGAACAAATGAACATGCTCATACCAAAATCATTTGTCCTGGGTGGGAATTGAACCCACGACCACCGGCATAGCTATTTCTTTCGTCGATCGCCTCGAGTTGACCACGGACTGCTCCAAATCTTTTGTTTTGATGTCATCTCAACGCTCAGTCACGTGGTCAGAACAAAGGAATAGAAGACGTGGCCGAATCGACGAAAGAGAATCAAAACGAAACGGTCGTAACTCGGCTAGGCCTGCTATTAAAAATACCCTTTCATTTGACACCACAATTTGACATATTTTGATTTTATTTTGTTGTAAATGGCCGAAGTGGTTCAGATCAAACATGTCTAAGAACCATTGCTTTCAAATAAAAAAAAACTGTATCCAAATCATTTCACCCGTTTAGGAGTTGCGGTACTTCAGACAGACAAGCACATAGCAGTCAAACTTATAAAACCCCTCTTTTTGCGCAGGGAGATAAAAATACAACATCTTATGTCTTTAAAATAGCTATTTTCTAATATATAAAAATCATGTGTCACAGTGTTTGTCATCCTCCTCCGAAACGGCTTGACCGATTTTTATGATTTTTTGGCAAGTCTGAGAATAGGTCGTAGGCTATTTTTCATACCCTTAGGTGATCACTGCACTATCATGAAGGCGAAGCCGTTAGCAACAGCTAGTTTAAAAATAAATTCCACTATTATTTCTTAAATCTCTTTATATCTGACATTTTTATATATGATGTCTAGTCCAATACTAGAAGTAAAAATATGTTTCAGCTAATGACTGCACGCGCACGAACTAATTACGGCAAAAAAACAATACTGTTTGAAGGACCCGAAGAATTAAAGAAATGTGAAAATATTAATATGTTTAAATTCAGGGTTCTGAAAATGATAGCTGACAGAGTGGACTGTCCGTACATGGTTCACTGCTGCGGATTACATGTACCTTGCCAGAATTTTATTTACTAACAAAGGTTATATTATTATTATTAAATCTAAATAAAAAAAAACATGTACAACATTATTTTTAGTTCATGCGAAACCTGAATATAGTTTATAAAATCGGTACTAAATGGATTCTAGTAGTTTTTACACCATATTATGTTTTATCCCAAAAATATTTAAAAAGGTTACAAGCTGGACACCACTAACACCAAGTACAACTCAGGTCACGGCAGGTCATAGCGGGTATTAGGTGCCAGCAAACAGCTGATTTCAAGTGCGAAACAACACCTCAGTCACCCGGATCACCCGGTGACTATGTATTTTTGCAGACATAATAAGCTTTGTGATTTTTCATGACACAGTTATGAAATTTTGTATATAGATTCTTTACGTAAAAATACTAGACATGTGTTTCGGGTTTCGCATATATTAAAACTAATGTTGTACAACCTATGACGTCACCAACACACCAGCCCCCCTAGCCAAGTTACAACCGTATCGTGTCGAATTCCGTTCTCCAATCGGTAACGCTTCGGTGTCAGCAATAGTAGAAAACGATAAGTGGGTAGCCATTTTGACGCGCCTGAGTCAGCCGCTCGTTCTACAATGTAGCGTTTGTTTATCAAAGGATGTAGCGTTAAACGTTGTAGAAATTCATTCTATCATTTTGAACGATGTGAACTTGGCTACGAATTTTCTATTCTTTTGTTCCGACCACGTGAATTAACGTTGAGATGATGTCATTCCCATACATTTGATTACTTTTCGACTAGCGTTAACGATTGCAGATTATCAACTTGGCTAGGGGTGCTGATGTGAATATTACAATACTTAAAAGGTAGTTGTATTTCACTTTAAGTGAACTGTAATTGTTCTTATGAGCATAAAATTCTTTAAACCTGTCTTCCTGTGCAAGAAACATAATAATGTATGAATAAAAGAAATAATAGCAATAGAATTTAATATTATGAATAATATTCAAAGGTTCATTCAAGGTGAAAAAAACCGGCTAAGTGCGAGTGGGACTCGCAAACGAAGGGTTCCGTAGCAAAAAACGAGCAATAAAAAGATACATTTGTTGTATGCGAGCGCCCCTTGGGCGGAGCACCGCCGTGCCCTCGTGGGGGCGATCGGCGGCGGAGACCTCTCGCGCCGGGCTCTGGTTGAGGCCATGGTCCGGAGCGAGGAGGAGTGGCAGGCGGTCGCCGACTTCTGCGAAGCAGTAATGCTCGCAAAGGAGGAGGCCGAACGCATCAGGCAACGGCGTTATCGCCGCCGCCGCCGCCGCCGGGATTCTGATCCCGATTTCCGGCCACCGTAGGCGCGGGCTTGCGGACAGTGAGCAATGGGTAGCTCGTTGTCCGGCCGTCCGGTAACTGTCCGGACCAAGCCCAAGTCGTCGACGGCGCGCACTGTTCCCGCGCGCCTCAAGGAGTTGTCAGCAACAGCAGGGACCCAGCCGGGTCGAAGCCTACTGGGGCCAGGGTTATCCGAAAGGGCGCTCGAGCCCCGGTATGAAGGCTAGAAGGAACGGGGTGGGTCTTTTAGTCAGTAAGAGTCTGACACTATCTCCCGCTCCGCCCAAGGGCGGGGGATGTCAATGCATGATTTTTTCCCAACATAAAAAAAAAAAAAAAAGATAAAAAAAAAGCGCCCCTTAAATATTTACTTTATTCTGTTTTTTAGTATTTGTTGTTATAATGGCAACAAAAATACATCGTCTGTGTAAATTGCAACTTTGTAATACTATAACGGTTCAAACTGACACACAGACAGACAGACGGACGGACAGTGGAGTCTCAGTAATAGCGTATCGTTTCAACCGTTGGGTACGGAACCCTAAAAAAATGTAGAATATCAGACATTCTCGATATCTTCAAACACAGGTGCAGAAATAAAAACTAATAAACTTTCAAGCATTGTAGTTTTAAATTCCTTTGTCTGCATTGAAAAAGATTCATTGTTCGATTCAAACTTGTAGGTTAGGTGTTTATAAAGCAGATGTTGGAAGTAACAACTTTAGTCTCAAGCTGTTAGGTCGAATAACATGTTTTACATAAAGTCCATCACACAATTAAAGGTATATTATTGTTCTATTTATTGTTCAGCATACACACTGCAAATAATTTATTTTCCGCCAATTTATATCGAAGAAATTACTGAAAATATAAGTACATTTATTGTTTCAAAAATTAAAAAAAAAACGGCTTAGCGCGAGGCGGACTCGCGCTCAGAAGATTCCGTACCGTTCGTAAAAAATCATGTTGGTTGTAAGGGAGGAATTTATTACTGTAGCGGCAACAGAAATACATCATTTGTGAAAATTTCAACTGTCTAACTGTCACGGTTCATGAGATACAGCCTGGTGACAGACGAACAGACAAACAGACAGTCCGACGGACGGATAGTGGATTCTTAGCAATAGGGTACTGAACCCTAATTAGGAACTTTAAACGTATAACGTCAAAATAAGATTATAAAATAGTGAGTTCAAATAGAATAAACTTAGACAAAAGTAGACAAAATATCAGGTTTTCTTTAAATTTTTAGGTACCTCAATATTAAACCAAAAATAACCAGCAAAATGATTAGCGTCGTGTTGACTTCTACGCCTACACAGGAATATAATATCAAAAGAAATAAAAATACATTTTTTAGTTACGGATGTGACCAAAATAGTCTAAAGTGCTTATTTCTTACAGTTCTTATTAATAGTGCTGTCACTGGAAGGCATAAAATGTTCAATAGACGGTACATTTTCCGAACACCAACGGAACGCTACGAAACCTGGCGAAGATCCATGCAATCCTCTCTACTGGTATCCGCAGCATGTTCCAGAATACTGCAACTTTAGAAAAATGTCTACTCCTCCTACGGAACCCTGGTCAGAACTGCCTATTCCGATACCGGTGCCTTTACCTGCGCCCCTGCCAATGCTCCCTCCTCCAGAGGTGCCCCCTCTAATAATGCCCCCTCATGTAATGCCACCGGGCCCTTTCCCGCCAATTCCAGTTCCTCACCCTATAATGCCGCTGCCAATACCTTTACCTTTTGGAATTCCCTTAGCTCCTACAAACGCAATGATTCCGGTAGCTGGAATACGTGTTCCACCTCCGCCACCTGCTTTCCCGATGCCAATTCCACCCCAATATCCGCTGCCCTACCCGCCTCCTTACGGGTCACCCTATCCTCCTCCTATCCCGGCTCCTTATCCTCCTTTTCCAGCCCCGTATCCAGGGCCATATGTACCACCATATCCTTCTCCGTACCCAATGCCACCTCTTAGCGGAATGGGTATGGTTCCCGGAATACCAGGCTTGGTTAGTCCTGATGGTGGTATTAACATAATGCCATTCTCGGATGCATATTCAGATATGTTAGAAAACCATAAGCAAAAAACGATCAGGAGACGACTACGAAAGTTTCTCAATGACTATGAAAGACCTCCATGGAAGAGTCGAAAAAATACTAGAAGACAGAATGAGAAGGTCGTTTTTGAAGAAGAGAAACTCAACGAAAATGCAATATTTGATGAGTGAAGAGATGTGATGAAGTGCATCGCAGTACAGTAATGTACCTAAATACGATGTGAGAGTGCTAATTATGATTGAAAGTTTTGTACTTTTTGTAAGGATCAATAAAAAACATTTAAGTAACAAGTTTTTATACTTGACTAGCTTCTGCCAGCGGCTTTGCTTGCGTGAATATAGTTTTCTCGATACAAACTTTAGACCCCCGATTCATCCTATTAGGGGATACATTTTGAAAAATCCTTTTTTAGTGCTCGTCTACGTCATAAAAGGAAGCCTTGTGCAAAATTTCACTCTCCTAGTCCTAGTAATTTTGGCTGTGCGTTGATATGTCAGTCAGTTTTTCCTTTTATATATATAAAACTAGTTTCTGCCAACGGCTTCGCCTGCGTGAATGTAGGTTTCTCCATACAAACTTTTTATGTTATTCCTTATACACATAAATTATCTTCTCTAAGAGATACTACACAACTGTGTTTTATTTGCTGATGATACGACTGTCAACATTGAATGTAAAAATTCAAATCTTTATGAATCTGAAGTAAATTAAACTCTTTGTTCAATAGTTGAATGGTTGAAAGGTAACAAATTAAAAATAAATATTGACAAGACAAAACTCATATACCTACTTCAAAACGACTACTAGCCGAAAAGAGTGTCATTTTATTAAAAGCCTTGACCATGATAAAGAAAAAGAAATGTATGAAATTTCTCGGTATAACTTTAGACGCACATCTCACATGGAAGGATCATATTGACAGTATTTGTAAGAAAATTAATAAATTCGTTTTTGCTCTACGAAAGGTCAAAAATGTAACAACGAGAGAAACATCTCTAATGATGTTATGTTTGTTCACTCATTCGTTATGGCATTGTAGTCTGGGGTAACTCTTCAGAGGCAAACCGGGTTTTTACAGCGCAGAAAAAGTGTCAACTCCTCAAAATGCCAGTCCCTAAATTAAAACTAACTGACATAACTGTGTATATATGGCGCCACTTATTTACAACTCCTGACCCAAAAATATATTTCCGAATTACCATAATTATGATATATTCTGTCGTGTTTTACGGAACTGGTTGATAGAGGAAAGCTTTTTATTCAGTAAAAGAGTTTTTGAAGAAAAGTTCATTTTGTTAGTTACAATTTTTTTAAGGATGCATAATTTTTTATTCATATTTAAATTTAATCTATTTTGACTTTTTTTTTCGGTGAGAAAATCATCTAATGACATCCCCCGCTCAAGGGCGGAGCGGGAGACAGTGTCAGACTTACTGACTAAAAAGCCACTCCTGTTCCTTCGTTGCCTTTCGTACCGAGGCTAAGCTATCTTTCGAAACTTACTCTGGCCACAGTAGGTTTTGACCCAGCTGGGCCCATGCTGTTGCTGACAGCTCTTTGAGGCGCGCGGGAACAGTGCTCTCCGTCGACGACTTGGGCTTTGTCCGGATAGCTACCGGACGGTTGGATAGCGGGCTACCCATTGTTCGCCGTCCCCAAGCCCGCGCCTACGGTGGCCGGAAATCGGAATCGGAATCCTGGCGGCGGCTGGGGCGCTGTGAGCGCCACCGTTGCCTGATGTGGTCCTACTCTGCTTCGCAGAAGAAGGCGACCGCCTGCCACTCCTCGCTCCGGACCATGGCCTGTACCAAGGCCCGGCGCGAGAGATCGCCGCCGCCGATCACCCCCACGAGGGCACGGCGATGCTCCGCCCAAGCAGGGCACACGTCCAATGTGTGCTCCATCGTATCCTACAGGCGTTCCGCACAATGGCGACACCCGGGCGTCGCTTCCGCACGATTTTCGTGCAGGAACCTTCCGAACTTATCATGTCCGGTGAGATCCTGCGTCATGCGAAAGGTGAGGACACTGTGTGGTCTGTCCAGCCACGCCTCTAAGAGGATCTATTTTGACATTGTAATATCATCAATTTTGTTAACTTCAATTATATGTTAATCAATTTTCATTAATTCGTGTTTTTATAAATTCCATTTTTTAAATATTTGCATACCTGTAACTTAGGTGAAATATGACTCGGTCTATAACTGCCACTGTAACAACTCCTCTACCATATTTATAGGAAACTAGCTTTTGCCCGCAACTTCACCCGCGTACAGTCTATTTTTAAATATTAATAAATGGAGTACGTATTCATACTATAAAATTTGCTCAAAATAAATCTATGAATTTATTTCGAATAAATCGCATGTAGACACAGTTGTAACGCAAATATCGTTAAGACATACAGCGCACCCTTTTACCGGACGGTTATTTTATAATCCGGACATTCGTCGTATGAACATGAACGACGATTATGTTCACGGCGGAAACCTTTCAGGATTAAAAATACTGTTTGCCGGTTTACCTGAAATTTGTTTTAAGAAATCTGCACACTACAGTTGCAATATGTTGAACTTTTTAGATTTTCAAAAAATGATGGCCGTGTA
The DNA here is from genome assembly GCA_910589285.2 of Mythimna ferrago. NCBI lineage: Eukaryota > Metazoa > Arthropoda > Insecta > Lepidoptera > Noctuidae > Mythimna > Mythimna ferrago. The sequence goes on along the minus strand of OU342673.1, from coordinate 18,546,710 downwards.
TCCCAAAATAAGGGAGATATGCATTTATATATCGCCAAATTCTCACATTTTGTAAATTTATATTTTAGTAATATACATTTCAATGATACTGACCACAGACTGTCAACAGACTATCTGCACTGTGCAGATGAAATGAGTCATCATCGTATCATGAGAGATCTCCACCAATAGATACAATTCACCAATTTAGCGATTTAAAACTCGATGAGTCGACGAACGCTTACGCGGTTTTTTTAACGGCGACTCAATGAGTTCGCGTAACCGTTGAGGGGTTTAAATCAACCAAACTTATATCTTCAGACAATACAAAGAAAATATTTTCCCTACGGTTACAAATACCTACAATGTTTTAATGATTAACGATGCTAAGTCAAGACACGACACATTTCTCGGTAGGGACAGTTTTATTTTAGACTAGCGTACAAATACTTGTGGAAACGACAACTGTGAACTGCGCAAGAGTGATGGATCGCGCGCGTTGACGGAAGCGCGCCAAAAATGTGTAGCGGGCTTTTTTTTCATGGTGTGCCAGCTCCTGATCACGATCTCGTCCGACGGAAAGCGGTGTAGCGGCTCTGTACCACTACAAATCACACCTAACGTCACACAAAGTCTACATCACGCCAGCTAAGTTTCCCGCGAGATTTAAAGGTACGACTACCCGAAAATCATTGGGTAGTAGTGGTCCACTCAGAACCAACGCCCGTCTGGTTGGAAGATCCACCTTTTCAATGGAGATTTCGCAACTTTCCATGCTGTTCCGCATACTTCTATAGATGATGTATGCGATAGAAAGAGTGAGCCATACAACGATGTAGGTACTCTCTTGCATTGAAAGCTGACAAGATATACGTGATAGGGAACACAGATGTCAGTAAAAAAATACACACGTCGGTAGTTGATGCACACAAAAAACGTGAAAGTGAAGCGCTTATTACAACTAGTTGGGATACCTACTGGTCTGAAACAGTAGTAAAATAATATAAAAATAATAATAATCCACAACTATCACACAGCGTCGTCTAGTCCCAAGCTAAGCAGAGCTTGTGTTATGGGTACTAGACAACTGATAAACATACTTATATATTTCTAAATACATACATATAATAGATAAATTACACCCAGACACAGAACAAATGATCATGCTCATCACACAAACATTTGTCCTGGGTAGGAATCGAACCCACGGACTCCGGCATAGCAGTCAGGGTCACTAACCACTACACCAACAGGCCTGTCAAAAATTATGACGGTGTGCGCAAAATAGATCTCTCTAAATTTTACGGTTAAAATAATAATTATATATCCGCCATTTGCGAGAACTTCAGGACCGGTTCTTAAGAAAGGCATAAAGCAGTCATCTTATTGCTGTAATGGAGACGATGAATCCACTATGGGAAGCCAAGGGCCGATCGATCTGGTAACGCTTGAAGAAAGTGTATTACCAACAAGTTCTAAACATGTTAATCAATAATACAATCTAAAATAATTTGGTTAAATAAGTCAGATTTTTCTTAGACGTCTACTCAGAAATGTTTTTTTCCGCGCCACTGTGGTACAAAGCGAGTGTATTACACTGTTAAAAACAGTATTACACTGTTTTTCACTACATTATACTTTATACTGTTGAACAATACAAAGTATACAAAATACTGTTTTCAGCATCAATATTCTTAATACTACACTATAGTTTGTAAGTGTTACACAAACTTACGGCGGGTTTCTGAACTGAATATTTAGATTTAAGAACGTCTCAAACCATATCTACTTTAATGCCAAATTTTGACAGCTTTTAAGTCTAAAGTAGAGTTTGAGAAATCGGGCATTAGACTCTCATACAATTGTTTTTTTTATCAAATCAGAATAATAAGTTTCAGAATGAATTTGTCAACGTTTATTCAATCATCAAGACCCTCACTGACACAGACATGCGAGTGTGTGAGATTCCAGAACATAAAGGTGCTAACTTCGTGTGGACAATTAATAAAAAATCCTCATTTATTTTTATTTTAGTTTAATAGTATGAAATTTAAAAAAAAAAAGACTGTAAATTAATAAGATGTGCGAGAAGCTCTAAAAATATGTATTTAAATCATTAAATAAATAAAATACTGTTCATTTTTAGGGTTCCGTACCTCAAAAGGAAAAAACGGAACCCTTATAGGATCACTTTGTTGTCCGTCCGTCTGTCTGTCAGTCTGTCTGTCTGTCAGGACCCTTTACCTCGAGAACGCGTAGAGGTATCGAGTTGAAATTAAAACCATATACTCATATCTACGGTCCCTTCAAGCTGAGAAAAAACCAAACTTCTAAGTTAACGAATAAAAAAGATACGGCCGTTTATGCCGCAAAAAAAACGTATATTTTGATACTCTCAAAGATCGAAATTCATAGGGTACTTTCCGTTAACCCAGAATCCTGAAATTTGGCACAAAGCAAGGTCTTATAGCACAGGTATAGAAATAAATCTGAAAACAGTAAATTTGTTGTTACCAAAACCACAAAAAAGAAAATATGCAATTGGGAAAAACCTTCGAGACTCCATTCGGGAGTTGTAGTTTGCACGAAACCCTCAGTGCGCGAGTCCGACTCGCACTTACCCAGTTTTTTCTAAAATACTGTAGAATATTATTAATAATAAAATATTTAATTAATTAATTCTAATAATTAAATGATTCTTGCAAAAAAAGTGGCAACCCTATTTACAGTTAACTTAAAATTTCTTGCAATTCAGTCTCGATGTGCATCGACAGTCCCCTTATAATCTCTGATGTCTCAACAGCGGCTTCCTCTTTCCTCATTATTTTAAAAGAATAACAATAGGGTCTTATTTCCCGCTCGTCTTCATAAGAATCGACAAATTGGGACCATTACGATCCGATGTAAGGCTAGGCTTTAATAAACGTGAAATAATATCTCTAAAATGTCTCGTCGTTTACTTGCATGTATTTACTAATATAATAAATAAGCGACCTATTCCAGCTTCGCATGGGTGTCATAAATATTTGGAATTCTCGACTCTTTTCTTTATATAATATATATTTTACACGTAAATCTTCCTTATGAGCCACTCTGTATATTGATGTAAATAATTCAATAGTTTTTCAGTTTTTCATGAATAGAGAAATAGGCAAACAGAGAACATAGGGGATCAAACCTCGCCGGATCATAGCACGTAATGTTTGCTTTAAATTTTGACGAAAAAAAATTTTGGGGTACGCCATACGCCTTGCACGCTTTTAGAACGAAACGGTAGTGTCACGCTCGGGTCGATGACGCTACAACGTACTTGGTCGCAGTCGGACGGTGATGCTGCCTTGCGTTTAGCCTTACATCATCGTCTATTGAAAATTTGAATTCCGTTCAATAATGTCTATGCATTTAGTTGTTGACGGCAGATTAAAACCATATGTTGTTTATAACGTAACCGTAGCACTGTAGCCTTTCATTGTAGACATTCTCACACCCCAGCTGCCATCACAGGGGACGTACCGGGCATCAGGGTCGCAGGGTAAACGGCGACTACCGTAGACGCAGGCTTGTGTACGACGAGTAATGGGTGGCTCACCATCCGACCATCATGCAAGATCCGCCCCGATCGCCTCAAAGATATGTATGTCAGCAAAACCGTTGGGGCCCAGTAGGGCAACAGAGAATTTCTGGAAGGGCAGCCGTGGTCCTGAAACGCAAAGGGCAACTGAGGGAAAGCGGTGTGGTTTTAGTCAGTAAAAGTCTGACAACCCCTCAATCCACTTTAGACTAGGAGAAAAGACACTGGATGATTCCTACTTCAACATCAACACGGCAATCCGATCTTTATGAGCAAAAGAATATTATAAATCAATGCAAAACGAAAATTAAAATTCTTAATATTCATAAAAAAAATGCTTGGCCAGCGCCCATTTTTTGCTTGCCTGTAGTAATAATTTTATGCTACAATTTTTATTTCTCGCAGTGCTTCTGTACGAGGTAAACAATTTGAAATACCAACGTGTGAACTCGCTATGAACATTCGTGTCGCGTGCGGATTTGTATAAGAATGCTCATCGGTTTATTATGGAGCCTTTGCCGGTGCAATTTGGTTTGGATTCGTCGGAACTTCTCTGTTATGTAATGGAAGCTTGTTTTACTAGTGTACGGGCATATTTTTGAAAACCATCCGTTTGGGAAAACCCGTACGGTGTCTACACTTACATAAGTCGATGGCTCGGAGATTTTGTATATACGCATACGCTCCTAACTATAACATCGGCTCTATGGCTAGCGAGCCGTATAATATACGTAGCTGGCCGTATATCCAGCTAGCCGTATATCCAGCTTGCCGTATTTCCAGCAGGCTATATATCCAGCCGGCTGTATATCCAGCTAGCCATATATCCAGCTAGTCGTATATCCAGTCAGCCGTATTTCCAGCAGGCTGTATATCCAGCCGGCCGTATATCTATCTAGCAGGCCGTATATCCAGCAGACCGTATATCCAGCTAGCCGTATATCCAGCTAACTGTATATCCAGCTAGTCGTATATCCAGCAGGCCGTATATCCAGCTAGTCGTATATCCAGCAGGCTGTATTTCCAGCTAATCATATATCCAGAAGGCCGTATATCAAGCTAGCCGTATTCCCAGCAGGCCGTATATCCAACGGGCCGTAAATCTAGCAGGCCGTATATCCAGATGGCAGTATATCCAGCAGGCCATAAATTCAACAGGCCGTATATCCAGCAAGCCGTATGCACAGCCGGTCGCATGCCCAGCAAGCCGTATTCCCAGTGGGGCCTTGGCATTTTCCAGTGTTCAATTTTCCCAGCGAGCACAAGCTCAAGTGCGCCAAATTCTTACAACCTCATCTATGATTATAATGGTCTCACAAGCTCTTGACTGGCCCGAAAATCTAATCTTACATTCAGCAGGATTTCATATTCTCGTATCACATGAGAACATTAGACCGACAAGCTTGTCAAGGTACTAATTAATAAAAACAAGTAGGTATTCTTAAACATTTATTTCCAATTTGAATTTAGATTTAGTCAACAAACACAAGAATAGTAATAAATTCTAATAACGTGACATGGTCTGATTTTATATAATTTTGATTTTAATACTATAAGCGTTGATAACATGAATAACAAAAAGGTAAATTACTAAATCTACTAGACTTTACTACTAATTAAGTATGTAGAATATAATGATGTAAAATGAATGAGAGCAGATAGTGTCAAACTAATGCCAGCCATATACGGTCAAACCTGTCGTCCAATCGGTATGACCGTGATGAACAGATTTGACCGTGGTGTGGGAGTGGATCGGTATGACCAACATGTTGTCACTCCCACACACGGTCAAATCTGTTTGATCAAACATGTAGCGTCATACCGATTGGACGACAGGTTTGAACGTGTATGGCCGGCATTAATTAACTAGTGGAACTAAAATAACGGACAACATGCTAACGAAAATGAGGGATGGACGTATACATCTTAAACAACGTTAGTTTTAGTATATGCGAAACCCAAAATACATGTCCAGTATTTTTATGTAATGAATCCATGTACAAAATTTCAAAACTATTTCATGAAAAATCACAAAGTTATAAGCTTGTTATGTCAGCAAAAATACATAGTCACCGGTCCATCCAGGGGCTTAGGGGTGGTTTTGCACTTGCACCCAGTTGTTTGCTAGCTCTAATGCCCGCTATGACCTGCCGTGACCTGTGTTGTTCTTAGCATCCCCGCATACGGGCCTAAAAAAAGCGCCGCCACACGCCAAAAACGCTAGAAGCGGCCACAAAAAAAAGCTATATGCGTCCGCAAAAAACAGCTGAAGCGCGCGACACCTTTTGTCCGGAGAAGTGTGCGGGGAAAGTTAGCCAGCGGTGTCCAACTTGTGACCTTTTTAAATATTTTAATAATAAATAATATAACATGGTGTGAAAACTATTGGAATCCATTCAGTTACTGATTCAGAACAAACTATAATAATATTCAGGTTTCGCATAGCCGCCTGTTTATACGTACAAGGCATAATGACAGCTAACCGCACAGTCAGCTGTAGTATCTACTTGTAATTAAAAGTAATATTTTTAACCTCATTAAGTACCGTAAAACGCGGCGAGTAGAAACAAAACTTTGGTTTGGTTATTCACTTTGATACCATATTATTGCCCTCTAACAAAGCATCGACTGTTTAGATTAACAATTCATTAATGAATTGATTATTTATTAAATGGTGCGAAAAATATTCAAATATTGTGAAAATATCCTTTGAAGTTTTGTTTGTATTCACCCCATTTGACTATATATGTATCTGGGACGTACTTCGTTCTTACCGACAATCAATCGATGGAAAAAAAGTGCGACGGTGGCATATAATGTCGACTTTGTCACACAAATTATTATTATTATCCATTTATTTATCTCAAGACCCTGCCGACCCTTGATATTCTTATTACTGATGGACACCCCACCCCTACGCATAAAACGTTTTGAGAAAACATTCTTTGTGCGTACAGCTGAGTAGTGAATTTCTCAGTCGGAGTCTGTGTTTCCTGATAGCTACAACCTTGGGGTATTTAAGTCAAGAGTGAATCTCCTAGGCTAGCGACCTCCCTCTTCGACCACATCACCGCTGCTTAGGTACCAGTAGTTGAGATAGTAGTCAAGCACGAGCCTATCAATAATAAAAAATAAAATAAAGCCCATAAGTATAACTTAAGAATTTCAAGCATAAATACGATATTTTTACTTAATTGTTCGAGAGTACACACGCGATTGTCGATTAAAGAATCACAAAGAGAACCGTCCTGTCTGTCACATCTACAGGGTTTTACTAAGTTATCTAATTCGACTCGGTACAGTAATCTACAGTGAAACAATTGAAAAAAATTTTTGTTCTTTCATCTTGCTTATTTGTTTTATCAACACGCCAATCAAAATGAACAAAAGCAGCCCCGTTAATAATAATGTGATACTTTGACTAAATTCATTTATCTTAAATTAATATTACTTCTAACAGAAATACCTTAATTCATTATATAATTTAGTGCAATACTATATAGGTACACAATATCAGTAGGTTTATTATGTTTATAAATATTGCTATCCTATTTCCTTACTCTATGTATTGGACGGAATTCCTGAGGGCTCCAGATATATACAAATACCTTATATTCTAAAAAAATCTATCTTTATTTATAAATTTTCCTTATAATTAAAATTGTAAGTAGTAAGGTAGTCAAATGTGTAAAAATATTTACTGCGGTTTATTCTAGGTAGTTTTAAAAGGTGATACAAAGTTAGGTACATTTATTAATACGTTTGACCAAACAGTTTTGTTGATGTAAAAAGTGCAAATGTTCAGTCAGAGAAATGAATTGTTCATCAACTTGACGTTGATTGTCACTTGCACTTTGTGAAGTAACAAGTTCTATTGGTCTATGAGTTAGATAGCCCCGATTTCTGATTTAAGCAATTGAAGTTTTAGCCTGAAAATCTCTCAAAATTCGACGTTTAAGTATGGTTTGAGACATGTTTCACTCAAAAGTCTTAAATCAGAAAAGTCACTTAAGTTCATTTCAACTCTAGCAGACATTCCATTTGTTGGAATTTATTGTCAAAAGTACAGATACAATTTATTTTTCTGACTTTACATTAGTAATATTTTTCGACCGTCTCATTTCCGTTATAAGAGCCATAAAGATCGCTTAAATATCGTACATACAGGTGGTAACATACTTATTAACGTAATCCGCAGTTAATTGGACGCCATTGTTAACAATAGCTCTTCCCTATCTCACCATAATTTGAGAGCATACACAAATGTACTTATGATCTTAAACATGCAGAATGATGAGAATACCATGTATGAAGAGGCCCTTTAAATACGACGAGTAGGAATTCATTCTTCGTGAGTAGTACGCTAATTAATTGCGGATTTATACTCCACCGTATTTGGCAGTGGGATTCAAGTTTCGAATGAATCACTTAGGAACACCAGGTGGCGTTGGTTTCATGTTTGGCACTTTTACAGTGAGCGATTTTTTTTACAACGTCAGTGTGTTAGAGTAAAATGTAAGTCTGTTAAATTCTATAGCTGTCGTGGGAATATGCTGACAGGATTATTAAAATTAATGCTTAAAAATACTTACTTTAATTAAGTGCATTAATGCCGCAAGAGTCATTAAAAGTCTTAAGTAGAATTCCAGCTTTTTGTCTATCTTATTTACCTTTTACACCATACCTTAGACCTATACCAGATACATTAAGTCGTTAAAACCTAATTTAACTAAAAACCTATAATTTCTAAGTCTGTGATGTCCCAAACAGTGGATCGAAAGTTGCAATCGTATGCTTTGTGATTTTAAAATCACCCTGTATCTACGGGTCGAAGTACATCTAACTTAACTAACTTTAAATTAAAAATCTTAATCTATAAAAATGTGCAATTTTCATCTAAATTCTAGTGGAATGTAAAGTATGGACGGTTTAAAATGACTTAATTACTTAAATAATATATCTTATATCTACTGTTTTAAATAGTTCTATCTTTCATTTCCTCCCTATATTTACTAATACTAAAATGTGATGCAAATCTAACTTATATCTACAAACCTGTACGACTCTTCGCAAACCTTTCAGGTCAGATGTTTTAGAATGTTATAATTTTTTTCTTCAAATCAGCAATCATATTAATTCAATTTGTTGAGAACATATCCCTTATAAGAAAATAGTTATTTATGTATATCAAACTAAATAATAGGTACGTACTCCGATGGTTTGTAATACTGAGGAACAGATGTAAGTAGCTTACGTTCTGAGAGATTAAAGAGGAGCTAGGGGAGGGCGCGTTTACTCTTGCCTTGCTAGTGCTGGAGCAAGTGCTAGCTTGATATAATCCTGTCCTGTGGTTAATGTACTTGGACAAATATGATTTAGTAATGTAGCTGGTAAAACATAGTAGAGTATGATTCTGACTATGGCAGCATAATATTTATATTGTAGACGTCTAAATGAACCTTCAAGCTAGAAATACGCTCAGAATCATATACGAGCAGCACTAATTCCTCTCATACAAGTACAAAAGGATAGTTTATGCACAAAGGCGAGCTTAACCTAGAATTTGGGTTTTCTTCGTTCATGGTTAACCCGCAATGTGCCCAAACGGATTTGAAAAATATTTTCCTTAGGTTTGGTGAGTTCCTGACAAGTTTCAGGTGCCAAGGATTCCTCAGCGAAAACATTAAATAAGATTAACGATATGTAATAACTAAACCTTTGTTTATTATTGCCTGTCTACAATTTGTTTTGCCTTATTTGTTATGGAAAATAAATGTCGAAATTGTGATGTTAAATTAGATAACTTTTTTTTTCATAAGTACCCACCTTAATTAAATATGATATACTATTCTATTGCCATTAAGTCATATTTATTTTATATTATTGTAACATTAATCCCTCGTAAGTACCTACTTCGATATTTCTAATTACACCATTATAACTAATGCTACTTCCGAGTCATGAAGAACCTAGTTGCCCACTTAAAAAAAGAGAAGAAATTTGAACTAAAAAGTTGAAGCGAAACGCCTAATGTTCTACAGAGTAGTCTTAACCGTATATCTTAATTCAATAGAAAATGAAAAGTCCTTATTTAAAAGCAGACGCCTCAACACTGACTGGGGGCGATTTATTTAGCAAACTACATCTGGTCCAGAATAAGGAGGGAAGACGAGGGATCAGGAGGCCAGGGGTCGCTCCAACTGTGCAGGTTTGTGCAATCGAAAAAAAATACTCCACTTCCCATCACTAACTCCTTAAAAACAACTAATATTTCTCGTCTAAAAATAAAATAACTGTGCATTCGTGAAAAGAACATCGATGAGGAAGTACCGATCTAAATAATAACTAACCATATTAATCTATAAAGCTATTTATAAGCTCTACTGACAGATCATCTACCGATATAGATATTAAACACAATTTAAAATTATTACCGAAGAACAATAACTTCGAATCTAAGATTTTAAAAGATATTGTTACATCAAGGGATTACCCGATTGCTTTTAAATTCTATAACGGCACAAAAGCAAAGTAGTATTTACAGAGACACGAATGATCAAAACTTATTAGTAAGATATGAGACCAAACTAGAAAGGGAAGACGATGGATTAGGAGGCCAACATTCTGGTCCCTCCGACAACGGTGCAGTTCTGTGCAATCGTAAAATAATCTCCTCTATGCTTCCTAAACTCAAATTATAACAAAACGGACCTAAATCAGAGATTAACCGTGTTCTGGTGAAATTGGTTTCGAAGACGAAGTTTAAATAATCCTTAGTTAACTATTCACAAAAATATCAAAATTTACTAACAAATTCACTAAAACTTCATGAATATATAACTGAAAAATTATTTAAGTAACTCACGTCCATTTGTATTTAGTAAGGTCTGACAAAAAAGGAGAAAAACCTTTACGAGGAGACTCGGTATGATATAATAGATAACATTCCCAAAAAAATTGTAAGTATTTAAGAAAAATTTCATTGTAAATATAAAAAAACTTATAAAAATGCAGGAATGTTACCAATTTTCTCCAAAGTCATTTTAAAGTAAAATATAAATATAATTACAATGCTTTTGACAGCGACTTACAGTTAGCATTATTAACAAAAATTAAGCTTATATTGAATTATTTCGAAAAACACAACGAAATATAAATTTAATTTCGAACACATAACCGATGTTTTATCCCCTTAAAAATTCACACTATTTTTGAAAGACCTTGCGTACATCTCACAGTTATAATGGCGAATGCCGCTCACGGGCCGCTTGCGAGCGGACACGCGTGCATTTCGCACATGCCTCGTTCGTACGAAGCCCCTGCGTCGCGCGCGCTTCGTACGAACATGAAGTGCACGCGCGCAGGTCCCTAGCGGCTCGTGAGCGGCGCATTTGCCAGATCTGGACGCACCATTACATACATAAGTGCCGTGGAACTGATCACTAAATATCGGAAAACGGCGATTCCGAGAGCACTATCTTCGGCCTCTTATTGTTTATATCGTAAAGCAATAAAGACAAACTTGAAGAGACCAAAACTCTAACGAAAACCATTATTATACTTAATCATAGTTGGACAAGTCGACAAATACGTCTTCTAATTTCAAACTAGTCGTAAAGTCAGACTAAGATATGGTTGTGATAGCTAGCAATGGCAACTTTTCCTGATCTTACGTAAATGCGACGGAATACGAAGAATACGGAATAATCAACAAGAAAGTTATTACCAATTTGTTGTAACAAGAAACTGAAAAGCAACACGAAAACATAAACTGGATGCCAATAAGAGGGTCTACATTTGTGACACTTGACTGACCATACTCTGTGACTATAACATTGATTACGTGCTTATATTCCACGCGTTACAGACATTGTCATTGGTACAGTTCGGTGAAAAGTGACAAATGCGGGACCACTCTAATTTAACCATACTATTGTTGGTCCAAACAGTACGTTTATATTTTCTAAATTCAAATGATTAGAAAAAATAATAATAATATAGATATTTATGACGTAAGTAAACATCTGGCTAATGGGATGGTGACGACATGACTATTTTTAAAAACAATACCAACCATCTTAGGAATCTTCTTGTTTATATTGAACAGATAATAAAATGTAAATTTAAGGAACCGAACAAAACCATGTTCAAGCAGTACTATCATGCAACAGAACTTGAAATACTGCTTGGAATGGAAATAATAGCAATTGGCTGGTACGGTTAGTAGATGTTACATGGGATATCTCACTGACTGTAAAGTTAGACAAATGTATTGTCATATGAGCGTCTAAGGACTACCTAGCGCGATCATTGAAAAAAATCATGCCCCGTCCAATGCTAAACTGAAATAACTAAATGAATATCAGAACAAATAAAGACAGGCACAAGAGACGGTTGAGCTGGTTATTTCCAAATGGATTCCTATAAGACACATTTGAATAGACCTCAAACCTCAATTTGCCGCTTATCAGTACTGCAGTAGAGTGATATATTACCGAAGTGACAAATATGGAACCAACTTAAAAAAGTTTTCAAGAGCTCTACTTTAACATATAGTAAACGTTCTTCAATGACAAGAGACGATCATAATGAAGTGGTTGAAAAAATACTCAAGATAAAAATATTAAGACGATGATTGGCTTTGACGAGGCTATTAAATATTGTTATTATTCATAAATCAAAAGAAATAAAGTCAAAAAGGCAGATGAAGTTACTGATCTATATTCCAACTATAATCCTGTTAGGAACGGATCCTAGCGATAAGCACAAACAACATGATTTTTATATTTTTAAGAGACTATTACTGAAACCTACAAATTGAAGAACTAAGGTAGGAAGACCATGGATTCAGGGGCCCTAAAGGCAATTCCCATTTCGCCAATATGTGCAAAGCAAATATCATCAATAGAATTATGGTTATAAACACAACTACAGGGTAGGAAGACGATGGATCAGGAGGCCAGGGGCTCGCTCCGACTGTGCAAGTTTGTGCAACCGTAAAATAAACTCCACTTGCCTTCTTTATCAAATAAGAACGAAATAAAAATTAAATAACTGTGTACTAGTGAAAATAATACCGATAATGATGTACCAGTGAAGCTTAACTTATATAACCTAACTACTTTTTTAGATTCGGATATATATTTACAAACAGAAGTATATTTTATTGATTTAACAAACTACGTAGCAAACTACTTTTTTTGGATTTTTTTAGTACTTTTTTTTTCATTTTGTTCGTGCCTCGTACGAACTGCTCTAAAATCGTGACTTAAAATTTACCTTAGTTATCTATTAATATACTTCACTGACACATCATCAAACGATAAGGATTATAATTATATTGAACAAAAAGACATATTAAGACATTTTACCTACAAAGAAATTAGGAACAAAAAAAGCAGGGTCGGACAAAATTTTTTTGTTAAATTATAATACGAAATGACGTGGAAAGTAAAGTCTTGATGAAATTAAAAAAAAAAATTATACACCGAAAAAAAAGAAAAAATCTGTCTAGAAAACAAAACTTCATTTTTAAGTCGGCTAACATGTATTCATCGAAATAGTAAAACAAAACCGAACATGATGGCCAAGGAACAGATAAAAGAGATGATGACTATGCTACTCTACAGCAATATTCATAATTATAGGAGTAAATTATTTCATTTAAAAGCAATCGACACAACACACAACTTAATGCCATACCTATTTATTATTTTAATAGAACACATTATTAATTACAGGTAAGTTAAAAGTAGTAAACTCAAGGATTCGGAAGACGACGTCTTAGCTTTTTTTGCCTTAGACTTAATATTTAAAATAACTGATCTCGTGAAAATCAAATCAGCGATGAAATATCAACGGAACTTTACATAAACTTATGCAATGTTAGTCAGAAACGTATCTTAGCGTAGAAAAAAATGACAAATGACTGTAACAAATTTAAAACTAAGGGTGAGTTGCACCATTTAACTATAACGATAACCAAACCATAACCAGCCATGAAACGGCCGCCTATTGGTCAATTCGACGATTTGACAACTGTTAACGGCTTTGTTATCGTTATAGTTAAATGGTGCAAATCACCCTAAGGGTCTGTAGCATAAGCATAGGATAACCAGCCTTTTAATGTTCCCACTGCTGGGACTCAGGCTTCCTCGCTAGGAGAGGGAATGGTAATCCACCACGCGGGCCCAGTGCGGGTTGGTGATAAACGCGCCGTGGACGCGCGTTTGTAGCTACACACACGCACACGATACGTGACGACACATGTTGTATCCAGACGCGATACGCACGCGAGTCAGACGTAGTCTGTATACAATTCAATTGAAAGAATATTCAGCATGTTTTTTTTTCAGAGACCCAAAATTTTGTTTACAACCAAACAACCGGTCTGTTTCTGGGAACCGCCTGGTTCGGTAGAAAAGAATAAAGCCTCTTGACTTTTTAATAAATAAGCTTTGTCTTTTTCCACAGTACCATTCTCAGAATCGTTTTAGGCTAACAAATTGTGTAGAATCTAGAAACAACAGTTTCTCGAAACTGAAAACTGTATAACAGAACTTTTTACTGCCGAGAATAATTCCATATTCTTGCAGCTAAATAGACAGTCGAATACTGACTAACAGTACATAGTACCTAAACTTTATTGTGCTGTGCACATTATTGTATCCTACTTCGTGCGTAATTTTGTGACTTAAAAATAACACTACCTTATCTAGTTATTTTAATTTTAATTAATCTTAAGTTATCGACAAGTTCCCTTGATAGATCACCAGAACTTAAAAAAAAACTAGAATATCTGCGTTTAACTGTGAATAACCAGGTACCTTCATGAATTTGAAGTAGCAATACAAACTATCAAATCCTAAATATCAAATACTATCGAATCGATCTTTTAAAATTAACTTTGATCTATAAATATTGTAATTTTTTCAGAGTGTAGTTCTTGAAATCTTATTTAAAGTGATTGTTTTGTAATGGGCTAGGTATTTATGTTTCATTATCAGAAATGCTCAAAGAAGGTATTAAGAACTACACTGCGCACACGTGTGCCACACACGCCGATCTGGGCGCGTCGGTCTCCATACGTTTTATATGGAAACTCGACTTGTAGAGCTACACTTGATCCACGCCACGCGACGTCGTTCTACCTACAAATAAGACGTGTTACGATTATGTAATGTAGTTCTTCCTAGCTTCAATGTTTTTGGAAACAAAGGAATATCGCGGTCTCGTCTGTACAAATGTACGTAAGCACTCAATTAGATTAGGATAGAATGCAACTCAAATATCAACGCAATACCTTGTACAGCATTAAAAATTCTTCAGAAATTCGATGATAAAAATCCCAAACATTGGATATTTAACTTGCACACATATCAAAATGTAAATGGATCCCTATACTTATTTCAAAGTATTTTTAAGTATAGGAGATGTTAAATACTTTCTCTAATAAAGGTGAAATATTTCCATCTAAGTAATTCTCACGACATTAGATTTCCTTCAAAAATCTTTGTTAGGTGCCTAAAAACTTGTTCATGTACAAACTGTCAAGTTGATGAAACATACACTGAACGACTTCCATTGATTGGAGAAGCTCACACAAGAACAAACCGAGTCGCTCCTGAAACTTTTGTTCTTAAGGATAGTTTGTTAAGTACTTGTCTATCTATGTACATAATATATTTTCTACCTAAACGTGTTTAGGGAAAGGTCACTATATTCACTGAAACATTTTTTTATTGTTTTAATGAAATCTATGGGTACTTATTGATAAAACTATAGTTAAGAAACTCAAATAAAAATACATGCCTTTTTCAGGCTTAATTAACTAAATCAAAAAGGCACAAAAGGGAATGCTTTCGTAACTAAACCAACTAACCTTAAAAAATTATAAAAACTGTTTCTAAATCAATTCATAGACTGCTGTAAATTGCTTATCATTTCATTCTGCTAATAAAAGAAATATTAAAAACTTGTCTCATGTGAGTGTTTCTAACCTATAATAAAATTCTTATAAGTACATAATTAATAAGAAATTCGTAATCTCTTTCACATTAAACATATGTCTTTTGGTGAGCTTATATGCGTTAATTAAATACATCTAAAGCGAACAATGAAAGCAGTACATAAATTCACTTCACAATAACAATTAGATATATTATTATCGAGATTCGAGCCATTGCTTTCCTTTAGAGGATCAATGTGACGTAAATGTTGATGTTATCCGACATTATTGTGTTAATTCATACATCGAAATCGCGTATTGTTGAGAATATGGGAGAGAGAGATACTTAGGAAGTACAGACGGGATGGTTGAGGGATAACATTGTTGTAAGTGGAGTAACTCGTGAGCGCTGAGTTGTGTTGAGCGCTTACACTTGGTGCGCGGGCTTAAAGTTGCCGAGCTGTGCCTTGCGGATCTAGGTAGTTCGCAGCTGACGATAACACTACACAACACAACCAACCATGAAACGAAACATCTCAACAATAACACTTAACATGCTACCATAAAGTTAATTTACTCTTTAACAAAACGCAATCCATCACCCATAATAACATAACATACACATTTAACATAACCCATAAATAAAAAACTACCTCAGCCATGCTGATCATTTATTTAACCCGAGTCGAACTCGAAAATATACAACATAATTATATTTAAATAATAATAATAATATAAACATTAGGTAGGTTGCCTAACTACATACATACTTCATAACATAATAATAATATACATAGAATAATTAATAATATTATAAAATACGGAGAATCGTCAAACCCTATGAAAATTTAATGTTCTTCACAAAACAATGCGAAGTTTTTTTTTTAATTTACAATTAAGCCCATAAATAGCGACAGCTCGAAGAATCACTAGTTCTTAAGTGGCTGTAAACAGACCATATTGCTCGTAGAACAGTTGGTCGAAGGAGGCTTATGGTATATAAGACCCAGTGTTAGAAGACCTCCCATAAACCGAAGACGTGATGAGGGTCTTGGCTATCAGGTGGAAACGAGTCGCACTGGATCGGTCATTGTGGCGACACTTGGGGAGGCTTATGTATATCACGTGTACGTCTTTCGGTTGAAATGATAATGATACTGATTTCCACACTAGTGAGCATGTAAACCAAAATAGTAATAAAAATGGTTGTTATTTGTCATTTTAAATTTCATTCTAATTTCGATTTCATTTGACTAATTAGTATATTTCAGGTGAAATTTAGCGTCATTACAAAACAACTTAAAATTATCAGTTCTGGTAAATGTGTCCAATTCGTGAAATCTATTCATTTGCTGTGTGGTATTTAATCAGGCTCATCAAAATGTTGCAACGAGCTACATATTTGCTACAAACGTTACGTATTTTGGGAATTCCTATTTCCCAGCAATGTTTCGCGAAGGTTCATCAATCGAGTCTGACGGAAACCCGTTTTAATACAATCATACAAACAAAATATATACGTGTGCGGAAATTATTGCTGAACGAATACACGTCTCTGATACAGTCGTAATTAATTAGGTTCTTAATTATCTTATAATTTACGGATACTACCCATGTGATGTCTATCAATTTTCTTTTTGTTTGTTTTTCGTGACAGATAGACGTAACATAGTGGCGGTGTGGTTGCCAACATACGAGCCGGGTTATAAAAAAATCTCATTATTACTCATTAGACACTGATTTTAAAAATTCTTAAAATAAATGTATTTTTTAAATTATACTCGTTTGAATATGTTTTAAGAGATGTGTGGAAAGCAATGTTTTGTAGCGTCTGGTTTTATCTGTTGGGATAAGGGCCCACTTCTTTTTAATTTTATGATTGTGAGAGGGATAGTCTAATTTCATGTTTTCTTTAATATACCAGCAAAAAATTAAAAAATAGCACCTGCGATACTCATCATATGGTTCTCTTCTTATGTGTTTTATTTTCTGCATGTATAGTGATGTACCTAACATAGAATTTTCAAACTAAGTAAATATTGTGATGAATTTCATTATTACATAACATCTCATTCGACGATCATTATTTACGTACTGCTATTTATATTCCGTAAAATCATTTAAATCCTCATGTAAACTAAAACCTAATTATCTTGCCACATGTTTACATATTTTTAGCTGCACCTAAGGGGCCTGAGTACATACTTCTTTTGTAAGTAGTAATATTTTAATTTAAAACTTACGTTGGTGTTTTCTTACAGAACCTTATAATTTAATTATTAGTCAATACATAAAACACATTAATACTAATGTAATAATATTTTAAATATTATAAGCCTTTCCTTTCAACATTTACCTAAATATTGATAAATCGATTTAAGCAACGGTTAAATTCGATACATCGATTTTATTTACGTATAATTATAGTATCAGAAATACTCCAAAAATACGAAGAATAAATTGATCGAAACTTACTCTACGTTATAAAATTAGATAATCCATATGTGCACTTTAATATAATTTCTAATTGAGTGTCAGATATTCCCACTACAGTAACATTTAGATACTAGGATCTAACCGGAATGTGTAACTTGGAATGTGAACTACTACGAAAAACCGAATATCAAAGAGTGATATGTTTTCTAGATATGCTATTTTTCCACAAGACAAAACTATGACAGTAATGCAATTTAGTCGAAATAACAAATGCAGCAGACCCCGTCAAATCTTTTCAAGTTGCCAGTTTGGTTATTTTATAAGTCGGAAACATTGTGATGTTGTAAAATCGTCTGAAGGAAGCCGGGTGCTGTTGCAATAAAATGGGAGCTTTAGTATTCTGAGCTGACAGTACTGACGTTACCGGTGACCTCTATAAACCTGATGGTTTCTCCGCCGAAGCTAACAGCCGGCCCTCAGAACTTGTGGCTCGTGGCTGGCTGCTCCGGAGGGGTGACATTCATCCCCATGTTATCGTAGGAGAAGTCTAGAGTGGTATCCTCAGCTGGGTGTCGATTGCTGAGTGCTGTGCTGATGGTCTTCGGCGTCGTCGCGCCCTGACTCTTCTCGGTCTGTGAAGTCCTGGTCTCCAAGTCTCTCACGTTCAGGGGCTGCTGTGGTCGTTTCGCTGGTTCGGGGTTCCGTATCTCGAGTTTGAGTTCGTGCTTAGGCTTGGGCATCTCCGCGTGAGGGTTGTGATGGGTCAGGTCGTTTGGGTACTGCTTCACTCGGTTCTGAAAAGTGATATGTTTTATTAATGTCAATTTTATAGATATTCTTCACAGATTTACTTTTAGTCCGTGTTGAGTTGATTTACCTATTTTTTGTTCCTATTCTAGCAGTACTCTAGAGAAACTTTCAACTAATTTTTTTTTGATACCAGAACCTATATTCATATATAGGTCCTGTTCTCATCAAAAAATATAGATAGATATAGATAGTA
Source organism: Mythimna ferrago (assembly GCA_910589285.2). Lineage (NCBI taxonomy): Eukaryota > Metazoa > Arthropoda > Insecta > Lepidoptera > Noctuidae > Mythimna > Mythimna ferrago. The sequence continues at coordinate 18,527,774 of OU342673.1, read as the reverse complement.
GTCGGCGTTGCGTACAAATTACCTACAGGTCATTGAACTCGCTCAGCTGACGTTTTCTTAAAGAAATTAATTTCGAACATGCGTAAATTAATGCAAGTTTTGAAAAAAAGGTACTTTATTTTTTAATTTTATCTTTACAAATCGATAGTGTTTCAAGTACCGGATCGACCCTCTACGAGATTTAAACGATTAAAATTTAACGGTGTATATATAATATATAAGAGCAAAATGGTCGACGTATCAATTATATAGGCACTTATATACCTACGCGTATTTACATTCTGTACATAGCCAGAACGTAATTGGGTGAGCAACTAGTCGCGTATAGATTGAAAATCTCTTTTACGAGTAAATCAAGGTCTATCAATGTATACAAGAGTAGTACGCACATACGGCGTATACCTCATAGTGACCTAACTACCTAACTTTATTCCATCATATACAGTGCCAGTACGAATATGGACTAATCGTGCGTAGATCGGATTAGGTTAGGTTAGAATAGTGATTATTAGAACACGATGGCGAGTGAACGAAGCGATGATGTGGGTTGGGTTAGGTTAGAACAGTGACCATTAAATATTCCCTTCTAATGTTTGTGAATCATTTGGATTAGGTTAGGTAAAAACATCATTTCATTATATGAGTAAATGATTTTATTTATATCTCAGATTTTGTCAGGCCCAAGTGATGTTCGGAACCAGCACGCGCGAGTACACGTTACAAACCATACAAGACCAGTACGCAAAATTTGTATATACATTGTAATTGCAGGTTTTTAAATACAAAGTATATCGGTACGCGAGCAATTTCCTATGGCTGAGCTCAGGCCATGTATAGAATGTAAATACGTCATACTTACGCCCAATTGTCGCCACCGTGCACCGGTCGGTTTTTATAGTGTTGTTTTTATTCAGATATGAGTATTTTGCTGCGAAATTGTTCAAAAAACTCACCGTGTTCCTGGAACGCAAACAGCAACTAAAGGAACACCGGTGAGTTTTTGTCAGTAAAAGTCTGGCATTCCCTCTCGCTCCACCTAGAGCGGGAGGAGTTATTTGAACCTCAAAAAAAAGCATATGTGTATGTTCGTTGCGATTGTGTATTACAATCACAACCAATAATAATAATATTTCTATAACTATCACACAACGCCGTCTAGCCCCAAGCTAAGCAGAGCTTGTGTCATGAGTACTAGATAACTGATAAACATACTTGTATATTTCTTTAGACGTACATATTTCAAATAAATTACATCCAGACACAGAAAAATTATCGTGCTCATCACACAAACATTTATTCTAGGTGGGAATCGAACCCACGACCTCCGGCATAGCAATCAGGGCCACTCACCACTAGACCAACAGGCCAGTCAAATATTATATGTATTTACCTTAGCCGGCTGAAACTTTTGTTTGATGTATCGCCATGAGAACTTTCCTCGGCAGACGATGATGAGGATTAGCACCAGGATGGCCAGGGCTACCGCGCTGATGATCAAGGCGGTCTGCGCTTGTCGCTGCACACCTTCGAAAGTACAACCTTTGTCAACCACCAATCACCAATATTTTTACAATGTTAAAATAATCCGCCTCAATCGAGATTTCAATTCAATTCAATTCAATATCTTTATTGTGGATCATTTTTGCGTTGTAGAAACTGAAAGTTGCAATAGCACAACGCGAGCGAATCATTCGCAGTGATTCTGCGTCCGCATAGCAATGATTGTCACATTCATAGTTCGCTTTAGAGAAAGTTTCAGAGCTTTACACCCACCTCTCACCAGATATTGAAATGGTAATAATAAAAATGATTTTTTTATTGACTAGAAAGTCCGTCTAATGAAAGCGTGACCTGAGAAAAGGAGGTTACAACCAAAAATTTTGAATGTGGTATTATTGAAATAGTAGGAGAAAAAAGTTTTGATACTAGAGTATTTTTTGTGTTTATGACAATTGTATAATGGTTGTATAAGAACTTAAATCCTAGTCAAAAACATGTGTGTAGACTTAATTATTTTGTGGGTGTACGTTAAAGGTCAATAACACACAAAATGTTAGCTATTATTCCAAATTATTTTATTTTATCTGATCTCTCAAATGTCGCTATATAATATTCAAATAATATTCTTTATTTACCATTTGGCCTTCTGGCAAGAATACCAAGTGCACAACACCGCGATAGTCAAATAAAATAGTCAACATGATTTCAACTTCATCACGTCTCGCCAACACTAATAATGTGTTTCAAGATTGTTGGGTTGGAATCGATTCGTTTTAGCATAGAGAAAATTCAGATCTTTTGGGATTAGTCAAGTGGGAACATGTTTTATACTCCAGTGATTGTTTCAAATGATTCGGATTGACTCGTGAGACACAAAAAGTTCAGTAGCTATCTCTCTTAAACTTGAACTAGGATTTCAGTCACTATTTCCTTCACTTTCGCGATTTTAACTTCAGTTGAAGACTTTGATGCACTACCAGACAGAGTGAGGCAAATCTTTCATTACATCTCAACTGCTTTTGAACGTATTCTACCACTCACTAGCATGTGTTTTTGATTAAGTCGATTCACCAAAAGCCTTCTTTGTTCGATGTTTTTGACCATTATGAAATTCGCAATATGTCAGATTATCTAAAACTATAAGAAAAAAAAATTACCTAAATATAACAATCTAATAATATTAGTCGACAAGGATCAAGATTATAACGTCATACTAACTTATAATTCAGAAATCGTATATAAACATTGTTGGTTTTCATTGAATTCTCTTCATGTTTTTGTTTGAATTTATTAACCATAGTGTGTAGCAGTTTTTTCACGTTACTCTTTATTGTTTTTCCCATAATTAAGCAATTATTCTTGAAGAATAAATTTCTGTTACCAAAAACTGACAATTGCAACCATAGACTTTGACGTGATTTTTTTCGGCAAAACAATGTTGCCAATTTAATTTAAAAAAAAAAAACTCCAGGTTACGCTTTCAGTAGACGCACTTGCAATTTTAAAAATGTAGCACAATGAAATTGAATACTTCAATATTCTTATACTATAAACATCAGTGATGTTTACAGAAACCTTTTTCAGCACTCTAAAAGCATCAATAAACAAGAGCACTTAACAACAAAGGTTTTACTTACACTTAATAAATAAGGTAAAAAATACGAGCTCACAACTAAAGCAAGGCAACATTTTGCAGACAACGCTTTACGTTGTCAATGAAGAGCTATGTAGGTACAGCGCACTGAGGGGACTTGGGAACCGTACTTGTACCAGCCATTAGATGTATACGGTACTAAACATATAATTCATATGAAAAGTTTAAAGCAGGGATTTTATGAATAGGAAATTGCTGATAGATACGGCTAAAGGAATATTATACTGGTTTCGCGAAATTGTATGTAAGTGCATCTTCTTGCTTAAGTGCTTAAGAGCTTCGCAAGCGTACTTACATAAAATATAGCCTATGTCTCGCAGAAATAAAGCAGCTTTCTATCGGTGAAATATGTTTAGCAGTGTCAAAGTCAAAAGTTTTTAAGCTATTGCATAGCTTCTATCGCGGGCCTTGAGCGTGGAGACCGAATCCAGAAATTCCGTAACGAAAATAACCTAACACCCCCCATTCATTTGTTTTTTGAGCGTGGTGACCGATAAGAAAACAAATGAGTGAACAATCAATCAAAATTCAATTCAATGTGTGAAAGTGTAACTTCAATTAATATCAATGAAAAAAATACTGCATAAATAAAATCAATAAATAATTATAATTGCATAAGTTGATAAAAATGCTATGCAATAGCTTTACCGCGGCAGTACCCGAGTGCCACACGTCTTTTTTTTATTTCACATAGGCCTACATGGGCACTTATAAAACGGGACACAACAGACAATGGGACCAGTACTCCCAGATATTAACACCTAAGAACAAAAAAAAAAAAAACTTTACTTTTTATAATATTAGTGTAGACAGTAAATGACAGCAAACAGAATTTAGCTTCACTTTGACAATTCAAAAGTCCTGCAAATGGTCTATTTGAAAACAAAGTTTCTGATTGCAAGGGTCGACTTTTATTTCTAGTCTAAATTATCATTTGGTTGACCGGGCAAAGTTAACAAAAACCTGTTGTAACCTGTCATTTAGACTGCCACTTTATCCGAAGCTATCTGAAACTTTTACATCAGTTTTGCATATTTTTATTTCGGATATTTGAAAGTTTTGGATATGGCTACGGAGCTCCATAACATCCCTGGTTTAAAGCTTCAGATACCAGCTGTACCGCTATGGCAGGTGGTATAAACGGGTATTAGAAACACAGCTTGTTCGCTAGCTTTCGTTGCATTGCTAGATGCATTAGCTGAGCTGCGTTACGTTAGCAAAAAGGCAAGCAAATAAAAAGTCAAGTAGACGTATATTTTTACTCAAATAATTATGTGCTTTTAAATGTTATTTGAAAACTTCTTCTCATTGATATTTCTGGATAATTCAAAGTACGTATTTACGTCTGCGCCAGCAAAACCGTAAGCACAGCTATATTAATATTCTCAACATCATTTGACATCACATAATAATTAAGAAAACTAAAATTAACTCGACTTTTAGAATCAATAGAAACAAGTTTAAAATAAGATCGTAAGTTTCGACATTCGCAGTAGACATTTCTCCAGTCCAATTAAGATCGAAAACTTGAATATTCGCAGCACATTTTCCACTAAATCTAAAAATAACTTACAACTTGGTAACATTGTTCTAGGTACAAAATATTGAAATAGTTTTACTAAGTGATATTTATTATGCAAATAGGTTTTTAAAAAACACTCTTGCACGGCCATTTATTCGACAATTTAAGCTAGATGAAGCTGATATTTCCTAGCTAACTACCCTGATAAGAAACACCGAAATAAACTCAGAGGTCAAAGTCTCTTTTAATAAAGTCCACACAGCAAACATGTAATGGTCAAATCATGTGAGAACCATGCAGTCTAGTATCAGTATTTATGGTCTTTTGAGGAAAGAACCACACAGATTTAAGTATACCTGTCCTTTGTTTTTTTTTAATAATACTGTCAAACGACCTATTTAGTACACGTGCATCTGGGATACTTTAAAACCAAGTCGTGAATGTACTGAGTAGTCAATTGTGTTACATAATTCTTTTGAGCGCTTGTTCTGTATGCTTACAATGAAAATTAATATTGGCAAACAGTAGGAAGATAAATATTTTGCATGTGGATACCAAATAGTTAGTTCATCTGTACAATAATTATGATTTGGTTCGTGAGCTCAATGGAGTATCGACTTATTAAAAATTAAACCGACGAAGCTCTATATTTATATAGAGCTCTATTATAGATTGAAGCTCTCAACAAATGAACTCTCTTATTTGTAACTGTACAGTGCACAAACCTTTTTTGTTTTTTAATAAAAGATAAAGGTTTTATGTTTTGCAGGACAAAAAAATATTTTTACTGTCACTAGAACAATAATATTACGTATTGAATCTAAATCTATGAGTGAGCCGGCTATTTCTTTAATGGCATTTTGATTGAGGTAGGTTTTATTTCTTCTAATTATTGAGCTGTGGTACAGCTCAACTGTCCCAGGTAATACGATATAGATAATATATTTATAATAATATGTCAGACATAAGTTTTTACAGTTGAATGTACCAGAACGACGTGCCTAATTAGTAGGAAACCGGGTGCTTCTTTCAACAAGTATGTCATAGATCTGTTACCTAGAATAGATAAAAAAATGTTGCATCTATCATTAAATGGCGTCAAACTCATTAACCCCTGTCGCCAGCTTGATAAGTTAATGAAAGTACAGAAAGTAAAGTAACTTCACGTCCATTCCCAGTCCCGTAATATTAATCCTCAGTGAATTTTTTATTTTTATTTTTATTTGCTCTAGTTGACAACCAAGTCTTCCTTTATAATTTCATTTTTATCGCATTGAAGAGCTTTGTCGCTTTCTTTGTAAAATTAATTACCTCTTTTCAATTGAGATTCATAAAAAAAAAAGTTGTCTTAAAGCGTTTTATCTTTTTTAAATATCACATCTATAATGTCAAACAAATTCGCGAGGCAAACCAAAAGGACATGTACAACATCGCATAAGCATAAACATTAGAACAAAGGATGGCTAGAAAAAAGGTAAAAAAAGAAATTTACCGCTCAGATCCCCAGGAGGGTGTGTGTCTTCGGACCTTCGGAGGTACCTCAGGTCGAGGAGATAGCCTGTAAATAAACAAACATTCGTGTAAACAAGCGAATTTAAATAAATAATTTTCTGGAGTAATGTCCTTGGCATGCATTTTAATCTGAAAAGAGAAACTGTTTTCTAGCCGGTTCTTCAGCAATAGTTATGACTAATTACACTAGAGTCTGTCTAAAAAGTCAAACGATTAGGGTAAAATAAAATCTGATGTAGTCAACACTGATTAAATAATCAAGGTTGAATAAGAGGTCTTGATCATTGTTTACTAATAGAACCGTGTAAAAAATATCGAATATAAGTATTTTATAAATGATTTAATATTATTACGGGACTTAAAAAAACAAAAAAAAAGCAAAAGATTTCACACTTTCAGTCCCTTTAATGATATTCTTATTACAAAAGTAGGATACATTTGCAAAGATATAATAGTGTCATAGGTGAGATTATAGTATCTAATAACATAAATCTGGAATCATAAAAGAAATCTGATTCTAAATATTCTACTCCGATTATTGATTCATCATCACTAGCCATATTACGATCAACATCTTTTGTAGAACTATCATCATCTCAAGAAACAAGTGAATGACAACTGAAATTCGCGTTGCCAACAACAGATTTTTTTTTGTTCAAAAATTTCCTAGTCCTTTAGACAGACTCTAGTCGACTATTTTTGTATTTAAAATGTAACAGGTACACCTTAAGAATCCTGTTAGGCTCCTTAATTCGAATTTAATAGTAAAAATATTCCATCACGTCTATATTTTCAGATGCATCCTAATTTAAAGTTTCTTGAGATGTAGTAAGAAAAATACCTAATACATGATATTGATTATATTAAAATTTTGAATTGATCGTTTTTATATTAATTTTTAATGTTTATTTTCAAAGTAATTATGTAACAACTATTTTAACTGTGTTGTAGACTTTCATTTTAAACCATGATAGCCCAGCATTCTGATCTTGGTGATATCAGGAAATCTCTTTGTTTCAGGATAACTAAAATAGTCAAGTTGTACCTACTTATTTAATTTGATAATTTTTTGTATGTAATCCACATGGATACTAGCCATAAAAGTATGAACTGTACGATGTATTTTAACACGCTTTAAGAGTGTGTGCATACATAAGTAGTCTATGCATTTTATGGTTTTTAAGGTCAAAACTCAAATCAAAATAATAGGTACAAAATCATATTTGATTGACTTTAGTTAATTTAAAAACCCAATAGCCACTCTGTTGCATTTTGGCTGTAAACTAGTGTTATTGGAACACCTAGGCTCTGACGTCTCAATAACGTATATCGTTTAAGTTGGTTAATAAAACAAAATATTTCTTTTTAAAAATCTATTACAATTAAGACAGGTGTCTAGGCAGTGGCGTAACTATAGGGTGGCAAGGCTGGAAAATTGCCACGGGCCCCTGGCCGAGTGGGGTCCCCGGTCCAAGAGGCCTTGAGCTCGTGTTTCTCGCGTAAACTATTAAATTTAGAAAAAAATTATATTAGAAACCTCAATATCATTTTTGAAGACCTATCCATAGATACCCAACACGTATGGGTTAGATGAAAAAAAAATTTTTGAGTTTCAGTTCTAAGTATGGGGACCCCCAAAATTTATAGCTCTTTTTCTATTTTTGTGTGAAAATCTTAAAGCGGTTCACAGAATACATCTACTTACTACTCTTATGGTTTCGGAAAAAAGTGGCTGTGACATACGGACGGACAGACAGACAGACAGACATGACGAATCTATAAGGGTTCCGTTTTTTGCCATTTGGCTACGGAACCCTAAAAAGGATAAATTTTCCGTGGTATTTTGCTAGCCTTACCACCTTTTAGATACGTGACAGAGAAACCCAATTTCAGAGACCAAAATATAAGTCCCTTTGAAATAAAGAACTTAACGATCTTATGTAACCAAATTAAGTTAGAAAATTGAAGATTTTCCTGGGGCCCCAACCAATGATTTTTTCACGGGCCTCAGATGACGGTATAGTCACGCCACTGTGCCCAGGTGTCTTTAAAAAAAAAATCTGTGTTTATATCGTCAGGTGGCCAAGTTTTTAAAATTTAAAATACAGGTGAAACAGATAAGAGGCAAACCATCACAAGACGTCAGAAAAATCTTATGTAAAGTGCTCAATCATGTAACTAAGACAACAAAATGATGACAAAATTTGGCTGGCAGACTAATGCTGCCGAGGTGTCGAATGATGCTGTACAAAAACTTTTATTGTTTTAAAAGACGAGTATTAATTGCAAATGATCAGTTGACACTGTTGTCCGGCTGGCCGAGTCCAAGTATTCTCTTTGAACTTTTCAAGGCCGAAGTTTTCGGTTAAAATCTAGGTAGACTCGCCCCCTATTACGTGGGAATTTTACATAACTCTAATAATATATTTTAACTACTTATATTAATGGAGAAACAATGGCTATTAAAATGTGGGCTCCTGGCCTAGTTCAACATTAGTTTTGTAATATAAAGTACTAGTGGCCCGTCCCGGCTTCGCACGGGCAATTAATATAGCCTTTTTACATTTACTCAGGGTGAATGTAGCTTTCCAATGGTGAAAGAATTTTTGAAATCGGCACAGTATTTTTTGAGTTTATTCATTACAAACATACACACAAAAATATAAATTTTCCCTCTTTATAATATTAGTGTAGTTTATTCTGTAAAATAAAGAAATTATTTCTTTATTAAAACTTCATGCAACATAAAGGTACAAAGGCGGACTCATTGCCTCAGGCATTCCCTACCAGTCAACCAAGGGTGATGAAAAGTAAACATGGCAAAGCATAATCTTTTCTCTTTTTGTACATTATATTAAAAAACAGAAAAGATTATTAAGAAAATAAGCGCACAAAAGAAGGTTCTTATACGATTCCGAAATCGAAGCGTACACTTGTATAGTTCACATTTCAGTTTGGAAAATATTCGTACCTATCTACACGCACACACGTATAGTATACGCTTAAGTTTACCTAGGTCAGGTTCACCTAAGCGTGTAGGTTATTATTATATCTAGCCTATATTGTCCCACAGTTGGGCAAAGGCTTAGGTACCTCCAGTCCTTCCTTTGTTCCCTGCTCTTAGCCACTACTTGATAATTCCTAAGGAAAACATCTAAGTCGTCCCACCATCTCCATAACCCCCCTTGCATCCCCAGCGCCTATGCCCAATACGACACAGCTCTAATCATACAGTACTTATAATAGGTATTATACCTATAAAAATACTTTCATGCACAAAGCATAAAAACGAGATCTCAACCATAAAACTCATTTTCAATGGTTACACAATAGAAAGGCATTAACGGTTTCCTTGCGACCAGATAAGAAAAAATTAAGGCAGTGTATTATGTTGACACAGGCGGGGTCGGGGAAAAAATGTCCCGAGCAAACAATTAGCGGGTCGGCTGCCGACAGGTGCTTGCCCGGGCCACACACACACCACCAGACATACACACACAAACGCAAACGCACTTCACAAAACTATCAACTATTAAACGCTTAGCGAATACATTGTTTCACAACTCCCAGCTCTAGACGGATAAACACAAACGTAGCACGCTGTACTATAATAAATACATGTTACATAGATACAGACGTCAAATGAAACATTTTATTTTGTCCTTCTCCCAGTATAAAGCAACAGAAGTGAACTCCTGTAGTGAACTAAAATGCGAGCACCTTTTGTTTTCCACAGTACAAGTTAGGTAGTTGAAAGCTCGCGCATACTTCACTTTGTTTACAGATGAACTAATTGAAAACGCATTTAATCGCATCGCGACATATGCAACAAGAACAGATTACACTTGTTCAGTTATAAACAAGGAGCCACCTGTATAGCTCACCGATACTGCACACACACAAACAAGCAATTGTATATGTGTGCGCTGCTTCACATGTGTGCGACCGTACCTGTCGGAATCAACGGAGCATGACTTTTATGGGTATTGTTACACCCCTTACCAATGATCCTACGACTGCATTCTATTCAGTCTGTTAAAACTCGTAATGTGCGAGGAATAACGACCCAGTCGCAGAGGTTCGGAAAACTTGGTACTGGCATGCACCTGATACGTTAAAATTGTACAGATGATATAAACGGAGCGCGAAGCGTTCTGTAAAACACTTCTAGTGATAAAAAAATTAACATCTGCTTTTTCGATAAATGCAAATTTTATCTGAGTTAAAATTCATTGTTGGAAGGAACTAAACAAGGAATAAAAGATAAATAACTTTCAGATATATTCTGAAATTGAGTTTATCTGAAAGTGAATTCATCTTCACTAATATTATATATTATTATTATGAGATAAAGTTTTTAAGTTTGTTTGTAGGAAGTAAACTCAAGAACAACTGAATCGATTTTGAAAATTCATTCACCAGTAGAAAACTTCATTATTCCTTAGAGGCTATTTGATTTATATTAATGACATTTTCTACACCAGAAACCAACGAAATCGGCACGGTTTATCTCGTAGCAAATAATTTCATCCTATAATTTACAATAAAATCTGTTACTTACCTAAAAACATTTGCTAGCTAGCTTAATTTATAAGCTAGATGAACCAAATGTACCTGCATATTACTTAGGAACTACTTAAGTGTAAAACCGTAAGCCTTCGTAGAATTTGAAACTAGACTAATGTAGCGGTAATAGCTAATACGTCATACGTAAGAGCAACTATATAAGTACCTGGCAAAGTATTAAGCTCCAAGGGAAATTTAAAGCAGTATGTATTCGTCTATATTATTATGTACTCTGTTTTAGAGAGTTCGGTGTACATAGGAAACAAGACAGCTCTTTATAGTATAATATAAATTATACTAAGGGCACAGACACATAGCTTCGTAGACGCGTATTCGTCATTATAACGACGCGACACGGCACGAGCGACGTTGCCGCTTCGACGACAGTTTCGCTTCGACGACAGTTGCGCTTCGACGACAGTTGCGCTTCGACGACAGTTCCGCTTCGACGACAGTTGCGCTTCGACGACAGTTCCGCTTCGACGACAGTTGCGCTTCGACGACAGTTTCATAGCTTCGTAAGTTGTGAGCAGGCGTACACCGAGCGTATAATGACGAATACGCGTCTATGAAGCTACGCGTCCGTGGACTCTATGCTTATGTCAGAAATAAAATTCTGTAGAATCGAAAATGATTCAAGCTGGATATCGTATATTTCCACAATTCAGTGTTCTATTTGTTCTTTTTATTCGTTCATAATTACAATGATTGCTTCAATACTGACTAACAGGAATATACTATTTCGAGATATTTCCCGGTCTCCATTGTAAATGGAGAAGAAAGCAATAATATTTTACAATTAAGCTTTTTAATGAGTTTTACTTATTAGCGAGGGTTAAAAAGAAGATCGTATTCCTCTGCAGCTGGGGTTTACACCTAGCTCGGAGAAGCGAACTAATAAATGATAGTGGACAGGCTAGGATTGGAACTGTTTTATAGCGAACTGAATAATATAGAGACACATGTTTGTAATAAAGTAATATTATAGTGGAACTGAAAGAAATGTGAGACAGACCACTAAATATTTGAGATGACATTAGAAATTCACTAAAATTGAAGCATACCTAACCTTTTCCCATCATTTGACTGACCTATTGGTCTAGTGGTTAGTGGCCCTAACTGCTATGTTGGAGGTCGTGGATTCGATTCCCACCCAGAATAAATGTTTGTGTGATGAGTACGATCATGTGTGTCGGGGTGCAACTTATCTATATTATGGTATGTATTTAGAAATATATAAGTATGTTTATCAGTTGTCTAGTACTCATAACACAAGCTCTGCTTAGCTTGGGGCTAGACGGCGTCGTGTGATAGTTGGGGAATATATTATATTTGAAATGGCTTTATAAATTTACTAAAATAGAATTTATCGACTTCCACTCAAAGTGGTTGCAACTGAGTACCAGTTTTTTTTTTATTTATTTTTATTTATGAACTCACGTTTGACCACTATCTCGCCTAGAAGTAACCTATCCACTCTTAATTTAAACACTCCTAGGTTGTAGACAAGAAAGACAGACTCCGGCAGATCCACTCCTTAATGCTGTACCCACAATAAATGGGTTCCCAAAACGCTTTGTACGTATAGGTGGGATGTCCAACATCTATCCATCTCACATGGAGCGACTGTCTATTTAATTTCCACTACCTAGTAATAGGCAGGCAGGGTACATTTCTCGCTGAACGTTGATAGGGCTAAAAGGTTCTGGAGTAGGCTTCCCACAGTATTTTTTTTTAATGAGCCAACTAATTTATTATCATGTTTTGACTTTTGCCCGGCGGATGGTAATATAGTCAATTTTAATGGAATAATTTTACATGGTACTCTCTTTTATATTGTGGATTTACAGAGGTTTCATAAAGTACAAAATGAGTAGAACCTGGCCTTAACGTGCTTTCGAAGAAATCTCGGTATGTTAAGACGGTCACTCGTCTGTAGAGTGACTTCGTTGAGTTACGGTCACTCGTCTGTAGAGTGACTTCGGTGAGTTACTTAACCTTGGGGACCGACCCGTGAAGCAGTTATTATTTAGCCACACAACAGAAGCAAACCAACATAAAAAGCAAGGCCGATAATGATTGAAATAGATCTTCTAAGAACAACTAAGTGCTTGATAATGGCGTAAAAAACAGCCTTATTTTTGAGCAAGGTTTTTCAAATCGTTGTCCTTTTTCGATATACTCATATAATAAACAGTAAATTGGGTTACAAATTCGTTGCAAAAGAACCAAACTGCAAAAAAAAAATTAAAAGCATTGCCGACTTTTATTTTAGCGACGAATATTTACAGCAGCTGTCTTCATTACTAACGAGTACAGACACTATCAGCGTCGCGTGTGACACCATCGTAAACAGTGTTTACTGTGTTACTATGTCAAGATCAATCTCCTCAACATAGATCGCAGTATCTGTACCTACGTGTGTACACTTAGCTCTGTACAAGTTTAGAACATCTGCACCATTACCGTGTTGCTGTATAAATGTGAAACCTCTCATAAGAGATGCTTGACCTGAAACCTACACATTCTTTACACAAGTGCAAGCGAGACAAAGCACAGCTAACCTGAGACAGCGACAACCGTAGGCGGGTTGCGGTCACGAAACCAGTTGTAAAGTTTATTGTTTAATGATAACAGACTTTATAACTAAGACGACTGAGTGAATAATCGATTGCTCACTCTTTAAGGCTTCTATTATTATTTGATCATATTAGTCATCTTTATAGCTACAAGGATTTCCATCTGGTGGAAACGCGGCAGTTTGTGTGAATGTTGGTCGTAGGCCAGATAACACGCGTTTGTACATGTCGTATGATGTATTATTATTTCGATGTTGTCATACTCAAATTACTACAGTTATTTGGCAGTGTCACGGAAAGGCCGCTTGTACATGTTAAGAAAATTCACCGGGTCTGTGCAAGAATTCGTATCGTCTACAACACGAACTGTGGTACACTGCTTTGGCACTGTCCAAGAAAAAAATCTTGTCTGCGCTAGACCCGACGCCGTAAAATTACTACGATGCGATAGGAGGGGGGAGGGGGGGGGGGCGATAGGCAAAAAATTATCGTGCCTACATCCGACAAAAATCTTATTGTGTAACAATGTGTACGTGATGTATTAGTCCTAACTGCAGCACGGTGTTTTTTTTTAACGTGGCCAAAGAAGCTTTAATCATACAGTTCCGACAGATAAACTTGTTCCATTTTCAAACTTTCGAATGAAATAATATCCACCTCACAGGTCACAGTACAGATATTTAATAAACTAAATGAGTTTCGTTAGCCGGATCCATTAGGCTGATGAAGTCTAAACGACGGATGACCAACACGGCATAAATAGGATTTACAGCGGTTCCACGTTCCTCGTATCAATCAATTTACATTGGGTATTTAGCTTTTAGGCTACATTGAAATATCCTTTATGATACTAACGATGTAAAATTTAAAAAAAACTTGACTATTAACTATAAACTGCTTACTACCAACTATTTTCACCTACGAGTATAAATTCTAACCACTTCTTCAGTCGTTTCAGTCAAGTTCCCAGACTGCACATGTGGCATATCTACCCTGGGTAGGGCCTAGGGCCGACTGGCTTTTGTAACATAACCTATTTTATCATAATGTACATATGTATCTATAAAATTCCATACTCCATGCTTCCACTGAAAAATCCGTAATCGCAAACTCTATTACATATTCCCTACTAGCTAGTCTCCGCTAAGATTAATCCCAGTGGCAATTGTCGGTGAATCCGGTCGACACGACTAAAGATAAATAATATTTATTTTACAAATTGGTTTAAAAAAACACTTCTACACGTCAGTTTTAACTAGTTGAGGCCGGTGTTTCCTAGCTGACTACTATGAGAAGAAACACCGAAATAAACTCAGAGGTTAAAGTCTTTTTTAAACTCCATACAGTAAACATGTAATAGTCAAATCATATGAGGACCATGCAGATTAGTTTCTCAGATGGTCTTTTGAGGAAAGAGCCACAAAGATTTGGGTGTACCTGTCCAGTTACTGCAAGCATTTATCAGTAACGTGGTAAAGTAGAAGTCTGTAGTGTGAAAAAAATAGATGTAGAAAAAGACGCCTACTTTGGCACTCCTTGATGCAGAGTCCGGCGTCGTAGTTGTGGCTGGTCTTGTTGCAGGCGACGCTGCAGGGGGCGCAGCGGTTGGTGTCGGGCGAGCAGTACTCTTCGAGCTGGCAGGTCAGTTGTCCGCACCGGATGCCGTCCAGCGTCAGCTGTGCCGACGCGGCGCCAGCCACCGCCAGGAGGCATGCTAGTCTAGACATAGTTGATCTGCAAAGAAGGTTTTATTTTGAGGATTGGTTTGCTTAAAACTGGCGAGAGAGCTAACTAACAAAACAAAATGTAAAAAACGCAAAACAAAACAAAAACAACAAAACGTTAAAATTCATGTCACAACAATCATTGTAAAAAAAAAAAATGTCAAAAGGTGAATGTTCTCTAAAGATACAGGAATTGCTCCTCAGATGGTTGAACTCCTGTCAAGTTTTCTATCAAGTAATTCTGTTCAAAAACTTAAGCTGTCGGGCGCTCAGCAAAATGCTGGGACTCATGTACGAGATAGAGCTTCAAAGCTGATTTTCAGTGCCAGCCGTCGTCGTCGACATGACGTTGACCAGCGGTTTATAGACATACACTCGGAAAATATATCCTTCCTTCTGGTGCAGTCTGGTAATTAATACCCAGCCCCTTTGATAAAATCAACACAAGGTAACTGCCATATTGAGTCTTTTAGGTACTGACAGCAAGTATAATGAAAAGAGCTAGTGATAGGGTTTATAAAACATTTTCATTCGACGTCGCGTCGCTACTGCTGCTGACAACATCAAAGGTTACGCTACGAACTAATTTATAAAAGGGTTGTCTGATGCACGGAAAATTAATGAGGGAAAAATTAAGTGGGCATATATTTTGTAAGCCCAAGATATATTTTTCTCTACGACTTAATGCATTATATATTTTGTTAAAATTTTAAAATGAATTGATTATTCATCGGAAACCACACTAGACTATCATAGTCCATAATACCATCCATAGTGCTAGATACTTATTGTCTTTTTATGCAACCTCAAAAAAAAAAACTCTTTTACACCGGTGTTTTATTTCATCATCATCATCGTCATTAGCCTTTTTAATGTTCCCACTGCTGGGACTCAGGCCTCCTCTCTAGGTGTTTTACTTGCTAAGTCGTTTTTAATTAGGAAATCAGATCACTAATCAGTAAAATATTTGCAGTAATTATCAACATTCAAAACTAAAGCTCGAAAGCTAATTCGTAAAAAGTTTGCAGTAGTATCATCACAGCGTCAATGTTTTCCAATTGTCGATTTTATAGAATAATCGATTAGTCTAAAAAATCGACAATCGAATCGACTTAATAAACTACTAATATTGGTATATGTTTATTAATTCGAGTATATATTGTATAATTAATTGTACGAGTATTATACTCGTATCTTTATATATGCCTTATTAGTATCTATTCTTGTATTCAGCTTCTCTCTTTCTTTTATTGCACCTAGTCACCTACCACTGTTTTAACCTTTTATTTTGAAACCCCACATGATCTAGTCACAAAAAAATTGTGATCAACTTTTTAGTTTTTTTTTTTTAATTTTGTTGGTCTCTTCAGCAGTTAAATCCAATCCAATAATAGCTCACTTATTTAAAAAAGCCACGCAGCCGTTTAGCATACAAAGCGGGAGAAATTATTATGAATTCTTATCTTCAAAAATAAAAAAAGAATGGGTAAGATGTGGGATTCTTTTTCATAAGAACATTGACAATTTCTATGTATATTATTTATATTTGTTTATCATTAAGTTACACCTCCAACGTTATGTTTCTGCACCACCCTAAGGTCGACTAGTAGAAAATGCCTAAGGTCTTAAGTTCACCTTTGTACAGTGTTACTTAAACATTCTTAAAGTATTAATAAATAAATTATAATGGCTTAATTTCAACACATAAAGACTTAATCCTTTACACCATTTAGCAGGAATCTCTAAGCAGAGAAAACGTAGAATTCTCCTCATATATAAACTTCATTTACTTGCAGATTATATTGGCATAGTATTAGCATAAGTTATTTACCCCGACTTGCATAAATAAGCGAGAGGGAGATGAGTCTAATGCATCTAATGCTAGAATAATAATTGGTACCGTACTACTGGTAATATGGGCTGCGGGATTGTGGTCCTGGAAGGCAAAAAGCAACTGAAGGAACACAGGTAGTTATGTCAGTAATTCTCTGATACTCTCGCTACGCCATCTCTAAATATCGCGATGCTCACGAGAGAAGTTATTTAAAGACTCCTTCATTTAAAAAAAAACTGGTACTATACATTTCGTATTGCATTATTTGTAAAATCATTCAAAGCTGTTCGAAGGAAACAGTTTGTTGGCACAGTGCATTTTTCCTTACATATTTATCTTGTTTAGTAAACAAACTCGGTACGAAAACGATTTCTCTTTTCCAAACATACTTTAAATCGGACTGTAGCGAACTATGTGTTTGGAAAAAAAAACATCATAGTACGTTATTTTAGGATATATGTACATGTAAATCTCGCATTATAAGCATTGCCATACAGCGTGGCAATGCCGCCCGTCTTTTGGGCACATTACCAGTCGACAGCGATGTGGAAGTGTTTTTTGACGCCATATTTTAGTTTGATTTTAGTTAGTTGTAATTAGCTTAGGGCTTTTTTTTTAATTTACTGTAATTATAGTTATTTAGATATAATAGAGTATATTTTCTGCATATTTTTATTATAAACTACAAATAACACTAAAGATAAATCTTTTTTCTGAAATAAGTATCAAAATAACATATTGAATTAGGTAGCAGGTAGAATTTTATTAATTTCTAATATTGGAATGAGGAAAGGAGAAGTTCAGGAGATGTTTAGCGAGATGTTCACATTTCGCTCCAAGACGGAGCGAAGAGTGAACATCTCGCTACCTATCTCTTTTGGTGTAACGTAACTCTTCAAAGCAGTGACGTCACATTTTATTTGGTCACTTTGTGTATCTTTTTTTATCTTTTTTCTGTTACTCGACAGTTGTCACTTTTTTTTTATTGTTGATAGGTTTGCGCTTGACCGCTATCTCACCTAATAGAAAGAGATGATGCGGTCGACGACAGAGCGCGCTTACCTAGAAGTAACCTATTCACTCTTGACTTAAACATTCCCGGGTTGTAGACATCAGGAAACACAGTGAAAAATACTACTATATTTGAAAGGTTGCTAACTTACTTAATTTTGAACCGATTTGATTTTTTTACTAATTGCGATTTTTGATAAGGTTAATTTTAAAACAAGTAGTGAAATATCAAGTCAATCTTGTTATTTTCCAAATAAGTCAAATCAAATCAAATGAAATTATTTATTTGCTTAATACAGGTAGACAGATATTACAAATAAATAAAGAGAAATACTGTTTCAAAATTAGAAAAAAAAATATAATGTTAAATTAAATAGACTCAGAATACTAAAGATGTCAAAGGTATAAGAGAAGTGAAGAGTAGGTAGTAACACTATGTTCATTCATTGTTTTGTATAGCAGCGGCGACCGGTTAGCCTTCCTGAAATTCTCCATGAAAGTAATTAAAACGACCATTGAAGCGCAGTGGGTAAATTAAATTTCCATCACGTTTACTTTGCACAGGAAGGCGGAATACACAGGGATATTGTATTCAATTCGTAGACGTTAAATGTTTGAAAATGTAGCTTTATTTATTTTAGATAGGAAATCAGTATGACAAATCTTTGAACGGCTTGTCAGTAACGTGGCTGTTGTATGTGTACCACCGCGGTCATTTCTGCCTAACCACTTAAAAAAATGTTCGCTTGAATCTTGCGGCGCCGGCGCAGCGCCAAACCCTTTAAAGTTTTCGTTTCGAGTGCAAGCAAAAATTAGCGGTGGTCAGGCGGAAGTGTCTTTGATGGCACAAAGCTTAACTAAGAGTTGTTCGTCCGTTTGTAATACTGAAATAAAATAATCTGCTTAGCTATTTCCTAAGTAGGTGAGTGAGTAGGTAGGTGGTTTTCTAATTGTTATCTCATTGTGTGTACCTACTTGTGACCAATAAACGTGTTATCTTTCTTTCGTGTTTCTTTCTTTAGTACCTTTAGATAAAAGCTATTTTTTATATTTCTATGTTAGTACCAGTATTTTACAGGTTACATGGAGCGACCGCCTATCTAGCTTCCATAGCCCAGTAATAGGAAATCATCATCATCATTACAGCCGAATGACGTCCACCGTTGGACATCCTCCACGTCTCGCCATAACAACTGGCCCTGTCAGTCTGATACGCAATATGCATGAAATTGAAAAGAGTGTCCAAGGAGTTTCTTGCACATTCTCTCTCCTCCATACAGATCTACGCTTTAGAATGTACAATTAGCATCATTTCTTTGATTGAATGAC
The DNA here is from genome assembly GCA_910589285.2 of Mythimna ferrago. Taxonomy (NCBI): domain Eukaryota; kingdom Metazoa; phylum Arthropoda; class Insecta; order Lepidoptera; family Noctuidae; genus Mythimna; species Mythimna ferrago. The sequence goes on along the minus strand of OU342673.1, from coordinate 18,508,543 downwards.
TGATTTTATGTGTATATTTTGATTGAATGATGATGAATTGAAATTTGGTTTATTTGAAATAAAATGCATTGTATTTTTTGTATTTCAAAATCGGTATGAAATTAAACGAGATTCAACAATCCTAATCCTAACTAATATTATAAATGTGAAAGTGTGGATGTTTGGATGTTTGTTACTTAATCACGCAAAAACGGCGGAACGGATTTGGATGAAATTTGGCACGCATATAGCCTTTGACATGGAAAAGAATATGGGCTACCTTTTATCCCTCCTTAAGTACCTAATGCCACGCGGGCGAAGCCGCGGGCAAAAGCTAGTTTTAAATAAATATATCTCTCTCCCAAAAACGCTGTTTTCTATGGCGGCCGTACGGGTGTTTGCGGGCCTTTGAAATCAAAGACCATATCGGACTTCTCTTTCATTACAGCAGCTTTGAAACTTTATAACATCGTTGTTACTGAATTTTTTTTTTTTATTTGTTTACCAAAGCTAAAATCTATACAGGGTTATTTGTAAAACACTGTCAATATCTCAGGACTGTGTTACTAACATCATAAACAACAACTTTTGTTCTATGACTTTTAAAAATGTAGATATCATATTTTATTTAATCAGATTTTTATACAAAAATAAAAATATTTAAATTGAACGTTCTAAATATTACGAAGTCTATGCGAAGCAAGCGATAGTACAATAGCGGAGAGGAGTGAGGTATACAGATGTAGGTAGGTACAGCAAAATACAGAGTTTAAATGTGTTATATGGTTTGGTTTTGGTAAATTAATTATGTTGTAGAATGTGTGTGTGAAAGATTGAAGAGGAAGATAGTGTGAAGAGATGAGTGAAAGTCCAAAGTACACAAGAAGAAGAATATTTTTCACAGTCACAGATTATAGTTTACGTACACACAAGAGTTCCACTAAGAAGAGACAGAAGGAGTGGTAGAAAGATAGAAAGATACATGCGGACATACAATATAAAATTATGCGCGGCGAGATATCGCGGAACGGACATACCTACGTTAGACGGTAGACTCGGCAAAACGTACTGCCACACAACAACCATTAACAAATTATCTACTAACACAAAATTGTCTCGGTCAGTTTGTTTGTTGAATGTTAGGACAATGGTTGTTTATTTTATTCCTGATTCTATATAATACTAGTTGTTAGTGTCTGTACATATGTAAATAAATTATTTTATTTTGATTTTATAAAATTAATGAATTAAATATAATTTTGATAATATGTAGGTCACTACTACGTAAAAAGTGATAGAACAAAAGTTGTTGTCTAGGACGTTAGTAAGACAGTCCTGAAGTTTGTTAGTGTTTTACAAATAACCCTGTATATAATATATACATAATTTAGAAAGGAGATACTGACTGACTGACATACCAATGTTCAGCCGAAACTGCTGGGACTAGGAGCGTGAAATTTAACATAAGGTTTCCTTTTATGACGTAAAAGCACTAAGAGAGGATTTTTCCAAAATTGACCCCCTAAACGGATGTGTTCGCAAAAGTTTCTATGAAAGAATGAGGAACACCATGCTACGTCAAAAGACGGGTAGGTATTATTTCCGTAGGAAAAAAGGCTGCCAGACTAAAGTGGGATACACATCAGTCGCATGCACTCTGACCGTAGGGTACACAAAGTGGGTACCTAAAGATGGCCGACGCCGCCGAGGTCGACCTGGGAAGAGGTGGCGAGACGACCTGGATGCCTACCACGGGTACTGGTTTGAGGTGGCTCAAGAAAAGAATACCTGGAAGAAGTTGGGAAAGGCCTCTGCCCAGCCGTGGGACAGTATAGGCTAAACAAAACAAACGGATGTGAATGAGAAACCTACTTTCGGGCGAAGAAGCTACTTATTTAATATAGTACCTAAATGAAAAAATGGCATTCAAATTCTCTTTAATAGGCAACAAAATACCCCTTGGCATAAGCAGTACCATATTTCCTGGTTTCTGGCTTCTTACTCGTAACAGAGATCGTACCAAAAGCTCTTAAAGCGATCCTCTTGACGACCTACACTGAACTGTTAAAGGGAAGGAGCTTTGTAACCTGTATAGCTCCGTCCCTCTTTCTCGCTCGCACGCCTGTCATTTTAATACATCATGGTAAGGCCCCAGAACCAAATATTAAAATGTTACTCTATAAGGCGGTCCTTACAACCGGTGTTGTTGATGACTCACAGACTACCTCGCCCGTCGTCGTTTGGAAAAACGTGTGTAGTGTCTTAAAAAAAAATACTTTGGTGAAAACTGGTTTTTATACGTCGCATCTAGTCGGTTATAACCGTTTACGCAGTTACTTGTCAGTGTTCCTTTATGTTTAAGAAATGTAGAATAAAACTTGTTTGATTAAATAATAAATGTTCCATTCCGTTTTATTAATACACACTCCTTGTTAAAAATAGACGCGTAAAACAATCAGAATAAATAACTAAGCATCGGTGACAGTGAAAATGTCGTTAATTTATAAACAAAAAGTGAAAGTTTTAATCCAATTTTAATCGTTATTTTTCATTTCTAATATTAATTTATCTAATTATCCCTAATTCGCAGGTATTGCGCACGCATCACGCATCGTCAACGTCTCACCCATCATAAGCTATTTTTAAATAACAGTTGGATAATAAATGGCAGTTATCCAATACCTACGTTTAGTTAAATGCTAACACATACAGATAGCAACAAGAAGTAACTAACAAAAAACTTTGTGCTTCTGAAATTCTTTAATAACAACACCATTTTTTTTAAGTTGGTAACCAGCAATTGACTTCTCCCTTTCTTTCCACCTATGTTCCTTCATTTGGTCCTTTATGTTCTATCGCCACTGTAACTTTTTCAAACTACCGGTGCACGCTGAAAACCAGCGCCGTGTACTCGCCGCTTTCTGCGTGTGGTCACGGCATTATGCTAAGCGTTTGGCAGTTTTGCTCGGAAGTGATGATTTGTTAATCCTTTTGCGCTTTTCCGTCAAATTTAATGTTTTACATTCTTCTTTCTTTCTAAACTGCCCGCAGTAAATTCCCGCCTTAAAGTTATCTATAAATAAACCACTACATATAATTGATGCAATAGTTTAAAACCGTTAAGGTACCAATAGAAAAAAATATAAAATACTTAAAAGGACAGTGTACTTTCGCCGCATAATAAGTAGGCTGAGTCATCCTCGGCTATGCTAGTTAACCGACGCAAGATAATTTATGACGTTTTATTTCAGTAATACGCCCACAGGTACTTGTAAATAGCTGTCTTTGTACTGTTGGTGACTGAGAAACCCTTTTTTTTTGCTTCTGTTGTTAGACATCTTATTTAAAAAGTAAAATGTTTTTTTTTTGTCACTAGTTGGAGTAGAAGAAATGCTTCGTTTCCGTGTGGGATAGCCAGATTCATGAGGTATTATAACATCACGCTACGAACCTCGAAAGCGGAGTGGTAACAAGGACAGCTAGGTAGTCTTATACAAAAATAATAGAACGATGGGATTCTGTCCATAGTTCAGTCCTTAGAGTTATTCTTATCCTTCCTACATTGCTGTTATAAAATTAAGTCCCACAGATCGTCTGTTTATATGTTCGCGATAAACTCAAAAACTACCAAATAGATTTTCTTACATAATCGGTTTTCATGCGGTTTTTATCAATAGATAGAGTGATTCACAGAAGATTTATATGTCTAGCATATATATACGAGTATATGCATATTACCTATTATTAATCCTAAAGAAAAACCGAGAATTTCAAAGATTAAAGTAAATGTTTATGTTTATGCAAAACCTGAATGCCAACAGCTTGGTGCAATTGCAAAACAACCCCTCAGTCGCCTGGATGGCTCGGTGACTATGTATTTTTGCTGACATAACAAGCTTATAACTTTGTGATTTTTCATGATACAGTTATGGAATTTTGTACAGATATTGGTACATAAAAATACTAGACTCGTGTTTCGGTTTTCCAATATACTTAAAACGTATGTTGTTTATTATGAATAGTAATTACATCAACGGAAACATCTTTTGAAGGCGAATTGTAGAAAATTGGTATCTGTCTGCGCAATACCAACTTTCTGGATTGGTTGATATTTAAATAAGTGGTTTTGGATTATGTTGGTCATGGTTAGATTTTGGTTCGGTTTAAATGACAACTAAATATATTTTAACTAAAGAAGTAAGAAAGCTAAGTTTATTTAATCCAAAAGATGGTTTGAATGGTAATGTTATGAATTGAGTTATACGATCGAATACGCACTGAATTTAACCTTTCGAAGACTGTAATTAACACAATAGAAAGACAATGTGAGGGCAACGCCTGCTTTTACTTGGGGTTTAATGAATCAATAATTAGGTACTTTTGCAGGTTTAAAAAAAAAGCACGATAGCAAAATTGCTCAGCTGTTCGGTCGTATTGCTCCAAACTGCTTTGTTACTTGTGCGACCTCGGCTGGCTGTTAGTTCATTCGGAGGTAGAAACCTAAATGGGCAACTAGCAATTGCTGTAACAGCGCATACTAAATATGCAACAGCATCGTTCGTTGTAGACATTAGTTTTGAAAGTGGAACGTGCCAGGCGTAAGTGGACGGTGGCACTAAAGAATTGATCACGTTTGACGGAGCAACGCTCGTGCCTGCCCCAGTAAGTGCACCGTCAGTTATCTGACACGCGACCAAACGTGACAGCACGGCAAACTCGTAAACAAATGACAATCCAGAATGTCGAGTAGCAACCGATCTAAAAGATGAATGAAAATATTTTATACCTGGCTCTCTGTGTCGCGGTTGTTAAAAGCACTCTGTGTTATAAAATACTGCAGTTGTTTTTAAAACAACTAAAAGCAATTTTCTCTTTGTTTTTTCGTTAATTTAGTCTTGTCAAAGCCTTATTCTCTTACATTTTTATTAAAAGACTTTGTGCATATTTTAGTATGCTTTGCACTATTTTCTTTCAGGAATATTTCGAAGAAACTTATAAAGCTGAATTATCTTCATGTTTGTTTACGGAAACAAATTAAAAATACTCGCCCAACCATAATAGCTGTGGTAAATCCCATCTTTGAAGAGTGACTAGAGCACCCTAACGCAGGTCCTCACCGGACATGACCAGTTCGAAAGGTTCCTGTTTTGGACTAAGGCAGCAAAAAAGCCCAGGTATATCTTCGTTTGCTAATCGCTCAGAGGATACGGTGAAAGTCTGCCCCGCTTGGGCGGAGCTCCACCGTGTTCTCGTAAAGCAATCGAGGGCAGAGACCACTCGCGTCCGGCTCTGGTATTGGCCATGGTATACAACGAGGAAGAATGGAATGCTGTGATGGAATCGAATAATGCGAGTGAAGGAGATTGCCATAAGCGTGAAGAAACTGACATCCTCAAGTTCTAGCCACCGTCAGAGCAGACGCTTTGGGCTGAGCTAGGCTTGCGGACGACGAGCAATGCGTAGCTCACCGTCTGACCGTCCGATAAGCACCGAGCCCGAGTCACCGATGTGTAGTACATATTTTACGCGTTCCTACTACCTACTCTTATGTAATACTTAACATAATAAATACTTCTTATGAAGCCAATCAATATTATTTATGATAAAACTGTTTAATTTAGGTATTATTCACGAGTATTTGCGTTCAGTTCCACCTGAGATTGTTCTACGCAGTAGGTACAAATGATTATAGATGACCTTTAATGTATGACTCACCAAATAACATGATTTTTGGAGGCTTTGCGTCGTTTATAGGTGTAATTTGAATAGCGAATTGATACTATACCCAAATATAGAATACAGAAGTGAATTCGAGAAAACACGGTTATTGATTACTAGCTTTTGCCCGCGGCTTCACCCGTGTACAAAATTAAGGCATAAGTGCAGTGAAAAAATTTTAGCAGTCAGACCAGTACTTCCTAGTTCCTACTACAAAAAAAAACTTTATATTGTTAGTGTAAAAGTGTAGATGATCAATAGCAATGGAAGAACTTTTATATTATTGACATAATAATTTTTGACTATATTAATATATTATTATACTTATTTATGTAGGTTTATATTGTACACGGTATTCTACCCTCGAATATGGTCTCTCTCTGTCACTTGGTTTGCTAGAAGAAAACTCATTGTTGAGTTAAACTCGCCTTTGTACATGAATTGTTTAATCACTGTATAAGTGCATAATTTGATTGATAAATGATAAATAATGATAAATGATATTTATTTTTGAAAATAGGTTTAAAAACCAGTCAGTTTAAGCTAGATGCGGCCGGTGTTTCCTGCCTGACTACCCTGAGAAGAAACACCAAAACAAACTCAGGGTCAAAATCTCTCTAGATTAAAATAGATGACTTGAATGCGTAAAATAAAAGTGAGATGATGTGACTAAAAAGGAGGCAAACTAAGAGAATGTTCAAAGAAGCAGGTGGATAAAAAATAAGTATGAGCCAAAAAAAAAATTACAATAGACAGCAGTCAACACTGCATTCCTGATTCGCCACCCATTTTTTCGTACTGTATCGTTTTTACGAAAGTAGCAAATAATTATCAGCATTGTACTAGTGAAAGAATTTTTAAGTCCGGTAGTTTTTGAATTCATTCATAACAAACAATAATACAAATCCTTCCTCTTTGTAATTTGAACACAGATAATATAGATAACACAAAAAGTACGAACCAAAAAGAGAAAGGACGAATAAACCTACCTGAAGTATGAGTCATGTCGCTAAGTGTGAACAGTTAAGTACACAATGGTTATTGGTTACCTGCCCCAAAACAAATGTTGCCTTCGTCACCACTACACACCACATACCACCACACACTTGTCTTCTAAACAAACCTTCAGGGAGGAAACAGCGGCTCAAACATTGTACACGATTCAGTCATGACTGTTAACAAACGCATTTCAGGTCTGAATCACATTCTGTTTAGTTTCTACTTGTCGTTGCCAGGCAACCGACTTCAAATAGTCAACGCTCCTGTAATCCATAATGGAAAGAAATGTGTTGTTGATCCACTGGTGAACTGACCCGGATGTATGTACTCCTATCGATATTGGCCTTTTTGGTATCGTATGTTATGTAACTCTATAGCTTAACTGTCATTTTATGTAAATCTTGCATGCGGATCAAACGCCGAATAGAATACGCTTTTAATCAATCGTGGAAATCACAGACACAATAGAAAGACAATAGGTGCGCGAACGCCGGCGTTCGCTTGGGGTTTAATGAATTAACACAACTTTTGTATGACCACAGTATTTAGAAATTGTGTAAAATGTTTTTGCAGGAAGAGATTTTTTGACTACATATTATTATTATTATTTTATTGTTACTTATATCTTTCTAAAAAATATATGACTTCTTATTGACACCACTACCGATCTATTACAATAGCTCCTGTTATACTGCTATTTAAACTAATATGATAAAGAGGTAAAGTATGTTTTTTTTTTAATGTTTTTTTGCTCGTAGGAGGTAATCTCTGAAAATACTGGTCCGATTGCTAAAATGTTTACACCTATAGAAAGCTGCTTTATTCTTGATTGGCATAGGCATATGTACGCGGGCGAAGCCCCTAGCAAAAGCTAGTCATAAATATTTTTTAAATCAGGAAAGGGAAATATGGTTTCCGTAAAAACGCAAACTGTTGCTTACGTTCTACCATGTTTTTCCTGAAACTGCTCGAGATATTATTTATTTAGAGTAGTTACGCTTCATTTATTCACATTAAAATAAGTTTGTAACATGATTTATTTAGATTAGTTTACGGAAAATGGCCTACCTCGATAATGACTTTCAACACAGATATTGCGGAATTATTTTCCAAAAGCCATTTCCATTGCTTTATATATTTATGCGTATATGTATTTTATTTTATTTAAACTATTTATATTTTTGAACCCATTTTAGTTTTAAATAATACTTTCATTTTTGTGCATCTGAATCTGGCATGACATCTTATCTTTCGCCGTCCTTGGGTGACTGATAGAGAATGCGTAAGGCCTTGAAGTAGCATTTGAAGTTTAAATACTCAGATCTTTTTCTCTAAACATGTTTATTGCAACATAATTATACTGACAGGCCTTTCTGTCCTCGTACATTTTTTTTCTCGTACCTACCTACGTCTTTTGTTACTTACTTTAATAAATTCTTGTGTGAGGTATTAAAATGTTTTTTTCGTTGTTACTCTTTACCAAAATTCAATAATAAAAAGGAGCAAAGTGAACTAAAAACTATAAATAAAACTGGGAGTGAACTGACAAGTCAAGCTGTTTATTATTCACGCATCAATCGCTCAAGTCGCAGTTGAAGACCAAACCTTACAGTTGTAAAATTGGTTCCGAGAGCAAGGCGTGCCTAACTAAGATTGATTTGAGCGCTCTTCAGCCTTCACATAGGAATTCTGGCTGAATATCTATGTGGCAATGGGAATACAAAGAGTAGACGCACGCTAGGCATTTTTTTTTTCAGTAGGTAATAATCATCCAAATGACATCGGCCCTTGGGCGGAGCGAGAGATAGTGTCAGACTTTAACTAAACTAAAAAACCCGTTCCCCGTTCCTTCGTTGCCTTTCATACCGGGGCCGAGCCTTACTTTCAGAAGCAGACCCTTGGCCTCAGCAGGCTTCGACCCTGTTAAGCCCCTTCGGTTACTGACAACTCCTTGAGGCGCGCGGGAACAGTACGCGCCGTCGACGACTTGGGCTCGGTCCGAACGGTTACCGGACGGTCGTACAGCGAGCTACCCATAGCTCGTCGTCTGCAAGCCCGCGCCTGCGGTGGCCGAAAATCGGGATCGGAATCCCGGTGGCGACCGAGCCGTGAGCGCCGTTGCCTCATGCGGTCGGCCTCCTCCCACGCTAGGCATTGAGAATCAGTTGACAAACTGGATTTGAAGCGAATCCTCGAAAAATTCTCAGTTCCAACGTCACTTGTAAAATATCTCTCTAAAGTCAAAATCTAAAGTTTTATAAAATAGAGAGTTTCGTTTTTTTTACACATTCAATTTGCGTACTGCTAAGGAGTGGAATTCCCTGCCGGAGTCTGTGTTTTCAAATAGCTACAACTTAAAGATCTTTAAGTCAAGAGTGAATAGGCTATACCATAGATATCCGTGGGCTATACATTCTAAGTAAGCGCGCTCCATCGTCCAGCACATTGTCTCTGCTTTGGTGAGGTAGTGATCAAACGATAAAATATAGGTTGACCTATCAATTATTGTAAAATTTTGTTTGGAGAAACGACTACGAATATGCATGGGTTTTTTTAATATACTCGTAGTACATACATAAAGATTTGCAACAGAATATAATCAGAATATAATTGTAAAGATTTTTTTTAACTTTAACTAGATACCTACACTATAAGTGAGACACTTGAAATAAAAATTCCAAACAAAATAAGCCAATGCAAAATATTGGTATAATTTACTTTTTTCTTTTCGCCAGAAATGAAACCTAGGTTATAAGTTAGAGGACAATTCAAGGAATCGGTAGCAAAAAGAAACAATTCTCTATAAATCGTAACCGAACGAAGATACCTATAGAAGCATTGCTAGTACTTTTTTGTCAGGCGATACCTGTTTTTCTTATATCTATCATGCCAGCTATGTATGGCAAAAGTTTAATTCCCCTTTCTCAAAAGGTAATGTCAAATAATGTCTAACTGTGCCAAGAGGTTGACGCCATTGCCGCGTCGCATAGTTTGATGTTGTAGATCCAAAAGAAAAAAATAACATTTGTTTTAATTTTAGTTCATAGAGAACAAGGATTTTATCCATCATTTCTCACTCAAAGAAGCACAAATAGAGAGACTCACTATATTTTCTTTGAGTTAAAATATGCAGATTTAAACCACATGCGGTCAGTATTCCTGTCCCCAATCCTTTCCTTTGAATAGCCTTTGAAACATCTAAATATTTTCTATTCAAAAGATTCAAGCCAAGTATCTCCATGTTGCCTTTGCCATATCTTGATCTTAGGATAACGCTTGAACATAACTTACAATAAGGTTACCTCAAATGGATTGATACATTTTGTGCCAGCGTAATGAAAAAAAATCAGGTATACAAAATAATAAAAATAATAATATTTTATTGTTCCAAAAATATTTATTTAGTTGTTTATATTATATATGTTTTTTTAGGTAAATAAATAATAATAATGAAACTCTTTTTTTATTCGTTTGTACATGTTATTATTTTATGATGATATTATTATTATTTATTTACCTAAAAAACAAAATAAAAGTTTGTATATATAATGTTGAATATAATACAATATAATATTATTATGTTTGTATTTATAATATTTAATAATTAAGATATATATATTTTACTGAAAACTTATAGGTATATATAAAAATAAATAAATAGGATATTGGTTGACTTAAGTATCTATTCAATCATCAAAACCTATCGACTAACTGTGTGTTCGTAAAGCTAACAATCATGATAGGACATTTCTTGACAGTCTACTGCCCTATGGTTAATCGTCCACCATTACTCAGGGTACCCAGCCTAGCCCACTTTATGTCCTAAATGTAATTTACACGCCTTTATCATAAATTAGGGCATAAAATACTGTACATTTCGGTACCTAGCAAGATAATTGGGTACTATCTTGTGTTCAATTGTGTATAGTATTTTGTAATACTTAAATAACACTAACAAAGTATCAATCAGCATTTAAGTAATCGTAATCCCGCAGTTAACTTTAAGGCATGCTAATTCAAAATAGCTAAATATTTAAGTTAACAAATAGGCTTAGTTTTAGGCGTGTGCGTCGGTATTTGGCTAAACGTGACACGATCGGTATGCAATGATCTAAGCGCGGATCACCTTGAGCCGGAGGCACGCGCGCCGCCGTGCATCCTCCCTCCCAGCGGAATTACTTCGTAAATATTATTCATTTGAAGAGTAGATAAAAGCAGCTTAGGAAACCATTGAACTTTTTCCACGTATTATCGGCTAATGAATACAGAAACTTATGTGGATTTTTAGACTCGTTCATAGTATCTGGTAAATTGATTTATCGGAACCTCAAACAACTATATAATAAATTAAGAAAAATACTATTATTCTTGACTTCTGTTCGAGCTAGCCTTCAACATACTTCGAATTTCATACTTTTTCAAGAAGAGTATTTTATAAAACTGTCTCAGCACGTTATTTAACTGATATTTTCAGCGTAAACCGTTATCAAGTGTCATTGACGAACAACTGTGCAGTCACACGTTTTTATCAAACAAGGCCGAGTGCCAAGGCGCCGAGTACCAAGGCGCCGAGTGCCAAGGCGCCGAGTCGCCGACCGTGGCCCAAGTAGGCCGTGCTGCTCGAAAGAAAGCCATCGAGCAATCCAAGACGCCACGAAACACCCACACCACCTCATTGTTTCCTCCTCATTGGTATGCAACTAATACCTCCATGAGTGTTTCAACCCGACACTATGTATGTCTCACAAACATATACCCACATATAAGACCACAAAGAAAAACCGACTCTATCAAACACAAGATAAGATTCTTATCTGCGCAATCAGGCAGGGAAACAAAAAGTGCAGTCGAGATTAGAGGACACTCTTGTATATATTATACATATACCCAGTAATACCTACTAGGTGTATGTATAATATACGTTCAAACAAAGACGATATTATTATTAGAACAAGGGATGTATTGGTGATATATTATTCAGAAGATGCATGTGTTATCGATCCACGGTTTTCCCAAGACCTGTGCATTTTAAATTAGCTTTACACTAACTCATTTTCTTCGTGGTGTCGGTCAGGGCATTTATTAGCTTCATTTAAAATGCAATCAATACTCCGCAATAGTCTATGGTGTTTGAATAAGGAATAAGTAATGTATTTTGACGTTATGTGTTTTTGTAACATTAGAAGATAGTTCTGTTCGCCGGTTCTGTCAGGGTCCAAAGACAGAACTGTGCATCACAAGAACTTGCGAATTGACAGACATCGCATATTGTAGTCACTTGAACCGATGCTTAGCATAGCACGCAGCAAGTTCCTGCGATGATGCGGTACCGTATCGCATCGCATTGCATCGTGTGGAATTGAGTAATTCAAGAGTATTTCATCCATTATCTCACCGTAAAGTATTTTAGGGTTAGATAATGGTGATCAAAACCATATTTATATACAACCTACTTTTTAATTACATACGGATCATACGCGATTAAAATCTAGGGAACAGCAGATTTTTTTTGCATAATCACACCTTTCCATTTAGAGCAACTCTCGAGTTTGACATATATTATGTCAGAATTGGATTATTTTCTCACGCACCTATTTGTGCTATATCTACTCCCTTAAAGAATTTCCCTCATTAGCTTCTGCCCGCGGCTTCGCTCGCGTGATAGTAGAAAATATATGCATATGTCACACAGTGACAAAATAGCATTCTACTGGTGAAAGAATTTTTTAAATCGGTACAGTACCTAGTTTTTGAATTTATTCGTTACAAATACAAAACTTTTCTTTTTATTTATTCCTACATATATAATAAATCTGCAGAAGGTGATAAGGTGGCTTTGCGCGCATCACAAAGTGTACGATATCGATTTATTTAACTTTTATACATTAAAATTGTGTGTACCTTGACACATTACTCGAAACTTTATTTCATCGCAATCAGTTGACTATATCGTAAGATATACTCGTACTACATTAATTGAATTTTAGACTGTACGAAGTTCGCCAGATAAGCTAATAGGTAGTATTAGTATAGATTAACCTTGTTTATAAGTAAAAAAAATACAAATAAAAACTTGATCACATTTCTGAATTGAACTGAAATGCCTAAAACAAATTGAATGCTGCAATATGTCATCGCCTGAACGAGGACGAGCCCGGATTTGATTGGGACATACTGTTCTGGCCCGGAAATTACGCCGAGCTGTCTCAAATACCTTCAATGTGCTGTTTGCTCACCTGCCGGGATAACCGGTTTTCCCAACGCTTATATATAAAACTTCATTTATGTCACTATTTATTAAGCGGCGCAGAGCAATGTTTCATGTACTTTTTAAATTTATTATTTACTGTTAAACGCTCTCACGTTTAAAACTTGATGTATTGTAATATCATGAACAGCATTCAAGTCAAAAAACGGGCACATGTCCACAGCTGGGCATAGGCTCTTCCAATCATCACATCGGCTAACCTTGCCTCTCGTGAAAAACAGCAAACTCTATGCAAATAATTGCAGCACTAATATGCTGTCACATATAGAAAGAAACTAGTAATGCAAAACATTTTTCATCGAGCAACCTTAAAGTAAAGTAACACAAAATGAGTTACTAATCAAAAGTTAGTTCAAAATTATAAAACTCAACACATCGTCATCATCATTTCAGCCAAAAAGCGTCTACTGCAGATTATACCCGGCTCTGCCCCAAGGTTTGTGATAACAACCGGTACCTCTCGTCCAGATGACACGCATGTCCAACATGTAGGGTAACCAAAACAAGTTTTCTGTGCTTACATACTCTGTATTGTATGCCAAAACAACTGACATTGTTGTACATGTGTTTAAGTTCAGTTGTGGAAAGTGTCTCGTGAGAAACGCATTATTTGTCAACAATTTCATTTCAAAAAAAAAAAAAAACAAAATAGTCAGCTTTTTTAGGCAAGAAATCAACAAATACTTCTCTTTAGTTTTATTTTATGCTCATAACTAGCTTCTGCCAGTGGCTTTGCCCTCATGATAGCAGAAAATTATCCCAAGAAAAGTATCTTTTGTCTACTTGTGTATGCTATCATAATTATGCGTCTTTCAAAATACGTTCTCTTTGCCTATTTTTTTTTTTTTATAAATGGTAATTAATTTATATTTCAAACCCGCGAAAATCAAAATAAAAACTTACCATTTGTTATAAAAAGTTCTCCGATCCAGAGTAAGCAGTAAACACAAAACAATATAAGTAATTGATCATAAAAGATGTTTAAAATACAAAATAGTTTTAATAATAAAAATGTAATAGAAAAAGGAACTTATGAAACTAATAAATCCGGAACTAAACTGATAAGGCAGGAAATTCACATACCTTATATGTAGGTATTAAGTAAACTTGACTCATGAGTGATATCACTACCTGTGTCACGATTTTATAATGAGAAATTATTTACTTAAACTCGTTAAGTACACATGTACGTACGTACCTACTAAGTAAATCTTCATCTCGTGCACGACCCGTCTCTTTCGATATTTGTGAGTCTTCAACAAATGCAATACCATTTTGTTTTAAATTAATTTTAAAATAATTGAACTGATAATTTATCTGTTTAATTAAATTAATTTAAATTTAAATAAAATGTAAGACCGGACGTCACCGTCCGTTCTGTTCGGCAGGCCCTGCACTTTATGATCGTAGCAAGTAACAGTTGTCAGTAAGGTTGTCAGTAACGTTGCCGGGATACCAGGTCGGTAACAATGAGTATGGACGCTATAGACAACCTCCACTATTTTATTATTAAACAAATCGATACCATGCACCGACGCTCACCACCTTAGTATGAATTATAAAGAATTTATCTACACTGCTACACTAACATAATAAAGAGGTAAAGTTTATTTTTTTTTGTTTGTAGGAGGTAATCTCTATAAGTACTGGTCCGATTGCTAAAATTTTTTCACCGACAAAAAGCTGCTTTATTCCTAAGTAGAGATGTGTGAAGAATCGCCAAACTTAAGTGGCAATGGGCAGGGCACATTGCACGCAGAACAGATGGTCGATGGGGACGAAAGGTTCTGGAGTGGCGACCACGTACCGGAAGACGCAGCGTTGGACGGCCTCCAACAAGGTGGACCGATGACCTGGTCAGGGTCGCGGGAATCCGATGGATGCGTGACGCACAGGACCGGTCGTTGTGGCGACGCTTGGGGGAGGCCTATGTCCAACAGTGGACGTCTTTCGGCTGATATGATGATGATGATGATGAGAGATGTGCCGTTACCGACAATATTGCCGAGAAGTGGGAATATTGGTGGCAATATTGCCCAAAATATGAATATTGGTGGCAATATTGCCCGAAATATGAATATTGGTGGCAATATTGCCAGCAAATGTCCCACTTTGGCCAATATTGCCGGTTACGGTACATATCTCTATTCCTGTGACATAGGCTATATTTTACGCGGGCAAAGCTGCAAGCAAAAGCTAGAGAATATTTTTGTACGCCAACGTTTTTATTACTAAAATGATTTTCATATCAGTTTACAGACGATAAACCTAACCTACATTCAAAACCTACATCAACTCAATAGTCGAATGTCATAATATAGATATAATGCTCCCTCAGATATTAGGCATTATGCCACTTGGGACGTGGAGGCTGCTATGCATGCTTGAGGTCCCACCTTCAATTCCCACGAGCCACACAAAACGTTTTATTTTTTATTTTTTTTGTTATAAACTAGTGCTTGACTGCGATCCCACCTGATGGTAATCAGTGTTGCAGTTTTATGGTTTTCTTAGTATTTCTATTTGTTTCTTGTAATAGATTAGTCAGGTAGTCATCGTAAATGGAATTTAATTATCTGATTACATTATCGGACTTAAATGAGTGAAAAGCAATTATAATTGACAGGTAGGTAATCATTAAAATAATTATGATCGTTATGTAATGATTTTGTCAAAAACTTAATTAGCTACACTTGTTCTTGGAATTTAATTATGAATGTTTTGTGAAATAATTGCAGCAATAAGAAAGTGTCGAAAGACTTCGTTGCTACAGTGGTCGCAAATAATCAACATCAACTGCTTGGTTTAAACAGTACGTATCGGGGGTTTTATCAGGAAATACCCAGTTACTAATCCACGGCTTGGAATTGTTAAATATGTGTAGTTAAATGCCAAGGGGGCTACTTCACGAGAAACCTATTACTGGGGGTGGTTTGCCGAATGTTTATAAATATTAGAGCAACATTGAAAGGTCAATCTTGCCTGGCTGCTACTTAGTCCATAAGGGATTACATGATTGTTAGCTACCTAGGTCTCTGTCTACTGAATTACACGTGTCCGATTTAACTACATCGTTAGGTATCTAATTAAGTGATGTGCAATTGTTTTTTATTACAATAGGTGTATCTATCTTAATCAAGGTCTAACACTACGAGTATATACAGGGTTATTAGTACAACACTAGCATCCTCTCAGAACTATGGTACCTACCTACTAACATCATAAACAACAATTTTTGTTCTATAACTTTTCATATCATATTTTAGTTCAACAGATTTTCATGCAAAAAGATAAGTATTTAAATTGAACATTCTAAATTTTACAGTCTATGCGACGCAAGTGATAGAACAATAGAGGAGGGGAGCGGGGATCGGGCAGAGGGGGGGCTTGATGCGCTTGCGTCGCGTCATACAGACGTAGGTAGGTATAGCAAAATACAGAGAAGAAATGTATTAGATAGAACAACGAAATCTTGAAAGTTTGTTTTGTAAAAAGTCATAGAACCAAAGATGTTGTTTATGATGTTAGTCAGTCTTGCTAGGTTATTAGTGTTTTTTAACAAATAAGCCTGTATACAATCTAGGTAAGATATCCACAGTAACCTTGTGTATAACTTAAATTACTAGTTGAACTTTCTATTCAAGCCTGGAAAAGTAAGCTACCTTTCTTCGTCTTACTTGGAATGTTGAATATTTAATAAAGTGCATAGGTGCCGTCCAATTTAAATCACCTAGGTAACGAAGAGCTGCAACAAAAACACAATTATCTATACTTTTCAGGACACAAAATCTACACTAATATAATAAAGTTTGTTTTTTTTGTTTTTTTTTTTTGTTTGTAGAATGTAATCTCTGGAAGTACTGGTCCGATTGCTAAAATTCTTTCGTCGATAGAAAGCTGCTTTATTCCTGAGTGGCATAGGCTATAGTTTATGTACGCGGGCGATACTGCGGGCAAAAGCTAGTCTAACATAAAGGTATTTTAGTCATTTTTATTTTTTGAAACTGTCGAGTCGAACCACATTTTTTTTTTTAGTAGACAGCGTTTTGAACTATCAATATTTTCATGCTTGCCTAAAAGTAACCTATTCACTGTTGATTTAAATATCCTCAGGTGGTAGCTATCAACACAGACTCTGACACGGAATTTCACTCCTTATCTTCATTTATTTAATACGACCAAAATATGGTGGCCACTCTGAAGTTGATGTTCCGAACTATCACGCATACGCGAAAAAAATTATGCAATACGCATTCGCCACATGCGATACTAGACCCTAGCGACCGAACAGTGCCATAAAACAGTGACTTTCTGCCTACTCCTCGGTAACGAACGACTTGTTAATAAGTTTGAAAAAAAAAGTTTCTTAAAGATGTACAAAATTATAAGTGTTTTTTTTTCTTGTGCAATTAATACTTTTGTCTAAAAATAAATATTTAACAACATTATTATTTTTCGCTTGTTTTCTCTACTCCTTTCAAACGGTTTTGATATTTAGAAATATGTTTACCTACCTACTAGGGTGGGTCAATTTTTTTTTCTCAAATCCTTTCCTAATAGTGAAATTATGTTGTCTTACTAGTTCAATAAGAAATCTGTAAAATATTAATTAATTTATTTTTAGTGTAAGAGCCCGCGCATCGTAATGCAAGTTTTATATGAACTAATACAATAGTGACTATAGACATGACTTCAATAAACTACAGAAATAAAATTATTTGTAAGCAAAATGAGATTCGGTAATATTGTGATATCGTTTCCTAACTTTTAGTTTAGATTTTTATAAAATGAAAGTGGGTAATTTTGTTCATAGCGGGCGTATAGCACAGCCCAGTTGTTTTGTTTGGTTTTAATGATGTAATATTATTATAATCCTATGATTCTGCACTCCGTTAAATAATCTATCCATTCCTCTTGTAACTGATGAAACTAGAAGATACCAATATCAGTGTCCCGTATTCGGGAGTGTAGAAGATATTAAATACAAAATGTGCTACCGAGCTACGAAGACGACATGAAATGTTACGGTTACTATAAATTATAATTAAAAACCAGCAGAAATACTAAGCAAGAACCATCATTTTTGAATACCAGATCGGAAATATTAAAAAATCATGGTTTTTTTCTTAGTATTTCTCAAAAAATGTAAGGATGTTTGGAGTAAATCATCTTTTCTTACTATTTTGCATATAAAAGTCATTTAGTTAAACAAAGCTTATCATTTAAAGTTCAAAAACCTTATAATCATTGAAAATAAGGACAGATGATCAAAATAATATATTTTTTACAGAGCAACAGACTTTTATTTGACATTTCCTTTTGTAATTGTAAAGAAATTGAACTGTACAGTTGTTCTGGAGATAAAAAGGTACGAATAGTAGAGTAAGAGGTACAACTCAAGCAAAAATAAAGATAAAAAAAATTATATTGGTGGAAAAGATTGCGTTCTTTTAGTCATATTACAAAATACGAACACTTAATACATGATTCAAAGGTTCAAAAAACTGATTCACAAATTTCAGAAAAGCAAGAGTTCTGAACAACAGGCCCTGACGTCTTCAAGTGACTCTAAATGTTATATTTCTTCACTTATTAAGCTCAAATCACTACACTGACAGAAGTAGATCTATGTCCATATGCGATAAAAAATCATTATAGGAAATCAAAGAAGAAAATAAAAGTAAAAAATTTGTTCAAAAAATTGATGCGTCGATTTGAGACTAAACAATTGATTGATTTATTTTAACGCTTGTCTTAACAAAACATATTATTACTACGTACTATATTATTTGGCTTTCGCTTTTCTTGTAATATTATTCTAATTTTAGTTATGTATTATTTTTGTAATAAAATTCATATAAGTTTAAATGTACGTTATTTTTTCAAAAATTCCCAAACTTCAAGTCATATGCGCGGGCTGAAGATGTGACTTAATTGAACTTTTAATTACCAATAATTGTTTGTTTACACATAAGACAACATAATATTACTATTAGATAATTCTTCTTCTTCTTCCTGCTCTTGTCCCATCTTATTTGGGGTCGGCGCAATACGTTTTTTTCTTCCATTCTACCCTGTCACTCGTCATGCTATCACTAACTTCCTTTTCTTTCATATCATTCTTCACGCAATCCATCCATCTTTTCTTTGGCCTCCTACTATTAGATGATTAAATAAAATAAAAATCTCCATACATTAGTGACCAGTAGTTAATGTTTACACAAAAAATTGCTGGTTAAGTGTTCTTAAAAATGTACATAGCACGTAAATCAATCAATATTTCGCAAAGAAAACGGATATAAATGTCAGCGGGGCGCCGCTGACCGGACTTCATAGCATATAGTCGGGCTTATAATGTTCCCACTGTTGAGACTCAGGCCTCCTCCCTAGGAGAGGGAATAGGCCGTACTCCACCACGCGGGACTATTGCGGGTTGGTGGATGGCACATGTCTTCGAATTTTTGGTTCTAGGACATGACGGTTTCCTCACGATGTTTACCTTCACCATTTTGAGTGCACTGGTGATGAAATAAATTACACAAAGTAATGCGCCTGGTTTGGTTTGAACCCGCGACCTACAACTCGTCAGTCAGGGCCGTTATCACTCGGCCCCCACTGCTCCGAACTTCATCTTCTAACAATTGGCTACTGTTTCCGAACAGTAGCCAATTGTTAGAAGATGAAGCGGCCAAGATATTTCAGCCGCACAATATCAGTATTCTCAAAAATGTGTGTAATTGTTATCCAATAGTAATAATATGCCACAACTTTTGCACAACGCCATCTAGTCCCAAACTAAGCAGAGCTTGCACTATGATTACTAGACAACTGATATACTATATATATACTTATTTATTTCTAAATATACATACATACATATTTTATATGAATTACACCCAGACACAGAACAAAATAATGATCATGCTCATCACACAAACATTAGTCTTGGATGGGAATCGAACCCACGGCCTCACTAACCACTAGATCAATAGCCTAGTCAAAATCCAATGTTTATTGCAACACCTGTAAAAAACACCTAATATGAAAAACTGAAAAGTTTAAATTTTGCTATTACCTAACTACACCACTAATTTTTAATTAGTATCTATAAATACTTTAGAGCGTATTATGAAAGGTCTTGTTATTATTTAAGTAAAGTCGGAATAAATAATATTCATAAACAGCAAAGTTATTAGCGTTTGTTTATATCCCAAAATGTCACTCAATTTATGAAAATATTGTACAGGCTATTGAGATTACAGATTAAGAATGAATGAATGGCAATAAAAATGGAAAACACTGCGCGTAGTATTTTCTAGTAGCAATTGTTATGAATAATTGATTCAATTATGAATTTACCAATTATGACGCGTGGATAATTATGGGTTTTGGGTTTAATTTGTTTTACTTTTGACTACACAAATATGATCAGTAACAAGTACGGATAGGGCGCCATTTTGTTTTGTACTAATTTAAAAATAGGAGTGTATAACTAGGTGCCTATTATTAATTTTAAAGTCACGAGATCATACTATCTACCTAATTATATGACAGCAGACAGTCTTTCAAAGTAAATGCAGCAACGAAGTCCTCGCTCCTCGCTAATTTATAATAGAACCTAAAAGCGAAATATTTTCCATTGAACTAACGCAAACTTTTAACCAAGAGCCCAAGCAAGACAGACTCAGAAAATAGCCCAGACGCTAACAAAGAAGAAAAAGAGTGATCAGGACCAAGTAAACGCAAGTGAAGCCTGTAACAAGTTGCTTATGAAAAGTTTTGCTACGTCTTCAAAAAATTGAAATGCCAGACAATGGAGGACCGTTATAGACTTCTAAGAGTTGTATTTTCTATGGACGGTCGATAACTTTCGTAATAAGGTAGTTTCCAGGGTCAAAATAACATTTTATTTAGTCCGTATTTTAGATTATAAAAAAATATTGGACACTTATTTTTTCTTTTATCGATTAAACAAAAAATAACAAAGATATAGCCCATGAAAGTTACGTGTGACGTCACCTCGTGCGAAAAAATGCAGCAGGGCCTGACGTTACACGTAACTTTAATGAGCTATATCTTTGACATTTTTGGTTTAATTTACAAATAAAAAAATACGTGTCCCTTATTTTTGAATAATCTAAAAGACGGACTAATTACATTTTTTACGGCTACTAGCCTATTATTGTTACAAGAAGCGATCAATAATTTAACCAAAATATGCTTTACGAAGAATAATCAGGAAACACTCGTAATGTAAGAAAATACACAAATTAACACAGAGTTACACCTCCTCTAAAATCCCAGAGTCAGAAACATGACGAATAAATCTCGGATTTAAAATAAAGCCTATATAACCCCGAGTTCGTTGTTTCGATGTTTCTTCTCAGGGTAGTTAGCTAGGACACACCAGCCTCATCTAGTTTAAATTGACGAAAAAATTTACGTGAACAAGTGTTTTTTGAAAACCTATTTGCAAAATAATAATACACTATTACCCTAGGGGTGAACACTGTGCTTTTCATTACGAATTTATGGAAAGTAAAAATAAAATGAAAAGTTTGTAAAACCTGAGTCGTCGTACCTATGATTTCAGGCAGGGTATCTTTCTTCTGATTTAGGCGGTAAACGGTTTTCCACTACTGCTTTAGCCTCTTGTCTTATGAAAGGCGTAAAATCTCTGCTATACGAAAATGTAATCAAAAGTCTACAACTCGAAAAAACCAATGACGAATTGCCACTTTCCAGCCATTTCGTTTGTTTTTTCTGTGGCCGGCCAGCTAGAAATTATTTTAATAAAATAATTGACATAATAAGTCACTTAAAAATATAATATATTATTTAATTAGTACTTATCTTCATTTCAATTTTATATTGCGCTTTAATTGACTGGCTGTATAGAAAGTTGGTTCAATAGAAATATAAAAAAAGAACTAGATTTTTTTTTATAATTTGGCAGCTGTCAGTTAAAGGAGTCTCTCTCAGGAGAACTCCCTAGGGGTGACAAGTATTACTTTCAACCCGCTCCTCAGGCAACTTCAGACTTACTTTCAGAGTATGGTAATGAAAAAATCATATACACAAAGCACTTTAATTAACTAGTTTTAGTATGGAACCCAAACAAACTAAAATCTGAATCGTGTGAACCTTATCTGAAAACAAACAAGACATAGAAGATAGTGTTATAAGGTAGTGTCAAATAGGCTTTATGTAATTCAAAGTTATTCTTCTAATTAATGTAACTAACATGGTTTCTCAGGAAGAATATTTGACTCATCATCATCATTTCAGCCGAAAGACGTCCACTGTTAGACATAGGCCTCCCCCAAGTGTTGTATTTCTATTGCCACTGTAGGGGAGGCCCGGGTGAAAAATTTGTAGTAACTAAAGCGTCATAGGGACCGATTGAATTGTGAAATAAATGTTTTATTTTAATTAAGTAGTTGTCAATTGAGGCAAAGATCCAACAATCTCAGAAAAAAAATCGACTTGGCTATGTTATCCACTTTTAAATAAACGTAGGTAACTTAGGTACTTAACGTTATTGAAAATTAACTACATTAATTATTCTTTCAAGAGCCAGAAGCAGACTCTCTTTTGTAATAGAAACCTCTTAACTGGGGACTACGCTATGTTTCCGCTCCCGTTTCCTGAATATCTAATCTAATGTACCTAATCTTCATACAAAGCAAACTGCGGCTGGAGACTGGTGTAACTAACATAATACATAACGTTCTAATCAAGGTAGTTAAACAGATAAAGTGCTGTACACCCGTCCCCTGGACTAAGTGATTAGTTTGAAATCATTGTCCCAAGTCCTCTGGGTGGTCTCCTATGTTACATTCAAAATTTACTAACTTGGGTAACTTGTTGGCAGTTTTATTTTCGAGATGTCTGGGGTCTTACAAATTGTATTTAATTAAGACATATTTGACTGAATATACATATTTTTCAAATTTTTGGAGGAGGAGAAGAAACTGAAGAGAAGAAACTCCCCAGTTTAAAGCTGAAGTAACGGTTTTTGTACCAGAATTGAAAAAAATATAAGTAGGTATTGATCCATTTTAATTATGTTGATTTTTGCGCGATTTTTTCTACCTTGGACAGAGGATAAGTAGGTACAGCGTGGCAATGCCGCCATTCTTTTAGGCTAATTAAGCAACTACTAGTTAACAACGATGTGGAAGACTTTATAGAACTTATAGAAGCCACAATTTGAATATTTTAAAAGTAATTGTGTAGCAATTGTTAAACAAAGTTTGTTATTTCAATAAAACAATAACGCGGTTGACTGTATTGCGTAAAAATGATTATTTCAAGTACTTGATCAGATCATTGAAGGTTTGTCAAAATACGGAAGGGTGATCCTGTTCAGGTTTGTATCTGAAAAAGCTATATTTATTAACCGACTTCAAAAAGGAGGAGGTTCTATGTTTGGCTGAATGTATGTTATTTTTTTTTTACTTTTTTTTATGTATGTTCACCGATATCTCGGTCAATTGTGGACAAATTTAGAAAATTCTTTTTTTGATTGAAAGGTTATGCTTCCAAGTTGGTCCCATAGAAATATTGTTATGATCTGATCATGAACTTCGAAGATATGGAACTGAACTCCTCATAGAATCACAGCAGAACTGTGGTTGCAAGTAAAGTTGCTTTGTTTATACGTGTAGTCGATGACTGACTGTCAGAAAAGGGGGGGGGGATGTATTCAACCGATCTGATCATGAAGCCAGAAGGAAAAAAAAAAAATTAATGTAATCTTACCGTGTTTGGGATTATTAGAATCGTTATGAGATGCACTGTGGCTATGAGTTATTTAAGTTTGTCTGAGGGGTACTTTTTAGTGGTGGTACCATAACTAAAAAGTGTAAAATAAAAAGCTTTTTACAAAAAAAATATAACCGACTTCAATGTTAAAAAACACTGAAAAGTATAAAATAACTTTAATTTCGGAAGTCGGTGTTAAATAACGAAGAAACTAAAACTATTATAGAAACACTGACTTAAACTATACTTTTCAGTGTTTTTTAACATTGAAGTCGGTTATATTTTTTTTGTAATAACTTTTTATTTTAATATTATTTGTAACTGACTTCCTCGTGTATTTCACTCTAAAGCTAGCTTATAACTCTGTTTATACTGAACAAATAAATTCTAGCATAGACTGCCATAGAAGATACATGCTTTACATAAGAGATATACATATACATATAATGTAACGTAATAAGACTGTAATGTTGTATAAGTAAATTGTAAATAAATAAATATATACAAATACTACACCATAAGAGAACGAAAGGCATAAGAGAGACATAAGAGAGAATGGACTGAATACATTAGTCTTAGGAAGTAAACAGGTGGTAAGGTCGACCATGGAGATTAACGCCAAGCAAAAGGAGAGCTCTAAGTAAATAAAGACTAAAAAATAAATCATCGCCAGTGTCAATTGACTACAGCAAATTATTAACAACTCAAGTCGCAAACCATAAAAGTAAACCTTGACAATGCTGTGAAGTCACGGTTTTTAACCAAGCCGCTGCAAAAACTGCATCAAGAACTTACTGTTGGAGATTTTTTTCGCAGAATTTTACGTATTAGTCATCGAGTTAGACAATCATAATGGATCGTAAAGCGCCAAGATCATATTCTAAATAGCCGTTATCACGTAGTTTCTTAACAAAATAAGTAATCTTAAGATTAAGAAAGCATGCAATTGGTAGCAAACCAGAAGGAAACTGGCTTCCAAAATCGAAAAGCGGTTTCTAGTGACCATCAGGTACGCACATACTTAATTAATACATAGCCTACAGCCACCATATATAGTAACTAGCAAAGTACTAACCTGTGAGAAAACGAATTAACGGTTACCTTCGCAATGTTATCAAGTAGCTGCACTTAAATTAAGTATAAACTTGGATCTCACCTTACAATACTGCCGACATTATGCCTCGTACCAAACCAATCACAAACACTGAGCTAAACTTTCTAAATATAAAAATTTGAAACGCTGTTCGAAGCCTTTGCAGGCTCGGCGGCCAATGGCGGAGGTGGGTGACGGAATGCGACTCTTGCGCAGGTAGAGTCGCGCGTGTTCGTGGTGCTGTGCCTGTGTGCGTGACTGTAGCTACAGTGTAGCGATATGCCTCTCGTAATGTGTGTGACGTAGTGCAACATTAAACTCTGATGTTTTTAAAACTTCCGAGTCGCTTGGATAGCTCCCATCGAGCTATGATGTTTTTTGTAAATAAATAACAGTGCGTTTTGTATATTAGCTGTGTGAATATTTCTCGCGGATGTTTGTGAACAGCAGTATAGCCACTACGTCTTGTAAGACGTAACTTACGAGTGAACTCGTCAGTCAGTAATGTATGTAAAGTATCCCTTAGGCATCCACTATTAAACGGTCTCATGGTTGAACGTGGCCAGAACCAGGTATACGGTGGCTTCATGTTTAAAAATATTTAATTTCTAAGACATATTTAATTTTAAAAACATTCCAGGACATGTCGCGTGCCACAACAAAATTTAGCGAAGGCTACCATTGACTGAATCCTAAATAAAAAGAACTGGTGACACGGTAGACCCAAAAGGAGACGGCCATGACGAATTGGATTCCTATCTAAACTATTGGCCAGACGTAGCAAAAGACAGAGAAAAGTGTAAGAATGGTTAGGAGACCTTGGCCCTGCAGTTGACACCACAGGCTTATAATAAAAACATAAAACAGTTTGGACTTCAAACAGTTAAGTTTATGATTGCATCACTGCTTACCATCAGTTGGGATTGCAGTCAAGTACTAGTTTATATTATGAAAAAAATAGGTTTGAGTTAACATTTTATTTATTTTAAGGATTTTATACAAAGTATGACGAAAAAAATTGATTTACATCGTCAAAAATATCTAACCTAGACAATTACGAACCCTTTTCTCGAACAGGAAAACCAATTTTATGTATGTGAGTTTACAAATGAAAGCATTTATTTATAAACGATTTACATGCACTTTTGAATAGTCAAGAAGTCAGTCAGTCACATAAAAAAGATGATGCCAATTGCGCATTCCATTGCATAGATCTATAAGGAAAAGAAACGTGCAAGAAACTCCATGGACACTCTTTTAATAGTACCTACCTACATTGTGATATAAGTATGTAATGTTCATTATTACCGTCGTGGCGGTATTTAGACCCGAGCCGTGGCGAGGGTCTTAAGAGAGTCGAAAACGGTAATTATTAATTACTCACGTGTAGGTATCATACGACGTTTTTCAATACACTTGTGAAGAAAATAATTGTAAAACTAGTAAACTTTTGTGGCGGTAAAAATCAGTTTTACCGTTCAATACACTCACTGAAATGAATAAACAGGGGTTGACCGGCGACTCGTGGGGGACGATCTGCGCCCATCCTGATACGGTAATAGTATTTTCGACACACTTGCTCAGAAAGTGACTATAATTGCACTACACTTAGGTATATAATGTAGCTTGTAACCAAACTGTGACTTTTTGATTATCATTATGCACAAGTGTGATAATGTAGTGATAACCTTTTTTGTTCTCAAATCAAACATTGAATTCGAAAAAAAAAACATTATATATAGGTATTGCGTTCAATAGTACAAATTAGTGTCTTGCTTGCTTATTTTATGCTAATTTGTGTTTAAATAAACTATTTTAACTTTTACATGTTTAATAAATAAAACCTTTCATAAAATAAAAATATTTTTTGTTTCTAAATTTAAGCAACCTCATTCTTATTTGTATTCAAACAGCACTAGAGTAGCTAGTCTATGGCCGCCATTTTGGATGCGCGCGCATAAGACACAAAAAAAAAACAGTTTTGCTAATAAAGCAATAATTAATTAATTTGTAAAATTTTTCTTCTCAAGTGTGTCGAAAATCGTCGTATGATACACGTGAATATTGGCGATTACCGTCCTCGGCTCTCTTAAGATCCTCGCCTTCGGCTCGGATCTAAATACCGCCTTAGCGGTAATCACCAACATTATACACTTGTATCATAATGTACTATTATGATATAAGTGTGTAATGTTAGTGACTACCGTCGAGGCGGTATTTAGACCCGAGCCATGGAGAGATTTAGAGAGTCGAGAACGGTAATAATTAATTACTCACGTGTATCATACGACGTTTTTCAATACACTTGTGAAGAAAATAACTATAAAACTAGTAAACTTTTGTGGTGGTATAAATCTGTTTTCATATGCGCGCCCATATTTTTTTTTATTTACCTTTCAATACACTCACTGATATGAATAAACGGGGGTTGACCGGCGACTCGTGGGGGATGACCTGCGCCCATCCTGATACGATACATGTAATAACATTGTGGCAAGGGAGAGGTTTTAACTATATTATAGCACACTAGTGCTAGCGTGCTAGCGTAATGGTAATCAAAAGGTCACAGTTTGGTAACAAAGGCCATTATGTACCTAAGAGAGTCACTTTCTGAGAAAGTGTATTGAAAAAAAATTAAACATCATTTTATCTAGTGACCCTTTGCAGGGTTGTAATAGTACATTATGATATAAGTGTGTAATGTTAGTGATTACCGTCGAGACCTAGAGCCGAGAACGGTTTCTTCTCTTAAGACCCTCGCCATGGCTCGGGTCTAAATACCGTCTCGACGGTAATCACTAACATTACACACTTATATCATAATGTACTATTACCGTATCAGGATGGGCGCACGTCGTCCCCTACGAGTCGCCGGTCAACCCCCGTTTATTCATTTTGAGTGAGTGTATTGAAAGGTAAATTTAAAAAAAGACATAGGTGCGTTTAAGAAAACAAAGTTTTACCGCCACAAAAGTTTACTAGTTTTACATTTTTTTTCTTCACAAGTGTATTAAAAACGTCGTATGATACATACTCGTGAGTAATTAATGCTTACCGTTCTCGCCTCTCTTAAGACCCTCGCCACGGCTCGGGTCTAAATACCGCCTTGAAGGTAATCACTAACATTACACATATATCATAATGTACTAGACTACTCTACTATACTAAGCTATACATGGCCAATTCGGGAGTTCCTACACCGGATTCGTGCGGAAGTGACGCCCGGTTGTCACCACTGTGTGGACCGCCCGGAGGGCTCGGTAGAGCATACGGTAAAGGTGTGCCCCGCTTGGGCAGAGCACCGCCGTGTCCTCATGGGGGCGATCGGTGGCAGCTAGAGGTTCGAAGCAAGGAGCAGTGGCAGGCGACCGCCTCCTTCTGCATAGCAGTAGTACTAGCAAAGGAGGAAGCCGCTCGGGTGAGGCAACGGCGCTCACGCCCCAGCCACCGCCGGGATTCCGATCCCGATTTCCGGCCACCGCAGGGCTTGCGGACGGTGAGCAATGGGCAGCTCGCCGCCTGACCGTCCGGTAACCGACAGGACCGAGCCTAAGACGTCGACAGCACGTATCGTTTCACGCGTGCCTCAAGGAGTTTTTTTTTTCGGCGGGTAAAATTCATTCAAATAGCGTCCCCCGCCTTTAGCGGAGCGGGAAATAGTATCAGACTCTTACTGACTAAAAAATCCACCCCGTTCCTTAATACCTTTCATACAGGGGCCGAGCCTCCCTTACGGAAACAGACCCTAGACCCAGTAGGCTTAGACCCAGCTGGGTCCCTACAGTTGCTGACAATTCCTTGAGGCCCGCGGGAACAGTGCACACCATCGACGACTTGGACTCGGTCCGGACAGTTACCGGACGGTCGGACTGCGAGCTACCCATTGCTCGCTGTCCGCAAGCACGCACCTACGGTGGCCGGAAATCGGAATTGAAATCCTGGCGACGCCAGCGGCTGGAGCGTGAGCGCCGTTGCCTTAAGCTTCATTCAAACTGAAGCGAATCCCACGCGGACGCGTTTGTGACAGAGACAGACAGTTTGAGAGGCTAACGGCGGGTTTCTGAATTGAGTATTTTGATTTAAGTACGTCTTAAACCATACTTAAGAGCCAAATTTTGACAGGTTTAAAGACTAAAGTAGAGTTTGAGAAATGCTCAACTTCAAATGCTTAAATCAGAAATCCAGGGTAAGCGAGCGAGTGAATCGCACGAGGTCGCGTCCCGCGTACCGCGCGGGATTCGCTCCAGTTTGACTGTAGCTTAATGCGGTCTCCTCCTTTGCTGGCATTACTGCTTCGCAGAAGGAGGCGGCCCCCTGCTACTCCTCCTCGCTCCGCGCCTCAAGGAGTTGTCAGCCAACCGTAGACGCCCCGCAGAGTCGAAGCCTACTGAAAAGATCTGTTTTGAAAGGAATACCTAAAAAAAAATCCTCAAATTCATTGACTTTATGGCGGTACGAAGTTCACCGGGTCAGCTGGTACATAATAAAATCAATACAAAGTATAAAACCAAAGTTGCTTCCCGTCTGTCTAGTCTGTCGCTTTGTATGCTTAGATCTTTATAACTACGGATTTTGATGCGGTTTTTAAAGATAGAGTGATTCAAGAGAACGGTTAATATGTAGGTATATTACATCCCACTATATTATATAGTAGAGAAACACTGATAATTTTAGAAGTTTCTAATGTGATGTCGAAAATAAATACATTTTTGTCGTAATTTTACAATGGACGAGACGTCTTTACAACGATTGAAGAATTGGTTTGTCACCTATACTGATTCAAAGGGATAAACGATGTCAACGCTAGACGGGGTGCCACGAAGTGGTAATTTGAGTTTAGGAAAAAGATAGAAGTCGGCTGGAGCCGTATCTGGCGAATATGGTGGCTGCTCGATGGTATTTGTTGAGTGTTTGGTCAAAAATTCGTTCACAATGATGGCCTTGTGCGAAGGCGCATTTTCGTGGTGCAAAATCCAAGAATTTTCTTTCCACAAATATGGCCTTTTTCGTCGAATTTGCTCTCTTAAATGCCGCATAACGCTCAAATAAAATTCTTTATTTACCGTTTGACCTTCCGGTAAGCATTCCGAGTGCAAAACACCGCGATAGTCAAAGAAAACAGTCGACATGACTTTGACTTTTGATCGACTTTGGCGTGGTTTTTTCGGTTTTGGTTCAGTTGGAAGGCGCCACTCCGACGCTTGTTGACTTGTTTGCATGTCAAACTCATAAACCCACGTCTCGTCGCCAGTAACAATGCGTTTCATGAATGTTGGGTCGGAATTGTCTCGTTCTAGCATGTCCTCAGCGACTCTCATGCGATTGAGTTTTTGGAGAAAATTCAGGTCTTTTGGGACTAGCCGAGTGGCAACATGTTTCATACCCAAATGATTAGTTAAAATGGTACGGATTGACTCGTGAGATACAGAAAGTTCGGCGGCTATCTCTCTGAAACTTGAATGAGGATTTTCAGTCACTATTTCCTTCACTTTTATTTATTTATTTACAATTTACTTATACAACATTACAGTCTAACTAAACTAATGTGTTGTACAGAAAGAAGAAAAAAAAAGAAGAAAACATACACATGGTAATGTGTATGTTTTCTTCTTTTTTTTATAATATAAAATAAAATAAAATATCCCACAAAACCAAATAAGACAACGTTTACTTATTTTTCATCCATCCTCTCGCAAAACCTCAGACATTCACAACACACATCTATCCATCTCCCAGCAAACAAGTCACACTCTGGTGTTAGAGTCAGAAGAGCATTAAACACAGAAAGCGCACGAACGAGTGGCGAGTTAGCTCTTCACACTGTCTGCGATAAAGGATCAGCTAACAATCGGTGTGTTCGCGGCCTGAGGTGTTGTTTAGGTACAGGAGGAACAAACAACCTCACCAGCTGAGCAACTAATTCAGGACAATCAGACTCACCCCGAAGAACTCGACAAGTGAAGACGAGTAAAAAGTAATTACGCCTTACTTCCAGAGAGTTAAATTTCAGCATTCCGAGTCAAAATTTTGTAGGATATAAAAATGGATATTATCCAAATAATTTCTTATACATGAATCTAAGGAATGTTTTTTGGACTTTCTCTAGAAGCAAGACGTAAGAAGTCTCATAGGGATTCCAAATAATGCAAGCTGACTCTATTATATTATATTAATTTACTTCTGACTAAGGCCATGTAGTAAGTTAAAGTAAAGTTTAATTGCCAAAGGGTTATTAAATTCACGCATGTTTCGGATTGTGTATCCTAGTCTGCGATACGAATCAGTGGCAAGGTTCCGCAAATGTTCGTGGAAGGTTAGTCTCTGGTCGAACAAAATACTAGACCTTTACATAGATCTTTAATAGAAAAAACTCGAGAAATCGGTTCCGCTCCTAAAAAATATTGCACATGCAGAGGGTTTTGAGCTCGACTAATGGACATAACACTACATTTAGCCGTATTGAATGAGAGCTTGTTTTCAATGCTCCATTGGAAGACTGAATTAATGTCCTCCTGAAGAGTTAAGGTATCGGCCATTTTCTCAACTCCATATACCAACTTGAGATCATCAGCGTAGAGTAAGCACCTGGCGTGCTTGAGAACCTTCTCTAGATCATTAACCATTTTTCCAAAAAACAATGGTCCCAAAATGGACCCTTGACTTACGCCAGACCTAGTGTGATATGGTTCTGAAACGAACCAACCATGCCTAACATAATATATTGTTGGCGGTCCCTCATATAACTGGAGAAAAATTTTAGTAGTTTTGGTGAAAACCCAATGTTATTAAGCTTTGCAAGTAACACGTCATTATCTACGCAATCAAAGGCTTTTTTGAAGTCAAAATATACAACATCAATCTGTATGCCTTTGTCTAAGTGCTGCGATATTAAGTCTACAAGCGTCAAGAGGTTAGTACTGACAGAACGGTTCAATCGAAGAGTGAGAGTCACAAAGAAATGGTTGGATCTGGCA
The DNA here is from genome assembly GCA_910589285.2 of Mythimna ferrago. Classification (NCBI taxonomy): domain Eukaryota; kingdom Metazoa; phylum Arthropoda; class Insecta; order Lepidoptera; family Noctuidae; genus Mythimna; species Mythimna ferrago. Next base: position 18,476,745 of record OU342673.1, on the reverse strand, counting down.
ACTAATTAATTTATGTAATACAGATTCAAACAATTTAGGAAGTGATGATAGTATAGCTATCGGCCGATAGTTTTCAACATTTGAAGTGTCCTTGGTTTTAGGTATAGGGTGAACTCGTGAAACCTTCCAGCGTTGTGGATACTGACCTGTGGAGAGTGCTAAATTAAATATGTAAAGTACGGGTGTAATAATGTGTTCTTTACAACCCTTCAAAACGTATGCAGGAATGTTGTCTGGACCTACAGCAGTATTTGGTTTTAGTTTATTGATAGCTGATTCTAAATCTTGTAGTTCTATTTTTTCAATATGCACATGGTTTGAATCTTTGTTGTGAAAGGTATTATTTTGGTTTTTGTAATCTAGAAGAGGAATATCGGGCAAAAAAACGCTTGCGAAGAATTAAGAAAAAGCCTTTGCCGTATCTTTGCTAACATGCTCCACCCCGTTATACTTAATCCTGGGTTCAAAGCCTCCCCTAATTTTAAAACTATTTATATGCTGCCAGATGCGGGGGTCGCGACGAAGTTTGAGTTGAATGCGTTTGATGTATTCGTCGTACGCATGACATGCTCTCTTTTTAATACTAGACCTAAGAAGAGAAAACTTTTTATAAAAGTCACTGTTATGAGTTGTTTTCCACTTTTTATGTAGTTCAGCTTTACATCGAATGTCCTTAATTAAATCTGTCGTAAACCAAACAGGATAGCGCCTAGATTGCTTCTTACTTCTGCGTTTTTTGGGTACACATTCATCAAAAATGTTGTACATGATATTGTAAAAATATTCAACAGTAGAATCAACATCAGGTGCCAATAATACCTTTTCCCATGATGCTTCCGAAATTAGTTTATACATGGCTTCAAAGTTGCCCTTGGAAAAATTCCAATCATTGACTGCATCCAAGTTACTAGGATCTACTTTTTCTGAGCTAAATCGACACATAGTGTTAGCAAGCGTTAAGCATACCTCTAGAGGCGAATGATAAGCGTCTCGTCGTGGTACTAGACCCCCACCATCAATCTCTGTCACATCAACATTGCTAATGCTATCTGATACCAACACCACATCCAACTTGCTGTCATACGCATTCATCACCTCATTCCTCTCAGTCAGGCCACAAACAGTACGAAAATAACAGTAATAATTTAAGATATCCTTCAATGTGCGATTAGTAGGTACCTATTTATGTTTAAATCACCCGAGATAATCACAGCACTTTTTAAGTTGTCTATATCCGATTCCATTTTTTGAAACCAATTCATATATATATCATCTGAAGCTCTGGGATGAATGTACACTACACAAACATAAAACGCAGTGCGATTCGTTGTAAAACGTGCCCACAAGTCCTCGCCAGCAGGGGTCTCCAAGGGCACGCCACAATCATGGCGGTAAGTCCCCTCTTTGAGGCGTGGCTGGAAAGACCTCACGGCGTCCTTACCTTCCGCATGACGGAGGTACTCACCGGACATGGTTCGTTGGGAAGTTTCCTGCACTCGATTCATGCGGAAGTGACGCCCGGGTGTCGCCACTGTGCGGAACGCCCGGAGGACACGGTGGAGCACACAGTCGAGGTGTGCCCTGCTTGGGCGGAGCATCGCCGTGCCCTCGTGGGGGCGATCGGCGGCGGAGACCTCTCGCGCCGGGCCTTGGTTGAGGCCATGGTCCGGAGCGAGGAGGAGTGGCAGGCGGTCGCCGACTTCTGCGAAGCAGTATTGCTCGCAAAGGAGGAGGCCGAACGCATCAGGCAACGGCGTTATCGCCGCCGGGATTCTGATCCCGATTTCCGGCCAACGTAGGCGCGGGCTTGTGGACAGTGAGCAATGGGTAGCTCACTGTCCGGCCGTCCGGTAACTGTCCGGACCAAGCCCAAGTCGTCGACGGCGCGCACTGTTCCCGCGCGCCTCAAGGAGTTGTCAGCAACAGCAGGGACCCAGCCGGGTCGAAGCCTATTGGGGCCAGGGTTATCCGAAAGGGCGCTCGAGCCCCGGTATGAAGGCTAGAAGGAACGGGGTGGGTCTTTTAGTCAGTAAGAGTCTGACACTATCTCCCGCTCCGCCCAAGGGCGGGGAATGTCAATGCATGATTTTTCCCACCATAAAAAAAGGGGTCTCCAAATCAGAACGGCGCGTCATCGTGATACCAGGTCGCACCGCCAGTAGTACACCACCACCGACACCAGTCGTGCGGTCCCGACGTAAAACACTCCATCCGTGGCTCGTTATCTCTGAATCAAGTACAGAAGTTGTAAGGAAAGTTTCAGTCACAGCTATGACGTCATTGGCCAATGTTAAGATATTACGGCTAAAGTAACTAAGCTTGGTATTTAAGCCTCTAACGTTTTGATAAACTAAGCTAATTAGTTGGGAATGTTTCTGGTTGACCACTGGATTTTGTGTATTATTGATCTTTTCCCGGTACTTTCTTGGCAGAATAGTAAGTATATTAAAACTAAGGTAGAGTACCTAGTAGGCATTCGAAGGATCCATCAGACACCTCCCAGTTCTAGTATCAGGTCCTCATCACCACGAATGTACCTACCTATAGCACTGGTTAAGGCGAATCTAAAGAGCCCAAACTCGATAGGTTTATTAGGCAATCCAAGGTTACGTCTCTTACCTACGAGCTCCATCATCAAATCAGCTTAATGGCACCAGAATGTACAAGAGTAGGTACTACAAATATTAGGTCATACTTATGTTTAAAAGTAAAGTAAATACCCATTAGGACATGGTCTACCCGAGTACCAAGTTTAGAAGTTTTTGCGTGAAAGAGTAACAAATATCCATACCTCTATACATTCTATCGCATTTATAATATTAGTAGGAATATAGCAAATTATTTTGGTAGGTATCAGAAAATCCAAAAAGTTGGCCCATATACCTAATGAAGGTAATCTATGAAGCTGTTCATAGATTACCAACCCTCTTTCAGTACAAAAACATTCTGACCACCTGTTTGACCTATTTTAACAAGACCTGGGATTTTCGTGAGACTTTTGTTATTCAAGTTTAGTGGCTGTTTTATTTTCGTGAGACTTTTGTTATTCAAGTTTAGTGACTATTTTATTTTCGTGAGACTTTTGTTATTCAAGTTTAGTGGCTGTTTTATTTTCGTGAGACTTTTGTTATTCAAGTTTAGTGGCTGTTTTATTTTCGTGAGACTTTTTTTATTTAAGTTTAGTGGCTGTTTTATTTTCGTGAGACTTTTGTTATTCAAGTTCAGTGGCTGTTTTATTTTCGTGAGACTTTTGTTATTCAAGTTTAGTAACTGTTTTATTTTCGTGAGACTTTTGTTATTCAAGTTTAGTGGCTGTTTTATTTTTTGCAAATTAATTCTTAGTGGATATTGTGATGTAAAATTGGTGTAGTTTAGTGTCCGCCTGTCCGCAAGCCTCCTGACATCCGGGTAGTCTCTGGCGGGGAACTGTTTGACGCTTTTTGTTTAGGTGAGAAATCATCGTGACTGGAAATCGGGGTTGGGATCCCGGCGGCTGGGGCGTGAGGTATAACTCACGCGTGTGGCCGCCTCCTTCGCTAGCAATTCTGATTCGCAGAAAGAGGCAACTGCCTGCCTTTCCTCCTCCATATGTCCTCCGCCTGTGCGGCCACGACCTCTGGGCGCAGCGCAAGAGGTTGTGGCCGCCGATCGCCCACATGAGGACACGGCGGTGCTCCGCCCAAGCAGGGCTCACCTCCACCGTATACTCCATCCGTGTCTGCCCAGAGGGCGATCCACATAATGGTGAAATTCGAGTGTTTTTTCCGCAGGAGGTTCCTAGAGGACTTACCATGTCCGGTAAGGATCTGCGTCCTGCGGAAGGTGAGGACGCCGTAATATCTTTACAGCCACTCCTCAAAGAGGGGACTTACTGCCATAACTGGCGTGCCCAGCGAACTGTTTGACGCTGACTATACAGTTGAAGATATTCACTGTAGGTACCTACCTACAAGTTACAATATAGACTTTGATTCGTTGCACTAAAGTTGATATTCATGTATAACACGTACATAATTAACTGATTGCCAACTGAAAACCGTCTCGTCTTTTTTATTAAGGTCCCTTACCCGAAAAGTGCCAACGGCACAACCCTATTAAAAGCCTCCACCGTCCGTCTGCCTGTCTGTCTGTCCGTCACTCTATCAGCGTCGAGCACTAGCACTACTACCTATCTCATAAACCATAAGAGGTAGGTAGAGCTAAGTAGAGAGTTGTAATTTTCACAGAATGTATATTTCTATTGCCTCTACAACAAAAAATAATAAAATAAAGTTAAAGACACAAGATTTAACGTTATTTTTCAATACACTTGCTCGAAAACTGGCTCTTGTCGCACTTCAATTAGGTTCAATATGCCATGTTATTAATCATCCTCGTGTTTTTTTTTATAATTTATCACAAGGCTTTTTTCATTCCTATTTCGTCACGATCAACGGTGATTATTTATTTTTTTAAGCAAAGAGGTGCAAATTTCTAAGGTTTTAATATTTATTGAAAATGTAAATTGTGCACAGAATATTATAAATAAATAACATTATTTACACAATAATTATTATCGACAAATTAATTACCTATCTATTATGTGTTCCATATTCAAAATATTTGAATTTCTATTTTAAATATTATGTAGGATTGTACCTATAGATAACAGTTTGATACCTTTGCTTCTCCTTCAATCTGCAAAGGTAAAGCGCGCGGGAAAAATCCTAAAATATATTTTATAATTGTGCCATTTGTGAAAAAAAAAAATGAATTTAAGATTTGATGAGATTTCTTTAGATGGTATGCCGCCGCCGCCAGATATTGTGATCAAAGTAAAAAAAAAATCTTGCGATAGCCTGCTGCCATCTATTCATTCATCTCCACCATACCTAGAGTGAAGTTATCAATATTTTGGAGTCCATTATAGAATTTCCAATCGGTAACCCAACCTTCTGGGGTAGGGACGGCTTAGCTAAATACACTTTTTTTTAATTTGTATAAAAAAATGGGGCTCTATCCGAACCCGTTACTACGAAATCCCAAAATTGTCTTCGAAAATTTTTCTTAAGTGGTAAATTCATAATTTGAATCAATCATTCATAACACTTGCTACTAGAAAATACTACGCGCAGTGTTTTTTATTTTTAATGGCCATTCAGCCATTCAAAATAATCAATACAAATACCTACAAAATAAGCTTGTACAAAAAAAAAACTACAATATTTCCTTATATTGAGTGACGTTTTGAGATTTGTTCCTTTTACTTGTTACCTAAATTATACGTCTGTAGTCACCCTTTTTGATAGGCATAATTTCACAGGCCTAGGCAATTAGGAATAAATTAGGTCTAAACTGGCATTTATACCAACAAAGTTACAAGTAAGTACCTCCTAATAAAATGTGAATCGAACATGTGCAGATAATAACCATGAGGGGACAGTAATTGCAGTCTATTTCAAAAAGACAAACAAATCCTTGCTTGTAGGTTCCTAAATATTTTATTAGCAGTATGTACTACGTCGTTCTGTAGAAAATTATTAACAACGCCCTCTGTGGCAGCTGACGCAATTCACATGTAACCTTTCCTCGCGTGTAGACACGCAATATCTGCACGGCAGCGACTGCAACGTGAAGTAAACCGCAATGACATGTAACTCACCATTATCAGATGTCGCTAAAAACTTTCACGTCCTCCGTACTTTCACCTTCATCACGTTTGGTTGGAGAAGGCGCCACCTACCCAAGTATAACAAGGCTCAGAACCTAACAAAACGCTAGCCATCAAAATATTCACATCACTCACCGGCATCGATTCAGTAATTACTCGACGTACAGTTACTCTTTCCCACAATTATTTCTCCGCAACATTATGCCGCAACACTTACAATGTATAAGGTTTAATTCGTAAAGCAGTTTTCCTAAGGAACCAAGGGCTATCAAGGGTTAGGGTTGCTAAAACAATGTCATCATTTTCCAATCATTTATTTCACAGAAATCTCATAATATCGGTGAAATGAAGTTTACATTTACTTTTACATTTAATTACTTTAGAACAAAATGCGAAATTAATATAATACAAACCACAAGCAAAAAGTTATGGTCATCAAAGTTATTTAACCAACATTACTTTAATTCTTTTAAACTATAGAAAATTGTAATTCTCCCTCAGACCCTCATATATCTCTGACAAATTAAACTTAACAGAAGACTTTTTATAAAGGTGGTAGATTCTTATACCTAATTAGACTGATCTAAGATTGATCATTTTACTTAATTAAACAACGCTTTTAAAACTAGCAGATTATAAACTCAGAATGTAACTCTTAAACTATCAAGAACTGGGATGAAATAAGTTCAAGCACTATTATAATTTACATATCAAGTAAAAATAAACCTTTTACTGTGCACACGAAAACACCAAATTGCAACTATCCATAGATTCAAAATTATACAGCATTATATAACTGCAGTGTCGTAGTAATTTTAACATGATAACACTTATCTTGTACGTGTCCATGTTGATCAGATTGGCAAACATTTTAAGTTTCAACTGAATTCATCATCAACTTGTAATAGATAGTGAAAAAAATGATCTTTCTATTGTGTTTAACTTAAAACTAATCACACTTACGTTTTCAGTTACTTAATAATAATTAAGGCTAACGTAATATTTCAAAAATTACTTTCTGTTCGCATCTATATTTAGTATAGGAATGAAATAGTAGTCAGACAATATAATATTTTCTAATTAATAAGGTTAATTAATAACCTCGGCACTTAACCACAGCACGATACTTCCGTAATATTATTAATTCTTTGGAATCATAATAATCCACCTAATAAAGATTTATTTAATTACTTCTATGTGAACAGAATACTTTGTATGCCTTACATAACAAATCTAACTACGAGTATCGAATAAACAACTTATTTTCTGCACTATTGATCGTCTTTGATACCTGCAAAATATTGTTTAATCTTGAGTTCTAAGGCACCTGTTTACACATTATGGAGTAATATATATATTAGGTTTTTTATGTCAACTTTAGCCTTTAGTGTTATATAATGTAATAAAATATAATTATCTATTCAAGGCATATTTCTCTTCAGGAGTTGTGACCTTAAATCTACGTGAAAAATAAACACTCGAAAACGCAAAAATTACCGATAGTTCAAAAAATACTTTTGTTGATAGGTTCGCGCTTGACCGCTATCTCATCTTGAGCTTTTATTGAATTATAATTTAGAGTTTATTCAGATCTTCGACATATCCCTCTCATGTCCACAATACGTTTAAATCAGTCCAGCTATTGAGTACAAATGGCAAAAAAGGATATGGCACATCTACCATAGCAATGTGTTGCGTGATCGAGTAAATGCAAATAACTAACATGTGATAAACACATTCAAATAAACATAAATATCTTCATTTAAATAAATATATCTCTGAAACTTTAACAGTTTATTGTAATTCTGATTCTTCCTAATACTTTACCCTGTTTTTTAATCAATACTTTGAACCTCTGTTGTGAGCATTGAAAATGTTAAGATTACTTTCAAGGAAACATTAACTATCTGATTGTAAACTATTACTATATTTGTGTCTTGTGTACCGACATCATGTTTGTGTCACGGTTAATAGACGAAGGAATGTAGACGCACGCTTAATAATGATTAGGAATTTTGTTTTGTTTCCAGAGTCCAATGAAGCTTCGTGTACTTCAAAAACACTTGGTAACTTCAAACTTGAGCTAGTCAACCAATTAGCTATTAAAAATAATTGTAAAAGTTCGCGTATTATCCGTAACAAGAACACTGCGGATCACAACTAAAATTAAGATCAATGACAAAATTAAATTTGTATATTCTTAACATTCCCAAAGTTACACACATTAATCGTAATATGATGATTCGAAAATCTTCGTTAAATAATAAAACAAAAAAATAACAACAAAATATCTTCCATAAACATATTTCTTCTTAATTAAACTTAATGCGTCTCTACAGTGACTATTATTTGGCGCTAATTGCAGTCCGCACGAATCAACAATGCAACGGAGACGAACTAAAGAGTTTAACTCTGGCCACACATCTGTTCCATCCAAGTCTGGTCGAGAACTGAATGAGATCTTGATTTGTAGAAAACACAAGCACGAGATCTTCATTATAATTATTCATATTTCAAAGGTCCATTCATATATTCTAAGTCACCTATTTATCTATGTTACGTACATAATGAAGACTAGTCATCAGGATTTTCGTGCGTTTACCATAAAGGCTTAAATGCAAGTTTTAATATTAAATATTATTGTGCATTATTGTAACTTCTGACGAGGGTGACGGTAACATTGTAACTAGACCTAACAGGTTGAGGAAGAAGAGGCCATCGCTTCTGCGGCGTCATCGGAAGGCGGGGGCAGTGGGGCGTCCTCTTCATAAATCATAACTAGTTTGCTGTATTCTCGTTTCCTGCGAGAAGTCTGCAAAATAAACAAGCTTATTAAAATATCTATTATAAGTAAGTTTTTGAAGTGTATTTATAACAAGTGTCTTACATTAAATTACACATTTGGTCAGTTGTGTTCGTATCCCATATATAAGAGATACAGACGCAAACTAGAAACATTTAATTTTCTATACATCTCTATAAACAACATGTAAAATCGATAAACTGTAACATGTATAATTTAAGTCAGGAACTTGTCCAGGTTCATTGAAGGAATGAAACTTATCCAGCATACTGTAACTTGCAATGTTTGCGAACGGTTTAGTTCTGTGTTTTAATACTCTAAGAATGTTATTGTGTTGTATATTTTTAAGTAACATTTTGTGGGAAGCACCTTTAGACAGGCAGAGGGATTCGATTTCTGAAGCTCCCTTTGGCAATCTGCTGGAGTGTTTGTGCATTTCGTCACACTTCCTCGGCTAGGTATTGACCTGCATGAATTTATTCGGAACCAATAAAACCCTCTGCCACCGGAAACAGATTTGAAATAGCGTCTATATGAATGTCAATTCTATCTGTTATTCTTCGACTTTGGATTCATTAGAATCCTTATATTATGTGATAAATTAAATTATTAATGTAAATGTTTTATGACTATACATGCAAGATAACTTTTAATACATGGCCAATATTTCAGGGAGTACTTATACTATTATTGGATATAAATAACTTAATACTGGGTCTTCATCAATGAAATATTCTTTTTATGAAACTGTACCCTTTCAAATTAAATATCTTTATATTAACTTCGAATTATAAGTTCAAAAAACTTTGGAACTTACATTAAAGTACACCATATAAAGAGTATAGTAAAATTATGTAAAATATGATATCGAACATTAATATTATATTACAAATATAGCCAATGAATTAAAAGTTGATCTGTAGGTATATTATGTACTATTACTGTACATCTCAGATGTTTAGTTTGCATTCTCCTAACTGCCGAAGATGATTATCTAGTGATACAAAATACAATAAACAGGTGATTTAGGTGCAGTAATGAGGCTACTAAAGACTCAACACATAAGAACATTACGATAGGTGATTTCTGTAGCTAGTACTATTTAACATAAAATAATGGTTATGCTCTACTCTAATGTCTCACTCAACACTGAATCTTTATTTAATATATAATTATAATACAATAGGTGCAAATCATTCCTCAGTGCTTTGATTTTAAAAGATTCCTAGGTTCTTGTCAGGCAGGTTTACATTAGTAGATACTTTATCTTTTGTCTGACATACAATTATAGTCCTAATAGGTATTATAAATAATTTATTTGACAGCGAATATTTATAATACGGTCAAACTGTGTATGTAGATTGAAATTAGTTTTAAAATAATATTTTAATAATTAATGTATTGATCCCTTCTAGACGCAAACAATCGTGCAACTATGCAACAGTCATTTAATAATAACAATCATTAAAACGTACTTTCGATACAAAAATCAGTGTTGCCTTGGTTCTAATACTGGGAGATCCTATATCATAAAAGCGAGAATACCCAGCAAACCAGATAATGGCTGACACGAGTAAGCAGATTTTGGTCTTACAAAATATGACAGAAGACTAATAAATGTCTTACTTATATAAAGTGGAATTCTTCGGAAGTAACGTAACAAGATTAGATTATAAGTTACGTAATTTAAAAGCAATAAACATACACAACTTCATCGTTATCCAAATATTCACAGCCAGAGAAATTGATTTTAGTCCGATATTTTTTTTTTTATTGTAGCGTATATTGTCGAACTAGTAATAAAAGGTCCTAACCCTGTTTCTTTCTGCACGAATCCTCGCGTTGGTAGAAGCTCTTTTATAAGGGATCTAGCCAAAAGAAAAAAAGCGTTAAACTGTCTGTTAAGACACAGTAAACCACCTTATAGAATGTTACTTTCTGTAGATCAAGTTCGAGCCCTTAAGCAGTTAGTGTTTCAAAGACATACGTTCCTCTCTTTTAAAGGTCGTAGCACTTTGTTAACGAATCACTTACACGACTAGTTGTTTTTTTTTTTAGCGTTGGGAAAATAATCTAATGACATCCCCCGCTCTTGGGCGGAGCGAGAAATGGTGTCAGACTTTTACTGACTAAAAACCCACTCCTGTTCCTTCGTTGCCTTTCGTACCAAGGCTTGAGCTATCTTTCGAATTAACCCTGGCCTCAGTAGGCTTGGACCCAGCTGGGCCCCTGCTGTTACTGACAACTCCTTGAGGCGCGCGGGAACAGTGCGCGCCGTCGACGACTTGGGCTCGGTCTGGACAGTTACCGGTCGGTCGGACAGCGAGTTATTGCTCGCCGTCCGCAAGCCCGCGCCTACGGTGGCCGGAAATCGGGATCAGAATCCCGGCGGCGGCTGGGGCGCTGTGAGCGCCGCCGCTGCCTGATGTGGCCGGCCTCCTCTTTTGCTAGCATTACTGCTTCGCAGAAGGAGACGACCGCCAGTACCAAGGCCCGGAACGAGAGATCGCCGCCGCCAATCGCCCTCACGAAGTCACGGCGATGCTCTGACCGAGCGGGGCACACCTCTACTGTGTGCTCCACCGTGTCCTCCGGGCGTTCCATACAGTGGCGACACCCGGGCGTCACTTCCGCACGAATCCGGTGCAGGAACCTCCCGAACTTAACGTGTCCGGTGGGAATCAGCGTCATGCGGAAGGTGAGGACGCCGTGAGGTCTTTCCAGCCACGCCTCAAAGAGGGGACTTACCGTCATAATTATGGCGTGTCCAGCACTGGGTTGCGACAGTCGCTGACGCCATTTCACCATGAGATCCCGCCGGAGCTCTGTCCGCCATGCCGCGACCTGTTGCGGCAGCGGACTTTCGCCCCGGCGTTGCATCTCCACGCGCAAGTCGTGCATGTGTGCAAGGACTGTTGCCTCCAGATCCCATGGTGGCAGGCCAGCAAGGAGGCTCGCCGCTTCACGGGAAACCGTGCGTTATCCCCGCACCATCCATATAGCTATGATCCTCTGGCATGCGCTCAGCTGCGTCTTCGACCGCTGACGCAGCAACGGTGCCCACACTGGCGCCCCATAAAGGGCCCTGGACCGAACGATTCCCGTGTAGAGCCTCCGGCAGGAGGCGTTTGGACCCCCCAAGGTTGGGCAGGAGCCGCTTGAGAGCAGCCCCAGTCCGGTTTAGTTTAGGAGCCAGGCATCGGAAATGCTCCACGAAGTTCCACCAGCTGTCGAGGACGAGTCTCAGGTGCTTCATCGTCGGCCCGACGCAGATGTGAACTCCTCCTACCGGTAATTGGGAACCCGATGGCGGCGCGTTCCGAGGGCCGTGGAAACTCATAGCCTCGGATTTGTGCAGCGCCACCTCGAGTCCCAACTGCTGGATCCTGTCAACGACTATCGCAACCCCGCGCGTCGCTAGATTGGCCGCCGCCGGGTACGACTCTCCCTGCGCTAAAAACCAGCGTCTGCGTAGCAGACCACGCTGACCCCGTCAGGGAAGTCACCGGGCAGCACATAGTCGTACCCGATGTTCTACAAGGGTGGTCCTAGTACCGATCCCTGCGGAACACCGCACGACATCTCTCGGCGTCACCACTCTCCCTGGTGACCTGGGTAGACTATGTACCTGTACGACAGGTGACACGACTAGTTGATCGTGTCGCGTCGACCCATGCGGCCCGCGCCGATTCAAATTGGTGGCGGCGGCGGCGGCGTGTGGTTGGTCGGCGGCGGCGGCGCGCCGGCGTGGCGCACATGTCTAGTGCCTACTACACTGACTAATTGAACATTCATGCAGCCTCTCATAATGAAATGAAACCACTAGCATAATAATTTATTTATATACATATATTAAACATAATAATAGTAATTAACATCGATTCAATCGATTAGGTTTTCTACTGAGCATTTACAAAGACTGGCAATAATACATTGACATATAGTATTTACCTTTACATTGGTGGTGGTTTCTTCGCCGGAGCTACTGGAACTGGTAATTCCTTCTTCTAAGGTAAGCCTTGCAGCCACACCCTCTAACTGGAGGTCTAGATACAATTGGCTCAGCTGCTCGTTGACCAAGGAAGGCTGGAAATTATTAAGGTCAATTAGAATAGAAGCCCTACCACGAGCTCTTAACACGATCCAATTGACGACCTAAACTGAACTGTTTACGGGAACGTCCGCAAACTTAACATTTTAACACGACATGATAAGGCTTCAGGTTGAAGATCAGTCAGTGCGAGACTAATACAAATAAAATATGTTATATAAACGAGACTTCGTTTATCACCCCCATGGTCTTACATAATATCCTATCAGGATTTTAAATATAATACTATACATGATATATTCAGGCAGGTAGGTTTTAAAGTATCATCACCCAGAAACTTTAAGAGGAGATAGCAATCGGAGTGAAAGATAGAGACGAAGAAAATATGTGGACTTGGTATCGTTCCACATATTTTCTTTTTCTCTACACCACACCATTCCACATATTTTCAAGTGACTGGACAGAGTTACTCTGATTTGTATGATTCTTTCCTCAAAGGCCATCTCAGACACTAATCTGCATGGCTCTATATGATTTGACCATTATTTTTTTACATGAAAAAATATGTCGATTGTAGAATAAGAAGTAAATTATCATGACCAACCTGTTCCAAAGTCTTCATTTTCTGTTGATCGGCCGTAAGGGTTTCTTCCAAAGACTTGGTGTGGACTTGGTACTTGTAGACCATCTCTGAAGTCACGCACACCTGTGAGACGAAAATACTATTAGTATTAACTGTTACTGGACTAAGCCATGTAGAGGCAAGTCAAAAAAGTTCTTTATTCTCTAAGGAGATTTCCCGTTATGGCTGAAGCGGATATGAGCACTCTCTATACTCACGTATGGAGCACCAAACCTGTTCTTTGACATTCCAGCTGGGGTCCAGGCTCGAGGTTTGCCAGCGAGCCATAGAGCGCAGTATCCTGAGGGTTCGAATTTCGGACCGTGTAAGGAACACTACACTGCGTGCCAAAACTAAGAAAAAGCATACTACAGATAGACGTGAAAAGGGACTTCATCCTAAACTAGCAGTCCCCTGCGGTTTCATTCGATTTGGTTACTGCTTGGCTCCTATTGGTCGCAGCGTGAAGGTACATAGCCTACTGCCTTCCTCGATAAATGGGTTATACAAAAATAAAAGTTTTTCAATTCGAATCTGTAGTTCCTAAAATCAGCGCGTTCAACCAAACCGATAAAATCTTCAGTTTTATAATTTTAGTATAGATAAATATATATTAACTGTGAGACGCGTACCTGTTCTAGCCATGGTGGGTCCATCTTCCTCCGGGCAGCGGGTTTCTTCACGGGCTGAGGTACACGGTTTAATGGGCTCTGAAATCATACTTCTTTTTATTGTCTGACGAAACAAAAAAAAAGAGCAAAGAAAATACTTTGTGAGTAAAAATGTACATAAATAAAGAATAATTATATAGTACCAACCTGAAAAAGATTTAAAAACATACCTTGTCTAGAGCTTTATTATGTCCATTTCGATATAATCAATTTGGAGGTACGTATTCGAACTGTAAACCTAGTTGATTTATCTGAATGGTAACCTACCTCTTGGGTTTTTCTAACGACAAAGGACAAATCCACTTGCCCAAACTCTGTAGATGACATGTAATCGGAAGATCTTTGGTCATCCACCCATGTGCGACTAAAACTTCCGAAGCTAGGTGATGAAACTGAAACAAGCTCTAGACAGAAACGGCTGACCTTGTGACAAACACAGGCCATTGAATCCTGTGTGGGGAAGTCCAAGGTGCAGCGAAGAACCCGTTGCCGCTGATGAATTAAAATGCTGATATTTACCCTAACTGGGAGCTTGTTGCCATTCTTGCCATCACCACTGTCCTCGGCACTACCGGACTCAGTCTTAAAGAATGAAGAGTAGAAGGATGAGTAGCTAGACTCTCCATCTGTCTTGTCGGGAGTTTCTTCATTGTTCCCAAGACGGTTCGGGTTCAGCTTGTTGAGACGATTCTCCCTTGGAGGTGGAGTGTTCGTCACAGCCGCTGTGCTCTGAAGGGAAAATAAATCGTGAAGACATTGCGTAAGGATAATTTTCCTTTGAGGTAAAGTCAAAATAGAACTTGTTACATACACTATTTTTTAAATTAGACTTGGTTCTAGTTGCCTTGTATGCTTGTTGCCTTTAAATATATTTTTTTATATTAATTTATGGCAAAAAATGATTGACTAATATTAATTTTGCTGTAAGTAGTTAAACTCTCTGGGAGAGAAAATGGTGTGTATTAAATCTTTGTTTTTTTTTTTTAAATTAATTTAAACTAGTGCTTGAGTGCGATCCTACCTGATGGTAAGCAGTGATGCAATAATGTTTGTCAAATGGATTGATGACAAAGTTATACGCGAAATGTTTGGCCACCTCTAGCTCATATTCTCGAAGATCGCAATTATAAATATCTCGGCTATAGTAACTGATTTCTTTCGTAGTAAATATTAAAAATAGTGTATTGACCAATGTTCTGAATTATTCTAATCGACCTCAGTTTATTTTATTCACACATTATACAAATAGGGAATTAGAGAGCACATTTTGACAAGATTTAATAATATCTTAAACATATACGAGGTCTGTTCAAAAGAAAAGGAGAATTTTGAATTTTCGCGGGCTGTGTACTTTCGATTTTCGAAATTTTTTTTTGTTATGTCGGTACACATATGTTTATCATATGTTGGCATTATCAGCCAATTTGAATTAGTAGTTTGTTTTTGACAACTGAAAAGATTAGTTACGTTTTTGGGTGTTCTTCGATTTTTGACTTTTGAAAAAAATTAATATGTATTAAATTCTGCGTTAAAAATGGAATAAAGTGCTCCAAGGCACTTGAAATGTTGACTGTGGCAATTGGCAAGTCCACTTTGTCTCAAAAAAGCGTTTATAGGTGGTACAAGCGCTTTACAGAAGGTCGAGGAGATGTTGATGACGATGAGCCTCCTGGAGTTGCAACCACGTGAACAAGCGAAGAAAACATCGAAACAGTGAAAAAAATTGTTTTAGAAAATCGTCGAATTACTATTAGTAAAGTTGCAGAGAATGTTGGCATATCAATCAGATCATGCCATACAATTTTCTCGAATGTTTTGGGCATGAAACGTGTGGCAGCGAATTTTGTTCCGAAATTGCAAAATTTTGAGCAAAAGAAACGCACACACATCAATGTTTGTTCGTGATTTTTTGGCCAAAAACAACACCGTAGTCATGCTTCAACCACCATATTCACCAGATTTAGCTCCCTGCGACTTTTTCCTATTCCCAAAACTGAAGAGACCAATGAAAGGAAAGCGTTTTGCTACAATTGATGAGATAAAGTCAGAATCGAAGAATGAGCTCATGGCCATACCGAAAAGCGCATTTCAGAAGTGCTTCGAGTATTGGAAAAAGCGCTGGCATAAGTGCATTATATCTGAAAGGGATTACTTTGAAGGGGACAAAATGGATATTGATGAATAAATAAATCCTTTTCAAAAAAAATTCAAAATTCACCTTTTCTTTTGAACAGACTATGTATATAACACCTGATAAAAAGGTGGTTGGATAAGTTGAAAATCGAAGAGTAGGTTTCTTAATATAAACAGAGCCCCGACAGTTCAAGGGCTCTTTTGAATGCCCAAGAGACTATACAGGTAATGCTCAAGGTATATATATAAGAAAATGGTAAAAATTAAAGATAAAATAGTGTAACCTTAAATTTACAAAGAATAATTGCAAATATGAGCCACAATTAGTGCAGCCCTAACCTTATGACTCAAACTGTTGGAAGACTGGATGTCTGTCGAGTATATCGTAGAGTCCTCGTTCCCATTGTGACTTTTCTGCGGCCCCGACTCCTATTAAAGCATTTAAAAAGTGCAAAAGAAAAATCTACATATGCCAACAAAAATAAATAAAAAGCAGGATAGAAAAATGATGCAGAGCTTATTTACTGAAAGAAATAATATTGAAATCGAATTGTCAGTATTATTATATAAAAAAAATTGTCTCATGAATTTCAACAACAAACAGTATGGTAGTGGATTTTACGGTACATAAAGATGATATTTTGTATTAAAAATCACAAAAATGATCTCTTATTTTGAAATCTACCTATGATAATGCAATTCAGCTAAGTAACAAGAATCACGAGAAATCAAAATAAACAATCATTCTAAGAGTGATCCAGCTAGTGGAAAGTCATTTTGTAACAAAATTATGAACTCTTAGAATTTATATAGTCATACCCGGTTCAACGCATTTGATGAGAGACTACCTGCGGTGCCGTTGTCAGTTTTTGAAGAAGCTGCTCTTTTCTTGTCGCGCCACACACTGCCCTGCACCTTGCTTGGCCTCAATGTTAAACTGGGCTTACAGGCAGGTTGACAACAACGGTGAGTTTATGGCTTTCGACGACGATCTCAATTATTTACTTTCAAAATGAACGCTAAACTATGCCGAATATTAAAAAAAAAAACAAAATAATAGTCCTAGCATGGGACATCGTCTTTTTCTTTTAAAAGTATTTAAAATAGTTTTGGATAATATTATGAAATATAAATTCTATTATTGAGTATTATTAAGCCAAAATGTTATCATAGCTTTATCTTGCTTTCCTCTGACAGTAAAACTAACTTCTGTTAATATACGAAATTGTTAATGAGATTAAGAAATCTGATCATTTGCATTAAATGCTTGCGATTTGTTTAGTAAAAGGTCACGTAGTCATCACTTTCAGATCACAACTGAAGCCGGTGCTGAACGAGTCGATCAGGTGAAGCAAGCTCTCAGAGAACGACCAACGAGTGATACAGGTCGCGCGGTGAATCAAGATCGCTCGGCAAAAGTGGAAGGGGCATGCGCATTATTCAATTCTAAGGTCTATTGGGCGACGTGCGGGCGGGTGTGCGCCGTCGGCGACACGTCATTGGTAGATAGAGTCGCTCTTCAATTCCCGCGTTGCGTTCTCGCGTCTCATTGGATACTGTTGTACTTGGGTACTGTTGCGTACAGCTTGTGTTATTGTATTAGTAATACGTAGTCGTAAAAAAAAAATGGTTAAAAATAAGGTTTTAAAACGGCAAGCCAGAAAAATGGTTTACGACGTGAATTGTTACGTTAAGAAAGAAACAAAAGAAATTATTTTTTATTTATTTAAATTTTAAACATTTTAATTTTTCTGAATTTACCTACTTACAACATAAATTACAAGCAAAAACTAGTGTTATTATAAGTTATGTTACTAAGGTTCAAACAAACGAAATTAAAAATAAAATCCTAACATACTAAGAATTTCTGTGCGCAATTGTACACATGCGCCGATTGCCCCCACTACTTTCACCGAGCGATCTTAATTCACCGCGCGACCTGTAGTGCACGTTACGTGTTAGTGATATCGACACAAAACATCGAGCGACGCTCGACCAAATCAAAATTATCCCACATTTGTTTGGGAGTTATCTAACGAAAGCGCTTTGCTTGTGAACAAAACATCCAAAAAACATTAATTTACAAATAAATCCAAATGATGTCCATTCTAAATTCTGTATAGTAATCAAATTGTGCTAGTGTGAAATGAATATGGTTAACAGGTAACGTACCGCTTCATAGTTGCTGCTGCTTAGACCCAAGGGGTTCATTGTGTTGGAATATTGTTGCATAGACTGTGCCATCATATGAGATTGCTGCATGGGGTATGACATCTGTTGAGTCATCGGCGAGTACACAAGGGGTTGTCCGTACATCGGTTGGCCGTACATAATAACTGTAATAAAATATTCGTCAATTAATAATGTTTCTAATTTGGAATCATAATATTTAACCCTTTATCCGCTTGCGTCGACGAGTGTTTTCGTGTCCTATTCGTCAGGAACGTGTGATTGGCTCTTTAATCACCAAAGGTGACAGAAGAGCTGACAAGATGGGAGTATTTGGTTGTGGATGTGCGACCCTGGCAGAATAAACACGAGTGTTTGTCGGATGTATCCGATATAAGCGGTTAAAAGGTAAAACACGATTTTCTATTACCGTGAATGCTGAAGAAACGACTTTTTAACTTAAACTTACTTGGTGCTTGGAACTGGTGTTGCTGGCTAGTAGTTGGTGGGTAGGGATGGCCTGAAGTTGTAGGCATTGGCTGCGGAGCGGCCTGGGTATAGTACATCGGGAACATGCCTGTAACGTCGGGGAACTGTCAGAATGGCCATATTACAACAATTCAAAGTCTAAAAAAACCCCGAGCAAAAAAGTTCGGCTTTCTTTTTTACCCGACTGCAAGAAGGGTTATGTTTTTCGCGCGTATCTTGTATGTATGTATGTATGTAATATTCTTTATTACCTCATATCTTCCAAACCGCTGAACAGATTTTTATAATTAACATATCGTTAGATTCGTCTTGATAACCCAAGTGTTCTTAGATAGGTGACGTTAAAAAAAAACAACATATCGACTGTGAGATGCTATATTTTAGAGTAAAAAAAATGTTTTTTTTTTAATTCTGCAAAATGGGTGTCAAATTAAAGGGCTTTTCATGAGGATTTCAAAATGGTATGTCATGACCATATTAAAAAAAGTACAACAGGAAATCTATGTTATTTATTTTGTACTGAGGCGAATGCCTAGGTCGATTTGTGAACTTTATAGTGATTTTACGTCTAAAATATAGTGAATAAATAGTGATATTACATTAGTAACTAAAAAGTGTAAAATAAAACATTAATTCAGAAAATAAAAAAACCCGACTGCGTAAAAAATTACTTTAAATAAAAACTGAAAAGAAAAATAAACAAGTTCAGTCCACAGTTCAGCAACAGTCGGGACCCATTAAAATAATCTAGACTAAAATCATTCTATCTAATGTGGGTCCCGATTGTTGCTGAACTGTTTATTTTTCTTTTCAGTTTTTACTTAAAGTAATTTTTTATGCAGTCGGGTTTTTTTTATTTTTTTTATTAATGTTTTTTTTACTATTGTCTCGTTCAAACTTATGGATCTCATACTTGTATAACAGTCTTTATCTAAAGCTTGATTGTATTTTTAATTAAAGGGATTTTTGCAGTAATGTACGACTTAACAGAGCATCCATATTTTGTTTATTATACAGGAAAACTTTATAACCAGTGCATTTTTTTTCTGGTGTATCAGCGTATGTAGTAGAATACATTTCATTTATTCTACTACACTACCAATACGTAAGAAAAGGAAGAAAAATAGTCATAAGCTTATGACTATTTTTCTTACTTTTCTTACGTATCTAAGTTTGAAATAAACAAAACATGTACACAATTTATTCGTAACACTATCAATAACACGCTGACGTGTGTTACTAACAGTATTATGATAATGTGGTTTGCTACTATTGAAAGAATCTGATCTACTGACAAAGATAAATTTTCACAAACATATAAACTACCAAAACCACTAATAAAGATATAAAATTATTTATATAATAAAAATATATAGTCTATGGCTAAACTCACTTGAGATAGTGAGAGAGTAAACTTTTCTTAGCTTTGTGATTGATCAGAAAATATTGTATAAACAAAAATTGAGAGAACTTGCTGAAAGTCCCGAAAGAGGGGTGTGTCAGGTATGTGGGAAATTGGTAAATACATAATTTATAGATATTTTAATTATCTACAACTTTAAGATGAATCTATTTTCGATAGGAGTTGTGATTTAGCCAGAAATCGTAAATTCACCCCACAAAACGACGACTATAATTTATTCTAAATTTTCTTACTAACCACATACTAATAAGAATTCCTCTTCAATGCTGGTTTTTAAAATCTGTTTGGCCTTGAACTAATATTAGTTTAGATTAACTTTAATGTCTAGCTAGGTTTTAGTATATTTAGTGTGACAAGCTAAGGTATTAGAAATGGTAGGTTACCTGGCACTCCCGGCATGGTGTGCATGGGCAACATGGTAGGGGGCATAGGGCTCATGATAGACATCTGCTGAGGGATGCCGACGCCCAGGATGAAAGTGTTCATGTTGTTTGCAGGCGGGCTAGGCCAAGGATTGGATGCTGTAATGACAACACGCAGTTAGTTATTTCAAACTGAGTTTTAGAAAATGTTAATGGTATACCTGGTGACATATTAATCATCATCATCAGCCTTTTTAATGTTCCCACTGCTGGGACTCAGGCCGCCTCTCTAGGAGAGGGAACATATTAATGGTATACCTAATTTAGAAAACTAAGAGGGTTTCTGAATTGAATATTTTGGTTTAAGAACAAACGTCTCAAACTAATCAAATTCAAATACTTAAATCTGAAATCAGGGGTTAGTCTTTTTTTTTTATGGTGGGAAGAATCATCCAATGACAACCTCTGCTCTTGGGCGGAGCGGGAGATAATGTCAGACTCTTACTGACTAAAAGCCCATCCCGTTCCTTCTAGTCTTCATACCGGGGCTCGAGATCCCTTTCGGATAACCCTGGCCCCATTAGGCTTCGACCCGGCTGGGTCCCTGCTGTTGCTGACAACTCCTAGAGGCGCGCGGGAACATTGCGCGCCGTCGACGACTTGGGCTTGGTCCGGACAGGTACCTGACGGCTGGACAGCGAGCTACCCATTGCTCATTGTCCGCAAGCCCGCTTCTACGGTAGCCGGAAATCGGGATCGGAATCCCGGCGGCGGCGGCGAGAGCGCCGTTGATCAAGGGTTAGACTAATTTTATTATTTTTGTCAAAACCATTGCATAATTTTTTTTTTTTTTTTGGTAAATATTCACAAAAATTGAGAATATATCCTACCAAACATGCATCTCACTGTTTTAATAACTCATTTATAAGTATCAAGATTTGATACTACAATCCTCAATTATCTTTGGGTTGATAATGATCACAATAAAACGCATATGAGTGCTAAAGTGTATGGTAGATTCTGATTTTCATGAACTAATGTATTAAAGAAATAGGTGGCTTGAGGGGGCTGAAGCAAAATCGTATTGCAAGATTTACAAGATTGAAATCTGACCCTTTCAATTAGTAATGCGGTTAAAATTTTTATTTCTTCTTTTTATCATATGTTATCTTATTATTGTGCTTAAGATATTTTGAATATTATAAATACCGCGTCAATACGAGTCAGATGCGCGACTTTGATCTTTATGATCAATAAAATATTTTTAAACCAATGCGAAAATTACCTTACGGTGGGTCAGTTTTCGATATTGTGACTGTTCATGCAATTCTTTTTCGCATCACAACAATGCTACAACAGTTCAAAATACGTTAAATTCAATGATGATAGGTAAATAATCAGAATTCAGGGTCTAAGATAATTGCCAAGTTTAGGCCTTTTATAAAAAAATTACAATTTTGATTACAAATATTTATTCCGAAATCAAAATAGAATACGCGTAACCATAGTAGATAGTAAAATATAGAATGAAATTATCTGAGATTCTGAGTTCCAGTAAAGTCATGCCAGGGCATGCCTTTAGTATAGGTACCTGTAGTTAACTGACCGACTGTGGTGGTGACAGCTTCTGGCGGCGGGGTGAAGGTTCCGTTGCCCGATACCGTCCGCTTGTTGCGCCGCGTCTGACGTGGTGATGGGCAGTGGTACTTGTGCGGAATTGGTTCGGCATCGGTCATCATCGATGGGCGTTTCAAGCCATGTGGCTGCTGTAGGTACAAAGTATAATAAAAGGTCACCTTACTATACTCACACTTTTAAACCTTTATTTTATAATCTATATAAAAATGAATCCCTATTTCCTTGGTCACGGCATCACGCGTGAACGGGAGTTAGGCAGAGTGGGGTGGAGTAGGGTAGCTTAGCTAAAAGGTATCACAACATGACTATTAGGCGGTACGAAGTTCGCTGGGTCAGCTAGTCTATAATATAAAAATGAATCGCAAAATGTGTTGGTAAGCGCATAACTCAACAACGCCTGGACCGATTTGCCTAATTTTTTTTTTGTTGTGTTCGTTATTATGAGGAGAAGGTTCTTATGAAAAAAAAAAATGAAAATTAGGGTAGTGTAGGGTAGAGTAGGGTAGTGTAGGGTAGTGTAGGGTAGAGTAAGGTAGAGGAGGGTAGAGTAGGGTAGAGTAGAGTAAAGTAGAGTAGGGTAGGGTACAGTAGGGTAGAGTAGGGTATAGTAGGGTATAGAGTAGGGTATAGTAGGCTGAAGTAGGGAAGAGCGGGAGCGAAGCCGCGCGGGCAAAAGCTAGTATATAATATAATATTCCACGACAATCACACAAAGTCATCTAGTACCAAACTAAGCAGCGCTTGTGTGATGAGTACTAGAAAACTGATAAACATACTTATACATACATATTATAGATAAATTACACCCAGACAGAACAGATGATCGTGCTCATCGCACAAACATTTGTTTTGAGTGGGAATCGAACCCACGACCTCCGTCATTAGCAGTTAGGGCCTCTAACCACTAGACCAACAGGCCAGTAAATTTTTATTGTTGTAATGTTTGGCTGCAAGGAATAGGCTTTATCAATCTCTTTCCTGTCTGTCTGTTGTGCTGTGTCTGTACCGAATAAAAGTATTTCTATTCTATTCTATTCTAAATAAACCCTGAATCTTATCTTAATCAATCACATTAGAATAATGCCATCAAAAACATAAAAGCTTGCAACTCAGTTCTTCTACGGTAAAAAGATGTGAGATCAATATAATTATGTAAGTATGTAAAATGATCCAGGTCGGTTAACTTATCCAGTCCCTACTTGAGGGACCTTTTGCAACATCTTATAGTGACCAAATCAATATTCCAAATCTTTTATGTTTTAAATAAATATATTGATTTGGCAATCGGACTAACAATCTAATTTAGGGGAGACCGGGGCTGGTTGTGACTGGGGTAAGTAGTTACAGTGGCAATGGCAGTGAAACAGAGAACGCTATAGTGACGCTAGAAAATGAAATGACGTCGTCACTGTTGGCTACCACAACGCAAGAGCCTGTGGCACCAGAATTATTATGAAAAAAGCACGTACAAACCTGTGGTTTTATTGGCGACATGCCAATAAAACCACAGGTTTGTAACATTTTTGATTTTTAGTATTATTGGTCTATGACCTGTTTGTGATGTGGTGTATAATGTGAAATGTGTTTTATAGTTATAAAAATAAATGATAAGGATTTAATTTAGTTCTGCCTGTGATGATTATTCCTAATAAAAAGTGTTTGATTACGTTTGTCTTGTTTGTAACATTTTGCCCCATGTAGTGTAACAACCAGCCCCTGGTGCGGGGTTGAAAGTGACAGGGCTCCTTTCTCTGAATTCGGTCATTTATGTGTAATCTAATCGTTTGGTACATAAAAGATATTTTGAATTTTAATACTGAATAGTTGCTCAACCAAAAAATTCTATACTCAGTTAAAACAATCAAACAAATAAAGAGATATGACACTTTATAGTTAAAATGTCACAACCAGCCCCGGTCTCTCCCAATATAATACGATTGTCTGTCTGTTACACTTTCACAGCTAAACTACTAAACCAATACTTATTAATTTAATTTCGTATGGAGTAAGCTTGAACCCCAAGAAAGGATATAGACTACTTTTTAACCGACTTCAAAAAGAAGGAGGTTCTATGTTCGGCTGAATGTATGTTTTTAATGTATGTTCAATGTTCACCGATATCTCTGTCAATTGTGAACCGATTTTGAAATATTTTTTTTATTGAAACATTATGCTTCCAAGTTGGTCCCATAGAAATATTGTTATGATCTGATTATGAACTTCGAAGATATGGAACAGAACTCCTCATAGGATCACAGCAGAACTGTCGTAACAAGTAAAATTGCTTTGTTTATACAACGGTGACTGACTGAAAGAAAAGAGGGAGGGGATTTATCGAACTGATCTGATGATAATCCCGGAAGGTAAATTAATGTAATCTTACCGTGTTTGGGATTACTAGCATTGTTATGAGATGCGCTCTGGCTATAATGGTATTTAAGTTTGGCTGAGTGGTATTTTTTAGTGGTGTACTATAACTGAAAAGGGTACAATAAAAAACATTTTACAAAAAAAATACAATAGACTGCACTGTAAAAAAAACAAACTAAATTATAAAAAGTGCAAAATAACGTATTAAATAAAGAAGAGACAAAACTACTATAGAAACACCGACTTCTGAAATTAAAGTTATTATGCATTTTTTATTAGTATTTTTTTTTTACAATGAAATCGGTTGCATTTTTTTTTTTGTAAAAAGATTATTATTCTTAGAATTTCTGGTTCTAGGACATTCCGGTATCCTCACGATGTTTTTCTTCACAGTTTTCAGCAGCAGTGGTGATAAAATAAATTACACTGGCAGGGTTTGAACCCGTGACCCACTCCTCGTTGGTCGGGGTCGTTACCACTGGGCCACCACTATTCTATATTCCAAATAGATGTAATTATTTTTATTCTACAAAAAAAAAAAGATAAAATTAAATTCTAACCTGTATTTCAGTAGCCCCAGCACTGGTAGGATGGAAGGACGCATTACAACGAGCCAAATGCTCTTTCTTCATCTTCCTCGTCTCATTTGACTTCTTCTCCCTAACCTCTTTACTGCTAGAACGAGTGTCTCTGTGCTTCTTCAGTAATTCTTTTTCCATCGATTCATTGTGCCTATTAAAGTTAAATGATCTATAAGGCAAGTTTTTGTTATTGATACATTTTATTTACATAAACATAACACATGTCCTATGACCAGTATATAATTATATTAAAAGCAAGATTATATAAATTTATTAAAAAAATGTTACATATAAAATAAAAAAGAATTTGTAATATGTATTATTCAGTAAGAGGGATTCAATAACAAAGTGACACAATAAACAGCAATATTCTGTACAAATACCGGGTAAAATTGAGTGAATAGAAACTCAAGGGTCAATAGAAACTAAACTGCAAAGGGTATTTTCTCGATGTTTGAATATTTTTTGCAGCATTTAACTTTATCAATTTATTAATGAATTGTTATTCTAAAAAGTCAATACTTTGTTAGAGGCCGATAATATGGTATTAAAGTAAAAAACCGAACCCAATGTTTTATTTCTATTCACCCCGTTTTAAGGTAGTTTTTATTTATCAACAATTCTTTACTAACTTGTTAAGCAATGTCTCAGTGAGTCTGATAGGCTGGTAGTCTCCGACCGGCATCGGGCTGTTAGAGACCATGATCATCCCATTGGAATCAGAGGAGCAGGTAATATCTCCCGAGTCTCGCGAATGTTGTGCCATCGGCGATAGGCAAGGTCTGAAATAGAATAACGCTGTGCATTTGCAATTCTATCCAGTTCCAGTTAGATTCTAACTCCAAATTCCATCTTTGTAATGAAAGTTTTGGAACAAAAATCTGGAACTGTTATAAAGTCCTATCAAAATGTTGATAACCTAAGCGTGTTACCGGACCGTTGACCGACTGTAAACGCTATGACCGCGCGTTTCTCCAAAATAATATTAAATCATATCATATACCTATCTAGTCAAAATGCCTTCAGACGGCGAGTTGCACTCTGATAGATAGTCACGTTTATCAAAGGTACCGATGAGTCGGTCCATAGCAACTTTCAGTTCAAATCGCATCTCATATGAAATAATGAATAATTATAATTAATATTGTCAATAATGACCATATATATTTATCACGGAACACAAAATCACAAACACAGTACAAAACTCAACAACACCGATTACAAAAAAGCACACTTACGCGTACTTAGAAGATCTCTCTTTCAGTCCGAACATATCTTCGCTGGTGACCGTACCGTAGTTATCATATGAGATAGGTTGGTGACTATCGAAATACCTGAACACAGATGTAAGAACAATAATGTTACAGTTTTGGGAAGCGCTTAATTGTTCTGGGAGTAATATGAGTCGTTTTACGTACTGAGTTTTAGGTTACGGACCAAGAAATAAGTTTAGTTAGTTTAACTTGGCTCACATAGCTGAAGTAATTGTTTATACTTGTGCGCAGAACGCTAACTGATAAATATGACATGAGGAAAGTTTTAATATGAGTCTCTATAGGGGTAGAGAAGGATCAAGAACCGATGTAGTAAAAGGTGATGTTGCCGAGAGCAGCAGTGAACCAGTGCTAATAGCTCCGACTTACTAGTTACATACGTCGTGGTTTTAAGCCCAGGCAGTCACTTTGTGTAATTTCATCACCTCTGCTTTTAAAATGGTGAAGAAAAACATCGTCAGAAAACCGGCTTGTGCTAGAACCAAATATTGATAAACCAACGATATGTGATATATATTGATATAAACACACCGTCCGTGTGGTGGATCAGTCCATTCTCTCTCCTAGAGAGGAGGTTAAGTTCCAGCAATGGAAACTTCATGAAGTTGATCATGCTTATGCTTACTATGTAGCTAGAAAGAAGATGGTTATTGAAATGTCGGGTATGAAAGATGACATATTTCGCTCAACTCCAATGATGACGGTAAGTGTGCAGAACACCAACTACGTAAACTTAGGCAGTTTAAACTGTATGAAAAATTACTTTAGCTATGCGAGTCAAGCTATGCTTACTTAGTTCTAGGTAGACAGAAAGGTAACATACCGTTGCAATGTTTCATTGTAGTTAAGCTGGTTGTAACTCAGCGGCGTTTCGGTGCTCGACTTGCTGTCATGATAATCATGATGAGGTGAAATGCCACCTAGCATCACCGAATCTCTTTCCTGTAGAAGATAAAACAATGCTTTCATGACGCTGTCAATGACATAATATCTTACTAATACTCAGTGGCGTAGCTAGGTGACTAACGGCCCTGGGGCAAAAACAAACTGCGGCCCCTAAATTGTTGTTGTTGTGGCTTTATATATTTAAAAAACATTTATATGGTTCTCATATGATTTGACCATTACATGTTTTGCTGTATGGACTTTAAAAGAGACTTTGACCCCTGAGTTTGTTTCGGTGTTTCTTCTCAGGGTAGTCAGCTAGGAAACACCGGCCTCATCTAGCATTAATTTGACGAAAAAAAAATTGACGTATAAAAGTGTTTTTATAAAACCTACTTGCAAAATAAAGATCATTTATCATTTATGCATATTTTAAAAATGCAATGCCACTTTATCTTTTATATAAATTCCAAGTTATAAGAATATTTATCATTAATATGCGATGCGAGACATGGTCGTCGTTAATATGATCGGCATTGATATCTTATTGATATCTTTCAGATTTTTATGAGTAGGCTTTCAACCAATACTGCAGTGGTCACAATAAGTATCTGATTCACTATCAAAAGAAATATTTTTCGTAAAGGGCCCCGTGGCACAGCCCTGCCTAGCCCCTTAGTAGCTCGGCACTGCTTATACTTTGTATTTTCCAAGGCTTTTTATGGTTGAGGCTTCAATTAATTTGGGAGTGAGTTATTTCCCGTCCTGACTCCAAGAGCCTTACGTGTTAAAATGTCAGGCGTGTGAGCGAGAAAGAGGGGACGAGCTTTACACCCATTATTTGTTAAAAACTAACAACCTTGCAGGACTGTATTACGAACATCATAAACTACAACTTTTGTTCTGACTTTTTACAAAACATAATTCATTTACCAAAAACAAACCTTCAACATTTAGTTGTTTTATCTAACACATTACAAATTTCTATGTATTTTGCTATACCTACGTCCTACCTACGTCTGTATGTATATGACGCGACACAAGCGCATCAAACCCACCGGTGCCCGATCCCCGCTCCCCTCCGCTATTGTACTATCCCTTGCTTCGCATAGACTTCGTAATATTTAGAAAGTTTAATTTAAATATTTTTATTTTTGTATGAAAATCTAATGAACATACGATAATTTTTTTAGAGTCATAGAACAAAAGTTGATGTATATAATGTTAGTAACATAGTCCTGAGGGGTTGCCAGTGTTTTACAAATAACTCTGTATAATTAAATCTTTTTAAGATTAACAGTTCAGTTTAGGTCGTCAAATGGATTGAGTTAACAACACGTGGTAAGGCCTCTGTTCTTTTGGCTGGAAAGCTCAATAAATCACCTTCCAGTCCGAAGAATTGAACCCAAGACCAAAACTGTAACTAGCGAAGACAATCAAGACGCTTGCAAACACATTTCGTCCATGATTACGTTAAACAATTATGGGAGTAATCCCATAAAGGAACAGGTCAAGGAAACTGTTCATATTTATAGAAGTTACTTGTAAAGTGAAATAAGAGGGTCGAGTAATGTTTATATGAAGTTTACGCAACAGAATGTTAACGAATTTTAGGAAGAACGTCGTAAACCTTTTGCAGTAATGGGTTTCCTGTTTCATAGCTAAAAAGATTTTAAAGATTCGAGATAGTATTTTCATAAAACTTTGGACACCCCACTGTATTTAAAAAGCAGTTTTGAAAAACTAATAATGAGAGTCGTTATCATTAATTTTGATTAGAATTTGTGTCTTGGTTAAAGTTTATTAACCCAAGAATTCTCCATACAATCTTTAAAACCCCTAAATTCTTCTATTAGGGGCAGTTTGAAAACCAATAATGATTCACATAGGTTATTATATGAGATAACTTTTAAGTATGTATACACACAGAATGATATTATGCATACAAACGAATTTTTCCTTTTCACCCCCATTAAAAATAAATTTTCATAAAGCACTTCTCATTTAGTACTTGCTGAAGTCATAAAAAGAAGATTGAGCAAAAGGGTGTAGCTGGATAAGGTAGGGTCAGCGGCCCCCGAGAGGTATTTCCAAAATAAATTATGGTATTATATTAGTGATATGTATTATTACTGTTGACATGAATTTATTCTTCTATCTTACTTCGTTGCGGAGATCATTGACTAAAATGTTAATTTCGAAATACCTCTTCGAAAATACCTCTTGGGGGCCGCTGGCGCTACCTTATCCTGCTACACCCTTTCATGTTCTTTAGTCCCAGTAGTTTCGGCTGTGCGGTGCAGTGATATGTCAGTCAGTCAGGTTCTCCTTCTATATACAAGGTTATTTGTAAAACACTGGCAACCTCTCAGGACTGTGGTACGAACATCATAAATAACAACTTTGTTCTATGACTTTTAAAAAAAATCATATTGTTCATCAGATTTTCATACAAAAATAAAAATATTTAAATTATCTAAATATTACGAAGTCGACGCGAAGCAAGCAATAGTACAATAGCGGAGGGGAGCGGGGATCGGGCGCATCATACAGACGTAGGTAGGTACAGCAAAATACAGAGTTGAAATCTGTTAGACGATACACATGTTTTGTAAAAAGTCATGGAAGAAAAGTTATTGTTTATGATGTTAGTAATACAGTCCTGCAAGGTTGTTAGTATTTTAAAAACAACCTTGTATTTAGATTATTCTAAAAAAAAGTATATTTAACTTGTTATTCATTTATGTACCTAACTACTGGTCTAACAGAGTAATTGCTATTAAAATATTTTCCTGCAAAAAAAAGCGCAAATTGTCGCATACAATGTCCTTTATTTATAAAATTGTTTATGCACACAAAAGTACAGATGCAGACTTAATGCCTTAGGCATTTTCTGCCAGTTAATCTTTAGGTGATGAAGAGAAAAATAGTGGTACTTAGGTGCAATAAACGAGAGAGAGAAGACTAATATAAGAATAGACATAAGTACTAATAAACCATACATATAATACAATATATACACAATATGTAATATTTCTGAAAAGGCTCGGTATTAATCCTAGTTCGTTATGAACAACACGTGTTTTCTACCCCCGCACGATCGAGCACCTGTTATACAGGACTTGTTATAAGGTACTCCCACCAGTCACGTGGCATCGACATAACATGGATGGCAATGACAAAGATATTGATTGGTTATTTCGTCACGTGTTCTAGAACCTACTTTTAACGTGAACTTACGTAACGAACGAACTTACATGATTCTTACGTATTGTTAATTAATGGGATAAAATAAATGTCTGTTTTCTTGTCATAGGAAATCAGTTATAACAAAAAAAAACTGTGTAGTAAACAAAAAATCAACAGCATAAATTAAACTTTAAAATGTTAGCTTTAATATTTTAACCGCCTACGTCGAATATATCCGACGAACAATCTCGCGCTTATTTAGCCAGGGTCGCACATCCACGACCAAATACCCCATCTCGTCAGCTCTTTTATCACCTATGGGAATTGAAGAGCTAAACGAGCCAGAGTAGCCAATCTCAAACACATGACGAATAGGTCAAGGAAACACTCGTCGGACCAATCCAACGCAAGAGCCTTTTATCGAACACTTTTACATAAGGCTTTAGATAGCCGAGTCAAACAGAAAATCGGTGGTAATCGTTGCGTCACAACAACAGTATAACGTAATTGAATTTGTTCACGTTCTAAGCATCATTGACTGAAGACATCACAAGGAACCACGGACTTTTAGCGATCTGCAATCGCCAATCAGAAGGTGAATTGATTACGGTTAATGTTCCAGGGATGCCACTAAATTAAAATTTACCCTATTAAATGGCTATTTTATAGGGTAATTTTTTTATTTATTATGAATCGATGACCTGGTAGGTCACAGGAATAATTGCTTCGAGAAGCACAGGATCGTTCGTTGCAACAATATCTGGGGGAGGCCTATGTCTTTCGACTGAAATGATGATGATTTTGTTCAGTCACTAGTCTTGGCAGGTTGTACGAGTATTGATCATTTTAATGATTAACTCAGTAAAGAAAATCATATTCTGAAAGTAGGCCTGAAGTCGCCTGAGGAGCAGGTTGAAAGTATACTTTTCATCCCTAGGGAGTTTTACTTTCAACTCTGTCAGTTGTCAAATTATTAAAAAAAAAAAAAACTAGTTCTATCTTCACATTTTTCTATTGAACTATGTTCCAACTTTCTATAGCTATAGCCAGTCAATTACAGCACGGTAGAAATTTGAAATAACTTATAGATAAGTATTAATTAAATATTAAGTTATTATATTTTTAAGTGACTTGGGGGAGGCCTATGTCCAACAGTGGACGTCTATCGGCTGAAATGATGATGATGAAGTGACTTATTTTTTCAACTAGGTATTTCTTTGATATAGGTATATATTTTTTTTAATTACAAATAATTTCTAATTTTCCAATAATGAAAAATAAAGGCTGAATAGCTGGCCGGCCACAGAAAAATAAATAAAATGGCGGGAAAGTGGCAATCCGTCATTTATTTTTTCGAGTTGTAAGAGTTTTGTTTACATTTCTGTACAGCAGAGAGTAAGTTCATCAAATTAAAATAGTGATTTAACGCCAAATTTCATAAAAGAGGCTACAGCAGTAGTGGAAAACCTTTTACCACCTCGCCTAAATCAGAAGAAAGATACCTACCTAAAATCATAGGTACGACGATTCAGGTTATACAAACTTTTTATTTTATTTTTACACCACCTCGATAATGCCCTTTTATACGTCATACAAACATCACTTACAGCAAGTCATTCTGTCCCTAGGGAGATAATGTAGTATGGGCGATCCCTAGAGGGAATAATGAGATTCGAATTTAGAACATCAAAAATCGTCAACATCTGAATTAAAATGTATGTGCAAACTTGTTCGATCAAGGTTTTTCGAAATTCAAACTGGCCACTAACAAAAAACAAACAGAATAGCCTAAACAGAATACCTACGTGGTATACTGACGAGTTTCTAAAAAAAAGTAATGAAATAAAATAGTGAATTTTGTTGGTTTCAAATCTCAAAACATATTAAGTGACAGTAAAAATGAACTTGTAAATGATAAATTGTCTTTTAATTATCTCACAGATAGTGTAAAAAGTAAAGTATCCAACAGGGGGATAAAGCTGTCTTTGTCTTGGGCGGCTTGAATTCCTCACTTTACTCAGGTTTCTATATTAACTCTCTCGCGACACTCGGGAGTTAATTATATAAATGCCTCACTAACGTTCGAGATTAAAATTAGCAACAAAAATTAAAAAATCTTTTTGCAAATCCCAAAGGAAGAACCGCCGAAATAAATATGTTGTAATGATAAAAAGTATAAATGATTGTTAAATCAGTCAGAAAACACTTTATATAATAGAAAAAAAATATTTTTAAGAGATCATTTAAAAAAACATCCATTAAAACATTGTGCGCGTACACTTTTTAATGCAAAAAACGATTATATTGGAATTGTAACAAAAATGTACTGAGCCATTCCAGAAGAACAACGCAATAAAATGGCCCCTTTTATAGAATAATATCCAAGGTCCCATGAACAGCAGTAGCTCTTCTGACCACCAGATAAAACAATGAGGCAGTCCGTTTTTCCTTTAACCGACTTTCAAAAGAGTAAAGGTCTTCAAGTCGACTGAATGTTCTTTTTTTTATATCAATATTTAAGTTATATTGTATTTTTTTTAACTTGTTTTATATATTAACGGTATAACGCGATATTTATGCAAATACGCCTACCGCAGTGTAAGTCTGAACAGAGTAGTGGTGGCCCAGTGGTAACTGCCTGACATACGAGTTGTAAGTCGCGGGCTCAAACCCAGGCAGGTCATAGCTGTAATTTATTTCATTACAACATCTCAAAACTGTGAAGGAAAACATTGTTAGGAAACCGGCAATTCCTAGAACCAAAATTTTGATGACATGTGACATCCACCAATTCGCACTTGACCCGCATGGTGGATTACGGCCCAGTCACTCCCAGTCGACCACGTATTTATCTTATTTTTTTAACACAAAACTTTTTGTTCACTAGAGGGCGCCACATTGAATATTGATGATATTTTTTGATAAGTGCCAGTGAAGCCCTTTCAAATGATATCAAACACGATGTATTTATCTTAACATTTTTTTAACACATTACTTTTTTGTCCGCTAGAGGGCGTCACTTTAAATTTACAACAGCATGTTTTTCTCTATTTTTTTTATGTAACACATTATTACTTTTTGTCCGCTAGAGGGCGCTACATCGAGTTTTGTGCCACGTCACGCCTAGCCTATGTTCAGCGGACGATTAAGACGGTTCTAACGATACCTACCTCATATGTCGAGTTCCGATAAGTAGATTAGGAACTATGATGGAACAGATAAACATACTATATTCGTACATAGCCTGTCAAAATCTCTACCCTCTGTAGTCGGGCAATAAAAAAAGATAATTAGGGCAGTTTAGGGTAGTGTAGGGCAGAGTTAGGTAGTGTAGTGTTGTAGTGTGGGGTAGAGTAGGGTAGAGCGGGAACGAAGCCGCGGGCAAAAGCTAGTGTTTTATAAAAGTCATAGAACAAAAGTTGTTGTTTATGATCTGAGCAATACAGTCCTGCAAGGTTGTTAGTGTTTTACAAATAACCTTGTACAATATAAGCTTTTGTATCTAATTTTAAGTAAACTGTAATTGTTCATGGTAAATAAAATTCTTTAAACCTAAAAGTCTGACACGGCCTCTCGCTCCACCCAGAGTGGGAGAATTCACTTGATGATTTCCCACTCAAAAAAAAGACCTAAGTCCAGAGTTAACAGTTATCTACTCACATAGTAACTGTGGTCCGGATATTGAATCTCCAACCGCAGTTCATCATCAATCTTAGGTGATTCTTCCATTAGACTCTCCATGAAGGAAGCCAGGTCCTGGCAACGTTGGCTCATCTGTTGCTTTGCTAATTCCGCTGGCTTAGTAAGAGCCTGTCAAATTAAAAAGAAAATTGTAATTTTTATACAACAATTTACACATAGTGTCTACTATGTAAGGCAACTACATAATATGTTATATTACTGACTACATAACAAGCTATTATGTAGATGCTTGTCTAAGACAAGTATATCTTGGACTAGATATAAGCAAACACCATAATTATGTACATACACAGTTTAATAATTACGTTTATCTGTCCATTACGTATTTTGTTAAGTAGCAGGTTTTTTTTAATACGGGAATATATTTTTGTTTTGTTACAGTTAAACGTAATTAAATAAACATAAGCTAAACATCAATTTGTAGAGGAAGATACAAATTTTTACCACCCAAAATCTGAGAGAATCCTTATTCTGAAAAAAATCTCATCGTGAAAACTTAGGAGAATAGAGTAGGTAGTCAATCCAATTTCACGGTGAGATGTTTACAGAATAGACCGGCTGTTATATGAAAGAGCAATGAAGTGAAAAAAACATTAGCTATATTAATACTGTTTGACAGTTCGTAAGTTGATACGTGCAGAGACTCGATCGGCAGAACGAACCATCCTGAGGATAACTCATAAACATCCTGCGATGCAGGCGAATTAGTGACCACAATAATAAAACCAACTTCAGCTGCCTCTCGATGATCGCTACAGAGATTAGTAAAATAGGAGTTCTAATCAGCATAATTGCAGGCAGATTGGTAATGAAGGTATGAAGTTATCAGGATCACTTTCTCCACTCACAGTGTTTCAGATCTTGCATGACGTAACATATAATTACTGATCAAATGAAAGCTTCAGTTTATGAACTATCTCCCATTAAAGGGCTCGTTACGCTATCATCAAACATTGCTTAAGAGTTACAATATAAAATAACCGTTTTTAGTTAAATATTCCGATGTAAAAGTTAAATTAAGTTGTTCTTAGGCAACAACGTGTACCCCAAAACCGCTGAAAACGACTAAGTGCTGTTTTTCTCTAGCTTCGATGTTTTTGTTCTTATAACAATTAACTTTGTTTACCTCATTCATTGTCCGAATAATGTTTTCTCTAAGCATTTTTGCTTTATTTTTTTCTTCCTCGGGCACTTTTGTTGACTTTTCCTGTTCGGGGGACTCAAACACATCTGGATTGGTGGGGCCCTGAAAAATAAAACATATTAATACACCACAACTTTCACTCATCGCCATCTAGTCCCAAACTAAGCAGAGGTTGTGTTATGATTAGGTACTAGACAGACCGATAAATATACTTTTTAAAACTGCGTGATAATCTGTTCAGTGGTTTTTTAGTTTGTAGACTTTGTATTTGTGATATATATAAGGATATTTGCTGAAATATGATACCTCTAGAATGTGATGTTTTCCGATAACAAACTCCAGTTTCTTTGACCAAGGGTTTATAAACGATGACCACTCTGTCTCCAGCCGAATATAATCACCATTTTGAGTAATCATTCTGCAAAAATATAATATCAAGATTGGCCCCATATAATATAGATCAATTTCTATCAAACCTTAGATTAGAAGAATAAAATCAGTATGTTTTCTACATTAAAACTTTATCCGGGTAATTTTGCTGAAATTGATCGAATATACAACATTAGTTTTAGTATATGCGAAACGCGAAACACGTGTCTAGTATTTTTTATGTAAAGTCTATGTACAAAAAACAACTATATCATGTAAAATCACCAAGTTATAAGCTTGTTATGTCAGCAAAAATACATAGTCACCGGGCCATCCAGGCGACTGAAGCGTTGCACCCAGATGTTTGCTGGTGCCTTATACCCCCCGCTATAACCTGAAGTGACCTGTGTTGTACTTAGTGTGGGTGGTGTCTAACTTGTAACCTTTTTAAATATTTTTGGGAAAAAATATAACATGGTGTAAAACCTTTTGGAATCCATTCACTGATTCTGAATAAACTGTATTCAGGTTTTGCATAAACTAGAAATAATGTTGTAAAGTTTGAATATAGAAATCTGAAGTTTCAAAACAACGACATAAACTGCAAGTCAATATAACAGCCAACAGCAAAAG
Source organism: Mythimna ferrago (assembly GCA_910589285.2). Classification (NCBI taxonomy): domain Eukaryota; kingdom Metazoa; phylum Arthropoda; class Insecta; order Lepidoptera; family Noctuidae; genus Mythimna; species Mythimna ferrago. The sequence continues at coordinate 18,440,587 of OU342673.1, read as the reverse complement.
TGTCGGACAAAATACGTGTGCAGAATTTTAAGTTTGCACACTCCTTAGAGATCTAAGCAGCATTGCCAATTTAAAATACTTCAAGATACCTATAAATAAAAGACAATGTCGTTTCCGAATCACTCCCGAATTATTTCGATCCTGCTTACAGTACAGCTATTAAATACCATTAGCATACATAGTACAAGGACCCGTTTCTCGGTTTTCCAATGTTGATCGTTAGTTTTTCCTTCGATAACAGTTTTAGCAAAACTTTTAACATATACGTATTTTCTAATCTCCAAGAAGCGAGTCCCTATTATCGTCAATACTAACCTATACGACTTGGATCTCGGGAGGCCTCCTTCTTTGACTATAGTGTCGTACACCGTACGCAGGTATAGCAAATCTTCTGGATGGTAGAGCAACAATGCGTCGGTGTCGACGAGGTCTTGTGGTAGATAACCGAGGTACGGTACAGATTCAGGGTCCACATACTCAATGTGACCGTTGGCCGCATGTCTTATCACAAACGGTACCGCCTTTATCACCGTTTCATTTGGTGCTTTAAGAATAATTTTGTAACATTAATATTTGATTTTTCAAAGAAATCAGCTATGGATATAATGTGTAGGTATAGAGTAGGTATCTGCATTTTGAAGGTGAATTTTCTTGAAAACAGTATTAGAAGTAAAGAGTTTAAATGTAAGCAATCCTTGTGCTTAAGTGTTGCGCAATATGAAATCTAACTACTGATTAATAACTACGACCTACATTTTGTAGTTAGTAATTATAAATACACATTTAAAGGTTGATTTTTTGATGACTTGAACGCAATAATAATATCTAATAAGGTATATAATCATCAACAAATTTAAGCCTTGTATTCAATTATGTATAAATACGTGATTTTTTATGCCATCAGATTCCGTTTCTTTTTAAATTAAATTTAAGAGCCAGATTCTGTTTTGATAAATAAATAATTCCAAAACATTACATGTTTATTTAATTACAAATTATAAGTAATCAAACTACCTGCAGTTAACTACTTTAAATCGTAATTTGTAATCTGATCACAAAATAATAATTAACTACGCCCTATACTAGACTGCTTAGTCATTATCGCGAGTGTAAATAAAACTATTAAAAATAATAAGAAGAAAGAAACAGAAGTGGATACCTTTGTGTAAATTTGATGATGCCCGGTATCTTAAGTAACTATTTTTCGGCATTGTTTCTGAATTTTTACTAACATACATAAGCCATTTTTGATAAATAAGATGATAGAAAGTAAAGTAGATGTAGTGCTTCCATGCCAGGGCTACAGAATGTTCGAAAGGGTTACTGATTTCCCACGATAAAACGGTGTATTATAGCACAACAAATCTAAGAAGTACCGTTTGACGTCTCACACTTTTCTATAAAAATAGCTTTGTATAGACGTAATTCACACTATTTCTATTATCTTTTCCATAAAACCATTGAATTATTAAGCTATTTTTATTTTATCACAACACATGATACAATTTTTAAACAAAAATTAAAAATAAAATGTACTACGTGTAGAACTGTCAAACGGTACTTCTTAGATTTGCAGGGCTTTAGTTAGATGTTTACTCTTTAGGAATACTTCATAAAATGTTATTCAATTAGAGTATTCCGTAACATAAAACAAACATAGAAACATAGAAACATAGAAATCTGAACAAGCATTGAACCATGACCACAAACAAAAGATACCGGGCAATTGTGGTTTTTATATCGTATGGCAATACTTCCTTTCATTTAAATATTGTTTTAAACTACCTCTAATGTTACAGTCTGTCTAAAAAGTCAAACGACTTGCGTAATTATTTGAGTGAAATGAAATCTGATGTCAACACTGGATCAATTATCAAGGTTGATTGTTTATTAATAGAACCTTATAAAAAGTATCGAATATATGTAAGTATTCTTTAAATGATTTAATATTTGGGAACTTTTTAACAATAAAAAATGCAAAAGATTTTCGTTTAGAATATATCTGTTTCAGTCTCTTTAGTGATATTCTTATAACAAAAGTGGGGTACATTTGCAAAGATAATTATAATAGTGTCATAAGTAAGTATAAAGTAATAACATAAATCTGGAATCGTAAGAGAAATCCGTATCCCTAGCCAAGTTGCAAGACGCAAGAGAAACGATTGTAACTTGGCTAGGGAGCCAGATTCTAAATATTCTACTCCACTCATTGATTCATCATCACTTGCCATAATTACGATCAACATCTGTTGTAGAACTATTATCATCTCAAGAAACAAGTGAATGACAACTGAAATTCGTGTTGCCAACAACACATTTTTTATTTCCTTCTAAAATGCCCAAGTCTGTGTATGTGAGTGACTGCTGTGCTGATCGTGGGTTCGATCCCCGCACGAAACCAATATTTATATGGTCTACAAAAATTGGTTCCAGTTCTGAGTGATTGTCTATATGATTTTAAATATTTAAGGCGTTGCAAAAACGGAGACACTTTTTGTTCCAGTTATCGACACCGAACACTTCTTGGTCGTCATGAGCGTGTGTTAAGTTGAAGCTAGTGGACACAAAAAATGTTTACGTTTGCGCAAGAAGTGAATGATTTCATACTGGTGCTATAGAAATCAAATATTTTTCGATAGCTTCTATCTGACACAAGACACAAAAGTGTCCATGTTTGCGCTCTGCCTTACGCTCCCCTATACAGTAGTCTCTAAAGTGAGGCAACATTTTTTAATCGTTTGAATGGATCGCAAAGATAAACGGGATCAAAAGGTAATTCACATAAAATACCATAATATGAATCACCTTTTACCATTCCTCAGCTTAATTTAAAACAGAAACTTATGGGAGGAGCTATGGTTAAGTAACACAAAGGTAGCCGACGTTTCTTATCAAGGCGGATACTGAACGTTTATAAACGTTATTCAATAAGAAGTATTACCATACGAAGGTTTTAAAAGAAAAAAACACTTACTTTTAAAGGCCGAGAAAAAAGGGGTAGCCTGTATGACCAAGTAGATCACTTTACCCTCCTCATCGCTTATATTTTTGAAGGTCAGTTTGAGCAAAAAAGGCATAAATCCCATCACTCTCTCTTTGACGCCGAAGCCGGTTGTAAGACCTCTGTAGCGACGAATACGACAAACCATAGTCGATACTGAATTAGCTGGGGATTGAACTGAAGACAAAAAAGACACTTTATACTGAAATTTTATTACTAACAAAAAATAAAAAGAGCCCTTTTTGTATACAGGCTTATTTTTAAAACAATTACAACCATGCAGGACTGTATTACTAACATCATTTAAAACCAATTTTGGTCTGTGACTTTTACAAAACATAATTCATTTATTAAAAACAAACCTTCAAGATTTCGTTGTTCTATCAAACACATTTCAACTCTGTATTTTGCTAATCTGTATGGCGCAAACGCATGAAGCACCCCGCCGCCAGATCCACGTTCCTTCCGCTATTGTACTATCGCTTGCTTCGCATAGACTTCGTAATATTTAGAACGTTCCTTTTAAATATTTTTATTTTTATATGAAAATCAAACTAAAATATGATGCATTTTTAAAAGTCATAGAACAAAAGTTGTTGTTTATGATGTTAGAAACAGCCCTAAAAGATAAGAAGTTGCCAATGTTTTACAAATCACACAAAGTGTCTACAGAACATTGCACGTTCCAAAAAATAAAATTCGATTGATAATGTGCTGTAACATCGCACGGTGGTGTGGTTGTTAAACATATATTTTCGTCAGTATGTTGATTACAGATTAAATCGACATGGAAAGTGACTGTCAATTGATTATACCTAGTGTTGGGTAAATCGCCGGATGCTTTGAGTTATTATCGATTATAATCCATAATTAGTGTCCATTAATAGCCTTGCAATGGATGATAACCCTGCTATTAATGTATTGTTAAAAAAATAAATGCTTTTTTTTTTGTTTTGTGTAAAATCTGTGGGTGTGAACATAAATTGGGTGCGTGTACGCAGTGTGATTCATTGTATTGTAATTCTTTTTATTTATTTTCACTTTTTGTATGTGAAAAAGTGTTAATAATAAAATAAATACACATTTTTTGGGAAATTTAGTTTTGTTAATTTAGAGATCCAATACTATAAAAACCATAATTACTATTGACACATCGCTTTGTGATTTAACAATCTACCTAATTAATTACTTGATTTAACAAAGCGAGCTAAATATATAAGTGTATGTATACCTACAAATATTGGCTCTTAAAAAGTAAAAGTAAGTTAATTATTGGCTCTTTTCTGTGAATACGACGTAGGTAAATTATAAACAATGGAAAATACCCGAGAGGTTAGTTAGTAGGTAACATGCATCCCCCTACCCCCGTTTCTCGTGCTATCTCTTTCTGGCTCTAATATTATTCATGCCAGAAAGAGACAGAGATACAGCGACGCCAACCGAATCCGGAATCAGTACGTCGACTGATATGTTTCGGTGAGGAAGTCCTTTTTCGTGTGTTGTTGGTTTGTGTGTATAATCTAATCATAAAATAAATAAATAATATTTTAAATGGGCCAGATTAGTTTTAAATTGCACATTTATTTACTACAAAGAAAGATGATGAAAATGAAGTCTAATCTGACAGTCCTAAGCCTGAAAACCATGAAAGGGAAATTTTCAATCACTAAAATAACATTAACAGCAGGGTTATCATCCATAATTGCTATTAATGGCTACTAACTGAGTTTTAATCGATTATTAGCCAAATGATATTAACCGGATTATTATCATTGCCTATCACTAATTATACCGCCGACACAGGCATAAAATTCACTTGAAGGAGCGCATAAACATCTGTACGCCGAGTGCAAATTGTTTTAACGGTAGCGCGATCGAAACGTTACCGCGTTTGGCTCCGATTGGTTAAAAGCTTGGAACAAGCCATTCGGAGCTCTGAACGTCATGAACGTGTCGATCGCGTTTACGTAAAACAAACTCGCACTAGGCACTCTGTATTACAATGACACGGTGTCATAAACAATTTTTCACTACTTAGACCGGTTAGACGTAAAAAATTGTAAAATGCTTTCCATGTCTTTTTTTTTATTTTGGTATGCTTGCTTGTCTGTATTTTCTCCGACTGCTCATTAAAAGCAAGTTAGTGATAAGGAATATAGACAAAAATCTGATATTATTGTATGTATTTATTATACTGATGCTGTTTAGCAAAATAGGTAACAACATGACATTATTATTACAGATTTTTGTTTAAAAAAAAATACTCCTTTTGCTTTCTTCAAATATTATAGTATGTGTATTATCAGCTTGTAAAAGCACCCATCTTTTAATTATGCGTGTTGAGAGCAGACAGGGAAAACGGGTAATAACGATATATAGACAAGCATATTTATATTTTTTTTCTACGTATAAATTTAAATATAAATATATTTATATGTAGAAAATATAAATTTTTCTGCGTATACTTTTTCTCAATATCAATATGAAAAGACACTTACCTACATTTGACAAACCGAGCAAATAGCCTTGCAATAATATGGCACGCGAAATACGCCTCAAGCAGACGTATCTTTCATAAGAATGTCAGCATGTGACAAAGATAGCAAACAATGACAGAAAAGCGTAAATACCAATATTCTTGGCTATTTAATTGTAAATAAAATTCTACTACACCGTGGAAGTGAACGCTGGCTGATTAAAATAAATAACAAACGCGAGTGTTATGTAAAATTATACACAGTTTCAATAATAACTCCCTCTGGATCCCTGCTCCTGTATAAATGGTTTCCATGTAACTTTTCCCGAAGGAGTACCGTGGGAAAAGAGCGCAAATTTTAGGGAAAAAAGCTTCAAATCCGTTAATATTTTCCTAAGTTTTTAACGTAAACTTTACGTTTTTTTTTTTAATTGTTATAAACTAGTGCTTGACTGCGATCCCACCTGATGGTAAGTAGCGATGCAATCGTTGATGGTGAGGCGCACTAGTTTATTAAGAGCCTATTCACTCTAGCCTTGAAGACACCCAAATTATAATCGGACGGGAAGACCGCAGCAGACAAACTATTCCAGTCCTTCAACGTACGCGGTATAAACGATGAGGCGAAACGCTTAGTCCGGACCATAAAAGTTTCAACAACATAAGGGTGAATATTCGCCGTACGTCGGGTTGTCCGACTTTGGTACGAATACATTTTTCCCGCCTTTGTCTCTTGTATTTTGGAGCTACTGAAAAAGCTTTTCCCTTTCATTCAGCCCATTCTTCACACAATCATTCAAACTCATATTTAGGTTTACTTTCCCTCTTAATTTCTTCAACAAATTAAACTACCTACTACAATTATTCATTAAGTTAAAATCTAGGTATCTAATAACACTTTTACCACTTGCGTCGCGGTTTGGTCTGATGAGTGTTTTCGTATCCTGTTCGAGTAGGTACTCCATCTCGTTTAACTCTTCAATCCCCATAGGTGGCAGAAGAACTACGAAGTATTTAGACGACTAAATAACACGACCTCGCTGTGCGACCGCGAGCGTTTGTCGGATATGTTTGTATCCGACGTAGGCGGTTTAAAGGTGAAATTAAAGTTAATTAATATTGCTTTTCGTCACTTAAATTCCAACACCAAATAGTAAATCAAAATCGGAAACTATTCAGGAGAGCTTATTAATATTTTAGTAACACGTGACTCAGTTTAAACAAAAAAACTGAGTTAGGTACGCACTGTTGCTATGGGTGTACAACTGAGTTACGTGGTTTCGCTCTAGCTTTTCTGTTCAACACTGATTTTTTTTTTATGTTATGTAACGATTTCCTTTATTAAATGTAGCTACCTGTTATTATATGTGGCTACCTTAACGAATGACATACGTAGGTAATATATTGTCTTACGTGATGTTAGAACTTATGCGACGATTTATAAACTTCATTTCATTTTATTTATTAGAACTAGATTCCGGTACTCCCATGTGTGACAATAACCTCTTCGCAATACCTATTCCCTTGTATCCGGTTTAGATATAAAAGATAGTTTGCATTAGGCTATTATCACACTGCCACGCACCACGCAGCGTAGCGCGTGAATGCGTGTTTAAACGTTGCTTATGTGTACTTATCTCCGTTATTATAGAAAACACGCACTGTCCAACATACCGAAAATGCATCCACGCGCGTACATGCAGATCATGCGCCTACATGCAGAGAAACATGCACACACGCGCGTAGGTGCGGGGCGACACGCAAGGTATGGCACACTGAGTCTCGTAGTGCCGTGCGTGATTTTGTATGAAATGAGTCGGAGCCTGCGTGAATTTACAAAACGCACCTACGCTCGTGAGTGCGTAAAAAACCCGCACGATGATGCAGATCTGTACTCCCGCAAGTACGCGTGTAGGTGCGTTGACACGCAACATACAGCGTGATACGTGGCAGTGTGATAATCGCCTTAGGAGCTATTTGTTAAAACTGATACTTTTGACTTCCTTTTTCTTGTAAATTATATAGAATAGAAACTTTGCCGCCAGCATTCACTTTTTCCATCCATGTGCCAATCAATCAATTGAATATCCAGGAACATAAATGTGTGATTAACTAATCAACTATAAATAAACACATACAAAAGCATGAGTTTGAATTGAATTAAAAAAAACTACTATGATAACACTAAACATTTATCTAGGGAACAAGGTATAGAAGCGTGAATACCGTAATCCCTAATAAACGTTAAAATATATGTGGATATATATATATATATATATATCATGGTTTAAAAAAAAACAGTGAATTGGCACAATGGATTCAGTAAGATCGGTTTACCTTCTTCTTGCGTACCATTGGTATTTTTCGGGACTGCTAGACCATTCGTAATTTGAGATGCAAATGTATTGCGGTCCTGTGAAAGACATTATTTTGCTTTTATTACTACTACAGACTACAGGATTTTGTCCGGGCTAATCTCTGAAATGGCTGGACCTATTTTGACGTGACTTTTTTTGGCAGGTAGCTGATGTAATAAGGAGTAACATAAGCTACTTGTATTTTAGAAAAAATAAATTCAAAATCCTGTAGTACACGCGAACGAAGTCGCGGGCACAGCTAGTTAAAAATATAAATAGTACATCTATAGAAGCCTTGCACAGACGGAAATTTTTCTCAAAAACTTTTAGGTGCTTTTAAAAACACGTTTTTGCTGGAACAAGTTTTCTGAAATATTCGTAGTAAATCATGGCATTACCGAATTCCAACAGAGTTTTCAGGCGAATCTCTTTTTTCGCGGTGCCTCTTTATCAAACATCGCGTTGGATTGCGTTAGATGAATCAACTAGCTTTTAAAAACCATGCTCGAGGTTGACTATAGGCGAGTGGGGAAGGCCCCTCTTAATACTTCAACACTAGTGAAACTTACCCTTGGGTGCACAAAGTCGATAAAAGACCTTCCAATCCACATATCTTTAGGGTATCCAAGAGTGGTTGTCAAAGTACATGTGGCATACATGACAACGCCATCATGCATCGAGATCACGCATGAGAATCCATCCTGCAAACGAATAATCTTGATGAGCTCCCCGATGTAATTCGATGCATTTTTGCATGCATGCAGATTATAATAATAAATAATATAATAATCCTATCTATATTCAATTTTCTTTTTTTTTTAACTTTGCGCCACACTTGGAATAACTCCTGTACCATGGATGTGTTCACAAACATGTAAACTTACATACACACGACACGACACCCAGACCTGCAACACTTATATGTGTAGGCCTCATAAATATTTGACTTGTGCGGGAATCGAACTCGCACGCAGCGCAGCAATCTATCGCTCAACCATTGCGCCATCCGTGCCGTCTTAGTATTAGTTGCGTATAGTAGAGGATCGATGAAAATTGCCGCACATCGAAATAAATTTTGCGCGATAAAGAGGTATAATGAGGGCTGATGATGATGATAATGATTCCTGCTGCATTTTCACGAGTTACAATTAACCTAAGTACTCGAAAAAGGAACGACAAATACCTCGCTCTCTTACCCGGTACCCAATGGAAAATTCGCAAGTCCATAACAACAAAAGCTTTCTAAACAATAAAGAAGACCCATTCTTCGCTACGCTTCGAAATGTCATATGGATACCCAACTTGGAAGTAAGTTCAAGAAAAATGTTTGGCAAAAAAATTCACATCGATTTCTTACGAAAGGCACTTTGTTGGGTTTCCCAGTACGAACCAACGAGTTCATTAAATATTGCTATTGACAAGTAACTACGTCAGCCAAGGCTTCCTCACCTCGTGCTGCACGTGTTTCAATGCCTAGTATGGCCATAAATTTTATTATAATAAAAAACAAGAAAAAATATTTCCAAAAACGTAATAACGTAACGGAACGGAACGTGCCTTGACTACTTCATTCAAATGTATATACATGGTTATTTATAAAACACTTCACACACACAATCAAAAAGGATAACTTTTTTTCTATGCCTTTTTACAAAACATTCATTTAACAAAAACCAACCTTCAAGATTCCATTGTTCTATCTAACACGTTTTAACTCTGTATTTTGCTGTAACCACCTACTCCCCTCCCCTATTGTTCTATCGCTTGATTCGCATAGACTTCGTAACATTTGGAACGTAGAATTTCAATAATTTTATTTTTCTATGAAAATCTGATGAACCAATGTATAATAAATTAAAAGTCATAGAATAAAAGTTGTTGCTTATGATGTTCTTAATATAGTCCTGAGAGGTTGCCAGTGTTTTACAAATAACCCTGTACATAAAAGAAAGCCGTGTTAGTTACACTTTTTATAACTCAAAACGGCTGAACTGATTTGCCTAATATGTGCTGGGGGAGGTAGCTTAGAACCAGGAGACGGACATAGGATATCTCGCTCCCGTGTAACGTGACACAAAACGTGGTATAACAAGACGCAACTGACAGCTAAACGGAATGGTGGAAGCATCTAAAATTGTGGCATTTTCCACTTTAATTAATGTCATTTTTACTTTAACGAATCACGTTATCCGTCAGATCTACAATTAAATAGTAAACATTGAATATTTGAGCGGTTTGAATATGACATTGTTTTTTAATTTTGCCTAATTAGTACTTATTAACTACTTTCGTGTACGAATAAACAATTAAAAATTATACATTTAATTGTTAGTGTGGTACAACAAGTACAAGGGAAATATTCTTATAATAATAAGAAAGACACGAGTCTTGACGCTTGCTGACTTCTAAGGGCTGTATAGGTACGTATTGAATGTATCCGCCAGTAAACAATAGGTTCGGCAGCGCCATTGAATGGGACTGCGTTTTAACCTTATTAGTATTGTCGTAAACAAGTTAGAGCGTCAAATAAGCCTAAACCTTACGCAGATTGACGGTTTTAAGCTGCCATATTTCCTAATCGCTAGCTTCCTAGGGCAGTGTAGATACGTATAGAATGTGTCACCAAGTAAACAATAGGTACGGCAGCGCCATGCTTTCTTGAACCTTATTAGAACTGCGTTTTAACCTTATTAGAATTGTCGAAAACAAGTTTCAGCGTCAACGTAAGCCTAAACCTTACGCAGATCTATGGTTTTAACCTAGCTTATATGCAATCGCAAATAGTAAACAACAAGTACGGCATCGCCATGCTTACTAAAACCTTATTTAAAACAAACATTTTAAAACAAAAATAACTATTTAAATGGTTTTATTAATGTCCTAATTAAAATTCCTATGAGAAGAGATTATATTAAGCACAAGTTTAAATACATAAAAAAAAAAAAACTTAAGTTCAATGCCGTGATCACGGAATTGAACTATTCTAATACCGGTATTGAAAAAATCCGGTATTTGAAAGCCCTATGTCCTATCATGGAGAGACCAAGGTCCATTTTTATGAAAAAAACAGAAAGGGGTGAAAACTTCAGCTAAAGTGTATCACGTCTAAAGATACCCTTTTTGATAACATTCCACACAAACACCACAGACTGAGCACTCGGCCATAAGACACGCACTACTCAGGCTAGGCTTTCACTCAATGTTCAGGACTTCATTAGGGCCTTCTTTAGGGGAACTTCGGTTAGCTCAAACCCCTGGACTACAAATTGTGATCTTCGTTAGAGGACATGGTCTGCTCTAAACGTCGGAATAATTTGGCTAAAAATACTTCAAGATCATCAGTGGACCACTTAACAATGAACACAGTGTGTTAGGCGATAGATGTGTGGCCTAAACACTTAAAGACCTGTGTTAAGGCTAAGGGTGGACATATTCAGTAGAAGTATGTATACATTTCTTGTTTAGATTCTTTATCATCATCATCATTTCAGCCGAAAGATGTCTTCTGTTGAACATCTCCCCCAAGCGTCGCCACAACGACCGGTCCTTTGCGTCTTACATTCATCGGATTTCCGCAACCCTGACCAGGTCATCGGTCCATCTTGTGAGAGGCCTTCGAACGCGATTCTCTCTCTATATAGCGTGACGATTGACAGGACAGAATGGAAGGAAAAAACGTGTTGCGCCGACCCCAAATTAAACGGGACTAGGGCAGGAAGATGATGAGATAATGACATACGTACATAATTATTCTAAAACATTCGATTTTATGAAGTTATGTTTTTTTTATTTGTAACGGAATTTATAGCCATACTATGATAGGATATTTTACCCATTGTTTGGCGTGCCCATTTCCCGTTCTTTTTTTATTGTACATCACACGCCGTAAGTGTTTTGTGCGTTTTGTGTAGACTTTTGCTGGCTGTTTTACGCTTAGCGGGACCAAGAGTAGCCAAAGCGAATGCGACTCAGTTGTACAAAGTACCTACATTGTGTTGTCCGTTGATCATGTTGTTCGTCTTTTAGAAAATTCTAAGTGTTTACTTATACATAAAAGACAATAATTCATACCTTACAACGCAACTGTTCTGAGCTCTCGCAACGCATCTCGTAGCGGCCAATCACTTGGTATCGCTTACTTTAAAAATAAGTTGTACTGTGTATCCGCGAATTAAACATGACGATATACGTTTTTATCAATCCTCATAACGTTCGATTCTAATTATGAAATATACGTCTATTTATTTTTAATAAATTCACTTACACAACCCACTTAAAAAAAAAATATTTCGCATTACAATAAGGTAACACAGTGTTTTATTTTTTTAGTATTTGGCAGGAAATAATATAATGCCATCAAAAACATAACTTGTAAAAAACCAAGGCTCGCAACTCAGTTTTTCTATCGTAAAAAGTTGTGAGATCCATGTAATACGCAGTCGTTTAATTTATTCACCTTTTGCAACATCTTATCGTGACCATATAAATATTCCAAATCTTTAATGTTTTAAATAAATAGTTTGACTTGGCAATTTATTTTTTTATTTTTATATACAAGGTGTAAGGGACAGCCCTCCACAAATTTTAAGGGCTTGCTCAGTAGACGAAACTGAACCACCTACCATATTTTTTTTTTTCAGAAAACGAAAAAATAAATCCGCCTCTCCATACAAAATTATTAACTTGATTGGACAGTTTGTATGGAGAGGCTGAATTATTTTTTCGTTTCCTGAAAAAAATTTTATGGTGGGTTGTTCAGTTTCGTCTACTGAGCAAGCCCTTAAAGTTTGTGGAGAGCTGTCCCTTACACCATTTATTGTTACGCCGTGAAACTTGAACACGCCATATCTTCGATGAAATCAAGAGTAGCATCAAATAATTAAAACGCATTGGTGTGCGAAACTTTTCGATTGGAAGTACGTAACCAGACCTGGCAAGTTCTAGAAAAGTCCACCATAAAGTGCCTACCACTGTTATTATTAAATAAAGTTAGCAGGTAGTTGATAACGGAATTCGTTCCCTGCATCATATACGATAGATTCGAAATTCGCATATAGACGTGAGTGTCTATTCTTAATTCTTAAAACAAATTAATAATAATGGTGATTTTGCCCCGCGATGCGACTGTATTGTGCTGGAATAACCTTGAAACATCTGTATCTATAATTTTCCCATACGTGCTCCCAACCGAAAGTGAGTCAGTTTGTTTTCGACTGTGAGACTCTGAGCGAACTACTTAAGTGTGTAAAGTGATGCTAACGACCTAAGCGACAGTGAAAAGGACTCATAGTGTTTGGTTATTCGTTGATTGATGAATAAAGTGCTCTGCTTGTAAACCGGATTTTAATTACGTTCGTAAAAATATTGACACAAACATAAAAAAATAATAAAATTGAATTATATTAAAACCATTTGATAAACTAATGTATGAAACTGCACAAAACAAAATCAAAACTCACAGTATTTTTTTGTTCCCAATATTATGTGACAGTTTGTGTTGTGTGAGTTTATGAAGTACATTTATAATTCACTCAAATAAAAAAAAAATAGAGCATGATAAAATTTTGCTAAACATTTTTAAATCTACACTAATATTAAAAAGAAGTAAAGTTTGTTTTTTTGTTTGTAGGAAGTATAATCTCTAAAAGTACTGGTCCTATTGCTAAAATTTTTCTACCGACACGACAGAAAGCTGCTTTATTCCTTAGTGACATAGGCCATATTTTATGTACGCGGGCGAAGCTGGGCAAAAGCTAGTGTTGAATATTTAAAGACACTTACAGAGCAGTAAGATGCTTGAAGGGGGCGACCGGTCACAAAACTGGTAGCGGGGATAACTTGAGATAAAGTACCGGAAACCACCTAAAACAAAATGATAGCATCAGATACATTTATTATTAAGTCGATCAAGTTTAATATTTTTCCCAAAGCCAATAAAAACCGTCGAGATTAGACGCTTTTTTATTGGTCGAACCCTAACCATATTGCTGCCCTTCACTCAAATTATATTGTGACCTAGTGCGATGCTGTGAGTATTGGCAAACGAGTAGGTATGCCGTCAAATGGCAATGGACGTCAGCAGTCGCATCGTTCGACCGTCGCCCGCTTTGTTCAATCCGCAGTAATCTGTAACCACGCGTGAGCACTCAGCGCAGACGGCCGGGCGACGTCACGTTGACGAACATGCACCTACTATTACTCATTTAAAGTTGAATCAATTGTCATGCCAAGATCTTGTCTGACGGGGATTCAGTTTTCAAATAACCCTCACCTCATCCTGCAAAGTTTTCAACTCAGGAACACATATGTCCATGTTCTCAACCCCCTTTTCTGTCTGAGCGTGCACAGGTGGCAGCGCCGGGATAACTGCACAACAAAAAATCTGACGTAAGATAAAACGCAGTTACGTTTTTAAAACATTTTAATTGTATCTGAAAAAAGACAACGAAATCACAAAGAGAGTCTGGAATAATACTCATATAAAATGAATAAATAGTACATGTACATACCATGCAGTCCCGGTATCGAAATATCGCCCTGTATCTATACTTTACCTCACATTTACCACACATGGTCAACAATCCTGGTCGCTGCAGGACCTAAATATTTAATGGGGCAAAATTTATTAAACAACTGACACGAAGATTGGAATAGCCGATCGCCTTGGCCTTCTGTAACGATAATTAATAAATCGATTTAATCAACTTCCGAACCAACAACTAATACAACCTGAATTACATTTTAAAATTTGTTAGTTACTACTCAATAATAAGTAAATTAGATAGGAAAAATAAAGAAGACCGCGGCGATTTCTATTTGATCGCGAATAACTAACTATGCGAAGTATTGCTTTATAATTTTGTGTAAAATTTACTCGCAACTTTATCCATTAATTTCGGATTTGAACTTGATTAACTTTATTTAACTTAACTGTGTTGGCTTTCATTGGTAATGACAGTTCTGTCTTATCTTTAGAATAGGTACATTAATATGATGGACACATGAAGGATGCACCCTTATTTATTACAATATCTGATTGTATTGCCTAAAACTAGGTTGATAAGCTACTGATAAGCCTATTAAATTGCATCTAAGACAGTCTGTTAAGAATGTGCCCAAAAGCACTCTTCTTATCATCACTCTATAATTTGTTGATGTGTTCTTTATTTGTTATCACGTTATTCATTTAGCAAAGCTAAATAACACGTGCAGCAACATGCGCGCCGTGACAGATCGCGATACGTAACAGATCTACGTCATCTATAAATTCAAAAAATAAACCAATCCACGAAACGTGGTCGAGTTGTACCTATAATATATTATTTTATGTTTGTGACATATAATAATATATTATACACTTATACAAGGTCAAATTATATGAGCTAGCGACACTCCGCGCAATAAGTATCGAAAGGTACAAATGACGTTGAAAAAAAAAAAAAATTTTAATTGCAGTTACTTTAACTATATACGGAGACTACGGCCTACGATAACGATAACCCATGACGTCCACAGAGTCTCGCTACCTACCGTATTTAATTTGACCGAGTACGTTTACGTAATAAATGGTTCTAAAGACACCAGAAAGCTAAACACGTTACGTGACAACAAGGTCTATCATAACATTTTTTCAACGAAGCAGCAAATGCACAGGTGCATTAAGAATTTCAAACTTTAGAAGCCTGATAATACCTTTAGAAACCATGTCAATTGATAAAATTTATAGATTACCTGATTACATACATCAACACAATTTGTCACGTTTAACCTCTTTGGTGCGAAACCTTGCTATTTTAATGGTGTTAATTATATCAAAAATCAAAGAATAAAGGAAACACAACATTTCTGAATATCAATCAAAGAATAAACGAAACAGAAACTGAACATTTCTAAAAATATCAGTAAGAGAACTAAATAAACTATAATGCACGTCATACTAATCCAAAATACAGACTCAGTACACAGGGTGGAAACGAAGAAGAGCTAGCTACTTTAAACTTATACCTACAATAAAACGTTCCTATGAGACTATACCGAACATTTTGAGTTATCTGTATTTGAATTGAGAATTTATTTCATTTTGGAGTTTTTGGCGAGATATCTTCGAGTGAAGTTCAGTGGCTGTAAAATTGGTGTAATTTTGTATGTCAAGTGTCTACTTAACTGGACAATATGTAGAATCATTGAAACAGACGCAATCTCGGTAAAATAGAGCTGATAATTTTATTGTGGTTTTGGCTACCTCAGCGAAGTTTGCCGAGAAGGCTGACTCGATAACGCCCGGAGGACACGGTGGAGCACACAGTCGAGGTGTGCCCTGCTTGGGCGGAGCATCGCCGTGCCCTCGTGGGGGCGATCGGCGGCGGAGACCTCTCGCGCCGGGCCCTGGTTGAGGCCATGGTCCGGAGCGAGGAGGAGTGGCAGGCGGTCGCCGACTTCTGCGAAGCAGTAATGCTCGCAAAGGAGGAGGCCGAACGCATCAGGCAACGGCGTTATCGCCGCCGCCGTCGCCGGGATTCTGATCCCGATTTCCGGCCAACGTAGACGCGGGCTTGCGGACAGTGAGCAATGGGTAGCTCGCTGTCCGGCCGTCCGGTAACTGTCCGGACCAAGCCCAAGTCGTCGACGGCGCGCGCTGTTCCCGCGCGCCTCAAGGAGTTGTCAGCAACAGCAGGGACCCAGCCGGGTCGAAGCCTACTGGGGCCAGGGTTATCCGAAAGGGCGCTCGAGCCCCGGTATGAAGGCTAGAAGGAACGGGGTGGGTCTTTTAGTCAGTAAGAGTCTGACACTATCTCCCGCTCCGCCCAAGGGCGGGGGATGTCAATGCATGATTTTTTCCCACCATAAAAAAAAAAAAAAAAAAAAAAAAAAAAAAAAAAAAAAAAAAAAAAAAAAAGGCTGACTCGATACATTTGCTGCATAATACTACAAAAACATTAGAATGTGTTGCAGCACCCGCATTCTAATGGTAAACTATTGAACTATTCATACTAAAACAGCTTAAAAGACTACCCAAACCAAAAACATTAACAAAAAAATAACTCACTCATAAACGTCCATCTTAAACCCTTAGACTTAGAAAGCTGACTTTTTTCACTAGTGTTGTTTTATAAATAAAGAGGATCATTAGTAGTCATGCACTCGTTGATTCGAAGCTTCAAAACCTTGGTCATCGACGTCGAGTTGCTAGCTTGTCGGGTTTTCCACCGATTGCATTTCAGGAAGTTTGCGTCAGAATTGCATATCTTAATTCCGTCAAGTCCTTTCCACCATGGGACCAACAGACGTAAGGCGATGCGCCACCTGTACTTGGTGGACCTCCCACCCATATGCAGAAAACATTTTGGGAACATATTCATTGTGCGAACAGCTAAGGAGTGGAATTTCTGATAGCTACAAACTAGGGATCTTTTTGTCAAGAGTGAATAGGTTACTTCTGGGCAAGCGAGCTCTATTGTCTCTTTTTATCAGATGAGAATAATAATAATAATAATGCCGCATACATGGCTCATGAGGGTGCTGGAGCTATATAAAATTGATGTAACTCTGCGCACCTTTCTGATGTCATGTATGGGGCAGTGGAGGACGGTCCTTCACTATCCAGGGTGTCGACGGGTTTCGGAGAACAGCGAACCGTTAAGGATCGAGCGTGGCATATTCCAGGGTGACAGTCTGAGTCCTCTGTGGTTTTGCCTACCTTTGAACCCTCTCAGCACACTGCTGGAGGGTTCGGGTTTAGGCTACCGGTTGAGAAGAGAGGGTCAGGTCATATCTCACCTTCTTTACATGGATGATCTGAAACTTTTTGCTTCCAACAACTTGCAACTGATGGAGCTACTGAAGGTAACTGAAACCTTCAGTAGTGCCATCAGGATGGAATTTGGTTTGGACAAATGT
Organism: Mythimna ferrago; assembly: GCA_910589285.2. NCBI lineage: Eukaryota > Metazoa > Arthropoda > Insecta > Lepidoptera > Noctuidae > Mythimna > Mythimna ferrago. The sequence continues at coordinate 18,422,856 of OU342673.1, read as the reverse complement.
GCAGTCATGCATGTAAAGCGAGGGGAGATTATGGAATCTGTGGGAACCCAACTCTCGGAATCCATACACCTCAGATCCCTCAGCTTAACCGAAACTTACAAGTATTTGGGTATGTCGGAAGCGTTGGGCATCAATGCTGCTGACGTGAAACAATCGTTGAGGGAGCGCTTCTTTGGCCGCCTGAATAAAGTACTGAAAAGTCTTTTATCGGGCGGGAACAAGGTGCGCGCCTTCAACGGTTGGGTCATGCCGGTTTTGATGTAATCTTTCGGCATACTCAAATGGACTCAGACGGAACTCGACGCCCTGGATAGGAGAGTCCGCACTCTGCTTACCGCAAATCGGATGCATCACCCAAGATCATCGGTGATGAGGCTGTATATCCCGCGGAAGTGTGGGGGTCGTGGCTTCTTAAATGCCAAGACCCTGCACAACCGTGAGGTATGCAGTCTCAGGGAATACTTCCTGGAAACCGACGTGGGGATGCACCGAGATGTAGTGGCGGTAGACAAAGGCCTCACCCCGCTCTCCCTGGCCAACGAGAACTGGCGCAAACCTATAGTAATGGATACTAATGAACGCAAGGAAGTATGGAAGGGCAAGGAGCTTCACGGGCGCTTTTACCGGGCCTTACATGGGCCCGATGTAGATCTTTTAGCGTCCGTCTCCTGGCTACGCTTTGGTGATCTCTTTGGAGAAACCGAAGGTTTTGTCTTTGCAATATGGACGAAGTTATGATGACGAACAACTACCGGAAATATATTGTGAAGGACGGTACGGTTGACATCTGTCGGGCATGCCACCGGCCTGGAGAATCAATCCGACACATTATTTCTGGGTGTTCTCATTTAGCTAACGGAGACTATTTGTACAGACACAACCTTGTAGCCAGGATTATCCATCAGCAACTTGCTCTTAAATACAATCTTGTTGAATCAGAAGTACCGTACTATAGGTATGTGCCCGACCCAGTTCTCGAGAATGGCAGCGTCACATTGTATTGGGACCGATCTATCATCACTGACAGGACTATTGTTGCCAATAAGCCTGACATAGTGGTGATAGATCGACTAGAGCGTCGCACAATGATTGTTGATATAGCGGTCCCTCATGACGAGAACCTCGTGAAAGCTGAGAAAGATAAACAAACTAAATACCTTGACTTGGCTCGCGAGGTTGTCGACATGTGGGAAGTGGATAGAGCAATCATTGTGCCGATAGTAGTAGATAGTGACGGCCAATGGCTTAATAGCCAAGAGCCTCGACCAACATCTGCGGAGGCTCTCGTTAGGCAATTGGATCAAGGGCTTGATCCAGAAAGCAGTACTCCTAGACACGGCGCGTATTGTCCGGAGGTTCCTCTCTCAGGAGCCCTGACCGCCGGCAGCTTGGACCCTGTTCCCGATGCCAGTGGGCTACTATTTTTTATATTTTTAAATGTTTTTTTAATAATTTTTTTTTAAGGAATATTTAAAAATATAATATAATATGGATGAAAGTTAAATAAAGGAAATAATAATAATAAAAAAATTTGTTTGTGGATGTATCGAGCCTTTTTTTTTTCATAACCTGTTCGCGACTCAAAGTTAGGTATGGTCTCATAAAATCATTCTGCTGCAGCTACAATTTGTAGGAGCAGCTCTTAATCATCTCGTCAAATTATCACTCTGTATAGGAAAGGAACATGCAAAGATACCGACTCCGAGGAATCCTCTTTATTGTAATAGAACTCTACAATAATGTAAAACATTTATCGAGTAGACTGAAGCTGCTAGATAAAAATCTAAAAGAGAAACAAATAAAAACAGTTTAAAAAGCTCAGTAGAACCGGTACCCACCATCGATCTTTTCTTCTTTCGGGGCATCAAAAGTGGGAGCCGGTTCAGGCGCCCTCTCTTCTTCCACCACTACATCAGGCACCAAAGTCTCAATCTGGGGTAGCTTCTTTTTCTTTGGTTCCTTGTCTTTTTTGGGCGGTAGCAAGTCGTTGCTAAGAGAAAGGCATATAAAAATAAGCGTCGGAGACAAAAACAGGCGAAAATTGAATAGTGATCAAAGGGACAATAATCAGAAAAAGTTGTGCATAGTAAAACAAAAACAGGCAGTATCTGTGTGAAAACTATCGCGGTTGTTTAGTAAAAGCAGAGCTGCTTGGGCATTGATGCTTTAGCATACCTCAGACAATATTATACATACATATTCTGTTCATATTGAGGTTTTTGCAAAGGCCAAAAGTAAATTAAAAAAAATTATTATACATAAAAAACTATTCGAAAAAAAAAAAGATATCTTCCATCCACAGAAGTGGAAGATTAGAGAAAAATCACATAAAGACGCCTGACAATATTATACAGATTCTGTTCATATTGAGGTATTTGCCAAGGCCAAAAGGAAATTTAAAAAAAAAACTTTATGAAAAACTATTCGAAATAAAAGATATCTTCCATCCACAGAAGTGAAAGATTAGAGAAAAATCACATAAAGGCGCCTGAACTAACTACACGTGTAGGTATAGTTACACTTTATAGTCTACGGCTGGTTAGACATTGGTCATTACTTTTAATTGAACATTACTAACCTGCTTCCAGAAGTTGAGGGTTTTCCGCAATAGCCACTGCTCCCACTAGAATTACTCCCAGAGTGTGTTGACTTGGAACTATGACTGCAATAAAATTTAGAATGGTGACAACACTTCTTAAACGGGTAAGTAAACATGTTTAATTTTCAACTCTAGAAGTCGCATCGATACACTCCGATCCGCTGCGAACCACTCCTGGAGGAGATCAGCCGAGTAATGAGATCTAGGTTCACCATTAATTTTTAAGAGAGCTTTGAGCACACGTGCGTCTTTCGTCAAACAATTGTACCCTTACCAAATAACAAAAAAACCGGCCAAGTGCGAGTCGGACTCTACCATGGAGGGTTCCGCAGCAGCAAGTAACGTAATATAAAAGTTCTTGTAGTTCGTTATAACTTTGATCGATGTTTTAATAATAGTGTATTTTTTTTAGATTTATGACGTATTAAAAAAAATTACTTGTTAGATCTCGTTCAAACCAATTTTCGTTGGTAGTTTACATGGTAATGTACATCATATATTTTTTTTAGTTTTATCATTCTCTTATTTTAGAAGTTAGAGGGGGGGGGGGACACATTTTACCACTTTGGAAGTGTCTCTCGCGTAAACTATTCAATTTAGAAAAAAATGATGTTACAAACCTAAATATCATTTTTGAAGACCTATCCATAGATACCCCACACGTATGGGTTTGATGAAAAAATTTTTTTTGAGTTTCAGTTCTAAGTATGGGGACCCCCAAAATTCATTGCTTTTTTTCCATTTTTGTATGAAAATCTTAAAGCGGTTCATAGAATACATATACTTACTAAGTTTCAACAGTATAGCTCTTATAGTTTCGGAAAAAAGTGGCTGTGACATACGGACGGACAGACGGACAGACAGACAGACAGACAGACAGACAGACAGACAGACAGACAGACAGACATGACGAATCTATAAGGGTTCCGTTTTTTTGCCATTTGGCTACGGAACCCTAAAAACTGCACGCAAAAGTTGCCACACGAGTTTTACCTAGAAATTCAAACAAAGAAATGTGGAGCTTAATAAATTGAATTGTTTATTTCTATGGCTTACATTTCTTCACTTTCAAAGAACTGTTGGGCAAATTCAGAAATTGGTGGAATTAGTTAGGTTGCGCAAACAACGTTCCGCAGTCTGGAAATTGAAAGGCTAAAGTTCAATTTGTAGGTACTGTATAGGTGAGAGTCAAAATAGCGGATGTACCACAGCGAATTAAATTATAGTAATTACCATAGATCGGAATAGGTAGGGCTGTTTTATGTACTTGCCATAGGTTAGAATAATATGGATATTCCCCGAGTCCCGGGATTTGATGGTAAAATTATAAAAAAAAACTATCTTGCCTTCGGGAAAATGAAAGATTAGCCGAGCGCTCAACCGCTCAAGATCCGTGCCGGTATCTGTACGCGTCTCAACAAAGCGGCAACGTCGTGCGCTTGGCAAAAAGTTTTATAGCGTGCTGTTGACGTAAAATTTACAACGTTGCATATCATGCGCTTAATGGCTTACATATTTTTGGAACGAAGTTCCTTATCGCGCGTTGTGAAAGGGGGCTAGACGGAAAAAATTCTCACGAAAAATTGTACCGACACTTTTACTGTCAAAATGTAAATCCAAGATGGCGGCTGCAAGAAATTATCAACTTTTTCGTCATGGGTGTCGTTTTCATGGTTTTCGAGGGTGTTAAAACCGATGGTACTGTCAAAATATAAATCCAAAATGGCGGCTGTAAGAAATTATCAAATTTTTCGTCATGGGTGTCGTTTTCATGGTTTTCGAGAGTGTTGAAACCGATGGTACTGTCAAAATATAAATCCAAGATGGCGGCTGCGAGAAATTATCAAATTTTCCGTTATGGGTGTCGTTTTCATGGTTTTCGAGGGTGTTGAAACCGATGGTACTGTCAAAATATAAATCCAAGATGGCGGCTGCAAGAAATTATCAAATTTTTCGTCATGGGTGTCGTTTTCATGGTTTTCGAGGGTGTTGAAACCGATAGTACTGTCAAAATATAAATCCAAGATGGCGGCTGCGAGAAATTATCAAATTTTCCGTCATGGATGTCGTTTTCATGGTTTTCGAGGGTGTTGAAACCGATAGTACTGTCAAAATGTAAATCCAAGATGGCGGCTGCAAGAAATTATCAACTTTTTCGTCATGGGTGTCGTTTTCATGGTTTTCGAGGGTAGTGAAACCGATGGTACTGTCAAAATATAAATCCAAGATGGCGGCTGCAAGAAATTATCAAATTTTCCGTCATGGGTGTCGTTTTCATGGTTTTCGAGGGTGTTGAAACCGATGGTACTGTCAAAATATAAATCCAAGATGGCGGCTGCAAGAAATTATCAAATTTTCCGTCATGGGTGTCGTTTTCATGGTTTTCGAGGGTGTTGAAACCGATGGTATTGTCAAAATATAAATCCAAGATGGCGGCTGCAAGAAATTATCAACTTTTTCGTCATGGCTGTCGTTTTCATGGTTTTCGAGGGTGTTGAAACCGATAGTAATTAATTAATTAATTAATTTTACTTAATTTTGAAATAATTTCATTCTGAAGGAGGTACAAATATTTTAGAGCTAGGTACGGAATAGTCCATTTTAGGTTTATTTTAACGGTAATTGCTATAATTTATTTCGCCGAGGTACACTCGCCATTCTGACTCTCACCACAAGGGACCTACCTGCCAAATTTTAAGTTTATAGGTGTTATAGTTCCTGTGATTTCGTTATTAATCAGTGAGTAATATGGGAAATATTTTGTAGGGCAACCCCCGTTTTACCCACTTAGGAATGGAGTTTCATATAATACGTTTTTAGCGGATGTCTATCTATACCCCATAAGGAACCTACCTGCCAAATGTTATGTTTGTAGGTGTTATAGTTTCTCAGATTTCGTTATTTATCAGTGAGTGGTATTTCGCTTTTATATTTAAATATATATAGAAGATAGGTATGCCTATAATAAAGCCCGTACTATATTTACTGTTCAATCTGACGTCCTAGAGTTTGATAGATTAAAAAAAAAACGACTTCACTCTGTTTCATTTCGGAATTCTGTGTTTCTCGGTATCGTTTGTTTCTTATTTAATACCGACTTCCGAAATTAAAGTTATTTCGATCGCTTAGGTGTTTTTTTGTGAAGTCGGTTTTTTTTTGTAAAAAGCTTTTTATTTCACACTTTTTAGTTGCGATACATTTATGCCAGAGTACATTTTTAACCGACTTCAAAAAGGAGGAGGTTCTATGTTCGGCTGAATGTATGTTTATTTTTTATTACTTTTTTTTTTATGTACGTTCACCGATATCTCGGTCAATTGTTAACCGCTTTGAAAATTCTTTTTTTGATTGAAAGGTTATGCTTCCAAGTTGGTCCCATATAAATATTGTTGTGATCTGATCATGAACTTCGAAGATATGGAACAGAACTCCTCATAGAATCACAGCAGAACTATGGTTACAAGTAAAGTTGCTTTGTTTATACGTGTAGTCGATGACTGACTGTCAGAAAAGGGGGGGTGATGTATCGAACTGATCTGATGATGAAGCCAGAAGGAAAAAAATTAAATTAATGTAATCTAACCGTGTTTGGGATTATTAGAATCGTTATGAGATGCACTGTGGCTATAAGTTATAAGTTTGTCTGAGGGATACTTTTTTGGTGGTACCATAATTAAAAAGTGTAAAATAAAAAAAAAATTGTAAAAAAAAAATATAACCGACTTCAATGTTAAAAAACACTAAAAAGTATAAAATAACATTAATTTCAGAAGTCGGTGTTAAATAACGAAGAGACAAAACTATTATAGAAACATCGACTTCCGAAATTAAAGTTATTTTATACTTTTCAGTGATTTTTAACATTGAAGTCGGTTATATTTTTTTGCAAAAATGTTTTTTATTCTCATGACTTTTACAACTAACCCAATATCTGCTAGGATACATTGTTTTATTATGAAGTTCCCGTGTCTACCTTCTACCTTCCAGCTCCATTATCAGGTCAGTTCGATAGTACCTTATAGTCAAAGTGCGAGATGCATTTTGCACGTTGCAAAAAACGTGTATTTCGACACTCTCAAAGTCTCAAGGGAATCAAAATTCATAGGATACTTCCCGTTGACCTAGTTTCTTGAAATTTGTCATGAAGCAAGGTCTCATAGCAAAAGTATAATAAAAAATCCGAAAACTGTAAAGTAGTTGTCACAAAAAAAAATGCGATTCGACAAAATCATCGTAACTCAATTCGGGAATTAAACTGTTTTCTAAGGTATGTTTGTACGGAACCCTCAGTGCACGAGTCCGACTCGCACTTGCCCGGTTTTTTTTACGTATGATAGGTACTTTACTAGCAACTCGGCATTATTCCCCGTTGTAATGTGTGACCATGAAAATGCACCGTTTTTAATCTGTAACTACTTTTCCACTGGAAAATGTTGATTGAGTCTCCGTTTCTTTATGTTCAACATTCCCATTGATAAGCATCATGTGAATTGCTTCGTTGATTTTTTATGCGTTTTCTGTTCTGACTGTTAGAAAAATTAAATAAGATTTATAAAAAAAATGTAAGAGACTGTCTTACATTTTTTTTATAAATCTTATTTAGTTGCTCATTGGTGTCAGCATACTCAGGATGCGGATAGATAGATAGATATAATATTTATTTGATGCACACAAAAAAATAAACAGGTAATATATAAAAGCACAATAAAATTACAAAACTAAGCACATAAATTAATTTAAAAAAAATGTTAACAATCACAAACATCAATGTTACGAGTAGGTACCATAATATAGGCATTATGATTAAGATTTGACCTATACTGAGTATGCCATAAGCTTAAATAAACGTGGTCACTAAAGCACTAACCAATTTAACATTGGAGCAAGTTTTTTTTTAAAATTTAATACCAAAAACATGCGACATTATTAATATATCCACTTCTTTCATTTATTTTTTACTAGCTTCTGCCAGCGGCTTCGCCCGCACGAAAGTTGGGTTTTGCACACATACTTTGGACCTCGTTTCATCTCCTTATGGAGTAAATTCCGGGAAATCTTCTCTTAGTGTCGCCTACGTCATTAAAAGAAACTCTGTGCAAAATTTCACGCTCTTTACCCCAGCAGTTTTGGTTGTGCGTTGATATGCGCGTACTGTATCCCTGTGTGGGGCGGGACTTATAAAACCACAACGATCCCTGTTGAACGTGCTCAACGGGCGGTTCTTAAAGTGATGCTTTTTAAACCAAGAGACTACCTCACTGACCAATTATATTGTTCTTACAGTAAGGAAACTATATATCCTTCGTTTTATACTGCGAAGACACTCCAGCCTTCCTTTAGACGACAAGGTTTTCCTATTTGTGACACAACCCCTTGTCGATACGCATTTGCTAGCCGACAATTTTTGGCCCAAAGTTCACGTATGTATAATAAAATAAATAAGATTATCCCTTTGTACAGGTACAATTCTCACGAAATTAAAAATTAATTAATTAATTGGCTCTTACTCTTAACATGACGAAACAGAAAAAATAGTAAAAAAATTACTAGTAAATTTATAAAAACTCATACGATATAATGCTCACAACCTACACTCTACACACTAACACAACCCTTTCACACAAACACATCCATTCCCTTCACATATTCATTCTTTACATTTGCTGTGTTAAGTAGATAGTACTACAAACAATGTCACAGTTTTATATACATATAAAAAAAAAGCCGCAAAATCTCCGACGGAGATACAGGTCTGCGTACCTAGTTTAGGAGCTCGGGAATTCAACAACAATTTTGACTAATCTGTACAACCTACCTATTTCTCTATGCTATGTTCTGTTCTGTTATTACATATGTACAAATAAAATTTTATTATTATTACTATTTTATATGTCAGTCCGTCAGTTTCTCCTTTTATATATTTAGATTAATCTGTATTGTGTCATTCTGCTAGATAAAGGCCTTCCCCTTCTTTCAAACCTCTCTATCTTGGGCGACCTCTGGCCAAGTTTGCCCCGCTAACATGATCAGATGGTCACACCACCTTGGTGGCGGTCGACCTCGACGGCGTCCTCTTCCCTTCTTTCATTTATCGTGTAAAATCTAAAATCATCAAAATCTGCTTGGGGCCGGCACGACGCAACGTTTTGTTTTTCTTCATCGATTTTTCTTGTAACCAGACTTTCAGAACAGACAGATGGATTGTATGAAGAGTTTTAGTGAAACACTCTTCACACAATTTATTCATGTTTTCTTTGCCTTTCTATTTCCTTTCCATCCGTTCATTCCATCGTGACGTCTTCGCGACATCGTGACGTGTCGTAACACTCCTACTGACGTAAGAATTACATTCGTCTTTATCGTTATAGTCCTCTTTCTCGCATTCTCTCTCTTGCATTAATCACCACCAATATGAATGCATTCTATACGTAAGCTTTACGATGAATTAAACAATAAAAATATGTATAGGAGAATTAATGTTTAGGAAATAATTGAACAATTAACAAAAAATAACTTTTAAAAATAGGAGGCTGCTTTTCCACTCGCCTATCGTCAACATCAAGTATGGTTTAAAAGCTTGTTACTTCGTCTAACGCAATCCAACGCGCTGTTTGACGAAAGCAACGCGAAAAAAGAGAGATAACGCCTGAAAACCCTGTTAGCATTCGGTAATTCCGTGATTTACTTACTCGAATATTTTTTCCAAAACTTGTTCCAGGAAATATGTACGTGTTTTTAGCGCTCCGTACCCAAAGGGTAAAAACGGGACCCTATTACTAAGACTTCGCTGTCTGTCCGTCCGTCTGTACCTCTGTATGTCACCAAGCTGTATCTCAAGAACCGCGATAGCTAGACAGTTGAAATTTTCACAAATTATGTATTTCTATTGCCGCTATAACAACAAATACTAAAAACAAATTAAAATAAATACATAAGGGCTCCCATACAACAAACTCGACTTTTTGTTGCCGAATTTTCCTAAAGACGGTACGGAACACTACGCGCGCGAATCCAACCCGCGCTTGGCCAGTTTTTATTTAAACCTTTAAAAGATTTTGAAAAAAATTTTCAACATTTAGAAGCAAGGCTTCTATTTATACTCGTATACTTTTTTTACTTTTTTAATATTTGAGTACATTATGAAGTGTCAAAGTTCATGCAAAATAGCAGATTTTCAGAGGTCTTTATTGGATTAGTTATTTTCAAACTTATAAATTACTTATACTTATAAATTGATTTCAGTAGATGTCTCGATACTATCCACAAGATACTGTGTTTCCAAAGTATCTAATGAAAAATGTGTAATAGCGTCATAATCGCGTAAGAGCGGTTATATGAAAAACAGTGAAAATGTATGTCGACTTGCATCCCCTTTTCGTTTTTTTTAACAAGCTTTTATTAGCTTCACTTGTAACTATGTATGTAAGAAAATCTTGGAATCAAAGAATGCGGTCGCTGTGGCCGAAATCGGCTAGGTAGCATCATCATCATCATTTTTCGGCCAACCGACGATAACTGCAAATTAGCTATATAAACCAACTAGTTTGAACCTACTCAGTGAATTTTTTTTTTTTGAAAGGATCTATGAATCAGAGTGATTAAATATTAAACAAGTTGTACGTATGTTCTTTCGACTTATGATACTCGTAAGTGTCCGACCGAAACTGATTTTTCAACCGAAACCGAATTTATGCAAGTCTCAGTTTCAGCCGAAACCAAAACCGAAACCTTCTTACTTACAAGGATCATGTTTTGAGGGAAAAATAAAGAAAATGTTATTATAATCAGTCAGCCCTTATTTTTTTTTTTAATGCGTTTTAAATTTAGGTAGGTATTTATATTTGTTGACAATCATGAATTTTACTGCACTCGATTTTAGTTTGGGAGTAGGTAAAACGAACTGCAAACACAAGCCAGTCACGACATGATTAGGCACGTGGACACGGCAAAATAACTTCGTTGCATAATTGCTTGGATGGTTTTTACGCAATGAACATGACCGATCACAGCGCGAGAGCTCCCGAGTGCGGTTTCGGTTTCGGTACGACCGAAACTAAGTTAAACTGACACTCGTTGTTTTGCTGAAACTCGACCGAAACCGAAACCGAATATTCGGTCGGACGCTACTGTTCAACGACTCTATAAAATGCTAAAAAGAAAAAAACATAATGGAGTTTTATGTCATACAACCATCACTTAATCACGTTTAACGATCCTCATATTTTTACGCCCTGCGATCGGGCATTTATCGGGCAAATAAAAATAAATGCCCGAAATGCCGGGAAGTTACTATATTTCCCCGCCGGGCAGAAACACTTTGCCCATCTCTACTCGCCACTCGCTGCGTCGACAAATTGGCTGGGAACACGGTACCGAATTAATACCTACATACAGCACTACAACCGTCTTAATAGATAAATTTAAAAAAAACATTATCTATCATACTCTATTTGTCAGTTTTATATAACGCTCTACAACGCATAAAAACGGTATTTTATATACGAACAAGGACGGACGTGTCGTTCTTGGAAGTATTTATGACAGTATAGTATAGCCATCGATTCTAAAGAGTATCGCTAGTTTTTCGGGCGTAATAACCGTTTTCGTGATGCATGATGACCGATAAACTGTTAATAAGTAGAGCAGATTTATATAATCATTAACTACCGCCTTATCACACTAATCATACAGCCGACTGTGTGTTTTTTTGTTACTTCTTCAGGCTCGAACGGTTGATACGGATATTTGGTACACGAGTAGACCATGTCCTGAAATAGCAAATAGGACTTTTTATCCCGAGATAATGTTCCTTTGGTATAATTTTCTATTACCACGCGGGCAAAGCCGCTGGCAGCAACTAGTGTCTAAATAAAGCTAAATGCGTAGGTAACCTTATCAAGCCAAATATACATGCTTTGCAATTTGTATCATCTTCGTCCGATAGACATTTCTAGCAGCAAGTACATTTCTATGCCTACACTGCGGAGTGCGCCAGGCCTGCAGTTGAGAGTTTGTCATGCTCACTCAAATGTCTCACTGATGGTGACACGTGTTATTGGGTCATCCGATTCCCTTCAAAATGATTGAGCTGAGTAGGGCTGATGCACGCGTCATGCTCGTGAACGGGTGCCGTCATATCTTAGCTGCCATTGGCTAATGTGGAACTGGTGAAGAAGACCAGAAATGGCCAATGGAACTTTATACTCACATAGATATCACAATGAAGATAGTTAAGCGACTATGACAATACAAGTAAAGAATGGTTCTGAATAGTTTAAATGTTGAAAATGGTATCATCGAAGTGATCTGATGATGATGCAGCCGGAAGATAGGCACTAGAGGTTGCAATATTCGAATTGTTCGAATTTTTTTATTTTTTTTTCTAAATTTGTATTCGAATAGTAAATATAATTATGTATATTCGGATATTCGAATACTACCAAAAAAAATCTAGTCAGTCAAGTAAATGTTAGTAGAATTATAAAACATGTAGGTCTTTTTTTTTAAACATGTAGGTCTGATTTAATTCTAAATTATTATTGATGAATCAGATTTATTAGTGTAATATTCCAAACTAGCGGTCGCCCGCGGCTCCGCCCGCGTGGATGTCGGTTACCGCTGCAAAAAGCCTACCCAGGAAAGACACGGTCAGCAAAATGATGCCCAGGTCAATTCACAGACACCGACACTAACATCGACGACGCAGTCATAATCCGCAGGCTGCATAGATTGTCTTTATGAGGATGTTAAAGTTGTTAATGATGAAAATATTTAAATGTAATTAATACTAAGTTTTCACTTCTGCCGGCAGTCCCGGAGTGCAACCCGTTGTTTTAGGATAGATAACTAAAGCGATTATTGTAGAGCTTCTCTGTAAACAACATTTGACGTTAAATTATTTTCAGGTAACAAAATATACTGATGGTCGGGAGCCCCGACCCGTGATAGGGCAACGTACAGTTGCCCATGCGTAAAACATTATTTTCGTAAATCAATTCTTACTAATTTGAATGTCTGGCCCTGGGATTTGTTTATCGTTAGTGCGAAAGAAAATTTTACTGGGAATTGGAGCCTTTTGAAGGGTATAGGCAAATCAGTAGGAATCATGGGTATTCTTGGTATATAAGCTAATTCACCAGCAGCAAGGCCGGTGATAATCTTCGCTACTATTAAATTATCTTTTAGCTCCTTTATAAGAAGTCTCGTGCCATTACACATGTTGGGGGGGCTTAAATTTCTGAGAAGCATTATCGGTGTGCCAACTTTTAACGACAGTTCATGAGGTGGTAGCCCAGCGGGGTTCAGAGAATTTAAAAATTCCTGGGGGTAGTGCACTGCGTCCTCGATGTTAGTGACGGTGTCTATGGATTTATAGCACTTAACTTCACCCGGTACTTTCTGCATAATTAAATTGTTTATTTCGTTGACTGTTTCATTCCTGGGAGAAACTATTGCTCTACAACACAGCCAACGAAAATCATTTTGATGTAAGTTTTCGATGTCAGGATAGCATCTATCAGACTATCTAAATTATGGACTATTTGGCCTAGAGACTCATCCAAAGTAACTGCATAATCGGTGGTCAAATTTAAAGATGGAAAAATTCCTTCTCCAAGTTTCAGCAGCTGTTGTGGAAAATTGCTATGCGTATTTCCATGTAGATGAGCTCTCATATTGGTGCGCAAATTCAAATGTTGAACAGATGTCCAAAGTTGAGACGATTTTAAACATGCCTTCATAATATCTGCTCGCGTACCTCTGTTGACGACTGGAAGCGTGGAAATCTCCAGCAAATACAAAAGTGATACCACCCATGACATTAGCAGAGCTTTGGAGGTCTTTTAAAGTACGGTCCACGGCCTCCACATGTGCTCTATGACTGCACTATGTGCTCTGTGAGCAGTTTTTCCTTCGTTCAAGAGAGTTGCAGCAATTCCTGACGAAGCAACTGCAATCGCTATCTTCCCTGATTGCCGTATCTTAGCAAGTATCAAATTTGCGAGAAAAGTCTATCCGGTGCCTCTTGGTGCGTCCAAAAAAAATAATCTACCCATGTTATTGTTCACGCTATCCACAATAGTCTCATAAGCATGTCTTTGATCTGGTACTAATTTTGGCACATTGTTATTTACAAACGCTGTTAGATCATTTCTGTTATACTGTTGTAATATTGTGTCAATAGTATTATTCTGAGTACGAACGGGAGAAGGTAATCCAAAATCACTTAAATTTTTGTCGTTTAATTCTAGAAGTTTGTTTTCTATTTCAATTAATCGTTCATTATAAATGAGTTCAGTGAAGGGTAAAGTGTTATCCTGATTTTGTTGTCTGATACGATGTCTTATATCTTCACAGAACTGATCTTTGAAAGTATCCCATAACTTCAATGGTTCCGATGGTTGACAAAATAAAAGTATGACTACGAACAACTCCCTTAGTTTTTTTGGACAATGTGATAACGAAGCTTCGCTTAAAGTGTTACCCCAATGGTCATCGTTTTCAAGTAAACCTCGGTCACGGCAAGCTGCTTGATACGTCTCTTTGACAATACCGTTTTAAGGTATGCAAATGAGGTCGGACCGCGTACGTGGTGCAGTAGAATCCTAAGATAAAAACACTCTGATTGAGATGGATGTATCCCGTAGACTCTACCTAAAGCGGCATCTTTTTTTATCCCCGGATGTCCAACTACATCTTCACCACGCCTCCTTCTAGTGAATTGATTATTTGCCCATGTATAGTATTGCGGGACTTCATGATACAGAAGAGTTTTCGCGAATTCATCTTCATTACAGAGAGCAAAAAATGCCAGTAATGTGGTATTGCGTGGGTTTTGGACAACTTGATGAGCTGTCCCTGGTGTAAAATACACCCTTTGACCGTTCTCTAGATGAACGGCCAATTGCACTACAGTAGGATGCCGGTCGTGAATGGGAAATTCAAATAAGCGCCAGACAGCTTCAGATGTGCTTATGTACCTGCTATTTAAATAGTTTTCGACCTCATCGTGTGGGTTTCTAAGACTAAAAGTTGCCTGATCTGAATCTTTATTTATATACTTACATATGTATTTAATGGCTTGGACAGATTGGCAATACTCTACGTTTATATGAGCGTTAAAAGTCTTACATAGTAGCGGGGAGTATGGAACAATCCACCTATTATCTATCGTCACCATGTTGCCCCTGATTTGTAGCGTAGTGCTCCGACCGCCATTTCCTGTATCGCGCCTACGATAAACTGGATACCCATCCTCTCCGGTCTGGGTATCGTTCATGAAACGGCGAGGGTATAATTTCGGATGTACGTCATCGCGTCCTGCGTTTTCTCGTGCATAAAACGCGGAGAACCCGTAAATGACGATGGCAATATGACATGTTGACCGATATTTGATGGGTCAACATTTGCGTCATGATTTAAGGCATCTCTGAGATGAATGTAGTCATCAGCCCTCAGTCTTTGTTGATTCCGAGAAATATAATTTAATCTTTCCGATATCATTTTCGCCATCATGTCAACACAATATTGACTAAATAAGTCTCTGTAATAATGTAACGGATTAAAAGAGTTAGTTCTAAACATTAATCTAAATGCATAAAATTGCATACACGAAACAGTTTTATTACGCGCAGACACAACATGAATTGCAATTCTGTTAGTCTCGCTAAAACTCGAGAAAGGCTGAACCGATTTGGCTAATTTTATTCTTGAAATATTCGTGGAAGTCCAGGGAAGGTATAAACGATGAGAAAATATGCAAAAACTCATGAAAAAAAAAATTGAATACAATGCCATCTCTAATTAAAATGTCATTTTGAAATGAATTACGCTGGTTCTGGTAATGCTGTTAATATGGCGTTATCCTTTGACAGCTTAGCTAAAACATACCATGCTGATGCTATCTAGATATATATTATAAAAATAAATCGCTAAATGTGTTGCTAAGCGGAACTCTTGAGAACCGCTGAACCGATTTCGCTAATTCTTTTTTTTTTGTGTTTGTTGTTGTAAGAAGGTTCTTATGGAAAAAAAAATGAAAATTAGGGCAGTGTAGGGTAGGTAGGGTAGAGTAGGGTGGATTATGGTAGAGTAGGGTACAATAGGATAGCGTAGGGTAGAGTAGGTTAGAGTAGGGTAGAATAGGGTACAGTAAGATATAGTAGGGTAGAGCGGGAGCGAAGCCGCGGGCAAAAGCTAGTACTTAAGTAAATAATTATTGTGCTAGGTTTACTTATCTCTATAAAAATATAGTTCCTAAAGCAATAAAAGCTGATATTTTAAGTGTTTTTTTTTTTTAATATTCGAATAACATTCGAACAGCACTGAAAAAATATTCGAAAATCAAAACTATCGAATTTTTGCAATGCATCGTAATTCCGTAATTAGTCAATGCACCTATCCTAACCGTGTTTTGGGTTTATCAGAATTATCATGAGATGCACTTGGGCTATAACAGGCTTGTGAAACTCCGAACAAATTACTTTTTCTATGGAATTAACATTGAGAAAAACATCAATTTGACCAACATTACACAACGAACTTACTAGACGTTTTAATTGGTGGTACTTAAACACAATAAACACAAACATGGCTGCCTTTGTGAATCACACAAGTTTGTGTTGTGACTATTCTGTTTGTTTTTTCCTTTTCCTTTAAGATTTCGGAATATAAATTATCAGAATAAGTTCTGTGATTGTACGTATAACGATGAGTCGAGCACCTGTTCGTCCGTTTCATCAGTTTTAGAGATATTGGCTCTGTTAGTGTAAGTGACTCTTGCTAGATGTTTGACTCTTCTATTTTTTGTTACTACATATTTTAACGAGACAAGTGACTCTTAAGTTGTTCTCAAGTTTGTGAACCATCATGGGTAAAGACCACAGAAGATGTGAAGTTTGCGGTATCAAAGACGATTGGCATACTGAAACCATAAAACCATAGGTATAAAGGTTGATTTGTAGAAAAGCTGTATTAAAAGAAACAGCTTCTGTAACTTAAATATATAAATAAACATGAAATAAAATCATGTCAATTAGTGTTTTATTTTACCCAGTTTTCAAAATAAATACGTCGTTTTTGGAACCCCGTATAACAACATATGGATATCGATAAAATGCACTAGTGTAAACTCTGAACATCGATAAGTTTATTGTACGTTGCGCACCCCTATCTATGACAGTTCTTTACTACGCGTTCCAAATGAGAATAGGACCGATTCCTACGTTTTGACGTCTCGTCGTACTGTCAAATCGATGAAATTTTGGCAAAATTCAAGAACGTAGAGATGAGTAAAATTGAAGAACTGGATTCTGATTAAACTTTTTTCGTTCACAGTTCATAAATAAATTAAATTTTTCGTAAATTAATTAATGTTTAAAAATTTCTTTCCTCGATTTGACAGTAAATCGTGACGTCACAACATGGCGGGCGGTCCTATTCTCATTTGGAACGCATTGTACTTCGAGTTTTCATGTTGATAGCTTTGTTTTTTTAAGTGGTTGGCTAAAGAAGACTAACAATTTCTTTCGAACTGAATGTTCTAAGTTCCGTCTCTTTTTTACATGCTCTGTGAGCTATAAGGTACCTACTATCGAACTGATCTGAGTTTGGGTTAATTGGAATTGTCATGAGAAAAAGGTACTCTGGCTATAAGAGTATCGCAACTAAAAAGTGTGAATGAACTTTTTAAAAATAACTCGGTATTAAGTACATAAGAAACAAGCAATACCGAGAAACACCGACTTCTGAAATTATGATCGTTTGTGTTTTGTTTTTTTAGTGAAGTCGGTTATTAAGTATAATGTTTTTTTTTTTTTGGAAATAGGTTTTTGTTCACGTCTAACACGTTTATATTTCTGCTTACCTCCTCCTGGACTGACTGTTGCTGCAACTGTTTGAGTATGCAGAATCTGAAATCTTCGCATTATTCTCTGAATCGTCTAAGTTGTCCATGTTGCATTTGTGTCAAAACTGTTAAAAAGAAAAAAAAAGATAAATGAGATATACATTATATGAAACACTTTATTTCAAAGTAACATTTTATAATAAGAAAATGCGAGGCCATTTCATCTTGAGTTTCATTGAATAATTTACATAATCCTCATATGTATAACATTCGCGGTGCGGCTCTGCTATTCAACATTGACACAATATTGTTTATTATTTGCACTGGCCAAATATTTATGCAATATATTTGCTATACTACCTATATTGAGATACCAGTTATTATCAGGAACTGGTTATGACCAAGGAATTTGTACTACCTGTATGCAGAATAGGTATGTGATTTAGATGTGGAGTTGTGGACACCAGACCGACATACATCATAATACATACAAAACCCTAGTTTTGCTGATAATTGATATAAAATATCCTCATTAATGCAGTATTATAACAAAAAACCCCTACGAGTAACAATTTATTAGAATATTATTATTGTTTAAGTACTCTCACAGTAAACCGAGCAATACAACTAAAGTCAGAAATCAATAATCAATCAATATCATTAATTTAACAAATTAACCCCTCAAATATCACATGATAGCGCTTCGGTTCATAAGAGACAGCACTTAAAATGTCAACCGAACAGGTTCTTAAGCAATTCTATTCAAATACCTTGGTTTTTCTTTGCCATTGGTATAAGAAGATAGGTGTTCAAGGACTTGAATATTTAAAACATAGCATAGCAGGCCAGGCATTATTACATATACATTTATTTTTATTATTATTATTATAATTCGCTCCAGTATCCAGAAAGGCTAGGCAGAGGTATTTTACATGATTGATTACCAGTAATCGGAATAGGTAGGGCTATTTAGGTTTATTGACCGCAAACATTGATGTTAATATGGACATTCCACGGGATTATTAATATGTTTTTGTACAACTACATAACAAAAATGTTTAAATGATTGTTGATTCTTGAATAAGAAATTGTTACGTAAAATAATGTATGTCGTTTAATGAATCTAGTTTATCTATTTATTATACTATCCTTAATCCTGTCCTTCTTATATTTACCTGTCAGAACGGAAGAGTAATCTTTCATTAGTCCCGAAGGCAAGAATAGTTTTTTTTATAATTTTACTACTTATAATCCAACCAAATCCCGGGACTCGGGAATATCCATATTATTCTAACTTATGGCAAGTACATAAAACAGCCCTACCCTATTCCGAACTATGTTGATTCATGCATATCAAAGGTAATGACAATTAAATTTATATTTAGTGCAAATTCAAATCAAAAACCACACATGGCATGTATTTGAATAATTTACTTTTAAATTCATTATCGTCTATTGTCTTAAGACATTTAAGATATACTTTGTATGTTACAAAAGTATCAAAATTATAGCACAACTCTTTTGTTATTTTATTATTATTTCAGCATTTGAGTCGCAAGCAGGCTGTTAACTGTAGTCTGGTTAATTCATTAAACCCCAAGAGAACACCGCTGTTCGCTCACCCATTGTCTTTCTATTGTCTCTAATTACGATATTTGAAAAGTTAACTGTGATGAAATGGATGTAATAACACTTTCAACCAAATCCCTGTTCTGAGGCCCTACCACGCACTCTTAGCACGATTCATTTGGTAACCCAAACTCAATTCCTTCCTCAATTCCTTCCTTTTCGATTGCATGCTTGACATTTTAACATGTCATGGTAAGGTCTAAGTTACTTCAATATAATTATATTAAATTGTTGATCTTTACCAATGTTCCAGTGGTAATAATGATAATAATATAATAATAATATTCCACAACTATCACACAATGCCATCTAGTCCCAAGCTAAGCAGAGCTTGTGTTATGAGTACTAGACAACTGATAAACATACTTATATATTTCTAAATACATACATAATATAGATAAATCATACCCAGACACAGAACAAATGATCATTGCTCATCACACAAACATTTGTCCTGGGTGGGAATCGAACCCACAACCTCCGGCATAGGGGCCGTTCAAGTATTACGTAAGCAGATTTTTTGCAAATATTAACTCCCCCCTTCCCCTTGTTAGCAAAAGTAAGCATAGCTCTCACCCCCTCCCCCCATGCTTACGTAAATATTGGTACAAGTATTAGTCAATGTGTTGGTATCGTTATTAATTTAAGAGCACTAGTTTTAAGTCTACAAATAAGGAATAGGCTTAAAATAAAGGAAAAAATAGAACTTCATTTAAAATTTTGACATATTAATTAAAATTAACAGTCCTGAGTCCATGATACATTCGAATCCATGGCTCTAAATCTTAGAGACTAAACATTGGATGTTTGCTGCTCAGTGATGTGTATCTGCTCACTTTCGTGTGATTTTGGAACATCGAGATCGTTCTCTTAAAAAACTAAGAAAAATATATACTGCTTACGTAATCACCATCTAGACCCCCCATCCCCCGTGTCATCAAAAATAAGCAATGGTAAACCCCCCACCCCCCTATAGTGCTTACGTAATACTTGAATGGCCCCATAGCAGTCAGGGTCACTAACCACTAGACCAACAGGCCAGTCAAAGTGGTGCCTGGACTTGCTGATATTATGAAGGTACAGTTGTGCAACTAATATTTTAGGTGCAAAAAGACTTTCAATACACCTAATGACATGGGCACATACCTAATGACATGGGCATACATAGGTGATCGCCAATCGTTTCTACCTTGTTTAAGATGTTTATGCTCCATATTTTCATTTAAAACAAAGATACAATGCTTACTTGTGATCTTACAAACAAAAGTAGGTTACCACAACCTAGAGTGGATACAGATAATAAAACTGATAATGGCTGTTTAATACATAATTGATGTTAACAAGTTTTAATACAGTGAGATGTTACTTTTTTTGCTAATTTTAGCATTCGAAATTGCCTATGAAGGTATTATGATAAAGTACAGCAGACAAAATAAAACTAAATTGTAGAAGTTATTTCTAAAGTTAGTTGATTATAATACAAGAAACGGTACAACTGTTGTTAGACTTTAATTATATACCACTAAAATTAACAAATCTTCGCAGTTAGTTCCAAGGTCTCTAGAGTATTTATCATCAAAGAACAATTTTTGCGGCAAGAGTTCTATGACAATAATTTAATATACATGGGCGGTACATATCTTGGAATTTAAGTGAAAATTTCTAGTGCAAGTGAATATAGGTAAATTAGACACAAATCATTACTAATCATTATATTATAGAACTTACCAATCAACACCAAGCAAGGTCCAATCCTTTTTCAAATGTTTTTACTTCAAAAGTAGTACCTAGTACCTCAAAAGTTTTGAAGTCTTAGTGAAGTTTCATATTCACTAATTAAATTTCAAACACGTAGATTATCGTAAAAACTCACAATACACTTTTGAAGCTTTCCACAGTACAATAACGATCGACCAACAAGTTTTACAGCAACACGAGAATAAACTATGAAAAGTAGAAACGAATGAATTACGAGTTACTTCTCAGTTCTCGAAAAACGTTTAGGTACCTATGTTGTACGTTTCCAGCCGTAGCTGTTTATAGTGATGCGCAACGCGAAACGTGAGGTTATTTTGTTATAACAAAGTTACTAAAATCGAACAACGTCAATATTAAATTAACTAGGTATTTCGAGTCATCAAAATTATGTGAAATAAGTGTATGAAATTTTAACAAATATAAATAATATTGTAAAATCTTATTATTTATTTCATTTACAAACTAATACAATGCGATTCAAATAAGAATATGATTGATTTAGTACCATGTTATAAAGTCGCAAGATATTTTTTTAAATTAAATTTAATTACTAGATAATCTTATACGAAAAAAGTTTAATTAGAATCTAGTTCTTCAATTCCGCTCATCTCTGCATGACTGTGTGAAGTGTCCGAGTAGTAGCGAATGGAAGAAGGTGAAGTATAACCAACAATGATTATGACTTAAATATTTCATGTAGTTAGTTTAAATTAAACACTAACGTTTTTCATCAACAAGACTCAATTAAACAAATTAAAGAAAATTGTTTCTATACGCAAATAAGTTTTTTTGCCAGCGTATTTTTCAAGTAACATTTTGACAGATGGAAATCATTCAAGTTTCATGTTCTATAAGTGATCGATGATGTTCCTATTAGTCTAAGATCCCAGGACCGCCAGACGTCACGTATTTTCTGAAGAAGGAAATGAGGACGATTGAGTACTGTTAATATGTACTAAGAACGCATGCCTATCTGCTAGCTTGCTTAGACGGCCAATTTTCAAGTATCAGGTAATCAAAATCACGTCAAAGTGATTTTGGTGGCAAAATAATGTTGCCACTTTAATTTAAAAAAGGAAACTCCTGGTTACGCTTTCAGTAGACGCACTCCACTCGAGCCCTTTTTATTCATGTCAAGATCTATTCGATAAATACAAAAAATCGTAATAAGAATCGATTAAAAAACGTACTAGCACCTCCCTTCGCTCATCTATAGTTAAGAATAGTGCCTGCATCACCTTTAGTGATTGGGTATTACTACTAATATTATTTATCGACTGAAAGCTATCGGTATTTAATTTGGTTCAGAGAAAATATTTTGATTCATGCATAACTGGTGTTTAATAGATTTGTACTTATAAAAAATTTACAAGTAGCTACATTTTATTTAAATTAATCCCACAGAACTATCTACAGTTTTAGGCGATAAACTTGCTACCTTATAAACGCAGCGATACATACGATTGGTATTGCAAATGTCTTTTGGAAGCGGTGGCTATTTACGTCAGCTGTTGTTTAAACTGCAATTGCATAATAAATAAAAAAAAAGAGGTGTGGCACTCAGGGACTGCCGCGGTAAAGCTATTGCATAGCATTTTTATCAACTTATGCAATTATAATTATTTATTTATTTTATTTAAGTACCTATGCAGTATTTTTTTTTCCTTTGTTTTTTTTTTCTTTGATTAATTGAAGTTACACTTTCACACATTGAATTGAATTTTGATTGATTATTCACTCATTTGTTTTCTTATCGGCCACCACGCTCAAAAAACAAATGAGTGGGGGGTGTTAGGTTATTTTCGTTACGGAATTTCTGGATTCGGTCTCCACGCTCAAGGCCCGCCATAGACGCTATGCAATGGCTTAAAAAACAAATTTACAAAAATATTCCTGTTCCAAAATCAATAGGTTTTATTTAGTTGTGTTTTAGTACCTAAATAACAAACTGTAGGTATGTTATTATCGACATAGTGGCAAGTAAATAAAGAAAGAACATCACTAAGATTCACGCTCAAAAACACGTGAGCAGTCTACGATAGAGTAGGATATGAGTTCTCTTTCTAGGATTATTCCAAACCGCACGTGGCCGACGAGCGAGACAGCAATATTCCCGAACGTATCTGACTCGATGTCGCGTGGCCAATGTGGCCATGACGCACAAGCTTAACAAGTTTGCAGCACTTGACCGACTCTCTAAAATTATTTTATGTACCATTCGCCAGACAGCCTTTTATAATAAGTTTGGTTTTAAAATTAAATCCATAAAAATAACTTGCTACATATTATTTACTCTTACTCTTGCAACTCGGCTTACGCAAATAGGTACGAGAGGACGGAATATTTAAAAATAGGACACTGTGAATTGAGTTGGAAAAAAGTACACAGTTAAATTTGGATCGTTTTAATCCCGTGGAGGGTCGATCCGGTAAATTAATACGAGTTTTCCTGATGTAGTAAATAGTTAGCTGAAAGGCTAGGCGGACAGCCCTATTAGGTATATGTACCTAGAGTTCTAGTAATCTACCGTGCATTTGCACCACAAAAAGTTAGGTAGGTATTTAGGTACCTAGCTCTTTTTGCGCTTAAGATGGCGAGCTTTTCACATTCAGCCTCATTCCTTCGATGATCCAAACCATGTACTTACCTAGGTAGGTATGTGGCTATATAGGTAAGTGCTTATGCTTACACAATCATTCTGTAAATAGTGTGGGTAGGTAGCTAGCTACCTAACTATATTATGTAGATACATGCCGAGATTCAAGGCACGTTGTAACGTCGCTCGTTACGTTACTACGTAATCTAAGGCAAGTCGGATGATGAATACTTACCTAGGTACTTAATTATAATTGACATAGGACCTACAAGTTAAATCACATTATTTGTTTTGTTGCTCCACACTGAGACTGGGATGGGTCACGGAACAGTAAAAACTGTTCCGTGGGATGGGTCTTAGAAATATGAAAAACATATACTTACCTTTTGAATGTCTTATGTTACACAGTTCGACATAAGCAATTGTCTTTCTATTGTGTCTCTAAGTACGGCATTCGTTGAGTTAATCAATAGGTTTAAAAAAAAAAAAAACTTTTATTTTTACTTTCCTTATATTCGTCATGAAAATCACAGTGCTAACCCCTAGGGTAACAATGTACTATTTCATTACTCATACTCTGAAAGTAGGTCTGAAGTTGCCTGAGGAGCGGGCTGAAAGTAATACTTTTCATCCCTAGGGAATTTTACTTTACAACTGACAGCTGTCAAATTATTTAAAAAAAAAACTAGTTCAATCTTCATATTTCTATTAAACCATGTTCCAATTTTCCATACAGCCAGTCAATCACAGCGCGATATAAAATTGAAATAACTTAAAGACAAGTGTTAATTAAATAATGTTATAATTTAAGTTATTTATTTGTTCAACTATTTCTTTAAAATACTTTATTTTTAAAAGATTACAATTAATTTCTAATTTTTCATTAATGAGGCTGAATAGCTGGCCGGCCGCAGAAAAAAAAACAAAATGGCGGGAAAGTGGCAATCAGTCGTTGGTTTTTAGGGTTCCGTAGCCAAATGGCAAAAAACGGAACCCTTATAGATTCGTCATGTCTGTCTGTCTGTCCGTCCGTATGTCACAGCCACTTTTTTCCGAAACTATAAGAGTTATACTGCTGAAACTTAGTAAGTAGATGTATTCTGTGAACCGCATTAAGATTTTCACACAAAAATAGAAAAAAAGCAATAAATTTTGGGGATCCCCAAACTCAAAATTTTTTTTTTCATCAAACCCATACGTGTGGGGTATCTATGGATAGGTCTTCAAAAATGATATTAAGGTTTCTAATATCATTTTTTTCTAAACTGAATAGCTTGCGCGTGAGACACTTCCAAAGTGGTAAAATGTGTCCCCCCCCCCCCCCTCTAACTTCTAAAATAGGAGACTGATAAAACTAAAAAAAATATATGATGTACATTACCATGCAAACTACCAACGAAAATTGGTTTGAACGAGATCTAGTAAGTAGTTTTTTTTAATACGTCAGAAATCTAAAAAAAAATACACTATAATTAAAACATCGATCAAAGTTACAACGAACTTCAAAAACTTTTTTATTATGTTACTTGCTGCTACGGAACCCTCCATGGGCGAGTCCGACTTGCACTTGGCCGGTTTTTTTTTCGAGTTTTGTTTACATTTCCGTACAACGAGATTTGTATTAACACGTTATGTTTATCAGATTAAAATAGTGATTTAACGCCTAATTTCATATGAGAAGAGGCTAAAGCAGTAGTGGAATACCTTTTACCGCCTAAATCAGAAGAAAGATACCTACTTAAAATCATGGGTACGACGACTAAGGTTTAACAAACTTTATTTTTTATTTTTAGTTTCCTCGTATTCGTAATGAAAAGCACAGTGTTTACCTCAGGGTGAAAGTAACCCATTTAACCCCTCGAATTAGCGACCTAGCTGCGCTCGCCCGCCAACTCTTTCTCGGGACGAAATGAGTTACTTTCACCCCTAGTGTAACAATGTACTATTATATTTGTGTTGTTTGTAAAAAAAAATCTTCTTTTCTTTCTGCCCTTGTCTCATCTTATTTGGGGTCGGCGCAACACGTTTTTTTCTTCCATAAACTTCCATTCTACCCTGTCACTCGTCATGCTGTCACTAACTTTCTTTTCTTACATACCTATCGCTCTTCACACAATCCATCCATCTTTTCTTTGGCCTCCCTCTCCCTCTCCACCCATCCACACGTAGGTATACATATGTTTGTTAAAAACCACCCATACAGGTTAGTGTTGTCTAGGTACTTTCTTTTTGTAAATTACCCGATATTTTTTTCATTGATTACTTTTTAACGTAGGTATGTAACTGTAACTTAAAAAATATAAAGCTGAGTGATTCAACTACCTATAGTTCTCGTCACGTAAAAAGAACGCTGGAATAATCTGAGGGGCTCTCCCGCATAGGTACATTTGGCTTAGCGTAAATTCTCTCCACTCCACTGCCTTCCAGCGTTCTTCTTACGTGACGCGATTTGTACGCAAGCCGCATAAAAAATAGTTACTACAGTATGTAAATACTTAATTAATTTTGTATATATTTCAGGTGTGAGTCAAGGGCTAATTTCAAAAATAGCAGCAGAAGAAGCTGGTACAAAAATTCGGACCCCAATCAAGGAGAGGAAACGTCAAAGTGGGTTTATTCATGTTGATGATTTTGACAAGGGAGTTATCCGGAGGAAAGTACATGAATTTTACTCTAGTAAAAACGAGTTACCGAAGAAGAAGGTAAGAAGGGTGTAGATGGAGTGTTAGAGCCTGTATCAAAAGGGGAAAGATATATTATTGTTCATGCGGCAGGGGATACCGGATTTGTCCAAAATGCTCTTCTAGTTTTTAAGTCTAACACAAAAAGTGAAGTGAAGTGAAGTGAAAAACTTGTGCCTAATTTACAAGAGCCATCAATAATAGTAATGGATAATGCCCCTTATCACCGTATTTGTGTAAATAAAATACCAAATACTAATTCTTTAAAGAAAGATATGCAATTATGGTTGACACAAAATAAAATTGACTACGGAGAGAAGTTGACGAAACCTCAGCTGTTAGAAATAATTAAGAGAAATAAGCCTGAACCTGTGTTTGAAATTGAAAAAATATTAGAAGAAAATGGACACATATGCTTGTACTTACCTCCCTATCATTGTGATCTCAATCCCATCGAATTAATATGGAGCTCGATGAAAAGAAAAGTTGCCGATGTAAATATTGACCACAAAAATTCTGAGATTCCCTGCCTAGTTCAAGAAGCTTTTGAAAGTATAACGGTTAGTGAGTGGGCTCAGCATTGCAATCATGTTCGCAAGTTACAAGCAGCATATTTGAAGCATGATGTGTATTTGGATAAACCGTTCATTATAGAAGTGATAAGCAAGTGATTCGGAAACTGAAAGTGACAGTGATAATGATGACATGGATACAAGCGGCGTATGGCCTCACAGCCAGGATGAAGTTGGGCGTGCAAGTTCATCAAAAGATCATAATTATTTTAAACCGGGATTATAATAAATTATTGTTAAGCAAACTTTTGTTTTTTTTTTTACCACTCACATCGTTAAGGGAGGCCCGTGCCCCAGCAGTGGGGACGTGTATGAGTATATGATGATGATGAAACTTTTGTTTTATTCTATCTATTAACTAGGTCATGTCCTACAGGACACATCTTGAGTGTCTAGATATTTGAGTTTTGTTTAAATAGAGAAGCTAGTACTAAACTATGGGTTTTTTGTATCAAGCTTGTAACTGCTGAATCCATCTAAGTAGGTACTTATGCAAAATGCAGAATTAGTTTTTTTTTTTTAATATAACGTTTATTTGCAAGTTATTAAATTTCATTTGCCTACTTTGCTAAACATTTAGTTTGTAAGTGGGGTAGCTACATTATATCAATTGAATGCCAGAGAAAAAGCTAATGTATGTATCTACCTACATTAATTTTCCTATTTTTGAAGACTATTTAGTACTTATATTAGCATTTTATTATTATAAAACAATGTTAGGTATTATTTATAATAATAAAATTATGTTTATGTTTACCTAGTTTCTTATCTGACATACCCAATCATGGGTAACTTTTATTAATTTGCAACACTAAAGCGACGGTGTCGCTACCACTCAGTTCACAGCAGTTATGTTGGTGGGTCTGTACCAAGATGTCCATACTCCTGACGTCGAAACTTTATTATACTCGAGACGCCCTATGACGTCGAAACGTCAATAGACGCTTAAATACTCGTGGACCTAGAAATAGGTATTTGTACGGACGTGTACCTACCTAATTCTAAGACTCAGTACGCATTCTACCTAGTATGTAGGTATATCTCACCTCTAATCATAATAAATGTTTTCGATTGTACTTAATGTGATTAGCTTCGTTCAAACAACCTGTTACGGCTTTGCTATAATCATCATCATCATTTCAGCCAAAAGACGTCTACTGTTGGCTGTTGGACGATCGGTTCTGGGTAGGGCACATTGCTCACAGAACAGATGGTCGATGGCAACGAAAGGTTCTGGAGTGGCAATGAAAGGCCTTCCACAAGGGGCGACCGGAACCTGCGCGCGAGACGGTTCGTGAAAAACAGCTTGTAGACATGGCTCTGAAGTGAGATGGGCCTATAAATCTTGAGCAGGACATTGTCGCCCTTATTGCCACACCTCTGCTCCACGCCCTTGTTTTTTTCCCTCGAGTATGACGGAATAAAACAGTTTCTAAAGGGTCTTAAGGTTCTGTTAATACGTACTTATACTAAATCTTAATCAATTACCTACCTAATTAGTCCAAGAATGAGTGAAGCAAGGGAAGCAAGCTCTAGAACTTAGAGCTCTCGAGCCGGACAACTTAGTACCTATTGGCTCAAAGGTGATGCTTCATTCATTCTGCGCATTTTAGAATGACTAGGCAAAGTACTTACTTAAGGTCGACTGGTAGATAATGCCTAAGGCATTAAGTCCGCCTTTGTACAGTTTTTTGTGCAAGAAGTGTTAATAAATAAAAAAAATACTTATGTATATAATGCATATTTCATATAGTCTGTGCGGAAAGTAGGTAAACAGTCAACAGATTTGAGGGCGCTGCTGTAGATAAATTTCGTTTTTGATAAGTGAGCACCATTGTGACGTCATTATAGTTCGACTGTTACATCTTGATATTTTGAAACTGTTAGACTTGCTTCTTCCAGCGGCTTAACCCTGTAATAAAAATTATCCTACCGGCTGAACTTGCTCACCTAATGAAACTGTAAAGTAATAATAATAATAATAAATTTATTGAACCATTGTTACAAGAGTTGCCTTAAATTATAACAATCGTAACTTAATGTAGGACTGTAACTATTGGCGAGCTTCATTGTGTAGTCTTTATGGTGGTCCCCAAAATCGGCGGTGCCTGTATCTTGAGGGCCGGGTTGAGATTAGTATATTTTGCATACAAATGTAAGTGACTTTAAAAAACACTATAAAATAAAGTTATGAAAAATAGGATCTATCAATAAGGACTGGAGATCAAGGTGTCTTAAAACTATCTATTACCTATTTTTTAACCAATAACAAAAAATATAATATAATAAAAAAAAAAACAAAAAATTGTACTGAACCTAGCACAGAATATTGAAAAGAAAAAAAGTATATCTTAGAAAAAATAAAGATTAGAATGTGGTGTGGGTGTGTGAATGTGTAAATGTGTGAGTGTGTTGTGTAAATGTTTAGTGTCCGTGATGTGATTCCGAGTTAAATGTGAGAAGATTTTCTGAATCATCGTATGTAAGACCTAAAAGCCAATTTTTGACTGCTTTTTACACATAGCGAAGGAGAGTGTTTTAGTGTCACAAGGTAAGCTGCTAATGACCTTGTTATACATGAAGGTGTGTAGGTAAGCGGGGCATCGTCTAGCTAGGAGGGAGGTTGTTCGTTGCAGTGGTATAAGAATTATAGCTGATATGCTATATTATTGCAATGTTTATGGTTAAGTTCATCCGTCTAGTACCTAGTACCTACCTCCATCCATCTTCAGAAACTTTTGCATTTATTATAATATTATTAGCTTTGTTAAACTTGCTCACGTGATGAAACTTAGCAAAAATATAGGTTATATGCTATATTATTGCAACGTTTATCATTAAATTCATCCGTTTATAATTTTTTTGCGTGATTGAGTTACAAACCGTTAATTGTGGCGATACCTA
Organism: Mythimna ferrago; assembly: GCA_910589285.2. Taxonomy (NCBI): domain Eukaryota; kingdom Metazoa; phylum Arthropoda; class Insecta; order Lepidoptera; family Noctuidae; genus Mythimna; species Mythimna ferrago. Next base: position 18,393,272 of record OU342673.1, on the reverse strand, counting down.
GGGGAGGCCTATGCCCAACAGTGGACGTCTTTCGATTAAAATGATGATGAGCATTTAAATGCAAACATGAACCGGTAAAGGAAAATAGCGTGAGTAAACCGCTGTAGGTACTGCGTATATAAGTAGGTGCCACCAACGACCACTTAGGGGCCATTCAAGTATTACGTAAGCACTATAGGGGGGTGAGGTGTTTTAGCATTGCTTATTTTTGATGACACGGGGATGGGGGGTCTAGATGGTGATTACGTAAGCAGTGTATATTTTTCTTAGTTTTTTAAGAGAACGATCTTGATGTTCCAAAATCACACGAAAGTGAGCAGATACACATCACTGAGCAGCAAACATCCAATGTTTAGTCTCTAAGATTTAGAGCCATGGATTCGAATGTATCATGGACTCAGGACTGTTAATTTTAATTAATATGTCAAAATTTTAAATGAAGTTCTATTTTTTCCTTTATTTTAAGCCTATTCCTCATTTGTAGACTTAAAACTAGTGCTCTTAAATTAATAACGATACCAACACATTGACTAATACTTGTACCAATGTTTACGTAAGCATGGGGGGGAGGGGGTGAGAGCTATGCTTACTTTTGCTAACAAGGGGAAGGGGGGAGTTAATATTTGCAAAAAATCTGCTTACGTAATACTTGAACGGCCCCTTATCAGTTCCAACGAAAATGATTCTATCACTTTGACTGGGATCGGTCTATCATCATCACTGACTAATATTGTAGCTAATAGCAAAATGGTTACCCTAGTTAAATATACAGGTAAAAATGGGACACACCTTTCCCTACCCCTTTCTCGTTGTCTTGCTCGGTACATTTTTTCCCTTTTGCTAATCAATGAAAAATATGAACTTAATGACTATGAAAATAAAGTACACTTCAGAATTTAAGTATAAAATTGCTTCGTAATCAATCTAGTTAGCCTTTATGGAACCATCTCGTATATAAAATCCTTGGGATCACTTTGTTGTCCGTCTGTTTATCTGTTAAGACCCTTTAACTCGAAAACGCTTGGAGGTATCGAGTTAAAATTAAAACCATATACTCAGGTCTGCGGTCTCTTGAAGCTGTGAAAAAATCAGACTTCTGAGTTAACGAAAAAAAAAAAAGATACGGCCGTTTATGTCGCAAAAAACGTATATTTCGATACTCAAGGGAATCAAAGTTCATAGGGTAAATCGCGTTGACATAATCTGGTATCGTATAGAATAAATACCTATGGCCCAGCGCACACCGCTGGAGGCGCGGCGAAGCGCATTTGAAGACAACAATTTAATATAAACCTTAACTACCTTGACATACGGTCTACAAAAGAACAAATTCGCATGCGGCGCTCGGAGCGCCTTCAAGCTACTACAAGAGCATGCGCGCTAGACCGTATGTCAAGGTAGTTAAGGTTTATATTAAACTAGCTTTTGCCCGCGCGGCTTCGTTCCCGCTCTTCCCTACTTCAGCCTACTATACCCTACTCTACCCTACTCTACCCTACCCTACTGTACCCTACCCTACTCTACCCTACTTTACCCTCCTCTACCTTACTCTACCCTACTCTACCCTACCCTACTCTACTCTACCTTACTCTACCCTACACTACCCTACAATACCCTAATTTTCATTTTTTTTTCCATAAGAACCTTCTCCTCATAATAACGAACACAATAAAAAAAAAATTAGCGAAATTGGTCCAGGCGTTGTTGAGTTATGCGCTTACCAACACATTTTGCGATTCATTTTTATATTATAGACTAGCTGTACCCGCGCGGCTTCGCTCCCGCTCTTCCCTACTTCAGCCTACTTCACCCTACTCTACCCTACTATACCCTACTCTACCCTACTCTACCCTACCCTACTCTACCCTACTCTACCCTACTCTACCCTACTCTACCCTACTCTACCCTACTCTACCCTACCCTACTCTACTCTACCCTACTCTACCCTCCTCTACCTTACTCTACCCTACTCTACCCTACTCTACCCTACTCTACCCTACTCTACCCTACTCTACCCTACTCTACCCTACTCTACCCTACTCTACCCTACTCTACCCTACTCTACTCTACCCTCCTCTACCTTTACCCTACACTACCCTACACTACCCTACTCTACCCTACACTACCCTAATTTTCATTTTTTTTCCATAAGAACCTTCTCCTCATAATAACGAACACAACAAAAAAAAAATTAGCGAAATCGGTCCAGGCGTTGTTGAGTTATGCGATTACCAACACATTTTGCGATTCATTTTTATATTATAGATTGTTGTCTTCAAATGCGCTCCGCCGCGCCTCCAGCCACACTCCAGCGGTGTGCGCTGGGCCATAGGTATTTATTCTATACGATACCAGATTATACATATTGCGGATAATAAATATAGATCATGAAATAAGACCCCACCATTACTTTTAGTAATACATTTTATTAGAATTTTTCAAGCATGTAAAATATGTATATACCAAAAATACAACAATAGAGAAGTCAGTCAGAATGGTTTATAAAATACCGGTACTGTACGCCACATTAAAATTTAATTCGAATTACATTTTCTTGGTAGGTACATTACAACCGTATTTACAACAGGCATACACATATTTATGTTAATTCAAGATATATCAGGTAAAATATCTAGATATATGAGTAGGTATAGTAACCTCTATTAATATTACGTTCTGGTCAGAGTCCGTGCATAGAGCGCATTATCAGTATTGCGTAATCCAATATAAACTACTGCTGACGTTTTTTACACAAATATTGTATATTATGAACATTTATGTAGGAACAGTTAGCAACGAAAGTCCATTATTAAAGGGTTTTTAAAAAGATTAAATTATTACAAAAACAAGAACAAACAAAAATTAAATGGTATCAAGCTTATGTAGGTATTCTTATTACATAAAATGCTGTAAGTAGTGTTTCGAATAAGTTTGTGTCAATTTAGGTTTTTTTTAGGTGACAAATCATCCCTATGACTTCTCACACCTTTGGGGGGAACGGGATGTCAAACTTTTACTGACTAAAACCCACCCCTATGTTCCTTCGTTGCATTGCATCCCAGGGTTTTCCTTTCAGAAGTGGACCCATGGCTCCAGTAGGCTTCGACCCTGCTGGGTTAGTTGAGTCAATTTAGTTGAGATATAAAAGTTAATAGACGTCCGTTGCTATCGTACCCAGTCATGGCACGGCAGTTTTAGTGTCACATTAACGGCCGGGTAGGTGTGGTAGTACGTTACTTACACGTTAACAACAGGTACAACAAATAACATAATTAATAATAAGTAATATGTGGTCAACGATATTTTAGAGTACCACCTATCTCCTCTATGACGAAAAAATATTACCGACACATAAATTACTCACATGAGCGAAGTAATATGTGGTCAACGATATTTTAGAGTACCACCTATCTCCTCTATGACGAAAAAATATTACCGACACATAAATTACTCACATGAAAAATTAGTAGCTTTACATAGAGCTTATCCTAAACTGTGTTCTGGAGTAACTAATCTATTAGAGGCTGTGAGGATCTTATAGCTGAAATAGGATTTTGACAAAAAGGGACCCCACTGCCCGTGAGACCCCCTTCTGTCATCGTGTATTGTGTTCTGCAGCATCATCATCATCAGACACAATATTTTCTAGTAGATGAATACAGGGAACCTTTCGATGGGATCTTTGTGATAATTTTTCGTCATTATGTGGTCTAAAAAATGTTGGCAGCAGTTTCCATCAAGTTTATCAAGATCATAAAATTGTGTTATTTCTGCTAATATTAGTCTTAGCAATTGATTAGCTAAACTTTGCTAATGATTAGCAGTCATTTAAGTTTTGTTAATTTTCTTTAGTTTGAAAAATCGATTTATTGAATTTGCTAAAAATAGTACATTTTAATACAAGTGCGGAAAGTTTGTCATTGCGACCGAGGCGGAATTCACACGAGCCGTAAGCGAGTGTGTTATGGAGCCGAGGGTTACAGTGACAAAGGATTCTTACCTTGTTTTTCATCTGAAAGAGCCATACCTACACTTAATTTCACACCCCTATCCCCAATACTAAGGAAATAATGGGGGTGACAACCCTTAACGTATTTTTTTTTCTCAGTATCTATTCAAGATATGTATCTTCATGAAATTTGAACCATATATGACTATATCAATAAACTAATTAAACCATGTTTTTTTTAGAATTTTTGCAATATTAGAAACTGTAAAAATCGAGAAGTATATTTTTTGGGGGTGGTTTTTTATACCAACCCCTAAAGTGGACACCTAATAAAAAAATATATCTTATTTGTTAATTAGTTAGCTTATTACATGCTATAGCTGCGACCTATGGCTTGCGTTCAGCTTGGCCGCCTTGTTCGTAGCAACGGCGCCCATTCCGGCGCTCCATAAAGGGCCATGGTCCGAACGATTCCTTCATAGAGTCTCCGGCAGGAGGCGTCAGGACCCTTTAGGTTGGACAGGAGCCGCTTGAGGGCAGCCCCGGTCCGATCCAGTTTGGGAGCCAGACGTCGGACATGCTCCTCGAAAAAAATTCAATCGGCTGCCAAGAACGAGTCCCAGGTACTTCATCGTCGACTTGACGCCTCTGTCAACTCTTCCTGTCGTTATTTAGGAACCCGGGTGTGGCGCTTTCCGAGAGCCGTGAAAGCACATGGCCTTTGACCTAGCACAGCTAGTTATAAATCCAAGTTTAGAACCAGCTGAAATATTTACCTCCATGTTTGATGCGACTAGTATAACGACTACTATTGAAGAAAACAGTGACGGAGATTGAATGCTCAGTATAATGACGTTATTCGTAATTATGTTCATATTTTGTATAAAAGAATTAATAGATTATACATTATTTCAAATAACTCTAATTTTTATTAATTTTATTTTTTTAAAACTATGTTTCACCAATTCGACCCTTTTGTAACTTTAACATGTAATAGCTAACACACTAATTAACAAATAAGATTTTTTTTTGTTAGGTGTCACTTTAGGGACTGGTATAAAAAACCACCCCCAAAAAATATACTTCTCGATTTTTACAGTTTCTGATATTGCAAAAAAAAAAAAAAAATATATTATAATTATTTTATTGATAGTCATTATATGGTTCAAATTTCATGAAGATACATATCTTGAATAGATACTGAGAAAAAAAAATACGTCCGCGTACTAGTGCGAGAAAGTGGGTTGAATAAGTCAGCAATGTATTTTTTCTATTGCAGTTAAGAGCTTCAGACTTAAAATTTTTTGGGAATACTTATATAAATAAAACAAATATTTAACACCTAGCTTAGTTCGTATTGACATGCGATGTACAACTAGCTCAGTTGGGTGTCAGATACAGTGTTTTTATTCAAAAATATAAAATGTATAAGTCAAGGACATTTTTAGTTTGTTCTATTGTTCAATAAAATTATTTTAAATTTAATATGATCATTAATTAATTATAACGCGGTTTGTGTTGCGGCTACATGGATGTAAATGGTAAACCAAGCGCTAACGTAACACGTTTGGTGGTTGGAAAAACGCACCTCCCAACCAAGGCCGTTGAAGGTCGTGGTTTACAACTGCTGTCTACACGGATTGAAACTAGCAAGATCACCTTGCTTGGAACGCTAGTTTGCAACCGTCTGGTCAACCCTTAATTGGTGAAATGAGGAATTGAATAAAAAAAAAAACCAGTGAATTTTACGCATCTACCCGCGTGATGCTATTTTGGTATACAATAAAGTTTAATTTATTCTAAGTTATGGAATGGTGTCAAAAATAAACAGACATGGTATTTGTTACAGTACCAAAAGATTTGCTATAATTTATAGAAAAGATCCATTGTCTATCTCGAAAGTTCTTCATCAGATCTTCACCAAATTCTAAGTGGTCCCATTTACGAGTAAATCCCTCGCAGAAATACTCTTTCTTTTTTGAAAAATCTGTGAAATAAGACCTAGGTATTTTTGAGGAAGGGTTGAAAATATAATCTAGCTTCTGCTAGCGGTTTCGTCTGCGTGCGTGAGTGTTGGTTATTGCGGACGCGAGTCGCAGTCGAAGATGGATATTTTCAGTTTAAGCTTCCTTCGTACCAAATTTCATCAAAATAGGTTCAGCAGTTTAGCCGTGAAGCGTAACAGACAGACTGACATAGTTACTTTTACATCAATAATAATACATACTATAAATATAGATTGGTACCGTTTACATTTTAACTTCGGTATCTTTCGATATAATTAAAGAATTTATATTTAAAATAATATTATATAATAGTTTAATTTTAATTTATAATTAAAATTAAACTGATATACTTAATTAAAAACGCAGTAAAATGTAAAGCTATAATGCTATGAAGTCAGATCTGCTGCATATTCGATAGGTACGGCAATTTATAACAACAACACATCGTCTTATCATTCGAGTCTTCTGTATGTATGCTGCTCGGATTAGTGCGGATCCAATGACGTGTATAATTCGCACACGAGGATACAAAATATAATTTAGTACTGGTGATTTAATAAAAGGTCTTTACCTATGAAATAGCTGTTTAATAAAACCAGATACTTCGGTATTGTGGTATGGATTGATTTAAAAATATGAGTTCAAATAAACTTTACACCCCTATTTTTTTATTATTACAAAAAAATAAGACTATCTGTACCCGTTACTGATAAAAAAAAAGAAAACAGAAAATTTGTCATAATTGGTAAATTCATAATTAACCTTTTAAATGTCATAAGTTACACAGTTCGACATAAGCAATTGTCTTTCTATTGTGTCTCTAATTACGGCATTCGATGTGTTAAATCAATCTTCTTAAGAATTTCTACTAGAAAATATTACCATACGCGCAGTGTTTTTCCATTTTTATCGCCATTCATTTGTTCATAATAAAAAGTCTGTACAATATTTTCACAAATTGAATAATATTTTGGGATGTAAACAAACGCTCATAATTTTGATGTTAATATTATTTATTGAGGCTTTACTTAAATAATAACAAGATTTTTTCTAATAAGCCCTTTAAGTATTTGTACTAATTAAAAAAACCGGCCAAGAGCGTGTCGGGCCACGCTCAGTGTAGGGTTCCGTAGTTGCCCGTCCGTCACAATAAGTGTTCCCACTTATGAGTTTAAAAAAGGCTATTTGTTACGTTGTTGACATACTAAGTATGGAACTCTAATAAATACGGAACCATAAAAACGGGCCCACAAAGGACGGTGATAACTAAAACAGTATGCAAGTAGTAGTAGAAATTTCAGAGAAGGTGCACTCGTAAAATAGCGAATATATTTAAGAAAAAACGATTTTTTACCACGGTAGGTCATGAAAGCACGGAAAATCTTAACATCGACTTTTAAAAAGATGACGTCATTACGCAACGCCATCTATCGAACCATTTATGAACTGGTTTTTACCTTAGATTTCGATAGATGGCGTTAAAAAAAATGAATTTTAGTTTTGTTCTAAATTGCCTTAGCATGTTCCTGATAGAAGTTTTATGTAGTTATAAGATAATACCGCCAATGCCAAGGAGAGACCAACCGAACAATTCGATAATACCCGACCCCATCAACTCAAGAAAAATCCTAACAGCGCGAACGCGAAATGGCCCAGCGCCATCTCTCGGGGAATTGGGTTACTAATTAATACATAGGTACCAGAAGAAGTTATCGGTGGTAATTTTGGATTGTGAGAACCGATTTTAATAATTCTTTTTTGTTTGAAAGAAGATACGTTCAGGATAATAAAATATGTAAACGAAGTTAAACAAAATGCATATACGATTATACTACAAACTTAGTCCAGAAATTATTTTGTACAACTTTTTTGTCTTTTTTGTACAAAAACTGTTATTTCCATCAAGTTCAAAATGATTTTCCTAGAAAGTCCTTATAAAGTTCTACTTTTCAGATTTTTCATGTTTTCTAAACTTATGGTTCAAAAGTTAGGGGACACACACACATTGTTTTTTTTTACTTTTGGAGCGATTATTTCCGAAATTATTGACATTATCAAAAAATGATTTTAGTAAACCCCTATTCATTTTTAAATACCTATCCAACACACGTTAGGGTTGAAATTTTAAAAAAATCACTTCCCACTTTACATATAGGGGGGCTACCCTAATAAATAATTTAATTCCAATTTTTATTTTAAGTACCACTTTGTCGGTGTGATTGATATACATATTGGTACCAAATTTCAGCTTTCTAGTGCTAACGGTTAATCAGACAGACAGACATGGCGAAACTATAAGGGTTCCTATTTGACTACGGAACCCTAAAAATGAGTGGTGTAAGTACATATATTAAAAATCTTTCTTTGTAATTTTTACAGAACTAGTTTCTTTCTGCCACCGGCTTCGCCTGCGTGGGAGGTTTCTCCATACAAACTTCGGAACCTCGTTGCATACCCCTGGAGGAGGATTTTCTAATACGCTTTTTTAGAACTCGCCTACATCATAAAAGGAAGCCTTTTGCAAAAGCTGTGTGTTGATATGTCAGTTAGTTTCATCTTTTATTAGTATATACCAATACACCACTAGTTTTTATTTAGCACAAATACTTAACTTTTCAAATAACGTAATTAGAGACACAATAGAAAGACAACGAGAGAGCGAACGCTTGGGAAAAAAACTGCGCGTAGATTTTTCAATTGTTTTTCTATAATCTGTTTATTTTAACAAACGAGTACCGAAAATGTTGACTGCATTTCTATTGGTGCACGCAATCAACATAAAGTTCGTTCCACACAAACGCACAATTCAGTTGTTTTACCGACTACCTACGCGTTGCACGTGTTTTAGTGAGTGAACCAAACGGTATATTGTATATAAAATATATTGTAAATAAAAATAAATAAAAATATATTATATTGTAAATAAAAATATATTGTATATAAAATACTTCAGTAAAACCTCTTTAAGTTGGACTTTATTAATCGAATTAATTGGTGACTCCTTGCAAATCATTTTGGTAAATATTTTCCTATGTAACTCGAAAAATTAAAATTCGACCCTATATCTCATAACTGTAAATAGCGATGTTTTATTTTACAACCTTTACAACTCGAATATTTGAAACTAAAAACTAAGTTATTAAAAAAATAAATAAACAGGATTACCCATTAGGGAATTTATGACTCACGGTAACACGTGCAAAATTTTGTTCTGAATATAATATTAAGTACGCAATTTAAAAGAATAAAATTTTATTTTCTCTACAATAAATAGAAGTATTCAATGTGAACGAGCCTTAACAATTTCATAACAAGAACAAAGGCGTTGGCCCCGCTCCGAGTGATGACTCATCTCACTCTGTCAATACCGGAAATATTCGAGAGACATACTCAGTACTCGTTTGTTAAGAAAAATAGACTATAGTAGCAATTGTTATGAATGTTTGATTCAATAATGAATTTACCAATTAGGACAAATTTCGTGGACAATTGTAAGTGGGCAAACTAATTTTAACTTCTCATTTCTATTGAACGATGTCCTATAACTTTCTAAGCAGTCAGTCAATTAGATAAGTATTAACAAAAGTTTTTTTTTATTTGACTTATTTTATTCAACTTAATTTTTTTAAATTTATATAAGAAAAATATTTGCTTTTTTTTTAATACTTACTGAAAATGAAAAAATAACGCCTGAATAACTGACCAAACACAGAAAAAAAAAAACAAAATGGTCAGGAAAGTGGGAGTCCGGAAATCCGATCTTCATTAATTTTTTTTTTTTGAGTTGTACCTAGTTTTGTTTACATTTCACGATACGTTTATCAGATTCAAATATGGATTTAACGCCTGATTTCTTAAGAAAAGAGGCCAAAGCAGTAGTGGAAAACCTTTTCTATCACTCAGGACTCAGGTTTTTAAAATCTTTATTTTATTTTTACTTTCCTTGTATTCGTAATGAAAAGCAGTGTTTACCTCGGGCTAAAGACTTATATAGTCCCTCAAACTAGTTGGCGACCTCGCTACGCTCGGACGCCAAACTCCTCAGAAACAAATAAGTTACTTTCATCCCTAGGCCCTACGGTAACAATGTATTTACTGTAATCTTTTTGTTTCAAGTCGGTTTGAAGATATTACAGTGGAAAGAAGCCCGTTTTAAAAAACGCCAATGTCATTGGTAAGAACCTATTATATCATAATACAATAGTAGTAACTATTATCACGTACGGAGTTTTTGTTACAAAGAATAACAACACAATTTAATAATTTTTGGTTTTGTTCCGAAAGAGTCATCTCATATTTGACTTTTTCCGTTTGTAGGTACACTTTTATTAGATTGGCCATGTTTCAGGGGGTGAAAGTACTATGAACAACTGTTGCTATGAAATCAACGGTGAAACATAAAGAAAATTAGGGAACGTGTTTTTGCTACACAAGTGTTGACACACGGAAGTTGTTCACAATTATGAGTACTTTCATCCCCAGAAAGATAAAGTTAACCTATATGTTATATGTAAAGGCCTGAACTAAGGTAAATCCATGGATTTACCAGGCTGGGACAATCTACCTGGTAAATATACTACATAATGACATTCTCAGGGTTTGTGGGTGAAGTCTCCCGAGCGACAAGACGCACCAGTCAGCCCTTGCACTGCAGCTGGTTAGGTGGTCAAATGTTAAACCTATCTTTTGACTCTGGCAGCGTTAGACGCTCTCGAACCTGAAGGACGTATTTAATACAGTCCAAGCAAGACACAAAAATATTTTACAAAAATAAATAAAATTATACTACTTAGAATCACGTTAACAGTTCAGTTACCTCCTCAGTATTTGCTGGTAAAAGCAAATCTTTTAAATAAATCTCATAGGTAAATTACTAACCTACCTGAGAAGCATGATAAGTAAAGAAAGACTAACTGCGTTATTAGTTACATCAATTGAAAGGCGTAGTGTTATGAGGATGACATAATCACTTTGAAAAAAATCAATTTGAAAAAATCCAGTGTGAGAATAAAAACTGATGTCCATTCTAATAATATGTGTAAATTTGTTATCATTGGATTAGCATTATCCTAGGATTTACAGCAATTCCAGCTTTTACGAAACATATGTGTACATAATAAATGTAATTGTGTTTATGTAGTATATGTAGTTTATTTGAGAAAGGCACAAGTTACAGTAAAACGGACAAGATAAATAACCTGGGTAAGAATGGTCTATAAGAACCATTACATATATGGTTTTTATATTCTAGTAGAAATCTTACTAAATTTTGCCTCAATTTTTGAGGAAATAGATATGCTTAATGTTAAAATGTATTAAAACCCAGTGACTATTTAAAAATAAAAATGATAAATATGTTTAGTTCACGGCAGCCAATATTAAAAGGGCTATATCTTCTTGAGGAGAGCGAGCAACCAATTGCATGGTGATGGCGCCGCCGGCAGCCACAAGCCTGGCTCGGAACAGTACTGGCGTACCAGCGCGCCAAATGCCACCACCGCGGACTTCTTTCACTGCATCTCCCGTGATGGCTGCTTTTGGCAACCCTAAGCATTCACAGACTGCTTTAGCAGCTTCTCCTATGTCGGTTTGCGAAAGTCTGAATGTGTCTGTAACTTCCGCTGCAGCAGCAGCCCTTTCCCAAGTGGCTTCCCAGTCATCAGATGCTGCGCGTGATCTGAATTGTTCAGCACAACTAACATCGAATTCTTCTAATGGATAATTATCGGCGTAGCCTTCTCCTGAATCTGGCAGGCCAGTTGTGGGATCACAGTCACGAACCACAAACTCCAGTGTCGCTCCAAAAGTTGCTAACGTGTCAAGCGGGACTCCCGGAAATTCAAGAAGGCAAAACACACTGCCCTGTTTATCATACGCAAGTTGCGCACATGGGACTTCCGTTATCATTTTATAACCTGGAGCAGCGTCTAATCGTATATGAACATCTTCAAGAAGTTGGTCACTGAGAGTATTCAAACATTCAAACTGCAAGACCAAATGACGTGCAAAAATATGTTTGACGCATTGCACGCGATACTCGGTCTCAGGTTCGGTCAAATCAACAGACTCGCAAGTTTTAAAAATTGGCCCAAGTTTTTCGATGCCGGGTACGACTTTCAGCTGTTCAGCATATTGTTCCTCACGAGAAACAGTTGGCGCTCGAGCCTCAATTTCAGCTGGAGCTTCTTTTGGCTCAGGTGACTCTTCTTCTATTGTAGGAACAGTAGCAATATTGAAAGGCTCTGTCATTGCTTCATCAGAGGTCAGGTAATGATGCAGTGCCCTCTCTAGAAGCACAGGGTTAGGAATCGGAACGTTAATAATATAGTCATTGATGAGTTGCGCATCACCAGAATCCAAAATTGCACTATAATAAATGGCGCGATCGCGTACTTCATCATCTTCATCTAACTGACACCTGGATAAAAGAACTCTTATATTTGGCAGTAATTCAGGTCTGGCTGCTCCAAAACGAGCAACGGCGGAAACAGCTGCCGCCCGCACTGGCCCAGATTCCAGAATTACCCTGTTGTATATGTAACGAATGTACCTGGATGGTTGACGAGCCTTCGGTCCTTCACGGCCCAGAATATATAATATGCGAACAGCTAGTGACGCATGTTCACAGTCTTCAATAAATTCACAAAGATGTGCCAAACCCGCCTCTTTAGCATCTGGGTTTTCTTCCACAAGAGCAATAATGGCATCAGCTATAGCTGTCTTGTACTGCAAGCCACCTTCATCGCGGAGCATACCAGCCAAGAATGAAGCCAATGATTGATGCTTGCGTGGATACTTAGAACATAAACGTCTGATCGCACGTACTACAACAATTTTGAATTCATCCGAAATTTCTGACATGAAGCTGGAAATTTGTTTCATTAAACGATCAATTGAGCTTTCTGCACCAGTGGCTAGAAGAGTTGTAACTGCTAATGTAGCTACAGATCGATTTGGGTCAGATATGAGATTTTCCAGATCAACAGTACAGGCGGCTACAGCATTAGGATGTTTTGCTGTCAGTTTTGCTAAAGTGCGGGCGCCTGCCAGTCGCAAAGTAGCCTTGGAGGAGCCACAAAATATTTGGAGCACAGAGACAGCTTGGGCAAGATCACGAGCAGATTTTCTTAAATTCACAATTGCATGAGCGGCTTCATAAACCACGATCTCAGATTTGTGACGCAAGCAGGATTCTATGAATTCAACATATGGTTCTGAAGCATCATTTTGTTCTTCTTCAGCTAATTTGGCAGCATGACGAATTAGGAGACAGAGTGCGTATGGTGACCTTAGTGGAGTCCGGGCAAGTTTCGTAACCAGCTTAACTGTAGAAAGGCGATCATTGCGTCGAGCTCCAGCGACTACAGCTAAAGCATGATATGACACCATGGCATTATCCGATGTGATGACTCCCTGGAATAGAGAAAGAGCATAAATTAACATTTTGTTAGATAAGGAACTAAAACATAAAAATAGCTTCTTATGGAAATTGCAGAACTAGTGGAATTAAGGGTATTTCAGTTAGGATAAAAGATTGTAGAAGTAACCTCATTACTTCTAGGTAAGCGTGCTCCATCGCCGACCACATCGTCGCTCTCCGTCAGGTGAAATAGTGGTCAAGCGCGAGGCTATCACACTAATATTAGAAATAAAAGCAAGTTTGTGAGTGAAGTGTGTGTGTATGTTTGTTATTTATTCACGCTCGACCAGCTGAATTTATTTCGATGAAACTTAGTACTCTGTGTACTAAGTTTCATCGAAATCCATGACATAAACATATAACATACATATATCCATCACATAGACCATGTCCTGGAATAGCACGTAAGACACTTACTTCCGTGAGTAGGTACTTATGTTCTATTGGGAAATTTTCTAATAAAATGTAGGCGAAGTCGCTGGCAGCTGCTAGTCAATAATAATAAAACGAAAAAGCTAAACTTGGTGGCACTCTCATACATATTTACATACATAAGCATCGAAATACCTCGGTCTTGTTGAAACATTCGCAATGCACCTGCTTAATGAGCGATTAGTTAAATTAAGTCATGCAGTCCACTTATAGTTATATATGACAAAAGTAAACAAAAATAATAAGTCGCTAGTGCAAAGATGTACCTACCTGGAAAAATAATCTGGCAGAAAGTCTAAAAGACGATAAGTCTAGACCTTATGGAAATAGCAGACTCTATGGTATAAGGCAATAATTAATTGACTAATGATCCAATAATTACATCTGTGACATAAATGCTTTAAAATGGCTGGTTCAGATAATGTTAGTTAGGTTATCACTACAATGAGCTTGAGCCCAATTATACTTAGTTAGATCTTTAAAATCTTATTAGGTGGGATGGAATTTAAGGTCCTTGAAAACACATAACTCTGAATGCTTAAAATTTTTAAAACAGAACCAACTTATAAATAAAATAGCAAAATTGCTGAAGCCAGTGTTTGTTTCCTTGTTTTTTTATACCAATGCGTCCGAAATTAAAATTGTGTAGCTATACCCTGTTCGCGTTAAGAATAGAAATTTAAAGAAAGAAACCTTTTTACTGTCTGTTCAACTGATTTTAATTTGTTTTGTATGCATACGGATGGCATTAAAAGAAACAGATAAGTGGTTTGGCCGGATAACGGATACCGAATATTCGGCAAGCTACGAGGGCGGAGCGCCGGATATCCGGCTACTAGATATTCAGCCCTTTATCGTATTTCATAACGCGATTAGTTTGATTTGCTTGAATTTATTTTTCAGCACCTGACAGTAGCATTTTCAGCGTAAAGGTTTTTTTTAGAAGCTGGTCTAGTTTACAAAGCTAAATGGAGTCTTCTCTTACCAAAAACTGCGGAAAATTTGATATTAATTCACCACAATTTGCCAATTGTTAATTTTGAACACTAAACTAATTAATAACGAAACATTTTTGACCTATTGTGACGATTTGCCTGGTATAAAATAAGGAAAATTGTTTGAATTTTACTATCCGGTATCCGGCCGGATACTGAATTACTATCCGGCCGGATAATCAAAACAAGGCCAAATAGGCCGGATACCGGATATCCGTTTCATCTCATAGAACGAACTATTTACCGCAGCCGCTATTTGTCATGCCACAAACGTAATAAAAGTCAAAATCGATTACTGTTTAATAAAACGTTTCTATAAATTTCTAATGTTAATTTGCACAGAGTATAAGTTCATATATATATATTTTCTATTATTCTCTTTTTTGGGTAGGCTTTTAGGTAGGGTAGTTTCGTAGTTATAAACGGCTAAATCCACATATTGATGTTATTTTTGAAATGCGGGTGTATGAGAGTGAACTGTATACATCATATACATTCAGAACATGTGATGATATATTATGAAATGGTGTAAACAATACATATACATACAATCGCAGCAATGGCAGGTCAGTATTAGTTATTGAAAAATTCCATGGTTTATCTTCTTTCTTTATCAGATCTTATATATATAATTTCTTGATTAATGAGTCTATCCAAAGACACTTAACGTGGGGGAGTTGGCAAAACAGAATTGATATTCTCTCCACTCGTCAGCAGCATTACTGTCACAAAGTGCGTAACCATACAATATTTCAGCATATTCAGGATTAGAATTTCCAGCACTTATGATGGCACAGCACAGCACAAGAGCAAGATAAGAAGAATTAGTTAGTTAGTTAACAAAACTTTAGCTTGTGATGTAGAATTGAAACCAACGCTGACCACCGTCTCACAATTTTACCCGCTCCTCATAATACTCTTCTCTTTCCTGTGACATATGCAAAAGTATTGACAATCATACCTTTCTGAATAGCTGATAAGACAAGGATATTTTTCTAGTAATTGGTACACCAGGCATAGTTCTTTTTTTTGCACTATATAACATTTTGTATGGAGCATTAGCAGAAGTTACATAAATTTAAATATTTGGTAAGTTATATTTGCTAAAGTCTTAGTCACCTTTGGACTCTTAATTACTGAAAAAGATTTGCTATGGCATCAATTATTATAATAACTTAAATTTCAGTACAGTCGCTCCATAAATAGTTTTCAAATTGGCTCCCAATGATTAATTCATTAAACCCCAAGCAAACGAAGGCGTTCACGCATCTATTGTCTTACTATTGTGTCTCAAATTGATGGTAACTGAATGGTTAAATCTGGGATTTTGCATAAAAAATCTTAAAAACTATTATTTATTTAGTGGCTTAATTTGTTGCACTTTACTCCTACCATAATGTCCTACAAGTAATACGTCGAGTTACCTAACTGGTAACCAAGTAATATGTCGAGTTATCTAACTCGACGTATTACTTGTAGTATAAAAAGATTTTTACAAGATTATAATATTACTTGTCTTCTAACCAATAGAAAGAAGTAATAACTGTTTGTTTAGATGTTCGTAAAATGTGATAAATGTTGGCGGGGTAAAGATCAGATAGAACCAATTATTGTAGAAAGCTACATTTTTGTCAGGGGTATAGGTTATGTTGTATCTTAAAAAACAAATTATTACATGAAAAAACTTGCAAGAAAAAAGTTGCAGAAGCAAGTCATGATCATGAAAATAAGCAATGCAGTAGTATCTGTAAAATTATAATACATTTGTGTTTACATACATCAGATAATAATTTGGTTTTGAAATGTACATGCGTACAAAAAGAGTATAAAACATAGCCTTCCATGTAGATTTGTGTATTTCTGATAGATTTTGGGCAAAGCATTCTCATCATCATCTAACACTAAGCATTTGATCAGAACAACTAAATTAAATCTACAATAAAGTTGTAGAATAAAATATTTTTACCACATTCTTATCTAAATAATTATCTATCATGGTTATAGATGTTTAAATATTTTACAGAATGATATTCAGACTCTATTCTTACAAGATAAAATCTATGAGTAATAGACTCGCATATGGAGATGAATGATCGCAGATAGATAACTAACAGATTGCTAAATTAATACACAAATAACATCATGTACATGTTCAGCATAAGCATTAGAAACAAGTTTAATCAGAAGCCCAGCAGATCATGGGCAATTAAGATAAGAATTTAGTACATCTTGTGTCTTATTTCAATTTACATAATAATGCTTAAAATAAGTCAATAAGTATGACTGATTACCTGAGCTTCCATTACCCAGCGACGAACTAGATCTGGTACAGTAGCCGACAGGTGGAGAGCAGACACAAGAGCCGCGGAACTGACTGCAGGGTTCTTATCCACAATTGCTTGTTTCATGTAACGCTCAATAGCTTGCAACATTGTACTATCAGTAATGGTGCATAGAGCTCGAATGGCAGCAGCTCTGTACAAGTCTTCCTTGCCCGTCATATCTTTAGTGAGCGAAGAAGTTACTATAATTACATCTTGCGCCATAGTACTCAGCTCTTTTATGGTCAGGTACACCAGCCGGCGTAACACTACATCCTTCGATTGAAACAACTTTGTAGTAGCGAAAAATATATCCGTAGCTTCTTGAGTAGTCAACTTCTCCCCTTGATTCAGCAAATACAGGATTTTTGTAAGGATGTGTATGCATTTTTTAGGATTCACTGGTGTCGAGTTAAAATATCTCGCCTCTTGTAAGAGGGTGGTCTTGTCCAGATTTTGAAAGGTACTCCCAGTGTCCTCGTCTTCCTTTTTTTCACGGCGACTCATTGTAGAATAATTAAGTTTTATGAATTTATCACAATTCTCTCGCAAGAATGAGAAGCAGAAGTTAGAGAGACAGCTAGCAATAATAATCTGCCTGCGTCACGTCACAATTAAGGGCCTATTACACTACCCCTTTAATAGTCACAAAATATATATTGTCTGTGCGATAAAAGAACCGTCGTGGCGTAAAGTGAAAACGTGAAAACAACATTAAAGACTTTAAGTAGAAACCCAACCCAGCCATCCGTCAAATGCCAAATGTCATATCATGTTGACGGTTTGTTTATTATGTTATTTTATTGTGATTTTTAATTGAAATCTTCAGAAATGTAATAAAAAATTTCACTGAGCTACAGGGGAAATAATATTTAATATATTACAGTTTTGCCAAAGATAACAAATGGCAAATCACACCATTATTGATCAAAACAAAGTCACGAACTTGGGAAACATTGGTATGCTGTGTTTTTGGTACGTAACACTTTTATTTTAATGTTTTTAGCTCAGATTATATACCTCTAGATATAGCCATGCGACTCTATGAAAGTGCGAAAGTGAGAAGCATTTATACGAAACAAATAAGAAAATTGAGACTAAACCTCTGTCAAATTCTCTGTCTCATTTGACGTGCCGCTTTTTTGCATGGCTCAGTTTGAAAAGTGAGCCAAACAAAGGCCTATCACTGTCACTTTGAGGTCAACCCGAGTAATTTTTTATGTCTTTAGAATAATTTCGGCAATTAAAGTAATAGTTTTAGTGTATGTATGACAAATAGACTCCTTTCCTTAAGTTTTAAGTGTATTTCTGTGGTCATATTTATGGAAAAGTTTAAGTAATAACCTCATTTTAGTGTTATATTGCTGTCTCATGTGTGGCCACGCGGTGGCGATATCTATAGGTATTTAATCTAAGGTTTTTAAACTTCCTAGGTGAACTCCTGTCCCTGTTATCTCCATATATATAAATTATATAAATTAAACCGAAATTCATTTAAACATGACGATATTTGTTTATTTGGTTTTGGTCAATATTTTCGATGGCTAGTATAAAGAGTATTGATACTTTAAATTTATAATGCATTTCGACTAACTTAGAATATTTCTTTTCAGGCTTGAGTAAGGATACAGTAACTAAAATAAAAAAGGGAAAGTGCGATTCGGACTCGCACACTGAAGTTTCTGTACAAAACCTATGAAATCAATTCCCGAATTCAAATTTATTTATTCTTTGTACTAGGTACATTGCTTTTTAATTCAATTCAATTAATCTAATAAATAATCACTAGGTATTTAAACAAACTTAAAATAATAATATGTACAAACGAGTAAAAAAAAGGCTGAAAAACGGGGAAAACTCAGAGGGCATCAAAAAATTCGTCCACATCGATGTCAATGGGAAAAGTGCCCAGAACGCTGGCAGAATTGCCACGCTGGATGGCAATGCTGATTCGTTGACTGAAGAAGAGTCCAGCCCTCTGGTCACGCGAAGAGTCGAGAAACTGTTTGCTGATATCCCGAACAACTCGATGAGTGCTCGGACCCCATGGCCCTAGTGTTTCAACTCCAAACGGCTCAAACACATAACTTCCAATGAGGTTATTATATTTACGCCACTTTTACGACTCTACGGAGCGTGGTAGAGGTGGCTAATTCATAAACTAGCCTCTCCATGTCGAGGAATACTGCCACCCCGTACTCCTTCTTGTTCATGGCTGATGACAGGAGGTGCAGTACCCTCGACAACTGGAGCGTCGTGCTATGTTCCGCACGAAACTCGAATTGTTCCGGCCGCGGACAGATGTGTGGGGTGAGGTGTCGCAGGAGGAGGTGCTCGGACACCTTAGAGATGGTGGGCAGCAACGTGATGGGCCGATAGCGTTCCGGCTTCGGCGGATTCTTTCCTGCCTTGGGCCCTTCTTTCCAGGATGTGAGGGAGACCCCCGTGCGCAATACCCCCGTAAACAGCCAGGGCCGCAACAGTGCGGTACGGCAAGTGGCGCAGCGCTGTGTTGATGATACCATCAGCACCGGGGGCCTCACGAGGCTTGAAGAAGATAAGGTCTTCATCGGGAGCTATCGGCGAAGCGAAGTAGTCTCTAAGATGTTGCTCGACTGTTGCAACATGGTCGTGTTCAGTAGTCGGGTTCGGGCTGAACTGACGCTCCAAGTTCTCTGCAAAGACTTCCGCTCGGTCCTCAGAAACGTACTTGAGGGCCCCGTCGTTAGTTTGTAGAGGGTGCACCGGAGATGGGGTATTTGTGAGCTGGCGGCACAGTTTGTGTGTCGCCTGCCAGTCACATGTTGCGGCGTCTATATTTTGTTCCTCCCATCTTTCGGTGGTCAGGGCCTCTAGCTCGGCCTTCACCTTCGCCGCGAGACGATTGAGTTGCGTTTTCTGCGTGGAGCAACGCGACTGTTGCCACTGCTTGCGTAGGCGCCTCTTCTCGGTAACTAAGGCGGGGATTCATGGTGGTAGAGGGGGCTGAGGGCTTCAGCTCCCCTGTGGCTGAGAGGTCGTCGCTTCGTTTATGGCGCTCTTCACGCAAGCAGTGACGTCGTCTGCAAGGAGGTCGACGTCCGCAGCGGTAAAGACGGGCCGAGTTGGCATGGTGGTCTCAAGCTTTTCAGCGTACGTGGTCCGGTTAGTTAATCGACGTGGCGCTAGTGGCATCGATCGGGTCCGGCATCTCTGTTAGGACGACGAGTACAGGATGTTGATCGGACTGAAGCTTGTCGTCAATGACCTATTTTGTAATCTGGCAGCGCAGCCCTGTATTGACCACAATGTCCAGCACGTCGGGCATGTGCAGCGGATTTTCTGGGTAGTGAGTGGGCATCTCAGGGCCGGACACTGTGTATCCATGGGCCTCTGCGTCATCGAAGAACCGTCTCCCCTCGTTGTTCATGTGCAGGGCGTTCCATGCAGGATGTTTACTGTTCGTGTCAGCAGCGAGCATTGCTGGCGACTCGGCGCCAGATAGTGTGGCCCTCAGCTCGTTCAGGTCTAGTTGAACTGAGGGAGGCTTGTAGCAAGCGTTCAGGCATAGGCCCTCGCCGGCAACATGTACCTAGTTGAACGCCCAGCACGTAGGTAGAGTATGGTGAGTGACGGCAAAGGGGCCTCATGATGGACGACTCTTCTTTTCACTAGCACTGCCAGACCATGGTACCTAGTTTTGTAAGCCGACCTTTCGTCTTTTCTGTAAACGAGGAAACCTGGGCACTTAGCCCTATCTTCAGGTCCCAGGAGCGTCTCGCTTATCAGCGCCACGCCGATATTTTGTTCCCTCAGGAGATGGCGGAGTGGGGTGACCTTGTCCTAAAGGCGAATATGGTACTGCGCCATAGGTTTTAAATACTGCCACTCGCACGCGGCTCGTGACGGTCAATGCCCGTGTAGGCATGTGCAGCGGGGCTTAATGTCCGGTGGCAGATGAAAAACGATTCAATCAAAATCGTTTTTTTTTTGTGTAATGAAAAGAACGATTATTTGTTATAATATGATAATCGCTAATTAAAAACATTTTTTTATTTAAAAAAAAGCGATTTAATCGATAATTTTAATAATCTATTAATATTTATTTACATCCCCAGTCAGTAGTTTTTTTTTTTTTTATAATTGATAGCCTCGCGTTTGACCACAATCTCACCTGATGGTAAGCAATGGTAAGCGATGATGTGGCCGCGTAGTTCCTCTGTCTAGTTTAAGGACGTATTACACTGCGCGATACGTCAAACCATAGACTAGATACGTCGAACCATAGACAAAACGAGTCTGAATATCGCGTAGTGTAATAGGTCCTTTAGTTTATACGATTGACAGGTCCAAGTGACCAGGTCATAAAAATCCAAAAAAAAAAAATTCTAAACGGTGGCACTTGGAAGTTAAAAATAATAATAATAAATATAAATGTGTAGATATAAATAAATAAATATTATATTTTTTACGAAAAATCTAGTTGCAGTTGCAGTGGAAAATGCATTTTCCTCTTAATTTGAAAACTGCTTTCGCTAATAGTGCTTATTCCTTTGTAAAAAATATTTTGCTGATAGCTGATCAACTTATTTGAAACAATAAGGTAAATTTAAATTTTAGGTTCCTTTTGCTCGTAGCGTCATTCTTGCTATATTATAAAAAGCTATGAAATCCGCCTCTAAGACGACCCACTGATCTATTTCTTCAGGTTTTACGATCGAGTGTCTAAGGGTCTAAACAGACGGACTGCATTTCAACTGCAATCCAACTGCGAATTGCAGTCTATGTGCAGTTTGAATGCAGTTGACACGACTGCAATAGAACCGCAAACCAAACGTGCGGTCCGATTGCAGTCGTGTGAACTGCACACCGACTGCATCCGAACTGCATAGTGCATCATACCCACCCGCCCGCACGCTCTGCCCTCCCGCGCATGGTGCAGTTCGGATGCAGTCGGTGTGCAGTTCACATGACTGCAATTGGACTGCATGTTTGGTTTGCAGTTCTATTGCAGTCGTTTTTGCAGTTCTATTGCAGTCGTGTCAACTGCATTCAAACTGCACTTTTGCAGTTGGATTGCAGTTGAAATGCGGTCCATCTGTTTGGACCCTAAAAGAAAACGACTAGCCATTTTAATTTTTTTTATTGTTTACCGATCTACAAATACATTTGTACATGGGTATTTTGAAACATTTTGTGGCGAATTTTTGCCCTAACACTCATTATACATATCAATTTATTTTAATACTACTGTTTTCATAATAGCATTGAAAGAAAGAAGTTGTTACACTATCCACAAAGTTTTATAATATAATTTTGGTATCAAATACCTATGTATTAAATGAAAATAAATTCTGTATTGACTTACATAATAACAACAACAAAATAGAAGTAAATAACAATTTCCAAAATTTATTGAACTAATATATGAGAGGTGGTGCAATGAATTTAACAAGAACAAGATTATGTGAATGCCCACTCATTGCATAGCATACAACACTGCTCAACCAATAACTTTGCATAATAGAAGCTTATTGTGGGTTCTACTATTTATTAATTATGTAAGTCATACACTTTAGACAAGCAACCATACAGGTCCGTAATCAATTAATTATGTATCACAGCACCTAAATTGGTTGTTTGCAATAATTTAGGTAACAGTTTTTTCTGTAGTATTAATCACAATGACTTGGGCATTGTTGTTTGCTATGCAATTTAAATAATTAAAACAAAACAATGCTGAACTATATAAAATTATTAAATTCTGCTATTGAAATCATCATACTATTTTTTTTTTAATTAATAGAATTATAAATATGAAACAGCTTAAATATCTCATAATTATTTAGCTTTTTTACTTGTTTATTCAATGACATCTAATATATTAGTGTAGAAATAATAATCCACATAAATAAGTTTATAAATATTCACAACACACAAAAAGGTTGGGTAAAATGCTGATGACCATTCCTTTATAGAAAAATGCTCAATTTTGTGAGCTTTAAAGACAATGCTATATTTTATGAGATCAATATTTAAGTATTAACACTTTGGTGTATCAGCTTAAGAGCGGTGGTGGGCCGAGTAGTAACGGCTCCGACTTACGAGTTTTAGGTTGCAGGTTCAAACCCAGCTAGATGTATTATTTTGTGTCATTTATTTCATCACCACTGCTTTCAGAACAATGAAAGAAAACATTGTGAGGAAACCCAAAATTCAAAGACATGTAACATTCACCATCCCGCACTTGGCCCGCGTGGTGGATTATGGCCCATTCCCTGTCATAGAGAGGAGGCCTGAGTCCCAGCAGTGGGAACATAAGGCTGATTATGCTTATGGTTCTTTGTCATATGGTGACCAGTGGTGTCTTAGTAAAGTTTTTACATTTATTAGCTCAAGTTTCATCACAATTTATTCTGGACAAGGTGCATTCAAATACTTATGTTAGTATTTGATTTGTGTATTTATAAAAAGTAATGCCCACATATTTTTGTGTTATGTATACCTATCTATACTGTGTAAAGTTATATAAAAAATCAATAAACTTGCACAAGTTTGCACATGGAATAATATTTTGGGAATCTCATGCGATTCATCACAATTTCTGCCTCAGGCATGAGTAATGTGCGTTTTATTTAGTATGTACCTTGTTGGTATATCAAGGTAACACTTTAAGAATTTCATCAACAGATTTTAACTATTCTGACTACACTTTTTGAAAGTTACATTTTTTAAATGGATATCTTCCATTTACTACTTTTTAACCGCAGTAACGTTTAACATCACAAGAGCTCCAATTGTTTTATGAATAATTAATCTTCCCTATTAAGTAGGTAAGTCTGTATTATAATATTAAAATTTTGCACATGATATAAATTTTTGAGTTACATAGAATTTTATTAATCTGATAAAATAAAGAGCTTATGTACCTATACAATGATTACTTAAGGTAGCCACACACGCTAGGGTATACCTGGCAGGTTTGCCTGCACAGTTATACCTATCGGATAAGTTTGTATGGAAATCTGCACAGTTGAGCAACATATACACTCCGGTTTACCTGTACAACTCACCTGTACAGGCAAACCTGTCAGGTATATCTTAGCATATACGGGGGGCATTAGAACATCGATTTTGTTCTTATGTAAGGAAATCTCGCGTAATATACAATGTTGCCCCAGCGTATAAGCAAAACTAAAAAGCGAATGTTTTTCCTAGTGCAGATTAACAAGTTTGGCATCAGAATCGCAATCGGGGCCAGAAAATAACACTTTCTTGTGCAAATAATCTGGATGTTGCCAGAGGACCATATTCTGGGGTAGAAAAGAAAGTATTTTATTCTATTTTTGGTATAAAAACATAGTAATTAGTTATTTGTTAGAGTCTATCTAATAAGTTAAACGACTTGGGTAATTATTAGGATTTAATTAAATCTGATGTAGTCAACACGGGTTCAATAATCAAGGTTGATTAGAGAAGAGATCATTGTTTACTAACAGAAGAACCTTATGAAAAGTATTGAATATAAGTATTTTTTAAATGATTGAATATTATACAAAATTCCCAAATCGGTTGACTTTAGACAGACTATATGCATGAAAAGTGCTTGGGACAAAGGTTTTCCATGTTTGTGAGAGGTGCCCATGTGTCAGTAACGTGTTTACGTATCAGCCTTATACATACTTTGCTTCTAAAGACACACAGATTCCTGATGTTTCCGAGTTAGATTGAATATACTCAGTTCTTTATTTTACAAACTGGATTACTCATTCATAAACTCTCACATTATTTTTTTCACTTTGTGAAATTAACTACTTAAATGAATTTATTTCTTGGTAATAAAAATCTATTTAATTTTTTGTCAATTCGTGAAAGTAGTATAGTCCCAGCATAATGATATTTTTTTTTTGCCGTAATATAAATACATATTCATCATTACTTTTGGATCAAGCAAGCGGTATTCATAGCAATTAAAAAGTATGTCATACCTCACATGTGGGTTCTTAACAATGAAAGTTATAGTATTTCTACTTAGATTATGAGATTTTTTGTAATTTAATGCTAAGATATTTGACTAAACATAATAAAACTATTTGGTCGCAAGTTTGACTAGCTTGGCGAATATAAAAGATTTCATATCTTGACACGAGCCTGCATAACATTTAAACATACTTAATTATGTTAGCAGGGAATCATCCACAATGTGCTATCATTTTATAGTAAGTAGGTATGATTATAAACGTTGTAATAAATAAACTGCCAAGCAGCAAAACAATATTATCACAAAGCCGAAAAAGAAAAACTACAGGTACCTAAATGTATAATTATCTTATTGAGTAGATATTATTAATACTAAATTTAAAAATTTAGTATTTTTTTATGATGAGTGCTTTGGAATAAAAACTGAAATGATCAATTTTATATGGCCAATTTGCACACTTTGATCCAGGTGTTTCTAGTACCTACCCATTATTTTAATGAACCGGAATACTTTAAAATAGTCTTAAGTATACTTCTATGTACTAATTGTTGACTTCGTGAATCTACATGGACATTTATATCTACACCAGTCAAATGAAGTTTACACTATAATGGTAGTGGTGATGATTTCACTAACAAAGTACCATATCATAAAATCGGTAATTACCTAAGTCAATCGAATTGAAACATTTTAATTTCTACACTACAAATTTGGCTTCACATTAATTTATTTTTTAAATATTTACATCGGATTCTTTTACAAAATAGGTTACTCTTATTCTCCGGTAACACCAATTTTCGCTACATTAATTACACGTTTTTTTTTATTCTATAACTTTTTACAGTAACTTCATTCCAAATTTCTACTGAAATTCTCTTAATAGCATATTTCAGATATTAATAAAATTCCAGTTGTTTGCTAATTTCTTAATTCAATATTTATCTTATGACTAGCTTATTAATTTTTGCCTCTGGGTATGTAGAAGTGTTGCTTAGAGATCAGTTTTATGTTTTATTTTTATTTTACAAAACGTAGTAGGTATATCCTTAGAATGCGATCTATATGAATAGGTAAATCAATGACCTACCCGATTCGATTTGACAGCTATGATGTTACAACATGGCGCTAAGTCGATCCTATTTTTATTTGAATCGCATAGTAGGTACTGGATCGAAGACTGTGCCTGAGTAATGTCGCTGTAATAGGTAGCTACATTTATTGAAGGACGTGCGTTTTGTAACTTTGAGAATATTAATATTAAAAGCAATTTGGGAAAACTCATTGGCCGTTCGCCAATGAGTTATTTCCCATATTATAATCAGAAGCGTGACTAATAAACTAGTTAAGATAGTATGCCCAACATACATTAATAACGATCTTAAATATTATTATCTCTACATACTTACAGAGATGACACTAAATTGGTGTAAGTTTTAGCATGATACCAGTGTCGATGTCTCAAAAATATTTTCTTTGTATTTTCAGAAGAATGAGGTTGAATTTTGGTCTCCCTTTTTGGTCTAGCAGTTGTGCGACTTCGTTTCAAACTTTCTATTGTAATCAATATCAGATTTTTGCCTTCTCTAGGCAATTCTAATCGATAGTAATTAAGCTGAAGATATACCTAATAATTTACACAGTACACATATGAAAGCCGATCTTATGTTTACATAAAAATATCGACTGTTCAAATAACCGGTCGGTCAGCTAAAATATATTTGCAAAGCTGTCTTAAAATGAAAATAAGCTTTATTGTCCTAAAATATACTAAATAATACGTCATATTACTGTAATCATAAGGTAAATTATAAACAATATCATTTCATGAAAATCGAGGTGTCCTTCCCTTAGTCCAGTCAGCCGATATTATTTTTAAGTTTCCGTGTTTTTGTATAGCTTTGATTTTACCATCCACAGATACCTATGATCAAGACCTAAAGTAACTTACCTAATGAATTCTAGGCCGGCTGTAGGAAATATAAACGATAACTTCGTATATATTTACAAGTAACATAGTTTTTTTTTCCAAACACTACGTTGCTAATACTTATTTTGGCACTCGTTTTTGGATATTTGCTTAGTGACAAATGGTCCTTTGATTCGCCATGCTTAGAGAACTTAGTTCCGTGCATAAACACCAGTTCACAGAGCAATAAATTGTTAGGAACTAGAAAACGAATGTCGTTACCGCTGCGAATGAAACCTTAAAGTGAAGCAAGAATAATTATTCCTTGAAAAATACAAAAGAATGTCGTGTCAACAGGTTCGAACATTTTAGCAGGTACCTAAAACCGCTTGTCTTCTGTACATGTAAAAGGTCCTGACTCGTCAACGCTCAGCTCAAACCCTTGGATCTATAACGCTGTAGTTGTGCGCAGAGGTTCCTTTTTTTATTTATACAAAGAATACGAAAGTATTTTTCAAAATTCACTCCATGAGGGTATGAAACGGGGTCCCAAAGTTTGTATGGAGAAAGCTACTTTCATGCGGGTGAAGCCGCTGGCAGAATCTAGTTTAAAACATTTACATCACTGGTAGGCCCCAATAAGGCCGGCTTACGGGTAACAACAATGAGATCAAACTTATTCTATGTAATACATACCTACTCATAAAAAATGTTCCAAAATGGGTTCGCATAAATGTAGAACAATATTAGTTTCTATCATAACATGCAAGTAGGTACTGTTAATGAAGAAACATTACTGGATACCCTACAACTTATTTACGTTCATATAAACATAAATACATACTTGAACATTTGACAAACATTTACATCTCCAGCTTTCAAAATTTGATCGTTGCATGAATTCGAAATACATAACTAGGATTTATTTTATTCTTACATAAGTATATTTTTCATCTAGGCCTTGTCATTTCATAGGTTGTTATGTTATTTTTCTCGATAGGTGCATAGGTTTGTTTCTTTAACCATGCTCAAATATGTAACGCCTCCTAATCCAACAACAATTTCACATAATATCATTCTAAGATTAAACTAACACATCTTTGACGAATAATTATATTATTTATTATATAAATCACACTTGATAAGCAAAAACATTTACGTTGCACGTTACAGAGTGCGGCGCATATTTCACAATTATTATAACAAAAATGTATTCTAAGTATGTCGGATTATAGGTATGGTTATTAACATAGGTACCGATTTCTTTATTGAAAAAGTGCCTATACAAAAACGTTAATGTTAACAGTAGGTTCCTAACTACATAATATGTTACGTTTTTTGGCAAATTAGTTTGGTTTAGTACTATTTCTTTGGTTTTTCTAATAAGATGCAAATAACAAGCACTTTTATCAACTAATTAAATATTTTTAAAACTTAATAACGAACAAAGACAAGTGAAACAATTGCCAATGAATTATATTTCTTATATCCTGAACACTTAAAATTTATACATAATTTCACCACGAAGACATTACAATGATTCTGTTGCATCGGTCCCCAAAATAAGGTCCAAGCTCCGCAGGTCTGCTTGTTTTCACTATCGTAAAATTACATTTCTGCTGTTCCACAGTGATACCTACATTTTTTTAAAACACGCAACATGCAAGCATTTTGGAGAGCAGAGACCTAATAGGGACCTCGTATCTAACTCCAGTTCGTGCTTGGTCGGACATACAACAACTATTACTTTTTCTTAGTGGGTTCGGCTGGATTCGTTGGCGGCTGAATACTGACACGGACCTCTCCTGTGGGGCCCACCACGATTCTCACCTGAAATAACAACAAAGTGATTATTTTGTTTACGGTCACTTGATTAAATATATCTGAAAAGCTTTTAAGAAGATATAAAATCGAGCAGATGAAAGTTATGCGCTCGTATTTCGATCCATTTTATTATCAATTTGTGTGTAATTGGATCGTTACGGCCATGGTAGGAGCGACGTTAAGGCTACAGCTTATCACGTAATGGATTTCGGTTCGAAATCTAAAGCACAGAATAAGTACAAATTCTGAAGATAGAACTGATCAAATATAAAAATAAAAACATCAAGGTAGTTACCTAGTCCCCCCGTCAGACATTCATTGCGTAGTAGACGGGGTTTGGGGGTGGAGCCATTGGGGACGTAGCTTGCTGCGCCGACACACCCGAGGGGGCGCCCTCCGGAGCTCCCCTAGCTGCCCTAGATGGAGACCCAGGTGCCGGCTGGTACATGGGAGCTGCCACCTGTTAGTTAAATTTACAAAATCATTCGGATTGTTCGATATACCTGAAAAATATTTTCAGTTTAAAACGTGTCTGCAAATTCGCTTAAAAATGTTAAACTAGGCACTTTATCCAGTCATATACCATCAAAGAGATGTTCAAGCGTGCCATAATATATTCAAGGCCAGCTATTTAGGAAGTATATTCCTGACTTCATTTGAATAATATGCATGAACAAGAAAGGGGGTAGAGTTTTCTTATGGTCTGGAGTAGCAAGCCTGCTGCTCCTTTATGGGCTATTATGTAGGTACTCTTGAACAGCCGCTCGTGAGAACATGATTGAAAACCTAATGAGTGAGCAGGTTGAAGTGTGCGTGTTTAGAACAATATACCTATGTACCAACATAATTATGTATACTCGGGTCGAGCCATGGCGTGCAAAGCAAATGCTTCATTTGTCTGTCATCACGTTCGTGGCGAGGCATGTGCTTGCTAAGCATTGGCTGTGCGCTGTGCGTGGCGCATGCCTCGCAAAGTCTGTATCCCGCCTTCAGAATGGCCGGTCAACAGTCGTAGCTTTGGAATTGTGCCTTAAAATGGCTTACCAATTGCTTATTTTTTTCTAATTACTGAGTCTGATGTGGATAAAGCAATTATTGTATGTACCTAATATACATATTATAATATAAATTAATAATTTCGTCAAGGGGTACGGTAGACTCGATCGAAACTTTTATAAATAACAAAACATAAAAAAATATTGATTTCGAGTCGACAACATGTATTCGCAAAATTCGGATTATGGAGAATTTCTAATGGCACCAGTGGATGCAGCAAAGGGCTCTTCGTAAAGATGGTGTGTAGTATTTTAGTAGGTATGTAGGCAGGTTGTGTTTTTAATTGAATTTTTTTCTATGTTTTCTTCTTAAAGTGTGGATTGTAAGACTTTCTGCATTCAAATAAAATAAGTACTTATTTACAGCTTGGCCATAAAGAGTAGAAAAAAATTGAGGTCGCTACTATCGTTTATATGGTATCATTTATAGCATTACACGAAAAAACTTGATACTTTAAGGTTTTTTATTTTAAATAAGTCGGAAAAGGGAATCTTTTGTAGTTTTGTCTTAGTATGGTCATGTGAAGAGGAGGCATGACATGCATGTTACTAAAAGAGTTATGAGTTTACATGTGGATAAATAGAGAGGGAGAGGGCGGCCAAAGAAAAGATTGATGGATTGTGAGAGAAGTAATATGAAAGAAAAGGGAGTTAATAATAGCGTGACGAGTAACAGGAAAGAATGGAAGAGAAAAACGTGTTGCGCCGACCTCAAATATAACGGGACAAGGGCCAGGAAGATGATGATGATGAAGTCGGAATAGGGAAAATTATTAAATGAGATGCCCTGAGTTTGTCTATTTGATAAATAAAAAAGCTTAGGAAAGTTTAATCATCTTTATTATACATAATTACAATATTTTCTAATCACTATCGAAATATTCTACACCTGATATGTCCGATCCCAGATCTTGATCATCTTCGGAATCTGAGCTGCTGTCACTGCTGCTCTCTCCAACATTAATGACTAGTCTGTCTATATCTTCATAGAGTGTTCTACCCCTGTCATAGTAATCCTGTTCAATTTTTTTTACATGTTCAACACAACTATTCCACGTTTCGGGACCAATGCTATTCAAAGCTTCCTCAGTTGCTTTTTTTATGTCTATTGTTCCTATATTACATGCAGCAACTTTTTGCTTTGCGATGCCCCAGATGAGCTCTATGGGGTTTAAGTCACAGTGGTACGGAGGAAGCCGTACCACTTCATGACCATGTTCCCCCAACAACTCATCTATTTCGTACATGGGTTCAGGTTTGTGCTTTTTAACAAGCATTAATAATGCTGGCTTTCTTGTAGATGGCTCGAATGGGATATTATTTTCTAACAGCCAGAGTTTTATTTCATCAACTCTGGAAGCTGATGTTGGAGCCTTGTTCTGTACCACACTGTGATAAGGCGCATTGTCCATGACTATTATAGAGGCTTCATTAAGGTTTGGGATCAGTTTTTCTGTTACCCATTTAGTAAAATTGTGAGAATTCATTTCTGAATGGTAATCTTCCATTTTGTTGGTGCCGCTAAATATTAATAAAGCATTGGGTACAAATCCGTTGGCAGTTCCAGCATGGACAATTATCCATCTTTTTCCTTTTGAAATATCATGCTTTATGCCTTTGACTTTAATAGATTGCCAGCATTTTTTCAATTTATATGAACTGTGGATGTAACTTTCATCCAAGTAAACAATTTGTTTTTGAAGTTCAACAGGCAAATCCCGATTTCGTTTTATAATTTCTAAATATTTTTCTCTCTTTGCTGCTATATTAGTTTTTTCTATAAGCGATTCTCTATTTGTAGAACATTTTTTGTATGAAAATCCTATAGCATGTAATATTTGCCTTAATTTCTCACGGCCCCCTATAAAATCTAATTCTTCTTTTGCCACAGCCAACAGCTTCCGCAAAGTTGGTGCTACTTTCTGCACAGTGTAAGAAAACTGTATTTTCTGACGAATCGCACAAAGATTAAAGTCATCCAATTCTATTTTTGGACGGCCTTTTCTATGCTTGGCTGGTGTTGTAAATTTACCTTTGTTTTTATTGCCTTCGTTAATTATGCGTCGGACAGTACTTTCTGATTTTCCTGGAATCAAAATAAAACATTAATTTATAATGACGTGCGATCAAAAAATTCAGTCGCTCTATACAAACAAAGTCATTGTGAAAGTACTTTCCATATGTAAACATAACCTCTAAAGTTATGCTAATTACGTAAAAAACGTCGACGATGTGGTATTTTTTAAAGACCTAGCTGACGTTAACTGTAACTTGGATCATGACCTATGTATATTAAATAAAATTAGAGTGAATAAATACCTGTCATATCGGCAACTCGTTTGTAAAGATCATCCAATTCGGTTAGAAGTTTTCCGGCATGATATTCCGCCAAACATCTTTGAAAAACATTGTAAATAACTTCTCTGGCACAGCTTTTTATCGTCTTGCCCATTTTTAATAACAATACACCGACTAAAGCGTTTAATGTCTACCAAAAATTACAATAATTCACAAAGCACTTTCTTTATTTTGGTATTTTGACTGTTGTTTGACATTTCTTTAAAATTGCCATATGTAGAGAAATTTAGTTCATATTTATTTAATTTCTACTCTTTTTGGTCAAGCTGTACTTCTAGTGGCATGCAATTTTTGTAATGGCAAAATATTTGCAAGAAACTACAAGCAAATACAAATGTGCAGTCGATGTGTGGTTTGCGACAACATTATACTCGGTAAGCGGCTCAATAGTTTTTCTCTATAACCCGACAAATAATAATAAATGACCACAGGCATAGCCTGTGTTGAGGTGTCATGAACACATGACACGATTTTTATACCGTTTTTCTTGATAATGTAATGGACCCTTTCATGCGCAAGTTCAAGTTGAACTTGGGGAACTTATGAAATAAGCAATTCTCTTATTATGATAAGCAATTTTTAGGCAAAATTTCAAAGTAGGTACATTCAGTCAAAAAAGTATCGGGAATGGATGATTTGTTTATGGTTCCAATTTCAAATGCAACTGAAGTTAACATCGCAAAAGTGAAGAAAATAGTGACTGAAAATCCTCATTCAAGTTTGAGAGAGATAGCCGCCGAACTTTTTGTATCTCACGAGTCGATCCGTACCATTTTAACTAATCATTTGGGTATGAAACATGTTGCCGCTCGGCTAATCCCAAAAGACCTGAATTTTCTCCAAAAACTCAATCGCATGAGAGTCGCTGAGGACATGCAAGAACGAGTCAATTCCGACCCAACATTCATGGAACGCATTGTTACTGGCGATAAGACGTCTCAAGTAACAAAGTTCTCCTTTAGCGCACAGTTTATAGGCTCACAGCACTAGTAGCTCTCTTTTAGTGGTTCCAGGTTTTACTACCAAGCTTATAACAGGTTACACGGAGTTTGTTTGGGTTTATACACCGCTAAATTTTAATCGTTTTAATCCCGTGGAGGGTCGATCCGGTACATGAAACACTATCGATTTGTAAAGATAAAATTAAAAAATAAAGTACCTTTTTTCAAACATCGTATTAATTTACGCATGTACGAAATTAATTTTGTTAAGAAAACGTCAGCTGAGCGAGTTCAATGACCTGTAGGTAGTTTGTACGCAACGCCGACTATTAACTACAGGTCATTGAACTCGTTCAGCTGACGTTTTCTTAAAAAAATTAATTTCGTACATGCGTAAATTAATACGTTTGAAAAAAAGGTACTTTATTTTTTAATTTTATCTTTTATTCTTTTAACGGTGTAGTACACCTGTTCTTATAAGTTGACTTATAGTCGTGTATAGAACGAAATTATGGGCGCAGTAAAGGCAAAGATGGCCTATAAAAGTGTTGCGTAAGTGTAAATATACTTGAGAATTCTTGGTGTTGTAAGTTACAGTTATAATCGCCTACAAGAAGTAATTATAAATCCACTATAAGTGTATAAGCCAGTAATAGTAATTTATAGAACTAAATGCACTTAGAACCACTTGTATTTGTTACTTGACCTTATAGGGGTTTATAAGTCAACTTTATGTGCTAATTTTAAGTGAATTAGTTCTACAGTGGTTTCTTCTAAGAGTAAGTGTACTTCGTATTAATGTGGACTCTTGTCTTAATTTCTATATAAAGGTTTCTTGTAAAACTATTAGTATCTAAAGATATCTTTTGAAGTCCGTTTAAGCTTTTAATATTTATCGCACCTTCACGGCCATTTTGTTACAATATGGCGTTACCTTAGGACTAACATTATTTTTAAACACAACTTAGTAAATACGCCGTGTTCAAAAGGCGAACACAAATTGAGATGTAGAGTCTGTCTAATAAGTTAAACGACTTGGGTAATTATTAGGATTTAATGAAATCCGATGTACTTAGTTAACACGGGTTCAATAATCAAGGTTGATTAAGAGATAGAGATCATTGTTAACTAACAGAAGAACCTTAAAAAAAAAATGGAATATAAGTATTTTTAGGGTTCCGTAGTCAACTAGGAACCCTTATAGTTTCGCCATGTCTGTCTGTCCGTCTGTCTGTCTGTCCGTCCTCTCTTAGTCTGTGTGACCGTTAGCACTAGAAAGCTGAAATTTGGTACCAATATGTATATCAATCACGCCGACAAAGTGGTAAAATAAAAATTGGAAAAAAATGTTTTATTAATGTAGCCCCCCTATATGTAAAGTGGGAAGTGATTTTTTTTTTAATTTCAACCCTAACGTGTGATAGGTATATTGTTGGATAGGTATTTAAAAATAAATAGGGGTTTACTAAAATCATTTTTTGATAATGTCAATAATTTCGGAAATAATCGCTCCAAAAGTAAAATCAATGTGTCGCCCCCCCCTCTAACTTTTGAACCATAAGTTTAGAAAATATGAAAAAAATCTGAAAAGTAGAACTTTATAAGGACTTTCTAGAAAAATTATTTTGAACTTGATGGAAAGAACAGTTTTTGTACAAAAAAGACAAAAGGGTTCTACAAAATAATTTCTGGACTAAGCTTATAGTATAATCGTATATGCAAGCATTTTTTTAAACTCATAAGTGGGTACACTTATTATGACGGACGGGAAACTACGGAACCCTACACTGAACGTGGCCCGACACGCTCTTGGCCGGTTTTTTTAAATGATTAAATATTATACAAAATTCCAAAGTCGGTTGACTTATTAGACAGACTATAAAACACAATATACTTCACCGAAAATATTCTTGCGTTTGCCGTGCTAACATGTATGCACATATAAATATTACGTGCGAAATACTTGTTAATACATTTTTATATAAAATAGATTAACTTATTTTTTAATTTTTATTTTTCTCCACAATCTCACAACACTACAATAAAAAGTTACAAATGTTTGAAGTAGCTAGTAATGAAAGCGCGGAGTACGTTACATGCCTGCCTGGTTCTATTAAATGCTCATAGTGAGCTTCGCGGGAGCAGATAGTTCTGCGTAGTCCAACTATAAGTGTATTATTGGTCTAAGTGGTGCTCATCAAGTCCACTATGAGTGTTTTATTGGCAAAAGTACGCGTATAAAATGGGCCCTTTTCCGTGGTTATAAACTTTTACTAGCCTGTTATAGTCCTGGCTCCGGTTCCACTACAAGACCACATTTTTTCTACAGATTGAAAACGGGTGCCACAAAGTGGTAATTTGAGTTTAGGAAAAAGATAGAAGTCGGCTGGAGCCATATCTGGCGAATATGGTGGCTGCTCGATGGTATTTGTTGAGTGTTTGGTCAAAAATTCGTTCACAATGATGGCCTTGTACGAATGCGCATTATCGTGGTGCAAATTCCAAGAATTTTCTTTCCACAAATCTGGCCTTTTTCGTCGAATTTGCTCTCTTAAATGCCGCATAACGCTCAAATAATATTCTTTATTTACCGTTTGACCTTCCGGTAAGAATTCCGAGTGCACCACACCGCGATAGTCAAAGAAAACAGTCAACATGACTTTGACTTTTGATCGACTTTGGCGTGGTTTTTTCGGTTTTGGTTCAGTTGGAAGGCGCCACTCCGAAGCTTGTTGACTTGTTTGCATGTCAAACTCGTAAACCCACGTCTCGCCGCCAGTAACAATGCGTTTCATGAATGTTGGGTCTAGCATGACCTCAGCGACTCTCATGCGATTGAGTTTTTGGAGAAAATTCAGATCTTTTGGGACTAGCCGAGAGGCAACATGTTTCATACCCAAATGATTAGTTAAAATGGTACGGATCGATTCGTGAGATACAGAAAGTTCGGCGGCTATCTCTCTCAAACTTGAATGAGGATTTTCAGTCACTATTTCCTTCACTTTTGCGATGTTAACTTCAGTTGCAGAGGTTGATGGCCTACCAGAGCGAGGCAAATCTTTCATCACATCTCGACTGCTTTTGAATGCTTTGTACCACTCATAAGCACGTGTTTTTGATAAAGTCGATTCACCGTAAGCCTTCTGTAACATTTTCAGTGACTCCGAACACGAAATTCCATTGGCGATGCAAAATTTAAGACAAACTCTTTGTTCGATGTTTTTGTCAATTAAAGTGCGTCTACTGAAAGCGTAACCTGGAGTTTTTTTTTAAAATTAAATTGGCAACATTGTTTTGCCGAAAAAAATCACGTTAAAGTCTATGGTTGCAATTGTCAGTTTTTGGAAACTGATGTTTATTTTTCAAGAATAATTGCTTAATTGTGGGAAAAACAATAATCAGTAACGTGCAAAAACTGCTACACACTATGGTTAATAAGTTCAAACAAAAACAAGAAGAGAAAGAAGGTGTTTTCAATAAAAACCAACATTGTTTACATACGATTTCTGATTTTTAAGTTAGTATGACGTTATAATCTTGATCCTTGTCGACTAATATTATTAGATAGTTATAATGATTTTTTTTCTTATATTTTTAGATAATCTGACATATTGCGAATTTCATAATGGACAAAAACATCGAACAAAGAAGGCTTTTGGTGAATCGACTTAATCAAAAACACATGCTAGTGAGCGGTAGAATGCGTTCAAAAGCAGTTGAGATGTAATGAAAGATTTGCCTCACTCTGTCTGGTAGTGCATGAAAGTCTGCAACTGAAGTTAAAATCGCGAAAATCCTAGTTCAAGTTTGAGAGAAATGCTGCTGCAGCAGCTGTTGAACTTTTTGTGTCTCACGAGTCGATCCGTATCATTTGAAACAATCACTGGAGTATAAAACATGTTCCCACTTGACTAATCCCAAAAGATCTGAATTTTCTATACGCTAAATCGATTCCAACCCAACAATCTTGAAACACATTAATAGTGTTGGTGAGACGTGATGAAGTTGAAATCATGTTGACTATTTTATTTGACTATCACGGTATTGTGCACTTGGTATTCTTGCCAGAACGCCAAATGGAAAATAAAGAATATTATTTAAATATTATATAGCGACATT
Organism: Mythimna ferrago; assembly: GCA_910589285.2. Lineage (NCBI taxonomy): Eukaryota > Metazoa > Arthropoda > Insecta > Lepidoptera > Noctuidae > Mythimna > Mythimna ferrago. The sequence continues at coordinate 18,355,986 of OU342673.1, read as the reverse complement.
TGAGAGATCAGATAAAATAAAATAATTTGGAATACTATCTAACATTTTGTGTGTTATTGACATTTACCATACACCCACTAAATAATTAAGTCTACACACATGTTTTTGACTAGGATTTAAGTTCTTGTACAACTATTCTAAAATTGTCATAAATACAAAAAATACTCTAGTATCAAAACTTTTTTCTCCTACTATTTCAATAATACCACATTCGAAATTTTTGGTTGTAACCTCCTTTTCTTAGGTCACGCTTTCATTAGACGGACTCTATGAAATTCGCAATACACACTAGATATGATATAACTAAAAACAGCACTGTATTTAATATAAATAACAGATGCAACTCAAACTCCGCGCCAAAATGGAAAACAGTTGTGTCAATCTAGCAACAACAAAAAAATCTAAAATTTGAATTTGGAACCATAAACAAATCATCCATTTCCGATAGTTTTTTGACTGAATGTAATGGAAATTCGCGGCGAGAACTGAATTCAATTTCGGAAACGGCGTTTAAAAAATGTCCGTTTTGATTGGATTATTCGTTGGCGTAAGTGTATCGTTTCTGAAGGGGGGCATAGGTACTTTGAAGGTGATAAAATAAATTTGGATGAATAACAAAAATTTTGTGTATTATTGACCTTTTCCCGGTACTTTCTTGACAGAGTAGTAAATACGACTATTGACCGGCCGTTCTGACGTTCACCTTTGAGGCGGGTTTTCATAAACATTCATGAGGTTAGTTTTATGAGACTGGTTCAGTTTTTTTTTTAATTTTAATTGATGTAAATCAGTTCTGGACTGTGGTGTCTATGTTTGTGTGTTTTTAATTGACACTGGTGTTTGTAGATTTTAATAAGATCAACTGTAAGGATTGAGCGCGAGTCGTCGACGTGTTCCACGCGCACCTCCAAGAGTTGTCAGTAAAATCGTAGGGGCCCAGTAAGACCGATACTAACTAGGGCCGCGGGATTTAAAAAAAAAATCATGGTCCTAGAACTCAAAGAAAACTCAAAAAAAGATAAAGAAAATTAGTAGAAGGGTGCTTACTTTCTCAGAGTAGCAGATCATCTGTTTTCCTCCGCCAGGCTGAGGGGCCGGCACGGGCCGGTACCGAGCCGGTGCTGGGCACAGAGTCTGAAACAGATATAGAGAAGCCATTCATATAAACTGCACCGTAACTAAATACTTATATTAACGACACATATTACTTGTCTATTCTTTAAGGCTATTAGTCCAAGATCCTAAGGCCGCCAGACGTCACGTATTTTCTGACGAACAAAATGTGGACGATTGAGTACTGAGACAATGCTCAAGCATGAGAATTTAGTACGTGAAGTTATGTCATTTTTTTGGGAGCTTTAAAGCGTCTGTTAAGCAATACGGCCGACGGAATGTGTCTGGGAGTATTGGCGACTTGATTTTAAAGATATTGCCTACAAAATACGTAAAAATCAGCTTTAAGAATTTACGTGAGGTACTTAAGTAATAATTTTATGTACCTTGATTACCTGATACCTGAAAATTGGCCGTCTATGCAAGCTAGCAGGTAGGCATGCGTTCTTAGTACATACTAACAGTACTCAATCGTCCACATTTCGTTCGTCAGAAAATACGTGATGTCTGGCGGTCCTGGGATCTTACTCTATATGTTTTCTATGTCGGATACATTTTCATCGACTGTTTGACATGTGTGACAGGAATAATCCAGCTGATCAAGAGTGTGGTCTTTTCTACTTGAGGTACTTTTTAGGTACCTACTTACATTTTTTTGGTGTAATTATATTTTTTATGAGAATGGTTGAATAATAAAATATTACAGAACACCCGCCATATTGACCTCAAAATGGCGAGTGTACCTTAATTTTGAAAAAATAATCATTCTTAAGGAGGTATGAATATTTTAGAGCTAGGTACTGAATAGAGAGAATAGAAGGCTGGGCACGAACGTGTTTTAGGAACCAAATGGTGGCATGAGGCGACGTGCGCGGGGCGGAGGTCTAAGCTAGAGATTGATTCTATGTGAGTAGAATACGGAATGTCGACGCACAAAATATCGATAAATCCTAATACGATGCTACAAAGTTGCGATGCACGCTACGGCGAAAGATCGTCTCTGCGAAGCCACTACACTTCGATGCACGTTACCGCGATAGATCTTCACTGCGATACTACTTGACTTCGATGCACGTTACCACGAAAGACTCACTGCGATACCACTTCGATGCACGATACCGCGAAAAACTACGGAGCAACTTGGCTTCGATAATCTATTGCGAAACACCGTTACTGAGAAACTATTACACTTCGACATCCCTGCTAGTCTTTGGGTAAGCTTGTCATATTAGCTAGGTATCTACATTTATTTTATTTATTTATTATATTATCACTTATCAGAACGAAAGGATGTTTTGAATGGGCCTAAAAAAAATATAAACCAAAACGTAAAGTGAACAAAATAATATAGTATTCCATAATGGTTTGTGCAGTAGATAATAAACAATCATAATATTACTTATATATCTAACTCTGTATTTATGTCAAGTTGATTAAGTAAATATACCTACTTATAATGTGATTAATTATACATAATTATAAGCCAAGTGTTTTTCGCGGTAACGTGCATCGAAAGTTAAGTAATGTCGCAGTGAAAGTCTCGCGGTAACGTAGGTACATCGAAGTCAAGAAGTATCGCAGTGAAGATCTATCGCGGTAACGTTCATCGAAGTGTAGTGGTTTCGCAGAGACCGTTTTTCGCCGTAACGTGCATCGCAATTTTGTAGCATCGTATTAGCATTTATCGATATTTTGTGTGTCGACATTCCGTATTCTACTTATCTATGGAAACCCAATCAACCCTTTATTCATTAAAATATCGGAATCGATTTTTTCTATTTGAAATTTATGAATGTTTGTATATAGAGTCCGTTTAATGAAAGCGTGACCTGAGAAAAGGAGGTTACAACCAAAAATTTTGAATGTGGTATTATTGAAATAGTAGTTTTCTCCTACTATTTCAATAATACCACAGTATTGAAACTAGAGTATTTTTTGTGTTTATGACAATTGTATAATAGTTGTTTATGAACTTAAATCCTAGTCAAAAACATGTGTGTAGACTTAATTATTTGGTGGGTGTATGGTAAAGGTCAATAACACACAAAATGTAAGTTATTATTCCAAATTATTTTATTTTATCTGATCTCTCAAATGTCGCTATATAATATTCAAATAATATTCCTTATTTACCATTTGGCCTTCTGGCAAGAATACCAAGTGCACAACACCGCGATAGTCAAATAAAATAGTCAACATGATTTCAACTTCACGTCTCGCCAACACTAATAATGTGTTTCAAGGTTGTTGGGTTGGAATCGATTCGTTTTAGCATAGGTAGAGAAAATTCAGATCTTTTGGGATTAGTCAAGTGGGAACATGTTTTATACTCGAGTGATTGTTTCAAATGATACGGATCGACTCGTGAGACACAAAAAGTTCAGCAGCCATCTCTCTCAAACTTGAACTAGGATTTCAGTCACTATTTCCTTCACTTTCGCGATTTTAACTTCAGTTGAAGACTTTGATGCACTACCAGACAGAGTGAGGCAAATCTTTCATTACATCTCAACTGCTTTTGAACGCATTCTACCACTCACTAGCATGTGTTTATGAATAAGTCGATTCACCAAAAGCCTTCTTTGTTCGATGTTTTTGTCCATTATGAGATTCGCTATATGTCAGATTATCTAAAAATATAAGAAAAAAAAATTATCATTATATCCTAAATATAACTATCTAATAATATTAGTCGACAAGGATCAAGATTATAACTTCATACTAACTTAAAATTCAGAAATCGTATATAAACATTGTTGGTTTTCATTGAAAACACCTTTCTCTTCTTGTTTTTGTTTGAATTTATTAACCATAGTGTGTAGCAGTTTTTACACGTTACTGTTTATTGTTTTTCCCATAATTAAGCAATTATTCTTGAAAAATAAATATCCGTTTCCAAAAACTGACAATTGCAACCATAGACTTTGACGTGATTTTTTTTGGCAAAACAATGTTGCCAATTTAATTAAAAAAAAAAAAACTCCAGGTTACGCTTTCAGTAGACGCACTCTATGAGATATTGAACGAAATAGATTTACAAACATAGTGAATGTTGTCGTTAGTAAACGAGATTGAATTGAATAGGTATAAATATATTTTTCATTACTACTACATACTCTGAAAGTAGGTCTGAAGTTGCCTGAGGAGCGGGCTGAAAGTGATACTTTTCATCCCTAGGGAGTTTTACTTTACAACTGACAGCTGTCAAATTATTAAAAAAAAACTAGGTAGTTCTATCTTTACATTTCTATTGAACCATGTTCCAATTTTCCATACAGCCATCATTTTAAATCACAGCGCGATATAAAATTGAAATAACTTGTAGACAAGTATTAATTAAATAATGTTATATTTTAAGTGATTTATTTGTTCAACTGTTTCTTTAAAACACTTTATTTTTAAAAGATTACAATTAATTTCTAATTTTTCATTAATGAGGCTGAATAGCTGGCCGGCCGCAGAAAAAAAAAAACAAAATGGCGGGGAAGGGGCAATCGGTCGTTGGTTTTTTCGAGTTTTGTTTACATTTCCGTACAGCAGAGATTTGTATTAACACGATAAGTTCATCAGATTAAAATAGTGATTTAACACCTAATTTCATAAGAGAAGAGGCTAAAGCCACATAGTGGAACCTTTTACCGCCTATATCCGAAGAAAGATACCTACCTAAAATCATAGGTATGACGACTCAGGTTTTACAAACATTTTATTTTATGTTTACTTTCCTTGTATTTATTCGTAATGAAAAGCACAGTGTTTACCTCGGGGTGAAAGTAATTTATTTCGTCAATTCCCGAATTGAGTTACGAAGATTTTTCTTTGCGATGGATCTACAAATTTTGCAGTTTTCTGATTTTTCCCTGTAGGTACTTGTTCTATGAGAACTTGATTCATGCCAAATTTCAGGATTTAAGGTCAACGGGATTTACCCTATGAACTTTGATTTCCTTGAGTATCGAAATATACGTTTTTTTGCGACATAAACGGCCGTATCTTTTTTTTTCGTTAACTCAGAAGTCTTATTTTTTGACAACTTCAAGAGACCGCAGACCTGAGTATATGGTTCTAATTTTAACTCGATACCTCTAAGCGTTTTCGAGTTAAAGGGTGTTAACAGATAAACGGACGGACAACAAAGTGATCCCAAAGATCTTGTACCTATACGAGATGGTCCCTTACAGGCTAACTAGATTGATTACGCAATATTACAAATTCTGAAGTGTACTTTATTTTCAATGTCATTAAGTTCATATTTTTCATTGATTAGCAAAAGGGAAAAAATGTACCGAGCAAGACAACGAGAAAGTGGTAGTGTGTCCCATTTTTACCTTTATATTTTACTAGGGTAACATTAAAGCTATTAGGTACAATATTCCAGTCAGTAATGATAGACCGATCCCAGTCAGTGATAGAATCATTTTCGTTGGAACTGGGTAAGTGGTCGTTGGTAGTACCTATATGTATAGGAAGTACAGCGGTTTCCTCATGCTATTTTTCTTTACCGGTTCGTGTTTTCATTTAAATGTTCATCATCATTTCAATCGAAAGACGTCCCCTGTTGGATATAGGCCTCCCCCAGGTGTCGCCACAATTAACGGTTTGTTACTCTTTCACGCAAAAACTTATAAACGGATGAATTTAATGATAAACGTTGCAATAATATAGCTTATAACCTATATTTTTGCTAAGTTTCATCACGTGAGCTAGTTCAATAAATAGGCTACTAAAAATAAAAATGCGAAAGTTTGTGAAGATGGATGGAGGTACCTACTTGTATGTATGGATGCGTCGCGCAAAAACTACAAGACGGATGAACTTAATCATAAACATTGCAATAATATAGCTTATAAGCTATAACTTTGCAGTTTCATTAGGTGAGCAAATTCAGCCAGTAGGATATTTTTTATTACAGGGTGAAGCCGCTGGAAGAAACTAGTCTAACATAATTTCAAAATATCAAGATGTAGGTAACAGTCGCACTATAATGACGTCACAATGTTGCTCACATAACAAAAACGATATTTATCTACAGCAGCGCCCTCAAATCCCACGATTGTTTACTTTCCACATAGACTATAATAGCATAAAATTTTTTTTGTGGACCTTAATGTTTCGGACTTTCGGGTGATTTACCTGTAGCTGAAGTGCATGCGTGTAGTGCGCTCGCTGCGGCTGCGCAGCTGCCGGCTGCGGGGTGCTCGCGCCACTACGGACCTGCTGCTGGTAGTACGTGTGCATGCGGTTGTCTGAAACATCAAAACACAATGTTATAGTTAAAAATGTACAGGAAACCTAAAGGAATTTAAACTTGATTATTTTCCTTGACTGACCTCATTCTTACAATGACCTTCACAGTTTCAAATAGATGGTATGGTAGTAATTATTAAATTAAAACGTGTTGCCATGAGTACCTATTTTATTTAGATTTTGGTGGGAGAATTTTTCTACTTCAAAAAGAGGATAGCTAGTCAGGTTTTAGGGGCCCCCGAGCCTGGAGGCTCCAGGACACTGCCCCGCCTAGCCCTTCGGTAGCTACTCCATTGTACTTACGTAGATAGGTACTGAGGAACCAAAACCTGCTTCGCCGTTTTTAACCGACTACAAAAAGAAGGAGGTTCTATGTTCGGCTGAATGTGTTTTTTTTTTATGTACCTATGTTCACCGATATATACCGACCGATAGAACCGACCGGTAGACCGATTTTGAAAATTCTTTTTTTGATAGTTTATGCTTCCACGTTGGTCCCAAATATTGTTATGATCTGATCATGAACTTCGAAAATATGGAACAGAACTCCTCATAGAATCACAGCAGAACTGTGGTTACAAGTAAAGTTGCTTTGTTTATTTGTTTATAAGTTTAGTCGATGACTGACTGTCAGAAAAGGGGGGGGGGATGTATTCAACTGATCTGACGATGAAGCCAGAAGGAAAAAAATTAAATTAATGTAATCTAACCGTGTTTGGGATTATTAGAATCGTTATGAGATGCACTGTGGCTATAAGTTATTGAAGTTCTCCTTCTTTTCGAAGTCGATTTTCGAAATCATAGGTAGGTTACGACGACTCAGGTTTTGCAAACTTTTTTATTTGCACTTTCATTGTTTCGTTATGAAAAGCACAGTGTTTACCTCAGGGTGAAAGTAAGTACATAGCTTATTTAGTCGACCTTGCCACGCTCGCCCGCCAACTCCTTCTTGGGACGAAGTTCTGAGTTATTTTCACCCCTTGGGTAACAATATAATATTGCACTTTTCACTGTTTTATTTCTACGTTGAAGTCGGTTGTATTTTATTTTGTAAAAAGTTTATTTTTTTTATGTTGTAGATTCAGCGCTCGGATCTGAACGATTGTTTTGTGGGCACATAATACAAAAACGATTTTATCCAAAGAAACATCAGCTCGGTGAGCTTAGCCAAAAGTAGAGGGACCAGTTTATGAATTGAGAATTTGAAGTTTATGAACTTGTGGAACTGTATTGCCAAAGTTTGACGTATTTTCAGGACAAACTAGGATGTGACAATTAGGTAGCTTAACTTCAAATTGTTTCAAATTCAGAAATTGGTAGGTAATTATTCAAAGAGAAACGGTTAACTTACAATCATTGGCCTGCTGCCACTGCTGCTGCTGCTGCGCACCGTAGTCAGCATGGTGCTGGTAGTGATAGTGCGTGCTATATGGCAGGTACAGCAGCTGATGGTGGTTCCTGATTGGAGGAGGCGACTCGGGGCGGCGGCAGCGTGGAACAGCGCGCACCGGCGAAGTCTGCTCCGAGCTTGTCTGAGAGCTGTACAGCTCCTGACTGCTGTCTGAGCACCTGTAATGGGTAAGTCGAAGATGAGTTGGTGTTGTGTTTTATGGCCAAAAATCCTGCGCCGTCCCATACAAAAGTACTCCGTTGCGGTTACTCGTGCGGGGCATCCGTCGCGGGAGCCGGGCTACGTAATAATATATTAAATTTTCCATCGACAGGACTACATTAGTGACACTGTGTATACACGTTTTACGCAGTTTCAGCCCTTATGATTAGATAAGAGTAGAGATGAACCCAGTCTCAAAAAGCCACATTTATTAATGGCACATCGGTGTCTAGTCGGCCATTAGTCGCAGAATATTCTAAATTGTCTATACTTAATGAGCTACAGAACATCGGGAAATAAAAGCAATAATTCGCTAGTGCTTCGTAATGATACGTTTTTGTTTTTTTAATTATAAATTGTTTTACAAGAATAGTGAAAAATTAAATAAAGACGGACCAACTAGTTCGCCAATTAAGATCCGACTGGTTGTCTAGTTGCCACATCTCTAGTTATGACTACTATCAATAAATTAGCTGTTGATAGCGTGACATTTAGCTTCTTCCTCATGAACCTAGTGGACAGAAACATTTTCTTACCCGATATTAGCATAGAGAGAGCAGTTCCTATACATGGTCTCTTGTTGCTGCCGTTGCTGCTGATAATGCGCATACGTCGCCATGTTCTGCGCATGCGCATAACATGCATCCGAGTGCTGCTGGGGCACAGGGGTGCTCTGGCATGGTCGCGCAGTCATATAGTCGGATGACTTCGACCTGATAACCGGAAAATTGCTTTTTTATCTGTAAACTTTAACACCTTCCTGACAAATTCTGGTGGTACTTTTAATAGTTTCATTATTACTAAATATTAGCAGTCGCAATAAACTACACGCGAGCATAAAAATTCCATATCGCAATCGAAAATTAAACCCTTGATCAAGCAGCCAGCAACACAATACGTTATAACTTTAAATAATGGTACTAAACGTAAACTCTAGCGCATCTTACCAGTTAGAATTGGCACTGGCTCTGCTTTGAGGCCTTGAGTTAAGGTTGGCCTCAGAGTAATATGGCCAAGAATAGTTCGAGTTTGTGCGTTGGCATGCGTGCGACGGCATTTGCTGCGGAGTGGTGCCCGGGGATGGTTGCAGCTCGCTCTGCATCTGTTGAAGTATTTCGTCCGACGCCCCGAGTTGCTGCTTTATAGCAATACCGCGAACGGCTGGCCGACGATGGAAACCTAAAATACATAGATAATAATAGTTAATATTTCACAATCTAGTTCCAAACTAAGCAGAGCATGTGCTATGAGTAGACAATTAATAAACTTACTTATATATTTCTACTTACATACATAGGTACCTATTACAGACAAATTAAACCCCAAACACAGAACAAATGACCGTGCTTATCACACAAACATTTGTCTTGGGTGGCAATCGAAACCACGACTTCCGGTATTGCTGTCAGGGGATCCAAAAGTAAAAAAAAAAGATAATGAGATGTTTATAGGCGCAAGAATATTAAGTTTTCAATGGAAAACAGTTTTTAATAACGAGCTGTTCTAGAGCGGTATAGTAGGTACCTACCTAGCTAGATATTAATCAAGACCGTTTCAAAGAGTTCAAACACGATGGGGCTATCTTGTTATGGCTACTATCCGGCTCCGTCGTCAGATCAGCTCCATGGCATCAGTAAAGTCATCCAAGTTTTGAACTTTTTTTGAACATTTCAGCTCAATCAGATAGGCCTCAGACCAACCAAAAGGAGTTAGGTATCAAAATCCATTTGCAAGATTTACCCTAATATATAAATGATAATGGAAAAATCTAAAATCGAATATAGGTAAGTATTTTTTTAATGATTAAATATTATACGAAATTCCCAAGTCGTTTGACTTTTTAGACAGACTATACTAGTAAACCAGGCATAAGTGCCCCAGTGAAGTCTCACTAAATAATATTCATAAACAGCAAAATTATCAGCGTTTGTTTATATCCCAAAATGTCACTCAATTTATAAAAATATTGTACCGGCTATTGATAAATGAATGAATAATGGCGATCAAAATAGAAAAACAACTGCGCGTAGTATTTTCTATTAGCAATTGTTATGAATGATTGATTCAATTATGAATTTACCAATTACTACCAATTTTCGTGTACAATTTTGGGATTTTTTTTTTGTTTTAATTTTGACTACAAAATATAATCCGTATCTAACGGGTACGGATAGAGCCCCATTTTTTTTTTGTACTAATTATTAAAAAATAGGGGAATACTTATAGCTACACCTTTGGCTAAATCTTGGGAAATACATACGTGATTGTAAATACTTAATTTTATATAAATTTACCGTAATCATCGTGCTCATCATCGCTGCTAACTGGTTGTGACTCCTGGCCGTAGCGCTGTCTAAGTCGTTCAGTCCTTGGAGCTGTGGCTCTAGCAAAAGCAGCCAGGCCATCATCACCTTCACCAGCCCCTATATTCACAAATAAACATCTTAGCTGCTGACGTACGACCTATTACTTGTTGTTCTGCAGCCGAACCGAAACAAACTCAGTGGTCAAAGTCTCTTTTAAAGTCCATACAGTAAATATGTAATGGTCAAATAATATGAAAACCATACAGGTTAGTGTCTGAGAAAGTCTTTTGAGTAAAGAACCACACAGATTTGAGTGGACATGCAAGCATTTGTCAGTATTCGTATAGCTCAACTCAGGACTACTGAGAAGCTCAACGATTTGACGAACAATGCCAAGGAAAGAACATTTGGGTAGGCCGCAGAAATACTCAAACTACCAGACATACGACAAAATAACTGAAAAGAAAAAAATGATCCACATAATCCTCATATACAGGGTGTGGCGTAAATAGTGGTCCAACGTTAACAGGTCGATATACCATATATTCAGCTATCACATACCACAATTTAAAATCTCTTTTTACTCAGGTCTCAGAATATCTTTATAAATAGATCTTTATATTTTTTTGAAAAACTACTCCTTGCGACACTAATTTGGCTCTAATTTCAACAAAAAACTTTGTGTCTTACTGATGAATACGCAAATAACTGTTTTACTGTAAACTTAAAAATATTAAAGAAAAAAATTGTTTATTTCAAATTTTAACTATAGTCTTCAGATAATCACTAGACTTTGGGCGCGAATGGTGTAAAAGAAATGTACTTACCACACTGTCGATGCCCATTATTGAAAAAATATGTCCATTATTTATGCAGATTCTAATGTAGTATAAAAATAACTGATGCCATGATTAAAATTAAAAAAAGTTATTGAGATTTAATTTGAAAAGGAGCTGAATTTGAAAAAAATACATTATTTAATGTAAGTACGTTATCGATGTTGCAAAATATTTTGAACTTAACTAGAAGTAGTTTCTTAGCTTTTACTGGAGAATATAAACTTCACCTTATGAAAAAAAAAACATTCCTAATTTCTTTCGCTAAACATTCGATATTTTGAACACTTGACGTATTGAGTGTTCGATTTATGAACCTTTCGATGTTATGAACGTTCGAGTATTTAGATGTTCGATTTAAAGAGTTCGATTTTATTGATGTTCGACTATATGGCATTCGATTTGGCGTAGTACACCCTAGAAAAACATATTGAGACTGATGGACAGTAGAGGCTTAAAATAGGCTTCTGTTTATTTACCCACCGGATACGGAACCCAAAAAATTACAACGGAGTTCCAGATAAAAAAGTGGAAAAGTACCTGGAAAGTAACTTTAATTTTAGAAGTCGGCGTCAAATAACGGAGAAACAAAACCAGTAGGTAGGGCCGACTTTGTTTACTTGGAAGTTCATTGTATTTTTTTATACTTGAAAATTTTTAAAGGGTTAGAATTTCGTTTTAAGAGTTCTCGGGGATCACTTTCAAGGTAACCAGGTAAACCTGACGAATAAAGAAATAATGATTAAAGTCGTTCTATCCTGTAGGTGCCTAACCAACAAATTATTCGTTGAAGGATCGGTGAACGAGTAGGTAAAAAAATCAATCAACCCTTATTTCACTACCTTCCGATTGAATTTCATTTATAATTTCTGTGAGGCCACGATATGTGTAATGTCTATTTAATTTAGAAAATAAATACCTACACAATCCGACTTGAGAATCTTTCATTTTTTTCATCGACAAATTTTTTAACTTAGCTACGATACCTACCTATAGTTACTAGGTAGGTAATGATAGGTTTAGCTTTTGTCACGACGATAGTTCTTAAAATAGTGAGTGAACGAACTATTTAGTTTAAATGTAGGGTAGGTACATAGAACGTGTCGCCACGAGTAAATAAACTTCAGATATAGAGCGACCAATGGCAACCGATCAATTGCGTACATCCGTGTGTACAACTGGACACTCTTACACGACTGTTTCGTTCGTGTAGGACACCCACGTTAAGGCCTACGCAGACCGGGACAGCATGGCAAGGTATTTAAATTTTTACTAACGGACATTCAAACGTATCTGTATAGAAATACATATTATAATAATAAATAAATTGCAATGCTTTAAAATGATGCCGTGGCATCGAAAGGGATTTAATTGCACGGCATTGAAAGACGCGCTCCGGGCTGCCGGGGCGGGATGCCGGGGCGTAAGTACTGCGGTAAGAAACGGCATGCCAAGGACTACGGCGCTCGTTTTGGCATACCGCGGAGGCCTGTGCACCTTCTTCGTCTGCAATATTCGATATCAACACCAAATCCCAATTTACCATATTAAAACTGAGGCACATCAACACTCAATCAAACGCAACTGAAGTGTATCGAGCAGCAGGAGCTGCTGAGGCGTGCTTTGTCGTGCCGCGGCAAGGCGCTGGAATGCCGCAATATCTAAGCGGTAATGTTTGCTGGCTGACGGCAAAATCCCTTACCATGCCGACCCGGTTTGCGTAGGCCTTTGAAGTAATAAGTGTCATACGTCCTATATTTTTCTAGTGATTTATGGTCACTGCGACATGTATACCTACGCGAGATGAGTTTTACAAACAGATGATACTACAGCTGTTTGAATGGATAAGGATGTAAATATTTTGGCTGCAGGAATCTTCGAAAGAGTTATCATGACCCTGAACTTAAAGGATTACTGAAGGAGCACAGGGGCCATACAGTGACGTGTTAAAACGTTAGTCGTGCGAGCGACAAAGAAGGATGGACACCCTATTTACTTAGCTCTTTTTTGTACTTAGGAAAATCATCAAAAACTGGTAGGAAACTCTGCGTCCTTTGGCGGAGCAGGAGAGTGTCAGACTTTTACTGACTAAAAACCCACTCCTGTTCCTTCGTTGCCTTCCGTACCGGGGCCGAATCTTCCTTTCAGAAGCAGACCCTTGGGCCCCAGTAGGCTTCGACCCTGCTGGGTCCCTATGTTTTGCTGGCAAATCATTGAGGCGCGCGTGGACCAATACGCGCCGTCGACGTCTTAGGCTCCGTCCTTAACTCATAGCTCACCTACGGTGGCCGGAAATTCAAATCGGGATCGGAATCCACGCATGCGGCCTCCTCCTTTGCTAGCATTACTGCTTTGCAAAAGGAGGCGACCGCCTGCCACTCCTCGCTTCGGACCATGGCCTGTACCACTCCCTATATAGCTGCATCTCTTCAACGGTTCAGTTTCGATCGTAAAATGGATCGCGTGTGAGCTCGTAGTAGGGCCTCAGGTGGGTTTTAGCGAGTAGTCTGACACGCTGTCGCTCTACTCACAGCAGTAGAAAATGTTTGGTAGAAAATGTTTAATAACCACTTAAAAAAAAAGAATGTAAATAATTGCAAGATAGACAGACATTTTAAAGAAGATTTTACTAATATTTTAAATGTAAATGCATTTGGTAAAAATAATATTTACGAAGCGTGTTGTTGATTGCGTGTTGCATGTTGTCAGTGATAACATATGGCTCTGAAACGTGGTCACTCACAATAGGCCTCATCAGAAGGCTTAAAGTCACTCGAAGGGCAATGGAAATCCGAAATGAAGATATCCGGATCGAATCCGAAATGAAGATATCCGGAAGACGAAGCGACGAAGCTCCTTCAAGGTGGACCGAATAGCTGGTAAAGGTTGCGGGAATCCGATGGATGCGAAACGCCCAGGACCGTTCATTGTAGCGACACTTGGGGAAGCCTATGTCCAGCAATGGACGTCTTTCAGCTGAAATGACGATGATATTTACGATTAAAACAAACAACTCGTTAACCCCTAACTTCTATACATGTACTTACCAGCTTAGGTACCTACCTAATTCAAGTTCAATCTCACTATACTTAAGTAGTTTGGAAGGTAAACTTGAAGGAACTACGGACCAAGTTCGCTTGTGCGGTAAGTTCACAAGTACTAACAGCACTGCAGATAGCGATACGAATAATAAATTGAAGCTGTTTTATTTCAGTTTTATTCCCAAACACCGTACACAGTAGCCGCAAGCTAAATGTAAGCTTAATAAATAAAACTGTCAATTTTTTGAGCGTACGCTTTTCAAATAACTAAATACAGCATAAATTGTAACCGCAATTCTCTTATATCGATATCACTCGATTATATTGTATGAATATTAATATTATATTTGTAAATCGGATCTCCAATAATTAATTAGTAAAAGCTGATTGTAGTTAAAAGTATATTTTCCGTTTATTTTTTTGTGATTAAGGGAGAAAATGGTGTTTCATTTTTGGTCTACCGAGCGACAATAAATTTCGTTGATATTACAGGTTAAATAGACAAGGCTATTTTACGATCCGGTCATGCCTACGCATGTTAATTACTAAGTTACCTTTGCTTATCAACTTACCCCTGCTTAATAACTAAAATAGTTACGTACACTTACCTACATAATATAAGACAAAACAGCTCCAAATAGGTGCGATTTTCTATAAGGTCAGGCCAGAGCTGAGGCCCTACTACAAGCCTTTAACGCGATTCATTTGACGACCTTAACTGGACTGTTAAAGGGAAAGCTATACACCGCTAAATTTTAATCGTTTTAATCCCGTGGAGGGTCGATTCGGTACATGAAACACTATCGATTTGTAAAGATAAAATTAAAAAATAAAGTACCTTTTTTTCAAAACTCGTATTAATTTACGCATGTACGAAATTAATTTCTCTATAAAAACGTCAGCTGAGCGAGTCCAATGACCCGTAGGTAGTAGTCGGCGTTGCGTACAAACTACCTACAGGGCATTGGACTCGCTCAGCTGCCGTTTTCTTAAAGAAATCTCGTACATGCGTAAATTAATACGAGTTTTTGCTTATAATAAAGAAATATAATATAGTACCTAATAATATTATATATTTAGCTAATGTAGATTAAAATTAACTAAGTCTCGGTTAAAAGAAGCAAAAAAAACCGTTATTCATGTGTAAAGTTTTCTTTACAAACCGTACTTTCATTTGATAGACACAGGTCATTGACGTCCCTATCTTATTTTAAAGATCTGTGTTGACTGTTGGGCGACTTACAGACCTGACCGCTTACCCGGTGTTCCTGCGACTACGTCCGGCGCGGGCGCATCGTTGTGCTCCTGTAGGTCCAGGTTAGTGGCCGACGATGCTGATGTGCGGTCTCCAGGGGGAACATAGTAGAAACCTTCGTGGTGGGCGGCGCTACCCACGCAGGCGGTCAGTGGCGCTAGAGTTGACAGGAACTGCCGTCTGGGCTCCGACTTCGGCTGTGGGACCAACCATAATGATAATAATATTTATATATTGACTTTAGGGTATCAGTTTTAGTACCTAATATGGGTCAAACTATTTAATTATAATACTTCACGTACTTATCAGAAGAGTACAAAGGTGGACTTATAAAAAAGTATTATTTAGACAACACAGGTACAGGTAAAGGAGGTATATTATTACACAGCAACATAATATTTATTTGATCGTTTTCAAGGATATACATATATTATTTTAATTAAAGACAGACGAAACGTTAGCAATGAATTCCTAATATGTGTAAAAGAACAAAATGTTAAAAACATCTCACACTTATAAGTGAGTCCAACATTAATACAAAGCCAAGTCAAAGCCATTTATTTGCATGAAATGCGGTACAAGAGATGGTAACATATAATTTATTAGTGCAGACACATTTTGCCATGAGTTGGCATGCAAGTATTAAAATAAGTTATGTGATGCTCATAGTAAGCAAAACTACAAAATTTGTCACAAATTATCCTTTAAAGAAATATATTAAAACCTACTGAATTCAGGACAATAAAATATTTTTTTTTTTAACAAAATAAAAACTGTGTTCAGATTAACAATTAGTGTTATTTTAAACCAACACAATATTAAGTTGTAATGGTGATGCCATGCCATTACGACGCGAGTATTCAGAGCGAACAGAGACCCCGCCCCTGAGTGCCTCCAAAAATAACGGTCGCACAGCGATCATCTGCTACCGTGCACAGCAACGCTCTCGGGAGCCCTTTACAATCTCCTCAGAGATGTCCTTGTAGCCTAACAGGCGTTTTACAGAGCAGCTTCCGGGGACCACCCACTTAAATAAGAGGGTGAAGCTGCTCTGTGAAACGCCAGTGGTCACATGACCACTTTAAATAGGATATGGGTCATTTTTGATGGTGTCACCAAAGTAGTATTAGTGAGATAAAAATCCCAGACTCCCTGATCTTTTCCCCAAAAGCCCAGGCGCCTTATGAAGATTTGCCCCCGATAACAAAAAAGAATGTATTCCAACCTTTTTAAATGTAACTATACGCTTTGCGATATAGAGAGAAGATGAAGTAAAGCAGGACCCGTGTAGTACATAAACATGCATGCTCTCTGTACTGCATTCTTGCTTCACAATATATAACCGTTAATATTTTTAGAATACTGTTCTATAACATTTTCAATGTAGCTAAGGCGTAAACACGTTGATCAAAATTTTCTCCAAGACCGACAACGTGCCTGGCGCTTTGAGAATATTTCTGTTGTATTTGTATGGCATCGCATAAGACCTCGTGAAAATTGGAGAGGCAGTAAAAGTTTGAAATTGCCACAGCTTTAATCAAGTTGAATTAAGTCCAGAAAAGGAACTGGCATTAAAGCCTTTCTGTGTATTCCTAGAGAAAAGTAACCACATACCCATAAGAATTAGTATCGTAATAAAGTTATAGAGTTCATTTCTCGTAAAGTGCTCTTTAGCTCTTTAAATTATAATACTCGCGTACTGGTTTCAAATTGGCAGTTGAACGAGCGGTGTACCCATAGGGAGAGATTTTTTTTTTGTGAGAAAAGTTTTTGACTTAGTTAATAAGTTGTTTGAGAAGAAACATGGATCAGTGGTCTTGTGTATGGGCTTTAGGTACATGATAATTAATTGCGTTAATCCAGAGTCTGGTACCTGGAGCTGTGATTTTTGCAAGTAGATTAAAACTACTTTTTAGCTTTGAGTAAAATTTCTATACGTATATAGATTTCCAGTATTCCAAATTTTGGTACCTATTCTATAATTAGATTCCTTTTTAACCCCCGTCGGAAAAGAGGCGTGTTATAAGTTTGACGTATCTGTGTCTGTGGAATCGTAGCTCTTAAGCGAATGGACCAATTTTGATGCAGTTTTTTTTTTCTTTAAAGCTGACGTTATCGAGATACAATTTATGAAGATCTGTTCAGGTATTCAAGGTCATCAGCTCGTTTGTTAGCTGTGGCAGGGATCTTAATGGATAAAAACTTTAATAATCAACACATATATGTGACCTAATGTTTGAAATATTCATGTAGATGCCGGCACTATCAAGCTGGTCTGATGATGGAGGTCAGAGGTAAGAGACGTAACCTTGGTTTGCCTATTAATAAACCCGTCCAGTTTCGGCTCATTTAGATTTATCTTAAAAATTGTTCTGTTCGTTTCTCATGACGACGAGGACCTGAAGAGGAAGACCTGATGCTAGTACTGGGAAGTGGCTGATGGAATGCCTGCTAGTAAACCCGTCGAGTTTGGACTCATTCGATTCGTCTTAACCAGTTTTAAACATTTTTCATAATGACGAAGACGGAAGACCTGATGCTAGCATTGGGAGGTGGCTGATAGAATCCTGGAATGCCTTCTAGTAAACACATCGAGTTTGGGCTTATTAACTTCGTCTTCATCAGTTCTAAATATTTTTCATGATGACGAAGACCTGATGCTAGAACTGGGAGGTGGCTGATGGAACCCTGGAATGGCTTCTAGTAAACACATCGAGTTTGGGCTTATTAACTTCGTCTTCATCAGTTCTAAATATTTTTCATGATGACGAAGACCTGATGCTAGAACTGGGAGGTGGCTGATGAATCCCTGGAATGGCTTCTAGTAAACACATCGAGTTTGGGCTTATTAACTTCGTCTTCATCAGTTATATTTTTCATGATGACGAAGACCTGATGCTAGAACTGGGAGGTGGCTGATGAATCCCTGGAATGGCTTCTAGTAAACACATCGAGTTTGGACTTATTAACTTCGTCTTCATCAGTTTTAAATATTTTTCATGATGACGAAGACCTGATGCTAGAACTGGGAGGTGGCTGATGGATCCCTGGAATGGCTTCTAGTAAACACATCGAGTTTGGGCTTATTAACTTCGTCTTCATCAGTTTTAAATATTTTTCATGATGACGAAGACCTGATGCTAGAACTGGGAGGTGGCTGATGGAACCCTGGAATGCCTACTAGTAAACACGACGAGTTTTATACTCGTCTTAATTAGTTCTTTTACTTTTTGTAGATTTTATGCGTCGGGGGTTTTAAAAAAAAATTAATTTGCTGTTATTAACAATTTTTATATGGAAGAACACGCATTAGTATCGAAGTTAGTACCATAGTTAAACTAAGGGTTTCGGTCTAACTTTAATAACATAGATGGTTCAGAAACTATAGTGATTAACTTAATTTTTAGGGTTCCGCACCTCAAAAGAAAAAAAACGGAACCCTTATTTATAGGATCACTTTGTTGTCCGTCCGTCTGTCTGTCTGTCTGTCAAGACCCTTTATTTCGAGAACGCGTGGAGGTGTCGAGTTGAAATTAAAACCATATACTCATGTTTACGGTCCCTTCAAGCTGTGAAAAAATCAAACTTCTATGTTAAAGAATAAAAAAGAAACAGCCGTTTATGTCTCAAAAAAACGTACATTTTGAAACTTTCAAAGATCGAAATTCGTATTCTTATAGCAGAGGTATAGGAATAAATCTGAAAACAGCTTGAAGGGACCGCAGACTTGAGTATAAGGTTTTAATTTCAACTCGATACCTCCACGCGTTCTCGAGATAAAGGGTCTTGAGAGACAGACAGACATACAGGCAGACAGACGGACCGACGGACGGACAACACAGTGATCCTATAAATAAGGGTTCCATTTTTTTCCTTTTGAGGTACGGAACCCTTAAACACGTATTTCTTGAAACAAGTTTTGTGAAATATTCGAGGGAATGGTGGAATTACCGTTTGCCAAAAGAGCGTTCAGACGTTATCTCTCTTTTTTCGAGTTGCCTGTTTAACAGATATTACACATACGTTTAAACCATGCTCAGATTGACGATATATAGGTCGGTAAAGGCTCTCTTAATGTCACCTTCCGGCTAGCAACATACCGCTACGACTATACTACGAATTAAATCAAATCAATGTTTGTTCCCTATAATTATTTTACCTCCATACGCAATGGCTGTGTTAACTCATGGAACAAGCTGCCTCATTATCATCACCCCCGGGCAAACAGTTCTTTCCTACCTTTTTGGAGAAATAGGAATCCTGTTATAGAGATTTTTATTTAATAAATTTATAATATCCATGACATTTTGATTTTTTCCCATGACGTTAAACTTATAAACATTTTTAAAATCGATGAAATAATTTAATAACATTTTAAATTTTTACTTTATGAAATTTTAATTTAGTAATAATTGTAAGTTTTTGTTGATATAGTTTTAGAAAAAAAGTTTTGTTTGAAATTATTAAAAATATAACCAAACTCTTACTAAATTATACGCAAATATATGGTAGATTGTAATTACAAGTAAATGATTTCAGTTACAAAACTTTTATGTTATTGTATCACGGAAATTTAATGGTATTCCATAGATATTTGGTTAGTTTCCTTTACCAGTGTACTAGCGCATTTGTGCTTTTCTAAGGAGTTTGAGAGTTATGGGGAAACCCACATAACTCTCAAACCTTAGAGAAGAAGCATTTCATGTCAGCTTCGAGAATAAATGTAGAAAATTTAATACTTGGCATTCCAGCTTGCCAGTTCTCTGAACTTGTGCTTAGTCTCTTTGAATGAGGTTTTACTTCGTCTTTTAAGTTACCTACGCAATGGCAACGGAAAATAAAATGCAACGACTTCACTAAAGTGGTCTTAAAGTTTATTCAATATTGCATTCACGATGTGCCATTTTTGTTACTGGCGTGCCGACAGTTTTATCTGCCGGCGCTGTTTTTTTGTTTTCACCTAAAGTACGTTCTGTTTTTTTTTCTCGGTTCCAATTTAAGGAAAAGGGACGTTGCAGTGTACTACATATCTTGGTATGAATAACATATAACCTTACTTGTAACCATCAAATGCAAACAGAAAGTATCAGCTCCGTGAGATACTTCCAAAGTTTAGCGCGCTCAATCAAACCAACTCAACTCTCTCTTCAGGTTTTAGTTAAAACAATAGATTTTAATGCAATTTTCATTAAGTAGTTAAGTACTCATCCCTCGATGTAATACATGAGATCGCCTGTAAAGAGATTATGTTTGTTTAACGATACAGGTTTCCCATTAACAAACTTTCAACTGAGCTTCAAAACTATACGTTCGAAGCTGTTTGACTTCGTTACTTCATTATTGAAGCCTGCATATGTGTTAATTTCTTGCTCAACTTGAGTACGTAAGTATTAAGTAAAAACTAATAATTTTATGTTCTTGTTCTTTAAACTATATACGTTGCTACTATGCTGGTCGTTAGTCTCACTAACATTTAGAAACGATGTTTTTTAGTTTTGTTGAAATACAATAGGAAAAAATACTTGTAAATAGGGAAATCCCATACAAACAGTTGATTTGAAATATCGGTAAGTAATTTTGTTTCCCATACAATCAACAAACCAATGATCTCTTTGGAAGGCGTTACAAAGTTCACCAGTTCATCTAGTATTTAATATTATATGAGGCGCGTTTTGTAATATCTTTTCTTTCTTTTTTTTACTTTGCCCTACACTAGGAACCCTGAACTCCTGTATCGTAAGTGCGCTCACAAACATGTAAACTCAGATACACAAGACACGCAACAATATATATTTACTATCATGTGGCAAACAATCAGGTGATATCTATCTAATATCCTACTAGTGTGTGAGTTATGAAATTATAATCAAATACATATTTCAATTATACCCCTGGTGTATTATTTACTTATAATAATCTAACTATCCGATGCAATAGGCAGTTACCTAAATGGAAAATTCGTGCTCTGCAGTGTAATTTGACAGACACAGTGGGTACTTTGTTCTCCGACACAACTGGCTGGATGCTAGATCGCTTGGCTACACTACCTCAAGTGATAACAGTTATCGCTTCAGCAGACACATTGTTGTCTGATCCACATTAAGGTAGATCTCATGTTGTGCGGAATCATGCAATTGTATTTAGATGTTTCATTGTGGTTTGTCGGTCTACCACAGGATTACATATTCGGGACGTTCTTCGAAAATAGCTTGTCACCTTGAAAAACTATGTAATTTTGAAAACTGAGACAGTTTCTCAGTGTGCTTTTATATTAAGTTTATTAAATATTATTATATTATGCACAATTTTTTTACAACTTTTTTTTTTGACATTGCCTGCATGGCAGTTAAGAGTTTGTCATGCTCAGTCAAATGTCTCGCTGTTGGTGGCACGTGTTATTGGGTCATTCAGTTCCCTTCAAAATGTTTGAGCTGAGAGGGGCTGATGCACGCGTCATGCTCGTGAACGGGTGCCGTCAGTTGAGACTGGTCATCTCTTAGCTGCCAGTGGCTAAATTCAGTTTCTATCTTTTAATTATTTATTATTTTTATTTTATTATCTACATTGTGCTCAACATATACGTTGTAATAGAAGCAACAAGAAATATGTAACCAACCATTATTATGTAACACATAATATGATTTAAAAGAGTATCCATGGAGTTTCTTGCACGTTTGCTCCATAGAGATCTACGCTTTGGAACGTGCAATTTAGCTTCACTTTTTTCTGGACTGACCGACACTTGACTATTCAAAAGTACCTGAAAATGGTCTATTTGAAATAAATGATTTTGATTTCCTCTTTACATGATTACACACTAAAAATATTTATTCACGGGCTTTAAATTGAGTGATAATATTTTACATTTCTTTAAATTTGCTTGTCATAGTGGACGAAATACGCCTCTGTCACACTTTTTTGTATTGATCGATGGTCGGTAGCCCTAAGAATCGCCAAATTTAATTACTCACTTAAATTTGGCATTTCTTTGGGACCAGGACATGTTGCTCGCAGAACAGATGGCGGATTGGGCTTAAACGGTTTGAAATGGCTACCGCGTACTTAAAGACGCAATGTCGGTAGGCGTCCCACAAGGACGCCACGGATGACAATGGGGTATGTGTATATAACATAGTGAAAAGCATATTATCGTGCGAATTAATTTAAGGAGTTCTAGACTAACCTTCTGTGGTTCCTGATGTACGTCACCCAGGTCGGGAGGCAGCTGTCGTGTGGGTAGTGGCACTGATATCGTTGACGACGATGAGCTTGACGATGCGCTGCCGAACGCTTTCTCGCTATTCTTGTCGATACTGATGCTATTAAACGATTTATCGCTGGACTTGTCGCTGCTACTCGACATCTTGTCGGCGGTGGCCCCGGCCGGCGACGACCTGTGATCTTCCGCCTCGTCCTCCACATCGCAAGTCAGCAAACGAATACGTTCAGCAAGCGATGTCGTTTCCTGCTGCAAAGAGAGTGTATTGTTAGACGACAATACTGTACAAATTGTTTCATCAACTATAAGACAATGGCAACAATAGATGTTTCCCGTTTCACGTTCTATGGATTGCGACATCGGCTCTCACCGAGTTGGGAACTTGCTGGGAATGAATACCTACTACATGAATAGCTACAATAGTTTCCCTTTCCCCTTGAGACTGCTGTTGTTGAAAGTTGTGTTTGTCTGGACAGCGACTACGCCATCAATTGCGGCGAAAACTTATGTTTTCAACATTAAAGAAATGATGGCATAATTTATTATTAGCAGGTAGGTTACTACCTATCTATAAAATTGAAAGCTAATTATTAAAAAAATAATCAAATTAGTAACGTTTTCTTCTCAATCGTACGCTTAAGACATTTTGAATTTATGAATACCGCTACGTTAATGTATGATGATGATCTTAAAAATCAAAATGTGACCCACAATTTTGATCTTTATGAGATGAATGGTCCGTTAGCTCTCAATACTGTCGGCTGTACTCATATTTTCTTTATACAGTACAATGTTGTATAATGAATTCAATCGGTTTTTTAGGGTTCCGTAGTCAACTAGGAACCCTTATAGTTTCGCCATGTCTGTCTGTCCGTCCTCGCTTAATCTCTGTGACCGTTAGCACTAGAAAGCTGAAATTTGGTACCAATATGTATATCAATCACGCCGACAAAGTGATAAAATAAAAATTGGAAAAAAATGTTTTGTTAGGGTAGCCCCCCGATATGTAAAGTGGAAAGTTATTTTTTTTTAAATTTCAACCCTAACTTGTGATATATTGTTGGATAGGTATTTAAAAATAAATAGGGGTTTACTAAAATCATTTTTTGATAATGTCAATAATTTCGGAAATATTCGCTCCAAAAATAAAAACAATGTGTCCCCCAACTTTTGAACCATTATTATTTTCTAAAAATATGAAAAAAATCTGAAAAGTAGAACTTTATAAGGACTTTCTAGGAAAATAATTTTGAACTTGATGGAAAGAACAGTTTTTGTACAAAAAAGACAAAAAGTTGTACAAAATAATTTTTGGACTAAGTTTGTAGTATAATCGTATATGCAAGCATTTTTTTTAACTTCGTTTACATATTTTACTATCCTGAACGTATCTTCTTTCAAACAAAAAAAGAATTATTAAAATCGGTTCTCACAATCCAAAATTACCAGCGAAAACTTCTTCTGGTATCTATGTATTAATTAGTAACCCAATTCCCCGAGAGATGACGCTGGGCTATTTCGCGTTCGCGCTGTTAGGATTTTTCCTGAGTTGATGGGGTCGGGTATTATCGAATTGTTCGGTTGGTCTCTCCTTGGCATTGGCGGTATTATACTCAATACTCAATACTTTATTGCATTCCATATGTAGGTACGTAATATAGATGGTATAAAAATAATATGTTTTATCTTAAAACTACATAAAACTTCTATCAGGAACATATAGCATGTTTATTTAGGCAATTTAAAACAAAACTAAAATTCATTTTTTTAACGCCATCTATCAAAATGTTAAGGTAAAAACTAGTTCATAAATGGTTCGATAGATGGCGTTGCGTAATGACGTCATCTTTTTAAAAGTCGATGTTAAGATTTTCCGTGCTTTCATGACCTACCGTGCTTCTTAAATATATTCGTAGTTTTACGAGTGTACAGTCGCTGAAATTTCTACTACTTGCGTTGTATACTGTTTTAGTTATCACCGTCCTTTGTGGGCCCGTTTTTAGGGTTCCGTATTTATTAGAGTTCCGTACTTAGTATGTCAACGTAACAAATAGCCTTTTTTTAAACTCATAAGTGGGAACACTTATTGTGACGGACGGGAAACTACGGAACCCTACACTGAGCGTGGCCCGACACGCTCTTGGCCGGTTTTTGTTTCATTGTATCACTCTCGTTGCACTAAACATAACTCAAATAAGTTATCGCTCGGTCGGAATGATTGCGATAAAACTCAAAAAAAACAGCCTCCTAAAGCTTGACCTAGGACTGTGTTCCATGCGGTTGGTCAATGTTTGTTGGGTTTAAAAATTAATGTAAAATGCAAAATGTTTAAGTCACACTATCTGTTTTGTGGTCGGAAACACAAATAAGTAACGACGATGACGTAAGTGAAATTCAATTTCCAATTAATTAAGTACCTTTGTAGTCAATTAAATTTTCAAACCAATTATTAATTTTTTACAAGGTACATATTATGTTGATTATAACTAATACGGAATAGAGTGGAGGGAGGCCTTTGCCCAGCAGTGGGACAGTATGGGCTAGATAAAAAAAAACTAATACCAGCTGTCCTCCGCTAATTTACCCGTGTATTTGGTTACTGCTTGCAGTATTGTGATATCATGACAACCTAGTCTTCCTCGAACATACAACGTTGTAAGGAATTTTCAATTCGAATCACGGGCCTTACCATGACGTATTAAAGTGCCAATCGTGCGAGTGAGACAGAGGGATGGAGCTTTAGAAGCACCCTATATAGCTCGATCCCTAATGCCTTGATCACACGTAGCGAGTAAAAGGGCGAAACAGTAAAATGTTGCTCGGCCAAGACAGTGATGTAAGCGAGTTGTAGAGATAAATGGTAGGCCGAGTACTCGGCGCTGTGTTTACACGTACCGAGTACTCGGCCGAGAGTACTGTCTCGCCCGTTTACTCGGTACGTGTGATCAAGGCATAATTCCTTGATCACATGATGGAGGAGGTCGGAAGTAAGAGACGTAACCTTGGAATGCATATTAATAAACCCATCCAGTTTCGGCTTATTTAGATTTATCTTAAAAATTGTTCTGTTCGTTTCTTATGGCAATGATAACCTGATGTCGAAGACCTGATGCTAGAACTGCCACTTCCCAGTTCTATCATCAGGTTATGATAACGACGACCTGATGCTAGAACTGGGAAGTGGCTGATGGAACCCTGGAATGCCTTCTAGTAAACACATCGAGTTTGGGCTTATTAGATTCCTCTTAACTAGTTCTAAATATTATTTATGATGACAATTAGAACTTGATGCTATAACTGGGAGGTGGCTAATGGAACCCTGGAATGCCGACTAGTAAACACGTCGAGTTTGGACTCATTAGACTCGTCTAAACCAGTTCTTTGACTTTTTATAGATTTTATGCGTCGGGGGTATATTAATTTTTTTTATTTGTAACTAAACGAATATCTATTTTAGACTTTTATTATATAATTATATATTTATAGATTTGGTATAGGTTTTTTTTTTAATTGAAACAAAATAGTGCTTGACTGCGATCCCACCTGATGGTAAACAGTGATACAATCGTTGATGGTAAGGTGCACTAGTTTATTAAGAGCCTATTCACTATTGCCTTGAAGACACCCAAATTATAATCCGACGGGGAGACCGCAGCAGGAAAATTGTTCCAGTCCATCGATGTACGCGGTATAAACGACGAGGCGAAACGCTTGGTCCGGTCTGTAGAGGTTTCAACAACGTAAAGGTGGTTACTCACCGTTCGTCGGTTAAATAGGTTTAAAATATTTCATGAATTTGTTCTAGTAAAGTTCAAGGAGATGGATGCTCTCAATAATATTAAATAGCAGTATCTTGCCGTTTACTACCTACTACTTACTATTTCTCTCTTTAGAAATTAGATATTAGCGTTTCTGAATAAAGTTGACACAGTTTACCTCTTGACATTTTGTCCGATCCGAATTTTTTTATTTAGTTTCTCAATAGTTTCATAATAAGATTTAACTTTTTTCGGGCTCCGGTAAAAAGTTTGCGGGTTTTTCCATGAAAATCTCTCGTATAAATGAAAGGTATTATAAAGAAAATTCGTTGGAAACACTACAGAAAATGCCTACCTACCAGTAAATAATACTTTAATTATATTAAGTAAATACTTTCTTAAATAAAATTGAAGTATCGTTTGTAATATTATTATTTTTTTACCAAATGCGTAATAAGAAAGTAAATATATTATAAAATTAAAAAAGCATTATGGACCTATGAAAAAATGTTAACAAAAAATGCTACATAGGCTACTTTTCGTATTCCCGTGGGAACGGAATTGCTAACTACGGGATATTGTCTCCGAAACAGTTTTATACAATTTAAGAAGACTTTCATTGGGATAATAGCTAATGTCATATTGAGCAATTTAAGCTACTTTTTAACCTACTTCGAAAAGGAGGAGGTTCTATGTTCGGCTGAATGTATGTTTTTTTTTTGTATGTTCACCGATATCTCGGTCATTTGTGGACCGATTTTGAAAATTCTTTTTTTGATTGAAAGGCTATGCTTTCAAGTTGGTCCCATATAAATATCGTTCTGATTTGATCATGGACTTCGAAGATATGGTACAGAACTCCTCATAGGATCACAGCACAACTGTGGTTATAAGTAAAGTTGCTTTGTTTATACGTATAGTCGATGACTGACTGACTGAAAAGGGGGGGGGATGTATCGAACTGATCTGATGATGAAGCCAGAAGATAAATTAATGTAATCTAACCGTGTTTGGGATTATTAGAATCGGTATGTGATGCACTGTGGCTATAAGTTATTTAAGTTTGTCTGAGTGGTACTTTTTAGTGGTGGTACCATAACTAAAAAGTGTAAAATAAAAAACTTTTAACAAAAAAAAAATATACACTGAAAAGTATAAAATAACTTTAATTTCGGAAGTCGGTGTTTATAGTTTTTTCTTCGTTATTTAACACCGACTTCCGAAATTAAAGTTATTTTATACTTTTCAGTGTTTTTTAACATTGAAGTCGGTTATATTTTTTTTTGTAAAAAGTATTTTATTCTTAAATCGAA
The DNA here is from genome assembly GCA_910589285.2 of Mythimna ferrago. NCBI lineage: Eukaryota > Metazoa > Arthropoda > Insecta > Lepidoptera > Noctuidae > Mythimna > Mythimna ferrago. Next base: position 18,328,286 of record OU342673.1, on the reverse strand, counting down.
CAGATACACAACCTTAACTTTGGAGGGGGGAATCTCCAAAATAAATAACGAGAGAGTAATGTAATATTGAATGTATAAATGCGCGAAAGAAGTTACTTATTCGATTAAGGAAGAGTTGTGAGTGAAAGTGAGTTGTGTTTAACCGCGCTAATCAATGGAACCATAACCACCAGTCGGATTGACAAAAACATTGTGTAAATGATATCCTGATTCGTAAGGAATAGTAGGCATAGGCTGTAACCCATTAACCCGGAGAGTAACTAAAGACGCGGGTGGCACTGTAGGGGTCAGCTAGTCAATTATATCATCATAATCATCATCATTTCACCCGAAGGACATCCACTGTTGGACATCGGCCTCCCCCAAGTGTCGCTATCGGTCTGTGCTTCTCGCATCCATCGCATTCCCGTGACTCTCACCAGGTCATCGGTCCACCTTGTGGGAGGCTTTCAAAAATGAAGATATCATATGCAGGGAACCAAGGTCGCCGGCATAGCCTGAAGAATCGCCAAATTAAAGTGGCAGTGCGCAGGGCACATTGCTCGTAGGACGGATGGTCGATAGGGCCAAAAGGTCAATTACAATTGCCGAAATGGATCTTGAGCGCTGGGTGTCAGAGTGGGGATCGCTTTGTTAGATACATGCAGCAACGCAGGGAACGAATTAGGAGTGACGTCTAGGACGCGATGGCGCGGCGAGCCAATCACTGACACTGTCCGCCCCCGCGTCTCACTTCGCACCACTAAAGAATCCCAATATTTGACTTTTGCGCAACTTGAAGCCAGCGCTCAAGATCCGTGACGGCAATTGTATATTTGAGCTATTTATTTATTTTTCCGGTTTGAAGAAAACTCTTTTACAGTGCCCAATTTGTAAATAACATTTCCCTTTTCTTATTTCTTTTAAAATTCACTGATATAATTATCTGCCTACGAGTATTTTAAATGGAAACAATCAGTGTTTCCCAAAATATTTGAGGTACTTTTCCTCGATCATAATAATAGCAAAAAGTGGTTTCCAAGTTAGAAACAAAGAAACTAAATTGGTACGGTACAACGGGTCAACAACATGGAAGAATGAAAGAATATCTTTTGGAGGCGTCCATTAATTAACTGACGTGGTTTTGGCGATTTCTTGGCCCCCATCTCCTCCCATAGTGAGATATCGTGAGATTTGGTCCCCTCTTCTATGGTGTAAATACGAGATTGCGTTGAATTATACGAGTACCTAAATTTTTATAAAAAATATTTATAGGTCATTTGTTTATAAAACCTTTACACTGTTTTTTTTTCGCGGAAAAAGATTACTTATGACTTGTCTAGATCTTCTCCCCTACTTGAGATTGGATGAGACTCGACTGCCCTCTAAATGATTAATGTACGAGTAAGTAATGATCGCTCCCTTACGAATCTGTTTATTTTACTCGTACTTAGTTGTTTATATGTAAGTTGTAACAGCTGTCCGTTCCCATGATCTGTCCCAAAGGAACTGGGTTTTTTTCCAGCGATATAATTCCAAGACACGCAGCGCTGGTGTAAATAGAATAGAATAAACTTTATTGTACACCAAAATAATAACAATTTCACAGGTGTGGTATAGTAACAATTTCACAGGTGTGGTATAGTAACAATTTCACAGGTGTGGTATTCTATTAGTGAGAGAGCTTTGTTGATTGGAGTTTTTCCTATGTTTATTTTATAGGTTCCCAATATTTAAGGCGTATAGTCCCTTGAACCATCTGGCCGAAATTATGTGACCGCAACTCTCTCACTCGCCTAGGCGGCAGTACGCAAATCTGTGCATTTATTTGCGGCCAGCAGTGCCCGGAAAGCGCTTTAAATCCATTTTCTCTGCGAGATATTGATTGATTTACATATGCAATGTTCACTTTGAAGAATATTTAACCACGAATTTTTATGTGTAAAAATGTTTCTAAAGGTCCAAGCCGTTTCGAAGGAGTAGGGAAAAGTTGCGAAAAGTTGCGAAATTGCTAAATATTTTTTTTTGACAAAAGTATTAATTGCACGAAAAAAATCAAATGTTGATATTATTGTTCATAAATCTATAATAAACATATATTTTTTTCAAACCAATTGACCTAGCCGTTACGGAGGAGTAGGCCTCAGAAAATCACTGTTTTATGGCACTTTTCGGGCGCTTGGCCCTTAATATAGATAGGCGAGTTTCAAGGAACACAGGAATCATACAGTAATGAGTTTACATGTTTGTGAACGTATCTACGATACAGGAGTATTTCCTATTGTGGGGCAACATTTAATGTTACCTTTCTGTCTCTATTCACGGTGTCTATTACCGTGAATAGAGACAGAATAGAAAGACAATGAGAGAGCGAAAAAAGCCGGCGTTTGTTTGGGGTTTAATGAAGTAAAAACATACATTCAGCCGAACATAGAACCTCCTTCTTTTCGAAGTCGGTTAAAAAGTACAGTGGCTGTTTTAATTATTCGCAAAATTGATTCCTAATGTATATCATCATCATTTCAGCCGATAGACGTCCACTGTTGGACATAGGTGTTGAGGTAATGGGGTACCAAAGAGAAACATCATTTTAAGGATTTCAATAATAACTGTTTATTATCCTTTTCTTTATATTGGAAGGTGTGTTTCAGTAAAATCACGTGAGACGTGTGCTCCTAAGCAAGGCTAGTAGAATACAGTAACTATAACCATACTAGGGATTTCAGTCAAGTGGTCACGGGGCGTTGTCCATTAAATATAATATTTATTGCTTAGAAAGAGAAAGACCATAGTGTTGAAGCAGGATGGATTTGTTTTTGTTATATTCCAACACGCCCCCCTCAAAAATAAATCCCTTTTTCTTTAATCGCAATATAATATCTATTACATAATATCTACTATATCAAACACCTTTATACAATAATAAAAACACACACCTTCCTTCTTTCTGGGAATACAATATCATCATGGTCCAACATTCGTTGCGCAGGATTAGGGAAAACCCAGTAAAACCTAATCAGACCAATCAATCATTTCACTTATTATTGAAACTATGAATCTTATTCGTCTACTTATCATAACCAAGCTCTTATTATTAACATAATATAACATATCCTCATGCACACTGCATCTATTTACAACGTCACCCCGAATTTCATTCATATCTAGGTGTAACGCACCGTTGGAAATTTCACAGGATGCCAGCTATCTGGTTAACTTGTAGAAACAAAAACATTATAGTAACATATTTCTCAACCTGATACTTAATATCTGTGTGTTCGTTTGTGGCTGGTAGTATTATTCGCAATGCTTTTGCATCTAATATTTTTATTATCATCATAAATAAAAACAGCATTTGCTACAGTAATGAGTATAAATAATACTTAATATGTAATCATTTTCACCAAATACTTTAATCACAGTATCTTTAACTGTTTTACATTACACCGTATTCTGCTTTAGTACTGTGTACTATCTTGCCATTGTTAGCTGCCAATTTATTTGCTAGAAAATTGTACATTGCTTAAATAATTTAAACAATTAACCCACAGTACATTTTATATTTATTCATCATTACCACTTTAGTCACAATCAAAAAACACCCACCTATATATTTTATTAAACTTGAGATTTATAGTTCCTTTAAAATATTTTAAGACAAAGGGTCTTGTATCTAATTGTAACCATTACAAATAGTGCTTTTGTTTGCATATCAACTCGAGATGTAAACAGTAAACTAAGATTAGGCTCAATTGCATGGCATGATTCAGCATCAAGCACCTCATAGGATTTCGTCAAGGGGCTCTTATAATTTCTCATGAGCGTTTTGTTATCAACATATTCAACTTTCAAGGAGTGTATGGGCAGATTTATTGCCCCTAAAGCATTCCTCAAGTTAAACATTTCAAGAACTGTTATTTATTTACATTTCCTAATCCAAAGTAATTTTTGTTTTCTGACCTATTTTATTTTTCACAGAAAATATTTTATAGATTTTATGTCAACGATTTAATAAAAAAAATTTGATTGGGTATGTTTTACTCAACTGCTAGGTTACACATTATAACATAGTTGTTAAAATGCAATAACACAGACTTAAACTAAAAAAAAACTTTTTCTTTTTTAACATATAACATAAACATCACGCCTTTATTACCCAAAGGATCAGGCATAGGTGCACCTATAGTACACCCACATTTCATCAGTTATGTTTAATTCCCTTACTTATTTATTTATTTATATGTACTTTATTGTACACCAATATAATAGATAACAAACCTTATAATAGTGAGCAAACCTATTGCCATCAACAAGGCACCAGACTTCGTGCATTATCATCTCCCTAGCCTTTTCAGTCTGTTTTGGGGTTGGCTACTGATCTGACTAGATGCGTCTGAATACCAGTATTTTACATGGAGCGACTTACTAGACCTCCACAATCCAGTAACTAGGCCACTACAACCAATTATCGTTCATGACCAGCATTAAAATTTAAATGCACTGGTCCACTGATGAGTATTAGAAATACCGTTTTGTATAAGCTCACCGAAACATTAGGAACCAATAATATACAGATTACATACATCCATATAATGACTTCATTAATATATAAACCACTATTTGTCAGCCAAAATACCCTTAGCTATATTCATATACTAAAATTTCTTCGTCCAGGTTCCTCAAAATTATGCTTTTGACATTTAACCATGTCAACCAAGACATTACATTGATACGCAAAAGTTTAACTAAAACTTTGCTATTCTTTCAACTGATACAAAGGTTTCATTAACATTTTTTTTTTGATTATAACCACGAGCCACTAAACTCGTTTTACAACTTATTTTTTTTTTTTTTTTACAATCAATGACTTTTCTTTATTTACAATCATTTGATTTAATCAAATTAATATTTCTTTTATCTCTATTTAGAACTATATTTCCAGGTATCATTTTCAATCTGTACTTAATTGAAAAACATTCTTCACTTAAATGCTTATCATACCAGCATTTAATTCTAATATTTTTATGGTCCAGCACACAATAAGTAATAACATATTATCAAAAATACGGTTGCCATCGTATTCATTAAACGAAACGGAAAAATGAGTTTTGCGTTCTACACTACTTCGTCTCTAACTATGTGATGTTTCTCGATCTTAAAATAAAGTTAACTTATTTCCATTGTGATATGACAATATCGAGCTCTCCACTGTTTCCCAAACAGATTTATTTGCAATTACGCCAGGTATTGTATCATATGTTCGTTTGCTTAAAAACTGATTGATTCTTATCAGATCCACACCTCTTTCCAAACGGGTGTACCAAGTCAGAGTTACCAAGTTATGCTATTTATAGTTCATAACTCATTTAGGCTCAAGTTTCACTGGCCTATTTGATAAGAATTTAATCTCATCCTTTTTACATCTCTGACTCCCACAAACATTTTTGGTTTACCACATCCCACACTTTATAACCATTAAATTTGATTCATCATCAACGAAATTCCCTTTGACAACCTCTTTGCCAAATTTCGTTTTTAGACTTTTACTAATTTAGTAAACAGTAGAATCAAAAACTTTAAAATATACGGTTTTGGCTTATTATTATGCCATAACTTATCTAATCTCAGTGCTCCCCAGAACAATCTAACTCCAGAACGATTTGTCTTATTTAGACTCGTTTTAGCATCGGCATTGTTCATCATACATCAATCGTTCGGCCATACCATTTACAGCCAGTGTATGCGGCACTGTTTAGGGATGACCATACAATACCTTCCCAAGCTCAACTCTTCCATTTAATTGGATTTAATTTCCCTTTCATTATCACAACATAAAGTTAACAATTCTCAGACCAAAATGAACTTCACATTTTGCAACGTAATTCCGAAACTTAACAAAATCTTTTGATATAACCTCAAAATCACAACATAGTTTTAAACTTCAATAGACGAGAAAAAAAAACTGTTAGGACTGCAAAACATCTGTGTGCACTTGAGATTAAACGACATCTCGTTTCAAACCTTTTTTTTTTTTTTTTAATTTATCAAATAACAGACAAGTTTTTGTCATCTACAAACTTGACACACAATGTACCGTTAGGTCTAATATTATCAATTGTACAATTATCAGACAATAGTTTCAATCATTTAATCTATTCTGATATGCAATTATTTCATTCCATAATAATTCATAATTATTACTTTTTTTGTGACTTTATATAACGAGCATTTGCTACTTAAAGCATTTTCAAGCACTAATCAGCGACCGCTCAGAAGATTGTTCAAAGACTTACCCTTATTATCGGCTTACCATCGTTGAATATATTGACCCCGCCATTTTTACCAAAAACGACAGTCATTCCCGATTGCTGCTTTTTCTTCGCCGACGACGTCCATTTTACTGGTCACCTGGTAATTCCCTTTCTTCGTCGCTTTTATAGCCGCACCAATATAGCAACTGAATCGTTTCTTGGCTCCTCACGCTCATTGAAGTTTAGTTTCAATTTTTCTTGATTTTCAAATGATTTGCTCCAGATTACCAAACAAAAATGAATTTGTTTGCCCATCATATCACAGCCCACCATAAAAGCAAATCCAAAAGTATATTATTTGAGTAGTTTGGTTTTGAAGTAACCAACTATACCGTTTTATTGTTGGCTCCTTTGTTTTCACTAGCGCTTTTGTAATTCTTCAAATCTCCTTTTTTGCCAGAGATAACATTTCCTGGGTTCCAAATTGTTCTTTGTTGACTTTTGTTTTTGTCGATGCTCTCTTGAATTGTTTGAAGGTGTGACTTGTGGTCTCGTAAGTTTCAGCCTGAAGTACTTTTAGACTAAGATTTCTTACATATCTTGTAAGTTTGATTTCATGATCTCGCAATCTCGTTTTCAAAGTTAACGTTATATTGTTTTCAGTCAGTATCTCGATTGCGGTGACAATGCTGCTCCGGACTCATTTGGTAGAGTCATGTTTGGCAGATTACTTTATCGGATTCTAATTGTGCACTTGTAGCCATAGGTTCAGTGACGATTTTATCAAATTATAGTTAGTGGTGTTAAATATTTGGTTAGTGTGGTGTTTCTAACCAATTTAAAATTCAGCAACCTTTTACTAAAAGACAGCTTCGTCGCCACATAATGTTCTTTACTCACTCGGTACTTGTTTCTTCCAGAACTTCAATGTCGACAACGTTCAGTAGGTAATTCACTTCATAATTTTTGAATTCGAAATGTCCACACACTGCATTTATCACCATCAGATTGTTTAATGTCCCATTTGTTGAATTTGATGCACAAAACGTTTTTTTTTTTTAATTATTTAATGTTCGTTTATTTTTACTTTATATTATTTGCACTTTGGTTTAGCGCTCTGGGCCCATAACCTGTTGAGGTAATGGGGTACCAAAGAGAAACATCATTTTAAGGATTTCAATAATAACTGTTTATTATCCTTTTCTTTATATTGGAAGGTGTGTTTCAGTAAAATCACGTGAGACGTGTGCTCCTAAGCAAGGCTAGTAGAATACAGTAACTATAACCATACTAGGGATTTCAGTCAAGTGGTCACGGGGCGTTGTCCATTAAATATAATATTTATTGCTTAGAAAGAGAAAGACCATAGTGTTGAAGCAGGATGGATTTGTTTTTGTTATATTCCAACAATAGGCCTCCCCCAAGTGTCGCCACAATGCGTCCCGCATCTATCGGATTCCCACAACCTTCACCAGGTCATCGGTCCACCTTGTAAGAGGCCTTCCAACGTTGCGTTTTCCATTACGCGGTCGCCATTCCAGAACCTTTCGGCCCCAACGGCCATCTGTTCTGCGAGCAATGTGCCCTGCCCATTGCCACTTAAGTTTGGCGATTCTTCGTGCTATGTCGGCAACGATGGTTCTCCTGCGGATATCTTCATTTCTGACTCGATCACGCAAGGAAACTCCGAGTATAGCCCTTTCCATCGCTCTTTGGGTGACTTTGAGTCTTCTGATGAAACCCACTGTGAGCGACCAATGTATATTGTGATGTTAAATTAGTTTAGTTTTGTGTCCACATATGACTACCTTAGCGAAGATTAGGTAGGCAGAATCGGTACATTTGCTGTCATATACCTACTGCAAAAATATTAGAATGAACATCCGTATTCTAATGAAACTCAAAGGGACTAGAGTAAAAGCTAAATGCTTTTTATACTTGATACTGAGTAGATGCACCATGCGAAGCCAAACAAAAATAAAAACTAATCTTTATACTCGACTTTACTCGAGTGCGTCAGAGAATCGGTATAATGTACCCTTTAAGAACCCTTAATATGTGTTGAGGGCAGCCCGTCAGATTTATTTATTTATTTATTTAATTTAATTCAAATAGAACGGCCGAAACCAATTAGACTATTTAAACACATAACACAAAAAGAGAAAACAATAAAACATTAAAAAGAACACAGACAAGTCATATGTCGCACAGGACATTAGTGGTAGACACTATTTATTTAATAAATAGTAGACACAGTCATGCATTCATCTCACAGAATTTCATACATTCTGACAGTATCGTCTTCCATTCTTCCCCAAACATATCAAATTCTGTGTTTTTGTTAAGGAGAGCATTAAGCGCAGAGAGTGTCCGCGGTATGGGCGATTTGAAGTTGATATCTGAAGTATAATGGGCGCCGCATTCGACCAAAACTCATTACATAACACTTTGAGGTATTAAAGTCCATTTGGTTATCCAAACTCCACTTATACACTGAGTCTATATCAGCTTGCAGGGACAGGCAATCAGCCTCGGACTTTATTTCGTAGAAAAGTTTTAAGTCATCGGCGTATAAGAGGCATTTGGCATTTTTAATAACGTCAGGAAAGTCATTGATCATCAAAATAAGAGGAGAGGACCAAGCACCGAATCCTGGCTTACTCCTGAACGAGTGTGATACGGAAGTGACTCGTATAGTCCTAGTCTCACAAATTGCTGTAGATCTCTTAAATAGTCTGCAAGAAGTTGGAGAAGTCCTGGAGCAACGCCTATCGCACTGAGCTTTGATAGTAGGACGTCATTGTTAACTCTATCAAACGCCTTTCGGAAGTCAAAATATAGAACATCGACCTGGCGTCCGCGATCAAGACTGGTGGAAATAGAGTCAACTAGTGTCAGCAGATTAGAGTTGACTGACCTTTTTGTGCGAAACCCATGCTGCTCATTGCAAAGATGCTGCTTCACCTGGCTGTAAATACCATCGTGCAGGACATTCTCGAAAACTTTCGCTGCAGAAGATAGTATCGCTATCGGGCGATACTCATCTACAGATGATTTTTTTAAAGATTTTGGTATAGGAGTAACGCGCGACAACTTCCACTGGGACGGATAAGCTCCAGTTTTTAATGATAAGTTGAAGATGTAGCTAAGGGGTAAAGTAAGAAACTTCTTACCCTGTTTTAGGAACCATGAAGGAATATTGTCAGGACCAATTGAACTATTCGATTTTAGCTTATCTATCCCTTTGCTTATATCATTCTCAGTGAAATTGAGTATGTTAACATAATTACTGACATTGCATTTGCTTGGATGAGTTACATTTTCCGGATCTAATTTTGGTACATTAGTTTGAAAAACACTCGCGAAATATTCTGCAAAAGCTTCTGCGGCCGCAACCCCACTGCAAGTTTTCCCTTTATGGGTTACATTTGTTTCAAATCCCCCTTTCGATCGAAGGTTGGTTACGTGCTGCCAAAATTCTTTGGGGTTTTTCTTGATGTTTCCCTCAATGCACCTAATGTAAGATTCATAAGCAGTGGCAATACGAGATTTTAGGTTAGTTCTTAATTTTGAAAATTCTTTATATGTTAAATCACATTTGTTTCGTTTCCAAGCTGAATGTAGTTTCACTTTTGTCTGTATATCTATAATATAAAAATGAATCGCAAAATGTGTTGGTAAGCGCATAACTCAACAACGCCTGGACCGATATCGCTAATTTTTTTTTTGTTGTGTTCGTTATTATCAGGAGAAGGTTCTTATGTAAAAAAAAAATGAAAATTAGGGTAGTGTAGGGTAGAGTAGGGTAGTGTAGGGTAGAGTAGGGTAGGGTAGAGTAAGGTAGAGGAGGGTAGAGAAGGGTAGAGTAGGGTAGAGTAGAGTAGGGTAGGGTAGAGTAGGGTAGAGTAGGGTAGAGTAGGGTAGAGTAGGTTAGAGTAGGGTAGAGTAGGGTAGAGTAGGGTAGAGTAGGGTAGAGTAGGGTAGAATAGGGTAGAGTAGGGTAGAGTAGAGTAGGGTAGGGTAGAGTAGGGTAGAGCAGGGTAGAGTAGGGTAGAGTAGGGTAGGGTAGAGTAGGGTAGAGTAGGGTATAGTAGGCTGAAGTAGGGAAGAGCGGGAGCGAAGCCGCGCGGGTACAGCTAGTCTTTAATAATATCATATGTAAACCAGGTAGGCCAGGGTAGGGAGTAACCTTCTAGTTGCTTTATTGTTTCGGGTTTTTTTAGGGATACAAGTATCAAAAAGATTGTAGATAATGTTGTAAAAATTTTGAGTGCAAGTGCGTACGTCGTTTGATGAGGTAACAGCATCCCAAGAAACCTCAGATAGTAGATCAAAGAGTAGGTTGTAGTTACATTTTTTAAAGTTCCAGTCTATTTTACGGTCGATATTACTAGGTTCAATTCTGTCGCATTGACCAGATGACTGTAGCATTACCTGGATGTCCAATGTTTGTAAAAATAATTGATCCTCGGAAAAACTCAAACGCGTCAGATTAAGACAACACTTTTTCAATACTCTTACTCGAAAACTGGCTCTTATCGTACTACGAAAAAATTCAACATGACATGTTTATCACATTCGTGTTTTTTTTAAATTTATCATAACAAGGGCTTTTTTCATTTCTATTTTGTCACGGTCAACCGTGATTATTATTTTTTTTAAAAGCAAAGAGGTGGATATTTTAAGGTTTTAATATTTAATGAAAATTAAAATTGTGTTTATGAACAGAATATAAATAAAAATGAATTGCAACTCTGTTAGTCTCGCTAAAACTCGAGAACGGCTGATCCGATTTGGCTAATTTTAGTCTTGAAATATTCGTGGAAGTCCGGGGTAGGTTAAAACGGTGAGAAAATATGCAAAAACTCATAAAAAAAACTAATACAACGCCATCTCTAATTAAAATGTAATTTTGAGAGTAGGGTAGAGTAGGGCAGAGTAGAGTAGAGAAGGATAGAGTAGGGTAGAGTAGTCTAGAGTAGGGTAGAGTAGGGTAGAGTAGGGTAGAATAGGGTAGAGAGGTATAGTAGGGTAGAGCGGGAGCGAAGCCGCGGGCAAAAGCTAGTCATGAATAAATAAGATTATTTACACAATAATTTGTTATTATTTATTTATTTATTTATTTATTAAGCCTTCATGAAACATAAAAGTACATAGGCGGACTTAACAACAACTTTACTACAACTAACTAACATAAAATTAACTTTTAATAACAACTTTATTATCAACAAATTAATAAGTATTTATGTTCTAAATTCAAAAATATTTGAATTTCTATTTTTAATATTATGTAGTATGTAAAACTGTTTGATGCCTTTGCTTCTTCTAAAACCAGCAAAAGTAAAGCGTAGGAAAAAAGACTTTAATTTTAAATTTTATTTTTTATTTGTTTTGTGAAAAAAGATTTGAAGAGAATTCTTTAGATGCTTCCGCCGCCGCCAGTTGTTGTGATTAAGTTAAAAAATACTTGCTTTAAAGCCTGCTGCCATCTAAATCAAAACTAAAATGTATGGCAACTTTGGTAAATTTGCTTCAGTACAAAATGAACAAAAATGCGTCGTAACTTTCAGAGAAAGTATTTCTTCGTAAGTGTATTGAAAAACGTCGTTTGATACACGTGGTGATTTGTCACTGCAGCACTCGGCTCCATAACACCCTCGCTTATACGGCTCGGGTGAATTTCGCCTCGGTTTCAATGACAAACTTTCCCCACTTGTATCAAAAGGTACTATTCTGCATGTACTTAACTTCTTAACTTACCTTGAGTTAAGTACATGCAGAAAAGTGTATATTTCAATTATCTGAGTTTCTCTGGTTGTAAGGTTCCTGTCAATATTTTGTTGTTGAGTGCAAGTTTTTTACCACAGTTTGCTAAGATAATTTTGTTAGGAACGTTAAAAATTTTATATTTATCGATGGATTTATGGATTATAAATTCTTCGTAATCCGGATGGGATCATCATCTAAATAAAAAAAAAGCAATCAAACCCCCAATAAAATGGAAACTTGTCATAGACTTTTTTCGTTTTAGAGCCTAATCTTCACAATCCAATAGGTCCCCATGACACTTTAGTAACTGCAAATTTTGCGTCCTGGCCACACCTACTATTAATTAAAGCAGCAATAGCATTTCAAATATTGGTTTTAGGAAGAGGGGCATTTTTTTCTCGTGGGATATCAAATATTGGTTTTAGGAAGAGGGGCATTTTTTTCTCGTGGGATATCTAATGACTTCTTCCCATTCTGAGGTGGAGCGAGAGGGAACTGACTTTTACTGACTAAAACACACCTGTATCCTTTAGTTGCCTTTTGCATACCTGGGCCACGGTTACTTTTTCAAAATTCCCGCGCCCCTAGCGGGTAAAGAGGGAGCGCCATGTGTGTATTTCAATATATCTTTTGTACACGCGAAACCTAATGGCGGTGACATCACATTTCAAAATGTCTCCATATTCTGTTACGTGAAAGTTTCCCCTTCCACCAGATTTTAAAGGTTTCTATTCGATGTTAGTATTTAAAATTGAACGGAGTTTTAAAAAATCTTTCTGATTGCGATTTTTGTTAAGTACTATAAAGATACAAACAATAAACAAATTGTTTCTAGGTATTACCGAACCACAACAGTGGGTATTTCCAGAAAATACCATCAACAAACAATCGATTAGAGCACTTGATAATAATATCGGGTTAGTTAGAATTTCGTTCGAGGGTAATCGAAAATGATCCCACTTCATTTCACGAGCACTTTACTCAATATTCAAATGATGGGATGGATGTTAAAAAGTTAATATAGGTACTGACGCCAACTTTAACAAGTAGCTCACCCCACTAACACGGTAATAATATCCTACAGTAATCCAACTTCATACAAACGGACGAAGCGCGAGCTATATCTACGCGCCTCAATCTCGCGGTGCGCTCGTGGTGCAGACAGTCGCGACTGTGCCGCAGTGACAATCGGACGATGTGTTGTTTTTTTAACAATAACCACGCGGTTTTTCACTAAAAATAAGATCAAGTACATATTATTTATATATTTAATATGACGAGTAGGATTTATTGTGCTGTTTTTGGTTGCATGAATTCGTCAATAACCCATCCAGCCATAACTTTTTTTAGATTACCTAGAAACTCTGAATGGTACTTACTAGTAGGTAGGTACATAATGTATGTCTTTTTAATGGATAAGTATTTCCTTTTATCTCCCGAAAAAAAGATTTCTTTATTAATAAATAAAGTGAATAGAGTAAAAGAATGTGATTGACACGAGTGAAATAGGTAGATAAAGGCGGTTCAAGAATCATTACGGTAGGTATGCTTGTGTTAAAACCTCAGGGCATGTGTGTTTTGTTTTGTTAGTTTGTATAATTCAAAGTAAAGTGGTATTTTATTAATAATAATAGTTGTTCATTGTACTGTGTGTATGAATAATACTAGAAAAAATACAATTTGTCTGTCGTTAGATAGTTGAAATTTTCTCAAATTAAGTATTTTTGCTGCTGCTATAATAACATATACCAAAAAACGGAACAAAAAACAACACGCATTTTTATTGATAACTTCCTATTCAATTCAGGAAGTATTTTATTTGTTTATATAAAAAAGTATATTTACAATCACAAAACTAAATGGAAACACAAAGTAGGCAAATGCTGGAGGCGGGCAGCCCAATCGCATGTTTACTTACCGCGCGGCTGTAGGCATTTAGTTCAAAAATTCGGCCGAGTTACGAATACTGTAGGATATTATTACCGTCTACTAGCTTCCTGCTTTAACCTTTCGAATACCGTCAGAGACACAATAGAAAGACAATGACAGGGCGAACAAGTTACGTAGATATTATTTTATTTGTAAATCTCAACTCAACTCAGTTCGCATGTTCCCGATATGATCTGTCATGTGCAGACATTGAGGCCGACGAATGACGTGAATAGCCGCGGTGACGGCTGGCCGCAATAAACTAACAGAACTACATCATAGAAATATTGTAGGTTATTAAACTATGAGAATAAAATAATCTATTGTTATCTAAGTACCTATCAATGTATTGCTTATTTGGGGCTCTTGACTATGGCTTCTACCTATATTCTGACTTCGTTTGGACAGTGTCATCAACTGTTTATTTCCCTTTCTAAGGTACTTATTTATTCATTAAACCCCAAGCGAACGCCGGCGTACGCGCTGTCATTGTCTTTCTATTGTGTCATGTTGTCATGATTGAAAGGTTAATCTGGGAGGGGTACCCAATTGGTGCAGCCGTCTGTACCATTTCGATGGCGCATATTGATGCATTGATCCCAGTGTGATTGCACATTGGCATCAGAATGCATAGGATCAATATACCTACCCGAGATAACGGTTACGTTATGGCAGGTAGAATTACATTTTGACTACAAAGCCTTTAAGCCTCAACGTGTCATATAAAAATCAAGGAATTAATATCAGAGCAAAGCTTAAAACAGATGCAGAATCTTACTTACCTATATTAGAGCCTAGAGACTCTAAATAACTGCCTACGTGGTTTTACAGTTGCGATGTGATCTAAATAGTGTTTCCAACTTATGACTTTTAGTACTATTACTAAATAGATTCCTACTTTTAGCAATTATTCATTAAACCCCAAGCGAACGCCGGCGTTCGGGCATACTGAAAGTTTCTTGATTCTTATAAATAACTATATTAAGACTTATGATACATTTAATGTTTTATTTTGACTGGCCTGTTGGTCTAGTGGTTTGTGACTCTGACTGCTATGCCGGAGGTAATGGGTTCGTGTGACGAGCATGATCATTTGTTCTGTGTCTGGGTGTAATTTATCCATAATATGTATGTATTTAGAAATGTATAAGTATGTTTATCAGTTGTTTAGTAGGTACTCATCACAAGCTCAGCTTAGCTTGGGATTAGACGGCGTTGTGTGATAGTTGTGGAATATAATATATATTAATATCATTTCGTTTATTCATAGTATATACATAAATTCTCTCGCAAGTAATGCATTTTTGCATTCGCTAAAACCACTGTACACTGCAGTTGGATCGGTCTTCTTTAGGGACCTCTTCAATGGCTTTATTTGTTCATTTATTGGCCTATCAATAATTGTTACGCATTGCATTCAAAATGTACTTGTCCTTATACAAACCGGGTGTTCAATATATCACGATAGACATAGCATGCAGAAACAATATTAGGACAGAAAGATTTTACAAATAAAATAGTGCAGATACAACATTTTTAGTTACGTTGTTACAAAGGAAGGCCCGTAGTTCATAATTTTAGGTGAACTTGGCGCTTGAATTTCTGGATAGATGAGCAAAAAATATCAAATACCCAAACTTACATCACAGTTATTAAGAAGCCTACAAAGTCTTCGGATTGGGGAGTTAGAAATAGTTTTTCGGAATGGGGGATGTAGTAATTTGATTGGATGGCGTTGATAATTGTGGGCTAGGTTAAAATGTAATTTACATAACAACTGAATACAGTCTATTTTACTGTGTAGAACTTTAAATAAGAAAATGAGATGGTTTTTATCTCTGCGTTCTTCGAGGGAAGTCATCTTAAATTTCTGTAAACGGTTGGCATAGTTTGGAACTTTTTTGGCCATTTTCGTCGAGTAGGCCAGATGGTTCAAAAATCTTTTCTGAATGCACTCCAACCTAAGACTTACAGACATTTTGCATAGAGGGGGCGCCAAACAACTGAGCAACTCTCCAGGGCCTCAAGTCTGCTATTACAATAGTGTCATAATGGTCTATCATTGATGTCATAATTGTCGATTTTGACAAGTTTGGTAATCTACTAATATAATGGCGTCATTATGACTTTCCAGTGGTCAATCACTGACACTCCATTGAAAGAAGTGGCTTAAAATGGTAATCTCGTACATATTGACAAATGAATATTTGACGTTTGCGGTAATCTGCTAAAACTTTGACAGTTTATTTGATCACTGTTTGACCATTAGAACGTAATTGTGCAGTTATTGGTTTTAATATGCTCGAAATTATCATTCTACCACGATTCTATTACAAGACTATTGACCGATCAATGATCGATCATTATGAATTAGCAGATTACAAACTTTTAGCAAAATGACAATGGGATCGTGTTAGAATGACGAATTTATAAAAGTAGCAGATTTGGGGCCCAGTACAGTATGAACGAGGCAATTAAAGAGGTAAATTTAGGTTTGAGGCTTGCGAAAAAATGTTGCGTTCCTTCCTTTGTACCTACTAGAAAGCCAAGAGATTTTGAAGCTTTTTTGATAATATACTCCATGTGGGGAATAATTGTAAACTTACAATCAAGAAGGACGCCTAAGTTTCTGATCACACCAACTTTATTTAGACATGTAGGTACCATTCATATACTCGTAGTAATTGAAGTTAATGAAAAGCGGCTTCCTTGTAAACGTTATTTAAACTTAAACTTCAAAACCTTCAGATGCACATGTAAAATGTTTTGCACTTGGCTCCTTCCAATGCCTAACAAAGCGAGTAATATTATTGTGAGTTTCAATAAGTGGTCGAACGGTGTCAATATTCGTGTTTGTAACCGCAGTCGCCGACCGACCTTCACGTACTTCGTCATAGAGATGATCACGTCCACGTCTAAATTCTCCAAACCACGAATACACAGAGCTGCGTCATGGTGCTTAATCACCAAATGCTAATTGAAGTCTCTGGCAACTCTAACGAAAATCATAAAAAATAATTGAACGAAAATTTTCACGAGTTCATTTTGCGACACGCAATCTTCGAAAGGACGCCATAATGGAAAAACAAATGACAGTCTCGCAAATTAAAAAGTAGATAACATGCTCGCAAAGTATTCCATTTTCGAATTCTATAATTGTTTTTTCATTCTTTTATTTTAAGTGGCAAGATCCAGACTTTCATTGTGCCCCACGTATACGTAGATACCTACATATACTCACGACTTTTTCCTACGGGGATAGGCAGAAGCTACAGATTGCCACCTGCTACTGTCCTCATATGATCCTATTGCTTCGTTTACATTCATGAATCTGGTCATATATGCACGGTTGCGAGTGCTTTACATCTGGCCTTTCAGAAGGACATCGCCAATAAGACCTTTTTTTACCCTTTTTAAGTGGGGAATTATTAATTAACTTCTCTTTTGTTCTCTTACTTACATCAAATATAGCCTATGTCACTCAGGAAAGAAGCAGCTTTCATCTCAGAAAACATTTTAGCAATCGGACCAGTACCTACTTCCAGAGATTACCTACAAAAGAACATAAAAATACCAAAAACAAACTTACCTCTTTAAAATATTAGTGTAGATTATAAAGAGGATAAATTTGCATTTTTGTTTGTAATGAATACCTACACTCAAAAACTACTTGACCGATTTTTGTTTGAGATTTGAGTTGGCATAGAGCGAGGTCTTATACTGTTTTCAGATTTATTCCTATACCTGTGGGTGCAGGTATAAGAATAAAAATCTGAAAACGGTAAATGTGTGGCAAGGTCTCAAAAAAAAAAAATATATTTTCGGAATAGTCTTCGTGACTCCATTCTGGAATTATTTTATTTAATTCCCAAATAAAACGGGACTAGGGCAGGAAGATGATGATGATGATGATGATGGGTGGCTTACAGCTAAAAATACAAAATATAACGACAAAGAAGATCACGATGAGCCATTTACAAGTCTCTATGTATTGTAATATGGGAGTATTGTTGAAAGTTACATAATAAAGAAGTACTTAATTGAGATATAGAGTTTGGTAGGAAGATAACATAAGACACAATTTAATGTAATGTAATTACAAAACATTGCTTTTAGACATAACAATGTTTATGGATGCCAGGCTGCTTGTGAAGTAATCAATTGAGGTATGATTTTTTACTAAATGTAACAATTTTCAATGCCTTTGCTACGCGAATCAAGTAAGGGTCAACTCACACCGAAAGAGCGGCGAAGGGCAGCGACCCGTTTACCGTTCATAGAATTCGCTGGAATTCCCGCGGCGCCGCGGGCATCCGCGCGACTCGTTCGAGTTTCTCATGCGATAATAAGTATTATAGAAATGAAAATAAAGTTAAAATCCATATGACACTGAAACTGCGCTCCGCTTCGCTGCGCTTCGACGCTCTTTTGGTGTGAGTTGACCCTAAGAGTTACTACGGTAGACTTTGCGGTAGGTAAGTTTTAACGGAACCCGCACTGCGCGAGTCCAACTCGCACTTGCCCGGTTCTTTACTCCTAGTTTCAGATTTAACTGTATTTTAAACTTGAATTGTACTAAAATAAAGCGCAATTTTTTCCTGTAAGCATTCTAGATCCACGAATAGCATAGCATAGCATAGTCGGCCTTATAATGTTCCCACTGTTGGGACTCAGGCCTCCTCTCTAGGATAGAGAACGGGCCGTAATCCACCACGCGGGTTGGTGAAAGTCAAGTCTTTGAAGTGCTAAAACATGGTGGTTTCCTCACGATGTTTTCCTTCACCGTTTTGAGAGTAGTGGTGATGAAATAAATTACACAAAGTAATGCGCTTGGCTGGGTTTGAACTCGCGACCTACAACTCGTAAGTCAGGGCCGTTACCACAAGGCTAGAAGGAACGGGGTGGGTCTTTTAGTCAGTAAGAGTCTGACACTATCTCCCGCTCCGCCCAAGGGCGGGGGATGTCAATGCATGATTTTTTCCCACCATAAAAAAAAGGGCCGTTACCACTCGGCCACCATTGCTCTCAGCAGAAGCAGATTCACTTAATCCATGGAAATAACTTACATCAACACTGTATAAAACTAGAAATCTACAAGCATTTTTGGATAACAGTAACACCATGTTTATTTTCCGTGTTTCACCTTATGTTAGAAATCGTATGCGCATTCGATATTGGAAATTCACTCTATCTTTGTTGAGTCCGGACAGCCACTGTCAGTCAATATAGCTCTGACGGAATATCCAATTTTCCAATTAGGTAACAGCGAAACACGTTGCCCACTGTAGCATTTGTACAATTCCACTGTTGATAGTGCCTTTAATGGAAAAAAAAATGTCAATGAACGGCGCGGCGGCGAGCTTTATACAATATAGGTGCTGTAATAACCTGTTTTTGCCTCAATCCAATTATTTTCTGTGAAATAAAATGTTATTGACCTAATCCAATTAAATGCTCCGTATTGACATTACTTCTGAATTTTGAAGTCTCTCTTTTTGAGATGAACTTCAATCAAAAATACTTACAGTCTCTACAAGTATCTATACTGTTATGAAGGAATCAATTTAGTCAAAGTGATAAACATATTTGCAAGTCTATATTTATATAGGACTAAGTACAGACAGTTTTCCTGGAACTTCGTTCCTGTCAGTCTTGTACTTGCTTCTACATTGGATGATTTCTCACCTTAAAAAATCCTGTGTAAAAGAAAATGAACAATTCATTTTGAAAATTCCTTCTTTGCATTTGCTTTCCAGCCTACTGGTTTCCTTTTCTGAAGACAAGCCCATACCCAGTAGACTTCCTGGGGATGGGCTTGTCTACCTATGCCCTATGATTTTGATGACATCTATTTGAGGTGTGCAATTCTAAATTCGAATCTAGAATTTTTCAACTCTACTTATTCACACGACACTTTTTTTTTTTAGGCGGGAATATCATGGAATGAGACCTACCGCTCTTGGGCGGAACGGGAGATAGTGCCAGACTTTTACCGACTAAAAACCCACTCCTATTTCTTCGTTGCTTTTCGTACCGGGGCCGATCTTCCTTTCAGAAACAAATCCTTGGCCCCAGTAGGCCTCGACCCCGCTGGGCCCCTACGATTTGCTGACAACTCCTTGAGGCGCGCGGGGAAAAATATTAATAATAATTCACACGACACTTAGCAGTCAGAAGTATTTTCCGCCACCCTGTATTTTGTAATAAGGTTTACCACAGTATTTAACCTTCACAGGGATCACAGTTTAAGCATAGCATAATCAGCCTTTTTCATGTTCCCACTGCTGGGGCTCAGGCCTTCTCTGTAAGAGAGGGAATGGACCGTAATCCACCACGCGGGCCCAGTGCGGGTTGGTGCATGTCACATGTCTTCGAATTTTTGTTTCTAGAACATACCAGTTTCCTCACGATGTTTTCCTTCACCATTTTGAGAGCAGTGGTGATAAAATAAATTACACAAAGTAATGCGCCTGGCTTGGTTTGAAACCGCGACCTACAACGTGATCACAGTACGTACTATCAAATAGACATAAACACAGCTAAAACGAGCGTTCATATCACAACAGAAATGAATTATGCAGGCCTCTGCCATGTGCGTCAAGACAAATTGATGGGCATTTGTCATAATCAATCCAGTAGTTTGAGCGTTACGAGGTACAACCATTTCCATCCCGATGGCTACTGCAATTTCCATGCGTTTATTAGCTGTCTCACACATAGACCTATGTATTGTTAAGTAAATACACGGTTCAAGCAGGTATCTAAACGATTACTTACTTGATATTGTTCAAAAGAGTTATTATGGCTCTAGACCGCCAAGGGCAAAAGAAGGAACACATGTGGGTTTTAGTCAGTAAACGTCGAACACTCTCGTGGCCCTGGCAATTGGTAGGTTATATTTGACATCTTAAATAATCCAGTAATAAACTTTTCTCATAGCAGGAGAAAATGAATTGCAATATTGGAAACGCCTTTCTCACCTTTTCGGTAAATGATTTATCATGAGGTTCTGGCAATAAACCTTTTTTTTTCGTGTACTTTTATTGCGTCTTTTTCGATGGAAGGCAAATAAAGAACGATTTTTTACAATAACAGATCGTCTTCCTAAACTAACGAGGGAAAAATGTTTGATTCTTAATCTGTTGAAATACCAACTGATCCAATTACATTAAATGATTAGACTGGTGGAAAAATATTTACTGCGTCATGAGTCGGGTTTTATACAGAAAACATACGGTAACAGTGGGTTTAAGAGGGCCAAGCAGGGGAGAAACTTGTTATTCTCACATTTTCACCATTCAGAACATAAACGAAAATGAAAGAGCTATCCAGGCGCCCACATATTGGTTAAGACAAAATTTTTATTGAATTGAGACGAAACGTGTGTCTTAAAGTGAGTCATTATCATTTCACCCAAAAGATATCCACTGTTAGACATAGGCCTTCTAGCGTCACCATAATGACCGGTTCTGTGGGTCTCGTATTCAAAGAAAAGAAAAAAGGAACGATAACTCTCACCAGTACCCCTAGGCAAGTTGATAATCTGCAATCGTTAAATCTAGTAGAAAATTTCAAATGTACGGGAATGACGTCATCTCAACGCTCAGTCACGTTGTCAGAACAAAAGAATCTGGTCGTGGCCAACAAGAGAGCGGTATGTAGTCGCTACTCCAGGACTTTTCAGTGCTGTGTGTACCGGTACGTAGTCGCTGCTCCAGGACTTTTTGGCTGACGCTACACTACACCGCGATGCGACCAGCGATTAAAACGATTAAAACAAATAATTGAAATTCACGTTTATGGTACACTGTACGCCAAATATTACTAGCGATATTTGATTATTTAGCATTAGCTACATTAAATTATCAGCGAAAGCGAAATTTAAGCAAAATTAGATAATTTCTCACTTACGCGACAAGTTCAACAGTGCTACTTAATATGTCGGTGGCTACGTTTTGCGTGTCGTCAGCGGCGACAGACATTGATCGCTGATGGATACGCCTTTAAGTAATATTATGTGGCTACACTACATGAGCGAATTTAAAGCAAGGAGCGATTTTTTTGAGTAAAGTTCAGAATAACAATTTTAGAAGGTACGCTGTCTACTGGCTACATTATCGCGTTAAAGATTGCGATCGCTTATGTCGAGGCGAAGTGTTCAAATCAGTTTGTTTTAATCGCTCGTCGAAAGAACATTTTTGTCTACAATAGACGTTGAATTGTGTCCGAAGTAAAAGTGCGTTCTTGTAGGTATTATGCTTTATTTGTCTTACAGTGTCTCAAAATGAAAATACGTATTCCCAGTGAACACGTATTTTTATTTTGAGACGTTGCGGTGTGTCAGACGAGAAAACACCGCGCAGCTTCCTGAATGCTGCCTAGCCAAGTCAATTTCGACGATTAACCTCTTTCTCGAAGTTAGACTGAATGGACCGTTTGCCCCAGGTAAATATAATCGTCTACAACTGCGTCTGTATCTAAAGCTTCCAATCTTGATAGGAGTGGGTGCTGAGCATGTATGAGCTTGAGTGGTGTATTCGTAAATAAAGTCTATCTAGGTATCTAGTACTACTTGATTACTTTGTAAGTAGGTAAGTATTGTTGGTTAGTCGGCTTATTTAGTTGAAAACATTCCGCATTTTATTCAGTAATTAAGGGGCGTACTAATACGACGTTTGTGTAAAAATCAAAGCGAAACTAAAAGCTCTTAAAATGGAACCAGGTCAGTACCTATACACACATAGCGTCGGGTAATGAATCACCGAATGAACTCAGTATATATTCGTGTGTTCATCTATACCTACGTACATAGTTATCGTATCATGAAATTAGTAATAAATAATATAATTTGTAGCTTTAAGAAAAATATGATTATATTAAAATTTGTTTGTCAACTACGGACATAAAAAATCTCAGAAAAGAAATAAGTAAGTCTACTTATTTACAAATTTTATTTAACACTGACATATTGAATACTTAGCTGTTTTTTTGCAGAATTGTAATAATAGCGGTTTGAAATAGACGGCGCTGTACAGACTGTGCAGGTGCACTATCCCATTCTCACATCATATTTAATTCAGACGGTGGTAGGGCGGGCACCGGGAATGGTCGAAAGGCCGTGGTCCTGGCACGCAAAGGGCAACTGAAGGAATGGGAGGGTTTTAATCAGCAAAAGTCTGACTGAAAGAACGAGAGAAGTTATATATGATGATTTCATACCTCAAAAACGGTAGGGCCAAGTTATTGAAATTGAAAACAGGGTAACTGGATAGTAACTGGTAAATTGGATTAGTTTACAAGTTGTAGTAGTTAGAACTTTGTCATCTATTTAACGTCTCCAAAATCCAGGTAAACTCTGTGGTATCCTCGTAACTGCGACCATACAGTACCATTATCTACACTCATATAATAATGAGGTCACGTTTGTTTTTTTTTGTTTGTACTAGGTAATCTCTGAAAGTACTAACTGCTACTGAAAGTATGTCCGATTGCTAATTTTTTTTCACCGATAGTAAGCTGCTTTATTCCCGACTAACATAGGCTATATTTTATGTAAGCGGTGATGTAAAGGTAGTCAGATAATATGCCTTACTAGCACTTTGCCAGTGACTTCGTTCGCGAGAATGTTTTCATAAAAACTTTAATACCCCCTTTTTTTTGGTGTGTAAAAATCATACAAATGACTTCCCCCACCCTTGGGCGGAGCGGGAGATAGTGTCTGACTCTCACTGACTAAAAAACCCACCCCGTTCCATCTTGCCTTTCATACCGGGCCTGAGCTACCTTTCGAAGCTAAACCTGGCCCCAGTAGGTTTCGACCCAGCTGGGTCCCAGCGTAAATCGGGATCGGAATCCCGGCGGCCAGCTGGGGCGCTGTGAGCGCCGTTGCCTGATGCGGTCGGCCTCCTCCTATGCTAGCATTGCTTTGCAGAAGGAGGCGACCGCCTGCCACTCCTCCTCGCTCTGGACCATGGCCTGTACCAAGGCCCGGCGCGAGAGACCGCCGCCGCCGATCACCTCCAACTTTATTACCCCTCAAACTGTTTATGAGAGTAATTTTGAAAATCTACTAGATATGACAGTCTTAAATTTTCATAAGAATTCGTGCCGAATTTCAACTTTATTTACCCAAGGAATTAAAGTCTTAAAATTAAAATCTTAAATTGTTCTATTGGGGGTAGTTCTAAAAACACTAATGACAATATTCATTATTTACTTAGGTTTACTATTTGTGCCCTTAAACCGTTTTATAGCCCGGGTAATTTTGAAAAACGAATAAAGAAATCCTTAGTAACCCCCGAAATTTTGCATATAAATCAATTTCCCCTTTTTGTACACAAGTTGAATTTAAAAAAAAAACATACATTCAGCCGAACATAGAACCTCCTCCTTTTCGAAGTCGGTTAAAAACCCCTTTTTGGTACTCGCTTAGATCACAAAAGGAAGCCTTGTGTATAATTTCATATTCCTGTGCGTTGATATGTCAGTCAGTCAGTTTCGCCTTTTATATATGTTACTGGTAATCTGTATAATTCAGATATTCTATACAATACCTAGGCAGTTTACACAATACCTGGGGCGTCCAGGCAATGTATGAAATGTTATGAATATATCCGTTACATACTTTGTCTAGGTAATGTATACATTTCCTAGGGTTTATATAGAGTACCTGCTGGTACGTGATTTTGGTCTATATTATATGACTTAAAATCAATTTGTGTAAAAGGCGAGAGCAGATAAGGAATTGACGTAATTTTAGGGCAGCCCGACACAGACTTAGGAGGTTAGGAGCACGGAACAGTAAAAACAGTGGAAGAAGTAAGTAGGCGTGGCACTGTCGCCGCTACTAAGAAACGCGTTGCACACTAGCTGTTCAAGCGCTCTCATTCTTTAACTAGACTGCGCAACATAATAATTAACGAAAAATAATATTAAAATGCCTTATTGTCCCATACTGTACTTTAAAAACCATAGTTAGACTAAAGATCTAACTCATTGAGGTGTATCATACCACCGAAAAGTATTATTTTCGGATTTATTTTAATAAAATGAAAAAATAAAATTACGTGAAACATTACGCAGGATATACAAACAAAACTAGTCCTTAGTTGCATCAAAACAAAGTTGATTTTCTTTTCTCGGTTATTAGCTTTTCTGGAATATTCGTTAGTCTACCTATACTTTTGACGCTATCCAAATAGTGCGTGACTTTATCGATAAAATCAATCGATATGTTACATTGCCTTTTTAAAATAAAAGTAATTATATATTATAGTTTAATAGTTTTTGTAAGTAATATAATACAGATAATTATTAAATTAATAAATTTAATAAAATAAAAATTGTGGTATGATATTTGTGATGTATTTTAAATAAATTTAGTTAAAGAGTTAGGAACAACATAGGGCATTTGAATTATACTTAATATTCTTATGTTTAGTAGTGGGCGATGACGATGATTTCAGCTGAGATGATGATAATTGATGTACTATGCAAATAAATACCCTTTTTACCACGTTTAAAAGTTGCCTTTAATCATATTAATTTCATTATTTTAATACTATCACAGTATCGCATACAATTTTTTTTGCATTATTATGTTTTAAATACATTTGCATACAGTCGATATTATTTCGATCGAATAAGGTTACCTCACTACTGGAGTAGCAGTCTGCGTACGTGTCAGTGATACGCCATTCAAATATCACTCTTATTTTTACGTAGTTACAGTTCATACTGGATTAGCATGAAATATAGCGAATATATTCTGAACAATGCCATCTTGCGACGAGTAGCGGTACTTGGTAGTCAAAGATGTATTTCTTTCTTGTTTTTGTCAATTTGATTTATAGGTGACTGATTTTAAAGTTGCATTTCGTATAATATTTTTTTTGCATTTCGTTTACGCCCTGTTTTTTTTTTAGCCAATCATATTTTTGGGTTTGCAGTAAGAGTAAATTGTGAATGTATGAGTTTGGCGACACCGGTTCTGGGACAAACATTTTCTCAAGCTACTTCCACTGTTTTTACTGTTCCGTGGTTAGGAGGCTAAGGCGGGAGCGGAGCGCAGCGGAAGTCCCGCTTTAGCCTTCAAGGTTATTTTTTTATTACCACCTGGAAATAAAGGCCTTACTTTAAAACCCGCGGTTAGAAATAGTACCTAAATACTTATACATACTTCTAACCTACCCTGTACGTGTCGAGGTGCCCTAAAATTACGTCACCTCCTTCCCTGGTCTTGTTTTGTACATACATACACCGGCTGCGTATTCGGTATTGTATAGAACCTAGGCAAAGTATAAAATAAATAATATTTCATACATTACTGTTACATATACGTTTTAGAAATTCTATACATTGCCAAGGTTGTCTGTAAAAAATCGCTTTTAGCGATAAGACCGCCCATTGTGACACCCTATTAATTTTAAGTTTCTCATGTAATTTTTATTTTTGGTGTACAATAAAGAATCAATCTATCTATCTATCTAGATATTGTATAGAATATCGGATTATACAAATTGCCAATAACATAATTATATATAGATTTCTTTCAACCGAGCTCAAGATCATAGATTTTCCAATAGCCGGAAAAATCGATACTTAAATTAAGTTATAATTAGTTGGAAAACATCCCGTTTTTTCCTTAACGACGTTCCGGTAATGACTAGCAGATGTTAACCCCGCACCGACACCGTTCGTCACACTTTTTGCATCGTGTAATATTTTTTTTTTGCCAGTCTGGAAACTCGTCGAGACTAGATTTCGAAATCGAAGTGTTTTCATAGGTAGGTAAGTTTGTACGGAACCCTCGGCGTGCGAGTGCCTACGACTCAAACTTGACCGCCACGGTTTCTGGGGATCCGTACCTGAAGGGTGCCATCGGGATCCTAATACTATGCTTCCGCTGTCTGACCGAAGGTTGCCAACATTTCATCGAAATATAGTATTTTTTTAAATAGGCTTTAAAAATATATTGTACACTTAAAAAAAATATAGCTATCATTTTATGGAAAAAGCAATAATAAAAAGCAAAACATATTTGTAAAGTACTTATTTATTTTTATAAAAACTATATTTATTTTCGCTTCGTGCATTTTTTATCTCAAATAAAAATTTATGTATTAAATTTTTAAAGTATTATAAATCAAAAGCTTTATATTTTTGTTAAAGGTTTGTATTTTTTAAAGTCTTTTTTGTATTTCCTTTTTTATCGACTGTAGCGACTCACTTTGGCTACCGCTACTATTTTCTATAACTAATTTATTTAGAACTTTAACTTTGTTTAGAAAAGTAAAAAAAAATATTAGTTGCAATAAAAAAAAAAACAATAAATCAAATTTTTACATAGTGGTAAGTCACCGCTATATTATTGCAAGCGCGTATGCATCCGCTTGAGACACGCGTCTGTGAACTTTTTTTGTCTTGAACGTCGTGAGTTGCTGTAGGAAAGCTTACCGTAATTAGGATTTTATGCTTCGTATGGTGCTTGACTTTACAAACATAAAAGCGGTTGTTGCTTTGTATAATGCTTTAGTACGAAGTCAGTTAGAATCTAACGCAGTCATTTGGGCCCCATATGAATCTAAATATAGGCTCATGCTGGAAAGAGTACAAAACAAGTTTGTCAGGTATTTATACTTGCGCTTGTATGGTGTTTATCCATTTTACCCATTGACGTACCCAACTTTATTTATTTTGGGTATGATTGGATTTCACGAACATGTCCGGAGAGATGAAAAGCATGTTGCTAAAAGAGTTATGAATTTACATGTGGATGGATGGAGAGGGAGAGGGAGGCCAAAGAAAAGATGGATGGATTGTGTGAGAAGTGATATGAAAGAAAAGGGAGTTAGTGATAGCGTGACGAGTGACAGGATAGAATGGAAGAAAAAAACGTGTTGCGCCGACCCCAAATAAAACGGGACAAGGGCAGGAAGAAGAAGAAGATGATTGGATTTCATGAATTAAGGGTCAGGAGAGATCTCTCACTACGAGGAAAGGTACGCAATGCGGACGTATTAGAGCAGGTAGGTTTATGTGTTCCAGACCGATACGTGTGGCGACGACGACGACAGCCACGGCTGCTGGCAGAGCCGCGCGCTCGAACCAATCTGTTACGGGAGGCGCCTCTGACGCGGCCGCTCGACTCTCTCAACCTCATAGCTAGTGTCACGGATATGTTCTGATGTTCTCTGAGTGAATTTACAATAAATGCCTTATTTGTAATAAGTTATAAACTAATTGAAATAATATAACATATATAAATGTATGTATAATTAGAAAAAAAAAATTCTATCGCATTAGGTTACCCTGTAATGACAGTTGTAAGTTAAAAATTAAAATATAGTTAAAAATTAAAGTCGATTTTAAATTATTAAAATCGACTTTAATTTTTAATACATTAGTATAACGGAACCCGTGCGAGGTTAGTCCCTTGCCTCCTCGACCCTTTTTTTTACGTAGAGTCATCTAGAAAACCTAATAAAACTCTGTATCAACTTTAATCACGCTGTCCTCGTGGATCAAAGGACCACGCTCGTCTAGCATTCCTGGCTTGGAATATTGCTATTCCAAAAATCCAATCATGTGGTTTCAGTTTTCATTAATATTGGGTCCGAGACTCGCCATCAGTTTTTTGCTGTTCCTCATAGTTTCGAATGCGGGAAAATTGCAATCCACACCCACGTGAAAGTTTCATGTGTAGTGTATACATATAGTCTCAGCAATGGGACAGTATAGGCGAGATATAATAATAATAACTTTACCAGAGTTTGGAAAATGAATAGAGTCACGATGGGCCCAATAGTAATGTCAACAACAGGTGTTGTTCCTAAACAAATATTCAATAGCTTTAATGTTCTCCATCTGTCGAAATACACATATCAACAAGGCAAGGCGCAAACGTGTGTCTTGTGTCAGATACAAGCTACTGATGAATATTTGATTTCTATAGAACCAGTATGAAATCATCCACTGCTTGCGCATACGTAAACATTTTTAGTGTCCAGTTTCTTCCACGTAACACATACTCATGACGATCAAAAAGTGTTCGGTGTCGGTAACTGAGAACTAAAAGTGTCTACACTTGCACAGCGACTAACACAACAATAGGCTGCCATCTTGAACACTTGTCGTATAGTCAGAAAATGTCTACAACTGGACTTAGAAAATAATTTAAATTCGGTTTTAAAGAAATTTCAGTACAAAGTCTCTTACCATCTTGAACTGATAACTAAGATCTCACCTTGGTTCACACCCGTGCGATTCTAAAAGAACACCAGCCCCCCTAGCCAAGTTACAACCGTTTCGTTTCGATTCTCCTGCGTCGAACGCCATGAATTGGGCACGCTCCCCGATTCTTTTGTTTTGACCACGTGACTGAGCGTTGAGATGACATCATTCCCGTAAATTTGAAGTTTTGTACTAGCGTTAACGATTGCAGATTATCAACTTGGCTAGGGGTACAGGTACTAACCTGAGAAAAATTAACATAAAAACCATAATAACAATGTCATAATAATTATATTTCTGCAGTAACAGCGAAATAAGCGTTTTGACCTGACAACATAGAATTGCTCATTAGAGGCCTCTTGTTTCCGCGCAATCATGGCATACACACGGTTTTAGTTACAAATGTATTCATATTCACATCATGTAAATATTTTTCGTGTATTCAAAGTACAGTCGGTTTCGAAAATTTATCGGCTCAGCAAATACAATTGCCGGAAACTCGTGCACGAATAATATGTATTTACCGACATCAAAAGTATTTTGTGGGATGTTAAATAAATACTGAAACTCGGAAACTTCTTTGCATTCAATTAATTTCATTTCAGTTTTGTATACCTACGTAAGGACATTGTACATTCACTGTGAAAGCTGTCTATCAAATATATTGTTGAATTTCTCCATTAAATTTAATTTGGAAACAGCAAAGTGCTGATTTATAATAGCTTATTTGTGAGAATGCGCACGGTTTTAATAAATGAAAAATGATATTTGTATTTCTATTAGCTTTTTTGAACGTTTTTAATAAGCAGAATTAATGTTTTTTTTTTTTAAAAACGTTGCCTACATCAGGGGTAACTTCTGTATCGTGCTTTCATTTTATACTGAAACTTTTTGAAAATCTGTGATCTGTTTCCGCCTCCGCCTAGAGCGGGAATAATCCACCTACATTAATATTGTAAAGAGAGGTAAGTAATCTCTGAAAGTACTGATCCGATTGCTGAATTTATGTCACCGATAGAAATCTGCATTATTCCTGACCTGAGTGACATAGGCTATAATTTATGTACGCGGGTGAAGCCGCGGGTAAAAGCTAGTTACCTATATACTAGCAGAGCGCCTGGGGGTTTTGACCTCGGATTATAATTTTTGTAGTTGAAATTAAAAAAAAAATGATATGTTTAGCTAATAATATGTATAAAAAGCCTAGTTTAAAAAGATAATAATTACAATAATAATAATAACTAGTATAGGAACTACTGATTCGAATTGAAAAATGATTGTGAAGGGTAGCCCATTTATCGAGGAAGGCTGTACGCTATATCATCATCATCATCATCATCATCAGCCTTTTTTAATGTTCCCACTGCTGGGACTCAGGCCTCCTCTCAAGGAGAGGGAATGGGCCGTAATCCACCACGCGGCCCAGGGCGGGTTGGTGAATGTCACATGTCTTCGAATTTTTGGTTCTAGGACATGCCGGTTTCCTCACGATGTTTTCCTTCACCGTACGCTATATAACATAATACAACAGGCGCGGAGTAGTAATCAAAGACGCCAGTAAAAACGCGGGGGACAGTAAGTAATTCATATTAGTCTGTAGAATGTTTTTGTATTAAAATTAAGTTAACGTATATAATTATTTTTAAGCTATTGCATAGCTTCTATTGCGGGCCTTGAGCGTGGAGACCGAATCCAGAAATTCCGTAACGAAAATAACCTAACACCCCCCACTCATTTGTTTTTTGAGCGTGGTGACCGATAAGAAAACAAATGAGTGAACAATCAATCAAAATTCAATTCAATGTGTGAAAGTGTAACTTCAATTAATATCAAAGAAAAAAAAACAGGAAAAAAATACTGCATAAACAAAATAAATAAATAATTATAATTGCATAAGTTGATAAAAATGCTATGCAATAGCTTTACCGCGGCAGTCCCCGAGTGCCACACGTCTTTTTTTTTAATGTAAACACAGCATTTTTGGTTATTTGAATATTTTAGATTTTTGTCTAAGTTAAATATTTTCTATGCTCACATATCTGAGCCGTACATTCACTGTTTTAATAGTTCCGTACCTCATAAGGAAAAAAAAGCGGAATCCTTATGGTCTGATAAGACCCTTTATCTCAGGAACGCGTGGAGGAGGTATCGAGTTGAAAATTTGAATATTACAAATTCATAGGCTACTTCCTGTTGACCTAGAATAGCATAGAATAGTAGCACAAGTATAAGAAAACAGATCTGAAATTTGTAAATTTGTAGTTACGTCACAAAAAAAATTGGGATTTAGAAAAATCTTCGTAACTCAATTCGGGAATTGAACAGTTTTCATAGGTAAGTTTGAACGGAAACCTCGGTGCCCGAGTTCGACTCGCTTTTGCCCGGTATAGAAAAGACCGAGAATTTATTCTCAGTTATAAATATAATCCATAAATTGGTTACATTGCAGGATTACAGTTCACTGTAATCCCGAATTTACAATTTAATCCTAGTATTATAACTAGTGCGCCTCACCATTAACGATTGCATCACTGCTTACCCTAGGGTGGGATTGCAGTCAAGCACTAGTTTATATTATAAAAAAAAAACTAATTACTTCTTCATGCTTAAAACAATAATCGGCTGGACTACATTAATTATACAATATGTTGTTGAATTGTAAAAATTAAAGGCATTGCTGATGAATCTGTGTCAGGTAGGTCCGCAATTGTTGCGGAATTGTTCAAAAGAGTTACCACAACTGAAGGTACATACATAGGTCAGTAAAAGTCTGACACACCCCTTTGCTCCGTCTAAAGTGGGATGAGTAATTTGAGATTTGACAATATCCTACCAAAACGTCAGGTGAGTAGTAACCAGCAGCTTACAGGGACGAACCTTTTTCATATCATAAATCCCTGTTATAATTCAGTAAAGTCTCATCGAGTCTGTTGCAATAAAGTTAATTAAGTAACTAAGCAGTTCAAACGTTTCATGCAGTATTAATATTTGCCTGCAAGTTACGAACTCAATGTATCAGTGAGTTGCAAGTGGAGCAAAACCAGATAAACACAAACACAGCACAGAAAGCGCCGACTTGTTAGTGTTACTAACAACTAATCTGTGCTGATGCCACTCAGAACCTTAACATCAGAAGGTAAACTGGATTAACACATCGGGATTATGTAACCAATGTGTTTACTATTACTGATACATAACAAACTAGAATAGTTTACGTAAGAGGTGTACTCAAAGTTAGATTTGAAGTTTGTTCTAACGTTCCTGGTAAACATTAAGCTATCAAATTTATAACTTGTAAAAAAACCAAGGCTCGCAACTCAGTTCTTCTATCATAAACAGCTGTGAGATCCATGTAATGCCAAGTCGGTTAATTTATTTACTCCCTGGTTGAGGGACGTTTTGCAACATCTTATAGTGACCATAACAATATTACAAATCTTTTATGATTAAAAAAAATTGATTTACTTGGTAATTGTATGAAAACAAAACGTATCTCACAAGTAATACGTATTATATTAAATTAGATTGTTTAGTTATTAATGCAGTTGGTGTATCTAAAAAACTACACTACACTAGACACTAAATGTATTCTTCTCTGTCTGCTAGAAGCGCCTTAAAGTTTTGATGATCGATCAGTCAGTGAGTGACAAAATTAAGAAAGTTTAACTTAACCAGTTATAATTCTTAAACTATATGTTCAAATTCAACGAAATTTTAAATATATCGTATCGTGTTTATACAATACCTGCTTGTTACTGAAAATTCAGGCTTCTTGATTTATATACAACGAAGTTATAGGGGTTTCGAGAAAAGGACGGTCCGGCCGTGCCAGTTTTTTGCTCACCTTGGCGGGGGCACGGTATTTTGGAAATGAAATGAAAGGAATGAAAGGATCGAGGTGTATTTTAATGTTTAAATGTGCTGAGATCTATAAAGAGAGTAAAATAAAACTACAAAGTAGTGCTTACTTTTGGTTGTTGCTTTTTTCTGGCTTCACTCCGCAGCAGTGAGCACCGCAGCGCGTTCCTCTCGGCCACGCGGCGCACCGCGGCCTCTTCTGTCTTAGGCCTCACCCCCGCATCCCAGGCCCTAAATAAACATAACATACAATACTCCTTAATAATGTGTTTACCAAAAAATGCCAATTAGACAAGCAATGAACTGCAATAGAAAGCGCTAGGTCAGCAGTGTCAAAACAATCATAATAAAAATAGGAGAAAACATAAAGAAGGCTGAAGATAATAGCAAAATAAATGAAGCCTTCATACCTCAGCGTTTCAGAAGTGACTAACTGTGGTTCTATGGCGGGCGGAGGCGGCCTGCCGCTGTTGAACAGTTGCTGGACCGCCGAGTTGGCTTTCGGCGCGTTGATCGTGAGAATGAGAGGCGTCTCCAGTCTATCAAAGATATTAAGCATTAGATTCATGAGACGGAAAAGCTTACAAACATACGAAATTCGCGTGAGATGCTCGATGAGACCAACTTCGTGACGCATTCCATATCACGCAGACCTCGTCTTTATTAAAGTGCAGCCTCTCAAATTGAATCAAAAACATATAACGATAAATATAAATTAAGATGTAGACGTTAAAATAAAATTAACTGTTAAGTTCACAATAATAACTCTTCAGACAAAAACATAAAATATAAAACACAAAAACAAATAAAATTTATGTTGGTCGTAGGAGTGGGAACTTGGCTGTAACCTCTTACTGGAAAGTATAATTAATCTGATTTTTGTTCAGTACCAAGAAAAAAAAAGTAATTTAATAACTTGGTTATTCAATTTGAAATGTTTGTAATAATTACTTATTTGGCATCTACAAGGTGCAGTTTTAAAACTGCACAATATTTCAGGAGGTTGTAATAAAACTCATAAATAATCATGTAAAAAAACGATACCTGGTCAATAATCAGTAATACTTGTTCTTTAATTTTTTAATTACACTAAACTAAATCGATTGATCGATGGCCGCGGGGGCGTGGCTAGGGTGTGGCGTGCGGGATGATGATTGGATGATACATTATTTATGAAACTATCGTTGCGAGTTAGTGTGTGTGAAAACGCCCTTTATTGTTCCGTGTTTGTGTTGTGAAAAAAAGCGCGGTTATAAAAAAAAAAAAAATTACCTACTTATTTTATTATTGATTCGGGTCGAGAATCACTAACATAATTACCTCCTGAAATATTTTGCAGCTTCAAAACGACACCTTGTATTTACGTCATGGTTCTAAAATCTGGTTCTTACTGGGGAGTCTCAAGTAAGGTTACTAACAGTGAACGTGAAGCTTCCACTTCATCACTAAAATAAAATGTTTTTCACTGGTTATGACCTGTCACAGTGACCGGCACGTGGGTGTTCATTGAAGACAGTACTTATAAATATTATAAAGCTCAAAAGTTGGTTTGTTTGAACGAGCTAATCTCAGGAAATACTGGTTTGAATTAAAAATAGTACATTGTGATATGAATGTGTAATGTTAGTGATTGCCGTCGTGCCGGTATTTAGACCCGAGTCGCGGCGAGGGACGACTTAAGAGAGCCGAGAACGGTAATTATTAATTCTGTGCCTCCTGTGAAAAATGATATACAAGTCTAAAATCTCCATTTTACAGGAGAGCAAAAATAAGTTTAAAAAAATGTCAGTTCGTGAACTAAGTGGGCTAGGTTAGACAAAAGTACCTTTATTTGTAGATAAAAACATTCTCTATTACAGTAAATTTAATTTTTTATTGTAAATATTATAGTTATACCAAGAAAATCTGTGAGTTGTACCTTTTTATCTCTAATACGTACTAAAATTACGTGATACATGATACAAGTACAGTTATATTATGCTGCACCAATAAGTTGTCTTTGTGTAAAATGATACACATGAGTCAAAAAATCTAATAACTCTTTAGACTATGTCACTAGCGCAATATTGCTCAAACTAATGGTAAACATACCACCCAAGGATTAAATATTTTTACTTATCAGTCCCTTATGGCCAAAATAAAACTGAATTGTATCAGTTTGCAAAAAAATGCCTTTTTAAATATATGTGTTAAATGATACAAGTCAAGTTATACCCCTCACTAGAATAAAAATAAATTGTGTAAACGAATACAAGTCTTAAAAAAATAATCAGCTTTTAATAAACTTAATAAAAATCATTAATTCTCTTACAAAATAAAACAGTTTTATTTAAAGATCTCAAAAATTTTATAAGTCGAGTTATATCACTTTTCACAGGAGGCACAGAATTACTCACGTGTTTAATACGACTTTTTTCAATACACCTGTGAAGAAATAGACCAGGGTAGAAGCCTTTAAAAAGAATAAAAAGTGAAAAAAAATAATAGTAGGATGAAACCCATTAGAAAAGGAGGAGAATATTATAAAAATGAAAGGAAAAATAATTTACGGGCGATCTGAGGTCGGGAAAGGGATGGGGGTGAGTTTTTAAGAGCCTTTAAAAAGAATAAAAAGTGAAAAAAAATAATAGTAGGATGAAACCCATTAGAAAAGGAGGAGAATATTATAAAAATGAAAGGAAAAATAATTTACGGGCGATCTGAGGTCGGGAAAGGGATGGGGGTGAGTTTTTAAGGGTAAAAAACGGTTTTTCTCGATTTCCGGCAAAACTAAAAGTCCTATGGAAAAAAGTCAAATGGCAAAGTTGTAGGTAATAAAAAGATCTAAAACTTTTGTATTTACACTTTTTTCACATAACCTCAAAATTTATGTGAAAAATTCAAAAAACCAAGTTTTTGATTTTTTATTTTTATATTTAAAAAAAAATTTTTTTTTTTTCACGAAATTAAGTGAAAACTTACTTTTTTATGTCCCGAGTACGCTGTAATTTATTTGATTAGAAATATTTATTTTTTCACCTTATTTTGAATTAATATCGAAAAAGCACCCTAATTTT
This sequence comes from Mythimna ferrago, assembly GCA_910589285.2. Taxonomy (NCBI): domain Eukaryota; kingdom Metazoa; phylum Arthropoda; class Insecta; order Lepidoptera; family Noctuidae; genus Mythimna; species Mythimna ferrago. Next base: position 18,292,213 of record OU342673.1, on the reverse strand, counting down.
CAATCTCAATCAAAAATTTTATATATATTATATATTTTTATAGATTTTTAATAAATTTTTTATGTAGTTTGAAATATTTTTTTTTTCATGGGAGTAACTAAATTTGTTTGTGCAAAATAAACGAGATTATTATTTTTTAATCTTGTTAATTTTTTTTTTAAGTAAACTTGTTACAATGTATCATGTAATCTTACGTATTTCGAGTAATTAAAGTGTAAATTTTAATAAATAGCTCAAAATTGTAAATAATAATTAAAAAAAAAATTTGGAATTCGAGTTTTTTTCGATTTTTGTATTTTCTGAGAAGATTTACTATAGTAACATATATTTTTTATTCACCATCGGAAAGTAGAGATTTCAACAAACAGAAAACATACCAACTTTTTGAAAAAAGCTGATATTTTGACGGGTGAATTTTCAATTGAAAATTAGGGTGCTTTTTCGATATTAATTCAAAATAAGGTGAAAAAATAAATATTTCTAATCAAATAAATTACAGCGTACTCGGGACATAAAAAGGTAAGTTTTCACCAAATTTCGTGAAAAAAAATTTTTTTTTGAAAAAGATAAAATAAAAAACCAAAAACTTGGTTTTTTGAATATTTCACATAAATTTTGAGGTTATGTGAAAAAAGTGTAAATGCAAAAGTTTTAGATCTTTTTATTACCTACAACTTTGCCATTTGACTTTTTTCCATAGGACTTTTAGTTTTGCCGGAAATCCCTGGTCTAAAAATAACAGTACAACTAGTAAATTTTTTTGTGACATGGCGGTATAAATCTGTATTCTTAAGCGAGCGCATATTTTTTATTTTATTTACCCCTAGGGGAAGGTTAAGGTATTTTGTTTGATCATGTTGCTTAGTCTTACTAACTTACACACTTATATCATTGTACTATAATGAACTAGTAATAAAATGTTGTCTAACATCTTCTGCTGATGGTACTTTTAAACTATACTGACTTTTATTTGGGTTCATCAACATAAAACAAATCGGGTGCCTCCGGTACGGGGCTGTCGGGGATTGGGGCCCTCAGGGAATAACCTAAAAAATCGAACCGTAAATAGTTAAAATTTTTAGGTGAAATGACATTCGGTTAAATATTTTTCGAACCCAGAAGTTTAGATAGATAGAAAATGCGAGAATGTCCTTATATCCTTCTGCTCGTGACTTAGATTAATTTATCATCTCAATTTCAAATCAGTATTCCGATAGTTGCATATTTGAGTGTTGCGATTCAAATCGAATTTGTAATGAATTCCTTGTTAACACCAAATAATTGGAGCAACTTGACGGTGTGGCCAATTTTCTGCCGGCTCCAGCAAAATTACAGTGTCAGGCAAATTACTACACGTTTGGCGGTAATATCGCCAACTAGATTGGTTGTTTACTGACTGTATTAATTAAATATGCAGTTTGAGTGTCAATTTTGTGATAACTTAAACTCAATATTTAAAAACCCTCGAATTGTAGATTAATAATCTGTGACTGAACCCAAAGATACAACATATCTAAAAACAATCGTTATAAAACCTGCTTTCAAATTAAAACAACCCGTATTCAAATCGGTTCACCCATTCAAGAGCTACGGTGCCCCAGACGGGCACACACATAGCGATCAACAACATAACATTCCTTTTTTGAGTAAGGCGTTAATCAAACAGTGTTATAATTGTGATATTTTTGTTGCTCGGAAAAGTGATTGTGTTTTCATCAATTTTTTTTTTTACTTGCCTATAATATCTATGGAATTTTTAAATTGCGCATTTCGTAGAAAAAAAGGCACATAATATGTCTACAAAATTAAAATATGACATAAGTATCTATGTCAAACTGCTATAAAAATGTTCTTAACAATAATTATTGTGGCTAGTTTGTTTCATGGAAAGGAAAACTTTAGAGCAATATAATGCAGAGCAAGACCATTCTGAATGCAAAGAGAACCTTAAAATTGTTTGACTATATTAATTTTTGGAATTATGCCCTTGTAATTAACTTCCCACAACAAAGCGAGATTAGAAACTCTCAAATGTATAACTGATAGTCACAAAAACATTCAAACTTTTTTGAAGTCGATCTGAAGATTTACCATGCAAAGTTTAATAAAACGAGTTTTCAATGAAAATCATTTTTCACAGCAAGCTTTTAGAGTTTGGTTTATATCTATATAATCAATACTTTCAGCTCGATCGGTAACCGGGAAGTGAATCAAATTTAATTTGCAAGATTTGATTACAGACATACAAATATCGGGATACGTGAAACTCAATAAAAGCTTGTAATTTTACATTGTTACTTTAAGGGTGAAAGCCACTTATTTCGTGCCGAGAAGAAATTTGGCGTCCGAGCGTAGCGAGACACCAATAGTTTGAGGGACTAAATAATTCTTTTGATTTAGGCGATAGAAGGTTTTCCATTACAGCTTTAGCCTCTTCTCTTATGAAATTAGGCGTTAAAACACTATTTTTATCTGATGAACTTATCGTGTTAATACAGATTTCCGCTGTACGGAAATATAAACAAAACTTGAAAAATACCAATGACTGATTGCCACTTTCCCGCCATTTTTTTTTTCTGTGGTCGGCCAGCTTTTAGCCTCATTAATGAAAAAATAGAAATTAATTGTAATCTTTTAAAAATAAAGTACATATTTTATAGAAATAAATGAACAAATAAGTCACTTAAAAATATAATATTATTTAATTAATACTTGGATATGTTTAAGTTATTTCAATTTTATATCGCGCTGTGATTGACTGGCTGTATGGAAAATTGGAAAATAGTTCAATAGAAACGTGAAGATAGAACTAGTTTTTAAAAAAATAATATGACAGCTGAAAGTAAACCTCTCTAAGGATAAAAAGTACTACTTTCAACCCGCTCCTCAGGCAACTTCAGACCTACTTTCAGAGTATGAGTAATGAAATAACTACTTACTACCGCTTGGATTCTATTTTACTTACACGTGAATGCAAATTGACGAAATGTTCAGATTCAGGTGAAAATTACGTGCATTTATCACAGCTGTATTCAAATGGCATACGCTCTATAATTCATTTATTAAATCTCATTAAAGGATAAAACGATTGTGGTGAGTTATTCTGCGAAATGCACAGTGTGCTCGTTGTTCAAAGCTATCATTTAGGTGAAAGTACTTCACGAGAATTTAGTCGCGTTAGTGTTGATTTTGAACACTTCATTCGTGTTATTAATACGAAGAGTAGAGATAAATGCCAGGTTAAATTTGGCGAACGAGATCGAAAGCTTCCAAATATCCGACGCATTTATAGTATGAAGCAATTAACGAACGCTTTCACGATTGAAATTCCAGTGACTTAATACCTGTGACTTGTGGTGTTATACTCTTTTTGTGTTGGAATCTCGCTGTCTGCGGGCTGAGGCTGTACTGGCTCTGGTTCTTTCTTCGGAACCTCTTCTTCTGAATCTTTGGTTCGCTCCAAGAACCGTACCGACCTTGGCGTGATGGAGCCATCTTCGTCGCTGGCTGTAGTTGTTGATCGCTGGTCATCGTTCTGTCACATAAATAACAGTGGTTATCACTAGTATTATTTACGATTTGAGTCATACTATTTCAGAGTTCTAGAGTCTACGTTAGACTGGAACGGTACATTGGGGTACATTTTTCATAAAACATACTCTCAGAAACAATTAAAACAAATAATTTGGGGCTATTCAACTTTGCTAGCATTTAATTTAATTATTTCTCGGCAGGTAGGTAATTCAGGCTACCGGGAAGTTTGATAATTACTTTTGCGTGCCTAGTTGAAATTGTTCTGTTACATGGAGCTGAACTAATATTTATAAAAAGTATACGCTGGTTTTGTATAGAGTGTTAAATTTGTTTATTAACCTGTTCGTTTATATCCTTGTCGGTGTCCAAAGACTTCCACAGCCGGCCCCCTTTCAGTATGCCGCCCCGGCGCTGCGGCAGCGGCGAGCTCTCGGAAGACAGTCTGCCGTCGGTATCCGCCGTGTCGCTGTCCTCGCCTGTCGCAGATAAAATTATCATTTTCATACCACCCTTTCCATGACAACATATGGGGCCCTACTACTTCTATTTCCAAAGAATTGGATACTCTTTCTTAAGATACAGAAAGATGTTCTGCCTAGTTTAGGAAAGGGAGTCCTTTAACCCATTTTAACTCTCAGATTTCTTTAGAAATAAGCATCACCTTTGTACTATTCTTCTGTTTCCTTCTTCTTTTATTTTATTATCATGTGTGTAGGTACATAAATACTTAACTAAACACATAATAATAAATATAAAACAAAGTCGCTATCTGTGTCTTCTCGCACTTCAAACCACGCAACCAACGACCAAGCAACGGATTATGATGCGGTTTCCACTAATATAAAGTGCCATAAACGAGGAGAGTTCGCGAATATAATCTGCAATCGTGAGTTAGCAAATAATCAGACGGTCGCGGAAAGGGAATTGGTTTTATTAAACAAATAAAGGAAGAGAAAGAAAATATGAAAGAAAGACTTTTATTTGTGACTAGCTGACCCGGCGAACTTCGTACCGCCTAACCCTACTATACTCTACTCTACACTACTCTACTCTACCCCACACTACCCTACACTACCCTACTCTACCCTACTCTACCCTACTCTACTCTACCCTACCCTAATTTTCATTTTTTTTCCATAAGAACCTTCTCCTCACAATACCGAACACAACAAAAAATGAATTAGCGAAATCGGTCCAGCCGTTCGCGCGTTATGGCGTGACCAAGGAAATAGGGATTCATTTTTAGGGTTCCATACCTCAAAAGGAAAAAAAAACGAAACCCTTATAAGATCACTTTGTTGTTCGTCCGCCTGTCTGTCGGTCTGTCTGTCTGTCAAGATCCTTTATCTCGAGAACGCGTGGATGTATCGAGTTGAAATTAAAACCATATACTCAGGTCTGCAGTCCCTTCAAGCTGTAAAAAAATTAAACTACTTCTAAGTTAACGAATAAAAAAGATAAAGCCGTTTATGTCGCAAAAAAACGTGTATTTTGATACTCTCAAAGATCGAAATTCATAGGGTAATTCCCAGTTGACCCAGAATCCTGAAATTTGGCATAAAGCAGTCTTATAGCACAGATATAGGAAAAAATCTGAAAACAGTAAATTTGTTGTTACCGACGTCAAAAAAAAAAAATGCAATTTGGAAAAATCTTCTAGACTCCATTCGGGGATTCGGAACCCTCAGTGCGCGAGTCCGATTTGCCTTTGCCCAGTTTTTTTAAGGTTTCATACCTCAAAAGGAAAAAGCGGATCCCTTATAGGATCACTAGGTATAGAGTTGAAATTAAAACCATATTCTCAAGTATGCGGTTCCTTGAACTAATAGTTTGCACCTGTGCAAAAATCAAACCTGTGAGTTAAAGGAAAATATAGATACGGCTGTTAAAATTTATTATTTCGACACTCTCAAGAAAATCAAAATTCTTAGGGTACTTCCCGTTGTCTTAGAATTCTTAAATTTGGCATGAAGCAAGGTTTCTTAGCACGCACAAAAAAACTTACGACACAAATTACCCACTTACGACACAAAAAAAACTTTTTAAAATTTTCGTACTTAATTCGGGAATCGAACTGTTTTTAATTACTAGATTGTTTATACGGAACCCGCAGTATCCGATTCGCACGTGTCTCATATCACAAGTATAGGAAAAAATCTGAGAACAGTAAAGTAGTTACGTCCCAAAAAAAAACGTTTTTGCGATTCGGAAAATTTTCGAGCCTCAATTCGGGAATTGAACTGTTTTCATAGGTTGTACAGAACCCTGAATGCGCGAGTCCGACTCGCACTTACTTACTTTTTAAATTTATATCACAGGTAATGCTATGAAGTGCAACTTTGTTTTATTTGGCCATACTTAATCAATTAATAAAGTTACACTATGGACTCAATATTTATTTGTTAACTAGCTTTTGCCCGCGCGGCTTTGCTCCCGCTTTTCCCTGCTCCACCCAACTCTACCCTATTCTACCCCACTCTACCCTACTCTACCCTACTCTACACAACCCTAATTTTCATTTTATTTTTCCATAAGAACCTTCTCTTGACAATAAAAACACAACAAAAAAAGAATTAGCAAAATCGGTCCAGCCGAACGGCTGAACGCGTGATGGCGTGACCAAGGGAAATAGCGATTCATTTTTATATATATAGATTGATTAGGTATTTTCATCGTAGAAAACCAATTTATTCTTAATTGAAGTTTGGTGAATATTCGGTCCGAAAAACCAGTGATTAGTCAGACAAATTGTAGTAACCAAAGATCCAGTCAGTTATTGAGCTTCCTCCATTTTCCCCCTTAAAATGTGAATTTTCATAAATAATTTGTAAATTGACGTTTATTATCCCTGTTCCCATTTCATTTTAGGGATAGAGCTGCAAAATAAAACAAATATGCAGTTTTTACCAACTTGCTTTTAAAATATTAGTAAGGATAAGCCATAAAAAATTAAGTTAAGTAACTTTTGTTTTTAGGTCCCTTTCTCACCTGGTACCTGCCCAGGGGAGCTCCACAAGCACACAGGTATTCACCCATGTGAAAATAAGTTATATCAGGTCGCTCTTTGATCTTGGACTACTAGGTTCTTTACATGAAAGACGGCTTTGAACAGCATAGCCTGTTTTTATTTTATGCCCACTCTATCTTAACGAGATAATCTCGTGATCTTTGCTAAATTAAAATAATAAATCCTAATTCTCTTTCGAACCGCGTAGGTATCGGCTTCAAGTCTAAACGGATGCAGCTGACTACCAATATTTTATTCACAAGACTGGTATCAGCTTTTCTGACTATCCGTAACGACTGTCAAAGAACTACAAATGACAATTATATACAACTATTTCTTCAAGCATTCATTCATGCTTTCCGTGACGTCTTAATATATCTACCGAAATTTTTCTTGGTATGTTATGATATACAGTCTATAACCTAGGAGATCGAATCGAGCCACTGTTATTACTTTAGCCACGAACTGTTGATAAATGTTCGACCGGAGCAACATCGTAATTGCCATGCTACAATCTCCTCGCTAATTGCACTATAAATTCCCTTGTTTGCCAATTAAATAAAATTTTCAACCTTCTTAATTGGTAGAAGTATATAAGGAGCAAAGCATTTGTCTAGAGGATGAAGTAAACTTTAACTTTTGTTAACCAGGGTAATAAGTTAGCAAGCTTTGAAGGATGATGGTGTTCATGAAAGTTTTATAATAATAATAATTCTTTATTATCAGGAAACTAAGGCCCATAGACAAAATACACAAATAATAATCTTACAAAATAATATACTAATAGATATATTATTAAAAAAAACACAACAAGTAATATGCACTAATTAAACTATTGCACACGAAGTGACGGCGTCGTGTTCCGCTGCGAGGTCAGTATCCTCCCACGAAATCGTCGATACACGACCCTCTCGGAAAACTTTCCTCTCGAGGAAGATGTCCAAATGATGAGTCGTCACCCGCACCACAAACGACTTAATAATATAATAAATAATAATAATATTCCACAACTATCACACAACGCCGTCTAGTCCCAAGCTAAGCAGAGCTTGTGTTATGGGTACTAGTACATACTTATATATTTCTAAATACATACATATTATAGATAAATTACACCCAGACACAGAACAAATGATGGTGCTCATCACACTATCATTTGTCCTGGGTGGAATCGAACCCACGACCTCCGGCATAGCAGTCAGGGTCACTAACCACTAGACCAACAGGCCTGTCAACTTGAAATTAGTGTTATGGCTCGGCTCCAAGTGCCGAACTCTCAAAGTCCAGTTCGTCTTGATTCGTACATACTCCACGATCTCCTCAACCTTCGTGGTGTGATGTAGCCTCGAAACGTTTAGCTGCGTCGTATTGCTGAATGCAGCAGCACGTTGGGTCCTGCCAGCGCGGTACCACACTGATTTTTACAATTAGACTTGTTCCTCTTCTTCTTCTCTACCTTTGTGAAGCCATATTCCTCATCGCTCTGCTGGCCCCCTTTCGTTTTACTTGCTTGTCGCTTTGTTTGCGACACAGCAGGTTTGTTTGCGGCCCACTGTTTCCGCGCGCCTCAAGGAGTTGTCAGCAACAGCTGGAACCCAGCCGGGTCAAAGCCTACTGGGGCCAGGGTTATCCGAAAGGGAGCTCGAGCCCCGGTATGAAGGCTAGAAGGAACGGAGTGGGTCTTTTAGTCAGTAAGAGTCTGACACTATCTCCCGCTCCGCCCAAGAGCGGGGGTTGTTATTGGATGATTTTTTCCCACCATAAAAAAAAGGTTTGTTTGCGGCAACAATAGCGGAATAGGCACGTTTAGGGGTCGACGTACCTACATGCATAACCACTTCGACCGGTGACGATATAGTGACGGCAGCAGCGGTTTTCAGCAAGACTTAGCTTAAGATCGGTTGTCCTAATTAGGCACGCACTAACCGGATTTGGCTTGCACCTAATGTTCCGAACTTCATTAAGGTTAACGATAAACCCTTAGCTAGCCCAAACCTCAACTCGCTGGACTACAAATTATGGTATATGTTAATGGACATGTCTTGATCTAAACGGTACAATCATTTGGAATAGTTACATTTTTTTTACGATCAGCAGTGGAGTTCCAATGGACCCAGTACGTGAAGCGATAGATGCTTGGCCTGATAAAGGCCTGTATTAAGAATAAGCGACGTTGCCAGTATCAAATCAAAATTATTCTAAGAATATTATAATACACTCGTTCTTATGAATTAGGTATTGTTTATTTGTAACAGAATTTAAGCCCTTAACAGGAATTACATTGGAGTTGTTTGTGTCAATGAAAAGAAATTCACTTTATTTTTCCTGCTAACAAAGTAAGTGTGGTTTTCTTCTGTTGTGAGTTTCTAAGAACTTTAGATGTATAGATGGATATACTCTTAGTTGTTTGAAAAGAAAAATACACTTCAAGCTCAACATGAATAGGATGCAACAAAGGGCGGACTTCCGTAAATCCGATTTTTCACAGAAAACCTTTGAATGGATTTGTCAGAGAAGGAGAAAAATACAGGAATTTCGTTAGAATGCAAAAACACATTCACCCTTTCATGTAAGAATTCAGTAGCCTGATTCACGTAAAATCAAACAAGCCAAATATCGTTGAAGTTTTATAGTCGTTCGATCGAAGTCCTATCCAAAAGCGGTATTCACGATCTATCGACTTATTTCCAGTTACATTAATAAGTATTCTACCAGGATAATGTTATACAGTTTTTTTTTTTAAATCGACTAATTTCAAATGACTTTAAAATCGGTGTCGTCCAAACTCGATTGATGGATGTGAATACGGAAATCTCGCGCCGGGCCTTGGCCCGGAGCGAGGAGGAGTGGCAGGCGGTCGCCGACTTCTGCGAAGCAGTAATGCTCGCAAAGGAGGAGGCCGACCGCATCAGGCAACGGCACTCTCGCCGCCGCCGCCTGGTTTCCGATCCCGATTTCCGGCTACCGTAGGCGTAGGCTTGCGGACAGTGAGCAATGGGTAGCTCGTTGTCCGGCCGTCCGGTTACTGTCCGGACCAAGCCCAAGTCGTCGATGGCGCGCACTGTTCCCGCGCGCCTCAAGGAGTTGTCAGCAACAGCAGGGGCCCAGCCGGGTCGATGCCTACTGGGGCCAAGGTTATCCGAAAGGGAACTCGAGCCCCGGAATGAAGGCTAGAAGGAACGGGGTGGGCTTTTAATCAGTAAGAGTCTGACACTACCTCCCGCTCCGCCCAAGAGCGGGGGTTGTCATTAGAAGATTTTTCCCACCATAAAAAAGGGGTTTTTAGAGATTGTATGGAGGATTCATATTTCTTGCGATAGTTTTGACACAATTTTTTACCAAATTGAATACTAACAACTGTCCTTATTAAGTAGTTCAAATAAGGTTTAAGGGGTCTTAAAGTTTTTATGAAAACATTCTGGCGAACGAAGTCACTGGCAAAGTGCTAGTCATTAAAAGAGAGAAATATCGAAGAAGGTAGAAGGAAAAGTAGAGGTGGCTGGTACTACAAATAGTACAATATAATAACTAATACCAAACATAGTATATATATAAATATAGAAATCTCTCATCTATATATATATAAAAGGAGAAACTGACTGACATATCAACGCACAGCCGAAAGGTCTAGGAGCCGTAAAAATTTGTGTAAGGTTTTCATAATTAGTAATAGTAACCCAAGTAAATAAAAAAGGTTTAAGGCATCGTCCTAATAGAACGCGAATACACGATCATCGCGCGAGTAAGCGATGCGACCATCGCGTGTTCGTGCGATGGCAAAAACTGGGTGTCCTATTGATCATCGCGCGAATTGACGACGCGAGCGAGGCTTGCTCGCCTGCCCTAGACCACGTTCGCTCGCTAAGCGAGCTACCGTTGTCTGGGGCAGTGGCACGGTTGATACTAACAACCATGGATGTCAGTCACGCTCAATTTTTGCTGTCGGGAAATGTTTGGATGACGTCACAATAGACAATATTTTATTTTACAATTATCGCGCGAATTTCAATTAGGACACTTATTTGAATTCAATATGTTTGATCGCGCGTTCGTACGAACTAAGTTCGCGCGAATAGATTTACAAACATTTTAGTCGCGCGACAGCGTCATGCGATTGTCAGTTAGGACACCTATTCGAGTTCAATATGTTTGATCGCGCGTTCGTACGAGAAAAATTCGCGCGAACCTACGATGCGCATTCGCGTTCTATTAGGACGACGCCTTAAGCTATTGCATAGCTTCTATCGCGGGCCTTGAGCGTGGAGACGGAATCCAGAAATTCCGTAATGAAAATAACCTAACACCGCCACTCATTTGTTTTTTGAGCATGGTGACCGATAAGAAAACAAATGAGTGAACAATCAATCAAAATTCAATTCAATGTGTGAAAGTGTAACTTCAATTAATATCAAAGAAAAAAAAACAAAGGAAAAAATACTGCATAAATAAAATAAATAAATAATTATAATTGCATAAGTTGATAAAAATGCTATGCAATAGCTTTACCGCGGCAGTCCCCGAGTGCCACACGTCTTTTTAGGGTTCCGTAGCCAAATGGCAAAAAACGGAACCCTTATAGATTCGTCATGTCTGTCTGTCTGTCTGTCTGTCTGTCCGTCCGTATGTCACAGCCACTTTTTTCCGAAACTATAAGAGCTATACTGTTGAAACTTTGTAAATAGATGTATTCTGTGAACCGCATTAAGATTTTCACACAAAAATTGAAAAAAAGCAATAAATTTTGGGGGTCCCCATACTTAGAACTGAAACTCAAAAAATTTTTTTTCATCAAACCCATACGTTTGGGGTATCTATGGATAGGTCTTCAAAAATGATACTGAGGTTTCTAATATCATTTTTTTCTAAACTGAATAGTTTGCGCGAGAGACACTTCCAAAGTGGTAAAATGTGTGTCCCCCCCCCTCTAACTTCTAAAATAAGAGAATGATAAAACTAAAAAAAATATATGATGTACATTACTATAAAAACTGCCAACGAAAATTGGTTTGAACGAAATCTAGTAAGTAGTTTTTTTTTAATGCGTCATAAATCGAAAAAAATACAGTCTTTATTAAAACATCGATCAAAGTTACAACACATTACAAGAACTTTTGTATTATGTTACTTACTGCTACGGAACCCTTCATGGGCGAGTCCGACTCGCACTTGGCCGGTTTTTTTTATTATTAGTTTTTCTTTTTATTTTAAATCTACCCCTTATAAAGCGATTTACGGGGTGTTAAAGGTTGTATGGGAGAAACTTGTTACTTAGGTTAATAAACTTAAAAATTTACACAAATTATTTAATATTTTCATTATTAGTTTTTCAAAACTTCCCCCAAAATATGGTTTAAGGGGTGATAATAGTTGCAAGTGCAAGTGGCAAAGTGCTAGTATAGTATCATCATCATTTCAGCCGAAAGACGTCCACCGCTGGACATAGGCCTCCCCCAAGTGTCGTCTCAATGAACGGTCCTGTGCGTTTCGTATCTATTGGATTCCCGCAACCCTTACCAGTATACCCAGTATAAACGGAGAAAATTGACTGACTGACATATCAACGCTCAGCAGACACTACGGAGACTAGGAGAGTGTGTGTGGAGCGTGTGTTACCAGTATAAACGGAGAAAATTGACTGACTGACATATCAACGCTCAGCAGACACTACGGAGACTAGGAGAGTGTGCGTGGAGCGTGTGTTACCAGTATACCCAGTATAAACGGAGAAATTGACTGACTGACATATCAACGCTCAGCAGACACTACGGAGACTAGGAGAGTGTGCGTGGAGCGTGTGTTACCAGTATACCCAGTATAAACGGAGAAATTGACTGACTGACATATCAACGCTCAGCAGACACTACGGAGACTAGGAGAGTGTGTGTGGAGCGTGTGTTACCAGTATAAACGGAGAAAATTGACTGACTGACATATCAACGCTCAGCAGACACTACGGAGACTAGGAGAGTGTGCGTGGAGCGTGTGTTACCAGTATACCCAGTATAAATGGAGAAATTGACTGACTGGCATATCTACGCTCAGCAGACACTACGGAGACTAGGAGAGTGTGCGTGGAGCGTGTATTACCAGTATACCCAGTATAAACGGAGAAATTGACTGACTGACATATCAACGCTCAGCCGATACTACGGAGACTAGGAGAGTGTGCGTGGAGCGTGTGTTACCAGTATACCCAGTATAACCGGAGAAATTGACTGACTGACATATCAACGCTCAGCCGATACTACGGAGACTAGGAGAGTGTGCGTGGAGCGTGTGTTACCAGTATACCCAGTATAACCGGAGAAATTGACTGACTGACATATCAACGCTCAGCCGATACTACGGAGACTAGGAGAGTGTGCGTGGAGCGTGTGTTACCAGTATACCCATTATAAACGGAGAAATTGGCTGACTGACATATCAACGCTCAGCAGACACTACGGAGACTAGGAGAGTGTGCGTGGAGCGTGTGTTACCAGTATACCCAGTATAAACGAAGAAATTGGCTGACTGACATATCAACGCTCAGCAGACACTACGGAGACTAGGAGAGTGTGCGTGGAGCGTGTGTTACCAGTATACCCAGTATAAACGGAGAAATTGGCTGACTGACATATCAACGCTCAGCAGACACTACGGAGACTAGGAGAGTGTGCGTGGAGCGTGTGTTACCAGTATACCCAGTATAAACGGAGAAATTGACTGACTGACATATCAACGCTCAGCAGACACTACGGAGACTAGGAGAGTGTGCGTGGAGCGTGTGTTACCAGTATACCCAGTATAAACGGAGAAATTGACTGACTGACATATCAACGCTCAGCAGACACTACGGAGACTAGGAGAGTGTGTGTGGAGCGTGTGTTACCAGTATAAACGGAGAAAATTGACTGACTGACATATCAACGCTCAGCAGACACTACGGAGACTAGGAGAGTGTGCGTGGAGCGTGTGTTACCAGTATACCCAGTATAAACGGAGAAATTGACTGACTAACATATCAACGCTCAGCAGACACTACGGAGACTAGGAGAGTGTGCGTGGAGCGTGTGTTACCAGTATACCCAGTATAAACGGAGAAATTGACTGACTGACATATCAACGCTCAGCAGACACTACGGAGACTAGGAGCGTGAAATTTAGCACAATGTTTCCTTTTATGACTATGCGAGCACTAAGAGAGAATTTTACAAAATCATCTCCCTAAATGGATAACACAGGATCCAAAGTTTGTATGGAGAAAGCTGCTTTCAAGTGGGCGAAGTCACTGGCAGAAGCTAGTTTACAAATATACTTAACTAGTTTCTGCCCGCGGCTTCGCCCACGTACATAAAATATAGCCTATGTCACTCTAGAATAAAGCAGCTAAAAACCGGTGAAAAAAATTTAGCAATCGGACCAGTAGAGTCTGTCTAAAAAGTCAAACAACTTGGGAATTTTTATAATTTTTATAATTTCAGTAGATGTACTTTATTTTTATTAACATTTCATAAATGACGTCAAATTGTCTAGCGTATTCCGTTTATGGTAAATAAATCTGATGAAGCGAAAGATTATATTTTACTTTATTCGAACTAACCAAAACGTTTGACTTTTTAGACAGACTATACATCCAGAGATTACCTCCTACGTACATAAAAACAAAAAAAAACAAACTTTACTTTTTTATTATATAAGTGTAGAGAGGAAAGAAGTGTACATTTTAATGGTTTATCTAGTTTACTCCATAAACTGTGAACCAAACAAATTGAGTTATCGAGAAGTCTAGCCACAATCTGGATATCTGTCACCGTAAGATATCAATATTGGCAATAGTCGAAGTAAGTCAACCGGATGTCTGTTTAACAAAACTGACAGGCGACAATATCTTAAACCGATTTCGTAACTTTATTATAAACACTTTCTGCAATAGCGGCCATCGCAAAATTGTTTCAGTTATTTTATAAAGGGGTTCTGTGGCAGTTTATAATATTAATAATAATATTCTACAACTATCACACAACGACATCTAGTCTCAAGCTAAATAGTAGAGATGAAACGGATATCCGGTAACTATCCGGTATCCGGCCTATTCGGACTTGTTTTGATTGTTTTGTTATTCAGTATCCGGCCGGATTCCGGATCGCAAAATCCAAACAATTCTCCTTTATTTTACACCAGTCAAATCGGACACTGTTTATTTTTATAATCGCACGTTAAAAATGTTTGTTTTATTAATTAATTTTTTTTTTTTTTTTTTTCTAGCCCATACTGTCCCACTGCTGGGCAAAGGCCTCCCTCCACTCCTTCCAATGTTCCCGGTTTTGAGCCACCTCTTTCCAACGTGCTATTAATTAATTTAGTATTCAAAATTAACAATTGGCAAATTGTGGTAAATTAATACCAAGTTTTCCGCATTTTTTGATAAGATGCGACTCCACTTAGCTTCGTAAACTAGACCAACTTCTGAAAATACCCTTACGCTGAAAATGCTACTGTCAGGTGCGGAATCTAGCAAATCAAACTAATCGCGTCATGAAATACGATAAATGGCTGAATATTCGGTAGACGGATATCCGGCGCTCCGGCCTCGTAGCTTGCCGAATATTCAAATTCAAATTCATTTATTTCAAATAGACCATTTGCAGGCACTTTTGAATAGTCAAATGTCGGTCAGTCCAAAATCGGTATCCGGTATCCGGCCAAACCACTATCCGTTTCATTTCTACTAAATAGAGCTTGTGTTATGAGTACTAGACAAGTGAAAACCATACTTATATATTTCTAAATACATACATATTAAAGATAAATTACACCCAGATACAGAACAAATGATCGTTGAGAGATTGTCATGCTCACTAAAATGTCTCGCTGATGGTGACACGTGTTATTGGGTCATTTGGCTCCCTTCAAAATGGTTGAGCTGAGTAGGGCTGATGCACGCGTCATGCTCGTGAACGGGCGCCGTCAGTTGAGACTGGTCATCTCTGGACTTATTCAATTTCTATTTTTATTGTTATCATTATTATTTAATTTTTATTACTTATCTTCATTGTGTTCACATAATAGAAGCAAAAAAGAAATATGTAACGAAGATTCATGTAACTCAATACGATTTAAAAGAGTGTCCATGGAGTTTCTTGCACGGTTTTTCTGCATAGAGATCTACTCTTTGGAACGTGCAATTTAGCTTCACTTGTTTGACTGACCGACATTTTGACAATTCAAAAGTGCCTGTAACTGGTCTATTTGAAATAAACGTTTCTGATTTCTGATTTCGTGCTCATCACACCAACATTTGTTCTGGGTGGGAATCGAACCCACGACCTCCGGCTTAGCAGTCAGGGCCCTAACTACTAGACTAACGGGCCAGTCATAGTTTTCAAAGAACTTATGAAGCTTGTCGATCTACTACTCGTACACAAAAAGCTAAGCGTCCCCGCACACGGGCATCAAAAAAAAGCCGCTGCTAGCTTCTTTTTGTGGTGGCGTTTTTTTGTGGCCCGAGTGCGGCGGTGCTGCCACAAAAAAAAATTTAAAGCTGCTTCTAGCTTCTCGGGCCACAAACTGTCGCGCGGTTCAGCTTTTTTTTTGTGGCCGCTTCTAGCTTCTTTTGTACACTACTCTACTAAGCGGCTTTTGCTTTAGCACAAATAATGGCTTGAAGAAGCATTTGCAAATACCCGTCCTGTACCGATTCCGATATTTTATGGTTGACTGATTTAGATACGAAAATGTGTAACGGTTCGCTGCGGAACAACTGAAGCGAAAATTTAGTTTAGTATAGATATTAGGTATAGATACCTTCTAGTTCTCGTTCTACTGGGGAGCTTCTCATTACCATATTATCAAATATAGTATGGTAATTTAGTGATAAATATGTCTTTCCATTCCCTTAACCTGATAATATTGTTCTTGCGAGAAGAGATTAACTTACTGCGACATGTAATTTATAGTTATACTCTATCTACATCTAGATTATAAAGAGGGAAAATTTGTATTTGTGTGTGTGTGTGTGTGTATGTTTGTAATGCAGAAACTCAAAAACTACTGTGCCGATTTCTAAAATTATTTCACCATTGCATTGGAAAGCTACATTTACCCTGTGTAGCATAGCGATGGTCATACGTTGACAACTCGTAACCCACATTTTTTCGCAAAATGAGTTAAGCACATCAAAAATTTTTAAATTAAGCACCGAATCTTCCTATTGATAACTCGTAATAAACAAAAAATGTCACTCGAACAATTTATTCTACAGTTGACAACCCACAAAGAAAAAGTATCAACCTGAGCTCACTAGTGCGCGAGTTACAAGGTGTCAACGCAAAATGCAGTTCGCAATAACAGAATAAAATTAAGCTACCATACTAAACAAATATTGGAACAGCAATAAAAATATCATCAGCTGAGGAAAACCAATTAAATAAGATGCAGATGAAGGAAAATGTGTTGTCTTAGACATCTTGTATGTTCTGTGAAAGTATGTCCTTATTATAGGAGCAGGCTTTTCCGAAGTCAACTCTGATACTCAGACAGGGTCAGGCTTCAGTTTTTGTTAGATACATATTAGATTAGCTTTATGATATGATTTCCAATTCTGAAGGCGAATTTGTAACAAAACCTATCATTATTTAGAGTGACGGTTGTGCACCTATCAAAATAGAATGCAGTATTAGTAGCTAAATGCTTTAGCCAACTTTGCTGCTGTGAATAATGTGGTTATTTACCACTAATGTCTAGAACCTGAGCATAAGCAGATGAAAGTGGATAGCATCATGCTGCCATCGAACGTGGCATAAAAAAATATGACGCTATTTATGTTCCATCTATCACCAATATGCAGACATAACTTGGAAATCACGATAAGACCCATACGACGTCAAATTTTAACAAAATCCAAAAGTGATGCGTCATGAAAGTATCAGGCTTGAAAAGAAAAAAGGAGATCCTGTTGTCACAGATCTTAAAGTTTTATTGTACAAACCAGATAGCAACAAAACTATTCTTTGTTGCCAAGCAGGCCAAGAAATCTTGGTTCTCCTGCGGATATCTTCATTTCCGATGTAATCACGGAAGGAAACTTCAAGCATAATCCTTTCCATTGCCCTTTGGTTGACTTTAAACCTACTGATGAGGCACATTGTCACTGGCAACACACACATACACAGTCATAGACTTTCATCTTGAAACACTGGTATATTGGACAAGAAGATACCGCGCAGTTTCCCAAAAGCTGCCCAGCCGAGTCGGATTAGACGATTAACCTCTTTCTAGAAGTTAGACCTACCAACTGAACAGTCTGTCTCAGGTAAACGTAGTCCAAAACTTCGAGTGTAGAGTCTCCGATCTTGATAGGAGTGGGTGCTACATGGATGTTTACCATGACTTTGGTTTTGTCCATGTTCATTTTATATCCCACTCTTTCGGAAGCTCTACTGAGGTCACCGAGCATTATACTGAGCTCCTCCGTAGGCCTTCCACAACCGATGATCTGGTGAGGGTTGCGGAAATCCGAGGGATGCGAGACGCACATGATTGGCCGTTATTGCGACACTTGGGGGAGGTTTATGTCCAAGAGTGAACGACGACGATTTGGTTGAAATAATGATGATGATGAGGCCAAGAAATATTAATTTTCCGGTAACAACCTACAAGCAACATTTTAAGAACTCGCATAAACTTTATAAAATTTTAATGACTTGCAAGCTCCTAAAACTATAATACCTACTGATTATCACTCTTATTTACGATAATTAGTCGCAAATTTAATTGTTTCAATTTAATAAAATAGTGTTTATTTAAATTGACACCTCGCAAGTGTACGTTGACTGCTCGTAACTCGTCAGAAGTGAGGATTTTTTAATATTGTTTACTCGCAACTGTTTGTATATTGAATAATTCATAAAAAACCTATGTGGGTATTTCATTTTTTTTAATTATATCAATAGATAACTTGATTTTCTACCAACTACTTTTTTATTTCATTTTTTTTTTAATTTATTTTCGAAATTATACAGTTTTTTCCCTCTCCTGTAAAATTCCATACATTACAGTTACGTGCTGTCAACCTATGACCATCGAGGCTATATTTATTGCCCGTGCGAAGCCGGGCCGGGTCGCTAGTTCGAAATAAAATTAGACTTAAAAAAACCCTTTATTTTCTGTTTAAACGATTTTGACTTCTATTGCGTTGATGGCATGACAGTGGCAGATGCAGTACTGTTGGTATTGTAACCACTTCTTTGATTTTAATGTCATCCTTATGCCTATATAATACAAGTTAAAATCGGTTGAATGGACAAAAAGTAACGTTTATTTCTATGTCCAATATTATTTCAAATGAAGTATAAGACTTTGATCCCTCAAGATTGTGTTTAAAGGTCGACTTTGATTGGTGACCTTTTTATATTAGAAGTCCCATCGCAAAAACTATTGACGAAAAGTTCGTAAAATTTCTAATTATGTACCTATATGGGACAGTGATTAATGGGATTGGAGAACGTGAACAATTTCTTTGAAGTGTTCATCAAAATACAAGTTTTAAAAGGCTACATTAATTATAATGCCTGCCTATGACACATTTTCCTCGTACTTCTCTGGGGCATACCATAATGTTTTGTGGGGTTCCGTACGCAAAGGGTAAAAACGGGACCATATTACTAAGATTCCGCTGTCCATCTGTCTGTCACCAGGCTGTTTCGCACGAACCATAATAGCTAGACAGTTGAAATTTTCACAAATGATGTACCTATTTATGTTGCCGCTATAACAACAAATACGAATTAAATAAAAATTCATTATATATTAATTTATTTGATATTTTTTTGGGGCTCCCATGCAAAACGTGATTTTTACTCGTTTTTTTCTAAAGATGGCACGGACGGAGTCTGACTCGCACTTGGCCGGTTTTTTAATCATTATAATTGAGGTGTGAGAGAAAAGATGGGATATATAGGATGAAAAGCAACTTTTTCAGACTGGAATTATTATGATTTCATAGTAAGGAGGTTGGGCAAAAAAAATATAAAAAAATAGAACCTAATTCAAAAATTTTTGCTTGGATGACCCTGATCATGACAGTGAAAAGTCGAAATTTGTTATTATTTAAGCTATGCTTAAACTAGAATCGACTCGTGTGGTTGATTTTTTGAGCTCCGAGCTCCTCAATTAATTATTATTCTTCATGATGGTACGGAAAATATCAGGTCAACTGTTACCGTTTTCATGTTCATGTATTGTATTTCTTTGTTCCGAGAACAATGGAATGTATGAGCGTACAAAATGAAAGACTGACATAGAATGGATTAAAAAAGAATTATTGTTATGTTTCCACATCGTAGTAAATCAGTCATATCATCGTGTATTAATGAGGGTCGAAAGCTTAGCTATTGTACTGTAGGCGGATATCTCTTACGAAGCAGTAACGCGTGAAAGGGAGACGAACTTCACATTCCGACTTTCGCCGGAGACAGAGGACGAGCAATGGGTAGCGCGCCGTCCGGCCGTTAGGTTAGGATCAAACCCGGGTCGACGGCGCGTTGTGTTCCACACGTGCTTCAAAGACTTGTCAGCAAAATTACCGGGGCCAGTTAGGGCCAATGCATGCCACCATGGCTGCGGATTGTTTGCAGTAGTTACCATAGCCTTCGCAAAAACACAACTGAAGGAACACTTTGGGTTTTAGTCAGTAAAAGTCTGACATTCCCTCCCGCCCATCCAGAGCTGGAGAAGTTATTTGATAATTTCTTACGTAAAAAAAAACTAAGTATTGCGACTACTGCTACTATTGTAACTATTGTGATCAACTAGGTAAAAGTTTTCTTAAGTCGCTAGGTACCTTCAGAAGTTTGATCAGGTTTCGTAGAACGAATACTTATAACAAATGAACTACTTGAATTGCATTTTATAGTAAAATATCGCAAATTTGCCAAGTTATTTCATGCGCTTATTATCTTGTTACTATTAGTTACGACCTATAAAGCTGACCTAACTCTTGCTAATTATTTGAAGTGACCTAGATGCGCCGATCTCATATTTTACTCGATTTCCCCTCGGTTTCTGTTTAATATGCTTTAGGCAGGAATATAGGTAAAATTACTCGTAGCTGCATAGCTTTTTTTTTTTTTTGCACTGCTGCATCATATTTTCGTCGAGTCAATTACAGTCACACCGATTTCCTTGGACGTGTAATCTCGGCAACTAGGTTGATATTAGACATACAAAATGTTGTATGTTGTAAAACTAATGAGTTTTAGTATATGCGAAACCCGAAACACGTGTCTAGTATTTTTATATAGGTAAAGAATCTATGTACAAAATTTCATAACTGTATCATGAAAAATCACAAAGTTATAAGCTTGTTATGTCAGCAAAAATACATAGTCACCGGGCCATCCAGGCCAGAGGGGCCTCAAATTGAAAAAAACGGATCCCTTATAGGATCACTTTGTTGTCCGTCCGTCTGTCTGTCTGTCAAGACCCTTTATCTCGAGAACGCGTAGAGGTATCGAATTGAAATTAAAACTTATATCTTAGGTCTGTAGTCTTCTCAAACTGTGAAAAAATAAAACTTCTAAGTAATCGAATAAAAAACATACGGTCGTTTATGTCGCAAAAAAACGTATATTTTGATACTCTTAAAGATCGAAATTCATAGGTTATTATTTATAGGTTGTTATTATTTATAAGCCCGCGGCCTACCCTACCCTACCCTACTCTACATTACTCTACCCTACTGTACCCTACTCTACCCTACCCTAGTCTACCCTACTCTACTCTACCCTACTCTACCTTACTCTAATACACTACCCTACTCTACTGTACCATACACTACCCTAACTTTCATTTTTTTTCCATAAGAACCTTCTCACAATAACAAACACAGCAAAAAAAGAATTAGCGAAATCTGCGTACGCATACTGTTGTCATTTTTATTTTTCTTCTTTTGTTTATTTTTTGTTTCAAATATGCTTTTTTATTTTATATATATTTTTTTACAATTTGGCATTGATTTTTTTTTAATTAATTATTTTTATTTTGCTATTGGACAATTTTTTTTTTAAATTAATTATTGGCATAAATATTTACTTTGCTGATTATTTTGTAAACTATATATTTCCTTTTATTATTGTAAAATGTGAGGACTATGTTGATTGCTTTTTGTTCTTTTCAGTGATATTAATGTATGTCTGGCAATTTGAGTATTTTTTGCGGCCTATCCAAATGTCCTTTCTTTGGTACTGTTCCTTAAGTCGTTGAGCTCTCTAGTAGTCCTGAGTTGAGTTCTGCGAATACTGACAAATGCTGCACTGACTGGACTCCACTCAAATCTGTATGATCCTTTCTTCAAAAGACCACCTAAGACAAATCTACTTGATTCTCATGTGATTTGACCATTACATATTTACTGTATGGACTTTGCCCCTGAGTTTGTTTCGGTGTTTCTTTTTAGGGTAGTCAGCTAGGAAACACCGGCCTCATCTAGTTTAAACTGACGAAAAAAGAAAAATTACGTGTAAAAAGTGTTTTTTAAAACCTATTTGCAAAATAAATATCATATAACATGAAAACATGTTACACAAAATAGCATCAGTTTTGTTGGTGTGAAAAGTGTCTATTGGCTTTCATGTCAAATAAATCCGTCAAGCAATGCACAGAGCGATTTAAATTTGATATCGACTGCTCGTATTGGAATTGACGCTCGTTTTACCGAATATATTATGCGCATACTGTAATACAAGGGGTGCGAAAGCTCGAGTTTCAAAGAAGCATTGACTCACATTACGTGTCAATTACTGAAAACAACCATAATTTGTTTGTGTGCTTATGTACTTATTATAAATTTTTGAAGAAAAGGATCAGAATGCAGTAAGGGAACAAAATTCGGATTGATGACAATAGTAACTAGAACGCAACGCTGACTACTACCTACAGGTCATTGAACTCGCTCAGCTGACGTTTTCTTAAAGAAATTAATCTCGTACATGCGTAAAATAATACGAGTTTTAAAAAAAAGGCACTTTATTTTTTTAATTTACCTTTACAAATCGATAGTGTTTCATGTAACGGATCCACCCTCCATGGGATTAAAACGATCAAAATTTAACGGTGTATAATTCAGATTAAAATGTACCACGAAGCGTCTCGACTAAAAAATATTCTGGTAGTCGGTTAGATAGATGTTACACGTCATAGTGGACGGTAGATGACCAGCGCGGCAGCGACAGGATGTCGCTCCGCGTCAATGGAACACGATCGTTTTCGACAAGTATCCGATACGCGTTAGTGTCAGGTTTCACACATAAATGGATCAACAAGAAGAGAAAAAGACTTTTTTTGGTACTATCACCTACATTTTTCCACAATAGACAACATACTTCATAATTCACATTCAAACTTTGAAAACCATAACTGTTTCGCATACAATTTTGGGGTTTCTTGGAAATTAACCCTCAAAACTGAAATACTGAAGTTTTGAGAAGTAGACAGTTATTTGAAGTAGAGAGCTTGTTGAAGTTGTGGGCCGTTTCGCCATCAATTTTGGGTTTGCTTTACGATTTAGTTTTGGAAGTGATAAAAGAAAAATAATACAGTTGGTGCAGTATACAGCTTTTTGTAGTAGAGAGTTTGAGAAATAGATTATTTTATAGATGTCCGCCCCGCCCCGGTTTCACACGGGTGCAGCGCTATTACTAAATAAATAAATATTTAACGTTCACAGCTTTCATATTTTTACAGGCACGCGCCGCTGGCACCCTGGCCGGTACCACGCTACCGCTGTTTCCCTGCATTTAAAATCCGTAATATAATCGATATTATTCATTTAAATTATATGACGATAGGGTCCATATTAATCTATATTAAATGCACAATGTATTTAAGGTACTTAATTGGATAAGGATCAATGCTCTATTGCTTAAAATTCGTAAATAAGCCATAATTTTTCGTATTATGTAAAAATTATTAATGTGGTTTATCCCTAAGATATAGACATATACCATCGAACTTTTTTGCACACCTTTCTAAGGTGTACAATACTGTAGTACATTATTTTGATCTATTTTGTACGGTTCAGCCAGCGTTTGCAATGTAAGCGCAAAAAATGTATTTATTTACGACATCACATTAGAATCCTCTAAAATTATCAGTGTTTCTCTGCTATATTATGCATGTTTTTTACTTAAAAACCTTCTTCTTGAATCACTCTATAGTCTCTCTGTAGGTTTAAAGATCTAAGAGTACATGGAGACAGACAGCAGGAAGCGACTTTGTTTTATATTATGTAGTGATAGTGATACGGTGTCGAGTCGTGTTGAGCGGATGCATATTATGGTACAGGCCGGACATATTACTGCTGGGTATTATTAAATAAAAGGCTGGGCAGACTGACGACCTTTGAGGCATGGACAAAATATAAGTGAGAAAACCTTTTAATCAGTACTGTCAACTCAAGGGTTTATTGTTTCAAAGGGATTATTAATAGGTTTATCTCATTAGCTTTCCTCTGACGTTTCATCCACTTCTTTGGTTACTGCTGCGATCATTTTAGTCGTACCGCGATATTATATAGCCTACTAGCTTTGCCCACGACTTCGTTTGCGATTATATCGGCTATAGTGGACACGTGCCCTTAAAAGCTTAGTTCGTACCAAACATCAAATTCGTTTAACCGTGAAAGCGTAACAGACTGAGAGTTACTTTCACATTTCTAATATTAAAAAGTGTGAAATTCTTACGAAATATTTATATCTACATATTTATAGCCACGGCGATCAAATGAATTTTCATAAGTTAGAAAATTGTATTCTGATTGTGATAGGAAAAACTTAAAAAAGCGGCTAGGATAGATTCAATGGAGTAGATTGGTCATTTAAGGTAGGCGGAGATCCAGATAAATAAACAGGGTAACCTCAATAGTATGAGTTAACCGATGAAATCAAACAGACGACGACGTCATAATCTCGACGGCGCGCACTGTTCCTGCGCGGCTCAAGGAGTTTGTCAGGCTAGGGTTATCCGAAACGGAAGCTCGGCCCCGGTACGAAAGGCAAGAAGGAACGGGGTGGGTTTTTTAGCCAGTAAGAGTCTGACACTATCTCCCACTCCGCCAAAGGGCGGGGGATGCCATTTGAATGATTTTTTCCCACCAAAAAACGACGTTATAATCTTAGTTTCTATTGCTAATCTCGTACCACAGTTTTTTGCAATTAACTTTACAAACAAGATCCTTGACACGATTCTTGTACCTACTGCTTAATAATTTATTTAAAGTTAAGAAGAAAAAAGTTAAAAAAAAAGTTAAAAAGTTAAAAAGTTAAAGAAGGCAGTTCTCATAGTCTTCGTTGATTTCTTTTTCCTTCGTTGAATTCTTTTCACCGCTGTGGGTTTACGTCTAAATTCTTACGCTGTCTCTACCACTGAACTCGCGGATTGAATTTCCCCTTGACAGCTAAAGGGCCGAGAATAAATATTCCTTCAAGCGTTAAATTCTAAACTTTTGCTTAAAGTTCACTTAAACTTAGTTTAGCCTTCGTCAAAATTATTATCGAGTATATTTGAGTTCTGATAGTTATTACAATGTTTGAAGTGTTTATCGAGGATGTTACGAATATGATATTTAAAATTTTATATGGTATCAAAATATTTCAGGTTATCCGCTATTTTCAATACAAACTACTCTGTCAAGAAAATACCGGGAAAAGATCAATAATACACAAAATTTTTGTTATTCATCCAAATTTATTTTATCACCTTCAAAGTATGCCCCTTTAGAAACGATACACTTACGCCAACGAATAATCCAATCATCAAAACATTTTTTAAACGCTGTTTCCGAAATTGAGTTCAGTTCTCGGCGCTAATTCTCCTTTATGTCTTCTACAGATTGAAAACTGGTACCACGAAGTGGTAATTTGAATTTAGGAAAAAGATAGAAGTCGGCTGGAGCCATATCTGGCGAATATGGTGGCTGCTCGATGGTATTTGTTGAGTGTTTGGTTAAAAATTCGTTCACAATGATAGCCTTGTGCGAAGGCGCATTATCGTGGTGCGAAATCCAAGAATTTTCTTTCCACAAATCTGGCCTTTTACGTCGAATTTGCTCTCTTAACCCTTTGTGTGTCCGGAACGTGGATCCACGCGAGACACAATAACTTTTTAATTGTGTCTCTAATTACGGCATACGAAAGGTTAAATGCCGCATAACGCTCTTATAATATTCTTTATTTACCGTTTGACCTTCCGGTAAGAATTCCGAGTGCACAACACCGCGATAGTCAAAGAAAACAGTCAACATGACTTTGACTTTTGATCGACTTTGGCGTGGTGTTTTCGGTTTTGGTTCAGTTGGAAGGCGCCACTCCGAAGCTTGTTGACGTTTGCATGTCCAACTCGTAAACCCACGTTTCGTCGCCAGTAACAATGCGTTTCATGAATGTTGGGTCGGAATTGACTCATTCTAGCATGTCCTCAGCGACTCTCATGCGATTGAGTTTTTTGTGAAAATTCAGGTCTTTTGGGACTAGCCGAGCGGCAACATGTTTCATACCCAAATGATTAGTTAAAATGGTACGGATCGACTCGTGAGATACAGAAAGTTCGGCGGGTATCTCTCTCAAACTTGAATGAGGATTTTCAGTCACTATTTCCTTCACTTTTGCGATGTTAACTTCAGTTGCAGAGGTTGATGGCCTACCAGAGCGAGGCAAATCTTCCATCACATCTCGACCGCTTTTGAATGCTTTGTATCACTCATAAGCACGTGTTTTTGATAAAGTCGATTCACCATAAGCTTTCTGTAACATTTTCAGTGACTCCGAATACGACATTCCATTGGCGATGCAAAATTTAAGACAAACTCTTTGTTCGATGTTTTTGTCAATTATGAAATTCGCAATACACACTAGATATGATATAACTAAAGACAGCACTGTATCTATAATATAAAAATGAATCGCAAAATGTGTTGGTAAGCGCATAACTCAACAACGCCTGGACCGATTTCGCAAATTTTTTTTTTGTTGTGTTCGTTATTATGAGGAGAAGGTTCTTATGGAAAAAAAAACGAAAATTAGGGTAGTGTAGGGTAGAGTAGGGTAGTGTAGGGTAGTGTAGGGTAGAGTAGGGTAAAGTAGGGTAGAGTAAGGTAGAGTAGGGTAGAGTAGAGTAGGGTAGGGTAGAGTAGGGTAGAGTAGAGTAGGGTAGAGTAGGGTAGAGTAGGGTAGAGTAGGGTAGAGTAGGGTAGAATAGAGTAGAGTAGGGTAGGGTAGAGTAGGGTATAGTAGGCTGAAGTAGGGAAGAGCGGGAGCGAAGCCGCGCGGGTACAGCTAGTTTAATATAAATAACAGATGCAACTCAAACTCCGCGCCAAAATGGAAAATAGTTGTGCCAATCTAGCAACAACAAAAAAATCTAAAATTTGAATTTGGAACCATAAACAAATCATCCATTCCCGATACTTTTTTGACTGAATGTATTGCACTTTTTATAAAATTATAAAAGCAAATTTCAATAGCAATATTTGATTTTTATTTTTAGTTCAGATTCGTCGGGAAAAACAAACAAAAACCGCTGGTAACCTAAGGTTACGGATATTTTTATATTTCGGTTATCCAGTTAGTTCATCATGTTGAAAAAAGTGCAAAAAGTTCCTCATGTAGGTAGTTATACAATATTATTTTTAGTTTTTGCGAAACCTGAATATAGTTTGTTCAGATTCAGTAACTGAATGGATTCCAATAGTTTTTACACCATGTTATATTTTTCCCCAAAGATATTCAAAAAGTTTAAAAGTTGGACACCATCGAAACTAAGTACAATTACGTCACGGATCTTGAGCGCTCGGCGTCAGAGTGGGGATCGCTTTGCGCATTCCATACATTGGCGAGCCAATCGTCGTCGTTGTAGGATACTGCAGCAAGGCAGGGGATGAATCATGAGTGACGTCTATGACGCGATGGCGCGGCGAGCCAAGATCACTGACACTCCCCGCCACCGCGTCTCACTTCGCAACACTAAAGAGACTGAATATTTGACTTCTGCGAAACTTGAAGCCAGGCATCGGGCAACGGCGTTATCGCCGCCGCCGTCGCCGGGATTCTGATCCCGATTTCCGGCCAACGTAGACGCGGGCTTGCGGACAGTGAGCAATGGGTAGCTCACTGTCCGGCCGTCCGGTAACTGTCCGGACCAAGCCCAAGGTGTCGACGGCGCGCGTGTTCCCGCGCGCCTCAAGGAGTTGTCAGCAACAGCAGGGACCCAGCCGGGTCGAAGCCTACTGGGGCCAGGGTTATCCGAAAGGGCGCTCGAGCCCCGGTATGAAGGCTAGAAGGAACGGGGTGGGTCTTTTAGTCAGTAAGAGTCTGACACTATCTCCCGCTCCGCCCAAGGGCGGGGGATGTCAATGCATGTTTTTTTCCCACCATAAAAAAAAAAGCCAGCGTTCAAGATCCGTGCCGGCAATTGTACAACACAAGTCACGGCAGTCATAGGTCATTGCGAGCATTACATAAAAATACTAGACATGTGTTTCGGGTATCACCTATACTAAAATGAATGTTGTATAAGCGAGTATTTGGATATTACCAATATAACATCGTTACTCCACTACATTTATTTTAGGCTGTATCAATTCTGATTCATTAAAATTAGGTAGGTTGTTGACAAAATGACAATAGCCAGACGTACGGCTATGCGCCACTAGTATGTATATGGTGGATATCCCACCTATACGCACAAAACGTTTTGGGAACACATTCATTGTGCGTGCGGCTAGGAAGTGGAATTCCTTGCCGGAGTCTGTGTTTCCTGATAGCTACAACCTGGGAGTCTTTAAGTCGAGAGTGAATAGGTTTCTTTTAGTGTGTTCCATCGTCGAACGTCAACGTCGATCAGGTGAGATAGCGGTCAAGCGCGATCCTTTCAACAATAAAAAAAAAGAAATCTGTAAAATTGTTCATTTCTACTGGTGCGTCGGACTTGTATACAGAGAAGAACAATCGCTCTGGAAAGCAAGAATCATTGAGTGTCCCCGCACACAGGCCACAAAAAAGCCGCTTCTACCTTTTTTTTGTGGCGGCCTTTTTTGTGGCCCATGTGCGGCGGTGCTGCCACAAAAAAAAAAAAAAAAACTAGAAGCTGCTTCTAGCTTCTTTGAAGCTGTCGCGCCCTTCAGCTTTTTTTTGTGGCCGCTTCTAGCTTTTTTTTGTGGCGGCTTTTTTGTGGCCTTTGTGCGGGGACACTTTATTTCCCATTTGTTGCATTGTAGATAGATCCACATTTCTGTTGCGCGTATGCTAAAGTGATTTTTTTGCTGGTGAATAGAAGATGATATTGTTAGAAATTTTGTGGATCTGTAAAAAATAGAGTGAAATAATTAACATACGAGTATTTTAGTATTAATAGTCATTTTGCTGCACTATAATAATCTAATATATTTATAAAAAATATCGTGTTCATTATCGAACTCCTCCGAAATGGCTTGATCGATTTTATGTTTTTTTTTGTGTTTCATTGGTAGATTTGAGAATAGGTCGTAGAGTATTTTTACCACCTCATTTATTTCTTTGATTATTTACACAGCAGAACAATGTTTGTCGGGTCAGCCAGTAATAAATAAATACAATGACACGGGTACGTACCTATACATAGATTGAGGAATGTGTCTGCATTCCTCAAGCTGGAGCAGACTTATGCCTTGATCACACGTACCGAGTACGGGCGAGACAGTGCTCTCGGTCGGCAATACAAAGCAAATCAAAGTTCGCGAGTTGATTCGTAAAAAGTTGGCAGTAGTTTCATCACAGCTTTAATGTTTTTCTATTGTCGATTTGGACCAATTATTTGACTATTTTAGTGCATTTATGTAGTGTATTAATTTGAGTATATATTGTATTGTTGTATATATTTATTCTATGGTTTATTAGTATATATTCTATGGTCTATTAGTATTTAAATTCTTGTATTTGCCTTTTTCTCACTCTTTTATTGCACCTACCACTACTTTTTCTCCGCATCACCCAAAGGTTGACTGGAAGAGAATGCCTAAGGCATTAAGTCCGCCTCTGTACCCATGTGCATAAAGTGTTAAATAAATAAATAAATAAATAAATACTCAGTACGTATAAACAAAGCGCCGAGTGCTCGGCCGAGCGCTTACCTCTACAACTCGCTTACATTACTGTCTCGGCCGAGCAACATTTCACTGTCTCGCCCTTTTACTCGGTACGTGTGATCAAGGCATTAAGTCGGTCTCCAGATGTATATGTAGCCGTTTGAATTGAAGACGGGTGTTGATTGGATATTAGTAAATTAATCCAAAGACATTGGCTTACAAGCGCAAACATCAATAATGAATTGAAGCATTAGCTTATTAACCACGATTGAAAGGTTAATGGCAGGAGTACATTTGATTTGAATTTGTTTACAGGGATTAGTTAACCTGTACTTATGTTTTCTTAATTTACAAATGAATGGAATGGAATAGAATAGAGCAGAATAGAGTAGAATAGAATAGAATAGAATAAAATAGAATAAAACTTCATTGTTCACTAAAAAGTATCACGAAATTTAAACAAACTTAAAGGCGGTCGTATCGCTTACGATATCTACCAGACAACTTTACGATGAATCGTAAGAACTTAAAATAATATAGAGGGTGTCTGCGGTATGCTGATTTTTTTTCCTTTTAGGTGGAAAAAGACTCTTGGGCGGAGCGGGAGGGTTTGTCAGACTTTTACTGACTAAAAACATGTTCCTTCGTTGCCTTTCATACCAGGACCAAGTTTTCTTTTCAGAAACAAACCCTTGGCCTCTACGGCTTGCTGATATCTCTTTGAGACGACTTGGGCGTTGACGTTCTCTTTGACTTTGACTTACCGGACGGTCGGAAAGCAAGCTACCCTTATGGGTAACGACGTGAACAAAACCGTAGGCCCCAACAGGCCCGAAGACTACTGGGACCATGGGTTCGCTTCCAAAAGGGAAACCCGGAGCCTTGAAACACCAGGCAAAGAATGAACATACTGGTGGGTTTTAGTAAAAGCCTGACATACTCTCTCGCTCCACCCTAAAGCAAGAGAAGTCATTGGACGATTACCCATGTAAAAGAAGGCTGGTAGACAATTCCACACTTTAGCTGTCCGCATTGAATCTGCATTGTTTCTCATTTACACACAAAAAAATATAGCTATAAGTACAACATCATGCGGGATAGTTTAAAAGAGTTCCCGTTGTCTAAGGACAGGCAACTGAGGACAGGAGAAGGAGTCCGATACGTTGGTCAGACCAAATCCGTGTTACACTGGAGACCACAGTCTGTGACGCCATCCATATCGCTGAAGATAGGACAACGTGGCCAAATATAGTCCACAGGAAAGTTATTCATCGAGGTCACGACCCTCAGCATTGAGGACAAACGACGCAAGGAGGAGGAAGGGCAGCTGAAGGAACACAGTTGGGTTGTAGTCAAAAGTCAGACACTTCTCGTTTTTTTTTTAAATTTTTATTAACTGGTGCTTGACTGCGATCCTACCTGATGGTAAGCAGTGATGCAATCTCTGATGGTGAGGCGCACTAGTTTATTAAGAGCGTTTTCACTATAGCCTTGACGACACCTAAATTATAACCGGACGGGAAGACCGCAGCAGGCAACTTGTTTCATCTAGATCAGAGAGTTATTTAAAGATTTTCCCACCTCAATAAAAAAAGACATTGTAAAACAATGTGCAATCTAAAGAACAATCTAGCCCACCTATTTCCACAAATCTAAAAGGAAGTAGGAGTGTACACACGAATAACATTGACACAACAGATGTACAAGTTTCAAACCAAGGTCAGGAAAGTGAGGCTAAGTGCTTGTTGACTCAAGTGTTGTGTATGGTTCCGTAGGCACGGCTTTGCGTTTGGTGCACCACAGATATATATAGAGAATTTATAATGAATATTTATTTTTACAGCTAATTTCAACAAATTCGTTTTTAAGTTGTCTGAAATTTATGTTTGTGATTCTTTAATCCCCAAGCGAATGCGGTTCGCGCTGTCATTGTCTTTCCTTTGTGTTTCTAATTGACAATATTTGAAGGGTTAATATGATAAAGTTTTAAATGTATTTAATTGTAGGTTTCATATTCCGCAGGAACTGGGGCCAGGGTTATCCGAAAGGGAACTTGAGCCCCGGTATGAAGGCTTGAAGGAACGGGGTGGGTTTTTTAATCAGTCTGACACTATCTCCCGCTCCGCCCAAGAGCGGGGGTTATCATTGGATGATTTTCCCAACCATTAAAAAAAATCCGCAGGAAGGCCTGTTGTGACGAATACCTGCTGAGGTCAAAGGTCGTTGCGGTGACGCTTGGGGAGGTCTATGTCCAACAAAGGACGTTTTTTTGGCTAAAATTATAATCATGTAGGTAATAACATTTACTCAAACTATTTTTATCTCTTACAAGTCAATGTTTCGGTATTGAAATATTTTTTTAAACGATATAATTCAGTGCAGTCTTTCGCAATCTTTTTGTATTCAAGGCACACCTAAAACTAGGGTTTAGTTCCGGGAATTCTCGAGCCGCGAATTCCCGGTTGTGAGAATTCTCTGTGGGTTGTGTTCCCAGGAAATAAGGTAAGTTGAGAACTCGATAAATCGCTTGGGTCTCTTATATTGTTAGAGGGGACTATTTTTCCTTTGCTGTTTCGTTTATAAACGTGTGACGCGGTGCGGTAGCGTACTGCGCACGTTCATACGTGTTTAGACTCTAGCCGAGTTCGATCGGATTGGAAATTATAGTGTTAATTTGTTATTAAGAGCGTCCTTCATCATCATCATATCAGCCGAAAGACGTCCACTGTTGGGCATAGGCCTCCCCCAAGCGTCGTCACAACGGTCCTGTGCGTCACGCAACCATCGGATTCCCGTCAGCGTCCTTTACGTAGTACATTTTCGTACAATTTCTTATGTGATTATGACTACGATGTCATTATACATCTTTCCATAAATACTATGGAAACAGATATCTAGTGGATATTATCTAGGATTCTGTAGAGATCAAAGCCTAAATTTGTGTAAGATTAATCCATTAAAGACCTCTGAAAGTCTGCTATTTTGAAATAATAATATTTAATTAAAGAAAATAAAACTAAAGAAACCTTGTACCTCTTGTAACTCTTAAGGTTTAAAAAAGAAAACATGTATTTCCTAGAACAATTAGTTTTGTGAAATATTCGAGTGAATGGCGGAATAACCGAATGCCAACAGAATTTTCAGGCGTTATTTCTCTTTTTTTCGCTTTGTCGATTCATCAAACATTGCGTTGGATTTCGT
This sequence comes from Mythimna ferrago, assembly GCA_910589285.2. Taxonomy (NCBI): domain Eukaryota; kingdom Metazoa; phylum Arthropoda; class Insecta; order Lepidoptera; family Noctuidae; genus Mythimna; species Mythimna ferrago. The sequence goes on along the minus strand of OU342673.1, from coordinate 18,259,376 downwards.
TGAAAAAGACTGGCGACATTGCCACTATAAATGGCAATGCTTATTCTCATGGCTTATTCTCTATCTTAAACAAGATAATCCTTAGCAACCTTTATTGTTATTTTTATTTTAGAGAGAAAACCACTTTATTTCTTAGTTTATAAGAATATATTTTTTATGATACATATTTTTAATTTAGGTAACGATATTTTTAATTATTTGAACCCAAAACATTTACAAAAAAAAGTCAGTGAAAACTTCCTGAAAACCCGAGAAGACCCGAAAAATTACCCTCGAGAATTCTCCAGACCCGAAAAATTGAAAAGCTCTAAAAACCATGAACACCTAGAATTTTATATAACATAGCATCAATCAATTTTTATTATTAATCACGAAAATGATATTTCTTAATATTCAAATAAGGACACGCGCACAATCGCAGCGGTAAGTCCTTTCTTTGAGGAGTGACTGGAGAGGAGCCACGGCGTCTTCACCTTCCGTCTGTGGTAGATTCTGACCTGACGTGACCAGTCTGGGAGGTTCCTGTTTTGGATTCAGGAGGAAGATACGCCCGAGTGTCCCAATTGCGCGGATCGGCCGGAAGACACGGTGGTGCACACGGTAGAGGTGTGCTTCCTTGGGTGAAGTTGCCGTGTCGGCCGTGTCCTCGTGGAGGCGATCTGACTATAGTTCGGAGCGAGAGGGAAATACCAATAATATAATACTATTATCTACAACTACCACACAACGCCGTCTAGACCCAGGCTAAGCAGAGCTTGTGTTATGAGTACTAGACCACTGATAAACATAACACAATAAATAAATAAATAAATAATAAATAAATTACACCCAGACACTGAACAATTGATCGTGCTTATCACACAAATATTTGTCCTGGGTGGGAATCGAATCCACGACCTCAGGCATAGTAGTCAGGGCCACTAACCACTAGACCAACAGGCAAGTGGAACAAGTTCTGCGAAGCAGTAACGCTAACAAAGAAGATGGCAGCAACCGTGAGGGAATGATGACGCCCCGGGCATCGGCAATCACAAGGCGATTCTCGGCCACCGTAGACGTAAGCTTGCGGATGACGAGCAATGGGTAGCTCACCGTCCGAACGTCCGGTAAGAGTCGAATCCGAGTCGTCGACGGCAGTGTTGTTCCACACGCTCTTTAAAAAGATGTCAGCAAAACCGTAGGGACACAGTAGGGTTGATGCTCGCTAGGGCCGCAGACATTTTGGAAAGAGTTACCGTGATTCTGGAACCCAAATGGTAACTGAAGGACTTAGGCGGGTTTTAGTCAGTTAAAGTCTGACACGCCCCTTACTCCACACTAGAGCGAGAGAAACCTTTCGATGTTTTCCTATCAAAAAAACAAGCGGCCCGAATTTGGAATAATCAGTCTGTCTATTAACTCATCGAATGCCGTAATTAGAGACACAATAGAAAGACAATTGCTTATGTCGAACTGTGTAACTTAGACATTCTAAAGGTTAAGATGTAATCTAATTTTTCTGAGGCACAGCAATCAATAACCGTGGCACACCGTTTGCGGAACACTTGTCTAGTGCATGATAGTTAGTGATAGTCTAGTCTAGAAAGATCTAGTGCACTAGTTTATTAAGAATCTATTCACTTGAGCCTTGAAGACACCTAAATTATAATTGGACGGGAAGACCGCAGCAGGTAAATTGTTCCAGTCCTTCCAAGTACACGTTATGACAGAATACTCGCGAATATAAGGGTTTCAGACTACGGAATCCTAAAACAACAATAGGAGAATCTGAGAACACGCGAGCGCTACACTATCGAGATTTGAACGAGCGTTAAGTAGTTTCATTTCAAGTAAAGTTTTATTTTGTTCTCTAAATGGAATTGTAGAATGCACTAACGCCGATAAACTTGTTTCGTGTTTTCTAAAATGGTTCTAATGGACTCACTTGTTAGTGGCGCTGCCGGTATTTCTGGCTTCAACTCTTCTGGGCACAGGTCTGGGGCACATTCTGAAAAAAAAAAGAAGATTACTTCAATAGATGGTTCCGTATCATCTAACACATTCGGGCTTAGCCGAAGCTAAGTACATACATGAACACAGATCGAACTCTCTTTTTTAACTATATGTATACATTTTTACTCTTGTTTTCCAAATAAAATTGTCTTTTTATGCGCCTACCATATTGTCTCTGCACCACCCTGGATTGACTGGCAGAGAATGCCTAAGGTCGCAATAAATTTAAGAAAATAGGTGATGGATTCTTTATACTTTAGGTATGACTTATTTAAACGCAGGTACCTATAACTAATAGTGAAACAATATTATCTAACGAAATAAATAAGTCTTATCTAAAGTATAAAGAATACATCACCTATTTTCTTAAATTTATTGCGATATGTATAAGACAGTAAAACCCAAAACCTATTGTGCCAATGTTTTCTCCGTTACCGGAGGCTACAGATTACAGAGTATTTTCTTATCCTGATTTTCTTGTTTCTGTACATATATGCAAAGTATGTATCTTGTCTTCAAGCTATAGTTAGTCTTCTGCCACATGCTGCATTTTTCCGAAGCATTGGCTATACATTTGTCAGCAATATGCTTTGCAGTTTATTTTTGAAGTGAGATATCCTTAAATATTTAACTCCTCCTGCTCTGAGTGAAGCGAGAGGGTGTGTCAGACTTTTGATGACTAAAACTCATCTGTTTTCCTTCAGTTACCCGTTGCGTTCCAGGGCCGCAGTATAAATATATAACAAGATGTCTCTAATTTGTTTTTAGGGTTCCGTAGCCAAATGGCAAAAAACGGAACCCTTATAGATTCGTCATGTCTGTCTGTCTGTCTGTCTGTCTGTCTGTCCGTCCGTATGTCACAGCCACTTTTTTCCGAAACTATAAGAGCTATACTGTTGATACTTAGTAAGTAGATGTATTCTGTGAACCGCATTAAGATTTTCACACAAAAATAGAAAAAAAATAATAAATTTTGGGGGTCCCCATACTTAGAACTGAAACTCAAAAATTTTTTTTTCGTCAAACCCATACGTGTGTGGTATCTATGGATAGGTCTTCAAAAATGATATTGAGGTTTCTAATATCATTTGTATCTAAATTGAATAGTTTACGCGAGAGACACTTCCAAAGTGGTAAAATGTGTGTGTCCCCCCCCTGTAACTTCTAAAATAAGAGAATGATAAAACTAAAAAAAATATATGATGTACATTACCATGTAAACTACCAACAAAAATTGGTTTGAACGAGATCTAGTAAGTAGTTTTTTTTTAATACGTCATAAATCTAAAAAAATACACTATTATTAAAACATCGATCAAAGTTACAACGAACTACAAAAACTTTTATATTATGTTACTTGCTGATACGGAACCCTCCATGGGCGAGTCCGACTCGCACTTGGCCGGTTTTTTTTATTCTAATACGCTGCAGGGGGTGGGACTTTGGTTGCGTCCATGTTCATTTCAAGTCCTACTCTTTCATAAATTTTACTAAGAAGTCATTGAGCATTGATTACATTTATGCACATTTCAATCCAGCATCAATACAGTCCACTTTTCATTTTAACCAGCGTCTTGGGTAACCGTAACCAATTATTATTTCCGCCCAAAGTAATTGGTGTCAGGCGCCACCATTATTTTATGGTATTATGAGGCCATTGCGATATATTTATATGTCTAATGATTCTCCATTCATTATATAAAACGTTAGGAAAAACAGAATGAAATACCTAACAAACAAAAATGCTCCACAAAACAATTTCATCATATTAAAACCGTGGCTCTATTTTAAAAAAGTTACTCCTAATTTCAAGTTGTTTATTCGCAACAACGGGACATTTCAACGAGTTACACAATATAGCACGTGTTCAAAGAAAATGGAGGAAAAAATTGTGACCGCGTGGCTTGCAAACTCGCCACACGAGGGCGCCACTCGCTTTGCCGCTTCGCTGCAATCTAGATTTGCATTGCATGAAGCTGCTCTCATGCCCTCCGGACTTCGAATTTGACTACGCTACATATAAAAGAGCTTTTATTTATTCAGTTTACATTTTCTCAAGTTCTAATTAAGTAATATTTTTTATGGAAATGGAAAACGTAGTTTACAAGAGGTTAAATAAAAGCCTAGTAATTAAATTTCTACCGTATTTTTGACAGAGATCAAAGCAAAACTAATTTATTCCAATTTAATTTATGCGAATTATTAATCTGTTAGAAATCTATGAAATTTTCGGCTTTCCTCTACTACACATGCGAACACACATGCTTAAGTATGCCTAGTGTAATACCTACAGCTTCCTCAAGAATATGTTTGGAGGAACTGACTGACTAACATATCAGCTCACAGCCGAAACTACTGGGACTGGGTAAAATTTGGTACAAGGTAAAATTTGGTACAAGGTAAAATTTGGTACAAGGTAAAATTTGGTACAAGGCTTCGTTTTATGATGTGGGCGAGCACTAAAAGAGAATTTTTCAAAATTTTCCACCGTAGGGGATGAAACAATGGTTTTAAGTTTGTAAAGAGAAACGTTCACTTGAGCGAAGTTGCTGGCAGAAGATATTCATAAGTTGTCACGTTTTTTAAAACGTGTTGCCCTTTCGTTGCGGAAAACGTCTTATATATTTCCTCATCACCCTCCTTTTTTACCTTTTCAATCGAACAATATCCGGAACTGTTTTTGTGTGCTTGACCGTGATCCCACCTGTAGGTAAGCAGTGATGCAATCGTTGATAGTGAATCGCACTATTTTAGAAAATCGTTGGTTTTAAAAGCCCAAAATGCGTAAAGAATCAGTTTTAATATGGCATCTTCAAAGTGTCAATCGAAAAATGGAATGCAAAATAAATTGTACATTTCCCTTCCGAATAAAGAACCATTTAACACATTGTCGATAGTCAGTGATCGAGTTACCGGAGCATATCGATAACACTCAACAGACCGCCGCGGTGCACAATGGGAAACCGCTGAAGGAAACCTGGCCATAAATATGTTTTGTAAAAATCTTCGCATTTACTTGTATTATACCTCAAATTATAACTAAGAATTTAATCTATTTTATTTATTTATCTTATAATTTATATACACACATAACGTGTCGTGAATGTCTAAGGTTTTGTGAGAGGATGGATGAAAAAATAAGTAAACCAAGTCTTTTTTGGTTTTATGGGATATTTTTTATTTTAGTTGTAATTTTTTTCTTTTATTTCTTAGTTTCTGTACTACGCTTTAGTTTAGGCTGTAATGTTGTACAAGTAAATTGTAAATAAATAACACAAAGGAGATACCTACATCATTACAAAAAAATGTACAAAGGTAGGTACTGCATATTTCAAAAGAAATTTCTTTCAGTAGACCTGCGGAAGGAGACATTAGACGAAATGTTGGCCTTAGTGTGTAGAAATAAAAAAAGTGTGAATTTTGCCTGGGTTGAAATGACAATCATTCTTCACTTGTTTAAAAATATACCTACTATTGACGTAGTATGCAAGTTAATTTAAAAAGCTAAAGTTTTTCTAGGTACCCACCAGGATTAAGCACAGAAATGAATAAAAATATTAAAGCAAAAATGAGAATGTTTGTCATTTCAACCGAGTCGAAATTCATCCGAACTGTAAAGGCGAGGGTGTTATGGAGCCGATTGCTGCAGTGACAAATCTTCACGTGTATCAAACGATGTTTTTCAATACACTTACGGAGAAATACTTTCTCTGAAAATTACGACGACATTCATTTTGTACTAGATAAAAATTTCCAAAGTTGCCATACATTTTAGTTTTGATTTAGATGGCAGCAGGTATCGCAAGTATTTTTTATCTCAATCTAAAATTCGACTTTTTTTCACAAATAACACAAATGAATAAGTTAGTTAATATTATTTAATAAACTTTTTTCCCACGTAGGTTGAAGGAGAAGCAAAGGTATCAAACTTTAATATATCCTACTTATTATTAAAAATAGAAATTCAAATATTTTTGAATTTAGAACACAGATAATTGTTAATTTGTTGGTAATAATAAAATTTATTATGTAAATAATCATATTTACTTAGGATATTCTGTTCATAAGCACAATTTAAATTTTCAGTAAATATTAAAAAATTAAAAATATCCGTCCCTTTAATTTAAAAAAAAATCACCGCTGTCCGTGACGAAATAGGAATGAAAAAGCCTTTGTTGTGGTAAATTAAAAAATAAAACACGAGGATGATAAACATGGCATGTTGCAAGAGTGAAGAGGAAGCGTATTGAAATAGTACATTGTTACCCTATTACCCCACTAAAAATTTATTGGATAGCACACTATTGCAAGAATTTTATAAATCGATGATCTGTACAAGTGTGGTAAAACACATTTTCACTGCTCATACTCTGAAAGTAGGTCTGAAGTTGCCTGAGGATCGGGTTGAAAGTAGTAATTAACATCCCTAGTGAGTTTTACTTTCAACTGACAACTGTCAAATTATTTTAAAAAAAAAACTAGTTCTGTCTTCACATTTCTATTGAACCATTTTCCAATTTTCCATACAGCCAGTCAACTATAGCGCGATATAAAAATGAAATAACTTAAAGATAAGTACTAATTAATAGTATCTACATTATGATACAAGTGTATCTGTATAATGTTGCTGAAGCGGTATTTAGATCTGAGCCGAAGGCGAGGATCTTAAGAGAGACGAGAACGGTAAACGCCAATATTCACGTGTATCATACGACGTTTTTCGACACACTTGAGAAGAATTTTTTTACAAATTAATTAATTACTGCTTTATCAGCAAAACCGTTTTTTTTAGTATGGCGACAAAAAATTGTTCTTTCTTATGCGCGCGCATCCAAAATGGCGGCCATAGACTAGCTACTCTAGCTAGGCTGTTTGAATAAAAATAAGAATGAGGTTGCTTATGTTTATAAACAGAAAAAAATATTTTTATTTTATGAAAGGTTTTATTTATTAAACATGTAAAAGTTAAAATAGTTTATTTAAACACAAATTAGCATAAAATAAGCAAGCAAGACACTAATTTGTACTGTTGAACGCAATACCTAATGTATTTTTTTTCGAATTCAATGTTTAATTTGAGAACAGAGGTTTAACAAAAAATGTTATCACTACATTACCACACTAGTGCATAATGGTAATCAAAAAGTCACAGTTTGGTTACAAGCTACATTATATACCTAAGTGTAGTGCAATTATAGTCACTTTCTGAGCAAGTGTGTCGAAAATAATATTATAGTTTCAAATGACTTATTTTGGCAACTATTTCTTTAAAATACTTTATTTAAAAAACACTAATTTTTCGATAATGCTGAATAGCTGGCCAGCCACAGAAAAAAAATAAAATGCCGGGAAAGTGGCTGTTCGTCATTGGGTTTTTCGTGTTGTAGAGTTTTGTTTACATTTCCCTACAACAAAGATTTGTATTAACACGATAAGTTCATCAGATTAAAATAGTGACTTAACGCCTAAATTCATAAGAGAAGAGGCTAAATCAGTAGTGGAAATCAGAACCTAAAATACCTACCTAAAATAATAGGTACGACGACTCAGGTTTTACAAACTTTTTATTTTATTTTTACTTTCCTTGTACTCATAACCTTGTTAATAAAAAGGTCATCATTATTTGTCTTCGAAAGCAGGATCCAATATAATTTTGGGGTTTAAAGATAACCAGGAGGATACTTATTAAAATTTATTTTCCTACTAAACTTGAATCTTGGCAAAAATTCAAATAAAAATAAATAATAAAGACATATATTATCAGTATTAGTTTTTCAAAACAACGCTCAAAATACGGAGTAAGGAGTGTTAAAGTTTTCATGAAAACATTCTTGGGGCCGAAATCGCTGACAAAGTAGTAAGTAGGTACAAGTTTTATACATAAATGTAACTTAATTTTTTTTCTTTTCTTCTTTAATGCAGTCTTTTTACAGTTTTGGTTTCTTTGTAACTTATAATAAAGGGTTCGAAAAATGGTCTTCTACAATAATAGAAACCTAAGATTTGGAAAAAATAAAAGATGATTAAGTATTAAGTACAAAGAAGGCTCAAGTAAGAACTTGGAGATGGTTTTTCAAAATGATCAGTGCACCGCAGAAATTATTGATGTGGATGAAAAATTATAAATCGATTTTATGTCAAGCAGAAAAGTTACAAAAATTATAAAAACAAACTGTATGCTTTTGATAAAACACAACGATATATACTTATATATAAGTGGTAAGTATGTTTTATTACTAAGAAAGCGTAATTTGTCATTATTCAGTGTTAACTTTTGTACGTGCAGCTCTTCGCTGAAGTCACAATAAACGATTCAAACTTGGTCATGCAAAAAAATGTTCTTGAATAGCCCAAATAAAGATGTTCTTCACACGCTTTTTTACGTTTCGGTCGGTCTATAAAAGTTATAAATAAACTGTAATTTTAAGAGTTAGTATATGTTATTGTAAAGTTTAACAGACATTATATAAAGAGAATCGTTTTCTGTTTAGTTTTTCCATATTTCATGTTTTGTATTTTTTATGTCTATCAAATATATTTTTTTATCGCGTACGGTATATTATTTTAAAGTATATATTAGCTTAAATACAAAATGTCATAAATAAACCGTCAAACAACATTAAATAACCCGCCCCTGATCGTTCCCGGTGCAAAAGTGCCCATGACACTCGCCGCATTACCCCGCTGAATAGCGATAGCCAACCTTTGCACCAAATAGCGATTAGCTTATATAAAAAAACCGGCCAAGTGCGAGTCGGACTCGCCCATGAAGGGTTCCGTAGCAGCAAGTAACATAATATAAAAGCTCTTGTAATATGTTGTAACTTTGATCGATGTTTTAATAATAGTGTATTTTTTTCGATTTATGACGCATTAAAAAAAAACTACTTACTAGATTTCGTTCAAACCAATTTTCGTTGGTAGTTTTTGTAGTAATGTACATCATATATTTTTTTTAGTTTTATCATTCTCTTATTTTAGAAGTTAGAGGGGGGGGACACACATTTTACCACTTTGGAAGTGTCTCTCGCGCAAACTATTCAGTTTAGAAAAAAATGGTATTAGAAACCTCAGTATCATTTTTGAAGACCTATCCATAGATACCCCACACGTATGGGTTTGATGAAAAAAAAATTTTTGAGTTTCAGTTCTAAGTATGGGGACCCCCAAAAATTATTGCTTTTTTTCTATTTTTTAGTGAAAATCTTAATGCGGTTCACAGAATACATATACTTACAAAGTTTCAACAGTATAGCTCTTATAGTTTCGGAAAAAAGTGGCTGTGACATACGGACGGACAGACGGACAGACAGACAGACAGACAGACAGACAGACAGACATGACGAATCTATAAGGGTTCCGTTTTTTGCCATTTGGCTACGGAACCCTAAAAATCATCTTTATGTCAGTGAAAACATGGAAATTATAGATTTATGACCCGAATACGACTCAGTTTCCCCACAGTGCTGCGGCGCCGCCAGCCTGCCGCGCCACCCGACTCACTGCATGCATTATTTATCTTGATTTGTCTAATTAACTTCTACATCAATACTGGAAGGAGGGAACTATTTTCTTAACGATTAGTAGTAACTGTTTGTTAGTTTTAACTGTAAAGTCGTCACTTGTTTATTTTTTTAAACGGTTTTATTTAGCTCACCCCGTTTGTTTTATTTATTTTTTATTCTTTGGTCAAATTTAGTCATTCAAATTTCACCCTCTTCCTGTCAACCGATTAATCTGAAATTTTGTATACACTTTGGATTTTGGTGACAATACAATTATGTTTATTCATTATCATTATAAATTCAAGATGGCCGCCGCTACAAAATGGCGGATAATTTATGTTTTATTAATCCCATCAATATGGGTATCAAATGAAAGGGCTCAACAAGCAGAATACAATATACTATAAAAAATTGAAATCCAAGATGGCGGCCGCTACAAAATGGCGGATAACGTAGGTTTTATCAATCCCATCAATATGGGTATCAAATGAAAGGGCTCAACAAGCAGAATACAATATACTATAAAAAATTGAAATACAAGATGGCGGCCGCTACAAAATGGCGGATAACGTAGGTTTTATCGATCCCATCAATATGGGTATCAAATGAAAGTGCTCAACCAGTATAATACAATGTACTATATAAAATTAAAATCCAAGATGGCGGCCTCTACAAAATGGCGGATAACTTAGGTTTTATCAATCCCATCAACATGGGTATCAAATGAAAGGTCTCAACAAGTAGAATACAATTTACTATGCAAAATTGAAATCTAAGATGGCCGCCGCTACCAAATTGCTGATAACAATTTTTTATCAATCCCACCAATATGGGTATCAAATAAAAGGGCTTGACAAGAAGAATACAGTGCACTATACAACCTCAATATTTAAGATGGGCGCAGCCACCAAATGGCGTATAATAATAAGATTTAAATTTAGAAATTGAATCTGTAATTCAGGTATCTGATTAATCCAGCCTGAATCCACCACCCAAGTCAAGATTTTGTATCGTGTTGAGGACTGTGTGGCGTTAGGGTGGCTAAAAATGATACGTCGTTAGCGGTACACCACCCAAGTTAAGGTGAAAGGTTAAAACGCGCCGAGAACTGTATGGCATTAGGGTGGATAAAAATGATATGTCGTTAGCGTTTTCCCCTCAAGACTCAGGCGATAATAATAATACGTAATAATAATTATCATACAGAATGCGAAATAAAAACTAAAAACTAGAAAATAAAAATAGGTAAAAAAACTTTTTAAGTTAAACGGTTTTATGTTAAACATACATTGCAATGTTTAAGATAAATGTACTAAAAACCAAAAAATAATAAAATAGATACAGTCGTGGGAATTATAAACATATGCATAGACTAGACTAAAATAAAACCGTGGGGCACGTCAATTGTCTACAATCGTTGATTAAAATGTTAATTAATTTGTAGACAATTGACGTGCCCCACGGTTTTATTTTAGTCTAGTCTATGCATATGTTTATAATTCCCACGACTGTATCTATTTTATTATTTTTTGGTTTTTAGTACATTTATCTTAAACATTGCAATGTATGTTTAACATAAAACCGTTTAACTTAAAAAGTTTTTTTACCTATTTTTATTAAGCGTGGTTTTTAACTAATATGGCGATATTGAAAATGTTTTCTATAATTTTACCAATTGCTGGCAAAATGCCATTTGGTTATTATATATAATATTATATTATCTACATAGATCCACACTAATATTATAAAGAGGGAAAATTTGTATTTTTGTGTGTATGTTTGTAATGAATAAACTTAAAAACTTCTGTGTCGATTTCAAAAATTCTTTCACCATTGGAAAGCTACATTCACGCTGAGTAACAAAGGCTATATTTATTGCCCGTGCGAAGCCGGGACGAGCCGCTAGTGTACATACATATATTTTAAATAATATAAACTAACACTTAACTTCGATCGCACCTGATAGTAAGCAGTAAGCAATGATGTAATTGATGATGGTGAGGCCACAAAGTAGATAGGTACAGAAGACAATCTCATGTATGTACTTCAATTTTTATAGCTACGCTCGGTGGACGCACACTAATGAGCGTTTGAGCCGGAATTGTTCGACAAGTGATCCGAGACGTGACGAAGACATCGTGTCTGTGAGCGGTGTCTTTGTGTGCGTTGCTCGAGCGCGCTTTGTATATAGATTGACTTCTGTACCTATATATTTTGTGGTGAGGCGCACTAGTTTATTATCAGCCTATACTCTCTAGCTAGGCAAATTGTTCCAGTCCTTTGATGTACGCAAAAACGAGGAGACGAAACACTTAGTTCGGACCATAGTCCATAGAGGTTTCAACAACGTAAAGGTGAGTACTCGCCGTACGCCGGTTTTCCGATGTTAGGAAAGTGATGGTGGAATCAAGTCTTTGCAAGGGAATTGTATATTCCCGCATTCCCGCGCACACACTCCAAAATACATCCTGTATAATACTGAAAGGCTGGATATCTGCTGTCTTTTAACTATACAAAGTTGTTATCGCTGATTCAAAGTGATTTTGTCTAGCACTGAAGGTAGGCTGAAAATTACCAATCTCGACAAAGATTTGAATATTGACACACAAATAAGATATCGTTGGATATGTAATTAAATTGAATTTATACTTGAAATAACAGTTAAAACTAAAGTTTTAATAACAAATCATAACGTTACTACTTTTTACTATGTAGATAGGGCATGGATTTATACGTATTTATATTTTATTTCACACTTTTCGCGCGAGCTTTAACGAAACCCTCTAAAATAATATGCAAAACTCATTGTTGAGTCGAGATTACACAATGTACTCCGGAATTGGTATAAATTAATATACAGAATCCGATGTGAAGCGTGTCTAGAAATATCTCGATTTCAGAGGAAGACAGACGTACGTAACTTCGAAAACGCGAAATTCTATTTGACGCCCGCAAATTGAGTTTCAGACGCTTCTATCGTGGGTAGATACTGTAGCACAACATAAAATGTTGATACCTCTGGAAAACTAAAGCACGATTCAAATTAATCAAGGCGTAAGAACTGAACTTCAAATTATTTTTTGAGTACTAAGTTAAGTAGCTAGAACCAGGTTCTATTTAATAAAATAATTATTTTACACTCGGTCGTGCTGACCTCATTTTGTTTAAAAGCTAGTTAAATAATTATCCACGATCTGTTTCAAGGCGATAAAAGTTAATTTCTTAAAATTTTTTCGTTCTGTTAAAAAAATGTATCGCCAACACCGCGTTTTTTTAAACGGTTTTTAAACGGTTTTATTTAGCTCACCCCGTTTGTTTTATTTATTTTTTATTCTTTGGTCAAATTTAGTAATTCAAATTTCACCCTCTTCCTGTCAACCGATTAATCTGAAATTTTGTATACACTTTGGATTTTGGTGACAATACAATTATGTTTATTCATTATCATTATAAATTCAAGATGGCCGCCGCTACAAAATGGCGGATAATTTATGTTTTATTAATCCCATCAATATGGGTATCAAATGAAAGGGCTCAACAAGCAGAATACAATATACTATAAAAAATTGAAATCCAAGATGGCGGCCGCTACAAAATGGCGGATAACGTAGGTTTTATCAATCCCATCAATATGGGTATCAAATGAAAGGGCTCAACAAGCAGAATACAATATACTATAAAAAATTGAAATACAAGATGGCGGCCGCTACAAAATGGCGGATAACGTAGGTTTTATCGATCCCATCAATATGGGTATCAAATGAAAGTGCTCAACCAGTATAATACAATGTACTATATAAAATTAAAATCCAAGATGGCGGCCTCTACAAAATGGCGGATAACTTAGGTTTTATCAATCCCTTCAACATGGGTATCAAATGAAAGGTCTCAACAAGTAGAATACAATTTACTATGCAAAATTGAAATCTAAGATGGCCGCCGCTACCAAATTGCTGATAACAATTTTTTATCAATCCCACCAATATGGGTATCAAATAAAAGGGCTTGACAAGAAGAATACAGTGCACTATACAACCTCAATATTTAAGATGGGCGCAGCCACCAAATGGCGTATAATAATAAGATTTAAATTTAGAAATTGAATCTGTAATTCAGGTATCTGATTAATCCAGCCTGAATCCACCACCCAAGTCAAGATTTTGTATCGTGTTGAGGACTGTGTGGCGTTAGGGTGGCTAAAAATGATACGTCGTTAGCGGTACACCACCCAAGTTAAGGTGAAAGGTTAAAACGCGCCGAGAACTGTATGGCATTAGGGTGGATAAAAATGATATGTCGTTAGCGTTTTCCCCTCAAGACTCAGGCGATAATAATAATACGTAATAATAATTATCATACAGAATGCGAAATAAAAACTAAAAACTAGAAAATAAAAATAGGTAAAAAAACTTTTTAAGTTAAACGGTTTTATGTTAAACATACATTGCAATGTTTAAGATAAATGTACTAAAAACCAAAAAATAATAAAATAGATACAGTCGTGGGAATTATAAACATATGCATAGACTAGACTAAAATAAAACCGTGGGGCACGTCAATTGTCTACAATCGTTGATTAAAATGTTAATTAATTTGTAGACAATTGACGTGCCCCACGGTTTTATTTTAGTCTAGTCTATGCATATGTTTATAATTCCCACGACTGTATCTATTTTATTATTTTTTGGTTTTTAGTACATTTATCTTAAACATTGCAATGTATGTTTAACATAAAACCGTTTAACTTAAAAAGTTTTTTTTTCATCGTGAAGACGTGACCTCCTCATATATAAATGAAACGCCTGCTGGCCCGGTTGAGACTGGAAACTGTAAATCACCAGCGTGAAAAAAACACGATGTCAAAACGAGATATTACGGGTATGACTTTCAAAATGATTTAGCAAAGTTTTGTATAGGTAGCTATCGAGTCGGGCTTACTGGAATATCGATGTTAGAATATTCTGGCTTGCCTACAATTACGTGTCAGATGAGAGGAACAAAGGTGATTGTTCGAGTGTTATAACGGTAGTTTGTAGCGTAACATGGTAATTGTATTAGACCGTTTCGTGCAATCAAAATTTAACGCAAGTATTTATAGCAAATGTGCCTGCCGCGCGACCTACCCCGACCTTGTAGAGTGTGGGTGTATATGTATTGAGAGAATTATTCAAATTAGAGCCCCTGCTAACGCCGCGTTCCGATTTAAATTTGGGCCTCTGACTGTGATTAAAATTTAACTTATTTTAGGCCATAGGGGCTCATATGACGGCAGAAATTCCGGAGACTAAGATCATTAGGTTTGTAGTGTTTGATAAGATTTAATGTTTATAAATTACTAACCATTTCTAGTAACCAAAGTTTGGTGGTTTCTAGAAAGTAGCAGTAGTTAAAAAAAAGCCTGTAAGTATATTGGGGAATCCTTGGGTATAATGAATTTTTGGTGTAAGACTGCAACATTGCTTTGAAACGTTTCCTAAACATAACATTGAATGTAGCCTTGAAATATGGTCCCAGTGTATGTTTCACCAAGGTTGACAGCCGAGCCAGATTATAAATCTTAGTCACTGAAATACGAGTCATGTAGCGTAGTAAACGATGCTTATCTGAGGAGAAAATTATGAAATCAAAATTTACGGCACAGTAAATATTATTATTAATTTAATTTGCTAAAATGTTTGATGGTCCTGTTTCACACCCTTATTTGCATAAATTTTTATATCGGGCTGGAAAAATGTTTCCTGGTAGGTATTTTGGCACTGATAATGTAAAAAAATTTAAAAATATTGGTATTAAAATATGTATTTAAAAATGTATATATATTATTATAATGTATGGCAACATAATGTTGCGTTACGTACATACTGAAGTTATTCTTACTTATTTATTGGGGGTCATATATTTATTTATTTAATTATTTAAACAATATACATACTATTTCAAGTGAAATGCAGCAAAACAATTTTGATCTTTAGTATGACACAATACAACCCTACATTTAGTACACTCAATCCGCGAAAAATCTTAGTTTTTAGAAGCACATCTTTTTTCATCGTGGCCTATTGTATCAGTCCGCACATCTTTTGGAGGAACAGGCTTCGCTGTCTCTTTGCTTCTACCTTCCTATCTATATTACTGCTTGAAGGCCTTCCTCTTTTGGGTTCAGTATTTTTTTATAATTGCATAAGGTCTCCATAAGATCCGGTCTAAATTCACCTAGTGTCATGTTTGGGTAGTTTTTTTTATTAAACCACTGAATTTATTACTGCCATGTCGACTATGTGATGAAATAGTCGGATGTACCACTTACGACTTTTAATTCTCATTTTATATCTACCGAAATAACTGTCCATCAAATCAACTCCGCCCACGTGAGCATTATAATCTTTGACAATTTTTGGGCAGACAATGAAGACTTTTTTTTTCAGTTTTTTATCGAATCTGCTGACGGTTTCAGCTGGTTCAGAACCAACATAAGTAGACGCCAATGTAACAGGCTTATTGTCTTTCCAGCAAGTTACCGAAATATCCACACTTCATAGTCTGCTACTAGTTCCTCATACGATCCTCTCTGGCACAGAGTCCTTCATGAAGTCTTTTACTACTAGCAGCTTGCAATTTTTTCCGCGGCGGTTTCTTTGAATTGTGCCCAATGTATAAATCTTGTCTACATATGTAGGTAACGTAAAAAAGGGATTGATGTATAAAAATTGTCAAAATAAATAATATGATTCATTCTTCGCGGAACTGAACGGCACAATCTGATGACTGTATTACCAATTATACTAAGATCAGGTTCATCAGGTAAGTTCTGAATGTTCTGTTTTCCTGGATCAATTTCAAAACTATGAGCATATCCAGTCAATGAACATAAAACATACAGCTTGAAACACCATTTATGCGGCTTGTTGGGGAGATACTGTTTCATAAAATATGCTACCTTGGTATAGCACATTTGTTCATCTAAGGACAGCCTCTGCTCAAATGGTGCCATACTCAGAAATAATTCCTGTTCTTATCTTCAGAAATATCTCCATTTTCGAAAGCTGATAAAATATTCTTTGTTTGCACACTTTGTTTATTTACTGTCTATGGTCGACAAACTGCGTTCGGATACAAATACCTAATGGGTCTAATACAATAAGGTGAAATGTGGAATGTATACATAGATACAATTGGCATCACGATGCATTTAAGGGTTAAGTGGCTAAAATAATACGTATGAGGTAGTACGCGAGTCTTTTAATAATCTCCTCTATAAATTATATAATGATGTGTAGGTCGTATAAAACACAAAACTTGCTCTATGAAAATCATCCTTATCGCTAAACAATAATATTATTAACTAAGTATGTTTTTTAAAACCGATGTGTCAGTGACAACATCGGCAAAGGCGATAGATAAATATTTTCATAGTTAGATATAGGTGACATGGTTGGCGTAGTAGTTGAGCGATTGACTGCACGCTGCTGGTAGCGGGTTCGATTCCCCCACGAAACAAATATTTGTATGGCCTACAGATTGAAGTTCCAGATCTGGGTGTCTTGTGTTAACATGTTTGTGAACGTACTATATATATATGTATATGAACGTACCCACGAAAGAGGAGTACCTAATTCCTAGTGTGAGGCAACTTTTTCTTTATACAAGAAGCTTCTTTGTAGAAAAGGATCAACGGTTCATGACTGAATTTGTAGCTTAGAATCTTAGATGCCGCACGATGACCACAGGGATCTCCGATTAGACAGAACTGTTTTGTCTACGGCACGGGGCGCTAGGGCTGTTGATAAAATATAGATATATCGAAAAATCGATAGTTTTTTCGAATTTATTTTATCGGCTTTGACTTAAAAAACAATCGTAAGTCGGCTCAAAAATTATTTACTCAATTTATATTTCATGATATTAATTTATGAATGTATGAAAATATAGCGTTCTCAGTTATTATTCTTAAATTTTAATAAAACATTCATGTGTACCAATATTTCTCAAGTGTCTCTTATATGTTCAACTGTTTGAGTACTGCGATAATATCGATATTTCTGTCTAAGACGTCTTGTCTCAAGTGTGCGCGGGCCCTAAGTCATTAGAGCTACGGGCATACACACGATTATTTTGATTGTGATTTTTTCTCATCGATAAACAGAAGATCCCTGTAAATTCCATCAGAGAAACAAAAACAAAAAAAATGTTTTGAAAACTACTCGCTTAAAGTGTGCCCTGTGTATCACCAGTAAACACCAAGTTTCAGGTCTTCTTTTATGAATCGCGACAACGTTCTAGCGGGTATTTCAAAAGATAAGATTTTTGTTTCTATTTAATTCTGACCCTGACAGCATTTATTGCCTGTTGAGTCCACACTACACGTGGCCAGCCTGACTTTTTTTATCGTCAACAGATTAAGTGTTTATTTATTTATTTTATTTTCTAACAGGTAATCTCTGCACTGAGAATTGAGACCATCATATATATGCACTACGCACTATAGATGGTCGAGATCAACAGTTGCAGAGACTCTTTATTTATTAAATGACAATATACCAAACAAAACACAAACTAATAAAAAAATACATAACGAAAGGGAAAAAAACACAAAAATTATAAAAACAAACAAAACAACAAAAAATAAAGAAAAAATACAAACCATTTATGCAGTTAGGTTACAATTAATAGACAACAATAGTTCCAATCAACCGCCAAAACATTCTCTGCACTTCGACAAAAACAATCGCACTAACGTGGAATATGTCTATATCCGGTTGTTACCACAGTCCACTCGGTGTTGGTGTGATAATCTGTGGTATGATAAACAAACATACAACTGATACCAAGTTTCAAGTGATTTAATTGTTGCAAATGGCAATAATTAAAACACTTGTTTTACACAGAGCAATCACAGCAATTCTGTTTTTTTAAATGACTTCTCTCTATTTAAATTTAAAATTGGAGACAGACCAGCGCAGAAATATGTCGAAACTATACAATATTTGAATGAATTAGCCTTGTTCCAAATTTAATCTTGAAAAGAATAATAAAACTTTTTTTTTAGGTAGATTAAACAATTTGAATCCAACTGGGAATACAACATTTAAGATAAAATACACTGACGATGATTCACTGTAAATAAAGCAGACGTACCTTGTAGAAGACCCTCGATGTCTAAATGTAAGGGATCATTGAAACTTTAATTCAGATATTTTGCCTTCAGTCACGTTCGACAGCTTTCATTATAAACTGCAAGTAAATTGTGATGTTCAAACAAACGAACTCACACCCATACTCTTAGTACCTACTTAATTTCTTCCACTCCTCTCAATTTCGACTAAGCTTCCGTCAACCAAATTGGCAGTAGCTTGTTATTTATTGAAATGAGCTTTCATGACTCGGTATTTTTAATGGAAGATGTTTTCTTCATGAGAAAATTGGAAATAGAACGATGTAGGTATACATTGAATGATAAATTCGAAGACATGTGACATTCACCAACCCGTACTGGGCCCGCGTGGTGGATTACGTCCCATTCCCTCTCCTAGAGAGGAGGCCTTAGTCCCAGCAGTGGGAACATGAAAAAAAGGCTGATGATGATGATACATTGAAACTGTATGAAGTCCTGCCGATTCAGACAATAGGATGCATGCAAGCAGAGAACTATGTGCCAATTCGTCAGCGTTAACCAGCAAGAACCGATGCCAAACTTTGATCCAAACTTGTTGGCGGAAGAAAAGATATATAGATATGTAGGTATGTGGGTTACTCAAAATAGTTTTCACATAACTACTCCATTCTAATCTCTGACTTCGAATTAAGCATTTGAAGTTGAGTATTCCTCAAACTGAGCAGTGGTGGCCGAGTGGTAACGGCCCCGATTTACGAGTTGTAGGTCGCGGTTTCAAACCCAACCAAGCACATTGCTGTGTGTAATTTATTTCAACACCACTCCTCTCATCGTGAAGAAATCGACATGTCCTAAAACCAAAAATTTGAAGACATGTGACATCCACCAACACGCACTGGACCCGCGTGGTGGATTACGGCTCATTCCCTCTCCTAGAGAGGAGGCCTGAGTCCCAACAGTGGGAACATTATAAGGCCGACTATGCTATATGCTATTCCTCAAAGCAAGCTTTAGTCTGGAAACAGCTGATCTTGGCAGAAATCAGACAGATTTTAGCATCTTTATCGTCGGAAGACTATGAGACTAGACAAGAGTAGGTACAATTGTAAGAGTATAGATACCGGCACGGATCTTGAGCGCTGACTTGAACTTAAAATCGCTCAAACTTGAATGAAAAGTGAAGTATTGGGTATCTTTAGTGGTATGAAATGTGACGCGGGAGCTGGGAGTATTTCTTTGTAGTTACAGTGATTGGCTCGACGATGTGTACGATGCGCAAATTGATCCTCAATCTTTTGCCGAGCGTTCAAGATTCGTGCTGCGCAAAATATCAATTGTCAACACATAAAGGTCTTGAGGAAACACGGAGTAGGCTACTCTTGGACTTTGTTTAGGGTTTTCAACAACCCATTTGCATTGTACGGATGGGTAACAAGGGTATGATGATGGAGACCTGATAGGTGGATAAGAACGAATCAAATAAACCCAAATATGATAAGTGTACCAGTAGCCAACTTAGAGGTCCACCTTTCTGGTTTATCCTATCCCATCGTTCATCCCTGGTGCTCAGGGTGCTAGCCAGTTTCAGCGGTATTCTAGGCATGATTGCAGACACGCTGGACTGCCATATAGTAAATCGTTGCTCCAGTATCTTTGCTGGAGTGCTGAAGCAATGATTATTTTATTTTGTGCTCGTGTCATTTGTGGTTGTATTTTTGTCACTAACATAGTTGTAAGTTTGTTTATCACTAACACGAAATGAGTTTCATTAGTACTCGTAATAAAGAATATTATTATTGTTATTAATGAATGGGTACTAACCACTGTCCAGAACGATTCAAATAAGTTTAAACATTTTAGAAATTTGGTATGAGGATAGCTTATATTTTGTGGTGTATTTAAAAAAGTTCGGATGTATGGATGTAGCTTTGTATGTTAGTTACTCTTTTACACAAAAGCTATAATACATGTTTGTTACTCTTTCACGCAAAAAGTACTGAATTTATTTCTGGGAAACTTGGTACACGAGTAGAAGTGTCCTGGAATAAGCACTTCGATACTTTTTATCCTGGTATTATGTTCCCTTGGGATAATTTTCTACTATCACGTGGGCGAAGCTGCTGGCAGTAGCTAGTTGTTTATAAAAGGAGGAATTGTAATACCTACACTAATATCATTAGGGCGGAGCCGGAGGCGGCAGGAAGTAGGTAATTTCAAAATAATCAAATTCCTAGCGGTAACGGCCCCGACGTACAAGTTGTACTTGTATGTCGGTACCTACGTCGCTACGTCACTAGGTACCTACGTCGCTACGTCACTAGGTACCTACGTCGCTACGTCGCTACCTACGTTGCTACGTCGCTACCTACGTCGCTACGTCGCTACCTACGTCGAGGGTTTGCCCAGGCAAGTGCGTTGTTTTGTGTAATTTATTTCAGAACCACTGCTCTCAAAACCAAAACTTCGAGGATTTGTGACATCTACCACTGCCCCACACGCGCACTGAACCTGCGCAGATGATTACGGCCCATTCCCTCTCCTAGAGAGGAAACTTGGGTTCCGGAGTGAACAATACAAAACTGATTATGTTATTATAACCAAACAAATTTGTTTCCATAATTTAACTGAGAGAGCGTTATATACAAATAGAATTACTTTTACATTTATTAATTAATAACAGAAAAACAGAATTACTTTCCTATTTATAATATTAGCACGGATTAATTAGTTTTTCTTGATTAACTATAATATTTAAATACACCTAGAGGCTTTAATTTCAACTGCGTGTCCGCAATAAACGTCATTCACGCGGTCAATGTCGCGGATAAAAGTTAGTATTATTTAAAATCAAGCTTCATTTAAATGGCACTTTATGGAAACCAACCATCAATTAACTTTCAGTCGAATTCATACACGTTGAATTTAATTATTAACACCTCTGATCAAACATTGAAAACTACGCTAATTTGTAAAATTGGTTATTAATAAAGCATGTTTGAAGTAGCGATAAATGATGTTCTATAATTGAATCAGATTCGATGTAATTCAATTAGGGGTTGCTTTTGTTCGGCGCGCGTGAGTCGTGGCCATTTGTGGATGACTGCACCATTTCCGACTATCCGTTGGAGAGAATTCTCGAATTTCCATATTTGAGCCGCACGTCGCGCCGTCACACGGGGGCAACACGGTCGGCAGGTGAGATTGGCAAGCCGCCAGCCCCGTTTCGTTCCCAATGTAATATCAGTGTTGTGGCCCTGTTTGTTAACTTTTGTGCCAATGTTAAGGTTTACTGAATACGGACATTATTTCGTTGTTATGTAATGACGGTCGTCGTTCTCTTTTTGACAGCAAATACTCCAGTCTGTGTTCATGTTTATCTACGAATGTCTTTCAACAACTCTGCAAATATGTAGGTTTGCACGAATTCGTTAGGTATATTTTGAATATTTCAGTTGTTATCTTTTAAAATTCTGAGTTGAGCACATAATTCATTATTGAGAAATTATTTTATGTGAATAAAAAAATAATTGGTCGAGGTTCAGACCAATTATTTCTTTCACCAAAATACGTACACACACATATCCACAAATATACACGAACGCATACATTAACGTCATATCATAAGACCTTAAGTATATTGGTGGACACTCAAGAAGGATGGTCCAGCTTATACCTATGTAATTGATTCAATTCCATCCTTTAGACGCTTTTAACCCTAACTAATTTAAATAATTTCTCAAATCAAATCGTCAAAGGCAGTGGAGCTCGCCTCGCACAGCTAGACGTGTCGATGTTCGTCGTTAAGCCACGCTCGTCGGACCCACGAAGAATTGACCTGGGTGCATGCACTTAGGGCTTTATCACACTAGCGGCTTACGAGCGGCTGCGGGGCGGTGCTGGCGCGCAGCGAATGCGTCGCGAACACGCCGCGGCTGGAAAGCGAAGACGTCGCGGGCGCGTGGAAATTCGCAATGTTTTCAACGCGTGTTTGTAATAAATTAATGACGTACAGTACACTCAGTAACAAAATCGATTCCGACGAGGAGACACTACTGTTGGTTTTGTTACTTTGAAGCGGCATCTTCAAAGTAACTCCGTATCTCGTTGCCGGATCTCGTTGCGCGTCCGCAACAAATTCGCTGCGCATGTGCGGCGTGTTTGTTGCGCGTTTTTAACGTATTCGTTGTGCATCCGCAGGCTCCGTTTTGAGGACGCTCGCAAACCGCTAGTGTGATAACGCCTTTAGACTGCAAGCAAGTTAGAAAGCTCAGCGAGGCTATTTTTATTTCAGAAATAAACTCGCTTAACATTTCTAAATCAAATTAAAATTTCAAACGAATTTTAAAAGCTTTAAATCGTTTCACTGAATGATTATTTCACTAGAAGTTGGCATACAAGTACCTGTTACTGAACGCAAAAAACACTCAAAACAAACTTATGAGAGTCAACGATTCAACGATTTCATTATGTATTACCGACTCGCTTAAGTATTTATAGCTTTGTGTATTGCAAAAGCCTTAAAGTGCTTCAAAACAGTTAGGTATGTACCTGGGAATCTCTTGAGAATCGTCACTTGAATAACTTCTTATAAAATGGAACTTTGTGGGTAAAACTTTTAAAATGAACATAATTTTTTCGTAGAATAGTTGTTGAACTGTTTGAGTTTCTCTCATTCTTACTTGAGTTTTTGTAACTTTTCTTTATAATATTAATAGATACGCGTTTAAAAACTATCTCACTGAATGGTGAGATCGATAATATTACACGCTTGCCTAGTGAGAAAATCATCAAATGACATCCTCCACTGTTGGGCGGAGTGGGAGATAGTACTGACACTATCTCCCGCTCCGCCTAAGAGTTTAATCAGCAAAAGTCTGAACTTTTACTGACTAAAAACCCACTTCTGTTCCTTCTTTGCCATTGTTCCAGGGCCCCAGGGATCTCTTTCGCATTACCCATGGCCCCAGTAGACTTCGACCCTCCTGGGCCTCTACGGTTGCTGACAACTCCTTAGGGCGCGCGTGGAGCATTACGCGCATTGACGACTTCAGCTTGGTTCAGACGGTTGCCGAAAGGTCGGACGGTGAGCAATGTGTAGCTCGCCGTCAGAACGTCCGGCAACCGCGAGCCCAAGTCTACGGTGGCCGGAAATGGGGAACGGAATTCCGGCGGCTGGGACGCGAGCGATAACAAATATAAAAAAAACTGGGCAAGTGCGAAGCGGACTCGCGCACTGAGGGTTTCGTGCAAACTACAATTCCCGAATGTAGTCTCGAAGATTTTACCGAATTGCATTTTTTTTTGTGACGTAAGTAAAAACAAAATTTCTTCACTGTTTTCAGATTTATTCCTATGTCTGTGCTATAAGACCTTGCTTTGTGCCAAATTTCAGGATTTTGGGTCAACGGGAAGTACCCTATAAATTTCGATCTTTGACAGTAT
Source organism: Mythimna ferrago (assembly GCA_910589285.2). Lineage (NCBI taxonomy): Eukaryota > Metazoa > Arthropoda > Insecta > Lepidoptera > Noctuidae > Mythimna > Mythimna ferrago. The sequence continues at coordinate 18,235,325 of OU342673.1, read as the reverse complement.
CAAAATATACGTTTATTGCGACATAAACGGGCGACTTCACAACTTGAAGGGACCGCAGACCTGAGTGTATGGTTTTAATTTCAACTCGATACGTGCACGCGTTCTTGAGATAAAGGATCTTGACAGACAGACAGACAGACAGACGGACCGACAACAAAGTGATCCTTTTTCCGGGTTCCGTTTTTTCCTTTTGTGTTACGGAACCCTAAAAATACAATTGAATTGAAAATGTCCCGTTTTAACCGACTTGAAAATGTTTCTTGGTTAGGCTGAATGTATTTTTTTATTTGTTTTTGTGTATGTTCACCGATTTCTCGGTTATTAGGCTAGTTGCCGTAAAAAATGTAATTAGTCCGTCTTTTAGATTATTCAAAAATAAGGGACACGTATTTTTTTTTTTTTTGTAATTTAAACCAAAAATGACAAAGATCCAGCCCATTAAAGTTACGTGTAACGTCACGCCGTGCTGCACAATAGGCTCTTAATAAACTAGCGATCCCACTGAACCACCATCAACGGTTGCACCCACAGTACAGGAATTATACCTGTTCTGTGGTTGCACCACTACTTACCATCAGGTGGGATCGTGGTACAGTAGCACTGCTGGGACTCAGGCCTCCTCTCTAGGAGAGGGAATGGGCCGTAATCCACCACACGGGCCCAGTGCGGGTTGGTGGATGTCACATGTCTTCAAATTTTGTGTTTCTAGGTCATGCCGGTTTCGTCACGATGTTTTGAGAGCAGTAGTGATGAAATAAATTACACAAAGTAATGCGCCTGGCAGGGTTTGAACCCGCGACCTACAACTGTGGCAGATACCACTCGGCCACCACTGCTCTCAAGTCAAGCACTAGTGTATATTAGTTAAATAAAGAAGATTAAAAATAATCCGCCAAGTCCGTTCCATCATCGGACCACTCGACGTACAGCGTTGCGCCACCGGTACATGGTAGACATTCCACCCATACGCACAAAACGTTTTGCGAACACATTTATTGTGCGTACAGCTAAGGAGTGGAATTCCCTGCCGGAATCTGTGTTTCCTTGATAGTTACAACTTAGGAGTCTTTAAGTCGAGAGTGAATAGGTTTCTTCTAGGCAAGCGTGCTTCATCGTCGACCACATCATCGCTTACCATCAGGTGAGATAGTGATCAAACGCAAGCCTATCATTAATAAAAAAAAAAAATAAGAGTTGGGCTACGGCTACGTTTAAAATAATTGTTTTTTAAATGAAAATGTTCAACATTCAACTATTTACTCTGACACGCACATCACCTACATGCGCTCGACAAAAACACCGAGTAATTAATGAAATAACCTGAGTTAATTAAGCGGTCCCTCCTACTTGCCTTGCCAAGGAGGAACATGTTCACAATGTTATTTATTTAGAAACTTGTTCAACGTCGACGGTGGGAAAGCAATTATTGGAAATGACATAAGAATTACCAATAAAAAATTAGGCCGTTAAGGCTCTTAATATGGTAATACCTTCTGATATACAACCTTATTTTTAGTACCTATATGCGACTGAAACACCTGTCAAGTATTTTCATAATTTCATGTATGTTTTCATAATCTATGTACAAAACAATACTGTATTGTGAAAAATCACAAAGTTATAAGTCAGTTAAGATAACTGGTTAGCGACATAAATACTTGGTCACCGGGCCACCCGTTTTGACCTGCCGTGACGTATGTTGTACCTAAGTATAACACACGTCACACTGATGTCGGTGGTGTCCAACTTGTGACCTTTTTAAAATATTGTTAGGAAAAAAATATAATATGGTGTAAAAACGATTGGAATCCATTCAGTTAGTGATTCTGAACAAGCTATGTTCAGGTTTCGCATTAACTAAAAATAATGTTGTTTAAGGCTCTTAGAGACTGGTCTTGAAATTTCCGTTGTCACAGTTACACAGTTGTGTACAGAAGACAATCTCATGTATGTACTTCACTTTTTATACCTAGGTACGCTCGGTGGACGCACACTGATGAGCGTTTGAGCTGGAATTGTTCGACGAGTGATCCGAGACGCGACCGCGACCGCGTCATCGTGTCTATGAGCGGTGTCTTTGTGTGCGTTGCTCGAGCGCGCTTTGTATGTAGATTGACTTCTGTACCTATATATTTTGTGGCCACAGTAAGGCCGAGGCTTTCAAGAGCTGAGGGAACGGTTGAAAGAGTTACCGTGGCTCTAGGACGTAAAGGAGAAATGAAGGGATATAAATGAGGTTATTCAGTAAAACCTTATCGCGGGAGAATTTTTACAATTACTCCCGCAAGATATAGGCTGTCCAGCGCCATTTTGGATTGCCTAATCTCTTTAGTATGTTTATTACTTGGGTTATTTCTCTCAAATCGGTTCCTTGCTCTGTTTTTTTTCGTTACTCCCATCAGGCTGCGTTCCATTGCACGACATACTGGAAATTGCTTCCGCAGTACTGCTGTGAGCACCAGGTCTCAAGGGTGGATACATGTATCAAATTGGTACTTCCTTTTTTATTTTATACTAAGACCTTGACTTTTCATTATTTGTTTCAAAGAGCGAAATTTGTCCACCTGTTTGCGATTGTTTTGTTTACTTCTCTCGACATTTGGCTCTCAGACTCTCAGTGGATATAATTTGGCCTAAGTAAACACATTCGTCTACAAATTCTAATTTTTATTCTTCCACTTTTATGTATTGACAGAAGATGTTAATAAATTAGGTATACCTCGGGCTCCCCGGGGTATTATTATTACGTAATATTGCGTTTTTACGTAAATCCCCAAAAAATAATAATAAATAAATTAAAAAAAAAACTTTTTCTGGATTTTTTTAGGAAAACAAAGATATAGAAAACAATTTTTTCGGCCAATAAATTTTGTACAAACGTGTGTACAAAACGGCAACTAAGCGTTTTTCCAGGTCATTCAAGTTGTACAGACGTAAGTACAATCGAGGAGATAAAAAAGAAATAATCGAAAAGGGTCGGTAGATGGCAGGGTAATCGGTAATACAATCATAACTAAAATGTAAACATACTCGGAGTACGAACAACTGGAAGCGGCATGTACTAAAGCGCACTTGATTTAGAGATATTATATTTCTAGTATTTTTAATATTGTCATGGATTTTCCATTTTTAAACTTATTTAGTAAATTAGTATACAATGCAGCGCCTTCGTACATTACATTTTTTTGCCATAGTTGGTGCGTGGTAAGTATAAATGCATGTCATTTCCAAATCATTCAACAACATAATTAACATACACAATTTTGTATGTTACACATAATTTGGCTTAAAAATGGAAAAGACATGGTATTTATCTTTTGTTGTATAATTTATTTGAAAATCGATTAGAGGCCTATGCAAACAAAGCAATTGGCAGTATTAAATTTTTCTTTTCACCAGAAAACAAACCTAGGTTATGTGTTAGAAGCTAATACGAGGAAGCAATAGCAAAATTAACCAGGTCTTTAAACCGCAACCGATATAAGATACATAGAGAAGCATTGCTAGTATATTTTTGTCAGGCAATAGCTACTTTCGTTAAATGGAAATATAATTTGTAAAATTTTGAGGTTTTTATTGATAAAATTGGTTATTACTGTTATATTTTTTTCACACTCGCACTTTTTATCACCAAAATTAGTAAAAAAAAAGTGATAAACAATTCGAAAAGATACACGTTAGTGTTGTGATAGTGACTGACACTACACAAGCTCTGCTTAGTTTGGGACTAAACGGCGTTGTGTGATAGTTGTGGAATATAATTATTATTTAAGAAAAATAACGCCTGACAACAAACTACGAGTATAGCAATATACTAAATGGTCTCTAACTTCGTCTGGTTACGGTTGATAGACATAATTCTTTGTGCTAGATTTATCATACAGTTCTTTATGATATGGTCTAGGTTTCTCTTTTGGCGAAAAAAAAAAGTAATAACATGTCAGCAATGTATGGGAAAGTTATCGCATTAACTCGTTGTTTTAAAGCCGCAACTTCATAGGTCTATAGATCAAAAAATATTTATGAAAATACGTTGTCATTGCAGCGTCAATGAAAAGCAGAGTTAGCGGTACACTGGTATATTGAAAATGTTTTGGAATCTTCCCGCCAAAATACAAAATATTCATAGACAATCTAAAGTAATCATAGACAAACTAACTAAACTAAACTCTCGAACATCCGAGGACTGCACTCCAATCTCATTGCGGTCCACCACCATCTTGAGACTGAGAAGCCCCACTTGCTTTTCTTGACGGAGACGCAGATCAGATGTCCGTTAGATGCGGCGTATCTCGACTACCCGGGATACTCCTTGGAGCATCATTTCCTGCAGCGTGCCGGGGTCTGTGTGTACGTCCGCAATGACATCTGCTGCCAGCGTCTCTGTCACCTTGAGGACCCTAATTTCTCGACGTTGTGGTTGCTGGTGGACACCGGTGTGGACAAAATTGTCTATACCTGTGTCTACCGATCGCACAGCGGTGTCCAGGAGACGACTCAATTGTTTGGCCACCTCAGTGAGGCCGCCGATAAGGCTCTACATCGGTACCCCGATGCGCAGTTTGTCGCTCTGGGGGATTTTAACGCCTGTCACCAAGACTGGCTTTTCCCGTACCAGAAGACCGACCACGCTGGGAGAGAAGCGCGAAACTTTGCGTTATCTATGGGCCTCTCCCAGATGGTAAAGCAAGCGACTAGGGTGCCTGATGTGGTGAGTCATACTGCCAATTGTCTGGACCTTCTGCTGACCACCGATCCGGACAGATGTATCGTAACAGTTTCCTCACCACTTGGAACTTCAGATCACTGTTTGGTGAAGTCTGTATCGTCCTTCTCCCCACCTGACTGCGACTCACGCGGTGAACGGCGAATGTGGCGTTACAGGTCAGCAGATTGGGATGAGATGCGGCATTTCTTTGCGTCTTATCCTTGGCAGCAGGTCTGCTTCTCTTCCGAGAATCCGTCGAGTTGTGCAGACGCTATATCCGATGTGATACGTCAAGCTATGGAGTATTTCATCCCTTATCGTGACGTACCCACCGGTGGCTCAGCTCGCCCATGGTTCAACGCCGATTGCGTTGAAGCTGAACAGCGTAAGCATTCGGCGTATCTTGCCTGGGTTGAGGCTCGTGACTGCAAAGCTCCGGATCTGAGCTCAAAGAAGAGAATCTTCAACCTTGCTGCTAAGTCCTACAAGAAGGCATTAAGGAAGGCTCGCTTCGACCGCATCACCCATATTGGCACAAAACTCTCTGCTCAGCCGTCCGGCAGCAGAGCGTTCTGGTCCCTCGCCAAGTCGGTCGAAGCGAACTTCTGTCGGCCCTCACTGCCTCCGCTGGCTAAACCTGATGGAACACTGGCTCATACGGCGAGAGAGAAAGCAGATCTCTTTGCATCTCTCTTCGCCCATAATTCTCGTCTTGATACTGGCAGTGCTACTCCACCGACTCTACCTCACTGCGACACTTCGATGCCCGAGGTTCGCATAAGGAACAAAGAAGTTCTGAGAGCACTGTGTCGTCTAGACGTGAACAAAGCTAGTGGACCAGATGGTATACCTGCCATTGTTCTCAAGGCTTGTGCGCCTGAGTTGTCTCCTGTATTGACACGCTTGTATCGCCTCTCATTTAGGACTGGTATAGTGCCCAAGTCCTGGAAGCTTGCCAACGTGCAACCCGTGCCCAAAAAGGGCAGTCGTGCCGATCCTGCCAACTATCGGCCGATTTCAATAACCTCCATACTATGTAAGATTGTGGAGCGTGTGTTGAACTCGCGCCTCATGGCATACCTGGAAGGTAACGATCTCCTCAGTGACCGACAGTACGGATTTCGTCGCAATCGGTCTACTGGGGACCTACTAGTGTATGCCACCCACTTGTGGGGCGAGACCCTCGAGAGGAATGGGGAAGCGATTGCCGTTTCCTTAGACGTCTCGAAGGCCTTCGACAGGGTATGGCACGCTAGCCTTTTGAGTAAGCTTCCAGCGTACGGCATTTCCCCTGGTCTGATTAACTGGGTAAAAGACTTCCTGAGTGAACGGTCTCTCCGAGTTGTTGTCGATGGATGCTCATCGGAACCCATGACGACTAATGCCGGGGTTCCTCAGGGGTCTGTTCTCTCTGCAACTCTATTCTTACTGCATATCAACGATCTGCTGATGCCCGGTATCTATGGGTATGCAGATGATAGCACAGTTGTAGAGAGATACCTGCCTAGTGCTCGGGCTAGTAAGGAGCTAATCCGATCCGAAAGAGAGGCTATGGTAGAGCGTACAAATATCTCACTTCAGGCAGTCTCCAAGTGGGGTAAAGCCAATGTGGTGGGATTTAACGCCTCCAAAACGCAAGCGTGTCTGTTCACCGCTAAAAGGAGCCCGTTCACCTTGGCTCCTACTTTTCAGAATTTATCCCTGGAGTACACCGACCGCCTTCAGCTCTTGGGGGTTGAAATTCCCTCGGACCTTAACTTTGGGCGGTTCATTGAGTCCAAAGCCAAGGTAGCTGCTAGGAAACTAGGCGTTCTTGCAAAGGTCCGGCGGTACTTCACACCGGGACAGCTTCTAATGCTATACAAAGCACAAGTCCGTTCGTGTATGGAGTACTGCAGCCACATATGGGCTGGTGCTGCAAAATGCCACCTGGCAGCTTTGGACTCTGTGGAAAGGCGTGCGAAGAGACTAATTGGCGATCCAGATCTGGTTGAGTCCAATCTACAGAGTCTTGAGCATAGGCGAAGGGTAGCCAGCCTTTCGGTGTTTTACAGGATGCACTTTGGAGAATGTGCGCAGGAATTACATGATTTAATTCCACCATCTCACTTCTACCATCGGACAAGCCGACGAACGGCAAGTATCCACCCTAATGTTGTTGAAACCTCTACGATCCGGACCAAGCGTTTCGCTTCGTCGTTTATACCACGTACATCGAGGGACTGGAACAATTTGCCTGCTGCGGTCTTCCCGTCTGATTATAATTTAGGTGTCTTTAAGGCAAGAGTGAATAGGCTCTTAATAAACTAGTGCGCCTCACCATCAACGATTGCATCACTGCTTACCATCAGGTGGGATCGCAGTCAAGCACTAGTTTATACAAATTAAAAAAAAAAAAAAAAAAAAAAAAAAAAAACTAAAGTAACTATCGGTACATTTCTCCCCCTTAAGCTAGAGTCTACGTAATATAATTAAATATCAATCAAAAGAAACAAAGCATTTTACTTAGTCGTTTTACTTAGTCGAGCCCGATTATAAGCTCGCAGGGCGCGAGCAGACGCACCTAGCGGTAGTGGTGGAGTCTCCGGCCGTGTTGCCACTTCAGGCATAATTATCTGCGACTTCCTTCCAATGCCATCAGAAGCGTCTTCGAAAGTATCCTCAGTTTCCTCACGGACCAAAGGGACCTCTTCATCTTCATCTCTTCATCACTCGGAAACTATACTGGTACGAGATAATGAATAGCGATTCTTATTATTAACAGGTATAATTATAACGTCTACTTTGTAGGTACGAGACCGGTCCCGTCTGGTCGACTATTGTACCTGACGACCGCTTGTCCCCCCTTGCGGTGTAGTCACGGGCGAGCACCGCGTCGCCCATTGCCAGCGCCCGCGGCGCGCCTGCTGCGGCCACTTGCCGCTCCTGCGCGGCGCGCACCACACTCGACATGTCGGGTCGCAGCGCGTCTAAGCGCCCGCGCAACCTGCGCCCTTGTAAAGCTACCGCAGGGGACACACCAGTAGTTGCATGCTGGCAGTTTCGATATTGGAACAAAAAATTTAGTGGCTACGTCCTCGCCCTCGTACAAAGCACGTTTAATCGCTTTCTTAACGGTTTTTACCGCGTTTTCTGCAGCCCCATTTCCCTGTGGTCTGTAAGGTGCTGTGGTAACATGTTTTATACAATTTTTTTCACAAAATGTCTTAAAATCATGTGGGAAAAATGAAGGGCCGTTGTCAGTGACCATTAATGATGGCAAACCAAACTGAGCAAAAATAGTTCTCATTGTCGCGATAGTTGCCTGTGCGTCCGTCCTACTCATAGAAATCGCTTCTATCTACTTTGAGTTTGCGTTTACGATGATTAAATACTGTTTTCCCCCACAATCCGCGAAGTCAGCATGTACTCGCTGCCACGGATGCAGCGGAAACTCCCAAGGGTGCAGCGGCGCTTGCGGCGGCTCGTCACGGACTGCGCGGCACAGCAAGCGCGACATACCTCCTCTATCTAGACAGGTTCTTCATTTTATTAATTCCTAAATGCCCTTCATGAATTTCATCTAAAATCTGTCTCTGCAATGTATTCGGTATAACGACCCTATATTTATAAATTAGGCAACCTAATTATATACCTAAATCCTGTTTTCTAACGAAATACGGTTTTTCAGTATCGTTCACCGTCAACGGCCAACCAAAAGTTACATAACCTTTCACCTTGCATAACAATTTATCTTTTTCAGTTTCCCTAGCAATATCCTTAAAACTAACAGGGAATGATTCCTATATGAGGTTGATTTAGGTCACTGCATCCACTAAGCGACCCTCTTGAGGAAGTGGTAGTCTTGATAAAGCATCTGCTGGCCCATTGTCAGCTGAGCGTACGAATTCCACTTTGAAGTCGTATGCGGCCAAGCGCCGCCCACCGCTGTAGCCGGCTAGCCGCCGATTGTGGGATGCCACCCTTGGCACCAAATATATGCGTCAATGGTTGGTGGTCTGTACGTAATATAAAGTTTCTACCAAACAAGTACTGATGGTGCTTTGTTATACCGAATAATATAGCGAGCGCCTCCTTATCAAGTTGGCTGTAATTTCACTCGGCCGCGTTGAGTGTGCGAGACGCGCAGCTGACCGGCCGCTCGCTGCCATCGGAATAGCGATGAGCCAGCACTGCACCCAATCCATACGCACTACTGTCTACCGCGAGTACGAGAGGCCGCCCCTCCTCGTAATGTGCTAACACTCGATCGCCCAAGAGAACTTGCTTAGCTTCTTTAAACGCCTGTTCACAACTGGTATCCCATTTCCACGGTGTATATTTTTTTAGTAAATTGTGTAATGGATACAATAATGTGCTCATATTACTAATGAATTTACCATAATAATTTAGCATTCCCAGGAAACTTTTTAACTGAGTTATATTCTCTGGTCTAGGCGCGCTGGAAATATCATTCAATTTAGCTTTGTCTGACCGTAAACCCTTCTTATCTATTATGTGACCTAAATAGTTAACATTATCTTGTAGGAAACTACACTTACTTAATTTAACTGTTAAACCCGCTGTGCGCAACCTCTCGAGCACAGCTCGCAAATTACTGAAGTGTTATTTATCATCAGCCCCTGTTGTACAAATATCATCTAGAAAAACAACACCATGTATGCCCCGCAATGTTTCTTCCATTAATTTCTGGAATTTTTCGGGTATGTAAGCTAGACCGTATGACGTACGACGGTAGGCATATATGTTCCGAGGTGAGTTGTTATGGCTGTATAAGGTTGTGAATCTTCCGTTAAGAAACACTGTTCGTAAACATGTGTCAGATCGATTTTAGTAAATTTGTCTCCTCCACTTAATTTAGTAAACAACTCATCAATACGGGGCAACGGATAATAGTCACGCTTTAACTTTGGATTAATTGTAATTTTATAGTCTCCACATACGCGTATATCTCCATTCTTTTTACAACCGGCACAATTGGCGTTCCGTAGTCAGAATAGTCCACACGATATATCGAACCATCAGACTCCAGTCGCGCTAGCTCGCGTTCAACACGCGCGCGCAGAGCTAAGAGTACAGGCCGCGCACGAACGTACACAGGCTCATTGTCTGTCAGCTGTAGTCGGATGGCTCGCTTACAAGTCCCTAGCTTATCCGTAAATACCTCAGGAAATTCAGCACATAGGCGATTCACGAATCCATCGTCGGTAATCTTGTGCAAATTAATTTGAGTTATCTTAAGGGCGCGTAACCAGTCCCTTCCTAATAATGGGCACGCTCCATTTCTAATTACATAAAGTGGCAAGGATTTTACTTTTACATTTCGTAACCTAACTTGGACATCTATATAGCCGAGCGATTCGATGCGTGAACCAGCATAACTTTTCAACATTAAATTATCTGCCATAATGGTTTTATGAGATTTGCGATTATACAAGTCTTCATTAATAGTTGAAATACGACTACCAGTATCGATTTCACACTTGGTCTCAAAGTTATCTATTATAATGTTTATAAAGAACGGTTTATTGTTCTTACCCTCAATAATCTGAAACATATCGTCCGAATCGTCCTCACCACTGATATAATTATGTCGATTGTTCGCCCGATTCACTAACTTGCACATCACTCTTAAATGCCCCTTTTGTTTACACTCGTCACAAGTGTAATTCACATAGCGGCACCTCGCCGCGCTATGTGTCTTACCGCACCGCCAGCATGCTTGCGTGGTCGCGCCGCGCGCTCCGTCCACCGCGCGCTCCGCGGCCGCTGGGCCCGCCGCGCCGCTCGCGATAGCGCCGTTCCTGGTGCGCGAGCCGCGGTTGCGTCCTTGCCTGCCGCGTGTGTAGTGCAGGTCTTCGCCTGCGTTGCCGCCAGCACCTGAGGTCGTAGTCGGCACCATACTGCCGCGTGCTTCTCTGCAGCCTCCAGAGCTAGCGCTAACTCCACTGCCTCTTTGTATTCTATTTTTCTTTCGGCAAATATTCTAGATCGCATTGCGTCGTTTGCCAAACCCGATACAAACTGGTCTCTTAAATTTTCCTCGAGAGTAGAACACTTTTTACATTTGCCAAAATTACAAATAGTTGCCAGGTGCTTGAGGGCCTGTAGATATTCCATTAAAGGTTCGCCGGCCCGTTGACGCCGCAGCCGAAACACGTGGCGTTCGGCGATCTCTGATCGCTGTGGTTCTACATGATCGGCAACTAACTGTACTAAAGTTTCGTAAGTTTTGTTCTCGGGAAAGTCAGGCGAGCACAGATCACACATCAACGAATATGTTGCTTCGCCTACTATAGTAATTAACATGGGCACTTTTAGATTTTTTTTAACATCATATAGTAACATGTATTGGTTAACCCGGCGTATACATATATGCAGGCCATTTTTTTGAGTTAATATTATAGGGTTCTAACTTGCCGATCGGCATTTTTATAACAATGATAATGCTGCTCGTGAAATAACACACCGAAATACGTAAATAAGACACCGAAAATCAAATTATCCCGTACTCGTCGCCAATGCAGCGTCAATGAAAAGCAGAGTTAGCGGTACACTGGTATATTGAAAAAGTTTTGGAATTTTCCCGCCAAAATACAAAATATTCATAGACAATCTAAAGTAATCATAGACAAACTAAAGTAACCATCGGTACAGACATGTCACTCATATTGTTGAAATACTCCGTACCGCTTCTTTCTGTTGGAACCTGAAGGCTACCCGCCCACGTCTGACGATCGGTGACCGATTTTTTGTAGGAGAAAAATAGAACACACTGATAGCAATAGTGCAACGCACACGTCCTACAAAAAGTTGGTCAGTATACAGAACAATGTTACAAATATACAAAATCGGCCCGATTATATTTGTCCTACAGAAAGTCTGATGTGGGCGCGCAGCTTTAAAAGTTCCTCAAACGAGTAGAGATGAGATTCAACGCGCCGCGGTTTTTTTACCTTTGTTCGATTTTTGAGCGTTACGACATGCAGCTCGGAGATCACACCTTCTTTTTTTCATTACCATTGGCAAGCGTACCTTTTAGACTCACCTCGACTTATGCAAAGCTTTTGCGCAATGCACCTATATACATGCAAATGTGGTATGAATAAAACTAATTTCTCGCGTTTTTGTACAACTGGTTCTGCTCGTGTATTGAGTACTATTGGGTTTTTCTATTAGGAATTACTCTGTATCAGCTTGGAGTTTAGAAGGTGGTGATGTGTCACCCTCGTACCTTGGAAAGTACGTAAAGCCGTTTGTCCTGCGCCAGATCTCATTCGGTCTTATTGGATTGCCGTCCCATAGGACTATGAGAGTAGAGGAACAGCACTTGTGTTTGCGCACTTACTTCTGCACAGTAAATTTCCTGCGTACTTGGGTAATCTCTGTTGAGTTTGGCCACCGTGATCGAAATTCTGTCGAGAGGATTAATACTAATTCCGTGATATATATATAATCTATCTGCCCAGTCTTTTCCCAAATATGTTGGGGTCGTTTTTCAGTCAGCTGAATGCCAGTATTTTATACGGGGCGATTGCCTCTCTGACCTCCCACCTCTTACTCAACCCTCTAATTGAGTAACAGGACCCCCTTTGGCAAGACATGACTTATATATATAAAAGACCGCGGTATCGTATTAGATATTTGTGTGTAATTTCAGGGCATCCTGACACGGACAGGTTAGGTTTGGGTATTCTGTTTTTATAACCACCCGGATCTCGTTGTCAAAAATTAAGTCCCACTCCCGAGTTATGTACCTTTACAATCATAATAAAATTAAAGTGAAATTAAAAATTCTTCTGACTATAAGTAACATAATGTAATTTGCTTACATGTACTCAGGTTCTATTGCCGATTGGTTATAAATAAATAATATTTCATACATTGCCTGGACGCCCCAGGTATACTATATGTTGCCTAGGTATTGTATAGAATACCTGAATTATACAGGTTGCCGGTAACCTAAAAGTATAATAAAAATGTTTTGTTTTATCCATGCTAATTAGTTAACCTATGTCTCATAACTCTTCATAGCTGTTATCTACTGGTTTATTAAGCACAACTAATTAAAAAAACACTTTAGGTTGTCTTTGATTACCTATGTTTAATTATATCTTTGTTTGAGTACCTTTACAATAAATGATTTCTAATAAATATTATTGTTAGAATATGGGATTCGAATACACCGAATACTGATTATAAAACGAATATTCGGCGCATCTCTACTTTATACCCATGATCAATTTTCGATTTTATGTTGGTTTAATGTGGGAAAATTATGTAGATATTGTTTCAGGCTACTACATAATTATGACCAGCATTTCTGACGTATGATCGGCTTACTACGAATATCCGGAGGTAATTATTCAACATGAGATAAATTTTTTTGCACATTGATAATGTGGAGATAGACAGATATATTATTTCCCACCTTAAAAAAAAAATCAAGAACAACATTTTATTTCCAGGTACCATGGCACTAATCAGCTAAAGAAACGAGATACAACAGTTCCAAAACACTAACACAAATTACTGAAAATTTCTTTAAGTACCTTCTTACTACATTGTATTCATGTTACTCTAGTTAAAATATTTATCATATTCCACTTTTCTGTGCATAATTAAATTGTGAAATATTAAATTTATATTATTAGGTACAGCTTCACTTCAACGGGCCCTTGCCGTTGAAGTAAAGCCGTAATAAAATAAAATTTCATTACTCATACTCGGAAAGTAAGCCTGAAGTTGCCCGAGGAGCGGGTTGAAAGTAATACCTACTTTATTCATCCCTAGGGACGATAGCTTTGAACTGACAGCTGTTAAATTATTGAAAAAAAAACTAAATCTATTTTTACATTACTATTGAACCATGTCCCTATTTTCAATTGATGTCCAATTGAAATAAGATAAAGTATTAATTAAAGAATATTTTTTAAGCTATTGCATAGCTTCTATCGCGGGCCTTGAGCGTGGAGACCGAATCCAGAAATTCCGTAACGAAAATAACCTAACACCCCCCACTCATTTGTTTTTTGAGCGTGGTGACCGATAAGAAAACAAATGAGTGAACAATCAATCAAAATTCAATTCAATGTGTAAAAGTGTAACTTCAATTAATATCAAAGAAAAAAAACAAAGGAAAAAAAATACTGCATAAATAAAATAAATAAATAATTATAATTGCATAAGTTGATAAAAATGCTATGCAATAGCTTTACCGCGGCATTCCCCGAGTACCACACGTCTTTTTTTTTTTAATTACTTTATTACAATTTTCTTATCATTGCAACCGAGGCGAAATTCAAAGGTTATGGAGCGCAGTGCTGTAGTGATAAATCTCCACGTATATCAAACGACGTTTTTCAATACACTTACGAAGAAATACATTCTCTGAAAATTATGACGCATTTTTATTCATTATGTACTGAAGAAAATGTTTCAAAGTTGCCATACATTTTAGTTTTGATTTAGATGGCAGCAGGCTATCGCAAATACTTATTAACTTAATCACAATATCTGGCGGCGGCGGTACCATCTAAAGAACTCTCTTCAAATCTTAAATTTGTCATTTTTTTTTTCACAAAATATAACACAAATAAAAATAATATTTATTAGACTTTTTTTCCCGCGGTAGGTAAAACCTTTGCAGATTGAAGAACAAGCAAAGATATCAAACCTCCTACCTACTCCTACTTAAAATTAAAAATAGAAATTCAAATATATTTGAATTTAGACCACAGATAATTGTTAATTTGTTGATAATAACAAATTATTGCGTAAATAATCTTATTTATTCATGATATTCTGTTCATAAACACAATTTTAATTTTAAAATATCCATCTATTTGCTTTAAAAAAAAAACTCATTACTGGGCTAATTAACCTGTTCTAGTTAAAGATAATTATAATATTTAATACATTTCTCATCAATATGTAGACTATTGTAAATGCCTTCCCACTCTATCCAGCTGAGAGAGAGATTGGGTACACTGTAACAAAGTATATAGTGTAGCTCTATGAAATTTCAGTCAAATAAACATTTTGTATTTGTATTGTATTTGTAAATCGAAACGGCTGACCCACTGACTCCTCGTTCATTCAGCGGTACTGACGCCATACAGTAGCAGAGACGTGTGAAAATGCACTTACGATCCGATCCTCAACTGGCTTTGTGATTAAATATGCGCTGGACGACTGCGTCCTATTCGGTTTGAGCCCGTTTTATCGACTCTGCAATCCAAAGCAAATAGACCCACAGTATTTCGGAAATCCCGCCGGAATATCATAGGTATTGGTTACTAATGCCCGCGTTACTTACTAAACTGGGACATTTCCCAGAGCGATCATTGTCCAACAGGTTAAAATGATGTTCAGGCTGTGCTGCAAATCTGTTTTAATGCGATTCAAATTCAGATTAATTTATTGTTTGTCTCAGGTGGAAATTCGGTTCAAAATATTTGTCAGTGGTGGAAATTCAGTTCTTATAGTCCGGGTGGTGGTACATTTTTTCACTTGATTATTATCAAGCTGAAGCTTTGTGAATAGATTCGTTTCGATGAGACACCCAACCATTTCCTGTGCGAAAATATTAGATTGTGGTAGCTAACAGAGATAGCAACGATAAAATATGTCGACTGGATAATTCTCAAAAAAATATTACTAACTGGATTTTTTTTTTCTTTGTTAAATCTCAAGATAATTATCTAAATTATTCGAAGAAGTATTGTTCCTACAAAATGTATGGTTTGATCAAAGAGTCCCCTCCGTACAACATGTATCGATAACGAGGTCATCATAAATGATTGCTAGTTGCTTTTATTAAGTTAATATTTCTATAATTTAACAGTCCTACAAATTGTATGGTACATTATATTTGAAATTCATTTATATATATATAAATACACTTTTTGTACCTCGTTTACAAAACAATAAAGTTATTTAAATAAAAAAAGTTGTTTTCACTGTATCATAAGTTACAAATAGGAAAACGAAAAAGTGACAATTCTTGTCGGACTAGGGATACATACCTGTTTTTTTGTAGGACATTGTTTCATTTGGGCAGAGAACGCACTAACCAATTATGTAATATTTTTGTCCTACAGTTATTAATGAGACAAATAGTCTGGTGGTATTAACAATTTCTGAGCGTAAGACCGGGATAACGTACCGCGCAATTTGTCTTTTAACATGTAATGTGGATTATCATTTATTTTATATTCGTTTTAAAACTACCACTAGAATCTAAACGAATTTAATAATATTGTTAAAAGTTAGCGAGCTCTTTTCTAACGATGTGCCACTGAAATTACATTTCACTTTTCAGTAACCACTCGTACGATATATTATGACTGTTAATTTAGTAGTTCCTGAGAGTAGCGTGTTCAACCAAACAAACAAACTCTTCAGCTTTATATAGATGTAATATTGTATACGGACGGACGGATGTGTACGTGTGTTTTATTAGTATAAATGTATACGGACTTAAAACTGCTAATGAATGGGATGTCTATTTTTGTTTCAATTTTTTTCAGTTGGAAATTTTATCTCACGAGTAGGTAAGTTTTCTTTTCAGGGCGGCTACAAGATAAAATTTCCGAAACGAAATCTATTAACCAAGAAAACAGAGTTCTTTTGTTAGAAGATAGTCGTAGGTATACATCGCTGATATTACTTGCCCTTTGAAATTACTAGTTTCTACGTTGGAATTAATATGAAAAAACGTTTTATTTTCTTTCATGGTTAATAAGTACTCGGTATTACAGAAAGTATAAAACACAAACAAACCAATAAAATACCTAATATCGAAAAATGAATAACATACCTTTAATTTAAAGTTTATTTGATTTTATAATTCCAAGTCAATCTAAAGATATAAGTATTTAACATTTCAAAGCAATCCGTGTAAAAAAAAACTAGTAAAGTGCTAGTCGGACTCGCGCACTGAGGGTTCCGTGCAAACTACAATCTCGATTGGAGTCTTAAAGATTTTCCGAATTGCATTTTTTTTAGTGACGTAACGGTAACAACAAGTTAACTGTTTTCAGATTTATTCCTATAGGTACTTGTGCTATAAGACCTTACTTTGTGCCAAATTTCAGGATTCTAGGTCAACGGGAAGTTCTTACCCTATGAATTTTGATCTTTGAGAATATACGTTTATATATATATAAATACGTTTTTTTGCGACATAAGCGACCGTATCTTTTTTATTCGTTAACTTAGAAGTTTGATTTTTTCACAGCTTGAAGGGACCGCAGACCTGAGTATATGGTTTTAATTTCAACTCGATACCTCCACGCGTTCTTGAGATAAAGGGTCTTGACAAATAGACAGACAGACGGACGGACGGACAACAAGGTGATCCTATAAGGGTACCGTTTTTTCCTTTTGCGGCACGGAACCCTAAAAAACGGCAATTTCGTAGGTAATGTATGATTATTTGAAACCGAGAGTGTGTCTGATTCGTCTGGACTAGGTTTTCCTTACAATTTGATATTTTTATTTGCATACTAGCTTCTGCCAGCGGCTTCGCCCGCGTGATTGTAGGTTTACCCATGCAAACTTCCAGCCCCTGTTACCAAGGGGGTAAAACGGGGTGAAGTTTCGTAAAATCCGTTCTTAGCAGTTGTCTACACTCTATGAGAAACTTATTTGCCAAATTGTAAGTTTCTAGCTGTTATACTTTCTGAGATTTCGTGATTAATCAGTGAGTGGTATTTCGCTTTTACATTGGTAGAGGATACGATTAAGAACGCCTGATGATTATGGATGTAAAATTTTGATAAATAAATAATAGTTTTCTTTCTACTAAGTTGCAAATGATGATGGATTTTCTAATTTATTTAATTTAAATTGCTTTATTTGTCATAAAACAAAGCAAACCCGTGATTTTGACAAGAACTTCATTTTAAACCCAAACTAGTTCAGGTTTTTGATCAAAATCCTGGATTGTTACAGGTTTATGATGAAATCGAGTTTAAAATGTGTCGTCTTCCGGTTTTTCATCAAAAACCTAATTTTATGAAAAATCTGCGACATATATATATAGATTAGTTTTCCCCGATCATTCGAATCTTCTTTCGAAAGATCGAAATTTTTCAATTGTCCGCTTCACGTGAAATTACCCATATTGAATAAATTTTAATCCAAACATTTTTCATTTAGGAATTCATTGATTGTGTTATATACCTACATTCCGTTTCTGGTTACCTACATTCTGAAGTGTTAGACAAATCGGAGACATTACAGATGTGAAGAGAATGATTTAACTTGTTCCAAGATGGCGCATATGTCTAGTGGTGCTGCAGAGATTTATTTATTTAAAGCTTTATGCACAAAAAAACTGTACAAAGGCGGACTTAATGATCTACTTAGTTCTTCAGTTAAAAGTAATGCGGCATCATAAAAATAATAAATACCAATTTAACAATCGGAAGTGCCACCGTAACATTTTGTTTTATTTGCTTAGAATATATGAGTTTGTCGACATGCTTGTAACTGTTCAGAGGTAACCGTTAGGTAATAAGATACCTGGCGATTGTTGGAAAATTTATTATGTCGCTAAAACACAAACAGCGACTGAAGGAACACACATGGAACATTCCCTCTCGCTTCACCTAGAGCAGAAAGAATCATTTGACGATTTACCATCATACCAAAAATTGTCATTGCAACCGAGGCGGAATTCGCACGAGCCGTAGGCGAGTGTGTTATGGAGCCGAAGGCTGCAGTGACGAATTTGCACGTGTATCAAACGACGTTTTTCAATATACTTACGAATAAATACTCTCTTTTTGAAAATACGATTCATTTTTGTTCATTTTGCATTGAAGAAAATTTTCCAAGTCGAGGGCTGCAGTGACAAATTTGCACGTGTATCAAACGACGTTTTCCAATATACTTACGAATAAATACTCTCTCTGAAAATTACGATGTATTTTTGTTCATTTTGCACTGAAGAAAATTTTCCAAAGTTGCCATACATTTTAGTTTTGATTTAGGTGGCAGCAGGCTATCGAAAGTATTTTTTAAATAATCTTATTTCTTTATAATATTCTGTTCATAAACACAATTTAAATTTTCATTATATATTTAAACCTTAAAAATCTTGCCCACTGCCGCTTAAGTTTACTAATTCTTCGGGTTACGTTGGTAACTTTGATTTTAAATACAAATATTGCAATAGAATGGCTTCCGATAAAACGAACCCCATCATTTTTTTAAATTAACTTCATATACCTATTCTTAATCTGAACAGTTATGAAAATCTTAATACGAGTAAAAAGGACACCACCAGAATAAAGCAAGAAATATGACCCACTAATCAAACCATAATTTGTTAAGCCACGTATTATTTCTAACAGTCACAATGAAGAAGATCTAAAACCAAAAGCATTTACGTAAGGCCACTGACATAGCAATCAGAAAAAAACTGTGACAAGGGTTTAGTAGCACGGTTCTAACGAAGAAAACAACAGGCTGAATAAAGCAGTGCCCATCCAACCACACGTGAGCTCAGTGTTCATATTAACACAGTACGCGTTTGACGCGTTTCTTGCATTCGCGTATATTTGCGCGGGGCCCTGAGTGTCAAGATAATCTGGCGGCTTACAATTCGAGATAGAAACTTGGCGTTGCGCCAACTCCTTGCCATGTCTGTCTTTGCATACGAATGAGTATGCCTCTAAGGATATCGTAATTATAAAACATCATCTCTCCTTAATTTTTAAATTATAGCAAATGAGCAAATGACTGTATATTTTTTTGATATCTCAACATCTGAAGTAGATGAATCATTGAAGAAAAAACTTTTCAAACGTAAAAAAATGAGGCTTTTTTTTTTGAATATTTTAAAATCCATGCATCTGCAGTACTGCTATCATCTGACGTTGACAGTAGGGCACGCAATTTATTATCCGGCCCATTTTATTAATCGGATATTCCAGCTACTTTAAGGTATGTCCAGACTTGGCGAATGCGCCGCTTGCGAGCCGCTCGCGAGCCGCACGAGAACTGCGCGTGTGCATTTCATGTTCGTACGAAGCCCCTGTGCAGCCCGCGCGCCGCTCGCGTAGTTCGCAAGCGGCGCATTCGCCAGGTCCTGGACACACCTTTAAAAATACTATCTGGATTAATCAGGACAGTACGGAATCCTTCAAAAAGTAAATCAATTAACATTTTAATTATTACGCAGCATATTGATTAAATTATGTTCGGTAGATTGAATTCGATGAATTTATGGTTATTTTAAATTAATATATCATGTGTAACAACATGTTACTCTTAGTAGTTGTAGGGAGTAAAATTAATTTACGTACATTCGTAGATTTATATTCGTTCTGTTTTATATTGAAGCCGGCAACAATGCATATTCACTTTTCAGCTACAAACATTCCAGGGGCATACCATGGCGTGTTAAAATGTCGAGCTTGCGAGCGAGAAAGCGGGATGGACATATAGCTCCATGCCTATAACTGTTCAGTTTAGGTCGAGACTGACTTTTTGATAATTGGTGGTTTCTAGCGCCTATGCTATTGATTTTTTTTTTATTTACTGTTTTTTTTTTTTTAATTTCTTGACAATTTTTAAAATGAACCATGTTCTGACAAATACAAACACAACAAATAAATAATTACAGCCGTTCTAAATTGATGCGTTTATGTACACATTCATTCAGCAAGTTATGTTTATTTATATATAGTATAGAACATTATTATTACCTATCATATGCTCACAGACAGGCTTTCTCAAACCTAAGTGAATATCGCTACCGCTCTTTGTAGCAAAATTTCATTATTTTTTAGGGTGGGTTGTCATCCAATGACTTTTTCCGCTTTAGGGTGGAGTAAGAGGGCGTGTCAAACTTTTAATAACTAAAACTACTGCTATCATCTTTCTTTGCCCTTGCATATATGTAGTTATGGAATACTACGAATTTCCCTTTCAAAAGTCAATCCATAGCGCCAGTAGGATACGCCCCTGGGCCATGCTGGGCCCCTACGGTTCTGCTGACATTTCTTTAAGCTGCGTTTGAAACACTACGCGCGGTCGATGACTCGGGAGCGGTACAAGCAGTTCCCGGATGGCCGAAAGGTCACCCATTGACCCATTCCTCGTCGTCCGCAAACCCACGTCTACGGTGGCTGAAAATCGGGGTCGGAGTCCCAGCAGGCGAGGCGTGAAGACGTCCGTTCTCTCACGCGGGCGGCCACCTTCTTCACTAAAATTACTGCTTCGCAGTAGGACCATGGCCTGAACCAGTGTTTGGCGTGAGAGGTCGTCGCCGCCGATCGCCTTCATGAGGACACGGTGGTGCTGCGCTGAAGCGAGATACACCTCCAGTTTATGCTCCACGTATCCTCTGGGTGGTCCGCATAATGGAGACACCCGGGCGTTTCTTCCGCATCTTTTTCTATACATCAATATTATCTACACTAATATTATAAAAAGGAAAAATTTGTATTTTTGTGTGTATGTTTGTAATTAATAAACTCAAAAACTACTGTGCCGATTTCAAAAATACTTTCACCATTGGAATGCTACATTCACCTTGAGTAGCATAGGCTATATTTATTGTCCGTGCGAAGGCGGGACGGGTAGCTAGAATTTACTGATCATAATCTCTTTAACTGATGAGGAGATCCAGCAAAAACGAAAATGCCACTTAGTATTTAGTTGTTAAGCCAACAAACATGCTATATTTTTATAAGGATTAATAAATTACTTATAAATGACCACTTAAACATCATCTAAAGATTTTAGTTAATTTCTAGTATATCTTTAAGATGCAAGATATCCGGTTTATGTTTTGACTGATATCCGGATAGCATGCATGTCACAAGAGAATAACGGGAAATTGGTTTATTTATATATTATAAGAAATCGTAATTTTTTTTAATAAAACCTTTAATATAACTATTCATTCATGTACTTCAATGGTATTCAAAATAAAAATGTATTAACTTACTGTAATTAAGCCCACAAAAGTCCCATAACAAAAACGTAAATAACGAACGTAAGGTAAGTACCTAAATGAATCGTTAAGCCAGAGCGTTCGCGATTGCTACAGTTTTAAATATTTTAATGTAAGCTGTTCACCCGCGCAACGGTCATCGCGGAAATGTAAATGCATTATATAAATTTTGCGTGAAACGAGCATCGGGTATCCAATTTGTGTGAACCAAATGCACTAAGCTTTCTGTAATTAAAATACGTGGATGTTCATTTAAATGTTGCAAATGAAGATTTGTTTACATACCATTACTAAAATAAACAAGTGAAGTTTCAGATTTAAACCTGTGAACTACGAGTTTCAGGTACTTTGGCGATTTAAATCGTTCAGCATTGGAAGGCCTCCTACAAGGTGGACCGATGACCTGGTGAAGGTTGCGGGAAACCAACGGATGCGAGATGCACAGGATCGTTCATTGTGGCGATAGTTGGGGGAGGCCTATGTCCAACAGTGGACGTATATCGGCTGAAATGATGGTGATTTAAAAATGGTTATATTCTTAAATGTAAAACAAAAAATACAACCGACTTCAATATTAAAAGCACTCTAAGATATATATATATATATATATATATATATATTAGCCTACGTTGTCCTATTGCTAGTACTCGTATATAATACATTTATTAAAATGTAGATACTTACTCTTTGTCTCTCGTCTTTACTTACGAGAGATTGAATGGCGGATTCGTGCTACTACCAATCAATTTTTCAACGTCAAAAGTATGTGTAGGTACCTATTTGTGTCTCTGCCAGTTTTGCCTTGCAGAGAATTCACAGGAGTGTATATATATATATATAATAAACTCATTTTTTTGCGCTTACGTTGCTAACACTAGCTGAACCCTACGATATAGATATAATAATATAATAATAATATTCCACTACTATCACACAATGCCGTCTAGTCCCAAGCTAAGCCGAGCTTGTGTTATGAGTACTAGACAACTGATAACCATACTTAGATATATATTTCTAAATACATACGTATATAGATAAATTACACCCAGACACAGAACAAATGATCATGCTCATCACACAAACATTTGTCCTGGGTGGGAATCGAACCCACGACCTGCGGTATAGTAGTCAGGGCCACTAACGATGACTTTGTGGCCTTTATATTAAATATTTATTGTAGTACTAGCTTTTGTCCGCGGCTTCGCTTCCGCTTTACACTACTCTACCCTACTATACCCTATTCTACCCTACTCTACCCTACACTACCCTACTCTACCCTATACTAACCTAATTTTATATATTTTTTTCACATAAGACCCTTTTCTTCACTCTAACAATCACACATCAAAAAAAGAATTAGCGAAATCGGTTCAGCTGTTCGATTCATATGTTTTGTGGTTATACTTAGATATTCTATAGACAATATAACGTCCCTATACTAATTGATACAAAGGCGGAGTACTGGTAACTACCAAATAGCATTGAGGGCGATATTCAGAATTCTGATTAAATCAACACTGAGACAGTTGAGAGCTATATCTATATATATATAATAATAATAATAATAATAATAATATAATATAATAAATCATTTATTTTCAGGCATCTTGGCCCATAGACACATACCTTACAGACTAACATAAATATAAAGTAAATACAGTTTATTGTTAGTAAATAAGACTTATGACTAAGTTAGTAGCACTTCCAATGCACTAATTCACTTTGTGCTGTTCTGTGGCACCTGTCCGCGGAAGCGACGGAACACCACGCCCTGCGGCCAAAAGTCTTCCTTCAACACGAGGGGCAGAAAACTGTTCGAGACTCGCACCACGAACGCCTTGAAATTGACGTTACGGTGCGACTCCAGCAGTTGTACCCTCAGTGCGAACTTCGTCTTTTGGCGCACGTACTCCACGATGTCTTCCACCCTTGTAGTGTGATGTAGGCGGGAGATGTATACTGGAGTGTTCGGCGGAGCGGCACGCAGACTCACGCTAGGAGATGTAGGTGCAATATATATATATATAGATATAGCTCTCAACTGAATATTATTATTATATCTATATCGTAGGGTTCAGCTAGTGTTAGCAACGTAAGCGCAAAAAAATGAGTTTATTGATAACATCACATTAAAAACCTCTAAAATAATCATCGTTTCTCTACTATACGAGTATTACCTTCCTCTTGAATCACTCTATCTATTAAAAAATCCGTATCAATTCCGTTGCGTAGTTTTAAAGATCTAAACATACACAGGAACAGACAGACAGCGGGAAGGGCTTTGTTTTTAACCGACTACGGCAGAGCCAAAGGAGGGTTATGATTTTGACAGGATATGTATTATACTATGTAGTGATGCTAGTGGTTGACTTCTGTAGATCTCTCTTTTGTGGTATGACTGACTTATTTAAATTATTATATCCGATATATTCTGTAGTATGGTGTTTAGTAGAGCAGTTCTGGGATCTGTACTGACTGATATTATTCTGTCAGTCAGTTCCCAGAACTACTCCACTAAACGCTATTCATCGAAAGCCTTTGTTTGTTAAATCATTAGGTATTTCCCATCATATTTGTGACAGCTAGATCGTAGTATTTAATTAGGAATATTGCTAACGACAAACACTTTGGCTTTTTGTAACCAAATATGTTGCCAAGAGTAAACATGTTTACTTGTTGACGTATATCAAGTTAAATTGTTAGTCTTGAAAATTATATCTAACACATTTAATTATTTAGGTATTAAGAGAATCTGACTAACGTATATACGGATAGCCGAAACTGTAGGTCCTAGGAGCGTGAAGTTTTGAACAACTTCACAACGTTTTTATGACGATGAAATAAAGTCCCAAAGTCTGTATGGAGGAAAGCTTCACGAGGAAGAAACCACTGACATATACTAGCCAGTTAATATTGCAAAATAAAATGTACTTAGTACAAAATAAATTTAATAGAAGTACTGCAGAGAAAGACAAAATAGACAAACACGATGTTTTTAAACTGAGTTTTAAAATCGGCACTAACTTTATTCTTCCGAACAGAGCCTTTGACAAGGAGCTTTTCAGTGCATTTTAAAATGTGGCTGATAAAGTAATTGAGCTTAGCGACCGGTTGGGCGTCAGGCGAGGTAGGCGCCTTTGTCTGTGATAATAGTTCTTTCAAATAGACATTTTATAAGTTACGGACGGACAAAAGATGCAAGCTTAATTTTTTTCTATTTTACAGCTTCTTTTCCTTGTATTTCCATTTGATTTTTCTAAGAAAATAGTAGGTACCTAAGTATGTACTATCGCTAGAAAACTACCGAGTATTATTTTCTCTTAAGAAACTACTTAGATATTTTAAAAAGAAGGTAGTACCAACTGACAAAGTTTCGCACCAGAATTTTTCCATTTTAATACATTTTGATAAAAACTTACACCACGGCAACATGGCGGTGCCTCTGTGACATAAATTCGATATGTTTTTTCGAAAATAAGTAGTTAAAATATCGTCGTTGCGACTTCTTATGTGTAAAATTCAACTTTCTGAGTAAATTGATAAAAACCATCTACTGAAAAAAATATAATGAAACCAACTACAATAAGAAATATAGGTATCAGTTATTACTGAACCGAACTGTTTGCTTTCCTGCTTTTAATATTGCTATTGTTAGTTGAAATTAAAATTAGTACTATAGTAAAAAAAAATAGTTTATATGTAAAATTAGTATTTTATAAGGAAGCCGGAGTTGATCTTGAAATTGATAAACAAATAGCGATTAAATCGTCCTATACACATGAGAGTTTTTACATTCGATAAAGCTTCAAAATTTTAAAAAGGATGGCGTGTAAAAGTGATTTTACCAAAAGTGACATATAAGTAGTCTTAAAGTCGACATAAGTGGTCTTAAAAAAATATATAAAGCTTTTAGGTAAACAGACAAGTTGACGTAATAAAAATTTGTAGTTAAATCCGCTATCTTATCCACAAATCAAGTCTTATTAGGAGCCTAAAAACCAGACATCAGCATGGCAGGCGAACGGGTCGACGATTTGTGCCACGTGGCGCAAAACTCAATTCACAACCGTTTCCCTTATTGCAAATTGAACACACAATTTATTGTTCAATAAAGTAAATCGGCTCAGGCTTATTTGTTTCGAATTTAATTTTCTATTAAACAATAAAGATATTATCTTTAAACAACGTATGTTGGAATAATGACGGGTGATGTGGTAGGTATAACTATATATGTAGATGTATGTATTTCTACGTTCATACTCATATCATGCTAAGATGTCAAGATGGATAACGGTTATTTACTGTGTATCAAAGTTTCTATGATTGGTGTGTAGGAAAAGGGTGTTATGAAGAAAAGCACAGAATGACAAGACTAATCAGTTATTCGAATAAACTACTGGCTCGTTCGGAAGCTAGGTCTTCGAGGAGAAGAACGGCCTATAGTATTTTATAGTATTTGAATGCTACTTCAATATTCCTGATCCTGCTCACACAAATCTCCCTTCACTTTCCCGACTTTCTCGCACACCGCTGCCTGACGACTGCCCGCTTTAGCCACGTGCGCAGCTCAAGCAAGCAATATAGTGGAGACCGGATACAGCGCCACCACGGCAGAAACAGTCAAGTCCCTATTCAAATGCACTGGTATGTATAAAAACAACCAGAACAATTCTATCGCCGTGCCGCGTTCGCGCCGGGCCTTGGTACAGGCCATGGTCCGGAGCGAGGAGGAGTTGCAGGCGGTCGCCTCCTTCTGCAAAGCAGTAATGCTAGCAAAGGAGGAGGCCGACCGCATCAGGCAACGGCGCCGCTCACAGCGCCCCAGCCGCCGCCGGGATTCCAATCCCGATTTCCGGCCACCGTACCGTACCGGCGCGGACTTGCGGACTGCGAGCAATGGGTAACTTGCTGTCCGAACGTCCGGTATATGTCCGGACTGAGCCCAAGTCGTCGACGGCGCGCACTGTTCCCGCGCGCCTCAAGGAGTTGTCAGCAACAGCAGGGGCCCGGCTGGGTCGAAGCCTACTGGAGCCAGGGTTAGTTTGAAAGATAGCTCAGCCCCGGTACGAAAGGCAACGAAGGAACAGGAGTGGGTTTTTAGTCAGTAAAAGTCTTACAATATCTCCCGCTCCGCCCAAGAGCGGGGGATGTCATTAGATGATTTTCCCACCGAGAAAAAAAAACCAGAACAATCCTTGCAAAATTCTTCTTTTTTTCGAGTCGATAATTTTCTTACTAATTTTTTTATAACCTTTATTTGGCAACATACAACGCTACAAAATTATATAGACTAACTGAAACATTTGATTTAATGTCACATGAAGCTCAAGAATAACTTAATGCACCACTTTAAATGTAAAATCATTATGCCATCAAAAACATAACTTGTAATAAAACCAAGGCTCGCAACTCAGTTCTTCTATCGTAAAAAGTTGTGAGATCCATGTAATACCAAGTCGGTTAATTTATTCAGTTCCTACTTAAGGGACCTTTTGCAAAATCTTATAGTGCACCTGTTCCTTTTGCAACTGCACGGGTTGGCCCGCGCAGTTTTTCATATTAGCTACGAGCTTTTCAGAATCAATTCGAACATCACTTAGTATTACGGCAACTGCCTGCGTCGTACAAAGTTGGTGTTAAGGAAGGTCCAATAAATGACAGCCTCATTCATATAGCTCTCAAGTTTAGGTATATTCGTCAATGGCGTAGGCCGCTATCCCAGTGGCGTATTGCGAGCGTTAGCGCTTCTCCAACGTCTATGTAGCTTTAACGTTGCGCAGACGCGACGTTAACGTCGCGAGTTTTTTGTAGCAAGCGTTACATCCACTGAACGCAACATTAACGTCACTCACATGCTGTGGTTTGAGGTGTACGCAAGGAACTTGCGTCATAAACGTCGCGTTTGCTCAACGTTGACGCTTTACTAACGCGTTACTAGTAGCGTAGTAGATCGATACCACCTATGAGGCAGCCGTGTGACCGCAGAGCGGTAATACACTTACGTCTGAGTGTGTAGCAATTGATTGCATCTGAGCGTATTCAAGTAACCAATGCGTTAAGACCATCCCTCAAATCAATTGGCTTGAACATCTATTGTGCATGCAGTTATGTGATAGTTAACTTAATAGTCATTGTTAAGCAATTGTAGGTTCATAAGCTATTAGTGTTGGATTCTTCTATGACTTGGATTGAAAAGTTATGATCAAAGCAAAAAAATAATCAAGTAACGGTTTTTTTTTTCTGTGGGTCAAAATCATCTAGATGACATCCCCCGCCCTTGGCTGGAGCGGGAGATAGTGTCAGACTTTTCTAAAAAACCCACCCCGTTTCTTCATTGCCTTTCATACCGGGGCCGAGCCTTCCTTTCAGAAGCATCAAGTAACGGTTGTATTTTAGTTGTGATAGTTGTCATCATCAAAAAAATTTAGAAACTGTTTTACAATATTTAGATACTCGCACCATTATTCACTATTTTAACAAGTAAATTGACTTTTGACGATACGGTTGGCGCAGTGGTTGAGCGATCGACAGTTGTAACTGTTCTACAACTGTCGATCGCGACCTGCGTTGCGTGGGTTCGATTCCCACATGATATTTGTATGGCCTACAGATGGTTGTTCTGGGTTTGGTTATCTTGTATATGTGAGTTTACATATTAGTGGACGCACCCACGATAAAGAAGTATTCCCTCCTGCCAGGAGGGTGTAGAACTAAAAAAAAATCTCCAAAATAAAATCGCGCTTGCAGGTTGTGTGCTCCTTGGGCTATAAACAAAGTGATATTCTATAAGCGACCACGATATTAAATAATCCAAAATATTTGGGATTTACCATGTCAAATATACGACACATAGCGCAGTAACACTTGCCAATCTCAACATTTTAACGTTTAGAATTTCTGGTCTTGGGGTAGGCCAGTGGCAGTAGACAGGGCACATTGCTCGTAGAACAGATTGTCAATGGGGCAGATAGGATCTGTAGTGACGGCCACGTACCGGAAGACGCAGCGTTGGAAGGCCTCCCACAAGCTGGACCGATGACCAGGGGCCCAAGTCTGCTATTTTTATAAATTCGTCATTCTAACACGATCCCATTGTCATTTTGCTAAAAGTTCGTAATCTGCTAATTCATAATGATCGGTCATTGATCAGTCAATGGTCTCGTAATAGAATTGTGGTAAAATGACAATATCGAGCTTATTAAAAGCACTGACTGCACTGGACTGCACAATGACGTTTTAATGGTAGGACACTGATCAAAGGAACTGTCAAAATTTTAGCAGACTACCGCATACGTCAGACATTCATTTATCATTGTGTACAAGATTACCATTATATTCCATTTCTTTCAATGGAGTGTTAGTGGTTGACTATTGGAAAGTCATAATGATGCCATTATATTAGTAGACTACCAAAACTAATTATGAAATCAATGATAGACCATTCTGACACTATTGTAATAGCAGACTTGATGCCCTGGTGAGGCTCGTGGAAATTCGATGGGTGCGAGGCGCAACAGTTGAGGATAAGACATTTTGCGTAAATGTAATGTGTCATTTTGCGAATGTGGCATTATGCGCCTAATACCAGTGGACGTCTTCCGGCTGAAATGATAATAATAATGGGGTAGGCTTTTGCCCAGCAATGGCGCAGTAACGACCAAAAAAAAAATGTTCTTTTGGAAATATACAATTGTATAATACTTGAAAAGACGATTACTGACTTTTAAATACAATATTACGAACTTTACTGTAAGCAGTTTATAGGCGTTCTGTTTTACGTGAAAACAACTACAAATTCTGTACAATTAAAATCATAAGGCTTACAGTCACCCAAAGAGCAATGGAAAGGGCTATGCTCGGAGTTTCCTTGCGTGATCAGAAATGAAGATGTCCGCAGGAGAACCAAGGTTGCCGACATAGCACAAAGAATCGCCAAACTTAAGTGGCAATGGGCAAGGCACATCGCTCGCCGAACAGATGGCCGTTGGGGCCGAAAGGTTCTGGAGTGGCGACCGCGTACCGGAAAACGCAGCGTTGGAAGGCCTCCTACAAGGTGGACTGACGACCTGGTGAAGGTAGCGGGAATCCGATGGATGCGGGACGCACATGATCGTTCGTTGTGGCGACGCTTGGGGGAGGCCTATGTCCAACAGTGGACGTCTATCGGCTGAAATGATGATGATGATGATGATGATGAAAATCATAAAAATGCTTTTTTTTTTATTTGCTCTTTCGTGGAGTCCTCTGACAAGGCAGGTGCGGGATTACGAACGACAAGTACTCAGTAGTTCGCCGTTCGGTCGCCCGGTAAGAACCGAACCCGAGTTCCATATTTATGCTGTGCCCGAGTCGTCAACGAAGCGGAGTGTTCCACGGGCGTCTCAAAGAGATGTCAGTAACACTGTAGGGGCTCAATTTTTTTTTTACTTATATAAACTAGTGCTTGACTGCGATCCCACCTGATGGTAAGCAGTGATACAATCGTTGATGGTGAGGAGCACTAGTTTATTAAAAGCCTAAGCCTATTCACTCTAGCCTTGAAGACACCCAAATTATAATCGGACGCGAAGACCGCACCAGGCAAATTGTTCCAGTCCTTTATATAAATGACGAAGCGAAACGCTTAGTCCGGACCGTAGAGGTTTCAACAACCTAAGGGTGGATACTCGCCGTACGTTGGGTTGTCTGATGGATTCAGTAATAAGAAAGTTAGTAGTACCTATAGTTAGTTTAATAAACTTATGTGCTACTCTCTTGAGGCTGGATGAGGAAGTTTAATTAGGCCACATTTGCGTGGTTTTCTTGTTAATAAATTTGTAGCATCAATAACTTACTTGAGACTCGTTTTATTAAGTTTAGTACACGCTTTATTGGATTTCCAATGACGTCATAAGACCTAGGAAACTAGATCATAACAACTTAGTTAAATTGGTTCAGGAGCAGCGTCGGAGGCGCTTGATTTAATGAACTATTCATTTATTTAAATTCCAATATCCTTGTAATTTTACCAGTTACTATCAATAAAGGACATCAAAGTTTCTTCATCAGCACATACTTTTGATGTGATGACTCTTTTGCGACGAACAAAGTGCTTATCATCATCAGCCTTTTTAATGTTCCCACTGCTGGGACTCAGGCCTCTTCTCTAGGAGAGGGAATAGGCCGTAATCCACCACGCGGGCCCAGTGCGGGTTGGTGCATGTCACATAATTTCGAATTTTTGGTTCTAGGATGTTTTCATCTTTTTGAGAGCAGTGGTGATGAAATAAATTACACAAAGCAATGTGCCTAGCAGGGTTTGAACCCGCGGCCTACAACTCGTAGTTCGGAGCCATAAACACTTGGCCACCACTGCTCAAAGTGCTCATAGTGCATCAAAAAATTCATAAGCATCGGTTTCTAAAAGAAAGAAAGAAAACATGTTTATTTGGCACACAATGAACATAACAAGTATTGAAACAACAGCAACAACAGGTTAACAACAGGTGTTAACCACACCTTAACCTTAACGCCATATTCTGACAGATTTCGAGGCTAAAGTATACTCAACTTCAAATGCTTTAATCAGAAATCAGTAGTTAGTCACTTAAAGTCTAACACTTCCTCTCTCTTCATCCAGTGCGGGTGGAGTAATTTGATAATATCACACGTAATAAAACTTTGCCATATTGAATGGCAATGCTGATTTTTTTGGACGAAAACGGCCAATCGGTCACGTGAAGTTTGTACGTCGGAAGGTAATATAACCGTGTTTAGGATTATTAGAATCACAAACACGGTTAGATTAGAAATACAAACAGTGTTAGAGATGCACACTGGCTATAAGGTATTTAAGTTTGGTACCATACTTTAGTGGTGGTACCATAACTAAAAAGTTTAGAATAAAAAACTTTTTCCAAAAAAAAAATCAACGAAGAGGCAAAACTATTATAGACACACCGACTTCCGAAATTAAAATTATTTTGTACTTTTTTACACCGAAGTCGGTTGTATTTTTTTTTTTGTAAAAAGTTTTTTAAGCTAGCTATTCCAAGTCAGGTAAAATAAACTTAAACGCGACTTTAAACGTTAACATTGATTAAAGCTTACGGACGCCTTCGTAATTTGATTTCCAGCCGGTTTGTCTCGGTTTTAATTTATGAGCAAGAAACTCAGCTTCAGAGATAGCTGAAATAATTCGACACGATAAAGAGACGAACTTCTTTTAACATAATACAGTAGGGAATATGCATGTAACATTTTTATTTTCTAAATTAAATTTTTTCAACTCTAATACTTAAACAAATATGAAATTTCTTTAAAAATATTTTATCATCAACGAAGTTATAAAAATCTTTACTGCTAAAAAGACAAACATGTCCAACATGAACTTTGACGTCAAAGTCCATGATATACACCACTATTTTTTAATTAGTACAAATACTTAAAGGGCTTATTAGAAAAACCCTTGTTATTTTATAAGTAAAATCTCGATAAATAATGTTCACAAACAGCAAAGTTATTAGCGTTGGTTTATGTCCCAAAATGTCACTCAATTTATGGAAATATTGTGCAGGCTATTGATTAATGAATGAATAAGTGACAATTATTAAGGAAAAACACTGCCCGCAGTATTTTCTACTAGCAATTGATATGTTTGATTGATTCTATGATGAATTTACCTTTTGGTGGTCAATTTTACGATTTCGGTTTTTTCTACTTTTGACTACAAAAATATGATCAGTGACGGGTACAGATAGCGCCCCATTTTTTTTTGTATTAATTAAAAAGTAGGGGTGTATATACGGCCGCCATAGAAAACAGCGTCTATGTGAAAGATATATAAATGGGTATTTATTTAAAATTGTTTTTTTTTTCTTTCAATTATGTTTTTTTTTTGCACAATTAGTATTTTATTTGAGTATATTTATTATTAATAACTGACTGGAGAACAAATGTTTTTCCATGACTTTTCCTTACTGTTATAAAATCATAGTAGCTACAGTACCTACCTACCAAGGTGTAATGTCATTCGACAAATCGAACTGACAGTTATTACGTTGTTATCAATGAAAGTTTTTTTTATTAGAATTGATCTAGTCACCTTGTAAATGATACATGACAATATTCTAAGCCCTTTTGAAGCAAATTAAAAAAAACTGGGCAAGTGCGAGTCGGACTCGCACACTGAGGGTTCCATACAAACTTACCTATACAACATTAGTTTTAGTATATGCGAAACCCGAGACACGTGTCTAGTATTAATATGCAAAGAATCTATGAACAAAATTTCATAACTGTACCATGAAAAATCACAAAGTTATAAGCTTGTTATGTCAGCAAAAATACATAGTCACCGGGCCATCCAGGCGACTGCGGGGTTGTTTTGCACTTCCATCCAGTTATTTGCTGGTTACCTAGTACCCGCTATGACCTGCCATGACCTGTGTTATACTTAATGTCAGTGGTGTCCAACTTGTGACTTTTTTAAATATTTTTGGGAAAAATATAACATGGTGTAAAAACTATTAGAATCCATCCATTCAGTGATTCTGAACTATATTCAGGTTTCGCATAAACTAAAAATAATGTTGCATAAATAGTTCATCCGAATGTGTCTCGAAGGTTTTTCCGAATCTTTATTTTTTTATGGCGTAAAAAAAAGAAATCTGTTTTCAGATTTATTCCTACACCTATAAGACCTTGCTTTACGCCAATTTCATGATTCTGGGCCAACCGGAAGTATCCAATGAATTTTGATTCCCTTGAGACGGTCGAGATTTTTTGCAATATAAACGGTCGTATCTTTTTTTTTCGTTAACTTAGAAGTTTCAGTTATTCACAACTTCATGGGACCGCAGACTTGAGTATATGGTTTAAATTTTAACCCGATACGCTTTCCCGAGATAAAGGATCTTGACAGACAGACAGACAGACGGACGGACAACAAAGTGATCCTATAAGGGTTCCGCTTTTTCCTCATTAAGTACGGAATGCTAAAAAAAATCCTTGATTGGAAGGAAATGACTTAGAATAAGTATAAAAGATTTCTAAAATGATAAACTTTTTAACACGCTTATATTAGCTTCACCTGTATGTTTGTAACCAACGCCTTTGAGTTCGATTTTGACCTACTTTGGGCGATCAGATTTTCTTTAAACTTTGCACACCCATTAAAGACCGGTGACAATACAATAATCCGTGCTCGATTTACGAAAAATATGGCACAAAGCGCCCCACACTTTTTTCACAATGATATTAATATTTTTCGTTCATTTATTTTACACTTTTTAGTTTGATAAGCTATGAAAGCGTGAAATCTATATTTTTTGTTAAACTCACTTTATAAAAAAGTTACTCCAAATATACGGTTGATGAGAAATGAATGAATGAGATGTACTCGTACTACCAACTCTAGCCAATAATTTGTATGCTATGTAACATAGTCTCATCTCGTGACCGCGGCGCAGTATCCCAAGCAGGCCACTGCCGCAGGCTCGGCCTGAATGCACCTTCCAACTCTCTAAGCTTTTATAAAAGCCCGAAAAAAACACGAAATAATTATGCCTCGTTTTGTAAGAATACATACCTACGTACATTGTAGCGCGCACATTACTAACTGTTTACATACCTGCTATACTTCAGGCCGTTTGTGGAATTTATCAGTTCTGACTATCTGTACATAAAGGGTAATGCCTGTTGGTCTGTTTGGCTGCCCTGTTAGTCTAGTGATTAGTAATAGCCCTAACTTCTATGCCAGAGGTCGTGGGTTCGATTCCCACCCAAGACAAATTGTGTGATGAGTTCGATTATTTGTTCTGTGTCTGGGTGTAATTTATCTATAGTAAACAATGTATGTATTTAGAAAATATATAAGTATTTTTATCAGTTGTCTAGTACTCATAGCACAAGCTCTGCTTAGTTTAGGTCTAAATGGCGTTGTGTAACAGTTATGGAATATTATTCTACTAGCTTTTGCTCGCGGCTTCGCCCGCGTACATAAATTATATATAGCATATTATATGTCACTCAGGAATAAAACAGCTTCCTATCGGTGAAAATTTTTAGCAGCCTGATCGGTACTTTCAGAGATAACCTCCCACAAACAAAAAAAAAACTTTACCTCTATATTATATTAGTGTAGTTTTTTTTTTTTTTTATTCTTATAAATTTAGGGACTTTTGGTCACAGTACGACCATGCCAGCCCCATCGTAACCTAATACAAGTCAAGCTTTATCAACTATGAGGGCTCACAACCTTACTCACTATTTTATAAACAGCGATGGCTGCGTTATTTAGTGTAGTTAAAACACATTTCATCTCTCACATTTCAGCTATTTTATCGCAGATTAACATAGTCATAGATTTTCTACTTTAACGCGGACGATGACGCTGGTAGGAGCTAGTTTAGTATAAACTTGAAATGCAGCTAGTTGATAAGCGCATCATTTGATGGCCGGACCCATTTGGTAGATTTTTGTTAAAAAATGTGCTTTGTAGTTCACATAAAGTTTTCGGGGAAAAACAAAATATTGCCGAAAAATTGGAATTTTTATGGGACTTTAATAGGAATAAACTTAGGACAAGACAATGTCTATCGAGCTACAATATGTAAATGGAATAATGCAAAACCGTATACACCCCAATTAGGAAATTAAGTCACGATCGTAATTCAGTACGCACTACATACAGTTCGCACTAGTGCGGAATAGTGTGCGAACTTGCCCCTGCCACTATTTATTACATTTATCGTATCAGGCTGGGCGTTAAGCGAACCCCACGGGTCGCACGTCAACTTTCGTCTATTTATATCACGGTAAGTTTATTGAAAAACTTCGTTTGATACACGTGGAAATTTGTCACTGCAGCTTTTGAATTCCGCCTCGGTCGCAATGATACACTTTAATGACAACGTTCTCCACTTGCATCATTACGCTACATTGGTAGTGAATTGGAATTGATATCTATGCACACACATACTTGCTTTTTAATTCCTGGTTTTTTCATGGTTTTTTCCTGGTAGAGTTTTTTAATTATATTTTTTCATTATTTTTTTGAAATGATGGTTTTTTTGATAGTTAAAATGGATTCAGTAGCCGATTCTGAACATACTACTTTCAGGATGTATGTCTATTACTATTACATGTTGTATATTGAATATTGCCGACTTGTCAAAGGTGTTGCAATTGCCGGTGCACTCAGGTATCCGAAATGATCAAATAATTTAGTTTGCACGTTTTAGTTCTAGTAACTGGTCGTAGGCAGGCTAATTTAATGCCATCATACTCACACGGCACGGACTTTGGTAAGATCCGTTGATCAAACGACACCAAATAGAATTGACAAGTTGTGGTCGATTCTAGCTTTGAAGGTGGAAAAAGCGGAACACAAGCCGAGCTCAAATTCGTATAGTGTCGCACATGTTCGGCCCCTTTAGGCGATTATCACACTGCCACGCACCACGCAGCGTAGCGCTTGAATGCGTGTTTTAACGTTGCTTGTAAGCATCTCCGTTTGTATAGAAAACACGCACAGTCCGACACACTGAAAATGCATCCACGCGCGTTCATGCAGATCTCGCGCCTACAATGCGAGAAACGCGCGTGGGTGCGGGGCGACACGCAAGGTATGGCACACTGAACCTCGAAGTCCCGTGCGTGAAATGAGTGAGAGTCTGCGTTAATCTACAAAATGCATCTACGTGCGTGAGTGCGTAAAAGACCCGCACGATGATGCAGATCAGCACTCCCGGAAGTACACGCGTAGGTGCGTTGACACGCAACATGCAGCGTGATGCGTGGCAGTGTGGCAATCGACTTAGAGTCGGGTCACGCTACACTAATTTAAAATCGCTTCGTGCTCTGCTGGTAGTCGGGTCCTCTAGCGTAGATCTTTACGTAAAACCTAAGTGCGGCTGAGGTCAAAACAACACAGGCTCGGTTCGTGGTGGCAAGGAATAGTAGTTATTGGAATAGCATTATTATGTCCTCCAATGAAATTAACCCCACAATAAACTTTTCGAATTCACTCATTAAACATTGAAATATTGCTGTTTCTCGGTGAGAATAAGAGAAGGCTTTAAGGCCCTTTGAGCCCTTTAAATAGGTAAGTGCATTGACAATGATATAATATTAGATACACTTGTCACCTTCTTCATAATTCACAGTAATATATGTATGTAATATCTACACTAATATAATAAAGAGGTAAAATTTGTTTTTTTGTTTGTAGGAGGTAATCTCTGGAAGTACTGGTCCGATTGTGAAAATTTTTTCACCGATAGAAAGCTGCTTTATTCCTGAATGACATAGGCTATATTTTATGTACGCGGGCGAAGCTGCGGGCAAAAGCTAGTTATAAATAAGAAAGTAACTCTGTCGGTTTCTTTTTTTCGGTGGGTAAAAATCATCTAAGTACTATCCCCCGCTCTTGGACGGAGCGGGAGATAGTGTCAGACTTCTACTGACTAAAAAACCCACCCCGTCACTTCGTTGCCTTTCATACCAGGGCCAAGTCTTCCTTTCAGAAGCAGACCTCTGGCCTCTGTCTGTCTGTTACGCTGGCTTTCACGGTCCAACTATTGAGCCGATTTTGATAAAATTTGTTATACAGTAAGCTTGAATTCCAAAAACAATATAGGGTTATTTTTATCTTGTTTCCACATCCACAATAATCGACATTTACACAGACGAAGATGCCGGCAAAAGCTAGTCAACCAATAAATATACTTAGACCGCCAACTTTACGATGTCACTCGAAATCAACCAATGAACTTATTGAGCGCAGAAGAGTCGTTAAACTGGAGGGTAGGTATTTGTATTGGTTATTTCCACAACCCCTCCCCCCTCGCCCCT
This sequence comes from Mythimna ferrago, assembly GCA_910589285.2. Lineage (NCBI taxonomy): Eukaryota > Metazoa > Arthropoda > Insecta > Lepidoptera > Noctuidae > Mythimna > Mythimna ferrago. Next base: position 18,197,811 of record OU342673.1, on the reverse strand, counting down.
ATGGTGCGTAAGTGAAGTTTACTGAAGTTCTAATCTTATATCCTGCTACTTTGATTAACTCCAATTATTAAAAAAGTTTTAACAACAGCCACGTGTTTTTCATCATTTCATCATCATCATCATTTCAGCCGGAAGACCTCCACTGTTGGACATAGGCCTCCCCCAAGTGTCCTGTGGGTCCTGTGCGTCTCGCATCCTTACCAGGTCATCGGTCCACCATGTAGGAGGCCTTCCAACGCTATGTCTTCCGGTACGTGGTCGCCATTCTAGAACCTTTCGGCCCCAACGACCATCTGTTCTGCGAGCAATGTGCTTTGCCCCATTGCTACTTAAGTTTGGCGATTCTTCGTGCTATGTCGAGTTTTCGTTCGATCTACACTGAACTGTTAGAGGGATGCAGCAATATAGGGCGTATAGCTTCTTCCCTCTTTCTCGCTTTCAGGACTGACATATTGATACTTCATGCTAAGGCTATAAGTACTCCATGTATTGTAACCGCCTGGAGTTATAATCCTCATGGCGACCGGTCGCGTCGACTCGATTATTTGACATGTCAATACTGTGATCGGAGCTCCTCAGGAATCACGCCGAAGGTTAAACTGGGCCGACATAGTAACAATTGATTTTATAATCCTATCAAAGCCATACGTAAACCACAAACTGCCGGGCGTACTTCGTACCGCCTGACAGTCAACGAATTATGGAATAGTTGACCGAATGATGAAATGATTGACTGAATGCTAGAATGATTGACACCAATATAACATTAATTTGACAGTTGCTGTTATATTTTATGTGGATATTTTTTATGTGCATCTTTCCGACATTTTAATAGTTATATAGCAAAATAACTATACGGGGCAGAGACTAATCCAACAAACCAAAGGTCATTAAAATTGGTTCAGACGTTGTCGAGTTATAAATGGTGTCACTAACAAAGGTTATTCACTAACAAAGGTTATGTTTGCGTGGTTCAGGCAAAACTACTATTTGACAGACTCGTCCCTTATAAGGAAGGTTTCACGATATATGTAAGATCGACGTAGCCATATTATAAACAGGAAAGATTTATTATTTTTGTTTATAATTAATAAACTCTAAAACTCGACCGATTCTAAAAAGTTATTTCACCAGTCGAATGCTCGGGGGTTGTGCGAAAAAGAACCCCTCCTGGGTTCTAATCATCTACAAAATATTTCGAGGCACGCTTTGGTTCAATTTTTTTTTTTACAATAGCCATTAAGGCACGATCATCAATAAAGATTCGTCATCAAGAGTGATAAAGTATTCTATAACACTCACGAATGTAATATGAAAACACTGTTTCGCATTCATATGTACATTTCAGAATGTTACCGTCGGAAATAGAATATTTGTTTTAAGGAAACTCGTCCTTCAACCGGCGGTCGTAATAAAACTGAAGTAACGTTTGATGATAAACATCCAGTTGCACAGTGGCGTATAGTTCCTTGAACATCTGGCCGGAGGTAAATGCACACATACTCGTGCTGCCGCCTGCGCCCGCATAGAGCCCTGCTGACTTTTAAAACAATTTTTCTTTGCGAAATGTTGATTGGTTTACTTAAGCTATGTACATTATCTATAAAAAACAATTAACCAACAATTTTTTTTTTTAAACGTATTTCTAAAGATAAATTAAACATTAATTAACCTTTCGAATATCGTAATTAGAGACACAATAGAAAGACCATGAGAGAGCGAATGCTGGTGTTCACTTGGGGGTTTAATGAATTAATAAACTAGTGCGCCTCACCATCAACGATTGCATCACTGCGTACCATCCGGTGGGATTGCATCACTGCGTACCATCAGGTGGGTCGCAGTCAAGTACCAGTTTATAATTATTAGATAAAAAAAAAGATCAAAGCCGTTTTAAAGGAGTGGGGAAAACAAACGAAAATTATCATGTGGTTATTTTTTTTTAATTTTGGCAAAAGTATTAATCATATGAAAAAACCATTATGTTGATGATGGTGTGCACGAATATATAATAAACATATATTTTTTCAAACCTATCCGTTACCGAGGAGTAGGCTGCAGGAAGTCTGTTTTATGGCACTGCCCGGGAGCTAGGGCCTTAAAAAGTGAAGACTTGAGCCAAGTGCCTACGAGGAGGCACCTTGTTTGTTGTTTTATAACCGTCTTCGTCCGTATTTTTGTGATGGTAACCTATAAGAAAATCTCAAGCATTTTCCTTAGCGTTGGCTTTCTTAGTTTTGACGTTGTTTATCGAGTATGAATACTATTTATTACTTCCTACATTTTGCACGTTAAAAAAACAACATCGGAACGGAAGACCCTTCATCAAATATCTATTAAATTATAAAATAATCATTAACATTGTAGGTGCACACTTAACATTTTCATCATAATATCCTCGTGAATGATATGTTTAGTTACCTTTGGTCTTTCCTTTACTGAATTATACTATAACCGTTGAAATACTCGTAGCATTGTTATCTAGACTTATTTAAATAATAATTATCTGTCGAAAGAGACTAGATCCCACACAGGGTATCCTAGTGCGGGATCCAGTGACACACTATAAGATAAATCAGATGTATGTGCCCCAGTCGGCCACATGCACATCTAAGATACGTGTTTACAATTACATAAGCTATGCAACTCAAGCTTGCGGTGTCAGGTGTGTAGATTACAGAGCCGTCACACTTACTTCTTACCAGATTTCCTCAAGATTAAGCACCGAATTTTAAATACGAGTCGTAGTTTTGCAAGTGGTTTTACCGATTGGGGCACGAATGCTTGGTTTACCCTAAAGTGTTACATACATCCTAGGATACTCTGTGTCGCAGGATCCAGTCTTTGCCAACAGATAATATTATTTAAGTAAGTTTTATGTAAAATAAGTAAATAAATAAACTATTATTATATCTTCAAAAAGCGTCTAACATATTTTTTACGTTGACAATGTAGATATTTGTGGTGTAAGATTCTTATATTTGTGAATGTTAGGCGCGCCCCAGATCAGGCAGGTCAAGGTCGCTGGTCGCTCCGCCGAGCCGACAGCCGCCTACTGTCAAGCTTCCAGACCTTAAATCGAGCGTGAAATATTGCCGAGTTTTATGGAATGACTGCCTAAGATTGTGCCCGTATCGGAAATTACAGATATGTAACTGCTGTCTTGTTAGTCTCTCTAACTAGTTCTCAAAAATAGCTCACAAAATATGTGCGTTATAGTACCTACCTTCTTCTGTACATTAATAAATATAAAAATGAATCCCTACTTCTCTTGGTCACGTCATCACGCGTAAACGCCTGGGCGAATTTCGCTAACTCTTTTTTGTTGTGTATGCTATCGTCAGGAAAAGGTCCTTATGAATGAAAAACACTAAGAACGTTTCGTAGAAAATTGGGAAACCTTCGAACGTCTGACAATTCTTGCACCGCAACGGGCGAGACCAAGTAAAGAAATAAAAAAATCCAAAGAAAATATCATACCTAAGTGTAATCCAGTTGTGTGTGTAGGTGTAATCCAGATAATCCAGTTGGGTAGGTCTAACTTTGAGAAAGAGGCCATTCGTCGAATTTGCCTCAGCTGGTGAGCGTTCGGGAAGCTGCGCGGTATCTTCTTTTCCAACATACCACAGCATGTCAAGACGGCAGTCTATGACCCGTGCGTGTTGCCAGTTATGACATAATTATGGCACGGAAACGTAGTCGCTTATAATGGGCCTCATCAGAAGGCTTACAGTCACCCAAAGGGCGACGGAAAGGGCTATGCTCGGAATTTTCTGCGTGATCGCATCAGGAAAGAAAATATCCGCAGGAGAACAAGGTCAACGATATAGCCCGTAGAATCGCCAAACTTAAGTGGCAGTGGGCAGGGCACATTGCTCGTCGATGGGGCCGAAAGGTTCTGGTGTGGCGACCGCGCACCGCAGCGTAGCAGAAGGTCGCCCACAAGGTGGACCGATGACCTGATGAGAATCGCGGATGCGGTGGATGCGAGACGCACAGGACCGATCGTTATGGCGATACTTGGGGGAGGCCTATGCCCAACCGTGGGCGTCCTTCAGCTGAAATGATGATGATGATGAAGTGTAATATAGTCGTATTTTATTTCAAAACACAAAAAAAGAATAAAAACAAAGCATACATTTTTCATTCAATTGAAAGGCCAGTTGATTCCTTTGTATGATTGTTCTTTGTCTCGTTACGGTACTCATTTTATATAAGTAGGTATATTGTTTATTATACGAGTACAGACACACATCATCTGTGCACAGCATCCAACCACTCAACATACGGCGTTCCACCACCGCGCACCGCGAACTTACTTGGTGGACAAAATGTTTTAGGAACACTTGGGTATATTGAATTGAATTGAAATGAATTCCCTGCCTGTGTTTCCTGATAGCTACAACTAAGTCTTAAAAGAAAATTTCCGTACATTGTAGAACTAACACGTAGATACTTAAGTAACTTAACTCTTGAAAAGACCCCTAGTTTTAAGTAAAGAGTGATGAATGCATTGCTTCAGGAATAGTTTGCTCCATCGTCGACCACATCATCGCTTACCATCAGGTCAGATGGTGTTCAAACGCGAGCCTATCAATAATAAAAAGATATTAGAAAATTGGCGTTTTGTACGGAGTATGCACCGTTGTTATCTATGCACTTTTGCCATCTCATAGATAATTTATTGATCTCTTTACTTAAAAAACCATGGGGGCGAGAATTAATAAACTCTTTGAAGGCGGTTTGGACTGTTGCATCGGAGTTTAATTTTTTTCCTTGTAAGAAGTTCTCCAAATTCCGGAAAAAATGGTAATCTGTTGGAGCAAGATCCGGGGAGCACGGTGTATGTCGCAGACATTCCTATTGTAGCTCATCTAACTAAGTGGTGGTTTGTTGTGCAGTGTGTCGTCTTGCGTTGTCGTGAAGCAGCAGTGGCCTAGACCGATTAACCAATCTCGGTTGTTATCTATAGATATCTGCCGTAATCGTTTGGCCAGATTTTAGAAAGCTGTAGTGAACGACACCGGCGCTAATCTACCACACACTCACAAGTAACTTTTTCTGAGTAAATTTTCGTTTAGGGCGGGATTTGGCTGGGTCTCCAGGGTTCAGCCATTGCGACGAGCGCTTCTGACTATCGTACAGTATCCACTTTTCATCACAAGTAATGATCCCATTTAAAATCCCTTCATTATTGTGTCGGTTGGGCAAAGTAACACAGCAGTCGACGCGTGTTTGCAAGTTCGATTCCCTCAATTCATGAGGTACCCGTCGTTCAAGTTTTTTACTTTCCCGATTTGCTTCAAATGGATTAATACTGTTTTATCACTTACCCCGAAGCCTGCAGCTATCTCTGAAGTGCTTTGTGATGGATCCGCTTCCACAATAGCCTTTAATTCTTCATTTTCTACTTTGGTCTCCGACCGTCCATGGGATTGGTTCTGAAGGTTGAAATTTCCAGAACGAAAACGTTGAAACCAAAAACGTACCGTGCTTTCTTTTGCGACATCAGCGCCGTACACATCTTTAATCCTTCGAGCTGTTTCTGTAGCACTGGTGCCATTGTAGAACTCGTACTCGTAAATATACCGATATTTCATGTTTTCCACTGTGCGGTAATAAGCGACGCCAAAGAAAAAAATAATGAGGAAAAACAAGTGAATGACTGTTTTCAGAATTCTAATGTACCAGCTAATTGTATTTATAAATTTGAATTTGGAACTCTTACCCAAAGAGGAGATATTTCAGATCAAAGTGGTCAGTACGACAAAACGCTAATTTCATATTTATGGACCTAGTATTAACAAAATGTTAACGAAATGCGAATGTTTTGCAAATGCAATTGTTCCTAAAATAACATGGAAATTGGCCGTGTTAATTTTTTTTGTCACGTGACTTTACGTTGAGATGATGTCATTCCCATAAAGAAGTTTTCTACTAGTGTTGACGATTGTAGTTTATCAACTTGGCTAAGCCCTCAGAGGGCATTTTCCTTGGAAACGCCTTTGTGTTTCGAGTTTACGATGTATTGTTTTAAAAGAGTCTGCCCCTTCTAGCCGTCCGGCCGTCTGGTAACCGTCCGGACCGAGCCCAAATTGTCGACGGCGTCTAGTGTTCCACGCGTCTCTCAAGGAGATTTCATTAAAATTTTCTCACAAGGAGATTAGCAAAACCGTATGGACATAGCTCCTGGGGCCAGAGTTATCCGAAAGGGCGCTCGAGCCTCGGTATGAAGGCTTGAAGGAACGGGATGGGTTTTTTAGTCAGTAAGAGTCTGATACTATCTCCCGCTCCGCCCAAGAGCGGGGGTTGGCATTGGATGATTTTTTCCATCGAAAAAAAAAGAGCCTCCTGGGGCTATGGGTGTGCTTCTGAAAGGAAAATTCAGCCCCGGTACGAAAGGCAACTAAGGAACAGGAGTGGGCTTTTAGTCAGTAAAAGTCGACATTATCTTCCTCACCGCCCATGGGTGCGGATATGTCATTGGATGATTTTCCCAGCAACAAAACACAAAAAGCTTTCAAATAAAACAAATGAACACGCGGCCTCGAGTCGAACAAAATAGAGTCGGGAACCAAAAAAGGAGCACAAATAGGAATGTAGCTTAAAAATCCACCTAACCCACTGCGCTTCAATAAACACTTGGTAGCAATCGGTAGCTCGCCGTCCGAAGTACGCTTAGTTCCACTCTGCTCCACTTACTCTTTTTCTATTGATGAAGAATGGAGATTTCTTGCACTGTGATAGACCGATTCACGGACCGTTTCCCTCCACTCCGCATAGCTTCGCGTCAGTAGAAACGCTCCCTTATTTTCTTTATGTTTGACATCCCTATCCTATTCCACGAGAAGATCCGATGTTCATGTTGACCTCTATAATTTTATTAAAGTATAGAGATAGATAAAGTAAGATTTATTGACTATTTTTACCATTGGGCTACCCCTTTCGATCAGTTGATGGCCGAGATAATAATGGAGTGGTTTATTGTTTGGGCTCCTTTTGTTCTTCCGTTATTTTGGTTAATATTTTTGTTTGCTGGGTTCTTAATCGATTCGTTGTCTTTTGGTAATTTCTGTTTGAATTTATGATTTGTATTTTTAGGAGAATTCATATATTTTTTGTATCATAGCCAATACAATAGAAAATGGTTTTCAGAACGGTACATGTATCTAATATCAAGTGAGGGATCTTGTCGTCGTAAGTTATCCATTGTATGTCGTCGTCTGCAGATGATATATATTAAGCGTTCGCCCTCCTACCTCCCAACCTCCTCTGTTTCTAGAAGTTTACAAATGTTTGTGAATGCACATTTTTTATTTATGAAAATTGACGCCATTATTGCTTTGTTTTATCAGATGGGAGAATTATTCTTTTTCGCATATTAAAACTCACTCACATAAATACGTTATCTACCCGGCTAGGTACTTGTTGTATGTAAGAGATTTTACAAACATTCAAACGATCAATGATAAATGTATCATAATTTTATCCAGTTTTATCCTTATTAGTTCTTTATTCAAATTAAAATGAATTCATACTCGTATTTCACAATTCAGCAATAATAAAATTATCACAATCAATGGTCGGTATCCTCTAATAAATATGTAAGCTATGTATATTTTAAAGCCTGACGATGTGATGGTCGAAATATTTGGAATATTTACTAAGTAGCTAATTCAAATACATGATGCCGAATTTGGGCTATTAGCTGTTGGCGTAGTGCCCCGTATCGGTCAGGGAAGCTTGTGTCGGTGTTCCCGTATTATTTGTTCCTAGAATCCAGTATACATAAGTATACCCTATAGGGTACGTAAAGACTGGTAGGGGCCTGTGTGGGTGTTTATTGCCTGACGTGGCGACGGAAAGTCGACGGCGCGCAGCGTGTTCGCGTCGCTTCCCGCTCGTAAAACCTTAAAAGCAAATCGACGATTCGCAATTCACTTTTTTTTGCTGGCGGTGAAAAATTTGATGAAATTATCACTGTAAAGGATTCTTTTTAACGTGAATATGTATACGGATTATGAATGTCATATGTATTGCCATTGTTACCAATCCATACAAATTGATATTGATTGCGTAATAATTCGCTTGGTATGACATCAGCTGCCTTTAAAAGCTTTTAATAATTAATCTTATTTAGAACATTTTGTACAGACGGTTATCTGTATGAATATGTTTTGGTAGATACGTATCAGGCAGAACTTTAACGTGCGTTGATATGTCGATACGCGTTACTTTAAAAACAAAATAAAACTTTAAAATGATATTTTTTTTTATAAGCTTTTTTTTATATTTGTTTTTAATTACAATTACAAACACAATAACAATTTTAATTATAATTTTCCGCACAGATAACTTAGTAAGAAAATAATGTTATATAATTTTGATTTTGGTCGACGCACGACTTTGGTCTCTACTTGTCAAAGGCAGCCGGCGCTGACCTCTTCAGAATTGGAGGGAACAATATTTTTATCCTGCCCTTGGACAAAGGCAGGCACGTGCTAAAATGTGAGAAACGACCTTAAAGAATCCTTTGATAAAACATGTGAATATTATCTGTATACTATTTTGCATACGGCCTCTGTCGTAGCTCCCTTTGACGTTGTTTATGGCTCAAATAGATAGCTTGAATAGCAAAATTCTTCACTGCATTTAACACGCTCTACTAGTCTGTATGTCTTTGTCTGTCTATAATATTATTCATTACAGGCTAGTTTATTCAGTAATAATCTAGCCTGTATGAATAATCTCTTAGATATCATATCTGTCTGGTTTAAAAAACACTTTATACATTTATTTATTAAACTTTATGTACAGTAAGAATGTCCACTTGTTTGCCATTACTGTACATAAAGTAATGGCAAACAAGTGGACATTCTCTTAAACAAAAAGGCATTCTCTTAAAGTCAACATTTGGGCCAAAAAAGGTTAAGACGTAAATGAAGCAAAATTAATTAACAAAACGAAATACCTGTTTGTTTAAATTTATTTAACTACTAGCTGCTCCAGTAAACATTCGGCCTAGTCGGCCAAATAATTATAAAAAAACCGTCCATAAGCGTGTCGGGCCACGCTCAGTGTAGGGTTCCGTAGTTTCCCGTCCGTCACAATAAGTGTTCCCACTTATGAGTTTAAAAAAAGGCTATTTGTTACGTTGACATACTAAGTACGGAACTCTAATAAATACGGAACCCTAAAAACGGGCCCACAAAGGACGGTGATAACTAAAACAGTATGCAAGTAGTAGAAATTTCAGCGATTGTACACTCGTAAAATTACGAATATATGTATTTAAGAAGCAACAATTTTTTACCACGGTAGGTCATGAAAGCACAGAAAATCTTAACATCGACTTTTAAAAAGATGACGTCATTACGCAATGCCATCTATCGAATCATTTATGAAGTGGTTTTTACCTTAACATTTTGATAGATGGCGTTAAAAAAATGAATTTTAATTTGTTCAAAATTGCCTTAGCATGTTCCTGATAGAAGTTTTATGTAATTATAAGATAATACCGTCAATGGCAAGGAGAGGCCAACCGAACAATTCGATAAAACCCGACCCTATCAACTCAGGAAAAATCCTAACAGCGCGAACACGAAATAGCCCAGCGCCATCTCTCGGGGAATTGGGTTACTAATTAATACATAGGTACCAGAAGAAGTTTTCGGTGGTAATTTTGGATTGCGAGAACCGATTTTAATAATTCTTTTTTTGTTTGAAAGAATATACGTTCAGGATAATAAAATATGTAAACGAAGTTAAAAAAAATGCTTGCATATACGATTATACTACAAACTTAGTCCAGAAATTATTTTGTACAACCTTTTTGTCTTTTTTGTACAAAAACTGTTCTTTCCATCAAGTTCAAAATAATTTTCCTAGAAAGTCCTTATAAAGTTCTACTTGTCAGATTTTTTTCATATTTTCTAAACTTATGGTTCAAAAGTTAGGGGGGGGGGGAACACATTGTTTTTTTACTTTTGGAGCGATTATTTCCGAAATTATTGACATTATCAAAAAATGATTTTAGTAAACCCCTATTCATTTTTAAATACCTATCCAACAATATATCACACGTTAGGGTTGAAATTTAAAAAAAAATCACTTCCCGCTTTACATATAGGGGGGGCTACCCTAATAAAACATTTGTTTCCAATTTTTATTTTACCACTATGTCGGCGTGGTTGATATACATATTGGTACCAAATTTCAGCTTTCTAGTGCTAACGGTCACAGAGATTAAGCGAGGACGGACAGACAGACAGACAGACAGACAGACGGACAGACAGACATGGCGGAACTATAAGGGTTCCTAGTTGTCTACGGAACCCTAAAAAGGAGGGTGGGGGTAGGAGAGTGAAAAATAGTCTACGACCTATTTACGACCTAATATATATACATAAAAAAAATCATAAATATTGGTAAGCCCTTTCGGAGGAGTTCCGTAACAAACACTGTGATAGAGATTTTTATTTATTAAAAGTTAAATTAAACACAAAAACAAATTCTACTCATGTCCATTATAGACTTTGAATTGAAACTATCCAAACGAGGTGCAGGAAACCGGTTTAGTTAGAAAGGCAATACATGAAGATCGTTTTAGATTATTAAAACGTTATACATTAAAAATATGCGCTTATATACTACTAGCTTTTGCCCGCGGCTTCGCCCACAGGCTATATACTTGTTATGATATAGGCTATATCACCCAGCAATAAAGCGGCTAAATAATGTTTGCAATCGGACCTTTACTTTCAGAAATTACCTCCTACAAACAAAAAAACTTAAAAAATAAATTAATAAAAGAGAAAAATAATAGACCTGTGCGAGGCCAAGAATTCACTCGGACTCCTATCTCAGCATATGCTGTGATACTTAACGAAAAAGTTAAATAACAAGGTGTGGTTTTAGGCAGCAAAAGTTTGATACACTCACTTCGCCCTAGAGCGGGTGAAGTCATTATATGATTTAACACCTTAAAAAGGGCACACACCGTTTATCTACACTATTATTATTATTTCCTTTATTCATTTTTTTAACATGTTACAATATATTTTAAATATTTCTTAAAAAACAATTAAAAAAAAACATTTAAAAATATAAAAAACAGTATCCCACCGGTATCGGGAACAGGGTCCAAGCTACCGGTGGTTAGGGCTCCAAAGAAAGGAACCTCCTAACAATACGAGCCGTGTCCAGAAGAACTGCTTTCTGAATCAAGCCTTTGATCCAGTCGCCTAACGAGAGCCTCCTAAGGTGTTGGTCAAGGCTCTTGGCTATTAAGCCATTGGCTGACACAACTATCGGTACAATGATCGCTGAGTCCACTTCTTCTTCTTATTATTATTATTATTTATTTATATTTATTTATTTAGTTATATAATATTATAAACAGGTAGTTTGTTTTTTGTCTGTAGGATGTAATTTGATTTGATTAATAATAATAATTAATAATAAGTAATTTGATTTGTATCTCTGGATGTAAGTACTGGTCTGATTGCTAAAATTTTTCACCGACAGAAAGCTGTTTTATTCCTGAGTGACATAGACTATTATTTTATTTAGGTATGGGGGTGAAACCGCGGGCAAAAGTTAGCATTAAATTGCCTTTTATAAACCAACATTTGTTTTAATCAAGTACCACAATTCCACGGTATTCATGGGTTACCATGACATTAAAAGTAAATGTTTTTATTCTGATTCAAGTGTGGGTAAGAGACAGAGCTATATAGGTTGTCTAGCGCCATCTCTTAGCCACACTAGAATAAGAATAAAATAATCTTACTCCTTTCAGATACCGTCAATTTCAGACATAATAGTAAGACAATAGATGCGCGAACGCCGGCCGTTCGCTTGTGGTTTAATGAACTAAACGAGATCGATTAAAGTACCGATTAAATTAGCGAATATTAGGAACTGTTAGCAGGTGGCTTCTAAATTCAGTAACGTACATATAAGACTGATTAATCCTATCAAGTTCGCTTTATCTCGAACATTTTGTAAATACATTAAAAGGCGTTAAAATTGAATTCACTTATCTTATTTACTCGCGGTAGTGTATCGGAAAAGAGGGCTGTATTTTCTTCCTCGTTAGTGGCTCGACTCCGGAGGGAGTTCGGCTTATTAAATATTGACTAGGAAACAAGAATAGTGATGGTGCACATTAATGTATAAAGAAAGTTAAGCCACTAACATTATGTCTACCTACAGAAGCTTTATCATGAAAAAAGAAAAAGAGATGGAGCTGTACAATATAAAATATTTTAATAAATATAAATTATAAAAAAAAAAAAAATGATGTGTATAACTGTTTGTTTTTTAACAAATAGGTAAAAATAAACATTGTTTAAGTTTTGGTGATTTTACTAATTTAAATATATATATTATAGATGTATCTATAATTTTATAAATTTTGTTTATATTTAATTACTATCATTTTATTTTTCGTTTGTTATTATCGTTTAATTTATAGTGACATATTATAATCAAATACATTTATTATTTGTTAATAATGGGCACAAATATATTTATAATAATTAAATGTAGTAATAAAACAAAATGTAATGAAAATTTTTAATGTTGTTTTGTTGTATTTATATGTATTTGTTTATTTTTCGAAGTCATAACACTCGTGAGCAGCAACTGAAAATCAGCGTCAGGCGGTTATACCTTTTTATTTTGTTTTTAGGGTTGCCTACTTCAAAAGGAAAAAAAAACGCAACCCTTATAGGATCACTTTGTTGTCCGTCCGTCTGTCTGTCTGTCTGTCAAGACCATTTATCTCGAGAACGCGTGGAGGCATCGAGTTGAAATTAAAACCATATACTCAGGTTTACGTTCCCTTTTAGCTGTGCAAAATCAAACTTATAAGTTAACGAATAAAAAAGATACGGCCTTTTATGTCGCACCTGACCCAGAATCCTAAAATTTGGCACAAAACAAGGTCTTATAGCACCGGTATAGAAAAAAATCTGAAAGCAGTAAATTTGTTGTTTCTTGCCACAAAAAAAAATTTTTTTTTGCAATTCGGAAAAATGTTCGAGACTCCATTCGAGTTTTGTAGTTTGCATGGAACCCTTAGTCCGCGAGTCCGACTCGCACTTGCCCAGTTTTTTTTTTTTATAATGTCAATAAAGATATCAGCAGGAGAACCAAGGTTGCTAACGAAGACTGAAGAATCTCCAAACTTAAGTGGCAGTGGGCAGAACGCATTTTCTGCAGAACAAATGGTCGATGGGTACAATAGGTTCTGGAGTGGCATCCATGTATCGGAAGACGTAGCGTTGGAAGGCTTCCTATAAGCTGGACCGATAACCTGGCGAGGACCGGAGGAATCCGATGGATGCAAGACGCACAAGAGACCACTTCTGTGCGTCTCACGTCCATTCGCGTTATGGTGAAAGGCACAAATCCAACAGTGGATGTCTTTTTAACAGTTGAAATGATAATGAATGTCGCAATTTTCTTTCTTTCAACTAACCCATAGTCGTCAGTACACGAGAAAATAACGCACACAGTTAAAGGCTACTTGTAAGCTGTTTATTGTACTAAAGCCATAAAAACAAACAAGATAATGCTATTACTTTGTTCAAAGAGAAAATTAATGCAGGCACTTTTGAAATGAATAACTTAATAACACGTTACGTACTTATATGTGTTGGGGTTACTTTGACCGCAGCAAAAGCGCATTGCGACGGATTAAAAACCGGAATTAAATTGACGTAAAAACTTCGTTTCTCGTATTATAACGCTACCTTTTACCGTTTGTCGGTTGGTTTTACTTATTATAGATAAAAAACTGGAGTTTATTGCTGTTTTTTTTTTTTGCGGACGGGTCAACCATGAGGGGATTTTGCGGGTACTTACCTACTGCAGATAAGAACGGACCCTCATTTGTTCATTTGTTTTGACCTCAGTACTGCCCGCGCTCTGGGTCTGGTACCACATCGACATTTACATTTATGAACGCACTATCGTCGTATGAGTTCGTAACCCAACCGATAATCACAGTAATTTAAAAAATAAACTGGGCAAGTGCGAGTCGGACTCGCGCACTGAGGGTTCCGTGGAAACTACAATTCCCGAAACATTGGAAAGAAAAATCTTCGAGATTCCACGAAGATTTTTCCGAATTGCAATTTTTTTGTGACTTAGTTAACAACAAATTTACTATTTTTAGTTTTTTTTTTCTATATCTGTGCAATAAGACCTTGCTTTGTGCAAAATTTCAGGATTCTAGGTCAACGGGAAGTACCCAATGAATTTCGATCTTTGAAAGTTTCAAAATATACGTTTTTTGCGACATAAACGGCCGTATCTTATTTATTCGTTAACTTAAAAGTTTGGTTTTATCACAGCTTGAAGGGACCACAGACTTGAGTATTTGGTTTTAATTTCAACTCGATACCTCCACGCGTTCTCGAGATAAAGGGTCTTGACAGACAGACAGACGGACGGACAACAAAGTGGTCCTATAAGGGTTCCGTTTTTTTCCTTTTGAGGTACGGAACCCTAAAAACGAAAGTTTGTGAGTGTGTATCTTTCTTACTTTTTCATTCTCGAACGCCTGAATGAATTTGTATGAAATTCGGCACATGGGTAGACCATGTTCTGGAATAGCTCATAGGACGTGGATCTTTTTACTATTCAGGGAGTATGTTCCTTTGGCAACAATTTTTACTTATAGGTGGGCGAAGCGACTATCAGATACATGGGTGGACTGGAACAATTTGCCTGCAGCCGTCTTCTCGTCCGATTATAATGTGTCTTCGAGGCTAGAGTGAATAGGCTCTTGATAAACTAGTGCGCTTCATCATCAACGATTGCATCACTGCTTACCGTGAGGTGGGATTATAGCCAAGCACCAGTTTAAATCAATTAAAAAAAAGATTATTTTAATACTAGCTACCTTTTATTTTTCAGTAGAAAATCATGAAATGACTGTCGATGGAATGAGAAGTGTCCAACTTTTATCAACTATAACTCACTGGGTAACTCTTTCCAACCATCCAGGAATCCTGCACGCTTAGTCAAGTTGTTATTCTGCAATCGTTAACGCTGTCGAAAAGTGATGAAACGTATGGGAATGACGTCATCTCAACATAAAGTCGCGCGGTCAGAACAAACGAATAGACAATTCGTAGTCAAGTTCACATCGTTCAAAATCGTTTCTATAATACTTAACGCTACGTCCTTTGTTATACAAACGCTACATTGTAGAAAGACCGGCCGACTCAGGCGCGTCAACATGGCTACCAACTTATCGTTTTCTACAATTGCTGTCACCAAGGCGTTACCGATCAGAGAACGGAATTCGATTGTAAATTGGCTAAGGGGGCTGGTATCCGTACTAGCGAGCCCCATCAGTTTTACCGACAGCCACGCTTCGTTGGCTTGGATCTTATTGAACAACGAGCTACGGATTGCTCATTGTCCGCATGTTCTAAGCAGCCTTTGATGATTACGAACAATGAAAAGTTAAGATTAAATAAGCATTTCCAAGTTAAAACAAATCTCAAGATTAACATAACAGTTTTTCTCGACACGCAATTAAAAATACCTTACTGTTCTATACAATGAACAAGGGCCTTTTGACTAGGAAACAAGTATACAAAGTTTCTAAAAAAAAAAAAGTAGACTAGCAGTAAAGAGGAAGTTATTCTAAATTTGTTAGCAAAGTTTCACATAAAAGAGCTATTGGCGTGACTTAATTGGCTTAGAGAGAAAATCAGGAAGAATTCCTTAATCGAATGCTATGTTAAAAGTGTTTCAGTAATCGAATTAACTTTTTGCACTTTTTGTTTTTGTTTGTACGATAAACTGTACAAAAGAAAATAGGTACAATACAGCTTACTGCACCGACCAGTTCCCGTCAGCCGCGAGCCGTCGCGCACTCGTCTGCGTATACTTTTATTTTCCAATAAAGTGGAAAAAGCGGATTGCTTCACGACCCGGTTGAACCTTTTCCCACAAAGAAAACAAATATCAACAATACGAACTTACTTTTAATCCGTTTTCACTTTTAGAGTTTCAGTTTTTTATTATTCAGTTTATACCGTTTAACGAATTTTCCGTCATAGCTGGAAGAATCGCTAAGCTCAGGTGGTAGTGAGCAGAGCTTATTGCTCGCAGAACAGGTCGATGGGCTGACAGCAGGGACCCAGCCGGGTCGAAGCCTACTGGGGCCAGGGTTATCCGAAAGGGCGCTGGAGCCCCGGTATGAAGGCTAGAAGGAACGGGGTGGGTCTTTTAGCCAGTAAGAGTCTGACACTATCTCCCGCTCCGCCCAAGGGGGATGTCAATGCATGATTTTTTCACACCATAAAAAAAAAAGGTCGATGGGCTGAAAGGTTCTGGAGTGGCAGCCGCGTATCAGAAGACGCAGTATTGAAGACCACCCATAAGGTGGGTGTGGGTCGCGGAAATCCGTTCATACTTCGGCTTAAATACTTTGATGTAGCACAAACCTTACTGTTTTTAGCTTCACATTTTTTTTGGACTGACTGATGTTTGACTATTCAAAAGTGTCTGCAAATGGTCTATTTGAAATAATGGCTTTTGATTTTTTTTTGTTATTCTTGCAACCACCACTATAGTTAGTTCCTTTTCTGTAACTGCAGTGCGTCTCCGGAACTTTCTCCTACACTATTCACGACAACCCTTCTCTAAAAGTCTTCAAGAGGAAAATTTAAGAGCATTACCTTTCTTAACTGACCTAATATTCGTATATATCGGTATTTATAGTACCCAGTATATACACAACCTTGTCGGACCAAACTCGCCTTTGTCCATGAATTGTCGTACTGGTGCAGATCTCATCATCATCATCTTCATTTCAGCCGATAGACGTCCACTGTTGGACACAGGCCTCCCCCAAGATGTAGGTCTATCCCAAGCCTTTTCGTCCCGAAGATAGTCCTTTACAATGTAAATAATATACTTAATGAATTTTTGACATAAATATTTACTTTACTAAGTATTTTGTAAACTACATCTTTTCTTTTTTTATTGTAAATGTGAGGACTAATCTCTAAACTCTCATGTGATTTTGACCACTACATATTTACTGTATGGACTTTAAAAGAGACTTTGACCCCTAAGTTTGTTTCGGTGTTTCTTCTCAGGGTAATTAGCTAGGAAACACCAGCCTCGTCTAGTTTAAACTGACAAAAAAAAATTAACATGTAAAAGTGTTTTTTAAAACCTATTTGCAAAATAAATATCATTCATCAAAACATGATCTACCCGTGAGCTTTTCATCGAAATCCGTTCGTTTGATTGTGAATAAGTAACTAACACATTTATTAATTAAAACTTCATGCAACACAAAGGAACAAAGGCGGAAATAAATCCTAACTGTCCCCGGCACGCGGGCTTCAATAAAACGCCGCATCAAGCTCCATTTTGAGGCGACCATCTGTCGAAGCTGTCGTTGCTCGGTTAGATCAAAGGACTGATATAGAAAGCAGTACTTCTTGATACGGCTCGCATTGTCAGGAAGTTCCTGTCTCTGGAGCCCAAACCACCGGTAGGTTGGACCCTGCTCTCGACATCAGTGGACAACTGTCTTTTATATTTTAAAATGGTAATATGTTTTAAGAAAAATTAAAAAATATCAAGAATATGTATTGAAGATAAATAAAGAAAATAATAATAATAATAATATTCCACAACATCGCCGCCGTCTCGCCCCAATCTAAGCAGAGCTTGTGTTATGAGTATTAGACAACTGATGAACATACTTATATATTTCTAAATAGGTACATAATTATTATAGATAAATTACACCCAGACACAGAACAAATGATCGTGCTTATCATATAAACATTTGTCCTGGGTGGGAATCGAACCCACGACCTCCGGCATAGCGTCAGGGCCACTATCCACTAGGCCAGTTAAATCTTGATTTAAATCTTGATTGCGGTATTTGTGTGCGATGCCCTACTAATGTATTGCGTCGATTCTTACATTATGTTTCTACAATAATGATTTAGTATTAATTTCTCAAAAAACACTGCCTAAGTGTATTTAAGTAATATTTCAGTACTTGAATCATATGATTGTAACTTCATTATCTGATTGAGATTTATAAGACTGTTCATTGTTCTAGTTACATGGTGTACATACGTATACAAACCGAGACTACTAAAACCATTACTCTTCCTTTCGGCTTCACTGTAGTTGGGTAAAAATGGGGTTGAATGGAAAAATTTCACGCTACGAATATTTTCCCTCCTTTGTAAGTACCTTCATGCATTTTCATGAGTAATCCCGGACATGATTCTTACTTCACTTTCACTGTATTACAATAATAATTTATTGTTGAACCAAACCTGGCAAACTTCGAACTGCCATAGAGATAGAGACTCAAAGGATGTCATCTATAGGCATTACCAGAACCAACATTAGCCAAATTGGTCCAGCTGTTCCCGAGTTTTAGCGAGACTAACGAACAGCTATTAATTTTTATATATACCTACATATGGATATAATTAATCAGACCAAATAGGTAATAGTATATTTAGAAGCTAAAAATAAATGTATTAGGGGCGCCTTCAAATTAGCGGCAAAGTGCCGCGCGACTGTTGCACTACACCCGCGCTGCAGTCGCGCTGCACTTGCACTTTGTTATTTACATAGAATAACAAAGCTGCACGTCGGCACCGCTGCAGCCGCGCTGAGGTCACTCGGCATTTTGCGACTAATTTGAAGGCGCCCTTAGAACGCAATCAGTGCAAAACTGATAATGTAGATACCAATCTAAATTTCACAAACGAATACTAAACCTTGCTTTTTGAAGTCAGTTCATAACAAGATGGGGTAAGAGACGGCAATGTTTGTTGGTCCAAGGTTTCTACAAAACGTAATAAAAAATATCAATAGACTTTCCTGATATTCTTTTACCTCAATTTACAGTGCATGTTTAAACAAAAACTTTCCATTTAAAATAAGTATAGACTGAAAATACTGAAAACCAATATGTATCGTTTATCGAAACACCGGTTTATTGCTGAATGCAATCTCAAAAATACATAAAGGGGCTTTTATAAAATACCGGATGCTTTAACTTCGGTAGTAATGGCAATTTCATCAGTTCGTATTAAAATTACATTTTATTCTGGAATTTAAGCTTCCAGTAGAGTTGAAACAGTAATGTACTACAGTCGACAATAATGATTTAAGCAGGATAAGAGTAAAACCTACTTTTTGTCCGTTTTACATCTACACTAATACTTATTGTTTTTTTTTGTTTGTAGGAGGTAATATCTGAAAGTACTGGTCCGATTGCTAAAATTTGTTCTCCAATAAAAAATTGCTTTATTCTTTTAAGCTATTGCATAGCTTCTATCGCGGGCCTTAAGCGTGGAGACCGAATCCAGAAATTCCATAACGAAAATAACCTAACACCCCCACTCATTTATTTTTTGAGCGACGTGACCGATAAGAAAACAAATGAGTGAACAATCAATCAAAATTCAATTCAATGTGTGAAAGTGTAACTTCAATTAATATCAAAGAAAAAAAAAACAAAGGAAAAAAAATACTGCATAAATAAAATAAATAAATAATTATAATTGCATAAGTTGATAAAAAATGCTATGCAATAGCTTTACCGCGGCAGTCCCCGTGTGCCACGTCTTTTTTTTAAATTGATATAAACTAGTGCTTGACTGCGATCCCACCTGATGGTATTCTTGAGTGACACAGGCTGTATTTTTTATATACGCAGGCTAAGCTGCGGAAAAAGCTAGTATATAGTAATAATTTTCAAAGTCTGCCTAGAACAGAGCGTACCTACTACAAAACCACTTATTGATTTCATATAAACAGTTTACACCAGATTAATTAATCATCGAAACTTTAAAGTTAACAAACTAATAAATATAATAAAACATGATGGGCCGACTAGTACCTAGATAAATATCAGTCGGTCTCATTTATAGTTGACTAGTAGGTATATTTAAGCACCAACTAGTCGGCCAAGTCCATCGTAGTTCATCGTTCATCTCTATTTACTCGTCATATTTTGCGAAAGTGATCATGTGATTCTGTCCACGTTCTTGCGGCCGACTCTGGCGCGCGGGTATAAACGCGAGTTGCGTGTTAGCCTTGCCCCAGTTCTCGATGTGGATCTGGATACCACATCGGCTCATTTAGTACGATTGTTGAACGTAGGTGGCTCTGGTGTTTATAAAGAAGAGGATTTTTGCCTACTGCTATTTTCTTCTACTTATCGTATCCTGCGCACTTTTTTTGTTCGACTGTCCTAAAAAAATCACCCTTCATTCTTTTTTATGACCAGCCTTTTGAAAAATCAATAGCTGTATTATAAACCCCTACTTTTTAATTAGTACACAAAAAATGGGGCTGTATCTGTACCCGTTACTGATCATATTTTTGTATTCAAAAGTAGAAAAAACCGAAATCCTAAAATTGACCACAAAAAGGTTAATTCATCATAGATTCAATTATACATAACAATTGCTAGTAGAAAATACTGCGGGTAGTTATTTTCCATTTTAATCGTCATTTATTCATTCTTAATCAATAGCCTGCACAATATTTCCATAAATTGAGAGACATTTTGGGATAAACACAAACGCTTTAACTTTGCTGTTTATGAATATTATTTATTGAGATTTTACTTAAATAATAACAAGGACTTTTCTAATAAGCCCTTTAAGTATTTGTACTAATTAAAAATTAGTGGTGTATATTATATAAAAGGATAGTATTTAAACAAGTAACTGTAAATTAAAATTTTAAGTGATAAAAATAATTAATTTAGGTCATAGAATTAGTAAGTGAGCGACTGACTGCGAGTGACGAGAAATCAACAGAACAGCAACTTACAAACATCAATTTGAGTTACTTAAAACAGAATGAGAAGCGTCATAATATTTGAGCGACCTAATATTTGTTCGAGTGTCAACGTTACGACCTGCATTTTTTCAATATTTGACAAATTATTTATTTGTACTGAGCGGTATTTTATCTTTTTTTTTTTTTTTTTTTTTATTTAATTAAAGGGCTTTGTCGCTTAGCGACCACATCGCCCAGTACAGAAAACAAAAACTTACAAACTACCTTAAGGCTACTTCAAACAATTGTTTGGCTTTATCGGACATTGGAGAAGAGAGGATTACATTACAAATGCCAATATCGTAAGATTTACTGAGTCCAGAAGTATTTTATCTTAAATGAAGTGTTTCGAATGTCCTAAATATCGAAGTAGAGAGTATTGAATGTCCTCGATATTTATGTATTATATGTGTCACATGGTAATTTGATAATTTGGATATTGCTAAAACCCGCATAATTTGAAAATGGTGAAATAAAATCTGTGAGCAACTTAGACGTAGCGTTCGCCGG
The DNA here is from genome assembly GCA_910589285.2 of Mythimna ferrago. NCBI lineage: Eukaryota > Metazoa > Arthropoda > Insecta > Lepidoptera > Noctuidae > Mythimna > Mythimna ferrago. The sequence continues at coordinate 18,176,433 of OU342673.1, read as the reverse complement.
CCACTGCCGCAACACCGCTCGCTTCGCTCGCTCGGCTCACGCACTTGGGTTGATCACAGTTCTAACCTAACCTATTTTACCCAATTCAAAATTATGAATCTGCCTGCGACTAAATAATTAGACTTCCTCACGACCTTTATCGTTTTGAGAGTAATGGAGATGAAATAAATTTTACAAGATAATGTGCTAAACTGGTTTTACTTTTTTTTAAAATAATATAAACTACGGCTTGACTGCGATCTCACCTGATGGTACGTAGTAATGTGACCGTTGATGGCGAAGCGCACTTGTTTATGAAGAACCTGTTCGCTCTAGCCCCGGAAACATCTAAATTATAATCGGTTAGGAAGACCTCAGAAAGTGAATTGTTAAAGGTAATATTTTTTTTAGACAAAAGTATTAATCGTACGAAAAAATCATTAGTTCATAATGTTGGTCATGAATCTATAATAAACGTATATTTTTTCAAACTTATTAACCTGCCCGTTACCGAGGAGCTTCAGAAAGTCAATGTTTTATGTGAACGCAAATAGTATGATGAGACTACCGCAAACTCGCTGCGTAGCCGACCTACATATGCTACGGGCTACTACGGCTACTACGAACTGCTACGGCGTAGCGTTCTGTGATGCAACCGCGTAAACCAACAAAAATATTTCGTTGCGAGTTAAAATATACCGGATTCGTATGGAAAAAACACCCGTGTGTCACGATTGTGTGGACCGCCCGGGACACGGTGGAGCATACGTATACGGAGGTGTGCCCCGCTTGGGCGGAGCACCATCGATCGTGTCCTCGTAGGATCGGTCAGTGGCAACGACCTCTCATCTAGGGGCATGGTCTGGAGTGAGGAGGAATGACAGACTGTGGCCTCCATCTGCGAAGCAGTAATGCTAATGGAGCCGGTGGCCCCACGTGTACAGGAACGGACTTCCTCACGCGCCATCCAGCGGGATCTCGACCCGGATTTCCAGCCTCTGTAGACGTGGGTTTGCGGATCGAACTCGAGTCGTCGACGGTACGTAGTGTTTCACGCGTGCCTATAAAAATATGTTTTAATCTTGTTGAAAGTTTAACATAAGTTTGTTAACTTGGATTTTTACAATCATTTTCTTGGTCCAACAAATTAAAATTGTTCATTCGGTTTCATTCTAACGACAATACTTTAATTTCATGTACTTCCTGAATCGTCTCATTTCGAGGGAACTTCTCACTGAGAATTTTTACCGTGTTATTATTTGTTTAGCAAGTAGTCCCACACTCTAAGTATTTATTTCAGTATTATTTGCACAGTTGGCGCATTGGTTGATTGGTTGCTGCGCAGCTTGTCGTGGGTTGGGTTAGATTAGGCACGGAACGATATTTGTATGACCTATAGATAGGGGTTTATAGGTCAGAGTATCAAGTTCATGTGAGTTTACATATTTGTGATGCTCCCTAAAATACACCTTTTCGTGATTGGCTACCAGAAATACTCGTAGCAGTTTCGATATCAATATATTCTATTATTAGATTGCAGACTCAGGATGGCTGAGCCGGTAGCAAATAACTATAGCATTCGTTCGGATTGAGGCAATCTTTAGATTCCTATATCTATTTTGAGTCGTATGAAAATATCATATAAAATATTGGCCGCGGCAGACCAAGAAGGAGATGGCGGGACGACTTGGGTGTCTTCCCTGGGAATTGGAAAGAGGTGGCTCAAAACCGGGATCATTGGAAGGAGTGGAGGGAGGCCTTTGCCCAGCAGTGGGACAGTATGGGCTAGATATAATAATACTAATAATAATAATGAAAATATCATATATTGATCTTACTTCCGAATCTCAGCTAATTGATTGAAAACGGCTTTATTAGGTTATAGCTCTGATAAAAAATACAAATTCTTTTAATTTCACCTAGCCGTATGTGTGTGATATGGATATAGTGGCACTATAGAAGCCTAGACAATATCCACAAGATAGCTGTGTGTCCAAAATATCTGGAGAAAGATGTGTAATAACATAAGAGTGGTTGTACGTAAATGTACCTCGTATTGCCCGCTCTTAACTTATTTGATGTAAATTGTGAAAGAAATAAACTTCATAAACGATTTTAATCTGTTACACTTAACTCCAATGGCTTAAGACGCCTTCTTGTTTGAATTAAGCCATGGCAAGTTCATTAATGAAAGTTAAAGTTAACATCGATATTTTTTATAAAGAAAACTAAGTGACCCGTCCATTATTCTTTTGAAAGCGAAGTTTAAAACTAAATGCCTATGTTTTTAATGGTATAATAGACAAAAGTTTTGTCCGTTAAAATATTTCTACGTTACTTGTACTTATCTGGTTTGTTTAGTGAGAATCGTCCATTGATTTCAAAGTCGTCCATTTTCCTCGGCCCTCCCGTTACGCCTTTGAGAGGGAGAATCATGTCAGACTTTTACTGGCTAAGACCACATCTATGTTACCCCTGAGTTTGTTTCGGTGTTTCTTCTCAGGGCAGTTAGCTAGGAAACACGTTTGCCTTTCGGAAGCCAATCTATAGCTCTTTAAGGTTTTGCCGACATCACTTTGAGGCGCTTGTATCTGACTATTTGGAGTATAGTTTCTGACATGGTTGCATTTCTTATACACTAATTTCCACTTAAATAGGCATGTAGGTACACATATATTCTGGCCTGTTGTTCGATTGGTTACCTTGGCTACTTTGCCGGAGGCCGTGGCTTCGATTTCCACCCAAGACAAATGTTTGTGTAATGACCACAATGTTCTTTGTCTAATTTATTATGTATGGCTCAGCAGGGTCCGAAGCCTATTGAGGCCATGGGTTCGCTTTTGAAAGGCAAACCCAGGGCCCTGGATCACAAGGAAAAGAAGAAATATGGAAGAGGGTTTTAGTCAGTAAAAGTCTGGCATGCCTCTGACGCTCTGCTCAAGAGCGAGAGAAGTTATTGGGAGATTTCCCACCTTAAAAAACCTATACACCGTTAAATTTTAACCTATAGGTAGTAGTCGCCGTTGCGTACAAAGTACCTACAGGTCATTGGACTCGTTCAGCTGACGTTTTCTTAAAGAAATTAATTTCGTACATGCGTAAATTAATACGAGTTTTGAAAAAAAGGTACTTTATTTTTTAATTTTATCTTTACAAATCGATAGTGTTTCATGTACCGGATCGACCCTCCACGGGATTAAAACGATCAAAATTTAGCGGTGTATAAATATTTTAATCAGTTGTCTAGTACTCATAGGTTTTTCTTAGTTTTGGACTAAATGACATTGTGTGAAAGTTGTGGAATAGTATTATACAACATTATATTTAGTATAAAACGAAACCTGAATATAGTTAGACCAGAATCAGTAACTGACCGATTCCAATAATTTTTACACCATGTTATATTTTCTCCCAAAAAAAATATTTAAAAAAGTCACAAGTCGGACACTACCGACACTAAGTACAACACAGATCACGGCAGGTCATAGCGGGCATTAGGTGCCAACATACAGCTGGGTGCGGGAGTAAAACTACACCTCAGTCGCCCGGATGGCCTGGTGAACATGTATTTGTGCACACAACCCGGAGGGGCCCAATTCTGCTATTTTTATAAATTCGTCATTCCAACACGATCCTATTGTCATTTTGCTAAAAGTTCCAAATCTGCTAATTCATAATGATCGATCATTGATCGGTCAATGGTCTCGTAATAGAGTTGCGGTGAAATGACATTATCGAGCTTATTAAAAGCAATGACTGCACAATGACGTTCTAATGGTAGGTAACTGATCAAAGGAACTATCAAAATTGCAGATTACCGCATACGTAACACATTCATTTGTAAATATGTATGAGATTACCATTCTATCCCAATTCTTTCAATGGAGTGTCAGTCGTTGATCATTGGAAACCAAACTTACTCAAAATCAACAATTATGAAATCAATGATAGACCATTCTGACACTATTGTAATAGCAGACTTAGGGCCCTGGTAAAACATAACAAGCTTATAACTTTGTGATTTTTCATGATACAGTGATACAATTTTGTACATAGATTCTTTACATAAAAATATACACGTGTTTCAGGCTTCGCATATAGTACTAAAAAATAATATTGTATAAATTCCGGGTACTATAAGCGTTATTAAGGTTAATGAGCTATTGATGGACCGAAATAGCACAAAATGGATAATCATTGAACTAAGGGTTGTCACTTAGTTGCTTTGTTATAACGACAATATAATATTATAGCGGTCAGCGCACTTTCCTTAATATCCCATTATTAGATGCTACCTAACTACTACGTATTACCACAAAATAGATAGGTACAGAAGACAATCTCATGTATGTACTTTACTTTTTATACCTACGCTCGGTGGACGCACACTAATGAGCGTTTGAGCCGGAATTGTTCGACGAGTGATCCGAGACGCGACCGAGACATCGTGTCTGTGAGCAGTGTCTTTGTGTGCGTTGCTCGACCGCGTTTTCTACGTAGATTGACTTCTATACCTATATATTTGGTGGTATTACTAAGTAATGAACACCAAGTTAGATGTCGATAGGAACGGTTTTAACCGACCTCAAAAAAAGGAGGAGGTTCTCAATTCGGTTGAATTTTTTATCATTATTTTTTTTACATAATTAGGGTTGCGTACCTCAAAAGGAAAAAATAGAACCCTTATAGGATCACTTTGTTGTCCGCCAAGACCCTTTATCTCGGGAACGTGTGGAGGTATCGAGAGATAATTAAAACCATACACTCAGGTTTGCGGTCCCTTGAAGCTGTAAAAAAATTCAAACTTCTGAGTTAACAAAAAAAAGGTACGGCCGTTTGTCTCAAAAAATGTTTATTTCGACACTCGAGGAAATCAAAATTCATAGCGTACTTCCCGTTGACCCAGAATCCTGAAATTTTGTCTATAGCAAGTTCTTATAGCACGGATAGATATATAAACCTGATGAACTGTATTTGTTGTTACGATACAACAAAAAAAAAAAGACGGGTTGCACTCCGGGAGTGCCGGCAGAAGTGAAAACTTGATTATTAACGTTGAGCATGTTTGATATTTTGGAATGGTTAGGGAATAATTTTGCACCAATTGCTTTATCAGTATAAAAGTACTATCATTTATGTGGTAGAATACAATATTCATTTATTGCGCTATCGTACACAAACATGACAATTTATATTACATTAAAAATTTAACACTTTAAAACTATTACAATTATTTTACATTAAAAAGTTTATCTCTCCGAAAAACTACTGAGGTGTCAAGGGACACCCGGATGGAACGAAGTTCCGTTCTGGCTTGCTTTCTATAAGAGAGAGAAAGAGAGAAAGACAGAGAAACATGCGCACGCCGCACGGCTTACAATAGCTTACTATAGAAAAAGTGTCGTTACAACTTTTCGTGAGAATTTTTTCCGTCTAGCCAATACAATATAACTAAAAAATACTATCCTATTTTATGTACATTTTGACAGCACTATTTCAACATCTTCGAAACCATGAAAACGACACTCATGACGAAAAAGTTGATAATTTCTGACATCCGCCATCTTAGATTTACATTTTGACAGCACTATCGGCTTCAACAACCTCGAAAACCATGAAAAAGACACCCATATCGAAAAAGTTGATAATTTATTGCAGCCACCATCTTAGATTTAAATTTTGACAGTACTATCGGTTTCAACACCCTCGAAAACCACGAAAACGACACCCATGAGGAAAAAGTTGATAATTTCTTGCAGCCGCCATCTTGGATTTACATTTTGACAATACTATCGGTTTTAACAGCCTTGAAAACCATGAAAACGACACCCATGACGGAAAATTTGATAATTTCTTGCAGCCACCATCTTGGATTTATATTTTGACAGTACTATCGGTTTCAACACTCTCGAAAACCATGAAAACAACACCCATGACGGAAAAGTTAACAATTTCTTGCAGCCGCCACCTTGGATTTACATTTTGACAGTACTATCGGTTTCAACACCCTCGAAAACCACGAAAACGACACCCATGACGAAAAAGTTGATAATTTCTTGCAGCCGCCATCTTGGATTTACATTTTGACAGTACCATCGATTTCCACGCCCTCGAAAACCATGAAAACGACACCCATGACGAAAAATTTGATAATTTCTTGCAGCCGCCATCTTGGATTTACATTTTGACAGTACCATCGGTTTCCACGCCCTCGAAAACTATGAAAACGACACCCATGACGGAAAATTTGATAATTTCTTGCAGCCACCATCTTGGATTTATATTTTGACAGTACCATCGGTTTCAACACCCTCGAAAACCACGAAAACGACACCCATGGCGAAAAAGTTGATAATTTCTTGCAGCCGCCATCTTGGATTTACATTTTGACAGTACTATCGGTTTCAACACCCTCGAAAACCACGAAAACGACACCCATGACGAAAAAGTTGATAATTTCTTGCAGCCGCCATCTTGGATTTACATTTTGACAGTACTATCGGTTTCCACGCCCTCGAAAACCATGAAAACGACACCCATGACGAAAAATTTGATAATTTCTTGCAGCCGCCATTTTGGATTTATATTTTGACAGTACCATCGGTTTCAACGCCCTCGAAAACCATGAAAACGACACCCATGACGAAAAAGTTGATAATTTCTAGCAGCCGCCATTTTGGATTTATATTTTGACAGTACCATCGGTTTCAACACCCTCGAAAACCATGAAAACGACACCCATGACGAAAAAGTTGATAATTTCTTGAAGCCGCCATCTTGGATTTACATTTTGACAGTATCATCGGTTTCCACGCCCTCGAAAACCATGAAAACGACACCCACGACGGAAAATTTGATAATTTCTTGCAGCCGCCATCTTGGATTTACATTTTGACAGTACTATCGGTTTCAACACCCTCGAAAACCATGAAAACGACACCCATGACGAAAAATTTGATAATTTCTTGCAGCCGCCATCTTGGATTTATATTTTGACAGTACCATCGGTTTCAACACCCTCGAAAACCATGAAAACGACACCCATGACGAAAAAGTTGATAATTTCTTGCAGCCGCCATCTTGGATTTATATTTTGACAGTAAAAGTGTCCGTACAATTTTTCGTGAGAATTTTTTCCGTCTAGCCCCCTTTCACAACGCGCGATAAGGGATAGCTGTCTACTCTCCATCCGTCTTACGCTTTTTCGATCAGGTCACGTGTCCTGACGCGAGTTTAAGATTTTATACCCATTACAGAAAAAGTGCTCAACGCCGCTAAAGAAGTTTTCACTTCAAAAATTGCGAAACGGAAAAATCATGAAAACTCCATTCGGAATTGTCATAAGTAAGATTTTGTCTTTATTTAGGTTTTTTTATTAAGACTGTTATTAAATTTCGGTTATTGGCCGCTATTGTCCAGTCAAAATATTATTATTATTTATCTACAGGATGTGTTTTTCAAGTTAACGGGCATGCCCAAAAATGATACTATGATAAATAGCGAAAAATACTCCATGATGTCTCGAGTCTAACTTAGTGAAAACTTTAACTGTGTTAGGAATCAAGGATCCAGGTGCCCGTAGATATTCGAAAATAAAATACACTAAGTCTATAACACTCGATAGTGTTGCTAATAAGGATGAAAATTTAGGAAGTACCTAATAACATACGGAAAACATTAAAAAACATTGTCAAATTTTAATAAAACCAGTCATTTTTTGTAGATTTGCCAATCATGTCAATTAACCATGTTTTTTTTAAAAATGGGGCAATCCGTGTATTATTTTATTTCTAAAATTAAGAGGTTTCATTCCTAGCTAGTGAAATCGTTTTATCAAAAATCCAATGATGCAGTTTTGGTTTTCATAAACGCCGTGCCCAAAACTTCTTTCGAATGTTTTAGCTACATTTCAGAATTTTGGTTTTGACCAATCACGCCCATTTGAAATAATCATTCTGTAGAGTCCTAATAAATGTACCATTATACTAAACAGCAAATTACCGAACAAAGTTAATTAAATAAAGTGAAACAAAAAGGGAAATGACAAATGGTTTATGCAAAATAAGAGACTTAATGCCCGATGTCGTTAAGACAGAATTCCAAAAAAATGGCAAGCATTGTTTTCGTGAAAGGGTGCTAAGATGGAGGTGAGAATTGTAAACAGTTAGCTGAAATATGACTGACGTTCTGACCTTTAAACCTTGTTTCTTCGTAATGTATTGTAGTTTATTCTATTTACCCTTTGTTGGTGTTTGATTTTATAATTTAGGAATTCTAGAATAACAGTGGAATAAGGCCTTTGCTCCCATTTAGTGTAGATAATGAATAGTGCCTTTCTGAAGCCTACTCCTCGGTAACGATTTGGTTAATAGTATTGAAAAAAAAATTATGTTTATTATAGATTCATGTACAATATTATCAAAAAATGACTAAACTTTCGACAAAAAAAAATGTTTTAACAACATGATATTTTTTTCGCTCTTTTTCCCAACTCCTTTCAAATGGCTTTGGTCTTTAGAAATATGTTAACTCAAAAAAAAATGCTGTTAAATGTACTTCAAAATAAACATGGTAAATTAATCAATATTTTGCAAAGAAAATAGTTTTAGAGATCAGCGGCACTCTTGACGGGTGCAGGTGGCAGTACGAGCACATGAGTAAAGTGGTACGAGTACACACTCGTCACAAATATGCATTTAACCCCGCCCAGATATTTAAAGGACTGTGTACCATAAGCCTTAAAGTGTTGGAGCTGTAACACGGATCGAGAAAACAACTCAAATGGTACGTGTTTATGTGTTTATCCTTCCTCCGTTTTGCATTCTGCCTTACGACGTATCGTCTCCTTTTACTTATTGTTTTCCACTATCAGATAAATTGAACTCTGACCTACATCAAGCTCATTTTATTACAGACATTATAATAGGGACTATGCAGTATCTAATATATCAGAATTTTGTGATAATTCATAGAATCTCGATTTGCTACTCTATTGATAATATTGCATAATTTAAACATAAAAACTAGTAGTATAATTTAAAGGCTGTCAATATTACAAATGGCTTCTAGAGCTTGGCAAAAAATATTAAAGATTAACTCTTTAATATTTTTTGCCAAGCTCTAGAAGCTGCTCATTGCTCTGTTTGTCACGAAATACACCTTTAAATTTTAATCGTTTTAATCCCGTGGAGGGTCGATCCGGTACATGAAACACTATCGATTTGTAAAGATAAAATTAAAAAATAAAGTACATTTCTTTCAAAACTCGTATTAATTTACGTATGTACGAAATTAATTTCTTTAAGAAAACGTCAGCTGAGCGAGTCCAATGCCCTGTAGGTAGTTTGTACGCAACGCCGACTACTACCTGCGGGTCATTGGAGCAGTGTATATTTTACAACTGACGCTATCTTATTTTTTAACTACAAAAGTTATAAGGTAGCCTTAATTTATTAAGACAGTAATAGTAAGGTTCTGTAGCTTATCAGTATTCTCAAGCTATATCATCCAAAGTGTATCAATCGAAGATTTGTATGCCTTCATTTACTATGTTTCTAGCATTCTAGTTCCTTGTGTTAATATTATACACACTTGCTTATCCAATTAACTTTTGACATTAGCAGAATAGTCGACACCGGCCTTATTTGCCAATAATAAAAAAAAAACATCGCATTGACATGAGACTATTTGACGATATGTTATTTGAATAGTTTTGATTATATAGGCTTCTGTGCATGCAATGGTTTTTTAAAAATGTATTAAAAACGTCAAAATATGTGCAAATGTTTTGCAAGTTTCGGAATAATATCGGCTATTTGGGATTCAACTGGTTTGAGAGTACACGAACATGTGTCAGTTCAGCCTATAAACAACTCCCCTTGCGCAGTTTTGCATTGAGTCCGGTCGGAATCAGAGAAAATAGCCGTTTCAGAACCGGCGTTGTGCTCACCGTAGTAAATGTATATATATTTATATATATGTTTGTGTATATGTATATGTGTATGTGTGTATGGGCGCAAAACCATTATTTTGATGAAGATTTAATTTGATCACTACCTGCTTTTTTTCCGTTAAATATTGCAACATCCTGTTGAATTTATATAAGGATTTAATTTGATAACTTCCCTTCCAATTATTTAAAATATTACATCCTGTTCAATTTATACATATAAGGACTTCATTTGATAACTTTCTTTCGAATTATTTTAAATATTTTAACATCCATTTCAATTTATAACGAATTAAATGACAACTTCCTTTCTATAAAATATTGTAACATCCAGCCGAATTTGTGAGGATTTAACTTGACCACTTATTTTTTATTTCTTTAATATCAGAGCATCCGGTCGTATTTAAATAAGAATTTACTGTGACAATATCCGTTCTATTTTTTTTTTTTAAGTAGTTTTTTACCTTCATAGTGAATTTTTGTGCTTGTCAATTTCTGTGTATAATAACCGATGTAATGTGATTAGAAGGCACTCTTTCGCCGCTCATAGAATAAACACCTTGAACTGAAGTAAGGTATTTCTTTATTATCACTCTAAAACAATTCCTGATATTACTGCGACTGTGTATTTTGTGTGACGTCGACACCGATGGCGATCATACGCCGTCATGGCTGCGTCGGAACTAATTTCAAATTCATAGATTTTACATTGAACTTTCCTGGCCTGTATTCAATTAGATTTGGTCGGTCGTACAGAGCATAGGGCTCAGTATAGTTATGTCGCACGTTTTGCTAAAGCTAGCAAAACGTGCGACATGGTGCGACGATGTCATACCCTGTGTATTTTGACATTAGGTATGCACCATGACGCGTTGGTACGCCGTGCCTTATTAGCAAGTTTGGTTGTTGACTTTTTATTTTTGTTTAGGACCAGCTTTTGCTCGCGGCTTCGCTCGCGTACATAAAATATAAAATATGCCACTCAGGAACAAAGCAGCTTTACTTAAAGATTACATACTTAGATTAAAAAAAAAAAAAACTATCCAAAATCACAATTAGGAAAATTTACAAATCCATTTAAAATTAAGTTAGTTAGATACATTTTTAATCTAGTGGAAGGGGAGTATCTGAAAGGCAGTGCACTAATCGAAATATGGCGTTGCTCGCGCTCAAAAGAGAGCCTGTAACGCCTCCACTTTACCTCAAACCAATATTGGCTATTAAATAACGCAGCATTTAGCGTTATTTAAGAGCCAACCTCGGTGTTTTTTCGGAAAAAGATTTATTTTACAAGCTTTTATTTACTTTCAACTGTCCCGATGTTTGTCTGTAATCAAATCTTACAAATTAAATTAGATCTACTTCCCGGTTATCGATTCTGTTGTAATTTTGCATGCATGTGTAAATCAGATGACAATGCAAAATTATTATGACATGGAGCTTAATCTGATGATGGAACCGGAAGGTGGCTATAGGAACTTCGTAGTTAAACGACACAACCCCATCCAGTTTGGGCTCGTATGATTCGTCTTGACGAGTATTAATTATATAGGTATACCGAGCTATAAAAGCTTGCTATGAAAAAATGATTTTCATTAAAAGCTTATTTAGTGTTACTTCTTGGTTAACATTAAATTTGTACCAAAATAAACTCAGGAAAGTCTGTGTATTTTGTCTTCACTATAAACTTGTTCGTAAGTTTACAGTGAAGACAAAATACACAGACTTATAAAGTCATGAATTATGTGTCCACGTCATAGCTGACCATGGATAGGTAGTCCAAAAGGGTACCCCAGGGATCTGGAACGCAGGGAAAAGAAGGTAAATAGGTGTGGTTTTAGGCAGCAAAAGTCTGACACGCCTTTGGATGATTTTCTACTTTGAAAAAAACCTCATAGCCAAACCACCAAAATTACTACATTTACATCTTCACTAAAACAACAAAAAAAAAAATTATCATTACAAAATAGGAAGATTCGAATTTATATTAGGCATATATTATGAAAATTCGAATTCTCTTATTTTTCAATAATAAATATTTGATCCCTCACTAAGGGCGCTTTCAATTTATGCGTTTTTGACGGCCTGCTGCGGTGCGGATGCGGTGCATTAGTCGTACTGCGTATGGACGATCGTATTTATTATATAAAGCGCGCGATGCGGCAACCGTGTGGCAAACGGTTGACATCAGGACATCAACGTCACAAGCACCACATGTTCAATTCGGTATTGAATTGTGCAGTGTTGAATTACGCATCACTGGCTTAAAACGCACGGCAGCCAGATCTGTTTTCAATTTAAGCTCTTGTTGTTCGACTGCTGCTTGTGCGGCAGCCGGCCGATTGCAGTACACATAAATTGAAAGCTCCCTATTAGTCTTGATTTACGTATGCTCTTTGTGGAGCTTGTTAGATAAGAATAATTAAGGAGAGCGCCTTAATGTAATTCCCTTTGTTGGCGAGCTACGTTGCTTAATAACCACCTAGGTACTATCTGGTACAAACACCCTTCTACGTTCTTTTAACTCCACCTCCTCCTTCTCGTCCTCAATCCTTACAAACACCCATAAATCTTCTCCATAAATTTAAAAGCGAAATACCACTCACAGATTAACCAAATTCAGAAACTATAACATCTGCAAACTTAAAATTTGACAGGTTGGTTCCGGGTGTAAACATTTGCCAAGAATGAATTTTCCGAAATTCAACCCCCAAGGGGATGAAACGGGGTTCCAAAGTTAGTATGGAGAAACCCCCGGTATGAAGGCTTGAAGGAAAGGGGTGGGTTTTTAATCAGTAAGAGTCTGACACTATCTCCCGCTCCGTCCAAGAGCGGGGGTTGTCATTGATGATTTTTCCACCATAAAAAAGCCGAATTTCAAGCGGGCGAAGCCGCTGGCAGAAGCTAGTGTACATATAAGAACAACGTTACGAATGTTACTGCGTAGCTACCACATACCTAACTGTTTGGTCACCATTGTTTATTTTACACTATTCATGTTTGCTTAGCGATTAAATCTTAGTTTTTCCAAAGGCGTTTTATATACAGAGATCTTAGACACTCGAAGGGTTAAAAAAAAACTTCATCTACTCCACTCGTCGGCGTAGACATGATAACGAAAGTAAAAACATTCAAGTTGAGATAAAAAGTAAGGTTGACTCGAGGGGACCAAATTACACGCCGGAGCGTCTTTGCAAAACATCGGTTAAGGCTCTTGATTAATAGAACAACAATTTGTGCCGATTTAAAAAAGGTGGTCGACGAAAAAAATAATATAAATATTATTTTATTTAACTTTTTTGAGGCGGGAAATCTTCATGTAACTCTTCCCGCTCTGGTCCACGTAGAGCTAGAGAGGGAGTGTTAGATTTTTTACTGAATACATCCCACCAGTGTTCCTTCAGTTGTCCTTTGCATTCCAGACCCGTGGTAACTTTCGAACAATCCAGCAGTCCATTATCTTAAGCCCTGACACTTGCCTAAATATTTGCACGCCATTTTTATTAGCATTAAAATGATCTTATAATAAGCTAGTTGCCGTAAAAAATGTAATTAGTCCGTCTTTTACATTATTCAAAAATAAGGGAAACGTATTTTTTTATTTGTAAATTAAACCAAAAATTACAAAGATATAGCCCATTAAAGTTACGTGTAACGTCACGCAGTGCATCATTTTCGCACGGGGTGACGTCACACGTAACTTTAATGGGCTATATCTTTGTTATTTTTTGTTTAATCGAAAAAAGAAAATATACGTGTCCAAAATTTTTTATAATCTAAAATACGGACTAAATAAAATGTAATTATTTTGACCCTGGACAATACCTTGTTATCTATTACATATTATAAAAAGTCCCTCGCTACGTCTGTCTGTCTGACGAACGCGATAAACTCAAAAACTACTGATTTTCAAGCTGTAATCAATACACAAAGTGCTTCATGAGGAAGGTTTAGGTGTGTATTAAACACGCAGATTATAGTATAGAAAAGCCGTGGATATTAAACATTTCTCACACTCGTACGAAAATGAGGTTAGTTGATATTTATTCAATGAAATCAATTAACTAAACCAATTTATTTCACAGCGATCCCCGAAGGCAAAGCCATGAAAAAACAATAAACAAGTTAGTACGCTTACAACGTGACCGGTGAAGCCCCGGGCGGCTACAGTTGACACTGTCCGGTTAGAGTTAACATTTCCCTTTACTCTCAGGCATAGTGAGTGGAGATATATATTTATTAGCATTTTATGAATGACAGTTACTCTGAAATAGCAATAGAAGGCTATTTTATTCATTTTGGCAACGTTGTCCGAAACTAAATGGCCGTTGTTCGTTTTAGCCAAACTAAATTAAGTATTTTTTAGCTCGATAAGTCGATAGCAATAATATTTACTTGAACCCGTTGATGGGTCATGTTTACCGACCAGGGTTTCTTAACACCGTTTCTTTTTATGTACATGTCTTCGGTAAATGAAAGTCTTTCATTTACCGAAGACATGTTCACAATCTTTCATTGAAAGATTGTGGTCAATCAGTTTAAAGACTTTGCTGAGATCATTTTTCTTGTTATTTCTTGTTCGTTTCAAATTATATTTTGCGTTCTAAGGCCGCGGTTACTGACTTAAATCCACCTGTTTTCCTTCGAACACAGGTGTCTTAGTTAGTCAAAACCACCCTGAAGGGGAGGCGAGGGGTATTAGATGAATTCTCACCCCAAAAAATGGGATCGTGAGAGTATTTGAAGTTTGGCTATAATTTATAAAAACATCAAAAAACTTTGGACGTTTCACCTTCAATACCGATTACGCCCATTCACCTTCAATACGAGGTATTGAAGGTGAATGGGCTTAATACACAACAAAATTATTAGAATGATGGAAAGAGACAGTGATTCTCGGCTTCGCCATTGTACATAATAAATTGGTATGAGGCCAAAAAGGCGCCTAAGTCATCATACTTATGCTGCGATATTTTAAAAGATATAACCCAGCGCGAATATTCAGTTAGTGCCCGCTGTGCCACTGAATTTATTTTAATGTGTGTAATGTAAATGAGAAAAAGATATTTCATTTTTTTTTTTATCTTTTTGTTTGATGATACAGTGGATGCGTTTAAAAGGGCCCTGCTCGAGCCGACTATCGTCAACGCGAACATGGTTTAAAAGCTTGTTGTTTCATCCAACGCAATGTTTGATAAATAGGCAACGTGAAAAAAGAATCTTCTGAACACTCGGTTGACATTAAGTAACGGCTATTACCTACGCCGTCGTTCATTCGAATATTTTACAACACTTATTCCAGTTAAACTAAAACGGGTATATTGAGTTAGACAACTTACATTTATGTCTGCAAAGTGTTTACCAACAACGTCAGTTTAATATTCATGCCTTTCAGGCGCCGTATAATTCTTGGAACACCGTGATTTAGACATAAAATCCAAGTAGGTATAGTTGAAACCAGAAATCAGAAACGTTTATTACAAATAGACCATCCACCAGATATCGAAACGTCAAAATATCGGTCAATCAAAAAAATGAAGCTAAATTGCACGTTCTAAAGCTTAGATCTTTAAGGAGAAGAACGTGCAAGAAACTCCATGGACACTTTTAAATCATATTATGAGTTACATAAACTCTTGGTTACATATTTCTTGTCGCTTCTATTATGTGAGCACAGTGAAGATATAGCATAATCAGCCTTTTAATGCTCCCACTGCTGGGACTCAGGCCTTCTCTCTAGGAGAGGGAATGGACCGTAATCCACCACGCGGGCCCAGTGCGTGTTGGTGAATGTCACATGTCTTCGAATTTTTGGTTCTAGGATATGCGTTGTGGATGTTTCCTCACTATGTTTTCATTCACCGTTTTGAGAGCAGTGGTGATGAAATAAATTACACAAAGTAATGCGACTGGTTGGGTTTGAACTCGCGACCTACAACTCGTAAGTAGGGGCTTTTACCACTCAACCACCACTGCTCCAATGAAGATAAATAAGAAATAAAATATTTTTTTTTACAAAAAAAAACAAAATACCTACAACCGACTTCAACGTAAATAAAAAAATATAATAAAGTGCAAAATAACTTTAATTTGTGAAGTCGTTGTTTCTATAACAGTTATGTCTCTTCGTTATTTAACACCGACTTCCGAAATTAAAGTTTTTTTTGCACTTTTTTGTGTTTTTTTTTTACATTGTAGTCGGTTGTATTTTTTATTTTTGTTAAAAGCTTTTTATTTTACACTTTAGTTGTGGTACTACAACTAAAAAGTACCCCTCACCCAAACATAAATAGTTTACAAATTCTATGGTAAGGTTTAAAACATTGAATAACAATTCCAATAAGCCAAGCTCAGGCCTACCTTCTGGCTTCATGAACGTTCGATATATACCCCAAATGCAATATATACAAAGCAATTTTACATGTCACGACAGTTCTGCTGTGACCATATGAAGAGTTCCGTTCCATATCTTCGAAGTTCATCATCAGTTTATAACAATATTGCTATGGGACCAACTTGAAAGCAGAAACGTAAAAAAAAATATTAAAATCAGTCCACAATATTGATCTAGAAGTCGGTGCTCGTATATTTAAAAAAAGATATATATTCTTCGCCGGAATCCTCCTCAATCTCCTTCTTTTTGAATTCAGTAAAAAAAAATTAGCTAATTAGAAAATAGAAATTGAATTAAGCCGCTGGCAGCTAAGAGATGACCAATCTCAACTAACGGCGCCCGTTCACGAGCATGACGCGTACGTCAGCCTCACTCAGGTCGACCATTGAAGGAAACTGAATCTCCATCGTCGACCACATCATCGCTTACCATCAGGTGAGATGGTGGTCAAACGCGAGCCTATCAAATAATAAAAAAACATTTGTTTCACTTTGTGATATTGTAACAGCCACCAATGTGCTCTTTCGTCTAGAGACCAAGTCTATATTAGTCAATACCAGACTGCTAAGTTTAGACAGAAAATGTGGCAGACAGCATAAAATTGTACCTGATCAATAATAAAACAGGCTGGGTAAACACACGAATATAGACACACGAGACACGACACGAGATAGAGTGCATTTTCTTTTAGAAACATTTCATGCCACTCCAGATTAAGGTTGGTTCCAAACATATGGTTTTAAAACAAAACTAATAATATAATAATAATAATATTCCACAACTACCACACAACGCCGTCTAGTCCCAAGCTAAGCAGAGCTTGTGTTATGGGTGCTAGACAACTGATAAACATACTTATATATTTCTAAATACATACTTATTATAGATAAATTACACCCAGACACAGAACAAATGATTATATGCTCATCACACAAACATTTGTCCTGGGTGGGAATCGAACCCACGACCTTCGGCATAGCAGTCAGGGTCACTAACCACTAGACCAAGAGGCCAGTCAAACTGTTAGAAGAGAGCGGTTTGGTTGATATTTTACTGTGTATTAAAGTTACGTTTCAGTTAGGTATATCTTTTTCTTAGTCACACACTCTTGACAGAGTGGTCTTGGTCTATTTCGGTCCGGTCTAACTTGCGCCACCGCTTCTCTCGTGGTGAGACGCCATGCAGCTCTGTGTTTGGCGGATTAGGAGTTATTATTGATGCTGGAGTGTCTCACAAGATTGATGAGGTCCGTTCACCTTGTTGCCCACGGGATCTTTAGCCGTTAACTTTCTCTTGCACCACCAATCATTCCGTCGATTTCATATTTGCATAGATAACGTATCTGTTTTTGATACTCAGTTATTTCGGGATCGAAGCATTCGTTCGGTTGATCCCAAGCACACGTCTCCAGCACCATATTCCCAGTAGGTACGTCATTTTTGCGACAATTTTTTTGCGATATTGCGAGAAATTATAAGTTTGAATTCTCAATGTCACGGAATGTATGTGTTTTAGTTTTCTTTTGTATTTGTAATAGTGTACAATAAAGTATATAACAAATAAATAATAAATAAAGTTGGTTTACTTGGCTCTAGGGTATAACTTTTGCCCAAGCTTGTTAATCGATACGAACACGGCATGTTGTATTTACAATGTTACGTTTGGGTAACTTTTGACCTGATGTACAAGTACGTACATCAGGTCCAAACTTACCCAACCGTACTGTATTGAATTGATTATAAAATAATCGCGAAATCATTTTCTGTTGATTCTAAATTATGTAGGTACATGGTTATTTTAGCTTTATAATATTGTGTAACCAAAAACAGCTCCTGACTGTATGGTCATAGCGTTTTCATTTCAAAACCTCAACCTAAATATACGACGCAATGAAACAACACGACGAGCTATCAACTCTCTAATAATTTGCAGCTAGTTCACTCAATGCGTTTCGAAACTCAGTAGGTATAATCCTCAATGGTACACTAGCTCCCTTTCTGTCTTTAAACACATGCTATCGACTCGTGTCTGAAACAAACTAGACGAGACAGACCGACGGTCATCCAATTACATAAATCAACCTAGTGTGATTGCTTGTAGTATTCAATTCTGACGTAGCTTACACCTCTTTAAATCATCGCTAGTCAACCTAATTGCGTGCTTCGATGTTACACGTTGGTAATATAATTTAATACTATTAATGTAATACTCGATAGCTGATTGGAAACTGAACGAACGAGAACGGAAAAAAAGAAAAACAGTTTTATTTGAAGAGCTGGAGGTGAGAGTAAATAAAATTGAAGAGCATGGTTTGTAAAATTAAAATAACATTTTTACAACTTCTACTCCTGAAATTGAAAGAATCCAAGTAAAAGATGGATGTCTTATGCGTATATTTGACCTGATTCACTCTGATGCCCGTCTTGGTTGATTCATTGCATTTCTGAGAAGAATTCCTCAGCAATCAGTTCAGAATATTGGATTCGTTATCAATAAGACGATATGAAAATAAAAAGAGGAACTGACTGACTGACATATCAACCCACAGCCTACTAACTACTGGGACTGAGAACCTGAAATTTTAGGCAAAGCTTCCTTTTATGATGTAGGCGAGCACTAAGAAGGGTTATATGAAAATTCTAGCGCTCGAGCTCCCTTTCGGATAACCCTGGCCCCAGTAGGTTTCGACCCAGCTGGGCCCCTGCTGTTGCTGACAGCTGCTTGAGGCGCGCGGGAACAGTGCGCGCCCTCGACGACTTGGGCTCAGTCCGGACAGTTCCCGGACGGTCGGACAGCGAGCTACCCATTGCTCGCTGTCCGCAAGCCCGCGCCTACGGTGGCCGGAAATCGGGATCGAAGTTCCGGCGGCGGCTGCGGCGCTGTGAGCGCCGCCGTTGCCTGATGCGGTCGGCCTCCTCCTTCGCTAACATTACTGCTTCGCAGAAGTCGGCGACCGCTTGCCACTCCTCCTCGCTCCGGACCATGGCCTGCACCAAGGCCTGGCGCGAGAGATCGCTGCCACCGAACTTTTAAGGGGTGAAAAATTCACTTGTATGCAAAGTGTTATTCCTTGGACCAACATACTAGAAACAGCACAAATAGCAATCTAAGTAAATAATAAAGATTGTCATAATTTGTATCACCCATATGCGAATGTGAGTTTCTTCGTTACGCTTTCACGCTTTTACTACATGACCGGTCACCATATTTCGCATACCCATTGTCAGGGGTACCTACAGAAAAATTCATAGGAAAGTTGTCATCTAGAAAAAAAGTACTCTTCCTGAGTGACTAAATTAACAAGATCAAAGCCGCGGATATTAGCTAGGTAGGTTCCTTGTAATTTTAAGAACTAGTGGTTTGAACTTAAGAGAGTGTATTCGATTTGGCGTAAGTACAAAAATTGACATCCCCGCCTTTGGGTAGAGCGAGAGATAGCGTCAGACTCTTACTGACTAAAAAACCCACCCCGTTCTTTCTTGCCTTTCGTACTGGGGCCGAGCTTCCCTTTCGGATAACCCTGACACTGCCACGGTAAGTAAGTGCGTGGGCTCAGAATTAGAAACGTAATCTTTTGATACTATTATTTTATAATGTAGGTATGATTTAGAGTTTTGTGTTGAAAATTGTATAAAATTTTGTAACATTTTAGTTTTCCAAATGTGCGAAACGTCTCCAATTCAGAAGGGGCAAATATGCTTTCAAATGTCCGGATGTTTGTTATATTTTGGTGTAATCCGGATGTAAGGTATCGTGTTACCTTGCGTCTTGTGAAGGACATGTGACAGTCGCTCCATATAAAATACTTGTATTTATTATTTATAAAGCGCGAGCGGTAAATACCCACTCCAATAAAGTGTGAAAATGCTTAGGTCGATTGTATCGATTTTTTTTATTATTGTCCCTAGCCGTAATCATCCCGTTTCTGGGCAAAGACCCCACGTCCTCCCAAAAATTTTTCTCCCGCGCGTCTCGAACCAGTCCTTATGGTCGCATCTACATCATCTTACCACCACTTTCTGGACCGGCCTCAGCGGCATTTTCCCTCTGCAACAACCCATGCTTGTTTTCCGTACGTATTATAACTTCGTATTTTAATACTAAACAGAGATTTTATTAAAAAAAAAAAAACAAGGCCAGTGCGAGTCGGACTCTCGCACTGCCGGTTCCGTACAAACTTACCTATGAAAATAGTTCGAATCCCGAATTGAGTTACGAAGATTTTTCCGAATCGCCAAAAAAGTTGATACCTCCACGCGTTCCCGAGATAAAGGTTCTTGACAGACAGACAACAAAGTGATCCTATAAGGTTTCCGTTTTTCCTTTTGAGGTACCAAAAGCTAAAAAATCAATTATTATGAAACATAGAAAAAGTAAGTGTTTTCAATTTCTCATTACAGTTAGTTTACAAAAGTACCTACTGATTGGACCATGAAATACCTTTTGCTAGTATTTAGCCCCGGCCTTTAAGATATTTCCACAAGCTATATTTCACCTAGATGCATCAGAAGATAAGGAGATTTAGTCGACGGCAAAACGGTGATCTAACACTAACGCTATCATACACTAATCTGCAAATCCATCGACCATGACCTACAAAGCCAAACGTCGGGCGGTCGACCATAGATTTTCAACGATGTGGAATTAATGGAGAAGGTTTTAATTCAGCTTTTCTTTTATAAACGTTTTTGAACAAACAACCACATCCGTACTCACCATTCATACACGTTTACTCTAGCTATTACGAACGGGCAGCAGTCACCACGTACTTTACAGTCTTTTGTTTTATCCACCTAATATATCGTTCATCCTGTGCGTCCCGCATGAAATCACAGCGGCGACACTTGGGGAAGGCCTATGTCCAACAGTAGACGTATGTTGGCTGAAATGATGATAATGAGCTAATATATAAAAGAAGAAACTAACGGACAGGACTTTACTACTACACACAAGCACACGCACTCGCAAACTTTCGCCGTTATAATATTAGTGTTAACAAACATACCTATACACACAAGCACACACACTCGCAAACTTTCACCTTTATAATATTAGTGTAAACAAACATATACATACACAAGCACACACACTCGCAAACTTTCGCCTTTATAATATTAGTGTAAACAAACATATACACACACAAGCACACACAGTCGCAAACTTTCGCCTTTATAATATTAGTGTAAACAAAGGTGATTTTCTTAGAATTGAATTCTTCTCTTTACAACTGATTCGACAATTAACTCGACTTGTAAGGACTTCAGAACTCTTAAACCAACTTTTAGTGCAACTTGCAGCATCTATTCATTAATTCTTCCTTTCAAATACAATCGTAGAGTGTCGGAAACGGCAAAAGAAAAACTACAGGCAGCTTATTTACTTTCACAAAATCCATCAACGTGCATTGTATATCACTTATAATTGTAACATAAGTCTAAATTGTTTCTAAACGCTACCAATAATTTTTGTAAATTAGTTATAAGTAATATTTCTCACGTAAATGAATTCAAATTCTAATCAGGAATAAAGATATATTTTGTTTATATATAACCTATTGTTTATTTAATGTTATAGGGTAGATTATAGTAGACTGTATGTTGTTCTTTTTTATGATTAGGATTATGATGAAAGTAGGTACTTCTAGATACTTTTTTAAGTTTTATGTTGTAAATAAGTTAATTTTAAGACCGCGCTATAGCATTAGGTTGTAATGATAGTTGTAAGAGAGACAATAAATATAAAAAATAAATATATTTCAAATCTCAAAATAGGTTTTCTGTCAAGATTTCAAACACACCAACAAAGTATAAAGACCGTACTTCTGTATATAGCAGGTGTACGTACTACGAACACGTCGTGTGTGAGTCTAAAAATGCAAACGTAAACAAACTGTAGATATGAAAATGGAGCTATTCGTGAAGGTTAATCCATGAATGTCGGGCAACACCGGGCGGTCGAGCAGATCTACGAACTGCGTCACAATGGAATAATGAATTTGTACACTGAAAATAAATATGCTTTTCAATACTACTACATACTTCGGGTTGACCGCCCACTCCTCGCCCACATTTTATGCTATTTCCTCGTAAAGTAATATTGCAATTTATGTTAAGCAGATATAAAATACCAATTCAATATTAGATACAAATAGTGATTTTATTTTTATATTGTTAAAGTGATTCTGATTGTCAATGACTCGACATTACTATTAGTGTTGCCAGGCAGGTGTTCCGATTTGCGCGAGAAGTCTCGATTTTCAGGGGTCTAGTGACATATCAAGATTAGCCCTTCATCGGGACGCGAATAGGCCCGATTTTTCACCAACCTCCTTAGTTTGCGAGATCAATATTTAAACGGGCAAAACTCCGTCGTAGTCATAACCGCTTTTGACTATCAAACTTTTATGTTTATAAGTCTTGTATTTCTGTATGAATGGAGAAAAGAAATTTCTGAGGTATTAATTTATTTTTATTTAGAAGTTTTTGAATTTCGACCGTTTATTTTTTTGGCCATTCAGAAATCAGAAATCAGTAACGTTTATTTCAAATTGACCTATTATAGGCACTTTTTAATTTTCAAAATGTCGGTCTTTCAAAAAAGTGAAGCTAAATTGCACATTCTAAAGCGTAGATCTCTATAGAGAAGAATGTGCAAGAAACTTCATGGACACATTATAGCTGTTGTCCCGATTTAAATACCAAAATCTTGATTAATGTTATCTTCCATCCCGAATTATTACTCACTGGACTTGGCAACACTTTTTACTATGTATACAATCAACCAATTCCTGATCAAACGATAGGTACTGATGGTAGAAATTTATAGCGCCCAAAAATGTGTTTTCAAATGGAAACGCACACTGACACACATCCTCAAAGTTCCGGAGCCCCAGCATACAAAGCTCTTGTTAAGCAGTCACTTAAAATAATCCAGTTCCAGTTGAGCACACACCTGCACTTCCATTCAACCAAGTGATTCAGTTTCAATATTGGAGTCTATTGCACGAAAATAGGTATGCTGCGTTGCCCGTTCTCCAACTGAGACATATCTACCAACACTTATGTAACAAACGGTTCTGTTAAACTAGTGCTCCGATTGTTGTTTACAACGGGCGAATATTTGAGAGCTGTCAAGGTCATGCTAGCAGAACCACCCGGGTATTCGTAAACCAGTGAATCGGAACGCGGCTTTGTGTTCGTGTTCGTATTGTGCAGCCTTTGTAATGGAAACAGCACACAAAGTTAACGCCTCCGATGGCGATGGCTCTGTTTGACAATTGATCTATATATTTGTGACTGCATGATAAGTTAGCGCTTACCGCTTCAAATAAGACCAGCCCCCCTAGCCAAGTTACAACCGTTTCTCTGACATCGAACGCCTCGAGTTTGCCTCAATTGTTTTGTTCTGACCACGTGACTAAGCGTTGAGATGACATCATTCCCGTACATTTAAAGTTTTCTACTAGCGTTAACGATTGCAGATTATCAACTTGGCTCAGGCAGGGGTACAGGATCGACTTAGCGAAATATTGTGACGTCATAGCTGTCAAATTGAGCCAAGGTGAGTAAAACCAGATATTTTTTGTTTGTTGGATTTATTTACGAAGCATGAACGAAAAAAGTTTAGTAAAACATTTCTTCAATTCCGCTCATCTCCGCATAGCTTTGTGAAGTGTTGGAATAGTGGCGAACGGAAGAAGGCGAATTGTTGACAACAATGAAAATGAGAAAGAAAACCTTAGATATATTATCAATCTACTGCTAATGTTTTTTCTAAAATTTAAGAGAGGTTTGTTAACACTGAGATGGGTCTGTAGTTATTCACACTGGTTTTATCTCCAGATTTAAATACAGGTGTGACCACAGCCAGAAGAGAAAAAACTATCTATTATATAAACACCAACTTCCGAAATTAAAGTTATTTTGTACTTTTCAGGGGTTTTTAGATTGAAGTCGATTTATTTTTTTGTTGGAAAAAGTTTTTTTATTAGTTATCAAAGAGCCTACCTTTGTCATTATCACTAGTGGTGTTCTTTTCCTTTTCTGTTGACATGTATAGAAGTTTCGTAATTAATTAAAATAAGCGAAAATAGACGCTCGCTTACGCGTGATTATTTTTTCACTTTGTTCCACAGTATCATATTGAGTAGGTATTTAACTGTTTGTCAAGTTTTTATAAAAACGGTAAGTACTCTAATGTTATAGAACTATTTTTTTAGAATGATTTTCGCATGTTAGAATAAAGTACTTATTAACTATATATATATACATAAACTGCGTTTTTAAAATGAACTGTCCTTTTCAATGTCACTATTATATAAAATGTTGAAGAATAAAAGGCTATCAAGAAAAATGTAATAAGAACTGTTAATTTTCTTTGTGTATTTACTTTTCATATAAAAAGCACTCCGGCCGGCTACAGTTTATATTTCTTGGTCTTTTCTCGGACTAATAGTTTCTGTGTAAAAAGAGCACTTACTTAGCGACTACAAACAAACTCAGTAAATGTTATGTAGTAATATAGGTAGCCGGATGTCGAAATGTCACATCGACCTATAAAAGACAGTTCAGCCCCGGTATGAAGGCACGAAGGAACGGGTGGGTTTTTAGTCAGTATGAGTCTGACACTATCTACTGCTCCGCCCAAGAGCGGGTGTTGTCATTGGATGATTTTTCCCAACGAAAAAAAAAAAGTACTTACACCCTAAAGTAACATCCTCATTTATAAACGAAACCTTGTAGTCTCTACCAAATTAATGTACCTATTGCCGTCAAAATGGTACAAGTTTACAAAGTTTTAACTTAATAGACAAAGGCGAAATTGACCAAGATAAGTTTCCGAGAATCCATCTTAACGTAAAAACAAGTGAAGCTAAATAAAAACCCCGCTTGTCATTAAATGATTTTCCCACCATCAAAAAAAACCTATAGAAGACGACTATAAGTGATAATAATAAAGCTCGTCAAAACAAAATGTATTTCATAAGAAGACCCTTCCTAATCCGTTTAAAGTAAACAAGAGCATGGCTTAATAATTTGTGGTTTTATCCAACGCAATTCGACAAAATGTTTGATAAAGAGGTAACGTGAAAAAAGAGATAATACCTGAACGCTCTGTTAAAATTCGCTAAGTATTTTCACATTTTCGAATATTTTACAAAGCTTGTTCCCAGAATTACGTATTTCTTTTAAAGCCTTAAAAGTTTTTGGAAAAACTATTCATAATTGAGAATCTCGATTTTTATAAAATAATATTAGTTTATAATTACTTTTTGATTTATGTGTAGATAACTTATGAAAGATCAAAGTTTACGTAACATTATAGTTTTTCAGAAAACTTAACTGGAGTAGCTTTACACAAAATGTTTTAATTTAAATATACACATACCTAGATAATAATCACAAGATAAGTATCTGTTTTCCAAAAAATCTAGAGAAATGTAATGACGTCGCAATCACGTAAGGGCGGTTGTATGGAAATCCCGTAATATGTTCTAAGTACTTCCCGCGCATGTCTCTTCGATTGCCTTGCATTGTTCCATTTCTAGTGTAGGGCAAAGTTTATCAATTATTCAAGTCAGTTTACCGTCTCAGTTTCTAGCTCTTTGACTTCTATTTTTGGAAAATCTTCATGGATACCCATCTGGAAAGAGCGAAGGGTTATGTCGGCTTCCTACCGATTAAACCATCTCAGTTACTATAGTTATCATAAGTGAGGGGCCCGGGATGTAGATAAATAAATTGATCGCTCTCCTTGTTTTTTATGGCTCCTGCTTATTTCCCCGCTCTTGGGCGGAGCGGGAGATAGTGTCAGACTCTTACTGACTAAAAGACCCACCCCGTTCCCTCTAGCCTTCATACCGGGGCTCGAGCTGTCTTTCGAAACTAACCCTGGCCCCAGTGGGCTTCGACCCAGCTGGGTCCCTGCTGTTGCTGACAACTCCTTGAGGCGCGCGGGAACAGTGCGTGCCGTCGACGACTTGGGCTTGGTCCGGACAGTTACCGGACGGCCGGACAGCGAGCTACCCATTGCTCACTGTCCGCAAGCCCGCGCCTACGGTGGCCGGAAATCGGGATCAGAATCCCGGCGGCGGCGGCGAAAACGCCGTTGCCTGATGCGGTCGGCGTCCTCCTTTGCGAGCATAACTGTTTCGCAGAAGTCGGCGACGGCTTACCACTTCTCCGCGCTCCGGACCATGGCCTCAACCTCAACCAAGGCCCCGCCGCCGATCGCCCCCACGAGGGCACGGCGATGCTCCGCCCAAGCAGGGCACACCTCGACTGTGTGCTCCACCGTGTCCTCCGGGCGTTCCGCACAGATGGCGACACCCGGGCGTCTCTTCCGCTCGAGTACCTCCCGAACGTGCCATGTCCGGTGAGGACCTGCGTCATGCGGAAGGTAAGGACGCCGTGAGTTCCAGCCACGCCTCAAAGAGGGGACTTACCGTGTTCGCTCCCTTGATTGACCTAGCACTTGCCTGTCACTACAAACGTCGGTCGTGGGTCTACATTGCCTAAAACGTTAAGTGGATATAGGATAACATAATCACATCACATCTGGGACATAATCCTTATTTGACTAGCTACATTTTAGCGGCAAATAATACCAAGATTCTGTGGAGTGGCCCCAATGATACGACAGTGAAGTAGTACGTGCCAAATCGACTAATAGCCAGGCTTTACGCTTAATGGAAATCATGAACCTATGTTAATTTACTCGCTTCAGCTTTGCAAATTTGATTTCTGTCGGGAATGCGGGAGTAGGTTATTAATTTAGGCCCGTCAGTCGTACTATGAATTTCATGAGGTTAGTTTTTGAAGCTTGGATAGTTAGTAAGCAATCCCGCCGGAGACGCCTGGATGCACCGAGAGTCACAGAGCGTTTCCCGGCCTTCATTAGCACGGGAGGGTGAGCAATGTGTAGCTCGCTCTCCAGTAAGGACTATAGCCCGGGTCGACTTCGCGTTGTATTCTACGAGTGCCTCAAAGAGATTTCAGTGAGATTGACTGGGCCAGTTAGGGCCGATGCCTGGCAGAGCGGCGGTTTGTTCGAAAGAGCTGCCGTGGACCTCGCAAAGGGCATCTAATAGTACCCTTTTTTTTATGGTGGGAAAAAATCATCCAATGACAACCCCTGCTCTTGGGCGAAGCGGGAGATAATGTCAGCCTTTTACTGACTAAAAGACCCACCCCGTTCCTTCTAGTCTTCATACCGGGGCTCGAGCGCCTTTTCGGATAACCCTGGCCCCAGTAGGCTTCGACCCGTCTGGGTCCCTGCTGTTGCTGACAACGCGAACGCGCGGGAACAGTGCGCGCCGTCGACGACTTGGGCTTGGTCCGGACAGTTACCGGACGGTCGGACAGCGAGCTACCCATTGGTCACTGTCCGCAAGCCCGCGCCTACGGTGGCCGGAAATCGGGATCGGAATCCCGGCGGCGGCGGCGGCGATAACGCCGTTGCCTGATGCGTTCGGCCTCCTCCTTTGCGAGCATTACTGCTTCGCAGATGTCGGCGACCGCCTGCCACTCCTCCTCGCTCCAGACCATGGCCTCAACCAAGGCCCGGCGCGAGAGGTCTCCGCCGCCGATCGCCCCCACGAGGGCACGGCGATGCTCCGCCCAAGCAGGGCAAATGGAAATGCTCCACGAAATTCCACCGGCTGTCGAGGACGAGTCCCAGGTTCTTCTGATAGTACCCTGGCCCTGTGGGTTTTTGCCAGAAAAAGACTGACTTTACACTTGTGCGTGTAGAGAAACTACTTGATGACTTCCCACGTAAAAAAAGGAATGGCAAGCAGGTAATATCCTGAAATAAGGAATATTATAGGAAATTCTTCCATTTCTACTGAAAAGAAAAGTTAAAGACTTGTGTGAAGTCACGTACTAACTCTTCTTAGGAGAGAGAATGAGCCGTAATCTACCAAGCGGGCCCCATGCGGGCCCCATGCTGTTTGATGGATGTCACATGTCTTCGATTTTGTCGTACTAGGACAGTTTCCTCACGATGGTTTTCCTTCATCGTTTAGAAAGTAGATAATTGTGATATGAAAGTAGGTAATCGTGACATGAAATTGCGCAAAGTAATGCGCCTGGCTGGGTTTAACCCGTGACCTACTAATCGTAAGTCGGAGCCGTTATTACTGGGTCACCCCTGCTTTTTTCAGTGTAAGTCAATGCCAGAATTCCCTTTAATATTCTAAGTATGTATTGATTCTTGTTTTTATTTCTGTTCTGTTTGTCTATATATTAAGTTGCACCTACCATGTTATGTTTTTGTACCACCCTAAGGTCGATTGGTAGAAAATTCCTAAAGTATTAAGTCCACCTTTGTACAGTGTTACTTACTAGTGTATAAAGTTTTAAATCCAAACGACAATGAGAGGAAACGTCGGTGTTTTCTGGATAAAGCCCGACAGTGTACCATCAGTTGCCATTTGCGAGGGCCACCGCTCATTGTACGAGCATTAGACTAATCTACACTAATAGAATAAAGAGGTTAAGTTTGTTTTTTTTTTCGTTTGTAGGAGGTAATCTCTAAAAGTACTGGCCCGAGTGCGAAAATTTTTTCATCGATAGAAAGCTGCTTTATTCCTGAGCGACATAGGCTATATTTTGTATACGTGGGCAAAACCGCGGGCAAAAGCTTGTTTATTTATTTATGTACACATACAAACACTTAAAAAAAAATAACAAATACAGAAAGAAGAGTACAAAAGTACTGCTTATATCAAATGAAATTTCTTCCAGCAGACCTGCGACAGGAGAGTTGGATCAGAGATACACACAGAGATACACAGTATATAAAAATGAGTCAGAAAATTAAAAATATACTATATTATCTATATATAATATATCAAAACCAGTAAATTAAATACAAAATAGATACAATACATATTAAATTATAAAAGTGCATATATTTATAATATCTATAAAATATAACTTTACGAGATGGTTGAGAGGTAATAAAGAACATTTTCTTTGACTAGCTTTTTGAAGACAGATATATTTTTAGCGTCACGGATGTTAGCTGGAAGTGAGTTCCACAGTCGAACTGCATGAAAAGAGAAGGAGTTGAAATAGAAATGAGTATTATGGGATGGAAAATTAAGATGGTATTTAAGGTGGGATCTGCATGGGGCGTCGGCAGGGCGAGTGAACAAAAAACGATTACGCAAGTAGCCAGGGTACGCAGGATCGAAAAGGATGTTGTACAGGAGACATAATACCCGAGTGTTCCTACGAAGACGGATAGGGAGCCACTTGAGATCCTTTCGGAATTGAGAGACATGGTCGACTGGTCGTATTTTCTTAGGCGGAAAACAAAACGAATGCACAGGTTTTGCAAGCGCTCAAGCTTATTAATAGCTCCTCAGTGGCATCGAGGTAACAGGCATCCGCATAAGCAATGATCGGCTGAATCAAAGTTTGAGCTAAATATATTTTGGTTTTGAAGGGCAAGAAACTTTGAAGGGATTTAAGGATGTGGAAGGAAAAGAGTACTTTACGGCCAACCTCATTTACCTCATTACCTCATTTTGTATAAATCCAGATTAAAGGCGCTTTCAATTTAGACGTTTCATATCGGAGCGCTGCTACACGTTTCCCGTGTCGCAGCCGGCCGGTTGCAGTACGTCAGAAGTCAGACAACAAGCGCCTAAATTAAAAACGCGCTACTCAACACCAAATTGAACACGTGGTGCTTGTGACGTTGCCGTCTAATTGTCGACCATTCGCGGCACCGGAGCTGCACGGTTGCCGCACCGCGTGCTTCGTATGAAAACTACGATCTTCCGTACGCAGCGCGACTAAGGCCGTGTTCCCACTATGTCGTAACGGTTAATTTATCGTCGGCAGACTTTCGTCTATACGACAGAAAAATGCAACAATGACTCCGTCACGGTTGACAATTGACAATTTTCTATCGTTTTAAGACTGTCGTCCTAGCCATTCCCACTATCATGTACAATCTGTTACTACTACAAAAAAATGTCGTAGACGACAGAAAATCGTGTCGTCCAATATGTGAACACCTTCATTTATATATGAGCCACGTCACTTATTTAATAACTACTTACACGATTATCTGTTGTCACGACCAAGTGCGCACCGCATCGACACCGCATCAAGCCGTCATTAAACGCATAAATTGAGCGCCCATAATGTATAAACTGCACTGATATCCTTAATTCTTTCCAAAGGTTTTGCCAAACAATTTCTTAGAACCAGACTCATTTGAAAGCGTAACTATTACTATATTATACTATGGTATTTGCATTGTGAGTCCAACGAGATCGCATTATTTTTCTGCAAGCAAGGTAGTTTGACTTAGTTTGAAATAACATTATTTTTGGTACAGAAAAAACCACTTCCCGAAAGAAATACTTTCCGATTTGTACTACAACGAGTGTCGCCGCTGGTCTCACACCCTTTAACTCCGCTACAGGCAATAAACCAATACCAACGCGCATTACGCAACTAACAGACCACACAAACTTAGATCGCAAGTTTGCTATTGGTAGTTGAACTATGAGCATCGCCCTACTTTGTGGCACGCCCAAAAGGCTATTCTAACTTCTTTCAACTGTTCTGTGGGTTTTTGGGAATATCAACAAACCAAATTTTGAATACTGTGTATTATGTCCAATTGTCGAAGTATGATGAGAGTACCTTGGTTTTAAATTTTGTTCTCATTTAAGTGAAATGTAAATTTCTTTATGAGCAATTAATATCTTTAACCAGAAATAAAGCTTCTATTTTCGCAAACAGGATAATTTTGTTTAAAGTTTAAAATATACACAAATGTTTTTTTACACCACCTGCTCGATAATGTAGTTTTACACGTCATATAAACCTCACTTAAAGCAAGTCATTATATGCCTAGGGAGATAATGCAGTATGGCCGATCCCTAGGGAATAATGAGATTTGAATTTGGAGCATCAAGAATCGTCAACATTGTGAATTAAAATGTAGGCGCATTGAACAAGTTGACTCGAAATTCAAACCAAAGAGTATGTAATCACTATGATTCAAACTGGCCACTAACAAAAAAAAGAAAATAGAATAAAACGTGCGTACTGACGACACGGGAGCATTGTAGAAAATTGAAACTATAGAATCTTGGAGTAGTGAATTTTGTTTGTTTGATGAACTTGTAAATATAATACTTATATTTCTCTAATATATGATTTGGTCGACCAAATTGTCTTTTAATTATCTCACAGATGGTGTAAAAAGTAGAGTATGCAACACGGGGATAAAGCTGTCTTTGTCTTGGGCGGCTTAAATTCCTCACTTCACTCAGGTTTCTTTATTAACTCCCTCGCAATGCTCGGGAGTTAATTTTATAAATCCCTCACTATCGTTCGGGATTAAAATCAGCAACCTTCGTTTCGTTCGGAATTCAACATGCCGCCCGCGACTTAAAGACACTGCTTTATCCCCTAGTCACATAAACTACTATTATTTTAATAAAATAAAACTGTTTTATTTGAGTTTTTCAACGGAATAACTGGAACCAGACGCTGCTGCAGTGCTAAACCGTGTTTATCATTTTGTGTTTTCGCGTAGTCAGACGTTGTATGTACCAACCGTAACACTGTAATAACGTGTAATTATGACTTTTCTTTTTGTTTTGCTCTTGTTTCTCCAGTAACTTTGTTTATTTCAGCATTCTGAAAATCATGTTTCATACTTTTTCAGCGTCGTTTTTTAGGGTGAAAAACGGAACCCTTATGGATTCATCATGTCTGTCTGTCCGTCCGTATATCACAGCCACTTTTTTCCGAAACTATAACCGCATTAAGATTTTCACACAAAAGTAGAAAAAAAAAAACAATAAATTTTGGAGGTTCCCTCATACCTGCTTACAACTGAAACTCAAAAAATGTTTTTTCATCAAACCCATACGTGTGGAGTATTCGGGGATAGGTCTTCAAAAATGATATTGAGCCTTCTAATATATTTTTTTTCTAAACTGAATAGTTTGCGCGAGAGACATTTTCAAAGTGTTAAAATGTGTGTTCGTGTAGCTTCTAAAAGAAGAGAATGACAAAACTAAAAAAATATATATGATGTACATTACCATGCAAATCTCCACCGAAAATTGGTTTGAACGAGATCTAGTAAGTAGTTTTTTTTTAATACGTCATAAATCTAAAAAAAAATCACTTTTATTAAAACATCGATCAAAGTTACAACGAACTACAAGAACTTTTATATTATGTTACTTGCTGCTACGAAACCCTTCATGGGCGAGGCTGTGCTATCACTTGACCGCTTTTTTTTATTTATTATTTATTTATGTGTGTGTGTGTATGTTTTTGTCGTAGTTGGATTTTAGTTTTTTACTTTTTTGTTAGAAATCCATATTTGTAGTTAAACCTGAAAGTTTTACTAAAAATAAGGTTTTCTAACACCAGTCTAGTATTTTTATGTAAAGAATTTAGGTACAAAATTTCAAAACTGTATTATGAAAAATCACAAAAGTTATATGCCAGTTATGGTACCTGGTTGGCGACATAATACATGGTCGCCGGGCCACCCGGGCGACTGAGGAGTTGTTTTGCTTCCGCACCCAGTTGTGCGCTGGCGCCTCATGCCCGCTATGACCTGCCGTGACCTGTTTTGTACTTAGTGTCGGTGGTATCCAACTTGTCACCTTTTATTATTCCTTTACTTTTTAGGAAAAATTATAACATGGTGTAAAAATTATTGGAATCGGTTCAGTTACTGATTCTGAACAAACTATAGGTATTCAGGTTTCGCTTATACTAAAAATAATGTTGTATAACTTGAGAAAGAAAGAATTGAAAGTTTTTAACATTTCAAATTACAATTCAAAAACAAAACTTTCAATACTTTACGATATTTTTTTTTTTTTCGAGTAAACAAGCGATTATTATTTATCGATAGAACAAAAGAGATTAGATATTGATTAACAGTAAAATCTTGAATAAGTGAAACTATACCGCATTTCAGAATCCTTAAAGAACACTATTGACAACGAATCTTATATGAAAAACAATGAACAAGTCCCAGACAAGTAGATACTAATATCGTCTTGTTTAATTACGACAATATTCCATAAAGATCATAAGCAAAAGCATAAGCGACTTACGATTTATATGTTACTTATAAAATATTGTCTTAGTACTTATAATTTGCCTTTTATTTTTTATTTATGAGAAACTTATTCATCATCAATGATAATGATATATCAGCCGGAAGACGTCCTCTGCTGGACCTAATAACTCCCGCGAAGAACTATTTAGCGCGACCTGGATCCAACAGCTTCCTGCTAATTTTGCAAGATCATCAGTCTACCTTGTGACAATTCTACCCTGTGCCACTCCGTGATATATTATTTCTATGTACACTACTTAAATTTAATTAAAGTTTAATAGCAGGAACAATTAGCAATTGATTAATTGTTAATTGAAAAACTGACAGTTAACAATTATTTAATTGTTAATTTTAATGTCACAGATAACAATTAATCAATTGTTAATTGTTACTTCACAATTAACAATTAATTAGTTGTTATTTTTAATTGTACCTTGCAATTTTTGCCCAACACTGTTACAGGTTCAAACCTAGCCAGGCGCATTAGGTACTCTGTGTTCTTTCATCACCACTACTGTCAAAACGGTGAAGGCAAACATCATGACTGGCATGTCCTAGGACCAAAAGTTCGACGACGTGTGACATATTGATCGATGTCACACGTCTTCGAATTTTTACACCGCACTTGGCCCCCATGTTGGATTACGGCACCTTCCCTCTACTAGAGAGGAGGCCCGAGTCCCAGCAGTGGGAACATTACAAGGCCTATAGATCAATACGTAACTACAACGTCGCCAACTAATGAATAAACTAATTGTGAATGGCGGGCTCGTTGCCTTCAGATGTCACTAACTTGGAGTTCTAATGAAAAATGCGGTCAATGTCGTATGGACCCGAGGTCTTCATCCGTTTGTTATGCATGACCGCCGACAAACTCCCCTCTGGAGCCTGATCGCGTTTTCATTCATTTTAAATACGTTAACTGAAATACAATAAGATAACATTTATCATTTCATTAGATGAGTGAATGTATTTATTAAATCAAAATATTGCTCTATCAAGTAAGTAAAATATCATTTTTAACCACGTCAAAGCCAGTTTTCAGTTCAGTTGAAATTCTAATAAATGTTTTAACATAACATTATGTTTAACTTTAATTGACTGAATTTGAAAGCGATTTAAAGAAAAAAGTAAAACGTTGAAATGACCTTAATGTTCGTTTCAGAATGTATTTCTTTAAGATCTGCATTACGTAACCTTCTATTATTGAGTAATTAGTGACAAATGAATGCTCACTTTTCTTGCAATATCTTAGAAACAGTGCACGTAATCAATTTACCGCTTCGCTTCCAAGACGCGAAAAAGTGTGAAAATAAAAATTTTGCTGGACCGAGACCAAAGTCCAATAATTGCAGTACCATGGGGTCAGACCCCGCACGTAACGTCATAGGTGATTGCATTCCAGTGACGAAGCGTTCGCCCGAAGTCAGAACAAACATTCAATCAGAGTAATGCAATTATTGCATGGCGCCGCCGGCATAACAAAAAGTTGTCCCCAATTAACTTACTCACTCTTTTTACGGAGATAACATCTCTTACAATTACAAATGTTTGCTTTTCAAAAGAAAAAAATACTCAGTACTTTTAAAGATTATATTTTCAGGCGTCAATGTTTGAATTTAAATGCAATAAAAGAAAACTATTTGAGTTCTGTATTGGAACAACGAATACAAACACCGTTTGGTATGGCAAAATTTTCAAATATTTTAGCATTGGTAAGCAAATACACGAACCATCACGACTGATGGTTCAGTCACAATTTTAATAAATTTGGTCAACATGCTAATTTGGAATGTAAGAATTTATTGATTATTCGAACATTTTCAAAACGTTTCAACATGATTGGTCGAAACCGGTTTATTTATTACGGCATTCCAACGAATATAATAATTCATTCAACGAATTTAATATTATATATCATCACAACGAACCATTTCCGTAAAGCACTTACAAAAATTGCCTATCTACCATAAATAATAAAATAAAAACATTAATAAAATAATTAATCATGCAATTGATTTTATCAGTTTATGAGTCGGTGCAAAAGATAATTACGTTTAAAGGATTTTATTTCTCGTAGAAAACTAATCACATGTGAAACATGGTAGGTATATAATAGCCCTTACTAATAAGATTTTCGTCGTTCATATTTTTTAGCTGTGTAGTTTTGTTAAGTAGGTATTTCAATAATGCATTCAAAAGTAGTTGGCTGCTAGTGTACTATACTAGCAGCCAAGGTAGGGTAGGGTCGAAGCAACGCGGACCACCGGCCGGCCACAACCACAAAATTTCGCCACAATTTCCTGCAGTTTTCATACGTTTTATATTGACTCGCCGCACACGGTTGACGCCGGTGGCCGCTACACGCCACAAATTTCGGCTGTTCGCTTTTTGTGGCCTGCACTAGCCACTAAGCGCCGATACAAAACGTCGCCGTACGCCACTCGCGCATCTTAACCTTCTTCCTCAGAGTCCTTTATGATACTGCGTGTATGGGTTAAAAAAAGTAGCAACCACCGGCCACATGTGGATTCTGGCCGCTCCTAGCTTCTCGTGGCGGCGTTTGTGGCTGTGCTATTGTAGGCTTGTTAAGGACCAGCTCGGGTCGACGGCGGCCACCGGAGGGTCGGCTGGGGAGCTACCCATGGCGTGCCGATCACTAAAAACTACGGCCACCACTTCTACTGCTAATATGGTTGGCCCACTGCCACTTCAGCTTACGTATACTGTGAGCTGATTGTGGCCGTCTTTGATTCTTTGCCGGATAATCTCGTTGGATAAGAATATGTGCTGTAGCACATGCACGTAGATCTGACGTCACGCAAATCTTACATCGTTATGTACATGCTAACTGTACGCGATTTTAGCACATATTTATACAACAATATGTGAACAACCATCGGGCAGTTACCTCGTCTCGAGCTAGCCCGCACTGCCTGTAGTTTTGAACTCATCCCTAAATAATCATATTCGAACCCGACTGTCCCTAGCTATCCTCCCC
This sequence comes from Mythimna ferrago, assembly GCA_910589285.2. Taxonomy (NCBI): domain Eukaryota; kingdom Metazoa; phylum Arthropoda; class Insecta; order Lepidoptera; family Noctuidae; genus Mythimna; species Mythimna ferrago. The sequence continues at coordinate 18,139,989 of OU342673.1, read as the reverse complement.
ACAGCGACACCCTAACTCAAATTTCGTGCTGCACTGGGGGCGTTTTTAGCGTGTAGCCACTTAGTTTTTAAGTGGCAAGTCCTAGCTGGAGGCTTTAATTTATTAAGGCCGCTTAGGCAAGTCCGATTAAGTAGACGACGACCTCATAAGTAAACCTGCAAGAGGATATTTATAAAACAAAAAAATCGAGCAGTTGTCAACCAGACATAACATCCATCCGGTGCTAGGATTGTCTCTTTTTAATTGAAGATATCGTGACTGCACCTGTACTGCATGTAGGGTTTATCAGCTAGTGATCATCATTCTTGAATAGTATAGGGTACTTACCATCGGTCGGCGTGGTCTGCTGGCTAGAGTTGATGCGGGGTCGCTCCTCACCAGCCGCGATGTGCTTGGCGGTGCGCCGCGCCACCGGCCGCAGATCAGCCTCCACGTCGCTCGCCTCTTCCTCTTCATAGGTGTATTCCATTTCTGTAACACAGTGACCTGTTAGTACTACGCTTTAGAATCTGTTTTTTGAGGAATTTAATTCAGAAATTATTTCGTATATCTAATTAATTATACACGTTAGAAAGGCCTTTTTCACATGTTTTGACATTGCAAGCGCTAAATTCGCAAAGTGTAGTTTTTGCTATAACATAACAACATGCTTTTTCCCATTTTTTATGTTCGCTTCCTATGCATATTTGATTAAGTGATAAGATACTTCACACAAGATTACATGTATGTTTACTAACCACTACTTCAGTTATATTTATGTTTCGACCTCTTTGGATCATCAATTGAATAAACAAAATTGGTACGAGTAGTAGTAGCGCTGCAACTTTTTTTTCCCAACCTTTTTTAGTTCCGTATCTCAAAAGGAAAAAACGTAACTCTTATAGGATCACTTTGTTGTCCGTCCGTCTGTCTGTCTGTCAAAACCCTTTATCTCGACAATGCGTGGAGGTATCGAATTGATATTATAAACCATATACTCAGGTTAGCGGTCCCTTTAAGCTAAAAATGAAACTTCTAAGTTAACGAATAAAAAAATACGGCCGTTTATGTCGCAAAAAAACGTATATTTTGATACTCTCAAAGATCGGAATTCATAGGGTACTTCCCGTTGACCCAGAATCCTGAAATTTGGCAAATTAAATAAATAAAAGTAAATTTGTAGTTCCCTACGTTAAAAAAAAAAACTTTTATGCAATTCGGAAAAATCTTCGAGTCTCCATTCGGGAATTGTAGTTTATACGGAACCCTCAGAGCGCAAGTCCGACTCGCACTTGCCCAGTTTTTTCGATATAGGAAATCATCAAATGACTTCTACCACTTTAAGGTGGAGCGACAGAACGTGTCAGATTCTGTCTAAAACCCATCTATGTCCTTCATTTTTCATGACAACGTACTAGTTTTGCACCATAACTTCACATTCGCAAAAAGCTTAGTTATTAGTTCAATCGCAAAACAAAGCTCCACTAGCGTTGCACAGTTTCGATGGCAAAGACGGTTCATATATGTATGGGTCATAAAATAATTGATAAATATATATTTTGTTGTCGCTAGTCGGGTACTGGGCATGAACAATGAAAAGTCAACAATATTAACGTATTTACAACGACTCGGGAGGCGGGTAGTGGGTACACGATCCAATTATTGTATTTTCTTGGCACCAAAAGTGTTAAAGCTTTTAATAACGAGAATACCTAATTGCCAGCTAGTTCCTGGCTGGCACTTGAGGACTGGTAGACTTATTGGCAATCAGAGTAATGCAATGATTGCCAGTGCTCCGCCGCATCGGCTGTCAAAGACGTATTTGGAACAAAAAGCCCAATATACCCTATCCTTTATAAAGGCCCGCTGATGGATTAGTTTGGAGCACTACGTCATGAAATCAAGAGAAATGGATAGTGCTATTAGTTCTATGGAGAACCAATTCCATTATCCATTTATCTACACTATAAAGAGGGAAAGTTTGTTTTTTTTATGTTTTTTTGTTTGTAGGTGGTAATCTCTTAAAGTACTGGTCCGATTGCTAAAATTCTTTCACCGATAGAAAGCTGCTTTATTCCTGAGTGACATTGGCTATATTTTATGTGCGCGGGCGAAGCTGCTGGCAAAAGCTAGTCCTCCGTATCTGTGTGTATCTATGCTGCGGTTTCTATTATTACTTCAATTCATTTGCTTTGCAGAATTGTGAGTTTTAGCAACTTAACAGATTATTTTACTAGGACCTCTTTAGGTAGTCTAGATCTCATGGCATACTGTTATTAATACATAAACTATATTTATTTATGTACACACAAACACTTAAAAATGAAAAAAAAAACACAAATACAGATAATAGATGGTTTATGTGAAGTTTGGTAGGGTAGAGTAGGGTAGAGTACTGTAGAGTAGAGTAGTGTAGAGTGGTGTAGAGTAGGGTAGGGTAGGGTAGGGTATGGTAAAGTAGGGTATAGTAGGGTGAAGTAGGGAAGAGCGGGAGCGAAGCCGCGCGGGCAAAAGCTAGTTTTTTTTATAATAATGTAAAAGAATAATCTATTACGCGAATAAGTCATTCTATTATTTCCAATCCCCAGAGTAACTAAACTGACTTAAAGAGCTGTATTTTTTTTTTACTTTTATTTCAAATTCATTAATTTGTTGTTCGTTACACAAGTGTACTAGTAACTTTTTGTTCGTTATTATCAGAAGCGTAACAATAGAAAAAGAATAAGATAATTTATTATATAAGACGTACATTTATATGGATATTTTTTTATTTACAATTAAATACTATAATTAATTTAAATCAAAAAGTAAAATAAAACCCTACGCTAATTACAACTAACTATAATCTAACTAAATATGGCGTCAAAAATATATGGATTGATTTCTTGGAACTCATACTAGGAATCCCTGTATCTGGAGATCCTGGCTCCTTCTTTACATTTAATGCCTAAATTCAATATTAAAAGGAATATAAAAATAAACACAGTAAGTAGGATCTACTGTGTATTACCTACATATGTACATAGTATAATAAATGTGTGTGTGTAGGGTTGATTAAGATTTCTTAAAATTTTATTTGATGTTTAAATATGTATCGGTATGTATAAAATACGTAGTACGTATAACTTGTTAATGTGTAGGTACTGCGTGAGTTTTTTTTACTTAAATTAAGAATGAGAGTACAATTTTTAATATAATACCAGAAATTCCTAAAACTGTTTATACGTAAAATTGTTCTAAAATAGATAAAGTGTTAGTAATTAATCAAGATCTTCAGATAGTACCCGAACTAACATTTTATATATTTTCGACCATACAAATATTTAACTAACTATATTATACTAACAACTAAACTAATAAACAACTTAATAGATATCTACGAATAAAATACGCCACAGTATTTTTTACTTTATACAAACGTGTTTACAATAAAAAAATATCTATAGTATTGTAGTACGAAAAATATAGTAAAACAATTAAGGAAAATAAGTGGTAACAATTGACTGAATAATTGAGGAGGCAGAAAAGACAAACGACTTAGGAATTTTTGAATATTAAATCATATAAAAAATACTTCAAGTATTCGATACCTTTTATATGGTTCTTCTATTAGTAAACAATGATGAAGATGTCTTAATCAACCTTGATTATTGAACAAGTGTTAACTACATCAGGTTTCGTTTTACCCTAATAATTATCCAAGTCGTTTGACTTTTTTGACAGACTATCCTAGGTTTTTATTATATTATTAGCGGTCGTGAGAACCTTAAGTAATAATATAATAATAATATAATATTCCACAACTATCACATAACGCCGTCTAGTCCCAAGCTAAACAGAGCTTGTGTTATGGGTACTAGACAACTGATAAACATACTTATATATTTCTAAATACATACATATTATAGATAAATTACACCCAGACACAGAACAAATGATTATGCTCATCACACAAACATTTGTCCTGAGTGGGGATCGAACCCACGACCTCCGGCATAGCAGTCAGGGTCACTAACCACTAAACCAACAGGCCAGTCAACAGTAAAGTAAACATAGCGTGGGTGCGACCAATGCCACATATCGGTAATGGTAAAATCAGGATGCCTTAAGGGTATAGGTGCCTCAGTTATAATTACTCCAGTTTCCCGGATGTATTGCTTTCTATTTTATTTATCTATCGATAAGCTCTCCAAGTGTGAGTAAGTTGACTATGTATGGATATCTAAAGTTTTGCGGCCTTGCGGGTGAGATGTCCTGTTCTTTGGCGAGATTTCTTTCCCAAACGAAATTAACATGTATTAGGTATCTATTTCCTGTATATCCCAAAATGTGAAGCTCCACGCAAATCGCTAATTCTGTAGAAATATCAATGATGTAAATGTTTTGTGTATATCTATTGAATATTATAGAGGTAAAATTACTGTTATTATTATTACTGTGAATTAAAAAGCTGCTTTATTCTTGAGTGACATAGTGTTTCATAAAGTAGTTATAAATAAACATACCTTTATAAGTAAATATTTAGCTTTTCCTAATAAGACATCATATAAAGTGGTTTCAAAAAGTGTTTTATCTAGAAAAAAAGTCATTGAAAAAATGCTCGAAAATAAGAATCTACGCCACTGTATTCTTAGATATTGCCAAAAGCTTTTGACAAAATTTAGTACCAGGGCCTAATTTTCAAACTCAGAAGTTTGTTGCCTTCAGAATTTGTGGATATTCTAGATTCATATTTAATAAATAAGAATCATTTTATTAATTTAAATATGAATCTAGAATAAGGCAAGTAGATACATTCTGAGCTAAAATTATAAAGGGTGGAGTAGGTACCTCAAGGAAGTGTCCTAGGCCCAGTTCTATTCAGGCTGTACACATGTGATAACCCAGAGTTGGAAAACAATACCATTGCGACCTTTCTCGATGATACTGCTATTAACTACCAAATCAAATTACAGAGAAGAAGTAGATAAAGTTCAACTAGCTATGAACAAAGTTTATGACTGGATACAAAATTAGAAGATGTTTCTTCTTGTTTTGTCTTTTGTGGATTGAAATGAACAAACTGACATGCGTTCCATGACTGTTGGAGAGTGGGGACAGTGCCCACACAAAATTCCTTTGTTTTCAATAAATTGTACAAAAAAAAAATCCCGGTTTTACTATTCCTTAGTGAGAAATTAAATTAAACAAAATCTCGTTGCCTCCATTTTAAAAGTACAGTGCAATCACATTTCACGTTCCTAGGTATGAATGGTTTTAAATTCTGTAGAGCTTCGAACAGTTTTTGGTAAAACGCTGCATCACTAAAAATGTGCTGAAATACATACTCATACTCACTCACTCATTGCGACCGAGGCGGAATTCGCAAGAGATTGTGCCATGAAACCGAGGGCTGCACTGCCTCTCTCTAATGTCTAGGCTAGGAGTAATTAAACGTTATCGATCCAAGTCATTTGCTATTTGATTGATTGGTTGAACATCATTTGGATGTAATGTAGTTGAATGACGCCCGTATAGTACTTAATAATTCTAGGCTGTTTACTGAACTGTGAATTAAGCTTGTTGGCTACAATATGTATCGTATAATATAGTATTTATCTACATGGAGTTTGAAACTTTGTCAGAGGTAATTGACTTCAACTAGATTAAATAACTTGAAACTGCGCTTTTCTGATGGTGATAACTAACATTATTAGGTCTAATTTTTATTATGTAATCAACAAAAAATCTAGGATGATAAAAAAAAATACAAATTAAATAATACACCAATAAAGTATCAATTCGATTTTGTGAACTGTAAAAACTAAAGCAAGAAACCACAATAATGAGAACGTTCGACATAACGTCAGCAAAGGAGACGTAGGCCAAAGTTTTATTATCCCTATTAAAGGAATAACAATATTTCGCTCAGCATCGTATATTCTGAGTAATATCAATAAGGTAACAGGCCTTTATGAAAATGTAAGATATTTCGAGTCACAATTTCTGCACGAGAAATCTATTTTCCGATACCTACTGTGTTTGATTCCGTTAGTCAAGCAGTGTATGCAATTCTGTGCACTATTGAATTTCCTTGCTCAATTGAATAATGTAAATCTTGTTTATCGGACAACTATTATAAATATTCGAATTTATAAATAATACTTATTCGAATTTCTTGTATCTTTAACTATTTTGTCTTGTATCTTATTTGCAGGGACATTAAATTCACGTTTAAATTTTTATTTTGGTAATCTTGCTCCTCCATAGTGTGTAGTTTTTAGACTGGTGGCTTTGTGCGTTGTTCGACTGCAGACAGCTATAAGCCTATGCTGTGTTTTATTTCCTTTAAAAGGTTTACAAGCCTGTTTCGTGAGTTTCCCGACTATCTGTCAGCACCAGCTTAGTTTTATGAGTTAATTTTTGTGGCTGTGTATTTTGATGTCACGAGGCTAAGCCTAAAACTAATAATAATGACAGTATTCGTAGTCCCTTCTGATTAGAATTTGTGCTAAGTTTCAAGTTTATTAACTCTCTGAAAATCCTCTTAACAGTTTTTGTAACCCCTTAAATTTACCAATTGGGGTAGTTCATAAAACAAATAATGTCAACCTTTATTACTTACTTAGGTTACTACATATTGGTGCTAACTTTCAAGTACATTAGCATTCAGAATGGGATTTTACATACAAACGAAATTCCTCGTTTTCCACCCTCATAAAGGTTAAATTTTCAAAAGCCTTTTCTTAGTGTACGCCTACGTCATAAAAGGAAGCTTTGTACAAATATATTCCTATTTCTAGTATTGACTATATTATTATGACATTGTCAGTTATTCCTTTTATTTTAGATTTAACTGGCGCCCACATACACAATTTTATTTTTATTCCTCTTGTAATTGTCCCTTGAAAGTTATAGCTATTTGTATCAAATAACCCTAGTTTCTTTTTTTAAGTTAAGTTTTTTATTAAAAATAGTATTTGTATATTGTCTGGTGGATTAGTTTATACCCACCATATTTAAACGCTAAAAAACCATTGTAGGAAGTAAGTTAAAGATATATAGGTACTAATCCTATAACACTGGTCAACACTGGTTTTGCCACACGAACTTTGATAGCTAATTTGGTTTTATCAATCTCATTATTAAATCACAGTTGTCATATGTCAATTAGCCTCATATTTGTTGTGATACGGTAATACTCATAACCAGTACTACGGCAGTAAATTAACAGAAACGCTCACAAGTAAATCGTTATAAAAATATTTGTCGTTGAATTTGAACACTTTTTTTTTGTGATTCATTAACCCTGTGAACATGTCGAGGGAGTAATAATGATCCTAACTCTTTTTGCTATGTCTGCTAAAAAAACGACGAAATTTTACGAATCTTGTGTTGGAGTGTTATCACCAATGTTTTAGTTTTTCTGTCGCCCATCAAGACAAATCCTGGGCCCCTCATGTCTGTTGCATAACGTGTGTGAAAAATTTAACTGACTGGAAGAGAGGTGCACGACCTATGCCATTTGCTGTACCCATGATATGGACTGAACAGCGAGATCACGTTTCAGATTGCTATTTTTGTCTCAGTGACATAAAAGGTATAAATTACAAGAAAAAAAACACAGTTATTTACCCTAACTCATCTTTGGCTATAAGACCAGTCTCTTATTGTAAAAAATTGCCAGAACTAATACCAGTTGCAACTACGTCTGTTGAGAACGACAATTCACAACCGTACACTTCGGGTCAATGTGTTGAAGAGGAGGAGAGGAGAGACTTTGAGTTTGAAGGAATTGTAAACGAGCCACATTTGATAACTCAAGGAGACCTAAATGATTTGGTTCGGGATTTAAATTTGTCAAAAAAGCAGTCAGAACAAGGCTTTTAAAAATGTTGTTGCAAATTTTTTGGGTAACACCAAGATTGACAGCTACAGAGAGTTGGTTAGCGAGTTTCTATTGTCATATCAAGCATTGGGTTGGAACATGTCACTTAAGATCCATTTTTTAGACTCGCACCTGAATTTTTTTCCTGACTATTTAGAGACTGTCAGCGACGGGCACGGTGAGAGGTTCCATCAGGACATTTCTAATATGGAAAAGCGGAACCAGGGCAAATGGAGCCTGAATATGTTAGCAGATTACTGCTGGACAATTAAAAGGGACCAACCAAAATTCAAGTATTCAAGAAAATCTTAGATTATATTAGTCATTTATTTAAAAAAAAACTTTTGGTTCACGAGATCTGTTTTTCTTAATATTTTAAATTACTCAATAGAATAAAATCCTTGTCTAGCAATTTTTTTTTAACTGTTTATTTTTTCTTACAAACACCAATTAAAGTAAAAATTATCAAAAAAGTCCGTGTGGCACGACAAAGTTAAAATTTTGTTGACCAGTGTAATTTATTAGTTAGGTACTTTAACTTACATCGTTACAAATCACTTTGATAATTTTGATAAACGGTGATGTTAACAATTCAAAGTTCATCTTATTTTAAATTATAGTGTTCACTTAAATTGCGTGTTCGTGATAGACCGAAATAAAATTAACGTTTCTATTTCCTACAGCTACTTATTCATATCTATTGTTATTGGTCCGACAACCTAGAGTTCCCAACCATCCTGTTTTCCAGGGGCATGTCCTAGTTTCGTACTGTCCTGGGAAGTCCTGGATAGTTTTTAAGCAGTGTCCTGGGCATTTAAATCACTTTGACGAAGTCAAGTATTTTAAAATTCACAACGTACTCTGTTACAATTCTTACGTTCGTTCTCTCGCGAGTCATCGCGGTGCCCTACTGTTTAATAATATTTGAGAAGTTCTCTCGATTTCGTCAAGATTCCATCATCAGATCTCGACTTGGTGACTATGGAACCATTAGGGAAGTATAACATTTCCAACAAAAAAAAAAATTTCAAATCGGTTGGCAAGCGACGCAGTTATGCGCGAACAAACATAAAAAAAAATACAAACATTCGAATTGAGAACCTCCTGCTTTTTAGAAATCGGTTAAAAACAAAGGAGCAACGTGTCAAAATGTAAATTACTTTTTTATTATTATTATCATTAGGTACTTGAAATTACACATTAATTTAACTATTGTAATTTTATTACTGCGACCCTGTTTTTCCCGACTTCAAATCCTAGTTTTTTGAACTTGGGGTTGGCAACTGTACGTAACCCATATTAGAGTCGTATAGTATAAAGAGGTACAACACGCAAACTAATGTATACAATTCATGTTATCCGTTCCCCATTCACTTTCACTCACACGTCTGTGGGAGGCGGGCGGGTTCGGGGGCGGCCAAACGATGAAAATCGATCACGATTCAACACCGTCTCTGCTTTGGAATCTTGGAACGAGACATTGTAAACCGTATTACCATCTCGAGAACGAATTTTAAGGTCAGTAGCTAAAATGACCGCTCGATCATGTTACTATTACCTAATACAAGTTTTAATTAACTTGTCATGTTTGTTAAGAGAAAATCTTCCATATGAATTTTGAAACAGATACCGTTTGAACTGTCATAATAATAACAAATTACTCTTAAATACAATCTTGTGGAATCAGAAGTACCCGTACTATAGGTATGAGCCCGACCCAGTTCTCAGGAATGGCAGCATCACGTTGTCTTGGGATCGATCTATAATCACTGACCGGACTATGGTTACCAATAAGCCTTATATATGGTAAACCAGTCGGTAATGTGCCCCACTTGCTAAACTAAAACACTTATTTAAAATTTGGTGTTTATTTGAACCGATCTGGTTGTTTTATAAGTATGACAGCAATGTAAACTAAATATTGTTTAATTTGCGTTGTATAGTTCACTAGCTTTTGCCTGCGGCTTCGCTCACGTACTTAAAATATAGCCTATGTCACTCAGGAATACAACAGCTTTCTATTGGTGAAAATTTTTTAGCAATCAGACGAGTACTTCCAGAGATTACCTCCTACAAACAAAAAAACATAAAAACAAACTTCATATAATATAATAATATATGTAGTGTATATGTAATTTTAAATACGTGTCTTAAGTTTGGCAAGTGGGGCACGTTACCGACTGGGGCACATATGGCTGGTTTACTAGTGGTGATAGATCGACTACAGCGTCGCACAATGATTGTTGAAATAGCGGCCCCTCATGACCTCTCGACTCGTGAAAGCTGAGAAGGATAAACAAACTGAAACTGACTAGGCTCCCGAGGTTGTCGACATGCGGACAGTGGAAGTGGACACAGCAATCATTGTGCCGATAGCTAAACGGTCAATAGCTTAATAGCCAAGAGCCTAAGAAGGCTTGTCTTGAGCAGTTGAATCAAGGGCTTGTTCCAATAGGCAGTACTCCTGGTCACACGTATTGTTCGGTTTCTCTCAAGAGCCCTGACCACCGATAGCTTGGACCCTGGTCCCGATGCCGATGGGCATTAATATGACTGATAAAGAAAATAAAATGCAACATATTCAATTTCACATATTTCTTTTAATCTAAAATTTACACTGATAATTGATAGCAAACTTGACGACTGTAGGTACTAGTATGAACACAGTCGAATATACATAATATACACCGTTAAATTTTGATCGTTTTAATCCCGTGGAGGGTCGATCCGGTACACTATCGATTTGTAAAGATAAAATAAAAAATAAAGTACTTTTTTAAAAAAACTCGTATTAATTTACGCATGTACGAAATTAATTTCTTTAAGAAAACGTCAGCTGAGCGAGTCCAATGACCTGTAGGTAGTTTGTACGCAACGCCGACTACTCACGCAACGCCGAGTAAGTATAAAGTAATAACATAAATCTGGAATCATAAGAGAAATCTGAAATTCCCAAGTCGTTTGACATTTTAGACAGACCGCGCGATGAAAGCTAGTTACGAAAAAATGTTTTTCATAGAATACTTATTTTTTAGATACCTATTAAGAAAAGCAAAGACTTGGGTCTTTTTTTTCCCAACGCCGACGCAGCTTTTATCATTTTTCACTTTATAATTATCAATTAAAATAAGAACATTATTGATAATAATTTTATTATAAAATTGGGTTTTATCAAATACCTAAACTTATTGTATACAATTTTTTTTTATGGCTCATTGTCAACAATGACACAATGACAATGACTTCGAAAAAGACCATAATCACTTTAGAAACTAAAAATGTGCGAAAAAGGCAGTTAAGGTTTTATTTAGTATCTCTTGCTTATCACACTAATATTTTTACACTGTCATTTTTAATACTATAAAAGCGAATGTTTGTATGTATGTGTGTGTGAATAATTGTTACATCTTCATACTCGTTTAAACGAATTTGACTGAAACTTTGCACACGGATAGTCCATGTCGTGGGATAGCATTTACTTATTATTTATTATATTATACCCTTATTGCAAAAACCCTGCATTTTTACCCAGATTAAGTTAATTATAGCTATCAATTCGTATCATCAAGACGAATTTGCAAGTAAAACTGATTGCTAAGTAAGCTATGACACTTATTTACCAAGATGGCTTCGGCAAAAGGTAAATATAGTTAGTTTTAGAAAAACAAGATAGAAATAAAATCTATCTTGTTTTTCTCTGAAGACTGTAAAAAGGTTGTCAAATAATGACCACTAGGTATATAATATCGGTTGACAAAAACAAGAACACGATCCAAAATATGTAGTAAAATACGATAACTAAAGTCCTTGGGTGTATAGCCGTTAGTATTGTACAGTATATAGGTCTGTCGAGGCTCAGGTAGACAGGGGCCAAATGACCGACGCTCGGGTCTCATTTGGCTTCTCCAAGGCTAGGCGATTTATCATCATGACTGAGGTCACGTGAATTCACTTAGTCTGAGACTCTGAACAGACAGCATTTGGTCATAAATAAATCTACCTTAGATTTACTACAGACTATAGGTACGTAATCGATCGTTTATAATTCGGTATAATTTTAATCATTTCAATCCATCTACCAACAATTTGAGCGTTGTTTGGTTTTTTAAATTACTACTACCATTTCTATTAAAAAAAAAAAAACTGACCAAGTGCGAGACGGACTCGTGCACGAAGGATTCCGCACCGTCCGTAGCAAAAAACGACAAAAATATCACGTTGTAATAACACGTATTGGAGCCCCACTTATTTTATTCTTTTTTTAGTATTTGTTTTTATAGCGACAACAGAAATACATCATCTGTGAAAATTTCAACTGTCTAGCTGTCATGGTTCATGAGATATAGCCTGTACCCATAGCCAAGTTGCTAATCTGCAATCGTTAACTCTAACTAGAAAGCTTCAAATGTACGGGAATGACGTCATCACAATGCTCAGTCGCGTGGTCAGTCCACAAAAGAATTGGCGGCGCGGCCAACTCGAAGCGTTTGGCGCAAGCGAAACAGCCCCCCTAGCCAAGTTACAACCGTATCGTGTCGAATTCCGTTCTCCAATCGGTAACGCTTCGGTGTCAGCAATTGTAGAAAACGGTAAGTGGGAAGCCATGTTGACGCACCTGCGTCGGCCGCTCGTTCTACAATGTAGCGTTTGTTTATCAAAGGATGTAGCGTTAAACGTTGTAGAAATTCATTCTATAATTTTGAACGATGTGAACTTGGCTACGAATTTTCTATTCGTTTGTTCCGACCACGCGACTTTACGTTGAGATGACGTCATTCCCATACTTTTCATCACTTTTCGACAGCGTTAACGATTGCAGAATAACAACTTGGCTAAGCGTGCAGTTGTAACTTGGCTAGGGGGGCTGGTAACAGACAAACGGACAGCGGAATCTTAACAATATGTCCCACTTTTACCCTTTAGGTACAAAACCTTAAAACAGCCATTTTATTTAAAAATTAAGAATTTTTGTAGCAATGGAATTTAAATGCTGTCGTACCTAAATTATACAAAGTTTATAATATATATATTTATGATAATAATTTTGACATTTTTTATATCGAATTCTGAATTTGATCTAATTTCGAGAATGAAGTCAACCGTCGAATCCGACTCGGCTGGGCAGCGTTCGGGAAAATACGCGGTATCTTCTCGTCCAACATATCACAGTGTCTCAAGACGAAAATCTATTACCAGTTTGTAGCGAGTGGACTGTATATTGAAACTCACTCTGTTTAATTATGATGGTTTATTAAAAACTTAAAAACACACATAGGTAGTGACAGTTTGATTTGACCCGTTACTTTCCGACTGCGTCGTGCATCGCCGTGGTCGGGCCCTTTTATATGTGCCGATCCGCGAGGGGCGTGAAACGTCCATGTCCTTTTTTGTCGACCAATGGCGATGCGCGACGTGACCGAGCCGCGGAAACAGGTTCATTCCTGTCGGACTCGCGGCTCCGTCGCCCTACTAATACGCCGACAGGTTTATACAGGTTTTACAATATTATTGAGTACGAAATAGGTAGCGGCGGCGCCGCTCTATATTTTGATGCCGTCGTGCACACTTCTCCCGCCGTCGCCATCAGGCGACTCCGTGGGGAGCACGACGATGCGCTTCGTTGGTCTTCGCAGTACGAGTCCTCTGGTCATGACATCTACAACTCGTATCTCTCCATCTGCGCCTGGCAACACTTGCGTCACCCTTCCCTTAGGCCAGGTGTTGCGTGGGAGGTTAGGGTCGCAGATCACGACGACGTCTCCAACTTTGGGTGGGGTGCCGCTGCCGTAGGGCTCCCGCCGGTTTTGAAGGAGCGGCAGGTACTCACGTACCCATCTTCGCCAAAAGACGTCTGCTAGTGCCTGGGCGCGCCGCCATTGGTGCCGCGCTGTGACGTCCGCTGCGGTGAAATTACCCGGTGAGGGTACATGTGGGTTAGGGCCGATCAGAATATGGTTAGGCGTGAGGGCTTCGGGCTCATCTGGTGACACGTTGACATGCGTGAGTGGCCTGGAGTTCACCGTATTTTCCACTTCCACGAGTAGCGTGGCCAAGGTCTCGTCGGACGGGTGGACTTCCTTCAGTGTGACGTACAGTGCTTCTTTGACGACCCTTACCATTCTTTCCCACGCTCCTCCCATAAACGGCGACGCGGGAGGTATGTACTTCCAGCTTATGGACCGCGCATTGGACTCACTACCTAAAGCGCTTAAGGCGCTTTCACCTAGCTCCCTATCCGCCGCTTTGAAGCAGGTAGCGTTGTCGCTCCATATTTCTTTGGGACAACCTCTCCTACCTATAAATCGCCTAAGAGCGGCGATAGCCGAGTCTGCGCTGAGCGAGCTAGCTATTTCTATGTGTATGGCTCGACACGTTAAACAGGTAAATAAGGCTCCGTATCTTTTTTCTTTGTGCCTACCTACAGATACGGATATGGGGCCAAAATAATCTAGTCCAGTGAAAGTGAAAGGACGTACATGATGAGCTAAACGGGGGTACGGTAGGTTTCCCGTAGACGGTTTAGCCGGCTTTGCCTTTTTTATTTTACAATATAAACAGCCCTTTATAACATTTTTAACAGACGGACGTAGTTTTGTAATCCAAATACGCTGTCTTATCTCATTTACTGTTATCTCGGTCCCGCCATGGTGTAAACTTTCATGTATATACGCTATGTATAGCTTCGTATACCTATGCTTACCCTCGAGTATAATGGGGTTTATTATTTCTTCATTGACGTCTTGTACCGCTGTGATTCTCCCGCGCAAACGTAGAACACCTGCGTTGTCTAGGTATGTACTTAATACCGATATCGGACTGTCGCCGGGCGCCGCTTTGTTATCCTTTATGGCGGCAATTTCTTTTGAGAAGCTTTCGGCTTGCGCGCCCTTGACCCATTGTTCTTCGGCTTGTTGTATATAAGTAGCAGGTATAGGTATGTAGTTTATAGTTTTATTCTTTGTCATATTTTGCGTAACTTTTTTATCAGTTTTATTTCTGTGTGTTCTTTTCCATGTTGGATCTTTTGATGCCTTTTTCTTAGTATACTTATATTCGACATTATGTTTACATGGTCTACACAGGTCAATGAACTGAAGTACTCTTGCAGTTGTCCTTATCAGTCGTGTCCATTTGGAAAAACGAGTAATATTTGGGAGATGATCGTTCAATTTTGTGTTGTTAATTACATGACATTTGACGCGTCCTTCGCCCGTGTCCATGGGGGCAATGACCTTTTTATTCTGTGGCCATTCATCTCTACCTTTTCTAAGGAACTCGGGGCCGCGAGACCATCTGTGTTCCGAATTAAAATGTTCTGGTGTGCTGCGTGTCGCGTCGTCTGCCACATTATCCTTCGAGGGTAACCACCTCCATTCATTTTTCTTGGTGAGTTCCTCTTGTTTCCACAATAGTCCGGTCTCGAAGCTGCCATCGGGTAATCGTCGACTCTTCTGTTCTAGGATGTCTAAGGCTCGCTGTTGCGGGTCGTCTCCAGGTATCCTAGGTTCTATACTTAGTGATTCTAGTTTGAAAAAGTTTCTCATGGTTTCTTCTTTTGGTTCCAGATTTTCTTGAATTTTAATGTGGCCGCAAAATGTAGCTGTGACTTTATTTACAGAATACTGACACCCATGTAGTACCCAACCGAGTTTTGTGTACGATGCTACTGGTTGATCACGCGCACCTGTCCGTGTTTCTGTGGCTACTAATAAATGCCAGTTATCTTGGCCTATCAAGATCATTGGTCGCGCGTCTTCATAAACAAGAGTGCTACTTATGTCGTCTAAATGCATGCAATTATTTATGTCCTGGGTTTGTACAGTTTGCGCCATAATTTCAAGCCTGGTCACGGTGCGCGCAGCCTCTATCTTCTGTGGGTCGCTATGGTGCTTACCTTGAATGTGGAGGCTCACTGTTCGGCTTTGCTCATGCTTGACTTCCGTGCCTATGCCTTGTATCCACATAGGACTCGCTGGCCCATCTGCACCTAAGATATCTGCTACTGACGCGTCTAACAAGGTGACTGTACTCCCGTCGTCTAACAAGGCATATGTGTTGACACTCGTATGTGGTCCGCTCAATGTGACAGGTACTATCTTTAAATACGCGCGGCGATTCTGAGGCGAAATCGTTGATACATTTTCACGCGCCGACGTAACGGTTTCGTGTGTGATAACAGGTGTCGGCGCCGGCGTCGCTACGTTATGTGACGCCTCAACTTTACGCTCTTTGTGCAACAGTTTGTGATGTTTCATGTTGCATTCCTTTACGTCACAAATAGGCGCTTTACACATAAACCTTCTATGTTTGTTTCGTAGGCATCTAAAGCACATGTTAGAGTTTTTTGCTATTTCCCATCGAGTATCTATGTCTAGCTGTTTATATTTACTGCAATCTGGTAATTTGTGGCCGTGTTGCTTGCATGCCGGGCATTGGTCATTCGATGTTTCCTTATTCACGTTGAACGTGCGCTCAACTCTGCGCCGTTGTCGTACACCACTGGAGTCGTCGTACCCACGTTCTGGCTGAGCATACGCGCCACACTTGTCTGCCTCTTCATTCATGAACATAGACAAGAGCTTTAATACGGGAATATCTTCAGTTTTTTTATTAGCCGCGTAATCATAAAATTTGTTTTTTAATATTGGCGTTAACTTCTCAACGATACAATGCGACATTTCAGGGCTATGTAAATATTGATTTCTTTTTAGTGCTTCTACCGTACCCACCGTGTTTGCAATACGGCTAGCAAAAATACAAATATCCCTAGGGTTATCATTTAATTTAGGTAATGATTTTACATTATCTAACTCGGCCATAATCAAGGCCTCGGGCCTACCGAAACGTCTTTCTAGTGCGTCTAGAATGACCTGAGGGTCAGATTGACTGAACAATAGACAACCTACAGCTTCCTTTGCGGCGCCTCTGAGGCTCATCCTAATCCTAGCGACATTTTCTACATAAGAAAAATACGTGTGTGAGTCACAATACGCGGCCTTATAAGCTATCCACTCACCGGGTTTTCCGTCGAAGATCGGTAACTGCTGGACGTATCTCGGGGGCTCTCTCGAACTGCGCGCGACCTGCGCTAGGGCCGCGGCGAGTGTCCCTACGTCTATCACTTTATCACTCACATTACCGTGTAACATTTCACTCGCGATATTGCCCTTTATTTTCGCACACACACTTTCTCCGTAGCCGTCGTCGTCGTTTCGCAGCGGTTGAGCGCCTGTCACGGCGCCGGTGTCCTTCGCTGCTTCTCTGCTGTTCCTCCCGTTGCTGACGTCGTGTGGCGGCGGCCGAGTCTCACCTCCGGGTGGCGGCGCCGGTCGCGCGAGCCACGTTCCAATCCTTACGGAGGCGAGGTCGTCTTCCAAGTCTTCGTCTTCATTCGACTCAGCTTCGGTTCTGATGCGCTGCAGCTGTATTTCTTGCAGCTCTCTCTCTGCTTGCGCTTGCTTGACTTTCATTTCAGCCAGCCGTTCTCTGGCCTCCAGTTCTGCGAGGCGCTTCTTTTTCGAAGATGTAGAACGGTGTGACCTGGTATCGCCGGGCTTGAGCGTACCATGTGTTCGCGTGGCGTCGGTGTTGGTAGTCGTCGTAGATCCGCTGCCTGTGTTTGTCACGCCGACCGTGCTCGATTCTGGTGCCGAGCTGCTGGCACCCGGTCCGGCGGTCACTGAAGGCTCTTGTTGGGTCTGTTCTCTTCTTGAGTCGCCACTACGGCTGCGTGTTAACACCATCTTCAACTTGCTGGATCTTAACGATTCGGCTTTCGAAGGACCAGAATGTGTAGCGAGTGGACTGTATATTGAAACTCACTCTGTTTAATTATGATGGTTTATTAAAAACTTAAAAAAACACACATAGGTAGTGACAGTTTGATTTGACCCGTTACTTTCCGACTGCGTCGTGCATCGCCGTGGTCGGGCCCTTTTATATGTGCCGATCCGCGAGGGGCGTGAAACGTCCATGTCCTTTTTTGTCGACCAATGGCGATGCGCGACGTGACCGAGCCGCGGAAACAGGTTCATTCCTGTCGGACTCGCGGCTCCGTCGCCCTACTAATACGCCGACAGGTTTATACAGGTTTTACAATATTATTGAGTACGAAATAGGTAGCGGCGGCGCCGCTATATTTTGATGCCGTCGTGCACACAGTTTGTTGCCAGTGATGCCAAAAATGGCTCCGAAACGTGGTCGTTCACAATGGCCCTCATAAGAAGGAATAAAGTCACCCAAAAAGCAATGGGAAGGGCTATGCTCGGAGTTTCCCTGCATGATAGAACCAGAAATGAAGATATTCGCAGAATATTATCACGCTTGATAAAATATTTATTGATGCTGTCATGTCGCAAAGCAGCCTCAGACGAGCAATGAAGCAAGTAACGATAAAGGGATATATCGGAGGCAGGTTTAATATCCACTAGGTATGTCTAACGCGTTTACAGAAAATAAGAAACGTTAACGCCTTTTGCACATCAGGCGCGGTGTGCCCTGATGCTTGGCGGCGGAGACCTCTCGCGCCGGGCCTTGGTTAAGGCCATGGTCCGGAGCGAGGAGGAGTGGCAGGCGGTCGCCGACTTCTGCGAAGCAGTAATGCTCGCTAAGGAAGAGGCCGACCGCATCAGGCAACGGCGCTCTCGCCGCCGCCGCCGGGATTCCGATCCCGATTTCCAGCCACCGTAGGCGCGTGCTTGCGGACAGTGAGCAATGGGTAGCTTGCTGTCCGGCCGCCCGGTAACTGTCCGGACCAAGCCCAAGTCGTCGACGGCGCGCGCTGTTCCCGCGCGCCTCAAGGAGTTGTCAGCAACAGCAGGGGCCCAGCCGGGTCGAGGCCTACTGGGGCCAGGGTTTTCCGAAAGGGCGCTCGAGCCCCGGTATGAAGGCTTGAAGGAACGGGATGGGTTTTTTAGTCAGTAAGAGTCTGACACTATCTCCCGCTCCGCCCAAGAACGGGTGTTGTCATTGGATGATTTTTCCCAACGAAAAAAAAAAAAAGTACTTAAACCCTAAAGTAACATCGTCGTGTGTAAACGAAACCTTGTAGTCTCTACCAAATTAATGTATTGCCGTCAAAATGGTACAAGTTTACAAATTTTCAACTTAATAGACAAAGGCGAAATTGACCAAGATAAGTTTCCGAGAATCCATCTTAACGTAAAAACAACTGAAGCTAAATAAAAGCTTGGAAATATTGCATGGTAGAGCGCGCGACGGCGACACGATAATCGGAATAAATCGCTGCAAAAACGCAACGTCCCCGCGTCGAACCCGCTACGTGGTTCCTCTTTGCCTATGAAAAAGAGAAACATTAGCGCTGATTCTCTTGTACACCAACCTATTTTAAACTATCGCTCTCTTTAGCTAAACGATAAGACTAGTAAGCAATAATTTTACTCTTCTCAAATCAGTTTAAGTGACGCACTTCTTTGTATTTTTACCCAACTGTTAATGCACACTTTCTGAAATCACGTCTAAAATTGTATAGCAAACAAAATTCTGATTATCTAATTTGACAGGAGTAAAATTCTAATAAGAGCGAAAAGGCGATTCTTTAAAATAAGTTTAGTTAGTGCTCAAGAGAATCGGTACTACCTCAAAGGTGGCGTGAATACATGTGCATATTATGACGATTACCCCTTGCAACTTTTTGAATCATCATGTCTCAAAAACGGTGGCCTTAGGAAAAAAATATTTAGACAATTATGTAGATAATAATCCGATCTACAATTTTTGTCTGAGCTAATTTTATGAAAATGGTTTTTGTGACCTTTGACCACGAATATTTTTTTTCCAGGTGTCGTCGGATCGGCTTTTTAGATTTCATTTATGATGGTGTTTGTGACAATCCTACCAATTTTCAGCTGGGTGTGAATTAGTGTAACCTCGGATGTCTAAATTGACCGGTCTACGGCGCCAATGAAAATCTTGAAGCTTGCAGCTTCCGAGATGTGGAAATAGAAAGTCTAATGGTGCGTCCAGATTTGGTGAATGCGCTGCTCGCGAGCCGTTCGCGAGCCTCTTGCGAACTGAGCGCGTGTTTTTCATGTTCGTACGAAGCGCACGCGGCGCAGGGACTTCGTACGAACGAGCCATGCGCGAAATGCTCGCGCGCCGTTCGCAAGCGGCTCGCGAGCGGCGCATTCGCCATATCAATACCCTTACCATGAGTTACTATCGAAAAACTGCACCATCTTACCGTAGTCGACATCGAATAAACGCTCATCATCGAATAGCTTATCAAACGGACTCGCTAGCGACAACTCGATTGTTTATACGGTCTCGAGTGTTTACGTTGGTAGATATAAAAACTGCATCGTAGCTAACTTCACACTTAAGTTTGCTCTCTTTCTAGCTACAGAAAAAGACAGAGTTAGGCAGATAGACCTATAAACCCTACCAATTTGAAACACCGATTCTCTATTACCCGGTCTGTTGAAAATGTAATAGTATAGTTAAATGTTGTACTTAGTTGTACAAATATTTTGATAGTTAAGTGCAGTTGTGAGTTTTGTTATTGAGTGGAAAAAACGGAGAGCTTTAGCGTAAAGTAACAATGTGAATGCTGAAAATTGGTATTTCTTTTAAGACATGCATTTACAAAACTAAGTTTATAGCCCTATTTCTAACATACTTCTAATTTACCTAAGTGTTACTATTTGTGTAGGTAGATTACAAATATAATTATAAACCTAATGTATCCTAGCAGGGTTTGAGTTAATTGGAATTGTCATGAGAAAAAGGTACTCTGGCTGTAAGTGTATTGCAACTAAAAAGTGTGAAATAAAAAAACTTTTTACAAAAAAAAGATAACCGACTTACTAAAAAAAACACTAAAACTATCAAAATAACTTTAATTTCGGAAGTCGGTGTTAAATAACGAAGAGGCAAAACTATTATAGAAACACCGACTTCCGAAATTAAAGTTATTTTGATAGTTTTAGTGTTTTTTTTAGTAAGTCGGTTATCTTTTTTTTGTAAAAAGTTTTTCTGATTCTTTTCGAGGTCCGGCTGATGGCCTGTGAGGACTGAGGTACCGCACTTCAAGGGCTGTTTGTTTAGGTTTTAGTATGTTGGACTACAAATTCCCAGATTTGTCCTACAATTGTTTTAAGAGTACTACTAAATCCTGTAATTTTTTTTTGCTAAAAACTTGTGTGGTCCCTCAGTTCACACGCACATTTCGTAATTAATTTTCTACGCGACTGCTAAAAATATAGCTGACATAATTGACCATGACATACACACGGAAGGACGGACAACGGTCCCGATCCCGAACGATCCTTTGATACTATTTTGGTATGTAGTCTATAAATGGATATTTTTTTTTTCGTACATACAGTAGGATCCGTTTTTAATGACATCGAGGGGAATTGACAAACACGTCATAATAAGCGGACGTCATACAAAGCGTTTTGTGAAAAAAAACTTTTTGTTTATGTATTTTAATAGAGAAACATAGTAATATAAATTGAATAAAAATAAAAATTGCACGTAATAAGTACCTACATATGATACATGTATGTATATGCTATAACATTTTCTTGTCGAGATTTTCGAAGCCTCTTCGGTTTTAAAACATTTGAATTAAACGATTGCTTAGTGCTGTTCTTGTTTTTGAAAATCATGTGATGAGCATAATCATTTGTTCTGTGTCTGGGTGTAATTTATCTATAATATGTATGTATTTAGAAATATATAAGTAAGTTTATCAGTTGTCTAGTACCCATAACACAAGCTCTGCTTAGCTTGGGACTAGACGGCGTTGTGTGATAGTTGTGGAATATTATATTATTATTATTATATTATTATTGATATTATTGTCTTTTATATTTATTTAAAGAATATACACTGCTAAATTTTAATCGTTTTAATCCCGTGGAGGGTCGATCCGGTACATGAAACACTATCGATTTGTAAAGATAAAATTAAAAAATAAAGCACCATTTTTCAAAACTCGTATTAATTTACGCATGTACGAAATTAGAAAACATCAGCTGAGCGAGTTCAATGACCTATAGGTAGTTTTTACGCAACGCCGACTATTAACTACAGGTCATTGAACTCGCTCAGTTGATGTTTTCTTAAAGAAATTAATTTCATGAGCTGGTTCTTATTAGTACTGAGCATTACTGGTGATGTTGCTTACCTCACTATGTATACCAGTTATTAGTCTAGTTATTAGTATCGCCAGTTTGGCCGTAGTGGCAATAGTTTTAATTAATTATATTACTTTTTGGAGTACAATAAAGTTTATTCTATTCTATTCTATTCTGGGTGGAGCGAGAGGAAATATCAAACTTTTACTTATAAAACCTAGTTCAGTTGTCCTTTTTTTCGAAGACTACGGTAACTCCTACAAAGAATCCGCAACTCAAGCATCGACCCTAATTAACCCCATAAATTTTTCAGACAACTCATTGACGCGCGCGTGTAGTACAAAGAGCCGACAAACTTGGTTCTTATCGGACGGCCGGATGGCAAACTACCCATTGCCGTCCGCATCCTGCTTCACACCCTGTGTTTCTTTTGTCCAGTTTGTTTTTTTATACAACATTAATTATTAGTAGGTAGGGCTTAATAGAAAAGGTCTTGTTATTATTTAACTAGTGTCTCAATAAATAATATTCATAAACAACAAAGTTATGTGAACAACATGTCACTCAACTAATGGAAATATGGTACAGGCCATTGATTATTGTGAATGAATAAATGACGATCAAAATGGAAAAACACTGCGCGTAATATTTTCTAGTAGCAATTGTTACGAATGATTGATTGTTTTATGAATTTACCAATTATGTCAAAATTTTGTGGACACTTTTGGTACTTCGTTTTTTTTTTACTTTTGACTCCAAAAATATAATCTGTTACGGTTACGGAGAGCTCATTTTTTGTACTAATTAAGAATAGGGGTGTATTTTAACTGCTTTTGACCGCTTTTGTCTATACGATGGGACGCGTCAGTCACCTTTGCTTTAAAGACTGATCATGAAATAAAGGTGCTATAGAAAACAGACATTAGAAGGACACTAATTGGGATATCACCCGAGAGCAGACTGTACCTTACTTATGCTGTGCAGGGTACAACCAGTAGACTATTTAAGTACTATTAATAAGTATACCAAGAGCACAGTCACTTACAATTCAAATAAAACTTACATCTAAAAATGACATTTCAGTAACCATGCAAATAACAGGTAATGCATACCTGTTATTTGCATGGTTACTGAGATTGACAAAACGAAAAATTAGAGACATAGAAAAAAATAAACAGTGTGTTCAGTACACCTAGATCCAGAACACTACAAAGACAAAACACACCGAAATACAAAAACCTACATTATTCACACTATTTAGGCGGCGTCTGTATGCAGCAAAACTCATCGAGAAGACTTCGATAAGGTTATCAATCAAGTTGGACCTTTCATTATAAAGCCTTGCCAAATCTACATGTAAGAGGACTATTAAAAGTGATGTTTAAATTGGATGTAGGCAATTGAAAAATGTTATGAGATAATGATATCACTATGATGATTTCGCTGTGAGTTCATACAGAACGACTACAATATCTCTTTTTACAGAAATCCTAATTTAGATAATGAGGATTTATTGGTGAGGATTTCTGGAATAAACCTTAGTATGGCGCACTCTCTCCAAAGTGCAGCCTGTAGAAAATCAAAATCAAGAATCCAATGTCCAATACTTTTACAAAATACATCAAAATGTAAAAATGGAATAGAAAATAGTTCTAAGTATAATGTGGTATGAAAAAACTTCATAGCATGTTGTTTTGTGAAGTTATGTGAATTGGCTGCAATTTGTTGGTATCCTCAAATAAACTTCAGTGTAACTCGGATGAGTCGCTTTAAGTTTTGCGTAAAATCATTGAAACACACGTAAACTAGAGAGAGCAGTTTTTATACTCATATCTATATTTGCGCACTATCATGTCATTTAAGTTGCATCCCTCCGTGTCTTGAAAAGGACGTTTAACGTTAAAGGTATCCGTCTTCATTTGTAAATCAACAACTTTGACAGCCATTATAGATTCAGAAGCCAGGAAATCATTTTCAGATGATTCAACTGAAAACACCAATGTTTGTACTTTGTTTTATAACATTATGGATTTCTCCTTACATGTTATAAAACAAAATCTCCCGCCGTGTTGTCTTGTCTGTTTGTATGAAGTCGATAAACAGAAACTAAAGAACGGCTTTTCATGCAGTTTTCATAAATAGACAGAGTGACACATGGGAAAGGTTTAGATACATTTAACTCTTTGAATGTCGTAATTAGAGATACAATAGAAAGACAATTACCTTATGTCGGACTGTGTAACTTAAGACATTCGAAAGGTTAATAAGACGTGCATGTCATATTAAAAAATAGCCAAAAATTTTAAAGACTAACATTTGTGCGAAGCTGGGGCGAATCGCTAGTTTTAAATAAACAAGTTTTTATTGCTACTTTCAATGCCGTTCTAACTTGGCTTCAAACAACGCTTACAAAGAATCTTATGAAAAACACTTTTTAGCGTGGGAGCCTTTTTTATCGTAATCATCTTATCTTTTATTTTTTTATTTTTTTTTTTTGCACCTGCCATGTTTTCTCTTTGTTACCCTAGGTAGACTGGTAGAGAATGCCTAAAAGGCATTAAGTCCGCCTTTGTACCTAAAGACATTGCTTTATCCCCTAGTCACATATTCTACTATTTATCCATACATAATTACATAACATACTTCATTATAGACCTTATCCGGTCTTGGCTTATTGTAACCCATTATATATACAGTAGAATTCATTTATTATGACTTCGCCTATATTGACCAACCGTTTATTATGACGTAATTACACTACGAAGTTTGGTTTTCATATAAAATTCTTTATAAAAAAGTCGGATATAATGACTTCGCTTACAGTGACATGTCGCTTATTATGACGAATTTTTAACCGACTTCGAAAAGGAGGAGGTTCTATGTTCGGCTGAATGTATGTTTTTTTTTTGTTTACTTTTTTTTTATATATGTTCACCGATATCTCGGTCAATTGTGCACCGATTTTGAAAATTCTTTGTTTGATTGAAAGGTTATGCTTCCAAGTTGGTCCCATAGAAAAGTTGTTATGATCTGATCATGAACTTCGAAGATATGGAACAGAACTCCTCATAGAATTACAGCAGAAATGTGTTTACAAGTACAGATTCTTTGTTTATGCGTGTAGTCGATGACTGACTGTCAGAAAAGGGGGGGGGGGATGTATCGAACTGATCTGATGATGAAGCCAGAAGGAAAAAAATAAATTAATGTAATCTAACTGTGTTTGGGTTTATTAGAATCGTTATGAGATGCACTGTGGCTATAAGTTATTTAAGTTTGTCTGAGGGGTACTTTTTAGTGGTGGTACCATAACTAAAAAGTGTAAAATAAAAAGCTTTATACAAAAAAAAAAAATCAACTCCAATGTTAAAAAACACTGAAAAGTATAAAATAACTTTAATTTCGGAAGTCGGTGTTAAATAACGAAGAGACAAAACTATTATAGAAACACCGACTTCCGAAATTAAAGTTTCACAAAACGCTTTGTATGACGTCCGCTTATTATGACGCGTTTGTCAATTCCCCTCGATGTCATTAGAAACGGATCCTACTGTATGTACGAAAAAAAATATCCATTTATAGACTACATACCAAAATAGTATCAAAGGATCGTTCGGGATCGATCGGGACCGTTGTCCGTCCTTCCGTGTGTATGTCATGGTCAATTATGTCAGCTATATTTTTAGCAGTCACGTAGAAAATTAATTACGAAATGTGCGTGTGAACTGAGGGACCACACAAGTTTTTAACAAAAAAAAAATTACAGGATTTAGTAGTACTCTTAAAACAATTGTAGGACAAATCTAGGAATTTGTAGTCCAACATACTAAAAACTACAGCCCTTGAAGTGCAGTACCTTAGTCCTCACAGGCCATCAGCCGGATCTCGAAAAGTATCAGAAAAACTTATTACAAAAAAAAAGATAACCGACTTACTAAAAAAAAAACACTAAAACTATCAAAATAACTTTAATTTCGGAAGTCGGTGTTTCTATAATAGTTTTGCCTCTTCGTTATTTAACACCGACTTCCGAAATTAAAGTTATTTTGATAGTTTTAGTGTTTTTTTTAGTAAGTCGGTTATCTTTTTTTTGTAAAAAGTTTTTTTATTTCACACTTTTTAGTTGCAATACACTTACAGCCAGAGTACCTTTTTCTCATGACAATTCCAATTAACTCAAACCCTGCTAGGATACATTGTTTTATTATGAAGTTCCCGTGTCTACCTTCGGGCTCCATCATCATTATCAGATCAATTCGATAGTACCTTATAGCCAAAGTGCATCTCATGACAATTCTAATAAGCCCAAACACGGCTATAGGATACATTGATTAATTACGGAGTTCCGGTGCCTATCTTGCGACTCCATCATCATCATCAGGTCACTTTGATGATACCATTTTCAACATACCAATTCAGAACTATTCATTTATTTGTAATTACATATGTTCATTGGGAGATCTGTGTGAGTATGAACTTCCGTTGGCCATTTCTGATCTTCTTCACCAGTTCCACTTCATCAAAATTCATGTTTTGACTATAAATGCTTAAGTCTTTGATAAAAATACCAAAAGAACTATATGGTTTCCTATAATATTTGAGGAGTTCCCTCGATTTTGCCAAGATTCCATCATCAGATCCCGACTTGGTGACTATGGGACCATTTGGGAAGTATACCCTTTCCAACCAAAAAAGAATTTTTCAAATCGGTTGGCAAGTGACGAAGTTATGCGCGAACATACATTAAAAAAAAATACAAACATCCGAATTGAGAACCTCCTTCTTTTTTAGAAGTCGGTTAAAAAATGAACTGTTCTGACTAGTTGACTACAGAAATTTAGTAAGGTAATTTGTAGAGATACTTACATAGACTACATTTTCCCAATTGTTTTAAGAGTACCTACTACTAAATCCTGTAATATTTTTTTCTGTTAAAAACTCGTGTGGTCCCTCAGTTCACACGCACATATTACGAAAGCATTATGAACTAGTATTGAACTCATGCTCGTAAAGGTTATAGAACTCTCGTTATATTGTAGAACTGTTTCTACGAGTATCAATTTTATGCAGGATTATTTGTAAAACATTAGCAACCTCTCAGCACTTTGTTACTAACATCATAAACAACAACTCATGTAAATTCTATGACTTTTAAAAATAGGGATCGACGGGGGTGCTTGATGCGCTTGCGTTACGTCATATAGACGTAGGTAGTTATAGCAAAATACAGAGTTGAAATGTGTTAGATAGAACGACGAAATCTTTTTTCGTAAATTAATTATGTTTTGTAAAAGTCATATAACAAATGGTTTGTTTTTCGTAAATTAATTATGTTTTGTAAAAGTCATAGAACAAAAGTTATTGTTTATGATGTTAGTAATATAGTCGTGCAAGGTTGTCAGTGTTTTACAAATAAACCTGTAGTTGTAAAACTTTGTACTCAAGTTTTTATATTTTTTGTTCACTAATTTGGAAACAACAAGTCAAACACTAACGCACAATTGACGATAATATCAGTATGACCAGTTAGTAAGGTGGTTGAGCGATTAGCTGTTGCGCTGCGTATTCGATTCCCGGACGTAACAGATATTTGTATTTACAATTAGAAATTCTGGCTCCAGATTTCCTGTGTAAGTATGTGAGTTTAAATGTTTGTGAATGCACCTACGATACAGTAGTTTCTAATATAAGAAAACTTAAAAAAAAATGCTAATATAATTGGCGGATTACCTTTTTTATCACAGTTAAGAAATAAATGTCTCGTTTATATTGTATGTATGTTTAGTATGTTTACCAGTTGTCTAGTACTCATAATACAAGCTCTGCTTAGCTTGGGACTTGACAGCGTTGTGTGATACGTTGTGGAAATATTATATATTATTATATTCTTCTTCTTCTTCCTGCCCTTATCCCATATTACTTGGGGTCGGCGCAACACGTTTTCTTCTTCCATTCTGTCCTGTCACCCGTCAAACTATCACCAACTCCCTTTTCTTTCATATCACTTCTCACAGAATCCATCCATCTTTTTTTCGGCCTTCCTCTCCCTCTCCATCCATCTACATGTATACTCATAACTCTTTGTAATATGCGCTTCATCCCTCCTCTTCACACATGACCATACCAATACAACCGATTACCTTTCAACTTTTCAGTCACTGGCGCCACTTACATATTATTATATTAAATAAATAAAATAAAAGCTAGTTAACTAAGTATCTGTTTGCTATTGCTGTTTTTATTTGAGTAAATATACATGTCTATTCATATACAAGCACCGACAAGGGTCCTATCCATACTTTTCTCATTTTATTCGTGAATAGTTCAAAGAGCTATTGCCATCGATGCCCTGGGAGCGGATAAGAAAAATGAAACATGAAAGCGACGTCTACACTAAATAGGATTATTCTATCCTTCTTTCTATAAATATTGTAAACTGCCCGGCTCGTACTGTTGCAGTTTCATTTCCTTTTCCACAAAGTTGGTTTTCACACTAAGGTCTATTCAAGTTTTATTTTATTTTATAAAGGTCTTTTCTAAGAATGTCTTGGATATTACTGACACATTTTGCCTCGGAAAGCTCGTAAAGCTGTCGGTCTCAGTTGTCATTCAGCCCCGGATCTACGATTTTTTCGAACCGGGGCAAAACCTTGATACTGGCGCCCCCTCCCTTCACTGTTTGAGAAAAACTGTTAATACTGCCAATGAGTAGCATTTTTGTGAATTTATTATCTAATAACTATCATTTAACTACTATAACTTTCATTTGTGACATAAAACAGAAACACAGAAAAAATATATAACCAGGAAAGACTACAACTTTACACGGCGTGCTTTCTTTTCTGCGAAAGAATCTAGAATATATGATTTCACTAATAAATTACTTATTTTATTAACGCTGATTACTCGCAAACGCAATCAACCACATAAACAAACAGTGTTGTCACTTGACGTTCAACTGTTTGATTGAATTTGTTCGGCTCGGCTCAGATATGTGACGGGGATTCCCCTTGTTAGAAAGATCACGGACACTACGCACGCGTTCAAAAATTTACTTGATCTGTTAAGATGCGTTCATAAATCACTTAGTATGTGTTCAAAAACTAACTGGGCGTATGGAAATAGAAAAGTTTGTTTTTCAAACATATAATAAGATTCGATTACTTGATAAAAACCTATGAGATTGTTGGAAAAGAGGCTTCATTTGTTCGATATTTCGAATTCTCGTCTCAAGGATTTAGCGCCCCCATGAAACTGCCGCCCGGGGCAAGTGCCCCGGTTTGCCCCCCCTTAGATCCGGCACTGGTCATTCGCAGATCTTTTTAACAGTCCTTACAGGAAGTCAGATGCCAGGAAATCTGATTATCAGTCTGTAAGGAGTTGTCAGCAACAGCAGGGTCCCAGCCGGTTCGAAGCCTACTGGGGCCAGGGTTATCCGAAAGGAAACTCGAGCCCCGGTATGAAGGCTGGAAGGAACGGGGTGGGTTTTTTAGTCAGTAAGAGTCTGACACTATCTCCCGCTCCGCCCAAGAGCAGGGGTTGTCATTGGATGATTTTCCCCACCAAAAAAATAAAAAATAAATGTTGTGCATTCCTGCTCATATGATCCCTGTTTCGTCTAATGCAGAAGTGAATGGAGTGTAGAACTCTGAAATTTTTAACAGAGCTTTTTTTATGATGAATACAAATTATTACAAATTATTTTCCAACATTTCGCCCCTAAGGAGATGAAACAGGGTCTAAGTTTTGAGTGGAGAAACGAACTGCCACACGGGCAAAGTCGCTGGCAGAAGCTAGTATTTAATATTTACATTAGCAATAACGAAATTTTTTCCTCATTTAAATATTTACAATAAAACGAACTAGGCTTACGAAAGCTTTTAGATTTTTAACCCCCGACGAAAAAGAGGGGTGTTATAATGCCTTGATCACACGTACCGAGTAAACGGGCGAGACAGTGCTCTTGGCCGAGTACTCGGTAGGTGTAAACACAGCGCCGCGCTCTCGGCCTACCACTTATCTCTACAACTCGCTTACATCACTGTCTCCGCCGAGCAACATTTTTACAATCTCGGCCTTTTACTCAGTACGTGTGATCAAGGCATATGTTTGAGGTGTCTGTGTATCTGTGTGGCTGTCTGTGGCGTTGTAGCTCCTCAGCGAATGGATCGATTTTGATGTGTTTTTTTTTTTTATTTAAAAGTTGAAGTTATCGAGATGGTTCTTAGATATCTATCTTAGGTATCTGTGATTATGAAGATCTATTCAGGTGTTCAAGGTCAGCAGCTCGTTTGTTGGCTGTGGCAGGGATCTTAAACACTTAATGGATATACTCGTATACTTTACTAATAAACACATATAAATGTGACCTAATGTTCGAAATACTCATGTACCTACATGACGACGCAATCAAGCTGGTCTGATGATGGAGGTCGAAGGTAAGAGACGTAACCTTGGAATGCTTATTAATAAACCCATCCAGTTTCGGCTCATTTAGGCTCATCTTAAAAATAGTTCGTTTCTCATGACGACGAGAACCTGATGACGAAGACTTGATGCCAGAACTGAGAAGTGGCTGATGAAACCTTGAAATGCCTACTAGTAAACCCGTCAAGTTTGGGCTCATTAGATTCGTCTTAACCAGTTCTAAACATTTTTCATGTTGGCAAGCACCTGATGCTAGAACTGGGAAGTGGCTAATGGAACCCTGGAATGCTTACTAGTAAACACGTCGAGTTTGGGCTCATTACACTCGTCTTAACCAGTTCTTTTACTTTTTATAGATTTTATGCATCGGGGGTTTATTAAAAATTTTAATGTTGCTATTATAAATATTGATGTAATCAGAATCAGAATTTTATTTGTAGAACATAGGTGTTTACATGAAGATCTTACATTAATTAAATGAGCGCTATGTTTTGCCGTGAAGGCGTACAAATGTTGAGATTATAAAATCGTTAAAAACTAAAAATAAACTAACACAAATAAAAAACAAAATTAAACTCTCACAAGAAAAAAGAAATAAAAAATGATTATTTTGTATTTTTTTTTTATAAATTTATAATTAAAGGAAACTTACTTAAAATTTGGAAATCAGTCTTTAAAATATATATTATAATATTGAAATGATGCAGCATGCATGTGAAATATTAAAAAAAAAAACATCTTTTAAAAAATCTTCTACAGAATAGTAACATTTTTAA
The DNA here is from genome assembly GCA_910589285.2 of Mythimna ferrago. Taxonomy (NCBI): domain Eukaryota; kingdom Metazoa; phylum Arthropoda; class Insecta; order Lepidoptera; family Noctuidae; genus Mythimna; species Mythimna ferrago. Next base: position 18,108,838 of record OU342673.1, on the reverse strand, counting down.
GTAATAGAGAGTGGAGATTTTTCTTAAATTGTAATAGGGGCAAATTTTTTATACTATCAGGTATTTTATTATAAATTTTCGGGGCCATCCCAAAAAAACTCTTTTTCATTAAAGCGGTTCTGCATTTTCTGTCGCACAGTTTATTCATATACTGAGAACGCGTTGGGGTCTTTTTAACATCAGATAGTTTTTGAAATAGGTTTAAATTGATCTTAGCAAACAAAGCAGTTTCGTAAATGTACATAGCTGGCATAGTCAGTAGTTTTAATGATTTAAAATGAGGTTCACATGTTGTTATCCGAAAGGGCGCTCGAGCCCCGGTATGAAGGCTTGAAGGAACGGGATGGGTTTTTTAGTCAGTAAGAGTCTGACACTATCTCCCGCTCCGCCCAAGAGCGGGGGTTGTCATAGGATGATTTTTCCCATCGGAAAAAAAAAAAAAGGTTCACATGTTTCGATAGTTTCTAAGCCACACATGGACCGATTACATCGCTTTTGTGCTTTAAAAACAGTCTCTCTTTCAGTAGATTGCCCTCAAAAAATAATTCCAAATCTCAGAACCGATGCAACCAATCCGTGATACGCAATTAAAAGTGTTCGTGTATTCACTTTTTTCGACAGCTGAAACAGTGCTTAAGTAATGGATGAGTATTTTATTAGTGGCATGTCAATATAACGACTGATGGTTTTTAACCAGTCGCACGTTTTGATCAAATGAAATCAGTACTTTTATAAAATTTCATAGTGGTCCAATCCACAAAGTTTCAGCACTTTTGTCTTAATTAACATCTAAATATTGAAAAATTTTATTTACAACTAGATTTTGCTCGCGGCTTAGCCCACATACATAAAATATAGCCTATTTCACTCAAGAATAAAGCAGCTTTCTATCAGTGAAAAAATTTTAGCAATCGGACCAATACCTCCAGAGATTAATTACCTGCTACAAACAAAAAAAAAATAACAAATACAAAATTTACCTCTTTATAATATCTATTAGTGTAAGTAGATGTCAGTTTTGATACCGTGAGGAAAGTTTTGAGTGCTGTTTACAAAAGAAAATGAAGATCAAAGAAAGTTTGATGCACTGTATAAAAGACAATACGTCTACAAAGGGGATTACTTGGAACTGACTGGTGCCCATGCTACTCTAATATCCATTAACTTAGATGTATAATAGAGAAATTTAGACGAAGAAGAATTTCATTCGTTTATTCCGTCATTCATACGAAAATATTTACAAAACATCGTTTTGTTTTCTTAATAACCTTAAAACATCATTCAGAATCTCGGTTAATGTCCTCCTCCTTGCGTCGTATTCCTCAATGCTGAGGGTCGTGACCTCCCTGCTTCATCACTTAACTTTTGTGATATTCCTCCATCTGTTTCTGTCTCTGGCGGTGTGAAGGGCATTGTTTATCGTAGAGTCAAGACTGCAGGCTTACTCTCCAAATTAATTTCAATTTCAATCTAAAGTCAATCCGATTGCAATGTCAATTTTGACGTTACGTGATTTGGTACTCTTTTGGGTACTCTTGAAAACAATATTGTCAACATATACGATTTCACTTAGTTCTCAAAATGGTCACGCAATTTTGAACCAATTTGGCACTAGCATTGAATTCAAGGGTACGAAACGTCACAATCTTAATGTCGACCGATCGGAATTGAACTCAAGAGTAAGCCTGCTGGTTGGACCAACGTATTGAGCTGGCGGCGAGGCGTTTTCTCATCCACTTTACCGGTCACAATGAGCCTTTCGAAGTTGCCACCGTCTTTTCTTGCAATGTGATGGAAGTATTGCAGAACCTCGAATACTCGGACGACTCCATTGATGTGCAAGGTTACTATAGTTATATTTTCCTTTTTTATATTATAAACATATATAGCATATATATATAGTTCAGTATATTATGAAAGATCAACGTTCACGCAAAATAGAGATGTCATAGGTCATTGCTGTATTAGTTTTACGGATAACATTAATAACAAGATAATATTAACAAGATACCTGTATTTCCGAAGTATATAAAGATGTGTAATACTCGTATCGTCATAATCACGTAATACCTGTGTATTAAAATTTATAAAAGTGTATCTCGGGTTGGAGGCTCTTAAGTGACTTCTTCTGCTCTAGGATGGAGCGAAGCGGTGTGTCAAACTTTTGCTGACTACCAAAAACCATCAACCAAATTTCATTTGCCCTTTGCAAAAGGTTTGTATGTGACAAAAATTCTCCAAAAACACAATCCCGAAAAAATAGGACATGTAATTACAGATGTCTGTCAAAATACGAGTACATATGCCTATTTCTATCAATTCATGATCTTCCTGGCACTGTCCCATATTACTTGGGGTCATCATAACACGTATTCTTCTATCCTGTCTTGCCAACTGTCACGTTATCACTGACTTCTCTTCCGTTTTTTCTATATCACTGTTCACACAATCAACCCATCTTTTGTTAGCCCTCGTTCGGCTTCTCATCCATTCACATTTATATTAAGGATGATATAAGAATGTTCCAATTGTATCATAGCGATCCCCCCTCGCTTATATTTAGATAATAATATCCGACCGTTTCAAGTGTAAGTTTCTCACATTTCTCCACACGAGTTAATAACTCTATCAGAGGTCCTATTAGGATTAAGAAAATTAACATTGCCTCTAATTTTCCATTTCGCTGGAAACGATGATTTCAACATTTTGATGTAAATTTGCTCGGCAAACGAAACAACGTTTATTTGAATTATAAACACGTGTAATTTTCGAGATTAGACGAAACAAAAACACTCCCTAATCGTATCCTTCTTATATTATTATTAATGTGACAGTTTGCTAGGATGAAAATGTTGATCTTTGTTACTCTATCACGCAAAAAATTATGAACGGATTTTGATGAAACTTTCAACTAATTATATTATTGAGTCGCGTCTGCGCACCCATCGACGTCGGGCGTGCTTTACTCGTAAAGTTTGACTCGCGAATTGAAAATGACGAACGTGATAAAGTGTAATATGTGTAACATTGTCATCGATGAAATGTTGTCGTACATGCAAAACAAAGTGTCTATTATGGACGAGGAATCACTAGTGCGTATTTGTACGTCCATATTTACAAGTGAAGAAATTAAAAACTCCAAAACACTTTTGTTCGAATCCATTCCAACGGACATCAGGAAAATACTGCGGAATAACAAAGGAAAAGAGGAGCGTGATGTGGCGGATATTATAAATTTATTTAAATCTATGGTTCCGGACTTGATTCCAGTTTTTGTAGCTAGACAACTTGACAAACTACCGCCGATTTAGATGGACCACTTGGATTGTTCTAAACTTTTAAAGGACATGATGACGTTAAAAGCTCAATTTGAAGAAATAAAATCGACTTACGCTACCCAGGATAGTGTAAATGAATTAAAAATAGCAATACTACGCATACAAAACGATTCATTGCCGCCACCTACTTCTGCTTTCAAAACCAATAAACAAAGAGGTGCTTGGTTAGACAGTGGACCAATGGGTCTTTCACAAGATTATAATGTTCTAAATAATGACCATGTTGTAACAATAATCTAAATATTACGCCGAGTATAAAAACCCCCATTACAAAATATAGAGATATGAGGGTAGTTCAACAAAACCAGATCGAGTATGAGTCAAATCAGAGGCGATTATCGGAAGAATACAAACAGGTGATCGCGGGTGTCGGTGTCGAGACGAGAGGGGAGCGAACGCCGTCACAGTCGGTGTCGCAGCGACGACAACACCCGAGCGCTGAGATCGGTTCTGTGATGAGTAATGAGGTGACGTCAGGATCTGCGAGCCCGGCAACGCCGGTAACGAATCAGCTGATTTCTACTGAATCTACTAATAAGGCTAGCTATATCTGTGTGGCGGGGAAGTGTGAACTAGAATTGCCGATTAATAATGTGAGCACAACTGAGTCGAAGAAAAATACAAAAAACACGAATAGTAAGGATTGGCACACAGTAGTGTAGGGTAGGGTAGAGTAGGGTAGAGTAGGGTAGGGTAGGGTAGAGTAGGGCAGGGTAGGGTAGAGTAGAGTAGAGTAGGGTAGAGTAGGATAGAGTAGGGTAGAGTAGGGTATAGTAGGGAAGAGCGGGAGCGAAGCCGCGCGGGCAAAAGCTAGTACTTTATAAGACTTGTTCGTCAACTCGCTAACGCAATTGGCGCAAGTCCGCGCGAGTAGGCACATTCCGATTTCACCTACTTTTTCTGCCGTCATCTCGCTCAAACTTATAAAATACAGTCAAATAAAAACAGATTGAAAACAATAACATGAGTTGACGACAGAAAAGGTAGGTGAAATCGGAAGGTGCCAACTCGCGCGGAATCGCGCAAATCGCGTAAGCGAGTTGACGAACAAGTCCTTTATAACGGAGGGATGGGACTAAGGAGGGGACCTACAGACACGACGCGAGCTAAACCGCTGGCTGGAGTTAGTATCTATATCTAGAGGTAAAAAAAAAACTACACAATACGAAATTCATATGGATGTGGAAAATTCTTCATTTCACAGATTTTTTCGTTCAAGGAGAAGTATCAATCAATCACTGAAGGCTAAGCGTTAAAATTCCACGAGAAAACGCTAGCATTGAACATTTTCCGTTACATAATCACTGATTTGCCGCGGAGTCTTACTTAAAAGCCAAATGCCACGTGGCGTCTAAGTCTGAATTCGATCTACGCTTTTAATATCTACTTACACACACTGATCATGTTGCAAGTTATGAGCATCAACTAATTAACCCGTAATTAGCAGCACTGTATATAATGTTCCGTATAGAGCAGTTAATTACCCAGGCAAGGAGTAATCTGATCCGTAGTAATTAAAATCGAAACACGTTTTTGATAACCTTATAAAGCACGTGTTCTTGATTCGGCCTTGTTTGCGGCAGGTCTATACGTGTCTATACGCTCAAATAAATAATCTATCAAGAAAATAACATCATCATAAAAACACACTTCAATTCATTTATTCATTATATTCATGAAACGCCCTATTGAACTACAGTAAACAAAGATCCCAGGAAATCACGCCTACTGAAAAAATAAACGAGCACTATAATATTTGAAAAGAGTCTTACCTGGAGTTTACATGAAACTGCATTGCCTCAAGCAATTAATCAATTAATACAGGAACAAAGCATTTCTGAATATCCATGCAAATGTGTTGTCATTCCGCGGTTAAATACGGCTCGGTTGACGGGCACCGTTGTTCGGAATTGGCGCCGTATTTCCAAGTCGAGACCGTTTATGAATATGTAAAAGAGTTGTGGTGCATGAAAACGGAAAATGATTCGTCTATGTGCTCGTGTGTTTGTCTGAACTTGCGTTGTTTTTACTTTTGAGTGTAGACAAATCATACTTTATCATCATCGTCGACATCAATTCAACCGATTGTCGCCCGCTGTTGAGCGATTGATGGACAGTTGTGTGTGTAGATACTGTTAGAAATTACACTTGGAATTTATGATTAATAGCCTTACTTAAAGCTGCTTACCTTAGCTCGTATAGCTTATTTTTTTATCATTTGTGTACCCACGTAAACTTACTTGTGTAAAGGAAAAATGTCCTCCGCGACGCGAACTTATCTAAACTAACTTAGCTTCGTTCTTGGTTTGCAAACAAAATGTGATATCAAACAAATAGGGAAACAGAATTTCAAAACGGAAAGATTTTTATTTTCATCCATATTTCAATATTTACCTACATCAACCAAGTTTTATTTTGTTTGCAGGTCGTGAGTTTTTGTAAAAAGCGAAACAGCAAAAGCCGGAACCAACAAGCCGTCAGTCACTGCGCAAGCTACACGCGCCACAGGAAATTTACTGTATGTATTTGCTTATTTACTATGTTTAATTGCACAGTGTAATTCTAGAGTGGTTGAACTTTTGGGAGCGTTATCGTATGTATAAAATAAAAAAAGACGTGTGGCACTCGGGGACTACCGCGGTAAAGCTATTGCATAGCATTTTTATCAACTTATGCAATTATAATTATTTATTTATTTTATTTATGCAGTATTTTTTTTTCTTTGTTTTTTTTCTTTGATATTAATTGAAGTTACACTTTCACACATTGAATTGAATTTTGATTGATTGTTCACTCATTTGTTTTCTTATCGGTCACCACGCTCAAAAAACAAATGAGTGGGAGGTGTTAGGTCATTTTCGTTACGGAATTTCTGGATTCGGTCTCCACGCTCAAGGCCCGCGATAGAAGCTATGCAATAGCTTAAAAGCTGACTGACTGACATATCAATGCACAGCCGAAACTACTGGGACTAAGAACATTTACATAAGGCTTCTTATTATGATGTAGGCAAGCACTAAGAAGGTTTTTTTTTTATTATGGTGAAAAGGGGAATTTCGTTTGTATGCAAAATCTCATTCCGTGTGAATGTATAATTATCGTAACCTAGAACCCTACCCAATAGAACAGTTTAAAAATTTTATTTAGGATTCTCATTTCTTTGGTTAATAAACTTGAAACAATGTCATCATTACCTAAATTTTCAAAGATATCCTCAAAATACAGTTAAAGATTTTATAAAAATATTCTGGCGAGCGAAGTCACTGGATAGTGCTATTATAAAATAAAGGTGGGAGAGTGGTGGGAGTCCTCAGACAGGGCTGAAGTAATAATGTATTACAAAACATGTATTTTTTTAAAAAGCTATTCCAAAAGGCTCTGTATTAAATAAACTCTTACCACAGTCTATCGCTTCTGTTATTCTTTTGTCAAGACGTCTACGTCATTAGAGTAAGAATTGAAAATAGTACACCATTAACCACTACGTATCTTTTACTCCTTCTCTGTCATTTCCATCTAAAGGTTGTCTGTAAAAAATCGCTCTTAGCGATAAGACCGCCCATTGTGACACCCTATTAATTTCAAGTTCGTATCATAATTTATTATCGGTGTACAATAAAGAATACATCTATATATTTTGTATTTTTTCTAGCATGTAACTGTTTTTTGTCGTTTATAAAATGTACCTAAGTAGATACTGGTTAGCCTGTGACAACACGGAAAGCAAGTAGAGCGCGAGCAAGATAACTTGGCGCGTAGCTGGGAGCGTGCTTAATGTTGCCAGCCTAACAAATCTATTTTCCTTAATTTGATTAAAAACGCTCTTTCATAATACAGTGTAATTTAAAGAATTTATTTATTTAATTTTTACCTTTATCATTTAAAAAAAATCGTGAAAACTTTGTAAATCTTTTATTGAATATCTTAATAAATTAATTAGCACTTTTAGCACCAGAATTCTACGCTAGTCTTTATCAGAACAGTCGTATAAGTTCATTGTTAATTTGTCCATTTTGAGATCCATTAACCTATCAGATTTAAAAAATATTGTCTTGTAGTTATACATTGTCATTCTTCTGGCATAACAGTAACTCTTGCGCTTTTGTATTGTCTCTTGTAGGGGCTTTGTTTGCTTATGTGCTGTGGTATGATGCATTATCCATTACTACAATAAAATTCTGTTTTAGATTTGGCACTATTTATTCTTTCATGGATGAAGTTTGCAGAATTCATATGGTCATGATAGTCACTTGATTAAGATTTTAGCACATAATAGCAGTCCATTTTCAACAAACTTTGCTGACTTGCTAGGTACCGCTCGGGTACGCATATTTAGGGAAATTTTATTGTGATGGTCACCCGAAAAATTATTTGACAAATGGGTCTAATTTTGGAAAATGGTACCGTAGGCCCAATATTTTCTCATTTCTCTTCAAAAACACGTTTGACTTTCAAGATAATATCCCTGCTAGCACTTCAATTCACTTTTGGTATAATAATGACGACTATTTACTTTAGAAATCACAGAACATAACACATTCTCCTGACACATGACATAAACGTCAAACGATTAGTTTCCAATTTCGGCCACGCGCCAACTTATCTTGCGCTAGCTCTAGCTTTTGGGCCCGGTTGTAATTTTTTTTTCATTTACTCTAAAAAAAAAAAATATTTGTCTATCCTATTCGAGTCTTTTAGCACATAGTACCGTGCCGACATCTTTATGTCGACACCGTTATCGGCCTACGTTACAAACCAGCGCCGTAGACTCACCGCTTTTTGCGTGTGGTCACGGCATTATGCTAAATGTTCGGCCGTTTTGCTCGGAAGTGGCGCATTCTTTTCATATATTTATAATTTGTTAATACTTTTCGGCCTTTATATAAAATGTTTTTCTTTCTTTCTTTTTTCTTTCATTCGCAGATTGTTGACAGCCGTCGCAGTCTGACTATCAATCTGTCCAAGGAGGCATCGTATTGCCCAGTAACTGGGTGGTGGAGGTCTGATAGGCTGTCGTTCTATGTAAAATGTAAAAAACAGGTATTCAGCCGCATCCGATTAGACTGGAAGCTGTCACCAAGCCAGTTGGGCTAAGAAGATGAAACAAAACTCAGTAAGCTGGATGACGGTTGCCAAGAATCGAGATGAAACGGCTTATGTTTAGTAAATGTAAGCGGCTGAAGATAAGACAAAAACCTTCGTTACTTACTAGTGTATTTATTCTAAAGAATATAAATCGGTATACAGAGTGTGGCGTAAATAGTGGTCCAACGTTAAGGTGTCCATACACCATACATTCAGCTGTCACATGCCACAATTTGAATTAAATAGGGTATTTTTTTTTCAAATTCAGCTCCTTTTCAAGTTAAATGGCAATAACTTTTTTTCACATCATGCTATCAATTATTTTTATACCACAGTAGAATCTGCATTTAAAGGACATATTTTTTTTCAATAATGTGCACCGACAGTGTTGTACATTTATTTTACAGCATTCGCGCCCAAAGTCTCATGATTATCTGAAGACTAAAGTTAAAGTTTGAAATAAACACATTTTTCCTTTAATATCTTTAAGTTTACAGTAACACAGTTATTTGCATACTATAGCACATGTATTCAGAAATAATATACAAAAACAAAATTGGAAAAAAAAGGTTTTTTTGTTGAAATTAGAGCTAAATTTATATAGGTGTTGTTTTAAAAAAAAAAAACAGTTTTATTCTGAGACAGTAGAAAGTGGTATCAATTGTGGTATATGATAGCTAAATAAATGGTACCCGGTGTATCGACTCCTTAACGTTGGACCACTATTTACGCCACACCCTGTATATTATATCTATTAGTCCCTAATATATTGATAGTTTTTTAAAAATTAAGTTGGAAAATCATCACCTCCTCCCACTCTAGGTGGAGCGAACGGAAGTGTCAGGTTTTTACTGACTAAAATCGATGTACCTACTAGGATCACTGTTACTCGTTTGAACAATCCCACAACCCTCCAAGCTTACACAAAGGAATTTTCTGGTGGTCAAACGCGAGCCTAACCTAACAATGACATAAACTGTCACACCACTTGTCACTTGTCTTCTCAGGTGAGGCTGCTCGCCCACGCCCGATAATCGGTGACCGATTTTTTGTAGGAGAAAAATAAAACACACTGATAGCAATAGTGCAACGCACACGTCCTACAAAAAGTCGGTCACAAAACAGAACAATGTTACAAATATACAAAATCGGCCCGATTACCTGTCCTACAAAAAGTCTGATGTTGTAAACGGGCAGCGTAAGTTAGACTCAAAAACTCATTTATTCAACCCCCCCCCCCTTCCCCCGCTGACTGAATTCGCATAAGCCTATATATTGATAGGCTTACGCGAACTTGAATATTATGGAGCTTTGTAAAACTCCATACTGTAACGATACGTTTCATGATCGCTCCCGGTTAGCTTACATAACTGCATTAGAAAGTTACCCCGGCTTTTCGGATATTGCTAAACGTGCTTTAAAACTCTTCACTACTATGTAACGCTTGCACAAGACTCAGTTTTATATTTTATAGTACGAGTACCTATCTTAGGATTTTTATAAATTATTATTATATAGCACCTGATGGTAAGCGATGATGCGGTCGACGATGGAGCACGCTTGTCTAGAAGTAACCTATTCACTCACCTATTTTACTGGCCATTACTGTCCCACAACTAGGCAGGTATCCCCAAGTCTTTCCAAACATTTTTCACACCCTGTGGTATCCTTTTAAATCATCTCGCCACTTCTTTCTGGCACTGGCCACCTGCGTGGCAACTTCTGGCACTGTTCCACTGCATGGCAACTTCTGGCACTGTTCCACTGCATGGCAACTTCTGGCACTGGTCCACTGCATGGCTACTTCTGGCACTGGTCCACTGCATGGCAACTTCTCGCCTAGCTGTCAATGTTCATACGGCCGACGTGACCCACCAATTTCCAAGCCTAACAACCTTTTCATTTAAACCCCAAACTTTTGCAATACGGTTAGTGTGCAGATCTTAACACCGTTACGATGGGCAGGATACATGTCCGTAACTTTACAATGTAGGGAGATTTGCAGATCGCCCTTCATTAGCATCTTCATGGACCAGTAGCTTTCCCAGGCGTTCTGGATACGGTGATTGATTTTTCCTCCCTGTCTGTTTTCGAAAGATAATAACAGGCCCGTAAATATCATAATACTCTCTACTCATCAACATAAATTTTGATTTCTCATTTCCTACTCAACTACCTTAACCCTGCATCTAGTAGGTACGTAACGTATAGCCCTCGTATACGCGTATTATTGTAACATAATTGCGGCCAAAATTTTCGGCTGATCAATTTCGTATACCCGTGTATACAATGAGTACGATGCTTAAGCGTTTGCGTTTTTCAAGGTCATCCAAGTTGGGCACGCCACAATTATGGCGATAAGTCCCCTCTTTGAGGCGTGGCTGGAAAGACCTCACGGCGTCCTTACCTTCCGCATGACACAGGTCCTCACCGGAAATGGCAAGTTCGGGAGGTTCCTGTTCCGAATTAAAGCAGAAGTGACGCCCGGGTGTCGCCACTGTGCGGAACGCCCGGAGGACACGGTGGAGCACACAATCGCGGTGTGCCCTGCTTGGGCGGAGCATCGCCGTGCCCTCGTGGGGGTGATCGGCGGCGGAGACCTCTCGCGCCGGGCCTTGGTCGAGGCCATGGTCCGGAGCGAGGAGGAGTGGCAGGCGGTCGCCGACTTCTGCGAAGCAGTAATGCTCGCTAAGGAGGAGGCCGACCGCATCAGGCAACGGCGCTCTCGCCGCCGCCGGGATTCCGATCCCGATTTCCGGCCACCGTAGGCGCGGGCTTGCGGACAGTGAGCAATGGGTAGCTCGCTGTCCGGCCGTCCGGTAACCGTCCGGACCAAGCCCAAGTCGTCGACGGCGCGCGCTGTTCCCGCGCGCCCCCATGAGTTGTCAGCAACAGCAGGGGCCCAGCCGGGTCGAAGCCTACTGGGGCCAGGGTAATCCGAAAGGGCGCTCGAGCCCCGGTATGAAGGCTTGAAGGAACGGGATGGGTTTTTTAGTCAGTAAGAGTCTGACACTATCTCCCGCTCCGCCCAAGAGCGGGGGTTGTCATAAGATGATTTTTCCCATCGAAAAAAAAAAACAAAAAAAAAAAAAAAGGTCATCCAAGTTGTACCTACAATCTGCGCGCGAGTAAATGTTTTAATTGAAATAAGAAGACAAAAAACACCAAACCAGTAACAAGCTTGTTAGTTTTGTTTAGAGCAGTTGTTATTGAACTAGTCAGGAACAACCGACCCTCTAACTAGGACTCGGGCGGTGGTAGCCGCGCCACAGTTATAACTTTTGCAACCAACACTGTTTCATTAATTAATTCCTTTTTCTACCTGTATTTTGTTTTAGTTCCTAACAAACATACAATAGGAATTTAAAATTAATAAGGTGTCACAATGGGCGGCCTTACTAATAGTATGATATTATTGTGGTGGAAATAGTTTTGTTTGGTTGGTTATAACTAAGTAAATTATTTTAAAACTAAAATTTTAAAATAATTTACTTAGTTATAAGTTATAACTAAGTAAATTATTTTTCACTTGTTAGTAAAATAACAGTTTTGCAGCTCAATACCACAAATCGAAATTCAAAACAATTATAAACGCGTTTTATGCTTGTTAGCCATCTGTTTAAATTATGTGTCGTACAATTAGGTACATAATAGATAAACAAACACACCAATAGGTAATTTAAGAAAGAAACATTATTTCTTCGTAATAAGGGCCAAAATGGGGGGTTGAAAATTTAAATCAGGAAAAGTAGGTCAAATGGATGATTGATATAAGGGGCCGCCAGCTGCCTCCGTAATACGGCAAATAAAACTACTCAATCCCAACATTTTGTTAATCGGAACATACATTATTTCTGGGAGCACTTTTTTTTTATGGTGGGAAAAAATCATGCATTGACATCCCCCGCCCTTGGGCGGAGCGGGAGATAGTGTCAGACTCTTACTGACTAAAAGACCCACCCCGTTCCTTCTAGCCTTCATACCGGGGCTCGAGCGCCCTTTCGGATAACCCTGGCCCCAGTAGGCTTCGACCCGGCTGGGTCCCTGCTGTTGCTGACAACTCCTTGAGGCGCGCGGGAACAGTGCGCGCCGTCGACGACTTGGGCTTGGTCCGGACAGTTACCGGACGGCCGGACCGTGAGCTACCCATTGCTCACTGTCCGCAAGCCCGCGTCTACGTTGGCCGGAAATCGGGATCAGAATCCCGGCGACGGCGGCGGCGATAACGCCGTTGCCTGATGCGTTCGGCCTCCTCCTTTGCGAGCATTACTGCTTCGCAGAAGTCGGCGACCGCCTGCCACTCCTCCTCGCTCCGGACCATGGCCTCAACCAAGGCCCGGATTTCTGGGAGCACTGGGAACTTGCTTTATTTAATCACGTTTTCAAAGTACCTACCTAGTATTTTGAAAAACGTGATTAAATGTAACAATTCTGTGTATTCTTGTTGTTTGTGTATCTACTTCAGACTATCAAATTTATTGAATGCCAGGATCGAATGGTGGCAAAGTTTTCATGAACTTACTTCGTAATAGATACAGACAGACACTTCTAGAAATAGTCGCTACTAAACTCTTCAGATAGTTTAATTTGAATTTGGATGGAATTTGGAAACTACACCAAGTTCATTGATTGATTCCTCGACCACCGATGTGTGAATCATCATCATTTCAGCTAAAAAATGTCTACTGTTGGGCATAAGCCTCCCCAAGTGTAGCCATAACTACCGGTCCTTTGCGTCTCGCATCCATCGGATTCCCGCAACCCTCATCAGGTCTTCGGTCCACCTTGTGGGAGGCCTGCCAAAGCTATGTCTGCCGGTACGCGGTCGCCACTCCAGAACCTTTCGCCCCATCAACCATCTGTTCTGCGAGCAATGTACCCTCTGCCCACTGCCACTTAAGTTTGGCGATTCTTCGGTCTTAGTTGGTAGCCTTAGTTAGGACATCTTCAGTTCCGATGCGATCACGCAAGGAACTCCGAGCATTGCCCTTTTCATTGCCCTTTGGGTGACTTTAAGCCTTGAAACTGCGGTTGTTTAGAAATAATTAATTGATGTTAATTAGGAATCTCAATGTAACTGAGTTGTCTATATAGCTATCTCCCTGCTAATATTTTAAGCTCGACTTATTCTTTACTTAGTTCTACTATAAATTATGACTTATAGCGCAACAAGCTAATATTTGTACAGAAAATATTGTTCTTCCAATTTATTTTAAATCCTTAGAGAGCGCTTTTCAGAGAGCGTTTATTTAGTGTTGTAAGTTTTATTTACACATTCACTAAGTTTATTTAGCGCTTAACATTTTAATATCATCGTTTTATTTCTGTCAAAGCTTCTGAAGCTTTAAATAAGTTTAGCATTTTCAATTCAGTCATGGATTTGTGGCGCAGTTCATACTCGTACTTTATTATTTTCGCTTCCGCTCCTCGCCACCCGCTTCGTGTGCTCAAGCCTAGTATTATAAACTGCTGATTATCAGACCGAGCATAGTGTAGAACGGCAGATTCACCATTCTTCTTACTATACGTCTCAACCTATTCTTCTTGTAAATGACAAAGTTTGTGAGAATGGATGGATGTGGCTCTTTCACGTCAAAACTACTGTACGAATTTTGATGAAACTTTACAGTATTATAGCTGTTACATAAAAATTACACATAATATATGATAATTTAAAAAGGGGAGAAGTAAAGTCAAGCAGGATCGCACAGTATATCGTGGACTAATTTCGTAAGTCAAATTGAGATAGAGCGGGGAAAGTGCGTCGATAGGGCAAGTGCGTCTATCATCAACGTTCCACTTATTTTGCATATTATTCAGAAAGTGTACATCTAGCGTATTGAACAATTATTATCTCAAGAGTACATACATTTGTAGATTCCATATCCCACCTCTTAATAGAATGGCACATTACACATTAGACATTAAATCGATCGACATTCAATTGATTGTGATATACAATATACGTGGATTACCACAACACACTATGTGTGTGTTATTCCACGACATAATCTATAATTGTTCTATTGGTTGATTGCAAATGTGTCTAATATGCATTGTATGCAATACTATTTCTATACTATATCTGCATTGTATGTCCGCGAATTCGTCCGCGTAGAAGTCGCTTTTGCCCGCGCTGCTTCGCTCCCACTCTTCCCTACTCCACCCAACTATACCCTATTCTACCCTTCTCTACCCTACTCTACCGTACTCTACCTTTCTCTACCTTTCTCTACCCTACCCTACCCTACTCTACCCTGCTCTACCCTACTCTACCCTACTCTACCCTTCTCTACCCTACTCTACCCTACTCTACCCAACTCTACCCTACCCTACCTTACTCTACCCTACACTACCCTATAGTACCCTAATTTTGTTTTTTTCCATAAGAACCTTCTCCTGACAATAACAAATACAACAAAAAAAGAATTAGCGAAATCGGTCTAGCCGTTCACGCGTGATGGCGTGACCAAGGAAAATAGGGGTTCATTTTTGTAGATATATATAGATAGATATAGCTCTTGCTCGAGTCTTCGCTCGCGTAGAAGTTCGAAATATTTGTAAATTCTAATTAGAAGTAGTAGAAGCAGAATGTTTTATGTGCATCACGCTATTATATGTAAGTAAAAGCGGACCTATAGAACGTTAGATGAAAGTTCTGGGTCTTATAATATTATCAATTGAAAAGTTGACGCTATCTCCTGGAGGATTAATCAGAATTATTTGTTTTTGATTTTGTGAAAGCTATTATTTCTAGCCGCTAATATTGCCCTTTGACACATCCACTGGTAGTCTTAACTTTTTATTTAGACTACATCTCGGTAAACTTAAGAGACTAGATCCACCAATCACGATCAATTTTAAAATGATTTCACAATAAGGTACATTCCCGTCACCAATCACGATCAATTTTTAAATGTTTTCACAATAAGGTACATTCCCGTCTCCTATTAAAAGTAACACTTTTTTTATTATTCGCCCACCCTTTTAAACAGCTAGTTTATGAGGGTGGGCGAATTTCCATACCGGGAAAGTTTTTAAGCAACACTTTACAATGTGAGTTCTAGATCACCAGCTTTGAAAGTGATTCCACCCATAATTTTATTACAGCTTCTTACAGTTGCCATCACGGATCTTGAACACTTGCTCAGAAGTCAAATATTCGGTCTCTTTAGTGGTGCGAAGTGCGACGCGGGGGCGGGGAGTGTTAGTGATTGGCTAGACGAGCCATCGCGTCATAGACATCACTCCTGATTCGTTCACTGCGTTGCAGCATGTATCTAAAAACGAAGACGATTGGCTCGCTAATGTATGGAATGCGCAAAGCGATCCCCACTCTGACGCCGAGCGCTCAAGATCCGTGATGGCAACTGTATGTCTCTAAGGGCCTGTTTGCCTCTGCGTGAGCTCTATTAATCATAGTGCATTTATCCCATATAATTGTACTGAAATCTTGCAAAACTTTTCCCAAACACGGCAAAAAACGGAACCCTTATAGTCGTCATGTCTGTCTGTCTGTCTGTCCGTCCGTATGTCACAGCCACTTTTTTCCGAAATTATAAGAGCTATACTGTTGAAACTTGGTAAGTAGATGTATTCTGTTTACCGTATTAAGATTTTTACACAAAAATAGAAAAAAAGCAATAACTTTTGGAGGTCCCCTTAATTAGAAATGAAACTCAAATTTATTTTTTCGTCAAACCCATACACGTGTGGGGTATTTATAGATAGGTCTTTAAAAATGATATTGAGGTTTCTAAAATCATTTTTTTCTAACTTGAATAGTTTACGCGAGAGACACTTAAAAAGTGGTAAAATGTGTGCCCCCCCCCCTCTGTAACTTCTAACATAAGAGAATGATAAAACTAAAAAAAATATATGATGTAGGTTACCATGCAAACTACCAACGAAAATTGGTTTGAACGAGATCTAGTAAGTAGTTTTTTTTTAATACGTCATAAATCTAAAAAAATACACTATTATTAAAACATCGATCAAAGTTCAACTACAAGAACTTTTATGTTATGTTACTTGCTGCTACGGAAGCCTCCATGGGCGAGTCCGACTCGCACTTGGCCGGTTTTTAGGATTCTGAACACACGCTACCTTTACATAAAGTCTGCGATGCGTTCACCTCATTAATATTTTCTTGCAGCGTTATTTTAAAACTTACTATGAATATCTCATAACATATTTATCGAAATGAAGTGATGTAAAAGGTAATTGTGTTTTAAATTAAATACTACTCGTATTAATGAACATTGTATTTATTTGGATAAGGATCAATTAATATTATGCTCATGAGTTTTCATGAACCTTCGCAAATAATGCATTGTTTCAGAATAAAGGCACTATAAAAAGGTTATAGTGAGCCAACCTTAAACGAGATATATGCTATCCTAGACATTTTTTTTAAACTTTTAATGGGAAACAATTTTGTAATAAATACTTTTTCTATTATTTTAACTGTTTACATGGTGTACGTAAAAATACGATTTTTCTTGTTTTTTACTGGGAATGCGATACAAGCATACCTACTATAATATATTGACAATAAACGACTTTTTTATGCAGAGTAACACACAATTCGTAAAGCCAGGTTCCAGGCAGGTTCTGGAGTGGCGACCGCGTGCCGGAAAGCGCAGCGTTGGAAGGCCTCTTACAAGGTGGACCGATGGCCTTGTGACGGTTGCGGGAATTCGATAGATGCGTGACGCACAGGATCGTGCATTTTGGCGACACTTGGGTGAGGCCTATGTCCAACAGTGGACGTCTATCAGCTGAAATGATGATGATGATGATGATTCCTTCTTTACTTTGCATCCTAGGACCCCGGCTTTCCTTTTCGGAATTTAACCCAGTCCAAATATACAGCTCGATCGAAACCAGCGACCATGAACTGAAGATTGTATTGAAGACCTAAAATTGGACTGTCTCGTTCGTCTATTTGTGTAATCATCGATTTATTAATAACTTGCTAGCGACCCAGCCCAACCTTTCAAGGGTGTTAGAAATATTCGTCATATAATACTCGTATGTTCTTTGTATTGTTCTCACATAATAGATATTTGTAATAAACTAATTGAAAAGAATGACCATGGAGTTTCTTGCACATACATATGTACTTCTACATATAGACCTAAGTTTTGAATCTTTGAATTTTTGAATCTTTGAATCTCTGAATATTTGAATCTTTGAATCTTTGAATCTCTGAATCTTTGAATCTTTGAATCTTTGAATCTTTGAATCTTTGAATCTATGAATCTTTGAAAAAAAAACAATTTACAAGAAAACAAAGTCCTCTCAGCATTTGTCTGTCGGTATGAATGCGATAACCATAATATTTCTTTAAAGTATTTTCATGCGGTTATCACTTAGACACAGTTATTCATGAGGGTTTCGATGTATTTACTTGCAAATATACTCGTACTTGAGAAAACCCTAGAATATCAATTGTTTTTAGCACCCGTACGTTAAAGCGGTTGCTACTAATGTTTAAACATTCTTCCACGAAGACATTCTTTGCCAGCTTTGTATTTGCCTGGTTCTTTTTTTTTTCGTTGAATAAAAATCATCCAGATGAAATCCCCCGCCCTTGGGCAGAGCGGGAGATAGTGTCAGACTTTTACTGACTAAAAACCCCACCCCGAACTTTCGTTGCCTTTCATACTGGGGCCGAGCCTTCCTTTCAGAAGCAGATCTTTTTCCCCATTAGGCTTCGACCCTGCTGGGTCCCTACGGTTGCTGACAATTCTTTGAGGCGCGCGGGAACACTGCGCGCCTTCGACGACTTGGGCTCGGTCCGGACAATTATCGGACGATCGGACAGCGGGCTACCCATTGCTCGCCGTCCGCAAGCCCGCGCCTACGCTACCCATTACTCGCTATCCGCATCCCGCGCCTACGGTATTTGCCTGGTTATGATTTCATCGACAACATCATTTCCGTAGCCATTTTCCAAGCTAACTTGAGAATGGATGCGACTGAATACCCGTGTCTTACATGGAGACCAAAATCCAGCAACTGGGCTACACGATAGTCAGACTTTCTGGTGTCTGACTATTTGTACAGACTGTCAGAGATCTACGAATGACAACCGGTACCAAAGGCTTTACGTGCTTTCCAAGGCAAGTAATGTTCTAGGTAAACTAAAAAATTACATATGAATTGAAAAATCTAAATTTTTCGCACAAGTTTTGAACCCACATCATGCATGAGAGGTGGGTACCTTAACCACTGGCTCATCACAACACATGATTTTATTGATATGGAAAATATTGTACATTATAAGCATAATTGCGACCACATGGATGGATAGATAACTTCATAACACTATTACTGCCATATTTCAATTCAATCAATTCAAAATTTCAATCACGAGTGTAATTATAACATATTGAAATAACCTTTTGAAACATTCACAGCTCGACTGTCAAAACTCAAGAATCTGAAAATTTTATTTATTTTTCATTTCTGTTTTAAACTTAGCTTAGATATTTTTTTAATGTGTATCCAAAAAAATCGGTAGTGCTTAAAACGCCGTAGTACCTTTTTAAAATCGAATATTATCGGAACATAAGAATTAAGCCGTCGTATATGAACGAAAGTTAAGTATAGCGTACATACGCGGTAGTGATGAGTGTGGTAAATGAGACGGAACTGCCGGTTTCGTGAGTGTTCACCGCTCACCGACGCATGCCGCTACAGTCTGATCGCGGTTTTATTCAAATTGTAAAATAAATTTATAGCGATAAAAACATTGTTTTGGTCTTTTTTTAAAGTGGTTCCCAAGAAGTAAATCGAATTTGGTAGTTTAGATATTTTTCGGCGCACTACGCGTCAAAAATATTATAGCCACATACTCAATATAAACTGCCGTTTCTGATTGGGTACTATGTGGAATTTTAAGAGCCGTAATCTATGGATTTCGGCAATTTCGATTTGTTTTGGTAAGTGTGTTTCCTTGTAAAAGTGCCAGTTACGATGGATAAAGACAGTGAAGTTACGTAGTATAAACTCATAGTTCTCAAAAACTATTCATAATTAATCGAAAACATTTTGGTCCAAAGATTTCTTAAACTCAACCTAAATACGAAACCTTTATGTACAGATGTAGTAATTAATGACAAAGTTATGCATAAAATAAACTTTAAATCGCTCTCCTTTAAAGTAAGCTTTTTCAATTCCGATACCTAGAGGCAGTCGAACTATTAATTCCAAACGTTCATTTTCGTTATTATGAATATTTCATTACACCTGAATTGGCGACGAATTAAATTAGTTTCATTGCAATTACTGGAACACTTCAATCATTGCAATTACGTTTATAGAAATAAGTTTTAAATCCTGAATTAAAAAACAAGACGTGTGGCTCTCGAGGACTGCCGCGGTAAAGCTATTGCATAGCATTTTTATCAACTTATGCAATTATAATTATTTATTTATTTTATTTATGCAGTATTTTTTTCCTTTGTTTTTTTTTTCTTTGATATAAATTGAAGTTACACTTTCACACATTGAATTGAATTTTGATTGATTGTTCACTCATTTGTTTTCTTATCGGTCACCACGCTCAAAAAACAAATGAGTGGGGGGTGTTAGGTTATTTTCGTTACGGAATTTCTGGATTCGGTCTCCACGCTCAAGGCCCGCGATAGAAGCTATGCAATAGCTTAAAAATATTTTTTTCAGCATTGGTTTCTCTGAGTAATGCTGAGGTTTTAATTTTTTTTTCCACAGGCAACCTGCGGATATCTAGATATGTCAGTCAGTCATGCGAATAAACGTCAAAACTTACCCGTAAACTATATAACTAAAAATATTTTTTTTTTGTGGCGTAAAAAATTTTTTTTTTCTCCTGGCGCTCTAAATGGAGCAAGAGAGATTGTTACTGTGTGTTATTATGTTACTTCATTTGCCCTTTGCGTTCCAGGGCCACAGAGAAGTTGTATTTATATACCTATAGTATATTTAGAGTTGTAACTAACTACAACTATGTATGCGACTGTTTCTGAATAATTAGTCTTTAAACATTTATCGTGCCGCAGGAATTTTCGAATGAATTGCCTACCGTGGCTTCGAAATAGGCGTGTGTAACTCTTTACTGAACCGACTCACCGTTCCGAAACATTTTACTGTTCCGATAGATTGGAACACCAGTAATGTTTTACATGCATCATTTGGAACAATTGGAACACTGAAACACTCTTTACTTTAAGTAACCAGTGTCTTTTTAAAATTTGTATCTTTTGAGCCGCTGTTCCAAATGTTCCAAATGATACTTACGAGTATTACTGTTTCACAACATATCAGTGATTCAGATGCAAATGTTCCAATCACAAAGATGATACACTTTTCCCATGGCTACTTTGGAACGCAAAGGGCCCTCTCGCTAAAGCGGGATATGTCATTTGATGTTTCCTAACACAGAAAAAAAAACAGTTCACATCGTCCGTTTTAAACTGTCGTCGTTATGTATAACACCTAAGGCAATTGGATGATACTTTTGGTCGCTTTCGTTTTTTCAAGAGCCGTGTGTTAGGGTGATCAATATATAGATAAGTATTATATTATGACATCTGTTTTAATAAATTATGCAGTAATATAATTTTCATTGTAGGAACATACAAACGTAAGTAATTATAAAGTAGTACTTGGTCGAAATAACTAAGCTAGACAAATAAAAAATGACGTTGGTAGATAAAGATATTTGCAGAAAATATATGGACTTTTATCATTATCGTCATCATCATCGTTTCAGCCAAAGATGTCCACTGTTGGACATAGGGCTGCCCCAATTGTCGCCATAATGACTGGTCCTGTGCGTCTCGCATTCATCGGATTCCCGCAACTATCACTAGGTCATCGGTTAACCTTGTTGGAGGCCTTCCAATGCTGCGTCTTCCGGTACGCCTTTAACTTTAATGATTAAATTATTTGAATTTAATTAAATTCAAATAAAGTTCTATATTTTCATTCAGTCATTATAATTGGACTGGCCTGTTGGTCTAGTGGTTAGTGACCCTGACTGCTATGCCGGCAGTCGTGGGTTCGATTCCCACCCTGGACAAATGTTTCTGTGATGAGCATAATCATTTGTTCTGTGTCTGGGTGTTATTTATCTATACTATGTATGTACTGCTCTCAAAACGTTGAAGGAAAACATCGTGAGGATGTCCTAGAACCAAAAATTCGAAGACATGTGACATCCACCAACCCGCACTGGGCCCGCGTGGTGGATTACGGCCCATTCCCTCTCCTAGAGAGAAGGCCTGAGTCCCAGCAGCGGGAACATTAAAAAGGCTGATGATGATGATGTATGTATTTAGAAATATATAAGTATATTTATCAGTTGTCTAGTACCCATAACACAAGCTCTGCTTAGCTAGGGACTAGACGGCGTTGTGTGATAGTTGTAGAATTATTATTTTTTTATTAAGCTATTGCATAGCTTCTATCGCGGGCCTTGAGCGTGGAGACCGAATCCAGAAATTCCGTAACGAAAATAACCTAACACCCCCCACTCATTTGTTTTTTGAGCGTGGTGACCGATAAGAAAACAAATGAGTGAACAATCAATCAAAATTCAATTCAATGTGTGAAAGTGTAACTTCAATTAATATCAAAGAAAAAAAATACTGCATAAATAAAATAAATAAATAATTATAATTGCATAAGTTGATAAAAATGCTATGCAATAGCTTTACCGCGGCAGTCCCCGAGTGCCACACGTCTTTTTTTTTATTAATTTGTAATGCTACGGCATGGAAGTACAAAATAAAAGACAGCAAACCATTTTCGTTTGTTTGTTTTGATAAGGGTGAGCAACTCGACCCCGAAAACTCCCTAATCTCTAACTAATTAGTCCAAAAGCGAACGAAGCGAGCTCACGAATTTAGGACACCCTGACACGGACAGGTTAGTTTTGAAGGGGACCAACAAAGTCGAGTCGTTATGTACAGTATACAGCGTTCGAAACATCTAGGTTTTACGTTATGCCTAGGTGACATGACGACAATATGCAAACAGACTAAGCCGTAAGTACGTATAAAGACGAATTATACAAAATACTTGCGACTTTATAAAGAAATAACAATACATTATTAACCAGAACAAATAAAAGTTGATATGAATAAATTAAACAATTTGAAAACAATCAAAGATATTTCTTTTATTGTATCGGAAGTGTTCGAATAATATTTTTTTGCATGAACTTTGACACAAAAATTAAAAAAGTTAAAAATCGTGGATAATTTTGGGATCTCGTTTTTTTACTTCTGACTAAACAAATATGAACAGGTACAGATAGAGCCCCATTTTTTGTACTAATTAAAAAATAATAGTATATAGGATGTCTACGTAATGTGACCGTGTCACCGACATTGGCGCACTATCGAATACCATTGATCGAGTACAAGATTCTGGACCCCCCAGTGGTGGAAGATTTCGTCGTCATTTTCTAAATAAAAAAAATAAAACTATATTTTTTTAATTTAGTTTATTATAAAAATATATAACGTTCGGGATGGTAGGAGGTAGAAAATAGAGATATTTTTAGAGATATTGCAGATATAATATATAAATGCATGGTATGAGAAGAGAGCAGTGATGGCCGAGTGGTAACGGCCCCGACTTACGAGCTGTAGGTCGCGGGTTCAAACCCAGCCAAGCGTATTACTTTTTGTAATTTATTTCATCACCACTGCTCTCAAAACGGTAAAGAAAAACATCGTGATGAAACCGGCATATCCTAGAACCAAAAATTCTAAGACATGTGACATTCACCAACCCGCACTGGGCCCGCGTGGTGGATTACGGCCCGTTCCCTCTCCCAGAGAGGAGGCCTGATTCCCAACAGTAAGAACATTGAAAGGCTGATTATAAGAGGAGTAAATGAGTTTCATGGGATGGACAATGTATAATATCCGAGTGTACTTCCGAAGACGGATAGGGATGAGGTCCTTGCGGCATTGGAAGACAGAATCTCATTTTCATGGACCAAAAATTAAACCAATGCACGGGGTTTGCAAGCGCTAAAGGTTATTTAAAAGTTTCACATGGCGTCAGATAGCAGCATAATCGATGATCGGCTAAATTATAGTCTAGTTAGTTGTTTAAATTTAGACACCGAGGTTCTTAGCAGTATCGGTGCATGCATGTTTAAGTATCAAGCCATTAAAGGATAATGGTGCCAAAGTAGGAATATCAATGGCAGTACGATAACATCGACTACCTATGATCATAGTCTGGCACTAAGAAGGATTAACCGGTAAGCCGTAAGACTTGGCCCGCTGATTGATTCATGACATTAATCGCTGAGTCTGCGTCAGCCAATAAGAAATGAAGATAAAGCTGCAAATCGTCTCGGTAAAGCGGGAACATGAACCTTAGTAACAGTATTCATAAAAATAGTGAAAAAAGAGGAAAGACAATGCCATCCTGAGAAACACCTCCTCCTTTTTTATGTATTCGGTTAAAAATAAAACAGCACTAGTGTAAAACTTACACTAGCGCAATCAACGCGTTCTAGAAACAGTGATAATTTCAAGAACAAGTTTAACTTGTTGTTGCTTCGATGTTATCGAATTTGAGAGAGATTTATTTAGAAAGGGGTTTTTTTTTATGGTGGGAAAAATCATTCAATAACAACCCCCGCTCTTCGGCGGAACGGGAGATAGTGTCAGACTCTTACTGACTAAAAGCCCACCCCGTTCCTTCTTGCCTTTCGTACCGGGACCGAGCTTCCCTTTCGGATAAAACTAACCAAAACAACTTTGGATAGCTGGATAGCTAAGTGGCAGCCTTAGGTGCTAATCGTGATAGCGAAGTCAAATTGAAACGGTTGCCTGAAAATTAAGATTGACAAAACGATACCATGACTTCAAATCGAGATAATGGATATTTAGTTTTTGAAATGTGGGTAGTTACTGAGCAACTACATAATTATAAGGTTATTGTGGTGGATTCTTATTCTTCATCCATAATAGCTATTGTTCGACAATATAACTAGTATAACTACGCTTTGCAATTCTTCCTTTTTTCAAACTACGATCTCAAAATAAAAACTTCTGAAAACTGAAAACGCGTAGAAATTAAAACAAGTCAGAACTACTCGCAGTAAGAGGTGTGTTTAGTATGTTTTACCGTGGCTGCGCTATTGCCGGCAAACTTTTTCTGTGCTGGCAGCATTCAAAAGGCACAGGGAGCGAGTTTCAATTAGGATATTAAAGCTAAATGGTTATTTCAGAGATGTTTTAATTACTAACACTAAATTATGACGAACACGTTGCAACATTATTTAACGTGTACCGAATGCAAACTCTCGTCGTACATCTCAAATTTACACTCTCTATTTCGGAATTACTCAGTGGATAAATGTAACTAATTTCAATTAACTTTAACTATCACTTAAAATCTCTATGTCCACGACAAATTTTTAATTAGTACAAATAGTTAGGGCCTATTAGAAAAGCTCTTGTTATTAATTAAAGTCTCAATAAATAATATTGATAAACAGCAAAGTTATTAGTGTTTGTTTATATCCCAAAATGTCACTCAATTTATGGAAATATTGTACAGGCTATTGGTATATAAATGAATGAATGGCGAAAACAATGGAAAAACACTGCGTGTAGTATTTTATTGTAGCAATTGAACTTATGAATGATTGATTCAATTGAATGTACCAATTATGACAATATTTTGTGGATAATTTTGAGATTTCGTTTTGTTTTTACTTTTAACTACATAAATATGATCAGTAAAGGGTACGGATAGAGTCCCATTTATTTTTTTCTAATTATAAAATAGGGGTGTATAAAAAATGAACCCCTATTTCTCCTGGTCACGCTATAACTTTAGAACTGCTGGACCGATTTTAATCATTCTTTTTTTGTTTTGTTCACCAAACAGGGAAGGGCAAAAAGCGAAAAAGGTAAGTAATGTTGGGTAGGTAGGCAGAGTCAGGCATTCAGGTAGGTAGGTAGATAGGGTAGGTAATTAGCGTAGGATAGGGTACGTAGTCAGTTGACGGGAGCAAAGCCGCCGGTAAAAGCGAGTTACTTAATAATATTATTACATTCATTTATTCACTGACATGAAACGCACATCAGATAGTGATGGTAAGCTTTAAGGACATTCATCCATGAATGGCGCTCTGAACAGTGAATGAAAGTTGGAGAGAAATATCTCGTACTGAATCTTGTGACTAGCGTCTCGTTGACTTATTTTCAATTCATTTCATTTCATACTTTTACTTATACTTACCTATTATATTTTATAGAGATAAAGTTTGTTTTTATGTTTGTAGGAGGTAACCTCTAAAAGTACTGGTCGAATTGCTAAAATTTTTTCACCGATAAAAAGTTGCTTTATTCCTCAGTGACAAAGGCTATAGTTTATGTACGCGGGTGAAGCCGGGGGCAGAAGCTAGTTTACTATATATTTTTTTCGTCTTTTCACCTTGCTTTATTTGCAGTCAAGTTTTAAGATTTTACTTATTTACTTTTAGTTGCAAACCTTGTTTAGTTGCAAGACTCCATAAGTTGAGTTAAGTTGTAAGATATCGTAATAATTAATTTTTAGAAATATTTAAATTTTAAACTGATGATCGGTATATTTTTGACAATGATAATATAATTAAGAGGATGCAACTCGACATACACTTTCATTGCTTTTCACACAGCCGCTCTTACGCGATTATGACGTTATTACTCAATTTAATTAGATATTTTGTAAACACAGTATCATGTGGATTTTATCTAGACTTCTATTGAAATCAATTTGTAATTTTTTGTAAAACTAATCCAGTAAATACCTCTGAAAACCTGTTTTATAGCATGAACTTTGACACTTCATAATTTACTCAAAAATTTAAAAAGTCAAAAAAGTATTACCATAGAAGCCTTGCAAATTTTATCAACATTCTAAATGACGACAAGTTTTTTCAAAAACTTTTAAGAGTGTAAAATAAATACGTATTTCCTGGAACAACTTTTGTAAAATATTCGAGTAAATCACGGAATTACTGAAAGCTAACAGAGTTTTCAGGTATTATCTTCCTTTTTTCACGTTGCCTTTTCGTCAAACATCACGTTGGATTGCGTTAGATAAAGTAACAAGCTTTTAAAATATGCTCGATGTTTACGATAGGCGAGTGGAAAAGCAGCCTCAGAGGAGAGTCCTTAAGAAACACCAAAAAAGCAGATACAGTTTTATAAACATCCAATTTCGAGAAAAATAAAAAATAAAATAAGAAAAGATTGATTTAGCTGTTTCTGAGAGCTTCGAATTTTTTTTTTTTTTTTTTGAAATTAAAGATATGTTTGCATATATCTCGCTGTGAAACTGTTGGCACATCTATATCTAAAGAAAAGCCCTAGTCACACGTTATACTCGTAGGTACCAACCGAAACACTTTAATAACGTGTGACTACGGCTTTTATTTTTGTTCTGTTCTTGTTTTTCCAGTTAACTTGTTTATTTCAGCATCCTCAAAATCTAGTTTCATACTTTTTCAGCGTCATTTTTTTTGTCGTAGTCGGGTTTTACTTTTTAACTTTATTTTATTTAAACAATTTTGTTGTTAAATCACTGTGTTTCTATATTATTACTTTTTACAAGTAAATAATAATACTATTATAGCTAAATTGTCAAATTAAGAACTAGGTAATTAACATACAAATTCTGTTAATTAGTGAAGCAGTGGAACCATAGAAATGTAAAAAACAGGAGAAGTGGCAAGGGGGCGTGTGCATGTCCGCGCTAAATGTACAAAATGTGCACATTGGGGCAAACGGCCGACAGTTATAAACTTGTGAGACTCGCGATACGTGATCGTAAACAAATTTAAAATGCCGTGTTGTTCAGTGGTTTCATGCAAAAACCGAAGTGATAAGACAAGCCTGGGTCATCACGGAATCTCTCATCATATTTAAATACAAGTTTAAAACTATATTTAACTTTAAAATCAGTAAAAACAATAAATCTTATAATTTCCATTTCGGCTACTACGTTATTTTCATTTTCAAATATCAAAGCGAGTTTATTACTCTTACAGTAAATACATTGCTACCAAATTTTAACGTCTAGTAACTGGACAAGCAATGTAAAAATAACAACGATACTTTATCAGTGCGGTGTATTTTATAATACCGGCCGCTGGTCAGGTTCTCCAAGTCAGTGATGGCCTAATAGATCCCCTAATGTAGACTGTCGACCACAATATCGATGGTTGGATCACCAAAGCGAAATAATGTAAATATTTTTATTTATTTTGATTATTTACAGAGTAGTAGAGAAATATTAAACACTTCGCCGATTTTTCGTATTTTATAGTGTCCTTCTAAAATGCCGTATAATTGCTTAATGCGAATAAATAATTAGAATTTTTAGTTTTTTGAAAACCATTTTATTGTTCTACTATTAATACATTATTTTCTGGAAGTATTGACTTTTATTTAATTAGCTATTGGGACCCAAAAAAAAAATAGCACGATAAAAATTAAAAAGTCGATAACTTTTCTATTTAGTCAATCACTAGCGTAAATGTAAAATAAATGGTTTTTGCACAGCACATCGATAGTTGTATGTTTTTAATGTGTGCGTAAGTTGTACGGTGCAAGGAAAATACACGCTGTTTTTAGAGAAATAAGGTTTATAATTAACTGTGTAGTTTGGTTTGATTATGATTTGTGGATGTCTGCGCGACCGCGTAAGTATTCCTGTACGTGTAGTAGTTTCGGTAGTGGAAGGAGAAACTGGAGACACCGTGTTCCGATACATTTTTTACTACTTAGCATATCTCCTCCTTTCTTATATCTATGAGTGGAACAGTTGCGTATTCTGATCCCATTTCAAATGATACTAAACACGACGTATTTTTAACCCAAAACTTTTTATCCACTAGAGGGCGTCACATTGAATTTTGAATATATTTTTTAATAAGTACCAGAGAAGCCCTTTCAAATGATATAAAACATGGTGTATTTATCTTAACAATTTTTTAGCACATTACTTTTTGTCCGCTAGAGGGTGTCACTTTAAATTAAGCAATATTTTGGAAACGTACAAGCCCTTTCAAATGATACCAAACATACTGACTGGTTAAAAACTAGTAAATTGTGCTACCCAAGCAGTTTACGGCTAAATAACGAAATTCATCCTAAGTGATACCTATGTAGGAAAGAACATATTCACAAATAAAAATGATACTCGTCTAAAAATAAATGTAGTTGGTAATGTAAATGATGAACATCAATTACTGCCGCACTAAGTGGCACGATGAACCCGAAATTTGTCTGAAGGTTATGCGTACAGCGGCCTCACTGCGAATTATCTATCAGTTTTATTAAAACATTTGACATTGTCACCGACTGTGCTCAAAAACTTGACTATCTACTATATAAAATTAGAGTATTGACATCTCTCTGACAAACATGTCAAGAGACCAATAAATAACACGGCGAAGTTTAATCCGAAAACTTGTCTCTACTCGCCTGTAGTGAGTGACGTCAGTTGGAGCCAATGGCTTCGCTTGTACGGAAGTTTCACTTGAACAAAACTTGAAAGCTCTTACATTATTGACATTGTTCGAGCCTTTCTCGTTTTATAACAGAGAATATGATGGAAATAGTCTAAATGCGTTAAAATTTGTGGACTGAGGAATCAGCAGTATCATCAATCTCTTGCCATTACAACATTGTTGTCCCATACTTCTCATCTTAGTCCTCATCTAAGTAGTCAGTCACTCCTTTCTTATTTAATTTCCACGTAGTCAACCCATCCATCTTTCTATTCGAATTCAAAATGCACAAATTGATTGCAGTTTACTAGTTGCTCGCAAGTCCAGAAACAACTCACATTTGAAACTTTTCAAACAGATCCTGCGGCATTGCCGTAAACCGTGATCTCGTAAGCGAGGCAACGATTTATATAAAAGCTCTTTAGTCTATTTCAAAGCTCTTTACGCGTAGACCAATCCTGCAATTTTCCGCATAGAACCGACCACTTCTGAAAAGGCATAATACATAAGAATGGTACAGTATAATCTTATTGCATCGCACAGCAATTTATACGAAGTGGGACGCCTACCATTACAGCCTCAGTGAGAACATAAAAGTGTAACAAAGGTTGATGACACTTTCCTAAAGAAATATGTAAGTAGATTAAGTTGAGAGAATAATGGACGAAAAGGATGATGTTTTTGGGTGATATGATATTGATCAGAGATTGCCGACCCAGGTGTGTACTGTACAAATAATCTGGGTGAGGGATATCCTTCACAGGATATGAGTCGTCTCCTTGGCTATCCGTGTACGACCACCTGCACCTTCGAATACGATCAGTGAAAAATACTCAAAAAAAAAACTAGTTTTGAGTCAATCGACACGAAAAGAAGAAGATTGATTAGAAATTTCCCTCAATACGTACAATTTAATTTACATTGATGACATGTTACTTTCGTAACTTTAGACCCAAAAGGCGGCCATTGTGTTGGCATAGCACGAGCGTTTCGTTCCGGCCCGCATTGAATATGAGGGCAGCAACGCATGCGTGATGCGGTCGGAGACGAACAATTAGACGATTCACACGGCAAATACTCGAGGACTGTGGTCGAGAAACGAGCACCAAGCTAAAATGACGAGATATGTGCAAAAGTTACTTAACGTTTATTTATCACAAATTGTTTACTTGTTAGATAAGAAAAATTTTAATGACTCAGGCACAAGGACAAAAAGTGACAAGCAAATAAAACAGATTTGATTTTATGACACAGAATTACCAGTACTTCAAAAAGGTTTCAGTTTAAAGTCAAGTAGACATTGGTGGATAGTTCGTGCTATTTTGAACTTTGATTTTTAAGTGATTAAATTCAATTTTCTAATTCAATTCGTTTAATCTTTTCATGTTTAAGTCTTTTTGAAGATACAGTACGATACTGATCGCAGCTTCAAAAGGACTTAAGTATTGAAAAAATAACGAGGGAAACATGAACGACTAGACTGTAAAGGTTTTACGAGAGCCGAGAACACGCAAGGAGCACGCCGTGAGTACGCCGAGTACACGCCGGCGGCGGGAGTACGTCAGGAGCACGCCGGGAGTACGACAGACGTACGAAGGCTGCAAGCGGGCGTAGTATTTATGTTACGGTAACTTATAGAACGGCGTATTTATAGAATAACGTCATATTTGTAGTAGTCTGGCTCTAGAGAGAGCGTAGCCTTTTCATACAGTTGTAAGTAAACTTACTGATCCATTTAATGGGAAATAAAGCCATTCAAAATAGTTGGAGTTTTTAAATAAGAACCTATTGTCCAGATTTCATTGTACGTTGCTTTAATTTAACTAGTAATCAAACAGTATAATCTCGTTGTTCGCGACAGAAGGAGTTAGCGAGGGAAGGTGCAAGATGGAGTTTTAGTTAGCACTAATTACTTTTGAGAAACGCCTCGATAGAGTACTCACAGTATTTGAAAGTTTAAAGTTCCGCTGCTAATTCTTAAAGTTAGTTAATCCGACTAGTTCTTAAAAATACATACTTTAATTTTTTTCGGTTCGAAATAACAAAAAAATCAATTGTCTAGAACTTTGTTTTGTAAGCAGCGCGTTAAGAGACAAACCACGGGGAATTTCTGAACAGGAAACCGTGGTTCTAGAACCGAACGCAAAAGGCAACTGGATGACCTGCCAAAGCTGTGCATTATTCCAAGGATATACAGTAACCCTTGCAAAAAACACCACTGAAGGAACACTGTGGGTTTTTAATCAGTGGGAGGGTCACTCCGCCCCAGACCAGAAAAGTCATTGGATGTTTGCCACATCAAAAAAAAAAAAATGTGACAATAGATTGGAATTTATAACGGCTAGTTCTCTCAGCAGAGGCGACTCTCACTTTAAACTCTATAGAAACAGCAAAACACAGCAGTTACGTACGACAATTACGTCAAAAAGAGGCAACACAAACTCAAAATTTCGTAACAGTAAAGTCAAGTCAAGGTTTGTCCATGTAAAGAGGTGTCCTTGGCTCCAGTAGGGCGACAACTCACATATAACCTTGTTGTGTGCGCACGTTATCTTTAGGTCGTTAAGCATTGTTCACGCTTCGGGGTTAGGGAGACAATGGCGACTATGGAATGGTTTAACGTCTATTTATGCACTCGAGATGGAAATTACGAAGTGTGTCGGGGAGCCGCGTTGTATGTTCTGCCGTCGCGGTCACCTTAAGCCGTGGTTCAACAACACCGCTCAGGTCAAAACGAGTCAACGAACGCAGGGACTCAGCAATTTCACAAGTGCACCCTGTGACCTTTCTTTTATGCTGACATCGAAGAAATTAGGTTCACTTGAGGCAGACTCGAAGCTGCCTCTGGTATTGGCAGTTCTTATTGATGGCATTTTTTTCTCCATATAAGGGTAGATTTTAAACTTAAAAATTCTGCTGGACTAAATCGGGAGATTTTGCAATCAAGAGAATCGTATATATTCTCTTGTTTGCAGAATCGCCCGATTTTTTGTTGTAGGTACTTTCCAAAACGTGATACTTATCAGCATTACTTGTATAGGTACACTCATTATTCACTGTGGATTCGCCCCAACGCCTGTCCAAACAAGCTCGCCAGGCTCAGCTGATAAAGTGTCACGCTCGTAATTTAATTTTTCCATTTACCTACACGGAGCCAGTGTATGGGTACACAAAATGCTTTAAGCTAGCGTAAGCTTTGCGTCACAACATCCTATGTTGGAACAACAAAACAATAGCTGTCTAAATGTCCATGTCATATCAATAGCCATGAAACTGACGCTCATCACGCAGCGTACAATGGACTATCGTGTGCGTAGCTCCATGATCTGAAACACCCACTAATTGTATGGCCGTAATAACGAAATTTCACCGTGTTATAATGATTCAGGAACCTACTGTACACAGGTATAACTAACGTATATTCACAAGAAGTATTAGGTGAATTTGTTATGTCCTTGTGAAGGCGATCTGTGACGGCGTGGAGTTGTGCCCTGCTTGGGCGGAGCATCGCCGTGTCCTCATAGAGGTGATCGGCGGTGGAAACCTCTCGCACCGGGACCTTGTTCAGGCCTTGATCCGAAGCGAGAGGGAATGGCTGGCGGTTTTTTCCAGTGAAGGCCGCTCGGATTTTCTGAAAAGTAATCTCGTAGTCCTAGGACGCAAAAAGAAACTGAAGGACACTAGTGTGGTTTTAGTCAGCAAAAGTCTGACACGCCCTCCTGCTCCATCCTTGGAGAGGAAGAAGTCATTAGAAGATTTCCCATCTCAAAATAATTTAATTTATAGCAAAGACAGCGAACATCAGCTAACATGATAGACCCTGGTAGAAAACATTTTATCAGCATATTCAAAATGAATTTTTATTCAACCCGCAACAAATTCAATATTTTGCGTACCGTAGGTAGATATGAGAAAATTGTGTGATTTATTTTATCGGTTGAGCATTTTTGCAACAGCAATGCCTGCAGACAGTTAAGGTTTTTTGTTCATATAAATAACTTGAAACACAAAATGACGTCACGTGTTAACTAGAATGTGAGCTAAGCTAATAGACTAGCCCTGATTTAGGCTCCCCTGCCAAAGATGCCCCCAGCGTCGGGAGTCACAGGACCGGTCACCGTACTGGTTTACGGACTGTGGGCCATGAGTAGCTCACCGTCCGGCAAAGACCAAAACCGGGACTCCAGCGCATTGAGTTCCACGAGTGCCTCAAAGAGATGTCAACAAAATTGGTGGGGCCAGGGCTGACGCCTGCCAGGGTTGCGGATTGTTCGAAAAAGTTACCGCAGCCCTCTCAATAAAGAGCTACTGAAGGAACACTAGAGATTTTAGTCAGTGAAAGTATGACACTCTATCCCGCACCTCCTAGAATGCAAGAAGCTACCTATTTGATGATAACCCCCGTAAAAAGTTTAGGCTTGTGGCAAAACACCGCATATGTCAGTAACCAATTAGAGACTGACTGACCACAGAGCCAGCCTCGATGAAAAAGAGAATCATAATGATTTCCACACTAAATTAACAATTAATTCCACACATCACAAACGTAGAAGATAAGCAAACCTATGTTAAAGAAAGAAAGAAAGAAAAAGAAAACACGTTTACTTAGCACACAGGTACACACAATGAGATAACACAATTGTTGCCCCAGAGCGCACTCCTCTGTCAATTACCCGGGTTTCAGGCTTGAACTGACCGCGTTATCTCACCTGTGATGCTGGGCTCAAGATCACTAATTAGGTTCTAGGTTTCTCGACTGTCTAACAAAGAGGTGTAAAGTTAGAACTACACTGCGCACACGTGTGCCACACGCGCTAATCTGAGAGCGTCGGTCTCCATGCATTTTAATATGGAAACCAGACTTGTAGAGTTCTATCGTTCCTAATAGCTTATAAATATAAACTTTTTACAAAAAAAAAAATACATATAACCGACTTCTATGTTAAAAAAAAAAACACTTAAAAGTACAAAATAACTTTAGTTTCGGAAGTCGGTGTTAAACAACGAAGAGACAAAACTATTATAGAAACACCGATTTCCGAAATTAAAGTTATTTTGTACTTTTCAGTGTTTTTTTTTAACATTGAAGTCAGTTATATTTTTTATTTGTTGTAAAAAGTTTCTTATTTTACACTTTTCACTTATGGTACCACCACTAAAAAGTACCCCTCAGTCAAACTTAAAGACCTTAAAGCCAAAGTTCATCTCATAACGATTGTAATAATCCCAAACACTGTTAGATTACATTAATTTACCTTCTGACTTCATCGTCACATTCAGGCGAACAAAGAACCTTCTCCTTTTCGAAGTCGGTTAAAAATCAGTAATTAACATGGAAAAAAAATCGATTAAATAACAGATTAGGGTAAATTATGACTTACCTCTTTATTGTGCGAGGTAACCCTCCTACTGGCAACAAAAAAAAAGAGGCAGTCTACCTATAGTTTTTCAGTTCCTTGGGGCACATTCTTTCAGCTGATGCTCGACTTTCCCAAATCACAAATGAGAGGTAATTGATGTCAAAAATGTAACAACTTTTATTGTTTAACATCACTGGCACCAGATTTAGCTAGGCAACCTATTCGCATGTAATATTTATCATAATTGAAATAACAGATGAGGGAAGAAATTTCTTCTATCGGATCTTAGATCATAATGTAGTTCTAGCTTCAGTGTATGTTCCTGATGTTCTTGTCTTGGAATTATTTATAGTTCCTCACTAAATTTATTTTGAACTGGCATCTGCCACCGACTTCGCCTGTATGGACATCAGGATTATGGATTATGCTACACTAAGTTGAGCTACCACCATCTGCACATCACACGAAACGGTGTAACAAGAACTCTGCTACCAAACGCGATGTTAACACGAGTTCAACCGCTCTTGTGGTTAATTTTAGATTGATTGAACTGTACTGAAAATCGATCGAACAATTTAAAAACTTTTAACAGTATCTGTAAACTCAAATAATGGGCCAATACTGTAAGGTGTAACTACTTCATAGAGAGGGTAAAACCCTAGGTGAACAAACCTTGGGACTATTCGCATATTTTCCATTTTATTTTTGTACTAAATTTTATACGAAACATACTACATAGAAATAAGTAAATAATATAAGTTATACTAACACATAATGTGGACCAAAAGTTGTATTTTAAATAAATTATTATTATTATTAAACAATACTAAAAATAAATCTGAAAACTTAAGTCCAATTTTTGCTTTTTCTGAAAACAGCAAAATTAATTTTATTAAATGAAGCACCAACAAATTAGCATTTTAATTATTATGATGAGGAAGAGTAGGGGCGTGGTGGGAGCATCTCGCTATCTCTTTTATACGCACACGCACGTAACCTAATGGCAGTGACGTCACATGTATGTTTGTTAATTAACAGTCTCCTTTTCCACGAATTGAAAATGTACTATATCAGTTACTTGATTTTAAACGTTTTGAAAAATTCTTTCTATTTTCGACTTTAGAAATATTAAAAAATTAATAGTAATTTTTTTCTTGTATTATCATATTAACGTATTACATCAAAACATTAATTTAATAAACAAATCAGATTTATTGAGTTTGCATCTACATGAACTTGCTTGTAATAATAAATTCGTGGACGTGCTTTGCGTAACAGAACACTATATGAAAGAAGGTGATGGAATACATCTACATATTCCAAATTACACGCTCGCAGCCCACTACGTCGATCTACAAAACATGATATATATAAATAACTATACTTCTTCCTAGAAAAAAAAACAATATTCTAACCAAAGAACAATATGGCTTTAGAAAGAATTAAAATATTAATAATTATAATTCGTAGATGAATTAGTAAATGAAATTATCTCAAATATGGACAAAAAATACCAGTCTCAGCCTTATTCACGGACATGACGAAGGCATTTGATTTTGTTGACCACAGAGTTCTGCTCATAAAACTAAATAAGCTTGGAATTAGAGGTAATGTCCTAGAACTTATTAAATGGTACTTGGTTAACCGAAAACAAATAACAAAAATTGAAAAAATATGTTTTAAAACAAAATCTGAAGAAACTTACTTTTCTATACAGAGATTTATATATTACGTACCACAGGGAAGTGTACTGGGTCCATTATTATTCCTTTGTTATATAAATGATATCACCAGAACCATAGAACATCCCATGACTCTATTCGCTGATGACAGTACTACAATATTCTTAGGAAAAAATATAGACACACTTGAAAATTAAATAAATAATATGTAGTTTGAGATTAATAATTCAATGACTGAAATACAACAATTTAAAAATAAATTTGAAAAAAAACTCACTTCTCGAACTGCAACCAACGAACAAATCCTTTTTAATCCTCTTATTTCGCTTGAACAAAACATTGTTTCTAAAATTGAAAACATAACATTCTTAGGGCTTTGGTTAGATCAGCATATGATATGGAAGACACACGTTGAACATGTTATAAATTATAAAAAAGACGTGTGGCACTCGGGGACTGCCGCGGTAAAGCTATTGCATAGCATTTTTATCAACTTATGCAATTATAATTATTTATTTATTTTATTTATGCAGTATTTTTTTCCTTTGTTTTTTTTTCTTTGATATTAATTGAAGTTACACTTTCACACATTGAATTGAATTTTGATTGATTGTTCACTCATTTGTTTTCTTATCGGTCACCACGCTCGAAAAACAAATGAGTGGGGGGTGTTAGGTTATTTTCTTTACGGAATTTCTGGATCCGGTCTCCACGCTCAAGGCCCACGATAGAAGCTATGCAATAGCTTAATAAACTTAACCAATGTTGTTACGCTTTACATAACCGAAGCAAGGTTGCCAATCGCGGCACTGTTCTTACAGCTTATCATACATACGTCTCCACCACACTGCGGTACGGCATAATATTCTGGGGTAACTACAGATAGGGATATGGCATTTAAAGCCCAAAAAAAATGTCTTCGTATGCCAGATCAAGAACACCGATAGCTGCAAACCTTTCTTTATTCATTTGAAAATATTGACACTTCCGTCATTTTATATTTATGAAGTTGCTATGTTTATCAAAAATAAGAATAACCTCTTTGAAACCCTATCTACCAAACGCCATCAAGGAGCATTTAAATCAAAAACTCATCAAACCCCCGTTTTTTCTAAAAGTATTTTAATTTAATTTATTAAATATTTTTGGAGCTCCAAAAATATTTAATAAATTGCTTAAATCTATAATTACTACCAAAGATCTAAGCTTCTTCAAAAAAACCCTCCACAAATTCTTACTACAAAAAGCTTACTATAGTATTAACAAATATTTAGAAGACAATTAACACCATGTTCTCCGATAATTATGTAGTAGTGCCTATTTTATTTTAGTTTTATAAGCGACGTAATGTTGCATTATTAAATTTTTTTAAGCTATTGCATAGCTTCTATCGCGGGCCTTGAGCGTGGAGACCGAATCCAGAAATACCGTAACGAAAATAACCTAACACCCCCCACTCATTTGTTTTTTGAGCGTGGTGACCGATAAGAAAACAAATGAGTGAACAATCAATCAAAATTCAATTCAATGTGTAAAAGTGTAACTTCAATTAATATCAAAGAAAAAAAAACAAAGGAAAAAAAAAATACTGCATAAATAAAATAAATAAATAATTATAATTGCATAAGTTGATAAAAATGCTATGCAATAGCTTTACCGCGGCAGTCCCCGAGTGCCGCACGTCTTTTTTATTTATTTTTTTCATTGTTTTGTGATGTTTGGATTATATTTTATTACTAAAGTTTAACAAGCAATATTATAAACTGTTCTAACATTTTTTTTTTCAGTTCACCATTTGGTAAGCAATATTTGTATGCCCAGCAAGGCAACGCATAGTGAGTCGATATTTTATAATTAACACCATGTACTGTACTTACATACATTGTACCTATGTGTCAAAAATAAACATATGTAACTTTGACTTTTAAAAAAATGGGTCAGATAGCCTATTGTACCTTAGCTAGCTTGATATGTGTTTAGACGAAACTGCTAGAATGGCTAATTCTATGGTAAAGCAATAAATTGTCGTGGACGCTTTGTTGTATCTTAGTTTGCATTATTTATAACTGTCTAATTTTAATTATGTTTAGTTCTTTTACCCAGTATGTGAGCATTTATTTACTATGAAAATAAAACTTTGCTCCATTACATCCTGAGACCCGTATTCGTACCAACACTCGAGAACATGCTCTGCTCCGAACAGTTACGCGGCTGAGTTGCTTGTCAGTCGGAGTTCAGTGAGTTTTTGAATTCCTAACTATTAACCATTTTAACTGGAATCGATTGACGCGCATCGTTGTAAAAAAATCTAACTACGCCTCACTATTTATCAATAAAACGTTTAACTAAAAGTCAGGTTGGATAAAACTTCGGCAGTCATTATTTTTAATTTTAGTTATTTTCTACCAATAGTTTAACAGCGGGGTTGGTGGGTTTTGTTGTATTTAGTAACAACTTCTAACATTAGTTACATAACAGTACTTGTACTTCATACAAGTGATTGACCGAACGGCTTCCGCTGAAACATGCATGAAGGCTCTTACAACGACAATGTTGCATTTCAAATATCCTAACATAACGTATATAACATGTGATACAATAAGAAAATATGCGCAGCTCATTCTGGTCTTGACGACGCGACGCGTTTGGGTACTTGAGTAACATTATGCTCGGACCCGAACATTACTCGTAAGTGGCCAAGCTCGTATCGATCTCTACGCGTAGCAATTTTCGTAGCCGCGTAGCGCTACGTTGGCTAGGCAGGCTACGCTCGGCTTTCAATGATGCGTACGCCCTCTACGCCACGCCACTCCACGCGTAGCCACGCCACGCTGCGTCGCGCTACGCTGCTGCTAGGCCCACGTTGTTATTTTTCAATTTACATGGTTACGCTTTCCCCCAATTTTCGTGTGCATAATAAAATTGTGCCCACGCCCGTGAACACAGCAGTAAACAATTTTAACACCTCTGTAAAGCCTTAATAATTACCTATGCAAAGTGTTAGTGTGAGTACTCCGTAAAGCATTTGTTTGAGTTTATATTTTTTGTTAAAATCATCTCGATTCATATTGTTTTAAATTAACAGTTGTTAGCAATTCATAGGTAACCACACATTTTAATAAAAAACTAAAAAAAATAAACTACAATAAATAACAGTGTATTTGGTTTCATCAAAACAATGTTACTTATGTGTAAACACAGGACCAATCGTTTCCATTATTGCCATGACCTGAAAATAATACACAATATTTTTAACGCATTTCACAGTATTGTTTCCTACAGCACAATAGATTAAAATGATAATTATTATTATCAAAGTTGGTTGGCTTTTGGCGAAACCTGTTATAACATGTTGTATGGTTTATGT
Source organism: Mythimna ferrago (assembly GCA_910589285.2). Lineage (NCBI taxonomy): Eukaryota > Metazoa > Arthropoda > Insecta > Lepidoptera > Noctuidae > Mythimna > Mythimna ferrago. Next base: position 18,069,485 of record OU342673.1, on the reverse strand, counting down.
TGCTGATGAGCATTACTGAGCAGACTCAAGGCACGTGGCTCCGCAAGCTCCTTGAATTTGTGTTTATTTACAGCATTATAACTTTACTTACAGTTTATATTGTTTCAGAGAACTAGCAAGAAATAATACAAGTATTGCTTCAATAAATGATGAATAATAAAATGCAGTTAGAAGCTGTGGGTTATGGGGTTGAATACTTTGTGTATAAAGACAATAGATTGGCCGATTTCTTGATCGTTTCATTATTGCAATAGCTTCTTCTGTTGCCAACAGTGTCGCCCACGTTTGGAAAGAAAATTATCCTAAAGGAATATATCCCCGGGATAGTAGTAGTTAGATAGTAGGACTTTAGTCCTATATCCTCTTCCAGGACATAGTCTAACCGAGTGCCAATTTCATCCAAATCTGTTCAACTGTTCTCTAACAGTAGAAAGTAAAAAGTCAAAAAACGGTAGGTACATATGTACCACCTTCACGAGAGCGTGAAGGTGGTACATACCTAGCGTTTTATATTAGAGTATTGCTTATATTCTCATTGTTTTTCCTTATTTTTCTTGACTAATCCTATGTGGCCCATTGTGCGTGGGCCATGGCGGTCATCTTTTGACAGGCTTATTCCATCCAACCTAAAAGCCTCCCAGGTATTTCAGGGCGTATGTAAGGGAATTCAGGGATCCTAGGGTAAGCTGTGCAGTCAGAGAGCTTGCATAACACCCAACCCATTAACAGGTAGGTATTAAGGCCAACCGTAATAATACCTAGTGAATGAAAGATTTATGCGCGGTTAACCAGCACTTAAATTTTTTTACCTCGATCGAGCTGTCAGAGAGCTAAAAGGTTAGACGGGCGATGGTGGCAATTTCGAAACTATAACCGAACACGCTTTTGTGGTTACGTCCTGCCTTTGACATGTTATGGCTGTGAAGAATTTTAGAGAGTTTGTCTGGGTACAACAATTTTGAAGCACAATCACTGTTTATTTTTTATTTTATTTTTAAAGGTCGTAAGGTTCAAACACAGACAGGCAATTCGTGTAATTTATTTCATCAGCACAGCTCTTAAAACCGTGAAGAAAAACATCGTAAGGTAACTGGTTTGTCCTAGAACCAAAAATTTATTTTATATAGGAGGCATGAGTTCTAGCAGTGTGAACAGTACAAGGCTCATTTTGCTTATGCTATGGATGATTTTTAAAATATTTATGTATTAAAATTTCTTGCAATAAAGTACTAAGGTGGACTTAATGGCTAACGCATTCTCTACCAGTCAAATAAGGGTGGTAAAGAGATTCTACTCAGTTAGCAGTAAAACAATTATTTAAATAATTTATCATAATTTGAAAAGTAATAATTATAGAAGCAAACCAATCAATATTGTTTGGTTTGCTATTGGTCACCGTTTATGAGTGTATACAATGATGAGGCGTTTAATTCTTAGTTAGTCTTTATTGTAGGTACACTAAGACAATTCATTTTTTTTATTGTTGATAGGGTCGCGCTTGATAAAGACGAGCTCACTCACAATGAGTTTTCTCCCAACAAAGCTTTGACAAGGAGACAAAGAGAGTTATTTTCGAAGGTAGGATCCAGTGTACAATATAAGCCTGAATAAATAAGTCTTATATATAAAATTTCTAGCTGAGCTGACAAACATTGTTTTGTCATATAAATTACTACCTTTTTCCCTCAGTTTCGCCCTCGTACATAAAATATAGCCTATGTCATTCAGGAATAAAGCAGCTTTCTATCGATGAAAATATTTTAGCAATCGGACCAGGGGCCGTATTATGACCTCTTAAAACCATCATGTTTTCGGTGTGAAAAAGAGACGGAGCTATACAGGACGAATAGCACTATCCTTTTCTCACACAGAAAACATAATGGTTTTAAGATGTCATAATACGGCCGCTGTACTTCCAAAGATTACCTCCTACAAAAAAAAAAAAACAAACTTTACCTCTTAATATTAGTGTCGATTATCAAAGAAATATCGCGACTGTAAATAGTAGGACGTATTTTTATGAAATTTTTGTGTGTACCTATTTACACACACAAAAAATTTCATATAAATAGATCAAACCGTTTTTGGTGTCTTCGGTAACAAACACTATGACATAAGATTTTTTTATATATTAGATTTAGTAAACATCTAATATATATATAAATTTATACAGTATGTAAATATATTACATACTAATAAATACTAATATTATTTCAATTATGAAAGGAATTGCTTTCTAATTATTCTCTTGGCGACATCCAGAGACGGGCTGTCGCGTCTACCTGTTTTATATAAGCTAGTCTTTACCCCTAGCCAAGTTGCTAATCTGCAATAGTTAACGCTTGTAGAAAGCTTCAAATGTACGGGAATGACGTCATCTTAACGCTCAGTCACGTGGTCAGAACAAAAGAATTGGCGGCAAGGTCAACTCGAAGCGTTCGGCGCAAGCGAAACGTTTGTAACTTGGCTAGGGGGGCTGATCTTTTTACGTTTCGTATAAAGATTAGATTAACTATAATCGTCTATTGCTTAAGTTATTTAGTCACATAGAAAACAAGGGAGCTATCTCTTCTCGATTTTTCTAAAAAAGAAAAGTGCTCTCCAATTTTAACCGTAGCAATTCCCGCCGTAGTCGTTCACAATTAATCAAGTTTCAATTTGTTAGTAAGATCAATTTGTGCCTATTTAAAGCTGTCAGTCGCACCGATAGACTAGTCTAGTATAGACATTTCATTTGCTGCTAAACGGTCCGCGTTCGGGTTGGTACAATGTTTTTGTTAATTTACTCGCGGATAAAATCGATATTTAATTACAATATTAGGTACTATGTACATCATACTAGCTTCTGCCAGAGGCTTCTACCGCGTAGGTTCCTCCATACAAACTTTGGATCCCTGTTTCATCAGGGGATTAATTTTGGAAAATCGTCTCTTAGCGCTACGTCATAAAGAACTTTGTGCAAAATTTCATGTTCCTAGTCCCAAAAGCTGTGCGTTGATATGTCAGTTAATCAGTTTCTCTCTTAATATAGTAATAACTGAACTAACATAGTAATAAGAGATACTAACATGTAATGTGGACCAAAAGTTGTCTTTAAATAAATAAAATATTATTATTATAAACAACATTGGTTTTAGTATTTAAATGTGAAACCCGAAACACGTGTCTACTATTTTTTTTATGTAAAGAATGTATGTACAAAATTTCATAACTGTAAGGGCCTGTGCACACCACGTTTTTTAAACGCGCCGTTGACGCGCGTTTTAGAAACGTGCGTCAACGGCGCGCTTTTATCCTATTAAAAGTCTACAGGCTGCGTCTGACTCGCGTGCGTATCGCGTCTGTATCGCTACAAACGCGCGTCAGCGGCGCGTTTAAAAAACATGGTGTGCAAAGGCCCTAACATGAAAAATCATAAAGACCGGACGACCGGACGGCAACCTACCCATTGCTCAACGTCCGCAAGCCCGCGTCTACTGAGGCCGGTACCCGGACCGGAGTGTGTAGTTAGGAACGTCCTTTTCGAGGTACATTTTTATACAACCGCGTTATTTTCTAAAACAGATTTATTTGTTATAAGATCACGTAATGGTACTCGTAGCTCCGCTCACCACATGAAATGACGGGAAACATAATTTACCTGAGCCAAGTTGGCCTGTGGGTTGGTTCGATAGCGTTACCGGGGCTCAGAACCGCAAAGGGAAACAGAAGGATCACAAGTGGGGTTTAGTCCTAATAAGTTTGACATACAACTAAGAGTAGAATTCCCTGCCGGAGTCTGTGTTTCCTAATAGCGACAACCTTTGGGTCTTTCAAGAGTGAATAGAGTACTTCCAGGCAAGCGTGCTCCATCGTCGACCACATCGTCGCTTTCTATCAGGAGGTGAATAAAAATAAAAATAAAATCCCTATTGCTCCACCCAGAGCATCGGTTATTTGACATTTTCCCAATAAAAAAAAAAAAAACTAACAGGCACTGTACGCAAAATTACATGCTATCGATGAAAGCAAAAATTCAAAAACTGTAAAAGTCTCATAACCCTTTGTTAGCACGTTTCAGCTCAATACACTTTTATCTTTTTTTTTTTGTTTCGTATGGATTGTGCATTTAACCAACTAGTATCACATTTTGAAAATATGGTACAGAATACTTCGTAACTTTGATTTTTATTAGAATGCAGATGAAACACATTCTGCTGGATTAAATGATAAAATACTCGTACATTCTACAATGAAATTCTCAGCTCAATTTTATATAGACCGCGTATAATATGTTTCAATGATTCCGTATATTTTCCAGTTGTGTAGGCGCATGAGATATAAAAATACACAAATTTCACATTAGATATTCACATTGAATCTATTTGCGAATGACCAGAGGGTATTTTTAGAGTGTATTGAGCTGAAACGTGCTAACAAAGGGTTATGAGACTTTTACAGTTTGAGTGACCAGAGGGCTGGCTCGTTCTTCGCCCAAAGAATTAGCATTGCCATTCAACGTGGCAATGCTACCAGTCTTCTGGGCACATTTCCGGATGACAGCGATGTGGAGGAGAACTTTGACGCCTGAGCGTACTTTGTCATTTTGTATTATATTTATGTACATAGTTAGGTTTTAGTATAAATAGTTTATTTAATATTTAAGTTTTTTATGTACATATGTATCTCAGTTTATTTTTAAATCAAATTAGAGATGAAATCCTTTGCGAATGATTAAAATAACTATTGAACTTATTGACTAAACGTTGCACCTCCTCTTTAATGCTGCGGTCTTTCCGTCCAATTTAGGTGTCTTCAAGGTTACAGTGAATAGGCTCTTAATAAACTAATACTCCTCAACATAACTATTGCATCACTGCTTACCGTCAGGTGGGGTCGCAGTCAAGCACTAATTTATATCAATAAAAAAAAATATTAAGTAGGCATTTTAAGCTAATTTTATCTGTTGGAAGTGACATAATGTCAAAGTTTCCTTCCCTCTCGGAGGCAAACTTGAAGAAAGGTGTTTTCGTTCGACCAGATATTATGCGGTTTATGGCTGATCCACAATTCATCACAACCACGACGGATTCTCAAAGAGAAGGATGTGGTGGATTGCCTTTAAAGAGGTCATAGAGAATTTTTAGGCAATAACAAAGACCCTACTTTAAACAAATCATCATTAGAAGCATTTCAAGCTTTAGACTGCTTAATGAGTGTAAACGTACGTTTTCTTAATTTTCATGTCGACTACTTAAAATAAATTTTAGGAAATATGATTGAAGAAGAAGTTGAAAGTTTTCACTAAGATATTAAGGATACGGATAAAGATACCAGTACCCCTAGCCAAGTTGCTAATCTGCAATAGTTAACGCTTGTAGAAAGCTTCAAGTGTACGAGAATGACTTCGCCTCAACGCTCAGTCACGTGATCAGAACAAAAGAATTGGCGGCAAGGTCAACTCGAAGCGTTCGACGCAAGCGAAACGGTTGTAACTTGGCTGGGGGGCAGGGAAGATGGAGCGTCTCAATGACGGCAGACTACTATTAGACGTTTCAGAGCTACCTACAAGCGAAAATGTTGCGAAAGAAGTCTCACTGTGAAAAAGAAATGCGTTTAGTATTTACTAATGAATGTATAATAGATTTTTTTTTTAAATTGTTACGCAATAATAAATTTTAAAAAAATCTGTTATCTTTTCTTTTAAGATGATAATTTATTCAAAGCAGATACCTATATTGTCAGAAAACCTGACGTTCTATAACAAAATAAAAGTCATTTTCGGAATAAGCACACCCAAAAACAAGAATTACGCAAAAAAAAAACAGCTCTTAAAATTAATATTTTTTGCAGACTTGTGAATCAGACTATATTGTGTTGTTGGCACATTTATTGATCGGTAAAGAATCTAAATCCGAATTAAACTGTATTTGTTTCAATATCCGTGTTTAGGGGTACATCTAAATTAAAGCGGAGCTGGGCGGAGCGGAGCGGAGGAGAGCAATGCAAAATAGCAAGAACTTAGCTCCGCTCGACTCTGTCCGGCTCAAGGCCGCGTGTTCATTTGTTTTATTTGAAAGTCCGCTCAACTCCACTCCGCTCCGTTTACGCTATTTCCACTGATGCGGAGTGGACATTTCGGGCACTGTGATTGGCCAATACCCAGTTCACTCCTGTCTACTCCGCTCAGCTCCACATGACATGTATGAAATGTATATCACTATTCCTATACTTCTATAATAATATCAAGTCATCCGTTAATGGATGGCCGGATCAATATAATATCCGTCTAAAGCCAATATTATCACAATAATCTCATTTGACATTAACGGAATTATGTATATATTCATGATTAATTTGTACAATTAATCTCAACAAGCTTTTAAGGCTTGATGTCAGATGTCAGTGTACGTACAATAATTGTATAATTAATTGGACAGTAGGAAATTGGTAATTATAGAAGGTTAACGACGTCCATGTCCAATCTTATTAATTTACGTTTTAATTTGCTGATAATTTTATGAAGCGGTCTGCGCTGTTAATTTTTTTTTAAATATTTACTTTAAGTTGTAATAGACTTCTACATATTTTAGGGTACTCATATTTTAGCTCACTGTCCGGCCGTCCGGTAACTGTCCGGACCAAGCCCAAGGCGTCGACGGCGCGCACTGTTCCCGCGCGCCTCAAGGAGTTGTCAGCAACAGCAGGGACCCAGCCGGTCGAAGCCTACTGTGGCCAGGGTTATCCGAAAGGGCGCTCGAGCCCCGGTATGAAGGCTAGAAGGAACGGGGTGGGTCTTTTAGTCAGTAAGAGTCTGACACTATCTCCCGCTCCACCCAAGGGCAGGGGATGTCAATGCATGATTTTTTCCCACCATAAAAAAGGGCACTCATATTTAGGGGAGTTTAGTAAGGGTTGATTGACACTTTTGGGGTCTGATTATTTTTGTTTGCAAGAACAAATAAAACCAAAAAACCCCCGTCAACGTTCCCTACGTTAAGGTGGGGAACCCAAATTTTAACATTAATTTTAATTCCTTTACCACCAATAAAATTTCAGTTTGATCAAACTTAACAACGGGTTTATTAATTGTCTGGATTTCCTAAACTCTAAAAAAGAGATAACTACAAAACAAAAGGCTTTACAGTGTTGCGAAAGAATTAAACGCTTTTATCGATGTACTAATAAAAACAGAGTGTATTTCGCATGGCCGGCAAGATGAGCAGTCTACGTAGTTGCAAATGAAATAAAGGAAACTCAATCACATTGTTACCTGGTTATTCAGTCATAAAACGTTTTATAGTTCTTATTTCACCTTCTCTGCGTTATTGCCCGCTTGATAGGGTTTTCCGATAAAATACAAGTCTTTTTGATCGTTTTTATGAGTGCCATCATATTCAGAAAACGTATAATTTCAACACCATGTTATTTGTGTGCTCTACACAAATTCTGCCGAAAAATCGGCAGAAAGTACTTGTTACATGTATTTAATAATAATGGATTGTTTGCAACAGAAATGGTTCACTCGGTTAATCGAATTAGCGCAACTTTAGTACAACTCCACTCCTGTGTTTGTCTGTCATAACGTTCCATTGTATAGTCGTAGCCGGCGCCGTCGGGAGAAAAGATAAAACTTTAAAATGTAGGTATTTTAAAACTTTATCTTTTATGTAGGTACACCAATTTCCATTCAATTTTGTCTTGCGAATACGTTGCAGGTCGTTACGAGCAAGCTGCCTGAAACTCTGAAAACTTGATAATCCGGTCTTATTTCAGGTTGTTGACTGTGCTTCGGTAATTGGGAAGCGAAGCGGAACTTAAATGGCAAGTCGGCTTTCGCTCAATGTTTACTTAGCTGATGTATTGTATAGAAACTAAAACCCGACCTCTACCGGATTGTGCAAAATTAGGACCATGGCGAAGTCCCGAACAAAATTTTGCTGGCATATTATTTAGCGTTTTGTGATGAAAAATATACAAAAGTATACCTACAGATAAAATTTTTAAACAATTTTGTCTTAGACATTACTATTAATAGATACCAAGTATAAGTCTGTCTAATAAGTCAACCGACTTGGGAATTTTGTATAATATTTAATCTTTTAAAAAATAATTATATTCGATACTTTTTATAAGGTTCTTCTGTTAGTAAACAATGATCTCTATCTCTCAATCAATCTTGATTATTGAACCCGTGTTGACTACAACAGATTTAATTAAATCCTAATAATTACCCAAGTCGTTTAACTTATTAGACAGACTCTAATAAAGATATTCCAATTTAAAGTTTGTGAGATTACGTATATTATGTCAATAATACCTATTAAAAACGCATTTTTGAACGAACAACAAGATGTCAATATGTTAAATGTTATGTTTTCTTTTTCTCTATGTCTTAAGTCTGGATGGTTGTTGAAATGTCTCGTGACATGCTATTTCTGGTGATGTAACTCTCGATATTGTATTTGTGTCATTTTAGCCACAATATTAGCACAAACAGTTATTTTTATTTTTAAGTTTATTATTTAATGCGGAAATGTATTTCCGAAGTATTTATTACTAGCATTTGCCCGCAGCTTCGCCCGCGTACATGAAATATAGTCTATGTCGCTCAGGAATAAAGCAGTTTTCTATCAGTGAAAAAAATTTAGCAATCGGATAAGTACTTTCAAAGATGACCTCCTACAAACAAAAAAAAACAAAAAATACCTCTTTTTTTTTTTTTTTTTTTTTTTTTTTAATTGAGATAAACTAGTGCTTGACTGCGATCCCACCTGATGGAAAGTAGCGATGCAATCTTTGATGGTGAGGCGCACTAGTTTATTAAGAGCCTATTCACTCTGGCCTTGAAGACACCCAAATTATAATCGGACGGGAAGACCGCAGCAGGCAGACTGTTCCAGTCCTTCGACGTACGCGGTATAAACGACGAGGCGAAACGCTTAGTCCGGACCGTAGAGGTTTCAACAACGTAAGGGTGAATATTCGCCGTACGTCGGGTTGTCCGATGGTAGAATTGCGATGGCGGAATCAAGTCATGCAATTCCTGCGCACACTCTCCAAAATGCATCCTGTAAAACACCGAAAGGCTGGCTACCCTACGCCTATGCTCAAGGCTTTGAAGGTTGGACTTAACCAAATCTGGATCACCAATTAGCCTCTTTGCACGCCTTTCCACCGAGTCCAAAGCTGCCAGGTGGCATTTTGCAGCACCAGCCCATATGTGACTGCAGTACTCCACACACGAACGGACCTGTGCTTTGTATAACATTAAAAGCTGTCCCGGTGTGAAGTACCGCCGGCCCTTTGCAAGAACGCCCAGCTTCCTAGCAGCTACCTTGGCTTTGGACTCAATGAACTGCCCAAAGTTAAGGTCCGAGGGAATTTCAACCCCCAAGAGCTGAAGGCGGTCGGTGTACTCCAGGGATAAATTCCGAAAAGTAGGAACCAAGGTGCACGGGCTCCTTTTGGCAGTGAAAAGACACGCTTGTGTTTTGGCGGCGTTGAATCCCACTAGATTGGCCTCACCCCACTTGGAGACTGCCTGAAGTGAGATATTCGTTCGCTCTACCATAGCCTCTCTTTCGGACCGGATTAGCTCCTTACTAGCCCGAGCACTGGGCAGGTATCTCTCTACAACTGTGCTATCATCTGCATACCCATAGATACCGGGCACCAGCAGATCGTTGATATGCAACAGGAAGAGAGTTGCAGAGAGAACAGACCCCTGAGGAACTCCGGCATTAATCGTCATGGGATCTGATGAGCATCCGTCGACAACAACTCGGAGAGACCGTTCACTCAGGAAATCTTTTACCCAGTTAATCAGACCAGGGGAAATGCCGTACGCTGGAAGCTTACTCAATAGGCTAGCGTGCCATACCCTGTCGAAGGCCTTCGAGACGTCTAAGGAAACGGCAATCGCTTCCCCATTCTTCTCGAGGGCCTCGCCCCACAAGTGGGTGGCATAAACCAGTAGGTCCCCAGTAGACCGCTTGCGGCGAAACCCGTACTGTCGGTCACTGAGGAGATCGTTACCTTCCAGGTATGCCATGAGGCGCGAGTTCAATACACGCTCCATAATCTTGCAGAGTATGGAGGTTACCGAAATCGGCCGATAGTTGGCAGGATCGGCACGACTGCCCTTTTTGGGCACAGGTTGCACGTTGGCAAGCTTCCAGGACTTGGGCACTATACCAGTCCTAAATGAGAGGCGATACAAGCGCGTCAATACAGGAGACAACTCGGGCGCACAAGCCTTTAGAACAATCGCTGGTATGCCATCTGGTCCACTGGCTTTATTCACGTCTAGACGACGCAGTTCTCTCAGAACTTCTCTGTTCCTCATGTGAACCTCCTGCATTGAAGAGTTACAATGAGGCAGAGTCGGTGGAGCAGCATTGCTAGTGTCAAGACGAGAATTATGGGCAAAGAGAGATGCAAAGAGTCCTGCTTTCTCTCTTGCCGTATGAGCCAGTGTTCCATCAGGCTTTACCAACGGAGGCAAAGTGGGCCGACAGAAGTTCGCCTCGACCGACTTGGCAAGAGACCAGAATGCTCTGCTACCGGAAGGCTGTGCAGAGAGTTTTTTGCCAATATGGGTTATGCGGTCGAAGCGTGCCTTCTTTAATGCTTTTTTGTAGGACTTGGCAGCATGGTTGAAGGCTCTCTTCTTTGAATTCAGATCCGGAGCTTTGCGGTCACGAGCGTCAACCCAGGCGAGAAACGCCGAATGCTTACGCTCTTCAGCCTGAACGCAATCGGCGTTGAACCACGGGTGAGCTGAGCCACCGATGCGTACATCGCTATAAGGGATAAAATACTCCATAGCTTGGCGTATCACATCGGTTACAGCATCCGCACAGCTCGACGGATTTTCAGAAGAGAAGCAGACCTGCTGCCAAGGATAAGACGCAAAGAAATGCCGCATCTCATCCCAATCTGCCGACTTGTATCGCCACATTCGCCGTTCGCCACGTGAGTCGCGGTCAGGTGGGGAGAAGGACGATACAGACTTCACCAGACAGTGATCTGAAGTTCCAAGTGGTGAGGAAACTGTTACGACACATCTGTCCGGATCGGTGGTCAGCAGTAGGTCCAGACAATTGGCAGTATGACCAACTACATCAGGCACCCTCGTCGCTTGCTTTACCAACTGGGAGAGGCCCAGCGACACTGCAAAGTTTCGAGTTTCCCTCCCAGCGTGGTCGGTCCTCTGGTATGGGAAAAGCCAGTCTTGATGGCAGGCGTTAAAATCCCCCAGAGCGACAAACTGCGCATCAGGGTGCCGATGCAGAGCCTCATCGGCGGCCTCACTGAGGTGGCCAAACAGCCGAGTCGTCTCCTGGTCGCCACTGTGCGACCGGTAAACACAGGTGTAGACAATTTTGTCCACACCGGTGTCCACCAGTAACCATAAACTTGAAAAACTGGGGTCTTCAAGGTGACGGAGACGCTGGCAGCAGATGTCATTACGGACGTATACACAGACCCCGGCACGCTGCAGGAAATGGTGCTCCAAAGAGTATCCCGGGTAGTCGAGATACGCCGCATCAGACGGACATCTGATCTGCGTCTCCGTCAAGAAAAGTAAGTGGGGCTTGTCAGTCTCGAGGTGGTGGTGGACTGCATCGAGATTGGATTCTTTATTATATTAGTGTAGATCAATACATAAAGCATAGCATATTATGTGACTTGACCAACATTTATATTAGTAAGCAACATTAAACGTTCAATTTACCCAAAGGCCATGAAAGCCATGAGCATAAAAAAACGAAGCCATGATTATACCTAAATGTTCGTAAAAAATCTAGTCAATTCAGTTTCCAATATGACGACTCTTTTTGCAGTCCTTAATCAGCCATAATCTTGATTAGATAAAACAAAGTCAATTATTTATTGTAGTTATTCATGGTAACTTATACAAGGAAGTACTTGTATAAGCAGACACTTAATAATTTCATCAACATTTTCTTAGCCGTTGTTCTTTAAATAACACGCTGAAGTTGGCTTACAGCAGTTGAATTTAAGATAAAAAAAAAATCTTGGAACAGAAATCGCTCCAAGAATCCGCTTTCGTTGTAACGTAGATATTGTCACAATACATCGAAGAATATTTCTTTGATAAAAATAAGGTATTGAAAACATCGATGGAAATTATCGCGGATAAGTGTTGGGGTTGGTTTAAGTATGTTGAGTTAAATTCAAGGGTTGATGTAGTGCATCTTATGTGTCGGTCAGTTTAAGTAAGAAGCACACAGATCCAGTAGCTGTGCAGACATGAGTGTGTGCCAATATGCCAATCTCTGACTCACAACCAAGATGAAGCTTTACTGCCTTTGATTTATTTTATTTACTGTTTTAAGACATACAGTTCTGCAGAAATCTTTAGTTAATATTACCTTTTATTTTGGGTTTAAGTAGTTTGGCATTTATTAGTAAAGATGATCACTCACACACTGATAGATTCGCGCTTGACCATTATTTTACAAGAAGGTAAGCGGTGATGTGGTCGACGATGAGGCACTCTTGCTCAGTAACCTATTTACTCATGCATAAAGACCACCAGGTAGTAACTATCAGGAAACACAGACACCAGCAGGGAAACTTGCTTATGCGTCATAGATGAGTGGTTTTGAACTTGTGTTAATTATTATGAAACTTGTTTATTAGTTTATGCTTGCAGTTATCTCGTGAGTTGCATATCTTTGCTATAAGTGGGTTAAGTGGTCAAGGTTTATATGAACTGACCGACTGGCTAGCTCCAGTTACATGTATTTTAATGTGAAAATATACATATATTTTTACTTTGAAATACACAAAACTAACTTTATTATTAGGATCTAAGCGCCCAAATGAGTATCCAGAATTTCACTTTAGTCTTCCTTCCACACGGTTATTTTGATTCTAACTTTTGCCAGCAGCTTCATCCGTGTTAATGTTGGTCACTATGGACGGGAAATCGAAGTCGATAACTGAAAAAGTAGCCTATGTTCATCTTTGTAGTTTAAGCTTCCTCCATATTTTTTTTATCTAAATTGGTTAAGTAGATAACAGATGTCTGTTATCACTTTGGAAGAAATCAAATGTTTTTAAAGGAACTAGCCGAAACTGAATCTACAATCGAACGCAGGTCGGTGTCGGCCCAACAAACTGAACAGCTAGAGTTGCAGTTTCGAACGAAAATGACCGAATTAACATTTTTATTTTTTTGCTTCGATATCGATTTTAGCAAAAAATTTGAAATTTATGTTTTATACGGTTTCGATTTTGACGAAAAACTCTTTTTTTTATAGGACATTGTCACCGGTGGGTCTTCCGAACGCAAGCTAACTTTAATAGGATCTAATCGTTCAAATTACGAGTATACTCTTTCTATCTTTTAGTTTCTAAGATCAAGCAGGATTCCATTTTACTCCATTTTCCACACAGTTATTTTAATATTTGCTTTTTATGTTACTTGTTAGGTTAAATTTTGGCACCTTGTAAAGTTTAGGATCTGGTGTACCTGACGGTTATTATGAAGAGACTCCTCTAGAAGGGACTTTCCATCAGCGATAACAAGTATCAAAAATTCAAAGTTTACGTAGTTTTTATAGTTTACTACTGAATAAAATAACGTGAGGCACAGTTGTGAGGAAATCAAGAACCGAAAAAAAATCGTAAACATGTGTTCACGGCTTATTTACCAGAACTCTTAGAGAAGAGCCCTGAATTCCAGCTATAGGGAGATAATAAGGCTGACCATGCTTAAGTACATTGCAAATATAATGACATTTTCTCTGGACAATGCAATTGTGTTATATACGTATTTTCTTATATTATACGTTAATTCTATTCGATGAATAGGAAATTACAGCTATATGCTTTTAATTCACTTATAGATTTTTTTTTGTGCGTGGCCTCTCTCAGTTCAACCTATGATGTGGTCGACTGCTTAACCGGACTAGCCTGTGGGGGAGGACCAATAAAGCGCTTCCTTAAAGTCGGGAACCAGTGATCCGCTGAAGATTTAATTTGCAATTCACTAGCTCTGCCATCATTTTCACGGCTTGAGGATTGATCAGGAGGTATGAAGCGCAAATATGTAAATTGTGACTTTAAATGTGGAGGCATGCGGAAGAAGGTCGAACCACAGATAATTTGATATTAGAGGCATGGTACGAAAAAAAGAAAATCAGTCATAGTAGGTATGGCTATTGATTGGGATAGAATGAAAGAAGTAAAATTGTTGCCCGATCGAGAAACTTAAAGATTCTTATTACTAAATTCTTATTCGAATTACTAAAGCTTAACGAACATTATATACAAAATCAAAATACATTCAAGCGTCAAAGATCCGACCGTCCTCCAGACCGCTGTAAAGTGTATGCAGAAAAGTGTCCAGATGACTGGCAGTATACCATTGAATGGCAATACTAATTCTTTGGCCAATGATCGAGCCAGCCTCCCTGATCACGCAAAGTGTCGATTAGTCGCCGTATAATGTCTATGAATAGAAGACGCGCCCTTGGACTCCATGAGCCAAGCATCTTGGTCCCAAATGGCTTTTGTGAAGTATATCATCTTGTATTCAATTCAGCTGGAAGTTTGATAGCAACACATCTGGGACAAAACGCGGACGCGGATAAAATTATATAATAAATTTGTATTCTTTGTTTTTGATTAGACAGGCTTTTACTAATAGGTGTTTGGTTTTACTGTGTTAGGTAGCAACGTGTACAGCTGGTTGAAAGTTGCATCGAAGAAGAAAGTTAACTTCGAAAATATGGCTAATAAGAGTCCTATAGACGAACCAACCACTTTGAAGACTTATACATAAGGCAAAATAATCTTGACGATTACGATATTCTTCCATAAGAAGATCGTGATAATTTGAAAAATAAATGTTAATCTTACAGCGCATATCTTTTGACTAGCAAAAGCAACAGGAATGATTTCTAAGTTAATATCTAGAAGTGTGAGGCCACTTAGGAGACGAAAAAATAAGTCAAACAAAGTTGTGCATGAGGGCGGGTGCTTGAAACTTTATATTATATTTGCATTTTCGCGCAGTAAGAGCACCAAATTCATCAAATGTATGTTTGCAGCTATCATAAGAAAATTTTTGGATGCTAATCTTTCTTTAATATTTAATACTTTATGCACACAAAGTACAGGCGAGCAATTCATTTTGTAATATCTTATATTTATCACGGAGCCAAAATATTTGCGTCCTTTGTTGATATTCAAACAATGCAATCAGGATCCAATTTTAGTATATCTAAGATAGATATGGTTGGTCGGTATCAGAGGAAAACGATTTTATTATGAAAATTCGAGTAGGTATAATTAACTTCCAATCAGTCAAGACGTTTGCAGTTAAATGCAGCGATGCAATCAAGATTTCATTTAAGTAGATACATATCTAAGTTATACGTAGTCTGTCTCATAAAGGAAAATGCTTTCAAACTGAAAAATATTTTATATTCAAAATATAGTTAACTTGCAGTCAGTAAAGATACTTGCTGTCAACGAAAAACAATTTTTTTAACACAGTTTTTTCCCTATCTTTCCCGAAATTCTATAGCTCATTTGTTGTTTTACTGGTATAAATTCATGAATAAGTGCTCATTATGACTAAAAACTCGCCAAACAAACTCAGCAGGTATAATAACAAAGAACCGCAGACTGCCTACGCAAGCCGGTTTACAATAATGGTCTTATTTAGATAGGCGGGCGAAAGGTTTGACAAAAGATATACCATATTTTATATTACAGCGTTTAATTAGAGCCTCATGTGTTGACCTGTCTTAGATAGATATATTTTAGATACACCATTTCAAAACTCATGGAATCAAATGTTAATTAAATTTGAAAATAACTTCTTGTTTATTGACTGGTCATTAGATTTTCGTAATTAATGTCGTGTTTATTTATGCTACTTTTTAAGTTTTTCAGGATTAGCTTAGGCTTTTCTTATAGGTTCTAATGCAGTTAAATCTGGTATTTTATGGAGAGGTGGCACAAAACTTTGTAGCCATTTCGCTATGATTGTAGTTATGTTATGATTAATAGCAATTTATATTTATATTACTATGCTGTATGTTGTTATAAATGATAATAATTTTCCAGTCAATATGACAATAATTATTAAAATATTTACTGTACGATATTTTTTTAATAACAAATTAGTTTGTTCAGGTGTAACTAACTGGATTTAAACTTTTGGCACTGTATTTAAAGGGTCATGGGAATCAAATGTCAAATTTACTTGTTATTTACCAGGTGGTCTTTTGATTCTCATTTATGATATTGTTGTGTATATTTATTGCTTCTTAACAAGTTTACTTTGACAGCATCTTTCTGGAATTGTCAAGGTTCTTCCTGTACGTTCTATTTTTAAAAATTATCACTAATGGATAGAACTCGTAGGTTGATATAGAAGAATTCTTATTGAATACTTAATTATGGTCTTTTGTACTTATAAATATAACAATCGCGGTTTAAATTGTGATACCTAAATTAGTTTGTTCACAACTGTTTCAGTCAGTTTAATAGAAAGTTATCGACTATTAGACAGCATGTTGTAAAAAGTAAAATGATTACAGCTTGAGACACGTTAAGATATTACGGTACTTATTTTATATTCTATATATAGTTTTTTAGGCTATAGCTAAATTATGTGTCATTATGGGATTGAATGAGATTTATTGACTGAAGGACTTTCGGGGCAACTTTTACAGTTTGGTGGATGTTCGACTAATTTCTTAATTGTAAATTGATTGTGAAAACGGTGGCTTTCTAAATAATCAATAGATGTTTGGTGGACACATCGGGCGTCTGTGACCGGCCGTGAACGTTTTTTAAGGCGCTGCAATGAGTGCTCTTACTTTAAGTGAGAACAATAGACCCTCGGTTGTTTTGAAACCTGACACCAGTTATGTCACTTGTTCTAATAACGATCTGACACGAACTAAATTGTTGTCAATTCAGTTTTAAGCGCTTCATTGTTATATAACAAGTACTCAGTTCGCTCTAGCTACTGTGCAATTAAAAATATAATTGTTTTATCAACCTAATCACCCAGTCGGCATTGTAATTTCGCTCGGCAGTAAAAACAATCGCAGGTTCAGAAAAACATAGGTACTAGTAGTAATTTTTTTGGAATGTGGTAACAAGTCTAATTAGGAAAGTCTGAAACAAAGAAAACTGAAAAAAAAGTACAGCCATTGTACGCTAGAAACGTCGATAGTCGTAAGGTTTCACATGTTTATCGGTCATGATGGCAGGACGTGTACATCAGCGAGAATGAGGGTAGTGTCGGCGCTCAGCAGGCTCCCGAGACGTGACTGTCGAAACGAGTTCGTCCTTGACAAGGACACGAAGAGGTTGAGCGCGGAGTGCGGTGGGTGACTCACCGAGAGGCTGGTGGAGTGCAGCGTGCGCGTCGCAGTCAGCACAGATGGTGGAGCGTAGCATTCGCTCGCGCTGCAGGCGGCGCAGCAGCTGCAGGTGCTGCGGCGTGAACACCGTGCCCGAGCGCTCGCCCACCAGCAGCACGTCGCCGGCCTCCCACCAGGCCTGCTCGCGCAGCGTGCCATCGCGGTTGAACAGCCCCAAGTCCTTGTAGCCCTCCGGCGGGCTCAACGCGCCCGCCTCTGCCTCCTGGTAGCGTTCGCACGCTCCGCATCCGGAGCACTCTTCGCCAGAGCCCTCATCAGAGTAACCGCATTCGTCGCGCACCACGATAATATAATCGGCCTCAAAAAATTCGTTAGCGCTCTCATCGAAGATAACCCGATGCTTTTTAGTTTTGCTTCCCTTTTTCAGTGAAGACTTTAAGTTATCGTGATCTTTATTATGGCGCGTGTCGCGCGCGGCGCGGTCGCCGCGCATCGTCGCGAGTTGTCGCGACGCGAGCGGTCGCTGGAGTGTCGGGGCGCTGGGTCGGCGCGGCGCGGCGCTCGGGCGCTCGGCAGGCGTGAGACGCTCGCCGACTGCAGCGCCGCGCCCGCTATCGATCGCTCCCGTCACCATCGCCACCGCCGCGCTCCGACCGCTCGCACAACACCGAGACGATTTCCCACTTGCCGTGCCATAAACATTGAGCACCGCGCGCGCTCATTAATTGGACTCATAAATAAAAATTAAGCGCGTATTTTTTTTCTTAATTTACCTATTAGGAAACGAGATTTCTAAATCGAGATTAGAAACTAGGTACATACATAAGTTCAAAATAATGTTGTTTCTAATTACTGTTACCTCTTTGTGGCCGAGACGACAAAGAAACCAGTAAATTGTCAGGGTTTATGAGCAAGTGAACAAAGCCTCTCATGTGAATGAGTGCAGTAAAGAAATACTCTTAGTGCTTGTAGCGTGCGGCGCAGCGTGTGTTTACAAATGCTTGTCAACATTGAAAGGGAAAGCGAGCGGTTCTCGGGGCCAGGTTTAGTTGACTACCTACTGCATTGTAGGGCCCGGGTTCGACTCCCGCACGGTACAAATACTTGTATGACTTAAAATTATGGTTGCGTATTAGTGTTTATAAATACACTGGGAATACCGGAAAGATCATTCATAAGGTTTCTTCAAGTAACAAATGAGGAATCTAGACTCTGACAACAATTTGCATTTAATTTGTGTGCACTCGTTATTTTTAATAAATTAGTAGATAGTAGGTGCCCAGCTGCTCGTGATAAAGTGTACTTTGACAAAAAAAGAACCTTTATTAATAACTAAGGGATCAACTTGTCCCACCAACCTTCAGATCCATCTCAGTCGTTACGACAGTTTACTAAATTAAATTTTGTTTTTGTTTCAGATAATTGCGTCAACTGCGACAAGGAAGATAAGAGACCTGTCAGGGAACATAGAAAAGGAAACAGAACTGTATATACCTTTTTTTTATTAGCCGGTTCCGTCCCACTCCTGGGCAAAGGCCTCCCTTCACTCCTTCCATTTTTCGCGCGCCTGGGCTTCCTCTTGTCAGTTCTGGTGAAATCTGTCTAGTTCATCCCACCATCTCCTTCGTGGTTGGCCGCGACCCCGTCTTACTGTTTCAGGGCACCAACTTTGTGCTAAGTAACTAAAACTTAACTTTGTACTTTACGTAACTGCATACCTACCTAACATAATTTCCTGTCACAAGATATGGCCTGTGTGAACGTACGACGTCAAATAATATTCTTGAACATTCTGAAAACCATTGGATCTAGTTAATTTCCTTTAGAAGATTATATATTAAATGAATACTCAGTGATATGAGCAGTTCCATTCCGCCATGTTTGATTGAAAGCTGACCATTGGGCGGAACATCTATCACAAGAGGTCATATATCCTAGATAAAGTAAATTATCCTATGTGCCAGTACCGATATGATCTATCCGCGTGCATTTCAGACAAATCAGTGAAGAAGTAAAAAAGGCAAAATGTGTATGACATTTTGCCTTTATATTAGTGTGGACATTAAAAGTATAACAATGAAAGTCAGACCCGCGACACTCGGTATTCTTGCCGCTTCTCAAATTACCGTATCATTTTAATATGTATGCTTTTGAAGAGTTTCAGAAGGAACATCCAAAGATTTTTGCAAGGATTCAAAATTCACACATTCCTAATTGTGTAAATTCTGGCTCTACGTCCCTGGATCGCTAAGGGCAACTGGAGTAACACAGGTGTGTTTTTAGTTGGTAAGCTTGACACACCCTCCCGCTCCACCCAGAGCGGGGCAAGTTATTTGATAATTTACCATCGTCGAAAAAAAAGAAAAGTATTTAATGTAATTTGATTATTTGGATATTTTAGTTTTCACCTGAAATTATTTTTTACAGGAAAAAATATTAATTGGCAGGTAATCAATAAAGCCTAATTACAATATTCCATAGTACCTAGATCGTAGCAGATCGCATATTGTAGTTTCTGCTTACCCCCATGGGAAAAAGGCGTGAGTGTAGGCACGTAAGCAAACGCCCATTATATATTGACATACTCCATTAACAAAAACCCTAGTAAATAATAAACGCTTCATCGCTATAAAGAAGCGTTCTCACTTACAAGCTGCAGCGAGTTAAAATGTGAAGTAGTAATTCGCCGACTGCGCTCAAATGCACCCCACGATCAAAGCGGCCGCGCGACTACCGGGGAATCACGAGCTTTGGAGCACGATTCCGCGAAAACATACGGCACGGGTGAAAACTGATAACAGTGTTAAAGTTTAGTATAACTGTATAACACTTTACTACAATTACTAACACTCCAACACTAACAAAATTAAAGACATGTTTTTTTTTTTCATTGATATAAACTAGTGCTTGACTGCGGTCCCACCTGATGGCAAGCAGTGATACAATCTCTGATGGTGAGGTGCACTAGTTTATTAAGAGCCTATTCACTATATAATAATTAATTAATTAATATCTACACTAATATAATAAAAGTTTGCTTTTTTGTTTGTAGGAGGTACCTAATCTCTGGGTGTACTGATCCGATTGCCAAAATTCTTTCACCAATAGAAAGCTGCTTTATTCCTGAGTGACATAGGCTATATTTTATGTACCTATGCAGGCGAAGCTGCGGGCCATAACTAGTTAATTATAAAATTATTGTTGGTATTTACGTAAACTTTTTTTCTTTTCACTGTATTAAATTAATTTTAATATAATAATATTATAATAGCTCACTTACGACTTGTAGGTATATGTACGAGTATATTTAAGCTAACGTATTTTGTTATGTCAAAAAAATTAATTGTTAAGTTTTATGTCAGTGCTGTAGGTACACTTCTGTACATGTTTCGAATTCACTATGCTTAAAACTGTGTGTTTTGTTTGTGTATATTTTAGTGAGCAAGTCGTTGAAGTGCCTACTCGATAAATAAATAAAATAAAAATATATAAAGCTGAAAATATTTTTTTATTTTTGTCATTCTAAAGGCAAAAGTTTGTGTGTGTGTTTGTGTTTTTTATTTATTCTTGCTCGAACGGCTTACAAGCATGATCAGCCTTACAATGTTCCCACGGCTAGGACTCTATCCTCCTCTCTAAGAGAGGGAATGGGCCCTAAACCACCACGCGAACCCGGTGCGGATTGGTGGATGTCGCATGTCTTCTGTCCCACGACTATGTATCCTTGGGATATTTTTTACTATCACCCGGACGAAGCTGTTGGCACTTCAAGTTGGCAACTAGGAAGACCATTAGTGTCCCCGCACACGAGCCACAAAAAAAAGCTGCCACAAAAAAAAAGTTAGAAGCGGCCACAAAAAAAAGCTGAAGCGCGCGGCAGCTTGTAGGCGTGGCCGGAGGCTGCTACATTTTTCAACCCATGCGTGTAGTATCATAATAGGCTCTGACGAAGGAGAATTAAATGCGCGAATGGCATGCGGTGGCGTATGCCATTATCATTATAATAAATAATGCCGCCACACACGGGCCACAAAAAGAAGCTAGAAGCGGCTTTTTTTTGGCCCTTGTGCGGAGATACTAACTTCAGAAAGTTTCGGTTATCGCCAACTCTATTCTCGTTTATCGTCACTTTTAGCTGGAATTCAGAAATACAAAGGAATACCGGTGTTTTTGCGAGTGGACGGAAGACAAAACAAAACGCAGCTATATATGGGAAATAAAACAACTTTGATACGAGTACCTACGTAGTTTATATTTGTAGGTTTTCATTTGTTCTGAATATCTACTTATTACACACGGGATAAAAATTCGACTTTTTATTTGTTGCGTGGAATTTTATATACCTACACCAATATACAAACAAAAATTTTAGATTTAGTGCATCAAAGTACCTACGTCAAACGAATGTTATTTGATTAATTAGGATTTTTTTAAATCATGATCATTATCCACTATGATGATGGAAACTAGATGGAGCTAGCTAGGTTAAGGCTAAGGTTGCCCTGGATCTCTGTAGAAAGTTTCCATATCTATAATATAAAAATGGATCGCTAAATGTGTTGCTAAGCGCAAATCTCGAGAACAGCTGAACCGATTTCGCTAATTCTTTTTTTGTTGTGGTTGTTATTGTGAGGAGGTTTTTATGGAAAAAAATGAATATTAGGGTAGTGTAGAGTAGAGTAAGGTAGAGTAGGGTAGAGTAGGGTAAAGTAGGGTAGAGTAGGTAAAGTAGGGTAGAGTAGGCTAGAGTCGGGTAGAGTAGGGTTGAGTAGGGTTTTTTTTTGTGTTTCAGATACGCCACTCCCTGCCCTGAGCAGGGTCGTTAAATATTCTTCGGTTATTAAATGTTTATATTATTTTATTTTATTTTTTTATTTTTTGTATATAAATTCTTTATTTTGATGTTATATACGAGTATTTGAGATTATCTTGCTATCGTTTGTACTTTAAATCATTTATTGTATTGTGTTTCTATTTTATTGATAATTGTGTATAGATATGTATATGTATATGTTTGTTTATT
Organism: Mythimna ferrago; assembly: GCA_910589285.2. Classification (NCBI taxonomy): domain Eukaryota; kingdom Metazoa; phylum Arthropoda; class Insecta; order Lepidoptera; family Noctuidae; genus Mythimna; species Mythimna ferrago. The sequence continues at coordinate 18,047,099 of OU342673.1, read as the reverse complement.
CCATTCTAATTTCCTACATTCCTTCCTCAAGGGTTGCGCAAACTTTTAGCTATGCCAATATTTTGCGCTTTCTTGAGGCCTTTCTACTCGTATTAACAATGCCGTCTTTCCTCTTTCCCTGTTATAACATATAGCTATATATATATTGTATTTTGATATATTTCTTATTATAGTTTGTTTATTTTGTGTATATAATATATATGTATATAGTTTTTTAATAATATCATCATCAGCCTTTTTAATGTTCCCACTGCTGGGACTCAGGCCTCCTCTCTAGGAGAGGGAATGGGCCGTAATCCACCACGCGGGCCCAGTGCGGGTTGGTGGATGTCACATGTCTTCGAATTTTTGGTTCTAGGACATGCCGGTTTCCTCACGATGTTTTCCTTCACCGTTTTGAGAGCAGTGGTAATGAAATAAATTACACAAAGTAATGCGCCTGACAGAGTTTGAACCCGCGACCTACAACTCGTAAGTCGGAGCCATTACCACTCGGCCACCACTGCTCTCACTCGACTCACACTTTAATAATATATTTACTCTTTATTATAGGAATTTTATTTATTTTTGTTTATTACGACCACCGCTGTTTCTTTTGCGTATTTTAAAAATATATTTCTTATTTTGTGCCTTGCCGGTAGAGTAGGGTTGAGTAGGGTAGAGTAGGTTAGAGTAGGATAGAGTAAGGTATAGTAGGGTGGAGTAGGATAGAGCGGGAGCGAAGCCGCGGGCAAAAGCTATTTTAAAATAAATAAGACTTAACACAGACTTAACACAGCTATATGACTCGCACTGAATAACTAACTTACTAGCAGAACTTAATGGAATGCATAGCAATGTCTTTTGTGCACAAGTTTAGCTCATTCACCAAATTAATATCAAGAGCAAATGATTCAGATTGATCGAACGATCCGTTAGGTAAGTTTGCAAGCCAGTAAATTGAATTGAAGTAATCAGCTTTCGAATTAATCTGGAATCCTTGATTGCATCAGGTCATTTTAGTCAGTTTGACTCGGGCTATGGATTTTAATATAATTAGTTTGACTCAACGGGATCAGAAGAAGAAAACCGCACTTTTGGATGTTATTCTAATAGGTAATTTTTTTTGCCAGTGCTATGGGGTTGTTCGAAAGTGTCACTGCAGTCCTGGAAAAATCCCTGCCCACCACTGGATACTGCCCGGGCATTGGGAGTAGCAGGATGATTTCCGGCCACTGCAGGCGCGAATTTGCGGACGGCGAGTCATGAGTAGCCGACCGGCCGTCCTGTAATGACCATACGCGTTGTGTTCCATGCGTGCATCAAGATATGTCAGCAAAATTAGTGGGGCCAGTTAGTGCCGGCGCCTGCCAGTGTTGCGGATTGTTCGAAGGAGTTACCGTAACCACAAAATAGATAGGTGCAGAAGACAATCTCATGTATGTACTTCACTTTTTATACCTACGCTCGGTGGACGCACACTAATGAGCGTTTGAGACGGAACTGTTCGACGAGTGATCCGAAACGCGACAGAGACATCGTGTCCGTGAGCGGTGTCTATGTGTGCGTTGCTCGAGCCCACTTTGTATGTAGATTGACTTCTGTACCTATTTATTTTGTGCCGTAACGCTCTCCGAAAGGGCTTATGAAGGAACACTATAGGTTTTAGTCAGTGAAAGTCTGATACTCCATCCCGCTTCATCCAGAGCGAGACAAGTTATTGAATGTTTTCCAACGTGAATAAAGGCATGGGCGGTGGTATATTTTTCTACGCGTCTACAAATAATTATATTTGTTTAATTAGGTATCGGTTTCAGCCCTCAATCCATTTGGTTTAGCCATAACAAACAAACAATGGACTATGATAACACAAATTGATATTACGAGAAAAAAGTAGAATCTAATAAGCTGTAATAATATACGACTACTAATTAAAAGATAAGGCCAAATTAAATGATGTTTATATAAACATCTACATAGAAATCTGAAGTGTACCCGTAAGGATTTGTGGCACGTGGGGGTAGTAAGTACCTACCTATGGTACTGTCAAACCTCCTACGTAGTACCTTTGGGTATCTCTTCAGGCTACTTTGGAAACATTTTATAAAAAAAATATTGCGTAAGTCATAAGCAGTAAATATTTAAGGTTCAGTATCTGAAAAAGCAATGAAACCCTTAAAGGATCACTTTGTTGTCCATCTGTGAAGATCCTTCAACTCAAGAAAGCTTTTTTTTTTTTATGGTGGGAAAAATCATGCATTAACATCCCCTGCCCTTGGGCGGAGCGGGAGATAGTGTCAGACTCTTACTGACTAAAAGATCCACCCCGTTCCTTCTAGCCTTCATACCAGGGCTCGAGCGCCCTTTCGGATAACCCTGGCCCCAGTAAGCTTCGACCCGGCTGGGTCCCTGCTGTTGCTGACAACTCCTTGAGGCGCGCGGGAACAGTGCGCGCCGTCGACGACTTGGGCTTGGTCCGGACAGTTACCGGACGGCCGGACAGAGAGCTACCCATTGCTCACTGTCCGCAAGCCCGCGCCTACGTTGGCCGGAAATCGGGATCAGTATCCCGGCGGCGGCGGTGGCGATAACGCCGTTGCCTGATGCGTTCGGCCTCCTCCTTTGCGAGCATTACTGCTTCGCAGAAGTCGGCGACCGCCTGCCACTCCTCCTCGCTCCGGACCATGGCCTCAACCAAGGCCCGGCGCGAGAGGTCTCCGCCGCCGATCGCCCCCACGAGGGCACGGCGATGCTCCGCCCAAGCAGGGCACACCTCGACTGTGTGCTCCACCGTGTCCTCCGGGCGTTCCGCACAGTGACGACACCCGGGCGTCACTTCCGCAACTCAAGATGGAGACTCAAGACTTGGATATCTCCAAGCGTTCTTAAGCTGAAATTAAAATAAAATACCCTCGTGTCTTGTCTTGTTCTTGGAGCAGTGAAAAAATGTAACTTCTGAAGTCAACGCATTCTAAAGATAAAATGCTCGGTTAACGATATATATTTTGACGATCGCAAGGAAATCTAACGTATAGAGGCTCTCAACGGGGGCGGTAACGCTCCCCAGTAGCGCTGGACCTTTCGTGGGGGGCTTTATGTCAGCCAAGGGGGCACACACTGGGACTCGTCCATACAACGTAGTGCTCAAAACTCTATTTTCAAAATAGATAGATAGATATATATATTCTTTTTTTTTCTATTCAAAATGAGGGTATTTAAAAAAAACTATGTAAGGGTCGACTTAAGAATGTGTTACATCATTTCTACAAATACTAAATCAGTAACTGCTATCTGCTGTCCAGTGCATCAGCTCAAAGTTTACTTTATACCCACATCATTAAATAACCGACAACGTTCGTGAGTTTGTAAAGAATATTAAAACATTCATTTCTGCAAGTAATCGACATTTTAATTGAAGTGTATCATGGCTGCAACCGCTGCAATTAAGCAAGGTATGGTTATTCTAATATTGTTTTTTATGAAACTTAACGATCAGTACTTTTGGATTAATGACTAATTATATGTGACGGTAGGTTTTTTATGTACTGAATTAAACATTTTTATTTTTTTCCTTTTTGCGCAAAGTTCTATTGCTAATCTCTTCAGTTCATTACTAATCAATACCTCGTAGATATTGTAAAAAATATAACTTTTTTAGCTCGATTACAGAGAGAGAGAATTACTTTTTAATTTGTGATTATTAATAACCTAATAGATAATAAATAGACAAACATTTAAAATTGGTACCTATAATTAACTATTATGTAAAGGGGCGCGTTGGTACTTTGTTTTCTTGTAAAGGAGATCGGGAAACTATGTTATAGAGTATTAGGACTTCCTATTGACTTAAAATTCTGTTTGGCAAGAGACAAGGTCTCAAAGCACAATTAAATAAAATAGGCATTGTAAAAAGTCTCAAAACCGAGGTGGTTACTTCATAAAATCGAGACTCGAGTCGGGAATCGAACTATTTACATACGAGTATCCTAAGTTTGTACGAAACCCTGGGTACGCGAATTTAACTCGCGCTTGTCCGGTTTTTTACACAACTGTCCAAAACAAAAGAAGTGTGTTATGTTTTCAGGGTTCGTGTATGTATGTATGTGAGTTTCTTTATTCCACCATAACTTCTAAATGACTGAACCGATTTACTTGTATTAGGTGACGTTTGAATCTTTACATCGTTCCGAGTAACATAAGCAATTGAAAAAAACTGGGAATGCAATGTGGTGAATATGATAAATAAATGAACACCCATCCAATATTTTTTTTAATCTGTTAATGCATGTAATCATTATCTAGGATTTGAGTAGATTCCATAAATATAATATGTTACACTGAAGAGGTAAGATTTAAGAAAGTTAACGATTCAACTTTACAAACACTATTGATTCGAAGTTACGATCGGTATGAAGCTACTGATCGCACAGACAAATCGTACACGTTTATGAAGACTTTTAGGCATTTACCAACTTTAGCATGGTGCAGAAACCTATCATGGCAAGTGCAACTTAATGACAAATAGAAAAGAAATACATAATAAACAAACAATGTCATTATGAATGAAAAATTCTACCAATACCTTACCGGATAAAGACTAGCTTATTATATAAATATTATACGTCTTATATTATTATCACAAAAAATCATTACCAAATTTCAACTACCTGATCAGTTCAGTAGGTACAAAGCAAATTGGGTATTTCGTATTATATTTATGACTCATGATCCTTTGAAGGTTTCATGACATATCAATAAAAGGTTTAAAATAAAAACAAATAAAAAAAAATACGATAGCCATGTCAAAAATAAATGCAACTAAAAAATACAAATCTTATTTTTTTACACGAAATTTCGTTGTTTTTTTTTTTACTTTTAGTATTTTTTTTGACTTGACAGTCATTTTTTTTTTACGCACTGCGGTGAACCGTACATCATAACATTTAATTGTATTCAGCCAAATCATCACTTTACGCGTTTACGCCAAACGATCAAAATTATTACTCGTAATTATTACTCGTAATTAAGCAAATCAGTACGTGTTCAGATCTCCTGAAGTGCCATCGTGTCTGCTCTCTCGCTCCTTCAACTAACATAATAATTTGTAGCATTTTTAACAATACAGTTTTAAGTGAACATTCCTATCTATTACCTATTTAACATCCCAGCAGATAACCTTCACAAGGTCCGTCGGGCCGGCGGACTTTTGTTTTTGTTTGCCTAAAAATAGCCTATCTACTAATGGTTTTATTCGTGTGTATGGGATGTCCACCATGTCATGTTGAGACATGTCATACGTCAATCAATTCTTCATTTACTTTTCCCAGTTTAACCATGTAAATTAAAGGTCAATATTGTTCTTACTTCCATTGTAGTCGGTATATAGTCATCATACCCGTTTTAGCCAAATTCTCTTTCACAGGTCAGTCGTAGTTTCTTTCGTTTTTCGCATCCAAATTCCACTGCAGGACACGACATACCCTTGCTATTACTATGTCTACGTCGGTTTCCAATCAACTTTTCTGTTACTGATCTATATACTAGATACTATAAAAACACTATTTACTACTCGTCGTGTTACAGGTGTAGATCTGAGAACAGGTCGTAGGCTATTTTTAACCCTTTACCCTGGGCCCTGGCTCAAGCCATGGTCCGGAACGAGAGGGAATGGAATGCGGTCGCATCCTCCTACGAAGCAATGATGACCAAGGAGGCGGTTACAACAGTGAGGGAACGTACATCCCTACGCCCCAGCCGACACGACTGAAGACGCCCTATGCATCGGGAATTGCTGAGCGATATCCGGCCACCGTAAGGCCGGGCTTGTGGACGAAAATCAATGGGTAACTCGTCCTGAGCTGGTCCTATAAGGACGGAACCCGAGTCGTCAACGGCCAGTAGTATCCACGCGCGCCTCAAAGAGATGTCAGAAAACCGTAGGGGTTGAATGAATTTCCAAATAAAAAAAAACATACCTTAGTAGGCAAGTATGTATACCGTATCCCCTTAATTTGCCAGTTGTACAATTAAAATGGCTCTTCACAAACCGATTTTAATCATTCTGGTAAATTTCAAATAAAAAGAGGCTTTTGAAATACAAATAACAAAAAGAGGAAACACGCTGCATAAAATGGCAAAATGTTGAAATTAATTACTTTGTATCTTATTCGCATGCAGCTTTTTGTAACAGTTTCTCTGTATAATATTATATTCAGAGGATTTAGTCAGTGATAAACTTATGTCGTGTAATTTACACACACATAACTTTTCGAAACAGTTTATGTGTTTTATAGTCTGTCTAATAAGTCAACCGACTTGGAATTTTTTTATAATATTTAATCATTTAAAAAATACTTAGTTATGGTCGATGCTTTTTTTAAGGTTCTTCTGTTAGTTAACAATGATCTGTATCTCTTAATCAACCTTGATTATTGAACTCATGTTGACTACATCAGATTTCATTCATCATCATCATCAGCCTTTTAATGTTCCCACTGCAGGGACTCAGGCCTCCTCTCTATGAGAGGGAATGGGCCGTAATCCACCACGCGGGCCCAGTGCGGGTTGGTGGATGTCACATGTCTTCGAATTTTTGGTTCTAGGACATGCCGGTTTCCTCACGATGTTTTCCTTCACCGTTTTGAGAGCAGTGGTAATGAAATAAATTACACAAAGTAATGCGCCTGACAGGGTTTGAACCCGCGACCTACAACTCGTAAGTCGGAGCCATTACCACTCGGCCACCACTGCTGTCAGATTTCATTAAATCCTAATAATTACCTACCCAAGTCGTTTAACTTATTAGACAGACTCTACCATGGTTGTACCACTTGTATCGTACAATAAGTAAATACTCGTAAGTCACCGCGCCGAAGGAAGATTCCATAAGGCATGTGTAAAGTTTTTATTTTTAGAATATACCTAATCATTGTCTTTGCCAACCATGAAGCAATTGCTTCATGTTGCCAACCCTTGCACACCCTTGCACACACCGCTCTAACGTATTAATCCTGCCAAATAAGACCCAAAAAAATAGGAGTAAGATAATAATTCGCAACCAGCTGAAAATTGGTAGGATTGTTTAAAACACCATCATAAAAGAAATATAAAAAGTCCTTATTAATCCGTAACCTGGAAAAAAAAAGTCGGGGTCAAAGGTCACAAAAACTAGTTTTTCGCGATTTTCAGCAAAATGGTAAGTTTTGCAAATCATATTTCTAAAAATTCACCTACGGTTTAGTGCGCAAACACTCTACCTTTTATGGCCTACAATCTGAAGTGCAAATATAAAAAACCATTTCAAAAGTCTTTTCGAAATAAAAAAGTGATTTAGTTATGATAACAGTCCGGCCATATGAAAACCAGCGATGAAACGAACTCATTCTGTAGGTACAATATTGAATTAGACCTATCTAACTTTGGGTAACAAATAAAAACGAAATTCTCTTTCAAACATTCCCGCAGCCCAAGCTAACCCACTATAAGGGATTTATCTACAGATTCGCACAACACAATACAATTAGATCGAATTTCGCTTGAGCATATATTTCCCTAGCAACAAACTTCTTATCAATTTTATTAGACCGTGACTACTAACTAAGTACTTGAATCCATTTTCCGGCTTACATATGAAGCAACTTTTCTGACGTTTTATTATCAACTAGCTTTTGCCCGCGGTTTCGCCCGCGTACATAAAATATAGCCTATATCACTCAGGAATAAAGCAGTTTTCTATCGCTGATAAAATTTTAGTAATCGGATCAGTACTTGCAGAGATTACCTCCCACAAGCCTCCCACAAACAAAAAAACCCTCTCGGCTATCAGTACGATATGTAAAATCTTTGCGGCTAAGTGATAGAGTCTGTCTAAAAAGTCAAACAACTTAGAAATTTTAACAGTTTTTATAACTTTAGTAAAGGTACTTTATTTCTGCGCCGATTGTACATACGTCTGTACAACTTGGATGTCCTTGAAAAACGCTTAATTTTCGATTTGTGCACACGTTTGTACGAAAGTTATTTGGCCGAAAATTTTGGTTTTTATACATATTATATTATTTATTTTCATAGAAAAAATCCTTTTTTTTTTTGGTGGTTTACGTGCAATTTTCAAGGCCAATGAACCCCTGGCGCTCGAGGGGTTAACATTTCTCAGGGATAATAAATGACGTCAATTGTCTAGCGTATTCCGTTTAACAAATCTGATGAAGCTAAAGTTCATAATTATTAACTTTGTTCGAACTACCCAAGTCGTTTGACTTTGACAGACTTTACCAACTGGTGGTGAAAATTTTCCTGAAAACCCCTTTGGTTCACCGGGTCCATTTTCAACTACGCTCCAACTTTGTTCCGAAGTAGGACGCGAACCATGCCATATTGTTTATTCTTTTGACATTTACAAATCTAATATTCTCAAATCGTTTACAAATCATTATGGAGCAGTACCTACCTGCACACTATTCAAAATGTAATATCTCAAAATAATTTTGTTTTATGGAGCACCCAGTGCCGGTGTCTCCGGAACACGCCACTTTAACGCCACATAAGGCTAAACTTGAATTACTTTTTTATTATCCGATATAAAATTTACTTACTTTTACTTTTGCTTATAAATTTCATTTCAAAACAGGTGTTTGAAATAATCACTTATCGTCAGTCAACATCGACATTTATCATAAAATTTAAAAGAATTATTAATTCACAATTAGAGATTGCAATTGAATATTCGAATTATTCGAATATTCTTTTATAAATTAAATTCATCTTCGAATAGCAAATAAATATGTATTCGAATATTCGAATACTAACCAAAAAATTACTAGTTTAAAGTCTATGTTGGTAGAATAACGCACTTTGGTAATTTTCGATACTATAGTAGGTAAATCTGATTTAATTCTGAATTATTATTGATGAATCTGATTTATTAGTGTAATATTTCATATAATAATGATGCTGCAATGTCTTTACGACACCTTTGTTATACTTTTTGATCTTTTTATTAACGAGTTTAAGACTATAAAAGTTTAAAGTTTTAGTAAATGATGATTCTATTCGTGTTGTTATGTTTCATTATTTACAATTTATAAATTAGAATGCATCGCATTTGTTAATTACAATTTTTTTTGTGATTATTAATTTTTTTTGTGTTTACTTTTAATATCAGTCATTTGTTTTATAATAGACGAAATTTAAACTTAAGAATAACCGAAGATAGAACAACATGGCGAAATATAATCCACTAGATAGTTGTTCATTGCGGTCACCATCTTCAGCATTGAGGATAAACCACGCAAGGAGGAGGAGACTTCTTAATTTGTATAAGAATTCTTTATTAGTTTAAAATTTTTATGAACTAACCGTATTGTTATTAATTATTATTAATATTATAAAGATGTAAAGTTTGTATTTGTGTTTGTTATAGGAGGTAATCTCTGAAAATACTGGTCCGACTGCAAAATTTTGATCACCGATAGAAAGCTACTTATACTTTATATTATTCCTGAGTGACATGGGCTATATACTTTATAAACGTGGGTGAAGCCGAATTAAATAAAATTATTCTGCCGTGCAGCCCCTAAAACGCGTACAAACACTTTGACGTTGTATTTTTTATAGTAATAATGTTATATGGTAGATTATTTTTTGCCAAGAGGATTGAGGTAATAACAAAGACTGAATTTGGAAAAAAGTAAAATTATTTAGTTCATTAAATTCATAACAAAACGAATTTTCCCAAAATTATGTCTGTTACTGCATGCAAAACGGTACACATATGCAGATTAAAATGCGGTAAAAATACTTGATACAGCAAAAACCATCAACATGCTATTTTGCAGACTAATTTGCAGTTACCTTTCAAATTTCGTAATTAGGGACACAATAGAAAGACAATGAGAGAGCGGCCGCTGGCGTTCGCTTGGGGTTTCATGAATCAAGACGTTCTTTATTGCATTTTAATTAGCATCTTCAACCGATTGTACATGTAGTAACTGTACTTATTGTAACAAATTTTGAAATCAAATATGTTGTGTAGGGATTTTTAAAACAAACACGACATTCTGTATGTATTTTGTTATGTTACCTTTATTTTTTAACCATTTCAGCTAATTCAAATTTTCGAATTCAATTCACTTTTTCGTACAACGTACATAACTGCTTTTACTGTATTTTAGTATTATAATTTATTTTGGCATACGATGTTGAATTAATAGGTTAACAAATCTGGTTTTTCTGCCAAGTAAATCGTCGAATCAAATACTAGGTTACACGAATGTGTTCCTTATGGTAAACCCGTTCAGATTCAATACTTAACTCAAAAACGTAAAAAAACTTGTTACTGCGTTTTAGTGCCTCCATGGCAGTATTGTACTAGGTTTACTTATCTCTATAAAAATATAGTTCCCAAAGCAATAAAAGCTGATATTTTAAGTGTTGTTTTTTATATTTTGAAAATATTCGAATAGCTCTGAAAAAATATTCGAATATTCGAAAATCAAAACTATCGAATATTTGCAATCCCTACACTCGATACACGTGTATTCACATTAGGGAGGATAGTGACGAGGATATTGTATCGAATTATTAGTTGTTTATTATCAGCAGAGGAGAAAAAAATAAAAGGAAACGAAAGATGTGGGTTAATAAAAGGCTTTTTCGGAGAAATTCATCTACACTTATATAATAAAGAGGTAGTTTTTTTTTTTTGTTTTTAAATTTTTTATTGTTTCTAGGAGGTAATCTCTAAAAGTACTGGATCGAGGCTATATTTTATGTACACGGGCGAAGCCGCTGGCAAAAGCTAGTACGTTATATTTTGATTTATTATAAGAGGAAAAAACTTTTCATGTCTTTCCAAGTTTCCACTAAAATAATTAAATCTCCTCGTTCATCGTGAACCGCAACAAACACGTCAGTACTCGGTCGGGCTCCGAATGGCGCATACACTGCGGATGACGTCATCGGCCAAAATACCGATCTCTAGCGCAGTAATGCCGTTCCTGTGCACGCTGTACCGTATAATACAAAGCAACGAATCCGTCCGCTGCGATCCCGATGCAGTGGACCTTTAGCTTAAGCAGAGAGCCAGAGCATACCCTAACAACATAATGAAGCAAAACATGATTTAACGTGTTTAATTAGGTACATCTATATCCTTCCTCTTTTCTTGTATTTCTATGTGTGTACATAAATAGTTAAATAAATAAATAAATAAATAAATAGGGTGGCTCTCACTTCTCATTACTCCGTTGCTCTGTTTCCCCTGTGATCCCTTTTCTACATGTTTTTGCCGCAGCGGCAGGGTGTTTGATGTGTATAACAGAAAGCTTTTATAAAGTACCTAACTTCTAACTACCTACATTTGAACACTGGTTCACCTTTTCTGGGTTCCGTATGTCGTTCCGTTGTATATGTAAAAGCGGACCCTTATGGGATCACTCTTTGTCTCTCTGTCTAACCGTTTGTCTGTCTGTCTGTACCAGACGGACAATTTGCCCCGAATTCATTAGACTTGAACTGAATGAGTGTTAGACAAAGTCATAAAGAAGATTATAAACTTCTTTAAGCCTAAAAACACTTTATTAATAACATTCGGTGATTCCGTGATATACTCAAATATTTCCTGGTGAAGGTGGCGGAAAACCGATGGATGTGAGACGCACAGGAACTTTCATTGTGGCGACACTTGGGGGTGGCCTATGTCCGACAGTGGACGCATATCGGCTGAAATGATGATGATAATGATTTCCAAGAAAAACGTGTTTTTTTAAAACCCTTAAAAGCTTTTGAGAATAACTTTCATTTAGAATCTTAATTAAATGTGCAAGGCTTCTATAGACGTACTTTATTATATTTTAAATATAGGTACATTATGAAGGGCCAAAATTCACGTAAATTAGCAGATTTTCCGAGATCTTTACTGGTTTAGTTTTATATATTTATATTTTAATTTCTATAGAAGCCTAGATAATATCCACAAGATATCTGTTTATCCAAAATATCTGAAAACATTATAATCTTGTAGAGCGATTGCATGAAAATGTGGCTTAGGTTGGCCGCTTAGAATTTATTTCATTTATAAAACCAGAATAAGAGAAGTGTAAATTAAATAAATCGCACAAAGTAAAAGTTAGAAACCTCATAGGTCTCGAGGAGCGTTGCCTCTGGGCCACCACTGCTCACTGTTTTTACTATGGTTAAGCATGTATGGGTAATAATCCAGTTTACTGTGACTTCATTTCTCAAGAGAATAAAAACAAAAAACCAATAAACTGTAGGTAACTCCACTTTAGTATGCTACAGCAGACTAGAGTTACCTACAAACAAGATTTTAATGAAAAACATTTCGTATAGCAAGCTTTTATAGCTCGGTATACCTAAAAAATTAATGCTCGTCAAGACGAATCATACGAGCCCAAACTCAATGGGGTTGTGCCGTTTAACTACCAAGTTCCTATAACCACCTTCCAGTTGCATCATCAGATCAGCTCCACGTCATAATGATTTTGCATTGTCATCTGGTTTACACATGCATGCAAAATTTCAGCCCAATCGGTAACCGGGAAGTGGGTCAAATTTAATTTGCAAGATTTGATGACAGACAAACATCGGGACAGGTGAAACTAAATAAAAGCCTGTAATAATAAAAATAGATCATGAAAAGGCTTATTGTGAGCGTTATAGTTACTATAAAATTAATTCATATTAAATTATTACATGGTTCGCATTCACAGAATAAGTGTATCTCTTTTATTATTTTATAATATACCAGTTCAAAACACTCTAAAGAGGTACAGATAAAAGAGGTTCTACAATACCTACACAACTACTCCATCATTTTGATTTGAGTGATCACAGTAATTGGATACAATGGTATGGTGGGTGGTCCCCCGTCCTCCCCCGCATTTACGTAACCAACATTCCGATAAGACCTTGACGTCAAATTTTTTCCTTAATCGATGGAACAAAAAGAGAAAATTGATAAAAATCTACAACACTGCTAATGCTTCTGGATGTTAACGTGGAAAATTTTGAGTCTTGATTGACGTTGTGAAGAAACTACTAAAGTTATTCCGGGAAGCATTGGTGTGCTGTTGAAGCTGGAATATGTTCAACCTTATCAGCAATATATATTAAGCAACAAATTGACTGACTGACATATCAACACACAACCGGACTACATGGACTCGAAGCGTGTTTTGCTCACCCAAATGTCTTGCTGGTGGTGGCACGTGTTATTGGGTCATTCGGTTCCCTTTAAAATGGTTGAGCTAAGTGGGGCTGATGCACGTGTCATGCCCGTGAACGGGTGCCATCGGTTGAGACTGGTCATCTCTTGGCTGCCAGTGGCTTAATTCGGTTTCTATTTTTAATTACATTTAATAAAAAGAATAATAACTTATTATTATTACGTATCTACCTACATTGTGCTCACATATTAGAAGCGACAAGAAATATGTAACCAAGATCTATGTAACTCATAATAAAGAAGAGAAAAAAAGTAAAAGAATGTCCATGGAGTTTCTTGCACGTTCTTCTCCATAGAGACCTACGTTTTGGAACGTGCAATTTAGCTTCACTTTTCTGGGACTATTCAAAAGTACCTGCAAATGGTCTATTTGAAATAAATGATTTTGATTTGATTTAATTTGGTTTGCAAAAGGTTTCTTTTTATGACGTAGGTGAGTACTAAGTACTTTAAGTAGGACTTTCCAAAATTCACCCCCTTTTTTATGGTGGGAAAAAGTCATCCGATGACAACCGCGGGGGTTGTCTTGGGCGGAGCGGGAGATAGTGAAGACCCACCCAGTTCCTACTAGCTTTCATACCGGGGCTCGAGCTGTCTTTCGAAACTAACCCTGGCCCCAGTAGGCTTCGACCCAACTAGGCCCCTGCTGTTGCTGACAACTCCTTGAGGCGCGCGGGAACAGTGCGCGCCGTCGACGACTTGGGCTTGGTCCGGACAGTTACCGGACGCTAAAATTTAAAATTATTTACAGTAAAATTCACCCCCTGCAGGGATGAAATGGGAGTTCAAAGTTTGTATGCAAGTATGCAGGGACCTACATTCACGCGGGTTAAGCGACTGGCAAAAGCTAATCTATATAATATAAATAGGCTCTTAATAAACTAGTGCGCCTCACCATCAACGATTGCATCACTGCTTACCATCAGGTGGGATCGCAGTCAAGCACTAGTTTATACCAATTAAAAAAAAAATGAATTGCAATTCTGTTAGTCTCGTTATAACTCGAGAACCGCTGAACCGATGACCGAATATTCGTGGTGAAAGTCAAGGGAAGGTTTAAACGGTGAGAAAATATGGAAAATGTAACCAAAAAAAATTCGAATACAACGCCATCTCTAATTAAAATGTCATTTTGAAATAAATTATGCTGGTTCTGGGTTGGTTCTCAAAGGCTGGTTCTCAAAGGCTGGTTCTCAAAGGACGCCTATAGATGGCGTTATCCTTTGATAGCTTAGCCAGAAGAACTATAGGCAGTACGAAGTTTGCCAGGTCAGCTAGTTTAGAGTTTAGCTCGTAAGACAGGTAACATGAAAAAACAAACAAAACTTCTGCTGATCATAATAAATAAATAAAAATAATTTATTATCAGACAGGAGTCCATAGCCAGTAGTCTCATATTAAAAAAATAAAACAGGATAAAATTAAATTCAAATCTCAATAAATAATTCAAATCTAAAATTAAAACGCCATATTTTAAGTAAGAGTATAATATGTATAGTATTAATTAGTAATGTGATTTTATTTTTCATGTTCTTTTTATGTTTAAATAATGTGACCATCTTCTATACTGGACTGCTAGCAGGCCATGAAGACTATACTATGGCATCACAGAATTTTTCTGGTCAAGGTTCTAATTAGGTATACCTACTGGACTGGACAGAGGCAGTCTGCACAAGGGCGGATCCAGCTTTGGCGCCAGGGGGAGGTCACATAGTCGTGTTTTTTTTTGGTGGGTAAAATCATCCAAATGACATCCCCACCCTTAGGCGGAGCGGGAGATAGTGTCAGACTATTACTGACTAAAAAACCCACCCTGTTCTTTCTTGCCTTTCGGATAACCCTGGCCCCAGTAGGCTTCGACCCGGCTGGGCCCCTGCTGTTGCTGACAACTCCTTGAGGCGCGCGGGAACAGAGCGCGTCGTCGAAAACTTGGGCTCGGTCCGGACAGTTACCGGACGGTCGGACAGCGAGGTACCCATTGCTTGCAGTCCGCAAGCCCGCGCCTGCGGTGACCGGAAATCGGGATCGGAATTCCGGCGGCGCTTTACTGCATCGCAGAAGGAGGCGACAGCCTGCCACTCCTCTTCGCTCCGGATCATGGCCTGTACCAAGGCCCGCGAAAGAGCGGTGAGAACCGCGGCGGAACCATGTCCGGTGAGAACCTGCGTCATGCGGAAGGTGAGAACGCCTTGAGGTCTTTCCAGCCACGCCTCAAAGAGGGGAGTTACCGCCATAATTGTGGCTTGCCCAGCACTGGGTTGCGATAGTCCCTGACGCCATTTCACCATAAGATCCCGCCGGAGCTCCGTCCGCCATGCCGCAACTTTTCGTGGCAGCGGACTTTTCCCCCGGCGTTGCATCTCCACGCGCAAATCGTGCATGTGTGCAAGGACTATTGCCTCCAGATCCCATGGTAGTAGGCCAGCAAGGAGGCTCGCCACTTCTCGGGAAACCGCACGGTATCCCCGCATCATCCGTATTGCCAGGACCCTCTAGCATGAGTTCAGCTAGGCCTTGGGTTGCTGACACAGCGATGGCACTCACACTGGCGCCCCATAAAGGGCCATGGACGTCTGGACCCCTAAGGTTGGGCAGGAGCCGCTTGAGAGCAGCCCCGTCACATAGTCGTGGTCAAGTCACACGAAGTTATTATTTAATTTTTATAACAATAAATACAGGTAAAAAGTAGGTGCATAAAATATAAAAAAAAAAATGTTTAAAATTTTAATTAGTGGTCCACCTACGTCCTGAACCTAGCCCAGGGGGGGTCATGACCCCCATGACCCCCCCCCCTCCCCTGGATCCGCCCTTGAGTCTGCACAATAAACACTTTCACACAATGGGCGTCATGGACAGTCCTCTTCGCGGAGCATGCATGGAAGCACGATACGGTACGGCCGACAATAAAATATGCACAGCAACTCTGAGAGAATCAGATTATCTCTTAGATACCCTGAATAAGCTGAGAGACTTTAGCTGCTTTTGGAGAGTGGTGGTTTAGCTGAAATAAAGCCCGCTATGGCCCACGCGCTTGCGATACGCACACTTGTGACGCAAACACGTGGCGTGGCGTTTGGCACGTGGGTACGTGTGGTATTGATGGTGGCAATCTATTTGTAGGTTTTCTAGCTTTACAACTACCAGGGTTCGAGATATGTGAAGAAGATATTACGATGTGGTTGGTTGCGCCAGACAAAATACTAAAGACACACAATAGTAGGTTTATTGATGTAATTATTATTGTGACTGAAAGACTGTCCCTTTTTCGGCTCTTTAATTATTAGAAATTAGTATTTCCCAATCCTTACGAAACAGGCGCGCATAACAAGCGACGGCACACTAGCGATGACGTCACCTCCAAGGGTAGAAGTAATTACTGTCGACTAGAGATGTTGATGAGTGTACCGTTTATCCCTCACTTGTTCAGCCGGTTGGCAGCTTTGCGTGAGCGACCCAGCACTGTATTATTTTTTTTTCTAATAGAATATCGTAAATCTAATCAAAGTGGCACAATTAAATTAAAATACATAAAAACAATTATAACGTATACATTGTTTTTTTTTTGCCTGAACTTGGTTAGGCCTGTATAAATAAATTAACAAACATTATTAATAAAAGCAAAGCATGTTTTATTTACAAACTAAAAGAAGATCTTCTGTCTCTCCGTAAGAGATGAGTAAGTAAATGCACAATAATCTTTTTACAGCAATAAAATAAATCTTTAATTGTTTTACTCATCAATTTAACTTATTACATACACAACTATATAACTTTAATTACAGTAAATAAAAAAAAATGATAAAACCCTACGCTAATTATTACAACTAACTAAAATCAAACTAAAACATGGCGTCAAAAAACTTCCACATCGCTCTCGACTGGTAATGTGCCCAAAAATAACTGGCGGCATTGCCACGCTGTATGGCAATGCTTATCCTCTGTCCGAGGTAAAAGCCAGCTCTTGGGTCACGCAAAGTGTCAACTAGACGTTTCGACAGATCTTTAAACAACTTGTGAGCACTCGGACCCCACGATCCGAGAGTTTCCACCCCAAACGGTAAGAAAATATAACTTCCAACAAGGTTGTTATATTTCCGCCGCTTGAGGTTCTCCGCAGCCGCAGCGGCAGCACCAGCACGACACGACGAGCTAGGAAGACGTGAAGGCGCAAGAGTATCGACACAAGTAGCGACCCATACTAAAGTACTATTTTTTATTATTATTATTTTATGTTGTGGTATATTGTGTTGCTTGCGCCGAATAAATGCTATTCTATTCTAAAGGCCTACCCATTTTCCAAGGGAACAACGACATGCCGTCCGGTCATGGGGTTCCAATACGGATGGTACGCCGACGGTGACAAGAGCACGTCTGATAATGTCTTTGATATTCGCGTGTCGCGCTATGCGACCCGCACTACGGCTGCATGACAGACCGTGGTGTCCGAGGCTGTTGATGACTTCGCCACGGTGGCAGCGATGAGAAGAACAGCAAGGAGCGCCTAGACGTAGGCAACAGCGGGGCGGAAAGTATTATCATCGAGCAAAGTGCCAATGTTCGACGACGACAGTGCGTGAAGACCCGACTCCTACTCTCCCACAGTCAGCAGGCGCCCGCGCTCCGCAGGAGCAGTAAATGTTGCAATCAGGATTTCCTGAACTACTTTGCAGAGCGGCTCATCCCACCGTCCTTGGGATGATGGTTCGTCGGGCGGATTAGAATTCGGGTAAGCGAGTCTCCAGGCATCTATAGCCTCGGTGAAGCACGGCACATTGAAATCATTCAGTAAGGGAGATAGAATATTCCTGTTTAATTTCTCAGTGCCGTGAACCGAGGATATAAAGGCTGGTAAACTAATACTAGAAATTTTGCGGACGCCGAGGCCACCCATACGGATAGGAAGAGTAGCCTGAGCCCAAGCTAGGTCATCTATGGGTACGTTTAAAGTTGATGGCAACGTATATGATAATTTGGTCTATTTTTTCCAAAAGATGGGGGTGTTTCCGTAAATGAGAAACGCGAAGGAAATAAGTTAATTTAGGGCCGAAACAAAGTTGAGAAAAGAATCCTCGAAAATAGCCCCAGGAGACGAAGAGAGCTTTTTTTCTATAATTTTAATTTCTTGGGCTTATTGTATTAAATTTGGAAAGTGTGGTGTCTGCCGGTGCTGTCAGATAAGAATACTTCACATTTTGAAAGGTTCACATCAAGTCCTATTGAATTGAGTGGAGTTCATTTTTTAAAAAGTGTAAATCATTTGAAATTTAACTGTCGCAGTTATGGGGTGAATGGCTAAACAGAAGATCACTGGCTCAGAGGGAATCACCTTGTTGACAGTCAATAGCAGATTCCAAAAGATAGTCCCAATATAGTAATTTAGATGGTTGTCTGTAACATTGCCAAAGAAAACTAAAAATTAGGGGTACTTCTTTTTTAGATTCTGCCATCAAGGTATCCTTAATAACCGAATTAAAGGCATTCAGGATGACCCTCCTAGGTTAGAATTTAGATAGGACGACAAGGCGTGTACGGCAGCCTCGCAGTCGCAGCCCTTTTTGGAGTCGACGCCTAGCTGCAGGGGTTAAAATTTTTTCGAAAGAGCCTCACCATAAAATTTACAGCAAATTTTGGCTGCCTTACGAAGATAGCTAGTGCCCACGGCAATGGGTCGGATGCCGCCATCTCTCTTGCGCAGACCACATAAATTGGCCCCGTACAGAGTGTCGATGACGGCCTCGTTCACCTTGCCTAAGAGCATTAGGTTAACCAGAGCCGTAAGCTCCTCCAAGAGCAACTCACCGGCTTCCCTGGCGCCAGAGCAGATGAGGTCCTTCAGGTGTTGAGGACAAGCAATTAAAAATTCAATCGATCGATTACAATTGATTGGACATCCCTAATTCATTATCGACACGAAATGACATTAGGCGTACATGGCGGCTGGCGAATGTTGAACGAATGAATGGCGAATTGCGTAAAATACTATAAAATGTACGTTTTGGCATACAGCTAGTCCGTGTTACAGAAGTATTTGCAACTATCGAGTCGGACTCGCGCACTGAGGGTTCCGTGCAAACCACAATTCCCGAACGACATACCTAGGTAACAACAAATTTACTGTTTTCAGATTTTTTCCTATACCTGTGCTATAAGACCTTGCTTTGTGCCAAATTTTAGGATTCTGGGTCAATGGGAAGCACCCTATGAATTTCGATCTTTGTGAGTATCAAAATGCCTTTTTATCCGACTTCTAAAAAAGGAGGAGGTTCTAAATTCGGATTGTTGTTGGTTTTTTTTTAATGTATGTTCGGACATAACTTCGTCGCTTGCCAACCGATTTAAAAAAATCTTTTTTTGTTGGAAAGAGTATACTTCCCAAATGGTCCCATGGTCACCAAGTCAGGATTTGATGATAAAATCTTGGCGAAATCGAGGGAACTCCTCAAATATTATATGCAACTATATAGTTCTTTTGGTATTTTCATCAAAGGCTTAAGCATTTACAGTCAAAAACAGACATTAGATGAAGTGGAACTGATTGTTTTAATTTCAACTCGATACCTCCACGCGTTCTCGAGATACAGGGTCTTGACAGACAGACAGATATACAGACGGACCATAAAGTGATCCTATAAGGGATCCGTTTTTTCTTTTGAGGTATAGAACCCTAAAAAGACCATTTATTATCGTGTATTCCGATACTCTTTATTGTACAGGGCGATTTTGGACATTAACCTCATAAAAAAAAACTTATTTGAAATTCGGAAAAAATTTCATAACTCGAAATTCGGGAATTGAACTGCCCCCTAGCCACGTTACAACCGTATCGCTTGCGTCGAACGCTTCGAGTTTGCTGCGCCGCCAATTCTTTTGTTCTAACATGCCTGTACATTTGAAGCTTTTTTCTAGCTAGTAGTTTGTACGGAACCCTCAATGCGCGAGTCCGACTCGCATTTGCCCTGATTTTTTTTATTAATACTCTCTTATTTGTTCCCCGATTTTTACTTTTACTTTCATATTTCAATATTAATTTTAAAATATATATTTTTTTAATATTAAGATAAAACTGCATGAAATTATAAGATGTGTGCTTGTCACCGAGGTCGAGAGAGAAATGTGTTAAAAAGAATAACTCTATATTTCCAGAATTTTTCATTTTAACATTTGGTTAAATAATATTTTTTTATTTATTATTTATTTGTTAATTCTGGAAATATGTGTACTTAATTATGTTCGACAACATTTTATGTGAAGTATAATTTCGAGCAAAAGGCTGCCACAGATCCGCTGCAATCACGCATCCCATCCTAATGGAACAATTTTGGTCGACATCTTTTAGTACAAATGAGCCCAATTTCTTCCAAAATGCAAGCTATTTTGGCTTTTAAGGCAGCAATCTTCTGAATTCTTATCTTATCATTAGGCTTTGCTTTTTGCACTCAGTCCATGATGGACTATTGTACCTACGTGATCGTCTGAAATCGCAACAGACCAGAGACACAGCAGAGATTACGGACATTGCCCGAAGAATCGCCAAACTAGTGGCAGTGGGCAGAGCTCATTGGTTAGTTGCGGCCATGGTCCGGAGCGAGGAGGAGTGGCAGGCGGTCGCCGACTTCTGCGAAGCAGTAATGCTCGCAAAGGAGGAGGCCGACCGAATTAAGCAACGGCGCTCTCGCCGCCGCCGCCGGGATTCCGATCCCAATTTCCGACCACCGTAGGCGCGGGCTTGCAGACAGTGATCAATGGGTAGCTCGCTGTCCGGCCGTCCGGTAACTGTCCGGACCAAGCCCAAGTTGTCGACGGCGCGCACTGTTCCCGCGCGCCTCAAGGAGTTGTCAGCAACAGCAGGGGCCCAGCCGGGTCGAAACCTACTGGGGCAAGGGTTAACCGAAAGGGAACTCGAGCACCGGTATGAAGGCTAGAAGGAACGAGTGGGTCTTTAGTCAGTAAGAGTCTGACACTATCTCCCACTCCGCTCAAGAGCGGGGTTTGTCACTGGATGATTTTTCCTGATGAAAAATCATCACCATCAGGTCGATAGGGCTTAAAGAGCCGAAAGGTTCCGAAGTGGCAACCACGTACCGGAAGACGCACATTGGCATGCCTCCCACAAGGTAGACTGACAACCTCGTGAGGGTCGCGGGAATTCGATGGGTGTGAAGCGCACGAGGCCGGTCATTCTAGCGACACTTAGATTTCACGCATTTCAGCACCATAGAATAACCAGCGGCGTTGAGTCATACGATATTGATGGACAGTGAATGAAATAATAAAGAAATTTAACACAGCGCATGGAACTTTAGGCGAACAGACGAAAAAGACAACTTACTGATTTCGGAACTAATTTTTATCAATTCGCGTGGTGCAATTATACTTGTACTAAGTCATTTTCAAAGACACGTGACATCCACCAATCCGCACTGGGCCCGCGTGGTGGATTACGGCCCATACCTTCTCCTAGAGAGGAGGCCTGAGTCCCAGCAGTGGGAACATTTTAAAGGCCATTAATTTCCGTTCTTCCTTCGAAGCCCCCTTCGGCTTCGAGGAAAACTGCAACTGGTTGCCAAAAAATTGGGGATCTTAGCAAAGGTGAGACGAGTACTTCACGCCGAAACAGCTGCATAACCTTTATCAAGCGTAAGTTCAACCGTGTATGGAGTACTGCCATATGTTATCTTTGGGATGGGTCTGCCAAATATCAGCTTAATGCACTGAAGTTGATTGAGAAGCGATCCAAAAGGTCATTGATAATGTTGCACTTGTCGAGTCAAAACTCTAACGTCTTGAGCATCGACGGAGAGTGTGCTTTGGAATTGCACCAAGCAGAATTTCAGAGGTATTTGCTGGATTAGTTTACACAAATTTGTTTTGATTTCTATACTCGTAGAAGCCTAGATAATATCCACGAAATAACTGTGTATCCAAAATATCTAGAGAGAGCCTTGAGCACAGGCATAGGGTAGCCAGCCTTTCGGTGTTTTACAGGTTGCATTTTGGAGTGTGCGCAGGAATTGCATGACTTGATTCCGCCATCTCATTTCTACCATCGGACAAACCGACGTATGGTGAGTATCCACCCTTACGTTGTTGAAACCTCTACGGTCCGGACTAAGCATTTCGCATCGTCATTTATACCGCGTACATCGAAGGACTGGAACAAATTGCCTGCTGCGGTCTCTTCCCGTCCGATTATAATTTAGATGACTTCAAGGCATCACCATCAACGATTCGATCACTGCTTACCATCAGATGGGATCGCAGTCAAGTACTGGTTTATAACATATAAAAAAAAAGATGTGTAATAACATCATAATCACGTAAGAGCGGTTGTATGGAAATGTACTTCGAGTTGGCCGCTATTTAATTACAATTGATTGACTTACTCCCGATTTCTCCATGGGTTGTGCGAAAGTGAACCATGGGACCCTGGAACGAAGGCAAAGAAGGAACAGGAATGGGTTTTAGTCAGGAAAAGTCTGACACGCCCTCACGCTCCACCCAAGTGCGCGAGATGTCACTGGATAATTTCCCACCTAAAAAAAAATCCTGATTTCTGATTCAAGCATTTAAAGTTGAGTATTTCTCAAATTCTACTCCAGCCAACACACAAAACAAGCCACAGATACAAAAAAAAACGTTATTATGTAAGTAACCTTAAACTGTAGTTCAAGATAAATTCTCTTGCAATAAAATTAAAATTAAACTTCAGTAACGGAAAATGAAGTTTATTTTATTTCACGAATAAACGCCAACGACGTATTTGTGTAGCAGTGTTTATATTTGCAATGTTATACTAAACATACTGGAAAATTAAAATGTTCATTTCAATTTTATTTAGTCTGCATAGACTTTCTATAAAAATAGTTTCGTTTGCTTATACAGTGCGTGTCACTTAAGGGGATGCATATCGACATACATTTTCACTGTTTTTCATACAACCGCTCTTACGCGATTATGACGTTATTACACATTTTTCATTAGATATTTTGGAAACACAGTATCTTGTGGATATTATCTAGGCTTCTATGGAAATTTTATAAATTTGTGTAAAACTAATCCAGTTAAGACCTCTGAAAATCTGCTATTTTGCATGAACTTTAACACTTCATAATTTACAGAAAAATTAAAAAAACAAAAAAGTACAAATAAAAAAGCCTAGGAAATTTTATCAAGATTCTAAATAATGACAACGTTTTTCAAAAACTTTTAAGTGTTTAAAAAAACACGTATTTCCTGGAACAAGTTTTGTAAAATATTCGAGTAAATCACGGAATTACTGAATGCCAACCGAGTTTTCAGGTATTATCACTCTTTTTTCGCGTTGCCTTTTCGTCAAACATCACGTTGGATTGCGTCATTTGAAGTAACAAGCTTTTAAACCATGCTCGATGTTTACGATAGGCGAGTGGAAAAGCAGCCTCTTAAGAAGTTCCTTTGCCGTAGTGTTGGCAATACGGAAAAACTGTGTTGCTATAATTTTTAGCAATGAAATTACTTAATATTAAGGAGATTTCTCATATGATTTGACCATTACATGTTTTGCTGTATGGACTTTAAAAGAGACTTTGACCCCTGAGTTTGTTTCGGTGTTTCTTCTCAGGGTAGTTAGCTAGGAAACACCGGCCTCATCTAGAATTAATTGACGAAAAAAAAAAATTGACGTGTAATAGTGTTTTTATAAAACCTACTTGCAAAATAAAGATCATTTATCATTTATCATTTATCATTAACTGTAATATTTCGTTACTTTTAACAATTGCCTTATTTTTTTTTTTTATGTCTTTTGGACTGTATGTTCAAACTATTTTTGAATAAAGCATACAACGTTGGGCTCCATTTCGATTGTCCTGCAATTCTTTCAACGCAATATCGTACCTCTCCATTCAACAACTTCCTTTTAGACTTACTTTTTCTTTGAAATCCCATTCCCCTCATTTATTCTCCATTAAGTGGTGCGATTACCACCGTTAAAATCGATTTAGTTTCATATTTCGAGCAAAAATTTTGGTAGAGCAGGCAACTCTTTTCATTTTTCCCTTCTTTTTTCTGTAGACAGACAGGGGAGCCAACATTACGGCAAATAGTCTAAGGTCCGATTAGGAACGACCTTCACCGGTCTGTTTAATGGATGAAACGTATTTTATAATAAATTTAATGTAACGCGGGTGGGTTGCCTAAGAAATTCCTGTCCAGACTATTATTAATTTAAAACTGAAAATTTACTTTTCATTACTCATACTCTGAAAGTAGGTCTTAACTTGCCTGAGGAGCGGGCTGAAAGTGATACTTTTCATCCCTAGGGAGTTCTACTTTACAACTGACAGCTATCAAATTATTAAAAAAAAAATTAATTCTATCTTCACATTTCTATTGAACCATGTTCCGCTTTTCCATACAGCCAGTCAATCACAGCGCGATATAAAATTGAAATAACTTAAGACAAGTATTAATTAAATAATGTTATATTTTAAGTGATTTATTTGTTTAACTATTTCTTTAAAATACTTTATTTTTAAAAGATTACAATTAATTTCAAATTCTTCATTAATGAGGCTAAATAGCTGGCCGGCCGCAGAAAAAAAAAACAAAATGTGAGAAAAACAAAGAGTTTTGTTTACATTTCCGTACAACAGAGATTTGTATTAACACGTTATGTTTATCAGATTAAAATAGTGATTTAACGCGTAATTTCATAAGAGAAGAGGCTAAAGCAGTAGTGGAATACCTTTTACCGCCTAAATCAGAAGAAAGATACCTACTTAAAATCATAGGTACGACGACTCAGGTTTTACAAAAATATTATTTTATTTTTAGTTTCCTCGTATTCGTAATGAAAAGCACAGTGTTTACCTCGGGGTGAAAGTAACCCATTTAACCCCTCGAATTAGCGACCTCGCTGCGCTCGCCCGCCAACTCCTTCTCGGGACGAAATGAGTTACTTTCACCCCTAGTGTAACAATGTACTATTTTTTTTAGAAAAATGCATAGCCGTTATTCATACCAGATTTTTTTGCAGACAACACTATAACATCGTATTCGTAATGAAACAGCGTTTATTTTGATATAGAATTTGTTGTATATCAAAATAAACACATCTGTTTATACATACCTGCTTATACCTGGCAACCCATAGTTAGGCCAGGAAACAAATAGGCAACCCAACATTTTTATGTTCTAAAGGCTTCACACTTTCGGATAATATTTTTATTCGTTAAACACACCGGTGCATATATCAAAAAAAAAAATTGTTTGTTCAGGAATTTCTCAGGCAACCCACCCGCGTTATATTATTTGATATACTAAATTTATCATAAAATACGTTTCATCCATTAAACAAACCGGTGCAGGTCGTTCTTAACCGTATCCTCTACTAAAAGGAACCTCTTAAGTGAAACGCACTGTTCTAATTGCAACCGTCAGTAATAACACCATGCAGTACTTCAACCTACTTTTTGTTATTATTTCATTTCCCTGAAACAGTAACGAGTTAAAATTACAAAACTCACAATGGAAACTCGCTTTAACTTTAACGTAATTAAATCTGAAATAATATTGTGCTGAGGTATAGTATTGTTCGTTTTTTAGGGTTCAACCTCCGTTCCTCAAGAACGCGTGGAAGTATAGAGACCGTCTCTTGAAGCTGCAAGAAAATCAAACTACTAAGATAACGAAAAAAAAAACCGGCCAAGTACGAGTCGGACTCGCCCATGAAGGGTTCCGTAGCAGCAGGTAACATAATATAAAAGTTCTTGAAGTCCGTTGTAACTTTGATCGATGTTTTAATAATAGTGATTTTTTTTAGATTTATGACGTATTAAAAAAAAAACTACTTACTAGATCTCGTTCAGACCAATTTTCGTTGGTAGTTTATATGGTAATGTACATCATATATTTTTTTTAGTTTTATCATTCTCTAATTTTAGAAGTTACAGGGGGGGGGGACACATTTTACCACTTTGGAAGTGTCTCTCGCGTAAACTATTCAATTTAGAAAAAAAAAATATATTAGAAACCTCAATATCATTTTTGAAGACCTATCCATAATACCCCACACGTATGGGTTTGATGAAAAAAAAATTTTGAGTTTCAGTTGTAAGTATGGGAACCCCCAAAATTTATTGCTCTTTTTCTATTTTTGTGTGAAAATCTTAAAGCGGTTCACAGAATACATCTACTTACTAAGTTTCAATAGTATAGCTCTTATAGTTTCGGAAAAAAGTGGCTGTGACATACGGACGGACAGACAGACAGACAGACATGACGAATCTATAAGGGTTCCGTTTTTTGCCATTTGGCTACGGAACCCTAAAAAAGAAACCGCCGTTTATGTTGCAAAAGTTCATAGGGTACTTCTCGTTGACCTAGAACCCTGAAAATGGGCACTAAGCAAGGTCTTATATAGCACAAGTTGAAAACTCCACAACAATTGTACCGGGTTTGCCCGGAAGCTGGTATACATCCCGGAGTTCAGTTAACAGTTCCGGCATCCCAAAAGCTTCCCCAATGTTGCTTACGGTGCACTTGAGATCCTCGCTGTCTTTCTTCTCTTTTTGTGGGACGTTTCTGATCTCAATACATAATGACCGCGATTTAAACTGAAGATCCTGAACGTTTTTCTCAAGTTTTTAATGTAAGCTTTCTGCTGTTGACACTTCTTTTGTAATGTTAAAATTTCTTTCCTAAGATCTTTACATTGATTGCTGATGAAATCGGCTGATTGTTGAATCTGAGTTTTGTGTCTACTCTGCTATTTCAGCTGTAGATACCTATATATGTTACTGTAAAAGCTTGAACTACGGTAAATCTTAAGATTTTCCAGTAAAACTTAAGATTTACCAAAATGAG
The DNA here is from genome assembly GCA_910589285.2 of Mythimna ferrago. Lineage (NCBI taxonomy): Eukaryota > Metazoa > Arthropoda > Insecta > Lepidoptera > Noctuidae > Mythimna > Mythimna ferrago. The sequence goes on along the minus strand of OU342673.1, from coordinate 18,020,029 downwards.
TTGGTAAATGTAAGTATTAATAAGTAAGAATAATGAGATTTGAATTTGGAGCATCAAGAATCGTCAACATTGTGAATTAAAATGTAGGCGCATCGAACAAGTTGACTCGAAATTCAAACCAAAGAGTATGTAATGACTATGATTCAAACTGGCCACTAACAAAAAAAAGAAAATAGAATAAAACGTGCGTACTGACGACACGGGAGCATTATAGAAAATTGAAACTATAGAATCTTGGAGTAGTGAATTTTGTTTGTTTGATGAACTTGTAAATATAATACTTATATTTCTCTAATATATGATTTGGTCGACCAAATTGTCTTTTAATTATCTCACAGATGGTGTAAAAATTAGAGTATGCAACACGGGGATAAAGCTGTCTTTGTCTTGGGCGGCTTAAATTCCTCACTTCACTCAGGTTTCTTTATTAACTCCCTCGCAATACTCGGGAGTTAATTTTATAAATCCCTAACTATCGTTCGGGATTAAAATCAGCAACCTTCGTTTCGTTCGGAATTCAACATGCCGCCCGCGACTTAAAGACACTGCTTTATCCCCTAGTCACATAATAGTAGTTTATGTGACTAGGGGATAAAGCAGTGAGGGATTCATAAAATTAACTCCCGAGCATTGCGAGGGAGTTAATAAAGAAACCTGAGTGAAGTGAGGAATTCAAGCCGCCTAAGACAAATACAGCTTTATCCCCGTGTTGCATACTCTACTTTTTACACCACCTGTGAGGTAATTAAAAGACAATTTGGTCGACCAAATCATATATTAGAGAAATATAAGTATTGTATTTACAAGTTCATCAAACTAACAAAATTCACTACTCCAAGATTCTATAGTTTCAATTTTCTATAATGCTTCCGTCAGTACGCACGTTTTATTCTATTTTCTTTTTTTTGTTAGTGGTCAGTTTGAATCATAGTGATTACATACTCTTTGGTTTGAATTACGAGTCAACTTGTTCGATGCGCCTACATTTTAATTCACAATGTTGACGATTTTTGATACTCCAAATTCAAATCTCATTATTCCCTAGGGATCGGCCATACTGCATTATCTCCCTAGGGATAGAATGACTTGCTTTAAGTGAGGTTTGTATGACGTATAAAACGACATTATCGAGCAGGTGGTCTAAAAACTACTATTTATTAAGGAGTTGTATTAATAAAATTAAGAACAAGTTTTTTTTTTTTATATTTGAAATACTTCATAAGTGTAGCACCCACTCCTATCAAGATCGGAGACTCTATACTCGAAGTTGTGGACGATTACGTCTACTTTGGGCAGACAGTCCAGTTGGGTAGATCTAATTTCGAGAAAGAGGTCAACCGTCGAATCCGACTCGGCTGGGCAGCGTTCGGGAAGCTACGCGGTATCTTCTCATCCAACATACCACAGTGTCTCAAGACGAAAGTCTATGACCAGTGTGTGTTGCCAGTGATGACATATGGATCCGAAACGTGGTCGCTCACAATGGGCCTCATCAAAAGGCTTAAAGTCACCCAAAGAGCAATGGAAAGGGCTATGCTCGGAGTTTCCTTGCGTGATCGAATCAGAAATGAAGATATCCGCAGGAGAACCAAGGTTGCCGACATAGCACAAAGAATTGCCAAACTTAAGTGGCAATGGGCAGGGCACATTGCTCGCAGAACGGATGGCCGTTGGGGCCGAAAGGTTCTGGAGTGGCGACCGCGTACCGGAAAACGCAGCGTTGGAAGGCCTCCTACAAGGTGGACTGACGACCTGGTGAAGGTAGCGGGAATCCGATGGATGCGGGACGCACATGATCGTTCGTTGTGGCGACGCTTGGGGGAGGCCTATGTCCAGCAGTGGACGTCTGTCGGCTGAAATGATGATGATGATGACTTCATAAGTAAAACACGAGTTAAATTATCTTCTCACAAACATAACGCTTACCTTTGAATAATTTAACTGAATCTGTATTTTTCTTATTATTTGGTATTTAACAAACAAATAAAAACTTAACGCATATATTAGCTAGTTTAATTGAATAATTATTCTTCATATTAATTGGTTTTTAACAAACTAAAGAGACTGTGCGCAGGTAGCGGGGGCGGCTGACTGCCCACGAGTACGAGTTGATGCGCTATACATGTTATGGCATGATTTTTTTCAACATTTAGATTTACCAAGTGAATGGTGGTAAAAAATCGCAAACTTTTATGGACATTTACCATTAATAATTGGTAAATATTAGGTTTTACTGGAAAATCTTAAGATTTACCGTAGTTCGTGCTTTTACAGTAACATTTATATCTACCAATCTCAACATTGATGCATTTTGTTTCTCGATCATTTACGATAGATATTCTTCTTGATCTGTCTTTCGTTGAAACTTAGAGTCTGACCAACGAATGATGGCACAACAAAAAGGAGGCCGAATGTAAAAATTCTGAAACTGTTCACCCTGACTGTACGCTGCTTAAACGATGTTAATACTCTTGATTATTTATGATTATATGCGATGCATGTTCCTTTAACAACTAGCCGTTTCCCGTGAATTCGTTCGCGTAGAAGTCGAAAATGTTGCTATTAAGTTTTTTGATTGATTTTGTTTTCAATCAATATCTCTTGCCCGTGACTTTGGTCGCGTATAAGTTGGAAATATTTGTAAAGTCTAAGTAGGTATTGTCTGTGCGATAAAAGAACCGTCGTGGCGTAAAGTGAAAACAACATTAAAGATTTTAAGTAGCAACCCAATCCAGCCATCCGTCAAATGCCAAACGTCATAAAATATTGGCACCGGTTTGTTTATTATGTTATTTTATTGTGATTTTTAATTGAAATCTTCAGAAATGTGATAAAAAATTTCACTGAGCTGCAAGGGAAATAATATTTAATATATTACAGTTTTTCCAAAGATAACAAATGGCAAATCACACCATTATTGATCAAAAAAAAGTCACGAATTTGGGAAACATTGGTATGCTGTTTTTTAGGTACGTAACACTTTTATTTTAATGTTTTTAGACTTCCTAGATAAACTCCTGTCCCTGTTATCTCCAAATTTATATAAATTAAACGGAAATTCATTTAAACATGAGGATATTTATTTATTTTGTTTTGGTCAATATTTTCTATGGCTAGTATAAAGTGTATTGATACTTTAAAATAATGCGTTTCGACTAACTTAGAATAATTCTTTTCAGGCTTGAGTACGGATACAGTAACTAAAATAAAAAAGGGCAAGTGCGAGTCGGACTCGCGCACTGAGGATTCTGTACAAATTTACCTATGAAATCAATTCCCGAATTGAGTTACGAAGATTTTTCCGAATTACAAACAATTTTTTTTTTGTGGCGTATCTACAAATTTACAATTTTCAGATTTTTCCCTGTACCTACTTGTTCTATGAGACCTTGATTTATGCCAAATTTCAGGATTTAAGGTCAACCCTATGAACTTTGATTTGCTTGATTATAGAAATATACGTTTTTTTGCGACATAAACGGCCGTATCTTTTTTTTTCGTTAACTCAGAAGTCTGATTTTTTCACAACTTCAAAAGACCGCAGACTTGAGCATATAGTTTTAATTTTAACTCGATACCTCCAAGCGTTAAAAGGTCTTAACAGATAAACAGACGGACAACCAAGTGATCCCAAAGATCTTATACAAGGTGCAGTTTTAAAACTGCACAATATTTCAGGTGGTTGTAATAAAACTCATAAATAATCATGTAAAAAAACGATACCTGGTCAATAATCAGTAATACTTGTTATTTAATTTTTTAATTACACTAAACTAAATCGATTGATCGATGGCCGCGGGGGCGTGGCTAGGGTGTGGCGTGCGGGATGATGATTGGATGATACATTATTTATGAAACTATCGTTGCGAGTTAGTGTGTGTGAAAACGCCCTTTATTATTCCGTGTTTGTGTGTGTGAAAAAAAGCGAGGTTATAAAAAAAAAAAAAATTACCTACTTATTTTATTATTGATTCGGGTCGAGAATCACTAACATAATTACCTCCTGAAATATTTTGCAGCTTCAAAACGACACCTTGTATACGAGATGGTCCCTTACAGGCTAAATAGATTTTTTACGAAGCAACATTACAAATTCTGAAGTGTAGTTTATTTTCATAGTCATTAAGTTCATATTTTTCATAGATTACCAAAAGGGAAAATGTACTGAGGAAGACAACGAGAAAGTGGTAGTGTGTTCCATTTTTACCTTTATATTTAACTAGGGTAAACATAAACTTGCTGTTAGCTACAATATTCCATTCAGTGATAATAGACCGATCCCAGTCAAAGTGATAGAACCATTTTCGTTGGCACTGGGTAAGTGGTCGCTGGTGGAATCTACCTAGATAGGCAGTACAGCAGTTTCTTCACGCTATTTTCCTTTACCGGTTCGTGTTTGCATTTAAACGTTCATCATCATTACAATCGAAAGACGTCCACTGTTCGACATAGGCCTCCCCCAGGTGTCGCCACAATTAACGGTTTGTTACTCATTACGCAAAAACTTATAAACGGATTAATTTAATGATAAACGTTGCAATAATATAGCTTATAACCCATATTTTTGCTAAGTTTCATCACGTGAGCAAGTTCAATAAATAGGCTACTAATATTATAAATGCGAAAGTTTGTGAAGATGGATGGAGGTAGTGGTATGTATGAATGTGTCGCGCTAAAACTACTAGACAGATGAACTTAATCATAAACATTGCAATAATATAGCTAAAAGCTTAAAGCTGAAAGTAAATTATCCTTCAAACGTAAAATTCGGAACTACTACTTGAAGTCCTCTCAACCTTAGTTCGGTCTTCGTTCAGTAGGTATTGTTATTAAGTTCTCATAGTGATTTCATATTTTTCATAGTATTTATTAGTTTATTATTTTAGCATATATATGTATTTTATTACTATAAATAACTTATTTTATATTTTTTCCATTTGAACTATTTGTTATTATGTATTTGTTTATTGTGCAAACCTACCACAGTGTTGTCTTTTTTAACCCAAAGGTTGACTGGTAGAGAATGCCTTGTGGCATTAAGTCCGCCTATGTACCACTATTATACATGAAGTTTAAATAAATAAATAAATAAATAAATATAGCACATAAGCTATAACTTTGCAGTTTCATTACGTGAGCAAATTCAGCCAATCGGATAATTTTTATTATATTAGGGTGAAGCCGCTGGAAGAAGCTAGTCTAACATAGTTTCAAAATATCAAGATTTAACAGTCGCACTATAATGACGTCACAATGTTGCTTACATAACAAAAACGATATTTATCTACAGCAGCGCCCTCAAATCCCACGATGGTTTACTTTCCGCACAGACTCTATATAACACTGTTACGCAGTGCGTACTGTGCTTAAAGAAACATTCCTTATTACAATTCGACCCAAAACTCTATTTTCAAATTTAAAAATACTAAGAATTTAGGTACGCATTTGTGAATTTTGTGCACGCCTGTAATTGTTTTGTTTGCAATGTACAATCTTCTGAATGTTAAATGGAAAAATATTGTAAACAAATTGTTGGTGTGCCTTAATAATAAAATAAAAAAAATGATAGAGTTATAACGCCCGTTTACTCACGACACACAACTCTACCATTTTGAACACGTGCCACTACCAGTAATTTCAAATTTCAAACTAACAATTTGTGCGCCCTAGTGGCTAGTGGTAGTGGAGCTAGACCAGCAGTCAAGCATTTTTATCTTCAATATAATCCCCCAACTTATATGTCAACTGAACTGAACTTGTATGTTGCTTGCCTGCATAATGTGCGTTTAACTTTTCGAATAATATTAGATACACAATAGAAAGACCATGAGAGAGAACGCTGGCGTTCGCTTGGAGTTAAATGAATTAACGCAAGACTTAATTTCGTTTATATAATTTATTTACTATAACATTCACAAACAGAACATCAAAATTATCCAAATTGGAAACTGTTGCACAACGAAGGCACTTTTTTCCGGGAGTGTTCCACTTTCCTTGATTTTGATGATTCTTTTCAGTGTTCTCACGCTTAAGTCTGAAAACGGAAATCACAATTATTTCGTAACAGTTTAATGATCCCACTAAAAATAAGACATAATTCAAACAATCAAATGTCATAATATAATACAACAATATGCCTATTATTTAATTTAGTCATCCATAAGCGTCTCCTATAAACAACAGTAAATGATTGTTAAATCTAAAAGGTCTGAAAGGAGAAAAATACCTGTCATTGAAAATATTATTTTTTATGTATTGTGATTCAGAAGTCAATATTTCAATTTCTTCAAGAGTTTTCAATGCCTTTGCCGTTCTGATAATTTACGGTTTCACCTGCTCATTGTCTATATCTCCTAAAAAGTATATTAAAGTATTACTTACTCATTGCAATTTGTTATAAATAATCGAAAAGTATCAAGCTATTTTACTAGATATTCAAAACACTAACCTATATAATATGAACTTATAGTATCCAGCCGTCGCATTTTCTGTACAGATTTCCGATTAATCTCACTTTTTTTGGTTTTGACTTTATCAATCATCTTAAAGAGAAGCCTCCTCGTCGAATTCGCGGGCTTGCGGACAGTGAGCAATGGGTAGCTCACTGTCCGGTAACTGTCCGGACTAAGCCCAAGTCGTCGACGGCGCGCACTGTTCCCGCGCGCCTCAAGGAGTTGTCAGCAACAGCAGGGACCCAGCCGGGTCGAAGCCTACTGGGGCCAGGGTTATCCGAAAGGGCGCTCGAGCCCCGGTATGAAGGCTAGAAGGAACGGGGTGGGTCTTTTAGTCAGTAAGAGTCTGACACTATCTCCCGCTCCGCCCAAGGGCGGGGGATGTCAATGCATGATTTTTTCCCACCATAAAAAAAAAGCCTCCTCGTCGAATTATTTATTGTTTAGCATTATTATAATAAAATAAACGAAAATAAGATGCACGTAAACACAAGATGAATGAAGTTTGAAATGTCAACGAAATTAGATTTTTTAAATGCTGCCATATATGGACTTTAATAAATAATTCAGTTCCATCTTTCGTTGGTCAGAGTCTAGTACCTACCCGGTTAGACCATGTCACATCGGATACTTTTTATCCTGGTAGTACCTGTTTCTTTGATAATTTTCTGCTATTACGTGGACAAAACCGCTGGCAGTAGGTAGATGGGAATAAAGATCTTTCTGCATATCCGGTAAAGACGTGTTTTAGGGTTCCGTACCTCAAAAGGAAAACCTCCACGTGTTCTAGAGATACAGGGTCTTGACAGACAGACAGATAGATAGACGGACCATAAAGTGATCCTATAAGGGATCCGTTTTTTTCTTTGAGTGAGTGATGTAGCGACATAATATACTATAGTTATCGGCACGGATCTTGAGCGCTGGCTTCAAGTTGCGCAGAAGTCAAATATTCGGTCTCTTTAGTGGTGCGACGTGAGACGCGGGAGCGGGGAATGTCAGTGATTGGCTCGCCGCGCCGTCGTGTCATAGACGTCACTCGTGATTCGTTCCCTGCCCTTGCTGCATGTATCTAACAACGACGATTGGCTCGCCAATGTATGGAATGCGCAAAGCGATCCCCACTCTGACGCCGAGCGCTCAATATCCGTGCCGATAGCTATACCACAAAGGAACTACAATATTGAAGTGCGGGGAAGACCTAAGGGCCTTCGCCCACGGCGACTTTTTCTAGCGATGTTGTAGCGCGTTCGCATCGATACAATCGCGATGCTGTAGCGCGTTGGTATTTTTTCTATAGCGCTTGCAAATGCGACTAACCAACCGAAACACTATAGTAATAACGTGTGACTACGGCTTTTCTTTTTGTTCTGTTCTTGTTTTTCCAGTTACCTTGTTATTTCAGCATCCTGAAAATCTTGTCACATACTTTTTCAGCGTCGTTTTTTTTTTGTCGTAGTTGGGTTTTAGATTTTTTACTTCTTTTTTATTTAAACAATTTTGGTTCTAAATCACTGTGCTACTTACTTGTAAAAGCCAAATTGTCAAATTAAGAACTTCTGTTCATTAGTGAAGCAATGAAACAGCTGCGTAGACTCTGAAGCCCTTTCAAATGATACCAAACATGGATTATTTATCTCCATTTTTATTTTTAACACATTACTATTTGTCTATTAAAGGGCGCTATATCGAATTTTGTGACACGTCACGTAGCCTATGTTCAGCGGACGATAAAGACGATTCTCGTATGTCGAGTTCCGATAAGCAGATTAGGAGCTATGAGGAAACCGATGATCACACTGACATACTTACATACATAACCTGTCAAAATCATAACCCTCCTTTGGTTTAGCCGTTATCCGTAATCGGACAACTATCGTGTCTCCTTTACTTGTCGTGTGCCAGTCACGTGACACACGTCATTGAACTTCTAAACAACTAGCGCCATCTCTGATATCTTTCAAAAACTTATTGTTCAATACACTTGCTTTTAGAGTGACTCTTATTGCACTGCACTTAGGTACATATTGTATAATGGCACTATGGCACTTGTTACCAAACTGTGACATTTTCGCACTAGTGCTATAATATAGTTAAAACCTTTTTGTTCAACCTCTCCCCCGCCATTATTTTATTAAATTTATCGTATCAGGATGGGCGCGTGTCGTCCCCCATGAGGAAAAGAAAAAAAAATGGGGGATGTATGAAAACAGATTTTTACCGCCACAAGAGTTTACTAGTTTTACAGTTATTTTCTTCACAAGTGTATTGAAAAACGTCGTATGATACACGTAAATTAATGATTACCGTTCTCGGCTTCTTAACCCTCGCCATGGCTCAGTCTAAATACCGCCTCGATGGTAATCACTAACATTACACACTTACATCATAATGTACTATTGAGGTGGATATTACGAAGATTAATGTTTGAAACAGGATAATATTTGCTAGCCTGTGTCTGATATTATCATGTGAGAGTTATGTTTTGTGGCATCTATATATATGAACTACTAGCTTTTGGCCGCGCGGCTTCGCTCCCGCTCTTCCCTACTCCACCCTACTATACCCTACTCTACCCTACCCTATCCTACTTTACCCTACTCTACCCTACCCTATTCTACTATAGCCTACTCTACTCTACCCTATCCTACATTAGCCTACCAAACTTCACATAAACCATCTACTAAATAATCCAAACAAAGCCTTTACATTTGATTTGCATAGTTGAGCCCGTTCTTGATTTTTATATATATAGATATAAGTCGATGTTTTGTGGTTACTTTATGGGCGCAATTGGTTGTCTGAATTATATACTTTTTATTTTATTTATATCCTGTAATTCATCATTAGAGTATCTAAATATTTATTAATAATACGCCGTTATTACTTGTATACTTATGAAATTAGGACTTGGTGTTTTAATGAACAGTTTTTTATTTATATGATTTAAGACATTTATTTCTCACAACAGAATACATTTTCACTTACATGACTTACATTAATTGCATTATTTATGGATGAATAATAAATTTATTAACTTAAATGCACTTAAAAACTAAATAATAAAAATATTGACTAAAAAAATTTACAATTAAAAAAATTGTAACCCACCGGTATGAAGAAAACGGTCCAAGCTACTGGCAGTCAAGGGCTCCAAAGAGTGAAACCACCTAATAGCTACTGGCTTTAACCAGAAGTGCCGTTATCTGAATCAAACTCTTGAGCCGCCTAACGAGAACCTCCTAAGGGGCGAAATTGCGTTAAGCGTACGCCCACGACCACCCATCGCGTGACACGTGCGCGTGTGTCGTGTGCTCGGATCCTCGTCGCAGAAACTGGATTATTACCTGCGCAGTGTCGCAAGTTAAAATTTAACGGTGTGTTTGTAAAGAACTTAATATTTGGCAGGGCCCGGCTCCCCGCGACTGATGCCCGCGCGTGTTCCCGCCACGCAGCACTTTTGTATGGGACCGCGCGGACGTCCGCTTAATGCAGTTTCAGCCCTAAGATGTTGGTCGAACACTAAAATAAATATTCCTACAGGCAGTAGAAATAAACAAAAGGACCAATCGCTTACATATTACACAGCATTATACGAGTTGCTAGAAGAAAATCTAAATTAAATAATTATATAAATACACACAACATTCAATGCCATTATTATTTCCATTAATTTCATTCCATTTATTATTCAGACGAACTTATTACTAAATGATTACTACGTATCGTATGCCTCATTATCAGAAGCTCCAAAAAAAATTATTTTTAGTCTTTGATGCCATCTGCATCGAACAGATAATTTTAAAACGCATCCAACATTTTTCCGCAGTATTATTCGTTGTTTTAGTGTAGCCAATGGTGATTGAAAATCGTATGCCACTTCAGTTTACAATATAAAAATCAAGCAGACCGTTTACAACCACAAAATTTGACCCGCACAAAGAGGGTTCTGTACCGTTCGTGGCAAAAAAAAAAATAAGTTTATTGTTTGAGAGCTCCACTTAAATATTTATTTTTTATTTGTTGTTATAGCGGCAACAGTTATAAATCAATGTGAAAAGTTCAACTGTCTAGTTATCACGGTTATTGAGATACAGCCTGGTGACAGACAGACGCAATATAGGATCCCGATTTTACCTTTTGGGTACGGAACCCCATATTTTATATGGCACCAATAGTTGAGTCGGCAATATTGATATCCGGTCCATTCATATGACAAATCCGTTGTCAGATTGCGGTCGTCATATTACCACACTTCATTCAACGCCCGGCCTATTCACATTATTTTTTTTAATCTGCTTTTATATTCAGTGGCGTGCCCGCAGTACAAGCCAAAAAGCCCGGCTTGCCCTGCCAAAACCTCACCTAATTCATAGAACACGACCAATCAATTAATTATCACAAAAATCTAAACTTTAAACTTCGCGCGCTTACGCGGTTACGCTAAGTTGCCACTGTGTTGTGCGGAATTCAAAAATCATTCATAAGACGATGCCAGGGCGAAGCGAGGATGCCATTCTGAGCGAAATCTCTCCGATCTCACTCTAACACTTAACAAAAGAAAGAGATGAACACTAATGTGTTGTTGTCTTTTTCTGCCTCAAAGGCTTTTATGAGGCTTTATCTTCTATCTCTACTTTTGATATAGAAACGTCAAATTTTGAGTATGTGTGGGTCTAATTTGTTATTGTGTGCAAATGCTCGTCGAACATTTTGTTCTAAAAAAAAGCTGGGCTTTGGTAAATTTATGAATGGTTTTTTTTTTGACATAAATTTTTACGCATATTTTAATACGAGGCGCCCTCTATGACGCGTAAAGTTGTACAAACTAAAAAGTACTCAGTTCAAATTTGCTTTGATCGGTTATCGTGTTGTACGTAATTATTGTTTTGATAGTTTTTTTTTGTTTTCCGTCATTTAACAGTTTATGAATTCGGAAACTATACTTGTGGTTGTGTGTGGATATTATTGTGTGGAATTGATATTGGCCAGGTAGGGTTTGATTTTTAAAGATAATCTTGTAAATGAAAAAATGAAAAAAATGCTTGGAATACATCAGGTATGACTCAAATAACTTCGCTAGTGCCATGAAAATTCTCAAAAGTACTTGAACGCTGTTATTTCATTCTTTATTTTTGGTAAACCGCCAATAGAAAGTTGGTTCTCTTTCTCGACAGTTAAGTGATAAGTGTGTTTTAAAAAAGCGAACAACGAAAAGCTACCGCTGTTTCAATTGTGAGTATTTGCCAATAATATTACATATTATAAAGAACAAGTGTTTGAAACACCAAGATTTCAAAAAAATATATGTATTAGTTACACATTCATAACTAGATGGCGTTGGCGTCAAAAAAGTAACATTAGATCAGTATCTAGTACTCGGTTGTTTTATTTCACACTCAACTCAACCTTACATTAGATATTCATTAAGTTCAAATTAATCGTTTTAATAGTATTGGCTGACCATCCCGGCCGGCCGGCACTCGACAACAAGAGCGGCTTTCCGAATTATCTTTGATTGCAATTGAAAATCAGCTGTTGGTAGAATTAAAACGTTCACAAACTTTTTACGCTGGTGTAAGTAATAAAATCATTTTTAAATAAAGATAGACAATTTGAATTAGAATACAATTTTTTTTTTCTATTCATGTATTCAAACTTTACGATTATTGGTATGATGATAAAGTTGTTGTGGTGAAGCTTTTGTTATCATTATTTATTTCTTACTATTAACATTATATTTGTTAATAATAGTGTAAGTAGCAATTCAGAAAAATCAGCATTACTGCACTGATGACACGTGGTAGCACGAGATTTTTTTTTAATAGGTAAGTAGTAGTTAGGTCAAGATTCCTTGGCTTGCCCCCTGTAAAGGCATCAGGCACGCCACTGCTTTTATATTGTCATGAATTCTGATAATGAGGCCAACGATATTACTATAACTAACGAACATTTGAAATACATTTAATTCTTATTTGATGGTTACAGACAGCAATAGCTACTTATTTGATATTTAGTTACTAGACATCTGAGATTTTATATGCTTACTATTACATAATTCATATATTGACTGCATTACACTAAAATACACAAAAAAAAACATCAATACGACACCCAAAGACGATTCATAAAGTCTACACTAAAATAAATAGAGAACAAAAATTTCATCATTTAAGAGATTGTAATCCACACAAAGATTTCGGTGCAGACATTACCACGGAGCAAGTACAAAGAGGAGTCGGCCTAAACAACTGTGCACTGTGACTCTCAACTAGGTCCTGACGTCATCACGGTGGGCGTGGCTTAAATCAGTGTATTGTTGGCGTTCGTCCTGTGCACAACTTCGTAAAACAAAAACATATCAAAAAGACAGGGCCGTAATTAGAAGCTAATTTTTTTACCGAATGTCCCGCGGCTGTCTCATTTAAAACATGAACAAGAACGAAGTTGTGGGCATAGCTAGTCTACAATAATTTATTTAAAGTAGTTACTTTCCCTCCGTGAGATAATAGTATGGTAGTAGCTAGTTGTTGTTTACTTAATTTAAAGCACTTAAGCTCTATCTATATAGCTACATATATCTTAATATCTTGGCGCCAAGACATTCATTTTAAGCATTTTCCAACCGTAGGAAATGATAGAGCAACCAACCGACACGAACTAACCAAATATTTTTTGCAGGAAATTGAATTTTTCTAATAAATATTTTCGTTATTATTTGTCTATTATTTGTTCTGCCTCAAAAATTAGTTTTATTACTTCACCATATCAAAAAAGTTATGTTAAGTATGAAGCTTCTTTCGCGACATGCGGCTTTTAATTTAGTCTGGTATTACTTATTTATTTATTTAATGGTTTCAGATGTACTGCCACGTAAAAAGGTGTTTTTTTTCTAAAAAGACTAGCTTTGTAATCAATCTTGATAATTCTTTCTATCGAAATAAGCCTTTCAAAAAGTTACACTTAATAATGATAAAATTAAAAAAATGTTACAATAAAAAGGTTTTGATGAATGTCGAATGATCTTCATTCGTCATTCATTAAATAATAGTATCACTATTTCAATGAGAAATATACGCATCAGATGGTTCGCAAAATTAATTTAAAAAAAAACAGAACTCCCTGGTAATTCTGAGTGCGACCCTGTTGCATCCTGCACTTAATGACATCTAGTGTGAGATGGTTACGTAACTACAAAATAAAATCTACAGAACGAGCTAATAGTTTTGCTATTGACCGGCAGATGGCAAATAAAGAAATGGGCGGAGTCTAACACCCCCTCACCCCGCAAAATGGCACGCGTTGTTTCTTAGAGAAATCTTATTACAACATCTCCTCTTTGTACTTGCTCCGTGGACATTACTCATTTGTATGAGGTAAGAAAATGAAAAGACCAATTGGTTTTATAATAAGTTGTAACGTACATCAATTTAATGTAGGAAGAAAATATAAATAAAATCAGTTATTAGTTCTTCTTAATTTGATATTAATACGAACTTATTTCTGAATTCCTATATACGAAACCTTTCTTTTAAGACAGTTACAGAGAACATAATTATTTCATATTTTGTAACTCTAAAAAATGTTTTTCTTTTACGATCGAGCATGCATAATATGAAATAATTATTTATTTCATAAATTGTTTAAACATGTATTATAGATAGATGCGTTTAAATATTTCCTTTAGGGGATTACGTCCTATTGACTACATTACATTGAAATACATAGAAAACATTGATACAATATCTTAGTACATCGAGATATTAAAAAGTGTATACTTAATATTAAAAACATATTATCTACGCTCATATCGTAGTTTCGATTACGAAATCACAAGTAATACTTTGTGGATAGAGTTTATCCACCGACTATTCCATGGGAAATTATAAAAAAAAATATTTCCTTCATTACAATCTGACTGTTCCTAGCGGCCAATATTAGTTAGCTGTTAATCCTGTTTATCATCAACAGTGATTTTTATCCCCTCAGACACCAGTGTACCGAAATCGATACACCTCGGTACCAGCTAATTTAAATCTTATTTATACGTAATAAAGTTTAAGTTAGCTGGTATGTTAAACGTTATTTATACGTAATAAGGTTTAAGTTAGCTGGTATGTTAAACCTCATTAATCATTTATACGTAATAAGGTTTAAGTTAGCTGGTATGGTAAACGTTATTTATACGTAATAAGGTTTAAGTTAGCTGGTATGTTAAACCTCATTTATACGTAATAAGGTTTAAGTTAGCTGGTATGGTAAACCTTATTTATACGTTATAAGGTTTAAGTTAACTGGTATGTTAAACCTCATTTATACGTAATAAGGTTTAAGTTAGCTGGTATGGTAAACCTTATTTATACGTTATAAGGTTTAAGTTAACTGGTATGAGGTGTACCGTATTCGGTACACTGGTGCCTGGGAGGCCAATTATGATTAGAATTGCACAAAATTAGACATTACAACAATCGTATGTATTTTATTATAATCCGAACCGCCCATTATTATTGTCTGTGCGATAAAAGAACCGTCGTGGCGTAAAGTGAAAACAACATTAAAGATTTTAAGTAGCAACCCAACCCAGCCATCCGTCAAATGCCAAACGTCACATCATGTTTGTTTATTATGTTATTTTATTGTGATTTTTAATTGAAATCTTCAGAAATGTGATAAAAAATTTCACTGAGCTGCAAGGAAAATAATATTTAATATATTACAGTTTTGTCAAAGATAACAAATGGCCAATCACATCATTATTGATCAAAACAAAGTCACGAACTTGGGAAACATTGGCGTGCTGTGTTTTTAGTACGTAACACTTTTATTTTAATGTTTATAGACTTCCTAGGTGAACTCCTGTCCCTGTTATCTCCAAATATATATAAATTAAACGGAAATTCATTTAAACATGACGATATTTGTTTATTTTGTTTTGGTCAATATTTTCGATGGCTAGTATAAAGAGTTTTGATACTTTAAATTTATAATGCATTTCGACTAACTTAGAATATTTATTTTCAGGCTTGAGAAAGGATACAGTAACTAAAATAAAAAAGGGCAACTGCGAGTCGGACTCGCGCACTGAGGATTCTGTACAAATTTACCTATGAAATCAATTCCCGTATTGAGTTACGAAGATTTTTCCGAATTGCAAACAATTTTTTTTTTTTTTTGTGGCGGGTCTACAAATTTACTATTTTCAGATTTTTCCCTGTACTTTTTCTATGAGACCTTGATTTATGACAAATTTCAGGATTCTAGGTCAACGTCACCCTTTGAACTTTGATTCCCTTGAGTACCGAAATATATATGTTTTTGCGACATAAACGCCGAATCTTTTTTTTTTAGTTAACTCAGAAGTCTGATTTTTTCACAACTTCAAAAGACCGCAGATTTGAGTGTATGGTTTTAATTTTAACTCGATACCTCCAAACGTTCTCGAGTTAAAGGGTCTTAACAGATAAACAGACGGACAACCAAGTGATCCCAAGGATCTTATATACGAGAATCCCTTACAGGCTAAATAGATTTTTTACGAAGCAACATTACAAATTCTGAAGTGTACTTTGTTTAAGTTCATATTTTTCATTGATTAGCAAAAGGGAAAAATGTACTGAGGAAGACAACGAGAAAGTGGTAGTGTGTCCCATTTTTACCTTTAAATTTAACTAGGGTAAACATAAACTTGCTGCTAGCTACAATATTTCAGTCAGTGATAATAGACCGATCCCAGTCAAAGTGATAGAACCATTTTCGTTGAAATTGGGTAAGTGGTCGTTGGTGGAAACTACCTAGATAGGCAGTACAGCAGTTTCTTCACGCTATTTTTCTTTACCGGTTCGTGTTTGCATTTAAATGTTCATCATCATTACAATCGAAAGACGTCCACTGTTCGACATAGGCCTCCCCCAGGTGTCGCCACAATTAACGGCATAAACATTGCAATAATATAGCACTTAAGCAATAACTTTGCAGTTTCATTAGGTGAGCAAATTCAGCCAATATGATAATTTTTATTATAGGGTGAAGCCGCTGGAAGAAGCTAGTCTAACATAGTTTCAAAATATCAAGATTTAACAGTCGCACTATAATGACGTCACAATGTTGCTTACATAACAAAAACGATATTTATCTACAGCAGCGCCCTCAAATCCCACGATGGTTTACTTTCCGCACAGACTCTAATAACGATTGTATAACTTATAAAAAAACTGTTTTGATCGGTCATAAATACATTTAATAAAAAAAATCGACGATAAAATTTAAAACTAATGACATTTTCTTACACTTTCAGTCAATGATTAAACCAGTCTCCGTAAGCATTTGATGCTTCATCATGTCAAATTGTCTATTTACTGTGACATTAAGTACATTGCAAATTGTAATAGAAATTCTCTCCTAGAGAGGAGGCCGAGTCCCAGCAGTGGGAACATTAAAAAGGCTGATGATGATGATGAAATTGTAATAGAACGAGACAACGATAAACAGAAGCCAAGAAAGGGAAAGAGTGCAAGGCTAAGAACTAACGAAGCGGTTTTCACCCGCGCCCGCCGCGTTACAGGAAACAGCTATTTCATTCCAAAACTCATGAGACTCAGATTTACGCGGTTAGATCGTGTGGGCGCAAACCAGCCGCGGGCGACCGCGGCCCGCGATGTTATACTAGTTGCTCGCCGGTACAGCGGAAACCGCGAACTGCGCTCACCACGGGTGTAAAACGCGTCGCGAAATAGGCTTTAATTTTTTACATATATATCTGTATTCTACAGAAGCTGCGGGCCCGCGACCGCGGCTGCCGCAAGTGAAAACCGCTTAGTGAGTTCTCAGCTTAATACCCATGACGGTATTCTTGTATCTTTATTGGTTTATAAACTCGCAGTAATACTTTAATAAAGTTATGGCAGGGTTTGGTTTTTTTTTGGCACAAAGGGCTACTTAAAAACTCGGGTGAGTTTTAGTCAGTAGAAATCTGACACGCCTGCTCGCTCCACTCAGAACTGGAAGAGACATTTAATAATTTCCGACATCAACAAACAAAAAAACGGTTTGAATGACTTTGATGTAGCCAGGATCATTAATAATATATATAATACTTGGGTGATTGTTATAATATCTTTAATATTTGACAATGATACTTAAAACTAATGACTTTTTTAAACAGTCAATTACTAAGCCAGTCTGTCAGCATTTGATGCTTCATTATGTCAACTTGGTTACTTACTGTGCAATTCTAGTATTGGGGCTTCGAACTGATGTGATAGAGTGAAACAGTCCTATACACAAGCGAAGAGCTCGAAAGAGATCAAGCTATTCACGAGGTATCTTTCTACCCTTTCCCCAAGTTACTTAGGATCGGCACAACACGATATTTTCTTTCATTCTATCCTATTACGTTATCACTGACAAAAAAATGTCAGAACATTCTTCACACAATCCATTCATCTTTCATTGACTTTCCTTCCTCTCCATGCATCCACATTTAAATTCATAACAAACCTATTCACGACTCACATGGCTACACAACAAACCCGTAAATTTAGGTTGCTCCACATCTGTATCCCTTCCCTTCATCCATCAAGAATAAAATGCGTGTAAAAGATTTCCTATGATAAGGTTTGTGAATTTATTATAACTTATTTTTTTGCTTTTTGTATACTTGACTGCAAGTAACAAATCGCATGCTAAAAAGGGTGACCAGACCAACGTCAAACGTAAAAAAAAGACCAACGTCCCAACCAAGGTGACTTAGCTAGTTTCAATTCGTGTAGACAGCAGTTATAATCCATGACTTTCAACCCCCTTGGTTTCCTAACCACCGATGTTGGCGCGTGGTTTACATCCACGTAGCAGCAACACAAACCAAACACATAAACCAAGGTCACCCTTTTAATCATAGATAACTAACTCAAAAAGAGGGTATTTTAATCTGAAAACAAGTCAAAAATAAGGTTTCATTTTCAAATTCTGCTGATCAGTTGTCATTGACGATTAAAATATCAATATCACTACTCATCATCGGAATCTGACCGCTTACATTTCTCCTTCAACTTCTCATACTCATTTCTCCTGATGAAATCCTCTTTAGTTTTCTGCATATCGGTTAGAAGGCTGGTTACTTGAACGTGTTTCAATTTATCGTTTATCGTTGACGAATCGCTGTCTAGACCAGAGTCGCCGTTAACTTTTTTCGGGATAATAATTTCGTCGTCTGACACTGCGGGGCTGGAGTCGTCGGAACTGTCCTCCTGATTGTCCAGACGGTACGCTTTGGGGATTTTGTCGTCTATTATTTTGTTCTGACGTGCTACTGCGGCGTCTTGAGGGCTGTTCCGCCCGTCGCCACCCTTCTTCTTAAGCCGCAAGCTGTTGGCGATGACTCGCTTCTGATGGTCCAATTGGGGGAATAGTTCTGTGGAGAGATAATATTTGGAATACTTTAGAAGTGATAAAACCATTTTGCTGACCAACCGACCATTCTTGAATTATTTGAAAGCCTGTTTGCGAGGCAACCCTCCTATTTGCACCAAAAAAAGAGGCAACCTATAATTTTTCAGTCCCTTGGGGCACATTTTTTAAGCTGATGCTGGACTTTCCCAAATAACAAAAGAGGGTAATTGATGTCAAAAATGTAACAACAAAATTGATTAACATCATTGGCACCAGATTTAGCTAGGCAACCTAATGTCAATGTCTTAACGAAAGCATTATCTAGTTTATAATATATATCATAATCAAATAACAGATGAAGTAAGAGATATCTTTTAAGTATCTTAGATCAATACAGTACTTTTTGTAGGCCCTTTACAAGGGTACTTTTCCACCAGAGATGTGATATGCTACGTTGCTATGGATGCGTTTGATATCCACCAATAATATTCATTAGTGTACCTACATAGCTTAGCACTGGTGGAAACGGATGCAAAGATAGGCTTTTTATGTGGAAGGACGCGTGAAGGAACGATTGTTGGGAGTGGTGTAGCTATGAGCTGCTTTCCTAATCGATACAGCGCATAGCTCGAGCTGCGCATCTTCCTCGTGCAGCTACTTTGCGACGATCTATCTTCATAGCACATCTTACTCGCACCACTACACAGCTTAGTATCGATGGAAACGGTCACATCGTTTCACAGCTTAGTATCGATGGAAACGGTCACATCGTTTCACAGCTTAATATCGATGGAAACGGTCACATCGTTTCACAGCTTAGCTATTACATCCTCGCAGCATAGCTGCATAGCACATCACTGGTGAAAAAGCAGTCCTTTATTGACGTTAATTTTAAAATCAACTTAAAACATATAGAACTAAAATCTATAATGGTAATGATGTCAAGTTTTTTATTCAAGTAAACAAATATAGTGATGATACATACCGTACGCACAACTCAAAGCTTTCTCTGCGGCGTTCATCTCAGCTTCCTGTATGGAGTGCCCACGTGCCTCTGCTAGCCTTTGGCCACGGAAATACACACCCACTGTGTATACGCGCGTGTTGGTTGGGCCGAGGCATTCGATCACCCTAGAAGGAAATACCACATCTGTTAATTTCTTTAGAAATTTGTTACAAAAAAGAACTTAAAACTTACGTAAGCTTTGAATGGGAAGGGGACTGGTCAGGCAAAATCTTGTTAAATTTTATTTAAAGAGAACGATGAATGAAGTTCCGATTATAAAAAAACTTATTAACTGACTATATTTGCAGATAAATCTATTATGTAATTCGGACAAAAACGACATCAACAATAAAAACATTTTTTTTTTTTTTCAATAATTAATTATAGTTTCTGACTGAAACGGAGCGGCGCGTAGCTACCATTTCTACATTATCTATGGCAGCGTAATCTATGTAAAATGGCGGCATACATCATCAAGAGCTGATCGGTTGAGGATGACTCAAATTTTAATTTAATTCTTCTGTGTTGTCAATCTTGTAATGGTTGACCGAATGATAGAATGAAGGGCCGAATGATGGAATGATTGACCGAATGGTGGAATGATTTGAATCTATTTGACAGTTGCTATCATTCATCACCGTGATAGAAAATGATCCCAACGGAACATAATTCCAGGATAAAAAGTATCCTATGTATTATTCTAGGACATAGTCTACCCGTGTACCTAGTTTCATCAAAATCTGTTTGGTAGTTTTTGCGTGAAAGAGTAACAAACATCCATACATACGAACTTTCACATTTATAATATTAGTAGGATTACATGTCAAACGCGAGTTTAATTTTGATTTAGCAAAGTCGTTATGTAATAACTTGATGCGCTGTATACCATATTTAAAATTGGAATATTTGTAATAATGATCCTAATAGTCCAGTCAAATTAGACCAAATAATAAGAGTTAGGTTACAATAATTCGCACCCAGCTGAAAATTGGTAGATTTTATGATTAAACTTACCGTTTTGCTAAAAATCCCGAAAAACTCATTTTTGTGACATTTGACCCCGAATTTTTTTTTTCCAGGTGTCGGATCGATGAGGACTTTAGGTTTTATTTATGATGGTGTTTTGAACAATCCTACCAATTTTCAGCTAGGTGTGAATTTGTGTAACCTCGGATGTCTAAATTGACCGGACTATAAAATCGACATCTGCATCTGCGGATGTCGAAATTTTGGCATCCGCAACAACCCTAATTGATAAGTGATCAATAAGAAATGGCACTGCATAGTGAAATAAAAATTATACATAGAGTAGTACTAGTAAAATTTATAATATACTAGCTTTCTGCCTGCGGCTTCCGCGTGAGTTTTATTTCCCACCGGTACCGGATAAAAGCTACACTACTTGTAGATTCAGATTCCGGGGACAACAGGAATGCAGGAAAATGTTATATCCATTGACATTCGTGAGACCATATTGATTCAAAAGACGATTTAAAACCTAGAACTGTGTTTTTTACTACTTACAAAAATCTACATGTTTTGATATTTATTTAAAAGATATTACTCGATTCTAGACCACCAGGTCAATGGTGGGCGACCGAAGAGGTCGAACCTGAGTAGGTTAGATAGCAGAAGCTAGTCCTTAATAAATAAGCAAAAAACAAAGTTTGTTGATCACATACTTGTAGACTGGTATGTCGGGCTCCCCGCCTTCCATGGAGCGCAGCGTGAGGCAGCACTGCTGCAGCTTGGACTTGGGATCGTTCCAGTCCTGGTTCATGATGAACTCCTGCAGCCGCGGGAACAGGCACGCGTTGCAGAACACTTGGCAATACAGGAGATTCTAAAACAATTTAACATTGACAATTAGATACTTGACTCAATTTTTTTTTTATTTACTAAAAAGTTAACTTAGGAACTAAGGTTGCCTACACAGCACGGAAAATTGCCAAACTTAAGTGGCAATGGGCAGGGCACATTGCTCACAGAACAGATGGCCGTTTGGGCCGAAAGGATCTGGAGTGGCGACCGCGTACCGGAAGACGCAGCGTTGGAAGGCCTCCTACAAGGTGGACCGATGACCTGGTGAACGATGCGAGACGCACAGGATTGTTCATTGTGGCGACACTTGGGGAAGGCCTATGTCCAACAGTGGACGTATATCGGCTGAAATGATGATGATGATGATAATGAAAAAGTTAACTTCATCCATAACAGTAATAGAAAGAAATTAAAAAAATCGTTAAATATTAATCAAGTTGGAAACTTTTAAATCTAAAGGAAAGGGAAACTGTCAAATAACAGTATAAGGATGCGCATTACGTGTGCTGAAAAGAGATAACGAAATATTCCCAACAGGCTCTTCCTCAAACCAATATTTGGAATGCTAATTGCTGCTTTATTTAACAACCAATTTTAATGTTGTTTTCAGAAAAAGATTTCTTTTTTGTGATATTTGTTTTAATATGTACAGATATTGTACAAAAATAAGCACAGGCCAACCAACACTCAATTACCAACACTTACTAGGTAACAATGAGGGAATGTAAACAGGAATCTTGGATTTATACTAATCTATGCTTTGGAACAGTTAATAGGCTTCAATTCACTATCTAACACAGTATTCTAATTTAACATCTATGATTTATTTGTAGGTAGCAGCTTATGAACATGGACCTTTGTTCCAGTGCCCTGGGGTTCTCTTTTACATAACCAATGGCCTCAGTAGGCTTCGACCATGCTGGCCCCTACGGTTTTGCTGACATTGCCTTGAAGCGCGCGTGGTCCGAACGGTTACCGGACGGCCGGACGGCGAGCTACTTATTGCTCACCGTCCTCAAGCCCATGACCATGAATCTGGAACGCAAAAGGCGAGGGAAGGACACAGATGGGTCATTAAAAGTCTGAAATGCCCTCTGGCTTCACCGGAGCGAGAGAAGCCATTGTATAAGTTCCCATATCGAAAAAAAAGTATTACCATCTGGTGCCCGTCATTTAGAAAACCATCATTAATGAGCAAACCTGTTGTGTTACTTACCTTATCAATATAAAGTGCACCAAGGAACGCTTCAAGCAGATCTGCCTTGTGTTTCTTAGTGGTGGGCTTCGCTTTAGGGTTGTTGTATATCGCGTATCTAGACATGTCGAGGTCGTCGCACACCATTGATTGGGTCCGATTATTGACTAGAGATGACCGGAGGAGCTGGGAACGAAACAAAATTAAATTAGATATATTAAAAACATACTATACACACAACACAATATACAATAAAACATAATATTAGGATAATCAGTGGACTCAGACACTAAAAAAAACGGCCAAGTGCGAGTCGGACTCGCCCGTGGAGGGTTCGGCAGCAGCAAGTAACGTAATATAAAAGTTCTTGTAGTTCGTTGTAACTTTGATCGATGTTTTAATAATAGTGTATTTTTTTTAGATTTATGACGTATTAAAAAAAAACTACTTATTAGATCTCGTTCAAACCAATTTTCGTTGGTAGTTTACATGGTAATGTACATCATATATTTTTTTTAGTTTTATCATTCTCTTATTTTAGAAGTTAGAGGGGGGGGGACACACACATTTACCACTTTGGAAGTGTCTCTCGCGTAAACTATTCAATTTAGAAAAAAATGATGTTACAAACCTAAATAGCATTTTTGAAGACCTATCCATAGATACCCCACACGTATGGGTTTGAAGAAAAAAAAATTTTTGAGTTTCAGTTCTAAGTATGGGGACCCCCAAAATTTATTGCTTTTTTTCTATTTTTGTATAAAAATCTTAAAGCGGTTCATAGAATACATATATTTACTAAGTTTCAACAGTATAGCTCTTATAGTTTCGGATAAAAGTGGCTGTGACATACGGACGGACGGACGGACAGACAGACAGACAGACAGACATGACGAATCTATAATGGTTCCGTTTTTTGCCATTTGGCTGCGGAACCCTAAAAAGATATATATATAAAGCATAGGAGGCAGTTGATGAGGTACCTATTTACACAAGTGTAACACGTTACCAAATTGGGTAAGGGCTGTATTTAAGAATCGAGAGCAGTGGAGGCCGAGTGATAACAGCCCCGACTTACGAGTTGTAGGTTGCCGGTTCAAACCCAGCCAGGCGCATTACTTTGTGTAATTTATTTCATCACCACTGCTCACAAAACGGTGAAGTAAAACATTGTGAGGATGTCCTAGAACTAAAAATTCGAAGACTTGTGACATCCACCAACACCCACTGGGCCCGCGTGGTGGATTACGGCCCATCCGGCTCTTCTTGAGAGGAGGCCTGAGTCCCAATAGTGGGAACATTATAAGGCCGAATGTGCTATACTTTATTAAGGGATACCTAAGCTAAGGGCCCTAGGGGTTAGGTTCAGACTTGGGGACGGTTGGTGAAAACAGGCATTAGTGTTGGTAAAAATAATGTTACTTACAGACAGGTGTCCCTCGTGATGGTCGGGGAAGTGTCGATACAGTCTGTCGGACACGACCAGCTGTAGCACCGTGTCGCCGAGGAACTCCAGACGTTGGTTGGAGCCCAGTGTCAAGTGTGTGAAGCCCACGGAACGATCGGTGAACGCGCGAGCCAACAAGCGAATGTGTTTGAACTGGACGCCTGAGAAAAAACATCAAAATGATTTTCAAAAATCGGATACAGTTTTAATCCGTAAGCAATGATCTTGATCTCTTTTGAATACAAGCCCCTTTATCACAATGAGGGTGTTCTAAGATGGCGTTCACCAGGTGGGAGCACTGAGGCGTCAGATCCAGGCACCTGTCATGACGCTTATGTTAATGACATTAGTTAGACATCAACGTCAATGTGTAACGTTAACGTTCGACATCAACGTCATGTATTCATTTTCAAAGGAAAAGGTTAAGTGGAGCCAACTGGTAGTGTGAATTTTCTTGAACATCCTCATTCGGAGCATTTAAATCAAAATTCATTTAACAAATCACAACATACCGATGGAGTTTTCAAACAGTACAAGCTTCTGCAGGAATTCGAAGTCCTTGATATATTTCCTGTCGCCGAGAGGCTCTTGCTCCTGCAGCGGGTGCTGTCGTTCCTTCATCCATACTTCTAGTAAATCTGGCTCGTTGTGCCACAGCGCCAGAGCGAATACGCGGTCTGCGACCTACAGATACAGAGATTCTTTATTTTCAGCAACTTAGGCTCATAGACACTAAAAGTAATAAAGTAATACATGTTAATAACATAATAAAACTAATCTATTTACTCAAACTTGACAAGAAACTTGACAAGATACTGCCATTTACAAATGTCTCGAACCGCTACGACCGGCCTTTGACCAACCAACCTCGCCTATAAAGAAATTTGATTTGTTCCTCTACTTACTTCTATCCCAGCATCCAAGAACAGTGCGCCCATGAGCGCTTCGAAGCAGTTGGCCATAGCGTGTCTCATCACCACCTCGCGACATAGGTCCGAACCGTGTGCGTAAAGCATATACTGCTGCAATTCTATGTTCTGTAACAAATATATATATTCTTTTCATAAAGGTCTTTCATATCGCTTCATCATTTAATACAAGGTGTCGTTTTGAAGCTGCAAAATATTTCAGGAGATAATTATGTTAGTGATTCTCGACCCGAATCAATAATAAAATAAGTGGGTAATTTTTTTTTTTTTATAACCGCGCTTTTTTTCACGCACACAAACACGGAACAATAAAGGGCGTTTTCACACACACTAACTCGCAACGATAGTTTCATAAATAATGTATCATCCAATCATCATCCCGCACGCCACACCCTAGCCACGCCCCCGCGGCCATCGATCAATCGATTTAGTTAAGTGTAATTAAAAAATTAAATAACAAGTATTACTGATTATTGACCAGGTATCGTATTTTTACATGATTATTTATGAGTTTTATTACAACCTCCTGAAATATTGTGCAGTTTTAAAACTGCACCTTGTATAGTAATTTTCCCTGGCATTGATCGTAAAATCGTTGAGCTCCTTATTAGTCCAGTCGAGTCATAGGTTTAGACTGATTTTTAATAGATTATTTGTATTTCAACGAAATTAAATTTAAAAAAAAAAAAAAAACTAGTACAATTAGGTCGTGCTCTCCTTATGACAATTAATTAAAAAGCAGGGATGGATTTGGACCCATGTTTAGCTTCATAGAGCGCTTTGGTGAGTGAACTCTTTATACTTCGGCTTCCTTTTTGCAAATATCTACCCTTTGCCACTAACCTACACCCTTATTCTTAGTGAATGTTTTACCTTAGCCAGCAGCGCCAGATGCTGGTTCTGCACTATAGAAGCTCTGTAGGTGGCAAGCCCGCCCTCCGCCAGGCCGGGGAACATGCGGAACAGATGGATAGACGATAGGAACTCCACCACTGCGTCGCCAAGGAACTCAAGCCGCTCATTGTGCTTTATGTCAGACTCTGTCTCACTATGCTTGCCGAAGCGAGACATTATGTTTATTAGGGTTACGATACCTGTGGAAGAAAGAATAACATTTGGTCAAACTCATAACTGCTATAACTCAGGCATTTGTGTGTCGCTAAACTAAGCCAATTCCACCCAAATCTGTCTTCCGAGGTGTAACCGTGCCGATAACCGACCACCTTGATGTTTTTGATGTAATGTTGACATTCACTCTCAGTTTCGGCTCATACATCGAGGCAAAGGCTCAACTGGCAAGCTGGAAATCCTAGCAAAGGTAAGGCAGTACTTCATGACGCTTCTCAACATTTATCAAGTGCAAGTTCAATCGTGTATGGAGTGCTGCTCTCATAATTATTTGGGATGGAGAAGAATAAAAAAAATAACACCAATAACACTACTTACCTTTCTTCCTGGTATAATGTATCCTCCTATCTCCATACTCCGGCTGCCGTATACCACAGTTAGTCAAACTATTTCTAGCATGATCAGGGTTCGTTCCAAAGTTCTCCCTGTACGATGGGTGTGTCAGGGCCGTTTGTAACAGTGCCCGTTGTTTGAACACGTAGCCTATCTTCTTCTCGAGGCTGTCCAGGGACTTGTGGAAGCGGAGGTGCCTGACCAGAACTGGTATTAACATGGCATGCTGAAAATGAACGTAACTGTGGTAAGGATTTTAAGCGTTTTTGAAGTTTATTGTTAAAGACTTCTATCTAATTTGTGAATTCTGAGGACATTTTAAACTAGCGATTTCGTGCATGAGAAAGTTTTCATAAAACCTTTAACATCCCATAAACCCTATTTTGAAGACAGTTTTGAGAAACTAATAATGACTGTATAATTCAAGTTTATTAACCCAAGAATTAATTATTTCTAGAATACACTTTTTAAAACCCCCTAAATTGTTTTACTGGGGATAGTTCTGAAAAGCCGCTAACCCTGCTAACTTTCATGTATATCGGTACACAGAATGAGATTTTGCGCACAAATGAATTTCTCTCTTAAAGGTTGAATTTCCAAAAAAAAAAATCGGCTGTGAATTGACATCTCAGTCAGTTAGTTTCTCTCTTTATACACCCCTACTTTTTAATTAGTACACAAAAAAAATGGGACTCTATCTGTACCAGACCCGTCACTGATCATATTTTTGTAGTCAAAAGTAGAAAAAACCGAAATCCTAAAATTGACCACGAAAAGGTAAATTCATCACAGAATCAATCATACATAACAATTGCTAGTAGAAAATACTGTGGGCAGTGTTTTTCCTTAATAATTGTCACTTATTCATTCATTAATCAATAGCCTGCACAATATTTCCATAAATTGAGTGACATTTTGGGACATAAACCAACGCTAATAACTTTGCTGTTTATGAATATTATTTATTGAGATTTTACAAGGGTTAAAATAACAAGGGCTTTTCTAGTAAGCCCTTTAAGTATTTGTACTAATTAAAAAATTGTGGTGTATACAATATATATACGACGCTTGAAGGCAAAAAATCCTAAGCGACATTGAATAGACTTCGCAAAGATTGATTTAAAGTTATTTTAAATCACATTTTTGTGTTTAGTTTCTAATTTTTAGAACTCTTACGGTTAATTTCCTTAAGGAAGTAAGCAGCGTAATAACACAGTCTACTCACTTGATTCATCATTGAATTAAGACCCTAGTGAGTTAACTAAACGCTGTCCTGTAGCTTAAAGTGACCCGTTTTAAGAATCGGAAACTTCATAGGTAAATGTCTAATAAAAGGCAAAAATAAAAGGTATCTTTAGGTAAGAGCAGCCAAGTTAACTAGGGTTGCTGATTTTATCACGTTACGAAGTAGTTCTTAGAACTATGAAATTACTGGCGTCTGCTTAGAGGCTTTGCCCACGAGATTTTTTTTTTTTTTTTAAATCAAGCTCTTGCGATAAGTAGTATATTTGCTATAACAAGACACGGCCATGGAGCAAATTTCATCCAAAACCATACAGCTTTGAAATACTAACAAACATACACACAGAACACAAACATCACCGTTATAATACGAGTGTAGTCTGAACTAACCTGCACAACATCGCACATAAGACCTGTAGTATGAAATCCTTCAGATGAGATGGCAACAGTGACGTCTCTCTTCATCTTACTCTGAGTCCTCATCTCTTGCAACTTTCCCTCTTTGGCGGCCAGCTTCTGACGCTCCTTGAACGATGGCTTGGCCATGTTGGCGATCAAGTGTCTGTACTTCACGTAGTAACGCCACGCTTTTTGGTATCTGTAAGTTCAGGAAGTACCGTAAAGTCCGGTTACTTTAGCCTTAGCTTGTTCACCAATAGAAACACAACAAACACAATGTCCCATGTCCCTATCGGTCAATAAACTTAGGCAATTTTGTAATTTATGCACATACATATAACAAAAGACATCATTTTAACCTTTCAATCGTGGAAATTACAGACACAATAGAAAGACAATAGGTGCGCGAACGCCGGGCGTTCGCTTGAGGTTTAATGAATTAAAAAATTGAACAAAGGTACTGCTTATTTCAAGAGAAATTTCATCCAGTAGACCTGCGAAAGGAGAGATTAAAATAAAAGTACACACAGTAGTGTGTATATTTTAAGTAAAATAAATAAATAGTAATAACAAAGGAGAATATTTTTACAAATGAAGAAATCATTCATTTATGATCTCGTCATTTGTAAAAATATATGATAATAATCCTGGTTCACTTACTCTGGATTCCCCGCATAACTAAGTTGTGGTGGTCGTATGCCAAAATGTACGATCTCAGGATAGTAAGTTTTTAAATCTGTAGAGCTTCCAGGCTGGCCAGGTGGACTGCGATCCAACTGATCTACCCTCACGGAACACGGCTTCTTACCAGGGTATGTTACTATCATACCTAAAAATGTAATCAGTTATTACACTGCCCTGATACTCATCAAAAATGAACTTTGTGTCATAGACGTAAGGGCTACATTACACAACAGCTACTGCAAAACAATTTCGCCATCCAGAACATCCAAGTGAAGAATTCTTGAGTTGGGGCTTATCAATGTAATTATTTTGTATTTTTTTATTACTTGATATCCTTTACCAGTAGCGGTCTTAGGGGGTGATGAGCACGGGGCCTCACTATTGTAGAGGCCTCGCGCAACCACTCGACCAGAAAATAAAGCTTATATTTGAAACTTTTTATTTCATCTTTACCTTTCACAGTAACGTTTTGTTGACACGAGATTGGATTTCAACTCTTACTGTTCTTTAAGTGAAAATGATGTAGCCCATTTACTACATTAATGAAAATCAGTACACAATTTTTCAAATCCGTGTCAAAATCTTTGGCATTTAGTACCAAGATTTATCATTGATGTCGAATTACTATGGATAGGCCGCGTTTGACTACTATCTCACCTGATGGTAAGCGATAATGTGGCCAGGCCGATGATGGAGCACGCTTGCCTTAAAGTATCCTATTCACTTCACTCACAGACTTAAAGGCCCTTAGGCTGTAGCTATGAGGAAACACAGACTACGACGAGAATTACATTGAATGCAGACTTTTTTTTTCTCATCATCATTATAAATCTTCCAACATAGAATTTTCAACTTTAAATTCACGTACCTAGTACCTTTATTACATTTTGCATTTCTCATTATATAATTTGCAAAAAGGACAAGGGCCCGCAAAGACCTGCTGCCAGGAGCCTCATAACTGTAAAGGCCGCCCCTGATCTTGATGTATTCATAAAACTGTTTATAATATAAATAACCCACCTTTAATCCTATCAACGAACTTCTGCCAGGTATAATGGTCCATAGCATGAACATCATGCAACGTTCCCGGTACTATCAATGGTCCACTCTCCGCGATCAAGTATTTCAGTACTTCACACATTGATAAAACCTGGAACCAAAAGCAAATAACATATATATTGCTAGCTTTTGCCCGAGACTTTGCCCGCGCACATAAAATAGCCTAGCCTAAATTTCACTCAGGAATAAAGCAGCTTTCTATCGGTGAAAAAATTTTAGCAATCGGACCAGTACTTTCAGAGATTACCTCCTACAAAAAAAAAAACTAATTTTACCTCTATATTACATTAAAGTGTAGATTATACTCTAACATAGTAAAATTAACCTAATAGGGAAAAATTAGAAAACAATCATCTGTTTTCTATCTATCCTCACATTACATATTATTCATGAAACAAAGTCTATCTGCCTATAAGTTCACGATGAACTAAAAAATAATAAACAGACTTTTACGCTTTTTCTCTAATAAACAGATTGATTCATGAAGAAGGTTTAGATGTACATAATACATGCATATTATAATAGAGAAAAACCGAGAATTTCAAAGATTGCCGACACCCGTGTGATGCTTAGGCGGGTCGCGAATCTTATATATAAAAATCAATTGCTGCTCATTAGTCTCGCTATAACTTAAAAACGGCTTAACCAAAATTAATAACTTTTATTCACTCTAAAACAGGTGTTATAGGGCTATATTTCACCGAGACACCATGGCGGCGCAACCAGTCGCCGCTACCAACAGAATGTATACAGCTCTATAGAGTTACTCACCTGGTGCCCGTTTGGTTGCGCAACCAATTTGGTGGCGCGACCAGCTCGGACGTGTGGCGACTCTTGTGTCTGTATGGTGTCTAGTTTGGTAGCTTAGGGCTATATTTCACCGGGACACCATGGCAGCGCAACTGGTCTTGCCACCGTGGCATCCCGGTGAAATATAGCCTTAAACGAAATAGAGCCCCCGCACATTATCGCCACCAGTCGCCGCTACTAAACGCGACCACCAGTAGTTCAGTCAGACCACTACACGCCGCTACCAGTGGCAGCCACTGGTGCCTGGATGCGGCTTTCAGTGGCTGCCACTTGCGGCAGTTGTTCAAGTGGTACTCGACAGAGGCGGACGTGTGTTTGTCAAAAATAGACGCATTCTTGATTTCGTTGTTGTTGCCTATTATACTAAAACGTAGAAAACGTCACAGAATTCATTACCAACGACGTCCAATTCATCGGCGTTATTTATCGAACGACAAAACGCGGCCACAAGTAGCGAGCGCGGTCGGCTCCCACAGCTTGTGGCTCGGACGCGGCCTCTCAAACGCTAGGTGTGCGCCGATGCTATACAAAATGTATGGAGAAACGCGTCCGCAACTTGTAGCGGCCACTAGTCGTTCTAATGTGGTCGCCACTAGTGGCTCAACGTGCGGGGGCTCATAGGGAAACCCATAAAAACCGTTGAAATATTGAAAATAGATAATTTTGGGAATCGTCTTTTAAGAGCCTGTATGACACTTGACGCAAGTTCAAAATTAGTTCGCGGAATATTGCTATCTTTATACAAACGAGGGATTAACGTGATGCGCAGCTATGTGTGTGTGAGTGGCTATCGACTTGATGATTGATAGAAATTAGGTATGTTCATTTGCTTCATATTTGTCGAATTCTTTTTTTTTTGTGTGGAAATCATCCAATTACATCTCCCGCCTTTAAACGCCATCACGCACACACTGACATCTCGCTTGCAGCGATAACACTACTAACTATTGGGAATTTGGAATAAATTTGGATGTGTTCCGTAATACCAAAAATAATGAATGAAAACTTAATGTTTTCCAGATTTTTTTTTTTCTATAATTTGTAACTTGATAATATATACTGTGTTCTTACGGAAACAATATTGGAAACATTGTTGTTTATAATACTGAAACAAAACCAAATGAAAACATGTCATTTATGCTGTAAAAATGTGCGAAATACAATTCTCTTAAATTTCGTTTTAAGTTGTTTTAAAAAATAAAGACGTAGGGACCTAGATAAATATTATCTAAACCCGAATATCATCATAATATGGTGGAAATAAGCTCCAACTGCAAATGATTCTGATATTACGTTTGTGTGGATACTTAATTCATCTGTCGCTGTGCTTCTAAAGGTGGGAAAAACTAATTTTACAAAGCCGGAGTTGCGGTCGGCAGCTATCACTCATTAAAGTGCAGATAAAATATTTACAGGAATTAAATATACTATTGAAATTAATATGCTATCGTAATCTAGAGGGCGTTAAAATATTTAATTAAGGATATCCATTATAACAAACCCACTGACCTTATAAGCCTGAGCAAACACGACCAGAGAGCATGTATGAAAATATTGATAAATATAGAAGAAGCAACGTTGGTAACCCTACGTCCTATGTGAGCGACAAGAGCTGTGTTGTACAATTAGATCGTCTATTTCACCAAGCCGGGTTGGTCTTGGATGCGAGTGTACATGAGAGATGTCAGGAAACACTATTATATGCCAAAATAAATTGTAATAAGGTGGAAACTATGTTTATGTATGGAAGCATAATTAAGTCAAGGAAAATGGTGTGTGGTAAAATCGGACATACAGTGCTTAAGTATAGCACTATAGCTATACCACATGAACAGTCAGAATTAGGTGGATTTTGAATTATTAGTATGACTAAGGCGAATATTCTATGAAGCTACACATCTGTGGACTATTGTCCAATGATGCGTAGCTTCATAGACGCGTATTAGCTATTACACGAAGCGGCAACGACACGACGGTACTACGTTGCCACTACAACCACAGAATTTCATAGTTTTGTGTGCACGCTGTGAGCAGGCGTACACCAAGCACATAATGACGAATACGCGTCTATGGAGCTACGCGTCCGTGGACACAAGGCCTAAGTTAATGAACTTAGTTAAATTATTGCCTCAAAACCCCATCTAATTCTGACTATTCATATATAGTATTTATAGAGTTATACTTAGGCACTACAGTTAGAGAAAATATTGAATTTAGCGCCATCTAGCCAGAAGGCCACCGCGCTTGAGCCTGTAGTTTTCACCTTGAATTGGTAGTGTGCTTTTATTTAGACATCTGTTAAGGTGTTTCCTAACGTCAGAAAAAACCGGCATGATAATGAAAATGGTATTTTTTTAATGGGTACCATTTTAATGCTCACTAAAATATTTTTTAGGCTCTAAGACTAAGTACCAAGTTAAATATGTTAACTTCCAATAAGATATACTCATTCTATACCGAGGTGCTTAAAAACAACGCTAAAGTTCAAAAATAAATATACACTCATCTGAATAATTGTAAATGTTGTATTATATACTTTTTGCCTACAAAAATGGATAAATGCTCAACAAATCTTGTTTCCCTAAAATAGTAACATTAATACCGAAAATGACGGTTCTAAATAGCTTTACTGTAATCAAATTATCCAACCTGAATTCAAAATATACTATTGTCAAACTGAAATTTTACTTTATTTATTCCCCTCGTAATCCACTCAGCCGCTACCAGCACGTAACGCACATTATACAAGGCGCCAGATAACCGTGGAATAAAGTACATAGACCTTGCCTTTTCCTAATATCTCTGCCTAGACAGCTTTATGTTTTTATTTCCGTTTTTTAAATTAATTATTTAAACCCCAAGCGAACGCATGGGGTTCGCGCATCTATTGTCTTAAAATTGTGTCTAAAATTGACGGTATCTGAAAGGTTAAGAATGTCAAAAAATTTAGGAGAGTCAATGACCGTTATTCCATGGTTATCTGACGCCTACCTTAGTACGTACGTACATGAGTTGTCATTAATTGCCGAAGCGATCGCCACAATTTAGTCACTTCGGGACTTGGGGACTCATACTTTACTCGGACAGGTGAGGTTAGAAGGGATTGGCGGGGTTTAGTAAGCGAGCAAAGCGAGCGAACACAGACCCCGCCATCCCCTTCGTGGTTATTTTTAAACCACTCAAAAGTAGGAACCCTGCTTTGCGGGGCACCGTCGACCGGTCCTCTGGCAACATTGGAGTTTATTTACAATTTTTTGAACTACTTTATTATTTTTTTACAAGTGATTCATTTTCCTTAGTCATTTGTTGCAGTAATATTGAGAGTGAATTATATATTTTTTAGTAGTAAAATAGGTACTTTTCTGGTAGGCATTTAAACAGAAGCCTTTTTAGGGTTCTGTACCTCAAAGGGAAAAACGGAACCCTTATAGGATCACTTTGTTCTCCGTTTGTCTGTCTGTCAAAACCCTTTATCTCGGAAAGGTATCGAGGTTTAAGAGTGATTTTTTTTTAAGTAAACGGAAATAAAAGATACGGGCGTTTGTGTCGTAAAAAACGTATATTTCGACAATCTCAATGGAATGAAATTTCATAGGGTACTTCCCGTTGACCCAGAATCCTGAAAGGCATAAAGCAAGGTCTTATAGCACAAGTATAGGTATAAATCTGAACTGAACAGTAAATTCGTTGTTACGTCTACGATTTTTTCGTATAGTAAAAAATACGATACGGAAAAATCTTCGATACTCCATTCGGGAATTGAACTATTTAAATAGGTAAGTTTCTACGAAACCCTCAGGATGCGAGTCTGACTCGCACTTGCCCAGTTTTTTTAATATCTATAAAATTGAATTTTTTATGAACGTACGGCCAGTTTCGTTGTTGACGCTATGTGGCGTTGTGTCGGATAAAGGACGCATGACAACACCTTCGCCACATCGTCCAATCACGCGATGACTGTGAAATAAGGACGACGCCTATCCTATAAATTTTAAGAACGTGTGTTCTGTGCTCAAGTAATTGATCTATTAATATATTTTGACAGTAAAAACCTACAACTTCAAACTAAAAATTGTATAAATCATAATGTCGCGCACTTAGAACGTACGGAAAAATTGTTTGTACTATCAACAAAATTGAAAGCTGTTCTTTTCAGTTAAAACATCGTTTAAAATTGTCAAAATAATAAGTTTTCTTGTAATAATCGTTCATACTGCGCTTAAGATATTTTGAATATTATAAATAACATATAACGGGTCAGAACTCTGCACGATTTTGATCTTTAAGATTTATGCCGTAGAGTTTTTATTGGAAAAAGTTGTTTTTTTTGATAAAGCACAAGCTGTTTTTTTTTTCAATTTGGAATCTAGGAACATAAACAATTTTTATCAGTGTTCATAAATTTGCAAGCAAAATTCAACTAGTATGTAGAAAAATTTGCTCATAGGTCAGCTTTCATTATTGTCGACTCGACTGTATATAAATACATATAATACTATTTTTTTTACCTACTCTCTCTATTTTTTATAGTTTTATTGAACGAAATGAATGATGTTATGAGAAATGTCAAGAGGCCATATTTATAAAAAAAAAATATCTGAGCTGTTAGCAATTGATTAGCAGATTCTAATGTCCTGTAGAGAAATGATTAAAGAAATAATAATATAAAGAAGTAGTAGATATACCTCACATCCGCCTTCTGGTAAGTATCTTACGAATCTGGGCATGAAGTGGAACTGCGAGCATGTTGTATCAGTACCCTTTCCCAAGTCTAGATCGACTAGCTCCAGCAATTCGTAGAATAAAAATTCCTCTGAAAAATAGTTTAGTAAAACAGATGCAAATGGCAGATGAGCATGATTATGTATTCTTATCTTCGAATTTGTTATAATATTTACGTCGCATAGCAGCTTTATAACAAAACAACTCTGTCTACATATGAGTTTCATTTACTCGCATTGCGACATCGGATAGAGAATAATTCGCTAGCGATTCTACCACGCATAGTCCGATAGGTGAACAAACAGCCCCACAACAGGACCATAATATATCATTCACCCAGCTTTTGCCATGACCTGACTTCAGGTATTAACAATATATTGTGAAATTACTACGTGAGCGATATGTCGCTCACTTAGTAAAATATTGGCACATCTATAACAATGGTTTTAATATATGCGAAACCCGAAACACGTGTCTAGTATTTTTATGTAAAGAATCTATGTACAAAATTTCGTAACTGTATCATGAAAAATCACCAAGTTATAAGCTTGTTATGTCAGCAAAATGACCTGCCGTGACTTGTGTTGTACTTAGTATCAGTGTTGTCCAACTTGTGACCTTTTTAAAAATTTTGGGAAAAAATCTAACATGGTCTAAAAACTATTGGAATCCATTCAGCTACTGATTCTGAACAAACTATATTCAGGTTTCGCATAAACTAAAAATAAAGTTGTTTACAGTTGCCTTTAAGCACCTTAAATTCTAGTTTCACACAAAGTCATTAAAAAACAAATTTACCAAATAAATCCAATTCCTTGATAGTAAAGTTCTGCGGCGGCGGCTCCTCCACATACAGAATTGTGTATTCAATGTTGAACCGAATAACTTTGCAAGTCGGCAACTTGGCGAGTTTGTAGTGGGAGAACATCGAGAAGCCCGAGAATAGGAACTCATGCTCATCGTGACCTATTATAGTCGGAGACTTTATCAAGAAGTTTGTTGGTGGAGACACTGTTATTCTGGAAAGATGAGAAATATCCGATTATTGATATGCTTTTTACCCGACTACGGCAAAGCCAAAGGAGGTTTATGATTTTGACAGGCTATGTATGTATATGAGTATGTTCATCTGTTCCCTCATAGCTCCCTCTAGTGGACAAAAAGTAATGTGTCAAAAATAAAATTAAGATAAATACGCCGTGTTTGGTATTATTTGAAAGGGCTTCACTTATACATTTCCAAAATATTGCTCAATTTTAAAGTAACGCCCTCTAGCGGACAAAATGTAATGAGTTAAAAAAAAAATGTTAAAATAAATACACCATGTTTTATAATCATTTGAAAGGGCTTCACTGGTACTTATAAAAAAAATATCATCAAAATACAATGTGGCGCCCTCAAGTGGACAAAAAGTTTGGTGTTAAAAAAATAATAAATACGTCGTGTTTGGTTTCATTTGAAAGGGCTTCACGTAAATAGTATAGAAACACGGTGATTTAACAACAAAATTGTTTAAATAAATAAAAAAAAGTAAAAAACTAAAACCCGACTACGACAAAAACGACACGAAATGTATGAAACAAGTATTTCAGGATGCTGAAATAAACAAGATAACTGGAAAAACACACAACTTGTTAATACTTTTTCGTGTCGTTTTTTGTCGTAGTCAGGTTTTTTTTTTTACTTTTTTGTAAGACTAGTTGACAAATTGGCTGACGGTCCAGAAGGCCTTAGGATAAATGAATTTTCTGCTAGCGTTCCTGCCTATCGCTAAGTACAATAGTACATTTTTATAGAAAAGAAGAAAGTTTGTCACTGCGATCGAGGCGGCATTCAGTGTCATGGAGCCAAGGGCTGCAGGAACAATTTTCCACGTATACCAAACGACGTTTTTCAATAGTTACCCCTACAAGGACATGAATACACGGAGGTTGACGTGCGACTCGTGGGAGTCGCTTAGTGCCATACGATAACGATAGCCTGATACGAATAATGTAATAAATATTGGGGGACAACCTTGCGCATTTATAAATTGCAATAAAACAGTAAATTGCATGCATAAAAGCGGTAGTGATAAGAGCGGGTGTTCGGGTAATTGTGTTGAAAAATGTATGGCAATGACATTACCTGTGGAGATGTCACGTGACAAGTATCATGAACGATGCGTTTGATGTAACACAAGTTTTAGTCTACATAACAAATATTGTGAATAAATAAAAAAATATTTCCTTGCCTCTAATTTTTGATGCTGTATTTAGTTATGTGAAAAGAATAATTTTAAAATCAGACAAACAAAGATTCTACTTTTTATTAGATCTGGGTCTGTTGGTCTAGTGGTTAGTGACCCTGACTGCTATACCGGAGGTCGTGGGTTCGATTCCCATACAGGACAAATATTTATGTGAGGAGCACGATCATTTGTTCTGTGTCTGGGTGCAAATTATCAATATATGTATGACTATATATTTAGAAATATATAAGTATGTTTATCAGTTGTCTAGTACTCAACACAAGATCTGCTTAGCTTGAGACTAGACGACGAGAGCAGTGGTGGACGAGTGGTAATGGCTCCGAGTTACGAGTTGTAGGTCGCGGGTTTAAACCCTGCCGGGCGCATTACTTTGTGTAATTTATTTCATTACCACTGTTCTCAAAAACGGTAAAAAAAAACATCGTGAGGAAACCGGCATGTCCTAGAACCAAAAATTCGATGTGACATGTGACATTCACCAACCCGCGCTGGGCTCACGTGGTGGATTACGGTCTATTCCCTCTCCTAGAGAGGAGGCCTGAGTCCCAGTAGTGGGAAAATTAAAAAAAAGGCTGATAATGATGATGAGACGGCGTTGTGTGCTAGTTGTAGGATATTATTAATATTACTATTGCAGTTTTTCGACATATTAGTGGAAAATGCAGGTTAATAGCAGTCAATCGAAGATTCAAACGAGCAGTTTACTTGTATAAATATGAATAACCTGTAATGATACAGCTTGTCGATGTTGCTCTGCGTTGGTATGCACTTGGGGAAGGCCTCCTCGCTCGCGTACACCCCGTGGCGCATGCCTTGGCGCCGAGCACGCGCACTGCACCGGCACAATGGGCCGCCGTTCATTTCGCCAGTGTTGTTGAACCTTTAGGAGTAGAGTTAGTTTAGGTACTATTTCATAATCAGTAGTTACAAAAGATTTTCGTTTAGAATATACCTGTTGCAGTCTCTGATATTTTTATTACAAAAGTATCAAAAGTATCAGTGTTGTTGAACCTTTAGGAGTAGAGTTAGTTTAGGTACTATTTCATAATCAGTAGTTACAACTAAAATAATTAATAAAAAACGTGGCAGGTGCTAGTCGGACTCGCGCAGTGAGGGTTCCGTACAAACATACCTATGAAAACAATTCTATTCCTGAATTGAATTACGAAAATTTTTCCAAATCGCAAAACAAGATTTTTTCGTGAAGTCAGATTCAGATTTATTTATTTGTAAACAAAGGTTACAGATACACATGAGTGTGAGATGTTACATTTTTGTTGGTTCTCTATGCTTAGCCATTAGGTGTCAGTACAAAACTATTTTCAATTTTTTTTCTATAGATACTTGTGTTAAGAGACTTTGCTTTATGCCAAACAGGATTCTAGGTCAACGGAAAGTACCTTACGCATTTTGATTTTGTAATCTACACTAATATAATAAAGAGATAAAGTTTGTTTTTTTTTTGTAATTTTGTTTGTAGAAGGTAATCTCTGAAAGTACTGGTCCGATTGCGAATATTTTTCACCGATAGAAAGCTGCTTTAGGCTGCTTTTACACCAGAGATGTGCTATGCAGCTATGCTGCTGCGAGGCTGTAATAGCTAAGCTCTGAAACTATGTGACTGTTTCCACTTATACCAAGCTATGTAGCGGTGGGAGTAAAATGTGCTATGAAGCGCCGCCGCAAAGTAACTGCGCGAGGAAGATGCGAATAATGCAATTTAGAGAACTGTGATGAAGATGCGAGTCTACTTTAACTAGTCTATTTTCAGCGACAAGCGCGGGCCTACTGTAGCCTGTAGGAACTCTCCTCTGCACATAGCTACACCACTCGCGATCATTCACAGCACGCATACATAGCACGCATCCTTCTTTAAAGAAAACATATCTTAGTTGAATCCGTTTCCGTGCTAAGCTATGTATACCAATGAATATGATGTGTGGATATCAAACGCATAGCAACGTAGCATAGCACATCTCTGGTTGAAAAGCACCCTTATTCCTGAGTGATGTAGGCTATATTTTATGTATGCTGGCGAAGCCGCGGGCAAAAGCTATTAATTAATAGTTCTGATCCGCGACTTCGTTCGCAATTGTTGTAAGTAGGAGGTTGTTTGTACCCTAAACAGCCTCCCGCTATTACTGCTTCCATACTGGACCAGTCAAAACTGTGGCACTGATCACGTTATTGCGAAGAAATTTAACTCTGAGTCTGTTTCCTCTGGTTTTTGGAGTAAGTAATATTGGTATATAATCTGTCTAAAAAGTCAAACAACTTGGGTAAATAGTAGGGTAAAATGAAATCTGATGTAGTTAACACTGGTTCAATAATCAAGGTTGATTAAGAGATCTTGATCATTGTTTAAAAGAAGAACCTTATAAAAAGTATCGAATATATGTATTTTTTAAATGATTTAATATTATTAGGGGACTTTTTAACAATAAAAAATGCAAAAGATTTTCGTTTAGAATATACCTGTTGCAGTCTCTGATATTTTTATTACAAAAGTATCAGATACTGATACACTATTATATCTTTGCAAATGTATCCTACATTTGCAAAGATATAATAGTATCTAATGTAGTAACATAAATCTGGAATCGTAAGAGAAATCTGAAAATATTCTACTCCGATTATTGATTCATCATCACTAGCCATATTACGATCAACATCTGTTGTAAAACTATCATCATCTTAAGAAACAAGTGAATGACAACTGAAATTCGCGTTGCCAATAACAGATTTTTAATTTCCTTCAAAAATTCCCAAGTCAATTGACTTTTCAGGCAGACTATAGCCGTTTTAATTTGAGCGAATATAGGGAAGGCCATTTGGAATTAGTGAATCCAAAATTCTTGAAGGTATCGCATCCTCTTAATGATCCTCGTTACATTATTAATGGAAATGTAGTTGCTTATCTCCTGGAAGTTTACCCAGTATTTATTGATTTCGTCAACGCTACTATTCCTAACCGCGAATAAAATGCCCTTTGACACATCCAGTAGTAATCTTTATTTTCTATTCGGACTACATCTGGATAGACTTTGGAGATTCGATTTTCAGTACTAGTAACTTTCTCACCTAAATCACAATAAATTTCCATTTTGTTTTCGTTTTCACAATAAGGTACTTCCACTTCGCTTATTAAAAGTAACTTTGGAGGAAAATGTGCACTACCTCCACTGAAATGTGCTCTCAACGCAAGACTTCACAATGTCAGCTTTAGTTCCCCATCTACATACCACTGGCATGTTTGTCGAAAATCACCAGAAAACTTGAAAGTCATTCCACTCATGATTTTATTACTGTGCGGAACGCCCGGAGGACACACGGTGGAGCACACAATCGCGGTGTGCCCTGCTTGGGCGGAGCATCGCCGTGCCCTCGTGGGGGTGATCGGCGGCGGAGACCTCTCGCGCCGGGCCTTGGTCGAGGCCATGGTCCGGAGCGAGGAGGAGTGGCAGGCGGTCGCCGACTTCTGCGAAGCAGTAATGCTCGCTAAGGAGGAGGCCGACCGCATCAGGCAACGGCGCTCTCGCCGCCGCCGGGATTCCGATCCCGATTTCCAGCCACCGTAGGCGCGGGCTTGCGGACAGTGAGCAAGGGGT
Organism: Mythimna ferrago; assembly: GCA_910589285.2. Taxonomy (NCBI): domain Eukaryota; kingdom Metazoa; phylum Arthropoda; class Insecta; order Lepidoptera; family Noctuidae; genus Mythimna; species Mythimna ferrago. Next base: position 17,978,556 of record OU342673.1, on the reverse strand, counting down.
AGCTCGCTGTCCGGCCGTCCGGTAACTGTCCGGACCAAGCCCAAGTCGTCGACGGCGCGCGCTGTTCCCGCGCGCCTCAAGGAGTTGTCAGCAACAGCAGGGGACCAGCCGGGTCGAAGCCTACTGGGGCCAGGGTTATCCGAAAGGGCGCTCGAGCCCCGGTATGAAGGCTTGAAGGAACGGGATGGGTTTTTTAGTCAGTAAGAGTCTGACACTATCTCCCGCTCCGCCCAAGAGCGGGGGTTGTCATAAGATGATTTATCCCATCGAAATTAAAAAAAAAAAAAAACTCATGATTTTATTACAGCTTCTTACGCCTTTACGGGTCCTCTCTTTACATGGGTTCAATGAATTATAGTGCATTCATCCCATATGATACCTTGCATTTTTTTTTCCAAAAAATCTTTCTGCAAAAAAATACTCAGACGCAGTTTAAAAGTTGAATGAGTGGGGCGTCCAGCTGCTAATAGAGTCGCAACGATTCGACGACGTGACGTGACAGCAACGCCCGTGCGTGTAGTAATTGATCATTATTTTGCTACAGCGTTATTTTAAAAGTATGATATCTCTCAGATATTTATCGAAATCAAGTGATGTAAAAGGCAATTCTGTTCAAAATCGAATACTTATAATGAATATTGTAGTTATTTGAATAAGAAATTATTACGTTTAAAAAAAGGCCTTCGCAAATAATACATTATTTCAGGACAAATTTGATTACCATAAAAATGGTCTTAGTGAGCTAATCTTGCTCACTGTGACCATTCATTCATCGCTGTCGCGAACTTTTTTTTAGAACTTTTAAAGGAGAATAATTTTGTAGTACATCATTTCGCGTAATTTTAATCGTTTACGCAGCACACGCAACGGAACCTCTCAAATGGAATAATTTTACCCCGTTTTTTGCAACTTTTTGGTCGATACTCCGCTCCTATTAGTCATGGCGTGATGCTATAAAACTTCCTCGATAAATGAGCTATCTAACATTGAAACAATTTTTCAAATCGGACTTGTAGTTCCTCAGATTAGCGCGTCCAACCAAATAAACCAACTCTTCAGCTTTTTAATGTTAGTATAGATTCTACCATGTTAATTATGGATTACTTACCACATCTCTGGATGAAGTCTCCTAGGATGGCTTTGCTTCCTCTGCAACTCCAGCATTATCCTATCTGTATAGCCTTGAAGACCATCTTCGTCCAAACATTCGTCTTCACTCTCTGATGAAGAGCTGCAGTCTTCGGCTAAAAAAGAATTATGAAAACAAATGTAAATCTGTAAATAATAATATTGCAGTGTAACAATCTCTCAGCAATTTTTTTGCCAAAGTAAAGACAATGTTTTTTAATAGTAATAGAAATACTCCTCTGCTGTCAATAGAACATAGAACTCACAGATACACCGAATTAGTAGAAGTAATCCATAAACAAATCCTTCATACGATCCTTTTTAATCGCCGTAATATTGTAACTTACATTGTAAAGTCGACCTAAGGTAAATCTTACTGATAACATTATTTTAAAGCTGTGAAAAAGAAATATCTATTAGACACAAAACTTACTTTTATGTTTACATTTGGCAGATTTAGAGGGTTTCAAAGGCGGCAGTTCATCTACTTCAGGCCTGGCCTTCCGCCCCCTTTCAATAAGTTCCTCAAAGAACACATCACAGATGCTCTCCAGCTTGCTTGTTTGTTGTACTGAGGGCCCATTTTCTGCTTGCTTGTAGTATAATTCTGCTGGGGAGCTTCTGTACCACATTTTCGATGTCTGAAATTATTACGTTGAATTTAAATGAGATTTCTATTTTTATGTTACTAGCAGTCCACCCCGGCTTCGCACGGCTGTACGAAGCACTAGTATAATCCTCGGGGTTTCTCCTCTATAAAAATTCCCGATCTGGCCAGATCTCGCTTGAGATAGACGAGGTTGGGCGGCAGTAGTCTGCAATACTACTTAAAAGATGCCATTCATTAGATCTCACCCTCAATACTTTTCGATTTTTAAGAAGCTATACCCAAAACTCTGGAGGTAGTTTTGGAAATAACGTTTTGATTTTTAAAAATCAAACTTATTAAAAATCAAAAAGCGGAAAAGTAAGACTTTTTGCCGCATTTTATTGATATGTGACAGTGTTTTATTATTATTTTGTGTTTATTTAAAAATTACGGGTAATTATTGTGTTCTAGTAAAAAGAAAGTTTTAATTTATTTTTGTGTTTTATATATTTTATTTAACCTCATAATCACAACCAAGCAGTTTTCAATACTTTTCAGTCAACTGAATTAAATTTAATCAAATGTAAGCGGTTGAGGTAGGTACTTATGATTTCACTACTACTTTTGTTTGTTTGCAATCCGTTAACTATGTAAGCTATAGAAATAAACCTTTGCAAGTTAAACGCAATTAGTGATTTGTAGTGCAAGCAGGCTTTTCCGTTTTAATGTCTAAACCAGAAATCTACATACTGCAAAAACGGATTATAATTGAATTACCTCCTCTTCATCTGAATTGTACTCCTTCGACCACTGCTCCATTTTTTCTATAAAGTCTTCAGAAGTTTTACAATAGTTTTTCCTGAAAATAAAAAGAAAAGTTATTTCTGATTCAGTACAATAATGCGGTTTGAATTCATTTATATATTTCTAAAGATTACAAATCACTTGTACAGAAATATATACTTTATATTACTTGATTACATTGTTGTTGGCCAGGAGTTGCAAGAGCTTACAGTGTTAACATTTGGTATGAAGTAAGAAGGTAATTTATAAGTTTTATATGTCTATCGCCGTACGCCGTACAGTGCTTGATATGCGGTGACTAGTAATGGATTGGCCACTTGGTTGCAAACTGGCGTTCCAACCAAGGTATCCTTGGTTTGTATGTTTGGTTTGTGTTGCGGTTACATGGATATAAACCACGCGTCAACACGTTCGGTGGTGGGGAAAACGCGCCTCCCAACCAAGGGCGTTGAAGGTCGTGGATTACAACTGCTGTCTACACGAATTGAGACTAACAAGGTCACCTTGGTTGGAACACTAGTTTGCAAACGTCTGGTCACCATGGCTGTAGCTAGAGTCGAATTTGAGGTAGGGCAGCATTTGTTACAGGTAGGGCGGAAGTAAAAAAATTATCATAATTGATCTGCCCTCGAAGCACAGGCTCCTAAATCAAGCACCATGTATATCATTGAACTCTAGGTCAGTGATGTATTTTCAATAGCTACTCGTAGACAAATAATTTCTGTGACAGAGTATGAGCATGGATCTAAGAACTATTAAATCCTCAATGATGAAGAACAAGCAAACAAGTTGGTCGAACTTCCAGATTTGGATGTAGAGATCTACATCTGACTGAGAGTGAGGTAATGATTAATTTTATTGTTGGGTGGGCTGATACAAGTAATACTAGATAATAATAGATACGACCAAAAATACCATTTAGATCATATGGTTTCTGCAAACTTATTATATAATAACTTAACATAATATTAAAAAATATTTAAAACAGCTGAATTCTACGATTCGCCATGTTATTAAAAATGCGAAGAACTTTATTCAGATCAACTGATTTGTTCTTTTTTTTTCAAAGGCCAGAAATACCATACCAGCCATTCTCTCATGACCCATTGACAGCCTTTGCCTATTGATTGCATTTAAAGTTGAAAACGTACATTCGCACACTGCAGTGCTACATCCTATGGTCGCCACAGATGCAAAAAGTTCATATCTTTGAACGCGTCTCGTTGCCTTTAAAAAATGCCACTGATTCTAAAACCGGCCTTGGTACAGGCCATAGTCCGGAGCGAGGAGGAGTGGCAGGCGGTTGCCTCCGTCTGCGAAGCAGTAATGCTAGCAAAGGAGGAGGCCGCGCGTGCACGCGCGAGGGGGCAGCCTTCTCGCCCCAGCTGCTGGGATCCCGATCCCAATTTCCGGCCACCGTAGGCGCGGGCTTGCGGATGGCGAGCAATGGGTAGCTCGCTGTCCGACCGTCCGTTAACTGCCCAGACCTAGTCTAATTCGTCGACGGCGCCGCCTGTTTTACGCGCACCTCAAGGAGATGTCATTAAACCGTAGGGGCCCAGCAGAGTCGAAGCCTACTGGGGCGTAGGGTCAGTTTCTAAAAGTCTGGCACTATCTTCTCCCACTCCGCCCAAGGGGGAAGGAGATGTCATTGGATGCTTTTCCCACATGCAAAAAAAACATGAGGAAACGGCCCTTTCGCTCTAGCCGCCGGGATCCCGACTCTGATTTCTAACCATTTAGTCAGCGAAAGTCTGACACGCCCGCCTAAGAACGGAAAAAGTCATTGAATGATTTTCCACCGAAAAAAAAAAATCCCCAGAGCTAAAGTTTACGATCATACATAGTCTTGTTTTTTTTTGTAATTTTAAAACAGTTTTTATTAAAAACAAAATGTTTCTTTAATTTTAAACATTAGAGACCAAAATTAGTTTCACATTTAAGATCCCAATCGTCAACGTGAGCATGGTTGGCATTTTCAATCAACGCAATATTCGAAGAATTGGCCATGCAGAAAAGAGAAATAACAATATTTATCTATAGTTTTTTTGTCCTATGACGAGTTCCCTGACAGTTCTTGTCTGACAATTATAGTGATGTGACCTAACGAAATTTAATCGATTTTTTACAATAATGATTCAGTTGGCAAAGAAAATGGAATCGGATTACCGATTTTAGATCTATAGGTGATAAATGTGAAAGTTTGTATGTGTGTGTGGATGTTTGTTACTCTTTCACGCAAGAACTAGAGACTAGAACTACGGATTTTGATGAAATTTTACTGTAAAACAAAAAACCTGTCAAAAACTAAAAACCTGAAATCACGCGGGCGAAACCGCGGGGGACGGCTAGTGGTAAATAAAATGCTGTCTGTTTAAAATAATTATTTATTTATTATTCACTGTCAGAAATTGACTCATGATTTGAACTCATATCCATATCGGAATCGGAATCTTCTCCAACCGCGATATTAATACAGTTACAAACCACGGCTCCTAAGAAAAGTTTAGCTTGGGATCATTTTGTGGGCAAGGGTTAAAATAAAGCTGAATGTAAAATGTGCACAGTAATAATAACATACAAATCGGGACTGTCAAACCTTACCAAGCTTTTCAAGTTTAGTGAGAAGGGAGCAAATTGAACATAAAGAGGAACAGGTACAGGTGCATTCTACGCAAAGTGCACAAATTACGACAGCTGATAATACTGTCAAGTACAAACTGTTGCGTCTAGTTCGATTAGGTCTAATCCATCCAGTATTTTCGCATTCCTTGGGCGAAAGTCAAAAAATAAAAAAAAATAATTGTTGATCATTTCATGAATTTGTTCATATGGGATTTACAGCCTTTTTCAATAGTAGAAGACAAGGGTTTTCGTAAATTAATTAATTCTTTACTAAGTTTTTAATCAAGTTCATGTTCAAATACCGTAAAAACAATATAATTCTCTTAGCAGACAGTCCTAAGCTTGTGATTAAAGTAGGAAAAAAGATTTCATTTTCATCTACAAAAGCTGTATAAAATTGTCGCATGGTACGAACTAGAATAATAGACTGAAATACGCATTTGGCTTAAAATACTTTCTAGTATTTTAATACCTGGTTCCTAACCCTGGTAATTTTACAAACTCGTACTTGCAAGCCCTGGTTTTGATATTTGCAAGTATATCTCATCCCTACTCGTACTGACGTGACGCGATCACGCGACACAGTTGCGATTACAAGATGGTCGCTCCGATTTTGTCGATTAGTGTGTCGTCGAGTAGTGTCAATCTCTATTGGCAGAAGTTCCGTTTAACGCATTACACATTTTTAAGTTCTATATTTTTTTATTTTATTTACTTAATTTATTAACAGTTAATTATAACCACAATAATTTACTTAGTAATTTACGAAAGACAATATTTTTTTATCATATCATTTTTATTTTTTTTGCCAGTTTATTTTTTAGTAATCTAAAGTAGTATGCGTGTCACGGAAAAAATGAACTGTCAGGGAACTCATCATAGGGCAAAAAAGGTATAAGTACTGTCTTACCAACTTATCTGTGAAATGGAGAAAATGGCAACTACGGCCGCCATGTTGAAATGTCATTCGATTGTCAGTGTCTACTACATTCGGGTGCTCTGTGTTTTCTGTTGCGATATACTATCTACATTTTCAGCGTTTAATATGCCGAAAGCGATTAAAAGTGATGCGCTAAGCATCATTCTTAAGGTCAAAGCCTTTTTTGAAGAAGAAGCTCGGGCGGAGGCTCCGATTATTCCATTTAATCAAGTATACAAACGAATTTCGGCAGCTACAGGTTAGTGTTGTCTACTTTCTTTTTGTAAATTACCCGATATTTTTTTCATTGATTACTTTTTAACGTAACTGTAACTTAAAAAATATAAAGCTGAGTGATTCAACTACCTATAGTCCTCGTCACGTAAAAAGAACGCTGGAATAATCTGAGGGGCTCTCCCGCATAGGTACGTTTGGCTTAGCGTAAATTATCTCCACTCCACTGCCTTCCAGCGTTCTTCTTACGTGACGCGATTTGTACAAAAGCCGCATAAAAAATAGTTACTACAGTATGTAAATACTTAATTAATTTTGTCTATATTTCAGGTGTGAGTCAAGGGCTAATTTCAAAAATAGTTAAAGAAGGGCATGCAGCAGAAGAAGCTGGTATAAAAATTCGGACCCCAGGCAAGGAGAGGAAACGTCAAAGTGGGTTTATTCATGTTGATGATTTTGACATGGGAGGTATCCGGAGGATAGTACATGAATTTTACTATAATAAAAACGAGTTACCGACTGTTAAGAAGCTCCTAGTGGTCTTAAAAACAGAAATAAATTACACGGGACAAAGAGAAAGTCTACGAAAGCTGCTCCACACAATGGGTTTTCGTTTAAAAAAGTCGCAGTCTAATCGTAAAATACTCATGGAGCGCAATGAAGTATCAGCTTGGAGAGCAAAATTATAAATCTCCACAGCCTCGGCCGCTAATTTATTTAGATGAAACCTAGATACATTCATCGCATACATCAGGTAAATGCTGGCAAGGAGAGGGTGTAGATGGAGTGTTAGAGCCTGTATCAAAAGGGCAAAGATATATTATTGTTCATGCGAGAGGGGATACCGGATTTGTCCAAAATGCCTTCTGCTCTTCTAGTTTTTAAGTCTAACACAAAAATTGGTGACTATCATGACGACATGAAAAATACTAACTTTAAAAAGTGGGTTATTGAAAAACTTGTGCCTAATTTACAAGAGCCATCAATAATAGTAATGGATAATGCCCCTTATCACCGTATTTGTGTAAATAAAATACCAAATACTAATTCTTTAAAGAAAGATATGCAATTATGGTTGACACAAAATAAAATTGACTACGGAGAGGAGTTGACGAAACCTCAGCTTTTAGAAATAATTAGGAGAAATAAGCCTTAACCTGTGTATGAAATTGAAAATATATTAGAAGAAAATGGACACAAATGCTTGTACTTACCTCCCTATCATTGTGATCTCAATCCCATCGAATTAATATGAGCTCCATATTAATTCGATGGGATTGATAGATGAAAAGAAAAGTTGCTGATGTAAATATTGACCACAAAAATTCTGAGATTCCCCGCCTAGTTCAAGAAGCTTTTGAAAGTATAACGGTTAGTGAGTGGGTTCAGCATTGCAATCATGTTCGCAAGTTACAAGCAGAATATTTGAAGCATGATGTGTATTTGGATAAACCATTCATTATAGAAGTGATAAGTGATTCGGAAACTGAAAGTGACAGTGATAATGATGACATGGATATAAGCGGCGTATGGGCTCACAGCCAGGATGAAGTTGGGCGTGCAAGTTCATCAAAAGATCATAATTATTGTAAACCGGGATTCTAATAAATTATTGTTAAGCAAACTTTTTTTTTTTTTTTACATCATTAAGGGAGGCCTGTGCCCCAGCAGTGGGGACGTATATGAGTTGATGATGATGATGAAACTTTTGTTTTATTCTTTCTATTAACTAGGTCATGTCCTACAGGACACATCTTGAGTGTCTAGATATTTGAGTTTTGTTTAAATAGAGAAGCTAGTACTAAACTATGGGTTTTTTGTATCAAGCTTGTAACTGCTGAATCCATCTAAGTAGGTACTTATGCAAAATTTATTGTTATAGTTTATTTGCAAGTTATTAAACTTCATTTGCCTACTTTGCTAAACATTTAGTTTGTTAGTGGGGTACCTACATTAATTTTCCTATTTTTGAAGACTATTTAGTACTTATTAATATTTATATTAGCATTTTATTATTATAAAACAATGTTAGGTATTGTTTAAAATAATAAAATTATGTTTATATGTTTACCTAGTTTCTTATCTGACATACCCAATCATGGATAACTTTTATTAATTTGCAACACTAAAGCGACGGTGTCGCTACCACTCAGTTCACAGATAAGTTGGTGGGTCTGTAGGTAATGTTAAAATTTTATATTGAAGCCATTATTTATTAAAATTGTTTGAATTTATCTCAAAAAATTAATGTTATGCACACCTGCATGAAACTCTTTTGCCTAATGCAGCAGTAAATGGAGTATAGTTTGTAACTTAATTATAATTTGTAAATCTGATTTTATGTTGATTTCTATGAAAGAAAGTGAAATTGAATATTTTTGTTTAAATTATTGATTTTTATTGAAAACATCATTTGATTTAAAACATGATTTAACGTTTGAAATATCGCCAATTAGAGACAATAGCAGCACAAACCATGGCATTTGCTTGGGGTTTTATGAATTAATCCATTAAACCTCAAGTGAACGCCATAGTCTCTAATTGACACGATTGAAAGCTCAAACCTTCATGCCAACCTTGCCAACCCAACATACATACATAGGTCCTACAAAAGTATTTTTGATGAAACTTTATGAAATTTTATCATGATGTGCGAGGTCTCAATAAGTCTAAATTGGTAGACAAACATTGCTTTGAACCTGTTATATACCAGAACGCAGATCTACGCGGGACACATTGCCTTTTAACTCTTTGAATGCCGTAATTAGAGACACAATAGAAAGACAATTGCTTATGTCGAACTGTGTAACTTAAGACATTCAAAAGGTTAACTGTGTCTCTAATTACAGCATACAAAAGCTTAATGGTATTCTATAAGTTCATAGAATTATCTACTAACCTGTATTCTTCTAAAATTTTTTCACGGTCTGTCATTGGCTTAACAGATTCTTGTCTGGAACGTCTTGATACATGTGACAACTCCCTTGTCTGACTATGATGACGAGAGTCTCTAGTGGGTGATTGCTCCATTCTTCTGTCTCTGTGTCGCTTGCTCAGTCTTCCAGGAGACCGGAAAGGCCTTTGTGAATCACGAGACTCAGCTCGACTGTGACTTCTGAGATCCCTACTTCGAGACATGCTATGATATCTTTCATATTCACATCTTTTCCGCTCATACTCACGTCTTTCATCAAATCTTTGCCTGTAAGACTTTTCCCTGTCTCTGTGGCTAATGTGAGATGGACTACGACTGGGCCGCCTATCACGACCGTGACTCCGCCGCCTCTCAGACCTATGACGACTTGGACTAAGGCTGCGGGGCCTTTCGAATCTATGACGACTTGGACTGCTACTGCGCTGCCTGTCGTGCCTGTGCCGACTAGGGCTACGGTACTGCCTGTCATGCCTGTGACGACTTGGGCTACGGTACTGCCTGTCGTGCCGGTGACGACTTGGACTGCGACTGTACCTATGTTCATGGTATCTTTTTTCTCTTTCATGTTCTCTATCATAACTTTTCTTACGATCAGGAGAATAAATTTGTTTTGGTGATTGACGAGAGTATTCATCAATGGAATTCCTTCTATATCCTGATTTCGATTTTTCAGAACATATTGAGAGAGAATCTTTATATTCTTGAGAGGTGCTTGCTGTTGGATTCACGCTGGAATAGTCATTTGGCGCTACGAAAAATGGTGGCGGAACTGAGTGTACGTCTATTGGCACCATGGGATAAAGTGTGGTAGGCGGAGGTACATTCATAGGAGGAAAGGTTGCCATGGGGCAGTAGGGCGGCGGAGCGTAAGGTGGTGGTAGGTTGAATATCTGTGGAGGCGGCACACTCGGAGGTATTGGAACCGGTGGTGGCATGTTCAGCTGCGGCGGTGGAACACTGTAGCTAACTGGTGGTACGGACATTTTCGTTAACAAATTAACAACTATTTAAGTCGAACGTGTCTTATACAATTTAATTTCAATTAATATGTGCTTATATATATTTTGTGTTTCTGAAAACTATTAGAAATTAAGAGTTCCATATTGATTACAAAATAAGAAAGCTGATAAAAATTCGCCTAAGAGGAAATAAGATGACACGAACGTCCCGAACTACTAATACAATGCTTTCAATAAATTACAAAATACTCTGTGACTCTGTGCACAATAGAAGCAACACAACCATTAATTTTGGCTTTGACTTTGACGTTTATGTTTAATCAATACTTATTTTTTTTTATGGAATGTTTTTGGCTTAGATACCAAGATTTTTAAGCCACGTCCAGCCACGGCAGCCAAATAACTTTACTCGAAAAAAGCCTTCTCAAACAATATTTTTCAGCCGGTGGTCTTATGGTCTGTTATTACGAAAGTACTATGGCATGGCCTGTATTGTCTGTGCGATAAAAGAACCGTCGTGGCGTAAAGTGAAAACAACATTAAAGATTTTAAGTAGCAACCCAACCCAGCCATCCGTCAAATGCCAAATGTCATATAATATTGACACCGGTTTATTTATTATGTTATTTTATTGTGATTTTTAATTGAAATCTTCAGAAATGTGATAAAAAATTTCACTGAGCTGCAGGGGAAATAATATTTAATATATTACAGTTTTTCCAAAGATAACAAATGGCAAATCACACCATTATTGATCAAAACAAAGTCACGAACTTGGGAAACATTGGTATGCTGTTTTTTTGGTACGTAACACTTTTATTTTAATGTTTTTAGACTTCCTAGGTAAACTCCTGTCCCTGTTATCTCCAAATATATATAAATTAAACGGAAATTCATTTAAACATGACGATATTTATTTATTTTGTTTTGGTCAATATTTTCTATGGCTAGTATAAAGAGTATTGATACTTTAAATTTATAATGCGTTTCGACTATATAACTTAGAATATTTCTTTTCAGGCTTGAGTACGGATACAGTAACTAAAATAAAAAAGGCCAAGTGCGAGTTGGACTCGCGCACTGAGGATTCTGTCCAAATTTACCTATGAAATCAATTCCCGAATTGAGTTATGAAGATTTTTCCGAATTACAAACAATTTTTTTTTTGTGGCGTATCTACAAATTTACAATTTTCAGATTTTTCCCTGTACTTGTTCTATGAGACCTTGATTTATGGCAAATTTCAGGATTTAATTCATTAAACCCCAAGCGAACGCAGGCGTTCGCGCACCTATTGTCTTTCAATTGTGTCTGTAATTTCCAAGATTGAAAGGTTAAGGTCAACGGGATTCACCCCATGAACTTTGATTCCCTTGATTATAGAAATATACGTTTTTTGCGACATAAACGGCCGTATCTTTTTTTTTCGTTAACTCAGAAGTCTGATTTTTTCACAACTTCAAAAGACCGCAGACTTGAGCGTATGGTTTTAATTTTAACTCGATACCTCCAAGCGTTAAATGGTCTTAACAGATAAACAGACGGACAACCAAGTGATCCCAAAGATCTTATATACGAGATGGTCCCTTACAGGCTAAATAGATTTTTTACGAAGCAACATTACAAATTCTGAAGTGTACTTTATTTTCATAGACATTAAGTTCATATTTTTCATAGATTAGCAAAAGGGAAAATGTACTGAGGAAGACAACGAGAAAGTGGTAGTGTGTTCCATTTTTACCTTTATATTTAACTAGGGTAAACATAAACTTGCTGTTAGCTACAATATTCCAGTCAGTGATAATAGACCGATCCCAGTCAAAGTGATAGAACCATTTTCGTTGGCACTGGGTAACCTACCTGGTGGAACCTACCTAGATAGGCAGTACAGCAGTTTCTTCACGTTATTTTCCTTTACCGGTTCGTGTTTGCATTTGAATGTTCATCATCATTACAATCGAAAGACGTCCACTGATAGACATAGGCCTCCCCCAGGTGTCGCCACAATTAACGGTTTGTTACTCATTACGCAAAAACTTATAAACGGATGAATTGAATGATAAACGTTGCAATAATATAGCTTATAACCTATATTTTTGCTAAGTTTCATCACGTGAGCAAGTTTCGTATGTATGGATGTGTCGCGCAAAAACTACTAGACAGAACTTAATCATAAACATTGCAATAATATAGCACATAAGCTATAACTTTGCAGTTTCATTAGGTGAGGAAATTCAGCCAATAGGATAATTTTTATTATAGGGTGAAGCCGCTGGAAGAAGCTAGTCTAACATAGTTTCAAAATATCAAGATTTAACAGTCGCACTATAATGACGTCACAATGTTGCTTACATAACAAAAACGATATTTATCTACAGCAGCGCCCTCAAATCCCACGACGGTTTACTTTCCGCACAGACTCTACCAAGGCCGATTTTAGAATCAGTGACATTTTTTACAGGTAACGAGAGGCGTTCAAAGATATATATGAACTTTTTACATCTGTGGCGACCATAGGATGTAGCCAAAGATCTAGTCCATCTATATCTCTAAAATATTATTATATAAAAATCAATGCCACTTTTCTTTGTAATTTTATAACTCAAGGACAGGCTCACCTATCCTGAAGTTGTACCATTAAAAAATAAATATTCAAGCAACAGTTTTGTTAGTTTTTTTAATGTATTCTTTGTTGTTTATTTGTTAGTTTAATAAGTGCAATTTAACGTAACAAAAAATGTACCATTTGATGTCACGCATCAGTCTATTTTCAATAAAGTAAAAATAAAAGAATAACATCAGTTTTATTCATCATCATCATCATTTCAGCCGATACACGTCCACTGTTGGACATCGAACGTTCCTGTGCGTCCCGCATCCATCGGTTTCCTGCTACCTTCACCAGGTCATCGGTCCACCTTGTAGGAGGCCTTCCAACACTGCGTCTTCCGGTAGGTACGCAGTCGCCACTCCAAAACCTTTCGGCCCCAACGGCCATCAGTTCTGCGAGCAATGTGCCCTGCCTATTGCCACTTAAGTTTGCAATTCTTTGTGCTATGTCGGCAACCTTAGTTTTCCTGCGGATATCAAATTTATTATTAACTAATTAATTTTTTCTTTCAGATACTGATAAAAAAATACCTAATGTGTGTGTACGTAAGAAGATCCGGCACCTATTAATTTATTCTTTTTGTGTTCGTAATTATCAGAATAGGGTTTGTCTGAAAGAAAAAATTAATTAGTTTATAATATAACTATTCTTTTATTTTTACTTTATTGAAAATAGATTGATGCGTGACATCAAATCGTACACTTTTTGTTACGTTACTGCACTTATTAACTAACTAATAAACAACAAACAATACGTTAAAAAAACAAACAAAACTGTTGCTTGAATATTTATTTTTTAATGGTACAACTTCAAGCCACTGTTGCCGAAGGTTCTCATTTCTTGGAAAACTATGACAAAACATAAAAAATAATATATTCTAGTAGTTAACGGTTAAGCCACATTATTATGTACGTGCAGCATTGCATGCGGCATTTATTATGGACCTACCTAAGGACTAAATTTAAAGACAGTAGACTATAATTTAAAATTAATATAATTCTCGAACGTACAATAATATCGATTGTTAAGCGTTTGAAGTGTACGCGCGTCGTTTTCAGAGATCGGTAACGAAGTGGTCACAGATAACTACATACTGAAGTGGTCCGAAGACACATGCCCCGCATGCCGCACCTCTTGCCGCTGCGCCACTCACCGCTTTCTGTATGTCACGACTCACGAGAGCAGCCGATGATTGCCGAGCGGCCAAAGGTGCCCGATCTACGGGGAAGATAAGATTACTTAGTAAAAAAAAAAAAATATTGTGCCTCCTCAGATAATTCTTACTTCATTAAACCCCAAGCAAACGCCGGCGTTCGCGCACCTATTGTCTTACTATTGTGTCTCTAATTAACACATAAAAGCTTTGCTTTTAATAATGTAAAACTTGAACAGTAGTCAACAAAATTGTATAAAATTGCATCACCCAGTCCGTCTTCTGAGTCGTTTATTAAGCCTCTTCTCTATGTATTTTTACAGGTAATTAATATATTTTACACCACCTGCTCGATAATGTCTTTTTATACGTCATACAAACCTCACTTAAAGCAAGTCATTCTATCCCTAGGGAGATAATGCAGTATGGCCGATCCCTAGGGAATAATGAGATTTGAATTTGGAGCATCAAAAATCGTCAACATTGTGAATTAAAATGTAGGCGCATCGAACAAGTTCACTCGAAATTCAAACCAAAGAGTATGTAATCACTATGATTCAAACTGGCCATTACCAAAAAAAAGAAAATAGAATAAAACGTGCGTACTGATTTTTTTTTTTTTGTATTTTTATGACCTGGTCACTTGGACCTTTAAGTCAATTCTTATTTTATTTTTCAAAAGACTGCACTATGTATCACATCACTTTTTATAAAGATTTAATTGTGTTCTTAATATATTTATAGAGCGGTTTGAAAGTGTTTTGGTCTTTTAAAAGGTGTCTAATTGGCGGCGGGCGGGCAGAATAATCACACTTAATGTTCACATCACTGAGTTCACTAGCCAACACTAATCTGTCAAGTAAAAAGTTTTGACAATCAAAAATAAGATGCTCAACGGTCCCTTCTTCGGATTCACAATAGGGGCATCTGCTACTTGCAATAATGCCAAGTCTAGCAAGGTGTGACGGTGCAGTATTATGGCCAAAGCGCAATCTATTAATCGTAGTGATAAAGTCTCGGCTGGCTTCCTTTAAATTATTGTACCACGGTTTATCAGGTAATGCTTCTTGAATATTGCCATACCACTTTCCTTTTATGTCTTGGTCTTTCTTCCACATTTCTAACCATAATTTACATATTTTTTCATTGATAGATTGCAGGAAATCAGTCATAGGAATGTCCATTGCATTTCTAACATCAACAGCATTATTACCTTCATATGCGATTTTATCAACTGCTTCATTACCAGAGATACCCCGGTGAGAAGGAACCCACAGGAAAGCAATTTTGATGTGCTTAAGGTAAAATTGATGAACTATTTCCTTGATAAAATACAGAATATAATTTGACTTAAATGAAACTGTAAGGTTAGTTAACGCTTTTATCAAACTCAGTGAATCCGATACTATCAAAAAATATTTACAATGGCTAATTTGGCGAATATGTAATAATGCCTGATATACCGCATATGCCTCTGCAGTGAATATAGTACTTAAATTATGCAGAACAAAGCTTCGAGAAACTTTTCCATGTGGATCATATATAGCAGCATGTACATAATCACTCCCCTTACTGCCATCAGTGTAAATAACATAATAATTCTGATTTTCCTCCAAAAATTGCAACATATCTAAATTATTATTTATGGGATTTTGCAATATCTTTACAGGATGTGAAATACATTGGTAAGAGAAGGAGTAGCATGGCCATGGGCACTGTTTTCTAATACCAGTTAAACTATCTTCTGTTTCTAATAATATTTTGGATAATGTTGGGGATTTGCCATTCAAGAGTTCCTCTCCTGTTGTTAGAGGCCCAGGAGTTCTATTTACAGAAGGTGCAATTTTATTTATTATTTTTCTATTATTAGCAGCAATTAATTTAAGACAGAATCTCTTTGCAAGTAAAATACGTCTCAAAGCTAGGGGCATAATTTTAGTCTCCACTTCCATGGCCCTTATGGGAGTAGAGCACATTGCACCAGAAATTGTTCTCAAAGCCCTGTTCTGCAATAGATCCAATTTATTTACATGAGTACTATTTATATAAACTAGAGAACTATAATCAAAATGGCTTCTAACAATACTTTTATACAAAATTGATAATATTTTTGGGTCTGCTCCCCATGAGACGCCTGCAAGGCATTTAATTACGTTTATACCTTTTAGAGCATTCTTTGATATGTATTTAATATGGTGTGCGTGTGGATTGAGTGTTCTTTTTTAAAAGTTCATTATATTTATACGAAATCAAGAAAGGATTTAGGAAATAATTGTGATAACTTCATGGTGAAGATAAAACAATTGTGAAATCGATGAGAAAAAAGTAGTGGACCTTTAACTGGAACACTCAATCCTTAGAACCTGAGTAAATACTACACTCTCGTATCTCAAAATACACTAGATATATGTTTAACATTTGTATGTGGTTTAATTGTGTTGCATTAGTGAAAACTATTCGAAAAAATTCAATTGATTTTAACGTTTAATTTGGAATTTACGAAGGTTTATTTAGAACACTCAATCCTCTTATGGTGCGGGACGAGTGTTCCTAAATTCTCAATTTTGGCTTAATAAAGTCTTAATATTCTTACTCTGTTTTACGTGTGTAACACAGAGTCAATTGTGAAACCAAAACCTGGGCGTAAAATATAATAGTTAAAGAGAAAATAGGAAAAGTCCAATCTTTTCAATGACCCGTATGAGTGTTCCATATTATAGCGTTTATTTACTTAACCCGAACTTGTATACAAATGAAAGCTACATCAGAAATTGAGAAAATTTTATCACTAAAGTTTCAAATGTTTTATATTTTGGAGAGTGTTTTATTTTAACAGTTATCAAGTTTAATGTATTTTTAAAGGAGAAAATTTTGTAGGGTGACATAATTTTGTCGGACTTTTTTTGACATTCAGTCAAACAGGAATCTATACCTATATATAAAAGGAGAAACTGACTGACTGACATAATAACGCACAACTGAAACCACTGGGTCTAGAAGCATGAAACTTTGCACAAGGCTTCCTTTTATGATATTGGCAAGCACTAAGAAGGGGTTGGAAATTAAATCTTCGAGAGGATAAAAAGGAAAAATTTTGATGTATACAAAATCTCATTCCGTGTGTATGAAACTTAGTAACCGAAGTAGTGATAAAGGTTGTCATTATATGTTTTCAGAACTACACCCAGTAGAACAATTTAGGGGGTTTATATTTCTATTTATCTATCAGTGCCTGGTTTCTGTAGTTTAGTCCTATATTGATCACAGTACGTTGACCATGGCGGCCTTCTTTTAGCGAGCTTTTTTCATCCAGCAAACCTTTCTCCAAATGATAAATTATGCCTCCCAGGTTTTTCAGGGCATCTGTAAGAGAATTCAGGGATTCTAGGCTTCGTATGCGTGTATCAGTGCCACCTTTGCTTCGAAACTTATTAATAGTTTGGCAAAATTACCCTCAAAGTACGGTTTAAGGAGAGTTTTTATAAAACGTTTTTATAAAAAAACGTTCTTGCAAACGAAGGCACTGACAAAGTGCTAGTCATCAAATAAATCTTTTACGAACCAAACTTTTTGCTAGAACAGTGCACAGACAGTTGTAGTTGATTTATGTATATTTTAATCTTGTCTTTTGCCTGACTGACAATGTGACATTACATTTAATTTTTCTGTAATTTATTTTGTTTAATATATTGCAAATTTAATGCAAGTATAAAATTTGCGACTTGCAAGTATAAAACAGAATTTGAATAAACCAAAAACGAGAATATGAATAGGAGAGGACGGAAACCGCAAATTGCAATTAGCATGCAAATAGATTTGTTCAAAAAATATCATGTGCATTTGCAGAAAAAAATCTAAAATACAATGATCTCCATTGACATATATATTACTAGCGTAAGGACCAGGCCAATCGCGCGATTAAATGGCACTAGCGTGCTGGCCCTAAAATTACAGTTTAGGGCCAACGCGACTCAGTTGACAGTGGTCCGTGTGCGGGAGTGAACGAATATTTGCTTGTCATAAAAATGCCTAGTTGTGTGGTAAAAGGCTGCAAAAATTATGATACAAAGGTTAAAAAGGAACATGGGATATCGTATCATCTGTAAGTAACATTACATTATTTTTTTTACCATTAAGTTATTAAATAAACACATTTTATAGCGATAAATAATTTACTATCGAATTCCATAATGGCAGCCATTGTGTGGCCGCTACTGAACGCGCGAAGTGCACGAAGTAAACTTGTACGGACGTAATTTTTATTTATTTCATTGTTGAACTTAGTGCTTGTAATTTTGAATTTTGGTATCTAATGTGTTTTATATTCAATAAGGGTAAAACAAAAACATTAAAAAAAAAAGCTTAGAATCGATACCTACCTAATTGAAACTGAATATTTTATTCTTAAATTGTTTTGAAAATGTAGTTTTATTTTCTTCACGCTAACTGAGATGACCGTTAAACTACTAGCTTTCGCCCGCGACTACTTCCGCGTGAATTTCGGTTATCGCGGTTGCAAGTGGATTAAAAATTGCTTACCTATATCCTTTCTTGGGGCTCAAGCTTAGTCCGTACCACATTTCATCGAAATCAGTTCTGTAGTTTAGCCATGAAAGCGCGGTAGACAGTTATTTTCGTATTTATAATCTAAGTAAAAGTATGGATGTAGGTATGGACAAATTTGCGATGACGAATTACGACTCAATTTTTTTTTTTTACAGATTTCCAAGTGATTCAACGCGTAAAGAGATTTGGAGTCGAATTATTAGGAAACAACGAAAGGAGCCTTATTTCAAGCCTCATAAAAATACAAGAGTATGCTCTGCTCATTTTTGTGACAATGATATTGAAATTTCAAAAGCTGGACTCCAGATGTTAAAAGGATCGGCAATACCACGATTTGAGATTAAGGTGTTGGCCTCACGCATTCCTATTTATCTATATATTTAATCCTATTTATCTATCTATTTATCTATATATATATTTATTTAAATTTCAAATAAAGCTGATTGAGACTCATTTAATTTGTTTTAATTATATTTTCATAGTGACCTGTAAAATATCATCGCAAAAAGGAAATCGTTATGTATGTACCTACCTATAACGGCATGCAATTGATTTAATTATACTGACTGCCAATATCTCTTTGAATGTCGTAATTAGAGACACAATAGAAAGACAATTACCTTATGTCGGACTGTGTAACTTAAGACATTCGAAAGGATATGCGAAAAAATGCATACGCGCGAACAAGGTTACGTCGAACACCTGTGCAGTGCGGCTGTCACGTAGTTCCTATGAGTTATCACAGATGTCGCTATTTTTGCTTGTATTAAGAAGGTTTTTAAGAAATGTTCTGATGGGCGCATCCTTCCTTTCGAAATCATTGATGATCTCATTTTCTCAATAATTTCTGAAGAAATTGATGCAGGAATGGTTCGTGTTATAATACGCACGGATGCTGCTCACCTCTACCCTTGGCTTGAACTTAGCTTGACACGGTTCCGTGTGTCTAGAGGTTACTCCAATCGAAATCTAAGTAATACTTACTATAGCATAAGAAATTACTGTTACAGCTTTTCTAATCTGTCTTGTAATAAAGTATTTATAAATACAACTTTTTCTTAATTTTACGTATTCATGGTTACCCTACACGATTTTCTCCCTTAGAAATATAATAATATTGATTACTGTTGAAATGAAACAGTCTCTAAACTAAAAAACGTGTTAAACTTTAGTGATAAAATTTTCTCAATTTCTGATGTAGCTTTCATTTGTATACAAGTTCGGGCTAAGTAAATAAACGCTAAAATATGGAACACTCATACGGGACATTGAAAAGATTGGATTTTCTCTATTTTCTCTTTAACTATTATGTTTTACGCCCAGGTTTTGGTTTCACAATTGACTCTGTGTTACACACGTAAAACAGAGTAAGAATATTAAGACTTTATAAAGCCAAAATTGCAGAATTTAGGAACACTCGTCCTGCACCATAAGAGGATTGAGTGTTCTAAATAAACCTTCGTAAATTCCAAATTAAACGTTAAAATCAATTGAATTTTTTCGAATAGTTTTCACTAATGCAACACAATTAAACCACATACAAATGTTAAACATATATCTAGTATATTTTGAGATACGAGAGTGTAGTATTTACTCAGGTTAGAGGATTGAGTGTTCCAGTTAAAGGTCCACTACTTTTTTCTCATCGATTTCACAATTGTTTTATCTTCACCATGAAGTTATCACAATTATTTCCTAAATCCTTTCTTGATTTCGTATAAATATAATGAACTTTTAAAAAAGAACACTCAATCCACACGCACACTTTAATATGTTCCTCAAAAGTTAATTTCTTATCTATGACAATACCTAAAAATTTCTTTGAATTTACTACTTTTATAGATTCTCTATTGTATACTACATTTAAGTTTGTGTTTTCATTTCCAAATATCATCGCACTGCTTTTTGAAGGATTAATTGATAAATGTAGCACATCATTATAATAATGAAATAGTTGAGACAAGGCTCTATTAATATTTTCAATTGCAATTTCTACATTATAATTACTACTGTACAAAACAATATCATCTGCAAACTGCAAAATATCTACATCACTATTTACAAATTTACAAATCTCACTTGTGTATATGTTGTATAGCAAAGGAGATAGTGTAGCACCCTGCATTGTACCCTTAGATGCACATTTTGGACCATGTAATGCATTATTGTGTCTTACGTAGAGTGTTCTTTTATTTAAAAAATTATATATCCATTTACATAGTTGACCAGGTACACCTAACCTAGACATAACTTGTGCAAGTATAGCCGGATCTAGACTGTCAAAAGCACCTTGAACATCTAAAAATACACAAACAGTGTGTAACTTTCTTTCCTTTGCATGTTTCAGGTCTGAAATTAAGGAAGTGAAGCTGTCTGCACAACTTCGCCCACGACGAAATCCATATTGTACATGTGGAATGATGCCATTAGATTCTATATACCAATCCAAACGATTTTTAATCATGTTTTCAAATAATTTACCTAGACATGAAGACAGTGATATTGGTCTATAAGAGCCGGCAAGCTCTGAAGGTTTATCTGGTTTGAGAATCGGAATGACACATTGTGTTTTCCATGATTGTGGAATACATTTACAATGCCAAAGTAAATTAAGGATATTAAGAAATATTTTTTGTGCAGACTCATCTAAATTTCTGATAATACTATAGGGGAAATCATCTAAACCAGGTGTTGTGTCTTTCCGGGATAACAAGCTCATTTTAAATTCGGACCATGTAAAAGGATCTAGCAAAAATTTAGAATTTAGATTATCATTATTTAATTCGAAAATATTGCCAAAACTATTAATGTCAATTAAATTGCTATTGTCGGACAATTTATCTAGAAATTGAGAAATAAACTCATCTTTATATGATTTATTGCCAACTCTTATACCTTTGAACATTTTAAGAAGATTCCAAATCTTACTTATAGGAGTAGTTCTATTAAAAGTGTTACATATGTTATCCCAACCTATTCTTTTTTGTTCCGATATGGTTCTTTTTTTAAGTGCATCTTTTCTTTTATATGCTAAATAGTTCTCCATGGTAGGTTCCCTTCTATAAAGTTTCAATGCATTGTAAGAGGCAATTACACTTTTTTCACAAATGCCATTCCACCAAGGAGCTGGAGGTCTGCTTTTGAAATCATTTGGTTTATTAAATTTAGGAATCGTCATATCTTTTAAAGTATTCAATCGAGAACAAAAATCATTGTAGGTTGAAATAGGATCATACAATTTTAGGACTAAATCATTAAATATTGTTTTGGAAATAGTTTTATACTTTTCCCAGTCTGCTTTTTTATATATAAACCTATCAACAGGAGGATTAATATGATATTTATCTATTTGTAATGAAATTTCTGTTATTGTTGGGTAGTGATAGCTGCCCATAGCGTCGTCATGCACAGACCACTCGCATATTGATGCGAGATTAGCACTAATAAAGCTAACATCAATTGCAGACGGATTTCGTCTCGGGTTGTTAACAGTTGTAAACCTACCGTCATTTAAAATACATAGATCCAAGTCATCTATGATATTAAATAAATCTTGACCTCTGCTCTTAGTGGATAGGCATCCAAATGCAATGTGGTGTGCATTAAAGTCACCACTGACAAAAATAGGCTTTGGAAGATCATTAATTATGTTACGTAGTCTATTGATCCGTATATGTCCACTAGGAGGGCAGTATACACAAAGAATAGTCAAGCTACCATGTACAGTAGATAAGGACAAAGCAACAGTTTGAATGTCTTCATAAAATCTAGTGTTTAAAACTTTGTATTTTAAATATGGTTTAATCAATATTGCTACACCATTATGAGTATTATTAGAATTTTTATTATAAATATTATAGCTAGGTATTCTGAAACTATTGTCTTTAAACCATGTTTCGTTAAGTAAGCAAATGTCAATGTTTTGTTTTTGTAAGAATTGAATCAATAAGGGTTTTTTACTATTAGCACTTTGAATATTATACTGAGCAATACGAAGCTTAGACAGTGTGTGTCTTGGATCCATTATTTTAGATTTTTAAGAAGTATTTCTTTAATACTATTTACGGTGGTAGGCGTATTATCTCCCTTATTTCCCAGTTCCACCAATGTCTGTACCAGGGCCATAAGTACATCATTGTTGGCAACTATTTGGGATTTGATGTCACTCTTAGGAGGGACATCTTTAGATTTATTTACACTTTGTACAGAATTATTTACAGATATAGGTTTATTTACAGATTTATGTACAGACTTATTTACCAATTTATTTACAGTGTCCATTGGTTTCATTTTTGGAGGTGGTAGAGGTGGAAATTGAGTATTTTCATTCATGTTTTGTTTTGTTGTTGTAGCACTTGCATATGTAATTTTATTTTTCTTTTCTAAAATTTTATTAATCTTAATTGGACATAATCTAGATATTGCCAGATGAGGCCCGCTGCAGTTGCAACAGCAGATCTCTGTTGGTCTATCACATTCTTTATATAAATGCTCACCTCCACAAATGGAACATCTTTGTTTGCCATTACATATCCTAGCAGAGTGGTTAAATTTAAAGCAGCGGAAACATTGCTGTAATGGGGCGACATATTCAAAAACTCGGTATGAAAACAAATCATATTGTACATTGTCTGGAAGTATATTTGATAGAAAAGTAATGCTAACTGTTTGTAGTGGTACCCGCTCTTGTCCTACTTTCTTTGTAAATCTTCTTACTGCTATTATTTCATAAATTGATGATAGTTTAGTGTAAAGTTCTTTGTTGGAAATGTTTGCTGGTACATATCTAATTATGCCTGTTTTTTCTATTTGCGCAGCCGGAATAAATGCTTTCAAGCCATGTTTATTAAGAAAAGCGCTGTTATTAATAAAGTTATTGGCCGTATTAAATTGTTTGAATATTACTGCTAGTTTATTTGCATTAATTCTCTGTATAGCCGTCACACCTTTTATTTCGCTAGAAAATATATGGTTGAGGTAGATAGGGCTCTTATTGCCTATTCTATCCTTATTATTAGTAGCTTCAATGAAGACTTTGAAGTCTACGTAATTAGCATTTTCCGGGTATAGTCTTTTGTAATCTGGTTTAATGTACGGTAAATCAAGCTCACCGCCGCCGCCATCCAAGTCCATGTTCTTTCCTCCGTCTCCGGCCTCAGACCGAAGACGTTTTGGGGTGGGGGGGTTGTCCCCACCCCCCTCGTTTCCCACCATTTATATAGCACACCTAGCACTGTTATTTTATTAAGTTTTTAAGTAAAAAATGCAAGTTTTTAAATAAAAAAGAATTTGAGATTTTTTTTCCGCGCGCTCTTTTTTGAAGTTCCCGCCAGAATCTCCCGTGCGTACTGACGACACGGGAGCATTATAGAAAATTTAAACTATAGAATCTTGGAGTAGTGAATTTTGTTTGTTTGATGAATTTGTAAATATAATACTTATATTTCTCTATTATATGATTTTATCGACCAAATTGTCTTTTAATTATCTCACAGATGGTGTAAAAAGTAGAGTATGCAACACGGGGATAAAGCTGTCTTTGTCTTGGGCGGCTTAAATTCCTCACTTCACTCAGGTTTCTTTATTAACTCCCTCGCAATGCTCGGGAGTTAATTTTATAAATCTCTCACTATCGTTCGGGATTAAAATCAGCAACCTTCGTTTCGTTCGGAATTCAACATGCTGCCCGCGACTTAAAGACACTGCTTTATCCCCTAGTCACATAAACTACTATTAATTCCCGCATGAAATTCAAAACGATGTTTGTTGTCAACCTACTACATAAATAATTTGTAAACAAAACAGAAAACTTACCTAAAAAATGAAATCCCACAACCAGGATTCCCATCACTATTACAAAACTTTACACAGCAACGTTTAACCATGTTGCACACTATAAACTTTACAAAATATTGTGAAAACTTGTAACAAATAGAAAGAAATACAACTTTAACCCTATGCAAACATCGGCCATATTGTTTATTGGTGTCAAATTGAAGCCTCCTGAGTGTGGCCCTTCATAATTTGAAAATTACTACGAATAGCTACTACATCTAAATGAAATCATCATTAAATACAAGAAGAATGTGTATAAAATTTCAAGAAGCATTATTTTGAAATATTTTTTTTTTGTTGCAGTTGATTTTATGTTGCACACCTATCAATATGCATGAACATGGACTATTTAACGATTACTTGAACAAGTTAAAAACCACCATCTGTTATTATTTTTTTTCTGATAGGAGGTGAGAAAGGGACACAGAGGATTTATCTCACTGTCTTGCTCGGGACCATTTTTCCCTTTTGTGTGTCAATAACACACGTGAACTTTACGATGATGACAATAAAGAACACTTTAGAGAGTGTAATATCCCTTCGTAGTCAATCTAGTCTAGCTACGATATATAAAATCTTTGATAAAATCTTTGCACTGAAGCGCACTTTGACAACCTCCTGTCCAGTGTAATAAATAGTAGAGGTCAGTGCCTTGGCGTGACGTATGGTCGGGATCACATATAAAATCTTTGGGATCACATGGTCGGGATGGATGGTGTGTAAGGGCCGGCGCTCACTGCATGGCACAGCAGGTCGCGCTACGGCATGCCGTGGCATCTCGCGGCATGCCGTGGCATCTCGTGGCATGCCGTGGCATCGTACTGAAAGCTCAGCCACTCTGGCTTCAATTCTCGGTCAGTGTGAGAGACAGAAAAACGCGTAGGTACGCAAGTGCGTCTTTTCCCTCCCTTGCCCCCGCGTTTCGACCGGACCACATTAACCGAAATGACCGCTGCGCAAGTTTAAACCATATTTCAACATAACTTAGCAATCATAATTTACTTGACACAAAGTGACACATTACGTCTCGTGAAATGCAATGGCGCACCGCGGCATGCCACAGTATGCCGCGGCGCGTCCCGTCATGCCACGGCATGCCACGATACGCCACGGCATGCCGCGGCCTGTCGCGGTTTCGAATTTAGTCTAGTCAAATTAGCAAAAAGATTGGACTTAATTCGTGTAGTTGTATTTTTTGTGGAATCATTATAAGACATGAATATAAGTCTTCTCTAAGTTTGTACCATTCCTGTTATGTACGGAACATCGTTTAATATTAGGTTTTAACATAAAAGTCCCAAAATTTAAAAAAATCATAAGTATTTAGTTGTGGTAAGTTTAGATATATGTAGATACCCCTTTGGTTTATAATTACTTTTCACGAAAAATAATAAATCATTATTTTTAATTTGCGGCTCAAGGGAAATTTAGCCAGTTGGTGCAAACTCATAATAAGCTTTTTAAAGCATCCTATACACTACACCCAGTTATTTTTGCATCCTTTTGCACCCCTAGGAAAACAGCATTTTACAATATTTGTAGATTGTACTTCGGGGCAAATTAGTGTAGTCATGGATTTTTTAATATATAATGTATTCTATATATAAAACATTCGCACGTATTAAAAATAAGAAATGCATAACTGGAAGTTTATGTAGACTTAACGTGAATACATACCGCGCCTCGTGGCGCTCGGAGGGCGAACGCGGTGTCGCGCGGCGCCCGCGCGGCGGGTCGAGAGTAGGTAAGTGCGTGCATGTATATGCGTTTAGATCATTTTTGTGGCAAGAAGCGATCCCTGCGCTATACAAATTAATAACTATAATTTCCTCTATTTTATTAGCTGTGTTGTGAAAAATGGATTATGAAGTGTATTGCATTGTTTGTCGTGACCTCCCGACCTGCCCCTGTATTAAGTATTTATTTAACAAGAAATTATGATAACCATATCAATTCTCTGTCGATTTTTATTTCTTTCTGTACCTCAAAAGAAAAAAACGGAATCCTTATAGAATCACTTTGTTGTTCGTCCGTCTGTCTGTCAAGTCCCTTTATCTCGGGAACAAGTGCAAGTATCAAGTTGAAATTTAAACCGAATACTCAAGACTGCGGTCCCTTAAAGCTGTGTAAAAATAAAAACTTCTAAGTTAACGAATAAAAAAGACACCGGCATTTACGTCGCAAAAAAATGTATATTTCGACACTCAAGGGAATCATAAAGGTACTTCCCGTTGACCTAGAACCCTGAAATTTGGCATGAAGCAACTCTTATAGCATAAGTATAGGAATAATTCATCATCATCATCATCATTTCAGCCGATAGACGTCCACTATTGGACATAGGCCTCCCCCAAGCGTCGCCACAGCGAACGATCATGTGCGTCCCGCATCCATCGGATTCCCGCTACCTTCACCAGGTCGTCAGTCCACCTTGTAGGAGGCCTTCCAACGCTGCGTTTTCCAGTACGCGGTCGCCACTCCAGAACCTTTTGGCCCCAAAGGCCATCTGTTCTGCGAGCAATGTGCCCTGCCCATTGCCACTTAAGTTTGGCGATTCTTTGTGCTATGTCGGCAACCTTGGTTCTCCTGTGGTCATTTCTGATTCAATCACGCAAGGAAAGCCGAGCATAGCCCTTTCCATTGCTCTTTGGGTGACTTTAAGCCTTTTGATGAGGCCCATTATAAGCGTTGACGTTTCGGGGTCAGTGTGGTTTGCTACGCAGACGACAAGCTGGTCCTAGCGCAGGGAGAGTCGTACCAGGCGGCGGTCGCTCTAGCGACACGCGGGGTTGCGATGGTCGTTGATCGGATCCAGGAGTTGGGACTCGAGGTGGCGCTTCACAAATCCGAGGCGATGTGTTTCCACGGTCGCCAGTCTCGGAGCGCGCCGCCATTGAGTTCCCAACTAACGGTAGGAGGAGTTCACATCGGTGTCGGGTCGACGATGAAGTACCTGGGACTCGTCCTCGACAGCCGGTGGAATTTCGTGGAGCATTTCCGACGTCTGGCTCCCAAACTCAACCGGGCTGGGGCTGCGCTCAAGCGGCTCCTGCCCAACCTTGGGGGTCCAGACGCCTCCTGCCGGAGGCTCTACGCGGGGATCGTTCGGTCCATGGCCCTCTACGGGGCGCCGGTGTGGGCGCCGTCGCTGAAAAAGCAACCGGCGGCCATACTGAACGCCTGCCAGAGGGTCATGGCGATAAGGATGGTGCGGGGATACTGCACGGTCTCCCGCGAAGCGGCGAGCCTTCTGGCTGGCCTACCACCGTGGGATCTGGAGGCAACAGTCCTTGCACACATGCACGATATGCGCGTGGAGATGCAACGCCGGGGTGAAAGTCCGCTGCCGCGACAGGTCACGGCATGGCGGACAGAGCTCCGGCGGGATCTCATGGTGAAATGGCGTCAACGACTATCGCAACCCAGTGCTGGGCACGCCACAATCATGGCGGTAAGTCCCCTCTTTGAGGCGTGGCTGGAAAGACCTCACGGCGTCCTTACCTTCCGCATGACACAGGTACTCACCGGACATGGTTCGTTCGGGAGATTCCTGCACTCGATTCATGCGGAAGTGACGCCCGGGTGTCGCCACTGTGCGGAACGCCCGGAGGACACGGTGGAACACACAGTCGAGGTGTGCCCTGCTTGGGCGGAGCATCGCCGTGCCCTCGTGGGGGCGATCGGCGGCGGAGACCTCTCGCGCCGGGCCTTGGTTGAGGCCATGGTCCGGAGCGAGGAGGAGTGGCAGGCAATCGCCGACTTCTGCGAAGCAGTAATGCTCGCAAAGGAGGAGGCCGAACGCATAAGGCAACGGCGTTATCGCCGCCGCCGTCGCCGGGATTCTGATCCCGATTTCCGGCCAACGTAGACGCGGGCTTGCGGACAGTGAGCAATGGGTAGCTCGCTGTCCGGCCGTCCGGTAACTGTCCGGACCAAGCCCAAGTCGTCGACGGCGCGCACTGTTCCCGCGCGCCTCAAGGAGTTGTCAGCAACAGCAGGGACCCAGCCGGGTCGAAGCCTACTGGGGCCAGGGTTATCCGAAAGGGCGCTCGAGCACCGGTGTGAAGGCTAGAAGGAACGGGGTGGGTCTTTTAGTCAGTAAGAGTCTGACACTATCTCCCGCTCCGCCCAAGGGCGGGGGATGTCAATGCATGATTTTTTCCCACCATAAAAAAAAAAAAAAAAGCGTTCACGTTTCGGATCCATATGTCATCACTGGCAACACACACTGGTCATAGACTTTCGTCTTGAGACACTGTGGTATGTTGGATGAGAAGATACCGCGTAGCTTCCCGAACGCTGGCCAGCCGAGTCGGATTCGACGGTTGACCTCTTTCTCGAAATTAGATCTACCCAACTGGACTGTCTGCCCGAGGTAGATGTAATTGTCCACAACTTCGAGTATAGAGTCTCCGATCTTGATAGGAGTGGGTGCTACATGGTTGTTTGTTTATCATGACTTTAGTTTTGTCTATGTTCATTTTAAGACCCACTCTTTCGGAAGCTCTACTGAGGTCATTGAGCATTGTACTGAGCTCTTCTGTAGTCTCAGCCATGACTACTATGTCGTCGGCAAACCGAAGGTTAGTGATGTACTCGCCATTGACATTAATGCCTAGTCCACTCCAGTTCAGAACCTTGAAGACATCCTCCATTGCGGCCGTGAACAGTTTCGGAGAAATGACGTCGCCCTGCCTCACACCTCGCTCCAGGAGGATAGGTCTGGTCCTGAAGTTGGACTGACATAGTGGCGTTTTCGTACAAACACTACAGCACCTCGATGTACCGATAGTCAATCTGGCACCGTAGGAGAGACTGCAGTACAGCCCAAGTCTCGATCGAATCAAAGGCTTTCTCGTAGTCCACAAACGCTAGGCAGAGAGGCAGATTATACTCCTCGGTCTTCTGTATAACCTGTCGTAGCGTATGTATGTGGTCCACGGTGCTGAAGCCTTTTCGGAATCCGGCTTGTTGGGAGGCTGGAAGTCGTCCAACCTGCGCGCAAGGCGATTCGTGATGACTCTGGAAAACAGCTTGTAGACATGGCTCAGAATTGAGATGGGCCTATAATTCTTGAGTAGGGCCTTGTCGCCCTTCTTAAAGAACAGTACCACCACGCTTCCGCTCCATGCCTGTGGCGTTTTTCCCTCGAGTATGACGGAATCAAACAGCTTCTGAAGGGCCTTGAGGATCGGTTTTCCACCCGCCTTCAGAAGTTCGGCCGTAATTCCGTCGTCACCCGGCGCCTTATTGTTATTAAGCTGCTTCAGACCCATCCTAATCTCGTACAGGCTAACGTCCGGGATATCTTCGGTATAGTGTCGGCTCAATCTAGATCTTGGGTCGTTTGCTAGATTTGCAGTGGGTTTAGTGATTGACGTGTACAACTGTCCATAGAAAGCCTCGATCGCTCCTAGAAGCTCTGGTTTGGCGGATATGACTCTGCCATCTTCGGTCTTCAGTTTCGTGAGCTGGCTTTGCCCAATAAACAGTAGCCTGATTCACGTAAAATCAAACAAGCCAATGTCGTTGAAGTTTTATAGTCGTTCGATCGAAATTCTATCCAAAAGCGGTATTCACGATCTATCGACTTATTTCCAGTTACATTAATAAGTATTCTACCAGGATATTGTAATACAGATTTTTGGAACGAAGTTCCATAACGCGCGTTGTGAAAGGGGGCTAGACGGAAAAAATTCTCACGAAAAATTGTACCTACCGACACTTTTACTGTCAAAATGAAAATCCAAGATGGCGGCTGCAAGAAATTATCAACTTTTTCGTTATGGGTGTCTTTTTCATGGTTTTCGAGGGTGTCGAAACCGATAGTACTGTCAAAATATAAATCCAAGATGGCGGTTGCAAGAAATTATCAAATTTTCCGTCATGGGTGTCGTTTTCATGGTTTTCGAGGGTGTCGAAACCGATAGTACTGTCAAAATGTAAATCCAAGATGGCGGCTGCAAGAAATTATTAACTTTTCCGTCATGGGTGTCGTTTTCATGGTTTTCGAGGGTGTTGAAACTGATAGTACTGTCAAAATATAAATTCAAGATGGCGGCTGCCAGAAATTATCAAATTTTCCGTCATGGGTGTCGTTTTCATGGTTTTCGAGGGTGTCGAAACCGATAGTACTGTCAAAATGTAAATCCAAGATGGCGGCTGCAAGAAATTATTAACTTTTCCGTCATGGGTGTCGTTTTCATGGTTTTCGAGGGTGTTGAAACTGATAGTACTGTCAAAATATAAATTCAAGATGGCGGCTGCCAGAAATTATCAAATTTTCCGTCATGGGTGTCGTTTTCATGGTTTTCGAGGGTGTTGAAACCGATAGTACTGTCAAAATATAAATCCAATATGGCGGCTGCAAGAAATTATTAAATTTTCCGTCATGGGTGTCGTTTTCATGGTTTTCGAGGATGTCGAAACCGATAGTACTGTCAAAATATAAATCCAAGATGGCGGCTGCAAGAAATTATTAACTTTTCCGTCATGGGTGTCGTCTTCATGGTTTTCGAGGGTGTCAAAACCGATAGTACTGTCAAAATATAAATCCAAGATGGCGGCTGCAAGAAATTATTAAATTTTCCGTCATGGGTGTCGTTTTCATGGTTTTCGAGGGTGTCGAAACCGATAGTACTGTCAAAATATAAATCCAATATGGCGGCTGCAAGAAATTATTAACTTTTCCGTCATGGGTGTCGTCTTCATGGTTTTCGAGGGTGTCAAAACCGATAGTACTGTCAAAATATAAATCCAAGATGGCGGCTGCCAGAAATTATCAAATTTTCCGTCATGGGTGTCGTTTTCATGGTTTTCGAGGGTGTTGAAACCGATAGTACTGTCAAAATATAAATCCAATATGGCGGCTGCAAGAAATTATTAAATTTTCCGTCATGGGTGTCGTTTTCATGGTTTTCGAGGATGTCGAAACCGATAGTACTGTCAAAATATAAATCCAAGATGGCGGCTGCAAGAAATTATTAACTTTTCCGTCATGGGTGTCGTCTTCATGGTTTTCGAGGGTGTCAAAACCGATAGTACTGTCAAAATATAAATCCAAGATGGCGGCTGCAAGAAATTATTAAATTTTCTGTCATGGGTGTCGTTTTCATGGTTTTCGAGGGTGTCGAAACCGATAGTACTGTCAAAATATAAATCCAAGATGGCGGCTGCAAGAAATGATTAAATTATTCGTCATGGGTGTCGTTTTCATGGTTTTCGAGGGTGTCGAAACCGATAGTACTGTCAAAATGTAAATCCAAGATGGCGGCTGCAAGAAATTATTAACTTTTCCGTCATGGGTGTCGTTTTCATGGTTTTCGAGGGTGTCGAAACCGATAGTACTGTAAAAATATAAATCCAAGATGGCGGCTGCAAGAAATTATCAAATTTTCCGTCATGGGTGTCGTTTTCATGGTTTTCGAGGGTGTCGAAACCGATAGTACTGTCAAAATGTAAATCCAAGATGGCGGCTGCAAGAAATTATTAACTTTTCCGTCATGGGTGTCGTTTTCATGGTTTTCGAGGGTGTTGAAACCGATAGTACTGTCAAAATATAAATCCAATATGGCGGCTGCAAGAAATTATTAAATTTTCCGTCATGGGTGTCGTTTTCATGGTTTTCGAGGATGTCGAAAGCGATAGTACTGTCAAAATATAAATCCAAGATGGCGGCTGCAAGAAATTATTAACTTTTCCGTCATGGGTGTCGTCTTCATGGTTTTCGAGGGTGTCAAAACCGATAGTACTGTCAAAATATAAATCCAAGATGGCGGCTGCAAGAAATTATTAAATTTTCCGTCATGGGTGTCGTTTTCATGGTTTTCGAGGGTGTCGAAACCGATAGTACTGTCAAAATATAAATCCAAGATGGCGGCTGCAAGAAATGATAAAATTTTTCGTCATGGGTGTCGTTTTCATGGTTTTCGAGGGTGTCGAAACCGATAGTACTGTCAAAATATAAATACAAGATGGCGGCTGCAAGAAATGATCAAATTTTTCATCATGGGTGTCGTTTTCATGGTTTTCGAGGGTGTTGAAACCGATAGTATTGTCAAAATGTAAATCCAAGATGGCGGCTGCAAGAAATTATCAACTTTTTCGTCATGGGTGTCGTTTTCGTGGTTTTCAAGGGTGTTGAAACCGATAGTAATGTCAAAATGTAAATCCAAGACGGCGGCTGCAAGAAATTATCAACTTTTTCGATATGGGTGTCTTTTTCATGTTTTTCGAGGATGTTGAAACCGATAGTACTGTCAAAATATAAATCCAAGATAGCGGCTGCAAGAAATTATTAAATTTTCCGTCATGGGTGTCGTTTTCATGGTTTTCAAGGGTGTTGAAACCGATAGTATTGTCAAATTGTAAATCCAAGATGGCGGCTGCAAGAAATTATCAACTTTTTCGTCATGGGTGTCGTTTTCGTGGTTTTCGAGGGTGTTGAAACCGATTGTACTGTCAAAATGTAAATCCAAGATGGCGGCTGCAATAAATTATCAACTTTTTCGTCATGGGTGTCGTTTTTGTGGTTTTCGAGGGTGTTTATTTATTTATTTATTTATTTCCATTACAGGTACTCTCTGCACTAACAGTCGAAACCAATACGTGCAGAGAGTCATTATTAAGTTACAATAAAACAAAAAATAAAAATAAGAATAAAATAAATCACTTAATCATTATCATTATCATTAACATTATCATCCTCATTAAAATTATCATTATAGTAAAGGTCCAAAAGTTAATATTTAAAAATTAAAATAAAAAACAATTTAAAAACAATAGGTATTACAAATAATAAAAACAAAACAACAACAAAAAGATACAAAAAGAAATAATCATAAATAACAATAGTAATATAACATGAATAAGAGGTCGAATCAACCTCCAAAGCATTCTTTGCACTTTTTTAAAAACAATCGTACACAAGAGTGGAACATGTCTACATCGGGATGCTGAGCAGTCAGTGTGTTGAGTAGTGTCACTGCCCGATTTGTTGCCGCATATTGCGCGGTACGAGTCCGAACCCTGGGCGTAGCTAGCAGAGGGCGCGAGCGCAGTCGCGTGTATTGAGGCGGCGCGGATAGACCACAGCGTGACAGAGCCGAAGGATTGTCAATTTTACCGTTAAATAGCAAAAAGTAATGCACAAGGAGCGCACATTTACGTCTCAGCTCGAGGGTATCAATACCCACCATTCCTGAGACGAAAAGAGAGGGATACAAGTAGGGATAATACCCGTACATTTTCATGTAAAGGTACCGACAGAACTTACGCTGTACTCGCTCTAACAAAAGATTGTACTTTGTTTCGTGCGGATCCCATACAATCGAATTAAACTCAAGTTTACTACGAACAAACGCGAAATAAATGGCAACAATTGCATGTTTGCTAGTGAACCGAGCCGACTGTCTCATGACAAACCCTAGGGATTGGTGCGCTCGCTTGCATACACCGGTTATGTGGTCATTGAAGGTCAGCTCGGTGTCCAACGTGACACCAAGATCGCGGATTGTTGTGACGCGCTCAAGCGGAGTGTCCGATACGTTGTACGTATACACGTACGGCGAGCGACAGCGAATGTGATAGCCTTACATTTGGACTTATTAAATTCTAGGCGGTTGCGGTTGCCCCAGGCTACCACATTATCGATATCTCGCTGAAGCGCATCACAGTCAGCCGCTGTCCCTATACCCATGAAGATCTTCAGATCGTCAGCAAACATCAGACACTTCGCCGTCTCAATAACCTCCGGCAAGTCATTGACCATGATTAGGAATTGGGTTGGGCCAAAAGTGCATCCTTGACTCACACCCGACTGAGTTTCATAAGTTTCAGACCGATAACCATTAAGTTGGACATACTGCCTACGATTATCGAAGTAACTACAAAATAATTTTAGTAGTTGGGGCGTAAATCCTAAGGCCGAAAACTTCTGTAAAAGTACGTCATTATGGACACGGTCAAAAGCTTTTTTAAAATCAAAATAAGCTGCATCTACCTGCTTATTATTATCCATTTCGGTAACAGCGTAATCTACAAAATTAACGAGGTCCGTTGCCGTTGACCTACCAGCCCTGAAACCATGCTGACAGTCGCTAAGTTGCGTACTAATTTGTCTCGATATGTGCCGGTTCAATATCGATTCGAATAACTTGCCGAAAGCCGAGAGGACTGCGATAGGCCTGTAATTAGTGATGTCCGACTTTGAGCCATCCTTATGTATGGGAGTCACACGAGAAAGTTTCCAAAGCGAAGGATAAGTAGCGCTTTTAACAGCAAGATTGAAAATAAATAATAAAGGCAGCTTAAAAATTTCAATGCAGTCCTTCACAATAAACGGGGGAATACCGTCCGGCCCAATGGACGACTGGGGCTTTAAGCGCTTGACTGCCAGAAACAAATCATGGCTGCTTATGCCGTCTAAAGCGACACGGTGTGATGACACAACGAGCCCCTCGCGCTCAGCGATTTCATGCGATAGTACGGGCTTGTCAGTTAGAAATACCGATTTAAAATAACTTGCGAAAGCATTTACAGCTTCCAAACCGGTCACCGTCATGCCATCATATTCGTACTCCCGGCAGTTTTGTCTGGTTGAGCGCTGCTCCCTAACAAAGGACCAGAAAGCCTTCGGATCCCTTCTTATATCCGTCTCTGCCCGTCTGATGTAATTATCATAGGCAAGCTTAATTAAAGTTTTAACCTGTTGCCTATAATATTTAAACATAGATTTATAATATTCGTTAGTTACGTCTGTTTTAGATTTTTTCAGGTAGGTGTACTTTACCTGTATATTTTTAATTATGTCTGGAGTGTACCATGTTGAGTACTGGTACCTCGAGCTCAGCCTCCTTTGTTTTTTCACTGGAACGTGACATCGCAAGCAATCATATATTTTTTTATAAAAGACATCTACAGCCCCGTCAACGTCATTTGTTGCTAGAACCTCATCCCAAGTCAACCCTGCAATTGTTTGGTAAAGCTGTGCAAAGTCAGCTTTCCCAAAGTTCCACTGCGGTGGTAAGTCATGCGACGTCGGCGCGCAGGCTGGCGGCTCGGGCGCCGCGGGCGCACGCGCCGCCGGCCGCGGCACACTGAGCGTCACACCGAGCGCCGGGTGGTGCGCATCCTCCGGCACTAACGGCTC
Source organism: Mythimna ferrago (assembly GCA_910589285.2). Classification (NCBI taxonomy): domain Eukaryota; kingdom Metazoa; phylum Arthropoda; class Insecta; order Lepidoptera; family Noctuidae; genus Mythimna; species Mythimna ferrago. The sequence goes on along the minus strand of OU342673.1, from coordinate 17,943,049 downwards.
CGTATCCCCTCTCACTAGCAAAAACTCACCACCCAGACTGCTCAGAACTAGATCTAGCATGTTACCGTACTTATTTTTTATTGTATTATATTGTGTCAATTTACAGAATGCAACTAAGTGAGCAAACTCCATCTTGACGTGTTGATTGCAAGAATTCATATTAAAATCGCCTAATATTATTATGTCAGTGTCGGGATACTTTCGAACTAGATTTTCCAGTACCATAAACGTATTTAGGTAATTAACTGCATTAGAACTAGGGGGAATGTACACAACGCATATCAATATTTTTTTGTATTTTAACCAAACCAATGCCATCACCATTTCAATATCATCTGTATAACCAACAATGTCGACAATTTGTTTGACGGTGTACTCGCTACGAACTGCCAATAACACCCCTCCCCAACCAGTGTCATTGGCACGGTCTCTTCTTATAATATTATAACCATCAGGAAATAATTCCGCATCGTTCACACTGCTCATTAAAAAAGTTTCCGTGAGCGCGAAGATGTCAGCTGATTCGTTCAATATTGCTAGCTTGCATGTATCTAATTTAGAACGTAATCCTCTTACGTTCTGATAAAAAATATTATATAGTTATTTTAGGTTTCTGGGGTTTTGTTAATTTGCTTACGAAACCCACTGCGCCATGGTTTTATACAAACATCCTCCACCCAGTTCTCCGGAGACATATACATATCAACATGCTTGGTGGGTACGGTTAGCTTAAAAGAAGCATAATCGCCTCGCGGTTTCAAAGCCTCAGCAGAACAGATATCCTCAGCACATATTGTTTTCAGATGTGCGGTCACTTGATCAACCGTGGTACCGATTTTAACATAATATAAATGCAGGTACGATTTACGCTCGGCAGCAAGCAGCGACGATGACTCAGTAACGGCTGTACCTCGAATAACATTCTCGAGCAAACGTCGATTACGGCGGTGTCTCACCTCGATCCAGTCGTTAGCATTTTGGTCCGCAGTGTCGTCATTTGTACTCGGCGCCGGCGCATTGGTAGATGCGCTCTCGATGACAGTGAGTTGCGGCGGCGATGGCGCACTCGGAGTAGGGGTTACTCTTGATGATGTCACCGCACGACCAGCGGTAGTAGGAACGGGCTTGGCAGTCCGCTTCCGAGCGTTCGCGGAGATGGCCGATGCGGCCCGAATGTGAGCTTCGCGTCCGTTTGCCGTATCCAAAATCGGAGTACCCTCGGTGATGTTTTGTTTCGAATGCACTGATTCTTTGTTTGAACCAATTAGTTTTTTAATTAGCAGATTTTGCTCACTTAACACCTTTTCCATCGAGTTAACTTTGCTCTGTAGTGAAAGCACGGTTTTCGTCAACTCGCGGATAGCAGTTTCGGCACTTTTTTCTGACATTTTGTATTTTTAAAATGAAAAAACACAGGAGCAAAAATGTATACACTCAAGAGCGAGAGAGATGATTTTTGTGTTGAAACCGATTGTACTGTCAAAATGTAAATCTAAGATGGCCGCTGCAATAAATTATCAACTTTTTCGATTTGGGTGTCTTTTTCATGGTTTTCGAGGTTGTTGAAGCCGACAGTGCTGTCAAAATGTAAATCTAAGATGGCGGCTGTCAGAAATTATCAACTTTTTCGTCATGAGTGTCTTTTTCATGGTTTCGAAGATGTTGAAATAGTGCTGTCAAAATGTACATAAAATGGGATAGTATTTTTTAGTTATCTTGTATTGGCTAGACGGAAAAAATTCTCACGAAAAGTTGTAACGATACTTTTTGCTATAGTAAGCTATTGTAAGCCGTGCGGCGTATGCATGTTTCTCTGTCTGTCTCTCTCTCTCTCTCTCTTATAGAAAGCAAGCCAGAACGGAACTTCGTTCCATCCGGGTGTCCCTTGACACCTCAGTAGTTTTTTTTTTTTTAATCGACGAATTTCATTCGACTTTAAAATCGGTGTCGTTCAAACTCAATTGATGGATGTGAATACGGAAATGGTCTAAACGACTAAATCGCTACGATATCGTAACGGTTTTCATTACGTGAATCGGGCTGCTTATCTCTTGCAAACACCTTGGAATCCTTATTTCGCTCAATCGCGTCTTTAATTTTTCCCGTATTATAGTGACGGAGATCGCGTTTCAAGGACTTAGAGATCCGTTTATTGAGCTGCCGATATGTGTACGAATCGTCTGAAGACTGCTAAATCATCTCACGCCTCTCTTTCATAAGCTGGAGAGTTTGATCGGTGACCCTCTTGCTCTTATTTGTACGAGTCTTAAAGAGTTTAGACCCGACCGTATGGACAGCTTCCACGAACCCATCGTTGTATTCGTCCACGGAGCTTCCTAGGCATTCGAAACGATTTTGAAGTTCAAGCTGAAAGCTTTCGGAGTTATGGATTTAGATCTGTGCAGGACGGAGCGTAGACTTCATCAGTCGAGATCTTTCAAGCTTGACATTGATATTCAATGTGCCTTTTACCATGCGGTGATCACTTCCGGTTTTCACCCTATTGATCACGGAGATATCATTGAATATTTGCTTCTTCGTCGACATGATGAAGTCAATCTCATTTTTAGTTGCACCATCAGGGCTTTGCCAAGTCCACTTCCTGTGCTCACGCTTGCTGAAGAAGTAGTTCATCATGTAGAGGTTGCTGAAGGACATAACATCCCTGAAAGCAAGCCTGGCCGAGGTACAATCGAAGTTGGAGGTGACCAATACCACCGTAGGTGTATTACGTGTCGAAGTAGAGTTGTTGCGCAACGCTGTTTCGGAAAGTAGGGCGCCTAACAACTCCAGCGTGAACATTCGTCGCGGGGCACATAATGCATCCATCGGCAATTTTAAGTCGGCGAGTCGCAATGCGTCACCCGCTGCTGATAATGCTTGCGTTGCATCTTGCTCCGCCGCTGCCGTGGCTGTATCGTCACCGGTCGAAGTAGTGACGCATGTAGGTACGTCGACCCCTAAACGTGCCTATTCCGCTGTAGCCGCAAACAAACCTGCTGTGTCTAAAACAACGCAACAAGCAGGTAAAACGAAAGGGGGCAAGCAGAGCGATGAGGATGGCTTCACAAAGGTAGAGAAGAAGAAGAGCAAGAAGCCTACTTGTCAGAACCAGTGCGGTACCGCGCTGGCAGGACCAAACATGCTGCTGCGTCCAGCAGTGCCCACGACGCAGCTGTACGTTTCGAGGCTACATCACACCACGAAGGTTGAGGAGATCGTGGAGTATGTTCGAGTCAAGACGAACTGGACTTTGAGAGTTGAGCAGCTGGAGCCGCGCTATAACACCAATTTTAAGTCGTTTGTGGTGCGGGTGCCGACTCATCATTTGGACACCTTCCTCAAAGGAGAGTTTTGGGCGAAGGGTGTCGTGTATCGACGATTTCGTGGAAGGATACCAACCTCGCAGCGGAACACGACGCCGTCACTTCGTGTGCAGTAGTTTATGATTAGTTATATTATCTCTTTATGTATTAGTTTATTATTTTGTAAGATTATTTTTGTATTTTATCTATGGGCCTTAGATGCCTGATAATAAAGAATTATTATTATTATTCCATTAATTTATTATTATATACATATTTATCATATTTTTAAATATTTCTTCAAAAATTAACATAAAAAAAAAAACATTTAAAAATATAAAAAATAGTAGCCCACCGGCATCGGGAACAGGGTCCAAGCTGCCGGCGGTCAGGGCTCCTGAGAGAGGAACCTCCGGACAATACGCGCCGTGTCTAAGAGTACTGCCTTCTGGATCAAGCCCTTGATCCAACTGCCTAACGAGAGCCTCCGCAGATGTTGGTCGAGGCTCTTGGCTATTAAGCCATTGGCCGTCACGACTATCGGCACAATGATTGCTCTAACTCTACTTCCCACATGTTGACAACCTCGCGAGCCAAGTCAAGATATTTAGTTTGTTTATCTTTCTCAGCTTTCACGAGGTTCTCGTCATGAGGGACCGCTATATCAACAATCATTGTGCGACGCTCTAGTCGATCTATCACCACTATGTCAGGCTTATTGGCAACAATAGTCCTGTCAGTGATGATAGATCGGTCCCAATACAATGTGACGCTGCCATTCTCGAGAACTGGGTCGGGCACATACCTATAGTACGGTACTTCTGATTCAACAAGATTGTATTTAAGAGCAAGTTGCTGATGGATTATCCTGGCTACAAGGTTGTGTCTGTGCAAATAGTCTCCGTTAGCTAAATGAGAACACCCAGAAATAATGTGTCGGATTGATTCCCCAGGCCGGTGGCATGCCCGACAGATGTCAACCGTACCGTCCTTCACAATATATTTCCGGTAGTTGTTCGTCATCATAACTTCGTCCATAATTGCAAAGACAAAACCTTCGGTTTCTCCAAAGAGATCACCAAAGCGTAGCCAGGAGACGGACGCTAAAAGATCTACATCGGGCCCATGTAAGGCCCGGTAAAAGCGCCCGTGAAGCTCCTTGCCCTTCCATACTTCCTTGCGTTCATTATTATCCATTACTATAGGTTTGCGCCAGTTCTCGTTGGCCAAGGAGAGCGGGGTGAGGCCTTTGTCCACCGCCACTACATCTCGGTGCATCCCCACGTCGGTTTCCAGGAAGTATTCCCTGAGACTGCATACCTCACGGTTGTGCAGGGTCTTGGCATTTAAGAAGCCACGACCCCCACACTTCCGCGGGATATACAGCCTCATCACCGATGATCGTGGGTGATGCATCCGATTTGCGGTAAGCAGAGTGCGGACCCTCCTATCCAGGGCGTCGAGTTCCGTCTGAGTCCATTTGAGTATGCCGAAAGAGTACATCAAAACCGGCATGACCCAACCGTTGAAGGCGCGCACCTTGTTCCCGCCCGATAAAAGACTTTTCAGTACTTTATTCAGGCGGCCAAAGAAACGCTCCCTCAACGATTGTTTCACGTCAGCAGCATTGATGCCCAACGCTTCCGACATACCCAAATACTTGTAAGTTTCGGTTGAGCTGAGGGATCTAAGGTGTATGGAATCCGAGAGTTGGGTCCCCACGGATTCCATAATCTCCCCTCGCTTTACATGCATGACTGCACATTTGTCCAAACCAAATTCCATCCTGATGGCACTACTGAAGGTTTCAGTTACCTTCAGTAGCTCCATCAGTTGCAAGTTGTTGGAAGCAAAAAGTTTCAGATCATCCATGTAAAGAAGGTGAGATATGACCTGACCCTCTCTTCTCAACCGGTAGCCTAAACCCGAACCCTCCAGCAGTGTGCTGAGAGGGTTCAAAGCTGGGCAAAACCACAGTGGACTCAGACTGTCACCCTGGAATATGCCACGCTCGATCCTTAACGGTTCGCTGTTCTCCGAAACCCGTTGACACCCTGGATAGTGAAGGACCGTCTTCCACTGCCCCATACATGACATCAGAAAGGTGCGCAGAGTTACATCAATTTTATATAGCTCCAGCACCCTCATGAGCCATGTATGCGGCACCGAATCATAGGCCTTCTTGTAATCTATCCAACATGTCGACAGATCTCTTCAAGAACGACGAACCTGTTGGCTAATGGCAACATCAATGAGGAGCAGCTCCTTAGTACCACGGGACCCGTTCCTACATCCATTCTGAGAAGCAGACATGATGGAATTTGTCTCAATATGACTATTAATTTTAGCTCTCAGGATGGATGTAAGAACTTTATAGACCGTCGGCAAACACGTAATCGGTCTATAATTTTTGGGTTCCGAAGTACTACCCGATTTATGGAGCAGGTGGGTTATTCCTGTCGTCAGGAACTGGGGCAGCGACCCTGACTCTAAGGCAGATTGGAATTGGGACGCCAAGCGAGCGTGCGAACTTTTAAACCATTTAAGCCAAAAGTTGTGCAGCCCGTCCGGCCCTGGAGATTTCCAATTTGGTAACGGACGGACTGCACGAGCTACATCTTGGGGGCTGATGGTAATTGCCCCCATTTCTGGTATAAGTTCGCACTCTCGCTCGACCTCCCGAGTCCAATCACCCTCAGTGTGACTGACAGGCACCGACCAAATGCTGCGCCAAAATGAATACATGGCATCATCATCCGGTAGGCACGTATCAATCACACTTTGGTCCAGTCGCTCCCAAGCCCTGTAAACCCACCTTTCATTGCTTTGGAACGCGCGATTCTGGATGTACCGCTCCACTCGCCGCTTGTACCGCCGTATACGGTTTGCCCATGCATAGACTTTCTGCCTCAGGAAGTCGATACGCTCTGTGATACGGGGTAGATAATCTCGAGGACTAATATCTGTCCCCGAGAACGCCCGCCTCACAAAGCGCATCACTCTAGGGCGAGTGTTGCCCTCCCTGAAGCAGATAGGTTTGCCGATGAGCGCTCTAGCCTCACCGATACGACGCTCGATCCTGCAGTGCCAAGCTGGTTTAGCTGGTCGTGTAGCTCTGTCACTATTTGGGATTTTGACTTGAGCTACACGACACGCCGCTGCAGCCGCACAGTATAAGATCGAGTGGGTATCGGTAAGGTCTTCGCTGCTATCAAAACAATTTGATAGCTGCGAATCTAGAGCACACACCAACGCCCTATTTTTTCTATGCATAGGCAAACGAGGTAGACGGGGTCTAAGCTCTGGTGGTAAAGATCGGTACTCCCGGAATGCATCCTCCAAAGCGCTCCTCAAACGTACATTGCACTGGGTACTCACGGATATAGCCCCGTCATCATCATCCTCACCAACGTGGTCGGGTCGCGGTGAAACAGTGGGTTGACGTTGCACCGCGGCCGGTGGTGAAACAGGTGAGACACGACCATTCCGTGATTCTAGGCGCAGTCTATCAAGTACGGCGTCATCCAACATACGGTTACGCTGGATGACCCGCACCTGATCCGATAGTCTTTGGGCCGAAACGTTGACAGCTGGCTCAAGCACCTGAAACAGAGAGAGCATCCGACCACGGTACGCAGTCAGGTTAGTTCCCCCCTCTGTAGCCCCAAAGTATGAGCGCATGACATTTTCATTAATGGATTCTGTCCATCGCATGCGCTGCACACTTCCACCGGCAGCGGGGACCCTATCAGAGGCCGGTGGGCCTCGAAGTCCCAAGCAGGCCGGAGGTCGGCCTCTTCCCCGTCGACGCGCAGGTGGTGGTGTCGTCGGCGGCGAGAAGTATTCGTCGCTCGAGCTCGACGCAACTGCAGCTGCCGGAATCTCTAGACTCACGGCTGGCGCTGGTCCCGGTGGCTGCGAGGCGGAGCTGAGCGACGAACCCATGTTGGATGTGCAATTTGAGAGCGTGCCCGGCTTCTTGTCAACATTTTACATCATTATTGTAGTTCCATTTCGGTCAAGATATTGATTCTTTGTATACTTTTTGGTATTGTTATCTGATTTCTTTTCTTTTTTTTTTGTGATTTGGCGGATAAAGTACATTTTATTGTGTATTTGGTAAGTAAATTGAATAAAAATATTATTATTATTATTATTATAAAACTGGCCTGTAGGTGTCCCCGGTAGTTCCTACGTCCAAATCCAAATTGCCCCACTCGTAGCTCGTCACCGTCTCGTTGGCCCTGTTTCGAGTTGAAGTCCCCCATGACCACGGTGAAGAGACTCTTAGAACCATGCATGGCTCTGGATACGTCCTCATACATGGTCTCTACTTCGTCGTCAGGGTGTGTCGAGGTCGGAGCGTAAACCTGCATGACCTTCAGCGAATATCTTGATGATATTCTGAGTATAAGGTTCGCTACCCTGGTCGACATACTCTCGATCTTCACAAAATTGTTCACAAGGGACTTGTGGACGATAAACCCGACACCACCTTGGGACTGCTTGTCCCCTTCCCGAAAATAGAGCAGGTCACCAGATCTTAGGATTATCGTATCCTCCCCCTGTCTTCGGGCTTCAGATAATCCCATAATACTCCATCGTAACCCGCTCAACTCCTCCTCGAGTTCGGTGATGTTCTCATCGGACCGAAGTGTACGTGGTGGGTTGAACGTTGCCAGGTCAAGTCATCGACGGTTTATCGCTCTCGCCCGGAGATTCTTATCACCCCGGACCCCAGGGCCGCGTTCACGCCCGTCAACGTTAGCACAACCGCTGGAGTCGCCGAGCACTTGGGGCCTGATTTCTGTGCATTTGGGGGGAGGGTTAGAACTGTAACTGATAGGTGTTGTTTGGGACCCCGTTTTCAAGGAATAATTGCCGCTGGCAAAAGCTAGATATTTATTTTATTTAAGTTAGTTGATACGGATCCCTCAGTGTGCGAGTCCGACTCGCCCTTACCCAGTTTCTTTTTGAGGCGCATAGGTACTTAAAACTCCACATTTTTTATACTAATATTTTTTTGTTCCTACCTTACCTGATGACGTAGGATAATCAGCGCTGTCACACGGTTTATAGTTTTAAAGACAACCGAAATACAACTAATTTATTTGAAACTAGCTGTGCCCGCGATTTCGTTCGCGTGGACGACAGGATTTTGAATTTATTTTTTCTAAAATAAAAGTAGCCTATGTTACTCCTTATTACATCAGCTACTTGCCAAAAAAAGTCCCGTCAAAATCAGTCCAGCCATATCAGAGATTAGCCCGGACAAACAGAAAGACAGACAAAAATTGCAAAAAATGTTATTTTGGTGTATGTACCGTACCTATATATATTCATATGCATGTAGTAAAAAGCAGTTACTTCAATATTAGAAACAGACACTCCAATTTTATTTATATGTATGTATAGAAGATAAATAAAGGACATGCTTGCAGCCTGCAGTGCAGGACACTCGCGTTTTTTTTTTTTGTTTAAACATAAACTGTTTTTTTTAACTGTTTGTTTTTTTTATAAAAACAAAATTAGGTTTCTTTACTAAAACTTACTAACAGAGCATTTACAATCAGAAAGTACTCCTTCCTCGTAAAATACATCCCACAACGCTCCTAAGTGATGACTACGCTTATCTCTTCTTGTCGGTTTATAATTCCGTGTCGTGCGCTTGTCACTTCCATGGCGTAATAGTTCTTTGGCAATTAAGATTAATTTTTTCTATGGTGCAAATATAAAGGACACCAAATTAATATAATTGTGATCATTTTCAAAACTACTTCAATTTCCCCCGAAGTACAAAGGCAAAAAAGCGTGAAAAACTAATTTCCATACGTCGCACTGGGGTGCAAAATCAATCATGTACTTAGGTCGAAATGTATAACACTTTCCTCAGTTTACAAAACTACGAAATTTTCCCCAATGCCGCAATGGCCAAAAATAACATTTTTATTTTTTTCTAATGCTGCGTTGGTCTGATTAAAATAATTGAAATGCAATAATGTAGATTGAGGTTTAATATACCATGAAAAAAAAAAATATGCTGAGTAGGTACACCTATATTCTCTGGTTAGTTATGGACATATTACTTCTTTGTCGTTATCTTTCTCGGTACATTTTTCCCCTTTTGCTGGTAATTAACAAATAAGAACTTCATCGCATGGGAAGTAAAACACATTAGAGTTTGTAAAATTGTTTCGTAGGTAATCCAGTTTGTCCGTAATAGGGTGTACAAGATCCTTGTTTCGCAATACGGAACGCGGGATTGACGTTTGGCGACCCACTGACTTTGACGTTTTGATTCAAGCATAGAGTGATTCAAGTTTCTTCACTCCCCGGGGTTCCCGCACGCCCCACAAACAAAATATTCTCTATGTAGCTTGAGTTTACACGAAAGATTTTTTATATCCTACTAGACCACACTGTACTTAGGATATATAAAATCTTTGGTTCACACAATCACAATATCGTGGTACCTATGACGTATTGACGTCTGCCATCTGTCTAACGTTTTGAGGAATTGTTTACAAAAATAAAGTACTGTGAAGTTTAACATTACTTTGAATGCGTGTTAAAACTGTTGATGTGTAATTTAATTTGATTTTTTGCTGCATCCATTATCCTGTATTGGCAGTTCTGAAAGCAGTTGGCGATGCCCTAAGACGCGCAGTAAGTTTTTCTCTAAAAATTTGAACAGATGGTGAAAACCATTGTTGATAGCATTGCACTGTGTTGTGATTCCTGACCCGACCACGACATGGAACGAAGATTTCACTATGGCACAAAATGGTTATTTTAATTGTGTTTTATTGTGCCACTTGTCCCAGGAATTTGTGCCTTGTACTTTTTGAGTAATAAGAGTACGATTATGGTCGGGCTGGGGATCACGGTTCCTGACCCGACCACAACCAGATCTAATAAAATATCAATAGTGGGAAGTTACTGATTATGCCAAAAATATGTGCCAAATTGTGCCTATGGCACACGAAATTCTTTTAGTATTCATATCACAGAATGTATCCTGATTCGGATAAAATTGAATAATCAAGAGATAAAGTGTGTCAATTACACGCTAAGGAACTTTTCTACGACTTTGCAAGCAGTTTTAATTTGTGAAATTATGCTATATAAATATAAAGCACATTATCACTTTATTTTACTAGATGTGTTCACGACTTCGTACGCAAATATATTTATAAAAAAAGTTACAACCACTATGTTTTGTAGCATTATATTAGTGTGTAAGCTTGTATAAATAACCAGTCAATGCGAGTCGGGTTCGAATCCTGAGGGTTTCGTAACCCACACAAGCGATATCCATAGAAATTGACCAAATAAGCGACATAATTGGTCATATCTTTTAATTGCGTTGACTTGGAAATTTGACTTTTTTTTGCCGCAAGGGACCGCATAATTTATTGTAAATTTCAACTTGATATATCGACGCGTAATTGTTGGTTTTTATTTTCTAGATTTATGATTCACTATTTAACGGAAATGCACTTAAATCATATGTACAATTATTGTTATTTACATAACGAGGTACGACTCTTTTTGTTTTTAGTTTTAAACTGAAATGTGGGTAGTCGGTATAAATTTTTCGTAAGTGCCTTATTTGAGTACTTACTCATATATTATATCTGTGATGACTTAATGTGTTATGTCATGTGTGCCATAGGCACAATTCGGCACATATTTTTGGCATAATCAGTAACTTCACACTATTGATATTTTTTTGTATCATGTCGTGGTCGGGTCAGGAATCACAACACCATTGCACTTTGTTGTTACTTTTATATTTGGAATTTGTTTTATTAACGGTGCTGTTTATTGATAAAAATATATGTAATATTAAAGGCTTACGGAGGTAGGTTAGTGCATGCGTTCGGGATGTGGTTTGATCACCTTTATATTTATCATATCCCATGTGAGGTTGATTACTTATATGATAGTTATATGCATAGGTGTTTGATTCGTGATACTGATAGTGACTGTGCTGTAATGCCACTATGTACCTGTTCAGTTAAATAAATTATTAGAAGTGGTGTAGATATTCTTGTTTGTTTTGTTTAAACATAATATAAACTTTTTGGTTAAAAACTTTTAAAGATTATTTATTATTAAATGTGAATCTTGTACTATGTCAGTTTCGTTTGAGCTGCTTTGCACATTGTACTAATATTTGTTGCTAATTTATCAAAGTTCATGAAGTCAAAAATATTTTGGTTTAGCTGTCGGTGTATGGTGTAAATGGATGACATTGTTTGTAAATAAAAATAACATTAATTGTTGAGCAATAAAGATGATACAAAATTAGCCAACTTAGGGATAATGAAATGGCATTTTATTTAGTTTGATATCAACATTGTATTGCAGGAAATAGACAACAGCACCATGTCAAGTAACATAAAATCATGTTGCTGTAAAAATTGCTCACTCCTTGTTAACCACATGCATTTTGTGGCCGATTTTACAGGGTCCATACATTGTTACCGGATAGAAACTAGTTTTGGCATTCAGTGATGGTGTAGCTTTGTACTTGTGAAAGAATTTCCATAATTGAATCAGTACTTCGAGACAAATTGATTTTCAAACAAACAATTTTACATCTCTTTATTATTTTATCTTGAACTAGCTTTTGCCAGTGGCTTTGCCCGCATACTTAAAACATAGCAGGAATAAAGCAGCTTTCTATTGGTGTAAAAATTTAGCAATCGAACCAGTACTTTCATAGATTACGTCCTACAAACAAAAAACAAAAATACAAACTTTACTTCTTTATTGTATAACTGGGTTAACGATTCAATCGTGGTAATTAGAGACAAAATAGAAAGACAATGAGTGTGCCAATTTGCTTGGGGTTTAATGAATTAAGTAGTCATTTATTTGTAAAAGCAATATGCCTGGTGTCTAGTTCATAGATTGCAGCAAGAAAATATTTGTGTCGAGTTTCAGTGGATACCTTCCCATGTTGGCTTGCTTGAGAATGAGATTGTGGATCGGTTGGCGGGGAATGCAGTGGATGATGGCGTGGATGTATTGAATCAGCCCTACGGTTGGGAGATTATCCCAGAGGCTAGAAGAGTGTGCAGAGAGAAATGGAAGAAGTCGTTTAGAGAGTGCTCACAAACTAAGGGTGCTTGGTACTATACCATGCAGGACACACCAGGGTCAGTGCCTTGGTTTGAATGTGCCAGCCTCTCCAGGGAGACATTGGTTGCTGCTCTCAGGTTGCGGGCTGGTCATGTTCCACTGAACAAATTTTATCATTTGAGGGGGGTTAAATCATCGCCACTGTGCGATACATGTCGAGTGCCCGAAGATATCATTCATGTGATGGTGGAATGTGACCAGTATCGCGAACTGAGGAGGAGCCTGTTACCAAATATTGATCTCCACAATGGTGGAATCAATAGGATTCTGAGCCAGCCAATGTCTGAAGAAGCACAGAGTATTTACAAGTTCCTAAAACGATGTATGAGAGAGAGAAAGGATAGAGAGGGGCAGAGAACATGAGTATGAAGTGAGGAACTATATTTGAAGATGTGAGTAGGGGATAGAGTAGAGTAATGAGTGACTTGCAGTTTGCTATCGCAGCTTGCAGGTTGCCCATTATGCTACAATCGGATTGATCCCATGAGGCTGGCATAGTCACCCAGAGTGCACTGAAGCCTCTAAATACTAGATTAAAAAAAAAAAAAAATATGCCTGGTAAAGTCTGTCTAAAAAGTCAACCGACTTGGGTAATTATTAGGTTAAAATGAAATCTGATGTACTCAACGCTGGTTCAATAATCAAGGTTGATGATTGATGAGATCTTGATCATTGTTTACTAATAGAAGAACCTTATAAAAAGTATCGAATATAAGGCCCGTATTAATAAACGTTCCTCAGCCCAAGATCTCGTACTTGATATCAAGCTTGAGGTCTTGATCGTATTAATAAACGAGATTCACAAGCTTAAGCACAAGCTCAAGTTCGAGCTCAAGCTCAGCTTAGGTTTACGGCATCAGCCGAGTGTTGTCTGATTAATAAACGAAACTCGAAACTTAAGTTTACAACAAGTACAGAGTACTTGAGCTACCAGATCATGAGTGTAGACCGACCGGGACTTGAGGTCGTGATTAGCGTAGCGCGAAACATGGAGTTTGTAAATATTTTGAGTCGAATTAATCAGGTATTACGATGAAATAGAGAGTACTATTATGCTATTTTATGGCCTTTGCGATATCGTTTATCAAAAATTTATGTAAGAAATGCTTAATCCTTTTGATTGCTAAGTAAATAAAAAGATAAAAATATGATTCATTATTTGTTCAAGATTCGGTATTTTATATTCCCTTTAAAATGCATTTTATTTTAAACTTCGGCCAATGTGACGTAATCGTTCACGTAAGCTAAGCTTGAGTACAGCGCATTGAGGAGCTGATCTTGGTTACTGAGATCCTGTACTCACGTGTTTATTAATTAGCAAAGATCTTGAGCTTCTGTCATCGTATAATCGGGGATCAAATGATATCGCACTTGAGGACGGAGTTGAGCATCGTTTATTAATACGGGCCTAATAAGTATTTTTTAAATGATTAAATATTATACATAATTCCCAAGTCGTTAGACTTTTTAGACAGACTAACAATTGGTTTGTTTTATTGGCTCATCATACAGCTGCCCTACAAGTAAAATAGTTTGTTTTACTGAGTTGTGAGACTGGCTACTTCTGGTGAAGATCTTTCTTAACTACTGTTAACCTATTGTCACTTTATACTGAAATCAAAGGGAACTAAGTTGACTTAGTTCTCATCAAGATTTTTGTTTTTTGTAAACTGCACAATTTCCTAAGATATAGTGAAAGAAAGAAAGAAAACTATTTTATTTGCACACACTCTTAAGCCTGCAATACACGTTGGCCGAGCTGAGACCAACGCGAGCCTTGGCGAGCCTAAGCAAATATAGGCAAATTGACACACGGCAAGCGCCTCTACACGTTCGGCAAGCGCCTCTCTACACGTTCGGCAAGCTTGAACCAATGCAAATGGCCAATAAGACGAGTTTTGAGGAGACGCCCACATGTTGGGCCCTGTCAGTTGTTATTGTGCATTTAAACAATATGGACGACGTAGAAGTCATCGCGGCTGCTGCTATTTATTTAATAAGCGCGTGACGTTCGTATCCAAACCTATAATTGCTGCCAAAATTTAGAATAAGCAGCGTATTTTTTGTGACCGCGGTAGCGCCGCACGCGCTCTGCACTGGCTGATATGTTCCATGAATAAAACAAAACAACACACAATAAAATACGAGTAGCGCGTACTATTTTGGTTTAGTTACCATAGTATTCTGCTGTTATGTCATGGCACAGCAGGAAACAAGGAATTCCCAGCTAATGCAGACCCATGGCTGTACCTGCAATAGCATCTTTGACCATAGATTCGCGTTGAGTTTTTATTTTTTCTAATTTTTCGATCGCTTCACGTCTCACGATGAAATGAAAAGTTGCTAAAAAGTTTAGCTACAAGTTTAATAAAATTGTAGCCGTCGGCCACCAAATAATAGCTAGATCCAGCTATAAAGTTGCTAAGTTGGCATCTCTCACTATCGTTCGGGATTACAATCAGCAACCTTCGTTTCTTTCGGAATTCAACCCCTCCAAAGTAGCGTTGAAAAAAACAGGGAATATTCCCGTTTCTTTCAAATACTGTTGTTTTATTCAATGTAACATTCGAAACTTTCAAGTATTTTTCCAATAAAACCAAAAAAAACGGAAAAATATGAAAAGAACCGAAAACTTCATGTTTGTTTTTTTCAAATGCGTACTTTTTTTTAAATTAATATAAACTAGATGACGCAATCTGATGGTGAGGCGCACTAGTTTATGAGGCCTATGTCCAACAGTGGACAGCAATTCTTATAGCGCCTAAATGGTGATAATTGGGGGAGGCTTATGTCCAACAGTGGAAACAAGTAATTATAGCGAGGGGAGACTTATGTCCAACAGTGGACATCAGTCATTATAACGCCTATATGGCGATACTTGGGGGAGGCTTATGTCCAACAGTGGGCATCAGTCATTATAACGCCTAAACGGTGATATTTGATGGAGGGTTATGTCCAACAGTGGGTATCGATCATTATAGCGCCTAAATGGCGACACTTGGGGAGTCTTATGCCCAACAGTGGGAATAGGTCATTATCGCGAGGAGGCATATGTCCAACAGTGGGCATCAATTATTATAACGCCTAGATGGTGACACTAGGGGAGACTTATGCCCAACAGTGGGCATAGGCCATTATAGCGAGGGGAGACTTATGTCCAACAGTGGACATCAGTCATTATAACGCCTATATGGCGATACTTGGGGGAGGCTTATGTCCAACAGTGGGCATCAGTCATTATAACGCCTAAACGGTGATATTTGATGGAGGGTTATGTCCAACAGTGGGCATCGATCATTATAGCGCCTAAATGGCGACACTTGGGGAGTCTTATGCCCAACAGTGGGAATAGGTCATTATCGCGAGGAGACATATGTCCAACAGTGGGCATCAATTATTATAACGCCTAGATGGTGACACTAGGGGAGACTTATGCCCAACAGTGGGCATAGGCCATTATCGCGAGAGGAGGCATATGTCCAACAGTGGGCATCAATTATTATAACGCCTAGGTGGTGACACTTGGTGGAGGATTATGCCCAACAGTGGGCATAGGTCATTATCGCGGGAGGAGGCCTATGTCCAACAGTGGGCATCAATTTTTATAACGCCTAGGTGGTGACACTTGGGGGAGGCTTATGTCCAACAGTGGGCAGGGGTCATTATAGCTAGGGGGAGGCCTATGTCCAACAGTGGACAGCAGTCATTAAAGCTCTAAATGGCGATACTTGGGAGAGGCTTGTGTCCAACAGTGGGCACCGATCATTATGGTGACACTTGGGGGAGGCTTGAGGGAGTTCGATTCTGATCAAGCTGACGACAGTGAAATCGAGATTTTGGCTGAGGAATATTATTATTATTATGTGTATAGTGGGCGAAAATGTACCACTCGTACATTTTCGCCCACTATAATATTTCAATTTCAATAAAACTTGTTTTTTTTTTCAATTTTTCATGAAATTAACCGAAACAATGAATAAAACATTCGAAAGATTTCTATTTTGTTCACAAACGATTTTTCCGCAAAATTTCAATGCAACATGTGAAAAAAACGGAAAAAAACAACAATTTGTTTTTTTCATTGAAAGAAACAATTGTTTCTTTATGAGGTCTATACACGTTGGCGCACATTTGCGAGCGCCTTTGATTTGTGCAGAAAAACCGACACCGCTCCGAAGTGAGGCAAGTGATCGCGAGCGGCTGCGAGTCGTGACAAGCTACTCCAAATGAGGTCTATACACATTGGCGCACATTTGCTTTGATTGGCGCAAGTCTACTCAACCAACTAGGCGAGCGACACCGAGCGATGGCAAGACAAGGCAAATATACTGTCTACATATTGGTATTGGCCTTCACTCGGCAACGCTCGGCCAACGTGTATTGCAGGCTTTAGATACACACAATGTAGTAACAACATGTTGACTGACACTAATTATTACATAAAAAAAGAGACAACTAACAATGTGGCGGCGCCAAACATGTCCAGTTCATAATGGCCTGCAGTGCCACTTATTATTATTATAATAATTATTAATACATCGGAATTTGGTCTTCTACGTATTATTTTTGTGCGCCGCAAGTACACTTACTAGTTTTATCGTGACCCGCAAGAGTTATTTTTAAGTAATGGTGTTCATTATGAAATTGCATTAAGTAGGTAGAATCAAAAATTGTCTCTTAGTTAACAATCCTTACGAATGGTCGCAACCGGCTAAATTGCAATGAGAAAGAAAGTAGGTAGTTGAAATCTTTACCTCCAACGCGATACGTACGATAGATTTAGATATGTTCAGGATATTTTTTGTGATTTGTTTTTGTATGATTTGTACAAACATTTGTATAGAGCAGTGGTGGCCGAGTGGTAATGGCTCCGGCTTATGTGTTGTAGGTCGCGGATTCGAACCCAGCCGGGCGCATTATTTTGTGTAATTTATTTCATCACCACTGCTCTCAAAACGGTGAATGAAAACATCGTGAGGAAACCTGCATGTCCTAGAACCAAAAATTCCAAGACATGTTTTACATTTACTAACTCGCACTGGGCCCGCGTGGTAGATTACGGCCCATTCCGTATCCTAGAGAGGAGGCCTGAGTCCCAGCAGTGGGAACATTAAAAGGCTGATGATGATGATTTGTGCAACGCATTAAAGCACACGAAGGCATTTTGATAACCTTTATCTCACCTAAAACAAAAAAAGAAATTTTTGCGTAACACGTTTCTTTATGTGTCTGAGTGAAATTAAGCCTTGAGGTTTGATGATTGATATCTTTCGCTGTTTTGATATAATCTAAGAAAAAAAAAAGTTTGAGATTAGCAAATCGAGACTCGAATCTCGTGTTTTTTGTGTCGAGATTGGCACTTTTGAGATCAGATTAAAAAACAAGTTGAAATCCGGAGAGATATCGGTATTAACGAGGTTTCGAAAAAAAACCCTTACAATCTCTATTTAAAACTCAAGGAAACCTACCTAAATATTATTTTTCAGGATATCATTGTAACATAATTATTATTAAGTATTATTAAAAAACTGGCCAAGTGCGAGGTGGCCCCGCGCACGAAGGGTTTCCGTACCGTTTCACAGTGTTTCGATTAGAACAAGCTAGCTGGACAAAATTATTCTAAGGAGATTTTGCTTCATACAGCTTTCTTATGAGGATTTAATGCAGTTTCAAAACAAAACAACCAAATAAAAGTAGGTGTACCAACAAAATAAAACTTACAATACTTATACATATAATTCGTATGTTGCGAAAAATTAAATATAAAAAAAAAAAAAAGTTAACAGCAGTCATAAAATGCTTAATTACTAATTACGTAGCTACTAATTACATAATGACCCATATTGGGACATCATTTTGTATAAATAAAATGCAGAGCAATATTGTTACGTACGTGGGTAATCAAATGCCGATTTACTAACAGAGAGCTTTATTCACCACAAACAATAACAAATTAGTCCAGTCAACAATAATCCGAATCGCAATTAACACTAGAGTACCGTTACACTATCGCTTAGGTCGTTAGATAAAATCACTTCACACACTTGGGTAGTTCGCTCTTGATCGCAGTCGAAATCACAACTGACTCGCTTCCGGCCGGGGGCTCGTATTTATATGCGGAGCCAAGAAAATTCTAGATACCGACATCCAGAACAATTGAATCGCTTCTCGAAGTCATAAATCATTTTTATTGCTCGTGGTACTAAGAGTCACTTTCATACGAATTTCGACTCTATTGTTAAAGTCGGAAAGTATCTTTTCCCTTATCGATAGATAAATACCTAACTACTAGTGGTACCTGCTTTGTGGATGTTTCGAGATTTTTCTAAACCTGGCTAAGCACAACCATTCTAGACCTTTCGAACAGCAATGCGTTTTAATTATTACGTGCTACTCGTTATTTTCTCGGAGATATGACGTAACAATATACATCTTACAGGTACGTAAATAGGAACACAGTAGAAGATGATCGAGAATTCTGCAAACAACGCAATTATTATTGTCACGAAGTAATTAGATTTTCATCAGTCAGGTTTAATTTCTGCAAGCGTTTTGTTAACAAATATCTGTTCATCGAGAGGATAATATTAAATTTTTGCCTGCCTAACACGAATGATAGAAATATCTTTTTTTTAAAGATCATCCAATGACTTCTCCCGCTCTGGGTGGAGCGAGAGGGCGGTGTCAGACTTTTACCGTGTAGGAGGTATCGAGTTGAAATTAAAGCCATATACTCAAGTCTGATTTATTTTTATACCTGTGCTATATAGTAAGACCTTGCTTCGTGCCAAATTTCAGGATTCTGGGTCAGCGGGAAGTACTTACCTTATGAATTTTGATTCCTTTGAAAGTATCAAAATCTACGTTTTTGGCGACATAAACGGCCGTATCTTTTTATTGGTTAACATAGAAGTTTCATTTTTAGGGTTCCGTAGCCAAATGGCAAAAAACGGAATCCTTATAGATTCGTCATGTCTGTCTGTCTGTCTGTCTGTCCGTCCGTCCGTATGTCACAACCACTTTTTTCCGAAACTATAAGAGCTATACTGTTGAAACTTTGTTTGTAGATGTATTCTGTGAACCGCATTAAGATGTTCACACAAAAATAGAAAAAAAGCAATAAATTTTGGGGGTCCCCATACTTAGAAATGAAACTCAAAAATTTTTTTTTCGTCAAACCCATACGTGTGGGGTATCTATGGATAGGTCTTCAAAAATGATAATGAGGTTTCTAATATCATTTTTTTCTAAACTGAATAGTTTGCGCGAGAGACACTTCCAAAGTGGTAAAATGTGTGTCCCCCCCCCTCTAACTTCTAAAATAAGAGAATGATAAAACTAAAAAAAATATATGATGTACATTACTATAAAAACTGCCAACGAAAGTTGGTTTGAACGAAATCTAGTAAGTAGTTTTTTTTTAATGCGTCATAAAGCGAAAAAAATACACTATTATTAAAACATCGATCAAAGTTACAACACATTAAAAGAACTTTTATATTATGTTACTTGCTGCTACGGAACCCTTCATGGGCGAGTCCGACTCGCACTTGGCCGGTTTTTTTACTAAATATATGGTTTTAATTTCAACTCGATCCCTGTTCGCGTTTCCGAGATAAAGGTTGACGTACGAACTACAAAGTGATCCTATAAGGGTTCCGTTTATTCCTTTTGAGGTACAGGACGAAAAGCTGTGAACATTAAAAACGTAAAGACATTCTATAGTATATTTAGTATCGGCATTGCACCCGTGCGAAGCCGGGGCGGGTCGCTAGTAATCAATATAATCTATACATAAAAATAAAATTGGAGTGCCTGTTTGTAATATTGAAATAACCGCTTTTTAACAAGCTTTTATTAGCTTCACTTGGAATCTTAATTTGACCCACTTCCTGGTCTTCGATTAGGATATAATTTTGCACACGCTCTGATTTCTGATGACAAAACATGACTAGCTAAGAAACTTCATTACAAAGCCAATATGGCGGCCTCCCCAAGATGACGGACTGGCTGTTTGAAATCCACCCCTATGATATGGGTATCAAATGAAAGAGTTTGCTGTCAAGAATACGAAATAAAATAGTCACGTGACTCAAATCCAATATGGTGGACGTCCAAGATGGCAGATTGGTTAGGTATTTGAAATACACCATGATATGGGTATTAAATTTAGTGCGTACTAAAAGCGTGTATTTTAATGTTTTAAACTATTATATTATTACTACATGCATATGAATATATATACGGTACACACACCAAAATAACATTTTTTACAATTTTTGTATGTCTGTCCGTTTGTGCCGGCTAATCTTTGAAATGGCTGGACCGATTTTGACGAGACTTTTTTTGGCAGGTAGCTGATGTAATAAGGAGTAACTTAGGCTACTTTTATTTTAGAAAAAATAAATTCAAAATCCTCGCGGGCACAGCTAGTGTATTAATAACATCTTGAGCTTCTTTAGAACAGAATGTGTCGTAGTACGAACTAGTCTATGGACACACTAGTACAAAGAGATAACTTACCCTTTTGTATCGTATCGTACTCTTTGGTATGTTTTTGAGGTTGACGTATTCAATCCAGATTGTACACAAGATTCTTGATAGGTAGCTCGCCGTCCGGTAAGGGACGCCTTCCAGTACCTCTACCATGAGTTTAAAGCAATAGTATTTGTCGATACTCGATACCGACTACGTAAATATTTTGTAAGTAAGTGACCGCTAGAGGCGCTGTAAAATTTGCCATACAAAATATGTATTTACGTAATCGGTATCGAGTATTGACAAATACTATTGCTTTAGGTAAATTCATGGTAGAGGTACTGGAAGGCGTCCCTTACGCCTTAGGGCTACAAGATTATTCGTAAGAGTTGTCGCGGCCCTGGAACGCAAAGTGTAACTGAAAGAACACAGTTCGCTTTTAGTCACTAAGTCCCGTATTACAGAAAACCGCTCATTACTCAAGCATTACTTAAAACTAGAATCAAGCCATTTGATTGGTTGAAACTAGTTTTAAGTAAAGCTTGAGTATTGAGCGATAAACTTTGCCATAAACTTTGTCAATATCATCCCTAAATAATATTTAACTTGCCCTAGATATATATTTGAAGTTTGATGACAATAACTTTTATTACACTTAATATCATCATTAGTAGACACAAAGAAATCATCGATATACAATGCTATCGTTCTCTTTGTATCCTATGACCTATCCAATCTTAGTGTGTAAGACATTCATCAACTTTCTAATACTACGCCCTTGTGAACTGCTTTAAACCATATATAGGGTCTGGCGTAAATAGTGGTCCAACGTTAAGGGGTCGATACACTATGTATTCAACTATCACATACCACAATTTAAAACCACTTTTTACCATAGGTCTCAGAATAAAACAGATATTTATATTTTTTTTTGAAAAACAACACCTTGCGACACTAATTTAGCTCTAATTTCAACAAAAAACATTATTTTTCTATTTCGTTTTATCCTATGTCCTTCTCCTGGTTCTTAGCTCTCTCCAACCAATTTTCAGCCAAATCGGTTCAGCCGTTCTTGAGTTATAAGTGGTGTAACTAACACGACTTTCTTCTATATAGATTAGAATCTGCATTTAATGGACATATTTTTTCAATAGTGGGCACCGACAGTATAGTACATTTCTTTTACACCATTCGCGCCCAAAGTCTAGTGATTATCTGAAGACTATAGTTAAAATTTGAAATAAACAATTTTTTCTTTAATATTTTTAAGTTTACAGTAAAACAGTTATCTGCATATATAGTACATGTATTCAGCAGTAATATACAAAAAACAAAATAGGAAAATAATGTTTTTTGTTGAAATTAGAGCCAAATTAGTGTCGCAGTGTTGTTTTTCAAAAAAAATTAAAAATCAGTTTTATTCTGAGACCTATGGTAAAAAGTGGTTTTAAATGGTGGTATGTGATAGCTGAATATGGTATATCAGCCCGTTAACGTTGGACCACTATTTACGCCACACCCTGTATAGCTTTCTTCAATTTAAGTACTTCGTAATTATTAATTATTATTAATAACTTCGTTAATCAACTGATATTTGCGTGTAGGTAAATAGTTTCCTCTAGATCCCTTTCAGAAAAGCTGTAGTGATATCCAGGTGTGTAAAATCTAACTCTAGCTTAGCAGATAATGCAAACAGTATTCGATTGAGTATTCTCAATGTTGAATGCCTAACTACAGGCGAAAAGATTTCTGAATAGTCCACATTTTGCTATTCTATTGCTATTTGGTACTCTGGGCTCTTGCAATGATTCCAAGCTATGATGTCCATGCTCTGAGCGTGAATCACTAGCCGATGATACCGGCTTATCAAGGTACCAATGTGCCTCCATAATATTTGTGGAAGTTTCCACGATCAAAATCTCGTAATTCACATCTATTTATATTTTTGTTATTGCTAGCTTCCATACCGGTTATTTGTTTTGATATTTTATCATCAAACAATGAAATAATCGCCTTATCACATTTGGATGGATGAATTTCAAACTCAAGGTGGAAGGAAAGTTAATTAAATAACAGTAGATGTTGTTTTTCTTCCACTTGTTTTTATTTAAGTCCACTCATCTTTAAACAAAACATTTTCATCACGTTTAGGTATCTTGTGTTGAATACGTGTTTTTTACCCTTATAGATCGAGAAATAAAACATTTTTAACACGATTTATTCTGTTTTAATACCGCTCAATTAGTGCCACTGGTTTTTCTCTGAACCCGTTTTCATTTTGATATTCCGAATGGATACCATTGTTTAAACTAATACTAAAATATGTACAAAGATCTAAAGTACAGTTAGCAAAAATGCTCTGTACCTTTAATTGTCATAAAATTCAATTAAATCCAAAAAAAGTATCTAATTAACAAATGTCTAGTAAAAAAAACAAATCAAAGTAAAACTTAAAGGACCATGAGACAAATTGAGTTCATTGTCCAACAAACAGAGTTACTACGGCTTAAGCCTTTGTAAAGGATTCAATTCATACTCGTACTTAAGGACGCTTTTACATTTTTCACTCGGTCATTTTTAGGTAAACTAGTCGCAACAACACATCAAAATTACGCGTACACACACAGAACGCACACATAGAATACATTGTTCGCTCAATTTTATACTTTAACCGAACTTGTCTTGATACTTGAAGGTATGATTTTATTTTTTCTAGTATTGATTAAGTGAAGTTTGTGATTTTGGTATCAGTGATTACTGATACGTTGGTACCTAATGTACCCATATACCTACCCAAACGCTGGCCGTAAGTGAAAAATGATCGGACTAAACTTATGGTTTATAGAGTTTATAGACATGATAATAAAGTAAAAATGTGATAGGTACAATTATTATAAAATACTAAAAATAATAATCAATAGGACTTAACTACAACTTATGAAAATATTGAAATTTTTGAACCAGATGTTACTGAAGATAATGATTTAACTTAGGATGCAAATATTTTAATAGAGAAGGAAACTTATTTACACTTCGACTATCAAACAATTTGATAGTCGGTATTACAATAAAAAAAAACGTTCAATAATGCTTCCACTTCATAAAGCTGATACCAACCAATTTAAATCTAGTGTTCTATTGAAGGTCAAGAGGAGTATACAGAATTATTAAAAAAATAAAAAATATATTATCATACAGAATGTACAATTAGTTTCAATAGTGAGGCAATTGAGATAACATCTTTTTATAGGCCCCCAAGTAACATATATATAAAAGAAAACGGCGAGGAAATTGTTGATGAAATTATTAAGTGTCTGCTTAATTATTTATTTATTTTTAAAGAAAGCTTACAGACTAATAACATAATTGTTTTTTTTATATAGGTATGGAAAATTGCTAAATAAAAGCTTCCACATATATGTATACACATATTATATTATACTGCGTTGACTTTTAATTAAAAATATCAATAAAATTTAAGTTTGTATCCACAGAAGGATTATGTCTGTCGTTATCATTTAATATCATAGATAAAAAGCAATTAACTAAGTACAAAATATAATATTAAATATTTTTTCGTGACTACTATCTAAAAAATATTCCATAATCAGGATTTTTCTAATATTATGTACACTAGTGCAAAATAAGTCAATTCCTAGGTGCGATGGTAAATTATTAAAGGCTGTGACACTACGTATGGAGAAGGCCTATGTTTGCCAAGAAACAATATGTCGATGGATTAGAGTGAAAACGTCGGATATGCAATTTTAGGTAATTTTTTTTTTTTTTTTTTGTTTTTGTCTGTTTTGAACTAGTACTTGACTGCGATCCCGCCTGATGGTAAGCAGTGATGCAATCGTTGATGGTGAGGCGCACTAGTTTATTAAGAGCCTATTCACTCTAGCCTTGAAGACACCTAAATTATAATCAGACGGGAAGACCGCAGCAGGCAAACTGTTCCAGTCCTTCGATGTACGCGGTATAAATGGCATTTACATTTCTGAAAAGAAAAGCTCGTAACGCACAATCTTGTATTACGCAAAATTTTGATTGGATACTTGTAGCGCCATTTACGATGTTGCATGCATATCTTGCTCAAGTCAGTTTGGTGTGATCACCTCGCGAAGGCGCGGGCGCGGCAAAACAAGCTGATAAAATAAAAACAAGAGAAACAAGCGTTTGAAATAAACCAATAGTTTTAAATATTTGAATGAAACATGCATAAGCACATTAAAATTGCATGATAATAAAGGTCTAATTTGTTTTTTTGTGCCTCCTGAAAAGTTACGTATTTCACAGTTACGAGATATTCACTGTAAGCCATCGATGTCGTTAATATTACGTCTTATGTGTAATGGTAAGAAATGATATCGCCTACAACGGTGCTCGTAGTCGACTGAGAATTGTTTGGCTTTAAAATCAAGATATCGCAAAAATTTTCTCTGTACAGATTATATAAGGACTTCCTTGTATAAGTAAAAGTTACCATGATGTATAGCAACGAAATAATTGACTTTGTTTTATCTAATCAATACTATGGGCAGTCTATAGACTGCAAAAAAAATCGTCATAATTAGAAACTGAATTTGACTAGATTTTTTACGAAAATAAATAATCATGGCTTAGTTTTTTTTTATGGTCATGGCTTTCATGGCTTTTGGTTAAATTGAACGTTTAATGTTGCTACTAATATAAATCTTGGCCAAGTAAGTATATGCTCTGCTTTATACTTTAACAAAAGTAAGGTAATATTTTATACACCTTTACTGCCTGTTATCTGCCTAAGTAACCACAACTCAAACTCTATAGTCGCTGGTCGTTCTTACCTGTACAGGGGACATGCACAGAAAAACTTTCAGCTTTTATAAAATAACGAAGGTCTGGCCGTCGTGGGCTCTTAGAGTCTGTGCGGAAAGTAAACCATCGTGGGATTTGAGGGCGCTGCTGTAGTAGATAAATATCGTTTTTGTTATGTAAGCAACATTGTGACGTCATTATAGTGCGACTGTTAAATCTTGATATTTTGAAACTATGTTAGACTAGCTTCTTCCAGCGGCTTCACCCTATAATAAAAATTATCCTATTGGCTGAATTTGCTCACCTAATGAAACTGCAAAGTTATAGCTTATGTGTTATATTATTGCAATGTTTGTGATTAAGTTCACCTGTCTAGTAGTTTTTGCGCGACACATCCATACATACGAGTACCTCCATCCATCTTCACAAACTTTCGCATTTATAATATTAGTAGCCTATTTATTGAACTTGCTCACGTGATGAAACTTAGCAAAAATATAGGTTATAAGCTATATTATTGCAACGTTTATCATTAAATTCATCCGTTTATAAGCTTTTGCGTAATGCCGTTAATTGTGGCGACACCTGGGGGAGGCCTATTCGAACAGTGGACGTCTTTCGATTGTAATGATGATGAGCATTTAAATGCAAACACGAACCGGTAAAGGAAAATAGCGTGAAGAAACTGCTGTACTGCCTATCTAGGTAGGTTCCACCAACGACCACTTACCCATTTCCAACGAAAATGGTTCTATCACTTTGACTGGGATCGGTCTATTATCACTGACTGGAATATTGTAGCTAGCAGCAAGTTTATGTTTACCCTAGTTATATTTAAAGGTAAAAATGGGACACACTACCACTTTCTCGTTGTTTTCCTCAGTACATTTTTCCCTTTTGCTTATCAATGAAAAATATGAACTTAATGACTATATAAATAAAGTACACTTCAGAATTTGTAATGTTGCTTCGTAAAAAATCTATTTAGCCTGTAGGGGACCATCTCGTATATAAGATCCTTGGGATCACTTGGTTGTCCGTCTGTTTATCTGTTAAGACCCTTTAACTCGAGAACGCTTGGAGGTATCGAGTTAAAGTTAAAACCATACACTCAAATCTACGGTCTTTTAAAGTTGTGAAAAAATCAGACTTCTGAGTTAACGAAAAAAAAGATACGACGGCCGTTTATGTCACAAAAAACATATTTCGATACTCAAGGGAATCAAAGTTAATCCCGTTGGCCTAGAATCCTGAAATTTGGCATAAATAAAGGTCTCATAGAACAAGTACAGGGAAAAATCTGAAAATTGTAAATTTGTTGATCCGCCACAAAAAAAAAATGTTTGCAATTTGGAAAAATCTTCGTAACTCAATTCGGGAATTGATTTCATAGGTAAATTTTGTACAGAATCCTCAGTGCGCGAGTCCGACTCGCACTTGCCCTTTTTTATTTTAGTTACTGTATCCGTACTCAAGCCTGAAAAGAGATTTTCTAAGTTAGTCGAAATGCATTATTTTAAAGTATCAATACTCTTTATACTAGCCATCGAAAATATTGACCAAAACAAAATAAACAAATATCGTCATGTTTAAATGAATTTCCGTTTAATTTATATATATTTGGAGATAACAGGGACAGGAGTTCACCTAGGAAGTCTAAAAACATTAAAAGTGTTACGTACCAAAAAAACAGCATACCAATGTTTCCCAAGTTCGTGACTTTGTTTTGATCAATAATGGTGTGATTTGCCATTTGTTATCTTTGGCAAAACTGTAATATATTAAATATTATTTCCCTTGCAGCTCAGTGAAATTTTTTATCACATTTCTGAAAATTTCAATTAAAAATCACAATAAAATAACATAGTAAACAAACCCTCTGTCAACATGATATAACGTTTGGCATTTGACGGATGGCCGGGTTGGATTGCTACTTAAAATCTTTAATGTTGTTTTCACTTTACGCCACGACGGTTCTTTTATCGCACATACAATACTCTATAACTTCTTTTCACAATACGAAAACCGTCAAATTCTTCGAACATATGTATTTTTCTTCGAATATCGTTAGTTGGTTAAAAGTAGAGTTCTTTAGATTATAATGTATGTAATAAAAAATAAATAAAGTAAAATAAATTACTAAGAACATTTCCGGTGACTTAGGTAGATGGCCTTTATACCCCTTATCATATTGCCAACTTAAGACGCTGTCACATGACGCTTAGTTTCGAAGTTTGATCTTTAACTACACCTAGATGATGTGGCTATCTTCGGTAACTTCGTACCAAACATGAATTGCCTTTGGACTCAATATATTGCGACATAACTCAAGCATTGGATTTTGTAAGTTATGATATCCTATGAAAGAAAATAGAGGCATCCAGTATTAGAGCGAAGTACGTTCCCTCTCTCATCTAATATAAACTTAATTAAATACAGAAAACAATATACGGAGATATAAAAATAAATCTTTACAAAAGTGTGAGGAAATATAATTCAGGCAAACGTACAATGATATTTGGTGCGCGAAAGGACAAGGTATTGGGTCCTTTGCTCTTTATTTTTTTATATAATATACAACAACATTTTTAGTATATGCGAAACCTTAATATAGTTTGTTCAGAATCAGTCATGAATGGATTCCAATAGTTTTTACACCACTTTATATTTTTTCCCAAAAATATTTAAAAAGGTCACAAGTTGGAAACCACCTACAATAAGTACAACACAGGTCACGGCAGGTCATAGCGGGTATTAGTAGCCAGCAAACAGCTGGGTGCAAGTGCAAGACAACCCCTCAGTCGCCTGGATGTCCCGCCGACTATGTATTTTTACTGACATAACAAACTTATAACTTGCGATTTTTCATGATACAGTTATGTAATTTTTGTACGTAAATTCTTTACATAAAAATACTAGAGACGTTTCGGGTTTCACATATACAACATTAGTTCGACATATTAATGCACAACCGACACCATGGGGACTAGAAACGTGAAATTTTGGACAAGGCTTTTTCTATAATGTTGGTGAGGCCTAAAAAAGGGATCTCATCTCCACCTTTGATCAACTCTTGAGCATTGTCGTCGTCGTCGCCGTAGTGGTCAGGCGCAGGCGACGGGAACAGAGCGCTTACCACCCCCTCCACAAACTGGGGTCCTATTCAGTGGGCATTGCAAGCGTTGCGCAAAGCCGCAATCTGCGGCGACCACCAGTACACCAAACGCCGGGCAAGTTCTGGCCGGACTCGGGGCATTGGTATGTTGCAGTTTTGCGACATGGCTTCCTACAACCACTTCGCTTTGGTGTTGATGTCGACAGGCCGGTCCGATGCTTGCACCTAGGTCTATACTTTTGCAGCATCCAGATCGCAGCTCCTGATCCAGTTGCTTTAGTAGTCGCCCGGGGACATATTAATTGCATGGTGGCGCCTATAACATAGACGTTTGTTCCACCCCGGGCCCTATGACTATACGATGTATGATATAAATAATATAAATTATGCGTTCTACTTGCCTGATTTTCAGGCAGAGTAGGCTCCTAGAAGAAAGAAGACAACAAAAGAATAGATATTCTAGGAGACCAAAAGGAATGAAAGAAAAAATCATCAAGATAATACTTATTGATTATGGTTTCTTCATATCGATACAACGTTTTTCAGACAGTCATTTCAGTTTTTCTGTCTTATAATAAAATGATGAAATGGCTGTGGCCCTTTGATTAACATAGGTTTTAAAGTGCTACAAGGGTGGGGGACGCTTTGAACATTGTTCTATTCTCTCTTTATAATATGTATTTTATTCAAAATTACCTCTATAAAACGATTTAGGGGAAGTTTGTTGGGGGGAATTTTCTAATCAATATAAATAATGAAGACTGTTATTGTTAGTTTTCCAAAACTACCTTCCGAGTACAGTTTATAGGGTATTAATTTTTTTATGAAAACATTCTTGCGATTGAAGTCGCTGGCACAGTGCTAGTTCTCTATGTAACAGTACCGTCACTATTCCCTCAAAAAATATATATTTCTTATGAAAACGTTAAGTAATGTACTATCATACGAGAATATTATGTATGCCCATAAAAATATAGACATGTTTAAAAAATACAGTGATATTCATAATTTTAATACAAGAAACAAACATAAATTTGTAGTTCCTGCAACCAGGCTCAAAAAAATAGGGGGCTCATTTAGATGCCAATGTATACACTTCTATAATAAACTTCCTAGTCATATTCAACAACTAAGCCTTAATAAGTTCAAATCATTTGTAAAACGTAAACTTTGTCAAAAGGCTTTTTACACTGTAAAAGACTATATTCAGGACGAAAAGGCTTGGGATTGACCTGCTCCAGTACCTACTACAACTGTTGTCATTTTTATTTTTCTTCTTTTGTATTTTTTAATTATTTTTATTTTCAAATGTGCTTTTTCTTTTTATTTTATTTGTTTTTTTTACAATTTGACATTGGAAATTATTTTTATTTTACAAAATGACATGTATACATTTTAAGTACTTAAAGTATTTTTTTTTTTTTCTTTGACATAAATATTTACTTTTCTAAATATTTTGTAAATTATCAATTTGCTAATATTATTGTAAATGTGAGGACTATGTTGATTGCTTTTTCTTTTCTTTTCAGTAATTTTAACGTATGTCTGGCAATTTGAGTGTTTTCTGCGGCCTACCCAAATGTCCTTTCTTTGGTATTGTTCGTCAAGTCGTAGAGCTCCTTAGTAGTCCTAAGTTGAGCTTTTCGAATACTGACAAATGCTTACACTGATTGGACAGGTCCACTCAAATCTGTATGGTTCTTTCTTCAAAAGACCATCTCAGACAAATCTGCATGGTTCTCATGTGATTTGACCATTACATATTTACTGTATGGACTTTAAAAGAGACCTTGACCCCTGAGTTTGTTTCGGTGTTTCTTCTCAGGGTAGTCAGACAGGAAACACCGGCCTCATCTAGAATAAAATGACGAAAAAAAAAAAAAAAATTGACGTGTAAAAGTGTTTTTTAAACCTATTTACAAAATAAATATCATTTATCATTTATCATTTATCATTTATCATTATCATTATAATGAATAGCCCTTCGACCCGGCTGGGTCCCTGCTGTTGCTGACAACTCCTTGAGGCGCGCGGGAACAGTGCGCGCCGTCGACGACTTGGGCTTGGTCCGGACAGTTACCGGACGGCCGGACAGTGAGCTACCCATTGCTCACTGTCCGCAAGCCCGCGCCTTCGTTGGCCGGAAATCGGGATCAGAATCCCGGTGGCGGCAGCGGCGATAACGCCGTTGCCCGATGCGTTCGGCCTCCTCCTTTGCGAGCATTACTGCTTCGCAGAAGTCGGCGACCGCCTGCCACTCCTCCTCGCTCCGGACCATGGCCTCAACCAAGGCCCGGCGCGAGAGGTCTCCGCCGCCGATCGCCCCCACGAGGGCACGGCGATGCTCCGCCCAAGCAGGGCACACCTCGACTGTGTGCTCCACCGTGTCCTCCGGGCGTTCCGCACAGTGGCGACACCCGGGCGTCACTTCCGCATGAATCGAGTGCAGGAAACTCCCGAACGAATCATGTCCGGTGAGTACCTGCGTCATGCGGAAGGTAAGGACGCCGTGAGGTCTTTCCAGCCACGCCTCAAAGAGGGGACTTACCGCCATGATTGTGGCGTGCCCATCAATGAATAAATAGCCCAGTGGATGAGTAATAATTATCTAAAAAAGTACCTATCGTATTATCGACGGAATCAAATTAGTTTAGACGTATTATCGTATGTAGACTCAATAATTGAGCCTACGTACGATAATTTCCGAATTATTCGGAAATTGAACATAAACGGCCGTATCATTTTTTTTTTTTCCGTTAATTTACAAGTTTGATTTTTGCACAGCTTCATGTAGAGATGTGCCGTTGCCCGCAATATTGCTCAAAGTGGGAATATTGCTGGCAATATTGCCGGGAGTGGAAATATTTGGGAATATTGCTTAATTATAAGTCAAATTAACTACGGAAACTATATACAATCCTTAAAATTGGCATTTAAATACCATAATCTACATTACATATAATAAAATACTGTTTTGAGTAAAATTGCCAATAATGCCAGGAATTTTGGCAATATTCCCGGTATTTTACCGCACACGATACTGAATGTAGGACCGATTTCGCTAATTCTTTTTTTATTGTTTGTTATTGTGAGGAGAAGGTTCTTATGGAAAAAAAAATGAAAATTAGGGTAGTGTAGGGTAGAGTAGAGTAAGGTAGAGTAGGGAAGAGTAGGGTATAGTAGGGTAGGGTAGGGTCGGGTAGAGTAGGGAATAGTAGGGAAGAGCGGGAGCGAAGCCGCGGGTAAAAGCTAGTTCTTAATAATAATTAATTAATCAGTCATTGATAATCACGGCGTTTTGTTTATAATTTATACATAAACTAAAATTGACTAATTAAATGCTTAATTAAACCACAGACAATGGATCTTCGTCTAATTCTGGTCTCAAATTGTTCAGTGGTTCATCGACGACACATTCTTCATCGGGTAAATCTTCGGGCGTTCGCTGTTGACTTAGTTTTGGTTTAGGAGTTTCCAATTATTTGCTATGAAGCAAACTTTGCCTTGCCAGCCCTTTCCGTTGTGAATATATTTTATGATCGATATACGTAAGACACTCAGAAAGTTTTGAGAAATTAAAAAAACTAAAGGGTAGTAATAAAAGCTCCGACAAAAAAAGAAGAATTGTCCTTACTCAAAATATTAAATCTACTGCCTAAAATACTAACTTTCCGACTACTTTTGTCCGAATAAAAATGACGAAACGACCGAATGAGATACTGAAATCTTCGAAAAATAAACATGACTGTCTATTGCTATAATACTTTTCTACCAGCATAAATTACGTTCTACTGAAAACTTTGCTTTGTAATTTTTATCTTTACTTGCCGACTATTAATTCATAAATTACCTTTCATATTTCATAGATTGTGGTGCTATTTTAACTGTCACATTATACTAAAAATATTATTCTGAGTGGCTATACAGAAACTTATAAAAAATATAAAAATGTACTTGTAACAATAACTTTTAATTGCATCATATATCATGAATTTTACTTACCACGGGTATGCTTCGATATCGGTACCTATTTCAGGCGTTAAAAAGTTAAAACAGTCGTATTCATGGGTACGTATAAAAATCCCGAATTTTAAATTACCGATGGACGAAATCCCAAAAATTTAAACGCCAAATGGTCGTATGGTCGAAAGTTTAAAATCCCGAAAGTTCATTTGTTCGAATGTTTAAAATCCCGAAGTTCAAAATCCCGATTTAACCGTGTCGGGGTGCCCTAAGGTCCCGATTTGTTTTATTTTGAGAAGTAGCACTCGCCGGCCGCTGCCGCGGCGCCGCTCGCTTCGCTCGCTCTGCTCGCGCGCTTTTGGTCACAATTCTAACCTAACCTATTTCAGCCACAATCTCTCGTAAAAATGTGTTTACCATTGTCTAATAGTCTAGTCACAGGTAGATTGTATTTTGATTGCACTTTGAACTGGATGAAATAGGTTAGGTAACGTTAGAATTGTGACCAACCGCTACGTTCAAGTTGTGTGTTCGTCTATTCGGGATTTCGTCCTTTCGGGCATTTGAACATCGGTATTTTGTGTTTCGATATAACGACTATCGGCATTTAAACCTTTCGGTATTTTGAATTTCGGTGTTTTGCACGTCGGTATTTCAGCCATAGGTATAATGAACTTTCGGGATTTTGATACGTACCCCTATTCATGCCTTAATCGAAAACCAAGTAGACTTTGGTTTTCTAGAATATTATACCGTATTATTAATCGACAAATTTCCTAACTTTTATAATGTCAGCAAGAACAAAGATAAAAATAAAACAAACTCAGTTTATTATGAAAATGTAGTTACGTAGTAGACCCGAACTCCATCGCGCGGGCCGAACAGTTGAGGTATTTTCATCATTATTGAAAGCTAAAAAATAAATTTGATAACCAACAATAGAAATTAAAACAGTTCATGCAAGTTGTAAAAATATGATTATTTTGACCAAACCTCTGTTGTCGGTAACATAGTAATTTTGTCGGAGGTTTAGTATTCTATTCGGAAGTTTAGTTTTTTTATTCGAAGATCAATTTTTTTTTAGGAGAAAATGTAATTTGAACATGCTCTTATTTGTTGTTAAATTGGATATTTTTTTTCGTTTATGTTTTGGGTTTTTTGTCGGTAATTCATTATAACGCTAGTTAATTAGAATAATAGTCGGCCACAGATTGCTGGAGATTAAATTGTTTTTCGGAACCATTATTATTTCCCAAAACTAAACAACTTAACTTTTATGGATAAAATATTTTTATTAAATCTTTTTAAAGAACTCTCCACCAGCCTCTATACAAAGTTTCATGCGCCTGAACCAATTTTCAAAACATTTTGTCCAGTCTGCCGCAGACACCTCTTTCATGGCCTTCTCGAACGCTGCTAGCGCGTCTTCCGCTGATGAAAACTGCCCTTTCAGCTGATTTTTTAGTTTTAGGGAATAAAAAGAAGTCACACGGTGCCAGATCAGAACTTTAAGGAGGGTGCCCCAAGACTCTCACTGGTGTGGTGTCCAGGAAGTCTCTCGTTTAGAGCGCTGAAAGCGCGGGCGCGTTGTCATGGTAAAGCAGTACCCCGCAGAACGGTGTTCGGTCGCTTGTTGCTTATTGCAGACAAAACTTCGGCATTTTGTGGTATACCATTCGGCGTTAATGTTGCTTTGGTCTCCGTTAAAATGAAGAAACTAGCGATCAAAATTTTCTCTGCGCTTCTTGATCGCTTCCCTTTCGTAGGCGTTGGTTCGTTGTGAAACAGCCAAACTGTCAAAAGACGCTCGTGTTTCCGGATCGTATTGATCTAGATATATATATATATATAGATAGATGAAATCTAGGATTCGTCACTTGTCACAATGTCGTAAACGCGCCATGACGAGCCTGCTTCAAATTTTTAAATTATATTACGGCACTGCTCCACATGGGTCTGCTTCTGAGCTTCGGTGAGGTTTTGTGGCACCCAGCGACAAACTATCCTCCTAATGCGAAGGTGATCGTGTAGAATCTTGTGAACGCATTCCGAAACAATCTGCAGTGTATGCTGAATCTCTTCGTATATAATTCACCAGTTTTCTTGATTCAAATTTTTTACTGCCAGCACACTTTCTTTTGTGACAACCGTCGTAGGACAACAACTCCTTTGTTCATCCCCCAAAGTAAGGCGACCGCGCTTAAACTCGCTGTACCAGCGATAGATGGTTGCTATTGAAGGTCCTTCATCCATAAAAGCAATTTGAAATCGATCAAATGACTCATAAGGTTTTAGGCCACATTTAAAATTGTAGAAAATCAACGCACGAAAATGTTCTCGATGCAGATCTATTTTTAAATGAGACACGATAATTACATTTGGCTCGCGTAAAAAATACCATAATTTAAAAAGTGGTAATTTTACTTAACCAAAGTTTTCAAAATAATTATAAGTGGCCAGTGAAAACATTTTTTTTGGAAAACTTTGAGTGGCCTGGTACCAAACAAATAAAACTAAACGATAACTACACCTGCAGTAATAATAAAATATATTGGTATTATTGACAAACAACATTAGCAATATTGCCACACTTTGCACATCACTAGCTTCATGGGACCGCAGACCGGAGTATATGGTTTTAATTTCAACGCGATACCTCCACGCGTTCCCGAGACAGATAGCCAGACAGACAAACAGACGATTTCCGTTTGAAGTACGGAAGGTATCTCAAAAGTGGCTTAAAAACGTGTGCATATTATGACAATTACCTCTTTCAACTTTTTGAATTATTACCAGATCACTTATAAAGTTTTGCGAAAAAAAGTTTTTAAGCCACTGGCCACTTGTACTTATTTTGAAAACTTTGGTTATTTAAAAGTAAACATACCACTGTCCGAATTTTGAATTTCCCTCCACATTGTTTCGAGAGCCAAATCAAATTATCGTGTCTCATTTAAAAATGGATTTGCATTGAGAACATTTTCGTGCGATGATTTTAAATGTGCCCTAAAACCTGATGATCGTCATTTGATCGACTTCAAATTGCTTTTATTGATTAAGGACTTTCCAAAGCAACCGCTGGTACAGCGAGTTGAAGCGCGGTCGCCTTACTTTGGGGGATTAACAAAGGAGTGGTCGTCCTACGACGGCTGTCACAGAAGAAAGTGTGCTGGCAGTAAAAAAAAATTAAAGAAAACAGGCAAATTACATATGAAGAGATTCAGCATACACTGCAGATTGGTTCGGGAAGCGTTCACAAGATTCTACACGAGCACCTTCGCGTGAAAAGACTAGTTGGCCGCTAAGTGCCGCATAATCTCACCGAAGCTCAGAAGCAGGCCCGTGTGGAGTGGTGCCGGGATATGATTCAAAAATTTGAAGCAGGGTCGTCTCGGCGTGTTTATGACATTGTGACAGGTGACGAATCCTGGATTTATCAATACGATCCAAAAACAAAGCGTCAGTCGACAGTTTGGCTATTTCAAAACGCACCAAAGCCTACGAAAGTAAAGCGATCGAGAAGCGCAGCAGTAGTTTCTTCACTTTGACGGGATTTCAATTCCATTACGAGACCAAAGCAGCATCAACGCCGTATGGTATACCACAAAATGCCTGCCAGAAGTTTTCTATGACAAAATGCCTGCCAGAAGTTTTCTATGAAAAAAGTCTGCAATGAGCAACAAGCGACTGAACACCGGGCTCCGCGGGGTACTGCTTCACCATAACAACGCGCCCGCGCACTCAGCGCTTAGCACGAGGTACTTCCTGGACCCCACACCGGTCAGAGTCTTGAGATACCGTCCTTACAGTCCTGATCTGGCACAGTGTGATTTCTTTTTATTCCCTAAAATAAAAAATCTGCTGAAAGGGACACAGTGTTCATCGCCGGAAGACGCGCTAGCAGCTTCGATAACGCCGTAGAAGAGGTGTTTGCGGTGGACTGGAAAAATGTTTCGAAAATTGGTCCGGACGCATGAAAGTATAGAGGCTGGTGAAGAGTTCTTTGAAAAGATTTAGTTTCTCAAAACTTACTAAGTGTCCCACGTATATCTCAAAAACGGTGGCTCAGGAAAAATGCGTCGTAATCGTATCTGATCTATAATTTTTGTCTGAGCTAATTTTATGATAAAACTTACTGTTTTGCTGAAAATCGCGAAAACCCCGTTTTTGTGACCCGAGTATTTTTTAGATTTCATTTATGATGGTGTTTTGAACAATCCTACCAATTTTTAGCTGGGTGCGAATTATTGTAACCTCGGAAGTCGATTGTCTATATTGACCGGACTATAAATTATATTATACCTATATGTTACACACAGGGAGTGTGTTATAAGTCTGTTTATGTACGAGGATGTGACTTTCATTAAAACTGACCCTAACTTATTTACCCGTCGCTCTGACGTAGTTATCGCAACCGTCGAGATAACCATAGAATATGTAATGTAAGATCTAATACAGCGCTAATGCAATAGTCTTCAGCGTTGCTCCGGTAATACCTAACAAAATATCTAACCTACTTTAAAGGACTAAATGTCTAAAAAATTTAGTTGCAACTGATGAAATATCTAATATCGATTCTTTTATCCTATTAACTAGCGGCCCGTCCCGCTTCGCGCGGGCAATAAATATAGCCTATGTTACTCAGGATGAATGTAGCTTTCCAATGGTGAGAGAATTTTTGAATACAAGTTTTCTCTTTTTATAACATTACTGGCTTTTGCCCGCGCGGCTTCGCTCCCGCTCTTCCCTACTCCACCCTACTATACCCTTCTCTACCCTACGCTATCCTACTCTACCCTACTCTGCACTACTCTACCCTACTCTTCCCTACCCTATCCTACTCTACCCTACTCTACCCTACCCTACTCTACACCTCTCTACACTACTTTACTCTACAC
Organism: Mythimna ferrago; assembly: GCA_910589285.2. Classification (NCBI taxonomy): domain Eukaryota; kingdom Metazoa; phylum Arthropoda; class Insecta; order Lepidoptera; family Noctuidae; genus Mythimna; species Mythimna ferrago. Next base: position 17,905,343 of record OU342673.1, on the reverse strand, counting down.
TACTCTACCTGACTCTACCCTACCAAACTTCACATAAACCATTTGGTTTGGATAGGTGAGCCCGTTCTTGAGTTATAAAATTACAACGAAAAGTGGCATTGATTTTTAAATAAATAGATATTGTCTGTGCGATAAAAGAACCGTCGTGGCGTAAAGTGAAAACAACATTAACGATTTTAAGTAGCAACCCAACCCAGCCATCCGTCAAATGCCAAATGTCATATCATGTTGACACCGGTTTGTTTATTATGTTATTTTATTGTGATTTTTAATTGAAATCTTCAGAAATGAGATAAAAAATTTCACTGAGCTGCAAGGGAAATAATATTTAATATATTACAGTTTTGCCAAAGATTCTTCTTCTTCTGAGTCGGTACACTCTTGCCAGAGTGGTCGTGATCATCACTGTGAATCATGATAAATGATCATCCTTGTAATGCGGCGCCATTCATCGCGGACTGCAGCTTTCTGGGTACATTCGTAAACCGAGCACTTAGTTGCGGCCTTGATCTGGTCTGTCCATCTCATTGGTGATCTACCACGTGGCCTGGAGTCATTACTACGACGTCATACATGGCCGAAGAAGGTCAAAATGCGCGACTGCACTGCGGATGACAAGCGCTGTCTGACGCCGAGTTCTTTTAATATGGAATCATTCTTACGAAACTCTGTCCACGATACTCCTAGCATCCGTCTCCAGCACCACATCTCTAACGCGTCAACTTTCTTCTTCTCGGATTCACGAAGAGTCCATGTCTCCGATGCATAGAGGAAAATGGGGAATATTAGACAATAAACGAGCCTGGTTTTCGTGGTCTTGGTAATGTTCCTATTACCCCAGATCTTTTTCATTTTATCCATAGCAGACCTAGTGATCGCCATGCGCCGCTTGATTTCATCTATACACCCGCCTTCGTTGGATATCAACGCCCCAAGGTAAATATATGATTGGACGACCTCGCAATTCCCTAAGTGTGTGATCCCGGGTAAGTTGTTATTTGCACGGTCGACAACCATCACTTTGGTTTTTGCGCGATTTATTTTTAATCCAAATTCCCGGCTTGTAGCTTCTATCTTATGCAGCAGAACTTCCATATGTTGAGCACTAGTTGCGAATAAGGTCGTGTCATCCGCATAACGCAAGTTGGAGATCCTTCTACCGCCAATTACGACCCCATCTGTCCAATCTTCCAAGGCAATTCTCATTATCATCTCTGTATAGATGTTGAACAGTAGAGGTGAAACTATGCAACCTTGGCGAACTCCTGCACTAGGATGGAAATGACTCGAAAGTGTTTCATCTGTTCTGACTGATGCTGATCCGCTCTCGTATAGACGCCTGAGCAAGTGAACCAGATGTATCAGAGTGCCCATATCCAGCAAAGATTTCCATAAGACTGACCACTTCACCGAGTCAAAGATAACAAATGGCAAATCACACCATTATTGATCAAAACAAAGTCACGAACTTGGGAAACATTGGTATGCCGTTTTTATGGTACGTAACACTTTTATTTTAATGTTTTTTGACTTCTTATGTAAACTCCTGTCCCTGTTATCTCAAAATATATATTAATTAAATGGAAATTCATTTAAACATGACGACATTTGTTTATTTTGTTTTGGTCAATATTTTCGATGGCTAGGCCTAGTATAAAGAGTATGCTTTGAATTTATAATGCGTTTCGATTTCTTTTCAGGCTTGAGTAAGGATACAGTAACTAAAATAAAAAAGGGCAAGTGCGAGTCGGACTCGCGCACTGAGGATTCTGTACAAATTTACCTATAAAATCAATTCCCGAATTGAGTTACGAAGATTTTTCCAAATTGCAAACAATTTTTTTTTTTTTGTGGCGGATCAACAAATTTACAATTTTCAGATTTTTCCCTGTACTTGCTCTATGAGACCTTTATTCATGCCAAATTTCAGGATTCTAGGCCAACGGGATTAACTTTGATTTCCTTGAGTATCGAAATATACGTTTTTTTGCGACATAAACGGCCGTATCTTTTTTTTCGTTAACTCAGAAGTCTTATTTTTTTACAACTTCAAAAAAACGCAGACTTGAGTGTATGGTTTTAATTTTAACTCGATACCTCTAAGGGTCTCAACAGATAAACAGACGAACAACCAAGTGATCCCAAGGATCTTATATGCGAGATGGTCCCTTACAGGCTAAATAGATTTTTTACGAAGCAACATTACAAATTCTGAAGTGTACTTTATTTTCATAGTCATTAAGTTCATATTTTTCATTGATTAGCAAAAGGGAAAAATGTACTGAGGAAGACAACGAGAAAGTGGTAGTGTGTCCCATTTTTACCTTAATATTTAACTAGGGTAAACATAAACTTGCTGTTAGCTACAATATTCCAGTCAGTGATAATAGACCGATCCCAGTCAAAGTGATAGAACCATTTTCGTTGGAACTGGGTAAGTGGTCGTTGGTGGAACCTACCTAGATAGGCAGTATAGCAGTTTCTTCACGCTATTTTCCTTTACCGGTCCGTGTTTGCATTTAAATGTTCATCATCATTACAATCGAAAGACGTCCACTGTTCGACATAGGCCTCCCCCAGGTGTCGCCACAATTAACGGTTTGTTACTCATTACGCAAAAACTTATAAACGGATGAATATAATGATAAACGTTGCAATAATATAGCTTATAACCTATATTTTTGGCTAAGTTTTATTATGTGAGCAATGTCAACAAATAGGCTACTAATATTATAAATGCGAAAGTTTTTAAAGAGGGATGGAGGTACTCGTATGTATGTATGTGTCGCGCAAAAACTACTAGACAGATGAACTTAATCATAAACATTGCAATAATATAGCACATAAGCTATAACTTTGCAGTTTTATTAGGTGAGCAAATTCAGTCAATAGGATAATTTTTATTAAAGGGTGAAGCCGCTGGAAGAAGCTAGTCTAATATCAGTTCAAAATATCAAGATTTAACAGTCGCACTATAATGACGTCACAATGTTGCTTACATAACAAAAACGATATTTATCTACAGCAGCGCCCTCAAATCTCACGATGGTTTACTTTCCGCACAGACTCTATAGTGTAGATGAGTTTTTAAATACTTCATTCACTTCTGCATTAGACAAAAGAGGTTCATAGAAGCAGGTGTGCACAATATTTATTTTTCGAGATAAATTCAAACAATTTTAATAAATAATGATTTCAATATACGCCGGCTGAAACTTTTTTCATAAATATTTTATATCATACTGGAATAGAAAAAAATCGTCAGCTGCATAGTGGAGGGGGGGGGGGATTTACCCGGAATCCTGAAATTTGGCACAAAGCAAAGTCTTATAGCACAGGTATAGGAATAAATCTGAAAACAGTAAATTTGTGGTTACTACGTCAAAAATTTTTTTTTATTTTTTTTTGCATTTCTGCAGAATCTTTGAGACTCCATTCGGGAATTGTAGATTGCACGGAACCCTCAGTGCGCGAGTGCGACTAGCACTTGCCCAGTTTTTTTTTAAATGGCGTATCAACAAGTTTCCTGGTTACAAAACATATGAATTGTACATAATACAAGACAACAAGATAATTATTTAACATTCATATAAATAGAAATAACTAATATTTTAAAGTACTAGTTGACCCAGCGAACTTCGTACCGCCTAATAGTCAATGATTATTGAGCTTAACTAAACTTTCAAAGGCAAGCAACAATCAAGAAACAAGATCAATTCATTTAAATTTGAGATAACGTCGATTTGAGATCTGCTACGGCATCAATTATGATAATAACCTAAATAAAGTCGCGACGTAAATAGTTTTCAAATGGGCTTCAAATGATTAAATCTGGAATTTTGCTTAAAAAAACTAAAAACCTTACTAACTCAAAAACGACTGAATATCGGTAGAACATTTGGAGGCTTAATTTGTTACATTTTCGTCCTACCATGACGTCCTGCAAAGAATACTTCGACTTACTAGTAACCCTGTATATACAATGAAACGTTCCAGGGGGCCAATTCTCGATTTTCGCCATTTATCTCGAGTTTGAGATTGCAAGTTTATGTCTATGTCTATCAAAAATATCTCTACCTCTACCAAAAAAATTCGAATTGAGCAGAATTCCGTATTCTCAGTCAAAATAGAAATAAATTTCACGAAAATGCCAAGTCGATTGAAGATGTGTTACCATTAGGAAGAATTGCACGTTCCGTTTTATGTAGTTATGAGTGAATGAATGATTTGGTTTTAAAACGCTGACTAAACCTAACTCTTTATGTATATAACGAAACGTTTAGTCTAAAAATAATCAGCTTGACAGTTGAAGAATTTGCGGTTCCTTCAAAACTTTTGAAATAAACGGTTTTTTGCACTCTAAACATTCCATTTGTACACCAAAGCATAGAAAGAATTTGGTGCACACTTAGTAATTTAGGTATTTTGGTGAACAATTAAATACATGCCTTTAATAAAATTATGAAGCAGATAATAATTTACCTTCGTTTTCAGGTCTAGTTTCGTAGTATCTTGAATTACAGGAGCCACGAGATTTATTAAAATCCTTATTAAATTTTTATTTAATCTGAAGTTTTTAATTACTTGTTACGATCAAATCGTATATCGACGGCGGGATGAGTGCGCTGTGGTCGCCGTGAATTGGCCAGTTGCTCGTTACTTTCCAACAACTCCGACATAAAGACGCTAATAAACTCGTCCATTTTTCAGTGGTTTCAAGTCCAATCGTGGATACACAAATTACAGAGAATATTATTGTGCGCGAAGGTCGTCGTTTCAAGAAAATACACAATGCACAAATTACAGAGCAAATCGAATATCCAATATGAGTAGTCAAGCCGTATTTTATTTAAAAACCAAAGAAAACACAATATAACGCACGTGTATTTCCCTTTCCGTGTCCAACTGGCGACACCGGGCTTGCCAAATCCACACGCTTTTGTATTACTACGGAATTCTACGAGCCTGTGTTCAATTCGCGTCAACTGAGCACGCCTTTGTGATCAAGTGGCGCTGGGGGAGATTTGACAAAAGAGTGTGCAGTTGAACTGAACACTTTTTTGACTTGACCCTTGAGACTGTTTGAGTCTTCAAAAGCGTGTTGAATCAGCGACAGTATTAGTCTGTATTATTAGGTAGTATTATTAACTCAATATGATTTCAATGAAACATTACAATAAAATTAATGAAACATTATATTATCACAATAACAAAAAAACACCGACAAAGCAACTATTTTGCGGAACATTCGTTTTGGTCTATGTTTATAGCGATATTGTGTGCACGTTTCTTCTTAACAGGACGGTCGGACTGTATTCTACCGCTGCTGGGTAATTGTTTTTGATGCCGTCTCGAAATAGATGTAGGTTGTACCTTTATTTTTCGTGAATGTCGTATTTTCTTATCATGCACGTATGAAACAATAGAGGAAGGAGTCTGCAATCGAGATAGTTCAGATGAATATTTTTTCAGTATTTGGATGTTTACTGGATTTGGTTTTTCTTTAAGTACTTTGATTATTCTCATACTCAGACTCAATTGCGTCTACAGTAATCATAAAATCTTTGGTAATTTCACTGAAAATCATTTTAAACTCATCCATAATGCACTATGTAAACAAAAACATAAGTTCAAACGCACAGTAACAAACAAAATAACAAATTGCAATGAGAAGCGCGCGAATCCAACTTCGGGCGCTTGCGCTTGCTTCGGCCCGCACGATTTATCCCGAACACACGTTTACAAACGCGCTAAATCAGTATGGATTTGTTTCGAACAGATCACTTAAAAAATCAATCAAAATCGTGTTTAATTAAATTGCACACTATTTTGTAAAACCTCTTTTAACGTTGTTTAATCGCAAAAACGTGCTCAGTTGACGCGAGTTGAGCACGGGTTGGTTGAATTCCGTAGTAATACAAAAGCGTGTGGATTTGGCGAGACCGGTGTCGCCAGTTGGACACGGAAAGGGAAATACGCATAACGCACTAACTATCGCAGAAATGACATATCTCTACAATCGACATGACATCTCTACTGCTCAGAAGCACTCGACATGAACTGTAACGTTATCCTGCGACAAATGTCGAATTCGACATCACCAGAATAGTAACTTTTAAAATTTGACGAAAAAATGACGTCATTTGAAAGTTTTGTCGAATTCGACACCATCTCTAAAATAATCGAGAATTGGCCCCAAATGACATTATCTCTACAATCGACATAGCATCTCTACTGCTCAGAAGCACTCGACATGAACTCTAACTTTATCCTTCAACAAATGTCGAATTCGACATCCCCATGATAGCAACTTATAAAATTTGTCGAAAAAATAATATAATAATAATAATAATAATAATAATAATCTGTGGTCTGATTGTCAACCTGACGTGTCAAAAATTTTTCCTTAGATTTTTTCAAAATACAAATATTGAAATATTTTATTAAAATGGAATTATCCGAAGAAAAAACAGGTTTAGAAATACAATAAAATCTACAAAAATTACTGTGAAATACGTGTAACTCTCGAAAATGGGTTCACGTAAAATATACTACATGTCATACTTATGACAACGAAAAATCTCGACGAGGAAAAGTGAATGTTGACCAGAGCCGCAGCTCGACGTGCACGCCCACCACCTCCGGCCTCGTCGCTCAGCTCCGCCTCGCCGCCGCCGGAACCCAGCCCCATCGTGAGTGCTGTGACACCGGCCGTAGCAGCTGCGTCGAGCTCGAGCGACGAGTACTACTCGCCGCCGACGACACCACCACCTACGCGTCGTCGGGGAGGACGCCGGCCGCCGGATTGTTTAGGACCTCGAGGCCCACCGGCCTCTGATAGGGTCCCAGCTCCCGGCGGAAGTGTGCAGCGCATGCGATGGACGCAATCCATCAACGAGAACGTCATGCGCTCATACTATGGGGCTACAGAGGGAGGAAATAACCTGACCGCGTACCGTGTTCGGATGCTCTCTTTGTTTCAGGTGCTTGAGCCAGCCGTCAACGTTTCGGCCCAACGACTGTCGGATCAGGTGCGGGTCATCCTGCGTAATCATATGTTGGATGATACTGTACTTGATCGCCTCCGAACGGAAATGAGTGACCGTGTCATTACCCCTCCGTCGCAGCCTGTGGTACCAGCTGTGGTACCACCGTCCAGCTACATATCTTTCCACACAGACGAGGTGAGTTCTGACACGGTCACTAACGTAAGTAACCAGTGCAATAGTGAACTGAGGAGTGCTTTGGAGTGTGCGATTCGGGAATATCGTAATATACCTCCCGAACTTAGGCCACGCATACCTCGTTTGCCCATGTGTAACAAGAATAGGGCGCTGGTGGCTGCTCTGGATTCGCAGTTGTCAAATTATTTTGATGACTGCGAAGATCTCACCGATACACACTCGATCATGTACTGCGCGGCCGTAGCGGCATGTCGTGTAGCTCACGTCAAATTCCCAAACAGTGACGTAGCTACACGACCAAAACCAGCTGTGCCGGCCTGGCAGTGCAGGATCGAGCGTCGTATCGGTGGGGCTAGAGCACTCATCGGCAAACTAATCTGCTTCAGGGAGGGCAACACTCGTCCAAGAGTGATGCGCTTTGTGAGACGGGCATTTTCGGGGACTGACATCAGCCCCCGAGACTATATGTCCCGAGTCACAGAGCGCATCGACTTCCTGAAGCAGAAGGTGTATGCATGGGCAAACCGTATCCGCAGGTATAAGCGGCGGGTTGAGCGATACACCCAGAATCGCACATTCCGGAGTAATGAAAGGTGGGTTTATAGGGCTTGGGAGCGACCGGACCAAGGTGTGACTGACGCGCGTCTCCCGGATGATGACGCCATGAGTTCATTCTGGCGTAGCATCTGGTCGGTGCCTGTCAGTCACACCGAGGGTGACTGGACTCGGGAGGTCGAGCGAGCGTGCGATCCAATACCACAAATGGGGGCAATAGACATCAGCCCCCAAGATGTAGCTCGTGCAGTCCGTCCGTTGCCTAACTGGAAATCTCCAGGGCCGGACGGGCTGCACAATTTCTGGATTAAGTGGTTTACAAGATCGCATGCTCGCTTGGCATATCAGTTTCAGTCTGCCTTAGAGTCAGGGTCGCTGCCACAGTTCCTAACAACAGGAATAACCCACCTGCTCCATAAATCAGGTAGTACTGCGGAGCCTAAAAATTATAGACCGATCACGTGTTTGCCGACGGTCTATAAAGTTCTTACATCCATACTGAGAAGTAAAATTAATAGTCATATTGATGAAAATTCGATCATGTCGCCTTCTCAGAATGGATGTAGGAACGGGTCCCGCGGTACTAAGGAGCTGCTCCTCATTGATATGACTATTAGCCAGCAGGTTCGACGTTCCCGAAAGGATCTGTCGACATGTTGGATAGACTATAGAAAGGCCTATGACTCTGTTCCTCATACATGGCTCATGAGGGTGCTGGAATTGTATAAAATTGATACAACACTACGCACCTTCCTGATGTCGTGTATGAGGCAATGGAGTACAGTCCTTCACTATCCAGGATGTCGAAATATCCAGAGGAATAGCGAACCTGTAAGGATTGAGCGAGGTATATTCCAGGGTGATAGTTTGAGTCCGCTTTGGTTTTGTCTAGCCTTGAATCCTCTAAGCACACTGCTGGAGAATTCAGGTCTAGGCTATCGGTTGAAGAGAGGTGGTCAGGTTATATCTCACCTCCTTTACATGGATGACTTAAAGCTCTTTGCCCCCAACAATCTGCAACTGATGGAGCTACTGAAGGTAACTGAAATCTTCAGTAGTGCCATCAGGATGGAGTTTGGTGTGGACAAATGTGCAGTCATGCATGTAAAGCGAGGGGAGGTTGTGGAGTCCGTGAGCACTCAACTCACGGATTCTATAAATCTGAGATCCCTCTCTCCAACCGAAACCTATAAGTATTTGGGTATGTCGGAAGCTCTAGGCATCAGTATCACTGGCATGAAGCAATCGTTGAGGGAGCGTTTCTTTGGACGCCTGAAAAAGGTATTCAATAGCCTTCTTTCAGGCGGAAACAAGGTGCGTGCCTTCAACGGTTGGGTCATGCCGGTATTGATGTACTCTTTCGGCGTACTCAAATGGACTCAAACAGAACTTGACGCCCTGGATAGGCGGGTCCGTACACTGCTGACTGCATACCGAATGCATCACCCACGATCGTCGGTGATGAGGCTGTATATCCCGCGGAAGTGTGGGGGTCGTGGCTTCTTAAATGCTAAGACCCTACACAACCGCGAGGTATGCAGTCTCAGGGAATATTTCCTAGCTGCCGACGTGGGTATGCATCGAGATGTAGTGGCAGTGGACAAGGGACTCACCCCGCTCTCCCTGGCTAACGAGAACTGGCGCAAACCGATAGTGCTTGACACTAACGATCGCAGGGAAGTATGGCAGAGCAAGGAGCTCCACGGACGCTTTTTTCGGGCCCTTCATGGGCCCGATGTAGACCAATTGGCGTCCGTAGCCTGGCTGCGTTTCGGTGACCTCTTTGGGGAAACCGAAGGTTTTGTCTGTGCAATTATGGACGAAGTTATCATGACGAATAACTACCGGAGATTTATTGTGAAGGACGGCACGGTTGACATCTGTCGGGCATGTCACCGTCCGGGAGAATCAATCCGTCACATTATCTCTGGTTGTTCCCGTCTAGCTAACGGAGAGTACTTGCATAGGCACAACCTTGTAGCCAGGATTATCCATCAGCAACTTGCTTTGAAATACTCTCTTGTGGAATCGGAAGTGCCATACTATAGGTATGAGCCCGACCCAGTTCTTGATAACGGTCATATCACTTTGTACTGGGATCGGCCCATCATCACTGACAGGACTATTGTGGCCAATAAGCCTGATATAGTGGTGGTGGACCGAAGCGAGAGCCGTGCAATGATTGTTGACATATCCGTTCCGCATGACGAGAACCTCGTGAAAGCCGAGAAAGATAAACAAATTAAGTATATCGACTTGGCTCGCGAGGTTGTCGACATGTGGGAAGTGGATTCAGCGGTCATTGTACCGATAGTTGTTTCAGCCAATGGCTTAATAGCCAAGAGCCTCGACCAACATCTTAGGAGGCTCTCGTTAGGCGACTGGATCAAGGGCTTGATTCAGAAAGCAGTATTGCTGGACACGGCTCGTATAGTCAGGAGGTTCCTTTCTCTGGAGCCCTGACCGCCGGTATCTTGGACCCTGTTCCCGATACCGGTGGGCTACTATTTTTTATATTTTTAAATGTTTTTTATTTTTATTGAATATTTAAAAATATAATTTATATGTTAATGTTTAAATAAACGAAATAATAATAATAAAAATCTTTATTTCCAGTTTTACAATTTTACAAGTGGCTCCGTACTTTACATAACATTAAGCATAATGTGTTAAATCGTAAGTAAGCACCGAGTTATACACCTCTGACACCCTAGCTAAGATTGAACTTGTGTTAAGAGTGTCAGGGCTCTCTAAAATTTAAAACAGGCAGATATATCGAATCTTCGGAAACCTAGTTATTTCAAAAGAAAACAAGTTTTTTGTTTTTTTTTTTTTTTTGAACATGCATACCACCAGTGATGTTGTATGTAATAAGTGTGTGTGTGATGGTGTTTTTGTGTGTGTAAGTGTATGTATGATGATAATTGGGCGGGGGGGGGGTCGGATTTGGGAAAGGGGGAGGGACAAAAAGCTACGTTTTGAGGATACTTTCGACCTCTTCATAACCGAGGGTGGTGATCCATTTACTGACTCGAGCTTTGCAGTCAAATTTATTTAATTTGTAGATGCAACATTTTTTGTTAACAAAATTGTAAATGCGACTGCTTAGAATTTTAAAATGTCGCTTTGCGAGTTTTGTTCTGTGCCTTGCTATGGAGCACACGTTCGTGGCCCTACGCTTGGTCAGTTGAACGAAGTCCATCTGTAGTAAAGCATGTTTCCGCAACGTACAGTTTAGCACAAAGAGCTGTCTCACTGTCAAGACCTTACATTCTTTGTACAATTGTGCGGTACTATGCCGGTAGTGTTTAAAGGTCATGACCTTGAGGACAGCCCTTTGCGCCCTTTCCAACTGTAGCATCAATGTCTTCGAAGCACCACCCCAAACCGTGATGCCAAAAGTTAATATTGACTGGCAGAGTGAAAAATAAACCATGCGTAAAATATCCGCATCAGCACTATACCGCAGATTTTTAAATACAGTGATCAGTTTTCTCACTCTGCCGACCAAAACCTTAATCTGGGCATTCCACGATATGAGATCGTCAATAAGTAAGCCCAGATATTTGACACTGACTGTCCTTGTCAGAGGAAAGCAAGAACATTGGTTCGAGTTAGTATTGCAAGTATGAGCCTTGACTACAAAAGAATTGCCAGGTAGTAAGGAAGACATCAAAGAAAAAGTTATGAAGGTGGTCTTTTCTACATTTAGAGTCAGAGAGTTTGCCGTTAGCCAAGACATGACAATGCTAAGGACAAATTCTGCTCTTATCCGAGCCTCGTCCCAACTTTCAGCATGTACCAGAAGGGCCGTATCATCTGCGTATGTATAAATAGAACAGTATGGGAGCGCTAAATCACATAAGCTGTTAACATACACTAAAAAAAGTGTAGGCCCCAAAATGGAGCCTTGTGGTACTCCGTATGCCAGTTCACACTCATCACTGACGTTTGTTCCGATTTTAACGCACTGCGTTCTCTCAGACAGGTAGCTCGTAAAAATTGCCAGAGCAGGCCCTCTGACTCCTATTTGTTCCAGTCTTTTTAGAAGGATTGAAACAGAAACAGTGTCAAAAGCTTTGGACAGGTCGAGAAATAGACCTAGACACTTAGACTTTTTATCTAAAGTCTCAACAACATCATCTATCAGGGCTGAGAACGCATCTTCACAAGACTTTCCTCTACGAAAACCAAATTGATTTTTGGAAAGGATGTTATTTTTTTCTAAGAAAGATATGAGACGAGTATTGAGCACCCTCTCAAGAACCTTCGATAATGCCGGTAGGACCGAAATAGGTCTGTAATTATTGACACTGCCTCTGTCCCCTCCCTTGTGGATAGGATGTACGACCGCTCTTTTTAAAACTCTCGGGAATACTCCCTCAGAGATACATAAACAGCATATGTGAGTGATGAGGGGCACAAGAGTCTGTCTGCTTAATTTAAGTAACTTTGAACCGATTCCATCCCATCCTGGGGCAGAATCAGAACGAAGACCCATAATAATATTTTCAACTTCGGCACAATCGGGAGAGAGCAGGACCATTGTATTCACCTGCGATTTATCCCTTACATATGACTCATGTTTCGTACAAACACTTGTAAGCCTAGCCGCGAGTTCCTTACCAATATTTGCAAAAAAGCTATTGATTAAATTCAATGAAGACTTGCAGTCTAGACTGGATAAAGACAACAACTCCGTAGGTGGTGATGTAGAGGTTTGTTTATTGATTATATTATTTATTACGTGCCAGGTCTTTTTAGGTTTGTTTTTCGCTTTCTCAAACTCATTTTTTTCATAATTATTTTTAAGCCTGTATAAAAGTTTATTACAAAAATTACGATAGCGTAGATAGGTTAATTTTAAGATATAATTGTCTGGTGCCTTTTTATGTTCTCTATGCATGTTATCCCTATTTCTAATGCATCTTAGTAGTCCTGGGGTGATCCAGGGCTTGATTATTTTTAGTCTAGAAGGAATACAAATAGTTGAGGTATTACTGTGTATGATAGATGCAATAGTGTTAATAAGAAATTCAGCAGCCCAATTAGCGTTGCTAGATGACAATATAGGACTGAAATCAGTACTTGCAATTTCCGAAACAACTTTAAGAAGATCTACTTTCGATACAGATTTAGTCGTTGTACGTTTTGTTTTATTTTTAATACAAACTAGTACTGGGACGTGGTCAGTGATATGGCTGTCTATGATAAAAGATAAAACGGGTTTCTCTGCTCTAGTCATCACATGATCCAGGCAAACTTTTACTCAACACAGTTTCGGTAATCACGTATCGATAATTTATTACTCAGTACCAATTGAAATTATTGATATACAGAACATTCGAGTACTAAATATAGAATTGTAGTATTGGACTCGATCCACGGAATCGAGTCAAGATTCGAATACACAAACCGAATCGAGTCAATTTGATCCACCGAAACAGTAACTCAACACATCACTAAGTATAAATATATCGATATTTTTACCCGAAATACTTTGATCCGATACATCAATATATCGATACAAAATATTAAATATTGAAAAAAAAAAGACGTGTGGCACTCGGGGATTGCCGCGGTAAAGCTATCGCATAGCATTTTTTATCAACTTATGCAATAGACCTCGCCAACAGCTGCTTAACCCCACCCATCCAAAACCAGACCTCGCCAACAGCTGCTTAACCCCACCCATCCAAAACCAGACCTCGCCAACAGCTGCTTAACCCCACCCATCCAAAACTAGACCTCGCCAACAGCTGCTTAACCTCTTCCATCCAAAACCAGACCTCGCCAACAGCTGCTTAACCTCTTCCATCAAAAACCAGACCTCGCTAACAGCTGCTTAACCCCACCCATCCAAACACAGACCTCACCAACAGCTGCTTAACCCCACCCATCTTAAATCAGACCTCGCCAACAGCTGCTTAACCCCACCCATCTAAAACCAGACCTCGCTAACAGCTGCTTAACCCCACCCATCCAAAACGCCGACAGCTGCTTAACCCCACCCATCCAAACACAGACCTCACCAACAGCTGCTTAACCCCACCCATCCAAAACCAGACCTCGCTAACAGCTGCTTAACCTCACCCATCCAAAATGAGACCTTGCCAACAGCTGCTTAACCTCTTCCATCCAAAACCAGATCTCGCCAACAGCTGCTTAACCTCTTCCATCAACAACCAGACCTCGCTAACAGCTGCTTAACCCCACCCATCCAAAACGCCGACAGCTGCTTTCACTCATTTGTTTTCTTATCGGTCACCACGCTCAAAAAACAAATGAGTGGGGGGTGTTAGGTTATTTTCGTTACGGAATTTCTGAATTCGGTCTCCACGCTCAAGGCCCGCGATAGAAGCTATGCAATAGCTTAAAAAGAAAAGAAAAAAAGAAAGAATACAATAGAATAAACTTTATTGTACATCAAAACGTAACACAGCTTATACAAAAAAAAAAATATTTTGGTGGCCAAACATTGTAGAAAACAAAAACATGTTGAAACTTAAAATAACAAACAAAAAACTAACATTGTATGTCTCATGTTTCGTTACCTACCGGACAAATGCTGGGTTGACTGAAATAATGAATTAGTCTTCAAAATATTAGAATATTATAATTTAGTTTAATTAAGATTCTCATAAATTTAAATAATGTACTTATTCTTAATAATATAATAATTAAAATAATGTATTCTTAAATATTTTATTACAAAGTGTACCCTAAAACACCCTTTTTTAACTTTAGTTTAATGCTGTCGTGAATAGAGTACCTACCTATAACACTTTTTTTTTTCTAAAACCCACAGCTATGCTCCTTCTTTGCCTTCGTTTTAGGGCCTCAGGATTCTTTTTCGCACAATTCATGGACCCTGCTTAAGTCCCTTTGGTTAGCTGACATCTCTTTGAGGCGTGCGTAGAACCATAAAATAGATAGCTATAGAAGTCAATCTACAAACAAAGCGCGCTCGAGCAACGCACGCACCAACATAGACACCGCTCACGGACACGATATCTCGGAGCGTCTTGGCCCACTCGTCGAACAGTTCCGGCTCAAACGCTGATTAGTTTGCGTCCACCGAGCGTAGATATAAAAAGTGAAGTACATACATGAGATTGTCTTCTGTACCTATCTATTTTTTGGTAGAACCCTACGCATAGTGTTATAAGAAACTCGAGTCTTTTAGTCTTCATTTCGAGACTTGAGTAGAGTTTCAAGACTAGGACTCGTTAGTCACTGAGTCCTGAGTCCTTTGAGTCCTCTTGAGTCCTTTCGAGTCTTTTCGAGTCTTTTAAGTTCTTTGAGCTAGACTGAGTCATGAACTTGAATTGGTGATTGAAATAACTGCTTTTTACGGGTTTTTATAATTCAATGTTTTTACTACATGCATATGAATATACAAGGTGCAGTTTTAAAACTGCACAATATTTCAGGAGGTTGTAATAATACTCATAAATAATCATGTAAAAATACGATACGTGGTCAATAATCAGTAATACTTGTTATTTTTTTTAGTTTATTTTAGCCGTTTTTACAGAATAACCCTCTAAATAAACTTCATAAAGAAACAGAATCACCCGTTGCGAATTATCACGCGTCATGTCACTGTTTGCGTGAGTGCATCAACTTTACGAGGCTCCGCCCACTTATCCTACGAAATGACTAATTTAGCCTTATTTGTACCGGATTCGAATTCGATGATCATAATGTAAATTATTGTCTTTTTCGCTAATTAACTCATTTTTAAGCATCATTACAATGCGAAAACCTTTTTAAAGTTCACGTTGACGTCGCGTCGTTAGTTAGGTACTTATCAGCTGATGAATAAAATGTTGGGCCGAGATCAATAAACCTGGTGTAAAGCTTACGAAATTGAAATTTCCCTTCCTATTTTTAACGGGCTGAGGATCGACAAAAATACTTCAAGATAATTTGTAATAGTTAAGTACTATCTACTTACCGGGTTTTAAGCGATTTATCTTGTCTGATAGGTAGGTATTTTTAGCGTAGTTAAAATTTTGATTGATTTGGCTAAATACGTTATTTACAAATGATTTTTTATGTACTTACAAATAAAATAAAAATAACCAAGTACTTATGTTACCTGGAGGTAGGTATTGTTCAAAGTGTCCACCTTCACACTCCAGCCAAAGCTTTTTATTTTATTTTAATTTACGTAGCACAAACACATTCGTTTTTAAAGTGTCGAAAGCACTGATCACCTTTTCACGTAATTGTGTTCGGAACGCCGAATTGTCAAAACTCGCGGAGTCTTTGTGTGGCAATCAGCATTACCCTTTGAGATGGACGTTACGCTGTCGCCATAGCATACAAGCGGACCATCTCCACCAACTCTAATTTGGAGTGTTGGTCTCTAGAGATTAACTAAATACCGCAACCGTTAACGACCGAAGGCGCACCTGAGGGCGAATTTGCAAGCGTGTGGACACGCCGGCGACATCAAATAAACTAAACTAAATCGATTGATCGATGGCCGCGCGGGCGTGGCTAGGATGTGCCGTGCGGGATGATGATTGGTTGATAGATGATTTATGAAACTATCGTTGCGAGTTAGTGTGTGTGAAAACGCCGTTTATTGTTCCGTGTTCGTGTGTGTGAAAGAAAGCGCGGTTATAAGGCAGGTATCAGACTGGCTGTTTTTTAAGAAAGGTAGTTCACACATACCGATTTCCATAAATAAGAAAAAAAAAAATTAAAAAATTACCTACTCATTTTATTATTGATTCGGGTCGAGAATCACTAACATAATTACCTCCTGAAATATTTTGCAGCTTCAAAACGACAGCTTGTATATACGGGACATACACCAAAATAACATTTTTTACAATTTTTGTCTGTCTGTCTGTTTGTCCGGGCTAATCTCTGAAATGGCTGGACCGATTTTGACGGGACTTTTTTTGGCAGGTAGCTGATGTAATAAGGAGTAACATAGGCTACTTTTATTTTAGAAGAAATAAATCCTATAGTCCACGCGAACGAAGTCGCGGGCACAGCTAGTTCTCCATAAACGTTCACTGTTATTTGCCTATGAAAGTAACCTTATCACTACGAAAATAAAGCTCACTAAAATAAATCATCTGACACGAGTTATTCAAACCTTTGCGCAAAAGAATAAATCACAAACATTATGCGGCTGTCCTATTTAAGAATACCGTAAGCGAAGTGTGCATCATCATCTAGGTAATCTTATTAAAGTACATACAATCCCATAAAAACACCAATTAAGGCCGGCGAGAGGAAATGAGAATCGGTCACCTCTTTCGAACCCAATCGCTCGGGAGACACTCCGAGCGTCGGGAGTGGCAGGGCCTCGGTTGCCGGCCACAACGGGTAGCTTGTCGTCAAGACGTCCGGTGGACGAGTGAAAGTTGACATAATTCCACCTCCCACCACTGTTGGTCCTACCCGCCTTGCGGCATACGGATTCATTGGAGACACGTTCCGGCAATTGCGTGACTGCGTATGTCTTTACAGCTTGCTCTACCGGAACGTGTTTTGTAAACTCCATACATTCTTTTTTCCTGTCCCTGTCTCTATATTTTCACTTGTCCTCATTCTGGGGCGGTGCAACACCACATAACCGTTCAACTGTGACGCACCCGGGCCGCGAAAATGACGCGCGGTCACACCGAAACCCGACACTACGACCCGACTTTCCCGCGTTCACTAAAACGACGATATCTCAGAAAATACGCATCCTAGCTCAACGAACTTTACGTTAGTGAAATTGATATAAAATAAGCTATCTGATTATGTAGGGTTTTGTGTAGATTCACTTTGTAATGTACTACTAATTTGAACTTGAAAGTAGTGTGATGGACTATTTCCCAGTTTTGTGTACAAAATTCGTCATATTTATAAAACAAAACCATATTTAACAAAAAGAACTGTAGTATTCATTATTACACACATCAACTTACAATTATAAACAAAAAGAACAGACCCTCTCTATACATTTTTTTCATACGATAAGCGAAACAAAAACAGGCGTCAAGTATCCGACCCGAACGCCGACCAAAAAAAAAGGTATGTTTACACAACTATACCGAGAACTCGGTGAGTCATGCGGCTCAATGTAGTGTCTTATTACTTAGTATGATAGACGGACATAATACAAATAAAGTTTCAGCTCATAGAAATGTTTGGTTTACGATATCTGAGTAACAATACAAGCACTTGAAAAGACGGACTAAAACAGACCCACTCGTACTTTGAATCACAGAGTGAATATTTTTGCATTTATTTGAAATCTAACTTTTCATCGTACAACACTATAATATTTGCTAATGGAAAAACACAAAACAAAGGCACGTTGTCTAACAAAAACATTGCCAAATGAACAAATGAAGATCACGAAAATCGAACAATTTAGGTAAATAAATGAATGGTCACGTGATGGTCACAGTAAAAATACAAGCTAGTGAGTGAAATCTGAACAATAGAAAAATTTAAAAAAAAATGAAGTCTTTCAAACAATTTAAATTTTTAAATCTTACTTGTTGGCGATTGCTGTACCAGCAAGGCCAAGGGTGATCGACGGGCGGCTACGGCACGGCGTCGGAATGCTGAGTGACGTCATGGGATCGGCATCTACGTTCGAGTGCACGCGCTACCCCGAGCCCAGACAAAAAAACACCCGTTAACCTCTTGACTCAATGGGCATGAGAACGAACGAACAGAAGTGGGTTTACAGTCAGCTATAGTCTGACACTATCTCCCGCTCCACCCAAGAGCGGGGATGTCATTAGATGATTGTTATTTCGAAAGATAGCTCAGCCCCGGTACGAAAGGCGAAGAAGAAACAGGAGTGGGTTTACAGTCAGCTATAGTCTGACACTATCTCCCGCTCCACCCAAGAGCGGGGATGTCATTAGATGATTGTTATTTCGAAAGATAGCTCAGCCCCGGTACGAAAGGCGAAGAAGAAACAGGAGTGGGTTTACAGTCAGCTATAGTCTGACACTATCTCCCGCTCCACCCAAGAGCGGGGATGTCATTAGATGATTGTTATTTCGAAAGATAGCTCAGCCCCGGTACGAAAGGCGAAGAAGAAACAGGAGTGGGTTTACAGTCAGCTATAGTCTGACACTATCTCCCGCTCCACCCAAGAGCGGGGATGTCATTAGATGATTGTTATTTCGAAAGATAGCTCAGCCCCGGTACGAAAGGCGAAGAAGAAACAGGAGTGGGTTTACAGTCAGCTATAGTCTGACACTATCTCCCGCTCCACCCAAGAGCGGGGATGTCATTAGATGATTGTTATTTCGAAAGATAGCTCAGCCCCGGTACGAAAGGCGAAGAAGAAACAGGAGTGGGTTTACAGTCAGCTATAGTCTGACACTATCTCCCGCTCCGCCCAAGAGCGGGGGATATGATATGATGATTTTCCCACCGCGAAAAAAAAACATGCTGTTAGTTCCGCCAATCTACCATCATACAAAAAAAAAAAAAAATCAACATAGGTACTTACAACCAAAAACCATCCCACCAACAAACATACAAATAATTGTCTTTCTGAGCACTTTCACTTTACAGTGGCACATTAGACAAAAAACATGGCGGATTTGAGGTCACGTGACCTGCAATTTTGGCGCGCAAATTGCAAATTCAAAAAATGTTGACCGTTTTTTTTTCTTCCGTTAAGTATTTTACGTAAAATAAAACGAATTTCACTAGTGAAATGTTTTGTGCAAACGTAGGAACGTATCTAAATCATGTTTCTAACGACATTTTGCCATCTGTAGCGTAATTATCACACACAACACGTCGAAACGTGCAGACCAGTCGCGTGAAATTTTCGACTACGGCTGACAAAATAACAGATCCTGACTAAAATCTATAACACACACACAATGTAACACTTAAAAACTGTTGATTACTTACTGTTATATTGTTTACAATCCTTTTTTATAAACACTCACACTTTGTTTACACTTTAACATTTGAAATTCGAACGAGCACTGACGTAGGCGCGGGGCCGCGCGGGGCGTCTCAAAACACTTGACATT
Organism: Mythimna ferrago; assembly: GCA_910589285.2. Classification (NCBI taxonomy): domain Eukaryota; kingdom Metazoa; phylum Arthropoda; class Insecta; order Lepidoptera; family Noctuidae; genus Mythimna; species Mythimna ferrago. Next base: position 17,885,575 of record OU342673.1, on the reverse strand, counting down.
CTATTGAAAATTGTTGACAGATGTCTAGCATGTGACGTTCTATGCCTGTCTCGTTCTATATTCTTACATTCTGACCAAGTATAAACGAAATAAATATAGTTTTCATCAACAATTATAACATTTAAAACGACCGTCGCCATACCGCCTTAATAAGTAAGCCGACAGACAGGCTGTTTTTTCGAACCAACTGAATAAGTAAGTTGAACAGTCGACCGGATAACGTGACTGAGCGCACGAGCAGCCCTAGCGGCTTGCCATCAACTAAAAGCTGAAAAGCTGTTCCTACCTGACCTAGACTTCATTAGAACTGCTGTTCTTAGCTGTCCTACTCGTTTCCTAACTGTACTTCTACTGCAGTTCTAATGCCTTTCTTTTCCTGTGCCATTTGTGAGTCAGACCTCAGCCTTCGAAAGCCCTCCGGACTAGCTATAAGCGTAATAGTGGAAGTGGACAGTGGACCTAGCCCGAGTCGACAGCGCGTAGTGTGTTCCATGCGCGCCGGAATGAGATGTTAACAAAACCTTATATATAACCTTAACCAACCTTAACCTTGTTTAACCTTATATTCTAGCAAATAAATAAATTTCATTTCATTTCATTTCATTTCTTAGGGGCCCAGTAGGGCCGATGTCCGCAAGAGCTGCGGAAACGTTTGAAAGTTTTCGTGGCGCCGAAATGCAAAGGGTAAGTGAAGGACACAAGTGCGTTTTAGTCAGAAAAAGACTGACACTCCTCGCTCCACCCCTTAGTAAGAGAAGAATTTGGAAATTTACAATCACACAAAAAGGTATGTGTGTAACTAGGCCTACGAAACTTTTGTAGACATCGAGACAAGTTGTTTACGTAGTTTGCCCAAGCATTGTCAGGTTAGTAATTTATGTACTTACACCATCATTATCATTAGCGCCATTATGTACATATCTATTCTTTATTTATAATGCTAAATACTTGTAAGCATTTTATTTAGTTAGGTTACTAAAAGATAACTTTGTAAAGGGTACTGGGTACCTATTTCAAGTATTTTGAAGCAACTTACTATGTGATATATTTATGGACAGTTGTGTGATGATATCACGTGTCGCCGTCTATCTGGATATTAAAAATATTCAAAAAACAGGACGCAAATAACATAGTTTTTCGTAATTAAATGGGACTTTATCCATATACTAATATTATAATTTATCAATATTACACTTTTACGGTTAAACTAGGTACTGAACTTCTGCGAAGCAGTAATACTAGCAAAAAAGGCGGCCGCATGCGTGAGAGAACGACCTTCACGCTCAAGCCGACGGGATTCCGATCCCGATTTTCAGCCACCATAGGCGCGGGCTTGCCGACGGTGAGCAACGGGTAGCTCGCTGTCCGACCGTCCGGTAACCGTCCGGACCGAGCACAAGTCTTATGCTTTCTGCGTTTTAACGATCACTTTGTCGTTAAAAAATCTTTTTAAGCAAGAGTTTCAAATACAGGCAATTAGGCAATTTTATTATCACTTTGTGTGACAGTGCTCAAGTATGACCAAATAGCATCACAAGAGTTTAAAAAAAAAGTAAAACCACAGCATTGCATTAAAGAAAGCGTAGTATTTAAACGAGTGACTATAAATTAAAATTTCAAGTGACAAAAATAATTATTTTGGGTTATAGAAATAATAAGTGAGCGACTGACTGCTAGTGACAAGAAATCAACAGAACAGCGACTTACAAACTTTAATTTCAGATAATTAAAAAAAAAAAATGAGAAGCTTCATAACATTTGAGTGACCTTATACACCGTTAAATTTTAATCGTTTTAATCCCGTGGAGGGTCGATCCGGTACATGAAACACTTTCGATTTATAAAGATAAAATTAAAAAAAAAGTACCTTTTTTTTCAAAACTCGTATTAATTTACGCATGTACGAAATTAATTTCTTTAAAAAAACGTCAGCTGAGCGAGTTCAATAACCAGTAGGTAGTTTGTACGCAACGCCGACTATTACCTGCAGGTCATTGAACTCGCTCAGCTGATGTTTTCTTAAAGAAATTAATTTCGTACATGCGTAAATTAATACGAGTTTTGAAAAAAAACGTACTTTATTTTTTAATTTTATCTCTACAAATCGATAGTGTTTTCACGGGATTAAAACGATTAAAATTTAGCGGTGTATTTATTTGAGTGTCAACGTTACTTCCTGCAGTTTTTTCAATATTTGGCAAATAATTTATATACTGAGCAGCATTTTATATTAAGGACGTATTCACCTATTTCGACAAATATCACGGTTTTTCGGGAACCATTATGATGCTCTAGGAATCATAATTATGAGTATATCTTGGTATCAAATAAAAGACAATATATTTATCTCCAGGAGGGCATAAAAAAAAATATTACGGTCTCATATAAAACTTTCATATAAATACGATTTTACCAACGCACTAATACAAGAAAATTACGAAACACAGAGTCTGAGTAGGAACCCGTAACTTAAATCCAGTAAACATTTTTACTTTAAAAAACCGGCCAAGTGCGAGTCGGACTCGCCCATGAAGGGTTCCGTAGCAGCAAGTAACATAATATAAAAGCTCTTGTAATGTGTTTGTAACTTTGATCGATGTTTTAATAATAGTGTATTTTTTTCGATTAATGACGCATTAAAAAAAAATCTACTTACTAGATTTCGTTCAAACCAATTTTCGTTGGCAGTTTTTATAGTAATGTACATCATATATTTTTTTTAGTTTTATCATTCTCTTATTTTAGAAGTTAGAGGGGGGGGACACACATTGGGCACGCCACAATCATGGCGGTAAGTCCCCTCTTTGAGGCGTGGCTGGAAAGACCTCACGGCGTCCTTACCTTCCGCATGACGCAGGTACTCACCGGACATGGTTCGTTCGGGAGTTTCCTGCACTCGATTCATGCGGAAGTGACGCCCGGGTGTCGCCACTGTGCGGAACGCCCGGAGGACACGGTGGAGCACACAGTCGAGGTGTGCCCTGCTTGGGCGGAGCATCGCCGTGCCCTCGTGGGGGCGATCGGCGGCGGAGACCTCTCGCGCCGGGCCTTGGTTGAGGCCATGGTCCGGAGCGAGGAGGAGTGGCAGGCGGTCGCCGACTTCTGCGAAGCAGTAATGCTCGCAAAGGAGGAGGCCGAACGCATCAGGCAACGGCGTTATCGCCGCCGCCGTCGCCGGGATCCTGATCCCGATTTCCGGCCAACGTAGACGCGGGCTTGCGGACGGTGAGCAATGGGTAGCTCACCGTCCGGCCGTCCGGTAACTGTCCGGACCAAGCCCAAGTCGTCGACGGCGCGCACTGTTCCCGCGCGCCTCAAGGAGTTGTCAGCAACAGCAGGGACCCAGCCGGGTCGAAGCCTACTGGGGCCAGGGTTATCCGAAAGGGCGCTCGAGCCCCGGTATGAAGGCTAGAAGGAACGGGGTGGGTCTTTTAGTCAGTAAGAGTCTGACACTATCTCCCGCTCCGCCCAAGGGCGGGGGATGTCAATGCATGATTTTTTCCCACCATAAAAAAAAAAAAAAAAAAAGGGGGGGGGGGACACACATTTTACCACTTTGGAAGTGTCTCTCGCGCAAACTATTCAGTTTAGAAAAAAATGATATTAGAAACCTCAGTATCATTTTTGAAGACCTATCCATAGATACCCCACACGCATGGGTTTGATGAAAAAAAAATTTTTTGAGTTTCAGTTCTAAGTATGGGGACCCCCAAAATTTATTGCTTTTTTTCTATTTTTGTGTGAAAATCTTAATGCGGTTCACAGAATACATCTACTTACAAAGTTTCAACATTATAGCTCTTATAGTTTCGGAAAAAAGTGGCTGTGACATACGGACGGACAGACAGACAGACAGACATGACGAATCTATAAGGGTTCCGTTTTTTGCCATTTAGCTACGGAACCCTAAAAACATAAAATAATACAGCTTATATAGTCTTCAACACCTATAGCTAATTATTTTGAACCTACATAAATAACTTTATGATTTATGACCAAAATAAAACCACTCTCAATTTTTCCTCATACATTTTTCATTGAACGCGCAATGTCTAGCGTCAGTCCGCGCTCAGAAGCGCTTGTGAACGGATGTCCGTATTAGGGAATGCAAACCGGTTAACCCGAAAACCGAAAAACCGGTTTTTCGGCATATTTTTAATGATTAAAGAAACCGGTTTTTTTTTCAAGTTACCGGTTTTTTTCGAGTTTTTTTTTATTACTTTGAAATGACACTGTTTTTTAGCAAACATTGCTTTAAAACGCTGTTGAGGCTTGATATCAGTTGTAGGTTTGTTTATTAATATTTATGTACCATAGTGATAGCTACATCAATTGTACAGTTCTTCTGTTTACGATCATTAAAAATCCAGGCCAGCCGCGTGTCGTGAGAATAGGCAGTGAATGCTGTCAGGGCCAGAATTAAAATCTCGCAAGGACACCAAAATTCTTATTCGCAGATAGAATACCCACCGTTGTTACTCATCATAACATCATCAGCTTAAACAAGTCGCTTTTATAGCTGAGAGAGTGAAAAGATCAAAATCTTTGCTTGTTCGTTACACTGATAAAAAACTCTATATTCTTGCTACCGATGAGAAAATTTTCAGAATCAAGGAATATTGCAACAAGCAAAATTATCGGATGTAAGCTTCTAACTGCTTCTAACTGTCAATGCGAGTACATCACCCACCTTCGGTTTGCCAACGACATCGTGGTCATGGCTGAGACTACGGAAGAGCTCAGCATAATGCTCAATGACCTCAGTAGAGCTTCCGAAAGAGTGGGTCTTAAAATGAACATGGACAAAACTAAACTCATGAGAAACAACCATGTAGCACCCACTCCTACCAAGATCGGAGACTCTGCTATACTCGAAGTTGTGAACGATTACGTCTACCTCGGACAGACAATCCAGTTGGGTAGACCTAATCTCCGTCGAATTCGACTCGGCTGGGCAGCGTTCGGGAGGCTGCGCGGTAGCTTCTCGTCTAATATACCACAGTGTCTCGAGACGAAAGTCTATGACCGGTGCGTGTTGCCAGTGATGACATATGGTGCCGAAACGTGGCCGCTCACAATGGGCCTCATCAGAAGGCTTAAAATCACTCAAAGAGCAATGAAAAGGGCTATGCTCGGAGTTTCCTTGCGTGATCGGATCAGAAATAAAGATATCCGCAGGAGAACCAAGGTTGCCGTCATAGCACAAAGAATCGCCAAACTCAAGTGGCAATGGGCAGGGCACATTGCTTGCAAAACAGATGGCCGTTGGGGCCGAAAGGTTCTGGAGTGGCGACTGCGTACTGGAAAATGCAGCATCGGAAGGCCTCCTACAAGATGGACCGATGACCTGGTGAAGGTTGCGGGAATCCGATGGATGCGGGACGCACAGGATCGATCATTATGGCGACACTTGGGGGAGGCCTATGTCCAACAATGGACGTCTATCGGCTGAAATGATGATGTGTAAGCTTCTAACTCCAAAGAACACTCTCAACAGGTTATCAGAGTGCTGAATGATCATCATGCGACATCAGTAATGGTTTGATGAGGGTATCACGGAATGACCAAGATTAATTTTCGTGAAAATGGGCTACTCTAATTTCAGCTAAAGAGTATCAAGATACTATCCTAAACGCCATAGCAAAGCCCCTTAAAGCCTCTCTCTATTTGATAATATACTAGGGGTTTTTCAGCAAGACTCAGCTTCCGGTCACAAGGCACGCACTACCCAGGCTTGCCTTGCAGCGAGTGTTTCGGGCTTCATTAAGGCTAGCCCAGACCTCAACCCTCCTCCCTCAAATCTATATTAGAGAGCATGGGCTGTATGTAACAATAACTCAAAATCCTTAACAATTCTTTACGTTCAGCAGTGGACAACTTTCCAATGATCACCCTGCGTAAACAGATGACGCGTGGCCTGAACGCTTAAAAGCCTATGATAGGGCTAATCTACACTAATACTAATACTCGTATAATAAAGAGGTGAAGCTTGTTTTTTTATGTTTTTTTGTTTGTAAGAGGTAACCTCTCGAAGTACTGGTCCGATTGCTAAAAATTTTTCACCGACAGAAACCTGCTTTGTTCCTGAGTGACATAGGCTATATTTTATGTACGCGGGCGAAGCCGCGGGCTAAAGCTAGTGGTGAGTATTTTGAGTAGAAGTATATATTAACTTCTAGCTTAGATTCTCTATGTATGACATCATTCTGAGACATTCGTTTTTATGAAGATGAGATTTTTTTATTTTTAACAGGATTCATATTAGGTATACAATATATTTTTTAATAGATAAGTTCCAAGATAAGTTTAAAAATATTTATTTAGAGTTACTTTTCACTTAAAAATAAATTTCAAAAAAACTAATTTTAAAACCGGTTACCAACCTAACCGGTTTTTTTCTTAGGAAAACCGAAAAAAAACCGGTTTGTAATTTTGGCGGTTTTTGCATTCCCTAGTCCGTATCGCTCTCTTACAAAAAATAAATACGTCTAAAATGTGTGCCGACTTGTATACTGCGACTGCAAAGACGTGCTACTTTTTCGGACCGAAATAAAAGTACAAATATCATACTTATTTTTAAAATTGTTATTATGGAGTAATATTGGACTTACTGATACAGAATGAGTTTTATTCTAAAACAAAGACCAGAAATGGCCAACGGAACTTCATACTTACATAGATATCACAATGTAGATAGTTAAGCGACTATGACAATAAAAATAAATAAATGGTTCTGAATAGAAACTTAACTTAACTTTAACTGGTGGTAGGTTTCGACCGTTGGCTTGCGACCACCCACTGAGCAAAGACGTACCGCCAAACGGCCTGGCCGTGTTCCGGTATGATGCTCAGTGTAGCCAGTCTAAAGGAGTTAGGTCGAAATAGTTGTTCCAACGCAAGCAGACCAATCTGGCTCATGCTGATAGGGAGGAATCGGGAGGCTAGTCGCGGAGGGTAGCGGGATCCGAGGCACGGTTGCCGCTGGCCGACCGCAGGTAGTTGGGGGCCCAAGTAATGTGCTAGCCACACATGAAAGGCTGCCCCGCCAACTGTCGAAAAATCCCGGAATGCGCCATCGTGCTGGTTGGCGACCAGACGAGAGGGCCCGATGGACATTCCCGGGGGGGCTCGGGCGTCCCCGCAGTCTCCAGACTAGTCCCCCAATGATTTCGTCCCTTCAGTGCGTGCCTGAGGGTTAGCTGCGTGGAACCTCATTTCACTTCCTTCTCCTCTCCTCCCGTTCACTCATATGAAAATGAAAAGGACAAAGAGACTAGTTAAACAGCGGCTGCACTCCCTCTCCCACAAAGTGCACCTCATTAACATAAGAGGTCTGCACTCCAATATCGTCGCAGTCCACCATCACCTGGAGACTGAAAAGCCAGCTCTCTTCTTCCTTTCGGAGACGCGGATCAGGTGTCCGTCCGACGTGTCGTACCTTTCCTACCCAGGGTTTACCTTGGAGCACAATTTTAAAGCACGTGCGGGTGTATGTATGTACGCCCGGGACGACATCTGCTATCGGCGTCTCCGTAACCTTGAGGACTCCAGTTTCTCGACGCTTTGGACTTTGGTGGACACAGGCCTGGATAAAATAATCTACGCTTGTGTCTACCGGTCGCACAGCGGAGATCAGGAGACATCCGGGCTCACACAGCATCTGAGTGAGGCGGCGGATGTGGCTCTACAGCGGTACCCTTCTGCCCAATTGGTGTTACTGGGCGATTTTAATGCCCACCACCAAGAGTGGTTATTCCCGTACCAGTCCACAGACCACGCCGGTCGTGAGATACGAAAGCTAGCGCTAGCACTTAATCTCACCCAGCTGGTCCAGGGGGCAACGAGGGTGCCGGATGTGGATTCGCACACAGCCAATTGCTTGGACCTCCTGCTGACAACAGATCCAGACCGATACTCTGTGTCGATATGTTCGCCTTTAGGCAGTTCCGACCACTGTCTGGTTAAGTCTGTGTCTGTCTACTCCCCGCCCGATCCCAGCCCTAGAGGCACCTGGCGGGTTTGGCGATACAGGTCAGCAGATTGGGATGGCTTGCGGTCTTTCTTCGCATGCTATCCTTGCAGCTCACTTGCTTTTCTTCGGAGGATGCTTCGTCGTGCGCTGATGCCGTGACGGATGTGTTGCGACAGGGGATGGAGTACTTCATCCCATTCTCTGACGTAACAATGTCTGGCCAAGCTCGTCCATGGTTCGGCGCCGAGTGTCATCGCGCAGACGCGCTTAAGCACGCGGCATACCGAGCTTGGGCTGACGCTCGTATGCACAAAGCAAGCGACGTGGCTCAAAAGAAGAAGGCCTTTAACAGGGCTGCCAAGTCCTGCAAGAAGGTGTTGAGGAGGTCTCGGTTCGACCACGTAAGCCGAATTGGGAGCAAACTTGCTTCATACCCTGCAGGTAGTAAAGCGTTCGATTCAACCGACTTAGCCAGAGACCAAAAGTCCCTGGCTAAGTCGGTTGAATCGAACTTCTGCCGCCACTCACTTCCGCCACTGCTAAAACCCGATGGCTTGCTGGCCCACACCGCGGAAGAGAAAGCAAACTTATTTGCCTCTCTTTTTGCGGAATCTTCTCGTCTGAACTCTGGTGACGCACGGCCCCCTGCCTTTCCTGAGCGATGCGAGACGACTATGTCAGATATTCGCATCCATCAGAAGGACGTCCGTAGGGTGCTACGTAACCTAGACGTGAACAAAGCCAGCGGTCCTGACGGGATACCAGCGGTCGTGCTTAAAACTTGTGCGCCTGAATTGTCTCCGATCTTGACACGCCTATTTCGCCTCTCATATGAAACTGGAAAAGTGCCGATTGCTTGGAAGCAAGCTAACGTGCAGCCTGTGCCTAAGAAAGGCAGTCGAGCTGACCCGGCAAACTACCGACCCATCTCTGTTACATCCGTCCTCTGTAAGAGTATGGAACGGGTGCTTAACAGGAAGCTTCTGGCATACCTAGAAACTAACGACATCCTCAGTGACCGGCAATACGGTTTTCGCCAAAACCGGTCTACTGGGGATCTTCTAGCGTATGCCACTCATATCTGGAGCGAGGCCATCGAGAAACATGGGGAAGCGCTTGCCGTCTCCCTTGATATCTCGAAGGCTTTCGATAGGGTCTGGCACGAAAGCCTTATTGCTAAGCTTCCTTCCTTCGGTTTGCCCGCTGGTCTGTGTGATTGGATCGCTGACTTCTTGCGGGATCGATCCATCCGAGTGGTTATTGATGGCTGCTCGTCCGGTCAAATGGATATTAATGCCGGGGTCCCTCAGGGGTCAGTGCTCTCGGCGACGCTGTTTTTGCTGCACATAAATGATCTACTTAAACCCGGTATCTTTGGGTATGCAGACGACAGCCAACAGTGCTGTCGTCTGCATGCTGAGAGATATGTATCTGACGCACGAGCTAGCGGGACACAGATCCAGTCATCCCGAGAGGCTATGGTTGAACGCTTGAACTCGTCCTTGAAGGCGGTCTCCGATTGGGGCGACGCCAATCTGGTCAAGTTCAATGCATCTAAAACCCAGGCGTGTCTTTTTTCCGTCAAACGGAGCCAATTCCACCCGGCTCCAACTTTCCGGGGTGTAACCGTGCCGATAACCGACCACCTTGAGCTTCTTGGAGTTACGTTATCATCTACTCTCAATTTCGGCTCATACATCGATGCAAAGGCTCAACTGGCTGCCAAAAAATTGGGGATCTTAGCAAAGGTGAGACGTTACTTCACGCCGGAACAGCTGCTCAATCTTTATCAAGCCCAAGTTCGATCGTGTATGGAGTACTGTTCTCATCTTTGGGATGGATCTGCCAAATACCAGCTTGATGCGCTGGAGTCGATTGAGAGGCGAGCCAAGAGAATCATCGGCAATGATGCACTTGTAGAGTCGAAGCTCCAAAGCCTTGAGCATCGCCGCCGAGTTGCTAGTCTGTCGGTTTTCTATCGTTTACATTTCGGGGAGTGTGCACTGGAATTGCACAATCTAATTCCGCCAAGTCCGTTCCATCATCGGACCACACGACGTACAGCGTTGCGCCTCCGGTATATGGTAGACATCCCACCCATACGCACAAAACGTTTTGCGAACACATTTATTGTGCGTACAGCCAAGGAGTGGAATTCCCTGCCGGAATCTGTGTTTCCTGATAGCTACAACTTAGGAGTCTTTAAGTCGAGAGTGAATAGGTTTCTTCTAGGCAAGCGTGCTTCATCGTCGACCACATCATCGCTTACCATCAGGTGAGATAGTGGTCAAACGCAAGCCTATCATTAATAAAAAAATAAAAATAAAATAAAGATATGTTAAAAATGGTACCGTCGAAGTGACCTGATGATGATGATGGAGCCGGAAGATAGGCACCGGAACTCCGTAGTTAATCAATGTGTCCTAGCCATGTTTGGGCTTATTAGAATTGTCATGAGATGCACTTTGGCTGTAAGGTACTATGGAACTGATTTGATGATGATGATGGAACCGGAAGTTAGGCGCTGGAACTCCGTAATTAATCAATGTATCCTAGCCGTGTTTAGGCTTATTAGAATTGTCATGAAATGCCCTTTGGCTATAAGGTACTATCGAAGTGACCTGATGATGATGGAGCCGGAAGATAGGCACCGGAACTCCGTAGTTAATCAATGTATCCTAGCCGTGTTTGGGCTTATTAAAATTGTCATGAGATGCACTTTGGCTATAAGGTACTATCAAACTGATCTGATGATAATGATGATGGAGCTAGAAGCACCGGGACTCCGTAATTAATCAATGTATCCTACCCGTGTTTGGGCTATTTAGAATTATCATGAGATGCGCCGCACTTTGGCTATAAGGTACTATCAAACTGATCTGGTGATGATGGATAACCTTTTAGTAATCCAATCGGGCGTTGAATTTTGGCATGAACCTTGAAAATCCATAAAAATAATTTGTTCGAGCTTAGAATATAGGTTATAATGACACGTATGACATCGTAGTGCAAGTCGAGTATAGTACAAAATAAAACAATCTTTCTTTATCTTTTTTTTTATTTATTGTATAGGCTCGCGTTTGACCACAATCTCACCTGATGGTAAGCGATGATGTGGCCGACGATAGAGCACGCTTGCCTATATCTTCGAGTACCAAGATAAATTAGGACACTTTTCACTACATATTATAAAACAAAGTCCCCCACCGCGTCTGTCTGTCTGTCTGTTCGCGATAAACTCAAAATTTACTGCACCGATTTTCAAGCAGTTTTCACCACTCGATAGCGTGATTCTTGAGGAAGCTTTTAGTATATAATTTGTTAAGTTTTTGTATGTATTTTTGTGTACATTAACGTTATTTGTTGAAGATGTCGGGAAAAAATAAGCCGTCTGGGAGCTTTTAACGCAAACGCTGCCTAAACCCTTTGAGATATAACAAAATAATGTATCGTGGAATTATGAATCTTATATAGGTCTACAGAAAAGTCCGCGGTGGCATATCTATCTCTTAAGGTTAACATAATATATCCATTTTACTACTTTTAAAAATTGGCATTCATGAAGCATTTATTGGAAAGCTATTTACATAATTACGGTATTAATTCTTATCAAAATAAGTTACTTCGCGTTCAAGACTATACCAGTATCTGTAAATTATTTTTTGAATCATTTAAATCGGACGTACCATTAGAAAGCTTTCATAAATTTAATAATTCTCAAAATTAAATTCACGAGTTCACGAGTTCCGCTCTTCAGTAGCTACGCATGACGCGGTCACTGATCCTCCCCCCGCACTGTTTTGCCTACTGTTTCTTTAGCTACTAAGCCGAACGACAATAACGCACGACTGATGACTGTGTTTTCTTTTGGAAGTTGTTGAAAAGTTATAATTGCATTTTTGTTTTGTGTTTGTTTTCTTAACTAACATAACACCAACAATATATAATAAATTATTATAATACAACATTATATAATAATTGTATATGTGAATTAAGGTAGTAACTACGCTGCTCACGCGTGTAAAATGGAGGTCCAAAATTTATGGGAAATAACATTAGGTTACGCCACGTGGGCGAAGCCGCGGGCAAAAGCTAGTGTATTTATAAATCAATTTTTCCTGTTACCATTTTGATATACAAGGAATTAAAGTTGCCACAATATCATGATATCAAATTAACGATGATTTATTCATCTCCCAGTTACATGCTTTAAAATTATTCAGTCCCATACAATCTTTTCACACAAATACAATACAGGAATTGGCTATGCTACAAATAGGGTCTGGATAGTACATATAACAGCTAAATCCGTTGTATATTTTACCTTATAATTATAAAAAAAAAACTTTTTCCAAAAAAGATATAACCGATTTCACTAGTCGGTGTTAAATAAGGAACAAAAAATATCGAGAAACACCGACTTCCGAAATTAAAATTATTTTGATGGTTTTAGTGTTTTTTTTAGTGAAGTCGGTTATATTTTTTTTTGGAAAAAGTTTTTTATTTCACACTTTTTAGTTGTAATACACTTACTTACAGCCAGAGTACCTTTTTTCATGACAATTCCAATTAACTCAAACCCTGCTAGGATAAATTCTTTGTTTTATTATGAAGCTTCCGTGTCTACCTTGCGGCTCCATCATCATCATCAGATCAGTTTGATAGTACCGTATAGCCAAAGTGCGGCGCATCTCATGATAATTCTAAATAGCCCAAACACGGGTAGGATACATTGATTAATTACGGAGTCCCAGTGCCTATCTTCTAGCTTCATCATCATTATTATCAGATCAGTTTGATAGTAACTTATTGCCAAAGTGCATATCATGACAATTCTAATAAACCCAAACACGGCTAGGATACATTGATTAATTACGGCGTTCCGGTGCCTATCTTCCGGCTCCATCATTATCATCAGGTCACTTCGATGATACCATTTTCAACATACCTATCCAGAACCATTCATTTATTTGTATTATCGTAGTCGCATAACTATGTTTATTGTGATATCTGTGTGAGTATGAACTTCCACTGGCCATTTCTGGTCTTCTTCACCAGTTCCACTTCATCAAGTGTAATTTTTTGAGTGTAAATGCTTAAGTCTTTGATGAAAATACCAAAAGAACTATACGGTTGCTTATGATATTGGAGGAGTTTCCTCGAATTCGCCAAGATTCCATCATCAGATCCCGACTTGGTGACTATGGGACCATTTGGGAAGTATACACTTTTCAACAAAAAAAGAATTTTTCAAATCGGTTGGCAAGCAACGAAGTTATGCGCGAACATACATAAAAAAAAAATCAAACATCCGAATTGAGAATCTCCTCCTTTTTTAGAAATCGGTTAAAAATACATAAGTATTCATAGTTTTAACTGTATTTTACGATTAGATCGAATATTAAATTGGAAATACCTACTTGCTTCAGACATCATCGTACGAGTATTTATTGAGTTTGAAGATTTAATTCATGTCGGAGAGGGGTTGTGCGTTGTACCTAATTGTCTGATAACATTAATCTCAAATACCCATTTGATTTTGTTAAATATAATATTTTTAAAGAAATAAGCCTGGGAAATAATCGTAGGTTTACAAAGAAATTGGTCGTTATTACCCGTAACGATATGGCAACTACTTATTTTTGTTATACGAGTAGTACTCGAAACTGGATAAGCAGGCAATTACATATTGCCATATTATAGTAATACTGATACTAAAAATCAAACAAGCTTGACTCAATTAATACTTACTAAGAAAAATAAAATAATACCTCAAATATCAAGACATGTTCGGTTTGCGCGTGGAGATGCAACGCCGGGGTGAAAGTCCGCTGCCGCGACAGGTCACGGCATGGCGGATAGAGCTCCGGCGGGATCTCATGGTGAAATGGCGTCAACGACTATCGCAACCCACTGCTGGGCACGCCACAATCATGGCGGTAAGTCCCCTCTTTGAGGCGTGGCTGGAAAGACCTCACGGCGTCCTTACCTTCCGCATGACGCAGGTGCTCACCGGACATGGTTCGTTCGGGAGTTTCCTGCACTCGATTCATGCGGAAGTGACGCCCGGGTGTCGCCACTGTGCGGAACACCCGGAGGACACGGTGGAGCACACAGTCGAGGTGTGCCCTGCTTGGGCGGAGCATCGCCGTGCCCTCGTGGGGGCGATCGGCGGCGGAGACCTCTCGCGCCGAGCCTTGGTTGAGGCCATGGTCCGGAGCGAGGAGGAGTGGCAGGCGGTCGCCGACTTCTGCGAAGCAGTAATGCTCGCAAAGGAGGAGGCCGAACGCATCAGGCAACGGCGTTATCGCCGCCGCTGTCGCCGGGATTCTGATCCCGATTTCCGGCCAACGTAGACGCGGGCTTGCGGACGGTGAGCAATGGGTAGCTCATTGTCCGGCCGTCCGGTAACTGTCCGGACCAAGCCCAAGTCGTCGACGGCGCGCACTGTTCCCGCGCGCCTCAAGGAGTTGTCAGCGACAGCAGGGACCCAGCTGGGTCGAAGCCTACTGGGGCCAGGGTTATCCGAAAGGGCGCTCGAGCCCCGGTATGAAGGCTAGAAGGAACGGGGTGGGTCTTTTAGTCAGTAAGAGTCTGACAATATCTCCCGCTCCGCCCAAGGGCGGGGGATGTCAATGCATGATTTTTTCCCACCATAAAAAAAAAAAAGACATGTTCGGTTAAAGTATAAAATTGAGCGAACAATGGGCTCTATGTGTGCGTGCGCGTAAGGTCGATGTATTGCGACCAAGATACCTAAATTCGAGCGAGTGAATCTTGTTCACGCGTCCTTAAATGAAGTGTTCCGAATGTCCTAAATCCTTCGAAGTACACAATATCGAATGTCCTAAATATCGTTTTTTATGTATTATGTATGTCACAGTCTTCCCCCAATATTGAATTTATAGGGTAGGATTTTATCACAAGTAATATTTCTGTTAATGTAGATGTAAATTTGATTTGAATAGATTAAATCAATAAAATGTAATACAAGCTTACCACCATAATACGTAAAAATCCGTTGATATTCACTCAACACTTTAAATAATACGCCGACACAAGTACTTGTTAGGGTTCCGTAGCCAAACGGCAAAAAACGGAACCCTTATAGATTCGTCATGTCTGTCTGTCTGTCCGTCCGTATGTCAGCCACTTTTTTCCGAAACTATAAGAGCTATACTGTTGAAACTTAGTAAGTAACTTAGTACAAGCAAAAAAATGGCGGCGGCGAGTGACGCCGTGGATAAAAATTATTTAAAAAACATTCCGTTGTGATTCAAGCTTTGGTGATTTTACCGTTTAATGGTACACCAACGACTTATTTACAATAGCATTCCAAAGCATCCTGTGAAAGTTTACAGTGTAAGCCAGTGCGGTACAGTCCTAAATTATCAGTGTAACGTGTGCAAAGGTTTGCATAAATGAAGAATGTCGTTGAGGTCGAAGGCACTGGCACTAGTGGAAGTACTGCTGCTGAGGGTGCTGCCTCTGTTTGTGGTGCATGAGTTCCTGAAGATAAGCCTGGGACGCCGGTGTCTTCCAGTGAGAAGTCGGTGCCGGGCAACATCACAGTGGACGGTATCGCTGTTGATCTCGTGGATCCAGATATTACGACGCGAACTTCTACAACGTGTTCTTTTTCACTTTCGTCAAATTCGGTGAAAAACAAAGATCGGGAGAGTTAGGGCGCCCTAGGCCCGTAGTGCGGCTGCGCCACGGCCGTCAGATAAAGCCGTCAATTTGACTTTTGCTTTTTTTTGGACTTTTGTTGTGTTTATTTTTGTGTTATTTTGTATTCGTGTTAGTGATAGTTTTATTTTATTAAATTGGTAAGTGCAATAAAGTTTTTAATGATAAATGCCGGCTGCAGCGATACCGGTGCCTGTAGCAGTCAACCTGCCACATCGCTCGACGCTCAGCTAATCAGATGCCCCCACTGCTCCCAAGCACGTTATTTTAAAGGCGAACGGGGACTTAAGATACACTATGGCAAGGTTCACAAACCACATAGTGTACCTTTGTGTCCCCCAGCTACTTCCCAAACTACAACACATTTGGATTCACTTTGGCAAACATTATCAAAAATAAAAAATTCTACACCAATCTTAAAGAGAGTTCCCCGGGGCGCGAGACGGTCTGTTGCGCTGAGTTTAGCGCGATGCGTCCGTCTTGCGACCCAGGAGAACACACCAAGTGCTTGGGAGGAATTACTCACCTTCCCTTACAGGATTCTACATGTCCAAAAAAATTTGGCTTCGAAAAAAACATTAACTACCCAAATTAAAGACAATTGCAACAATTCGGCTCACATTTTAGATCTAAATTTACACGCTTTTAACAACTTTTCTCAGAAAGGTTTGTGTTCACATGTGGAATCCAAAATAAGTGAGGGTGACATTAGGGGAGCGGCTAGATTACTGTTCAGCAGTGATGTGGTGGCGCCTTACTCTCCAGACACACTTTTAGCTCTGGAGAGTAAACACCCAGCGCCTGCGGATGACCTCACCTTTCCTGAACCTCCTGACACCCCCAATCCGGATTCATCTTTCCAAATTTCAGCACCCCAGTTACTTGCAGCCGTGAGCTCCTTCAGAAGCGGTTCTGCCGGTGGCCTCGACGGCCTGACTCCTCAACACTTGAAGGATCTTTTGAGTTCAGGCGCCGGGGAAGCTGGTGAGTCGCTTTTGAAGGAGCTTGTGGCTCTAGTCAATCTTATGCTCTCCGGCGGCGTGAACGATGCCATCGTCGATGTCTTGTACGGGGCCAACCTATGTGCCCTGCGCAAGAAGGATGGTGGCATTCGTCCCATCGCCGTCGGGTGCACCTACAGGCGTATGGCAGCCAAAATTTGTTGTAAATTATACAGCCAATCACTGACAAACAAATTCCAGCCCCTACAGCTTGGCTTTGGTTCAAGAGGGGGCTGTGAGGCTGCCGTACATGCCCTCACAACCTTCCTAAATTCTGATAAGGGTAAGGTCATCCTCAAGGTTGACGTTAAAAACGCCTTTAATTCTGTAAACAGGGACTTTGACAGACACTTTGTTGGCTGAAGCAAAAAAAGAACTTCCAGAAATTTTCGGCTTTTTGTGGCAATGCTATAGGCATCCATCTAAATTATTGTATAAAAACAAGGTTTTGGAATCTGCAGTTGGATGCCAACAAGGTGACCCTCTCGGGCCAGTCATTTTCAGTTTGGCTATCCATCCAATCATCCAACAACTAAATTCGAAATTTAACCTATGGTATTTGGATGATGGAACCCTGGGAGGTGAGGTAGATACTGTTTTGAAAGATTTCCAATTCCTGAAAGACCAATTTCGATCCATCGGCCTTGATCTAAATCATTCAAAATGCGAAATTTTTGTTCCTGACAGTACTGACAGACTCTACAGAAATTTTATTCAATAGCTCCCGAAATCAAAATTATAGATAAAAGTACACTGCACCTCCTAGGTTCTCCAATTTTGGAAGACAGTTTTTCTTTATTCATTGACGACAAAATTGAACGTTTTAAAAACATTTCGGAAAGACTTTCTAAAATTAACCTACATTCGGCCTTCACCCTCATACGGTATTGTTGTTTTGCACCAAATTTCATGTATTTTCTCCGCTCTTCCCCTTTATGGAAGCCTCCACATCTCTTGGACAAAATTGATCAGACAATTCGGTATACTCTGACTTCCATTTTAAATGTGGCCCTGGATGACCGAGCGTGGCTACAAGCCACGCTACCCATTCGTTTTGGTGGGCTCGGCATCCGCAAAATTTCTAGTGTAAGCCTACCGGCGTTCCTGTTTTCGGTCCACAGCACTCAACAGTTGACCAAAAGAATTTTGACTCCATCACTGGTGAGGTGCCGTGCTTGGCCGATGCAGTAAGCGCCTGGAAAATCACTTGCCCGGACAAGGCGTTGCCCGAAAATCCATCTTCCCAGAGACAGTGGGATGAGCCGCTCTGCAGGTTGGTACGGAATAATCTCATTAATACGTCCACCAATACTGCTGAGCGCGCTCGCCTACTGGCTGTGGGTGAATGGGAGTCGGGCCTTTGGCTACAGGCTTTACCGTCACCTAACATAGGTACTTTGCTAAGTGACACCACCTTCCGGATCGCTACATGCCTGCGTCTAGGTGCTCCTAGTGGAGCTCCACATCGATGTCAGTGTGGCGAAGCAGTCGACCGCCTCGGACACCATGGCCTATCTTGCAGCAGAAGCGCTGGTCGGATAGCACGGCATGCCAGTATTAATGACATCATCCGTCGAGCTCTTGTCACCGCCGGGGTGCCAGCTGTTTTAGAACCCAATGGCTTGGCACGTGACGATGGGAACAGGCCAGATGGGATGACTATAATGCCTTGGAAATTGGGTAGGCCTTTGGTGTGGGATGCAACATGTGTCGATACCCTTGCGCCATCCCATCTTCTGAGTACGGCGGGCTGTGCTGGGGCGGCTGCTGCAGGTGCAGAAAACCTCAAACGGCGTAAATATAATAACCTCATTGGAAGTTATGTGTTTGAGCCGTTTGGGGTTGAAACTCTAGGGCCATGGGGTCCGAGCGCTCATCGAGTTGTCCGAGATATCAGCAAACAGTTGGTCGACTCTTCGCGTGACCAGAGGGCTGGACTGTTCTTCAGTCAACGAATCAGCATTGCCATCCAGCGTGGCAATGCTGCCAGCGTTCTGGGCACTTTTCCCACTGACATCGATGTGGACGAATTTTTTGATGCCCTCTAAGTTTTTCCCCGTTTTTCAGCCTTTTTTACTCGTTTGTACATATTGTTATTTTA
This sequence comes from Mythimna ferrago, assembly GCA_910589285.2. Taxonomy (NCBI): domain Eukaryota; kingdom Metazoa; phylum Arthropoda; class Insecta; order Lepidoptera; family Noctuidae; genus Mythimna; species Mythimna ferrago. The sequence goes on along the minus strand of OU342673.1, from coordinate 17,866,812 downwards.
AGTTTGTATATATATACCTAGTGATTATTTATTAGACAAGCATAATATATGTAAAACTTAGTAAGTAGATGTATTCTGTGAACCGCATTAAGATTTTCTGTCACAAGGTAATTTAATCATTCGGATATTGCGAAAACCCGGATAATTAGAAAATGGTGAAATAAAATCTGCGGGCAACTCTAACCTATTTCACCCAGTTCAAAATGATGAATCTACCTGCGACTAGATAATTAGACAAATAGTGAATACAATTGTTAAAGTTAACTTTTTAGTAGTTCGCTATGTAAAACCTCAATTTGATATCTTGTCGCTCACTTATTAATTTAGTCGCTCACTTACTAATTTAATCGTTTAACTAGGATTTCAATAACCCGCTTTTAGTAAGCTCGTTCTGGATTTTATGGTTAATTAATATTTGTCGTTAGTTCAGTTAATGTGTCGCTTACTCAAATTCATACCGCTCAAGTTATTAAAACAGTATCTCATCATCAGTCACAAATTTTTTTTTAGTCGCTCGTTTTATAATTCTCCTTATAGAAAGCTCCCAATGGAATGAATAATAAACCACGGGTTTCATAAAAAATCAAGGAATTTGTTAAAGCTTCTTATATATAAGTATGTGTTTAAAGATAAAACTTTTAGAATTCACCGCCAGCTATAATAATGTTGAAATTCACCGCCTTAAGCTACACCAATAATCTCTCACCTCTAATTGGTTATAATTACCTGTACAGGGTTATTTGTAAAACACTGGCAGCCTCTCAGGACTATGTTACAAACATCATAATTAAATAACAACTTTTTTTCTATGACTTTAAAAAAAAAAGATAAAAAAAAGATTTTCATACAAAAATAAAATAACTTAAATTAAAAGTTCTAAATATTACGAAGTCTATGCGACAGTAAAATAGCGGAGGGAAATGGGATATGGCAGCGGGGTGCTTGATGCGCTTGCGTCGCGACATACAGGCGAATGACGCAAGTATAGCAAAACACCCAGTTGGAATGTGTTAGATAGAACAACTAAATTTTGAAGGTTTGTTTTTGGTAAATGAATTGTTTTGTAAAAGAGTCATAGAACAAAAATTTTTGTTTATGATGTTACTAACATCTTGCAAGGTTGTTCGTGTTTCGCAAATAACCCTGTATACATAATATGTGTTAATTCATTAACTGTATGTATGTGGCTATCTGCATTATGCTGACTGCATTTCCGCCTCGCTTACAATCATTGTAGTTAATCAGTTGTGTCCTAATGGATACAGAGCTAATGAACAATCCATCTCTGAATGTGTATCGATCTGTATAGGTACATCATGCTTATTTGTTAATAGATTGATATAGACTCGAATATATATACATACATTAAAATCGAATATACATAATTATTTGTTTTGTTTCGTCACCTCAATACTGTGTCGATACTGGGTTGCTTAAGATATAAAAATAAAATTTAAAAAACCCCCGACACAAAAAGAAAGTAAAAAATAAGTTAATGCCATCAAAAACATAACTTGTCTTCTACCGTAAAAAGTTGTGAGATCCATGTAATACCAAATCGGTTAATTCATTCAGTAACTTTGTAACAGTTACCTTAACAACATATTTAAAAATCGGTCATGTACAAATAAGTAAAGTTCGTTTATTTTTTGTGAAATTTTAAAGCGTCTGACAGAAGTTTTGGTCCATGGAAGGCATCTGATACTTATGATACTACTTTAGAATAATATTCTACAAGACATATATAAAAATCAGCCATAAAAAATTAAGTTAAATAATTCTTACGATTACATTCCGATTCTTTTCGATTACGAGATTACGATTCAGATCGTAGTAAGATGGTGATCGATAAATAGCGACAATAGTAGTATCTCCTATGTTACACACTAAACAGTTTGCATCTCGAAGAGGCGGCTCAAAAACATCACATGGAATTTGAGATTTAATGTAAATGATGACTCCATCGTTTTGTATTGGATTGTTAATAGTGGAGTACGATGTATAACCGTCAAGCGACGGAAAGTGGCCGGCACCTTTTAACCAGCATTCCGTGAAAATTATTACATCAAATTCAAATTTGACCGAAGTTAAAATTGATATGAACTGGTCAAAATTCTTGTTTACGCTGCGAATATTTATGTGTATAATTTTTAGCTGATCGGTAGGGTCTTTTACAAAGTCGGAACACTGGTCTGGCAGGCATTCATAAAAATTAGACACAGTTAACTCATCAAGATCACTTGATATAGCTTGTAAGTTATTAACCATTGTTATAAAGTGTTAGCTCACAAAATAAGTCGTATTGGTTGCCCTCAAGAGATACCAAAATTAGAGGCATGCTTTCTACACAGCAGTAAAGTAATAAGGAATGGTAAAAAAATGTAATACAAAAATTAATATAGATAAATAGGCTAAGGAACTTTAGAAACTTAACTGAGCACAGTCATTGTTTTGGTGTCAGATTCAATATACATTTTTCAGTCTTAATCACGTGGATTTCTTTTGTATCTGCGTTTTTTCGTATTAATAAAATCTTGCCGTTTGTAATCCAGCAAAAGCTATATCCATATTTTTTTGCAAACTCGTGCTTGGAAATAGAGTTTTCTTGCCAATACGGGCAGGTGTTCGTCAATGTAAATATATTGGCTTTCGGCCTCCTTCCAGCCCTAGGTTATTTGTGCTGAGTTTAAGTATAAGTATGTTTATCAGTTGTCTAGTACCCATAACACAAGCTCTGTTTAGCTTGGGACTAGACGGCTTTGTGTGATAGTTGTGGAATATATTATATATTATCGGTAACTTCTGCCATCGGCCTCGTACGCGTGTACGCGTGCGTCCTTACAAACTTTGGACCGCATTTCATCCCCTTAGAAAAGCGCATGCTAAGAAAGGAAAATCCTATGTCATGATAACTATCTGTGTACCACATTTCAGCGTAATTAGTGGTTTGAGTTGTGTTGATAGGTTAGTCAATAACGATTGCTTTAAAAAAAATTTGATCAAAGAATAAAACAAACGGGGTGAGCTAAATAAAACCGTTTAAAAATACAACCGACTTCAATGTTAAAAAACACTGAAAAGTACAAAATAACTTTAATTTCGGAAGTCGGTGTTTCTATAATAGTTTTGTGTCTTCGTTATATAAAACGAAAACCGACTTCCGAAAATAAAGTTATTTTGTACTTTTCAGTGTTTTTTTAACATTGAAGTCGGTTGTATTCTTTTTGGGAAAGGTTTTTTATTTCACTCTTTTTAGTTATGGTACCATACTAAAAAGTACCTCTCAGCCAAACTTAAATACCTTACAGCCAGAGAGCATCTCATAACGATTCTAATAATCCCAAACACGGTTAGATTACACAAATTTACCTTATGGCTTCATCATCAGATCAGTCCCATACATCTCTTCCCCCTTTTCCTTCAGCCAGTCGCCGACTACACGTATAAACAAAGCAATTTTACTTGTTACGACAGTTCTGCTGTGATCCTATGAGGAGTTCTGTTCCATATCTTCGAAGTTCATGATCAGATCATTACAATGTTACAATGGGACCAACTTGAAAGCAAAATCTTACAATCAAAAAAATAATTTTCAAAATCGGTCCACAATTGACCGAAATAACTGTGAACATACATAAAAAAAAAACATTCAGCCGAATATAGTAAGTACCTCCTCCTTGTCGAAGTCGGTTAATAAATGTAGATAAGCTAACTGGCTATAAACGTTGTACTGTACAATAAGTTCATACACAAAATGTATAGAAAAAAAAAACAAAAAAACAATCGCAGAAAAGAAAGTATTAAAAATATAAGTTAATAAATTACTTATTCAGCCGTTTTAACTTCATTAAAAGAACCTAAAATATTTTAGAGATGAGCGTCGCTGAGTCGGGGGACCGCAGTTTTCTTGTAAACCATTTCACATTTCCATTTAATTTAGTAGATATTTTCTAATAGTTAAAGCTAAATGCTATAAAAACATAATTTAAAAAAAAAAACAAGACTTGGAACTCAGTTCTTTAACCGTAAAACGTTGTGAGATCCATTATGTACCTAATACCAAGTCGGTTAATTTATTCAATCCGTACTTATGAGACCTTGATGACGTAGATTAACTTGGCAATCGGACTAAACAATCTAATTACTAATATTGTGATATACATGCAATTGCCAATCGATATAAGCAATCTAATTTAATTACTTGTGATATACATGCGATTGCCAAGTCAATCTAGGTCATCAAGTTATGTTTTGATGGCATCTCGTTTCTTCTTATAGATTCCTTTATTATAAATATACAGGTACACTGAATCGTTCGCTGCAAAAAAATATATTTTTTTACGTCTCTTACCTTCGACTTCCATCATCAGACCAGCTTGATAGCGTCGGCATGTAGGTACATGATTATTTCAAACATTAGGTCACATAAATATGTGTTTACTAGCTTTTGCCCGCGCGGCTTCGCTCTCGCTCTTCCCTACTCCACCTTACTATACCCTACTCTACCCTACTCTACACTACTCTACACTACTCTACACTACTCTACACTACTCTACCCTACTATACCCTATTCTACCCTACCAAACTTCACATAAACCATCTACTAAATAGTCCGAACAAAGCCTGATCATTTGGTTTGGATAGGTGAGCCCGTTCTTGAGTTATAAAATTACATCGAAAAGTGGCATTGATTTTTAAATATATAGATTAGTGAAGTATACATCCATAAAGTGTTTAAGATCCCTGTCATAGCCAACAAACGAGCTGATGGCCTTGAACACCTGAACAGATCGTCATAAATTGTATCTGAGAACCATCTCGAAAACGTCAGCTTTCAAATAAAAAAAACCGCATCAAAATCGGTCCACTCGCTAAAGGGCTACGATGCCACGGACAGACACCTCAAACTTGTAACACCCCTCTTTTCCGTCGGGGGTTACAAAAAAGCCTGGAGTATTTTTCTTAATTTATAATTATCTTTTTTTCACGTTGAGTATGCTTTTCTCTTCCAAAAAGGCCATTAATTAAGAGTTGAAGTTGAGTATGCTTTTGTAGGACTTCGATCGAACGACTATAAAACTTCAGCGATATTTGGCTTGTTTGATTTTACGTGAATCAGGCTACTGGTTCTACTCTATATCTGTACCTAATGCATCGTGTACTCAGGAATGTTGATGAGTAAACAATGCGTGTTATGTGTGCATCCCTAGTGCACAGGCTGTGGGTCAGCACTAAATTACTGTTATACAAGCTTGCAATACGATTAGAATGTGCACGTGAGTGGCTGATATGCTGTTTCTCATGGTATCCAAACGCAACGGGTGATATACCTTTACGCAAAACTCGATTTATATTATTTACCTTTAAATTCAGTAAACTCAGTTCTTCTACTGTAAAAAGTTGTGATATGTAATAATACCAAGTTGGTTAATTTATTCAGTCCTGTACTTGAGGGACCTTTTGCAACAACTTATATTGAAAAGTACAAATCTTTTATGTTCTAAATAAATAGATTGACTTAGCAATCACATGAAAACAAAATGTATTTCACAAGTAATACACATTATATTAAATTATATTGTGTTGTTTAACTGTGTTGTTTGTGCCTGCTTGGTTACTGAAAATTCAGGCTTTTAGTTTTATTCACAACGAAGTTATAGGGGGTCGAAAATGACCTGAACTGTTTCGAGAAAAGGAAAGTATGGACGTGCCTCTCGCCTTGGCGGGGGCACTACCAGGCCCCCCTAATCAGAATAATATAAAAAATACAAAAATAAATCCGTTTTCCTTCCCTCATTTACGGAAAAAAAGCAAAAACATATCGGAATTCCGGATGCGTTAAAGAATTAGCTTATACCGATTATATATATTCTATTAACGTTTTATCTACGTATGTATGTGATAGTAAAGATTGCTTCAAAGCAATGAAATTAGGTATTTTTCGTTTCAGCTGAAAAAGTCACTGCTGGACGTGTACTAAAAATAAGTCTTTTACATTTCCTGAAAAAAATAATCTACACATTACCACTATAGTCGAAAATAAGAGTAACTATATAAAATATATAAACATAATCCACGTTGCTGCTCTCTCAAAAGACTGTTAGGTTAATAATTTTAAACTTTGTGTCAAGTATGGTATGGTTGATATTCGGTATTCAGCGAAAAACCTCGGTCGCTCGCTTTGTATGCGCCGAACTGTACTGGGAGCGAAAGGGGGTGCGGTGGACGGGCGTGGGGGAGGGGAGCTCCACAGACGGGCACGTATGGGTTTGTATCGCTGTTGCAGTAGTGTTAGCTGTACAGTCCCCAGCGTCGGACGCTTACCACGGACGATCGTTCCGGTACCGATCACCGACGCTTATTTCAATAGTTCAGAATATAAGACTCAAATATTATGGAAGTTTACAAACTTCGAAGAAAAAGTTAAAAATCTTAAGTAAGTACTTGCAATTTCTGAATAGGAATTTTTTTTTTTTTTGCGATTTTTCGAATTTTATTTATTTATTTAATCTTCATGCAACAAAAAGCACATAGGTGGACTTAATGGCGAATCTTAAGTCTTTGTTAATGCCTTGTTAATACGAAAATTATCCCAACGTAAATAATTAAAAAAAATTGGCCAAGTGTGAGTTCTCGCGGAACCCTAAAAACACGTCAATTTTTATATAAGTAGTGTAAACGGGCGTTAAAATTTAGTATTATTTCCAGATCATGGGTACTTGCTGCAGCAAGGACCTAGCCGGGCCATCGGACGCCTACGGGCCGTCAACAGCTGCCGCCGCGGCTTCCGCACTTACTACAGAGTCGAGCTCTGTTAGTAAAGATGCGGATCCGCGTCTGATCGACAGTCTCGTACTCGAACTTCTGGACCTGATCGCATCTTTTGTTGACAAGTAAGTGAAGTACTGTAAGTCCTAGGTGGAGAGGTACATAGCGGAACCAATGATGTCTTGAAGTGTTGCACCTAAAGGTAGGTACACGATTTTTATATATATGCATTGAGTATTTTTTTAGGACACAGCGATGTAGAACCTTAAGTTTTGGCGCTTCTTAAGATGTCTGGTATCTCTGGATGTTTGAGACTGAGTTTCGGGTTTGATTCCCGAGTCGGCAATGTGTTTATAGCGTTTTACTTCTGAAATATCTCGATAGCTACCCGCGTGTCTGAATTTTTGCAGGTTGATGACAATAAGTTCACCATCTATTATAATTATAGGACATATTCGTAACTGGCGAAATTACGGAAAGTCGTGTACCTTACCTCTTTAAAAATACAGGCGCGATGTGATATCTTGTATAAAATGACCAATTATTTTTTACTCAAAACGTGGCATGAGAAAATACAATTAGGGTTCACTATAATTATATTCATATTAATTATAATAATTTAAAAAAAATCTTTATTTGCTTACATAGATACATAGCTAACAGCTTAACAACAATCATTTAAAATCTTTAAACAGTTTCCCTAGCTGACTCTAATTAGGTTTTTAACTTAGACAACTGATACACCTCGTTCCTTGTAGGTACTCGTATACTGTGGAACATTTTTCATCGGTTGCAGTAAAGCTTAATTGATACATTGACTAGTGGCACTTAAATAATTTTGTAATGTAACAAATCAAAGTAAGGAACTAACGTGAAATAAGTATAGTGAGAAATAACAATAATAATAAAAACATCTTCAGTTTTATTAAAGCAAAGTTCGTCAGACTGACGAGCTCGAGCTGGCGATTTAAAATTTCCGTGCAGTTATGGAAAACAGGACCATTTTGCGTTCCGAAGCTTTGTTCCATGAACAATGGGACAGATTACCGAGAAAATGGATATTTCCGTTCAATACGGGAAGTATAGTTATTCTAGATATGTAGTGTGCATGCCAAAATTGCGGGGGTAAAACCTCTCTTTGAGGATTAACTGGAGAGGTGCCACGGCGTAATGACGCCGAGCGACGACCTTCCACCTGACGCTCTACACCGGACGGATGGCAAGTTCAGGAGGTTTTTGTTTCGGATTTTGCGGAAAAAATGCCCGAAATGGCGGCGCACAGCCGTGTCCTCGTAGAAGCGATTGGCGCGGCTACCTCTCGCGCCGGGCCGTGGCTCAAACTCTGGTTCGGAGTGAGAGGGAATGGGAAGCGCTCATCAACTCCTACGAAGTTGAATGGAGATGGTCACTCCCGTGAGGCAACCGACAGTCTCACACCCCAGTCACTGCTACAAGATACGCCCCGGGCGTCAAGAGTCGCAAGACGATCGCCGGTCGACAGTCTAGGACTGAGCCCGAGTCGTCGAGAGCCGGGTTTTCCTTGGAGTTTCTTGTCGGTTCTTCTCCTTAGGAAACGAACAATCATGCCCTTGCTTCTGACGTTTTATAACTGCCCGTTTAAGCCCCACCCTAGAGCGGTAGAAGTCATTGGATCATTTTCAATTTTGACTCAAAGGAATATTTGATTTTATTCGAAAAGCACTCCATTATTACATTTAAAGTCCGTGAATCTGGAATCGAACCAACTATTTGAAAGTACATCTTTAATAATACTATTCGAAAGGGTCATTCTTGCGGATCGAAACCCCAAACTGTTTGAAAACTATTTAATGAATTTTCATTCGGTTTTCATCGATAGACAGGATTTCATACATATGGAAGATTTACGTGTATATGCAGATTGTAGTGAAGTAATGCGGTAAATTTCGAAATTTTTTAACACCTGTGCAAAAATGCGGCGCGTCGCTAGTTTTTAAATAAATGTAATGTTACCTTTGAGTAATATTAGTAGTTCCTTTAAGGGGAATTTCTCTCCAGGTGCATTTCAGTTTTCCACCCCGATTATCCGTAAACGGCGGTGTCGGGAGAATTCGGACAAATTCGTGCAAACTCAATAGTATTCCAGTTGCACCTTGCATTCTTTCTTGTTTGCCTTTAATTAATTAGTTTGAAAACTGAATATTAATTACACCCCTATTTTTTAATTATTACGAAAATAAAAAGAAGTAAAACACTGAAACCCGACTACGACAAAAAAACGAAACTGAAAAAGTATAAGTTTTTCAGGATGCTGAAATAAACAAGGTAACTGGAAATATAAAACCGGCCAAGTGCGAGTTGGACTCGCCCATGAAGGGTTCCGTAGGAGCAAGTAACATAATATAAAAGTTCTTGTAGTTCGTTGTAACTTTGATCGATGTTTTAATAATAGTGTATTTTTTAGATTTATGACGTATTAAAAAAAAACTACTTACTAGATCTCGTTCAAACCAATTTTCGTTGGTAGTTTGCATGGTAATGTACATCATAATTTTTTTTAGTTTTATCATTCTCTTATTTTAGAAGTTACAGGGGGGGGATACATTTTACCACTTTGGAAGTGTCTCTCGTGTAAACTATTCAAGTTATAAAAAAAATATATTAGAAACCTCAATCCTCAATCCATCAAACCTCAAGACATGTTGCGCTCCATAACGGGTATCATAGACGTGGGCAAAAAGGCTGCCAGGCTCAAATGGGACTGGGCGGGTCATGTCAGCCGCATGCATAGGGACCGCTGGGCGAGCGTCGCCACACAGTGGGTCCCTACTGAAGTAAAGCGCCGTCGAGGTCGGCCTAGAAAGAGGTGGCGGGATGATCTGGACGCATACCGCGAGGACTGGTTTGAGACGGCGCAGGAGAAGAAAGTTTGGAAGGACTTGGGGGAGGCCTTTGCCCAGCAGTGGGACAGCAACGGCTAGAAAAAAAAAAAAAGAAACCTCAATATCATTTTTGAAGACCTATCCATAGATACCCCACACGTATGGGTTTGACGAAAAAAAAATTTTTGAATTTCAGTTTTTTTTTCTATTTTTGTGTGAAAATCTTAATGCGGTTCACAGAATACATCTACACTCGAGAGCAAAAAAATCGCACATCATAACTCTTTTTGTTCTGGCAGTTTTTGTCATGAATGTGAATAGATATTGAAAACATGTCGTACATTAATTGAAAGCCTATTTAATTATCTTTCTAATGATATGAAATACAGTGTAAAAAAATATCCTTGAAAGGGTTTAGAGCACCAAATCCAACAAATGAGAATACCATGAAATCTTAGGGTATAACGTCCCACTCCTCGTCAATGACAAATTGAAGCTCTTGGAGGCGTGGAGAGCCAGGCTTTTTGCACTAAGTCTTCTTTCAAGGTCATTTCAGATATGCTCAATTGGATTAAGATCAGAACTACGAGCTGGACTCTATCGCAATGATTCCAACGTCTTACATGTAGTCGCAAACTGTTCTAGCGACATGCGATCTGGTGTTGTTCTACATTAAGGAAAAAAAATCTACCATAAGCCACACAAGTGGCTTCACGTGTTCTTCGAGCACTTTTTTGATGTATCATAAAGCCGTCAACTCTCTCGATATCAGGCCAGTAATGGCCCAGTGATGAATACAATGTCAGTTTTAGTGTCCAACATTACGCTCCAAAAACCACTTGTTCGCTTATGCAGCATTGTTAAAATTGCTCTGATGACCTTCTGTAGACCCTACAGCATACATCATGATCATCTAAGTCATTGTGCACTTATCAGAAAACACAACAGCTTGCCATTACGCTTACATCCAATTTAAGTGTTTCGTGGCAAATTATAGCCGGACTTGTCGGTGAGCTGTGGTCAATTTGGTACCATTTGCTGAGTGATGTGCAGTGAGGCCGGCTTCACCTAGTCTTTTTCCAAACGCCCACTGATTTATACTGACATTGCAAACTTTTTGAAGCTTTTGTGTCTTTTAATTAATAATAGTCTGGCCAGGAATTTCTTAGGCAACCCACCAGCGTTATATTATTTAATACACTAAATTTATCATAAAATACGTTTCATCCATTAAACAGACCGGTGAAGGTCGTTCTTAATCGGATCTTAGACTATATAGATATTGAAAACATTTTATACATTAATTGAAAGCCTATATATAATTTAAGTGTTTCGTGGCAAATTATAGCCGGACTTGTCGGTGAGCTGTGGTCAATTTGGTACCATTTGCTGAGTGATGAGCAGTCAGGCCGGCTTCACCTAGTCTTTTTCCAAACGCCCACTGATTTATACTGACATTGCAAACTTTTTGAAGCTTTTGTGTCAGTTCAATCGTGTTCAGTGGCTATTTCTCAAAGTACTGGTTACAGGAAAGCGATAATCACGCCCTGATCCTATGCACCACTGACCATGTCCTGGTCGCCGAATATACCCACGGGTCTCTTGAAACCTCTAGTATACCAGACGAACAGGAAAGTGGCTAAAATTTAGCTGTCGAGCGACTTCATTTTGATTATGGTCTGCTCTGGGCAAGGCAATAACTTGAACTGCTTCTGCTGGCGTGGTATCCATATTTTTCCAGTAAATTCGTTCGTTTCTAATAGTGACGTTATCACGTTAACGGAATCTTATTAAAACTCCAAAACAGCACCCTTTTTGTAGCTCCAGGTAAAGGGCAAGTAGTGAAATGCAAATGGGTGAATTTGGGGAATTGGGTATACCGCCGGGTTTTGTGAGTTACGTGATGGTCAATTGATCTTAATTTTGTGTTTTTATAAAGTTTCCTTTGTATGCTTCAATTTTGCTTAATAATTTGCACTCAATGTCTTGAGATTTGAGAAAAAAACAGTATTAAACGAAATTACAAACCATGTGCGATTTTTTTGCTCTCAAGTGTACATACTAAGTTTCAACAGTATAGCTCTTATAATTTCGAAAAAAAATGGCTGTGACATATGGACGGACAGACAGACAGACAGACAGACAGACAGACGGACAGACATGACGAATCTATAAGGGTTCCGTTTTTTGCCATTTGGCTACGGAACCCTAAAAACACGTTATTAAAGTGTTTCGGTTGGTGCCTGTAACGTGTGACTACGGATTTTCTTTGTTCTGTTCTTGTTTTTTAGTTGGGTTTTATAGACTATTTAGCCGACTTCGAAAAGGAGGAGGTTCTATGTTCGGCTGAATGTATGTTTTTTTTTCTTATGTTCACCGATATCTCGTTCAATTGTGGACCGATGTTGAAAATTCTTTTTTTGATTGAAAGGTTATGCTTCCAAGTTGGTCCCATAGAAATATTGTTATGATCTGATCATGAACTTCGAAGATATGGAACAGAACTCCTCATAGAATCACAGCAGAACTCCGAAATTAAAGTTATTTTATACTTTTCAGTGTTTTTTAACATTGAAGTCGGTTATATTTTTTTTTGTCAAAAGTTTTTTTTAGTGAAGCCTTTTCAAATGATACCAAACACGACGAATTTATCTTTTTTTTAACACAAAACTTTTTGTCCTCTAGAAGGCGCCACATTGAATTTTGATGTTATTTTTGATAAGTACCAGGAAAGCCCTTTTAAATCAAATCAAACACAGTGTATAAAATTTTTTGACTATTAGTGCGCTAGAGGGCGTTACTTTAAATATGAGTAATATTTTGGAAATTTACAAGTGAAGCCCTTTCAAATGATACCAAACACGGCGTATTTATCTCCATTTTTATTTTTAACACGTTACTTTTTGTCCGATAGAGGGCGCCAAATCGAGTTTTGTGACACGTCACGTAGCCTGTGTTCAGCGGACGATTAAGACGGTTCTAACGGTACCTCATATGTCGAGTTCCGATCAGTTGATTAGGAGCTATGAGGGGACAGATGAACATACTCACATACATACATTCATACATAGCCAGTCAAAATCATAACCCTCCTTTGCCTTTACCGTAATCGGGTAAAAAATGGAGCTGTATCCGTACTGATCATATTTTTGCAGTCAAAAGTAAAAAAAATAATGATATCCAAAAATTCTTTCTTATCCTTACCTTCCGCATGACGCAGGTCCTCACTGAACATGGCAAGTTTGGGAGGTTCCTGTACTGGATTTATGCGGAAGTGACTCCTGGGTGTCGCCACTGTACGGAACGCCCGGAGGACACGGTGAATGGAGCACACAGTTGGGGTGTGCCCTGCTTGGGCGGAGCACGCCGTGCTCTCGTGGGGGCGATCGGCGGCAGAGACCTCTCGCGCCGGGCCTTGGTTCAGGCCATGGGGCGAGGAGGAGTGGCAGGCGGTCGCCTCCTTCTGCGAAGCAGTAATGCTAGCAAAGGAGAAGGCCGACCGCATCAGGCAACGGCGCTCTCGCTGCCGCCGGCATTTCGATTCCGATTTCCGGCCACCGTAGGCGCGGGCTTGCGGAAGGCGAGCAATGGGTAGCTCGCTGTCCGACCGTCTGGTAACTGTCCGGACCGAGCCCAAGTCGTCGACGGCGCGCACTGTTCCCGCGCCCCTCAACGACTTGTCAGCAACAGCAGGGGCCCAGCCGGGTCGAAGCCTACTGGGGCCAGGGTTAGCTCCGAAAGATAGCTCAGCTCCGGTACGAAAGGCAACGAAGGAACAGGAGTGGGTTTTTAGTCAGTAAAAGTCTGACACTATCTCTCGCTCCGCCCAAGAGCGGGGGATGTCATTCGATGATTTTCCCACAATAAAAAAAAGCGGTCTTGGCCTATTTTAAGCCATATAAATTCTCATATAGCTGAAAATAGGCCTAAGACCTTCAATGAAATTTCAAAAGTTCTCAACATATCCGATTAAAAAAAAAAATACAAATGATTTCGGAAGTCGCTGTTCCTGGCTATTTTTTTCTTCAATTTTTTTTTTTGTATGTGTCTTCTTAATTACTTTATACATTATTTCGTGTTCCAATCAGTTACGTAAGTGAAATTTAGGTAATGGATTGGTTGTGTTTGGTTAACTTGTACCAGGACGTTAACCAAATACAATTAGAATCATCAGGATTGAATAGAATAAAACTTTATTGTACACCAAACAGTCAGTTAATTACAAAGAGCAAACGTACATTGACATTGTCATCTTTATTTTAAGGCACGTAAATCATACACTAAAATCCTGGGCTAGATGCGTGGCGCCAACTGCGCAAAGTCAGATCAAACTGCATGCAGTTGAATATATGCACTGCGTGCAGTTGCTGTGATGCAGTCCGTCTGATGGCAGCCTAACTGCACACTGACTGTATGCGGTTAGCGATGGACAGCGTGCGTCGAGAACACACGACTGTAGCCGACCGCGTAAAGTTACAGGCACGACTGCATGCAGTTGATATTGACTTCAATCGACTGCAGCCGACCGCTTGCAGTTGATATCATGACTGCACGAAGTCGAACGTACAACTGCATGCAGTTAAATATATCGACCGCGCGCAGTCGCTGCGGTGCAGTCCGTCTGATGTCAGCCTTATTGCCAGAGTGCCTATTTCTCATCAAAATTCCAATTAACCCAAACACTGCTAGGATGCAATGTTTTATTATGAAGTTCCAGTGTTCACCTTTCACATTCTGGATCCTTCATTAGATCAGTTCGATAGTACCATATAGCCAAAGTGCATCCCATGAAAATTCTAATAAGCTCAAACAAGGCTATTTTTTTTACTATTTTCCGATTTTATAAAAAAGGTTGTGGAGTATTAACTAATTACAAAGATTAATTATGACTGATTTGATTATTAGTTTTACTGGTTTAATTACTTACTGTATTTTTTTTTTGGTAAAAATAGATCAGATGAGTTAATTAGATCTTATCTTGGACCGTATGTTCGGCAGTTGAACCGAAAGTCGGCAGAATGTCGAAGTTCGGTTCAAGCCACCGAAATCTGTTAAACCGAATGTGAAACAAATTCCGGCCCATCCCTAGGATTTATTGTTATTGATATATTTTTAATCTGTTATTTAGTGATTTGAACTCGCGCTCGAGCGCTGATTTCCTTTGGAGTTTCGTGACGACACATTTCAAAATCTGTTATATTTTTTTAGGGTAGGAAATCAAATAAAAAAATAGTTATATATATATTAAGGACTAGCTTTTGTCAGCGGCTTCGCCCGCGTATATAAAATATAGCCTATGTCACTCAGCAATAAAGCAACTTTCTACTCGTGAAAAGTTCTTAGAAATTGTACCAGTACTTTCAGTGATTGCCTACTACAAACAAAAAATAAATAAAAAACAAACATTACCTCTCTTTAATACATTAGAGTAGAAAACTCGTCCCTCTAGTCTGCACTTTAGAGTGCATTATAAATATAAATTGTAAACAACCTATTTCTAGATACTCTTTTCCCGCTACTTCAAAGGATTTTTGCAATCATTACAGGAGCCTGCTCATCCCACTCAGGGTAGAAAATTAATTTTCTATTTCATCTTCTCACCATATTTTTTCCTTTAAAATATGGTGAGAAGATGAAATATAAATAAAAAAGTAAAACTTGTATCTATCTCATTTACTTAGTGGCACCATGTTTTTCCTCTTCATGCAGTTTGCTTTGATGTTTTTTTTTTAAATAAAAAAATAAAACTTTTTCTACTTATCTCATTTACTTAATGGATACAGATTTTTTAAACAAGTTTTATTCCAACTAACGTATACATTTTTCAGAGATGGGTGTGTTTGAATGTTAACACTGATCATGGAGTCTTAAAAATATCATTACCTACTCGTGTGCAATTCCTGATACTGACTTGACTGAGCGGGAAGCATATTGTTATTCAATTGTTGAGCTGCTACAGCAATAATTTATAATATCAAAGTGCAAGATGTTGTTCGTCAATTGATAGTTGTTCAGAAAAACAAAGTTTGCCGAGGCGCATTCTTAGCTGCATTATGTATCCTTAGTAGATGGTAGGTAGGTAGAGTAAACGAGAAAAATTCATTTGGGTTAGGGGCTGGTGGCTTAAAGACCTATTAGACTATACGACCTCGACCACAGCTGGTCTCTTGAGCTTCTGTAGCCGCTATATCGGCTACAGAAGCTCCGACTACCATGACACGTGTTAAAATGTCAAGCGCGCGAACGAGAAAGAGGGTTAGAGCTATAATATCTCTTCCTTAAGAATACCGCCGATACTTTAAATCTCCCTTTGTGTATTATTTGTAATAGATGTCTAAGCGAGGTATCTTTCCCCGAAATATGGAAACGAGCTAATATTACCCCCGTTCATAAATCTGGCCCAAAACACGAAATTGAGAACTATCGGCCTATTTCTATTTTATTGATCTTGTCAAAGGTTTTCGAGAGACTTGGCCACAATCAGCTATATCCGATTATTCATAACCAAATTATTAAGCAACAGCATGGTTTCGTCAAGAAAAGATCAACTACTACTAATTTGGTTGAATACATGGATTATTTATTTAATAATTTAGATAGGCGTGTACAAGTAGACTCTATATACACCGATTTCCGTAAAGCCTTTGACAAGGTCGATCATGAATTACTTTTAGGGAAAATAGCATTTAACGGCATTCGTGGAAATTTGTTTCGGTGGTTTTCATCTTATGTTTCAAATAGAACACAAAAAGTGGTAGTTAATGGTTATCACTCTAACTCTATAACGGTTTCATCAGGAGTACCTCAAGGCTCAATACTTGGCCCGTTGTTATTTATTATATTTATCAATGATATTGGCATGTGCTTCCATAATTCCAATTTTCTACTTTACGCGGATGACCTTAAAATCTTCAGACCTATCAAAACAATGTTTGACTGTGAACTACTTCAACAAGACCTCAATCGTCTTGCTGATTATTGCACTAAAAACAAACTTTAACTAAGTATTTCGAAATTTTGTTGTATTAGTTTCACAAAAAATATAAATATATTCAGATATCCCTATGCAATACACAGTGAAACTCTGAAGAGGGAGAGTTTGATTCGTGACCTGGGCATATTACTAGACGATAAACTGCATTTGGAGGCACATGTTAGTAAAATTGTCAATAGTGCTTATCGTATGTATGGCTTTGTGCTGAGATCAGCCACAGAATTTAAGCACCCTAGTACTTATTTATACCTCTATAAGACTTTTATTAGGTCTCAACTAGAATATGCAGAACCCGTGTGGAACCCCTACTACAGCAAATATATTGAGTCTATAGAAAGTGTACAAAAAAAATTTTTTGAAGTCTGTGCATTATCGTTGTTTTAAAAGTTGTTATCTCTCTTATAGTGAATTGCTTAAAAAATTTAATCTGCTCTCTTTGAATACAAGGCGTACTTTTCTTGAAACTACATTTCTGTATGACTTATGGAATAACTGGTATGATTGTTTAAATATTAGTAACAAGTTGTGCTATGTAGTGCCCAGAACATGCCAGGGACGCGAGGTGCGCGCACGGCCTGTATTTGCCACTAATATAAGTCGAACAAATGCTGGCTTGCGTGCCCCTCTTCATCGCCTTACGAGCAATTTTAATAAAAATTTCAGTTATCTAGATCTGTTTTCTGAGCCTAAAAGGAAATTAAAAATAATGTTACTCAACATGTTAAAAAATCAACATAATTAATAATAAGCCGGCTCTATTTTTGGTGAACCACAATTGTAATTTAAAGTAACTTTTCGCATTCCTTTAAAAAAAATTAAAAAATAACAGCATTAAACTTGTCAAACCAAATGTCTCATGTTTATATGTGGAGAACGTTGTTGATATCACATGTGTAAAATAATTGTTAAGCCTTTTTTATGTAATTCCCTATGTGTTATTGTTTGTTTTCCCTAATAAATAAAATAAAAATAAAATAAAAAATAATACACCATCACCGTATTTCTACGTTAATGTCGTGGTGGGGCTTGCGTGCTCCAGTAAATCCTAGGTCTGTACCGGCAGAGTTTGCTTTGCCGTAACATGCCTAGTGTGAGGGACCAAACTAAGAGAGATACAATCCGCAGGGCAGTTTTGTGGTGTACTGATGGGCATTAGCGACCCCACGTACCCGATCTCCCGGGAGAAATATTGTTCCTCAACTGCGGCCTGCCTTTATTGGCCGGCCATAGTGAAAACTGACGAGGAGTAGAGCTCCCACCTCTCTCTTGTCTTTATTGGCTGGCTTGGCCGGAGATTCGCAAGAGCAAACGTGCTCGAGAGAAGGATGTATAATCCAGTAAGGTGTTGGTAGGGATCTTGACCGTACTTCCGGAACTGTCCTGATAGCCGTGGCATACCTCGCCACTCCTCAAGCACTTCAGGATATGTTGCCCTCTTGTTGCTACGTCACTTCGATCTAGCGACCCTTTTGCGGGCCCATTGGTTGAGTGTGCATGTCACCCCCTGCCTTTTTATCGATGGATATTAATTACATTATTCAGACAGGAGTTATAGTCTTAACATAGTTCCTGGTATCCAGTCCACTTGAAACCCCAAAAACCTTAGCCCTGTTACCTTTGTTTTCAATATGTCGCAATAGTTTTTCACCAACCGAGGGGTTGTCCTTGGGTGTACTAGCATAGCGCGTACGGGGACAATCGTCAGTTGGTATCACGTTCCATTGAAATGATCTAAAGGGCCTCTGCGAGTTGGCTTCGAACCCTCTACGCCTTCCAACGGATTCGGAAAGTAGGTACTCGTAAATGTTAAAACTATCGTTTTTGGTTAGGTTCCTGTTTTATTGTAAATATCATATATATAGGAAAAATATCACAGGTGTAGGAATAAATCTGAAAACAGTAAATTTGTTGTTACATACGTCACAAAAAAATTTTTTTTTGGAATTCGGAAAAATCTTCGAGACTACATCCGGGAATTGTAGTGTGCACGGAACCCTCAGTGCGCGATTCCGACTCGCACTTGCCCAGTTTTTTTTTAATATTCCCACTGCTGGGACTCAGGCCTCCTCTCTAGGAGAGGGAATGGGCCGTAATCCACCACGCGGGACCAGTGCGGGTTGGTGAATGTCACATGTCTTCGAATTTATGGTTCTAGGACATTACTTTGTGTCATTAGTTTGTGAAATTTATTTCATTACCACTGCTCTCAAAACGGTGAAGGAAAACATCGCCGTGAGGAAACCGGCATGTCCTAGATTGTAAAAATATTGTGAATTGACCTCCCGGGATCTCCCGCTACATCCATTCATCCATATATGCTCATAACTCTTAGCAAACAAGTGAAAATTACCTACATCATTTTTTTAAAATACTTATTGAAGAACAATACATTTAAACGATAAGCAGGTATTTATCACCATTTGTACAGAAACCACGCCTATTTTTTCTGGGATAAAAGGTAGACTATGTATGGCACTCATTTGCATTTGCACAGTTTTGTAACAGTTCAGTGAAACAAAATTACTAAACGGCTAACCTAGACGTCTTATTATTGATCTTGGATAAATTCATATTATATGAATTACCACTTTGCCAGCGACTTCTTTCGTAAACAATTTTTATAAAATCTTTAACATCCCTTATACCGTATTTTGAGGGTAGTTATGAAAAACTAACAGTGTGACTGTTAGACAACTAGTTTATTTGTCCGCTAATAGTAGCCCCGACAAGTAAAATGAAACAGAGTGTTCTCGGAGGAATCTCGCAGAACTATTTTCGCAAATCGTCACTACCATATCGTTAGCTCCAAGTTATGTAATACCAATCCCACCAAAAACATACCTGTTAAAAAGAAGGGCCAAGTTCTTATCGGCTAATTGTTTGCCTAAAAAAGGGTTGAAATCCAATCCAATGCCAAGTTTAGATGCACTTTAAAATCGATCATAATCATCTTCATCAACAGCCTGATCAACATTTTTGAACTTGGCAGGTTAATTTAAGGTGAGTGAGTCAGTGCCAAAATGATGTATATTCACAGGGTCATATTTCAGGATCTACTGAAGCTATATCTATGAAATTTGGCATACTGCTTTAGTACTAGTATATGATTACGTAGGTACAATTTTATCTCTGTACTTGCAATAGGCACTGAGCTACAGGGGGGTCAAAAGTGGGTCGAAACGGTTCGTGTAAATAGTGCACGACATGCGCGCGGCCTGTTGCTGGAACTTGGCCTGCGCACTACCGTGCGCTTAGATACCTTCTGTCTGCGGCCTCGCCGACGTGAAAATAGGTTTCTCCAGGACCACTGTTTTATCTCCTCAGGGGTTGAATTTCAAAATATCTTTTGTTTTTTTTTTTTGGACTGGGCTTTAAATGTTAAGTCAGTGAGTGAGTCGTGACTTCGCCTTTTATATATGTACTAGCTTTTGCCCGCGCGGCTTCGCTCCCGCTCTTCCCTACTTCAGCCTACTATACCCTATTCTACCCTACTATACCCTACTCTACCCTATCCTACTCTACCCTACTCTACCCTACTCTACCCTACTCTACCCTACTCTACCCTACTCTACCCTACGCTACTCTACTCTACTCTCCTCTACCTTACTCTACCCTACACTACCCTACACTACCCTACTCTACCCTACACTACCCTAATTTTCATTTTTTTTTCATAAGAACCTTCTCCTCATAATAACGAACACAACAAAAAAAAAATTAGCGAAATCGGTCCAGGCGTTGTTGAGTTATGCGCTTACCAACACATTTTGCGATTCATTTTTATATTATAGATACAGATAAACAGGCACCTTCGTCTTAACGACTTCAGTTACTAGCTTTGCAAAACTACTTTTTGCTCAGCCTCATATACGAAACTGGAGTCTTACACAGATTTGGCTGGACAAGTAAAACGTTAAGCCGTGTACGCACGTATGAACACGAACATAGCGAACACAAATGTCAATCTTGAACATTTGGTTCGTTCGCATGGACGGCAAATTCGAACACGAACGCGAGCGTAGTTCGAATCGAATTCGCGCACAACATTCGCGAACGTTGTCTTAATAGCCATGACATGTTTCATTGTGAAGTAGTAGAAGGTTTTTTGGTGTTGTCAGGGATTTACGAAGAACATCGTCCATACATAACATACTAATCGGATCGCCGCAAACATGTTTGTCGAACAGTGTTCGGTGTTCGTTAGTGGTATGCACGTGCGAATAAAGTTGTTGCGTATCAAGCAACGCAACAAAGTTCGTATGTGCGTACACGTTTTTAGAGGAAACACATTAATACACACTGACAAACATTTACATACACATCATTGCAATTCACAACGTACCTACACAGTGGACCGATCTCGCTCTAATTTATAAAATTTTGTAACATTCTCCCTAGCTGAAACCTATAAGCAAGTAAAATTTGGTTATCAATTTAGCGCGTACTCAACTGTCGACAATAGAGGGTAGTCATAAGATTTTAAAGGCCTTGTTGTTTATTAAGTCAGTTCTGGTAATCTGTTTTTCATATTGACATGTTCATAGATTATGTAAAGCAATTTATGTGCGTGCATATATTAGTCTATCAGAACATGGTAACAGTTATCAAAACATATTCAACCTATTTATGTACGAGTATATAATAGCGAAATACCACTTACCGATTATTACAAAATATCAGAAACTATAAAACGTACAAACTTATAATTTGACTGTTGTTGTTTGTATGTTTCTTATAGGGTGTAGACAGAGAGCTGTGCCGAGAGAGAACCGAGTGGTAACGGCCCCGACTTACGAGTTGTAGGTCACGGGTCCAAACCCAGCCAGGCGCATTACTTTTGTGTAATTTATTTCATCATCACTGCTCTCAAAACGGTAAAACAAAACATCATGAGGAAACCGGCGCGGGATGTCCTAGAATCAAAAAATTCGAAGACATGTTACATCCACCAACCCGCACTGGGCCCGCGTGGTGGATTACGGCGTATTCCCTCTCCTAGACAGGACCCCTGAGTCCCAACTGTGGAAGCATTATAAGGCCGGCTATGCTATGCTATGTAGACATCTGCTAAGAACGGATTTCACAAAACTCCACCCCTAAGGGGGTACGTGGGCTTGCGGACCGCGAGCTATGGGTAGCTCGCTGTCCGACCGTCCGGTAACTGTCCGGACCGAGCCCAAGTCGTCGACGGCGCGCACTGTTTCCGCGCGCCTTAAGGAGTTGTCAGCAACAGCAGGGTCCCAGCTGGGTCGAAGCCTACTGGGGCCTAGTTTCGAAAGATAGCTTGAGCCCCGGTACGAAGGTTTGAAGGAACGGGGTGGGTTTTTAGTCAATAAGAGTCTGACACTACCTCACTACTCCCACTCCGCCCAAGAGCGGGGGTTGTCATTATATGATTTTCCCACTATAAAAAAAACCCCTAAGGGGGTAAAACGGGGGTTGGAAGTTTGTACGGTGAAACCAACATTCGCGTGGGCGAAGCCACTGGCAGAAACTAGTATTACATAAGGCTCGGATACTGTGTTGCTTTTTTTCTTCACAGCGGTCTTTTGGAGGTCGCGACAGATCGTCGCGTCGAAAGGGATCGACCTCCCTGACGCGGTCCGATCTCGCCGCGCGGTGAGCGGTCACCAAAAGTCTGCGAAGTATTTTTTTGCTAATCTCTGTGCCAAAAATAACAAAATTATGGTTCTTATACGTCCACTTATAAAAAATAATGGGCTGCTAATTCGTTTTGCCTCACAATGACTTCGGATCATTAGTTTCAGCAACATCTATCATTATATTTTTTCAGCATCAGATCTCATCAGAAATCAATACAGTTAAATCTATGAATTGTCA
The DNA here is from genome assembly GCA_910589285.2 of Mythimna ferrago. Classification (NCBI taxonomy): domain Eukaryota; kingdom Metazoa; phylum Arthropoda; class Insecta; order Lepidoptera; family Noctuidae; genus Mythimna; species Mythimna ferrago. The sequence goes on along the minus strand of OU342673.1, from coordinate 17,844,348 downwards.
ATTATATTAATGTTTTGTGTAAGAAAAGTATAACTCGATTTAGAGTAATCCTACAATGTTTGTGCCATAGTAACTAAATAGCTCACAATACTCATACAAGAAACATGCATACCCAGCCAGGCGCATTACTTTGTGTAATTTATTTCATCACCACTGCTCTTAAAACGGTGAAGGAAAACAAACATCTTGAGGAAACCGGCAAGTCCTAGAACCAAAAATTTAAAAACATGTGACATTCACCAACCCGCACTGGGCCCACGTGGTGAATTACGGCCCATTCCCTCTCCTAGAGGCCTGAGTCCCAGCAGTGGGAACATTAAAAAAAAAACTAGACAAGTGCGAGTCGGACTCGCGTACTGAGGGTTCCGTGCAAACCACAATTCCCGAATGTAGTCTCGAAGATTTTTCCGAATTGCAAAAAAAAATTTGTGACGTAGGTAACAACAAATTTACTGTTTTCAGGTTTATTCCTATACCTGTGCTATAAGACCTTGCTTTGTGCTAAATTTCAGAATTCTGGGTCAACGGGAAGTACCCTATGAATTTCGATCTTTGACAGTATAAAAAAAAACATACATTCAGCCGAACACAGGACCTCCTCCTTTTCGAAGTCGGTTAAATATACGATTTTTTGCAACATAAACGACCGTATCTTTTTTATTCGTTATCTTAGAAGTTTAATTTTTTCACAACTTGAAGGGACCGCAGACCTGAGTATATGGTTTAATTTCAAATCGATACCTCCACGCGTTCTCGGGGTAAGGGTCTTGACAGACAGACAGACGGACGGACAACAAAGTGATCCTATAAGGGTTACGTTTTTTCCTTTTGAAGCACGGAACCCTAAGGCTGATGATGATGATGATGAACTATATAGCTCCAAATGGTTAGTTCTAATCATACGTAACTGCGTACGTTGTTTAAGTCATTTTGTTTAGCATACATATATCCACGTTTATTACACCTTTGACACCTTGACTGGCCTGTTGGTCTAGTGGTTAGTAGCACTATCAGAAGTTTCGGAAAGAAAACGTAGGATTAAAACGGTAAGTTTGAAAAAAAAAAATATTGAGAAAAGTGTTAAGTACCAATCATGTTTCTTGGTCTTTCTGGTTTTAATACAAGTAGTCAAATATCTTCAAGTAATTATTTCTGTTATGTTAAGGATGTACCATTTATATAAGATTTATGATTTTGGTTAAGATTAGTCATTAACCCTACAGCACTTGCAAAATTTAACTAACAATATTAATATCAACCATTTACAATTTGTTATCTACACTAATATTATAAAGAGGTAAAGTTAGTTTTTTCGTTTGTAAGATGTAATCCCTGAAAGTAATGATGGTACTGATCCGATTGCTAAATGTTATTCGCTGATAGACATTTGTTTAATTCGTGAGTGACATGAGCTATGTATATTTTATGTACGCGGGCGAAGCTGAGGGCAAAAGCTAGTACTGAATAAAATTTGTGATAGTTTTAATTTGACAATTGTTATATATCTAATATTAACATACTTATAAAGAAATATTGAATAATGTTTGTCCTGTATTTTTTTGTTTATGTAGTGTACAATAAAGAATACTTATAATAAATAAATAACCATAAAAATATACACGCTAACACAAAAAATAAATAAAAACCCTTAGCTAATTAAAAACAATCTATAATAAATATAGCTAAAATCTCCTCCGCTGTCGACTGTTAGAGCCATATTTCACCGGGACACCCTGGTAGCGCAACTGGTTGCGCTACCATGGTGTCCCAGTGAAATATAGCAAGACACCAAACAAGACACAATACAGACACCAGAGCAAAGATTTTATGTATCCTACGGATAATCTAGATTGCCTACGCAGCAATCACACTCTAAAGTGTTCTTTGTTCTCATTAAGATTAAGTTCATATTGACAAGCAAACGGGGAAAAATGTACTGAACAAGACAACGAGAAAGGGTCGGTGTGTCCCTTTCTTACCTCTGTTTTAACTAGGGTAACCATGATTTTACTAAAAGTTTAACTGTAACTTATTATATAAATTAAATTTCATATTTTATCTAGTCATATTTATTGACATTTGACGTTTCATTTGTATAATAACATTACACAAAGGAAACTTAATCCATTCTTTTATATTTATTGATTAAATTGTTATTTGACTTGGATTTTACTAAATTAATTGTTATTATTTTTATCACTGCAGCATGTGATATTAATTGGTGTATTTTTTTTATATCGACAGCAAAGTACCAATAACTCCAAACTGTCTGTGAAACCTGAAAACAAATAAATCACTCCAATTTTACTAAGGCGATTATCACATTGCCACGTACCACGCAGCGTAGTGCGTGAATGAGTGTATTAACATTGCTTGTAAGTATCTCCATTTGTATAGAAAACAGGCACAGTCCAATATACCGAAAATGCATCCACGCGCATTCATGCAGATCACGCGCCTACATGAGGAGAAACATGCACACACGCGCGTGGGTGCGGGGCGACACGCAAGGTATGGCACACTGAGTCTCGTAGTGTCGTATGATTTTGTATGAAATGAGTCAGAGCCTGCGTGAATTTACAAAACGCACCTACGAGCGTGAGTGCGTAAAAAAACCCGTACGATGATGCAGATCTGCACTTCCACAAGTACGCGCGTTGGTGCGTCGACACACAACATGTAGCGTGATGCGTGGCAGTGTAATAATAGCCTATAACACGCGGAAAAACCTTTTTAAATTCATAGCGGCAAATTATGATTTTCTTGAAAAAATATTTTTAGGAGGTATTGGTACTTCACGGTCGATAAATATAATATACTAGCATTTGCCCGCGGCTTCACCCGCGCACATAAAATATAGCCTAAGTCACTCAGGGATAAAGCAGCTTTCTATTGGTGAAAAACTTTTTGCAATCGGACCAGTACTTCCAGAGATTACCTAATACGGCTTGTTCGTCAACTCGCTTAAGCAATTCGCGCGAGTCCGCGCGAGTTGGCACCTTCCGATGTCACCTACTTTTTCTGTCGTCATCTCGCTCAAACGTATAAAATACAGTCAAATAATAACAGGTTGAAAACAATTACTATAAATAACTAGCTATTGCCCACGGATTTGTTCACGCAGGCTATACCGGTCATCTACTTAAATTTCGGGATATTATGTTAAAAGTTAGGACTGAGGCGAGTAGGATGTGGCCAATGGTACACGATACCCAAGTTACTTTAAAATCATTTTACGTTACTTTTGACTTTCTCATGTTACCTGCACCTGCATGGTCCTCACCGAAAATGGCAAGTTCGGTAGGTTCCTGCATCGGACTCAGACGGAAGTAACGCTCGGGTATCACCATTGTGTGGACCGCCCGTAGGACACGGTGGAGCACCCGAGGACACGGTAGAGGTGTGCCCCACTCGGGCAGAACACAGCTGTTTCGTCGTGGGGACAATTTTTGGCAACAACCTTTCACGCAGGGCCCTAGTTCAGACTATGGTCCGGAGCGAGGAAGAATGGCAGGCGGTCGCCTCTTTCTGCGAAGCAGTACTGTTAGCGAAGAAGGAGACCAAAGGTCCATCGGCCGCCGAAATTCCGACCCCGACGACAGACCACGGTAGACGCGGGCTTGCGGACGCCGAGCAATGGGTAGTCCGCTATTCGACCGTCCGGTAATTAACCGAACCGAGCTCAGTCGTCAACAGCGCATAGTGATCGACGTGCTGCTCAAAGAGATGACATCAAACCGTAGGAGTCCAGAAGGGCCGATGCCCGCAAGCTAGGACCCCAGCGAATTCCTGAAAAGGAAACCCGTAGTCCTAGAAAGCAAAGGGCAACTGAAGGTCACAGGTTAATCGTGAAACGGAACGCATCCAAGAAAGTGCTCGCTCTTAATTTTGTGACACATAAATGACGTATCGATTCTGCATATTCACTCACGTGTATTTTTAAATCTCCCATTCCGCTTACTTAAACGTGTGCTAACATTAACTAATATTTGTACGTCAACTTTGGTTGCTTGTTGCTTATATATCTTTCTTATTAACGATAAGTGTTTTATTTTAAAGTCAAGTCGAATACAATTTCTAATACATTTTTAGTGGGTACCTACCTATGTTATAAATTTTTTTTTAGTTGATTGTACAGTAAGGCCGCAAAAGTCCATAAGAACGCTAAAGATTACATTGCTACGAACCGAGCGAGCACGATACTTCCGTGCGTATGTGTGCGCGTGTATGAGTATCCACATTCCACAGATAACACACACTAAAGAACTGTCGTCGCACTGAGCTTAAAAACATCATTATTATTTTTCTGTGCCATTGAATACGCATCACAGACACAGAGGCGACTTGGTTCTTACCATTGCATTGATAAAATTCGCGCAAATATGTCATGTGCTGGTAGCCGTATGAACTAAGTGTTGGATTCGCAAATAACGTAGCCCTAGTTCAAATCATGGTCGGTCCGTTGCGGTTATTTCTTACTTTGAAAATTCCCAATCTATATTAATATAGTTGTTTTTTATATTTCTATGAAAAATACTATTGCATTTTTTGCACTAAATAGTTGCAAATTACGAATATGATCTATTAACCACAAGAAGAATCACATTCGTAATTTGCAATTATTTAGTTGTTACATCTTTTCGATGTTGTAAGGTAGAAATAAAAAGAAGTGTTTAATAAAAATGTTTACTCTTTATATTTACAAATTAAACATTTATGAGAATTGTGACGTCGAATTGTTACCTAGACAAAAAAGTTATCTTGTAACCGTTATCTAAGTTACGTGTAAGATTGTTTGTTGGAAGTATACCCACTTAGACCATTCATAATATGAATAACGTAACAATGAAAAGATATTAAAATTTTAATAAAATAAAATATAATTGTTTATATCCAGTTATTTATTGAAAAGTGATATAATTATGATTTAGACTTTTGTAAACATTTTGTTTTTATGTAACGTCACAATGAATGTATTGAGGTCATAGCTTTATTGTTCATTTTCTTGACGAAATGAAGATTGAAACTAAACCTCAATTTCTGTTATAAAAAGATGTTAGATGAGAAAAATAAATTGAACTATTATGTTAGAATAGTGCGGGTAGAAGAATAAAAAACAAAATAGAATCATGATTATTGTCAACAAAATTGATAGCGAGTTCACTGCATTCTTAAGATAAGGCGATGGCACAAGTTAAAAGATAGCTATTTTAAACGAAAGTAAACACAATATAATACAGTGTTTGTTTACGAATAATCACGGATATATTAAAATAAAATGGCCTACTAAACATTTAGTTACACCGACTGATTTTACTAAAACTTAATATTTTGTATAACCCCCATTATTTTCGATACAGTCAAGTAGACGTTTGCGCATGGACCCAACAATATTACCGCATATTTCGCTCCCTCTACAACTTTCCCACACCTCCATGCAATGGGTTTTTAATTGTTCCGTAGACCTCTCATTCCGCGAGTCCCACCTTTGCACCATCAAACCCCATAGATTTTCTATGGGGTTGAGGTCGGGTGATCGCGCTGGCCATGGAATAACAATTACTTACTTCCGGGTGATTGTGAAACCACTCACGCACAGTACTCGCTCGGTGAATAGGACAATTGTCCTGGACAAACGGAAATTCTGCTAACTCATCAGCTGGGTAAATGTTGCGCACAGTAGGTAGCATAATTGAGTCTAACACTTCCACATAAGTTAAACTGTTTGCGCGTGGAGGAATGAAAGCCAGTTCTCCTGGTCCTGCTGCACTCATCCATCCCCACATATTAATTGTGATTCGACCTGATTCGGTGTTAGGAATAACGTTGTTATCACACCAGCGAGTGTTATTCTTGCGCCATAAGTAAAGCCTGCCCTTTTGACTAGATTTAAATGTTTTTTCATCTGAAAATACCGCAGTATACCAGTCAAAATCTAAATAATCACGTGAGAAACGTAATCGTTCTTGTTTGTGCCTCTCTGTCAAGTACGGCTTTTTAGCAGGTTTTCTGTGATGCACGCCTTCAGCGTGAAGTGCACGACGAACAGTATCCATCGAGGTGTCATATAATTCCGCAAAATGTCTCGTTGGTGCGAAACCATTCGTTTTGTATACGTCCACCATATGTCGTCGCTGCGCCTCGCTAATAAGCTTCGGTCTCCCACTTCTCTTTCGACTAGCAAGGCTACCTTCTTCCTCATATCTTTTTATCCAAAGACTTACAGTATTTTTCTAAAACAAAAAAAATATATATTAGGCAGCTATACCTACTTGACTTCATTTTCATTCTATAAAATGTTAATAATCATAATTATTGAATATTATTTTAAAATAAAACTGAATTATAAATCCAATAACCAATCCAATAAACCCAACGGTTTATGTATTTCTCTTTTAAGCCTCATAAAGATACGATGGATGGATTCATAAATGGCATACATTTTAATTAGAAGATTAATTTATAATAAAGTTACAATTCATTAATAGCTATTATACTCACATTCAGTCCGGTTTCTTCAGATATTTGTGTTTTATTAAGACCACTTTTATGCAGCCCAATGATAGTCGCCCTCACTTCAATACTAATATTAGCCTGCATTTTGCGAATATTACAATACTGTTAACCACACGTCACTAACCAACAACTACAACCAAATGACAGTTCATTTCGGTCAAGTTAAAACTCATGTCTACCTCGCAGAAATCTAATTCTTTGTTTAGTTTTTTGTTATTTAACTTTCTGACTCTAAGAAATGTGTGAACAAGTTAAAGAATAATTTAATATATGTAATGCTAATCCATAACTTCCAATCGGGTAAGAACTTACACAAAGTCAACAATTGCGTGGGATTTGAACTTGCGGCACACTGATTTGCGCTTCAATCTGTGTGCTCTATACCACTGGGCCATCTTGACTTATGCTAAGTTCGAATTTCAATCATTTGTTGGCGAAAACTTGAAAACAGAAGGTCGTAAGTCAAACTAAACGTCAAACTAATACGTTGTGAGAATTCTTATCGACTTTTGCAAGAGATAGTACATAAATACGTCAGATCTTCAAGTCTGAGCGAGTTGACGACAGAAAAAGTAGGTGAAATCGGAAGGTGCCAGCTCGCTCGCTTTATTATAGGTTCATGAACAACATTTGATTTTTTTGTGCGATTAGTACTTTTTTCAAAAAAAAATACTACTAATACTCTTTTGAAACGACTTGGATCTTTAGAAACATTTTTACACATAAAAATTGGTGGTTAAATATTCTTCCAAGTGAATATAGCATATGTAAATCAATCAATATTTCGCAAATAAAACGGATTTAAAGGTCAGCCGCGCACTATCCGGGCGCAGCTAGCCGCAATTAAATGCACAGTGCATACTGCTGCCTAGGCGGGTACGAGAGTTGTGTCGCTTTAATTTCGGTCAAATAGTTCAAGGGACTATAAGCCTTAAGCGAGTTGACGAACAAGTCCCTTCTACAAACAAAAAAAACAAACTTTACCTCTTTATAATATTAGTATAGATATTTACATATGTCAGAAGAAGTTGTAATCGTATGGTGAGTACTAACAGTCTGAAAGATTGACAAATGTTTGAATTAATGTTACAAAAATAATTTGTGATTTTAGTGCAAATGTACAAACTAAAATAAAAAAAAATATGTTATCATTCATAGTACAAGGTTATTATTCCAGTACCCTTAAAAGGCTACTTTTCCACTCGCCTATCGTAAGCATCGAGCATGGTTTAAAAGCTTGTTACTTCATCTTACGCAATCCAACGTGATGTTTGACGAAAAGACAACGTGAAAAAAGAGTGATAATACCTGAATACTCTGTTGGCAATAGTTGGCATTCAATAATTCCGTGATTTACTCGAAAATACGTGTTATTTTAAACTCTTAAAAGTTTTTGAAAAACATTGTATCTATTTAGAATCTCGATAAAATTTGCTAGGCTTGTATGATTGTACTTTTTTGACTTTTTGAATTTTTGAGTAAATTTTGAACTGTCAAAGTTCATGCAAAATAGCAGATTTTCAGAGGTCTTAACAGGATTAGTTTGACACAAATTTGTACATTGATTTCCATAGAAGCCTAGATAATATCCACAAGATACTGTGTTTCCAAAAGGTCTAATGAAAAATGTGTAATAACGTCATAATCGCGTAAGAGCGCTTAAATCCATGTCCTCACAATATACAGTAGGTGGCCAAATCATTAGGGACAACATCAAAATTTTTATATTATCTATTTTAACTGAATATTGCAGGCAAATGGTTGCTTGTAGGTCCGGCTGGTATTTTATTTATAGATTTTTTTTGATTGAGATAATAAAAACAACAAAATTAAAAGCAAAATTATTCAAATATTTTTGAAAAAAAAAAGATAGATACGTAGTTAATTGGACGAACGAATATTACCAGAATTTTGTGATAGTTTCCATTCATCGTGATATGCCCTCTATTCAAATTCTGGCATCCTGATGCAGGTTTGTGTTGTTGAAAGCTGCAATTTAATCAGCTAGTTTTTATAATTATAACAATAATAATAAATAATTTATTCGTTTGGTGGTGATCACTTGCTAAGCGGTCTCCTGCTTGGTGAGCTTCTACATATTTTCAATAGCGTTCATGTTTGGTGTATTAATTGACTAGGGTAAAACATTAATGTTTTTTATCCAGGTATGCAGTAACACCCCTGGTTTTGTAGCACAATGCAGATTCGGGCATAAAAGTGGACTCTTTGTCAATAAGGAACCATTCTTCGAGATGCGGCAGCAGTTCAGTTTATAGTACTCGCTTGTACTGGTCATGTGTCACGGTCCCTTACACGATATGTAGACCCTTGCTTGAGATTAAAGACCACATCATAATACTAATTGGGTATTTAGCTGTCTCTAAACAGCGGTTTTTATGGAGCTATTCTCCAGGGCGTCGTCGGAAAGGAGCATTTTTTGAACGGACAAAAGAGCTTTTGTCAACCAAAACCTGAAACGTCGATTCATTGGAGAAACATGTCTGAAAAATTATATTATGTCATCAGATAATGCTGTAGTTTATTAACAATGTACTGTACTATTTAAAGTATTATATTTAACCGACTTCAGTCTGAAACAGTCATATTTTGATGATGTTTGGCCCTGTGCAATAGTCTCTTCTTAATGACCTCGGAGAGGCGTGGTTTTTTGGTAGGCCGATGACCTATCAACTTCTATTTTGCCTACTCTCGAAGAATTGTCTTATCGAAGACTTCTAGGCTCTCGTAGTTTGTCTACGAGAGCCTAGAAGTCTTCAGAGTTTGGAATCTTGGTAAGGGGGGCAACAGTCTTTTTAAGAGATATACCTGATTTTTACGAAGAGTGGTGATTCTTTTCCTGCCACATTTTTTAACACGGCGTGATTCCAAAAATTTGAATTAATGAGTTTTCTTTTAATTCTGTAAACTACAGACTTTGAAACACTTAGAAATGAACCCCTGGCGCTCGAGGGGTTAATAGCTGCTATATCTCTCTAGGAATGTTTGGATTGCAAAAATAATGTTTGAATTTGTGTACGTCTTCTTGGAGACGTGTTTGAAGCCTTGCCCATACTGAAAAGAAGCATCTCACCATATACCGTTGCCACAATTAAAAAATAACGTATAAAATTTAAAAAAAGCAACGAAATAAGAAAAATTACTTACGTATTGACTATTTTGTACAGGGAAAGCTAGTAAAATCAAACTAAAAATGTTTTTTTTTTCCACCAACAAAAAAAAAACAATTTTCAACAAAAGTCAACAAAGTTAGAAGTAATGCCACTTTTAAAAACCTTGTATAAATGTATTGGTTTGCTCAAAAAGTTTGTTTCAATTAGAAATTACATATCTGCGATTACTGTCCATAATAATTTTGCCAACGATAGTATACCTTTATAATATACATATTAGTTTTTGATTTGTTGTCTAAAATATAATGTATTAATAACATCTTGAACTTCTTTAAAACAGAATGGCTCATAGTACGAACTAATCTATGGACACACTAGTAGAAAGGGATAGAGAGCGTTCTTATGTCGCCACACCCAAGAATCTTTTATACTATCTGGATTGATTACGTCAACCTCAAAAATGTACTGAAGAGTACTATACAAGAACGCCCTTTTTTAATTTTCTTTTTTATTTTGTTTTGTAAACTATTCCATAATGTGGGATGTCGTTAGATATGTCTTTCAAAAATATTGCGAGTGTGTGAAAACTACTTATCAATTTAGGGATCCTATTGTGTAAAACCAACATAAGTAATTGTTGTTATAGATAGTTTTTGTTAAAAAAACTAACTGTTAGTTTGGTTTGATTCTACAGTTTTGTACCAGCTTTATGGTCATATATTTTTGATTAATTTTTTGTATATTTAATTGGCCATTATTGGTCTCGTTCATCAGTTCAACTTCATCAAATGATACTTTTTGACTGTAGTAGAATGTAAATGACTATATAGACTATGAATATGAATATAGAGACTTCTTGATAAAACACCAAAATCTCTATAGATACACATATATAATGAGATGTATTCTGTGAACCGCATTAAGATTTTCACACAACAATAGAAAAAAGCAATTAATTTTGGGGGTCCCCATACTTAGAACTGAAACTCAAAATTTTTTTTTCATCAAACCCGTGGGATATCTATGGATAGGTCTTCTAAAATGATATTGATGTTTCTAATATCGTTTTTTTTCTAAATTGAATAGTTTACGCGAGAGACATTTCCAAAGTGGTAAAATGTGTGTGTGTCCCCTGTAACTTCTAAAATAACAGAATGATAAAACTAAAAAAAATATATGATGTACATTACCATGTACGAGTAAACTACCAACAAAAATTGGTTTGAACGAGATCTAGTAAGTATTTTTTTTAATACGTCATACATCTAAAAAATACACTTTTATTAAAACATCGATCAAAGTTACAACGAACTACAAGAACTTTTATATTATGTTACTTGCTGCTACGAAACCCTCCATGGGCGAGTCCGACTCGCACTTGGCCGGTTTTTTTTTATTTTTATACTCATAACTAGGTACTTAATTTTATTTCGAAAAAGTATCAACGCATACAATAGCAGTATACGTTTTTTAAAGAAAGCGAAGCGGCCCGTGCTGAACGCGGATGCTTTCAGCGCGGACTGAGGCTTGGAAGAGGTGGGTTCAATGTAAAATGTATGAAGATTTTTTTAGAGTGGTTTTATTTTGGTCATAAATCATAAAGTTATTTAAATAAGTTCAAAATAATTAGCTATAGGTGTAGAAGACTATATAAACTGTAGTATTTTATAATTTTTAAGCTAAAAATGTGCACTGGGTTTAGCTTACGCGACCTATACCCTTGTGTTTTGTAATTTTCTTGTATTAGTGCATTGGTAAAATCGTATTTAACTATAAGAAAATTTTATACAAAACCATAATATTTTTTTTTATGCCATCCCAGAGATGAATATGTATATTGTCTTTTATTTGATGCCGTGACATCCTCATAGTTATGATTCTTGGTGCATTATTGTGGTACCCGAAAAACCGAGATATTTGTCTAAAACGGTCAGTGTCCTTAATAACATCTTGAACTTCTTTAGAACAGAATGTCTCGTAGTACGAACTAGTCTATACACACTAGTAGAAAGGGATAAAGATTCTTGTATCGTACTTCTTTAGTACATTTTTGAGGTTGTCGTAATCAATCCAGATTGTATTGTACAAGATTCTTGGTTTACTGTCACTAACGTTTGACAGTTGGTTAATTATGGTTTTCAAAGGTTAGATTTCCATCTCTTTGGTGGGGGTGTGACTGGCGGCTGGACTGGTGTCCGCACTGGTTGCGCCACCAAATTGGTTGCGCTACCAAACAGACACCAGGTGAGTAACGCTCTATAGAGCTCTATACATTTTGTTGGTGGCGCAACCAGTTGCGCTACCAGTGGTGTCCCGGTGAAATATGGCCCTTAGGTCGCCTTCAGTGTCTGAATATCATAATATCGTGAGTGTAACATATCAATTCGAAAGTCAATAATCTCTCGTAGGTATGATTTTCTTTCCGTGTATTTTTTTCCTTTATGCCGTAATTTTTTTTGTACGTTACACAACAACACACTAATATTATTTTCCAAAGCGTAAATAAGATATCCGGTAGAGGTCCTTTTTACAATTTAATTATTATTATCTGTAATGATAATAATTAACGAAGATTATTGGAGCGAAAATATGTTGTAGTGTTTTTCCTCATCGCCATGACGACACCTATGTTATATTTCACTAAAGCTTTGATTAGTGGGTGTTGTACTAATAGTACTCAGGGTTGACATGATTAAAACAAGTTGTTTTATAACAGTGTGTAACGTGTCGATTTCGCCTCGTTACATGTTTCCGAATTTTTAAGGCGATTTGGCTTGAAAGACTTGTATCCAAGTAAAAAAAATCTATTATTTTTCTATGATGAGCTGTTAAAGTTGGGCCGAAAAGTGTCACTTTTCGGCCCAACTTTCATCAGCGAGCAACAATATTTCTTTTGTTGTTGGAACACATTTTTACATACACAATTCACTTAAACGACACCCCCAATTTTTATTTTTTATAGTGTTATAAAACACATATTTAACCTTTCAATCGTGGAAATTACAGACACAATAGAAAGACAATAGGTGCGCGAAGGCGTTCGCTTGGGGTTTAATGAATTTAAACAGTGTTTTAAACACAGATTAAAACAAGTTTTAAAACTACTTTTAATGGTGAATAAATGGATATAAAATGAAAATAAATTATTATTTAGGAGTCTAAATAGCTTGACATAAAACCAGTTGATTTTATGCTATTGCTATTTTTTTTTAAGTTTTATTGTAATATGTAATTAGTTATTTATTTTATTATATTGTAATTATTAATTAATTTAAGTTTTATTGTAGTAATTAAAGAAAGCATATTTTTTGTGAATTTTTTGCGAAGTTATTTATTCAATCAAAGAAAGATCAAGTCTATTGAAAATTCATGTGACAAGATAACACCTATTTTTAAAACAGGCATTAGATATTCAAAATTTCAATTTCAAATCGATCAAAAAGCCGCTAAGAAAGTCCCAATATCGCCCAATTTAAAAATCAACATTAGATAGACCATACACGGTGAATGTAAAGCGTTGAGTATTGATTAGAGATATGCAACATAAAAAAAATGTTTATCCATTAATCGTTTTTTAACCCCGACGGAAAAGAGGGGTGTTATAATTTTGAGGTGTCTGTGTGTCTGTCCGTGGCATCGCGACTGGACCGATTTTGATGCAGTTTTTTTTTTATTTGGAAGCTCGTTGTCGAGATTGTTCTTAGATACAAGTTATGAAGATCTGTTCAGGTGTTCAAGATCATCAGTTCGTTTGTTGGCTGTGGCAGGAATCTTGAATACTTAATGGATAATTGGATATACTTTACTAATGATTACATTTATGTGACCTAATGTTTGAAATACTCATATACCTACATGCCGACCGACGCTATCAAGCCGGTCTGATGATGGAGGTAAGAGACGTAACCTTTGAATGCCCTTTCTTATATCTATGAATAAACCCATTCGGTTTCGGCTCATTTAGATTTATGTTAAAAATAGTTCTGTTCGTTTCTCATGACGACGAGTACCTGATGACGAAGACGTGATACTAGAAGTGGAAAGTGGCAGATGGAAGCTTGGAAAGCCTACTAGTAAACCCGTTGAGTTTGGGCTCTTTAGATTCGTCTTAACCAGTTCTAAACATTTTTCAAGATGACGAGGACCTGATGCTAGAACTGGGAATTGGCTGATGGAACCCTGGTGCCCCTAGAGTAAGATCCTAGGGCCACCACGTATTTTCGTTTTCGTTCGTTTTACGTATTTTCTGACGAAGGAAATGTGGACGATTGAGTACTGTTAGTATGTACTAAGAATGCATGCCTATCTGCTAGCTTGCTTAGACGGCAATTTTCAGGTATCAGGTAATCAAGGTCCATAAAAACATTACTTATTTCACGTAAATTCTCCAAGCTGATTTTTACGTATATTTTAGGCAGTATCTTTAAAATCAAGTCGCCAATACTCCTAGACACATCCCGTGGGCCGTACTGCTTTACAGACGCTTTAAAGCTCCCAAAATAATGACAGCCCTGGGATCTTGGACTATTCTAGCAGACATAGAAGCTTCAAATTTAAAAGGCGTGGTTCTTCTACCGTATAAAGTGGTGAGATCCATCTAATATCAAGTCAGTTAATTTATTCAGTCCCTACTTAAGGGACCTTGATGACCTAGATTGACTTGGTAATCGGACTAAAAAATCTAATACGTATTACTTGTGATATACATGCGACTACTTGCAGCCATTTAATAAATTTAGGTAGGTTTTAAAATAGTTTTAGTTTTTTGAAAAATACATGACCTATTTTTATAACTGTCAAAATGGTTTTCGGAAAAACCGATCCATAATATTGGCAGTTTATAAATATATACAAGCTCTGTATAAAAGAGGGAGAAACTGACTGACTGACAATGACATATCAACGCAAAGCGTAGTGGGAATAGAAACGTAAAAATTGGTTTCATGTTTTTATGGTTTACCTAAGGATTTTCGAAAATTCAACTTTGCGGGGGGTGCAGAGCTTTTGGAACGAAGTTCCTTATCGCGCGTTGTGAAAGGGGGCTAGACGGAAAAAATTCTCACTAAAAGTTGTAACGACACTTTTACTGTCAAAATGTAAATCCAAGATGGCGGCTGCAAGAAATTATCAACTTTTTCGTCATGGGTGTCGTTTTCATGGTTTTCGAGGCTGTTGAAACCGATGGTACTGTCAAAATATAAATCCAAGATGGCGGCTGCAAGAAATTATCAAATTTTCCGTCATGGGTGTCGTTTTCATGGTTTTCGAGGGTGTTGAAACCGATAGTACTGTCAAAATGTAAATCCAAGATGGCGGCTGCAAGAAATTATCAAATTTTCCGTCATGGGTGTCGTTTTCATGGTTTTCGAGGGTGTTGAAACCGATGGTACTGTCAAAGTATAAGTCCAAGATGGCGGCTGCAAGAAATTATCAAATTTTACGTCATGGGTGTCGTTTTCATGGTTTTCGAGGGTGTTGAAACCGATGGTACTGTCAAAATATAAATCCAAGATGGCGGCTGCAAGAAATTATCAAATGTTTCGTCGTGGGTGTCGTTTTCATGGTTTTCGAGGGTTTTGAAACCGATGGTACTGTCAAAATATAAATCCAAGATGGCGGCTGCAAGAAATTACCAAATTTTTCGTCATGGGTGTCATTTTCATGGTTTTCGAGGGTGTTGAAACCGATTTTTTTTTTCGGTGGTATTCGCGCTAACTATATAAAGATATTATTATTTTCTCTGTAGTAACCTCAACTGACTTACGTTAATAAAAGTTGCATTATCTTAATAATATCTTATTCAATCTTACATCACTATTGTGTTTCTATCGTTTGGCCTTCTTTATGGTAGTCTTTACCTATGCTTTTTAACCGACTTCGAAAAGGAGGAGGTTCTATGTTCGGCTGAATGTATGTTTTTTTTTTTACGTATGTTCACCGATATCTCGGTCAATTGTGGACCGATTTTGAAAATTCTTTTTTTGATTGAAAGGTTATGCTTCCAAGTTGGTCCTATTGAAATATTGTTATGATCTGATCATGAACTTCGAAGATATGGCACAGAACTCCTCATAGGATCACAGAGAACTGTCGTAACAAGTAAGATTGCATTGTTTATACGTGTAGTCGATGACTGGCTGAAGGAAAAAGGGGAGGGGATGGATCAGTCCTATACTGATCTGATGATGAAGCCAGAAGGTAAATTAATGTAATCTAATCGTGTTTGGGATTATGAGAATTGTTATGAGATGCTCTCTCTCTGGCTATAAGGTATTTAAGTTTGGCTGAGAGGTACTTTTTAGTGGTGGTACCATAGCTAAAAAGTGTAAAATAAAAAACGTTAAATAACGAAGAGACAAAACTATTATAGAAACACCGACTTCCGAAATTAAAGTTATTTTGTACTTTTCAGTGTTTTTTTAACATTGAAGTCGGCTGTATTTTTTTTGTAAAAGTTTTTTATTTTTCATTTTGTAGTAAAACAAGACGAAAAATAAATAAGTACTATGGCATTCATTCGCTCGCAGTAATATATTTATAAATATTGTGAACCATAACTTTTAAATATACCTCTTCTAAAAACTTTGGTTTTCTGCGTACTTAAATCATTTTATATAATTTTTCGACTGCGTACTCGACGCTGACCTCTACTATTTATATATACTACGTGTATAGAGGTCAGTGGCATTAGAAAATAATATACACATTTTTTTTCAAAATTAGAACAACATTTTTTTACATTCGAAGTTAGCTGAATCTTTTTTAAAAGAAAATTTCACAAAGGATGTACCAACCTTTGAATTTAAGCGTATTTCTGTTGATATGATTAAAAATACATACAAAAGTCTTAATATAAAAAACACTGAGGACTTATGGGGTATATCCGTTAAGGTTCTTGGAGATATTATTGATACAATTGCTCCTGTCCTAACAGGCATATTTAATCAATGTCTAGACAGCGGTACATTCCCTGATTTAATGAAACATAGTAAAGTAGTACCAATTTTCAAATCAGGTAGTAAGAGTGATCCCTCTAATTATAGACCAATATCTGTGCTTCCAGCATTGAGTAAAATATATGAAAAAATCATGCTCGACCAGATGTTGTCTCACTTTAATTCAAATGGGATTTTGCATAGTCATCAGTTTGGCTTCACGAAAGGAAGGTCAACGACGGATGCAGGAGTGAAACTCATCAGTCACATTTTAGAATCCTGGGAGAAGTCCCAGGATGCTATTGGCATATTCTGTGACCTCTCAAAAGCATTTGACTGTGTTGACCATAATACTCTGATCTGTAAATTACATCATTACGGAATTCGTGGAAGAGCTGCTGATCTTGTTTTTTCCTATTTATCTTACAGGCAGCAAAAAGTATCCATAAATGGGGTGACGTCCTCGGGGTCTTTAGTAAGGATGGGCGTGCCCCAGGGTTCAATTCTTGGCCCGTTCCTTTTTCTGGTTTATATTAATGACCTTCCTTACATGATGGCTAATTTATCAGATATAATTCTATTTGCTGACGACACTTCTCTTATTTTTAAAGTAGATAGAAAAGATGCGGATGTCTTGCGTGTTAACGAAAGTCTGGCTGTTCTTTCGAAATGGTTCGCAGCCAATAATCTTTTACTAAATGCAAATAAAACTAAATGCATAAAGTTTTCATTACCGAATGTTCCTCAAGTTGGCGTCAATCTAATTCTTGATAGCAAAAAACTTGATGTAATTACAGAAACTGTGTTCTTAGGTATAACTGTCGATTCCAAACTGCAGTGGGGTGCTCATATTAGAACTCTCTCAGGTAGATTAAGCTCAGCGGCATATGCAGTAAGAAAAATAAGGCAGTTGACAGATGTCGCCACAGCTAGGTTAGTTTACTATGCCTATTTCCACAGTATTATGTCTTATGGCATTTTACTGTGGGGATCTGCAGCTGATGTAGACTCGATTTTCGTATTGCAAAAGAGAGCAATCAGGGCTATTTATAAAATGGGTCCTCGCGAGTCCCTCAGAAATAAATTCAAAGAAATCGATATATTGACACTGCCTTCTCTTTATATCTTAGAAAGTATTTTGTATGTCCGTAAAAACCTAGGACTTTTCAAAATTAGAAGCGATTTCCATAACATAAATACTCGTAGTAAACACGAAATTATATTACCCAAATGGAGATTAGCCAAGACCAGTAAGTCATTTTTAGTAAATAGCATACGCTTTTATAACAAGCTACCAAAAGCGGTGACTGAACTTAGCGAAGGAAAGTTCAAAACCCATATTAAGCGTGTCTTAACCAAAAAAGCATATTACAAGGTTAAAGACTATGTCGAAGATACGCTTGTTTGGCAATGACTACCTCTGCACTTGTGGCCCCCTGGTAACTCATAATAATGTGTGAATGTATCTATTAACTGCTCCATCTTTGTTGTAACATTTTTTTTTCTAACACATTGCTTTTGCAATATTTTTATTTTATTTTATATTATCTGACTCCAACCTTATTAAATTCGTTAGTTTTTCTTTTTTGGTTGTTAACGTCTCATTTATTGACAACTTTTTTTTTTTTTTTTATATAGCCGCTTTTTATTATGTAAATGGAAGAACACTGTAGACTCCACGAATTCTTAGATTACTTCATATTTTGACTCACTTTTTTTAAATGATAATTTTGACGATTTCATTGTGCTTTTGATTACAATATAGACCGGTTTACACTGTTCTTAAATAAAACCTATTAATACTGTAATATGGAAATATTGTAACTACAACCATTTTTTTTTAAAAGAGTAACCATGGAGTTTCTTGCCGGTTCTTCTCCATAGGAAACGACCAATTTCGAACCGTGCACTAGCTTCTGACGTTTTATAAGTGCCCATGTAGGCCTATGTGAAATAAAAAACTTTTGACTTTGACTTTGACTTGACTTTGACTTTAAAAAGTATGAGTTACAAATAAAAAAAAATAGCCTCGAATTCTCGTTGGTTCATTATTTTATTCCAGAAGATCCGAATGAACGAAACATTTCAATTACAAGGGCACCCTTTTTTGCGAAAGCACCGTTTCAATACCTAATCATAAAAATAAATACAATATGTTCTTTAAAATGAGATATATTATAATGAAGACCAGCCAGAATTTCACCTAATGAAGAGTTGGTCAGATCACAAGGCTGCGCTATATAGCGCACATTAATATACGCAATCAATACTGATTGCGCATACCAATGCATCTGATGGAAACGCGATATTGTTGTTGTTTCCCGTTATCTAGACTTGTAAAGCCGATGGGAACAAAGAACATATTCAGTTTCAGCTTTTTGCGTAGGTCGGGCATAATAGTGTTGATGACGTGGTGAGGTGCATCAAAAGGCATTGGAAATACTAGATACAATAGATATTAATTAAGCATTCTTGTTTTAAGTAAAGGTGTGTTCTGGAAAATACGCGCTTGGAATATGAGGGAGTTTTCTAACTTGCTTTATTACTCTTTCATTGTCTGCCTCGCTTCCTTAGCGAGGCTTTGTAGGGTTCCGTAGCCAAATGGCAAAAAACGGAACCCTTATAGATTCGTCATGTCTGTCTGTCTGTCTGTCCGTCCGTATGTCGCAGCCACTTTTTTCCGAAACTATAAGAGACTACTGTTGAAACTTAGTAAGTAGATGTATTCTGTAAACCGCATTAAGATTTTCACACAAAAATAGAAAAAAACAATAAATTTTGGGGGTCCCCATACTTTGAACTGAAACTGAAAATTTTTTTTTTCATCAAACCCGTACGTGTGGGGGTATCTATGGATAGGTCTTCAAAAATTATATTGAGGTTTCTAATATAATTTTTTTCTCTAAATTGAATAGTTTACGCGAAAGGCACTTCCAAATTGGTAAAATGTGTGCTCCCCCCCTGTAACTTCTAAAATAAGAGAATGATAAAACTAAAAAAATATATGATGTACATTAATTACCATGCAAACTACCAACGAAAATTGGTTTAATACGTCATAGATCTAAAAAAAATACACTATTATTAAAACATCGAACAAAGTTACAACGAACTACAAGAACTTTTATATTATGTTACTTGCTGCTACGGAACCCTCCATGGGCGAGTCCGACTCGCACTTGGCCGGTTTTTTTTTTCATGCGAATTTTTTTTTATATTGTCTACCATCCCGTCCTTTGCTGCCTTTACCCAGTGACGAGGTCCGTACCACATCGGTGCCCTTAGTGTCTAGTCGTTTAGTTTTAAGTTTTTGAAAGCCTTGGCTGTATGCTTTAATTTATTATGGCCGCTACAGGCCAGTCCAGTTAAGCAGACGACAACCTCATTGGTTCTCAATAATTGTGAATTATCTCGTCGAAATCGCACATATGCTCGAGCGTTCTAAGGCAGTCCACGCTTGCATTTCATGTTCGTACGAACGTCCCGTGCGCGAAATGCACGCGCGCCCTTTGCAAGCGGCTCGCGAGCGGCGCATTCACCAAATCTGTAGCTCGGTTCACGTAATGAAAACCGTAACGATATCGTAGCGATTTAGTCGTTTAGACCATTTCCGTATTCACATTCATCAATCGAGTTTGGACGACACCGATTTTAAAGTCGTTTGAAATTCGTCGATTTAAAACAAGTTTTTAACGAAAATATTTTTTTCATACCAAGCTTTTATAGCACGGTATAATATACCTATACAATTAATACACGTCAAGACGAATCATATGAGCCCAAACTCGATGGGGTTAGGTCGTTTAACTACCAAGTTCCTATAGCCACCTTCCGGTTCCATCATCAGATCAGCTCCATGTCATAATAATTTTGCATTGTCATCTGATTTACATATACATGCAAAATTTCAGCTCAATTGGTACCCGGGAAGTGGATCAAATTTAATTTGCAAGATTTGATGACAGACAAATATCGGAACAGGTGAAACTAAATAAAAGCTTGTAAAAACAATCTGTATTACATTATCCTGGTAGAATACTTATTAATGTAACTGGAAATACTACTATTTGGCTTGTTTGATTTTACGTGAATCAGGCTACTGGTCGCATTATAATATCGACGACTGCTTTCGTATGCTATTTATTATTGAGTAGATCTATTTTGTATTTTAATTACAGGCGGACGTTGTCCTGTTTAAATGTCTGAATTCAAAGTAAAATCATAAGAGCTTTTATGATACAGAAAAAAACGGCCAAGTTCGAGTCGGACTCGCCCATGAAGGGTTCCGTAGCAGCAAGTAACATAATATAAAAGTTCTTCTAGTTCGTTGTAACTTTGTTTTAATAATAATGTATTTTTTTAGGTTTAAAAAAAACTAGGTACTTACTAGATCTCGTTCAAACCAATTATCTTTGGCGGTTAGCATGATAATGTAAATCATATATTTTTTTTAGTTTTATCATTCTCTTATTTTAAAAGTTACAGGGACACGTCATATTTTACCACTTTGGAAGTGTCTCTCGCGCAAACTATTCAGTTTAGAAAAAAATGATATTAGAAACCTCAATATCATTTTTGAAGACATATCCATAGATACCCTACACGTAAGGGTTTGATGAAAAAAAAATGTTTAAGTTTCAGTTCTATGTATGGATGGGGGGGGGGACCCCCAAAATTTATTGTTTTTTTTTTTCTATTTTTGTGTGAAAATCTTAATGCGGTTTACAGAATACATCTACTCACTAAGCTTCATCAGCATAGCTCTTATAGTTTCGGAAAAAGTGGCTATGACATACGTACGGACAGACAGACAGACAGACAGGCATGACGAATCTATAAGGGTACCGTTTTTTGCCATTTGGCTACGAAACCCTAAAAAGCTATACTATTTTTCCCATATTCACAAGTTTTTATTTAACTTGCAAAGTTTGTATGTATGTCTGTTTTGGTCAAAATTTGCAAATTAATTTTAAAACAGTTGCTCCTAAATGATTGAATACGATATTTTGCAGAAATGTTGTTTGTATGACAATGCATGCTCATCTAATTGACGTCATTCCAATTCCAACATAGCGGACTGGAAGATGGCCGATTAGTTATTTTTTATGCATCCTCTTGATAAGGGTAACAGTAAAAGGGTTTATTGAAAAGAACACGAAAAAAAAACTTTTTCAGATTACTACGACAACTTTAAAATAGATGTGATGCGCTTTCTATATTATTTAAGAAAACTGCAATTGTACCGTGAACACCACTAATTGTCCACGCATAGTAAATAAATTACGATACAGTAAAGACGCGAGTTAAGATTAAAATGTGTGATACTCGCACACCATGCGGTTGCTTCTTCTAAATATTAACTGTTCTTTGTTGCAGTGACGAAGAGTCGCCCGTATCTCTAGTGAAACTTCACGTGATCGCAGAAAAGGAGGAAGGATGGTACCAGGTCGTTTCGTCAATGATTAAAACTATACCGTTGGACAACCCCTTAGGACCCTCCGCTATCTCTATTGTCTTTGACGATTGCCCACTACCGTCTAAAGAGCAAGTAATTAAGGTAGGTTTTGGTAAAAGCTTTTCAAATTCGCCGGACACTCGTTAAAAAAAAAAAGAAATCACATCCTCTCCATGTTTCATTTTATATTAAATTTTAAAACTTATGTAATATTTTTCACCTTACATTTTAAATACCAACAGTGGGTACGTATACGGTTACTGAAAACTGAAAATAGAGTTACGTGGCACGCTCGAAAACTCAGTCAGAAAGTTAATAACCACGCCGCTCGCATTTCCTGGAGCTTCATAAAGAGTAACTGTAATCTGAACTTTCGCTTTTAAATATTGTTCCACTCCCAATTTTAAAAGCAAAGGCTTTATATACGCCGCACATGCATGTATTTGATCTATCTAGCTGGCCAAAAATTCAAATATCTGAAACTGCCCCCAGTCAAAAAGTAATGACTTGTTATTAAAAGTAGATAGTTTCTTTATCCTATGCAATTGTTAATAGATCAGTACCATATCGGTTAGGTTATTTCCAGTATCGGTTTGATTTAGTCTTTGAATGCACAAACAATTTATAAAATATTTTGTATCTTGATATTTTGTTGTGCTAATCAATATTGAACTATTGATTCTGAAACTAAAGGAATACCCATATTTTCATATTCTTCAACTTAAAATACTAGTCCGTAAACTATTTTTTTCTTCAATGGAAAACATGTCTTAATTAGTAATTGTAACATGTATTATTAGCAAATTATTAGTATATTATTAGTAAGTCTCGTATATACTACAAAAACTCAAGGCTCACAGGCTCACACATACTGTGCTGCCATAGATCAGTTATCAGAAGAAGAGGCAGAGACCAGAAATACACTTTTCTGCAATATCGTCGAGAATTATGTGTAGTATTTCAACTTAAATTACATTATTATTTTGATCTGTGTATGACTGATACTAAATTGTTTTAGATCTCGAAATATCGAAATTAAACCATAAATAGTTTTGGCCAGCTAGATCGATCAAATACCTGTCTATGCGCCGTGCACTATTCGAAAACCAGTCGGTTTCTGGTAACAATTTACCGACACATCGCAATCTCTTCCAATCCAATCGCCATTATTTCCTTAAATCCCTAAAAGTATTCTGGAAAATGACGCTTCTGAAAACTTCCATACCAATTTACGAAGGCAAAATAAAATATTGCATTTGACTTTAACAGTCGTGGAGGCCCGGATGCGTTTTGCAGTTACTAAAACGACATGGGGGCCTATTGGATTGTGAAGATTAGGTTCTAAAACGAAAAAATAATCTATGACGGGGGCCCTCCCCCTTATTATAATGGAAAAATGTGTAAGAATGTGTAATAATGGAAAAACGTGTAAGAATTTTGAAAAATGTAAAAAAAAACCTCGAGTGCGATTGATTCTTTTTTTTTATTTTTAATTATTTTCTTTTCTATTTTATTTTTTTGTTTTCATGGGGCGATGTGACGCTAACCAACGATAAGTGTAAAATTTGTGGTAATAAATTGCACTTATCAACGAAATATTAACAGGAACCTTACAACTTAACTTTATGGCTCGCCCATTTGCTTATGCAGTATGCCACACTCAAATGGTCACATACACATTTTTGCAATACAAGGTGCAAGGTTTCTCCCTATACGATTTTCTGACGCGCTAGCGCGAAATAACGATCTAGTCACGCCCCTACTTTTATAATACAATTAAAAAAAAAAAAGATACACTTATCCTTCAGTTATGCCAAAGAAAGCTGAAAAAAATATATGTTGATGTTCTGAAAAGGTAGTGAATACTTATAAAAAGATAAATTAGCTGTGTTGCTCAAACGCTGTGTTTTCTCGTTGTTAATAGAGTTACTAAGTATTTGACCAAGTTGTAGCATAAAGGTGGCAATATGGCAAAATAAATATCCATTTTGAAAAAAATATTTCACACCTAACTTTTTTCAAAAAAATATGTTGAGGTAGGTACTTACTAAAAAAAGTAGTAAATATTTACAAAAAGGTAAATTAGCTGTGTTGTTTAGAACTATGAATAACAAAATGGTCAAGACATCCTGACGTCAGCATCAGCATGTCTGGCCACTTTCTTCAGGCGTTTTCTCGCTATCAATACCTAAAGGTACCAAATATTTGAATGTAGGTACTAAATAGTAGCCAAAACATCAATTATTATCGACAGGGGTCCAAGGATCCTGACTCTTACGTTTTGTTAAAATACTCTCGCCTACAAAATTTTTAGTCATATTTATTTTCATAGCCCTTTAATTTGAATATGGTGCTAATTTCTGCGAAATTTATATCCTTGCCTGATCCTGTTTCCGTTTGATAATGATTATTACTCAGTATCCGACTACTAGGTTTAATTAAGACCGACACACTAATTGCGTAACGTCCGAAATGTTCGGTCTAGTGTTAGTAAGCGCAACGGTTTACCATGTAGAGTCCGTCTAACGAAAGCGTGACCTGAGAAAAGGAGGTTAAAACCAAAAATTTTGAATGTGGTATTATTGAAATAGTAGGAGAAAAAAATTTTGATACTTGAGTATTTTTTGTATTTATGACAATTGTATAATAGTCGTATAGGAACTTAAATTTTAGTCAAAAACGTGTGTGTAGACTTAAGCTAGAACTACACTACACCGACGCACACGTAAGAGACGTCTCAGACGTTTGCGGTAGGTGTGCACACTACACCGACGCAATGCATAACACGTGTGATGCGCATCACAACCTTTGATTTCATCGGAGGATTAAAAACAGTTCAAGCTCGCTTTTTCATTTACTACCGAAGACACTTCCGCCTGACCACCGCGATCAGACGCGTGGATAGCCCCGCCCACCTTTCTCTAAAATTTCTGGGACCGACGTTTCGGCGTCGCGAACGTAGCGTTGCATGGCGTGGCGTGGATCAAGTGTAGCTCTAACAGTCTGTTTTCCATATGAAATGTATGGAGACCGACGCTCCCAGATCTGCGTGTGTAGCACACGTATGAGGAGTGCAGTTCTACCTTTAATTATTGGTGGGTGTATGGTAAAGGTCAATAACATACAAAATGTTAGTTATTATTCCAAATTATTTTATTTTATCTGTTCTCTCAAATGTCGCTACATAATATTCAAATAATACTCTTTATTACCATTTGGCCTTCTGGCAAGAATACCAAGTGCACAACACCGCAATAGTCAACATGATTTCAATTTCACCATGTCTCGCCAACACTAATAATGTGTTTCAAGATTGTTGGAATCGATTCGTTTTAGCACAGAGAAAATTCAGATCTTTTAGGATTAGTCAAGCGGGAACATGTTTCATACTCCAGTGATTGTTTCAAATGATACGGATCGACTCGTGAGACACAGAAAGTTCAGCAGCTATCTCTCTCAAACTTGAACTAGGATTTCAGTCACTATTTCCTTCACTTTCGCGATTTTAACTTCAGTTGAAGACTTCGATTCACTACCCGACAGTAAGGCAAATATTTCATTATAACTTTTGAACGCATTCTACCATTAACATGTGTTTTTGATTAAGTCGGTTCACCAAAAGCCTTCTTTGTTCGATGTTTTTGTCAAATATGAAATTCGCAATATGTCAGATTATCTAAAAATATAAGAAAAAAAAATATCATCATATCGTAAATATAACTATCTAATAATATTTGTCAACAAGGATCAAGATTATAACGTCATACTAACTTAAAATTTCTGAAATCGTATCTAAACATTGTTGGTTTTTATTGAAAACACCTTCTTTCTCTTGTTTTTGTTTGAATGTATTAACCATAGTATGTAGCAGTTTTCGCACGTTACTGTTTATGGATTTTCCCATAATTAAGCGATTATTTTTGAAAAATAAATATCTGTTTCCAAAAACTGACAATTGCAACCATAGACTTTGACGTGATTTTTTCGGCAAAAAAATGTTGCCAATTTAATTTAAAAAAAAAACCCCCAGGTTACGCTTTCAGTAGACGCACTCTAGGTTTGATACCCGTGTCGACCAGTGAAATGGATTTGCGGGATCTCGATGTTTTTTTTTTGTTTGGATTGTTGATGAAACCCGCGGGATCTGCAGGATAATCCCGCAGATCCTATAAGGCTGTTTTTGTTTGGATTGTTGATGAAACCCGCGGGATCTGCAGGATAATCCCGCAGATCCTATAAGGCTGCGAGATCGCGATTTTGATGAGTCTGAGATTGTGATGTCGGAGTTCGGATCTAATGCACAAGCCTTCTTTACTCAGACCAACATTTCACGCTTCAACGTCTATTACCACTAACATTGTATGATGGTTCCAGTTACAGCAGATGTATGGATTGTCGGCGATGCGCGCGCTGTCGGGCGACATCAACGTGCAAGTGGAACGCAACATTTGCGTCGTGCTGGGTTGCGTGGCCGACAAACTGGCTGGCCCCAACAGCGTCGCCGTACTCACCGACGAGACCCTTGACTATATGCTCTCCTTCTTGGTAAGTAAAGAGACTAAGATTTATTTGAAAATAAAAGGTGTTGGTATCATTTTTTTTAACTTTAAAAAAAAACTTTTCAACCAGTATTTCATTAAAGTATTTCAGAGAAGTGGGCGGAATGCTACTAGAAATCTTACAGCAACGATTTTCCGTAGTTGAATTTATTTTATTGTAGCAACTCGACTCTTCCTGGAATGGTGAAATATGAAATGTGTATTTGGAAAATCATATAGATATTTTCCCTTTTAAGAGTTATGCTAAAGCGAAGAAGAGCTAGAAGTGCTTTTTGAAGAATAATGAAAGATATTTTTGTTCGCTCGTGTTAATCTCGGATAACCAGTCTTGATTCGAACATACTTATCTTTCAACAGGCACTGAAGATAATTTGATTGCCCACTAAAGTTCTTGAAGTCATAGGAATTCTGAAGAGTGAAAACAAAGCTAAAGAACGGAATCAAATGACTCCTAACCTAACAACCTTATACTCAAAATCCGACTCTATTACAAGGTAGCATATGGTTTGAAACGTTAAACTGTATGCACATCAAGTAAAAATATATGAAATTTAATAGCTAGCCTACAAATTTACGGAATCAAATATATATTCAGTCCTTGAACAGTTGCTGCCTCACAAACGGTTCCACCAGCAGCGTGTAGCATACCTACACGCTGCTGGCGCAGTTTATAATAAATTCAATAGATAATTGGATAGGATCGATGCATTCATATAAAAAAGTTTAAGGTAGGTTGTACGTGTACCTGACGTGGAGCTATCATTGTTCCGCTCCGATAGCCGTTATCGTGACATTTTATGATCGCTAGTACCTATAGCTAGACGGATGTGCATTCATGATACTAAATCTTGTTAGGCCGCTTTGATGCAGTAGCTATGCAATATGGCCCGTCCAAATTGAGTTGGTTTTCGAATCAAACCATCTTTCCGGTGCGCTGAGCAGACTCGGTTTCATGATGCGAACACTGCTGATTTAAGACACTGCGCTTCCTACGGCTTATTGTAACAGCGTTAGAGAAGAGTTGGTAAGGCGTTAGTGCGGTGTATACCGTTGACGAAGGTGATGCAATGCAAAATAAAAACTGGGCAAGTGCGAGTCGGACTCGCGCACTGAGGGTTCCGTGCAAACTACAATTCCCGAATGGAGTCTTGAAGATTTTTCCGAAATGCATTTTTTTTTTTTTTTTTGTGAAGTAGGTTACAACAAATTTACTGTTTTCAGATTTTTTCCTATACTTGTGCTATAAGACCTTGCTTTGTGCCAAATTTTAAGGTTGTGGGTCAACGGGAAGTACCCTATGAATTTCAATCCTTGAGAGTATCAAAATATACGTTTTTTTGCGACATAAACTGCCGTATCTTTTTTATTCGTTAACTTGAGAAGTTTGATTTTTTTTCACAGCTTGAAGGGACCCAAACTTGAGTATATGGTTTTAATTTCAACTCGATACCTCCACGCGTTTTCGAGATAAGGGGTCTTGATAGACAGACAGACAGAAAGACAGACGATAAAGTGATTCTATAAGGGTTCCGTCTTTTCCTTTTGAGGAACGGAACACTAAAAATACTAAAAGGATCAAAATAACTTTAATTTCAGAAGTCGATGTTAAAACAATACCAAGAAACAACGCTTCAAGACCTGGATTCTAACTTACTGCCCACGTGCTCGTGGGCAGTAAGTTCATTGAATAAAATCTTTGTAAATAATTTCATAGGTACACTTACCATTTCATCGTAATCTGTACAGTCAATATTATACAAGTATAGTCAATTTACAAAAAATATAAGTTGGTATATCTCCTTAAATGATAGCATGAGTTTTCGTCAATAGTTATGAAGAAAGATTTAGCAAAAATCAACCTTAGGCTAACCGCACACACAAAATAATATTGTCAATGCAAGATTGTCAATAATCTTCATCAATATATGGTCCTCGCACGCTACGCAATATTATTGGCAATTTTTCATGGTACAATCTGACTCAGTCGCTCCGCAGGTAGATTATGTGCGCACGTTTAATAAAAGCGCGTGCGTGTGCGTTCGTTTTATAATGGATAGAAAGAAAAAATCCTTGCATTGAGTATTGCATTAATTTTACTATCTAAAATAAAAATAATAGTTTAAAAAACTAAAAAACACGCTTTTAGCACGCACTAAAAATTACAAAATAATTCGGACATTTACTTTGATAACTCAAAAGTTTTCCCTTTGCCAAATCTTCATTAGATCGCAGGTAAACATAAACAATTTCAGTTCGTGACGAACGATAAATAATTACCTATGCGAAATGGTTATAAGTAGGTTATCATCTTTATTAAATATTTACTATGATTTATTATGAAAGAAAACATGGAGCGTTTATGTAATCTTTACTCTTTTTGGAGAAAACGCTCCTCGAATTAGCGACCTCGCTACGCTCGGCCGCCAACTCCTTCTCCGGACGAAATGAGTTGCTTTCACCCCTAGTGTAACAATGTACTATTAAAAATTACATGAGAATGAGGGATAGCAGCTTCCATCTTTAGTTTCACCTTACTTGAAGAAAAAAGATACACACATGCAAAAATCGCTAACACCTGAGGAGAAGGTGGCAGTTACTTTACGCTTTTTAGCGACCGGCAGAAGTTTTGTTTTCTTTTCTTGTTGCTTTACTGGTTGTTCATCATTTGATAAAAACAGCAGTTCATAATACGTCCAGGCAGACGGGACGTATCTAAACGTCATCTGTTCCCTTTCCGGATGACTTTGATTTGTGAATCTTCTTTAGTTCTTTCCAAAAGTTTGTTCGTAGGGAATTAATTTTTTCCTTTACGTCTTCTCTCGTGCTATTTGATTTGATTTTTTTATAAATATCGAGCAACTTATCGCGATATGATTTGCAGGATGTATTCTATAATTCTGGATAAGTTTCCCTTGTTTTAATAAACACTGACAAATAGTGTTTTTCCGTGAGAGTGCTATCATTAACAGTATCAACACTATTTTCGCTTTGGATACTGTTTTCGTCCTCCATTTTGAACAAAAAACACGAACGTCCGCCTGCCTTGAAATCTTTTTCTCAACTAAAATATTGCCGCGCGCGTCAATATTATTGACAATACCCCTGCCTCCCCCCGATATTGACGTGACAAAATCTGAATTTCTGGATAATCCACAATAATATTGAACAATACCGCAATACAGGCCGCACACACACAATATTATTGACAATGCGTACTTTATTGTCAATATTATTTTGTGTGTGCGGCTAGCCTTAAAGTGAGAAGTCGTTTGTATGAAAATACTTGCTACTTGGATTTGAGAAAAATTACCTTGAGAAACTTTTCCCTTTAATGAGAATTTAGGAGGTGTTAAAGTTTGTATAACGCTTGATGGGATACATAACTCGGCATAAATAATCTAGATACGAAAATAAATATTATCGGAAAATCTGAAATTAATTATTCGTATACATTCCACTTTGATTCGATCGAGACTTTGTCTGTGATCCAACGGTGCCAGATTGACTATCGGTACATCGAGGTGCTGAAGTGTTTGTACAAAAGCGCCACTATGTCAGTCCTATTTCAGGACCAGACCTCGAAACCTATCCTCCTGCAGCAAGGTATGAGGCAGGGAGACGTCATTTCTCGAAATTTACGAATAAAAAAGTTACGGCCGTTTATTTTGCGACAAAAACGTATATTTTGATTTTCTCAAAGATCGAAACTCATAGGGTACTTCCCGTTGACCCAAATTCCTTAAATTTAGCACAAAGCAAGGTCTTATAGCACAGGTATAGGAAAAAATCTGAAAACAGTAAATGACATGGCCGAAATTAGTAGGGAGCTGTGCCCAAACTAAAAATATTCAATACACAGACAAACGATACCTCGTATTAAAGCTTAAGGGTATGGCTTTACAGTAGTTTACGTTTTATGATCAGAGATAGAGCGAGAGACACTATAAATAAGATTTAAAAAAAACGCATTTTGAATAGCAATGATTGACATCAACACAACAATGATCTACAATAACAGTGACAGTAAGTTAGTATGAGAACGCCTTTAATTCTATGAAAAGGTACGAAACGCTATCAGTGATACATATTCATAGAGGCTAGTGAAGAATGAGTCAAAAATCAAAATACCAAGTAAAACGTATTTACATTGATGAACATATATTGGTAATACATAGTCACTTTCAAACATCGACATTAACAAGCCGCAATATCGAAAAAGAGCTCGTCGTCTAACATATATTTTTTGGACATTCAGGCGAATTAGCAAAAAATATACAATTAGACATGCAATAAAACACTAAAAACATAACACTTGAATTTTTATTTAGTCAAATAAATAAGTACAGACATTTGCTTAAATATATTTATTTTTTAATATTTTAACACATCATCAATACAATAATTACTCAGACAAGACACATTGAATGTTTTCATCCTCTCTTAAATCTCGAAAAGAAGAACTAGATAGCTTTGAAGATATATGTTATCAAGGAATGAGGCTGATGCCGTTAAATTTGCTTGAATAGCAACTGGTGGAATTGAAGTCAGTTTAGGCAATCCAGATTCATTTTCCTGTAGTTCTTCAACCTGTTTATGTATATCAGCCAATGTATTTTGTAGTTATGGTGTTAAAGTTCTTACAATATTCGATTGGAGGCCACAGTTCAGTTCAGGCACATTGACTTCGTGAGCGTCAGAATCCAAATCGACAAACCAATCCAATATGCACAGCAGAATATAAATATTAAAAGCGTAAAGGAAAGTCCGATAAAGGATAGCATGGAGCCAAGTTTAATAATCAAATACAGTTACGAAAACACAAAACAGTAATATGTTGTAAGAACGACGCAACGCAAGACTGACACATACAGTTAGTTATGACAGTTTAGTTTAGAGCGCAGAAACGTCAAAATAATTTTAGGACGTTTGGGTGCACGTTCTTGAAAATATTGCCGATTCATAATGTGTACCGTGAGTACCATCAAAACGCGCAGCGGCTCGAAAAGGGGTGTCCAGTTAACTTTTTAACTTCTGCAATACAATTGTGGTATTTACAAGTATTTTATATTTTTAGTCTGACCTTCAGGCGTGTTATTACAGAAAAGAACACTTTCTTTCTTATGCGTGTACCCAAACGTAAATGCAATTTGTAACAATTTATCCTCATCCTCCATGATTGCTATGAAACAAAACGACTCAAAAACAATTAACATACTAATTTTTTTGGATTCTTTCTCGCCACTCCTAGAGAAATGTGATTGTTGCGACTTATTTTTATTTATTTTAGAAGTAATATTTATATAATTGATTTTTTGAGCAGGATCCGGCCATGTCTTTTGTTGTTACCGACGTCACAAAAAAAAAATTGCAATTCGGAAAAATCTTCGAGACTCCATTTGGGAATTGTAGTTTGGACGGAACCCTCAGTGCGTGAGTTAGACTGGCACTTGCCTGGTTTTTTGGTTTTAGAACATGCTGGTTTCTTCACGATGTTTTCTTTAATCGTTTTCGAGATGTGATGTAATAAATTACACAAAGTAATGCGCTCGGTGACCTATCACTCCTAAGTCAGGGTCGATACCACTGAGCCACCTCTGGCCCTTTAGCCAAGCTACAACCGTTTCGTTTTGATTCTTTTGTGTCGAACGCCTGTAGTTGGCCATGCCTTCGTTTCCTTTGTTCTGACCACGTGACTGAGCGTTGAGATGACATCAGAACAAAGGAATCGGAGTCGTGGCCACGGCTTTCATAATTAAAAAGGTACTCATGTTTTTTGCTGAAACAGTAAAAGTCATCGAAAACTTCCTTCAAATGCATTGAATAGAATTTTTTCCTAATGTAGGTCAGATGAACTTTGCGAACTTTCCTGGAAACCATTGTAGCATGTGCTCAGTTTTCAGTTAAATAGTAGTGACAACCAAAATAGGCCTCTTCTTGAGTTTTCGAGGCTATTCCGTGTTTTGCAATGTGTCTATTTTAATTTAGGTTTGACTGATTGATTTGCGAGGACTTTCCATTACGATGGAAATTGATGATCCCTTGCACTACCAAATCTATACATCTGTACATATATGAAATTGGAGTGTCTGTTTGAAATATTGAAAAAAACCGCTTTTTACTACATTAATATTATGAATATATATACGGTACATACACCAAAGTATTTTTTTTTTCTGAATATTATCTCGACTAAAACTATTATCAATTTCTGACAGCAAGCACTGTGTGCTAAGTTCTGACTTCAAGAGTAGTTTTAGGTGCCTTTATTTTGTATAGTAACGCATCTACGATGCCTGTGGCATTCTGGGATGGATTGCAAAAAGAATGACCTTCTTGGTCATAGTCTTTTTTGCAATCCGTTAATATAACACACATACCATTTACCAGATGTTCCGCCGCGAGCCTCGCATCGTTCTATTCGCTCTGATCGCTCTGGAGAAGTTCGCTCATACCACCGAGAACAAGCTGACCATCAAAGCTCGGCTGGCCCGGGAAGAAGACAATCCGCTCCTCTTGCTGGAGAAGTTCGCCAACAGCCAGGACTGGACCTGGCGCCAAGTCGGCTTTTGCGCCAAGTGGGCCCTCGATAACCTCTGTAAGTACACCTTACCATTCAAAATAAGTTTTTAAATTAAAATAACATCTTGGTGAAAATATTAGTCGGCTACATCATACCTTGCCGATTCCAACAACTTAAGAATTCAAAACAAAACGCGGAACGAATACAAAAGAAAATAATGTTAAAAAAAACAGAGTTTTTTTTTACCGAGCGTGATGCAGTTATTTGGTTTCTTTTATTTGTGTTATACTGCCAATGCCAACTAGCGACGCGCCCCGGCTTTGCACGGCGGCAATGCTGAAATACATTCAGAGGATACCGATGGTGATATGTTGAAAGGAATGTATTAAAAAGTGTGTAATGCTCACCATACACGCTTGTGTATATCTGACAGGTTTGCCTGTACAAGTGAGTTGTACAGGTAAACTTGCGAGTGTATGTTGCACAACTGTGCAGGTTTCCATACAAGCTTACTTGACAGATACAACTGTGTTGGCACGCCAGTCAGGTATACTCTATCGTGTATGGCTACCTTTACACAAAGATTTGACTGTCCGTTAGTTGAGACTGCTCATCTCTTACCAGTGGCTAATTTCAATTTTTTAATTATTTTTTAAAATTATTTAGGTATCTACATTGTGCTCACATAATGGAAGCGACAAGAAATATGCAACCAAGATTTATGTAACTGTATTAATGTAACTCAGATGATTTAAAAGAGTGCTCATGGAATTTCTTGCACATTCTTCTTCATAGAGATTTACGCTTTAGAACATGCAATTTAGCTTCACTTTTTTTTGACTGACCGACACTTTGATAATTCAAAAGTGCCTGTAAATGGTCTATACAAAACAAACGCTTCTTAAAACTAGAAAAATTGTGAAAAATACTTTGTCCAATTTAAATAAACAGTCACAAGTTATTATAAAGCACAGAAGCTACAGGTCGCGCGGTGAATTAAGATCGCTCGGTGAAAGTAGTGGGGGCAATCGGCGCATGTGTACAATTGTGCACAGAAATTCTTAGTGTGTTAGGATTTTATTTTTAATTTCGTTTGTTTGAACCTTAGTAAAATAACTTATAATAACACTAGTATTTGCTTGTAATTTATCTTGTAAGTAGGTAAATTCAGAAAAATTAAAATTTTTAAAATTAAAATTAAAAAAAAATTATTTCGTTAGTTTCTTTCTTAACGTAACAATTCACGTCGTAAACCATTTTTCTGGCTTGCCGTTTTAAAACTTTATTTTTAACCAATTTTTTTACGAATACGTATTACTAATACGATAACAAGCTGTACGCAACAGTACCCAAGTACAACAGTATCCAATGAGACGCGAGAACGCAACGCGGGAATTGAAGAGCGACTCTATCTACCAATGACGTGTCGCCGTCGGCGCACACCCGCCCGCACGTCGCCAAATAGACCTTAGAATTGAATACTGCGCATGCCCCTTCCACTTTTGCCGAGCGATCTTAATTCACCGCGCGACCTGTATACAGTTTTTTTTTAGAAATAAATAATATAAAAAATAATATAAAAAGAAACAAAAGAAAGAGTGATTTTTTCTTTTGTTTCTTCCAACAGAAGGAAGCTATAAAAATGTCCTCTTGTGTAAGGAACAGTAATAGTTGATGTAAGGATTCAAAGTTTCCGACCCAATTCATTGTTTTTCTAACATTACAATCAAACTTTAACAAAAGCTTACACAAAGTGTGATATCAAAGAATTTTTCACTTGCTTTTTCGACCGACATAATAATATGTAACTATGAGGAAAGGTCGCTATTTGGTCACAATAAATAAATATAATTGCGAAGAATGGGTGCCTGTATTTATAAATATTGTGATCTTAGTATTCCGAGTTATTAAGAACTACAAGAAAAGCTTTTGTGAATACTTTAGATCTTTAGATGTACAGGCTGTGTCCTGGCCGTGA
This sequence comes from Mythimna ferrago, assembly GCA_910589285.2. Lineage (NCBI taxonomy): Eukaryota > Metazoa > Arthropoda > Insecta > Lepidoptera > Noctuidae > Mythimna > Mythimna ferrago. Next base: position 17,809,254 of record OU342673.1, on the reverse strand, counting down.
TGTTTCTGAAGTACCAACATAAAAAAAATGTCACCTGAAATAGTGTCATATATACGAATTCAAAGTCATAGATATAGATTAATATTCATTGTAATTTACATATCTAAGAATTTTTGTAACTCAATAAATAACTAGACATATTTATTGAGTTACAAAAATTTACTAATATTTTTTGCATTGGATTTGGAACTTAATTTTCTATGACATTGAGTTTATTTTTTAGTAAGTACTTATAAGTTTTAGGAGATAAAGGGAATAATAGACCAAAAGAAAGATGGTTAAATTATCATATAAAAGAAAAGGGAGTCAGTTATAGCGTGACAGTAGACAGGGCAGAATGGAAGAAAAAAAGATTTGCGCCGAGCCCAAGTAACATGGGAAAAGCGGCAGGGAGATGAGGATCCTATTTTTATAAATATAAGTTATTCAGCACGCGATATAGAGTCTTATTTTTCATTCCGAATAAGACAGTCTGACTCTTATTACACTACGCTACATAGACTAAGACTGTCTGAATATCGAGTAGTGTAATAGGCACTTAAGTTTTACATTAAGCCTAAATTCCCTTCCAACAGACCCACCTACTGAGTTACCAGGTCGTGAACGTAACGAACATTAGATTAATACTCAATAAATTTTAGTGATAATGGAATTTGAATTCAGTCACGTAAGACAGAGTTAATTTTTTCAGTTTTCAGTTTTAGATTTAGCTTAAATCCTTCTCGAACTGCTTCGCTTTCCAGTCACCGTACCGACGCGAATGCTGAGCTATACTGTGGTGGACATGACAGAAATTAACGCCATCCTGAATTCGCAAGACGTCAGCGAGTACCTCAAGATTTCGTGCGACGGGCTAGAGGCGCGCTCCGACTCCTACTCCTTCGAGAGCGTACGATGCACCTTCTCGGTAATCCCTTTAGTTTCTCTTTTCATTTGTTTATTTATATGTACTTTAGGGCTATATTTAACCGGGACACCATAGCGGCGCGACCAGTCGCCGCTAACAACAAAATGTATACAGTTCTATAGAGAGTTACTCACCTGGTGTCCATTTGGTTACGCAACCAATTTGGTGGCGCGACCAGTTCGGACGTGTGGCGATTTTGCTGTTGGTATGCTACCGTGGTTAGTTTGGTAGCTTAGGGATCCTCAAATTTAAAAGCATACAATTGGCGGCCTTGTTGCATTCCGCGATCTCTTCCAGAAAACCTGGAATGGACAGAGATTGTCTGGAGACAAAATGGGGTTGCACTTGCACATCCTACATACTTAACACTAAAATAGATACATACGTAGGTACTAAATATATAGGCAGGTAAATAAGTGAAGACTAGTACGCTATTTGACTGGCGGCGGGATTGTTTGCAAGAGTTATCTTAAACCTGGAAGCAAAAGGCAGGAATTAGCACGGCTTTATAATATAAAAAAAGAATTAATACAAGTGAGCTGTAGTTAGTAAAAGTTTAACACTACAACTCGCGGGGGGCGCGAGTGGGAAAAACTTATTTGATGATTTCTTGTCTTAAAAAAAGGGTATTTATTTGACTAGATTTTTATTGCATTTCTCAAAATCTTTCGAACAGATAGGACATAGCGACAAAACATTTTTTTTTTTAACTCACAAAATGACGGTGTTGGATGGTGTTATTGTTTCAAAATTAAAAACGACCGCACTAATAACATGTTCCAAAATTCACTTACTTCTCTACTATACTTAAATACATATAGATAAAATTGAAGTGTCTGTAATATAAAAATATCCCACCTACACGCACAAAACGTTTTGGGAACACATTCATTGTGCGTGCAGCTAGGGAGTGGAATTCCTTGCTGGAGTCTGTGTTTCCTGATAGCTACAACCCGGGAATCTTTAAGACGAGAGTGAATAGGTTTCTTCTAGGTAAGCGCGTTCCATCGTCGACCGCATCGTCGCTTTCCATCAGGTGAGATAGCGGTCAAGCGTGAACCTATCAACAATAAAAAAAAAATATATATTTTTATTATAATGCTATTTTGTTAATATTTGTCGCCGGCGCGTACTGTTCCACGCACTCCTCAAAGATATGACAGCAAAACCGTCGGGGCCCAGCAGGGTCGAAGACTACTGGGGTTATGCTTCTGAAAGGAAAACCCGATGTCCTGGAGTACAAGACTAAGAAGGAACATAGGGGTGCGTTTTAGTCAGTAAAAATCTGACATACCCTTCCGCTCTGCCATAAAGCAGAAGTCATTTGATAATTTTCCACTAAAAAAAAGGAGGACCTCGCCGCTGAGGTCGACCACCACGAAGGTGGTGTGACGATCTCATCATTCTCCCACTGTGATCAGAGGGCGAAAAGATGAGATCGTCGACAGGTTAGAAAAGAGAAAGAGGACGCTTTTACCCAAGAAAATAACACAATGGCAGCTAATTTAAAAAAAAATGGAGCTTGTATTGTAGTCTAGAACGACGTTCGTACATACAAGATATCAATAGGTTATGTGGTTGATTATCGCTGCTTTACAACTACAACTGTAAAACTCTCATAACAGAAGCCACAAGATTCCAAATGTTTGTTTAAAATCCAAGAAAAAGTGAACAAGACAATTCTGATTCCAGGTGAACACCGGTGCATGGTACTACGAAAGCACCATCATCACTTCGGGCGTGATGCAGATTGGCTGGGCTACGAAAAATAGTCATTTCCTCAACCATGTCAGTCGTCGCTATTTCATTATAAGCCTCATATTTTGTACAGTTCACTTTTATATAAAACCTTGAATGTACTTAGAACCTTGTCATATTATACTATTAATATAAAAACTGGTAAAGAGTTTAATATGGCAAAGTTCTTAAGGTGATCAAGTGTTTTCGTTAAAGTGATTGCACTGGCTAGAGCATCGCGGCGCGTCACTTTTTTTTCTTAATTAATGCCTAACGCACTGCTATTTTAATGCTTAGTGTACAGTTATACTAACTTTTAAGACACTAACAGTTATACTTTTTTACATAGCATGGCTAGGATTACAACAGGAGGACAAAAATATACATCTTTCAGATGAGAGAAATGTATAGGTACCTAGCTACATTGTATGAATCCGACAACTGTCACCCGCAGCATCCTATAGCAATCGTAGTGTATATACTGAACTAGCAACAGGATAACCATGAGCTGTTATTTTGTTAAACTTTTAATTTAATGGAGCACTCACTCAAAAGTATTATTAATTATTTTACATCACATTAATATGATAAAGGTGAATGTCGGCCACATCATCGCTGGTGAGATGGTGGTCAAACGCGAGCCTATCAACAATTAATAAAAAATAGTCAGTGGTGTGTGTGCAAATATTGGTGACTCTTTCAAACTGAAATTGTTGAAGGGATTTGTATAAAATTTAGCGCACGGGTAGACCCTGGAATAGCACATAGTATTGATTCCGGGTCTATGTTCCATTGGGTTAGCTTTCTATTAGTCACAAAAACACCTTAATTAAAAATTAAACATAATTTCGGTGTCTTCAAGGCTAGAGTGAATAGGCTCTTAATAAAATAGTGCGCCTCACCATCAGGGATTGCATCACAGCTTACCATTAGGTAAAGAGAAGGCCTGAGTCCCAACAGTGGGAACATTATAAGGCCGACTATGACTATGTCTATGTCTTACCATCAGGTGGGATCGCAGTCAAGCACTAGTTTATATCAGTTAAAAAAAATACTTGTGACTGCTGAATGAATATTTCGAATATTTCCAGATGTTAGAAAGAGATCTTTTCAAACTCATATTCTACTAGGTACATTTGGGGTTGATTCAACTCTTACAAAAATCTTTCTCGCTCTAGAGATGTAAGTGTTTGAGCGACAGAAAGGGATGGAGAATAGACATGATTCAGCCCTGAGCTCGTCACGACACATGTCTATGGTGACCAATCATACACTAGCACTTTGACACGTGTTTTTGTATAAACGCAAGATTTCGTTTTTAATACAATCTGCAATTTTCATTTTGTCTTGAAGTTTCTCAAGACACACCGACTGATTTGGAACTTGATAAATAAAAGGACTAAACAGGAAATTAATTTCGGTTAAAGTGCTCATGATTTTTTACCTTTAGGAGTAAAACTGCTGCTTTCACAATAAAACAAAAATATAATTATGTGGAGATTATTATTAACTATTTCCAGTTGTTCCATATCTTATATTCATTTATAAACTCAGTTTGGGCTACAACATAAAAAAGGTCTTTGAATTTTTTAACAGCTATTTTCAAATCAATTTATTTATGTACTGTAATTTAAAACTATGTTTGTTCACATGGAAAAAGCATGAATAGAAAACAATAATTTAGTTATAGAAAAGTGATTGGTTGGAAACTATGGTTCAAACTCAGTCGGCATACTCATTCAGCCGCTATCACCATACCGCAGAGCTCGCGACGCGCCGCGCCGCGCTGCCTAGCTAGGCATAGAGAAATATAGGTTGACTCACTCGGTTTTTAAATTAAGATAGTTTTAAGAAATTTCTATGAAAGCTATGGTTTTCAAGCTGGCCACATACATAGTTTATACTTTAAAATGTTGCGTTGATATTTACAATTTAGCGTATTAGTTGTGCATAGCAATAGACAAGTAACTAAATAATAGTTATGAGCGAGTAATCTAATAAGACTCCATACACTCCTATTAGATTAGGCAGTAAGAGTAAACAAGAAAAATATATAATTTCTCTATATCTTTAGGAGGGCCATGAGGCTTCCTTTTATGTTATAGGTAAGCACTAAAAAGGATTTTTTTTTTAATTCAACCTAATGGCTTTAAAAAGGGGGAATTTCGTTTGCATATCAAATCTTATTCTGCCAATATACTTGAAACTATAATACAAATGGTAATGTTAGTCTACTTACCTACATGTTACCGGAAACTTTATAATCCAGGTATTCTATACATTACCTAGGCAATGTATGTGTGTTTTTCTACTTAACGTAAATCCTGGTATGGGTATACGATTTAGGGGGTGTTAGTTTGTATACTACAATACAGTGAGTTATAAGCTGAAAGCTAATCTATACAACATTATTTTTAGTATATGCGAAACCCGAGTATATTTTTTTCAGAATCAATAACTGAATCGATTCCAACAATTTTTACACTGTTATATTTTTTTCAATAATATTTAAAAGAAGGTTGAACGTTGGTCACCATCGACACTAAGTACCTGTAATCCGAAATCGCGTAGCAAAGGTCACGGCGAGTCATAGCGGGCGCGAGCGCGCTGCGTGTAATAGTACATTATGATATAAGTGTGTAATGTTAGTGATTACCGTCGAGGCGGTATTTAGACCTGAGCCATGGCGAGGGTCTTAAGAGAGCCGAAAATGGTAATCATTAATTACTCACGTGTATCATACGACGTTTTTCAATACACTTGTGAATAAAATAACTGTAAAAGTAGTAAAATTTTGTGGCGGTAAAAATCTGTTTTCATATGCGCGCCCTTTTATTTGTTCCTCGTGGGGTATGACGCGCGCCCATTCTGATACGATAAATGTAATAAAATTATGACGGGTGAGAGGTTGAACAAAAAGGTTTTAAGTACATTATAGCACTAGTGCGTAATGGCAATCAAAATGTACAGTTTGGGAACCAGTGCCATTATATACCTAAGTGCAGTGCAATAAGAGTCACTATATGAGCAAGTGTATTGATAAAATACTTTATTTGGGCTGAGTTACAACAGCTAAACAGTAATTGACTTATCTTACAAGATATTGATCTTATACAGGGTTATTTGTAAAACACTGGCAACCTCTCAGGACTGTTACTAACATCATTAGCAAGTTATGTTCTATGACTTAAAAATTTATCATATTTTAGTTCATCAGATTTTCATACAAAAATCAAAATACCTATTTAAATTGAACGTTCTAAATATTATGAAGTCTATGCAAGGCAAGTGATAATACAATAGCGGAGGGGAGAAAGGATCAGGGGGACAAAATACAGAGTTGAAAGGTGTTAGATAGGACAACGAAATTTTTAAGGTTGGTTTTCGACAAATGTATTATGTTTTGTAAAAAGTCATAGAACAAAAGTGGTTGTTTATGATGTCAGTAATACAGTCCTGCAAGGTTGTTACTGTTTTACAAATAACCCTGTATACTAACTTAATTACTAACGTGGTACAATGATTGACTTGATCGACTATGACGCACGCCCTAGATAAATATTAATGGTAATCATGTTACGGAAAATACTTAAGAGAAATGCTTTTAATATAAAATAAATACTTATTTGCTGACGAAGCTAATGTTAGTGGGTTACGGTTCCTTAACTCGCATTTCGGTTCTGTTACGTTTCGCGATCCCGCGCGCGGCTTTCGTCAGACTTGCAGTTGTGTTTTGGTGCCAGTCGCTGTAGTGTAATCATGTCATATTCTTACACAAATGTCCAGTGTACAGAAATGGTGCAGTTTGTAGTAAATTCTAAGGAAGTCAAATACGTTATGTATTTGACTTCCTTAGAGTTTTATTTTTGGGGTGACGTAAAATACGTAGTTATACCTAACTAGCGGCCCGTCCCAGCTTCGCACGGGCAATAAATATAGCCTATGTTACTCAGGGTGAATGTAGCTTTCCAATGGTGAAAGAATTTTTGAAAGCGGCATAGTAGTTTTTGAGTTTATTCATTATAAACACACACACAAAAATACAAATTTTCCCTCTTTATATATTAGTGTAGTGAAACTGATTTAAAAAATAAAATTAGAAGTACATTTCATCATTTGACAGTGTCAAAAACAATCATAAATTTTTATGTAAATCAAATAGAAATTTGCGTAAGCGCGCCCGTCTGTGTATAAGACAAAATGAGAGACATTTCTAACAATTATTACGATATGTTTGAGTGATTAGAAACATAGTGAATAGTGATTGGATAAGTCCATTATTGTAAATAGATTATTGATTTTTGATGATTTATTATTTGTACATAAAGCCTGCTGTGGTTAAGTAATGCGATGTTCAACACATTTTATCACTTACTAACTCGGCTTTTATTAATAAAATTTGTCAAAATAACCTACACTTGACCATTGCAACAGTTCAAAGCCTGCAAGTGTGATAGAACATCCTATCGTTAGTTAATAACAATATGAACTAAAAATGATTATCAATGAGCGCTAGACGGCGCCAGCGCGTGCGCGCCTCGTGGTGACCATATATTTCTATGGACAGTCCGATAACATAACAAGCTTATAACTTTGTGATTTTTTATGTTACGGTTTTGAAATGTATTACATAGATTCTTTACATAAAAATAGTAGACAGGTGTTTCAGGTTTCGCGCGTACTAAAACTAAGGTACCGTGCATTTCACTTGGGAGGTTCCTTCTCCGTAATGTTGGCAATGCGGAAAAATAGTGTTGCTATATTTTGAGCAATGAAATTACTTAAAATTGGGGAGATTAACTGATATTTCGTTACTTTTGACATTATTGTCTGATAAGTTTTTTTTTATTTTTTTTTTATTTTGGAAACTGTAAAAACTATTTTTGAATAAAATATATGACGCTCGGCACCATTTCGTCTGTTCTGCAATTCTTTCAAATACTGAAAACGCCACGCCACAATATCGTATTTCTCTATTAACAACTTCCTTTTAGACCAGATTTTTTTTAAATAAAATCCTATTCCCCTCATAATTCTCCATAAAGTGGTGCGAGTACCGTTAAAGTCGATTTCGTTTCACATTTCGTGCAAAAAAATTTGGTATAGTAGACAACTCTTTTCTTTTTCCCTTCTTTCTTCTGTAGACAGACAAGGGAGCCAAAATTACGGCGAAGGAACCTCTTAAGTGAAACGCACTATATTTACGGTCTACCTACTATAAGTAAATAATCATGTTTAAAAAATAAGAATGTTTGTGGCCAGTTCAATGACTTCTAGCAGCCGTGGTAAAGCCAAGGAGGATGATACAACCCAACTCGTCGAAAAATAAATCTTTTCAAAAATCATTAAAATTTGTAGGCGATTAGTAACGCTGTTTTCGGCATAATTAGTCGTAGAGCTAGAAAATAGGCACCTAGTGGTTTTGAATTTTCGTTACGGGAAAAATGGTCAAAAAGCTAAATTAACTTGTCTCGTTCTCTTAACTTGTATCATTTTGTGTCTTCTCCTTGAGCTATTGTACAAAAAATTGTCCAATTGTTATCGTCTTTTCAATCTCTCTCCTTTATAGAGGCACTTGTAATAATATTATGTCCATTTATAATATTTCGAAGTCTACCAAATTATTTTTCGATTCTCGTTCCTGTTTACAAATTCTTTTAAATCTTCTTTCACATATTTTTTTTTTCCACATTTTAACGGCCGCTAGATCGTTACACTAAAGTACCTACAAACAAATTATCAGAATATTTTCTTGTTGTCATTTATTCGATATAAACGTTTGTTTTTTCAACGAAATAAATAAGTTTGTGGGCACTTTAAACCATAGTTTTCTCAAGTGTAAATGACACGCTTTCGTCATCATATAAGTGATAGTATTTATTGAAATATTGGTTGCTTAATAAAAAGCTTGTAACGCTGTCCGCCTGAGGCTTAAATTAATAAAAAAAAAGGACGGTGTAACATAGCAAGATTCACAGTAGCCCGCTCTTTTGCCTAACAAGTAAATAAGCATTAAGCAAAATAACAATAATTGAATATTATAATTTGCTGCGCTATAGGTATAGTTTTATAGTCGTGTCATTAACACTTGCTAAGTTAAGGCGCTGAGATTCACGCAGGCATATTGCTGTCGAGCGATCTATTCTAGTCTTCAAACTTATTGTTTTTTTTTTAAATGTTCTTACGTTGGTCTGTTATCGTGTATTGACGACAATCTGCTTGCGCCCTCTGACAACACCCAAACTTGTCTTTGGTTTCAGTACTTAACAGAAATTTAGGCGTTTTAGAAACGACAAAGCTGCAATTGGTGCGATAACTCCGCTCTTTGAGGAGTCGCTAGAGGCGCCACGGTGTCCTAACTTTCCGTCTGATGCAGTACCACATCAGACATGGCCAGTTCTGGGGGTTTTACCGGTGGTCTGTTCCGTTTGGGCGGAGCACCACGTGTCCTTGTGGAGGCGATCGGATGCGGTGACCTCTAGCGATATGCCTTGGTTCAGGCCGTGGACCGGAGCATAACAATGAGGGGATGGGAAGCAGTCATAACCTTCTGTGAAGCAGTATTACGAGCAAAACAGACAGCCGTAACCGTGAGGGAACGGACATCCTAACGCCCCAGCTGCCGCCTCAAGTGTCGGGAGTTGTAGGGCAAACCGCAGCCACCGTAGGCGCTGGCTAGCGGACGGCAAGCAATTAGCTTGTCATCTGGCTGTCCGGTAAGGACCGAGCCCTAGTCAACGTTACCCAGTGTACCACGCAAGTTTCACCGAGACTCAAATGAAAAAAAAAAAACAATCCAGAAACGAGTTTTTATTTTATTATTTGATATTGTCATTTTACCATGAAGTAAAAAAAGTATTTATGCGCCTTGGGTATGTAATGGAACTTTTTGACTTTTTATGCAATATGAATTTTGCAGTATGTGCGAATTTTATAAGTTATATTTAGAATTAAATAGAGAATAGTAAAAATCTTTAGCATTAGGCATCAAGTAGTCAGAAAATATTAATAGGTATATAATAATTAGTTGGGTGTTGTCGCGGTGCCATAATAATAATAACGATTGTAAATTTTCTGATTCGTCATTAACGCATTTACTAGCAGGCACACAAGAACCACCACACATTATAATAAGAAAAATACTAATTCAAAATTAATTCAAAATACGAGTGCCAGGCAGGAGATGCGTTAATGATTATTAATTGTCATAGCAGTGATTCTCAAATGGAAATGGTGAAGACCTCTATCTATATATGTGACTTTACTAAAGATGCCACTAAATTGAGAAACATTGCATTTAACTAGTGTATGAAGAGTCTCCGGACGCTTGCATTTGGACGGCAATTCACTGACATAGTGACTGTAGTTATTCCTGTTTTAGTCAATGACTACCGTCGACAGCCATCTTGTGTACGATTTCTTGCATATGTTGAGGGAATTTGAAGCGATTTTGAACTATTAGTTGCCATATAAAATGGACCCATTTGGATGTGCACGCACGCCGCGGTAGTCGATCGGCGTCCATTCAAATATGACATTCAATTACTTTTTGTTCGATTCAATTTCCTTTGACATTGCAAAATGCACTTAGGCGCTCCCCGTTCGGTGGAAATAGTACATTAGTGTCATCGTCGATAGTCAGAAGCGATAAGACTCGACATCGACCGTTACCTGTGCCATCAGTGAACTGCCTTCCGTTTTAGTGCCCTTTTTAACTAGTTACCTTTGCTTTCATAGCTGCCGATGATTTTAGTCGGCATTGTTCGTATCAATGAATTTTTTAATGCCATTCCATCGCATGCAGACACATACACCACACATTAGATTCTTCTAGTTTACCAAAACACTTTTTCTCTTTATCACCATACTTCTCATTTTTTCATCGCTTTTGTACTAATATTAAGTGATTGAGTCTTAGTATGAATTTGCTGTTTTATTTATTTTTACGCTTATTTATGTGTAACAAAATAATAATGTGAAATTAGGCAGTTAAACATTTGCTGCGTTTACTAGAAAGAAACTAATTAAAACTAACAACTTTGCAAATTTTACTGTCCGTTATATTAACTAAATTGTAAAGGAATCCATAACATAGAGATGATGGATAAGTTTAGTGATTAAATAACAAAAACGTACTAAAGCCTAGATATTCTGTTGTTCAGTATGTCATCACTCCCAAATGAGAGAATGAGAAAAATGCTAAGAAATCTAGTTCTATTACTAAAAATATTAATTATAAGTTATAACTAAACTTGTTGTTTTAAACGGCAATTTCATACTAAACTCGTATATATATGTTAGCTTTGCTGTTTATTCTAATGTCCGTTTCCTATACTCAAGAATAAATCTTGGGCATGAATGTGACCGAATATTTCTACTCAATCAACCGTCACACAATACATATTTGGCGAGCTCGAATCTCTAACCAAGACTTCTTTCATAAAAAATTTAATTCTATTACGTAAATAGAATTAAATTTTAGATTATAAAAAAATGCCAAAAATGTCTGATATGGTATAGGAACCGAGCAGGAGGCACTAAACATATATACGGATTTCTTCTTCTTTTTTTCTTAAAATCTACCTAAAATATCTTGTAATCCTAATCTGTTTTTGAACTCCGTAAAAATATGTTTTGTGCCACACTTTTATTTTATTTATTTTAGTAGTGCGTATTGCGAGCGCAATGTAATTAATCTTTTCTACATTAAAGCCATGTAATTTGCGAATATTCCTCTTATTTTGTTATAAGAAATAACAAAGGTTTATTTTATATAAACGGTTAGGAGTATATTGTGGTTTATTTTTAACACAAGTTTTATACTGTTTTCATAGTAATATAGAAAGTAATTTCTATCAAAGCGTATATTGTAATAAAAAGTGGAACCAGCAATTTTATGTTGAACTTAGACAGTTCTGAATATTACAGTCAATCTCAACGCTAAAGCTTATGCATTACGCACTATTAATACTACACTGGTCGTGATATCTTTGTTTGTATATTAAATCTGTTTCTTAAAAATACAGTCAAATTAATTGCTGAAAGCTTTGAGGAAGAATAGGCTTTCCTATAGAACATTAATTTCCAGCTTTCGCGAATATTATAAAAGTACCCCATTCTGTTAAAATCTCAATAACTTTTTTGAAAAGATAAGTACTTTAGAAACTAAAGTCACTTCTAAGTTTACTTTTATAGCGAATCTAGAAGTGTTTTTTTAATGAAAATTTTGTTTTTATTGAATTGTGCTTATGCGAAAATAATTAGAATGGCTAATTAATTAAAGCATGCCGACCAGTGTCATGTCTGTAAACTTGTTGTGCGTACATGTTGATCCCCCTTTTTTCCCCATTTAATCATAACATGGTTGTGAAATAGGAGGGGTACGGGATAGGAGATGATCGGTACTCCCTGTCATATGACGGGTGCCGCAAGCTGCTATGGCACGAGGCTAAACCATCGCCGGTGTATGAAGTGGTTGCATGGAAGCCGGGCGATATCGTCGGCTGCCTAATCGATATGGAACGCGAGGAAGCGATATTCTCGCTCAACGGACGCCGCATTCGAACTTGCACAAACTTGTTCGAAACTTCGCGGTATGTAATATGCATTTTATAATTATTATTTTTTTGAGCTTTATACGGAAATGTCGAATTATCATAGTCCCAGTACTGAAATGAAATCACCTTAAGTCATGTTATACGTACTGGGTATGATTTTGACACTTCCCTATATGGACTTTTGCAAGCCAACTTTTTTTAGTTTTTTTTTATTTATTACATCAACATTCAACTAGATTGTGATTGATTTCAAATTGATATTGATCTCAAAATGTCATTCATATTCGATCTGTGAGAGTAATATAAGCAACGCATTAAATCGATCACAATTTTCATGGCCGACAGGAAGAGCTTTTTGTTTTTATCTTGTGTGGATCTGATCTGCTTTTTAAAAGACCAAAGCTGTATGAAATCGATAACGCCTTTGTCGTTCAGTTAGATGACACAAACTTGATAGAGAGACCTTAAAAATTTTCTTTAACCTTATAACCGTGTTCATTTCGCCAAGGTCGTATGCGACCGGGTACTTCATCTCGTTTCGCTCTTCAATTCCCATAGGCGGCTGAAGAGCTGACGAAATAGAATATTTGGTCGTGGATGTGCAACCTTGGCGAAATCGACGCGAGAGTTTTTTTGTCGGATTAATCCGACATTGGCGGTTAAAGGATTAAAAATGTCCACTTATTTATTCAAATGGTGCAGAGAATATGAGGCTATGACAAGCTCATTATCTCAGACACTATAAATTTTATGCCACGTTGTATGGCAATGCTTAATCTCTGACCGAGCTAAATACCAGCCCTTGAGTCACGCGAAGTGCATGGATTGATTTAGAATTATAAGTTCAAATAAAATTTATATTAAACCTATGTTATTTTTTTTTCGATTAATTTTATCGGTTTCTTTATATTTCCTGTACTATCGCAGTATAGAACTAGAACAATTTGCCTACTGCAGTCTTCCAAACTGATTAAAATTTAGGTATCTTCATGACTAGAGTGAATAAGGCTCATAATAAACTAGTGCGCCTCACCAACAACGATTTCATTACTGCTTACCATCAGGTGGGATCGCAGTCAAGCACTAGTTTATATTATTAAAAAAAAGCATTTATAACCGTGAAATATAACAGGTGCAATATTTTGTAAAATCATTACAAATTAGTACTTATTTAATACCTAGACTTAAGAATCTACACCCATACAAACAGCAAAAATGTTTTGTTATAGTTAATTATCATCTCATGACATATTTTTAATCAATTTTGATTTTATTTTGATTAAAATTTATTTTTTATTTAAACCTTTTTTTTAAATCTGGTATCTAATAACAAACCATTTAGTCTACAAAGCGCGCTGTTTGTTCGTTTGTAGAGCCAATCAAATTGATTTAAAACAACCCAGTAAGGGATTCTTCGCGGCGGCTTCGTTCATGGCATTCCAGCAGTGCCGGTTTAACTTCGGGGCTGACCCGTTCCGGTTCCCTCCCACCGACCGCGAGTTCAAGAACTTCAATGACAACGGACAACTGACCGAAGAAGAAAAAACGGTAAAAACTCTTTTTAATATAATAATAAACATACAATGCACTTTAGATTTTGTACGCTCTGCTTAGCGCTGAGAGTTGAAAATCCATTGCATGTAGTTTTCTTACTGAAAGAGTTATGAGTGTACATGTGGATGGAGAGGGTTTCTAAAGGAAAGATGAATGGGTTGTGTGAGAAGTGATATAAATGAAAAGGAAGTTAGTGGTAGAGTGACAAGTGACTGGACAGAATAGAAGAAAAAATAATGTGTTGCACCGACTCAAAATAAAACGGAACAAGGGTAGGAAAATGATGATGATGATGATTTGACACCATCAATGTTAAAGAAAACCCGTTGGATGCAAAGCAAACTTGAGCATTTCTAAAACTTGTTGCAATTTGAAGCGCCACATCGTACGATTTTTAGCGCGGTTGAGCGATTAGATTCCCGCACGGAACTAATATTCGTATGGCCTACAGATGGCTGTTCCATGTCTGGGTGTCTGGTGTATGGGAGTTTCTATGTTTGTGAACGCACCCACGGTACAGGTCGCGCGGTGAATTAAGATCGCTCGGTGAAAGTAGTGGGGGCAATCGGCGCATGTGTACAATTGCGCACAGAAATTCTTAGTATGTTAGGATTTTATTTTTAATTTCGTATGTTTGAACCTTAGTAACATAACTTATAATAACACTAGTTTTTGCTTGTAATTTATCTTGTGAGTAGGTAAATTCAGAAAAATTTATAATTTAAAAATTAAAAATAATAATATCGTGTTTCTTTCTTAATGTAACAATTCACGTCGTAAACCATTTTTCTGGCTTACCGTTTTAAAACTTTATTTTTATCCATTTTTTTTTACCACTACGTATTACTAATACGATAACACAAGCTGTACGCAACAGTATCCAATGAGACGCGTGAATGCAACGCAGGAATTGAAGAGCGACTGATCTACCAATGACGTGTCACACGCACGTCGCCAAATAGACCTTAGAATTGAATACTGCGCATGCCCCTTCCACTATTGCCGAGCGATCTTAATTCACCGCGCGACCTGTATAGGAGTAATTCCCAGTGTTGGACAATGTCATTTTTAACCGACTTCGAAAAGGAGGAGGGTCTATGTTCGGCTGAATGTATGTTTTTTTTATGTATGTTCACCGATTTCTTGGTCAATTGTGGACCGATTTTGAAAATTATTTTTTTGTTTGAAATGTTATGCTTCCAAGTTGGCCCCAATATTTCTATATTGTTATGATCTGATCATGAACTTCGAAGATATGGAACAGAACTCCTCATAGGATCACACCACAATTGTCTAATTAAATAAAATTGCTAGGTTTATACGTGTAGGCGATGACTGTCTGAAAGAAAAGGGGGGGGGGGGGGATGTATCAAACCGATCTGGTGATGAAGCCGGAAGTTAAATTAATGTAGTCTAACCGTGTTTGGGATTATTAGAATCGCTATGAGATGCTCTCTGGCTATAAGATATTTAAGTTTGGCTGAGGGGTGAGTTTTTATTTTTCACTTTTTAGTTATGGTACCACCACTAAAAAGAGAAAAATAAAAAATAAAATACAAAAAAAAGTTAAACCGACTTCAATGTAAAAAAACACTGAAAAGTACAAAATAACTTTAATATTGGAAGTCGGTGTTTCTGTAATTAAGAGATAGTTTTGTCTCTTCGTTGTTTAACACCGACCTCCGAAATTACATTAAAGTCGGTTTATTTTTATCTTAAGGTCTGATTTGTGCAACGTCAGTTTTTCTCTAAGTAATAAAATTCTTCCTCATAAGACCATCTCAGACACTAATCTGCATGTTCTCATATGATTTGACCATTACTTGTTTACTGTATGGACTTTAAAAGAGACTTTGACCCCTGAATTTGTTTCTGTGTTTCTTTTCCGGGTTCTAGTATCTAGTTTAAATTAATGAAAAATATTGACGTGTAAAATGTGTTATTTATAACCTATTTGAAAAATAAACATCATTTATGATTTAACTAAAATATTTGTAAAAAGTTTAAATTGTTTACAAAAGATAACTTCTACAAGCAGTATCTGAATAAAAAAATA
Source organism: Mythimna ferrago (assembly GCA_910589285.2). Classification (NCBI taxonomy): domain Eukaryota; kingdom Metazoa; phylum Arthropoda; class Insecta; order Lepidoptera; family Noctuidae; genus Mythimna; species Mythimna ferrago. The sequence goes on along the minus strand of OU342673.1, from coordinate 17,793,443 downwards.
TTGCGCGCGCGTCACCGCGTCCCATAGGGTGTTTTTTATGATAAGACACGAGGAAGAAATCGTGCCAAGAGTCATCATCAATTCTCTACGTTTAATATTCCTGATTATATATTTTGTTTGTAAATATGACTTCACAGGTGCTGCCGCGCCGCATAGTGTTGGAGACTTTGCGCGCCACCACTACTAAGGAGAATGCTTGCAGTATCTGCTGCGACAACGAGGCAACCTGCATAATCATCCCTTGCAACCACCGGTAAGAGAATAAATTAATTATCATCGTAGAACATAACTCACTACAGGCATCTACTTCTACCATGCTTCCCGGTCCTGTGCGTCTCATTCAAGTTTTCCACAACTTTATTGATACCGTCGATCCAACGCACATTGGGCTAAATAAATAAATTAAAATAAACCTCGAAATATAAAACTTAAATATTTAGCAAATATTTTCATTTTCAATGCTAGAAAAACGTTTAAACGAGAAATGGCCTTTCGCTATAGTTCGAGACGAGCCGCTGAATGCGGGAAGCACAGGATTAGAAAAGAATACATAATTTTTAATCACTATTTTGAAGGTATTTCGTGAGAACCATATAACTACAATCTTAGGTATAATCTGTACATTGATACTAATTTTTTCCGTTGTTTGATTGGCCAGACCGTATGACCGAAGGATTGTAATGAAGTAAGTTTTAATATTATAATGCCAATATACCAATAATATTGTTTAATAATATTGGCATTAATACTACACAAACATTTTAAAAATAATCAAAAAGTAAAAAAAGAAAACGGTAAGTTACATGTGTATAGTGTTGTTGTGAAATGCCCCCACATTTCACAACAACAGTATAAACATGTAACTCACCACCATGAGCTATGTGCTTATGCTCTTGGGATGATATGTGGGGGCATCTCATACTAAGGCTATAAACACATGACTCATTTTTAATCTTTGATAAAATAACAAGAAAAATCAATTGAATGAAATAAAAATCAAAATCAATTGAAAATATACTGTAAGCTACTCAGTGATAACGTTTTAAAAAAATTCAAAAAACAAAAAAAAAAGAATTAATTACACAAAAAATAAAATGTCTTTGGTATGAAATTCGGGAATTTGAAAATTATAAAGGAACTCAGAACATCGAAGACTAGAAACTGATTTCTGAATACATTGGAAAATTCATGATTTTAATTATTAATTATTGGATTAACCAGACTTTAACTTACTTTTAAAGAGTTGCTATTTCTTTATAATAAGGTGAGAATACAAAAAATACAAGTACAGAACAGTTTAGTAGCCTTTCAATTTTTAACGATTGAAAGTATTAGTAAGATTATTAATAGAGATCGGATATTCAGATGCATACAAAGTAATTATAAAATAAAATAGTTTCCATAGGTGCAACAATTTTTCTAAACTAGCTTCTATACCAGCAGCTTGATTCGCGGCAATATTGGTTGTGAAGTCGAAAGCCAGATAAATAGTAGCCTACGAGCAGTGGCGTGCCTGATGCCTTTACAGGGGGCAAGCCAAGGAATCTTGACCTAACTACTACTTACCTATTAAAAAAAATCTCGTGCTACCACGTGTCATCAGTGCAGTAATGCTGATTTTTCTGAATTGCTACATTAATTCATTAAACCCCAAGCGAATGCCGGCGTTCGCGCACCTATTGTCTTTCTATTGTATCTGTAATTTCCACGATTGAAAGGTACAAATATAATGTTATAAGTAATAAATAATGATAACAAAAGCTTCACCACAACAACTTTATCATCATACCAATAATCGTGAAATTTGATTAGATGAATAGAAAAAAAAATTGTATTCTAATTCAAATTGTCTATCATTATTTAAAAATGTTTTTATTACTTACACCAGCGTAAAAAGTTTGTGAACGTTTTAATTCTACCAACAGCTGATTTTCAATTGCAATCAAAGATAATTCGGAAAGCCGCTCTTGTTGTCGAGTGCCGGCCGGCCGGGATGGTCAGCCAATACTTTAAAACGATTAATTTGAACTTAATGAATATCTAATGTAAGGTTGAGTTGAGTGTGAAATAAAACAACCGAATCTAATGTTACTTTTTGACGCCAACGCCATCTAGTTATGAATGTGTCATTAATACATATTTTTTTTTGAAATCTTGGTGTTTCAAACACTTGTTCTTTATAATAATATATAATATTATTGGCAAATACTCACAATTGAAACAGCGGTAGCTTTTCGTTGTTCGCTTTTTTAAAACACACTTATCACTTAACTGTCGAGAAAGAGAACCAACTTTCTATTGGCGGTTTACCAAAAATAAAGAATGAAATAACAGCGTTCAAGTACTTTTGAGAATTTTCACGGCACTCGCGAAGTTATTTCAGTCATACCTGATGTATTCCAAGCATTGTTATTAACTTTTCTGAGAAATATTCAAAATAGTAAAGTTACAAGATTATATTTATCTTTAAAACTCAAACCCTACCTGGCCAATATCAATTCCACACATAATAATATCCACACACAACCACAAGTATAGTTTCCGAATTCATAAACTGTTAAATGACGGAAAACAAAAAAAACTATCAAAACAATTACGTACAACACGATAACCGATCAAAGCAAATTTGAACTGAGTACTTTTTAGTTCGTACAACTTTACGCGTCATAGAGGGCGCCTCGTATTATAATATGCGTAAAAATGTATGTCAAAAAAAACCATTCATAAATTTACCAAAGCCCAGCTTTTTTTTAGAACAAAATGTTCGACGAGCATTTGCACACAATAACAAATTACACCCACACACACTCAAAATTTGACGTTTTTATATCAAAAGTAGAGATAGAAGAAAAAGCCTCATAAAAGCCTTTGAGGAAGAAAAAGACAACAACACATTAGTGTTCATCTCTTTCTTTTGTTAAGTGTTAGAGTGAGATCGGAGAGATTTCGCTCAGAATGGCATCCTCGCTTCGCCCTGGTATCGTCTTATGAATGATTTTTGAATTCCGCACAACACAGTGGCAACTTAGCGTAACCGCGTAAGCGCGCGAAGTTTAAAGTTTAGATTTTTGTGATAATTAATTGATTGGTCGTGTTCTATGAATTAGGTGAGGTTTTGGTAGGGCAAGCCGGGCTTTTTGGCTTATATGGCGGGCACGCCACTGCCTACGAGTATGTCCTTCTTTAGCGTTCAAGCTTACTCTGTACCAAATTTCATAAAAATCAGTTCAGTTGTTTAACCGCATCCGTCTTTCACATTAAAATATTAGTGTTGATATGGTTAGTATAACCACTTTATTAACCTAAAATTAGGATATTTTTCCAAAAATTCTCGTTCTAGAATTCACTGGTAATCGTTGGGCTTTGTTCCCGGGAAATGAAGCTCGAGAATAGTCTCTTGCCGAGTTCGGTCGGATCGGAAATTATTCCATTTGAGGAAATGTATGTACTTAGTTAATAAAATAAGGACCCAACTATTTGATTTAGCTATAAATTCTTTTAGTTTTCCTAAGACTGAGTAGGCAGATCTAAATACTTTGCAGACCTAATTATACTGCCAAAAATATTTTTTATGAAACATATTTTTAACTAAGGTGATAACATTTTTCATTATTTGAAACGAAATGATTTGGAAAACAACACGTAAATGTGAATTTCTCAACAACCCGTGTAGACCCCGAGTAGATCTCTAGAATTCGGGAGGGTTCGAGTATTCTCGAGACCCGATAAATAGATATGCTCGAGAAATCATGAACCGTCGGTCTACCACACAAACGTACTATGGCGATTATTTCAGCCAGACTCTATCGAAAGCCTTCGAGACATCGAGAGAGAAGGCAAGCGCTTCCCCGTGCTTCTTGATAGCCTCACTCCAGATGTGGATGGCATACGCTAGGAGATCATCAGTTGACCGATTTCGGTGATATTGACGGTCAGTTAAAATGTCATTAGCTTCTAGATATGCCAGGAGCTCAGTTAGCTGGCTCAGCTCGACTACACTTCTTGGGCACGGGCTGTACGTTGCTGTAGCTTGCTTCCATTCAATCGGCACTTTTCCAGCCTCAAATGAAAGCCTAAATACATAGGTGTGTCAGGATCAGAGACAGTTCAGACGCACACATTCTTAAAACAAATGCTGGTATCCTCTATGGACCGCTAGCCTTGTTCACGTCAAGGTTACGCAGCACCATATGGACGTCGTTCTAATGAATGCGAATATCCGACATACTCGTCTCGTAACCTACAGGATAAGCAGGGGGCCGCGCGTGACTTACGTCGCTCGCCTTGTGCATACGAGCCTTCGCCCATGCCTGGTATGCCGCGTGCTTAAGCTCGTTAGCGCCATCACACTCCGCACTAAACCAAGGGAGAGCTGGCCAAATATTGTTATTAAGTCGGAAAATGGAATGTAGTACTTCATCCCCCGCCACAACACATCTGTCACAGCATCTGCGCACGACGATGGATCATTTGAAGAAAAGCGAGTAGGCTAATAAGGATAACATGCGAAGAAAGAACGCATGCTATCCCAATCTGTTGACCTGTATCGTCAAACCCGCCTGTTACCTCTGGGGCAGGGATCGGAGAGTAGACTGATACAGATTTCACCAGCCAGTGGTCAGAACTACCTAACGGGGATGATATCGACACTGAGTAACGGTCTGGATCTGTAGTCAGCAGAAGGTCCAAGCAATTGGCCTTGTGCTAATCAACAGCCGGCAACCTCGTAGCTCCCTGGACCAGCTGGTTGAGATTTAACGCTAGCGCAAGCATTCGCGTCTACCGACCAGCATGGTCTGTGTACTGGAATCGGAAGAACTACTGAACATTAAAATCCTCCATTAACACCAATTGTGCGCAAGCAGCACGATGGTTCATATCGTGATTTTTCTTCAGTTACCGGAGCAGCCACACATGAAAGTGGCTGGCAAATATTCGAGGGCTGCACTCCACCACCACTACCATGTTGAGACTAACAAGCCACACTTGCTTTTATTGACGGAGACCCAAATTAGATGTCCGGCACTTACGTTACACTTAATTTTCATGCTGCAGAAAATTATACTCCAATGAGTATCCCAGGTATGTAGTTTAGGTAAGCCGTAAGTGTCTGTGTGTACCTAATTCCGTAATGATGACGCGGTGAACGACGAATGTGGCATTATAAGTCAGCAGATTGGAATGAGATGCGGCACTTCTTTGCGTCTTATCTTTGGCAGCAGGTCTGCTTCTCTTCTGAAACTCATACGACGCCTCAGGTTTTACAAACTTTTTGTTTTATTTTTATTTTTTTTATCTGATATTTAATAAACTAGTGCTTGACTGCGATACCACCTGATGATAAGCATAGATGCAATCGTTGATGGTGAGGCGCACTAGTTTATTAAGACCCTATTCACTCTAGCCTTGAAGACACCCAAATTATAATCGGACGGGAAGACCGCAGCAGGCAAATTGTTCCAGTCCTTTGATGTACGCGGTATAAATGACGAAGCGAAACGCTTAGTCCGGACCGTAGGGGTTTCAACAACGTAAGGGATTTACCATTACGTCGGTTTGTCCCTTCACTCGCCATACGTCGGTTTGTCCCATGGTAGAAATGAGATTGCGGACTCAAGTCATGCAATTTCTGCGTACACTCGAAAATGCAACTTGTAGAAAACCGAAAGGCTGGCTACTCTACGCCTGTGCTCAAGGCTTTAAAGATTGGACTTAACCAAATCTAGATCACCAATAAGCCTCTTCGCACGCCTTTCCACCGAGTCCCAAGCTGCTAGGTGGCACTTTGCAGCACCAGCCCATATGTGGCGGCAGTACTCCACACACGATCGGATCGCATTGTATAACATTAAAAGCTGTCCCGGTGTGAAGTACCGCCGGTCCTTTGCAAGAACGTCTAGTTTCCTATCCTAGCAGCTACTTTGGCTTTGGACCCAATGAATTGCCCAAAATTGAGGTCGGAGGAAATTTCAACACCCAAGAGCTGAAGGCGGTCGGTACAATCCAATGATACATTCTGAAAAGTAGGAGCCGAGGCGAAAGGGCTCCTTTTTTTCGGTGAACAGACACGCCTGTGTTTTGCCGGCGTTGAATCCCACTAGGTTGGTTTCACCCCACTTGGAGACTGCTGAAGTGAGATATTCGTACGCTGTACCATAGCCTCTCGTTCGGACTGGATTGGCTCCTTACTAGCCCGAGCACTTGGTAGGTATCTCTCTACAACTGTGCCATCATCTGCATACCCATAGATAACGAGCATCAGCAGATTTTTAATATGCAACAGGAACAGGGTTGCAGAGAGAACTGACCCCTGAGGAACTCCGGCATTAGTCGACATGGGCTCTGATGAGCATTCATCGACAACGATTCGGAGAGACCGTTCTCTCAGAAAGTCTTTTACCCAGTTAATCAGACCAGGGGAAATGCCGTATGCTGGAAGCTTACTCAAGAGGCTAGCATGCCATACCCTTTTTGACAACTCCTTGAGGCGCGCGGGAACAGTGCGCGCCGTCGACGACTTGGGCTTGGTCCGGACAGTTACCGGACGGCCGGACGGTGAGCTACCCATTGCTCACCATCCGCAAGCCCGCGCCTACGTTGGCCGGAAATCGGGATCAAAATCCCGGAGGCGGCGGCGGCGATAACGCCGTTGCCTGATGCGTTCGGTCTCCTCCTTTGCGAGCATTACTGCTTCGCAGAAGTCGGCGACCGCCTGCCACTCCTCCTCGCTCCGGACCATGGCCTCAACCAAGGCCCGGCGCGAGAGGTCTCCGCCGCCGATCGCCCCCACGAGGGCACGGCGATGCTCCGCCCAAGCAGGGCACACCTCGACTGTGTGCTCCACCGTGTCCTCCGGGCGTTCCGCACAGTGGCGACACCCGGGCGTCACTTCGGCATGAATCGAGTGCAGGAAACTCCCAAACGAACCATGTCCGGTGAGTACCTGCGTCATGCGGAAGGTAAGGACGCCGTGAGGTCTTTCCAGCCACGCCTCAAAGAGGGGACTTACCGCCATGATTGTGGCGTGCCCAGCACTGGGTTGCGATAGTCGTTGACGCCATTTCACCATGAGATCCCGCCGGAGCTCTGTCCGCCATGCCGTGACCTGTCGCGGCAGCGGACTTTCACCCCGGCGTTGCATCTCCACGCACATATCGTGCATGTGTGCAAGACTGTTGCCTCCAGATCCCACGGTGTTAGGCCAGCCAGAAGGCTTGCCGCTTCGCGGGGGACCGTGCAGTATCCCCGCACCATCCTTATTGCCATGACCCTCTGGCAGGCGTTCAGTATGGCCGCCGGTTGCTTTTTCAGCGACGGCGCCCACACCGGCGCCCCGTAGAGGGCCATGGACCGAACGATCCCCGCGTAGAGCCTCCGGCAGGAGGCATCTGGACCCCCAAGGTTGGGCAGGAGCCGCTTGAGCGCAGCCCCAGCCCGGTTGAGTCTGGGACCCAGACGTCGGAAATGCTCCACGAAATTCCACCGGCTGTCGAGGACGAGTCCCAGGTATTTCATCGTCGACCCGACACCGATGTGAACTCCTCCTACCGTTAGTTGGGAATTCAATGGCGGCGCGTTCCGAGAGCGGCGACCGTAGAAACACATCGCCTCGGATTTGTGAAGCGCCACCTCGAGTCCCAACTCCTGGATCCTATCAACGACCATCGCAACCCCGCGTGTCGCTAGAGCAACCGCCGCCTGGTACGACTCTCCCTGCGCTAGAACCAGCGTGTCGTCTAGCATGCCATACCCTGTCGAAGGCCTTCGAGACGTCTAAGAAGACAGCAATTGCTTCCCCATTCTTCTCGAGGGCCTCGCCCCATAATTGCGTGGCATACACTAGTAGGTCCCCAGTAGACCGATTGCGACGAAACCCATACTGTCGGTCACTGAGGAGATCGTTACCTTCTAGGTATGCCATGAGGCGCGAGTTCAATACACGCTCCATAATCTTGCAGAGTATAGAGGTTACCGAAATCGGCCGATAGTTGGCAGGATCGGCACGACTGCCCTTTTTGGGCACGGGTTGCACGTTGGCAAGCTTCTAGGACTTGGGCACTATCCCAGTCCTAAATGAAGGGCGATACAGGAGACAACTCGGGCGCACATGCCTTGAGAACAATCGCTGGCATTCCATCTGGTCCACTAGCTTTATTCACGTGATCACGTCTATACGACACAGTGCTTTCAGAACCTCTTTGTTCTTTTTGCGAACCTCGGGCATCGTAATATCGCAATGACGCAGAGTCGGTGGAGTAGCACTGCCAGTGTCAAGACGAGAATTATGGGCGAAGAGAGATGCAAAGAGACTTGCTTTCTCTCTCGCCGTATGAGCCAGTGTCAGGTGTGTCAGGTTTAACCAGCGGAGGCAATGTGGGCCGACAGAAGTTGGCTTTCGACCGATTTGGCAAGGGACCAGAATGCTCTGCTACCTACCGGATGGCTGTGCAGAGAGCTTTGTGCCAAAATGGGCATTGCGGTCAAAGCGAGTCTTCTTTAGAGCCTTTTTGTAGGACTTGGCAGCACGGTGTAAGGCTCTCTTCTTTGAGCTCAAATCCGTAGATTTGCGGTGACGAGCGTCAACCCAGGTTAGAAACGCCGAATGCTTATGCTTTTCAGCTTGAACGCAATCAGCGTTGAACCATGGGTGAGCTGAAATTCCGATGGGTACGTCACTATAAGGAATGAAATACTCCATAGCTTGACGTATCGGACACAGCATCCGCACAGCTCGACGGATTTTCAGAAGAGAAGCAGACCTGCTGCCAAGGATAAGACGCAAAAAAGTGACGCATCTCATCCCAATCTGCTGACTTGTAAAGCCACACTCGTCGTTCACCACGAGAGTCGCAGTCAAGTGGGGACAAGGTCGATACAGACAGTGATCTGAAGTTCCAAGTGGTGAAGAAACTGTTACGATACATCTGTCCGGGTCGGTGGTCAGCAGAAGGTCAAGATGGCAGTATGAATTGCTACATCAGGCACCCTAATCGGTTGCTTCACCAGCTGGGAAAGGCCCATCGATACCGCAAAGTTTCGCGTTTCTCTCCCAGCGCAGGCGGTCTTCTGGTATGGGAAAAGCCAGTCTTGGTGACAGGCGTAAGTCCCCCAGAGCGACGAGCTGAGCATCAGGGTGCCGATGCAGAGCCTTTTCGGCGGCCTCACTGAGGTGGTCAAACATTCGAGTTGTCTCCTGATCACCGCTGTGCGATCGGTAGACACAAGCATAGACAATTTTGTCCATACCAGTGTCCACCAAAAGCCATAGCGTAGAAAGAGTGGTGTCCTCAAGGTGACGGAGACGCTGACAGCAGATGTCATTACGGACGTACACACAGACCCCGGCACACCGCAAGAAATTATGCTCCAATGAGTATCCCGGATAGTTGAGGCACACCGCATCTGACGGACATCTATATGCGTCTCCGTCAAGAAAAGCAAGTGTGGCTTGTCAGTTTCTAGATGGCGGTGGACCGCATCGAGATTGGGAGTGCAGTCCTTTATAATATTTGAGAGGTGCACTTTGAATGAGAGGACGTGCATCAGCTGTTGACACTTGCTTCTCTTTTTACTTTTCATTATATTTTTAAATTGGAGTGAATAGGAAAGGTGGAAGATGGCAGTGGAGCGAGGTGATGCGATGTTAAACCCGACAACACAACCAGTGTCTGCGTCAGTGGAGGGTTAATCTGGAGACTGGGGACGCCCGAACACCCCTATTTATTTTTACTTTCCTTGTATTCGTAATGAAAAGCACAGTGTTTACCTCGGGGTGAAAGTAACTTATTTCGTCCCGAGAAGGAGTTGGCGGCCGAGCGTAGCGAGGTCGCCAATTCTTCATTTTCCACTGAAGAAAACTTTCGAAGCTATGTATTTTAATTTTGATTTAGATGGCAACAAGCTATTTATCGCAAGCTCTTTGTATCTCAATCACAATATCCGGCGGCTTAGCGTCTAAAGAAATCTTCTCAATTCTTAAATCACACTAATCAATAAGTTTTAACTTTTGCACAAGAGTGCTAGCCATAATCTCCGGTCCGATGTATTGGGAAAAAGAAATAATTTTTCACGCGCTTAACCGTCGCAGGTTGAACCACTTCACAGTCATGATAGACCAGGGTAGAAGCCTTTAAAAATAATAAAAAGTGAAAAAAAATAATAGTAGGATGAAACCCATTAGAAAAGGAGGAGAATATTATAAAAATGAAAGGAAAAATAATTTACGGGCGATCTGAGGTCGGGAAGGGGATGGGGGTGAGTTTTTAAGGGTAAAAAACGGTTTTTCTCGATTTCCGGCAAAACTAAAAGTCCTATGGAAAAAAGTCAAATGGCAAAGTTGTAGGTTATAAAAAGATCTAAAACTTTCGTGTTTACACTTTTTTCACATAACCTCAAAATTTTTGTGAAAAATACAAAAAACCAAGTTTTTGGTTTTTTATTTTTATCTTTTTAAAAAATAAAAATTTTTTCACGAAATTTGGTGAAAACTTACCTTTTTATGTCCCAAATAAGCTGTAATTTATTTGATTAGAAATATTTATTTTTTCACCTTATTTTGAATTAATATCGAAAAAGCACCCTAATTTTCAATCGAAAAATCACCCGTCAAAATATCAGCTTTTTTCAAAAAGTTGGTATATTTTCTGTTCGTTGAAATCTCTACTTTCCGATGGTGAAAAAAATATATATGTTACCATAGTAAATCTTCTCAGAAAATGCAAAAAATCGAAAAAAACTCGAATTCGAAAAATTTTTTTCAATTATTATATACAATTTTGAGCTATTTATTAAAATTTATACTTTAATTACTCGAAAAACGTAAGATTACATATTACATTGATAAAAAAAAAAATTGCAAATCAAAATATTAATACTACTATAATTAACAAACAAATAAGTTAATAAAATTAATATTCCATAAGACATCTACAATATTTGGAGAAAGTAGTCGAATCTTCTTTAAATTATATGCGTAGATGCCTATTTATAACTATTTTTAGATAACTTATATACCTGAGTGACCTACGAAAAATTTTAGCCCATCAAAAGGTATTTCATAGAGAAGTGGGGAAGGGGCTAGGCGGGTCTGGGTCTTACTACGTACATACCTACTATTTCTTAGCAGCTGTAACAACCGTTAGCCTAACCAGTACCTATTCGAAATACAGTACAGTATACAACATCGTTTATAAAAATACACGTGCATGCTGAGTTTCTTTAATATAATTGTGACAAGTTTACTTAAAAAAAAACTAACAAGATTAAAAAATAATAATCTACTTTATTTTGCACAAACAAATTTAGTTACTCCCATGAAAAAAAATATTCAAAATACATAAAAAATATATTAAAAATCTATAATAAATATATATAAAATATTTATCGTAAATATATTTTTAATAACTAACTTTTGGCCGATTTGCATATATATTTTATACATTTCAAATATATTTTAGATACATTCAAAATATATCTTAAAAGACAGAAAAAACATAGCTAAGAATATAAAATATATATATATATATATATATATTTATTATACATTTTTAATATATTTTTTATGTATTTTGAATATTTTTTTTTCATGGGAGTAACTAAATTTGTTTGTGCAAAATAAAGGAGATTATTATTTTTTAATCTTATTAGTTTTTTTTAAGTAAACTTGTCACAATTATATTAAAGAAACTCAGCATGCACGTGTATTTTTATAAACGATGTTGTATACTGTACTGTATTTCGAATAGGTACTGGCTAGGCTAACGGTTGTTACAGCTGCTAAGAAATAGTAGGTATGTACGTAGTAAGACCCAGACCCGCCTAGCCCCTTCCCCACTTCTCTATGAAATACCTTTTGATGGGCTAAAATTTTTCGTAGGTCACTCAGGTATATAAGTTATCTAAAAATAGTTATAAATAGGCATCTACGCATATAATTTAAAGAAGATTCGACTACTTTCTCCAAATATTGTAGATGTCTTTTTGAATATTAATTTTATTAACTTATTTGTTTGTTAATTATAGTAGTATATTTTGATTTGCAATTTTTTTTTTTTATCAATGTAATATGTAATCTTACGTTTTTCGAGTAATTAAAGTGTAAATTTTAATAAATAGCTCAAAATTGTATATAATAATTGAAAAAAAAAATTCGAATTCGAGTTTTTTTCGATTTTTTGCATTTTCTGAGAAGATTTACTATGGTAACACATATATTTTTTTTCACCATCGGAAAGTAGAGATTTCAACGAACAGAAAATATACCAACTTTTTGAAAAAAGCTGATATTTTGACGGGTGATTTTTCGATTGAAAATTAGGGTGCTTTTTCGATATTAATTCAAAATAAGGTGAAAAAATAAATATTTCTAATCAAATAAATTACAGCTTATTTGGGACATAAAAAGGTAAGTTTTCACCAAATTTCGTGAAAAAATTTTTATTTTTTAAAAAGATAAAAATAAAAAACCAAAAACTTGGTTTTTTGAATTTTTCACATAAATTTTGAGGTTATGTGAAAAAAGTGTGAACACAAAAGTTTTAGATCTTTTTATTACCTACAACTTTGCCGTTTGACTTTTTTTAATTGGACTTTTAGTTTTGCCGGAAATCGAGAAAAACCGTTTTTTACCCTTAAAAGCTCACCCCCATCCCCTTCCCGACCTCAGATCGCCCGTAAATTATTTTTCCTTTCATTTTTATAATATTCTCCTCCTTTTCTAATGGGTTTCATTCTACTATTATTTTTTTTGGTTTTAAAAATTATCGACCCTGGTCTATGAAGCCTCTATACGCCCTAATAATAAAATAATAAATTAAAATATTTTTGAATATAAAACACAGATAAATGTTGTTGGGTTTTTAATTGATTGGTAAAAGTAAATTATTGTTTAAAATTATAATCGTGTTGGTTTTTATTATTCTGTTTATATTAAAAAAGTGCTCCTTTTCGCTGTTTAAAAAAAAAGTCACCGCTGTATAGAGAGACTAACGATTTTTTAAATGACAATATTTTGCAAATTGGTCAAAAATAACAGTTGTTTATTGCGTTTCACTTATGAATTCCCTTTGCCGTAATGTTGGGATTACGGAAAAACAGTGTTGCTATATTTATTACTATGAAATTACTTAATATTAGGGAGATTAACTGGTATTTCGTTACTTTTAACAATTGCCTTATAAAGCTGAAATTTAGTACCAATATGTATATCAATCACGCCGACCAAGTGGTTAAATAAAAGTGGAAAAAAAATTATTAGGGTAAAGTTGGGAGTGATTTTTTTTTTTCATTTCTACCCTAACCTGTGATATATTGTTGGATAGGTATTTAAAAATGAATAGGGGTTTACTGAAGTCATGTTTTGATAATGTTAATATTTTCGGAAATAGTTGCAGCAAAAGTAAAAAAAAAAATGTGTGCCCCCTAACTTTTGAACCATAAGTTTAGAAAATATGAAAAAAAAATTCAAAAGTAGAAATTGTATAAAGACTTTCTAAGAAAATTATTTTGAACTTGATGGGTTGAATAGTTTTTGAAAAGTTGTACAAAATAATTTCTGAACTAAGTTTTTAATTTAACCGTATAGGCTTTCAAATAAAAAAAATAACTATTAAAATAGGTCCATGTAATCCAAAATTACCACCGAAAACTCAATTCCCCGAGAGATGGCGCTGTACTTTGGGCTAATTCGCGTTGTTAAGATTTTTCCTGTGTTGATGGGGTCGGGACGGGTATGAGCTATTATATCGTCGAATTGTTCGGTTGGTCTCTCGTTGGCATTGGTGGTATTTGTTCTTGCTCGTTGTCGGTCGTTCATTGTTGTAACTCTTAAGTGGGGACACTTATTGTGACGGACGGGAAACTACGGAACCCTACACTGAGCGTGGCCCGACACGCTTTTGGCTGGTTTTTTTTTTTATTATTTTAAATAGCTAAGACCAATTTAATCAAAGTGTAGTCTATGAGTTCGATTTTTTAATACCGGAAATAATAATATTAATCCTTTAAGAAAAGTAAGACTAAGTTACGATTGTATTTTTTATAGTGGAGTCTAATACGAATTTATTAGTAAATAAATTATTGATATATTTTTATCATCAACTTAGTTGGTCGACCAACACCGGTACGAATAATGTATCCACTATTCGGCATTGCATTGCACCCTCGGAAATTCACAGTGCTGTGGGTAGCCACATAGAAAGGACGAAACAACAGAGCGACCTTGCCATCGAATGCACAATCACAACTCGGTGCCCCAGAGACAAACCTTTAGGTTTGAATTCTATTTATTTTATGAGGTAGACATTTGCATCTTTCAAATTGCCCTCAGGAAATACAAAAGCTAACCATAATAAGTTGCAAAAAGACTATTTTTACGAATAATTTTCGATCTTTTCGTCAATATCGTTTGCAACCCCTCACTGAAATGAAATGGAATCACAGAACAGGTTAGTGTCTGAGTCAGTCTTTTGAGGAAATCACCACATAGATTGAAGTGTACGATCAAAGACACTTCCGCCGGACCACCGCTAAGTTAATTTTTGCTTGCACTCGAAACGAAAACTTCTAAGAATTTGTTTTCGAATTTTTTTCGAAGGTGAAAAATTATCCAATGACTTCTGCCGTTCTAGGAAAAAGCGGGAAACCGAATATGAAACGTTTAAGTTGTCTATAAGTACCTAGAACCACAACAGAATATATTTTTAAAATATTCACAAAAATCTACCAACAGGTTTTTGAGCAACCTTTAATAATTTTAAAGTACACTTAACTGATCAAAAATACATCTGACCAATGTTTTACAGTTAAGGTTAATGCTCCACGTCCTTCTTCCATGTCTTTCCGCACTAGGGATAAGCGAGAGGGCGTGTCAGACTTTTACTGACTATCCTTCAGCTGCCCTTTGCGTTTTAGGACCTCGGTTTCCCTATCAAAACTTCCCCGGGGCCCCCATTCCCCGTTGGTCCTTATTGAATGCCTATTTAATAAAAAAAGCCATTCAATAAGGTTAGCGGAACTGAAAGGGAAACCGTGGTTCTAGAACGCAAAAAGCATCCGAAGTATAGTAAGTAGCTTTATTTATGTTACCATTGCACATGCTTAAGTTTTCTCGCTAAGGCCAGGTTCTACTAATTTTTACCCTTATGAACCTCTGGAAATCCACAAATATAAAAGAAACCACCATGAAAAAATATTTTATTAAAACTAATCATATGACCAACCGCTATCAAAACATGATATAAATTAGTTGGCTCGATAAAAAGAAATCAAAACTCAGAGCCTAACTTACGATTTCAAACGTGTCACTAATTTACGAGATTACGCCATGGAAATATTTGAAAGTTACATAAAACAATAACGCATGTTTTTTAAAAAAGGTCTGGCAAAAACAAAAATCTTGAAGAGTTACTATGTTTTTTTTTTTAATAAAGTCGCTGTTATGTGGCCGCGAAAAAGACCCGGGCAAAAACCCCTACAAAATACTCTGTACTAGGGTTGTAACGGAGGCAATCTTAGCGGAGGCGGAGGTGCAATTGGATGTGGACAAAATTGAAATTTGTAGTTTATAGTGGTCAAAAATCTTTATTTTAAATACATGCATTCATAGTACACTTAAATAAACATAGATACACTAGATTAAATTTTGCGGAAACGGAGGCGGATGCGAAGATACGATTTCTTGCGGAACTTCCGCAGTAACGGAAGAGGAACGGCGCATTTACCGTTTACTTCACCTCTCTGAAGTCGCAGTACGTCAATAAGAAGATCCAGAGAGTCGTCCAATTCCTCAGTAGTGCAGTTTCCTGATTAATGCCTCATTGACCGAGCGATATGCATCCGAGTCCGATTATTCGATTTCTAATTATTAATCATACTATTATATTATCTTATAGACACTTTTCTTCGACATTGAGCGTAATTATGAAGATTCAAAACTTTACTTAAGTTTTTTGGTTCTCACAGAATACTTTTAAAATATGTGTTTAAAAAAAACGTGTTTCTTTACATAACATTCAGTTTCGTATACAACTTCATATTCATGACTTTTTCAATGAAGCTAACCATTCAGAAATCAACTTATTCATACTTAGCATATACTTACTAGGACTTATTTATCGGCTTATTTTCTTTAGAATGAATAGATAATGGTATGTCTGTTTGTATGTGTATTTTATCTTACTAGGACTTATTTATCGGCTTATTTTCTTTAGAATGAATAGATAATGGTATGTCTGTTTGTATGTGTATTTTATTATGTGTTTAGCAGTTATGAATGCAATTAATTGTATAGTTTTTACGTTATTTTCCTATTGTTATTTTACATTTGGGTTTGTCTTTTAACCCAAAGGTTGACTGATAGTTTAGATAAAGTAAAGTATAGTATATAAATATATATTTAACTAAAAAAAACTTTATTAACAAAAACTTTATCTGTTTTTGTTAATAAAGTTTGTAAGTGTTTTGTTTGTAAAAGATGAAAATTTCACTAATAGAAAGCAATCCTACTCTCCGATTGTGGCACTCAGAGAGTAGAGCTGCTTTTTTTTAATGATACAAAAAAACTAGTGCTTAACTGCGATCCCACCTGATGGTAAGCAGTGATGCAATCGTTGATGGTGAACAACACATCCTTATATTGAGTTCTAGCATGATATATGCATAAAAAACGTTATTTTTATTTTATGTGAAACCTGAATATAGTTTGTTCAGAAAAGGTTGTTTTGCGCTTGCAAAACAACCCCTTAGTCGGCTGGATGCCCCGGTGACTATATTTTTGCTGACATAACAGGCTTATAACTTTGTGATTTTTCACGATACAGTTATGAATTTACATAAAAATAATAGACACGTGTTTCGGGTTTCGCATAAGTATACTAAAACGTATATGGATTTGTTTAAGTGTCTATAAATAATATTCACAACAAGTAGACAAAACAGACATTTGAATGTATTGTAGGTTACGTTGTTGTTGTTGAGTATGATTGTGGTCTATGTTGTTTGGTGTGTATAAAGAATTATAAATAAACTTATTATCATCAAAACCCTTTCGAATTTCCAGAGGTTTCTGCTCACTGTGCGTCTCTCAGCTGAAGGAGTGCCCGATGTGCCGCGCGCTCATCGTGCAGGTCAAGTTGGAAAACACGTGACCGGCGAGGCGTCTCTCGCCGATTGACGAGCGGGTCAGCGACGTGACTTTCCTGGTAAACTGGCAGAATCTCTCTCAACTCACGTCGACTGTGAACATAGCTCTCTTAGCCGTGTTATTTTGGTGTTCGTAGGTGAATCTTGTGCACAGACAGATTTGTTCAGATATGTCTATCAAGCTCTAAACAGACTGGCTGCATTTGAACTTCTTTGCAACTGGCCTGCACTTTTGCATTGACCTTAGCATTGTTGTTGCGATGTTGGCCATGTAGGGATGACCCAGTAGTGACAAAATCGGTTAGATATAATAGAATGCACAAATACACGCCGGTTGGCAGTTTTAATACAGTTAGGTCAACTGCGCAAAAAACCCATTCTGCTATCGTTGCAATTGGCACACTGTGCCAATGTACCGCGTCAGTTTAGAGCCGTATCGGTACTCCATCAGTACTTATCATTTATCCACGATTTTTACAATAAAACAAAAGAGTAAAAGACAAACCAGCTACCTGCACTCTACATTTCAACACGCAAAATTTGAACCTTTTCGCAAATGGCATATTTTTAAAAGAGCAGTGTTTGCCGAGTGGTAATGGCCCCGACTTACGAGTTGTAGGTCGCGGGTTCAAACCCAGCCAGGCGCATTACTTTGTGTAATTTATTTCATCACCACTGCTCTCAAACGGTGAAGGAAAACATCGTGAGGAAACCGGCATGTCCTAGAACCACAAATTCGAAGACATAATGTGACATTCACCAACCCGCACTAGGCCCGCGTGGTGCATTACGGCCCAATGCCTCTTCTAGAAAGGAGGTCTGAGTCCCAACAGTTTGAATATTACAAAAGTCTGATGACGATAATGACATAACAATATCTTAAAAAATACACCTTATTTTTGAATTCAGCTTTTTTAGGAATCCGTACCTCAAAAGGAAAAACGGAACCCTTAAAGGATCACTTTTTGTCTGTCTGTCAAAACCCTTTATCTCGGGAACGCGTGGAGATATCGAGTTGAAATTTAAACCATATACCGTAGACCGAGTATATTCATAATTGAATCAATAAATTATAACAATGAATACTAGAAAATACTACGGGCAGCGTTTTTCCATTTTAATCGCCATTTATTCGTTCATACATCAATAGCCTGTACAATATTTCCATAAATTGATTGGCATTTTAGGATATAAACAAACGCTAATTATAAATATTATTTATTGAGACTTTACTTAAATAATGACAAGACCTTTTTTCTATTAATCCCTTTAAGTATTTGTACTAATTAATAATAGCAAAATTAAAAATTTAAAAAAACCCCGACGCATTGAATCTATAAAAATTCAAAGAACTGGTTAAGATAAGTGTAATGAGCCCAAACTCAACGTGTTTACTAGTCGGCATTTCAGGGTCCCATTAGCCACCTCTCAGTTCTAGCATCAGGTTCTCGTCATCATGAAACATGTTCAGAACTGGTTAAGACGAACCTTATGAGCCTAAATTCGACGGGTTTACAAGTAGGCATTCCAAGGTTTCTTTAGCCACTTTCCAGTTCTAGCATCAGGTTCTCGACGTCATGAGAAACGAACACAACTATTTTAAGATAAATCTTAATGAGCCAAAACTGGATGGGTTTATTAATAGGCATTCCCTGGTAACGTCTCTTATCTCCGACCTCCATCATCAGACCAGCTTGGTAGCGTTGGCAAAGGTACATGACTATTTCAAACATTAGGTCACATTTAGATGTGTGTATTAATAATGTAAATATCCATTAAGTGTTTAAGATCCCTGCCACAGCCAAAAATCGAGCTGCTCAAAAATCTCGATAATGTCAGCTTTCAAATAAAATAAAACCGCATCAAAATCGGGTCATTCGCTTAGGAGCTTCGATGCCACGGACAGACAGACAAACACATACACACACACACACACACACACCATGACAGACACACAGACACCTCTAAATAATCTATATATATAAAAATCAATGCCACTTTTCGTTGTAATTTACTAACTCAACTTAACTCAAGAACTCAAGACACTACACTTTAACTCAAGAACGGGCTCACCTATCCAAACCAAATGTTTAGGCTTTGTTCGGACTATTTAGTAGATGGTTTATGTGAAGTTTGGTAGGATAGAGTAGGGTAGAGTAGTGTAGGGTATTGGGTTGAGTAGTGTGTGTATTGTAGAGTAGGACATGGTAGGGTAGAGTAGGATAGAGTAGGGTCGAGAAGGGTAGAGTAGGGTATAGTAGAGTGGAGTATGGAAGAGCGGGAGAGAAGCCGCGCGGGCAAAAGCTAGTGGTGTATAAAAAGCTGTGATAGTGTGTCCAATATTGGTGATACATTTACATTTCTCCTTTTCCAGGAGTCGCCAACCCCGCCGTTCAACAGGCGCAATCGTCAGCCGAGATCCCCGACCATATCAACGTCATCCTCTTCATCAAGCTCGATGCTGAACCCTTTTAACGAGTACCCTGATTTCCCGAAGGATGACCCGAAAGATTTTATGTTTTACGTAAGATACTGTTTAGCCTAACTCTGGCTGTTGTGTCTGGCTGATCTGTGTTGAATTCCTCGCATTGCATCGAGTACCTAGCGTGTATTGAGGCTGATTTATTTTAAGGTGACCAATTTGTTAGGCGACCATTACATGGTCATGCAAGCGCATCAATTCCATCAATCATGAATTATGGTTTTCGTCAATCAGTACTAAAAAACGTCAATCATCGCATTAGAGGGTAGGTTTTTTGTCAATCAAAGCTTTGACTGTGGCAAAAGCAAAACCTACCGTGTAATGTTCGCCTTAGTAGTTTTAAAACGACGCCTCCGGATATTCAGTCCGTGCATCATTGGGACGCCATGCTGCCAGTTCACGCAACCATGAAAATGAGGTGGCATGTAGCCAACCATAATTTTTTGGCGTTATGACTTTACTACGCCGCCATGGCGTCCCAGTAAGACACGGTCCTTATAGTTATCAGGAGCGTGTCCGACGATAGTAAGTACGTTAAAATATAATTCGATTTAATTTCTATAGGACCCCCTTTACATGGTGTCTTTATCACAATCCATCTACTTCAGGACTTATTTGTTCCATTTTTCTAATCCTGTATACCAAAACAATATTCATATGTTAAGGAACGGTACTTGAGAAGAAAAATACTTTTATAAATAGATATCTGAAAATACGTTCCTATTTTGGAGATGTGTTGCAAACTACGTATCCTTCACTCGCACTCAATCTTCCGTCCATTCAAGTCTAACTTTCCCACACTGTATGAGTGTCAAAAGGTGCACCATTAAAATAAAGAATTCATAAGTTTTTGAGACCATTGCAAAAGAAATCTCTTCTGTTAATCTTTTCTCATATAAACTCATATTAAATACCTCAACACTATAATTATACTACTGTAATCAGGTTAATTTTGCATGTACGTTGGAGTAATGGTTAAAAGAACTCATCTGATTAAAGAAAATGTTTCACTGATAGGCTAGTTGTTATTTCGAAATATAATCCGAAGTTCGAAGTGCTTATAACTAGCACTTCGAACTTTGCAAAGAAACTTATATGGCGCCTCCACTAAGTTATGTACTCGATGCATGTACACGGAAGTTTTGATAGTATCGCAAACTAAATGCTTTGTAGAACTTATATGTTAAACAAATAACCACTAAAAATTGGGCATAACACAAAAAGATTCAATTTATTCATTGATTCATTTATAATGTGCAACTTACTATCCTAAATCACATATAACCAAAATTGTATCTTTTTGCTTCACGTCATCAAACAATTTTTTAAGTAAACCGATATTACATAATATTTCGATGGCTGCCCGAAAACCGTCGTGGTTTCGAGGTACAGTCAAACCTGAGAAAGTGAGAAAATTCTATTAATGAGAGTATTTGCCAGGTCCTGTCACTTTGCCCTCTTAAAACCTCCATAAGTGAGAAACATAAACCTGTATAAGTGACACTAATTTTTCACGTGTGAACCTCTGTGAGATTGCTACTTGCTTGTATCTCTATATGCGACAGTTAAACCTATTTAACTAAAACTTGCCATATATGACTCATTCTTAAATTTCGAGGAACTTTTAATATATTCGAATTACCAAATATGCGTCTGTTATTGTTTTCTATAGATAAAGGAACTTTGTATTCGAACGGCCAAATGTGTGTACCGACTTATTAAATTGTTAGGCTAACTACAGTCGGTTCATAAACAAGAAATGCGAAGAAAGTTCATGTACGTACTTTCTCATAATGTCTAAAAGAAAACTCAATGTGTTGTGTTTAAGTGATAAACTATAAATTGTGAATGCTATTGAATCAACAAACATGAAGCCATTTTAGCTAAAGAAGCGGAGAAAATTTCGAAATCTAGAAGCTTTAAAGGCATCGGGCTCGCTTCACAAGGTTTTTTCAATATGTGGCGGTTGATAAATTAATGTTCAGCTATTATTTTAATATATTTCCAATTACACACTTGTTAGCCGAATTTTATAGACCTGTATAAGTGAGATAGACGCCTCGTGCACCTCTGTAAGCTAGAAACTCGGGTTAGTGAGAAACCTCTATAAGAGAAATAGAGATTGCGGTCCCTTGAGCTCACACTTTACCAGGTTTGACTATTACTAAGCATATGTATATTACTAAGCACGGTCGTTTTGTATATTACTAAACACGGTCGTTTTTAAGACCGTTCAAATGTCAGTTTATCGATGTCTATAAACACTTTATTCTGTTTTTTTTTCTGCTTGTAAATAATTATTGTATATATTGTTTAAAATTTATTTTAGACTAGTATTAAAAATATTTTTAATGTCAGTCTGTGTGCATTCATTAATTCCCTTCTTCATTTTTCTAGATGGTGTTTGTATATGTTTTTTCTAAAGCTGTTTTAGCGATATTTGGAAAGATTACTGTAACGTGGCATGTACGGTGAAACACTCACGTTCATTAGCAACTGTGTTCAATTTAATATAATTAAACCAAAAGGAAAATTTGCTATTTTGTGATAAAACTTTCGTGGCTCAGGAATAAAGCAGCTTTCTATCGGTGAAATAATTTCACAACATAAAAACAATTTATTTTTATCTATATAATAGTGTAGATGGACAGATTTGTTTTCTTTTCACTTGTAAATCATCCAATGACTTCTCCCGCTCTAAGGCGGAGGCGGAAACAGATTAAAGATTTTAAAAAGTATCATATGTCCGTCTCCTGGTTCTAAGCCAACTCCTCACTAATTTACAGCCAAGATATGACGTAAACTGAGATAAGATAGGCATACACTCAGATAGTATTCTCAATATATTAGATTGCAATAAAATGAAAGAAATAACTGAAGTTTGTTATTTTTAATCACTTTTGCTCAAAAACTGTTTACACCCTTGCAGGTCACAGTACAACGTTACATACAGTTCTCTTTCCAGCCCTTTTCTCAATTATAATATTTTATTAAGTCAATGTATTACCTGTGCTCAGATTTCTAAGTCATAGATATTGCTGTTTTGACTCTATCGCTAAGATTACAGTCGGTGACAAAAGTAGATGAGCAAGTACAAAGTTATATAAATTGTCAACACTTAAACATCACAAGCCTCTGAAGACCTTTAGCCACACGGTTATAGTCCAGCCACTTTAGGGATTGAAAGATAGAAGCTGAAAATTTGTACTAACCTTTTTTTTGACATGCTAAATGTTACCTCAAAAGTCGCAAAAATATTCTATAAATCGTATTTGCACTTACTACAAAAATTATAGAGCATTATTTTTTTACAATTTCTACGCTCTGCCATGAGTGTTTATTTTGATTCATGAATGCCATTTTAAAGTAGGTACCGGTTTTAAAACCCAAAATTATCGGTTAAATATCGACTGTTTTGGAGTTTTGGATACTTTTGGATGCACGGTTACTCAGTTTTTCCACTTTCTTTTGATATGTATCGATATTTCAAACTGGACTATATATAACGATGGAAAAAAAAAGTCCGTATAAGTCATTTATTTATTATTTAACTTTATTCAATATTTCTTATAAAACAAATAAAAAATATTTTAAATAAAATATAACAAAACAGTAACCAATTGGTTTCGGGAATACTTTCCAATCCATGTTCAAGAAGGAAAAATTTTATGAAAGTTTACCAAATTTTGTGACATTGTGACTACCTGTTACTTTTGTTTCCATGTACGATCACCATTGACTTTTGTCATTGACTCCTAATTATATGTTCTGTGTCCTGATGTATGATACTCTGTAATGTAGGTGGTTCGATGGTGGCTAGATATTACGGATGTCGAACGGCATTAACGTGGAACACGAGATGACTGATTTATTTTTATTTATTTTGAATCTACAGTCTGATTTTGAGAGGACTTTTCGTTACGTTTACTAGCCTATATTTAGGGTTAACTCAAGACTGTAATTATCGATATTGTACGCATTTAAAACCTACTACCGTTTACGTTTCAATGTTTATATCTGAGATTTTGAAACTGCATAAATAAGTTAAACGAGCGCACCCAATCTTAATTTAAGACATTATTAGTTTATCACCATTAACTCATTTAAGCGTAATATTTTCCTACCATGACCCCACTGTTCTTTTGCAGTGTAAATGTATACATTGATGTCGCCGTACAAAGCACAGTAGAATCTAAGCTTTTTTCACGCATATGTTTGCATGTGAGTGTTTCTAAACTGTTTGATATTAAATAATAAATTAATGTTTAGGTTCTGAAAAACTCTAACAAAGATAACATTCCGTGAAACAACACGCTGATCAACCCCTGATCAACCGCTGATATTTAATTTAATCTTATAATACATGTGTAGTACTTGTTATTGTATAATTTATTTCATGTTTAGATGTTTAGAAACTCAGTCTAAGGGTCTATAGTTCATCGCTTCCATTTCATGTACTGGAAAAAATAATACATTTATTCTAATGTCAAATACATTCCTCTAATATTAATGTTGTACTAAAAGTACATAAAATTGGTAGTGAGAACTTCTTAGCTTTAAGTACGTCTCGGGCGTCTCAAACGCCCTGTAACATAAGACCACGTTTGTATCTTATAATGAAACATTTTTTTTTCATGCTTTACTCTGCTTCCAACTTGTATTAGAGTAAACCATGGAAACAATGACTTGAAATACTTATACACACGTAGATATTGGCGGGTTTCTAAATTGAGTATTTTAAACTATCTGCTGAATGCCAAAGTTTGAAGAGTTTTCTGGCTAAAGTAAAATTTGAGAAATATTCAACTTCAAATGTTAATTGGCGGTATTTCTTCAAATTGAGAGTACATTCATTATGCGTACAGCTAAGGAATGGAATTCCCTGCCAGAGTCTGTGTTTCCTGATAGCTATAACCTAGGGGTTTTAAGTCAAGAGTGAATAGATTGCTTTTAGGCAAGCGTGTTCCATCGTCGGCCACATCATCGCTTACCATCAGGTGAGATTGTGGTCAAAGGCGAGCCTATCCATTATAAAAAAAAAAAAATTGAATCAAGATGAAGCCTTTCATAGTTTTAAAAATGAGACTATCGAGAGACTGTGAAATTACTGTTGTAACGATATGATCGAATAAGAAAAACGTGATTTAAAATATCTTTAGAATGTAAGTAAAACTTTGAACGGCCTATCGACAACATGGAATAATTCCTACATCACGGCTATGATTTGTAGATTAATATCTTTTTGCCGACAATCACTTGGTTTCATTAAAGGAAGCTAAGCAAGTGGGACGTTCTTCTTTTCTATCGACAATCGATCAGTACAATAAAATGGCAAAAGGCGGAGGTTTATTTCGTTCACTCCGTCACGCAAATTAAAAGAAAAAAGTAAAATAATATTATCCAAGTTAAAGTCCGTTAATGTATGTTTTACTATTACTTACCCTAAAAATTTAGATTATAATGAAACTTAAAAATATCAAGCGTAAATACGATATGTAATCATTTTTCAAGGGGTCAAGAGAAAAAATGTATAACTAAAGAGAACGTCTCAAGTGTTTTTTAAATTTCAATATAATGAAGTAGCTATGTGTTTTGGGTGTAAACAAATTTTAATTAACTTTTAAACAATTGTCCTCGTATGCCGATATGTTAAGCCGAATAGTAAAATAAAATGTATGTATAACTTCACAATATAAGAACAGTCAAAGAAAGATAAGGTCGAGCGCATCTTATATACAATACATTTATCAAGTAGCTTTTTATCGAAGTCTTCATTTGTAATTAAAAGAAAATCAACAATACCTTATTTATCCGATCTATAAACAACCCATAAAGAAAACAATGTCAGTGACGATAAAAACATTGTATATGTGATGTAAATTTTCCTTTCACTCGGAGTTATTAAAATATTTAAAAGGCAATGAGAGAACTAAATATCTCCTAAATATAATTACCATTAGGTACTGTACCTAAGCTTCAATAATAAAAAAACTTGCTTCGTGCCAAAATTTAAAATTAGGGTTGATTAAAGAAGTGTCTTATAGGTAAAGGGTATGATTCTATTAATTATAATCTTAGAATGGCGATGTGGAAAGCGTAGGAAGTTTGAAAATCATTACTTACTCTGGCGTAATATAGTTCTACCTAAAGGTCAAAACGTGATTTAGAAATGAAATTTGCGACCATAAGTATGGTGCTTAAGTGTAATTTTTATGTATTTTATTTCCAACATAGAGTTGCTGTATCGATCGATTACCGTCGTAGGTACGTAACATAGTTTGGCAATCCTTGTTCAAGTTACTGTTTCCACTAAGTTACATTATTATACGTAATATAATAAATTCGACAGCGTTAAAACTACGCCCCTAAATATAACCTTTCGAATAGTATCTAAGGAATTAAAGAAATCAAATGAATTTAGAAGTTAGTAGAAACTTAAACTGTCGATAAAGTAGGCACATCGTAAAATTAAAACTCAAAATTAAAAAACCTACCAAAATGAATGTCTACTTCAAAGTCACTCTAAAAGTTGGAAACGTTGCAAAAGAATTTAATATGGTGGCCAATAACCTAGTCATATACGTAACTAGCGACCTCTCAGCTGTTAGCGCGTAACGCCGTTGTTAATACAATAGTGATAGTGCACCCGCGCCGCTTGCAAACCCATCGGTGTATGTAATCAGTGTAGGTATAAAAAAAGTTTCTTTGGGAAAGTTGTCTGTAATCGTGGGTACAATCACGTGTATAAATATCGGTCACTAAATACCAGTCACCCTATATATAACGTTCACAGCTTTTTTGTCATTAGACAATACAAACATGTTTTCTTTAGATGTTACTCTTGAAAGAACGACATATACCTAATTGGCCATGTGAAAAACACTCAAAGCTCAGATCCAAGCCTGCAACGTTGAAAGTTGGATCCTAACGATTTATTAATGGTCATTGCAAAAGATGCCTTACAGGAAATTGTAGGCGTTTAAATTGGAATGGTAAATGCTTTAGTATCATAGGAATTCGGGGAATCAATATATCTTCTCTGGTACCTACCACATCCGGTGAGTATTGTACACTCCATTAGTAAAGTTTTTAGTGATTTTACTAGCAACCGCGTGCCATTGCAAAGTTTAGGTGGATTCAGGTTTGTAGACCTTTTTTAGGTGTGCAATAGGTACCTACTGTACATTATTTTGATCTATCTCGTAGGGTTCAGCAAGCGTTTGCAATGTAAGCGCAAAAAAAATAGTTTATTGATGACATCAAATTAAAAACCTCTAAATTAATCAGTGTTTCTCAGCTATATTATACATATAAACCTTCCGCTTGAATCACTCTATCTATTAAAAAATCCGCATCAAAATTCGTTGCGTAGTTTTAAAGATCTAAGCATACATAGGGACAGACAGCGCGAAAGACTTGTTTTATACTATATAGGTAGTGATAGTGATACAGTAAAATTAAGTTGGCCAAACTAAATAAGTAGGTGCATTATTTTGAACTCTGTTCTTTTTATGTCCTTAGGATAGGTAGAGTCTGTCTGATAAGTTAAACGACTTGGTAATTATTAGGATTTAATTGAATCTGATGTAGTCAACACGGGTTCAATAATCAAGGTTGATTCAGAGATAGAGATCATTGTTTACTAACAGAAAAACCTTATAAAGAGTATCGAATAAAAGTATTTTTAAATGATTAAATATTATACAAAATTCCCAAGTCGGTTGACTTATTAGACAGACTATACTACCACATATTTATTATTAGGTTCTTGTTAGAGATTTTAAATAATGGTAGGTAGGAACTGGCATATTTTCCATGAACTAAATATTATTTAATGCATTAAAGTGATCTGACCCGTCACTGACGCCAGATATTTGTAATTTTCGAATACCTAATTATGAACAAAACTTCGTCAATAAATCAGTATTATAAAACATATAAAAAATGATGTCTAAGTGATGAAAAATGGTTCAATTAAATTGCTTCTTGAGTTTTTAAAACCATATGGTATAGTTAGGAAAAAAGGTGATATTCCCCGTTTGTTTGGGTACATTGCCTAAAATTGAAGTGCTAATTTATTATCTACTTAAAATAGTGTTGAAATATCATAGCACTTTATGATAATAATAAATATGTATATTTTCTTACTTACTTCTAGACTAAAACTTCTTTATATTGTAAGTAGGACAACCTTCTCAACAGTTTTCATTTAGGTACATAATACTTGATGCAGGTGCTCCTTGCTGAAGATGGAATATTTGTGTAAAATATAGATGATGTTTTTTTTTTTGTAAACATGACCAAATTTTATTAATAGATAGATAGATAAAAGTTTTTATGTTAAGTAATATAATCACATATGTCGTGTTAAATAGGTACAGTAGTGTCTATGAACACTTGTTGTGACGTAGTAGTAAATGATGATGAAACAATATGATTGTTGTTTTATTTATGAGTCCTTAAAATTACAATTCCAATACTAGCTCAAAATATTTTTTTTAATAAGTAACTTTCAAGAGATTTCAGTCTAACCGGATAAAACTGAATTTACAAATACCTACCGGCAATTATGACATGAAATACTGGAATTAGTAGGCATGAAATATACTTATTTCACCGGGGGAAAACTTTCAAAAGATCACCCCCTTTCACCCGCAATGACGAAGGCGGGCGCTCACTCGGAGCTTGACTGGTAAGAGGTCTCTCCTGAAGTCTCGAGTCTCGCTATGCACGGTAACACGTGATCACCGTGCCACTTGCTGTCCTGGGGTCACCGTGTCATATGGCAACCCATATGACACGGTGACTCCAGGACCCAACGGTGGACTCGTAACCCTGGAGCCCCACCTGCCATACTGCCGTTGCCGCTGATCGCAACCATCAAAACAAAATGTAACCTTTATAATAAAAAAGTCCAAATTAAGAAATAGCGAAGGGAGGGTATAGTACTTACCTCTTTATTTCTCAAATTATTCTGCATAAGTCGAAACTGTTTCTGTATAGATACGAAAATGATTTTTTTTTTAATTTGAGGTGGAGGTCTAAAGATGCATCCCCCTGAAAATATAACTGCCAACGTCCATGAACACAAGTAACATTTTTGAAACACAAGATGTTTATCGTGTAATTTTCTAAAAGGTTTTTTCTTCACTGATCTGACGTTTAACTTCTTGCTGAAGATTGATTTCACGATTTATTTAGAAGCTTATAAGACTTCGAATGGCAGCTATATGGTTTCATTTTATTTGCTTACAATTAGTAAATATTTACATCAATGAGAATTGAGGGCCCATTTTGAACAAGGATAAATAAAGTAGGAGAGTGTTTTGTGATAATATCTTGTTTCCACAATTTTTTTTATGCATTAGCTTAGATTTTAGCATAAAGAACTTATCTGTAGTGTCCATAGTTTTTTCGCTACAGGTGGGCCCTCAATCCTCTTTGTGAGAACTGAGTGCCTAATCCTTTCAGATACCGTCAATTTGAGACACAATAGTAAGACAATAGATGCGCGAACGCACTCACAGAATCTTCCATCGCTGGTGGTCGGCGACTGCTGTCCGATGAGGAGCCCGACAACTGCTAGAGCTCGATGTTCTGAGCCCTGAGTGCGTTCGCTTGGGGTTTAATGAATTAGCAGTCCTTATCTCGCTTATTTGACTTTCACTGAAATTAAATTTTTGAGATGTTCACTAAATCAGACTGCGAGCAATGGGTAGCTCGCTGTCCGACCGTCCGGTAACTGTCTGGACCGAGCCCAAGTCGTCGACGGCGCACACTGTTCCCGCGCGCCTCAAGGAGTTGTCAGCAACAGCAGGAGCCCAGCTGGGTCGAAGCCTATTGATACTAGGGTTAGCTCCGAAAGGTAGCTCAGCCCCGGTACGACAGGCAACGAAGGAACAGGAGTGGGTTTTTAGTCAGTAAAAATCTGACACTATCTCCCGCTCATAACCCGCGCTCTTGTGCGGAGCGGGAGATGACATTAGATGATTTTCGCATTGTTAAAAAATGTTAACTAAATCTTAAGCATTTTTCAAAGAGTTTTAACAAACGAGCCCTCACACCACACGCACTCGACCGTAGGTAGGTACATGTCTGTCTTGTTGTAGAAATGGTAGGATTATATAAGGTAAAGAAAATGGATCTTTGAGACTTGATGACCTTGCCAGGGGGACGCTGCGGGTAGATTTATGTAATTATCTGTGATGTGATGTACCTAAGTACAGAAGCAAAGGCGGATCCAGCTTTGGCGCCAGGGGTCACATATATATAGTCGTATTTTTTTTTGATGGATAAAATCATCCAAATGACATCCCCCGTCCTTGGGCGGAGCGGGAGATAGTGTCAGACTCTTACTGACAAAAAAATCTGGACAGTTACCGGACGGTCGGACAGCGCAAGCCCGCGCCTACGGTGGCCAGAAATCAGGATCGGAATCCCGGCGGCGGCTGGCACGCTGTGAGCACCGTTGCTCGATACGGTCAGCCTGCTCCTTTGTTAGCATTACTGCATCGCAGAAGGAGGCGACCGCCTGCCACTCCTCCTCGCTCCGGACCTTGGCCAGTAACCGAAGCCCGGCGCGAGAGATCGCCGTCGCTGATCGCATTCACGAGGGCACGGCGAAGCTCTGGCTATGCGGGGCTGACCTCCACTTTGTGCTCCATCGTGTCCTCCGGGCGTTCCGCTCTGTGGCGACACCCGGTTCGGTTGCTGACGCAGCGACGACGCCCACACTGGCGCCCCAAAAAAGGGCCATGGACCGAACGATTCCCGCGTAGAGCCTCCGGCAAGAGGCGTGGACGCCCAAGGTTGGGCAGGAGCCGCTTGAGAGCAGCCCCGTCACAATAGTCGTGGTCAAGTCACACGAAGTTATTATTTAATTTTTATTACAATAAATATAGGTAAAAAGTAGGTACATTTATTTTATTTAGGTATTTATCAAACTTATACTATCTTTACAGGGAGACCTAATGCGACAGTACAGCCAAAATAACTATTTAAACATAATTTGTTACTAAACCTACTTAATTACGAAAGCATAAGTATAACTGCTAGCAGGGCCGGTTTATGCATGTCGGGGCCCCTAGGCAATGCACGTCTCGGGGCCCCCCTACCCTTTTCTGACTTCTTATTATATTTTGTCTTACACAAATTTATTCATAATTACGTTGTTTTTAGGGTTCCGTAGTCAACGAATAACCTATATAATAATAACTTATAGTTTCGTTTAAATCCTCAAAAATGGTTTATATTGGTATTAAACGGAAGGGTTTAATTAGTTTTAAACCGGCCTTACATCTGTAGGTAACCAGGTCAATAAAATATATAAAAAATAATAAAACTTGCCTACGTATAATAATTGTAACTTCAGTTTATGAAACTTTTGTTTACACTATTTTAATTTTCTCATCGTTTCATCGATTTCCCCAAACCCCAAAGCACTTTTGCAATCTTTACAAATAAATATCCAATACACAAACTGTAAAACTCTCTTTTTTTTCACGGCTGTAAAACTCGCAAACAAATTTGTTGAAGTGAAAATTCAACGATTAAATAGTACGAAATTGATGTATGTGATACGATTCGGGGAATGGCCCGGACATGCGAACGAACTAGTATCGACAATTTTTTTAAAAATATATGTTATTCTACAATATAAGTATTTCGCAGAAGATATTTTAAAATATTGATTTAAAAAATATGCAGTGCTGTACACGGGCTTATAGTAATATATCGAACTACGTTTCGTTTATCCGTGTAGTTGATTGATTCAAATTGATATTATGTAAATTGATATAAACAAAATTATCAGCAAAAGCCAATGAATATGCTTTGCACTAGACATGTGCGCCACGCCGGCGCGCCGCCGCCGCCAATTTGAATTGGCCCGGGCCGCATGGGTCGACGCGACACGATCTACTAGTCGTGTTACCTGTCGTACAGGTACATAGTCTACCCAGGTCACTAGGGAGAGTGGAGACGCCGAGAGATGTCGTGCGGTGTTCCGCAGGGATCGGTACTAGAACCACCCTTGTGGAACATTGGGTACGACTGCGTTCTGCGCGGCGACGTCCCTGACGGGGTCAGCGTGGTCTGCTACGCAGACGCTGCTTTTTAGCGCAGGGAGAGTCGTACCAGGCGGCGGCCAATCTATCGACGCGCGGGGTTGCGATAGTCGTTGACAGGACCCAGCAGTTGGGACCCAAGGTGGCGCTGTACAAGTCCGAAGCTATGTGTTTCCACATGCCAGAGGGCCATAGAAATACGGATTGTGCGGGGATACCGCACGGATTTCTGCGAAGCAGGCGAGCCTCCTTGCTAGCCTGCCACCATGGGATCTGAAGGCAACACTCCTTGCACACATGTATGACTTGCGCGTGGAGATGCAACGCCGGGGCGAAAGTCCGTTGCCGCAACAGGTTTCGGCATGGCGGACAGGGCTCCGGCGGAATCTCATCGTGAAATGGCGTCAGCAACTATCCCAACCCATTGCTGGACACGCCATAATTATGACGGTAAGTCTCCTCTTTGAGGCGTGGCTGGAAAGACCTCACGGCGTCCTCACCTTCCGCATGACGCAGTTCTCAACGGACACGGCAAGTTCGGGAGGTTCCTGCACCGGATTCATGCGGAAGTGACGCCCGGGTGTCGCCACTGTGTGGAACGCCCGGAGGACACGATGGAGCACACAGTAGAGCAGTGTGCCCCGCTTGGGCAGAGCGTCGCCGTGCCCTTGTGAGGGCGATTGGCGGCGGCGATCTCTCGCGCCGGGCCTTGGTACAGGCGGTCGTCTCCTTTTGCGAAGCAGTAATGCTAGCAAAAGAGGAGGTCGGCCGCATCAGGCAACGGCGGTGCTCGCAGCGCCCCAGCCGCTGGCCGCCGGGTTTCCGATCCCGATTTCCGGCCACCGTAGGCGCGGGCTTGCGGACGGCGAGCAATGGGTAACTCGTTGTCCGACCGTCCGGTAACTGTCCGGACCGAGTCCAAGTCGTTGTCGGCGCGCACTATTCCCACGCGCCTCAAGGAGCTGTCAGCAACAGCAGAGGCCCAGCTGGGTCGAAGCCTACTAGGGCCAGGGTTATCCGAAAGGGCGCTCGAGCCCCAGTATGAAGGCTAGAAGGAACGGGGTGGGTCTTTTAGTCAGTAAGAGTCTGACACTATCTCCCGCTCCGCCCAAGGGCGGGGGATGTCAATGCATGATATTTTCCCACCATAAAAAAAGGGTTAATTCGAAAGATAGCTCACGCCTCGGTACGAAAGGCAACGAAGGAACAGGAGTGGGTTTTTAGTCAGTAAAAGTCTGACACCATTTCCCGCTCCGCCCAAGACCGGGGGATGTCATATGATGATTTCCCACCGCTAAAAAAAAACCAAATAGTCGTGTAAGTGATCCCAATCAAAGTGGACGAAGTTTTGTGTGTACAAAATGGCGGCGGCGAGTGACGCCGTGGATAAAAATTATTTAAAAAACATTCCATTGTGTTTCAAGCTTTGGTGATTTTACCGTTTAATGGTAAGATACAGAATATTAATGAATAGTAAATAATTGATCTCAATAAGCCAAAATAAATGTTGCTTTGTTAAGTATTTTACAAATATTGTTTTATTTCATTAAACCTTCACATGACCTGATTTTTTACAAAAAAAAAATGTCACGCCTCCGGCGTCGCGCCGTCACCACTGATTTTGGCGCGCCGCCGCCGACAAAATTGTAGTCGGCGCACATGTCTACTCTGCACTCACACATTGCTAATGAAAGATTGTGTTTTATGAACTCCATCTGTTGACAGCTTTTCGCATAATCCAATGCTAGGATTGCTCATCGAAATTTCAATTTATTTTTTACTGTTTTTAAACGTAGTCTATTTTTTTTTCCTGAAGCGCGGGGCCCCTGAACCTGGCGGGGCCCCTAGGCAGTTGCCTAAACTGCCTAATGGATAAAACGGCCCTGACTGCTAGTGCCACTCTGTTAAATTCACTCAAAGTACAAATAAATAGGTATGAGATTAAGAGTGCAAAGTGCGCGCGTCAGAGGCGACTCTTTGAGCAGGTTCTCGCCCTCGGCACCACTACCAGTGGAGGCCGAAGCCGTCGCCAAACATATCTGTCAGGGACACATAGACACAGCAACTCCAACAAAGCTGCGTTATCCAGTTTCCTCTTATTACTTTAAAACTATAAAGTACAAGAGAAAATTCCCTACTTACTCTAAGTTCATTATATCCCACCATGCCTAAAATAAACACATTATTAGGGGAAAGAAAGGGTAAACACCATACAGTCTCATATAGAGATATGGTAATAAATTTGTTCTACTCTACTACTTTCGTTCTACTCTTATGTTGGAGCGAGTCCAACATAAGAGGTCAGATACGTATGTCAGGAGATTACTAGTGGTACTCTTACCCGGCCGGAAACCGTGCTGCGCTTCCGACAGCTGTGCGCCCACCTGCGAAAGTATTGCTTTCTGAATACAAGATTCAAATACCTTCGCCGGGGTAGAAAGCACTGCTATCGGTCTGTAGCCATCCACCGTTTGTCCGGATCCTCCTTTTGGAACAGGTACCACACGGGTAATCTTCCATTCTTCTGGAAATACTGCCGTCTTCAGACAAAGGTTGAAAATATACAGTAACGGGCAGGCCAGTACCGATCGACAATCCTTGAAGATATAAGGTGGAATGCCGTCAGGTCCCGTAGATTTTGTGGGTTTAAGTTTTTGAAGGGCGTCTTGTACCTCATCCAGGCGTAGTCGATCGAGATGGACCCGTGCGCCCTCATTTATGCCCCCGGATGCGCCTACTGCTGCCTCCACACTAAGTCCCGCCCGTTGTTTGCTTTAGACGGAGTGAAAGTTTTCAGCAAACTCCTTGGCACAATTTTTCGTCTGAAAGTACCTCCCCATCTTTTAATATTTTTTTTTTGGTGCACGACTAGTTTTTTTCGAATTGATGTAATTCCAAAACGACAGGGTTTTCGAGGAACTGACTTTGAAGACGTTCTTGGTACTGCTACATAAAATCTATATTGTGCCAAAAAAAATATAAAAACATGTTTAACAATTTTAATCAGTGGTCCACCTACGTCCAGGATCTAGTCCAGGGAGGGGTCATGACCCCCATGACCCCCCCCCCCCCCTGGATCCACCCTTGAGTAGGCGGTGGCCCACATCGCCCACGCCGTACGTCTCTTCCCTGTCGGGAAGGACGACTTGATAAGTACTGCCTACTACTACAAAAATATTAGAATGTGTACTTAAATCTCTACTCTAATGGTTAACAAATGAACTATCCACTATGAAGACATGGCTTAAAGGATTCGAATTAAGTAGTACCCCTGCCAAAAGCATAGACAAAATAAAAACTAAAATAACCAGGAGTTCTTGGCGATTTTTTTAATGTTCAGTAGCTGTTTTAATTATTTGCAAATAGATTCCTTGGAATATAATGAAATTGGTTTAGTTTTGTTACTCAAAGGTCTGCCTAACTGGAAAATATGGATACAGTGAAACAGGCACGATCTCGGTAAAATGGCGATGAGAATTTTATTGTAGCGTAGTTTCTACTACCTCAGCGAAGTTTGTAATAACATTATAATAGCTGCCAAATTTTACGAAACAATATCGTTTAAAACTTATCACACAAGAAAAGATGGACGTAAGGCGCAAAAGTCTTCCCTTTGCGGTTATAAAAAAAAAACTATTGCAGCATTTGCAGTCTTCGATCGTCACGACAATGGGAAATGGGAATTCAATATTGTAGGTTTAACATAATGTAGCCACTGCTGGGACTCTTCTGTGCAACGCGCAAGTACCTAAAATATCACACTAGGTGGACTGAGGAAGACCTGTTTTATTTTTGACACTGGTGCACCGCACACGGGCTGCGTTTTCAAGGGGGCTGATAGACTACTAGCCCGGGTGTCCGCCATTGTGTGAACCGCCCGGAGGACACGGTAGAGCAGGCGATTGCTTCCTTCTGCGAAGCAATAATGCTAGCGAAGGAGACGGCCGCACGCGTGAGGGAACAAACATCCTCACGTCTCGGCCGCCGAGACCCCGACCCCGATTTCCAGCCACTGAAGACGACGCTTAAATTTCTATGATCTGACCCGAACGTGAGTCTGTAGTGAAAACTGTAGTGGCCTACTGCCTAGGTACTGGGGCCATTGACTTCTGAAAGGGAAACCCGGGGCTCCCATACGTGTGGTTAAAAAAACAGGGGCGGCGTAATCAGTGCTACACATGGGCGCTCAGAGAGAGAGAGGTCTAACGGAACCTTTCGGACGGCCAGTTCGGCTTTCGCAGGATGCGCTCCACGGTGGACGCCATAAGCGCGTGCGAGCCCTCACGACGGGGGATTCGAAGTCCCAGGGCAGGTGTGCCGAGGAAATTGCTAACGCGTTTAATTCCCTGCCTTAGAGTACGATCCGGAGGGCACTACCGGTACCACCGGGTGCCCGACTGCCTCTGTCAAGTGGTCGAGGCCTATCTGTCGGACAGGTACATACTCTACCCCGGTCACCAGGGAGAGTGGAGACGCCGAGAGATGTCTTGCGGCGTTCCGCAGGGATCGGTACTAGGACCACCCTTGTGGAACATCGGGTACGGCTACGTGCTGCGCGGCGACTTCCCTGACAGGGTCAGCATGGTCTGCTTCGCAATGCATGGACGACACGCTGATTCTAGCGCAGGGAGAGTAGTACCCGGCGGCGGTCGGTCTAGCGACACGCGGGGTTTCGATAGTCGTTGATAGGAACCAGCAGTTGGGACTCGAGGTGGCACTGCACAAGTCCGAGGCTATGTGTTTCCACGGCCCTCGGAACGGGTCAACACCGGGTTCTCAATTTATGGTAGGAGGAGTTCATATCGGCGTCGGGTCGACGATGAAGTACCTGGGACTCGTCCTCGACAGATGGTGGAATTACCTTACGTGGAGCATTTCCGACGTCTGGCTCCCAAACTAAACCGGACTAGGGTTGTTCTTAAGCGACTCCTGCCTAACCTGGGGAGTCCAGACGCCTCCTACCGGAGGCTCTACGCAGGAATCTTTCGGTCCATGGCCTTTTATGGGGCGCCGTCGCTGCGTCAGCAACCGAAGGCCCAGCTGAACATCTAGTGATCATGGCAATACAGATACAACACGGTTTCCTGCGAAGCGGCGAACTTTCTTGCCACCATGGGATCTGGAGGCAACAGTCTTTACACATATGCACGATTTGCGCGTGGAGATGCAACGCAGGGGCGAAAGTCCGCTGCCGCGACCCCCACGGCAGGTTGCGGCATGGCGGACAGACTTCCGGCGGGATCTCATAGTGAAATGGCGGCAGCGACTATTGCAACCCTGTGCCAGGGCACGCCACAATTATGGCGGTAAATCCTCTCTTTGAGGCGTGGCTGGAAAGACCCTTACGGCGTCCTCACCTTTTGCAGGGCGCAGGTTCTCACCGGACATGGTAAGTTCGGGGGGTACCTGCGCCGGATTCGTGCGGAGGTGACGCCCGGGCGTCGCCACTGTGTGGACCGCCCGGAGTAGGTACACGCACACGGTTGAGGTGTGCTCTCTCGCGCCGGGCCTTCGTACAGGCCATGGTCCGGAGCGAGGAGTGGCAGGCGGTCGCCTCGTTCTGCGAAGCAGCAATGCTAACAAAGAAGGAGGCCGACCGCATCAGGCAACGGCCCTCAGAGCGCCCCAGCCGCCACCGGGATTCCGATCCCGATCGCCGTCCGGCCGGACGGCGAGCAATGAGTAGCTCGCTGTCCGCCCATCTGGTAACTGTCCGGACCTAGTACAAGTCGTCGACCGCGCGCACATGGCGGGCGATGTCATTTGAATGACTTTTAGCCAACGAAAAAAAAAACGGTGGACGTCTTTCGGCTGAAATGATCAGAAATTAAGAGGTTCCCGTGCTAGCAGGAACTCGGAAATCCTCTTCAACCAATTTCGAAAATAAGAATCTGTGATAACCTAGTCAGTTTGCACATCCGTTAGGTATTTGTCGCTAATAGACTCCATTTTCCGTAATAAGACTCCCCTTCGGTCCGCTGTAGTTGTGCATGGAGCCATTTGTCACCTTAGATTCGCCTGGATGTTTCCAGGGGCCCAGGCTTCGCGTGGAAGCGAACTCACTGCCGCACGAAGCTCGACTTCGCGTATTCCAGTAAACAAAATTATTTTTAGCATATGTGAAACCTGAATAGGTAGGTATACTTTGTTCTGAATCAGTAACTGAATCGATTCCAATAATTTTTACACTACGTTATATTTTTTCGAAAAATATTTAAAAAACTATATCAAGTTGGACTCCACCGACACTAAGTACAACACAGATCACGGCAAGTCATAGCGGGCATTAGGCGCCAGCGCATAACGACGAAGACGCACAGGACCGTTCGTTGTGGCGACACTTGGGGGTGGCGTATGTCCAACAGATAGACGTCCTTCGGCTGAAATGATGATGATGATGGTTAGCTGGCTCGGATAGCTCGATGACCATGTATGTGTGAACAAACAGGTAATATAATAGCTTATAACTTTGTGATTTTTCAAGATAAAGTTTTCTTCAAGGATCAATTTACCAGTAATAGGGGATATTATTAGATATCCTAAGGTTATTTGTAGATAACAAGGCTGAGAAGTCATACTTATAGTTAATCGCGGTTATAAACTATGGTCCTTTTAACTTGCCTAGCCTGTTACGCGCGACTGTTTTTATGAAGATATTGTAGATCTTTGTCGGGACGCGGATGAAAGGAGTACGGTATTAGCATTGCTTTTGTGGAACTTCTCCATTCAGGGTCGTCTGTAGTGTATCGAGCGTAATCTTTGATCTACCTACTAGAGCGATTGTATATCCATATATTCTCCGAGACGAGGGAGTACCTACCTACTCTAAATTTGTTTGTTTTCAAAGACATTGAGCTCAACTAAACTGTCCAATAGGAAACTAATTCCGCAGTTACAAATTCTTAAACGTTTTGCGGCTGTTGCGATTTATGTTAAGGAGGCCTTTCGCATTTAGTAGATCGAATTATGAAGAAAAAATATCCGTGATTCAGTAGAAGTTCGCTTGCTACTATCTTCCAAACAAACAATAATACTTATGATGACGAGAAATATTTTTCCGTAAACTGTAGTTAAATATAACCAATATACAGATTATAAAGAAACTTGATTGATCGCGCTAATCTTCCTAAGATTCCTATATTAACTAGGTACCTACTTGTTCAAATTGAAAAATTATTTCAGTGTTTAATATAGCACAACATTTATTTGGGAAGACTATAAGGTAGGTATATAACATTACACAACGACGAATAAGAAGGGAGAAGTAACCATAGACGCCAGTAAAACCGTGTGGGACAGTTAGTAACTAAAATGTGTGTAAAAAGTAGGTTATCTGCATGTAGGAAAAAAATAAACAACAAAATAAAATTATGTAATCGGTTTTATTACACAAACATCTTCAGTAACCAACTTTAAAATGTTTAAATTGTACATTATTTCATATTTCGTTCATTTTCACATCTTTCGTTTTCTAAAGAAAAGGATTAAAAAAAGAAATTGATACAAAAGTTGTTTAACAAATAGTTTCTTGAATAAATTTTAGACAAAAGACATGTACCATCAAAGACACTTCCGCCTGACCATCGCTAAGTTCATATTTGCTTACACTCGAATCGAAAATTTCAACCGCGCCGCAGCGAATTTTTTTTTTAAGTTACTAGGCAGTAATGACCGCGATGGTACATAACAAGGTATTGTAAGTTTGTAAATATTGTGATGCAAACGAAGCTGTAGATGTCGCCACCTGGAAATTACAGGATATACGTTAGTTTGGGAAATTAACACATTTTGTGATCACGCAGCTGAATAAGAACTAACAATTTCACAAAGTAAAAGATTGCAGATTAGACATAATAACAAATTATAAAAACAGATAGAGATTTGCTGAAACAAAAAATAGATATTTAAAAAAAAAACACATAGCAAGGTAAAAGAAGAAAGTGCACATAATTTAAATCAGAAAAAAAATTAGGAAGAGTCAAAATATAATCTTGAAGCTGGCGCCGATCTTCAGGATGACAGTTACGCACCAAAGAAGTCAACAAAGCTGGCTGTGATATGTACATGAACCTCATAAGGCACAACCACTTTGCTGGCTCCTTGTGGGGCTGCTGATGCTTGCAGGTGCTGCGCCGCGGAGCTGCCGCGCGTGCCCATCGCTCATCAAAGCTGGCTGTGATATGGAATTGCTGGACACACACAACAGCCACTTTGTGAGCGACGAAACACTTGCTGTAACACTATCATTCTCGTATTCTAGTAATCGCAGTATTACACTCGCTGTCACGTCGCCCAGCCCAACTCGTCAAAAATGGCTGTGATATGAGTCGGCTACATGGCACAACCATTTTTACGAATGGGCCATGGACCTGCTTACCCATTGGATTGTATAAAGTCGTGGTGCTCTCCGTAAACCGACCACATCAAAGTGGCTGTGATATGATGACGGATACATTTCACCGCCGCTTTGACAGGCTAGGCCCGGGAAACCATTGACTGTCAATTCCGTTGGAGGTCTGCAAATGCTGTTTCTAATGCAGTCATGCTCATCAAAGCTGGCTGTGATAGTTACGTTATGACCTATAACAAGCCGACTTTGATGGCAATACCACATTTATTTTGGCCAGAAGTTGGATTTCCAATTAGTTATCAATCTGAAAGTGTACTCAAGTTACAGAGAGTTATTCATGTGAATGAATTCGAAAATGCAATATCTAATGAATGATGAACTGATTGGCACAATATTGTAGGAACAAGGACACCCGGCACAAAAACGCAATGATGAAGAAGTACATTTTAACAGAAAACAACAATATAGAAGCACACTGTGAACAAAACACAATAATAAAAGTAGTCAGTACAATGAATCAAATCCTTTAACCATTAAGAAAAACAGTGAAAAAATAAATTCGAATTACAGAAAATACACAATTACTTAGTAGTCGTAAATAGTTTACACAAAAAGATGAGTAGTCAGTGTTATAATATACTTAGTACTTAATACAGTTATATAAATTATGAATAACACAGTGACCCACATTTCATTTTGTTAAAATTACAATGATTATTCCCGATCTAAATAAAAGAGTAGATAGATCTCTGAATTTAATATTAAGAATTTAAAGCCACATATTCCCGTCTCATTAAAACTCGAGTTCTTACCTCGAGCCATTTTAGTCCGACTAGAGTAAAACCAAAAGGAAGGGTTCTGATTTTATGTTTGTATATTACTTACGTTTCACTTTAACTGGGTTCATAATTAGACCGAAGTTCGGACCCGATTTATAATGAGACGTTTTGAACCAATTATTCGGTAACACTTTTACTACTTTGATCATTAGTATTCAGTCAGAGATTTTATTTTTACCGTTTGTATAATTATGAATTTTCAGTTATTTCATATACAAACATATGATACAAAAATACCCACCAATGTTATTTTTTACTAACAATAGAAACTTTTAAAAGAACGCCTTTTACTGGACTGGGTATTGAAATCACAGCTTTCAGCGCTGAGCCAAGCGTGGAATATTCAACTGTGCGCTATTATTTAGTGTCCCCGCACACGGGCCACAAAAAAGAGCCGCTTCTGGCTTCTCCGGCCACAAGGTGTTGCGTGCTTCAGCTTTTTTTGTGGCCACTTCTAGCTTTTTTTTTGCGGCGGCTTTTTTTTTGTGGACCGTGTGAGGAGACACTGTGGCATTCATTTGCATGTCAACTAGTGTTAGTGAAAACGGGTACAACTTTTCCGTGAAAGATTAGAAAAAAAAAGAAGATTTTGTTCCTACTGCAGAGGGTCGCAGACGCTGAAATTACTAACAAAATATTGTCAAGAGTTAAGATTTCAGTTTGAGACTTAACAGCTTCTACTGATTAAATAAAACTTGGCAGACTCTTGGCAATTATTATTAACTACTTAGCTGGTTCCCGCACCATCGTCTTGATGTATAAGCTATATCATTATAAAGCTTCATAAAAGCCGATTCAGATTTTTTTGCGTGGAAGAGTAGCAAACATAAATACATACAAACTGTCGAGTTTATAACAATAAATATGATTAAAATCTGAAACTATATACGAATTTGCATGGAAAAGACAAACGACATTTGTGTCGGAAAACCATCACAAAATACTTTGTGTGCTTGGTTTTGAGGCACCTAGATGTTGTGAAGCCCGTATGAATCCATGTTTAGTTCTTTAGCCCACGAGTCTATAGTTATATTCAAAAGTACAAGAGCGGAAGCGAAGCCGCAGGCAAAAGCTAGTCTCAAATATTTTATAATAGTTCCAGAAAACAAGTTTTTTTTTTAAAGTTTAAATGAGTAAAAACATTTCGTCATTTTGAATCTCGAACAAATGTGCAAGGTTTCATGAGATGTATATTTTTTTATATTTATAATTTACGAGCACATTATGAAGGGCCAAAGTTCACACAATATACCTAGCAGATTTTCCCAGCCGGCGAATTACTTTGTGTAATTTATTTCATCACTATTGCTATCAAAATGGTGAAGGAAAACATCGTAAGGAGACCGTCACGTCCTAGAACCAAATAATTCGAACACATGTGATATCCATCAACCCGCTGGGATGGACACCAAAGTCTGACACTCGTGGTAGATTACGTTACGGCCTATTCCCTCTCCTAGAGAGGAGGCCTGAGTACCCGCAGTAGGAACATTGTAAGGCTGAATACGGTAATTAGCTTTAGAAAATATACTTTTTTTTACATATTTTGTATACAATACAACGCATTTCAAGATTTTCAGAATATTACAATTTAGCAAACAAAATATAAGAAACAAGTCTATCGCAGTACAATCATGTATGTATTTGTTGTAAATCTATACCTTATCATAAATACAATTGGCAATCAAAAACCTCGCTAGTATATTTTGTTTTTGTGTTTTACCAACTTAAACTTACTAGTGAATATTAAGAAAATATTGTGTTTTTAATTTCTTGGTGTTTCAAATTACTAGTGTAAATAATTATATTAGTGACGGGAAGTCGTGCGGCGTAACCTGACAGCTTCCGGAGAGCTACCTTCGTGATAACCACGACGTGGTAAGAGTGAAACTACCAAGAAGAGAGAATTTAAAATTGGTTGAGTAGAGATGAAGATTTGAGTTGCAGGCAAACATCCCAACGCGAATTTTATTGCCAAAAATATTAAAATTCGGTAACTTTAAAGATAATGTCTAATGTCACCAATCTTTCGCTCTCTATCCCCGTTACATTGCCCGGTGATTAACATATTTAAAATTAAATTTTAACGTGTGCTTTTGTACCCTAGTTGACACTGAAAACCGCATTTAGCACTGCATTTCGAAGTCAGGCGATTGTCAGACAAAATTAATAGCAAATAAACCTTTAATTACAATTGCGATAAAATCATTTTATTATGACACGATTATTGCGATTACCTAAATACAGTTGAAAACCAGCGTCAAATAAATTTTCTTTCTTTCTTTTAATGTGCTAGTAATTTACTTTACCTATACAATAGTGAATGCACCCATTTAGGCGGGTGCATTCACTATTGTATCGGTAAACGTTGTTTGGAAGTTGGGTAGTTTAGAACGATTGATTCTTATTTTACGTCACACTTATTACACTAGTTTACAAAATTTAACTTTTTGTCTGTTGCCGCGAATTTTCTGGTTGATAATGTTCACTTATGACTTGTTTTTGTCAAATCTACCCTCAAAATTTTTGAGCAGCTCGAGTTACTTTGTTTTTGATTTTTATCATTTAAGCCTAAATATTAATCGATAACAGGCGTATTTTACTGTGTTCAGATTGGTATCTGAAGTTTTTGCGTCATGAGTAGTTCAAGGAGACGTTGTTTAAACAATCCAGATCATTTTTGCTATATATGCGGAGAATATGTGTTTAACGATTGTAGAAAAGTTATATCAGAGTTGGTGAAAAATACTTATTTTGAGTATTTTGGGATGCTCTTGGATAAAAATGAGAAGTCTTGGGCTCCCAATTGTGTTTGTAAATCGTGTGTGGAATATTTAAGATTATGGAAAAGTGGTAAAAGAAGTGCCTTTAAATTTGGAACACCGACTATTTGGCGAGAACCACGAAATCATCTCGAAGACTGTTCTTTTTGTAGCGTGAACGTAAACGGTTTAAACACTAAAAATCGAGCTAAATGGCAGTACCCAAGTACTAGTTGTGTTCAACGTCCAGTGCAGCGTTCACCTGACTCTTCAGTGCCTAAAAATATAATTATCTGAACCCTTAACTAGACATTGAAGGACCAAGCTCATCACAAAATGATGCTGATTTTGAAAGTATGTCAAATGAGCCAAAATGCTTTTCCCAAAATGAGTTAGATGATCTTGTAAGAGATTTA
Organism: Mythimna ferrago; assembly: GCA_910589285.2. NCBI lineage: Eukaryota > Metazoa > Arthropoda > Insecta > Lepidoptera > Noctuidae > Mythimna > Mythimna ferrago. The sequence goes on along the minus strand of OU342673.1, from coordinate 17,749,390 downwards.
AATCTTTCTAAACAACTTTCAGAGTTATTAGCATCAAGACTGAAAGAAAAAAATTTGCTTTCCTCAGATACTAAAATAAGTTTTTATCGTGAAAGAGATAAAAAATTACGGCACTATTTTTCCGAAGAAAACGGTATTACCTTTTGTTCAGATATCAAAAACTTGTTGATAAAAATGGGCTTGAAACAATACGAACCAAACGACTGGCGTTTATTCATTGACAGCTCAAAACGTAGCCGAAAGAAAAGGAAGAGCGCTATCAGGGTTTCTGGGATACAAATATGATGTCTGACTATTGTTGGTCTCTGATACGTCATTTTCCAAAGTCTACACATCAGAGAAGAGCTTTAAAACGAAGTTTTTTAGAACTCAATGATTAATTATTATTTTTTTTAAGTTTTTCTCAGTAAATACATGTTTTTTTCTGTTTTATACCTACATAGCTGAAACTCTGAAAATTTTTTTACTAATTAAAAAGTAGGGGTGTATATGGATTTTTTTTTACCGAGATATTTTGTACATATCGCACCCCCTGTGCGACACTGTCACTTTTGCAAAAAATGCAAAAATGAGTTAAATATCTAAAAATAATCCTAAAGCAAGGTGTCAAAGTTTTAAAGCTAAGCTTCTCCTGGAAAACTACTTTTTTGCATAAGTGACAGTGTCGCACCGGGGGTGCGATATGTAAAACTATTTATCAGCAAAAGTGGGGTTACACCAACTCAATAAGCCGTAAGCAATAGCCGTCTAATCTCTCGCTACGCAAAATAGGTGTTGCACTAATTTAGTTATAGTTTAAATGAAGTCACAAATTTATTATCTATTAATGTTGAAAATTATCTTTATACGTACATCTAGCAGTACATCCTACCATAAAAGTTATTTTTATTTCGAATTTGAAACTGAATAAATGACGTAAACGCGATTCGCCAACTTACCAACTTCAAAAAATAAGAAGACTGGAGCCAAAAAGTAAAAACAAAATTAAAATCGAATTAAGTTTAAAAGGAAAATAATCAATGAAATTTTAAGTTTCGCGGGAATATGTGCGAGTGCCGTCGGAGACAGCGGTCGAGCTCGACAGTTCGCGGGTCCCGACTTCCCGAGTGACCGGCAGCGAGCAGTGCAGGAGACTGTCTGTTATGGGGGCTCGTGAGACTGTACCGCTGTACTGCGCTCGCCGCCGAGGTGATCAAAACCTACGCATGCGCAACAGCCGGGCGCGCCGTAACGGTGCACCGCCCAACAACGTGCCTGCTACAAAGTTGCATTTCCTATGCAACTCAATCAGTTTTAATCCCGGTATTAAACTGAAAAGCCGCCCGCTCGCTTCAAAGTATGTTACAATTATTCGTGATCGAGCTTTTTATGCAGTTATATTTGTTTGTGTTCGAACTTTTCTCAATTATCGCTGTTAACAAATGAACGTTTTACACAATTGACTTTGAGGGTTGTATTGTCTTCTCTTTGGACGGTTTATGGAAAACTTTTTGTGTTGACAACTACTGGGGTCGGAGATAGGATTTTTTTACTGTGTTTTTACAGTGAGTGTTTAGTTTGTGGCCAAACGAAGAGTTTATATTATTAGCTACTTATTTATGTAACATGTCCTAAGTTAGCAAACAAATAGTTATCTTGCATCGTTTCACTGAAGCTGAAATTAAGATTCGAGGGACGCGGTTGAACTACACTCACGAAACTAGATGAATAATTTAATTGTGAAATAGTGGAACATCATAATCAGCTAACAAAAAAATTATGATGTAAGTTGCATGGCGTTGGATCTTATAGAGACCTTGCTGGTGGTGGCTTATTGGACGCAGGTACTGCCTTATTCGTCAGGAGCTTAAGACTAACGCTACGTTAAGCGTGTTTCAACAGAAGCAGCGGAAACTGGATTATAACCTATGCAGTGTCACTATTTCAACTTTAACGGTGTGCATGTAGTCGTGTCGATGGAGAACCTTTATGTATTATTACGTATCAAAACGAGCGCGAGGCGCGGCTCCCCCAGACGGGTGTCACAGCGACAGAGTACTTTTGTATGGGCGCCCGCTTAACGCAACGTCAGCCCTTACCAGCAGCTTTATCAAGACTATACACCCCTACTTTTTAATTAGTACACAAAAAATGGGGCTCTATCTGTACCCGTCACTGATCATATTTTTGTAGTCAAAAGTAGAAAAAACCGAAATCCTAAAATTTACCACGAAAAGGTAAATTCATCATAGAATCAAACAAACATAACAATTGCTAGTAGAAAATACTGCGGGCAGTGTTTTTCCTTAATAATTATCACTTATTCATTCATTAATCAATAACCTGCACAATATTTCCATAAATTGAGTGACATTTTGGGACATAAACCAACGCTAATAACTTTGCTGTTTATGAATATTATTTATTGAGATTTTACTTATAAAATAACAAGGGCTTTTCTAATAAGCCCTATAAGTTTGTGTACTAATTAAAAATAGTGGTATATTTATTTAGAGTATGGCATCCAATTTATCGACACCTTCAATACTGTGATAACAATATTAGCGTAAAGTGCCACATCCACACCCGCGCAGGGCAAGCAGTGCAGCCAACTAAACTGAGGTAATCAAAGGAACAATGTTACCAACACAATGACGCTAATAGACTGACAACAATGCAAATAATTACGCAGCAAAGCAATCATGGCATTGCAATTGTTAACATTAATTAACCGTTCACACACACGCGACACACGAGATTGGTCCTGTCTGTCTACCTGAGCGTTAAGTAATTTCCTTAGAAACGTTCATAATCTAGCAGCGGTCGCATCTCAGCGACGACTAAGTGAATCAGACGTATTGTTAAAGAAACTGGACACTCTTACAATACAGTCATTGCCTCCCGTACACTAAGAATAACAGTAATTATTATTGCATTGAATAATTGAATTTTAAACAATGCCATAAAATAAAACGCATTACTAAATAGGGGGACATCAGCAGCCCTCGTTACTAAGTGAAATTATATACAACCACCTATAGATGTAGATCAATAACGGTCAATTAGCAGAAACAAACGGACCACCAGACTAAATAATAACAGCATATGCCAAGCAGGTGGAACGACATACGGGTGCGTTTCCACTCAAACGGAGCTGGGCGGAATGGAACAGAGCGGGTCGTAAATTAGCCAATCACAGTGCTTGAAATCTCCGTTCCGCATCAAAGTAAACAGTGTAAGTGAGGCGGAGTGAAGCTGAGCAGACTTTCAAATAAAACAAATGAACACGCGGCCTCAAGTCGGACAGAACGGAGTCGAGCGGAGGGCACGAAGCGGAGGTTAGCTTAACTCCACTCCGATTCGCTTCAATGGAAACACTTGCCACTTTTCATTGCTCTTCTCCGCTACACTCCTTCTAGGTCCATTTCAGTAGACACGCGCCCTTAGTGTCTCGACTTCAGGGCACACTTGGTTACTTAGTATTAAACCGAAACAATGTTGCTATTGTAATATTCTGTATTGTATTTATAATATATAACACAAATCAATGTAGCGGTTAAACATATTAACAACAACCAGATGGTATAATCCTTTGAAGTTTAATTAATAATATGAATTAAAGGCGGCTAGAATTCAAGTCCAATTGATTGATTGTGCTTTATTACACTAAACATTGATGCTGAATTTATTTAAACTACCCATCTTCTGAATTTATGAAGCTTTTAATTAAATCAATTATTTAGTTCTTGCTTATACTACGAGTACTAGTGTCCATGTTAAAAACCTAAAAGAAGCAGAGGTTGTCAGTACCCGGAACATTTTTCATTATACTATATAATGTTAGGTATTTCACACACACACACAGTACAAGGTAACAAGATATTTTAAAAAAAATATCTTGTTACCTTGTACTGTGTACACTTCATTTTGTTTTGTAAGGAGGTAACTTGTTAATACGCTATTTAAAAAAAAACTGTAATATAGTTTGAAGTAAAGTTACGTTTATTTAAATAAATCTATTTCATTTATGTACGTTACGGTATGTTATGTATTATTAGTACTCACAATAATCAAATTTATCTAAGTAGGTAATGTTAAAATTTTATATTGAAACCATTATTTATTAAAATTGTTTGAATTTATCACGAAAAATAAATGTTGTGCACACCTGCTTCCACGAACCCTTTTTTGTCTAATGCAGAAGTTAATGGAGTTTATGTAAACTTATATCAGATCGGTTAAGTTCTCGTAGCCAACATATTTCGTAGGCCGGTCGTAGCAGCCGCGTAGCACTTGAAATCGTAACCGACGAGGTAAAAAGTTCACTGTTTCAGTTATTTTACGTAGGTTTATCTCCGCGTTTCATATAATAATAAGATTATGTTTAATATTACAAAATTGTTTTATAATAATAATCATTGCATATTTGTTCCGCGCAAACTCTCGTAGGCACAGCGTAGAACACGTGTTGTCTGTGGGATTGTCCGAAAGAGTTAGGTACCGTGTCCCTGAAACGCAAAGAGCAACTGAAAGATCATACGAGTAGGTGGATTTTTAGTCGGTAAAAGCCTGACACTGTTCAAACCTCCGACCAAAACGTGTTCGAGTACAAACTTTTGAGTTGATGAAATTTTGGTTAATTGTAGGCAGTTTCACTTTATATTTTATCAAAAATGAGTCGGATGATATAGTTATTGTCAAAAAACTGCATATAAAACAAAAAATGAGACTATAGGATGGTTACCATCCATATGTAGTATGGTTTTAATCACCTTGTACCCGAACTACTAATTTTAAGAATAAGAGGCTTAAGCTGCCTATCCACAGAAGCGGAGCGAGGCTGCGGAGTGCAGAAAAGGAGAATTATTAATCAATTGGATATAATCTCCGCTCATTTGATACTGAACAAACTGCATATATTAAAATTTTGCATATACAAAAAATAATGTATCCAACGTAAACGAAACAATTATTTAATTAGTTGTCATCATCCCAGCCTGCCCAGATTAATCCGAGAGTTATATAGCTCTTACATGATATAGTTTAAAAAAAATATATGCAGTATCCAAAACTTGATATGAAACATCGCACTTTGATAAATACAGTCACACAGGATTCATTGCACCATATTGTAGCTTGGCCAGGTTCTACCTTAGCTAGCAACAAGCCATGTGTGATCGTGTTCGCTACAAGAAAAGGTGACATGGTGCGCAATCATCTGTATGAGAAGGCACGTGGTCAAAGCTCGTAAGGTAGTCCCAGTACAGCTTAGCGAATTCTCATCAAAACGTCAGCTGAGCGAGTTCAATGACCTGTAGTTAATAGTCGGCACAGGTTATTGAACTCGCTCAGCTGACGTTTTCTTAAAGAAATTAATTTCGTACATGCGTAAATGAATACGAGTTTTGAAAAAATGGTGCTTTATTTTTTTATTTTATCTTTACAAATCGATAGTGTTTCATGTACCGGGTCGACCCTCCACGGGATTAAAACGATTAAAATTTAGCGGTGTATAAGGAGGAGAAACTGACAGACTGATATCAACGCACAGCTGAAACTACCGGGACTAGGAACGTCTAATTTTGCATGAAGCTTCCTTTTACAACACAGGTGAGCATTAAGGGGTTCTTGGAAATTCAACCTTTAAGGGAGTGAAAAGACAAAATGCCATTTGTATATAAAATCTTATTCCTTGTGCCAATATTCTTGTTGTACTTGAGTACAAATGTTAAGCTTAGTAAATAATAAAGGATTTCATAATTTGTTTTTTAAAAATACTCCCGACATGCGATGTTTATCAATGTAGAAAGATTAAACGATTGATGGAAGATTCTTGTTTCTTGAGTTAATCACAACTTGAAACTTGGCACAAAGTCTAGCCAAAGTAGTGTAAATAAAGACTAATTACTAGTTTTACAAAACTTTCATCAAAATACGGTTTAAGGGTGTTAAAGATTTTATGAAATCAGACCATTCTTGCGAACAAAGTCACGGGAAATGTGCTTGTCAAAAACAAAGTCCCCCATCGCGCCTAACTGTCTGGCCTGCACAATAAACACTACTAAACGATTTTCACTAACAGACAGTGATTTTTGAGGAAGGCTTGAGGCGGGTTTCTGAATTGAGCATTTTGAGTCAAGAAGGCTAAAGTTCGAAAAATACTCAACTCCAGTAGTTTGATATATAATACAACATACTCATAGTAGAGAAATATCGAAGATTAAAAAAAAAATCACTCGTGCGAAGCTGGGGCGATGGCTAGTGTAAATATGTACAACATCCTGTGTTTGAACACGACGCGGACATTGATTAAAACACATACCTATTGCACCGAAAACAAAATAGTTTCATTCAAAATTCCATATTTCTTTTTTCAATAAATACTGAAAAAATAAAAATGGAATTCACCTAATGAACACGTCTATCTACTTCCGGTGTGATAGTTAAAACCTTCCCCTTCAGCATATCGAAAAAAATGCTCTCAGTTTTTTGTCGACTGCAAAAATATTTAATTATTTAATGTTTTAATCAACTCTGAAGTAAATCTAGCATTACTGGTACTGTTTTGAACGTCTTTTACGCCTATTTCTAAAAATACTCCGCATACTACATTCTTTGTTGTCTAGTCTGATTAATTAATGATATAGTTATTTCAAATAAATTTTGATTGATGATATATTTTAAAACCACTGCGAGTGGCGAAATATCTTGATGCACGCGAAGCAATACGTATCCCTTAATTCATTAAGACTTCTAGTTACTACCAGGAGATAAAGATATTTCTAATATGAAATCCGAGTTCGTATATTACTATAGCGACCAAAACGAAATAAATTTTTGCCCTGACATTTTTTTCCTATAAACATGATTGTCTTTTCTGATTGCAGATTGTACTGCTATACAAAATTGATGCCGTATTTGACAAGATGTTTTCATAAAATTAGTGGTCTATTCATTCGATTGAAAACATAATTTCTTGAACGAAAGCACCTAAGTGAGCAATAATGTAATGAAATTGGCAATCATTATGGTTGATTTATATATTTCCGATTTATTCGCATTACGATGTTTTTGCAATATTGTAAATTGAGAGTTTTCATACTTCCTTTGAGCTAAATATTTTATTTGAGAGATGAAGAACTGTACGGTTTCTGAAGCAGTTGGCATATTACGAGATCTACGTGACAATCTTGTTACTACTAAACAGTTTAGCGTATCTTTTAATTATTATTATTCATGTGTCATTCGAGTTATACTAAAACTTAACTACTAGGTATAGGTAGGTATGCACTTAGGTACCCACTTTGCGGTGGCATATTGCAATGTTTTCATAAACCTGGCTACCCACTACGGAAGAGCTTTCACAAACTCCTGGAGTAGTTATTTCATGTTTACTTATATTCTAAAAGTTAAACATTTTCATAGTACACGTACTTATGTAGGTACGTGTATGACGTTCGCGTGAAACTTTAGTGCTCAAGAACTTCAATATTGATGGCAAAGGTTCATCATAAATTTGAGTTATATTGAAATCCTTTTAATTCGGAGAAATCGACAACTTGTAGTTTGTTGTTATAGGATATCGCGGCGTAAGACCCTGTTTCCGTGAAAATCTGAGCGCCACTGAAGAGGCTTTCATAACTCCTAGAAACGGGAAGCGGCGTTTATTCTTAGAATAACACAATTTCCACTCGAACGTGAATAGGATACTACGGTTCTAAATTCGAGTATCGTGCACGAGACTACTCACTATACATAAATGATGATATTTTTACAAAAATACTCTCCTCATAGAGAATTTGATGCAAGGCATGTGCAACCCGAAATATCAACGCTCATTGGTTCTATTTTAAGTTTTACAATAAGTACCTACTAACGTTTACATTAGACGTTTCGGTTCGAAACATTCGGAATGCGCAGTTTATACTTAGAACTGTTCGCTAAAAATAGTTCCTGTATACACTAAACTACAAAGTTCATTTGAAAGTTTCATGTTGTAAATTGAGAGCATTTAAAAAAGGCTTTACTTAGGGCCACCGCAACGGCCACAACCACAAAACGCGCCCACCGGCATGACTCGCCGCACAGGGTTGACGCCGGCGCCGGTGGCTGCCACACGCTACAAATCGTCGCTGCTCGCATTAAACGCCGACACAAAACACCGCCACAAGCCACTTACGCAAATTAAACCTTCTTCGTCAGAGTTCTATATGATATAGCGCGCATGGGTTAAAATAAGTCTGGCAATCGCTCGCTCCAGCTACTTTTGTGGCCGCTTCCAGCTTGTCGTGCTTGCTTTTATAGCTGTCACGTGTGATCCGTGTGCGGCGATGGAAATATTTCGTATATCATGAAGATGTAAAAGCGCGTCATAATGAACAATTTGCCTTGGCATGTAAAACGTCGAAGTTCGCACTGGACAATGGCGGTCCATGCATATTGCAAGCACGCACCATTCTGCGCCGCCAGTTGAATTACATTATTACGGCTGGAATGCAGAACAGCACTATACCAATGTTGTTCTTGGACCTTTTTATGCATATTATATCAGTTTCGAGCATTCAATTTGAATTTTATCCAAATCCTTCATGTCACAAATAGGATATATATAGGCGGGTAATAGTTTGAAATAAATTATGGTTTTTCTAATATCGCGATTTCGTCGAGTAATTTCGAGGAAACACTCACTTCTGATCTGCATATTCTTCTATCCATGACGAGACTTGATCAGCCTTGTAGTGAGAGAGACTACTAATTATATTAAATTGTCTATCTATCAAACCACTTTATGATTGATTGACTCAAATAATTGAAGATGCGCTCCCTATAGACTTTGAGTTATGCCTTCGCAGCAAACGGCAATACCATAATCATATTCCAAATCAAAATACGTTCGCTTAATCAAATCTGTTTGACGATGCTCACATGTAACCAATTAATAAGCTCTATTCCATCTAAATAGATGGAATTGAGCTTAATAGTTGGTTGTATCCAGGTAAATACCTGGATAAAGCTATGTATACCTGCATTCAGTCGGTTTATTTGATATATATTATAATTCTGGTGGTAACTTGGATTTCAATACAAACAATCTAAATACGAGTAAATGTAGTTCGCGATATGAGGCACGGGGGATTTTATGGTCGTACCTCCTTGCAAGTCGCAACTTACTCAATTGTTAGAAATACTTGATGGTGAATGCTCAAATAACTTTTGACCCTGACTTCGCCCGCGTACATAAAATAGCCTATGCCACTCAGGAATAACGCAGCTTTCTATCGGTGAAAAAATTTTAGCAACCGGACCAGTACCTGTGTGTGTGTACACTGCGTTTGACCGATTTTCGAATTTCAAAATATGTCTCTAGAGAAATGAGACTGGTGGCACAGAGTTTACTAAAAATAAAATGTTGTGTGTATGAATGAGTGGCAATTGATACAAACAACGCAACGTTATGATTTATACTTCCTTTTGAGCGCGTCGGTAAACGACTCATAAAAAGTCGCTTACATTATGGACCTCATGCGTCGCAGTCTCGCAATTTCGAACATCCACTTGGCGATGATTGAGTAGATATTATTATCGGGTTACAATAAAACATAAGAAGTAGGTATCCACACAAAGAGAGATGATAGGTACACAACGCATCTTGAATACTGATTCTGATCGTAAGGAGGTGAACTAAAGCGTTGCATATCTTCTTGGTTTTGAAATGTTTAAGTGCAGAAACTGTTAATACCCGCTATTAAGCGGGTATTAAAAAGAAAAGCAGAATATGTTAAATTCTTTTGCTTTTTAAAGAAAATCTAAACCAAGACAAGCACAGCTTCGTTAATCGTTAATCTACTGCAACTTGAAGTGTCTGTTATATCAGATTAACAGCTTTTTTTTTTTAAATACATATGATTTATTAATCTGTAACAAACTTCTTACTCCTCCAAAACTGCCTGATTGATTTGGATGAAACTGTGTGTATATTTGTGAGTGGGTCTCTGGATGGTTTGAAAATATAATTGAACCCCATAGGTGGTGCTGCAAATCGGGTTCTAAATTAATTTATCTGACGAAAAGCTAACTTTCAGTAGGATTTATAAGGTCTGGTCGGTCAACACTCTATTTGGGCAATAATTACTTTGACTTACTATATTATTTATCACTAAAATTTCAACTAAACAAATATAAATAAATGACACTGTATATAGAAATATATATCTTCCACTATACAAATACATTTAAAAATTGTCAGAAACAAACTAAATGGGCGTATTTTCCTCTTGTGAGTAATCCTCCTTTCCTTTCAAAAGCTTTTTAAAAGCTCTCTAGGAAAGCTTTTCTTATGGCGTATATTGTGTACTGTACTAGCAGTTCCTGGAATAATATTCTATGAAGTATTCTCGGATTGGGCAGCAATCCTTACTGAATCCAGTAAGGATTGCTAGTTCTACGAACGCATTGAAAGGCAAGTAATCCTCAAAGGCTTCTTTCATGTAGTTTCTCCGTTTGGAGTGAAAAGATATATCGAAATATGAAGGGGATGCATCTCGACATACATTTTCACTGTTTTTCATACAACCGTTCTTACGCGATTATGACTTTGTTACACATTTTTCATTAGATATTTTGGAAACAGTATCTTGTGAATATTGTAAAACTAATCCAGTTAAGACCTCTGAAAATCTGCTATTTTGCATGAACTTTGACACTTCATAATTTACTCAAAAAGTAAAAAAAGTACAACATACAAGCCTAGCACATTTTATCAAGATTCTAAATAATGACAATGATTTTCAAAAACTTATAAGGGTTTAAAAAAGACGTATTTCCTTGAACAAGTTTTATAAAATATTCCAGTAAATCACAGAGTCACCGAATGCTAACAGAGTTTTCAGGCGTTATCTCACTTTTTTCGCGTTGCTAATTCGTCAAACATCGCGTTGGAATACGTTAGATGAAGTAACAAGCTTTTAACCCGTCGTGTGTCTAAACGTGGATCCACGCGAGACACAATAGCTTTTTGTGTCTCTAATTACGGCACTCGAGAGGTTAAACCATGCTCGTTGTTGACGATAGGCGAGTGGAAAAGCAGCCTCTTAAATTAGCTGTATGGTGCTTTGCACCTAAACATCACAGTCGTCTAAATGTTAACACCGACCTAACGAGACGTATAATGTACGTACGTAGAAATTTGCACATAGAATCTAAAATTTAAGATTCTTTGTGCAAATTTCTGTGATTGTAATTTTACTATCCAAATTTTTTTTTTCACCATAAAAAGTAATATTATTAAAAAAAAACAAAATTATGAACACAGAAGGCATATTACAACGCCACAAATATAAAGATACTCTGACTCCTAAAATAGGTGGTGTTTTTCCATTTTGCTCGCCATTCATTCATCATAAATCAATAATAGCCTGTACAATATTTCCATTGTACATGAGTGACATTTTGGGATATAAACAAACGACATTTTTGTTGTTTATGAATATTATTTAATGAAGACTTTACCTAACTAATAACACGACCTTTTCTAATACACCCTTTAACCCTCGAGCGCCGATTAATACATACGTCTGTCCAACTTGAGTGAGAGAGTTAGTGGTGAATAATAAATCTATTTTAAAAACCGGCCAAGTGCGAGTCGGACTCGCCCATGAAGGGTTCCGTAGCAGCAAGTAACATAATATAAAAGTTCTTGTAATGTGTTGTAACTTTGATCGACGTTTTAATAATAGTGTATTTTTTTCGATTTATGACGCATTAAAAAAAAACTACTTACTAGATTTCGTTCAAACCAATTTTCGTTGGCAGTTTTTATAGTAATGTACATCATATATTTTTTTTAGTTTTATCTTTCTCTTATTTTAGAAGTTAGAGGGGGGGACACACACATTTTACCACTTTGGAAGTGTCTCTCGCGCAAATTATTCAGTTTAGAAAAAAATGTTATTAGAAACCTCAGTATCATTTTTGAAGACCTATCCATAGATACCCCACACGTATGTGTTTGATTAAAAAAATTTTTTGAGTTTCAGTTCTAAGTATGGGGACCCCCAAAATTTATTGCTTTTTTTCTATTTTTGTGTGAAAATCTTAATGCGGTTCACAGAATACATCTACTTACAAAGTTTCAACAGTATAGCTCTTATAGTTTCGGAAAAAACTGGCTGTGACATACGGACGGACAGACAGACAGACAGACAGACAGACATGACGAATCTATAAGGGTTCCGTTTTTTGCCATTTGGCTACGGAACCCTAATAAAAATGGATAGCTGTTGCTTTAATACTACTGACGTTACCGTGCTTCGGGTTAGATTTGACCGACCATAAGTTTTCTTGGAAAACTATTGTAATGAATTTAATTTTCATTATTTTTATTTTTTCAGATTTTTTATTATTTGTAAATTTATTATATTTTTATTTCTATAAAATAGAACGATTTCACAATATTGTTAGATGTATTTTCGTGACAGACAATCAATAAACATGTGTAATTAATTCTTATTATTTTGAGTACATAAAATAGTTGTATTTTAAAATTTTTTACAAAAATATTTCTAATAATTTACTCTGATTCACTGTATTGTATCATCAGTATCAGCTACTAGTTTACCACGTCTTCTTTTGAGAGCTTTCTTTGCTAAAATACCTACTTAGCATATTATTATTTTCCTCTTGCTAGGTCTAAATTGACGAACTAAAAAAATAAAAATCTTATGATAATATCAACAGTTATTTTTTTTTGCAAATTCTATTGAAAAATGGTGCCTCTGGTAATAATTTCAAATATTTTATATAAGAGGTAACTGAGTATACACCTAGGTACCTAGGTTTTTCAAATAGTGTCGTCGTTTTCCTAGGCATCCTAACTTCCAGATAACATTAGCAGCAGAGAATTATACACAACCATTAAAGCTGATATGTACACAGTTTTGCTAATTATTATTTATACTATTTGAGGCCAACCCTTTGCAAGTATAACAGTATACAGTTTTTTCTAAAGCAAGCCCCTTTTCAAATTGTGTCTAAAATTATCACAAATTTTTTATCTACGCTGTTATTTCTAAACTGTGATGCAATGTGCTAAGAAAATACACTGACTCATTTTTAGGGGACTTAGGACACAGGCGTAGCATTTTTGAAAAAAGCAAAATATAATGGATATTATGGTGTTCCCTTCGTTGCTACTACTTTTGTTGGTGATTTTCTGCTGGAATTCCCCTGAGATATCGTGAAACTTTTTGTCTCATTCAAAGATAACTCTTTGAATGAGACAAAAAGGATGACAACCGGGGCCCAGTGTGATTTTTATTACCTAGGGTCAAATCTGACCCGAAGACCGTTAGAGTGCAAAAGTTCATATCTAGAAAAATAAAATCATTTTTAACAAACTTAATTCGCACATAAAAGCGACTCATTAAAAGTCATAAAATATCACACTTGTAAAACGCTTATTTGCTGAAATAAATAGATGTTTATCCCAAAATGGGTCAAAACTGACCCGAAGAACTTATGAAGGACTCGAGAACGGCTTGACCGATTGGGTTCATTTTGATCTTGAAAGATTCGTGATAGTCCAGGGAAGGTTTAAACGGTGAGAAAAACTGGATTTTGAAATGGATTATGCTGGTTCTGGTAATACCTGTAGATGGCGTTATTGTTTGACAGCTTAGCTAAAAGGACTATTATGGCAAACGCTGCGATACGCGGACGCTCACAAGGGGCAGCCGTCGCTTGGACAAGCGAGCGTGGTCACGCGCGGCTATACGCGCGTGACGCTCGGTTTCCGTGGGACCGCATCGGGTCCCGTCGCGCACGCAGTCCACAACGCTGTACGTGCATCTCGATCTTTATATAACTCATTCGCCTGGTTCCATATGGTATGGCGACACTGGACTTCCAGAATTACTTCCAGGAGCACTTTTGTATGGGACGCGAGGACGCCAGCGTAACGCAGCATTCGGCGTTAGACACAGGCAGTACGAAGTTTGGGGTCAGCTAGTAGCAAATATAAATATGTGCTATTATATTATATTTTATTATATTTACTTAAATAAAACTCTAAAATAATATTCCAATAATTAAGTTTAAAAGCAAAATACGAATTAACCGCAATCTGAAAAGTTTGAAACAAGATATTCTGGATACTCTAATGATACTCTCGTTACTCTCGTCTTACCTATTTGATCATTAGTCATTCGATCATAAATAATGATTGAATTATTTAGTTATGATTTTTTTTTTAGTTATGATTAAATAAATCATGATTAAATTAGTCATGAATGTAGATTATATGTTATGTAATCAATTGATTAAAAATATAATTGATTGACCCAACACGGCTCCGTAACAAATCAAGCCATATTTATAGTAAATAAATCGGGAGAACAGAAATTATTTATTTATAAGAAACAAACGAGATATGATAAATTTTATTTTATTTTTATTTTAACTTTACGGTGACGTGTCTACTGAATAAGTGGATGGTGTGTGTTTGTAATGAGTAAATGTAGGTATAACCGGTGCATACCTGTCTATGAACAAATAATGATACCACAATTGAACTAAGTATATTGTCTGTGTACAAAATGTGACGTTATTACCCGACTACGGCAAAGCCAAAGGAGAGTTATTTTTCTTGTTAGGAGGCCATGCAACCTACAACCGATCATTAACTTTGTGAAAACCGAGTAGCTTCTTTGAATTACCTCAAGAGAGCCCCTTCCCGACTCGTCTATCGATCTGAACATCGTATAAAAGCTTATTGGTTCATCCAACACAGTATTTAATAAACAAGCAGCGCGAAAAAAGAACGCTCGGTTAGTATTCGGTAATTCCGTCATTTATTCAAATAATTCACAAAACCAGCTTTAGTAAACACGTATATTCTGTAAAATATACGTGATTATTATTTTTTTTTGATTATTATCTTTGAAATTTTTTGGAAAAAAATTCGATATTTAATCAAGATTAAGACAAAATTATTTTCCAACTAGCTTATGCCCGCGCGGCTTCGCTCCCGCTCTTCCCTGCTTCAGCCTACTATACCCTACTCTACCCTACCCTACTCTACTCTACTCTACCCTACCCTACTCTACCCTCCTCTACCTTACTCTACCCTACACTACCCTAATTTTCATTTTTTTTTCCATAAGAACCTTCTCCTCATAATAACGAAAACAACAAAAAAAAAATTAGCGAAATCGGTCCAGGCGTTGTTGAGTTATGCGCTTACCAACACATTTTGCGATTCATTTTTATATTATAGATTTGTGCAATGTTTCTTATATTGACTATATATATTTGACTTTTTAATTTGTGAGTACATAATGAAGGAAGTTCACGCAAAATAGCAGATTTTCAGAGGTTTTTACTGGATTAGTTTTAACATTACATTATTTAGTAACATTAGAAACCTAGATAATATCCACAAGATAATCTGTTTTCAAAGTGCTGGAGAAAGATGTGCGTGAAAAAGCCATAATCGACGGTTAATAATAATAGCGGTTGTTGAGACAAGATGAAACGTTAAAAACCTTTGAAATGACAAAGAAGGTGAAATTATTATCATTTATTATTAAAAGCTTTTATTTATTTTTTTATTTAGCTTCACCTGTCCCGATGTTTGTCTGTAATCAAATCTTGCAAATTAAATTTGATCCACTTCCCGGCTACCGATTGAGCTGAAATTTTGCACACGTGTGTAAATCAGATGACATTGCAAAATTATTATGACATGCAGCTGATCTGATGATGGAACCGGAAGGTGTCTATAGGAGCTTGGTAATTAAACGACACAACCCCATCGAGTTTGGGATCGTATGATTCGTCTTGACGAGTATTAATTATATAATTATTATACCGTGCTATAAAAGCTTGCTATGAAAAAAATATTTTCATTAAAAACTTGTTTATTGTTATAAGTTCACATGGTAATAAAATAATATATAGTTTTAGTGAGTCTGTCATTATACACTAATTCATAAATTTCACACTTACGTTAGACTAACTATAGGTAACACTAATATATTACAAAATGTCTATTTATCTTATTAAAAAAAATATTGGTTTCACTGTCTAATAGTTATGGTATTCGTATTTTTAGGGTTCTGTCACGAAAGTAATTAGTGACTCTTGGTACATTATATTCGGAAGTCTTAGATCGTGAATTGTGGTTGTTAATTACGTGAGTTATGCTCTTTGGTACGATGGTAGTGAACAGCTTGAAGCTATCTATGTTTGCAAATAATTTGTTGAATTTTACATATTTTAAATAGATTCATAAAATCTCATTAAAAACTGTTTTCTAATTTGTGTATTTGTTAGCAAAAGTTAATCTTTGGAAGTAGAGGCCTTAACCCTGAATTATGAAAATTATTTATTGAAATTAACACAATTGCCCATTTTTGTGAGAAATCTTTTAATAACTTCTCCCGTTAATTAATTAATTCTCCAATAACTTGTAAATGTAATCATTTCTTTTTTATAGAATAACTACGGAGTTTCTTGCCGATTCTTCTCCCTGGAGAACAACCAATTGTAACCGTACACTAGCTTCTGATGATTCACAAGTGCCAGTGTAGGTTTATGTGAAATAAAATTATATGAGTTCGAGCTTAGGCTTTACCTTCTAACGTTGGTTACGCCGGATACTGCGCTGCACTGTGCGTATAGGACACGCCACGCAGGCAAAGCAGTGGAAAAAGTTTTAAGCAGCAAGGTTATGATTATGTATGAGTGCTTTAAGTTTTTCACATACAATATATTTCACAAAACTTCTTTAGTAAAAACATATTTACCGTGTATATCCTATAAATAACGTCAAATCACTGCAAGAGATTTACATTTTACTCAGGAAGTCAGGAACGACTTAAACAATTCTATCATAAAATAATATTCAATTTGCTGCAAACCTGGAGCGACAATTTTCTTAAATTTAATACAAATTCTCTCTGCGTTACTTTTATAACATTAACTGTACTTCTCAAGGGAATAAATAAAATAACATGAACTCTTACTGAACAGAAAATCCGATAACAATTTTTTATATTTTAGATGGAATCTTCGTTCCTTGCAATAATATGGCAATAATCTTAGTTATTTAATTCTCGATCAACAGGTCGTTTCTTAAGAAAAATCTTTAAGAATGCAGTTTAAGAAGTTGCCTCGAGGCGTTCATATAGAAATGGCGTGAACAAATTCGTCTCTAGGGTGAAACGAGAAGGCCCATTTTTACTGACTAAAACCCACCTAAATCCTACTTTTGCCCTGTTCATTCCAGGGCCACGGTACGTCTTTACCCTCACCGGCACCGGCCCTACTGGGCCCCTACGGATTTGCTGACCATATCTTTGAGGCGCGCATGTAACACTACGTGCCGTCGAGGACTCCGGTTCCGTCCTTACCGGACGGCCAGACGGCGAGCAACCCATTCCTCTTTATTCACAAGCCCGCGTCAACGCGACCCCCGATGCCCACAGTCCAGCTCCTGTGGCGGCGCAGGTCAATATATTTTTACTGCCCTTTGAATTTACTGGTTTGTAAGAACTGGTAAACGTTTCATTTCTTTTACTTTAACTTGTCCTTTGGTAAAAAACAGTATTTCTAACTCTGTGATCGTACTGAATAGGTTGATTATTTCTAGGTATTTACAAAAACATCCTACTGGATGGGGTCATTTTCGAATTAAACACAATGTATGGACCTTGTTCATCTCAAAGAGAAATTATGTGAGATACCGTACTTGACGAAATCAATACACGTGTTTAATAACATAAGTGTGTGTATCAATATAAGTGTTATAAAGAATTGACGTAAGTATTATTAAATGTCAGGTATATATTACCTTTTTGAACTCGGAATACTATGAATTCCAACTTAAATATCTGGGCCTACCTCAAGGTTCTGTCTTCGGCCCGTAACGATAGCTGAGATATTTGTTATGTTTATAGGTACACCTTCAAAGCCTTGAGCACCGGCATAGCCAGCCTTTCAGTGTTTTACAGGATGCATCCTGTGTGCATGACTTGACTGCGCCATCTCAATTCTACCACCGGACAACCCGACGTACGGCGTACCCTTACGTTGTTGAAACCTTTACGGTCCGGACTAAGCGTTATGCCTCGTCATTTATACCGCGTACGTCAAGGATAGAGTGAATGGTTTCTGTGAAATTGTTAGTTTATTCTATTCTCTTAATAAACTAGTGCGCCTCACCATCAGAGATTGCATCACTGCTTACCATCAGGTGGGATCGCACTCAAGCACTAGTTTAAATCAATAAAAAAAAAACTTATTACCTATTTGTATTTTTTTTTAATTTGAAATACTATTTATATGTAATTTTAAAGTCAAAAAAAACCCACACGGAACCTGTCTGTCTATTTGTCTCTACGAAATAAACTGATAAATCAACTGAACGGGTTTCCATGCAGTTTTTACAATACAGCCATAGGGGTACATCCATGCGAAGCTGGGGCGGGCCACTAGTAAAAAAATACACGAAAAAGGAGTTGCTCACATAATTCTAGTTATCTCGCTTACATACTTGTTTTCTGTCATGGAAATAAATACATTGTCTTTTAGCGCGTCATTGTTTTGACCCTAAAATGTAGCGAGCCTAAATATCCGATACCCCAAAATATAGCGTTGGAAGTGTTGTAACCCTAGTTCATCAGTTATCTCTATTCATCTACTGGTAGAGGAACAATAGCCGTTTAGAAATCGTTAGTGAACCGTTGACTGCGACACGATCCTTTGTAACTCTTGTCCGCTTCGAAACAATAACTATGACGATAAAATATCGGTGCTCACAAACCAAATAGGACAGCAATTTAAGAGAAACGATTATTTTTTAAATTCAAAAGAGTTTACTAAAGTACTTTTACTTTTTATCAATTACATCATTTTTTTTTTATTATTAAATTATTATTTATGCGTGCGTTTGATCACTATCTCATCTGAAGGTAAGTGATATGTGCTCGACGATGGAGCACGCTCGCCTAGAATTAACGTATTCACTAGTAAGCTCAGCAAACACAGGTTCCGACTGGGAATTTCACTCCATAGCTGTACGCA
Organism: Mythimna ferrago; assembly: GCA_910589285.2. Taxonomy (NCBI): domain Eukaryota; kingdom Metazoa; phylum Arthropoda; class Insecta; order Lepidoptera; family Noctuidae; genus Mythimna; species Mythimna ferrago. The sequence goes on along the minus strand of OU342673.1, from coordinate 17,730,331 downwards.
AGATGAAAGCTTTCCCAAAACGTTATGGTCACGTACGTTTGTAGATATACCCATGGGCACCTACAGGCTACCCATACGGGCAGGATGTCAATGAAAAAACAAAATCTCCGAATATACATACTATGTTATACCTTCTCTGTTTTTTCTTAGCGGTGTAAAGTTGTAATGGGTAGAACACAACCATTTTAATTATTGAAACGGCAATGTAATATGAAGGTTTATTGATTAGGCTCCTTTCATGAAGAATACTAATAATTATTTATTCATTAACAACCTTGTATTGTATGATAAGAACACAACCCTAATGGAAAAACTGTTAATATTTTTCAAGCAGATCTATTTAATATGCACTTTGTTTAACGATAGTCGGGCTTACAAGTATTCCAGGTTTAATTAACCCGTAGATATCTATTGATAGCTATTGTTAATGAAAGATGCTGCAAAACTCCGCTCCATTGTTCAAATGACTATCATTATTTTCTTTTTCAATTGGCAACTTGGTAAAATAAGAATTTTTAATAAACATAGATCGTCTGAAAAGCATTTTGTATCTCACGTCGACCTACATACGCCATCGGGGTTTGAAGGAATTAGTGCCAGTCTAAGAAATGACTGCTACTGCAAAAGCCATTTTTTATTCATCCAACGTTTCCACGGACTATTCTTGTTCAAGTTCAGAACAAAATAGGCTACATTTTGTTTCTATTTAATCGATAACTTGTTATTTTTGGATGTACAAATGTGTTTTAAAATTTAAGCTTTCCTTCTTTCTATTTTCTGGTTTCGACTTTGGGTCTTTAAGTTTGCGCATGGACAGATACATGACATTATTGTGATTCTACTGCGATAGTTTGTTCTAGTTTAAAAATAACGATAGCTAATAAAAGATTTATTGAAGAAGTTTACGCCAATCCCATTTTAAAGTTAAATGCGTCTTAAATGCGTCGGGAAAGGACGAGAAGTACCTATATCCGCAGGATGTTCTGGGGTCTTGAGGTATCTTCGGTTAGATGTCAGCACGTAAGATGAATGGTGCTCAATCCGCATGAAAGACAAGGTAGTGAGAATTTGCGATGTCAGGGACATCTCACTACTCATGTCTTTCACACAGCAGAGAGCAAACGCTGCGAGACTGCGGCACCGTGTGCTGTGTGCTGAGCGCTGCGCTAGCTAGCTACCGCGGCAGACTGTGACTCTGCATTTCCATCCATTTATTTTGTATTAGACAATGAATGTAGTGACGTCGTCATACGTAACTTAAAATATAATGAACAGAAAGAAAATAAAACAAGCCGAGGGCTGAGAAGTCACTTTATTTAAGAAGGAGGAAGCGAAGAAGATAATCAGACGAAACGCCACTGCAAACACCTTCTAAATAAACGATGTAAAGAAAAATAATTTCATCAGCATTACAGTCGCTGAGACGCAAAATGCAAAGTTACACTACGACCGCGTAAAAAGTACACACAAGATAATAGTAGATATTATTAAATACAGATACACTTATGGACAGATTATTATGTTTTAGTATATTACAGTAACATCATTTTATTACACATTATTTATCAATATTTTTACTTATGTCACCACCTACGCTCGATAAAATTTATTTTTTAAAATCAATTAAGTACTGAATAAAGCAATCGACGTAGGTAACTCGCACAAATACAGTTATTAAAATGCACTAATTATTTTCTGATATGCACGAAATTCGATTTAATTAAAACCGAGTTCACTGAAATGAAATAAAATGTGCTACAGACTGACATACAGGAACACCATCGGAAATGGAGAACGAACAGCAAAATGAATGCTATGAGTGTGGAGTTTTAATCCCAAAGCTGAAGTAAGCCACAAAGGAAATATAATTTCCCCGAATACCGACGTTCATTTATTAAATAATTGATACTGATAGACTGGTCGAATGCATTTACAAAGGGATAAGGGCAGCTGCAAATAACTTTATACTGAAGCTACGGGGGAAAATGTGTTGAGTGTGGGTGTTGTAGGTACATGGAAATGATGCTCCAACCGCGCTAAGTGATTTCACTTAACACGTATCGGGGATTAACACCAATTAAAAGGGGTGATTTATTTCTAAAATGATTAGCACGTTAATATGTGCATCAACGACCAATTTAGGGTCGAGGTGAAAGTTAATATTGCTATGTAGTCACTAGCCAAGTGTAATTATGTTGCTTGTCAGTGCAACGAAACTGAATGTTTATTGACAAATGATAACACAAACATAAAGATAACGTCTAACATTGATTGAAACTAATGACGTGTCATTTATGTGATACTCGAATTACGTAGGTTTACTACGTTGCATTTCAACGAATGCGATTTATGAATGAAATTCCGGCGGCAGTCCACGACTCTGTGTACACACTTCTAAGAATTGTGATAGTAAACATTTTTCAGCAAGGTAGTGACATAACGTTCTATCGCTGCCGTTGCGAATTCGCTTGCAGCATAAAGGCTAAATGGATGACATAAAATAAAAAAAAAAAAAAAAAAACAGTGTGATTGCGAAAATAAAAATGAATATTAGGCATAATAATGCAAAGAAAGATGTATTTTGTCAGAGAAAAAGTTATTTTTCTCTGATAGATTCTAAGCTTGACCTACCTGTCAGAGATGACCTGCAGCGTTCTGGCTCGCTCCTTGCGCCTGTCGACTCCTCCAGGACAGGCTGTCAAAGGTATCATAAAGTCCATTCTAATGATTCATTTCAGTACAAACTTCTACGCTAGCTTACTCATCTATATGCACACACACACTCACAATATGAGAAGATTGCTCAATGAAATTGAAGTTCAGAATAAGAATAATCGATTCAACTTTAGAAAATGTCGAGTCTAAGAAAAAAATAACACAGAACCAGTAAATTATATACATAAATATAGGTTAAATTTATTTAACATCGTATTTTTTACTTTATCTAAGCGCCTTTGATTCTTATCGGCCCCTGAACTCGGCAGACCAAAGCAACTTAAGCCGATCATAGAATACTTCAAAGAGTTGTCTGTTGTTCAAAGATTACAGCTATTTACAACAATGGAAAGTCCTAAACACTACACACCACAAGGATGTTCTCTGTCGTGGGATTTAGTCTCTTTTATGTACAAAGAAAAATGTGGCAAAGTAAACACGACAGAAAAGAAAACGCATGGATTGTACGTGTACTTATGTAAGTACAAGTATCTCGATGGTTTTTACTGTTCTAGCGTTTTTTCAAGGCGCATTCTTTGATTTTTCAGACCTGCTTAAAGGCTGTCCGGAACAAAGTCTACAAAGACTAATTAGCGCCATAATTGAAAAAAAAAAGTTTAATTTCTAGAATCAACGGTAACTTACTGCTCCTTTGAGAGATTTAATGAAGTAGGTAACTTTTATTAGAACCATGCTATTTCGACATATTTAAGAAAAAAAAAATCAAGTACTAACTCTCTAGTTTCATCAAATACTGATCGGATGATAGATACGGATTTATATGAAATAGTCTATGATAATTGATGATTAATTTAAGTTAGTCCAAAATAACAATCACAAATCAGTGACTGTTATTTTTTTTTGTATATTCGTATAAAAGTTGACAAGAGATTCAGATGGTTGTTCTCCCAGGAATCGTTCAATAGTATCGTATAGTAAATAATATAGATAAGTAACATAATGGCGCGTAGTAAGAGCATCGTAAACAATCTCACTTCACAATCTTCCCATGACCGTTCACATGCAACGTCATAAACATCATTCATAACACTTCGCGGTGAAGCCTATAAAAACTTCGCTTTCGCACAGTACGAAGTCGCTGTGAACACAATAATCGCAGTGCAATAGGATATCCTTAAATAAACCTTATACTACACTAATATTAATAAATCTATAAGAAACAAAGATTTGACAACTACCTTTTATGTTTAATAGATCGCCATTTTGTTTTCTCTGCAGTCCGATTCACGGCATTACACCCTCAACTTGGCGTTTCCCTCGATATAAACATCTGTAACAAAACAGAGAAATTGTTTGATCTCGATTCTAGAATGATACCAGTAACAAACTAGTCAACATCGATAACAATTAAATATAATTGCACAGCAGCAGCGCAGCATAATTACAATAAATACACGATAATAAACGTTTTCACTGAGATATATATAGAGTACGTAATAGTAACAGTAGTAAAACATTCGCTTTGAGCAACTAACTACACCACAAATATCTAACTACTAGCACACTCATAGTAATGTATTATTAAAACTTACCGAATCAAGATGCTGCTTCATCCACCAAGTCATGGATGTCGCCATTCCAATATAGTTATGCAGGTACCTGTACAGACAAAGATAAAAACATTTTAAAAAATTCACTACGTTGGTTAACTGGGTGATAAAATAACAGCAAAGAAAATAAACGAAAGTATTTTGTTGACAATGCTGTGACACCATGAAGGTTTGTCCCTGAAGCATTGTTTGTCATGGGCGTGGCATGTTCGGGCCAGTGCAGCGCATAGCGCCGACACTGACGTGTGTGCACAAAGACACGCAACATGTTCAAACAGCTCTTTTTGCTTTGCTCCCGGCTGAAAACTATGATGACACCGACCCGGTCAATTCACGGGTTCGTAGGGCTACGTAAGGGTTGGCATGATTTTAACTTCTTTAACGCACCGATCTGATCGTTGTCTATAATTGTAATCAGACTGAAAGCCAGCATAGTTGCGCAAGTTCAAAGTAGATCACGCAGTCTTTCAGATTTCTAAAAACACGTTTGATTTTGGAGTTTTTTTTTTTAACATAATTCGACATTTTGTCTGAAATATTTTACACAAAACCTTGACAAATGCGGAAATCGCAGACGTAATTCATGAAATGTAATCGTTACCAGAGGCATAATGTAAACTAGTAAATATATTTTACAAAATACACCGCTAAATTTTAATCGTTTTAATCCCGTGGAGGGTCGATCCGGTACATGAAACACTATCGATTTGTAAAGATAAAATTAAAAAATTACCGGATCGACCCTCCACGGGATTAAAACGATTAAAATTTAACGGTGTATAGTGAGACATGTTAACTGATTTAAATCTATACATTTTTATTATTCTGTATGTTTTAAATTTAAATGTTATACCATGAGCATAAAAGAAATATGTTACGTAGCCCAGCGATGCTCAAAACCAGACTATATACCTATTTTGCTCACGCGAATCAATAACACTTAGCGAATATGGATGGGTCCGAAGTGTTCGCAGCTCGACTTCCGTTTCCCGACACACTACTACTTTGATTTATTAATCCGTTTATTTCTTGTCAGTAAATAATATAAAACGAAGGAGGCAACATCGCATGCATCCGATTGAATAAACTTGCAGTGTAATTCAAAGAAATAAATATTATAAAAAATACGATCTATTCCAATACAACTGTCAGTGACAAAAAAGCAGTATATTTTTTTTTATTAATGCAAAAAAAGGAATCGAATAGACCATCGATTGATTCACCAATAAAGTCATAAAATTGGCACACGGGAGCATTTCGCATCAATAGAAAAAAAAAATAGTACATTTAATTAAATTAAATAGTAAATAATAAGTGATCGCAATACGTTATCGCTGCACACCCCTATGGGGCAGTTTGAACACAAAGTCAATCTCGCCCCTGGTCTCCGAGGCGACGCAAGGTGGGATCGGCCCGCGCCCTCGGGTGATACACGAGACACGAGTCAGTCACACGACTCGACAACACGCCCTTTTCATTTTATTTGAGCGCACCGTACCTGTTGCTACGACCTTACAGTACCAGTACCCATGGTATTTTAAATGCCTAGACTTTTTATTAGGGTTCTTGACCTGTTTTTAATCAACTATTTACTTCTTGTTTAATTACTTGACCTGGTTAACATAAATTCAAATGTTGCCCTTGATTTTTTTTTTCGAACGTACCAAAGTATGTTTGAAAATCATGAAAAGGACCGTTAGACTCAAAGATATTCTAATTTAAAATAGATATTAACAGATATTATATTAATATTAGTGTCTGCTTACATTAACTAAATAGACTTAAATTAAGAAAGTGTTCGCATCCTAAAAGAGTTCTCCAATTGTGTTTTCCGTGTCATAATAATGTACAATTCCTATCTATCTATTATATACTGTTTTATGCTCATCCTAATTTTCCGAAGGTTAAGACGTAGTTGGCAAAAATTGGAAGAGCTTGCGTTATTTACGAATCGATCATATAGCGCATGCGTGCTACTTTCTTGACGTACCGGGGACGCTACACTAGTCTTACTAAAATTTTGGTTGTTCCAATAATTTTGCACGGTGATACTTCACTCTTCTGTCTTGTAAGCGTAAATTGGTCTATCCTCTTCTTGTTATTGACTTTGAAACTACATATACCTAGTAGTATTTTGCTTTTAAATGTAGATTAAAGTGAATATCAAGTCAGGTAAGGCTAGTATCTACCTAGTGCCCTAGTTCCTGCTTAAGTTAATTGCTTGTTAGGATCAAAACAAAAATTTGGATTTACATGCAGGCATTTTATCAGGTCTGTCAATGAGACCTAATACTTTATCATCATCATGTTTGGACGAGTCCCACCATGCTTCTGAATGTATTTTCTAAACATGCTTGCTCATTTTCTGCAAATAATGAAATTTAGTACAAGCTTTGACTTGACTTCTTATTGTACACGAAGTGAAATGTTTCCGACCTAACAAAGATACGACATTTTCTCTTCAAATTTAATTTAATTTTTTTACATTATCTCCTTGTAACTCTACACATTTCTCCCAGCGATGCCCTCTCTAAGCCGTTCAAATAGTATTTGGCGATTTTCTCTACAAAATAATTATTCAAAAAGTTTGCCTCCACAATTGAATAAAATCTCTATCCTCCGACCGCAATTATTAGATGAGGGAACCAAAAGAAGTTGCTTAGGGCTAGATCTGGTGAGTAAAGCGAATGATCAAGCAGTTCAAACCATATTTCGTAGATCTTCGCCATAGCAACCGCTGAGGTGTGACAGTGCGCGTTGTCTTAGTGAAAAAGGAGTTTTCTTTTTCTGCATCTCACATCGACTCACTCAAGTGACTGTCACATAACAACTGTTCGTCCAAAAAGGCTGAAACTTTGGCGAGTAACAGTCAAAAGATGCACCACTATGTACATACACTAGGTTTTTTTGAGGAGTGCTGGTGCCTTGACATTAAAGTGGGAAACTTTTCAGACCACTCACATAGTAGGTTTAATGGGTTTAAAAAAACGTGAATAGAATTTTTGAGCTACAAACTCAAATACGCTGAAATGATAATTCGCAAGTCAGCTTTTTTAAATTTCTAAAATGTTTTACAGTTATAGTCTGTCTAAAAAGTTAACCGACTTGGGAATTTTGTACAATATTTAATCATTTCAAAATTCGATACTTTTTATAAGGTTCTTCTGTTAGTAAACAATGATCAATATCTCTTAATCAACCTTGATTACCAACCAGTGTTGACTACATCAGGTTTCATTAAATCCTAATAATTACCCAAGTCGTTTGACTTTTTAGACAGACTCTAACGACTGATAATGATCACTGATATAATATCACTATAATGTCACAGCAAAATCTAATTCTGCTATACCTATACATAATAGAGCCGACCCCATAATAAAAACAAGTGGCATGTAATCCGACCAAAATTAGCAGTCGTTAACAGTAAAGGATCAGCTGAGAGTAGTGATGTATACGTTTGTGCACGACACGAGTCGGCGGCGCAGTACCTGCCTGACCTCGGATAAGCTAACGGCCCGGTGCATTCGCCGAGCCGGGTTCAACGCCACTTCACCACGCATTTTTTCGCCAACTTTTACAACCAACGGCGCCATTCAAGCTCGCAGCTGGCTCTGCATTGTTATTGCAACGCGATAAAAAGGGGTCGGTTATCATCTGCACAGGGCACCGCTACTGATATTGACGCCGATTTCAAATAAAAATCACTTAATTTTCCTCGCGTACCTATGCGTTTTTATTGTTTTCCGTCTAGAATCTAGATGTATTCGTAACGACATGCGGAGGTGGGCGGCCGGAACTCGGGACGTCGCGTCGCATAGTCCTAACTCAATAGAGCAGCTGGATTGGCACGGAATTACATTACCGTCGCGTTCACCAAGAATATTCGGTTCGGATACAAAATAAAATGTATCAATTTGTTTATTGCTCTCCAGACACGGTCTATAATAAAATCATGTTTAAAGCTACTTTACAATTATTTAAACTGAAGGGAGTGAAGTAATAATGATCCGAGTTGATTTGCAGGAATTATCATTTTAAACCAATTTGCAAGTTTTTTCGAAGTCATAGTTATATAGTAGTTACCTAAATCTATAGTATGTTTACCAGTGTTTTTTATCAGAAACAAAAACACTACTCACAGTAATGAAACTAGAAAAAGCAAAATTGGATATTCTGTTAAATAAATAATTCTAATTGAGAAAATATCTACCATCAGCTTATAGCCGCGAGTAGGCTTGGATAAATTATAGGAAAGCGCCACAGCGGAGATAAAGAGGGGAAGGATTCTAGATTAAGGCAGAAATCTCATTCTGTAATGCAAACCAGACTTTTTCTTTTATTCCATATCAGTTCTAAAAAGATGATATATTTTTTCATTGGAGAGAGGTATTAAATAAGTTGACACAGATCTTAAAGCGAACACTACTAGCTACACCCTGAATTGAAGGAGTATCAATGTCAAATAGGCGGAGACTATGTAAAATACTTGTTGTGAGTTCAGGGTTATTGTGCAGGAGGTAAATGATATAAAGGTCTTACGAAGACTGGTGTGGTTGAGGTGGAGTGCGACGCGATGCTCAATTATACGATATCAAGAAATATGCGCAGCACTGCCACTAAGTACTAAAAGTTAAGAGAAGAGGTTAATCTGGATGCTGACTTTACACTTGGAAAAAAGCTATTTTTAAGCAATATAGTAGAAGCGACTAGCAAAAAATACTTCGTATTTTCGAAAGCCCAGTCTCTAATAGGCAGATGACTCTCTGAACGAAAATATCGCGTCGAAGTGTAGAATGAATCGTCCCGCGTCGTGCACCTAGTGTTCACATAATGATAAGAGAAGCTCGAAGCGCCATTCCTGGCGTGGTTCCAAACCCGACATTAAACCTGACTTGTCTACACGCCAGACCGGACAACGGATTAAACAGTCACAGAAATTAATCCCAATACACTTTTATCTTTCACGCCTGAAAGATAAAAGTGTAGGCAGCTGGGCTTGTTATTATGTGACCTGTTGTTAGCGGAAGATACAAGATACCATAGTCAGCGATGCAATGCATGGTGGTTCTTATGTGTTTACAAAAATGAAATGTGAACAGCCCCCCTAGCCAAGTTACAATCGTATCGTGTCGAATTCCATTCTCCAATCGGTAACGCCTCGGTGTCAGCGATTTTAGAAAACGATAAATTGGTAGCCACGTTGACGCGGCTGAGTCGGCTGCTCATTCTACAATGTCATTAGAAAAACGACATTATAACAAAGGATGTAGCGTTGAACATTGTAGAAACGATAACAATTCATTCTATCATTTTGAATGACGTGAACTTGGCTATGAATTTTCTATTCGTTTGTTCTGACCACGTGGCTTAACCCTTAAATACCTCGAGTATCAAATTTGATACTGAACTTTCAAACCGATTGTATACTTCTAGTTAGTTTTTTTTTTTAATGTTATGCTGATGTATAATATTATTGCATAGTGTTCTTTAGATTGAAATTAAAAAAAAAAGTCAAATGTCAACATCGTTTGATTATCTATGACATTTTGCTTTCCCGCCTTATTGAACAAGTGAACACACTTTTTGAAAAAGTTTGGTGCATTATACCTTTGACGAATTTTCTTTATTCCGAATAATAAAAATACTTTTGAGGTGAGTAAATATCATAATTTTACTAAAATATAATTTTTGTTACGATTGTTTTCTTTGCTTGAAGAGAAATGTGCTATTTTTGTGAGTATCAATTTTGGTACTTCAGGCATTCCCGGCTGTTGGAAACCTAGTGACTATTTTTTTAGCTAATCATATTTTTTGAATAAAATCTTGCTTGGTTTGGTGGTGGAATAACTTTTTTCTCAATTGCTTTATAGATATTTATCGAAAATGAAGCCGGATGACATCGAAGCCATTTTGAGGCAGCTAGAAAATGGTGAAATTTCCGAGGACGAGCCCAGCGATAATGAAGATGACATCGAATACTATTCGAGTCAAAGAGATCTGCAGATGGAGCTAGAAGACGAAGATGATGTAGGTAATTCGCCCAATGATCCTGAGTTAGAAGCAAATTCGCCGTTAGTCAACGAATCTCAACATTTAGAGATCGTTGAACAAAGTCCAACTCCTTTGGTGAATAATTACACCTGCAACCCTCGAAATGTAGTATGGAGAGTAAAAAATATGGACATTGTTCAAAACGCTTTTGAATTCGAAGGAAACACTGAGTGCTCACCAGAAATTCTAAGTTTGGAAACGCCGTTTCAATTTTTTTCTTACTTCTTCAATGAAGAATTATTGAAATTTCTTGTGGACGAATCAAATAAGTATGCTTTCCAAAAGAATCCCAACTTTACAGAACCTATTACTGTTTCAGAGTTACGAAAGTTTCTTGGAATTCTTATTTTTACAAGTGTTTACCATTATCCCAGTGTCAGGTCGTATTGGTCAAACATAGCTAAATTTGAACCCATAGCACAAACCATGAACCGTAACAGATTTGATAAAATCAGACAAATTTTTCACATGAATGACGACACTAAGCATTTGCCCTCCGATCATGCACAACACGACCGACTCCATAAAGTTAGACCAGTGATAGATCATTTGAATAAAAAATTTATTACTGTACCATTTGACCATCGGCTATCATTAGACGAGCAAATGTGTGCAACAAAAATAAAGCATTTTATGAAACAGTATTTACCAAATAAACCCCACAAGTGGGGATTCAAATTATATGTTTTATGCTCTCTTTCTGGATACGCATACAGTTTTGAAGTTTACTCAGGAGCTAAGGACATTGAACGTCTACCTGGCGAACCAGACCTCGGCGTAGTATCAAATACTGTTATACGACTGTTACGACCAGTCCCAAGGCACATCAACCATATCATTTATTTTGATAATTTTTACACCAATATTCCTCTGCTACATTACTTGACCAAAGAAGGTATTTATTGTCTTGGAACTGTACAGAGAAACAGGCTTGGTAAATCCTGCAAGTTGCCAGAGAAAAAGGAAATCCTGAAGTCTAATGTACCCAGAGGCACATATCATGAAAACGTTGCCTCTTTTGAAGGCGTAGAATTTTCGGCAACGAGCTGGAAAGACAATAAGCAAGTTTTATTACTTTCCACCTATGTTGGTGCTGAACCAGCAGAGACTATAACCCGTTACGAAAAAAAACTAAAAACGAATATCCAAGTAGCATGTCCTCGGGTCATAAAGGAATATAACGCTCACATGGGAGGCGTTGATCTGATGGACAGCTTCATTGGTCGATATCGCATTCGCATAAAGTCAAGAAAGTGGACAACAAGGCTGTTTTATCATCTCTTGGACATGACTGTGATAAATGCTTGGGTACTGTACAAAAAGGTTAGTACAGTGAACAGGAAATCGCAGAAGGACATAATGAAGTTAGCCGACTTCAGAACCGAACTTGCTGACACTTTATGTCGGTATCAAACTCGGCCAGATAATAAAAGGGGAAGACCAAGTACCAGTCGACGGGAAGAGATCCCTGATCCTTCTAAAAAGCCACGGGCAGGTGTACAGGTCCTGCCCCCTACTGACGTACGTTACGATCGAGTCGGCCATGAGAAAATGTTTTTAGATTCTAGGAATAAATGTAAATATAACAATTGTAGAAAACTTACTTCATGGATTTGTATAAAATGTAAAGTTTCTTTATGTGACAATAAAAATAACAGATGTTTCTCATTATTTCATACCTAACAACATTATTTGTTATTCCGACTTATTTATGGTTCTAATGCCTGAAGTATCAAAATTGATACCAGGTTTTTTTTTCGAAATATATATATGAAATATATAATGTGATTTTTTTTATTATTTTTCCATTTATCTAGCTCCTGCAGAGTACACACTGATATTTTTTTTAATTTAATTTGAAAAATCAGGCTTCTAAGGGTTAAGGTTGATATGATCCTTTATCCATTTTGATTAGTTTTCGACTAGTGTGAACGATTGCAGAATATCAACTTGGCTTAGGGTGCTGGTACGATATTATTACTAGCAATTTATCCACAGTAGAACTTTTCCCGGTGGCTGCGGCGCCCTTTCGCGTCCTACTCGGTTCCGGCTATGGTACGGAGTGAGGACATGAGAAGCAGACACCTCCTTTTTTGCAGCAGTAATGCGAGTGCAGAAGGTAACAGAAAGCATGAAGCAGAAGACATCACCACACCCAAGCCGTCGCAGTAGAAGCGTTGTGAGTTACAGGGCGATCCCCGGCTGGCGGGCTCGTGGACGTTGAGGTTCGGATATTTCGCTGTCCGGAACGGACCAAACACAATCTATGGCGCATTGTGTTCCACGTGCTTCTTAAAGAACTTGTTCGAAAGAGTAGCCGCGGCATTGGAACGCAAAGTGCACTTGGAGGAACACGGTGGGACAGTAAACGTCTAATACTTCCTCTTGCTTCACCCAGAGAGGATTGTTGATTTTCCTTATAAAAAAGGGCTCAGTACTCAGTCCAGTTCCAATAAGTCTGTTAAAGTGATATTGAGAAAACTGTTAATACGCGTTAATATACCGGTGAAGCAGGATTATACGAAATCAAACAGGCAGTATGTTATCTATTGATGAAAGAATTTTGAAAATCCATCAAGTAGACTTTATCCATTGCAAAAATCCAAATCTTTTCTCTATCTAACATATATTCTCTTTATATTATAGATGACTATAATCTATGATTATTATTATGACATAACAAACAATTTTAAACTCTTATCTATTACGAACGCAATAAATTATATTTAAGTATGGACTTTATTTAGTTAGGTATTAATAGACCAAACTGTACGCTTCATGTTTACCTAAGCGGTACGAATACCCAAAAGAAGAATTTATTATTTTCCTGTTTTAGGCTAGGTTTTGCCCATATCTATTACTTAATAGACTGATAGGTAATAGGTACGGGCAAAACTAATTCTATTTTCTAACCTACCTAAATGGAAACTAAAGAACCGTTAAAACATGTGTAACAAAATGCAAATCGTTTGTGTTAGTATCTTTGACCTAGTGATACACCTAAAACAGGAAAAACAAATAGTAGGTACAACATTTGATAAGAACGGTTACATACTCATTATTCTGATAATAAACATTTGAATGAAGAACTATTCGAATTGATGAATGATTATTCGGGAGCTAGACGGCCAAACGTTCGACTAAAATTTAATTATACGAATCACTTCGATTTATTATGCACATCACTAGTAAGTGATCATGACCTTGTTGGTATCGATAATAATTTGGTACCGAATGCTGACCCAATCGACCTCTGACGATTTATATTTACAATAATGACCGCATGATTGTCATATCAATAAATATATTTACGTGCACTTCGTATTGTGGATATGCAAAGTTTTCATTAACAGGGTCATAATAGAGGTAAGTACCTTCATGATGCAGACCGTTGCAGTCTAGGTTAGTTTTTACACGACTGCCAAAGAAAGGTTAGGATTTTCGAACGTATCTTGTACGTATGTTTCTGTGTATGTCGATATACATATCTTCTAAAGGGCTGGATGACTTTCGACAATAAAGGTATGGTTGGATTCAGCTCAAAAACCCAAGCATGCTTAGATAGAGGTGTTCAAAAATGAAAATAGTGCATTTTTGACACTAAATTACAAATCATATAATTAACTTTTAACCAAACGTATTATGTAGAAAATCAAAATAAAGGAGATTACAAAAGTATATCATAAAAGTCATTTTTAAGGTCATTTGTTTCAATTTATTAGAAACAGTATTTTAAGCTTTTTGTTACTGCAGCTTTATAATTTGATTAGATTTCAGATTTAGAAGTATTTGAGGAAGTTATTTGTCTTCCATTTACCTGCTTTTGTCATGTGTTTCCTAATATACAAAAAAGTAATAATAACTGCCATATGGATATCACAAAAACAGCGAAGACTCAAATAGCAGATGTTGCTTGCTAACGGGAATATCATCGCAAAACATATTTTTAGAAACCATAAACGAAGGCTAAATAGATTTGGTATTTTTAACTTCCTTCGTACAAAATTCAAACGGTTTGCCTTGAAATAGCTTTGTGCAGAACATAGAACCAGGAATAATGGAGCAATCCAAACTGTTAGTTCAAACTTGGTGCATGGTTGTCGTCAGTTTCTATTTACAGAGGTTTTAACTGGCCATAACGATTGAAACATTAAAAAATGGATTTCTATTAGCTTATAAAACCATATTTTTACAAAATAAGATTCAGTTACTTGATATACAACTTTTTTCAGGGTTCTGTAGTTCAAAAGCAAAAAACGGAATCCCTAAAAGATCGCTTTGTTGTCCTTCTGTCTGTCTGGCCGTCAAGACCCTTTATCTCTTTATGTGTGTTCACCGATATCTCTGTCAATTGTGGTCCGATTTCGATTTTTTTTTTTTGAATTGTAGGTTATGCTTCCAAGTTGGTCCCATAGAAATATTATTATGAACTTCGAAGATATCGAACAGAACTCCTCACTGGATTACAGCAGAACTGTCGTAACAAGTACAATTGCTTTGTTTATACGTGTGTTTATAGTGTGAAAGAAAAGAGGGATGGGATGTATCCAGCTGATGTGATGATGGAGCCGGAAGGTACTTACATTAATGTAATCTAACCGTGTTTGGGATTATTAGAGTCGTTATGAGATGCACTCTGGCTATAAAGTATTTCAGTATGGCTGAGGGGTACGTTTTAGTGGTGGTACCATAACTAAAAAGTGTAAAATAAAAAACTTTTTACAAAAAAAAAAAAATAACCGACTTCAATGTTAAAAAAACACTGAAAAGTACAAAATAACTATAATATCTGAAGTCGGTGTTGAATAACGAAGAGACAAAACTATTATACGAGTAGAAACACCGACTTCAGAAATTATAGATTTTGTACTTTTCAGTGTTTTTTTTTAACATTGAAGTCGGTTATTTTTTTTTTGTAAAATAGTTTTTTATATTAAGTAATTTAAATTTTCTAGTTGGATTAAAGCAATATTAAATTATTTTAATCTGCTAACTAATATTTGTTAATAAATAGTTGGAAAACCGAAATAAGTCGTTTAACCTAATTAAAATATTAAGTAGATCAGACGTTTTAAAACAACATTTAAACGTTGGTTTGCTTGATTTTCAAAAGCACAGTTTCATAAAATATTCGCAAAATACCCGTTGTAAAATCCGTTATTCTAAAGAGTGATAAATAAATTGCTCGCTATAAAATAATGATTGAAATAAGCGCATTACGTCATACGCGATAACCAATAACAAAATGTTTGTTGTGACAGTGATAACGGCGTGCTGAGGACGTCACCCCCTCGTCTATGTAACATGTTTGTTTTGTACATACATGTATCACAGCTATCATCGCGTTTACCCTAAAATTACCCACACGGTACTGAAACTCGAGTTTGAGCTAAATGTTCCATAGCTACCGGCTATTAGCCCATAATTATCGGAGGGGTGAAGGGATGATTGGATCCCCGACGTTTGGCTAGTTGACACGTTCCGCTTGCCATGGAGGGAGAGTGCGAACTGAACTGATTAGCTACTGCTTTGTAACCTTTTTAATTGTGTTGCAAGTCATAAATTATGTAGATACATTTTGTTTGAGACACTGATATTTTTGCGCTAGTATTCCAGATAAAGGACTTTGAAAGAAGTAATCAGCACACTTACCATGTCTCCCTCATAATTAAATTTTGAAAGATTAGACATTGTAACACTATCAAGTGGTGCATTATTGCTATTAGTCCTGGTATGGTTTATTTAGCACTAAATTATTTTTCACAGCACAGTTAACTTGAGAAGATATTTAATTACACGAGTTAGACACCCGCGTTCACTTGACACAGTGAGAGTCCACGACGGAGCCGGTACGCACCACACAGGTGTTAGGAGCATGTGCGTTCAGCGAGTGCTGGCAGTGCTCAGCTTTACCCGGCCATCATGCCTGTCCCGTTATAAGAGCGTTTGTTAAAATGTAACGTACCACCAAGCTGTAAAGAACAAAACCCGTATCATAGATAAACCGACTTATTCTACGTTCGCGTTGTAGTAACTGACTTGGCAGCTGTCCAAGATTCACTAACAAACGCGCGAACCAGCCTCGCCCATCATTTTGACTGTGGAATTATTTGTGAATTTAATCGCGACGCCAATGAACGTGCTGCAGTTGTATTCATTATTTTATAGTATTTGTTATTTACTTACAATTATATTATGATATTGTTAGATTATGATGAGATATTACAATAATATATAAATACGTTAAGTTTCGAATACCACTTGTGTTGTTGTGGTGAGGAAGACTGTAATAAATAATAATTTTACCTAGAACATTATATAATGGTTATATAGTTATATCTATTTTTGTATTGTGTACATTTTAATTAAAATCTCGTCATTACAATGACTAACGTGTAATTACGTGATGAATTTTAGAAAAACAATTACAAGTCAACGCCTTTATAACATCATGTTGAAAGACAAGAATAATCACAAATTAAACTAGTATTTTGAGACAGAATCTTTGCTTACCGGGATAATCCAATCTATATTTCGGACAAGCCATCATTGCTGACAGGATCGGCGACTTACTTCACCCCATTTCTTCTTTTGCTGATGTCGTTCAATCTTTACCTGTGAACAACCAAAACAATGTCGTCAATACCTTTGTATTTTACGGTGAAATCAGTTTTTTTAATTTAATAAATGCTACCTATATTTTGAAAGTTTTTGTGCGTCATTTTAAGAGGTATATCTGTGCCCGTGAAGGGGCGCCATGTGTTTGGCAACCCACCCTGCCCTGCTCGCGTCGCTAGCCCACGCTACGACCACAGATAACGCACAGGCGGCCATTGTGTTGGCCGCCTGTGTGTTAGCGTCCCTTACCTGAATGGCGTAAAAACGACCAATGGGAACCGTGCTACGAGCATCTGACATTTCATACGTGCCACCTTGGCCTACGGGAAACCAAATACCTTTAATTTAATTTTAAAAAGTTCTTTACTTGTTCCTGAACCTGGATTAATTTCATCTGAAGAAATTCCTAGTGTTCCATGTCGCAATGTCCCTAGAAAGTTTTAAAGGATTTTTAAATAATATATTTTGATATTTGACTAATTTATTTTTAAAGGAAAGTAGATACCTAGATATAAAAAAAAATATTGTATTTCAGAAAAAAACTTCTTTGTTACGTTTTCATGTATAGTTAAAACTATTGCAAATTTTATATTAGGTAGGTATAAAAAATTATATAACGCAAGAAGTACACAAAAACGAGTTGCTTCACAATTCTTCATCGTAAATATTACGTTCGGGGTTAACAAAAACTGTGGAATGTGTTGCACAACTTCCAGTCGGCTTGTGCTCCGGCGTGGGGTAACTTTTTGAGTGACGAAACGACTACCTGCCCCAAGTTAAAACAGGAAGGTTTCACCCCATATCACCCCACTGTGACGCAACAACTTCGACAAAGTAATCCCTTTATGTCGAAGCTCTTTGAGCGTTCTAATAGCTTCCCCTCAGATGGCCATTTTTATAAAACAATTAACACACTACTGGATGTTAATTTTATAAAAACTTATTAGAAAACTATGTAATTGTAGGTGTTAAGTTAAAAAAATCATTTGAAAGTCATAATGAGACTTGGTTTAGGGTAGTAATCAGAACTAAAAGGGATTCAGAACTAAAAGAAAAAGTCGTGCCGTAAAATGATAAAGTTTAATGGAGGACAGTCATTGGCTATCAATAATATCATAACAGATGACGAAACCTGGGTGTACTTCTTTGAACCCAAAAGATTTTACGCCGACGAAAGTTAAGAAAAGTCAGTGTTGGTAAAAAAAATGGTTGCTTCTTTTTTCGGCAAATCACACAGAATCGCTTGAAGATCAAAGGACAGTGACTGCAGATTGGTGAGTCCGTCAAAATTTGCTTGCCCAGAGTAAGTTCCCGAAAAGCGTCATGTATAATATATTCCTCCACCACGATAACGCATCCTCACATTCTGCTAAGTTAACAGAAGCCTATTTGAAGGTTTCAAATGTGGAACTGATAACGCATTCGCCTTCTATTTGTTTCCAAAAATTAAGGACAACTTAGAGGCACACGTTTTACGAGCCCTGAATCGGCGGTGAATGCGTACCATGAAGCCACTGA
Organism: Mythimna ferrago; assembly: GCA_910589285.2. NCBI lineage: Eukaryota > Metazoa > Arthropoda > Insecta > Lepidoptera > Noctuidae > Mythimna > Mythimna ferrago. The sequence goes on along the minus strand of OU342673.1, from coordinate 17,711,855 downwards.
ACAGGTCCCTAAAGAAGACTGGTCCAACTGCTTTTGTACAGTGATTTTAGCGAATACAAAAATGCATTAATTGCGAAGGAATATATATTACTTATGTACTTTGAAAAACAATAAATGTATCGTAAGTCTTATGTCTAGTCTTATTTATCAGAATCTTTTACTTCCTTTCTTATTTATATTTTTTTTTTGTAAGAACTTTTTATATGCCCTAAGTATACATACTCCGTATTATAATTGAGATCTTTTATTTACTATGTGCAGTTAGAGTAAATTAAGGAGGGCCGTAATGTTTAAGGTAATATGCAGCGATAAGGGAATTAAATATTTTTGAAAGTACTTATTTTTACCAGGTAATTTTTTTATATGGTAATCACAGGTTTTACACATGTCAGTAGCGACTAATCTAACGGGAAACGAGCGCTCGAGGTGTCAAACTGCTGCTTCAGGCAATTAATTAATTAACAAAGCGGATGTTGCCGACCTCGACACATTCGTTTCAATTGACAAAATTAGTTCATTAAACCACTCTGCCACGTAGGTATATATGTATAACTCGCCAAATTCATTTAGTAATGAATCATGGACTGCGGACATGTTAGTGACGCGTGGTATCGAAGTCCGAAGACTTCAAATCGACGGCCAGACACCGAACACGGTGTGTTCACGATTCACGGTCACGTTAGCTATGTTAATGTTAAACGCGTGCAGTGTCGCTCTACTTGATGTAACGGCACGTCGCCTGACCGACATTGTCTTTTTCAGAGACCCCAGATTTCCGATTCGGAGCGAAAACCAATGTACCTACAATGAAAATGCAATTTCATCTAAAGTAGTTGAATGACACTGAATTGTATGAAACGAACTGAACCCTAAAACCTAATTTAAATCTGCAAAACTCAACATCTTCTTGTTTAATATTCTGAATGTCGAATCGGTCGTTCGCATCCTAAGCGGCTGCAAATTAGAAACAACAGTGATCCACCGGATGACCGGTTACGCATTCAAAGTTATTCATTCAAATTCAATCATACAATTCCAAGTCACGTAACTTGACATTTCAAGTGTTTCACGCAGTGTCAATGGCGTCAAGTATATCTGTTCCTGTATAACGAATACGATCACGGCCATGGCCGTTATGAAAAAATACCTGTATATTATCTAAACACACTTATGAATTCAATAACGAATCTCTTTTTTTGAAGCCTTATCTATAATATAAAAATGAATCGCAAAATGTGTTGGTAAGCGCATAACTCAACAACGCCTGGACCGATTTCGCTAATTTTTTTTTTGTTGTGTTCGTTATTATGAGAAGGTTCTTATGGAAAAAAAAAATGAAAATTAGGGTAGTGTAGGGTAGAGTAGGGTAGTGTAGGGTAGAGTAAGGTAGAGTAGAGTAGGGTAGGGTAGAGTAGGGTAGAGTAGGGTAGAGTAGGGTAGAGTAAGGTAGAGGAGGGTAGAGTAGAGTAGAGTAGGGTAGAGTAGGGTATAGTAGGCTGAAGTAGAGAAGAGCGGGAGCGAAGCCGCGCGGGTACAGCTAGTAAAAAATAAAGATAAGTGTCCTAATTAATGTATATAAAAGTAATTTCATATGAAATTTAGGTTGTCAAAGTCTTGTTGAAATCTTTAGAAGTTAAAACTGTGTTGACTCAGAAAATCAATTACTATGTAGATATCATGTAACACATTCAAAATAAATTCTGTAATACTGATTTGTGTTATCGAGCACAAGTTTGGGTTTAGGTTAGTTCCATATTTATGTCTGCATTTAAATAAACATTCAAAGACCCTGCTAACATTATTCTTTTTTTTTGGTCTGTCCAGACATAGTGTACCTGTAGGATATTATATATATTGTGCAGTTTTCTAAATATATTGTAGGATAGACCTGATCGTAGACGCTGTAGTCTGAATAAAAGATAACGCGATAACTTTTTTAGAATCCATGAGCGTTGATGATTGTTGCTTGATTGTAGCGCGCATCTTTTCCTCAATACGAACATATTTATAAAAATATATTTATAACAATTTCGTTTAAGTATATGTCGCAAATAAATATCGTACGTAAACGTAATGTCATAAGCAAGCCAAGTAGTGGCTTCCGCAGGAGCGTAAAATTAATGTAATAAATCACAATGAATTTCAGGAAAGTCGAGTGCGTGATCAAATGTTCTCCAGTGCCACGGGCATAAAAATATACACGTTAGCATTTATTTATTTCAGGTAATAGACGTATTTCCTATCGTTAGAATTTACTTTGCTACGCCATCTTATTAGATACAGTTTTAGCCATTTTTCTTGCACGATGACACTCATCTTAATTTTCTACCTCATTTCTATTTTTGAGCGTTACCGAAGAAGCGTAAAAGCATTTTCAGTGAGATTCCATTTTCAAACGATCTAAGACTGAGATTACGTAGGTCGTTAGTCGTCAAAACAGTGACGTCACATCCTGCGTTGCTTGCAATTCTGTCAACTCAACGGTACGGTCGTCGCTCCGATAATTGCGACCGTTTCAAACTAACTGACACTAGTTAACGCTTACTAACCGTGTCGCTTTTACAACAACATTATAAATAACACTACATTTGTAACAATTTTAATCTAAAAATAATGAGAGTAAAGACGAAGTAGTTTCGAAAGTGAAACTGCGCACCAGACAAAAGACTGCAATGGTGAATAGCTGGCCAGGTGAGAGTCATACATACTAGCACACTGAGGGCTGTACGGTGCATATCTGAATATAAACCTACAACCATATTTTACAATAATGAATAAATCACCTACTGCAACTTTGTAAAGCAGCTAATCTAGATCAAAAAAGGCAGCCGACCTCGTATTTAAAACTTCACTTAACTATACCCGTGCGACATCATTTTAGTCCTTGACAAAAACACGTCTATGTTTTCTTTTCTTATGCTTATTTTTGATACCTACTTTGTTTAAGAGAGATTAAAGCATCAAGCTGACTTGCTTTTATCGATACTATAAGGCAAATACCGAAAGTCAAAGTGGCCAAGTAGCCAAGGCCCAAACACCACTGAGCAGACGAGTATTTCGACCGCTGGAGTAGAAAGATCCTCAATTGATAATCGCGTTATGAGCTACGGGCAGCGTAACTTAGCACCTATATGGACCGATTAATTTAATTACAAAGGAGAAACAAAGACAATGTTGGCAGACGTCAATGATCAGAACTTAAGATTGGCTCTATCAATGCTCACTGCGTTTGAAGAATTCTTTTTGACACCGGTCAAGTATGAAACATCATAAAGGTTTGTTTCCTAAAATGAATGTTCTTCAAATGGGATTAAACTGTGGTGGATAAGTAAATACAGGGTAAAAGGAAAGGCGTGGCGCCCTGATCGAGTGACACTGCTTTACTTCTTGAATAAGACTTAACACAAAAGAATGTAGGCTTTCCGTCCAATAAGAAATCATCAGATACTAAAAATGTACAGTTTAAAGTCGATGTACGAGTATAGTGTGCTACATCCACCTGAAAAATACTAGAGTAGAGTAGTAAAGGAGAGGGATATTGTTAGCCGATGAAGCGTGGATGTGGATAATAGCTTTCCAAACGACACGCGCCGCGCGCTGTGCGGAGCGCACAGAGTGCCTACACACCGACGACGACCGTACAACCGTTGACTACACTTCAGTATTATAGAATGTTTTAAGTGTCAAGTCAGCCATAGTATTATGTTTTTCATGTTCCAAACTCTACACTATACGAACTTAAGAGATAATCTTATAAAAAGTATACAGTACAATGTACGTTTGGATCGATTCCCCTCAACTTAACGTAGCTTTAGAAGTTCAGATGCCCGCATTGTCGCAGACGGTATGCCTTCATAGTGTATAATTGTAATTTGAGGTTTTGAGTATGAATAATGTGTATCGAGCATTAGGTTACGTTGTGTATGAGATGAGCTTTCTTCGCATACCGCGCGTTGCGTGTCCCGCTCGATGCGGCTTCAGTGGCTCCGTTGCACTCCACTTCGCACGAGGCGTCTGCGTTCGAACAGCTAATGAGTAGCACACAATATTATACACATCTTACCGCTGCAAACTACATTTTAAAGAACAATATAGCAATAACCGCAATAAAACCGCACCGCTACTTACTTAAGGCAAATGTTTAGAGGAATCAAGTAAGTCTGAACCGCCTACTTTAACGAGTTAAATGGCGAAATTAAGTCGCGATTTACAGAAAGAAAAATAACTAACGAGTCTCAACTGACTGCGTCTCTGGTTCTACCCACCGGTACTAGTTTCACATACATTTTATATCACATTGCGTATCTTTCCCAAATGGAACGAACGAAAGAGACAAAAACACCGCCTCCTCAATGCTCCATAATGCGCGCGCATGTTTTCCCTGGCCCGCAACTTGTTGAAGATCTTTCACGGAACGTACTATCGGCTCTATACGTTTTTGTTTCTCTACACATGGCTGCCATGGCGAAACAATTATAAAAGTTTTGCCACAGTCAGAAACATGAAAGAATTCACTGAACTACAGTAAATTCATAACGATCTAAGTCTGAACATTTTTAATTGTCTGCTACACCCAGTAGCTATCATAGCATTGATAAAAAGAGCGAAATAGTGTCTGTGATGGACCCCTGAACTGCTGATGATCTAAAAGTCTGTTAGTGTATCTCAAGTCTATCAGATTCTTCGAATGATATTCTCAAAAGCGGTGTTACAAATATTTTTGTCATGCACAAATGGACGTTTTTTCCGAAAGGATATTATCATAAATCCGTAATGAGTAACACGTGGATCTAACAAAGTTAGCCGTTGGATCGAGAGGCCCGTCGAGGCGGGCTGGTCATTGGCACGAGGCCACGGGGGCTTCGGCCGCACTAACTCGTGGCAATAACTGACCTAACACTAGGCGCACCTTTGTAAACTGCGAGCGAGGGTAGCGTTGCACCTGGCGACGGGTCCGACGCTCCTTTTTACGCTCTAGCTATCTATCGTTGGCAGTTTATTTTAATCGTGTGCGTGCACGCAGATGGCGCAAGCGCAGGGGTCGCACACCCGCCTTCTGCCGCGGACCAATATGCACCCTATGACGAAATGCGCAGGGTGCAAATAGCATCACGGCGATCCTCAAGCCTAAGTTGTAAACAAACCAGGCGAGGGCAATGGCTGCCTGCCACTCCCCGCGCTCTGCCGCGCCGGCGACGCCATTCAACCGGGAAGTTCAAGATTTATTTTTAGCGTTCCACGAAACTTCCAATGCTGATAAAATAACGGAGCCTGATGGTGATTATAATGTATTATTGTTTATTCAACTTTCTGAAAGGACCGTTTTACGCATACTGTGTCGTACAGTAAATACACTAGAGATATAGAACAAATATGTATGGAATGCCAACACAATTATTATTATTATGAAGGTATCCTCCTCATGTTTCGGCTTTTAAGAAAAACTACTTTGGCAAAAGAGTTGGCTTTAAGACTACCCACGACAGTAAATAATAAGATATATAAAATAAATTCAGGGTAGAAGTGAAAGAGAGAAAATAACTGTGATCGAATGCGGCGCGGGCCTAACAAAAACAAGGAGTCGACTCCGGGCAAAAGCTTATCAAATGGGAAATAACAAAAAATATAATGTCGCTTGAACGTAATGAGAACAAACAAATCAACTTGACTTGTCTACAGGAAATAAAACGACCGGTCTGGTATATTTTTAACCGGTTTCGTGAAAGTAAAATATATTCTATACAATTTGAATGGGGTCCGCTAATGTCGGCGAGGGGTGACGTTGTCAAGAGTCCAGGTGCAGGCATGGGGTCAATAACTGCTGTAGAGTAGCATGTGCAACCGACAGGGATGTCGTGGTCCTCCTGATCTCTTCGCTACTACTACGTACTACGCCTATCCATCGGCATTGACATTGTAGTTTCCGCGGGCCGCTGAACCGCGCTAGGGCCAAGAGCGCGATACCGCTTCCGAAAATTGTTGTCTTCGGCGGCGTCGTCGGCAGCGGCGGCGGCGGCGGAGTCAATGACCCGAGGGCGCGGAGCGCGGGAGGGTGCGCGCGCACGCAGCCGCGCCCCGCCTTTATTTATTACGCTACGCGCGGCGCGCTCGGCGCCGACAACGCGCGGTGGGGCGGAGGCCGCATTCCGGGCGGCCGGCGCCGCGGCCCGTTGTGCGCTGCGAAAATAACGCGCACACTACCGACTTTGCGGTAGATCGACGTCAGTAATCCAGTCACACTTTAAAATAAACTGTCTCAAACTTACTCAGATTTAGGAAGAGAAGCGAGCACGTGCGCCAACCGCGTGTACCACTATTGTCTCTCAGCTCACAGGCACCAAAGTCACTGTCAATAACGGCAAAAGTCATCATGAAGTCGAAATCGAGCTTCTCGAACACGCAGTTGCGTCTTATGTCTCTACATAAGTCAACACATAAGTTCACATGGCGCGCGCGAACTGTAGTTCCAGAGCGGCGGAAAGCGCGTTAGCTTCGATGGCGATATGACGCATTAGTGAGCGCGCGGCGCGGCTATACAGAGTGCGCAAGCAGACGGGGTAGTGAAAAGGGCGCGGGGGCCGCGGGAGCGCCCCCCGCGGCGGCTCCGTGCTGCCCTCTGCGTCGGGCTCATCGACCGCTCGCCCTAGCCGCCACACGATGTGCTGCCACGCCACTCTCACTGTACCGCAACACGACACGATCGCGAGGCGCTCAGACCCACGTCCAGCGTGACACACTACCGCTCCACCGACATTGCTCACGTTCATAAACTCTGAGTAGTCCATCATGACGCTCTGCGCCTCTCCACTCTGTCAGAAGAACAGCCGCGGCTAGCTAAGACAGCCACATGGCTAAACATTCTATCTCTAGCAAATCAAGGGCTACCCACGCCTACTCATAGGTCCAGTTTGAACTATATCGTTGCTTTTACCGTTGTTCGTTAGAAATTCAAACAATTTCAAATTTATGATTTAGGAATAATGGAAAAACGACGATGCGACCCGAATGTAGGATTCATTCACTAAAATGCTCAGTATTATACTTTGACTATGATTCATGAGATGTCGAGACTGGTTAAAAGTCGTAGCTGGTATCTTCGATGGTAGCGCCCGAGAGCGACACGGATACGAGCGACGTGACAATTACCACGCGTATGGTACCGACACTTGTTTATTGACAGATGAGGCACCCGAATTATCAAATCAGTCACCATTATCAAATCTATAGCGTTTTTCTCCATAGCTCACGTCAAACTTTTAAACAAATTATGCATACCGACAAGTTAATACATACTATAAGTATTCATAAAGTGCTTAATTTATTGCGGTCAATTATTTATGATATTATTTTAACAGTAAATCTTCGTCAACAACTGCATCTTCCATACAATTTACCTCATCCATGCACAAAAGCTTCTTACTTTTAAAAGCGTTAACTTTTTCTCTGCAGTGTTCAATGAACAAGTTTTTTTTACTAACTGACGCTTGAGTAAGTACGGCTCCGAATAAGAACTCGTGCGATTGTGGGTTCTCTAACGAGTAGTCATTTAGAACGGACCGCGCCGCCGCCGCCGGTGCAATAGGATTCCATACGAAATCAAAAGTGCGCAAGGTGACTAGTGTTTTTCTACATCCAGATTAATGGATCACAAAGATTACCGTTATTTTTTTTTTCAGATTTTTTTTTGAACTCATTCTTGTAATAAAGGTAACGTCTTTATTTCGTATTGATTTCCAGCACATTTACAATGTACTATGGACGTTAATGAGGCCGTAAACATTCTCGTCTATTCCAAACCACCGTTGAAATATTGCTGCTAAAAAAACGGATATTTTGTGCCCGCTATCGCTGAGCAGGGTCGGTTTTACCTATAGTGCAGGGTGCACACGGGCGACGAGTCTTAGGGGGCGCCGAGCGCCGCTGACTGTGAAATAACTACAAAGTTCCTTGTTTTATTTTTGTGTAATACTTTTCTTCCTTAAACTACTACTTCCCGGCCTCACTGAAAATTGCATCATTCTCACCCGAATTTCCGTTTGAAAAAAAAAGAGCTCATTGTGTCAAAAACCTGATCATAAAAATCTGCTCAAAAGTTCGAAACAAGTCACTGATGCAGTTGGTGTTCGAAACACGTCACTTTAAGCTGTTTGATACAGTTGGTGGAATTCATTTTAGTTCAATCATAGATTTGACACCACCAAAACTGCATCAGACATTTATGTAAGTGAGTAATACTTTTGTAATCGTATCTTCCAGCCCTATTTTGAAACCATACATGACAATAACGAATAAAAATTTTTTTAAATATATTTGGGCGCCAAAAACCATCATCAACTTTAATGTATCCAGTGTCATTCTCACAAATAAGACGAATATCACGACACCTCTCAAACTAAAATGCAACAAGCTATTTAGGTTCTCGGGTGTGCCAAAGAAATATACATACATACAAACAGACCCTCGAAAAACATAACTTGCATCTGGACCCGCTGGGTCCACTGCGATGGCGGACAGAATCCCACCAGGATCTCATGATGATATGGCGACAATGACTGTCGCAACCCAGGGCTAGGCACGGCACAATTTCGGCAGTAAGTCCCCTCTTTGAAGAGTGGTTGGAGAGACCACCACAGCGTCCTCACCTTCCGCATGACACTGGTCCTCACCGGACATGCTATGTTCAAGACGTACCCTGTTCCAGATTCAGGCGGAAGAAACGCCCCGCGGTGTCACCATTGCGCTGACCGCAAGAAGTATATGGTAAATGTATGCCTAGCCTTGGCGTAGCACCGCCTTGTCTTAGTGGAGGCGATCGGCGGTGACCTCTCGCGCCGGGCCACGGTTCAGGACATATTCTGGAGCGAGAAGGAATGGGATGCAGTCGTATCCTTCTGTGAAACAGTAAAGCTGGCGAAGATGGCGGCGCAGGAATAAAAGAACGTACATCCTCAACGCCCTAGCCGAATCGACAGAAGACGCCCCGTTTCCGGCGCCGGGAATCACAGAGCGAACTTCGGCCACCGTAGGCGCGAGATTGCGGACGATGAGCAATGGGTATAAGGATCGAGCCCGTCGACGGCGCGTAGTGTCCCACGCGCGACTCAAAGAGATGTCAGCAGACTGTAGGAGCCCATTGTGGCCGATGCCATCTAGGACCATAGGGAAAGTATCCCTATACCTGTGGTCCTAGAACGCAAAAGGCAGCTGAAAAAACATAAGTGCGGTTTTAGCCAGTAAAGGCTAACACGCCCTCTCGCTACTCTCTAGAACGAGAGACATTAGACGATTTCCCACCTTTAAAAAAACCTTCCTAGCGCAGTCGGGTAAATAAACTAAGTATTCCAGGTTGTCCGCACGTCTACTAGGGGCGCCAACGTATTGGTTGCACACGGGCGCTAGTAAAGGCTAAAGCCACCTCAGTCGCTTCCTAATAGTTCCCTAGGGTAATATCAATATGTAAAGAACCGCAGATCACAGACCCTGCCACTCCATCACAAAAGTAGGGTCACAATACTCACGATGAATTCAGGGCTTGAAGCGATCTCTCGGTAATATGGTCAGAGCCAGTGTTCATTTATATTATTGTGGGACAAAAGAATACGGTCTATCATGGAGAGCATGGAGCAGATACCTATACCAGAAGCATCGCTTTGAACATAGCCTGTTAACTAAAAGCGCAAAGCTTTAGAAAAATAGAAGAACACAAATAATCAAGTTTGACTTTTAAATACTTAGAAGATATTTGCGATAAATGAAACGCATGAGAGAAAGTAAATTAAAACGGTTTATAAAATGAGAAATAATGTATATGCTTTAAAGATCTCAGAATAAAGGCGAAATGGCGAATGAGTTTGAAAAGCTGAAATTGAGGCACACGTATAAGTACGTAAATGCCTAAGGTACAATGTATGCAGATCGTGATAATCTGTCAGAAAGGCTGAAAATATTTTAATAATAAATTGTAACTTTTGACATACGCAGCTAAAACAGTTTGACATGACATATACCATCACTTGTCTGTGATACATCTTCTACTCTACTCTATTCGAGTCGAATATTTTAGACTTTCTCTATTTTTGCCTTTTAAATCAGTTGGTCTAAGCTTGCGTCGCGTCTTTTCTTTTATGTCAGTTGGTATACACTTGCATCTCGGTCTTCTCTTATATTTTAGTTGGTCTACGCTTGGTTTTCAGTCTTCTCTTTAATATATTAGTGAGTCTACGCTTGCATCTCGGTCTACTCTTTTAAATTAGTAGGTCTACGCTTGCGTCTTAATCTTCCCTTTTTATATAAGTTGGTTTACACTTGCTTTTTTACTTGCGTCTTCTCTTTTTTCCTTTACTTTAACTTCTCTTTAATTATTAACTTCATCAAAAATAAATTAATTATCATCTGTCTAGTATAGGTACAATATGGATGGATAGAAAACTTCGAATAGGTCTACCTATCGAGATTTTCTCGAAACTGTTCGTTCATATACAAAGAGACACATATAGCGCACCAAGAAGAGCTTAATTTCAATTAGTGCCTCGGTACAAAGTAATTGAAACCATACTTGGCCCAGATATACTGGATGAAAAGTTCTAAATGCATCCAGTAGTGTGTCTTGACACTTAATACTAATTAGGAATGTTCTGAATTTAATTCAAGCACATTTTTCAATTACAGAATTAGAAATCTTCTGTGCCGTAACCAACCTTTTATGTATACAGCCGGTGCGAGCTTCTATAACTGAACCCTGAGAAAAAAAGTACATATTCAATTTTTGCGCCCCTCAAGGGACTGCGCCCTGTGCCTGAGCACCGGTGGCACTGCCTTAGCTACGGTACTGGAAATCTTACATGTACATATTTAATTTGCCAATCTTATAAAGGGAACATAGATAATATATCATGATCCAAAAACGACAATAGAACGAAAAGAAATGTAAACGAAAGTTTGTATTGTGTAGTATAAATGCTCGGCATTTAGTTTTTATATGAGACATTCCGAATTTGTGTCAATTGAAGCTGTTTTTATTTAACTTCGGTATAAAAAGGTATTAATGAATGATCAATCTCCTTCAACAATAAAAAAATTGTATCTCGACTCAATAAATAAAGTATAAATATATATCATCGTTTACAATATTGATTCGGGCGAGTGTAGATAATTTTGGTGAGAAACTGTTATAGGACGTTATTAATAGGTTAGCATTACTGAGTGTCTCACGGCGGTCTGAGAGGCGACAAAGAAAGCATAATCTGCCTACGCAGAGCAAACTGAAATAGCTGCGCGCGCGCCGCCTATGAGTCAGCGCAGACAATGGACCTGGTGTCCTCACCAGTAACAGCTTTCGCCAACATCAACACGTCATTACAACTCATACGGAAATTACTTTGACTAATTCTGTTTTATCCTTGGGATAAAATTTACTTTTCATACTTATCCCCAGTATTAAAAAGTATCGGATTAAATACCTACTACGGATACTACTAGGTAATAGTATCCATAGCTACCTACATCCTACTGTTTGAAACAGTTTGCGGCGAAATATTATTTAATACTCGGTTTACCATGCGGTTAACCTTTATTTTTATAATTTGTCTACGTATCTATCTGAGTCTTCTTCATCTTTGATTTGCTATCAGTTCGTATTATCCGATTCTCAGATTCCAATGTCAATATTTTCAATAAAATTATATGGCTTCTGTCTTCTGCTTTCTAGAAACAGACAGACTGGTTTGATATTTGCAGCCACATACTAGCCAGCCAGCTAAATGCATGAAATTGTGCCTAAAATTAATCAAAATTCACGCCTCAAGTCCTAAAAATGCACCTGCCTATCTATGTAGATATAGGTACATAATTATATAAAAGGTGAAATTGACTGACAGACTTATGAACGAACAGCACTACTGGGTCTAACGTGAAATTATGCACCAGGATTTTATGATGTAGGCGAGCCCTAAAAAGATTGACTTTCAAATTTTATTTCATGGTCCAATATATTTGACAAATAATACAAAAAGTAACCTAAGTAAACAAAACAGGCTTTATTTTTGTGTTACTCAAAGCTACCCACCAAAAATAATTTAGAGGATGTTAAATGTTGTATTGGAGAATCTTATTCATTGGGTTAATAAACCTGAAACGTGACACAAATACAACATTATTTTTAGTACATTATATATCCGAAACCTGAATATAGTTTGTTCAGAATCAGTTTTACACCATGATATATTTTTTTCCAAAAATATTTAAAATATTAAGTACAAAATAGGTCACGGCAGGTCATAGTGGGCATTAGGCGGCAGCGCAGAGCTGGGTGCGAGAGCAAAACAACCCCTCAGTCGACCGAGTGACCCGGTGACCATATATTTATGTCGCCAACCGGGTACCATAAAGGACTTATAACTTTGTTATTTTTCATAATGCAGTTTTGAAATTTTGTACATAGATTCTTTACATAAAAATACTAGACAGGTGTTTCAGGTTTTGCATATACTAAAAATAAGGTTGTATATAAAGAAAAAAGATGGATTTTTCAAAACTTCCCTCAGAGCACGGTTTAGAGGGTGTCAAAGGTTCTATGAAGAATCATAATATTCCTTGAGTTAATAAAATTTACTTGACTAGGTATTCTTAACTAGATGACAAAAAAGTAATTATTTAATAGTTATTTTAAAACTATTTCCATAAGAGGGTTTAAGATCATCTAATCATCTGCTTAGAATGAATCTTAATGCACAAACTGACTAAGTTAAACCACCGAGTTTAACTTAGTCGTTTTTTGTATTAAATTAGGTATACCGATACCTGATTTTAAATTGAAAAAGTGATTAATATATTTGGATTGTTCAAAAGTCTTTCCCCAACAGTACGAAAGGGATATGAGTCAATTAGCTGTAGTTTTTATATTTGCCGTCTCCTAACTCCTAAGTGGGACAAAGTACGAAATTCAAGTGAAGTCGTGGGGAAAATTGCTAATCCTATAGTGCGATTTGAGACGAAAAAATACGGATTAATAATGGCGGCGACATGAGAATACGAAGAATTTTTTTATTATTATTATTAATCTACGATTCTAATGACATAGCAATCGGAATACAGAACTATTAAATGAAAACCGGTCGTTGACATCTCAAACAACACATTTATATGGAAATTTTGAAACAGGCTTATGTGTAGAGCTCGAAATAAGTATGAAATGCTACGGTAGTTGCTAAGAAATTCTACCAAAACATCTAGCTAGGTGCGAAAACAGTGTACGAGGATTTCACCCAAAATATCAGTAGAAACTGCTTCGATAAAGAAATCATTTGTCAAATTTAAAAATTTAATAAGTAACTTACATTACTACGTGGCCGAGGTAAGGTAATAACCTGCAGAAGCAGGGCGTGGTCACAATTGAATTCGGACGACTTCAAGATGGCGGCGTCTCCAGCCGCCATTTCAGTTCGTCAAAGTGCGGTTACTCAAATATTTCTCGAGGCGAGTGCTTGGCAAACATGCCTAGTGGCACATACTAATGCGATGCTAATCATTACGCCGGACACATATTAATTTCAGTACGGCACTTTAACACGACGATGCGAACGCGACACAAAGCCCACCAATCAGTAACGGTGTAGGTCTTCGACGAAAGGAAGACAGTGTAGCGGGTCTACATGCCCTCGGCGAAATTTAGCACTGCGGCATAAGACCGGAACATAATCGGAGAAATGACCTCTTTTCACATACATTTTTTATAAGGTACGTTCACTAATGTGCGTTAAAAATTTTTGATAAAGACATTCATTAATTAATGATTATATAATTATAGGTATTGGTGGTCTTCTAATAAACCACACTTGATTTTGCGACGTAAAGATGTGGTATACACATTAAATGTAGGCCAAGTCAAGCAGGACGTTACGTTAGATGGGATCCCACTGGGCTCTCGACTAGTCGTCACTGCTCGGGTTTGCCCGCTTACTGACAATTTGGTTGTTTCATTTACTATATGACGCTAGTCCCCACCGGACATGGCAAGTTCGGGATGTTCTTGTTTCAGATTTAGGCGGAAGAAAAACTCGCATATCACCATTTTACGGATCACTCGGAGAACAGGATGTAGGTGTGACCCGCTTGGGCAGTGCAACACCGTGTCCTCGTAAGGCGATCGGAGGCGGCAACAACTCGAGCTGGGTCCTGTTCCAGTTCAGGCCATGCTCCGGAGCGAGAAGGAAAGAGATGCGGCTTTCTCCATCTGCGAAACAGTAAGGAGATGGCCGCAACCGTGAAGGAACGGACGTTCTTGCGGCCCAACCTCTGTCACAGGAGACACCCATAGCGTCGAGGACGATACCCAGCCACCGTAGGCGCGGGCTAGCGGACAACAAGCATTAGGTAGCTCGCCGTCCGGCTATCAGGTAAAAACTGATTCCGAGTCGTCGACGGCGAATAATTTTTCACGAAGCCCTCTAAGAGATGTTAGCAAGACCGTAGGAACTAGTAGGACCGATGCCTGCTAGAGTCACGGAGAATTTGTGAAAGGAATATTGTGGTCCTAGAAGGCAAATGTTGCCATTTGCCTTCTAGGACATAGATAAGTTTTAATCAGTATGAGTCATTCTCACCACAAAAAAAAAATCGTCTCGTTACGCCACGTAGCAGTCATAAGATGTCGCGTAGCGCATAATTTATAGCAGTTGCGTAGGCAACATACATGACGGACGATGCAATTATTACTTTTATTCATTTTTGGATATATGATAAACTAGGTAAGGTTTTATCGTCATAGAAACGTTATAAAATAGGTACCTAATAATCCGTCCTGAAGTTCAATTAATTTTCCAGAATCATTAGTAAATTACTTTCATGCACAATAAATAATTTATCGCACAGGCACAACCCAACGCATTTAGTAACGAACTATGCGAGACGATTATTTAAATAGTCTTTTTTCCCATAATTCAGCTTTAAGCCATTAAAAAACCTCCTCTGCTTATAAAGTCAACATTTTTCAGTTCTCACCGCTAGGCAAGGCACATAAAAGTCTGCCTATTTGTACAACAAATTGTTAGTAATACTTAGTGTACGGCTAATAACAACATAATATATATAATATGTACGCAAATAAATAACTGCAATAAGTTGATAACGAGATGGTACGAATGCGGCCAAGCAGTTACAGGAATGGCTTGTGAATATTTTTGCACTGAGCTCGGGCGGACTGGCCCAACGGCATTCTCGACCGCTGCCACACTCCGTACTAACTATACTCCATTCTCAACACCAACTATTGTTACTTCTTACTGAGAGAACAACTATGTTCTGTTAGGCTTCCAACCGAAATCGAAACCTGTACAAAATCAATTTTTATCTCCATCTGTTACAGAGGATTTTCATGACATCTGGTTAACCTAGTAGTTCGATTTTTGATTTTATGTTCTAACTCGATGATGCATGCATAAATAGATTAATTTTTATAATCAAAAAAATTTATCTCTCAGTGGTTTTGATGACAGATATCAATAAAGTTCAAGAACATCAGGTGAGTTTGGTTCAGATTGTTCGGAAAACTTTTTTTTTAGGGAATAGAACTAATGATATACCAAGTGTGTAATTGAACATGTCATGCAGTTTCTACAGGGTTACTGGTAACTCGACGTATAGTTGTAAGGAATATAAATAAATAAATAAAATAAATAAAAGTATAAAAAAGTATTCCTTGCAGGGCGTCATGGTAGGACTAAAATGCAACAAATTAAGCCACCAAACGTTCTACCGATATTAAGTAGATTTTTTATGCAAAATTTCAGATTTAATCATTTGAAGCCAATTTGAAATAGTTTTCAAATGATTAAAACTGGGATTTTGCACAAAAATATCTAAAAGCTTACTAACTCAAAAACTACAGAATATCGGCAGAACTTTTGGTGGTTAATTTGTTGCATTAAGTCCTAACATGACGTCCTGCAAGGAATACGTCGAGTTACTAGTAACCATGTATATTACCCATCAATTTAAAAAAAAATTAAACAAGAAAATATTATTGATAAATATATTGCGGTATATTTATCCAAATGTTTGGATATAATTTTTGCATGATCTTTACATCTGATTGAACAAATCCAAATTGGGGAAATAAAAAACTTAAAAAAAACACTACATACTGTTGTGCTTACCTTGTAGTCTCGCGTGTTTACATCAACGAGAGATACGCAGGAGTGAGCAGGGCTGCCAGCAAGAAAGGGACAGACAACTCGAGCGTGGGAACAGTGCTCAACTCACGAAGTATGACTGCATTTGAGCCTGAGGCGATTCAGGCAACAAGTTGCAGGAAAAAAGTTGCCCATGTATGTGAGTACTCAGTTATGACTTTCAAAAGCCTGACAAAAGTAACGGGCCCTCTTGATGTACCAATATATCGTAAAAAGTATAATAAGTGCGGTAGTTAGCGACAACAATAAAATCCGCACCATAATTGCGTTCTGCATTTAAATTGACGGCAAACAAGTGAGTTATGCACGAAGCAAGCACACTGCAGTAACAATTATGAGCAAATCTTATTGTTGTAATTCACGAACACAACCGCCTTTTTTTATTTTTTCTTTCGATGGGAAAAATCATCTAATGACAACCCCCGCTCTTGGGCGGAGCGGGAGATAGTGTCAGACTCTTACCGACTAAAAAACCCATCCCGTTCCTTCAAGCCTTCATACCGGGGCTCGGGCGCCCTTTTGGATAACCCTGGCCCCAGTAGGCTTTGACTCGGCTAGGCCCCTGCTGTTGCTAACAACTCCTTGAGCGCGCGCCGTTTACGACTTGGGCTTGGTCTGGACAGTTAGGCTCAACTCACACGGGTAAACGGGTCGCTGCGATTCGCTGCCCTTCGCCGCTCTTTCGGTGTGAGTTGACCCTTACCGGACGGCCGGACAGCGAGCTACCCATTGCTCACTGTTCGCAAGCCCGCGCCTACGGTGGTTGGAAATCGGGATCGGAATCCCGGCGGCGGCGAGAGCGCCGTTGCCTGATGCGGTCGGCCTCCTCCTTAGCGAGCATTACTGCTTCGCAGAAGTCGGCGACCGCCTGCCACAACTTCGAACACAACTGTCTTCAAAAATAACATTAAAATGTTGTGTAAAGTAACTTAGAAAGTAGCTGTTATTTGGAATGATTTAATAAATCTTGGGCATCGATTTCCGAAACTGTTTCGCAAAAATAAAAAATAAACATTATTATTATATTTTCCCTTACAACGATATTTACCCTTTTCGGGTTCTCCAAGTCAGTATTAATTCACTCCTTCGAGAGGAACAAATACGTGGACAGTGTTGAATCCAGTAATGCCAGATAAATCCGTTTATATCGCTAAAGATTCCTTCGACTAGCTATTAAGCGATTTTATTCACAAATTAGCTTTTGCCCGCGCGGCTTCACTCACGCTCTTCCCTGCCCCACCCTACTATACCCTACTCTACCCTATTTTACCCTACTCTACCCTATTCTACCCTACTCTAACCTACCTACACTACCCTAATTTTCATTTTTTTTCCTTAAGAACCTTCTCCTCACAAGATAGAACAAAACAAAAAAAGAATTATCGAAATTGGTCCAGCCGTTCACGCGTGATGGCGTGACCAAGAAAATAGGGATTCATTTTTATATATATAGATCACATGCGACAGAAACAATAAAATCATCTGCATCAAGTAGAAGCACGCCTGCTTTATTGAAGCGGTAATAAAAATATTGAAGCGATTTTATTTTTCACTACAAAATATCCTTCTTCATCTTTTTAAAAGGCACACGGCATTCAGCGGAAATTGTAGTAAAAGTTCGTTACAGTAAGACGAAGACGGGTAAAATATGATTTTCACTTCCAATAAAGTTACTGAGTGAACCGCAAATAGCTATTTGATAGATAAGAGTGCAAAGTTGTTTTTTAACCGCGTGCTCAATTTTGAAATGTTAATTTGAAATTTTGTAGTATTTTGCATGCCACTTGTTTATTTTAGTGCAGTAGTAGCAAAAAAAGTAGCTCTAGTCAAATGCCGACAAAGAGATTTATACACCGCTAAATTTTGATCGTTTTAATCCCGTGGAGGGTCGATCCGGTACAAGAAACACATTGATATACAGGGTTTTTATAATTCAATGAAGAAACACTATCGATTTGTAAAGATAAAATGTAAAAAAATTAAGTACCTTTTTTTAAAAAACTCGTTTTCATTTACGCATTATATTTTTGAATCATTTCTAAAAACCGGTGGCTCTTAGGAAAAAAGTATGTAGACATTTTTATAAATAACTAGCTTTACCCGCGCGGCTTCGCTCCCGCTCTTCCCTACTTCAGCCTACTATACCCTACTCTACCCTACTCTGCCCTACTCTACCCTACCCTACTCTACTCTACCCTACTCTACCCTCCTCTACCTTACTCTACCCGACCCTACTCTACTCTACCCTACTCTACCCTACACTACCCTACTCTACCCTACACTACCCTAATTTTCATTTTTTTTTCCATAAGAACCTTCTCCTCATAATAAGGAACACAACAAAAAAAAAATTAGCGAAATCGGTCCAGGCGTTGTTGAGTTATGCGCTTACCAACACATTTTGCGATTCATTTTTATATTATAGATTATCTAATCTACGATTTTTGTCTGGGCTAATTTTATTATAAAAGTTACGCAAAAAATCCGTTTTTGTGACCTTTGACCCTGAATATTTTTTCCAGGTGTCGCCATGTCGGTTCGATGAGGAATTTTAGATTTCATTTATCATGGCGTTTTGAACAATCCTACCAATTTTCAGCTGGGTGCGAATTTTTGTAGCCACGTAAGTCTAAGTTGAGCGGACTATTTAGGGAATTATGAATACACGGCTGCGAACCTTTTTCAATACACGATAGGAATATATACGTATTGATTAAATTCTACAGCTATTCATTTTAAACATTATTTACTACATAGAGTGCGTCTACTGAAAGCGTAACCTGGAGTTTTTTTTTTAAATTAAATTGGCAACATTGTTTTGCCGAAAAAAATCACGTCAAAGTCTATGGTTGCGATTGTCAGTTTTGAAAACAGATGTTTATTTTTCAAGAATAATTGCTTAATTATGGGTAAAACAATAAACAGTAACGTGCAAAAACTGCTACATACTATGGTTAATAAGTTCAAACAAAAACAAGAAGAGAAAGAAGGTGTTTTCAATGAAAACCAACAATGTTTACATACGATTTCTGAATTTTTAAGTTAGTATGAGATTATAATCTTGATCCTTGTCGACTAATATTATTAGATAGTTATATTTAGGATATAATGATTTTTTTTTCTTATATTTTTAGATAATCTGACATATTGCGAATTTCATAATGGACAAAAACATCGCACAAAGAAGGCTTTTGGTGAATCGACTTAATCAAAAACACGTGCTAGTGAGTGGTAGAATGCGTTCAAAAGCAGTTGAGATGTAATGAAAGATTTGCCTCACTTTGTCTGATAGTGCATCAAAATCTTCAAATGAAGTTAAAATTGCGAAAGTGAAGGAAATAGTGACTGAAATCTTAGTTCAAGTTTGAGAGAGATAGCTGCTGAACTTTTTGTGTCTCACGAGTCGATCCGTATCATTTGAAACATTGGAGTATAAAACATGTTCCCACTTGACTAATCCCAAAAGATCTGAATTTTCTCTATGCTAAAACGAATCGATTCCAACCCGAGACGTGATGAAGTTGAAATCATGTTGACCATTATATTTGACTTACGCGGTGTTGTGCACTTAGTATTCTTGCCAGAAGGCCAAATGGTAAATAAAGAATATTATTTAAATATTATATAGCGACATTTGAGAGATCAGATAAAATAAAATAATTTGGGATAATAACTAACATTTTGTGTGTTATTGACCATACCTACACCCACCAAATAATTAAGTCTACACACATGTTTCTGACTAGGATTACTATTATACAATTGTCATAAATACAAAAAATACTCTAGTATCAAAACTTTTTTCTCCTACTATTTCAATAATACCACATTCAAAATTTTTGGTTGTTACCTCCTTTTCTCAGGTCACGCTTTCATTAGACGGACTCTATATATAATAATTATACTTTTATTAAATCTGTCACTTCCTGTTTAGCCATTTAATCTCAACGTTTGCTACTGATGACGATATTATACGAGTAAATAAGATATGTAATCATAATATTAAACTCATAGTAGCATGTCATAAAGTAGGTGTGAAAAGAGAACAATGTAATAATAAAAATCTAAGCACACTGTAAGTTCGTAAAGAAAAAGGGCGACACTTATGTGTATAAGCATAATCAGCCTTATAATAATCCCTCTGCGAGGATTTCGGCCCTGTCTCTAGGGGAGGAGTAGGCCGTAATCCACCACAAGGGATTTTTAAGATTTAGAAGGCAAAAAAAAACAAAAATTCTGATGGACCGACTAAGGCTTTTGTCGATTAGTCGACTAGCCACAGTGACTTTGCATATTTAATTTTTGTATACAGACTAAAACGATCATTGGATTGTATTTTCCTCTCCACATATCCAACGACGCCTTAGTCGCCTACCCGAAAAGTTAATTTCATTCAAGGTAAAGAGGCCTTTTCATGAGTTATACTCGTATTATTCACTTATTGCGTCTCATCTATCGACCCGCCCCGCCCAGGCGCTCTTGCCGCCCGCCCTAGTGTACCTATGTATAGGTGCTACTCGAAAAAATCCTACTTGATTTTGACTGACACCAGCGAGTATCTTAGTAGTCTTTAGCATTTGTCTTTTCAGATAATATTTCGTATTTTCTTTTAATGACTAGTTTTAATGTTACGTTTCTATAAAAATGCATGTAATAATAGGCTAGTGGCCGTAAAACTTGTAATTAATCCGTCTTTTAGATTATTCAAAAATAAGGGACACCTATTTTTTTATTTGTAAATTAAACTAAAAATTACAAAGACATAGCCATTAAAGTTACGTGTAATGTCACACCGTGCTGCAGTTTTTCGCACGGGGTGACGTCATGCGTAACTTTAATGGGCTATATCTTTGATATTTTTTGTTTAATCGAAAAAAGAAAAAAATCGTGTGCAATATTTTTTTGTAATCTAAAATACGGACTAAATAAAATGTAATTATTTTGACCCTGGAAACTACCCTATTATACTTGCTGGTACATGATACAATAGTAAGTTGGAACACATTGATATATTTACATGCTCCATACAAAAGTTTCGAAGACTTTTTTATGCGACACTCGAGCACTTTCACTTACGTTAATATTTTTAGTTTTATAATTAAGTTTTTTTTCTTATAATTTGTTATTATGTAGGACTTTTAGCTTTTTTTGTTTATATATAATAAGTGACACAACTGTCATGCATGCAGACTTTTCATAGCCTTTTAAAGTCTATCTTATAACGGTAATCTGTGAACAGCGCTCTAGGCTACATTATTATTTATGATATTTTTATTTATGTTATCATGTTTTTAATGTCATACAATGTAACTGTTTGTTGTTCCTAATCAATAAAATTAAATTAAATACATTACTATAATTAAACTAATTTTACAGTTAAATAAACGGTGTAGTTCCTACATTGTCCACACTGTTGTTGCAATTGTTGAGCGATTGGTTGCCGCACTGCGTGTTACAGGTTCGATTCCCGCACTATGCATTACCTACAGTTATTAGTATGTGTCGTTTTTTAATTCACCTACTTCAAATAAAAGAAGGTTCTATGTTCGGCTGAATGTATTTTTTTTATGTATGTTCACCGATTTTTCCATCAGTTGTGGAACGAACTTTAAGAGGGTTCTTTTTCACTCGCTTATCGTCAACATCGAGGATGTTTTTTTTAATTAGTATAAACTAGTTTTGTTTAAAAGCTTGTTGCTTCATAAAATGCAATCTAGCGTGATGTGTGATGAAGAGCCAACGCAAAAAAAGAGAGAACATCTGAAAACCTGGAAATAATTGTTATCATTCAAAATCTCGATTAAATGTGCAAGGCTTCTATGGATTTACTTTTTTATATTTTTTATATATGAGTACATTGTGGAGGGCCAAAGTTCACGTTAATTAGCAGATTTTCAGAGGTATTTTCTACATTAGTTTACACAAAGAACAACAGCGAGGAAATTGTTGATGAAATTATTAAGTGTCTGCTTATATAAGTACTTCCTAAAAACTATAATTACAGTAAATTAAAAAAATAATAATAATAAAACCCTACGCTAATTACAACTAACTAAAATCAAACTAAAATATGGCGTCAAAAAACTCTTCCACATCGCTGTCGACTGGTAATGTGCCCAAAAGGCTGGCAGCATTGCCACGCTGTATGGCAATGCTTATCCTCTGTCCGAGGTAAAAGCCAGCCCTTGGGTCACGCGAAGTGTCAACTAGACGTTTCGATAGATCTTTAAACAACTTGTGAGCACTCGGACCCCACGATCCAAGAGTTTCAACCCCAAACGGTTCGAAAATATAACTACCAACAAGGTTGTTATATTTCCGCCGCTTGAGGTTCTCCGCAGCCGCAGCGGCAGCACCAGCACGACACGACGAGCTAGGAAGATGTGAAGGCGCAAGAGTATCGACACAAGTAGCGTCCCATACTAAAGGCCTTCCCATCTTCCAAGGGAATAACGACATGCCGTCCGGTCTCTTGCCATCGTCGCGTGCCAGGCCATGGGGTTCCAATACGGCTGGAACGCCGACGGTGACAAGAGCGCGTCTGATTATATCGTTGATATTCGCGTGTCGCGCTATGCGACCCGCACTACGGCTGCATGACAGACCGTGGTGTCCGAGGCTGTTGACGACTTCGCCACAGTGGCAGCGATGAGGAGAACAGCATGGAGCACCTAGACGTAAGGCAACAGCGAGGCGGAAAGTGTTATCATCGAGCAAGGTGCCAATGTTCGACGACGGTAGTGCGTGAAGCCAGAGACCCGACTCCCACTCTCCCACAGCCAGCAGGCGCGCTCGCTCTGCAGGAGCAGTAAATGTTGCAATCAGGTTTTCCTGAACTACTTTGCAGAGCGGCTCATCCCACCGTCTTTGGGATGATGGTTCGTCGGGCGGATTAGAATTCGGGCAAGCGAGTCTCCAGGCATCTATAGCCTCGATGAAGCACGGCACATTGAAATCATTCAGTAATGGAGATAGAATATTCCTGATTAATTTCTCAGTGCCGTGAACCGAGGATATAAAGGCTGGTAAGCTAATACTCGAAATTTTGCGGACGCCGAGGCCACCCATACGGATAGGAAGAGTAGCCTGAGCCCAAGCTCGGTCATCCATGGCTACGTTTAAAATTGATGTCAGAGTATGCCGAATAATTTGGTCCATTTTTTCCAAAAGCTGGGGGTGTTTCCATAAATGAGAAGCGCGAAGGAAATAAGTTAATTTAGGGCCGAAACAGCAGAAACGAATTATAGTGATGGCCGAATGCATGTTCAATTGGAGTAATCTTTTCGAAACATCATTAAAATTTTGAATTTTTTCCTCGACAAAGTTGGGAAAGGAATCTTCGAAAATAGGAGACCCCAGGAGGCGAAGAGAGCTTTTTTCTATGATTTTAATTTCTGGGGCTATTGTATTAAATTTGGAAAGGGTGTGTTGTCTGTCGGTGCTGTCAGATAAGAATAGTTCACATTTTGAAAGGTTTAGATCAAGTCCTATTGAGTGGAGTTCATTTTTTAAAAAGTGTAAGTCATTTAAAACTGTATCTGCATCGCCTCCTAGGGTACCGTCGTCGAGATACCAAACGTTGAATTTGGAATTTAACTGTCGAATAATGGGGTGAATGGCTAAACTGAAGATCACTGGCCCGAGGGGATCACCTTGTTGACAGCCAACAGCGGATTCCAAAAGATTGTCCCGATATAGTAATTTAGATGGTTGCCTGTAACATTGCCAAAGGAAACTAAAAATTTTGGGTAATTCTTTTTTAGATTCTGCCAGCAAAGTATCCCTATTAATCGAATTGAAGGCATTTTTTAGTTGTGTTTGTAATAAGTTAAATTGATTTAAAGTTAATAAATTCAGTACTTCCTTGTATAAGTTACCATGATATATATCAACGAAATAATTGATTTATCTAATCAAGATTATGGCCAGTCTAAGAACTGCAAAAAAAGGAGTCATAATTGGAAACTGAATTGACTAGATTTTTTACGACAATAAATAATGGCTTAGTTGCTCATGGCTTTCATGCCTTTTGGCTAAATTGAATGTTTAATGTTGCTACTAATTTAAATCTTGGTCAAGTAACATAATATGCTATGCTTTATGTATGAATAATAAATACTTCGGAAATACATTTCCGCATTTAGAAATAAACGTAAAAAAACTTTTAGAAGACTTAAAGAAGTCGGTGTTTCTCGATATTGTTTGTTCCTTATTTAACACCGACTTCCGAAATGAAAATTATTTTGATGATTTTGGTGTTTTTTTTTTAGTGAAGTCGGTTATTTTTTTTTTGTAAAAAGTTTTTTATTTCACACTTTTTAGTTGCAATACACTTACAGCCAGAGTACCTTTTTTTCATAACAATTCAAATTAACTCAAACCCTGCTAGGATACATTGTTTTATTATGAAGTTCCCGTGTCAACCTTCCGGCTCCATTATCATCATCAGATCAGTTCGATAGTACCTTATAGCCAAAGTGCGTCTCATGACAATGCTAATTATTAGCCCAAACACGGGTAGGATACATTGATTCATTACGGAGTTCCGGTGCCTATCTTTCGGCTCCATCATTATCATCAGGTCACTTCGATGATACCATTTTCAACATACCTATTTAGAACCATTCGTTTATTTGCATTATCATAGTCGCATAACTATGTTCATTGTGATATCTGTGTGAGTATGAACTTCCGTTGGCCATTTCTGGTCTTCTTCACCAGTTCCACTTCATCAAATGTAATTTTTTGACTGTAAATGCTTAAGTCTTTGATGAAAATACCAAAAGAACTATATGATTGCCTATAATATTTGAGCAGTTCCCTCGATTTCGCCAAGATTCCATCATCAGATCCCAACTTGATGACTAAGGGACCATTTGGAAAGTCCTTTCCAACAAAAAAATAATTTTTCAAATCGGTTGGCAAGCGACGAAGTTATGCGCGAACATACATAAAAAAAAATACAAACATCCGAATTGAGAACCTCCTCCTTTTTTAGAAGTCGGTTAAAAATAACTGTTGGTGCTTAGATATAGTGGCTAAAATGACACAATATATGATGTCGTCACAACAATAAATACAATATCGAGAATTACATCACCAGAAAAAGCGTGGCATTAAACATTTCAATAGCCATCCAGCCTAAAGACATAGAGAAAAAGAAAACATAACAAAACATAATAAATTTTGTAAATTTTTCATCACAAGACGCTAAAAAAATATGCCAGCAAAATTTTGTTCGGGACTTCACCATGATCCTTTATGTTTTTATTTCTATAGAAACCTAGATAATATCCAAAAGATAGCTATGTATCCAAAATATCTAGAAAAAGATGTGTAATAATATCTTAATCACATAAGAGCGATTTTATAAAAATGTACCTCCAAAACACGCTCCAAAAGGACGCTCTTGATTTCGGAAGTCGGTGTTAAATAACGAAGAGACAAAACTATTCGAGGAAAGGTAATTAAATTAGGTATGCTTTGGTGCCCGGACACAGCAACGCGGGGCCGAGGCAGACCACGGAGATGGCGGGACGACTTGGATGGCTTCGTTAAGAACTGGAATGAGAAAGCGACGAACCGTGATCGTTGGGAGGAGTGGAGGGAGGCCTTTGCCCAGCAGTGGGACAATGTGGGCTAAGTAATAATAATAATAATGCTTTTTATATTTATTAGATCTTGAGCTGTAACCTGTTCCTTCGTTGCCTTTCGTACCGGGGCCGAATCTTCCTTTCAGAAGCAGACCCTTGGCTCCAGATCACTGTTTGTTGTTCATTTAGATATGGAGCAAAACTTATAACCGTACAACAGTATTGATTGCTAAAGAACCAAAAGAGTTATATTAAATTGTTCCATCTCGTACTGTCACAGCTGAGTATCAATAATATCATTGGAGACATACAGAAAGTTTATTGCGAACGTGGTGTACAAACGATTTAATTGTGCCACTGCCGCTGTACTAAGGATTCATTGTAGCAGGTCAATCTACTCAGTCAATTGATGCGGGCAAAAGTGTCACCTCAGTCGCTTTCGATTCAATTGATCATATTATCAACCTATTGTCCATACAAAAGAGACAGAAGAACTTTCGGAGTCCACGAAATAAAACAGTACAATCGTTTCGACATACGAATACTCAAGTCTCGGTTTTCGGCGGTAACGACCTCTTCCACCCCGGCCATGGTTCAGGCCATGGTCCAGAGCGAAGAAGAATCGCAGGCGGTCGTCTGCAGTCGCCGCCTTCTGCAAATCAGTAATGCTAGCGAAGGAGGCGGCCGCACATGCGAGGGAACGGCTCTCACGCCCCAGCTGCCGGGATCCCGATTCCGATTTCAAATCACCGCAGGCGTAGGCTTGTGGACGGCAAACAATGGGTAGCTCACCGTCCGGCCGTCCGTTAACCGTCAAGTCACCCAAGTCATCGACGGCGCGTAGTGTTCCACGCGCGGCTCAAGGAAATGTTAGCAAAACCGTAGGAGGCCCAGTAGGGACGAAGCCTACTGGGGCCATGGGTTCGCTTCTGAAAGGAAAACCCGGGGTCCTGAAACGCTAGGCAACGAAAGAACATCTCCTATGTTACTAGGTTTTAGTCAGTAAAAGTCTGATACGCCCTCAAAGTCCGCCCTAAAAGCGGGAGAAGACATTGGATGATTTCCTACTCAAAAAGTTGAACAAATTAAATATCCCCGATTTCGTTGCCAAAAAACACCTACGAATTCATATAACCGTATTCATTTAGTGCACATCAGTCTGAATAAATACATAAATTGGGAGACCGGTATAAAAAATGGTCTTCGGGTAAACGCATTTATGCCATACCTGAAGGATCTTTCTTCAGTATTCATCGCACAGTGAGAAGTGCATAACAAAACTTTTTCCATTTTGTTATCCACAAGGCAAAAAAGTTCTAGTTTTTATATAGGTAAACTTAAATTATCTTCTCTGGAACTATTTCTTTGATAAATATTAAATTAGTTGTGGTTTTGCGGTATAAAATAGCTTATATGACATTCTTGAAATACGTCAAGGCTCACGGCTAACCACTGGTGCGCAGATTAGTTGATCTGAATTGCTGGTTTACCGTAGATATATATACCTATGCAAATGTTAATATGCCTAAGGCTGACAAATACATGTATAAATAAAGAAAGGTTGCTGTACCGATCCCAATGAGTTGACAAGAAGAGGAACGAATGTGGCAATGATAATAATTGTCGTGCTTACGAGTATCCTTACATATTATAAAACCAAATCCTCCACCACGTCTGTCTGTATGAACGCGATATACTCAAAAACTAATCTATAGATTTTCATGCAGTATTTACCAATATACAGAGTGCTTCATGAAGAAGGTTCAGTTGTATTACATAAATATTGAAGTAGAGAAAAGCTGAGAATTTCAAAGATTTGTAACGCGAAGTTGGGGAGGTTCGCTAGTTCATTATATTTGGGGAAACAAACCGAAGTAGCTATCTTTATCCGCATATTTAGTAACAAAATAATCAACAACTATAACTATAGCATAATCAGCTTTTTAATGTTTCCCACTGCTGGGACTCAAGCCTTCTCTCTAGGAGAGGGAATGGGCCGTAAACCACCACGCTGGCTCAGTACGGGTTAGTGAATGTCGCATGTCTTCGAAATATGCCGCCGGTTCCCTCACGATGTTTTCCTCCACCGTTTTGAGAGCAGTGGTGATGAAATAAATTACATAAAAAACTAAAACTTTTTTAAAATCTATTTTCAACTTAATTCGCGAATCAAAAATTGCTTCGGAGTCAGAAATTTCACTTGGTTTAATGATGTAGGGGAAAGCTATAAATGTTTGAAAGCACATTCTGAAGGAATAGCATTACTGCAAGGAATAGCCGACTCATTAGAAAACGTTTTCCAGCTTTAGTAACATCAGTTTGAAAGTGTGCAGAGCAGATAAACGGATATTTTGTAGGAAGCCACGTGTTTTCACGTCTATCCTCTTAAATATATTTTATCAATTTTTCTCTTTTCGGCTGACCAGAGTGAACAAACGTGAAATATAATTATAGTTTATGAAGGACTAAATCTCAATAACAGTAATGATCACTTAGTGATGTACCACTTATATTACACATATGACTACAAATTAAACTAAACCTAATTTATATTTGAATACTAATCTATGTATACATAATATCTAGGTAGGTACGTAATACCTCAGTGCTTACGAATGACAGAATGCTTAACCACAAAACTTAGCGATGAAAACTGATACTCAATGATTTGCTGGCATTTCTTGCTGAGCTTTTACTGTATCGAAAAACAGACGTATTCCTATTCATAATTATTGAATTTGAAGGAATTCATTGGTACCTATTATTTATACAAAAAAGAAAAAATATTATGTAAATAAAATATTAAAAAAAAAAAACAAACGGAATAAAACATCATGCAAAGTTCGTGTTCACTAAAGCAGATGTAGGTAAAAACCCGGTTTTTGTGGGAGGGAACATTTGCATGTTTTAGTCTATGATTGTAAAATGGAAAAGCTTTTAAATAAAATAATATAATTTCTAACATACTATTAAGAAATTTGAAGCTATTGAATTCACGGAACAGTAAAAACAGTGGAAGTAGCTTGAGAAAATGTTTGTACCAGAACCGGTGTCGCCAAACTCATACATTCACAATTTACTCTTACTGCAAACCCAAAAATATGATTGGCTAAAAACAAAAACAGGACGTAAATGAAATGAAAAAAAAATATTATACGAAATGCAACTTTAAAATCAGTCACCTATAAATCAAATTGACAAAAACAAGAAAGAAATACATCTTTGACTACCAAGTACCGCTACTCGTCGCAAGATGGCATTGTTCAGAATATATTCACTATATTTCATGCTAATCCAGTATGAACTGTAACTTGGTAAAAATAAGAGTGATATTTGAATGGCGTATCACTGACACGTACGCAGACTGCTACTCCAGTAGTGAAGTAACCTTATTCGATCGAAATAATATCGACTGTATGCAAATGTATTTAAAACATAATAATGCAAAAAAAATTGTATGCGATACTGTGATAGTATTAAAATAATGAAATTAATATGATTAAAGGCAACTTTTAAACGTGGTAAAAAGGGTATTTATTTGCATAGTACATCAATTATCATCATCTCAGCTGAAATCATCGTCATCGCCCACTACTAAACATAAGAATATTAAGTATACTTAATTCAAATGCCCTATGTTGTTCCTAACTCTTTAACTAAATTTATTTAAAATACATCACAAATATCATACCACAATTTTTATTTTATTAAATTTATTAATTATCTGTATTATATTATTTACAAAAACTATTAAACTATAATATATAATTACTTTTATTTTAAAAAGGCAATATAACATATCGATTGATTTTATCGATAAAGTCACGCACTATTTGGATAGCGGCAAAAGTATAGGTAGACTAACGAATATTCCAGAAAAGCTAATAACCGAGAAAAGAAAATCAACTTTGTTTTTATGTTACTAAGGACTAGTTTTGTTTGTATATCCTGCGTAATGTTTCACGTAATTTTATTTTTTCATTTTATTAAAATAAATCCGAAAATAATACTTTTCGGTGGTATGATACACCTCAATGAGTTAGATCTTTAGTCTAACTATGGTTTTTAAAGTACAGTATGGGACAATAAGGCATTTTAATATGATTTTTCGTTAATTATTATGTTGCGCAGTTTAGTTAAAGAATGAGAGCGCTGGAACAGCTAGTGTGCAACGCGTTTCTTACTAGCGGCGACAGTGCCACGCCTACTTACTTCTTCCACTGTTTTTACTGTTCCGTGATTGAATTGCTTGAATAATCAATTATTTTATTTTCATGACTACTGAATTATTATTTACGTCCCAAATTCACTTTCTTTTGAATTTATAAGCGCCGCTTTCACACTGTATGAACGTCAAAATTGCACTAAAGTCATCAATGTCAATTTGCCTAGAATTCAGTGCAACGGATTCGTTTGAAGTGAGTGTTCAGCAGGCCCTATCTAGTACGTAGTACATATATATCGATGATGGAAACAAATTAAAAAAACAAATATTGCATCAATTTTTTTTTTTATTTGAGCCTGGCTTTAAACAAATTAATACTTCTCATTTGTTTAAAGCCAGGTTCAAATATAAAAAAATCCTACCAATCAATTGTGTTAACGTTTCGATGATCATAGGCCTCGTCGAACTAAGTGCTGATTTTTTGCAACATCTAAATGGACCCATATAGTTACGAGTATACCTTGAG
This sequence comes from Mythimna ferrago, assembly GCA_910589285.2. Taxonomy (NCBI): domain Eukaryota; kingdom Metazoa; phylum Arthropoda; class Insecta; order Lepidoptera; family Noctuidae; genus Mythimna; species Mythimna ferrago. The sequence continues at coordinate 17,681,384 of OU342673.1, read as the reverse complement.
ATGATGGTGATACCTTTTAATATACAGGTACAACTTAACTGCTAATTTTTCATCGGGTCATTGGCACCTAAATTGTTAATCAAATCAACAACAGCTTCTAATTACAAATCCGAAGCTTTAGGCCTTTTAGTAATCCAACTCACCAAATCCCAACAAAATCATCATGCCATACAAATAATTTATAATTTTATATTGAAAAAATCTATATTGTACTATCATACCATCGACGGGTCAAACGTATTTCATGAAGGTACTTTATTTCGCACCTGAAAGCTTTGAAACATTGTTTCCACATGCGCTAGTTTTCAACTCCCCTATTTGCGGATTATGGCACTGCGCCAACTCAATTCTGCGTATCTTTAAACAATCAATACATTTTGATAGCTTATAATGTTAAAATAATTCTTCCGCCAGATTTAGTTAGAGTCTAAATTACGTGAGCGGAATATTAAGTTCATTCATAAAATATTGTCTTCGTTGTTTTCAAATAATTGAAAGAAACATTGAATGTTTTTATAGCTGCTTATTATCCCGTACAAGTGGTAAATATCAACTGAGTGGAACAAAACAGCCTATTACAATATATATGTAAGAAATATTTAACAGTTCGCCCTTACATGCATTTCAACTATCTGGGTGTAATTATCTATAATATGTAAGTATTTAGAAATATATAAGTATGTTAATCAGTTGTCTAGTACTTATAACACAAGCTCTGGTTAGCTTGGGACTAAACAGCGTTGTGTTAACGTAGATACGTAACGACGTAACATAGTACGAACGTAACATAGTTGTGGAATATTATTATTATTTTATTTATTTATTTATTAACTGCTTCGCTGATTAAGGTACCTTTGCTGACATGCGTTTAGACGCACATTTTGCTATGAACTACGTAAATTGACCAATTTAGACTGAAACTTGTCGGTTCTTTGTATATGTCACCGGAAAACTGCAAAGGGCATGATTGGAAAATATCGCAAGTAATTGTAAACTGATTTGTCTAATTAAGACACGGTTTGTTGCAAACTAATGAATTTGGATCTGATTTAAACGATTTTTTCATAATATATCGAGAAATTATAAACTATTAAAGATTTATTACATTCATACGGAGTCTGCATTTTCCGGTAACATATGGGTATGAGTAGGTACACGTATGTACGAGTACCCACTGTCTAAACTTGGGTTTCTGCTTTTCCAAGATTGATTGAATGGATAATGAGCTTTTTATGTGTTTACGAAACCACCGTGTAGATGCTATATTATGCGTTTGCGCCGCGTTTCTGATGAGGTATGGCCGCACAATAAACACTAGTTTTTACAGAAAAATAGTTCAATAAGTACTCAAATATAGGTAAATCGAAATAAGTTTCCTCATTCTTTTTTGTTTTAGTGGGAATTCATCAATAAATTTTTGACAAAAACGCGTCTATTTTCAGTTGCCTTTTGGGATCCAGGCCATGGTAACTCTTTAAACAAGCCCGCAGCCCTTCCAGGTATCGGCCTTAGTGGGCCTCCGTCCGACTTGCTCAGTTACTGTGTTACTGTCAAGCAAGGGAGACTTCCAACGTATCCTTCAAGTGATCTGCACGATCGTGACAATGACCTCCTGAAATAACCGTGTCCGGTAAAGACTGTCAGGCGGTAAGAGAGGATGCTGTGGCGCTTCTCTAACCTCGCATCAAAGAAGGGACTTATCGCCATGATTGTGGCGTGCCCAGCGCTTGGTTGCGACAATCGCTGTCTCCATACCGTCGTAGGAGTGTTATTTAGCGAAAACGTATAGGGGACGTCGGAACTCCAGGCGCGCGCACGTATCTTAACGTCGAGAACTCGAGATGACTGACAGCGCCTCGTGATGATTCCCGAAGCTACACGAACGGGCATTCGGATGTTTCCGCGACTAGCGGCGGATAGCGCTCGGATACATTCGTAAGTTATTCCGATTTTCACAGTTCAGTTCTGTTGAGATCCCCAGAACTCTGTACCGTCATTTGTTTCACTAGCAGCGTTTTACCTCGACCTTGCACCTCCACGAGCCACTTGTGCGAGTGTGCATTAACTATGACCTCCAAATCTTAGGGTGGTGGGCCGGTAAGAATGCTCGCCGCTTCACAGGAGACCTTTTGATAACATATCTACCATTCGGATGGCCATAACCGTCAGGGACATGTTTAGCCGGCGGGCTCGGTCCGGGCTTCCACTGCGACCGCACTCACACCGAAGTCCCGTAAAGGGCCATAAATTCTTTCATTCTAAGATATTGATAATAAAAATGGAGCCAAAACCCGTTTTGTGTTGCACTAGCTGAGATTGGAACCCAATTGACCACGAAAGGACTTTTTAAATTAATAAGCTTTAATCACTTGTTGTTTATCCTGTCCGATTCACAATTACTTTTTTTTTTTTACTTTTTTTCATGCGTTAAAAAGCAATAGTTTTGTAGGCAAAGAGGACAAGAACTAAAATGGCTTGTGTCAATAACAAAACCATAGCAAAACCTCTACAGCACACACAGTGTAAGGTTTTGCGAGAGCTTATCCAGGCTCTCTGTGTACGCTCAGATTTACAACTCTAAGCTTGTTTTTCCGTTTGAAGGCGGCACAACATTAACGGCGCGATGCATCCACAGCAGAAATTCCTGCATTTAAGATAACAAGGTTGCTTAGGCGGTGACAGGTTTGCTGGCACTTTACACTTTTAAGAGCGGCAACACGAGGTACATTTTCATATAACCGCTGTTAAGAGATTCTGATCACACATCTTTCTCCAGATTTTTTGAATACACAGATATCTTGTGGATATTACCTAAGCTTCTATAGAAATCAAAACATAAATTTGTGTAAAACTAATCCAGTAAAGACCTCTGAAAATCTGCTATTTTACGTGAAATTGGGTCATCCATAATGTTCTCATATATTAAAAATATAAAAAAGTACTTTTACATATAATACAATAATGTGCCTTGCACATTTAATAGAGATTCTGAATGACGTCCATTTTTCTAAAAAACTTTTAAGGCGTATAGTTCCTTGAACCATCTGGCCGAAATTATGTGAACGCAACTCTCGCACTCGCCTAGGCGGCAGTACGCAAATCTGTGCATTTATTTGCGGCCAGCAGCGCCCGGAAAGCGCTTTAAATCCATTTTCTCTGCGAGATATTGATTGATTTACATATGCAATGTTCACTTTGAAGAATATTTAACCACCAATTTTTATGTGTAAAAATGAAATGAAAATCTAAAGGTCCAAGCCGTTTCGAAGGAGTAGGGAAAAGTTGCGAAAAGTTGCGAAATTGCTAAATATTTTTTTTTACAAAAGTATTAATTGCACGAAAAAATCAAATGTTGATATTATTGTTCATGAATCTATAATAAACATATTTTTTTCAAACCAATTGACCTAGCCGTTACGGAGGAGTAGGCCTCAGAAAATCACTGTTTTATGGCACTTTTCGGGCGCTTGGCCCATAAGCCCATCATCTCATCTTACGAGTATCATCCCAAAGACATCCCCCAAAAACTTTTAACTTTTAAGGGTTTTAAAAAAACACGTATTTCCTGGAACATTTTTTGTGAAATATTCGATTAAATCACGGATTACTGAATACCAACAGTTTTCATGCGTTATCTCTCTTTTTTCGCGTTGGATCGCGTTAGATGAAGCAACAACTTACATGCTCGACGTTAACGATAGGCGAGTAGGAAAGGAGCCTTTTGGCTATATTTTTAACGTGGGCTCATTTTCTAGCTTCCCAGTTTATCCTACCAACAATATTAAAATTATTAACCTATCTCGAGTTAGCATAATCATAATGCGCCTAATGTTCTCACGGCTGGGACATAGTCCTGTTCCTGAAAGCCACACTACCCAGGTTGATGATTTGTAATTACTATGAGTAATACTCATTAATAAATAATAAAGTCAGTCCCGCAAAATGACTATAACTTCACGGCTACCGCGGCGGCAGTAAAATTTAATCATTTTAATTAAGTTGACCACTAGTAAGTACTTGACACATATTTTGTTTTTAATCAAATTCAAGTGGGTAAAGGTCTTAATTGTCAATGGCTGCTACGTCGTACACGTACAGTTTGTTATACTTAAATCAATTAATAACTAATTTAAACGACCTACTTATGTTTCAGCAGCCAACTTGCACTGAGGAAATTCTCACATCGACGTTTGGACAGTTTAGGCCTCATGTGACAAAACTTCTGCAAGATATGTCCGTCGGCCGGTCTGATAGTGAGCGGCAAGTGTAAACATGCATTATACACAATGTCTTGTCAAGCTGTTTAACACTTGCGAGTTGTTTGGTTTCATGTGTAAATGAAATCTTGTGCTACGCGAAACGTATGTTTCACGCTGCATTAAACAACAAGTTTATTTTAGTGTTTTAGCTACCTACATCAGCGCGACTTTCGCCATAAATACTCAGCCTTATTAAATATGCAGATTCTAAAATTAAAAACTGCACTTATTTTACTTTTAGTCTATAAAGTGTGTGTTCCGTTTTGTGAGCAAAAAAAAAACAAAAAAAACTGCAGTACAATCTCAACGACTCACATGCAAAGCTACAAGCGTTATCTTGAACATGTGTGCAGTAAGTTTGACAAAAAGTTAATAAAAAGCTCGACGATCGCAAGGCAGTTGACCTTGCTGGGTGTTTACATCGGCGCGCATCGGTCGCGGGCGCGTCAGGGCCGCGCGTTGCACCGCGCCGGGGACACAAACAACCTACATATACATACCAACACCGATGCTAATGTGGTGGTCCTATCTACATAGTGGTTCGAGTATGCAGGACGCCGCCCGGCCGTGTCCGGTTAGGCGCGTCGCGTTCCGATCATGGATGGCACTGAACTCCTAGTATGCCCATTGTCAGTCTCGAGGCTTATTTTGTAGCAACTTGAAATGTGACACCTTAATTTGACTAGAGGTAACTGTTTCAAGTTGGTAGCAGGACGACGCCAATTGCAAGAATCCTCGAATGCTTTACCGTGGCCCTGGAACTGAAAGGGCAACTGAAGGAAAACAGGTAGTTTCAGTTAGTAACAGTCTGACAATCCCTCTCGTAAAAGTAAAAGTCTGACAATCCCTCAGACTAGGCGGGAGAAGTTAAATAACTTCTCACCTTAAAAAAAGTAGGTACTAAAATTGAATTTTCTAGTTTTCTTTTCACAAAATACGGACAAACATATTGGACGTTGTTCTTAACATTTAAAATATATTTTAATATCCATTATTTAAAATATCTCGTGTCAGTGTTTGTTGTGGAACTCTTCTGACACGGCTTGACTTAATTTTCACGATTTTTTTTGAGTATATTTGGTTAGCTCTGAGAATAAGTCTTAGGCTATTTTTACCCTCCTACTCCCCATACCCCATTTTTTTTAAATTATATTTTATGTGGCAGAACGACGTTGGCCAGGTCGGCTAGTAAATATAAATTGAATTGAAAATTTCTTAGTGTTGCGATAGGTCCTACACTTAATAGCGTCAAGACCGGATTGAACGGACTGGACATTAGTGAATATGTCCAATTTAAAACACGCATTAGTTAATTAATTGCTCTTACGTCTTATCAATTAAATAAATGATTGAAAAAATCACTTGGTATATGAAGTTTATAGTATAAAAATTATTTATATCAAATTATGTTGAGTAATGTTCACGCTTAATTGACTTGTAAGTAAGCAGATAGGTAGCCGTACAGGTAGCCAAAACTCAAAGAAGCCATTATATGATCAGAACTCAAAATTAACGATAAGTTAAGGTTACCGGTGAAAATATTCATTATAATTACATAATATTTAATATAAATTGTCTTTTTTTATGTATTATTTGTGATTAATTGTTTAAGATTTAGTTATTAAATTTCGTCTTTTTTATTAAACTTATCTTCAACTTTTGCTCGCTGCGAAATGGTGACCTCTTTTTTAGCATAATAGCCGCGGAAGGGTCCTGATGACCTGTAATACAGGTTGTTGTACATTGCTACATCAGGCACCAGTCCCTCACAAAGTACGCTATAAATTATAAGCATTGTTAAAAGCTAGCATAAGAAAACTTTGTGAAAGGAAAATAAATAAATAAAAATAATTTACACTGTTTTAGCTATGAAGTGAACTAATTTAGTTTGTTTCACAAATTAAAGCAAATAAAAATACTAAAAAACAATTTACAAATATTTTAGTAACGAATTTAAAGTTTAAACTACAAACTTTTTTTTTTAACTTTGTATATAATCAAATATTCATAGAAAACATTAATTAACCACAAGGTGCTACTGAGCGAAGCAACGGGTACAGGGAACACCAGCTGCAAGCCAGTAAGAATAGACTGGTAAAAACGGGTTCCTTAGCTTCTAGGCGAAGTACTGACAGCCTGGCATTATTTACGGTATGATGCTGGCAGTGTCTCCAGTTACCAGTGTGCCATTTTATGTAAAACGATGACAGCTATTATTTACGTTCGTCGAGGTTTACGCTTGCATAAGCCGCAGCGCTGCCGTGCTGCAGTCACCGCTGAAACATCGATGCCGTCCAATTTCCTCGGAGTTCAGGCGATACGTTAGCTTTCATATGCAGTGCCTTCTAGCCTATCCACTTATCCAGCCATTTAATACTTTTATTCCGTCCTATATTTAGTAAATGTGCGTGCGTGCGATTTTACACAACAAACACAGTTGTGTATGGTGTACCTAGATTGTAACAATGTCTATAATAAATCGGTGATTGATTAAGTTGACTTTAGTCTCAAATAAGCATAAAGTATATAAATATCTGTATACCAACAAAATTTTTGGGCGGCACCCATTTACAACCTTTTATTTCACTTGCCATGTTTGTTTTTTAAGGCAAATTTTATTAGCTGATATTTGGTATACCGATGTAACTTGGATGGCAGTGGAACTTAGCTTAGGAACTACTGAGCGCAACAAAATAACCCTATCGTGTTTAAGCTCTTTGAAATGGGTTTGGTGAGTATTATACTCCTAAAGGACCTACTACACTACGCGTTATTCAGACTCGTTTTGTCTATGGTTCGACGTATCGCGCAGTGTAATAGGGGTTAGACTGTCTTTCTATGAATGAAAAATGGTACGAGTCGGAATATCGCACGCGATATTCAGCGCAGTGTAATAGTTCCTTTAGTGATATTCACGGTTTGATGACAATGACGGAAGGTTACCATAAAACTACTAAACGTAAAAATAAGCCCCCACATAGTTTGGGTTCTATGAAATGGTCTTGATGAGTAAGTACTATACCGCGCGAAAAAATTATGTACTTAGTGGAAAACTCATGCGAGTATCATATACAATGAGTAAATTAATAACTGAATATATTAGATGACCATTTTTAGGGTTCCGTAGCCAAATGGCAAAAAACGGAACCCTTATAGATTCGTCATGTCTGTCTGTCTGTCTGTCTGTCTGTCCGTCTGTCCGGCCGTATGTCACAGCCATTTTTTTCCGAAACTATAAGAGCTATACTGTTGAAACTTAGTAAGTAGATGTATTCTGTGAACCGCATTAAGATTTTCACACAAAAATAGAAAAAAGCAATCAATTTTGGGGGCCCCCATACTTAGAACTGAAACTCAAAATTTTTTTTTCATCAAACCAATACGTGTGGGGTATCTATGGATAGGTCTTCAAAAATGATATTGAGGTTTCTAATATCATTTTTTTCTAAATTGAATAGTTTACGCGTGAGACACTTCCAAAGTGGTAAAATGTGTGTCCCCCCCCTGTAACTTCTAAAATAAGAGAATGACAAAACTAAAAAAAATATATGATGTACATTACCATGCAAACTACCAACGAAAATTGGTTTGAACGAGATCTAATAAATAGTTTTTTTTAATACGTCATAAATCTAAAAAAATATTTTTTTATTAAAACATCGATCAAAGTTACAACGAACTACAAGAACTTTTATATTATGTTACTTGCTGCTACGGAACCCTCCATGGGCGAGTCCGACTCGCACTTGGCCGGTTTTTTATTATTATTATTTATTTATTTATTACCTATACTCTTTATTGTACACCAAATAAACAAAAATACAGGACAAACATTTAAAAGAATAAGTTATTTATCGTAGATATTAGAGTGGTCTCTCAGACATATAGCTTGAAAGGGAGTTTAACAACTTGAGAACCTCTTTCCTTTTTGGAAGTCTGTTAAAAAGCCGACCATATCTCACAATCAACCTGTCTATCTCATATTATCATTGTTGTGATTAGTGTATGGACACGACAATCAAATCAGACGACACGAGAATTGTGAAGCTGAACAAACAGAATAACTATATACTTAGCTAGATTTATAACAAGGCCCCTAAAATACAGCCGGAGAAATTTGACGAAAATAAACACTTTGATTTAGTACATATTAAAATAGGTATAAATTAATTAAGACATACACTGGGCCGATTTTTAAAATAAACAATTTGCCAAAATTTAAACAGGGTTTATAGTCGAGTTTGAAAGATCGACTCCATTATTTTAGTTCAGATATCGGCTTTTATTAAAATGAATATATTTCGAGAAGGGCACCATGGCTAAATAATTTCAAGGAAGACCGTATTCCAATTTCAATTTGATGGTTGGAAATTACCAGCTGCAGCAGGTGATAAACGGAGAAACTTTTGGCTGGCACTCCAATTGCATTTTTAGGTAATCTATTATGTTTTTTTTTAGCAAATGACTGTAAAGTTTTGTGGAAATCGGTGCCATGATACGGCGGAATGAGGAAAATTTCGTGAAGAGAGTTTCAGTCGCAGGGCTACTCCCGGCCGGGCGAGGCGCAGGCTTGCGGATGTCGAGTAATGAGTAGCCCGCTATCTGATAAACAGCCTGGCCGGATCGACGGAGCATCAAATTCCACGCGCGTCCACTAAGGCCGCTGCCTTCCAGGACTGCTGGATAATTCGAAAGATTTACTAAGGCCCAGAAACACAAAGAGCATCTGAAGAAACTCAGGTGGGTTTTAGTTAGTAAAGGCTTATATGTACTTTACTAATACTTTGATGATTTTTCTAAAAGAAATGTGATGACGAAGAATTAGGAAAACTGAGGCGAAGGTTGTCCAAATAACGGCTTTATGCGTCAAACTCTAAATGACGACCCTAGTGGGGCAGAATCTACCAAATTTTAAGCTAGTGGAGACTGCTCAGCTAAAAATCTATTTAGTAGAGCAGATTCCACTGCAAACTTATAAGGCATTCCATTTTGCCTAACCAGTGATTCGGCTTGATGGGGTGCAGTGGAACAATTCGTGATTAATGAGATGATGAGTTATAGACGAGTATGGAGGAAGACATGTTGCGCCGACCCCAAATAATATGGTAGAGGAAACGAGAATGAAGAATGAAAAATGTTCTTAGTCATTAGAATAGCGAATAACCAGGGATGATATTCTAAAATTTATTTTATCGGTTGCATTAAAATAAACCTCAAACAATTATCGTTAAATAAGTTTCTGATGCACTGTAATAACTCCAGCGTTGGTTAATTAAGTCCAGGTAGGAAAGACTAAGAAAATAACTGTACGGTGCGGTAATTTGATTAAGAGGGAAGTTTCCTGATAGATACGAAGAGGACTTCGCCAAAGTATCTCGTGAATACTTATATTTTATTCCGGATTTTGCAGTGCTGCTACATTGCATGGATTTTGCAGATGATTTGAAAATTATAACAATGTAACTAAACCGTTCTCGCAAATAAGACAATTCTTTCAAATAAACTCTGCTACAAGTGTTATTTTTTTTCATCTTTTTTCACAACAGTAATTTCAGTCATTATCAATATGTTTTCTTGTTTGATCGTGTTTATGTTTTTATTATTGACTAACTTCTGCCGGCGATATCGCTTGCGTGAAAGTAACTTTCTCCGTACAAACTTTGGACCCTTGTTTCATCCCCAAACGGGGGTAAGTTTTGGAAAATTCTTTCTCGTTCTGTGTAATTTAATAAAAGAAACCTCAGTAGCGTTCTAGATGTGGATCTAGAACGCTGGGTTTGGACGTTAATGTAATATGTGAGTCAAGACTTTGCCGTTTATATTTATATACAGGCAGATAGATTCGCTTTTTCCGAGTAGATGGAGTACGATTTCCTAGAATAACCTTATTCCTTATTGACTCACCCAGGTCGTAACTATCAGAAAACAGATGAAAGTGTACACTGCGTCCAGACGTGCTGTACCTATACCACATAAAGATGTACCGGGCAAAGACCATCATAGCCATATATATTGTTATCCAACGTTAGAATGGATGTGGCAAGGCACAATCCTCGAAGTGTAAAAGAGAGAAACCGATAATCTCTGTAGTGTCTGTCTGTGTTTGATTCCTCGACCAGCTCATCGTAGCCAATGAACCTTTGGCTCGTTTCTCAAGCGCAAGCTGAAATATGAGAGATCCCATTAATTAGGGATGAGGAAAACCTTTGAGAAACAGTAAGCGCTTCCCCCGTGTTTCTCGAGAGTCTATTGTGATTGTACTCTAAATATGATTGACATGGGCTAGAAAATATATAGGTGACCGGTTACGCCGGATACCGTATAGCCGGTCACCAATGACGCCATTCGCTTCAAGGCAGAAAGCTTTCTGGGCTCGTACCACACTGATCCCGTATAGCCGGTCACCAAGGACACCGATCACTTCAAGGTTACTTTCTGTTACGGACTCGAGTCATTATCATACTAGGTAAAAATAGATCGTAATGCATATCGTGCGAAATATTCTGCCGCCGCATGTCGAGAGCGTGGTCGAATATTCAGTACCTATTTGTCAAAATCATTATTCTTGGCCTCTCTACAATAGTCTTCAACTAAGAGCACAACAGCACAAGACAAGGTTGTTTACAACGATCTTATGACAAGTTTAACAGATTTTCGAGCCCTTCGAATCGATCTCTCTTTTCTAACATTAGGGTTAAATATTCGGTAATGAAAAAGAAGATGCCATCAAAAACATAACTTTTAAAAAAACAAGGCTCGCAACTCAGTCAAGTCTGTTAATTTATTGTTCCAACTTAAGTGACTTTTCTCAACATCTTATAGTGACCATATCAATATTACAAATATTTTATATTTTAAATAAATAAATTGGCTTGATTTATATGCCCACTAATCATTAATAAAAGAAAAAGAAGATCATCTCTGCCTAGGTAAAATATTAACCAGTTAACACGGCGATAATGGAATTGACTGCCTGCCAAGAATGGGTTAACTCACACCGACAAAAGACGCGACGCAGCACTGCACGCACTTTATTAAAAAGCGATACAATTATATTATATATTAACCTGCATTGGTTCACTATTGGACAGAGGCTTCCTTCCATTCTTCCCGATACTGGCCATTTCTTGCCAATGGAATGCTTAAGACATCGAAGTCGCCCCACCATCTCCGGTCGCCATGATCTGCCGCGAACCAGGGCACCTATTTTGTGATTCAGCGCTTGTTTGGCATGCGTAGACTTATCCAATATCCAGTCCAGCCCCAAGTAATCTGGACAGCCTTATGAGCCACGTTAAGAGGCTCCTTTTCCACTTGCCTATCGTCAACATCGAGCATGGTTTAAAAGTTTGTTGCTTCATCTAACGTAATCCGATCCAACGCGATTTTTGATGACGAGGCAATGCGCAAAAAGAGAGATAGCGCCTGAAAACTCTGTTAGCATTTGGTAATTCTGTGATTTACTCGAATATTTCACAAAACTTGTTCCAGGAAATATGTGTTTTTTTTAATTTATTCCATTAAAAGTTTTTGAAAAAAATTGTCTTCATTCAGAATCTTTATTTAATTTGCAAGGCACCTATTGTTATATTTTGACTTTTTTAATTTTTAAGCCCATTATGAAGGGTCAAAGTTCATGCAAAATAGCAGATCTTCAGAGGTCTTCACTGGATTAATCTTACACTTTATAAATTGATTTCAATAGAAGCCTAGATAATATCCACAAGACATCTATGTTTCCAAAATATCTAATGAAAAATGTGTAATAACGTCATACTAGCGTAAGAGTGGTTGTCTGAAAAACTGTGAAAATGTAAGTCGAATTGCATGCCCTTAATGATATGGTTTTGGAGCACAGTATAGTGTTTCGAACGAAATCCGTTAGTTTAAAAATATACTGCGCTTCATAGCACTTATAAGGCGGACCTTGAGTTTGGACGTTTGGGTAGATAGGCGATACAATATAAAACTTTATTTATTACGCAAAAAGGTAAACATTTAAGTATAATAGTTTGAAAACACCCTGCAGGGTCGAGTGCATATCGATGCTTGGCAGGTAGACGGGGCGTGCAACAGCTCACTAAACCCGTGCTACGCCACGCGGCTTCACGATACTTTGCGTAGCGGCGCACTGGACAGGGCGAAATAACCTCGTCATGCATCGTTGTTGTCGCGTCACGGCTCGGCGTGAGCTGACCCTAAATACCTATCTAAGGTCACAGCTGACTCATGACGAGCACAGCATACAAGTAATTATTACTATTGAACTTACTACTAACTCCAACTACTAACTACATCTCTAGCCGATCTCACACAGCTACGGTGAATAATGTTAATGGATGAATTGGCATGTTGCCTTTAAAAAAACTATATGTCAATAAAGTTTTACTTGGTACTTTCATAAAACACTCACTCAAATCATCATCATCATATTAGCCGAAAGACGTCCACTTTTGGACATATGCCTCCCCCAAGCGTCACCACAACGACCGGTCCTGTGCGTCATTCAAATAGCTACAATAATGGCTGGGTGATTTGATGAAATTAACGAAAATCATACATTTACGTTAAATAAGACACCAGTTTTATGGATACACATACCACATGCTATGGATGTATAAATGAGCTTTTTAGATCGAAAGCAAGCAAACAACGCAGTAGAGAAAGCTCGGCGAGACGTAAGTTCCTGCGCCTTACTTTGAACACCAAACAACGCATCGAGGAGGCTACCATTCAGGAGGAGAGGAGAAGATGCGACCTGACTCGAGAGTAAAAGAGACGACAGAACGGTCGCGGAATGCGGCGCACTTAATTTTTGTAACGGACTACGGGTCGAGAAGCGCGCGTCGCGGCCGTGAGGAGCATGGTAGTACGGGGCTACGGGCCGCGTGGGGCAGGTGGGGGGATCGGCTGTAGTACGACGGCCCGCACTTCTCGTAAAGGAAGCGACCCTGGCGCGGTCATTGCTCGCCGCGACCGCATTCCTCTCCCCCGCCCCCGAGCCCCCCGGCGCCTGCGCATCAATGAACGGCGCGAGCGCAACTGCCGCGTCCACTCGCCCCGTCTCATTCCCGCCACTGTCTGCTTTGTCCGCTGCTTACTCCCCTTCTTTATATCTTATCTCGTTCAAATGACAACCGTTGTTGTGTGCACAACATTTTATTTAACAATCAATAAAAATACATAAGCCCGCTATGAAAAAAAGCTTCGTGAAAAGAATCACTTAATTCGTACGTAGAAATTACTTTCAATTTCAACCAATTGCAGGCAGTTTTACTAGCTACAAGCAGGTTATTTATAACACACCAGTTTTGTTTAACTTCATACTGTAAGGTCACATGTTATTGATTACATTTCACTGGGTAAGATTGAGATATATTTTTTCAAAACTTTGTGTTTAATTATAGGGAACTTGATTGCATGAGGAAGGAATATCTACTTAAACAAAAATATCACACGTAGTATCTCGTTCCCAATATTGAACCGTTATCGGCCGTTATGATTTAATATTTGCACATAGTAACCTAACGCGATATGCGCATTGTCGAAAATTGCTCGGCTCATTCACACAAAATTTATTTTAGTTAGATCAAGATTTTTTCTTTCAAAAGACATTTTTCGCAGGTATTAGTAACATTGTAATGGACGTGTTTTATTTTTTGATTCTCTGTGTGTTGAAATTTACAATACCATTATGTACACTACTTACAATGACCAAATTAAACTATATATATGTACCCCACACACAACCAACATCCAAATATTCATGTCCCGAAAGTATACCACCGATATCTGAAGTTCAAGATTCACTTTGTAAACTAAAATACAATAGGTCTTATGGTGAAGATGGTAAAATAAGTGAACCATTACTACTTTTCTACCATATACGGCTGTTTGACTTTTTGCCATTTAAACACCATTTTACTGCAAAAAATGGTAATAAGCACGTCATAGAGCATTTTATATTAGGTTACAACTTGTTTGACTTCACGAGCATGGCAGTTGAGAGTTTGTCATGCTCACTCAAATGTCTTGCTGATGGTGGCACGTGTTATTGGGTCATTCGGTTCCCATCAAAATGGTTGAGCTGAGTGAGGCTGATGCACGTGTCATGCCCGTGAACGGGTGCCATCGGTTGAGACTGGTCATCTCTTAGCTGCCAGTACCTTTTTTTAAATTAAGTATATATTATTATTACTTAACTACATTGTGCTCACATATTAGAAGTGACAAGAAGTATGTAACCATGATCTATGTAACTCATAATATGATTTAAAAAGAGTGTCCATAGAGTTTCTTGCACGTTCTTCTCCATAGAGATCTACGCTTTGGAACGTGCAATTTAGCTTCACAGTTCTTGGACTGACCGACATTTGACTATTCAAAAGTGCCTGCTAATGGTCTATTTGAAATAAATGTTTTTGATTTGATTTGATTTGATCAAAGTTATAGACCAATTAGCTTAATCTCTCAGGTCTATAACTTTATTAAAATTATAGAAATACGTAGGTATGGCTGATAATGTGAAACAAGCTCCGCAGAACAAGCAGGCTTTCGTCGAGGACTTTCCACCATCGATGAAATACTTGAAAAATACCACAAATATAACGCCCCACTATATCTTGCATTTGTGGACTACTCCAAGGCCTTTGATAGCATCAGACATTCTACAATATTTGCACTGACGAAACAGGGAAAAGAACTTTAGGTAAGTTTTGTTCCCTGATATTCAAATACTGCAAAATATTTACACATCGCTGGCATAAACATTTGAAAGGTTAGCTCCTAATTTCGAGATTCTTAAGGGAGTCAAACAGTGTGACCGGCTATCTCCAAAGTTATTCACAACACCCTTGAAGAAGTCTTGAAAACGCTGGCAGACCAATATGAAGAAAAAGATATTGCCATTGGCGAAATGAAATTTACCAATCTACACTTCGCTAATGACATAGTCCTCTTCTCCTTCTTAGTTACTGGACTTGAGCAAATGTTACAAAACCTTAGCAACGCAAGCCCTGATGTTGAACTCAAGATACAAATGTCGAACACCAAGATCATGACCAACAGTTCTAAAAAACATATATATGGGTGGGAAGAATGTACAATATATCCAAGAATGTTTCTACTTGAGCCAAGTAGTCTACTCCCAGGCAAGGCAGGACAAAGAAATAACACACCCGACAGAAAATGCCGAAGGAAGGAAGAGCTACTGGTCCACGAAAGAACTATTTAAAGGCACCTTGCCAGTCACTTAAACGTAAATTAATGATCATTATTATATGTAGATAACTTAAAAACTGCTCAAGCAAAGTTTTCAAAATACTTAATTTTATTATATCGATGAGGATCGCGGGAATCCGATGGATGCGAGACGCACGGGACCTGCCGTTATAGCTACACTTGGAGGAGGCCTAAGTCCAGCAGTGGACGTCTTTTGGCTCAAGCGTGAATGGTGTTGATGATATCAAACCAAAAAGCGAGAATCTTATACTAAATGAAAAACGGGCAAGTGTGAGTCAGTTTGCGTAGGGAGCGTAAGGGACTCCAGAGTTGGCGTTAGTTTATGTATGACTGCTCAGTATTGACTTGGCTGTTGGCAAGAAAAACTTTGCATTGCTAAAAGATACAATGAAAACCATAGTCCAATTGTATTTTAATGTGCTGAATTAAATTATTCCACCATAATTTGCCCTGACGTGTACCTGTCGCATCTACGAATTATAGAGAAGAGTTCCATTATACGTGCAAGTAGACAGTTTAATAATGTGTTTTGATCTAGTGGAGTCACTCGAGCTAGACCAAAAATACTAATAGCAATGCTTTATTTAATAATATTATATAAGCAGCCTGATTTGGATCCTGTAGGAAAGTAAGCCAGAAAGCGCATAATTACAGGTTTTTAAATAGCCTACAAATTGTTTCTAATGTTTTTATTATTTCTGATTTTACTGTAAATTAAACAGGTTTAGTTAACTATTGATTAAACCTTTTTTTTTAATAATAATAATAATACCACTGTTACCGACTCTTAAGGGCTGTTTACGTTCACATCTCAATTTCAGGTGTAACAGTATACGTGTGGACTTGTAATTGGTTTACTGCCGTCTATGATTGTTTTTCATTTTATTACTTGTTTTGTTATTTTTTCTTCATTCTAACTAAGTTAATAAATATGTAGAAAAATGTTGACTTCTGGAAAATTCAATTGGAAACAACATAATCTTTTGAATCGTTGAATGCGCACATACTTATTTGTATTAAGCTTTTTTTTAACTTTTTTTCAATAAAGTATATTTACAATTGCTTAAAAGTGAACAGACTAAACTTATTTAATCGATATAATGTCAAAAGTCTGCGTAATATATACCAGTGTAACATCAGGACCAACACAGGAGGAAATTACGAGTATAAAGGCTACCGTTATGTACATTTGACTACGATAACTAAAAACGGGAAAAGTAATCTCTGAATCCTCCTTTTTATGAGTTGGTTCAAAAATTGCTAATTATCTGCAATAAGATCGATAACTGAATGGCTTTTACAATTTTTCTTTTTGTTAACTGAACAAGAACCTCAAATAAATCATAAAGGTAAACAACGTAACGATAAGGTTACGTTGTTTACGTGTGGACGTTGAATAAAGCAAGAATTACATTAGTTAGACCGACGCACACGTGGGCTACGCTTGATTCGTACATAGCGGCGCGTCGTACAGCGTCGCATGGCGTGGATCTAATGTAGCTCCACAAGTCCGGTTACCATATAAACTATATGGTGACCGACGAGCCCAGATCGACGTACGTAGCTCACGTGTGCCCAATGTAGTTTTACTTTTAATGCATACGCCGCAACAAGGTTGCTACGCGCGATAGCACGTCATAATCGTATGCCGAGACTAGCTTCAACACGTAGCCTTTGTGCTACGGTACGTAGCCGCTGCGCTACGGTACGTAGCCGCTGCGCTAAGGCGCGTAACCGCTGCGCTACGGTACGTAGCCACTGAGCTACGGTGCGTAGCCGCTGCGCTACGTTGCGTAGCCGCTGCGCTACGTTGCGTAGCAGCTGCATTACTACCCGGAACGCTGCGCTACGGTATGTAATACGCTACTATACGGTCGTGTAGCCGGTGATTATCTAGCAACTTTACTACGCCGCCTATACTATTAATAATACCACTCATCATGGCAACGACAATTTTTTTATTGAACAATAAAAAAGTCGCTAAGAAATAAAAGAGTACTAGGTGGGCTCCTGCGTCTCCGCAAATATACGCGCGTATATGTAGACGTTACGCAGCATGTATGTTTGGGGGTATATAAGGAACAGTGAGTAAAGTCTCACATACCTCCGTTGAACCGGGAGGATCCTCCGATCAGACAGGTGTTATGGTCTGTTGGGCAACTACCCGATAGATGGTTTCGGGCTGTCATTTAAATTCAAATTGCGCGGAGAACTTTGATTGCGCGATGCAGTAGCAGCAGTATTAGTTCTTATGTCTAGTGGGAGCGGTGCCGTGCGACGTAGGGCTTTACCGCTGGCGTCGACCAGGAGAAGTTCTTCATGGCTCTTCATATAACTGGCCGAAGGTGCGGTGTGCTTAGCCAAGGTCGCTGATGAGGCTAAGGGTGATGACCAGGTATGACTGGGTAGGCATAATGGTGGTCAGGATACCCTTTACAGCCGTGGGTGCTGACTGTATGACTCGCTGCTCGAAAGCTTAAGGAAGTGATGATGACGTCACGATGTAGTGGCTGCACGAAGGTTGCGCTGACGTTCATAGTCGAGGGTCACCAGTTTGGGGGTATGCGGAACAGAGAGTAAAGTGTTATGGTTTGGTGGGCAACTGCTCGATAGATGATTTCGGGCTGTCATATATATTCAAATTGCGCGGAGAACTTTGATTGCGCGCTGCAGGATTAGTTCTTATGTGGCGCCATAGATGTCGCTACACATGCATGGCGCCCTATTTTGAGCTTTTAGGAATGAATGACACGTTTGTATACCTAACTGTCAAAGGTTTATTGCAAACAATTAATCATAGTGTATCATTCCCACGGTATTACAAACATTCGTATTTTGATATGCTATATTTTACAGAACATCTTCTGACGGGGCCTGTCTAGGCCAGACAGGATGTTCTTTTAAATTAATAATAATTTTATAAATCTTTAAATCATGTTTTACTTTCACCAGGATTGCATATTGAAGCCTCAGATACATTAGGGGGACAAAATGTGTCCCGAATGAACGCAACGCTGTCAAATTATCCAACCACATGTCCTGCGTCACGTGAATACGTTGTAAAATTTTGGGGGGAAAATTGCGGGACACTGGGCAACGTTGAAGCGTCATGTAAGCTGAGCATTGCGAATCACGTTGCACGTAGGGGGACATTTTGTCCCCTAATGTATTTGTGGTTTTTTTTTTTCATACAATAAGCATTGACTTATTTAAACTGCGTGTTCATAGTGGTACATAATAGGGATACCGCAAGGCATTCACACCAGTCAACCTTTGAGTTTTACGGACAACATTGTAAGAACTACAACAACAATATAGGAAAACACTCGTATGAGTAGTACATGTTGATGTTGGTGAATGGACAAAGTTTAAAGTTTTTAATCTAAAGTAAGAAACATTGTCTAGCGACCCATCCCGATTTCGCAAGGATAAAATTATATAATCCAGGAAGGATTTTTTGATTCGTTGATCGATGTTGTCTATTTGTGAAAACTGTATTAAATCCGTTGCGTGGTTTCGGAGTTAGAGGAAAAACAGACTCAGTAAGCGACTTTGTTTTATACTATGTAGTAAAGATATGTATGGTCCATAAAATTTTCAATGAATGCTACATTAACACAAACAGCCAAAGAATAGTAAAACAGTATTAAAAATTGTTTTGTCGAGTCAATAAATCTAGTAATTTAAAGAGTTCCTAAAATAGTTATGGGAAAATTACAGGCAGAGAGCGATACAATACGTTTTCAAGTTTTATATATTTACGGGAGCCATCGAAAGCGTCCAGTGTAGGTTGTCCAACGGCTTTGCGCGTCGTAGCTCGGCGTGCGGTCAACGCTCGGCAAACTGCCGGACTTACAGGTTGGACATGGGGCAATGGAATCCGCGGGGGACAAAAAAGAAACCGCCTGCCGCGCGCTTCTCGACTACTAAACAACGGCATATGGCGAACTATGAGCTTGTCCTATATCGACGCTACCACCACCATCTATATTTCACTCAACACGATGCACTGTAATTGTTAGGGTCCTTAGTGTTGACTCTAATATCTTCTTGTCTATTATAAATATTAGGTACACGCAAACTTGATTATTATAATATACTGTAGACAAGTAGTCTTTAAACAGTGACGATTAAAATACGATTTATTAAAAATTTTGTAGTAAATGTTGTATTCATTTAGCTTAGGGTCTAATTATGATGTGATTTAATATTAATTCATCATACAATTAACGTATTCGAAAAATGTTTATTAAGTTTTAAATACTTAGGTAGTAATTTAACCATGATTTGTACGTAAAGTTTTAAAGATATTTCTGTTCCTTTTGATGTTGTTTACCATTTATGTACACTGTTTTCTACAAAGAGCTTCTTTCTTATGAATAGGTTATTTTAATTAACTCGACGACCAGACCAATCGAACGCGGTACCTACTTCATTTGTAAACAAAATATAATTCCAAAATAAAAAACTAAAAGAAACTTTCACGCACTAATTCAACAACATGCGCCGTTCGACCCTTCTGAGAAGGCCTTTCTTGAGGCCCGTTTCTCGGAAGAGTGGCCGCTTTTTACGCGCCAAATTCTTATTACAATGAGGTGCGGACGCTACTGCGCACTTCAACAGCGAGCCTTGCGACTTGTGCCTTCAGCAATCTGGAATGGTTACATCCCGCTATGGTGCCATTGAACCCACCGAATTCCATCGAGCATTTAAATAATACCATAACTTTAATACTTTGTAAGTACATTTCAAATCAAATAAACTCTTTGACTACACAGGTTTCAGTAATAAGTTTAAGCTTCTTATTGAAATTAATAAAATACTTTCATTTGCATTTTGATAGGTATCCCTTGTGGCCTCTATAAGTTAATTGGTCTGGAAGGTTTAAGTTGAGGATGGAAAAATATCAAAGAAACATAATTGATTAAGTTCTGAGAGTTAATCAAATTTATTTTTGGTATCGTTTGAGTCTTTAACCTTTCGAATACCGTAATTAGAGACACAATAGAAGAACAATGAGAGAGCTAACGCTGGCGTTCGCTTGGGGTTTAATGAATCAGGATGATAGGCCGTCTCGTAACAAACATTTTGGAATCGAAAATTATACAAAATACGCGATCACTATGTAGAAGGTGAGTGCTAACTGCCAATAGTTAAAGGCTGCACCCCACCAAACCGCTCAACTATAGTTCCGGATCGGTGTCATTGACCGGCCACAATCGGAATTAGATACTCCTCCCACAGTTCCGGCAGGATCCTCCGTCCATAAACACAAGTGACTAAAAATACCAATGTAAGTGGTCTATTTATTACACTTTTATTAATTGGATTGTTAAGTGGACAAAGGTGTTATCTGACAAAATCAAAAAATCCGATTTGTTTGCATGAACATAGGTTTTAACTGATGGCAAATCGATCTATAGATTTAAAACACCCTAATTCTAATTCGTTACATAGTTACAGATGCTATGCTAGCATAGGTTTAAATTTTATATTTCAGATTTGAAATGTGCTAACAGCCGAAATATTACCAGAGAATCGTAATAGTAGTTAACACCTTTGTCCACTTACCCCTTCAATTGTGCTAGGCTTTGTTTTCAGTATAGACTATGAAATTACTGTCAACTTTACAAATCCTAACCAGTAAGGCAGCTGTCTACAGATATACATTTTGAAATCACTTTTAGAACCATTTTAAGTCCTTTTTTATAAACCATCGCTTACATTCTTATAAATTCATAGCTGTACCTACAAGACGTTAATCTCTTATTAAATTTTCATAAAAAGAAACGAAATGTAAAACGATTATCAAAAATTGGCAATATAAACGACGAACCTACCTAGTAGTACCGACAAATATTAATTCATAAACTTTACATTATTCAAATGACAAATTCACACAATCTGCACAAGTTTCTTCGCTTGTTTTGATTGTGTCATGAGGTGGGATTTCATTAGCTGTTATTTTAATGCAATTGACTCGTTTAACTTCACTGCGATCCAACCCCATTGGATTAAAACCCACCTCAATTACGCTTCCCCTCTGTGTTTTGATACATAACTACAACTAGTCAGTTCGTCCTATTATTTAATTTGTTTCCAAACATAATAATATCTTGAGGAAAGTTTTGAGTATGAATGTATGGTTGGTAACATGGAGAGACGGATGGCTGCGGGGTCATTCGAAAGAGTCACCGTGGCTCTGGAAAGAAGACTTACTGAAGGAATACAGGTGAGTTTTAGCCAGTAAAATTCGGTAAGGAGTTTCCGACCTCGATTCACCTAGCCCAGGCGGAGTCATGATTTCCCACCAAAAAAATGGGGCAAATAACTTTGCTCAAGACTTATCTATATATGTATATACTAATAAAAGAAGAAACTGACTGACTGACATATCAACGCACAGCCGAAACTTAGGGCCAAGGAGCGCGAAATTTTGCACAAGGTTTCCTTTTATGACGTAGGCGAGCACTAAGAGAGAATTTTCTAAAATTCTCACCTTAATGATGAAACGGAGGTCCAAAGTATGTTTGGAGAAACCTATGATTACGCGGGTGAAGTCGCTGGCAGAAGCTAATAGGGTACAGGAAGACATGTTGCGCCGACCCCCATAATAAATTGGGTTAAGGGCAAGAGCATCTTCGGTTTTCGAGTCGATGCTCTAATGGTGGTTTTAACACCCTGGATACCTAATACTCCATAACTCCGGTTAGCTGACTAATCCTCTAAAAATTAAAAAATAAAACAAAAATACACTTTATGTTGACCTAATTTAGTACTTGAAGTCATGTATTGTTTGACTTTTGTAGGGACTGAAAAAGACGTTCCGTCCCTACAAAAATGCCTATGTATATCTCTACAGTGCTGCAACAGAAAGCCTCGCATTCATTGGATGAATGAATCACTATTACTGCTTACATATGTATCCAAGTACTTCATGAGGTAGAAATAGGAAATTTTGATCTTTTGCACAGCCTTATATCTCCCATAATAAAATCATAAATGCTTTGTTGAGAAAAAATAATCGACAAAACGCAAGACCAAATTGTACACAGAAAAAGTCGCACTTAAATGGTCTGTTAAACTATTTTGGTACGGATCCCAAAATATTGTCAGCCAGACTGACAGACGTCATAATTAATAGAGTGTATTTTGGAGTAGACGTCGCATGGATGGCGCGTAGAAGTCTCGTAGGAGTAGCCGTAGCCGAGGATGCATTAACGCCATGTAAGAATTGCGAAGCTGTCTCTGAAAAAACGCGTTGATGTCATATAAAATACACGTAAATGTCACTTAGTTTAGAATTTAAACATAAGGCTGCCATCAGACGGACTGCATCGCAGCAACCGCACGCAGTCCATATATTCAACTGCATGCAATTTGATCTGACTTTGGGCAATGGGCACCACGCATCTAGCCCAGGAGCTTATTTATTTATTTATTTATGTATCCTTTGTAGCTTAGTGTATGATTTGATCTTTAAGTGCCTCAAAATAAAGTTGACAATGTCAATGTGCGTTTGCTCTTTGTAATTAACTGCAAACGGACTGTATGCGGTAAGCTATGGACAGCGTGCGTCGACACTACAGGACTGTAGACGACCGCGTAAAGTTGAAGGCACGACTGCATGCAGTTGATATCGACTTCACACGACTGCAGCCGACCGCGTGCAGTTGATATCATGACTGCACGAAGTCGAACGTACAACTGCATGCAGTTATTTAAATCGACCGCGCGCGGTCGCTGCGATGCAGTCCATCTGATGTCAGCCTTAATGTTTAAATTCCTTTACCAAGTAAGTAAGTACATTTACGAAGTACCAACAAAAAAATGATTCCATATTGTAGTATTTATGTCAGGAAACGGGTGTCAAATATTTTTTTGCACTAATATTTAAGAATAATTGTTATACGCGTGTATTTAAAAAAAAAAGTTTATTTACTACAGAAAATAAAGCAACGAGTAATAATAGGTACCCTATGAAAGAGTGATGGCAGATTCTTGAACATAATTTTGCTAGCATATTTTTTAGCGTATAGTGATGAAAAATATACAAAAGTACATTAATTATATATCCAAACAATTTCGTCATAGACATTACTATTAATAGAATCCCCGTATTAAAGATAATGTTAGAGATTACGTATATTGTGTAATAATATCTTCATACCTCCATAAGAATTCAAAACATCATTAAACCTATTTACTTCTACCTCCATGGTATTAAATTTGTCATATAACTTTTTTTTAATATGTTAAAAACTGAGATTCAGAACTTCCTTGATGTACTTTTTTTTGCATTTAGTATTTTCCTCGCTGAGGTGGGATTAAAAGTTACGTGTTCACTCGAGTGCAAAGATTTTTCACCTCGTGCTCTTTTGATTCTCTCGCTAACGCTCAGGATTCTAATTATTGTAGTATCCTTCGCTTGCTCGGTCATCAAAATTGAGCACGCGATTGAAAAGTAACTTTGCACTCTTGTATAACAAATAACTATACACAACACTCACGTTGCTCTCATATTTTGAACAGGCGCAGGGGCTTTTAAACTCGTAGCAAGAAATAATAGCTTATAGAAATAATAAACAGGGTTTACACATACATATAAATTGTAAATTCAATAGTTCGACATAGTTACTACTCTACAGAGGTTGTCTGGCCGTTCTGATGTCAGAATGGCCGGTAAACCTTAAATCTTTAATCACACTGTAGGACTTATGCAAGAGCGAGCGAAATGAGCTTTAAAATCTTAACTGTTATGCGTACGAAGCATCGAACTTCCAATTGCGTCATACCTGGTTTGGAAGTTTGTTACAAAAAACTTCCAATTGCGTCATACCTGGTTTGGAAGTTTGTTACAAAGCTTTCTTTCCAACTTATCAAGCTTTATAAGGTTTCAATCACCAGTGGTTGGCGGTTGGGGCGTAACAAATAATTATTATAAAATGGTTTTTCCTGTATAAATAAACCTAAAACAGGATTTTAGGTTACGTAATTTGAAACATGAATTACCGATTTAATATACGTTAACTAATTCTTCTCACAAGCCGTGCTTTCTCTAAGCGACACTAGACCCATAGTCCATTGTTGGGATGGAGAAAAATCCAGCACTAGTCAAATATCAATATGACCTGTATTTGTACGTCCAGTCATGGTCGGGGTGTCCCGAAGGGTCCGTAGTATTTGCTATACTCGTGCTACGGATTACCTGGATTGGCCAATCCAGCACTAAATAAGTCCTAACTCACTCGTTGACTCATCAGCGCCCAGCCCAAACCCTTGGACCTAGAACGTTGAATTTTACACAGAGGTTCCCTTTATGATGTATAAAGAAGAACAAGAAAGGATTTTCCAAAATTCACTCTCTAAAGGAATGAAATGCGGGTTCAAAGTTTGTATGGAGAAACCCATTTTATTGCGAAGCCGCTGGTAGCAGCGGTGTTTCTTGTTTTTCAGGTTACTATGTGTATATTTAAAACATTATAAATAATTTAATTTTACCTTTTGCTACTTTTTCGGTGGGTAAAAATCATCCAATGACATCCCTCGCCTTTGGGCGGAGCGGGAGATAGTGTCTGACTCTTACTGACTAAAAAAACCCACCCCGTTCCTTCGTGCCTTCATACCGGGGCTGAGCTAACTTTCGGAGCTAACCCTGGCCCCAGTATGCTATTAAGAAACTTCGTATGTTACATATTGTTATGGATTTTATTGCCCTACAAAACCCAAGTATTGTAGTGTCAGAGCTTCTATCGCCTGTGATACATTATCCTAGTAAAGGCACATAACATAGCCATACCTTTGTAATTATTTCTAAGATTTTATGTAACTATTTTACCAAATTTTAACTCTAGCCCTGAACTCGGAATTAATCTTTGGTGTTTTGGGATTGATTCTAATATAAAGAGAAAAAATATTAACCATCTAGTTGACATTTGTGATTTTTCTACAAGTAGGTTAATAGTTATATACAATGTCCTCGTTTCCTTGGAGCAAGAGAAAGAGATTTAAAAATACGAACTTTTAGCTTAAAATATAATACCTAGCTAGTTTATGAGGTTATGATATTACTACACGAATATTCTGCCTACCGCTGTTGTGCTTTAAATTAAAAATAAAAACACCTATACTAAAAGCTTCAACGACGGACGAGTTTCAACTTTCGTGTCGTCATGAAAAATATTGGTGACATAAATCATAAGAGATATACCCAAAACGATAAGGGGCTCAAACGAGACAGCCTCTCAAAATCAGCGTCGGAAATGGTGACACATAAGACAAACGATGGCAAACCGCGGTGCAGCATACCATTGACTTCAAGCGTTCGATCCGAACGGTGTCGTGGTGTTCCGCGAGTAGGTGGGTCGCCTGATCTCTCCGGCGGCATTGCAATGCACATCCGGGGCGGTCGATACTAGCGGCGACTTGCGCGGTGCCGCGGCGTCCCTCGACACCCCCGCTCCGCTAACACGGCCCCCTCACGTCTTCGAGCCCCCTCCGCGACGATTCACATCGATTCGCACGCTTGATAATTATTAAGAGCTTGCTGTGGAAATTTATCATCTTACACCAGCGAGAAAACGGATCTCGTGTCTAGAGTGCCATTTTTAAGATGTCTTTACTCAACACAATTTTCAACCATAAACGTACCTTTACGAAAATGCCATTGTCATCGTATTAAAATTTAAAATATTAATATTCCTTTCTATATAAAATGATTCTTTAATATATTTAGGGGCCATGACGAGTGTAACCCACCTTTCTAGTTCCTTAACAATTCCAATTTCATAAAATAAAACCGTGGAACTGAAAGGGTCGTGTACGTACGTGTATTCCTTTTTGTTTTGTTTCTAACATGACAAATAGAGGTAAAAGCAACACGAAAGTGGGGCGAATGAAAAGTACAGTAAACAACTGAGTCAAGTTCAAATATATTACTGGTGTGGATTAAATCTTGAGATAAAATCAACAAACAATAAGTATTGATTTAGTACATTGAAAAGAATGATCTGTTCTCATCTGATTGGTAGTCGTAAAGAAAATATAACTTACTGATATAACTTTGAGGAATTGCGCAGCAGCCTCCTATGTTTTACCGGGGTAAAACATATGAGTACACTGCATAGGTCAAGGAATTTTTTTAGACATTAGCAGTGTACTCATATGTTTTACCCTGGTAAAACATAGAAGGCCTACCTACCCTGGTCATTTTTTTAAATTTCCTTGAACGAAAATATTAATTGTCAAGAAAATCTGTCAAATTTACTAACGCTTCAAGTTGAATTTCAAGACCATCTGATGATCATCAGATGGTCTTGAAATTCAACTTGAAGGTATCATTCGGGGTCATTCATGATCATGAATGACCCCGAAAGCCGTGAAAGTGACAACTATGTAGAATCCACCTGTGTAATCTAAATTGAAAGCCGTCAAAATGACATTTATGTAGAATACATCTATGTATTCTAAATTGAAACTCGTGAAAATGACACTAATGTGTAATTTTCGAAGCTTTCGAGTTCTCCATTCACGGGAGCCATTTTGGGTTTAGATTAAGAGTCGGGGTCGATTTTCAAGGTTAAGCAACACTTTACCGATATCGACCCGTAGATAGAAACATTCATTACATACTGATACTGCTGTATGCCTCGAAAAGCTTGCTTAGACGTCGGTCTGTCATAGGAAGATCCTAGAAAAAGGTTACAGGTAGTTTCGAGAGAGGCTCGAAGTCTACCATCAGTCCTATCCCCTTATTCCCATCTGCCCTCTTTAAGAGAGTCCTTTACCACTCGCCTATCGTCAACATCGAGAATGGTTTAAAAGATGTTTGATGAAGAGGAAATGCAAAAAAAGAGAGATAACACCTCAAGAAAAGTCTTTTGGCATTCGGTAATTCCGTGATTTACTAAAAACTTGTTCCAGGAAATACGTGTTTTTTTTTTAAACCCAGAAACATTGTCGTCATTCTGAATCTCGATTAAATGTGCAAGGCTTATATTGATGTACTTTTTTATATTTTTATAATATAATAATTACGAATACCTAAGGCCAAAGTTCACGTAAAATAGCAGATTTTCAGAGGTCTTTACCAGATTAGTTTTACACATGTTTTGATTTCTATAGAAGCCTACATAATATCCACAAGATAGCTGTGTATCCAAAATATCAAGCTAAAGATGTGTAATAAGACCATAATCACATAAGAGCGGTTGTATGAAAATGTACCTCGAAAAGGGCGCTCTTAAGCTTACCACCAAGGTGATAGTTGGCACCAATAGGTGGCGTTTACCACCCATGTTATCAATTGTAGGCACCTATTTTGTTTCATCTGCCCCCTTCGTAATTATAAAACACAATTGACCAACGGGTCCACAACCACCCCGATAAAGTCCAAAGCCCGGCAAGCTCAAAAACGGCAGATGGGAATAAACGGTGTTATCCAGTTACTGGGTTGTGGAGCTCAGATAGGCAGTTACTCGGACAGACAGGTGAACTATATGGGTTCCTTGCTATTTTACTCTAAAGAACCCTAAATAGGAATAATCTAGTTCCGACCATACACAGTGTCATAATCTAGGTCATTCCAAACCTGGAAAAATATTTCAATAATGCGAACTGACTGGACCATCAACATCCTACCCTTGTCCCATATCGATTTTTTTCATCCATTCTATCCTGTCAACCATCACTCTCCATCTATCCACAAGACTAGACTAGAGGTGGAATGTAATTTTCTCTTTTTAAAATCACTGGGTAATTTAGGGACTAAAACAGTGCAATATCTAAAATTTTCCCTGACTTTTCAGGTGGCTCTTTAATTTCACTGAATTTCCCTGACCACCTTGAGGTTCCCTGACTTTTCCAAGACTTTCCAGAAAGTAGACACCCAGCCCAAAATAAAATAATATATTTTCTAACATACTATTACGATTTTAGAAACTTTTAAATTGCTTGAAAAAGCTGTAATTTTACTTACATGACTAAATAATTATTATATACGTTCAGATTCACTTTGATTTGAATTTATAAGCGACGCTCTCAACACCGCATGAACGTCAAAACTGCACTAATGTCATCAATATCAAGGTGTATGGATTACAATCCTCCAGAGTCGATTGAAGAGTATACGGCACGCGTAATCTAGTGCGTATAATATCTATATAACGTTGGTTCTTAGGTTTTCACAGTTTCCAAGTATCTTCCGAGGTATATTTATGTAAACTGTCGTAACAGCCGTATTTCCTCAGATAAAGTAATGATAATTGTTTGTTATGTAATAGTCCACCAAAAACAACACGCACTATTACATAAGAAACATCTGTTACAGTGTTGTTGTTGGCTTTTGATATGAGTAAGTCCACATGTAGATGGCAAAGTAAACAATCTTGAAGAAATTGCAGTTCATAAACTTACTTTGCCGCAATGGTTTTACGGTTCACATTTCCAACATAAATAAGTTGTTTTTATTATACATTTAAGGAGTCGGAAATAGCAAAAGAACCTTTTAAAAGTACATGATTTATAATTTCAAAAGCTAAATATTGGTATTTAAAATTATTAATCTATCTTTTCACTCAAGCAAAACTATATAATTATATTAAAATTACTAATGTAAAACTGCGCTATTTACAAAATCATATCGTTTAATACTCATGGAACTGTCAGAATCAATAAACAAAGCCGAATTTAACAAAGTACTCAAGAAACTGTTAGTAATTTACACACTAAAGCCAGTACGTTGACAGTACCTACTAAAAACTTCCCTGTAAATGTATTTCTCCGAGTACATACTCTCGTACTTTGTAGCGAAATAAATACTTGCTACGAGCTCGTACATCGCAATTCATGGCTCGTGGAGTCGTGGCTGATCCGAGGGCGCAGAGCGTATTTTTCAATCACATCAGCGTGCACACAATATATCAATTTTCCACTAACGGAAAAGCTAACCGCAATAGCATTGTAAAGATTGCGAACGTACCCCGATGCAAGGATATGGCCACCTGTTGTGATGAACAGCAAATTGGCTTAATCAATATTGCTTTACGGGTTACGCTGTGCCACTAAGGGTATACATACATATACAATGTTTACGAATTTGGGTCACAGGTGATCTGGGGTGTTGAGCTTTGTCCGTAATGTTCGACACGAGTAATTTAGTGAATCTGAAATCCATGGAGTAATGAGTGATAGTGGGTGATTGACTGAACTATTTTCATAGTGTCTCTAGTTGATGTTATGTACTTTTCTAATGATGTAAGCATAAAGCTCTTATAGGTGCACTTTGTGTACTGCCAATCAACTCGGGGCCTAGACAAGAGGCATTCGCTCCGTGTCGAAGTTGCTTCGAAGTTCGATTTCGCCTTAGCGATATCGACTATAAAATGGTAGACAACGTCACATCGACCAACATATTGCTAAGTCGAAGTCGGAACGAAGTGTTGATTCGAAAAAACGCTACGTGACCATGAACTTGATACAATTCATATCACTTGAATATGCTCAATGTAAACAATGACGAGATCCTTGCGTCTAGCAGACGTCAAGAGCGATTGAAATTTGAGCGTCCTGCGTCAGTAGCGTGAGTTGGTAACAATATTAAACTGGATTGGTTAATAAAACGTCAGAAAAATGGAAAAAGGTAGCAATTGTACAGCCATGTATGTTAATCATTATTATTCCTTAACTTTTCAACTATTGCTTAATTTTCAACATTTCCATTTTTGATAGGTAACATCAAATCTATTGTAAAACTTTTGTTGTATGTTGTGTTGAAGTGCGATCACACAAATCGTTACAAAGCTGCCGGCAAAGGCTCTTGTTCAATCGAAAATTCTCCATGAATAAAAACTCTGCCATATTTTCCACTCTTTCCATTTTTTGCCATTAATTGTATCTTTTCTGATAGAAAGCCGCCCGTAGTAATTGCAATGTATGCATTTTTCTTAGAAAACAACAACAAAAGACAAGAAACAAGCACACTTGATACAAATAACACCATCAGCTGACTAAAAGCGGCCATGATGATTTGCTTTTCTACAGGGTCCAAGACTTCGCTTAGCTGTCGAAAAACCATTTCGAAATCTCAGTTCGAATGTCGAAAGTGCCACTTGTCTAAGCATTGTATGAGAATATCGTTTATGTTGATCGAAGTTCGTTGTCGTTTCGTAACGCAGTGTGACATTGTCTAGCAATTAGCGATCGATCACGTGACAGTTCGAAAGCTTATGTCAGTTTCATACATTTCGGAGATATCGAATTTCGTTATCGTTGATGAAAATGTAACGTTGTCTAGGCCCCGCAAATCCTTTTATTATTTAGTAATAAACAACATGAATAAACGTTTTAAAGAAGAAAGCTGAAAGGAGTTCTTAAATTTTACGGTTTGGGTTAAGGGTGTTTATAACGAAGCCGGGATGATTTTCCGTCTTTAATTTAAGTTCCCCTTCAGCCGAGGCAGGAACCGTGCCGTAGCTACCAACACGTGTTTACCACGCCGTTCTTATTACCCCGACGAAAACAGGGGTTTTTATAATCGCCTCGAATCCAATATAGTCTGTGGCACTGTGTCTAACAAATGGATGGGCTGATACCAAAGATTATTTTTGTTTAGAAGTTTGGTTTTAATGGGGTAGATTAGCGTCATGAAAATTTTATTCGATATTTTTACATTAATTTGTTTCCATTTCACTCGTTCTTTCGATTAATAATATATAATACTAGGTTTATTTCGTTGATTGTCCTAATGCTGCAGCCAAACCAACACATCAATTTAATTACTTCACCTATGTCGTGTTTGGGCATATTTAATTGGTGTTAATGCTTAACAAGCATACCTGGTGAACATAGTCTAACGATGAACAATTTAGAAAGACGCTTAACCTTCATATCCCTTTGTCAGTTCTATTAAACATGATACTGGTCAAAAAGGACCGATACGAAACACGATGTAACCAATCATTATTAGGTCAGGAAGGCATTTGACCCAGATTTCACAAGAAAATATGATGCAGTCGTGTTTTGGCTAGACGCTGTCTAGATTTACATTCGTTACGTCATCGCCATCACTTATGTACTGGAATTAGTCATTTACAATGTGCGGTATTTACGCAAAATGATGCTTTTATGTCAGCATGTTGTAGGTTTACGTAGCGTAACGAAGTATAATATGATTTCGCCTCTATAGCATCGTCTTACTCGCATTTCCACACGCCATTCACGAATCGGAACGATTATTTCCGGATACAAGATGATAGTAATGAGCACAAACAATACGTGATGCTGCCGATTTCATTCTTATTTCAAAGAATAACGTCGTTGATGACCAATTTATACATGTTTATTGAACTCATTTACACTAATATAATAAAGAGGTAAAGTTTGTTTTTTTGTTTGTAGGAGGTAATCTCTGGAAGTACTGGTCCGATTGCTAAAATTTTTTCACCGATAGAAACCTGCTTTATTCCTGAGTGACATAGGTTATATTTTATGTACACGGGTGAAACCGCGGGCAAAAGTTAGTCTGTAGATACAGGGTTATTTGTAAAACACTAGCAACCTCTTGGGTGCTAGTTAAGAACATCATAAACAAAAACTATTGTTCTATGACTTTTATAAAAATTTATCATAATTCAAAGTCAAAGCGTTTATTGCAAACCAAGTGTACAATGATGACATTATATTAGTGATAGTGCGATATTTTTTTTTAATTTTTTATTGTTGATAGGTTCGCGCTTGACCGCTATCTCACCTGATGGAAAGCGACGATACGGTCGACGATGGAACGCGCTTACCTAAAAGAAACCTATTCACTCTCGACTTAAATATTCCCGGGTTGTAGCTATCAGGAAACACAGACTCCGAATTTTTTCTGTGCCTGGGTGTAATTTATCTGAAACTAGCTTTTGCCCGCGCGGCTTCGCTCCCGCTCATCCCTGCTCCACCTTACTATACCCCACTCTACCCTACTTTACCCTACACTACGAACGAACACAACAAAAAAAGAATTAGCGAAATCGGTCCAGCCGTTCACGCGTGATGGCGTGACCAAGGAAATATGGATTGATTTATATATATACGAGTATATATAGATATGTACATAGTGTGATCAAAAAATGAGGTGACTTTTCAGTTAAATAAAAAAATATTCCTTTATTCATCCAAAATTATGTCACCCCCTTCAAAGTAATCCCCCTCTGACACAGTGCACTGGTACCAGCGCTGTTTACAGTCGTCAGAACACTTATGAAACTCACTTTAGGGTATTGCCTGGAGCTCCTTCAGCGTTGCAGCCCTTATCTACTCAATCGTTGCAAATCTTCTTCTCTTTATGTGCCTTTTCAATTTTGGTAAGACGAAAAAGTCAAGGAGGAGTGGGAGGCAAGTCTGGTAAATACGGTAGCTGAGACGTGATGGCAGTATTGTTTTTGGCAATGAGCATGCAATTCTGCTTCTGATCAAAACTAAGCAATTATGGAACGAATTTGCTGACACACGTGCTATACCCAAAATATCCGTTAAAATTGCACGGCATGCGCCAAAAGATATGTGATATACGTCAGCTGAGCGAGTTCAATGACCTGTAGTTAATAGTCGGCGTTGCGTACAAACTACGTACAGGTCATTGTACTCGCTCAGCTGACATTTTCTTAAAGAAATTAATTTCGTACAAGCGTAAATTAATACGAGTTTTGAAAAAAAGGTGGTTTATTTTTTTATTTTATCTTTACAAATCGATAGTGTTTCATGTACCGGATCGACCCTCCACGGGATTAAAACGATTAAAATTTAGCGGTGTATTATAGCTATTAAAAAGTGTAGTATGAACATATTAATTTCAATAACGTCTAAGATGCGCCATTTCTGTAAACTTCAATATCAACCCTGTCGCCAGGAAAAGAGATCAAGAGTCTAATTAAATTTTTGAAGCACTACGCTTGCGGCTCTTCAACTTTAGTACTATGTAAACTATAAGCTCAAAAAGTTAAGAGTAAAAAGAAGTTTCATAAATTAATTAATTTGAACAATCTCCATTTCTCGGTAGCAGGTCGGAGTCTGGTTTCGTGCTAATACTTTAAATGGAGTAATGAATATATTATTACAAGACAATACCAATCAGTCAAATTATTTACTACTAGATGTGCCATCGACTTCGTTCGCGTGGACTACAGGATTTTGAATTTATTTTTTCTAAAATAAAAGTAGCCTATGTTACTCCTTATTACATCACCTACCTGCCAAAAAAAGTCCCGTCAAAATCGGTCCAGCCATTTCAGAGATTAGCCCGGACCAACAAACAGACAGACAAAAATTATAAAAAATGTTATTTTGGTGTATGTACCGCATATACTCGTATATTCATATGCATATAGTAAAAAGCAGTTATTTCAATAATACGAACAGACACTCCAATTTTATTTATATGTATAGATGTTGCCATTAGATATAAAGGGACCAGTCGTCTGGCTCTTTGGACCAGGGCCTCAAGTCTGCTATTACAATAGTGTCACAATGGTCTATCATTGGTGTCATAATTGTCGATTTTGACAAGTTTGGTAATCTACTAATATAATGGCGTCATTATGACTTTCCAATGGTCAACCACTGACACTCCATTGAAAGAAGTGACACAGAATGGTAATCTCGTACATATTGACAAATGAATATTTGAAGTTTGCGGTAATCTACTAAAACTTTGACAGTTTATTTGATCAGTGTTTTACCATTAGAACGTTATTGTGCAGTTATTGGTTTTAATATGCTCGAAATTATCATTCTACCACAATTCTATTACAAGACCATTGACCGATCAGTGATCGATCATTATGAATTAGCAGATTACAAACTTTTAGCAAAATGACAATTGGATCGTGTTGGAATGACGAATTTATGAAAATAGCAGACTTGGGGCCCAGGACCGTGGTCTCGACTTCCACTTAAAAAAAAATATTATCTCTTTTTTGTACTATTTTGGGACGAGGACCCGATATAAAACCACTATCTACATACCTACTACTACATTTAAAACCCAGCTTAAGCATTTCCTGTAATAGGTGTCTGTATTCTGAAATTGTTATTTTTGAATTGTTTCGTGTGAACGATGTAGGTATGTAGGTATAATTTTGATTTAATTAATTTTGTTGTTCAGATACAAGATTTTTGTTATTAAATAAATGACTATGAACATATGATTGCATATCTGCCTACTCTACCCATTCGGAAAGAAAGACAAAGAACTACCTAACGAAAGCTCTAAAACCCACCAACGACCAGTTATATTTTTGGAACAAAGTTCCTTATCGCTAAGCAAATTGACATTACGAGCATGGTAGTTGAGAGTTTGTCATGCTCACCCAAATGTCTTGCTGATGGTGGCATGTGTTATTGGGTCATTGGGTTCCCTTGAAAATGGTTGAGCTGAGTGGGGCTGATGCACGTGTCATGCCCGTGAACGGGTGCCATCGGTTGAGACTGGTCATCTATTACCTGCCAGTGGCTTAATTCGGATTCTATTTAAAAAAAAAAAAATTAAAAAAAAAAACAATATTATTATTACGTATCTACATTGTGCTCACACATTAGAAGCAACAAGAAATATGTAATCAAAATCTATGTAACTCATAAAATGTTTTGAAAAGAGGGTCCATGGAGTTTCTTGCACGTTCTTCTCCATAGAGATCTACGCTTTGGAACGTGCAAATTAGCTTCACTTTTCTTGGATTGATCGACATTTGACTGTTCAAAAATGCCTGCCAATGGTCTATTTGAAATAAATGTTTTTGACTTTGACTTTGATTTTGAAATGAGAGCTAGGCAAAAAACAATAAACTAATCTTATCAAACCTAGACCGACCATCACGACTATTATCGGCGCACACAAGTGAAATTTACTTGAAACTTGGCTAATATTACATGAAGTGTGTTTACGCCTATATTGCCTACATGTATATTACTTTAGTTACGTCTAAAATCGTTTATTATCACCCATTTATTATTATGAGCCCTTTGTATCACACCGCAAGTAAAGGCCCCCTTTTCATTCTTCCACACTTCTCTGTCCTTGGCTACCTCTGTCCAACTCGTCACGCTAACTCCTTTTAGGCCTACCACGTCACAGGCTCCCGCTGTTCGGGATCAAGCCTTTTTTTTTTTTTTTTCTGGGGTTGCTTTCGCCCAATTTTGTTGCCACATGCGACAGATGTTGTCTCTGCCCAGTTCCATTATAGTTTGGAGGTTGCGTTGCTTGCCCTATGTGAAGTATACTGTTCCTTAAATAAATAATCGTTTAAATAAGTAATACAAAAAATAAAGCTTTTTTGATATTTATACGAAATTAAAAAAGATAATGAAGTTTTAAATAATAACTTCAGGTTATTTTAGAAACTTTAAACATCGTTAGGATCGGTAGGATTATACACAAGGGCAAGTTACCTTGTGTTAGTTAGTTTTCCGAGCCTTGTAATGCGAGGATGTTAGGCTATTAAAACTTGGTGAAACTTTCAATAGATGTTCACATTACATCATCTTCTAGCATTAGTAACTAAAGACAGAGCTTAACCTTCTATTAGCTTATCAATCTTAAGGTTGTTTCTTAATGTAATTGAGTTTTTAACAGTATTAGCCAGTAAGAACTCAATAGTTCCATGCGACTATTTGAAATGGTCTATTGGGAAATGGCTGAAAAATGATTATGAATATTTTTACAATACACACATTATTACACTGCTGAGTTTTGTTTGGTTGGCCCAAATAGACGCAGTCAAATTGTGATTTATATGTAACCATAGAAAAGTTCGTTATAAATACAGAATTATGTGTAAAATCGGGTTGAATGCAATGATAAAGTACTGTATACACCCTTCACTTTAAAACAATTTATCTTTATAAAGGTTAGTAATGTACAGGTTATAGTTACATTTAATAAAAATAACTAATATATTTACCTCAAAAAAAGTGTCAAGTTTTACAAAGCATTAATATGTGACGTCATATTTATGTCTTGTTGCTTTAGGTAGGAACTTACGAGTAAATTATTTTATTCACATGGACTATAAATTACGCGAGTTTTACCTGTGTGCGGTTATAATCCCAAAACCGCTCTCGTTTTTAGGGTTCCGTAGCCAAATGGCAAAAAACGGAACCCTTATAGATTCGTCATGTCTGTCTGTCTGTCTGTCTGTCTGTCCGTCCGTATGTCACAGCCATTTTTTTCCGTAACTATAAGAACTATACTGTTGAAACTTAGTAAGTAGATGTATTCTGTGAACCGCATTAAGATTTTTACACAAAAATAGAAAAAAAGCAATAAATTTTGGGGGTCCCCATACTTAGAACTGAAACCCAAAAATTTTTTTTTTCATCAAATCCATACGTGTGGGGTATCTATGGATAGGTCTTCAAAAATGATATTGAGGTTTCTAATATTATTTTTTTCTCAATTGGAGAGTTTGCGCGAGAGACACTTCCAAAGTGGTAAAATGTGTGTCCCCCCCCTCTAACTTCTAAAATAAGAGAATGATAAAACTAAAAAAAATATATGATGTACATTACCATGTAAACTACCAACGAAAATTGGTTTGAACGAGATCTAGTAAGTAGTTTTTTTTTAGTACGTCATAAATCTAAAAAATACACTATTATCAAAACATCGATCAAAGTTACAACGAACTACGAGAACTTTTATATTATGTTACTTGCTGCTACGGAACCCTCCATGGGCGATTCCGACTCGCACTTGGCCGGTTTTTATTTGTTCATTTTCGTTATCTATTAGTTATATATTAATATTAACACTACATTCTATGTGTTAAAGTAACAGACCACGCCACGTTCGAAACACTACACTGCGCTCGAAAACGCAAATCGTTGATGTGGGTCAAAAACCTGCCCAACTTAAATGGGACTGAGCAGGACTTGTCTGCCACATGTCTAATGAGCAGGGCTATAAAACACAGGATTGGTGCCCGGGCACAGCAACTTTGGGCCGTGTCAGACCACAATGGAGATGGTGGGACAACCTGGTTGTCTCCCTTAAGAATTGGAAAGAGAAAGCAAGGAACCGTGATCATTGGAAAGGATGGTGGGAGGCCTTTGCACAGCAGTGAGACAATATGGGCTAAAGGTCAAGGCCCTTGATGGAGATGATTGCTAACTGACCAAAGCTAATGTTAAGCAGGTTAAATAAATAATACCATTACAATTGGTAAGGTATTCAGATAATTGTTGTTTCTGCACCACCCTAAGGTCGACTGGTAGATAATGCCTAAGACATTAAGTCAGCCTTTGTACAATTTTATGTGCAAAATAAATAATTTTAACTTGCTATACTCCATTCGCAATCAGATTAGATATTTAACCAAACCTTTTTTACTGTCTATCCAAACGATTTTGACTTAATGCATTGATAAATGGTGGATACAGTAAATGATTGGTATTTTAACCACATTTTACTTTTAGCCATCCTTATTAAAACTGGTCGACAAAAATTTACTTTTTTTTGTAACAAGAACTTTTTTGCCATAAATGGCTTTATTTTAACTCCCTCTAGTAGGAAATAGATTTAGAAAAAAATTGGCACCTATAGTTTTTTTGTGACAGCCACTTTAGTTTTCATGAAAAATATTGACAAGTACTTTACTTCCAATTATACTTGAAAATACATTTTTTTAAACCATATGCTACGATTTTCTGTAGTAGGCTGTTCTGTAGTAGTGGCTTGAAGCTAGTCTACTAAAAGCATTCAACTGAAAACTACAAATATTCAAGGACATCATGTTCACTGGTGCGGGTTTTTCTTGCTGGAAATGACCGGAAGAAACCTTACTCCATTGCGTGACCATTGCTTCCAGATTGTTGGGACAGAATTCGAAATGTGATTGTAAAAAGTACCTATATTTTAAGTGGCAAATTGTAACCCAATGCTTGATACATTCAAATAAGTTCCTATGAGATCTTTGCAGTAATTTTTCGCGTAATATTAAAAAAAATCAAGATGATTGTTAGGTTCACTTTAAAACATGAAAAAGATCATCTAAATCAACTTAAGTCAGTTATTAGTATTCCTTTCTTATTAGGTACAAAAGCTAGATCATGAATTTCATCTGTAATCATATTACATGAAGGTAAATTGATGGCATCAGTTCCTACACTACGTTTAATTTGGCACTTCATGTATTGGTACATCAGGAGTACTATGAGGAAGCGGTTATATCGCAAAACGTACATACATTTGCATATCTTGCAGTGTGTGTTTACATAAGATTTATTACATTTACCCATACATATAAGTCAGGCAATAAGACCACAGATACGTGGTCTGTCTGCGGCCTTTAGGATCTTGTTCAAATCACAAGGTTTTCGAAGCCACTTGTCGCGCTCCTTTTGTGCTAACTATATTTTTTTTACTCATGTCGTAGAGCTCATATTTAACGTTCAATTTATCTTGATGAACCACGGAAAAGCCAACACAATCACTGAAAACCAGCACTGGGTGTCTAACGCCCAGCAAATGCTGCTGAGGTGGTCACCCTTTCGGTGCGGGCACGCTCGGCGTACTTTGTACTTTTATTGTTATTTACTTTGTGTATATAACCGTTGTGCTGTGTCTGTACCGAATAAAAGTATTTCTATTCTATTCTATCACGATAACACCGCTTTACCAGTTCAGCAAAATTTCGTCATTGACTTTTAGAATATGGTTCACCACATACATAGTAATAAAAAACTGTTAGGGTGAACGATACAGCTCTTTTACATGGTGAGAAACAAAGAGCGATTAGCTTATGCCCGCTAAACTCACAGTTGACCACTATTTTTACGAAAAAGTTGTTGCAATTCGACCGAACGTAGTGAATTTGGTAAAATTTTAACTGGCTGTCACAACTGGAGATGCAACGCCGCCGGGGCGAAAGTCCGCTGCCGCAACAGGTTGCGGCATGGCGGACAGAGCTCCGGCGGGATCTCATAGTGAAATGGCGTCAGCGACTATCGCAACCCAGTGCTGGACACGTAAGTCCCCTCTTTGAGGCGTGGCTGGAAGGACCTCACGGCGTCCTCACCTTCCGCATGACGCAGATTCTCACCGGACATGGAGATTTCGGAAGGTTCCTGCACCGGATACGTGCGGAAGTGACGCCCGGGTATCGCCACTGTGCGGAACGCCCGGAGTACACGGTGGAAATGAAATGATGATTTATTTGCAAGAATGTAGGTACAAAAATATGGTGTTAAGTAATGGAGCACACAGTAGAGGTGTGCCCCGCTTGGGCAGAGCATCGCCGTGCCCTCGTGAGGGCGATCGGCGGCGGCGGTTTCTCGCGGGCGGCCTTGGTACAGGCCATGGTCCGGAGCGAGGAGGAGTGGCAGGCGGTTGCCTCCTTCTGCGAAGCAGTAATGATAGCAAAAGAGGAGGCCGACCGCATCAGGCAACAGCGGCGCTCACAGCGCCCCACAAGCCGCCGGGATTCCGATACCGATTTACGGCCACCGTAGGCGCGGTCTTGTGGACAGCGAGTAATGGGTAGCTCGCTGTCCGACCGTCCGGTAACTGTCCGGACCGAGCCCAAATCGTCGACGGCGAACACAGTTCCCGCGCACCTCAAGGAGCTGTCGCAACAGTAGGGGCCCAGCTGGGTCGAAGCCTACTGGGGCCAGGGTTAATTCGAAAGACAGCTTAGCCGCGGTACGAAAGGCAACGAAGGAACAGGAGTGGGTTTTTAGTCAGTAAAAGTCTGATACTACCTCCCGCTCCGCCCAAGAGCGGGGGATGTCATAAGATGATTTTCCCACCGCGAAAAAAAAAGTGGCTGTCACAACAAACCTGTACGTGATAGAAACAAAGCATGTTAGTGTTTTGTAATGAAAGTATGTAGATAAGTAAGAATAACAATAAGGAATCCCTTTTAGAAAAACTTTGTTGACCAGTGAATAGAAATGTGTGAAAGTTTTGACTGGCCTGTTGATCTAGTGGTTAGTGGTCCTGACTGCTATACCGGAGGTCGCGGGTTTGATTCCTAGCCAAAACAAATGTTTGTGTGATCAGCACGATCAATTGTTCTGTATCTGGGTGTAATTTATCTATTGTATTTAGAAATATTTAAGTATTTTATTCAATTGTCTAGTACTCATAACACAAGCTCTGCTTAGCTTGGGACTAGACGGCTTTGTGTGATAGTTGTGATAGAAAAAAAAAAAGAGTTAAAATCAGAATGGACAGTAAAAACTGTGCGCCGGTCTCCATACATTTTATACAAAACTAGACTTGTAGAGCTACACTTGATACACGCCACGCGACGTCGTTCTATGCACAAATCAGGTGTATTACACGTGTGCCTTGGTCTAGTCTAGTTCTAGCTTTATGCAAATTCTTACCTTGTCTGAAATTTGTTTGTCTTGTGTCTGCAATTTCGCATTTCAAATTTGAAATTATGAAACAGGAACTGCAGGGATCTGTAAGAGAACAACTGTTGATGGGTCTAACTCATATAGTTAATTATTTACTAAGTTTAATTTAGGTTAACTATGGAGGGAATGAAATCAACCCAGATTTTTTAGTGAATATCTTACATAACCCAAAAACTTGTCTGGCTGATAAAAATCACAAGGAAAGTGAAAATCATTTATTTTCATTCTTAATATTTTCATATATTCTTAATTGTACACACCACTTTGATCAAACAATAAAAATAGGATAGCTGATGTACACAGGCGAGCCTAACCATCAGTTGGGTTTCTTACAGCAAACCTTGTATGAGAGAGAAATTTTGCACTTGAGGATAATTATAAATGCATAACAAAACACATCACATGTATATTATTTATGACTAACTTTTGCCAGTGGCTTCGCCTATGTGGAAGTAGAAAAAATATAGCCTACCTATAGCAGTCGGGGATACTGCAGCTGTGCAGTATTAGTGGAAGAATTTATGGAATCACTTCAGAGATTACCCTCTACATGCAAACTTACAAATTTTACTTTATCATATTAATTCATTAAACCCCAAGCAAACCCCGGCGTTCGTGCTGTCATTGTCTTTCTATTGTGTCTCCAATTGACGGCATTCGAAAGGTTAATAAAGATTGTTACTCTATTAATAAACTAATTATGACTGGACTGGGTTAACCCAGCTTTATTAAGACTCATGTTCATATCTACATTAATATTACAAATGTGAATGTCTGATGGTTTGTTACACTTTCACACCTTAATCACTGAATGAGTTTGTATTAAACTTGGCACACAAGTAGACCAAGTCCTGAAATATGACATCATGATACTAATCATCCTGTGAACATGTTCCCTCGGAATAATTTTCGACCTTCATGTAGGCAAAGCCACTGGAAGAAGCTGGTTTAGTAAATGTACATTAGCAAATTAGTACAAGCAGCCATTTCAGGAAGTAGCAGACCAAGGGCAAAGCTAGGTTAGCTTATATCACAAAGCTAAAGTTATTTTCATACTAGTGTAAAGCGTGAACTCAAACTTTCCATCTCTTAAATACCAAATATGAAAGCTGACCAAGAGCTTTTCATTTGGTACTTTGCTTTGCAGGTGTACCAAAAACTTCACAAAAATATTAATTGGATCAAGATGGATTTGAAAATTGTCTATTAATATGTTTATTTCACTACATACTACCAGCTTTAAGTATGTACAATTTTTTACAGGACACTTGTCATAAAATTAAGTATACACACAACAGCAATGTTATTAAGGTAGTTTTGATTTTGCAATAAAAAGTAACATCACAAAACATTATTTTCTTATCTTTAAAAAAAAATATAAGAAAATAATGAAAAAAAAGATAAGAAAATAATGTTTAGCTATTAGCAAATTTTTGTTTAATCATTCAAACCTGCGATCTCCTGGGCAGGAACAGCCTCATCAGTAGTGAATGGCCGTCACAGGCATTTAATTGATTGGGCTTTTAACTTTGTCTTCTAAGAACTTTGGTACTTAATAGTAGATAGAGAAAGTAGTGCTGCTGAGTTACCTCCACTAAAACAACAAGATATTTGTATTATGTATATAAATTTAAAGTAAAAGGTTATTTAATGTTCGCTATTTAACAAGATCATAGAATTCGTCTTTTTTATTCTTTTATAATTAATATTTTCTCTTTCTATCTCGCATTTTAATAACTTTTTTAAATATACGTTTTCAGAAACAAGAAAAACAGTACCCATACCTGCATTATTTTTATTGTTGTTTACCATATTTTCTTAATGATACTTTCGTAGTTTCGTCCGTTATTCGAATGCTAACAGTAACAGAAAATAACGAGGCCGAAGCTCTACGAGAACCGGAAAACCTGGGAAACTGCGAGCGAAAAAAGAAAAGCAACGTCAAAAATAAAACCAATGTCAAGTGTCACTGTCAGTAGTTATTTTTTTTTATGTTTCCGGTCCTTTCCTGTAGATTACTTAGTGATTCCATGGGTTTTAGTTATTTTCAAAGAAAAAAGAAAGCTCAACATAACTAAAAACTCTTCCATACCGTCTGCGTTCGAAAATCCGTTGCGTCTTGCGGCAATGCGGTAGTGTTGGGTGTTTCAATGACGATTGATGAGTAGTTTTCAAAAACCGTTTTAAGTTCTGCAACGGTGAATCTGTTATTTTGTCCTGCAACAAAACAGACTTCGTTTCACAAACCAGTCTTCGAATTACTTGATGAGATTTTTTATTTCACCAGTAATAATAAAGCTGAGAATCCGTTGATTCAACTAGAGTCTGTGCCGAAAGTAAATGGTTGTGGATTTGAGGGCGCTGCTCAGCGCTGCTGTAGATGAATATCATTTTTATTATGTGAGCAACATTATGACGTCATTATAGTACGACTGTTATATCTTGATATTTTGAAACTATGTTAGACTAGCTTCTTCCAGCGGCTCCACCCTCTAATAAAAAATATCCTACTGGTTGAACATGCTCACGTGATAAAACTGCATAATTATGTATAATACCTAAGTTATAAGCTATTATTGCAATGTGTATCATTAAGTTCATCTGTCTTTTGCTTTTTGCGCGACACATAAATAGGTCCATCTTCACAAACTTTCGCATTTCTAATATTAAAAGTCTATTTATCTTTATATAATATTAGTAGCCTACTTGTTGAACTTGCCCACGTGATCAAACTTAGTAAAAATATAACTTATAAGCTATATTTTTGCAATGTTTATCATTAAGTTCATCCGTCTAGTAGTTTTTGCGTGAATGAGTAACAAACATTTATACATATTTACATACATCCATCCTTATAAACTTGCTCATTTATAAAATTAATAGGATACCACCTATAGTGAAGCTACAGGTAGAAGCTAATTAAATATATTTTTGAATTGATATAAGGTGCAGTCTAAATTGAAGTTTTATAGGAATATAAATAAAAATTTATTTGAAAATAATAGTACCCACATTATGATCTAGGATAGATAGAGTTTGGCCATCGAAAGATGGCAAAACAAAAAGAAGGCCGACGAATTAAAAAAAATTGAAGCTGTTCAACCTGACTCTACGATGCTTAAACATAGTCGATACTTTTGATTATAAATTAATTTATGAAAATACTATGCATGTTTATTTAACTATTCAATTCGTTAAAAATAATATTATATTATTAGTAAGTTTATTTTTGAAATAAAGAGTTTCTTACCTTTAAATTTAAACAAAACCAATTGTGTGTGAGATTTCATCGCTAT
Organism: Mythimna ferrago; assembly: GCA_910589285.2. Taxonomy (NCBI): domain Eukaryota; kingdom Metazoa; phylum Arthropoda; class Insecta; order Lepidoptera; family Noctuidae; genus Mythimna; species Mythimna ferrago. The sequence goes on along the minus strand of OU342673.1, from coordinate 17,637,190 downwards.
TTTTCTATTCGTTTGAAAGACCTATCGATGCCAAATAGAAAACAGTAACAAAATTGCGTTACTCAATTATTATTATTATTATTCCATTCATTTATTATTATATACATATTTATCATATTTTTAAATATTTCTTCAAAAATTAACATAAAAAAAACATTTAAAAATATAAAAAATAGTAGCCCACCGGCATCGGGAACAGGGTCCAGGCTGCCGGCGGTCAGGGCTCCTGAGAGAGGAACCTCCGGACAATACGCGCCGTGTCTAGGAGTACTGCCTTCTGGATCAAGCCCTTGATCCAACTGCCTAACGAGAGCCTCCGCAGATGTTGGTCGAGGCTCTTGGCTATTAAGCCATTGGCCGTCACGACTATCGGCACAATGATTGCTCTATCCACTTCCCACATGTCGACAACCTCGCGAGCCAAGTCAAGATATTTATTTTGTTTATCTTTCTCAGCTTTCACGAGGTTCTCGTCATGAGGGACCGCTATATCAACAATCATTGTGCGACGCTCTAGTCGATCTATCACCACTATGTCAGGCTTATTGGCAACAATAGTCCTGTCAGTGATGATAGATCGGTCCCAATACAATGTGACACTGCCATTCTCGAGAACTGGGTCGGGCACATACCTATAGTACGGTACTTCTGATTCAACAAGATTGTATTTAAGAGCAAGTTGCTGATGGATAATCCTGGCTACAAGGTTGTGTCTGTGCAAATAGTCTCCGTTAGCTAAATGAGAACACCCAGAAATAATGTGTCGGATTGATTCTCCGGGCCGGTGGCATGCCCGACAGATGTCAACCGTACCGTCCTTCACAATATATTTCCGGTAGTTGTTCGTCATCATAACTTCGTCCATAATTGCAAAGACAAAACCTTCGGTTTCTCCAAAGAGATCACCAAAGCGTAGCCAGGATACGGACGCTAAAAGATCTACATCGGGCCCATGTAAGGCCCGGTAAAAGCGCCCGTGAAGCTCCTTGCCCTTCCATACTTCCTTGCGTTCATTAATTTCCATTACTATAGGTTTGCGCCAGTTCTCGTTGGCCAAGGAGAGCGGGGTGAGGCCTTTGTCCACCGCCACTACATCTCGGTGCATCCCCACGTCGGTTTCCAGGAAGTATTTCCTGAGACTGCATACCTCACGGTTGTGCAGGGTCTTGGCATTTAAGAAGCCACGACCCCCACACTTCCGCGGGATATACAGCCTCATCACCGATGATCGTGGGTGATGCATCCGATTTGCGGTAAGCAGAGTGCGGACCCTCCTATCCAGGGCGTCGAGTTCCGTCTGAGTCCATTTGAGTATGCCGAAAGAGTACATCAAAACCGGCATGACCCAACCGTTGAAGGCGCGCACCTTGTTCCCGCCTGATAAAAGACTTTTCAGTACTTTATTCAGGCGGCCAAAGAAGCGCTCCCTCAACGATTGTTTCACGTCAGCAGCATTGATGCCCAACGCTTCCGACATACAGTCTGTCAAGAAAGTCATGAAAAGAATGTTTTGGGAACTACTGTTTTTGCTAATACTGGCAACACTGAATAATTGTTAAGGTGAGTACTTGAACTGTCACGTCGTATCTGTGTGGTTGATTTTTTACAATATTTCGGTGCTATTTCGAGTTTTTTAAATCGTGTAAGCGTTAAGATACAAAAAATGAATCGAAATGTTTATAAGAGCGGTGCGAGACAAATTATATTTAAAGTTTTTCAAGGGTGTATGGCCGAAATTCAAGGTGGGAGTGCTGGGACGAACAAAGACGATGTTTATGGTCGAACTGCAAAGTTAACCGGTACGTAAATATATTCTAAAGTTTAACACACTAACGGAAATATAATGTTTTGACAATCTTCTGTTTTTAAGTACAATTTATCTATCTTTAACATTGTTTATGTCTTGCTAAGGTTATGAAATTTACCTACGATTTATTATACTACCACTTAACGGTTTTGATATTTTGGTGTTTTTTATTTAGGTATGATAAATGTATTTGTGTATTTAACATATCTTTATTGACTTCAGGTGTTTCCGAAAGTACAGTTCGGCGCATTGTGGACTAAGGCATGAAGAATGGAGGTAAATTTTCAACGCTTGGAAAACACAGGAAAGGCCGACCTACGAAACAAACTACGAGTCAGATGTTGGCCGGTTTCATTTTGAAGAAGTTTCAGGCAACATTTCTGGAGTCGAATACCTCGACTCTGATTATTTGGATTCGGATTAATAAAGATTTATTTCATAAACTTTTTATTTTTGCAATGAGCTCATACCTATCGATACTCAGCGCCATGCTGACGGCAGTGCAGAGAGGCAAAACATCGTGATTTGCATTTTGTAGTAAGTACAGAAATGCTAGTAGCTGAAAGGACGAAAACTAGGGTTGATCAAACCAGACATTCTTATGAATATAAAACCAGATATTCAGAAGAATGTCTGTTTTGATAAACTCTTGCGTGTAGGTACGTAGATAAACATATAATTATCCTAATAAGCAAATAGAGAAGTCTGGTTTCGTCGCAATGTTTATAAAACAAAATTCAGACTGGTAGAGAATGCTTATGGCATTAACTCCGCCTTTGTACTTTTGTGTTGGATAAAGTTTTAATAAATAAATGAGAACTACTATAACTGTTATGTATCAGGTAAAATTAAACGTCACTTGAATGAAAATTAGTTCTAATAATAATGTTGTTCGCCACTACGACAGAGTAAGTACTTTTATTTACAGGGAGCCACTACCAATGAAAGTCAAAACTCGTTTGCAAGCATGTATTAAATAGATAGACGAGTGTCAGATAGATCGGTAAAATAATGTACCTACACGGCAGTAAAGGGACCGTAAATCTGTAATTATTATTTTATAAATAAAAGTATCAATATCTTTTAGTCGAAGTTTATTGGGATACCATGTTAATGATGGTGGCGCCCTCCCTTCTTTTCATGACTTTCTTGACAGACTGTACCCAAATACTTGTAAGTTTCGGTTGAGCAGAGGGATCTAAGGTGTATGGAATCCGAGAGTTGGGTTCCCACGGATTCCATAATCTCCCCTCGTTTTACATGCATGACTGCACATTTGTCCAAACCAAATTCCATCCTGATGGCACTACTGAAGGTTTCAGTTACCTTCAGTAGCTCCATCAGTTGCAAGTTGTTGGAAGCAAAAAGTTTCAGATCATCCATGTAAAGAAGGTGAGATATGACCTGACCCTCTCTTCTCAACCGGTAGCCTACATCCGAACCCTCCAGCAGTGTGCTGAGAGGGTTCAAGGCTAGGCAAAACCACAGTGGACTCAGACTGTCACCCTGGAATATGCCACGCTCGATCCTTAACGGTTCGCTGTTCTCCGAAACCCGTCGACACCCTGGATAGTGAAGGACCGTCCTCCACTGCCCCATACATGACATCAGAAAGGTGCGCAGAGTTACATCAATTTTATATAGCTCTAGCACCCTCATGAGCCATGTATGCGGCACTGAATCATAGGCCTTCTTGTAATCTATCCAACATGTCGACAGATCTCTTCGAGAACGACGAACCTGTTGGCTAATGGCAACATCAATGAGGAGCAGCTCCTTAGTACCACGGGACCCGTTCCTACATCCATTCTGAGAAGCAGACATAATGGAATTTGTCTCAATATGACTATTAATTTTAGCTCTCAGGATGGATGTAAGAACTTTATAGACCGTCGGCAAACATGTAATCGGTCTATAATTTTTGGGTTCCGCAGTACTACCCGATTTATGGAGCAGGTGGGTTATTCCTGTCGTCAGGAACTGGGGCAGTGACCCTGACTCTAAGGCAGATTGGAATTGGGACGCCAAGCGAGCGTGCGAACTTTTAAACCATTTAAGCCAAAAGTTGTGCAGCCCGTCCGGCCCTGGAGATTTCCAATTTGGTAACGGACGGACTGCACGAGCTACATCTTGGGGGCTGATGGTAACTGCCCCCATTTCTGGTAGAAGTTCGCACTCTCGCTCGACCCTCCGAGTCCAATCACCCTCAGTGTGATTGACAGGCACCGACCAGATGCTGCGCCAAAATGAATACATGGCATCATCATCCGGTAGGCGCGTATCAATCACACTTTGGTCCGGTCGCTCCCAAGCCCTGTAAACCCACCTTTCGTTGCTTTGGAACGCGCGATTCTGGGTGTACCGCTCCACTCGCCGCTTGTACCGTCGTATACGGTTTGCCCATGCATAGACTTTCTGCCTCAGGAAGTCGATACGCTCTGTGATACGGGGTAGATAATCTCGTGGACTAATATCTGTCCCCGAGAACGCCCGCCTCACAAAGCGCATCACTCTAGGGCGAGTGTTGCCCTCCCTGAAGCAGATAAGTTTGCCGATGAGTGCTCTAGCCTCACCGATACGACGCTCGATCCTGCACTGCCAAGCTGGTTTAGCTGGTCGTGTAGCTTTGTCACTATTTGGAATTTTGACGTGAGCTACACGACACGCCGCTGCAGCCGCACAGTATAAGATCGAGTGGGTATCGGTAAGGTCTTCGCTGCTATCAAAACAATTTGATAGCTGCGAATCTAGAGCACACACCAACGCCCTATTTTTTCTATGCATAGGCAAACGAGGTAGACGAGGTCTAAGCTCTGGTGGTATAGAGCGGTACTCCCGGAATGCATCCTCCAAAGCGCTCCTCAAACGTACATTGCACTGGGTACTCACGGATATAGCCCCGTCATCATCATCCTCACCAACGTGGTCGGGTCGCGGTGAAACAGTGGGTTGACGTTGCACCGCGGCCGGTGGTGAAACAGGTGAGACACGACCATTCCGTGATTCTAGGCGCAGTCTATCAAGTACGGCGTCATCCAACATACGGTTACGCTGGATGACCCGCACCTGATCCGATAGTCTTTGGGCCGAAAGGTTGACAGCTGGTTCAAGCACCTGAAACAGAGAGAGCATCCGACCACGGTACGCAGTCAGGTTAGTTCCCCCCTCTGTAGCCCCAAAGTATGAGCGCATGACATTTTCATTAATGGATTGTGTCCATCGCATGCGCTGCACACTTCCACCGGCAGCGGGGACCCTATCAGAGGCCGGAGGGCCTCGAGGTCCCAAGCAGGCCGGAGGTCGGCCTCTTCCCCACCGACGCGCAGGTGGTGGTGTCGTCGGCGGCGAGAAGTATTCGTCGCTCGAGCTCGACGCAACTGCAGCTACCGGAATCTCTGGACTCACTGCTGGCGCTGGTCCCGGCGGCTGCGAGGCGGAGCTGAGCGACGGACCCGAAGTTGTTAGCTGTGCGTTTAGTTGTTGTGCTCGGCTTCTAGTCAGCATTTATGTTGTTATATGCTCCCAGAGTCAATTGTCATTTTAAAGTCGTTGTAATATCCTCGATAAACTGAATCTGCAATCAGCTATAATACACTATTTGTGTATTTTTTTTTCCTTGTTCGTACTGTTGTTATATGCATTTTGTTGTAAAATTAGGTATTTATTTCGAAAAAATATTACAGGGAGAAAAATTTTGCTGTCACACCTTGACAGCCGAGCCACAGATTATTTTATTATTATTATTATTATATATTACTTGGAAAAGATATTATTGTGATATCGAAAGGAGATCGCATGAGTTGCTTTTTTATGTAACCAACGAACTGGCTTGTAAAATATAATTCAAAGGATTATGCTGTTCTAGAATAGGTTTGAAAGTTGGTAGAAAAAAGAATATGTGTTGTTTTTTCAGTGTTGAAGTAATTTTTGTAAGGAAATCATGCTTTCCTTACAAAAATTACTTCAACTAAGTAAAAATAAAAATTCGTTCAAATAAGTAAAAATATAAGAGTGCGCCGCCCGAAGTGTTTGATTTCATAGAAGAATCCCTATACGAGCCTACCGACGAGCTGAGCTGCGTTACATTATACACAAATTCAGAAACAGTCAGATAATGATAAAAGGTAATTGTCGTAATTATTTACTTAAAATACTAGAAAAAAACGAAGGACGAGAAGGCTTCTCTTTAAGATGATGGATAAATTTAAAGATCAAAAAAGTGAGATTAATCGGAAATCTCCAGCAAAAATGCGACGGCTGGGTAAAATAATTTCATTTATAGGTATTTAGACGAGAGGGCACGAGAAGGCTTCTCTTCAAGATGATGGATATATTTAAAGATCAAAAAGGTGAGATTAATCGGAAATCTGCAGCAAAAATGCGACGGCTGGGTACAATAATTTCATTTATAGGTATTTAGAAAATCGTTCAAATGTCCACCATGGCTTTGCTAGACACCGCGCATCCGAAATGTCAAATTTTCCATGACTCTGGTGGGATAATTAAGCTGATGTTCATATCATCCCATTCAGGCCTACAGTTGGTAATAATTTTTATTTTATTTATTTTATTTTATTTATTTGGCTCATCAACAATTGACTACACACATACAAAGATATGAAATAAATGGAATAAACTTATAGACTAGTGCAGCAATTCCTTACAGGTAAGCACAACATCCGTAACTTTACTGTTAGTTGCCTACTTAAAAGTAACTTACTCACCAAACACTTATAACTAAAAAAACTAAATTATTTGAACTAAAAACTAAGTTAACAAGCCAGCCTGACCATCGCATTGTTTCTTAATTGTCTTATAAACAATATTTTTAAACCTACCAAGTGAGTCAGAGTGACCTCACTGTAGTAGTTTAATAATTTGCATAGACGCAGGATGGGAGACTTAGCACCAAGAACGGTTCTACGAAGAGGAGGACGCAAGTGGGTTATAGGAGTTCGTGAGTTTTTCGTAAGCACACGAAATTGGATGCAGCTCAACAATTGGGGACAGTCAATTTTATACCTCAAGATTTTAAATATAAACAATAAATCCAGCAAATCTCTCCTCTTCTATAGGGATATCATATTAAAATGCGAGAGTCTATCTCTGTACGATTGCTTCTTTTTAGCTATCCCAGAAGAGTATGATAAGTGCCACAGAAATCTTTTTTGGACCCTTTCTAATCTTAGCGTGTGAGTGGCATAGTGTGGTCTTCCACACAGTACTGCAATACTCTAACGAGCTGCGGACTAAACAATTATACAGCAGAGTTTTAGTTCATAGAGTTGTAACGCCCGTTTACGGACATGAAGCATATGTCAGCACTACTTGACTCTATCATTTTGAACTGGCGCGCGTGTTGGCTCATTTGGTTCCCAATGATCCAACACACGCGCCACTACCAATGATTTCAAACAAACTAACAATTTGTGCACCCAAGTGGTAGTGGAGCTAGACCAGCAGTCAAGCATTTTCATCTTCAATATAATCCCCGAATTTATACGTCAACTGAACTGAAGTTGTATGTTGCTTGCCTGCATAATGTGCGTTTAATGTTGTCAGAAGAGGTTGTAATCGTGTCGTGAGTAGTGGTAGTCTGAGAGATTGATGAATGTTTGAATTTATGTTGGACAGAATATAAGAAAGAGTGTGTCTGTCAATAATCGGTGTGTTCTCTAAATACGTTAAGTTGTGTTTTTACAAGAAATGTAAAAGCAAAAATAAATACTGATTTTATCACAAGTTGTTCATGTTTACGTGGTTTTATTCAACCACGCTCTGCTACCCGTAATACCATGTACTCATAGGTTATGGGACAGCCGCATGATTTTTGCATAAAAAGTGATACGTTGTGAAAAAGTATTCTTTTGTTTTTTTTTCAAAAATAAAAAATACATGATGGAGACTTCAGGTTCTGGTAGCGGAGGGCTATCACCAGTATACGCAGAAAAATTAGAAGGTATGCGAAACTATGGAAGTTGGAAGTTTGATATCCAGTGTCATCTGATGCATGATGATCTTTGGAAGTATGTAGAGGAAACACCGCCAGTGACCGATGAGGCAGGTCAGAGGAGAGATCAAAAGGCATTCAGCAAAATATGTCTTATGGTGAACAAGGACTGCAAGGTCTATGTGAGGTCCTGTAAAACTGCGAGGCAGGCATGGGAGGCTCTGCGAAACGCTTTTGCGGACAAAGGCTTAAACAATCGATGCCGACTGCTTACAAAACTAGTGAGTCTAAAGCTAAACCAATTTGACAGTATTGGAGCATATGTAACAGAACTATTGAATGTCGCTCAGCAACTAGGAGAGCTTGGCAAATCAATTGATGATGAACTGTTGGCTGCATTGATGCTAGCAGGATTACCTGAAGAATATACTCCTATGAGATTAGCATTAGAAAATACCAATATTACCTTGACAACCGACTACATTAAAACAAAACTCTTGCAAATGAGTGACTACAAAGAGAGCAGTGCTAGTTCTGAACCAGTCACTGCGCTAACGGCTAAGAAGAAGCCATTCAAGAATAACTATACAAAGAAGCAACCGAAATGTTTTATTTGTGAAGGTGCACACAAGATGATAGATTATCCTGATAATCCAAGGAAGAAAAAGGATAGCAACAAAAAGGAACGAGCACATATTGCCACAGCTTTGTCCACAACTTCACCTAATGCAAAAGAAGAGCAATGGATTTTGGACTCGGGCGCTTCTTCACACATGAGTAGTAGTAAACATTTGTTAAAAGATTTTGTTAAGCACGAAGATATTGAGGTAAAGTTTACGGTAAAGGTTTTGGCAGAGTAGAGAGTGGGGAACTGAACATAACGGTTGATGATGTTATGTTTGTACCTGATTTAAAATCGAATCTTTTGAGGCGCTACGAGAGCTACTGAAATTCTGCAGTTGGTACACTCGGACGTGTGTGGTCCAATAGACGAGAGTTTTGGTAAATTTAAATATTTTTTGACGTTTATTGACGATTTTTCGCGCAAAACTTTAATATACTTTCTTAAATTCAAAAGCGAGGTTTTTGAGAAAATAAAGGAATTCAAAGTTTTTGCAGAAAATCAAACGAACAAAAAACTTAAGGTCCTACGAATTGACAACGGTAGTGAATTCAAAAATAACAATGTTATGGATTTCCTGAAACAAAACGGGATAATTCATCAGTACACATGTACGTATACGCCGGAACAGAATGGGGTTGCTGAGCGGGCCAACCGCACAGTAACAAAAAAAACCAGATGTATGTTAAAAGAGGCTGGCTTTGATCCTCGATTCTGGGCTGAAGCTGTCAAAACAGCTGTATATTTAAAGAAAAGATCTCCTACAAATAAAGTCAGGGGTATGACACCGGAAGAAGCGTGGACTGGATCTAAAGTAGACCTCCAAGGGCTCAAAATATTTGGATGCAGGGCTTTCGTGCATATTCCAGACGGAAAAAAGACGAAATGGGAACCGAAAGGGAAGGAAACCATCTTCGTCGGGTACAGTGAGACGACAAAAGGATACAGACTGTTCGACCCAGAGAAGAAACATGTATACATAGCGAGAGATGTACAGTTTTTTGAACATCAGATGAACAAGAAAACTGAAAGACCGAAAGAGCTTGTGAATCTGAAGTTTGATGATTCAGATCAAGATAGTGAAGTTGGTCTTGATAGCAGTGATGATGAAGAAAGAGATAATCATCAAGCGGACGATGAACAAAATGATGAAGAAACACTATCTGATAGTGCAGATGCTGATAATGACGAACAAAGGGCTTCATTTGAAGGTGAAGAGGAGCATAATCAAGAACAGGATCCAACACCCAATGAAAAACCTAGAAGTGAAAGTGTACAAGGGAGAAGGTATCCTTGAGAGATAGGAAACCGGTACAAAAAGGAGGCGGGAAATAAGACCCGATACAAGGCTCGTCTGGTGGCACGAGGCTTTAGCCAACGTAGAGGTGTCGACTACAGTGAAACGTTTTCGCCTGTAGTGTGACATAGTACTCTGAGAATGCTAATGGCATTAGCGGTACAAAAGGGACTCAAGTGCGACCATATGGATGTAAAGACAGCATTTTTGGATAGTCACCTAACCGAAAAGGTGTATATGAGACAACCAGCTGGATTTGAAGAGAAAGGGAAGGAAGACCACATATGCCTCTTGCAGCGTTCCATATATGGATTGAAACAAGCACCACGTTCCTGGAACCAAAGATTACATGAGGAGTTAATCGATTTGAAATTTAAACAATCACTAAATGAGCCATGTGTATATTTACGTGAGAGGGGCAAGAAAACGGTAATACTTGCAATTTACGTTGACGATATACTTTTATTTTGGAATGATTTACAAGAAGTGAAGACGGTTAAAAGAGACCTGGGGTTTAAGTCTGCTATTTTTATAAATTCGTCATTCCAACATGATCCCACATTCATTTTGCTAAAAGTTTGTAATCTGGTAATTCATAATGATCGATCATTGACCGGTTAATGGTCTTGTAATAGAATTGTTGTAGGATGACCATATCGAGCTTATTACAGGCACTAATTGCGCAATGACGTCGTAATGATAGGTTACTGATCAGAGGAACTGTCAAAATTTTTGCAGATTACCGCATACGTCAGATATTTATTTGTCAATATGTACGAGATTATCATTCTATGCCATTTCTTTCAATGGAGTAACAGTGGTTGACCATCGGAAAGTCATAATGACGCCCAGATTACCAAAACTTGTCAAAATCAACAATTATGAAATCAATGATAGACCATTCTGACACTATTGTAATAACAGACTTGAGGCCCTGATGTCTAAATTTGAGATGAAAGATCTTGGAAAGACCGAACTAGTATTGGGTATCAGAATGACTCAAGAAAACGGATGGATCAAGATTGACCAAGAGGACTACATCAGGAAGGTTCTCAAGACTTTTGAGATGGAGAACTGTAAACCTGCTTCCACTCCAATAGAACCTGGACTGAGGCTCCAGAAGCCAGATGGAGAACACAAACCAAATGAGAAGATCCCCTACAGAGAACATATAGGATCACTCATGTATATAGCTGTTTGTAGTAGAGTTTTATCTTGCCGCTTGATCTTAAACTGCTTTCATTGCCACTTGTAGTGGCCCTTTTTCTTACAAGAATGGCAAATAATTTCTTTTCGATTCCGTATACTACTGCTACTTGCAGCAGTATCAGTCACCAATGCAGAATCATCGACTTTTTGAACATTAGGAGACTGCTGGCGTTGACCCTCCTTTAGCAGTGCTGTTATAATCGACTCCGTGGTTTCACACCAGAATGCTCGATTGCCATCACTAATGGATTATATGAATCTGTCAAACCTGCCAACATGATGATCCCGACAAATTCGTCATCTAGAGCTGCTCCAATTTGGCTCCAATACTATGCAGGGCTTGTTGAGTTGCCTGTACTTCGGTGACATATGCTTCCATATTTTGAAAACTTGACAGTTTCAAATTGAACATCTTTCTTAAAAGGGACAGCCTTCTCATCAAACCGGCATCTGCATATGCCTTCTGCAGAGCTAGCCATGTCTCACGTGCCGTCTTAGCGTTAGTTATTAGGGGGTATACATTTTCAGCAACTAACAGGCAAATTTTTGCTCGTGCTTTGGCATCTCGTCTTTTCTCAGCTTCAGTTTCTGCTACGAATGTTTCTCCAACACAATCCCATAAACCATGATCGATCAGAAAAATTTGAATTGCAAAATCAGAAAAATGTGCCATAGTTGGATTGGCCCATCAATTTTTGTATGGTGACCGTTTCACTCTTCTGCATCTTGAGAAGAAATTCTACTCACTCCCTACAAATTTAGCGTCAACCAAGTTATGGACTGGGCCCATAACCTGTTGGAAATAAAACTAAAAAGGGAATTGCAGAGATTTATGCGCAGATTTTATAATGAGTAAAATCATTAAAACTTAAACGACATTCTCTTCTAGATGAAAGATAACAGTAGTTGCTAAGATACAACATCATAAGATCTATGGTCTAACGTATGGTGATTAAACCTATTTACAACAATTTACTATGATGACAATTTACCATGTTTTTAATAATTATGATATTGTCTGTGCGATAAAAGAACCGTCGTGGCGTAAAGTGAAAACAACATTAAAAATTTTAAGTAGCAACCCAACCCAGCCATCCGTCAAATGCCAAACGTCATATAATATTGGCACCGGTTTGTTTATTATGTTATTTTATTGTGATTTTTAATTGGAATCTTCAGAAATGTGATAAAAAATTTCACTGAGCTACAAAGGAAATAATATTTAATATATTACAGTTTTTCCAAAGATAACAAATGGCAAATCACACCATTATTGATCAAAACAAAGTCACGAATTTGGGAAACATTGGTATGCTGTTTTCTTGGTACGTAACACTTTTATTTTAATGTTTTTAGACTTCCTAGATAAACTCCTGTCCCTGTTATCTCCAAATATATATAAATTAAACGGAAATTCATTTAAACATGACGATATTTATTTATTTTGTTTTGGTCATTATTTTCTATGGCTAGTATAAAGAGTATTGATACTTTAAATTTATAATGCGTTTCGACTAACTTAGAATATTTCTTTTCAGGCTTGAGTACGGATACAGTAACTAAAATAAAAAAGGGCAAGTGCGAGTCGGACTCGCGCACTGAGGATTCTGTACAAATTTACCTATGAAATCAATTCACGAATTGAGTTACGAAGATTTTTCCGAATTACAAACAATTTTTTTTTGTGGCGTATCTACAAATTTACAATTTTCAGATTTTTCCCTGTACTTGTTCTATGAGACCTTGATTTATGCCAAATTTCAGGATTTAAGGTCAACGGGATTCACCCTATGAACTTTGATTCGCTTGATTATAGAAATATACGTTTTTTTGCGACATAAACGGCCGTATCTTTTTTTTTCGTTAACTCAGAAGTCTGATTTTTTCACAACTTCAAAAGACCGCAGACTTGAGCGTATGGTTTTATCTCGATATTTTAACTCGATACCTCCAAGCGTTAAAAGGTCTTAACAGATACAGACGGACAACCAAGTGATCCCAAAGATCTTATATACGAGATGGTCCCTTACAGGCTAAATAGATTTTTTACGAAGCAACATTACAAATTCTGAAGTGTACTTTATTTTCATAGTCATTAAGTTCATATTTTTCATAGATTAGCAAAAGGGAAAAATGTACTGAGGAAGACAACGAGAAAGTGGTAGCGTGTTCCATTTTTACCTTTATATTTAACTAGGGTAAACATAAACTTGCTGTTAGCTACAATATTCCAGTCAGTGATAATAGACCGGGATCGGTCTATTATCAGTCAAAGAGAGTCAAAGTGATAGAACCATTTTCATTGGCACTGGGTAAGTGGTCGCTGATGGAATCTACCTAGATAGGCAGTACAGCAGTTTCTTCACGCTATTTTCCTTTACCGGTTCGTGTTTGCATTTAAATGTTCATCATCATTACAATCGAAAGACGTCCACTGTTCGACATAGGCCTCCCCGAGGTGTCGCCACAATTAACGGTTTGTTGCTCATTACGCAAAAACTTATAAACGGATGAATTTAATGAGAAACGTTGCAATAAAATAGCTTATAACCTATTTTTTTGCTAAGTTTCATCACGTGAGCAAGTTCAATAAATAGGCTACTAATATATAAATGCGAAAGTTTGTGAAGATGGATGGAAGTACTCGTAAAAACTACTAGACAGATGAACTTAATCATAAACATTGCAATAATACACCACATAAGCTATAACTTTGCAGTTTCATTAGGTGAGCAAATTCAGCCAATCGGATAATTTTTATTACAGGGTGAAGCCGCTGGAAGAAGCTAGTCTAACATAGTTTCAAAATATCAAGATTTAACAGTCGCACTATAATGACGTCACAATGTTGCTCACATAACAAAAACGATATTTATCTACAGCAGCGCCCTCAAATCCCACGATGGTTTACTTTCCGCACAGACTCTAATTATGTTGAACTCACGCTGAAAAGACAGACAATTTTCCAGGATATCGTGGAAATCGCCGACGAGTTGTCAGCGACTTGAGTTAGTGCAAGTGATATAAACGCGGTTTTTAAATGCCAGTGGCTTCGATATACTGCGATGACTGTGACTTCGATAATAGAAATAAAAAATTGGTAGCGATTTTAAGTTGCCAGTGATCTGAACAAAATGACCAAAAAAGCGCTTTTACGTGTACACGCAGCATAGCAACGCTAAACCGTGACGTGTGGTACGTCGCTAACTTTAATACGTAGTCTGTGGTCGAACGATGGTCGCTTAAAACAAATGTCGTTTTCTACAATCTGTGGAGTCGCCCATCCATTTCCAAGAAGCCGATTTGTGTTTTGACATAAATATTATTAAATAATTTATGTGTTTAGTTTGATTTACTGAGTTTATTTTGTTCAAAATTAATTTCCTTTCAAGCAAATTAAAATGGCTTGGGGTTTTGTAACATGCGGACCTAATGAGGCGCTTGTCGTCTCTGGTGAGTACTATTTACACTATATCTTTTTTGTTGTTTTTCAATGTTGCACATAATTGAATACATTAAAAATCTAGAGGCGTAACCCCATACAATTTCGTACGACGTTTATACTTTATGAATATGTTCGCAGAATATGTAATAGCAAGATTAAGGATGACATCATTGCACCAATTTAATGAGTGTCTGGCTAGCGCGAAGTGTAATTTTTATAAGTACTTGTAGTACTTGCGTGCGAGGTAGTAGGTATGCATGCCGGCTTTCTGTATTTAGTCTATTCATTCAATATAGGCATGCAGGCTACAAGCTACGTATATGGAAAAAAAAAATAAGCATAATTATGAAGTGTTAATTAGTTAGTAATTCATGGGATCTAAGGGGCAGAAAGAATAAAATAGATCTCAACTGCATTGGCAATCTATTTTATCTATTATTTTATATTATTATTTGGTAAATTAACAACCCTTTCTCAGAATATTATTATTAGTTGCACTATTTACCACATATGCTCCACAGCCCAACTGAACCATACAGTGGGTTTCAATTGCTAGGAGCTCGACTTTTTTTATCTTGTTCACATGCATGATTGAACTGTTCCAACAGAGAAGAGACAAGTGCAGAGCGAGAGAGACTGTCATGTCAGACTTTTGCTGACTAAAACCTAGCTATTTCTTTCAGGTCCACTAAAACTCTTTGAAACATTCCCACAGCCGTAGTGGTTATGCAATTTTACATCATTTATTGGTTTTGCTAAAACCTTGTCAAATAGTTTGTAGTATTCTACTAAAGATCCAGGCTACACTGCCTCACTAATGAAGAGTAAATCACATGATAGGCATAATGTATTGTCTTCTCTGTGCAGCATGCATGGGTGCAGAGGAAACATTCACACAAATATTACTTCAGTGCACATATAATTACTAGGTCCTGAATAAACTGGAAGGCTTTATCTACTTTTCGAGAAAGATGGGCTGGTTGGAAGTCCCTTGGACATTTCACATTCAGGGGCAATGCTTAATTATTGCTGCTATATATTTATAGAATTATTTATTATTATTATTTTATATTATTATTATTTTATTTGAATGCCTGCAAATGGTTCTATCATTAAAATTTTGATGATATTGCCAATGATAAGGTCGTGGATGGTATTGAAGTATATTTTCTTGTATAATAATTTATTTAATTCTTGTGAAAAGCATTATATCATTTAATTTAATTCAATAATGAATGATGCCATAGGAACACCTCATGTCATAAAGCACTTCTCTGAACCTGGGATGCAACTAGCATTCTATTTAGTTAAGGATTAAACCAACAATGATTGCATCACTGCTTAATATCAGGTGGGATCGCAGTCAAGTACTAGTCAATATTATTTGAAAAAAAAATTGCTTCAAACTATGTTGTCTGTCTTTTGTTATGGATTATCGTAACAAAAGACAGACAACATACAAGAAATATAAGACTATTCTAATCAGAAATTTTAAAACTGGCATTGCAGGCATATATGTTCTGATTCTGAAATATGATTATTTTAAAATATGTACCACTCACAGTGGCCACACTTGACCTAATTGTTTTATACAAACAAATTGTAATAATAAGCTTTGCTGTGCACTACCCATGTTTTATTTTTACTTTGCTCTTTTTAATATTATTTCTTCTGGCAATCTTGCTAATCTTTTTGATGCTGTGCTAATAATATCATATTGAGTTCAATGAAAAATTGACATATATTAGGGAAATCTACATTAATGATTCCGATTTTTTAAAATAAGATAAATGATAAAGATGAAAGTCCTATTAGTATTTTCCTTATGAAGGAATGGCAGAAAAAATCCATTTGTTCTTATGGTCTCCCGAGGACCATGTTATATGTTATAGATATGATTACCAATATTGTAAATGCGAAAGTGACTCTTGTCTGTCTATTTGTTACCTTTTCATGTTTTAAAAAGGGTAATTATAAAACGAGCGACTAAAAAAACTTAGCGCTAGCTTAAAACTTAAAACTTAGTTATAATAACTTGAGCGGTATGAATTTGAGTAAGCTACACATTAAACTAACGACTAATATTGATTAACAATAAAATTCAGATCGAGTTTACTAAAAGTGGGTTATTGAAATCCTAATTAAACGACTAAATTAGTAAGTGAGCGACTAAATTAATAAGTGAGCGACTAGAAATAAAATTAAGGTTTCACATAACAAACTACTAAGAAGTTAACTTTAACAAATGTTTTCACCATTGTCTAATTACCTAGTCGTAGGTAGATACATCATTTTGAACTGGGTGACATAGGTTAGGTAAGAAATGTGACAAACCACGCGTGAGCCGAGCGAGCGAAGCGAGCGGTGCCGCGGCAACGGCCGGCGAATGCAACGACCAAGTTGCTCGCAGATTTTATTTCACCATATTCTAATTATCCGGATTTTTGCAATATCAGAATTATCAAATTACCTTACATGTATTATGTATATCACATACATAATACATAAATTGATATCAATATTTAGGACATTCGATACTGTGTCCTTCAATATTTAGGACAATCGGAACACTTCATTTAGGATTAAATGCTGCTCAGTATAAATAAATCATTTGCCAAATATTGAAAAAAATGCAGGACGTAACGTTGACACTCAAACAAATAAATATAAGGTTGCTCAAATATTATGAAGCTTCTCATTTGGTATTTTAAGTAACTCAAATTAAAGTTTGTAAGTCGCTGTTCTGTTGATTTTCGTCACTCGCAGTCACTCGCTCACTTAAGTATAATTTCTAAAAACCAAAATAATTATTTTTAACACTTAAAATTTTAATTTACAGTCACTCGTAAATACTACCCTTTTAAAAACTGAAAAGATTTGGATTGGGCACACATTTAAAATAGAGACGCGCCAAATGTTTATTTTGTATTCGGTATTCAGAGTACAATGCGTTCCAAATGAGAATAGGATCGTCCGCCATGTTGTGATGTCACGATTTACTGTCAAATCGAGGAAAGAAAATTTTAAACATTAATTAATTTACAAATTAATTTATTTTAATTTATTTATGAACTGTGAACGAAAAAAGTTTAATCAGAATCCAGTTCTTCAATTTTACTCATCTCTAAGTCCTTCAGTTTTGCCAAAATTTCTTCGATTTGACAGTACGACGAGACTTCAAAACATAGGAATCGGTCCTATTCTCATTTGGAACGCGTAGTATTTGGCAAAATTTTGAGATATTCGAATTGTATCGAATCATTCGGTTGTAATGCCGAATATATTCGGTTAAATCAGCCTTTAGAGCAAAATAAATTAAAGGAAATCCCATATTCCAAAGGGCCTATTACACTAAGCTGAATAACGTGTGCGATATTCAGACTCGTCTGATTTTTCTTCCCGAGTAAAACAGTTTGACCCTTATTACATTACGCGATACCTCGAATCATAGACTAGCTACGTCGAATCATAGACTAAAACGGTCTGAATAACGCGTAGTGTAATAGGCCTTTTAGAATAATATTTATTAGACAATCATATTTATTGCCGTCCGTTGTACAGTCGAAACCGTAGATGACCCGCTAATTGATGATAGCCCAGTCACTGGTATCATAACTGCTGCGCTGTTGCTACTAGACGATGTCGAAGCAACTCGTTGAAAATGGTTTATGCTTTAACATTATTGATATTATTCATAACACTTGAAGAATTATTCCGCCCAGTGTCCTTGCGAGAAAGGACTGTGTTGCACAACGTATATCGCATTTTTTTTATTATCCGCTTCGATTTGGACATCTAGCGTGTATAAACTTATTTGTGCGACAAAACTGTAGGACAGAGAACCGGCGGTATGTATATTCGGATAAGAACTTATCCGAATATTATCCGGCCCATCTCTAATATTCAGGATATTCCATGTCCTAAATTAGGACATAAGTTCTAAGCATTTATCCAGGAAGTATGTTCCCTTATGCCCGCCATACACGTATACCTGACAGGTTTGCCTGTACTGGTGAGTTGTACAGGTAAACGGGAGCGTGAATGTTGCGCAACTGTGCAGGATTCCATACAAGCTTACCTGACAGGTAAAACTGTGCAGATAAACCTGTCAGGTATACCCTAGAGTGTATAGCGTGTATGATATTATCAGGTAAAGCGGCTGGCAGAAACTAGATAATATTGTCAATGCGAAAGTCGTGATTGAATTGTACTATATATGTTTTTATAAATATATTATGTTTTCATAAGACTTACACTTGGGAGAACCATGACCTGAGACCAAGCTGTAAACAGAAGCTAATATGTGTATAGTGACTGATATTATCTATGAACTGTTATAACCTTGGAAAACCATTGCTATCAGGGCTAGGCTTAATTGCTTCATAAATAACGACGACCTCATTAATTAATTGACGAAAAGTCATAACCAAAAACCTCGTATTCTTTGGAAACAATGTTACTCGACTTTTGTTATCATGAGTACCTACGGAACATAAGCGATTGCTCAGCTGCCTAGTTCAATCCCATAATATTGAGCTGTTCTGCTATACAGCTTTATCTAATAATCCTTGTGACGCATGATGATAGTGTGGTATTGCAGGCTCGTATCTGGAATTCTACGACTAAATGCGTATTGCGTCCTCTAGACAGAATATCCACTCGAGATTAACCACTGTGTATTGGCGAGGGAGATGATATTAAGCGCGACAGTTGAGCGTGGTGCCGGGTTCGATTCCCCAGTCCAAATTGCTTGTTATTGATGGAATCAACTGCTATAAGGAAATAAATGTTATTTTTTAATATTGCCCTTATCTTTTCATGCAGCCTTTGCCATCTGCGTATGTTACGAATGTTTTATACATTGCAACGCGAAGTGTATTATCTGTTATCTGAGAATGTGCCATAAGATGACTGTTCATCAAATTGCTCATGCAAAAGATATTTACAATGATAACATATGATTAGGTAGATATTAAAATTTTGTTTGCATTGTTTTGAATTAAGTACTTGATAAAGGTTTTTTTTTTTAATTTGTACTCCATTTCCTTTTTTTATTTTACTCATAGTTCAGAAAATCAATATTCGTTTGCTAATACATTTAGGAATTACAAAATTGACATTCTATTCAGGATGCTGTCACTCAAAGCCTTTGCTGGTGCCGGGTGGACGCACGTTCGTCTGGCCGTGGTTTCAGCAAGTGCAGCGTATTTCTCTGAACACCATGACACTGCAGGTGGAGTCTCCAACTGTATATACCAGCCAGGGTGTACCAATATCCGTGACTGGAATAGCACAGGTAATTAGAAAAAAATCTATATAAAATTGTGTGTAGCGGATGTTGGGGAAAAACAACTAGGTTTAAGTGGAAGTGGGCTGGCCACCTCGCACGATTGCACCTGGAGAGATGGGTTGAAGATCGGCTATGAGATTTAGTGGTCGAAACGATGGTCTTGTTTAGGTTCCCATGCTGAGCTATGAGCCTGATGTTCACGTCTAGTCTAGACTTTAGGTTAGGTTATATTCCACGATCCAGTGACGTCACTCTTAAGCTTTGTAAAGAGAACACAGCATCGTCAACAAGCTTCCTTACCTCGACGCTTTTCTGGTGATCGCTACTGTTATTTTTTAAAGATGTCCAAGCAGTGACAAATTTACTGAGAAGTGGTAGCAATTGCGAATACTATGCAAAGGAGTGTACATCGGAATTGAACAGTTTAATTCCGCCAAACCCGTACCGTCATTGGGCCACTAGAAGTACGGCATTTCGTATTATGGGTAGTTAAGGAGTGGTAAGCCCTATCGTAATTTTTATTTCCTGATTGCTACAACCTAGGGGTCTTTAAGTCAAGAGTGAAGAATTTACTTCTAGGTAAGCATGCTCCATCTGTTATCCTGTCAATTATAAAAAAAAACTGTTCAAATACTCAATGACACAGATCTTTAAGTTGCTATAACACTGTCTAACCATATATTTTTACCTAATTCCAGGTCAAAATTCAAGGTCAAAATGCTGAGATGCTCCTTTCTGCGTGCGAGCAGTTCTTGAGCAAAAGCGAGGAGGAAGTACAGCATATAGCCCTGGCGACTCTGGAGGGTCATCAGCGTGCTATCATGGGCTCCATGACGGTTGAGGAGATATACAAAGACAGAAAGATCTTCTCTAAAAAGGTTAGTTAGTTGATATATTAAAATAATTAACCTTATTTATAAAATTATTATGTGGTAAGTTTAAACACTGATTAGCAGCTTCTGAATTCCACAAGAGATAGCAAGATGTTCCCAGCATGAGCCCAGCCTTCATCATACCAATATTTACTAGTATAAAACATCTGAAAAGAACTGGCAAGAAACTCCATAGCTACTCTTTAAAAAAAATAATGTATGCAATAATTTCGTTTTACAATATTAATAGATCCCAATAGCACAATTATATGAAAGTAAGGACTGTTCTAAATAATATAAACAAACAAATGTCATAAAAAGAAAAATAAAACAAAAAATGTAACAGTTAACAGACATTTACATGAATATGAGGATAAAAATGATAATGCAGTTAATGAGTTACCACAGAAACCATATTTGCAAAAGCTATTATTAACAAACAAGCATGTTTTCAACATAGTCTTTAACCTTGTAATACGATTTTTTGTAGACATGATGTGGGTTTTGAACTTTCCCTTGCTAAGTTCTGTAACCGTTTTTGATAGCATATTATAAAAGCTTATGCTGGTTACTAAGAATGACTTACTTGACTTAGCTAATCTCCATTTGGGTATAACGATTTCAAGGTATAAAGTGCTGGCAGAGATATTATCTATTTCTTTGAATATGTTTCTAAGAAACTCGCGAGAAACCATTTTATGTATACCCCGGATTGCTTTGATATTACGAAAATTGATTCTTCATCAGCTGCAAATCCCTACATCAAATTTCCATAAGACATAAAACTTTGGAAATAAGCATAATAACCTAACCTAGCCGTAGATATATCTGTCAATTCCATTATTTTTCTTACTGTATATACCTACAACTGAAATTGAATAACTCATTGATGCATTATTTAACAACCAATTTTGATAAATTAATTTGATAAAAATCAACACAAGCGAATACCCAAGTTGATTCCTGTAATCAGTATTTAAACTAGGCATATAATGGTTAGCGAGTTTTATTAATAAAGGTGATTATGTTAATTTTCATAGATTTTAAGCACTTAACAAGCCTCCTGTCAGTGCAATTTAGCAATAATAGTAGTAAAATAATTTGCCTCTTTCATTTTTAATACGAGTCTCACATAATCCAATAAATGGATAAAGTTCTGAAACAAATAAAGTTTTATCGTCGTTATATTTTTTTTATTGTTGATAAACTCCCGCCAGACCACTACCTCACCTGATGGTAAGCTATGATGTGGTTGACGATGGAGCATGCTCGACTAGAAGTAATCTACACTAACCTTTAAACAGCCTACGTCGGATATATCCGACAACCACTGACCTGTTTATTCCGACAGGGTCGCACATCCCCGACCAATTACTCCATCTCGTCAGTTTTTCTGTCACCAATGGAGATCGAAGAGCTAAACGAGATGGAGTATCCATGGGAGTCGCAAAACACGACTCTGGCGAATAGGACACAAAAACAATTGTCGGATCAATCCGACGCAAGCGATTAAAAGGCTTACCGATTTTTTGAAAAACAATTTGTTTACTGTTTCAGGTGTTCGAGGTAGCTTCAAGTGATCTAATCAACATGGGCATAACTGTCGTTTCATACACACTCAAAGATATCCGTGATGAAGAGGTACTTAACATTTTCCTTGTTCAACATGTTTCCTTAACTACTTGTTCAATTAATAACTATTTTGATGTTTTTTAATCTTGATGCAGAACCAGTCCGGAAATGTTATGAATAGGATAATAATAATACTGTTTTTTTTTTCTATTGTAAATATTTTCACAATCACTTTTATCACTACTTGACAAGACACTTGGCCGTAATCTAATCCACAAAGTCATTTTACACTGTTACAAGTATGTTATGTCTACTTATTGAAACCTTAGTAGAATATTTTTTTTTCTTTCGACATGGCTACAGGGAGCTAAGGTATGTAGGATTTAAAATGGCGTTGAATGTTTTCCATGTTTTTTTACATAAATCATCTTATGAATTTGATAGAGATGCCACTAAAATTTCCAACGATTCTATTCTCGACCGTATTGGATGTCATTCATATTCGTGCGACCATTTATGAAGTGGCTTTTCAGTAATTTTTTAAGAAAAAGAACAGTTACTTTGGCGTGTCCTATCTGTTCTTTCTCAAAAGCAATCGAATGTGTGAGTTCTTTGCCGCACACATATGTAGCAGCTTCACGCTATTCTGGCCGACTAGCATTATGTTCCTTGAAAGGCAGAGATTTTACAAAGAATTGAATTTTTTTTTTAATTTCTTTGGAACCTGACCTTTCTGCATATCTTTTCACAAACACTACATGCATATCGCTTCTAATATACCGAACAAATTTTACATAAACTACGAACCGTAAATAAAATATCGATTCGCGTATCACTCGCAAGTTAAATTGATCCTAAAGGTTTCTCTGATTCGGAAATTCCATGGTGTGTTGCTTGTTGGATCATAACCACCGAAGCAGCTTTGTCGTCTCTTGTCACTGTAGTTCGTAGACAATCAGCATTTTTATGGTTAATGAATTCCCTGCAACATTGCTTAGTGTTATTTGCTTAGTCCATTAATCGGCATTTAATTTAATGATGCGTGACCAGAAAGAAAAATACATTCCCGGTATTCAATACTTATAATATGTGATCAATACTTAAATAATATATTGTATTGCGCCAGCAAGATATTGATAACATTGCTGGGTTGTCAGAAAAATTTAAGTGACACAATATTACATTGTTGTTACCTTAGGGGAAAAGCTGGGGAAAGTAACTTATTTAGTCTTGAGAAGGGGTACGCCAATAGTTTGAGGGTCTACATAGGAGGAAACAAAAATAAAAACATGAATTAGCTACAGAAAAAACTGAGTGAATTCCCACATAATTTGTTTTTTTTTTTCAATGACCGGATCTATTCAGCCATTATGATGTAAAATATGTGTTCAGTTTTGTATCTCAATCATTGAAACTGGCGCGACCTCGGTTACATAGAGTTGATTAACTACCTCAGCGAAGTTTGCCGAGGTTGTCTTGAAACATTTGCTGCCAAATACTACAAAAACATTAAGCCGCGTACAGACATCGCGAGGTGTGCGCCGTGAATGGCTCAACCTGAGGCATACGACGATAAATTTATGCTTGCATCCCGAACGATACATGCTCAAGCCGAGCACGCAAACCACCATGCACAGTGTTCGTCAGTAGAAAACGCTAACCGCACCTGTCCGTCCACACGCGTCTTCGCAACGATCGCAACGATCGTACGACGCGAATGCTTACTGTGAACACACTCGTCCACACAGCCCGAAGCATGCGAGACGAATAATTCGCGACGCACGCCTCGCGATGTCTGTACGGGGCATAAGAATGTATATATTCATATTCTGATGGTAAACAAATTAACTATTCATATGAAAACATAGCTTAAAGGACTTAGTATCCAACTACTACTAGTTAGTTTTTTTTTTATTTGATATCTATTACTAGTATTACTTTCAACCAGCTCCTCAAACAACTTCAGATCTACATTCCGAGTACGAGTTATGAAAAATATATTGTTTATTATTTGCTCTCTGAAATAGCCTTGGGCATTGTCGTTCACTTAATGGATCTAGTTCATCAAATCTCGTTCCGTGAAGTGAACTCGTTCCGCTAACTCGTTCCACAGTTCATTTCGCTCCTTGACTTGGTACGATATATAGTACTACTCATTAGCCTTGGGCATTGTCGTTCACTTTATGGATCTAGTTCATCAAATCTCGTTCCGTGAAGTGAACTCGTTCCGCTAACTCGTTCCACAGTTCATTTCGCTCCTTGACTTGGTACGATATTATAGTACTACTCATCGGAACGAATCGCTCCGGAGTTACTCAAGTCTAGACTTATAGTTACTGTATTCCACTAGCCTTGCCGTACTACTGATTCAGAGAGCGAAATGAACTGTGGCATAGACATGTTTTCGAGGAACTTGTTTAGCTATTCGTTCATAAACTGTGAACTATAACAATAAGATACGTCACCTATGAAATTCAGTTATAATTAATAGATTCGATTTCCCTTCATACTTTTGTCAGGCTTAGGACTGACATTTAAAGACGTATACGACTAGACGTATACAACAAAGGGCTCTCGTTCCTACCTACACACACCGACGCGGGCTTAGACTTTCACTGTTTGAGCAGTTCATCGGAACGAATCGCTCCGGAGTTACTCAACTGTAGACTAGAGACGCGGGAGTATTTTGAGCCGGTGAACTATGGAACGATAATTCCGCACAGTACTGAACGAGTTCAGTTCGTTCACTGTGTTTGAGCAGTTCATCGGAACGAATCGCTCCGGAGTTACTCAAGTCTACTACTCATCGGAACGAATCGCTCCGGAGTTACTCAAGTCTGTATTGTATTCCACTAGCCTTGCCGTACTACTGATTCAGAGAGCGAAATGAACTGTGGCATAGACATGTTTTCGAGGAACTTGTTTAGCTATTCGTTCATAAACTGTGAACTATAACAATAAGATACGTCACCTATGAAATTCAGTTATAATTAATAGATTCGATTTCCCTTCATACTTTTTTCAGGCTTAGGACTGACATTTAAAGACGTATACGACTAGACGTATACAACAAAGGGCTCTCGTTCCTACCTACACACACCGACGCGGGCTTAGACTTTCACTGTTTGAGCAGTTCATCGGAACGAATCGCTCCGGAGTTACTCAAGTCTGTAGACTAGAGACGCGGGAGTATTTTGAGCCGGTGAACTATGGAACGATAATTCCGCACAGTACTGAACGAGTTCAGTTCGTTCACTGTGTTTGAGCAGTTCATCGGAACGAATCGCTCCGGAGTTACTCAAGTCTACTCTGAAAGTTAGAATGTTGGTATATAGTATCTTAAGTTATAGCAAGATTCTATTAACCTTTATGGAGTTTATATTGATTTTGAGATTGGTTCAACAGATCTCCAGGCTGACACTGACTAAAATTACAATTTTAATAGTGGACATGATCGGTAAAAGCCTCCACTTTGTAATACTGTAGTAGATATTGACTGCGTTCCCTTGCTTTAATTATCGACCATAGGGGTGCTTTTTCACCTAACATGTGCGATGCTGTAAAATGTATAATTTTTCCAACAAAGCTTTGATGGGTGCGAGGCGTGCGAGGTTGCGTAGCGGATTCTGCTCAGCACACACATTGCTCGCTCGTGTCCCTCGCACACATACCTTTTTTACGTAAAAATGCCTACGACTGCTAGCCCTTTACCACCAGAGTTGCACTATACCTGACTAGGAAATTGAAGTGATCCCATTGGTGAACCAAAAAATATTTAAAAAAATCACCACCTACACTAAGCACAAAACAGGACATGGCAGGTCATAGTGGGCATTAGGTGCCAGCGCACAGCTGGGTAAAGAAGCAAAACAACCCTTCAGTCGCCCGGGTGGCCCGGTGACTACGTATTTATGTCGCCAACCAGGTACCATAACTGGCTTCTAACTGCTGGTGACTGTAACTGTAACTGGTGATTTTTCGTAATACAATTTTGAAAGATCAACGGCGAGGAAATTGTTGATGAAATTATGAAGTGTCTGCTTATATAAGTACTTCCTTGCATAAGTTACCATGATATATACCAACGAAATAATTGACTTTGTTTTATCTAATCAAGATTATGGCCAGTCTATGGACTGCAAAAAAATCTTCATAATTGGAAACTGAATTGACGACATTTTTTTACGAAAATAAATAATCATGGCTTAGTTTTTTTTTATGCTCATGGCATACTTGACTTTTAGCTAAATTGAACGTTCAATGGATATATGTTCAAGTAGCATACTAATACAAATCTTGACCCAAGTAACATAATATGCTATGCTTTATGTATTGATAATAAACACTTCGGAAATACATTTCAGCATTAAAAAATAAACATAAAAATAAAAGTAACTGTTTGTGCATAGAATATGGCTAAAATGACACATTATATGATGTTGTCACAACAATAAATACAATATCACATCACCAGAAGCATGGCATTAGACATTTCAACAGCCATCCAGCCTAAAGACATAGAGAAAAAGAAAACATAACATTTGACATGACATCTTGTCGTTTGTTCAAAAATGCGTTTTTAAAATTCATAAGGAAGTACGTAGGTATTATTGACATAATATACGTAATCTCACTAACTTTAAACTAGAATATCTTTATTACTTGGTATGTATTGATAGTAATGTCTAAGACAAAATTGTTTAGAAATTTAATCTGTATACTTTTGGATATTTTTCATCACAAGACGCTAAAAAAAATATGCCATCAAAATTTTGTTCGGGACTTCGCCATGGTACATCTTAATGGAGTGTGTCCGGAATGAAAATACAATAATCAATGTTTTTGGACTCTGTAAAACCTATGATATTGGCTTTTGTAATACAATCCTCTCTTCGCCAATGTCCGATAAAGCTAGCCTTAAGGTAGATTGTAAGTTTTTGTGTTTTCTGTACTGGGCGAAGTGGTCGCTAAGCGACAAAACACTTTAATCAAATAAAAAAAAAAAAACTTCGCCATGATCCTTAGTACTTTTTTACATTCTTTACATAAAATACTAGACAGGTGTTTCAGGTTTCGTTTATACAAAAAATTGGGTTGTGTAATGCATCTGCTAGGTGCTACAACACAGCATTTTAATTCCAATATCATGCTTATTCCAATTTAATATGTATTTTAATAAATGTCGTTAGCCGTAGATTTGTCACTAATTAACGTTTAATGATGTTGAAAGAGCAGGTGTGTTGTTCTTGCTTCTTGGCATAGCTTACCTGTTCTTTCATTATGATACGACACAAATGACCTCCCTAATTCTGTAAAACATTACTGTGAATTGTAATCTAATGCTGGGATGACGATCGACCGATAATGATGGCCGAAATATCATATAGTAAAAATTACTACCGAATTTAATGTAAAAAAAAATACTTTCAGAAGTCGGTGTTTCTATATTAGTTTTATCCCTTCGTTATTTAACACCGACTTCCGAAATTACCAGCCAGCTACCACCAACAGCGACCAATGGGCAGCTTATAAGCAGATGAGCTGCTGTCTTGTCATCACAGTCATTATTATTCTTTTTGATTAGAATTTGTGCCAAGTTTCAATTGTATTAACCCAAAAAATAAGTATCCTCCATAACAGTGACTAGACCGCGACTCAACTGACAAACTGCCAAATCGGGGACTCACGTCTTTGTTTTCATGAGTATGAAATACTAAAGGGAAGAAGGACTATCATAGCTTCGCGTTTCTGCGCATTAGTGAGAACCACTACCCCATACAATCTTTTAAAACGTCTAAATTGTTCTATAGGGGGTAGTTCTGTAAACAAATAACAACAACCTTCATTATTTACTTGGATCTTTTTTGTGCTAATTTTCAAGTATATTGGCAGACAGAATGAGATTTTGCATACAAATTAAATCTCCACGTTTGAAGATTGAATGTCTAAAAACCTTTTCTTAGTATAGCCTATATCATAAAAGGAAGCGCTGTGCAAGATTTCACATTCTTAGGTTTAATTGTTTTGGTGTGCGTTAGTTAGTCAGTTTCTCCAAATTAAACCTCGATTAAACATAATTCATAAAACTTTTGTCTTCTTTCTATATGAATAAAACTGATTTGCGATTTGTTTGTGAGCGTATCACCGGAGAATGGCTGGACTAACTCGTTTCTTTTTTAATCTTGATTTAACTTCTGTCGGATCAATTACGGCTATGTTTAAAATAACTGATTGTTAGAAAGGCACAGCACAGAGTTCCCCGAGCACATCACATGCTAGCCGCACGTTTCCAAGCGAAATTAAAAAAATAAATAAATTAAATAATTATAGCGATACCACGTAAAACTAATTAATGCCGCCAATTGATTCAGTGTTGTTCGAAGACAAACTTTATTAATTTCTTGCGTCAGAATATTAATATATATTAATATTCCGCAGCAAGAAATTATTTTATTCTTCTTAATATTCTTATCTACACTAATATTGCTTTTTTTTTGTTTTTATTTTTGTAGAAGGTAATCTCTGAAAGTACTGGTCCGATTGCTAAAATTCTTTCACCGATAGAAAGCTGCTTTATTTCTGAATAACATAGGCTTATGTACGCGGGCGAATCCGCGGGCAAAAGCTAATAAACATTTTTTTAATATACACTTCTGGACACATCTATTGGCCCACCTTAGAGTTTAGGTTTCGATGGCCCCTACCGAAATATGATTGCTAGATTGAACAAAGACTGTTGATGCAGTTTTAAACCTGATACATTTTACCATCTTTTTCGATCGTATTGTTTTAAATTTGAATTCAGAATACCATACGACATGGAGCTACGCCTAACAAGTCGGATATGCGCCTTGTTAAAGGCAATTGATTTTTGAATAAAAAACAAGTTTTATCAAATAAAGGTTTAATTTAATAACGCGTGTTGCCTCCATGGGCATCTACCACAGCTCTCATACGATTAGGCATAGAGTTTATCAACCGCTCTATGAAATTTTGAGGGATCATCTCCCATTCCTCTTCTATGGCAGTTTTCAACTCCTGCATCGTCTGGGCAACTGGCTAACGAGCCCTAACACGTCTTTTTAGCTCGTCCCAAATGTGCTTCTGGCTGGCCAGTCCATAACTGTGATGTTCACATCCCGAAGATATTCCCTGACGATGCCGGCCGCATGGGCTCTTGCATTATCATGCATAAAAAGGAAATTTGGGCTCATATAGTCCGCGTATGGTATCACGTGAGGTTCTAAGCACTCACGAATGTACCTTTCAGCATTTAATGTTGGCAGCCGTGGTCCTGTAACAACCTCAAGTTGAGTTTTGCCGCTCGCGGATATACCGCCCCAGACAGTCCATGAGCCACCGCCATAAGCAACCCTCTCTTCAAAGCAGCATTGTGCGAAACGCTCTCCCTTACGTCGGTAGACCTTCTTCCTTCCATCATTGCCATGTAACACAATTTTAGACTCATCAGAAAAGAGTACACGGCTCCAATCTTGCTGTGTCCAATTTAAATGACTGCGTGCGAAATGAAGGCGCCCTGTTCGGTGGGCTCGCGTTAGTTTGGGCCCATTAGCTGGCTTGTGTGGTACCATATCGCGTTCTTTTAACCTTCTCCGAACAGTTCGAGCGCTCACAGATACTCCGTGGAAGTCGCGAAGTTGGTTTTGTATCTCAATGGAGGTAAGGTGACGATTTCTCAAGCTGGTCGTCACGATGAATCGATCCTGCCTTTCAGTTGTGACCCGAGATCGGGGCCTTCCTTGGCGACGAACAAAGCCGGCAGTCTCTAGGTACCTCCGATAAACATTTCGGACCGCAGATCGACTTAAATTAAGTTGAGCACTCACGTTTCTTTGGCTGTGTCCGGCCTGAATAAGTGCCACAGCTTGGGCGGCGACTTCAGGTGAAGTATCCATAGATTATAGATAGAACCTCACCTTAATGTTAAGAATAAGTAATGTTTGTTGCAAAACCAAAGATATCAATCACTTTTTCAAGAATTAAATCCAAGTAAACCAATAAAACCAAGTTTTCTTAGTATTCGATTGTTTGATATCAACAAACAGGCTCCAAATTGTCTTTTGTTTCTTTAAATTCTGTGTTCGAAATTCAAAAAAAAGACTATTGAATGAAATTGTGAATGTGCCAGGTTCAAAACTGCATAAAAACTTTTTGCTCGACCTAATATAAAATTTTAGCTAGGACCAAACGAAACTGAAAATACAAGGTGGGCCAAGAGATGTGTCCAGAAGTGTATATATCGAAAGTAGACAAATAATTACTATTTGTGTTAATTTAATCTAATTTCGTTGGTAAACTTTGACATACACACACCAAAGAAAGTTTGAGATCACTTTGATAATACGAAATCATGCTGGTTACGTTAGAATAAAACGTTTTTTCTTTTTTTTCTAAGATTCTTAATTTAAAAATGAAATCTTTAAATAACAAAAGAATTTAAAATATCAATTGTTTTTTGTGTTTAACAAGAGATTAAATCCTTGTTTACACTCATTCAGAAATCTGCCCAACTTGATTCAAGCTGTTTTTCTGAATTTTCGAAGAAGGAGTTCATTCTAAAAGATGCCGAGGGGATTATCAGAAGTTTTACGAGCAATAATTATTACTTTGGGGGAAGAAGGGCATTCTACGAGAAAAATAGCACGCAGAGTGGCTGTATCCCAATCCTGTGTCGTGAACACGTTACGGAGGTATCGTCGCGTGGATAACTTTGCTGATCGACCTTGCAGTGGTCGGCCAACTGTTTTTACTGCTGCTCAGAAGCGTTACATCAGATTGCTGACTGCCCGAGATCCAACAATCAATGCCACTAAAATAAAAGCTGAGTTGCGGGCTGCTACTGGACTACAAATTAGCACTCAGACCATCAGGAATTGCTTACACCAGGTTGGATTACGAGCAAGGAGATCCTGGCGAACACCTCTGAACGCACAGCAACGACAGCGACGCAGATTGCAGTGAGCTAGGCTCCGCCAAAATGAACAAAACGACGAGGAAAACATTTGGCGGAATTGTCTCTTCGTTGACGTGTCCAGAATTAGCACTCATCCAGACAACTGACGTCTTCGTGTCTGGAGAAGACGTGGGGACGCAGAAAGACAAAGAACTGCCACCGAAACTGTTCAACAAGGCGGGAAATCGGTATCGTTTTGGGGCGGTATAATGATTGGTGCTAAAACGCCTTTTATAGAGTATCGTGGCTCGATGACTGCAGCTTTATATCAAACCATTGCTATTGATGGAATTGTCAGGTCATTTAGAATAAACTATGGCCTTCGATTCGTAATGGTTAACGATTATAATGCATCCGCACACCGAGCTCAACGAATCAACGCTGCTCTGCGTGAATATGACATTACCAGGTTAGACTGGCCTGCCGGCTCGCCTGACTTAAACCCGATAGAGCACGCGCGATGCTGTCAAGCGAGCTGTTTGGAACCGTCAGCCACCTCCCCAGACAGTGCCAGAGATCAGGATAGCCGTTATTCAAGAATAGGACAGGTTACCGCAAGAAATGCTGGATAACTTAATTCTCAGCATGCCAAGAAGGAGTGCCGCATGTGTTCGAGCCAGGGGAAGAATTATTTTGTACTAAATAAAAACAATTTCATAATAAATGTTGACAATATTTAGTTGAACCTCTTTTTCTTTCAATTATTTATTAGTCGAAATTGCATTAGGACTTTTAAATTCAATTTTTGTTAATAAAAAATAATTTATTTTATTTATTTCAAAATGTGTATCTTTTTTATAAAAAAGACGTTACGTAAGCAACTTTCCTTTAAAAAGTAAAATTTAAAAAACATTTAATTTTTTGCTAGTGATCTCAAACTTTTTTTGATGTGTGTACTTTGTATATCTCCAAATTGCTGTAAATCGAAATGAACATTGCCAAAATTTGAGATAGAAGCACTATAGAATTCATAGCATACGGAAAGTTATGGAGCAAGCCACTAATAAAAATATTCAAATATATGTATGGACTAAAATATGTATGAACAACAATATTAAAATAATTATAAATACTTTATTCACACGGTCTTTTATACAGAAATTATACATTTTCCGGGATGAAAAATAACACATGACACGTTTTTTATCAGTGAAAGAATTTTCATACGTCGTCCTATAAACAAAATTACTAAATGATTGTATTTAACAAAAAGTGGTATACTTTTTCTCTGTAACGCAAGTTTGAATGCTAAAAGCAAACGTTGTGAATACAATTTAACAATTTCAGTCGTAAATTAATATTTTATTTTATAGTCATATTAGTTGTATACTAAAATAACAAGATACTTAAAATAATAGACATCAAATTGTGTTTTATTTATGTTTTTAAAATGTGTTGGTACGGTTAAAGCAGTGGTTGAGAAATTGGCTGCTGCGCTGCGTGTCGGGGGGTCGATTCTTACACGGAATAAATTTTTGTATGGCCTACGTGTGGATGTCTTGTTTATGTGAGATTACATATCTGTGAGCGCACTCCCGATACAGGAGTAATTTATTGTGTGGGGCGGTTTTTTTTTAAATGTATACGTTTTCCACCACAATCATGACAAATTATTTTCTGAAATCATGAACAAGTTTCGGTATTAAAAACTATTACATACTTAATACAATTTATTTATTTTCGTTATTAAATATTTTAATAAAATTATAAGATTAGAATAGACATTTTTTAAATCCATCTTGATCCAATTCTGAAATCCACGTAAACCAAGTCGCGGGCAGACACTAGGGTCCATAAACTTATTTTTTACCACAGTACAAGCGATGTTTCAATGACACATTCGTGCGTTTTGCTTATCACCGGACATGTTTCTGGTTTTAGTTTAGTTGAATGATAAATCCTCAGGTAATTAATTTCTGTAATATCAAGCCTGCACTATTTACCGAAAGAGAATAGTAGTATCAAATAAGACATAAAAAATTCTCTTCAAACATCTTGATATAAATTTAGTAACCTTGGGCGCAGTGTGCACAGCCGCTGCATGTTTGCATCAGCACTCTTTGCACTTGCGCTCTTACTACTGGTAAACAAATTTGTTCAAGTGAAGAATAAGCTAATCGCAAATAAGAGTTAAATTTTAAATTAATCTTTTATTGAAAGTCCGATAAATGGTTTTTTAACTGTTACTACGTACTATTTAGAAATAATTAAAAAATCAAACTATAAATATATCTATACTAAAACAAAATAAAAACTAATTAAAAGTAATCTTGAACAATGATGAATCATTAATTTGCTAAATAAACATAGAGGTCCCTCCCTCAAACCCTGTCCCCGCTGTTTGATCGGAACTCACACCAGTCGCTTGCCAGCTTTATTAGGACGGACGTTAGTACACTTCAAAAACAATGCTGGAATGACTGGCCTTGTGTTAACAACACGGGCAAGGCCAATGCTGCCAAATCTGTTAGACAAGCGCCAGCGCACTGGCTTTGTGTAAACTTGCCTTGCCATCAGAAGGTCAATTCCCTTATTAAAAACGTTTAATAAAAATCTCAATCGCAATCTCTTTTCAGCAACATCATGTTGTCAATTAATTCATTGAAAACTATGCAAAACTATACACCGTTAAATTGTGATCGTTTTAATCCTTTGAACCGGTGGTTTCACTTATAAAATACTATTCATCCAAAGCTTGAAGAGCGATGTAACTTAAAATAAAATAAAAAAACAGCAAGTGACAAGGTAACACTCGCAAAATGCATCAACTAAATAGTATCTCCACGAGTTGGTACTTAGGTACCTACGTCGCGCGTCGACGTCGGACGAGAGGTCATTGACTTGCTCAGCTGATGTTCACGTAAAATAAATAAAATGATTCCAAATTTTCCTTCATACTTTTACAGACTTAGGACGGACTTAACTGCTTTGTGCTTAAGACATACCTAATAAAATAATTACTTATGCTAAAAGTGTTAAGTAATTACACTGCATGTAAAAATAAATTACTACAGGCCTGCAGTTATGGAGTATTTAAAAATGTGAAATCAAAATTATGTACAATGATTTAAAAAAAGTTCTGTAATTTACCTAAATCGCCTTTGTATTTTTATTTTTTAGCACTTAAACGAGACGTGAAAATTGTTCATAAGTAGGTACCTAATTAAAATTATTTACAACAATTAATCAGAGTTCTGGGTGAATGGGTCGTCTTAGGGGCTGTTATAAACATAATAACTAATCACTTCTGAATCATCACTGGTTAGATAGACTTCACAAGAGCATAGCATTCCTTTGGATACATAATCTTGCACGTTTAACGCAAAGATTGCAAGTGGTTTGGCACTGTAAAAATGTCGAGGCGCCTGCGCATCGAGACCCGCGATTTCGTCACCAACTCCAGGTTGGAATACACTTAATTCCGAGACGCCATTATTTTCGCGCAACGACACACCTATGACGTCTTAAGAGAAACTAAATTATTCCATGACGTGTCACTCACGCGTTGCACTTAGTGCGCGGGGTGCGCGAGCGCGCGCCGCGCCGCATTGCCAATCAAATAGGGTTTGAGGGCGGAGTTTGATTTAGGATTGGCTATTTTTTGAGAGTCCACGTTGACTAGGCGAACGCATAATTATTGTTATTGTGGAATGGTGCCTACTAATGGTTTACATTATTTATTCACTCATGCGAGAATTGGTTCGAGTTATTAAAAAAAAGTATTTTATTTTTTAATTTTATCTTTACAAATCGATAGTTTCATGCACTGGTTCGACCCTCCACGCCCCACGGGATTAAAACGATTAAAATTTAACGTGGTAGAATCAGCTTTCTCAAATGGTTGGACTGATTTTGATAAAAATAATTAAAACATTTTATTTTCTTATCTTGGTACAATGAGAATCATAGAATAGAATAAACTTTATTGTACACCAAAAAGTAACTATAATCGATTAACTGATGTACACATGTACTTGTATAAGCTATATTACTATAAAGGGTCTTCAAAATCCTTTTAGCTATTTGATCATACACACTCACATATGCCTATATAATAAATTAATATGATAATTTTCTTTTTCACTGGCTTTAACCAAAGTACTTTTATGAAACCTTTAATAATATTATTTGAAAACTTGAGGTTACGCATCTTTCGTTAATTACTTTAGGTTGAATGCGTTATCTAGTATACCCTTCGGGCTATAATGCTCTACGTGCTGTGACTAATTAGTTTTTGTAGCACAAAAATAGCCAACACAACGTCGAAACTCGCAACATAACGTCGATTGGTTGACTGAAATAACAAGAAATAGGTAATAAAGAAAATTGAAATTTTAGTTGTAATTTATGCTTAATTAAAGAACATGTAAGTCATTTTTTTTTGGAACAAATTCTCTAAATACTGGCAAAAACCGACTCATTATACTGTGATTTTTATAAAGTTAATTGATTTGATTGTGATTAACACTGAAAATTATTTAGGATCTAATTTTGCAAAACAATAATTAGATAATAATAATCAACATTTTATTGATACTGCAATTAGTATACTCAATGCTTACAAAAGTATTTTATTTTGATCGATACTTAACTACCTTATCATTTAAATGTTCATGAAGAAGCAGAAATTGTTTGTAGGTATAATTTAGTTTAGGTAGTAAACAATCAACCACTCGAGTCATCCTTATAGGTTAAGTAGCGCCTGTCAGATTTGCTCTATAGATGGCTGGCCAGTTATTATATATATACATCTCCCTCCATGCCTCGGAAAGTACGTTAAGCCGTTCCCCGCCGTTCCGTGTACCGTTTGTCATTTATAGATCTTAGGCAATCGTTACTGATGTGGAATTTACTAGTTTATGACTATTTATCATAAACTAGAGAATTCAACATCAGTCTTGCCATGTGTGTCGTGTTACTTATATCCCAATTCGTAATAAGATTTGACATTTAAACAAATCTTTTTTACTGTCCGATCAAACGATTTTGACTTGTATTGCGTAGGTACAAGGATGGTATTAAAAGCAAAAACAGTTACAATACCAACTATTTACTTATTTATGGAGGTCTTATAAGCAGATGTTCTTCATGTTTCGCTTCACTGGAATAAAACTGCGTTCGATTAGACAGGAATTAGAACTCAAAATAGTAGTAAAAGGACTACACAGATTGCTTGATTCCCGTTCAGGATAAAAGAAAATAAAATTTTCTGGAGTTATAATTCCGTATATTGATTATCACAAAAGTCGTAAAAAATATAATATAAGACTTAAAGACTGATTTGATCTTTTACCCTGATATTATACAAGTGGCATTAAGTATGGTCAACTTTAAGTAGATTATGTACGTAGGTTCCAAGTAGTGAACATTTCACAGTTGTCATCAGTTCGCGGTTTTTATACATATGCGTAAATCATCGCTTTTCGTCAATCATTAGCGTCAAAGTTATATTCAGTTTCAGGGTAGGATATTCTATGGGCTTTTGTGAGCTTGACGTAACAGCCGTGTCTCATGTGCATACTTAACCTTTATAAAATATACGTACATATTTGTAAATGTTGACTAGGCATCTCGGCGTCTTAGTTGAATGTAGGTAAAATTTTACGTGCTTTTATTTAGAGCAGCGGTTTCCAACCTTTATTTGGGACCACTTTGGTTTCTTTGCTCATTATTAAACTCTTTTTTTTAGTTGATAAATCGTAATGACCTCTCCCGCTCTATAGTGGAGCCAGAGGGCGTATCAGACTATTAGTGACTAAGTATCTAAAATTTCAATGATATAAGCTTAGTAGAGCTACGCTGCGTAATTTCTGAGATATCTTAGTTGTAGTGAACGCGGAGTAATCCCGTGAATTCGGCCGGGCGCATCGTAACGGCGAACGAGTAGTTGCGCAAAAAGACCTAACGTCGGAGGGGATAACTGATCATAGAAAACATAATATTTATGATAGAATCTTAAAATCTGTTCGCATCAATATTACATTTCAGTTGGATAGTTCTGTATTTTTTATTATACTCGTATTCACAGACCTTTTTTTAATCTTGTGGATTACAGGTTGAGAACCACAGGTTATATTTCAATATTTGGAGGCTTTGTAATTTCAATATCCTCCATTTCGATATTTGGGACATTATACTAGATCATAATGAGCGAAAATTGGGTTTGACTGGTGTAAAGCAAGTATATGGCAGGGTGTAAAGCAAGTACAAAAATATGCACAAGTAGACGTAAGAAATTTAAATTTTAAACAACATTGCTCGCGACTATAGTGCAAACTTAATTACTAACAATTAACTGTCTCGTTACACTCTATAATAAATAAATAATTACTTCTCCAATAACATTAAACGAAACTATTAATGGCGGCACTAAAATTACAAATCCATAAAAAGTCACATTCGAGTTCTATTTCTTCGCTTCTCTTTAAAGTTTTCAACAATTGTTATTTATAGCTTGCTGTATACCTAATTTATAACTTAGTTAAAAAATATTAATTCAAGCTTATATTCACCAATGTCAGTTATAGATTCGGTCTCTGATTTTATTTGCTATTATTTTTGGATTATTTCATAGCGTGGCCAGGATCGAAAAAGATTGCTTGAGGCCACCTATTTAGTAAGGGCTTAAATTAGAAAACCAAAATACAATATAAGGCAAAAAACCATAAAGTAACTAATTATAAAACCACATTGTTTTGTTCCAAATTAATCGCTTGTAATCGCGATTAGTTCAAGCTTTTCAAAATTATAAACCGTTGTTATTAAACATCTTTGAATGTGTGCACGTGTTTTTGTTCACTATTGTGTGTGAAAATGAGCAGAACATTAAGTATATGATTTTTTTTATATGCAGGGATATCTGAAAGCGCTTGGAATGGCGCGTACAGCTGAGGTGAAGCGAGATGCTCGTATTGGTGAGGCAGAAGCACAAGCCGAAGCAAAGATTAAGGAAGCGATGGCTGAGGAACAACGGGTGGCTGCTAGATTCCTTAACGATACCGAAATTGCGAAAGCACAAAGAGACTTCGAACTGAAAAAAGCCGCTTATGACGTTGAAGTACAAACGAAGAAGGTAGGTCCTCAGGAATTATATAAAACTAGTTTCTGCTAGCGGCTTCGTCTCCGTGAATGTCCGTTATTGCTTAATCGAAGTCGAAGCCTGATAAAAAGTCCTTCTATCCTTCCTTGGGGTTTAAACTTACTCCGTAACAAATTATATCAAAATCTGTTTAGTTGTTTAACCGTGAAATCGTAACACAGAGTTACTTTCGCATTTATAATATTAGAATGAATGACTTACGGCCTGAACCAGGCCCGATCCAACTAGGATAAAATACCCTTCAAATGGTAAAAGAGTTCTGAAATAGATACATGGTCCGATATGACGCACAATGGTCCGATATGGACTAAGTGCGGAAACCAGACCACGAAGATAGATACATGGTCATTATGTTACTGTAAAAGCCTGCACTACGGTAAATGTTAATTTTTACTAATAAATCTTAAGATTTACCGCAGCGACCTAGGAAATGAAATAAAAAGAAAAAAAATATTTCGAACTTATAATCGGATGTATACTTATTCTGACCATTAGAACCTGGTACCTACATGCTAGGTTTTACCAAAGGCGGTTAGTAAGTGTTGATTTTGGGAATAATTTCTTCATTATGGTTAACACATGACATTGACATGATAAAAAATTTTGATTCACGTGTAATTGTTCAGGCCGAAGCTGAAATGGCCTACGAACTCCAAGCAGCGAAGACTAAGCAACGCATTATGGAAGAGCAGATGCAGGTTTCTGTTGTGGAGCGTTCTCAAGAGATTGAGGTCATGAAGTGGGAAGTGCAGCGTAAGGAGAAGGAATTAGACGCAAGTGTCCGCAGGTAAGCAAAGTTCTTTAGCTTGTAATCTATATACGAGTATAGGGAATTCTTCTTATTCTTCTGTACATGTTTTTTATTTGTCACCTAACTCTTACTAAACGGCTTGACCGCTTTGAATAAAATTTTGTATGTATATTTGAATGGGTCCCTAAAAGGTTTGAAAATACTATTGGAGCCGGTAGGTGACGCTGCAATCGGGTTTTCATTATTTTTCTGACGGAAAGTCCGGTTTCAGGCAGAACAACGTCTGACGGGACCGCTAGTCTTCTATATTAGCTATTATTTTTCTTTTTCCCTCCTATGTGTTTTATATCACCAGATTAGCACAAAAAATTATGTTCTGTTCTACATTCATTTAGATGAAATTGATTGCACACTAGCTGCCGCCCGCGGCTTCATCTCCATTAAATTAGTTCCCACATTAGGAGGAATACAATTTGTATAAACATATCGCTTCTAATTTAAAACTTTGGTAAACATTTTCAGCAAAAATTCAATTATTAATGTCTACCATTAAAAAGGGGGAATTATAAAACGAGCGAGTAAAAAAAACTTAGCGACTGATGATGAGATACTGTTTTAATAACTTGAGCGGAATGAATTTGAGTAAGCGACACATTAATATACTAACAACAAATATTGATTAACGTAGTGGGTTATTGAAATCCTAGTTAAACGATTAAATTAGTAAGTGAGCGACTAAAATAATAAGTGAACGACTAAATTAATAAGTGAGCGACTAGAAATAAAATTAAGGTTTACATAACAAACATTGTCTAATTATCTAGTCGCAGATAGATTCATCATTTTGAATTGGGTGAAATAGGTTAAGTTAGAACTGTGACAAACCGCGCGTGAGCCGAGCGAGCGAAGCGAGCGGTGCCAAGGCAGCGGCCGGCGAACGCTACGACCAAGTTTCTCGTAGATTTAATTTCACCATTTTCTAATTATCCAGGTTTTCGTAATACCCGAATTATCAAATTACCTTGTGACATACATAATACATAAATATCGATATTTAGGCTAATCGTTACTGTGTACTTTGATATTTAGGACATTCGGAACACTTCATTTAAGATAAAATTCCGCTCAGTATAAATCATCAAAATCATTTGCCAAATATTGAAAAAAAAAAAATGCAGGGCGTAACGTTGACACTCAAACAAATATTAGGTCGCTCAAATATTATGAAGCTTCTCATTTTCTATTTTAAGTAACTCGAATTAAAGTTTGTAAGTCGCTGTTCTGTTGATTTCTCGTCACTCGAAATCAGTCGCTCACTTATAATTTCTATAACACAAAAAAAAAAACTTAAAAAAAAAACCGAGTTCACAAATACGATCAAAATAACTTTGATTTCGGAAGTCGGTGTTAAATAAGAAACAAACAATACTGAGAAACACAGACTTCCGAAATTAAAGTTATTTTGATCGTTTTAGTGATTTTTTTAGTGTAGTCGGTTATTTTTTTTTTTTGAGAAAAAGTTTTTTATTTCACACTTTTTAGTTGCGATACACTTGTAGCCCTTTTCCTCATGACAATTCCAGTTAACCCAAACTCTGCTAAGATACATTGTTTTATTATGAAGTTCCCGTGTCCACCTTCCACCTTCCGGCACCATCATCAGATCAGTTCGATAGTACCTTATAGCCAAAGTGCATCTCATGACAATTCTAATAAGCCTAAACACGGCTAGGATACATTGATTAATTACGGAGTTCCGGTGCCTATCTTTCGGCTGCATCATCATCATCATCAGATCAGTTTGATAGTACCTTATAGCCAAAGTGCATCTCATGACAATTCTAATAAGCCCAAACACGGCTAGGATACATGGATTAATTACGGAGTTCCGGTGCTTATCTTTCGGCTGCATCATCATCATCATCATCAGATCAGTTCGATAGTACCTCATAGCCAAAGTGCATCTCATGACAATTCTAATAAGCCCAAACACGACTAGGATACATTGATTAATTACGGAGTTCCGGTGCCTATCTTCTGGCTCCATCATCATCATCAGATCACTTCGATGATACCATTTTTAACATAAATATTCAGAACTATTCATTTATTTGTATTGTCATAGTCGCTTAACTATGTTTATTGTGATATCTGTTTGAGTATGAAGTTCCGTTGGCTTTTTCTGGTCTTCTTCACCAGTTCCACTTCATCAAATGTCACTTTTTGACTGTAAGTGCTTAAGTCCTCGATGAAAATACCAAAATAACTATATAGTTGCCTATAATATTTGAGGACTTCCCTCGATTTCTCATGGATCCCATCATTAGAACTGGATTTTGAAAAAAATGGGACCAATATGGAAGCATATAATGTAAGGGGAAAAATGCAAATCGGTCCATAAACGACGGAGTGCTGAGGTAACAAACATAAAAAAAATACAACCGAATTGATAATCTCCTCCTTTTTAACACGCTTATATTAGCTTCACCTGTATGTTTGTAACCAACGCCTTTGAGCTCGATTTTGACCTACTTTGGGCGATCAGATTTTCTTCAAACTTTGCACATTCATCAAAGACTGATGACAATATAATAATCCGTTTTTTTTAGTGAAAAATAAAAATATAGTTTAAAAAAACTAAAAATATTAATATTATTGTGAAAAAAGCGTGGGGCGCTTTGTGCCATATTTTTCGTAAATTGAGCACCCCACGCTTTTTTCCCAAAGATATTAATATTTTTCGTTCATTATTTTTTGGAAGTCAGTTAATTATTATTTTTGTCACTTAAAATTTTAATTTACAGACACTCGTTTAAATACTACCCATTAAAAAGATTGAAACGAATTGCGAACCTCCTCCTTATTGAAATCGGTTAAAAGGGGGTAGTACCTACTACTAACAGGGTGATTAACCCGCAAGTTCATTGGCGCGAATTTTGTAGCTATGATAGATGCCAGATAAACTTAGAATAACGGTCATTGATCCTCCTACGTTTGTTGACATTCATAATTTTAAAAAGGGAAATATAAAGACATCAAGCTGTCTTCAATCGACATTTATCGTTATCCTTTACATTTTTAGGGTTCCGTACCTCAAAAGGAACCCTTACTTTGTTGTCGTCCGTCTGTCTGTCAAGACTCTTTATCTCGGGAACGCGTGGAGGTATTGAGTTGAAATTAAAACGATATACCTGCGGTCTGCGGTTCCTTGAAGCTATGACAAAATCAAACTTCTAAGTTAAGGAAAAAAAAATAGGTACGGCCGTTTATGTCGCAAAAAAACGTACGTTTATAGGGTACTTCCCGTTGACCTTTTTTTTTTTTGGTGTGGAAAATCATCCAATGACAACCCCTGCTCTTGAGCGAAGCCGGAGATAGTGTCAGACTCTTACTGACTAAAAAACCCACCCCGTTCCTTCAAGCCTTCATACCGGGGCTCGAGTTCCCTTTCGGATAACCCTGGCCCCAGTAGGCTTCGACCCGGCTGGACCTCTACTGTTGCTGACAACTCCTTGAGGCCCGCGGGAACAGTGCGCGCCGTCGACGACTTGGGCTTGGTCTGGACAGTTACCGGACGGTCGGACAGCGAGCTACCCATTGCTCACTGTCCGCAAGCCTGTGCGGTGCGCCTACGGTGGCTGGAAATCGGGATCGGAATCCCAGCGGCGGCGAGAGCGCCGTTGCCTGATGCGGTCGGCCTCCTCCTTAGCGAGCATTACTGCTTCGCAGAAGTCGGCGACCGCATACTTCCCGTTGATCTAGAATCTTGAAAGGCATAAGGTCTTATAGTGTAGACATTTTAGAAAAAAAAAAAAATTGCGATTCGGAAAAATCTTCGAGACTACATTCGGGAATTGTACTATTTACATAGTAATTTTTTAGTAATGAAAAACAGTTCATTGTTTGTTTTTAGGGTAGGTATCCTGCAGAGATTTAAGGGAAAGTTTAATGTACTATATTCCACGTTTATCTGGCACCTTGTTTAGTCAATTAAAAATATTATTTTTACGTTATTATCACTCGTTGGCTTTTAATAACTACATGATGTGTGATAGATTCGCTTTCGTTTATGCAATGTTCTATACTTCTTTCTGCAGGGGAATAAAGGCGGTTTGTGTATTGTGCATTTTATGTTCATTAAAATCAACATAACATCACGGTTATAATGAATAATCGTTTGCTTGCATTCATATGTATGCCAACAATTATGGTTTACGTAATGGAGCCTTGTTCTAGGGTTCTTATCCGCTTTGCCATGGGTTTTCCAAGTATTATGAATTATAATGACTTATGGCGCTACCTACTCTTTCTATTTCACTGTAATATTCAAAGGAAAACTCGCAAAATTAATGTTTATCCTTCCTTGACAATGACACACCTAATTATTGTGTCAACAATAATAATACGTGACATATGTCAGGTGCCATTTGTTTCTTACATTATAAGGCATGGACTTTTTAAGTACTAGCCTTTGTCAAGGTTTTCCCCCTAATGAAAGTTGAAATTGTACGTACACTTCTACTTCGG
Organism: Mythimna ferrago; assembly: GCA_910589285.2. NCBI lineage: Eukaryota > Metazoa > Arthropoda > Insecta > Lepidoptera > Noctuidae > Mythimna > Mythimna ferrago. Next base: position 17,593,775 of record OU342673.1, on the reverse strand, counting down.
GCACGTACTACCCGATATAAAATATCCTTTGCTAGGAGGCCGTGGTTCTACATAAATTAAAGATTCTTTTATATGTACCGGTCTTGCTATAGTATATTGTGCCTAGAAGTTAATTTTCACTTCTGCACCCTTTACACACACACTAACAAATCTTTGTCTATTTTTTTCTGTTTAGAAGTTTTTTTACTGTATCGAATAGTGTCGTGTCTTGCGAACTCGCTCATATTATAACATACTAGCTTCTGCCAGCGGCTTCGCCCGCGCGGTAGTATGTTTCTCTGTCCAAACTTTCTTTCTTCATAGGAAACGACCAATTGGAACGGTGCGTTAGATTCTTACATTTTTTGTGCCCAAGTAGGCCTACGTGAAATAAATCAGTTTGAGTTTGAACGAGCTCGTAGCTGTTACTGCAACAGCGGTTTTAGCGTTTTGTATATACTATTAGCGATCCCGGCAGACGTTTTCCTGCCCGAAAGCTAACTTTTCGTTAGACATAGTTTGAGAATCCAATTCCAGCGCCACCTATAGTGCGTTTCACATAAGAGGTTCCTTTGCCAACAATGTTGGCAACACGGATCTATTTATCCGTCTTGCAATATTTTTAGCAATGAAATTACTTAATATTAGGGAGATACAGTATATTTCGTTACTTTTAACAATTGCCTCATATTTTTTTTTAATATTTCTTTTGGAAACTGTAAAAGTTATTTTTGAATAAAGCATACAACGTTGGGCTCCATTTCGATTGTGCTGCAATTCTTTCAAATACCGAAACCGCGACGCCGCAATATCCTCTCCATCCAACAACTTCCTTTTAGACTTGCTTTTTTTTTAAATATAATCCCATTCCCCTCATTTACTACCGTTAAAATCAATTTACTTTCATATTTCGTGCAAAAATTTTGGTAGAGTAGGCAACTCTTCATTTTTTCTGTAGACAGACAGGGGAGCCAACATTACGGCAAAGGAACCTCTTAAGTGAAACGCACAATACCGGGTTCATTCTATTTTCAAACTATTCAAGGACCAACTTAAATGTACACACAAAGTTTCATTCAAACCGATCAAACCGTTTATGAGGAGGTAAACAAACACACGTACAAAAGAATATTTATGTTATACACTATTTGACAGGCCTGCAGAAGCGGAGAAGTTCAAGCTTGAGAAGTTAGCAGAGGCCCGCAGACTACAAACAGTGCTTGAAGCCGAAGCTGAGGCTGAGGCCGTTAAAGTTCGCGGAGAGGCGAGTTTACACTAAAGATATTATTCCCTAGATATAACCAGTATGCTTAAATGGTTTGGTCACGTTTATAGTATGAATGATAGATGAATATTTCAAAGGATGTATAACACAAAGCAGTTGTGAGTGGTAACAATGAGCGTGCGTGTATTACCAGGGATGATACCATGACGTGTTAAAATGTCAGTTGTGCGAGCGAGAAAGAGGATTGGAGCTATACAGCCTTTATAACTCCAACCCTTTAACGACTCAGTTTAGGTCGTCAAAAGGCTCGCATTAAAAGCTCATGGTAGGGCCTCAGGTGCATGAACATAAACAAATAAAAAAATATATATAAGGATCGTAGCAGAACCCTATCTGTGGAATCTGCTTAAACCCCATGGAAGACGGCGTGAGTTTATGAATGTTTGCTATCTCTGACGGTTAGACTACCTTCAAGTACTTCTTCAACCCTTGATTCAGGACAGCTCACCGTTATGTCGTTTGCGGGATTGTACGAATGAGACACCATGGCCCTACAATGCAACACGGGTTTTAGTCAGTAAAAGTGAGGGACTTCTACTGACTAAAATCCGAGGGTTTGTTTGATGATTCCCCAATAAAAAACCCCTGTTATGGTTATGCTGCGCTACTTTTGTTTATAAAACCGCCTAAAGTGTTATTAGGTTTTTCCATCTGGAATATCTTAGTAATAGCCCGCAGTCTGGACTTGTTCACGGTTGGTGGTAATAAGTCCGCTCTCTACTGCCTAGAGCTAAAAAATAATTAGGATACATCTGCCCAGGCCTTCGGGAAATCCAGCCGTGATGTTATGCTATTGAAGCGACACAAACACTATTAGGAGATTGTATGCAAAGATTAGAATTCTCGTTAGTGGAGTGGAACAAATGCGCGAGTTCTATAATGCTACATACTGCACAGAAAGAACTACCTATATGAACACACCTTTTTAACTTTAAAGTATTATATTTTCTATTAATTTTGTTACTGGACTTACCATAACTGATTTGAAGTACCTACTCTAGTGCCTTCGTTAAGGTACGTTAGTCCATATAATAATGTGATGTTTGTACCGCAGGCAGAGGCATTCGCTATCAAGGCCAAGGCGGTAGCTGACGCGGAACAAATGTCCAAAAAGGCAGAAGCATGGAAAGAGTACGGATCCGCTGCGATGGTCGATATGATGCTCGAGACTTTACCTAAAGTAAGTTAACGATGTCGTTGTGACGACGATTTTCATTGCTCTGATATCGATTATTTGTGGTTACATTTATTATATAATTTTGTAAACTGACATTGCTCTGCGGGTTTGTTCTTACTTTATCGTCTTTAGCGACAAGCTGATTGGATTGTCGAAGTCGAAGACAATTCAATCAGCCAGCATCACATCTGCAGAGAACACACAAATGATTCTACGTAATGCTGTCTCACAGGCTTGGCCACTATTTTACAAACTTTTTACCATTAGAAATTATTATATCTACAATCTTATAGTAAAAACTCTTTCAAAGAGGTATGAGGCCAATGAGGTTTTTCTTTTATACTTATACGAGAATATTTTACAAATGTTTGATGTGGTTTAGGTCGCTGCTGAAGTGGCAGCCCCTTTGTCGCAAGCTCGCAAGGTGACGATGGTGTCCTGCGGCGGTGGAGAGGTGGGCGCCGCTAAGCTGACCGGAGAGGTTCTCAACATCGTGCAATGCATCCCAGAACTCGTCAAGGGCATCACAGGAGTTGACATCTCCAAGGTCAGTACACTCCGACATGGGATTTTATAAACGTGGCGAATCAAGTAATGACATGACCATCCACGTTCATTGAGCGCCGTGTACGATCAAACACGCTTTAACACTGTTCATAATCGACCTAGCCGTTATACCTTGCAAGTTTGTATGACACAATTTTATTTCATTTTATTACTTATCTTAGTGTTCTTCACAGGAGAGTTTCTACGAGAACAATTATACTTAATGTGCGCTAGAACACTACTGTTTAGACGAGTCGAGTTTTCTATTTTTGATATTCGCTTTTTGGATGCGAGCAACTCTCCCCGTTGCAAGAACATTTTGTTAACGAAGGAAAGCAAGCTGTAACGCTAGTGTGGTGTTGGTCTTACATAGCTTATGTGACACTAATTAATGTTATTAATCTTATCATATCATGTCTTAGACTACGTCTGTATAATATGTCTACAAAACGGTTTACTTTTAAATATATGGGTTACGTATTAGCTGTAAACGATTAAGACAAATGAGTTCCCGAATCAAATTAATCACAAAAGTGATCGAAATCGTAATAAGCATATTTATTTTTGTAAAAGACTTGAAAATATTCTTAACTTTGCTGATTATTTCCATTTGAATCTTCTCCTTCATTTAAAGACTGGCATAGAGTGCCTACAGTTAACTGAAATCGAAATGTTGTGATTGTGAGTAGTAAGGTAATCAATACAGTATACATCTAGGAACATAACTACTTAATCACAAGCTTCTGCTTCGCGCATTTGTGAAGTTAGTTATTTGGTTATAAATATAAAAAACCGAAATGAAAAAAATCACTGGAAAAGAAAGGAGATACAGTTGGATGTCAAAATATGAGGGAGACGCTAACGTTAACAATATCTTTCCAAGAGTCTCGTAATCTAACGTAGCATGCGAACTCAAGTTGCCAATATGAATTCGAGATTACTTTCAAACATACCGCTTCTACAGTTGTCCACCTCTGCAAAATAGGGATTAACATAAAAATATTGTTGTTTTCCTGTGAACAACTTCGTGATAAGCAAAATGCTAAAATAGTTATCGCAAAACTTTATCGCGCTTGGGTCATTTTTGGAAACGAACTTACGTATCACAATCACCTATGACATTTTCTTGATTAGACTTATCTAGAATAATGTTCAGCACAATTACTGAGAATTGTTTTAATATTAGGCTCGATCTCGAAATAAAGTAATAGACGAACAGGGCAAAATATTTTTATTTAGTTTTTTTTTTATTTAATTCGATAAAACCGTTACGAATATATGTTAAAGTGTAACTGTAGATTATCACGTGTAGAAGTTACAGCATGATAATATAAAAATAACTACAAATGATATATTTCTACGCTCGAATATAGTCTATGCTGGTGATACTAAGGTTCACTCATCAAGGCTACGGGCTTATAATAAGAAACTATTTTCAAACACTAGTAAGATTTGGATGTTAGTTTAGGAATATTTGACGAATTAAGTAGATTTTGAGGCAATAATTTGACTAAATTCAATGAAGTGAGATGTTTAATTATAGCAAATATCATTACTTGGTCTTAATAATGCTTCAATAAACACTAATAACAATTTAGAAATTAAAATTGTCTTGTTTTTGGCATTTTGCAGGCCAGTTTCAAGTTGTATGTTGATTAAAATATGATTTGCGACCGTAACACGTATTTATTTACGGAATTATAATCATTGAAATCAGCAATACATCCCTCTCAGTTCGCCTAACTCTATTGACTTGCTTTTTTTATGCAATAGCCATTCAATATGAAATTTCGCGAGCTATCCCGGCGTTTCATATAATACAAACAATATGTAATCTATACATATATATGAAAGCAGAGAAATATGTATATTTGCGTATTGCGCGTTCGATTGGTTTATTGCCTGTAGTGGAGTTCAAAGGTGTGAGACAAGCGGCGACACTCGTAATACAAATCGGAAAGTATTTCCTTTCTCACCTCTTTCATCTTTTCTGTGGACTACACCAAGAATGACCCCTTAAAAGTATCCCAGAACCTCGCGACAAGACAAGTCTTATCCTGGGGCAGTATTTTGGCCCGAAAGTTAATTAGATCAAGATTATACGCTATATGCACTTGTGACTAAACTCTTTGTTTGATAGTAAGCGTGACGTAATTCACTTATTGAGATTTGCGTTCATGTTTCCTATCACTAGTTACTGTTATCAGTATATTTATCCTCCCAGTATTATTAACAAAAAGATGCTTTATCATTTCTGCGTAATAAGTAGATGCCTAACTGTCAGCTTGTTATTTAACATATTGATAACTAGACCCATGATACCTACATGAAGTGAATATTATGGTCGAATCGTTATTTTTATTTTGCTAGTTGTAGGTTTGCGTTTGATCCCTATCTCACCTGATAGTAAGCAAAAATGTAGCCGACGATGGAGCACGCTTGCCTAGAAGTAACCTATCCACTCTTGACTTAAAGGCCCCAAGGTTATAGCTATCAGAAAATACAGACTACTGCAGGAAATTCCACTCCTTAACTGTATGCGTAATTAGTGTGATTGACTCTCTAACTCTAACTTTGAAATTGAGTAGAACCAAAACGGAGTACTTGTTCTGCGATTTCGGCGGTCTCTCCAATCCAGTGCCCTTAGCTCTCGCCGGAACGCCCATACCGATCTGTTCCAACTTTCGGTACCTCGGGTCACTCGTCCAAGGAGATGGTGAGGTAGACCGAGACGTAACACGTCGGATCAACGCAAGATGGATGAAATGACGACAGGTCACGGGAACAACTTGTGACCCACGGATGCCCCTCAAGTTGAAGGTTAAAATCTACAAGTCCGTGATAAGGCCTGTCATACTGTATGGATCAGAATGTTGGGCTGTGAAAAAGACGGATGAAAAAAGATTGCATGTAGCGGAGATGAGAATGTTAAGATGGATGTGTGGTGTGACGAGAATGGATAAAGTGAGAAATGAGTATATTAGGGGAAGTTTGAAAGTGGCGCCAGTGACTGAAAGGTTGAAAGAAAATCGATAGTCTTGGTATGGTCATGTAAAAATGTGAGATGAAAAGCATGTTGCTAAAAGAGTTATGAATTTACATGTGGATGGATGGACAGGGAGAGGGAGGCCAAAGAAAAGTTGGATGGATTGTGTGAGAAGTGATATGAAAGAAAAGGGAGTTAGTGATAGCGCAACGAGTAACAGGACAGAATGAAAGAAAAAAAACGTGTTGCGCCGACCCCAAATAAAACGGGACAAGGGCAGGAAGAAGAAGACTCTAACATAAAATGGCCTGAATTATATCAAGGCTCTGAAATAATGTAATCTACTAAATAGTATCATGCAGATGGCCTTATCTAAAGTACTTGTATATATATATCTACAGTAATAATACATCTATTGTGATTACCTGTTATCATTTGTTCTAAATTGTTTACATAGCCTTTGTTATTCACAATACTCACACCTCATCTATTTTGTTTACAAATGACTGTTGATTGTTATGGATTAGCCGTAGTCTTGTGACATGATATGATTGACACTTTGCTGGTATCTCTAAATAATTGAATAGATTCCTTATGACCTTTCTGTTTTAATACTAAATTGCGTGTATGATATAGATAGGTATCGAATCTACTTTCATATACATTTACTCGTAGTAAAAAACAAACAGTCGGCCGGGTTTTCCTTTCAAAAGCGAACACATGGCAGTAGGCTTCGACCCTGCTAGGCCCTTACGGTTTGCTAACATCTCCTTGAGGAGCGCGTGGAACGCATCGTGGCGCGTACCGTCGACGACTTGGGCTTGGTCCGGACGGTTATTGGACGGTCGGACGGTGAGCTACCCATTGCTCGCCGTCCGCAAGCCTGAGCCTACGGTGGCCGGAAATCGGGATCCCGGTGGCTTAGGTGTGAGGGCTGCTCCCTAGCGCGCGCACGTGCGGTCAAGTCAAAGTCAAAATATTTTATTTCACATAGGCCTACATGGGCACTTATAAAATGACTGGTCTCTTCCTTTGCTAGAATTACTGCTTTGCAGTAGAAGGCAACCGCCTGCCACTCCTCCTCGCTTCAGACCATGGCCTGTACCAAGGCCCAGCGCGAGAGATCGTTGTCGTCGATTGCCCCCACGAATACACGGCGGTGCCCAAGCGGGGTACACCTTTTTTTTTATTGTTGAAAGGTTCGCGCTTGACCGCTATCTCACCTGATGGAAAGCGACGATGCGGTCGACGATGGAACGCGCTTACCTAGAAGAAACCTATTCACTCTCGACTTAAAGATTCCTGGGTTGTAGCTATCAGGAAACATGACAAGACTCCGGCAAGGAATTCCACTCCCTAGCCGCACGCACAATGTATGTGTTCCCAAAACGTTTTGTGCGTGTAGGTGGGATATCCACCATATACCGGTGGCGCATAGCCGTACGTCTGGTAGTCCGATGATGGAACGGGCTAGGCGGAATAAGGTTATGCAATTCCGACGCACACTCCCCGAAATGCAACCGGTAGAAAACCGGGCCGGAAAGACAGGCTAGCAACTCTGCGTCGATGCTCAAGACTTTCAAGCCTCGACTCGACGAGTGTATCATCGGCAATTATCCTTCTGGCTCGCCTCTCAATTGCCTCAAGTGCATAAAGCTGGTATCGGGCAGATCCGTCCCATAGATGAGAGCAATACTCCATACACGATCGAACTTGCGCTTGATAAAGTTTATACTGTACTGTCTGACCTTTGCGAGGATTCCCAGCTTTTTTGCAGCCAGTTGAGCCTTTGCTTCGATGTAAGGCCCAAAGTTGAGTGTTGATGTCAGCGTAACACCAAGAAGGTCAAGATTGTCGGTTATCGGCACAGTTACACCCCGGAAAGTTGGAGCGGGGCTGAATTGGCTCCTTTTAGCGGAAAAATAGACACGCCTGGGTTTTTGCAGCATTGAACCTGACCAAATTGGCATCGCCCCATTCGGAGACTGCCTGCAAGGACAAGTTCAAGCGCTCAACCATAGCCTCTCGAAGAGACTGGATCTGTGACCCACTAGCTCGCGCGCTGGATATGTAACTCTCAGCAACAGTGTTGTCGTCTGCATACCCAAAGGTACCGGGCTTAAGCAGATCGTTTATGTGCAGCAAGAATAATGTTGCCGAGAGTACTGACCCCTGAGGGACCCCGGCATTAATAGCCATTTGACCGGACGAGCAGCCATCGATAACCACTCGGATGGACCGGTTACTCAGGAAGTCTGCGATCCAAGCACACAATCCAGCGGGTAAACCGAAAGAAGGAAGCTTACTAATAAGGTCTTCGTGCCAAACCCTATCGAAAGCCTTCGAGATATCGAGGGAGACGACAAGCGCTTCCCCGTGCTTCTCGATGGCCTCACTCCAGATATGGATGGCATACGCTAGAAGATCTCCAGTTGACCGATTTCGGCGAAAGCCGTATTGACGGTCACTTAGGATATCATTAGCTTCTAGGTATGCCAGGAGCCTAGTGTTGAGTACACGTTCCATAGTCTTACAGAGAATGGACGTTACTGAGATTTGTCGGTAGTTAGCTGGGTCAGCACGACTCCCTTTCTTGGGCACGGGCTGTACATTAGCTTGCTTCCATGCCATCGGCACTTTCGCAGCCTCAAATGAAAGCCTAAATAGGCGTGTCAGGATCGGAAACAGTTCAGGTGCACACGTTCTCATAACAATTGCTGGTATCCCGTCTGGACCGCTAGCCTTGTTCACGTCAAGGTTACGTAGCATCCTACGGACGTCCTTCTGATGGATGCGAATATCTGACATACTCGTATCGCAACCATCAGGATGAGCAGGGGGCCGCGCGTTACCTGGATCTAGACGCGAAGATTCCGCGAAGAGTGAGGCAAACAAATATGCTTTCTCCTCAGCGGTATGTGCCAGCGACCCGTCGGGTTTCAGCAGTGGCGGTAGTGAGGGGTGGCAGAAGTTCGATTCAACCGACTTAGCCAGGGACCAAAACGCCTTACTACACGCAGGGTATGAAGCTAGTTTGTTCCCGATGCGGCTAATGTGGTCGAACCGAGACCTCTACATCAACTTCTTGCAAGACTTGGCAGCTCTGTTGAAGGCTCTCTTCTTCTGCCTTACGTCATTCGTCTTGTGCATACGAGCGTCGGCCCATGCCTGATATGCTGCGTGCTTGAGCGCGTTAGCGCGGTCACACTCCGCACCAAACCAAGGGCGTGCTCGGCCAGACATGGTTACGTCGGAGAATGGAATATAGTACTCCATCCCCCGCCGCAACACATCCGTCACAGCATCTGCGCACGACGATGGATCTCCCGAAGAAAAGCAAGTATGCTGCCAAGGATAACACGCGAAGAAAGATCGCATGCCATCCCAATCTGCTGACCTATATCGCCCGGTCGTCTCCTGATCGCCACTGTGCGAACGGTAGACACAAGCATAGATAATTTTATCCATGCCTGTGTCCACCAGAGCCCAAAGCGTTGAGAACCTGGAATCTTCAAGGTTGCGAAGACGCCGATAGCAGATGTCGTCCCGGGCGTACAAACACACTCCAGCGCGCGGTTTAAAATTGTGCTCCAGGGTAAACCCTGGGTAAGACAGGTACGACACATCTGACGGTTTTCGTATCTGCGTCTCCGAAAGAAAAAAGAGATGGTTTTTCAGTCTCCAGGTGATGATGGACTGATTCGAGATTGGAGTGCAGCCCTCTAATATTGCAGAGGTGCACTTTAAGTGAGAGGGAGTGCAGCCGCTGTTTGACATATCTCTTTTTATTCCTTGTCATATTGAGAGTAAGGTAGGAGAGGAGAACACACACAGACACCTTTACCGTATGCTCTAGTGTCCTTCGGGCGGTCCACACCGTGGTAACACCCGGGCGTTACTTCCGCACGAATCCGGTGCAGGAACTTCCCGAACTGACCATGCCCTGTGAGAACGTGCGTCATGAGGAAGGTGAGGACGCCGTGAGGTCTTTTCAGCCACTCCTCAAAGAGGGGACTTATCGCCATAATTATGGCGTGCCCAGCACTCGGTTGCGACAGTCGCTGTCGCCATTTCACCAAGAGATCCCACCGAAACTCTGTCCGCTACGCCGTGACTTGTTTTCGCCCCGGCATTGCTTCTCGCGCGCAAATCGTGCAAGCGTGCAAGGACTGTTGACTCCAGATCTCATGGTGGCGTGCGTTCAGGTCGGCCGCCGGTCACTTTCGCAGCGACGGCGCCCACACCGGCGCTCCATAAAGGAACGATGCCTGCGTAGAGCCTCCGGCAAGAGGCGTTGAGACCCCCTAGGTTGGACAGGAGCAGCTTAAGGGTAGCCCTAGTCCGATTCAGTTCGGAAGCCAGACGTCGGAAGTGCTCTCCGAAATTCCACGGGCTGTCGATGACGAATCATAGGTAATTCTTCGACCCGGTGCCGATGTGAACTCCTCCTACCGTTATTTAGGAAACCAGGGGTGGCACGCTCCGAGGGCCTTTAGAACACATAGCCTCCAACTTGTGCAGCGTCACCTCGAGTCCCAACTGCTGTATCCTCTCAACGACTGTGTCGCGTACCGCTAGTCCCCGATGTTCCACAAGGGTGGTCCTAGTATCGATCCCTGCGGAACACCGCATGGCATTTCTCGCTGTTTGCAGTCTTCCTGGTGACCAGGGTAGATAATATACCTGTCCAACAGGTAGGCCTCGATCACACGACAGAGGTAGTCGGGCACCCGGTGATACCGGAGTACCATTCCAGTGCTACTCTAGGTCAGAGAATTAAAGGCGTTGGTGATGTCCAAAGACACCACCAGGACACACCTGCCCTGGGACCCCGTCGTGATCCCCCGTAGTGAGGGCTCGCACTTGCATGATGGCGTCCACCGTAGAGCGCCCTCTGCGAAATCCGAACGTCCGCAAGATCCGGCCCCACCATTGCTAAGGCGATCTGCAGTTAATCTTTCAAAGAGCTTGCCCACCTCGTTGAGCAGCACAATGGGCCGATACGCGGACGGTGCGCCCGAGGGAGCCCCGGTTTCGCGATGAAAACCAGTTTCCCCGTCTTCCAGCGAAGTGGGAACTGGCCCCTCTCCATGCATGGATACAGTGGACTTAACAACACCACTTACTGGTTTTCTCTTTTAAATATTCACCTAGAGATAACCCCAGATATTTATAAAATACTAGCAGCCTGTCCCGGCTTCGCGAGAGCAATAAATATAGCCTATGTTACTCAAGATGAATGTAGCTGTCCAATGGTGAAAGAATTTTTGAAATCGGCATAGTAGTTTTTGAGTTTATTCATTACAAACATACACACAAAAATACAAATTTTCGCTCTTTATAATATTAGTAGATGACGCAATTTACCACTAAGATGAGACGACTCCCATTTGTTTTTATGATTTTGTAGTTATTTTCTATTTGTACAATAAATCCAAATTTTTCTCGACTTATTTTGATAGTAATGTAAACGTACTATTACTGAATTTTCGCTCAACTAGAAAAGACAAGAGGATGGAATATTTTGAAACCCGTTCAGAAGAACCTATTCAATTATTAAGAGTTTGGAGTATAACGCTTTGCTTGACTAACGTGTCGTTATCAATGTGGTGCACGGGCAGGCGGTGCTGGAACCGCCCACGTTACCGACGCCGACCGCCCGCGGAGACTCGGCGAGAAAGCAGCGATAACTGCTGCACTTTTATTAGACATCTACATAATGCTCATGAAGGTGAGGCCATCTTTATTACTGCAGTATCCACCGGTCGAATCTCTGATTCGTGACGCCTTTGGCTTTATGTGTACGTAAAATTGCATGAATATGTTGCATTTCTAATTTTCTTAATTAACACATAATCTAGTTTTAAAGTTCGTTGATTTTCATTTTGTAGCAAACTTTCTTTTGTCATTCATTTATTATTGTTCGTGCGTAACGCATAATACGATTTACAATATTTAGCAACTTATGTAAGTTGTTATCTATAGAATGTTAATCGTAATTCAACTTGTTGTCAGTACATTTAGTATGCTTTATGTTTTCAGTATTACTTATGTTCGTTAAAGATAAAAGACGAGTCTCGTGCGATAATTGAAAAAAAAAAATTAAGTACCTGAATTTCATAGTCTGTGTTTCGTATCGATTGGGTATTAACGTTGATTATGTATCGGACCGTGAAAAAGATACGTACTTACTGTTTTTCAATTTGAAGTATTCAAATAAAAGTATTGAATTGAAAAATGTAAGAATGCCGTTTAGATAAATGTGTAGCCACAAATCGGCCACACTGACACTATTGAATTTTTGTGCCTCATCATGTCTGTCATTTTCCTTGTAATATTTTTGATTAGATGTAGGTACTGTAGCGGTAACGTGAACACTAGTCTAAGATCCGTTTAAGAACGAACTTCACCGGTCTGTTTAATGGATGAAACTTATTTTATAATAAATTTAGTATATTAAATAATATAACGCGGGTGGGTTGCCTAAGAAATTTCTGGCCAGACTATAATTAATTCAAAATTGAAAATTGACTTTTTTTTTTTTTAGAAAAATTATCAACCGTTATTCATACCAGATTTTTTTGCAAACAACACTATATCGTCGTATTCGTAATGAAACAGCGTTTATTTTGATATAGAATTTGTTGTATATCAAAAAAACACAATTGTTTATACCTGGCAACCCATAATTATGCCAGGAAACAAATAGGCAACCCAACATTTTTATGATCTAAAGGCTTCATACTTTCGGTTAGTATTAAATTTATTCGTTAAACAAACCGGTGATTTTTACAAAAAAAAAAAATGTTTGGCCAGGAATTTCTTAGGCAACCCACCCACGTTATATTACTTAATATACTTAATTTATCATAAAATACGTTTCATCCATTAAACAGACCGGTGAAGGTCGTTCTTAAGCGTATCCTCTACTACACTATTTTTTTTACAGAAGACATCAAACACAGTTTTGTTCACCATAATATATCAGAAAATAAATTGTAATTGATTAAAAGAATTTTAAGAAATTAAGTATATTTTCCGATAGTAAAATGCAAAAAGAAAAATCAATAATTAGAAAAAACTCTTTCGCATGACTTGTATCAACAAACGACGATTAATTATGTTTGCAGTAATGTTTCCAATAGCATGGCGAAATTATTAATGGAGTCGATATTTTGTTTTGAGCATTACAATATTTACCTAACTCAATTAATTTTTCAGTTAATTTGTTTCAATTATTGGATTAGAATTTAAGCCTTTTTTAAACTAGTAACTTTACTAATAATTTGATTTTTTACAGGGTGTTCGCGCACTTTAAATGCTGCTTACTACATATACCTACCTACCTGCGTTTATTTTTGTTTAAAATATATCTACGTATTAAAATAAGGTAGATAAGTGATTAATTTTTTTCGACCTAAGTGCCACTTTTGGAACATTGTTCTAAAAAGATACTAAAGCGAAGGGTTTGTACTTTTTCCTATAGAATAGTCACCCATCGCCATTTTGATTTTATTGCGAAGTTGAGGCCTGGAGCCTACTCTAAATATTTTTACTCAAAGGAAACACTTTTTTTTAAATGTAATTAAAACGGTAGTCGGTATCATTTTTGATGAGTCGTTAACCTGCATCAGGTATCGAAATAAATCAAATGCAAATAGAACAATCTGTACTTTTATTACACTATTCTAAAGAGTCAGTATTAAGGATCAAATCTCTCAAAAAGCTTTGTATCTTAAATCGAAGGCGACGTTATAAAGATTTTTGGTTCCCTATAAATCGACAATACGACACTGCAGGACATTTTTGTGTTTGTTTGTGTCCTCAACCCATAGTCACACTTTATAAGTTGTGTATTATAAGAAAAATCAAATTGGCGATAGTGTGACTATTCCACTTCAGTTCTTTGTCTATTATTAAACATTATGTAACTTTCATTATAATTGGTTATAATTTGACTAACAAAATGAAAAAATATGCAGTATAATCACAATGAAACTACCCACCATCCATACAGTGGATCATTGTTTTAATATTTAAAAAATGATTGTCACATGAGTAATAATAATCATTAAATAGACGTTACAAGGCAACGATACTAACCTTCTACCACAAAAAAAATATTGTTACGTCAAACATAAAATGTCACTCATAATATTTTAATGTCTATTTCACTTATGAATTCCCTTCGTCATATTACGCCCTGTCTGTCTATAGAAAAAAGAAAATAAAAAAAAAGAAGTGTTGCCTGCTCTAGCAAAATTGTTGCACGAAATGCGAAACGAAATCGATTTCAACGGTAGTGGCAATACTTTTTGGAGAATTATGAGAGGGAATGGGATTTTATTAAAAAGAAAGCAGGTCTAAAAGGAAGTTGTTAATGGAGAGGTACGAGATTGCGGCGTAAGTAATTTCATTGCTAAAAAAATAGCAACACTGTTTTCCCGTATTGCCAACATTACGGCGAAGGAAATTATTAAGTGAAACGTATAACACAGTTTTGTGGTAGTAAGCTGACTAATATTCACCAACTATGAGTGGAGAAAGGAGCCCATCTTATTAAATCTACAATTTAATTAATAGTTGAGTTTGTTCCTCTCCTTTATCGAAGTCTGATGAATAGTATACTGGGATGACACATTTTTAGCGGTTGGTTGTAACGGTTTTGCTTAATGTTAATAAGGTTTTTTATTTGTTGGCATAACTGTAACATATACTAAAGACGCTCTGGCTGCAATATTGTTATGTTTTTTTAGAATTGTAGGAAATTAATTTATCTGTGTAGCCAACATAAGAATATAGAATTTACTAAAAATTTGGTTGTGAAATTACAGAAACAAGTAGTAATTGTATAAACTAAAATTCTTACATTCAACTGTATGGAGTTAGGTGGTGGTTACGAAAATAGCCGGTAATTTGTGTTGAAATAAAAATAATAAAAACGCATTGTGAATAAAATTGCTTCTCTATAATCTACTTTCCCTTAAGTTCGCCTTAACTGGCTTTTGGGCTAACTAGGTGGAACATCAAGTCCTTGATTTCTATTATTTTATTTAATGCCATTTGCACAGGTCGCATTAGACGTGCATTCTCGTTAAAACCAATGTATTTCTATGCTACCGTTTTAAATGAGCTACAAGAAATGTAAAGACAGTTCAATAAATTCAACTCAAATATTTTATTTAACATAGGCCTCATATATGGCCAATTATACAAGGTGTCGTTTTGAAGCTGCAAAATATTTCAGGAGGTAATTATGTTAGTGATTCTCGACCCGAATCAATAATAAAATAAGTAGGTAATTTTTTTTTTTTATTACTGCGCTTTTTTTCACACACACAAACACGGAACAATAAAGGTCGTTTTCACACACACTAACTCGCAACGATAGTTTCATAAATAATGTATCATCCAATCATCATCCCGCACGCCACACCCTAGCCACGCCCCCGCGGCCATCGATCAATCGATTTAGTTTAGAGTAATTAAAAAATTAAATAACAAGTATTACTGATTATTGACCAGGTATCGTTTTTTTATATGACTATTTATTAGTTTTACTACAACCTCCTGAAATATTGTGCAGTTTTAAAACTGCACCTTGTATAGGGTAACTGGCAATTAGTGTACGATACTTAAACACGTGATTGTGCTCATGATAACAAACAATTTTTATTATGGGAGTAAAGCCGAAATCGCGAAAAAAAATATCAGCTGTTCAGTACATTAGGCATCACATCGTACACTAATTACCAGTCACCATATATAACGTCAGAAACGAGTAGACAGCGTTCGCTAGCACGGTTCCAGTTGTTTGTTTCCTACAGAGAACCGGCAATCGTTTATGAAATTTCAAATCAGCAAAGCAAGTCGTTGACAGCCGTACCTAAACGATACAAAATATTGGATTTGTGTCATATTTTTATGAAATAATAAATAAAAGTGTCTCTCAAAATAGAATAAGCTGTACTCCGCTATGTTAAACTACTCTGTTTTTTCTAGTAAGGCAAAAGTGATCGTACTTTTAAAAGAATAACAATATATGACCAAAACGCCTACATGTTCTCGAGGTAGAAAGTTACAAAATAATGACTGTTATACAAAAATGAAACCTATATTTTTTTAATTAGCTAAACTGTCGTTAGGGTATATGAAAATATTTGGTGTTCAAAAAGTGCAGTTTAGAAATTCTAATAGTTATTATAATTAAAAAGGTTCACAGACATTATTGATGTCCTTTTCTAAAAAGTTTACTGCCTACGTAGGTAGTTTTCCACTTTTTTGTATGGAAGTACCTAAATGTTTAAAATCTCTTTTTTTTTATTTATTTCGGCAAAACTAGTCACTTCTTCAGATCCATAAAGTTAAATTGTTATTGCGTGTACATACTGTTTGATCTATTATTTAGTTTCTACCTTGTAACCTTCTATATATTTAGAGCTATGATAAGATTATAGTTCTTTCGTATGTAACACATTAATAAATTTAAATTGAAACAAATGCTTTCGGTTCTGATAGCTTCAAGTTTTAAATCACTTCGGATGTGATTGTCATTTAGCCAGTTTTGATTCAGCATGAAACTTTGTATAGCCTTGCCGTTGTGGACATGTGTGTAAGTGTGTTTTAAGGCAATGCTGAATCTCTTTTTGTAAGTCTGCATAAGGTTGAAGTGTTTTCCGTTTGATTTTCAATGTTGTACTAACGTCACAAAAATACGGTTTTACGTCTTGTTCAGGTCGCAGTGCTAAATCAATATTTTTTTTACACATTATCTTAATATGTGACTTGTTTACTTACATATATGATATTATAAATGGTTTTAAGTGATTTACGAATTATTTTACCTCAAACGTCTTGGCTTCAGATGCCATACTAGATTATTTTAAGCTTAATTTAATAACAAATTTTATTTAGATATAGGAGGAATGGTAATAAAAAGAAACATTTTTCTTGTAAAAATGCATTTATAAATATCTTTTATATGTAGTTATTGTCAGCACAAATAATTATTTTTGTATGAAAATATTTTGTCACTGCCGATAACAAGTTTCGGATTTTATTCTTAGGTAAAAACTTGTTTCTGCCACAGATTAGAACGTGGTATTGTGATTTTTATTGCACGATTGGATGTCTTCACAACATAGATTCTTAAAAAGGGAGGACGGAGTTCCGCTAAGACTGAAGCAGGCGGTGGTATAAGAATGTGCAATTGAGTAAAAGGGTTTTCATGTGAAACATAATATTCCTATTTTACCCGACTGCCATTAAAGGAAGATAGATAAAGCGTTTTAATACTATGGTTATTTGCGTAATACTAATTAATACACCTATGAAAGACGATTCCTAGTTTCGTTTACTGTAAATTATTATTTTGCCTTAAATATTTTTCAGAGATATTATAATGCCTTCTCTCAGACGGCATTGGTTACGTACTTGTTGGCAGCCGACTTATTCTTTAGCGAAGTTCCCTTCCCTCTTTTTATATCTATGCTTTGCTAACGTTGGTTAGTTCCAATAAAGGACCTAAAAATTGTGCACCGCACTTGACTTGAAATAGTACGCTAAGGTGAATTCACTGCTTTCCTCTATCATGTTGTGCTACTTACTATATTACGCAACTACGGATTTCGAGCATCAGAAAGTTGATGTTGTAAGTATTGGTTCTCGTTTACATAAATAACATCGCTTACATTTACATAAGTGTGCAACCTATAATTTAGCTGGCTAAGCATAAAATTTGTCTGTCCCACCCAATTATTGGAATGAACTTCACCCAAAAAATAATTAATGAATTATAAATGAAAAGCTAATCGTAAAATAACTTGCTTTTAAATTGTGACGTGTTGAACATTTCATTCCAGAAATAGGGTGCGAGCGTGGCACAATTTATTAATTACGTTCTGTGTGGCTCACATTTTTAATATGTATGTATGTGTATTGACGTGGTTTTTATTAATGTGTACTATTCATTAAAAATTGTATACAAAATTGCTTTTTATTTACGAGAGTAACCCGAATAACCAGTCAGCCTCAGCAGTAGTGACCCATATATATTTTCATTCAACTATAAGGAGACAAGACGTGTTCCTTCTCCTTTTTATTGAGTATTTTTATCCCATTGTATTCCAATGTAGTCAATGTGCGCGCAATCGGCTCACAATACTTGTTGACGTTACGTAACGATTTTTCAATGTAGGTGGTCAAGACATCTTCGGGTGCCTTTTTTTTATTAAGGACGCATTTGACCTCCATCTCACTTGATGGAAAGCGTGATGTGGCCGACGATGGAGTACGCTTGCTTAGAAAGAACCTATTCACTCTTGCCTTAAAGACCCTTAGGTTATAATTATAAGGAAACAGAATCTGGCAGGGAATTCCAATCCTTAGCAACGCATAATGAATATGTTCTCAAAACGCCTTGTACGTATGGGTAGGATGTCCACCATGTACCGGTGGCCCAACGCCGTACGTCTTGTGGGCCGATGATGGAACGGACTTGTGTGGAATTTAATTGTGCAATTTCAATGCAAACTTCCCAAAATGTAAACGATAGACAACGGACAGGCTAGCAAGTCGGCGTCGATGCTCAAGACTGGAGTTTTGACTTGACAAGTGCTTCATTGCCGATGATCTTCTTAGCTCGCTTCTCAATCGACTCTAGTTCATCAAGCTGGTATTTAGCAGATCCATCCAAAAGACGAGAGCAGTACTCCTTACACGATCAAACTTGCGCTTGATAGAAATTGAGCAGCTGTTCCGGCGTGAAATACCGTCTCACCTTTGCTGTGGTTCCCAATTTTAGCAGCCAGTTGATCTTTTGCCTCGATGTAGGAGACGAAATTGAAGGTAGACGACAGCGTTACCCCAAGAAGATCAAGGTGGTCGGCAATGGGTTAACGGCATGGTCGCACCCCCGAAAAAGAAAAGAAAAACCCGGAAAGATGGAGCCGGAGAATTGGCTCCGTTTATCAAAAAACATACACCTGGGTTTTAGTAGAATTGAACTTGACCAGATTGACATCGCCCCAATCTAAGACTGCCTCCAAGGACAAGTTTAAGCATTCAACCATAGCCTCTCGGAGAGACTGGATCTGTGACCTACTCAACAACAGTGCTGTCGTCTGCATACTCAAAGAATAGGTACATGACCGCGTAGCAAGAACAGTGTTGCCGAGAGTACTGACTCCTGAGAAACCCCGGCATTAATATCCATTTGACCCGACGAGCAGCCAAAAGAAGTACCTAGAGAAGAAAAGAACGCTGCTCATAACGGTTAAATTTTTGTGGTTTAAGAACAGGCTCTAGAGTCTAGAAAATGTCGAAAATGTATGAGATTGAAATGCGCTACCGAAACGTCACGGTCAATCACGTGTCATTTCGACAATCGCTATCGCTGATAACGTGACATTTTTGTGGTAGATCCTCAGGAGAATTACTCGTATATAGGTGGCAATAATTTCTAGACGTAAAGAGGTAGACACGTAGAGTTGTGCCGTTGCCGGCAATATGGAAATATTGCGAGCAATATTGCCACTAATATTCATACTTCAGGCAATATTCCCACTTCGCGGCAATATTGCCAGCAACGGCACGTCACTAGTAGACAGGTTTTGTTACCACAGTCGTAGGGCCCACATATTCGCAAGAGCTTATTCACATTCGCTTGTAGATATCTATATGAACATTACAGTTATATTGTTATCATAAGAATATGGTCCATACTACTAAGAAACACTCGCTTAGCAAAAGAAATAGAAAATGGTAAATTCTCGCCTTTAAGGCCAAACCACACGATGCGGTGCTAAGCCGCACCACAAATATTTCGACGAATCGGCGGGCACACGAGTGACGCCGCGTCGCCCCACTCGTACGGCCCGCAGATTCGTCGAAATATTTGCGGTGCGGTGCCGCACCGCATCGTGTGGTTTGGCTCTCTCTCAGTAGGTAGTCGACTCCACTGTTATACCCAACGAAAAGGTTAAAAAAAAACATCTAGTACGATTTTGTTGAACAATTTATTGTCAAATTGAAAGCAATCGGAATGAAAAATGTATAAAGCAACTAACGTCCAGGTTTTCTTAACTGTAAGTCAGTGGTGGCCAAAGTTAATTTAGGTAGTACAATAAACCAGTACTTAAAATAAAAAAAGACATGTTTTCTATTATAATGACAAATGAATGGCCGTAGTGTTACTTGGCATACACGTTAAATTTTAAGCTAAGGCAATCATTTGGTCAAATATATTATATCCTCTTGAATATTATCTACAAATCGCTCTAGATACTCCATTTATTATAACAATAGAAAAATATCGTTACCTGCGACTTAGTCGTTGTTTAGCGATAAATACAAACCAACGTATTATAATATTATTTACTATTTACATATAAAGGACAGTGAACCAAAAAGCCAGTCAGTAATTGCCATTTTGATTTTTCTTCAAAGTTACGGCGATAATGATACTGCCATGTATGGGTAGAGAACTCGAACAGACAAAAATGGTTTTAGGTAGGTATTGTAAAATGCCACGTTGCCGAGAATTTGGGATAAAAGTTCAAGCACCACAAACGGCACCAAACGCCAGAACATGATTTTGAAGTCTTTTCTAGGTACCCATATGTAAACGTTTCAGTGTGTACCACAACTTAGCAGACAAATCAGTGACAGCGACGTGACAGCTTCCATGAAAAGTTCAAAAGCCTTTGAACACAATGCAGTCATTTCAATATTAAAATGAAATTTTTAGGTTACTTTTTTATAATGCTAAAACAAATAGAGTATCTATACATAATTGTCATGTCATTAAATATATGTACCTAAAAATAATTATTTTTACACATATTATAATAACGCCTGTAATCTTGGAACGATTAGGCAGCGGTTTTGGGTAAATTATTAATTACATCTCAACAATCACCAAATTATCATTTCAATAAAATTAACAAAGTAGGGCGGGGCTAACAGTTGAATTTAGTCAATTAGAATTTAAATCAAATAATACACAATGGGCACTCAATGATCGTTGTTACTGTTTACCATCAGCTTCTACATCGAGTAGTAGGTATAATCAACTTAAATACACAAATTCATCTTAGATACGATTTTTGCATTGTAGCTCATGATATTGTAGGTAGTTGATCAAACTGTTTGCAACAAACGAGTAGATATGTAAGTTTGTTTTTATAGAATACTTAACAATAATTATTAAAATCATTAAAACAACTCCCATAAGTTCAAAAGGTCTAAAATATATGACTATTTAATAAAGACAACGTAGTCCAAAGAAAACCCCCATCAATATTCGCAAAAAAAATATACCTAATGATTTTTTTAATGTGTACCTAAATGGTTAGATTGGCTACGGTTTCCTGAGATTCACCGTCTGGCAAGGAATTTGAGGAGCACAGCAGTACAGGTTTACTCAAATCAGTATTTTGAAGGCTAATAAATACCGCGCGGGTCGAAATTTTATAAAAGATCAAGAATGAATTTGAATCACGAAGAAAAATCTGCTGTACTGAATAAAAAATGTACTAAACAGCTAGGTAGTTTTTATTCCGGATTTCGGTGTTGGTTACATAGTACCTAAAGTTGTTCATATTCACGACTACTTAAATTGCTAATGAAGCATTAGCAATCTAAGCAAGATTGATAATGAATCAAAAGTCACCCTGTATTATGAGATCGTGAATTCGTTATTTTTTTTAGTAGTAAAATAACGTGAATTAGACGAATTCACGAGGAAAATTAACATCCGGGCGATCCTGTTAATATGCCGACATTTAACTGCTAATTTAATCTCTAATTTTCAGATGTCAGTTTAGATGGAATAAAACAAAACAACTTTAGACACGGGGACAGAAAACTAAAAACATAATTTCAATTCTCTATTCCGACGATATGGCGAGAGTACAGATATAAGACAAAATCAGTATGTATTAAATCAGTTGGTTTAATTCAAGTGAGATCAATTCATATCTCCAGAGCATTTGATATTGTTGACGAAAACAAAGTATTATTTCAAACATAAATGAGATTTATAAACTGTAAAGACAAGTAATCTAAAATGCAATTAACATTATTTCTAGCTTAGAACTAGCGTCATGTTTAGGTACAGAAGGACTCGAGTATAAAAATTATATTGAAGCGATGGTTTCTCGAAACGTCAACTTATCAGGCTGACATGTACCTGCAATCAAAATAAAAAGGTTTAGTGTTTTCTACTGCCATTCCTTTCGTACTATAGGAAATCGCAAAGATAGGTATTGTGAAGACCTGGCGAGTGATGAGGAGATACTTAGACAAATTCAAGAAGCTACGTCATTTTATATACATGCAATCCCAGACATCCCAGGGCATGAATTTGACATCACAATGATATGCGTAAGCACGTCCCCCTCCCCTATGAAGTTTACAGACAAGCACATATTATTACAGCGTAGCCCCGTCCCCCATAATGTGCGTTGATTCAATACTAAAGTGATTTAGTAAAAGTTTTGTGAAGCGATAAGGCAAGGCTGCCGGATTATGAAATTAATTTCCATGTTTATGTAAAGACACAGAGATTAATTTTTCTTTAAATCCAACGCTTAATTCGACAATTATTATTTAGATTATTATTATTTTTTTAGGGAGTAAAAAATTTAATATAGTGAAAAAATTACAGTAAAATAAGGATATCTTGAAATGTAAATTTAACACTGACTATCGCCAACCCACCAACGATATCGTAAGGATACCTCGTAACCTACTGGAGCACTAACTTTGAATTTTGAATATACCTACAATTTATCTTGCAGGGTACTATTTTACAAGCTTTTATTTAGTTAAAATAGTACCCTGCAAGATCTCTTGATATCTTGCAAATTAAATTTGATCCACTTCCCGATTACCGGTTGATCTGAATTTTTGCATGCACGTGTAAATCAGATGGCAATGCAAAAGTATTATGACATGGTGCTGATCTGATAATTGAACCGGAAGGTGGCCATAGGAACTCAGTTATTAAACGACACAACTCTATCGAATTTGAACGCGTTTGATACGTCTTGACGAATACTTTGGTGCTAGATGATAACCAGGGTCTGATGGAGCCGAAAGATGGCTATAGGAACTGAGTAATAAGCGCAATAAGATAACCCTATCGTGTTTGAACTTTTTGGAATGGTCTTCATGAGTATTTAAGCATAATGATTTTAGCTAGTTAATTATATAAGTAGATGTCGACCGCGCTATAAAAGCTTGCTATGATAAAAAAAAAAAAACATTGAAAACATGTTTTTAGTTAAGTATGAGGAAGGTGATAAGTTCCCTAAACATGGAATCTACATCCAATATCGTGGTGGTGCTGACTGTGTACGCCAAAGTAATCATCGTTGATTTTTCAGTAATTACAAATGTATCAGCGATATTTTTTTTTCAAATGAATCACATAAAGGGATTGTTTACCTACTTGAATAATTAGAATAGCTGTAGTATGCCCCGTATTTAATAGTTCAAAGGTGGTTCTAGGGAGGGGGTTGTGACTACCGCCGCCGTATGTTGATGATGATGAGTAAGTACTAATTATTTACCAACTTTGAATGATGACTGATTTGTAATGGTGGTCCTGCGATCGTCACGGACACATACTATTCAACTGAATACAAGAGTGAATTCGCCTAGTAGGTGGTATATTTATGTTTCTTTTAGGTACACAAATCTCAATATAAAAATAAGCTCAATGAAGGATATTATTCCAATACGAGAAAAGTGAGCGCTAAGCGAATTGAGTAGGTTGGTACGTTGGTAGGTACTCATGGAAACTCAAACCTTTGAAGCATAGCGCAACGCGGTGCGTTCCGCAAAAATCAGTGTCACTCATCATCAAATTGACACAATTGTTTTAATAAACTGCTTTTCAGCATTGTTAAGACTCTCAAATT
Source organism: Mythimna ferrago (assembly GCA_910589285.2). Taxonomy (NCBI): domain Eukaryota; kingdom Metazoa; phylum Arthropoda; class Insecta; order Lepidoptera; family Noctuidae; genus Mythimna; species Mythimna ferrago. The sequence continues at coordinate 17,569,878 of OU342673.1, read as the reverse complement.
TATAAGATTTTTCCAATTTTAATTATTTCAACATTTTGCTCAATAATAATGATACTATGTATCTGTTGTAGCTACCAATTTAGATATTAATTGGTTTGTGACAAATGTGACAATAGTCAAAAATGACCTCATCTGTCCTATCAAGTCACGTCAATTTTTTAAGTAACATGCAAATATCGTATCTTTTGTGAATTGAATCAATAATTTCGTACACCACATTTAGAATTTTGGAACCTATGTTTAAAAAAATAGATGCAGCCGCCTGTAGCTGCCGTTGGACGGCTTAGTTACGAAACGATATCGATAGGTCTTCAGCTGTAATCTATGAATACACCAGCATATCCATAGCCTTAGGGGAAACCTCGATGATAAACAATGCAACAAGAGTGCGAGCTGTAATTACGTTCATTGATCGGTAGGTATTTTTCCTTTTTATTAGGCACACGATTACAAATGCGAGCCCGACTTAGAACCGGGCCACACGATGCGTTGCGTCGCCGCACCGCATATGTTTCGACGAATGGGCGGGCACGGGCGACGCCGTGCCGAATCACTCGTACGGCCTGCCGATTCGTCGAAATATTTGCGGTGCGGCACCGCAACGCATCGTGTCGCCCGGCTCTTAACTAATCGAAAATGTGTGCCCTTTTTCTTGAAAGATTATATCAGACATCAATCTGCATGATCCTCATATGGTCTGACCATGATATGTCTGGATCATAAAAACAGTGTGTCTTCAACATTGTCTTGGTATTACTTCTCAGAGAATTTAGTCGGAGAGAATTCATCGACCTTATCTACCTACTTTTCAAATTCTACGTGTCACACAGCTAGTTCAAGCCAATTTACGAAAGTAAGTACCTATGCAAATATCCAAATGGCAAATAAATGAAGAAAATAACACTAGGTGCATCCATCAGCTCTATCTATAAACATTTCCTGTCGCGACACAAATTCGCTATTTCCTTATTGACGCTTCAATACTTTGAGGCACACTGCGCAGTCTAAATACCTACCTATGTGCATATATGCATCACAAGATGCATGAAAATGTTGCGTCAATTTCAATTAAAAACAAGACCTATGAATAAGCAGATACGTAGCAATGAATTCCCGTAGGGTTATTTTATGAAGTCATTGTGGTTAATTTGTCAGGCTTTTGAAGCCGCTGTACTTAACGTCATATTCATAACAAGCTATATTCGGTTAAGAGTGAAGAAATAGGCACTAACTCTGTTTATTAAACGTGTTAAATATTAAGATCACTATTTAAAATAAGCACACGCTTCATTAATTGCGTTTCATAATATTTCACGCTATTAATAGCATTTAATAACCTATCTAGAATAATTGTGCGACACAATTTTTATAACATTAATAATAATATGTGTATAGAATTACTTATTCAATATAATATAGGTAAACAAAATTGCCTTCTAAGAATCTAAATAATAAATGATATTTATTTTGCAAACAGTTTTTTAATAAAAACACTTTACACGTCATTTTTTTTTATAATTTAAACTAGTCGAAGCCGGTGTTTCCTAGCTGATTACCCTGAGAAGAAACACCGAAACAAACTCAGGGGTCAAGTCAATACAGCAAACATGTAATAGCCAAATCATATGAGAACCATGCAGATGGCTATTTAAAATTTTCATGTTTCCTCATTAATTTTATGATAGAAAGAGTAGTAGAACTAGTTTATTTTTATTGTAAATCTAAAGTTTTGGTTTTTCTCACAACACTTAAGTCTGGTGTTTCTAATATATTTAATTTCGCTTATGAGATTATTTGGGATTGATTAACAGTAATGGAGAAAAGTGAGCGTCGTAACTGCATAAAGCACCCAGATAGATTTTGTTACGTTTGTGTGAAATATACTACTCGTACTTAATTTGAAGAAAGAGTTCCAACTGACAAATTGAAACAAGTGTATTTACGTTATTTGGTCATTCAAAGGTGCAGAGTAAACTATAGACCCTGAAACTTTTTGCATTTTGCGCTACGTTGTATTGAATCACTGGTTTCATGGAAAACCTGATGAAAAATGAACACCACGAACGATTTTATTCCAGTTTTGAATTTGTCTGTTAGAAAAGCTAAAAAGTTGGGATCTAGATTAAAACAATGGCACCTATTACCCTTTAACACGAATGAATGTGTGCAGAGGATAAGAAATATGCACCTATCCATTTTTTTTTTAATTCCGAGTTCTTTTGCTGCTTGCACAGATGTATAGTATACTATTTTTGGATTGAACTATTTATCATAACTTACTAAAATTTATCATAACTTCGAGTTCGAAATCGACCGGGTTCACGAATATCGGCCGTGTTACAAATAAATACTGAATATATTCGTGTTCAACCCAAATTGTCAGTTATTAGCTGTCTATAGATATTTATAAAAAAAAATTGACACGAAATGATTATTATTAGACAGATAATGTTTATAATAGCAATTGTCTTATTTCGGTAATTACCTAATATTTTACACAAGGGAAAGCATTAAAATTAATCATATTATTATTATAAGTAACACCTGTATTGCAGCAAGTTTATGTGGTCGATAGTGGCTCTAATTAGAAGGACTTGCTGTACGATTACTACAATAGGTACACAATTAAGTTACAATTTTGTTATGAAACCGTGCGAGAACAGTAGGTCTTTAATTGTTAATTTACTATTATCTAACCGACAAACATTTTATTAAAGATTTAATTATTAGTAGGTAAGTATCTAAGTTTATTACTTCGGGGTTACACAAGGTGAATGACGTCGAAAATGTGTGTCTACCGTATACCGTTAATGAAACATGTAACAAGTTGGCCAACGCCATACAAATACATCCACCATCATTTTAAACATGTTATCCACCACCACAAAATGTAATTAAGTAGTAGATAACCTACTGACCTTAACCGAGAGTCCATTTTCCACTCAGTTGCGATGAAACGTACTGTATAGATTGATGTCAAAATATTTTTCATCAGTACATTATAGATACACTTTTTAGGAAAAACTGTAATTAAAAAGAATTAAAAATTCATTATTTTCTATTGCGTAAAATGGTGTTGTTAAAGGAATTCAGATTATCATTAATGGGAGACTAGGAAACGGCGCAGCGTCGAGATACAGACGGCGCGGCGGCGTTCTGACCAAATAGAGATAGCATTGCCATGCCTGCTTTCAGTACCCATCACGACGATTTCAATGAACTCCAATAGGCAGGGTATACTATAGAAAAATAACAATGTTTTCGCCGATAATTCGAAGCAAAAACCGAAAAACAAACTAATATAATATATTGCATGTCAATAACATTAAACAAATGTATTTCTCTAAAGTTTAGACCGGTTAAATTGTAAGATTTATATTTATGTTCTCATTAAAATTATTTATTTAAAGGGAATAGTTTTCTTTAATTATATTATTTATTATGAGATGCACTGAGATGAACTGACATAATAATATATATAATGAAAATAAGCATAATGGTTTCTAGAATCCTAGTACGTCTCCGTATCTTTTTAGATTCAGGTTTTTTTGTGACTGAAAAAATAAAAAACACTGTACACTTAGACAAAATGTAGGTACATTGTATTTTTAAAATAAATACTTTTTTTTTACAAAAACTGACTCCGAACACCGCCTAATATACTACTATGGAGTGAATTTCAATATCGGAAGAACGTTGAACCAAAATGGCCTAATCAATAACTACCCAACGCCGTTTCCATTTTTTAACCGACTACTAAAAAAAGGAGGAGGTTCTCAATTCGGATTTTTGTATTTTTTTTTTATGTATGTTCGCGCATAACTTCGTCGCTTGCCAACCGATTTAAAAAATATTTTTTTGTTGGAAAGGGTATACTTCCCAAATGGTCCCATAGTCACCAAGTCGGGATCTGATGATGGAATCTTGGCGAAATCGAGGCAACTCCTCAAATATTATAGGCAATTATATAGTCCTTTTGGTATTTTCATCAAGGACTTAAGCATTTGCAGTCAAAAAGTAGCATTTGATGTGGTGGAACTGGTGAAGAAGATCAGAAATGGCCAACGGAACTTCATACCCAAACAGATATCACAATGAACATAGTTATGCGACTATGACAATACAAATAAATGAATGGTTTTGAATAGTTATGTTAAATATGGTATCATCGAAGTGACTTGATGATGATGATGATGGAGCCGGAAGATAGGCACCGGAACTCCGTAATTAATCAATGTATCCTAGCCGTATTTAGGCTTATTAGAATTGTCATGAGATGCACTTTGGCTATAAGGAACTATCGAACTGATCTGATGATGATGATGATGGAGCCGGAAGATAGGCACCGGAACTCCATAATTAATCAATGTATTCTACCTGTGTTTGGGCTTATTAGAATTGTCATGAGATGCACTTTGGCTTTAAGGTACTATCGAACTGATGTGATGATGGAGCCGGAAGGTGGAAGGTAGACACGGGAACTTCCTAATAAAATAATGTATTCTAGCAGGGTTCGGGTTAATTGGAATTGTCATTGTGAAGTCGGTTATATTTATTTATAAAAAGTTTCTTATTTCTTTCGCAAAGTTACGGCGACCTACTGCCATGCAAAATCACACACGCTTTCTAGTTACTTCAAAATTTTATTTATCACGCAAAACGATCATTGTACTAGTAAGTACATTGTAACGTTCTGCTTTGAGATGTCAAAAGTAGTGCTGTCTTTTAAAACGATATATTTGGTTCTTTTTTTCAGGAGTTATTTTATATTATCGAAAAATTTAACAAAAAAACGTCAATCAAACTATTGTACAATGCTTTCAAAACATGATATGATCTTGTCGATGCTGTAGTTATTATCTTTGTTATCAGCGAAATATCAAAACAATATTTGCTGCACATTTACTTATAGTCAGTCGATTTAAATAGCCTAAACTGCAAAGATAATTTTTGTAAAAAAATTTTTTTGAAACTCTGGAAATCCAGAACTATGTAAGTAAGTATAATAGAGAACACCATGAAAAAATATTTTATTAAAATTGGCCCAACTGGGTAAAAATCAAATCGTGATACAAATAAAAAACTTTATACAAAAAAAAAAAATAACCGACTTCAATGTTAAAAAACACTGAAAAGTATAAAATAACTTTAATTTCGGAAGTCGGTGTTTCTATATATAATAGTTTTGTCTCTTCGTTATTTAACACCGACTTCCGAAATTAAATTTTACACTTTTTACACGGATAGATTACATTAATTTATTTTTTTTCCTTCTGGGTTCATCATCAGATCAGTTGAATACATCCCCCCCCCCTTCTGACAGTCAGTCATCGACTACACGTATAAACAATGCAACTTTACTAATAACCACAGTTCTGCGATTCTATGGGGAGTTCTGTTCCATATCTTCGAGGTTCATGATCAGATCATAACAATATTTCTATGGACCAACTTGGAAGCATAACCTTGCAATCAAAAAAAGAATTTTAGTAATCGGTCCACAATTGACCGAGATATCGGTGAAAATACATTAAAAAAAAACCATACATTCAGCCGAACATAGAACCTCCTCCTTTTCGAAATCGGTTATTACGAGATTACGTCATGGATGGAAATATTTGATAGTTACATAAAATAATAAAGCTTGTTTCTAAAAGGCTCTGGCAAAAACCAAAATCTTGAATAGTCACTATGAATTTTTTTACGAAAAAGTAAATCGCTTTTATGTCGACTTCACGGTACCTATAAAATACTCCGTGACTGCAACCGGCTCTTAACGCTTAAGGGCATTTATTAAAGAGAAGAAATAACATTCAAAGCTAAATGTTCCGACGACAGATGGCACGACCCAGTGCGCTATTCTTTGTGCAATTATCTGTTAGATGCTACTTTATTTCTAGGATTTTTTTAGATTTTAGATGAGCTCAAATAAGGATATCGAAAGATTGCTCACGATTGGACTAAAAAGAATTATATTTTCGCAAAATGAAATAATTCAAGATTTTAACTGTGTGACCACCCTAAGGTGGATTCATGGAAATTGATGTCAGAGCTACACAATAGTTCGTTAACACTTAACCTTTTGAATGTCTTAAGTTACACAGTTCGACATAAGCAATTGTCTTTCTATTGTGTCTCTAATTACGGCATTCGATGAGTTAATATAAATTCCAATATGAAACTGCGAGAATCTCCTACAGTAACCATTGTGTAACTCTAGGTAGACTTTGTAGTTTTGATAATTATGTAACAATTTTGAATCATTTAATTTACAGTTGAATAATATATATGAAATGTAAATTATAATGTAATCTAGTCATTTCCGAGAAATTTGAAAACTTCTTTTCTTATAGTTTTCAGAAATTTAATTAACCATTTCTACTACTTAATATTATTAGTTTTACGTATTACTATAGGCACTTTTTGTTACTGCATATTAATATTAATTCAAATAAATAATCAGCAAGTTTATAGAATTTGGTTATTGTTTTATGTATAAAAAACTTATATATTTTATTACATATATTTTTAAATATTATTATTAGAATTTTTACCATAAAATTTATAAAATAAATTTATTTCAGCAATTACTGTGTTGAAATTAATAAACATAATTTAGTAAAAATATAGAACCTAACACTCTGCAGAAGGTCAATTCCCGTAATTAAAAACGTTCATATCGCAATCTTGTCTCGGTGTTTATAATTTCAAAAACATAGCTATAAAAAAATCAGCAATAAGGGTTTGAAAAATAAACTGGTCTACTCAACCATCGCCATTTTAATATTAAATTTGTGGCATACAATGATTCTGCCGTATCGGTAGAGAGGACACTTAAATATACAAAAAATATTCAGAGATATTTGTCACAAAGAGCGGTTTTTCAGCAATATTTGGCATTCATCGTTGTGAATTTTACGTCCAATTTTCTCGTTCTCGTGGCACTTCGAGAGTTGTAGGCAAGGAGATTTTTATTAGTTTAATTGTCCTTAATTCATATTATTCTACATTTATCTGTTTAAATAAGCGCCAAAACTTAGAATATTAAAAATAACTATAACAAGTATTTTTCATAAGACTGAGACTATGATAGGAATGCGCCGTTCTTAAAAATACGAGATTTGTCTCCCTCAATACATCATAAAATTTATTAAAACGAATTAAAAAAGAAAACTGTTTTTGCCTAAATTATGACCACCTAAGCATCTGTAAACGAAATAATTTGTGACATAAATATTAATTTAATGAGATTTGACTACTTCTAAAATAATTAATAGAAATTAGCTCTTTTTCTCGGCTTTGCACCCGGGACGTGATACACAGCAACCAAAATGAAAAGATAATATTGTTCTCAGAAATAGAGTAGCTTACATCAAAACCCAGAACAGCACTTACTTCTTGGTAATATTATACTCTTAAAACAAACAATTTTAACCTCTGAAAATCTTTTTTAAGTAATTAACTACTTTAATAACATTATAATAATAATTCTGATTAACCTCAGCTTTGAGCCTAACCGGAAAGCAGCTGACCTACATAATATAGTTACTGGGTATCACAATAGTATTGTATTGTGACAATACCCCATGGTGAGGCGCCAAATCTTCATTAATGGCTTTTGTGGAAAAGATACCGCAAAACCAGTATAACGTGGTTAATGTTATAGGTCCGTTAGACTTTATAGCTACTCGTAAGGCTACCAAAGATCTACGTATCAAAGTATGGCAGCCGTGTCAGGCAGCCTACCAAATTCAAATATTCTTACGTAAGTGTTATATAATTCTGTGTGTGAGTTTGTATCTGTCTGTGAAATCATAGCTCCTTAACAGATTCTATTCAGAATTATTATACGACAGTTTTAATTACATATGCAGTAAGTAAAACAATAGCCCCTAATTTATTTGCTTCCTTAGCTTGCGTACACGTCACGAACAATACCTGCAATTATCATGAGCACTGCCGACAACCAGGCTACTGTTTCCGTTGATATTAGTTTTATCTACTTATAATAAGTTTAAATATGTCACAGGGATAAACGGAAAAAATATATGTTTTTATTTTGTAAAAGTCTCAAATTTTGGCCAATAAGGTTTTCGTATTTTTTTTTCCAATAATTTGCTCATTTTAAAATAATAACAACGACGACAATGAATATGAGTGTTGATTGGCTAATAAATATGAACATTATAAACCTACTGATTGATAACGTTGTTAAACAATCATGTTTTAAATAACTTATTTTATGTATTGGCCTATGGGAAAAATCTGTAATTTTATGTATATTCACATAAACGTACATACCTACGTATGTATTTATATTGCTCACCACTTCGTTTGAATGTCTAACCGACATAGTCGAAGTCAGATAAAAAGTACTCTTCACATTTTTAATATAATTATTTGTTTTTAATAATCTGTATTATTCTGTTAGCTTTGGTCTATTTAAAAAAAATCTACGTTTTAATTGAAAACTTAGTATTTCTGGACAGGTCTTCACCACCTTTTTCTACCTACCTACATAAATCAGTAGTCTTTTTCCCCTAGGAAATAATGAACCACGAATTAAGATGTTATAAGTGGCACATGTAGGATTATTCGTATGTGACTTTTTCTAAATTTGTATAAATACAATATAGTTTCTTTCGCGTCATATCTTACTAATTAACCCCGAAAAAGATGTTATGGATTTTACTCTTACATTAAACAAATAGTATAAAGTTTACAATTTTCCTAAACAATTAAGTCTTTTGCAAAAGAGAAAAACAAAGATTTTTCCAAAATTATCCTGCAAAACATTGGACTAATAACCATAAAATTTATAATATTTTAATAGGAAACTACTTCTAAAACTTTTTTACTAGCATCATTCAGCCTATTACTACCAGCTAATTAGACAATTTCATTGTTATTTCTATGCTATAATTTACAGATAATATACATTTCTATACCTTAATATAATGGAATCGTGTTTAAATATGCTATTACACCTAATTACCTACATCATTAAACGTATTTAGGTATTGATATTAGAAAACGCAAGTTACAACGCAATTTCTTCAATTACGTTTTTGGCTAAGCGTAGATTTGAAAAAAAAAAAAAATTAAAACCGAAAAACGAGCGAAGTTACTTACGTCGAATTATAAGTATTTTTCTTTTTATATCGCAACTTCGACCTTCACTGTTGGAATAGTTATCTGGTGATTACGCTGTTCAAAACAGAGTGAGTGAGTATCTGTTGTATTTTACAAAATTTTAAAAGAATAAGTCGACTGTCTATCACTTTAAATCTGATATTATAGCTTACGCATGAAACATTGTCAATGTTATTTATTAGATTTTTAAATAATTTTGCCAGTTTCCTTGCAATAATTGTAGCACAATATAGAAAAACCTACATCTTTTTGTAAATATATTCTCTATTTTATCTAAACAACAAAATAACCAGAGAGCCGTATGATTTTGTTACGAATATCAATGCCCTGCCGCTTGAACAATAAATAAATCAAAATTGAAAAATAAACAAGGTATATACGCAACTCGAAAGGGTGGTAAATTGGAATAACAATTATTGGAGACTTCCGAATTGAGTACCTTCCTTTCTAACCCTAAAAACTATTGCCTGAATCACTCTCAAGCAACGCAACTACAACTGTGTTTACATCGCGGTGCTTAGGTACTATCGTATATGTATTAAAAAACAATAATGGTAACTATATAATGAAATTAGTAAAAAAATAATACTTCTGACGCTTATAGCTTCGGAGAAGCGCTCTCTCCTTAAGAGGAATGTCTTAACCAAGTATCAGTAAATTCAAAATACCTTTTAAAATCAAGAGTCAAAGCTATTGCCTGCTTGGTGGAACTAGGTCGGCTGGCGTAAAATAAGATAAGCTAAGCTAGAGTTTGACACAATTGTCAAAATTAATTATTTAAGCTCAGATAGAGGAATCGAATGAAACTAAGAGCTTGAGCTGTTATTTGGCAAAAAGGCGTGAAGTTTACGCATAAAAACTGCATGTTTGATTTTTTTTTTGTGTCAATGTTTTTTACTTGTATCTCATGCACGTAAATAACCCGCAGGACTTATCACAAGAGCCGTCAACCCATAATGTATTTTTAACTACTCGTATATACCATAATTAACTAAATTTAAAGAATCTTGATGTCTTTTTATTTAAAATAAATCGTCGGTTTAGGTTAATACCTAATTGTAAACATTTTTAGATACTTAAAATTTTTAGACAATTTTTTAGATAAAAGACTTGTTAAGATTGTTTACATTTAGTTAACTACCTAAACAAATGGAGTATAGATCGTACTAAATGCAATCCTAACATATTTTTAAAGTAATAGAATTGCAAAAAGAAAAAAATATATTGTAATGGAAGCACAGTTAGGAAGACTATTATTGCGTCGGTTTAAAAATAAAGTTTTGTCATGTACCTCTATTTGCTGCACAGACGAAAATAACACTTTTTAGGTTACGGATTTTTTCCTCAACAGAAATGACCAGATCATATAAAACTACTTTACACCTACATTTATATACATGTATACATTTTCGAAAATCGTTCTTTTAGTATTTATTCATCTAAGTATATTACAAGGAATCCTTGTGCGAATGTAATGTTTCTGAACTTTTGTTAAAACTGATGCAGATTCGATCAATCTCTAAGGATTAAAATTTAAGTAATTACAATAATTTGCCATAATTTTAACATTGGAAATACTTTTTAAATTGTGATTAAAAGAAATGCAATTTAAAACAAAGACGAAACTAAAGTCAAAAATATTGAAAAGGCTTATCTCAACCAGCGGTGCTATTCTCTAAGAAAACAGCCTCGAGCGCAGCACTGGCAGCGACGAGTCGAAAGCGCATTACATTGAATTAACAATCCAACGCATAAATACATTGGATTGCTAATCCAATGTAAATATTTGGATTTCGTCGCTGCGGCCAGTGCTGCGCTCAAGGCTGTTTTCTTAGAGAATAGCACGCCTGAAGGTAATTTATATGTATCATGATAACGTCCATAACCTAGGTATATTTACGTCGTAGCCAGATCGTAGAATTAGCAATTTTACAAAATAGCCATTTATTTCATATTTAAAATTACATAAAACTAACCATATCACAACCATCATACTTTGCATTCAGAATGACGGACCAATTCATGACATGGCCAACTTAACGATCAAGCTACGGCATCTATACGACAACGAATTTAAAGAAAATGTTAATTAGAATAAGTATTTCACATCTGTTAATTAGAATAAGTGCAAAAGAAAATCGTGGATCACCTTTGTTAATGTAGTCAAAAATTGTTGAAGCGTTCTGTGTTAAACAGTGTCAAGAGCCAGAACTCAGGTACAAAAACAAACAAAATGGAAACAAATTATTTAAACTGCATGTTCATATTTGCTGAGTTATTGGTGGAAACTAGTACAATTCTTTGTTTAATTCTTGATACAACATGGGTGAATTTTTCAAAGGTGGCAGTTAGGGCAGTAACCTTAGCCATTGTAGTTGATAAATTTTTCTTAGGCGATGTTAATTGCACAAACGCATTTTAAACAAAATAATGACGAATTGACGTAAATTCACGCGTTTTATTTTATGGTGCGGTTTAGGTAAAGAAAGCCTTGTAAGACCTGCCATTACTTTCCCATCGCAAAAATCCACCCTGTATAGTTAGTGGATGTATTATAAATAAGTAAAAAATTTACCCACATGACAGTTTGTCATCACTTATACTTACCTACAAAGAGCCCATACTTAATTAAAAATGTTATTTTGTGGAACCAATTACTACAACTAAATTATCCAAAAATAAATTCATTTGATAAAATAATGAGGACACTGGAAATGCAATATAATTGTATTTCTTTATTACTCTTAACTGCAATGTTATGATGTTTAGCCCGATTTAATTTTCTTGCAATTAAAGCAGTAAGAAAATTGATAAAAAATAATAGAGTCCAAAATAATTAGACTCAAAAAAATATTTACTTTTTAATTATTTTTTAGGTTTTTAAATATATGTGTTCGCTTGCCTGAGATTGATTGAAAGTTGTTCTCTAAATTTAAAGCTTTAAAATATAAATATTTTCTTGTACTTGACAACTGTAACAAGGCCAACCAAAAGGCATTTGCTTTTGAAGTTTAGCCAAAATTTACAGATATTCAAAGTACATAAATGACACAAAATCGACATGATGACTACATTCTATATTACTACTAAATAGTAGATCATGCATCTGCCCACACATGCAATGTAAGAAGTACTTAGCCTCGTCAAAATAGACAAAAAATAGGAGTAAGTTTATAACCATTTTCATAAAACTGAAAATTGGTAAAACCATTTTCATAAAACTGGATTTTAGGCACACTATTTTAAATGAAATTTCAAGGACTAATCTATCCCATATGTGTAAATTAATTATCTAAGATCAAACATCATAAACAGCATAAAATTTTCTGGTAAACGGTAAGTGTTCCCACAAAAAATGGTCCGATAAAACTGGCAGATCATCCATTTACCTACAAAAATTGTTTTTTGACTTTTCCCTACAAATTACTATTCTTGAAATATCACCATTTGAAAGACATCACACAAAAAATTATAATACAGGTAACTGGTAATTAGGTAAATTCCCTGAAACTGAATGTATTGGAGCTAATTTGCAAAGAATGTGATCTCAAGAACTTTAAGAGTCCAAATTTTATTACGTCTCTTTTTTGATTAAAAGTCTATTTTGGCCAGACTACATATATAGAATAAAATTGAATGAATATGAAACCCCTCAAAGCATTGTGCTGCGAATATAAACTAAATCATAATTGATTCCACAAAATAAACAAAATGGTGATTAGTGATACTTATGCAGTACACATATTGATAGAAAAATAACAAGTAACCAACTAACAGACAATTTGTTGTTACTATCTAAAAGTTAGACTCTGTGTTACTGTAAAACATTATGTTATACTTTACCCCTTCCATGTTTGTAAAACCGTTTTTTGTAACGTTTAGATAGAAAATATTTTATAACTAAAATAAGAATAATGAAAGATAATATGTACAGGAGACTTAGCATTCCGATGTCCAAATTGGAGAATGGGCTTGGAGGTGCTGCAGATGATCTTGCACGCCGCATAGCTTGAATGCTGGCACTACCATAAACATTTTGGAGGTACTGGTACACAGCTGGTAGATTCCAAGCACCTCGGGCAAGTCGGCACTCCGGGCACCTTCCAACACTTGGGAACTGAATCTTTGGATGTTCAGGATCTTCAGTGACATCGCCAGCTAATCTTAGATTGACTTCATTATGTGCAATCCATAGCCATAGCACAGCTTTATCATTTTCCTTTACATCAAATATTCTATTTCTTGATGCCATCGCTTGGAAATGACCAGCGCATTCTGTGCACCCAAAGAAATTCTTAATGTAGCTATGCATAGCTTTTAAAACTCGAGGACTTTCTGCTCCAGGTTTTTGAGCTGCATTTACAGTTAAAGTATGAAATAGGGTCCAAAGTCCACAAGTATATCCCCGGAATTTAGGTTGACTGCCTTTGCACCTAACATATTCCAGATTGGTTGTATAGACTGGTGCATGCACTGTTTCCAAATTTTTTACTAACTCATAAACTTCACTACCGCTCCAAGTATTCTTCGTTTGAAGGGTGGTACGTAACTCTGATATGTATTCTTTAAGATTACCTCTAAAAGGAAATGAAACTATGATGACATCTAGATAGTCTAATAGTGCTTGTAGAGGTTCACCAGTCAAGGTTTTGAATCTTGTAATTTCTGTGTGTAGGCTTGTTTTGATAGTTTTTTCTAGGTCACTGTAATATACAAGATCTGTATCTACAGTCACTTGTTTTTCACCAGAATAGTTATCCATGTTTATTTCTTGACTACCTTCGTTCCGAGTAGGGAAAACATAGTTTTTCGATTTTAGGAATGAGTTAACTGCTTTTAATAATTCTAGCTTTTTATTGTCTTTAGGGTTGAGTGTTGTATGCTCAAGTGTAGAACTTATAGCTATAAGTCCTGGAAACTGTTTTATATTTGCTAGATCTGCAATTTCGCTAGTATCATGCACTCTTTTAATTCTTACATGTGGGTAATCATTTAAGTCTAAGGCTAGTTCTGAACCCACTGTAGAATTGACATTTTCTAATACAAGGAATGTGTAGTTAATATCATTAGGCACATCTTTAACAGCTGCTGAATAATCACTGACAGATTCAATACTGAGTGATGGTGCAGATTTTAAATGGCCAAGTGTTTGATCATTTTGCAACTTCATTATTATTTGAGCTTTAAGTTTCTCATGTGTGTCAGTTATCTGTATTTTATCACCAACATTGCCATTTCCTTTCACATAATACTCATGCAAATAGCGTATAGACGGATAAGCCATTACCTCGAACTGACGACAAATTTCGTTATTTTCTTCCACAGAACAGTCAATAACTGCTAACTTTACAAAATTTTTCCAGTTTATAATTTCGGCTGCCAAGCTCTTGAATTTGGGCGCAAACGCGCGACAGTGACCGCAATAGCTATTATAGAATTGAGCCACCACTGCATGTTTCTGACCATACATTTTTCTATCGAAATTCCGGTTAGTTAATATGTCAACATTGTCCGACTTACTATAGAGTCCCTGTTGATCTACTTCACCATCTTCTACAATAACTGCACTATTCACGAATGCAAAGAAAACGGCAATAAATAAAAGTATTGCATGCCCCAGGTTCATTTTGATTGACTCTCGGTAACGGGAAGCGAGGCACGTCACGATCGAAATGTACTATGTAGATAGGTAAAAACACGGCTTTCGCAGGCGACTCCAGTGTCCAAACTAAAGCAGCGTCGAGTAACACCAACTTATCATTTTAATTCACATACTAAAATGAAAAAGTGAATACGTCATTTCTTTACGATTGTGCCTACACAATGTTCACACAATTTATAAAATCAAGCTATCAGGGACAGTAATGTCAAAGTCAAATTCGTTTCAACCATTGACAAGTTTTGACAAGTACTCGAAGGCTGACAGTTGAAATCTCTTAATGCCATGCTTATTTCTAGTGATGTGATTCTCATGTACACTACAATTTCGTATTGTGTCATTTTAAGATCGCAATATTGCAAAAACTAAGCCATGATTATACGTATAAGCCTCAACAACGAAACGAAAGAGTCACACAGGAAAAAAAAATCAAAAGTAAAAAGTCAAAAGTTTTTTATTTCACGTAGGCCTCAGACCCATCAACTTATCTGTGAACTGAGTGGTAGCGACACCGTCGCTTTAGTGTTGCAAATTAATAAAAGTTACCCATGATTGGGTATGTCAGATAAGAAACTAAAACTAGGTAAACATATAAATATAATTTTATTATTTTACACAATAAATAAAAAAACGGTTTATCCAAATACACATCATGCTTCAAATATTCTGCTTGTAACTTGCGAACATGATTGCAATGCTGAGCCCACTCACTAACCGTTTACTTTCAAAAGCTTCTTGAACTAGGCGGTGAATCTCAGAATTTTTGTAGTCAATATTTACATCAGCAACTTTTCTTTTCATCGAGCTCCATATTAATTCGATGGGATTGAGATCACAATGATAGGGAGGTAAGTACAAGCATTTGTGTCCATTTTCTTCCAATATATTTTCAATTTCATACACAGGTTCAGGCTTATTTCTCTTAATTATTTCTAACAGCTGAGGTTTCGTCAACTCCTCTCCGTAGTCAATTTTATTTTGTGTCAACCATAATTGCATATCTTTCTTTAAAGATCTTTGTATTTGGTATTTTATTTACACAAATACGGTGATAAGGGGCATTATCCATTACTATTATTGATGGCTCTTGTAAATTAGGCACAAGTTTTTCAGTAACCCACTTTTTAAAGTTAGTACTATTCATGTCGTCATGATATTCACCACTTTTTGTGTTAGACTTAAAAACTAGAAGAGCATTTTGGACAAATCCGGTATCAACAAATCCCGCATGAACAATAATATATCTTTGCCCTTTTGATACAGGCTCTAACAGTCCATCTACACCCTCTCCTTGCCAGCATTTACCTGATGTATGCGATGAATGTATATAGGTTTCATCTAAATAAATTAGCGGCCGAGGCTGTGGAGATTTATATTTTATTTCTACAGCATGCAACTATTTTGCTCTCCAAGTTGATACTTCATATTAGACTACGACTTTTTAAAACGAAAACCCATTTTGTGGAGCAGCTTTCGTAGACTTTCTCATTGTCCCGTGTAATTTATTTCTGTTTTTAATACCTCTAGGAGCTTCTTAACTGTCGGTAACTCGTTTTTATCCGAGTAAAATTCATGTACTTTCCTCCGGATAACTCCCATGTCAAAATCATCAACATGAATAAACCCACTTTGACGTTTCCTCTCCTTGCCTGGGGTCCGAATTTTTGTAACAGGTTCTTCTGCTGCATGCCCGTCTTTAACTATTTTTGAAATTAGCCCTTGACTCACACCTGAAATATAGACAAAATTAATTAAGTATTTACATACTGTAGTTAAAATATTAAATGTAAGTATGAGTAACTATTTTTTATGCGGCTTGCGTACAAATCGCGTCACGTAAGAAAAACGCTGGAAGGCAGTGGAGTGGAGAGAATTTACGCTAAGCCAAACGTACCTATGCGGGAGAGCCCCTCAGATTATTCCAGCGTTCTTTTCACGTGATGAGAACTATAGGTAGTTGAATCACTCAGCTTCATATTTTTTAAGTTACAGTTACGTTAAAAAGTAATCAATGAAACGAAAGTGTCCGAGCGGCGCTCTTTGTCCCCAGGTTCAATGGGGACATTGCGTTGCTCCAGAGCCTTCTGATTCGTCAGAACGCTTGGTACGACATTGGGAGGTGGTCGCTGTACCGGGCAACCAAAGTCGGTGGGGATAACTATGGGACGTATCTGACCCTGGGTATCCCCACCGATGAGGTTGACAAGGTCTTGGGGCGGGAGCGACGTATATCCTACCTGCTGGGTTCGATATACGTTCGTTTCTACCCCCAGACCCATCCCAAGACTGAAGACACAGACCCTGAACAGACTAAAACAGAGGTAACGGACACAGACAAGGACATGGACAAGCTTGAGGAAGAGATGGCCCGAGCAGCCATGGCTGACGCCGACGCCGACAAGGCACCTGCATCCCCTGGATGGACGGCGCAGCTAATGGCGTCCTCACCCCCCGATGACTGGCGCGGAGCGGAGGAGGGAGAAACAATTTCAGATGGCTCTATCTCTTCCTAACTCCGTTCCGACGCCAACGTCGACAACACCAAATCCCATCCAGATTATCCAGACCAACCTCCAGCACAGTCAGACTGCCTCAGCTACCTTACGCAGGGTGCTGGAGACCAACCCCCGAACCATAGCATTGATTCAAGAGCCGTGGGTCAGAAATGACAAGATTTGCGGCCTTGGAAGCATTGGAGGTAAACTGATATCTAACACATACAATATAGATAAACCCCGAACTTGCATTTACATACCCCAAGACATACCGATCATACCACTAACCCAATTCTGTTCCAGAGACCTGACAGCGATCAGGCTCCAGATTGGAAATGATGCCCAGAATCTAGTACTAGCCTCGTCGTACATGCCAGGTAACGACGACAGCTGCCCACCGAAGGAACTGACTGATCTTGTTCAACACTGCGAAAACGCCAAACTGGACCTGATCATCTGCACCGATTCAAACGCACATCACCCACTGTGGGGTAGTGAAGTATCAAACAGCAGGGGTGAGTGACTATCCACATACTTATTCTCCACTAATCTTAACATCGTGAACCGAGGCACAGAACCCACTTGGGTCACAGCCCGCGGACAAACGATCATTGACCTGACTTTAGCTACAGAAAACGCGACAAACTTAATCTCCAACTGGCACGTATCAAATGAACCCTCTTGCTCTGACCACAGAAGAATACGTTTTTCTCTGGCAGCCATTACAAAAAACCCAGAACCAAGGCGCAATCCGCGCCGTACAAACATACCCGAATACATACATCACTTAACTTCCCTACTAGCCAGGGAACAAAGACCCACTACCCAAATAACTGACCCCGTAGCACTGAATAACGCCGTGACAAAGCTCACGGACAACATAATCGAAGCATACCATACTAACTGCCAACTAAGTCCCTCACATACTAAGGGTAAGGGAAACCCTTGGTGGAATGCAGAGCTTGGCAAACTCAGAAATACATTACGCAAACAATTCAACAGAGCCAAAAACTCAAGACTCCCAGAGGACTGGGAGCAATACAAAGAAACCCAATACAGATATAAGAAAGCAGTCAGGACCGCCAGGAACTCCGCCTGGCGCAATTTCTGTGATAGCATTGAATCAAATACCGAAGCAGCACGGGTCAGGAAAATTCTGTCAAATGACCAGGAACGTACCCTTGGTGCGCTGAAAAAACCCGACAACAGCTACACACAAACAGACCATGAGACCGGTAAGGTCCTCCTAGAAACGCACTTCCCAGACTGCAACCTACTTGAGGACAGGACGTGGTCTAGCGTACAGGAACAAATCCCAACTGATCTCGACTGGTCCAGAGCACATAATATAGTGACAGAAGACCGAATTAAATGGGCTATTAGGACTTTCCAACCGTACAAGTCACCAGGACTAGACGGTGTCCTTCCGGCGCTACTGCAGTGGGGAGAATACTCCCTGGTGCCGTGGCTGCTGGTGATATACCGCGCCTGTATAGCACACAAATATATACCACACACATGGCGTGAGGTGAAAGTCATTTTCATCCCGAAACCCGGAAAAACTGACTATACGCAACCCAAGGCTTACAGACCCATAAGCCTGACGTCTTTCCTACTGAAAACCCTGGAGAGGCTCTGCGATAGACACATCCGAGACGGACCCCTCTTGGTGAGACCGCTCCACAAGCAGCAACATGCCTACTCCACGGGTAAATCAACAGAATCTGCACTACATAGCGTAATCTCAAAGATTGAATGCGCAATAAATCACAAAGGCTCTTCGCTAGCAGTCTTCATAGACATCGAAGGAGCCTTCGATAAGACTATGTTCCGAAGTATTAGCACAGCACTCGAAAGTCACGGTGTTGACCCGACCCTGAGTGGCTGGATCACAAATATGCTCAGATTTAGAGCAGTACAAGTAAATATAAATAGCACCACAAGGGCCATAGTGGCGAAGGGTTGCCCCCAAGGGGGAGTCCTTTCGCCTTTACTGTGGAACTTAGTTGCAGATGACCTAGTCAAAAGACTCAACACAAAAGGTTATTTCGCCGTAGGTTACGCTGACGATATAACCATTATAATAAATGGCACCCACGAAAATACACTATGCAACCTTATGCGACAGGCCTTGAAAATAGTAGAGGACTGGTGTAAGGAACACCAACTGACAGTAAACCCCACCAAGACTGAATTGGTTCTTTTTACCAAAAAAAGGAAACTGGCAGCACTACAACTGCCACTTTTCTTTGGAAGTACCCTTAGCCTATCAACTGAAGTCAAGTACCTGGGCGTTTACCTGGACAAACAGCTGAACTGGGCAAAACACACCGAGTACATCACTAAAAAAGCCAGTATATCCATGTGGCAATGTAAACGCATGCTAGGCCGCAGCTGGGGCATAGCCCCAAAGGTGACCCACTGGCTATATACAACTGTTATCAGACCAATAATCACATATGGCTCACTAGTTTGGTGGCCCAGGACTGAACTGAGCACAGCCCAAAAAGACCTTGAAAAACTGCAACGACTCGCCTGCGTAGCGATCACAAGCAGCATGAGAACCACGCCCACGGCTGCCCTGCAGGCGATGCTGGGACTGCCACCACTGCATCTAATAGTGCAAGAGGAGGCAGCCTCAGCGGCCTTCAGGCTCAGCGTTTCGGGCACCCTGAGCAAAGACTCCAGAATCAAACACATACGCATATTGGAAAACGCTATTAAAAGACAGCCCATGATGGCAGCACCTAATGACAAAGCTCCAAAAGCGTATCATTTCCAAAAGCATTTCAATATTCAATTAACAGAGGAAGCACACGACTACTCAGGGCCAGCTGAACTGAGAGTCTACACGGACGGATCAAAGACAGACACTGGCACGGGCGTTGGAGTCTTCTCCAATGACCTCAATATCAGAATATCCAGAACGCTGGGAAAATTCAACACCGTCTATCAGGCGGAATGTGTTGGCATAATCCTAGCGGCCCACGCCATAGAAACTAGAGACGTAAAGGACACACACATTCGGATACTCTCCGATAGTGTCTCAGTCCTACAATCCCTAGACAAAGATTTTACCACCTCGAGAATTATACAAGAATGCCACTCTGCACTGGAAAGAGTCACGGTGCCAAAGCGGAACACGGTGACACTACAGTGGATTAAGGGACATAGCGGTTCGCTGGGCAACGACGCGGCGGACGAACTGGCCAGGAGGGGATCTGGAGCGGTGGTCTTCGGGCCCGAACCAATTGTGCCGATCCCCTTTGGTCAGCTGCGTGGTTGGCTACGAGAACACACACAGATACAAGCGGAACGCTGGTGGTCCTCGACATCGGGATGCAGGCAGGCCAAAGAGGCCCTACCACACCTAAATAAAATCCTCACCAAAAAACTTTTAAGTTTGAACAGAGGCGGCCTGCGCCTGGTGACGGGGACCATCACCGGGCACTGCACACTGAATAAGCACCTCCACACAATAGGCATCACAGACAGTCCCCTGTGCAGAGCATGCTTGGAGGGGGAGGAGACAGTTGCACATGTGCTCCTGGACTGCACAGGGATCACTGAAATACGCACACGAACCATAGGATCCCCGAATTCCCTTATAGATGTCCTGAAAAACCTGAGAGGCCTAATCTGCTTTTGGAGAGAGGTGGGCTGGTTGGAATAAGCCCACCCAAGGTTATGGCCGCTATGGCCCACGTACAATGGTCCGCATAGGACTAAGTGCGGAAACCATACTCAGACATAAGACATAAGACATAATCAATGAAAAAAATATCGGGTAATTTACAAAAAGAAAGTAGACAACACTAACCTGTAGCTGCCGAAATTCGTTTGTATACTTGATTAAATGGAATAATCAGAGCCTCCACCCGAGCTTCTTCTTCAAAGAAGGCTTTGACCTTAAGAATGATGCTTCGCGCATCACTTTTAATCGCTTTCGGCATATTAAACGCTGAAAATGTAGAAATATCGCAACAGAAAACACGGAGCACCCGAATGTAGTAGACACTGACAATCGAATGACATTTAAACATGGCGGCCGTAGTTCCCATTTTCTCCATTTCACAGATAAGTTGGTAAGACAGTACATGGGCACTTATAAAACGTCAGAAGCTAGTGCACGGTTCGAAATTGGAAATCAACTTACAATTGCCGTCACAGAAGCCAAATATTCGGTCTCTTTAGTGGTGCGAAGTGAGACGCGGGGGCGGGGAGTGTCAGTGATTGGCTCGCAGCGCTATCGCGTCATAGACGTAGTGTTGTAAAAATAAGCGCTCAGAGTCGAGCGTTGAGCGCTGAGTCGACGCTAATGAGCGTTCAAGACTCGAGCGTTAAACGCTCGAGCGTTTAGGACTCGTGAGCGTTGAAGACTCGGGGGCTCGACGCTCGAGTCGCGCGCTCGAGCGTCGAAGCGTTAACATTTTTAGTGGGGGTATATTAATAATTTTATGTGACTAGAGGGAAATCTTTAATCATTGTGATGCATGACGTGCTTTAGATGCACTTCGACTCAAATCTTTTGTGTTTATAATTATTTTCGAAACACAAAAGATTTCTATAATTTATCATTATTTTATAATACACCGTTAAATTTTAATCGTTTTAATCCCGTGGACGGTCGATCCGGTACATGAAACACTATCGATTTGTAAAGATAAAATTAAAAAATGAAGTACCTTTTTTTTTGAAAAAAAAAAGTACTTTCCTCAGCCAAAATCTCGATTTCAATGTCTGACGAATCGTCAGCTAGATCAGACTCGAGCTCCCTCAAGCCTCCCCCAAGTGTCGCCATAATGATCGGTGCCCACTGTTGGACATAAGTCTCCCCCAAGTGTTGCCATTAGGCGCTATAATGACTGATGCCAACTGTTGGGCATAAGTCTCACCTCTCTATAATGACATATGCCCACTCTTGGACATGAGCCTCCTTCAAGTGTCACCATTTAGGCGCTATAATGACTGATGCCCACTGTTGGGCATAAGTCATTATAGTGAGGGGAGACTTATGCCCACTGTTGGACATAAGCCTCGTCCAAGTGTCGCCATTTAGGCGTTATAATAACTGATTCCTACTGTTGGGCATAAGTCTCCCTTCGCTATAATGACCTATGCCCACTGTTAGACATAAGCCTCCAAGTGTCGCCATTTAGGCGCTATAATGACTGATGCCCACCGTTGGGTATAAGTTTCCCCCTCACTATAATGATCTATGCCCACTGCTGGACTTAACCCTCCCCCCCAAGTGTCGCCACCTAGGCGCTATAATGATTGATGCCCACTGTTGTACATAAGTCTCCTCTCACTAATGACCTATGCCCACTGTTGGACATAAGCCTTCTCCAAGTATCGCCATTTAGGCGCTATAAAGATTGATGCCCACTGTTGGACATAGGCCTCCCCCTCGCTATAGTGACCGATGTCCTCTATTGGACTGTCCAGGCGCACTAGTTTATGAGCCTATGTCCAAGTTGGACATAGGCACATAAACTAGTGCGCCTCACCATCAGATTGCATCACTGCTTACCATCAGGTAGGATCGCAGTCAAGCGCTAGTTTATATTAATTAAAAAAAAAGTACGCATTTGAAAAAATCAAACTTGAAATTTTCGGTTCTTTTGATATTTTTCCGTTTTTTTCGGGTTTATTAGAAAAATACATGAAATTTATACTTTATAAATTTCTTGAAAGTTTCGAATGTTACATTGAATAAACAACAGTATTGGAAAGGAACGGGAATTCTGCCTGCTTTTTTCAACGCTAGTCCCGAAGGAAGTGATAAAACTTTCTATAACAAATAAAAACCACGCAGATAAAACCGCGGGAATAACATATATAATGAGTAGTTAGTATTAAACTGATTTGTACTTCACCTATTTTATAAAGGCTCGTGCTCAAGCTCGAGTCGAGCGTCGAGTCGGCGCTATTTATCGAGCTTTTTTTCTAAACGCTCAAGCCAGCGCTCGAGCGTTTTCAAACCGACTCGAGTCCCGACTCGAGCGTTTTTAAACTGCTCGAGTCCGGACTCGAGCGTTTTAGCGCCGACTCGAGCGTTTTTACAACACTACATAGACGTCACTCCTGATTCGTTCCCTGCGTTGCTGCATGTATCTAACAACGAAGACGTTTGGCTCGCCAATGTGTGGAATGCGCAAAGCGATCCCCACTCTGACGCCGAGCGCTTAAGATCCGTTGTGCCTACTGTACACTGTACTTCACTAAATTTAGGGTTACCGTGTCAGGGAAAAATTTACCCCATAATTAGTGATAAAATTCGAAATAAGTGCCAACGTAAAGCTTGAAAAGAGAGCCTCTCAGCTAGGCCGTCGCAGCGTGAAGACGCTCTGAAACTGTCTGTTTTGTTGTTTGTACCTACCTAGTATTACAGTGCACTATACCTAATATTATTTAGAAGTAATCTGATTCATTTTCTAACTCGAAACATCCTGGGCGAGCCGTTAAATATAAAATAAAATTCAGACTTTTGTTGATATCTTTAATCAATAATGTTTTGGAATATCACTGATCTCTTCATACAGAGGTTAGTGTTAAATATGAATCACTAAGCTTTTTAAAACATAAACCTTAAAGGGCCGCCACCAGCGATAATTATGTAGGTAACCAATCCGTGTATAATACTATACTTTTTAATGTAGTCATTCTAGTTATGTTGTGGGTCTCAATGCCGCTGCCATGTGAATTTACCTCATTTAGCAAACACGTGTAAAACGTGAGATACTACACATTCATATCGTCATTCAGTTAATTAAGTTTTATATTCGAAGTAGCAGTCCATTTTTAACAAACTCTGATTTCCTGCTAGGCACCGCTCAGGTACGAATATAAATCATTATACCAAAAGTGATTAAAAGTGCCGGCAGGGATATTATCTTGAAAGTCAAATGTGTTTGTGAAGAGAAATGAGAAAATATTGGGCCTACAGCACCATTTTCCAAAATTAGACCCATTTGTCAAATATTTTTTTCGGGTGACCATCACTATAAAATTTCCCTAAGTATGCGTACCCGAGCGGTACCTAGCAAGTCAACAAAGTTTGTTGAAAATGGACTACTACCATGTGCTTAAATCTTAATCAAGTGATTATCATAACGATATGAATTCTGCAAACTTCATCCATGAAAGAATAAATAGTGCCAAATCTATAACCGAATTGTATTGTAGTAATGGATAATGCGTTATTGTGCCAATGCACATAAATAAACAAAGCCCCTACAAGTATAAAAGCGCAAGCGTTACTGTAATGCCAGAAGAATGACAATGTATCTCTACCCGCTAGATTGCCCGTGTGCCGCTGAGCGGCACATGGGCGCCCCGCACCTCAGTCGTTAAGTTTTTGATGTTTACTCTTTTCTGTCTGTCTATGGTCTATTTGTGTAAATTTATTTCGCCTCTCCATTAAATTTCCTACCAAAATAAACCAAACTGTATATCCGAACGATGGAAAAAAAAATTAAAAAAAAAAGTTGAAGTTGACAATGTTGCGTAATTGTCAGTGTCGTGTTACGCTTGTGTAAACAAAGTGTGTTTAAATAGTTAAAGTGGCTCGATTTGCTTGGTGTTTGTTTTATTTTCAAGGTAAGTTAACAACTAATACGTAGAAATAAAGTTTTTAGCATGAAACACGAAATTTACTCGTCATAACCCGAAACTTGGCGGTACGGTTTGGCGAAAAATTTGAATTTACTGTTGTCACTAATTGTCATATTCATCAGCAATGGTAAACGCTATTGCTATGACTTTTGTTTATTTTGTAAGAATATTAGACTAGAGTCCGTCTAATGAAAGCGTGACCTGAGAAAAGGAGGTTACAACCAAAAATTTTGAATGTGGTATTATTGAAATAGTAGGAGAAAAAAGTTTTGATACTAGAGTATTTTTTGTATTTATGACAATTGTATAATAGTTGTATAAGAACTTAAATCCTAGTCAAAAACATGTGTGTAGACTTAGTTATTTAGTGGGTGTATGGTAAAGGTCACTAACACACAAAATGATAGTTATTGTTCCGAATTATTTTATTTTATCTGATCTCTCAAATGTCGTTAAATAATATTCAAATAATATTCTTTATTTACCATTTGGCCTTCTGGCAACAATACCAAGTGCACAACACCGCGATAGTCAAATAAAATAGTCAACATGATTTCAACTTCATCACGTCTCGCCAACACTAATAATGTGTTTCAAGATTGTTGGGTTGGAATCGTTTCGTTTTAGCATAGAGAAAATTCAGATCTTTTGGAATTAGTCAAGTGGGAACATGTTTTATACTCCAGTGATTGTTCGAATCGACTTGTGAGACACAAAAAGTTCAGCAGCTATCTCTCTCAAACTTGAACTAGGATTTCAGTCACTATTTCCTTCACTTTCGCGATTTTAACTTCAGTTGAAGACTTTGATGCACTACCAGAAAGAGTGAGGCAAATCTTTCATTACATCTCAACTAGAGGTGGGCAAAGTGTATCATTTTTGCGATTGGATCATTTGAATCTCGATCACTGAAATGATCCGAATCACTGATATGTTTCATTTGGCTCATTTGGATCATCGGCTCAAAGGATACAAAATACAGAATGTTACGTATACTTACGTTACATTATTAAACTAAACCTATTTACGTAATTCAATGTCTATTTACCAAAAATTCTCACGTAAAGTCTCATAGCTCTAACTTTATGAATAAAAAGGAAGAAAGCTTGTATAGATTGTAATTATGTCGCCCGCTCACTCACGACTCGCCAGTCAATAATAAATAACTCAGTGTGTCTGCTGTCTGTCTCTCTCTCTCGCTCGCTCACTGCTCAGTCGCCTCGCGAGCGACGCGTCTCGCGGAATGTATCAGAGCAAAATAATGTTTCAGATCCAAATGATGCGTTTGAAACGTTTTTACTGAACCAATCTTTTGACTCACTGCAATGATCCGGATCAGTGAGTCGGTTCCGTAAAGAGTTACACACGCCTAATCTCAACTGCTTTTGAACGCATTCTACCACTCACTAGCATGTGTTTTTGATTAAGTCGATTCACCAAAAGCCTTCTTTGTTCGATGTTTTTGTCCATTATGAAATTCGCAATATGTCATATTATCTAAAAATATAAGAAAAAAATTTATCATTATATTCTAAATATAACTATCTAATAATTTTAGTCGACAAGGATCAAGATTAAAACGTCATACTAACTTAAAAATTCAGAAATCGTGTATAAACATTGTTGGTTTTCATTGAAAACACCTTCTTTCTCTTCTTGTTTTTGTTTGAATTTATTAACCATAGTGTGTAGCAGTTTTTGCACGTTACTGTTTATTGTTTTTCCCATTATTAAGCAATTATTCTTGAAAAATAAATATCTGTTTCCAAAAACTGACAATTGCAACCATAGACTTTGACGTGATTTTTTTCGGCAAAACAATGTTGCCAATTTAATTTAAAAAAAAAACTCCAGGTTACGCTTTCAGTAGACGCACTCTACCTACATTATTGTATTACTTTTATTCTAGTCCTAAATGTGAAGTTTAACGGTAAATCAACACGCAAAATTTAACGGTTTTACGGCGCGCGCCGCCAGATGTTTATGCAAAATAAAAGGGCTTAAAATAAATTATTTTGTATGGACGGGTGTATGGTATTATTTTTTTTCATAATCTATATACCCTAAATAACGTAATTAAAAAAAAAAACACTATGTCATCGCTTTAGTTTTCGAGATATGATTTTTTAAAAACAAGTCGTAGTTAAAAAGCGCTTATCTCTGTGTTTACAGTATCATATTTCGACTCCGTACTCGACGAAACATAAACAAAACACTTAACTAAGACGCCCCATTCATGCTAATCACAAAAAACATAACACTTACGAGTTACAATAACATCATGAAGCTCAATGGATTGTTTATTTGAAATTCGAACCCGCGCGGCGGGAGGCCATAAAAAACGTCTCAAGTGGCGGGCAATTGAGATCACATTGAGATAAGGTTTGCGGCGGAGCGCGGGCGTTCTAGCGGCTACAAGAAAATATTTTTAAATCGGATAGGTCAATGGATCTCAAAATTAACAAAGGACTCATCCGATTCTTCTGATAAAGACTAGCTGGATTCTGATGCTAAAAGTGCTACTAGATATTTAATAAAATATTTACAAGATTTCTTGACTTTTTTTAATAGATTATGCCAATAAAAATTACTTCTAATTCAATTTATTTGTTTACTTTCCTTTAAGTACCTAAATAAATGTTTGTATTATAGCTAATAGACGAATTCCAAGAACTAAATCGTATATGAAAATATATTGATTTATGGTATGAGGTTAACAAAAAGAATATTAGCAAAAAAAAATATTGTGGCATATTATACTTCTTAGTACCTATGTACAATAAGATTACGTATTAAAATACATTTCGCCTTCGTTTTCGAAATAATTTTGTTTTTGAGTCCCGTCGTAGTTTTATGTATTACAATTTGAGTTATACGAAAGAGTTTTTTAATGTATGAGGGAAAAATAGATTACTTAGGTTGGCAACATTAAGAGCGCCCCCAGCTACGCGCCAAGTTATCTTGCGAGGACTCTAGTTTCCAATTTCGGCCACACGCCAGCTTATCTTGCGCTAGCTCTAGTGATGTAGCGCGTTCGTCGGAGATATGCAGACCCTAATGTACTATTAGGGCCTACGTTCACTTGTGACAAGACGTCTTATACAAAACCGTTTTTTCTACAACTAGAGATGGGCGGTGGGTAAAAGTTCATCGGGTATATATACCCAATTTTGGTATAAACAGTGATTTTACCCGGTAAATACCCAAAAGCATGGGTATAAACCTTTAACACTGTTTGGAACGTTTTATTATTAAAGAATTATTCAACTAATTTAGTTCGCTTAGATAGATTTAACACATTTATGTTATAAGTTCGGCTACTATCATATGTTTTTACGTGTCAATACCTGATTTTTTGAAGTGAAAACTTCTTTAGCGGCGTTGAGCACTTTTTCTGTAATGGGTATAAAATCTTAAACTCGCGTCAGGACACGTGACCTGATCGAAAAAGCGTAAGACGGATGGAGAGTAGACAGCTATCCCTTATCGCGCGTTGTGAAAGGGGGCTAGACGGAAAAAATTCTCACGAAAAATTGTACCGACACTTTTACTGTCAAAATATAAATCCAAGATGGCGGCTGCAAGAAATTATCAAATTTTTCGTCATGGGTGTCGTTTTCATGGTTTTCGAGGGTGTTGAAACCGATGGTACTGTCAAAATATAAATCCAAGATGGCGGCTGCAAGAAATTATCAAATTTTTCGTCATGGGTGTCGTTTTCATGGTTTTCGAGGGTGTTGAAACCGATAGTACTGTCAAAATGTAAATCCAAGATCGCGGCTGCAAGAAATTATCAAATTTTCCGTCATGGGTGTCGTTTTCATGGTTTTCGAGGGCGTGGAAACCGATGGTACTGTCAAAATGTAAATCCAAGATGGCGGCTGCAAGAAATTATCAACTTTTTCATCATGGGTGTCGTTTTCATGGTTTTCGAGGGTGTTGAAACCGATGGTACTGTCAAAATATAAATCCAAGATGGCGGCTGCAAGAAATTATCAACTTTTTCGTCATGGGTGTCTTTTTCATGGTTTTCGAGGGTGTTGAAACCGATGGTACTGTCAAAATGTAAATCCAAGATGGCGGCTGCAAGAAATTATCAACTTTTTCGTCATGGGTGTCGTTTTCATGGTTTTCGAGGGTGTTGAAACCGATGGTACTGTCAAAATATAAATCCAAGATGGCGGCTGCTAGAAATTATCAACTTTTTCGTCATGGGTGTCGTTTTCATGGTTTTCGAGGGCGTTGAAACCGATGGTACTGTCAAAATATAAATCAAAGATGGCGGCTGCAAGAAATTATCAAATTTTTCGTCATGGGTGTCGTTTTCGTGGTTTTCGAGGGTGTTGAAACCGATAATACTGTCAAAATATAAATCCAAGATGGCGGCTGCAAGAAATTATTAATTTTTCCGTCATGGGTGTCGTTTTCATGGTTTTCGAGGGTGTTGAAACCGATAGTACTGTCAAAATATAAATCCGAGATGGTGGCTGCAAGAAATTATCAAATTTTCCATCATGGGTGTCGTTTTCATGGTTTTCGAGGGCGTGGAAACCGATAGTACTGTCAAAATGTAAATCCAAGATGGCGGCTGCAAGAAATTATTAACTTTTCCGTCATGGGTGTCGTTTTCATGGTTTTCGAGGGTGTTGAAACCGATAGAACTGTTAAAATATAAATCCAAGATTGTGGCTGCAAGAAATTATCAAATTTTCCGTCATGGGTGTCGTTTTCATGGTTTTCGAGGGTGTTGAAACCGACGGTACTGTCAAAATATAAATCCAAGATGGTGGCTGCAAGAAATTATCAAATTTTCCGTCGTGGGTGTCGTTTTCATGGTTTTCGAGGGTGTTGAAACCGATAGTACTGTCAAAATATAAATCCAAGATGGCGGCTGCAAGAAATTATCAAATTTTCCGTCATGGGTGTCGTTTTCATGGTTTTCGAGGGTGTTGAAACCGATAGTACTGTCAAAATATAAATCCAAGATGGTGGCTGCAAGAAATTATCAAATTTTCCGTCATGGGTGTCGTTTTCATGGTTTTCGAGGGTGTTGAAACTGTTGGTACTGTAAAAATATAAATCCAAGATGGCGGCTGCAAGAAATTATCAAATTTTCCGTCATGGGTGTCGTTTTCATGGTTTTCGAGGGTGTTGAAACCGATGGTACTGTCAAAATATAAATCCAAGATGGCGGCTGCAAGAAATTATCAAATTTTCCGTCATGGGTGTCGTTTTCATGGTTTTCGAGGGTGTTGAAACCGATAGTACTGTCAAAATATAAATCCAAGATGGCGGCTGCAAAAAATTATTAAATTTTTCGTCATGGGTGTCGTTTTCATGGTTTTCAAGGCTGTTGAAACCGATAGTATTGTCAAAATATAAATCCAAGATGGCGGCTGCAAGAAATTATCAACTTTTTCCTCATGGGTGTCGTTTTCGTGGTTTTCGAGGGTGTTGAAACCGATAGTACTGTCAAAATTTAAATCTAAGATGGTGGCTGCAATAAATTATCAACTTTTTCGATATGGGTGTCTTTTTCATGGTTTTCGAGGTTGTTAAAGCCGATAGTGCTGTCAAAATGTAAATCTAAGATGGCGGATGTCAGAAATTATCAACTTTTTCGTCATGAGTGTCGTTTTCATGGTTTCGAAGATGTTGAAATAGTGCTGTCAAAATGTACATAAAATAGGATAGTATTTTTTAGTTATATTGTATTGGCTAGACGGAAAAAAATCTCACGAAAAGTTGTAACGACACTTTTTCTATAGTAAGCTATTGTAAGCCGTGCGGCGTGCGCATGTTTCTCTGTCTTTCTCTCTTTCTCTCTCTTATAGAAAGCAAGCCAGAACGGAACTTCGTTCCATCCGGGTGTCCCTTGACACCTCAGTAGTTTTTCGGAGAGATAAACTTTTTAATGTAAAATAAATTGTAATAGTTTTAAAGTGTTAAATTTTTAATGTAATATAAATTGCCATGTTTGTGTACGATAGCGCAATAAATGAATATTGTATTCTACCACATAAATGATAGTACTTTTATACTGATAAAGCAATTGGTGCAAAATTATTCCCTAACCATTCCAAAATATCAAACATGCTCAACGTTAATATTTTTTTTGTTAAATGTGGTTTAACTGTAACTTTTGCATAGATGTAAAATTTTTTCAACTAAGTTTCAGTTTGTTTAAAGCACTGACCTCTACTATTTATCACACTGGACTGGAGGTTGTTAAAGTGCTCTTCAGGGTGCTTCTTATTCGCCATTTTGGCGCTGTTGGCCGTAAAGAAGCGGAGCAGTATTAAAACTAGTGATGACGACTTCAGCGAAAAAAAACATCGATAAATGTTGGTGAAAAAAATTATACGAAAAAAAATATATAAATGTGTACTGTGACGACTACAAAGGTCACATAGTAATAAGTTTGCAAACTGGCTAGTAAATAGTCTTTTAAGGTTTATGATATAAAAAAGTTTAGAAGGGAATTGAATAAGATTGAAAGATGTGCAACTAGAAAAATATAGATTTAATTTTATATGTTACGAAAGTAGACGTGAAGATGATGTATGGATTTTAATGTATTTCCTTAACGTTTAAATAAGATTATAATTAAATTTCACGGACAACAGTAGGCGTTTCGAACCGACATACTATCGAACTAATAAATTAGCGAACTAATAAGCAATCGCTGTAGGGTATTTCGCAACAGAATTTTTCGCACAAACGTTACATCGCACCAATAAAGCATCGATGGAATAAAACATCGTACAACTGAATTGTCGACATACCATGTTCGATATAATAAAAATCGAATCATCAACTTTCGAAATCAAGTAGGGAACCCGTCAAACTACCACTATTATTGGAACTTCATGCAACATACAGGTACAAAGGCGGACTTTATGCCTTAGGCATTCTGACACCTGGTTTAATATACATACTGAAATAATTATTTGTCAGTTAGCTTCGAAGTCGTGGAATAATGAATACAGTAACAAAGTCAAAAAGGTTAAATAAATACAATTTTAAATTATATTCATGTTTTATTTTTTATTCAGAAATCGTTTATTTCAAATATACCAATTATAGTAAATTCAAACAAAAACAAGAAGAGAAAGGTGTTTTCAATGAAAAACAAAAATGTTTATCTAAGATTTCTGAATTTTTAAGTTAGTATGTTCACCATGAAAGCGTAACAGACTGACAGAGATTTTAAATATTAAGTACGAATTATCATTTTATCTTTCTTTAACTTTACTAGTTTTTGCGATAGACTTCGCCTGCTTGTAAGTGGGAAATCATTCTAGAAGAACGTAGGTACTACCCGGGATAAAAAATATTCTACTTAGAACTCTGACCAACGAAAGATGACAAAACAAAAAGGAGGCCGTATCAAAAAAAATTGAAGCTGTTCACCCTAGCTGTACGCCACTTTAACGGAGTTGATACGTTTGATTATAATCAGAATAGTTCATAATACACTTCTGGACACATCTATTGGCCCACCTTGTATTTTCAGTTTCGTTTGGTCCTAGCTAAAATTTTATATTAGGTCGAGCAAAAAGTTTTTATGCAGTTTTGAACCTGGCACATTCACAATTTCATTCAATAGTCTTTTTTTGAATTTCGAACACAGAATTTAAAGAAACAAAAGACAATTTGGAGCCTGTTTGTTGATATCAAACAATCGAATACTAAGAAAACTTGGTTTTACTGGTTTACTTGGATTTAATTCTTGAAAAAGTGATTGATATCTTTGGTTTTGCAACAAACATTACTTATTCTTAACATTAAGGTGAGTTTCTATCAATAATCTATGGATACTTCACCTGAAGTCGTCGCCCAAGCTGTGGCACTTATTCAGGCCGGACACAGCCAAAGAAACGTGAGTGCTCAACTTAATTTAAGTCGATCTGCGGTCCGAAATGTTTATCGGAGGTACCTAGAGACTGGCGACTTCGTTCGTCGCCAAGGAAGGCCACGATCTCGGGTCACAACTGAAAGGCAGGATCGATTCATCGTGACGACCAGCTTGAGAAATCGTCACCTTACCTCCATTGAGATACAAAACCAACTTCGCGACTTCCACGGAGTATCTGTGAGCGCTCGAACTGTTCGGAGAAGGTTAAAAGAACGCGATATGGTACCACACAAGCCAGCTAAGGGGCCCAGACTAACGCGAGCCCACCGAACAGCGCGCCTTCATTTCGCACGCAGTCATTTAAATTGGACACAGCAAGATTGGAGCCGTGTACTCTTTTCTGATGAGTCTAAAATTGTGTTACATGGCAATGATGGAAGAAAGAAGGTCTACCGACGTAAGGGAGAGCGTTTCGCACAATGCTGCTTTGAAGAGAGGGTTGCTTATGGCGGTGGCTCATGGACTGTCTGGGGCGGTATATCCGCGAGCGGCAAAACTCAACTTGAGGTTGTTACAGGACCACGGCTGCCAACATTAAATGCTGAAAGGTACATTCGTGAGTGCTTAGAACCTCACGTGATACCATACGCGGACTATGTGGGCCCAAATTTCCTTTTTATGCATGATAATGCAAGAGCCCATGCGGCCGGCATCGTCAGGGAATATCTTCGGGATGTGAACATCACAGTTATGGACTGGCCAGCCAGAAGCCCAGACATGAACCCCATTAAGCACATGTGGGACGAGCTAAAAAACGTGTTAGGGCTCGTCAGCCAGTTGCCCAGACGATGCAGGAGTTGAAAACTGCCATAGAAGAGGAATGGGAGATGATCCCTCAAAATTTCATAGAGCGGTTGATAAACTCTATGCCTAATCGTATGAGAGCTGTGGTAGATGCCCATGGAGGCAACACGCGTTATTAAATTAAACCTTTATTTGATAAAACATGTTTTTTATTCAAAAATCAATTGCCTTTAACAAGGCGCATATCCGACTTGTTAGGCGTAGCTCCATGTCGTATGGTAAGAATACCATACGACATAGAATTTGAATTCAGAAGAATTCAAATTTAAAAGAATACGATCGAAAAAGATGGTAAAATGTATCAGGTTTAAAACTGCACCAACAGTTTTTGTTCAATCTAGCAATCATATTTCGGTAGGGGCCATCGAAACCTAAACTCTAAGGTGGGCCAATAGATGTGTCCAGAAGTGTATAATCAGAAGAATAATTATTCATGAAAATAATAAGTAGGTATGCGATTTATATAATATGATGCATGTTTACTTAACAATTAAACATGTGCTACTTATTTAGCCGCGATATTCAATGCCGCCAAAACTCAAGCATGTCCGTTCACTGCCAATAGCAGCCTGACCACCTTTGCTCCTGCTTTTTAGAATGTATCCTTGGAGTGTATCGACCGCCTTCAGCTTTTGGGAGCTGAAATTTCCCTAAACTTTGGTCAGTTCATTGGGCACAAAGCTACGCTGCTAGGAAATTCGACATTCATGCAAAAGTTAGATGGCACTCAGCGGCGGATTGGCCATGTAGCAAGAGTAGCAAATGTTACAGACCCCCCAATTTGGGCGCAATTTGCCCCGCGCGTTCAGGTATCCCGCATTTTTGAACATAAAAAATCTAGTCAAAATATTGGTACTGCGTGAAACCTAAATACAGCTGATTCCTTTGGATGTGATGAGATATTACACTTTACTTCAGACTTTCCAGCAAGCAAACTACAGAATAGAAGATCTCTTAGAATTTATCCCATCATCGTACTTTTTACACAAATGATCTTAAAATCCACGGAGTTATTGCTGAATAAAAGCCTTGTTCAAGCTTATTTTAGAAAGGGTAGCTTTAGCCATCAGCTTCTAGCAGCGCTAGCTAAAACCACTTAATTTTAATATGTGTAGGTTAAGCTCAATCTTAATAACCCAACAAGGTTTTTAAGGAATTACATATTTTGTGTGTCTATGTGAATATTACATAGCCTGTGCGTAGTGACATTTGGCTCTGAAACGTGGTCGTTCACAATGCGCCTCATCAGATGGTTTTAAGTAACACAAAGAGCAATGGAGAGGAAGATAACCTTAAGTGGCAGTAAGCTGGGTACATTGCTCGTAGAACAGATGATCGATGGGGCCGAAAGGTTCTGGAATGGCGACCGGATACCTGAAGACGTAACGTTGAAAGGCCTCGCAACAAGGGTACCGATAACCTTTTATTTAATAAGGCTCACGTGAATTCGAAGGAGGCGTGATAAACAGGATTGGCCGTTTTGGTGACATAGGAAAAACCTTTGTCTAGCAATGGAAGCCTTTCAGCTGAAATGATGATGACTATCGATGTTGGCATGTTGATGAGATCAATCTCTCAGGAAGATTATTCCAATTAAAAATTGGGTAAATCTGAAATCTCTTCAAAGAAAAATAAATGTTACATCATATTAGTAAATCTTAACTGTACAGCTTTTCTGTATAAATTCACAAAGGCTTCGCCATCATCATCGAGAAGACTCCTTAATTCTGTATTACTTGTCAGAAGAAAACCTAAAACGTCCTAAGCAAAATTCTAATCATTCGGGGTATGCAAAAAACGATCATCATCTAGGTTTTCAAAAAGTACTAAATTAATTAGTATCTTACAACTAAATTAATTTTATAGTAGTAGGGAGAGTAGACTCCGCGTCGGTTTTGGTCGCCGCGGCTTTCAGCCGCGTTCCGGCTATAGACTTCTCTCAGTGTGGCCAACGTAGGCGATGTGTTGCCATTTAGGCTACACAGAACAAGAATTGGCAATAGAAAAATGTGAAAGGCGACTTGGCGCCTTTTAGGCTACTTCAGAAACGAACGATTTAAAATTCTCAAATTACAAATGACTGGTCTGTGTTATTAATAAAGTATGATGCTCGCCCTATTAGTAATATGGTTGGCTAGTTCCGGTGAAATCCCTGAATTTGTCTTACCAATAATAATTATGTAATCAAAAGAATGCAATGAAGTGATATGTATTTATTTTGCTGGTTATGACGACCACAAATATCTATGTTTACCGACTAAATACTTTGGAAAAATTCTAATTTGTTTCACTTTCACTTCAAACGAAAATTCATAAAGTCAGTGAATTGAGATTATCAAGAAAACAATCCAAGCTTTCTTCATTTGGCTACTCCTCAGTTAGTAGTGAAAGTGAAACAGAAGAAATTGAAAAAGACAAAAAAAAATCTGCTTATAGTATGGCCACTCATAGCTCAATCTTCTGCATTGTCATCTGGCAGAAGTATTAAAACACTGTGAGACAGGGAGTCTTCTTGAAAAAAATCAATTACATAGAACGAAGTGTTTTGGTCTATAGAATGTCCTTGAACCTGCCATGATCAAGGCACTTTAAAAAGAAGTTGGTTATCAAAGTTTCTCTACAATACTAAGTAAATCCACCGATGTGACAACAGCGAGCTCCGCTATATTTTGTTTATATTGATTTTTTACTTTTGGGCTACTTTAGGCTACAGAAGTTAAAATTCGGCTGCATTAGGCTCATGCTGTGAGAAATATTGACATCAGGCTCTGTGCTGTTGGCAACACTGACTTCTCTCCGTCAGTTCCACAGAGTAGGGATGTCAGAACTGCAATAAAGTATCGATA
The DNA here is from genome assembly GCA_910589285.2 of Mythimna ferrago. Lineage (NCBI taxonomy): Eukaryota > Metazoa > Arthropoda > Insecta > Lepidoptera > Noctuidae > Mythimna > Mythimna ferrago. Next base: position 17,533,386 of record OU342673.1, on the reverse strand, counting down.
TATATCGATATCGATATTTATGAAAATATCAATATCGATATCGATATATGTGAAAATATCAATATCGATATTTTTATTTAAAAATAATTATATATCGAATTATCAGTACGATACGAAAAAAAATTGTCTAATCTGTTTTAGTCATCTTAAGTAGGTACATTACTAGATAAATACTAATCAATAGACATCATTATTAATAAATCAAGAACAACGATAAAAAATATTAATTATTTATTAACTGAACCAATGTTTATCTGATAAAGACATAAGAAAAACTTTGATTTATGTACTCGGCTGTAAGCCGACTTCTGTTATTGGGTACTGCGAGACAGCCAGCAGCCGTTGCAGCCAACTTAAAAACCAACATAAGTACCAAATTAAAAAGAAGTTAAACAGCAAATTGAGTCGATAAAATAAAACCAAAAAAATATCGTTTTTGATACAATTTCGGTCGTGGACATTTGATATCGATATATCGTTTTAAATAGATCGCCTAAAAATATCGATGTATCGAAATTAAAATATCGATATTTATTCTACAAGCCTACCACAGAGTACCTTTTAGTCAGTTTGTGGTTCGTTCGTCGGTTCGTCAATTCGTCATAGTCTATGGGTTCGTCCACCACGAAGTACTTTGTAACATTGGGTTCGTCAATTTGTGTGTGAAATTGTGAATATTACAAAACCAACATTAGAGGTTCGAAGAAGCTTATTGTTTACATTTTGTAAGTATATAACCATAGTTGGAATTCATATTTTATAAACTAGTTTACTGTGGTCTGGGTTAGTCATCTAGTTTCAGTTCCTAGATCGTTTTATTTAATTTTCCCCAGATATGTATCTTTACACGTAGTCATATTTTGTTTGATTGTTTCATTTTGTTTGTTTTTACCATATTGGTAAAAATAATAAGGGTGTGGTTGAGGGTGTGGGCGGGGCGGGGTGTACCGGGTTAATCGATAGATAGACTAGTGTCGACTGAGCATGCCTGAAATCTAGGCACTAATGTATTGATTACCGTCTTTGCGCATGACGATTTCTTGCCGGGCTAGCTCAAGTCTAGCCATTGTGCGTAGTTCTATCGTGAGGCATTCTCTTCGAGGTATTTTTTCTGTAAGTGGGATCTTCTAAGGTAGGTACTTAATTCTTAAATCAATATATTAACGGCTATATTTTATGTGGATTAATCAAATGTACCCCATTTGATTACATTTTATATTGGTTTTTGGGCTGTATTATATTTTTCTGGTTTCTGCAGTATATTTACGGATCTCTTCATGGCCTTTATTTTGGTTATTTATTCATTTCACTCCAGCTTTTTAAAAGAATTGTTACTGACTGACCCACAGAGGGTACCTGGATTTCTGAAGTACTTTGCCCTGCATCTAGTGAGAGCTGCTGTCTAGTTGTTCATAAAGGTTCTGCAGAGAGTGTTGTCTCTAATTCCTGAGGTGTGCGTTTAAACAGCCCATGATTAGTTGTATTTGCCGAGACTGTAGCCAACTGTAATTTAGTCAGGGCCTGTCTTTTGAAATGGCCAACAATAGCGAAGAGTGCCTTCTTGGCCTCACAAACAAATCCTCTTGGGAGCAAAACATCTAAGTTTCAGAAATCTTCGCACAACATCTAAGTAGTGAATGATCTATGTAGCAGTAAATTCAGCGTCAAATGTTGACAGTTTCACGTTTGACCGCTAACTCCCCTGATGGAAAGCGACAATGCGATCGACGATGGAGCGCGCTTATCTAGAAGTAATAAATTCACTCTTGACTTTAAGAGTCTCCGGTAGTAGCCATAAAGAAACACAGATTCCTGCAGGGAATTCTACTCCTGAGCAGGCACAATGAATTGGTTCCCAAAACATTTTATGTGAATACGTGGTCCACCATGTACCGGTGGCGCATCGCCGTACGCCCGGTGGTCCGTTGATGGAACGGGCTAGGTGAAATTTGGCTGTTTCCTACGCACACTTCCCGAAATGCAACCAGTAGAAAACTGTTGCAACAATTTTAAAAAAATCAAACCTTTTTTGTTGGTCTGAGATGGCTGGAGTTTCACAGAGTTTTTTGATGCATTGAATGGTATCTTGGTTGATATACATTTATATAATATAGGATTTGTTTCTATATGGAAAATGTATGATATTTTATAAAAAATTGTTGCAGGTAAAATGAGTTCCCGCCACTTCAGAAAAAGGGACAAGCAAAACAATCTTCCTCCACCTCCCGATGACTCTGATGATGATTACCAGCCCTTGTATGTTAAAAACACGGGGTTTTCCAAGTATGCTGGGGTAAGTAGATATTTTTGTTTGTTTATACAGAAAATCTTAAGCAGAAGCGAGAGTGGAACTCCATAAATTATATATTATTTTTGTAATGTATTTACAAGCTTGCGTTTTATCATTATCTGTACCAGTGGCACAATGCCCGCCGTGCGTCTGACAACGACGTCTTATTTATTGACTTCTGCGTTGTAGGTTGTTGTATTTTGCACAATTTAAGAGATAAAGGTAAATATTTTGGGGCATTCATAAGGCCTACTGCCACTCGCTGAGAGAAGGCAGAAGCCTCCGACCTGCGAGAGTTCTAGCCTGCAGTCGTCAAAATAAAAAGCTGCACCACCAACTCTAAGAAAGGGCATACATTTTTTATGTGGTAAATCATCAAATGGCCTCACCTGCTCTAGAAGGAATGAGAGGAATCAGAATCAGAATTTTATTTGTAGAACATAGGTGTTTACATGAAGATCTTACATTGATTAAATATGCGCTATGTTTTGCCGTAAAGGCATACAAATGTTGAGATCATAAAATCGTTAAGTGAAGAAGTGTCACGACTTTTACCGACTAAAATTCATGGTGCTTATAATTCTGTGTGCTTATAATATATTTCTTATATTTATTGTGTAGGCCTTGCATATAATCGTGTCAAACAATGCATAAAACTGCAGTTCTTCAATAATTCACTTCAAATTAGAAATAAAAATAAAAATCTCTGACTGAAGCATGCCTTTTGTACTTACCTGCCCAGTATCGTGTCGACTTTCGCCATTTCATTTCAGAAATCAATAAGTTATTTTAGGAAAACTTACCTTCGCGCCTGCGCATTATGCGGTCTGTAATATTGAACGGGGTTTGAAACTTGTGATTCGTCTGAATGGAAGAACATTAGTATAGCATGTGATTCATTTATGAACAACCTAATCTCTTATCTCAGAGGTTTGATTAGTACGACAATCATCACAATAGACGTAGCTTATCCATCAACAAATGAGGAATCAAATTAGATCGTTAAAATAATACACGGTCGTCTTACGTTTGAAATTATGTTGAGAAATAATATACAAAAAATATAAATTACTGTATAAAAATTTAAAAGTAAATAAAACCAAAACAAAAAAAAGCTTCTGAAAAAGGATACAATAATATTGCGCATCGCGCAGTTTTACGCAATGCGCAATATTATTGTATCCCCCACCCACCAACAGATTTGAAACATTGTGTCATTCGAAGCGTCTAGTTGAATACGAGATTTTTTTATTATGGCGAATTACCTCAAAAGTATGGGGTTAGGTTTTATAAAATATTTTTATATTAACCCAACCTGACCCAAGTGTTTTAGGCCTTAAATAAATAACATAGTACAGACGGTTTTTTATAGTTAAAAAAAGATTTTGGGAATTAAAAAATTTTTCGAAAATATTTTTTTTTGTGATTGTTAGTATTACGCTTAGTATGAGCTTAGTATGAGCAGTATCGAAATAAAAAAAAAATTTTTGGGTCTGAAAATTTTTCGGACGACTTCTATAGATACCGGGACGGGGCTTGAGCGCTGGCTTCAAGTTGCGCAGAAGTCAAATATTCGGTCTCTTTAGTGGTACGAAGTGAGACGCGGGGAAGGGTAGTGTCAGTGTTTGGCTCGTCGCGCAATCGTGTCATAGACGTCACACGTGATTCGTTCCTGCGCTTGCTGCATGTATCTAACAACGACGATGAATTGGCTTGCCAATGTATAGAATGCGCAAAGCGTTCATCACTCTGACGCCGAGCGCTCAAGATTCGTGCCGGTACCTATACCTTGAGAACGCTTTTCGAAAAAAAAAAAAATTTGTCATTTGTAGTATACGCTTAGGAACACTATGCAGCAGTGAAGAAAACCAGAAAAAAATTTCTTTAAAAAAAGTTTTTGGGACTTGGAAAATTTTTTTGGACGACCTTCTACCTTGAGTAAGCTTAGGGGATTTTAATGCACCAGCACAAATGCTTGATCATATTGTGATAAATGACTATTAAGGAAAAATTAACACATTATTTTTCTCAAGTTTTTTTTAATTAAATAAAAACCTCATTTAACAACCAAATCAGCTGTTTTTTTTTTGTGGATAGGAATGAACAAACTGACATGTATCCTGTGTCTGTAGGAGGGTGGGGATGGTCGCTATACAAAATCCAGCATCTTTTATTGTTCGGGATTTTACAAAGACGTTTTACGGAAAGAGCTATTAGTTCAGTGCCAGGAGCGTTAAAATCGTCAAAACCTGGGACTTTTTTACTGTTGATGCAACAAAAACAAAATATGATTTGTGTAGATAATAGTATGTAGAAAAAAAAAAATCTATTAAATAAATGTTGGATAGCCCATTTATCGAGGAATGTTTGCTATAGAACATTACGTAACGACTAATAGGAGTGGAGTAGTAACCTAAGACGTGGGTAAAACCGCGAGGACAGCGAGAAATGTATATTAAGACTGTAGAATGATTTGTGTATCAAAACTGACTTAAAATATACTTATACTAGAGATGAAACGGATAGTGGCTTGGCCGGATACCGGATACCGAATATTCGGCAAGCTACGAGGCCGGAGCGCCGGATATCCGGCTACTGGATATTCAGCCTTTTATCGTATTTCATAACGCGATTAGTTTGATTTTCAAAAAGCATTTTCAGCGTAAGGGTTTTTTAGAAGCTGGTCTAGTTTACGAAGCTAATTGGAGTCGCCTTTTACCAAAAAATGCGGAAAATTTGGTATTAATTCACCACAATTTGCCAATTCATCATCATCATCATCTCAGCCGATACACGTCCACTGTTGGACATAGGCCTCCCCCAAGCGTCGCCACATCGAACGTTCCTGTGTCAATTTGCCAATTGTTAATTTTGAATACTAAACTAATTAATAAAACAATTTTTGACCTATTGTGACGATTTGCCTGGTGTAAAAAAAGGTAAATTGTTTGAATTTTACTATCCGGTATCCGGCCGGATACTGAATTACTATCCGGCATCCGGCCGGACAATCAAAACAAGGCCGAATAGGCCGGATACCGGATAGTTACCGGATATCCGATAGTTATCGGATCTGCCCGATACCAGCTTGATGCACTTTAGGCAACTGAGAGGCGAGCCAGAAGGATAATTAGTGATGAGGCACTCGTCGAGTCGAGGCTTCAAAGTCTTGAGCATCGATACCGAGTTGCTAGCCTGTCGGTTTTCTACCGGTTGCATTTCGGGGAGTGCGCGTCGGTATTGCATAACCTAATTCCGCCTAGCCCGTTCCATCATCGGACTACCAGACGTACGGCGATGCGCCACCGGTACATGGTGAACATCGCACCCACATGCACAAAATGTTTTGGGAACACATTCATTGTGCGTGCAGCTGAGGAGTAGAATTCCTTGCCGGAGTCTGTTTCCTGATAACTACAACCCGGGAATCGAGTACAAGTCGAGAGTGAATAGGTCTCTTCTAGGTAAGCGCGTTCCATCGTCGACCGCATCGTCGCTTTCCGTTAGGTGAGATGGCGGTCAAGCGCGAACCTATCATCAATTAAAAAAAAAGTCCGTTTCATCTCTAATTTATGCATTGGCAACATTTTTGGTTATTTAAACATTTTTGGTCAAGTCAAATATTTTCTTCGACTATAGATTTATTTTTGATACACACAACACAGTGTTGAAAATAGTATGTCTTCTTGGAATTAAGTACCCAGGTACTATCTATATACTTATATTATTTTATACTACTAACATAATGACATATACTAAACATACTGTTTTCTTGGGATTAAGTACCCAGGTACCCAAGTATCCAGGGTAAAAAAGTATCCTATGTGCTATTCCAGGACATGGTCTGTTCGTGTACCAAGTTTCATTGAAATCCGGAACCCCCCAGTCATTGGACTATACCTATGCTTGCTATTGCGATGCTTTTTAAATTGAATTCCCAATTTTTATTTAATAGAAAAACTTTTTTCTACATATTATTATGTACATAAAATCAGATTTTGTTTTAAATTTCATCCACAGTAAAAAAAAGTTCGAGGACTTTTTTAGTTTTACCTCAGTCACTGGACTATGCTGTATGCCTGCTATTGCGATGCTCAAACGAAACGACTATAGTTTCTTTCTTTTATTTAACTATAAAAATGAAAAGCCATGGCGAAGGTTGCTGATAGCCACAATGGTGTTTTATTTTAAACAAATCTAATGGTACAGCCTGACCAGTATGTTCAACAGTCACAGTTGTTGCAACCTTTGCGTTCACTGTAGTTATTTGGCAGCCATAACTACAACGTGATTTTATTTTTTTTATAGTTGGAAGTAAGCTCTCCTTCGCAGTCGGAGCAAGGATCGGAACGCAGTGAGGAGGAGGTGCAAGATAATCCTTCCGTTCAACCTAAAAGCACCGGTGCTAAGAAAAAGACCTTCAAAAAGAAAGGAAAAGGAAAAGCCAAGTTTTCGGATGATGGGGTATAATATCCTTAACTTTAGAAAACAAATCGGACTATCTTTTGCCCATGCTTTCTCTCTTCATGTTAAAGCACTATGTGGTTCTCAATAAAAACATGTTATCCGGATAGGCGGATATCCATCAAATTTAAAATCTGAATGTCATGTTAGTTTCATAAATCTCACTATTAAGTTAGATCGAAATTACTGAACAAATAAATTTTCATTATTTTCTCTGGGTGAAGAATTTTTAAGAAGATGAAAATAAACAATGCTGTGCTTGAAATGAACATTTTAAGGTTTTTAACAATTATAAGGTTTTGGTTAATTATAATATTTTATTTTATTAATCATTTTATAGTTAATCATGACTTGATTGATTACTCACTGTTAAAAAGTAAATTAATCAAATATATGTATATTTGATTAATTTACTTTTTAACAGTGATAGCCATATTATCCAGATATCTGGGTATATCCGGATAGTGTTTTGATAGTATCCGAAATGACTGGATAGTAAAATAAGCCGGATAGTAGCATGCCCTATTCTCAATGTACGATGTTGCGATATTTTTACGAGTCTTCTATAGTGTTTTTTATTATTTATTTATATAAAGGTTCTTGATTTTATAGCTGGATGAAGTCGAGCGATCTGTAAAAGAAGTGAACGATATCCTGGGATCTCCGCCGCCAGCGGAAACTCTTCCTCAGAAACCGTACAATCAGGCATTGGAGGTGTTGACCATTGATCCCAAACACTTGAATGTAGCCAATGAGATCAGGAAACTCTTTGGTCCTGATGAAGCACAAAACAAGCGGTGATTACTTTTTGTTGCTAATTAATATGTTTCTCTTTCAATTCGAATTCGAGATATATTTTTTTTTCTTTATATTGTAATTAATAAAACAATAACTAGTTAAAATATTCAATTACACATAAAATTTAGCCTTAAAATATTTTATATCTATTTTAATTAATTAAAAAAAAAAATTAAATAAAACTTTAATATATTTTGCAGTGGTCGTACGCAGAACCGCGCTCTTTTGCTGAAACGTGTATTGATTCATCCGGATACGAAAACCCCAGTCTATGAATTCAATAATTATGGTGAGTATGTCGATTTCGGTTTTCAAAAGTTACCGTGGCCCTGAAATGCAAAGAGCAACTTAAGGAACACTGGGTTTTAGTCAATAACAAACTGGACATTCCCTCTCGCTTCTCCCAGAGCGGGAGAAGTCGTATGATGAATTCCCCCATCCAAAAAAATCGCAAGCGTAGCTCTAGATATATTATAAAGTGTAACCTAAAAATATTCTTCATATTAAACGTTTTCATATTGAAACTTCAGGCTTATCCATGATGAAGTACAAGGACAAGGAGAACCGTATGTACTTTGTCTTCAATCACAGCGAGGCCTATCAAAAGATGCATCGTAACTTCTTAAGGAGGCTTGCGTTCGCACAACGCTCTGGAGACATCCTGCGATACTTTGATGAGGCAAGGCAGAAAATGCATGTCGAGGCACTCCTTGAGGTTAGTATCACTGTTTTAACATAACATATTGTTTAATGTATGTATTAATTAACATAACTTTATGTCAACAGATATCTGACCGTTTATTCCGCTTGGAAGAGAACGGTGTTGCCAACGAAATTGTGGAGAATGTCGTTACGTTCCTTCAGTACGTAGCGGACCCGCTGTTTATTCTGTCTCAGGTGAATACTCACCAATAAATGAATTTTTATTTTTCTTGTAATAAAAATGTATTAAATAGTATTTCATAACAGATTTTGTTTTATAATATTTACAGAATAACGTGCGTCTCGATTACAAGTTCATGGAGAACCGTCCTTTCCATGTGGCAATGTTGAAGTATGTTTATCTGCTCACTAACAGGGCTTGTCACCGCACGGCTCTGGAGATAGCTAAGATGCTTCTCTTAATTGACCCTAATGATCCGTTGGCAATCCTATCTATCATAGACGTTCTCGCTTTACGAGCCAGAGAGCATGAGTGGCTCATCGACACCGTCAAGTACTTCGACCGTCAGCGTGAGGCTGGTTTACTCTTTAACATAATGTATTCCAACAGCCTTGCGCATTACCATGTTGCGCAAAAAAATAAACGTAAGTCTTATTATTCGAATAACAGTAGGGAATGTATAATCTAATTTGTTAGATCCCTAATCCTGAATCCTGATTTTGTCAAAAATATCGTAACACTACACTACAAAATTAATTTGTTACTGTAGCTCCCTACTCAAAGGGTAACAGTTATTTTTTGTTTTCGCTATATCTTAAAAAATAAAATACTTAATTAAAGCATGAAACATATACTTAGTGCTTATGCTAAAATATAACAACAAATTAGTGTACTCGTCGAAACAAATTTTCACCGAAATCGAATTTCGGCTTTGATCTCTCAGTTTCGGCCAAAACAGAAAAATCCATATAAAGTAGTAGTAGTGTTTTCTTTCGGGGTAAAAATAGTCGATCTTAATCAGTCAGTTGCTTTTTATTTTTAAATACAGTATGTGTGAAAAACATGTGTGCTCACAGCTCACACATACGAAACTGGACCGAATAATAAAAACCTGATAATTATTGTCGGGCTCATTATGGACATTTGCAAAATATAATAGGGAGAAGAAAAAGCAAGAAGTAAGATCTAATGGTACAGAACTCTTCTTGTGAGATCAACTCCTAAATGACTTGTTTTTTTCTGTAGCAACTATTACTTTCAATTATTTTTTTACAGTTGATCTTGCCGAAGCCGACCGGCTCATTCGGGATGCTATATTAGCTTTTCCAAATGTTCTCATGAAAATTTTGGAATTCAGCCGTGTGACTAAGGACAATTTAACTAACCATGCGATATTCAAGCCAGACCCACAACCGTAAGTATTATTTCAATTGATATCAATGATGCACGGTTTTACAACTTGTTATAATCAAATAATATGAGTTTGTTATTATATTTTATTAATGTGAGAGAAATGATTCCGCAGCATGCAAGAATCATCTTCTGGAATCATTTCCTAAGTGTTGGCGTAATTTACATCAAACATGGTGGCCGCATAGGAATACACGAAATGCAACTTAATTTTTTTGTTTATTGAAAGATTCGTAGTCAAGTAGCATCAGTGGTACAATGAGTTATTATTTAGTAATTTTGTTACATTTATTGCAGTAGGTCTTCGGGAGCCCTAGAGCCATTCCTGATTTATGCTATGATGACGTTCCCGCGCTGGAATGAGCCTGAGGTGATGAAGTGGCTTCTTAGGAATGCCACTGAGCTCTGTGCGGCCTATGATACAGACCCAAAAATCAAGGTACAAAAACTGTCAATTTCACTTCACTGATTCAAAATAATCTCTGAGCTGTTAAGAATATGTAAAGCCTGTTTGGAGAATTTGAATTTAAAATCTGTTCAGTGTATTAGGATTAGGGTTGTAACGGAGGCCATCTTAGCGGAGGCGGAGGTAGATGCGGAGGGGACGAGTTTTGCCTCCGCGGCCGCGGAGGTTAACGGAGGCGGAGGTGAAATTGGATGTGGAAAAAATACTAATTTATGGTTTATAATAGTCAAAATTGTTTACTTTAAATACGTGCATTCATAGTACACCTTAATAAACATACTAGTTTACAAAAAAAAAATACAAAATATCAATGATATTTGTTTTTTTATTAAATTGGGGGTTTCTGAATTTTTAGAACTTTCGTATCACATCTAGTTTATGAGTTATATGTATAGAATAATAGGTATTTCAGTATTTTTCGGAATTTATTAAAGTATCGTTTAATTAACTTGGTTTTAATAAATAACATATTTCATATTTTAAGTATTATATTTCATATTTTAAACCTACGAATCGAAGGAATTCGTCAGGTTGATTCCACAGTTGATTCCTGTCATGTCAAATTGACATACGCCCACCCCACCCTGGCCGCGTTTCCATCACGCAAATGCTGATTCTTGACCACAAAGTACTTTGTAATAATACACTGTTCTTGACATCCTCCATTGCGGCCGTGGACAGTTTCGGAGAAATGACGTCTCCCTGCCTGAGGATAGGTTTCGAGGTCTGGTCCTGAAATCGGACTGACATGGTGGCGTTTTTGTATAAACACTTCAGCACTTCTTTTAGTCTAAGATCCGATTAAGAACGACCTTCACCGGTCTGTTTAATGGATGAAACGTATTTTATTATAAATTTAGTGTATTAAATAATATAACGCGGGTGGGTTGCCTAAGAAATTCCTGGCCAGACTATTATTAATTAAAAATTGAAAATTTATTTTATTTTTAGAAAAATGCACAACCGTTATCCATACCAGATTTTTTTGCAGACAACACTATAACATCGTATTCGTAATGAAACAGCGTTTATTTTTATATAGAATTTGTTGTATATAAAAAAAAACACACCTGTTTATGCATACCTGTTTATACCTGGCAACCCATAGCTATGCCAGGAAACAAATAGGCAACCCAACATTTTTATGTTCTAAAGGCTTGACTCTTTCGGTTAGTATTAAATTTATTCGTTAAACAAACTGGTGCATTTTACAAAAAAAAAAAAAATTGTTTGGCCAGGAATTTCTCAGGCAACCCACCCGCGTTATATTATTTAATATACTAAATTTATCATAAAATAGGTTTCATCCATTAAACAAACCGGTGAAGGTCGTTCTTAACCGTATCCTGTACTATTTGTGCCGATAGTCAATCTGGCACTGTTGGAGAGACTGCATTACAGCCCAAGTCGCGATCGAATCAAAGGCTTTCTCTTAGTTTTTAACGCTAAGCAGAGAGGCAGGTTATACTCCTCAGTCTTGCTCACGGTGCTGAAGCCTTTTCGGAATCTAGCTTGTTCGGGAGGCTGGAAGTCGTCGAGCCTGCGCGCGAGACGGTTCGTGATGACTCTGAAAAACAGTTTGTAGACATGACTCAGAAGTGAGATGGTCTGTAATTCTTATGCAGGGTATTGTCACCCATCTTAAAAAGGAGTACCACCACACCTCAGCTCCATGCCCGCGGCGTTTTCCCCTCGGGTACGACGAAATCGAACAATTTCTGAAGGGCCTTTAGGACCGGTTGTCCACCTGCATTTAGGAGCTCGGCCGTAATTCCGTCCTCACCCGGCGCCTTGTTGTTTTTCAGCTACTTCAAGCCATCCTAATTTCGTACAGCTTGACGTCCGGGATATCTTCGGTATAGTATTGAGTCAATCTTGCTCTTGTGTACGTGTACAACTGTCTATGAAATGCCTCCATCTCTCCCAGAAACTCCGACTTGGCGGATATGACTCTGCCATCGTCGGTCTTCAGTTTCGTGAGTTGGCTCTGCCCAATAGACAGATCTCTAATATAGTTTTTTATCAATTTTACAGGAGTCAGCATTCACCTGGAACATAAGCCGCTACTCCTTGTACAAAGTGTGGCCTAAAGAGTATCTGCGTCACATATCGATCCTGAGCAGTATGTCAAAGCTTATCATCGATGCTGTATGTATCCATTTTCTAATTTTCTATTAAGCCCCCTAACCATGACTTGGCAATGCCATCACGATTCCACTGTGTGAGGGAGAACCAGCCCTACAGGTCAAGTAGTACTATCCTATTTTCACAACGCAATTATAATTTCATAGCTTTTTGAATCAATTACTAATCAATCATCATGTTTGATGTTGTCTTGCAGCCGCTGTGGTTCAACCGGGCTACGTGCGCCTGGGACCCGCTGTTAGACAAGTCGGTGAACCGCTACTCGTACAGCTATGAGTACGAGCCCAACCGGCCAGCGCCCACCGCTGGCTTCCCCGGCGCCGCAGCCGGCGCTGCAGCTGGCGCCGACTCGCCTGTTCAAAGGTTCTTCCGGTCAATGCTCCCGACCTTTTATGAGCCTCCCATCGACGACTGAGTACGGTATTTTTAGTTATTTTTTTTTTTACTTTTTTTTTCATATTTATATATACATGATCATAATAACAATGGAAATAAGTCAAATTAATGGCTTATCTGCGAAATAATTCCTGGTGAAGATTTTTTAATAAAATAGCATTAGCAATACTGTGCGAAATAATTATGCGAAAGTTATTAACATATTACCATATATGTAAAAGTCGTGAAAAACACTTTTCGGCTTATTTTTATTAAACTCATAAAATAAATAGTTTGCAAGGGGTTTTATGTTTTCTTACAACACCCCATAGTGTTGTACTATAGTGAAGAAAAATCTTTCTTAGGAACTTACAAAGGTTAAAGAAGTAGCAGCCAATTGCTGGAAAAATTGTATTTTGACCTATTAAAGTCTAAACATTCAGGAGGCCCAAAAGTCTTGACACTAACACTGACAAACTGCGTAACAGTTTGATGCGGATACATCAGTGGCCGCACACCATACATGATTTCAAACGATCAAATCATTTATTTCAACTAAACCATTTACAGGCAATTGTGAATTGTCAAGAAGTCGGTCGGAAAAAACGAAGCTAATATCACATTCCAAAGTGTAGGTCTCTATGGAGAAGAATGTGCAAGAAACTACATGGACACTGTTTTGAATCATGTTATAAATATTAGAAATATTCTGTTAATATATTTCTTGCAGTTTTTATTATCTGATAACAATGTAAATAAATAAAGTAAAATTAAAAATAAAGGAATCAACTTATACCGCTGTAGTTAGAGATGAAGTCTCAACCGACAGTGTCCGTTCACGAACATGACGCGTATATCAGATATAGACTATTAAACAGTGATATAGACTACTGTTTTTTTTAAATAGTTTAACATCGTGTTGAGCATTGCTTTCATTGCTTATGTATAAAAGACTATTCTCAGGTTAAACCTTCACTACGGTTTATTTCGTAGAGTCTTATTTTCCGAGACTAATAAAATATATTTCGTTTTTTTTTCCTGTTTTTTCTTGTTAAATTATTATGTAAGTTTTTCTTTGTTTGTTTAGTTTTATACTTTTTTATCATTTATATATTTGCGTAAAGACATAGAATTTAGCTGTAATAAAAAATGACATAATTTGGGGTAGCTTATATTAAAAAATAAAAATAAATATTATTTGGGGTGCCGTAGCCACACGACAAAAACGGACTCCGCCCTACAGCGATATCGGTAGTTGATGTCAATACAATAGCCAGTACGATTCAAACTTAAAGGCGGCTGTGATGCGCCTTTTCACAACACGATTCAATCCTTCACCCATGCTATCACATGAATTTGCTACTGCGCAGACTCATCTCGTATTCCAATAAGGTGAATGCTACAAGCTCGAGCGTGGTCATTTTCTCGATAGATGGCGCTTAACTGTAATTTGTTTTGTTTTTGTCAATTAATTTCAAGAAAATAGTGACTCATCACTGCACCTGTAAAGTAAAGGTGTATTCATTCTGAGGTAAAAATCAAACCATTAATATTTAATATCTGCAAACTTTTTATTCCTCAGCATTCATAAATATTAAGTATTTATTTTGAAATTTAGGCGGTATCGTCTGGGTTTTCATTTAAATTTTTATGAATAGATGTGATTATATTTATTAAAAGATGCTTTCATACTGTCTGAAGGGCTCAACAGTTCAATGTGGACACAGTTTGCTATTTTACCATGATCTAATTGGTCAAGGGGCGTGGTTAAATTGAGTGACAACAATGAGTCACTATTTTCTTAAGACAAATACACTATAGTGTCTGGAAACATTCTTAATACTTTATTCTATGTAGTCAATTGCAATTATTTATAAAAATACTAACTCTGCCTGTTTGTGTGGTATAGCCATTTAGAGTGCTTAAGGACGTATTCACCTATTTTGACAAATATCACGGTTTTTCGGGAACCATTATGATGCTCTAGGAATCATAATTATGAGTATATCTTGGTATCAAATAAAAGACAATATATTTATATCCAGGATGGCATAAAAAAAATATTACGGTCTCATATAAAATTTTCATGTAAATACGATTTTACCAACGCACTAATACAAGAAAATTACGAAACACAGAGTCTGAGTAGGAACCCGTAACTTAAATCCAGTAAACATTTTTACTTTAAAAAACATAAAATAATACAGCTTATATAGTCTTCAACACCTATAGCTAATTATTTTGAACCTACATATATAACTTTATGATTTATGACCAAAATAAAACCACTCTCAATATTTCTTCATACATTTTTCATTGAACGCGCGATGTCTAGCGTCAGTCCGCGCTCAGAAGCGCTTGTGAACGGGTGTCCGTATCGCTCTCTTACAAAAAATAAATACGTCTAAAATGTGTGCCGACTTGTATACTGCGACTGCAAAGACGTGCTACTTTTTCGGACCGAAATAAAAGTACAAATATATACTCATTTTTTTTTTAATTGTTATTATGGACTTACTGATGCAGAATGAGTTTAAAAACAAAAAAACCAGAAATGGCCAACGGAACTTCATACTTACTTATATATCACAACGTAGATAGATAGGCGACTATGACAATAAAAATAAATAAATGTTTTTTTTTTTGGAACGAAGTTCCTTATCGCGCGTTGTGAAAGGGGGCTAGACGGAAAAAATTCTCACGAAAAGTTGTACCGACACTTTTTTCTTTTTTTTTTCCTTCTTTAATATTACTTCACAATTTTTTTTTTATGTTTTTGGCTTGGAAACTAAATCTTTATCTATTAATGGAAATTCAAGATGGCGGCTGCAATAGATTATCAACTTTTTCGATATGGGTGTCTTTTTCATGTTTTTCGAGGGTTTTGAAGCCGACAGTAATGTCAAAATTTGAATCCAAGATGGCGGCTGCAATAAATTATCAACTTTTTCGATATGGGTGTAGTTTTCGTGGTTTTCGAGGGTGTTGAAAGCGATAGTACTGTCAAAATATAAATCCAAGATGGCGGCTGCAAGAAATTTTCAAATTTTTCGTCATGGGTGTCGTTTTCATGGTTTTCGAGGGTGCTGAAACCGATAGTACTGTCAAAATATAAATCAAAGATGGCGGCTGCAAGAAATTATCAAATTTTCCGTCATGGGTGTCGTTTTCATGGTTTTCGAGGGTGTTGAAACCGATAGTACTGTCAAAATATAAATCCAAGATGGCGGCTGCAAGAAATTATCAAATTTTCCGTCATGGTTGTCGTTTTCATGGTTTTCGAGGGTGTTGAAACCGATAGTACTGTCAAAATATAAATCCAAGATGGCGGATGCAAAAAATTATTAAATATTTCGTCATGGGTGTCGTTTTCATGGTTTTCAAGGGTGTTGAAACCGATAGTACTGTCAAAATATAAATCCAAGATGGCGGCTGCAAGAAATTATCAACTTTTTCGTCATGGGTGTCGTTTTCGTGGTTTTCGAGGGTGTTGAAACCGATTGTACTGTCGAAATGTAAATCCAAGATGGCGGCTGCAATAAATTATCAACTTTTTCGATATGGGTGTCTTTTTCATGGTTTTCGAGGTTGTTGAAGCCGATAGTGCTGTCAAAATGTAAATTTAAGATGGCGGCTGTCAGAAATTATCAACTTTTTCGTCATGAGTGTCGTTTTTATGGTTTCGATGATGTTGAAATAGTGCTGTCAAAATGAACATAAAATAGGATAGTATTTTTTAGTTATATTGTATTGGCTAGACGGAAAAAATTCTCACGAAAAGTTGTAACGACACTTTTTGCTATAGTAAGCTATTGTAAGCCGTGCGGCGTGCGAATGTTTCTCTGTCTGTCTCTCTCTCTCTTATAGAAAGCAAGCCAGAACGGAACTTCGTTCCATCCGGGTGTCCCTTGACACCTCAGTAGTTTTTTTTTATTATTATTATTGATAGGCTCGCGTTTGACCACTATCTCACCTGATGGTAAGTGATGATGTGGCCGACGATGGAGCACGCTTGCCTAGAAGTAACCACTCTCGGTTCTGAATAGTTATGTTAAAAATGGTACCGTCGAAGTGACCTGATGATGATGATGATGGAGCCGGAAGATAGGCACCGGAACTCCGTAATTAATCAATGTGTCCTAGCCATGTTTGGGCTTATTAGAATTGTCATGAGATGCACTTTGGCTGTAAGGTACTATCAAACTGATTTGATGATGATGATGGAACCGGAAGTTAGGCACCGGAACTCCGTAATTAATCAATGTATCCTAGCCTTGTTTGGGCTTGTTAGAATTGTCATGAAATGCACTTTGGCTATAAGGTACTATCGAAGTGACCTGATGATGATCGAGCCGGAAGATAGGCACCGGAACTCCGTAGTTAATCAATGTATCCTAGCCGTGTTTGGGCTTATTAGAATTGTCATGAGATGCACTTTGGCTATAAGGTACTATCAAACTGATCTGATGATGATGGATAACCCTATAGTAATCCAATCGGGCGTTGAATTTTGTCATGAATCTTGAAACTCGATAAAAATAATATGTTCGAGCTTAGAATATAGGTTATAATGACACGTATGACATCGTAGTGCAATTCGAGTATAGTACAAAATAAATCAAATCAAATCAGTTTATTGCAAACATGTTGTACAGTGGTTGGAATAAAAATAAAGAGTTTCAAACATGCACCCTGTAGGGGCACTGCAAAACAAATAAATTTCAGTAAAATAAAATACAATTTAAAATTCAGTTTCAATGTTACATTTAAAATGGCAAAAATTATTGATATTAGTATTGAAATAAATAAATAATTGGATAACGTCAAATCAATTAAATGTCAAAATAAATAAAACAATATCTTCCAGTACCAAGATAAATTAGGACACTTTTCACTACATATTATAAAACAAAGTCCCCCGCCGCGTCTGTCTGTTTGTCTGTTCGCGATAAACTCAAAATTTACTGCACCGATTTTCAAGCAGTTTTCACCACTCGTTAGCGTGATTCTTGAGGAAGCTTTAAATATATAATTTGTTAAGTTTGTGTATGTATTTTTGTGTACATTAACGATATTTGTTGAAGAGGTCGGGAAAAAATAAGCCGTCTGGGAGCTTATAACGAAAACGCTGCCTAAACCCTTTGAGATATAACAAAATAATGTTTCGTGGAATTGTGTATCTTATATAGGTCTACAGGAAAGTCCGCGGTGGCATGTGTCTATCACTTAAGGTTAACATAATATATCCATTTTACTACTTTTAAAAATTGGCATTCATGAAATGTTTATTGGAAAGCTATTTACATAGTTACGGTATTAATTCTTATCAAAATAAGTTACTTCGCGTTCAAGACTATATTAGTATCTGTAAATTACTTTTTGAATCATTTAAATCGGAGGTACCATTAGAAAGCTTTCATAAATTTAATAATTCTCAAAATTAAATTCACGAGTTCACGAGTTCCGCTCTTCAGTAGCTAGGCATGACGCGGTCGCTGATCGTCCCCCCGCACCTTTTTGCCTACTGTTTCTTTAGCTAATAAGCCGAATGACAATAACGCACGACTGATGACTGTGTGTTGTGTTTTCTTTTGGATGTTGTTGAAAAGTTATAATTGCATTTTTGTTTTGTGTTTGTTTTCTTAACTAACACAAAACCAACAATGGTAGTATATGTGAATTAAGGTAGTAAGAACTGCGCTGCTCACGCTTATAAAATGGAGGTCCAAAATTTATGGGAAATAACATTAGGTTACGCCACGTGGGCGAAGCCGCGGGCAAAAGCTAGTGTATTTATAAATCAATTTTTCCTGTTGCCATTTTGATATACAAGGAATTAAAGTTGCCACAATATCATGATATTAAATTAACGATGATTTATTCATCTCCCAGTAACATGCTTTAAAATTATTCAGTCCCATACAATCTTTTCACACAAATACAATACAGAAATTGGCTATGCTACAAATAAGGTCTAGATAGTACACATAACGGCTAAATCCGTTGTATATTTTACCTTATAATTATAAAAAAAAAACTTTTTCCAAAAAATATAACCGACTTCACAAAAAAAAACACTAAAACCATCAAAATATATTTTTTTTTTGTTTTTTTTTTTTTTTATTAACTCAAACCCTGCTAGGATAAATTCATTGTTTTATTATGAAGCTTCCGTGTCTACCTTGCGGCTCCATCATTATCATCAGATCAGTTTGATAGTACCTTATAGCCAAAGTGCGGCGCATCTCATGATAATTCTAGTTAGCCCAAACACGGGTAGGATACATTGATTAATTACGGAGTCCCGATGTCTATCTTCTAGCTTCATCATCATTAAATCAGTTTGATAGTACCTTATTGCCAAAGTGCATCTCATAACAATTCTAATAAACCCAAACACGGCTAGGATACATTGATTAATTACGGCGTTCCGGTGCCTAACTTCCGGCTCCATCATCATCAGGTCACTTCGATGATACCATTTTCAACATACCTATCCAGAAACATTCATTTATTTGTATTATCGTAGTCGCATAATTATGTTCATTGTGATATCTGTGTGAGTATGAACTTTCACTGGCCATTTCTGATCTTCTTCACCAGTTCCACTTCATCAAATGTAATTTTTTGAGTGTAAATGCTTAAGTCTTTGATGAAAATACCAAAAGAACTATACGGCTGCTTATGATATTTGAGGAGTTCCCTCGATTTCGCCAAGATTTCGTCATCAGATCTCGACTTGGTGACTATGGGACCATTTGAGAAGTATACCCTTTCCAACAAAAAAAGAATTTTTCAAATCGGTCGTTAAGCAACGAAGTTATGCGCGTACATACATAAAAAAAAATTCAAACGTCCGAATTGAGAACCTCCTCCTTTTTTAAAAGTCGGTTAAAAAATACATAAGTTTTCATAGTTTTAACTGTATTTTACGATTAGATCGAATATTAAATTGGAAATCCCTACTTGCTTCAGACATCGTACGAGTATTTATTGAGTTTGAAGATTTAATTCATGTCGGAGAGGGGTTGTGCGTTGTACCTAATTGTCTGATAAAATTAATCTCAAATACCCATTTGATTTTGTTAAATATAATATTTTTAAAGAAATAAGCCTGGGAAATAATCGTAGGTTTACAAATAAATTTGTCGTTATTACCCGTAACGATATGGCAACTACTTATTTTTGCTATACGAGTAGTACTCGAAACTGGATAAGCAGGCAATTACATATTGCCATATAGTAATACTGATACTAAAAATCAAACAAGCTTGACTCAATTAATACTTACTAAGAAAAATAAAATAATACCTCAAATATCAAGACATGTTCGGTTAAAGTATAAAATTGAGCGAACAATGGGCTCTATGTGTGCGTGCGCGTAAAGTCGATGTATTGCGACCAAGATACCTAAATTCGAGCGAGTGAATTTTGCTCACGCGTCCTTAAGTATATCGCTATACTTGAGCACTATAGTTAGAGTAATAATGCTCCCATACACTAAAAACAAGATAAACTAAAAAAGTTGAGTTCAGCGTCATCTAGCGAGAACATGATTGCGCTCAGGCCTGTAGCTGTCACCTTAAGTTGAATCATACTTTATTAACCATATAACGAGCTTGTATTACGTGACTACGTACTTGATAGCACATTCATGTGCTTGACATAAATTGTAAATATAGCAATAGGTACAAACTGTAGTAAACTACACAACTCAAGATAAGAATGAAATAATAAAATGTTATATATATTTATGTTTTTATTTTATTTTTATTTGACTGACTGGCAACCCAACCCCTGTAAGAGGCTCGTTATAACGACTACGGACCACGTGCCCGGTACGCTGTTTGATTGCTTATTACATAAATAAAAAAATATGAGACAATACGGTAGACAGAATATAAAGTAATTCGCTTTCTAGACAAAAATAGCAGTATTCATAGTACTTTCGAAAGTTGAGCTTGGACCGGACGCGCGGCTCGGCCGTCTTTATAACTAGCCCTTTATTACAGAAAAGCATTTTATACTATTTATAAATTAATGATTAAAATCGTTCTGTGACGTATTATTTCTGTATTTGTGTGCATCGGACCGTAGCGAGACCAAACAGTCAGGACTGTACCTACTTAAAGTGAAACCAGGTCATTACGTCATTGTGTACGATAGACTGAAAAAAAAAACTAGTTGGTACGATTAATACTAGAGTCGAAAAGAAATCCTAATGAATATCAAAATATTCACTAACTACCCAAAATTTTGTGATTTAAGTTATCGTATTTTTACTTCCTGTCGTTGCTATGTACTGGGTGGCGATGAGATCCACTTCCTTTGAATATATACAATTATTTTTTGTCAAAGCAATTAACATTGTAGTCGTGTTAACTTGTTTTTTTTTTATCTAAAGTTATCTTCTTGTTGTAGTATCTTATCGGCTCTATTATTATTTTGCAGAAGTAAATGCCACTTAGCTATAAGCAAATGTTTCTTGTCCACAGCAACAGAATGAGGAACGCTTACTATAGAATGATTACTCGAGTAGCTGCGCAGACTGGCTGCTATCCGTTTATGTACCTCACGGATGAGGAGGCCCGTGAGCTCAACGCAGCTCAACTCGTGGACACACCGTTCGTGGGCACGCAGGTCCTCGAGAATCGCGACCTGGTATTTCTGCCGCCAGAGATGAATGAAACCGAAGCACGCCGCACTCACCCAAACGGCACCTTGTTTTCTCTCCACGAACAACCCACTTTCGTGCCTGGGTTTAATTTAACGATTGCAGACTGGAATGTCGAATTCATGTACCCAAATTGGGCTACGACAAACTCGAAGCGTTTTCAGAAAAGTCAACCAATCCCATGCCGTGATTGGGCATTTGATGATAACGACGAAGCGTTCGAAGACTATGATTACGCCGACGATGAAGAAAATTTCGCAAGAGACGACAGGGATATGGCCAGGGCATTGGCTACAAAAGGCCCTAATGGTGAGGAAGTAAACGAGGAGGATTTGCCAACAAACGCAAACTAAGACTAGATTGCTGTGATTGTCTATTTTCGTAGTTTATGTATACCTTGTATTTTTGATATCTATATATTTATTACTGTATCAAAATTTTGGATTCACTTTATAAAATTTCAGGACCATTCAGTAGCCAGTTTATGTTACTCTATTCCAAATATATTCACGCGGTTTCTGTTTATATATATTATTATGGTTTCATATCAGATCAATATTATAATTATAATATTTATGTAATGATGTTATCTGTTAGTATATCAGTGTCTATATCTGCATAGAGCAGTACATAACCAAATAGTAGTATGAATGTTTGATGTTTTAACAATAGCAGTTCACATTATCACGTACAATGTAAGTCATAAGGGCGAGGTCGATGGGCGAGCTTTATTTTCCAAGGAGTTGCGGGACAAGGGTGCATCCGCGGCGGTGTTACCAGCGCGTCGCTACAGATGCGCAGGTGCTTGCGCGTGCGTTGTTCGCCCGAAGAGCCAGGCAGGGGGGCATGTCATCAAACAATTTTGCGGTTCGCTCGTCGATTGCGGCCTCTCATTTGTGTCTAAAATAATACCAAATAATCATAGAATAGATAAATCACTCTCACTCTCTCACTATCTGTCTTTTTAACAAATCTCAGGATCAGAACGACACAGCAGCAGGTTCTATATATGACGTCATAGCAACGAGTATGCCAATCGCCAAGTTCGAAACGGTTTATTCCCATCGGCCACCCCTAAGTTGTGGGGTGGCGGTTCGAACTCCACCACCATCCCGGCGGCAGCTCAGGGGGCCAGGCATATGGGAATGAAGGAGTGCGAACCGCCACCCCAGTGGCAAGCTCAGGGGTGGCCGATGGGAATGAAGGAGTGCCAACCGCCACCCTGGTGGCAAACTCATGGGTGGCCGATGGGAATAAACCTTCGGAACATGTTGGTTGTGTAAAATTATTTATGTCATCGGGTATGTCATTTGGAAAGACAAAATGTTTAAAGTATTCGAAAAAGGTTTGCTTTAAGTGTTAATCATTGTATTTTTAAGGCACTTGTCAGGAAACCAAGGTAAATCTACTAATTTGTTGCTCAAAAGAGTACACATTTTTTGAATGTCTTAATTATTAAATGTGTAGGATAAAGTCAAGCAAAGCTGACCTCGTAGTTTGTAGAAAACGTTATATCAAGGTCTGAAAAATAAATAAAACTACAAAAGTATTGTTTCATTTCATCAAGAAGAATGGGTACCTACTTATTAAATATCTTGTTGGATGTGTGACTGACTGAACTGAGTATCTGAATCAAGGTCCCGTTTTTTAACCGACTTTAAAAATAAGGAGGTTCTATGTTCGGATGAATGTATTTTTTTTAATGCATTTTCACCGATTTCTTAGTCAATTGTAGACAGATTTTCAAAATTAGTTTTTTAAATTGTAACGTTATGCTTCTGAGTTGGTCCTATAGAAAATTTCTATATATATATACTATAGTTCTTCATCAGATCCTAACAATATTTAATATTGTTAGGATCTGATGAAGAACTTTGAATATATAGAATGAAACTCCTCATAGGATCATAGCAGGATTGTTTTTTTTTTTTCACAAAAAATTTTAGAATAACGATTTTATAGTTTAAAAAATAAAAAAAGTAGTGATTAAAAAAAAGAAAAGAAGGAAAAATACCGCCAAAAATTCCACCACTTGGGGGGTCCAGAATCATGTACTGTGGAGCCATGATGTTCGTTTGCGCGTCGATGTCAAATACACCCTGAATCAGGCCTCCGTCACTCCATGTACTTGCGCGCTATAAGTGCCTACCGCCCAGCCGAGCGGTCTCGGTCCGCCGGCGGATCAAATTCAGTGCGGTTTTCGCAAGCGAAGCGCGCGCACGCCGTTCAATTTTAATAGTGCTGTTCGTTCGTACGCGTATTACGATGCCGTGTGGTGCCTTATGTGCTGTAGATGGGTGTAAATCAAGCAACAGAAGGGAAGCACCAATATATAAAACAAAACAAACTTACAAATATGATAAAACAAACTTTAAAAAAGAGAACCGACTTCAAAACACTAAACCGTAAGAAATAATTTCTTCTTTGATGTCGGTGCTTTTTCGATTCGTAATTACCAGCTGTTAGCACTAACATAAAAAAAAAAACAAATTATTTCTTACGGCTTAGTGCTTTATTTGAAGTCGGTTCTCTTTTTTAAGGCTTTTTTTTTCATTTCTAGTGAACATCTCCGAAGATCATCATCAAACTAAGAAGTATTGTACTTATTTTAAAACGTTCTCCTAAATGTAACAAATCCTTTTCTGAAAACCGCATCGATATCGGTTTAGCCAAACGCGAGATTATCGCGCACAAACATACATACCTACAAACCATACAAGTCAAACTTCTCAGTTTGGCCTGTATGTCTGATCACCTCCTTTTTTTTTAAGTTGGTTAAATATTATATAAATGATAAAATTTTTAACTGCCACATAAAAGTCAGAACATATTCACAGTTCTCAATAACATAGATAAAAAGTTATGTTAATTTAATTTTATCGAAGAGGCAGCCCTGCGATTACTGTGGAATCGCGCGGTGCGAAGCAATCACTGCTGTACGCTTGAGCATTTAGGCGCATTTTAGCATACAGTGGTTGTTGACGCGAGGGAGTAGGCAATTATCGTAATAGGTATTGGAAATTTTCTACTGAGTGAAGTATCTGTTACGTAGTAACTATTCAGTAATCTGTGCCTGAATACACTATCTACTATTGCTGGCGGCTTCACACGAATAAGAGTAGGTTTCTCCGTACAAACTTTAGGCCCCCGTTATGTATCTTTAGGCCCTAAAGAGACATAACGGGTGCTTAAAGTTAGACGATGAATTTTGAAAAATTGTCGCTTACTGCTCGCCTACTATATAAAAAAAAACCTAAAGCAAAATTTTACGCTCCTAGTTCCAGTAGTTACGTCTGTGCGGTGATATTGTCAGTCAGTTTCTATACTTATAATAAATCTGTAGAAGTGAAAATTCTATACATTGCAAATATAAAAAAAATAAATGGCAGGGGGTGTTACTAGACCGACACCGAACCCAAAAATGTGAAAAAAAAAAATTTGTCTGTCTTTTTGTTCAGGCATCATGCAAAAACTACCGGTTCGATAACGATGAAACTTGGTATAATTATTCTTTAATATCCTGGCTGGGCAACACACAGGATACTTTTTATCCCAGAAAAGTATATACAATAAAAAACAAACTTAATTTTGCGGTTCGATCCCTAGACCCGATTACTGTACCAACCGCAAATAATAAGTTTGTCGTAGGTTACGTCACCCGCAGTGGAGTTCACTAAGGGGCGCTGCACACGGCTAAGATACTATAATATTTTATCCTAAGATATAATATCGCTCGCCATACAATTCAATGGACTATCACACATGACGAAGATTAAATAATATTTTTCATATTTTCGTATCTTAAGATGAATTTGTATGGCGAGCGATATTGTATCTTAAGATAAAATATAGTATCTTAGCCGTATAGTCTAGTCAAATTAGCAAAAAGATTGGACCTAATTCGTGTAGTTGTAATTTTTTGTGGAATCATTAGAAGACATGAATATAAGTCTTCTCTGAGTTTGCACCATTCCTGTTATGTACGGAACATCGTTTAATATTAGGTTTTAACATTAAGGACGTATTCACCTATTTTGACAAATATCACGGTTTTTCGGGAACCATTATGATGCTCTAGGAATCATAATATGAGTATATCTTGGTATCAAATAAAAGACAATATATTTATCTCCAGGATGGCATAAAAAAAATATTACGGTCTCATATAAAATTTTCATGTAAATACGATTTTACCAACGCACTAATACAAGAAAATTACGAAACACAGAGTCTGAGTAGGAACCCGTAACTTAAATCCAGTAAACATTTTTACTTTAAAAAACATAAAATAATACAGCTTATATAGTCTTCAACACCTATAGCTAATTATTTTGAACCTACATAAATAACTTTATGATTTATGACCAAAATAAAACCACTCTCAATATTTCTTCATACATTTTTCATTGAACGCGCGATGTCTAGCGTCAGTCCGCGCTCAGAAGCGCTTGTGAACGGGTGTCCGTATCGCTCTCTTACAAAAAATAAATACGTCTAAAATGTGTGCCGACTTGTATACTGCGACTGCAAAGACGTGCTACTTTTTCGGACCGAAATAAAAGTACAAATATCATACTCATTTTTTTTTTAATTGTTATTATGGACTAATAATGGACTTACTGATACAGAATGAGTTTTATTCTAAAACAAAAACCAGAAATGGCCAACGGAACTTCATACTTACTTATATATCACAACGTAGATAGATAGGCGACTATGACAATAAAAATAAATAAATGTTTTTTTTTTTTTGGAACGAAGTTCCTTATCGCGCGTTGTGAAAGGGGCTAGACGGAAAAAAATCTCACGAAAAGTGGTATCGACACTTTTTGCTTTTTTTTAAATGTTTTTGGCTTGGAAACTAAATCTTTATCTATCAAAGGAAATTCAAGATGGCGGCTGCAATAGATTATCAACTTTTTCGATATGGGTGTCTTTTTCATGTTTTTCGAGGGTTTTGAAGCCGACAGTAATGTCAAAATTTGAATCCAAGATGGCGGCTGCAATAAATTATCAACTTTTTCGATATGGGTGTAGTTTTCGTGGTTTTCGAGGGTGTTGAAACCGATAGTACTGTCAAAATATAAATCAAAGATGGCGGCTGCAAGAAATTATCAAATTTTCCGTCATGGGTGTCGTTTTCATGGTTTTCGAGGGTGTTGAAACCGATAGTACTGTCAAAATATAAATCCAAGATGGCGGCTGCAAGAAATTATCAAAATTTTCCGTCATGGTTGTCGTTTTCATGGTTTTCGAGGGTGTTGAAACCGATAGTACTGTCAAAATATAAATCCAAGATGGCGGCTGCAAGAAATTATCAAATTTTTCGTCATGGGTGTCGTTTTCATGGTTTTCGAGGGTGCTGAAACCGATAGTACTGTCAAAATATAAATCAAAGATGGCGGCTGCAAGAAATTATCAAATTTTCCGTCATGGGTGTCGTTTTCATGGTTTTCGAGGGTGTTGAAACCGATAGTACTGTCAAAATATAAATCCAAGATGGCGGCTGCAAGAAATTATCAAATTTTCCGTCATGGTTGTCGTTTTCATGGTTTTCGAGGGTGTTGAAACCGATAGTACTGTCAAAATATAAATCCAAGATGGCGGATGCAAATAATTATTAAATATTTCGTCATGGGTGTCGTTTTCATGGTTTTCAAGGGTGTTGAAACCGATAGTGTTGTCAAAATGTAAATCCAAGATGGCGGCTGCAAGAAATTATCAACTTTTTCGTCATGGGTGTCGTTTTCGTGGTTTTCGAGGGTGTTGAAACCGATTGTACTATCAAAATGTAAATCCAAGATGGCGGCTGCAATAAATTATCAACTTTTTCGATATGGGTGTCTTTTTCATGGTTTTCGAGGTTGTTGAAGCCGATAGTGCTGTCAAAATGTAAATTTAAGATGGCGGCTGTCAGAAATTATCAGCTTTTTCGTCATGAGTGTCGTTTTCATGGTTTCGAAGATGTTGAAATAGTGCTGTCAAAATGAACATAAAATAGGATAGTATTTTTTAGTTATATTGTATTGGCTAGACGAAAAAAATTCTCACGAAAAGTTGTAACGACACTTTTTGCTATAGTAAGCTATTGTAAGCCGTGCGGCGTGCGAATGTTTCTCTGTCTGTCTCTCTCTCTCTCTTATAGAAAGCAAGCCAGAACGGAACTTCGTTCCATCCGGGTGTCCCTTGACACCTCAGTAGTTTTTTTTTAATTATTATTATTGATAGGCTCGCGTTTGACCACTATCTCACCTGATGGTAAGTGATGATGTGGCCGACGATGGAGCACGCTTGCCTAGAAGTAACCTATTCACTCTCGGTTCTGAATAGTTATGTTAAAAATGGTACCGTCGAAGTGACCTGATGATGATGATGATGGAGCCGGAAGATAGGCACCGGAACTCCGTAATTAATCAATGTGTCCTAGCCATGTTTGGGCTTATTAGAATTGTCATGAGATCTACTTTGGCTGTAAGGTACTATCAAACTGATTTGATGATGATGATGGAACCGGAAGTTAGGCACCGGAACTCCGTAATTAATCAATGTATCCTAGCCTTGTTTGGGCTTATTAGAATTGTCATTAAATGCACTTTGGCTATAAGGTACTATCGAAGTGACCTGATGATGATGGAGCCGGAAGATAGGCACCGGAACTCCGTAGTTAATCAATGTATCCTAGCCGTGTTTGGGCTTATTAGAATTGTCATGCGATGCACTTTGGCTATAAGTACTATCAAACTGATCTGATGATGATGGATAACCCTATAGTAATCCAATCGGGCGTTGAATTTTGTCATGAATCTTGAAACTCGATAAAAATAATTTGTTCGAGCTTAGAATATAGGTTATAATGACACGTATGACATCGTAGTGCAATTCGAGTATAGTACAAAATAAAACAATATCTTCCAGTACCAAGATAAATTAGGACACTTTTCACTACAACGCTGCCTAAACCCTTTGAGATATAACAAAATAATGTTTCGTGGAATTGTGTATCTTATATAGGTCTACAGGAAAGTCCGCGGTGGCATGTGTCTATCACTTAAGGTTAACATAATATATCCATTTTACTACTTTTAAAAATTGACATTCATGAAGTGTTTATTGGAAAGCTATTTACATAGTTACGGTATTAATTCTTATCAAAATAAGTTACTTCGCGTTCAAGACTATATTAGTATCTGTAAATTACTTTTTGAATCATTTAAATCGGAGGTACCATTAGAAAGCTTTCATAAATTTAATAATTCTCAAAATTAAATTCACGAGTTCACGAGTTCCGCTCTTCAGTAGCTACGCATGACGCGGTCGCTGATCGTCCCCCCGCACCTTTTTGCCTACTGTTTCTTTAGCTAATAAGCCGAATGACAATAACGCACGACTGATGACTGTGTGTTGTGTTTTCTTTTGGATGTTGTTGAAAAGTTATAATTGCATTTTTGTTTTGTGTTTGTTTTTTTAACTAACACAAAACCAACAATGGTAGTATATGTGAATTAAGGTAGTAAGAACTACGCTGCTCACGCTTATAAAATGGAGGTCCAAAATGTATGGGAAATAACATTAGGTTACGCCACGTGGGCGAAGCCGCGGGCAAAAGCTAGTGTATTTATAAATCAATTTTTCCTGTTGCCATTTTGATATACAAGGAATTAAAGTTGCCACAATATCATGATATTAAATTAACGATGATTTATTCATCTCCCAATAACATGCTTTAAAATTATTCAGTCCCATACAATCTTTTCACACAAATACAATACAGAAATTGGTTATGCTACAAATAGGGTCTGGATAGTACACATAACGGCTAAATCCGTTGTATATTTTACCTTATAATTATAAAAAAAAAACTTTTTCCAAAAAATATAACCGACTTCACAAAAAAAAAACACTAAAGCCATCAAAATAATTTTAATTTCAGAAGTCGGTGTTTCTCGATATTGTTTGTTCCTTATTTAACACTTACTTACAGCCAGAGTACCTTTTTCTCATGACAATTCCAATTAACTTAAACCCTGCTAGGATAAATTCATTGTTTTATTATGAAGCTTCCGTGTCTACCTTGCGGCTCCATCATTATCATCAGATCAGTTTGATAGTACCTTATAGCCAAAGTGCGGCGCATCTCATGATAATTCTAAATAGCCCAAACACGGGTAGGATACATTGATTAATTACGGAGTCCCGATGTCTATCTTCTAGCTTCATCATCATTAGATCAGTTTGATAGTACCTTATTGCCAAAGTGCATCTCATGACAATTCTAATAAACCCAAACACGGCTAGGATACATTGATTAATTACGGCGTTCCGGTGCCTAACTTCCGGCTCCATCATCATCAGGTCACTTTGACGATACCATTTTCAACATACCTATCCAGAAACATTCATTTATTTGTATTATCGTAGTCGCATAATTATGTTCATTGTGATATCTGTGTGAGTATGAACTTTCACTGGCCATTTCTGATCTTCTTCACCAGTTCCACTTCATCAAATGTAATTTTTTGAGTGTAAATGCTTAAGTCTTTGATGAAAATACCAAAAGAACTATACGGCTGCTTATGATATTTGAGGAGTTCCCTCGATTTCGCCAAGATTCCGTCATCAGATCTCGACTTGGTGACTATGGGACCATTTGAGAAGTATACCCTTTCCAACAAAAAAAGAATTTTTCAAATCGGTCGTTAAGCAACGAAGTTATGCGCGTACATACATAAAAAAAAATTCAAACGTCCGAATTGAGAACCTCCTCCTTTTTTAGAAGTCGGTTAAAAATACATAAGTTTTCATAGTTTTAACTGTATTTTACGATTAGATCGAATATTAAATTGGAAATACCTACTTGCTTCAGACATCGTACGAGTATTTATTGAGTTTGAAGATTTAATTCATGTCGGAGAGGGGTTGTGCGTTGTACCTAATTGTCTAATAAAATTAATCTCAAATACCCATTTGATTTTGTTAAATATAATATTTTTAAAGAAATAAGCCTGGGAAATAATCGTAGGTTTACAAAGAAATTGGTCGTTATTACCCGTAACGATATGGCAACTACTTATTTTTGCTATACGAGTAGTACTCGAAACTGGATAAGCAGGCAATTACATATTGCCATATAGTAATACTGATACTAAAAATCAAACAAGCTTGACTCAATTAATACTTACTAAGAAAAATAAAATAATACCTCAAATATCAAGACATGTTCGGTTAAAGTATAAAATTGAGCGAACAATGGGCTCTATGTGTGCGTGCGCGTAAAGTCGATGTATTGCGACCAAGATACCTAAATTCGAGCGGGTGAATTTTGCTCACGCGTCCTTAAAGTCCCAAAATTTAAAAATTTCATAAGTATTTAGTTGTGGTAAGTTTAGATATATGTAGATACCCCTTTGGTGTATAATTACTTTTCACGAAAAAAGTGTGAGGTGTATGAAACACTAATAAATCATTATTTTTATTTTGCGGCTCAAGGGAAATTTAGCCAGTTGGTGCAAACTCATAATAAGCTTTTTAAAGCATCCTATACATCCAGTTATTTTTGCACCATTTGGCACCCCTAGGAAAACAGCATTTTACAATATTTGTAGATTGTACTTCGGGGCAAATTAGTGTAGTCATGAATTTTTTAATATATAATGTATTCTATATATAAAACATTCGCACGTAATAAAAATAAGAAATATATAACTGGAAGTTTATGTAGAGTTAACGTGAATACATACTGCGCCTCGTGGCGCTCGGAGGGCGAACGCGGGGTCGCGCGGCGCGCGCGCGGCGGGGTCGAGAGTAAGTAAGTGCGTGCATGTATATGCGTTTAGATCATTTTTGTGGCAAGAAGCGATCCCTGCGCTATACAAATTAATAACTATAATTTCCTCTTTTTTATTAGCTGTGTCGTGAAAATGGATTATGGAGTGTATTGCATTGTTTGTCGTGACCTCCCGACCTGCCCCTGTATTAAGTATTTATTTAACAAGAAATTATGATAATCATATCAATTCTCTGTCGATCTTTATTTCTTTCTGTACCTCAAAAGGAAAAAACGGAATCCATATAGAATCACTTTGTTGTTCGTACGTCTGTCTGTCAAGTTCCTTTATCTCGGGAACAAGTGCAAGTATCAAGTTGAAATTTAAACCGTATACTCAAGACTGCGGTCCCTTAAAGCTGTGTAAAAGTAAAAACTTCTAAGTTAACGAATAAAAAAGATAATAATAATAATGCATTTACGTCGCAAAAAAAAATTATATTTCGACACTCAAGGGAATCATAAAGGTACTTCCCGTTGACCTAGAGCCCTGAAATTTGGCACGAAGCAAGTCTTATAGCATAAGTATAGGAATAATTGCTGCTGGCAAAAGCTTAATATTTATTTTATTTAAGTTAGTTGATACGGAACCCTCAGTGTGCGAGTCTGACTCGCCCTTACCCAGTTTCTTTTTGAGGCGCATACTTAAAACTCCACATTTTTTATACTAATATTTTATTGTTCCTACCTTACCCGATGCCGTAGAATAATCAGCGCTGTCACACGGTTTATAGTTCTAAAGACAACCGAAATACAACTAATTTATTTGAAACTAGCTGTGCCCGCGAATTTGTTCGCATGGACTACAGGATTTTGAATTTATTTTTTCTAAAATAAAAGTAGCTCATGTTACTCCTTATTACATCAGCTACTTGCCAAAAAAAAGTCCCGTCAAAATCAGTCCAGCCATATCAGAGATTAGTCCGGACAAACAGACAGACAAAAATTGCAAAAAATGTTATTTTGGTGTAGACTCTGACCAACGAAAGATGGCAAAACAAAAAAAAAGGCCGTATTAAAAAAAATGAAGCTCTTCTCCCTAGCTGTAAGCCACTTAAACAGAGTTGATACGTTTGATTATTCATGAAAATAATTGGTAAGCGATATATATATGATGCATGTTTATTTAACAATTAAACATGTGCTGCTTATTATTACTTATTTAGCCGCGATATTCAATGCCGCCAAAACTCAAGCATGTCCGTTCACTGCCAAAAGCAGCCTGATCACCTTAGCACCTGCTTTTTAGAATGTATCCTTGGAGTGTATCGACCGCCTTCAGCTCTTGGGAGTTGAAATTTCCTTAAACTTTGGACAGTTCATTGAGCACAAAGCTACGGTAGCTGCTAGGAAACTCGACATTCATGCAAAGGTTAGATGGCACTCAGTGGCGGATTAGCCATGTAGCAAGAGTAGCAAATGTTACAGACCCCCCCATTTTGGGGCCTCGCGCGTTCAGGGATCCCGCATTTTTGAACCTAAAAAAAAACTAGTCAAAATATTGGTACTGCGTGAAACCTAAATACAGCTGATTTTTTTTGGATGTGATGAGATAGTCACTTTACTTCAGACTATCCTGCAAGTAAACTACAGAATAGAAGATCTCTTAGAATTTATCCCATCATCGTACTTTTTACGCAAGTGATCTTAAAATCCACGGATTTATTGGTAAATAAAAGCCTTGTTCAAGCTTATTTTAGAGAGGGTAGCTTTAGCTGGCAGCTTCTAGCAGTGCTATCTAAAACCACTTAATTTTAATATGTGTAGGTTAAGTTCAATCTTAATAACCCTACTAAGAATAAGCTTAAACAAGGTTTTTAGGGAATTACATATCTAGACATAATTACATAATTAGTCTATGTGAAATTACATTGCCTGTGCGTAGTGACATTTGGCTTTGAAACGTGGTCGTTCACAATGCGCCTCATCAGATGGTTTTAAGTAACACAAAGAGCAATGGAGAGGAAGATAAGCTTAAGTGGCAGTAAACTGGGTACATTGCTCGCAGAACAGATGATCGATGGGGCCAAAAGGTTCTGGAATGGCGACCGGATACCTGAAGACGTAACGTTGAAAGGTCTCGCAACAAGGGTAAGAATAACCTTTTATTTAGTAAGGTTCACGTGAATTCGATGGAGGCGTGATAAACTGGACCGGCCGTTGTGGTGACATAGGAAAAACCTTTGTATAGCAATGGAAGCCTTTCAGCTGAAATGATGATGACTACCGATGTTGGCGTGTTGATGAGAAAAATCACTCAGAAAGATAACTCCACTTAAAAATTTGCTAAATCAGACTACTTCAAAGAAAAATAAATGTTGCATCCTAGGTAATCCTAAGTAAATCTTAACTGTACAGCTTTTCTGTATAAATTCACAAAGGCTTCGCCATCAGCATCGAAAAGACTCCATAATTCTGTATTACTTGTCAGAAGAAAACCTAAAACGTCCTAAGAAAAATTCTAATCATTCGGGGTATGCAAAAAACGATCATCATCTAGGTTTTCCAAAAGTACTGAATTAAATAGTATCTTACTACTAAATTAATTGATTATGGTAGGGGGTCCCTTGGTTAGCGTTGAAAAAAACAGGGAATATTCCCGTTTCTTTCAAATACTGTTGTTTTATTCAATGTAACACTCGAAACTTTCAAGAAATTTATAAATTATAAATTTCATGTATTTTTCCAATAAATCCGAAAAATACGGAAAAATATGAAAAGAACCGAAAACTTCATGTTTGTTTTTTTCAAATGCGTCCTTTTTTTTTAATATAAACTAGATGACGCAATCTGATGGTGAGGCGCACTAGTTTATGAGGCCTATGTCCAACAGTGGACAGCAATCCTTATAGCGCCTAAATGGTGATTCTTGGGGGAGGCTTATGTCCAACAGTGGATACGAGCCATTATAGCGAGGCGAGACTATGTCCAACAGTGGACTTCAGTCATTATAACGCCTAAATGGCGACACTTGGGGGAGGCTTATGTCCAACAGTGGGCATCAGTCATTATAACGACTAAATGGTGAAACTTGGGGGAAGACTTATGTCCAACAATGGGCATCAGTCATTTTAGCGCCTAATGGCGACACTCGGGGGAAGCTTATGTCCAACAGTGGGCATGGGTCATTATAGCGAGGGGGAGGCCTATGTCCAACAGTGGACAGCAGTCATTAAAGCCCTAAATGGCGATACTTGGGAGAGGCTTGTGTCCAACAGTGGGCACCGATCATTATGGTGACACTTGGGGGAGGCTTAACCGAAACAATGAATAAAACATTCAAAAGATTTCTATTTTGTTCCCAAACGATTTTTTCCGCAAAATTTCAATGTAACATGTGAAAAAAACGGAAAAAAACACTGTTTGTTTTTTTAATTGAAAGTGTGTGGGCCATTCAATAAACACTTCCCTGGAATCTTTAGAATAAAACAAATTGTGTGTTATCGATTTTTTTTATTAATTTGGATGGCCGATTGATGTCATTATGTATGGAATATAATATCTTTCAAATGTCCGCCGCTACTTTGCTAGTTATTTACTGTTTTCATAATTAGGAGTTTCGTCTACTCATTGCCGATACCTCCTGAAAAGTATAATACACCGTGTGAGTAATATTACAATTATTAATTAATCAAAAAGTATCAAGTTTTTATAATAGTAATTAAAAAACTAACCTAGAAATGATATTATTGTATCCAACCGTCGCATTTTATCTGCATGTTTTTAATTTATTTCACTTTTTGCGTTTTAAACTTGTCCATTATATTAAATAGTAGCCTTTCCATCGAACTAGTGATTGTTTATGGCATTATTTTAAGCAAAATGAGTATAATAAGATGCAGGAAAACAATTTTGACGATTCTTAATTTTTTTAAATGCTGCCACACATAACGTTTGATTAATAATTCGTTGTCTTCTTTCGATGGTCAAACTCTATGTACCGTATATATGTATGCATGTAGTAAAAAGCTGTTACTTCAATATTACAAACAGATACTCCAATTTTATTTATATGTATGTATAGAAAATAAATAAAGGACATGCTTGCAGGACACTCTCGTTTTTTTTGTTTAAACATAGACGGTTTTTTAACTGTTTTTTTTTTATAAAAACAAAATTAGTTTTCTTTACTTACACTTACTAACAGCATTTACAATCAGACAGTACTCCTTCCTCGTAAAATACATCCCACAACACTCCTAGGTAATGACTACGCTTATCTCTTCTTGTCAGTTTATTATTCCGTGTCGCGCGCTTGTCACTTCCATGGCGTAATAGTTCTTTGGCAATTAAGACAACATTAGAAAAACGTATGTTCCTTAAAAAAATGCTAATTTTTTATAGGGTGCAAATATAAAGGAAACCAAATTAATGTAATTGTGATTATTTTCAAAACTACTTAAATTTCCCCCGAAGTACAGAAGCAAAAAAACGTGCTAAACTAATTTCCATACGTCGCACTGGGGTGCAAAATCAATCATGTAGTTAGGTCGAAATGTATAACACTTTCCTCAGTTTACAAAACTACACCATTTTCCCCAATGCCGCAATGGCCAAAATTAACATTTTTATTTTTTTTCTAATGCTGCGTTGGTCTAATTAAAATAATTAAAATGCAATAATGTAGGTTGAGGTTTAATATACCATAAAAAAAAAAATGGTGAGCACACCTATATTCTCTGGTTAGTTATGAGCAATAAACAGTTTTCACCCCCTTCCGTAGGGGTGCCAAATGATTTTTTTTTTTATACTCTATTTTTCACTCATACAATACCATCAGAAACGTTTTTGCCTCTCCAGAGAATTTATTCCAATCTTTATTAAAAAATGACCTAATTTGACTAGACTAGTATGCAGCGCCCCTAAGTGATGCTGTAAATGTAGTGCTGAAGGTTGAATTTGGCTTGCACCGTTCGCAGCACACGCGTGGCGCGAGGCCGCCACGAATCGCTACCGTATACACCGCTAAATTATAATCGTTTTAATCCCGTGGAGGGTTGATCCGGTACATGAAACTATCGATTTGTAAAGATAAAATTAAAAAATAAAGTACCTCTTTTTCAAAACTCGTATTAATTCACGCATGTACGAAATTAGTATCTTTAAGAAAACGTCAGCTGAGCGAGTTCAATGACCTGTAGTTAATAGTCGGCGTTGCGTACAAAGTAACTTTGCGCGTTCGTTCTTAGCATTCTATAAATTGTATGTTTTAACTGTTACTTGTAATTCTAAACCATGCTTTACAGTGCGACCTTTTTATTCTTTTTAGTTTTTACCCGAATGTTTTTCGCGCGTATCTTGTATGTTTGTATATATATCTTCCAAACCGCTGAACAGATTTTTATAATTAACATATCGTTAGATTCGTCTTGATAACCCAAGTGTTCTTAGATAGGAGACGTTAAAAAAAAAACAACATCGATTGTGAGATGCTATATTATGTTCGAGTAAAAAAAATTTTTTTTATTTTTTTTTCTGCAATATGGGTGTCAAATTAAAGGGCTTTTCATGAGGATTTCAAAATGGTATGTCATGACCATATTAAAAAAAGTACAACAGGAAATCTATGTTATTTATTTTGTACTGAGGCGAATGCCTAGGTCGGTTTTTGAACTTTATAGTGATTTTACGTCTAAAATATAGTGAATAAATAGTGACATTATAATTGTAACTAAAAAGTGTAAAATAAAAAATTAATTTTAAAAATAAAAAAAACCCGACTGTGTAAAAAATTACTTTAAATAAAAACTGAAAAGAATAATAAACAAGTTCAGTCCAAAATAATCTAGACTAAAATCATTCTATCTAATGTAGGTCCCGACTGTTGCTGAACTGTGAACTGAACTTGTTTATAATTCTTTTCAGTTTTTATTTAAAGTAATTTTTTACGCAGTCGGGTTTTTTATTTTTTAAATTAATTTTTTTTACTAAGTACAGTTTAAAGTACCTAGAGTTATTTAGGTTTATTTTTATAAGTCGTAGGTAAAGACTTTAATTTTAAAGTAGTAGTATATTTGATAGTGTACGTAGTGACCGTAGGTTATTTTATAATTCTACTGCTATTAGGATTAAGTCATTCGTATAGATATTAGTTTTTAGGGATTTTGCTTATTTGTTGAGTTTTGATTAGTTATCATCAGAAATAGGTTTATTTAGGTAGATATGAATGTATATTTTTTATTTTTTATTAGGTAGCTACTTAGGTTTACTTTTATAAGGCGTAGACCGTATAGATTTTAATTTCAAGTAGGTATAGGTAGTATATTTGATAGTGTGTAACATAGGTTATTTTTAGTAGGTACTCTTAGGTAGGATTAGTCATTCGTATAGATATTAGTTTTTGGGGATTTTGCTTATTTATTGGTATATAAGTGTAGGTAGGCGCTAAGTGTTAGGGCTCTAGTCTTAAAGATTTCTTTATTTTTAATACGGATATACTTATAACTGTCGTTACCATTATCTTTGTGAGCATTCGTTGCAATGAACGTCAGCTTCGCTATCGTTTATCCTGCTAATCAGGTATCAAAGTAGAAATCTACTACAAAAAAACTTACAGAACGCGAGCGATGCCGCGAACAAAGATATCATATACCCTCTTAATCACCGCTAATGTGACAATATTGGTTTTCTATTGTAATTAGCCACAAAGTGCCCGCGCCGGGACAGAAGTATTAACACCGGTATGCTCGATAGATAGGTAACGTTCTACACAAATATCACTACACAAAAACTCATTGATAAGTTTCGTCATCCACGCGAACGAAGTCGCGGGCACAGCTAGTTATTATATGTCGGTGGCCAGATCTTAGATTTGATATTTTCATGATATGGCCAACTAAAACTAGCCAGATCGTTTAAACGTTAACATTATTTTGATGATATGTCAATCCTCGCTTGACCATTTCATTGATGTAGGATTTCAATGATAATAAAAGGATGGCCACGACAAATATATAGATAACTTGGGCCCAGCAGTACTATTCTCTAAGAAAACAGCCTTGAGCGCAGCGATGGCCGCAGCGACGAAATCCAAATAGGTACATTTCATTGTGTAAGTACATAAAGTGATAGCCTTATGGCGATTATCACTCTACAGCGTAGCTCGTGAATGCGTG
Organism: Mythimna ferrago; assembly: GCA_910589285.2. Taxonomy (NCBI): domain Eukaryota; kingdom Metazoa; phylum Arthropoda; class Insecta; order Lepidoptera; family Noctuidae; genus Mythimna; species Mythimna ferrago. Next base: position 17,495,162 of record OU342673.1, on the reverse strand, counting down.
CTTTAACGTTGCTTGTAAGTATCTCCGTTTGTATAGAAAACGCGCACAGTCCAACACACCGAAAATGCATCCACGCGCGTTCATGCAAAACACCTAGGTACGCGCGTGAGTTCTTAAAAAACCCGCACGATGATGCAGATCTGCATTTCCGCAAGTCCGCGCGTAGGTGCGTTGAGACGCAACATGCAGCGTGATGCGTGGCAGTGTGATTACCGCCTGGCGCCTTTAAATTTATCTCATTAATCTCGAAAGTGCCATCTGTGGTTAACGCTTTTTAATTTTTAATTTTGACGGTAGATGGTGCCTTTATGTGGTCTGTGGCACCAACCATAGCCTGTTGAGTGTTGCTGCTTTGTTGAACTTGCATAGTATCTATGTCGTCGTGTAGATGTCGCTAAATGAGACGATTCTATTAATTTAACGTATAAACTCGTGGATATCTATAATTATGGAGTAACAGAAAGGTTTCCTTATTTTAGATAATTAAAGACTATGAAGAACTTATTTACGATCTTATATAAATACCCTATAAATACAACGCTCAATATTTAATAATCTATGCGGACACCAGCGTTCGCTTGGTGTTTGAGTTTTCACTCTGGGGTAAAATTATAAAATTGTTTTTGCTTTAGTACCTACCTACCTATTACTCAGGTGCTCTTAAATTTTAAACGTTCAGTAGGCCTTTGTTATAGTATGCCACAGAGCCTCATATTAATATCTACTAAAGTTGGCGCCTCGCCTGTACGACTCGGGTGAATTTCGCCTCCGTTGCAATGACAAACTTTCTACACTTTTTATTTTTTAATTAACCACTAATGTTTGACTGCGATCCCACCTGATGGTAAGCAGCCACTTGTATCAAAATGTACTATTTTAGTCATTCTCTTGTTTCAGTAATAGAAAAAAATATTAATTATTGTCTGTGCGATAAAAGAACCGTCGTGGCGTAAAGTGAAAACAACATTAAAGATTTTAAGTAGCAACCCAACCCAGCCATCCGTCAAATGCCAAACGTCATAAAATGTTGACACCGGTTTGTTTATTATGTTATTTTGTTGTGATTTTTAATTAAAATCTTCAGAAATGTGATAAAAAATTTCACCGAGCTGCAAGGGAAATAATCTATAATATAAAAATGAATCACAAAATGTGTTGGTAAGCGCATAACTCAACAACGCCTGGACCGATTTCGCCAAATTTTTTTTTGTTGTGTTTGTTATTATGAGGAGAAGGTTATTATGGAAAAAAAATTAAAATTAGGGTAGTGTAGGGTAGAGTAGGGTAGAGTAAGGTAGAGGAGGGTAGAGTAGGGTAGGGTACAGTAGGGTAGAGTAGGGTAGAGTAGGGTAGAGTAGGGTAGAGTAGGGTAGAGTAGGGTAGTGTAGGGTAGAGTAAAGTAGAGGAGGGTAGAGTAGGGTAGGGTAGAGTAGGGTAGAGTAGGGTAGAGTAGGGTAGAGTAGAGTAGGGTAGGGTAGAGTAGGGTAGAGTAGGGTAGTGTAGGGTAGTGTAGGGTAGAGTAAGGTAGAGGAGGGTAGAGTAGGGTAGAGTAGAGTAGGGTAGGGTAGAGTAGGGTAGAGTAAGGTAGAGGAGGGTAGAGTAGGGTAGAGTAGGGTAGAGTAGAGTAGGGTAGAGTAGGGTAGAGTAGAGTAGAGTAGGGTAGAGTAGGGTAGAGTAGGGTAGTGTAGGGTAGAGTAAGGTAGAGGAGGGTAGGGTAGAGTAGAGTAGGGTAGGGTACAGTAGGGTAGAGTAGGGTAGAGGAGGGTAGAATAAGGTAGGGTAGAGTAGGGTAGAGTAGGGTAGAGTAGAGTAGGGTAGAGTAGGGTAGAGTAGGGTAGAGTAGGGTAGTGTAGGGTAGAGAAGGGTAGAGTAGGGTAGGGTAGAGTAGAGTAGGGTAGGCTGAAGTAGGGAAGAGCGGGAGCGAAGCCGCGCGGGTACAGCTAGTATTTAATATATTACAGTTTTGCCAAAGATAACAAATCGCAAATCACACCATTATTGATCAAAACAAAGTCACGAACTTGGGAAACATTGGTATGCTGTGTTTTTGGTACGTAACACTTTTATTTTAATGTTTTTAGACTTCTTAGGTGAGCTCCTGTCCCTGTTATCTCCAAATATATATAAATTAAACGGGAATTCATTTAAACATGACGATATTTGTTTATTTTGTTTTGATCAATATTTTCGATGGCTAGTTTAAAGAGTATTGATACTTTAAATTTATAATGCATTTCGACTAACTTAGAATATTTCTTTTCAGGCTTGAGTAAGGATGCAGTAACTAAAATAAAAAAGGGCAAGTGCGAGTCGGACTCGCGCACTGAAGATTCTGTACAAATTTACCTATGAAATCAATTCCCGAATTGAGTTACGAAGATTTTTCCGAATTGCAAACAATTTTTTATTTTTTTGCCTTTCTACAAATTTATAATTTTCAGATTTTTCCCTGTACTTGTTCTATGAGACCTTGATTTATGCCAAATTTCAGGATTCTAGGTCAACGAGATTCACTCTATGAACTTTGATTCCCTTGAGTATCGAAATATACGTTTTTTTGCGACATAAACGGCCGTATCTTCTTTTTTCGTTAACTCAGAAGTCTGATTTTTTCACAACTTCAAAAGACCGCAGATTTGAGTGTATGGTTTTAATTTTAACTCGATACCTCCAAGCGTTCTCGAGTTAAAGGGTCTTAACAGATAAACAGACGGACAACCAAGTGATCCCAAGGATCTTTTAAACGAGATGGTTTCTTACAGGCTAAATAGATTTTTTACGAAGCAACATTACAAATTCTGAAGTGTAGGTACTTTATTTTCATAGTCATTAAGTTCATATTTTTCATTGATTAGCAAAAGGGAAAAATGTACTGAGGAAGACAACGAGAAAGTGGTAGTGTGTCCCATTTTTACCTTTATATTTAACTAGGGTAAACATAAACTTGCTGTTAGCTACAATATTCCAGTCAGTGATAATAGACCGATCCCAGTCAAAGTGATAGAACCATTTTTGTTGGAACTGGGTGAGCGGTCGTTGGTGGAACCTGCCTAGATAGGCAGTACAGCAGTTTCTTCACTCTATTTTCCTTTACCGGTTCGTGTTTGCATTTAAATGTTCATCATCATTACAATCGAAAGACGTTCACTGTTCGACATAGGCCTCCCCCAGGTGTCGCCACAATTAACGGTTTGTTACTCATTACGCAAAAACTTATAAACGGATGAATTTAATGATAAACGCTGCAATAATATAGCTTATAACCTATATTTTTGCTAAATTTCATCACGTGAGCAAGTTCAATAAATAGGCTACTAATATTATAAATGCGAAAGTTTGTGAAGATGGATGGAGGTAGTCGTATATATGGATGTGTCGCGCAAAAACTACTAGACAGATGAAATTAATCATAAACATTGCAATAACATAGCACATACCTAAGCTATAACTTTGCAGTTTCATTAGGTGAGCAAATTCAGCCAATCGGATAATTTTTATTATAGGGTGAAGCCGCTGGAAGAAGCTAGTCTAACATAGTTTCAAAATATCAAGATTTAACAGTCGCACTATAATGACGTCACAATGTTACGTATATATGTTATGTTACATATATACATATGTTGCTTACATAACAAAAACGATATTTATCGACAGCAGCGCCCTCAAATCCCACGATGGTTTACTTTCCGCACAGACTCTATAAGCTATACATATTATTGCAACGTTTATCATTAAATTCATCCGTTTATAAGTTTTTGCGTGAATGAGTAACAAACCGTTAATTGTGGCGATACCTGGGGGAGGCCTATGTCCAACAGTGGACGTCTTTCGATTGTAATGACGATGAACATTTAAATGCAAACACGAACCGGTAAAGGAAAACAGCGTGAAGAAACTGCTGTACTGCCTATATAGGGTGACTAGTAATTAGTGTACGATACTTAAACACGTGATTGTGCTTATGATAACAAACAATTTTTAATATGGGAGCAGAGCCGAAAAAAATATCAGCTGTTCAGTACATTAGGCAACCATAAATGTACTGAACAGCTGATTTTTTTTTCGCGATTTCAGGTTGGTTCCTACAGTAAAAGTTGTTGGTTATCATGAGCACAATCACGTGTTTAAGTATCGTACACTAATTACCAGTCACCCTATATAAGTAGGTTCCACCCACGACCACTTACCCAGTTCCAACGAAAATGGTTCTATCACTTTGACTGGGATCGGTCTATCATCACTGACTGGAACATTGTAGCTAACAGCAAGTTTATGGTTATCCTAGTTAAATATAGAGGTAAAAATAGGACACACTACCACTTTCTCGTTGTCTTGCTCAGTACATTTTTCCTTTTTGCTAATCAATGAAAAATCTTAATGATTATAAAAATAAAGTACACTTCAGAATTTGTAATGATGCTTCATAAAAAATCTATTTAGCCTGTAAGGGACCATCTCGTATATATAAGATCCTTGGGATCACTTTGTTGTCCGTCAGTTTATCTGTTAAAACCCTTTAACTTGAGAATGCTTGGAGGTATCGAGATAAAATTAAAACCATATACTCAACTCTGCGGTCTTTTAATGTTGTGAAAAAATCAGACTTCTGAGTTAACGAAAAAAAAAGATACGGCCGTTTATGTCGCAAAAAAACGTATATTTCGATACTCAAGGGAATCAAAGTTCATAGGGTAAATCCCGTTGACCTAGAATCCTGAAATTTGGCATAAATAAAGGCCTCATAGAACAAGTACAGGAAAAAATCTGAAAATTGTAAATTTGTAGATCCGCCACAAAAAAAAAAATTGTTTGCAATTCGGAAAATTCTTCGTAACTCAATTCGGGAATTGATTTCATAGGTAAATTTGTACAGAATCCTCAGTACGCGAGTCCGACTCGCACTTGCCTTTTTTATTTTAGTTACTGTATCCTTACTCGAGCCTGAAAAGAAATATTCTAAGTTAGACGAAACGCATTATAAATTTAAAGTATCAATACTCTTTATACTAGCCATCGAAAATATTGACCAAAACAAAATAAACAAATATCATCATGTTTCCGTTTAATTTATATACTTATATTTTGGAGATAACAGGGACAGGAGTTTACCTAGGAAGTCTAAAAACATTAAAATAAAAGTGTTACATATCAAAAAAACAGCATACCATTGTTTCCCAAGTTCGTGACTTTGTTTTGATCAATAATGGTGTGATTTGCCATTTGTTATCTTTGGCAAAACTAATATATTAAATATTATTTCCCTTGCAGTTCAGTGAAATTTTTTATCACATTTCTGAAGATTTCAATTAAAAATCGCAATAAAATAACATAATAAACAAACCGGTGTCAATATGATATGACGTTTGGCATTTAACGGATGGCTGGGTTGGGTTGCTACTTAAAATCTTTAATGTTGTTTTCACTTTAACAACGGTTCTTTTATCGCACAGACATTACAGTTCATGTTATCAAAAAAAACTTTTTACAAAAAAAATATAACCAACTTACTAAAAAAAACACTAAAACTATCAAAATAACTTTAATTTCGGAAGTCGGTGTTTCTATAATAGTTTTGCCTCTTCGTTATTTAACACCGACTTCCGAAATTAAAGTTATTTTGATAGTTTTAGTGTTTTTTTTAGTAAGTTGGTTATATTTTTTTTGTAAAAAGTTTTTTATTTCACACTTTTTAGTTGCAATACACTTACAGCCAGAGTACCTTTTTCTCATGACAATTCCAATTAACTCAAACCCTGCTAGGATACATTGTTTTATTATGAAGTTTCCGTTTCTACCTTTCGGCTCCATTATCATCATCAGATCAGTTCGATAGTACCTTATAGCTAAAGTGCATCTCATGACAATTCTAATAAGCCCAAACACGGCTAGGATACATTGATTAATTACGGAGTTCCGGTGCCTATCTTCCGGCTCCATCATCATCATCAGGTCACATCGATGATACCATTTTCAACATACCTATTCAGAACTATTCATTTATTTGTAACTATGTTCATTGGGAGATCTGTGTGAGTATGAACTTTCGTTGGCCATTTCTGATCTTCTTCACCAGTTCCACTTCATCAAATTTCATGTTTTGACTATAAATGCTTAAATCTTTGATGAAAATACCAAAAGAATTATATAGATAGTTGCCTATAATATTTGAGGAGTTCCCTCGATTTCGCCAAGATTCCATCATCAGATCCCGATTTGGTGACTATGGGACCATTTGGGAAGTATACCCTTTCCAACAAAAAAATAATTTTTCAAATCGGTTGGCAAGTGGTTCGGTTAACTTCGTGTTATGCGCGAACATACTTACATAAAAAAAAAAAAAACAAACATCCGAATTGAGAACCTCCTCCTTTTTTAGAAGTCGGTTAAAAACATAGATAACTTGTAAAAAACCAAGGCTCACAACTCACAACTCAGTTCTACTACCGTAAAAAGTTATGAGATCCATGTAAAACATAAAACATCTCCAAACTATATGAAACACACGCATCAGCTAATAGCTGCTACATAGTGTGTCTTACTAAATAATAATAATAATAATAATTAATAATAATGTATATGACATATCCGTACCGCATGACGAGAACCTCGTGAAAGCTGAGAAAGATAAACAAATTAAGTAGGTATATCGACTTGGCTCGCGAGGTTGTCGATATGTGGGAAGTGGATTCAGCAATCATTGTACCGATAGTTGTTTCAGCCAATGCCAAGAGCCTCGACCAACACCTTAGGAGGCTCTCGTTAGGCGACTGGATCAAGGGCTTGATTCAGAAAGCAGTATTGCTGGACACGGCTCGTATAGTCAGGAGGTTCCTTTCTCTGGAGCCCTGACCGCCGGTGGCTTGGACCCTGTTCCCGATACCGGTGGGCTACTATTTTTTATATTTTTAAATGTTTTTTTTTTATATTGAATATTTAAAAATATAATTTATGTGTATTAAGTACACATAAATTATGCTGAATAAACGAAATAATAATGTAATAGGTACCAAGTCGGTTTATTTATTCAGTCCCTACTTGATGCAACATCTTACATAGAATATTACTACAAATAGTTTATGATTTATATAAATAGATTGAGGTGTGCGGACGTTTTCTTTTAAACTAAGTAGTTCTATTACCTATACAAATAGGCGCCTGAAAAAGTTTGTAACCTTTGTTTGAAAAAGATTGTCATATGGCTCGGTATACTGTGGGCACGGAACAGTAAAACTGTTTTACTGTTCCGTGACTGTGAGTATGGATTAGAATGCATGTTGACCATGGCTAGTTTACGAAACCTGACGAAACCCCATAAAAGTGGTGCCTGAAATTCGAGGTCAGGGTCTAGGCGGCAGAGACGTGAGGATGTCCGGTCATTCACGCATGCGGTTGCCTCTCGCAGAAGAAGGCGACAGCTGACCCCAAGAAAGAGGTGGAAAATATGTAGTAGGGTAGTAGGTCTACCTATACATGTGCCTAAAATTATTTAAAATTACACTAAAAACTCTATTATTGTTAATTTGAAGTAAGATTGACAGTGGATTGACATCTTAGAATTTCTTTGTCATAATCAGATCAATATTGTTTATTTTAAAGATATATATAAGTTAATTTTTTGGATCTTATTGTTAATTTAGTCTTCAAGAATGCTTCACAGTCAGCCGACGTCGATATTTTGTATTATAGCAACAGAATTTTGTGAAAGATTTTCTTTCTGTGGACTGAGAAGTATGTACCAATCAAAGAGATTTAAAGAAATACATATATTTAATGTCTTTGGTACCAATGCAAGCTCGAAGCTTCTCCGATTACCATGAGTGGGTTCACTTGAGTCTCATAACAGCCGCCTCGCGCCTGTGCGGCTGAGCGTACCGAAAGATCGTGATATAGGTACCGTGAATTTAAACATTTCACGACAAGCCTCATACAATTAGGTGTAGGCAACGAACTGAAACTTTTGCGATGGAGAGCTTACCGCTTCACTTGGGTACATACTTCCAAAGTAGCGATAATTAAAAATGCATAAGGAAGTAGGTAGGTACTGAAATCTGGCAATAGGTAGGTAGTTACAAAAAGTTGATGATGGCAGTCAGAATGCTTGTTTTATGGTACCTGCCTGATTTTATAACTAGTGCGATTATAGCATCTCCATTATGAGTGTTGATACTCATATTATCTGCGCGGCTGTTTGCTGGAGCAGAGCAGCCGAAGGGACTGACTGGCGGTCATTCGGAGAGGCTTACCTATATCCAGGACTGCTATAGCTTGAACATGATTGACAGGTGCCTTTATTATTAACTGAAAACAAAAGTAAGTTCCAGACTAGTCCAATGACAATAAAATTCTTTGTTGGAGTAAATTAATTCAATCTTTTTTTCAGCAATTTTGTCGCTATATTTAAGAAACGTACTATGTCTCCATGAAAACGCAGCCACAGTGGTGTATCACATATTCATAATGATGTGCTACACTATGCCGCTGATGGGGGCCATATTGGCTGACAACTTTATTGGAAGATACAAGTATTGGCTATAAACTACTTTTTAATTAAGTACCTACTTACCTACTGTTTATCATACTTAGACTATTATTGGTTTTTAAGGCCCTTGCTCCCATTTGGTGCCATGAAACAGTGATTTTCTGAAGCCTACAACTACCTACTATTTACTAATAACCTCGGTAACGGCTGGGTTTATATTTACTAGCTTATACCAGCGGTTTCACCACATCCACTGTTTCGAAACATTTTAGTGTTCCGATAGATTAGAACATCAGGTATCATTTGGAACAATTGGAACACTGAAACACTCTTTACTTTATATGACCATCAGTGTTTTTAAAATTCAAATTAAAACGTAAATAGTGTAACATAATTAACAAACTGAATTAAAAACATCTCCTTTAAATTATTCTCAAATCAAAATTAAATTACTTACATAAGATAGTGTTTAAATTCATAACATTTGTATCTTTTGAGCCGATGTTCCAAATGTTCTGATGTTCCCAAATGATCCATTTGTTTCTTTTGTGCCGATGTTTTAAATGTTCCGATGTTCCAAATGTTCCGTTTGTATCTTGTGAATCGATGTTTCAAATGTTGCGTTCGTATCTTTTGAGCCGATGTTATCCCCTACCTATCACTGATTCGGAACATTTCAGTGATTCAGATGCAAATGTTCCAATCGCAAAGATGACACACTTTTCAAAATCCATGGACCAAGCCAAATCACTACCTACAAAGTTAAATAAAAATGCCCAGATGTTTTCCTTAATTAAAGTATCTAATAATTGATAAGTAGGTAATATTTCACACAGCAACATGAATGTTTAAGAAATCGACGAACCCTGTCTGCATTCGTACCTAATTCTCAGTCTTAATTGTCAGCGTTTTCTGCGCTCGGGAGTTACGAAACTTCTTCTTCATCCCCTTATCTGTGTATACGAGCCCCGATGCAAAATAGTTCGTCTAGTGTAAAATTTTCTCTGTGAGATTTTTTCTAACTTCATTATTTTTGTATAACTATATAAAATATTAAGCTGTTCTACTATCACATGTCGCGTTACTTGTGCTATTTTTTAATTATGAACCAATAAACTATTTTAGCTTTTTAAATATATACACACCTATCCTGTTTTAAATTCGAAGAAGTTTTATGCAAAATAGTTCGTCTAATTGTTAATCGATGCAAAAGAGTCCGAAAAGAGGCCTGAAACTATGTAAAGCGGTTGCCCACGCGTTCTCATATAAAGCGCGGGGACCGTTGCGGTCCTACGGAAACTGTCGTCCGCGTGAACACGCGCTTTGTCACGCGACGGGCGCCCGTCGTGCGGACTTCCGTTTAACGCAGTTTCAGAAAAAGCTATTAATCCTATCTTCATATTTTTCAGAGTAATACTGTATTTTTCAATAATATACCTAATTGGGACGGTCCTGACTTGTTGTGCTGCGATACCTCCACTCATGTTGCCGCCCACGTAAGTATAATGATAAGAATATTCGAAGAAAACCTGTTTTAGGATACCTAGTTGTATGAGCAGCCCAACTGGGTACCTAGACCTCTCAGACAACGACGACGCGGGTAGATATGTAAGAGGTCATTATCGATATTGTTAAAAAAAAATCCAAAATTGTTGTAGTTACGTTACAAAAAAAAAACTTCCTTTTCGATTCGGAAAAATCTTTGTAAATTGATTCGGGAATTGAACGGTTTTCATAGGTTCGCGTTAAAATTAAAATCATATCCTCAAATCTGCGGTTTCTTGAAGCTGTGAAAAAATCAAGCGTCTAAGTTAACGAAAAAAAAGATACGGCCAATTATGTCGCAAAAAAGCGTGTATTTCGACACCTCCAAGGGAATCAAAATTTATTGAGTACTTTCCGTTGACCTAGAATTCTGAAATTTGGCATGAAGCAAGTTCTCGTAGTACTAATATAGGTAAATATCCTAAAACTGTTGTCATTACATCACAAAAAAAGTATTCTTTTGATTCGGAAAAATCTTCGTAACTCAAATCGGGAATTGAACTGTTTTCATGTGTAAATTTGTACGGAACTTTTTTAGTTGACTTCCTATAAATATATTTAATCATAAGAAACAATTAGATATTGTTACTTAAACAGGTAATAAAATGATTTTTGGCATTTGTTCAGTCAATTGACTTCCTGTTTCAGGGAGGGGGGTGTAAAAAAAATGGACCAATATACCTCCTGGTAACAATTAGAATCATAATCCGTATGCTTTTCTGAGTCCCAAACTATTCACAGAAGGCGGTCCTCATATGTTGCACGCTCAACTCCCTTTGGCGCCTGCTCTAGTACCTAAAAACTTAAATGAAAAAATATCGATCTAAATATTTTTTAACCTTTCGGCCCCAACGGCCATCTGTTCTGCGAGCAATGTGCCCTGCTCACTGCCACTTAAGTTTGGCGATTCTTCGTGCTATATCGGCAACCTTAGTTCTCCTGCGGATATCTTCATTTTTTATTCGATCACACAAGGAAACCCCGAGCATAGCCCTTTCCATTGCTCTTTGGGAACAGATGGCCGTTAGGGCTGAAAGGTTCTGGAGTGGCGACCGCGTAACGGAAGACGCAGCGTTGGAATGCCTCCTACAAGGTGGACCGATGACCTGGTGAAGGTTGCGGGAAACCGATGGATGCGAGACGCACAGGAACGTTCGTTGTGGCGACGCTTGGGGGAGGCCTATGTCCAACAACGGCTGAAATGATGATGATGATGATGTAATATTTTTTTATAGTTTATTCCCACTTTCACACTCCTCCATAACCTATAAATGGCTGAACCAATAAATATAACTGCCATAGCACCATCGCTAGAAAACAAAATTAAAAATCGGCATAAAAATCGGTTCACTCGTTTAAGAGCTAGGATGCCACAGAGCCCACAGACAGACACACAAGCGGTCAAACTTATAATACCCCCTCCTATTGCTTTGAAAAGAAATGAAAAGAAATGAAATTTATTTATTTGCTAGAATATAGGTACACATATTAACATGTTGAAATATTTTTTTAGACTCGCTATGTAGTATTATATGACTGGCCTGTTGGTCTAGAGTGGTTAGTGACCCTGACTGCTATGCCGGAGGTCGTGGGTTCGATTCCCACCCAGGACAAATGTAATCTTTGTATAATATGTATGTATTTAGAAATATATAAGTATGTTTATCAGTTGTCTAATACCCATAACACAAGCTCTGCTTAGCTTGGGAATAGAAATTATATTATATTATATTATATTATATTATATTATATTATATTATATTATATTATATTATATTATATTATATTATATTATATTATATTATATTATATTATATTATATTATATTATATTATATTATATTATATTATATTATATTATATTATATTATTATTATATTCGACTTATCAGTCGTGCAAATATTTTTAGAACATGCATAATAATACAATAATGTCATGAAATTTCATCACTGTCATTAGTCACATTAGTCAAACATAATATTTACAGTCAATAATATTAAGTGGGCACATATCATTATAAAATATATTAAAATTTGTGTAGAATTAATTGATTAGAAAATTTATAAATAATGTCAATAGTTATAATTTAAACAATTATACGTAAGTTATTTTTTTTTACGTTTATTAAATAACAACTTATGGATACATTCATGTTAATAATGTATTTACATACCAGCACAAACCATCGCGGGTTTAACATCGGTATGTCAATAATACATAGTATTTTTATTACATAGTAAATAGTAAGAGTACTTTGAATCTGTTTAAAATTTAAATAATCATCTATTGAATAAAAACATCTGTCACAAAGTCAATTGTTCAAAGTTCTATTAAATTCAGTCATTCAATTTTCGCATTTTTTCAGGTAGTTTATTATAAATTTTCACCGCCATGGTGTAGCAGTTTTTGTTACACAACTTTAATCTGTTTCAAGGCACTACTAGAGGTTTTTGTACAATTTTCCTCTTAAATTGGGCCTTATCATCCTGCTCAAAGATAGTTCTAACGAATTTAGATATTTCAAAGACGTCTAAGGATGGCAGTGTAAGCAAACGATTTTTAGTGGAGATTGGTCGGTATGAATTAGTCCATTTGAGGCCATAGATAGACCTTATGCATTTCTTTGGGCTATAAAAGCTCTCTGGGTGTCTGTAGACTTTCTCCATATAATTATCCCATACCTCAATACTGAACATACATGACTGTGGTATACCATTAGGTACAACTGTTTCTTTTTTAATTATTATCTTTTTTATTCTACGAAGCGCATAAACGAATTTGTGAATTTGTTTACAAACAAGGTCAACGTGAGATTTCCAGTTACAATAATTGTCAATATTTATTCCTAGAAATTTTATTTCATTTGCGATGTAGGTAATAAAACTTTGCTAAAGAAATAACAACCCCAAAAAAAATTCGCGGACGTTCAGAACCACTAACCACAAAAATATAATTACGAAGCTAATAATAAGGGCTGAACTAATATACTCAACGATGGTAACGTGATCTGAATATTTGAGTATTCAACCACGTTCATAATTTTCTAATCACTGTCATATTACATACTTTATGTACGTAACTAAAACAAACAATCTGCGGGAAGTTTATCTATCTGAAAGTAGAAGAGTGCTCCTTGAGATAACTTTGATGAAACTTCAACCCTACTCGCTACTTTGCGGCAGCGAATGGACCAGAACCTCCGATGATACCTTTGAAACTCTTGACACTTTGTTATATTTTTCATCATACTTCGACTTAACGCTAAAGTTACCTAGTTAGTTGAAGTAAAAGCTGGAACAAGAGAGTTGAGGTATGGACTCATAACACACTCATAACAATCCTAATTTAAATATCCTCTTCCTAGAAGGGCAGTGCAAAAACCAGACTGTGTTGATGTTTGAAACTTACGGCAAAACAGATTTATTATAAGTGTGTTTAAAACTCAGTGTTGAACTACCTATACTATAATATTTTTGAACGCGCGCTATGCGAAACTAGAGAGGAACTTAAGAACTAGAGATGCGCCGAATAATGGTTTCACCGAATAACCGAATATCGAATAATAATCGGTTAAGCTCTTACCGAACCGGATATCTGTACTAATATAATAAAGAAGTAAAGTTTGTTTTTTTGTTTGTAGGAGGTAATCTCTGAAAGTACTGGTCCCACTGCTAAAATTTTTTCACCGACAGAAAGCTGCTTTATTCCTGAGTGACATAGGCTATATTTTATGAACGTGGGCGAAGCCGCGTGCAAAAGCTAGTACTGAATATATAGAAACCGGATATATAGAAATAGTTATTCGTTAAACAAGAGTGCAAAGTTGCTTTTTAACCGTGTGCTCAATTTTGATGACCGAGCAAGCAAAGGATTAAAAAATTAGAATCCTAAGCGTTAGCGAGATAATCAAAAGAGCACGAGGTCAAAAATCTTTGCACTCGAGTGCAACACTAAGTTTTTATGCCACCACAGCGAGGAAATGAATATATGCAAAAAAAAAAAAACATTTACTATCACAAGATAATTTTATTCCGAACTTACCATGTCCGGTAAGATATCGTCATGCGGAAGGTGAGGACGCTTTTACGTCTTTTCAACCACTTCTCAATGAGGGGATTTACCGTCATAAATATAGCGTGCTCAGCTCTGGGTTGCGACAGACCGACGGATCTCATGGTAAAAAGGCCATAGCGAACATTTCACCATGAGATCCCGCTGGAACTCTGACCGCCATCATCAGTGGTGTTTCACCTTGGCGTTGCATGCGTGTAAGGACTGTTGCCTCTAGATCCTACTGTGGCAGGCCGGCAAGGAGGCTCGCCACTTCGCGGGAGAACGTGCGGTATCCCTGCACCATCCGGATGGCCATGATCCTCTGGCTTGCTTTCAGCTTTGTCACCAGTCGCTTTCACAGCAACGTGACCCACACCGGTGCTCCGTAAAGGGCCATGGACCGAATGATTCTGCGTGGAGCCTCCGGCAAAGGGCTAAGGACTCCTAGGTTGGGCAGGAACCGCTTCAGGGCACCCCAGACCGTTCCAGTTTGGGAGCCAGACGCCGGAAGTGTTCCTCGAAATTCTAACGGCTGTCGAGGACGAGTCCCAAAAACAGTCCTGCCCGATGTTCCACAAGGGTGGTCAAGGTACCGATCCCTGCAGAACACCGCACCACATCTCTCGGCGTTTCCATTCTCCCTGGTGAGCGGGGTAGATAATGAACCTGTCCTTCAGGTAAGCCTCGATCACACGTCTGATATAAATCGGCTCCTAATGATACCAGAGTCCACCCCCAACGCTACTCCAAGGTAGGGTATTGAAGGCGTTAGCGTCCAAAGACACTGCTGAGACGACGTTGCCTCGGGACAACGCATTCCCCATAGTGAGAGCTCCCACTCACATGATGGCGTCCAAATGAAGCGCCCCCTGCAAATGCTAAACTGGCCGTCCGCAAGATCCGGCTCCACCCTTACCAGGTGCGTACGAGAAATGCAGAGCAGCAAAGCACACCCTCAGAGCGGAGATTCGGCTGGCCAAACTGGACGGGCTGTGAATGCCTTCGGAAAGACGTCAAGAGTCTCTGCTTCTTCCTGGGACGTACTCAGGACCTATGTGGCGATTTTGCTCCTCACGCAACGTCCGGCCTTGATCCTTCTTTCGAAGGCTTACAGGTCAGTTAGCACCGCGGCGTTGCCTGTGCTGGCGGGAGTGCTTCCGGCCGACTTGGAGGTGTGTCGTGCGGGACGAGTCGCAGAGGAGTGTCTCGGCAGCATGGTCAGAAGGGAGCGTAAGTTGGCCATCGGAAAGGTGAGAGCGGAGATCGTGGCTCAGTAGCAAGAGCGATGGCAGTCTTCCAGTGATGGTAGGAAGCTGTACTCGTTCGGACGTGTCGGAGAGATTGTCGTAGGGCTGGGTCGAACCAGACTATGTTATGTCACAAATTCTCACATGCCATGGGAGCTTCAGAAGCCGTCTGCACAAAATCTCGCTCTGCGACACAGCGCTATGCTATTGCGGGCTGGCAGATGAGACTCGGGACCATGTCTTATGGAACTGTGAGCTATACGCGGAGCGTTTCCGAAGGCTGAGGTCTTTTGCCAACAAGAATTGTCGTAGGGTCTGCTAGGATAGGGTTAGATAGGTAGCAGCAATTCTAACTAGCGGTAGGAATGTTAGAATTAGGAATAGCCAAAGGCTTTTAACAGTTTTTGTTTAAACAGCAAGCCATTAAGGACTGCTCGTGCGCGAAGTCATATTGTGTGGTTCGCACACCCCAGAAAGGGGAGAAGTGAAATTAGTAGAGAGGGACAGAATAAAAGAATTTATGGAGTTTACAAAGTACGTCCCGATAGAGAAAGCTGTAAAGACATACGCAGTCACGCAATTGCCGGGAGTGTTTCCAATGGTCCGTATGCCGCAAAGTGGGTAGGAGCTACAGTGGTGGGAGGTGGGATTAAGCCAAACTGGAGGCCCGCGACGGGTGGCTGGCGACTCACGACGACGACCCATAGATATCCGGAGATATGCCTTCATTGCGGAACAGTCCAGTCCTAGTGATGCCGCCTATCTCTCACCAAAATAATTACAACATTCACAAATAGTGTAATTACGACACACATTTAAAATTTACACACGCACACTAAGAAGAAAGCACTTACACTAAATCAATTTCTAATAGCACACAAAAATAGAATGGGCGGAGCATGCTCTTGTAAACACGTAGCATTCAATGCACACACATGCAATTAGGAAGTCGAACGCGAAGGTCGATAATTTTCGCGTCAGGCCTTGGTTGAGGCCATGGTCCGGCGCGAGGAGGTGTGGCAGGCGGTCGCCGACTTCTGCGAAGCAATAATGTTCGCTAAGGAGGAGGCCGACCGCATCAGGCAACGGCGCTCTCGCCGCCGCCGGGATTCCGACCCCGATTTCCAGCCACCGCAGGCGCGGGCTTGCGGACAGTGAGCAATGGGTAGCTCGCTGTCCGGCCGTCCGGTAACTGTCCGGACCAAGCCCAAGTCGTCGACGGCGCGCACTGTTCCCGCGCGCCTCAAGGAGTTGTCTGCAACAGCAGGGACCCAGCCGGGTCGAAGCCTACTGGGGCCAGGGATATCCGAAAGGGAGCTCGAGTCCCGGTATGAAGGCTAGAAGGAAAGGGGTGGATTTTTTAGTCTGACAATATCTCCCGCTCCGCCCAAAGAGCGGGGGTTCTCATTAAATGATTTTCTGCACAAAAAGAAGGTCGATAATTTTATCGTTATTTAATTTCAGCTTATTCTTGTAATATAATTAAGTAGGTACTTACTTCGTTTTTTTTTTATTATGATTTCTTTTTTATATACCGAGAGAGTTTACTTTTAATAAAATGAAATAAGAACAATTTAATATAATACGTTATGTTATAAGTGACCTAAGTTTGATTTTATGTCTGAGGCTTGATTAGAGCCGAAAGTGAAACAATCCAATGCTCACGCCAGTTAAATGACATTTTTACTACGTTTATGAAAAATAAAATATGAAACTCTCGGTATCGTAGACAAAATTTTGATAAAATAGCGATGAATCAAGAATTTTCTAATTCAAACTTCAACAAGACAAAGGTGGGCTTGCCTACTCGGTCAATAATGTCGAGCAATATTATTAATCTTTTAGGGCTCATCTTCCGAAACCATCAAATAGAGACCGAAAAAAGGAGGTTACTACCAAAAATTTTGAATGTGGTATTATTGAAATAGTAGGAGAAAAAAGTTTTGATACTACTTAGAGTATTTTTTGTATTTATGACAATTGTATAATAGTTGTATAAGAACTTAAATCCTAGTCAAAAAAATGTGTGTAGACTTAATTATTTGGTGGGTGTACGTTAAAGGTCAATAAAACACAAAATGTTAGTTATTATTCCAAATTATTTTATTTTATCTGCTCTCTCAAATAAGCGATATTTTCGCGCCAGGATAAAATATATAATATTCAAATAATATTCTTTATTTACTATTTGACCTTCTGGTAAGAATACCAAGTGCACAACACTGCGATAGTCAAATAAAATAGTTAACATGAAATTCAACTTCATCACGTCTCGCCAACACTAATAATGTGTTTCAAGATTGTTGGGTTGGAATCGATTCGTTTTAGCATAGAGAAAATTCAGATCTTTTGGGATTAGTCAAGTGGGAACATGTTTTATACTCCAGTGATTGTTTCGAATGATACGGATCGACTCGTGAGACACAAAAAGATCAGCAGCTATCTCTCTCAAACTTGAATTTCAGTCACTATTTCCTTCACTTTCGCGATTTTAACTTCAGTTGAAGACTTTGATGCACTACCAGTCAGAGTGAGGCAAATCTTTTATTACATTCCAACTGCTTTTGAACGCATTCTACCACTCACTAGCATGTGTTTTTGATTAAGTCGATTCACCAAAAGCCTACTTTGTTGGATGCTTTTGTCCATTATGAAATTCGCAATATGTCAGATTATCTAAAAATATAAGAAAAAAATTTATCATTATATCCTAAATATAACTATCTAATAATATTAGTCGACAAGGATCAAGATTATAACGTCATACTAACTAAAAAATTCAGAAATCGTATATAAACATTGTTGGTTTTCATTGAAAACACCTTCTTTCTCTTCTTGTTTTTGTTTGAATTTATTAACCATAGTGTGTAGCAGTTTTTGCACGTTACTGTTTATTGTTTTTCCCATAATGAAGCAATTATTTTTATAAAATAAATATCTGTTTCTAAAAACTGACAATTGCTACCATAGACTTTGACGTGTTTTTTTTCGGCAAAACAATGTTGCCAATTTAATTTAAAAAAAAACACTCCAGGTTACGCTTTCAGTAGACGCACTCTAGCCAGATTTTTAAAATATAATAACTGAATATTTTGCATAGCAAACACAATTATTGTAACTTTTAGCAAAAAAATACTGTAATAAATTATATTTGTTTATCATGCTACTTATCATGTTGTATTATTAATTCAAAAGCTTTGATCTTCTCTATCTTTAGGTATAATGTTAATTTAAGCTTTTACACTTCACGAGTATTGAAATAATAATGTCTTAATTTAGTTCAAACAACATTACAATAATAACTAATTTAACATGTAATACGACAGTATGTATTGAAATGCAAAAATAAATTATTGAACTGCAATAAAACGCATATCGATAAAATCAGCCACACGCACTCGATTACACCTCTCTAAATCTTAAACGATCGTTGCGTTCGGAAAGATTCGGGATAGTTCGGGCTAGTTCGTGTCGCTCTGGATATAGGTAAGTAAATGATTTAAAATTTATAACAGTGATTTAATTGTTTACTTACCGGTGGTAGGACACGCCATTTATCTTTAGATTGATGACAATAAATTGACCTATTTTTACATGTATCTAGCTTTTGCCCGCGCGGCTTTGCTCCCGCTCTTTCCTACTCCACCCTACTATACCCTACTCTACCCTATTCTACCCTACTCTACCCTGCTCTACCTTACTTTTCCCTACCTCGAATTAGCGACCTCGCTACGCTCGGCCGCCAACTCCTTCTCGGGACGACATGAGTTACTTTCACCCCTAGTGTAACAATGTACTATTTCATTACTCATTATCTGAAAGTAGGTCTGAAGTTGCCTGAGGAGCGGATTGAAAGTGATACTTTTCATACCTAGGGAGTTTTACTTTCAACTGACAGCTGTCAAATTATTAAAAAAAAAAATGGTTCTATCTTCACATTTCTATTGAACCATGTTCCAATTTTCCATACAGCCAGTCAATCACAGCGCGATACAAAATTGAAATAACATATAAACAAGTATTAATTAAATAATGTTATATTATAAGTGATTTATTTGTTCAACTATTTCTTTAAAATACTTTATTTTTAAAAGATTACAATTAATTTCTAATTTTTCATTAATGAGGCTGAATAGCTAGCCGGCCGCAGAAAAAAAAAACAAAATGGCGGGAAAGTGGCAATCAGTCGTTGGTTTTTTCGAGTTTTGTTTACATTTTCGTACAGCGGTGATTTGTATTAACACGATAAGTTCATCAGATTAAAATAGTGATTTAACGGCTAATTTCATAAGAGAAGAGGCTAAAACAGTAGTGAAACCTTTTACCGCCTAAATCAGAAGAAAGATACCTACATAGAATTATAGGTACGACGACTCGGATTTCATATTTTATTTTTACTTTCCTTGTATTCGTAATGAAAAGCACAGTGTTTACCTCCGAGTGAAAGTAACCTATTTAGTCCCTCGAATTAGCGACCGCCAACTTCTTCTCGGGACGAAGTAGGTTAAAGCACCCCTAGTGTAACAATAGATGGCCCAATTTGTTGAGGAAGACTAGGCTATATAATATTACGCTACAATTAGGGCTGCTCATAGAAAAATATTGATTTTTTTTTCGATATAATATATCGTAGTATTTTATCTATAGTTTGCGATATATCGTAATAAATATGTTTTCGATATATCGTAAGTTATTTGTTTGTATTTATCTAGCCTATGATAATAAATACTGCATTTAGATATTAAATACTAGGGAGTAGATTAAATTGAAGAAACAAAACTTTATAATTATAATCCTAATATTGAATAAACCAAAAGGTGCACACCATAGATAAATAAGTGGATATTTTTTATTTTGTGCAGAGATTTTTATAAACTCAGTACTTATTTACAGAACTACTTCAATGATCGGACTACTCTTAATAGCTACGGGTACCGGAGGAATCAAGCCATGTGTTGCAGCGTTTGGAGGAGACCAGGTGCGTTTTATTTTTTTGGATCTTAATAATTTTCGATGCTACGCAGGCGTTTCTCGAGAGTTACGCTGCACACAAGTGACATTAGTTAGTTGATCACGTAAAAAGCAGTAAATTATGAATTTATGAACAACATATTTGAAAGGCATTTTCTCAGTTGCAAACTGTCAAAAACATTTCTATTTTTAATCGAATTCAAAAATAAGGAGGGTCTACGTTCGGTTGAATGTATTTTTTTTGTATGTTCACCGATTTCTCAGTCAATTATGGACCGATTTTGAAAATTATTTTTTTTTATTGAAAGGTTATGCTTCCAAGTTGGTCAAATATTGTTATGATCTGATTGTGAACTTCGAAGATATGAAACAGAACTCCTCATAGGATCACAGCAGAACAGTCGTAAAATTGCTTTGTTCATACGTGTAGTCGATGGCTGACTGAAAGAAAAGAGGGAGGGAATATATCGAACTGATCTGATGATGAAGCTCGAAGGTAGACACCGGAACTCTGTAGTAAATTAATGTAATCTAACCGTGTTTGGGATTCTTAGAAATGATATAAGATGCCTGTAAGGTATTTAAGTTTGGCTGAGGGGTACTTTTTAGTGGTGTATCATAACTAAAAAGTGCAAAAAAAAATACAACCAACTTCAATGTAAAAAAAAACACTAAAAAGTCCAAACTTTAATTTCGGAAGTCGGTGTTAAATAACGAAGAGACGAAACTATTATAGAAACACCAACTTCCGAAAATTAAGTTATTTTGCACTTTTTATTGTTTTTTTTTTTAACTTTGAAGTCGGTTGTATTTTTGTTGGAAAAAGTTTTTTATTTTCATATTTTAACGAATAAGCTTTCAAATCTTGTGGAGTCTACAAGAAGAAGAGCAAACACCGTCTACGGCGTAGACAGCCTACACCTGTGGTCTACACTCTTTTCGTAGCAGCAGTCTACGCCATGCTACGATACGTGAATTATTTGCTCTGAAATAAATAAAATGATTTTTAATTTTATTTTTACCGACTTCAAAAAGGAGGTCTATTCTATGTTCGGCTGAATGTATTTTTAACACGCTTATATTAGCTTCACCTGTATGTTTGTAACCAACGCCTTTGAGCTCGATTTTGACCTACTTTGGGCGATCAGATTTTCTTCAAACTTTGCACACCCATCAAAGACTGATGACAATACAATAATCCGTTTTTTTTTAGTGAAAAATAAAAATATAGTTTAAAAAACACGCTTTCATAGCATATCAAACTAAGAAGTGTAAAATAATTTTCAATATAGGTAGAAAATAATAATAATGAACGAAAAATATTAATATCATTGTGAAAAAAGCGTGGGGTGCTCGATTTACGAAAAATATGGCACAAGGCGCCCCACGCTTTTAGTTTGATATGCTATGAAAGCGTGTTTTTTTTAGTTTTTTTAAACTATATTTTTTTTTAATGTATGTCTACCGATTTCTCAGTCAATTGTGGACAGATTATGAAAATTATTATTTTGATTGATAGGTTATGCTTCCAATTTAGTCCCTTAGAAATATTGTTATGAACTAATGATGAACTTCAAAGATATCGAACAGAACAGCAGAACTGTTGTAGCAAGTATAATTGCTTTGTTAAGTCGTGTAGTCAATGACTGACTGAAAGAAAAGGAGGGATATATCGAACTGATCTGATGATGAAGCCGGAAGGTAGGATTATGCTTGGCATATTGGAATTGTCATGCAATGTTTTAATTATTAGTTCATTAAACCCCAAGCGAACAATTTATAAATTTGTGTAAAACTAATCCAGTCAAGACCTCTGAAAATCTGCTATTTTGCATGAACTTTGACACTTCATAATTTACTCAAAAATTAAAAAGGTCAAAAAAGTACAACTATACAAGCCTAGCAAATTTTATCTAGATTCTAAATAATAACAAGGTTTTTCAAAAACTTTTAAGTGTTAAAAAAATAACACGTATTTCCTGGAACAAGTTTTGTAAAATTTTGGAGTAAATCACGGAATTACTGAATTTTAACAGAGTTTTCACTCTTTTTCGTGTTGCCTTTTCGTCAAACATCACGTTGGATTGCGTTAGATGAAGTAAAGCTTTTAAACCATGTTTGCAATGTTTACGCTATGCGAGTGCAAAAGCAGCTTCTTAATTGGCGACAGAGTTTGTTCACAAATAGTGGTTTACGTCCAATTACCTGCTTTCTGTTGACATTTTGATTTAGTTAAGAGGGTGCTTCCCCGTTTGTCAAACGTCAACGTCAGTATACTTTAAAAGCTTCTTGTTTCATCCAACGCACGTTTTGATATGTTGGCAACGCGAAAAAAGAGAAACGATGCCCGAAAACTCTGTTGGCTTTTGGGTAACTCCGTGTCTGTCAGTCAAGACCCTTGATCTCAAGAATGCGTGGAGGTATCGTGTTGAAATTAAAACCACATACTAGCTTTTGGTTGTGGCGGTTATTTGTAGATCGTTTGTTTTACAGTAGCCAGAAACCATAAAGTGGGCTGTGGAAATCTTAAAGACTATCGCTCCATGTAAAATAATAGCGCTCTGCTGCATCCGGTAACGCTAGAAGCCGACCAAGGTTAAGCAGATTGGTTGAATGTTCGAGTTCAAAGCTCATTTCTTTCAGTTCCGTCTCCCCGATGAGAACCAATTACTGCAGAAGTTCTTCTCCACATTCTATTGCACGGTGAACCTGGGTGGGTTCATGGGCATGGTGGTAACCCCAGCGCTGCGCAGGAGTGTCATGTGTTTCGGCGACGACGCCTGCTACGCGCTAGGCTTCGGCTTCCCTGCGCTATTGGTGTTGACGTCTATCGGTGAGAGATTGTTTGTCTGTTGTATTAGTAAATATGTGGCCAGGCGGCTTATTATATTAGAAACTGGGCATCTGGTGCGGGAGATATTAGGTCCTTACATACGAAATTGGCGTTTTGTACGGGAGGAATATAAAGTCATTTTTTTTTTGCAAAATATATTTAATTAATCAAAGTATACACCGTTGTTATCTATGCACTTTTTCCATCTCATAGATAGTTCATTGATCCCTTGACTAAAAAAACCACGGGGGCGAGAATCAATAAACTCTTTGAAGGCGGTTTGGACTGACGCATCGGAATTTTTTTCCTTGTAATAAACTCAAATTTAGAAGTATTATAATTTTAGATATTTTTAACCAAGTACCTACGTACTCGTATTTTCACAACTATACCATGTTTTAAGTTGGGTGTATGGTAAAGTGAATTTCGGCCAGATGGACCGTTGACGTGAATACGGTGGCGGGTAGTGGCTGGATGCGGAAGGTGGAGGACTGGGTGTGGTGGCGAGTCTTGGGAATGGATCAGGCTGTTGATGAAGATGATTATGATCGGTTTTAAAAGTGCATCTAAACTTTTTTTGTAAAACCCTTTTTTAGGCGAACAATTAGGTGATAGGAACTTGGCCCCCTTTTTAACAGGTATGTGTTTGGTGGGATAGATATCTGCCGTAATCGTTTGGCCTGATTTTAGTAAGCTGTAGTGAACGACACCGGCGCTAGTCCACCAAACACTCACAAGTAACTTTTTCTGAGTAAATTTTCGTTTAGGGCAAAATTTGGCTGGGTGTCTGGGGTTCAGCCATTGCGACGAGCGCTTCCGATTATCGTACAGTATCCACTTTTCATCACAAGTAACGATTTGATTTAACATCTCTTCATTATTGTGTCGGTTGAGCAAAGTAACACAGCAGTCGACGCGTGTTTGCAAGATCGATTCACTCAATTCATGAGGTACCCATCGTTCAAGTTTTTTTTACTTTCCCGATTGGTTTAATACAACTCAAAAGTTTTCAAAACTCAAATGTACCAGCTAAATGAATTTATAAATTTGTATTTGGAATTCTTAACCAAAGAGGAGATATTTCAGATCAGTATAGTCAGTACGACAAAACGCTAATTTCATACGAGTATGTAAGGACCTAATACAAGGTGCAGTTTTAAAACTGCACAATATTTCAGGAGGTTGTAATAAAACTCATAAATAATCATGTAAAAATACGAAACCTGATCAATAATCAGTAATACTTGCTATTTAATTTTTTTAATTTTAACCGTTTTTCAGAATAACTCTCTAAATACACTTCTTAAAAAAACAGAATCACCCGTTGTGATTCGATTTATCGTACGTCATGTCTCTGTGTGTGTGAGGGCGTCAACCTGTACGAGGCTCTGCCCACTTATTCTACGAAATGTTAAAAACGAATAATTTAGCCTTAAATGTACCTACCTAGTTAAATTTCGATGATCATAATGTAATTTCGTTAATTAACTAATTTTTAAGCATCATTACAATGCGAAAATCTTTTAAAAGTACAAGTTGACGTTGCGTTGTTAGTTATTTACCTATCAGCTGATGAATAAGAGGTTAGGCCAAGGTCAATAAACCTTATGGTGCGTTTACTCGTGGTTTCGACGTGTAAAGGCACCATTACATATCACGTAAGCAATACCTATTCGTGTACCTGCTGCTTAACTTTGAAACTATGATTGCAAGTTAGACGGAACATAGCTTAGCCAAAATAATGTTTATTTATGTTAGCCTTAGTTTTGCTTTATTACTGATACCGTGACAGACGCATAATGTTAGTATGTTGTACCTACAAGATGTTGACATGCCCTCTCGGTATGATGAAAGCGAGCGCGCGCGCGCGGGATTTAGGCACTAAACAAAACGGACGACGGCGTCTAGTAAGTAGTAGGTAGATACATACCTACCTACATGCAATCGCAGTCGGCGCGTTGTAGGTAATTCATTATCAAGGTCAGTTTTCCGTAATAATTTCGTTTTTTTGTGTGGATTAAATTGGTTGATGTAAAACATCCCTTCCTACTTTTTAACGGGTTGAGGACCGACAAAAATACCTCAAGGTAATTTGTGCTAGTTAAGTAGGTAGGTAGATAGGGTTTTTAATGATTTATCTTACCTGATAGGTAGGTATTTTTGGCATAGTTAAAAATTTTAAATCAACTGATTTACGTTAATCAAATTGATTTGGCTAATAACTTATTTACAAATGTTTTTTTTTATGTTCACAAATGAAATAAATAAATTACCTAAGTAGGTGCCTACTTATGTTACCTGGAGGTATTGTTCAAAGTGTCCACCTTCACAATCCAGGCAGAGTCTAGCACGACGTTGTTGATTTCCTTTTAATTTACGTAGCACAAACACAATTTGTTTTCAAAGTTTCGAAAGCACTTATCACCTTTTCACGTAATTGTGTAACACTGGTGATTTCCTTTGCGTACACTAGTCTTATTTTAAAATGGACTTTGGCTATTGGGAAACAGTTCTACGAACATCTCGATAGCTCGAGATACGCTGTCTCCACTGATAGCATACAAGCGGACCATCTCCGTCAATTCTACATTTGAGTATTGGTCCGTCATTTTTTAGCACTAGACACCGCATACGTAACCGTTAACCGAAGGCGAACCTGAGAGCGGAAAGTGCACGCGTATGCACACGTCGGTGACAACAATTGCACTAAAGTAAATCGATTGATCGATGGCCGCGGGGGCGTGGCTAGGGTGTGTCCGCACGGGACGATGATAGGTGCTTTATTATGAAACTATCATTGCGTGTTTGTGTGTGTGAAAGCGCGGTTATAAGGCAGGTATCAGACTGGCTGCGTTTTAACAAAGGTAGTTCACACATACCGATTTCCATAAATAAGAAAAAAAATAAAAAAAATTACCTACTCATTTTGTTATTGATTCGGGTCGAAAATCATTAACATAATTACCTCCTGAAATTTTTTGCAGCTTCAAACCTGCACCTTGTATAATACCGCTCCAATATGTGCCAAAAAAGAGGTGTATCATTTTTTCTCTCACTCATATAGCCCGATAGGATAACAAGGACCGGGTAAAGATCAAGGGCAGGACCAACGAAAGGCTTAAAATGTGTATCGAGGCGTCGATGCTAAAGCCTGTTTAGAAATTTCAAATTAAAAAAAACAATAACATTTTGCGCGACCTGAAAATCAATCGACAGATGATTAGGTGTTTAGGGGTTATATACGGAGTAAAAAGACTATTTATATGATCATTATCCTATCACCACGCGAACCCAATCTGGTTTTAGGGATGTATCGTGTCTTTGAATTTCCGGATCTATTTGATTTGGAGATAATAGCATTTGTTAAATCTTATTAGCAATAGGAAGTTGACATTGTCTCTAAACATCAAACGTAAAGATAGGGAAATGTCAATTGCTACTTATAAATTTCAGAGGCCTCCTTCTACCTTTTCTGATCTATTATTTTTAAACAATGACTCAAAAAGAGGGGTGTTATAAGTTTGAACGCTTTGTGTGTGTATCTGTCTGTGGCATTGCAACTCTTATTTGCTTGGACATTTTCGATCTAAATAGACTCAGCCATTTACAAGACGTGGAGGGTGAAAGTGGGAATGAACAACCGAAGATTTGCAAATATAGATAAGTGGAGTGTCGAATGGTTAGAAGACGCCCAAAACAGTTGGTTGGGGTTCTATTAATTCAAGTTTAATTTCTTCTGGTCCTTTCTTTTGTCTTCTTCGTCTTGTTTGTCTCCTTCAGTTTGCCGCCATACCGTCTGACTTTTAATAGGATCCATTTGACACTGGATTTATTAATTTCAGTGATATTCGTGGCAGGCAAGCCGTCGTACAGGATAAAGCAGCCTCGTGACAATGTGACGCTAAAGTTTATAGCTTGTGCCTGGGTAAGTTACCTGTAACACAGACCAAACAGATACCTAATTAATTGATGAATGGTACCACTAATGTGCCTTCACACATCAGCGCACTAACTTCTAAACTGAAAAATGATACGCTTCGGAAGAAATGACAATATAGATTTATGAAACTAACTATACAATAAATACGTATGTGAGTTTGTTTGTTTGTTAAGCTTCCATGCCTTAAGGCCCAAGCGCCCGACCAGTGCCATAAAACAGTGACTTTCTGAAGCCTACTCTTCGGTAACAGCCAGGTTAATAGGTTTGAAAAAAAAAATGTTTATTATAGAGTCATGAACAAAATTATCAGCAATTGATTTTTACGTGCGATTAAAACGTTTGTCTAAAAAAAAATAACGTTGCCATAACGTTGTGAATATTGCCAGGGTAAAGAGGTAATCGGTAAATGACATACCTACACAGGTACATTTCACGGGGTGCGGGGCGGAGAACAAACGCGTGAGCGTGACACGCTTCAACGAAAAAGAGCTTGCTACTTTTACGAGCGAACGTCAATCAGCTCTTTTGTTTTTAATTAGTTTTGCAATGAAAGCGAATACAGGGTTCACAATAATGAAGTGCCTCGGGTTGTTTTTCCTCGGATTACAGCTACCGTGGATGAAATTTAAAAATCAAATATAATATGTTTCCTATTAAAAATTGTGATGTTGATATTGAAAAGCAAGTTTTCAGTGAATATACTTACTTATTTTTTTAAGCTATTGCATAGCTTCTATCGCGGGCCTTGAGCGTGGAGACCGAATCCAGAAATTCCGTAACGAAAATAACCTAACACGGGGGGTGTTTTTTGAACGTGGTGACCGATAAGAAAACAAATGAGTGAACAATCAATCAAAATTCAATTCAATGTGTGAAAGTGTAACTTCAATTAATATCAAAGAAAAAGAAACTGCATAAATAAAATAAATAAATAATTATAATTGCTTAGGTTGATAAAAATGCTATGCAATAGCTTTAACGCGGCAGTCCCCGAGTGCCACACGTCTTTTTTTTATATAAAGCTTTTGTTCGCGTTATATACCTATACATATAATTATTACTCATTTAAGACATACAATATAGCTTATATCACTCAGGAATAAAGCATCTTTATATCGTTGAAAAATTTTTCGCAATCAAACCAGTACCTACTTTCAGAGATACAAACAAAAAAAAAAACAAAATACTTTATTATATTAGTGTAGAGAGTGTGATTAAATTGAACTAACTAGTTAATCCTGCTACTTTATATTAACAGTCGCGACTGATGAGCATAGGATCTTGAGTTTAATATACGAGTTAAATGAACTGTTATGGAGTTTTTAACCGACTTCGAAAAGGAGGAGGTTCTATGTTCGGCTGAATGTATGTTTATTTTTTTTCAAGAAACTTTCGGTGGTGTCTGAGAACCTAGATTTGTGCCTTGTCAGTAAAAGTTTGACACTCCCTGTAGCTCCACCACTGCCTCACCTATCATTCAGGTTTCTGAAGTCGAAGATTGACATGGACCAAAATGTAAATGTTCAAATAACCAACGTTGCCTTTATACAACATTAGTTTATTAAGTTATACGAAACCCGAAACACGCGTCTAGTATTTATATGTAAATAAATCTGCGTACAAAATTTTATAACTGTATCATGAAACCACAATCACAAAGTAATAAGCTTGTTATGTCAGCATAAATACCGAGTCACCCGGCCATCCAGGCGACTGAGCGGTGGTTTTGCACTTACACCCAGCTGATTGCTGGCGGCTAATGCCCACTACGATCTGCCGTGACCTGTATTGTACTTAGTGTCGGTGGTGTCAGTCCATCTTGTGACCTTTTTAAATATTTTTGGGAAAAAATATAACATTGTGTAAATACTATTGGAATCCATTCAGTTACTGTGATTCTGAACAAACTACATTCAGATTTCGCATAAACTAAAAATTATGTTGGAAGTATAATGATGGCGCGTGCCGTGGCTGGTTCACGAAGAAGGGTAGTAAAACTCGGTGGACTGTATAAATTGATGGTTTGTATTGTACGAAAGTACCGAGGTTGTACAATAGGAGAGGTCGCGTCTACGGAACAAATATATGAAAAGAAATTAGGATGCGCGAGCGCGGACGTTCGTCTGGTTTTGTGACAGCTGACTGGCGCGGTCGATGTCAGTCGATGTGCGAAACGCGGCGCGCCACGAGCATGGTGGCCGTCGCCGGCCAGCTGATGCCCCGCTGTCCCCTCGTTCACTTCTCCCGCCGGCGGCGCGCGGCGATGTTGAAGGCAGAGGTGTCAACCTATAAGTATATACGTGATACACAAATACGTTTTCTATTTCTAAAGTAGGTACCTACCTAACCCAACACGAAGGGGATCTTACCTGTCTGTGTTCGAGTGCCCAAAAATTCCAAACTCGCTTCGCTCGTTCTTGAACAAATTAAATTATTCAAATTAATAGGTATGTATACTTAAAGATTATTGATTAGACTTCTATAGTTAGTGATTTAGTGATAGATGTCAGGTTCTAATTTACTCTGCCAACAACAGGCATTATATTAAGCATTATAATATTATGCCGTGAAATTTGATAATGCCATATCTTCGATGAAATCAAGAGTAGCATCAAACGCATTGCTGAGGGAAACTTCTAGAATAGAAGCACGTACCAAGATCTAGCGAATTCTAGAAAGAGCCAACTACTTATGATGGAAGTACTTATATTATTGATTGGTTGATAAGGGAATTAGTACTTTCCGGCATTAACAATAGAGTCGAAATTTGCATGAAGTCGCGAGTGTCCATTAAACACACAAGTTAATAATAATAGTGATTTATTGCCTCGCGATGCGACTGTATTGTTCTAAAATGGCCTTGAAACGTCTTTATCTAGAATTTTCCTGGCTTTGCGTATAAATACGTGCCCCCGACCGGAAGTGAGTCATTTTGTTGACGAACTGCCTAAGTGTGTGAAGTGATATTACCTCTAGAGATGGGCAAAGTGTTTCTGCCCGGCGGGAAAATATAGTAACTTCCCGGCATTTTGGGCATTTATTTTTATTTGCCCGATAAATGCCCGATCGTAGGGCATAAAAATATGGGACTCGTTAAACGTGATTTTATGTAGTTTTTCATGTAAAATAGTATGTATTAAAGAAATAAAAGAAGAAATATGAATGATTGAACACATTTTTATTTTTAAAATAATAACATGAATATACTTTTTCATGTAAAAACAGAGATAAAAGACTTTACGTTGAAGGAATGCGAATGATTAAACACATTTTCATTTTAAAATAATATTAATATACTTTTTCATGTAAAACAGAAATAAACGACTTTACTTTGAACAAATGTGAATGATTCAATCGTGTCGATTAGATACACTATAGAAAGACAACGACAGCGTTTGCTTGGGGTTTAATGAATTAAACATATTTTCATTTTAAAATAACAACATTAATATACTTTTTCAAGTAAAAATAGTTAAAAGACTTTAATATCAAATGTAATAAATTATGTTCTAAGTTACAAGAAATAAAATAATATGTATTAAACAAACAATAAAAAACTAGTTTCGGCATTATTAGAGACAACATTATAAAATTTTTAATAATCAACATCAATATAATTATAATTATAGAACTATTGATGACACTGGAAGGGTATGTTTTACTTTAATCACATTTATTATAAACATATACTACACGCCCGGGTGTCGCCACTCTGCGGAAGGCCCGGAAGACACGGTGGAGCACACAGTGGAGGTATGCCCCACTTGGGCAGAACATTGCCGTGCACGGGAGCAATCGGCGATCACTTGCACCGGGTCTTAGTACAGACCATGGTCTGGAGCGAGGAGGAGTGGCAGGCGGTCGCCTCCTTCTGCGAAGCAGTAATGCTTGCAAAGGAGTAGGCAGGTAGGTAGTAGAGTAGTAAAAGAGTAGAAAATTGGTCATACAGGTCTCGAACCTAGTTCAAACTCCAGCTCTCACAAAAGTTTTAGGGCGAAATTCACCAATAAAACTAATCGTGACTATTGTAATTCTATTCTAATTCTATTCGTATTATATTCTTATTCCATTCTAATTCTATTCTAAATTTACTTATTACGAATACCTACTTTCATTTTATTTATAGTTATTATAATTATGAATCTACCTACTTTTACTTAAAATTACTGATCGGCAAAAACACCTACCACAAAAATAACTGTAAATTAGCACTGTTTTTAAAACCAATAAGTATTTACTTCAAATTGGGAAACCGGAACCACAGAACACAATTATCCTGGCGCGTACCTTATGCTCACAATGCGCGCACAATGCTCGAATAGATTAGTGATATGCGTGCGTGCGTGCGGTATCTACAAATGACACAGGATAACTAATAACAAAATGGCGGCACAACGCGGCGTGTGTGCGCGTCCCTCACACGGTGTGTGAGTGTGAGGGATGCGCACACAGACCGCGCTGTCTCCACTTTGTGCTTGATTTAAAATGGTTGATGACATTAAATGGTTCTTTTAAGACATTTTAAATATATTGCAATTTAATTCATAAAATCATATGCGCACCTACTTAAAACAACTAACCATAACAGTGTACGCATCTCTTGCCGTACTTCTCTCACCATGCAAGTGTTTTTACGCCACCGCCGGGTAACTCGTAACCTTTGTGTTCGTAAACATGGTTTTGTAAAACTTAAATTTTAATAGAATGTGCAAATTCATATAAAAACACGCTATAGAGACTTAACCATTACTAAACTCATCGATTTAAGCCAGTTTCCAAAGCTAACATTAATGTCTTGAATTAATTTTAGAACAAAAAATAAATTCCCAGATAAATGCCCTCGGGCAGGAATTTATGGGCGTTTATTGGGAATTTTCCCAATCTGCCCAAAATGCCAGGGCATTTACCCATCACTAATTACCTCACGACATGAACGATATTGTAACAGAACTGTAGTGTACATTGTGATTTGGATTATTGTTGATTGGACAATTTTGTTATTGTTTGTGGTGAATACAGTTCTCTGTTAGTAAACCTCCATTTAATTACTCACGTTCCGTTCGTAACAATAAATAATGCCCGAACAATTTGATTATTTCAATAGTTGTTATCACATTGCCCTCGTATATTGGCCATTTTTTAAACAACTCGGACATTTTTTTATAATGATATATACAACTCGTTGGAAAAAAAAGAGATGTATGGTGTGCTGAAAGAGATTTCTGTGGAAATAAAGATCACTGTTGTATCCATTTTTCCGTTTCCTTTTGCTCGTCTTTTAATAAATTACTAAATAAATAATCAGCTTTCTAAATAGATAGAAAGTAATGTGTGCGAAATCTGCAGTGATCGGAATAGGTAGGGCTATTTAGGTTCATTGACCGCAAACATTGATGTTAATATGGATATTCCACAGGATTATTAATATGTTTTTGTACAACTTCAGAAGAAAAATGTTTAAATGATTGTTGATTCTTGAATAAGAAATTGTTACGTAAAAAATATATGTGGTTTAATGAATCAAGTTTATCTATTTATTATACTACCTATCCTTAATCCCGTCCTTCTTATATTTACCCTTCAGAAAGCAAGTGTAGTCTTTCATTAGTCCCGAAGGCAAGAATAGTTTTTTTTTATAATTTAACTAAGTACTTATAATCCAACCAAATCCCGGGGCTCGGGGAATATCCATATTATTCTAACCTATGGCAAGTACATGAAACAGCTCTACCTATTCCGATCTCTGGTTATCTGTTATATTTTATTTTTGAGTTCGAAAATCATCCAATGACTTCTTTCACTCTGGTGAAACAAGAGGCCGTGTCAGACTTTTACTGACTAAAACTTACCCGTGTCCTTCAGTTGCCCTTTGCGCTCTAGTGCCACAGTCACTCTTTCAAACGTCCACGCTATCTACTGTTTTTTTTTTCTGCACAGCCGCTTGAAAACTTTAATGAAGTAGTTTGTGTTTTCTCGAGCTTTAAAACGCGTGACGGCTTCAATTCAAAATATATACGAGTAGGTATATGGGTGAATATCATTTTTTTCAGTTTTGATGGCGTAACCGGTATTCAGCTTTCGTGCAAAATAGGAACCAGGGTCCCTAATTTTTACGAAAACTGAGGAAGAACTTTCTTCGTCGTGAACGCTCACATATTACTTCTAACTTCGTGTGCATCGGCCCTAGTCATTCAGCCTTTTTAATGTTCCCACTGCTCGGTCGCAGGTCTCCTCTCTAGGAGAAGGAATGGGCCATAATCCACCACGCGGGCCCAGTGCGGGTTGGTGAATGTCACATGTCTTCGAATTTTTGGTTCTAAGACATGCCGGTTTCCTCGCTCGGTTTCACCGTTTTGAGAGCAGTGGTGATGAAATAAATTACACAAAGTAATGTGCCTGGCTGGGTTCGAACCCGCGGCCTACAATTCAAAAGTCGGGGCTATTATCACTTGGCTACCACTGCTCTCATCGGCCCTAGTATCTACTTCATAACATAAAGATTCAATATTAAGTTTGCAGGCCCCCTAGATTTCAAACAATTCCTCATAATTTCAATACATGCAGACAGAATTTATTATCACACACTTTTTTCATTACACTGCAAGCTGATCTATCGTGATAAATGTCGCTACATTTATCACGATAATGTGTTTAGTAGGTTCCATTACATCGGGCACTCGCTTGCACTATGTTTCTTTCACAGGTAATTGATGACACAGAAATGTTTCTTATAATTCAAAAGAGGCCACGTTTGGGCTCATTCATCACGCCAATAGCCTCCCAGTTAAACGTATCAATCATCACACTGCCGTGCACATCCTTTTCACAAGGTTTTTTTTTTGCAATAGACTATAAAAAAGAGAATAATATCTATTATGAATGATTGATGTCCGTTGGTAATATTTCAGGGTTTTTAACCAAATAGAGAGGATATTAGTGATGACTATTGTGTGTGGAGATTTGCGAACCTACATGTATTTTGGGACTAGCTTCTGTCAGTGGCTTCGCGCGCCTGAATGTAGGTTTCTTCATACAAACTTTGGATCCCCCTTTCATTCCCTTCGGGGGTAAATTTTAGGAAATCCGTTGTTCTTTATATACAGGGTGACTGGTAATTAGTGACCGATACTGATACACGTTATTGTACTCATGATTACAAACAACTTTCCCAAAGAAAATTATTTTTTATACTCATTAGTTTTATCACAATAAGGAAACTAGCTATTCGCGCAAATTCGCGCCTGCGACCTCTCAGCTGTTAGCCGCGTACAGCCGTTGTCTCATGTACATTACCTATAATAGTGATAGTAACCTGCGCCGCTTGCAAACCCATCGGTGTTTGTAATCAGTGTTGGTACCTACATGTTCCGGTTAAATAATATAAGTTAAAAAATGAGTATAAAAAAAGTTTCTTTGAGAAAGTGGTCTGTAATCATGAATAAAATCATGTATATAAGTATCGGTCACTAAATACCAGTCACTCTATATTAAAAGTTACCTCCGTTTCGGGTAGCCAGGTCTTGAAACTGAAAAGTCCGATAGACCAGCCAGTTTACCCGGACATCTGGGCAAAAAGGATGATATTTTTTTAAAAGTAAAGGCTCTTGTAATCTTTTTGAATTCTAATGAAACAAAAAATAATTTTTAATGTAGTAGATTACTAGGACTATGGTCTTAGTGAACATACTAAGACCATAGTTGTACGTGGATTTCTTCCAGTTTTACTATAGTCTTTATATCTACGATAGTGTCTGAATAGTGAACTAGTTTTTTTTTAGGTGAGATAGTCAACAAACCACGTCTCTCACCTATCTGTGTTCTTTTAGTTGCCGTTTGCGATCGAGGGCTACAGAAACTCTTTCGAATATTCTCGCAATCCTTAAATAATGTATCAATGAAGTATTTGGATTGATATTTTAGAAACATACTGTCAATGTGCTTTACTTCATCGTGAGCGCGGCAGCATCTGCAAGCACTATAGATAAAAAACATTTTACAAAAAAAAAAAATAACCGACTTCACAAAAAAAAAAATACACTAAAATGATCAAAATAACTTTAATTTCGGATGTCGGTGTTTCTCGCTATTGTTTGTTTCATAACACCGACTTGATCGTTTTAGTGTATTTTTAGTGAAGTCGGTTTCTTTTTTGTAAATAGTTTTTTATTTCGAATCAAATTAGGAAGTATAGGAAAAAAGCACCGACCACATTTTGTAAAAGTCTAAACCTTACTGTTGCCACGCGTGAAAAATTGTACTAAGAATAAAATTTGTTAACTAGAATAGTTTACTAATTAATTTAAAATAATCAGTTTGGGCAAAGTAACCATAGGTAGGTTAAATTATAGCAAAAGACGTTTTTTTTTAAATTAAAGTGAAATAAACACATGACTATGACTCCAAATTTCTCTAACATGTTTTTACACAATTTGTAACATTGAAAATGTAAAATGCAAGTTGTAAGTACGAGTATGATAGAAAAATATTAAATTGAATTAAAATTATAAAATCATATCAGTTGTATTGTCACTCTATATCCTCGTATAATATATACAATAAATACTCGAATACATTTTTTGTCAAAAACATAATATTCGCATATTTCTTGTGAATGCGAATGCGAATATTCGTTACATCACTAGTAGGTATTGACAAAATATTAACCTTTGTGTTATTATTATCACTTATTTTCTTACTTGTATATGTTTTGTATATATCGTCGATTCTTTTGTTTTCTAGGTGATTACCTATATAATAAAATTAACAAAGCCATTCACGCTTTAATCAAAATTCCAGTTTAAAAAGAAGGTCCAAAGCTGGCTTCAATCTCTCGATTATGAAGAAACTGAGAAACTTTTAGAAGTGACCTCATAGAAAATCACATTACTTCCCACACCTACACCATCTTACCATTAATAATTACACACTATACACACACACTCATTTTCACACCGTAGTTTGTATTTAATTAATTATGTCTTTAAACTATTTTATTTGTTTTATTTATTTTTCCATCTAGTCAAAGTTATCGCTCTTTGTAAATATTTATATAGGGTAAGTGCTCCAGTGAATGAACACTTAAGCGATTTTCGAACTTCAAAAAATATTTAAACCATGTTAACTCTAAGGTATACGGTCCAAATCTATATTTTGTTAATGTAAATATATTAAATAATTGTTTTTAAGTTAGATTTACGATATAACCTGGATACATTTTTAGATATTTAGCAATAAATTCAAAAATACCCTAAAACCCCAGTGAATGAACGAAAATTTCTAGTAAATGAACAGAGTAAATCCAGTAAATGAACACAATTTTTGTTTGTGTAATAGTTCAAAAAATCTTTGTTTTTGTAACATATTTAGCCCCAGAAAAAGTTAAAAAACGAACATATGTCCTCTGCCTCTAAATCTATTACAAACATTATTAAATAAAAGTAAAAGCCTTCAAATCATCAAGTCATCGGTCCACCTTGTGGAACGCCTACCGATGCTGCGTATTCCAGTATACGGTAGCCACTCGCTCTAGCCCACGAAAGGTTCCATTTCAGCTTTATCGACCATCTGTTCTACGAACAATGTGACTTGCCTTTTCAGGCTATGTCGGGAACTTTAGTTCTCTTGTGGATATCTTCGTTCCTGATTCGATCACGCACAGAAATTCCGAGCATAGCCCTCTCCTTTGTCTTTTGAGTGACTTTAAGCCTTCTGATGAGGCCAATTGTGAGTGACCACGTTTTAGAACCATGTAGGTACCTGGAACCATCTGTTCCAGGTAAATGTAATTGTCTACAATTCACGAGTTTAGAGTCTCTGATCTTGCTTTGAGCGGGTTCTAAATGGTTGTTTACCAAAACTTTGGTTTTGTCCATATTTATCTTGAGACCCAGTATTTTTGAAGCTCTACTCGTTTTATCAAATTTTGTTCTGTGGCCCTCCATAGCCTCAGCTATGACCATTAGGTATATCGTCGGTAAATTGAAGGTGAGTGATATACTCGTCATTGACATTAATGCCTATCTCTCTCCAATCTAGGTCCTTGAATACCTCCTCTATTATGCCGTGAATAGTTTCTGAAAAATGACGCCTCTCTGTCTCACAGCCCGCAGCAGAAGGATAAGTTTAGAGGTTTCTGAAGTCGGACTGACATGGTGGCATTTTCGTACAAATACTTCAGTACTTCGATGTACCGCTATAGTCAACCTGGCATCGTTGACTTGGGGAATACTGCGATACAGTCCAAGATTCGATCAAATCAAAGGCTTTCTCGTAGTCCACAAACGCTAAGCAGAGAGGCAAATTATACTTCTCGATCTTCTATATAACCTGCTGCAGTGCATGTATGTAGTCTACGGTGCTAAAACCTTTTCCATCCTGAGGTTAGAAGTCGCCAAACCTGCGCGCGAATCAATTCGTGAAGATTCCGGAAAACGGCTTGTAGACATGGCTCAGATGTGGATGTATGAATAATCCTTAAACAAGGCATTGTCGCTCTTCTTAAAATAGAGTACTACTACACTTCTGCTTCATTGCTGTGGCGTTTTCCCCTTGATTATGACGTAATTGAACAGCTTCTGAAGAGCTTTAAGGATCGGTTTTCCACCCGCGTTCAGGAGTTCGGCCGTAATTCCTTCTTCACCCAATGCCTTGTGGTTTTTACGTTGCTTCAGAGCCAGCCTAGTCTCGCACGATATTTTCGGTATAGACCGAACGATAACCGACCCGAATCGATAAACGACCCAAAAGCTGGCTTGACTCGACAAGTCAAGCCAGCAGGTCGTTTCCTAGATTCGCAGTGGATAAATTAGTAATATAATTAAAATCAGTCAATGCAGCTCAGTAGGAACAATTAAATCAGTATCTTGCGTTAAAATGAGCAAGACGGAAGGTGACGGTATTAAGAGCTTCTTTTAAATTTTCTTGGGTAGGTATATCGAAACCTTTCGCATTTATTTTTATGGAAATTTATGGTGATATAAAGGTACAATATAAGAAAAATTTATGTAACAATTAATAGATCTTAAAAGGATGATTTCTAACTGAATATACTGTGTTCATTTAATGGTTACATTATCACGACGAAAGCTAATAATTGAACATGGTGAAAAATGTTAGTTCATTCAATGGATTTTATGAACCAATAAATGAACGCACCTGTCCCAATACTGGCCTAAAGATCAGAAATAGATTGTTTATACGGCTCCCAAAATATGAACATTGTGGCATAAAAATAAATTACATATTTCAATAAAAATATGAAATCTGCATTTGTCCAGTGAATGAACGCCCGTTCATTCACTGGATTTCAAACGTTTTGTATTTCCAATGCTGGGACGTCGAATAATTTACATAAAACTGGCTAGAATGGCATTGTAATAGATTTCAGACATATATGTAGGATGCATGAAAGGAACGTACGAATGATGTGTAGAACGAAGCGTAAGAGAGAGATAGAGAGAGAGGAAGGATATGAAAGGGACTAGAAGCAAGATGGCGAGTTGAAGTTGGAACAGGAGTGACAGGCGATAGGACGCAGAAAATCTATTTTATTAAGAAGCTTTGAAGACATTAAACAAGAAACGCAGACATCACGTTTTTTTTATTTATTTTCCAAGGTCGCAACCCATATACACTACATTTTTGGGGGCTCGTCCGGGATCACGACCACATGGAAAAACAGTTGAAGGCGAGGGCGAAAGACGAAAGGCGTAATTACAGTAAGACGGAAGACGAAATACACGATAATACGATGTCGGAGACCAATACGTTTGAAATGACAAAATTCAGCGGCGAAGACCTCACATACACGTCGGAAAAATGGGCTCAGGATCTCGAAGATAATGCTGAGATCTTCGGTTGGTCACCTCAGCAACGACTGATCATAGCCCGTAAGTCGTTGACCGGGACCGCGGGGCTGTGGTTAAAAACCGAAAAGGTTCACAAGACGTACGAGGATCTGAAAGCAGCTGTCCTAAAGGAATTTCCTGATGCTGTAAACAGCAAAGAGATGCATGAGATGATGGCAGCACGCAAAAAGCGCAGGGATGAGTCGTGCTATCAGTATATGCTGATAATGAAGGAGATGGGAAAACGCGCCAAGTTTCCCGATTACGTCGCTATCCAGTACATTATAGATGGCATTACGGATCTAGAAATTAACAAGATAGTATTGTATGGAGCGGTGACTTATCCGGTGCTAAAAGAAAAGCTAGCGTTGTATGAAACCCTCAAGAAAAGAACGGCAAGGCAGAACGCTGAACGACCAGTTAGGCGGGCTGCGGACTCGTCGAGCAATGAAAATGTATCAGAAACGGCTCATCATTGCTACAATTGTGGCGAAAAAGATCATCGAGCGAAAGCATGCCGTAATGGTTTGAAGTGTTTTAAGTGTAATGAATTTGGCCATATTAGCACAAAATGTACGAATCCGAGCGGAAGAAGTAGCGGAAATTCAACGGCCACCAAGACGTCGGCAAAACAGATGTCATCAGAAAAGGAGCGATCATACCCGTCGATAAAACAGGTCGAATCGGATACGAGAAAACATTCGGCTATGTTCGGAGCTACGTCGACAACCAACGACAGCGCGGTAATGGGCGACCATGTCAAAAGTTTCAAAACGGAGAACATGACGGACGACGTCACGCAAGACGTAAACAAACATGGTGACCGGCTATTGAACAATAACAAAGCGGTAAAACTAGTGAAAATAGGCGATAAAACAATAAGTGCGTTAGTAGATACAGGCAGTGACGTAAACTTAATTTCTGAGGACTTGTGGAGTGAATTAGATGTACCGTGTCACGTCGACAATGTGGTCTTGGCGGGGCTAGGACTTTCTAAAGTAAGAGCGCGGGGAAAAATATTTGTTTGTATAGAGATCGATGAAAAGTGTTATTCAGATGTAATTTTTCACGTTGTGCCTAAAGGGTCAATGCCCTATATGTTAATAATAGGTCAAGAATTCCTACAAAATGTTGTGATGGTAGTTCATGAGGGTGCTGTGTTGTTGATGACACAAGATGATGAATGGTTGTCGCGCGTGAATTGTTGTGTGAATTCCATTGATGTTGCAGGTCACATTTCTAACGCAGATATAAAGATGGAGGTTATGCGGCTAGTGGAAGAGTACAAGCCCATTCAGATGAAAGAAGCTCCGATTGAGATGAAAATAGTGTTAAAAGACGATGTGCCAATATCTCAGCGACCCCGGAGAATATCACATATGGAACAAAGATTAGTCGAAGAGCAGGTAGACGAGTGGTTACAAAAGGGAATAGTGCAAGTTAGTTTTTCTGAGTACTCTAGTCCATTAGTATTGGTCAAGAAAAAGGATGGCTCAACACGGATTTGTGTTGATTACCGTTTATTAAATAAAAAGGTAGTAAAAGATGAATTTCCATTACCCATCATTGATGACCTGATAGACAAGCTGAAAGATGCGATGGTATTTAGTGTGTTAGATCTTAAAAATGGTTTCTTTCACTTGAGAATAAGCAAGGAGTCTGTGCCTTATACACCTTTTGTTACTCATCACGGACAGTTTGAATTCTTACGTGCACCCTTTGGTCTGTCCATTTCACCTAAATATTTCATGAGGTTTGTAACAATTATTTTCAGGGAGTTGATAGCAAAAGGTATTATGTTAATATTTGTTGATGATATTGTTATCCCAGCTGATTCGGAGAACCAGGCACTGGAAAGACTGAGGCAAGTTTTAGAGGTAGCATCACAGAATGGACTTGAGATGAACTGGAAAAAGGCGAAACTTATCAGACGTGAGATAGAATATTTGGGTCATTTAATCAAAGAAGGTGAGGTGAAGCCGAGTCCAGAGAAAGTTGAGGCAGTTGTTAGGTATCCAGAGCCCAAGAATGTTAAACAGATTATGGGTTTTATTGATTTAACATCTTATTTCAGGAAATATATAAGGGATTATGCTAAGATCGCTCGACCACTTACAGAACTGCTGAAGAAAGAAGTACCATTTATATTTAATGATGAGCAACGGATTGCTTTCAACACATTGAAGCAAAAGCTGACAAGTGATCCAGTATTGAAGATATACAATCCTAATTTGCAGACGGAACTACACACTGATGCGTCCAGTCAGGCGTTGGCTGCAATACTTTTGCAATTGCACCCAGACGGTGAGTTACATCCAGTGCATTACATGAGTCACAAGACGACTGAGGCTGAAAGCCGATATTCAAGTTACGAGCTGGAAGCACTTGCAGTTGTTCAAGCGGTTAAGAAGTTTAGGCATTACTTGTATGGAATACACTTCAAGATCGTCACGGATTGTAAAGCCTTTGAGCAGACGTTAAAGAAGAAAGACCTGACACCAAAAGTAGCCAGATGGGTATTCATGCTGGAAGAGTATGATTATGAGATCGAGCATAGAGCAGGTGGTAGAATGCAACACGCAGATGCTCTCAGTAGAAACCCATTTGTGGCAGCGGTGTTAAGTATACAAGAAGACATAAGACGAAGTCAAGAGACAGATGAAGAACTCAAAGCTATCAAAGAGCTGATATTAAAGGATGGGCAGTACAATGACTTTTGGCTTGATAATGGCATCCTGTATAAAGGTGATGAGAAAAAATTAGTAGTTCCAAGGATTATGGAGAAAGAAATAATAAAGAAAGTGCACCAAAATGGACACTTTTCAATAAGAAAAATGAAAGAAGCTATAGGAAAGGATTACTACATCAGAAACATGGATAAAAGTATTGAAGAAGTTATTTTAAGTTGCATACCCTGTTTATTAGCTACAAGGAAAGAAGGAAAGCAGGAGGGCTATTTGAACCCAATAGATAAAGAAGGAATCCCGTTTCACACTTTACATTTGGATCATATAGGACCATTCAGTGAAACAAGAAAACAGTATAACTACATACTAACGATGATAGATGCTTTTACTAAATTTATATGGCTATTCCCTACTAGGTCTACATCTAGCGCAGAAGTATTGAACAAATTGCGGGTTCATCAGCAGATATTTGGTAATCCAACTAGGATTATAACAGACAGAGGCACAGCATTCACTAGCGGAGAATTCGAGGAGTATTGCAAAGAAGAAGCTATACAACATGTCAAGATCACTACTGGAGTTCCTCGTGGGAACGGACAGGTGGAGAGAATTCATCGCATTCTAATTCCTATGCTAACTAAGCTTTGTATTGAAGATAAGTCCCAGTGGTATAGACATGTAAGTCGTGTTCAGCGAGCTATAAATAGCACTTACCAAAGATCTATAAATACTTCACCATTTCAGTTACTTACTGGAACTAAAATGAAATGTAAAGAACACATGGAGGTATATAATCTCTTGCAACAAGAAGTGATTCAAGATTTTAATGAAAATAGAGAGAACTTAAGGTTGAAAGCCAAGCAGCAGATTCAACAAATCCAAGATGAGAATAAGAAAACATTGCAAAAAGGAAGCCAAGTTCAACATATGAACTGGAAGATCTAGTGGCCATCAAGAGAACTCAGTTTGGTCCAGGTCTTAAACTTAAACCTAAGTTTCTGGGACCCTATAAGATTACTAAAGTTAAAAGAAATGATAGGTATGACGTGGAAAAGCTGTATGATGCTTCTGAGGGACCAAAGAAAACCTCCAGCTCGGCAGACAACATGAAGAGATGGCCAGGTAAGGATGAGTGAATGGTGTGTGCGTGATACCCGTGCATATAAGACCACTCAGTATCCTTATGAATGCTTAATAGGATTAATCTTAATAGCGGTTGCGTTATGCTATTTTATACAATTCATTGCCATTGTTTTTGTGGCTACATTTTGTGTAAGATGTAATATTTAATGTTTAGTGTTAGTAATAAAAATGTTTGTATATCTGAGGGCAGATATGATTGCAGGACGGCCGAATGTAGGATGCATGAAAGGAACGTACGAATGATGTGTAGAACGAAGCGTAAGAGAGAGATAGAGAGAGAGGAAGGATATGAAAGGGACTAGAAGCAAGATGGCGAGTTGAAGTTGGAACAGGAGTGACAGGCGATAGGACGCAGAAAATCTATTTTATTAAGAAGCTTTGAAGACATTAAACAAGAAACGCAGACATCACGTTTTTTTTATTTATTTTCCAAGGTCGCAACCCATATACACTACATATATTAAAACTATCTATTATTCAAATAAATAAAAAACTTATAGTGCATATTTAAATTACGGCCACAATTTGATATCAAAAATTTTATGTCTACCCCGAGTCCTAAATTCTTGCCCGAACAAAAATATTTTTACACTACACTGCTAACTTTAAACGCTTGCCGTTTTGAAACGAACAGTAACATATGAAGTGAAGATTGTCATAATAATAGAAAATAGAGCATTAATTACGAAAAAAAATACGTCATTGGGTAGAAATATTTCAATTTCTTATTTTTTTGAAAAAACTGTGTTTTGTTCATTTACTGTGGTGTGTTCATTCACTGGAGCACTTACCCTAGCTTGTAACAAGTCTGGGTAGTTTGGAGGCCTGGAGCTCTGTAACACAGGATTTTCCTAGTACAGGCTCCAGTCTCCACAACATCAATGTAAATGTCCTTACTGTAACAATGTACTGTTTTTTTGAATTGTTATTATCGCATTATGTGGTGGTGGTAAATAATAACACCACTTTAACAGTTTTTTTTTTGCGTATGATTACAGTATGACTTATTATGATTAAAATTTATGTCAAGTTTCAAGTTTATTAATCCGAGAAATAAGAATCCTCCATACAATCATTAAAACCCCCTAAATTGTTTAATTGGGAGTTGTTTTGTAAATAAATAATGACGACCTTTATTTATTAACTTAGGTCGCTATTTGTACGCCTTTAATTCCCTGCCCTAAGGCACTCCAGAGTAGCATTAGGAGGGCACTCCGTTATCACTGGGTGCCCGACTACCTCTGTCGTGTGGTTGAGGCCTACCTGCCGGACAGGTACTTTATCTACCTTGGTCACCAAGGAGAGTGGAAACGGCGAGAGATGTCGTGCGGTGATCCGCAGGGA
This sequence comes from Mythimna ferrago, assembly GCA_910589285.2. Classification (NCBI taxonomy): domain Eukaryota; kingdom Metazoa; phylum Arthropoda; class Insecta; order Lepidoptera; family Noctuidae; genus Mythimna; species Mythimna ferrago. The sequence continues at coordinate 17,451,075 of OU342673.1, read as the reverse complement.
TCGGTACCAGGACCGCTCTTGTGGAACATCGGGTACGTGCTGCGCGGCGACCTCCCTGACGGGGTCAGCGTGGTCTGCCACGCTGATGACACGCTGGCGCAGGGAGAGTCGTACCAGTCGGCGGTCGAACTAGCGACACGGGGGGTTGCGACAGTCGTGGAGAGGATCCAGCATTTGGGACTCGACGTGGCATTGCCAGTCCGAGGCCATGTGTTTTCACGGCCCTCGGAACGCGCCACCCTCGGGTTCCCAAATAACGGTAGGAGAAGTTCACATCGGCGTCGAGTCGACGATGGAATTTCGAGGAGCATTTGCGACGTCTGGCTCCTAAACTGGATCGGACTGGGGTCGCCTTTAAGCGAGAAGGTGCAGGGATACCGGATGGTTTCCCGCGAAGTGGCGAGCGTCCTTGCTGGGTTACCATCGTGGGATTTAAAGGTTCTTGCACGCATGCACGATCTGCGCGTCAACGCCAGTGCAAAACTCCGCTGCCGCACCAAGTCGCGGCATGACGGACAGAGTTCCAGCGGGATCTCTTAGTGGAATGGTGACAACGACTGTCGCAACCCAGTGCTGGGCACGCCGTAATTATGGCGGTAAGTCCCCTCTTTGAGGCGTGGCTGGAAAGACCTTATGGCGTGTTCACCTTCTACATGACGCAGGTCCTCACCGAACATGCTCAGTTCGGGAGTTTCCTGCACCGTATTCGTGCGAAAGTGACGCCCGGATGTCACCACTTGTGTTGACCGCCAGGAGGACACGGTGGAGCATACGTTAGAGGTGAGCCCCACCTGGGCAGACCACAGCCGTGTCCTCGTGGGGGCGCTCGGCGGCAGCGATCTCTCGCGTCGGGCCTAGGTACATGCCATGGTCCGCAGCTAAGAGAAGTGGTAGGCAGTCGCCTTCTTCTGCAAAGCAGTAATGCTAGCAAAGGAGGCGGCCACACGCGCGAGGCAATGGCCCTCGCGCCCCAGCCGCCGGAATTCTGATCCCGATTTCCGGCCGCGGCGTAGGAGCGGGCTTGCGGACGGTGAGCAATGGGTAGATCGCCGTCCGGCCGTCTGGCAACCGTCCGGACCGAGCTCAAGTCGTCGACGGCGCCACAGTATTACAATATTCTTGAAATACTGTGACGGCGCGTAGTGTACCACACGCGCCTCAAGGAGTTGTCAGCAACCGTAGGGGCCCAGCAAGGTCGAAGCCTACTAGGGCCATGGGTGATGCGAAAGAGATCCCCGGGGCCCTGGAACAATGGCTAAGAAGGAACGGGAGTGGGTTTTTAGTCAGTACACTATCTCCCGCTCCGCCCAAGAGCGGGGGATGTCATTACATGATTTTCCCACCTAAAAGAAAAACTATACTTAATAATGACTAACTTTCAATATTAGCATTTTATTATTATAAAACAATGTTAGGTACAGTTTAAAAAAAAAATTACAATGTCATAGATACAATTAAAATTAAATACAAAATGTCATAAATAAATAAACCGTCAAACATCATTAAATAACCCGCCCCTGATCGTTCCCGGTGCACTTTCAATTACATATAATACTAACTTTCAATTACAGAATATATGTATTGGCAGACAGGAAATTCCTCTTTTCACTGCCTGGACTCCAGGTTCAATTTTCAACAATCCCTTTGTGCAAAATTTCATGTTTCAGTTTCAGTAGTATCGATCGACTGCGTGTATTCATGTGTCAGTCAGTGTCTCCTTTTATGAAGGTATAAGACTTATTAAAATTAAATTGAAAAAAAAAAACATGAAAACATCAAAAGGCAAAAGTGCTATAAGTAGTTATGGGAAAAAGAAATACCTAGAATCTGTCATGAAAATGGTGTAATATTCAAGTTAATATTATCTATATTGTCGTGTCCAACTACGTTTTTTTTGCACAACACACACTCAAAGGGGCGACGGCAATAGCAAAAAAGTGTAGGTATGCAGAAAGCGAAATAAAATTTACCTAGTTGCTTGTAGGGGTCATTTTACAATATAAAAAGAGGTGTTTTTTATGGTTCCGTAATTAAGTTGGTAAAAACGGACCCTAAAATTGATCGCTTTGTTGTCTGTTTGTCCATCTATCAAGATCCTTTTTCTCAAGAACGCGTGAAGGTATGAAGCGGAAATCTCAAGCAGCAGTGAAAAGTCAACGCAATCTAAAGGCTTTTTATGCTCCATTTAGGCGCATATTCTCTATGGAATACTTCTCGTTCACTTACCTACAATCCTAAAATCTGTAAATTTGTGGTCTGTAATTTTGTTTTCTTGGTAGTTGTGTCACATAAAATTATTTGTTTTGTGATTCAGCAAAATCTTCAGGAATTGATTTAGGAATCCAACTATTTGAATAAGTTTTGTATGAAATCCTCGGTGCGAGAGTCCGACTCGCGCTTGACCCGTTATTTTACCGTTTTACATAATATATGAATACCTGCTTTGCTGAGAGGGTTCCGCGTACGCGACAATATTAAATTAAATACGAGTGTGTCGCGTGCATTATATTATTTTAGTTTGTTATGAGAACCGAAGCGTACGCTTCGCTTCGAGAGGAACACAAGATACGTGGCAGAGCAGCATGTACACACTAGTACCTAGTTGTAAGTATACCTACGTCGGATAGACGTTATTAAAAGTTTGCATTTTAACACTCGCCTTTGTTCCTTCCCTCAGGTAATAAACGAATAATCTGAATAATATATGCCATATACAGTATACTGTACCGATATCTAATACGCCACATATGAACAAATAAAAAACGAAATCCTGCATCGCGCAATTACGAGTTCTTCGCGTGATTCAGTCCGAAATCATCTATCGGGCAATTGCCCAGATTAGACTATCCAATGACATTTCCCACCCTTGGAATGGGGGGACCTCGGGACACGCCAGTCTGACACGTCCGTCAGACTTTTACTGACTAAAACCCACTCGTAGTTCTTTCGTTGCCTTTCAAACCAGGGCCGGGTTTTCCTTACAGAAGCGAAACCATGGCCCTGGTAGGCTTCTACCCTGCTGGGCTTAGCTGACATCTCCTCCGCGCGTTGAATACCTAATACTGATACCGATCAGACATGACACCCGTTTGGTCGGATGATCGTCCCTTTACAACGGCGGAGTTATGTGGGTCATTACACTCAGTTCCGCATACCACTAAAATACGTTAACTGAAGATCACTTGCGCAAACATGTGATTGATGTACAACTCCGAGCTAGTTACTAACACAAGGTTAAATAAGTAGTTCTTACTTAATGTAAGTGCCAAACCGTGGGCCGACCACAAAACGATGTGTAGTCGCACTGCTCGCACGTCACATCGCTCAAATCTTAATGTCTGTTATCGTACGAATTTTGCAATGCGGCGTCGCTTCGTATCGAATCGCATCGCAGTTTCGTTTTGGAGCCTGATCGAAAGGAAGCAACTTACTCAGAGTTAATAAAGACCCAAGTTTTCGTATGTGGTCTTTTACCACGCAATGGTTTGTTTACCTTGTACGGAATTTGTTTTAGGTGCGAAATTATCAAGAAAGTGCGAAATTTCAAAAATTACTACGGCTTACCTGCACTTCCTACATATTATAATGTAGGTACTCTGTGGCCTGCACATTCGTTCAGCTTGTTTTGTTACGTCAGTCATACCATCAAAATATTAGAAACTAGCTTTTGCCCGTGACTTCGCCCGAGTACATAAAATATAGCCTATGTCACTCAGGAATAAAGCAGCTTTCTGTCGGTGAAAAAAATTAGCTATCGGACCAGAACTTTAAGAGATTACCTACCTTACAAAAAAACAAACTTTACCTCTTTATTATAGTGAAGATAAAAACGGCAAATTACCCCACTTCAGCAGCTTACTGACGTCTTGGACACGTCATGTTCGGACAGTGTCCCAATTGACACTTTTTAATTTCAATTTTTTTTTTTAGTTACGATTTGGACACCGATTAAAGTAAAACTGTTTTGTATATGTAGTCAGATAAAAAAAGTTTTGTTTGATTTATATTACCTGATCTAATTAAGTCAATCAAATAATAAACATCTCGTCAAAAATCACATTGATTAATTTAACTAATTTACTTGTCTATATAATTATAAAAGTGAATGTCATTAGATATAACCAAGGGAAACTCGGATTCAGCATCGGCACGTGAACATCTAAACAATATAAACAAAGCCATTTATTACCATAAGATAGCGCCATTTTTAAAATAGTTCAGATAGGTAATGATTTTTTACTTCATTTTATATTTTAGAACTTTCGTATCTGACTGTACTAAGCAGCTTCATTAAATTTGATAGTGTCCGAATCGTCACTGAAAAAAATAAAGAGATGTTTCGGACACTGTGTCCCAAAATGACGTGTCCGAAACGTCAGTAAGCCGTTTCAGCGCCCACTACCTTGGTTGTTCAATTACGTAGTTACAGTAGAGAAACAATCGTTTCGGATGTTTGTAGTACAGAAACAATCGTTTCGGATGTTTTTTTTCGGTCGGTTTTCCACGGAGTCTCGACCAGTAGTCGAGTCTCCGTCGAAAACCTACAATTCGTTCTGTCGAACAGTTTTTAATCACTTTTTCAATTTAATTCCGCTTTGATTTCTAATGAAATCTTTTCTGTGTGATTCTGTTAATTTGTTATTGATCCTCGCTTAAACGCTGCAATAAACAGTCTTTGTGGCAGGTGTTCGTAGCGAGTGTACATAAAAAACGCTTCGACTTTTTAAAAAAAATGTATTTTTTAACACGAATTTCCTAACGATGAGCTATCCAGACTGATCACACAATATTTACCGTGGGGTAACTATTGTGTGATCAGTGTTATTGGCGAAAATGTTTTTCGTGGTGGGGAAGCATTAAATAAATCCTCCCGCTCTGAGTGGAGCGAGAGCAAGTTTCAGACTTTTACTAAGCCCCTTGTGTTCCTTCAGTCACCCTTTGCGTTCTGGGGCCATGGTAACTCTTTCGAACAATTCCGTACCTTGAAGTTAGGTTGACGCGCTCGCCATAAAATACGTGTGGGTGTTATTAATGTTGCTGATTTGCTTACGCTTTTGGCGAATGATGAAGGAACGCACGCGTACAATAACAGCGACGACAACGTTCGGCGGTTGTGCGGTGGTCGCGATGTGGTCGTCAGGTGGTCGTGATGTAGTTGTTCGGTGGCCGTGGTCGTGATGTGGTGACTCTGACAACTACTTACTCAGGGTAGTCAGGCTTGCAGTTATGGTCGTTTATGATGCAGCCGTTGAAAGTACCAAGTGATCGACTGTGGAACACTCAGAAAGTTTTGAGAAGAGGCATTTTGTGGTATACCATTCGGCGTTGATGCTGCTTTGGTCTCGTAATGGAATTGAAATCAGATACCCCGTCAAAATGAAGAAATTAGCGATCAATATTTTTCCAGCGCTTCTCGATCGCTTCAATTTCGTAGGTTTTTGTTTTAGTTCGTTTTGAAACTGCCAAACTGTCTACTGACGCTTTGTTTCTGGATCGTATTGATAAATTCAGGATTCGTCACCTGTCACAATGTCATAAGCGCGCCGAGACGAGCCTGTTTCAAATTTTTGAATCATATCACGACACCCAATGATATCATTGACGACACAACTTCACACGAGCCTGCTTCTAAGCTTCGGCTGGCTTCGGTGAGGTTGTGCGGCACCCAGCGGCAAACTATCTTCCTCACGCGAAGGTAGAATCTTGTGAACGCTTCCCGAACCAATCTGCAGTGTATGATGATGACTCTCTTCGTAAGTAATTCGCTTGTTTTCTTGAATTAAAATGACTGTCAGCATACTTTCTTCAGTAAAAGCCGTCGTAGGACGATACTCCTTTGTTGATACCCCAAAGTAAGGCGACCGCGTTTGAACTCGCTGTATCAGCGGTAGATGGTTGCTTCTATAGATCAAATTACTCATCAGGTTTTAGGCCACATTTAAAATCTTAGAAAGTCATCGCACGAAAATGTTCTCGATACAGAACTATTTTTAAATGAGACACGGTAATTTGATTTAGTTCTCGAAAAAATGTAGAGGTTATTTCAAAATTCGAACAATGGAATTTTTACTTTTAAATTATAACCAAAGTTTTCAAAATTACAAGTGGCCAGTGCCATAAACATAAAAACTTTGTTTCGCAAAACTTTTTGAGTGGCCTGGTACCTGCGATGTTTTCATGTAACAATTTGCCCGTATTGTTACATGTTTGAAAGGACTCTTAATGAGTACCTATCATAACAACCTGCGACATCGATATTCTTAGAAAACAAACATGGATTATTGAGCTCTCGGTAATTTAATGTGTTACGAGCTTCTGCCAGTAGCTTGGCCCGCGCGAAAGTCGGTTTCTCCGTTCAAACTTTGGACCCCCGTTTCATCATCTCAGGGAGTGAATTTTGGAAAATCCTCTCTTACTGCTTACCAGCCCCGGATCTACGATTTTTTCGAACCGGGGCAAAACCTTGATACTGGCGCCCCCTCCCTTCACTGTTTGAGAAAAACTGTTAATACTGCCAATGAGTAGCATTTTTGTGACCATTTGTTAAAATAATAATCCTTTAATAAATTTAAACTTTTTATTATCTAATAACTAATAACTTTCATTTGTGACATAAAACAGAAACAGAAAAAATATATAACCAGGAAAGACTACAACTTTACACGGCGTGCTTTCTTTTCTGCGAAAGAATCTATTAGCTTCTCAAAGTCCGTTGCATAGGCGGTTTTGTTTTCAATGGCTAGGATCGCGAGGCTAGATAGACGATCCTGACTCATTGTAGAACGTAGATAAGTTTTAATTATTTTCAGTTTGCTGAAGCTTCGCTCACAGCTTGCAGATGTTTTTCCCCTTTGATGATTCCCCTTGGCAGAAAGATCACGGACACTACGCACGCGTTCAAAAATTTACTTGATCTGTTAAGATGCGTTTATAAATCACTTATTATGTGTTCAAAAACTAACTGGGCGTATGGAAATAGAAAAGTTTGTTTTTCAAACATATTATATTAAGATTCAATTACTTGATAAAAACCTATGAGATTGTAGGAAAAAAGCTTCATTTGTTCGATATTTCGAATTCTCGTCTCAAGGATTTAGCGCCCCCATGAAACTGCCGCCCGGGGCAAGTGCCCCGGTTTGCCCCCCCTTAGATCCGGGGCTGCTGCTTACTTACGTCGTAAAAAGAAACCTTGTGCAAAATTTTTACACTAGGCCCTGTAGTTTTGGCTATGTGTTGATATGTCAGTCAGTTTCTCTTTATCTATTCTAATATAAAAAAGAGGTAAAGTTTGTTTTTTTGTTTTTTTGTTTGTAGGAGGTAATCTCTGGAAGTACCTACTGGTCCGATTGCTAAAATTTTTACATCGATAGAAAGCTGCTTTATTCCTGAGTGACATAGGCTATTTATGTACGCGAACCAATGATATTCTAATAAAACATCATTGACGCGAACGAAGTCGCGGTCAAAAGCTAGTAAATATATATATAGATTTGTTTTGATGTTCAAACTTTTGTAAACATTTCAGTTGTAATTGTTAGCTGTACCTGCTATTTCTGGTCGGACATTGAAAAAAGAGAACGTAAACCGAGTTGCACGTTAATTAACTTTGCCGTCGATTTTTGTTCTCTGTACCTGTATGTGATTGTATCTTTGATTTTGTTTCTACACGGTGTACTGTAAGTTTTTCTGTTTACGTATTGAAAGTATAATTTGAAATATTATTTATTTTATACTTTGCCTTTGTATTACTTTGCATTTGTTTTATTTGTATATTAATGTTTGTAAAAGACGAGAGCAGGGAAAGAGGTGACATAATTTTAGAGCACCCTGACACGGTCGGATTAAATTTTTTTATCACCACCCGGAAATAAAACCTTTACTACTTTTTACTTATAAATCTCAGTGCCTGTAATGTTGACAATCGTAATAAATAAATAAAAATGAATGCTAAGCATTATCATTATTAGTTTTAAAAAACTACCCTCACAATAGGTTTCAGGGGTGTTAAAGTTTTTATGAAAACATTCCTGCGGACGAAGTCACTAGCGAAGTGCTAGTTTTAGCATTTTATAACGGTCATTGACATTCCTAACCTTTCCTCCTACAACTGTTGACATTCCTAATTTTAAAAACGGAAATAAAGACATAAAGCTGTCTTGAATCGACATGTATCGTGATCCTTTAAAATACATGATCTAGTAATGAAAAGCAGCTCATTGTCGGTCCTCCAGGTACCTTTGTAGAGATATTAGGAAAAGGTCAATATACTTTATTCCATGGTTATCTGGCGCCTTCTGTAGTTTAATGAATTGATAAAAAAAATATCTAACGCAAAAGCTCTGCCGAATATCAATTAAAAATACATAATCGTAATAAAATAAAGTTTTCTTCGTAGAAATGAACTTGCAACATTGTCAAAAGATATCGAAAGGTACTATTATTAATATTTCTTTTTGAGTAACTGTAGATATTTATTTTAAAATGTTATATAACATTCCATACGTTTGAATTCATTTTTCCAGTTTACTGTTTACTTTCCTTTCGTACGAAAGGCATCATAAGTCTTAGGGGGTTTTGAACCCTCTAAACCCCCTCCCCTCTTATAAACCCTTACTTTTTAATTAGTGCAAAAAAATGGGGCACTATTCGTACCCGTTACAGATCATATAAATTGTGTAGTCAAATGTAAAAAAAAAACGAAATCCCAAAGTTACTCTCGAAAATTGGTCCTAATTGGTAAATTCACAACAATTGCTACTAGAAAGTACTACGCACAGTGCTTTTCCATTTTTACCGCCATTTATTCATTCACAACAATAGCCTGTACAATATTTCCATAAATTGAGGTAAGCTTTGGGATGTAAACAAACATTCATAACTTTGTTGTTTGAATATTATTTGTTAAGACTTTACATAAATAATAACAAGACCTTTTCTAATAAGGCCTTCAAGTATTTGTACCTACTAATAAAAAAATTGTGATGTATACATCGGTAGTACTACCGGTTACTACTACCGGTATTATCGGTTTACTTTTTGATTATGACGCAATTATAACTCCCGACACAAAAAATATCATCAAAATGGACCACAAACAATAAGTTATTCGCGGAACATGGAATTTGAACATAATTGGTAAAAGAAGCGTATAGCAGTGTGAATTTTACACATCTGCGGTATCCTTTGAGAGCGTAAGGACATAATGTTATGTTGACAAGCCTTCATCTATTTTAAATGTGATCGCCTGGCAGAAACTATCCACACTTTTAAACAAAAAAATAAAAATTACCTTTAAAATCGGTCCCCATTTCGCAATTGTGTTTAAGTCTAAACATGATAAAAAAACAACATTTAGACGACCTGCGAACCTCTCCCTTTTGGAAGTCAATTGAAAAAGAAAAACTCTTTGCTAACCAATATTCAAAACAAAAAATAAATCGTGAGTGAGCTTCCTCGAAAATGTTGGCAAAAACTCGGATAGCCATTCTTCGGGTTCCGTACCTCAAAAGAAAAAACTTTAACTCATATAAGATCACTTTGTTGTCCGTCTGTCTGTTTGTCCATCTGTCAAGACCCTTTATCTCGGGAACGCGTGGAGGCATCACTTTTTTTACATACCTAAAACGTGCGGCTGTGACTCAAGTCTGCGGGTCCCTTGAAGCTGTAAAAAAATAAAACTTTTCGTTAAGTTTAACGAAAAAAAGATAAGGCCGTTTATAGTGCAAAAAAAAAAACGTATATTTCGACACTATAAAGAGAATTCAAAATTCATAGCGTACATTAACGGGTACGTTGACCCAGAATCATGTAATTTGGCATAAAGCAAGGTTGTATAGGTATAGGGATAAAGAAAACAGTGAATTTGTTGTATAATTACCGATTCGGAAAAATCTTCTAGACTCCATTCGGGAATTGAACTATGTATTTACATAGCTAAGTTTGTACGGAACCCGCAGTGCGCGAGTCAGACTCACACTCGTCCAGTTTTTTACAGAAGTCACGTCAGTGGAAAAAAACCGGGTTAGAGGATTTCCGGGCTGGATGCCACGTCAGCGGGAATCATCTGGACTGCCAGTGTCCCGGGAGCGTGCTCTGGTGAACGTACAACACGGATTGAATATTTTTTTAAGGGGAAAATTTTCAACTGACTACTCCTGCTCTGAATGTTGCCCTGTCTGCCTTCTTTTATCTTTGCGAGGGCCACGGAAGCTCTTTCCCGCAGCTTTAGAGACGGGAGCCTAACCCTGAAATGTCTGGATAGCTCCTTAGCCCTTGTATTGTTGCAGTACGCGATAGTGAAGCGCGTGAAGTACAGCCCGTCATCGGACGGGCCGCCGCGCGAGCACTGGCTCGACTACGCGGTGGACAAGTACGGTGAGAAGTTGGTGGCCGACATGAAGGTGGTGTTCTCCATCCTGTACCTCTACCTACCCGTGCCTATCTTCTGGTCGCTCTTTGATCAACAGGTTTGATGTTTTCTATTTGTTAATTTATTTACTGGTATTGTGGTCGCATGCGTAACTGCTGAGCAGCTATTCTGGATTTGAAAAAAAAGGTCTTGTTTTTGGAATAAAAAAACTAAACTATGTTGAAAAAGTATGAAACAAGATTTTCAGGATACTGAAATAAACAAGATTACTGGAGAAACAAGTGGCTTTTATTTTTGTTCTGTTCTTGTTTCTCCATTTTAAGAGCACGGCAACGGATGAATTTATTCATACAAACATTACAAACGTAATACCAACATCATTTGCAGTTCGGGCATATTTTCACCATATTATGATGATATTAGGATTTAAACAATATTTATCTAGGTCTCTCTTTTTTACGTCTTTCTTTTTTAACTTGCTTAAAACGAAATTTAAGCGAATTGTATTTCGCAGTGACACTTTGACAGCCTTTCTTCCGCCTCAATCTCATATTCCGTTGCAGCAACCTACCAAACTTGCCATGTCCGGTAAAGACCTGCGTCATGCGCAAGACGAGGAGGCCATGAGGTTTTTCCGGCCACTCCTGAAATAGGGGATTTACCGCCGTAATTATGGCGTGCCCAGCATTGGTCAACGTTGCTCGATGACCAATGGTCTTTCCAGCCACTGCTGGAAAGACCTCACGGCGTCCTCACCTTCCACATCACGCAGGTTCTCACCGGACAGCGGACATGGTCAGTTTGGGAGGTTCCTGCACTGGTATCGTGCGGAAGAATCGCCCGGGTGTCACTACTGTTTGGACCGCGCATAGGACACGGTGGAGCATACGGTAGAGCTGATGCCCCGCTTGGGCAAAACACGCCGTGTCCTAGTGGGGGCGATCGGCGGCAACGATGTCTCGCGCCGGGTCCTGGCACAGGCCATGGTCTGAAGCGAGGAGGAATGGCAGGCAGTCGCCCCCTTCTGCGAAGCACGCGCGAGGTAACGGCCCTCACGTCCCAGCCGCCGGGATTCCGATCGAGTAGGCGCGGGATTGCGGATGTCGAGCATCTGAATGGGTTGTTCATCGTCCGACTGTCTGGTAACCGTCCGGTCCTAGCCCAAGTCGTCTACGACGCGTAGTGTTCGACTCGCGCCTCAAAAAGAAAAAGTACGGTCGAAGCCTGCTGGGGCCATCGGTTCGCTTCTGAAAGGAAGACTCGGCAACAAAGGAACTAGGAGTGGGTTTTATTTAGTCAGTAAAAGTGTAACCCATCCCGCTCCACTCAAGGGCAGGAGATATTGGAAGATTTCCCACCAAAAAAAGTATTTGGCAAAAATAAAGCAAATGAACATAGCTAATTTCTATCGATCGTCAAGTCGATAGCCACTCACACAAACACACATACAGCTGCGCATCACATTAATCCCTCGTTTGTTTTTGTCAAACAGAGATAGTAATATTCCGCGAACCAATTTTGAACTCGCGTCAAGTTTTTCAATACACTCACCCATCGACTTATATGTACTAATTACTAGATTAGGCGTGCCGTACATTCACTTTAGTCAACTCAGGTCTAATGTCGACTGTATACCTGTCTGTTGAACATTACACTATGTTGAACGAAACGCATAAGTGCCACGAAAGTCATGGCGCTTTAGACATTTTGGTCGCGAAAAAAGTATCCTCTAAAAGCTGTCTTAGCGCTTCATGTTTTATTAGTAACAGGGACTTAAAAACACCTTCATAAAGGTTACAGAATTATAAGTGTTACATGTTGAATGTGTAACAGAATCAAAAATGTAACACTTATTTATGTGTTTTCAATGTGTTAACCCAAAACACTTAAAAAAGTGTAACCGTAACATATCTGTAACAGATATAAAAGTGTTAACAGTGTTAATAAGTGTAACAGGTAAACGCAGCGTTGCCAAAGTTACAATTTACTTATTTATGGTACTGTGCAATTATTTCAGTTACACATATTAACACTTATTAACACATATAACAGGTTACAGTTTGATTCGGTAGCACTTCTTAACACAAATAAAAGGTTACAGTTTCATTCGGTAACATTATTGTATCTGTTACATTTAAAAGTGTTTTTCTGTTAAAACTGTTTTAAAAAACAGTGTTAAAACACATTATTACGGTTACAGTTTGAGTCCCTGGTTCTGTTAGACGACATAGGTAATGCCAATGTAGCGCTGCAGCGAACTTTTGTTTAACTTTTCAGTATTTCGACAAATACGAGTAGTTTCCATGAAAAGGCTTTTCTATCACTAGAATATAAATCAATGCGCTCACCTGTTTATTTGTTCGCTCACTTGTTTCATGCTTTTTCAGCATCAATTTTTGGTCGTAGTCGGGTTTTAGTTTTTTTACTACTATTTTGGTTTTTTTGACAACTAATTTTTTGTCCGCTTCAGGGCGCCACATTGAATTTTGATGATATTTTGGGAATATACAAGTGAAGCCCTTTCAAATGATACCCAACATCCTAACCAAGCATCTTATTAAACGTACCTAAATATCTTTTTTTATTCTAATACAATACTTTTTGTCCGCTAGAGTGCGCCACATTCAGTTTTTTGCAGGGTTGGCAATGATTAAAACAAGTGATTTAAAACACATGTTTAAAACAGTGTTTAAAACCGTTTGAATTTAAACCGTGTTTTTTATTACTAGTTTAAAAACACAGATTAAAACAAGTTTTAAACATTGCATAAAACAATAAAAAAAAACAATGTTTAAAACAATTTTTCATGGTGAATATAAATGGGTATAAACTGAAAACAAATTTATATTTAGGACACTAAATAGCTTGACATATACCCAGTTAAGTTTATGCTATTGCTGTTATATTGTTGAACTTAAATTAGCATTGTAACTAAATAAAACATCATTTTTGTGCTAAGTAATTTATTTTATCCAACAACCAGGTGTTATAAATTTTTACATAATTATTATAAACAAATCAATCAAAATGGTAACTTTTTTTTAATAATAAACAACATGAGTTTTTATAAAATCAAAATTAGATTTATTAATTATAATAATTAAATTAGTCAGGTCAGAATAAGAGAATATGAATATAGCAAGATCAAGATTTCAATTATTTTTTCTTATTTAAATACTTAAAAACTGTGACATGTTTTGCAGCTTTCTCGGTACCCGAAAAGTCTCTTCCGCACCGGTGAAGTCCCGTAAGGAAAGTCCCTAATATTGACTGTCGAAAGGAGTACTTCAATGGACTAGTGGTTATTCCCCTTATTTAAATATAAATATTGGTATTTCCCCTATTCAAAGGGTAGTTCATAAGAAATTTCTCGCCGATATAGCGCGCTAGAAAAGTCCCTAAGTAGCCTTATTTAAGGACGTATTCACCTATTTCGACAAATATCACGGTTTTTCGGGAACCATTATAATGCTCTAGGAATCATAATTATGAGTATATCTTGGTATCAAATAAAAGACAATATATTTATCTCCAGGGTGGCATAAAAAAAATATTACGGTCTCATATAAAATTTTCATATAAATACGATTTTACCAACGCACTAATACAAGAAAATTACGAAACACAGGGTCTGAGTAGGAACCCGTAACTTAAATCCAGTAAACATTTTTACTTTAAAAAACATAAAATAATACAGCTTATATAGTCTTCAACACCTATAGCTAATTATTTTGAACCTACATACACAACTTTATGATTTATGACCAAAATAAAACCACTCTCAATATTTCTTCATACATTTTTCATTGAACGCGCGATGTCTAGCGTCAGTCCGCGCTCAGAAGCGCTTGTGAACGGATGTCCGTATCGCTCTCTTACAAAAAATAAATACGTCTAAAATGTGTGCCGACTTGTATACTGCAACTGCAAAGACGTGCTACTTTTTCGGACCGAAATAAAAGTACAAATATCATACTTATTTTTAAAATTGTTATTATGGAGTAATAATGGACTCACTGATCTACAGAATGAGTTTTATTCTAAAACAAAGACCAGAAATGGCCAACGGAACTTCATACTTACATAGATTTCACAATGTAAGATAGTTAAGGCGTATAGTCCCTTGAACCATCTGGCCGAAATTATGTGAACGCAACTCTCGCACTCGCCTAGGCGGCAGTACGCAAATCTGTGCATTTATTTGCGGCCAGCAGCGCCCGGAAAGCGCTTTAAATCCATTTTCTCTGCGAGATATTGATTGATTTACATATGCAATGTTCACTTTGAAGAATATTTAACCACCAATTTTTATGTGTAAAAATGTTTCTAAAGGTCCAAGCCGTTTCGAAGGAGTAGGGAAAAGTTGCGAAAAGTTGCGAAATTGCTAAATATTTTTTTTTGTCAAAAGTATTAATTGCACGAAAAAATCAAATGTTGATATTATTGTTCATGAATCCATAATAAACATATATTTGTTTTCAAACTAATTGACTTAGCCGTTACGGAGGAGTAGGCCTCAGAAAATCACAGTTTTATGGCACTTTTCGGGCGCTTGGCCCTTAAGCGACTATGACAATAAAAATAAATAAATGGTCCGTCATGGGTGTCGTTTTCATGGTTTTCGAGGGTGTTGAAACCGATAGTACTGTCAAAATATAAATCCAAGATGGCGGCTGCAAAAAAAAAAATTTTTCGTCATGGGTGTCGTTTTCATGGTTTTCGAGGGTGTTGAAACCGATAGTACTGTCAAAATATAAATCCAAGATGGCGGCTGCAAAAAGTTATTAAATTTTTCGTCATTGGTGTCGTTTTCATGGTTTTCAAGGGTGTTGAAACCGATAGTATTGTCAAAACGTAAATCCAAGATGGCGGCTGCAAGTAATTATCAACTTTTTCGTCATGGGTGTCGTTTTCGTGGTTTTCGAGGGTGTTGAAACCGATGGTACTGTCAAAATATAAATCCAAGATGGCGGCTGCAAGAAATTATCAAATTTTTCGTCATGAGTGTCGTTTTCATGGTTTCCGAAGGTGTTGAAACCGATGGTACTGTCAAAATGTAAATCCAAGATGGCAGCTGCAAGAAATTATCAACTTTTTCGTCATGGGTGTCGTTTTCATGGTTTTCGAGGGTGTTGAAACCGATAGTACTGTCAAAATGTAAATCCAAGATGGCGGCTGCAAGAAATTGTTAACTTTTCCGTCATGGGTGTCGTTTTCATGGTTTTCGAGGGTGTTGAAACCGATAGTACTGTCAAAATATAAATCCAAGATGGCGGCTGCAAGAAATTATCAAATTTTTCGTCATTGGTGTCGTTTTCATGGTTTTCAAGGGTGTTGAAACCGATAGTATTGTCAAAACGTAAATCCAAGATGGCGGCTGCA
Organism: Mythimna ferrago; assembly: GCA_910589285.2. Lineage (NCBI taxonomy): Eukaryota > Metazoa > Arthropoda > Insecta > Lepidoptera > Noctuidae > Mythimna > Mythimna ferrago. The sequence continues at coordinate 17,435,324 of OU342673.1, read as the reverse complement.
AGTAATTATCAACTTTTTCGTCATGGGTGTCGTTTTCGTGGTTTTCGAGGGTGTTGAAACCGATGGTACTGTCAAAATATAAATCCAAGATGGCGGCTGCAAGAAATTATCAAATTTTTCGTCATGAGTGTCGTTTTCATGGTTTCCGAAGGTGTTGAAACCGATGGTACTGTCAAAATGTAAATCCAAGATGGCAGCTGCAAGAAATTATCAACTTTTTCGTCATGGGTGTCGTTTTCATGGTTTTCGAGGGTGTTGAAACCGATAGTACTGTCAAAATGTAAATCCAAGATGGCGGCTGCAAGAAATTGTTAACTTTTCCGTCATGGGTGTCGTTTTCATGGTTTTCGAGGGTGTTGAAACCGATAGTACTGTCAAAATATAAATCCAAGATGGCGGCTGCAAGAAATTATCAAATTTTTCGTCATGGGTGTCGTTTTCATGGTTTTCAAGGGCGTTGAAACCGATAGTACTGTCAAAATGTAAATCCATGATGACGGTTGCAAGAAATTATTAACTTTTCCGTCATGGGTGTCGTTTTCATGGTTTTCGAGGGTGTTGAAACCGATAGTACTGGCAAAATATAAATCCAAGATGGCGGCTGCAAAAAAAAAAAAATTTCGTCATGGGTGTCGTTTTCATGGTTTTCGAGGGTGTTGAAACCGATAGTACTGTCAAAATATAAATCCAAGATGGCGGCTGCAAAAAATTATTAAATTTTTCGTCATGGGTGTCGTTTTCATGGTTTTCAAGGGTGTTGAAACCGATAGTATTGTCAAAATGTAAATCCAAGATGGCGGCTGCAAGTAATTATCAACTTTTTCGTCATGGGTGTCGTTTTCGTGGTTTTCGAGGGTGTTGAAACCGATTGTACTGTCAAAATGTAAATCTAAGATGGCGGCTGCAATAAATTATCAACTTTTTCGATATGGGTGTCTTTTTCATGGTTTTCGAGGTTGTTGAAGCCGATAGTGCTGTCAACATGTAAATCTAAGATGGCGGCTGTCAGAAATTATCAACTTTTTCGTCATGAGTGTCGTTTTCATGGTTTCGAAGATGTTGAAATAGTGCTGTCAAAATGTACATAAAATAGGATAGTATTTTTTAGTTATCTTGTATTGGCTAGACGGAAAAAATTCTCACGAAAAGTTGTAACGATACTTTTTGCTATAGTAAGCTATTGTAAGCCGTGCGGCGTGCGCATGTTTCTCTGTCTGTCTCTCTCTCTCTCTCTTATAGAAAGCAAGCCAGAACGGAACTTCGTTCCATCCGGGTGTCCCTTGACACCTCAGTAGTTTTTTTATATTGCTAAATATCTGACAGACAAATCGAAGCAAGTAATAGGAGCTGTACCCTATTCGCGGATTAGACATATAAAGAAAGTTTTTTTACTGTCAGTTCAACCGATTTCAACTTCTATTTCGTAGGCATAAGGATGGCATTAAAAGCAAAAAACTAATTACAATACCAACTATTTGCTGCAGCCACCATTTGTCATGCTACCAACGTAATGAAAGTCAAAATCGGTTGAACGGACAGTAGTAATAGGTTTTTTTTATATATAATGTATAGGCTCGCGTTTGACCACAATCTCACCTGATGGTAAGCGATGATGTGGCCAACGATAGAGCACGCTTGCCTATATCTTCGAGTACCAAGATAAATTAGGACACTTTTCACTACATATTATAAAACAAAGTCCCCCGCCGAGTCTGTCTGTCTGTCTGTTCGCAATAAACTCAAAATTTACTGCACCGATTTTTCACCGATAGCGTGATTCTTGAGGAAGCTTTTAGTATATAATTTGTTAAGTTTTTGTATGTATTTTGGTGTACATTAACGTTATTTGTTGAAGATGTCGGGAAAAAATAAGCTGTCTGGGAGCTTTTAACGCAAACGCTGCCTAAACCCTTTGAGATATAACAAAATAATGTATCGTGGAATTGTGTATCTTATATAGGTCTACAGAAAAGTCCGCGGTGGCATATGTCTATCTCTTAAGGTTAACATAATATATCCATTTTACTACTTTTAAAAATTGGCATTCATGAAGCATTTATTGGAAAGCTATTTACATAATTACGGTATTAATTCTTATCAAAATAAGTTACTTCGCGTTCAAGACTATATCAGTATCTGTAAATTACTTTTTGAATCATTTAAATCGGACGTACTATTAGAAAGCTTTCATAAATTTAATAATTCTCAAAATTAAATTCACGAGTTCACGAGTTCCGCTCTTCAGTAGCTACGCATGACGCGGTCACTGATCCTCCCCCCGCGCTGTTTTGCCTACTGTTTCTTTAGCTAATAAGCCGAACGACAATAACGCACGACTGATGACTGTGTTTTCTTTTGGAAGTTGTTGAAAAGTTATAATTGCATTTTTGTTTTGTGTTTGTTTTCTTAACTAACACAACACCAACAATGGTAGTATAATATGTGAATTAAGGTAGTAAGAACTACGCTGCTCACGCGTGTAAAATGGAGGTCCAAAATTTATGGGAAATAACATTAGGTTACGCCACGCGGGCGAAGCCGCGGGCAAAAGCTAGTGTATTTATAAATCAATTTTTCCTGTTACCATTTTGATATACAAGGAATTAAAGTTGCCACAATATCATGATATCAAATTAACGATGATTTATTCATCTCCCAGTTACATGCTTTAAAATTATTCAGTCCCATACAATATTTTCACACAAATACAATACAGAAATTGGCTATGCTACAAATAGGGTCTGGATAGTACACATAACTGCTAAATCCGTTTATATTTTACCTTATAATTAAAAAAAAAAACTTTTTCCAAACAAGATATAACCGATTTCACTAGTCGGTGTTAAATAAGGAACAAACAATATCGAGAAACACCGACTTCCGAAATTAAAATTATTTTGATGGTTTTAGTGCTTTTTTAGTGAAGTCGGTTATATTTTTTTCACACTTTTTAGTTGTAATACACTTATTTACAGTCAGAGTACCTTTTTCTCATGACAATTCCCATTAACTCAAACCCTGCTAGGATAAATTCATTGTTTTATTATGAAGCTTCCGTGTCTACCTTGCGGCTTCATCATCATCAGATCAGTTTGATAGTACCTTATAGCCAAAGTGCGGCGCATCTCATGATAATTCTAAATAGCCCAAACACGGGTAGGATACATTGATTAATTACGGAGCCCCGGTGCCTATCTTCTAGCTTCATCATCATTATCATCAGATCAGTTTGATAGTACCTTATTGCCAAAGTGCATCTCATGACAATTCTAATAAACCCAAACACGGCTAGGATACATTGATTAATTACGGCGTTCCGGTGCCTATCTTCCGGCTCGCATAACTGTGTTCATTGTGATATCTGTGTGAGTATGAACTTCCACTGGCTATTTCTGGTCTTCTTCACCAGTTCCACTTCATCAAATGTAATTTTTTGAGTATAAATGCTTAAGTCTTTGATGAAAATACCAAAAGAACTATACGGTTGCTTATGATATTTGAGGAGTTCCCTTGAATTCGCCAAGATTCCATCATCAGATCCCGACTTGGTGACTATGGGACCATTTGGGAAGTATACACTTTCCAACAAAAAAAGAATTTTTCAAATCGGTCGGCAAGCAACGAAGTTATGCGCGAACATACATAAAAAAAAAAACTACTGAGGTGTCTAGGAACACCCGGATGGAACGAAGTTCCGTTTTGGCTTGCTTTCTATAAGAGAGAGAGAGAGACAGACAGAGAAACATGCGCACGCCGCACGGCTTACAATAGCTTACTATAGCAAAAAGTATCGTTACAACTTTTCGTGAGAATTTTTTCCGTCTAGTCAATACAAGATAACTAAAAAATACTATCCCGTTTTATGTACATTTTGACAGCACTATTTCAACATCATCGAAATCATGAAAACGACACTCATGACGAAAAAGTTGATAATTTCTGACAGCCGCCATCTTAGATTTACATTTTGACAGCACTATCGGCTTCAACAACCTCGAAAACCATGAAAAAGACACCCATATCGAAAAAGTTGATAATTTATTGCAGCCGCCATCTTAGATTTACATTTTCACAGTACAATCGGTTTCAACACCCTCGAAAACCACGAAAACGACACCCATGACGAAAAAGTTGATAATTTCTTGCAGCCGCCATCTTGGATTTACATTTTGACAATACTATCGGTTTCAACACCCTTGAAAACCATGAAAACGACACCCATGACGAAAAATTTAATAATTTTCTGCAGCCGCCATCTTGGATTTATATTTTGACAGTACTATCGGTTTCAACACCCTCGAAAACCATGAAAACGACACCCATGACGGAAAATTTGATAATTTCTTGCAGCCGCCATCTTGGATTTATATTTTGACAGTACTATCGGTTTCAACACCCTCGAAAACCATGAAAACGACACCCACGACGAAAATTTTTTTTTTTTGCAGCCGCCATCTTGAATTTATATTTTGACAGTACTATCGGTTTCAACACCCTCGAAAACCATGAAAACGACACCCATGACGGAAAAGTTGATAATTTTTTGCAGCCGCCATCTTGGATTTCCATTAATAGATAAGATTTAGTTTCCAAGCCAAAAACATTAAAAAAAATTAGTGAAGGAATATTAAAGAAGGAAAAAAAAGCAAAAAGTGTCGGTACAACTTTTCGTGAGAATTTTTTCCGTCTAGCCCCCTTTCACAACGCGCGATAAGGAACTTCGTTCCAAAAATCAAACATCCGAATTAAGAACCTCCTCCTTTTTTAGAAGTCGGTTAAAAATACATAAGTATTCACAGTTTTAACTGTATTTTACGATTAGATCGAATATTAAATTGGAAATACCTACTTGCTTCAGACATCGTACGAGTATTTATTGAGTTTGAAGATTTAATTCATGTCGGAGAGGGGTTGTGCGTTGTACCTAATTGTCTGATAAAATTAATCTCAAATACCAATTTGATTTTGTTAAATATAATATTTTTAAAGAAATAAGCCTGGGAAATAATCGTAGGTTTACAAAGAAATTGGTCGTTATTACCCGTAACGATATGGCAACTACTTATTTTTGCTATAAGAGTAGTACTCAAAACTGGATAAGCAGACAATTACATATTGCCTTAAAGTAATACTGATACTAAAAATCAAACAAGCTTGACTCAATTAATACTTACTAAGAAAAATAAAATAATACATAAAATATCAAGACATGTTCGGTTAAAGTATAAAATTGAGCGAACAATGGGCTCTATGTGTGCGTGCGCGTAAGGTCGATGTATTGCGACCAAGATACCTAAATTCGAGCGAGTGAATCTTGCTCACGCGTCCTTAGTTAGAACATACAGGGTAAATGTAAAGCGTTCACTATTGAATAAAGATACGCAACATAAAATAAATGTATATCAAGTGATAGTTTTTGTAAATATTTAATTTAGTATATGTAGCTTTGCCGTAGTCGGGTAAAAAACCTTATGTGTTTTTAGGGTTCCGTAGCCAAATGGCAAAAAACGGAACCCTTATAGATTCGTCATGTCTGTCTGTCTGTCTGTCTGTCCGTCCGTATGTCACAGCCAATTTTTTCCGAAACTAGAGCTATACTGTTGAAACTTAGTAAGTAGATGTATTCTGTGAACCGCTTTAAGATTTTTACACAAAAATAGAAAAAAAGCCATAAATTTTGGGGGTCCCCATACTTAGAACTGAAACTCAAAAAAATTTTTTTCATCAAACCCATACGTGTGGGGTATCTATGGATAGGTCTTCAAAAGACGACGTGTTTCGACACACTTGAGAAGAAAAATTTTACAAATTAATTAATTATTGTATTATCAGCAAAACTGTTTATTTTTTGTAGTATGGCAGCAAACAAATTTTATTGTTCTTTCTTCTTATGCGCGTGTTTCCTAAATGGCGGCCATAGACAAGCTACTCTAGCTAGGCTGTTTGAATAAAAATAAGAATGTTATGTATAATAGAAAAGATATTTTTTCGACACACTTGCTCAGAAAGTGACTATAATTGCACTACACTTAGGTATATAATGTAGCTTGTAACCAAACTGTGACTTTTTGATTACCATTATGCACAAGTGTGATAATGTAGTGATAACCTTTTTTGTTAAACCTCTGTTCTCAAATCAAACATTGAATTCGAAAAAAAAACATGAGGTATTGCGTTCAATAGTACAAATTAGTGTCTTGTTTGCTTATTTTATGCTAATTTGTGTTTAAATAAACTATTTTAACTTTTACATGTTTAATAAATAAAAAGGTATATGCCTTTCAATATCTAAAGTATTAAATAAACTATTTGTGAAGTTCAATTCTACTACAAAGAAAAATTTTAGCATTGGTGGAGTCCAGCAGTCGATCGGCGGCAACGTCCTCTCGCGCCGGGCCCTGTAAGACTATGTTCTGGAGTGAGGAGGAAGGGCAGGCGGTCGCCTACTACAATTGCCAAAACGGATCTTGAGCGCTCGGCGTCAGAGTGGGGATCGCATTGCGCATTCTATACATTGGCGAGCCAACCGTCTTCGTTGTTAGATACATGCAGCAACGCAGGGAACGAATCAGGAGTGACGTCTATGACGCGATGGTGCGGCGAGCCAATCACTGACACTCCCCGCCCCCGCGTCTCACTTCGCCCAACTAAAGAGACCGAATATTTGACTTCTGCGCAACCGCTCAAGATCCGTGACGGCAACTGTACTTTGCGGCGGCTGCACACGTGAGGGAACGGATTCGTCCCAGCCGCCGGGAACCAGACCCCGATTTTCAGCCACCGTAGGCTTGCGGACGGCGAGCAATAGGTAACTCGCCGTCCGGCCGTCAGGTAATCGTCTGGACCGAGCCTGAGTCGTTAACGGTACGAAGTGTCCCATGCGCCACTCAAGGAGATGTCAGCAAAATTAAGGGCCATGAGGTCATGGGTTTGCTTCTGAAATGAAAACCCGGTGTCTTAAACCGCAAGGCAAAGAAAGAACATAGGTGTGGGTTTTTAATCCCTAGTCAATAGTAGATTCCTACCTAAAAAAAGTATTGGTGGAGTGCAACTGCAATTTTGACCTCTGACTCTGACTGACTGTACTTACCAAAGTGAACGTCTTTTGGCTGTGATGAGGGTGATGATGTAAATTCTAGAATAAGCTAAGGTAAGGTTTTCTACACCTGATGGCACGGTTGCCGGAGTGGTTGAATGATTGGCTGCTGCGCTGTGTGTTGCGGGTTCGATTCCCGTGCGGAACAAATACTTGTTTGGTACAGATTGTTTGTACAGATCTTGGTGCCAAGTGTATGCGAGTTCATTTGTTTGTGAATGCTTTTTATTCTATACCTTTTTTGTCCTATGATGAGTTCCCTGACAGTTCATTTTTTTCCGTGGCACGCATACTACTTTACATTACTAAAAAATAAACTGGCAAAAAAAATAAAAATGAAATGATAAAAAAAATATTGTCTTTCGTAAATTAATAAGTAAATTATTGTGGTTATATTTAACTGTTAATAAATTAAGTAAATAAAATAAAAAAGTATAGAACTTAAAAATGTGTAATGCGTTAAACGGAACTTCTGCCAATAGAGATTGACACTACTCGACGACACACTAATCGACAAAATCGGAGCGGCCATCTTGTAATCGCATGTAACGGCAGAAAATTGGAAAAAGTAATAGAAAAAACTCAAAAAACTATAACAGAGGACTGGAATAAATATATCCGGAACGACCGAATTAGGGCCAATAATTAATCATCGCGGTTATTTGGAAAAGATTCCGATTCCGATATGGATACGAGTTCAAATCAAGAGTCAAGTTCTAACAGTGAATAATAAATAAATTATTATTTTATACAGACTGCATTTTATTTACCACTAGCCGTCCCCCGCTGTTCCGCCCGCGTTATTTTAGGTTTTTAGTTTTTGTCAGGTTTTTTGGTTTACTGTAAAACTTCTTTAAAATCCGTATAGAGTAAGATCCCAGGACCGCCAGACATCACGTATTTTCTGACGAACGAAATGTGGACGATTGAGTACTGTTAGTATGTACTAAGAACGCATGCCTACCTGCTAGCTTTCTTAGACGGCCAATTTTCAGGTATCAGGTAATCAAGGTACATAAAATTATTACTTACCTCACGTAAATTCTCAAAGCTGATTTTTACGTATTTTGTAGAATTTACGTGAGGTAAGTAATAATTTTATGTACCTTGATTACCTGATACCTGATAATTGGCCGTCTAAGCAAGCTAGCAGGTAGGCATGCGTTCTTAGTACATACTAATAGTACTCAATTGTCCACATTTCGTTCGTCAGAAAATACATGACGTCTGGCGGCCTTAGGATCTTGGACTAGTAGACGAGTTCTTGCGTGAAAGAGTAACAAAAATCCACACACACATACAAACTTTCACATTTATCATCTATAAATCTAAAATCGGTAATCCGATTCCATTTTCTTTGCCAACTGATTCGTTATTGTAAAAAATCGATTAAATTTCGTTAGGTCACATCACTATAATTGTCAGACAAGAACTGTCAGGGAACTCATCATAGGACAAAAAAGGTATAGTTTTTCCTGGAGAAGCACAACATTAATAAAAGTTCACTGTTTAAACAATTACCTACGCTAACATCCGAACCTAATAACTAATCTTTTAAAGATCTAATTTTTAAGTAATATTAAAACTCTATCTAAGCAAATACTAATAATATAATCTAATAATATAGCTAATATTTTTTTTTTTTAATAGCCTATACTGTCCCACTGCTGGGCAAAGGCCTCCCCCAACTTCTTCCAGGTATCCTTCTTGAGCTACCTCGAACCAAATCTACTTAATAATACATTATTAATGTAAAGAAAAAATAATTTTACGAAAAAAATAGAACTGACTTCAATGTAAAAAAAAACTGGGCAAGTGCAGGTCGGATTCGCGCACTGAGGGTTCCGTGTAAACTACAATTCTCGAATGGAGTCTCGAAATTTTTTCCGAATAACAAAAATATATTTTTTTTGTGACATAGGTAACAACTTTACTGTTTTCAGATTTTTTACTATACCTGTGCTATAAGACCTGGCTTTGTGCCAAATAACAGGATTCTGGGTCAACGGGAAGTACTCTATTAATTTGAACTTAGAGAATATAAAAATATACGTTTTATTGCGACATACAACGGCCGTATCTTTTTATTCGTTAACTTAGAAGTTTGATTTTTTCATAGCTTGAAGGGACCGCAAACCTAAGTATATGGTTTTAATTTCAAGTCGATACCTACACGCGTTCTCGAGATAAAGGGTCTTTACAGACAGACAGACGGACAACAAAGTGATCCTATAAGGGTTCCGTTTTTCCCTTTTGAGGTACGGAACCCTAAAAAAAACGCAAAAAAACTACAAAATAACTTTAATTTCGGAAGTCGGTGTTTCTATAATAAGTTATTTAATACCTACTTATATTAAAAATTAAAATTATTTTGTACTTAGTTTGGTTTTTTTTTTACATTGAAGTCGGTTGTACTTTTTCTTAGTATTTTTTTTTTACACTTTTTGTTCATCATCATCATCAGTTCAGCCGAAAGACGTTCACTGTTGGACATAGGCCTTCCTTAAGTGTCGCCACAACGACCGATCCTGTGCGTCTCGTAACCAACGCATCCCGCGACTCTCACCAGGTCGTCGGTCTTCCTTGTGGGAGGTCTACCAACGCTGCGTTTTCCGGTGCGCGGTCGTCATTCTAGAAATTTCTGGCCCCACCGACCATCGAGCGAGTGTGCCCTGCCCACTGCCACTTCAGTTTGGCCACATGGCTGTCCTTCGGGCCATGTCGGCGACCTTGGTTATGCTTGGCTATGTTGGCTAATTTTTAGTTGTGGTAGCACTTAAAAGTACCTTCAGCTAATCATGATCAGATTAGATCGAAGGTACCATATAGCCGAGTGCATCTCAAGCGGGTGCAGTGGGCAGTCATGTGGTGAAGCCCGTGAACTGTTCAAGTGGAATTCGTGACCTGTATTGGACAGTGACGCGATCCTCTATTTTTGTATCAAGGTTAGGGTCAGTAGGTGAGCTCTCTGCTCACCGCTTAAGGGCATGCAACTCGACATACATTTTCACTGTTTTTCACACAACTGTTTTTACGCGATTATGACGTTATTACACATTTTTCATTAGGTGTTTTTGAAACTATTATTATATTATTTTGGAAGATACTTCTTGTGGATATTATCTAGGCGTCTATTGAAATCAATTTATACATTTCTGTAAAATTAATCAAGTAAAGACTTCTGATAATCTGCTATTCTGTATGAAGTTTGACACTTCATAATTTACTAAAAAATTAAAAAATATAGATAACAATAGGAGCCTTGCTTTAATCAATATTTTGAAAGACGACAATTTTTTTCTAAAACTTTAAAAAAAAATTATTAAACCCCAAGCGAATCGTTCGCTGTCTCGTTGTCTTTTTATTGTGTCTAATTACGGAATTCGAAAGGATAAAAAAACACGCATTTCCTAGTTTTGTGAAATATTCGAGTAAATCACGGAATTATCGAGTGCTAGACAGACTTTTCAGGCGTCGCGTTTTTTTTTTTTATGTTAGGAAAAAATCATCCAATGACATCCCCCGCTCTTGGGCGGAGCGGGAGATAGTGTCAGACTCTTACTGACTAAAAGACCCACCCCGTTCCTTCTAGCCTTCATACCGGGGTTCGAGCTGTCTTTCGAAACTAACCCTGGCCCCAGTAGGCCTCGACCCAGGTGGGTCCCTTTTTATTTTTTTTTGGATTGCGTTAGATGAAGCAACAAGCTTTTGATGTTGACGATAGGCGAATGGAAGAGGAGCGTCTTAAGAATTATTTGACTGGCCTGTTGGTCTAGTTAGGTTAGGTTAGGTTTGTGTGATGAGCACGATCATTTGATCTGTGTCTGGGTGTAATTTATCTATAATATGCATGTATTTAGAAATACATATATGTGTAACGATGTTTATCAGGTGTCTAGAAGTACTAGACTACTGACTGTTATGAGTAACACAAGCTCTACTTAGCTTGGGACGAGACGACGTTGTGAGATATTTGTGGAATATTATATTATTATATTATAGTAGAATACCGTGTTTCAATCGCGGTTGAATTATTCACGAATGTTGGGTGGGCAGAGGCGTTATTATAACAAAGGAGCAAGGAATAGTTAGTTATATTGTTAGAATAGTTGTATATTCATAATAAATCTACACTAATATTATAAAGAGACTAGTTTTTGTCCGCGGCTTCTTTCCCGCTCTTCCCTACTTCACCCTACTATACCCTACTCTACCCTACTTCATCCTACTCTTCCCTACTCTACCCTGCTCCACCCTACTCCACCCTACTCTACCCTACTCAACCTTACTCTACCCTACCCTACACTACCCTACTCTACCCTACACTACCCTATTCTACTCTACCCTAATTTTCATTTTTTTTCCGTAAAACCTTCACCTCACAATAACAAACACAAGAAAAAAAGAATTAGCGCAATCGGTCCAGTCGTTCACGGGTGATGGCGTGACCAAGGGAATAGGGATTAATTAATATTTAGATAGATAAAGTTTTTTTTTTGTTTATAGGAGATAACTTCCGAAAGTACTGGTCCGATTGCAAAAATGTTTACCGATAGAAAGCTTCATAATGCATAGCTTAATATCTTGAGTGACAGGCTATATTTTATGTAAGCGGGCGAAACCGCGGGCGAAAGCTAGTTAAAAATAATAATATATTTATAAAATATATCATTAGACGGTCATAGATAGTTAAAATAAATTCAATAATTTTTTTTTTCGACATAACAGACTAATGTTGTGTCCCAGTCTTGGAGCAAAGGCCTCCCTTCAATCCCTCCATCTTTTGCATGCCTGTCCTTTCTCAGATGCAATCTGTCTAGTTCGTCACGCCATCTCCGTGGTCAGGCCCCGTCTCGCTGTCTCTGTGTACCGATTTTGTGCTATTTTTAGCCCACAGTTTATCAGGCATACGGCAGACATGTCCAGCTCGGTCACATTTAGGTTGATGCCTTTTGAGCCACCTAGACCAGTAATTCTGGTTTTGGAGCGAAATATAGTGTTTCATGAATGTTTCATAAAAGTGAATTAAGATATTAGACGATCAAATCTGCGTATTAAGCTGGGCTCCCATTTGGTGCAACATTGGGATGCACACCGCACTATGACTATTATCTGTGATACTTTTTCTAAGTACCCACCCACGGAACAGTAAAAACAGTGGAAGTAGCTTGAGAAAATGTTTGTTCCAGAACCGGTGTCGCCAAACTCATACATTTGCAATTTACTCTTACTGCAAACCTAAAAATATGATTGGCTGAAAACAAAAACAGGGCGTAGACGAAATGCAAAAAAAAATTTATACGAAATGCAACTTTAATTTCAAAAGCATATAAATCAAATTGACAAAAACAAGAAAGAAATACATCTTTGACTACCAAGTACTGCCACTCGTCGCTAGATGGCAGTGTTCAGTATATAATATTCAGTATGAACTGTAACTACGTAAAAATAAGATTGGTATTTGAATGGCGTATCACTGACGCGAATGCGCTCGCTGCTACTCAGATAGGGAAGTAACCTTATTCGATCGAAATATGTATCGATTGTATGAAAACGTATTTAAAACATATCATGCAAGAAAAAATTGTATGCGATAGTGTGATAGTATTAAAATTATGAAATTAATATGATTAAAGGCAATTTTTAAACGTAGTAAAAAGGGTATTTATTTGCATAGTACATCAATTATCATCATCTCAGCTGAAATCATCGTCATCGCCCACTGCTAAGCTGAATATTAAGTATAATTCAAACGCCCTATGTTGTTCCTAACTCTTTAACTAAATTTATTTAAAATACATCACAAATATCATACCACAATTTTTATTTTATTATATTTATTAATTTAATAATTATCTGTATTATATTACTTACAAAAACTATTAAACTATAATATATATTTTAAAAAGGCAATGTAATACATATTATACATATCGATTGATTTTATCGATAAAGTCACGCACTATTTGGATAGCGTCAAAAGTATAGGTAGACTAACGAATATTCCAGAAAAGCTAATAACCGAGAAAAGAAAATCAACTTTGTAGTGATGTAACTAAGGACTAGTTTTGTTTGTATATCCTGCGCAATGTTTCACGTAATTTTATTTTTTCATTTTATTAAAATAAATCCGAAAATAATACTTTTCGGTGGTATGATACACCTCCATGAGTTAGATTTTTAGTCAGACTATGGTTTTTAAAGTACAGTATGGGACAATAAGGCATTTTAATATTATTTTTCGTTAATTATTATGTTGCGCAGTCTAGTTAGAGAATGAGGGCGCTTGAACAGCAAGTGCGCAACGCGATTCTTACTAGCGGCGACAGTGCCACGCCTACTTACTTCTTCCACTGTTTTTACTGTTCCGTGTACCCACCCCATAAGTGTCACTTTGTATATCTCGTATTTTTAATGTTTTCTTTATTTTATTTGTGTGTCATCATCATCATCATCATTTCAGCCGATACACGTCCACTGTTGGACATAGGCCTCCCCCAAGCTTCGCCGTCTTTATTTGTGTGTGAATTATTATAAATTTATAATTTATTTATTTATTTAAATTTTGTTATTTATCTCTTTTTAATGTTTTTTTTTATTTATTGTTTGTTTCGGTGTAAGTACTTGGTTCTGTATAATTTATCTGTGCTTTTGTGTTGCAACGAATAACTTTTTTATCTATCTATCTATGAACCTTAGCCACAACTAGCATTTTGCGCGAGCCAGGTCTCGTTGCAAAGTACATGCGACTGTGAAATTTAGCGATGTGTATCTTTGATATAGTCGACATTATTTTTAACAAATTTTAAATAACATTTTAACCACTTCCTTTAAGTTGAGATTTGCAGTCAAGACGTATTTTTACTGCTTTGTTGTATTTTAAGTACACATACTTTAAATTAACTAACAGTTCGTCGGGTCGGCACATTTGCTTGAAAAAACATAAAAACAGTGGACCTCATACTCGTATGAGCATACTTAGTTTCAAAAATTCGCCCCGTTTTAATTAACATTTTGAATGTCTTAAGTTACACCGTTCGATATAAGCAATTGTCTTTCTATTGTGTCTCTAATTACGGCATTCGATGAGTTAATAAAACTTTGAGTTACGTGTAAGTTATAAAGAATTCCATTACAGACAAATTTTCAATGAAAAAAATTTTTTCATAGCAAGCTCTTATAGGGCGGTATATACCTATATAATGAATACTCTAATCTCTCTATTAATATCTAATAATATTGCGCTTATTACTGAGTTTCTATGGCCATTTTACAGCACCATCACCAGACCTTGATATTAGCACAAAAGTACTCGTCAAGAGGAATCTTACGAACCCAAACTCGATGGGATAGTGTCGTTTAATTACCGAGTTCCTTTGGCCACCTTCTAGCTCCATCATCAGACCCTGGTTAACATCTAAAACCAAAGTAGTCGTCAAGACGGATCAAACGAGTCCAAGCTCGATGGAGTTGTGTCGTTTAACTACTGAATTTCTGTGGTCGGTCACCTTCCGGTTCCATCATCAGATCATCTGTATGTCATAATAATTTTGCATTGCTATCGGGTTTACACATGCATGCAAAATTTCAGCTCAATTGATAACTGTGAAGTGGATCAAATTTAAATTACATGATTTGATTACGGACATACGATGTTTATCGGGACAGGTGAAACTATACGTATATAAAAGCTTGTAAAAAGGGCGAGCCTATTTTCATTAACCGGGTACGAATTAAAACACTACTATTAAGTAAGTTCTACTAGTCTAGTTTCTGAGATATCTTAGTTGTAGTGAACGCGGAGTAATCCCGTGTATTCGGCCGGGCGCATCGTAACAGAGAACGAGTAGCTGCGCAAAAAGACCTAACGTCGGACGGGTTAGGTAATTACGGAGTTCGAACCCAGAACTGCAGGACGCGCCTGCTACCTGTTCTCAGAAAACGTAAGTAAAAATTATTGACTTACGAAAACCGTATTTGTAACGGGTTTATGAGGTTTTCGTAACTGGCGTGCAGTACAAATGCAGTCTACAAACAGGTAGACAAAGAATTCAAAGATTTACACATAGACTGTATCAATCCGTTCTACCTATTTCCTTAATTCCAGGGCTCCCGTTGGACCTTCCAAGCGTCAAGGCTACGCAGCGAAGTGTTCGGCGTGACTCTGATGCCGGACCAGTTGCAAGTCATGAACCCCGCCATGGTGCTGCTGATGATCCCGGTGTGCCCCGGTGGAGCCTGGCCTCTGCTGCCAGACATGCCACCCCTGCAGAAAATGTTCATCGGAGGCATGTTAGCTTCGTTGGCCTTTGTTTCTGCCGGCATCTTGCAAATAGGGATTGAGGTTTGTATTAGGAGCTAGGTGGAGTGAGTGCAGTGAGTGATATGTCCTCAAGTCTTTAGGCCTAACCAAGATTTATCTTAAACTAGCTTTTGCTCACGACTCCGCTCGCGTGAAGTCAATTAATGCGAACGAAAAGAACGTGATGGAAATTTAACACACATGTAGACCATATACTGAGATCGCACATGGGATACCTTTTATCCCGGGAATATGTTCGCTTAGGATAATATTCTACTATCACGCTGGCGAAGCCGCTGGCACAGCAGCTAGTGATAAATCTGCCAACCTAATCTGTAAGCTGTACTAACGCCAGCAGAACTGTAGCCAGTAGTAACGATGAGTTTAGAAAACATTTTCTAGTAAATAAAGATGATTTGCTGCTAAGAACTAAGTTGGTTTTCAGAGGTCCACACTCCAAGTCCCAGGGCATCGTCAAACAGGCCTAGTGATAATGAACACACTAGGTTGCCAGGTGGACGTGGCAATTCGTGGCGAAGGTATTGCCACCGTAGAACAGCACGGCACCGCCCTGATGACTCCATTGCCACACAAAATGCTGTCTATAACAGCCACCAGTTCAAAGAACTGCGCCGGGAGAGTCATGAAGAAACACATGGCGAAAGAAGAATTTAGGACAATAGCGGGAATGGTAAATTACGTATTTATTTTTTTATTTTGGACTATTTGGCGTTAACCAGTATTTTTGTAGTGTTTGCATATTAAGAAAATAGTGACTTATCATTTATATATTTATTTTACTATTTATTATTTACTTTACTATTTACACCAAAAAAAAAATACTGAAAAAGGCCATAAATAATAGACATTAGTACAAAGGTACTGCTTATTTCCAAAAAAAATTCATCCAGCAGCTGCGAAAGAAGAATCAAAAGAAATGTAGACAATAGTGTGTAGGAAGCAAGAGAAGAATGTGTGGGAAAGTCTTAACCTAAGGTATCAAATAACATTTGTAATTAAATATAAAAATAATAGAAATTAAATAAATATAAATATCTTCTACTATAAATAGTTATCATACTTAGTAAATAATATAAAACTATTTATATAATTATCACATTTGAGACGAAAGATAGTGCTCTTTTACTCAATTTTTATTAAGATCTTTGTGTATAGTATAATGTATCACGATCACTACATAGTATAAAATACAGTCGTTCCGCTGTCGATCTGTCCCTATGTATGCTTATATCTTTAAAACTACGCGAATTTTGATGCGGTTTTAATAGATCGACTGATTCAAGAGAATGGTTTATGTGTATAATACATGCTAGAAAAACACTGGTCATTTTAGAGGTTTCTAATGTGGTGTCGTAAATAAAAAAACATTTTTGGCGCTATTTTTCCAGTTGTCGGATCGATGAGGACTTTTTAGATTTTATTTATGATGGTGTTTTGAACAATCTTACCAATTTTCAGCTGGGAGTGAATTAGTGTAACCTCGGATGTCTAAATTGACCGGACTATACATTGTAAACGCTGGCTGAACCCTATGACATAGATAAAAATGATGTACTACAGTATTGTACACCTTAAAAAGGTCTACAAAAAAGTCTGCGATGGTACGTGTCTATCTCTAACCCACAATAACCATTTTTTTCTTTTACTTTTTACGAGATATAATGGTTTATTTACGAAGCGATTTTAAGCAATACAGCATTAATCCTTATCCAATTAAGTTCCTTAAATACCTTGTGCATTTAAAATAGATCAGTATGGCCCTCTAGACTCCTTCCTCACAAAATGGTATTGTCAGTAGCTTGTCCTGTTATTTTTATTAAAAAATCTGTTCATAATAGAGTGCATTGTGCACTCATCGGATGTGGTACCGGAGAAGATGTATTGATACATTTTTGTATTGTTTCCTCTGATTCCATCGGATTAACCGTTCTTATTTAAACACCTATAATTTCCGGTAAATATATCTTTTGCAATGACTATTAATAAATCGCAGGGTCAAACTTTCAACGTTGCAGGCTTAGATTTGAGCTTTAAGTGTTTGTCATATGACCAAATTATATGTCACTCTTTCAAGCGTAACATATCTAAAGAAAACACGTTTTTTTTTTAATCAAAAAGAAGGGCTTTGTCGCACATGCGATTATGCTGCCATGATAGTTTTAACAAAATTATACTATATTTAACCTAAACTTAACTTCGGGCACGCCACAATTATGGCGGTAAGTCTCCTCTTTGAGAGGAAAGACCTCACGGCGTCCTCACCTTTCGCATGAAGCAGGTTCTCACCGGACATGGTGAGTTCGTGAGGTTCCTGCACCGGATTCGTGCGGAAGTGACGCCCGGGTTTCGCCACTGTGCGGAACGCTCGGAGGACACGGTGTAGCACACAGTGTAGGTGTGCTCCGCTTGGGCGGAGCATCGCCGTGCCCTCGTGGGGGTGAACGGTGGCGGCGATCCCTAGCGCCGGGCCTTGGTACAGGCCATGGTCCGGAGCGAGGAGGAGTGGCAGGTGGTCACCTCCTTCTGCGAAGCAGTAATGCTAGCAAAGGAGGAGGCCGACCGTATAAGGCAACGGCACTCACAGCGCCTCAGCCGCCGCCGGGATTCCGATCCCGATTTCCGGCCACCGTAAGCTTGCGGCTTGGGCTTGCGGACGGCGAGCAATGGGTAGCTCGCTGTCCGACCGTCCGGTACCTGTCCGGACCGAGCCCAAGTCGTCGACAGCGCGCACTGTTCCCGCGCGCCTCAAGGAGTTTTCAGCAACAGCAGGGCCCAGCTGGGTCGAAGCCTACTGGGGCCAGGGTTAATTTCGAAAGATAGATCAGCCCCGGTATGAAAGGCAACCAAGGAACAGGAGTGGGTTTTTAATCAGTAAAAGTCTGACATTATCTCCCGCTTCGCCCAAGAGCGGGGGATGTCATTAGATAATTTTCCCATCGTAAAAGAAAAAATCTAACCTTAACTTAATCTGTATAACATTCTAGCTGCATCAAAACATGGTGCAGCTAGAACACTGTTACAGTAACCTAGTTCGCTAAGCCTACAATCTAATCTATTTCTATATCCCTTGTTCCGGACACACTCGGTTAACTGTATGTGATATAACATCATCAACGGAATTTATACACAATTAGGCGTAGTTGATTTTGCCATTATGTATAAGAACTTATTACCCGGATGTGTCCAGATCGAAGTCTTAGCGTGATATTGGTGTCACTTCTGTTTAACAGCTGATATCTATCCACGGTGAGCTTAAGGGATGCGGTCGGATCGTTTGGTATCAAATTCCTTTTTCTTGTGACCTGTTTGAATTGAGGTATAAAGTTAGTAAAGGAGAAAAGTTAATAGGAGTACCATAACATATTTTTATTTTTTATTTTATTTTAATAAGTACAGTGACAGACTACAGACTAAGACAATTTAGACAGTTAATACAAAATACAGTACATAAATCTGAAATCCAATTATTATATTACTGTACATAGCATTCAATGCTTAATGTGCTTCATTAGTGACAGAAGGGTGAAGTATTATGGAGAAGTTAATAAATGAAACTAATGTAATTAAAATTTATACAAACAATTTCTAAATTCGTTAAAACTGTTCAAGAACAAGTCTACCTCAGGGCATATTGTATTATATTGATTACACATTCTGGATAACGGGTTATTCTCAGAAACATTATTGTTACTAGAGGAAATACTAAATAATTGTGGAGTGCGCACAGATCGAGTTGGTATCTTAAAGTTTAGCTGGCCAAGTAATTTGATGTCAAAGGAACCGTTAGCAATTGTATGCAATGTACTTAAATCACTAACCCATCTCCTTCTCTCAAGACTCTTCATGTGAAAGTGTGTGAGTCGCTGATTGTAATTGGGGAGTTTACGTCTGAGGCCACATTTCGCACTTAAAACTCTAACAAATCTTCTCTGTACAGATTCTATGCGATCTATATGAGTGTTATATATGGCCTACATGGCTAATAAATCAACAATGTGGTTGCCTCTGCTTCCGATATGTGATGGAATTCATTGAATAACTATTTGTCTTCCATTAGATTGGAGTTTCAAAATAGTTTTCAGTATAGTATAGGCTAACGGTATTCTTCGAAATGTCGAGGTACACCGAGCTGATCGTTGGAGTGAACTTTTGGAGTCTGTGAGAATGACAATTTTGTGTTTATGTATTGATTTTACAGAGCTTCAGCGATAGCAATCAGTTCTGCTTCTATTATACACACACTATCACTTATTCGAAACTTCGTGGACTTTTCTTCAGACTCGAAAGAGGCGGCCCCCACGCGCCTCCACTATCCTTAGATCCGTCTGTAAATATTTTGAAATAAGTTGAGTATTCGGAGGCATTTTAATTAGCAAATAGGTTTCTTGAGCTGGATTGTATAGCCTTTGGTTTGGTCATAAAACTTGCATCGAGTTTAATAAAATTGTTGCTATCTGTACTACTAACCCATGTATTCAGAGAAAACATTTTATTACTGCAATGAACTTTAATAGTGTGTAATAAGCATAGATCGGAATAGGTAGGGCTGTTTTATGTACTTGCCATTACGTCTTAGTTTGTCATCTTACTTTGTCATTACGTCACAAAAATATCTATTCTTGTGATTCGAAAAAATGTTCGTAACTCAATTCGGGAATTGAACTGTTTTCATGTGTTGTACAGAACTCAATATACCTCCTGGCAACATCCAGAATCGTAATCTGCATGCTTTACTGAGTCCAAAACTATTCACAGAAGGCGGTCCTCATATGTAGCACATTCAACTCTCTTTGGCGCCTGCTCTATACCACGTTAAAGAAAACTGTGTTAGTGCACCTGCTCTTTGTAGGAGGGTTTGCTAAAAAAATATTTCGAACCTACATGTCGGATACCAGAAAATGACCAAAACTATTTTTTTGAATAGTGAGGCAAAGGACCATGCGAAATACCACCAACTCAATCCAACCAAACCAACAAAAATTAATTCATCTTGGCAGCACGATTATTTTTTATTATGACGACGTCACCGTAAGTCATGGAGATATCGCGCAAAAAAATAATTTTTGTACACACTTTTTGGTAAAGTTAATTGTAAAAACAAGGACATGAACACTATTTAACTATAAAAAAACTATTGACAGTGAACAGCCGTGAGATGCACAGAAAAAAACGGTCTTTCTTCCCACACCCTGCCCCCTTGCTCCGCTAACTCTCTGCGCCTAGTACGTTGCTGTGTTTACGTTGTTTATCTGTGCGATATCGGCTTGTTTGTGAATATTACTGACCCCTGGTTGTTTTCCTGCGGGATCTCATGGTGAAATGGCGTCAGCGACTATCGCAACCCAGTGCTGGGTACGCCACAATTATGGCGGTAAGTCACCTCTTTGAGGCGTGGCTGGAAAGACCTCACGGCGTCCTCACCTTCCGCATGACGCAGGTTCTCACCGGACATGGTAAGTTCGGGAGGTACCTGCACCGGATTCGTGCGGAAGCGACTTCCGGGTGTCGCCACTGTGTGGACCGCCCAGAGGACACGGTGGAGCACACGGTAGAGGTGTGCCCCGCTTGGGCAGAGCATCGCCGTGTCCTTGTAGGGGCGATAGGCAGCGGCGATCTCTCGTGCCGAGCTTTGGTACAGGCCATGGTCCGGAGCGAGGAGGAGTGGCGGGCGATTGCCTCCTACTGCGAAGCAGTAATGCTAGAAAAGGAGGAGGCCGACCGCATCAGACAACGGCGCTCACGTCCGAGCCGCCACCGGGATTCCGATCCCCATTTCCGGCCACCGTAGGCGCGGGTTTGCGGGCGGCGAGCAATGGTAGCTCGCTGTCCAACCATCCGGTAACTGTCCAGACCGAGCCCAAGTCGTCGAGGGCGCGCACTGTTCCCGCGCGCCTCAAGTAGTTGTCAGCAACAGGACAATACAAAATTCTTTATTATCGCAGATGCAACCTAGGTGTACATCGAAAAAAGCGTCAATTTCTTATACCAGAGGAAAAGTTATAGTCTCCACAAGTTCCGTAACTTATTAAATATTTGGGCCCATTCTCAGCAACGACATTAGATGCGACTATAATGCAGAAAATAATGAACGATGAAGAAAATCTGCTGCATTGGTTACTGCTTAAAGGGGACGTCTTTATTTTAAACAGGGGATTCAGGTCTTAGACTATGGTCTGAGACCTTAGCCTACCCAAACGGGCAAAAAATCTTATTTATTATTGAAGACGACGATTCGGTATGCCGAATCGTTGAATAATAAATAAGTTTTTTTTTAGTTTCATTTATTTATAGAATATAAATGAAACTAAAAAAAACCTGCATAAATATTACAAGAAATGTTTGATAAACCACATATTATAATGCAAAATTTTAAAATAAAGCAAGATTTAAAATTAGTTTAAAAACAGTATTTTAACTGACATATAAAAAGATCCACACATAATATTTAGTTCCTTCATTCGATTACGAAAATTGCCTGTGGATCCGAACTTCTTGTGTGTGTCCGAAAATGAATTACGAGTAGGTTCGCGAACGAAACTTCGTTTGAATATCCGTTTACGAGAGTTTCGTTTCGGAGGAAGAGAGTAGACGCCCTGGCAGTAATCTACGTTATAAGTTTTCGATCTCCTGTAACGCGGATGTGCTCCTCGGTAGACTTGGTTTTCATAGGAAGTAGCTTGTCAAGCGTAAATTGAACCGTGTGTACCTGGGTTTTGATAAATCTAATCGTCTGTGAACACTTGTTTTACATTTATTCCGTTTTATCCGTTGATTATGTTTATTTATTTGGTATTTGTTTTAAAAAAATTGAATATATTGGAAAAAGTATTGAAAATATTGAGAATTCAGAATAAATTCGCGACCTGATAAGTCACATACGCAAAAGGTACATTTATTTGGCAAGTGTATTTTTGTGGTGTCCTACTTTTAGGCAAATGCTTTTTTTCCTTCCAAACCTCTGTCTTGCGATATCTCTGGCCAAGGTACATAACTAATTATAAAGTGTAGGTAGGCCTACATTCGTTTGGAAGTAAATAAAAAATAATGATCCAAGATTTTAATGAAATTTATTCACAAAAAATACTACATAAAATCATCTCAGGTATATAGTGTACAAACTGAAAATAATAATCCTTCTCCAATAATAATATAGAACTCATTGGACATGAGCTCAGAACGCTGGCAGCATTGCCATGTCAGATAGCAATGCTAGGTCGTTGACCGAAGAAAAGCCCAGTCATCCGGTCACGCGAAGAGTCGACCAGCTGTTTGCTGATGTCATACAAGATTAGTTTCAGGCAATTTGTAATACCTAGTTGATTTAGTACGATTCCAATAATGTTATGTTGGTACCTGAATCGATATCGTAACGCATTTATGTCTTCATAATTTATGCATGTTACATTATTGTCTGTCCCAGAACATGTGTGTGCATTGCGGACATGTGGTCCAACTGTTCATGCTTATACGTTATGTGACTTTGGTATTTAAATGATCTGTCACTGTACAAGCTATAAGGATATCTTAATCTATACGAGTCTTTACCATTCAAATGTTTTTATTGAATACTAGCTTCCTGTACAGGTAAACCGGAGCGTGTATGTTGCACACCTGTGCAGGTATCCTTACAAGCTCACCTGACAGGTATAAACTGTGCAGGCAAACCTGTCAGGTATACCCTAGAGTATATGGCTAATTTAATGCCCGCCATACACTCTAGGATATACCTGACACCTACCTTAAGAGAGGAAACGAGCCATAATCCATTATGTGGGCCCAGTGCGGGTTGGTGGATGTCACATGTCTTTGAATTCTGGTTTCATCACAATGTTTTTCTTCACTGTTTTGAAAGAAGCTGTGGTGATGAAATAAATTACACGCAGTAATGCACCTGGCGGGGTTTTAATTCACGACCTACAACTCGATAAGTCGTTACCACTGGACTACCACCATACAACCTCCTAGGATTAAAAGCATCCTATATTCTATGCCAAAGCAAAATCTACCAATGTGCCAAGTTTCATTCAAATTCTTTCCGCTGTTAAGACGTGATGAGGGAACAGATCGATAGAGTAAAGCGGAAACTACATTAGTTGACGCACACGTGGGTCACACACACCTGATTTGTACTTAGCGGCGCGTCGCGTGGCGTGGATCTAATGTTGCTCTACAAGTCTAGTTGCCATATACTCGCAAAATGTATTGAAATCGGTTTACGTGGTCCACGTGTTCACAATGTTGTTGACTTACTATACCTATAATATACCAATAATACCTACCAATACCTATACCTATAATATACTCCACAACTATCACACAACGCCATCTAGTCTCAAGCTAAGCAGATATTGTGTTAAGAGTACTAGACTACTGATAAACATACTTGTATATTTCTAAATATATACATATCTATATATATATAAATGAACCCCTATTTCCCTTGGTTATTCCATCACGCGTGACCGGCTGGATCGATTTCGCTAATTCTTTTTTTGTTGTGTTTGTTATTGTGAGAAGGTTCTAATGAAAAAGAAAATGAAAATTAGGGTAGTGTAGGGTAGAGTAGAATAGGGTAGTGTAGGGTAGAGTAAGGTAGAGTAGGTTAGAGTAGGGTAGGGTTGGGTAGGGTAGAGTAGTGTAGAGTAGGGTAGAGTTGGGTAGTGTAGGGTAAAATAGGGTGCATGCTTTTCAAGGTCTGGGTATGACATGGTAGGTTACCTATCTGCTCATCCACGGATTGATGTTCAAATACGTTGAAAGATAGGCTGATGGTTTAATGCTGAAATAGTTACATTTTGATACAAGTGGAGAAAATTTGTCATTGCAACCGAGGCGAAACTTGTTATTGAGACGAGTGCTGCAGTCACAAATTTTCACTTATAATACCACAAGAGCTTCAAAATTATCGAATATTTCCCGATAGGTTCGTTGCAAACAAATGAAGGAGTCAAGTTTTTCAGGTTAAAAAATCACTCGCGCCGCTCGTGATTTTTTAACCTGAAAAACTTGACGATTTTATTTGTTTGCAGGGAACCATGAGGGAAATATTCGCCAGATAATTTTGAAGCTCGTGTGGTATTCGGGGGATTATTTTTCCGTCCCAAATGTCGCAAAATCTCCAATTTTCACAATTGAATTCAACCTGTCAGTGATCATGTTTTGTTTTTTATATATGTCAAGGACCAGAAAAAATTTTCAAAAAAAATTATCAGTATAATACCATGTAGGTTGTACCACGTGACGTCGAATGGTGCAATTCTATTGGTCGATATTTGGGTCGGAAAAATAATCACCTGTATCAAACGACGTTTTTCAATACACTTACGAAGAAATACTTTCTTTGAAAATTATATTATTATTCATTTTTGTTCATTTTGTACTGAAGAAAATTTTCCAAAGTTCCCATACATTTTAGTTTTTATTTAGATGGCAGAAGGCTATCGCAAATATTTTTTACCTCAATCACAATATCTGGCAGCGCTTGATCTAAAGAATTGTCTTCAAACTTAAATTCAAAATTTCTATTTTAAAGTTAATTGCATAAATTATTATGCTAAGTAGGTACGTAAGAAAATTATGTATGTCTATGCGTAAGAAGATATGTATATCAATGATAATTTCCTACTCGATGTATTTCAACGATAATTTCCTACTCGGTGAACTTAATGGATTAGAATTGCAGCTACATCTGGGTTGAGTGATCAAAGTTATCGTAGTTCGCACAGACGAGCAGCAGAAATGTAAGTTTGTTAGTGAAGATGCCTGAGCGATGCTTTGATATCAAACAAGTGCACACTGACTTATTTATTAAACACTCTGTGATTTCAACTAGCAACTTAAACTTTAGTAGACTATAACAGAGACTTAAAAACACCTTCATAAAGGTTACAGAATTATAAGTGTTACATGTTGAATTGGTAACAGAATCAAAAATGTAACACTTATTAATGTGTTTTCAATGTGTTAACCCAAAACACTTACAAAAGTGTAACCCTAACATATCTGTAACAGATATAAAAGTGTTAACAGTGTTAATAAGTGTAACAGGTAAACGCAGCGTTGCCAAAGTTACAATTTACAAAGCTATACTAAAACTGATTATTTCAGTTACACATATTAACACATATAAACAGGTTACAGTTTGATTCAGTAGCACTCCATAACACATATAAAAGATTACAGTTTCATTCGGGAACATTATTGTATCTGTTACATTTAAAAGTGTTTTTCTGTTAAAACTGTTTTAAAAAACAGTGTTAACCTTTCGAATGTCTTAAGTTACACAGTCTGACATAAGGTAATTGTCTTTCTATTGTGTCTCTAATTACGACATTCAAAGAGTTAAAACACATTATTACGGTTACAGTTTGAGTCTCTGGACTATAATATATATCGTACCCTTAATGCAAAATACAACTATTTATTAATAATTACTTTATTGTACACCATTACACATATAAAAAGGAAACTATAACTACATTTTTACCCAAATTAAGTTAAATATAGCTATCGATTCGTATCATCAAGACGAAACTGCAAGTAAAACCGGTTATTAGCTATGACACTTACAAAGATAGCTTCGGCAAAAAAGTAAATAACCAACAGAATTGATCGAATATAATAAATATAACATAATAATACAGAAATTCTGATAGATGGTTTTTGCAATAAGAGTACGATATTATATCGACGGTTGAAAGGCAAAATGATCTAAGCGACATTGAGTAAACTTTATAAAAGAGTGACTTACGGTTAAAATATTTGAGTTCACTTTTGTAAAGTTTACTTAATGTCGCTTGTATCAAAGAAAATGGTATCAACTTTTTGTCTATTTTGCCTAATAACCTATGTCATACACAGCGCAACTGTAATTTTTCTCATCATTTTCTATCGCTGGAAGCGAAAGTCGGTGAACGATAGTAACAAAACCGTCTTTAAAAGTCACTGCAAGAACTTCGGACATCCTACATTTTTCATGGATCAAAATTTTGTAGTACTTAACATAAAAATACATAGTTATTAATAAAAATACATAATATATATACATAATATAATAAAAATACATAATTATTAAATAAATAGAAATTACGTGTACCATAATTGCGAACTATGTTTTTTTATGTTATAATTTCGGACTATGTTTTACTACAAAACGTTCTGATTCTTTAATTAAAACCTTGTAATTGGTAATGTAAATGACAAATGAGCGGATTCCCAATTAATACAGTTGATTGCAAACAAAATAATTAACGACAGGAATTGGTTTTACCTTAGCAATATTTTATTCATTTATAACCCAGAATTCTATAATAAACCTAAAGCCGCAATATTGACTGTTTCTCGTTAATTTTCAGTTCATGCCTGTCGTGATTGGCCAAAATTCAGACGATCAGATAGGGTTGTACTTTATGGACCCCAATCCCTTCGTGAAGTCTTTGACTGGCAAGCCGAAGTTAAAGTAAGTGTTTTGTTAAATAATAATAAAGTTCATTAGTGGTCTGTTGATTTCTAAAGTTCACTTTTGATCAAAAATATTATTTTGAAGGCACGTGCAATCGTTGCGTTGCAAGTCGAACGAGAATTTATGATTAAGTTACACGTGGGCTTGATATGTCTAATTATATCGATGGCTATATAGCTTAAATAATGTAATAACTAACATTTGTGTGAGTACAACAAACTACAAGCACAACAAGCTAATGTAGATCCCTCTCCTAGAGGTAGATTATTTCGTGGTCGTTAGGATTTACATTTTTAAATAACATGTTTGATTGCAATTATATTCTGAACTAGCTTTTGCTCTTGCTTTCTTCACCAGCGTACATAAAATATAGCCTATGTCACTCAGTAATAAAGCAGCTTTTTATCGGCGAAAAATTTAGCAATCGGAGCAGTGCTGATACTGTTTTAGGTTAGGTTTCTGAATTAATCACTCTGAGTCACTCTGAGTGTCTCTGTATGTTTGAGTGAGTTTACATGTTTGTAAATGTAAAGACGAAACTGGAGTAATTAATATTGTACAGTCCTTGCAAATAAGCCCGATTTCTGCATATAGATGAAAAGCCGCCGTAACAAAATTCCGCTACCATGGCCAATCGCAGCATGGCAGACAGAGTTCCGGCGGAATTTTATAGTGGTATGGACACAACACGCATCTTCTAGCCTAAAAAATGCCGTTTACTCTATCAAGTGATATCAATAGGCGAGATCAAGGACTTGAGCTGGCACATAAGGAATAAAAAAAGGATTATACGGTACCGAGTGTCGGTCAGGGCATTCGCCTTCCTTGTACACTCCTTCATAGCTTTGATTTTATCTACGGTATATTAGTACCAAATTAACCAAATCGATTTTGCGATTGCTAGGGGACCTGGAGACTAAATTCGTTGTGGCCGGCGATAAAAGTTACATTATATTTAGGACCATGATCACGAATACCATATATAGTTTAGTTTAGTTAGTGTCTATACGACAGTCAAGTTGTATTATCAAGTGAGCACAAAGCGCGTATACAGAAGTAGCACAACCAACAGTCAGATAGGCGGCTTTTCATTGAAAAATACAGACTCTGATACATTTGTAATCACGATAAAGGCGTCACTTCAGCATTGCAAGAAAGAGCTGCCAGTAGAGCTGGACACAAAGCAATGTCTAGCTTTATGCCAAGCGTCTACAAGTCTTTGTCTAACTTGTTAGTGGATGGCCGACACTTGTAGGGAAGTAAGACTTGAAAAGAAATAGAATCTATAGAACTCGACACTTTTGCTACGATTAGGTATGTTCGTACATTTTTTTTTTGGTGGCAAATTATCAAAAAACGCTTCAGGTTCTAAGTGAAGTGAGAGGGAGCGTCAGTCATTTACTGATTAAAATCCTCATATTTTCGCCGTTTTTTACGTTTTATTGACTAATATCCACCTTATTTCACCGTCCTTTGCACTCCAGGGCTAAGATAATGATTTTGTTTGAATAATCCTGCGGTCAAAAGTAGTTTTGACTGATGTTTCTATAAAGGTTTTTGGGAACAATTTCATTCAGCGCACAGCTAGGGAGTAGAATTCCCTGCTGGGGTCTGTTTTATGATAGCTACGACTTAGGGGTTTTTAAGTCAAGGTTACTTCGAGGCAAGCGTGCTCATTGTGCTCAAGCGTCGACCACATCGTCGTAAACCATCAGGTG
This sequence comes from Mythimna ferrago, assembly GCA_910589285.2. Classification (NCBI taxonomy): domain Eukaryota; kingdom Metazoa; phylum Arthropoda; class Insecta; order Lepidoptera; family Noctuidae; genus Mythimna; species Mythimna ferrago. Next base: position 17,406,726 of record OU342673.1, on the reverse strand, counting down.
AGATAGTGGTCAAGCTTCGCGCTAATATTTAAAAATAATCTTCTACGAAAACCAAAAGTAGTTCCTCTATCCAATATTCACTATTAGCTTTGGAAACTTTTAGACAGCTACTCTGTCATTGTCGTACAAAACTTTGTAATTCTTAGTCCACGTGATTGTAACACGTATATACGCTTATTTCTACATTACCAACAGCTATGTTAGCATATGCAAGATCAGACTGTTAAAGTTTCCACTGCTAGGACTCAGGTCTTTTTTCTAGGAGGAGTGGGCCATAACCCATAACCCACCACGTCTCCCAGTCTCATGACGGTTGAGGTTTTCATTCACCAATGTTTTTCTTGACAGCAATTTTATGTAAATTATATCCCAAGAAAAGTGTGCGTTTCGGCATCATTGTCCACCTTCGACAGCTAACGAATGTACAATTATGAGGTCTAGTCTAGTATAGAACTCTTACTAATTCTAATTACTGTCTATTTTGTCTTCTTCTTCTTCCTGCCCTTGTCCCATCTTATTTGGGGTCGGTACAAGAAGAAGAAGACAATAAAAAAAATAATTACTGTCTATTTTGTAATAACAATAATTATTTTTTTTACTTGATTAGCATTCCACAGTTGTTATATGCTACATGCTTGCTACATGTTTGTGAAAACTATTTACAAACATGTAAGCTCACATCTTCAAGACACCCGGACCAACAATATCTGTAGGCCATACAAATATTGGTACGTGCGGGAGTCGAACCCCCGACACTGAGTGCAGCAAACAACAGTTAAACGACTGCGCCAACCGTGCCGTCTTTTGATAAAATGTACCTATAATTTAAACGTGTAATCATAAAACGCATCCTAAGAATTGGACGCTTGCGTAGTTAGTTTGAAGCTATTATCGTGATAATTCGAAAGTAAGAAAATTATTCATCGAAGCGTATGCCTTTTCTAGTTTTATGCCTTTTCAAAAGCTTAGTAGAGTAAGTTTAGTTCGACCAAGTTATGTTTGCATAGAGAAATTTGCTTTACATCTAAGTTAGTGAAGGAACGCACTGCGAGGCGGTTAAGTTTGCATCAGAACACTTTACTAATTACTTTTACTTCAGATTTCTTAGTATGTATGCTCGCGGAGAGGTAACTGGCTAATGGAGTTTACTTTATAAATTAAATAATTACATTCATAAGTTTAATGTTTAGGTTACGTTAACAAGGCAATCTTGTTATTTAAGTTAGCTGGTTGACATCTTCCTGAAAAGAAATAATGACAATCTTTTAATTTTCACTCTACACAAAGTATAAACAAAAAATTCTCATAAAATAGATAATAATGCCCACATGTAGAAACTTTGTGAGAGTCTGGAGTCCATACTAAGTTAGCCTGTGTGACGGATCACCAGGCTCTCAGCCTAAAATGCCGATGCTTTTGTAATTCAATAAATGACGTACCAAACTCATGGCATTATTGGGAATCACAATATTTTTAATTTTATATTTATTTTAGTGATAGTGAACATTTACCATAACCACCAGACTTCACCAAGCTACGTTTTTAACCGAGTAATTAGAATATTTGTCATTTTCAATGTATCTGGTGCGTACCAACATGAGTGTGCAAATAAATTTATCTAATGGATGTAGTGCAAAACTATACTCTTTGATAATAATTAGCTTTTAAGTGCCAAATTGAACAACAGCTTCTGTATCATTGACTTATTTTCTAGTGATAGACAAACCCTTTCATGGAAACTATTTGTCAAAATATTGAAAAGTTAAAACGAAAATCTGCTGCAGCGCTACATTGGCATTATGTCGTCTAACAGAACTATTAAAATATAAAGCGCTGATAGCTTTTAGAGGATACTTTTTTCGCGACCAAAACGTCTTAAGCGCCATGAATTTCGTAGTACTTTCGCGTTTAGTTCAACATAGTGTAAGGACATGTTATCCATATAGATTTTTATACCGCAGAAGTGACACAGTTTTTTGCCTACAATACTTCATTACAATAAAACTCTATTTCAAAATTTTACCAAACGGGGACTCCGTTAGTGTAAATTCAGAAAACTACGTACGTCTACTACTTTAATAAATAAGTGAATTAAAAATCGTGTAAAATAATGAAACCATTTATTGTAATCATCATTCTAAAGGACAGCTATCTTTAGTGAATGATGGTCAGGACTGCGCTGCTAATATTTAGTAACAAAACAAACAACAACTATAACTATAGCATAATCAGCTTTTTAATGTTCCCACTGCTGGGACTCAAGCCTTCTCTCTAGGTTGGTGACTGTCGCATGTCTTCGAAATATGCCGGTTTCCTTACGATGTTTTCTTTCACCGTTTTGAGAGCAGTGGTGATGAAATAAATACCATAAAAAACTAAAACATTTTTAAAATCTATTTTCAACTTTATTTTTCGGGGCGAATCAAAAATTGATTCGGAGTCAGAAATTTGCACTTGGTTTAATGATGTAGGGGAAAGCTATAAATGTTTGAAGGCACATTCTGAAGGAATAGCATTACTGCAAGGAATAGCCGACTCATTAGAAAACGTTTTCCAGCTTTAGTATCATCAGTTTGAAAGTGTGCAGAGCAGATAAACGGATATTTTGTAGGAAGCCACGTGTTTTCACGTCTATCCTCTTAAAAATATTTTAACAACCGTGAAATATAATTATAGTTTATGAAGGACGAAATCTCAATAACAGTATACACTTAGTGATGTAACCTAATTTATATTTGAATACTAATAATCTATGTATATATAATATCTAGGTAGGTACGTAATACCTCAGTGCTTACGAATGACAGAATGCATAACCACAAAACTTAGCGATGAAAACTGATACTCAATGATTTGCTGGCATTTCTTGCTGAGTTTTTACAGTATCGCAAAACAGACGTATTCATAATTATTGAATTTGACGGAATTCATTGGTACCTATTATTTATACAAAAAAGAAAAAAAAAGATTAAATAAAATATTAAAAAAAAAACAAACGGAATAAAACATCATGCAAAGTTCGTGTTCACTTTGTGTGTGTTGCAGTTGTAGGTAAAAAACCCGGTTTTTGTAGGATGGAACATCTGCATATTTTAGTCTATGATTGTAAAATGGAAAAGCTTTTAAATAAAAAAATATAATTTCTAACATTACTATTACGATATTTGAAGCTATTAAATTGCTTGAATAATCAATTATTTTCTTTCATGACTACTGAATTATTATTCACGTCCCAAATTCACTTTCTATTGAATTTATAAGCGCCGCTCTCACACTGTATGAATGTCAAAATTGCACTAAAGTCATCAATATCAATTTGCCTAGAATTCAGTGCAACGGATTCGTTTGAAGTGAGTGTTCAGCACGCCTAATCTAGTACGTACTACATGTATCTCGATGTTCTGTATATACATTTTATGTGAAGTGATGATTTGTATCATTTTCACTTCATTTTCACTTAGTAAAAGTGGAATCAGGCGATTTATTTTTCGTATATTTGTATCTTTCATTCGAATTGAAACTTGTGAACATGAAATAAAAGAAAAGTACCGAATGAATTCTTTAGTGAATTGATCCACCAATGTATAGGCAAAATCAGATGATTAATTTTTTCATTCATTTGCATCTTTCACTCCAAATGAACCGTTTGAACATGAAATGAAAGATAAGTGATTGATTGATTAATGAATCGATCTAAAAAAAAAATGATTTTCGTATACGGCATCATTAATTCCGACATTTCAGCTAGTTCAGCTATTTTACCTCGAATCTAGGGGCCTTACACACTCGAGTAACATTCTTTCACGTGAATCGTCTGATTCCACCTTAACATAATATGTACAGTCAAATCTAAAGTACAGTAAGTATCTATACTTTTCTAAAGTATTAATATTTTTGTAGATTAGAGTCTATGATTCAAATTAAGTCAGAACTGACGTTCGATGGACTCGAAAGATTCTGTAACGGCGACTGTATATCGAAGACGCAGCGTTATAAGGCCTCATACGATGTGAACCTATGACCTGGTGAGGGTCGTGGGAATCCGATGATGATGAACAGGATCTCGTATCAGATTGTGGGCCTATGTCCAGCAGTGGCATCTTTCGGCTGAAGTGGTGAAGACACTACAGATTCTAAAGTCTAGATTAAATTAGTCGTAGTCTATCGACTTATGTCTCCAAAGGGTTCGATTGGTACTAATGCACTGACTGTAAGTATTGGTACGTATAGTTAATAATGCTTTACACTTAGTATTAAATGCGCTTCTGTGAAACAGGATCACAGGATGACAAGACATATTGTGCGTACGCTTCCCTCATGCATTGTGATCGTACGATTCATTCGTCATCCCCATTTTATCTGTTATCCTCACAAAAAACTTACGGAAAATGCGACCGAGAGAAAGATTTCCAACCATCAGTACTAGCGATGCGCCGAGTAGTGGTTTTACCGAATAACCGAATATGACGATGCCCATTCCCGCGGATGTGCTCGCCACTGCGGCTGTCAAGTTGGCCGCCGCGCGCCGCCGCCATCGGCACGCCATAATTATGGCGGTAAGTCTCTTTTAGGAGTAGTTGGAAAGACCTCACGTCGTCCTGACCTTCCACATGATACTGTTTCTCACCGGTTACTTCGGAAAGTTCCTGTACCGAATTCGTGCGGAAGTAACGCCCGGGTGTCACCACTGTGGGGAGTGTGGATCGCCCAGAGAACACGGTGGAGCATACGGTAGAGGTGTGCCCAGATTGGGCAGAGCACCGCCGTGTTCATGAGGGGGCGATCGGCGGCAACGATGTCTCACGCCGGGCCTTGGTACAGGCCATGGTCCGAAGCGAGGAGGAGTGGCAGGCGGTCGCCTCCTTCTGCGATACAGTAATGCTAGCAAAGGAGGAGGTCCCACGTGCACGCGCGTGAGTTCGGCCCTCACGCCCCAGCTGCCGGAAGTAAGATCCCGATTTTCAGTCACCGTAAGCACGGGCTTGCGGACGGCGAGCTACCCATTTAGCTCGCCGTCTGACCGTCTGGTAACCATCAGGACCAAGCAAGCCCAAGTCGTCGACAGTGCGTATTGTTCCAGGCGCGCCTGGCAAACCGTAGGGGCCCGGCAGAGTTGAAGCCTACTAGGGCAACGGGCAGTGTGAAAGTGAAACCCGGGGCCCTAAATAAATTATTCATAACTAAAAATTTTTTTCTCTTGATTCCTGAGGCAGATTTTGGAGCGCTTTAGTTTACTGATTGGTGTTGGCCTGAGGAACAAAATGCACCATGTGTGCATTCAGGGCAGCACTTAGTCTAACTCCCATACAAAGATTGGCAATGGCCTTTCATAACTATATCATGTTAAATCACAAAGTTATAAGCTTGTTATGTCAGTAAAAATACATAGTCAGCGGGTCATCCAGGCGATTGAGGGCTTTAATTGCTTTGCACTTGCATCCAGCTGTTTGCTAGCACCTAATGCCCGCTATGACTTTCGGTGACCTGTGTTGTCCTTAGTTGTCAGTGGTGTCCAACTTGTGACCTTTTGATAAATAATTTTGGGGAAAAATTAGAACATGTTGTAACTATTGGAATCAATTCAGTTCCTGATTCTGAACAAACTATGTTCAGGTTTCGCTTATACCTACCAAAAATTATGTTATATAATTCGATTAAATCCTCAGTCTGTCCTCCAGCCATAAAATTATGAAACAGTATCCCTGAACTTAGTGGAACTTATTTCACCTAAAGATAGCGCACAAACGCGAGGCATCAATGTTCAATATATAAAAATCTCGTGTCACAGTGTTTGTCATCGAACTCTTCCGATACGGTTTGATCAATTTTTACAAGCTTTTATTTAGTTTCACCTGTCCCGTTGTTTGTCTGTCATCAAATCTAGCAAATTAAATTTGATCCACTTCCCGGTTACCGATTGAGCTGAAATTTTGCATGCATGTGTAAATCAGATGACAATGTAAAATCATTATGACATGGAGCTGATCTAATGATGCAACTGGAAGGTGGCTATAGGAACTTGGTGGTTAAACGACACAACCCCATTTTTTTTTTTTTTTTTTTTTTTTTTTTTTTTTTTTCGATGGGAAAAATCATCTTATGACAACCCCCGCTCTTGGGCGGAGCGGGAGATAGTGTCAGACTCTTACTGACTAAAAAACCCATCCCGTTCCTTCAAGCCTTCATACCGGGGCTCGAGCGCCCTTTACCCCATCGAATTTGGGCTCGTATGATTCGTCTTGACGAGCATTAATTGTATAGGTAGATACTTATACCGAGCTATAAAAGCTTGCTATGAAAAAAATATTTTCATTAAAATCTTGTTTTTGTAGAGTCTGAAAATAGGTCGTAGGTTACTTTTTACTATCTTACCTCCACCCATATTTTTTCTTTGATAATTTGTATGGCAGAACAACGTATGCTGGGGTAAGATAGTTTAAAAAAATGATATTTAAATGAATGCATGACTAATGCATGACTGACCTGATGGTAAGTAGAGATGGAATTGTTGATGGTGACTGGCAGCAGACAAATTATTCCAGTCCTTCGATGTACGCGGTATAAATTGCAAGAGGTTTTTAAGGTACCACAGTGTTTTAGAAATTTTCAAAATCGGACATGACTAAGTTAATGTCGTGAGTCTATGGCGTTTCATATTTCTAATGCATGAGTAAAACTCCCATGTGCGCAATTCACTTTGTTTGTGAGAAAAAAAATGTTAAATTGGTAATTTTTGAATTCCCTAAAAACGAAAAAACAAAACAAGGCTTTGTAAACTTGTTTCATAGCTGATTAAATTCATCATTTTGAGACCCGTATTTTGTATTTTATTTCATCCCTTCAACTCTAGTTGTTCCAGAGATTTTTTTGTTTTTCATTATTTAAACACAATTTTTTTTCTTCCGTCATAAATGATTTCCGCAATTGTATTCCATACTGAATAATACTTTGGTATAACCCTTATACACAATATTTTTTTCTATTGTGAATCCGGTCTAGTACCGGATATTTTTAATATTTTTTTTTGTTTATTAGCGCCTATACAAATTTTCAGAGCGTGTTTCATATAAGCTTTAAAAAAGTAACAGGCGTTTCCAAATAAAAGGACGATCACATTTCTGGGATTATTTAGTAACTAGTTGGGTGTAATTTATCTATAATATGTATGTATTTAGAAATATATAAGTATGTTTATCAGTTGTCTAGTACCTACCCACAACACAAGCTCTGCTTAGCTTGGGACTAGACGGCGTTGTGTGGTAGTTGTGGAGTATTATTATTATTATATTATTATAGTTAATAAATTTATCCTACACTTCGACATTTTCAAATCAAAGTAACTTAGGTACTTCAAAATTGCATTTTGATTCATGTTCTGTGATTGACATTCCCCCGTATTATGTTGTAACATTTAGATTTGTTGCATGACTAGAAATGGATTCGAGACGCGTGCTTCCAATGTTTTTAAAATATTAAAGCCTTTAGAGGTCTGAACTTTTCAAACAGACAGGTGTTCATATGATTTGTGGAAGTTTTGCTCGGACGCAATTTCATTTCCGATGGTTATATTCTTATCTTGGTAATAACGAAGACTACAAAAAAATTCTGCCAAATCGGTCGAGCTTACGTCGAGTGATGATTCATATCTCGTTGTAGTTATTTATACACCCTTATTTTTTAATTAGTAGATAAAACAAAATGGGTTACTCGATTTCGAAACTTGATGATTCGATTTTAATTATATCGATAACGGTGTCTCGATAATTCAGTTGTACGATGTTTTATACCATCGATGCTTTATTGGTGCGATGTAACGTTAGTGCTTAAAATCCTGTCGCGATAAACCCTACAGTGATTGCTCAATAGATCGGTATTTTATTAGTTCGATAGTACATAATTATGTCGGTTCGAAACGCTTACTGTTCCGTGACATTTCATTAATAACCTTCTTTTGCACTAGCTTATGTCCGCGTCTTTGCCCGCGTACATAAAATATAGCCTGTCTCACTCAGGAATAATGCAGTTTTCTGTCAGTGAAAAATTTTAGCAATCGGACCGGTACTTTCAGAGATTACCTCCTACAAAAAGTATAAGTAGTAGTAGTTATTTTAAGTTTTTGTATAAGCTGTGTTACTTTTTGGTGTACAATAAAGTTTATTCTATTCTATTCTACACACACTTAGGACACTTGGGGGAGGCCTATGTCCAACAGTGGACGTATATCGGCTGAAATGATGATGATGAAAGTTTTTCGATGTCATTCATGAAATAATCCGATTAATAAAATTAAAATAATAAAACAAAAAAATAAGCTGATAATTTTATTGTAGTATTGACTATCTATCTCTATCTGAGAAGGCCTACATTATGATATTGAGTCTTTTTTTTGGCAAAATACGGCAAAAACATTAGAATGTGTTGCTTTTGTGTTTATTTTTCAAAAGATGGCGCTTGTGGTTAAGGCTTTTTTTTATGGTGGAAAAAAATCATCCAATGACAACCCCTGCTCTTGGGCGGAGCGGGAGATAGTGTCAGACTCTTACTGACTAAAAGACCCACCCCGTTCCTTCTAGCCATCATACCGGGGCTCGAGCGCCCTTTCGGATAACACTGGCCCCAGTAGGCTTCGACCCGGCTGGGTCCCTGCTGTTGCTGACAACTCCTTGAGGCGCGCGGGAACAGTGCGCGCCGTCGACGACTTGGGCTTGGTCCGGACAGTTACCGGACAGCGAGCTACCCATTGCTCACTGTCCGCAAGCCCGCGCCTACGGTGGCCGGAAATCGGGATCAGAATCCCGGCGGCGGTGGCGGCGGCGATAACGCCGTTGCCTGATGCGTTCGGCCTCCTCCTTTGCGAGCATTACTGCTTCGCAGAAGTCGGCGACCGCCTGCCACTCCTCCTCGCTCCGGACCATGGCCTCAACCAAGGCCCGGCGCGAGAGGTCTCCGCCGCCGATCGCCCCCACGACGGCACGGCGATGCTCCGCCCAAACCGGGCACACCTCGACTGTGTGCTCCACCGTGTCCTCCGGGCATTCCGCACAGTGGCGACACCCGGGCGTCACTTCCGCATGAATCCGGTGCAGGAAACTCCCGAACGAACCATGTCCGGTGAGGACTTGCGTCATGCGGAAGGTAAGGACGCCGTGAGGTCTTTCCAGCCACGTCTCAAAGAGGGGAGTTACCGCCATGATTGTGGCGTGCCCAGCACTGGGTTGCGATAGTTGTTGACGCTATTTCACCATGAGATCCCGCCGGAGCTCTGTCCGCCATGCCGTGACCTCTCGCGGCAGCGGACTTTAACCCCGGCGTTGCATCTCCACGCATATCGTGCATGTGTGCAAGGACTGTTGCCTCCAGATCCCACGGTGGTAGGCTAGCCAGAAGGCTCGCCGCTTCGCGGGAGATTATTGCCATGACCCTCTGACAGGCGTTCAGCATGGCCGCCAGTTGCGTTTTCAGCGAAGGCGCCCACACCGGCGCCCCGTAGAGGGCCATGGACCGAACGATCCCCGCGTAGAGCCCCCGGCAGGAGGCATCTGGACCCCAAGGTTGGGCAGGAGCCGCTTGAGCGCAACCCCAGCCCGGTTGAGTTTGGGAGCCAGACGTCGGCTTGTGGTTAAGGCTGACATCAGACGGACTGCATCGCAGCGACCGCGCGCGGTCGATATATTTAACTGCATGCAGTTGTACTTTCGACTTCGTGCAGTCATGATATCAACTGCACGCGGTCGGCTACAGTCGTGTAGTGCTGACGCACGCTGTCCACCGCTAACCGCATACAGTCAGTGTGCAGTTAATTACAAAGAGCAAACGCTCATTGACATTGTCAAGTTTATTTTGAGGCACTTAAAGATCAAATCATACACTAAGCTCCTGGCTTAGATGCGTGGCGCCAACTGCGCAAAGTCAGATCAAACTGCGTGCAGTTGAATATATGGACTGCGTGCTGTTGCTGCGATCCAGTCCGTCTGATGGCAGCCTAAGGCTACCATCAGCTGGCGCCACGCATCTAGCCAAGGAGCTTCGTGTATGATTTGATCTTTAAGTGCCTCAAAATAAAGTTAAAAATGTCAATGTGCGTTTGCTATTTGTAATTAACTGCACACTGATTGTATGTGGTTCACGATGGACAGTGTGCGTCGACACTACACGACTGTAGCCGACCGCGTAAAGTTGAAGGCACGACTGCATTTAGTTGATATTTAATTCACTCGACTGCAGCCGACCGCATGCAGTTGATATCATGACTGCACGAAGTCGAACGTACAACTGCATCTTAAATGAGCGGTCGATCGCTGCGATGCAGTCCGTCTGATGTCAGCCTTAGAGTGGCGCGGACGTGTGTAGTAGTCCGCCGGTGTCAGGAGCAGGGTCTATTATTATTTTAAGAAAAAAAATTGTATTTTTTACCGCCATATCACAAAAAATATCACTATTAGGTTTTGCTGTTAAGTAAATTGTTAATGAAATTATTTTTCTTCACAATTATGTTGAAAAACGTCGTATAATACACGTGAATATTGGTAACTACCGTCCTTAACTCTCTTAAGATCCTTGCCTTCCACGTGCCTCCTCAGCGGTAATCACCAATATTACACACTAATTGTATCATAATGTACTATTTTAGACCTGCTGGTAATGATCCGCCTGTTATTCGATTATGATAAATTTTACGAACTAGATAAAGGTACGATTCCGAACCACGCTGCACGCAGCAGTGCTGCCGCGACACTACTGGTCCCCGTACAATTTCTATTGGCTTATATGAGATTACATTCCGAGCTAGGCAGCAATGTCGCGGCAGCAATGTAGCGGCAGCACTGCTGCGCGTCAGTGTCGCCCTACCGCCGCGACAGACCAGTAGTGACGCGTATGCCGCCGCAGCAAGAGTACCTATTAATAAATAGTAAATTTTTCTTCACCACTTATTAAATGGTTTTTAATCAGCGTCTTGTAATATCCTTCCCGTTGTCTGCTTTTATAAAACGAGTCTGTTGCTTTTCTTTTACTATTGACATAAAGCAACAACAAATCATCGTCATCTTCTTCCTCTTCCAACAGTATAAATAAAAGTTGGTCATCAATCGACATCTTGTCAACTCAAAGTAAACTAACGAATACACAACAACGCATCACCACGAACAGAGCGACACTGCCGCGTTGCTCGGAATCAGCGCGGCAGGCAGCACTGCTGGGCAGCACCTTAGTGGCAGTACTGCTGCGGCAGCACTGCTGCGTGCAGCGTGGTTCGGAATCATACCTTAATGCGTTTATTAAGACATTCCGAATAGGTTGCCTAACTAAATCTGGTGCCAATGATGTTAAACCATAAAATTTGCTTGAGATGGCGAACATTTTATATTTTCCAATTTTTTCAAATACTTACGTATGATCTCGTACGGTTGGTTTTATAAGTTACGCGAAGGTTTTAGTTTTGTATCTTTGTAAAGCTAAGTTTGTATGGTTTAATTTAGTCTAATGATTTTTACTCAATATCTTTAGATTTTAGAGAAAAATCCAGTAAGAAACCGAACTACAAGCGATGTGCGACTTTATTGGTCGATTTTATAATTGTGTTTGAAATCGGAAACTCAGCCCGCTATTTTCACATACGAATATTTTCCGTCATCCCACTTGCGAACTTACTTGAATCTTTCAGTCTTTATATTTCATTCAGCAATATCATACCGTTTTTGAATATCTTTGCAGTCTTTTGACGTTAGAAAGCTACGGGACTTGACAGGTGTGACAATTCGAACTCGCATGCAAGCTTTCAAACGGAGAGGTGCACTTAGACGGCAATATTCAAGTATTGCTAAGAGTAGAGTACTGACGCCAGATTTAAGGGGTTCGATGGTCGGAAAGTGAAATCAGCTTTAGCTAGAAATTTTATGTCCAAGGTTTGCAATATTTGATTAAGCATACGTTTGATCAAACACGATCCTTTTAACGTAGTCACTAATTGGAGCAGGCAGTAACGGCGGCATCGTGTACAACATTCATTAATTCCGTGTTTGGGAATCATGAAAGTTTGATGTGTGGGTTTCGGATTATAGGTTGGTTCCATGAGAGGAGTAGGCAAGATGGAAACTGTCTGCTAATTCCGAACGCGCAACGAAGTGCCCGAGTCCACACGCACACAGAGGCAGGTGGCTATCCAGCATTTACTAACGTCAGCTTAATTTGGCTCGCGCCACCTAACGACGTACACGTACTTCTTGTTTTCGTGGCAAAATATTACACAGTTATTGGATTTTAGAAAAAAAATCAATAAATCTAAAACAACATTAAACTTTATTACAACATATACTACTACCTATATAAGTACAAAAAAAAAATATTATAAAAATTTAATCTTAACCTATATATGTAAATAAAATGTAAAATCAGACTTAATTATTACTAATATTTAAATATACTCGTAGTAAACAAAATTTTATAAAACTCTTGTGAATTGAGTGCCATAAGAGCTAGTTTTCGACTAAGTGTATTGAAAAAAACTTACCGACTGATGATGAGAGACTGTTTTAATAACTTGAGCGGTATGAATTTGAGTAAACGACAAATTAACTAAACTAACGACAAAATATAAAAGTGGGTTATGATTAATCCATTTCATATAGGTATTTAAAATTCTAGCCGTGTGACTAAATTAGTAAGTGAGTGACTAGAAATAAAATTTAGGTTTAAAATTACGAACTATGAAAAAGTGTACCTACTTTAAGAAATGTTTTCACTATTGTCTAATTATCTAGTCGTTGGCAGATTCATCATTTTGAAGTGGGTGAAATAGGTTAGGTTAAGTTAGAACTGTAACCAATCGCGCGTGAGCCGAGCGAGCGAAACGAGCGGTGCCGCGGCAGCGCGGGCCAGCAGACGATACGTCCAAGTTGCTCGTAGATTTTATTTCACCATTTTTTTATTATCCGGGTTTTAGCAATATCTGAATTATCAAATTACCTTGTGACATAATACATAAATATCGATATTTTGGACAATCGATACTCTGTATTTCGATATTTAGGACATTCAAAATACTTCATTTAAGATAAAATGCAACTCAATATAAATAAATCATTTGCCAAATATTGAAAAAAAAAAAAACCGGCCAAGTGCGAGTCGGACTCGCCCATGGAGGGTTCCGTAGCAGCAAGTAACAATATAAAAGTTCTTGTAGTTCGTTGTAACTTTGATCGATGTTTTAATAATAGTGTATTTTTTTAGATTTATGACGTATTAAAAAAAAACTACTTGCTAGGTCTCGTTCAAACCAATTTTCGTTGGTAGTTTATATGTTAATGTACATCATATATTTTTTTTAGTTTTATCATTCTCTTATTTTAGAAGTTACAGGGGGGGGACACACATTTTACCACTTTGGAAGTGTCTCTCGCGTAAACTATTCAAGTTAGAAAAAAATGATATTAGAAACCTCAATATCATTTTTGAAGACCTATCTACAAATACCCCACACGCATGGGTTTGATGAAAAAAAATTTTTGAGTTTCAGTTCTAAGTATGGGGACCCCCAAAATTTATTGCTTTTTTTCTATTTTTGTGAAAATCTTAAAGCGGTTCACAGAATACATCTACTTACTAAGTTTCAACAGTATAGCTCTTATAGTTTCGGAAAAAAGTGGCTGTGACATACGGACGGACAGACAGACAGACAGACAGACAAACAGACAGACTGACATGACGAATCTATAAGGGTTCCGTTTTTTGCCATTTGGCTACGGAACCCTAAAAACGCAGCACGTAACGTTGACACTCAAACAAATATTAGGTCGCTCAAATATTATGAAACTTCTCATTTTGTATTTATACATTAAGTAACTCAAAGTAATGTTTGTAGATCTTTTCTGTTGAATTCTCGTCACTCGCAGTCAATCGCTCACTTACTAATAGAATAGAATAGAATAGCATTTATTCGACGCAAGCAACACAATATACCACAACATAAAATAATAATATTAAAAAATGGTACAGATATACAATACACTTGCAGTGACTGTGCCTGAACCGAAAGGGTCACCAACTCAGCAATTGCTGGGCGTCAAACACCCAGCGTTTATTGCCCGTTTTCTGTGTGAGAAAAGGATAGTGCTATTCGTCCTGTATAGCTCCGTCTCTTTTTCACACCGAAAACATGATGGTTTTAAGAGGTCATAATACGGCCCTGGTGAGTAGGTAACTCTTTACAGAGCTGTATACTTTTTGTTGGTAGCGGCGACTGGTCTCGTCGCCATGGTGTCTCGGTGAAATATAGCCCTTAAATGCTGATTATGCTTATACTAAATTCTTTGTTTACAGAGTAGTGTACGTCGGTGAAACGGGACCGAACAAAAACGTATCGATAGCTGTGGAGACGGAAAAGAGACTGAGCGACATTTACTATGTGTCGGACGATCCTGTGGACCACATAGGCGAATCTGCTTACATGTGCCTGCAACCAGACAAGTGAGTATTTTTTTTTTGTATAGAGGCTTAACCACGAGCTCTTAATGCGATCCATTTGATGACCTGAACCGAACTGTTAAAGCTATACAACGTGTAACGTTAAATACTTACGTTGTTGAAACCTCTACGATCTGGACTAAGCGTTTCCCAGATTTTATATCGAAGGACTGGAACAATTTACCTGCTGCGGTCTTCCCGTTCGATTATAATTTAGGTGTCTTCAAGGCTAGAGTGAATAGGCTCTTAATAAACTAGTGCGCCTCACCATCAACGATTGTATTATTGCTTAGCATCAGGTGGGATTAGAGATGTGCCGTTGTCGGCAATATAGGAATATTGCTGGCAATATTGCCACCAATATTCATACATCGAGCAATATTCCTGGCAATATTCTTTATTCTTTATTGTACACAAAAAAAATTACAAACAAAAAAACAGGACATTTGATGTACATAGGTGAGCTCAACCCACAACTGGGTTTTCTTACAGCAAACCATGTGATTTAAAATGTAATTTTGCATTTGAGGAACCTTGAAAATATGTACAACGAAAGAAAAAATAAATAAATAAAAAACATATAAATTGAATTTAACTTAAGGCCAAAAATATACTAAACAGACATAAACAGCACACTATACATAAACATAATATATACAATAAATAAATACTTATATACATACATAAATTTATATTCCCACCAATATTCCCACTTCACGGCAATATTGCCGCCAACGGCACATCTCTAGGTGGGATTCCTTCTTTTCGCATAATGTTCTTTGTCCTAATATACTTCGGCATAACGATTTTGGCACAATTTGTTTTGGCATAATAATACTTCGGCATAATTTTTTTAGGCATACATTTTATGTTGGCATAATCATCTTAAAGACTAATTTGTTTTGGCATAAATTTGATTCGCCCCATACATAATTCTGATCAAACCAATTTGCTATAGTTTCTGTAACAATTAAATAATATTGTTGGTTAAAAATTTAATATGCTGTGCAACAAAAGTTAGTGACATAATCGAATTGCTGCAAAACCGACTCCACGTAGTCTTGTTTGTCCTACCCCTAGAGTGTAATTTAAAATCGCGTAGGCGCGTAGGGGCGAGGCGGCCCGCGGGCTGAGGAGCAGGCGGCTGCGAGCGAGCCGCAGCCGCTGCGGTGGTGAGCGAAAGCCGTCTGCGACGATTAGCACGCGCGGGGCCGCCGGAGGCCCGCAGCGCCGGAGCCGTGACAGAAACCCTGCCTGCTGCATGTTGCATGCTCGCTTGAAAGCTGCATGCTTGCTTGCATGCTGCATGCTTGCTTGTTTGCTGCATGCTTGCTTGCATGCTGTATGCTTGCTTGCTTCATGCTTTAGGATATTATGCTTAAAAAAGTTATGCTTTAGAACTTTATGCTTAACAAATTTATCCTTTAGAATATTATGCTTAATCATTATTATGGTTAGAGAAATTATGCTTAAAAAAATTATGCGTAAGCTGTTATGCGTAATTATATTATGCGAAAATATAATTATGCCAAACAAAATTATGCTAAGTTATATTAGGTCTTAAAATTTTATGCAAATGGATAGGGAACCCTCTAGGTGGGATCGAAGTCAAGTACTAGTTTATATCAGAAAAAAAATGCGCAAAACCTGAAAATAGTTTGAGCGAACTCAATTGAACCACTTTTTAATGTAGGTTACATTTAAAAAAAAATCTTTGTTAAAAATGTTGTCCTGTCTATTTATTAATACCATTACCTAAGCAAACCCGCCCAAATAGGTAAACAAATAATCTCATATGCGGGATAATAATAGTTCTTATTTCAATGCAGATACGAATTTTAAACAAACTAAGCATTGCACATAAATCCTTTTATTTTTTTTAAATGTTTTTTTTTCTCACAGAATTAGGTCAATTGAATTAAAAATCATTTGAGGTGTCTGAGGTTTTGCGCATTTAATGTTACACGTTGTACCTAGGTATAAGGTGTGTAACTCCATCCCTCTTTCTCGTTCGCTCGTACGTCATGGTAAGGCTCATTACAATACAATCTAGCCTAAAATATTAATAGGTAGGTATAGGTACCGGCACGAATCTTGAGCGCTCGGCGTCAGAGTAGGGATCGTTTTGCGCATTCCATACATTGGCGAGCCAATCGTCGTTGTTGTTAGATACATGCAGCAAGCGCAGGCAACGAATCACGAGTGACGTCTATGACGCGACGGCGCGGCGAGCCAATCACTGACACTCCCCGCCCAAGCGTCTCACTTCGTACCACAAAAGAGACCGAATAGTTGACTTCTGCGCAACTTGAAGCCAGCGCTCAAGATTCGTACCGGTATCTATAGGTACGCAATTTAACTCTTATTATTGTTGTACGTTATAGACTATGTTAAAACTAAGAATAGCATTATTTTTACACTATCAGGGGCGCGACTGAGAAATAAACTGTGGGTACCGAGAACCATTGAGAATAGACTTCAAGAATCAGATCAGTAATCGCCTTTTAGGGATAGGCGTTTTTTCATTACCCGACGGTTAGCGCAGTGGTTCAGAGCGCCGGTTGAGACGCAAGAGTCGCGGGCTCGATTCCCGCACCAACACAAATGTTTTTTTGATGAAACAGATAAGTATTTGTGTTGGGTCTGGATATTAAATTTGTCGTTCTTAAAAACAGTTTATTAATGTTAATTAGTCATTTCATTGGACAATTTGTTTGTAGTAATTATTAGTTTAGTGTCGTACAGTACACGTACATATTGCTTTGTGTTCTTTTATAAGTAGGTAGGTACAGGTAGGTTACGTATAAATTATAATATTTCTTGATAACAAAAACTGATTTTATTTATACGAGAGACATCTATAAATATTTTATAACTACTTATTATTGTACCTGTGTGCACAAATAATTTTTTTGTATTTGTTCATTTCGCCACTTTTTCGAGTCATCAAATGAGCATCATCAGCACCCATGAGGTCTTCTAAAAGCCGGCGCCCCTGACTTCTGTACTTAGTTTGTCTGTACAGATCAAAGATGGTATTGATGAAAACACTTTGTTCATTTATGATAAATACGGTAGTACAGTATTGATCATTATTATACATTGACTTTAAACACCTAGATATTTTAATTAGAAAGCTTTACGTCTCTGAAGTTTATGCACTAGGTACGTGTTTATGGGGGACTGAGGTCCAAGACAAGTGAGTGTAATCAACATTTGTACAGTATTATTATACATATTATGAGCCTGTTGTGCCCCACTTCGGGGTAAAGGCCTCCCCCTTCCATTCTTCCTTTCTTTTCTGCTACTTCTGGTAAATTCTTTATGCAGGAGTCCATCTTGTCACACCGTTTCCTTCTGGGCTTACTACGTCGCCGGCTCCTGCGGTTTGGGATCCAGACAGAGCAGAATAAGGCAGTTATCACACTGCCACGCGTCACGCTGCTTGTTGCGCGTCAACGCACCTACGCGGGGTTTTTACACACTCACGCGCGTAGGTGCGTTTTGTAAATTCACGCAGGATATAAAAAATCACGCTCGGCATTAAGAGACTCAGTGTGCCATACCTTGCGTGTCGCCCCCCACTCACGCGCGTATATGCATGTTTCTCCGCATGTAAGCGCGTGATCCGCATGAACGCGCGTGGATGCATTTTCGGTTTGTTGGACTGTGCGTGTTTTCTATACAAACGGAGATACTTACAAGCAACGCATTCACGCGCTACGCTCCGTGGTGCGTGGCAGTGTGATAACCGCCTTACAGTATTATTCAAATTTAATGGCGGCTGTGAAGTTCACTTTTCACAGCACAGTACCGCCCGTCTCATACCACCCCACTGTCACATGAGTTTTATACAGTGCAGTGATTTGCCTCTATTTCCAAACCACTATTAAGTTCGAATCTACCTGTACGAGAATCTACAGTAGGGTAGACCGGGGACAATAGTACCATTTTCGAAACATCGGTTGATTACACAAAGTTGACTGTTGCTTTTTGTTTTAAATATTATTATTTTACAGCCTTGGTTTATTATCTACCGAAGAAAATATCTGAAGTCGACTTAGATTGAACCGAACTTGGTCAAAATTGACTTTAAATGAAATGATGGCTAGTGCTACAAATGACCCCCTTTGAGGGTCAATTGTACCAAAACTGCATTGGGTAATAAAACGCGAATAAAGGTATTAATCATATTTTCTTAGTCATTTATTTAAAGTCTTATGGGTTTATAACCATTCTTAAAAATTAGAAACCAAAAATCGTGAGATTGGTGTTTTAAATAAACACAAATGTAAAGTCACAACATTAACATAACAATTCTTCGCTTAGAACAAAAATAAAATAAGTTGTTTTCAACATGTAATCAACTTTGGTTCACAAGATGCGTATTTGCTATTATCTAGCTGTATAACAATGATAGAATAGAAATAATCAAGAAAAATATTTTAGTATGGAGGTACAATTGACCCCTGGTACAATTGACCCCCATAGAATATTAGGTATTTAAATAATACTTAATATTTAAAAAAAAAATAACTTAGTCAGATTCGCAATTATGACAAACATAAATTGACTCCTGAGGTATACATTCCTCGTGTGTCCATAATCGGCATTGAATAAACATTTCATTAGGGCGTCTAGCGCTATAAGGTTCCATACATACAACACAAAACCATTCTTCTTTTTACCCGACTGCAAGAAGGGTTGTTTTATTCACTACTTTCAGACACATTTTTTGCTGCAGTTTTCTTTTCTGCCTGGTATCACGTTTTATATTAAATACTTTGTTTTTGTTGCTGGATTATACCCCATAGAAAGAAATTCGTCAGGATTAGCTTCTTATTTAGTTTATATCTTATCAGAGAAACATGACAAACGTTGAACATATTCGGAGTGGCGCGTATGCCCTTTTAAAATCTCATCATACGCCACTTCATACAACAAAGTATCTCTTGACCCACGGTCTATCTTTTTTATTCTATTTCGTGGCATATATAACAAGAACATGTCTAATAAGTAATTGAATATTTTAAGTACCTACTTGTTTATTTTTTTACTCTGTTATTATTAGTATGGGGTTATTTCTACCATGGGGTCAATTGTACCGGTAATATTGACCCCAACGATGTTGATACAATTGCACCCAAGTTACTAATTTAGAAAAACTGTATAATAAACACATAATTCTAAACTTATAGTTTCCGTATTTATTATAAATCAAAAGTTTAATATCTGTTTAATATGGCAACAACAGTTACTTATCGAAAAGGCTCTGGTAGTACGAGTTACAATCAATCACATTTTACGTAAAAACTTACCTCGGCTAGCCGAAAATCAAAATTTTGCCCCTAACACGCCCATTTCACAGCACGCGTGCCGGCGACAGAGGGGTGCCTCGGGACTCAGGTAGCGCATGTGCTGGCGCACTCACATACACAAAATTTTGCTCAGAAGAAGAAATATCGATGATGGTACTATTGACCCGTGTTACTATTGTACCCGGTCTACCCTAAGCGATACTTTTCCTAGTATAAGTGCTCGATACTATTAATTTCTCCCGTTTTGAATGGCTTGTACAAACATAGACTTCACATGGTCAAACACAGCCCGGCAAATAACTGTTTGCTATACATAGTTTCTCATCAACTAAATGCTACTGAATATTCTCTGGTGTTTTTATTGGATTGGCATGCGTTTGAACACTAGTGCTTCACCGTTAAACTGAAAAAAAAGTGCCAATCACGATAAATGAACGCTTAAACAAGTTCGAGTCAGACTAGCGCACTGAGAGTTCCGTACAAAACCTGTTTAAATAGTTCGATTCCCGTATGGAGTTAAGATTTTTCCAAATCGCAACAAAAGTATTGTTTTGTGACGTAAGTAACAACAAATTTACTGTTTTGAGATTTATTCATATACCTGTGCTATAAGACCCTGCTTTATGCCAAATTTAAGGATTCTGGGTCAACGGGAATTTTTATTCCCTTGAGAGTGTCGAAATATACGTTGTTTACGACATAAACGGTCGGTTCTTTTTTTCCGTTAAATTAGAAGTTTGATTTTTTCACAGCTTCAAGGGACCGCAGGCTAGAGTATATGGTTTTAATTTTAACTCAATATCTTCACGCGTTCCCGACTTAAAGGGTCTTGACAGACAGACAGATGTATAGACAGACAGACAGACACATATAGACAAACAGACAGACAGATAGATGGACAACGTGATCCTATAAGAGATCCGTTTTTTCTGAGGTTCGGAACCCTTAAAAGTGTATAATAATAATAATATTATTATTACCCAATCTAATTTCTGGACCATGAACCACTTTCTAAGTAAAATAAATTCCCTGTTATGTAAAATAAATCAATCTAAAAGATAGTCGCGATATGTGACATGCGGTGAAATTCTTATCTGACTGTACTAAACTGTGTGTGTCCGATCAGTCAGTGAATAAATAAAAACGTGTCAATTCGGACACTGTGTCCGAATATTCTGTATCCGAATCGTCAGTAAATCTATTAAAGTATATTTGATACCTATAACAAAATGCATTTTTTTTCTACCTGTCTGTTTATTTGACCCGGCTAAACTCTGAAACGGCAGTATCGATTTTTTAGCTGATATACAAAGCATTATTTTGGCTACTTTAATTTTTTTTTAATATTTTAATTTAATTTAATAAAACTGTTTTCAAACTACAGGAAGTCTTCGAATCGGTTGAACAATATTAACAATATTTGACGGCACTTTGACTGGACTGGACTGGTATCTTAGACTATTCCGACTTTTGATTTTGCCGCGGAAACGGGACTTAGTTCCAAAAAGGGACAAGGCATTGACTTATATTCTAATGATAGACAAGCCCTTTCATGGAAACTATTTGTCAAAATATTGAAAAGTTAAAACATAAATCCGCTGCAGTGCTTTATTAGCATTATGTCGTCTAACAGAACCATTAAAATATAAAGCGCTCACAGCTTTTAGAATATACTTTTTTCGCGACCAAAATGTCTTAAGCACCATGAATTTCGTAGTTCTTACGCGTTTATTCAGCATAGTGTAATGACATGTTATCCAATTATCCATGTAGATTTTTATACCGCAGAAGTGACACAGCTTTTTGCCTACAATTCATCATTACAATAACACTCTATTTCAAAATTTTACAATAGTCCTCGTTAGTGTAAATTGAGAAAACTGCTTTCTACTACTTTAATAAATAGGTGAATTCAAAGTCATGTAAAATATTGAAACCATTTATTGTAATCATCATTCTGAAGAACAGCTAACCTGAGAGAATCAAGATCAGGACTCCAAACTGGTATTTAGTAACAAAACAAACACAAGCTGGTAAAATTTAGTAACAAAATAAACAACAACGTAAAATTTATGGAATTCATTGTTTTTACATTGACATTATTAGAAGCTAACAACCAGTAATTTTACTTACTTCACTACAGAATTATTATTTACTGTATGTCCAGATTCACTTTCTTTTGAATTTATAAGCGCCGCTCTCACACTGCATGAACGTCAAAATTGCACTAAAGTCATCAATGTTATGTTGTATATAATACGAGTAGGTACAATACACCTGATTCAATTGAAGTAAGTGTTCGGCACGCCTAATCTAGTGCGTAGTACAATATATATATCGATGGCACAAGGGTAAGTAATGTACTTAAACTCCACGCGAGTGAAGTCGCGGGTAACAGCTGGTTTTCAATAAATATGATGAAGCTCAGTTCATGAAATCAAGCGTAAGGGATTGAAGTGCAATAAGTTGTACCTTCTTTCTGGGTGGGAAATCATCAAATGGTTTCTTACGTTCTGGGAGCGTGTCACACTATAAACTGACTAAAACTCCCCCGTATTCATTCAGTTGCCTTTTGCGAACTCTTTCGGCTGATCCCGCAAAGTTTTGCCTGTAACGTTATTTGTACGTAAACTTACGACATTTTCTTATAAAAACAATTGTACGTTTAAATAAAAAGAAATAATTGTATTTCCAGGAAAACGTTTTCTTTCTTCAAAAGTCTCTACTTATCTATTGTGGTCTCAAGAATCTCTTCGAATTACAAGGCAGCAGTTCGAATTAAATTGTATTGTGAGGCATCTAATGCCTTCTTTGTAGTCTACAAAGAACTCAGTAAATAGCATTTGGTCTAGAAGTATTGTTTTGATTATTTTATGTACACTATAAAAACTACTATTATAAAGAGGTAAAGTTTGTTTTTATGTTTTCTTGTTCGTACGAGGTAATCTCTGAAAGTACTGGTCCGATTGCAAAGTTTTTATCACCTATAGAAAGCTGCTTTATTATTGAGTGACATAGTCTTTATTTTATGTACAGACAGAGGAACCAGCCCCCCTAGCCAAGTTACAATCGAATTCCGTTCTCTAATCGGTAACGCCTCGGTGACAGCAATTGTAGAAAACGATAAGTTGGTAGCCATGTTGACGCGTCTGAGTCGGCCGCTCGTTCTACAATGCAGCGTTTGTATAACAAAGGATGTAGCGTTAAATATTGTAGAAACAATTTTGAACTTGGCTACGAATTGTCTATTCGTTTGTTCTGACCACGCGAGTTTACGTTAGGATGACGTCATTCCCATACGTTTCATCACTTTTCGACAGCGTTAACGATTGCAGAATAACAACTTGGCTAAGCGTGCAGATACCTGCCCCCCTAGCCAAGTTGCGCCGAATGCTTCGAGTTGACCTTGCCGCCAATTCTTTTGTTCTGATCACGTGACTGAGCGTTAAGACGACGCCATTCCCGTACATTTGAAGCTTTTACAAGTGTTAACTATTGCAGATTAGCAACTTGGCTAGGGGTACTGACCCACTTGACAACAAAAGAATAATATATGACTTCCTAAAAGTTAGACTAATTTGAACCTTCTGCAATTAGCAGTGAGTAAGTGTTATTCAATTCAGAGCTATATGACTTAAACGAAAAAAAAACAAGGTAGCCACATATTATAGAATACAGTAAAGGCCACACGGTCGCTGTGAGCGCCTCCTTTGCCTGATGCAGTCGGCCTCCTCCTTTGCTAGCATTATTGCTTCGCAGAAGGAAGCGACCGCTTGCCACTCCCCCTCGCTCCGGACCATGGCCTGTGCCAAGGCTCGGCGTGAGAGATCGCCGCCGCCGATCGCACTCACGAGGGCACGGCGATGCTCTGCCCAAGCAGGGCACACCTCTACTGTGTGCTCCACCGTGTCCTCCGGGCGCTTCGCACAGTGGTGACACCCGGGCGTCACTTCCGCACGGATCCGGTGCAGGAACTTCCCGAGCTTGCCATGTCCGATGAGAACCTGCGTCATGCGGAAGGTGAGGACGTCGTGAGCTCTTTCCAGACACGTCTCAAAGAGGGGACTCACCGCCATGATTATGGCTTTTCCAGCACTGAAACTAGCAAGGTCACCTTGGTTTGTAACCGCCTGGTCACCTCTTTATACAATTTGATCTTTAACACGTAAGGTTAATCCCACTAAAAACATACCTGTTAAAAAGGGGGCCAAGTTCCTATTGGCTAATTGTTCGCCTAAAAAAGGGTTGAAATCCAATCCAATGCCAAGTTTAGATGTACTTTAAAATCGATCATAATCATTTTCATCAACAGCCTGCTCATCGTTAAATTTGAACTTGGCAGGTTTTCATGCTACACGTAACACTTGATTAATTGTATAATTAAATTTATTATTTATATATAATTATTATGATCGATTTTAAAGTGCATCTAAACTTGGCATTGGATTGGATTTCAACCCTTTTTAGGCGAACAATTAGCCGATAGGAACTTGGCCCCCTTTTTAACAGGTATGTTTTTAGTGGGATTTCAATAATTTTTTTCAAGAAATCGTACCTACTTTTTACTTCTTGTGCCACGCCCGCGTCCATTGTTAACCTTAGATCGTATTCTCATTGTATAACTGGTTCATAAATATTTTACAAAAAATTTGATATTCGATTAAGCCAACTCACACTTGACCGATTTCTTGAATTTCTTATGACATATTTTATACCCCCTCCCCCCTTCCTCCCCCTCTCCTCTTCGTATTCTCATATCACTGGTTCATAAATATTAGATTGGGCCAACTCACGCTTGACCGATTTTTTTGTTAATCTACATATTATAACACATGACCTGTGTGCCAAATTTCATAACGCTAGGACAATTGGAAGTGGCCTAGAGGTTTTGCTTACCGGTCAGTGAGTCAGTGCCAAAATTAGCTATATTCACAGGGTCATATTTCAGGATCTACTGAAGCTAAATCTATGAAATTTGGCATACTGCTTTAGTACTAGTATAGTTTTATTTCTGTACTTGCAATAGGCACTGAGTTACAGGGGGGTCAAAAGTGGGTCGAAACGGTTCGTGTAAATAGTGCATGGCATGCGCGCGGCTTGTTGCTGGAACTTGGCCTGCGCACGGCCGTGCGCTTAGATGTAGGTAAGCTTTTGTAGAACTGTCATCATCTCAACAAACAAGTGAATGACAACTAAAATTCGTGATGCCAAAAACAGATTTTTTATTTCGTTCAAAAATTCCCATGTTGTTTGACATAATAGACAGACTTATAGGCATAATCAATTTTACTTTTGATTTCCGGTACAGTCCTCTATGATATGGGTTAGGTTTCACAATTGGCCAAAATAAAAACATACCAGCAATGTATGACAAAAGTTTCATTTCCAATACCTGGAAAATTTTTGGATTTCGTTTTTTCGTTTTTTCAGCACGGGTACGGATAGAGCGCCATATTTTTTTGTACTAATAAAAAAAACTGGGATCAAAGTGTATACATACACTACATGTTTGCTGTTTGGAGTTTAAAATAGACTTTGTTTTTTTTACTCACTTGTCTCTAAAAAGGAGAATAATGTTCTTAACTTTATGTATGCCCGAGTATGTATGATGGTATGTTTATCTGATACTCCTTTACGCTCCAACGTTTGGATTCGGATGTTTGACACTCGTGTAGACCATTTTCTGGTACAGTACATAGGATACACTACACACATTTTATCCAGAGTATTATTACAGTCAATTGGTGCCCGGGTGTCGCCACTGTGCGGAACGCCCGGAGGACACGGTGGAGCACACAGTAGAGGTGTGCCCCGTTTGGGCAGAGCATCGCCGTGCCCTCGTGAGGGCGAACGGCAGCGGCTATCTCTCGCGTCCGGCCTTGGTACAGGCCATGGTCCGGAGCCAGGAGGAGTGGCAGGCGGTCGCTTCCTTCTGCAGAGCAGTAATGCTAGCAAAAGAGGAGGCCGACCGCATCAGGCAACGGCGGCGCTCACAGCGCCCTAGCCGCCGCCGGGATTCCGATCCCGATTTCCGACCACCGCAGGCGCGGGCTTGCGGACGGTTAGCAATGGGTAGCTCGCTGTCCCGACCGTCCGGTAACTGTCTGGACCGAGCTCAAGTCGTCGACGGCGCGCATGTTCCCGCGCGTCTCAAGGAGCTGTCAGCAACAGTAGGGGCCCAGCTGGGTCGAAGCATACTGGGGCCAGAGTTATTTCGAAAGATAGCTCAAGCCCCGGTACGAAAGGCAACGAAGGAACTGGAGTTGGTTTTTAGTCAGTAAGAGTCTGACATTATCTCCCGCTCCGCCCAAGAGCGGGGGATGTCATTAGACGATTCTCCCACCGCTAAAAAAAAAACAGTCAATTGGTAGTTTTACCTGGACGTCCAACAGGATGGGGCCAGCGGCAAAAATACGAGGTGGCAAAGTTGAAATTCGGAAAGAGCACATCAAAATACTATAAAATTACCAATTTTCAAAACTCCCAGAAAACTTTCCAGATAACCACTGGTTTTCGAACCAAAAGACTGTACTGTGTAGAAGAACTTTCATGCGGGCAGAGCCACTGGCGCAAACTAGTAAGAAATATAAAATTTGCCAATCGTATTCTACTTAGTTCTTTTAGTGATGATTGAACAATCAAACCAGATTACTTGTAAGACCCTGTCCGTCGCGGTCGGTTGAAGTTATTTCTGTTGTTTGTCTCGCGTTCGAAGATGATTAACAATTTTATTTTCATCCCCCCGTCTTGGAAAGAGTATTTTTGCTCTTCGATATTTGAGCGCAAAAGCCTTTTTTATCCGCTAGAGGATAAAGTAAATTGAATTTAAAACATGGTGTGCACGAAGTTTGTGAATTCAAAACATCAACTTTTACTTCTACTTGGTGCTAATTTTATCATACAATTTTTTTTTAATTTGTTAAAAACTCAGAATCTCCTTTGTGTACTTTTTTTAAAATTTCCTTTGTGCGCGCCCTTTTCTTTTCCCGTCACATTGTGAAAACCTCAAAGATTTTATATATCCTCAAATCTTTGGAAAACCTTAAGTTGAAAACAAGTGCAAAACCTAAACTGAGTGAATCTAGCGGCGAAGAAGTTTATTTGACGCCGACAGAATTGACTGAAACTGTTAATAATGCACAAATGAGCTTTCTCCCTCAACAATCACGCCAGAAGTATTTGAAACAGTATATGTTTAACACGTTGCGACTAGCTAAAGGAGCCAAAACTTTCTCAGAAAACGTTTTGCTGGCATATTTTATTGAATTATGCGAGACCAAGAAATAAAGCACTCTATGGAGTATCTATTCAATCTTAAAAGCAACAATAAAATACAATGAAAAAAGTTATACATATCGACTCCTATTCTAAATTAGTGGCATTTTTTAAAAAAGCATCATCTGGTCATCATCCAAAAATAATCGAAGGTTTTCACAGCACCTGAAATTGAAAAGTTTCTTAACGAAGCAAGTTTGTAGTTGCTCGCGCGTCTAAGTTTTTACTTCCTATGAAATGTTCACTGCAAAGTCGGGTGTTGGATACCATCACGATCTATCAACATTAAAGCAATAATTAATAAATATCGTATAGAATATAGCGCAAATAAAATTGATTTTGTTGATATTGTAATTTAAGATTATGTGCAATACACCCCTACTTTTTAATTAGTACACAAAAAATGGGGCTGTATCTGTACCCGTTACTGATCATATTTTTGTATTCAAAAGTAGAAAAACCGAAATCCTAAAATTGCCCACGAAAAGGTAAATTCATCATAGATTCAATCATACATAACAATTGCTAGTAGAAAATACTGCGGGCAGTGTTTTTCCATTTTAATCGTCATTTATTCATTCATAATCAATAGCCTGCACAATATTTCCATAAATTGAGAGACATTTCGGGATAAACACAAACGCTAATAACTTTGCTGTTTATGAATATTATTTATTGAGACTTTACTTAAATAATAACAAGGGCTTTTTTAATAAGCCCTTTAAGTATATGTACTAATTAAAAATTAGTGGTGTATAACTTGTTTTTTTTCTTTTTACAGCAGTAACTTTCCATTTAAGTCTTGGAAAAACGTACATTGACTGTTTCTGTTGTTACTTTTGCAGTTTAAACACAACAACAATAATGATCCATTTTAAAAACAACACTGCGGTGTGCGCTGCGATCGTTTACTTAACACCACCATACAGTTTGCACGTTCCCAATAGTTACTGGAGTTACGTGTATTTTTAGGTTTTTGTAAGCAAATGGCAAAAACGTGGTTTCAGACTTAAAATTAGGTTTTGTCCGCCTGTCTATTTGTCCGAAAGTTTCACAGCAACTTTAGTACCTACATTAATTTGGAAGGGAATTATTCCGTACGCCGCTGAACAGAAAACAAATCATGAAAATTAATATGAGTGCAGTTCCTTTGTTGTTCCAGAAATATGAAATATGATTTTGTTCTTTGTTTAATTTACTTGATGTTTGTAACCGTTGTGCGGAGTCTGTCACTTTTTTTTTTCTATTCTGTTATAAAATTAATATTTTCTCTGTATGTTTAAATAGGGTTGCGGGTATAGGCTGATGAAAGTGTTGTGGGCGATGAAAGAGTGACCGACTTAAACCCACTCGTGTTCCTTCAATAGGCAACTTTTTTTTTTTTCGGTCGGTAAAATCATCCAATTACAACCCCCGCTCTTGGACGGAGCGGGAGATAGTATCAGACTCTTACTGACTAAAAAACCCATCTCGTTCCTTCAAGCCTTTATTACCGGGGCTCAAGCGCCCTTTTGGATAACCCTGGCCCCAGTAGGCTTCGACCTGGCTGGGCCCTTACTGTTGCTGACAACTCCTTGAGGCGCGCGGGAACAGCGCGCGCCGTCGACGACTTGGGTTTGGTCCGGACAGTTACCGGATGACCGGACAGCGAGCTACCCATTGCTCACTGTCCGCAAGCTCGCGCCTACGGTGGCTGGAAATCGGGATCTGAATCCCGGCGGCGGCGAGAGCGCCGTTGCCTGATGCGGTCGGCCTCCTCCTTAGCGAGCATTACTGCTTCGCAGAAGTCGGCGACCGCCTGCCACTCCTTCTCGCTCCGGACCATGGTCTCAACCAAGGCCCGGCGCGAGAGGTCTCCACCGCGGATCGCCCCGACGAGAGCACGGTTCAATAGGCAATTGAAGGAACAGGGGTGTTTTCATTAGCAATAGTCTGACATTCCCTCACGCTCCGTCCAGAGCGAGATAAATTAATTGTAGATTTGTCATCTCAAAAAAAAAAGGAATTATCCAGGCTATGGCATCATTTACTATGCGTAGTCCGATTTTCACTTGGCCGCTATTTTCCGAATATTTCTGGTTGGACAAATCGAATACTGTCTAAAATTTTGACCTAGTGGTGGATTTAGCGTTGCCAGTCGTCCGGATTAAGCTGGACATGGCTCTTTGGTTGCGTGACCGGCCAAATTAGACGGAGGCCGGCCTGTCCGGACTTTGTTACGGTTTTTTTTGACCATATTTTTGGATTTGTCGTGTCATTGTGTTCTACCACTTCTACCTTATCTTGCATCGTTAGCGCAAGCGGAGTGGACTAGCACTTATATCAGTTAATTTTATTCTTCACTGTAGTCACCCTCTTAACTCTATTTTTTTTTTTTTTATAAAACTTTGCTCCTCACTCAGGAAATGCTCCTGTGTTGATGCATTCGTAACCATATAAACTCACATACATAAGACATTCAGAGCTGGAAAAACTATCTATAGGCCGTACAAATATTTCTTTCACGCGGTAATCGAACCCGCGAGACGTAGTGCTGCCGCCAATAGCTTTATCACAGCGACAACCGTGGCAACTGAAGATTCACACAACTGCTTTTAGCCCGAATTACCAACACACTCGTCACATAATCCTTAAACTGATTTTATTGTGTCTCTCCTATTATTTATTTATGTGTTAACGTCACGATCATATGATGCCGAATGTGTATAATACCTACCGTGAAATGGGAGCCTGCGGGCTGTAATTATTCTAAACCTGTTGGTTTCTAAAATTCAACGTCAAACACCCGCTCTTACTATGTTTGTTCATTACCAATTTTTTTTTTAACCTACGCTGCCCTACGGCAAAGGCCTCAAATTATATTATTATATTTTTAACGTGAACCAGATTCCGCTGGCGAGCGGTAAGCGCGGACGGTGAGATGTCAGGGTCTGGTGAGGGCTACCTGCGAGCTGGCGGCGTGTACGTGCTGTGCCTGCGGGAGCGGCTGGGCCGGCTGGACGCCGCCGTGCTGCACGCGCCCAACCCCCCCAACGAGCTGCACCTGGCCTGGATCGTGCCGCAGTACTTGCTGGTCTCTGTAGCTGAGATTATGTTCGCTGTGTCGGGACTGGAGTTCTCTTTTACACAGGTTTGCTTGTAACTACACCACTAGTTTTTAATTAGTATAAAAAAATGGTGCCCTTTCCGTACCCATTACTGATCATATTTGTGTAGTCGAAAGTAAAAAAAATCGGCCAAGTGTTAGTCGGACTTACACATAAAGGGTTCCGTAGCAGCAAGTAATATAAAAGTTTTTGTAGTTCGTTTATTTATTAAAACTTTATGCAACATAAAGTACACATTCGAACTTAATGCCTTAGGCATTTTCTACCAGTCTACCTAGGGTGGTAAAGAGAAAACATGACAGGAGCATAAAAAAACAAATAGAAGATTATTATTAAAAAAAGTGCTCAAGTTATGTACATAAACAAAGTTAAAAGCTAAAAAAAAAATTGAGTTTCAGTTCAAAGTATGTTGTTCCAAAATTTTTTTTTTTTTTTCTATTTTTGTGTGAACATCATAATGCGGTTCACAGAATACATCTACTTACAAAGTTTCAACAGGTTCTTATAGTTTCGGAAAAAAATGGCTGTGACATATGGACGGAGAGACAGACAGACAGACATGACGAATCCATAAGGGTTCCGTTTGGCTACGGAACCCTAAAAATTTAATGCCAAAATTTTCCAGGAAAATTTTTCATAATTGGTAAATGTATAATTGAATAAGTATTACACCGAGTTTCCGAGACGCTGATCAAAATCAAATTTAACTAATCAGCTGTCAAATCTCTTGTCAAGTATCAGTTGAGTTGCTGAAAGGATGATCAGCTACTTTGATTTGATCATCTGATTAGTTGACCGCGCTGTCAGATCTTAGTACAAAATCACATGTGAAATGCTATTTTGGGTTTCTGGAACGCTGATTATTTTGATCATAGATTAAACTATAGACCAGGGTAGAAGCCTTTAAAAATAATAAAAAGTGAAAAAAAATAATAGTAGGATGAAACCCATTAGAAAAGGAGGAGAATATTATAAAAATGAAAGGAAAAATAATTTACGGGCGATCTGAGGTCGGGAAGGGGATGGGGGTGAGTTTTTAAGGGTAAAAAACGGTTTTTCTCGATTTCCGGCAAAACTAAAAGTCCTATGGAAAAAAGTCAAATGGCAAAGTTGTAGGTAATAAAAAGATCTAAAACTTTTGTATTCACACTTTTTTCACATAACCTCAAAATTTATGTTAAAAATTCAAAAAACCAAGTTTTTGGTTTTTTATTTTTATCTTTTTAAAAAATATTTTTTTTTTCACGAAATTTGGTGAAAACTTACCTTTTTATGTTCCAAATACGCTGTAATTTATTTGATTAGAAATATTTATTTTTTCACCTTATTTTGAATTAATATCGAAAAAGCACCCTAATTTTCAATCAAAAAATCACCCGTCAAAATATCAGCTTTTTTCAAAAAGTTGGTATATTTTCTGTTCGTTGAAATCTCTACTTTCCGATGGTGAAAAAAAATATAAATGTTACCATAGTAAATCTTCTCAGAAAATGCAAAAAATCGAAAAAAACTCGAATTCGAAAAATTTTTTTCAATTATTATATACAATTTTGAGCTATTTATTAAAATTTACACTTTAATTACTCGAAAAACGTAAGATTACATGTTACATTGATAAAAAAAAAAAATTGCAAGTCAAAATATACTACTATAATTAACAAACAAATAAGTTAATAAAATTAATATTCAATAAGACATCTACAATATTTGGAGAAAGTAGTCGAATCTTCTTTAAATTATATGCGTAGATGCCTATTTATAACTATTTTTAGATAACTTATATACCTGAGTGACCTACGAAAAATTTTAGCCCATCAAAAGGTATTTCATAGAAAAGTGGGGAAGGGGCTACGCGGGTCTGGGTCTTACTACGTACATACCTACTATTTCTTAGCAGCTGTAACAACCGTTAGCCTAGCCAGTACCTATTCAAAAAAAAAAAAAAATACATAAAAAATATGTTAAAAATCTATAATAAATATATATATATTTTTTTTATATTCTTAGCTATGTTTTTTATGTCTTTTAAGATATATTTTGAATGTATCTAAAATATATTTGAAATGTATAAAATATATATGCAAATCGGCCAAAAGTTAGTTATAAAAATATATTTACGATAAATATTTTATATATATATATTATAGATTTTTAATATATTTTTTGTGTTTTGAATATTTTTTTTTCATGGGAGTAACTAAATTTGTTTATGCAAAATAAAGGAGATTATTATTTTTTAATCTTGTTAGTTTTTTTTAAGTAATCTTATCACAATTATATTAAAGAAACTCAGCATGCACGTGTATTTTTATAAACGATGTTGTATACTGTACTGTATTTCGAATAGGTACTGGCTAGGCTAACGGTTGTTACAGCTGCTAAGAAATAGTAGGTATGTACGTAGTAAGACCCAGACCCGCCTAGCCCCTTCCCCACTTCTCTATGAAATACCTTTTGATGGGCTAAAATTTTTCGTAGGTCACTCAGGTATATAAGTTATCTAAAAATAGTTATAAATAGGCATCTACGCATATAATTTAAAGAAGATTCGACTACTTTCTCCAAATATTGTAGATGTCTTTTTGAATATTAATTTTATTAACTTATTTGTTTGTTAATTATAGTAGTATATTTTGATTTGCAACTTTTTTTTTTATCACTGTAACATGTAATCTTACGTTTTTCGAGTAATTAAAGTGTAAATTTTAATAAATAGCTCAAAATTGTATATAATAATTGAAAAAAATTTTTCGAATTCGAGTTTTTTTCGATTTTTTGCATTATCTGAGAAGATTTACTATGGTAACATTTATATTTTTTTTCACCATCGGAAAGTAGAGATTTCAACGAACAGAAAATATACCAACTTTTTGAAAAAAGCTGATATTTTGACGGGTGACTTTTCGATTGAAAATTAGGGTGCTTTTTCGATATTAATTCATAATAAGGTGAAAAAATAAATATTTCTAATCAAATAAATTACAGCGTATTTGGGACATAAAAAGGTAAGTTTTCACCAAATTTCGTGAAAAAATTTTTATTTTTTAAAAAGATAAAAATAAAAAACCAAAAACTTGGTTTTTTGAATTTTTAACATAAATTTTGAGGTTATGTGAAAAAAGTGTGAATCCAAAAGTTTTAGATCTTTTTATTACCTACAACTTTGCCATTTGACTTTTTTCCATAGGACTTTTAGTTTTGCCGGAAATCGAGAAAAACCGTTTTTTACCCTTAAAAACTCACCCCCATCCCCTTCCCGACCTCAGATCGCCCGTAAATTATTTTTCCTTTCATTTTTATAATATTCTCCTCCTTTTCTAATGGGTTTCATCCTACTATTATTTTTTTTGGTTTTAAAAATTATCGACCCTGGTCTATACTGTCAAAAGCTTTGTCAAGAAATCAGTACATTAGGCGTGGGAAAAGTGTCATCTTTGCGATTGGAACATTTGCATCTGAATCACTAAAATGTTCCGAAACAGTGATATGTATCATTTGGAACTTCGATTCAAAAGATACAGACGGAACATTTGAAACATCGACTCACAAGATACAAACGGAACATTTAGAATATCGGCTCAATAGATTCAAACGGCACGTTTGAAACATCGGCTCACATATAACAAATGGAACATTTGGAACATCGACTCAATAGATGCAAACGGCACATTTGAAACATCGGCTCACAAGAAACAAACGGAACATTTAGAACATCGGAACATTTGAAACATCGACGCACAAGATACAATTAATGTTATTGTAGTTAGTCGGACTTACACATAAAGGGTTCCGTAGCAGCAAGTAATATAAAAGTTTTTGTAGTTCGTTTATTTATTAAAACTTCATGCAACATAAAGTACACATTCGGACTTAATGCCTTAGGCATTTTCTACCAGTCTACCTAGGGTGGTAAAGAGAAAACATGACAGGAGCATAAAAAAACAAATAGAAGATTATTATTAAAAAAAGTGCTCAAGTTATACATAAACAAAGTTAAAAGCAAAAAAAATAAATTGAGTTTCAGTTCAAAGTATGTTGTTCCAAAATTTATTGTTTTTTTTTTCTATTTTTGTGTGAACATCATAATGCGGTTCACAGAATACATCTACTTACCAAGTTTCAACAGGTTCTTATAGTTTCGGAAAAAAATGGCTGTGACATATGGACGGACAGACAGACAGACAGACATGACAAATCCATAAGGGTTCCGTTTGGCTACGGAACCCTAAAAATTTAATGCCAAAATTTTCCAGGAAAATTTTTCATAATTGGTAAATGTATAATTGAATAAGAATTACACCGAGTTTTCGAGACGCTGATCAAAATCAAATTTAACTAATCAGCTGTCAAATCTCTTGTCAAGTATCAGTTGAGTTGCTGAAAGGATGATCAGCTACTTTGATTTGATCATCTGATTAGTTGACCACGCTGTCAGATCTTAGTACAAAATCACATGTGAAATGCTATTTTGGGTTTCTGGAACGCTGATTATTTTGATCATAGATTAAACTACTGTCAAAAGCTTTGTCAAGAAATCAGTACATTAGGCGTGGGAAAAGTGTGTCATCTTTGCGATTGGAACATTTGCATCTGAATCACTAAAATGTTCCTAAACAGTGATATGTATCATTTGGAACTTCGATTCAAAAGATACAGACGGAACATTTGAAACATCGACTCACAAGATACAAACGGAACATTTTGAACATCGGAACATTTGAAACATCGACGCACAAGATACAAATGTTATTGTAGTTAAATACAAATGTTACGCAACATAGCAGAACACAATTCACTCTTAGATTACGATATACCTAAGCCCAATGGCCTAATAATATGTACCGTAAAATTAATAAAAGTGATCGTGAAGTGAATTATTGTTTTAATTCTACGCCAAGAAAACTCTACCAGAAAACCTTACTGATGACGGCTGTGCCGCTAATCTATTGCTGTCGCCGTTAGATATATACAATCTTTGCTTAGACATCAACTCGACGTCAAACGTTAGATGTCAATGTCAAGTATACGTTTATTATAGAAAAGACCTGACGGCTAAGTGGTGCCAACTGGTGGTGTGAATTTTCCTGAACACCCTCATTGAGTGAGATTTTGGGATATAAACAAACTCTAATAACTTTGCTGTTATAGTTTTTTAAGCTATTGCATAGCTTTTATCGCGGGCCTTGAGCGTGGAGACCGAATCCAGAAATTCCGTAACGAAAATAACCTAACACCTCCCACTCATTTGTTTTTTGAGTGTGGTGACCGATAAGAAAACAAATGAGTGAACAATCAATCAAAATTCAATTCAATGTGTGAAAGTTTAACTTCAATTAATATCAAAGAAAAAAAAAACAAAGGAAAAAAATACTGCATAAATAAAATAAATAAATAATTATAATTGCATAAGTTGATAAAAATGCTATGCAATAGCTTTACCGCGGCAGTCCCCGAGTGCCACACGTCTTTTTCTTTGTCCTATGATGAGTTCCCTGACAGTTCTTATCTGACAATTATAGTGATGTAACCTAACGAAAATAAATCGATTTTTTACAATAACGAATCAGTTGGCAAAGAAAATGGAATCGGATTACCGATTTTAGATTTATAGATGATAAATGTGAAAGTTTGTATGTGTGTGTGGATGTTTGTTACTCTTTCACGCAGGAACTAGTCTAGGGATTTTGATGAAATTTTACAGTAAACCAAAAAACCTGACAAAAACTAAAAACCTGAAATAACGCGGGCGAAACCGCGGGGGTCGGCTAGTGGTAAATAAAATGCAGTCTGTTTAAAATAATAATTTATTTATTATTCACTGTCAGAACTTGGTCCTTGATTTGAACTCATATCCATATCGGAATCGGAATCTTCTCCAGCCACGATGATTAATTGTTGGTCCCTAATACGGTCGATCCGGATATATTTATTCTAGTCTGTTATAGTTTTTTGAGTTTTTTCTATTACTTTTTTCCAATTTTCTGCTGTTACATGCGATTACAAGATGGCCACTCCGATTTTGTCGATTAGTGTGTCGTCGAGTAGTGTCAATCTCTATTGGCAGAAGTTCCGTTTAACGCATTACACATTTTAAGTTCTATCTTTTTTCATTTTATTCACTTAATTTATTAACAGTTAATTATAACCACAATAATTTACTTAGTAATTTACGAAAGACAATATTTTTTTTATCATTTAATTTTAATTTATTTTTGCCAGTTTATTTTTTAGTAATCTAAAGTAGGTGGCGTGCCACGGAAAAAAATTTACTGTCAGGGAACTCATCATAGGGCAAAAAAGGTATAGTGAATATTATTTATTGAGACTTTAGTTATATAATAACAGGGCCTTTTCTAATAAGCCCTTTAAATATTTGTACTAATTAAATCTTGTGGTGTTTAATATCGACTCTTTTCATGAAGAACATCACAAGCGACAAATAAACATATACATGGTTCTCTGTTTCAGGCACCAAAAAGTATGAAAACCATTACTATAGCTGCTTGGTACGTGTCCGTTGCTTTTGGAAACTTGATCGTCATTCTCGTCGCCCAGACTAAAATATTCGAATCCAGGGTATGTGTTATGACCTTTTTTTTTCGGTTGAAAAATCATCTAATGACATTCCCCGCTCTTGGGTGGAGCGGGAGGTAGTGTCAGACTCTTACTGACTAAAAACACACCGTTTTTTCGTGCTTTCACACCGGGGCTGAGCTATCTTTCGAAACTAACCCTGGCTCCAGAAGGCTTCGACCCAGCTGGGCCCTTGCTGTTGTTGACAACTTCTTGAGGCGCCCAGGATCAGTGCGCGCCGTTGACGACTTGGGCTCGGTCCGGACAGTTACCGGACGGTCGTGCTCGCCGTCTGCAAGCCCTCGCCTACGGTGGCCGGAAATCGGGATCGGTGTCCCGGCGGCGGCGAGAGCGCCGTTGCCTGATGCGGTTGGCTTCCTCCTTTGCTAGCATTATTGCTTCGCAGAAGGTGGTGGTTTGACCATTGATATAATCAAAACAGCAGAAGATAGGTGACTCGCCTCTAGCACGTGGACCGCTGAAATTAAGATTGTTTGTCATAGTTTTACTCAGACGCAATTGGCGAGTGACTGGAATGACATAAACGAGGGTGGGTGTTACGCAAAAATATTATATTTTGTTTTAATTGGGATAAGGGTTATCAAAATGCCGTCTTGTGCTTTTATGCGTTATACAAATTCTTCAAATAAAAAACAAATCACATTTCACTCGTAAGTAGGTACTTACATGAAAACTTAAAATTTAGCTTATTGTTTTGGTCGCTATTTTGCGGAGTGAGATAGATAGATCTGTTTTTCGTAAAAATTCGGCGGCTGACGTGATTTCACTCGCACGTCAGCGCTGGTTCTTATCTCTGACCTTGTCTATCAGTGAATGTATGTTCGCGACTGTTATGACACTGATCACAGATGTGTGTGAGTTTCGACACAAGTTTCGAATCCAGTTTTTCTGATTGCAACTGACTGCAATTGACCGCTGTTTTGATTACATAAATGGTTATGACGGAAGTTTTTGGGTAAACTCTTCTGCAACCCTTCACCTTCCTTTGAAATGCTGAAACTTTTTAAATGCAAAAGTTGAGCGGATAGAGTACATTCCTGTTTCGTTAGCCATTAGTTACGAATGCTATCACAATAAACTTAATCAACATTTCCAACCGATTTCAGAGCAGACTATGAAGGCTCAGCATGAAGCAACTTTTGCGGATTTTTGTTAAATTGCGAAAACATTTAAACTTTTCCCTTAACAAGCCGCAGCTAATCGCTTCCTTTCGCAAAAAGATTATCAATTTTAGTACTATTTCCTTCCCGTAATAGGGAAGAAATAAAAATACACACTTTTTCAACGCCGGCCCCGTTAAAATTGTATTTGACATCGAGGAAATCACGTTGGATTGGGTCAAATTGCGGCCCGTAATGCCGCCGAGTAATTCCAACAAGAATTTATTCGTAGGAAGGTACTAATAAAATCAATGAAAAAAGTGAGTTTGCGAACGACTTGTTTATTTACACTTCTACACTAATATTGTAAATAGGTAATGTTTGTTGTTTTCTTTTGTAGGAGGTAATCTATGAAATTACTGGTCCGATTGCTGAAATTATTTCACCGATAGAAAGCTGCTTTATTTCTGAGTAACATAGGCTATATTTTAAAAACTAGTTCTTTCTAATCCTAATAGATGTCACAAGAATCACAGTTTTTTCAGGTTTCTTTTGAGGTGGGAAATCATTCAATGACTTCTGTTGCTTTAGGATGTAGCAAAAGGGCTCGTCAAACTTATGCTGAGTAAAACCCACTTGTGCCTGCGCCTTCAGTTGTCCTTTGTGTTCCAGAACTACGGTATATATTTTAAAAATTCCCGTGGCCTTAGTTGCTGAGTTGCTGACATCTATTTGAGGCGCGCGTACAACACTACGCGCCTATGCACTGTCCACGACTCGGGCTTGGTCCTTACCGGACGGTTGGACGGCGAGCTACTCATTGTTCGTCGTCCACAAGCCCGCGCCTGTGGTAATCGATCGATCTACATTATAGCAAAAAATGCATTCGAAGGCATTTAGGAAACATTTAAGCATGAATTTCTACACGGAAATCTTAATAGTCCGGCCAATTTAGACATCCGAGATTCCAATGACTCGCACCCAGCTGAAAATTGGTAGGGTTGTTCAAAACACCATCATAAATGAAATCTAAAAAGTCCTCATCGATCCGACATCGACACTTGTAAAAATAAAACTCGGGGTCAAAGGTTACAAAAACGAGTTTTTCGCGATTTTCAGCAAAACAGTAAGTTTTATCATAAAATTCATCATCATCATCTTCATTTAGGCCGAAAGACGTCCACTGTTGGATATAGGCCTCCTCCAAGCGTCGCCACAATGATCGGTCCTGTGCGTCTCGCATCTATCGTAATCCTTACCAGGTTATCGGCCGACCTTGTAGGAGGCCTGCTAACGCTACGTCTTCCGGTACGTGGTCGACATTTTAGAACCTTTCGGCCCCAACGGCCATCTGTTCTGCGAGCAATGTGCCCTGTCCATTGCCACTTAAGTTTGGCGATTCTTTGTCGGTAACCTTGGATCTGCTGCGGATATCCTAATTCATGATTCGATCACGCAAGGAAACTCCAAGCATAGCCCTTTCCATTGCCCTTTGGGTGATTTTAAGTCTTCTGATGAGGCCCATTGTTTCATTATTAGTGCCACTAGTCTAGTGTATGAACTAATATAAACCGTGGACAATGAATACTGTTTCGCCGTAATACAGTTTATACTAGTACGGGGAACAGGGTGAATCAGTTCTGTGTAAGCTAACAATTAGACTTAGCTAGTGAAACTGTTTGTGATTTTAAATGATTTTGTTGACTATGTAAGTACGTAAATAACTGTCTTTTTTTTATTTGTCATAACTGTCAACATGCACTGGTCATAGAATTTCGTCTTGAGATACTGTGGTATATTAGACGAGAAGATACCGCGCCCAGCCGAGTTGCATTTGACGATTGACCTCTTTCTCGAAGTTATACCTACCCAACTGGACCGTCTGTTCAGTAAAGTCTCCGATTTTGATAGGAGTGTGTGCTACATGGCTGTCTACCATGACTATGGTTTTGTCCATGTTCATTTTAAGTCCCAATTATAAAATTAGTTCCGACAAAAATTGTAGATTAGATAATTATCTACAAAAATGTGTCAAATGGTCAATACCTTTTTACTAAGAGCCACCGTTTTTGAGATAAGTATAATGATGATGAGATGATTCAAAGAGTTGAAAGAGGTAATCGTCATAATATGCACACGTTTTCATGCCACCTTTGAAGTAAGTGTACTTAGCGCGTTTTCGGGGTTCCGTACCAAGAACACTTTTTAGATTTCATTCATGATGGTGTTTTGAACAATCCTACCAATTTTCAGCTGGGTGCGTGTACAATTTTGTATATTTATCTATAAAACTGTAGTAAAATAGTATTAGTTTTGGTCACTAGATGGCGGTGCGAAATATTGTAACTTTACCTCTATTTCTTGGTATAATTTGACTGAACTGAACCTTTCGAATACCATAATTAGAGACACAAGAGAAAGACAATGAGAGAGCAAACGCCCGGTTTGCTTGGGGTTTATTGAATTAAATAGTAATTTTTCAATAAAAGAGGTCTAATCAACAAATTAATTGCTACAATTCAACACTTTATGCCAGATTTACATATATAAGAGATTTAACATAATGTGTGATTAATATATCTGGGATATGGCAACACATTAGCTAACAATTAGAGCGACAAATCAGGCTGTTGGTACATTTATGTCATAACGATGAATCACGGGTGTCACTGATCCTACTGATAACACGTCAAGCTTCGATTTACTCAGTCATTTACTCAGTCGCTTAACGGTAATAGGAATAAACGTTAATCACAAGACGAGAAACATGAACTAACTTCGGAGATGCCGCCATTTTCTTCTTATTATTATTTTTTTGTTTTAATTGAAATAAACTAGTGCTTGACTGCGATCCCACCTGATGGTCAATAGTGATGCAATCGTTGATTGTGAGGCGCACTAGTTTACTAAGAGCCTAATCACTGTAGCCTTGAAGACACCTAAATTATGTATTATAATCGGACGGGAAGACCGCAGCAGGCAAATTGTTCCATTAAATGACATGTCATAAATGTACTAACAGCCTGATTTGTCGCTCTAATGGTTCAATGTAGGCATAAAATGACTGAATTTGTGAATAGTCCACTCACATTTCGCCACTTACGAGTATAATATACTACTACGATGCAACGCTACGATACTACTGCTACGATGCTACTGTGATGCTGTGATGTGATGCTGTGCGATGCTGTACTACTGTAGTGTACTTACGAGTGTATTATAGGGAGTCCTATTACCGTGTACAAATAGGTACAGAATCCGGGCTACTTAAGATAAAATACTGATTGAAAAATACAATAGGACAGAACCACTTAGCGAAGCCAGGGCTACGTTCTGCACACAAACGATGAAAGAGAGAGTTTTCGACTCGAGTATTCTTTCTGTGAGTTTTCTTACCTCTACCCTAAGCTCTACAGGGAAAAAGAGGTTCGGAGTGCTTTGACAATAAAAAAAATATTGTTTCTCTATACTAAGTATTATACAGGGTTATTTGTAAAACGCTGGCAACCTCACAGGACTATGTTTCTAACATCATAAACAACAATATTTTGTTCTATGACTTAAAATTTTAGTTGATCAGTTTTTCACACAAAAATAAAAATATTTAACTTGAACGTTCTAAATATTACGAAGTCTATGCGAAGCAAACCATAGTACAATAGCGGAAAGGAGCGAGGCTCGGGCGGCGGGGGTGCTTGACGCGCTTGCGTCGCTTCATACAGACGTACAGCTGCCACCACGGATATTAAACACTCGGCGAAAGAGTGGGGATCGCTTTGCGCATTCCATACATTGGCGAGCCAATCGTCGTCGTCGGGAGGTACGTGCTGCAAGCGAAATGAACGAATCATGAGTGGCGTCTATGACGCGATGCGTGGTGAGCCAATCAGTGACGCTCCCCGCCCCCGCGTCTCACGTCGCACCACCTAAAGAGACCCGATTTTTGACTTCTGCGCAACTTGAAGCCAGCGTTCAATATCCGTGGTGGCAGCTGTAGGTAGGTATAGCAAAATACAGAGTTGAAATGTGTTAGATAGAACGACAAAATCTTGAAGGTTAGTTTTTGGTAAAAGTATCATGTTTTGTAAAAAGTCATAGAACAAACGTTGTTGTTAATGATTTTAGTAATACAGTCCTGCAAAGCTGTTAGTGTTTTACAAATAACCCTGTATATTATGTTTATTCGTATCACATATTCATTTAAGACGTAAAAATATTATAATATTTTCATATTGTAAATACCGTTTGATGTGGCGGGATAATTCTCGTCTATCTGCAGACGACGATTTGTGCAGTGCCAGCCATCTAATGCATAGGTCGCGTTCACTTAGGACGCGTTTTCGTACGAATTTTACTCTTGCGTACACGTACGAACCTTTCAAGTACAACCGGAGTGCACGTTCTGAGTGCGAGTTAGTCATAGGCGAAAATTACACGGCAGGTTTTGCTGCACGTTTTGCCACTGTCAAAACCTTGATTGATGAAACACCTACCGTCTAATGCGTTGCATGACGGTTTTTAGTACTAATTGACAAAAACCATCATTCACCATCATTCATGATTGATGAAATTGATTGAACGCTTGCATGACCGTGTAATGGTCGCCATACGTACGTGCAGTTCCGACGTCCGAAAACATTTCGAACTTGTTGGGATTTTATTTTATGTTCGTGCGTAAAAATGGATATCGATAAAAGTTATGAACTTAATTTATGGACATAAATGTTGGTGGAATCAGGACGATTCTAGTTAAAAAAAAAGTATATTAACTAGATTTCCTTACTTCCAAGTTACAAATGAATCGATCTTTTGTGGATTTCGCTAAAGTTACTGTATTTAGTCAGATTAAGTCGTATAGTGTTTAGAATAAGTAGGTACTTATATTAATAAGTTTATTTTTTCATACGTAGCTACGTATGGTTATCATGAAAAACAGTATGTCGTCATTATTTATGTCTTCTTTATTATGATGAAATTCACCAAATTCATATCTTCATAAATATTTTTCGCACCTATTCGGTTCTGCGACAGCGAAATCGCCCAGATTATTCATCGCGCTCTAACCAAAGATAATTGCAAGAACGCGATTTCACCGGAACACTACCTGTTTGAGAGAGCGAAACGTATTCAGTGTGCACACTCAATTCGTACCAGAACATACGTTTACGTACGATATAAAAGTGTCAAAAGTGAGGCTACGAATATAGAATGAATCGAAGCGAGAAACTTCCCCATCAAGGCTTACTTTACCTTATTTTTTACACCACCTGCTCGATAATGCCCTTTTATTATAATAATATCATACAACCATCACTTTAAGCAAGTCATTCTGTCTATAGAGAGATAATTTGGTACGGGCGATCCCTAGGAAATAATGAGATTTGAATTTGGAACGTCAAAAATCGTCAACATTAACAGCCGGTTTTTTCATCTAAAGTAACAGCCAAAGTAACGTCATAAAGTAAAAGTAACGGTCAAATTCGTTTCTTCACAATTTTAACTGTTGGTTTAACTGTTACTTTTGCCTTTAACTTTTACTACTCATTAGGGGGCTGTTAAAGCTAAAGTCACTGTCATTTTGACAAAGTTGTAGGTTATTTAGGTTTCACTAATATGTTATCACGAACTTCGTCCAGTGAAAGTTCAAGTTCATCAGACGATGGGCACGCCACAATCATGGCGGTAAGTCCCCTCTTTGAGGCGTGGCTGGAAAGACCTCACGGCGTCCTTACCTTCCGAATGACGCAGGTACTCACCGGACATGGTTCGTTCGGGAGTTTCCTGCACTCGATTCATGCGGAAGTGACGCCCGGGTGTCGCCACTGTGCGGAACGCCCGGAGGACACGGTGGAGCACACAGTCGAGGTGTGCCCTGCTTGGGCGGAGCATCGCCGTGCCCTCGAGGGGGCGATCGGCGGCGGAGACCTCTCGCGCCGGGCCTTGGTTGAGGCCATGGTCCGGAGCGAGGAGGAGTGGCAAGCGGTCGCCGACTTCTGCGAAGCAGTAATGCTCGCAAAGGAGGAGGCCGAACGCATCAGGCAACGGCGTTATCGCCGCCGCCGTCGCCGGGATTCTGATCCCGATTTCCGGCCAACGTAGACGCGGGCTTGCGGACAGTGAGCAATGGGTAGCTCACTGTCCGGCCGTCCGGTAACTGTCCGGACTAAGCCCAAGTCGTCGACGGCGCGCACTGTTCCCGCGCGCCTCAAGGAGTTGTCAGCAACAGCAGTGACCCAGCCGGGTCGAAGCCTACTGGGGCCAGGGTTATCCGAAAGGGCGCTCGAGCCCCGGTATGAAGGCTAGAAGGAACGGGGTGGGTCTTTTAGTCAGTAAGAGTCTGACACTATCTCCCGCTCCGCCCAAGGGCGGGGGATGTCAATGCATGATTTTTTCCCACCATAAAAAAAAGTTCATCAGACGAGGAACTTATCGTTAGTTATTTAACGCGTAGACGTAAAAAGTTTAATGTTCGCAAAGGTCATTTCGTATGGGACGACGCTGATTTTCTGTTCCGATACAGAATTTCAAAGGAAACAGTTACATACCTCAGCCTGT
Source organism: Mythimna ferrago (assembly GCA_910589285.2). Lineage (NCBI taxonomy): Eukaryota > Metazoa > Arthropoda > Insecta > Lepidoptera > Noctuidae > Mythimna > Mythimna ferrago. Next base: position 17,362,317 of record OU342673.1, on the reverse strand, counting down.
TGTTACAAGATAAACTGACGCCAACCACTAAGTTTATTTTCAGTTTGTATTTAATACGACTACGATGTACAGTACGGCCGTTCTATCTTGGTGAGTGTGAAGTTAGGCTCTGCGAACTTTAGCGCTTGTGTACCTATACCTATACCTACTCGTATAAAAATAACGGTTTCAAAAAAATAAATGCCAATAACAGTTGTTAATATCAATAACAACAACTAATAGCATTTATTTTATTACTTATGTTATTATTTATCAATTCAATTCTAAAAACATTCGTTCGTTGGCGTTCGTATAGACAGAATCAAATGACATTCGACTTTTTGACACTACTTGACAGTGGAAATTGCGATGTTGTCATGCGTAAAAAAAGCTCCCCACGTTTTTTTAGGGTAATTAAGCCGTTTGTGTTATGGTAACTCTATTGACTTTTAGTTTAGCTGTTACTTGGATGAAGAAACACATTTGCTATAATATCAGTAATAGTCAAGTAAAAGTTAATACTTTTACTGATAGTTTTAGTTGTTGATGAAGAAACTGGCTATAAGTGAATAAAAATGTACGTGCATCAAACAAGTTTATTCAAAATTCAAAGTGGCCACTAAAAAAAAAAACAATGACGTGGCCGCAGTTACTGACGATTTTCTAAAAAAAAAGTAATGAAAGAGCGGGAGTGATAATAGTTATTTGTTATATAAGAGTGCAAAGTTGTTTTTTAACCGCGTGCTCAATTTTGACGACCGACCAATCGAAAGAAATAAAATTAAATCACGACCGCAGCGAGTGGTTCAAAAATTAGAACCCTGAGCGTAAACGAGAGAATTAAAAGAGCACGAGGTGAAAAATCTTTGCAGTCAACTGCAACACGTAACTTTTCATCCTACCTTAGCGAGGAAATGACTAAATGCAAAAAAAGAAGGAGGTTCTGAGTCTGAGTTATTAACAAATTAAAAAAAAAGTTGTATGACAAATTTAGTACCATGGAGGTAGAAGTAAATATTTAGGTTTAATGATGTTATGAATTCATAAACTTAGTGCACGCGATGTTCTAAATTCAAATTTACTTTATCTCTCTAGAGAATAAATAGTGGAGTGCCGTAAGGCGTTAAATTAGTAAAACTTCGGAATCCGGGGACAGTCAATGAATTTTAATATAAACCATTGGACTGTATTGTTAAAAGACCAAATAAAAAAATTGACCGCTTTTTTTTACCTGATATAAACTAGTGCTTGACTTCGATCCCAACAATTGATAACAACAATTTACTGATAAATAAGAGGAACAAGAGAAAAAAAAAGGTTTAACACTCAAGTTTGCAACCCTGAACACCCTGTGCTACCCCAGTAGTGCTCGAAAAACTGCAAAATTTTGGCACTTTTTTCGGTTTTTTCGTAAAACTACCTGATCAAAGCTTTTTTTAAGTATATTTGCTTACAACATAATAAAGCTAATTAAATATACTACAATTTGAGCTTAACCCCAGTACTCTACTTTCATTAGTTGCAGAGATACAGTTTGTCAAAGTAGACTTTTTTTTTGAAAAGTTTAAGTTTTGTGTTTGCGTCATATTCAAAGACACGTACTGGCTAAACTAATAGTCCTAGAGAAAAGTATGAGGCAACAATTTGTATCAAATTTAATTAGCTTTTTGTATTTATATGTATCTATATCGCACTACGATTCGAATAATAAAAATAAAAATATCAATACCAATCGTAGTGCGATAAGAGTTTCTTTTCGAGTATTAAAAACAAGAAAAAAAGAATATCGCGTAATTTTTTTTTAACATTTTTACATAAGTAAGTATATTTTTGAAATGTGTTAAAAACACATTTCAAAAGTTTGTTTAAAGATTCATTGACTGGCCCTGGATTCCGTGGTATAAATCTTGCGGCACTGCACTAAAAAACGGCTTTTGCTCTAAGATAAGTATATCGAAGAACAAAAATACTCTTTCCGAGATGGGGGGATGAAAAGAAAATTGAAACTTTAGAATCTTGGAGTTTTGTTTGTTTCAAATCTCAAAACATGATGAGTGACTTTACCTGGCTGGAGCTGCCTCTCAAGCACATTTTTTTACAGGAATTTAATTGTTTAACCTTTCAATCGTGGAAATTACAGACACAATAGAAAGACAATAGGTGCGCGAACGTTGGCGTTCGCTTAGGGTTTAATGAATTAAAAAGGTGGATTTTCTGTGATGTTGAACAAATACGAACACAAAATAATAACCTGTATTGAGCATTGAGCGTTTGCTTCAGAGAGAGAGCGGACTAACATTGCAAATTAAACGCCATAAGAGGCTGCTTTTCCACTCGCCTATCGTCAACATCGAGCCTGGTTGAGCTGGTTGGTTGTTGGTGGAGCTTGTTACTTCATCAAACGCAATCCAAGGTGATGTTTGACGAAAAGGTAACGCGAAAAAGAGAAATAACACCTGAAAACTCTGTTAACATTCGTAATTCCATGATTTTCTCGACTATTTTAAAAAACTTGTTCCAGGAAATACGTGGTTTTTTTACCCTAAAAAGTTTTTTAAAAATGTTTTCGTAATTTGAAATCTTTAAAAAATTGGCAAGGCTTCTATGTTTTACTTTTTTGACTTGTAGAAAAAATTATGAACTGTTCATGCAAAATAGCAGATTTTCAGAGGTCTTTGCTGGATTAGTTTTATACAAATTTATAAATTGATTTCAATAGAAGCCTAGATAATATCCAGAAGATATTGTGTTTTCAAAATAGCTAATGAAAAATGTGTAATAACGTCATAATCGCGTAAGAGCGATTGTGTGAAAAACAGTGAAAATGAATGTTGAGTTGCACCCCTTAAGCTGGAACTAGTTCGGCAATAACAAATAGACCCGACAAAAGTGCGATGCATCACTTTGTGAATACCTGGCTCTTGGTTAGCTTCATGTACAACATCAGATGCAGATTTTCAGAAAATCTTTTAGGTGATCAGCTTTTCCCTATTTTATAACTTGTGTAAAAATAACTGTTTAATCGCAAAAATAGCAGATATATGGATCGCTCCAGTGGTTAGTGGCTTTGACTGCTATGCCGGAGGTTGTGGGTTCGATTCCTACCCAAAACAAATGTTTGTGTGATACACACGTTTGTTCTGTGTCTGGGTGTAATTTATCTATAATATCTATGTATTTAGAAATATATATATATATATAAGTTTGTTTATTAGTTGTCTAGTACTCGTACCATAAGTTTTGCTTTGTTTGGGACTAGATGGCATTGTGGGAAAGTTGTGGAACATTTTTAAATATTACAAAAATTAGGTACTTGCCGAATGGCTTATATATCAGAATGAATTTACTATTTGAAGATTTTTTGTTAAGAACTAAATGCCATCGTGTAGGTTTGATATTATTTTTACCATTTATACAGCTACAGAAATTTGTTTATTTTTTACTTGGTTTTCCTACAAAGTGGGCCGACGACTTGGTGAGAGTCGCGGAAATCCGATGGATGCGTGACGCACGGGACCAGTCATTAGAGAGGCCGATGTTCAACACTTCTCCGTCTTTTGGCTGAAATGATGATGATGATGAGAAGTTTTTTTGTTGATTTACGCGTAAAATATTGTTAACTAACAATGTTAGAACTCATACAAACGAGTGGTAGGTATATTGCCAACGCCAGAGGTAACTGCAGCCGTTGACACTTGACACACACGACGGCTGCCGCTGATCTTCATTTGTTGGAATGTCGAGCGTTAGCTGTCGCCCACGCGTCGTGAAGTTATCTCTGCCCTTCTGCGGAGCGGCCGCTCGTGTGTTTGAGCTCTAAGAGTGAGCGCAGCGAGCTCGAAAATTTAATTATCATTTTGAAAATCATAAGAAAGAAAAATAGTTTTTTTTTATTATTGAGGTTTTGCCTGCGGCTTTGCCCACGTACCTACATAAATGCCTGTCACTCAGGAATAAAACGGCTTTCTACCGGTGAAAAAATTTTAACAATCTGACTCTACAAACAAAAAAACAATCTTTACCTCTTTATTATATTTATTAGTGTAGATGTAGAACTAAAAGTTACGGTGCATCAGGCTCATGGGAATACAGCAAAGCTTCTCTTGGATGCCCCTCACCTACTCTTTAGCTCTCGTGGGTGATGACGGTCTCGCAGTCGACGCCACTGTGCACAATCTACAGCAAATGTTTGCATAATTCTATTACATTATTTTTTTTATTAATGATAGGCTTGCGTTTGACCACAATCTCACCTGATGGTTAGCGATGATGTGGTCGACGATGAAGCACGCTTGCCTAGAAGAAACCTATTCACTCTCTATTGCTTGCCCTAATCCCACCGGTATCAGGAACGAGGTCCAAGCTACTGGAGGTCAGGGCTCTAGAGAAAGGAACCTCCTAACTAGAGGTCGTCTTATTCGCAACTAATAAGACGCTCTCAACTTAATGCGTGGCCATACAGTTCGTCTCCACCTAGTTATACCTAGTTTGCGAACAGTGCATAGTGGAGCTTCAGTCAACGTGTACTGATTTACGAGAAAATATGATATCATTTTGTAGCGCAGTTCGCAACGAGATGGGAATCGAATTTGAATGTGATCGTGTAAAATGTTGCAGGCGACGGAATTCTTCGTGTACGCCGCTATGCTTGCCATCGCCATGCTCGTTTTCTTGTGGATGGCGCAGGACTACCAGTCAAGGAATATCGACGCTGACGGATCTTCGTCTGAAAGTCGGCCCTTGTTACACCATAGATCCAAAGTAAGCCTATGTCAAGTTTTTCTGAACGTTGTGCATTTTATATTTTATACGAAGACCCTCTTGAATCTTATTTTATGCTTCATTAAGTGTGTCAAATTACCCATACAAAATTGCGTGGATATAATTTTTCAATAAAACATCCATCTCTGCGTATGTACATAAATGGCAAAATAGATAGTATAATATTCTGCAATATAATAGTATAATATTCTGCAATTTGGAACAAATTCTTTTATTTTCTTTTACTTACATATGTTGTGATTTAAATATTTTAACTTATTTTAAATTTTACCACGAATTAGAGGTTCTGAAAAAAATTATAGTCGGAATCCCAGAGTTGATTTCAAATGTTTTTTTTTTAATTAAGCATAATTCCAAAAACGTTATATTAGGTATGTATCATTGAATACTTTGAAATACGAATCAATCACACTACGAATCTTATTAAAATTTAAAATTAAACAAGTTTTCAATGAAAATAATATTTTCTTCATAGGAAGCTTTTATAGCGTGGTATATACCTAATTATAATAATAACAAGAAAACAACCTGCACAACCGCGAAGTATACAGTCTCGGGGAATATTTCCTAATTGCCGAATTGTTTGCCTCATGTCTGAAGTACTCTTGTGAAATCGGAGGTGCCTTACTACAGGTATGTGTCCGACCCAGTTCTCGATAATGGCGATATCACATTATACTGGGGTCGGTCCATCGTCACTGACAGGACTATTGTAACCAATAAGTCTGATATAGTGGTGAGGGACCGAAGGGAGAGGCGTGCAATGATTTGCCCGATGATATATTTCCGTTTCGCATGAAAAGAACCTCATGAAAGCCGAGAAAGTCTTGGCTCGCGAGGTTGTCGACATGTGATCATTGTACCGATAGTCGTGTCAGCCATCGGTTTAATAGTCAGGAGCCTCGACCAACACCTTAGGAAGCTCTCTTTAGGTGACTGGATCAAGGACCTAATTCAGAGGGCGGTACTTCTGGACACGGCCCCTATAGTTAGGAGGTTCCTTTCTCTAGAGCACTGACCTTCAGTAGCTTGGACCTCGTTCCCGATACCGGTGGGATACTATTTCTTATGTTTTGAAATGATTTTTTATTGTTTTTTTTTGTATATTTAAAAATGAATAAGTTAATATGACATATAAAGATAATAATAATAATTTATTACATCAAAAAAACCTACATACTAAGTACACAATTTGTCTGTGCTCATAATTATAATATTGTTACATTACATAAAAATTGTGCCTAAATTAACATGTGCTGCCGAACTAGGCTTGGAGCCTGTATTCGACACGAAGTGCCTCAGGCCCTGAAATTGGGTCTTATAGTATTAGCTCATTAGCAAATGGTATGAATGTTTCCATTAAATTAAGTTTATAAATTACAAAAGTAAAGAAAAAAGTACAAAATTAAAGCTAAAAAATCGTTGTAAAAATAGGTGTAACTACTGTACTCTAAGTATATAAGGTGAAAATGGTGAGTGTATGTGTGTGAGAGGGTGGGTAAGATTTAAATTAAATAAATTCAAGCATTGGATTCCTATGCGTCCTTTTCGAGTTTTCGAGGTACATTTTCACACAACCGCTCTTACGTGATTATGATGGTATTACACATCTTTCAGTAGATATTTTGGCTATCTCTGAAAATCTGCTATTTTACGTGAACTTTATTACCTACTCATTTATTAAAAATATAAAAAGTACATCAATAGCAGCCTTGCACATTTAATCGAGATTCAGAATGACGACAACTTTATTGAAAAACTTTTAAGATTTAAAAAAAAAACAGGTATTTTTTGGAACAAGTTTTGTGAAAATATATACCAACAGAGTTTTCAGTGGGCACGCCATAATTACGGCGGTAAGCTCCCTCTTCGAGGAGTGACTGGAAAGATAACTCTGCGTATTTACCTCCTACTATCCTCACCGGACATGATCAGTTCAGGAGACTCCTGCACCGGATTCGTGCGGAAGAAACGTCTGGATGCCACCACTGTGTGGACCGCCTGGAGGACATGGTGGAGCATGCGGTCGAGATGTGCCTTGCCTAGGCAGAGCACCACCGTGTCCTCTAGGGGACGGTCGGCGGCAACGATCTCTCGCACCGGGCCTTGGTACAGGCCATGGTCTGAAGCGAGGAGGAGTGGCAGGCGGTCGCCTCCTTCTGCGAAGCTGTAATGCTAGCAAAGGAGGCGGCAGCACGCGCAAGGCAATGGCCCTCGCGCCCCAGCCCCCGGGATTCCGATCCTGATTTCCGACCAGCTTGCGGACAGCGAGCAATGGGTAGCTCGCCGTCCGACCGTCCGATAACCGTCCGAAGCGAGCTCAAGTCGTCGATAGCGCGTGGTGTTCCACACGCACCTTAAGGAGTTGTCAGCAACCGTATGGGCCCGGCAGGATCGAAGCCTACTGGGGCCATGGGTGATGCGAAAGAGACCCCCGGGGCCCTGGAGCAATGGCAAAGAAGGAACAGGAGTGGGTTTTTAGTCAGTAAAAGTCTGACATGCGCTCTATCCAAGGGCGGGAGGATATCATTTAAATGATTTTCTCACCTAAAAAAACAGTTTTCAGGAGTTGTATCTCTTTTTAACCGACTTCGAAAAGGAGGAGGTTCTATGTTCAGCTGAATGTATTTTTTTTTATGTATGTTCGCAAATATCTCAGTCAATAGTGGCCTGGTTTTGAAACATTTTTTTGATTGAAAGGTTATGCTTCCAAGTTGGTCCCGTGGAAATATTGTAATGATCTGATCATGAACGTCGAAGATATGGAACAGAACTCCTCTTAGGATTACAGCAGAACTGTTGTAATAAGTAAAATTGCTTTGCTTATATGTGTAGTCGATGACTGACTGAAAGAAAAGAGGGAGGGGATGTATCGAACTGATCTGATGATGGAGCCGGAAGGTACATTAATGTAATCTAACCGTGTTTGGGAATATTAGAATCGATATGAGATGCACTCTGGCTACAAGGTCTTTAAGTTTGGCTAAGGGGTACTTCTTAGTGGTGGTACTATAACTAAAAAATGTAAAATAAATACCTTTTTACATAAAAAAATATAACCGACTTCAATGTTAAAAAAACACTGAAAAGTACAAAATAACTTGAATTTCGGAAGCCGGTGTTAAATAATGAAGAGTGTAAAAAAAATGTATTACAGAAAAACCGACATCCGAAATTAAAGTTTTTTTGTACTTTACGTACCTCAAAAGGAACTTAAAACCTCAAAATGGAACCCTTATAGGAACACTTTGTTGTCCGTCCGTCTGTCTGTCTGTCTGTCAAGACCCATACTCAGGTCTGCGGCAAATTTCTAAGTTAACGAAGATACGGCCGTTTATGTCGCAAAAAACGTATATTTTGATACTCTCAAAGATCGAAATTCATAGGGTACTTCCCGTTGACCCAGAATACTAAATTTGGCATAAAACAAGGTCTTATAGCACAGGTACAGGAATAAATCTGAAAACAATAAATTTGTTGTTACCAACGTCATAAAAAAAAAATTGCAATTCGGAAAAATCTTCGAGAATCCATTCAGGAATTGTAGTTTGCACGGAACCCTCAGTGCGCGAGTCCGACTCGCACCAGCCCAATGTTTTTGATATTGAAATTTTACGTTAACGGTTATATTTTTTGCATTGCCTCTTCATCAAACATCGTGTTGGATTGCGTCAGATGAAGCAACAAGTTTTTAACCATGCTCGATGTTGACGATAGGCGAGTGGAAAAGGAGCCTCATAAGTACAGTGCGATTCACTTGCCTTCACCGTAATGTTGGTAATATAGAAAAACAGTGTTGCTATATTTTGAGCAATGAAATTACTTAAAGTTAGTGAGATAACTGATATTTCGTTACTTTTAACAACTGTCTTATATTTTTTTTTTTTTTGAAAACTGTAAAAACTATTTTTTTATAAAATGTAGGTCGCTGGGCTCCGTTTCGATTGTTTTGCAATTCTTTCAAATACCGAAAACGCCAAACCACAATATCTTACCTCTCCATTAACCCCTCCCTTTTACACCTGCTTTTTTTTAAATAAAATCTTATTCTCCTCATAATTCTCCATAAAATGGTGCGTCTACCGTTAAAATCGATTTCGTTTCACATTTACTATTTTCTTTTTCTCTTCTTTTTTCTGTAGACAGACAGGGGAGGCAACATTACGGCTAAGGAACTTCTTAAGTAAAACGCACTCTAATAGTTGTTTCCACCAAACGTCACTAATATGGTCAACAAATTTTCGGTCTGATCGTATGTTAATATCTAAAGTCATTCAGATATTATTTTTCTTAGTGTCAATTTATTTAACGAATAAATTGGAAGATTTTTTTTAATTTTATTGTTATAGGAATGGGAGAAATCTCTGAATAAAAGTGGTTCTTGAGTTTGATATCCTCTTGCAAACTGGTAAACCTATCCGCCTTGTTAACAGACTCTGATCATATTCCAAGTTAGCATGCTGTCTAACAATAATCCTTGCGACAAATAGTTAGTTGGAGTATTGACAGGACCTCACAGTATTCATGAAGTAGTGCGGTAGGGTAACGTTAAAGTTTTAATATAATTCTTTGTGATACCTTAAGTTCTGTATTACAGTCTTTGACGCATCACCCCATAACAAAATATACAGTATGTTTTCAGTGACTGATAGAGTGCAAAATAAATTGTTTTAGGACTATAGGAGTAACCACGTGCCTCAGTGTTTTAAAAATGTAGATAAGCTTACGAATTCTCTTACTGAGCACATGAATTTGAGCTTTGAAGCTAAAGTTATCATCAATAATTACACCCAAATATTTCATTGTATTTGCACATTCCAACGAATGAATATTTACCGTGCTCCATCGTCTCCATCAGCTGAGATAGTGAGAGAGCCTATCAATAATAAAAAAAAAATCAAACAAATCATCAGAGGAGCAGTTGTGTGCAATTAGATCTAGGTATAGATAGATTTGTGACGAGTCACGGTTTGAGAGAGCCAGATATTTCGTTTTATCAACATTCAGAGTAACCACATTTTCATAAAGCTAAATTAAAACCCTATTGTGCTAGCTGGTAAGTTCTATTCTATGTTTTAGCAATCTATATAATTTAATACTCACCTAGACCATTCCAAAAACCTCACACACTAGAGGATCATCTATAGGAACTCTCCTATGGTCAGATCAGCCCCTTATCATAATATTTTTTCATTTTCATCTGATTTGCAAATTAATGCAAAATTTGAGCTCAATCGGTAACCGGGAAATGAATCAAATTTGATTTGCAAGATTTGATTACAGACAAACAAACATCGGGACAGGTGAAAATAATAAAAGCTTTTAAAAATAAAACACCTACCAATAATCCTCTTAAGTTAACAGTATGCCGTTACTTTCTAGAATTTGATCCTTGTAATAATTACCAAATAAAGCACGAATTTAATTTTTTATACGTTTTTTATATGTTACTTTGACATTTATTCACAATTGTATTTTGACATTATTATTTGACATAATGACATTTTATACTTCAATACTTCAAGTGACACTATTATCAACTTCATTTAGTATGGTTTCTTTGTTATTTGCTACGGTGAAATTAATAAAACTAAATTGTAGTATTAATTATAAATATTTTTTGCAAGAAAATGTTTTATATTTTTTATAATAATAAAGCTTGTGATTTGCATGCCTCAACGTGTAATATGGTTGGACTGTGCTATATTTTTAATAAATGTATGTAATTACCGATATTAGCAAAAAAATGATTATGAATAATTAATTATTAGCAACATTATCAAGTGGTACAGTTTCAATTTTTGTCATAATCGAGCCCGGAAACCCTTTGAGTAATTTTTAAACCCCGTCGGAAAAGAGGGTGTTGTAAGTTTAGGGTATCTGTCCGTGGCATCGTAGCTCCTCTGCGAATGGATCGATTTTGATGCGGTTTTTTTTTAATTTGAAAACTGACGTTATCGAGATGGTTTTAGATATAGTTTATGAAGATTTGTTCAGAGGTTCAAGGTCATCAGCTAAATTGTTGGCTGTGGTAGGGATCTCAAACACTTAATGGATGTATACTTTACTAATACACACATATATGTGACCTAATTGTTTGAAATACTCATGTACCTACGTGCTGACGCTATCAAGCTGGTCTGATAATTAAAAGAGATGAGGTCAGAGGTAATAGACGTAACCTTGGAATGCCTATAAATAAACCCATCCAGTTCTGGCTTATTTAGATGTTCTGTTCGTTTCTCATGACGATGAGAACCTGATTACGAAAATCTGATGCTAGAACTGGGAATTGGCTGATGGAACCCTGCAATGCCTTCTAGTAGGACACATCGAGTTTGCTCATTAGATTCGTCTTAACCAGTTCTAAATATTTTTCATGATGACAAGGACCTGATGCTAGAACTGGAAGGTGGCTAATGGAACCCTGGAATGCTTACTAGTAAACACGTCAAGTTTGGGTTCATTAGACTCGTCTTAACCAGTTCTTTTACTTTTTGTTATAGATGTTATGCGTCGGGGTATTTTTTTAATTTTTAATTTTGCTACGAGCATTATTTGGTATTCCTCATATTTTCGGAGTTGTCCATCCATGCCTACTTCAAATATAAACTCTGTAGTTATGTTAATGAAAGTAAAATATAACTGTTATATTTGTGTAATATATATCGCTTGTTTCTGCTAAATAAATAATGGATGGAGTAATACACTGTCCTCGAATTACATTAAATTTTGCAAATATAAGACAAAGCCTTTTGTGAATTGGTCCAATTCGGAATTATTTTCACATTTCAGTTGATTATTGTTTTACCATAATTCAATCAACTGAAATGTGAAAACAATATGAAATTTATCTCGCATTAACATAACGGTACCTCGCACTCATCTATAAAGTATGTTTGGGGGACATGTGTTTGGTACAATGTTTTGTTTATTTTTACAAGCTTTTATATAGTTTCACCTGTCTCGATGTTTGTATATATAATAATAAATGTGTCTGTAATCAAATCTTGCAAATTAAATTTGACCAACTTCCCGGTTATCGATTGAGCTGAAATTTTGCATGCATGTGTAAATCAGATGACAATGCAAAATTATTATGACATAGAGCTGATCTGATGATGGAACCGCAAGGTTGCTATAGGAAATTGGTAGTTAAACGACACAAACCCATCGAGTTTGGGCTCGTATGATTCGTCTTGACGAGTACTATTAATTATATAGGTATTCCGAGCTATTAAAGCTTGCTACGAAAGAATGGTTTTCATTAAAAGCTTGTTATTAAATAATCGTGCTGTGTAACATTCAGTCTCCATCATAAAGTTTCTTTCTCTTCTAAATCGTTTTGTTCCTACTTACGCGATGAATTATTCTTGATGAATCACTCGATTTCTTTCAAAAGGTTGTACAGCCAGCAAAATTGATTGTTTACCAGTTTGACATTTATTCCCAATGTTGAAACTGTCTAACTTTCACATAAAAAAACAGATGATACCTGCCTAGGGAGTGTAGATAAACTTCATGAATATAGTAACCATTCAAATAAATGTACTTGTACGACTAAGAATTCATTATAAATAATTGCAAAAATTATTTATAATAAATATAAAATAAACATTGTAAAACGAAAAATACTTTAGTTGGCCAGTTGAAAATGAAACTTAGTGTAACCATTTATTATGATTTTGACTACGGATCCAAAAACTCGCCTTAGGTCGGGTCGTCAAAGTAGATGACCGCAACCGTGAGGTAACTATCATCCTCACACACGGTATATTATGTGTCGTTATTGCGACTATATGTCGTGGCCACGACAATCAGTTATTATAATGGGAATAGAGTCGTCTGACGAAACGCATGCGGAATGCGTCCTAGACTTTTTTAAGGTAGTCGGGTGAGCAGGGCAGTCAAGCTGGGGTCGAATAGGCAGTCGATCTTCGTTGTACCTGCCTAGACTGGAAGCCGTACACAACATTGTTATTATTATTATAGTTTGTTTAGTTCTTTATAGTTCTTCCCAAATACCTAAGAGAGATTAATAAACTTTACACACGGGCCGGGGCCAAGTATGTAAAGCTGGCTTTAAATAAAAAAGGTTGATGTCAGTGTTGTAGATGGCAGGAATTTTCTAGTGATATGACAGGTGTTACGGATGGTGGCTTTTTGGAGCATGTACAATGTTTGAGCTGGCATCTGTACAGTGTTGAGACTCTTTGCGAGGGATTTTGGTATTATGCCACTAGACGAAAGAACAATCAGGACAATATGAACTATTTGAGCTCTCCATTGGGTTTAAATATCTATGGCGAGATCTTGGTACTTGCTTAGCTTTTCGGATATTGTGGTTTGAAAATTGTGTGAGTTAGGTATTGCTATGTCTATCAGATATACTGTTTTACTCGTTGGTTTTATTATCTATACATATAAATAAAATCGGAGTGTCTGATAGTAATATTGAAATAACTGCTTTTTACTACATCCATATGAATATTTATACGGTACATACACCAAAATAACATTCTTTTACATTTTTGTCTGTCGGTCCGTTTGTCCGGGCTAATCTCTGAAATGTCTGGACCGATTTTGACGGGACTTTTTTTGGCAGGTAGCTGATGTAATAAGGAGTAACATAGGCTACTTTTATTTTAGAAAAAATAAATTCAAAATCCTGTAGTCCACGCGAACGAAGTCGCGAGCACAGCTAGTTTATTATATACCAACATTGTAGGGAAAAGGCCAGGCAGATAGACTGCTGAATATATTCCTCTAAAGCTATTTTATTTAGGGTTAAGGCATATTGAGTCAGAAAAGACGATTACCTTCGATATTTTTTTTTATTTTCTTGACAGAAATGTGAGCACATGATTGAGATAAGATTCAATATGCTATGTACAGTATTTGAAATTCACTTCGACTCTATCTCAGAGTGCTTTGATTTCATTTCTGTGTTTATTTTAGATTCTCTGACAGTTTATGTGTTCGCAGGTGATATCGGTCCACTCACTGTCAACATCAAGCACCCGTGCGTTTGGCGGCACGGGCAGCAGCGCAGCCTCGTGCCTAGGCGTGATGGAGCGCTCGCGCCCCGCCGCCTGGCCTCAGCGTGCCTACGTGCATCTCGCCACGCCTAGCACCGGAGATCCTAATCCTACTACACTGGCACAGGAATAATTTTATGGCATAACATAATTAGCCCATAATGTTCCCATTCCCACGGCTGATCCACAACTCGGTCCAGTGCGAATAGATGTCGCAAATTTTCGATTTTATTGTTTTATAGCGTGCCAGTTTCTACTACTACTAGTTTTACCTTTGTAGTATCTTAAATAATTATATACCTACTGACAAATTATTGATAGTGATTTTAACACCATCCTTTTGTCCAGGTACACCGAATTTGTAATTTGTGTAAAATGTAAATTTCATTGGAAACCATACTTTTTGTAAGGCCTTTTTAATTAATACATCATTTATAGTCAAATTAAAATTTACAATGCTTAAGTTGAAATTTCAGATGGTGGCGATTGAATGAAACTATCACGAATTATTTATGAAAGTTAGAGCAGGCGCCAAAGGGAGTTGAGTGTGCAAAATATGAGGACCGCTTTCTGTGAATAGTTTTGGATTCAGAAAAGCATGCAGATTATGATTCTGGATGTTGCCAGTAAGTAAATTGATCCATTTTTTTACACCCCTCTCCATGAAACAGCAAGTAAATTGACTAAACAACTGCTAATCCTTGTAGGATCAGTTTGTTGTCCGTCTGTCTGTCTGTCTGTCAAGACCCTGTATTTAAGACAGACGGACAACAAAGTGATCCTATAAGGGTTCCGTTTTTTCCTTTTGAGGTACAGAACCCTAAAAAAACGGTAAAATTAAAAATAAAACATGAATTGTTGATAAAAAAATATTGAATACTTAAAAGTTACTTTTCTGCCTGCCTGTCTGTCGGTCAAGACCTTTTATTTTGGGAACGAGAGGAGGTATTGCGGTGAAATTAAAAGTATATTCTCAAGTCTATGGTTCCTTAAAGCTGTGAAAACATCAAACTCCTAAGTTAACGAAAAAAAAGATACGGCCGTTTATATCGCAAAAAAGCGTGTATTTCGACATCCCCAAGGGAATCAAAATTTATAGGGTACTTCTCGTTGACCTAGAATTCTGAAATTTGGCATGAAGCAAGGTCTTATAGCACTAATATAGGTAAAATTCTGAAAACTGTTTTGTCATTACGTCACAAAAAAAACTGTTCTTTGCGATTCGGAAAAATCTTCGTAACTCAATTCGGGAATTGAACTGTTTTCATGTGTAAATTTGTACGGAACCCTCAGTGCGTGAGTCCGACTCACTTTTTTTTAGTTGACTTCCTATCGATATATTTAATCATATGAAACAATTAGATATTGTTTCTTAAACAATTAATAAAATGAGTGTTAGCACTTGATCAGTCAATTTACTTCCGTTTTTAATGAAGAGGGGTGAAAAAAAAGGACAAATATACCTACTGGCAACGTCCAGAATCAGAACCTGCATGTTTGTCTGAGTACAAATCCATTCACAGAAGGCGGACCTCATATTTTGCACACTCAACTCCCTTTGGCGCCTGCTCTAAGTTTAAGTATCAGTTCATTTGTTTGTAGACTAGATGAGACCGTACTGTCATAGCGCTGTCGTAAGCTTAGATTTTCTAATGAAAAATGTCTTGTTATTGTGATTTTTGATACTCATCTTATTTTCTTTATTTCGATTTTCTAGATTAACAAGATATATAGTTAGGTACGTTTATTAAAACATATTTCAGTAGAATTAGGCTGAAACCACAGAGCGCTACGTGTTGCTATAGGTACGTATATTATTATTATTGACACTTTAGTATATGTTCGTAAAAAACGAATAGTTGTGTGAAGATGCATTTTTTGCAAACTTCTAGACATTTTACCAACAGTTAGCGAACCTAATATGTAGTTAGGTATTATATACACCACTATTTTTTAATTAGTGTAAATATTAAAAGGGCTTATTAGAAAAGGACTTGTTATTATTTAATTAAAGTCTCAATAAATAATATTCCTAAACAGCAAAGTTATTAGCGTTTGTTCATATCCCAAAATATCACTTAATTTTTGGAAATATTGTACAGGGATTATATTACGAGTATATTATGAATGAATAAATGACGATCAAAATGGAAAAAAAAACACTGCGCGTAGTATTTTCTAGAAGTAATTAATAGAAGCAATATATATGTAAGACCTTCAACCAAACAAACTTTTTAGTTTTATTTTTTTAAACAGGTTGTTGGCTTGGATACTAAATCCTTTAAGCCATATTTTCGTATAAATAGTTAATTAGTTTACTATAACAGCCTGTCCAGATAAAGCGTTTTACGCGCGAAATCATTCGCGCGTCTCAAACGTCCAGATACCAGCTTTTACGCGCGTTTCTACGCTGGGAGGGATCCAGTCTATAACAAACATGGACTCTGAAACAGCGGTTGTGTTGTGGCTTGCATATCGACGATGGAAACATCGTAAATTCCAATTCTACGTCATCTCAATTCTCTATTGGAATAGTCTGATGATTCCATATCCCATATGGCTACGCATTTTTCAACTTCGTCAAGAAGAAGTTCCGTATCGAAGTTATCTCGCTCCATTTCAAATTAAATACGTCCACTCGCAACGGACTCGCGCGTAGTAGTAACCTCTACCATGAGTTTAAGCAATAGTATTCGCCGCTACTTGATATTGACTCCTATCTTTTTTGCACTTGCAGAACCAAAATCGGTAGTATGAGTCATTAAGTACAAAACGTATCGAGTAGGAACTCGCTAGCGACTAAAGTTTTTTGTAGTTTCCTATAGAAAATCGGTACCATGAGTAACAAATTTGACAGGCGCTATCGAAGCAAACCTACAGTAGTAAAGTGACTCACTAGCATATTGAAGGGTGAAAGTGATGTGAAGAGTGTCGAGTAAAACAATATTTCATTTAGATATGCGTAAATAAGTCCGGTAAAACTTATTTAACTTGGGATATGTTAGATACGGCTGATCATAAAGACGAACGAAGACTCAAAATACGAAAGGCACTTTTGTAAAAGTGAAAATAATGTCATAAAAGAATAATGGCTCAATAAAGAGGTTTTTCAACATTTGTGTGGTCTCTTAAGGGTTTATACAGATTTGAAATCTACACAAAAAGTAACACTAAAAGTATGTTAGAAATAAGGTTATAAAAACTTACTTTTATATGTACATGCATTTCATAATAGAAATACCACTTTTCACGGTTATTTTACGCACA
The DNA here is from genome assembly GCA_910589285.2 of Mythimna ferrago. Taxonomy (NCBI): domain Eukaryota; kingdom Metazoa; phylum Arthropoda; class Insecta; order Lepidoptera; family Noctuidae; genus Mythimna; species Mythimna ferrago. The sequence continues at coordinate 17,345,251 of OU342673.1, read as the reverse complement.
TTAAAATTATTAGCGTATTACTGGCAAAGCTCTCCATTTTTCCCATTCAAAAAGTCACAACGTCAAACCATCAAAATACCTATTTGTACAATTATTACATTTTCAAAAGGTCGGTTTATAGAGTAGAGAGAATCTGGGTTCGTGAATCGGTAGGTTTTTTTAGGTCTATCTGTCTTACTCTGTCTTTTATTGTAGGTAGAAAGAGAGCAAACATAAGTGTGACGTGAGCTACGATGCGGTTTTTGTGTGTCGAGTGGTCGCTAGCGAGTCCGTACGACTTATGGTACCAGTTTAATAAACTATTCGAAATACGTTTATTCGATATCGACTACGGTAAGATGGTGTAGTTTTTCAATAGTAAGAGCTGATCCAGAAAAGACGAATTCGCTGCGAAACGTTTCACGCGAAATCATTCGCGAGTTAGTGAGATATTCGGCACATTGGTGCCTAATATCTCACTAACTCGCGAATGATTATATCGCGCCCAATACATCGCGCCCATAAGCATCGCGCGACTCTTGATAATTCATGGTAAGGGTACTGGACGCAGCAATGGCGCCAGAGTATCTCGATACGGACGGCGCTCGCGCTTGAAACGCGCGTAGGCATCTGGACGGGATATGTAGCTCTAGTATCTAGAGTACGAGTGAATGTCAACGCGTGAGTGAACTCGCGCGTTGATACTCACTCGTACTCAAAACGCACGAAACAACACTCGAAACGCCTTATCTGGACAGGCTGTTAGAATATGAATGTACACATTCTAATAGTTTTCTAGTATTTGGCTGCCAATTGGCAGCAAATGTATGAAGTCAACCTTCTTGACAAGTTTTGCTGAAGTAAGTAATGTCAACACTACAATAAAATTTTCATCTTCACTTTACCGAGATTGTGACTATTTCAAAATGCTTAAAGGGCTTATTAAAAAAGGTCTTGTTATTAACGTTTGTTTATATCCCAAAATGTCAGTTAATTTATGGAAATATTGTACAGATTGTGAATAAATGAATAACGATCAAAATGGAAAAACCACTGACTCGCTAATTACCACATTGGACTGGCGGCCGTCAAAGAGCTTTTGTGCCCGTTTCATATTCACCATTTTGGCGCTGTCGGCCGTAGGGAGTGTTGGCGAGTGTCTACGGTACTAAAATTAATAATGTCATCCCACTTACAATATACGCATGAGCTCATTTTTCATAGGTTTTGTATAATTCGTAAAGCAAGAATAACACAGAATTCGAACGAAATTAATTTAAAATGCAATAATACTTCACAGTAATGTACACTTCTCTGTAGCCACTGCCATTTACATTATAAGTCAAAATTAGTTCTCTGGACTAAGTGGTAGTAAGTGGTGGTGGTAAGTGGCGCTTCAAATGGGCACAAAAAATTAGCTGTCAAACATTATGGAACAGCGTGTGTAGTGGTATATAGTAAAGGTCTGTGGGAAAAACACTGCGCGTAGGTAACTATACCTTTTTTGTCCTATGATGAATTCCCTGACAGTTCTTGTCTGACAATTATAGTGATGTGACCTAACGAAATTTAATCGATTTTTTACAATAACGAATCAGTTGGCAAAGAAAATGGAATCGGATTACCGATTTTAGATTTATAGATGATAAATGTGAAAGTTTGTATGTGTGTGTGGATGTTTGTTACTCTTTCACGCAAGAACTAGTCTACTAGTCTAAGATCCTAAGGCCGCCAGACGTCATGTATTTTCTGACGACCGAAATGTGGACAATTGAGTACTATAAGTATGTACTAAGAACGCATGCCTACCCGCTAGCTTGCTTAGACGGCCAATTATCAGGTATCAGGTAATCAAGGTACATAAAATTATTACTTACCACACGTAAATTCTCAAAGCTGATTTTTACGTATTTTGTAGGCAATATCTTTAAAATCAAGTTGCCAATACTCCCAGACACATTCCGTCGGCCTTATTGTTTAACAGACGCTTTAACTCTTCGAATGCCGTAAAAAGACAATGGCTTATGTCGAACTGTGTAACTTAAGACATTCAAAAGGTTAAAGCTCCCAAAAAAATAATGTAACTTCACGTATTTTCTCAAGGCTTATTTTTACGTCTGTTGTAGGCAATATCTTTAAAATCAAGTCACCAATACTCCCAGACACATTCCGTCGGCCGTATTGCTTAACAGACGTTATGTCATTTTTTTGGGGGCTTTAAAAGCTCCCAAAAAAAATGACATAACTTCACGTAAATTCTCATGCTTGATCATTCGTCGTTCGTCAGAAAATACGTGATGTCTGGCGGTCCTGGGATCTTACTCTATACGAATTTTAAAGAAATTTTACAGTAAACCAAAAAACCTGACAAAAACTTAAAACCTGAAATAACCCGGGCGGAACTGCGGGGGACGGCTAGTGGTAAATAAAATGCAGTCTGTATAAAATAATTATTTATTTATTATTCACTGTTAGAACTTGACTCTTGATTTGAACTCGTATCCATATCGGAATCGGAATATTGGCCCTAATTCGGTCGATCCGGATATATTTATTCCAGTCCTCTGTTATAGTTTTTTTGAGTTTTTTCTATTACTTTTTTCCAATTTTCTGCCGTTACATGCGATTACAAGATGGCCGCTCCGATTTTGTCGATTAGTGTGTCGTCGAGTAGTGTCAATCTCTATTGGCAGAAGTTCCGTTTAACGCATTACACATTTTTAAGTTCTATACTTTTTTATTTTATTTACTTAATTTATTAACAGTTAATTATAACCACAATAATTTACTTATTAATTTACGAAAGACAATATTTTTTTTATCATTTCATTTTTATTTTTTTTGCCAGTTTATTTTTTAGTAATCTAAAGTAGTATGCGTGCCACGGAAAAAAATGAACTGTCAGGGAACTCATCATAGGACAAAAAAGGCAGTTGTTATAAATTATTGATTCAATTAAGTATTATGAATTTACCAATTATGACAAATGTGGACAATTTTGTGATTTCTTTTTTTTTCTTCAAAAATATGATCAGTAACCGGTACGGATAGAGCCCATTTTTGTACTAATTAAAAAATAAGTGTGTATAATGTCCAGTTGCGCGGGCATACTATGAAATACACAACTGCATCAATTTTACATCACTATATCCAAGGCCTTCACTTAAAAAAAGAAAACTACTGTACAGCTTTATAATAATTTGTATTTTCTTTTTATAGATTATTAAACAAATCATATTTGCTAAAATCTTTGATTATATACTTGTCTAGATAGAGCAATGCAAACAAACGAATGCACTAAAACTGTCTCCAATTGCGAGATATGTGTGAGTACCGCTTGCGTACTTATTGTCTTCGAACTGTCAAGGTGTGCATGTTTAGGGATGCCCGCTCCAAATGATTAACTTTCCTTTTAACCGTTATTTATTATGAAGAAAGTTTAACAAAATAGGTTGAATGAAATAATATTTTGTAAAATTCATTAAACCTATTGTCTTTCTATTGTGTCTGTAATTTCCACGATTGAAAGGTTAAAGAAAGAAAAAAATACATTTATTTAACACAGACTTTAAGACACACAATTCTCTGCTTACATGTACTTATATGTATGTACATAAAACAAACAAATAAAAATAGGATATAGATGATAGGTTCGCGTTTGACCACCATCTTACCTGATGGTATGGATGACGAAATAGGCGTGTTCAAGATCGGAGACAATCAGTAATTTTAGTTCTTTAGCCGTCTTAAACCCTTTTTTGTAAAATTTAAATCATCATCAGAAAAATGTTCAGAACACACGACTGAAGTCCTGTGGGTTTTCCACTGGTCTTAATTTCGAGTCCGAAGTATAATGTCTCTCCAGCAATTTGCTAGTATGGGATCCGTAGGAAATCTGAAACCCAAAATATTAGAAAGAACTAACAAAAATACTATTTAGAGCATGACGTCATGGGTTTTATTTATTTTGTAGGTATAAGTTAACATTTATTGATTTCATAAATAATGTAATTTTTAAATTGATTTATTGATATAATAATGTTCTCCTGATCGAAAGATGACGTAATAATATTTGTATTATGTCTCCCATAGTTTCGCCAAATCTCCCTAATAAAAAACTGACAACACTGGCTAATCAGAATAACTTACAAAAAAACGAATTAAAAAATCGTGTTTCTTAAAATAATAGTGGGTAAATAACAAAACTTACCGATGAAAAGTGATCTTGGTATTATTATACGGTTTTCCCACATAATTGCGGTACAGTCTGATAGCAAAAACCAGCATAATTAATTACTTTTCGTGAGCACGTTATCCTTTGGTGTTTCAAATGACACTGACGTAAGGGAGAAGCGAGTCTACCAATTTTAGTAGACTATATTTGGGCCGTTCAATAGGTGTCAATGTGGCATCTAGACAAGTATATAATCAAAGGCTAAAATATTGAAATAACTTGTTGCTCTGGGTAGAAGTAATTCTGAGTACGGAGCAACTCAGTCGTTTAGTGTGACCCTACTAAATTTTAAGAACTTGTAAAATACCTATATTCGTGCAAATAAATATATCATTCATTCATTCCACTTATTAGACAGACTCTAGTTTATGATATTTTAATATGCAATTTTTCTATAAAATTTTCTAACCGTGTATACTGAAATGGAGAGAGCTTTGAAGTAAGCTGTCAATCCAAATGACGTTAGGCATTGACAGCTACCTTCATTAAGGGTCGCCGTGCAGGAGCCACATGCCACAGCCATAAACGCCATCTCGAGAAGCTAGAAGCGGACACAAAAGCAGCTGAAGCGCGCTACAGCCACTTGTGACAAATAACTGCAAGCTGCTTTTATAACCCAAACGCGCATCATAATGGACATAGATGAAAAAGGGTTTAAATACGCGAGTGGCGTGCGACGGCGTTTTGTTTCGTTGTTTAGTGGCCAGTGCGGGCCACAAGAATCGATCAGCGGCGATTTATAGTCCCCACCGCCAACCGTGTGCGGCAAATCTATATAAAACTATAGGAAATATACCCGTGGCAACGTTTCGTGGTTGTCGCCAGTGGTCCGTCTGTGGCGATCCTTACTTCAGTGAAGTGAATCCTTAAATGTAAATTTTTAAGGTTGACTAACGTTATGGTTTTAGGAGGCATTTAAAATGATTTTATGTAACTTTGTAAGCGTATTTATATTATATATCTACTCTTATAACGTGTAACAAGACACTTCGCAAAGGTAGCGAAAGTAATAGTTGCTTATAATAATTTTTCAATTTATTTAAAGAAAATGTCTTTACTTTAGTACATTTTAATCATATCATAGCATTATAATTATTAAACTTTTAATTTTATTTATGTTTAGTTAATATTTCTAGTAAGTATTGTCTAATAAACATTGTAAACTAATGGGCTTGTTTATTTCAAAATATTATACCTACCTCACTAATATCGGAACGTCTTAAAATCTTAACCTAATAGATTTTACATTTACTAAGGTTAATATAACAGGAAAACACGGTTTGTTATCATGAAATTGATATTACTGAACATATGTAAGTACATTATGCTAAAATTAACTAATTAAAGTAGGTATTTAGTACAGCCTGCGAACTAGAGAACAGATTTAATATAGGTTTATTATTATATTTTATTTATGTGAGATATAGTTGTGTTCTGCGTCAATAGGTTTCTGTACATATACCAAGGGCAGATTCAGCACGGGGGCCATGCTTACTAACTTAATTCATATTGTTAGACTAATGCCTAGAAATAAAATGACCAGCCCTCCTAGCCAAGTTACAACCGTTTCGCTTGCACCGAACGCTTCGAGTTGACCTTGCTGCCAATTCTTTTGTTCTGACCGTGTGAATGAGCGATAAGACGACGTCATTCCGGTACATTTAAAGCTTTCTACAAGCGTTAACTATTGCAGATTAGCGACTTGGCTAGGGGTACAGGAGATCTTAACGCGATCCAATTGACGACCTCTGAACTCTTAAAGGAATGGAGTTACATATAGAATAGAATAAACTTTATTGTACCCTAAAACAGTAACGAAACTTTTGAAATAATTTACATATTATTTGGGTACAATGGCGGTCTTATCGCTAACAGTGATATCTACCAGACAATCTTAGGATGGATTGTAAGAACTTAAAATAAAAAGTAAAAATCTAAAACCCGACTACGACAAAAAAAAAAAACGACGCTGAAAAAGAATGAAACAAGTTTTTCAGGATTTCCATTTTTGTTAATCCTGAAAAACTTGTTTCTTTGTATAATTTCTGCCTTTCAGCTGTCATTGGCATCTGAGAAAAAAGTATATTTCCTTCACCAGCAAAGCTTAGCAAATAAAATTCAGTTATAAAGCGTGACATTCACCACTCATCATTTCAGCCGATAGACGTCCACTGTTGGACATAGGCCTCCCCCAAGTGTCTCGCATGTCGCCACAATGAACGATCCTGTGTGTCCCGCATCCATTGGATTCCCGCAACCTTCACCAGGTCATCGGTACACCTTGTAGGAGGCCTTCCAACGCTGCGTTTTCCGGTACGCGGTCGCCACTCCAGAACCTTTCGGCCCATTCACCACTCAGATGCATATAAAAGTAGAAATTCATTCCAAGGGAACCTACTCCCGGATAAAATAGTAGTTTATGTGACTAGGGGATAAAGCAGTGTCTTTAAGTCGCGGGCGGCATGTTGAATTCCGAACGAAACGAAGGTTGCTGATATTAATCCCGAACGACAGTGAGGGATTAATAAAATTAACTCCCGAGCATCGCGAGGGAGTTAATAAAGAAACCTGAGTGAAGTGAGGAATTCAAGCCGCCCAAGACAAAGACAGCTTTATCCCCGTGTTGCATACTCTACTTTTTACACCATCTGTGAGATAATTAACAGACAATTTGGTCGACCAAATATACTAGAGAAATATAAGTATTAGAGTCTGTCTAGTAAGTTAAACGACTTGGGTAATTATCAGGATTTAATTAAATCTGATGTAGTCAACACGGGTTCAATAATCAAGGTTAATTAAGAGATAGAGATCATTGTTAACTAACAGAAGAACCTTATGAAAAGTATCGAATGTAAGTATTTTTTAAATGATTAAATATTATACAAAATTCCCAAGTCGGTTGACTTATTAGACAGACTTTATACGAGTATTTAAAACTTCATCAAACAAACAAAATTCACTACTCCAAGATTCTACATATAGTTTCAATTTTCTGTAACGCTCCCGTCAGTACGCACGTTTTATTCTATTTTCTTTTTTTTGTTAGTGGCCAGTTTGAATCATAGTGATTACATACTCTTTGGTTTGAATTTCAAGTCAATTTGTTCGATGCGCCTACATTTTAATTCACAATGTTGACGATTTTTAATGTTCCAAATTCAAATCTCATTATTCCCTAGGGATCGGCCATACTGCATTATCTCCCTAGGGATAGAATGACTTGCTTTAAGTGAAGTTTGTATGATGTATAAAACGACATTATCGAGCAGGTGGTGTAAAAAGTATCTTATGTGTTGCATACACTGAGTTTCAAGGTCACATAAAAACATCTTTTTTACCAGTAAATGTTAAGATATATAGTCTGTCTAAAAATTCAAATGACTTGGGAATTTTGTATAATAATTATTCATAAAATATTTATATTCGATACTTTTTATAAGGTTCTTTTTTAGTAAACAATGATCAAGATCTCATAATCAACCTTGATTATTGAACCAGCGTTGACTACATAAGATTTAATTTTACCCTAATAATTACCCAAGTTGTTTGACTTTTTAGACAGACTCTAGCAACGTGTGTAGATAAATGTCAGAATTTTACAAGATAATTTTTCGGGTTTTCAGTTCCATCCTAACTTAACCGACATTTTAAATGATTGATCTTGAGTTTCGTAGTTTGAACAGAGGTCACACGAGCGATCTTCTCTACAAAGATTTATTTAAAATACCAATATTATCAAAAACAATACAACAATATTATTAAAGGTTGTCTGTAAGAGATCGCCCTGTGCGATAAGGCCGCCCATTGTACACTTATTTTGAATAATGTTTGTCCTGTATTTTTTTTGTTCATGCGGTGTACAATAAAGAATATAATAAATAATAAATAATATTATGATGTTTAATTTTAATTATACGTGTTCGTTGACAGTCGGATATCAGCTGAAAATTAAGTGATATTAAATAATAAAGACGCTTGGAATGAAAACAGCTCGTTATTACTAAATATGATTGTTTGTAGATTTTTAACGATTATTCATATTTTTAAAAGTGAATTTGAAGAGTCACATTAGGCAACACTACGGTAAAGAACATTACTACGTGATTTTGAAACGAAGTCTGAAAAAAATTGCCATCTATTGTATTTATCGGTTACTTTGCTTTGTTTAAAAGATTTAACTTTCAGGAAACGAAAAAAACTAATCAGCCTCACCATACAAAATCAAAAACATGATTGAACAGTCTGTATGGAGTGGCCGATTTTTTTTTTAATTTCCTGAAAAATAATCTTGCGGACGGTTCTTCAGTTTTGTCTACTGAGCAAGCCCTTAAAGTGTGTGAAGGGCTGTCTCTTACACCCTGTTATATAAAAGGAGAAAGTCTGAATGACTGACATATCAACGCAAAGCCGAAACTACTGGGACTAGGAGTGCGAAATTGCACCAGGTTTCATTTTATGACTTAGGCAGGGACTTAAAAACACCTTCATAAAGGTTACAGAATTATAAGTGTTACATGTAGAATTGGTAACAGAATCAAATATGTAACACTTATTTATGTGTTTTCAATGTGTTAACCCAAAACACTTATAAAAGTGTAACTCTAACATATCTGTAACAGATATAAAAGTGTTAACAGTGTTAATAAGTGTAACAGGTAAACGCAGCGTTGCCAAAGTTACAATTTACATAAAACTATACTAAAACTGATTATTTCAGTTACACATATTAACACTTATTAACACATATAACAGGTTACAGTTTGATTCGGTAGCACTCCCTAACACATTATAAAAGGTTACAGTTTGATTCGGTAACATTACTGTATCTGTTTAAATTTAAAAGTGTTTTTCTGTTAAAACTGTTTTAAAAAACAGTGTTAAAACACATTATTACGGTTACAGTTAGAGTCCCTGGACTTAGGTAAGCACTAAGACAGGATTTTCCAAAATGGTCCAAACAGGTGTCCAAAGTTTGTACTTTCACGCGAGCAAAGCCGTTGGCAGAAGTTAGTATTTAAATTAATGAAGAACGAATTTAGGATATACAATTACCTATTTCAATAAATTTTGATAAATCTTGGTTGCGTCACTACCGTGTTTATGTACATGCATGTAGGTAGATACCAATACCGATGCGCTACTGATATAATGTGTCAATGCCCATATTATTTGCCTACACATAAGATAATTAATTTCTTAAGAAAACATTGCCTGAAGTGTATTTAAGTAAAAAGTACTTCTATGTTCTATTTGATTTCAGTACTTAAATAATTATGACTGAAACTTTTTATTAGAGTGTATCTGGATATTCATTTATTCACGTTTAAACGTTAAAGATATTCCTCATATCATATAAAGGATTTTACCATTTACGCCTACTTCTAAAATATACCTCGTATAGTGAGTGAGGTATGGCACAATCAATATTATTACAAGACTAGCTGTGTGACTCGCCGCTCTGATAACACCCGGGAGTCCGGCCCGGCTCGGTCCCGGTACCCCGCCTCGCATGACGCCGGCGTAAACATATTAGCGACCGCATCTCCTGCCTAATTGAGCACACAAATGACTTTTGGGGGGCTTATATTGATCTCATTCTTTACACACAGACACACGTCTCCGCCTCACCATTATCCCGGGTAAAACGGCTTTGCTCCCACATCGCTTAAATATTTCAAATCCAATATAGTTACCCGACCTTAACAATGGATCATTTTATTTACAGATAGCCGGACGTTGTACTACATATTGCTATGTTTTATATTTACGACCATTAAATGTTTTAACCCCGAACTAACGTATGAAGCACGCAACTATACCAAAGAGATGATCCAATCACTCTTCCAGCCAAATGCGTTTTGGAAGCTGGGTGATATACCGTTGCTGAACAGAAAGGTATGCCAAATTTCAGCATAATATAAACAAATTCATATTATGACAAGCATTCTTCTCGAACGCTGTGAGCAATATAGGTAAGCTGGAATTTAAAAGCCATGCACTACTACATAAAGATATTATTGTGCAGAATTATTGTCGGTGATGCCTTACATGCCGATCTTTTCAATAGAAAATATTAAAATAGCTTCAGCTTTGATCGCTGTCATATGAAAATTCCTAAAGTAAAATTTTATTTTGGTAGATAAAACTGCGTAAAGACAAAATGCCATCAAAAATATAACTTGTAAAAAGAAAACAAGGCTCGCAACTGAGTTCTACCGTAAGAAGTTGTGAGATCCATGTACTTAATACCAAGTCTGTTAATTTATTCAGTCCCTATTTCAGGAACCTTTTGCAATATATTATAGTGACAATATCAATATCTTTTATGTTTTAAATAAATATATTGATTTCGCAATCGCATGAAAACAAGAAATTGGACCTGAGTTATACATTTTCTTTTTCACGAATTTTCTTTTGGCTATAAGTATCATAATGTAATTTGCTTACGTAGGTACTTAAGGTCCTATTTCTGTCTGCGGGGCTTAAAGTAAGGCTCTTATTTCCAGGTGGTTAAAAATAAAAAAGCAACCACGAAGGCTAAGGGGAGACCCCCGCTCCGCTCCCACTTTAGCCTTCTAACCTAACCTGTCCGTGTCTGGGTGCCCTCAAATTACGTCATCTTTTTTCTGCTCCCGTCTTTTACACATATTACCCGCTGCATATTTGGTATTGTATAAAATACCTAAGTAAAGAATAAAATAAAAAATGTTTCATACGTTTTAGGTATATATATAAATGGACTCCTATTTCTCCTGGTCACGCAATATACTTAAGAACAGCTGGACCAATTTTTAATAATTCTAGATATTTTATTTTGTTCACCAGAATACAGGGAAGATTTCAAAGTAAAAAAATCGCAAAAGCTAGATCTAAATAAATTATTCCTTTAACTCTGGCGTTCTTCCAGAACTGTAATTATTCAAAAATCATCGTTGCACAATTATCAGCAAATAAGTCCATTTTTTTTTAATGTTGTTAGGTTCGCGTTTGACCGCTATCTCACCTAATAGAAAGCGACGATGCGGTCGACGATGGAGCGCACTTACCTAGAAGTAACCAATTCACTCTTGACCTAAAGCTACCCAGGTTGTAGCCATCAGGAAATACAGATTACGGAAAGGAATTCCACTTCTTATCTGTATGTACGCACAATTAATGTGTTCCCAAAACGTTTTGTGCTTAAAGGTTGGATGCCCACCAATCCAAGGTTGATGTCCACGAACTCGCTGATCATCGTGATCGCAGTGTCTGTTTGTTTCAGATATTCAGAGGGACGCGTGTGGCTATTCGTGAGCACCCGTACGTGGCGAGCGTGCGACGCCGCATCATGCACTACTCGGTCGCCACCATGCTCACTAAGAACCTGTTCATTTCTGTGGCACATCCTTTGATCGAGTGAGTTAATTAATGTGATTACCGTTTGCTTAATCCTCGCCTCACAGCGAAAATTATCCGATTGAATTACTCGTACTTCCTTCTCTCACTCACATTATGTAATTAACTGTGGCGGAATGAAGCGTGATTTTGTTTCATGTTCAGCAACTTTAGTAAGCTATCTTATTTACGGTTTGCTGTGTTTAGATGCGATTGGTGTTGTAGGGGAAAACTCAATCTAGTCATGGGTCTAAATGGATTTTCTCGTAGTGGTAAAGACTCCATCATTTCTTATCGAATAGTCATTGAGTTTCAATTTAAAGGCATATGTCCGTTTAGTCGCTAAAATATTCGTAAATACTAGATTTTTTCCTGTGCGATATAGACAGAACTAACAAGGAGATTTTATTCATTTATTTTGGTAACGCACGCTTGCCACTAATTAGGTACTATACCTAAGTATTTGTGAGGTTGCGGAATTTCTTTGAAAGAGCCTCCAGAGTCCTGGAATTTAGGGCAATTGAAGGAACAATGGAGGGCTTTAGTCCGCCCGAAGCTTCTAGCTCAGTTTGATTATTTGTTGCTAAAAAAAATAAGCTATTTGTAATAATCAAGTAGGTATGTCGTAGGTATATTGTTTGTTTTAAATAAAATTTTGCAAGAAGTATTATAGATCAAAGCGATCCCAAGCAATCTTATGCGCGATTTAAAACTATTTTATATAAACTTAGTTGCCTTCTTATGACAACAAACTTTATTTAAAATAGTTAAGATATAAAAAAAAAAGTTAAGTCATTATCTCCACTGCTTACGAAAGGAATACAAAATAAAATAGAAATTTTTGGAAGTTAAATTTTAAGCCACTACAATGACTCTACATGTTCAATCGGTCATAGAATATGTAAGCATCAAGCACTACAGAAAAAATAAAAACTATAAAATCATTTCAGTGAAATAGAATCATTGGTTTTAAATGTGTCAGCATAGATCTACGTAAATATTCTTATTACGAACGTAGGTAGTTAAAATTTGAATTTTTACTACTGTTTTTAATTTTTAAGTTTAATGAGATAAACTCGAGAAAGTTCTCGCGATTGCGCTTTAGATGATCTGAGCACCATAGACATATAAAAACTATGCCGTGCACCCTTGGTTTATATGATAATAAGGTTTAAATTGCAGTGTACCGCTGAACGAACTAAGTATAGTCGTCGGTGAGAACTATGCAGATAGAGGAGCCACCCTGCTCACTGTGGTGGTGCTCGTCATCCACGAGCTCTTCGACCGGTACACCCTCGACTCTGACATTGCCCTGCTCAGGGTGTACGAGGACACGCCATACAGGTAACTAACAATATGATTTCGATCCCTACCCCGGAACAAAAACATTTTCAATACACTTACTCGAAAACTGGCTCTTATCGCACTACGATTAGGTTCAACATGGCATGTTTATCACCCTCGTGTTTTTTTTAATTTATCAAATCAATGGCTTTTCATTCCTATTTCGGTGTTTTTTTTTTAAGCAAAGTGGCAAATATTTTTAAGGTTTTAATATTTAATGGAAATTTAAATAGTGCTTATGAACAGAATATAATTAATAAATAAGATTATTTACACAATAATTTATTATTATCAACAAATTAACAATTATCAATTGTGTTCTAAATTCAAAATTATTCGAATATTTGTTTTTTTTTTTAATATTAAGTAGGAAGTATAAAGGTTTGATACCTTTGCTTCTCCTTTAACCTGCAAAGGTAAAGTGCGGGAAAAAACTACTACTAATATAATTTAAAGTGTTATTTGTGAAACTAAGCCGCCGCCGCCAGATATTGTGATTAAGGTAAAAAATACTTGCGATAGTCTGCTCCCATTTATATTAAAACTAAAATGAATGGTAACTTTGGATAATTTTCTTCCGTAAGTACAAAATTAACAAAAATTGCGTCGTAATTTTCAGAGAAATTATTTCTTCGTAAGTGTATTGAAAAACGTCGTTTGATACACGTGCAAATTTGTCACTGCAGCCCTCGGCTCCATAACACACTACGCTTCACCTTGCCTACAACTCGTGCGAATTCCGCCTCGGTCGCTATGGCAAACTATCTGCATTTGTATCAATTTTGATACAAATGCAGATAGCCACGAAAATACATTAAAAAACACGAAAATACATAGCCACGAGGAAATTTTGCAATAGTACATTTGTACTATTGCAAAATTTCCTCGTGGCTATGTATTTTCATAGCCACAAGGCCTCTCTTTGGCCCCATCTAGGACGTTGATTTCGAGTGATTAGATTTTTTAAATATTAACGATCTCTAACATTATGAAATATACCACCCATGAACTGCACACGTTTCGTCTAGGATGTCAATTTGTTTCTGACGGTGGTGCCTGTTCCACGGACTCTTCGATCGGTATGGCTGGCTTCTGATCTCTTATATCTTCCTCTCTGATATCTTAATGTTAAATCCAACTTTCTTCTGTTGACACTAACACTAAGTACGAGTACAACACTGGTCCCGGCATGTCCTAGCGGACATGAGGTGCTAGTAAACAGCTAGGTTAAGTGCAAAACAACCCCAAAGACGCTTGGATGGTCCGGTGACTACGTATTTTTGCTGACATAACAAGCTTATAACTTTGTGATTTTTCATAATACAGTTTTGAAATTTTGTACAGACGTAGGTAGGTATAGCAAAATACAGAGTTGAAATGTGTTAGATAAAACAACGAAATCTTATAGGTTAGTTTTTGGTTAATGAATTTTGTTTTGTAAAAAGTCATACTTATAACAAAAGTTGTTTATGATGTTAGTAATACAGTCCTGCAAGGTTGTTTTACAAATATCCCTGTACACAACAGCCTGCAAAACAACTTTCGGCCAGTTACCCGGACCAGACACAACGCCCATCTGGCCGGATAATCCTTCCTTTTCAACTGAGGTATGCGGCACTTTACACTCTATTCTGTATATCTCTATCTCAATTTATTTAATGTCGGCGCAATGTGTTTCCTTTTTCCATCCTTCTCATAAAGTGAACATATCATTTTTTACTGGACTGGATTTATTAGACCCCGAGACAAGATGTATCATCAACAAACGTTAGAGCCACAGAACACAGAAATCATACAGTAGTTAAAGCGGTTGTATGGAAATGTATCTTGGGTTGGACGCTTTTAAGACCAACTATAACTATAATACCTAACAGGTATTTTTAGGTTAGTAGTTACATGAATAATCACCATCATCATCATCATATCAGTCGAAAGATATCCACTGTTGGACATAGGCCTCCCCCAAGCGTCGCCACAACGACCGGTCCTGTGCCGAATGATGAATGCGTGACATGTATAATAGATAACTAATATTTTTTTTAGAAAGAGTTTTATATACCTACTTTTTAATTATAGAAGAGACTGCATTAAACGGTGTTGCTTACGATTTATTCCTAAAAAGGGTCAACATTTCCACTGGGTCGGTGCAACACGACTCCTGAAGCCCTACCACGAGTTCTTAACGAGATCCTTGACGAACTAACTGAAATGTTAAAGGGATAATATAAGTTAACAGAATTAAAAGAAAAACTTATCTAAACAAACCTTTGGAATCACACCGTGTGAAAAAATGTGGCAAGAAAAGGATCACCGCTCTTCGTACAGATCGTAAATTCAGGTATACCTCGTAAAAAGAGTGTTGCCCACCTTACTACGATTACAAACGCCGAGAGCGTAGAAGTTTTCGATAGGACAATTCATCGACGGTTGGCAAATAAGGAGTTGATAGGACGACAACCACGCCTCACCGAGGTCATGAAGAAGAGATGATTGCACTGGGCCAAGCAAATAACTGAGTAAAAATATTACTTTAAATAGTACAGTACTTTGTTAATGAGTCTACTAGGCTGTCATTATTTGACTGGCCTGTTGGTCTAGTGGTTAGTGGCCCTGACTGCTATACCGCAGGTCGTGGGTTAGATTCCCGCCCAGGACAAATGTTTACGTGTTGAGCATGATCATTCGTTCTGTGTCTGGGTGTAATTTATCTAAAATATGTATGTATTTAGAAATATATAAGTATGTTTATCACTTGTCTAGTACCCATAACACAAGCCCTGCTTAGATTGGGACTAGACGGCGTTGTGTGATAGTTGTGGAATATTTATTATTATTATCTGATTTCGTAATATAATTTTTCAGAAATGCTTCTCCAATGAATCGACGTTTCAGATTTGGGTTGATAGAAACTGCTTTGTGGAGAGGGCTAAACGCAAAATTAGTATTATGGTATAGATAGTATTTAATCTCAATTAAGGGTATGGGGTGCCTACATATCGTGGAAGGCATAACCAGTACAAATAAGTACTGGAAACGGAACTGCTGCCGCAGTTTGAAGAATGGTTCCCTAATGATGAAGAGTATATTTTTATGCACGAATCTGCACTGTGCTACAAAACCAGGAGTGTTACTGCATACCTGGCCAATAAAAAACTTTAATGTCTTACCCTAGCCAAATAATTCACCAGACATGAACGCTACTGAAAACATGTGGGAGCTCACCAAGCAGGCGATCGCTTAGCAAGTGATCAACACCGAGCAATTAAATGCTTTATTATTATTCTTGTTAAGCACTGGCTAACTGTAGCTCTCATTAAAGAGCGGTTTAACACAAACCTGCAACAGAATGCCAGAACTTGCATAGTGAGCATAACACGATAAATGGAAACTATAACAAAATTCTGATAATATTCGTCGCCTAACTTAATAGGAAACTTTTTATTTTTCAAAAATAAATTTATGATTTTGCTTTTAATTTTGTTGTTTTTATTTTTTCAATCAATAAAGTCTTTAAATAAACCATTTGCTTGCAAAATTCAGATAGAGTAGATAATATAAAAATGTAGATGCTGTCCTTCCCTGATAATATGGCCACCTACTGTATATAACAAGGTTGTTGAGATAGAGTCTTCCATGTAGGTTGCAATTAAATATATCAGAAATATGGTATTTAACACCCTCCTCCCCTTTGGTGATACGTGGTGAGGTAGACTACCCCTCCCCCTCCCCCCAACATCACGTGTATTTTTAGTACCTACTAAGAATCTTTAATTTTTTAGCATATTATCTTTAAATATAGATTTTTTTAGTATAATCTTATTGGAACGAAGTTTTGGAACGAAGTTCCTTATTGCGCGTTGTGAAAGGGGGCTAGACGTTAAAAATTCTCACTTATAATACCACAAGAGCTTCAAAATTATCGGGAAATTTCCCGATAGGTTCGTTGCAAACAAATGAAGGAGTCAAGTTTTTCAGGTTAAAAAATCACGAGCGCGAACGCGAGTGATTTTTCCTGAAAAACTTGACGATTTTATTTGTTTGCAGGGAACCTTGAGGGAAATGCCAGATAATTTTGAAGCTCGTGTGGTATTCGGGGGATTATTTTTCCGTCCCAAATGTCGGCCAATAGAATTGCACCATGAGACGAAATGTATTACGACGGTATTTTTCATGCAAAATCTCCAATTTTCACAATTGAATTCAACCTGTCAGTGATCATGTTCTGTTTTTTATATATAGCAACGACCAGAGAAAATTTTCAAAAAATTATCAGTATAATACCATGTAGGTTGTACCACGTGACGTCAAATGGTGCAATTCTATTGGTCGATATTTGGGTCGGAAAAATAATCACGAAAAGTTGTACCGACACTTTTACTGTCAAAATGTAAATCCAAGATGGCGACTGCAAGAAATTATCAACTTTTTCGTCATGGGTGTCGTTTTCATGGTTTTCGAGGGTGTTGAAACCGATGGTACTGTCAAAATATAAATCCAAGATGGCGGCTGCAAGAAATTATCAAATTTTTCGTCATGGGTGTCGTTTTCATGGTTTTCGAGGGTGTTGAAACCGATGGTACTGTCAAAATATAAATCCAAGATGGCGGCTGCAAGAAATTATCAAATTTTCCGTCATGGGCGTCGTTTTCATGGTTTTCGAGGGTGTTGAAACCGATGGTACTGTCAAAATATAAATCCAAGATGGCGGCTGCAAGAAATTATCAACTTTTACGTCATGGGTGTCGTTTTCATGGTTTTCGAGGTTGTTGAAACCGATGGTATTGTCAAAATATAAATCCAAGATGGCGGCTGCAAGAAATTATCAAATTTTTCGTCATGGGTGTCGTTTTCATGGTTTTCGAGGGAAAAATATACATTTTACTAGTACATATTTAATATATATTGTCCTCGAACGGATTAGCAAGACAATCTTGCAGGTCAGTTGTTGGCACTGAGCTTTGTTGAAGATCAACGTCGGTTTCATCAAGCCACTCGGTGTCATCATTTTCGCGCACAATGCAGAAAACCTCTCTCGATCTACCGATCGATCATCGCATGAGGACTTCGTTCGTTGCAACGGTAAGTCAAAGTCACACTACACGTCGCTTTTAGATTTAAAAATCACGAGTTTGACGAAAAAATTAATACACGTGATATCATCCTCCCTCCTACTTGTGATAATTCGTGATTTTTGTCAAACCCCCCTTTTAAGCTTCACGTGATTAATGGATGGCCCCTAGGTACACATTCACCTTGTAATTAAATCTGAAATTAGAATTGAAAAGTTGTAATGGCTACTGAAACTAATATCCATCTGTATGTATGAGTCAGTGGTCGGTGCTTGCGAAGCAATCTCGTATGTCAATAAAACTAGAACAGTAATAATTTAATGTTTATTCATTTTGATACAAATGGAATGAGATGGAAACAGACTGTTGAATGGATTACATAATATTGAATACCTACTTCCTGAAATACCTACTTCGACTGCCCTGTGTTTCTTGTATCCTATTGATTCTTCTTACATACCTACATTATGTCCTACTAATATGAATAAAAATATCTTATTTCTTGCTTTCTCGCATTCTTCACGAGAGTACTTTTTTTCGTCAAGGCCTCATCTTCTGATTGGACATAGTAGTCAGCCAGCTGAAAATTGATCGGATTGTTCAAAACATCATCATCTTTATTTTTTCATTAACTGACAAGTTTGATTTTTTCACAGCTTCAAGGGTCCGAAGACCTGTGTATATTCTTTTAATTTCATCTCGACACCTCTAAGCGTTTCGGAGATAAAGGGTTTTGACAGACAGACAGACGTTTTGCTTTTGAGGTACGGAACCCTAAAAACACGTTAAACACTTAAACGTGGCGTAAACTATGGTGTGCATATCATGACGATTACGTCTTTCAACTTTTTGAATCATTATATCTGAAAAACGGTGGCTCTGAGGAAAAAAAGTGTTTAGACATTTTTGTAAATAATAATCTGATCTTCAATTTTTATCTTATCTAATTTTATGATAAAACTTACCGTTTTGCTGAAAATCGCAAAAAACTCGTTTTTGTGACCTTTGACCCCGGGTAGTTTCTTCCAGGTGTCGGATCGATGCGGACTTTTTAGATTTCATTTATAATGGTATTTTGAACAAACCTACCAATTTTCAGCTGGTTGCGAATAATGTAACCTTACCCCTATTTTTTGGTCTTATTTGACTGGACAAAATAAGAAACGAAACAAGCGAAAGAGCAGTCGACAGAGGGGGAGGAAGGTTTCCCTTGCGACAAGTATACTTGTTTATACTTTCGATATAAGTTCCGATTAAAATTTATCGGAATCGTACCTCCGTAACATCCTTGCTAAATAGGCTATATAATTATAAGTACCCGTCGCTCTTGAGTGACGGTAGAAGGCAGAGCAATTTAAGGTTATTTAAAGAACCCGAGGTTCTATCTAGTTCAATTTCCTCTCGAAGAAAAAGGTTTAAAAAGCTGTACTCTCAATAAATATTCCTTCGTTGGAAAATTATAAGTGAGAGCAATAAAAAAAAAACAGCCGATGAAAAAAAAGCAAAATTGCTAAAGTGCAGTTATTGCTCTCGTAAAAGCCTAGAAATAATAGGATGTTTTTATTTTCAAGCGAGCCATGCTGTTATTTAGAGTAGGTATCCTATTGTGAAAAAATTGGTGAGGTTTTAAAAAATTTCGTGATGCATTAATATAATATAATCTATACATCTATACATATAAATAAAACTAGAGTGTCTGTTTGTAATATTGAAATAACTACTTTTTACTACATGTATATATGAATATATATACGGTACATACACCAAAATAACCTTTTTTACACTTTTTGCCTGTCTGTTTGTCCGGGCTAATCTTTGAAATGGCTGGACCGATTTTGATTGTACTTTTTTTTGGCAGGTAGCTGATGTAATAAGAAGTAACATAGGCTACTTTTATTTTAGAAAAAATAAATTTTAAATCATGTAGTCCACAGTGTGTGTCTGTGTCGCGGGCACAGCTAGTATATAATATAATATTCCACAACTATCACACAAAGCCGTTTAGTCCCAAGCTAAGCAGCACGCTTAGCCAAGTTGTTATTCTGCAATCGTTAACGCTGTCGAAAATTGATGAAACGTATGGGAATGACGTCATCTCAACGTAAAGTCGCGTGGTCAGAACAAACGAATAGACAATTCGTAGCCAAATTCACATCGTTCAAAATCGTTTCTACAATGTTTAACGGTAGATCCTTTGTTAGAGAAACGCTACATTGTAGAACGAGCGGCCGACTCAGGCGCGTCAACATGGCTACCAACTTATCGTTTTCTACAATTGCTGTAACCGAGGCGTTAACGATTAGAGAACGGAGTTCGACACAAACTGGTTGTAACTTGGCTAGGGGGGCTGATCTTGTGTTATGGGTACTAGACAACTGATAAACATACTTATATATATTCTAAATACTAATATTATCATTAATTTACATTTCGGTCTCAGCAATATGAAAATGGTTTCGCCCGCGTGTAAACAAGAAATTGTCCCAAGGAAACATACTCACGGGATAAAAAGTATCAATATGTGCCATTGAAGTACGTGGTATTCTATCGGCGGCCGTCGACATTCCAACAAATGAGCAGTGCCCAGAGCGCCAGAGTCGTGAGTGTCGAGTGTCACTCTGTCGACACCTGTCGCCGACGCGTCGTCGACTGCAGTTCTCTGCCACTGGCAACATGCCGCTCGTACTATGCGTTCCAAGTAAGAATAGGGAAATCAATAACCTGGATCTGTCGAATGTTGATTGAAAAGTGCGGTTACATTTTGATACAAGTGGAGAAAGTCTGTCATTGAAACCGTGGCGAAAACTCACCCGAGCCGTACAGGCGAGGGTGTTATGGAGCCGAGTGCTGCAGTCACAAATCTCCACATGTATCAAACGACGACGGTTTTCAATACACTTACGAAGAAATACTCTCTCTGAAAATTACGACGCATTTGCTCATTTCGTACTGAAAAAAAATTTCCAAAGTTGTCATACATTTTTGTTTTGATTTAGATGGCAACAGGCTATCACAAGTATTTTTGCCTCAATCACAATTAAAAATAAACAATAAATATCTGCCGAATTCTCTTGAAATCTTAAATTCGACTTTTTTTCACAAATAAAACAAATAAATAAGTTAGGTAATACTATTTAATAAACTTTTTTCCCATGATTAACCTTTGCAGGTATAAAACTTGAAGAGGAAAAAATTTTTTAAAAAGTATCAAACCGTTATACATGTTAATATTAAAAATAGAAATTCAAATATTTCTTTAATTTAGAACACAGTTAATTGTTAATTTGTTCGTAGAGTCTGTGCGGAAAGTAAACCATCGTGGGATTTGAGGGCGCTGCTGTAGATAAATATCGTTTTTGTTATGTAAGCAACATTGTGACGTCATTATAGTGCGACTGTTAAATCTTGATATTTTGAAACTATGTTAGACTAGCTTCTTCCAGCGGCTTCACCCTATAATAAAAATTATCCTATTGGCTGAATTTGCTCACCTAGTGAAACTGCAAAGTTATAGCTTATGTGCTATATTATTGCAATGTTTATGATTAGGTTCATCTGTCTAGTAGTTTTTCCGCGACACATCCATACATACGAGTACCTCCATCCATCTTCACAAACTTTCGCATTTATAATATTAGTAGCCTATTGAACTTAGCAAAAATATAGGTTATAAGCTATACGTTAACGTTTATCATTAAATTCATCCGTTTATAAGTTTTTGCGTAATGAGTAACAAACCGTTAATTGTGGCAACACCTGGGGGAGGCCTATGTCGAACAGTGGACGTCTTTCGATTGTAATGATGATGAACATTTAAATGCAAACACGAACCGGTAAAGGAAAATAGCGTGAAGAAACTGCTGTACTGCCTATCTAGGTAGATTCCACCAGCGACCACTTACCCAGTGCCAATGAAAATGGTTCTATCACTTTGACTAGGATCGGTCTATTATCACTGACTGGAATATTGTAGCTAACAGCAAGTTTATGTTTACCCTAGTTAAGTATAAAGGTAAAAATGGAACACACTACCACTTTCTCGTTGTCTTCCTCAGTACATTTTTCCCTTTTGCTAATCTATGAAAAATATGAACTTAATGACTATGAAAATAAAGTACACTTCAGAATTTGTAATGTTGCTTCGTAAAAAATCTATTTAGCCTGTAAGGGACCATCTCGTAAATAAGATCTTTGGGATCACTTGGTTGTCCGTCTGTTTATCTGTTAAGACCTTTTAACGCTTGGAGGTATCGAGTTAAAATTAAAACCATACGCTCAAGTCTGCGGTCTTTTGAAGTTGTGAAAAAATCAGACTTCTGAGTGAACGAAAAAAAAAGATACGGCCGTTTATGTCGCAAAAAAACGTATAATTATTTCTATAATCAAGCGAATCAAAGTTCATAGGGTGAATCCCGTTGACCTTAAATCCTGAAATTTGGCATAAATCAAGGTCTCATAGAACAAGTACAGGGAAAAATCTGAAAATTGTAAATTTGTAGATACGCCACAAAAAAAAATTGTTTGTAATTCGGAAAAATCTTCGTAACTCAATTCGGGAATTGATTTCATAGGTAAATTTGTACAGAATCCTCAGTGCGCGAGTCCGACTCGCACTTGCTCTTTTTTATTTTAGTTACTGTATCCGTACTCAAGCCTGAAAAGAATTATTTTAAGTTAGTCGAAACGCATTATAAATTTAAAGTATCAATACTCTTTATACTAGCCATAGAAAATATTGACCAAAACAAAATAAATAAATATCGTCATGTTTAAATGAATTTCCGTTTAATTTATATATATTTGGAGATAACAGGGACAGGAGTTTATCTAGGAAGTCTAAAAACATTAAAATAAAAGTGTTACGTACCAAAAAAACAGCATACCAATGTTTCCCAAATTCGTGACTTTGTTTTGATCAATAATGGTGTGATTTGCCATTTGTTATCTTTGGAAAAACTGTAATAATATATATTAAACATTATTTCCCTTGCAGCTCAGTGAAATTTTTTATCACATTTCTGAAGATTTCAATTAAAAATCACAATAAAATAACAAAATAAACAAACCGGTGCCAATATTATATGACGTTTGGCATTTGACGGATGGCTGGGTTGGGTTGCTACTTAAAATCTTTAATGTTGTTTTCACTTTACGCCACGACGGTTCTTTTATTGCACAGACAATAACAACAAATTATTGTATAAATAATAGTCATATTTATTTATGACTAACTTTTGCCTGCGGTTTCGCTCCCGATCCACCCTACTCCACCTTACTATACATTACTCTACCCTTCTCTACCCTGCCCTACCCTACTCTACCCTACTCTACCCTAATCTACCCTACTCTACCCGACTCTACCCGACTCTACCCTACTCTATCCTACTCCACCCTACTCTATCCTACTCCACTCTACTCTACCCTACTCAACCATATTCTACCCTACTGCGCCCTACTCCACCTTACACTGCCCTAATTTTCATTTTTTTTTTAATTTGCATTCCATAAGAACTCTCGCAATAACAAACACAACAAAAAAAGAACTTGCGAAATCGGTTCAGCTTAGTTACCTTCAATTACAATTCATAGTTAGCTCTTTCTAAATTATTATTATTACTATAGTTAGCCCATATTGTCCCACTGCTGGGCAAAGGCCTTCCTCCACTCCTAACGATTACGGTTCCTCGCTTTCTCATTCCAATTCTTAAGGAAGCCATCCAGGTCGTCGCTCTTTCTAAATAAAATAAATAAAATCATGTTTTAGTTGTATTAGTTCTTTTGTGCCAAACGAGGGTGACTCTGAAAGTTCTTAGAAAATCAAAAACTGAGCACACTAGCAAGTTATTATTTTTATTATATCTTTTCAAAACAGTTTCCAATCACATTAATGCATCGCTGCATTCGATAGAACCACCGAGAAAAGCACTTTGCCCACTCGTCCTTAGGGGTCTCTTCGATGGCCTTCGTCTTTTTTGAAACGCAGCCACTGCTTCCTATAAAATGTTTTCCTCGAAGTTTTTCTTTTATTTTCGGGAATAAATAAAAATCGCAAGGTGCGAGGTCAGGGCTATATGGCGGGTGACCCAGCAATTCCACGTCTGACGACGCCAAATAGTCGATAGTTCGCGCGGCGGTGTGCGAGGAGGCGTTGTCGTAGTGAAGGAGGATCCTACTGCGAGGTCGTTTCTCTCGAACTTTTTCCAAGACAAGTGGCAAACATTTGTTAGTATACCTCTCTGCAGTAACTGACTTTTGATCTTTTAAAACAATTGTCGCATAATGACCGGTCCTTCCGAAGAATGAGGCCAACATCTTTTTTCCTACACTTTGACCTCTCTTCAATTTAGTTGGAAACTCCTCGGAAGGAAACACCCACTGAGCAGATTGTCTTTTGGTTTCCGGGTCATGGCAATAAATCCAGCTTTCGTCACCCATAAGTATGTCGAACACAGCTTTTGAGTCACCTCCGTTAAATCTTTGTATCATTTCGCGGCACCAATCAACACGACGGATTTTTGGGCCTCGGTCAAATAATGAGGTATCCACCGGGCGCAAGGCTTCCTAACGCCTAAATGTTTGTGGAGGATTTTGTGCACTTGACTCATACCGATGCCTAAGATTGTCCGACACTGCTGATAGGTTACTCTTGGATCAGTCTCTATCATACACCGCACAACACTGATGTTATCTTCAGTCGTCGCCGTAGAAGGCCGTTGGCATCGTTGAGATTAGTGCGACCACGTTTAAATTCATTAAACCAGTTATATAAGTACAGTGGCCCGAGAAGGGGCTTCATCGTGAAAGGCCAATCGAAGTCTGTCATAACATTCTTGTTGACTTAAATGACACCGAAAGTCATAAAAAATCATAGTACAAAAATTTTCTCGCGTTAAATTCACACCGGCGTGACACAGACACAGTTTGCCGCCAAATCGTAAAACAAATGACAAATTAATGAAATCAGTACTCATAGGATTTATAAAATCTTTGATAATATTAGCAAAAAGTTCTATTTTCAAAATGACATGGCCGGAATTAGTAGGGAGCTGTGCCCAAACTAAAAATATTCCATTACACAGACAAACGGTACGTCGTATTAAAGCTTAAGAGTACGACTTTACAGTAGTTTAATTTTTATGATCAGAGATAGAGCGAGAGACACTATAAATAAGATTTAAAAAAAACGCCTCATCATTTTGAATAGCAGTGATTGACATCAATACAACAATGGTCTACAATAACAATGACAGTGACAGTAAGTTAGTATGAGAACGCCTTTAATTTTATGAAAATGTTCGAAACACTATCAGTGATACATATTCATAGAGGCTAGTGAAGAATGAGTCAAAAATCAAAATACCAAGTAAAACGTATTTACATTGATGAACATAATATATTGGTAATACATAGTCACTTTCAAACATCGACATTAATTGCAATATCGAAGAAGAACTCGTCGTCTAACAGATATTTTTTGGATATTCAGGCGAATTAACAAAAAATATACAATTGGACATGCAATAAAACACAAAAAACATAACACTTGAATTTTTATTTAGTCATATAAATAAGTAAGTACAGACATTTGCTTAAATATATTTATTTCTTAATATTATAACACATCATCACTACAATAATTACTCAGACAAGACACATTGAATGTTTTTATCCTCTCTTAAATCTCGAAAGGAAGAACTAGATAGCTTCGAAGATATGTTATCAGGGAATGAGGCTGATGCCGTTATATTTGCTTGATTAGCAACTGGTGGAATTGAAGGTAGTTTAGGTAATCCAGATTCATTTTCCTGTAGTTCTTCAACCTGTTTATGTATATCAGCCAATGTATTTTGTAGTTATGGTGTTAAAGTTCTTACAATATGCTCTCATATTCGATTGGAGGCCACATTTCATTTCAGGTACATTGACTTCGTGAGCGTCAGAATCGTAAACAAACCAATCCAATATGCACAGCAGAATATAAATATATAAAGCGTAAAGGAAAGTCCGATAAAGGATAGCATGGAGCCAAGTTTAAAAATCAAATACAGTTACGAAAACACAAAACAGTAATATGTTGTAAGAATGACGCAACGCAAGACTGACACATACAGTTTGTTTTGACAGTTTAGTTTAAAGAGCGCAGAAATGTCAAAATAATTTTAGGATGTTTGGGTGCACGCTCTTGAAAATATTGTGGATTCATAATGTGTACCGTGAGTACCATCAAAACGCGCGGCGGCTCGAAAAGTGGTGTCCAGTTAACTTTTTAACTTCTGCAATACAATTGTAGTATATAAAAGTATGTTATATTTTTAGTCTGACCTTCAGGCGTGTTACTACAGATAAGAACACTTTCTGTCTTATGCGTGTACCCAAACGTAAATACAATTTGTATCGATTTATCCTCATCCTCCATGGTTGCTATGAAACAAAACGACTCAAAAACAATTAACATACTTATTTTTTTTGGATTTTTTCTCGTCACTCCTAGAGAAATTGATTGTTGCGACTTATTTTTATTTATTTTAGAAGTAATTTTCCTATAATAAATAATTAATGGAACGTATAGTTGATTTTCGGGCAGGATCCGGCCATGTCTTTTAAACTTATTTTTTTATTAGGTATATTCTTTAAAAGTGGCCAGCTCTAAAAACTATCAGTGTCGCCCTCGTATTTATTGTAATAGCGCGCAGCACGATAGATTTATCATATTCAATAAATTATATTCAAAATATTTAGCAATTAAGTACCTGCGGAAATTTTACGTACCTATTTGGAGGAACAGGGGTCGCGCTTCACCGAAATTCAGTTAAGTTCGTTCGAAAAGATTTGTCATTATTTGAGGTTAAGCGTCTCCCACACACGGGCTTTAAAAAAACGCCGCCACAAAAAAACGCTAGAAGCGGCCAAAAAAAAAGCTAGAAGCGGCCGCAATAAACAGCTGAAGCCCGCGACACCTCTTGTCACCGCCGCACACGATTCACAAAAAAAGGTCCCCTCAAAAAGAAGCTTGAAACGGCTTTTTTTTGTGGCCCCTGTGCGAGGACAGTAACATGTTGTTTCACAATTTGTGCAAATGTGAAATAAAGTTGTGTGATAGAAAAATATTAAAGTAAATATAAAATCATATAAGTTGTATTGTCTTTCTATATCCATTCAATCAAAATATATTTTCCTTTTTGTTTGTCAGAAACATTCGCCAAACATTCGCATGTTTTTTGCGAATGCGAATGTCAAAAAATGTTCGAATATTCGCGAAAACGAATGCGAATATTCGTTACATCACTACTGCTTAGGTACCATCAGGTAGGCTCACAGTCAAGCCCTGGTTTAATTTGAAAAGAAAGATTCTTATATTGTATCGTAGTTTCCACCTCTCAAAATATTGCCATTAATATAAAAGTTGCGATATAAAGTTAAAGTGAAAGTGTCGAACTCTAATTTAATGTCAATTGTGACAGATGTAAAAGTTTCGTATGTATATAAAGTTAAGAAAGTGTCAAACTCTAATTTAATGTCAATTGTGACAGATATTTAGGCTAAAGTAGGTGTACGCCACAATCATGGCGGAAAGTCCCCCCTTTGAGGCGTGGCTGGAAAGACCTCACGGCGTCCTTACCTTCCGCATGACGCAGGTCCTCACCGGACATGGTTCGTTCGGGAGTTTCCTGCACCGGATTCGTGCGGAAGTGACGCCCGGGTGTCGCCCGCCACTGTGCGGAATGCCCGGAGGACACGGTGGAGCACACAGTCGAGGTGTGCCCTGCTTGGGCGGAGCATCGCCGTGCCCTCGTGGGGGCGATCGGCAGCGGAGACCTCTCGCACCGGGCCTTGGTTGAGGCCATGGTCCGGAGCGAGGAGGAGTGGCAAGCGGTCGCCGACTTCTGCGAAGCAGTAATGCTCGCAAAGGAGGAGGCCGAACGCATCAGGCAACGGCGTTATCGCCGCCGCCGCCGCCGTGATTCTGATCCCGGTTTTCGGCCACCGTAGGCGCGGGCTTGCGGACAGTGAGCAATGGGTAGCTCGCTGTCCGGCCGTCCGGTAACTGTCTGGACCAAGCCCAAGTCGTCGACGGCGCGCACTGTTCCTGCGCGCCTCAAGGAGTTGTCAGCAACAGCAGGGACCCAGCCGGGTCGAAGCCTTCTGGGGCCAAGGTTATCCGAAAGGGCGCTCGAGCCCCGGTATGAAGGCTAGAAGGAACGGGGTAGGTCTTTTAGTCAGTAAGAGTCTGACACTATTTCCCGCTCCGCCCAAGAGCGGGGGTTGTCATTGGGTGATTTTTTCCCACCATAAAAAAAAAGCTTAAGGTAGGTGTATAGAGAAAAACTGGAAAAATGTAATATCACTGGTTCCCTTCCATTTAATAAAAATGTACTTAATAGCAATTATTAAAATTAGTTCGTAAGCTTTGTAGTGCACTCGCGGATGCTTTGTAGTAAATATCAAGAGCTTTATTATACTAGCGACCTGCCCCGGCTTCGTACGGGTGCAATGCTGATACTAATTATACTGCAAGCTTCGTTCGAAGATATAATATTCATTTACAAAGCAGCTTCAGTCATCTTCAGAGGATCTTTTATACAGCAAAAAAAACGCACTGAATCCTGCCAACTTCAGTCATTATGACATCTGTCATTCCATACGTTTGCGCAGCAACAAGAACGCAATACAATGTGTTTTATTATTATTTATTTATTTTAATTACAACCGTTAAACAACCAATTAACCAAACAAAAATAAAAAAAGTAAAGTTATAAACAACATGTACTTACATCAATCCCTCAGTACTTCTGACATGCCAATAAAACCTCTTCCATTCATCCGAAAACATATTGAATGTTGGATAAGAATCCAAGAGATTATAAGAACTTTTATTATCCCGCGTATGAAAAATTTGATTGTTCGAGTACTACAACCGTTTGTGTTTGTTTACCTATTGGGCCGGGTTTGCGCACATGATGGCTTGACCTATTGATAAATAGACAGGGCAATGAAGATTTTTTTTGAAAAATGTAACCTATATTAAAAAGTGGTTTAATTGATTCTGCTCGTTATTCTAATCAAACTATTTTTAGGTTTTGCGCATTTAACGTTAAACGTTGTATACTTATGTCAATAAATAAGAGCGTAGTGCTTGTATAATTTGTAATTAAGTACTTATGCCAAAACGAAAAGATATTAAGAACTAGCTTCATAAGATGAATAGTTAGAAAAAAAAGGATGAAACGACGATACGTCCGTCATCTGTCTCATCTCTCAATCTTATTCTTTGATTCCTTGTAAAGTAGGTAAGTCTATTATTTATGCAGTGAACCAAGAGTTTCACGTACTTAACCCAAAATATTGTACCTACTTACTGATATACGTGGGTTATTCACCAGATCTGGTGCTGCATAATCGATGCATTGACGCGTTCAAACTTGTCGGGGTGTTTACGATTTTGGTGGTATGTTAACTATGGTATGGTAAATCTACAGTGCAAGTGAAATGGGTTTCGAATTATTTTACCGATGGACGCGAGTGGTGTACGAGAGATACATTGGCGTGATCCGGTGACTCGGGCGTTCTCTCACTTTATTACATTTACTATACTTGTAATACTCACTTTATTACATTTTGTGTTACATATCCATGTAATTATTACATTGCAAGTTTGTTTTTTATGTTTTTTGATTTGTAGGAGGTAATATCTGAAAGTACTGGTCCGATTGCTGAAATTAACCGATAGAAAGCTGCTTTATTCCTGAGTGACATATATTTTACACCACCACTGCTCTCAAAACGGTGATGGAAAACATCGTGAGGAAACCGGCATGTCCTAGAACCAAAAATTCGAAGACATGTGACATTCACCAATCCGCAGTGGGCCCGCGTGGTGGATTACGGCCCATTCCCTCTCCTAGAGAGGAGGCCTGAGTCCCAGTAGTGGGAACATTAAAAAGGCTGATGATGATGATGATGATGATATATTTTACGTACGCTTGAGAAGCTGTGGGCAAAAGCTAGTACACTGGTTAGGAGCACCGCACTCGTACTGAGTGTCGAGGGGCCTATAATTCCCCATTTCGCCAGGTTGTGTTTGTGACGGCCTACTTGGGTGTGCAGTCTATATATAATATGTATACTCTATATTGCAACTAAGGTCCACATTCTATTTCTTTCCCAGATGTTCTGTAAAAGCTATCCAGCTGGTACACCCCAACAAATCTCTAGATGGCCATCGAGCGTTCGTCACCGGCTGGGGGCGTTGCGACCGCACGGTAATACCTCTATTTTTGGTGTCGCCACTAAAGTAGATAGAAAAAATTTCATCAAAAGGTATACTCTAGCCATTTCCATAGTATGTCGGGATCGGCTTCCAATGTAAACAAATAAAAGGAAAACAAAGAAAAATCATTTATTTAGCCCAAACTTAGGATGAGTTGCACCATTTAACTTTAACGATAACCAGCCGTGAAACGGCCTCCTATTGGTCAATTCGACGATTTGACAACTGATAACGGCTTTGTTATCGTTATAATTAAATGGTGCAACTCACCCTTAGAGACAAAAAACACTGTAACCACGGGCTGTAACAGGAAAAACAATTGACAAGTACGTTCATGGAAACAATTTGTCAAAATACAGAAAATTTAAAACAAAAGTTGGCTGCAGCGCTATATTGGCGATACCGTTATAACATTTTGTACATAGATTCTTTATATAAAAATACAATAATCGTGTTTCAGGTTCCGCAAATACCTACTAAAACTAATTTCGTATATACACAAAGCGTTTTTGGGAACACATATACATTGTGCATTCAGCTAAGGAATGGAATTCCCTGCCAGTGTCTGTGTTTTCTGATAGCTATTACCTAGAGGTTTTTAAATCATAATTGAATAGATTATTTCTAGGCAATCGTACTCCATCGTCGGCAAAATCATCGCTTACCATCAAGTGAGATAGTGATAAAACGCAAGCCTATAATAGTACATTATGATGTAAGTGTGTAATGTTAGTGATTACAGTCGAGGCGGTATTTAGACCCGAGCCGCGGCGAGGGTCTTAAGTGAGCC
The DNA here is from genome assembly GCA_910589285.2 of Mythimna ferrago. Classification (NCBI taxonomy): domain Eukaryota; kingdom Metazoa; phylum Arthropoda; class Insecta; order Lepidoptera; family Noctuidae; genus Mythimna; species Mythimna ferrago. The sequence continues at coordinate 17,314,190 of OU342673.1, read as the reverse complement.
GAGAACGGTAATCATCAATTACTCACGTGTGTCATACGATGTTTTTCAATACACTTGTGAAGAAAATAACTATAAAACTAGTAAACTTTTGTGGCGGTAAAAATCTGTTTTCATATGCGCACCCATATTTTTTTAATTTACCTTTCAATACACTCACTGAAATGAATAAACGGGAATTGACTGGCGACTCGCGTGGGGGGCGACCTGCGCCCATCCTGATACGGTTAATGTAATATAATTATGATGGGGGAGAGGTTGAACAAAAAGGTTTTAACTCCATTATAGCACTAGTAAGTAATGGTAATCAAAATGTCACAGTTTGGTAACAAGTGACTTTATATACTTAAGTACAGTGCAATAAGAGTCACTTTCTGAGCAAGTGTATTGAAAAAGATTATAATTTTCATTATATTTCAATTTCAAAGCAACAATAACTAACTAAACAAAGGAAAAAGAGATATCATTTAAAAAAGTTGTGACTACGTTTTTGGGCAATGTGAAAACGGCTAATTATGAATTTTATTTATTGTAGCTAATATGATTGACAAGTTCAAAACTCTTAATTGACTGATGAACCTTAATTTTCACTTCTTGCAAAACCATCTCGACTTTTTTTTTCTGAAAACGAGGCGATGTGAATGAAGAGCAAAGAGGAACGGTTTCACCAGGATATAAAAGAGATGGACAAACGATACCAAGGTCGGTAGGATATCAATATGATAAGTGATTAATGTTGGTCTCTTCACAGAGAACAAAAAAAAAATCCTCACATCAGAAAAAGAGTTTTACAATTAACTTTACAGAAAAAAGGGAGGACAAATACAAAAAATAAGCACTTAATATTCGCATTGCAATAATTTTTCTTAGTAAAAATTGTAAGTTAATAATAATAAAATAAAATTAAGGTAAAAAAACTTTTTAAATACAAGCTTTTAATTCAATGCGCTAAAAAGAATAAAATAAAACTTTTCTTATAAAGCTGTTATTTACTATTAACTTATTACGTCATTTCCCAATTTATATGATATAAAAGCTTGTCGCGAGATTTTTAGTTTGAAAGTTAAAATTACTCAGATCAAGTTATTTAATTCGTTTAACTATCTACACAGGTAAATCTCGCGACAAGCTTTTATTTAAACTCACATTCGTATTCTCAGCATTCCTTTTATTTAATAGCCATATTTTATGTAAGCGTATAACCAAAGTCCACCATGTCAAAATTTCAGTTCATTCGGTTACAGATATCTGCTTCAAAATTGAGTTGTGAGATTTCATCCGAACAGTTATATACTCGTTCATGCTAAATAAAAACTTATATAAAAAATGAAACTTCAAAAGTGAACGAATCTAAAGATACGCCGTTTATGCTCCGTTTAGGCACATAATTTGACACTCGCTAAGAAATCAAAACTTATAGATAGGGTACTTTCCGTTGGCCTAGAATCCTGAAATTTGTTACGAAGTTAGTTTTCATAGCACAAATATAAGTCAGTAAAAGTCTTCAGACTTTCTCCAACAATTGTGCTATGATGTTGTTGTGTCACAATTTTGCGATTTGGCATAATCTTTGAGACTCGATTTGGGAAATCAACTGTTCACATAATATATGTCAGAAACTTTGTACGGAACCCTCAGTCCGACTCGCATTTGACCAGTATAGGACAAACACTATTTTCTCCTCGCAGAGGTCCATTGTAGAAGGATAAGAATTTCAGTACAACAGGGATCGCCCTGGTACCAAGAGTAATTGCGTTAGCAATATGTCTTGTATAAACACTCTCATAACATTCAGCTCATGGTGTGAACTCTCTTTAATATTGTGTCATTCATCTAATCAGACAGAATCCACATTCATATTAAATGTAACAAACTTATTTTCCCAAAGATGGATGATTATCTCGGAAAGAACTCATCATTATCAAACTCGATGGGGTTAATTGTGTCGTTTTATTGCAGAGTTCCTATAGCCAGGTGGCTATAGGAACTCTTTTGGACACTCTTTAGGACAGGTGAAACTAAATAAAAGCTTGAAAAAGCTTCATTTTTAATTTTTATATGTCAATTTTTCCTTTATTTTTGAAATTATGGCAGATATCATTTTGTGTGAGAAGAGTGGGTGTTAAAAAAAGTAGTACCAAACATGGTTTCAGGACCCAAAAATACATAGGATTTAGTTAAATTGGTTTAAAAAGTTTTTACAAACATTTTTTCGTTGGCCTGTGAATTATAAAACTTTTAGCTGTTATCAAAAAACGGTAGCTGGGTCGATTGGTTTAACGTTTAACGTACTTCCCGAGGCACGTACAGTTTCGATATGTAATGAAACGAAATCGGCAAGTGCAACTACCAACGTGCACCGCCACCACCGCGCCCCTCACTAATTGCTATATTAAATGCTAACTGAAAACTTGACTTTAAGCTTGCAGTTCATACATTGTATAAGATATGATACATAAATAAATTAAAAACAGTTAAAACAAGCAGTGTTTTGGAGTAATAATTGTAAATAAAATGTAGTACCTATATCTTTTTAGAGTAGGTGCAAAGACAAAAAAATTTCATAATTTCAATCGGTTTTTATGTTTTGCCACAATAGCATAAAATTGAGCATATAATTGAATTGAATAATAATAATAATAGAATTGAATGTTTTTATTTTGTCAAAAAAAAAGAAGTTGAAACAATGCTCAAGAATCATCAGATTTACTAAATAAAACATATTAATATATTTTTAGGAAAATAAAAAATATAATACTCGACCCCAAATAATGGGACCAGGGAAGGAAGAAGAAGAAGAAGAAAAAGTATAATAATATGTTTTATTTAGTAAATCTGATGACAATAGATTGTATTGTATGCAATTGTAGTAACCTCACAGCTGAACAGATACAGGTTATCCTAATACATTTTTGTCTAAGACTAAGACTTTTGCGAGAGCTGAAGTCTGAACTAGGTTCGAGACCTGTATGACAGATCTCCAGGCTCACACCCTTTTAAACAAATCGTATTTTGCGGCACATAAACATGAATCTTATATTTGTAATATTATGAGCGGGAGAGATTTGTAGAATGAGATGTTAAGTGTAAAGGAAAAGTGATATTTTTATTGAAATGTATATGTAGTGTATGTGTCTGTAGTGTATAATGTACGTGTGTGGCCCGTGTGCGGGGACAGTAATTGTAAACTCGTGTGATACGTACGGTATATTCCGCTACAAAGGCTACGATTGAATCATTCAGTCACGCGACACTAACCCGGGTATGCAGTGTTGCATCCCTAAATTTTAGCGTGACACGTTGCGACTATCGCATTGTAGTGCTGTAGCGCTAAATTCAGTGAACCGTACATATTCAGTGTCATTGTTGCTTCTTGACGATCGTAACATTCCTTTCATCTGCCATTGTCGAGTTTTTGAATTCCTCTCAACGTTGCATCCGAAGCTGGTACAGAATTACTGCGCAACGCTTTAAAATGAAATGATATTGTCTGGTGATTTTCCAAATAGGGTTATTTGAAGTCAATGTTTTTGTATTCAGTTCAAAACTTGCTTCGGCTTTTCTTAGCAGGAAAACATTTTATAATTTTGTATTTGTGTGTAAAAGCCTTTGCTTATAAACAGCTTTCAATGCGGCTTTCAATAACTTTTATTCTGTCAAAGCGAGAATCTGTTCCGGAGGTTCTGTGTTGTTCGAATCGTTCTATTTGGTTTCAACAAAATCTGTTGAATAAAACTTCCCTCTGTAAATGGTATCTACCAATACTTCATACTTTTATTGATAATGATAAATAATGTTCATTTTAATAAACCTTAAAATCGTTTATCATTGAATGCTTTGCTGGATATACTTTTTTTATTATTGATAGGCTCGCGTTTGACCACCATCTCACCTGATGGTAAGCGATGATGTGGTCGACTTTGGAATCGTTATTGTTATTTATTCCAATCCGAAACACAGTCGAAATCCATATTGCTCGCAGACTGTCTAGCATCCTGTTATTCTACGTGACCTATGAAGTTGCAGTTGTTAACGGGTCTAATAAACTGTCATAATTTCAGATGGATTTGGAATTACAAGTCCAAGTAAACTTTTTAAGACATGTAGACGAGTTCGTCTAAGTACCTTACAAAGGCATGTAGTTAACATGCCTTAATTCGATGAACTCAACATGTACTTAACAATCTTTTTCATAATTTGTTAATTTGTGTTGTTTTTTCTGTCATTGTCAAACGGGATGAGTAGGAACGTAGAGGTGAATAAGGAAAAGCAACAAATCTGTGATTAGGATTTTCACTAATTTTTCTAGCAAAGCTTCCATTATTTATGTATTACAATGCAAGAAGTAATCGCAGTACTGAAGTGCTGCAAACTATTTTTTAACCGATTTCGAAAAGGAGGAGGTTCTATGTTCGGCTGAATGTATGTTTTTTTTTTATGTATGTTCACCGATATCTCCGTCAATTGTGGACCGATTTTGAAAATTCTTTTTTTTATTGAAAAGTTATGCTTTCAAGTTGGTCCCATTGAAATATTGTTATGATCTGATCATGAACTTCGAAGATATGGCACAGAAGTCCTCAGAGGATCACAGCATAACTGTCGTAACAAGTAAAATTGCTTTGTTTATACGTGTTGTCGATGACTGGCTGAAGGAAAAGGGATGCGGAATAATCTGATGATGAAGCCAGTAGGTAAATTAATGTAATCTAACCGTGTTTGGGATTATTAAAATCGTTATGAGATGCTCTCTGGCTATAAGGCATTTAAGTTTGGCTGGGAGGTACTTTTTAGTGGTGGTACCATAACTAAAAAGTGTAGATAAAATAAAAAAGCTTTTACAAAAAAAAAAATACAACCGACTTCAATGTTAAAAAAACACTGAAAAATACAAAATAACTTTTATTTCGGAAGTCGGTGTTAAAAAACGAAGAGACAAAACTATTATAGAAACACCGACTTCCGAAATTAAAGTTATTTTGTATTTTTCAGTGTTTTTTTAACATTGAAGTCGGTTGTATTTTTTTTTGTAAAAAGTTTTTTATTTTATTAATAATGTGAAAAAAAAACACCTTCAAAATTTTGTTCCTATTTTACCCCTGCGTTCCTTACTCACCCCGTTTGTGTGTACATTGTTATATTTATCACCGTGAAAACCCGAAAACAATGTTATGTTTTTTTCGTAATATGTGTCCCGACGTGGAAGCAACGCGTTTGAAAAGGCGCGCAATGTCAATGTAGCACATACGAGCCAAAAAAGATATTTGTTTAAATTACGTTATTTTGATACGGGTTAACGATTTCCTTTCTAGGTAATTCTTTAAAATATTATAAGATCCAATTGAATTTGCGTAAGGATTTAATTGGCCATCATCATCATCATCATTTCAGCCGTTATACGTCCACTGTTGGACATAGCCTCCTCCAAGTGTCGCCACAATTAACGAACCTGTGCGTCTCGCATCCATCGGTTTCCCGCAACCTTCACCAGGTCATCAGTCCACCTTGTAGAAGGCTTTCCATCGCTGCGTCTTCCGGTACGCGGTCGCCACACCTTTCAGCCCCAACGGCCATCTGTTCTGCGAGTAATGTGCCCTGCCCATTGCCACTTAAGTTTGGCAATTCTTCGTGATTTACTTGACTGTTTCCTGTTTATTTCTTTGAAACTTTATGAAGCCATGTTACTTCAACATACCCTTTAAATAGAAGCTACACTAAGGCGATAGATCGAACGTTCTTGATGTTGTATATCGGCAACAAAGCATTCTAACTATTTAGTAACAACTCTCAACTCAACACGTTCCTGCGAAAGATGTGAGGATGCGCCAATATGCGCACTAGTTAGTTTGGGTGGCGGCAACAGCCTCTTACGCAAGACCCTGGTATGGGGCTCAGACAACGTCATATTTTTATTAACAACTAGCTTTTGCCCGTGGCTTCGCCCGCGTGGCATTAGGTACTTAAGGAATCGGGATAAAAGGTAGCCTATGTTCTTTTCCATGTCAAAGGCTATATGCATGCCAAATTTCATCCAAATCCGTTCAGCCGTTTTTGCGTGATTAAGTAACAAACATCCAAACATCCACACTTTCACATTTTCACATTTATAATATTATATAGTTAGGATTATATATAGTTAGGATAACGAAATTCGATAGCTCCAAAATGTATGGAACTGACATAAGCCTACGAACCGTCACGTGATCAAGTATTTTCGATCGCTAATTGCTAGACAAAGTCAAACTGCGTTACACAACGACAACGATATCGATCAACATAAACGATATTCTCATACAAATGCCTACACAAGTGACACTTTCGATATTCGAATTCGCCGAGATTTCGAAATGTTCGTTCGACAGCTTAGCGAACTCTTGGACCCTGTAGAAAAGCAAATCAACATGGCTGTTTTTAGTCAGCTGGTGGTGTTATTTACATCTAGTGTGCTTGTTTCTTGTCAACAACAACAAAATTGTTTTTTAATAAAAATTCATACATTGCATTCACTACGGGCGGCACATAATGAAAATGTTGTAGTTGAGGCGACAGAAAATATACCTACAAATACCGGCAAAAATGGAGAGTGAAAAATATGCCAAAAAATAAATAAAAGTAATAAAAAATGCAATATGGAATATGTGCTTAATCATGGAGAATTTTCGATTGAACAATAGCCTTTTCCAGCCGCTTTGCACGATTTGTATGTTCACACAACAAAAAATTTCAAAGTGCAAAAGTTAGGTTTACAATAGATTTGATGGTATTTACCTATTAAAAATGGAAAATTTGATTACAGTAATTTTATTTCCCTAAGGCTGCCCGTTCGATGTGGCGACGCTTGGGGGAGGCCTATGTCCAACAGTGGACGTGTATCGGCTGAAATGATGATGATGATGATGATGAAGGCTGCCCACCCACGTCAGACTTTTTGTAGGACACATAATCGGGCCGATTTTGTATATTTGTAACATTGTTCTATATATTTCTGACCAACTTTTTGAAGGACGTGTTCGTTGTACTATTGTTATCAGTGTGTTCTATTTTTCTCCTACAAAAAATCGGTCACCGATTATCGGACGTGGGCGGGCAGCCTAATTTATTTCGAAATGAATATTAATGAATGGCAGGCGGTCGTCTCCTTTTGTAAAGCAGTAATGCTAGTGAAGGAGGCGGCCGCACGTGTGAGGAAACTGACTCACATCACAGTTGCCGGGACCCTGATACTGACTTTCAGCGACCGTAGTTGTTGCTTGCGGACGACGAGCAATAGTTAGCTCGTCGTCCGGCCACGGCCTTCCTAGAACCGTCTGGACCGAGCTCGAGTAGTCGACGCGACGGCGCGCACCTCAAAGAGATGTCAGCAAAACATTAGGAGCCTAACAGGGCTGAAGTCTGAAGCCCACTGAGGCCATGGCTTGACTTCTGAAATCGAAATTTGTGGTCCTGGAACGCATGGGCAAAGAAGGAACATAGGTGTGGTTTTAGTCAGTAAAAAGTCTGACACTCTCTCCTGCTCCGCCCTAGAGCGGGAGAAGCCCAGTTTCGTTCGTTAAATGTACGAGGTGCAAACCAGACTGCACCCTACATTTTTCGCAACTTGTCTGCTTATATCCCTTTGTATACGCAAACAAGTGGTTCCCGATTGTCTTGTAGGGACGAACCTGTTCCCGATTGTCTTGTAGGGATTTAAGTTTTTTTTTTAAAATAAATTCCTACTCTCTGACATTGCCTTTTTATAGGGTCTGACACTAGTTTTCCACACGCACGCCACCTCACAAAATGAAGCCGAACCTCCCTGTGAGTCTTTAACATACTTATTCCATCCAGCAATATATCTACCTCTTCGAACCTCCCTACATTCGCTACTCTAAATAGCAGCCTCAGACATGGAGTCAATGATATCACTGTACAACTCATCAATAACTTTCTTATGACTAGTTTAATTACAATTTGTATCTGCACAGTCTCATAATTCAGTAGGAATATCTATTTCTCTTAACTAACGGTTACATATTTCCTCATACATCTCAGTTTGTTTATGACTTTTGGTCACGTCCAAATCATCGGTCATTTAAATAAACCACTTTTTTGAGTTCACTTAATATTCACTCTGAATATCTAACACGCTAGAATAACTTTTTTTTGGTATTTTTGACCCCTTTTTACGGCCACCGCCCTCACTAGTTAATCGTCAGATTAATTAGTTAATATCTATTGGTTATATCAGAAAGACATAGCGTGTATACACTATGAATGTCTGTCAAGTATTACCATGTGATTGTTTAATATACATTTTTGAAAATTCTTTCCCACTAAAATGTAAACATTATGTCATAGCCTTTTTTTTTCGTTTTTGGACATAATCTTTACAATCCAGGTCTTCATGGCGCTTCAATAACTGCTTTAGCACCCGGGCTAAGCTATTTATACCCTTGAGAATCTGGTAAACTATTACTAAAGGATTTAGAACCTTTCGCACAAAGTTCCTCGAGTTGTTTTAGCAACTGTTTGTTTTGCAAGCTTTCCCAGAATCTTTTCTACTAATATAGGTACCTACTGTATAAGAGATAGGTATTGCTGAAGAGTTAGTTGCTTGTTTCTGTAAGATCACGCAAATCATGCCTAACCTTATCTCAACTATATCAGGGTGCCAGTATTTACATGAAACGACTACTTAGGGCCAGTCCCCATCACCACGGCGCGGCGCCGTCACCGTGCAACGGCACAGCGCCGTGCAGTCGCACGGTGCTGCGAACGGTGCGCCGCGCGCGTGTTCTCAGTCGATATGTCGCAGTTGGCGTGCGCGCATGTGTGTAAAACAAAATGGTGGAAATTATCGATACAGACTTCTTTGTCCCATTAATGGAGACACGTCCAGTAATTCTAAAATATTCAAAAAAAATCTCATTCCAGCCAATGCCCACCGTGCAAAGGCGCGGCGTCGACGCGGCGTCGTGTCGTTGTACGGTGACGGAGCCGCGCCGTGGTGATGAGGACGGGCCCTTATCTGACATTATACCTCTTGACAAAATTGGTTTCACTGGCCAGCTCACTTTCCTTTTAGCCTAGCTGATTTTTCCCCTACACCTGCCACTTGTTGCAAGATAGATATAGGTTAAAAACATTTTGTATGATTTATATCGTGATTACCACGTCAATCAAGGCAATGCGATTATTATAGTTGCAATTTCTGTGTGGCTTATTAATCCGTATCACTGCTATTTTCGAATTTACACGATAGCTTTTTAAATACCTCTACAAAGCTAAACATTCCTATCATATTATTATTTCCTGTCTAATAAGTGTAAGTCGGTAAATTTAAAATAACGGTAATTAATCAAGTTTTAATGGAGCACTTTGTTATTATCAATCTCCACTAATATTTCGTAGAGTAGGGGTAACGTTAGTGAGTTTGTTTTGTATAATAAGTAATCTCTAAAGCTACTGAACTGACTTTGAAAATTCGTTTACCATTTGTTACGTTATTGCTGAGGAAGATAGGCTATATGCAATTGTTAAACAATATTTTTCAATTTTACGTTAAGAATGTTAGGTGGGCACGGGTCTGCTTTTTTTTAAGTGGGAAAATCATCTAATGACATCTTCCGCTCTTGGGCAGAGTGAGAGGGTGTGACAGACTTTTACTGACTAAAAACCCACTCCTGTTCCTTCGATGCCTTTCATACTATGGCTGAGTCTCCCTTTCAGAAGCAGACCCTTGGCCCCAGTAGGCTTTGACCCTGCTGGTCCCCTATGGTTTGCTGAAATCTCCTTGAGGCGCGTGTGGAACAGTACGCGCCGTCGACGACTTGGGCTCGGTCCGGAAGGTTACCGGGCGGTCGTACGGCGAGCTACCTATTGCTCGCCGCCCGCAAGCCCGCGCCTACCGTGACCGGAAAACGGGATCGGGATTCCAGTAGTTGGGACGTGAGGGCTAGCACGGGTCTGTTAGTGTTTAATGACTGTCTTTTTTGTGTTCATCAATTAAATGAATAATTTTGCTGTTTATTTTCTATGCAGTCAAACAGCAACCGCGATTTTAATATACATACTTAACATTTTACCACAAATTAGCCCGAATTTGTCTGAAGCAAATATTTCGCTGCAACAGGAACTAAAATTCATTGAATTATTATGCAGTATAAATACCACAGACAAATCTCACTTCAAAATTAATGAGCGCGGAACACTCAAGTCATAACACAACTTGCGGACGGAACGATTTTCAAATGGGCTGGGTATGCATCTCATAGATAGAATAGCATTTATTCGGCGCAAGCAACACAATTTACCACAACATAAAATAATAATATTAAAAAATAGTACAGACATACAATACAGTTGCAGTGACTGTGCCTGATCCGAAAGGGTCACCAACTCAGCAATTGCTGGGCGTCAAACACCCAGCGCTGGTTTTCAGCTGGCACCCCGCAGTGACGCACGGATGATGGTAAATAAAACATACTTAAATAAATAAATATAACCTATATAAATATAACCCTTACTTTGGTACATAAATATTGATACTAGTGTATTTATGTAATAATATTACTATAATAGGTAGGTACGTAACTAAATATTATATAAAATGTGCCATGGTATTTACAAACAAACTTGCTCACTATACCCACAATATTTCAACAAAATATATCGCGGGAAATATAGTGCATCGCGCGATGCGACGGTTGACTTGATGATGCATAAACCGAGACAGACATCGCTGCACCGGCTCGTCGACTAGCCGCTATCCTGGTATAAGACAAAAAAAAACAAATATAACGTAAAAATAATTTGGCTTCCAGAAAAAAGTTATATTTAGATTGTTAAGGTTTAGAATTACAAATTGGAAAGGAGTAGAATGGAAGCAAAACGAAAGTTGAGTGAATACTATGTGGTCCCTGGCGACACGGATGCAACGCGCTCGTCAAATTGCCTACTTTGATTAAATAAATCAAAGACTACCTACAACCTCCCTTATTACCTGGAATTAGGAACAAAACATAATGGTAAGTTTTGTATTTCAGGAGCAAAAGATCAAGATTAAAATTGAAAATTAGAGAAAATTGAAAATTAGAGAATGCATACTTAAATTGGTGATTGATTTGATTAATGATTACTTGTATGATAATGATTAAAAATAAATAGACATGTAATTACTGAATTATATAAATGATTTATCAATATTAACATCTTTAAATTCGATTTGTGAACTCAAAATAAAATTCTTAAGACTAGCCTTAAACGTATTTATACCTTTCAGGTCCCTAATTGGCGTAGGTGTAATGTATTTAATAACTAGCTTTTTCCCGCGGCTTCGCTCCCGTCAACTGACTACGATAATCTACTCTACCCAACTCTACTCTACCCTACCCTACCACACCCTACCCTATCCTACTCTACCTTACTCTACCCTGCTCTACCCTATTCTACCCTACTCTACCCTACCTTCCTCTACCCTACTAGAGTAGAGTATATTAATATGATTTACCATTAAACACATCAACGAGTCAACTTCAAAATTTCCTGCACCGGATTCATGCGGAAGTGACGCCCGGGTGTCGCCACTGTGCCCTGCTTGGGCGGAGCATCGCCGTGCCCTCGTGGGCCCGGCGATCGTCGGCGGAGACCTCTCGCGCCGGGCCTTGGTTGAGGCCATGGTCTGGAGCGAGGAGGAGTGGCAGGCGGTCGCCGATTTCTGCGAAGCAGTAATGCTCGCAAAGGAGGAGGCCGAACGCATCAGGCAACGGCGTTATCGCCGCCGCCGGGATTCTGATCCCGATATCCGGCCACCGTAGGCGCGTGCTTGCGGACAGTAAGCAATGGGTAGCACACTGTCCGGCCGTCCGGTAACTGTCCGGACCAAGCCCAAGTCGTCGACGGCGCTCACTTTTCCCGCACGCCTCAATGAGTTGTCAGCAACAGCAGGGACCCAGCCGGGTCGAAGCCTACTGGGGCCAGGGTTATCCGAAAGGGCGCTCGAGCCCCGGTATGAAGGCTAGAAGGAACGGGGTGGGTCTTTTAGTCAGTAAGAGTCTGACACTATCTCCCGCTCCGCCCAAGAGCGGGGGTTGTCATTGGATGATTTTTGCCCACCATAAAAAAAAAATTGACTAATTTTCAACCATATTATAACAATATACAATAAATATTACGTTTAGCTGTAAGTTGCATTTTGTTATTCTATGTCAGTTGCGTTTTGTTATTCCATATCAGTTGCATTTTGTTATACCACGTTATAGGTCACGTTCCACGGGAACGGGATAAAAAGTCCCAATGTCCGTCTCCTGGTCATAAGTTACTTACCCACCAATTTTCAGCCAAATTGGTTCACCCGTTCTTGAGTTATAAATTGTGTAACTAACTCGACGTTCTTTTATTATAGACTAGCCGCCCGTCCCGGCTTCGCACGGGCAATAAATATAGCCTATGTTACTCAGGGTGAATGTAGCTTTCCAATGGTGTAAGAATTTTTGAAATCGGCACAGTAGTTTTTGAGTTTACGTTACATGCAAAAAAACAAAAATACGAATCTTTCCTCTTTATAATATTAGTATAGATTTAATTAATTCCAAACATATCCAGCGGTTAAGAAGACAGAGTTATAATTCTTTGGAATCTTTTATTAAATGTCAATCTTTCACTCTCAATACTCAATTGGTACTAAATTGTGCAACTGCAAAGATGAGATATTAAATAATGAAATCCAACTGTATTGTATCGTAGTGCCATTCCACGCCAGTCACCACGCCACGTTAAACCCTAAGCCTACTGTCCTCTATTGCTCCACGGCTCTATGCTACACCACTTCGACTGGCCTACACGCTTCGAAACGTATTTATGCACAACAATGCGAAGCACTGTAGGCTGAAATTGAATAAACCGTTTTAATTGAGAACAACGAGGACAGTCTATACATTGTGCAATTGTGTCTGATGCGTCGCCAACGCCATACCTACCGACTCATGTCATGTCATATTGCATTCGTTGTCAAAGAAAATTATCAAGTACCTATGTATTTCTTCTGATAAAGCTTACATATTTCGCCAGTAAAATATTGTATATTACTCAAAACGTCAATTTAACACTTACTAAAGATACAACGGGTAACCTTATTATATTTCTTGATCTCTCTTTAATTTCTACCATAATACTTCTGTTGTAGGTTTTAAGAGGCTGCTTTTCCACTCGCCTATCGTAAACATCAAGCATGGTTTAAAAGCTTGTTACTTCATCTAACGCAATCCAACGTGATGTTTGACGAAAAGGCAACGCGAAAAAAGAGTGACCTGAAAACTCTGTTGGCATTCAGTAATTCCGTGGTTTACTCGAATATTTTACAAAACTTGTTCCAGAAAATACGTGTTTTTTGTTAACACTTAAAAGTTTTTGAAAAACATTGTCATTATTTAGAATCTTGATAAAATTTGCTTGCTAGGCTTGTATGTTGTACTTTTTTCATTTTTGAGTAAATTATGAAGTGTTAAAGTTCATGCAAAATAGCAGATTTTCAGAGGTCTTAACTGGATTAGTTTTACACAAATTAATAAATTGATTTCCATACAAGCCTAGATAATATCTACAAGATACTGTGTTTCCAAAATATCTGATGAGAAATGTGTAATAACGTCATAATCGCGTAAGAGCGGTTGTATGAAAAACAGTGAAAATTTATGTCGAGATGCATCCCCTTAAGGCTTGTAGTCCCTTGAACCATCTGGCCGAAATTAAATGGTCACTACTCTCGTACCCGTCTAGGCGACAGTACGACTATGGTTTTTTTGTCCTATGATGAGTTCCCTGACAGTTCTTGTCTGACAATTATAGTGATGTGACCTAACGAAATTTAATCGATTTTTTACAATAACGAATCAGTTGGCAAAGAAAATGGAATCGGATTACCGATTTTAGATTCATAGATGATAATTGTGAAAGTTTGTATGTGTGTGTGGATGTTTGTTATTCTTTCACGCAAGAACTAGTCTACGGATTTTGATGAAATTTTACAGTAAACCAAAAAACCTGACAAAAACTAAAAACCTGAAATAAAGGGTGGTAAATTAGTAAAAAATAAGTTGAGCAATAAGAAAAAACCAGAACAAAGTATCGTTTAAAAGTCATTTAATGAAATATGAAAATAGAAAGAAAAGAAAGAAAAACATTTTAAATGCTTAAATAAGTCATAAACTTTAACGTTTAAGACGATCTGGCCAGTTTTACCTGGCCATATCATGAAGTGATCATTTCTAAGATCTGGCCACGTCTCGTATACCGAATACATCATCGAAATGGAACGCGTATTAAGTACGCAATCTTTTCTAGCTTACGAACTTGATAGGTCAAGAAATCCAAGTAAACATTTTGACTGGTCTGTTGGTCTAGCGGTTAGTGATCCTGACTGCTATGCCGGAGGTCGTTGGTTCGATTCCCACCCAGGACAAATGTTTGTGTGATGATCATGATCATTTGTTCTGTGTCTGGGTGTAATTTATCTATAATATGTATGTATTTAGAAATATATATGTATGTTTATCAGTTGTCTAGTACCCATAACACAAGCTCTGCTTAGCTTGGGACTAGACAGCGTTGTGTAATAGTTGTGTAGAATATATTATATTATTTACAAGTCAAACATAGCCTACTATATCTAAGCTTTTCCCAATTACATTGCGGTCGTATTAAATCTATCTGAGCACTAGTGCATTAAATTGAGTGACTGCCTATCCTGACCTCTATAACCTAATAATTGGCACTATTCTTGGGGGGTCCCCTTGGTAAGAATAGTGTCAGATTACATAGATCTTCTTAATTTTTGGTAGGCTCGCTTTTGACTACTACTTCACCAGGATTGTAAGCGATGATGTGGTCGACGATGTAGCACACTTGCCTAGAAGTAACCTTTCCACTGTTGACTTGAAGATCCCTTAAAAAAACAAGTAAAAATAAATAAAACTCTTAATTAATTTCATCATGTGGTTAGTAACGGTACACGTTCATTTTTTTCGAATAAGGTCATGCTCATTAGTTATGCAGTTGCCGTTAATTTTATACATAAAGTTAAGAGTACTTACAGAACTTTTTTTTGCAGCTTATCTATTTATTTATTCAACGTTCACACAAACAACACACGACATCGATGTGCTGTGCAAAAACCATTTATTTTACATTTACGCTAGTGGTTGACTAAATAGAAAAATTATCGATTTTTTCATTTTTTATTGTGCTGATATTTTTTTGAGTTCCAAAAACAAATTAAATAAAAATTAATACGCCCAAAAAATAATATATTAATAGTAGAACAATAAAAATGGTTTTCATAAAACTAAAAACTCTAATTATTCATTCCCATTAGGCCTACACGGCTTACACGGCATTTTAGAACGACAATATCAAATACGAAAAATCGGCCAAATGTGTGTCTTGATTCTATAAAATCCTGAACAGTTTAATAACTTATATTATGAATTATCACATGAAAAAGCTTTCAGTTATTGATAAAAAAACTTGTAACTCATTTCTACAAAAATCAAAAAAAAAAAACCCGACTCAAAAAGAAAATAAAAAAAATCTTATCTAAAATCGGTCTATTCGCTTAGGAGCTACGATGCCACACACACACAGACACGTCAAACTTATAAGACTTTCTTTTCCGTCGGGAGTTAAAAATAAGATCTAGTCTTAATTTAGGGATTTTTTTAGAGGCTGAAACATTTCTGATTGAAAGTGAATTTAGCATATGGTACTATATTTTTGTAGGCAACCAATTAGGTGACCTTCCAGTGGCATCAATCTATTATTTTTTTAATTAGTTTTCGGGAAACTGAATCAAAATTCAACACACGCCTATGCATAACAAATAAAGAGCTAGAACATGTTGCCTTATTTTAAGCAAAAGTCCTTAATATATTTTGAATCATGCCATGCATTTTTATTATAGCGCATTCGAACCTTTTGAAGACTTTGAGAAAGAAATGAATATATCAAAATCATAAAAAGTAAGGAAATAACATGAAGATCCTGCCGTAACATACGATACCCGAATCCAAAAAAATGTGCAGACTATTAACTTATAATTTACCAACTTACACTGCGACAGATGCTTACATATTTCTTTACTACTCTGTAAAATAATAAAAATAAATAAAAATATTTATATTATTTCACTTCGGATATTCAACCAATCGATATTATGGTCGATAGTCTACTACATTAGGGGATCCAGGTACATCTCTATCTAGCAGCAAAGAACAGCGGCCGTATTATAAAATACACCGCACTGATAAAGTATCGTTGTGTTATTTTTACATTGCTTGTCCAGTTACTGAGCGTTAAAAATTTGTAGTGGTTAAAGAGTAATGTATTTAATGTAAGAGTAATACAGTCGCTTTGATATTTGAAAACCATAATAACGTAGTAGCAGCAAAGAATATTATAAGATTTGTTGTTTTTACTGATTTTAAAGATAAATATAGCATTAAACTTGTATTTACATATGGTAAGAGATTCCGTGAAGACCTGTTTTTTTTATGGTGGGAATAAATCATGCATTGACATCCCCCGCTCTTGGGTGGAGCGGGAGATAGTGTCAGACTCTTACTGACTAAAAGACCCACCCCGTTCCTTCTAGCCTTCATACCGGGGCTCGAGCGCCCTTTCGGATAACCCTGGCCCCAGTAGGCTTCGACCCGGTTGGGTCCCTGCTGTTGCTGACAACTCCCTGAGGCGCGCGGGAACAGTGCGCGCCGTCGACGACTTGGGCTTGGTCCGGACAGTTACCGGACGGCCGGACAGTGACCTACCCATTGCTTACTGTCCGCAAGCCCGCGCCTACGTTGGCCGGAAATCGGGATCAAAATCCCGGTTTCGACGGCGGCGGCGATAACGCCGTTGCCTGATGCGTTCGGCCTCCTCCTTTGCGAGCATTACTGCTTCGCAGAAGTCGGCGACCGCCTGCCACTCCTCCTCGCTCCGGACCATGGCCTCGACCAAGGCCCGGCGCGAGAGGTCTCCGCCGCCGATCGCCCCCACGAGGGCACGGTGATGCTCCGCCCAAGCAGGGCACACCTCGGCTGTGTGCTCCACCGTGTCCTCCGGGCGTATTCCGTGAAGACCTAGGCTTGACTAATCACTCCTGTTCTTGCATGAAAACATTCAACAACACGGCATTTTAAATTTGTTTACGATTACGTATCGCGAGTCTCACAAGTGTAAAACTGTCGGCCGTTTGCGCGACTGTTCGCATTTTGCACAAGTTGCGCGGACATGCACACGCCCCCTTGCCACTTCTCCTGTTTTTTTTTTTCACCCGATCGTCTATTGAAACTTCCGGTCTTCAACAAACCTTTGGCGCACTCATCTTACTACAGATCGACTTAGATGAAGACTTCTTGCCGCGACGCCCTGACTCTACTTGAGCGGCCGCAGTTGGACTTGTATCCATTTTTACATGAAGTAAACACGCTTAAATTAGGTACCTAAGTTAGATGATCAAGAAACCAACAAAGTTAGACAAATTCCAAATAAATACGGAGTAAAATCAGAAACATTATGTTATAAAAAGTGTAAAATGTGGGTGTTCGAAAATTTAAATCGATAATGTGAACAATGGTACATTTACTAAAATGAAGACTATGTGTAAAAGAAGTTTATAAACCTATCTTCAATAATAGTAAAAGTTTTACAATTATTAAATTTTTGATTAATTATTGGGTTCCAAAGTGCTGCCTATGGGGTGGGCCGATTTTTTTTGCACGCAAGTGTATTTTATATATGGCAGTGAAGCTGCGGGCAAAAGCTAGTTAAATAATAAATGGAGATCTTGCTAACTATCAGAAGAGAAGAAAGGCAACGTCGTTTTGAAGAAAGAAGTAGATAAATAAAAACTGGGCAAGTGCGAGTCAGACTCGCGCCCTGAGGGTTGCGTACAAACTTAACTATGTACCTAAATAGTTTAATTCCGGAATGGAATCTCGGAAGACTTTTTCCGAATACACAGATTACAGATAGACAGTTCCTTTTGAGGTACAGAACCCTAAAAAGGGCAATTATTATGAGCGTGTGTATGGAATATCAAATCCCGAGCAGTTGGTGGTGTAAAAAAAGAATTTTTTCTACACCACCTACTCGAGATTTGATGGTTTAACCATCAAATCATGTACAGGATAGATTTATGTTTGTTGCAGGGCAGAGAGCTATGCCTGCCTCGATCCAGCAAGTACACGCCGGGAGAGAAGTTCGATCCCATGCTGAGGTCTGTCACCTTCGTCATCAGACAACAGAACTTGTACTGCTCGGGATACAAACAGGTAAGATAATAATAATAATAAATTTCTGGGTGTTCTCATTTAGCTAACGGAGACTCTTTGCATATAAACAACCTTGTAGCCAGGATTATCCACCAGCAACTTAATTGTTCTTAAATACAATCTTGTGGAATTGGAAGTACCTACCGTATTATAGGTATGTGCCCGACCCAGTTCTCGAGTATGGCAAAATCACATTGTTTTGGCATCGATCTATCATCACTGATAGGACTATTGTTGCCAATAAGCCTAACATACTGGTGATAGATCGACTAGAGCGTCGCACAATGATTGTTGATATAGTGATCCCTCATGACGAGAACCTCGTGAAAGCTGAGAAAGATAAACTAAATATCATGACTTGGCTCGCGAGGTTGTCGACATGTGGGAAGTATATAGAGCAATCATTGTGCCGATAGTCGTAACAGCCAATTGCTTAATATAGCAAAGAGCCTCGAACAACATCTAAGGAGGCTTTAGAAAGCAGTACTCCTGGACACGGCGCGCATCGTTAGGAGATTCCTCTCTCAGGAGCACTGACCACCGGTAGCTTGGACCCTATACCCGATGCCGGTGGGCTACATATTTTTTATATTTTTAAATGTTTTTTTTTTTTATTGTAATAAAAATAATATTATTTGTATGATATATTAATAAATAAATGGAATAATAATATATTTATTCAGAGTTAAAACATGGTAAACAGTTATATATAATCTTAGGAATAATTACAAAGGTAAGGCTAGGCTATGTTATGTGCCTGTTTTAGGATAAACCTGTATCACAGGCGGTAGAAGTTCTTACAATACGGTTTTTGTAGGACAATGAAATCTATAACAATATTTAACATTAAAATTCTCAAAATAGTGTAAAAAGATTAATTAAATTATTTCTACTTAGTTTCCTTATTTACTTAAACACTAAAAGTGACAATAAGTTATTTCGTCTTTTGAAACTGTTTCTTGCACTTTACTCTAGTTACATATGTTTTTGCGTCAGCAGAATTACATCCCGAGCGCATTAACATGGCACCTGTACCCCTAGCCAAGTTGCTAATCTGCAATAGCTAACGCATGTAGAAAGCTTCAAATGTACGGGAATGACGTCGCCTCAACGCTCAGTCACGTGGTCAGAACAAAAGAATTGGCGGCAAGGTCAACTCGAAGCGTTCGACGCAAGCGAAACGTTTGTAACTTGGCTAGGGGGGCTGGCTCGAAAACAGTTGCCACATTGAATATCCGAAATTAGTTTGTATTGTCACGTTTAATGCATCGTAAACACGTAAAGTATGTCATAAGAATTACTACTCAGCGCAAAACAAATGTTGATATTCAAAAAACTAAAATAAAATTCAATGCACTCAATACACATTTCAAACGTCATTCAGCTGGTGCCGTGTTAATGCGCACGGGTTGTAATAATTGGCTTAAGCAAGGCGCAAACGTGTGTCTTCTGTCAGCACAAGACTAGCTACCGATGCAAGCTACCGATGAATATTTGATTTCTATAGAACCAGTGTGAAGTCATCCACTCCCTGCGCATACGTAAACATTTTTAGTGTCCAGTTGCTTCCACTTAACACATACTCATGACGATCAAAAAGTGTTCGGTGTCGGAAACTGAAAACTAAGTGTTTACCTACATTTGCACAGCGCCTGTTTACATTGGACACTTTTGCCGCTCAACTAATGTTTGAATATTATGAAAAACGATGGTTTGTAGGTCAGCACACTGGAATTTCGCGTCAGCAGTAAGCGATATACAGAAGTCTGGGGCCTTGAGTATGATGCTCTAGGCGCCCCTCTCATAATCGGTTGAGCTTTATATTCTGTATTTCGCCATATTTCTAGCAGGACACTCGGCTTTTTAAAAGTACAGCAAGTTGCACATTTCAATGAGTAGGCTTTATTTGCGCACTCGAACACCGAGTTTGTCTAATGAATCAAAGCATTTTATTTCAAATAAACCATTTACATGCACTTTTGAAATGTCAAAGTCAGTCAGTCAGACAAATGATGCTACTTGCACATTCCAAAGCGTAAATCTGTGCATGGAGAAGAATGTGCCAGAAACTCCATGGACACTCTTTTTAATGATGGCACTTAAACATAGTGCGTTGAGATAGTTCTTAGGTTCGTTGTTATGTTGAACGCTTATTACGTAGTGATATTATAGTGGTTTAGAGTATGATCGAGTTTCGGTCATGGTGGTATATCTTGACAGAGATTATCCAAGCACAGGATATTAGGTATTGCCTACAAGTGTGTGCTCAAACACAAGTGTATTCTACGCTCCTTACTCTCTGAGAAGAGATCTAGAGATCAGCCCCCCTAGCCAAGTCACAACCGTTTCCGTTTAGTTCTGACCACGTGACTGAGCGTTGAGATCACGTCATTCCCGCACATTTGAAGTTTTCTACTAGCGTTAACGATTAAGTGATTGATTGGAAGCCTTCGAGTAGCAAAAAATTGGTGGAGGCTTAAGTTAAATCGTCGTAGTTTACCTTTGAGTTTCGGTCCATTAGACGTTAAATGATAAATGATCTTTATTCTGCAAGTAAGTTTTATAAAAACACTTTTACACGTCATTTTTTTTTTGTCTTTTAAAACTAAATGAAGCCGGTGTTTCCTCTAGCTTTTCCCTGAGAAGAAACACCGAAACAAACTCTGGGGTCAAAGTCTCTATAAAAGTCCATACAGCCAAACACGTAATGGTCAAATCATATGAGAACCATGCAGATTGAGCCTGAGATGGTCTTCTGAAGAAAGAATCACACGTTGACATTCTTATTAATTTATTTCTATACAACACAAAGGCGGAGTTAAGACCTTAGACATTCTCTACCAGTTTCCTTGATTTGGTAATTGATCAAAAGAGCTACCACGGCTCTGGAGGAACACAGGTGGGATTTAGTCAGTGAAAGTTTGATACTCCCTTTCGGTCCACCCAGAACTAGAAAACCTTACAAGTAGGTATTTAAGCACCTAACTTTTGTCTAACTATCACAGTTCCTGAGACAGCCGGTTTCTCATACATTGTGATAACTAGACAGTTGAAATTTACACAGATGACGTGTTTCTGTTGCTGCTATTACAACAAATACTAAAAACAGAATAAAATAAATTGTGTAAGATAGTTGTTTATACACTATTAAATTTTGATCGTTTTAATCCTACAGGTCGGTTTGTACGTAACCCCGACTACTACCTACAGGTCATTGGACTCGCTCAGATGACGTGTTCTTAAAGAAATTAATTACGTACACGCGTAAATTAATACTAGTTTTGAAAAAAAGGTACTTTATTTTTTAATTTTATCTTTACAAATTGATAGTGTTTCATGTACCGGATCGATCCTCCACGGGATTAACACGATTAAAATTTAAGAGTGTATAATTAAATAGTACGAAACCCTTCGTGTGCGAGTCTCACTCGGATTTGCCCAGTTTTTTTTTTATACATTAGGGGATGAGACTGATCACTATTTAATCTTTTGCGTGTACACGCGTATTATTTTTACATAATTGCGCGTTTTTTAAAATAAAATCAACAAAAAAAAAGGAAAAAAGACCTAAAACCAACATTTTCGTCTGAATAAATTTTGTACACCCTTGACCTTGAAAAACGATTAATCGTCGTACTGTATACACGGTACATACTTTTTCAAGGTTATTCAAGTTGTATATGTACAAACGTATGTACAATCGGTGCACGACAGGTAGTTGTTGTGACTACGGATACTCTATGAAACCAGGCAAAGGTAAGTGGACTTACAAAGAAGGGATAATCATCAAACCTACAGGTAACTCGTCTTAATGCCTTAAAATAACCTTCTTCGGTCGACTTCAATCGATACGAACCAATCCGGTGCGTAATTATGTCAATTTCCCCCTTTGATCCTACATTGTACCGCTCATTGGAAGAATGGAGTTCGTTAGCTATTCGATAACGTTCATACATCATAGATCTCGCAAGCCATTATCATGATTACGTTTTGCATGAAATATACAATATCTAAGTACAAGAGTTTTGAAACTTCTGTTTCAGTTTTTTTTATTTATTCTATCAGTAGGTACGGATTTGCGGACGATGAGCCGATGGAAAGCTCGCTGTTTAGCCGTCCGGTAATTATCTGGACCGAGCTTAAGTCGTACACGGCGCGTAGCACTCCACGCGCGCCTCAGTAAGATTTCAGCAAAACCGTAGGGGCTCAGCACGGTCGATACCCGCTAGTATCTGGACTAGGGAGCAGCACCAAACACATAAGGTAGGGACCCTTTTTCTGTCTTGTCACCCGTCAAACTATCACTAACTACCTTTTCTTTCATATCACTCCTCACAAAATCCATCCATCTTTTCTTCGGCCTTCCTCTCCCTTTCCATCGTCTTCAATCTCTCCTCTTCACATGACCATATCAAGACAACCGATTTCCTTTAAACTTTTTAGTCACTGGCGCCACTTTCAAACTTCATCTAATATACTAATTTCTCATTCCTGATGGATGGATGCGAGGGAGTGTCAGATTTTTTTACTACTTACTAAAACCCACCTATGATCCTTAAGTTGCCCTTTGCGTTTCAGGTCGCTTTAACTCTTTGGAACCAGCCTGCAGCCCTGGCAAGTATCGGCCCTAACTGACCCACGAATTCTGCTAACAACTTTTCGAAGTGCGCGTGGAATAAAACACGTCGTCGACCTGGGCTTGATCTTCATAAGAAGGTGAGCTATCCATAGCTCGCCGTCTGCCAGTCCGCGCCTACTACGGTGGCCGGTAATCAATGAAATAACCTTGTAAAGTCGGGACTTTACAAGGTTATTTCATTGCTCGAGTTGTGATGGATTCCTTTATTTCCTTATGCTTTTAACAAAATTTGCAGGTATTTAAGCTAACACACTAATATTAAAACATAATGATATGTTTTAATATTAGTGTGTTAGCTTAAATACCTGCAAATCTAAATAATAATACTCATAACATACATAATGATATGTTTTAATATTAATGTCGAGATGACTCTTCAAACTGATAAGTTATTGTTACGTGGGTGAGTACATATTTATTGTGAACGTGTATAGTGTATGTATACTGTGTAAATATATGTGAGTCACCCACCTCGTCACCACCCCTATGGGTAATCTCGATTTACCTTCGGCGCGTTTCAAATATGTCCACCTAGACCTAGTCGGACCATTGCCCCCTTCCAATGGATATCAGTATTGCCTGACACTCGTCGATCGCTTTACGCGATGGGCCGAAGTTGTTCCAATTACCGATATCACGGTAGAAACTGTGGCCAAAGAGTTTTTGGTGGGATGTGTGGCACGATTTGGTTGCCCCACCGATATTGTCACCGACCGCGGTAGGTAATTTAAGTCAAACTTGTTCCAATACCTTAGAAGTCCATAGGTTTCAGGCACCGCAAGACCACTGCCTACCACCCTCATTGCAATGGTTTGGTGGAAAAATTCCACCACCAGCTCAAAGCGGCACAGGTCACGGCAGGTCATAACAGGCATTAGACGCCAGCAAACAAAAGTAACCCCTTAGTCGCCAGCATGACCCGGTGACTATGTATTTTTACTGGCAGGACAAGATTATAACTTTGTGATTTTTCATGGAACATATGAAATTTTGTACATAGATACTTTACATAAAAATACTAGACACGTGTTTCGGGTTTCGCATATACTAAAACTAATATTGTATAGATTCATGAATTTGCTAACTCTACATGGATAGTCGAAGTAAAACGTTATCTCTATAAGAGCAACAGATTGTGCGATAACAACGGCTCAACTACTCGTAGATAGTTAGAAACTGTACTTAACTTTGCACAGTGAATAACTTTACAATAACTTCCTCGCAAAGTTCTATTAAAGGCAAATATGAATTTTATAGTCGGGAAGAAAGTAAATGTTGGTAAATATTGGTTATGTATGGTGCCAGATTGACTATCGGTAGGTACATCGAGATGCTGAAATGTTTACTGTACAAAAACGCCACCATGTCAGTCCGTCTACAAGACCAGACCACGAAACCTAGCCTCTTGCAGCGGGGCGTGAGGTAGGGAGACGTTATTTCTCCGAAACTATTAAAGTGGCGCCTAACACGAATTACTAGCAATAGAGTATTTCTTCAAGGTTCTGGAATGGAGAGGGCTAGGCATTAATATCAATGGCGAGTACATCACTCACCTTCGGTTTGCCGACGACATAGTAGTCATGGCTGAGACTACTGAGTAGCTCAGCACAATGCTTGGTGACCTCAGTGGAGCTTCCGAAAGAGTGGGACTTAAAATGAATATGGACAAAACCAAAGTCATGGTAAACAGCCATGTAGCACTCACTCCTATCAAGATCAGAGACTCTACATTCGAAGTTATGGACGATTACGTTTACCTGGGACAGGTGGTCCAGTTGGGTAAGTCTAACTTCGAGAACGAGATCAATCGACGAATCCTACTCGGCTAGGCAGCGTTCGGAAAACTGCGTGGTATCTTCTCATCCAACATACCACAGTGTCTCAAGACGAACGTCTATTACGTATGGCTCCGAAACGTGGTCGCTTACAATGGGCCTCATCAGAAGACTTAGAGACACCCAAAGGGCAATAGAAAGGGCTATGCTCGGAGTTTCCTTGCGTGATCGAATCAAGAATGAGGATATCCGCAGAAGAACCAAGGTTACCGACATAGCACGAAGAATCGCCAAACTGAAGTGGCAATGGGCAGGGCACATTGCTCGCAGAACAGATGGCCGTTGGGGCCGAAAGGTTCTGGAATGGCGACCACGAACCGGAAGACGTAGCGTTGGAAGTCAAATATTTGTATGAGGAAGAATAGGCGCGTGGTTTTCTTGTTAAGCGTGGAAATCATCAATGACTTCTCGCGCTCTGAGCGGAGCGGGAAGGCGTGCCAGACTTTTACTGACTAAAACCACACCTGCGTTGCCCTTTGCATTCTAGGACTACGGGTTTCCTTTTTAAAATTCCCCGCGGTCCTAGCTAGCGGGCATCGGCCCTGCTGGGCCCCTACGTTTTGCTAACATCTCTTTAAGGAGCGCGTGGATCACTACGTGCTGTTGACGACTGGGCTTGGTCCGGTCAATAACCTTACCACATAACCTTCAGCAGGCGGTGGCCTCCTCCTTCGCTAGTATATTACTGCTTAGCAAAAGGAGGCCACCGCCTGTCATTCCTTCTCACTTCGGACCATAGCCTGCCCATAGCGGAGACCCAAATAGGCCAATTGCCTCCAGTGGACATAGCACAGATGCAGGAACCTCCCGAACCTGCCATGTCCGATAAGGACCTGCGTTATGCGGAAAGTGAGGACGCCGTGTTGCCACTCCAGCCACTCTTTAAAGAGGAGACTTAATTGTGTTACCGCCATAATTGTGGCGTGCCTAACACTGGGTTGCAACAGTCGCTGTCACCATTACATCATGAGATCCCGCTGGAACTCTGTCCTCCATGCCGAGACTTAGCACGGCAGCGGAGTTTTGCCCCGGCGTTGCATCGCCGCGCATCATTAGGTTACGTGAAAATCGTGCATGTGTACAAGGACTAGTGGGCGCGCAGTGGGGACATCTCGCTATCTCTTTTCTATGCGCGTAACCTAATGATGTAACTCATAATATAATGGTGGCGTCTAACACGAATTACTTCAGGCAGAAATATATATATACATATTTATTAATATGCGGATACCCCAAGGCTTACAGGTTAAGGCTTAACCAGCTTAACCGTTCAGCTGGTTTAAATAAAAGTGGACTGTATTGATGCGGTATAAAAATTCGCTTTAGCCTTGCAAAATGTGACTTATGGGCGACTAAAGCAGATTTTGGGCTAAACTAGGAAAATTGGGCCAGGAACGCACACTGACCTGGTTTCTTTCGTCGAACTGAAGACTTGATCAGTCACTTGCAAACGCACTCCTAATAAAGTTTTTAACAACAATCAGGCTCCAACACTCGTATCAGTTCGCAAATCGAAACATTTATGAATATACTTGCTTTTTCCTATTCCACCCTACTATACCCTACTCTACCCTACTCTACTCTACTCTATCCTACTCTACCCTACTCTACCCTACTCTATACTACTCTACACTACTCTACTCTACACTACTCTACCCTACTCTACCCTACTATACCCTACTATACCCTACTCTGCTCTACCAAACTTCACATAAATCATCTTCTAAATAGTTCGAACAAAGCCTAAACATTTGGTTTGGATAGGTGGCTGCTCGATGGTATTTGTTGAGTGTTTGGTCAAAAATTCGTTCAAATCTGGCCTATTTCGTCGAATTTGCTCTCTTAAATGCCACATAAAGAACACACGCGTCGAAGGACTGGAACAGTTTGCCTGCTGCGGTCTTCCCGGCCGATTATAATTTGGGTGTCTTCAAGGCTAGAGTGAACAAGCTCTTAATAAACTAGTGCGCCTCAGCATCAAAGATTGCATCGCTACTTACGATCAGTTGGGATCGCAGTCAAGCACTAGTTTATCTCAATTAAAAAAAAAAAGGCTCAAATAATATTCTTTACTTACCGTTTGACCTTCCGGTAAGAATTTCGATGCACAACACTGCGATAGTCAAAGAAAACAGTCAACATGACTTTGACTTTTGATCGACTTTGGCGTGGTTTTTTCGGTTTTGGTTTAGTTGGAAGGCGCCACTCCGAAGCTTGTTGACTTGTTTGCATGTCAAACTCGTAAACCCACGTCTCGTCGCCAGTAACAATGCGTTTCATGAATATTGGGTCGGAATTGACTCGTTCTAGCATGTCCTCAGGGACTCTCATGCGATTGAGTTTTTGGAGAAAATTCAGGTCTTTTGGGACTAGCCGAGCGGCAACATGTTTCATACCCAAATGATTAGTGAAAATGGTACGGATCGACTCGTGAGATACAGAAAGTTCGGCGGCTATCTCTCTCAAACTTGAATGAGGATTTTCAGTCACTATTTCCTTCATTTTTGCGATGTTAACTTCAGTTGCAGAGGTTGATGGCCTACCAGAGCGAGGCAAATCTTCCATCACATCTCGACCGCTTTTGAATGCTTTGTACCACTCATAAGCACGTGTTTTTTGATAAAGTCGATTCACCGTAAGTCTTCTATAACATTTTCAGTGACTCTGAACACGAAATTCCATTGGCAATGCAAAATTTAAGGCAAACTCTTTGTTCGATGTTTTTTTATATTATGAAATTCGCAATACACACTAGATATGATATAACTAAAAACAGCACTGTACCTATTTAATATAAATAACAGATGCAACTCAAACTCCGCGCCAAAATGCAAAATAGTTGTGCCAATCTAGCAACAACAAAAAAATCTAAAATTTGAATTTGGAACCATAAACAAATCATCCATTCCCGATACTTTTTTGACTGAATGTGTTATATTATAGATTGAGTACACAGGCGTGACACACATAGCAAAGGTTTTTAGCTTGGGTACCTTTTGAGATTTCGAAAATTCTTTCTAAATACTTGCTATTTTGAACAAAATAATTAAAAAAAAAAAAAAATATAAGTTCATTGAATAAAATTGGTAACAATAAATATAGTCCTATAAATATACCTTTCATGCACTGCAAAGTACGCAATTGAATTTATTATTAGTGATTCAAGTGATCCTATTACCCTTGCATCACTTACTTGGCAATACTTTGCAAACTTCACGTCATATGATCTTATCTTCACAATAAGGTACTTCAAGCTGTTCTATTTACGTCATGATATAAGCAGAGGTATTAGCAACTAACTTGAAATTTGAATTCAAATCTCCTCCTTTCCCAGCGGGTAAGTCTCGCAGGAACTTGGGCACGCAAACTTATGGGTTCGGCGATAACCAGAAAGGCTGAGATAGTAGCGATAGTAATCTTAAGTTTACTGGAACATTATGTGGGTAAGGTATTGTTTTAAAATCAGTTTTAATTATAATACATAATACTAAAATACTTCTATATTTGTACACATGTGGTGGATTACGGCTCATTCCCTCTCCTATAGAGGAGGCCTGAATCCCAGCAGTGAGAACATTAAAAAAAAAGCTGATGATGATGATGATTGTATATTTATAACAGAAATTATCGGAAATATCATCATCATCATTTCAGCCGATAGACGTCCACTGTTGGACATAGGCCTCCCCCAAGTGTCGCTAGAATGCACGATCCACCTTGTAGAAGGCCTGCCAACGCTGGGTTTTCCGGTACGCGGACGCCACTCCAGAACCTTTCGGCCTTTCTTATCGGAAACATACTCACCTTTATTTTTTGCTGACGGTGTTGCATAATATGTAAATTGGTATTTTTCGTATCATAGAACTAATACCAATTTGTTTTATTTTTATAGCAATAGTCGTGGTTTGTTAAAGGATTTTTTTCGGGATTAATAATGAAATGTAATAATTATTTTTCATTACTCATACTCTGAAAGTAGGTCTGAATTTGCCTGAAGAGCGGCCTGAAAGTGATACTTTTCATCCCTAGGGAGTTTTACTTTACAACTGACAGCTGTCAAATTATTAAAAAAAAACTAGTTCTATCTTCACATTTCTATTGAACCATGTTCCAATTTTCCATACAGCCAGTCAATCAAAGCGCGATATAAAATTGAAATAACTTAAAGATAAGTATTAATTAAATGATATTATATTTTAAGTGATTCATTTGTTCAACTATTTCTTTAAAATAGTTTATTTTTAAAAGATTACAATTAATTTCTAATTTTTTATTAATGAGGCTGAATAGCTGGCCGGCCGCAGAAAAAAAAAACAATATGGCGGGAAAGTGGCAATCAGTCGTCGTTGGTTTTTTCGAGTTTTGTTTACATTTCCGTACCTACAGCAGAGATTTGTATTAACACGTTATGTTTATCAGATTAAAATAGTGATTTAACGCCTTATTTCATAAGAGGCTAAAGCAGTAGTGGAATACCTTTTACCGCCTAAACCAGAAGAAAGATACCTACTTAAAATCATAGGTACGACGACTCAGGTTTTACAAACTTTTTATTTTATTTTTAGTTTCCTCGTATTCGTAATGAAAAGCACAGTGTTTACCTCGGGGTGAAAGTAACCCATTTAACCCCTCGAATTAGCGACCTCGCTGCGCTCGGCCGCCAACTCCTTCTCGGGACGAAATGAGTTACTTTCACCCCTAGTGTAACAATGTACTATTAATTAATTCCATGGTCTTTCTTCTAATAAGTTTGTTGTCTTGTAATAAATAACTATATTGTTTGCATTAGCCAAAAGAAATCCGTAAATTAGCGTTCCAACGCAAACACAGGGCTTAAACAAGAAAAAAAATGAAAATTATCAACCCACTTTTTAAATTAATCTAACATGATAACGAATAGTTTAGATTAGTATCAGCTCGTGTGAAGAATGTTTACTGGTTAGGTTTACGTTTAAAGCACAGAAACTCATTTCATGCGATCGTAGCTTCATGTAACAGCTTGTTTCACAAAATAATATCGCACTTGTTGAATATCAAGCTCCTGCTGAGCTGCTGGCGGTCTTGAATAAATGTATAACAAAACTGCTTGGTTCGATTTTTATAAGATTGTGTACATTCACGTAGGTATGCGTAGGAACAAATTTTGGGACAACCGATATAATATACTCGTAGCGTATTTTTGTCTTTGTTGTGTTCGTTAGTGTTTTTTGTTGATGTTGTGTTTTTATTGGTAACTAGTCATGTCTAGTTTTTTTTTCCACAACTATCACACTACGCCACCTAGTCCCAAGCTAAGCAGAGCTTGTGTTATGAGTACTAGACAACTGATAAACATAATTATATATTTCTAAATACATACGTATTATAGATAAATTACACCCCGGCACAGAAAAAATGATCATGCTCATCACACAAACATTTGTCCTGGGTAGGAATCGAACCCACGACCTGCAGCGTAGCAGTCAGGACCACTAACCACTAGACCCACAGGCCAGTGAGTATTGTAATTAAAGGATTCAAGTAAATATGCTCTGTATGTTAAAAAAATTATGTGCCCAATGTTTTAAATTTGGAAAGGAATCTAAATTATTTTTGTAGTCTGTCTAATAAGTTAAACGACTTGGGTAATTATTAGGATTTAATGAAATCTGATGTAGTCAACAGGGGTTCAATAATCAAGGTTGATTGAGAGATAGAGATCATTGTTTACTAACAGAAGAACCTTATAAAAAGTATCAAATATATGTATTTTTTAAATGATTAAATATTATGCAAAATTCCCAAGTCGGTTGACTTATTAGACAGACTATATTCTTCACACTCCTTTCGCGTGACCTTATCAAGTTTTTCTGACATCATGTATATTATAAGGGTCTCACCTAGGCCCCCTTCCTCAGAAGGCTGTCTTCAGATAGACAAGGCACAAAGAATTTTATTTGTGACATCAATCATCTCCCGTAAAGATTTACAAGATTCACGTTGTATTTGTTCAAAATTAAATAACGCCTGCACGTGATTAGTAGTCTTTCACTGTAGTACCTTTCAGATAATAACTGCCAAGCTGTAAGATAGTTACGCTTTGAAATCTATGCTTTTTATCACTAATGACGCGCTGCTGGTTAAAGCAGCACGCAAGTAATGAAATTTATTAACCCTTAATCGCCGACGTATGATATTTCCGACACACACTCTCGCCTTTTTTCCGCGAGAGTCGCACATCCACGACTATATTACTCCATTTCGTCAGTGCTTCTGTCATCTATGGGAATTGAACAGATAAACGAGATGAAGTATCCAGTCGCAACACGCGAACACTCGTCGAACTAAACCGATGCGGACAGTTAATATCTTGGATGCTGTCGTTATTATGAAATACACCAAAATAATTATTTAATTCATTATTAATACATAATATTAATTATTAATTTTCTCCTAGATATTTTATACAATTGAAAATTAACTTACTAATTTTATGTGTTTTAAAATCAAATGTTCTATATTAATGTAGTGATGGTCTATAAGTGTTGCAGCACTTGAATAGTTACCTACCTATATAAAATGATCCTTTAGATTCCCAGTGCCTGTAATGTTGGCGATCCTAAAATGAATGAATAAATAAATAAGGGACAGATCTCTCTATAAAGATAAGCTAAGATTCTTTGAATTCAAGCCAGTGCGGATAGTTCCCGTCGAAGTAAAGCAAGTCTATCTGAGGCAGCCGAACGAAGTCGTGCCTGCAACCAGAACCGTAGCGCGGGAGATCATCGACGGACGTGGCAGACACGAGTGTGGGGGAGGAGGCGCGCGCAGTGGCGGAGATCGCCCCCGCGCGGGCCACCAACGCGTGGTACTGGGATCTCTTGGTACTTTTCGTCCGTATCCTCCGACAACAGCCCCAACTCTGTCTGTAACACGTCGAATTCTTTGCATAGGGTTTCCATTAAGCTAAGACGGTTTTTTAATTCTGCGTTTGAATTTTTTTTATTTTAAACGATATAAACCTATGCTAGACTGCGATCCCACCTGATGGTAAGCAGTGATGCAATCGTTGGTGGTTAGGCGAACTAGTTTATTAAGAGCCTATTCACTCTAGCCTTGAAGACACATAAATCATAATTGAACGGGAAGACCGCAGCAGGCAAATGATCTAAATCATTTCTCGTGCTAGGTAATAATCTTAAAAAGTTGCTAAAATGCGTAAGCTTTGCTTTGCAACTACCACGCCTCTTTACGAGTTCCCTTAATTTTGCATTAGACATAATGAGAAGGTGTAGGTAGGTCGATTATGCAAAGCACAAAAAAGGCAAAGTTAGCAGTGCAAACAAAGACAAAAAAACCAATATTACGTATTAGGTATAAAATATTATGCTTAAAAAGCTGGCAAAGCTTTTTAAGCATAATATGATGGTAAAATCAGTTGACAGTGGTGAGTCACCGATGCAATAAGTACGATATCGACAAAAAATATAAAATACACTAATCAGATGGTTTACGCGTTCCTCCCCTACGAAACCAATCCGGCCTCCACCATCACGGTGGGGCCTGGAACAAAACCGGCTCGACCTGGAAGCGTGACAGGCGTCACACACTTACAGTAGGGAGCGCCACCAAAGTCGGCACTCTCGTCGCAGGTCGTCGCTCGCTAGGCCTCCCCTGGGCAACTAAGGGTTCCACCTAGCGGGGTCTGACCGCGCCGCTCCTACTGCGCCTAAACAGGAATAAACCTTAGTCTATATGGCGACATAGTGAAGCACCCTTTGTTATGGGTGCCACTTGACACCGCGAGCGGGGGGCGAAGCCCGAATTCGCCCTCTAGAGGGACGTAGCGATTACTCGAACGTTTACGCGGTTAGCAAATACTTGCGGTTAGCGAGTGAAGGAATGTTTTTAAAACTTATGTAAAGTTATGCAAAATGACGATGATTTGATTATGGAAATTTCCGCTGAATAAGTAAGCTATAATATAATATGAAGAGATCAATATAAGCCTGATCCGTATAGCACTATTTTAAATTTCCTGGATAGAAAAGGCAAATATGAAAGAATAATGGAACGGACTCGCTCAGTACACTGTCCTTCTGGGTCTAGACTGCCCTTCAAGTGTCCTCCACGGTACAGGCGAGTACGCTGTATGAACGGCCAGTCCAAACTGCCCTGCTAATTGTAACACATATTTTTTTTTACTTCAAGTGTACCACACTTTTAAAAATTATATAACTAGACTTGTCAGTTTAAATATATCAAGAAACATGTTTACCGCGTTTATCTCTGAACCGCCATTTTGCAAGTATGTAGGTACTGAATTTGTAAGAAGCAGGGCAGCAAAGTCCAGGAGGTGCGTTCGTAGCACAAAAAACGGCTATCCTCTTTAATTCAAAACACCAAATGTTGAATATGAAGCTCCAGGGAGCTGGTGGTGGCCTTGACTATATAATAAAACTATTTGGTTCGATTTTTATAAGACTGTATAATATTCACGAAGGTATACGTAGTAACAAATTTTGGGACAACGGGTATATGTGCGTACGCGCAAGGTGTCGGCGCGAGTGAGAGGAGAGGGGACGTCCGCGACTACGATGTGGTGTGTGTGGCCCGATGTGACGTTAGGAACACACTAATATTATAAGGGCGAATGTTTGTATCTATATATGTGCGTGAATGTGTAGGTGCCTTTCGAATACCGTAATTAGAAACACAGTAGAAACACAATGAGAGAGCGAACGTCGGCGTTCGCTTAGGTTTCGACACAAAATAGATAGGTACAGAAGACAATCTCATGTATGTACTTCACTTTTTATTCCTACGCTCGGTGGACGCACACTAATGAACGTTTGAGCCGGAACAGTTCGACGAGTGATCCGTGAAGTGACCGAGACATCGTGTCCGTGAGCGGTGTCTATGTGTGCGTTGCTCGAGCGCGCTTTGTATGTAGATTGATTTCTGTACCTATCTATTTTGTGGTTTCGATAAATTAACGCTCAAACGACAAAACGATTATGGCATAAAGGGCTATGACTATTTCCAGGAATAATACTTACAAGTACATACATACAGGATACATTTATTCACTTGCGAAAATTTTATACTTCCACGCGGGCGAAGCCGCAGGTTGAAGCTAGTATAAGTATAAAAACTAGTGATGCGACAGCAGTTTTATTGTGTCTATTTGTGCTGGTCATTGCGGATCTTTTTCCTTTTAGCACACAATATATTAAGCTATCTTTCTTTACGTTTTCTCGTAATGATGTGAGGACAATGTCGGTTGTCGCCTATTGTCAAGTCGGATATGAACTGCTGGTAGACTAATCAGTGTGTTATGTGTAATTTTTGTTATCTGTACATTATAGACTAGCTTTTGCCCGCGGTTTCACCCACGTACCTAAAATATAGCCTGTGCCACTCAGGAATAAAACAACTTTCTATCGGTGAAAAAATTTTAGCAATCGGACCAATACTTTCAGAGATTACAGGAGGTAATCTCTGAAAGTATTGGTCAACAAAAAAAAAAAGAAAAAGACACCCAAATTATAATCAGATGGAAAGACCGCAGCAGGCAAACTGTTCCAGTCCTTCGAAGTTTGCGGTATAAATGACGAGGCGAAACGCTTAGTCCGGACCGTAGATGTTTCAACAACGTAAGGGTGGATACTCGCCGTGCGTCGGTTTGTCCGATGGTAGAAATGAGATGGCGGAATCAAGTCATGCAATTCCTGCGCACACTCTCCAAAATGCAATCTGTAAAAAACCGAAAGGCTGGCTACCCTACGCCTGTGATCAAGGCTTTGAAGATTGGACTTAACCAAATCTGGATCACCAATCAGCCTCTTCGCACGCCTTTCCACCGATTCCAAAGCTGCCAGGTGGCACTTTGCAGCACCAGCCCATATGTGGCTGCAGTACTCCACACACGATCGGACCTGTGCTTTGTATAACATTAAAAGTTGTCTCGGTGTGAAGTACCGCCGGACTTTTGCGAAAACGCCTAGTTTCCTAGCAGCTACTTTGGCTTTGGACTCAATGAACCGCCCAAAATTGAGGTCGGAGGAAATTTCGACACCCAAGAGCTGAAGGCGGTCGGTACAATCCAATGATACATTCTGAAAAGTAGGAGCCAAGATGAACGGGCTCCTTTTGGTGGTGAACAGACACGCCTGTGTTTTGGCGGCGTTGAATCCCACCAGATTGGTTTCGCCCCACTTGGAGACTGCCTGAAGCGAGATATTCGTACGCTCTACCATAGCCTCTCGTTCGGACTGGATTTGCTCTTTACTAGCCCGAGCACCTGGCAGGTATCTCTCTACAACTGTGCTATCATCTGCATACCCATAGATACCGCGCATCAGTAGATCATTAATATGCAGCAGGAAAAGAGTTGCAGAGAGCACTGACCCCTGAGGAACTCCGGCATTAGTCGTCATGGGCTCTGATGAGCATCCATCGACAACAACTTGAAGAGACCGTTCTCTCAGGAAGTCTTTTACCCAGTTAATCAGACCAGGAGAAATGCCGTATGCTGGAAGCTTACTCAAGAGGCTAGCATGCCATACCCTGTCGAAGGCCTTCGAGACGTCTAAGGAGACAGCAATTGCTTCCCCATTCTTCTCGAGGGCCTCACCCCACAAGTGGGTGGCATACACTAGTAGGTCTAGGTAGTGTCTTCAAGGCTAGAGTGAATAGGCTCTTAATAAACTAGTGCGCCTCACCATCAACGATTGCATCACTGCTTACCATCAGGCGGTATCACAGTCAAGTACTAGTTTGTAAAAGACAAAAAAAAAAAAATGATGATAATAATGCACACTGAATGTAAGACTGACGTGTCTATACGTCAAGATACACAGAATTGAAATACGCTATAGCTCAATTAAACTGCCATATTATCGGACTCTATGAAATAAAACTTCAAGCCAAAGATATTATAGAACGTCAAGATTTGGTATATATTTATTATGGACAAAAGCATAACAGGAATGGAATTGAACTTTTCATTAAAAAAGAATCAAAGGAAAACATCAAAGATTTTGTATCAATTCCTGACAGAGTAGCAAAAAACAATAAATATTATTCAAGTCTACGCACCAACTGAGCAATCATTATCGGAAGAAATAGACCGATTCAATGATGATCTTAGGATAGCAATGATAAATACAAACAGAAACACATTCATCATAGGTGATTTCAATGCCCAGAATGGTATGGCCACTCAAGAAGACACACACGTTATGGGTTCATGGGGGTACGGCAAACAAAGTCTAAGAGATCAGGTACTAATTAACTTATGCTGTGAACACCAACTGCATCATGAATACCTACATCAAGAAGAATCTGATACGAGCATCAATAATACTCCACTGTAAACACATCACATCAAAGAAACATTTTCGAGGGAACTTCACTACCGACATTGGCCCTTTTGACAGAGAATATTTCAAAGAAATATTTTCACAAAAAAATAATAATAATAAGTACATCAGGATATGATATTCTTGTTGATGGACAAGGGACTCACCCCGTTGACCATCGCTAAAGAGAACTGGCGCAAACTTGTGGTACTTACTGATGACTGCAAGGAAGTATGGAAAGGCAAGGAGTTCCCCGGGCGCTTTTATCGGGCTCTTCATGAGCCTGATGTAAATTTCTCGGCGTCCGTGGCCTGATTACATTTTAGTGACCTCTTCGGAGAAACTGAAGGTTTTGTCTGTGCAATATGGACGAAGTTATCTTAACGAACAACTACCAGAGACATATTATAAAGGACGGGACGGTTCACGTGTGTTGGGCATGCCATCGTCCGGTAGAGTCCATCAGACATATTATATCTAGTTGTTCTCGTCTGGCTAACGGCGAGTACTTGCACAGGTATAACCAAGTAGCAAGGATTATTCGCCTGCAACTTGCTCTAATACAACCTAGTGGATTCTGAGGTACCACACTACAGGCATGTGCCCGAACCAGTTCTCAAAAATGACCATGTCACGTTGTAGGTACTGGGATTAGTGATGTGCCGTTGCCGGCAATATAGCCGTGAAGTTGGAATATTGGTAGGAATATTGCCCGAAGTATGAATATTGGTGGCAATATTGCCCGAAGTATGAATATTGGTGGCAATATTGCCGGCAATAGCACATCTCTAAATGGGATCGATCTATCATGACCGGACTATTGTAGCCAATAAGCCGGTTATAGTGGTGATAGTCCAATTAGCACGCCGCGCAATGATAGTCTACATCACCATCCCGCATGGCGAGAATCTCGCGAAAGCTGAGAAAAAGAAACAAATAAAATATCTCGACTTAGCACATGAGGTTGTCATGAGGTCGACATGTGGATTGTGGACTCGGCTATCATTCTGCCAATTGTCGTCAAGCCAATGGCCTTATAACCAAAAGCTTCGACGACCATCAGTCGAAGCTGTCGTTGTGCGGTTGGATCAAAGACCTGATACAACAGGCACAGTACTCCTCGATACGGCTCGCATTATGAGGAGGTTCCTGTCTCTGGAGCCCTAACCACTGGTTGCTTGGACCCTTTTCCCGAACTGGCGGACAACTATTTTTTATTATTTTTAATGGTTTTTTTTTTAAGAAATCTTTTAAAATGTAAATTATATGGATTTTTTATATAATTAAAATATTAATTATAAGAATAAATAAATGGATAATAATAAAATTTCACAACTATCACACAACGCCTAAAAAAACGCCACCTAGTCCCAAACTAAGCAGAGCTTATGCTATGAGTACTAGTCGACTGATAAACATACTTATACATAAATTTCTAAACACATACATATTATAAATAAATTACACCCAGACACAGTACAAATGATCGTGCTTATCACACAAACATTTGTCCGGGGTGAGATTCGAACCCACGACCTCCAGCATTCAGTCAGGGCCACTAACCACTAGACCAACAGGCCAGTCAAATGAAAGACAGTAAGTTAGCATACAGCAGTCATACTATAGTTACAAAAATTTGAAAAAGTATAACCAGATTACCAAAAATAATAAAACGAAATAAACATTCTATTCAAGAAAACTTAGCAAAATTAATAAAAAAAAAATCTCTGTTATAAGAAAAACAAAACCAGCGTCGATAAGAAGGATTTATCAGGATTATACAAACTTATTAAAAAACAAATACAGTTTAAACTAAAAGAATGAAGATACAAAGTTATTAAATATGAATTAGAGAAAACTGCATCAGTTAAAAGAGCATCGAAAAATAGGATTTAAGTACAAAAATGGATTACACAACTAGCAAAAAATAGATGTAAAATAACAGACAGAAACAAAATATTAAAAATAGCTACAAACTTTTACACGAAGTTATCTGAAAATCCCGACCAGTGAAGTAAAGTCATTTGATTGGAACAGCGTTCCGGAATTTTTGGAGAGTGAAATAAGTTCCTGTATCGAAAAACTGAAAACAAATAAAACTCCAGGAGAAGACTGCATAACGAACGATATGTTAATAGCTATCAGAGAACCAATCATACTTATTCTAACTACTATATTCAATGAAACCTTAAAAAAACTTACCTCTGCAGCATACGCTGTCAGACAAAGAGGTAGACCGTTCAGTTTACTTCAGCTATTTTCATAGTGTCATGTCATATAGTATTCTATTGTGAGGAAATGCCGCTGACATTCAGATAATTTTTGTTTTGCAAAAAAGGGCTATTCGTTCCATTTATAAATTAAGTCCCAGATATTCCCTCAGAGATATATTTAGAAACATTAATATATTGGTTCTACCTTCTCAGTATATCTATATAAATATTTTGTATGTTCATGGAAACAAAAACATATTAAAAAAATACAGTGATATCCATAACCTCAATACTAGGAACTTAACGTAACTATACATATATACATAAGTTCGTAGAGAAATATATATAGGTATATACATTTTTAGGGTTCAGTACCTCAAAAGGAAAAAACGGAACCCTTATAGGACCACTTTATTGTCATTCTGTCTTTCTGTCTGTCTTATACTCAGGTTTGCAAACTCTTGAAGCTCTAAAAAAATAAAACTTGTAAGCTAACAACAAAAAAGATACTTTGGTTTATGTGGCAAAAACGTACATTTCGTTAGTCTCGAGGAAATCAAAATTCATAGGTAACTTCCTGTTGATTGATGAGGATACTGGGAACCTTGAAATTTGGCATAAAGCAAGTCATATATAGTCAAAGCAAGTCGTCTCATAATCCAAATATAGGAATAAATTTGAAAACTGTAAAGAACAATGGCGAGGAAGTGTCTACATAAGTTACCATGATAATATCAATGAAATAATTTACTAATTTTTATCAAATCAAGATTATGGCCAGTTTAGGAATCGCAAAAAAATCGTTATATTTGGAAACTGTATTGACTAGATTTTTTACGATAATAAATATCTCTATCTCATCCACCACGGCTAATGGCTCCGACGACTACGAGTTGTAGGTCACGGGTTCAAACCCTGCCAGGTGCATTACTTCGTGTAATTTATTTCATTAACACTGCTCTCAAACCGGTGAAGAAAAACATCGTGAGGAAACCGGCATGTCCTAGAATCAAAAATTCGAAGACATGTGACAAACACCAACCCGCACTTCGCCCGCGTGGTGGTTTACGGCCTATTCCCTCTCCTGGAGAGAAGGACTGAGTCCCAGCAGTAGGAATATTAAAAAGGCTGATGATGATGAATTAATATCATTATGGCATAGATTTTTTTTGCTGTCTTGACTTTTGACTAAATTGAACTTTAAGTAACATGATTTGGTTTATGTATTGATAATAAATACTTAGGAAATACATTTCCGCATTATAAAAATGACATAAAAATAAAAATGACTGTTTGTGCTTAAGGCGTATAGTCCTTTGAACCATCTGACCGAAATTATGTGAACGCAACTCTCGCACTCGCCTAGGCGGCAGTACGCAAATCTGTGCATTTATTTGCAGCCTATTGATTGCCAGATATTGATTGATTTACATATGCAATGTTCACTTTGAAGAATATTTAACCACCAATTTTTATTTGTAAAAATGTTTCTAAAGGTCCAAGCCGTTTCGAAGGAGTAGGAAAAAGTTGCGAAATTGCTAAATATTTTTTTTTGACAAAAGTATTAATTGCACGAAAAAATCAAATGTTGATATTATTGTTCATGAATCTATAATAAACATATATTTTTTTCAAACCAATTGACCTAGCCGTTACGGAGGAGTAGGCCTCAGAAAATCACTGTTTTATGACACTTTTCGGGCGCTTGGCCCTTAAAATAAAGTGGTTAAATGACACAATATGACATTGTCACTACAATAAATACAACTTCGAGAATCACATCACCAGAAAATAGCATGGCATTAGACATTTCAACTGCCATCCAGCCGGACTTAGAAAAACAAGATATAGAAAACATCACATTTGACATGACATGTTGTCGTTCGTTCGAAAATGCGTTTTTTTTATTTATTTATAAGGAGTTACGTAGGTCAATGTCAATAATCATAATATACGTAATCTCACCAACTTTAAACAGGAATGTCTTTAATACTCGGTTTCTATTTATAGTAATGTCTAAGTCAAAATGGTTTAGAAATTTTATCAATATACTTTTGTATATTTTTCATCACTGTACGCTAAAAAATATGCCAGCAAAATTTTGTTCGGGACTTCGTCATGATCCTTTGTTGTTTGGACACAATTTTTATATTTTTTTGCGTTTCGGAAAAACCATTCCGGAATTGAACTATTTACATAGGTAAGTTTGTACGGAACCTTCAGGGCGTGAGCCCGACTCGCATTTGCCCAATTTATTTCCCCAATTGTCCTTTTTATTTTTTTTTTCTCGAATTTGGCATTTTTATGATGATGTTTTTAGGGTTCCGTAGTCAACTAGGAACCCTTATAGTTTCGCCATGTCTGTCTGTCTGTCCGTCCTCGCTTAATCTCTGTGACCATTAGCACTAGAAAGCTGAAATTTGGTACCAATATGTATATCAATCACACCGACAAAGTGGTAAAATAAAAATTGGAACAAAATGTTTTATTAGGGTAGCCCCCCTATATGTAAAGTGGGTAGTTATTTTTTTTTTTATTTCAACCCTAACGTGTGATATATTGTTGGATAGGTATTTAAAAATGAATAGGGGTTTACTAAAATCATTTTTTGATAATGTCAATAATTTCGGAAATAATTGCTCCAAAAGTAAAAAACAATGTGTCCCCCCCTAACTTTTGAACCATAAGTTTAGAAAATATGAAAAATATCTAACAAGTAGAAATTTATAAAGACTTTCTAGGAAAATCATTTTGAACTTGATGGAAATAACAGTTTTTTTACAAAAAAAAACAAAAAGGTTCTACAAAATAATTTCTGGACTAAGTTTGTAGTATAATCGTATATGCAAGCATTTTTTTTAACTTCGTTTACATATTTTATTATCCTGAACGTATCTTCTTTCAAACAAAATAAGAATTATTAAAATCGGTTCTCGCAATCCAAAATTACCACCGAAAACTTCTTCTGGTACCTACCTATGTATTAATTAGTAACCTAATTCCCCGAGAGATGGCGCTGGGCTATTTCGCGTTCGCGCTGTTAGGATTTTTCCTGAGTTGATGGAGTCGGGTATTATCGAATTGTTCGGTTGGTCTCTCATTGGCATTGGCGGTATTATCTTATAACTACACAAAACTTCTATCAGGAACATGCTAAGGCAATTTAGAACAAAATTAAAATTCATTTTTTAACGCCATCTATCAAAATGGTAAAACGACGTCATCTTTTTAAAAGTCAATGTTAAGATTTTCCTTGCTTTCATGACCTACCCTGGTAAAAAATCGTTGTTTCTTAAATATATTCGTAATTTTACGAGTGCACAATCGCTGAAATTTCTACTACTTGCATACTGTTTTAGTTATCACCGTCCTTTGTGGGCCCGTTTTTAGGGTTCCGTATTTATTAGAGTTCCGTACTTAGTATGTCAACGTAACAAATAGCCTTTTTTTAATAACTCATAAGTGGGAACACTTATTGTGACGGACGGGTAACTACGGAACCCTACACGGAGCGTGGCCCGACACGCTCTTGGCCGGTTTTTTATTTTTATTTTACAATTTGACACTGAATTTTTTTTTTAAATTTATTTCTTTTATATTTTATGGCCGTTTTTCTTACGCACGCGCACGCTCTTGCGACACACCGTGCAGATCACACCTAAGATCCCTCTTAAATCCTCTCCTTATTAATCCAGCTACTACTCCTACTCTTCCTTTGTTCATTCAGTAAAGTTGTGGAACTCTCTTCCGCCTAGCAATCGTGATTTGATAACTATGTCACTCTTTAAGACTCAAGTAAAAGAGCACTATCTTTTCTCTCTTGTGTGATAATCATATATATATATAGCTTGTGTGCCCCGCCTGGGAGCTCCCTCGTGGGGGCGCTCGGTAGCAGCGATCTCTCACACCGGGCCGAGCGTATTGGCCATAGTCCGGAGCGAGGAGGGGTGGCAGGCGCGAGCCTCCTTCTGCGAAGCAGTAATGCTAGCAAAGGAGGCGTCAGCACGCGCGAGGCAATGACCCTCGCGCCCCATCCGCCTGGCGCGGGCAAGCGGACGGCGAGCAATGGGTAGCTAGCCGTCCGACCGTCCGGTAACCGTCTGGACCGTGCCCAAGTCGTTGACGGCGCGTAGTGTTCCACGCGCGCCTCAAGGAATTGTCAGTAACCGTAGGGGCCCAGTAAGGTCGAAGCCTACGTGAACTTTGGGTGATGCGAAAGAGACCCCGGTGCCCTGGAACAATGGCAAAGAAGGAACACGACTGGGTTTTTAGTCAGTAAAAGTAGGACACGCCCTCCCGCTCCGCCCAAGGGCGGGAGATAACATTTAAATAATCAACAAGATTTTCCATCAGGAGTTAGTCGTCTTAACTGTTGAGCCTAGCATACTTTTAGTAGAAGTATATATATTTTTTTTTATTAATACTTATTTTTTTTTACCTAATGAACAAATCCACGTAATAGAAAAAGGGTATAATACCTAATATTATTGTCAGATTATTATGTTTCGTTGATTAAAACTTTATTTTCTTATAAAAAACACCAGTTAATTTGTAATTTTATTTTATTAAGTACTTTATTCATCAACAGTATTCTTCATTTAGTTTAGTGAAATGACATATCTCTTACTTTATATTAGTATTTCGTGATATCACTAGATACATTTATTAAGAAGACGTAATAAACAAGAATATTCGACAATTATCGGAATTTCGTTATATCCCTAGGGATTTCGAGGATATCAGGGAAATCCCTGATATCCTCATTTCCCTGCGACATATCATATAATATATGATATGTATGTGTATTTATTTTTAGTATAAGGTATATATAGTTATATAAGTATTTATTAGTTTAATTTAAGATTCCACAAACTCTTCCTATTTGCATTGTCTATTTGCACTGCACACTATTTTCTACATCTCTTTTAATCTCTCCTTTCACAGGTCTGCTGGAAGTTTCTATTTGAAATAAGCAGCACCTTTGTACATTTTTTTGTAATATGGTATTTTCTTCTGTATATTTGTGTCTACGTAAATTCTAAAATAATGAAATGGCTTGCAATAAGCTACATTGTAAAATGTTAGATTTTTGTAAAAAAATATATTATTGTGAATGTGGGGACTATGTGGATAACTTTTCCTTTTCTGTACTCTTAACATGATGTCTAGTAGTTTGATGCGGCCTACTAAAATGTCCTTTCTTTGGTATTGTTAGTCAAGTCGTTGAGCTCCTTAGTAGTCTTAAATTTGAGCTACACGAATACTGACAATTTTTTTGTACTGACTGTATACGTACATGTCCATTCAAATCGGTGTGGTTCTTTCTTCAAAAGACCATCTGCATGGTTCTCATATGATTTTACCATTACATGTTTACTATATGGACTTTAAAAGAGACTTTGACCACTGAGTTTGTTTCGGTATTTCTTCTCAGAGTAGTCAGCTAGGAAACACTGGCCTCATCTAGTTTAAACTGACGAAAATAAAATTTGACGTTTAAAACATTATACCCACACTTGTATCATAATGTACTATTTTTTTTTTCAAATATCACAAATGTATAAGTTAGTTATTTATTCATATTTAATATACTTTTTCCCGCGCTTAACTTTTGCAGGTTGAAGGAGAAACAAAGGTATCAAACCGTTATACATCCTTATTAAAAATAGAAATTCAAGTTTTTTTTATTTAGAACACAGATAATTGTTAATTTGTTGGTAGTAACAAGTTATTGTGTAAATAATCATATTTCTTTATGATAATATTCTGTTCAAAACACAATTTAAATTTTCATTAAATATCAGCCTCTTTGCATTAAAAAAAAAATCACCATTGACCGTGACGAAATAGGAAAGAAAAAAAGCCCTTGTCGTGATAAATTGAAAAAAAAAACCACATATTCATGGCATGTTGAACCTAATCGTAGTGCAATAAGAGCCAGTTTTTGAGGAAGTAATTAAGTTTTTGAGGGAGTAATTTTTTGGGAATTAAAATATATTATTTAAATGTTATTATAGTGTTCAGGAGTATTATTTAAGGAAGGATGTGAAGACAAAGGGTAAGTTGCACCATTTAACTATAACGATAACCAAACCATAACCAGCCGTAAACGGCCGCCTATTGGTCAATTCGACGATTTGACAACTGTTAACGGCTTTGTTATCGTTATAGTTAAATGGTGCAACTCACCCTTATTGTTTACGTGACCCACTAATTTATTTAATTATTGATATCATTACTTTGACGTTTATTTGCAAAATATATCTTTTTTTTATGGTGGAAAAAAATCATCCAATGACAACCCCCGCTCTTGGGCGGAGCGGGAGATAGTGTCAGACTCTTACTGACTAAAAGACCCACCCCATTCCTTCTAGCCTTCATACCGGGGCTCGAGCTCCCTTTCGGATAACCCTGGCCCCAGTAGGCTTCGACCCGGCTGGGTCCCTGCTGTTGCTGACAACTCCTTGAGGCGCGCGGGAACAGTGCGCGCCGTCGACGACTTGGGCTTGGTCCGGACAGTTACCGGACGGCCGGACAGCGAGCTACCCATTGCTCACTGTCCGCAAGTCCGCGCCTACGGTTGCCGGT
This sequence comes from Mythimna ferrago, assembly GCA_910589285.2. Taxonomy (NCBI): domain Eukaryota; kingdom Metazoa; phylum Arthropoda; class Insecta; order Lepidoptera; family Noctuidae; genus Mythimna; species Mythimna ferrago. The sequence goes on along the minus strand of OU342673.1, from coordinate 17,269,274 downwards.
ATTTGGGGTCAGAATCCCGGCGGCCGCGGCGGCGGTGAGAACGCCGTTGCCTGATGCGTTCGGCCTCCTTCTTTGCGAGCATTACTGCTTCGCAGAAGTCAGCGACCGCCTGCCACTCCTCCTCGCTCCGGACCATGGCCTCAACCAAGGCCCGGCGCGAGAGGTCTCCACCGCCGATCGCCCCCACGAGGGCAAGGCGATGCTCCGCCCAAGCAGGGCACAACTCGACTGTGTGCTCCACCGTGTCCTCCGGGCGTTCCACACAGTGGCGACACCCAGGCGTCACTTCCGCTTTAATTCGGAACAGGAACGTCCCGAACGAACCATGTCCGGTGAGGACCTGCGTCATGCGGAAGATAAGGACGCCGTGAGGTCTTTCCAGCCACGCCTTAAAGAAGTGACTTACCGCCATGATTGTGGCGTGCCCAGCACTGGGTTGCGATAGTCGCTGACGCCATTTCACCATGAGATCCCGCCGGAGCTCTGTCCGCCATGCCGTGACCTGTCGCGGCAGCGGAGCAAAATATTTCTTGACATTCTCTTTTAATACATGACAATTCTAATTAATCTAATAACATTACTATTTGCTTTATGATTATTATGTGACATTATTAAATAATAATGTATTAAAATGGCCAATTAATATACCAATTTAAATTATATTCTCACTTTAAGACTTAATCATGAATAGTATCTTGACATTATGACTTATGTATGACATTTATAGTGACATTATTATTAGCTTCATTTATTGTGTTTCATTGTTACAACAATAAAGCTTGTGATTTGCATACCAGGTGTACTATGGAATGACTGCTATATTTTTTTTAACAACTTTATGTAATTTACCAATATTAGCAAATAAATGATTAGATTATTGTCACATTTATCACAGAACAGATGAAACCTCTTTCAGCTTTTCTGTTATTATTATGATATTATGAATTCAACCAACAGCATCAGGGTGCTTAACATGTTTTAAGTTTAAAGAAAAGTTTCTTTAAACTTAAAACATGTTAAGCACCTCTCAATAAAAAACATTACATGTCGCTTTCTTGAGAACAATAAATATAATTTAAATACTAAATTCGGTTCGACAACATCCGTCACAAAACAATTAAAACCACCCGAAAACTCGACCCATCCAACGCATTCATTTTTCGAGTAGGTAATGTCCGGTTGGCGATTAAATAATGACTAAGCTGGGTTTTGAATGAGTTGAATGAGAGAAGCTTTCTCATGCATGAGGTTATTTTATTGTATAGCTGTGCTTCATCAAATGTAGTAATTTTTTTGCCATAGTTTTCTGATAAAGATGCATGTGTTAATAAATATGTAATTGTTTTATATTCGATATTTTGGGTTCTCTGTATATTTTTGTCGTTGATGTTTAAATAAGGATAGTTGAAAAGCATTTTTATTAGTTTATTCTGGGAAATTTGGACAGTCTTGTTTTTGTAGCACTACCCCATAACTCGACCGAGTAAAGTTGCCTTACTAGCAGGATTTCCCTGCTAATAAGGCTACATCAACGTAGATGGTGTATCGCAATCTCTGTAATGCATCGAACTGTGTTGTGAAAAGCTCCGACTTGTGCTGAAAGCTTGCTTTTTACGTAATCGATGTGAGCATTCCACGAAAGCGTACTGTCACTTCTAAGTCCGAGATATTTTTAGCAAGTTTTTAACTGTAGTGGTAGTGGCGCAACACTACTTGTAAGTGGATTAAATGGAGGAATATGTTTATTTTTTGCCTTATAGCATGTTTTGGAGGTATTTATTGTTAGAAGGTTAAGCGGAAACCACGTGAAAAGAGAATTAAGTCCTCTTGGGCTTGTGAAATTATGTCATGAATAGAAGATCCAAAGCAGAACAAACATGTGTTTCATCTTTTTGAACTTTTAATCGTTTTTTGCGACCGGGTTTTTTGATTACGCCATTTTTTTTATTTTCTACATTTTAATTTATTGATTTTAGTGAGTAATACCTACTTATTAAATCGTAATATTTTTGGAAATATATATAAATTGGCTTGGATGCCATACTTATCTTGGATGCTAATCAGCCATTTTTTTTTATGGTGTATCTAACGACACCTCGGGTTTGTAAGCAACAAATCGTCTAGGCTTTATGTCGTGCTGTATTTACATATTTTCTCTATGGACTTTAAAAAAGATTTTGACCCCTGAGTTTGTTTAAACAATAAATGATATTTTGGACATGTCTTTATGGTAGTAGGGGCCGTCGATATTTCCTTCTATTATTGTAAATGTGAGGACTATTTTGATTGTTTTTTTTATTCTTTTTCTTTTCAGTAATTTTAACGTAAGTATGTCTGGTAATTTGAGTAGTCTACGGCCTACCTAAATGTCCTCTCATTGGTATTGTTCGTCAAGTCGTTGAGCCCCTTAGTAGTCCTGAGTTGAGCTTTGCGAATACTGACAAATGCTTACACTGACTGGACAGGTCCACTCAAATTGCTATGGTTATTTCTTCAAAAGACCATCTCAGACAAATCTGCATGGTTCTCATGTGATTTGACCATTACGTATTTACTGTATGGACTTTAAAAAAGATTTTGACCCTTGAGTTTGTTTCGGTGTTTCTTCTCAGGGTAGTCAGATAGGAAACACCGGTCTCATCTAGTTTAAAGAGACGAAAAAAAAATTGACGTGTAAAAGTGTTTTTAAAACCTATTTACAAAATATATCATTTATTATTATCATTTATATAAGCGGCAGAAAAAAATTGCCACACCCATCCCAAAGATGAGACCACCCATGCACGATGGAATTTGCGCTTGATAAACTTGAGTAGCTGTTCCGGCGTGAAGTGCCATCTTACCTTTGCTAAGATCCCCAATTTTGGGGCCAAGATCGTAATATTCGCAAATACGAAGGCTACAGTCGTTGCGTAGTTTGACTTCTTACCCATATTTATCTAATAATGGTAGTCTTTTTCTTCTCGCATGGGTGGTTTTTCTTTTCCCTCAAAGTTGCAAGTCCAAGCAGATGGCCAGTGGCCACGTTCATAGCGGTGTCAGTAGCGTTTTTTAGGTCCTCTATAATGCAGATGTTGGGAAACTTTGGGCACTCTAATAAGTGGCCCATCGTCACTTCAGGAGCACCACACGCGCACTCGGTTTTTCCGGGTGTATAATCCCCCTCTTTGCCAGGTTATGTTTACAACGGCTTACTTGGCTGCGCAGTCTATTGATTGTTTTCCATATAGGCCACTGCAGGTCGCGTCCGGCTGGTAGAAGTTCCTGAGGAAGAACGAAGTCGAGCGGTGGTTAGTGGTGTTCCTCCCACAACTTACATCTCACCGTGGATGATAACAAACACAGCAGCTCCAGCTAAACTTGAAAGTTGGAAGAGCTTTCTCCGCTGCACACATGCCATTAGGAACCGACCAACCACGGCCATCATCATCATCATTTCAGCCAAAGGACGTCCACTGTTGGACATAGGCCTCCCCCAAGTGTCGTCATAATGAACGGTCCTGTGCGTGTCGCATCCATCGGTTTCCCGCAACCCTTATCAGATCATCGGTCCACCTTGTAAGAGGCCTTCCAACAGTGCGTCTTCCAGTACCTACGCGGTCGCCAATCCAGAACCTTTCGGCCCTAACTGCTGCCTGTTCTGTGCGAGCAATGTGCCCTGCCCATTGCCAATTAGGTAAGTTTGGCGATCCTCCGTGTGATCTTGGGAATCAGTAAGACAATAAATGTAAAGAACTGCTCAAGAGTGCTGAAGGAATACTTTGTAGATTGTAATATGATCTAGAAAGTATATTTAAACAATGACCTATGTATTATGTATAGTACCTACAGTTTGTCTAAAACTATGTTTTGGCGCCGAGTTGCAGCTTCTTACATATCGCTGTTAAACCCGCGTTTGTGCTGTTAGTAAGTTACTACATGATTGTAACAATGTTGTTATTTAATAAACGTAAAAAAAATACTTCTCAACAATACTTTTTTGTACTGATCGATTGTCGATGTATAATAAAAATACGTTTCTTCTACAGTGCCTTATTAGTGCGTTTCACGTAAGAATTCCCTTCACCGTAATGTTGGCTCCCCTGTCTGTCTAGAGAAAAAGAAGAGAGTTGCCGAATCTATAGTGATGGGCCGAATGTAATTTGTACCGAATACGAACTTCAGCCGAACATTCGGTTAAATTTTAAAATTCGGCCGAAATTCGGCCAAAATTCGGTTATTTTTGGCGCGCTTTCTAGAGAGTGATAGGTCAGGAAGTTAGGCCAAGTCGCAACTCGCTTACACGCATTCGCCCCACCCGCACCTCCGGCAACCCTAGCCGGCTCTTTGTCATTACCGAATACGTCACGACACGCGAACTTAATTATTTCAATGTCAAGTGTCAAGAGGTCCATTTCGTTAATAATAATAATATTTTTATTTTTTTATAAATTGTTTTTTAAGGAATATTTAAAAATATGCTTGATTTATACTTGATTTGTATAAAAAATCAGACCAGAGAGATCAGATGAGGGGCCTTCGCCCAGCAGTGGGACATAAATGTAGCCCATTTGTATAAACTAACTATGCATAAAAAAATTATAAAAGAATAATAATTATGTTGATTATATTTTCGTTAATAATAATTAAAAGTTTATTTGATTTTATAAAAAAGATTGTGCTTATTACAAATATTAATAAATGACTGATTTGATTATTAATTTTACTGGTTTAGTTTAAAATAGATGAGTTAATTAGATCTTAACTTAGACCGAATGTTCGGTATTTGAACCGAAAGTCGGCGGAATGGCGAAGTTCGGTTAAACCGAATGTGAAACGAATTTCGGCCCATCCCTACTAATCTAGCAAAATTGTTGCACGAAATGCGACACGAAATCGATTTTAACGGCAGTCGCGCCACTTTATGGAGAATTTTGAGGGAAATGGGATTTTATTTAAAAAAAAGCAGTTCTAAAAGGAAGTTGTTAATTAAGAGGTACGATATTGTGGCGTGGCGATTTATAAGAATTGCAGGACAATCGAAATGGAGCCCAGCGTCGGATACTTTATTCAAAAATAGTTCTTACAGTTTCCAAAAGAGAAAAATAAACAAAATTGTAAGGTAATTGTTAAAAGTAACGAAATATCAGTTACCTAATCTCCCTAATTGTGAGTAATTTCATTGCTAAAAATATAGCAACACTGTTTTTACGCATAGCCAACATTACGGCGAAGGCCGAAGGGAATAAGAATTCCCTTCGCCGTAATGTTGGCAATTTCTTCATATTGTTTTACCTAATTTTTAATTTTCCAGTACAATCTAAAGATAATAAACTATCTCTCAATATACAAGTCCATCTTTACAACTCGATTATCCCGGCTCGGTTTGCGTGGCGTAAAATAACAAAATTACTATTCCATATACGATGAAAGTCCAAGTTAAATGAGATTAAGGCTGTCTTTATATTGATGCCATGGGGGAGTGTGGAGTTTTAACCTTATCAATTCCAGCCGGCTGATGTATCTTATACAGTATTATAGGACGTACATAATTATATGAAGATGTATATGGTCCTGTTTCCATCAAATATACCTGTACATAAACTTTTTCAATACACTTACTCGAAAACTGGCTCTTATCGCACTACGAATAGGTTCAACCATGATTATGACTATTATATATTACTTTTTTAAAGCAAAGAGGTGGATATTTTTAAGGTTTTAAATTTAATGAAAATTAAAATTGTGCTTATGAACAGAATTATTATGAATAAATAAGATTATTTACACAATAATTTGTTATTATCAACAGTGGAAGTACAGCCAAGGAGTGGAATTCCCTGCCGGAATCTGTGTTTCCTGATAGCTACAACTTAGGAGTCTTTAAGTCGAGAGTGAATAGGTTTCTTCTAGGCAAGCGTGCTTCATCGTCGACCACATCATCGCTTACCATCAGGTGAGATAGTGGTCAAACGCAAGCCTATCATTAATAAAAAAATAAAAAAATTACAATTAAGTATATGTGTTCTAAATAAATTCAAATCTATTTGAATTTATATTTTTAATATTAAGTACGATGTATAAAGTTTGATGTCTTTGCTTCTTCTTCAATCTGCAAAGGTAAAGCGCGGGAAAAAAGTCTATTAAATATTATTTTTTATTTGTGTTATATTTTGTGAAAAAAATATGTTCACAAAGCCGCCGCCGCCAGATATTGTGAATAAGTTAATAAATACTGGCGATAGCCTGCTGCTATGCCATCTATACCTTTTTTGCCCTATGATGAGTTCCCTGACAGTTCATTTTTTTCCGTGGCACGCATACTACTTTAGATAACTAAAAAATAAACTGGCAAAAAAAATAAAAATGAAATGATAAAAAAAATAATGTCTTTCGTAAATTACTAAGTAAATTATTGTGGTTATAATTAACTTTTAATAAATTAAGTAAATAAAATGAAAAAGTATGGAACTTAAAATGTGTAATGCGTTAAACGGAACTTCTGCCAATAGAGATTGACACTACTCGACGACACACTAATCGACAAAATCGGAACGGCCATCTTGTAATCGCATGTAAAAGCAGAATTATGGAAAAATGTAATAAAAAAAACTCAAAAAACTATAACAGACTGGAATAAATATATCCGGATCGACCGAATTAGGGACCAACAATTAATCATCGTGGTTGGAGAAGATTCCGATTCCGATATGGATATGAGTTCAAATCAAGAGTCAAGTTCTGACATTGAATAAGAAATAAATTATTATTTTAAACAGACTGCATTTTATTTACCACTAGCCGTCCCCCGCGGTTTCGCCCGCGTTATTTCAGGTTTTTAGTTTTTGTCAGGTTTTTTTGTTTACTGTAAAATTTCATCAAAATCCGTAGACTAGTTCTTGCGTGAAAGAGTAACAAACATCCACACACACATACAAACTTTCACATTTATCATCTATAAATCTAAAATCGGTAATCCGATTCCATTTTCTTTGCCAACTGATTCGTTATTGTAAAAAATCGATTAAATTTCGTTAGGTCACATCACTATAACTGTCAGACAAGAACTGTCAGGGAACCCATCATAGGACAAAAAAGGTATAAATCAAAACTAAAATGTATGGCAACTTTGGAACATTTTCTTCAGTATAAAATGAACAAAAATGTAAATTTAAAAAAATAACAAGTGTCATTTTCAAAATTTCATTCATCAAAATTTGAAACAATTATAGAATTCTTATAAAAATTAAGAAGTCTCCTCCTCAATGCTGAGGGTCGTGACTTCGACGAATTACTTTCTTGTGGACTATATTTTATCTTCGGTTATTCTTAAGTTTAAAGTTAGTCGATTATAAAGCAAATTACTGATATTACATAAGTAAACATACAAACTATAGGTACTACTACTACTAATAATAAACAAAAAAAATTTCAATGGTAATTCAAAATTTTGTAATTACCAATTACGATGCATTCGAATTCATAAATTGTAAATAATGTAACATAACAACAAGAATAGAATCATCATTTATCTTTATACAATATATAAGTACTCGGTTTAGTTACTAAAATTATAGAAAACCTACGTTCTTATAAATCACACGATTATACATGAAATGTTAAAACAATTATAAAATTCTCAAACTTTTAAAATCTTAAACTCGGTAATAATAAGATCACAAAGTATCACAAATGCAAAGGTATCGTAAAGACATTGCAGCATCATTTTTTTATGCAATATTACACTAATAAATCAGATTCATCAATAATAAATCATAATTAAATCAGATTTACCTACTATAAAAATTACCACAATTAATATAAAAAATTACCACAATACGTAATTCTACCAACATAGACTTTAGACTAGAATTTCTTTTGGTAGTATTCGAATAATTCGAATATTCGATTGCAAACTCTAATCGCAACCCAGTGCTGGGCACGCCACAATTATGGCGGTAAGTCCCATCTTTGAGACGTGGCTGGAAAGACTTCACGGCGTCCTCACCTTCCGCATAACGCAGGTTCTCACCGGACATGGTAAGTTCGGGAGGTTCCTGCATCGGATTCGTGCGGAAGTGACGCCCGGGTGTCGCCACTGTGCGGAGCGCCCGGAGGACACGGTGGAGCACACAGTAGAGGTGTGCCCGGGCTTGGACAGAGCATCGCCGTGCCCTCGTGAGGGCGATCGGTGGCGGCGATGTATCGCGTCGGGCCTTGGTACAGACCATGGTCCGGAGCGCGGAGGAGTGGCAGGCGGTTGCCGACTTCTGCGAAGCAGTACCTAATGCCAACAAAGGAGGCGGCCAACCGCATCTGGCAACGGCAGCACTCACAGCATCCCGTCCGGCCACCATAGGCGCGGGCTTGCGGACGGCGAGCAATGGGTAGCTCGCTGTCCGACCGTCCGGTAACTGTCCGGACCGAGCCCAAGTCGTCGACGGCGCGCACTGTTCCCGCGCGCCTCAAGGAGTTGTCAGCCCAGCTGGGTCGAAGCCTACTGGGGCCAGGGTTATCCGAAAGGGTAGATTGGTCCCGGTACGAAAGGCAAGAAGGAACAGGAGTTGGTTTTTAGTCAGTAAAAGTCTGACACTATCTCCCGCTCCGCCCAAGAGCGGGTTTTAGCACCGAAAAAAAAAGCCTTTCCCTAGGGGTAAATAAAAAAAAAATATGCCCTCGCCACGGCTCAGGTCTACATACCGCCACGACGGTAATCACATTTCATACTTGTATCCTATTGTATTATTAGCCCCTCGAGCGCCGATTGTACATACGTCTGTACAACTTGGATGTCCTTGAAAAATGCTTAATTTTCGTGTTTTCCTTACATGAATTATACTTATTATTAGGTGTCTACTTCTCTTTTTTTCCAATTCTCCTTTCGCGGGTATGCTGGAAGAGATTTCGTTAGAAATAAGAATCACCTATGTACCTATTTTTCTGTTTCTGTCTTCTTTTCTTATATAAGTTAAGTGTGTACATGAATTGTTAAATAAATAAATAAATAAAATACTAAAAATCTTGTCTGCAGCAATTTTCGTAATTTAGGGACGTATATCAAGAAAACAATCGTAGAGTAAAAAAAGTATAGCGCATTACGCTACATACTTTAGGCTTCTACTTTTTATTATAAAAAACAGTAGGACCTAATAAGTACGAGATCCGAAACAATACTGACCTAAATTACAAACAGTAATCACTAAAATGTCAGTTACTGGAGTTTTCATTCGTTGACAATAGTTGTACCTTTCCATTGCAAGGGTTCGTGGAAAAGGTTGCAACCTTTTATGTTACTTTGTAGCTTTCACAGTTCACACTGCACAGTAAAAATTTTGGAACTCTTAGGGTCAGTACACACTGAGACGTGACACTACACGTACTTTTTAAGAAAGCGAAACCACAATAAAACTTTATTTAACCGTTACCGTCGATTTGAGACACAATAGTAAGACAATAAATTCGCTTGGGGTTTAATGAATTAATACACAAAAGGTACCAACTTCAGTGAAAAAAATCGAATACGTGATGTATTTGAATTTTCTCAGCGCCAGCTCACGCCGAAACACGATGCTGCACAAACTTTTTAATAAGACGATACGAGTACAATATATAAGTTTACTTACTACACGAAAAGGTAAACATTACAGTGATTATTATAGAATACAATCTGCGTCGCACTGAAATTCGAAGCTCTTCGTAAGCACAGCTATATCCATGCTGCGCCTCGATAATCCGAATACGCCATTTGGCAATGTATCTTGTCGTTGCGTTGCGTTTCGCGTTCCCGCGATGCGAAAACAAAGGCCCTCGTCAAGCTTCATCGCGTTGCGTTGCGTCTCGGTGTGTCCTGACCCTTAGACTAACTCTGCATGTCAACGGAAGCCTTTTAGCGGTTTATGCTCGGTTGGGTGAACAGCAGCTTTACAATCAGTTGTAATGTTACCAATGATCGGTCAACGTATGTTGTCAAAGGACACATTACTCTTTGTGACCTTTGGCAAAATACGGCTTCTAGAAATTCTTGACGCTTTACCGAATACACGGTAAAATGCAAATAGACCTTAGATAATAAATATTGGCATATAGCTAACCGTCAGGCATTCCGAATCACTGAAGCCTTAACATGATAGGCTATTTGATATTATGAATAATAAGTTCGGATCATATTTATTGTCATCCGCACAGATTATGGGTTTTAAAAGCGATTTATACAAAAATGAATAGACTATTTATAAAAAAAAAAATATTTTTTTTTTTACCTGGTGCTATGTTTTGGAAAACAGTCGCTGTTAGCTGAATCTATTTAAAGTCACAAGTCTGTAAATATGTCTGTCATTTATCAAATATGGCGTTTTCGCGGCTTTTTTTGTTATTACAACCTTAAATGTTATTTTTCGTGTTAATATTTACAAGAATTGAAATAAAACAGTTTTTCTGGATCCTATAAACAATACTTAACCCGGCGTCATGGGGGTTGGGTCTGTGAGACCCGTCACATTTTATATCGCTTCTAGTTCGGTTAATATGCATGCGACGTTGCTGTTCTTCTCAATAGCTGGAGCTATTGAGTTGTTCTATGCATCGCAGACAAAACTTTTGACGTGCGACAGCCGCAGTGGGAGTTACACGATCTCAAAATTGAATAAGGTCTGTGAGAGTCAACCCCGCAGCTCGTGTAACAATTTCACGCCAATTCATATAGATGTTATTTTATTTAATATCCGTGTATTTATCCTTTTATATTTGTTTTTTTGTTGTTGTTTACAATTAAACTTACTGATATATAGTTTAATTTGTGTATTTTGTAGGTTCTTAATAAAAAAAATGGATCGAAAAGATACGGAACGGCAGCGTATTCTTTAGAATTTACAAGTCTGACTCTGATTCTGGTTTGTCTGACCAGAAGATGTCTGATGACGAAGATCGCTTGAATGAGCGTAGTTATCTTAGTGACACAAAGCAAGATATCTCAAAGTCTGAGTTTGATGATGACATTTCACTGTCTTCGCTATCGGAAAGAAATCGTTCGTTGGTAGAGTATTGGATATCTGGATCGGCTAGTTCTTCAAACGCAAACAGTGAATGTTCTGCAGGTTTTTATCGTGGCAAAGACTGTACAATGTGATATGAGACGCCTTTTCGACAAAATTTCAGGACCAGAGCCGAAAACATAATCCATCAATTGCCGGGTGTAGTACCAGTCGTTATTTTTAAAAGGTCTAATAAATAAGATCAAAACATATTATAATACGATATTTCTGTTTAATTTATTTACATTAATACCTCAAAATAAACACAAATAAAATATTAACTTTATTATTTATAATGTATTAGATAATTTGTTATCTAAGAAGCGGGTCTGTGAGACCCATCCCAACGTCCGTGTAACAATTTTCTACTTCCATCACCCCGGGTTAATAATATGAAATCGATTCCAAAAATCAGTCAAATAGCCTATTGTGGTGTACTGACGTGGTAAGGAAGTAGGTTGTCTGGTAAACGTTTGAAGGTAACTGTTGGACCTTGGCCAATATTTACAAATAATTTACAACCATATAGACATTTTAAATACTGAACGAACCTGTATGAAATTATCAATTTCTAGTTTCTTGAAACGAAATTTTAATATTATTCAGAAAATTGGTCTCATGAAAACCAAATACAAGCAACTTTTGATTTTAATAAATATTTCTCGTAAATCGTGTTTCTTTTATTAAAACCGTTCGAGTTAGTGTTTAAGGATGTTGTGTGTACTGTAGCCTAATATCCTCAAGTTGGCCTCAATCTTATAATTGGCGGCAAAAATATTATATTTTGGCGGAAACAGTATTTTTACATACTTATAACTTTTTCGATTCAAAATGGGCAGTAGTGGGGCGCTCATATTATTACTTTCTAGGGTAGAAAAAGAAAAATAAGGGAACGGACAGATAGACAGCTAGTTTAGTGTACTATGCTTATTTACACAGCATTATAGTTTATGGCATATTGTCCTACAGCTGATGTAGAATTAATTTTTCTAACACAAAAGAGAGCAATCCGGGCTATTTATATAACATAGATATACTGACTCTGCCTTTAGTTTATATTTTAGAATGTATTCTGTATGTTCGTAAAAACTTAGGATAACTCAAATAAAAGCGATTTTCATAATATAAATACGCTTTGGAAATTGTTTTACCATAATGGAGACTAACTAAGAAAAGCCCTCATAAATAGCATACGCTTTTATAACAAGCTGCTATAGTCAGTTACCAAACTCGGTGAACTATTCCTGTTCAAAACTCACAACAAGCGCGTTCTTGCCAAGAAAATGTATTATAAGTCTGTGTTTCCTGATACAGATCTGTCTAGTTTTTTGGCGTCGGTTTCCAGTCGATAATGCAGCTGAGTAGGTACCACTATTTTCCTAGCTACATCTTAGGGGTCTTTAAGAATGAATATGTTACTTCTAGGCAAACGTGCTCCATTAAAGACTACATCATCGCTTACCATGGTGAGATTGTGGCTAAACGCGTGCCTATCAATAATAATAATTTAAAAAAAATCATTCCTCACACATTCCACACATTTTTTTTTTGACATCAACCTACAAACCATCAATTTATTTTGTCTGTTACATCACTCCTCACATAATCAATTCATCCTTTTTTTACATCATTACTCACGCAATCTATCTATCTTCTCTTTTACATCATTCCTCACAAAATAAATAAATTCATTTTTTTTTCTTCGCATCACTGACACTTGTGATAAGTGATGCAAAAGGAAAATGAATTGATTGTGTGAGAAGTCATTGTAAAAGAAAAGATGGATAGATTGTGAGGAGTGATGTAAAGGAAAAGATGAATTTATTTATTATGTGAGGAATGAGATAAAAGAAATGATGTATAGATTGTGTGAGGAGTGATGTAAAGGAAAAGATGAATTTATTTATCATGTGAGGAATGAGATAAAATAAAAGATGTATGTATAGATTGTGTGAGGAGTCATGTAAAAGAAAAGATGTTATTTATTTATCATGTCAGGAATGAGATAAAAGAAAAGATGTAAGTATAGATTATGTGAGGAATGATGTAAAAGAAAAGATAGATAGATTGCGTGAGAAATGACGTAAAAAAGGATGAATTGATTATGTGAGGAGTGATGTAAGAGACAAAATAAAAAAAATCAATTTATATTTTCTTTTATATCACTTTCACACAATCCATCCAGCTTTTCTTTATCTCCCTCTTTAATGTGTGTGCATTATAAAATTAACAGGTCTTTAACATCAGGATTTGGGCCAAGTTGGTTCGGTCTCTCTTAGGTAGGTACGTGGATTTAGACTGGATGGTCAAATGTGGATGTATCTACATATTGGTACGCTTCTACTTAACCCTTCGTGAAATTCAGGATTGTTTTTTTAGGTAGGTGATGAGTTAACTTGACCCTTTTAAGAGCCTTTCTTTTGGACTTTGGACTTCGCCATAATCATATGACAATATTTAGGAAACGTCCCCTCTCGATTTGCGATGTTACCTAGATAAAAAAGTTATGGCGAGTTGATATTTTTACAAAATTGTGGTCTAGAATTTTAAATGTAGTCAAATATGGAATAAGCTGGAATCATGAATTTAATCGGAATAAAAAGTTACATATAGTCATAGCTTTAACAAGTAAAGATGGGGCATGCATGTTACTGCGAAATGAGAATAGGAACTTCAATGAATTCTATCTGTTTAAATGTTACTTGTAAAGTACGGTTTACAAAGAAAAGTTATTTGCGTATCAATAAGGGTTTTTTTTTTAATTTGTTTAACCGAGTCTTATTTACTCGTAAATCAAAGAGAAGAAAAAACGTAAGTTATTTTTTAATCTAAATTAGCTAAATATACTATTTAAGTCATACATTAAAAAAAACTGTTTTCTTTCTAATTTTCATTGTTGGCAACACTTCACCTTCTTCTTGCATTCGCCACTACTGCGACCACTTCACACAGTGATGCAGAGATGAGCAGAATTGAAAAACTAGATTCTGATTAATTTATTCTTTAAAAAATAGAAGTTTTAATTTTTTTAAATTCGCATATGATTTTTGCGGAAGAAACGCCCGCGTGTCACCATTATGTGAAACACCCGCAGGACACGGTGGATCATACGGTAGAGGTGAGACCCGCTTGAGCAGAGCACCGCGGTGTCCTTGTGAGGGCAATCGATAGGCAGCAGTGACCCCTCGCGCCGGTTTCTGATACAGGCCAGTCCCCATTTCCTACCACGGTAGGCTTGCGGACGAAAAGTAACGAGTAACTCGCCGTCTGACAGTTTGGTAACCAACCGGACCGAACCCGAGTCGTCGACGGTATCAGAAAAACCGTAGGGTCCCAGCAGGGCCGAAGCCTACTGTGGCCATGGTTCGCTTCTGAAAGGAAAATCCGGGGTCCTGGAACACATGTCAAAGAAGGAGCATAGGAGTGGGATTTAGTCAGTAAAAGTTTGATACGCCCTCCCACTCCGTTCTAGAGCGAGAGAAGTCATTAGATGATTTCGCACTTTAAAAAACCCTACTTAGGTACCTGATACGATTTGACAGTTATGACGTCACAATATGGCTCTAATGCGGTCCTATTCTTATCTTAATTGCATAGTATACTTTTTTTATAGTGGAGAAAGTCATCCAATGACAACCTCCGCTCTTGGGCGGGGCGGGAGATAGTGTCAGACTCTTACTGACTAAAAACCCACCCCGTTCCTTCTAGCCTTCATACCGGGGTTTGAGTTCCCTTTCGGATAACCCTGGCCCCAGTAGCCTTCGACCCGGCTGGGCCCCTGCTGTTGCTGACAACTCCTTGAGGAGTTGAGGCGCGTATACTAGCGCCCCTTCTTAGAACTACCACTACGATATGTCTGCGACGCAACTTAGTATCTACCTGAGATTAGCTGATATTAGAAAGGTTAATGAATTAAAGAAAAAAATCTTTTCAAAATCGACTAAAATATTCCACTTCTAAGTTAATGCACAATCGGGATTGATTTTGTCTTTGAAAAGTTCATAACTGCTCCCGAAAATTACTGACTGAAGTTTACCAATTGAGCACAATTATTGGTACATTCAATGGATGCGCGACGCACAGGACCGGCCGTTGTGGCGACGCTTGGGGGAGGCCTATGTCCAACAGTGAACTTCTTTCGGCTGATTTGATGATGTTGATAATGATTGGTACAAAAAAAAACACGCTGTACTCACCGGTGATTTAGCTTTCCAGTTACGAAATAATTTTCGAAGTCGATTCAGTATTTGTAGACAATATCTATCTCTCTACTGTCCCCTCGAGCGCCGATTGTACATACGTCTGTACAACTTGGATGTCCTTGAAAAATGCTTAATTTTCCATAGTCCAAGATCCCAGGGCCGCCAGACGTCACGTATTTTCTGACGAAGGAAATATAGACAATTGAGTACTGTTAGTATGTACTAAGAACGCATGCCTATCTGCTAGCTTGCTTAGACGGCTAATTTTCAGGTATCAGGTAATCAAGGTACATAAAAACAGCTAGCAGGTAGGCATGCGTTCTTAGTACATACTAACAGTACTCAATCGTCTATATTTCCTTCGTCAGAAAATACGTGACGTCTGGTGGCCCTGGGATCTTACTCTACTACATACGCTTCTTCATCCGCGTGGTGGTAGAAGATTGACAAAAGAGAGCACACTCGCGGTATAAAAAATATCGTATTTGCTATTCCGTACAACAACAGTTAGATCCTGGTTTACCCGTGTTCCAAATTTTATCCAAATCAGTTCAACCGTTCGGGCATGAAGGAGTAACAAAGATACAAACACACAAAGTTTTGCCTTCTTCGTCTTACCTATACCTAGTGTCTAAACAAGAACACTGCAGAACACTCCAGGTTCAGGCAGGTGCGAGATGCAAGTTGTAAATGTTGTGACAGCCGACAAACAGGGTTTAGTAAAGACGATGCCTCAAGTTGGCTGACCCACCCATTTAATAAGCTATTTTAATTATTATTTTGCTATCATAAAAGATGAAAATACTTTATGCCAGCATTTCGATAAATCTTGCCATCCCAACGTGAGGGATCTACCCTCTGATCTGATAAAAAAATATGGCACAAGTGACACAAGTTAACTTAAGCTAATTTCGTGATTCTTAACAACTGCTTGTAAATGGGCTATAATATTGCGTCTAGCATTACAAGTAATGTTGAATTCTAATACAGACTATAAAAATCCATTTGGTCCAATTAGATACGGATACAATAGGATACGGTTAAGAACGACCTTCACCGGTTTGTTTAATGGATGAAACGTATTTTATGATAAATTTAGTATAAGTATTAAAGAATATAACGCGGGTGGGTTGCCTGAGAAATTCCTGGCCAAACAATTTTTTTTTTTTTTTGAAAAAAGCACTCGTGTGTTTAACGAATAAATTTAATAGTAACCGAAAGAGTGAAGCTTTTTAGAACATAAAAATGTTGGGTTGCCTATTTGTTTCCTGGCATAACTATGGGTTGCCAGGTATAAACAGGTATGTATAAACAGGTGTGTTTATTTTGATATACAACAAATTCTATATCAAAATAAACGCTGTTTCATTACGAATGCGATGTTATAGTGTTGTCTGCAAAAAAATCTGGTATAACGGTTGTGCGTTTTTCTAAAAAAAAAGTAAATTTTCAATTTTTAATTAAAAATAGTTTGGCCAGGAATTTCTTAGGCAACCCACCCGCGTTATATTATTTAATACACTAAATTTATCATAAAATAAGTTTCATCCATTAAACAGACCGGTGAAGGTCGTTCTTAATCGGATCTTAGACTAAATGGTAACAACAACGATATATGTAAGTGTGGCTGGTTTAAATCTCATTTTAAAAATGTAACATTTTTTTTCCATTTTTTGTGTTTTAGATTTCATTTTTTTACTATTCTTTAATGAACAGAGTCGGAAAATGTCTTTTTAAATGAACCGTTTCTAAAGGTCCTATTGATAATATTTCTGATGTTTGTACACTGACAGCTTTAAATCTGTCGCCTGTCGGTCAGGTTACCCAAAAGTTGTTTGTAAAAGATCACCCTCTGCGATAAGCCGCTCGTACACTTGTTCCAATAAATGTTTGTTCTGTGTTTTTGACACAATGTACAATAAAGAATAGATAGAGTAGTTAGTAGATAGAATAGTAGTTCAAAGTCAAAGTCAAAATATTTTATTTCACATAGGCCTACATGGGCACTTATAAAACGAAGAGTTATAATTAGTTATTTTTTATATTACATTAATTTTCAACAATTCTTCCGTAGTGCTCACCTCGTTATATAAGAAAGTAATCTGTGTACATTCATACTTCTACATGAGCGGTAGGTTTTGCATAAAAATCATAATACTTAGTAAATTATGGTAGATCAACTTCTTCCAGCGGCTTCGCCTATGTGAAAGTAGAGAATCTTTAATTATGATTGAATTATCACAAGGAATAAAAAAAAATCCCAAAATCAAAAGTCTAATTTATGTTATTTCAGGACATGGTCTACTCGTGTGCCAAAACTTACTTATGTTCAGCCTTTTGAGCCAAAAAGGAGTAACACGTACCAAAATACACACACTCACACATTTACTTAATAGGTTGACTAGCGGTCCCAATAGCGTTTTCCTGTCTGAAAGCTTTAGACAGAAAACATCCCGATTGTAGCGCCACCGTGGTTCATTTTATTTTTAAACCATTCAGGAATCCACTCAAATATATACAAAAAATGTCCTCCAGATCGGACACGTTTAAAACGAGTTAGGTGACAACATACGTACGGAAGAATTATACATCTTTTCCCATTAGCATAGCATAGTCGGCCTTATAAAGTTCCCACTGTTGGCACTCAGGCGTCCTCTCTAGGAGAGGAAAAGGGGCATAATCCAACACGCAGGCCTAATGCGGGTTGGTGGATGTCACATGTCTTCAATTTTTTATTCTAGGACATGCCAGTTTCCTCACGATGTTTTCCTTCACCGTTTAGAGAGCAGTGGTGATGAAATAAATTACACAAAGTAATGCGCCTGGCTTAGTTCGAAACCGTGAACTACAACTCGTAATTCGAGGCCATTACCACTCGGCCACTACTGCCTCAGTCGAGGCCATTCCCACTTGCCTTCTTGGTAGATAGATTTGAAAAAAAAATCGCGAATGCGATGGCTAGCGGATGAATGGACCGTCCATTTCCAAGAAAACAAATACTATCACCACTCGAATGAAGTCTCGTTCTTATTTCCTAGTCACTTGTTACGTTACTGGTTTTCTCAACGGACACTATCGGCTATTGGCTGCCAGTACCTCTACGGACACATCCTTTGAATCATTATAGCGCTGTCAGCTCATGATGACAGCGCTACACTGGTTGCCGTTGGAAAATCTTTTGAGATATATTCACAGCAAAAACAAAAGATACTCTCGAACCTCCGTCCGTCAGGTTACCTGTGAGATTTTGCATGAATTTTAAATTAATTTGATAAAATACTGAAAATATTTTCGCTGGTCTGTATACAACGTGTAACGTTAAATGCGCAAAACCTGAACATAGTTTGATCAGAATAACGAGCAGAATCAATTGAACCACTTTTTAATATAGGTTACATTTAAAAAAAAAAAATATTAAAAATATTGTGCTCTCTATTTACTTATATAGGTCAAGCCATCACGTGTTCAAAGCCGCCCAAATAGGTAAACAAACACAAAAGGTTGTAGTCCAATCAAATTTTCTCATAAGACGGATAATAATACTTCTTATTTCAATACAGATACGAATTCTAAACAAACAAAACTGCACAGAAAACTTTTAAATATTTATTTCAAATTTTTTTTTTTCTAATTAGGTTTATTGAATAAAAAATCATTTGGGGTATCTGAGGTTTTGCGCTTAAGTTACACGTTGTATAGATTTTCTGTCAAACCTACGCAAAGTGGCTACGTATATTAGCTGTATTAGTTATCTTTACAGGTGTTCTTAGTCAAAAGACTATTCGTCAAATTCATATAAACTTAAACTTGACGATGCTTACTAGCTAAGTGAATGGCGCCAAAAGATTAAGTAAACCGTGAAGAGGCGAGGACAAAGAAGTACCAACAACAAAGTGTAAATATAAATAAATAAAATAATACTACTCTGTGTGTGTCGTGACCTCTTAAGGACCTATTACACTGCGCTGAATATCGTGTGCGATATTCCGACCCGTACTATTTTTCATTCATAGAAAGACAGTCTAACTCCTATTACACTGCGCGATACGTCGAACCATAGACTAGATACGTCGAACCATAGACAAAACGAGTCTGAATAACGCGTAGTGTAATAGATCCTTTACTATTGATCCTATTACATATATGTCCTCTTAGAAAGCAGTCAAGCGGCCGAGCTGTGGAACGACATATGAATAGTACGCACGAAATCCCAGGTATTACAACGTACACATGTTCATTGGAGTGGCGTACTACGGCCTTATGGGTTATGCGGTCTCGTGGTCCTTATGAACAGACGGGACTTTTATATTTTCGTCAGTATTCTAGTTATTTCCTTTATCGAGTCACGTAAAACGTTTTGAAGCTACACACTGAACAGATTACTGCAGCTAATATGGAAAACAGACTACACAAATAATATCTGGAAAATAAATTTAAAAAATAATTTACGACTTCTTTATATACAACATTACTTTTAGTTTATGTGAAACCCAAAACATGTGTCAAGTATTTTTACGTAAAGAATCTATGTTCAAAATTTCATAACTGTATCATGAAAAATGACAAAGTTATAATCTTGTTATGTTACGTGGTTGTCCGCACAAATACATGGTCACCGGGCCATCTGGGCGACTAAGGAGTTGTTTTGCTTCCACACCCAGCTCTGCGCTGAGGCCTAATGCTCGCTATAACCTGTAGTGATCTGAGTCAAATTTTTTATTTGCGACATTGCGCCATTCCGAGAAATTGACTTTATGACAATTCTGAATCAGCAAAAGACAGAGATGCAATCATTAACGGATTTAACAGACACAGACTTGAAGATGACGAACTTATTCTTACCTCTATGATAGGTTACATAATACTACTATTAATAAAAAAAAATGTGTTAAAGAATTTTGCACAGGAGTCTCAAATAGCATTAATATCTGTTTATTTCTTTGCATGATTATATAACTGACAGTTTGTTCAAAATACCGTAGGTATTTGAACTAGCTTTTGCCCGCGGCTTAGCCCACATACTTAAAATATAACCTATGTCGCTCAGGAATAAAGTTTTTGCAATTTGACCTGTACTTTCGGAGATCCTTTTACAAACAAAAAAAAAAAAAACTTTACCTCTTTATAATATTAGTGCAGATAATACCTATCCGTTACCTACCATTCAATAATTAAAAATACAATAAGTTAATGTCAAAAATTAAAATAAGTTTTAAAATCATTATAATTCCAGTGTTCGAGAGAGACGGAGCTATTTAGAACGAATAGCGCTATCCCTTTCTCCCGCCGGATTTAAGGTCATATTAAAATGTCTTAGTATAGGGACAGATGGGCTACAGGTTAGTTCGATAGAGTTACCGTAGCCCTGAAACGCAAAGGGAAACTGAAGGGACGCAAGTGAGTTTTTGTCAGTAAAAGTCTGACACTCCCTCCCAGAGCGGGAGAAGTGATTTGATGATACCCCTTCTCAAAAAAAATGATAGGGAGACAGGTTCGGGATACCTTAAAAATTATCCTATGATTAATTTAGAAATTATCCTGTTCTGATCCAGAACATGGTCTAATTTTTTTTGAGGAAACCATCTCTGCCCCCGTTAGTAAAAAAGACGCATCTAACTTTTTTCCAGATTTGATTTGAGTTTCATATTATTAGCTCATTATTTTCGGCTTTATTTTCAACTTTTAATATGTTACTATTTAAATTTACTCAAAGACAGCAAAAGATTTCCCGTTTAATTCATTAAAACATTTTTTTCTCCGTTTTTACTTTTTGTTAGATACGTCTTTTTAACTATCAGGGGCAGATCTAATGACTTCTCCCGCTCTAGGGAGGAGTAAGATGGCATGTGTAGCGCCTCTCCAGCCATTCCTCAAAGAATTCACTGCCATGATTTTGGCGTGCCCAAGAACATGCATTATCAATACACCCATAATTTTTATTAGTACAAAAAAATGGGGCATTATCCGTACCGTTACTTATCATATTTGTGTGTACTAGGGCCACCTTTGTGGAACATCGGGTATGACTACGTGCAACAGAACACTTGTAGGATCACTTTGTTGTCTGTTTGTCTGCCTATCCGTTTGTCAAGACCCTTTATTTAAGACAGACGAACAACAAAGTCATCCTATAAGGGTTCCCTTTTTGCCTTTTGAGGTACGGAACCCTAAAAAAACAGTAAAGTTAAAAATAAAACATGAATTGTTGATAAAAAAAATATTGAATACTTAAAAGTTACTTTTCTGCCTGCCTGCCTGTTTGTCAAGACACTTTATCTCGGGAACGAGTGGAGGTATTGCGGTAAAATTAAAAATCTATTCTCAAGTCTATGGTCCCTTGAAGCTGAAAAAAATCAAACTTCTGGGTTCACGAAAAAAAAAGATACGGTCGTTTATGTTGCGATAAAACGTTTATTTTGACACCCTCAAAGGAATCAAAATTCATAGCGTACTTCCCGTTGGCCTAGAATCCTGAAATTTAGCGTGAAGCAAGGTCTTATAGCACAAATATAGAAAAAAATCTGAAAACAGTTTTGTCATTATGTCACAAAAAAAAAAACTATTCTTGTGATTCGGAAAAATCTTCGTAACTCAATTTGGAAATTGAACTGTTTTCATGTGTAAATTTGTACGAAACCCTCAGTGCGCGAGTCCGACTCACATTTTTTTAGTTGACTTCCTATATCTATAGGTATATATATTTAATCATAAGAAACAATTAGAAATTGTTACTTATACAATTAATAAAACGATTCTAAGCATTTGTTCAGTCAATTTACATGCTGCTTCAGGGAGAGGGGTATAAAAAAAAATGGACCAAAATGCCTCCTGGCAACATTCAGAATCATAATCTGCATGCTTTTCTGAGTCCGAAACCATTCACAGAAGGAGGTCCTCATATTTTGCATACTCTACCCGTTTTGGCGTCTGCTCTTTTTCCATTTTTATCACCATTCATTCATTCAATAATCCATACACTACGCAATATATCCATAAATTGAGTCACTTTTTTTGGATATAATCACACGCTAATAACTTACGCTGTTTATGTATACCACCTCCCAGTTCTAGCATCAGGTCCTCGTCGTCCCGAAAAATATTTAGAACTGGTTAAGACAAATCTAATGAGCACAAACTCGATGTGTCTACTAAAAGGCATTAAAGGATTCCACCAGCCACTTCCCAGTTTTAGCATCAGGTCTTCGTCATCAGGTTCTCATTGTCATGAGAAAAGAACATCTAAATAAGCTGAAACTGGATGGGTTTATTAATAGGCATTCCAAAGTTACATCTCTTACCTCCGACCTCCATCATCAGACCAGCTTGATAGCGTCGGCATGTAGATACATGACTATTTCAAACATTAGGTCACATGTACAGACAGCTGTGAAATTGCCTGGGTACCTTAGTGTCTATTTTCCCTTGCACGTTAGAATTCAGGTTTTCGAAAATGTAACTAGATGGCGTTGGTTTCTTCCCAGCTAAATGGCGACCAAGGCAATCTCACAAACCATAAACTTGACTTTTAGTTTGACAGAAAATATACACATGCGTCATCATTATCGTCAACAACTGAGTGTGAGGGTAGATTGATAAAAAAATATGAGACACAAGCATAACTAATTTCGTGATTCTTATCAAATGTTTGTAAGCGGGCACGATTGCACGAATATTGCGTCTAGCGTAACAAGTAGGTAATGTTAAATTTCGAGTCAGTTCATTAGAGTCCATTTGGTTCAATAATAACAACAGCGACGTATAAAGAATGTGTAGCTGGTTCAAATCTCATGTATTACGAATCTTTTTTTTTGTTTTCCAGCTTTTGTGTTTTAGTTAGGTATTATTTATAAACATTTTGAAAAGGATATAATAATGGTATAAAAAACTACTTATTAAGCAATTTTGTTTCTTTTGCAGTAAGACTACTGATAGCTTAATTTGATATTTTTATACAAGTTGGCTTAGTGGTCTATGTAAAGACTTTGACGCAGTAAGGCACGAGATTAAATCGCAAATCTTGTATATTTTTTTGCTTTCCATTTAAAACATTTTCAAAACGTTAGGTATTGTAAGCTACAATCAACTAACTAGACATTCTTCAAACATATCTGGAATAATTTCGCTTGACTTGTATTATGTGGGTAGTCAAGAGAATTAGGCATAGTCATCATAAAACTGGTATTCAATTGTTACTTATTTAAGGGTACAGAAATAAAAATGAACCGTTCTAATATCGCAAAAACCAGTCGACACTAATTGCAGTGACGTCGTGTAAACAATTTTTAGCCCGTAGCATTTGCTGCGTGGTTAATCCGCCACTGGCACTATTGAAATAAATAAACTGTTTTTGTCATGTTCAAAATTGTATTACCTTCAAATAATTCTATCCTGTCATAAGCAATTTAATATTTTTTACTTCTTTTATGTGTTTTACCTTTATATATAGTTATTTAAATTACGTCTATTAGACGAATACTTAAATTATCTTTGTATGTAAAATTGTAAATATTACATATAAGTAATATTTAGTTGTTTTTCTTTAATGTTGTTATTTATTTTTAAAATATTAATTTAAATTGATTAATTTAATTTAATTCAATTTTAATTTGATTTAAAAAAACAATTCAGTATTCTAAACACAAACCTACTAAAAGTAGCGTGACGGGTTTGAACTTACGACCACGTCCACATAAGTCTCCAGTTACAACCATTAGACTATTTCGACTTATGGAATAATGTTGAAATTAACAAGTGCATTACGTAACAGGACCGTATTCACCACCTTACTTCAAAGTTACGTCTTAAAGATCAAATTGTCATAATAGTATTCTATAATATTTGACCACCTTGATAAACTCATTTGAATTAGCCCCGAATTGAATACCACTTATCTTCTGCTAATTGCAGAAGGTTCAAATTCGTCTAACTTTTAGGATGTCTTATATTATCTACCTTCTACTGCCAGGTGGGTCAGATTTCTGGTTCCTCTGTGCTTTTTGTAAGTTATGAATAACAAAAAAAAAATCGGTAGGATTTATATCGAAGCTGACAAGTGGATATTTAATTGTAATATAATATGACTGGCCTGTTGGTCTATTGGTTAGTGGCCCTGACTGCAATGTCGGGGTCGTGGGTTCGATTCCCAACCAGGACAATGTTTGTGTGTTGAGCACGATCATTTGCTGAATCTGGGTGTAATTTATCTGCAATATTTATGTTTTTAGAAATATATAAGTATGTTTATCAGTTTTTTAGGACTCGTAACACAAGCTTTGCTTAGCTTGGGACTAGGCGCCCCGTCGTGGAATATTATTATTAATATTCAAGTCGGTAGTTACTCAACAATAGGAATAAAAGCAGGTAAACAGGCTCATCAAACAAAAAGGCAATAATAAAATAATATCGATATTTATTTCTTACAGTTTACTATTCAACAGTCAGTTTATTAATCATCGAATAAGATTATAATATTACTTGTAATTTTTTATTGAGGCCATAGCTTAAATATTCGTTTCCCAAATTGGAAAGAGGATTGAAGCTTATGTAACCTTAACAAAAACAAACAAGAGGCAAGATATTTAAAAAAACCTACCAATTTGCACAACAACATATCAAATGTTTAGTAGGTAACATAAAAACAAAATTATGTTGTGTTCATAACTTTTTTAAATTATTTCAAATACATGTATTAAGTAAAACACACATAACGAGGTCTCCAGTACGCACTGAGTAAATATGTAATATTAATTAAATAATCATTTATCAATATCTCGTGTAATCACCATTTTGGTAAATAACAGCTTGCATTTGGGAACGCATTGAATTAATCAAATTTTTACACAAATCTGATCCACGAATACTCTCCCATATTTGTAAACAATGAGCCTCTAACGCATCTGGAGTACGCTCGTTTTGATTATTCCACCGTTGAACAATAACACCCCACAAATTTTCAATTGGATTTAAATCCGGTGATCTAGCAGGCCAAGGAATAGCGCAAATGTCATTATGCTGACGAAACCAAGCCTGCACACTGTGCGAACGGTGTAGGTATTGGACAATTATCCTGCACAAATGTTATCTGTTGCAATTCTACGCTTGGATACACAGTTCAAACCAGTTCGAACTGTGGGCAACATTGTCTCCTCCAGCACTTCTATATAATTTGCACTATTTGCTCGGTTTGGTATTCTCACTAGTTCTCCAGGATCAGCTGCACTCATCCATCCCCACATGTTCACCGTTATATGGCCAGATTGCCTATTGGGCACTAGGTGATCACTTGTGTATCGCGTATTATCTCGACGCCACAAACATAATCGACCGTGTTCACTGGACTTAAAAGCTTTTTCATCAGTAAAGATGACATTACTCCAATCAAAATTTAAGTGATCCATAACAAACTGCAATCTTGCTCTTTTATGGTTTTCCGTAAGCAAAGGTTTCACAGCATGCCTCCGATAATGCAGCCCTTCACTATGAAGAGCACGACGGACAGTATCGACGCTTGTATCAAATAAACCAGCATAGTGGTTCGTCGGCAAAAATCCATTTTCTTCGTACTCCCTTACCATGGTTTGACGATGCAACATGTTTATAAGTTTTTGTCTACCAGTTCTTTGACAGTGTTTCAAAGAACACTCTTCTTCAAATCGTCGTACCCATAGAACAACTGTTTTTCTCTGCAACAATAAAACAGAAATATATAATACCAAATAATGATTATTATAAAGTAGTTTTTTTGTTATATAAAAAGTGTAAAATAAGATTACTTACGTTTACACCGGTGTCTCTGGCTATTTCTGACAAATTTTTACCTTGATTATGCAAAGCAATTATTTGAGCTCTTGTTACTAAGTCTATATTACAATTCATACTCATTGTGATAAATTCACCTGACTAAAAATAAAATTGAACGAAAGGAGCTCGAACGAAGTAATCGAAATGAACTTAGCGAACAATCAATTAAGCTTAGTCACAATTTTGTGGTCGAAGTATTATTTATACTACCTACTAATTATTATTTATAAATCCATATTCAACCTACCCTCTCAAGTTTTGAAATTGATACATAGACAATCAGATATTTATAAATTGATATTAAATTTTAATATTTTCATCTCTTTATAAAAAAATATAAATGATTTCAATGTTTAAAGAAACAAAAAGGAACTGCAAAAAAAGCATTTGAAGCGCAGCAGCGCCACCTAGTAGCAGTATAATATAAAGTTGTCGATAACAACATTTCAATCTGATTTTACGCTAGATGGCGTCATTTCTCGCTTCACACGATTTTTTTTCTGTACTATCCAACCACTATTGCAGCCAATCGTACATATGTGTTTATTAGTAAAGTATACACCTTTTTTTTTTAATAGCCTATGCTGTCCCACAGCTGGGCAAAGGCCTCCCCCAACTTCTTCCAGGTATCCTTTTCTTGAGCTACCTCGAACCAGTCCCCGCGGTAGGCATCTAGGTCGTCTCGCCACCTCTTCCTAGGTCGACCTCGGCGGCGTCGTCCATCTTCAGGTACCCACTTTGTGGAAACTCTTGCCCAACGGTCAGAGTGCATGCGACTGATGTGACCCGCCCAATCCCATTTTAGCCTGAGGCTGCCAGGCTGCCAGGCATACATCCATTAAGTGTTTAAAATCCCTGCCACAGCCAACAAATCAGCTGATGACCTTGAACACCTTATTTTTTTAAGGTGGGAAAAACAATCCAATGACAACCCCCGCTCTT
This sequence comes from Mythimna ferrago, assembly GCA_910589285.2. Taxonomy (NCBI): domain Eukaryota; kingdom Metazoa; phylum Arthropoda; class Insecta; order Lepidoptera; family Noctuidae; genus Mythimna; species Mythimna ferrago. The sequence continues at coordinate 17,242,321 of OU342673.1, read as the reverse complement.
GGGCGAAGCGGGAGATAGTGCCATACTGGATAAAAGCCCACCGGGGCTCGAGTTTCCTTTCGGATTACCCTGGCCCCAGTAGGCTTTGACCCGGCTGGGCCCCTGCTGTTGCTGACAACTCCTTGAGGCGCGCGGGAACAGCGCACGCCGTCGACGACTTGGGCTCGGTCCGGACAGTTACCGGACGACCGGACCTTGAACCCCTAAACAGATCTTCATAAATTGTATCTAAGAACCATCTCGATAACGTCAGCTTACAAATAAAAAAAAACCGCATCAAAATCGGTCCATTCGCTGAGGAGCTACGATGCCACGGACATACACACAGATACACAGACACCCCAAGCTTATAACACCTCTCTTTTCCAACAGGGGTTAAAAAAAGGCGAAATAGTCTGTGTTTGGGCAATCATTACTTTGAATTACAGTTGCCAAAACGGATCTTGTGCGCTCGGCTTCAGAGTGGGGATCGCTTTGCGCATTCCATACATTGGCGAGGCAATCGTCTTCGTTGTTAGATACATGCAGCAACGCAGGGAACGAATTAGGAGTGACGTCTATGACGCGATGGCGCGGCGAGCCAATACTGACACTCCCCGCCCCCGCGTCTCATTTCGCACCACTAAAGAGACCGAATATTTGACTTTTGAGCAACTTGAAGCCAGCGCTCAAGATCCGTGGCGGCAATTGTATATGCTAAACCCGAAACACGTGTCTAGTATTTTAACCTTTTGAATGTCTTTAGTTACACAGTTCGACATAAGCAATTGTCTTTCTATTGTGTCTCTAATTACGGCATTCGAAAAGAAAAAGAAAAAAATCGGATTCGGATTTGTAAAGAATCATATTTTATTATAATTATGTCAGCAAAAATACATAGTCACCGGGCTATCCGGGCGACTGAAGGGTTGTTTTGCACTTCCTGCCGTGACCTGCGTTGTACTTAAGGTCAATGGTATCCAACTTGTGAACTTTTTAAATAAAAGGAGAAAAATACAACATGGAGTAAAAACTATTGGAATCCATTCAGTTACTGATTTTGAACAAACTAGGTACCTATATTCAGGCTACGCATACACTAAAAATAATTTTGTATAACTATATCTCTAGTCAGAAACAGAAACTTTTCTTGTGTGATTGGCAAAAAAAGTCTCTTAACAACCCTCCTCCGTTTCACAAGCTTTTTTATTTATTTCCTTTTTGCTAGGAGAACAGCACTGACGGTGGCCCCATTTCGAAACTTTCGTTTACGTAACGGTATTAAAATAGTTACCAAAATTTTGTTATTTGATAACAGTACATAACAGATTGGCCTTCTCAGTCTTTATTTTAAATACAGGAAATAGGAACATCTGTTAACCTTTTTTTTTTAGTGGAGGTAATTCATCGAATGACTTATCTCGCTCTATACTCTTTTCAAAACAACATTAGAAATTTATGAAAACCTTATAATACTGATCGTTCAACCTATTTTGACTTTTATTACCTTGGTGTCATGACAAATGGCGGCTGTAGTAAATAGTTGGTATTGTAACCACTTTTTTGCTTTTTATGCCATCTTTATGCCTACGAAATAGCTGTTGTGTAGCTGGTGTTACGATTACGATGGAGCAGCATTGCGCTGGCTGCTGGTCGTGCGCTGCCGCTGCCAAATATAAACACACACCTACATGTACATGTACACACACACCAGTGTTTTCCCTATCGGTCGTACTCTGCGATTCTTACAAAGCAAATTAAGAGGGTACCTCGGTGACGTCTAGTCAGCTGTGCCATATTGTGTTGGTTGTACCTACACGCTTGTTTTCAATGATTTTGTCGTGCCCTGTTGTACTGTATCATAGTATTGTTACTTAATATTGTAAGCCTATCGGGTATTTTATTGTAACTGTAGCATAAAGGTATTGCATGCTTCGTCATTAGACAACAACAGTTAAACTATTTTTTTGAAAATCCCATGTAAATGAACGATGTAACGTTCTTATGAGAAATAAAAGATTCTTTAAACGTAAATAGAAGTTAAAATCGGTTGAACAGACAGTAAAAACGGTTTCTTTAAATGTCTATTGTTAACGCAAATAGGGTATAGGGTAGAGCAAGCGGGCGTATCAGATTTTTACTGATTAAAACCTCTTCTTCCTTCAATAGCCTTTTGCGTTCTAGGACCACGAGTATCCCTTTACACGTTTCCCCATTACCCTAGCAGGCACCGGCCTTGCAACTACGGTTTGCAGACATCTCTTTCAGACGTGCGAACACTACGCGCCGTCGACGACTCTGCCTCGGTTCTCATAGGACGAGCGGATGGTGAGCTACACATTGCTCGTCGTCCGCGCACCCGTGCTTGCGGTGGTCGGAAATTACTCTGTAGTTTCCAACGACCGGAACGTCTCCCGTAGCGGGGCAGCTGGGGCGTAAGGATATACGTTCCCTCGCTCTTACGGCCGCCTCCTTTGCTTGCGTTTTTGCTGTGCAAAAGGATGTAACCGCATCCCATTCCCTCCCGCCCCGGATCATGGTCTAATTCAGGGCTCGACCGCCCAAGCGGGGCACACCTTCAACATAAGCTCCACCGTATCCTCCAGGTGGTCCGAACACTGGTGAGACTCGGGCGTTTTTTCGGCCTGAATCCAGAACAGGTGGTTTTTTTCAGCAAAAGTCCAAAACTCTCTTTCGTTTCACCCAGAGCGGGTGGAGTCATTTGATGGTTTTCCACCAGAAATAGAAAATAAGAACATGTTTCGTAAGGGTTTTTTAGGATACTGGAAATTGAGTTGCTGATTGTTCGAAGGAGTTACTGTAGCCTTCTTTAAAAGGGCAAATGAAGGTACGCTGTGGATTTCAGTCCGTAAAAGTCTGACATTCCCTCGCGCTCCACCCAAAGCGGGAGAAGTTATTTGATGAATTACCACGTTAAAAACGGTGCTGGGAAGTTATTAGGTAGGTACTGCAAAGTTTTTGTTGAAAACAGCCAGATTCAGACGTTCGTACTTTGAGACGAGTTTAATGTTGAAGTTCCAATATCGTACCCTTATTGCAAAAACCAACTATCTGCTTTTTTACCCAAATTAAGTTAAATATAGCTATCGATTCGTATCATCAAGACGAATCTGCAAGTAAAACTGGTTATTATCTATAACACTTATTTACCAAGATGGCTTCAGCAAAAGGCAAAATAATCTAAAGATTTGATCGAATATTATTATAACATAGTCCGTGATAAGGCCTGTCATACAGTATGGATCAGAAAGTTGGGCTGTGAAAAAGACGGATGAAAAAAGATTGCATGTAGCGGAGATGTGAATGTTAAGATGGATGTGTGGTGTGACGAGAATGGATAAAGTGAGAAATGAGTATATTAGGGGAAGTTTGAAAGTGGCGCCAGTGACTGAAAAGTTGAAAGGGAATCGTTTGTCTTGGTATGGTCATGTGAAAAGGAGGGATGAGACGCATGTTGCTAAAAAAGCTATGAGTTTACATGTGGATGGATGGAGGGGAAGAGGGAGGCCAAAAAAATGATGGATGGATTGTGTGAGAAGCGATATGAAAGAAAAGGGAGTTAGTGAAAGCGTAACGAGTGACAGGACAGAATGGAAGAAAAAAAAACGTGTTGCGCCGACCCCAAATAAAACGGGACTAGGGCAGGAAGATGATGATGATGATGATGAATAATACAAAAATGCAGATAGTTTGTTTTTGCAATAAGGGTACGATATATGACGCGATTGGCAACGTGAACATATTTTCTCGATGTTTCTACGATTATTTTCTTGTATCGTCGTATGCGTGACGTGTAACGGAAATGAAACTTTCTGTATGTTATGAGTTGGTACAGCTCAATTTTCTTTTTAGATTAGAAAGAATAACTTTGACTTGAAAATAAATCACTAGAGAACGTACGGTTGGTGCCGAATAAGAAATAAAACTAATTTTTATTTTTCATTCCACATTCGGCACCAAACCAAAATACCTATTGGTGCCGAAAGAGGAATAGCTTTGGTGCCGGAACCATTGGTGCCGATTCAAGAATGCTTCAAAAATAAATCCGATTTGTAATTTGTGACGTCGCTATAGTATTATAAATTTATTTGTAGTTATTAATAATTATTCCTAGAGTTATGTTTTAAATTATGTTTGACCCATTTAAATAACTTTTTATTGCATATTTTATACTCTTAAAGCATTGTTGGCTAAACAATGACTGTTGTTTACACTATGTGAAAATCTATTTTAACAATTAGAAAAACTCATTTTTAATTAGGTTTAACTTTAATTAATAGAACTGTGATTGAGGAAGACCTTTTTAGAGATATATCTTGTGTGTGTGTCCTTAGCTTTATATTAGATTTTGGAATTAAAACTATGATGAATGATAAAAAGGTAATATATGAAGAATGATAATGATATAAAGGTTTTTTTTTTATTTTAAAAATAAATGATAATCTTTTTAGGTTCCGTACCTCAAAAGGAAAAAAACGGAACCCTTATAGGATCACTTTGTTGTCCGTCCGTCTGTCTGTCTGTCTGTCTGTCAAGACCCTTTATTTCGAGAACGCGTGGATGTATCGAGTTGAAATTAAAACCATATATATACTCCTGCGGTCCCTTCAAGCTGTGAAAAAATCAAACTTCTAAGTACGAATAAAAAAGATACGGCCGTTTAAGTCGCAAAAAAACGTATATTTTGATACCTACTCTTAAAGATTGAAATTCATAGGGTACTTCCCGTTGACCCAGAATTCTGATCTCGAAATTTGGCACAAAGCAGGGTCTTATAGCACAGCTATAGGAAAAATCCGAAAACAGTAAATTTGTTGTTACCTAGGTCACAAAAAAACAATTCAATTAGGAAAAATCTTCGAGACTCCATTCGGGAATTGTAGTTTGCACGAAACCGCACGGAACCTTCAGTGCGCGCATCCGACTCGTACTAGCTTTTGCCTGCGCGGCTTCGCTCCCACTCTGCCCTACTCCACCCTACTATACCCTACTATACGCTACTCTACCCTACTCTACCCTACTCTACCCTACTCTGCCCTACTCTACCCTACTCTACCCTACTCTACCCTACTCTACCCTACTCTACCCTACCCTATCCTACTCTACCCTACCAAACTTCACATAAACCATCTACTAAATAGTCCGAACAAAGCCTAAACATTTGGTTTGGATAAGTGAGCCCGTTCTTGAGTTATAAAATTACAACGAAAAGTGGCATATCTTTTTACGAGTAGTATATATAAAAAGATAGCAACAGCAATAAGGTTAAAGTGTGCGTCTCAAAGAAATGACAGCGAACCGTTTTCCTCATGGCCCTAGCAGGCATCGGTCCTGCCAGGAAAGAGATAGGTACTCGTGGTCCTAGAACGCAAAAGTTAATTGACGGAACATATTATGTGTAGTTATAGTCAGTAATAGTCTGTGCCGCCCTCTCGCCCCACCATAGAGCGGGAGAATCATTAGAAGATCTTCCACCATAAAAAAATAAATAAGTAAAAGTGGATAAAATAAAAAACAACAAGGTGACTATTTGCCACTTGTTAGCTATTAAAACTAATTTAATCCGTCAAATATAAACAGGTAACTTCTAAGTACAGACTAACTCAAACATAAAAGGTAAATAAACTAAATGAGGCTCCAGACTTAAAGAGCGTGCTTACACGTGCAATGGATAAATCTATTATTAGGACTGAGAATAAAATTGTGACTTGACGTCACAAGGAATAATAGTCCAATTATTCCAATGTCATATCTCCTTTTTAACCGACTTCGAAAAGGAAGGTCTATATTCGGCTGAATGTATGTTTTTTATTTTTTATTTTTTTATTTATGTTCACCGATATCTCGGTCAATTGTGGACCGATTTAGATTTTATTTTTTATTTAATGGTTATGCTTCCAAGTTGGTCCCATATAAATATTGTTGTGATCTGATCATGAACTTCGAAAATATGGAACAGAACTCCTCATAGAATCACAGCAGAACTGTGGTTACAAGTAAAGTTGCTTTGTTTATACATGTAGTCGATGACTGACTGTCAGAAAAGGGGGGGATGTATCGAACCGATCTGATGATGAAGCCAGAAGGAAATAAAATAAATTAATGTAATCTAACCGTGTTTGGGATTATTAGAATCGTTATGGGATGCACTGTGGCTATAAGTTATTAAAGTTTGTCTGAGAGGTACTTTTTAGTGGTGGTACCATAACTAAAAAGTGTAAAATAAAAAAAAAACTTTTTACTACTACTTTGTAATTTTTTTTTTTTTCACGGGTGTCATCAAATTACTTCTCCCGCTCTATGTGAAATGAAAAAGTGTCGGAGTTTAACTGATGACTCGCCTGTTGGTCTAGTGGTTAGTGGCCCTGACTGCTATGCCGGAGGTCATGGGTTCTATTCCCACCCAGGACAAATGTTTATGTGATGAGCATGATCATTTGTTCTGTGTCTGGGTGTAATTTATCTATAATATGTATGTATTTAGAAATATATAAGTATGTTTATCAGTTGTCTAGTACCCATAACACAAGCTCTGCTTAGCTTGGGACTAGACGGCGTTGTGTGGTACCTATTATGGGAAAAAAAAACTGATAAAACCCCACCTTTGCGGCCCAGGTCCCAGTAACTCTTTCACACAATCCCGCAGCCCTGGTCGGTCTGTCTGTCAGCTCTCCTGAAGTACCTTGAACATCTGGCCGACATTTAATGGATGAAACACTAGTACCCGCCCAGGTGGCAGTACCGGTATCTATGCATTTAATTGCGACCAGCTGCGCCCAGATTGAGCCGCTGACCTTTTAAATCCATTTTCTTTGCGAAACATTAATTGATTTACATATAATGCTATGTTTAATTTAAAGAATATTTAACCACCATTTTTTATATACAAAAATGTTTCTAAAGATCCAAGCTGTTTCGAAGGAGTAGGGAAAAGTTGCGAAATTGCTAAATATTTATTTTTTGGACAAGGCCACGAAAAGGTTAATAGTTGATAATGTTGTACATAAATCTATAATAAACATATTCTGTTTTCAAACCTATTAACCTGGCCGTTACCAAGGAGTGGGCTTCAGAAAGTCACTGTTTTAAGGCACTTGTCGGGTGCTTGGTTCTTAAAATAAAGACCAACACAGTGACACCAAGTACAGTGCATATCAACTGCAGGTTCACCTACTAACATATGTCTTATGATTAACATGAGAATCTTTTTCATATTCATGAGGAAAAGATTCTCCCAAGTCGTCGACGGCGCGCGCTGTTCCCGCGCGCCTCAAGGAGTTGTCAGCAACAGCAGGGGCCCAGCCGGGTCGAAGCCTACTGGGGCCAGGGTAATCCGAAAGGGCGCTCGAGCCCCGGTATCGAAGGCTTGAAGGAACGGGATGGGTTTTTTAGTCAGTAAGAGTCTGACACTATCTCCCGCTCCGCCCAAGAGCGGGGGTTGTCATAAGATGATTTTTCCCATCGAAAAAAAAAAAAAAAAAAAAAGGAAAAGATTCTCATGTTAATCATAAGACTTTGAATTTGTACTCAAAAACACAATAAAATCTATAGAACGATGTAGAACACTACATGGCTGGTTACATTAGATAGGTAGATAGAGTTTAAAAAAAAGAACATTTATTTCAAACAGCTTTGACATTCTTGTTTACTTAAAGCCCTTTTCCTGTCACGTGTTTTTTTAGCCCGCACGAGGTTCTCTTCCGCATGCGGACTGCCCGCATCCTATCATTTGATACATATTTTTCCTAACATGCGGCTAGCACGCGCGCAGAACGCGAATTGGCTGCGGGCGCGCAGCCAGCGTGCGCGCTATCCGGATGCGGGCGGTGATCTTCTGCCTTCAGTGTTGTTTTTACTGTGAAACGGGTTGCACGCATGCTCATAGTCCGCATATATCGCAAACAAGTTTACCCACTGGCGACACGCACAACATTGCAGCAGCAAACGAAATCATTGTCCTGCGTGAGGCCCGGAGCGTGCTATCACCCGCATGCGGACGAGAACCGCGTGCGGGATAAAATACACATTACAGGAAAAGGGCCCTAACTCCCACCTCATAGATATTACCTAATAGGTTAGGTGCATTATATTATCAATATCTGCATTTACGTAAACTGTCATTATAAAGAAATACAATCAGCGATTTTTACGAGAATATTTTTGGCTTCTTTCGTATCCTTTGATAATCGTAATGAAATCTACAAGTAGCGTCGCTTAACTCGGGTTTAGAGTAAAGTACCTACGCGACTTTGAAAAGTTCACTCATGAATAAAAAAAGAGAAAAACATCAAGAAGAGTTGAATAGTTCTTGAGAGATATTAATAATTTTCATTCAGATACGTAAAATGAAGTTGAGATTTATTATATGTACGTATAACTGGCTAGCACGGGTTGAAATTATACATATAAACCTTCCTCTTTTATTGCTATTTTTTCTATAAATAACACAAGCGCGCGAGCTCTCACACGTGTGAAAATTAAAATTATAGTTACATATTGTTACACTATTGTACTCTATTTAATTGCATGTTACCATTAGCACAATATGTACCGGTGTAAACAATTTGGTGGTGAACCAATAAATAAATATACTTTTTAACTTTTCAGCCTCCTACAAAGTATTACAAAACTTTAAATAAAATTAAAAGTAAAAAAACTTTTTAATAACAAGCTTTTAATCAACTATTTACAAAATATATGTCAGAAACTTTGTACGGAACTCTCAGTCCGACTCGCATTAGACAAGTATAGGACAAAAATGGTCCTCTCCCCGCAGAGATCCATTGTTGAGAGATAAGAGTCAGTACAACAGGGATCGCCCTGGTACCCTGAGTCGCTACGTCAGAGATATGTCATGTCTATAACTCTCATAACATTCAGGTCATGGCATGAGCTCTCTTTAATATTGTGTCATTCATCTAATCAGACAGAATCCACATTCATACCAAATGGAACAAAATATTTTCCCAAAGATGGATGTTTATCGAGGACCAAAGTACTCATCATCATCAAGACGAATCAAACGGTCTCAAACGTGCTGGGGTTAATTGTGTCGTTTTGTTGCGGAGTTCCTATAGTCACCTACCAACTCCATCTTCTAACCCTGGTAATCACATAGGATCAAAATACACGTCAACACGAATCCGAACCCTGGTTAACATACAGAATTAAAGTACTCGTCAATACGAATCAAACGAGCACAAATTCAATGGGATTGTGTCGCTTTAAGCTAGAATTCCCATGACCACCTTTCAGCTCCATCATTAGACCCTGGTTAATATACAGGATCAAAGCACTCGTCAATGATACGAATCATACGAGCACAAACTCGATTGGATTGTGTCGTTTTATTGCGGAGTTCTTATTGTTGCCTTCCAGCTTTATCATCAGATCAGCTCCATGTCATCATAATATTTAATTGTCACGCACGTTACACATGTATACAAAATTTGAGCTCAATCCGATGAAGATATCTGCTTTAAAATTGAGTCTCAACTTTTTAGCCGAACATACATAGTTACATACGAGTACATTGCAAGTTATTAAAAAGCTTGCAAAAAAAAAAAAAGACGTGTGGCACTCAGGGACTGCCGCGGTAAAGCTATTGCATAGCATGTTTATCAACTTATGCAATTATAATTATTTATTTATTTTATTTATGCAGTATTTTTTTTCCTTTGTTTTTTTTTCTTTGATATTAATTGAAGTTACACTTTCACACATTGAATTGAATTTTGATTGATTGTTCACTCATTTGTTTTCTTATCGGTCACCACGCTCAAAAAACAAATGAGTGGGGGGTGTTAGGTTATTTTCGTTACGGAATTTCTGGATTCGGTCTCCACGCTCAAGGCCCGCGATAGAAGCTATGCAATAGCTTAAAAGAACTAGGGATTCCTTTGTAAATGTATAAATAAGTACTAACGGTGTATGATAAGTACCTGAATATAAAGCGTTTTGCGAACAGCTCGGTTTTTCGAAGCGTCAAAACTGATCCACAAATCTGAAAAACATTTCTTCCTGAAAGTCGATACATTATTTACATCGGGGCCCAAGCGTGGAGTACTTTAGTAAACGAGTAATAGTTTGTAAACATTGAGTAAGCTTTTAATAAGAATCTTGTTTGTTAGTAATCATATTATTCTACATAAGAGACTCGTTAGCCGTAACAAGGTATACAATTTCCATCTTCAGTCGGTAACAGGATGCAATAAACGTAGCACTTCACTTGAGTCTAGAACACAAATTGTGACATTAATTTCCGCCATTTGCTATTCTCTATAACGCGTCTCCTCTTAGAGTATCTTGCTGTAAACCTCGAACAAGTTGGCGCATAAAGGGTGTAGCAGGAGAAGGTGGGGTCAGCGGCCCCCAAAAGGGTATTTCCAAAATAAATTATGGTATTTTATCAGTGACATGTATTTTTACAGTTGAGGTGAATTTAGTCTTCTATCTCACTTCGTTACAGAGATAATTGGCGAAATAGACATAAAGTAGGTATTTTTCAAAAAATTGTTTTTCATATACTGTTTTAGCAATACTAATAAAACTAAAACGGTTTTATATTATATATTTTTAGTAGATTTTATTTACCTTATTTACTATTATATTTTTTATAATTTTTTATTCATAGTTTATGAAGAGGTACAATCACAGAAAAAATATATAATACAGCTCACTAAATCTAGTATTGCCACCTAAAAGAGCATCAATATCAGATTGGTGTAAAACTTCAAAAAAAAAAAATTAAAACTGATCATGACCATCTTGGCTACTAAGGAATTTACATCTGTATTATGAATAAACATTCTTGTAAATATATATTTCATCGTAAAATTGTAAATACCGTTAGATTATAATCTATCTCGCGAGATGGTAAACTGTCAAAAGATTTAATCTGTAACATAGTGCTCAATTAAAAGCATTATTTTTTGTTAGATTATAATCTATCAAAGTGAAACTGTCAAATTACAATCTACCGAGCGTTAAATTTTCAACTGTCCGAGGGCTGTCCCTGATTAGTCAATCTCACCATAGTCTGTTCTGTTTCCATATAGTTGAGAATAAAACACAGGGGTCAGTCAAATAAAATAAATGCATTTCATGAATTGTGACATCAAGTAATTATTTATTATTTAATAGGTAATCAATAATTCTGACATCATATAATTTAAATGTATAACAAAAAGTAATCATTTTTTGTCTAATATAAAATGAGGAGGCCTCTTCGTAAACTATGATTAATTTTTTTTTTTTTTTTTCTAATAGCATATAAATTAAACAAAATCTACAAAAAAATATGTTATGTAGAACTCTAACAAACCGTTTTAGTTATATTAGTGTAGCTAAAATAGTATTTGAAAAAATAATTTTGATTTTTTTTTATTTTATTCATATTTTATATCCGTAACGAAGTGAGATAGAAGGCTAAATTCATGTCAACAGTAATAATACATGTCACTAATATAATACCATAATTTATTTTGGAAATACCTCTTGGGGGCTGCTGATCCTACCTTATCCTGCTAAACCCTTTGCAGAGGTTGTGGTTATATATGAAAGTGTAAGCACCACTTAACCCGCGAAACTCAGTCAGCCTCAGTCGTCTTGCTGATTATTGCACTAAAACAAACTTCAACTAAGTATTTCGAAATGTTGTTGTATTAGTTTCACAAAAAATATAAATATATTCAGATATCCCTATGCAATACACAGTGAAACTCTGAAGAGGGAGAGTTTGATTCGTGACCTGGGCATATTACTAGACGATAAACTGCATTTGGAGGCACATGTTAGTAAAATTGACAATAGTGCTTATCGTATGCATGGCTTTGTGCTGAGATCAGGCACAGAATTTAAGCACCCTAGTACTTATTTATACCTCTATAAAACTTTAATTAGGTCTCAACTAGAATATGCAGTACCCGTGTGGAACCCCTACTACAGCAAATATATTGAGTCTATAGAAAGTGTACAAAGTAAATTTTTGAAGTCTGTGCATTATCGTTGTTTTAAAAGTTGTTATCTCTCTTATAGTGAATTGCTTAAAAAATTTAATCTGCTCTCTTTGAATACAAGGCGTACTTTTCCTGAAACTACTCGTACATTTCTGTATGACTTATGCAATAACTGGTGTGATTGTTTAAATATTAGTAACAAGTTGTGTTATGTAGTACCCAGAACATGCCAGGGACGCGAGGTGCGCGCACGGCCTGTATTTGCCACTAGTATCAGTCGAACAAATGCTGGCTTGCGTGCCCCTCTTCATCGTCTTACGAGCAATTTTAATAAAAATTTCAGCGATCTAGATCTGTTTTCTGAGCCTAAAAGGAAATTTAAAATAATGTTACTCAACATGTAAAAAAATCAACATAATTAATAATAAGCCGGCTCTATTTTTTGTGAACCACAATTGTTATTAAAAGTAACTTTTTACATTCCTTTAAAAAAATAATAAAAAATAACAGCACTTGTCAAACCAAATGTCTAATGTTTATATGTGGAGAACGTTGTTGATATCACATGTGTAAAATTATTGTTAAGCCCTTTTTATGTAATTCCCTATGTGTTATTGTTTGTTTTCCCCAATAAATAAAATAAAATAAAATAGAATAGAATAGAACAGAATAGAATAGAATAGAATAGAATAGAATAAACTCAAATTTTCCATTAGAAAGTCAGTGTAAGGTCTAATGGTAAAATTATATAATTATAATTTGTCTTTAATATAAGAACTGGAACCACATGTTACGTGGGGCACATTAATAATATTCAGATTCTAGATTTTTACAACACTTGATGTTTCTGGTTAATCACTTGGCTACTTAATCTTTATGACTCTGGCTATATGAATATGTTGTTTGCTTCCATGCATTAGCACTACAAACAGCAAACTTCTAAAGTCCAGAACAGAATTATGATAGTGTTTGTGTAAAAATGTTATTTGATTTTGTTTTCAATTTTGTACGTCTAGCTATGTAGAGTCTGTCTAATAAGTTAAACGACTTGGGTAATTATTAGGATTTTATGAAATCTGATGTAGTCAACACGGGTTCAATAATAAAGGTTGATTAAGACATAGAGATCATTGTTTACTAACAGAAGAACCTTATAAAAAGTATCAAATTTAAGTATTTTTTAAATGATTAAATATTATACAAAATTCTCAAGTCGGTTGACTTATTAGACAGACAATACATGTGCAAATACACACTCATTTCTCTAATAGCAAGCGCGTTTCGATACCATTTTACTAGCACGTATACGAACGTAAAAGTGCTACTATTCAAAACCTGATGAAATCAGAAATCAGACACGTTTATTTCAAATAGACCAGTTACAGGCACTTTTGAATTGTCAAAATGTCGGTCAGTCAAACAAGTGAAGCTAAATTGCACGTTCCAAAGAGTAGGTCTCTATGGAGAAAAACGTGCAAGAATGGAGTTTCTTGCACTTGGACACTCTGGATGGGTAACCAATAACTCCTTGCACAAACTGGCAAACGAATCGACGACTAAACCAGCTTTCCAGATTCTGCATTAAGACAGCGCGGTCAACTAATCAGATGATCAAATCAAAGTAGCTGATCATGATCAATCTTGCTTTGAGCAACTCAAATGATACTTGACATGAGATTTGACTATTGATTAGTTTATTTTGGCTTTAATCAGCCTTTCAGAAACCCGGAGTCGCTTATGACTGTTAAACAAAACGCTACAACGGCATTCAAGAAAGTAAGCAATAGGTAAGTAATAATATTTTTAATAAGCTCTCAGTTGGTAACCGCTTTCTGTAATAATTTGAGATTGACATTAAATTGATAAATGCCATCAAAGGCCTTTTAAGATAATTGCTTTGTTCTGTAATAAGTTTCCGATTAGGCTTATAGGCCACTTTAACTTGGCATGCGAAATAGATGTTTACGAAATGTTAACAAATTGACAATGACATCCACAATGTTAGGAAGCACCTCATCTCTCTCGGCTTAATTGTTTTGGTTTAAGGTCAACTCGGCGAAGATCGTGGACATTATTCATTAAAAAAATATTTCATTAGTTAGACGTTTTTTGCTATTTCTATAAAATTTTAGGCAAGTTTTATTCGATTAGGTGATTGAATATTTAATGAACTGTTAAAAAAAACTGACAAAATTGGATTAACGATGTCGATTTTTATAAAATTTATTATTATTTTTTTTTTAAATGGTGTATTGCACGGAATTTCTTACCACGTCGGATAAGACCGTCTAATGGAATAAAAACCTATAAGTAGCCGGTTTACTCAAAAAGAGGCAATGTGGACGCATATGTGTTTCAACAGCATTTCAAAGTGTGCTGTCGTTTTTCATATTAAAGGCTCCAATCGGTAAAAAATGCATAAAAAAGTTTTTGTCTGTTAAGTCCGGTATAAATCGCCAATCACAGGTTAAAAAACAGTTTCATAATTAAAACAAAAACTTTTTTACATTTACTTACCTGCTTTTATTAAAACGAATTGCCTTAAACCCAGTCTTTACCAGGAAACCATTAATAAACTTTGTAATCAGTTCATTTTAGCAGACATAATCACCAACCATCTCGAGCACATGTTTTCTCCTAACCCTGAAAGCATATTTTTCCATTACATGTAAAACCCGTACGCATTAACCCATGTTAATGCGTACGCCATGCGTGCCAGGTGCCATCACCTGGCTCGAAAACAGTTGCCTCATTGAACACTCGAAAATAGTTTGTATTGTCACGTTTAAAGCATCGTAAATTCGTAAAATAAGTAGTAATATGTCATATGAGAAACTACTCTGCGCAAAATAAATGTTGATATTCAAAAAACTAACAAAAAAATTCAATGCACTTTTTTATGGTGGGAAAAATCATCCAATGACAACCCCCGCTCTTAGGCGGAGTGGGAGTGGGAGGATAGTGTCGGACTCTTACGGACTAAAAGCCCACCCCGTTCCTTCTAGCCTTCATACCGGGGCTCGAGTTCCCTTTCGGATAACCCTGGCCCCAGTAGGCTTCGACCCGGCTTGGCCCCTGCTGTTGCTGACAACTCGTTGAGGCGCGCGGGAACAGTGCGCGCCGTCGACGACTTGGGCTCGGTTGGGACAGTTACCGGACGGTTGGACAGCGAGCTACCCATTGCTCACGGTCCGCAAGCCTGCGCCTACGGTGGACGGAAATCGGGATCGGCAGCGAGAATGCCGTTGCCTGATGCGGTCGGCCTCCTCCTTTGCGAGCATTACTGCATTGCAGAAGTCGGCGACCACCTGCCACGCCTCTTCGCTCCGGACCATGGCCTCAACCAAGGCCTGGCGCGAGAGGTCTCCACCGCCGATCGCCCCCACGAGGGCACGGCGATGCTCCGCCCAAGCAGGGCACACCTCGACTGTGTGCTCCACCGTGTCCTCCGGGCATTCCGCCCAGTGGCGACACCCGAGCGTCACTTCCGCACAAATCCGGTCCAGGAACCTCCCGAACTGAGCATGTCTGGTGAGGACCTGCATCATGTGGAAGGTAAACACGCCATAAGGTCTTTCCAGCCACGCCTCAAAGAGGGGACTTACCGCCATAATTGTGGCGTGCCCAGCACTGGGTTACGATAGTCGATGACCATTTCACCATGAGACGGGATCTCATTCTCCGGAGCTCTGCCCGCCATCCCGTGACTTGTCGCGGCAATGCACTCAATATTTCAAACGTCATTCATCAGGTGCCACGTTAATGCGCACGGGATATAGATTTTATTCTTTTTTTTAATTTACGTGATCCATAATGGTCATACGAGGCACGTATTTGAAAAGGTCTTTAAGCACTGTAACCACCCATTATGCCCCATTCTACCTCTCGTACGGTTTTTTTAATTTTTTTATTAAAACTAAAACAGTCTAAAGTTTTAATATCTTGAGTTGTCATTGTTGTAGCTATTCAGAATTAATCGTATTGCTTACTATACGGTCTTACCCGCTACACGGTCTTCGCCGAGTTGACATTATTCTTGATATTATTTTTATTTCTATTTTTGGTTTTGTTGTTCGCTGTATGTTTTAACACCTAGCTCTAAAGAATCAATCAATATATTGATTAAAAACATGGGTCCTATTATTGAGTTTTCGATAGCACGTAGTGTTTGACGCGCGCCTGAAGTGTTGAGCAAAACCGTAGAGGTACAGTTGGGCCGAAGCCCGCTAAGGCTGCGGGATTTTTGAAAGAGGCACCGTGATCCTGAAACACAAACTCGTTACAGGTGGATCTTAGTCAGTAAAAGTCTTACAAGCCCTCTCGCTACACCCTAGAGCGGTGGAAAAGTCATTTGATGATTTTCCACCTCCAAAAACAGACCTTTTATTTTCATTTCATGGTTGACAAGATAAAAAATCAAGCTATAAATTACGAATAAAATAAACCAGAGTTTATGAATAAACCTTTTGCTGCGATCTACTCTTGAAATTCGAGATGTGTGTGTGCCTTTCTTTATTCTTCGCTATAATAAGCAAAAAAAAATTGAAGAGTCACGAAAAATAATGACATGGTAGGGTAATTTGCGAGATCGACAAGGTGTAACAGTAGAACCGGAAAAGTGCGTGTCAGGCTATGTGTAGTGTAAGGTTCCGTAGTCATCCGCTACAAAAGTCTTCTACAAAAGATCTGGAGGCAACAGTCCTTGCACTCATGCACGATTTGCGCGTAGAGATGCAACACCGGGGCGAAACTCTGCTGCCGCGAAAAGTCGCAACTTGGTGGAAAGAGTTGACAAGGCGACAGCCGCGATTGTCGCAACCCAGTGCCGGGC
This sequence comes from Mythimna ferrago, assembly GCA_910589285.2. Taxonomy (NCBI): domain Eukaryota; kingdom Metazoa; phylum Arthropoda; class Insecta; order Lepidoptera; family Noctuidae; genus Mythimna; species Mythimna ferrago. The sequence continues at coordinate 17,225,533 of OU342673.1, read as the reverse complement.
ACGCCATAACTATGTCGGTAAGTGCCCTCTTTGAGGCGTGGCTGGATAGACCTCACGACGTCCTCACCTTCCGCATGACGCAGGTTTTTACCGGGCCTGGTCAGTTCGGGAGGTTCCGGCACTGGATTTGTGCGGAAGTGACTCCCGGGTGACACCATTGTATGAATTGCCAGGAGGACACGGTGGAGCATACGGTTGAGGTGTGCCCCGCCTGGGCAGAGTACCGCCGTGCCTCGTGGGGGCGATCGGCGGCAGCGATCTCTCGGCCGAGCCTTGGTACAGGCCATGGTCCGAAACGAGGAGGAGTAGCAGGAGGTCGCCTCCTTCTGCGAAGCAGTAATACTAGCAAAGCAGGAAGGTCGCACGCGTGAGGTAACGGCGCTCACGCCCCAGCCCCGTCGGGATTCTGATCCCGATTTCCAGCCACCGTAAGTGCGGCCTTGCGGATGGCAAGCAATGGGTAGCTCGCCGTCCGACCGTCCGGTGACCGTCCGTACCGAGCCCAACACAACGACGGTGCGTATTGTTCCACGCGCACCTCAAGGAGTGGTCAGCAAACCGTAGGGGCCCAGAAGGGTCGAAACCTACTGGGGCCAAGGATCTGATTCTAAAAGGAAGATTCGGCCTCGATACGAAAGGCAATGAAGAATAGGAGTGGGTTTTTAGTCAGTAAAATTCTGACACTATCTCTCGCTCCGCCCATGAGCGGGGAATGTCATTGGATTTTTTTTAATGGTGGGAGAAATCATCCAATGACAACCCCCGCTCTTGGGCGGAGCGGGAGATAGTGTCAGACTCATACTGACTAAACGATCCACCCTGTTCCTTCTAGCCTTCATACCGGGGCTCGAGTTCCCTTTCGGATAACCCTGGCCCAGTAGGGATGTCATTGGATTATTTTCTTAATAAAAAAATACCTAGAGAGAAAGAAAAACTAGAAGAAGGACTAAAAACCTACAGTGTGACAGCTTGAAGTTTTGAGGTTGAACTTTTTAGGGTACCGTTACAGTACCACAAGAGAAAAAAAGGAACCCTTATAGGACATTCACATTGGTGTTATAGGAATAAATCTGAAAATAGTAAATTTGTTGTTACGGCACAAAAAAAATAACTTTTTTTGTTCGATTCGGATAATTTTTCGAAACTCCATTCGGGAATTAAACTACGAGTATTTATTTAGGAAGGTTGGTACGGTTTCTTTTTACGTAGTGAAGACGGTTATTTTGTTTTTGTAAGAAGTTTTTTATTTATATCCCATAATTCTAGGCTATGAATGAGACGATATCAAAGAACGTCCGCCGACTACCGTACCGAGAACATATATTGTCCAAGTGTGCAACTAAATAAGATCCCCGAGTGATTTTTACCTGCGAACCTTACTCATCGTTGCCTTGTGAACATTGTGACACATGTGGTAGTGCTGAGTTTTGCGAACTTAAAGAAATACTAAACAATTAATCAAAACCTAGAGTTCAAATCACAGTTAATAACCGTCATCCGAAGAATATACAGAGGTGCCTCGGCAAAACGCATAAGCGCCTTCGTATCCGTGGCGCTTGCGGCCTTCTTCTCGTGGTTGTATTTCACTGTGTCCGTTTGTTGGAAAGGATCGGAATCTGTGTCGCACCGTGTCATTGAGCTTGCCTTTATAAAATCGTTTGGTGCGCAAAACTACAAAATGCCAAACGTCAAACATACGCCCCCGTCGTCGCCGTTTTAGAAAGGTAAACAAAAGCCTGCTCATCGAAATTGGACTCCGAATTACCTGCAGTACCAGCCGTGGAAAGAGAAGTTGAGTCGAGTGGAAGCAGTACTACCCGATACAAGCGCGCGTGCATCTTTGGTTCTCCTTCTGATAAATATGACCCCTTGAAGACCTTTTTAATTAATTTTAAAAGTGAATTTCTTGCTATGAAAAAATGGAATGGATGGAATTCGTCGAGCATGGCAAGAACAAATAAAAAACAAAACCTGTCCAAACAAAAACAAAAACAAACAAAAAGTGTCGGAACAAAAACAAACCCTGTCCCGGTTGGTCACAGACGTCTCCCAACTGAAAGAGCAATGCTCCAGCATACAACAGTCTAATGTTGAGCTAAAGGAGTCTGTTACATATTTGAACAAATACTATGAGGACGCTATGGCTAAAGTGTCTCTGCTAAAAAAAGCACAGCATGAGAACAATGTCTGCATCAGTTAAATTGAAAAACAAATACAGGAACTTCAACAGTAGGTAGTGCCGCCCTTCACCAATAGAAATTAGGAACGTGCCTGCGATGCAAAATGAGAAAGTAGATGACCTTTTGAAGATTGCTTTGCGTTTGGGACAAGTAGCTCAGATAGAAAGGTCTGCCTCTAATATTCGTGATATTTACCCATTGCCTGCAAAACCTGGTCACACAAAATCCATATTTATTGAATTTTCAACTGTTTACTATAAAAATATTTTTTTATCTGCTGTCCGTAACTACGATAAAAAACGTTGTATCGAAGACAAATTAAATACAGAGAACATTGGGATTGCGGGAGAACGAAAACCAGTCTACGTTGCGGAACATCTGTCCCCAGCATCTAAAAAGCTATTTTACCGTGCTTGTGAGTTCGCTAAACGAAATACCTTTCAGTTTTGCTAGGTGTCGAACGGAAAAATCCTCCTGCGTAAAAACCTAGATACAAACGAAGCTCTTGTTGTAAATTCAGAATACTTTTTGTTAAATTTAGAATAAAAAATGTGACTTTTTCCCACAATATATTGAATTACTGTAGATTTTTGAACATTTTAATATCTTTTCCATATATTATTTTAAACTGTCTAGTAATAAGATTAAATCCTGTTTGTTAAAAACTCAAGTGAACTTTAACCAGATAAAATCTTAAAACAAGCTTTTAATGAAAATTATTTTTTCAAAACAAGCTTTTATAGCTCGGTATACCCATATAATTTATATACGTATCATACGAGCCCAAACTCACAAGATAGATTTTAAGGAAACGTAGTGGTGCACTTGTTTGCCCCTCTGTGCGATGTAGGTAGAACAGCTTTCGCACAGCGACAGTACAGGGCATTGAGTTCCAGGCTTTACAATGAAGTCAACAAAAAGATCTAACTTTACAAACTCAATAAACACAAGTTTAAAAATAAATTATCAAATTGGTTAAAGTCATTAGACTACAATGAGTCAGAAAAACTTATTGAAATAAGTAAATGATGTAAAGCTTATTTTTTATTTAATTTGTATCTTCTTTTTTTATAACTTTACTACTACATTACTCATGGGAGTGACAATTTTTGTTCTACATAAATTAATTATGATTGATGATTCGATATCTTAAACCATGCATTTTGAACCACATATACTACTAATAATGAATATAAATCAAAAAAAATATAATACTTGTATATTGGTACGTAAAATAATAAACACATACACAGATAACATTTACAAAAAGAATCCAAGTACAAAAGCGCATGACTAGACAGACTAATCATATAATTTTAAGAGCGCCAAGAACAAATTACGGTAGAAAGACTGTCGTGTATGAAGGAGCTGAACTATATAACCAGCACGCTTAGCCAAGTTGTTATTCTGCAATCGTTTACGCTGTCAAAAAGCGATGAAACGTATGGGAATGACATCATCTCAACGTAAAGTCGCGTGGTCAGAACAAACGAATATACAATTCGTAGCCAAGTTCACATCGTTCAAAATCGTTTCTACAATGTTTAACGCTACATCCTTTGTTATACAAACGCTACATTGTAGAACGAGCGGCCGACTCAGGCGCGTCAACATGGCTACCAACTTATCGTTTTCTACAATTGCTGTCACCGAGGCTTTACCGATTAGAGAACGGAATTCAATACAAACTGGTTGTTACTTGGCTAGGGGGGCAGTTACCTAAAGATATAAAAGAGTCGAAATCTCTTCAAACTTTTAAAAGGCTATTAAAACACTATACTTAAAATGTTACCAAGTGTTGAGTTTACAGTAATTTTACTTTACTTTATTTTCTATTTATTTCTCCAATACTGTCGTTTAACTTATCCCTATTTTTATTTTCCTCATAAAAGTGAATAATGTTATTCTTTTTAAGTGAATAAAGTTTTTTTAACCAGATTTACTAGGCCTTTTAGTATTATTTTTCCTTATGGAATACTAGCTTTTGACCGCAGCTTCGCCTGCGTATATAAAATATACCCTATGTCACTCAGGAATGAAGCAGCTTTCCATCGATGAAAAAATTTTAGCAATCGGACCAGTACTTCCAGATATTACCTCTTACAAACAAAAAAAAAACAAACTTTACCTCTTTATTATATTAGTGTAAATAAACCTTGAGTTATGACACGAGTATTACATATTATCAAAACGTTGTATAGGTGGATGTGGATGTTGTTCCAAGCACTGAAGCTTTGAATGTTTAGAACACCCAAGTGTTTATACTTGGGCCGTCTCTGACCTTTTGGGATACCGCTCACAACCTTATGTATAATATTATGTATGATTATACTCGTATTTTTGCATAATTTTACATGTTCATTACCCCTTTTAAAGAAATAACAATTTCATGCAAGTAATGTTTTCTCTAAGGATTTTGTATGTTTTAAACAAGAAATTTTCCAAGTTCCAAGAAACTTTATATACTTGAAAGTTAGGTGACTATTTACTACCCCTAAACAAACAGAGCTAACTTAGCCGGGATAATATGTTTTTCAAGATCATGTAAATACGATTAAAATAACAGCTGAGCAGTTAAACTAGGGGCCCCGGGTGTCGCCACTGTGCGGAACGCCCGGAGGACACGGTGGAGCACACAGTCGAGGTGTGCCCTGCTTGGGCGGAGCATCACCGTGCCCTCGTGGGAGCGATCGGCGGAAGGAGGAGGCCTAACGCATCAAGCAACGGCGTTATCGCCGCCGCCGCCGCCGCCGGGATTCTGATCCCGATTTCCGGCCAACGTAGGCGCGAGCTTGCGGACAGTGAGCAATGGGTAGCTCTCTGTCCGGCCGTCCGGTAACTATCCGGACCAAGCCCAAGTCGTCGACGGCGCGCACTGTTCCCGCGCGCCTCAAGGAGTTGTAAGCAACAGCAGGGACCCAGCCGGGTCGAAGCCTACTGGGGCCAGGGTTATCCGAAAGGGCGCTCGAGCCCCGGTATGAAGGCTAGAAGGAACGGGGTGGGTCTTTTAGTCAGTAAGAGTCTGACACTATCTCCCGCTCCGCCCAAGAGCGGGGGATGTCAATGCATGATTTTTTCCCACCAAAAACAAGGTCATTGGGCAGCTATTGTTTCTTTTAAATGCAGATGTAGCTAGAAAAGTACGTTGTAGTTTTCGGAATTTGATTTTCAGGAACCGAAACAGGTACCTGTTTTTAGATGGGTTTTAGTCAGACAAAGTTTGCCACGCCCTCTTGTTCCAACCAGAACGTGAGAACTTATTTGAAGATTCCTTACCTCAAAAAAAGTATCAAGAATTATTCAATTAGTTTATATCTAACTTTTATGCTTTTGTTCCAAGTACTTATAGATCTTCAAAAGTTCGACATCCGATCTCCACAAGAATATCATAAACATCTTAACCCAGCGATATTAAAAAGCAAAGAAGTATACCTAGATAAAAATAAAGTAAATGAATATAACAAAAATATTCACAAACAAAGTGATTTCGTTAACCCCGATAACTTGGAGAGTCGAAACTGAATTATAATATAGATCTTGTTTTAATACTTGTACAATTTTTAGAAAAAAATCAAGTGTCTGTCAAATACTGTTATATTAAACCCAAAGATTTTATTTATCCTACGGATGGTGAAACCCGAACCAAAAAGTAACGCTTCTATAAAATACATATTTGTATTTTTTTACGAAAATACTCGTATTTTTTTAAAGGTTTGCTGCCTTAAAATTAAACTGGGAAAAGAACAATATGTTTTTCAGAAATCTGTAACGATAAAACCCATTTCAACAATAAAATACGAGGCATATTATACTTGAAAATAAACATCGACAGACGTAAAATGACATAATCTGTCTACTATGTATACGAGTATCTACATATTGTGTTCATTTAACTATATATACAGGTTTGTCAGTTTGACTGTGAAATAAATGTATATTTGGACACTGGCTCTGTTGTGTATTTTTTGTTTGCTATTCCTTTAAAAACCCCCGCATCTTTTGTTACTGTTTGGTTTTTAAATCGCTTTCAGTTTATTATTAGTAACTAGCTTTTGCCCGCGCGGCTTCACTCCCGCTCTTCCCTACTCCACCCTATTATATCCTACTCTACCCTACTCTACTCTACTCTACCCTACTCTACCCTACTCTACCCTACTCTGCCCTACTCTACCCTACTCTACCCTACTCTACCCTACCCTACCCTACTCTACCCTACTCTACCCTACTCTACCCTACCCTACCCTACTCTACCCTACTCTACCCTACCCTACCCTACTCTACCCTACTCTACCCTATTCTACCCTACTCTACCCTACTCTACCCTACCAAACTTCACATAAACCATCTACTAAATAGTCCGAACAAAGCATTAAACATTTGGTTTGGATAGGTGAGCTCGTTTTTGAGTTATAAAATTACAACGAAAAGTGGCATTGATTTTATATAAATTATGTCGCAGCCATCTAGTTAAATTAGCCATCCAATTTGACGCCTAGGGCGTTCGTTAAACGCCGGCATCCAATTCGATGCCTAGGCCGATAGTTGTTTGAACTAAAATCACTCAACGTTTAACAGCTTGGCGTATTGAAAGTTAGCCCTTTCGAAATAACTGATCAAGACTCAGCCAAGTGATTCAAATTTAGTTCCGCTATTTATTGATTTAATAATATTTCACTTTTACTTGGTGGACGCTATTAAGTACTACTACTAAAAAGTAGTTTTATTTAATTTATAAACTCATGGATACCCTACTAAACTAAATGCCTACACAACGTTCAGCCATCTGGTTAAACGTTGCTATCAAGGACATAGCTAGTTGTTCTTCAACCATTTCATTGGATGCCGGCGTTTAACGAACGCCCTGGGCGTCCAATTGGATGACTCATTTAACCAGATGGCTGCGACATATGAGGAGCATCTGTTCAAAAGGTCGTATTTCTATGATAAACAAACTTTACAAAAACAGAAAAAAAACATCTAATTCCTATTATAAAAATTCTAAAATTAAATTAAATTTAGATCATTGTGAAGATTAAGACTACAATATTACATGCATTTTTAAAAATAAAAAAAATACACCATAACTTTTTTTTTATTTAATTTTAGTTCAGAAATAAGACTTATTGATCGGAAAAATCAGAAACACGACCTTTTGATTTGTCACTTCTAGAAATATGCCCTTTTGATTTGACACTTTTAGAAATATGGCTTTATGAATGGACTTTTTGGAAATACAAAATAATGAGAAATGCTAGTGAAGTTTTTTGGCATTCTGTCAGAAGAAAAAATCCTATAAGCAATACTTTTATGTTTATTATCTACCTCTACTTTGAGTTGAAACATACAAAATTATTTTTCACATCATTTATTTTTTTATGATTAATCATTACAAAATACACTTCTGGACACATCTATTGGCCCACCTTAGAGTTTAGGTTTCGATGGCCCCTACCGAAATATGATTGCTAGATTGAACAAAAACTGTTGATGCAGTTTTAAACCTGATACATTTTACCATCTTTTTCGATCGTATTGTTTTAAATTTGAATTCAGAATACCATACGACATGGAGCTACGCCTAACAAGTCGGATATGCGCCTTGTTAAAGGCAATTGATTTTTGAATAAAAAACATGTTTTATCAAATAAAGGTTTAATTTAATAACGCGTGTTGCCTCCATGGGCATCTACCACAGCTCTCATACGATGCATAGAGTTTATCAACCGCTCTATGAAATTTTGAGGGATCATCTCCCATTCCTCTTCTATGGCAGTTTTCAACTCCTGCATCGTCTAGGCAACTGGCTGACGAGCCCTAACACGTCTTTTTAGCTCGTCCCACATGTGCTCAATGGGGTTCATGTCTGGGCTTCTGGCTGGCCAGTGCATAACTGTGATGTTCACATCCCGAAGATATTCCCTGACGATGCCGGCCGCATGGGCTCTTGCATTATCATGCATAAAAAGGAAATTTGGGCCCACATAGTCCGCGTATGGTATCACGTGAGGTTCTAAGCACTCACGAATGTACCTTTCAGCATTTAATGTTGGCAGCCGTGCTCCTGTAACAACCTCAAGTTGAGTTTTGCCGCTCGCGGATATACCGCCCCAGACAGTCCATGAGCCACCGCCATAAGCAACCCTCTCTTCAAAGCAGCATTGTGCGAAACGCTCTCCCTTACGTCGGTAGACCTTCTTCCTTCCATCATTGCCATGTAACACAATTTTAGACTCATCAGAAAAGAGTACACGGCTCCAATCTTGCTGTGTCCAATTTAAATGACTGCGTGCGAAATGAAGGCGCGCTGTTCGGTGGGCTCGCGTTAGTTTGGGCCCATTAGCTGGCTTGTGTGGTACCATATCGCGTTCTTTTAACCTTCTCCAAACAGTTCGAGCGCTCATAGATACTCCGTGGAAGTCGCGAAGTTGGTTTTGTATCTCAATGGAGGTAAGGTGACGATTTCTCAAGCTGGTCGTCACGATGAATCGATCCTGCCTTTCAGTTGTGACTCGAGATCGTGGCCTTCCTTGGCGACGAACAAAGCCGCCAGTCTCTAGGTACCTCCGATAAACATTTCGGACCGCAGATCGACTTAAATTAAGTTGAGCACTCACGTTTCTTTGGCTGTGTACATACTCGCATCGAAAGACAGAACGTCAAGAATAACATCTGTCAGTGTCATCTGTCGACGTCGTTAGAGAGATGCAGTCATATTTTTTTAAATTTTTTTTTTTATAGGGTTGCTATTGATAATGATATTCAACGTACAGCCGTCATCTTTTGACTCGATACCGTTATTTACTCGAACGAAACGATTTTTATTAAAGTTGTTATGTACCTATGGAAAAAAATATGACCTTTTGAACAGAAAAATAAATAAAAGATGCTATTTGTAGAAGAAATATGCCTGTTTTGTTTAAAACAATCCAAGGGAACATTTTAATGCAGAAATACATCCATTTTGATTGGAATCCAAGTTTTTTGGATTTTATTATATGGGAAATACGCTCCTTTTGAACAAGTTTTTACGCTCATTCGGTGGAGTTTTCTGCTATGAGTTAAAAATAAAAAATAAAAGTTGAAAAGTGAAATACGACCTTTTGAACAGACGCTCCTCATATATATCTGTACCTCAGAGGTAAACAACAGTATGTGCCAAAAAGTAAATTTTACAGGAGAGGCAAAAACGCGCGGATAGAAACTTTAAATTTATTTTTGACATAATTGCTTTAAAGACATTGAAACTAACTTAAATTTTTTATAATGATTAGATTGAATGATTATGTATTACACATAATTACAATAAAGTTTAGAATAACATTAAGTGCTCGTAAAGCTAAGGGGTAAACAATCTAATCATCATTTTAAGTCCCATACCCGATATGTTTTTGTCATATACGATTGGATATTTCTCTTCCTAGATGTCGTAGGACTTGATGCCCTATACCATCACGTAGAACTAGTTCTTACGATTTTAACTGTGCAAAAAAACATATTTTCAAAAAAGTGGAGTTACTATTGTTTACCTAGATTCTAATACGAACATTTTTAGTGATCGGCAAACTGAGAAAGATTTTTGTTTTGTTTCAGTTTTTACCGAGTTTGCATAGTGTTGCCTATATATTTAACTGTACTCCGCGACAGCCATGCGTCCTTGTATCTTTGCAAGTGGGAAATTTATCCTCGTGAATTGATCTTTATAAATGCAATAGTCAGGGTGAGCAGTGGTGGCCCAGTGGCCGAGTTGTACGTCGCTAGTTCATATGCACACCCTGTCGCGACTTGCTTTACTTTATGTAATATATTTCGCAAACATAAGAACTCGCGCTACGCTACTCAACTTCTGAGGCGCGTGTTCATGAATGTTAGAGATAAAGGGTGCCAGAGCCGCGAAGGATATTTGAATAATGATATTTTCAAAAAGTAAACCCATGTCAGCTGTTTCTGATTTTGTAATTTTCGCACACTATGTAAAAGTATTTTTTCGTTAATTTTTTATGCATCCACTAAAGTGAGATTTTTTTTATTACCCTGTACAAGTTGCTGATCAGATACATCAAAACGATCACAGATAGATAGAGAAAGAGGTAGCGGATCACGGTGAGACAGCGGTCAAGCCCGAACCTATCAAAAATAAAAAATAAAAGTTAGGAAGACAGGATCCCATATGACTGACTGAGACATGTCTTGACCTGACTGGCGTGTACGATGATCTGCGACTTCTACTGAGGTAGAAGGATACAGGGTTATTAGTAAAACACTAACAGCCTTGCAGGATTGTATTACGTTAAATAACAACTTTTGTTCTATTACTTTTTACAAAACATAATTTACCAAAAACAAACCTTCAAGATTTCGTTGTTCTATCTAACACATCGCAACTCTGTATATTGCTATACCAACCTACATATGTATGACGCGACGCAAGCACCCTCGCCGCCAGATCCACTCCCCTCCGCTATTGTACTATCGCTGGCTTCGCATAGACTTCGTAATATTTAGAACGTTCAATTTAAATATTTGGTTTTATTTATTTAAGGGAAAACAAACAGTAGCATAATAAGAGATATACAAATAACACCTTAAATAAAACAATCTTGCTACCCAGTACGTTTTCCACAGATTACAATATCGAATACTTAAAACTAGCTAGTAATATAGTTTGCCTATTATAATAAATCCCTAATACATAAGTGATCATCTCAGGGATCATTAAATATAATATATTTATATATATATATATATACATATAATTAAATTTCTGTGCGTACAACAGACAATAACGCAATAAACATTACGTGAATCAATGTGACACTACTGCGCATCTTTAAGGGTTACTTGAACTTGCTTCTTACAGGCGTTTTTACCAAGGAAAATAATGTCGATAGAATTAAACTCATTATTGTATGTCTCAACCAAACTACTAGTCACAAATAAACGACGAGAGCGTAGGTACTTCACGAACATGAACTATTCGAAGAACTAGGTAACACAAATTCTAACTAAATCAGGACAATGAAAATGATGGCTACACACATTGAAAATCTAATGAACTAAAATATGATAAATTTTTAAAAGTCATAGAACAAAAGTGGTTGTCTATGATGTTAGTACCTAGTCATGAAAGGCTGCCAGTGTTTTACAATTAACTCTGTATACTATTGACGTGACCAGCAGCGGTGACGTGGCGATATTAAGCGTGTTGTTATATAAGGCTCCTAAAAAAAAAAAAATACACAACTCCTGGAACAAGTTTTGTGAAAGATTTGAGTATATGACAGTATTGCCGAGTGCCAGCAGAGCTTTCAGGAATTTAACTTCCTGTTATCGTGTTGCCTTTTTTATCAAACATTACTTTGGATTAACTTGCTAGCTTTTAAACCAGATTTAGGACGACGATACACAAGTGTGGAAGGACTCACTTAATTCATTCAAAATCAAAATCATTTGCAGGCACTTTTGAATAGTCAAATATGGGTCAGTCCGAGAAAAGTGAAGCTAAATTGCACATTCCAAAGCGTAGATCTCTACGGAGAAGAACGTGCAAGAAACTCCATGGACACTCTTTTAAATCAGATTATGAGTTACATATTTCTGGTTGCTTCTATTATGTAAGCACAATGTAGATAATAAAATAAAAAATAATTAAAAGATAGAAACACGTACGCCGTGTTTAATCTCTCATTGTCTTTCTATAGTGTGTCTAATTACCTACGTTATTGGAAAGCTTAAATACGCATTATTTCTTCCCAGAATGGTGTCAACTTCAAAGTGGGCATGCTCTGCATGGGTCGTGCCCGAGAAGAGGACAAGGTGACCGCCTGCCTAGCCGTGCCTGGCGCCCCTCTGGTAGTGGATGGCAACCTAGCTGCCCTGCAGTCGTGGGGTTATGGTTGTGGCTACGAACACGATCTACCACTCGTTTATACTAGTATGCAGTACTATCAACCGTAAGTTAGCTTTAGACTATTACTAGCGACTCGCTCCAGCTTCCCATGGCTAATATCTGTCGCCTGATTACTTGTTTTGGGTGGTTGCGTAAGGTTATGACACGAAATTTTATTTTAGCAAATATGCAAATGTAGGTCAATGTATATAAATTATTGGGAAAGATAGAACCAATATAGAATAGAAAAACTCGGTCAAGTGCATGTCGGACCACGCTCTTGGTAAAGTTTCGTCGAAACCCGTTCCGAAAACTATATAAATGACACCCGTGACTAAAGCAATTATCACACTGCCACGCATCACGCTGCATGTTGCGTGTCAACGCACCTACGCGCGTTCTTACGGGAGTGCAGATCTGCATAATCGTGCGGGTTTTTTACACACTCACGCGCGTAATTGCGTTTTGTAAATTCACGCAGGCTCTGACTCATTTCATACAAAATCACGTACGGCACTACGAGACTCAGTGTGCCATACCTTGCGTGTCGACCCGTTATGTTTCCCGCGTGACCTGCATGAACGCGCGTGGATGCATTTTCGGTGTGTTGGACTGTGCCTGTTTTCTATACAAACAGAGATACTTACAAGCAACGTTATAACACGCATTCACGCGCTACGCTGCGTGGTGCGTGGCAGTGTGATAATCGCATAAGATGGGACTGTGCACCAACGTACATAATATAATATTAATTTCAACGTGATACCTGTACACGTTTGTGCAAAAAATGATATTAACAAGTGATCATAAAAATGTTCTGTTTATCTTTTTGATGTACGGAACCTATGGCGGTAAGTCCCCTCTTTGAGGCGTGGCTGGAAAGACCTCACGGCATCCTTACCTTCCGTATGACGCAGGTCCTCACCGGACATGGTTCGTTCGGGAGGTTCCTGCACCGGATTCGTGAGGAAGTGACGTCCGGGTGTCGCCACTGTGTGAAATGCCCGGAGGACACGGTGGAGCACACAGTCGAGGTGTGCCCTGCTTGGGCGGAGCATCGCCGTGCCTTCGTGGGGGCGATCGGCGGCGGAGACCTCTCGCGCCGGGCCTTGGTTGAGGCCATGGTCCGTAGCGAGGAGGAGTGGCAGGCGGTCGTCGACTTCTGCGAAGCAATAATGCTCGCAAAGGAGGTGGCCGAACGCATCAGGCCACGCCGCCGCCGCCGCCGGGATTCTGATCCCGATTTCCGGCCACCGTAGGCGCGGGCTTGCGGACAGTGAGCAATGGGTAGCTCGCTGTCCAGCCGTCCGATAATTGTCCGGACCAAGCCCAAGTCGTCGACGGCGCGCACTGTTCCCGTGCGCCTCAAGGAGTTGTCAGCAACAGCAGGGTCCCTGCCGGGTCGAAGCCTACTGGGGCCAGGGTTATCCGAAAGGGAGCTCGAGCCCCGGTATAAAAACTAGAAGGAACGGAGTGGGTCTTTTAGTCAGTATGAGTCTGACACAGTGACATCCCCCGCTCTTGGGCGGAGCGGGAGATGTCATTGGATCCCACCATAAAAAAAAGTTACGGAACCTAAAATCTTTTGGAATTGAGAACTTTCCCTTTTTGAAGTCACTTAACCCTTTAACCGCTTACGGTGAATTGGTCCGAGGAGTATTTTCGTGTCCTATCCGCCAGGATCGTGTGCTTGCGACGGGGCCATCTCGTTTTGCTCTTCAATCCCCATAGATGACAGAAGCACTGACGAGAATAAACGCGAGAGTGTTTATCGGATATATCCTACGTTGGTGGTAAAAAGATTAACTTAGGTTAATAATACAGTAACAATTAAAAAAAAAACTAAACAACAATCAAGAATTCACAACAACTGAATTCTGAGATCGGGCTCTGTTCGGGACAACGTATTTGAAGCCGCTGCGCGTGAGGGCCGGGCCACACGATGCGTTGCAGCCACATCAGCAAATAAACGTCAAAACTGTTACCTATTTTGGTAGGGTTGTTAAAATAAGTGAAAACAAATTAAATACTTAAAACATTTGATAAATATCTATTTTTATTATTCAGTTTGACAGAATATTTTACAACTCATAATTTTCTTTTTAAAATTGTTGTTTTTTAATAATTTATCTTTTAATGGTTATAAATTCTAAATCTAACAGAAAGTTTTTTCAAGTAATCTAGAATTTAGTTGCTAACATTGACAATATTAGTTTCAAAATCGAAATATTCCCGAAACTTGCTGGAGCAACTCAACAAATGTGACAAAATTATCAGGAGGTATAATTACAAAACCCAATTGTACAGAACAATCACCATTATTCATAAATACCACGTTTTTACATTAAAATATTTAAACTCGTAACTAACAAAACAAGAAACGTCCTTCGCATAGACCCTAAGATTGTCCACTGACTGTGCCTACGTTAACCGGTTTTTTCCAGTGTCGTCGCGTACGCAACAAGCAGCCAGTGGACACGCACACATTCCCCGCATGCTTGTAGTAGTGCAACCGATTCGCGCGGTTGTAATGAAGCTTTGCCTCTGTTCCGTTTATCTACTCATGAAGCAAATATTTCGACGAATCGGTGGGCCGTACGAGCGGGGCGGCATTACTCGTGTGCATCCGTGGTCCGGCTAGAGATGTGCCGTAGCCGGCAATATTGCCATGAAGTGGGAATATTGCCGGAAATATTGCCCGAAGTATGAATATTGGTGGCAATATTATCAGCAATATACCCATATTGCCAGCAACGGCACATCTAGTGAATGCAAAAACCGCCAAAATTAAAAAACCGTTTTTTTTTCGGTTTTTTCTTAAAAATAACGGTTAACAGGGTAACCGGTCTTAAAATTAGTTTTTTTTTAAATTAAATTTTAAATGAAAATTTGAAATTGCTTGTGAAATTCTAAATATTTTTAATAATTATTTTGAAACTTATCTAATAAAAAATATTGTTTACCTAATATGGTCATGAATTCTGGTAAAAATAAAAAATCTTAACTTCATAAGAACGAATGTTTCAGAATGATGTCATACATAGAGAATCTAAGTCAGAAATCAATATTTATTACGTCTACTCAAAATATCGACCATTAGCCTTAACACAGGGTTTTAAGCGTTCAGGTCACGCGTCTATCGGTTTAGGCACGGTGACCATTGGAAAGTTGTCCA
Organism: Mythimna ferrago; assembly: GCA_910589285.2. Taxonomy (NCBI): domain Eukaryota; kingdom Metazoa; phylum Arthropoda; class Insecta; order Lepidoptera; family Noctuidae; genus Mythimna; species Mythimna ferrago. The sequence goes on along the minus strand of OU342673.1, from coordinate 17,210,292 downwards.
CCGCTGATTGTAAAGAATTTTTTAGGATTTTTAATTATTGTTACGTGCAGCCCATGCCCTCTAATATAGATCTCAATTTGTAGTTCAGGGGTTGAGGTCTGGGCTAGCCAAAGGTCAATCTTCAGCCTTAATGAAGTCCGAATCACTCGCTGCAAGGCAAGCCTGGGTAGAGCGTGCCTTGTGACCGGATACTGAGTCTTGCTGAAAAAACCCCAGCATGTTATCAAAAAGAGATTAATTTCTTTAAGAAAACGTAAGCTGAGAGAGTTCAAATACCTGTAGGTAGTAATCAGCGTTGCGTACTAATTACCTACAGGTCATTGAACTCGCTAAGCTGACGTTTTCTTAAAGAAATTCGTACATGCGTAAATTAATACGAGTTTTAAAAAAAAGTAATTTATTTTTTAATTTTATCTTTACTTATCGATAGTGTTTCATGTAACGGATCGACCCTCCACGGGATTAAAACGATCAAAATTTAACGGTGTATATAAACAAAGGTTTGTTTGTCTGGAAACGACTGATACCAAGCCTAAACAGCGTTAAAACAAAGTTTGCTAAAAAAACAGTGTCATTTGAAAGTAATGAAAAAACTCGAAAAATCCGTTTACTTGAAAAAAAAGGGATTTTTTAATCCTTAAAAATATGGCGAAAAAACGGTTTTTTGGTTTTCGGGTTAACCGGTTTGCATTCCCTAGGTACATCTCTAAGCCCGGCTCTAATACGGACAAACTGTCGCCCGTGACTTTTTTTTACTCGCTTTGTTTTAAGTTTGTGATGATAAAAAAGAGGAGGGTTAATTAAATGCATTTTTTGCGACACTTTCAAAAAATAAAAGATTCTGTTTCAACAATTTTTAAACGCATTTGTATAGTTGAAGATATATATATTATATTTTTACATACTATAGATAAATTACACCCAGATACAGAACAAATGGCCGTGCCCATCACAGAAACATTGGTCCTGGGTGGGAATCGAACTTACGATTTACGGCATAGCAGTCAGGGTCATATATACAATGTGTGGTTTCTGGTATCCCATAACTGAAGGTTTATAAAAATAACTCTAAAATTCCTAAAACATCTGGTCCAAAAATGCATGATTTCGAAGATATTATCAATCATAATTAATTTAGGTCAAAAATTTACACCCGTAATGACAAATCTTTACTTTTATGACGTTACCAGTCATCGATGAAGTTTGCAAATAAACAAATGACATTACAAATTTACGTAAGAGTGTTTTTCAAAAATAAACTTGAATTTATCGAATTATTTTGTATGGAAAATGAAAACAAAAAAAGATAATTGAAAAATAATTCATATGCTAGTTGATTCTTTAATATGGTCTCATTTATTTAACTTATTTATTTAACTTATACTCAAATACAATTTATTGTTAACGATTAAATGACTATGTCTAAGACTATGACTTATACCGTAGAAATATGGGATATAAATTAAAACTTTTTACAAAAAAAAAAGAATAATAATAACCGACTTCACTACAACAAAAAACCGGGCAAATGCGAGTCGCACTGAAAGTTCCGTACAAACTTTACTATGAAAACAGTTCAATTCCCGAATCGAGTTAGAACTTTTTTTGCGAACTGCAAAAAAATACAAAAAAATTGTGACGTAACTACAGTGATGGCAGATTCTCGATCAAATTTTTTTATTTTTTAGCGTATTGTGATGAGTTATGAAATATAAAAAAAACACGTTGTATTTATTTAGTTAACGGTTAACAGTCTATCAGTGAGAACAATTTCGGAAATAAGCCGTCCTACAAAAATGAAATTTTAAAATCATAAAAATAATAATAATGCGAGTCAACCGTAAGTGATGTGCTACGGTTGGTACCTTTATATAACATAACTTGTGACTATGGCTTTTCTTTTTGTTCTGTTCTTGTTTCTCCAGTCATCATTTCATCCGATAGACGTCCACTGTTGGACATAGGCCTCCCCCAAGAGTCACCACAATGAACGATCCTGTGCGTCCCGCATCCATCGGATTTCCGCAACCCTCACTAGGTCATCGGTCCACCTTGTGGAGGCTTTCCAACGCAACGTCTTCCGGTGCGCGGTCACCACTCCAGAACCTTTCGGCTCCAACGGCTATCTGTTCTGCGAGCATTGTGCCCTGCCCATTGCCACTTAAGTTTGGCGATTCTTCGTGCTATGTCGGTAACCTTGGTTCTCCTGCGGATATCTTCATTTCTGATTCGATCACGCAAGGAAACTCCGAGCATAGCCCTTTCCGTTGTCCTTTGGGTGACTTTAAGCCTTCTGATTGTGAGCAACCACGTTTCGGTACCATATATCATCATATATAAAATCTTTGGTCATCACTGGCAACACGCACTGGTCATTGACTTTCGTCTTGAGACACTGGTATATTGGATGAGAAGATACCTCGCAGCTGCCCGAACGCCGCCCAGCCGAGTCGGATTCGACAATTGACCTCTTTCTCAAAATTAGATCTACCCAACTGGACTGTCTGTCCGAGGTAGACGTAATCGTCCACAACTTCGAGTATAGAGTCTCCGATCCTAATAGGAGTGGGTGCTACATGGTTGCTTATCAAGTCTTTAGTGTTGTCCGTATTAATTTTAAGAAAGAGTGAGCTCTTTCGAAATTCTACTGAGGTCATTGAGCATTGTACTGAGTTCTTCCGTAATCTCAACCATGACTACTATGTCGTCGGCAAACCGAAAGTGATTTATGTATTCGCCATTGATATTAATGCCTAGTCCAGAACATTGAAGACATCCTCCATCGCAGCCGTGAAAATTTTCTCCAGTAACTTCGTTTATTTCAGCATCCTGGGTTTAGGAGCTATAAGGAAACAATTGAACATACACACATAAATAGCCTGTGAAAAATCAAAACCCTCCTTTGGCTTTGCCGTAGTCGGGTAAAAAAGGAAGAAGTGCTTAATTTGTCGAAATCTTTTATTTTATTTTTTTATGTTTCCTGATTAATCGAAGACATCAGGACAGCTTTGGAAAATCCTGTTATTTTATATTTCCTATGTAAATACTTCTGACGTTATCAGGCCAGGAGTAAAATGAAAATCACGATAAAACATTCAGAAGTCTGTTTAAAGAAGTACCTAACGAAGCGACAAAACCGATTTTAGTAATTAAAGTTTTTTTGTACTTTTTACAAGTCGATTTATTTTTTTCGTTTTGTTTTTTTTTTTGGCATTTCCACTATGCTATTGATAATTATTTACATTTTTTTAAGAAAAGGAAATTATATCGAAATAATTTATTTGAAACTACAAAGATTTCTTTTATTCAGATTTTTGAATATTATTATTCATTTATTAAATTCTTTATTGCATAGCATTACATTAGGAAAAAGGATACTAAAAAACATATATACAATGGATGTTTCAATACAAATAGTAACTAAATTATTTATTGCGCCCTGGATGGCGTACGTATGTAGGTAGATATAGTACAATATTCAATCAATCAATTATATATTGCTCCAGTTGGACGTATTCCTCTTCATATTCTGTGAGATGGGATATATGTCTTAATTATGTCTATAGTAATGTCAGTAATACTGAGATATTTTTGTATTAATCACGATGCCGTTTCCGAAATATCCTCCTTCTCGAGTCATACTCCTCATCACAAATCTCACAAAGGGTTGTGAAGTGCTCGCTGGATTAACTTCTTTCAGTTCTTAGACGATTATTACACTGCCACCACGCAGCGTAGCGCGTGAATGGGTGTTTTAACGTTGCTTGTAAGTATCTCCGTTTGTATAGAAAACACGCACAGTCCAACACACCCAAAATGCATCCACGCGCGTTCATGCAGATCACGCGGAGCATGCAGAGAAACATGCATACACGTGCGTGGGGGCGGGGCGACACGCAAGGTATGGCACACAGTCTGAAGTCAAAATAAAAAAAAACAAATAATTTATTTCAAATAGACCATTTGCAGGCACTTTTGAATAGTCAAATGTCGGTCAGTCTAAAAAAAAAAAAGTGAAGCTAAATTGCATGTTCCAAAGCGTAGATCTCTTCGACACTCTTTTAAATCAGATTGTGAGTTACATATAATTCTTGGTTACATATTTCTTGTAGCTTCATTAACGAAAATGATTGGCACGATGGGTCCGAAAACCACCGTATCAGATCCCCACCTAGCCAGCTCAGCAGCAATGTCATTACCTAGTGAACCGCTATCTCCTATAATCCACTGCATCATCACAGTGTTACAATTAAGCACTGCAACGTGTTCAAGTGCAGAGCGGCATTCTTGTATGAGTTCTTGTATTAACACGCACAAAAAGTTTTGGAAACACATTCATTGTGCGTGCGGCTAGGGAGTGGAATTCCTTGCCGGAGTCTGTGTTTCCTGATAGCTACAACCCGGGAATCTTTAAGTCGAGAGTGAATAGGTTTCTTTTAGGTAAGCGCGTTCCATCGTCGACCGTATCGTCGCTTTCCATCAGGTGAGATAGCGGTCAAGCGCGAACCTATCAACAATAAAAAAAAAAAAAAAAAAAAGGTTTTGGGATTCTTCCCAAGCGATTGAATTGGTCCGAATATTTTTATGTAGGTATTGAGGTCATTGGAGAAAACTCCGACTATGGTTCCAGTCTCTAGTGTTTAGGGCCTGAATAGTCGTATCATCTTTTTGTTAGTTGTATGCTATAATTTTTTTGGAAATTTTATGTCCTAGGGGCTGGGAGCTGTCATCATGGGTTGTCGTTAAATGCCGCCATTCATTATGCGTGTATGTTTTATTTTAAGAGTCTGTTTACGGGATGCCTAATAAATTGAGACTGAAGGTTACCATGGTTGCCTATCCTCGCAATATGACATGCAGTGGTGGCAGCTCCAAAATCACCTACAGGCGGCAGTGGGTGCGTTTCTCATATTGCTAGTGATCGCTACGTAGGCGAGTCGCTGTAGTTTTTTGAGTTGTTTTTGGGCTGTGCTCAAGTCGGTCCTGGGTTACCAGAACAGGTTTTAATCGGGGTAGCTGCAGTGTTGTCAAATTCTTTACTTATTAATTTCGAATAATCATACATGTCTATTACAGATGGCTACTTCACAACGTTCCATTAATACGGCGCATTAGTAAGGAAAACTTGACGATACTTTTCGAAGCAAAACGAGCTTACATACTGTCGCAGTGGCTCAACAGGACCAGAGTGATGCAGCCCGAACCATTTATTCCACATAACAGACCTATGGTGATGATAAGAGTAGACAAGGAACTGGCAAAGTTGAAGGGACACATTTATGACATGAGGGACTTCCTTTTTGGTGGAATTCATCACAAGTATAAGAAGAAACTTTATGCCAAACTGAGACAAAGGGAATTTGATAAGGATGTTTTGGACAAGGTGCACAATATGATTCCTACGCCAGAGATGGATCCGTTCTTGCACGCTAATGATACTGATTTAGAAAATCCAGACCAAAATCCTCTGATGGACTTAGCACATTCTGACAGCGATAAATCTTACGAAGAGTACTTTTAGTGTTTCTAATATAATTATTGTTTACTAGTAGTATTACATTATGTTGACTTTAGCTACGCATTTTTACTTATTAGTTATTACTAATACCTATATACATATACTAATAAACCTTACCTTATTAGGTAAGGTTATAGTATGGGACGATATTTTAAAAGATGACTGGTAGAGAATGCCTTGTTGCATTAAGCTTGCCTACGTTTTTTTTTTTTCGTAGTTGGGAAAATCATCCAATGACATCTCCGCGTCCTTGGGCGGGCGGAGATAGTGAAGATAGTGGCAGACTTTTACTGATTAAAAACCCACTCCTGTTCCTTCATTGCCTTTCGTACCGGGGCAGAATTTACTGTACACAAAGATTAACCTCTTAGGCACAGTGTACCAAAACCTTAGCTAACTTAAACTTTATTTTTACGTGATAAGGTTTAAGTTAGCTCGTATGAGGTGTACTATATTTAATATACTGATGCCTGAGAGATTAAATAAATAAACATTTATACCTATACAATTACGCCAACTCATCTTCCTAGCTCGTCATGCTGTGCTGTTGCGGCTGCGGTGAACTTTAACCGCTAGAAGTATAATATACTAGCTGTGCCCACGACTTCGTTCGCGTGGACTACAGGATTTTGAATTATTTTTTTCTAAAATTAAAGTAGCCTAAGTTACTCCTTATTACATCAGCTACCTGCCAAATACAGTCCCGTCAAAATCGGTCCAGCCATTTCAGAGATTAGATTAGAACAAACAGACAGACAGACAAAAATTGTAAAAAATGTTATTTTGGTGTAAGTACCGTATACATATTCATATGCATGTAGTAAAAAGCGGTTATTTCAATATTACAAACAGACACTCCAATTTTTATTTATATGTATAGATGTATAGATTTATTTAAATAATATATTATACAAAGACTTGATACATCGTGTAATCCAAGGGTTAGCTTTTACGTCGACCAGAGGTGCTGTTAGTTTTTAAGCATACTTCGAGTCGCCACCAATACGGAGGATTTATTTGGTTAAGAGTTGCAAAATAATATAAAGAAGTAATGTTTGCCCTGTATTTTTGTTTATGTGGTATACAATAATACAATAAATAATATAATAAATAGTGAATATAATACTTCTAGGTAAGCGCGCTCCATCGTCGACCGCATCGTCGCTTTTCATCAGGTGAGATAGCGGTCACTCATCAACAATTAAAAAAATATCGGTTAGCAGTAAAATTCATCATCATATCCTTTTTAATGTTCCTACTGCTGGGACTCAAGCCTCCTCTTTAGGAGAGGGAATGGTTGGTGAATTTCACATAAATCTTCGAATTTTTGGTTCTAGACATGCCGTTTCCTCACGATGTTTTCCTTCACCGTAAAATTAGATAATTATTATTATTTTAACTAGCTGTCCACAGCTCTGGGTCACTTAAATGTTTTACGTGACCACCGATCGATCGGCATGCAGCAGACATGTCCAGCTAAGTCCCATCTACGCCTGGCAATCTTCGTAACCACGTCAACGATCTAAATTTTGGTGCGCAATATAGTGTTTACAACGCGGTTTGTTAATTTAGCACAAAGTATCTTACTGCACGCTCCATACCTTGAGTTTGAAATTGGATGTTAGTCAAAGACTATGGGCTATTGGGAATACACAGTCATGCATGTTCATTAGCTTACGCTTAATTAAAATAGGTAAAGTAATTTGAAATAGTTATTTCATGGACTAGTACTTCTTCCAGACAATTTCTGTGCAGCGTCTTATTTTGCTTTGCTTAAGAAGAGACTTCTTGGCCTAAATAGAAATACTAACTAATATTATAAATGTGAAAGTGTGGATGTTTGGATGTTTGTTACTTAATCACGCAAAAACGGCAAAACGGATTTGAATGAAATTTGGCATACATATATTATAGCCTTTGACATGGAAAAGAACATAGGCTACCTTTTATCCCGATTCCTTAAGTACCTAATGCCACGCGGGTGAAGCCGCGGGCAAAAGCTAGTATTCTTAATAAAAAAAGGCTCGGCCCCGGTATGTTAGGCAACGAAGGAACGGGGTGGGTTTTTTAGTTAGTAAAAGTCTGATACTATCTCCCGCTCCACCCAAGGGCGGGGTATGTCACCAAGATGATTATCGCCAACCAAAAAAAAAAATTCTTGGACATTTATTATATTCTCCCCACCTATGAAAATGTTCATTGTAGGTCATGGATCTTGATCTACGACATGTTCGTCTTAAGTCTAACTTTAAGGCACGAGTTGCTAAGGTCTTGTACGAGTAGCTTTTTCTCTCGTCCAACATCTGTGCGAAAAAAAAGGTCAGTAGGTGAGGGACGGGTGCTAAAGCAGTTGCTAAAGCGAAAATAGTCTATGACAAGTTTCCATTTTAGTGGGGCAAGAGCGTGAAAGAATTTTCAAAAATGCAAAAAAAAAACTTCACCTCGAAATACTCGAGCGCGAATGATTTTTTATTTTAAAGGTAATCCTATCAGGATTACGGAAAACATAAAATCTGACGGTCTTCATGGGGCGATATAGCTAAAACCATCGATATGTGTACAAATTTTAACGTTCCTGCCAAAATCAAAATTTATCCAAAAGCCAAAATTATCTTAGCAAACTGTGGTAAAAACTTTGCACATATCAACAAAATATTAACAGGAACCTTACAACCTAACATTATGAGTCGCCAATTTGCTTATGCCGCGCTCAAATTGTCAGACTATTGAAATGTACGCTTTTCTGTATGTAACTTGTTTTAATCTGACGCGCTCGAGTTTTTCTGAGGATCGATTTTTTTTTACTAATCTGACGGACTCAACGAACCCCACGATATTAAGGGTTCATAATATGTGGTAAAAGTACATTACAGGGTGCAAGGTTTCTCTCCATATGCTTTTCTGACGCGCTCGAGTATCACGCAAAATCCCCATCTGGCTGCCTCTACCACAATATTGTCAGTGTGGCGTTGATTTTCGCCAATATCAACCAAATCTTGTTAAGCTTAATTTTTTATGACTTTTTCCAGGATACTGGCGAACAGCTTAAGGATTATATTTCACTGGGACACTATAGCGGCGTGACCAGTTAGGCCGCTATGTTGTTCGTAATCTATCAAACTATACACCATACAGACACCAGAGTCACCACATCACACTGAGACAGTATCAAAATGGACCTTAATGCACGTGTCCGAGCTGGTCGCGCCACCAAATTGGTCGCGCGACCAAACGGACACCAGGTGAGTAACTTTAGAGCTGTATACTTTTGTTGGTAGCGAATACTGGTCACGCCGCCAAGGTGTCTCGGTGAAATATAGCCCCAGATAGCAGTCATCTTGTTTGAATTTTGAATTTAGGACTTACCTATCCTTGATGATGTAAAAACTGAAGAACAGGTAAATGTTTTTAATAAAGGTTCTGCCTGATGGTCTTCAAGATGAAACATTAATTCACCTCGATTTTTGCTCGAAGATGATCTATTTCTTCACCCATTTTCATATCGTGGTTTATCAGAATCTCTTGAATGCTGCCTTATGGGGCTTGTAATCTTTTCGTTGTGTCTGATGGTCACCAGTCAATCTGTTAACACAATATCTTGCAATTTTTTGAGGTTAACCTCGAAACGTGAAAAAAAAAAGTAGTTTTATAGATCTAGTACATATTATATTAATATGTAAATCAATTCCTCTTTTTTGATAAAAATCATATCATAAAAAAATCATAATCTAAAAAGCGGATACTTCTTAATTGAATAATCGAAATATTGGTAATTTGTTGGTTGGAAAAGTAAATAAATATACTAACTATTAGAGAAATGAAAGGGTGTCGTCTTTAGAAAATAATAAGTAACTTGAGAACTAATTATATCGGAAAATCTGAGAATAGTAAGAAATGTGAAAAGTTGCGAGTCGCTGGCTTTGCTGCGTCGCCGCCGCCCGCTGGGACGAAGAAAAGTTGATGTGTTTACTGAATACAATTACATGTGAATGAAGCTGGTGAAGAATATTCGTTTAACCTTTAGTAGCCTGGGTCCATTGGACCCCGAACGAGTTATTTTGAGTTATATTTCGGCAAATATTACACTTAGGCTGCAGTGCGTTTTAGTGACTTCCTAGCTCACCTGCACCTCTCGTTTACGTGTTCTGCTAGCCGTGGCGTCCATCATACGAGCTGTATGGAGAGGCTTGGGCCCATTGGACCCCGCGAGACTAATAGTGCAGTATAACTTTGGTAAGTTGAATGTTTGCAGGTCTAATGACAAGATAAAAAAAACCGTACGTTGTAAATGCAACAAATGTATGTGTCATGAACATCTTACCAAAATTTGTGGTACTTGTGCCTAAAAATTATGATTATTTTGATTACTGTTTAAGAAGTGTATATTTTACTATAACCTTTATATTTTTTATTAATATAAATGTTGTTTTTGAAGTTCCATTATAAAATAAATATTTTCAATTACTGTGTTTGTTTTTATTTTCAAGTATACCTTGGGGTCCTAGACCCTGTGCGACTAACTAAAAGTTAATTGGTTTAAATTCTAGGTTTCTTTTTCTGTTATAAGTGCGGTACCCAGCCCTCACTTATCAAGTGTTTAACGCTTTTAATATTATTATTCTGCTGTGCATATTGGATTGGTTTGATTACGATTTGGATTCTGACGCTCACGAAGTCAATGTGCCTGAACTGAACTGTGGCCTCTAATCAAATATGAGGGATGATCAAATATGATATTGTAAGAACTTTAACACCATATTTACAAAATACATTGGCTGATATACTCGTATATAGACAGATTGAAGAACTACAGGAAAATGAATCTGGATTGCCTAAACTACCTTCAATTCCACCAGTTGCTAATCAAGCAAATGTAACGTTATCAGCCTCATTCCTTGATAAGATATCTTCGAAGCTAGCTAGTTCTTCTTTTCTAGATTTAAGAGAGGATGAAAACATTCAATTTGCATTTGTCTGAGTAATTTATTGTAGTGATGATGTGTTAAAATATTAAGAAATAAATATTTTTAAGCAAATGTCTGTACTTACTTATTTATATGACTAAATAAAAGTTCAAGTGTTATGTTTTTAGTGTTTTATTGCATGCCCAATTGTATATTTTTTGCTAATTCACCTGAATATCCAAAAAAATATCTGATAGACGACGAGCTCTTCTTAGATATCGCGGCTTGTTAATGTCGACGTTTGAAAGTGACTATGTATTACCAATATATGTTCATCAATGTAAATACGTTTTACTTGGAATTTTGATTTTTGACTCATTCTTCACTAGCCTCTATGAATATGTATCACTGATAGTGTTTCGTACATTTTCATAGAATTAAAGGCGTTCTCATACTAACTTACTGTCACTGTTATTGTAGATCATTGTTGTGTTGATGTCAATCATTGCTATTCAAAATGAATAGGCGTTTTTTTGAAATCTTATTTATAGTGTCTCTCGCTCTATCTCTGATCATAAAGCTTAAACTACTGTAAAGCCGTACCCTTAAGCTTTAATACGACGTACCGTTTTTTTATGTACATGAATATTTTTAGTTTGGGCACAGCTCCCTACTAATTCCGGCCATGACATTTAAACGTTGATTTCATAAGCGGCCCGTTAATATTTAAACAATGGTTAGGTATACAAGGAATGGTGTTTTCTTGTTCACCATCACCTTTCGGCGTTTGGTTACTTAACCGAGACATAACGGACCGTTTTTGTATTGTGGTGAGGCCTAACACCAATTAATTAAATGCGGAGACACCTAGGCGCAGAGGTTGGGCTGGCATAAATAAAACTGGACTGTATTCATGCGGTGTAAAAATGCGTAAGCTAGGAAAATTGGGCTAGGAACGCAATTGACATAGATTCGTCCATCGATGTGAAGGCTTGACCATTCCAGTGGTGCACTCGAACTGTCTCCATTCACTTGCAAACGCACTAATGCACTAGTTTTTAACAACAGCCAGGCACCAACACTCGTAACAGTTCACAAATCGAAACATATATTCGGCGATGTCGCGTAACACCCACAATAGAGGTTTTGAACAAGAGTGAAGATTTATCTTCATAGAAGTTTTCCTAATGACGACAAAAGAGCAAAACTATCAGTCAGCATGCGCATGGGAACAGGATAGATATAGGTGGAATGATTTTGCACTCCCCTAACTTCTACCCTACAATTGGAATTATAAAAGCCACGAAACCCAACATATTGTATTACTTGAGTGTGCAATACAATACTACCAAATAAAATTTAAAGTAACATAAAATCTCGTTCACGTTTTGTTAACTTTTTAAATGGCCAGTTAATATTTTATACCATAAAATGTGAAAGTTGCTGTCCGTTGTTTCATTCGCTTTACGAGAAACACATTTTACTTTGAAACGTTTATGCGTGCTCTTCCTGTTCTATCAGTGTTATTAATTTTAATTCTCTTGTGAAGTGGTACTTGGTGGCGTAGTCTCGTGATTGTAATAGAAAAAAAAATGTAAAGATAAGATACAATGTACTGCAAATTTTACACACCATGAGAAAACTGTAATATCAGAGCTAGCCATGAAGTGCAAGGATATTGTCGAAAACAAACGGACTGACGCCACATCAAATGTTTATAATGCAGCAGGTTATATCCGGCTAGGCCAAGAATTGTATGTCATCATAGTTAAACAAAACATTGTTTTGAATGAAATTTTGTCGTATTCTTCATAAAAGTTATAACGATTTTGAAAGATCCTAGGTCTTTTCATCATCTTTTCTTACTCGTCCAAATATTCTAACATAGTGAGATTGTATTCACCATCCATTATAAAATTAATGTCATTATTTTTGACAGATGAATAGGTACTTCGTTGGTAAATCGAACAATATAACCTATAAAAGTTCTGTCAATTTAGTGTAACCAACGTTTAACAACGTATTGAAGCTCGGTTAAGGTAACCATATGGTTAACGTCAATAACCGACGTTTAGGCTATGGTGAACAGGAAATATTGCTTAACCTCTCGTATGCCGTAATTAGAGACACAATTAAAAAGCCATTGTGTCTCGCGTAGATCTGCGTTCAACGGGTTAAACAACCGTTTTAATATTTAAACGGTCACATTAGTGTTGGTGGACACCGGCCAAGGCACACAAAAATAAAATCCTTGTAACAATAATTTATTACTACATTTTACATGGTGTTTATAAATTTTTATTTTTTTTGAAAAACTTCGTTTGCTTATCAAACGAGGGAATTTGATATTAAGCCATCAAACAATTTGTACATGTATTTGGCGTGTACTATTATAGAATGTTTTTCCAAGAATTTCGTATACTAATTCAGTTTTTGGTAAAGTTTCTTTACTTTTGCTTTGGCTCTGTAGTCTTATCGCAAAAATTCCCTCAAGATTCAGTCTTATTATTTAGTTATGTAATTGAAACTATCATTGAAATAACAAATTTTGGACCATATTTAGAAAGGAGACGGGGACTTCTAGGCTCGGAATGTAATAAGTTGAGATATGGCTTAAAAAATGCGTTATAGTTTTCTATTTCAAAATACAAAAAAAAAAGTAGCCTAATGTAACCTCACTTTTATTAAGTCTCTTATAACTTTTCTCTCTGACTGACAAATTCTGCAGAATTTTCAGTAAATGGTTGAAAATATATAAGCTATTAACTGACATCGCTTTTATTTCTTTCCTACCCAAGCCCAAGATTGTATGAAAGCGTATCTGTCTCCTTTCTAATGGACCAAGATTGTACATAAATGCCCAGCAAAGTAGTAGCAATATTTCTAATGACCGGACTTTGTCATAAATAATTTATTACCCATTTATAAAATTACTCGATCTGAACTTAAGAACGAAACGTATTGATGGTGAAAGCATATAAGTAAGTTCCTATGTACCTAAAGTGTGTATATAAGTGTAGTAGATAATGTTTTTTTATAGAATTATGCCACCAGTAGGTAGGTTTACATAATTTCTGGAAATATGTTCTGAAATATATTTTTTTTAACCTGTAACTTACATAATTATTTCGTGTAACGTTTTCTGTTATGTCAATTAATTGATAAGTTTTCTGTCAGTGCTGTGCACCTCTGTAAGTCGAGTTCACTGTGTCTACAACTATATATATATCTGTTTTTTATTGGTGTATGTTTTAGTCTGTAAGTCGTTAAGCTGCCTTCTCAATATACAACATTAATTTTAGTATATGCGAAACCCAAAATACGTGTCTATTTTTATGTAAAGAATTTATGTACAAAATTTCATAACTGTATCCTGAAAATTCACAAAGTTATAAGCTTGTTATGTCAGCAAAAATACATAGTCACCAGGCCATCCAGGCGATTGAGGGTATGTTTTGCCGTAAACTGTGTTGTACTTAATGTCGGTGGTGTCCAACTTATGACCTTTTTATATATTTTTGGGAAAAATATAACATGGTGTAAAAACTATTGGATTCCATTCAGTTACCATCTTCTGAACAATCTATATTCAGGTTTCGGATAAACTAAAAATAATTTTGTATAAAAATAAAGATAGGTGGAAAAAAATGAGGAAGAAAATAAACAACACTTTGTTATTTTAATCTTTATTTTGGTTAAAATGAGACCATGGAGTGTTACTTCGTGGTCGTATACAGAACCTTGTTCGGTGGTCAACAAATTAGTCTTGCATCAAGTAATGCTTGATTAAATTCTGTTTCTATTACATTGAGAGATTATTTTTCGATGAATAAGTGATTAAACATTATTTTGATTACTACTATTTTGGTTAAATGCGAATATTGTATTGATTATATTAAAAAACACTACTATCATACCAATCGAGTTTATTGGATTAAATTAAATTTGAATAAAAATCGTCGAAAGCAAAATGCACTTTCCGCTGGCAGTCTTTTCCGATAGTAGAAAATATGAAATAATCTCGTAAATGTAATAAATAGTTGACAAATTATATTGTAATAAATAAATCTGCCTCTCCCGTCCTGCTCCCCTTGTTAGGTGTCATTGAACAAGTCTCCCAACGCATTTAATGCTTCTTATGAAAGAGTCTTACAATCTAATCGCTTATATTATCATTTACACATCCTTGACTAAATCTGTCATCCACACGAAACTGAATATGGCATCTTTTGCCTAATAAAATTATATTTACAAACTTTACGTCTTCAAAACAATTACTTAAAGAAATTACATATAAATAAACTTAGAAATAGGTACCAAGAGTCTGCGCCCGAGCTAACTGAGATGTTCTAGATCTAGAGTGACTCACTGACTTCTTTCACATTCTCAAGTTCTTCAACATTCTAATATACACGATAATGCAGCATCACCCCAGTCATTATACTTTGTTATAAATTAACCTGATTATTACCATTTGCTTTTATAGTGCGTAATAAGGAACTTATTACTTTAAAATAAACCAATGAGACATTTATTATAATGGAATGTAATTAAAATAAATTAAATCCTCAAACTGAATTCAGATATTTAAAAGAAAAAGGTCTATGAGACAAAACATCTGTAAAGTAATACTGTCTATGAAACTAATCAATCTAATGAAATAAAAATACCCACACTTATATTGAAATCTTTGGTATGATTGAAAAGTGAAATAACATTAATATTATTAGATATAATGAATCGTTATTATATTAACTACGTAATTAAGTACTTTTGGTTCAAGCTCATTGTTTAGGAGCAACCCGGTCGGCGGTACATGCGCATTTCGCTGGTAGCCACAGCGATCCACTCGTTGCGCACGGAATCGAACCAGGTCAGGCCCAGCGTGTACTTGCCGTTGATGTTCACGTGCTGGCAGTGAGAGAACCACCAACCTCCTTCGTAATTGCCAGCGCAGTGAGTGTTCGAGATATCACGGTCGCGGTCGATAGCAGAGAATTCCATATGGTTTTGGTACTCGAATGCATCGCTAGCGTTGCCCCTGAATCCACCGACTTCTAGAACGTATCCTGTATCAGCGCTGCCAATATAGAAGTGCTCATACTCAGCGTACCAGAACCCGCCATAGATGTCGCTCATGTCGATACGCATGGAAGAGCAATTGTCAGCGGTTAGTTGGTGCATGGATTCCAAGCCGAGCCAGTATTCAGCAGAGGGGTCGCCAAAGCCGTGGACGTACTCAGTGAACTTATTATTGAACTCTATGGAGCCGTTGAATCGACGCTGAATAAGAGTGCTGCCATTGATGCACCAGGTGTCGAAAGGAGCCTGTCCGGGGTGGATGAGGTAAACGCCTTCGGGGCCAGAGATACTGGAGCAGTCTCTAGGAAGCTGACTGACCAAGTCCTCGTACTCACGTTGAACGGGTTGCAGCTCCTTCACTTCGCCCATCAGTTCCGGGAGAGTTATGGTTTCAGTTTGGTTGAGAACATGGTTAGCCTCACTCTGCGCCAAAATAAGTTAACGTTAGATATTATTATATGCAGGCAACATCAGTGAATGAAATTGAAATCAAGTTAAAATTCTATTCTGTTAATCTGGAAACAACGAAGCTACACTATCAACGCAAGAATTGCATGATTTTTTATTCAGTTACTTATTTACCTGACCTACACTACTAAGTGGATGAATCAAGTTAGATTGCAAATACATTAAGGTGTCATTAACTATTCAAATTAACTTGAATAGCCTGCACACGCAACCAGGCAACCTTGTGATTAGTTCAGTAAATAATAAATTAATAGAAGAATAATTAAACCATGTACAAGCCCGTATTCCTATTCCGCTACCAAGAACCCTGTTTACTCCTACTTGACGAAATAAAGTTTATTTGTGCAAGTTTTGCTTTCAGACAAGTTATTTCAAACAAAGGAAAAAAAAAATTAAAACAGCATAATTCTTTAGAAACAATTCTCACTCAAGTTTAAACCTACCATTATTTTAAATCGAATCAAAAGTTAGGCAACTGTTATTCTGATTGTAACCAGCTTCTTTATCCTGAAGTAATATGGTATGCCTTACCTTCAGAATGTGATCATTAAGCCGGTAGAAGTGCTGGCGAGACCTGGCTTCAAGTTCCTCCACAGAGTCGTTAATCTTCTTCATTGCAAGGCGGTCCATCTCAGCACGATCGATGGCATTGCTCACGCTGACGGCAATAGCCTTCACCGACTGACGGAGATTCTCTTGATCTTCCTTGAAGTATGATGACGCAGCATTTAACTAAACAAAATGAAAAATCTATGTAAGCAACAGAATACTCTTTTAATAAAGACTGCTTAGAACGAAACATACAACTGTAAATTGGCAATAATAAGTTTTGAACAAGTTCATTAGGATTCTGTTGTTAATTGAACCCCAACAGTCACAACGATATCGGTAAAGTAGGTACCCTAATGTTATTGTTTCGCCTATGTTCCCACAACAAGATAACGCAATAACAATGGCCTTACCTGCGCGAAATTAATGTCTAACTTGGATATCTCCTTTCTAAATTCGGGTATAGTTTTATCGGCTTTGTTCTCAATGCTTTCCACATCTTCACGGAGCTCGAGGATGGAGGCATGGACCTTGTCGAAATCGGAGACTTTCTGAGTGGTGTTCTTCAGATGGTCGCTCAGGACTTTGTGTTCGAGTTCCAGGAATTCTACTTTGGCAGAAAGGAGGTTCCAGTTAGGTTCTTCGAAACGATCCATGCGGCGTTGAACATCAAGGATCTGAGTCTGCAGGCTCTGCTGAAGCTCATCCAACTGGTCCTGGCTGCGAGCTAGTCTTGAAATCTGGGCATGCACCATTTTATTGTGGCGGTACTTATGGTTATGCTCAGGGACCAGGGGACCAGCTCGGTTCTCATAGGGCTCTAAGAGGATGTCGTTCTCCAGATTCATATCAGCAACTTGTTTGGCCTTTACCTGCATCAATGAGAAAAAGATGGTCAAGAACAGTGAAAAAGTAAATACTGATTAAAAAATAAACTGAGTTCATAAAGTCAATACCATTTAATTATGCCGAAGTTTAACATTATAGATCAATTTAGAAGCAGACTATTATTTATTCATAACCAGGTACTAAAACCGTCAACTAAACTACCGCTATTAGCCCTTGTCTCCGAGCTGGCGGGTACTTAAATATCTAATAACTAATTCATTAATGAACCGAGTCTATTGTGAAAATAATAGACTTCTGTGCTGCAAATTATAACAATTAGTGGGTAAGCAGCATCACGTAGTACTACTACTGAATGCAGTACTACTAGTGAAGTACTGTATTCAATCAATGCCTATTATTTCAGTTTTGAAGATATGCAGAGCTGTTATTTCTGTTAAATAACGTCTAGGAAGTTTTTTTTTATCGAGAAGCGTTATGATCCTTGAATATAGTCTGTCTAAAAAGTCAACCGACTTGGGAATTTTGTATAATATTTAATCATTTAAAAAATACATAAATTCGATACTTTTTATAAGGTTCTTCTGTTAGTAAACAATGATCAATATCTCTTAATCATTGATTATTGAACCAGTATTGACTACATCAGATTTAATTAAGTCCTATTAATTACCCAAGTTGTTTGCCTTTTTAGACAGACTCTAACAGTAATAACTACCAAGTAAACATTAATATCTATATCACTTATGACTCATAACAAGACTATATCGAAAGTTAGCTAATTGTTTCAATAATCTACCTTCGCAGGAGAAATAAGAAAAACATTGATCGAAATAATACTTCAAATGATCTTCGAGTTTATTTTAGTGAGCCTCTACGCAGAAATATCTTCATTTATTCAAAAATATTTATTTACTGAAATTAAATTCGGTGTATTCAGGAAACGTTGCGAGTAATCTAAGTTAGCATAATGTTATTTATTGATCAATATTAATTTTCTATCTATGAATCGCTGCGTAAAAAAATATGAAGTCAATATGTAACTTAACAAAATCATAATAATCTATTGATTTACGTTGAATTCAGCTGTTTACATTGCGTTGCATTTTATTAGGCTTTCAACAAATGTCACAGAGTAGGATTTAAAAAGAAGTTTTATTTGTTTTAAAACTGTTAAAGCATAGAAACTTTCGTAAATAACTAGATCTGAAACGAGGCCTGGTGGTAGATAGCACATGAATCAGATATCGCTGATTCATGTGCTATGCAGCGAACATATTTAGTACCCTTTGTGGTGGTGGAGCTTCTGTTTTAAGCTACTCTGCGGTCGGTAGGTGGTAGACGGTGGACGGCTTACAAAGGTAAAACTCGTTGGCTGGGGTGGTGTTTGTGGTTGAATAATACAAGTACTCCATCAGATTTCTAAGGTTCAGGTAAACACCCGATTATTACGCTTTGCTACAGCGAGGGGCTTAAAAGCCTGTTGTAGTTATTTTCCGTAAGCTTCAAGCCCCATCAATACATGCTGTGCGTCTCAACACGTTCTTGTAAACTTTATAAACATTGTAGGTACCTGCAGGTAGGTATTTCATCGTTCTATGCGGAAACACCTGCCAATCAATTAAGTTGAATCAATTTATAATAAATAGTAATGAACTGTTGCTACCTAAAAATATAACGCTTCGTAATTAAATATCAAAGGAAACTTTTGTAAGAAATAAAATTCTAATGAGCTTTTATTCTGACACAGTAAACATAACTTTTCTACAAACTATACTTTCCCGTTTACATTGTTCGTAGGCAGAGCTCTTCTATAAAAGGGTAGGCAGATATTATTCTGATTACGTGATTTATTAATACGTTAAGCACGTTACCTCGTCAACGTCAAATTTTAATTAAACACTCTTTGAATCAAAGGACGCCGCGTCTGTTCCACGCGGCCCTGAACGAAATCACTTTCAAAGGTTCGCACAAAAATAGCAATATTATCTATTCAGTGTGTCAAGTCACTCACAAATATTTATATTAGAATATTTCGCCTTGTAATTCACTTTGCTCCTCTAACAAAAACATGCATGAAAAATTCAGCGAAAACAGGTAAAATTGTAAAGGAGATGGAATGGCATACAAAAAGGGAGAGACAGAATGCTAATGAAGATTGTGACGGGTTGCGATGCGGCTACAGAGCGAGGCGACGGTGACGCTCGCCCAGAATATTCATACCTTCGAACAAGTTTTTTCTTCACTGATTTTTCTGTGACTCTTAAAGTTCAGCTCTTAAAGCCTATATTGTAGTTTCTGCCATTTTGCACGAACATATCTATCTACTATTAGACTTGGTTCGTACCGAAAGATTTCGCATGCAAAAATTCACGAGAATATTCAAACTCGGCGTAGGCCGTATACGGCATACAACTCAGTACCTCTTCAGCTTTGCATTCACTAATGTTTACCATCGTGCGAAAGAATAAGGTCATGAGAAAATGTTAGTGGTTTTTGCCATGTTTGGTGCAAAACCCGAATTCAGTTGAATAAACAAAACTTTCAACTCTACGAGGCTTTCTTACGAGTGCTTAAACTTAAAGCATAAAATTAAATCTGAAATTCTATTTTCTGTAAACTTAACTCGAAGGAAAGAGCTTACATTGGCTTTAACTCTTTTGACTAGCGTTGAATGTGCCCACTTCAGAATATCAGAGCAATTTTATTATTAAGCTTGAGAACTGCAAGTTTGAAACAAAATACTATTGAAAACATTAAACTCTTTATACATAAGATGAGTAATGCAATTTAAATTGAGTGGCTGTTGCCATCTGCTCGGAATACTCAGCGGGTGTAATTAACGTGGACTGCCACAACTGGTTTCGCCCAGGCGGCAGAGCTTGTCTCAATCCTGCCGCTTGCGCCTCGCCTCGCGCCTGCGCCACTCCACTACCTTGACAGTGTAGCGCGATTGTTTATTTAGGTAGTAGACACTATTTCGTTATCTACACTTACGATTTCCTCTAATTAATTTTGCTGGGAACTTTTAGACGGCGCAGATTCCCTGTAGGCCTCACCAAAGTTTTATTACCGCTCTGCTCAATGTTCGTCCATTTTTTTTTTTGATGGCATTGCCTGTGTTATGACAGGACATTTGTTATTTAACAGCTATTATTTTTTCATTAGTGTAGATAAAAATGTAATCTCTGTTTTCCTTATTATTGAAGAAATGTCTACCTTCAAGGATCCCTTGGGAGTTGTTCGACATTCTTACATCCATTATTCTACGATATTGTTTATCTTTTGCCGAGAGTTGGCCGATTTATAATGAACAAGTGAGAGTTTTGTGTGGCTCATTAAATGAAAGCCAGGGCAGTTTTAGTTAATTATTATCACCGAGGCAGACACATGTCTTCGTAAATGTTGCAGTATTACTTCCGTGATGTTTTATGGAGGTTATTAAAGGTGCGTGCAGCACGATGTTACGTTGAAAGCTGCTACCGATCTACACTTTGGGCATAAATTAATATAGGGCCTGTTTTGGTCATCGAGTGGTGGGTTGGATAATGGTAACCTCCTCACTTAAGGATGCCACCTGGTGTAGCCGCCAGTCGCCCCACCAGCCCCGCCTAGTTTGTATTTTGAGCACATTACTAGTAGCAGATGGAACACTGACAATAACAATTTTATAAATAGTTTATAATTATAAAGTAAGTTTTTACGTAGTTTTACAACCTAGATACTGCAAATATTCAAATAGATTTATATGCATGGCTAATATTTTTTGGTAAAGATGACTTTTAAAGTAGGTATCTGGTATATTTATTAAGATAATTTTACTTATGTAAATGAAGTGATGTGTAATGAAAAACGTGTTTTTTGTATGTATGCAGCAGTCGACAACATAAAAAGATCAAACTCAAAAGAAAGTTGATTTGTCAAAAAAGCCGACCGCAAAAAACGACTAAAAAATTTAATTTAGAAAAAAGTTAATTTGAACAGTCGCATTCAGTAGGCGGGAACCATTTTAGTTCCATCGCAGATTTAACGCCATCAACTGCATCAGACTGTTTAAAGTGAGTTGTTTCGAACATTTAGTCTTATTTCCTACATTTTAATGAGTAATTCTTATGAAATCGTCTCCTCCAGCCCTTAGTTTTGAAATCCTACACGACTGTCAGAAATTTAAAAAAAAATTGTATTATTTGGTGCCAATATTTCTAATTTTATCATTTTGATGTGCCCAGAGTCACTATCACAACTAAGACAAATCTAAAGATACCTCTCAAACTAGGATATGACAAATAAATATACATACATAGACTCGAAAAACATATATCCCTCCTGGAGCAGTCGGGTAAAAAAGAGGAATTTGAAAATTGAATAATTTAATAAAACATGTCATATGATTCAATTTTCAACTAAGACCCCTTTTTTAGTTAAATCTCTGTACGATTAGGTATGCGATTAAATCTTGCTTTATT
Organism: Mythimna ferrago; assembly: GCA_910589285.2. Lineage (NCBI taxonomy): Eukaryota > Metazoa > Arthropoda > Insecta > Lepidoptera > Noctuidae > Mythimna > Mythimna ferrago. Next base: position 17,188,459 of record OU342673.1, on the reverse strand, counting down.
GAAATTTTAACATCATTCGTCGTAGGTATGTTACCGACTACTGAGTACTGAATTTGCAGATTTATACTAAAGCCAATTTATATGAATGGAAGATTCATTCAATGGAAGATCCATTTCGGTCGCAGCCTTGATTAAAAATTATAAAATGTGACTAATATACTTTTTAGGAACCGTTTCGCCGTAAATTACCATTTTATAGTGCCTACTGACTATGAAACCAATCTATATTCGTCTGTCACATATTCTGCGAAAATCATTAAAATTATCTCTGTTGTAAAGGAGATCAACCACTTTCTATGGAGCTTTGGTACTCATGCCAAGTTCTTTGTACATTAACTATTCTTCTGGTCTGTTCTGTACACTGATCAAATATCCAATTATTAGAGAAATACCGTACTGTATAAAAACGCCGTTGAATTGTTTTGTGTCGTCTTCTAGAGCTTTTATTGTATTCCGCAAGGACTCGTGTGCGATTTCTCATATTCTATCCTACGTACATAAATATACATATTTTATTTTTTAACGCTTCAACATTTTTAGGGGCCCGCTGCTAAATTGATTTACTGAACCTTGAAAGTTTCGACATCTACACTAATATTATAAACAGGTAAAGTTTGTTTATTCTGTTTTTTTTTTGTTTGTAGGAGGTAATCTCTGAAAGTACTGGTCCGATTGCGAAAAATTTTTTACCGATTCAAAGCTGTTTTATTAAAGTGAGTGACATAGATTATGTTTTACGTATGCAGGCGAAGCCGCGGGCAAAAGCTAGTATAATATAGTTTGCTAATCAAAGGATGTGTTAATAATTAATTAAATGGATGATGATATTTATAGGGATAAATCATTTATTAAAGCTACAACACAAAAATACACCAAAAATTTAAAAAAAAAAACTTAGCACTACATTAAAATCAGAAAAACTGACGTATGTAGCTATTGTACTTCACTGTAGTGATACTTAGCTTACGAAAGAAAAATAAACATAGATAAGAGCTTTATGCTTGCATCTCAGTGCTGCCACAAATGAGTCTAGCTCAGCTAGTTATAAGTAGCTTTGTACCGTAAAATTCAACGTGGTACAATATAGTATGATTAAACTTGACCGAAGCATTTATATTCACTTCAGATTTTATCCATGTCCGACTGACAATTAATTTAGTTATCAGTTCAATGCAAAATACATAGTTGACAATAATCGAATTATCGCCGAAAGTTTAGTAATCCGCTCAGCTCTGAAGTTTGCGAAACTGTCTTTATTTGAAAAATATATACGGAACCGGCCATTTCTCCGGAACTGTTCACGGCTGCAATGGAGGATGTCTTCAAAGTTCTGGACTGGAGTGAACTAAGCATTAATGTCAATGGCGAGTACATTCCTATCGTACCTACGGTTTGTCGACGACATAAGTAGTAAGAGTCATGGCTGAGCCTACGGAGGAGCTCAGCACAGTGCTCAATGACCCTAGTAGAGCTTCCGAAAAAGTGGGTCTTAAAATGAACATGGATAAAACCAAAATCATGATTAACAACCATGTAACGCCCACTCCTATCAAGATCGGAGACTCAACACTCGAAATTGTGGTCGATTACGTCTACCTCGGACAGACAGTCCAGTTAGGTAGGTCTAACTTCGAAACTCGGCTGGGCAGCGTTCGGGAAGCTACGTGGTATCTTCTCGTCCAACATACCACAATGTCTCAAGACGAAAGTCTATGACCAGTGTGTGTTGCCAGTGATGACATATGGCTCCGAAACGTGGCCGCTTACAATGGGCCTCATCAGAAGACTTAGAGACACCCAAAGGGCTATGCTCGGGGTTTCTTAGCGTGATCGAATCAAAAATTAATATATACGCAGGAGAACTAAGATTGCCGACATAGCACGAAGAATTGCCATACTTAAGTGGCTATGGGCACGGCACATTGCTCGCAGAATAGATGGCCGTTGGGGCCGAAAGGTTCTGGAGTGGCGACCGCGTACCGGAAACTGCGTCTTCCGGTATGCGTTCGCGGGACCACACGTTGAAAGAGCTCCTACAAGGTGTACCGTCGACTTGGTGAAGGTTGCGGGAAACCGATGGATGTGAGACGCGCAGGATCGTTCGCGACACTTGGGGAAGGCCTATGTCCAACAGTGGACGTAAATCGGCTGAAATTATAATGATGATGATACGGAACCATAGTTAAATTAATTGCTCTAAGTTGTATTGATGTTATTGTTAGAACAATAAGTGTCGAGGTGCGTAGCTAGGTGTCGGTGTTTAAGAGAAAGAAATGTTTACGTAAACCACTGTTTATTAGTTCTCACTTAAAATGTTCTTAATGTTAATCTAAGCTAAAAATGTTACCTAATGAAATGTTTAAATGTTATGAATACACCCAGCTGTCGCGGTAGACGAAAGTGCACTGAATATGTTTTAAAACCTATTCAATTAGGACGGCGAGTCACGCCGATATTGCTGAATAAGGTGTTCGGTGAAAACACCGAACAATAAGTATCTAACAATAGTGACATAAAATTGAAAGTTTTCCGAAATGGAAGATATTGCTGAATTCAGAAGCGAGACACACAATGGTAGTGTTTTTTTTTTATTTTTTAATCTTATAAGTCTACATGTTGTTTCTGCATTGAGTTGATTCTGTACTTTCTGTGCCAAATAGTATTTTTTTTTCTACTTGAATTAATACTTGATTAAAGAAAAAAAACAATCCGTTAAGCTCTTTAAATGGAACAAGAAACAAGCATTCACATATTAAAAAATAATTGATTCATTTTTATTGGTAAAAACGATACTGAAGATATTAACGATATTAAAGATAAAATCCATTAAAGAATCTCTCCTACAATATTGTCTGAAAAATATTTAAGGGTGATTTGAATATTCTTGACACAATTTCTCCAAGACGTCGCATACCCATTTAATGGGGCTTCGTTTTGTAAGTGCTGATGGCGATTTAGAAGAGTGCACTTATAAAATGGAATTATTGTTTTAGAATTTCAAGAAAAAATTTTCTTTGGACAATTTTTGGTTGTCCGTGCACTTAACTCTTGTTGAAATTGTTTCGTAGTTGATTCTTCTTTATTAGTTTTAATAGTCTTGCTTTTGATCTTACCGAAATGATAATAATAATAGTTTATTTTTGTAAACATAAAGATATAAAGATCTACGAGGTTAGTAACAAATATTCTTATCCTATGTTAGTACTTAATTATAAATCGCAATATAGTTAATAAATCATCACTTATCTTATAATGATAAGTGATGATGTGGTCGGTGTTGGAACACGCATACCTAGAAGTAACATATTCACTTTTGACAAAAAGTTACCATAGACAATTTATTATGATTTGAGGAGGCAATAATTTTTCCATCTGTGAGGCAATATGAGATATAGATGAAAATATGACCTTAGTCCTTAACCGATTGATCGGCACCCCTTTACCTCAGAGGGACTTGTTTTGGTCGAGCCTAATTTTGCCACTATTTGACCAAAATCCCAGTCTAACCTAGTTTTTTTTCGTCGAAACTAACAGATACGGGCCGATACCGGTATATTTATTCTGGCAACATCGCGAATTACTATCCACCGTGCTTATTTCACAAGTACAAGACTACGAGTATATTGTGATTGCATTGGTCATGATGTTGGTACTGGTAAAATTAAAGTAAGTGTTAAGCGAGAACTACATTATACCGACGGCACACCTGATTTGTACGTTGCGGCGCGTTGCATAGCGTGTATCTAATGTAACTCTACAAGTCTAGATGCCAATTTACAATTACCGTCACGGATCTTGAGCGCTCGCCGTCAGAGCGCATTCCATACATTGGCGAGCCAATTTGTTAGATACATGCAGCAAGGCAGGGAACGAATCATGAGTGACGTCTACGACGCGATGGCGCGGCGAGCCAATCACTGACACTCCCCGCCCCCGCGTCTCACTTCGCACCACTAAAGAGACCGAATATTTGACTTCTGCGCAACTTGAAGCCAGCGCTCAAGATCCGTGCCAGCAATTCTAAAATGTATGGAGACCGATGCGCCGATCGGCGTACGTAACCCACGTGTGCCCAATTTAATTCTATTACGTTATTGATATTAAATTCTCATTATTGGCGTTATTGCTACTACGGTATATTAATAAACCCCCAATATTACATAGAGGAAAAGTAAGACTTAAAGAAATAAAATAACAGTATTGTGAGGATCTGTAGAAAAAAAAATTAAATACAAAAAAAATATCTTTAATTTTGTTAGATATCGGTATTTGCAACAACATTTTAGCTAAGCCTACGTCAGACGAGGGAAGAGTTTTATACAAAATTTATTACAATCTCAAAATACAAAATTTGGCATTGATGGAGCGACATGATCAAAATTGTGACAAAGCTCCTTAATAAAGATTTAAAAAAAAAGGATCTGTAGACCAAAGCAGGATGACCCTGTAGAGCCCAATCCCGACATAGTACATCGTGGGTCCAACCCCAGACAGGCGCTTTTGTGTGATTTGTTTTACACCTCTACTCAAAAATCACGTCTACTACGCCGTGCAACGCGGTACTACAAAGTATTTTTATCTGTTCCTCTACTAAGTTGGGTTAGGTTAGGTTAGCGTCCACCCCAACTAAATAAACCCACAACCCAATGACTGTTTAACAACTAAGAAGCCAAATATTAGTACCGTAGGTCATAACGTACGAGCCCACTCATGTCACAACATTAACAATCCATTAAACAAGACAATAACGCATACAATTTGCATGGTTTTCCACTATACTACATATTCTATTATGTCTGAATGGACCGTCAAATTACCAGTTGCAAAGCAATTACGTTGCAACAGGTTCCCACTGCGTCGGGTTGCAAACTTACAAAGAATAGTTTTTGACTCGTCGCGGCTGCATCCGGCGCATTATTCCCGTAAAATGGCTGACATGTGTAATGTGTATGGAATAAAAAGAAAACAAATCAAAAGCATCGCCAGTGATTGGTTGTGCGTCAATGATGCGGAAGCGAGACCAGTTCGATGAAGTTTTCTCATTTCGTGTTGAAGGTTAGCTAGCAGCTGTCGGCTGCGCTCTCTGTTATTAGTAGGAGTATTAGCTATGTTATTTATGTGCGCATAGATGCGACGAATAATGAATGAACTAAACTTTGTTCATTCATTATTTGTCGCATTTTAACTAAAAGTAACCACCATTTTTGTGGAGACTAAGGACTAATTGATAAATATAGAGTCCAATTGATGATAATATGCAAAGGTCCCCTTAACAAAGTCTAATTTAATTAACTATTAAGCATCTCTCAATCAGAGACGTTAGTAGTGTGTTAATTTTTTTTATGCTACGTTGTAAAATTGCAAATAAATAAAACTTTAGTCGCAAATAATAAAAACGATATTATTACTCTAATAATATCATTTATTATGTTTTGTCGTTTTGTGGTGCAGTTACTCTATTTGCACCAACTCTACTTTCAATCCAGCTGTGATTTCATTGAACATGATATTTCGTTCGCCGATGATGAGTTCGAATCCAAATCTCGTTGAAATTTCATTATAGGCACTTTGGGCAAAGCTTACCATATCAAAGGTAGGTATGTCAATGCCGAGCTCAATAATATAATTAGTGAAATGATTAAGTAATTTAATCATCCATGCACAACGCATACATATTTTGCTTTAAAACCATTTTAATTAATCAGGCTTTAACCCATTTTCAGCTTAAAATGTGTTTCAGAAAATAGTAGTGACGCAGCCCAGTTAAATCATAAATTGTCTGTATCGAAATGAGCAACAAAATAAAAATATGCTTTTAAAATTTTATCGAAAACTTTTTAAATCTTCACCACGTCTACAAACTAAACTTATTAAGTAAAGTATTGATTAAATTAAACACGCTGAACGACTAAGTGTCCACCTAAATTCAATACCCACACCTTAAAAATCTCCATAAGAAACATTAACTAAGTATTCAAGCATTCCAAATTTTTCTTTGCCAGAATTTAGTATAAAAATGCTGAAAAAATTGAGCAAACTTTCTTGGACGAATAGACATAAATTATTCTCCGTCTAAACTTGAAATAGAAATAGCAGAATCCTTTTTTTATTATTTTTTTTGTGTCTTCACGTCACTTTGGAATATTATAGTGTCAATTTTGCTTTATTGTTGTCTTACTATTAAATTACTACAGAGTTATAACACTCTTATTACTTGTCAAATCTTTATTTTGCTTTGGGAGTATTGTTATTTTATTATACATTAAAACTTATTTTTAATTATGGTATCAGGTTTGCTTGATTCCTGTGATACCGACTTTTGTATGAATTGCATAAATATTTACAACGAAGTACAGTTGCCATCACAGATCTTGAACACTTGCGCAGAAGCCTTCGGTCTCTTTAGTGGTGCGAAGTGCGACGCGGGGCCGGGGAGTGTCAGTGATTGGCTGGCCGCGCCATCGCGTCATAGACGTCACTCCTCATTCGTTCACTGCGTTGCTGCATGTATCTAACAACGAAGACGATTGGCTCGCCAATGTATGGAAGGCGCAAAGCGATCCCCACTCAGACGCCGAGCGTTCAAAATCCGTGATGGCAACTGTACCTATTAGTAGAAAATGAAGTGAATACCTAAAGCCTACTCCAAAGTTCAAAACATAGACTTACGTTACATATAGGTCAGATGTTATTCAAAAATATTTACGTGGCTCTTTGTACACGTCAAGCGATATATACTGATCATTGGTTTTATTAACTAATTACTTGCGGTGATCGGATTTCGTACAGTGAGTACTGTGTGAGGTCCACCCACTTTTTGCGTCCTGCAGTGTACTCGAGTGGTTCCCATTCCCACAGGGTATTCGGAGTTATTTTCTCACGGCCTCCCTATACAAATTAAATGGGTTGGACTACATTATAAGCAAATTGAATTAATATTAAATGGCAGCAAGGAAAGTTTGCTTACAACGTAACTAATTTCTTGTACCTAATTATACTTCATGTTAACTTTTACATTGCTGGGTTATTGCTGGGTTGCTGGGTTATGACTTTAATTTACTTAATTTATTATGTTTTTATTTCATGACATTGATGTATTTTGTATTTAATTTTGTGTTTTGTAATGGTTTAATTTTTAATTTAATATTTTAATGTGAATTTAATTTTAATTTTATATTCTATGTCTATGGACTTGGTTTCCGAAATTAATGAATTTTTAAATTTATTTAACCTTTCTCTTTTATTAATTACATCTGTCTTTTTTAAGCCGTAAATTCTGCAAAAGAAAACTCTTTTAAAGTTTATAATAAGCATACTAATCTGCTTATAACATATATAACTTTGGGAGATATTGCAATTTTTGTATGTAACCTGTTATTTTAACGGCTTTGTAGTCCATACAAAAGATTTCATGGATTGTACTTACCTTATGTAACATCGTAGGTAGTGAAAAATGTCTACCTACTGGACTCATGAAAACACTGAAATAGTGTCTCTACTCTTCATATTCAATTAGTTTTATACGTTAAAAAAATATTGCTTAACGTTAATCAAACTTAAAAGCCGATTATAGTCACTTAGTATTTTGTATGAACTCCGCCCTGTAGCCCGATTCACGTAATGAAAACCGTAGCGATATCGTAGCGATTTAGTCGTCAAGACCATTTCCGTATTCACATCCAATCGAGTTTGAACGACACCGATTTTAAAGTCGTTTGAAATTCGTCGATTAAAAAAAAATCTGTATTACACTATCCTGGTAGAATACTTATTAATGTAACTGGAAATAAGTCGATAGATCGTGAATACTGCTTTTGGATAGGTCTTCGATCGAACGACTATAAAACTTCAACGATATTTAGCTTGTTTGATTTTACGTGAATCAGGCTACTGGTCTATGACGATTTCGCGGTCGACGAATCGGTTACCTTTTTATTTTTATAAATAAAAAGGTAACCGATTAACTAAAACGAACAACTTAACAAAATATTTTGCATTATGGCGGATTAATCATATCCTTGTTAATATCCTAAACGGATTATTCAGCTGTAAAAATATCCCTTCATCTTCGCTTTCGCTTAGGTACATCGTATTTAAGAGCTGGTTGTAATCACTGAGTATTTTGTATGAACTCCGCCCGGGTCTATGGCGATTTCGCGGCCTTGTAACAGCGGCTTTATTTATATGTATATAAAAAAAAAAAACAGAAACTTTACAAGATTTCGAGGCTCTTTTAAAAAACAAGCTTTATTATTTTTGGTAACTTTCAAATATTTCCGTGACGTAACCTCGTAGAAATATACGTTTGAAATCGCAAGTTAAGGACAGACTTGCGATTTTTTTTTATCGAGCCAAATAATTTATATCATGTTATGATTTTTGCCGGCGGTTGGTCATATACTCGTAGTAAATTTTAATATAATAATTTTTCATGGTGTTCTTTTTTACATTTGTGGATTTCTAGAGGTTTAAAACAGTTTAAAGTGAATATATCCTGGCCGTAAGATTGCGGTGAGTGTAGTAGTCACATTGGCTGATGCTCGGCGCCACATCGCCTACACCGCAACCAGAGCGTTCTTACTTAACCCCTAAAAGGTTTGGAATCTATTAAATCCATCTTTTCACTTGATGAGTGGAAAGAGCGAACAGTTAGTTGTTTATAACGCCCCACAGTGGGGTAGGTAATACGGCCATGCGGAAAATATTATTTTTAAATGAAAAGACGTTGCGTTTCTTCATAATACTGTATTAAAATGATTTAATGAATGTACCAGTATACAAAGAGAAAGATATACGTTTCGTTTTTTATTCATCATATTTTTCCACATGAATTGAATTTATAAATATTATGCAATAATAGTCTTTCACGTCATGATAAAATGATAATTACCCTCTTTATGAACACTTATTAACCCCTCGAGGTTAATATAATGAACTTTTTCTTATTAAGAGCGTCATTAGTTAATGACCTGGTATTTCCAAGATCAGGTTCTCGCAGCCAAAACTGTATTTATTCTTAATCTATAGGGTGTAATTAATCTCCGAAAATATATTTTTACGCAACGGTCGATAACGGAGATTAGTTATGATCTCATGATTGAACAAAGGGTTCCAAATGACCTTCTTCATTAAAAATGTAATAGCAAGTAATTACTCATTATTTATTTACTTAAGTAATTTTATGACTAAACTAAAAATAATAGTTTATTGTTATAGTACCACAAGACTTACGGCGTTGCGCCACCGATACATGGTGGACATCCCAACTATACGTACAAAGCGTTTTGGGAGTACATTCATTATGCGTACAGCTAAGGAATGGAATTCCCTGCCGGAGTCTGTGTTTCCTGATAGCTATAACCTAGGGGTCTTTAAGTCAAGAGTGAATAGATTGCTTCTAGGCAAGCGTACTCCATCATCGGCCACATCATCGCTTACCATCAGGTGAGATTGTGGTCAAACGCGAGCCTATCAATTATAAAAAAAAAAGTATTTAGGTTCTATTCGTACTTGAAATAACAATATTTCTTGCACGAAATTTGTTATTTCTCGATGACCCTACTTTGGCATTATATAATTATTTATACTGTTTATTTTTATTATTTACCCGTATTCATTTTAGGACTTGTTTCTACTAACAATCTAGTACCTATGTATGTACCGAATCCTAGACATTTTAAACAAAGTCTAAACAAAGGCATTTTTGTCCGCCCCTGCACCAATGTGCGCCCCCTCTAGAAACGTCCTGTGATTCACTAAACCCATTTCAAAATAAACTTTTGAAATGCTGTATGGGTTACCGGAAAAAGTACCATCCGCATGTGCTATTGTAGTTCCGCAGAATAATATGGGACGGTGAACACAGCCACGGGACTGTCTGTGTCGTTCATGGTGCTCGCAATGACTTGTTGGTCCCCACGGAAATTGCCAGATACAAAATGTATTGAATTTTTTCTTCCTTGGTTTGTTTTAACGTAAAAGTTGTTTCAGAAAGACCTTAGGCAGTTATTTTGTAAGGTATCACAATAGGGACTTCAGAAAGTTCTTAAATACTCGTGGTTCCATTTGTCACATGGCCATGAGGTGTCCAAACGAAGAAATATTGTGTAACCTTAAATATGTTGTTTTTTACGTACAACAATGTAGTTAACAAAATTAATTTTCATGTGATCATTAATATTGACCTCGGTAAGCATAATTTATGAAGAAACAAGCTGCTGCCCGCGGCTTTGCTCAGCATCAAAAATGTCATTACCACAAAGGAGCTAATTTCATTGATATTAATTTGTATTGTGACCGCAAATAACCCAACTGCAACTGTAAACGAAGCGAATTAACGAGTTAAACGAACTATGATTATTACTTTTGTGGTAGCATTCAAATTATTTAAATACAATTAGTCACTACTTGCGCACACAGAACACTTGTGTGTATACAATACTCCCAACATCGTCATGAGACTTTTTCGCTGTAACTAGTTACATATACAAGGTGCAGTTTTAAAACTGCACAATATTTCAGGAGGTTGTAATAAAACTCATAAATAATCATGTAAAAAAACGATACCTGGTCAATAATCAGTAGGTAATACTTGTTATTTAATTTTTTAATTACACTAAACTAAATCGATTGATCGATGGCCGCGGGGGCGTGGCTAGGGTGTGGCGTGCGGGATGATGATTGGATGATACATTATTTATGAAACTATCGTTGCGAGTTAGTGTGTGTGAAAACGCCCTTTATTGTTCCGTGTTTGTGTGTGTGAAAAAAAGCGCGGTTATAAAAAAAAAAAAATTACCTACTTATTTTATTATTGATTCGGGTCGAGAATCACTAACATAATTATCTCCTGAAATATTTTGCATCTTCAAAACGACACCTTGTATATGAAGTTGTATGGCGTTGTTTCATCGTTTTTACGGAACTAACCTTAAATTCGGACAATTGCGAGCAGACGCCGTATAATCTACGGAATAATTATACAATTTCGGCGCGATTCATTGTAAGCTCATGAGCATCTAGTCGCGATCTGTTAGTAGCGAGGTATGGTTTAGTAACACACACACTAACACATACCATAGTTGTGGTGTGTGGAGGGTCGCCTTCTATCGGAGCCTGGTTTCCACATTTAGTCCTATGCGGACTATTGTGCATGAGCCATGGCGTCTATTCTTTGGTGGGCCTATTCCATCCAGCCCAGTAGCCTAATTCAAGTAAAATCAAACAAGCCTAATATCGTTGAAGTTTTATAGTCGTTCGATCGAAGTCCTATCCAGAAGCGGTATTCACGTGTTCCTTAATCGGGATTGGATAGAACGACAACTGAACTAGCTCGAAACTAAACGATCTACCGATAACTTATTTCCAGTTACATTAATGAGTATTGTACCAGGACAATGAAATTCAGTTTTTTTTTTTTTTTTAATCGATTCTTCAACCAAACAACTTTAAAATCGGTGTCGTTCAAACTCGATTGATGGATGTGAATACGGAAATGATCTAAACGACTAAATCGCTACGATATCGTTACGGTTTTGATTACGTGAATCGGGCTACGGCTCTCTCAAAAAAACGATTAGGACTCCCAGATTGTTCAGGGCATCATCATCATTTCAACCGATAGACGTCCACTGTTGGACATAGGCCTCCCCCAAGCGTCGCCACAACGAACAATCATGTGCGTCTCGCATCCATCGGATTACCGCTACCTTCACCAGGTCGTCAGTCCACCTTGTAGGAGGCCTTCCAACGCTGCGTTTTCCGGTACGCGGTAGGGCATTGACTGTAAGGGAATTCAGGGATCCTAAAGTTCACATACAACCTTATTTTTAGTATGTATATGCAAAAACTAAAACACGTCTAGTATTTTTATGTAAAGAATCTATGTACAAAATTTCATAACTGTATCATGAAAAATCACTAAGTTATAAGCTTATTATTTTAGCAAAAATACATAGTCACCGGGCTACGCAGGTGACTGAAGGGTTGTTTTGCACTTGCACCCAATTTTTTGCTGGCGTCTAATACCCGTTATGACTTGCCGTGACCTGTGTTGTACTTAAACTTAGGGCTTGGACATTGCACTTAGTTTCTGTTGGTATTGGTAGAAATAGTAAACATTCTCTCAACAGAAGAAAATATGTAACCGTTTATTAGTGTCCCCGCACACGGGCCACAAAAAAAGCCGCTTCTAGCTTCTTTATGTGGCGGCTTTTTATTGTGACCCGTGTGAGGCGGTGCCACCACAAAAAAAGCTAGAAGCCGCTTCTAGCTTTTTTTTTCGATGGGAAAAATCATCCAGCCGCTTCTAGCTTCTCCGGCCACAAGCTGTCGCGCGCTTCAGCTTTTTTTGTGGCCGCTTCTAGCTTTTTTGTGGCCTCTTCTAGCTTTTTTTTTGGTGGCGGCTTTTTTTGTGGCCCGTTTGCAGGCCTTACGTGCGACACTTATACTTTTTTAAATACAATTTCCAACAAATACAACTTCATTAAAATCGTAAAAATGTATCTGGAAGGTATGATAATTATGGAGTGTATCAAATGTTATTCTCATTGTTTTAGGGTTCCCTACCCAAAGTGTAAAACCGGGACCCTATAGCTAAGACTCCTCTGTCCGACTTTATGTCACCAGACATGTCAGTTTCTGTCTTATGAACCGTAATATATAGCTAGATAGTTGAAATTATCACAGATTTCAGTTACCGCTATAACAACAAATACTAAAATAAATTATGTGAAAAAAAGGTTTTATAAATACCTAATGGTAAGTAACGGATCGTGCGCGACTCCGACTCTCACTTGGCCGGTTTTTTTTATACAATCTCCAACAAATTAAGCATTTAAATATGAAAATTTCATTGAAAACGTAAAAAATGCATCTGGAAGTTATGATAATCATAGCTTGTATCAAAAGTTACTCGCATTGTTTTTATACTCGTAATATAGCCTTAAGCCTTTGGTCGAGGCCAAGCAGATGCATGTTCCAATTAAAAATCCAATATGGTCGTCAATTATTTTGCACGGAATCAGTAATTAACCGACTTCGAAAAGGAGGAGGTTCTATGTTCGGCTGAATGTACGTTTTTTTTTTTGTATGTTCTAGATATCTCGGTCAATTGTGGACAGATTTTGAAAATTCTTTTTTTGATTGAAAGGTTATGCTTCCAAGTTGGTTTCATTGAAATATTGTTATGATCTGATCATGAACTTCGAAGATGTGGCACAGAACTCCTCATAGGATCACAGCAGAACTGTCGTAACAAGTAAAATTGCTTTGTTTATACGTGTAGTCGATGACTGGCTGAAGGAAAAGGGGGAGTATATACATCCCTATCGGACTGATCTGGTGATAAAGCCAGAAGGTAAATTAATGTAATCTAACCGTGTTTGGGATTATTAGAATCGTTATGAGATGGTATCTGGCTATAAGGTATTTAAGTTTGGCTGAAAGGTACTTTTTAGTGGTGGTACCATAACTAAAAAGTGTAAAATAAAAAACTGTTTACAAAAAAAAAAAAAATACAACGTTAAAGTTATTTTGTACTTATCAGTGATTTTTTTAACATTGAAGTCGGTGGTATTTTTTTTTTGTAAAAAGTTTCGTTACCGTCCTGTTGTGGACCGTTCGCGGTACCGGCGCCGCACGGTTGCCGCACTGCGCGCTTTGTATAAAAAAAAAAATTAAAATAAAAGCAAGAACAGTAGTTAACTAGTAAAAATCGGTAACTATTCACAATATTTTATTTATTTAGTCCGAAACACTAACACGCTTTCAGCAAAGTAAATAAAATGCTGTAAAATGTTTGATGTTTCAAACAGGCCCCGAAGCTCTTAGGTAGCGGAGGGTCCATCGGTATTGCTTTTATTTAAAATCTGGAACTGGTTAGAATGCATATGACACAGTTATCTTGACATATTTTTTACGTCAATGTGGGTCCCCCAATGCGCGGGGCCTGATGCATTTGCTACTCTTGCTACATGGCTAATCCGCCACTGGTATCCGCCTGGTATTGTATAATGTTTTCATTGAAACATCCACATTTCAGAAATAGTTTGCTAATTAAACGTTGGTAATGCGACTACAACAGAGCCGTAACTAGGGCCGTGCCCGCGGTGACCAGGCACAAAGCGTAGTCCTGAACGGGCGCAAGGAGCTGTCCTGGTCAAGCGCAAATATTCGTATCTAGTCCTTTTTGTTCGTAAACTTGCTGCTGTAATGTACTATTCTTTTTTCTAGGGGCACAATTTTATATCTCACACCGAACGTATAAAAAACTAGCTACAGCACTAGACTATAACTAAATCATCAACTAACGCCGCGACAGATTTGAGCTTTAAATTTTTCTAAAAATCTAACCATGTTCCAACAAAATGTTGCCAGCGTTCGTGCAAGCAAAACCCCGGTCCCTCTCAATGGCCGGAGCGAGTTTCAAGATGTAATCACGGCGAACGGCCATTACATGCCATCTCATCACTTATCTGGGCCTTTCAACTTGGCTGCGCGCCAGTTTTCTCGACCGTAGCACGTATGCTTATAATAATTGTGAGTAATTAGCACGCCGAGGCGGTAACGACTCTGTAGGTCGTTGTGATAAGAGATAAAGGCTACCCATGACATAATATATGTTTTCACTCCCCTTATTACTTATGAACACAGACACACAGTACCGGCTCGATTATTATGGAGCACTAGCAGTACCACGCTCTTCCAGCGGCGTCTTTGGTTTCATATTTCCTTCCATGTGTCATAGCGTGATGTTTCGCGATAAATGAGCTATCGAACACTATGAGAATATTTCAATTCGAACCAGTAGTTCTTGAGGTTAGCGCGTTCAACCAAAGAAACAAACACTTCGGCTTTATAATCTATATACTTCTATATTAATATTTTAAAGAGGTAGTTTGTTTTTTTGTTTGTAGGTTATCTCTGGAAGTTCTGGTCCGATTGCTAAATTTTTTCACCGATAGAAAAGCTGCTTTATTCCTGAGTGACATAGGCTATATTTTACGTATGCAAGCGAAGCCGCGGACACCAGCTAGTATACTAGTGACTCGCCCCAGCTTCGCACGTCGATACAAATCATTTAAATTCAAGGCTTTTCTCTACTATAATATGCATCTATTATACACTTAAACCATCCTCATTAGGTCATTCTGTCTATTGGTGATAACCACATGAAAATTTGTTCAGTATGTTATGAGTTTATGGCAAACATAGGACAGACATGATGGGTTTTTTTATTAATAATCTATGCACAAAATTGAAAAACTGTATTATGAAAACCTGCAAAGTTATAAGCCAGTTATGGTACCTGGTTGACGACACAAATACATAGTCACCGGACCATCCGGGCGACTAAGGGGTTGTTTTGCTTCCACACCCAACTGTGCGCTCGCACTTAATGTCCGCTATGACTTGCTGTGACCTGTTTTGTACTTAATGTCGGTGGCGTCCAACTTGTGACCTTTTTTAATATTATTGGGAAAAAATATAACGTGATGTCAAAATAATTGGCATCGATTCCGTTACTGATTCTAAACAAACTTTATTCAGGTTTCGAGTTTATTAAAAATAATGTCGTTTATTGATAAGGATAAGTATAGATTAGAAAAATACGCATTTCCAAGTTGAACTTTTACGAAACTCATTATGTCATAATAGAGGTCATGTCAACTAAGTACTGCATTATTCAATTAACGTAAGTGTAGGTATAATTCACCAAGTGTCATGTCATGTAACTTTTCTTCTATTATCTAATTTAAAAACTTTTTCTCCAGGGTAGAAATAAGTACTTACTTGTGAATATTTTAATAGGCTGAAATACTACCCACCTACAGTACAATTCACGAATGACGGTGGCCGTGAAGTTTGCGCAGAAGGCTGCGCAGTAACGTGTTTTAGGAACCAAATGGCGACGTGCGTGTGCGAGAAGAGTGTAGTATGCGCGAACGTTCGCAAAGGCTAACTTCACGGCCGCCATCATTCGTGAATTGTACTGTACATTCAAATTATCTTGTAGAACACTAACAAACCGTTTAGTAGTAGTCAGACAAATTATTATTTTAACTTAATTTGTTTTAACAGTTAAGTAAATTAAAATAGTTTTTAATAGTTAACTAAATAACATTTTAATAAGATCGAGATTTTGTAATGAAATTAAGTGTAAGCACATAACTGCCCCTAAGTTTCAAGTAAAATTAATTTAAACTGACCTTTAAACGAAATTCTTAGTAACACAGTTGATTGAAAAGTCATAACGTGTATAGTACTTAGAAACAACTATTGACCTCATTTTATTTTCATTAGAACTGTACCCACTCACATTGAGGCGCTCAGTTGATTTTACAGCACATTTAATTTATTTTACGATAAGTTCTCTAAGTAAGTAAAACATTTGGATATAGCTATTACTTAACTACGTAGATTTATTAGTTTAATTAGATACTTTTCAGATTGACTTTTAATTTTTTAAAGTATAACTAAGTGCCGCTCGCGGCTCCACCCTAGTATAATTAATAGTTTCTACCTTCACAAGCAATTCCCAAATAAAATTATTTATATTTAAATTTCCCAAAGGTTTTTTTATGGAATTTACATTTTTTTTTAAACTACCCCTCTATTAGAACGAGAGAAACAAACAGCAATATTGATTAATATATCTGTATTTATCTTAGATTATTTTCTAATACATATCATATTGTAAGTCAAATTAAAATCTGTTGAGTAGGTACCCTACTGAAATGGCTTAGATTACTGTTTAAGTTTCACAAAATGGTTATTGTTCAAGCCTCAACAAACAAGCCGCGAGCGATTAGTACCGTGTTTATGGTGAACTTTTTCCACGCTGGCAACTCTCTAACTATATTCTAAATTCAAAAGCATATCGACCGGTAAAAAGTGCTGGGCGCAACGGTCACCGGTTGGCGGTTATAATCACCGACCGTGAACAGACATACCACCTGTTATTGCCCCGTCCTACAAGTAACGACCGCACTTCTTAATCATATAGTTTGACCCCTGTTGCTAATTATTCAAGCAGACTGTAACATCGCGTCATTAATAAATTATAGAATTTAATTATCAATTTCTAATTGTTAGACATCAGGAAACGGTTAGGGCGACTGGTCTTTAGATAGTGCAGGAGTTTGTACGAGGTCTGCGGGGTTGTTTAAAAGAGTTACCGTGGCTTTGGAACGGAAAAGGCAGCTTAAAACACGGGTTTCATCGATAAAAGTCTGACACGGAGAGAGAGGGGCTCCATCCACAACAGGAGAAGTTATGTGTCAATTTTCAACCTCCAAAAAAAGGGCATTAGGAAATCCATTGATTTAACCGACTAAAGGTCTCTTTCAATGTTTTGGTGCTGCTGAGACAAATTAATTTGATGGAAGCTTTTCACACAGAATACACCAGTTCCTCGGCCCAGACAGTCTGAAGCTAAGCCAAACGCACTTCAAATAAAATCCGACAGCAGTGTTGCTAAATGAAAAAGCTTTTACTCAAATTTGTGCGCCTTCATCTACCACTAACATGATTACCGCGCAAACGGAACAAACGCCGTCAAACCAACAATCGGCAAATACGGAAAAGGTTCTTTTGCAATGTTCGCAACCCACAGTTACATTATGTAGGGCCCTAATCCCAGCTAACCGGACCGTGAATCATCATGGCCTACGATGAATTTAGGGAAAATTGCGCTACTAACGTTTCTGTACAAAAGAAGGAAGTGAATTAGAAATTATTCAAAGAAGACTTTATAAGTAAAGGGTAATATTTTTCCATGTTTCGTTAACAATACCTTTTTGTGTGTTGTTACATCCCGTAAAGTTAGTTATGAGCTGCTGTAGCATGCCCGCTTTTGTTACGGAAACTTAATAAGACTAGCGATGAAATAAAAACGTGCACGGCCATGTTGAGTTTACAGACTAGATCTAATAAATAACTACGCCGACAGTATTTTTTTGGAAAGTGTCCTAAAGTCCTAACAAGTACGGAACGTCAGAACGAATTTCATTGCTGCCGGAATTGCCGAATGTTAAAATGAGCCGAATAATTACAAGCCCTAATTCTGACTATGAAATATACACATAAGAGTACCTTGTCACCTCGTAATAACAAAGTGCGGCCGCATATCTCGTAGTTATCCCAGCAGGTGAGACAGTTCGGTACTGTCTCACCGTCTCACTGTACTGTGTCCATGGCTAGTTCATTACATGGTGGCCGCCCACTCACAAATTGATATTGTCTTTGTTAGTGAACTTCCTTTGTCTTTCACTCTAGAGCTTTCCCTTAGTGCAAACCTCAAAATGTCTTGTGTTCCGTCTAGTTTGAAATTTTGAGACGGATATTCGTTGGCCAATGTAATCCAAACCTTTTTAAATACAATACTTTTAATTTAAACTATAGCCAGCCTGTCTCCTTCCTTAAGCGGCCCCAGATACCTAATTTCCGCCTGTTCATTTCTACTTCACGTTTTTTCATTTCCGTCAGCATCCACAAATGCAGTCCACATATAATCAGATTCTGTTTACTCGTAACCCAATATTTCATAGAACGTTCTTTTATTTGTACGAATTTCGGAAAAATAAAACATGGAACTATATACAAAACAAATCCCGAACAAATCGTTTTAATGGATCCAATTTGGTTACGTGAAGTTTATTCCTCGAAGAAATAAGGGATGAATCTAATAAAGAAAATTGTGCGAAATCTTGAGAAAATGTTGGGTTCAGCTAATAATAGAGCTGTTACCTTTTTGACTGATTACTGAAGGGCCCTGCATCACCTTGGCAATAAATGTGTATTTAATCTAAATTGTTACAGTCTTGTTGGCCGCCACATCACAAAACAAATTATGTCCTGCACGCCACGGTCACGCCTTCACTTAAATACTAATAAATCTTATAAGAAAGTATTATTTTTTGTTAAAGCATGAAATAGCTGAGTTGCCCTTTGGCGCTGGGAGCGCGCTTCGGCTTTCTAAGGGTGTTGCTAACTCCGCTGTCAGTCTGTCTGTCACCATGCTGTATCTCATGAATCATGATAGCTAGTCAATTAAAATTTTCACAGATGATGAAGATATTTCAATTGTCGCTGTAACAACAAATAGTAAAAACAGAATAAAATAAATATTTAAGTGGGGCTCTCCCATACAACAAACGTGATTTTGTTGCCATTTTTTGCTACGAAGTACGGTACGGAAGCGTTAGTCCGACTCGCACTTGATCGGTTTTTTGACGAGGTGGTCTAAGGGTTAAGGCGGTCAAATAAAAATTAATTAAGTAATTAATTGCAGACCGACTGTTGATTTAGTATGGAAACCTTTGATATGACTTTCAGTTTGAATATAATTCTATTTAGTTAGAATGATACGAGAGGAAACATTGTGAGCTACATTATGCTATTATTAAATAAGGAAGGAGTACGCTCTAGTAAATATATTGCTTCCCGTGCAACTTGCCACAATCGTGTAGCCTTGTAGCGTTTGCATTTCCAACACTTTGCAAACATATCTCGAACAAGTAATCTACGACTAATCCGACTGCAAATATCACTTTGCAGCTAAGTTTGACTTACAGCTATATTAATAGATGTGCTTCTACGGACACTGAGTTTAATTTCAAATCGGTTCGTTGTGTTCGTCGCAGGGCAAATGTTTCTATCGATCTGGGCTATAAGTACTACGAGTAAATGAAAGGGTAGCAGATATACTTACATAGTTAAGAGTACTATCTAAATTAAAATTTTTCCTACTTCACAAGCAGTGACCTAATTATTTAAAATGTAAATGGTGTAAATAAACGGTGTCAATTCGTCGGGATTAAATGTGAAAATGGGTTGGAAAAGGACCTAAAATTGACCCTTGGGGTACCCAGGTTCAATTTTAGGTCCTTTTTTATTTTTAAACTAAAAATTAATGAATTACCCTATTTGTTATATAAACTTAATATGGTGTTGTTTGCCGACGACACTTCTTTGATTTTTAAGATAAATAGAAGGACTGATAATCTTGACGAAGAAAATAACGCCTTATTGCAGGTCCAAAACTGGTTCGCTACTAATAATCTAGTTCTAAATGAGAAAAAAACTAAATGCATAAGATTTTCCTTACCAAATGTCAAAAGAGTGATTGCGACATAGTATTGAACAATGAGAAACTAGAATTTGTTGATAAAACAGTTTTCTTGGGGATTACGCTTGACTCTAGGCTACAATGGGGTCCTCACTTAACATCTCTTGCATACATGGCTTAGCTCGGCTGCATATGCTGTTAGAAAAATCTGCCAATTTACGGATGTTGATACTGCTAGGCTAGTCTATTTTAGTTATTTTCATAGTATCATGTCATACGCTATCTTACTGTGGGGACGGGCTGCAGACATTGAATCAATATTTATACTACAGAAAAGAGCCATCAAAGCTATTTACAATCTCTGCCGGTGCGGTTCTCAAAGGGAGCTGTTAAAGGATGTTAACATCATGACGGTGCCTTGTCAATATATTATATGAAAACATGTACGTTAGAAAAATCTTCATCTATTTAGCAAAAGAGGCGATAGACATAACTTACAAGACATAGGGACCAATTAGTTCAACCAGGCTTCAGATTGGCTAAAGTGGCCTCTTTCATGCGGTACTGTTTAAAATGCTATAATAAAATACCTCCCCAAATATTAGAACTCAATGAAACGAAATTTAAATCTTGTATTAAACGCACACTATGCAGGCAAGCATATTCTAGGTTGGAAGATTATATTATAAAAATGCTTGGCTCAATGCTGGTCCAGCTCCACTACCACTAGGATGTATTCATTAGTTTGGAAACTATTATTATTATTTTTGTAATTTGAAAACATAGTTGAAGTTGTGATCATTTATTACTTTGGTTTTTGGAAACCATAGCATTGTTTAATGTAGCAGCACTTTTTTTCCAATTTGTAAATGTGAAGTAGGTACCATGGAGCATTTTTATTAGGTTACATCTTTTTTTTTGACATTACGAGCATGGCAGTTGAGAGTTTGCATACTCACTCAAATGTCTCGCTGTTGGTGGCACGTGTTATTGGATCATTCGATTCCCTTAAAAATGGTTGTGCTGAGTGGGGCTGATGCACGCGTCGTGCTCGTGAACGGGTGCCGTCAGTTGAAACTGATGATCTCTTAGCTGACAGTGGCTTAATTCAATTTGTGTCTTTTAATTATTTTATTTTTTATTTTATTATCTACATTGTGCTTACATAATAGAAGCAACATGAAAATTTGTAACCAAGCGTTATATGTAACACATAATATGATTTAAAAGAGTGTCCATGGAGTTTCTTGCACGTTCTTCTCCATAGAGATCTACGCTTTGGAACTTGAAATTTAGCTTCTCTTTTCTTGGACTGACCGACATTTGACTATTCAAAAGTGCCTGCAAATGGTCTATTTAAAATAAATGATTTTGAATTTGAATTTGAATTTGTAAAACTATAAAGTAGTCTTAGTTAAAATAATATTTTAACATTTCATTTCGAATTTCAACCAAACTTCATCAAACCCTTAAGTTTGAATATTGGCAAACTGAAAGCAGGCTTTATAATCACCAATTCATAATTAAATGTTGGAAGATGGAATGTATTTTCAATAAATATGCGTTATTTATTCTTTTTCTAAAATTAACTGTTTACTATCTGTCGCTTTAAATAAAATTAACTATTTCTGCAGAATTAATTAGTAAAACAGTATTCCCTGGTTCCTGAAGAATCCTAGATATTTCTATTTCTCAGGAATAAAAGAAAAATAAATAGTTAATACATCATCTTTCCAAATAAAATGTTAGTATTAAGAAAGCATAGGCAGTTGCATATCATACCTATTGCTAATGTGCCTAAATATATGGAATTTTAAAGCTCTGTAACGATCCTGACTACGATCCCCACACTACGCATCTAATAGGTATACTGTTTCTTAAATCAGCTTAGGGTGGCACGAGCGCCACCTGCTGCCCGATAGTATTAGGGATATATTGCCACATGCAATGACATCGTTAGCCTCTTTGAATTCAGTGCCATTATATAGGTGACAAGGTGGAAGAAAGATGATATTTTACGATAGTTAAACTCGAAATAAATGCTTTTTTAGGGTTCCGTACCTCAAAAGGAAAAAAACGGAAACCTTATTTACAACCTCATATACCTTTGTTGTCCGTCCGTCTGTCTATCTGTCAAGACCCTTTATCTCAGAATTGCGTGGAGGTATCAAGTTGAAATTAAAACTGTAAACTCAGGTCTGCGGTCCCTTCAAGTTGTGAAAAAAAACAAATTTCTAAGTTAAAAGAAAAAAGATACGGCCGTTTATGTCGCAAAAAACGTACATTTCGTCACTCTCAATCACGTCACGAATCAAAATTCATAGGGTACTTCCCGTTGTCTCAGAATCCTGAAATTTGGCATAAAGGAAGGTCTCATAGATATAAATAGATACAAGAATAAATTTGTAGTTACGTCACAAAAAAAAAAAACATTTTTACAATTCGGAAAAATTTTCGTTACTCAATTCGGGAATCGAACTGTTTTTATAGGTAAGTTTGTGCGGAACCCTGAGTCCGACTCGCATTTGCCCTGTTTTTTTTTAAACTCACCATCGTCGACACCACTAAATCGCACCTCGCATCGTTTTCTTCACCCTATATCTAAACTAAACCCACGGATAAGACTAAGACCTACCTCCTTCGTGAGTTTGCCGATATGGTTGCGCTGCTCAGCGATCATGGTCCTCATCTGCTGACCCTCGTACTTCATACGGCCCACTTCGCCGTCCAGTTTGTCGATGCGAGCTTCTTGGGTCCGCGCCAGCTGAGCCAAGTCCGAAGTCTCCGTTAAAGCCTGTTTTAACTGTGGAAAAAGAAAAGGTTTTAAAAGAGAATACTGAATGACTTCTTTAATTATTAAGATACCGTACAACGTTACCGGAATACGTGATGTGCGATCTTAATAATGGACATGTAGTTTATTTACAAGTGACTACAAAAAACGACAACTTTCCTCCTACAGTAACTGTTAGACGATACTTCCTTCCAATTAATATTTATATCATTTTCTCGTTATTTCTTAATTATAACCTCAGGCGTGAAAATAATAAGAGATACAATATTTACTGTTAATTATGATATCTTCCGGCGGATTCACAGATGTCTGGAGTTTGTTCTTCGTAGTTGGATTAAAGCGACAGTTTCCGGCTACACTTTGTCGGTAATATAAGGAAAGATATTGAGAAAATTATAGGTTTATCTCGTTACCTACCGTTATTATTATTGATTTCATCGTTAATATTGGAATGTTTACAGAAGATTCGTTAATTGGCAGTATCGTTAGTGCAGCCAATAAAACACATTTTATACGGCTGGCTACAAATTGGAAACTCAGATGTAGTCATGAAGGCAAAAGGCAACTTAAGAACAAAGGTGAGTTTTTGTCCAAAAAAAATCTGACACGTCGTTACCCTAGAGCGGGAGAAGTCATTTGATGATTTCCCACCGAAAAAAGACTTCTTAATTCAAAGAGGGCACCAGCTTTGATCACACACCACGCTGTGAATAACAGTCAACTTCTTCTGCCTGCCCTAGTCCCCCCGCAAAGTGGTCGAAAAACGTGCTATCAGTCGCCACCACTCCCTTTTCATAATTACTGAGTAACAAGCCTTATGACAAATCTACACTAACAATATACCTAATGTTTTTTTGTTTGTAAGAGGTAATCTCTGAAAGTATTGGTCCGATTGCTATAATTTTTTCACCGACAGAAAGCCGCTTTATTCCTGAGTGGCATAGGCTATATTTTATGTACGCGGGCGAAGCTGCGAGCAAAAGCTAGTACTTAATATAGAAGGTCCTTACCTCGTTCCTGATGACATGAAGTTGACGAAGCAGCACAGAGTTGTTAACGCTTTCCTCCAGTTCGCGCATTTCCACCCGGATCTCGTTCATTGAACGCTTAGCCCATTGCAGTGTAGTCTTTTCATTGCGCTCATGGTTGTTGGTGATTTTTGGAGGAGACCTATTGGACAAGAGTGCAATTTTAATATTTTTATCACGAAGATTTTTGAAATTTTAATTTCTCTGATAACTTATCAAACTGTGCCGTATATATTTAAATATCAAATGAAATCAAATAGTTTATTGACACAAACAATTATTTTACACAATAAAATTTGAAGCTCTGACTTCTGAGCTTGGTAAAAACCTGTTACAGAAGTCAGTGTCTTCACCCATTAGTGTCACTTAATTCTCGAAGTTGAGGTGACCTTGAATTTAATTTACAAAAAAAAAAATATGTTTCTTGTATGTCAGTATCATGAATAGCCTGAATAATTTTATTGAGGATTACAAGAATATTCTTTTGAATATTGAGATTTAAGCTAGAACTACATTAGACCGACGCCAACGCACATGTGTCACACGCCTGATTTGTGCGTAAAACGACGTCGCGTGGCGTGTATCAAGTGTAGCTCTACAAGTCTAGTTTCCATATAAAATGTATGGATACCGACGGGGCCAGATCGGCGTGTGTGGCACACGTGTGCGCAGTGTAGTACAAGCTTAAGTCAGTTGTACTACGTGTTTTAGGATCTATAAAGGGTAGGACACAAGGTGCAGCATAATTTGCAACTCAGCCCCCACATCCGCACCCTGCAGCCGTTTCGTTAAGTTAGCTACACTGTTTAAATCAATTTGTTTCCATATAAAATGTATGGAGACCGACACGCCCAGATTGGCGTATGTGGCACACGTATGAGCATTGTGGTTCTACTTTTATCGATATATTCATTCATTCTTTCCTTTTTTCTTTCCTTTTAATTTTTTTCATAATGTTGTCTTTATTGAAATTTCGTTTTATTTTGTCTCATAGAGACTTTTTAACTAGCATTTTAATAAATATGCTCTTATTATTTTTCTCAATATAATCGTGTTAATACAAGCGTGTCTCAAATACGCGGCGCGCACGCAGGATGCAATGTTATGCAACGGCGCACAAGCATCGCCGTGTCTCCTGCCATAGCGAGTATAGCGACCCTTCCGGCTCCATTTTGTAATAATACTTACTAATTATTTAATACCATCATTCAGAACAGGAACTACACGAAACTATGCATAATCTATCTATATATAAAAATGAATAGCTGTTCGTTAGTCTCGCTACAACTCGAGAACGACAGGGCCGATTTGGCTGGTCTTAACATATTCTCACGGTGAGAAAATCATGGAAAAATTCACCAAAAACAAAATTCGAATGCAACGCCATCTCTATTTAAAATGTTATTTAAAAATAAATTATGTTGGTTCTATTAATACCTGTAGATGGTGTTATCCTGTAACAGCTTAGCTAAAAAGACTACGAAGTTTGCTGGGTCAGCTAGTAGTAGAAATATCATTTAGATAACTATTTTCTTTACCCCTACCACGACCTGTTAACGCGATCCATTTTACGACCTGAACTGAATTATTATAGGGATGGAGCTATATAGGGTTTATAGCTCCGTCCCTCTTTCTCGCTCGCACGATAGGGCTCATTTTATCACGTCATGGTAAGGCCCCAAAAAAAGTAATAAGAATGTAATCGCGCTGTTTAATCATTTACGGGAATACCGAATGGCTTTACAGTTCTGTGAGTTGAGTGCGAATTGTTTTTACGTTAACACAATCGAAACGTTTATCGAGTTTCGCTCTCTGATTGGTTAAGAGCTTGGAGCAGGCCAATCGGAGCGCCGAACGTCATAAACGCGTCAAACTCACACTAGGCACTCTGTATAAATTTATTCACGTTTGTTATTTTCATTTAAAACGTTTTTATGTAACATCAATCCATTTACATTTCATATAATCTGGAAACATTTTTTAATCGAATAAATATTCAGTGTGCTTAAACAACTAAATTAAACTCAACTCGATATATTTATACATTAAAATATTTTTACACTGTAATATTTTGAAAGCAAATATATTTATACATGTGCCTAACTTTTACTCAGAATCGATATTGATAGTTTATCAAATAAAATATCTTTATTTACATAATAGGTTCCGTGCCGTGGTGTTAAATGTTCAATATTTGTCTAGTGAGCGAAGATAAGGCGTCACTTCCAAAATGTAAGCAAAGGTAGGTGTTTAATCTTCCCGTATCAAATACCGGACATAATCATTTCAAGTGTTTTTGGTAGTTTCTCTTTCTAATAATTATTTAGGTTAATGTTTTTTTTTTTTAACTTCCTCGACTTATGAGCTGTAGGTCGCAGTTTCAAACCCAGCCAGGGGCATAACTTCGTGTAATTTATTTCATCTCCACTACTGGATCTTGAGCGCTCGGCGTTAGAGTGGGGATCGCTTTTGCGCATTCCATACATTGGCGAGCCAATCGTCGTCGTTGTTACATACATGCGGCAGCGCAGGGAGCGTATCATGAGTGACGTGTATGCGTCTCACTTCGCACCACTAAAGAGACCGAATATTTGACTTCTGCGCAACTTGAAGCCAGCGCTCAAGATCCGTGGCGGCAATTGTACGTTGGGGACCAGTGGAGCTGTTAGACTCATGAGGAAAAGTACGAAAGGGATAATCGTGGTCCTGGAATACAAAAGATTACTGAAGGAATCTCGTTTTAGTCAGTAAAAACCTGACACGCCCCATCTTGGAGCGGGAGAATAATTTAGATGATACCTAATAAAACGCTCATAAATTTATTAAATAACACGGAACAATTCTGAAAAACATTCTATTCGATACTTTATTTTTAAACCACCTAGAAAATTGTTTAAGCAGGCAAGTTAAATTCAACGGTTCAAGGAAATGTTTAACTATTTAATAAGCGGATCAACGCCCACACTTTGCGCTGAAAACCATGCTGAAGCAACCACTCCGAGCAAGTTCTACAGAACAAAAACATAATTATCTACGGTTGACATTAAAATATTTATTATTATCTAAATATTTAATGTTATTCAGATACTTAGGTATTTTTACCTCGGCTAGGTCGCTCACACCTTTGAAACCTATACTTACTGATTTTTAATAGAACTTTATTTATGAAAACTACTAGCTTTAACCCGCGTACAAAAAATATTGACTGTCACTCAATAATAAAAGCTTCCTATCAGTGAAATAATTTCAGCAATCGGACCTGTACTTTCAGAGATTACCTCCTACAAACAAAACACAAACTTTACCTCTTTATAATATTAGTGTGTAGACAGACAGATTTTTTTTCTTTTCAGTTGGGTAAATCATCGAATGATTTCTGCCGCTTTATGGAGGCGGAAACAGATGAAAAATTTCCGTATTAAAGGTCCGTCTCCTGGTTCTAGGCAGGGGAATTTCCCCACCAATTTTCAGCCAAATCGGTTCAGCCGTTCTTGAGTTATAAATATTGTAAGTAACACGACTTTCTTTAATATATATAGATGTAAATAAGTACCACTTTAGCTAACGCCTCCCTCGAACGTACACTTAGTACAACACAGTCGTATTTCAGTCAGGTCACATCGGTTCACATCTAAATAATTTACATAATTAGAGGTGAGTAGATGACACGTGTATGTGTCAAAAATATACTTCCCCGCGATTTGTACCGGGGCCCCGCGCCCTGGGGCCTCGAGACCCGGAGTGCCGTGAGTGGCCTATTTTACGTACTAGGCGGCAGGAGGCACAAGTTTTCCGGGTCGTAAAAAGTATTGTCTCAATTAACTTTGTCAGCTACCACTCGTTAGCGATCCTATGCCATAGAGTCGATTTGTTACTTTTCCAAACATTAAAAGAAATTGTAGTACAGCACATTTTTATGGCGGCAATAATCTCCAAACGCGAAGGATAGAGAGCAGTATTTCGGAGGCATTATTAAAATTAACAATTTGGGGAGAGCGCCGAATTGCTTTTTTCAGAGAAGTTTAAATGTAAATTATATTTTATTGGACTTCGGTTTTCAGTGAAGGCGAATAATAACGGAGCGCGGTCTGAGGAGGCTCGCCACGTGCCCCCCGCTAATTTATGACGGTCCTTATAAAGAACCTTAGATTCAGTGTAAAAGAAAAGGTAAGAAATGACTGCAATATCGTAATCAAAGAAGCTATTGTATATTTCACCCTATTCAATAGACGTACTTACATCATTTCCGGAAACATACATACGTTAATGAATCTGTCAGTCATTGATTGATATAGGTAGATTGGGATCAGATTATCAAACCTCCAACCGTAACAGCTGCCAACATTTTTGTTTTATACGTTTGCCACACGCGCCTAAAATGCGACTGGATACTCCATAATTACCAGAACAGTTTTTATAAGTGGCGGTATACGCACACAATCGAACAACTGATTATACCTGGCGGCGGAAAAAAAATCCTCGAAAACCTTTCATTGTAACGGCAGATGCAAGGATGCCATGTGCTCCTCAATGATATTAGAAAAAAAAATCATTTCAAATATCACCCTTATAACAAAAGTGCGGGCGAACTCCTTGATAAACATCGCCTTTATAAAAAAAAAAGGTTCGAATTGAGCCTACTTGGCGACCGAGCATTTTGGTCCTTGTTTCAATGTAGTGCAGAGCCTCTTTTAGGCAACTCTAACTATTGTCAGTTGGGCAAATGCCGTCGAAACAGAATGACCGTCATTAGAAATAGCACCTGCCTTCTGTTAGACATTAGAAGTTGAATAATGTGCGTCCCTTTACATAAGGCCGGGCGTCCGGATTCCGGAGTGGCTGGCACGAAAGTAGTAAATTTTAATTTACGGAAAGAAAGGTATAATCTAAAAGTGTATTCTATGGTCTGTATCTTCTACAAATACAGTCAACAGTTATTTATAAGTAGGTTAAAGATAAAAAGGAAACCCTCCCTACAGATCTTGCGACCGCTAACTATTTTCCTAATTAACAGAGAGAGAAAATTAGAAAAATAATAAATTAGAATTTAGACATTTAGAGATAATTAGAGCTGAAATGGTCACGAGATTTCTTTAGCAAAGAGTGAGTACACTTTGTAGGTATTTCGATTAGGTCGCTACTAATTTACTTTGTAGACAAATTAATGGAGCAAGACTATAATTATAACTGAAGAGTGTGTATTGAGAAAAAAGTGAACAAATGTGGCGATACGATCATTTTGATAAAAAAGGCGCGTTACATCAGTTTTTTTTTTCTATAACCATATTTGGTCGCGTCGCACGCGCGCCATTTGTCGTCGACCGGATGTGGGCTCGTAGCACACTACTTCCGGTCGGAGTATAAATAAACATCCCACCAGCGCCAGATGTTCGCCCCCATTGCTGTTGTTGTAATAATGATATGGATTTGATTTCGACTATTTCAAGTAGAGAGCTAATTCGTAAGAAGTTGGCAGTAGTATCATCACAACGTTAATGTTTTCCAATTGTCGATCTAGACCAATTGTTTGATTATACTATTTAGGTATGTAGTTTATTAATTTGAATATAGGTATATTTTATAATTGTATTATATTATGTAAATGGTTTATTAGTACTTTTGTCTATTCTAGTATTCGTCTTCTCTCTCTCACTTATTGCACCTACCTTTATATTTCTCTGCATCACACAAAGGTTGGCAGAAAATGCCTAAGGCATTAAGTCCACCTCTGTAGTTTTGTGTGCATAAAGCACTAAATAAATATTTTTTTTCGCGGTGGGAAAATAATCTAATGACATCACGCTCCGCCCAAGAGCGGGGCTTGGACGGAGCATGAGATAGTGTCAGACTTTTACTGACTTAAAACCCACCCCTGTTCCTTCTTGCCTTTCGTACCGGGGCCGAGCTTCCCTTTCGGATAACCCTTGCCCCAGTAGGCTTCGACCCGGCTGGGCCCCTGCTGTTGCTGACAGCTCCAAGAGACGCGGTCGGCCTCCTCTTTTGCTAGCATTACCTACTGCTTCGCAAAAGGAGGCGACTGCCTGCTACTCCTCCTCGCTCCGGACCATGGCCTGTACCAAGGCCCAGCACGGCCCCTCACGAGGGCACGCCGATATAATTATAACACTTAAAAATAATAGTCTACAACATTCACACAAAGCCCTAGTTCCAAACTAAGCAGAGCTTATGCTATGAGTACTAATCAACTGATAAACTTAGGTATATATTTTCTAAATACATACATTATTATAGATAAATTACACGCAGACACAGAACAAATGATCATGCTCATCACACATTTGTCTTGGGTCGAACCTACGACCTCCGGCATAGCAGTCAGGACAACTAACCAATAGATTAACAAGCCAATTAAATTTAAAAAAGTTGCTTAGCCATAGATAAGATAGACGTCTCTTATGTATCAGGGCCCGATCTAGCTATTTTGCCGCTTCGGGCAAAGATAATTTTCACCACCCTTTACATACACAAAACCATGTAAGTCATGAGTCTTAAGTCTTAAATATTTCTACTATCCAACCTTAAGTAGGTTGGAAGGTGGCACATAAAACTGACGAAAAAAATAATTTGACGTGTAATAGTACATTGTTACACTAGGGGTGAAAGCAACTTATTTCGTCCCGAGGAGTTGGCGGCCGAGCGCAGCGAGGTCGCTAATTCGAGGTTGTACCTATGATTTTAGGTAGGTATCTTTCTTCTGATTTAGGCGGAAGATTTTCCACTACTGCTTTAGCCTCTTCTCTTATGAAATTAGGCGTTAAATCACTATTTTAATCTGATAAACATAACGTGTTAATACAAATCTCTGTTGTACGGAAATATAAACAAAACTCGAAAAGCCAACGACTGATTGCCACTTTCCCGCCATTTTGTTTTTTTTTTCTGTGGCCGGCCAGCTATTCAGCCTCATTAATGAAAAAATAGAAATTAATTGTAATCTTTTAAAAATAAAGTATTTTAAAGAAATAGTTGAACAAATAAATCACTTAAAATATAATATTATTTAATTAATACTTACCTTTAGGTTATCACAATTTTATATCGTGCTGTGATTGACTGGCTGTATGGAAAATCGGAACATGGTTCAATAGAAATGTGAAGGTAGAACTAGCTTTTTTTTTAATAATTTGACAGCTGTCAGTTGTAAAGTAAAACTCCCTAGGGATGAAAAGTATCACTTTCAGCCCGCTCCTCAGGATACTTCAGACCTACTTTCAGAATGTAAATAATCAAAGCTTTCAGAGTATGAGTAATGTAAAAGTGTTTTTTAAACTTATTTGCAAAATAAATATCATTTATCAATTGTCAACCTGCCAATTCGGGTGTAAATGAATAAATTGAAAGATAGAATGACAAGTCAATTTTGCCGCCTCTAATTTTTTGCCTCCCTGGGCAAATGGCCGGCTTGTCCCCCCTTAGACCCCGCCCTGTCTATAAGTTACGTTTATAATAGAAACTCCTAGCTCAAGCTGTGCTCTGAAGCCAGTTTATAAGCCATAGTACCTGAATAACATCTGGCAAATGGTAACTTAGTCAAGTTTAGTTTTATTTTTAGCTTAGTTAATTAATTCGTTCGATGTACTTTTCTCAGGATAAAATAAATAGATAGGTAAATTGTGTAGCTTGATGTGGTACATATAAGTAATTATAATCACTAGGTATTATTAGAAAACTGTTGTATAAATACTAGGTACTTTAAAACTGAAATGTTTTTTTTTTACAAGAGATTGGTCGCGCTTAGCTCCCAGAAAAATAATGTTCACACTAATATTATTAAGGCGAAAGTTTATGAGTGTGTTTTTTTAGTTAGGAAATCAACCAATGACTTCTCCCGCTCTAGCAGAGCGAGAGTGGCGTGTCAGACTTTTACTGACTAAAGTCCGCTCTTTTACTGACTTGCGCCCCAGCACCCCGGGTTTGCTTTTCAGAAGTGATCGAACGGCTTTTAAAGAAACTTGGTACACGGTTAGACCATACCTGTCCTGAAAGAACACATCATCATCATCATCATCATTTCAACCGATAAACGTCCACTGTTGGACATAGGCCTCCCCCAAGCGTCGCCACAACGAATGTTCAAAGAGCACATAGGATACTTTTATCCTGGAAGTATGTTCAATTAAGATAATCTTCTACTATCGCATTAGCCAAACCGCTGGCAGTAGCTATGGTACATTTGAACATACGCTTGAATTTATTAATATTATCGATCCTCTTATAGCTTAAGGCTATTAGTGATGTACCTAACCTACATACTATTATTAAAGGGCTTTTAATTGGATGGACAGAGTGGTGAAATACGCCTCCGTTATATCGCACATCCGCTCAAATAGTGTCAAAAGTCAAAAAAAAAATGTTGATAATTATACTATTAATTTCAGAATTCGCAGCATATTTTAAGCTCAGATATTGTGATATGTTTAATTCAATTATTTGCCCACAGGTAATTTATTTTTATTTATTTATAAGTAGCGGACAACCTTGAATTATTAGAATTTAATTCTTTAAAACCCCAAGCGAACACAGGCGTTCGCTCTCTCTGTCTTTCTATTGTGTCTCTAATTACAGTATTTGAAAGGTCAAAGGCCTTTTTCTCAATAATTTTATTTTTTAGTTGTGAACCTATTTGAGCGGAGGTGCGATATTTTATTCTAATGATCAATTTTTTTCATAATCAACTTATTCATGTAAGCATTTCGAAGTGTTCGATCCAAGTCAAGATCAATTTTCATATTTATGTAGAACTCAATGCTTGTTCAACAAAACGTTTTTTTACTTTTTTATACTTATACATAGGTACTTCTTATTAAACATATTTGAACACAAAAAAAAATGCTTCCATACTTGTTCATTTCCTTTTACGACCAAAGAGGGGCTGATATAAATATACAGATACCATAACTATCTATAAAATATAACGTTAGCTTTCCGAGAGCGACGTGGAAATAAACGAAGCTAGGTTCTTCGTTTATTTGCACGAATCTTTTTGTTTTTTTTTCACATGTAAATTTGGCGGATGAATGCCGAGTAATGTTGAGACATGGATCGTGAGTGCGACACAGGAAATCGTGCGCTCAAAGTTACACATACCTACTACGCTTGTTAGGCGTATGTGAGGAAATAGGAACACGTGCTACCCTCTCCTATGAGGAAAATGTGGGTGACTGTAAACATGTCCCAACATGATAACAGATTGTACCTCCTTTTTACATGAGTAAACGTTTTACTGTGCAAGCTTCAAGGTGTTACGACATAAAACGAGAATAGGCTCGACCTTTCGCAAATTGCAATCAATTTTGAGTTGAATTTAATATAAAATCTTTATTCTAAGTATTACAGTAGTAAGCAGAGGTAATTATTTTCTACTTAATTTAACTATGCACAAATTAACTTATCTATATACTTAAACTTAATTCAATTTGACTCTACTCCATTCAGTGTAATTCTAATCAGTTCAATTTAACTCTACTCAATTCAAAGTAACTCTACTCAATTCAAAGTAACTCTACTCAATTCAAAGTAACTCTACTCAATTCAAAGTAACTCTACTCAATTCAAAGTAACTCTACTCAATTCAAAGTAACTCTACTCAATTCAAAGTAACTCTACTCAATTCAAAGTAACTCTACTCAATTCAAAGTAACTCTACTCAATTCAATGTAACTCTACTCAATTCAATGTAACTCTACTCAATTCAATGTAACTCTACTCAATTCAATGTAACTCTACTCAATTCAATGTAACTCTACTCAATTCAATGTAACTCTACTCAATTCAATGTAACTCTACTCAATTCAATGTAACTCTACTCAATTCAATGTAACTCTACTCAATTCAATGTAACTCTACTCAATTCAATGTAACTCTACTCAATTCAATGTAACTCTACTCAATTCAATGTAACTCTACTCAATTCAATGTAACTCTACTCAATTCAATGTAACTCTACTCACTCAATTTAACTCATCTCAATTCTAACTTAATTAATATGATTTACAGAGAACACTAACCAATCCAATTTAACTAGTCTAATTCAATACTTTTAAAAAGTCTAGATTTTTGGTCTAACACCTAGCCACTGTATCATTGTAAGTCTAGAACTACATTAGATCGTGACGCACACGTGTCACACGCCTGATTTGTATATAGAACGACGTCGCGTGGCGTGGACCAAGTGTAGCTCTACAAGGCTAGTTTCCGTATAAAATGTATGGATACCAACGCGACCAGATCGGCGTGTGTGGCACACGTGTGCGCAGTGTAGTACAAGCTTAAGTCAGTTGTACTACGTTTTTAGGGTCTATAAAGGGTAGGACACAAGGTGCAGCATAATTTGCAACTCAGCCTCCACATCCGCACTCTGCAGCCGTTTCGTTAAGTTAGCTACACTGTTTAAAGCAATTTGTTGTAACTGTTAAACTGGGCTATACCTGTTTAGTATGAAGTACTTAGTAAAATGTAAGTCGAATAGGGACGCGATATGAGGAAGCCTAATTTAAAGTTCATTATTATTTAAGGTTTGGTACGTGACAGAAAAGTGAACAACTACTTATATTAGTAAATGGTGCCCATTGAATGAAGTCACTGAATGTGCTACCTGTGTTAATAATGTTAAGCCACTACTACTAAGTGCTAAAGTGATTAACATTCTATTCAAATGTACATTAATTCCGAATTACCGCCTGTTTAATCCCAAAAGCTTAATTAATCTAGCATCAATACATTATTGCAGAATCTATCTATTGCTTTGCAGCGTCTTAGCCGAAACTAATCAATAGTCGACAATTCATGTGGAATATTGTCCACACACATACGTCCTATCAATTTAGATATATCAAATCAATGCAATAGGTAATGGCAGTAGTTGCGATTCACATCAACCCAAATGGGTTAGAGATTGTGTGTGACAGATTAGCCTATACGTAACGGCTGGCTAATCTAGACGGCCCTCATCAAAGAGTGAATGTACTGAGAAAGCCATTACACAAAACGGATAAACAGTACATAGAATATGGCGCAATTATTTAAAGGTATTAGTGGCTTGAAGTGTAAAACAATCAACAGATAAATAGCTCAGTTACAGGTATAACAAGAACCAACCGACCCTGGCGATCTCGACTCAATGTTCAATATAAATAATATATTTTTTATTTTTATAAAAGTCTCCACAACAAGCCATAAGAAGATTACTCGAACCCAACGATCACCAATAAAAAACTGTTTGATGACCCGAACGCATAATTTCATAAAAAATAAAGCGTTAATTTCATAAGAGCATTAAAATATTCGTCATGTGAATCAAATTCCAAATGAATTCAGCAAAAATGATCCTCATAATAAAGTATTCATCTCACAAACATTTATAATACAATTACAATATGTTCACATTAACTCAATACGACGACGGTAACTAAAGGTTGTTGCTGTTCTCCATGTAAAAATAAACGAAGACTTAATAAAAATCGATGAACAAAACTGATATCTACAGCTGGCGACGTTGAATTTCAAGTATGCAAACGGGTACCTCCACAGTTCCCAGATGCAAACTCATCTGGCACACGAGATGGCACATTCTACCTATAGCTACATTCTTATTAAACACTCATTATAAATCTTAATCCTCTGGCATAAGGTTTAAACTAGCACGTTCCACATGCCCGTGATCATGAGCCACAACTTCTCACTACTCGCAGGTGCTTTTCATAGATAGAGCTTAATTTACTGCCAATTATAAGTAACGTAACCAACATATGGCGCCTATACCAATCTCTTACCATTTGTAGACATAGTAAAAAATATGAATAAATATAATATGGATTAACATTAAACACCCAAAAACCACATATTATGGTAGCGAAGTAAGACGTGTGTTTTGGAAGTGGCAACTCGAAAAATGTCCTGTCACATTAGCAACCGCCGAATAAATAAGATGCATGGGGAGGGACGCGTTAGAAACGGCGAACGGCGTTCATAATTTGCATTAAGGCAAGATTTATGGAAAAATTGTTAAAAAAATGCCACCCGCGTTCTACAAATGTAGAAAAGACCCTTTTTGATCGTCAGACGCTCACAGCCTGGTTTTATGTGCATTACGAGAACACTCGGGAAATCTCATCAAACCGAAAATAAACCTGACACTGACGATTGTAAGCGAACCTTGCGTTGAACGCTAGATATATATTTAACATAACGTAACAATCTTTTAAATTCAGCTCACTTCGCTGAAATGGTATTCATCAGTAATAAGTGCCCGAGTTATAATTGATTTGCGCACATAGTTAGCGCAAATCAATTATAACTCAGGCCCCGAAATGCTTATAAAATGAAACTTGAATAATAATTGTTTTTTATTATATCAAAAATTTTAAATGGAAATAGCAAAAACAGAAAAAGAATTCATTCACAAGTGCGCATCATATCGAGCACTCGAGGCTTAATTTTTCAGCAGCGTATCAAGAAAGGAATAAAAACGACGATGTCTTTTATAAATCCCCCAAGGGAAAGACGAAGAGGAATAATCGTGTCGATCAGATGGCCTGGTTCGCGTGGAGAGGCTCTTACTTCCCGATCTCGAAGCACTCTTACGTTTACAAGTTTTATATTATGACACGTCTTGCAAGACTTCAAAGCCCGGGGCGCGGCCATTACCGTTTCTGGGGCTGCAGCGACACCTATTGTGAGCGACGCGGAGGCACGCCCTTGACGCCTCGACGCTTCGCCACGACCCAACTCCAACACTTTTAATATCCGCTAAAAGAACTCCGCTCCCTCTTCATTCCATGTTGAATTCGTAGGCTCTGTGGCCACATGAATCAATCAAGAGAAGTACATACCGCCCGGAGACCTACATTCAGGCACAACCTACATAATGTTACAGGCAAACAATGGTACTTAGTGTACATATTAAAAACATATTACGAACTGTCATATCCGTGAACGGGTGCTGTCAGTTGGCACTGGTCATCTCTTAGCTGCCAATAGCTATTAGTAGTAGTAGTTTTTATTTTTACTTTATTTAGATTATTCTCACATATATTTGTAATACGTAACATGATCGAAAAGAGTGTCCATGTAGTTTTTTGTACATTCTTCTGCATAGAAATCTACCCTTTGGAATATGCAATTAGCATCATTTTTCTGACTGACTGACTTTTGACATATCAAAAGTGCCTGTAAATGGTTTATCTATACATCTATGCAAATAAATAAAATTGGAGTGTCTGTTTGTAATATTGAAATAACTGTTTTTTACTACATGCATATGAATATATACACCGCTAAATTTTAATCGTTTTAATCCCGTGAAGGGTCGATTCGGTATATGAAACACAATCGATTTGTAAAGATAAAACTATAAAAAATTAAAGTACCTACCTTTTTTCCAAACTCGTATTAATTTACGCATACGTACGAAATTAATTTCTTTAAGAAAATGTCAGCTGAGCGAGTTCAGTGAGGTAGGTAGTTTGTACGCAACGCCGACTATTAACTACAGGTCACTGAACTCGCTCAACTGACGTTTTCTTAAAGAAATTAATTTCTTACATGCGTAAATTAATACGAGTTTGGAAAAAAAGGTACTCTATTTTTTTATTTTATCTTTACAAACCGGTAGTGTTTCATGTACCGGATCGACCCTCCACGGGATTAAAACGATTTAAATTTAACGGTGTATACGGTACATTTATGTACACCAAAATAAAATTTTTTACAATTTTTGTCTGTCCGTCTCTCTGTTTGTCCGGGATAATCTCTGAAATGGCTGGACCGATTTTGACGGGACTATTTTAGGCAGGTAGCTGTTGTAATAAGGAGTAACATAGGTTACTTTTATTTTAGAAAAAATAAATTCAAAATCCTGTAGTCCACGCGAACGAAGTCGCGGGCACAGCTAGTTTGAAATAAAATGCTTTGAATCTTGAACCCGACTGTGCCAATAGGTAATGAAATGTTTAATGCTAATTAATTACGAATGGGATATTCTCAATTAAACTAAACGTGGCTGGACTTCTGCTAGTTCCTGTGCATTATTGAGAGTATTTTCGACCGCCCTTCCAGAACAATCAGTTCTGCAAACACGAAAGCCCCGTAACACCTTCTCGAGGGCCATTGTGGATTCCCTTTCTGCCGTAAAAATTACTCTTGACCCGTTTTCAATTTAAGAGCTTAACAAGTTTGAGATTGTTTTGTTGTTTTTGCCAAATACTAACGGACTCCGCTTCGGCAAATTTTAATCTTTTAAACCTTCGGTTTTGCTTGATAATAATATATATAGGATATTTGTTTCGAGGAGGCGGTACATTATCCGGGATACTTAGTTGTTAACTTTGGTCCTACCAAACTTCTAGGCTTCCGTAAACATGTTGGTTCAAAATGAATTTTATTAAAACACCTGTATCAGAAATTTGCAGCTATAAGGCGACGTGAAGATACTTTATGAGGCACTCGTGCCGACAGGTCTAGCCGCTTCAATTTACACCAGCCCTTATCCAAAGCGTTAAGGAGACAAAATCAATTATTTATTACAAGACGGATCGTGGGAGTGGAGAAATTACTCGACATGACTGGGTGGTATTATGAATAGGGCGACGTCACGTATTCGTGTCATTTGTATCGTGTGTCGTATCACACGGGACACCTGCGCCGCGCCGAACCCTCGGCCGCCGCCGTGCGCGCCCGCTGCCGGCCTACATGCTGAGCTGTTCAGGCGCACACGTTGCTAATATAATTTATCAAATCTGCGAATCCATTTGTTGTGGGATAGGTACAGCCTAGGTATAATCCACTGGTCAGAGCATCGGACCAACGACTCCATAATAGCCGAAATCAGGTCACCCATGAGACTCACCACCATATGCCTAAGAAAAATCTTTGATTTCTTTGGCCACATTGCAGTCACAACGAAAAGAAAAAGAGGTGATAACTTGGAAAAGTTGCTTCTGTCAGGAAAAATAGATGGGTAAAAACCCAGGGGCA
The DNA here is from genome assembly GCA_910589285.2 of Mythimna ferrago. Taxonomy (NCBI): domain Eukaryota; kingdom Metazoa; phylum Arthropoda; class Insecta; order Lepidoptera; family Noctuidae; genus Mythimna; species Mythimna ferrago. Next base: position 17,149,575 of record OU342673.1, on the reverse strand, counting down.
GGAGTCCGATACATTGGTCAGACCAAATCCCGTGTTACACTGGAGACCACAGTGTGCGACACCATCCACATCGCCGAAGATAGGACAACATGACGAAATATGGTCCACAAGAAAGGTATCTGTCGAGGTCACGACCCTCAGCATTGAGGATAAACGGCGCAGGGAGGAACTACAGGTACCTAAAATAGGTAGGTACATATATAATTTGACGTTGTGGTAGGAAGCTATTGTCTTCTCTCGTATGGGTTGCTCTGACTATTAGAAATTAGCTCTTGCGGATACCGCGGTAATAATGTCACTCAATGAGCAATGTAGCATCCGGGGTTGAATTCCCTGGATGTTCCGGACGTACTCGTACATGTACATGTAGAGACGTACCTACTCGAGGTCTTTATGAAATAAAATATTAACTTGTAAAGATGAATAAACATACCTGGACACGGGTGAACAATTGCAAAGAATTCAATATTGTATGTACCTAGCTCTTTTTATTCCTTCCGAATTGGGTTGAGGGTCGGGTAATAAAAAGTACCATACTAGTCAGAAGGATGAAGTTTTATATTTTTATTTACTCATTAACATCGTTATTTTGTACTGCAGGTATGATGTTGTTCATGCGAAAGATGAATCTTCAAGATTATTATTCCATCAATGTCCGCTGAGATGTATCCAAATTAGAGTCTATTGTGCGGACTAAGGATCAGTAACTAAATTAAGGGCGAGCACGAAGGGCTACTGCAAGTGATGTCAACCTCAGCAGTTACTTGGCCGGCTGAGTTATGGATAACTCAGTTCACTTTGACGAGCAAACTAAATGAGCACTAGCACTCATATACCAGCGCTATAGTGCACGACGCTCCCTAAATTAGAAGAAGTTCTTTCATTGTGGAACTCTTGGAAAGTCTCCCGAGTATGTTCGACGCGACGTCGTTCAACTTTGCAATCCCTTACGTACTTCACCGGCTATAAAGAGAGCCTGCCCGACTGCCCGAAACAGTTCATTTTTTATTAATCTGGTTAATATAAGAAGACTTTTACTACCGCAAAAAATTCAACTTATCAATAAGATTATTGAATTTTTGCGGAATACATTTATTAAAGGTTAGACTACCTACAGGAAATATCGTAAGTGCTCATAAATAATGCATAATATAGGGAGGACCCAATCATCAGCGATAACCAAAATCGTAAAGACGTTACATTGTGGAATACTTAAAATCTATTGCGAAGACCCTTTTGTGTAGTGCCTATACGTTATACAACGTACCCACATAATTTTACATATAACGTAAGTACTTTTATGTGATAATGGATTTTTCGCAAAGGATAAAATGATAACAATAATTTAAATAATGTCTATTAATTTAGAAAGGCAATTAGGATTTTTTTCTAAAATATTATATATAAAAATGATTAAAAAATAATAAAATATAAATAATAACTGCTTGAACAACATAAAGATTAAAATGTAATCTAAAAGAACTGCAATAAAACTTTCGAAGTTCGCTCCGGCAATTAAATAAAATCGCTTTGGCTGCAAGAAAATTTAACAAGTGAAGCACAGCGTTGTAGGACTTTTAAGCTGAACATTTTTTTTTTTTATTTACGTACGGCTGACAAAGAACCGAGCAAAGCGCGGGAAATTGCCACATTAACGCGCCAAATACAACACAGAAAAAGCCCGGGTCAGCAAACTTTCAAATAATAGACGCGTCATGAAAAATAAATCATGGTAAATCCCGTAAGTTTAAAGTACGGCAGGTAAATCTGCAATAATCCAAATCGCCTTGTTTCTTCAGTATCTTTACAAAGTAATCAAATAAAAATTATATTTTCCACTTACTTTAACTGTTCAATTTCTTGCTTCAACTGGGATATTTCGGAATCGTGCAGGGTCTTCAGGATGGAGATCTGTTCAGCTACAGCTTGGAGTTCATCACGGATTTGAATTTTGGCGGCCGACACATAGATAACTCCGATAACCGTCAAAAACACACTTAAAAAGCACTTCATGATTACGCGATAGTAAGTTGTGAGAGCGGGTAATCGCAAAAGGGGCAGCTGCCTCCCACGGAGTTCGACACAGGAATGAGCGCGCGCTGGCCCGCTCCACCGTATATACACCGCCACCGCGCCAACGTGCCGGCAGGAGTATGAACGCGCAGATGTGTTCAACAGTTGTCCAGACGTCCACGGCCTACGTTAGCAGCCTGTTTTTCAGATCTCTAACTTAATGTAACAGATATAACTTTTTTCAATATTCTGGTAAACCATTTTTTTTTTAAGAATGGATTCTGAAATTAGCAAAATATCTAGGAATTACGGCATACTCGTATATCAAGAAGATTGCAATGCTGAAGATTGATTGAATTTTTTTTTTAATTCTTTAAAATTAATTAAAGAATTTACAAAAAAAATTCTTCAGTATGTAACCGTATAATGTTTCAATGAGCTTTGCAGGGACTTTGAAGCACTACTGTACTACTATATAATGTACTGTACTGTGTATTGTATACAGTACGATACTAGTATACTTACTAGTCATTTAGCAAGCGCTTGGCGCTTTTCTTAATTGATAAGGCTCAAGCCCAATTAAGCCTTGTCAATTAAGTAATTAACCGTTTTAGTTTGTTGTTTTACACAGAACAGAATATTATGTAAGTGGAGATAAGTGGAGCTTAATATTGCATTTTCCATATTTTCGTCAGGTATGCTTTCGTAAAAAATGGGTTACCGGTTTAAAAAAATACATAACTTTGTATCTATATTTTCGGAATTCGTTAAAAGTTATAACAAGGCACCCGTGGGTGTTGTATCCATATTGACGAGCATTAATTAATTCATATTGACTGGAGAACCTAGAACATAACACAACCTGTTTGATTTTGCTATTGGAAATTCGCACCGCAAACCAGAACTACGCACCATCTGCTTTATTATTTTTAAGCCCTTAGCAGGATACCCATTCTACTGATTTATAATTATAATTTTCAGCAAAATATACGTAACACCTATACTCGACGGTGTGAGTAAATAATTTTTCTCAACCAGTCATTTCGGTATTGTCTTAGAAAATGGTCCATTTCGTTAGATTTTTTCTAGAGTCGCCAATTTGCACAGCTACTTACCTCATGACACGCGTCTTTTTCCAGAAAGTCATCTTCGAACTCCGGTTATGTGAGGTGAATTGAGGTTCATCCTCATCGCCTGTTGTTTCCTTTAATTTTTATCGTCTATGTATCTGTACCGTACGCCATTTTCATCAAAGCACTGGCTAAGAATACCAGTATTGAAATATTACGATATTCCAATGATTTATTCATTTATCTATGTCAAACATTACTAAAAAATGTCTTGTTTCTAATATAGCGTGTAAAAATTGTTAATAATATAGTGTGTAAAAATAGGTGATCGGTCTACCTTTTTTTTTTCGATCTTCCAAATGCTGCGTCTTCTAATGCACGGTCGCCATTCCAGAACCTTTCGACCCCGAGAGATGGCTGCGATAGATGCGAGAGGTACGAGATGTACAGAAACGTTCGTTGTGGCGACGCTTGGGGGAGGCCTATGTCCAACAGTGGACGTTTTTCAACTGAAATGACGATGATGGCTAACAAGATGCTTTACAGAAGAGTAAATAGTGCACTTCAGTCCGCGATGTATCTTGTCCAGTTAGGCACTAGGTAGCTATTTTTACTGGTCCGACTTGCTTGTTAAACTGTCCGAGCACTAGAATATCAAATGAGGATTTAGCTTCGTGAAAATTCTATTATTAGATGTTAAATGATACCGGACATAATTGAGAGCAGTGCTGGCCGAGTGGTAATGGCTCCGACTTACGAGTCGCATTACGTTGTGTAATTTATTTCATTACCATTGCTTTCAAAACGGTGAAGGAAAACATCGTGAGGAAACCGGCATGTTCTAGAACCAAAAATTCGAAGACATGTGACATCCACCAACCCGCACTGGGCTCGCGTGGTGGATTACAGCCCATTCCCTTTCCTAGAGAGGCCTGAGTCCCAGCAGTGGGAACATTAAAAAGGCTGATGATGATGATGATGACCGTACATAATCCTCATCATCATCATCATCATCATTTCAGCCGATACACGTCCACTATTGGACATAGGCCTCCCCCAAGCGTCGCCACATCGAACGTTCCTGTGCGTCCCGCATCCATCCTCATCATATTGAATTGTAATTAATTAACACACATTTTATATCAACTTCAATTCACATTCAGACCGCGTCATAGCAACACCTCATTTATCGTTAGTTAAGGTCGTGGACTCAATACACGTATCAAGTGAATTACATAGTTTTACTTGTAACATTCAGCATCCGTATCAATCAATATCAATCAGCAAAAGACGTATCGTAACAAACCATACAGCAGCACATGAAGTTGTCAAGTGTGAAAATACCATTTTTTAAATTCGCATATTATATAGGTACATATTAGGTAAAAATGTAAAATATTTTGGACCATTTATCATTATTTTTTTTAATATGGCATGCATATGAGCGTAAAAATGTGTATGAAATGCAGAAAATCGCTGCAAATCAAATAGTTAATTATTCTTTGTAAGAAGCTACTAGTAACCGTTAGTGAATAGGTTTATTCCTGTATCTTCAGTTTCAATAAATGTCAATTTTTGAACTTTCCAACAATCGGCGACCACCTAGAGGATCCCACAAATAAATATCCCTGGCGATTCTCCATTTGGAGACGCTGCACTGCACAATCGATTATATTAATAACACATCTGATTTATTATCAGTACTGACAGCGCATACTGCGAAATACTGTGATTTTCCAAACCAAAAAGTGGTTTAGGAAATTCAACTGGATTTTAGCGAGTTTATGTTTAGGGCACGATCGTGTATTTTCGGATATCAATTTCTGTATTAATTGCATCAATGTGGTCAACGAAACAGTCTCTCCGAATCATACAGAAAGCTTTGCTCGAAAATTCAAGTCCAATTATGACAAGTTTACTTAGGCCGCCATCACACGGACTGCACCACAACAACCGCACGCTGTCGCTATATTCAACTGCATACAGTTTTCTGCAGTCGGATCTGACTTCACGCAGTTGACGCCAAGCATCTAGAGCTCAGTGTTAGGTTTGACGTCTAAATGGAAACTCAGACGTTACTTCCCTGACGCCGCCGCCGGCAGCGAAGAAAATTAAACCGATTTCAATGTAAAAAAACACTGAAAAGTACAAAATAACTTTAATTTCGGAAGTCGGTACTGTTTCTATAATAAGATAGTTTTGTGTCTTCGTTATTTAACACCGACTTCCAAAATTAAAGTTATTTTGTACTTTTCAGTGTTTTTTTACATTGAAGTCGGTTTATTTTTTTTGTAAAAAGTTTTTGATAAAAACACGATATTAATTTCAACACATTTTATTAGTGTTTGCTTGCTGCATTAATAACTTATTGAGATTCCCCTGTTTGTATAATTTGGACGAGGAAAATGTTCTTCGATATTGTATACTTATTAGAAAAAAAAAATTAGTATAGCTCCCTAGAGCAAGTCGAGGGGACTTGTGTAATTAGTGTTTCGTACTCCCGCGTTAATTAGGTATTGTATTTTAGCGTAGGGTTTTATTATTTATTTATTTTGTAATTTACTGTAATTATAGTTATTAAGTTGTTTATAAGTGTAGATAATTAATTAACTTATAAAATTGTAATTATTTTTAATGATTTATTATTATTAGAAGCTTAGTTTTTACTTTTTTATATTTTCTTTTATGTTTCCTAAAGGTGCAATCTAAAAAAAAAAAGTTTTTGATTTTTCAATATTTTCTTTCATATACAGACCTTGTCTTGATAATAAACAACACAAGAACAGAAAATAGGTAGATGAATCCGTTCGTTAGTGATGCTCCGTCATAAAGTTGCAATAGATTTTTATTTTTACGGTAAAACTTGGGTAATCGGGGGTTCACGGGACCTTCCTCGTTAAAATCGCCACAACAACCCCCTAGCCATGTTACAACCGTTTCTCTTACGTCGAACGCCTCGAGTTGGCAACGCCCCCGATTCTTTTGTTCTGTGACTGAGCGTTGAGATGACATAATTCCCGTACATTTGAAGTATTCTACTAGCATTAACGATTGCAGATTATCAACTGGGCTAGAGGTACAAGAGAAACCCTCCGGGGTCTTCTGTCATGGCGGTTACGTGTCGGGAATCGCAAAGCTATCTCCAGCCACCCCATAAGCGGGCTTGCGGTCGACGAGCAAAAGGTAGCTCGGCGTCCTTTTCGAAGGGTAATGCGTGATGTCTAGTTATGAAATGGTCTTTATAATAAAAAGATTTGCGATTGCAGCAATCCCGGAAGATTAGTTATCATTTATTGAAGAGCTCCATTGCCCATCTCCGAAGGCCTTCATCAAATCGTCACCTAATGTCGTTATAAAAATATACATTAAAATAAACCTTAACAATAAACAAAATATTATAATAAAAACACTTCCTATGATTGGATAAACAAATTCAATTAATGGCGAGCCGCCACCAAGCTTAGCGCGTCCGAAGAGATTCGAGGAAAAATCAAACTAAAAAACAGACGAGAGATGTTTCTGTGCGTTAACGGCGTCGTTGATATTTTTTTTTTAATAATTTCGTTAGTAACTGCAAAGTCAATAAAAATTATAGAGTTTTTATGTTTGACTAGCTTTTGCCCACGGCTCCGCCCGTGTGAAGGTAGGCTTCTCACATACATACTTTGGACCGGGTTCATCCCTTTAGGACGTGAATTTTGAAAAATCTTCTCTTTTAGTTCTCGCCTACGTCATAAAAGGAAACTGTGCTAAATTTCACGCTCCTAGGCCCATTAGTTTCAGCAGTGCGTTGATATGTTAGTCAGCCAGTTTCTCTTTATAAATACATATAGAGAGAGATAGACTGGCCTGTTGGTCTAGTGGTTAGTGACCCTGACTGCCATGCCGGAGGTCGTGGGTTCGATTCCCACCCAGGACAAATGTTTGTGTGATGAGCATGATCATTTGTTCTGTGTCTGGGTGTAATTTATCTATAATATGTATGTATTTAGAAATATATATGGATGTTTATCAGTTGTCTAGTACCCATAACACAAGTTCTGCTTAGCTTGGGACTAGACGGCGTTGTGTGATAGTTGTGTGGAATATTAGTATTAGTATATTATTAGTATAGATGAGTCGACCCACTGGACAGACATGACTTTAAAAAAACATCTAAATTTTATGAAATCAAGGCACACGATCAAAATGACATACATGCGACAATAACGGTCGATTTTTGAAGTGAGCATAAAGACTTAATTTGCTTCAATAACATTATGTGGAGCAGCCATTTATTCGTCATTAGAACGTTTACATTGAATGCCCATTCAGCAATTTGATATGAAGCCAATGAAACTGGCCATTTTAACAGTTGAGTTCCCACGACATGTGCACGACGACCACCTTTCATGAGATAAATACGTGGTCACGATATATGGTTACAAATTCCTTGAAAGTATGATGAAAATACGTATAAACACCATCTTCATTAATTAACGTGTGAGAATTTTTTTATACGATCACATCTATTGGACCAATAACCTAATGTACATTACATTTTGTGATTGGATATTTATTATATTCTTTAGTGTTCACCACATCAAAAACAGGACAAAGGTTTTTAAAAACAAATGAAGAATGAGCGGTCTCAGCGTGCAGGTTAATCTCTTAGGGCGTGTGCACACCACGGTTTTTTAAAGGCGCCATTGAAGCGCGTTTGTAGCGAATCAGACGCGATACGCACGCGAGTCAGACGCGGCCTGTAGATCTTTGCACACCTGTATAAATTCAAACTCGCGTTTGAATCGACGCGAATTTTTTTAAAAAGGAAAAAGACAAATTACTAACGTTTGTGGGTACACCCATTTACAAGCGGAAGAAGATTGTGTGAATATTACGCTACACTAACGCCTGCGTATACAGACGCACCGATGTCGAGCTTTTAACCGATACATACGGCAACAAACTCCTCTGTAGGGTAAAAGCGCGCCGTCGAAACACGTTTCTAAAACGCGCGTCAACGGCGCGTTTAAAAAACGTAGTGTGCACAGGCCCTTTCAGGTAATCTTTTATATGATGCATGATTTTTACGAGCCGTATAGTGTCGTCTTGAATCAAAGTCCAATTCAAAATAATTATGTGGCTTAAAGATATACTTATATACACCCCTATTTTTTAATTAATAGTATTTAAAAAATGGCCGCACCCGTTACTGATCATATTTTTGTAGTCAAAAGTAAAAAAAAAAAAACTGAAACCAAACAATGGTAGAATCAATCATTCTTAACGATTGCTACTAGAAAATACTACGCGCAGTGTTTTTTCCGTTTTGTTTGATCATTATTTATTCATCACAGGCCAACGATAAAAAAACTTTTTCAATAATTTTAGCTAAACTTTATGAAATTTAATGTGCTGATTCCGAAAAAATAATAAGAAAGTATCACCACTGATTTCCCACATAATAGCATAATCAGCCTTTTAATGTTCCCACTGCTGGGCTCAGGTCTCCTCTCTAGGAGAGGGAATGGGTCGGAATCCACCACGCGGGTCCAGTCCAGTGCGGGTTAGTGGATGTCACATGTCTTCGAATTTTTGGTTCTAGGACATGCCGGTTTCCTTCGCCGTTTTGAGAGCAGTGGTGATGAAATAAATTACACAAAGTAATGTGCCTGGCTGGGTTCGAACCCGCGACCTACAACTCGTAAGTCGGAGCCATTACCACTCGGCCACCTCTGCTCTCATCGGCCCTAGTATCTACTTCCATAACATAAAGATTCAATATTAAGTTTGCAGTCCCCCTAGATTTCAAACAACTCCTCATATTTTCAATACATGCAGACAGAATTTATTACCACACATTATTTTCATTACAGTGCAAGCAGATCTCTAAATGTGCGATCTACAACTCTTAAGTCGGGGGCCGTTACCAGTCGGAAACTCCAAAAATAAGAAAGTGATTGTCTATCGTAACGTTCCTTCAGTTGATCGACTGATAGAACATGGACCAGGACATCCTGTCCCTGTGTCAGGACATAAATAAAATGGAGAAACGATACTAAAGGCGGTGAAATATTAATATAATGGATGATTACTGTAGGTCTCTTCACAGAGAACAAGAAAATTCCCGTGAATCTTACCAGGTTATCGGTATCCTTGTTGCCTTTCAACGCTGCGTTTTCAGGTATCCGATCGCCACTCCAGAAACTTTCAGCCCCATTGACTATCTGTTCACTCCTGATTCGATCATTGCTCTTTAGGTGACTTAAAGCCATCTGATGAGGCGCATTGTGAACGACCACGTTTCAGAGCCATGTAGTACACTAGACACACAGAATATGTAGGTAGTTCTTTAAAAACTTTAAGCTTATTCTTAGTAACTACTACTTCATTTTAATATGTGGAGCCTCGGTTAGACTTTACATAATAAAATTAAGTAAATTTAGCCAGCGGCACCGCGCGCGAAAAGCCGCTAGCTTTAGCTTTAGTTTCCCCTTCTAAGGCTTTTAGACACCAATAACACCGTGGATTTTAAAATCAGTTGCGTAAAAAATTACGATGATGGGACATTTCTAAGAGATCTTCTATTCTGTAGTTTATTTGGAGGAAAGTCTGAAGTAAAGTGACTATCAGTATCACATCACATTCAAAGAAATCAGCTGTATTTAGATTTCAAGCTAGACAAATATTTTGACTAGCTTTTTTTACGTTCAAGAGCGGGATCTCTAAACGCGCGGGGCCCTAAGTGCGTAGAGCCGGATGCATTTGCTACTCTTGCTACATGACTAATCTGCCACTGAGTACCATCTATCCTTTGCAAAAATGTCGAGTTTCCTAGCAGCTACCATAGCCTTGGACTCAATGAACCGTCCAAAGTTTAGGTTTAAGGATATTTTAACTCCCAAGAACTGAAGGCGGTCGATGCACTCCAAGGATACAAAAACCAGGAGCCAAGGTCAACGGGCTCCTTTTGCCAGTGAACGGACACGCTTCGGTATTGGCGGCGTTGAATATAGAGAACGGCTAAATAAATAGCACAATGTTTAATTGTAAAATAAACATGTATCGCATACTTATTATTTTCATGAATATTAATTCAAATGTCTCGCTGTTGGTGGCACGTGTTATTGGGTCGTTCAGTTCCCTTCAAAATGGTTGAGCTGAGTGGGGCTGATGCACGCGTCATGCTCGTGAACGGGTGCCGTCAGATGGGACTGGTCATCTCTTAGCTGCCAGTGGCTTAATTCAGTTTCTATCTTTTAATTATTTTACATTTTTATTTCATTATCGACATTGTGCTCACATGATAGAAGCAACAAGTAATATGTAACCAAGCATTATATGTAACACATAATATGATTTAAAAGAGTGTCCATGGAGTTTCTTGCACGTTCTTCTCCATAGAGACCTACTCTTTGGAACGTGCAATTTAGCTTCACTTTTCTTGGACTGACCGACATTTGACTATTCAAAAGTGCCTGTAAATGGTCTATTTGAAATAAATGATTTGACTTTGACTTTGACTTTGACTTTGACTTTGACTTTGACTTTGAATAATCAAAAGTATCAACTCTTTTTAAGCGGTATACAGCTAGGGTGAACAGCTTCATTTTTTTTTAATAAGGCGTCCTTTTTGTTGTGCCATCTTTCGTTGGTCAGAGTCTAAATTATAAACCATCTAACGAAGTCCTGAAGAAAGAGTCTCTAGATTACCTTACCGATTGTAGTTTTTGGTAGGTAAAACCTAACCTAGTTCTAACAATGATTGGCAAAATATATAGAAATCGGGCATAAATTACTAATTGGGTCTACTAATACAACGGTCTGATCTCTATAGAGTGCCAGATTCGCTTCGGTAATCAGCGTACTACAGACTGTTGTACCGTACAACGTGGCGCTCTAAACGAATATTCAATAAAATAATTACACCAAATTACAGATTTCTATTAATAAAATTAATAATTTCCAACACTATTCAATCACTTAGCACTCACTATCATTCGTATATTGTCGATATTGAATCATGGCGCCCTGTCCTACGCAGACCAGACGTAAGCTTGCTTTGTAAGTAATTTAAAATTCTATCGTCTAGGCTTGAATAATAACGCGCCACTTACTCGGACAAACTCGGGTGTTCTCATATCTTTTTATTCTGTGTTACTCCCCATAAATTAAAATCATGTTGGAGTGCTCCAAAGCTATGTAACGAGGTAATAATTCAAAAATAAAACGTAATTATAATACAATACCTATCAAATAAAAATAGTAACGTATCCGTAGGATATACTCGTATAAAATCTTTGCGTTAGTGACCTTAATATGTCAACTGTCACTTTAACTTAATTAATCATTAATTGTTTTTACACGACTGCTCTAAAAAAGGAGTGTTATGTTTTCAGGGTTCAGGTATGATTGTATGTATGTGAGTTTCTTGGATCCACCATAACTCCTTAATTACTGAACTGATTTACATGTAAGTCCTACAAGATGTTAGTAAACTGTATAAATAAAAATAAAAGTAGCCACTCGCACTCACTGACTAAACACGATAAGTGGCTACTTTCATTTTTATTTATAAAGTACTAGCTTTTGCACGCGGCTTCGCCCACGCCTAAAATATAGCCTATGACACTCAAGAATAAAGCAGCTTTGCATTTTGGCATTGGTGAAAAAATTTTAGCAATCGGACCAGTACTTCCAGAGATTACCCCCTACATACAAACTTACAAATTTTACCTGTTTATAATATTAGTACAGATAACCAACATTTTATTTTTGCTTTTTTGTTCGTTTTTTTGACATGGCAGTCGTGTTTTACGTTTTATGTTTATGGCAACGAATATGATTATTTTTTTCAGTTGCCAAAGGAAGTATTTCTTTTTTGTTATCGTGGACTTTTTATACATCATATAGAAAGTGCTGAAAAAAATGTCCTTTGACTAAACTACCGGATAATATACCGAATAATTGTTGCTATGCAGACTGGGAACATCATGAGGTATATACCTACGCAGTTTAATTTTATTTAGTCTTCATGCAACACAAAGTACATAGGCGGACTTAATGCCTTAGGTATTCCCTGCCAGTCAACCTAAGGTAGTGCAGAGACAATATGATGTCGTATTATCGGTGCCACCCCGTAGGTATATAATAATGATTGTGAAACAAGATAATGTTGAGATGCTAAGCTATAAGCTATATTATATAAGCTATCAAAGCAGGTAATGTGTTCATGTTCGACATACATTGTTCCATCGATCTAAGCATTGTTCCCGGACATTGTCGATCTGTCAATTGTCTTTTCAAAGGCTTTCAAATTTTAATCATTTCCAAGCAATTACAATAGGGCTTAGGTGGCTACAATGGAGCTAACCTATCCAAATATAATGCCTAAACATATATGTATGCTTCCAATCCACCGTGATTGTACACGTTTCCAAGAACAACTGAAAAGGGAACCTCCACCCTACACTACTTACTTAGGTTCGACATTGAAGTGGCCAAGCAAATGCGACAGTGTGGCTACAAGTGGTTGATATTTGTATCTGACTAACTGAATAGCTATATCAGCTAATCATCCCGCTTGGGCGCAGAACCAACGTGTCCTTGTGGAGGCAATCGGCGGCAGCGACCTCTCGCGTCGGGCCCTTGTACAGGCTAAAGTTCGAAACGAGGAGGAAGAAAGGAGGCGCCGGTACGCATTAGGGAACGGACTTATCACGCCCCAGCCGCCAGGATCCCGAACCCGATTTTCAGCCACCGTAGACGTAGACTTGTGGACGACAAGCAATGTGTGGCTCGCAGTCCGGTCGTCCGGTGATCGTCCGGACCGAGCCAGAGTCGTCGACAGCGCGTAATGTTCCACGCGCACCTCAAAAAGATCGATATCTTTTTGTTATTGATTGGCTTCGTTCTGACACTCCTCGTACCTTGTGTTTAATTTATACAGCATTAGTTTTAATATATACAAAACCCGAAACACGTGTCTAGTATTTTCATGTAAAGAACCTAAGTACAAAATTTCATAACTGTATCATGAAAAATCACAAATGCTTGTTATGTCAGCAAAAATACATACTGACAGACTGGGGTTGTTTTGCACTTGCACCCAGCTGAATGCTAGCACCTAATGCCCGCTATGACCTGCCGTGACCAGTGTTTTACTAAGTGTCGGTGGTTCCAACTTATGACCTTTTTAAATATTTTTGGGAAAAATATAACATGGTGTAAAAACTATTAGAATCTATTCAGTTACTGATTTGTATACTCGTATTCAGGTTTCGTATAAATTGAAAATAACTTTGTATAAATATAAATTCTTTGCAAGACTTCATCTAAGCACTAACTTTATCTCGTGCAATTTTACAATAACATAATTATAAATTCCCCAGTCTCTGGAACGCCTTCATTTATTATCTTTAAGAAAATATGAAATATTTTCATTATTTAGTACCTAAGACATGACTTAATTTTCCTTCCAAGAATTCTTAGATTACTTCATATTTTGACTCACTTTTTTAAATGATTATTTTTATTGTGCTTTTGAGTACAATATAGACCGGTTTACACTGTTCTTAAATAATACCTATTAATACTGTAATATGGAAATATTGTAAGTACAACCATTTTTTTTTTAAAGAGTAACCATGGAGTTTTTGCCGGTTCTTATCCATAGGAAACGAACAATTTCGAACCGTGCACTAGCTTCTGACGTTTTATAAGTGCCCATGTAGGCCTATGTGAAATAAAAAACTTTTGACTTTTGACTTCAATTTAAAGTAGTATGTCTTTTTGAGAGATGAGGCCGGTGGAGGTTTTTTTTTTTCGGTTGGTACAAATCATCCAAATCACATCCCCCGCCCTTGGGCGGAGCGGAAGTTAGTGTTAGACTCTTACTGACTATAGAACCCATCCCGATCCTTCTTGCCTCCCTTTCGGAACTAGACCCTGGCCCCAGTAGACTTCGACCCAGCTGACAACTCCTTAAGGCGCGCGCGCTTGAACAGTTCGCGCCGTCGACGACTTGGGTTGGGACGGTCGGACAGCGAGCCCGCGTCTACGGTGGTCGGAAATCGGGATCGGAATCCCAGCGGCGGCTGAGGCGCTACGAGCGCCCTTGCCTGATGTGGTCGGCTCCCTCCTTTGCTAGCATTACTGCTTCGCAGAAGGAGGCGACTGCCTGCCACTCCTCCTTGCTCCGGACCATGGCTTGTACCAAGGCTCGGCGCGAGAGATGGCCGCCGACGATAACTTACTGGACGTTCTTATCTCATTTCAGTTATAGATTCAAACAAGCAACTATACTTGTCTTGCTTTTGAAGAATATTGATAATTAATTGCCTTTAACCTTTCGGATACCGTAATTAGAGACACAATATATTTGACTGGCCTGTTGGTCTAGTGGTTAGTGGCCCTGACTGCTATGCCAGAGGTCGTGGGTTCGATTCCCACCCAGGACAAATGTTTATGTGATGAGCATGATCATTTGTTCTGTGTCTGGGTGTAATTTATCTATAATATGTAGGTGTGTATTTAGAAATATATAAGTATGTTTATCAGTTGTCTAGTACCCATAACACAAGCTCTGCTTAGCTTGGGACTAGACGGCGTTGTGTGGTAGTTGTGGAATATTATTATATTATTAACAATAGAAAGAATGAAAAAGCGAAAGCCGGCGTTTGCTTGGGTTTTAATGAATTAAGGGGATGCAACTTGACACTGAAAATGTATCAGTTTTTCATACAACCGCTCTTACGCGATTATGACGTTATTACACCTTTTTCATTAGATATTTTGGAAACACAGTATCCTTTGGATATTAATAAAGTTTGGATATTAATAAGTAATTTCTAAATATTATCAGCCACTCTCATCAGGTCGTCGGTCCACCTTGTAGGAGGCCTTCCAACGCTGCGTTTTCCGGTGCGCGGTCACCACTCTAGAACTTTTCGGCCCCATCGGCCATCCATTCTACGAACTCTGCCCACCTGCCGGTCGCGGGAAAGCGCTGGATGCAAGACGCACAGGATCGGTCCTTGCGGCGACGCTTGGGGGAGGCCTATATCCAACAGTCGACGTCTTTCAGCTGAAATGATGATGATCATGATATATCTCAAATTCAAATTCAAATTCAAAATCATTTACGAGTATTTCAAATAGACCATTTGCAGGCACTTTTGAATAGTCAAATGTCGGTCGGTCCAAGAAAAGTGAAGCTAAATTGCACGTTCCAAAGCGTAAGTCTCTATGGAGAAGAACGAGCAAGAAATTCCATGGACACTCTTTTAAATCCTATTATGCGTTACATATAATGCTTGGTTGCATATTACTTGTTGCTTCTATTACGTGAGCACAATGTAGATAATAAAATAAAAATAAAAAAAAATATTAAAAGATAAAACTGAATTAAGCCACTGGCAGCTAAGAGATGACCAGCCTTAACTAACGGCACTTGTAAACTAAAGCTCAACCATTTTTAAGGGAACTGAATGGCCCAATAACACGTGCCACCAACAGCGAGACATTTGAGTGAGCATGACAAACTCTCAACTGCCATGCTCGTAAGGTCAAAAAAAAAAGTTATAACCTAATAATAATGCTCCGTGGTACTTCACATAAAAGTATTAAATGATCATAACTTCAACTATGTATTCAAATTACAATAGTAATAATAATAGTTTCCAAACTAATCAATACACCCTAGTGGTAGTGGAGCTGGACCAGCATTGAGCCAAAGTCTCATAATATGGACAGTAATAATATTTGTTTCTTGATTTTGACTAGCGTGTTAGTCTAGTGGTTAGTTGCCTTGACTGCTATGCCAGAAGTCGTGGGTTCGATTCCTACCTGGACAAATGTTTGTGTGATGAACGCGATCATTTGTTCTGTGTTTGGGTGTAATTTATCTATAAATATATGAGTATGTTTATCAGTTGTCTAGTACTCATAACACATGATCTGCTTAGCTTGGGACTAGACAGCGTTGTGTGATTGGTAGTTGTGGAATATTATTCTCTCTTGATCTAGGTCTAAATTATATAATAAATAAATCAAATATACCAAAAACCCAAGGCTCTGCTTATAAAAGGCCAATGCAAAATATTAGCATGATTTACTTTTTTCCTTTCGCCAGAAATGAAACCTAGGTTGTAAGTTAGAGGACGAGTAAAAAAGAATCAGTACCTCTAACCATGTTGCTAATCTGCAATAGTTAACGCTAGTAGAAAGCTTCAAATGTACGGAAATGACGTCATCTCAACACTCAGTCACGTGGTCAGAAGAAAAGAATTCGACGAAAGCTTACGTCGAAGCGTTCAACGCAAGCGAAACGGTTGTAACTTGGCTAGGGGGGCAGGTCTTTAAACCGTAAAAGAACGTAGATACCTACAGAAGCATTGCTAGTACAGTTTTGAGAGGCGTTACCTATTTTTATTATATTATAATTAAGATGACTTGAGGACTCAAGATCTTTACAGCACTGAACGCCTTCTACCACACCTGGTGTTATATGCGCAAGCGAGGGACGCAGAATAACTCATAGGTATATATTTTAACAATGAGAAACTTAAAATAGGTATCAAACATGGAGTATATTTATTTAACAAAAATAACACCTGATAAATAGTAATAGCAATCTACTGATAAGTCTCTAACTTGTTTCGGTTACGGTTGATAGACATAATTCTTTTTATTTTTGTTTTCTCATACAGTCCTTTAAGATATGGCCTAGGTTTCATTATTTGCGAAAAGATAGAAAATCATACCAGCTATTTATGGCAAAAGTTTAATTCCCCTTTACACGCTCTTTTCTCTATATTTATTTATAGAGAAAAGAGCGTGTATAATATTACTAGCTTTTGCCCGCGCGGCTTCGCTCCCGCTCTTACCTGCTCCACCCTACTGTACCCTACTCTACCCTACTTTACCCTACTCTACCCTAATCTACCCTAATCTACCCTACTCTACCCTACTCTATCCTACTCTACCCTAATCTACCCTACTCTACCCTACTCTACCGTACTCTACCGTACTCTACCCTACTCTACCCTACTCTACCCTACTCTACCTTACTCTACCCTACACTACCCTACTCTACCCTACTCTACCCTACTCTACTCTACTCTACTTTACCCTACACTACCCTAATTTTCATTTTTTTTTTCATAAGAACCTTCTCACAATAACGAATACAACAGAAAAAGTATTATCAAAATCGGTCCAGCCGTTCACGCGTGATAGCGTGACCAAGGAAACAGGGATTCATTTTTAATATAGGCTAATGGAGTGAGAAGCGTGTATTATTTTGTGTGTGCGCTATTACATTTTATTGCTTATCATAGCTTTTCTAACTTTCGCACATGATTTTGAATAAGTTTGCTTGCATTCTAACCTCATTTGAGAACAAACGAACGAAGAGGGACGAATGAACATGTTTTCCTTCTTTCTTTTCTTTCTAACCTGTCAACGAGTATCTTTAATAAAAATTGGTAGCTTCTATAAAAGGCACTTTTCTTCTAAGGCCAGCTTCAACGTTTTTCCGTTATATTTTTAATATGATTCCTAAAAGCGTCGCTTATTTTGGTACCCGGCTACATCATTCTCAGAAAGCTGCAACTGTCAAACCCGTCAATTTCCATTATAAAATGGAGCAAGAAAACCTAAGCTCTATAAATAAGTCTTTGGTTCTACATTGAAAGTTTTGACAGTTTGCAATACTTGAGATTCTAAAAAAAACGGCTAGTCTATGTCTAGGTATTTGGCGTTTGACGTAACTATTTTAAACCAATCTTTTTTTTTGTTAGAAATCATCCAATGAATTATCCAGGGCCTCAAGTCTGCTATTACAATAGTGTCAGAATGGTCTATCATTGATGTCATAATTGTCGATTTTGACAAGTTTGGTAATCTACTAATATAATGGCGTCATTATGACTTTCCAATGGTCAACCACTGACACTCCATTGAAAGAAGTGGCATAGAATGGTAATCTCGTACATTTTGACAAATGAATATTTGACGTTTGCGGTAATCTGCTAAAACTTTGACAGTTTATTTGATCAGTGTTCTACCATTAGAACGTTATTATGCAGTTATTGGTTTTAATATGCTCGAAATTATCATTCTACCACGATTCTATTACAAGACCATTGACCGATCAATGATCGATCATTATGAATTAGCAGATTACAAACTTTTAGCAAAATGACAATGGAATCGTGTTGGAATGACGAATTTATAAAATAGCAGACAGCCCAGGTCTAGGGCGGAGCTCCAGGGCTTGTCAGACTTTTACTGACTAAATTTCACTCCAATGTTCCTCCTGTGAGTTGTGTTCCAGGACTCCGGATTTCCCTTCCGGAAGTAAACCCATGGCCCCAGTCTGCTTTGGCCTCACTGGGCCCCTACGGTTTTACTGGGATCTCTTTGAAGCACGCGTGAAACATTACGTGCCGTCAACGATTCGTGCTCGGACTAGACGGACGGTGAGCTACCCATTGTTCGCTGTCCGCAAGTCGCTGGAAATCGAGATCCCGGTGGCTGGGGGGAAAAAATGACTAGGGAATTATATTCGAAAAAGATATGGATTAGGTTAGGTTAGGTTACACAAAAACATATTAATGTTTTGGATAAGACATTCCGTTATTTTATTTAGATGTATGTTTTAGTCCCTGAGGATATACAATAGTAGTACCTACTGCTGCACAAAAAATAGCACACCAATGTTGACGGCATGCGTGCCCTGAGGCCCTACCGACCTGCCCCCCTAGCCAAGTTTACGTCGTTTCGCTTGCGTCGAACGCTTCGAGTTGATCTTGCCGCCAATTCTTTTGTCCTGACCACGTGACTGAGCGTTGAGACGACGTCACTCCCGTACATTTGAAGCTTTCTACAAGCGTTAACTATTGCAGATTAGAAACTTGGCTAGGGGTACTGGTAACGCGATCCGAGGGATAGAGCTTTACACCTTAGAAAGCTCCATCTCTTTTACAGTTCAGAGCTGTAGGGTGTATAATAATAATAATCAATTTGTTTCAGGTAACAGTACCCATATCATAAATACCTGACTAACATACATAACTACTTATATTATAGCTTCGTCCCTCGTTCTCGTTTTCACGACTGACATTTAAGGACCCTTTTTTTTTTATGGTGGGAAAAAATCATGCATTGACATCCCCCGCCCTTGGGCGGAGCGGGAGATAGTGTCAGACTCTTACTGACTAAAAGACCCACCCCGTTCCTTCTAGCCTTCATACCGGGGCTCGAGCGCCCTTTCGGATAACCCTGGCCCCAGTAGGCTTCGACCCGGCTGGGTCCCTGCTGTTGCTGACAACTCCTTGAGGCGCGCGGGAACAGTGCGCGCCGTCGACGACTTGGGCTTGGTCCGGACAGTTACCGGACGGCCGGACAGCGAGCTAACATTTAAGGACCCTGTTACCTGGGTACGCCACAATTACGGCGGTAAGTCCCCTCTTTGAGGCGTGGCTGGAAAGACCCCACGGTGTCCTCACCTACCGCATGACGCAGGTCCTCACCGGACGTGGCACGTTCGGGAGGTTCCTGTTCCGGATTTAAGCGGAAGTGACGCCCGGGTGTCGCCACTGTGCGGAACGCCCGGAGGACACGGTGGAGCACACAGTCGAGGTGTGCCCTACTTGGGCGGAGCATCGCCGTGCCCTCGTGGGGGCGATCGGTGGCGGAGACCTTTCGCGCCGGGCCTTGATTAAAGCCATGGTCCGGAGCGAGGAGTGGCAGGCGGTCGCCGACTTCTGCGAAGAACCAAAAAAACAAAAGCCCCTGTTACCTACACCTGTTTCAAGAATTTCATCACCTACATAAAAAAAAAACGTTACAAGGAAAAACTGGAATACACTAATCAAAGAAACATACCAAAGATTTTCAAGAACTAAAGCAATTAAAAAATATCAATTCATTAAAAATTTTGTGTCGATGAGATTATGTCCGAATTGTCAGCAACTCGAGAAACACCAACTTATAAAAATAATAATTGAAACAAGAAACAAAATAAATTGAATAATCTCCAAACACAATGCTGCATTATTGGAATACAAACAGCTGCTTAACATTTGACGTGTAAACTACCAATGAAACACCGCGTTGAATGCAATGCAAAACAAAACTGACTAAGTACCTACCTACATCAAATGATACAATAGCATAAACCGCTGTGTAATATGTGCTCGAGGTACTTAGTAGCACTGTAACACTCCAGGACTTAAGTACCTACTGTAATGCTAAACAAAAAGGGTTTATAAAGCAAACTGTAAACATGAGGGCACTAGAAAAAGTTGAAAAAAGAAATTACACTAGTTTAATAAAAGTCCATCAACGGACCACACGACGCCGTACAGCGTTGCGTACATGGTAGACATCCCACCCATACGCACAAAGTGTTTTAAGAACACATTTATTATGCGTACAGCCAAGGAGTGGTTTCCTGATACCAACCACTCCTTACTTACTACAACTTAGGGGTCTTTAAGTCAAGAGTGAATAGGTTACTTCTAGGCAAGCGTGCTCCATCGTCGACCACATCATCGCTTACCATCAGGTGAGATGTGGTCGACGATGGTCAATAATAAAAAAAAAAATACCAAGTATCACTAAATTCTCCTTTTCTGATCAACGTTGCTCAAGCGCGCTTTGTGTGTAGATAGACTTCTGTACCTATCTATTTTGTGGTATTATATATTCCTCTAACTTAATACCCTAACAAAGGATCGCAACAAACTAACTGCAGTGAATGCATTATTGTGAATGTTGGTCTGTCCCTCTACGCACGGCCCTCCCTTTCCCTAGTTCTAAAACTCCCAATTTTGGTTAACTACACTGTCCAACAATGATAATATTTCAGACTCTAAAATGCTTAGCTCATTCTCATGTATTTTCATCTGCTGAATTCAAACATCATCATAAAAAGTAACTATTAACTTTAGTTTTACAGATGCAAATGTAATTTTTTTTTTAACAAGGATTATTAGGAAGGAAGGAAGGATATTTTTAGTTTAATCTGTACACACTATTATAAATTAATTAATTATCTACACTTAAAAAGAACTTAATAACTATTATTACAGTAAATTAAAAAATAAATAAATAATAAAACCCTACGCTAAAATACACTAACTAAAATATGGCGTCAAAAAACTCTTCCACATCGCTGTCGACTGGTAATGTGCCCAAAAGACTGACGGCATATATTTAATGTCATACATAAAAAGCAAGTGTTTTGTGTATCCTAATTGAATTCCTGAGCGCGCCACGAGTTTTTCATTTAGGTTCACCATATATTTCTCTCTAGTTTTTAAAAGTTTGGCCATCTCGATTCATAGCTTTGACAAAGTTCTTCATTAAACCTAGCTTATGTAAGGGTGGAACAAGAACATCCTTTGGATCCACGAGCGGCTCGGCAGAGTCATTTTTTTTCTCACTAGAATTAAGATTTCTTGTAGACTTAATCTGCTTGAATAATTTCTTATATTAAGTGATGCGATAGTCAAGCAAGGAGTTTGGACAATCACATTTTAAAAGTTGGTGGCATGTATCATTAATTTATTTAATTTTCTTTGAAACGAAACCAGTCATCTATTGTATATCATAAAAAATAAAGCTAACATTTTTTTTGCCATACTTATTCATTTTTTTTAACTCAAAATTATTTACTCATAAAGTTAATAAAACGTTCAATTTTGTTTTTAACTATTGGGTAGCATCATCTGTGAAACCTGTAGCCCGATTCACTTAAGGGCCAAGCGCTCGAAAAGTGCCATAAAACAGTGATTTTCTGAGGCCTACTCCTCCGTAACGGCTAGATCAATTGGTTTGAAAAAAAAAATGTTTATTATAGATTTATGAACAATAATATTAACATTTGATTTTTTCGTGCAATTAATACTTTTGTCAAAAAAAAATATTTAGCAATTTCGCAACTTTTCGCAACTTTTCCCTACTCCTTCGAAACGGCTTGGACCTTTAGAAACATTTTTACACATCAAAATTGGTGGTTAAATATTCTTCAAAGTGAACATTGCACATGTAAATAAATCAATATCTCGTAGAGAAAATGGATTTAAAGCGCTTTCCGGGCGCTGCTGGCCGCAAATAAATGCACAGATTTGCGTACTGCCGCCTAGGCGAGTGCGAGAGTTGCGTTCACATAATTTCGGTCAGATGGTTCAAGGAACTATACGCCTTAATGAAAACCGTAACAATATCATAGCGATTTAGTCGTTTAGACCAATTTCGTATTCACATCCATCAATCGAGTTTGAACGACACCAATTTTAAAGTCGTTAGGTTGTAAAAAAAGAAATCTGTATTTCATTATCCTAGTAGAATACTTATTAATGTAACTGAAAATAAGTCGTCGATAGATCGTTTAGTTTCGAGCCAGTTGAGTTGTCGTTCTATCCAATTCCGATTATGGAACACGTGAATACCGCTTTTGGACCTAATTGTCTTGAAATCTAGTACATATTCCGTATTGTGTAACCTTATACACAATCCGGAATACATACGAAAATTACCTAATTAAGCGCAATGAGACCTGAAACCGGCCTGAAACAATGACTTAGATGCAGTTGATTAGCGTTGAGTGCGCTGGACTGAGAAGCACTGTCTTGCTCATATATGTACTAAATCGGTAAAGTATGTTTTAGCTCCTTATGGTATTAGTAAGCACAAGTCTCAACTAAAAGTTTTAAAGATTCAGAAAAATGAGGATGACATGGTATGATTTTTTTTTAATTATCTTTTTTTTACATAAACTAGTGCTTGACTGCGATCCCACCTGATTGCAAGCAGTGATGCAATCGTTGATGGTGAGGCGCACTAGTTTATTAAGAGCCTATTCACTCTATCCTTGAAGACACCCAAATTATAATCGGATAGGAAGATCGCAGCACCTAAATTGTTCCAGTCCTTGGATGTGATTCTAATAATAATGCTCTTACATGATGACCGCTATCTCACCAGAAAGTAAACGAGGCTATGATAAAAGATAATATATAATATAATATAATAATATTCCACAAC
Source organism: Mythimna ferrago (assembly GCA_910589285.2). Taxonomy (NCBI): domain Eukaryota; kingdom Metazoa; phylum Arthropoda; class Insecta; order Lepidoptera; family Noctuidae; genus Mythimna; species Mythimna ferrago. The sequence goes on along the minus strand of OU342673.1, from coordinate 17,126,455 downwards.
TATCACACAACGCCGCCTAGTCTCAAGCTAAACAGAGCTTGTGTTATGGGTACTAGACAACTGATAAACATACTTAAATATTTCTAAATACATACATATTATAGATAAATTACACCCAGACACAGAACAAATGATTATGCTCATCACACAAACATTTGTCCTGGGTCGGAATCTAACCCACGACAAATAAAACACTAACCACTAGACCAACAGGCCAGTCAGATGAAACGAGCTTGCAGCTTAGTTTGTTGGTTGACTAATCTAAACAGACAGCTGAAAATGAATTGTTCAATTTCGATTACTTTAACTTATTGAAACAAATATTTTGACCTCGCTTCAGTCTTGCAAGTTATTATATTGCGTATGATACGTCCCGTATCCCACCGCACACGTGTCATCGCTCTTAAGCTCCGAGCTTTAGAAGCTTACTCAATCTAATTTGTTGTGAAATCTGTTGCCGACTTCCATGATTGGTTGGTACCAGCTAACAAAAGATTTGAGATATTCAAAGAACAAAGATTTAACAAAAATGGGCGAAATATTTTTTTAAATGTAGACCTTATTAGCAGACTAGGTTTTACCAGCAGCTTCGCCCGCGAGAAAATAGGTTTCTCCATGCTAACATTGGCCCCGTTTCTTCCTCCTCTTAACTTCTTAATGCTGGCTTACATCATAAACGATTTCTCACTTCTTTTACAATTAATTAATTTGTAAAATAAAACCTTGTGCAAAATTTAACGCTCTAAGTGTTCCCGCACAAAGCCCACAAAAATGCCGCCACAAAAAAAAGGCCGCCACAAAAAAGCGCCAGCACAAAAAGAAGCTAAAACTTTTTTTGTCGCGGCGTTTATATATACAGAAAGAAAAATATGAAATTGTGTCTATATCTGTGAGCAATCAAATGCTTAGCTTATCATAAAAATCTTGACCTTAATCAAGGTTTCAGACACAGCGAGCAATTTTATCTTTCCAATAATGAAAGTTTTTTTTTCTTGGTATTGTACTTATCTTAGATAAAATAAGCTTGCTTAATTGAAAAAAAAAATCTGGGAAGTGCGAGTCAGACTCGCGGCCTGAGGGGGTTCCGTACAAACTTATCTACAACAGTTTTCAGATTTATCCCTTTACCTGTGCCATGGATTATGTAATAGTACAAGTACAGAAATTTCACTCTTTAAAAAAAAAACATACGAATATAAACCTTGTCAATCAGTTTCGAAATATTTTTTTTTTTGTCAAAACAATGCATTTTTTGCGACATATACGGCGGCATCTTATTTTTTTCACCTTAGAAATTTGGTTTTTTCACAGCTTCAAGAGTCCACAGACTTGAGTATATGGTTTTAATTTCAACTTTCACGCGTTCTCGAGATAAAAGGCTTTGACAGACATACAGACGGAAAACAAAGTGAGATTCCGTTTTTTTCTTTGGAGGTATGGAACCCTAAAAAATGGACTTAATAGCGTTACTTCGAACTTCTGAGCCATTTATGTAAATACGAGTAACTACTAATAAAAAGTAGAGTCTGTCTAAAAAGTCAAACGAAATGGGGTAATCTAATCAAATAATCAAATTCTAGAAATCTGATGTAGTCAACACTGGTTGAACAATTAAGGTTGCAAAGAGATGATCATTGTTTACTAATAGAATCGTATATAAAGTATTGTATATAATAAATATATTATAAAACAGATTTTTTAATTCGTTAAAAAAATTCCAAGTCGTTTGACTTTTTAGACAGACCATACTATATACTATTGACTATATGGTACACATTAAATAGAGTAGACATATTATGTAACCCCTAAAGTCTTCATCTTCAAAAAAAGCTGGGTAAGTGCGAGTCGGACTCGGGCTCTGAGGGTTCCGTACAAACACCATCATACCATAAATAGTTTAGTTCCCGAATCAAGTCTCAAAGATTTTTCCGAATCTTAAAAAGTTCTTTTTTTCGGTGATACAACTAAGTACAATACAGTTTTCGGATTTTTTACTGTATCTACTTGAGACCTTGGTTCATGGCAAGTTTAAGGATTTTAGGTCTGTAAGCTATTAAATTAAATGAAGACAGAGAAAAATACATACAGGTTCCTATTGGAGACAGTGGTAGGTAATTACAAAACTATTGACGAACGAAAAATATTGTAATAAACTCCTTCTAGTAAATTCGTAAGTCTTTCATAATCTGAGATGTGCCAGAACACGAGTGGGTACGAGTCCATTGTACAGACACCGAGGACTCGACTTTTCATCATTTCGGTTTTTAATCAGAGCCTCCTTTTGTTTTCAGCCTTCTGTTCTGCGAAAAGGGCTTGCAGAAAACGAAAACATCGTCCACCTACATACATCGTCGTGCATCGTCCACGTACATGCAGGGGCGCCGACTTTTAAAAAACCTCATGGGTGCTCATGCTCATTTGATGACACGAAAAAGTGGCGAATTGTGAGGAGAGAAATGCACACTAATCGACTGACAAATAAATAAATGTCCTACTTACATACTGCGTACTTAATTACTAATTATGTGTGCCTTGCGTCTCAACCGGCGCTCTAAACCACTGCGCTGAAGAGGTCTTCGGGTAACGAAAAAACGCCCATTCCTAAATGGCGATTACTGATCTGTTTCTTGAAGCCTATTCTCAGGGGTGCTTGGCACCCACTGTTTATTTCTAATGGGTGCTCGAGCCCCTGAGCATCCACGGAGTAGGCGCCCCTGTCCACATGTCTCGCTGTTGCTTATGACTTATATTACTTACAGACAGGGAAACCAAATTGTATCACTTTTTGCATTGTTAATAACCTGCGTGTTTCCTACATCTCGCACGTCAAAAATTTAATGTAATTATGTAGGTCCGTCAATTAGGTAATCTTCGCGTCGAAATTTGCATCTTTAGCAACTGAAACAAGATGAATCATTACACATTTTTACCAACAGTTGTTACCTAACCGCATTCTTGTGCGCGCCAAATTGTTCCCATCTTCAGAAATACCTTGAGCAGGTATAAATTGTCTTGCAGAGATTGTTTCGAGCTAATGTACTAACACTTGAAGGTCTTGAGGAGTTTTTTTTTGTTGGAGCAGGCAGCTGTGTTTTCGAAGGCAATAAGGACAGCCGGTGCGTGCCCGAAGCGCGCGCTCTGATACTTTTGGAGCCACATTGTTATTAACGACAGCTGCAACGCACGCTCCTTTATTTTATATGCGACAGTTGAACATCTTCCTTGCGGTATGGGTTCCGTATTCATCATTGGAGTTTTTACACCGCCAACTATTACTAATTCTACTAACCTACTATGTTTATGATCGACCCCAAGCGAACGCCGGCGTTTGCTCTCTCATTGTCTTTATATTGCGTCTCTAATTACGGTATTTCGAAAGATACCTATGAGTTGTCAAAACATTCACAAGTATCGAGACGATCCAAAATGAAAATAAATGACAGTTTCCTCTTCAAAACTTTTAGAAGAATCAATCAAAGTTGAGTAAGTATCGATTTTTTCTGTCGGCACAAGTTTAAAGTTTACTTAGTTTCACAATATGCAGTGGTTGCACAGGGTACGCTTGCCAAAAGTTAGCTAGTAAGATCGTCGCGAGTTGCCGTAACGCATTCAGCTACTTACAAACTTGAAAATGTGCTTGGAAAATTCTTCATTACTTGCTAAAGCTCCATCGAAGAGAAACTTTTTCACTTCAATAAGCATTGTGGATTATCTACTATATAAAAATAAGTCGGGTTTTCCTTCCTGACGCTAAAACTCCAGAACGCACAAACCGATTTCCACGGTTTTGCATTCATTGGAAAGGTCTCGGGCTCCGTGAGGTTTATTAGAGTAGGGTAGAGTAGGGTGGAGTAGGGTAGAGTAGGGTAGAGTAGGGTAGAGTAGAGTAGAGTAGGGTAGGGTAGAGTAGGGTAGAGTAGAGTAGGGTAGGGTAGAGTAGGGTAGAGTAGGATAGAGTAGGGTAGAGTAGAATAGAGTAGGGTAGGGTAGAGTAGGGTAGAGTAGGGTAGAGTAGGGTAGAGTAGGGTAGAGTAGAGTAGAGTAGGGTAGGGTAGAGTAGGGTAGAGTAGGGTAGGGTAGAGTAGGGTATAGTAGGGTAGAGTAGGGTATAGTAGGCTGAAGTAGGGAAGAGCGGGAGCGAAGCCGCGCTGGCAAAAGCTAGTGATTTATATAGTTTATAATACGAGTAATCTGCTTATGTACATATAGTTTGTTGCTTCGCGTCCAGATGTGTCATCAACATTATAGAGGTAGCTACTTTAATATAATTTACGTTTCTGAAATTTTGCACTTTTTAAACACATAGGTAACATTCCAGCCTACTGTAGGAAGTGCCAGACACCTTACTAATTTCAATGTACATCGTGTTGCAAAGCAAAGGTATTTCGTATTACTTACCGAACTCTAAAATTAAGTAGGCAGAGCCCGATCATTCTACCTGAGCTGCAGTTTTTTGGTTTCCTTATTTCTGGTTATAATTTTAATATTATTTATATTTTGGTATTAAAGATTCGTGGTCATGACTTGATAATTATTATTTAATTAACACCTGCCTTCAAATTGAGCACAGTTTAAGGAGTATTTTAGAATAAGTATGTGTATTACCAAAGTATAAAAAGTTGAAGTCAGAATAAAGGAAGGCTCAACTAGATTTTCATAAAATTGAAAAAAACATTTGTTGCCTTGGAGTAATATAGGTGTAGGTATAGAAAATAATTAAATATTATACAAAATTCCCAAGTCGACTGACTTTTTAGACAGACTATAAGTATTAATCTTTCGAATACTGTAATTAGAGACACAATAGAAAGAACATGAGAGAGCTAACTTCGCTTGGGGTTTAATAATAATAATAATAACCCCATCGCCGTATCTATACGTTGACGTCGTGGTGGCTTGCGCGCTCAAATACACCCTAGGTCTGTACGTATCGGTAGCGTTTGCTTTGCCGTAACATGCCTAGGGTGAGAGGCCAGACTAAGAGAAATACAATCCGCAGGGCAGTTTTGTGGCGAACTGTTGAGCATTAGCGACCCCACAGACGCGATCTCCAGGGAGAAATCTTGTTCTTCATCTGCGGCATGCCTTTATTGGCCGACCGTAGTGAACACTGACGATGAACAGAGCTCCCACCTCTCTATTGCCTTTATTGGCTGGCTTGAGTGGAGATTCGCAGGAGAAAACGTGCTCGGGAGAAGGATGTATAATCTAATAAGATGCTGGTAGAAATCTTGACCGCACTTCCGGGATTGTCCTGATAGCTGTGGTATACCTCTCCACTCCTCAAGCACATTAGGATATGTTGCCTCCTTGTTGCTACGTTTTTGGGGTGCCATTTGTTAAGTGTGCAAGTCATCCCCTGCTTTTTTGTCAATGGATAAATAACATTGATCAGGCAGGGTCCATAGTCTTAATATAGTTCCTGGTAACCCATTTAAGACTCCAAAACCACAAGCCCTATTGTCTTTGTCGAAACCGGTCAAGTATCAATATGTGACTTTTTCAATTCATATACAGTACTTTTCTAAGTTTATTTAAATAGGACTTTACTGACAAGACTAGGCTGTGCCTCAGGAAGCCGTTAACCCCAATTGTCATTTATAAATCTTTGGCAGTCTTTACAGGTAGTCAGATGCCAGAAAGTCTGACAATCAGTCTATCGAAAGAGTATCGTGTTGCCCTGGGCAGTAACTGAGTTGTGGAGGTTTGCTAGGCAGTCGTTGAATGTAGAATATAGGTATTCAGCCGCATCCGGTTAGGCTGGAAGCCGACCTTGGGTTTGGGGGCTAGTTGGGAAAAAGCTAGGGAGGTGACAGGTTATGTTTTTTTCTAGGTAAATGTTGATTACGGTCCTGAGTGTCTCACAACTGTAAACGACACAAAGAACGGTCGAATAAATGTTCGTCGGCCAACTGTTCGTTGACTCTGAAGAACTGTTGGTGGAATGATTGAACGAAAAAAAATTGCACCATAGATCGTTTGAACGATAAGAACTGTTTTCAATACACTTACTCGAAAACCCGCTCTTATCCCAATTCTTTTAGGCACGAAATATATTGTTTCCTGCACTAGTGCAGAAAAGTGCGCATGCTCTCCCCCTAAAATCATAGGTATCGATATATACAAAAAATATACCGATCGATATATCGAAATATCGATGTTTTTCTTCGAATTTATTTTATCGGATTTGTCTTAAAAAAAATCGTAAGTGGGCTCAAAAATAATTTACTCAATTTATAATTCATGATATTTATTAAATAAATGAAATTATAAATATATGAAAATGAAGCGTTCTCGGTAATTATTCTTCAAATTTAATAAAACATTTATGTGTACCAATATTTCTCAAGAGTTTTTATAAATACATTTTAGTAATAAATATCGATATTTCTAAACAATAATATCGATATTTTATAAACAGCCCTAGCGCCCCGCGTCGTAGGCAAAACAGTCCGGTCGCAGACGTCTCAAACTTGTCTTAGACAGACATGTCTAAGAAGAAGTCTTGTCTCAAGTGAGCCCAAACCTGAGACAGAATTGATCACTTGTCTATACAAGGTGTAAGGGACAGCCCTCCACAAACTTTAAGGACTTGTTCAGTAGACGAAACTGAACAACCTTCCACAACACTTTTTTTCAGGAAGCGAAAAAAAATCTTCCTCTCCATACAAAATTATAAACTTGATTGAACAGTTTGTATGGAGAGGCCGATGTTTTTTTTCGTTTCCTAAAAAAAATTTTTGTGGAAGGTTGTTCAGTTTCGTCTACTGAGCAAGCCCTTAAACTTTGTGGAGGGCTGTCCCTTACACCCTTTATAATTAACTAGCTTTTGCCCGCGACTTTTCCCGCGGACCTACGTAAAATATAGTCTATGTCACTTAGAAATAAAGCAGCTTTCTATCGGTGAAATAAAATTAGCAATCGAACCAGTACATCTTCAGATTACATCCTACTAAATAACAAAAAAACAAACTTTACCTCTTATTATATTATATTAGTGTACTCGTAGATAATCTAGTGCGCCTCACCATCAACGATTGCATCACTGCTTACAATCGTGTGGGATAGCAGTCAAACACTAGTTTATACCAAATATAAAAAAGGTATAGTAATCGCTCCATTACGAAACATGAAATACCCTGGACTAGTAACGTATAGACCACGTTGACTAATTCTTTACAAAGTTGACCCAAACAAATCTTTGGATTACGGTTGAATGTCCGCACAAATCCTTATTCATACAAATCTTTGATCTGGGCCTGTTTTGGTACAGCCGTGAGGCACACGACTGTTTTTTTTGCTTCTTTTTTTCTTTATAGGTTACCTAAATATTGTGTGTGCCTTGTGTTGTGCCAAATAAATTATTTTTCTTTCTTTCGTTCTTACTTTCTTTCTTTCTTTCGTTCTTTCTTTCTTTATTTCGTTCTTTCTTTCCTTCTTTCTTTCGTTATTTCTTTAGTTCTTTCTTACTTTTCTTATTTCTTTCTTTCCAGTGAATGTTCTACGGGCACACGTCGTTCGACCAACAGTTCTTCGGTTCTTCTTCTTCCTTTTATTCTAGATTTTAAATAACGTTCTTCGATCGGGCAAACGCTATCGTTTATCAGTCAAGTGAACTTCGGACAATCTTGACGCAACAGGTTCAAAAAAAATAAACATCATAATGAAATGTAATAAATGCAGTGGCGCGCCACAATTTTGGCGGTAAATCTCCTCTTTAAGGAGTGGCTGGAAAGACAACACGGCATCCTTACCTTCCGCATGACGCAGGTCCTCACCGGGCTTGGTCAGTTCGGGAGATTCCTGCACCAGATTCGTGCGGAAGAAACGCTATTGTGTGGACCGCCCGGAGGATACGGTGGAGCAGTAACGTTCTTAGTAGATTTATTAGCATGTTTTCTTTCGAAGAGGTAAATTTCTGTAATTGTAGGTACTATTACTCATTCAATAATTAATCGTTAGTATAAAAGCTCATTACCTACTTAGCGTTTGTCTGCAAATTGAATCGACCGTAGTCACATGAGTAAATAAACGGAACAGATTCCGTTTATCTACTCATGAGTAAACAAACGGAACAGATTCCGTTTATCTACTCATGCGCCGTAGCAATATCGTAGCGTAGCGTTGCTTTGTCGGGCCTTTGACGACTACCTAGAGGTGAATTCTCTGAACTCACCCGGTATATCTCTTTGGAGGTATGCGGAACAGAGAGTAAAGTCCCACATGCCTCCATTAAAAAGGGAGGATCCTCCGACCAGACGGGTGTTATAGTCTGGTGGGCGACTGCCCGATAGATGATTTCGGGCTGTCGTATATGTTCAAATCGCGCGGAGAACTTTGCGCGATGCAGGATTTCGTATTTTCTTCGTAGTTCTTATGTGGCGCCATAGATGTCGCTACATATCAATAGTCGTCGAACAATATTGATATTTGATATTTTTCATGGCAGTGATCGCATACCTCATAAAATATAATAATCACCATTGCTGATAATTCGGACATCAATATATTCGGACACAGGACATTAGTACCTGAAATTCTCCCTCCCGAAAATCCAGCTTAAAATAAGTTTTCGTATTGTTCCCTAGACAACGTGTAACGTTAAGTGCGCTAAACCTGAAAATAGTTTGATCAGAATAACGAACAGAATCAGTTGAACCACTTTTTAATATAGGTTACAATTTTCAAAAAAATCTTTACCTAGAATGTCGCCTTGTCTGAATACGTCAAGCAATCACACACGCAAAGCCGCCGAGATAGGTAAAACCAACACAAACAGTTGTAGTCCAATCAAATTTTCTGATACACGGGATAATAAAAGTTATTATTTCAATGCAGATATTAATTTTAAACAAACTAAAATTGCACATAAAACCTTTTTTTTTTGTAATGTTTATTTTGCTCAGGGAATTAGGTCAATAACATTAAAAATCATTTGGGGACACCCCAAATGATTATACTTCAATGTTAAAAACCACTGAAAAGTATAAATTAAGTTTAATTTCGGAAGTCGGTGTTAAATAACGAAAAGACAAAACTATTATAGAAACACTGACTTCCGAAATTAATGTTATTTTATACTTTTCAGTGTTTTTTAAAATTGAAGTCGGTTATTTATTTTTTTCGTAAAAAGTTTTTTTACGTGAGAAAACATCAAATGACTTCTCTGTCTTTGTTTGAAACAATAGATAGTGTCAGAATTTAACTGACTAAATACCACCTGTGTCGCTACAGTTGCCTTTTTAAAGGACACAGTAACTCTTTCGAATAATCTCGTAGCCCAGGCAAACTAACTGTTATTTCGGAATTCGTGACTTCATAGAATTTTTCAGTATATTGGATTTGCAAGCGGCTGATGGCTAAAGCCAACTCCAGCACCGCTAAGTTCATTTTTGTTTGTACTCAAAACGAAAATATCAAAGGGTTTGGCTTGACGCCGCTCCGCAGGATTCAAGCGATTTTTTTTTAAGTGGACAGGCAGAAATTACCGCTATGGTAGGTACCTACATTCAACCGGACCACTCCATGGTAGATGACTTAGGTAACATCAAATTTACTGTTTTCAGATTTATTCCTATACATGTGCTATAAGACCTTGCTTTGTGCCAAATTTCAGGATTTTGGGTCAACGGAAAGTACCCTATGAATTACGATCTTTGAGAATACCAAAATATACGTTTTTTTGCGACATAAACGGCCGTATCTTTTCTGTTCGTTAACTTAGAAGTTTAATTTTTTCACAGCTCGAAGGGACCACAGTCCTGAGTATATGGTTTTAATTTCAACTCGATACCTCTACGCGCTTTCGAGATAAAGGGTCTTGACAGACATACAGACAGACAGATGGACAGACGGACAACAAAGTGATCCTATAAGGGTTCCGTTTTTTCCTTTTGAGGTATGTACGGAATACTGACGAAATATCGGTGTACTTATTCTTCTGCCTTACCCCTCTGGACTATAAACCATGCCGTTACATTCAGGCCATTAAGCCATAACAGTTATTTGATAGGCGACCTGATGCTGCAGTCAGGATCTCCACACGAAGGAGATCAATCTATGATGTTGTTTATTGTGTTGCCTGCACCGAATAAATAGGTACTATTCAATTCTTCTAATGCATTTTTGGACCGAACATCAAAAATAAACGTTATATTAAAATAATATCCTGTATGTACCCAGTATAATTACTCGTTTTGAGGTACTTTTTTAGCAAAATAAGTATACTTAATTTACTATTTTTTACAATCAATTTAAAAAAAAAAAACTGATAATAAAAACTTCCAGATAGATCCCATTTTTAACAAAATCTTAGATTTCAGATCTGACAACAAGATCCGTAATAAAAAAAAACACTAATAGTAGTTTATGTGACTAGGGGATAAAGCAGTGTCTTTAAGTCGCGGGCGGCATGTTGAATTCCGAACCAAACGAAGGTTGCTGATTTTAATCCCGAACGATAGTGAGGGATTTATAAAATTAACTCCCGAGCATTGCGAGGGAGTTAATAAAGAAACCTGAGTGAAGTGAGGAATTCAAGCCGCCCAAGACAAAGACAGCTTTATCCCCATGTTGCATACTATACTTTTTACACCATCTGTGAGATAATTAAAAAACAATTTGGTCGACCAAATCATATATTAGAGAAATATAAGTATTATATTTACAAGTTCATCAAACAAACAAAATTCACTACTCCAAGATTCTATGGTTTCAATTTTCTATAATGCTCCCGTCAGTAAGTAGGTTTTATTCTATTTTCTTTTTTTGTTAGTGGCCAGTTTGAATTTCGATTCAACTTGTGCGATGCACGTACATTTTAATTCACAATGTTGACGATTTTTGGTATTCCAAATTCGAATCTCATTATTCCCTAGGGATCAGCCATACTGCATTATCTCCCTAGGGATAGAATGACTTGCTTTAAGTGAGGTTTGTATGACGTATAAAACGACATTATCGAGCAGGTGGTGTAAAAAAAGTATTTTCATTACTCATACTCTGAAAGTAGGTCTGAAGTTGCCTGAGGAGCGAGCTGAAAGTCATACTTTTCATCCCTAGGGAGTTTTACTTTACAACTGACAAATTATTTAAAAAAAATCTTTTTCTATCTTCACATTTCTATTGAACCATGTTCCAATTTTCCATACAGCCAGTCAATCACAGCGCGATATTAAATTGAAATAACTTAAAGACAAGTATTAATTAAATAATGTTATATTTTACGTGATTTATTTCTTCAATTATTTCTTTAAAATACTTTATTTTTAAAAGATTACAATTAATTTCTAATTTTTCATTAATGAGGCTGAATAGCTAGCCGGCCGCAGAAAAAAAAAAACAAAATGGCGGGAAAGTGGCAATCAGTCGTTGGTTTTTTGGAGTTTTGTTTACATTTCCGTACAACAGAGATTTGTATTAACACGTTATGTTTATCAGATTAAAATAGTGATTTAATGCCTAATTTCATAAGAGAAGAGGCTAAAGCAGTAGTGGAATACCTTTTACCGCCTAAATCAGAAGAAAGATACCTACTTAAAATCACAGGTACGACGACTCAGGTTTTACAAACTTTTTATTTTATTTTTAGTTTCCTCGTAATCGTAATGAAAAGCACAGTGTTTACCTCGGGGTGAAAGTAACCCACTTAACCCCTCGAATTAGCGACCTCGCTGCGCTCGGCCGCCAACTCCTTCTCGGGACGAAATGAGTTACTTTCACCCCTAGTGTAACAATGTACTATTATTTTGAAAGTCGCTGTTAAATAAGGAAAAAACAAAACCAGAAACACTGAGATCCAAAATTTAAGTTATTTGGACATTTTAGTGCTTTTTTAATACAACATGAAGTTTAAGGCTTACTATTTACAATGAGCCTACAATAAAAATAAAATCAGTAACAAGAAACTAGTTATTCGAGTCTGCCACCTTGACAGAGAGTCTCAACAAATCCGGGCTGGTTTTGTATAGATGCACGTTGGCGCAGGGTGGGAGTTGCGAGCGTCCGGCGGGCTGCGCGGGCGCATATGCCGCGCGCATCTGTCCTATCTCGCGCCCGGCACCATAGTAGCGCACGGGCCGAACTTACAGGCTGATACAACTTTGCAATGCTGAATTGCTGATCTATTTCATTTCCTATACACGTATTGTGCACTATACAACATAATCATTGAGAATAGTATGTTCTGATTTGTATTAGTTTAGTCAGTCGTGTTATTTCGTATTTTTAGTTTTAGTTTTACATTGTATAAACTCCAAAGCATGCTGTGGCCTCCTGTAATTGAGGGTGTGCACTGGCTTAGGGCTTGAATGTGTTAATCGTTAACTTGTATGTGTACATCCTTTATTGGAGGTCCTTAATAAATAAATAAATCATTTTTAGTTTATGTGAAACCTGAATATATTTTGCTCAGAATCAGTAACTGAATGGATTCCAATATTTTTTACACCATGTTATATTTTTTCCCAAAAAAAATATTAAAAAAAGGTCACAAGTGGGACACCACTGACACTAAGTATAACACAGGTCCCGGCAGGTCATAGTGGGCATTAGGTGCCAGCAAACAACTGTGTGCAAGTTCAAAACAACCCTTCAGTCGCCCGGATGGCCAGGTAACTATGTATTTTAATTTTTTTACTGATATAAAAAGGTACACACACAAATGTACATACGGATATGAAATTTTGTACATAGATATAAATACTAAACCTGTTTTGGGTTTCGCATTAAAAACTAATGTTGTAAAGTGCCGGTTGGATTGGTAAGTACTCAGCTGCGGTAGGTTATAGTCTGGTACTGAAAACCATAATAAAATAACTTTGATCAAAATCAGAGATATTAAACTCTCTTGAGTGCGCCCGTTGATACATCCGAAAAGGAATGGTTACCGTAAAATGCTGACTTAAAGATTAAAGCTAAATCAACAATTCTCAATCTGTTATTTATTAAAAACTTCTGGATTTAAGATTAAAATAATTCAAAACATTTTTCATGTTTCTTTACTTTTATAAATCTTTGCAAAATAAATCATCAAGTTAGACGATAGTTACATTATTATAGAGAAGCGAGAGAGTCGATCAATCACCATCAACCTGTATATCGATATCGGCTGAGATCGCGGAGACACCTGCGCGCGCGCACCTGCTTGCCTCTGATTCGCCAAAAACGAACACGACGCGTCACCTGCCCGCCGCTCATCGATACTCCTGCGCAACCACTATCGATACTTTATATTCTTATTTCAAATAACATTACTGGAGTTTAAGGTTTATGTAGGTAATAAATTTCAGGTCATTTGAAACGCTAAAAGGGCGGTTAAATTTTGTTAAACATGTATTTAAATCCAAATTAGGCGAAATCATAAAAGGTTTTGTATGTATGTATTTATTTTGCCCCAAGCCTTGTACTATTATTTATTCTGTGCTCAAACGAACAAAATTAATCAAGAAGTTATTTTCTCTCCAAAGTTCATGCAAGCTTTAGCTTTTGTTAATACTTATTTTTTACGAGATGGAGTGTTAGATTTTAACTGGCTAAAACCCACAGTGATTGTTCAGTTTCCCCTTGCGAAGGTCATGGAAAGACTTCTGTCATGAAAAATCTTGAAGCCCAGGCAGGCATCGGCCCTAACGGGCCCCATTCCTGTTGACATCTCTTGGAGATATTTTTCAATAGATACTAGAATAGCAAGGGCGGATCCAGGATGTTTTTCTAGGAGGGGCACAAGGAGCGGACGGACAAAACAATCAACAATTAGCCAGCGATTTGCGATGCAACTGGAAGAGCAAAACGAGTTAAATAACGTGTAGCTACACTAGAAGCGAAAATTTGGTGATGATGTGGCTACATTACACATTATGCATTACAACGAATTAGATGAGCAATTCATGCGGCTACACAGTAAAAGGAGAAAGGCTAAGTACAAAGCAGTAACTACAGAGGTGAAGTACACGACGCGCGCGGGGAGCTCGTTTGGTTCGGCAATCGCCCTGTCGTGATCGGCTTTGTGAAGACGTGTTTTATTTGAATACCTTGTCAAAATCAAACCTTGTGTTTTTCCATGAAATTCCCTGACTTAAGTACGAAGTATTTTAAAAAAAGAGGTTATGTTGGATTCATGAAATAAATAAAGACCTGCGTCAATTTCCAGAAATATTCTTTATATAACGCATAGAACGCATAGAACGTACTTGTACTTTGGACACAAACAATTCAATGTCTATTGTAGACAAAATTGTTCTTTCGACGAGTGATCAAAACAAACTGAAATTTGAACGCGTCGCCGCGACACGCGACGTGAGCGATCGCCATCTTTAGCGCGATAATGTAGCCACTAGACAGCGAACATTCTAAAATTGTTCTTTTGAACTTTACGCAAAAAAATCGTCCCTTGATTTAAATTCGCTCAAGTAGAATTATAGCTATATAATATTATTACTTACAAGCGTATCCATCAGCAATTTATGTCTATCACCGTTGACGGCACGCGTAATGTAGCCAACAGACATATTAAGTAGCACCGTTGAACTTGTCGCGTAAGTGAGATAATTTGATGTAGCCGATGATCCTATGATTACAGTACTGTTGTTCCAATGGCTTACAAAAATCAAATCGCTAGTAATATTTGACGTAGCCATAAACGTGAATTTCAATTATTTGTTTTAATCGCACATGTGTCGCCGGTCGCCTCGCGGCCTAGTGTAGCCTCAGTTAAGAAATAAAGTTATTCAAGTTTGTATTCATATATTTTAACAACTCAGATAATTTGATTTAATACTCCTAAGTATGTACTTTGGGGATACGTGGCCCGTGCCCCGCTTATAATACTAGGATTAAACCCAATATCTAATCAAACTTGGCAGGTAAGCAATACGAGTATATAATATGTATAATTGTATACGTATGTGTGTGTATTATGTAATTCCAGGTATATCTCATCTGGGCACGCCGTAATTATGACAGTAAGTCCCCTCTTTGAGGCGTAACTGGAAAGATCTCACGGCGTCGTCACCTTCCGCATGACGCAGGTCCTCACCGGACATGGCCAGTTCGGGAGATTCCTGCACCGGATTCGTGCGGAAGAAACGCCCGGGTGTCACCATTGTGTGGACCGCCCGGAGGACACGGTGGAACATACGGTAGAGGTGTGCCCCGCCTGGGCAGAGCACCAGCGTGTCCTCGTGGGGGCGCTCGGCGGCAGTGATCTCTCGCGCCGGGCCTTGGTACAGGCCATGGTCCTGAGCGAGGAGGAGTGGCAGGCGGTCGACGACTTCTGTGAAGCAGTAATGCTAGTAAAGGAGGCGGACGCACGCGCGAAGCAATGGCCCTCGCGATGGAGCGCTTTGGAGGATTCCGATCCCTATTTCAAACAATTAAATGTCTATTGTAGACAAAATTGTTCTTTCGACGAGTGATCAAAACAAACTGAAATTTGAACGCGTCGCCGCGACACGCGACGTGAGCGATCGCCATCTTTAGCGCGATAATGTAGCCACTAGACAGCGAACATTCTAAAATTGTTCTTTTGAACTTTACGCAAAAAAATCGTCCCTTGATTTAAATTCGCTCAAGTAGAATTATAGCTATATAATATTATTACTTACAAGCGTATCCATCAGCAATTTATGTCTATCACCGTTGACGGCACGCGTAATGTAGCCAACAGACATATTAAGTAGCACCGTTGAACTTGTCGCGTAAGTGAGATAATTTGATGTAGCCGATGATCCTATGATTACAGTACTGTTGTTCCAATCGCTTACAAAAATCAAATCGCTAGTAATATTTGACGTAGCCATAAACGTGAATTTCAATTATTTGTTTTAATCGCACATGTGTCGCCGGTCGCCTCGCGGCCTAGTGTAGCCTCAGTTAAGAAATAAAGTTATTCAAGTTTGTATTCATATATTTTAACAACTCAGATAATTTGATTTAATACTCCTAAGTATGTACTTTGGGGATACGTGGCCCGTGCCCCGCTTATAATACTAGGATTAAACCCAATATCTAATCAAACTTGGCAGGTAAGCAATACGAGTATATAATATGTATAATTGTATACGTATGTGTGTGTATTATGTAATTCCAGGTATATCTCATCTGGGCACGCCGTAATTATGACAGTAAGTCCCCTCTTTGAGGCGTAACTGGAAAGATCTCACGGCGTCGTCACCTTCCGCATGACGCAGGTCCTCACCGGACATGGCCAGTTCGGGAGATTCCTGCACCGGATTCGTGCGGAAGAAACGCCCGGGTGTCACCATTGTGTGGACCGCCCGGAGGACACGGTGGAACATACGGTAGAGGTGTGCCCCGCCTGGGCAGAGCACCAGCGTGTCCTCGTGGGGGCGCTCGGCGGCAGTGATCTCTCTCGCCGGGCCTTGGTACAGGCCATGGTCCTGAGCGAGGAGGAGTGGCAGGCGGTCGACGACTTCTGTGAAGCAGTAATGCTAGTAAAGGAGGCGGACGCACGCGCGAAGCAATGGCCCTCGCGCTGGAGCGCTTTGGAGGATTCCGATCCCTATTTCCGACCACGATAGGCGAGGGCTTGCAGCAATGGGTAGCCCGCCGTCCAACCGTCCGATAATCGTCCGGACCGAGCCCAAGTCCCACACGCGCCTCAAGGAGTTGTCAGCAACCGTAGGGGCCCAGCAGGGTCGTAGCCTACTGGGGCCATGGGTGTTGCGAAAGAGATAAAAGAAGGAACAGGAGTGGAGTTTTAGTCAGTAAAACTCTGACACTATCTCTCGCTTCGCCCACGAGCGGGGCATGTCATTGGATAAATGATAATGATAAATGATCTTTATTTTGCAAGTAGGTTTTATAAACACACTTTTACACGTTAATTTTTTTTTTCGTCAATTAAATCTAGATGAGGCCGGTGTTTCCTAGCTGACTAGCCTGAGAAGAAATACCGAAATAAATTTAGGGGTCAAAGTCTCTTTTAAAGTCCATACGTAATGGTCAAATCATATGAGAACCATGCAGATTGAGCCTGAGACGGTCTTTTGAAGAAAGAACCACACAGTTCTAAGTCTATGTCATAATTGTAAAAATAATAATAATATACATATATGTATATATATACAATATCATAATTGTAAAACAACAACAATCGTCAACAAAAACAAAAGGCAGTTAAAACAAAAAAACATTCAAATGATAACAATTATAGTGAGTAGCTACTGGAGCAGGTCAATCCCAAGCCGCCGGATTATTTTCCGACCTAAAAACAAAAGATATATCTCATCAGTCAGTATAATAGGCTGCTTCCGCGAAAGCGCAGATTGTGTTCAAATTAGTACCTAGTCTATAAATAAATTCGTTTAATATAGCAACTTTTATTTATTTTCCACAAAGGGACAAGACGAGGAGGAGGAGGGGGGGAGGGGGGGGAGGGACTTACTTGTTTTTGTTACATTCCACGTGTAGAAAACTGTGGGTACTTAGTAAGTACCCACATATAATATATTGAAAACACACACCCACCCACATATAAATAGCTCGTATAATAAAATTGAAACTCAAAGTATTTACCAACCTTCAATTAAATTATTTGTTGGCGCTTTTATATAACAAAGGAGTCAGCCAGAGCTGTGGAAATGTCCGAAAGAATTACGGCGGACATAGACCGCAAAGGAAAGCAATAAGTGAAGGAACACAGGTGAGTTTTAGTCAGTAATAGTATGTGGGTGGGAGAAGTTATTTGATGATTTTATGTGATAAACTTAAACTTTGTACTAGTCTATTATATATTTATTATATAATTATAATATATTTATCTTTTTCTGTTTATTTGTGTGTAAGTGCATACCTACCTGCATAAATAATAAAAAAGCGGCCAAGTGCGAGTCGGATTTGCCCATGAAGGGTTCCTTAGCAGCAAGTAACACAATATAAAAGTTCTTGTAGTTCTTTGATCGATATTTTAATAATAGTGTATTTTTTTAGATCTATGACGAATAAAAAAAAAACTACTAACTACCTAGATCTCGTTCAAACCAATTTTCGTTGGCGATTTGCATGGTAATGTACATCATATATTTTTTAAAGTTACAGGGGACGACGACACATTTTACCACTTTGACATTGTCTCTCGCGCAAACTATTCTGTGTAGAAAAAAAATGATATTAAAAACCTCAATATCATTTTTGAAGACCTTTCCATACCCCACACGTATGGGTTTGATGAAAAAAAAAAATGTTGAGTTTCAGTTCTAAGTATGGGGACCCCCAAAATTTTTTTTTCTATTTTTGTATAAAAATCTTAATGCGGTTCACAGAATACAGCTACTTACTAAGTTTCAACAGTATAGCTCTTATAGTTTCGGAAAGAATGTGGCTGTGACATACGAACGGACAGACAGACAGACATGACGAATCCGTTTTTTGCCATTTGGCTACAGAACCGTGAAAACGTCGGTCACAAAAGTGGAGCACAGCACAGCACATTTGGAGACAGTTAGGTTAAGTTGCCAACCGTAGTACTCAAAAACTAGAGTATTGTACTCTGGATATCATGTAGAGCACGCTTGCCTAGAAGTAATCTATTCACTCTTGACTTAAAGACACCTAAGTAGTAGCTATCAGGAAACACAGACTCCGGCAGGGACTTCCACTCCTTGGCTGTAAGCACAATAAATGATATACTCTATTTCATCTACTAAGTTGACTGCCCTAAGTTACCTAAGCTACCTAACACGTTACACGTTGACACGTGTGACTTTCTTCTTGCATTACCCATGAACCGAATAGCTTTACAGAAACTTTTATTAAAGGACTATCTTTGAAGATCCTTAAGATCTCTAAGTAAGTAACAGATACCCAAGTTCTCCTCCTGGTCAATCCTACCGGAGAATAACGATCGGTGAACAAATATAGGTGTCTACTTCTGTTTTAGTATCTTAGTAGGTAATAGTAAAATACAGAACCGCAACCATTCAACTAAGATCCGATAGGAGAAATCTCTTCCCTCATCTGTTATTTTATTATAATAAATATTATATGCTAGAATCTAGCAGCTAGATAATACGTTCGACATTGCGCATAGATTGTCTAGCTAAATCTGGTGCAAATGATGTTAAACAATAAAATGTTACACTTGACATCAACTACCCCTCATTAACCGACTTCGAAAATGAGGAGGTTCTGTGTTCGGCTGAAAGTATGTTTTTTTTTTTATGTAGGTATGTTCACCGATATCTCGGTCAATAGTGGACCGATTTTAAAAATTATTTTTTTGATTGAAAGGTTTATGCTTCCAAGTTGGTCCCATAGAAATATTGTTACGATCTGATTATAAATTAATGTAATCTAATCGTGGTTGGGATTATTAGAATCTTTATGAGATGCACTGTGGCTATAAGTTATTTAAGTTTATCCGAGGGGTACTTTTTAATGGTGGTATAATAACTAAAAAGTGTAAAATAAAAAAAAAATTACAAAAAAATATGAGTGACTTCTTCTAAAACCTATAGTTTTTCAGTTCCTTGGGGCACATTCTTACAGCTGATTCTCGACTTTCCGAAATAACAAATAAAATTTTTTTTACAAATAAAAATATAACCGACTTCAATGTTAAAAAACACTGAAAAGTTTAAAATAACTTTAATTTCGGAAGTCGGTGTTTTTCTATAATAGTTTTGTCTCTTCGTTATTTAACACAGACTACCGAAATTAAAGTTATTTTAAAATTTTCAGTGTTTTTTAACATTGAAGTCGGTTATATTTTTTTTTGTAAAAAAATTTTTATTTGTTATTTCGGAAAGTCGAGAATCAGCTGTAAGAATGTGCCCCAAGGAACTGAAAAACTATAGGTTTCCTCCTTTTTTTTGGTCCAAATAGGCGGGTTGCCTCGCATAAATGGCCATAATTTAACATCGTCTGATATTTAATCGATTTTTTTTTGTTAATTAGTGTTTTTTAGTCTAATAGAAGCTATTAGTAACGATATAACTCAATTTGGAAGTATTTGAATAAAGTCGAAAATATCAAAATGTTCGCGATCTCAGACAAATTTTATTTATTAACATCATTGGCACCAGATTTATCTCTATTCGAAATGTAATAAACGCATTATCTAGCACATAATATTTATCATAATCGAAAAACAGACGAGGGAAGGGACTGCTTCAACGGATCTCGTACTACATATTGCTTAAAAATATTCTACTGAAACATTGCTCAGATAATTTCCGGGTGAAATCAAATAAACCGTCAATAACACATTCTACCCGTTTGAACTTTTCGATTGCGATGGATTTCTATAAAATTTTAATATGACTGTAAAGTTCATAGACGTCAATCAAAAATAGATGAAAGTGGGCGGGTGATCCACGAAATATGTCGTGCGCTAGTAGGTATTTCAATTTATAGTCTTAATAATGTTTTGAATGTAAAAGTCTCTATCAAACCTAAATAGCTGATCCGATTTGGATGAAACTTGGCACATGAAACCTTTTTTTTTTTTTTTTTTTTAAGTTGGGAAAAAATCATGCATTGACATCCCCCGCTCTTGGGCGGAGCGGGAGATAGTGTCAGACTCTTACTGACTAAAAGACCCACCCCGTTCCTTCTAGCCTTCATACCGGGGCTCGAGCGCCCTTTCGGATAACCCTGGCCCCAGTAGGCTTCGACCCGGCTGGGTCCCTGCTGTTGCTGACAACTCCTTGAGGCGCGCGGGAACAGTGCGCGCCGTCGACGACTTGGGCTTGGTCCGGACAGTTACCGGACGGCCGGACAGCGAGCTACCCATTGCTTACTGTCCGCAAGCCCGCGCCTACGGTGGCCGGAAATCGGGATCAGAATCCCGGCGGCGGCGGCGGCGGCGATAACGCCGTTGCCTGATGCGTTCGGCCTCCTCCTTTGCGAGCATTACTGCTTCGCAGAAGTCGGTGACCGCCTGCCACTCCTCCTCGCTCCGGACCATGGCCTCAACCAAGGCCCGGCGCGAGAGGTCTCCGCCGCCGATCGCCCCCACGAGGGCACGGCGATGCTCCGCCCAAGCAGGGCACACCTCGACTGTGTGCTCCACCGTGTCCTCCGGCCATTCCGCACAGTGACGACACCCGGGCGTCACTTCCGCACGAATCCGGTGCAGGAAACTCCCGAACGAACCATGTCCGGTGAGGACCTGCGTCATGCGGAAGGTAAGGACGCCGTGAGGTCTTTCCAGCCACGCCTCAAAGAGGGGACTTACCGTGGCACATGATACCTAGATTAGGAAAAAAGATAAGGTAGGTACCAACTTTTTTATTCCAATAGTAGCTACGTTCATGGGATTATTTTCGACTTTCATTCAGGCAAAGCTACATGCAAATGCTTAGTAGGTTAGGTATCTACAGTCGGTTCGGCAGAAACTTCTTGATCGATTCTAACTTCGAACAATTGGCTGTGCAGTAATTCTTTTTCAATATACTTTCTCAAAAACCCGCTTTTATCCCTACCGCTTTTAGGCACGCAATTTACTGTTTTTCGCATTAGTGAGAAAAACTACGTGTGCTGACCCCCGCCACAATGTTATTACATTTGACGTATCAGGCTGGGCGCTAAGCGATCCCTACGAGTCCCGTGTCAACACCCGTTTATTAATGTCTTCGTAAGTAGGTAGGTATATTGAAAAACGTTGTTTCATTTTGTCTCTGCAGCCACCTAGGTCGCAATGACAAACTTTCTCCACTTGAATCAAATACTATTTAAGAATCGTAATAACAAATGCGCCATTGTGTATTTTTTCAAGTTTCGATAGTTTTCGCGTGGTTGCGCGAAGTTCAGAGTGGCCAACATACTTTGAGCTTATTGTACCTATTATGGAGTTACTTTCCTCTTTCGGTGTTCTTATAAACCTCTAACGATGTGTGAGTATGACAGTCCACATTTTGTATTCGTATACTACCTTCAGACAAGCTGTGAAAAGTAAATAATACGAATAAGTTTTTCAATACATTTACTCGAAAACTGACCATTATCGCACTACTATTAGGTTCAACATACCATGTGTATCACCCTCGTGTTTTTTTTTTATTTATTACAACAAGGGCTTTTTTCTTTCCCATTTCGTTACGGTCAACAGCGATTTTTTTTTTTTAAAGCAAGAGGTGCAGATTATTTAGGTTTTAATATTTAATGAAAATTCAAATTGTGTGAACCGAATATCATCTAAACTAATCTACATTAATATTATTAGTATTGAGGAAAAGTGTGTTGTGTGCGCTCTTGGGCGGAGCGGGAGATAGTGTCAGACTCTTACAGACTAAAAGACCCACCCCGTTTCTTCTAGCCTTCATACCGGGGCTCGAGCTCCCTTTCGGATAACCCTGGCCCCAGTAGGCTTCGACCCGGCTGGGTCCCTGCTGTTGCTGACAACTCCTTGAGGCACGCGGGAACAGTGCGCGCCGTCGACGACTTGGGCTTGGTCCGGACAGTTACCGGACGACCGGACAGCAAGCTACCCATTGCTCACTGTCAGCAAGCCCGCGCCTACGGTGGCTGGAAATCGGGATCACAATCCCGGCGGCGGTGGCGGCGGCGAGAACGCCGTTGCCTGATGCGTTCGGCCTCCTCCTTTGCGAGCATTAGGTACTGCTTCGCAGAAGTCGGCGACCGCCTGCCACTCCTCCTCGCTCCGGACCATGGCCTCAACCAAGGCCCGGAGCGGGAGGTCTCCGCTGCCGATCGCCCCCACGAGGGCACGGCGATGCTCCGCCCAAGCGGGGTACTGTGTGCTCCACCGTGTCCTCCGGGCATTCCGCACAGTGGCGACACCCTGGCGTCACTTCCGCACGAATCCGGTGCAGGAACCTCCCGAACGAACCATGTCCGGTGAGGACCTGCGTCATACGGAAGGTAAGGACGCCGTGAGGTCTTTCCAGCCACGCCTCAAAGAGGGGACTTACCTCCATAATTGTGGCGTGCCCAACCGATAGGTAGCTGCTGCTGTTTATTCCTGAGTGGCATGGGCTATATTTGATATGCGTGGGCGAAGCCGCAAGCAAAAGCTAGTGTTATTAAAAAACCATACATGTCAATGTACTATTTAGTGCAATAAATATCATTGCAATATATGGTGCTGACCAGTAGCTATTAGGGCATAATACAATAAATTCATTATTTCTGGGTATTTAAACCACAAAACTTTCGATTCGACTTGCTATTTAATGTTTACTAGCTTTAACCAGCGGCTTCGCCCGCGTACATAAAATACAGCCTATATCACTCAGGAATAAAGCAGCTTTCAATCGGTGAAAAAATTTTAGCAATTGGACCAGTACTTTCAGAGATTACCTCCTACAAACAAAAAAACAAACTACCTCTTTATAATAACGCAAGACGTCACCGTCACTCAGCTGACTTGACGCCATATTGCTGAAGCAAGCGTTTTGACAGCACAGATAAACAGACCATCATCATCCTTTTTAATGTAAGCCTTTTTAATGTTCCCACTGCTGGGATTCTGGCCTCCTCTCTAGGAGAGCGAAAAACAGATACCTACATAATGCTTTTTTAAACAAAATACTTTAATATAAATTAAAATAAATACAATTTATATACACAAATAAACAATCCATATACACAAATAAACAATATGAGACGGTATTTAAAAACTAGTCAAATAGCCTTTTATAGAGCGAAGTAAAATTGAAATAATATATACAAACAAAAAGATTAATTAAATACTACATTTTTTTTATCACCATGTAATTTATCTTCAACTAGGTATTTCTTTAAAATAACATAGGTTTGGGTAAAATATTTTCCATTTTTTCAATGATGAAACCGAAAAATAATGGGTGAAAACAAAAACAAAATATACGGAAAGCGGCAATCCGATCTTCATTTGGTTTTCGTTTTTATTTTAATTATTTATCACTATAAAAGCACAAAGCTGATATGGTGATTCTTCGAAACCGAGGGAATATGAATATTTTTATTTGTATACTGTTTTTCCCGTTCATTAAATGCATTATCATATATCAAAAGCACTCATTTGCGGTATGCGGCTTACGGCAGAAAACAGATAGGTACGAAAAATAGGCCTTATGAATGAGTCGTATTCCCTCAGTTTCAAAGAATCACCCTTTAACCAGTATCCAGTTTAGAAAGTTTTAAGTTACCCTGAGTTTCATTTAGAGCTTTGATTATATTATAGGAGGTGTCAGTGTCGAATGCCTAAAAACCTCTCCAAAATGACGGACCAGCCTTTAGTCCGGAGAGTCTTACCCACCAATCAGTGCCGATCATCGATATCCGTGGTGCCGATCGTGTCGCTTTTCATGTCACTGCTATTTAAACAGATTAGGTAGGTACAGCTATAAAATGACTGTATAATAAAACTCTGCCGGAATTAGAATAGTTTTGCTGTTGAGTAAATTGTTAGATAATTAAATTATTTTTCTTCACGAGAGTGAGAGCGGCCAAGTACGAGTCGAACCCGCCCATGAAGGGTTCCGTAGCAATAAGTAACATAATATAAAAGTTCTTGTATGTAGGTACGAGTAGTTCGTTGTAATTTTAATCGATGTTTTAATAATAGTGTATTTTTTTTATATTTATGACGTATTAAAAAAAAACTACTTACTAGATCTCGTTCAAACCAATTTTCGGTGGAGGTTTGCATGGTAATTTACATCATATATTTTTTTTAGTTTTATCATTCTCTTATTTTAGAAGTTAAAGAGGGGGGGGGACACATTTTACCACTTTGGAAGTGTCTCTCGCTTTCACGCGAAGCGGCGAGCCTTCTGGCTGGTCTACCACCGTGGGATCTGGAGGCAACAGTCCTTGCACACATGCACGATATGCGCGTGGAGATGCAACGCCGGGGTGAAAGTCCGCTGCCGCGACAGGTCATGACATGGCATGGCGGACAGAGCTCTGGCGGGGTCTCATGGTGAAATGACGTCAGCGACTATCGCAACCCAGTGCTGGACACGCTATAATTATGGCGGTAAGTCCCCTCTTTGAGGCATGGCTGGAAAGACCTCACGGCGTCCTTACCTTCCGCATGACGCAGGTTCTCACTGGACATGGCAAGTTCGGGAGGTTCCTGCACCGGATTCGTGCGGAAGTGACGCCCGGGTGTCGCCACTGTGCCGAACGCCCGAAGGACACGGTGGAGCACACAGTTGAGGTGGGTCGACGGTGGGTTAATTCGAAAGATAGCTCAAGCCCCGGTACGAAGGCAACGAAGGAACGGGGTGAGCTTTTAGTCAGTAAGAGTCTGACACTATCTCCCGCTCCGCCCAGGAGCAGGGGTTGTCATTGGATGAATTTTCCCACCATAAAAAAGCGTCTCTCGCGCAAACTATTCAGTTTAGAAAAAAATGGTGGTAGAAACCTCAATATCATTTTTGAAGACCTATCCATAGATACCAGTATGGATTTGATGAAAAAAAAAATTTTTGAGTTTTAGTATGGGGAACCCCCAAAATTTGTTTTTTTTTTTCTATTTTGTGTGAAAATCTTAATGCAGTTCACAGAATATATCTACTTACCAAGTTTCAACAGTATAGTTCCTATAGTTTCGGAAAAAAGTGGCTATGACATATGGACGGACAGACAGACAAAGAGACATGACGAATCCATAAGGGTTCCGTTTTTTGTCATTTGGCAAAAACGTCATATGATACACGTGAATTTGGTGATTACCGTCCTCGTTTATATTATCGTAATTTAACCGAAATTTTTTTTTACTTATTTATTTACTTATATAATTAACATGATTGTGATGTTATGGGAGATTTCGTAGCAGCTGGTTTCATTATTTTTTACGTAAACAGAGACAAAAACTGACATCACGCACACATGCTTGAAATTGTTAGCCCACTTTTCTTGCCATGTTTCTATCAAATGCTCCATCTAGACATTATATACTTACTCAAAGGAACGTGGATGTAAGTAAGAAAAGATGATGGATTAGATTTCATAGATGGGGTGAGTGACGGGTGACAGGACAGAATGGAAGAAAAAACTTGTTGCGCTGACCCCAAGTGTAATGGGATAAGGGCAGGAAGAGGAAGAAGACGATTTGGCAGAAATTGTGTCTGCCTTTTCGGTAAGCTTCGCTGTGGTAGCCACTTTACCGAAACCGTCTCTGTTTCAATGATTCCACGTACTGCCCAGTTGCAGTTTCATCATCACTAAGAATCAATTCGCGACTAATTAAAACAACCACTGAACTTCACAAGAAAAAAGTCCCGCATAAAACTCCTTTTTTTCGAAATGTAGATTTTTGTTTTTACTTCCGTTGATCAGAGATGTGTGATAACATGATTTCACCAGATTCATATGGATTTAACACCTGATTTCATAAGAGGACGCTAAAGTGGAAAACCCTTTATGATATTTAAATCAAAAGTGAGTAAAATAGTACGAATCGTTCACGTTTTTATTTTTTCTTTCCTTGTAGACGTACCTAATAAAAAGCAGTGTTTACCTTAAGCTAAAGACATGCAGTCCCTCGAACTATAACCCTTACTAGGCTCGGACGCCAAACCCCTTCTCGGGAGTAAATAAGTCACTTGTACATCTTCCTCGTCGGTCACTCTTGACAGAGTGGTCGTGGTCATCACTTCAGGTGTTGCTGGCAAGCTTCACAACACGTCGCCACTCCTCTCTGATGGCCGCCTTCCTCGTGCATTCCTTTAGTGTTGATGAATCATTTACTTGTACATCTAGGGTAACAATAAGTCACCTAAAGTTGTACCCTCTCCTAAAGAGGGGCATTAGTTCCGCCAGTAGAAACATTATACGTCTGATTATACTGTGCTATGATAAAATGCGAGCGTTTTAGCAACGGACACCTGACAGTTCTGTTTGAACACACTGGTGCCCCATAAAGGACCATTGATCGCACGACACCCGCGTAGAGGCGGCGAACTTCTTCCCGAGGGCCCCCGAGGTTGGGCAGCAACCTATGCAAGGTGCCCACTGCCCTTCCAACGCGGGGGACTAGTCGCTCGAAGTGCTCTTCGAAGTCCCACCTACCGTCCAGAGTGAGGCCAACATACTTTATGTGTTGACCCACCTGGACTTGCGCATCTCCAACCGTCACTGATAAGCTGGGTGGCTCTCATCAGGTTTATCCTGATGAGAGCCACCCAGAATCATCCTTGCTACAAAACTAAAATTAGGTAGATAACACGCAGAAGCAACTTCGATGAGGTACCTACTAGCTACGAAAGGTAACGAGAACTGTATGTTGCAATCAATTAACAAAACTAATCTAACTAAATAACTAGATATGCCAAACAGCTTCAGTTCTGTAGACAGACTGTTTGAAATACCTGGCTGTACACTGGAAATTTGAATACAATTTCCATGTAATTAATCTAGTCTATTTTAATACATCATTCTGTGGAAGCTGAAATTCGTTATTTAGAACAGCCTGTAGGTTAGACCGTCTTATACATTAAGGATGCCGAAGTACGATGCATCGAATTTTCCGGATATCGTTTGCACAGTGTGACCCATTTTCTTTTTATCCGCCAATTGATTTTTTCAAAATGGAACATAGATTACAATCTTGCTTAGATTATTGTTTACTGGTGATTTGTCTCAGCATATAAGGAGGATAGATGCCTACTGTATAAGATTTTCTATTGATACATAGTATAAGTAGATACATACGTACTTATCTGCTGATTGCAAAGGATGACTGGTAGAGAACGCCTTGTTGCATTAAGTCCTAGGTACTTAATTAAATAATGTTGAAATGCAAAAATCAACATGTACCTTTGGCTCTGATAATTTCCATGGATACCAAATAATATCTAATATTTTTTTTATACCACCTGCTCGATAATGTCCTATTATAATTATGTCATCCAATATAATGCAGTATGGCCGATTCCTAGGGAATTTGGAACGTCAAAAACCGTCAAAAAAGCAGCTTCAAGCTTCTTTCTGAGGCGGCCTTTTTTGTGGCCCGTGTGCGGTGATGACGCCACAAAAAAAAAGCTTGAAGCCGCTTCTAGCTTTTTTATAATAATGATTATGGCTTACGTCGCCGCATGTCATTCGCGTATTTAATCCTTCTTCATCAGAGTCCATTATGATACTGCACGCATGGCTACAAGCTGTCGCGCGCTTCAGCTTTTTAATGTGGCTGCTTCTATCTTTTTTTTTTTGTGGCCGCTTTTAGCTTTTTTTTGTGATGGCGTTTTTTTTGTGGCCAGTGGGCGGGCATTCATTTACATATTTACATAAAACAGTTTGACGTATGCAAAAAAATATGTAGGTAACAAGATAGTCTGCTATTACAATAGTTTCAGAATGATCTATCATTTATTTCATAATTGATGATTTTGAGTAAGTTTGGTAATCTAGTAATAGGTATAATGGCGTCATTATGACTTTCCAATGATCAAACACTGACTCTCTGAACTCTGTTGAAAGAAGTGGGATAGAATGGTAATCTCGTACATTTACAAATGAATGTCTTACTTATGCGGTAATCTGCAAAAATTTTGACAGTTCCTTTGATCAGTAGATCAGTAACCTACCATTAGAACGTCATCATTGTGCAGTCATTGCTTTTAATTAGCATCACAAAATTTCTTTGTCAAAAAAGCTAGGCGAACTCTTTGAATTAAAAAAATGAAGCCTGAAGTAATGTCTCACAAAAGAAATATTAATAAAAAAAGTAAAATAATAAAACCCGACTACGACAAAAAAACGACGCTGAAAAAATATTAAACAATATTTTCAGGATGGTTATATAAACAAGGTAACTGGAAAAACACGAACAGAACAAAAAGAAAAGCCGTAGTCACACGTTATAGGTACCAACCGAAAAACTTCACATATTTTTGCTGTTTGGGTCTGCCGCCGGTTGAAGAACCTGCTTCTGCAGAAGATAAGCAGGACCTATCAAGTTACTCCTGGCCTCTAAGAGCCTCACCTCACCGTGATCTCCACGGCCGTTATGTGTTCCTGAGGCCGTCTTAGGCCTTCGGACGGATAATCCTACACCGTTGTGATCCTGCAGACCGCCTCTGAGGTCCGCGTTGGTCACGGTGGAACACACGGTAGAGGTATGCCCCGCTTGGACAGAGCATTGCTGTGTCCTTGTGGGGGCAATCGGCGGCGGTACAGGCCATGGTCTGCAGCAAGGAGGACTGGCAGGCGGTCGCCTCCTTCTGCGAAACAGTAATGCTAGATTAGGAGGAAGCTGACCGCATCAGGCAACGGCGCTCACGCCCCAGCCGCTGCCGGGATTCTGATCCTTATTTCCGGCCACCGTAGGCGCGGGCTTGCGGACGGTGAGCAGTGGACCGTCCGGTAACTGTCTGGACCGAGCCCAAGTCGACGGCGCGCACTTTTCCCGCTCGCCTCAAGGAGTTGGCAGCAACAGCAAGGGCCCAGCTGGGTCGAAGCCTACTGGGGCCAGGGTCAAGTTCCGAAAGGGAGGCTCGGCCGCGCTATGAAAGGCAAGAAGAAACGGGGTGGGTTTTTTAGTCAGTAAGAGTCTGACAGTCTTTCCTGCTCCGCCATAGGGCGGGGGTTGTCATTTGGATAATTTTTACCCACCGAAAAAAAAAGTGCCCGCGTGGATTCCATGCTGGTTTGCTTCTGCCTGGCGGCCCCTGAAGGCAGTCGCGGGGCTTTTACGAGTCTCCTCTACTTTTGGTCTCTTCGTGTCTCCTACTGCTGTCGCGATTTTTTCTATATTAATAAATTAGTTTTTGTTCAACCTACAAGGAACACAATTTTTATTACATTACTTTTCCCTCTCACTCCTCACCTCCCTACACACCCTCAACTTCTTTTAAAGTTCTTAAACGTTACTCAACTTGTTATCCTAAAGTAGGTAGGTATATCTACCTATTTCATCATCATTTATTTGAGCAAGTAACCAAGACTCATAATTACATAACACACAAACATAACACAGAACGTGACACCAACATACAATCAAATTAATTTACACATCACACACGACTACAGGTAACATGCAAGTCACTGCAGCGCCTTATATAAGGACAGTCGAGCCTGTCAGCTATCATCATCAGCACACTGTTGGGGCTGCCGCGAACCCTACGCACCAGAGATGCACTCCGCTTACGCATAGTCGCATAAAAGCAGTCGACGCTAGCGGCGGCAAACATGCCCGAGGCACTACAGTGTCGCGGCAGCCCCATCAGCGCCCTGAAAGCGTTATTATATTGGACACGGAGGGCTCCGTATGCTTTTCGGGTGTGATTCACCCACAGGCTGCACGTATACATGGAAGTACAATAAGCCCTAAAAAGGGTCTGCTTAACTGACCTGGAACAGCGTGCAAACCTGCGAGCTATCATGTTACCTCTAACAGCCAAAGCCCTCCGCTCCCTCTCGATGTCAGCATCGTCTCTGAGTCCGGATGTTACCAAATGCCCCAAGTATTTGAATTGCTCCACTTTGACCAAAGGAACACCATAAAGTTTGATGGGAGGCACTGCTGCAGGACTTTTAGTGCCGGCCTCAAAGACCATAAACTGACTTTTTGTCACATTGTATTTAAGACCATGTTCTTCAGCATACTTCTGACACTTTCCCAACAATGTTCTCATGCCACAAACAGATGCGCTCAGCAGCACCATATCGTCTGCATAGCTAATATTATTCAGACAAACTCCATCAACATGACAGCCGACATGATGACTGCTGAGAGCAACCACCAAAGCATCGACATATAGGTTAAAAAGTGCGGGGGAACTCAACCCCCCCTGCCTCACCCCGCACTCCAGCCCATACGGCTCAGACAGTGAACCAGCCCACTTAACACTACCGATCTGGCCTCCATACCAACATTTAAACAAGTTAATTAGCTCTGTGGGAAAATCTATGCCCTTTAACTTCTTCCACAGAATGTCATAGGAAACCAGATCAAAAGCCCTGGACAAATCGAGGAAGCACGCGTACACCGGAGTATGTCTATCTGTATAGTACCTGACGGCATGCTTGAGACACAGTATAGCACTTTCTGTGGAAAGCCCGGGCCGAAAACCAAACTGGTTATCGTGCAGATGTAGATATTCGTTTAACTGTTTATCAAGCAGACCGTCAAGCACTTTTGCAATAACAGTCGCTAATGAAATGGGCCTGTAATTATTTTTATCCGACAGATCCCCTGTTTTATTTTTAACAACAGGCACTACTACGGTCTTAACAAGATCGGAGGGTAAGTGGGCATGACTGATACAGAAATTAAAAAGCATTGCTAACACTCTCGGTAGGTGAGGTCCCGCCTGTTGAAGATGCTCAATGCTGAGACCGTCATGGCCAGGGGACTTGCCTCTAGACATTAAGTTAACAGCACACGTTACATTTTTACAACTGATTCTGGTACCCACTTGACCATAACATGTCTCAACATTGAACATTCCCAGTGAAGGCGGTCCCAGGGGCGATTTCACATGAAAATGTTCCCGAAAGAGATCGGCAATGTCCTTCGGGTCACTCACACCATTGACGCTCACAGGGAGGCTAGGCCGAGGAGTCGTTTTATTTGTACCTTTCCAAAAGTTACGGAAGTCTTTTTTCGAATGATGTGAAGCAAGGATATCCATTTTAATCTGGTGCTGATGGTCTTGGCACCATTTAAGTTTTGACTTAAATAATCTTCTACTCCGGCACATCTCGTCATATGTAGGGCCAGCGGAAGGCCCCCCACATCGTTGCCAATCACGATATCTCAACCGGGCCACCCTGTACGCTTCCCTCACGTGCCTGTCCCACCCAGCAATGCATCGCGACTTTACCCTGCGTCGCACACTTCCTCGACTCACAGTCGCAGACTCACTGAGGGCGACTACAATATCCCTATACAATTTATCAATAACAGATCTATGACTAGGGTCGTTACAATAAGTGTCTGCACAGTGATGAAACTCAGAAGGAAAATCAATAAATTTTAATTTTCTATTACATTCCTCTCGGTATAATATGATCTGTTCATCAGTTCTCATTCCCCAAATTACACTTGTGCCAATATTATATACAGGATTTACCTTAGGCGTTAATAGGTTAAAACTACATTCGAGTATAAGGGGGTAATGATCAGACCATGTAATGTCATAATCAACGTAAACATTGCAAACAGAACGTAGTGCAGACTGCGTCACAACGCAGTGGTCTAACCACCGTTTCGACCCATGAGCCTCACTAACAAATGTATAAGTGCCCGACTGTACACCCAACATATCAATATCAACACACAACCAATCTTGTTCATAACAGAAATTGATAAGTTCATTATAAAATAATTCACTAGGGTGTGCATTGAAGTCCCCTAATAAATATACTGAATCTATGCCATATTCATCTACAATCGCACTTACCCTGCCAAGGCAATCCGTAAACTCAGGCAAATTACTGAGCGCGTCAGTGGGCATGTATAAACTCAACACAATAATCGGTCTATCGGCCGTCACAATCCTCACTGCACACACGCGCGGATTATTGCACGGAATAACACTCACATTTTGGCAAACGCTGTGTCTCCACATCAAAGCCACGCCCCCGAATGGCCTACCGGTCAACATCCCCACCGATGTGTCCACCGCAGATGTACCGGTTGCGCTGAACTCGGAGTCAATGGTGCTCAGATAAGCCAGTTCATCGGGCATCAGCCAAGTCTCCTGAAGTGCTATTATATCCGATGTCGCACACAGTTCTCTGACACTGTCCACAGTACGCTTTATACTTTTACAATTAAAACTTGCCAAAGTATAAACGTCACCTTTACTATTGCTTGAGGTAGGCTGTACTTTATCCATTATTGTTTTGTATGAACATCGTCAACAACCAAAGTTCTGTTCGATTTTCGGCGATTAAAATGGACAAACCGCCGAAATATGATACCCCGTGGCCAAAAATTCTCATCTAAATATACAGGTAATTTGGTCTCGGAAACCAAGAACTTATAGGCAATATGGCCTCTTTCCTTTTTCATCAATATTTTTTCCAGAGATACTGTTTCCTGAGTTTTTGAGCGAATGTAATTTATTATCTCAGTTTCAGGTGTTTCACTGTGAATATTAGTGATAAATATGGGAACTTTTCGACCAGCTGCTCTAAATGGGCATTCATCATCTCTTGCTATGCCCTTCTTGCCCAAGTAACGGTATTTAGATGGCTTTTTCTTATATGTTACCCTATGCCATGCCTCCGTGTCGTTGTCTTTAACGGATGGCACACCGGGCTGACTAAGACTGACATCGGTGCTGACAGTGCCCACGTCAGCTGTAGGCACAATCAGCTGACGCGCTCCATCCACAGGTTGTCCCGAACTCGTAGCAGTAGACGGCGACGATGTGACAACCACATTCGCAACAACATCAGCTGTTGAACAGGTATCCCCCACCTGCGCATGAGTCATCACGGCTCTCGAACTGTCCATCATTAACCGTTGCTGCGTGCATGACTCACTATTATTTTGTTTATCTCCCACCCGCACTATGTCTCTGTATTGTGGAGATAATTTCTTTAACGCACAATCACTTTCGTTATTGTTGCACAATTCGTTCAGGGATGAATTATGTAGATGTGAAAGCCCCATAGGGCCACTATCCAATAACCATGCACCTCGTTTTGCATTTACTTTAAACGTAGACGCTGGTGGCAACGAATCATTTTTGATTTGCAACAATTCCGTTCTTATGTATATTTATGTACAAATTTATAGCTGTGTTCAAAACTTTACGATTTTTATTATGTTCCATAAATTACTTTCTGATTGGAATCAATGTTGCACAGACAAACATACGGACATACGCGTGTTTATTAATACCTACCTACATTAGTAGGGATATAATTCTGCTAGAAATAATGGAATATTCAACTGAAACGATAATTCAATAGCAAGAGAGCTTTATCGGATATTAAGTTTATATACATGCGCCATTTTGCCAATAGGTACTAAGTATTTCAATAGGCTTCTGAAAATTCAAGGAAATGAATGAATTTTCCTTTGAGGCTATATTATAACCATAATGTACCTAATTAGTAGTAACAAAAGTATGGTGATTATCAAATAATTTCTCAGTAATAGGTAAGTAAGCCCATAATTATTAGTCATGATAATGTAGGTACTTGCTTTATCATTAATAAGCCGAAATAATTAATTGCACAGGTAAACACATATCGATCTATTCATTTATCTACAACACCGAACGTTTCATATCGCCAGAGATAAATATTAAATTTTTAAACCCCTCTTTGACCGTAAATAATTTATTTGCCAATTTTACGCTTTTAGTTCAAATTTATCAACGCAGACAGTGACTCTGTACGGCAAAGATTTATTTTTTACTCATAAATTGGTTCTTATTTCAGCGTTATAAGCTCGCATTGAAAGAAATATATCATTTTTGGGGAACCGTTCCTTTTTTTGGGTATTTGGGAAATCATCCAATGACTTCCCCCGCTCTAGGTGGAGTGGGGGGGCGTGTCAGAGTTTTACTGACTAAAACCCACTCCTAGATGGTCCTTCTTTGCCTTGCGTCCTAGGACCCGGGGCCGGGGTTCCCCTTTGGGACTATCCAGGGTACCCAGGGTCCTAACTGGTTCCCTACGTGGTGGAACACTACGCACCGTCGACGACTTGGGCTCGGTCCGGATGGTTACCGGACGACTGGACTGCAAGCTACCCATTGCTCGTTGTCCGCAAGCCCACGCCTTCATTACTGCTCCGCAGAAGGAGGCGACCGCCTACCATTCTTCCTCGCACCGGACTATGGCATGTACCACGGCCCGGCCGCGGCACTTTGTTCGTTACTACCGATCGCCCCCAAGAGGACACGGCGGCGGTGGGAGCACCGCCGTGCCCTCTGAGACCCAAGCAGGTTAGGTACACCTCCAGGGTTCCATACTAAAGTCAGCAAAAGTGAGTTTGTACTGAACCATCAATGTGCGAGTTCGACTCTTCTTGGGAATTTTCACGTTATTTTAAAAACAGTTCAGGATTCTTTGAAGAAAACATCTGCAAGTGCGCACTTGTATAAAGCAGTTTTGATGCGGTTTTTACTGTTGCTCTCAATACACATCCACAATCTTATTCCCTTTTACACGAGCACCACTCCACTCCACCAGCTCAACACACAAACTTCTCAAATTCCCTAGTTATTCACACAATCTTTACCATTTTCTAAATCTTTTAACTCTCTCTTTTAAAACTTTTTGCACTTTTCATCTACTTTAAACTGTGAAACTATTTGTAGCTTATAGGTAGGTACCCAGTTTTCTCAGAAAGTTTGTCATTGCGACCGAGGCGGGATCCGCACGAGCCGAAGGTGACTGTGTTATGGAGCCGAGGGCTACAGTGACTTAGCACGTGTTTCAAACGACATTTTTCAATACACTCACTGAAATGAATAAATAAGGGTTGACCGGCGACTCGTGGGGGACGACGCGCGCCTTGCCTGGTACGATAAATGTATTAACATTATGGCGGGGGAGAGCACGCACACATTTTTGCACTTGTGCGGGAAATAGCCTATTGCGTGCCTGTAAGTAGTGGGATAAGAGCGGGTTTTCGAGTGATTATATTCAAAACTTGTTTTTGAAAAGAAAGAATATTTTACTTTAGTGGATACCGGCTCATGTTGGCTTGGAGGGCAATGAAATAGTAGATTGATTGGCAAAAGATGCATGTGATGATAGGTTGGTTTGCCCACACCGTCCGGTGTACAGTGATTTCTTGTACACAGTACGAGAAGAATACAGTAAAATATGTGAACACTTCGACCAGAGATCACTGAGCAAGGGGATTTGGTACCAGACGATCCAACCAGCACTTTCTCGTTGCCCGTGATTCGATCAGGCCAACATGAGTAGATCAGAAATTGTTGTGGATCTTCGGCTTCGATCGGGACACGTACCTATGAATAGTTTCGCTTGTCTTATGGGTGAAGTTACGTCTCCAAATTGCACTGAATGTACTACATATAGTGGAAGGCACTTACCATATACTGATGGAGTGTGTCCGAAACGAGGCCGAAAGAATTTCAATTTTACCCAAGTCACTAGATGTGGGTAGATGTAACGTTCAGTATTCTTGCATTACCATAGTCAAAGAAGGCAAGAGCTGTATTTAAATTAGCTAAACAAGATTGTGATAGGTACTGTTTATAGAATAACTGTTTGTGCCGATGAGGGTGGTGGTGGTGGTGGTGTGATTAAACCCTATATAAATAAAATAACGAAAGCAAAAAAAAGATCTAGGTACTTTCGGATTTACTGCGGTAATGAAATGTATACCTACACCATACATTTTTAATTAAGTTGTACAAATACCTAAAGGCCTTATTAGAAAAAGTCAAAATAAATAATATTCATAAACAGCAAAGTCATTAGTGTTTGTTTAAATCCTAAAATATCACTTAACTTGTGGAAGAAATATTGTAGGTACAGGGTATAGATTATTATGAATGAATAATTGACGATCAAAATGGGTAAACACTGCGCATAGTAATTTCTGGTAGCAATTGTTATGAATGATTGATTATTAAATCAATCATCAATTGCAACAATTCAATTCATTAGAATTTACCAATTTTGACAAAAGTGAATGCTCAAAAAAAAATCATCTCCGGCAGAAACGAGATGTCTCTGAAATTATCAATTATCCTAGCCAGCTATTAGCGTGATCTTTACCTACTTGCAAACATATATAAATTGCCAGTTTTATTAATCAGGCATCGACTTTAAAAATTGCTTAATTAGGTACAATTTCATTCTGTTTAACTGAATTAAAAAAAGGAGGAGGTTTTCAATTCGGTTGTATTTTTATATTTGTTTTTTTTTTTACCTATGTTGTTACCTCCGTCGTTTATGAACCGATTGGCAATTTTGTGTTTTCTCCTAAAAGGATTATGCTTCCATTGGTCTAATTTTTTTTTATCCAGTTCTGATAATGGAATCCATAAGAAATTGAGGGAACACCTCAAGTATTATAGGAAACTATAATGGTGATTTTAATTTTTTTATCGAGAACTCAAGCATTTACAGTCAAAAAGTAACATTTGATGAAGTGGAACTGATGAAGAAAACCAGGAATGGCCAACGGAACTTCACACTCACATAGATATCACAAAGAAGATAGAGCAATTATAAGGTACCTACAATACATAGGTATAAATAAATGGTTCGAATAGTATTGTTGAAAATGGTATCATCGAAGTTATTTAAGATGACGATAGAACCGGAACGTAGGCACCGGAAAACCGTAATTAACCAATATAGTCTAGCCGTGTTTGGACTTATTGAAATTGTCAAGAGCTGCACTTCAGCCATAAGGTACCATTGCACTGATCTGATTTTGACCTTGAAGTTGGAATTGGAATTTTGTTATAAAACAATGTACCTATCGTCGCGGTGGTTTTATAAGTAGGTACACACACACAGTGAATTATCACACTATTTAAGTTTAGAACTAAAAACTATTAACATTAGGTAGGTACTTACTTACAAAAAAAAAATAGCTTCACTACAAAAAAAAACACTAACGCTTTGAAAAAACCTTATTTTCAGAAAAAGGTTATACCAAACCTACAAAACCAGAAACCAGAACGTTTTTTTTTTTTTATAATTTTTATGTTTTATTATGATATACCTAATTATAGCCAAAGCCTATTTTTCATGACAATTCCAATGATCCCAGACACTGCTGAGATACATTGTTTTATTATGAAGTTCCAGTGTCTACCTTCTACCTTCGGGCTCCATCAAATTAGGTACATCTTATGATAATTCTAATAAGCCCAAACTCAGCTAGGATACATTGATTAAGTACGGAGTTCCAGTGTCTACCTTCTGGCTCCATCATCATCATATGATAACTTCGATGATACTATTCAGAACTATGGGGCAGCCGTGAGACACACAATGCGGACGTATTTTTAAAATTAAGTGGTTTCTATAATTGTTATTTCATTGTGTGTTTTATGTGCCAAATAAACAAGTTTTCTTTATTTTTTCAACTAGGTATTTGTTTATTTTTATTGTCATAATTGCTTTAATTGTGATATCTACTTGAGTGTGAAGTTCCGTTGGCCATTCCTGGTCTTCTTCACAAGTTCCAATTCATCAAATGTTACTTTTTGACGAATAAATACTTGAGTTCTTGATGCAAATACCAAAATCACCATAAGGTTGCCTATAATATTTGAAGATGTCCCTCGATTCCTCATGGATTCCATCATCAGAAGGATTTTGAACGAAATCTTTTTAGGAGAAAAAAAAATGCAAATCGGTCCAGGAGTTCCGAGGTAAAAACATGAAAAAAAAACAAATAAGTATAAAAAATACAACCGAATTGAAAAACCTCCCTCTTTTTTTGAAGTCGGTTAAAAAGCATTAATTTTAATCATTTTTTAAAGTCGACGCCTGATTAATAAAACTGGCAATTTTTATACGTTTGCAAGTACCTAAGGATCACGACAGCAGCTGGTTATTGTTTTATTACTTAAGTATTATTGATAATTAGAGATACCTACATCTCGTTTCTGCCGGAGCTAGTTTTTTTTTTCTATGGAGCCAGAGCATTCTCCCGTGGACAATTTTGGGATTTCTTTTTTTTTACTTTTGACTCCAAAAATATGATCAGTAACGGGTACAGATAAGTAGTGCCCCAATTTTTTTGTGCTATTTAAATAATAGGGTTGTATACACAACATTGGTTTCTGTAGGTATAGGTACCTGTGCGAAACCCGAAACATGTGTCTAGTATTTTTATGTAAAGAATCTTTGTACAAAATGATTATACCTAACTGTATCATGAAAAATCACAAAGTTATTTAAGTTTGTTATGTCAGCAAAAAAGAGCCAAAATACATTCGGGCCATCCAAGCGACTAGGGGGTTATTTTGCACTTGCACCCAGCTGTATGCTGACGCCTAATGCCCGCTATCACCTGTGTTGTACTTAGTGTCGGTGGTGTCCAATTAGTAATCTTTTTAAATATTTTTGGAAAAAAATCTAACATGGTGTAAAAATCTATGGGAATCCATTCAGTTACTGATACAGAACCAACCATATCATACATTTAAAGCTTTCTCTTGATTCACTTTATCTATTG
The DNA here is from genome assembly GCA_910589285.2 of Mythimna ferrago. Classification (NCBI taxonomy): domain Eukaryota; kingdom Metazoa; phylum Arthropoda; class Insecta; order Lepidoptera; family Noctuidae; genus Mythimna; species Mythimna ferrago. Next base: position 17,087,400 of record OU342673.1, on the reverse strand, counting down.
CCAGCTGAAAATCAGCGCTGGGTGTTTGACGCCAGCAATTGCTGAGTTGGTGACCCTTTCGGTTCAGGCACAGTCACTGCAACTGTATTGTATGTCTGTACTCTTTTTTTATTATTATTTTATGTTGTTGTATATTGTGTTGCTTGCGCCGAATAAATGCTATTCTATTCTATGCTATTCTATTGAAATAAACCGCATCAAAATCCGTTGCGTAGTTTAAAAGATCTAAGTATACATAGGGACAGACCGCGGTAAGGGACTTTGTTTTATACTAGGTGTATATGTAGTGACACTGAAATAATTAAATTCATTAAAACATTTTTTGTTTAATACTTAATTTAGAAACAAAAATATTTAACGGAGATTTTAACACTTATTTTTCAAAAAATCCTTATGTACTGAGATGATTTTATTTAACTAGTGGGGATTTCTGAAAAACAAAGTTTCTGAAAAATCCCCATCAGTGTGGATTGTACACTGATGGAGATTTGTCGGTGGGGATTTCTGGAATAAATCACTATATTCAGGTTATTTATAAACTAAAAATGATGTTATAATACTAATTAAAATCGTCATCATAACTCTCTAACCTAGACGAGGTAAAACATCAAATTTTTATGGTACATTTTAATTCTTCGGTGGTGTAACCGCGGAAGACTGCTGCCATCTTTTGACGCAGTTCGTCAGTTGACCTCTGCCATAACATTTGGAACCAAAAATGCTACGATGGGGATAACACCAATACCTACGGATGTAGGATCAAACTTCAGTACCATTGCTGTAGGTAAGTCTTTGTTATTGAAACTAGATGGCTCTGTCGTTGCAATTTTAAAATATAGAATAATAATATTGAGTAAGCAGCGTTTCGTGTATCTGAAATTTTATTGTGATACCTCGCCAAACTACAATACTTGGTACCTTTGCATATCTCATACTTACCGTTCTACCTCAGAACCTTAAATCAAAATTATGATATTCAATAATGAAGACCTATAGTGTTCCCTTCACAAAACATCATTTACCGGAGGCTACAAAAACTAGCAGCTGACATATGGCAGAATAAATGATCTTAAAACATCTTGCAAGATGTATTGTAACAGGTGGTGGTAGCCACAGCTTAGCCGTTACAAATTTATTAAAGGAAATCAATGCTTGGGGCAGCTTAAATAATAAAAAAAACATTTCGTATTTACATAAATTTATTATACAATCGTTGGGACGGTCACTTTATCACAAAATGTTTTTCGTTCACATTTAAATGCGATATATTTTTAAGAGATCATTTTCTTAATCATTAGGTAAGTACTTTTATTTTTTCTTTTTACTTTCGTTTTAAACTGATACGTGGTTTCAAACATAAATTAAGAACAAAAAGTAATTTTAGTTTGTAGACCATAATTTTGGTGGGAAACGATTTTATTTTGTAAATATATACAGATGCACAATTAGGTTTCCCTTAACAAACATTTATAACAGAAATGTTTGATCCGTGAGTCTTAGGTGCGTATACCTACTTAGTTACACGCTCCCCTCTTAGATATCGAATTTTTATTCGACGCTAAATGCAAGAAAGACTTGTGTGTGTTATATCTATGTATTGTCTTCTTGCATTAGAAAAAAATATAAACATCTTTGAATACTAACAGAATCGCTGGTATAGGCATTACCTACTTACTGCTTATGAAGTCATATTATTTTTAAAGAAATACATATTTATTAACCTTAATTATAAAGGACGGATATAATTATATAAAAAATGAAATACAATAAAAACACAGTGAATAGAAGTATTTTATACATTTCTAAACTATTGGTTATGTGGTCATTACTCTAATAGATATTAAAATCAATACGAATCAAGTAAATACAAAGCAAACACTTTTGGGCCGATTTTTTAATCGTTTATGAGATATGGCAGTTATTCAGTTTTTGTACAGAAAATGCAATGACAAAAATGTGTCAAATCGCCATATAACTTCAGGAAGTAATCAGATGATAAAAAAATCGGCCTTAAAATAAAACAAAAGAATATCTACACTTATATTTAAAATAAAATTGGACATACCCACATAAAATACATCCTAAAGGATAATTAAAACTATAAATTTGTTAAATAAACAGAATTCTTATTCTTGATACTTTCGACAGATGCTCGTACGGTGAGACAACCGCCTCTATTATTTATTATTTCAAGTTAATTGATGCTTCACGAGTTGATATCAAACTGAAAGTTCAAACAAATGGCAAGGTGGTGAAAAGCATTCAGATACAGAAGTGAACCTCTATTAATTTGTTATTACATCTGTTTTGCAGTTGTAAAAAGTAATTTGCGAGCTCGATCTGGGCCGTAACCTTGGCGATTGTTATATCTGTTATTAAAGTAATCAGGATTGTGGTATTTTTGCCCCAGCACAGATAATATATATATAGGTATTACCCACTATAGTCTGTCTAATAAGTCAACCGACTTGGGAATTTTGTTTAATATTTAATCATTTAAAAAATACTTTTAATCGATATTTTTCATATGGTTCTTCTGTTAGTAAACAATGATCTCTATCTCTTAATCAACCTTGATTATTGAACCCATGTTGACTAAATCACATTTCATTAAATCCTAATAATTACCCAAGTCGTTTAACTTATTAGACAGACTATAATGGCTCTTTTTTAAGTGGAATGTCATCACAGGACCGGTCGTTATAGCAAAACGACGAGGCCTATGTCCAACAGTGGACGTCTTTCGTTATAGCAAAACGACGAGGCCTATGTCCAACAGTGGACGTCTTTCTTATAGCAAAACGACGAGGCCTATGTCCAACAGTGGACGTCTTTCGTTATTGCAAAACGACGAGGCCTATGTCCAACAGTGGACGTCTTTCGTTATAGCAAAACGACGTGGCCTATGTCCAACAGTGGACGTCTTTCTTATAGCAAAACGACGAGGCCTATGTCCAACAGTGGACGTCTTTCGTTATTGCAAAACGACGAGGCCTATGTCCAACAGTGGACGTCTTTCGTTATAGCAAAACGACGAGGCCTATGTCTAACAGTGGACGTCTTTCGTTATAGCAAAACGACGAGGCCTATGTCCAACAGTGGACGTCTTTCGTTATAGCAAAACAACGAGGCCTATGTCCAACAGTGGACGTCTTTCGTTATTGCAAAACGACGAGGCCTATGTCCAACAGTGGACGTCTTTCGTTATAGCAAAACGACGAGGCCTATGTCCAACAGTGGACGTCTTTCTTATAGCAAAACGACGAGGCCTATGTCCAACAGTGGACGTCTTTCGTTATAGCAAAACGACGAGGCCTATGTCCAACAGTGGACGTCTTTCGTTATAGCAAAACGACGAGGCCTATGTCCAACAGTGGACGTCTTTCGTTATAGCAAAACGACGAGGCCTATGTCCAACAGTGGACGTCTTTCGTTATAGCAAAACGACGAGGCCTATGTCCAACAGTGGACGTCTTTCGTTATAGCAAAACGACGAGGCCTATGTCCAACAGTGGACGTCTTTCGTTATAGCAAAACGACGAGGCCTATGTCCAACAGTGGACGTCTTTCGTTATAGCAAAACGACGAGGCCTATGTCCAACAGTGGACGTCTTTCGTTATAGCAAAACAACGAGGCCTATGTCCAACAGTGGACGTCTTTCGTTATAGCAAAACGACGAGGCCTATGTCCAACAGTGGACGTCTTTCGTTATAGCAAAACGACGAGGCCTATGTCCAACAGTGGACGTCTTTCGGCTGAAATGATGATGATGATGATCATCAAATAACTTGTCCTGGATGGAGCGAAAGAAGCTTAAACCCACTTGTGTCCCTTCAATTGCCATTTGTGTTCCAGGGCCATAGTAAGTTTTGAAAAATCCTAAAGCTCTAGAATACTTGTGGTTTAACTTGGTGTCTCTTTTTGTAGGGTAACAACCTTAACAGGTCTTTTTGTAGTCGAACCTTTATTTATTACCTACACACTTTTGATCGTTTGTCAGTTGTCACAGATGTTTTTCACAAGATGTAATAAAATTGCGTCTCGGTCATAAAGATCTTAGGCAATATCGCAATAATAGACGTTTACGTGACGGATTAAAAGGAACAATCCGTGAAACACCGAATTTGATGTTAGAATATTTTAAGTTTTAAAAAAGTCATGTAAATTATGACAAAGTGTAAAATAAAAAAATAAGTAAGTAGGTAACACAATATCTTGTAACCGAAATTGCCATGAGTGGGTTGTGAATTTGTGATACAGGTTTTCGATTGCGTACGCGCTTACAACATGCGTCCGCACTAGTGATGAACGAATATTCGCATTCGCGCGAATTTTCGCTCATTTTTGATATTCGCATTCGAATTAACAAGAAACATGCGAATATTTGGCAATTTTTCTTGACAAACAAAAAGGTATTTAAGTATTGATTGAACGGATATAGAATGATAATACAACTGATGAGAAGAATGTTAAATTTCAACGAATATTGGCGAACAATATTCGCGAATATTATTCGCCAATATTATTCGCGAATATTGATTACAAATATACGTCAAAATTTAACATTATTTACATCAGTTGTATTATCATTTTAAATATATCCGATCAATCAATACGTAAATAAATTTTTGTTTGTCAAAAAAAATTACCAAATATTCGCATGTTTCTTGTAAATTCTGCGAATATTCGCGAATGCAAATGTTACATCACTAGTCCGTACACGTCATGTTTCTGCCTCCGGACAATGTACAATGATTATAGGGTTATAATACAATGGGCGTATTTTCGGCGCATATAATAAGTCCATTCTTGCACGCGAAAGCATGTGTGATTCGAAGTTTTGTTCGTGGTTTGTGTTCGTAAGCACATCTTTTAAACAAAATTAGCACGTTGACATGTGGTACGAATGGTAGGAAGTGATGGTGGTGTGGTGTGTGGTAAAAATTTGCGTCGTATAATATATATCAATAAATCTGTAACAAGCCTTAACATTTTGACCGCCACAGTCGGCCGTGGCCAATCTTAGGATTGATCACTTCATGATATGGCCGAATAAAACTGGCCAGATCGTTTAAACGTTACCGTTTGATGATATGTCCATCCACGTTTGGCCATTTAACTAATTTAGGAGTTCTGAGCGTCAAAAATTTTATTCATCACTAAAAATACTTATTGTACACAAAATATGTTTTTTTTAAATGATTAAGACTGGGGCACCCCGACTCGGACATGTTAGGTTAGAAGGGGATGGCGAGGTCTAGTGAGCGAGCGAAGCGAGCTAATACCGGCCCACCATCTCCTTCGTGGTATTTTTTTTTAAACCACCCAGATGTGCATATTTTAGTGCACAATTAGTTTTTTGACTGAACAAAAGCTTATTTTGTAGTAGCAAATAGAGATACATTGAGGAACAGTGGGTTATTTTACGATATGATCAGCCATGTTTGACCATATCACCATTTCATGAAATGTCCTGTGATCAATTCCAAGATCTGGCCACGACATATACCAAAAAGACACAGTAAAATGTATCAAGCACACCACAGTCAAGACTATGTCAGACTTAAACGCTAATAAATCTTAGAAGAAAGTATATTTTTCTTACATGTGTTGTTAAAGAATGAGATCGCCAAATTGTCAGTTAGCGTCGAGAGTAGATACGCTTTTGCTTTTTTGACGTGGTTGCCAAAATACCTCAACCACATGTTTAAAGTTCTGTTGGAAATTGGCAGAAGAAAATACTAAAAAAAAAGTGTCGGAAATAACTCCAATCCAAATAGTGTCTAAGGTGGACCGATGAACTGGTGAGGGTCAACAGGAATCTGATGAATGCGGGATATTCAGGACCAGTTCTTACAGCGACATTTGGGGGAGGTGTATGTCCAACAGTGGACGTCTTTCAACTGAAATGATGATGATGATGAGCTCCAAATGGCGTATAGCCCAAATGGAATCGTAAGAGTTCTATATCTTTCTGTTTTAATTCGCTTACTCGTTGGGGGCCTTAGCTAAATCAAAATCCGTATACATTAATAGGAAGAGCTTTTGCTAACGGCTTCGCCCGCGTGATAGCAGGTTTCTCTATAAAAAACTTTGACAGAGATTTTTACATGTTAAACTACAAATATCTTGCTACCTTTTTGTAAATCAGATTTTAATGGTACCGGCACGAATCTTGAGCGCAGACCTTCACTTGCGCAGAAGTCAAATATCGGGCCTATTTAGTGGTATGAAGTGAGACGCGGGGGCGGGGTGTGTTAGTGATTGGCTCGCCGCGCCATCGTGTCATAGACGTCGCTCGTGGTTCGTTCCCTGCGCTTGCTGCATGTATCTAACAACGACGACGATTGGCTCGCTAATATATGGAATGCGCAAAGCGATCCCCTCTCTGACGCCGAGCGCTCAAGATTCGAGCCGGTACCTATAATGTCTTAGAATTCAGAATTGGGAGCTTGACTCATGCTTTCTTATTATTCGTATCAAAAAGAAATTTAATCCAAAATAAAATGTATTTTTCAACATTTTCGAGAATAGAAAGGATAGATTGCTTTATAGAGAACTTCTTATTTACGTTCTTGGAAAAATACCATATAAATAAAACGCTCAATATTTTGTAATATATACGGACGCCGGCGTTCCCTTGGGGTTTAAGTAGTAATAAAGTAAGGCCGGTTTTAGTGACCGACCGATCGGAACGGCCTAAGTTAGAAACTTTTCAAACCTAATGGAAGAAAAAACGGTTAACTAACAGAAAAGTAAGCATATACGTACGTTACGTCATCAACATTAGGTTACGCGCATAGAGAAGAGAGCGATGCATTCCCACTACGCGCCCACTTTTCCCCATACAAATATTTGAAATACTTACTAGTTGCTATTTCATTTTATAACCAATTATGGAGCGGTTATCAAAAAAAAAGACTTTATTTTTAGTGTTACATATTTGTTGTTTAGTACAAATAAAAAAAAAAATTGTACAGAAACAAACCTATGCAATCGTGATATATATTAAATTTAGAAACAACTAACAACTGTCACAGACAAAAAAAAAACCCTAGTCGCTTGACTTTTTAGACAGACTATAATTAAAAAACTGGGCAAGTGCGAGTCGGACTCGCGCACTGAGGGTTCCGTACAAACTTTCGTATGAAAACAGTTCAATTTCCAAATTGAGTTACGAAGATTTTTCCGAATTGCAAAACATTTTTTTTTTTCATGACAACTATAAATTTTCAGATTTATTCTTATACTTGTGCCATTAGACCTTGCTTTGTGCCAAATTTCAAGATTCTAGATAAACGGGAAGTCCCCTATGAATTTTGTTCCCGTAAGAGTGTAGAAATACACGTTTTTAACCGACTTCTAAAAAAGGAGGAGGTTCTCAATTCAGATGTTTGTATTTTTTGTTTTTTATGTATGTTCGCGCATAACTGCGTCGCTTGCCAACCGATTTGAAAAATTATTTTTTTGTTGGAAAGGGTAGGTTTTGTTGGTAAGGGCTTCCCAAATGGTCCCATAGTCACCAAGTCGGGATCTGATGATGGGATCTTGACGAAATCGAGGGAACTCCTCAAATATTATAGGCAACTATATAGTCAATTTGATATTTTCATCAAGGACTTAAGCATTTACAGCCAAAAGCGACATTTGATGAGGTGGAACTGGCGAAGAAGACCAGAAATTGCCAACGGAACTTCATACTCAAACAGATATCACAATAAACATAGTTATGAGACTATGACAATACAAATAAATGAATAGTTCTGAATGGTTATGTTGAAAATGGTATCATCGAAGTAACCTGATGATAGTGATGGAGCCGGAAGATAGGCACCGGAACTCCGTAACTAATCAATGTATTCTAGCAGTGTTTGGGCTTATTAGAATTGTCATGAGATGCACTTTGGCTATAAGGTACTATCCAACTGATCTGATGATGATGATGAAGGAGCTGGAAGATAGGCACCGGAACTCCGTAATTAATCAATGTATCCTACCCGTGTTTGGGCCTATTAGAATTGTCATGAGATGCAAATTGGCTATAAGGTACTATCGAAGTGATCTGATGATGGAGCCGGAAGGTGGAAGGTAGACACGGGAACTTCATAATAAAATTATGTATTCTATCATGGCTTGAATTAATTGGAATTGTCATGAGAAAAAGGTACTCTGGCTGTAAGTGCGAAATATAAAACTTTTTATAAAAAATAAAATAACCGACTTCACTAAAAAAAACACTAAAACGATCAAAATAATTTTAATTTCGTAAGTCGGTGTTAAATAAGGAACAAACGATAACGAAAAACACCGACTTACGAAATTAAAATTATTATCTTTTTTTTCACAGCTTCAAGGGACCACAGATTTGAGTTTATGGTTTTAATTTCAACTCGATACCTCCACGCGATCCCGAGATAAAGGGTCTTGATAGACAGACAGACGGATGGACAACAAAGTGATCCGTTTTTACTTTTGAGGTACGGAACCCTAAAAAGGTGCATGTTGACGACCACACGACAAAAGTGAATACTTCTTTAAGACAAGGTTAATAATACAAAAATGAAATCGTTCGGGTAACGTCGGAGGACTCGAATCGGCGTTACATAGCCGAGCGTGACGACTCAGTCTCATTTTCGTTTTCAGATCACTAAAAAATTTATTGCAACCCATATTTTTTAGGGGCTTAGTGAATACAATACTAGAATACATACTTGAGTTGGTGGCGATTGATTCAAATTATCTGGAATGATTAAATCAAGCAGTGGTAGCCCAGTGGTAACGGTGGTACATGAATTCAAATTCAGCCAACCGCATTACTTTGTGTAATTTATTTCATCGCCACTGCTCTTAAAACGGTGAAGCAGCTAAGGTGAAAATCGTGAGGAAACCAGCATGTCCTAGAACACATGTGACATCCACCAAACCGCACTGGTCCCTCATGGCGAATTAAATTCTCTCGCTTATTCCCTCTCCTAGAGAGGAGACCCGAGTTCCAGCAGTGGGAACATCATAAGACTGATTATGATAGTGAATCAAGCATACAACTTCTTCCTACAGTAATGTAGTAGCACTTAAGGTAAAAATTAAGCTCGAGTGTGGCCATGATTTGTCACTAAATGGAATGAAATGATTGCCTCAAAATGTTTAATCTCTAACTACAGCTCATTATTATAAAAACAATCAGAATTATAATTCAATAATTTATGTTATGTCCGATTTTGCTAAATACCATTTCTAAGAGCCTATCCAGATAAGGCGTTTTACGCGCGAGACCACTCGCGCGTCTCAATTGCTGTTGCGCCCAGATACTGTGCTTTACGCGCGTTTCTTTGCAGGGAGGGATCCAGTCAGTTACAAACATGGACTCGGAAACAGCTGTTGTGTTGTGGAAACATCGTAAACGGAGAAAACGTCGAAGATTTAACATGCACCCAATTCTATGTGACAGAATGACGCATAGAATGTTTATAACATTATATCCAAAGTTTAGAAAACACGGTGAAAAGTTTTTCAAATACATTCGAATGTCAGTAACATCGTTCGAAGTTATCACGGTCCATTTCAAATTAAGTACGTCCATTAGCAAAGGACTCGCGCGTAGTTATGGACGCAGCAAAAGGCACCCGAGTATCTCGACACGCGCGGCGCCGAGCGTCCCGCTCATTGCACGCGTTTTACGCGCGAGTGAGGAAACGCGCGTAGGCATCTGGACGGGATATACGTTGCTCGAGTATCTCGGGTAAGCGTGAGTGTCAACGCGCGAGTGGACCCCCGCGTAAAACGCCTTATTTGGACAGGCTCTTAGACTTAAGCGACATTATACACTACAAACCATTATAAACTGAAAATTTTGAGTTCAACGCCATCTCGTGAGAACATAGCCACACTCGGGCCTGTAGCTTTAATTTTAGAAGGTTACAAAACTAGCGCAGTTGGCCGCCTTATCACCAGGACCCGCGGTCATTGCTAGGGCTAGTCGTGGTAGGACTTGAGTCGTTCAGCAGAGAGTCTTCGGTTTCCTCGTCATCGTTTCGGGGCTCCTCGGCTGGATGTCGGCAGAACGGACAGTGTCCTTTTGTCACCAGTTGAATCTCGAAGTCTTCCATGTAGAACAACTGTGCGTAAAAATAATATGGTTGAGTCTTATGTTGATTTTCTAACATGAATAGATGATAATATAGCCCACGCTATAAGGAAATTATATATTTAATTATGATGTTGCATAGTTTTTTATTAACACTGTACTTAACTTCCTGTTGGTTATGTAATTTCGATTGGACATCATAGTCCTTTTAATCATTATATTGATTGTGTATCTAATTCTTTATAATGCAAGGTTTATATTTCGTGGTTTTATGAGTTGATTGTTAGTACTTTCAGCAAATTTCAAAAACTAGCATGAGATTTGAAAGCTGATTTGGAGTGAGTAAGTCAGAGGTAGGTATTACTGTTTCTCATTCCGGGAATGTTTCCCTGCCTTTTCTGCACGATACTACGTTTCATCCCAAAAGATTATATTTATCTACGGTTAACTTTTTTTTTTGGTAGCCGGTTCTCTCCCGATCCTGGGCAAAGGCCTGCCTTCACTCCTTCCATCATACGCAGGCCCGCGTTTCCTCTTACCAGTTTTAGCGAAATCTGTCCAGTTCGTCGCACCATTGCCATCTCATTACCATTACCGTTTTTGAACTTTTGGAAATTATTTCAAGGATAAAAGAAATCTGCACTTCAACATTCAGCTTTAGAGATTCATAATACACTCCAGTCGCATAACTATAGTGTGTTTCACATAAGAAGGCCTTCGCAGTAATGTTGGCTAACATTAAGGCGAAAGAACTTCTTATTTAAAATGCACTACGAGTATAACAAGTCTCTAATACGTGATGATTCCGACCGTGACGTGAATCAATGACATCTATAGAGTAATGCTGTTGACGTGACGGTAGCTGATAGGTGGATGCTTGCATCTGTAATGTTGTTTTAATAAAGACAGAGAGCTCAAGAGAGAAAGGAGGATATAAAGGCGAATAAGACTATAGTTATAATAAAGATAAACGTAGGTACGTTATGGCAGTGTTGACAGGCGATAGCGGGCAGTTCCGGCAGCATGTTGCGGTACATGAGCGGCTTCAGCGGCGGCCGCTGGATCACGATCACGCTGGCCGGGCTCAGCTGGATCAGCGCTCCTCGGCTGCACACCACTACGCCTAAGTCGTCGTCCTGCAATATGACAAAATAAAATAATACAGGGGCTTACGCAAGCTGCTAAAATTACGAAAAAATGAGACTGAAACGTTATGTTCTAAATTGCTTTCAATTCTAGTTAGTCTATGATTCGGATGTTGAAGAAGTTTAGTTTTCTGCAACACCTCTTTATTGTCATCCAGACTAGAATGATGATATTAAGAGTCTTTGGATTCAAAGACACATAAGAAAATGCAATTTATCCGAAGAATCGTTGGCAAATGATATCTCAATTGACACACATCACTTTAGTGATTAAATGTTATAATCACAAACTATCTAAACTTGTAACTAATATTATGAAACAACACACCAATATATAAAAAGGCCAGTTTATACTGATTTTATTATTACAGAGATGTGGTCCATATGGAAAATATACCTCATCAACTTTATCTAAGAATGGGTCAGCGTTATCCACGTCATGGTCTATCCTGAGGACTTCAGCGCCATATTCGGTGCTCTCAGCGTCTGAAGACTCGGGGAGGGGGGCGCGCTCGATCAGGTCCAACGCTTCTTCGTACGTGATTCCTTCAGCAGGCTCAAATTGAACAAGGGGTAGCACTTCTGTTAACAGATGATATGATTATTATTAAGTGGAAATCACACATAATAAAAAAGTTGTGTATCATAGCTAACATGTTTGAAAGAATTATATTTAGGGTTAATTGTGAAACACTGGCAACCTATCAGGTCTATGTTATTAACATCATAAACAACAACTTTTGTTCTATGACTACAAGAATAACTTAGCTTATTCCAACACAGTTTTTTGGAAGGGATTCTACAGGCACAAACCTTTTTCTCCTTAATTAATTTATTACTGCCGCCATGGCTAACGGTAAGCAGGTCGAAGTCATTTATACGGACTAATAGCAAGGCCTTTGACCGAATTGTCCATAACATTCTAATTAAGTTAATACATAGCATGAGAATACATGGTGATCTATTCAGATGTTTTTGGTCTTACCGTAATGTGAACAGGATCTAATCAGTATGTAGTGTGTCTGTGTGTGCTAGCTCTTTTGCTAATTTATATACAGTCATTAATACAACATCAAATTTTGCTTGACTTTATAAAAACTACTGTTTCGGTCATGACGACCTGCATCATCTTGAGCTTGTTGTCAATGAAACAAACTGGATCTAAATCCCGCAAAATGTTTGCACGAGGGCACGGCGATGCTCCGCCCAAGCAGGGCACACCTCGACTGTGTGCTCCACCGCGTCCTCCGGGCGTTCCGCACGAATCCGGTGCAGGAACCTCCCGAACGTGCCATGTCCGGTGAGGACCTGCGTCACACGGAAGGTAAGGACGCCGTGAGGTCTTTCCAGCCACGCTTCAAAGAGGGGACTTACCGCCATAACTGAGGCGTGCCCAGCACTGGGTTGTGATAGTCGCTGACACCATTTCACCATGAGATCCCGCCGGAGCTCTGTCCGCCATGCGGTGACCTGTCGCTTCCCGATAACCTTTTTTTAGTAAGGTTCACGTGAATTTGATGGAAGTGTGATAAACATGACCGTGGTGACACTTGGGAGAAACCTTTGTCTAGCAATAGATGCCTTTCAGCTGAAATGATGATGAAGATCGATGTTGGCATGTTGATGATATCAATCTCTCAGAAAGATTGTTCCAATTAAAGATTGGCTAAATCTGACCTCTCCAAAGAAAAAGAAATGTTGCATCCTATTATATTGTTGTTATTGTTAACTGGCCTGTTGGTCTAGTGGTTAGTGGCCCTGACTGCTATGCCGGAGGTTGAGGGTTCGATTCCCACCCAGGACAAATGTTTCTGTGATGAGCATGATCATTTGTTCTGTGTCTGGGTGTAATTTATCTATAATATGTATGTATTTAGAATATATAAGTATGTTTATCAGTTGTCTAGACCCATAACACAAGCTCTGCTTAGCTTGGGACTAGACGGTGTTGTGTGATAGTTGCTGGCTTACTCCCTCCTGACTATACGAGCCGTGTCCAGCAATACTGCTTTCTGAACCAAGCCCTTGATCCAGTCGCCTAACGAGAGCCTCCTAAGGTGTTGGTCGAGGCTCTTGGCTATTAAGCCATAGGCTGAAACAACTATCGGTACAATGATCGCTGAATCCACTTCCCACATGTCGACAACCTCGCGAGCCAAGTCAATATACTTGATTTGTTTATCTTTCTCGGCTTTCACGTGCGGCACGGATATGTCAACAATCATTGCACGCCTCTCGCTTTGGTCCACCACCACTATATCAGGCTTATTGGCTACAATAGTCCTGTCAGTGATGATGGGTCGATCCCAGTACAAAGTGATATGACCGTTATCAAGAACTGGGTCGGGCTCATACCTATAGTACGGCACTTCCGATTCTACAAGAGAGTATTTCAGAGCAAGTTGCTGATGGATAATCGTGGCTACAAGGTTGTGCCTATGCAAGTACTCTCCGTTAGCTGTCCTTCACAATAAATCTCCGGTATTTATTCGTCACGATAACTTCGTCCATAATTGCACAGACAAAACCTTAGGTTTCCCCAAAGAGGTCACCGAAACGCAGCCAGGCTATGGACGCCAATTGGTCTACATCGGGCCCATGAAGGGCCCGGAAAAAGCTTCCGTGAAGTTCCTTACTCTGCCATACTTCCTTGCGTACGTTAGTGTCAAGCACTACAGGTTTGCGCCAGTTCTCGTTAGCCACGGAGAGCGGGGTGAGTCTCTTGTCCACTGTTACTACATCACGATGCATACCCACGTCGGCGGCTAGGAAGTATTCCCTGAGACTGCATACCTCGCGATTGTGCAGAGTCTTGGCATTTAAAAAGCCTCGACCCCCACACTTCCGCGGGATATACAGTCTCATTACCGACGACCGAGGGTGATGCATTCGATATGCAGTCAGCAGTGTACGGACCCTCCTATCCAGGGCGTCAAGTTCCGTTTGAGTCCATTTGAGTACACCGAAAGCGTACATCAATACCGGCATGGCCCAACCGTTGAAGGCACGCAACTTGTTTCCACCTGACAGAAGGCTGTTAAGTACCTTCTTCAGGCGGCCAAAGAAGCGCTCCTTCTACGTTTGCTTCATGTCAGTGGCATTGATGCCTAACGCTTCCGACATACCCAAATACTTGTAGGTTTCGGTTGGAGAGAGTGATCTCAGGCTTATGGAATACGAGAGTTGGGTACCCACTGATTCCACAATCTCCCCTCGCTTTATATGCATGACCGCACATTTGTCCACACCAAACTCCATCCTGATGGCACTACTGAAGATTTCCGTTACTTTCAGTAGCTCCATCAGTTGCAGATTGTTGGGGGCAAAGAGCTTTAAGTCATCCATATAAAGGAGGTGAGACATAACCTGACTACCTCTCTTCAACCGATAGCCTAGGCCTGAATTCTCCAGCAATGTGCTCAGAGCAGAGAAACGTCGAGAGATGTCGTGCGGTGTACCGCAGGGGTCGGTACTAGGGCTATCCTTGTGGAACATCGGGTACGATTACGTGCTACCCGGCGACTTCCCTGACGGGGTCAGCGTGGTTTGCTACGCAGACGACATGCTGGTTCTAGCGCAGGGAGAGTCGTACTGGGCGGCGGTCACTCTAGCGACACGCGGGGTTGCGATAGTAATTGGTAGGATCCAGGAGTTGGGACTCGAGGTAGCGCTGCACAAATCCGAGGCTATGTGCTTTCACGGCCTTTGGAATGCGCCACCATCGGGTTCCTAACTAACGGTAGGAGGAGTTCACATCGGCGTCGGGTCTCGTACCTGGGACTCGTCCTCGATAGCCGCTGGAATTTCGGGGAGCATTTCCGACGTCTGGGTCTCAAACTCAACCGGACTGGGGTTGCGCTCAAGCGGCTCCTGCCCAACCTTGGGGGTCCAGATGCCTCCTGCCGGAGGCTCTACGAGGGGATCGTTCGGTCCATGGCCCTCTGCGGAGCACCGGTGTGGGCACCGTCGCTGCAAAAGCGACCGGCGGCCATGCTGAACGCCTGCCAGAGGGTCATGGCAATACGGATGGTGCGGGGATACCGCACACCGGGGTGAAAGTCCGCTGCCGCGACAAGTCACGGCATGGCGGACAGAGCTCTGGCGTTGCATCTCCACGCGCATATCGTGCATGTGTGCAAGGACTGTTGCTTCCAGATCCCACGGTGGTAGGCCAGCCAGAAGGCTCGCCGCTTCGCGGGAAATCAGTCAGCTGAGCGAGTTCAATGACCTGTAGGTAGTTTTTACGCAACGCCGATTATTACCTACAGGTCATTTAACTCGCTCAGATGTATATATCGCATAAGCGGTGTATATATCGCATACTTATTATTTTTGTAATGAAATGACCTCCTTGGAAATGACATTTCATTTTTTTAATTTTTAAGCTGTGGATACGGGGTGACGTATCATTCAATGACAGATGATGTTTAGATTATTTTGTGCATTTTATTGTTATAAAAACTTGTAGAGAGATAATTAAAGGGATATAATTGAGGAGGCGATATTATTAAACTTTAAATGTCGTTTCTTTGTTTTCAGGTGAGATAAAAGTGTAATTTTAGTTAAACGATAATTGTTATACCTACTGTAAAAGCATGTTGAATAAAACAAATCTTTGTTTTCAGAGAAACAATTTGTGGTTTATTTCGAAAATCCTCAATAAAACCCATTATATTTTCATGAATGATCAAACGTATCAACTCCGTTTAAGTGGCGTACAGCTAGGGTGCAACAGCTTTTTTTTTATACGTCATCCTTTTTGTTGTACCCTCTTTCGTTGGCCAGACTATATCTACAATTTTTGTCGCGCGAGAGCTCTCCGCCGCCGATCACCCCCACGAAGGCACGGCGATGCTCCGCCCAAGCAGGGCCAGAAGGCTCGCCGCTTTGCGGGAAATCGTGCGGTATCCTCGCACCATCCGAATTGCCATGACCCTATGGCAGGCGTTCAGAATAGCCGCCGGTCGCTTTTGCAGCGACGGTGCCCACACCGGCGCCCCGTAGAGGGCCATGAACCGAACGATCCCCGCGTAGAGCCTCCGGCAGGAGGCGTCTGGACCCCCAAGGTTGGGCAGGAGCCGCTTGAGAGCGGCCTCAGTCCGGTTGAGTTTGGGAGCCAGACGTCGGAAATGCTCCTCGAAATTCCATCGGCTGTCGAGGATGAGTCCCAGGTATCTCATCGATCTCGATGCGAATTCCTCCTACCGTTAGTTGGGAACCCGATGGTGGCGCGTTCCGAAGGCCGCGACCGTGAAAACACATGGCCTCGGATTTGTGCAGCGCCACTTTGAGTCCCAACTCCTGGATCCTACCAACGACTATCGCAACGCCGCGTGTCGCTAGAGCGGCTGCCGCCCAGTACGACTCTCCCTGCGCTAGAACCAGCGTGTCGTCTGCGTAGTAAACCACGCTGACCCCATCAGGGAGGTCGCCCCGCAGCACGTAGTCGTACCCGCTGTTCCACAAGGGTGGTCCTAGTACCGACCATAGCGGAACACTGCACGACATCTCTCGACGTTTCCAGTCTCCCTGGTGACCGTGTTAGACAATATACCTATCCGACAGGTAGACCTCGACTACTCGACAGAGGTATTCGGGCACCCGGTGGTACCAGAGTGCCCTCCGGATCGTACTCCAGGGCATGGAATTGAAAGCGTTGGCCATGTCCAAGGACACTGCCGCGACACACCTACCCTGGGACACCGCATCCCCCGTCGTGAAGGCTCGCACGCGCATGATAGCGTCCACCGTAAAGCGCATCCTGCGAAAGCCGAACTGTCCGTCCGAAAGGTCCGGCCCCCCCCCCCCGTGAAAGGCGCGCGACGAGGCGGCTCGCAATCACTCTTTCAAAGAGCTCGCCCACCTTGTCGAGCAGCACAATGGGCCGGTACGCGGATGGAGAGTCCGCAGGGCGCCCTGGCTTCGCAATGAGGACCAGTTCCGCACACCAGGGAACTTCGGCACTTAGACGCTGGTCTGCTCGTTCGCGACCTCTGGGGGTCGCCAGGACGCTTCCTCAGCGCTCCCTCTCCCTCTGCCCGATTTTCGGGCCGCACCCTGCCCCGACGACGAGATTTTCCGGGTAGGTCCCGTCTCGTCGTCAGACACAGAGCGCATGGCGCGCATGAACGTCCTCCTTCCGTTGGATGTGGATTCTTCTACCTCCATCGAAAGGAGGGGCTCCTGCACGTCCTCCTCCAAATCCTTCCCGTCTGAGTTGAGTAAAGACGCGGCTTTGAGTCCGACGCCACGTCTTCACTCACCTCTCTGAGGCCAACCTACGGCCGGCCTCCACCAGCGTCGCGGACATGCTGGGACCACCCAGGGACTCCGCGCTCCCGAATCATGAGCCACCCTGGCTCGTTGCGTGCACGGAGGACGGTACAGGGTCTGGAGACCCGAGGCAGTAGGTTCCACCCCCAGAATACGAGGGGCAGCCGGAGCTCTGCTCGGGGAGGGATTCTCCAGCTAACCGGTACCCTCCTGGGGTAGTATTTATTTTTCTACTCGCGGTCATGTTGGTGCTGAACGCAGCTTTGCCTTTTTTTGAATGGGATGGGATCCCCATTACACGTTCGCCATCCTGGTCATGTCTGCTGAATAGACACGTACCGGAGGCGAACCCTATCTCTCCGACATCGCTATCCAGGTGGCGCCAACAGCTGTTGTGCCAGCGCTCCTGGACAGCGCACCCTCCGGGCGGTCCAACTGGACTCCGCCGTATGTTCCTCTGGGTTTGGTCTCTCGCTTGAGGCCTTCTGGCATGAGTAGCTCTATCGGCATAGCCCTCAAGGTCACTGAGACACGCAAGCCCCACCACGACGACAACGTAGGAACACGGTTGGTGGGGTGGAGAGAGTGGGTTCGCCTCTGGTATGTGTCTGCTTATCAGACATGACCAAGATGGCGAACGTATTATTGGAGACCCCACCCCACAAAAAAGGCAAAGCTGAGTTCAGCATAAACATGAGTGCGGATAGTCAAAGAATAACTACCCCAGGAGGTACCCTGCTTGCAGGAGAATCCCTCCTCGAGCAAAACTCCCCCACGTATTCTGGTGGGGGCAACTACCGCCTCGAGTCTTCGGAACCCGGACCGTCCTCCGTGGTCACATTGAGCCAGTGTGGCTGCATACTGGCAGCGCGGAGTCCCTGAGACCTGTTCCCAGCATGTCCGCGACGTCGGTGGAGGCCGGCAGAAGCTACGGCCTTAGAGAGGTGAATGGAGACACGGCGTTGGACTCCGATGCCGCGTCTTCATCGGTGGGGTATGGCCCGAAAGACGGGCAAAGGTAGAGGGTTCACCGCCGAGGAAGCGACCCGGCGATTCCTGGAGATCGCCAGAGAGGGACGCCACCCCGGGGCAAGCAGTAGCCAGGCCAGCCGGAGGCAGTGAGCAAAAAGTCACAGAGGAGGAGCATCCAAGTTTAAAGAGGTAGTGGCAGCCGCCATAATGGGCGTGACCAAATAAAAGATAGAGGGTCGCCAAAAAGAGGTCGATTGCCCAGGCATACACCGTTTGGTCAAGTGGACAACTGCCGGATAGATGATTTCGAGCTGTCGTATATGCTCAAATTCGAGCCCTACAAGAGGACCCTCAATAGGAGAATTAGTCGGCTCGAAGCGGCCCTGGCCAGTCTCCGAGGCACTGGTTCAGAGGTGGTGCCAAAAGCGGGGAGCAGGCAGGAGCAATGTCGATCCTAGCCCTTGCAACAGGCGGAGAGCGAGGTGCTGTCCCTGCTGCAGCAGGAGCTGGCTGCAATTCGGGAGCAGCAGCAGCGGCGGCGGTAGCAGCAGCAGCAGCAGCAGTTCCTAGAGCGGATCCAGCGTCATTTTTCTGTCCAGGAGGGCATCGTGCTGTGCCACCCGCTCGCGGTCTCCAGCCAGAAGAGGGCAGCGTCGTAAGCTGGCGTCGCCGCGGCCACGGCTGCTGCGCCCAAGGCAGGCCCGTCGGAGCAAGCCGGGCGCAGCGCCGTGGCGTCGGAGACTGCGAGGCCGCCCCCGGCGGCCAAAAAGCAGCAGCATCGGCAGGGAAAGCCTGCCCCTTCCCCGAAGGGTAGGGTGGCGCCTACCACCAAACTGGCGGGGCCTCCTGCCCCAGCGGCTACCAGGCCGCGCCTGTCGCCCCCTCCGCCCGAAGAACCTGGCGCCGAAGGGACGGTTGTCGGTGCCAAAAGGAAGGCGAGCAAAGCGGCTAGGACGCCCAAAAGGCGCAAGCGGCGACAGGAGCGCAAGAAGCGGGCCATGGCCGCCAGACTTCGCGCCCCGAATTCCGCAGCTGTAGTGATCACACTACAGCCAGCTGCGGCAAAGAAGGGCGTGAACTATGACATGGTCATGGAGAAGGCGAAGCAGGCGGTGGTGGGCCACCTCGACGAGTACGGAGCCTCCGGGGGCTTCCGAATTGGGCGCATCGCAACCTGGGCCCGAATTCTGGAGGCCCCTGGTGCGAACAGTGGAGAGGCCGCGGACGCCCTGGCCGAAAGAATCAGGGCGTTCCTGGACGTCAAGGAGACCCACCAAGTGCATCGACATACGCATCATGGGCCTGGATGACTCCGTCAGGGTGGACGAAGTGGTCCCGCCCTGACGAAGGGTGGGAGGGTGCACCGCCGCTCAAGTGCGGGCACCATCCGTGCTGACAGCACGGTTATGCGAGCCGTTACGGTATCGGCGGCAAAGGCCATAACGACCGAGGGCCGAAGGCTTTTGGTGGGCTGGGTGACAGCCCAGGTGAAGATGCTGGAGCCCAGACCTCTAAGCTGCGGTGCTACCGCTGTCATGTGGGGCACCACGTGGGGCCGGCCTATTGCGGCAAAGAGTTGGACCGCAGTGACCGCTGCTAGTGCCAGTGCGGTCAGCCTGGTCACAAGGCTGTCGAATGCCATGCAACGCCGACTGCTATGCATGAGCGGCGGCAGGCCAGCCGGCTGACCACCGGGCTGGAGGCAGATCCTGCAAACCTCCCGTCCAAGGCCAAGGGCAAGGTCAGAAGGCCCATCCACCCTGACGTCCTTATTGCCAGCCACCTCCGTGGCTGCCACCACTGTCGCCGCTGCACCCACCGTGGCACGGCCCTCACGGGGGGCTCAGGAGGAGACGGTAATGGACTGTCAATAACAACTCCGTTGCGTCTCCTCCAGGCGAACATCAACCACTGCGCCCCCGCTCAGAATCTGTTGCTCCAGAGTATGACGCAGTGGTCGATCAACATCGCCGTCGTCTCCGAGCCGTACTAATCTAGCCCCGTGGAGACTGGTTTCAGGACATGGACGGCTCGGTGACCCTAATTTCGTTGGCAGCCGCCGGTATCACGCCGTTCGAGGCAGTCATGAGGGGACGGGGTTGCGTGACAGCACGGTTCGGGGACATTGCAGTGGTAGGCGTCTACCTGTCACCGAGAAGATCTCTCAGTGAAATCCACGTCTCCCTTATGCAGCTAAATACCGTCGTCGCTGGGTTTGATTCCCTCCCCGTGGTCATCTGCGGGGACCTCAATTGAGACAGCTGCGGGGAGAACACTCCCGCCCATGACTCCGACACCAGCGGTGTCTGACGCGGACCACAACAGTGAAGAAGACGACAATGCTCCAGAGGTGACCGAAGAGAGAGATGAGAGTGGTGGTACGAAGGTTGAGTGCCAAAAACACTACCCCAGGACCCAACGGCTTGCCTGGGAAAGCCTGGATCCTGGCCATGGACGCTCTCAGGCCTCGACTAAGAGGGCTCTTCAGCGCATACTTGAAGAAGGGCTAGTTCCCACTTCGCTGGAAGACGCGGAAGCTGGTCCTCATCGCGAAACCAGGCGCCTTGCGGACTCTCCATCCGCGTATCGGCCCATTGTGCTGCTCGACGAGGTGGGCAAGTTTGAAAGAGTAATTGCCAACCGCCTCGTCGCATGCCTAGCACGGGTGAGGCCGAACCTTTCAAACGGACAGTTCGGCTTTCGCAGGATATGCGCTCCACGGTGAACGCCATCGCCGCGTGCGAGCCCTCACGACGGGGGATGCGGTATCCCACGGCAGCTGTCTCGTGACAGTGTCCTTGGACATTACCAACACCTTTAATTCCCTGCCCTGGAGTACGATTCGGAGGGCACTCCGAAACTACCGGGTGCCCGTATACCTCTGCCAAGTGGTCGAGGCCTATCTGTCGGATAGGCACATAGTCTACCCCTATGACCAGGAAGAGTGGAGACGCCGAGAGATGTCGTGCGGTGTTCCGCAGGGATCGGTACTAGGACCACCCTTGTGGAATATCGGGTAAGACTACGTACTGCGCGGCGACTTTTCTGACGAGGTCAGCGTGGTCTGCAACGTAGACGACTCGTTGCCTGGTTCTAGCGCAGGGAGAGTCGTACCAGGCGGCGGCCGATCTAGCGACACGCGGGGTTGCGATAGTCGTTGGTAGGATCCAGCAGTTGGGACTCGAGGTGGCGCTACACAAATTCGAGGCTATGTGTTTCCACGGCCCTCGGAACGCACCACCATCGGGTTCCCAATTACCGGTAGGAGGAGTTCACATCGGCGTCGGGTCGACGATGAAGTACCTGGGACTCGACCTGGACAGCTGGTGGCATTTTGTGGAGAATTCCGACGTCTGGCTCCCAAACTGAACCGGACTGGGGCTGCTCTCAAGCAGCTTCTGCCCAACCTTGGGGGTCCAGACGCCTACTGCCGGAGGCTTTACGCAGGAATCGTTCGGTCCATGGCTCTTTATAGGGCGCCAGTGTGGGCACCGTCGCTGCGTCAGCAACCGAAGGCCCAGCTGAACGCATGCCAGAGGGTCATGGCAATACGGATGGTGCGGGAATACCGCACGGTTTCCGCGAAGCGACGAGCCTCCTTGCTGCCTGCCACCATGGGATTTGGAGGCAATAGTCCTTGCACACATGCACGATTTGCGCATGGAGATGCAACGCCGGGTATCGGCATGGCGGAGAGAGTTCCGGCGGGATGTCATGGTGAAATGGCGTCAGCGACTATCGCAACCCAGTGCAAAGCACGCCACAATTATGGCGGTAAGTCCCCTCTTTGAGGCGTGGCTGGAAAGACCTCACGGCGTCCTCACCTTTCGCATGACGCAGGTTCTCACCGGACATGGTAAGTTCGGAAAGTACCTGCACCGGATTCATGTGCAAATGACGCCCGGGTGTCGCCACTGTGCGGAACACCCGGAGGACGCCTGGTGGAGCACACGGTGGAGGTGTACCCCGCTTGGGCAGACCATCGCCGTGTCCTCATAGGGGCGATCGGCGGCGGCGATCTCTCGCGCCGGGCCTTGGTATAGGCCATGGTCCGGAGCGAGGAGGAGTGGCAGGCGGTCGCCTCCTTCTGCGAAGCAGTAATGCTAGCAAAGGAGGACGCCGACAGCATCAGGCAACGGCGCTGACGCCCGAGCCACCGCCGGGATTCCGACCCCGATTTCCGGCCACCATAGGCGTGGGCTTGCGGACGGCGCGCAATGTGTAGTTCACTGTCCGACTGTCCGGTAACTTTCCGGACCGAGCCTAAGTCATCGACGGCGCGCGCTGTTCCTGCGCGCCTCAAGGAGTTGTCAGCAACAGCAGCGGCCCTGTTGGATCGAAGTCTACTGGGACCAAGGGTTTGCTTCTGAAAAGAAGGCTCGGCCCCGGTATGAAAGGCAAGAAAAAACAGGATGGGTCTTTTAGTAAGTAGGAGTCTGACACTATCTCCCGCTCCGCCCAAGGCCGGGGGATGTTATTAAGATGGTTTTACCTACAAAAAAAACTGAATCGAAGATATAGATAGATTTCATATTATTTTCTTCTGGAGCTATGTTCCCTTGTCCCTTGGGATAACGTTAAACTTTCGTGCGGGAGATGCCATTAGAAGCAGCTAGTAAGGGTTACAAGTTAGTAAACTGACCGTGCGTAGCAAGGGAGTGCGCCAGCGCGTGCCTGCAAAAGGAGCAGCGCGAAGCGCACAGCGGCGGCGCGTGGCGGCGACAGCGCCAACACAACGGTGCCACCTCATCGTCGCGAGACTCGCCGCCTGTGCTGCCACGTGTCTTCAATATCAGAAGCTCGACGCTTTCCTGAAAAACAGTTTAAAGCTGTATAAACATAAATGATGCAAAAAGAACGCGTTGTAGGGATCGTACTGCGTTCTGTACCGTGTTCTGTGTTTCCAGTACTTGAGGCATTAAAATCATAAAAACCTCGGATTTTTGTTACTGTGATAGAAAAAAAAATCTCGTATATGTTTAGCTAACAATATGTATAAAAAGTTTACATATTAAAAATAGAGATCTTAGAATTATTAAGTCATAGAATATTTTTGTGTATCAAAATTAAGTTAACGTACATTTTTATTTGTACAACACTAACAACCTTGCAGAACTGTATCACAAACATCATAAACAACAACTTTTGTTCTACTTTTTACAAAACATAATTCATTTACCAAAAACAAACCATCAAGATTTCGTTGTTCTATCTAACAACTTTCAAGTCTTTATTTTGCTTTACCTACCTAGGTACGTCTGTATGACGCGAGGCAAATGCATCAAGCACCCCTGCCGCACAACCCCGCTCCCCTCCGCTATTGAAGATACAAAGTACGCTTGCTTTGCATAGACTTCGTAATATTTAAAACGTTCAATTTAAATATTTTTTCGACACACTTGCTCAGAAAGTGACTATAATTGCACTACACTTAGGTATATAATGTAGTTTGTAACCAAACTGACTTTTTGATTACCATTATGCACAAGTGTGATAATGTAGTGATAACCTTTTTTGTTAAACCTCTGTTCTCAAATCAAACATTGAATTCGAAAAAAAAATACACTAGGTATTCGTGCAATAGTACAAATTAGTGTCTTGCTTGCTTATTTTATGCTAATTTGTGTTTAAATAAATTACTTTAACTTTTACATGTTTAATAAATAAAACCTCATAAAATAAAAATATTTTTTTCTGTTTATAAACAAGCAACCTCATTCTTATTTTTATTCAAACAGCCTAGCTAGAGTAGCTAGTCTATGGCCACCATTTTGGATGCGCGCGCATAAGAAGAAAGAACAATTTTTGCCGCCATACTACAAAAAAAAAACAGTTTTGCTGTTAAAGCAATAATTAATTAATATGTAAAATTTTTCTTCACAAGTGTGTCGCAAAACGTCGTATAATACACATGAATATTGGCGATTACCGTCCTCGGCTCTCTTAAGATCCTCGCCTTCGGCTCGGATCTAAATACCGCCTCAGCGGTAATCACCAACATTATACACTTGTATCATAATGTACTATTATTTTTGTATGACAAGCTGATGAACTAAAATATGATTTTTTTAAAGTCATACAACAAAAGTTGTTGTTTATGATATTAGTAACATAGTCCGGAGAAGTTGCCAGTGTTTTACAAATAAGCCTATATAATTATTTAGGCATATATAATATTATTCAACTATGATATTATATAAATATATATAAATTCGCACACACACACCACATATCAAATTTTTCGATTAGTATATTATTATATCTCTTTAATCAAATCTATTTATAGCAATTAAGTTAAGAACTTCCGATTGATTTCGCACCTCCAATTCCGATAAATATAATCAGAAGTTATATCGGTGGTACAAACAAGTTTATACTTGTCACGCGGGTCACCTCCCTCCCCCCGTGCCTTCTGTCCTTTACTCTTGCACTTGTTATTCTGTTTCGTATTTTACATGCTGTAGTTCGGACTTCATTTAGGCCTGCCTAACAGAGTTTATGATTAGGTTCAGTAGTATTTCATTTGACGCTTCTGCCACAAAATAGATAGGTACAGAAGACAATCTCATGTATGTACTTCACTTTTATACCTACGCTCAGTGGACGCACACTAATGAGCGTTTGAGCCGGAACTGTTCGACGAGTGGTCCGAGACGCGACCGAGATATCGTGTCCGTGAGCGGTGTGAGCGTTGCTCGAGCGCGCTTTGTATATAGATTGACTTCTGTACGTATCTATTTTGTGCTCCTGCCTTTGAAAAAAAAAAAAGCCAAATTTAAAACTCCGCTTCCGAATTGGGGTCCGTTATAACCACTTCCGGACCGTCTCTAATTTACAATTGTACTTTATAAAGTCATATAAGTATTTCTTATAATTAAATTATGTGTGTGAGTAGATCTATTTGATACTTTAAGATTTCACATACACTTTTTTTGTATTTTTTACACACTTTTACCTACATTTATGTTAATCTCTCCTTTGCAGGTCTACTGGAAGAAATTTCAATTAAAATAAGCAGTACTTTTATCTTTGTACTTATTGTGTTGATTGTCTGTGGAATGTGTGAGTTACTCACAACTGCACCAAAATGTATTTATTGTATTTTTCGGAATAATGATATATTTAACCTAATATTTTTTATTTAAAAAGAAATAATATGTAGTATAACGAAAGCGAGTAAAGTTGTAAAACACAATAAAAATAAAACTATAAATATAAACAAAAAAATAATAGAAGAAAGACAGGTTTTAAATAAAATAAAAAGAGATTTACAATATAGGCTAAAAGATAAAGAAGTTAAGCGCAGTATCAGAAAAGATATAAGAGATCATAATAAAAAATTAATAGATAATGCAATTGAACCGATCTCTGAAAATAGCAAAGCAAGGCATTAATAACAATAAATCGTGGATTACATGTCTTAAAGATAGCAGTGGCGTAAAACAAACTAACAGGGACAAAATTTTAGAAATTTTTGTACAACTTTTTATAAGACCCTTTACTCTAATACACTTCACACACAACCAACATCTTCCTACTCTTGTTCCGAAAATATACTCCCCATTTCTGAAGTGGAAGTTCGTGATGCACTCAGCAAATTAAAATATACCCGATCCTGTGGTGAAGATGGCGTGAGTTCCGAAGCTCTGAAGTTGGGTGAACCTTCATTACTTTTCTGCCTAAAAAGATTGTTTAACGACATTCTTCATACTGGCAGCTTCCCAACTAATTTTTGCCATGCCAATATTATACTTCTCCAGAAGAAAGGTGATAAGTCCGATGTAAATAATTATAGACCAATTAGCCTAATTTCTCACATCTATAAAACTTTTATTAAAGTTATTGAAAAACGCATAGCTTCACAACTAGATAAAAAGCAACCCCAAAAACAAGCAGGCTTCCGTAGAGGGCTTTCTACTACTGACCATTTACACATCATCAACCAAGTAGTCGAAAAGTATCAGGAATATAAAATTCCTCTATAAGTTGCTTTTGTCGATTATTGTAAGGCTTTTGACAGCATCACGCACTCTGCAATATTCGATTCCCTTACAAAGCAACATATAGAATCCACGTATATACAGCTACTGCAAAATATATACAGCCATAGCACAGCTGCCACCAAGTTAGAGAGTCCTATGTTCGAAATTCTTAAGGGAGTCAAACAGGGCGACCCGCTGTCCCCAAAGTTGTTCACCAGTACCCTGGAAGAAGTCTTTCAGACATTGGCAGTCAAATGGCAAGAGAAAGGCATTGCCATCGGTAAAGCGAGGTTAACTAACTTACGTTTCGCTGATGACATTGTCACAGCCACAGGACTAGAACAAATGTTACAAGATCTGAGCGATGCGAGCCTTGAGATTCGATTGAAGATGAACATGTCGAAGACCAAATTTATGACCAACAGCTCCAAAAGGAATATACTCGTAGGCGGGGAGAATATACAATACGTCCAAAAATATCTCTACTTGGGCCAAGTGGTCAAAGGTCAAAGAAATATCACGCCGAACCGAGAATGCCTGGAAGAGCTACTGGTCCATGAAGGAACTATTTATGGGCACTTTGCCCATGTCACTGAAGCGTAAGCTGATTGACAGGTGTATTCTCCCCATTCTGACTTATGGTGCACAAACTTGGTCTTTGAGTAACATCCAAAAGTCCAAACTCAAGGTCTGCCAGCGTGCAATGGAGCGCAGCATACTAGGTGTTAAATTAACAGATCATGTTCGAAACACTGCACTGCGCTCCAAAACGCAAATCGTTGATGTGGCTCAAAAGGCTGCCCAACTTAAATGGGACTGGGCAGGACGTCTGCCGCATTTCTATCGAGCTGTGGGCGCGTAAAACGCAGGATTGGTGCCCGGACACAGCAACGCGGGGCCGAGGCAAACCACGAAGGAGATGGCGGGACGACCTGGATGGCTTCCTTAAGAACTGGAATGAGAAAGCGACGAATTGTGATCGTTGTAAGGAGTGGAGGGAGGCCTTTGCCCAGCAGTGGGACAGTGTGGGCTAATAAAAAAAAATAGTCGAAGAGAATTATAACAAAACATACTACGTAAAGAGATATCTTTATATATTTTCTCACACATGTTGCTCGCACAGAGAAGTTTGTCGTATAGAATATTTGATTACCGGGATGGAGAGGATATGCTGCTGGTAGATGATGTGACATCTACGAAGGTCACATATTAGTTGGGGTTCAAACTGGCAACGTAATAGATCTTTTAAGATTCATGGTAATGAAAAAGTTTAGAAAAGAGATTCGAATTGAATAAGATTGATAGATGTCAACAAAGAAAATTGGAATTTAATTTTATATAAAAACATAATTTTAAGGCTTCTAACAATATAAATATTAAAATTGAAGTTAAAGCCTTTTATTCGCGTCTCTACACGCGACAACATGTACCTTCTTACCTAGGTGTATGCATTAAATGAAAATTCTAAAGTTGAGAGGTCTTTATAAGACTTCAACTTTTCAAAAATTCTCGGAATTTTATCCGCCGGAAAATGCTAGTTAAGTAAGCGTTGAAAATGTTGATACTTAAGCAAACGGGATGAACGAAACCATAGCGCGAATTTAAACGCGGCAACGCCATCTATCGAGCTTGCCGAAACTCAGTGACCCGCGGGATTTTTAAAAGTACCGTCTTAGTACCGGTCTTGTGGAGATTTTGATATCAATATTTTGGGAAATAATTCAAATAACAACAGATTTTTAAGCGTTTTTTAATCATTTAAATTTTCTAATGTTTTTACAGAACCAATTAACTGGAGTAACTCGAACCTCTGCAACTTGTATTGGTAATGTTTTCTGCTATTATGATTATTTATAAAAAGCTAAATAATTTTCCGTCTCGGTAACTTTTAAATCTCAAGCAGCCTTGGATAAAACTCAAATTCTTTTTAGGTCAACTACAATTAGAAAATTAACCGTATAGACCGTTAGCACTAGAAAGCTGAAATTTGGTACCAATATGTATATCAAATCACGCCGACAAAGTGGTAAAATAAAAAGTGGTTACAAATATTTTTTACACCACCTGCTCGATAATGTCGTTTTATACGTCATAAAAACCTCACTTAAAGCAAGTCATTCTATCCCTAGGGAGATAATGCAGTATGGCCGATCCCTAGGGAATAATGAGATTTGAACATGGAACATCAAAAATCGTCAACATTGTGAATTAAAATGTACGTGCGTCGAACATGTTGACTCGAAATTCAAACTGGCCACTAACAAAAAAAAATGAAAATAGAATAAAACGTGCTTACGTCAGTAAGAGAGCGTTATAGAAAATTGAAACTATAGAATCTTGGAGTAGTGAATTTTGTTTGTTTGATGAACTTGTATATATAATACTTATATTTCTCTAACAATAATTTGGTCGACTAAATTGTCTTTTAAATATCTCACAGATGGTGTAAAAAGTAGAGTATGCAACACGGGGATAAAGCTGTCTTTGTCTCGCCCTCGCAATGCTCGGGAGTTAATTTTATAAATCCCTCACTGTCGTTCGGGAATAAAATCAGCAACCTCCGTTTTGTTCGGAATTCAACATGCCGCCCGCGACTTAGATATATATTATACCTTTTTTGTCCTATGATGAGTTCCCTGACAGTTCATTTTTTTCCGTGGCACGCATACTACTTTAGATTACTAAAAAATAAAATGGCAAAAAAAAATAAAAATGAAATGATAAAAAAAATATTGTCTTTCGTAAATTAATAAGTAAATTATTGTGGTTATAATTAACTGTTAATAAATTAAGTAAATAAAATAAAAAAGTATAGAACTTAAAAATGTGTAGGTAATGCGTTAAACGGAACTTCTGCCAATAGAGATTGACACTACTCGACGACACACTAATCGACAAAATCGGAGCGGCCATCTTGTAATCGCATGTAACGGCAGAAAATTAGAAAAAAGTAATAGAAAAAACTCAAAAAACTATAAGAGGACTGGAATAAATATATCCGGATCGACCGAATTATGGCCAATAATTAATCATCGCGGTTAGTTGGAAAAATTCCGATTCCGATATGGATACGAGTTCAAATCAAGAGTCAAGTTCTGACAGTGAATAATAAATAAATTATTATTTTAAACAGACTGCATTTTATTTACCACTAGCCGTCCCCCGCGGTTCCGCCCGCGTTATTTCAGGTTTTTAGTTTTTGTCAGGTTTTTTGGTTTACTGTAAAATTTCTTTAAAATCCGTATAGAGTAAGATCCCAGGACCGCCAGACATCACGTATTTTCGCATGAATACTAAGAACGCATGCCTACCTGCTAGCTTTCTTAGACAGCCAATTTTCAGGTATCAGGTAATCAAGGTACATAAAATTATTACTTACCTCACGTAAATTCTCAAAGCTGATTTTTACGTATTTTGTAAGCAATATCTTTAAAATCAAGTCGCCAATACTCCCAGACACATTCCGTTGGCCATATTGCTTAACAGACGCTTTAATGATCAAGCATGAGAATTTACGTGAAGTTATGTCATTTTTTTGGGATCTTGGACTAGTAGACTAGTTCTTGCGTGAAAGAGTAACAAACATCTACACACACATACAAACTTTCACAGTTATCATCTATAAATCTAAAATCGGTAATCCGATTCCATTTTCTTTGCCAACTGATTCGTTATTGTAAAAAATCGATTAAATTTCGTTAGGTCACATCACTATAATTGTCAGACAAGAACTGTCAGGGAACTCATCATAGGACAAAAAAGGTATAAGTAGCTAAGAGCACAAACCTGAAACTTATGTGGGATCTGCAAACCCAATATTTTGTCCAACATTTGACGAGCCAGCGTGTTCGCGTTCAACGCCTTCGCTTGTTTTGATAAACAAAGATACAAACAACTGGATTATCATTAAGAATAATTATTATATTAGCATGAAGTAAATATTTTCACATTTAAAACTGTAGCGTTTTTAATTTGCCTTCCACTACGAATTATTTTTGCATCGTGGGTGCGTTCGCAAACATGTAAACCACACGTGTAGAAGACACCCATACCCGGGCGGTACAACTATCTGTAGGGTATACAAATATTTGTTCCATACGGGAATGGAATCTGCGACACGTAGCGCATCAGCTATTCGCTAGACCAACCGTGCCATCAAAATTTCGCTTTGTAAGAATAAGTATTTTATTCTCTTTTCTCTATTTAACTCCAATACAACAAATTGATCGATTTTATTTGAACAAACAAAACTACAGGTTTTTTTTTTTTTCGATGGGAAAAATCATCTTATGACAACCCCCGCTCTTGGGCGGAGCGGGAGATAGTGTCAGACTCTTACTGACTAAAAAACCCATCCCGTTCCTTCAAGCCTTCATACCGGGGCTCGAGCGCCCTTTCGGATTACCCTGGCCCCAGTAGGCTTCGACCCGGCTGGGCCCCTGCTGTTGCTGACAACTCCTTGAGGCGCGCGGGAACAGCGCGCGCCGTCGACGACTTGGGCTTGGTCCGGACGGTTACCGGACGGCCGGACAGCGAGCTACCCATTGCTCACTGTCCGCAAGCCCGCGCCTACGGTGACTGGAAATCGGGATCGGAATCCCGGCGGCGGCGGCGAGAGCGCCGTTGCCTGATGCGGTCGGCCTCCTCCTTAGCGAGCATTACTGCTTCGCAGAAGTCGGCGACCGCCTGCCACTCCTCCTCGCTCCGGACCATGGCCTCGACCAAGGCCCGGCGCGAGAGGTCTCCGCCGCCGATCACCCCCACGAGGGCACGGCGATGCTCCGCCCAAGCAGGGCACACTGCGATTGTGTGCTCCACCGTGTCCTCCGGGCGTTCCGCACAGTGGGGACAAAACTACAGGTCAAAGCTGTTTTCGAAATATATCAAGAACCTTTTTTTAGTTCTGATACGTTAAATCTAATCGAATGCTGATGTTATTAATTCGTTGAAAACGTCCGAACATATCAGTTTTTTGTGTATTGAGTTTTAATTTCTGCAATGACACCATCAAGAGTCTCGGGTACTTCAATACCGGTTAAACATGTTTCAGTTAATAGAAAATTGTTACAGAAGAAAGAAAAATATAAAGGATCCTACTACATGTATAAACAAAGGATACAACATTGAGACTCCAGTGGGCGGCTCGACGTCTATCAAGGCGAGGATGTAACGCGCCGCGTTGAGCAGCGCCTCAGGCTGGCACAGTGAGAAGGGCTCGTGCACGCAGCGGTGCACCACGTCGTATGCGTGGTAGATGCGCGCCAGCCGGTCGTTGTGCGCAAACGCACGCAGCGATGAATTGCGCTCTCTGCAAAACAAATAATGTCATAGCGGTAACTTAAATACAGTTTATTCGAGTTTTCAGCGGAATTTTTTCGAGTGTATTTTAATTATTTGCAAAATTAATTCTTTGTGGACAGTCCCAACCCAAGTAGCCCAACAAGCTGTATATCAACATTATAAAGCTTCAGGTGTACACTCTAAGATAAAAAGGGCCCCAAATTACACAGCATTAAGTGTTAGTGGAGAATAGATACTGTATAGTAGCTGCATAACATCTGCTTAAAGGTCCAATTGTACACTTAGTAGTTTTAAATTGTATAAAATTTTTAAAATTTAAATTGTGTTTATGAACAGAATATCATAAATAAATATGTTAAAACATTAAGACGGGTTTGTAGTACTGCATGTAGGTAAAAATTCGGTACCGCGTTCCCCGCCAATTCGTCGGCGCAGCGAGTGGCGAGTTGATCGCGCTGGCTGTGCGACATGCATAGGTACCTACATAGCGTGCGCTTGCCTAGCGTCACAGTGTAGTGTAATGCAGTACGTAAGGTATAACTTCATTATTCTTGGAAACGGAAGAAAAGTATAGTTGATTTCATGTATAAAATGTATATTCAGATGTTATAATTATCATTTAGAAAAACCCTATTGAGATACATATTCTACATGACATAGACTATCATGCTACGAGCTACGGGGGCGGTGCAGTAGTAGGGTAAGTTCCTATAAGAAAACGGGTGAAACCGCACGGGGAAACTTAGTCCCATTATCATCATCGTTTCAGCCGAAAGATGTCCACTGTTGGATGTCCAGCCATTGTGGCAACACTTGGGGAAGCCTATGTGGGCTTCTCTAAGTGTCGCCACATTGGTCTCAAACGCTTGGCTAACGCACGAGACCGTTGTGGCGACACTTGGTGGAGGCCTATGTGTTCTTCCCCCAAGTGTCGCCACAATGGTCTGACTGAATTGACTGGTAGAGAATGCCTAAGGCATTAAGTCCGCCTATGTACTTTGTGTTGCATAAAGATTAAGGGTGAGTTGTACCATTTAACTATAACAATAACCAAACCTTAACCAGCCGTGAAACGGCCGCCTATTGGTCAATTCGACGATTTGACAACTGTTAACGGCTTTGTTATCGTTATAGTTAAATAGTGCAACTCACCCTTAATAAATAAATAACGCACGAGACCATTGTGGCGACACTAAGGAGGCCCGTGTGGGCCTCCCTCAAGTGTCGCCACAATGGTCTCGTGCGTTATCCTGGCGTTTCATAAACCGAATTGTTGATTTGTTATACACCATTACATTTTAATCGTTTTAAACCCCGGGAGGGCCGATTCGGTACATGAAACACTATCGATTTGTAAAGATAAAATTAAAAAATAAAGTACCTTTTTTTCAAAACTCGTATTAATTTACGCATGTACGAAATTAATTTCTTTAAGAAAACGTCAGCTGAACGAGTTCAACATCACTACTATGTCGTCGGCAAACCGAAGGTGAGTAATGTACTCGCCATTGACATTAATGCCTAGTCCACTCCAGTCCAGAACCTTGAAGACATCCTCCATTGCGGCCGCGTACAGTTTCGGAGAGGTGACGTCTCCCTGCCTCATACCTCGCTGCAGGAGGCTACGTTTCGAGGTCTGGTCCTGGAGTCGGACTGACATGGTGGCGTTTTCGTACAAACACTTCAGCACCTCGATGTACCGATAGTCAATTTGGCACCTTTGGAGAGATTGCAGCACAGCCCAAGTCTCGATCGAATCAAAAGCTTTCTCGTAGTCCACAAACGCTAGGCGGAGAGGCAGGTTATACTCCTCGGTCTTCTGTATGACCTACCGTAGCGTATGTATGTGGTCTAAGGTGCTGAAACCTTTTCGGAACCCGGCTTGCTCGGGAGGCTGGAAGTCGTTAAACCTGCGCGCGAGACGGTCCGTGATGATCCTGGAAAATACCTTGTAGACATGGCTCATAAGTGAGATGGGCCTGTAATTCTTCAGCAGGGTTTTATCACACTTCTTAAAGAAGAGTACCACCACACTTCTGCTCCATGCCTGTGGCGTTTTTCCCTCGTGTATGACGGAATCGAACAACTTCTGAAGGGCCTTTAGGACCGGTTTCCCACCCGCCTTCAGGAGCTTAGCCGTAATTCCGTCCTCACCCGACGCCTTGTTGTTCTTCAACTGCTTCAGAGCCATCCTAATCTCGTACAGGCTGACGTCCGGGATATCTTCAGTGTAGTGTTGAGTCAATCTAGCTCTTGGGTCGTTTGCCAGATTTGTAGCGGGTTTGGAGATAACGAAGAGACTTGTATAACTGTCCATAAAATGCCTCGATCTCTTCCAGAAGCTCCGATTTGGCGGATATGACTCTGTCATCTTCGGTCTTCAGTTTCGTGAGCTGGTTCAATAGACAGATCCCGTGCAAAAACTTTGAAGCCCTTATTCCGCTCAATCGCGTCCTTAATCCTCTCGGTATTAAATTAGCAAAGGTCGCGTTTCAGAGACTTCGAGATCCGCTTATTGAGCTGCCGGTACGGGCACGCATCGTCTGAAGACTGCAAAGTCATTTCACGCCTCTTCTTCATGAGCTCGAGAGTTTGATCCGTGAGCCTCTTTGTCTTACTTGTATGAGTCCTAAAAACTGAGACCCGACTGTATGGACAGCTTCCACGAACCCACCATTATATTTGTCCAAGAAGCTTCCTAGGCACTCGAAACGATTTTGACGTTCGAGCTGAAAGCTCTCGGAGTTTTGGATCTAGATCTGTGCAGGACGGAGCGTAGACTTCATCAGTTGAGATCTTTCAAGCTTGACATTGATATTCAATGTGTCTCTTACCATACGGTGATCACTCCCGGTTTTCACCGCAATGATCACAGAGACATCATTGAATATTTGCTTCTTCGTCGACATAATGAAGTCAATCTCATTTTTAGTTAAACCATCAGGGCTTTGCCAGGTCCACTTCCTGTGCTTACGCTTTCTGAAGAAGGAGTTCATCATGTGGAGGCCCTCCTTCTCCATAAAACTAGCCAGTAGGTGTACCCGGCGGGTCTGATGTCCAAATCCAAATTGCCCCACTCGCAGCTCATCACCGTCTCGTTTGCCTAGTTTCGCATTAAAGTCCCCCATGACCACGGTGAAGTGAATCTTAGAACCATGCATGGCTCTGGATATATCCTCATACATGGACTCCACTTCGTCATCGGAGTGTGTCGAGGTCGGGGCGTAAACCTGTATGATCTTCAGCGAATATATTGATGATATTCTGAGTATTAGGTACGCCACAGTGATTATTTCTCCGTAGATAATTTTTACGTTATTGACATTGACGTATTCCTGGAATATAAATCAGCGTTGATTCGATAATTGGACTATTTTATTATCGGTGTTGCTAGGATATGAAATAAAGTCTAAAAAATATGGGACGTTAGTGTAATTTTAAAAACGTTGACTACAGCCAGATTTTCATCAAATTTGAAAAAGTGGTTGTTTTAGATAATGCAACTCGAGTTGCTAGGATATAAAATCAAGTCAAGTTAGGAGGAATAGGACCTATTAGCAGAAAGCAGATCACGTATTTTCACTCTTGCTTCACTGCTCATTGTAGCTTAGTAAGGACAGTTTATAGGTCTAGTAGCTTACTTCGGGCGGTTTGTACCTAAGTTTTCTCGTGTTATGGGTCCGTTCTAAAGATTTGACGAGTCGTAAAGTTTCTTTTCATGGCAACAGCGCCACGAAGATAGAATAAGAAATAATTTATTTTTTTAATAAAGTGTCGGTTTTTTGTGATTTAACCTTTCAATCGTGTCAATTGGAGACGCAATGGAAGGACAATGACAGCGCGAACGCCGAGGTTTGCTTGGGGTTTAATGAATTAAGACTCGCAAATCCCCACTACACTACTGGTAGTAGAATTGCATACTGATGCCAGTTAGCGGGCTATCCCAAACGGGTGAAATCATAAGATATGACTGGACATAAAGCGGGTCTGTAGTAGTGGGGTCCTGCAGTAGTGCCATACGTGACTTCTTATCGCGAAACTTGCATGATCGTAAAATTCACCGTCGGTTGGTAGTTGGTCAGAAGGTAAAGCTAAAAATAACTCTCTGGTAATTAGTAACGAGATTGAAACATTTAAGGTTTTGATTAAAATAACTGGTAGTTTAATTAAAATAATTTAGAGTTCTGTGATTCAAGTCACATTGTCTAACACTTATATCGCGACGGGTTTGTCACGTGTGAATGAGTGGGACAGACATGAGATGTTTGTGTTAGAACCAATGCTAATAACGACTGGAGTAGACAAAAGACCGTTTGTGGTAGGGTTCATTAGGCGAAGTCCAACTCGTGATTACAGTTACAAACGCTTAACCAAAGGACGAAAGCTGGCGCTCTCTTGGAACTGTTGATTGGCAAGACTGCGTTTTCTCGTAAGTTTAATCTGACGAAGACGAAGAGAAGAAATTTTCGATAAGAGACTTTGTTTTGATTATAAACAAGCAGAGCAAGTAAACTAAGCTAGATCCATTTAAAGATTCGTTTAAAGTAACGGAGAGAGAAGAGGAAAACCAGCGCTTAACTGATAAAATTAGAGTAAAGTAGTAGAGATAATGAGATTATTAAGTTTACACAGTGTATTGTAAAGGCATCACGATAGGTTAAGAAAGATGTCAGAAAGTCATGTATCAGTCAAAGTATGAATAATGATAGTGATCACAGTGGTGATGAACAAGCCTAAGTTGTGGGGAGCATACGAGTAAGGTTCTCTATCGGCCGTTGTAGGATTGGCGGTTCCAGTGCCAGTACGCTGTGTGCGTTTAGCGCTGACGGAAGTCACAGTTAGTTGACGGTTCCAGTGCTAGTACGCTGTGTGCGTTTAGCGCTGACGGAAGTCATAGTTAGTTGACGGCTCCAGTGCTATTACGCTGTGTGCATTCAGCGCTGACGGAAGTCATAGTTAGTTGACTGTTCCAGTGCTAGTACGCTGTGTGCGTTTAGCTCTGACGAAAGTCATAGTAGGTAGTTGATGAGGCCCTGTTGACGGTTTCAGTAGCTATTACGTAGTCGTAGCCGGGAAGAAATCGGTGTCTCTTGGGGTAACCTTGCGGGGTAGCCCGTAGGGTAACCCAAGTAGTCCGTGGGTACGCGACGCGCGTTTAGCTCTGTAGGAAGTCGTAGTGGCTAGTCAGTGAGCACGCGCCGCGGCGTCACGGCAAAGAGTGCTGTGGCGTCCGAGTGGTTTGCTCGTGGTGGACTCCGAAGGCTTTAAAATGAGAACATTGAACGCTGGTAGATGGCTGAATGACGATTTCCATTATCCAAATTTGTTTTATTTGGTTTATAGAGTAATTTTTGGTTGTAACATTGAGTGATTAAGTGCGTGTTGCGGGTTCGATTCCCGCACGGTGCAGAAATTTGTGTGGCCTGCAGATGGTCGCTCATGGTCAAGATGTGAATTGATGGTCTTGTGTGTGTGAGTTTACAAATTTGAGAACGCACTCACGATACTAGAGCGGTTCCTAATGTTGGTCTGGAGTGACCGAGCTATATGGTACTGCGAGATGTATTTTGTTTCAGAGTAACACACAGAGACGAACGTTTAGTTTGGAAGTCTCGTCAGTAGACATGTTCCGGCTCAGGTAGTGATGATGAACACAGCGACGGATATCTTGCTGGGACGTCCCGTCAATGGACATCTTCCAGCTGAGGTAGCGGTGATGACTAACACACGAGGACGTGTGTTCTGCAGGATGGCCGTGTCAGTGAAGTCAAAAGCACGGAAGCTTGAGAACGAATGAACGAGCTACGTGACAAGTGACACATGTCACTTTGACAGAATCCGCTCTAACGTTTGCACGAACCGAGCAGATAAAGGTGCCGACCGCAGAGGCCTGGCTCATTCCTCTGTCGACTGCCGTGCGACGTGCAATGTCTAGTCACGCGCAACGTCTAGTCTCGGGGACTGTCTCACGGCTCGTTGTGTGAAGTGAAAACCTAAAGTGATAGGATTCAGAGAGTTGATGTAAATGGAAAAAGATCACCCGGGTCTGTAGTGTCAATGGGTGTGCCCCAGGGCTCGATTCTTGGTCCATTTTTATTTCTCATTTATATAAATGACTTGCCATACCTCATAAAGGATAACCATGATATAATGTTGTTTGCAGACGACACTTCGCTTTTGTTTAAGCTTAAACGTCAGCAGCCGGTTACTGATGACATAAATAACGCCCTTTCAAAAATAGTACACTGGTTTAATGTCAATAACCTGCTCCTTGATGAAAAGAAAACCAAATTTGTTAAATTTACGATGCCTCACGTAAGGCAGGTAGAAACTAGTGTGCTAATAAAAGGTAAAGAATTGAGTCCTGAAGACACTACAGTGTTCTTGGGTATAACTCTTGATGCTAAGCTTCAGTGGGGCCCACACATAGATAAGTTGTCGAAAAAACTTAGCTCTGCCGCATACGCTGTTAGACAAATTCGAAATCTAACTGACTTAGAGACAGCCCGTTTAGTTTACTTCAGTTATTTTCATAGTGTCATGTCGTACGGTATTCTATTATGGGGAAATGCCGCCGATATCCAAACGATTTTTTGTTTTGCAGAAAAGGGCCATTCGTTCAATTTATAAATTAAGTCCCAGATACTCCCTCAGAGATAAATTTAAAAATATTAATATTTTGACTGTGCCATCTCAGTATATCTATGAAAATATTTTGTATGTTCATAAAAATAAAAACATGTTTAAAAAATACAGTGACATTCACAACGTTAATACTAGGAACAAACACAAGTTAGTGGTTCCTGCCACCAGGATCAAAAAAATAGGACGCTCATTTAGATGCCAAAGTATACATTTTTATAATAAGCTTCCCAGTCCCATCCAGGAACTTAGCATTAATAAATTCAAAATATTTGTAAAGCGAAAACTTTGCCAAAAGGCTTTTTATACTGTAAAAGAGTATCTCGAGGATAAAACGGCTTGGGATTGACCTGCTCCAGTACCTACTCACTATAATTATTATCATTTGAATGTTTTTTTTGTTTTAACTGCTTTTTTTTATTGACGATTATTGTTGTTTTACAATTATGATATTGTATATATATATATATATATATATATTATTATTATTTTTTAACAATTATGACATGT
The DNA here is from genome assembly GCA_910589285.2 of Mythimna ferrago. NCBI lineage: Eukaryota > Metazoa > Arthropoda > Insecta > Lepidoptera > Noctuidae > Mythimna > Mythimna ferrago. The sequence continues at coordinate 17,048,490 of OU342673.1, read as the reverse complement.
TTATTTTTACTATTTGACTGATTTTTTTTTTTATATACTTACTTTTTTTTACAATTTGTAATATTTACACTTCTGTAAATTTTATTATTGTGAATGTGAGAACTATGTGGATTACTCTTTCCTTTTCTTTTATTTTCACATGATGTCTGGCAGTTTTGAGTATTTGATGTGGCCTACCCAAATGTCCTTTCTTTGGCATTGTTCGTCAAGTCGTTGAGCTCCTTAGTAGTCCTGAGTTGAGCTACACGCATATTGACAAATGCTTGCACTGACTGGACAGGTCCACTTAGAACTGTGTGGTTCTTTCTTCAAAAGACCATCTCAGGCTCAATCTACATGGTTCTCATATGATTTGACCATTACATGTTTTGCTGTATGGACTTTAAAAGAGACTTTGACCCCTGAGTTTGTTTCGGTGTTTCTTCTCAGGGTAGTCAGCTAGGAAACACCGGCCTCATCTAGCATTAATTGACGAAAAAAAAAATTGACGTGTAAAAGTGTTTTTATAAAACCTACTTGCAAAATAAAGATCATTTATCATTTAAAGCTTTTATCATAATAAATCAGTTGTGTGATCTGGAATAGTTTGTTTATTGCTCGTTACCCAGTCATTGCCTACAAAACAGAGTCTTTGGAAAGAGCTTCAATGATGATCGGCATCCTCTGCCGTCATACATATAATAGATCTGAAGAAGTTTTTAGTTGTGCGCGCATAACATAAAATGTATGAAATCGATGTAACTAACTTTTTTATCCAATAAAATTGTGTGTAACTTGATTTATTACTTAGGCTTTGTTTCATCGCAATTGGTTGACTATATCGAAATACATATTATATGTACTACATCCATTGACTGTTAGGCGGTACGAAGTTCGCCGGGTCAGCTAGTTAATAGAAATAATTAACATATCATAACACTAACTTATCGGTAGTAGCCGCAGCAGCCGTCTCGAGGCACTGTGTGGCGAGCAGGTGATGCAGATAGCCCGCGTCGCTGAACCGCTCCTCGGCGACCGCGTTACCAACGAGGATCGTGAACACTCGCATAGCCGTCGTCGTCTCACCGGCCATGTGGTAAGCTGAAACATTCAAGTTGGTCATGGAACAATTGCTATTTCAGTAGACATCCTTGTACGCCACCTCTTTTACCAGCGAAATAATTTACTAAGTTTTATCAAATCAAGCTGGTCATTAGACCAGTCGAAGTATCACCAAAAAAATCAAGGTTGACACCCTTGTGAAGCAGCCATATATTTACACCACAGAATTAATAAAAAATAACCAATTTATCAAGATCCATGCCATGTTTAAAAAAAAAGGCAGAATCTAACTAAAATACCGGTTAAGTTCGAGTCGAACTCGAGCACCGATGGTTCCATAAAAACTTACATATGTAAATAATTTAATTCCCAAATAAAATACACAGTGGTGGTGCGTTTGTGTGTGCTTAAATATGCGATAAAAGCGAACGTTCGGCACAAAAAATGAGAACGTGATCGCTTTCTACTCGATCCTAAGAATTTTCCGTCTGACAGCGGTCATGAATTTATCTGACTTTTTTAAATATTTTTAATGTGAATTAGCGCTGCGTTGAAAACTTTCCCATAAAGTGACCATGTGAGATGATGATGATTGGATTAATATTTTAAGACTATGTTCGTGGCTGCACTTGTAAACGAGTTCCTTGGACAAGGTTACATTGTTACATCACCATTTTGGAAAAACCTTAAATTAACTGAGTTACATCATAGATTTTAATAGGTAAGTCGAACAAACCTCAGTTGATAAGGTAAAATCCTCCGACCAGACGGGTGTTGTGTCTGGTCTAGGCATTGGCCCGATAGTAGATTTCGGACTGATGTATAGGTTGCTTGATCGCGCAGAGAACTCTGATACCACGATGCACGACAGTATTCTTATTTGGCGACATAGATGTCGCAACGGGTTCATAACCTGTCAATCAATCTGTCTAACCTATAGCTAACTATGTTGGGCTCAGTCTTCTGCTTAGCAAGATTTAGCCAAGTACTTTTATTTCTTGAGAAAAACATAATAATATTCAAAAAGTTATACTTGCAAAACCGCAATGCTACTGATTTCTACTTTCAGCTGAAATGATGGTGGTAAAGAAGGATCATTGACTAACCTTTCTGAGCGTCAACGAATTTATTCTCCTGCGCCATGCGGTGCGCGTAGGGCAGGTACACTTCGCGCTTGCACTCAGCGTGTTCGCGAGCTAGCGTAAACGCACGCGACCACTCGCCAGCCGCCACCGCTAGTTGCGCTACTTTACTGAAAACGATTCGACGATTCCATCAAAACAAAAACATTTTTTTTTATTCAGCACGGCACACACAACTATAAAAAAAAAAAAACAAATAACTGGATTAAATAAAATAACAACGAATAAATACAACAATTAACAAAACAACATAATCCAAATTTTACATATAATTGACAGACATGTTTGCATGCATAAACTCATGCTTCGTTTTCCTTTGGAGGTAGACTCAATATTACAGAATTCCACCTGCAATAATTATATCTCGCTATATTAATGTAAAGTTTCATCAAAATCCGTACAAGTATTTTATTTGCGAAAGGATAGATATGAATGTTTGTTACAAACATTACAAGCTTTTGTATTTTTAATAGTACTCATATGTGGGATATCCCCGTTCTTAACCTCGCCCGATAAGAAGCGATAGTCGAGGTCTACGACTGAACAGAACAAGCCTATCTCTTGATTTGAAGGCTGTCGCGGTACAGATGGTAGGAAGCAAAAACACTTTAGCAATATTAAATAAAGAAAAGAAGCGGTTATTACAACTATTAAGAACTAGCTTTTGCCCGCGCGGCTTTGCTCCCGCTCTTTCCTACTCTACTCATCGAAAAATCATCCAATGACAACCCCCGCTCTTGGGCGGAGCGGGAGATAGTGTCAGACTCTTACTGACTAAAAGCCCACCCTGTTCCTTCTAGCCTTCATACCGGGGCTCGAGTTCCCTTTCGAATAACTCTGGCCCCAGTAGGTTTCGACCCGGCCGGGCCCCTGCTGTTGCTGACAACTCCTTGAGGCGCGCGGGAACAGTGCGGGCCGTCGACGACTTGGGCTTGGTCCGGACAGTTACCGGACGGCCGGACAGCGAGCTACCCATTGCTCACCGTCAGCAAGCCCGCGCCCACGGTGGCCGGATTTCGGGATCGGAATCCCGGCGGCGGCGGCGAGAGCGCCGTTGCCTGATGCGGTCGGCCTCGTCCTTTGCGAGCATTACTGCTTCGCAGAAGTCGGCGCCTGCCTGCCACTCCTCCTTGCACCAGACCATGGCCTCAACTAAGGCCCGGCGCGAGAGGTCTCCGCCGCCGATCGGCCCCACGAGGACACGGCGATGCTTCGCCCGAGCAGGGCACACCTCGACTGTGTGCTCCACAGTGTCCTCCGGGCATTCCGCATAATAGCGACACCCGGGCGTCACTTCCGCTTTAATCCGGAACAGGTACCTGTCGAACGTGCCATGTCCGGTGGTACCCTGGGACCCCGTTTACCCACCTGATACTGGGTATCGCCCAGTGTGCTTCCGAAGCCGGCGAAACACAGGCCCCCGAAATGGATTGTGCCATTTCGAGGATCCTGTCGTCCAGCATAATTTTGGCACACTTGGCGGTAACCACTATCGGGTCGTCTGCGGGTGTTCGGAATGTAGCTTTCCCTGAGCGCTCCGTTTCGTCCTCGTCCAGGGTCACAAAGCCACTCTTCGTCATGTACGACCCTGTCATTTCACCAGCAATGACCTGGGATTTGACGTTGTCGTACACGGATGCTTCTGCTTTCCCGAGTAAAACCCTTAACAGACCCTCATTTTTCTAATGGAAGGTCTGCAGAATCGAACAGACCAGGCTGGACATTGTGAAGACACCTGGGGATCCCAAAAGGGAACTCCTGAGTAGAGGATTGTCCCGTCTGGAGTCAAATCTTACCAGCGTCTCGAACCAGCTGAACGTGCTTCGTCAGGAAATGGAGAAACTGAAGCCTGACCCTACCCAGCCAGGATCGGACCTAAGCCAGGCGTCTGAGGCGGAGGCGGCAAAAGACGTGTTGACAAACGCTCGGTTTGACGAGGAGATGGGGAGAATGCGGGCACAGATCCAAGAGATTTTGAGTAAACCCTCGCCTCCCCCACCACCAACACAGTCACGAGATGATTTCCATAAACATCTCAAACCCATAGCGGAAAGGCTGGACCTGGTCTCGGCGGATATCCGAGTCCTGCGGGATAAAGAATCGCCCACCCAGATCATGGCAGCTCCAAACTTGGACGCAGTTCAAGAAAAATGGGGTCTCAAGGTCCAAGAGTCAAAGCCCCAGAATCCCTTGGTCTGTGTGAAGGGCGTACTGTCCAGCTACAGCGACGGGGAGATCGTCGATCTCTTGTTAGAACAGAACATCATCTCCACAGCGACATCTTGCAAGATGTCGCTGTGTGGTAAACAAGCGGCTAGAGTGCGATACAGGAAGCGCGCGGAAAATCCCCACGAGTGCCACCCGGTGTTGGAACTCTCACCAAAAATGTGGCTTATCTTCACCCAAGCCCAGAGAGTGCACGTGGGTATCAAGCGGTGCTCAGTCGTAAATCAGTCCCCACTCGTTCAGTGCACAAAGTGCCTCGAATACGGACAAAACAGGTCCATATGCGGGGCGGCAAAGGAGTCATGCTTCTTTTGCAGCGGTGTGCATGATGGTAGGGACTGTCAGAACAGAGCCGAAGGCAAAGTGCCCACGTGTATAAACTGCAAGAGGGCACAGAAAAAAGGAAGCGACCTGGCACACACTGCGTTCAGCGAAGACTGCCAGGAACGCCAAAAGTGGGATGGGATAGCACGGTCGCGCGTTTCTTATTGTTAAGTGCGATCCGCAGGAAAACCACCAACAAAGTCCCCCTCAAAATTCACAAAGATCGACAGCAAGGCTCAAGCAAAGGGAATTTCTGTGGCACTTGTTCAAGAACCTTACGTCGTGAGAACAGGTGTAATGAAACAAAGTCCTGGCACACATGTTATCCAGTGCAACCTCAACCGCCAAAAAACAGTGAAAGCCGCAATAGTGATCTTCGGAAGCAATTTGGAAGTCATTCATGACCCCCAACTTGTAACTGAGAACATTGCGGCCATTCTGCTGAAGGTGGGCTGGCTTAGTCTTGGAGTGCTATCGGTCTACTTTGAGGGAGACCAAGAATTAAACCCATACCTTTCCGCATTACAACACACAACAAACAAACTACACACAAACAACATCCTGGTGGGAGGTGACGTAAATGCCTGGAGCCAATGGTGGAGCAGCGTATCCGAAAACCATCAGGGGGCCGAGTACTGTTCCTTCCTCCACGAGCGGGATTTCCTGATCCTAAACTCGAGTCAAACACCAACTTTCGAGGTCTACAGAGGCGACAGGTGGTGCACAAGCATAGTAGATGTAACTGCATGCAGTCTGTCGCTGCTGGGAAAAATGGAGGAGTGGCGAGTAGAAAGAGGGTTGACCTCATCCGACCACAATGCAATCACCTTCTCCATGCACTTAGAGAAAGCTTTGGAACCCCTAAGGCCAGTCTCAACGAGTATCTATAACACCAAGAAGGCAAAGTGGTCCGACTTCTGCGCGCGCTTCAAGACCATCCCCCGGGCCCGATCTGGAAATAATCCTCGAGGAGTACATAAACGCCATCCACAGTTTGTGTGCTGAGGCGATCCCAAAACTGGGATCCCCAAAACACAATTCAAAGCCCCCTTGGTGGAATTCTACTCTTGAACGTCTCAAAAAAGACGCAATGACGAAAAAGAGAAGGATTCAGAATGCAGCCGCTCACCGGAGAGAAGACACCCTTAAAAATTACGTCACGGCAAAAAATTTGTACACCTTAGCAGCAACAGAAGCTGCCACTGCAAGCTGGAGAGAGTTCTATAAAAAGCAGGACCGAGAGAGCATGTGGGACGGAGTCTACAGGGTACTAAGGAAGACCGCCACAAGGCAGGATGACACCCTCCTGAGAAATACCGCAAGGGAAACTCTTAGCCCACAGCAATCAGCGCAGGTCTGCTGATTGCTGTGGGCAAAAACCTTTTACCCGGACGACTCACCAGATGGTGAAAGGCCGTACCGCAGTGCATTGAGACAACTTGCGAGGGAGGAAAATCCACAGGGATTATCCGCCAACAATCCACCCTTTACAACCACGGAGCTGGAAATGGTCCTGCAAGACCAAAATCCGAAGAAAGCCCCCGGCCCCGATGGTTCAACGGCGGACATCTGCACAGCAGCAATAAACTGTGACAGGGAAGTGTTCTAGGCTATAACAAACAGATGTCTGTCGTTATCACACTTTCCAAGGCAGTGGAAGGTCGCTCACGTGTGCATCCTTCGCAAGCCAGGCAAGGATGACTACACCAGTCCAAAATCCTACCGGCCAATAGGTCTCCTATCGCTCCTCGGAAAAATCGTGGAAAAACTCCTTGTAGACAGACTTCAGTGCCTCTTCTATCCAACACTATATAAAAGTCAGTACGGGTTCATGCCACAGCGTGGTACCGAGAACGCCCTCTATGACCTCATCATCAAGCAAAGAAGATAGTGCTTATGGTATCATTGGATATAGAGGGGGCCTTCGACAACGCATGGTGGCCTGCATTAAAAAAACAGATGGTGGCCAAACAATGTCCCAAAAACTTTTACACTCTCGTCTCCTCATACCTAGACGACCGTTACGTCAAGGTCAACTACGCCAGAGCGACTAGCGAGAAAGGAACCAACAAAGGATGCGTCCAGGGCTCAATTGCCGGTCCAACGTTCTGGAACCTGATCCTAGACTCACTCCTTCACAAACTGGCTAGTATGGGGGTATATTGCCAAGCATTCGCAGACGACGTCATCCTGGTATTCTCGGACCACGAGACCGGTCCCCTGCAGCAAAAAGTCAATGAGACGCTAGGCATTGTGTCGAAGTGGGGCGCCCGAAATAAGCTGCGTTTTGCCGCGCACAAAACAAATGCGATGGTTTTAACGAAAAAGCTGAAATACAACGACCCGATTCTGCACATGTCGGGCACAAGCCTGGGCCTGGTCCAAGAGATCAAGCTGCTAGGTCTCATTATTGACGCCAAACTCACTTTTAATGCACACGTGTCTGCAATCTGTAAAAAGGCTGCGGACATCTATAAGCAACTCGCATGTGCAGCGAAGGTGACGTGGGGTCTCAATAGAGAGATAATCAGGACGATTTACGTGTCAGTGATAGAGCCCATCGTGATGTATGCAGCGAGTGCGTGGACCCCGGCGGCTGAGAAACTGATGACACGAAATCAGTTTGATTCGCTACAGCGAAGTTTCGCGCGGAAGATCTGCAAAGCATACCGCACGGTGTCTCTGACATCGGCACTGGTTCTGTCAGGCCAACTTCTATTAGATCTCCGGGTGATTGAGGCGGCAACCCTCTACAAGATCAAGAAGGGCCATTCCGGAGAGTTCCTACCACCGGGTCGTAAGCTGGAACGTAATATAAATTATTTATATCACCCTCATCCAGCGCGACTCACAACAACCGAGTATGCACGCCTAAAAGACTGGAATCCCGAAACCTTAGAGACTCACAAAGTTATCGGCCCCCAAATCTACACTGACGGCAGCAAGATAGAGGGGAAGTTGGAGCTGCTCTAACTTGGTGGGAAGGAGAAAAGGAGTCCATGTCCAGCACTTTTGGCTTGGAGCCTTACAACACTGTCTTCCAATCTGAAATGTATGCACTCTTTCGAGCTGTCAGGTTGGCAAGAGAATCTAAAGCGGCCTCCATAAGCATACTGAGTGACTCAAGGTCGTCGCTCGACCTGCTGAGACCGTCTGTTACTCACCACCTGGCACTTCCAATAAAGAGTTTCATCCGAGAAATCAGAGAGGAGGGCAGAAAAGTGAGGCTTTTCTGGCTCAAGGCCCACGTGGGAACTGCCGGGAATGAGTGAGCAGATGAGCTGGCAAAGGAGGCAGCCCTAACAAAGGAGACAGCGGACTATGACAAAGGCCCCGTATCATACGTGAGAAGGAAGATACGGGAGGGGACCGTAAAGAAGTGGCAAGCGAGTCCTTGAGTACAGGGGCGGTAACAAAGGTGTTCTTTCCAGACGTCCTTGTGGCGAAAAGAATCCTTAGGGACACAATCCTAACACCGGCCCATACTCAAATCTTGACGGGACACGAAGGTTTTGCAGCTTACCTCCACCGCTTCCACCTCAAGGACAGTCCCTCGTGCGTCTGCGACCAGGGCTGCGAGGAAACAGTCTAGTACCTTCTCTTCGAATGCCCAAGGTTCTGCCTTGAAAGTATGGAACTGGAGCGGAAAACAGGACTCCAGTTAAATTAATCTTCACTCCACAACTTTATGGAGAAGCGAGCTTCGAGGACTCCATTCTTAGCATTCGCGAGTAGAGTTGCCTTAACCGCAGCGGGGCCTAACAAATCAGATGCCCGGGGGCACGAAGTCGAGTCCGGCTACCATCTACTCGTACCCCCACCACAAACACAACACCTACACTAAATACACAACATCCACTACCCCCAACTACACGGCCAAGTACAAACACAACACCAACAACAATTACACAAAACCCAACTCTTTCAATTACACATCTAAGCACAAATACACAATCAGCACCCGTGACAGCGCCACCGTTACCAACAACAGGGACAAACCAACAGACGATCCTAACCGACATGCCAGTAACACACTTCCTGGTATGCTGAAGAGACGGAGTCCCCGGTATCAGACTTCGAGGGGTCGCCCTGTTCATGAACAGGGAATCAGAGACGCTGAGCATAAGTTTCTGCATTGGTTCAAGCCGCACTGGAGCCCGAATTACAATTTCACCGGGCCTAGCCGCCCTGATCAACGGGAGCACATTAAAAACGAGCATCAAAGGAAGTAAGTACTCCGCGCAGCAGCAGGTGGAGATAGCCGCTCACAAGTGCCGTTTAGTGCGATTCAAAGGAAAGACAATCGCACTACTCGAGTGGAGAGCGGAGACCCCATTTGCCCAAGCCAGCTCACTGCTCCAAAAGATTAGGGAAGCAGGTGAAAATACGTGCATAGCACCCCGCACGATAAGCATCGATGCTATGGTGGTCGGTGGAGAAAGAGGAGACATCGCAGACCGTTTCGGCTGTCTTAAAGCCTCAGAACAGCATGAGGTCGTGGTCTATAAGGACAGGGGGGAAACTCTAAGCTTCCTCAAAGCCCCCCGAGACCACACAGGCAGCACGATGAGCTCCACTAAGAACCCGATCGCCATTAGCGGAGCTGAGATGGCCCAGCAGAAATTAACGGCAGAAAAAGAAAAGAGGAACAAAAGCGGAAACTTCAGCCCAGAGGACCGAACCCGGTCCAAAACCCGTTTCAAAGCAATATGCAACTTCCTCAGCGCACTGCTTCCGAGTACCAGCCGCACATCACCATCAGAGCGGCAAGAGTAAGCAGTCATGAGGTTTTTCAAACCGAAACCTAGAGAAATACCAGCACCAAAACCCAAACCGACTAGAGCCGACAAAGGGCAAGTCAGCCCACTGACCCTCGCTGTAAACTCGGGTATCACAGACCACATACACAACGCATTCTTCGAGTATATAGCAGTCGTGAGGGCAACCAGAGAGGTAAACCTCGCGACTTGTAGAAAGATTCTGCAGACTCTACCCTACTTCATTTGTTACAAAAAATGTGATAAATGAAGAACCGCTCGACCGATTTTGTGCAAACTTCACATAAACCATCTACTAAATAGTCCGAACAAAGCCTAAACATTTGTTTTGAATAGGTGAGCCCGTTCTTGAGTTATAAAATTACAACGAAAAGTGGCATTGATATTTTTATATATACAATCAACACAGTGCAGATAGTACTCTCTTGAAAGTCTGGTAGTCCGGTGATGAAAGAGAGGTGGTGAGATCAGGACGTGGAGCTGACACACACTCACCGAAGTGAAGTCTGTAGTAGACCCACAAGTAAGCAATGTTTCTCCGATGCGCTAGGCTATGAGAATTGGCCACAAGCTCCTCGAGCCTTTTTACTTTGCGTTCTACAGAATTAAGTAGGGCAAATTGTAATACGGTGAGAAATCTTATAGAAACTGCAATAATACTTAGGTCCGAGTTTCAAAGATAATGGTAAGTGTTAACAGGATACGCAGGAGCGTACTCGACTTATAAAATTGGCATTTATTAAAACGAGTTATTTTGCACTGTGATATCTTCGAACTGACTTGGAACAAAAAGTTACGCTTAAAGCTTATTTGAACTTATAATTCTAAGTCAATCCGAAGAGATATCACAGTTTAAAGTACCCCGTTTCTAAAAACGGCAATTTTACGTGGCAGTTTTTGACGGTTAAAAGTTATCATTATGGTTTATGGCTTTAGACTTTTATTATTCTCAAAAGATTTACAAAATCACTTGCTGAGAAAATACAATATTTATGCTTTAGGTAAGAACACAAATTAAGCCGATTCGCCAATCGGCTCACAACGCGGCAACATTTGTCATATTTTGAACTAACCTACTACGCCTAGTAGGTTAGTTCAAAATATGACAAATGTTGCTGTAGAAATAGTTGGAAGTTACAGAAAAATTGATAATAAAAAAAGGTGCGCGCCATCGTATGCGCATTGCCAAAGCTGCGGCTTAAGGGGCGGCCAGATGGATGTAAACCACGCACCAACACGTTGGGAAAACTCACCTCCCAACCTAGGGCGTTGAAGTTAACAACTGCTGCTACACTGAAACTAGCAAGGTCACCTTGGTTGGGACATTCGTTTACATCCATCTGGCCGTCCCATGCAGGAACGAACCTGTTAATGAGATGTATTAAGTCCCAGAACTGGACGATGGAACAATGTAGGTACTAACGTGTAGTCTCCAAGCCGCTGGTAAACATCAGCGGCAGTGGCCGGTTCTCCCGCCCTCACCAACGCTTCAGCTACGTAACGAAGCGAACCACTCGAACCCTTGTCTAGCTTTCGCGCCAACTCGATCAACCTGGAATATTATAGCAACTCATTTTAACAAAACATAACATCGCCTCTATATTTGCCTAAGGGTTTCGAAGGCGAAACCAAAATAATATATTGATTCTCATTTTTGAGTCCTTTGTTGTTTTCACTTGAGACCAATAAAATCGCAAATCACAAAGAATATTCAGTACAAATCATTAGGCAACATTAAAGCTCATAAAATCATTGACCTTCTCGTAGTAAGTTATAAAAACCAACTGTACACCAATTTCCATATTCTTTTTCTTTTCTTCTCTGATACAATATATAATACGTACTTCGATTTTGGGACCTTCGCTGAGCAATGTTTTAATTATTTGATACCACTCTTAATTCGGCGGAGATATGACTTGAGACATAACTTGTTTAAGAGGCCGGCGAATGTCACTCGCAACTGCAAGTTGACGCGTATTCAAAATTCGTTCGCGGAATATAGCTATCTCTGTTTGACAAAAACAAGTGACGGATTGATGCAGCTGTGTGTGTGTATGTGAGCGTCTTACAATTTATTGTTAGTAAAATGAGGTATATTCATTATTTGCTTTATTTTTGCCGAATACTTCGGGAATTGTTTGTGAATGTCCGAACTTGGAATGCCTTTTTTGGAAATTTTATTACCGCGCCAATATCTCAACATATTATGATAACAATAGCAGATATGTCATACAAAGGTGGTCTTTTTTTACGGTGGGAAAATCATCTAACGACATCCCCCGCTCTTGGGTGGACCGGGAGATAGTGTCACACTTTTACTGATTAAAAACCCACTCCTGTTCCTTCGTTGCCTTTCGTACCGGGTCTGAGCTACCTTTCGGAGCTAACCCTGGCCCCAGTAGGCTTTGAGCCGGTTGGACCCCTTCTGTTGCTGACAACTTCTTGAGGCGCACGGGAACTGTTCGCGCAGTCGATGACTTGGGCTCGATCCGGACAGTTACCGGACGGTCGGACAGCGAGATACCGATTGCTCGCCGTCCGCAAGCCCGCGCCTACGGTCGCCGGAAATCGGGATCGGAATCCCGGCAGCGGCTGTGAGCGCCGTTGCCTGAGACGGTCGGCCTCTTCCTTTGCTAGCATTACTGCTTTGCAGAAGGAGGCAACTGCCTGCCACTGATCCTCCTCGCTCCGAACCATGGCCTGTACCAAAGTCTGGCACGAGAGATCGCCGCCGCCGATCACATCCACGAGGGCAAGGCGATGCTCCGCCTAAGCGGTACACCTCCACTGCATGCTCCACCGTGTCCTCCGGGCGTTCCGCACAGTGGTGACACTCGGGCGTCACTTCCGTACGAATCCGGTACAGCCCGAACCCACCGAACTTACGTGTCCGGTGAGAACCTGCGTCATGCGGAAGGTGAGGACGCCCGCGCCGTGAGGTCTTTCCAGCCATGCCTCCAAGAGGGGACTTACTGCCATAATTGTGGCGTGCCCAAGGTGGTCCTCTTGTGGTCAAATCAGAAAATGTTATGGAGGCGAGAGCTTTTTTTTTTCATAGGTGGGAAATTATTCAATGACTTCTGCCGCTCTTTTAGTGTCAGACTTTTAGGGAAATGAAAACTGTTCTTTCGTTTCAAGGCCCCGATGTTCTCTTTCGCTCAACCCTTGGCCTCAGTAGACTTCGAACCTGCTGGGCCCCTACGGTTTTGCTGACATGTCTTCGAGACGCGAGTGGAACACTACGCAACATCGACGTCTCGAGCTCGGTACCAGACGGCCGGACGGAGAGATACAAATTGCTCGCCGTCCGCAATCCTGCGCCTACGGTGACTGGAAAAAGGGATCAGGATCCCGGTGGCTGGGGCGTGAGGAATGATGTTCCCTCACGTGTACGACTGTCTCCTTTGCTAGCATAACTGCTTCGTAGAAGGAGCCGACCACCTGCCATTCCTACACATTCCGGACCATGGCTTGTACCAGGGTCACTCCCACGAGGATACGGCGCGGCGGCAGTGCTCCTCCTGAGTGGAACTTACCATCGCCGTATGCTCCACCCTGTCCTCCAGGCGGTCTACACAATGATGACAGCCAGACGTTTCTTCCCAACTTACCACGAGGTGAGGTGTCGTCATGCGGAAGGTGAGGATGTTTCCACGTCTATTCACCCACTCCTCAAAGATTGGATTTATCGCCATAATTATGGCTTGCCCCGAGATCCCGCCGGTACTCTGACCGCCTTCGTCAGTGGTTTTTTACCCCGGCGTTGCAACTCCGTGCGCAAATTGAGCATGCGTGCAAGGACTGTTGCCTCTAGATCCCATGGTGGCAGACCAGTAAGGAGGTTCGTTGCTTCGCTGGAGAACGTGCGGTATCCCCGCACCATTTGGATGGCCATGATCCTCTGGGATGCGTTCAGCTTTGCCCCCGGTCGCTTTCACAGCAACGGGGCCAACACCGGCGCTCCGTAATGGGCCATGGACCAAACAATGCTGCGTGGAGCCTCCGGCAAAGGGCTAAGGACCTGTATGTTGGGTAGGAGCCGCTTCAGGGCAGCCCCAGTCCGGTCCAGTTTGGGAGCCAGACGTCGGAAGTGTTCTTCGAAATTCCAACGGATGTCGAGGACAAGTCCCAAAAACATTCCGACCCATATCTTGGTACCGATCCCTGGGGAACACCGCACGATATCTCTCGGCGTTTCCATTCTCCACGGTGAGCGGGGCAGATAATGAACCTGTCCTTCAGGTTGGCCTCGATCACACGAATGAGGTAGACCTGGTGATACCGGGGTTCAAATAGAGCGCTCCCTGCAAAAGCCAAACTGGCCATCCGCAAGATCCGGCTCCACCCGTACCAGGTGCGTACGAGGAATAAAAAACAGCGAAGCGCACCCTCAGAGCGGAGATACGGCTGGCCAAACTGGAGGCCCGCGACGTGTACCTGGGGACTCTGAACAGAGACCCGTGGGGACGACCCTACGAAATGGTGCGTCACAAGCTCCATACCTGGGCTCCCCCGCTGACACAGAGTACCGGCCCCTGTTTATGAAGGGTGTGATGAACGCTCTATTCCCGTCAAAAGGGGAGCATTCTCATCCGCCCATGGCTCCGCCACTAGTTGTAGTGTAGTTTATATTTTTATGTCACCGTTTTTTGTAGCCATATTTGCATACTATGTGCTATGCGACCTCCTCAACGGGGTCAGCGTGGTCTATTATACAGACGACACGCTGATCCTAACGAAGGGAGAGTCGTACCAGGCGGCGGTCGAACTAGCGGAACGCAGGGTTGCAACACCCTCCAACCAGCCTTGGCTCCACCGACATCATGTCATATGGGCCGAATCGAAATGACGGCTGCGGACACAGTCCACCCATATAAATATGAGCGCGCTATCACCGCAGCCGCTTCTTGACTCCTTTACAAATTTCCTCGTCTTGTCCCCATGTTGCCTTTCTCCCCATCCTGGGGGATACTAACGGTCCCCCCTCACGTGGGTAAGACAAACACACAGTACGGGTTCGCTGCCTGCTTACTCCTTAGTCTGTGCCATTCGTTTTCGGACTCTTTTGAGGCCATGAGATTGCAATAGTAAGCCGGTCTCTCATCCAAGCAAGTGATCCCGTCCATTATCTACATATATATCTTTCGTCGCTGTTCGTCACAGCGACGAAAGATATATATGTATAAGGAGGGCATCGCCACAGAACGTGATCAAAATTTTCGTCCTCATCACCGCAATAGCACACGCTAACCTCACATAACCGCATATCATACAGTTTCTTCCAGAAATATCCATGTCCAGTCAGGATCTGCGAGACTTTGTAGTCCGGCTCGACCCAAGTTGCCTTGAGCCTAACCGCCACGTCAGGAAGGAATCGATGAAGTTCCATCGCCTTCTCTTCACGCAGAGTTGCAACAGTCATGAAGAGGATCCAACAGTTGGGACTCGAGGTGGCACTGCACAAGTCCGAGAGCATGTGTTTTCTTGGCCCTCGGAACGAGCCACCGCCGGTTTCCCAAATTACAATAAAAGTTTACAAGTATCTGGGACTCGTCCTCAACAGCCGATGGTATTTTGAGGAGCACTTCCGACGTCTGGTTCCCAAACGTGTTACTTATTGTTTATTTTGTGTTGCGCCTTGTGCTGTACCAAATAAATTATTTTTCTTTCTTTCTTTCTTTCAAACTGGATTACTGGGGTGTCCAGACGCCTCCTGCTGGAGGCTCTACGCAGGCATCGTTCGGTCCATGGCCCTTTATGGAGCGCCGTAGCTGCGAAAGTGATCAGTTGCCAAGCTGAATGCATGCCAGGGAGTTATAGCCATCCTAAGGGTACAAAGACAAAGCACGGTTTCCTGCAATATACCCGCACGGTTTCCTGCAGGCCTGCTACCATGGAATGTGGAGGCAAGTCCTTTGCACGCATATGCATGATTTACACGAGGAGATGCAACCCCGGGGCGAAATTCCGCTGCCACGACAAGTCGCTGTATGGCCGACAGTTCCGGCAGGATCTCAGCGACTGTCGTTACGCAAATCCTCACCGGATATGGCAAGTACGGGAGGCTCCTGCGTCGGATTTAGGCGGAAGAAACGCCTGGTTATCACCATTGTGTGGACGGTCTGAAGGATACGGTGGAGCATACGGTGGAGATGTACATATGTGCCCCGTTTAGGCGGAACACCGCCGCGTCCTCGTGGGGGCCATCGGTGGCAACGACCTCTCGCGCCGAGCCCTCTTTCTACGAAACAGTAATGCTAGCGAAGAAGGCGGCCGCATGGACGAGGGAATACCCTGACGCCCCAGCAGCCAGGATCTCGACCCAGATTTCTAGCCACCCTGGGCTTGGAATCGCCGTCCAGCCATCCGGTAACCATCTGGACCGAACCCAAATCGTCAACGGCGCTTTTTTTTTTTACTCTTTTTTTTAAGGGGTTTTTGACTGCGCTTTTAGTCAGCTAAAGTCTGACATGTCCTCAAGAGTTCTGTATTCCTTTTATTAAACTTTTTAATGCTTACGTACTATTTTATTTAAGTCAATAGTGTCAAAAATATTACAATAAAACTCGACCTATGAACGCAACTGAAGTAATGACAGCACGCACACACTGACACTGACATCCCGCTTGCCGCGATAGCACTAGTAACTCTTGGAAATTTGCGATAAATTGGACGTGTTTCGTAATACCAAAAATGATGAATGAAAACTTAATGTTTTTCCAATTTGTTTTCTATCATTTGTAAATTGATAATATAATCTGTGTTCCTACATTGAAAATATTGGACATATTGTTATTTTTAATATAGGAAAAGCCAAATGAAAACATGCCATTTACGTTGTAAAAAAGTGCGAATTATAATTCGCTTTAATTTCGTTTTGGGCAAGTTTTTTTTAAAAAGAAAGATGTAGGAACCTAGATAAATATCGTCTATAACCGAATAACATCATAATATGTTGGAAATATGCTCCAATTGCAAATGAGCGTGGTATTACGTTTGTATGAAAAATTCATCTGTCGCCGTGCTCTTAAGTTTTACGGCGTAACAATATTATTAGAAAGGTAATTTAATAGTCTTTCAATCACCAGTGTATATAAAGTCGTATAAGAATTTTTAATATTTAAATTCTATATGTGATATATTTGATACTATAAGATTTCACATACAGTTACGTACCTACATGTATTTTAATCTCTCTTTTCGCAGGTCTTTTGTAATAAGCGGTAAGTACTTTTACCTTTATATTAAAATTATCTTTCCAATTTCCATGTATGTACAAAAATAATAAAATAAATCATTTAAAAAATAACACTATTGTTTGCATATATGCCTCTCGGCTGTGCCAAAAAGGTTAATTTTAGGAATGTATCCAGATAGATGTTGTTTTCCGCACCAATAACACTTTTAACATAATATTTTATTAATAGTTAAAGAGAATTACAAAGAAAGGTATCTTTGTAGTTTTTTACACATATTACTCGCACAGAGAGGTTTGTCGTATGCGGTGGCGTGCCTGATGCCTTTACAGGGGGCAAGCCAAGGAATCTTGACCTAACTACTACTTACCTATTAAAAAAAAATCTCGTGCTACCACGTGTCATCAGTGCAGTAATGCTGATTTTTCTGAATTGCTACACTACTATTAACAAATATAATGTTAATAGTAAGTAATAAATAATGATAACAAAAGCTTCACCACAACAACTTTATCATCATACCAATAATCGTGAAGTTTGAATCCATGAATAGAAAAAAAAATTGTATTCTAATTAAAATTGTTTCATTACATACTTACACCAGCGTAAAAAGTTTGTGAACGTTTTAATTCTACCACCAACAGCTGATTTTCAATTGCAATCAAAGATAATTCGGAAAGCCGCTCTCGTTGTCGAGTGCCGGCCGGCCGGGATGGTCAGCCAATACTTTAAAACGATTAATTTGAACTTAATGAATATCTAATGTAAGGTTGAGTTGAGTGTGAAATAAAACAACCGAGTACTAGATACTGATCTAATGTTATCCTAAATTGAACTCTATTGAAAGGAGGGTGACAAAAAGGCGGAGAATCTTAACAGCGACTTCTAATTTGACGCCAACGTCATCTAGTTATGAATGTGTAACTAATACATAACTTTTTTTGAAATCTTGGTGTTTCAAACACTTGTTCTTTATAATAATATGTAACATTATTGGCAAATACTCACAATTGAAACAGCGGTAGCTTTTCGTTGTTCGCTTTTTTAAAACACACTTATCACGAGAAAGAGAACCAACTTTCTATTGGCGGTTTACCAAAAATAAAGAATGAAATAACAGCGTTCAAGTACTTTTGAGAATTTTCATGGCACTAGCGAAGTTATTTGAGTCATACCTGATGTATTCCAAGCATTGTTATTAACTTTTCTGAGAAATATTCAAAATAGTGAAGTTACAAAATTATATTTATCTTTAAAACTCAAACCCTACCTGGCCAATATCGATTCCACACATAATAATATCCACACACAACCACAAGTATAGTTTCCGAATTCATAAACTGTTAAATGACGGAAAAAAAACTATTAAAACAATAATTACGTACAACACGATAACCGATCAAAGCAAATTTGAACTAAGTACTTTTTAGTTCGTACAACTTTACGCGTCATAGAGGGCGCCTCGTATTATAATATGCGTAAAAAATTATGTCAAAAAAACCCATTCATAAATTTACCAAGGCTCAGCTTTTTTTTAGAACAAAATGTTCGACGAGCATTTGCACACAATAACAAATTACACCCACACACACTCAAAATTTGACGTTTTTATATCAAAAGTAGAGATAGAAGATAAAGCCTCATAAAAGCCTTTGAGGCAGAAAAAGACAACAACACATTAGTGTTCATCTCTTTCTTTTGTTAAGTGTTAGAGTGAGATCGGAGAGATTTCGCTCAGAATGGCATCCTCGCTTCGCCCTGGTATCGTCTTATGAATGACTTTTGAATTTCACACAACACAGTGGCAACTTAGCGTAACCGCGTAAGCGCGCGAAGTTTAAAGTTTAGATTTTTGTGATAATTAATTGATTGGTCGTGTTCTATGAATTAGGTGAGGTTTTGGTAGGGCAAGCCGGGCTTTTTGGCTTGTACGGCGGGCACGCCACTGTCGTATGGCATGTTTAAAGCCAAAGATAAAGAGGATAATATATGTAGATAGATATAGTTGCTTGCATTAGATGGAAATTCTAAAGTTGAGAGGTCTTTATAAGACTTCAACTTTTTAAAAATTCGCGGCTACGTAGCCGCAGGAAAAAGCTAGTTAAAATAAGCATTTAAAATTTTGATACTTATCGAAATAGGATGAACGAAACCATAGCGCGAATTTAAACGAGGCAACGCCATCTATCGAGCTTGCCGGAACTCTGTCGCCCGCGGGAATTTTCAAAAAAGGACACGAAACCTGTGGTTTTAGAACGCCGAGGGCTGAAGCTGGGCTGAAAGATACAACTGTAGCTTTACCGTGTTTATCCCCGCATCATTCGGATGGCCATTACTCTCTGGCATAGGTTCAGCTTGGCCGGCCGGTCGCTTTCGCAGCGACGGCGCCCACACCAGCGCTCCGTAAAGAGCCATGGACGGAACAATCCCCACGCAGAGCCTATGGCAGGAGGCGTCTGGACCGCGGGGGCAGCCCCAGTCTGTTCTCGGCTGAGTCCGTTCCAGTTTGGGAGCCAAGAACGGACCGAGAGGAGCTTCTAACGTTTGCTTGGTAACAAAATTGGGCGAAGGCTACCACTGACTGGATTCCGAACAGCAGAAACCGGCGACGCAGTAAGCCCAGGAGATGGCTTGACGATTTGGACTCCTACCTTAGCTTAGCTAGCTACTACTCATGTTATGGTTAAATATGTGCTATAATAATATTTCATGTTATTTCATTATTTTGTTAAAAAAAAGCATGCACTAATAATTTGCCACGGGTGAATTTTAAGACGGATAAATGTAGCATGCTTGCAGGAGACTAAATGGAGAGGAACAAAAGCGAGAGAAATTGGTGAGGGATACAAGTTCTACTATTGTGGAAGTGATGGAAAAAGAAATGGTGTTGGAATAGTGTTAGACAGTAGATTGAAAGAATGCGTGATGGAAGTACAAAGGATTAGTGATAGAATTATAGTTGTGAAAGTTATGTTAGAGAATGTGATGTTGAATGTAGTTAGTGTGTATGCACCACAAGTAGGATGTGATGAAACAGTGAAAGAGAAGTTTTGGGAGGATTTTGATAGAGCTTTAATGAACATCCCTGTTCATGAAGAATTGATAGTTGGAGGTGACTTTAATGGACATGTGGGAAGAATGAAAGGTGTTTATGAAAGAGTGCATGGGGGATGGGGTTTCGGTAGTCTGAACAGTGAAGGAGAGACGCTGCTGCAATCCGCTACTGCATTTGACCTGGCAGTAGCCAATACGTGGTTCCAAAAAAGAGACGAACACATGATCACGTATAAAAGTGGTAGTCATAAGACCCAAATCGACTACTTTCTAGTTCGGCGCAACAACTTAAAGCATGTCAAAGACTGCAAAATACTGCCAGGAGAAGACCTAGTCTCACAACACAGACTCCTAGTTATGACATCAGTAGTCAAAATACTGTCTAACAAACACAAAGAGCGTCCTCCCCCTAAAATAAAATGGCATATGTTAGAGAGGAATGATTGTGCGAATAAGTTCAGGGAACGAGTGGTGGACAGAATGATAGAGATGGGAGATATGAATGATCGAAGTATAAATGAAAGCTGGAATGAGATAGCTGGGTGTATCAGGCATGCAGCAAAAGATATTTTGGGAGAGACGAAAGGAAAGGGCATAATAGATAGGGATACATGGTGGTGGTCGACAGAAGTTCAGAATGTATTGAAAGAAAAGAAGAGAAAATTCAAGGAATGGCAGCGTGTAGAGCCAGGAAACGCTAGTTTAAAAGCTGAAAAAAAGAGTGAGTATGACATTTTAAAGAAGAAAGCGAAGAAAGCCGTGGCCATAGCAAAATCAAGAGCCCAGGACAAATTATATGACACATTGGACAGTCCTGCAGGCCAAAAAGAACTATACCGGCTTAATAGAATTAGAGAGAGAAAGACGAGAGACGTTTGCCAGGTAAGATGTATAAGAGATGAAACTGGAATGGTTATATCGGATGATGAGAAAATCAAAAAGAGGTGGAAGGACTATTTTGAAAGATTGATGAATGAGGAAAATAATTGGAGTAGTGTGTTAGAGAATAAACCAGTGAATGTGGGGTTAGTGAGAATGGTTAGTATGGATGAAGTTAAGATAGCAGTAAATGGAATGAAGAATGGTAAAGCCATTGGTCCAGATGGAATACCAGTTGAAGTGTGGAAGTTATTGCGAGTGGATGGATGGACGTGGTTAGCTTTATTCTTCAATAAGTTGTTGCAGGAAGAAGCCATACCTGATGAGTGGTGCAGCAGTTCTTTGGTGCCCATTTTTAAGAACAAAGGTGATGTGCTTGAGTGCAATAATTATAGAGGAATAAAGCTAATGTCACATACTATGAAAGCCTGGGAGAAAGTTATTGAAAGGCGACTGAGAGAAGAGAGTGAAATTTCACAGAACCAATTCGGTTTTATGCCTGGTCGGGGTACAACAGATGCCATTGTTGCTATACGCCAGCTGTGCGAGAAATACAGAGGTGCGCATAAAAACTTGCACATGGTATTCATTGACCTCGAAAAGGCATATGACCGGGTACCTCGTGAGGTTCTGTGGTGGGCCCTTAAGGAGAAAGGTGTGCCTGGGAAGTATGTGCAGTTGATCCGAGCGATGTACAGTCGATGCAGTACCCAAGTCCGTTCTTCAGTGGGCACTACTGGAAGCTTCAATGTTGCTGTCGGCTTACACCAAGGGTCGGCCCTCAGCCCTTACCTCTTCCTGATGATAATGGACGCTCTGACGTCGGACATTCAGGAAGAGGCTCCCTGGTGTATGTTGTTTGCCGATGACATTGTGCTGGTTGCCGAGTGTGGCCTAGAGGTCCAGAACAGATTGGAGGTGTGGTGGCACAGATTGGAGAGTGTTGGCCTGAAATTAAGTAGAACCAAAACGGAGTACTTGTTCTGCGATTTCGGCGGTCTCTCCAATCCAGTGCCCTTAGCTCTCGCCGGAACGCCCATACCGATCTGTTCCGACTTTCGGTACCTCGGGACGCTCGTCCAAGGGGATGGTGAGGTAGACCGGGACGTAACACATCGGATCAACGCAGGATGGATGAAATGGCGACAGGTCACGGGAACAACTTGTGACCCACGGATGCCCCTCAAGTTGAAGGGTAAAATCTACAAGTCCGTGATAAGGCCTGTCATACTGTATGGATCAGAATGTTGGGCTGTGAAAAAGACGGATGAAAAAAGATTGCATGTAGCGGAGATGAGAATGTTAAGATGGATGTGTGGTGTGACGAGAATGGATAAAGTGAAAAATGAGTATATTAGGGGAAGTTTGAAAGTGGCGCCAGTGACTGAAAGGTTGAAAGGAAATCGTTTGTCTTGGTATGGTCATGTAAAGAGGAGAGATGAAAAGCATGTTGCTAAAAGAGTTATGAATTTACATGTGGATGGATGGAGAGGGAGAGGGAGGCCAAAGAAAAGATGGATGGATTGTGTGAGAAGTGATATGAAAGAAAAGGGAGTTAGTGATAGCGTGACGAGTGACAGGACAGAATGGAAGAAGAAAACGTGTTGCGCCGACCCCAAATAAAATGGGACAAGGGCAGGAAGAAGAAGAATTTTAAGGAGACTACAGCCTTAATTCCGGCGTAAATGTGACTTGAGATATAACTTTTTAAGTTTTACGGCGTAACAATATTATTAGAAAGGTAATTTAATAGTCTTTCAATCACGCAAGCGTGCATGCGTGCAAGGACTGTTGCCTCTAGATCCCATGGTGACAGACCAGGAAGGAGGCTCGTCGCTTCGCTGGAGAACGTGCGGTATCCTCGCATGGGCCATGGACCAAACAATGCTGCGTGGAGCCTTCGGCAAAGGGCTAATGACCTCTATGTTGGGTAGGAGCCGCTTCAGGGCAGCCCCAGTCCGTTCCAGTTTGGGAGCCAGACGTCGGAAGTGTTCTTCGAAATTCCAACGGCTGCCGAGGACAAGTCCCAAAAACAGTCCGACCCATGTCTTGGTACCGATCCCTGCGGAACACCGCACGACATCTCTCGGCGTTTCCATTCTCCCCGGTGAGCGGGGCAGATAATGAACCTGTCCTTCAGGTAGGCCTCGATCACACGAAGGAGGTAGACCGGCACCTGGTAATACCGGAGTCCAAATAGAGCGCTCCCTGCAAATGCCAAACTGTCCATCCGCAAGATCCGGCTCCACCCGTACCAGGTGCGTACGAGCAATAAAGAACAGCGAAGCGCACCCTCAGAGCGCAGATACGGCTGGCCAAACTGGACCCAGTTTGTGAAGGGTGTGATGAACGCTCTATTCTCGTCAAAAGAGGAGCATTCTCACCCGCCCATGGCTCCGCCACTAGTTGTAGTGAAGTTTATATTTTTATGTCACCGTTTTTTGTAGCCATATTTGCATACTACGTGCTATGCGACCTCCCCAACGGGGTCAGCGTGGTCTATTACGCAGACGACACGCTGATCCTAACGAAGGGAGAGTCTTACCAGGCGGCGGTCGAGCTAGCGGAACGCAGGGTTGCAACACCCTCCAACCAGCCTTGGCCCCACCGACATCATGACATATTGGCCGAATCGCAATGAGACGGCTGTGGACACAGCCCACCCATATAAATATGAGCGCGCTATCACCGCAGCCGCTTCTTAACTCCTTTACAAATTTCCTCGTCCTGTCCCCATGTTGCCTTTCTCCCCATCCTGGGGCGGCATACTAAGGGTCCCCCCTCACGTGGGTAAGACAAACACACAGTACGGGTTCGCTGCCTACTTCTTACTCCTTAGTGCCATTCGTGTTCGAACTCTTTTAGATGCTGGAATTTGGCCTCTGAGGCTTACTAATGCAACCTCAGGGAGGTTGCAGTAGTAAACCGGTCTCTCATCCAAGCGATTGATCCCGTCCATCATCTTTCGTCGCTGTTCGTCATAGAGGGGGCATCGCCACAGAACGTGATCAAAATTTTCGTCCTCATCACCGCAATAACACACGCTAACCTCACTTAACCGCATATCATACAATTTCTTCCAGAAATATCCATGTCCAGTCAGGATCAGCGAGACTTGGTAGTCCGGCTCGACCCAAATTGCCTTGAGCCTAGCCGCCAAATCAGGGAGGAATCGATGAAGTTCTATCCCGTTCTCTTCCTGTTCCCATCTCCGCTGCCAATTGGCCACAGCCTCACCTGCAATAACCCTGCTCCCTGTCCTGAACCGCAACGCAGAGTTGCAACAGTCGTGAAGAGGATCCAGCAGTTGGGACTCGAGGTGGCACTGCACAAGTCCGAGAGCATGTGTTTTATGGCCCTCGGAACGAGCCACCGCCGGTTTTCCAAATAACGATAGATGTTTACAAGTATCTGGGACTCGTCCTCGACAGCCGATGGTATTTTGACGAGCATTTCCGACGTCTGGTTCCCAAACTGGATTAGACTGGGGCACTCAAGCGACTCCTGTCCAACCTGGGGTGTCCAGACGCCTCCTGCTGGAGGCTCTACGCGGGCATCGTTCGGTCCATGGCCCTTTATGGAGCGCCGTCACTGCGAAAGTGATCAGTTGCCAAGCTGAACGCATGCCAGGGAGTCATAACCATCCTAATGGTACAGAGACAAAGTACGGTTTCCTATGGCAGGAGGCCTCTGGACAGCTTATGGCAGGAGACCTCTGGACCGCGGGGGCAGCCCCAGTCTGTTTTCGGCTGAGTCCGTTCCAGTTTGGGAGCCGAGAACGGACCGAGAGGAGCTTCTAACGTCTGCTTCGTAACAAAATTGGGCGAAGGCTACCACTGACTGGATTCCGAACAGCAGAAACCGGCGACGCAGTAGGCCCAGGAGATGGCTTGACGATTTGGACTCCTACCTTAGCTTAGCTAGCTACTACTCATGTTATGGTTAAATATGTGCTATAATAATATTTCCTGTTATTTCACTATTTTGTTCAAAAAAAGCATACAAAGATGCGCTAATAATTTGCCGCGGGTGAATTTTAAGGAGACTATAGCCTTAATTCCGGCGGAGATATGACTTGAGATATAACTTGTTTCAAGTTTTACGGCGTAACAATATTATTAGAAAGGTAATTTAATAGTCTTTCAATCACCAGTGTATATAAATTCATATAAGATTTTTTTTTATATTTAAACTCTATATGTGATGTATTTGATACTATAAGATTTCACATACAGTTACGTACCTACATGTATTTTAATCTCTCTTTTCGCAGGTGTATTGGAATAAGCGGTAAGTACTTTTACCTTTATATTAATATTAAAATTATCTTTTCCAATTTCCATGTATGTACAAAAATAATAAAATAAATCATTTAAAAAATAACACTATTGTTTGTATATATGCCTCTCGGCTGTGCCAAAAAGGTTAATTTTAGGAATGTATTCAGATAGATGTTGTTTTCCGCACCAATAACACTTTTAACATAATATTTTATTAATAGTTAAAGAGAATTACAAAAAAAGGTATCCTTGTAGTTTTTTACACATATTACTCGCACAGAGAGGTTTGACGTATGACATATTTAAAGCCATGGATGAAGAGGATAATATATGTAGATAGATATAGTTGCTTGCATTAGATGGAAATTCTAAAGTTGAGAGGTCTTTATAAGACTTCAACTTTTCAAAAATTCGCGGCTACGTAGCCGCAGAAAAAGGCTAGTTAAAATAAGCATTTAAAATTTTGATACTTATTCAAATAGGATGAACGAAACCATAGCGCGAATTTAAACGAGGCAACGCCATCTATCGAGCTTGCCGGAACTCTGTCGCCCGCGGGAATTTTCAAAAAAGGACCCGAAACCTGTGGTTTTAGAACGCCGAGGGCTGAAGCTGGGCTGAAAGACACAAGTGTAGCTTTACTTTTATATAAAATGATTTTGCATATTTAAATGTGATTTTATAAAAAAATCCTGTTAAATTTTTGGTGGTGATTATTTTTTTTTTATTAAACAATCATAATTTTACGTTGTGTGTTGAATGGGATTACAAGTTATGCAATTTTTGGTCCTAATTTCAAGCTAAAATGGGGTTTTGATTCTGGCGATCATTTACTATTTTTGGCACTATAAAGTGATTTTTAGTTGTAACATTTTAATAGATCTGGTGGTTAGTTAAACGTAAGCCAAATTCATATACCAAGTTCTTTTTAATTAATTTAGGTTTTCGGACAACAACCGGTTTTTATAGGTTCCCAAATCATCCAATGACTTCTGTTGCTCTAGGGCGGAGTCGGAGGGACTTTTACTGACTGAAACCCAGTCCTATGTTCCTTCTTTACCTTCGTTGCAGGGCCCCGGGGTACACATTTGTATAATCCGGGGCCCCAGTAGGCTTCGACCGTGCTGTGCCCCCACGGTTTTGCTGACATCTCCTATAAGCGCGCGTGGAAGGGCCCCTACGGTTTTGCTTGTCACGACTTGCGCAAATCGTGCGTGCGTGCAAGGACTGTTGCCTCCAGATCCCATAGGGGCAGGCCAGCAAATAGGCTCTCGCCGCTTCGCAAGAGACCGTACGGTGTCCCCACATCATTCGGATGGCCATTACTCTCTGGCATGCGTTCAGCTCGGCCGGCCGGTCGCTTTCGCAGCGACGGCGCCCACACCAGCGCTCCGTAAAGGGCCATGGACGGAACGATCCCCACGTAGAGCCTAGGGCAGGAGGCGTCTGGACCGCGGGGGCAGCCCCAGTCTGTTCTGCTACGCATGTGCGACTGCAGGCAAGCCGGTCGACCACCGGGCTGGGGGCGGGTCCTGCGACCCCCCCGCCAAGGCCAAGGGCAAGGCCCGTAGGCCCATCCCCGCCGACGTCCTCACCGCCGCCGCACCCGCCGTGGCAGTGCCCTCAAGAAGGGCTCGGGAGGAGACGATGGACTGTCAATAACGGCCACATTCCGTCTCCTCCAGGCGAATATCAACCACTGCACCCCCGCTCAGGATCTGTTGCTCCAGAGCATGGCGCAGTGGTCGATAAATGTCACCGTCATCTCTGAGCCGTACTATGTCCATCCCCGAGGAGACTGGGTTCAGGACCTGGACGGCTCGGTGACGTTAATTTCGCCGTCCACCGCTGTTACCCCGCCCTTCGAGGCGCCTCGCACGGTTCGGGGACATTGCTGTGGTAGGCGTCTACCTGTCCCCGAACAGATCTCTCGACGAACTCCACGTCTCCCTTATAGAGCTAAATGCCGTCGTCGCTGGGTTTAGTTCCCTCCCCGTGGTCGTTTACTTCAACGCCTGGAACATGGCTTGGGGTTCCCGGTACACGAACCAAGGGGTGGAGGACTGAGCTTTGGAGCCGGGCCTGGTCGTCCTGTACCGGAGTTCTGTCCCCACGTTGGTGCGGATGCGGGGTGAATCAGTGGTGGACATCTCGTTCGCCAGCCCCGCTCTGTCGCCGCGTCTCGTCGACTGGCGCGTGGAGGAGGTGGAGACGTACTCCGACCACCGGTACATCCGGTTTGACATCTCCGCCGAAACCTCGGCCGCGCCGGTCCGACAGAGCCCTTGCGGTCCGCGATGGGCGCTTAAGCAGATGGACCGGGAGCTCCTCCTGGAAGCCGCGATGGTACAGGCCTGGGTGCGGAGTGGTTCCGGGAGGCCATGTCACAAATCTGCGACGCGGTAAAGCCCCGAGACCGTCCAGGTCGAGCTAAGAGCCAAGTGTGCTGGTGGTCGCCGGAGATTGCTGCACTGCGCAACGCGTGCAATCACGCGCGACGCCGTTACGCCAGACACTGCAGGCGTCGCATCCGCCCGCCGGATGCGGAGGCCAGAGAGGCGGAGCTGTATGAGGGATACAGAGTGGCGATGCGCACCCTCCGAGCGGAGATAAAGCGGGCCAAGCTCGAAGCCCGCAACATGTGGCTGGGGACTCTGAACGGAGACCCGTGGGGGCGCCCGTGGGGAAAACACCGACTTTGGGTTGCCCCGCTGACTCAGAGTCTTCGACCCCAAATTGTGGAGGATGCGGTGAGCGCTTTGTTCCCTGCGCGAGGGGAACACTCCCCCGTGCTCATGGCTCCGCCTCTGCCAGCGGTGTCTGACGCGGATCGCGGACGACGACGACGACAATGCTCCAGAAGTGACCGAGGTAGAAGATAAGAGTGACGGTGCGAAGGCCGAGTGCCAAGAACACCGCCCCAGGACCCGACGGCTTGCCTGGGAAGGTCTGGGTCCTGGCCATGGTGGCTCTCGGGCCTCGACTGAGAGGGCTCTTCAGCGCATGCTTGGAGAGGGGCCAGTTTCCACTTTGCTGGAAGACGGGGAAACTGGTCCTCATAGCGAAGCCAGGACGCCCTGCGGACTCTCCGTCCGTGTACCGGCCCATTGTGCTGCTCGACGAAGTGGGCAAGCTCTTTGAGAGAGTCATTGCAAACCACCTCGTCGCGCGCCTAACACGAGTGGGGCCGGACCTTTCGGACGGACAGTTCAGCTTTCGCAGGATGCGCTCCACGGTAGACGCCATCATGCGCGTGCGAGCCCTCACGACGGGGGATGCGGTGTCCCGGGGCAGGTGTGTCGTGGCAGTGTCCTTGGACACTGCCAACGCCTTCAATTCCCTGCCCTGGAGTACGATCCGGAGGGCGCTCCGGTACCACCGGGTGCCCGAATACCTCTGTCGAGTAGTCGAGGCCTACCTGTCGGACAGGTACATTATCTACCCCGGTCACCAGGGAGACTGGAAACGTCAAGAGATGTCGTGCGGTGTTCCGCAGGGGTCGGTACTAGGGCCACCCTTGTGGAACATCGGGTACGACTACGTGCTACGCAGCGACTTCCCTGACGGGGGCAGCGTGGTTTGCTACGCAGACGACACGGTGGTCCTAGCGCAGGGAGAGTCGTACCGGGCGGCGGTCGCTCTAGCGACACGCGGGGTTGCGATAGTCGTTGGTAGGATCCAGGAATTGGGCCTCGAGGAGGTACTGCACAAATCCGAGGCTATGTGCTTTCACAGCCCTCGGAACGCGCCACCATCAGGTTCGCAACTAACGGTAGGAGGAGTTCACATCGGCGTCGGGTCGACGATGAAGTACCTGGGACTCGTCCTCGATAGCCGGTGGAATTTCGGGGAGCATTTCCGACGTCTGGTTCCCAAACTCAACCGGGCTGGGGCTGCGCTCAAGCGGCTCCTGCCCAACCTTGGAGGTCCAGATGCCTCCTACCGGAGGCTTTACGCGGGGATCGTTCAGTCCATGGCGCTACGGTCTACGGGGCGCCGGTGTGGGCGCCGTCGCTACAAAAGCGACCGGCGGGCATGCCGAACGCCTGCCAGAGGGTCATGGCAATACGGATGGTGCGGGGATACCGCACGATTTCCCCCGAAGCGGCGAGCCTTCTGGCTGGCCTACCACCGTGGGATCTGGAGGCAACAGTCCTTGCACACATGCACGATATGCGCGTGGAGATGCAACGCCAGGGTGAAAGTCCGCTGCCGCGACAGGTCACGGCATGGCGGACAGAGCTCCGGCGAGATCTCATGGTGAAATGGCGACAGCGACTGTCGCAACTCAGTTCTGGGCACGCCACAATTATGGCAGTAAGTCCCCTCTTTGAGGCGTGGCTGGAAAGACCTCACGGCGTCCTTACCTTCCGCATGACGCAGGTCCTCACCGGACATGGCACGTTCGGGAGGTACCTGTTCCGGATTCGAGCGGAAGAGACACCCGGGTGTTGCCACTGTGCGGTGGAGCACACAGTCGAGGTGTGCCCTGCTTGAACGGAGCATCGCCTGTCCTCGTGGGGGCGATCGG
This sequence comes from Mythimna ferrago, assembly GCA_910589285.2. NCBI lineage: Eukaryota > Metazoa > Arthropoda > Insecta > Lepidoptera > Noctuidae > Mythimna > Mythimna ferrago. The sequence goes on along the minus strand of OU342673.1, from coordinate 17,019,039 downwards.
CGGCGGAGACCTCTCTTTCCAATAACGGACCGAGAGAAGCTTCTAACGTCTGCTTCGTAACAAAATTGGGCGAAGGCAACCACTGACTGGATTCCAAACAGCAGAAACTGGCGACACAATAGGCCCAGAAGGAGATGACTTGACGATTTGGACACCTACCTTAAGGGTTTGCCAAAAGTGGATAAGAACAGAAAAAAGTGGAATAACGGAAAAGAGGCCTTTACAACGGGCTCATACTAATGATATCAATACGGCTTTTACTCAATTTTCCAAAGACGTTTCGTGTATCGACATTAGACGACCGACATGACTGTATCGAGTAAAAGTTTCGATTCGAGTAGGTATCGATATTAGACGACCGATACTATATCGAGTATAAGTATCGATACTTCAATGGTATCGTTTCATCCCTAACTGCGAGCTATGGCCTCCCATTCCCACAGTTTTGGGTAAGGATGGACCATTTTTGTCTATGTATGGTGGCAAGTTCGTCCCGTCATCATCGTCTGGTCTACCGTGTTGTTGCTAGACAATTTCGGGAACGATTGTTTTTGTGGATAGCCCCAGTTCGACTTAACTGAATTTTCGAGGGGCATCCGCATTTTGTGTTTTGGAGCACAACATTGTATTTCAAAGTTCGAACGCGGTCAATAAATCTCCAAAAGGATGCGTTCAATAGGGAAGTTGACAAAATTTTTAGAACTGTTTTCATTTTAACATGTAAAATTTTCAAAATATGACTTTCAGCATTTTAATACTCTAGTACTTACTATATTACTCGATAGATGGATGCGACTAATGTTTTCACGTAATATTCGCCAGGGTCGTGTGTTTGCGACTGGGTACTTCGTCCCTTCAATCCATAGGTGACAGAAGTGCTGACTAGATAGAGTATTTGGTCGGGGATGTGCGACCCTGGCGGGGTGAACGCCACTGTTTGTTGGTATCCGGGTTAAACTCACAGTGAACCATCTATTACTTACATGTCTCTTCTACCGGTCTCCGCCATTAGTTCGGCCGCTCGTTTTACGTCGCCCGCGGCAAGGTACATCTCGGCGGCCGCGCGAGGCTCGTTCACGTGCCTAGCCCACTCTGCCCGCCGACGAGCCAGTGCTGCTAGGCCTTCGCCTTCACCTACGTATTCCTGTAAAATAAATGAAACGGGGTATATATATATATTTATCTGTGTCTGGTTTCCGCGCTTAGTCCATATAACCTCTCATATGTGGCGCCCGCCAGACGGTTGGTCCAAACGGTTACCGGACGGTCGGACGGCGAGCTAGCCATTGCTCGCCATCCGCAAGCCCGCGCCTACGGTGGGAATGGGATCGGGATCCCCGGGGCTGGGGCGTGAGGGCAGTTCGTTCGCGCGTGCGCGTTTGGCCGCCTCTTCTGCTAGCATTATTGCTTCGCAGAAGAAAGCTACCGCCTGCTACTCATCCTCGCTTCAGACCATGGCCTGTACCAAGGCCCGGCGCGAGAGATCATTACTTCCGACCTCCACTACGACGATTCTGCGGCGGTGTTCTGCCCAAGTAGGACACACCTCTACCGTATGCTCCACCGTGTCTTCCCCACGGGCGGTCCACACAGTGGTGACAACCGGGCGATTCAATTGTCTCCTATATCAGTGACACCTGTGCAGTCAAGGAGCACATGCGCAATTGTCTCCTCCTGCTCCAAGCGTGCTTGCACAGAGGACTGCTTGTCCAGTGATGCTCCCCGCCACCAGGATCGGGCTTTTTCTGTCTAGTCGCATGAGGCTTTTGGCGAGGGTTTTGGTTTAGATGTGGCGTGGCCTCCTTGGCCTGTCTGCATTCTGATGTCGAAGACCGCTAGCTGTCTGCTTGTGTTCACGTAAGTTCACCGCACCGGATTCCCACATAGCCAGTTAATCTACCGCGTCGTTGTCCAGTGAGGCGCGGTGTCCTTTAATCCACTGCAACTTCACAGTATTGCGTTTCGGTACTGCTACTCTTACACAAGTAGAGTAGAATCTAAAGCGAAATACTTCTCACTGATTAATCACGAAATCTCAGAAACTATAACACCTACAAACTTAGAATTTGGCAGTTAGGTTCCTCATAGGGTGTAGACATTTTCAAATTACGGATTTTACGAAATTTCACCCCAATAGGGGTAAAACGGGGTTTGCCCTATAAAAGCGAAATACCACTCACTGATTAATCATGAAATCTCAGAAACTAAAACACCTACAAAATTTAAAACGTGGCAAGTACCGTAGGTTCCTTATGGAGTGTAGACATCCGCTAGGAACGAATTTTATTAAACTTCACTCCTAATGGGGTAAAAGAGGGGTTGCCCTATTGAAGCAAAATACAAGTAATAATAATAATAATCTTTATTAAATCTTTTACACAAAAAAGTACAGTTACATATAATAGCCACAAGTAAATCTTAAATAAATAATTATGCTAGTACCCAACCAATAACTATGTGTATAACTAAATTATCAATATTTCAGGACTCATGGAAAAATATTTTTAAACCTAGAATTATGTATAATTAACGACTTTCCTGAGCTAGGTTTACATATAAAACCTGTGTTTCAGGTCATCACTTACAAGACTAAACATTACGGGAGCATGTATATAGAATATTATAGAATAACAACTTAAGAACTAAACCTTACTATCATACTAAAACTTCCAATAGTTTTTCTGTGTCTGTGTAATTGAGTTTTAATAGATATTCCGATATCAATGTACTACATTTAATATAATTAACGCTATATATATCTAATAATTTGTTTAGCTTGTTATACAAAAAAGGTCCTAAAAATACATAAAATCTATGAGAAAATGCATGTCTCGTTTGTGGCTTTGCGCAAACCAAATCTTTCCTCCTCCTGGTTGAAGGTACTGGGTCAAAAGGAAGCTCAGAGTGCTGATAAAGTATGGTGTGCAATATAAATAGTTGACGCACTGTTAGTATTTTACATGCTGTATATAACTCGTGTGTGGGAAACCTAAAAGGTCGGAAAGTTGCAACCTTTAGAATTGCTCTTTGAGCACGTTCTAGAGGAAGCAAGATAGTTTTCGCAGCACCACCCCACGAGGTAACACAGTAGGTAAGCACAGATTGACACAGAGCCAAATAAACCTGTTTGATTAACTGAAAGTCGGCTATGTGACGTAGGTTCTTAAAAATATACATTAATTTACGCACTCTTATGCACAGTAAATCGACATGCTTACGGAAATTTAGATTTGTGTCAATCGTAACACCTAGATATTTAATGTGGTCAGCTTTAACTAAAGTAGGGCAAGTGCAAGCAATGTCAGCATGATTGCAATTATGTGCGAATATGTTAAGGTTAGTAAGCGTAAGATTATTGTTTCTCATTGAGAATAAAATGTATTTTGTTTTTTCTATATTTAATGTTAGAAGATTTTGATGAAGCCAGTTAGATACAATATTAAAACCGTTTTGAGCACGTTCATATGCCTCACCTCGAGATTCAGCAGAAAACAATAGAGCCGTGTCATCCGCATATGATAATAATATCCCATTACGAAGGACTAAGCTACATAGATCATTAATGTAAATTAAAAATAACGTAGGGCCCAAAATGCTACCTTGTGGTATTCCGAAACAACTATTTTCTATCTCAGAACTTGTGTATTGCCCTATTTTAACACATTGATGACGGTCTCTAAGATAGTTCGAGAATAATAGAAGTTGCACTCCTCTTATCCCAAGTGTTTCAAGCTTGTGCAGTAATATAGAACTAGAAATTGTGTCGAAGGCTTTGGCAAGGTCCAGAAAGATCCCAATGGTGTGCATGCCCCTATCTAGTCTCGTACTAATGTATTCAGACAGCTTATGAACTGCTTGGTTAGTTGATCCTTTCGGTCTAAACCCAAATTGATTATTGGAAAGCAACTTGTTAGCTTCAAGATAATCTATTAATCTGCTATTTATAATTTTTTCTAAAATTTTTGAAAGTCCTGTTAGTACTGAAATGGGTCTATAGTTGTTAACACAGTGTTTATCTCCCGCTTTGAGCACTGGCGTAACTATTGCTTTTTTAAGCAGCTTAGGAAATATGCCGTTAGACAAACATGACTGGAAAATGTGGGTTAATGGAGGGGCAAGAAGATGTTTAAACCTTTTCAATATATTATTTGAAATACTATCCCATCCCACAGCGCAATTATCCTTTAATCCTGTTATTATTCTTAAAATCTCATTGACATCAGTGTCTAATAAAACAAAAGACTTTGATGTTTTCGAAGGGACGTTCGAAGCCGGTGTTTGGTGGGGGGAAATATTCAAGTTTACGGATTTTTCAGCCAATTTTTTGCCTACATTAGCAAAAAAACTGTTTACCTTATTCGCGGCTTCGATTGGGTTTATCTCTGTTGACAGTAATTCGAGAGGAGGTTCAGGATTTTTTGATCGAAAGGTATTTGTTTTAATAAATTTCCAGATAAGTTTGCTGTTTTTGCCTGCCTTCTGTAATTCGTTTGTTTCGTATTTATTTTTAATTTTTTTTAAAAGATTATTGCAAAAGTTTCTATACCTTTTGTACGAAACAGAAAGTATTTCATTATCAGGAGCAAGTTTTGACTTTTGGTGTAATTTATCCCTATGTCGTATACACCGAACGAGACCAGGAGTGATCCACGGTTTAATAGCATTATACCGTCGAGACATTACTTTGGTAAACGTGTTTTTGCTTATTGCATGTTGCATCGAATGTATGAAATACTGTAAAGAAATATTTGCATCATTCGTCCTGTAAACAGGGTCAAAGTCAATGCCGCAAATGTCACGTTCAAGATTAGTCATATTAATTTTTTTACAGCTACGCATGCAGTTTATTCTAGGTGAAGATTTTTGTATTGTTAGTAAAATTGCTTGGTGATCCGTTAGCGATGAATTAGTAACCAATGTTTTGTTTGGGTGTTTTGTTTTTAAGATGAAATGATCCAAACATGACCCGCTCTGGTGCGTGGGATAATAATGAGTTGGTAAAAGACCATGAAAGGAACAAATATTTAGGTAGTTGTGTACATGTGTATCTGACCTCCCGGAAGCGATATTAATATTTATGTCACCCGTTACAATAATATTCTTAAAAGTTGATAGATGTTTTAAATTTACATCAAGAAAATCCAAAAATCTGTCAATGTTTTGAGACGGTGGCCTGTAAATGGCCATAATCACAGTATCCGGACTGATTTTAATTATTAAACAATTACTGTCTTGAACTTTGGGCTCTTCTACAAGTGATTTTAAGCTATTCCTGATGTAAACCACAACACCATCATTTTGATTCATATTTGAATTTGTTTTGTGAGTGCAGTAGCCGTCAAGGGAAGGTAGATTGGCTGTCTGAGCAGACAGCCAACATTCTGTTAGGACAATAACATCACAGCTAATGTCAAGACTTTGTAACAGAACTTCAAACCCATCCATGTTACGATTAATACTACGAATATTTTGTGTAAGCAGCGTAAGCGTATTTTCCCCAGAAGGAAGAAGTAGTTTACAATCCTCTACATTACAGGTATTGGCTTCAGACACAGAAAAACCATCCAAATCGGCGATGAGCTGACTGGTCATTACAACTATTAACTAAAGTAATAAAAGATAAACTAACTAAGTACCTGTAACTAAGTGCTACTAAATAAACTATTCGTGGGCGCTCTTAGGCGCCTTCATAGTCTATTGAATTAATATAGTTTATCTCAGCGTATTTACGCGCCGGACAATCTACGTCACCGGTCTGATGGTCACACTTCCTCTTGAAACGCTTGCACGTCGCACATTGAGGCGGAGAAGATTTACTGCTGCACTCCTTGTGGGAATGACCAGTCTCTCCACAGTGGTTGCAAGTAGGACTGGTTTCTCGGCAAAACTTGGCTGCGTGGCCGAACTGCTGGCAATTGAAGCATCTTGTAACTATTGTGAAGTCCTTCACGGGGCAAGATGTCCAATTTATAAAGATTCGGCCTTGGTTTATTAGAATTTTCCTAACGGTGGCGGGTAGTTCCAAAATATAGTTACATGTAGGAAGACCCTTCTTACCCGACTTATGGCTTAATTTGACGGAGGCAAGGAAGGACTCACGAGTAGTGTTCGCCAATTTATCAGAAAGGTTCTGCTCATAAATGCAGTCAAATACCTCCCTTTCAGTCAGTGCCACAGGAACTCCAACGACAGCAATCCTAGGTCGCCGTTTAGGAGTTTCTTCTACTGTAAGGCCTGAAGATACCAGCTTTGTGGAATTCTTAAGCTTGTCGATATCGCCTTTGCTTTCGGTGCTGATAAGAACACCCCCGTTTTTAACTTTCTTTAGGCCACGGACACGTAGTTTCAGTTCTTCCGGCGATATTATTTTCTGCACAAGTGATTTCGTGTCTTCGCTAGATTTTGTTTTGTCGCAAGGATAAATGGCCACAGAACTCAGATTTGCGGGACGGATGAAGGTTTCGGCATTCTTTTTTACCATGCTAGCGTAAGAAGAGGAGGCAACGTCAGGTGTTAATTTGTTAATTACCGCCTCTTTGATCACCTTAACAGATTCCGCGAGGTCCAGCTTTTCTTCTAAGTGCAGTATTGTGTTGTGCGCTTGCAACGTTTTTTGTTTTAACGCTTGGTAGAGGACGGCCATCTGGGATGTCCCATTATAAACTCTGCGGCAAAGAGCGGAGACACGGAGCTTTTGATCGCTGTTCATTTTCCCCTCCGAAACAATGGTGCAGACCTCAGTGAGAATGGTGTCTATTGACCCCATCCATTTTTGGACCTCTGGCGTCGAAATGACTTCTTCCGGTAGCTCAGCATACGACACGGGTGGAGCTCGAGGTGGTGATATTTGCTCCCTAGGTTGGACCGGTTCAGGGTGGGTTGGAGTCGGCGGAGGACTTCGCCGTAACAGTTGGCTTCGCCCAAACGGGCTAGCTTCTTGGTTAGACATAACTAACCCAGATAGGTATACTACGACTATAAAATATTTAGTTCATCATGCAAAATATACAAATTATTAAAGTCACACACGCGACACACTTTACTTTTGAACTGACACCACAGATAATTTTATAGTATTAATTGTTTTGCTTAAGTTGTTACAAATATTACATAATTAATTAATGCACAGTACACGTCTACTTGGTCTCGCGTCTCGAAAGCGACCCAAAAGTTACTGATTAATGACGGAATCTCAGAAACTTTGACACTTACAAATTTAAAATATGGCAAGTAAGTTCCTTATGGAGCGTAGACATCCGCTAAGAACGGATTTTCGAAACTCCACCTTTAAGGGGGTAAAATGGGGTCCAAAGTTTGTATGGAGAAACCAAATTTCACGCGGGCGAAGCCGCTGGTAGAAACTAGTATACATATAACTGTTTTGGGTGTCGTGTTCCTAGTTCTTCGGTTATTGAGGTTAAATGGGCATTCGCTCCGTGTAAACTAATTTTTGCAAACTATTTGGGAGTGGTAGCCTTGACAAAAGTAGCGGAGCCATACGACTTTACAATTGCCGAAATGATCTTGAGCGCTCGACGCCAGAGTGGGGATCGCTTTGCGCATTCCATACATTGGCGAGCAAATCGTCTTCATTGTTAGATACATGCAGCAACGCAGGGAACGAATCAGGAGTGACTTCTATGACGCGATGGCGCGGCGAGCCAATCACTGACACTCCCCGCCCCCGCGTCTCACTTCGCACCACTAAAGAGACCAAATATTTGACTTCTGCGCAACTTGAAACCAGCGCTCAAGATCCGTGACGGCAATTGTAAGGTTCATTTTCGTCGATTCTTGGACACTTGTATACGTATATAATAATGAATAGATATCGTAAAAACCCAAAAATGGGATAATAGACATATTTTTTTCTTTTTAGTTGTTTGCGCTAGGATGGTTTAGAATGAAATGACCTACAATCAAATCAATTGTTGGTTGTTCGAATTTCACTAGACCATTTACTTAACAAATAGAAAAGAAAATACATCTTGGTGTTAAACGCATCACTGGAAAAAGGCTGAACGAATTTGACCGTGTTTCGTATCACTTGAGGTCGGCGCAACACCTTTTCCTTCCAGTCTATCTCGCCACCCGTCCCGCTATCACTAACTTTTATTTCTTTCATATCACTCCTCACACAATCCATCTATTTTTTCTTTGGCCTCCCTGTCTCTTTCCATTAATTCATATGTATAGTCATAACTCCAGTCATAGTCCGAATAACGTTCTGAGGTAAAACATTTAGTTTCCAGAAAATTATAATATTAACGTGGTTTTTTCTATCACATTTTTTTTTAACTCAGTTTGAACTCAATATCTGTTGGATACCCGGAGTAATGAACCGCAAGGCAAGGAAGGAATATAGGAGTGGATTTTAATCAGACAGACTAGACGCGTCCTTCCGCTTCGTTTATGAGTGGGATATGTCTTTGGATGATTTCACAACTAAAGTAAATGTCTGTGGGATCAGCTAGTGTTACCTATATGATTATCAGTACTACACTTACTTGTGCTTTGTTGAACATCCTTAAGTCGACGTAAAGGTTCAATGCCCTCTCGTCTCGGCCTACGCTGTGGAACGAACGCGCGGCGTCAGCGTACCGGCCCCGGTACGCGAATACGTCGCCTAGGACAACTGCACGTTTCTCACCGGCCTCGAAGCGTTCCTGTTGGTCAAACAAGGTATAATATACCAATAAATCATTTTTAATGCACTTACTAGTAAACCCAGTCTTATCTCTACAGCCACGCAATTTACTGTTTTCGCACTAGTGCGGAAAAGTGCTCATGCTCGTTTCTGCCACAATTTATTACATTTATTGTAGCACGCTGGGCGGAAAGCGACCCCCACGAGTCGCGTGTTAACCCCCATTTATTGGGATGCTACGACAGAAAACCCCACGAGTGCCCGCAGGCTGTAGTTCCCTTGCGGATACGTCCGGAGTGAAGGCCAGTCTGCGGGACGGTGCACCCTGGGAGGCAGCCAATGACCCCCTTAGGTACTCCTGCCTAGGGGGTCTCGATGGCCGTCTGCGAATATTCTGTCTGAAAGAACGCATCAACGCGTGTCCCTCTGCTATAGCGAAAGACATGCCGGGGAGCACTCAGACGAGGAATCGAGCAAGTCCTTCGTGGAGATGGCCATCACCTTGCTGCGGAACATGGGCCGGAAGAGGGAGAGGCCCTCGAAGGAAAAGATGGTCTACCGAAATGCCGCATTTCTCAAGGAGGCTCTCGATGCCTCTCTTGAAAAACTCCGAGCTGAGCTTCAGGCCGAGCTGCGGGTCGAACTCCAGGCCAAGCTCGCGAGAGCTCTAAAAGGCGGCGGCTGCCAGGAGCCGATTGAAAGGGGGCGCAAGCAAGGACAGGGGCAAAGTCAGCCCCACCCCAGTCCGACCCGGAGAGCCAGCTACTGACGCTGGTGCAGCGCGAGCTAGCTGCCTTTCAGCAGCAGCTGCAGTTCCAGCTGCGGATCTAGCAGCAGCTGTTCCTGCTGGAGATCATCGTGCTGTGCCGCCCGCTAGCGACCTCTGGCCAGCTGAAGACGGCGTCTTCTGCGACCAAAGCGAGCCGATCGGGGCAAGTAGGGCGCGGGGCTTTGGCGCCGGAGCCCAAGAAGCCGCACGGCTCCGACGACCAAGTAGCAGCGGCGGCAGAAGAGTGGGGCGGTACCTGCCGCTATACCAGCGGGACCTCCTGCCGCGGCGATGACTAGGCCGCATCTGCCGTATCCCCCACCTGAAGAAACCTCGGCTGGCGCCGAATGGACGGTTGTCGGCGCCAAGAGTCCTTACTCTTGGCGCCGACAACCGCAAGACGGCTAGGACGGCCAAAAAGCGCACGAGGCGCCAAGAGCGCAAGAAGCGGGCAATTGCGGCGAGACTTCGCGCCCCGACTTCTGAGGCTGTAGTTATCACGCTACAGCCTAAGGCGGAAAAGAAGGGCGTGGCATACGACGCCGTCATGAAAAACGCGAAACAGGCGGTGTTGCCCCACCTTGGCGAGCTCGGAGCCGTTGGGAGCTTCCACATCAGGCGCACAGTCACCGGGGCCCGAATCCTCGAGGTCCCCGGTGCGGCCAGTAGCCCTGCAGCGGATGCCCTGGTCGCAAGGGTCAGGAGTCTCTCGATGCGGAAGAGGCCCGTGTGTCCAGGTCCACAAAGTGCATTGACATGCGCATCATGGGCTTGGACGACTCAGTCGAGGTGGACAAGGTGGTGGCCGCCATCGTCAGGGCAGGCAGGTGCACGACCGATCAGGTTCGGGCGGGCACCATCCGCGCTGACAGCACGGGCGTGCGAGCCGTGACGGTTAGCTGACCCGTGTCGGCGGCCAAGACCATCATTGGTGAGGGCCGACGGCTTTTGGTGGGCTGAGTCTCAGCGCAGGTAAAACTGCAGAAGCCCAGACCTCTGCGGTGCTACCGCTACCACATGGGGCACCCCGTGGGGCACCACGTTGGAACCCACTGCGCTGCGGAGATGGACCGCAGCGACCGCTGCTATCAGTGTGGTCAGCCCGGTCACAAGGCCGCAGAATGCCTAGCTACGTCGCACTGTTACGCATGTGCGGCGGCAGGCAAGCCGGCCGGCCACCGAGCCGGGAGGCAAGGTCCGAAGGCCAATCCTCGCTGACGTCCTCACCTCTGTGGCCGCCGCCGCGGCAGTGCCATCAAACGGGGCTCGGGAAATGATGGACTGCCAATAACGGCCCCATTCCGTCTCCTCCAGGCGAACGTACATCAACCACTGCGCCCCCGCTCAGGATCTGTTGCTCCAGAGCATGACGCAGTGATTGATCAACATCGCCGTAGTCACCACGCCGTACTACGTCTTGCCCAGTGGAGACTGGGTTCAGGTCCTGGACGGCTTGGTGACTCTAATTTCGTCGGCCACCGCTGGTACCTCGCCCCTCGAAGTCGTCACGAGGGGACGGGGTTGCGCGGCAGCACAGTTCGGGAACATTGCAGTGGTAGGCGTCTACCTGTCCCCGAGCAGATCTCTCGGCGATCTCCACGTCTCCCTCATTGAGCTAAATACCGTCGTCGCTGGGATTGGTTCCCTCCCTGTGGTCGTCTGCGGGGACTTCAATGCCTGGAACTTGGCTTGGGGTTCCCGGTACACGAACCAGCGGGGACGGCTGGTGGAGGAATGGGCTCTGGATTTGGGCCTGGTCGTCCTGATCTGGGGTTCTGTCTCCACGTGTGTACGGATGCGTGGTAAATCAGTGGTGCACATCTCGTTCACCAGCCTCGCTATGTCACCGTGTGTCGTCGAATGGCGCGTTATGGAGGCGATGGAGACGTACTCAGGCCACCGGTTTGACGTCTCCGCCAAAACCTCGGCCGCGCCAGTCCGACAGAGTCAACAGAGCCCTTGTGGTCCGCGATGGGCGCTAAAGCACCGGAGCTCCTAATGGAAGCCGCGACGGTACTGGCCTGGGTGCAAGCACCGAACAGGCCTGTCGACATCGACGTCGAGGCGGAGTGGTTTCGGGAGGCCTTGTCGCAAATATGCGACGCGACAAAATGCCTCGAGCCTGTCCAGGACGTGCTAAGCGCCAGGTGTACTGGTAGTCGTCGGAGATTGCGGCACTGCGCAACACATGCAATCACGCGCGGCGCCGGTACGACAGACACTGCAGGCGTCCAGGCAGGGATACAGAGTGGCGATGCGCACCCTCCGAGCGGAGATAAAGCGGGCCAAGCTCAAGGCCCGCAACATGTGGCTGGGGACTCTGAACGGAGACCCGTGGAGGCGCCCGTGGGGAAAAACTCCGCCCCTAAGCTCCCCTGCTGACTCAGAGTCTCCGGCCGCAGGTTGTGGAGGGTGTGGTGAGCACTCTGTTCCCTACACTAGGGGAACACTCCCCCCCCGCCCATGGCTCCACCACCAGCGTCTGACGCGGACCAACAACAGCGACGACGACGACAATGCTCCAGAGGTGACCAAGGTAGAGATGAGAGTGGGTAGTACGAAGGCGGAGTGCCAAAAATACCGCCCCAGGACCCGACAGCTTGCCTGGGAAAGCCTGGGTCTTGGCCGTGGAGGCTTTCGAGCTTCAACTTAGAAGGCTCTTCAGCGCATGCTTGGAGAGGGGCCAGTTTCCCCCCTTATTGCGAAGCGGAGGCGCCCTGCGGACTCACCGTCCGCGTATCGGCCCATTGTGCTGCTCGACGAAGTGGGCAAGCTCTTTGAAAAGGCCAGACCTTTTGGACGACCAGTTCGGCTTTCGCAGGATGCGCTCCACGGTGGAAGCCATCATGCGCGTATGAGCCCTCACGACCGGGGATGCGGTGTATCACCGGGTGCCCGACTGCCTCTGTCAAGAGGCCGAGGCCTACCTGTCGGACATAGTCGTACATGTTCATAGTCTACACCGGTCACCAGAGAGAGTGGAAACGGCGAGTGATGTCGTGCGGTGTTCCACAGAGATCGATACAGGACCATCCTTTTGGAACGTCGGGTACGACTACGTGCTGCGCGGCGACTTTCCTGACGGAGTCAGCGTGGTCTGCTACGCAGACGATACGCTGGTTCTAGCGCAGGGAGACACCCTCCAACCACCCATGGCCCCACCGACATCATGTCATATGGGCCGAAACGCAAGGAGACGGCTGTGGACACAGACCACCCATATAAAATATGAGCGTGCTGTCACCGCAGCCGGTTCTTGACTCCTTTACAAATTTCTGCGTCCTGTCCCTCAATGTGCCTTTTTCCCCATTCTGGGGCGGCAACCTGCTGACACCCCTCTCATGGGTTTTCTTACGCCACAGACAACGATGCGAGTTCGCTGCCCGACCCTGGCCCGTCCTCTCTTTCGAGCTCGCTCCTTACTCTATGCCAGCTGTACGCGAAGACTTTTAGTCGACGGAAGTTAGCCTCAGAGGCGACGAGGTCGCAGTAGTAAACTGGTCCCTCCTCCGAGCGAGTGATCCCGTCCATCATCTTTCTTCTCTGATCTTCGTACAAGGGGCATCGCCACAAAACGTGGTCCAAGCACTCGTCCTCCTCTCCGCAGTAGCACACACTGACTTCACACAACTTCATATCATACAACCTTTTGCGGAAACATCCATGCTGTCAGGATCTGGGAGACCTGATAGTCCGGCTCGACCCAGGTTGCCCCAAGTCTAACAGCCACGTCCGGGAAGAACCGATATAGTTACCTACCCCTGTCCTCCTTCTCCCATCTCTGCTGTCACTTGGCTACAGCCTCGCTCGCGATGACCCTTCTCCCCGCCCTGAACGCATCCCGCGGTAAGCTACGAATGTCGTCGATGTTGCCCGCACGAGCTACCTCGAGGTCCGCCGGCAGCACCCCAGCCAAGACCGGAAGCGCCGCCGTGCTGACGGACCGGTAGGTCTTCGTCACCAAGATGAGAGCGGGCCTTTGCGTCCGCTGCAGTACAGCCCTAACCATGTGAGTATTCACACGCCTCCACCAACATCCCGCCGCGTAGGTGATGGTGGCGACAAAAATGCCCTTGTACAGGACCTTAAGGGCCCGGTACCTTATGCCCCAGGATGAGGCGGAGACGCGCGACATCTTGCCCAGCCCCGCTGCAGCACACTCGCCGATGGACTGAGCGTGTTCCCCGAACGATAGATTCGCGTCGATCACCACTCCCAGGACCCTGGTCGAGCGCAGGGAGAGTCGTACCAAGCGGCGGTCGATCTAGCGACACGCGGGGTTGCGACAGTCGTTGATAGGATCCAGCAGTTGGGACTCGAGTTGGCGCCGCAACACTATGTGTTTTCACGGAACGCGCCACCATCCGGTTTCCAATTAACGGTAGGAGGAGTTCATATCGGTGTCGGGTCGACGATAAAATACCTGGGACTCGTCCTCTTAAGCTGGTGGAACTTCGTGGAACATTTCCGACGCCTGGCTCCCAAACTGAACCGGACCGGGGCTGCTCTCAAGCGGCTCCTGCCCAACCGGGGGGGTCTAGACGCCTCCTGAAGGAGGCTCTACGCAGGAATCGTTCGGTCCATAGACCTTTATGGGGCACCGTCGCTGCGTCAGCAACCGAAAACCCAGCTGAACGCATGCCAGAGGGTGCCATGTCAATACGTATGGTACGGGGATACCGCACGGTTTCCCGCGAAGCGGCGAGCCTCCTTGCTGGCCTGCCACCATTGGATCTGGAGGCAACAGTCCTTGCACACATACACGATTTACGCGTGGAGATGCAATGCCGGGGCGAAAGTCCGCTGCCGCAACAGGTTGCGGCATGGCGGACAGAATTTCGGCGGGATCTCATGGTGAAATAGCGTCAGAGACTATCGCAACCCAGTGCTGGATACGCCACAATTAGCGGTAAGTCCCCTCTTTGAGGCGTAGCTGTAAAGACCTCACCGCGCCCTCACCTTCCGCAATACGCAGATTCTCACCGGACATGGTAAGTACGGGAGGTACCTGTACCGGATTCATGCGGAAGCGACGCCCGGGTATCGCCACTGTGTGGACCGCCCGAAGGACACGGTGGTACTTTTATTTTTGGTGGGTAAAAATCATCCAGATGACATCCCCCGCCTTTGGGCGGAGCGGGAGATAGTGTCACACTTGACTAGACTGACTCAAAAAACCCACCCCGTAGGCTTCGACCCAGCTGGGGGCGCGCGAGGAGTATGTGGTTTGTTGATGGTATCGGCAGTATAAATATACGTTTCATAGTTGGACTTAGAAAAATCAGCAAGTAATACATGAACAGCCACTGTCACTTGGTGAAATTTTTAAGAAGTTTAATACACAAACAACCAGGAACATTTGTGAATTTTTATAAGTGTAATACACGAACAGCCAAGTACACCTAACTGAAATTTTTAAAGTTTAATACACAAACTGGGCTATGGCCCCTTTCAACCTGTTCGTGTAATAATAAAAACGAACTCTATTATACACTAAATAACCCATAATGATCTGCAATGAGTGATAAGGAGGCCTTACGCCTCCAACAGGAGTTAATTGAAAGTGAAATGGAACGCAAGACGGAGGAACTCAAAGTTAACGCCGCGGACGTCGTTGGCACGCACACCGCCGCAGGGATTCAGCACTCCCATAGGGCAAATAGGCGCATCACCGGCACTAGAAGAAAAACGTCTACTGAGCTCACCAGAGAAGGTACAACAGGCCATGCGCCAGTACGTGGGAATAAGACGAGCGGCGCGCAGTGATGCGCCCCCCATAGGCGGCCTGCTGACTAGGCCTATGGCCCACACACCGCCGCCGGAAGCAGCTACCAGCCAATCCCCTTTTTCACCACCTGCCAGTGAGAGCCTCGAGGGGGAGACGGACCCTCTTATGTCCGCCCCAGCCGAGACCCTGGCAGGTCTAGCGACCGCCGCCACAAGGGGCATAATGGAGGCAGTGAGAGCAAGGACGTCAAAGCTCAACAAGGATGAAGTGGCGGCCGTAGGGGTGCATACTGAGAGATTATCGGCAGTTGTAATGCATCTCACGCTGCGCGTAGCGGCAACGGGGAGCAGAGCGGCTACAGCCGAAATAAAGATGAGAGCTGCAGAACAGTGAGCAGCGCAGACAGCGATTGCGGCGCCACCTCCTGCCTCATCACAGGAGATGACCTCATATGCGGCAGCACTGAGGCTGCCGAGACGCCAGGAGCCTATTAAGATTGGTGCGCCAGCTGGGCCACTACTGGCCTTTTACCCTGCTGCTGAGGATGGCGCCATCAAGACTGCCGAGGAAACCAAGGCAGTTCTTAAAAAGGCGGTGGATCCTACTAAAGAGTGGATTCAGGTGGCGAAGCTGAGAAAGGTGGGTAATGCCGGGATTGTCGTACAAACGACGGACGCCGAGTCGGCCAACAGACTCCGAGCGGCCATCCCCAGCACGCTCTGGGTTACAGAGCCCAAACGCAAGCAGCCCCTAGTGTGCCTTAATAGACTCGATAGCGACCCGTCCTATGAGGACATCCTAAAGGCGCTCCACGAGCAAAACTTCAGAGGAAGTCAGGAGTGGCCTCTGGAACGAATGCAGAAGGAGGCAATCGGAGCTTTTAAAAACAATCGGTCGCGAGGGGCTGCTACTGCAACAGCCGCCATCTTCAAATGCTCTGCCGAATTCCGGGAGGCACTAATGGGAAAATCAAGAGTCTACATAGGCTGGCAGACGGTAGAGGTCACGGACTATGTGGACGTGACCTGCTGCTCTAAATGCCAGCAGTACGGGCACCCGGAGCGTTACTGCAGATGTCAAGAGAACCCGTACGCGCGCTGCGGCACAACGGGGCACCGCGGCGACGAATGCAAGGCGAGTGCGTCATGCTACGCTACTTGTAAGCGCCTGGGGAAAAAGGGGGCAGTGACCCACAAAACGGCCTCAAGGGACTGCCTGGCGAGGCAGTATGCGGAATTGAGGAGCGTCTCCATGACCAACTATGGATAGGGGAAGGGTAATTAAATTTGGGCAACTAAACCTCGCCGAGTCCACACTCGCCACCAGAGAGCTTCCAGTGGTGTGCCGCGAGCATGGGGTCGCCGAATGTAGCGGCATCATCGACGGGGGCGGAAGCGCAGCCAAAGCGGGATTGTATATACACAGGCAAGGCTTGCCCTGCGCCGTGCTGAGATACCTGTCCACGGACCATTGCCATGTGGGCCTGGAGGGATGCGACCTGCACGTGGTCTCCGCGTACTTTCAGTACGGAGTGGACATTGGCCGACACCTGCAGAGTGCACTACGCGGCAGACGAATTCTCATAGGCGTGGATGCCAACGCCCACTCTCCTATGTGGAACAGTGAGCCGCGGCACTACACTGATCACGGACACAATGCGGAGTACAGGCGGGTGGGCGTGGATGCCTTTATCGCGGGGCACGGGCTCACCGTTCACAACGTGGAGGGTCAGCCTTTTACGTTTAGTGGCCCGAACAGTGAGTCCAACATTGATCTCACACGATCCACCAGGGGCGTCGCTGCTGTTAACTGGACGGTCCATGAGGGCGTCAGCAGCAGCGACCACCATCTTATCACCTTCGCCAGGTGGCTGCGGTGGGGATAGGTAGCAGAAGTTGCCACGGCGCTGAGCCGGTTGAGGAGCCGGTGGGTTTTCGAGATCGCGGGGTGGATTGGCCGCGCTTTCAGCAGACTATCCATGCGCGAATGGGTAGGCTTGAGTTCAACAAGCCAGCGTCCTTTGTATGCAGGGACTTTACGGAAATATTTTTTTTTTTTTATAATGGATAGGCTCGCGTTTGACTACAATCTCATCTGATGGTAAGCGATGATGTGGCCGACGATGGAGCACGCTTGCCTAGAAGCAATCTATTCACTCTTGACTTAAAGACCCCTAGGTTATAGCTATCAGGAAACACAGACTCCGGCAGGGAATTCCATTCCTTAGCTGTACGCATAATGAATGTACTCCCAAAACGCTTTGTACGTATAGCTGGGATGTCCACTATGTACCGGTGGCGCAACGCCGTACGTCTTGTGGTCCGATGATGGAACGGACTTGGCGGAATTAAATTGTGTAACTCTAGTGCACACTCCCTGAAGTGTAAACGATAGAACTTCACACGATCACGATCGAGACACGATCGAACTTGCACTTGATAGAGGTTGAGCAGCTGTTCCGGCGTGAAATACCGTCTCACCTTTGCTAAGATCCCCAATTTTTTTGCAGCTAGTTGGGCTTTTGCCTCGATGTAGGAGCTGAAATTGAGGGTAGACGATAGCGTTACCCCAAGAAGTTCAAGGTGGTCGGTAATTGGCACGGTTAAACCCCGGAAAGATGGAGCCGGGTGGAATTGGCTTCGTTTAGCGGAGAAAAGACACGCCTGGGTTTTCGTCGCATTGAACTTGACCAGATTGGCATCGCCCCATTTTGAGACTGCCTCTAAGGACGAGTTTAAGCGTTCAACTATAGCCTCTCGGAATGACTGGATCTGTGACCCACTAGCTCGTGCGTTAGACACATATATCTCAGCAACAGTGCTGTCGTCTGCATACCCAATGGTTCCGGGTTTAAGTAGGTCATTTATGTGCAGCAAAAACAGCGTTGCCGAGAGCACCGACCCTTGAGGGACTGCGGCATTAATATCCATTTGACCGGACGAGCATCCATCAATTACCACTCGGATGAATCGATCCCTCAAGAAGTCTGCGATCCAATCACACAGACCAGTGGGTAGACCGAAGGAAGGAAGCTTAGCAATAAGGCTTTCGTGCCAGACCCTATCGAAGGCCTTCGAGATATCAAGGGACACGGCAAGCGCTTCCCCATGCTTCTCAATGGCCTCACTCCAGATGTGAATGGCATACGATAGAAGGTCCCCAGTAGACCGATTTTGACGAAAGCCGTATTGCTGGTCGCTGAGGATGTCGTTAGCTTCCAGGTATGCCAGAAGCTTCCTGTTAATTACCCGTTACATACTCTCACAGAGGATGGACGTAACAGAGATGGGTCGGTAGTTTGCCGGGTCAGCTCTACTGCCCTTCTTGGGCACAGGCTGCACGTTGGCTTGCTTTCAAGCCATCGGCACTTTTCCAGTCTCTATGAGAGGCGAAATAGGCGAGTCAAGATCGGAGACAATTCAGGTGCACAAGTTTTTAGAACGACCGCTGAAAGCCCGTCGGGGCCACTGGCTTTATTCACGTCAAGGTTACTCAAGACCCTACGAACGTCTTTCTGATGGATACGAATATCCGACATATTCGTCACGCACCCATCAGGAGAAATAGGGGGTCGCGCGTCACTGGAGTTCAGACGCGAAGATTCCGCAAAAAGAAAACCAAATAGGTATGCTTTCTCCTCAGCGGTGTGGGCCAGTGTCCCATCGGGTCTCAGCACTGGCGGAAGTGAGGGACGGCAGAAGTTCGATTCAACCGACTTTGCCAGGGACCAAAACGCTTTACTACCAGCGGGGTATGAAGCAAGTTTGTTCCCTATTCGGCTAATGTGGTCGAACCGAGACTTTCTCAACACCTTTTTGCAGGACTTGGCAGCCCTGTTAAAGGCCTTCTTCTTAAGAGTCACGTCGCTGGCTTTGCGCATACGAGCATCGGCCCAAGCTTGGAATGCCGCATGTTTTTTCGCGTCGGCGCGAGAACACTCGGCGCCAAACCAAGGTCGAGCTTGGTCCGACATTGCTACGTCAGAGAATGGGATGTAGTACTCCATTCCCTGTCGCAACACATGCGTCACGGCATCAGCGCACGACGATGCATCCTTCGAAGAAAAGCAAGTGGGCTGCCAAGGATAGCATGCGAAGAAAGACCGCATGCCATCCCAATCTGCTGACCTGTATCGCCAAACCCGCCGAGTGCCTCTAGGACTAGGATCGGGCGGGGAGTAGATAGACACAGATTTAACCAGACAGTGGTCAGAACTGCCTAAAGGCGAAGATATCGACACTGAGTAGCTGTCTGGATCTGTGGTCAGCAGAAGGTCCAAGCAATTGGCTGTGTGCGAATCCACATCCGGTACCCTCGTTACCCCCTGGACCAGCTGGGTGAGATTCAATTCCAGCGCTAGCTTCCGCATCTCACGACCAGCATGATCTGTGCACTGGTATGGGAAAAGCCAGTCTTGGTGGTGCGCATTAAAGTCCCCCAGTAACACCAATTGGGCGGAAGGGTACCGCTGCGCAGCCGCATCTGCCGCCTCACTCAGATGCTGTGTGAGCCCGGACGCCTCCTGATCTCCACTATGCGTGCGGTAAACACAAGCGTAGATTATTTTATCTAGGCCTGTGTCGACCAAAGCCCAAAGCGATGAGAATCTGGAGTCCTCAAGATTGCGGAGACGCCGATAGCAGATGTCGTCGC
Source organism: Mythimna ferrago (assembly GCA_910589285.2). Classification (NCBI taxonomy): domain Eukaryota; kingdom Metazoa; phylum Arthropoda; class Insecta; order Lepidoptera; family Noctuidae; genus Mythimna; species Mythimna ferrago. The sequence goes on along the minus strand of OU342673.1, from coordinate 16,999,242 downwards.
GGGCATACATACATACGCCCGCGTGTGGTTTGAAGTTGTGCTCCAAGGTAAACCCTGGGTATGAAAGATACGACACGTCGGACGGACCTCTGATCTGCGTTTCCGTAAGGAATAGTAGAGCTGGTTTTCAGTCTCCAGGTGGTGATGGACTGCAACGAGATTAGAGTGCAGACCTCGTATATTTGAGAGGTGCACTTTGTAAGAGAGGGAGTGCAGCCGCTGTTTAACTTTACTCTTTCTATTCCTTTTTATAATTAGAGAGTGAATGGAGGAGAGGAGAAGGAAGTGAAATGGGGAGCCACGCTGCTAACCTTCAGGCACGCACTGATAGGACGATATCATTAGGGGACTAGTCTGGAGACTGCGGGGACGCCCGAGCCCCCCCGAGAATGTCCATCGGGCCCTCTCATCTGGTCGCCAACCAGCACCATGGCGCATTCCGGGATTTTGCGACAGATGGCGGGACAGCCTTTCATGTGTGGCTAGCACAATACTTGGGCCCCCAACTATCTGCGGTCGGACAGCGGTGCACCGTGCCTCGGATCCCGCTACCCTCCGCGACCTGTCCCCCGATACATCCATATCAGTACGACCCAGGTTGGTCTGCTTGCGTTAGAACAGCCATTTTGACCAAATTCCTCTAGACTGGCTACACTGAGCATCATACCGGAACACGGCCAGGCCGCTTGGCGGTACGTCTTTACTCAGTGGGTGGTCGCAAGCCAACGGTCGAAACCTACCACCAGTTAGTGTCTGTGTATACCTGATAATTGTGGATACAGCGTGCCAGTGCCTGGGAGCGAAAGGAAAACCAAAGGACGCAAGGTACGAATGGTGGAACCCGGAGCTTGAAAAGCTCCGGAAATTGAATAATAAGGAGAGGAATAAATGGCAAGGTGTGCGAAAGGATGGGGGGCTGCGTGAGAAATGCTTGCGTGCTGAATTTCATGCAATGAGAGCGAGATACCGAAAGGCAATGGAGGAGGCGGAGCTTGAGCACTTTAGGCGTATTGCTGACTCGGGCAACGGTGATCCGTGGGGGCTGGTTTATCAGGCCGCTAGTGGCAGACTGAGGCCGCCCGCCCGGGTGGTCAATGGCATGAAGCTGGCGGAGGGCTTTGCGACCTCAGTGGGCGATACGGCGACTGGGCTTCTACGGGTTCTGTGCCCGGATGATGACCCATCACGCGACACGCCCTACCATAGGCAGATCCGCGCCGCTGCATCGCTCACCCCGTCAGGCCAGGCTACGCCTCCCCTGTCGCGCACAGTCTGGGAGCCATAATCTTGCTTTCCTAACACGGCCCCGGAATTGGACGGTATCAGTGCACGCATAGTGAAGAATGTCTGGCCTTCGTACCTGCAGAAGTCATTGCAGTGTACGGCAAGTGTGTCACGGACGGCGTGTTTCCTGATGTGTGGAAGGACAGCCGACTCTTAGTCTTGCCGAAGGGCAACGGTAAGCCCCTTACTGACCCCAAGGTTTTCAGACTGATCACGCTCCTCGCTGTGTTAGGCAAAATTTTAGAGCGAGTAATACTCAAGTGCGCTCCGACGATCAGCAACCAGATCTCTGCCGCACAGCACGGGTTCTCTCCTGGAAGGTCCACCGTAACGGCGCTCAATGAAATATTGGGTGCTGCGAGGGACGGGCCGGACAAGTATCTGCAGGCCATATTTTTGGACATATCGGGCGCCTTTGACAGCGCCTGGTGGCCGATGATCTTGACGAAAGTCAAGCCGGGGAGGTGTCCGCCTAACATCTTCAAGATGTTGACGGACAGACGGACTACTTCGCCGGCCGACGAGTCGGGCTTTTCATCGGGGACCGGGTGGAGTGGAAGCTGTCCACCATGGGCTGCCCGCAGGGTTCTGTCCTTGGTCCGCCATTGTGGAACCTGCTAATGGAGGACTTGATTCGACTGCCGCTACCGTGCAGCGTTCGTATCGTCGCATATGCAGACGATGTGACGCTCATGATCGGGTCGCGGTCTCGACTAGAACTCGAGAGGGCGGCTAAAGAGTCGTTGGACCTGATAGCGGTGTGGGCTGAGAGGAACCGTCTGGAGTTCTCCCCGCCAAAGTCAGCAATGATGACGATGAGGGGAAAGCTCCAGCGGCCTCACACGGTAAAGCTCGCTGGGGATCCGGTCAGGAGCGTCACCTCAACAACGGTGCTGGGCGTGGTCCTCGATTCAAGTCTGTCTTTTGCGCAGCATGCGGTATTGATAGGGGAGCGAGCAGCCAAATGCTTTGGGAAGATGTCGCGGGTGTTGGCGTCGTCCTGGGGCATTCGATATCCCGGTCTGCGCATCCTCTATAAGGGCACGTTCGTTTGATATGAAGTTATGCGAGGTCAGTGTGTGCTATTGCGATATGGGAGATGAGGACCTACACCATGCGCTGTGGGTCTGTCCCTTTATGAAGATGCCAGGCGCAAGATGTTGAATGGGATCCGGCGCTCGGAGGCCGGTCCGGTCTACTACGGTGATGTTGTGAGCTCACCGGCGAACTTTGAGAGGCCGCGGGAGTTCGCGCACGCGTGGCACGCCGCCCGGAGCAGAATGGAGCGAGAGAAAGCCCAAGTCTCAGGTACATAAGACCGATACCATCAAGGCGCAAGACGACGAGTACCACCTATATTTTTTTGTAGTGTGTCGTTGTGCAAGCCCAGTACGGAGAATGCCAACATAGGGACACATGATGGCTAATTTGTAAGGGATCAAGAAGCGCCTGCGGACACTAAAATAAGATGGCCAAGGGAGCTATGTCCGCAGCCGCCCCACGATTCGGCCCGTATAACATATGTTGTTTGGTCGGGCCATGGGAAGGTTGAGGGAGTGCCGCAACAGGTCGCGGCATGGCGGACAGAGTTTCGGCGGGATCTCATGGTGAAATGGCGTCAGAGACTATCGCAACCCAGTGCTAGATACGCCACAATTAGCGGTTAGTCCCCTCTTTGAGGCGTGGCTGAAAAGACCTCACGGCGTCCTCACCTTCCGCAATACGCAGATTCTCACCAGACATGGTAAGTACGGGAGGTACCTGCACCGGATTCATGCGGAAGGGACGCCCGGGTGTCGCCACTGTGTGGACCGCACGGAGGACACGGTGGTACTTTTTTTTAGTGGGTAAAAATTATCCTGATGACATCCCCCGCCCTTAGGCGGAGCGGGAGATAGTGTCACACTTGACTAGACTGACTCAAAAAACCCACCCCGTAGGCTTCGACCCAGCTGGGGGCGCGCGAGGAGTATGTGGTGTATTGACTATGCGGGTTTGCTCAAGAATAGTGGCATGATGTATTTGACAACTGTCAGTAGCCATTGCGCAGGCGATGGTAGAGGATGTGTTTTTTTATTGTTGATAGGTTCGCGCTTGACTGCTATCTCACCAAAAAGCGACGATGCGGTCGACAATGGACCGCGATTACCTAGAACTAACTTTTTCACTCTTGACTATTCTCTAGTTGTAACCATCAGGAAATCTACACTAATATAATAAAAAGATTAAGTTTAGTTAGCTTTTTGTTTATAGGAGGTAATAATCTCTGGAAGTACTCGTCCGATTGCTAAAATTTTTTCACTGATAAAAAGCTGTTTTATTCCTAAGTGACATAGGCTATTAGTCCGGGCAATGGCGTTGCATTTTAGGTAGTGTTTTTACGCCGATCGAATGACTGATATTGAACCAAGCGTCAGCTGACGCACCCGCGGTGGGTGTAGGAATGAAAGGTTACGGAAGTGGTGAAAACAAAAAATAAAGTCATAGTACGTCGGCTGAAACTTTTCTCATAAATATGTTACATCATACTGAAATTAAAAATAATCGTCAGCTGCATGGTGGAGGGGGGGATTATGCATCAGCCGCTCGCATGTATTTGCAAAAAAAAAAACACGTAAACTTAAGTTATAGTACGCCGGATGAAATTTAACTGATTGTTTAAATGAATAAAATACGAAAACAACAATCAGCTGCGTGGGTTGCTGCGGTGGAAAGACAGTCACTTTTGATAATTTAAACAATCACTTACTTAAATTCCATCCGGCGTACTATAACTTAATTTTACGTGTTTTTTCACAAGTTCATGCGAGCGGCTGACGCATAATCCCCCTTCCACCATGCAGCTAACGATTTTTTTTTCGACTCAGAATGATGTAAAATATTTATGAAAAAAGTTTCAGCCGGATGACTTTATTTTTTACCACTTCCGGAACCACCCACACCGACCACTACTTGAGCAGCTGACGGTTGGTTTACTTATTGGTCATATAAGATCAACCATAAGCGACAATATCAGCTAGCTTACTATGACTTTTTCATTTGTAACGGTACCTCCCGGACTACATAGACCAGGAGGTACCGTTGCAAATGAAAAAGTCATAGTAAGCCGGATTTTATGTACGGGGGCGCAGCTGCGGGCAAAAGCTTGTATAGAATATACACATTCGTATCGCTCTGTTGGTTAACCGTAAAATACTCCAATAAGCAGTACAATAAAATATACAAATTAGTTACCTGTAAATGATCAATGAGGTTAAGGAAAACTATGTTCTCGCTTCGCTGGAAAGCTTTCCTTGCAATTTCAAAGGCAAGCTCCTCTAAAGCCGCCACTCCGAGCCGCTCCCAGTCTAGCGAAGTTACACCCAGACACGCTACCGAATACGCCTCACTGGAATCAAATGATAAAATTAAGGGCCTTGGTCTCAAAAAAAGGTGCAAGAGTAATAATAATAATAATAATAATAAGGCTTTTTCCGGGCCCTTCATGGGCCCGATGTAGACCAACTAGCGTCCGTAGCCTGGCTACGCGTCGGTGACCTCTTTGGGGAAACCGAAGGTTTTGTCTGTGCAATTATGGACGAAGTTATCATGACGAATAACTACCGGAGATTTATTGTGAAGGACGGCACGGTTGACATCTGTCGGGCATGTCACCGACCGGGTGAATCAATCCGCCACATTATCTCTGGTTGTTCTCGTCTAGCTAACGGGGAATACTTGCATAGACACAATCTTGTAGCCAGGATAATCCATCAGCAACTTGCTCTGAAGTACTCTCTTGTGGAATCGGAGGTGCCATACTACAGGTATGTGCCCGACCCAGTTCTCGATAGTGGCGATATCACGTTGTACTGGGATCGGTCCATCATCACTGACAGGACTATTGTAGCCAATAAGCCTGATATAGTGGTGGTGGACCGAAGGGAGAGGCGTGCAATGATTGTTGACATATCCGTCCCGCATGACGAGAACCTCGTGAAAGCCGAGAAAGATAAACAAATTAAGTATATCGACTTGGCTCGCGAGGTTGTCGACATGTGGAATGTGGACTCAGCGATCATTGTACCGATAGTCGTGTCAGCCAATGGCTTAATTGCCAAGAGCCTCGACCAACACCTTAGGAGGCTCTCGTTAAGCGGCTGGATCAAGGGCTTGATTCAGAAAGCGGTACTCCTGGACACGGCTCGTATAGTTAGGAGGTTCCTTTCTCTGGAGCCCTGACCGCCGGTAGCTTGGACCCTGTTCCCGATACCGGTGGGACACTATTTTTTATATTTTTAAATGTTTTTTTTTAATATATTTTTTAAGGAATATTTAAAAATTTAATAAATATGTTAAAATGTATAATAAAGGAAATAATAATAATATTCCACAACTATCACACAACGCCGTCTAGTCCCAAGCTAAGCAGAGCTTGTGTTATGGGTACTAGACAACTGATAAACATACTTATATATTTCTAAATACATACATATTATAGATAAATTACACCCAGATACAGAACAAATGATCATGCTCATCACATAAACATTTGTCCTGGGTGGGAATCGAACCCACGACCTGCGGTATAGCAGTCAGGGCCACTAACCACTAGACCAACAGGCCAGTCAAAAGAGTCTACCAGATAGTTTTCCCAACAACACTTAACCGACTTGTAACAAAACGACTTCTACATTAGACCAAACCTAAACCTTTTTCATATATTTTTTCCTAGTGGTCCCCGCGGTTGCACTCCCGTCTTTGGGTTATTGCTTCGCTCCCGTGGGTCGTAGTCGTACTTATATAGCGATTTTTCCATTCAAAATTCAACCCAAAACATAATTTTCAACTTTACCTTACTAATTTAAAAGAACGGCGGATAAAAAAAAATATTATTAGTTTCATAAAGGAGATGATTCATTTCGTACCCAAAAATGAAAGTGCCGGCTAGAATAAAAACATAGTAAATTCTCATCGGAAATAATGTCCTGAAGACTTTTTCCTCTTACAAGGAACGTCTAGGATTAACCCCCAGGCTGCTAATTGAGTTAAAAGTGTAAGTGCCGTTAATAAAAAATCTATACTGGAATGTAACGGGAAATGACGTCTATAGGATTTGTTTAAATGACCGAACGTCTACGATTACCCCCAAAAACCGGCCAAAAGCGTGTCGGGCCACGCTCAGTGTAGGGTTCCGTAGTTTCCCGTCCGTCACAATAAGTGTACCCACTAATGAGTTTAAAAAAATGCTTGCATATACGATTATACTACAAACTTAGTCCAGAAATTATTTTGTACAACCTTTTTGTCTTTTTTGTACAAAAACTGTTCTTTCCATCAAGTTCAAAATAATTTTCCTAGAAAGTCCTTATAAAGTCCTAATTTTCAGATTTTTTTTATATTTTCTAAACTTATGGTTCAAAAGTTAGAGGGGGACACACACATTGTTTTTTTAATTTTGGAGCGATTATTTCCGAAATTATTGACATTATCAAAAAATGATTTTAGTAAACCCCTATTCATTTTTAAATACCTATCCAACAATATATCATACGTTAGGGTTGAAAATAAAAAAAAAATCACTTCCCACTTTACATATAGGGGGGCTACCCTAATAAAACATTTTTTTCCAATTTTTATTTTACTACTTTGTCGGCGTGATTGATATACATATTGGTACCAAATTTCATTTTTCTAGTGCTAACGGTCACAGAGATTAAGCGAGGACAGAGACAGACGGACAGACAGACGTGGCGAAACAATAAGGGTTCCTAGTTGACTACGGAACCCTAAAAAAAGGTGATTACCCCCCTGCTACACCTAGGTAGAATAATATACTTGCGCGTTAGGTCATACTAACGTATGATCATAGTGGGTAGGTAGTAAAAAATAACTACAAAAAGATATCATATCAGCCAGCAGACGTCCACTGTTGGCCATAGGCCTCCCCCAAGTGTCGCCACAATAAACGATCCTGCGCGTCCAGCATCCATCCCAACCGCAACCTTCAAAAGATCATCGGTCCACCTTGTAGGAGGCCTTCCAACGCTGCGTCTTCTGGTACGCGGTCACCACTCCAGAACCTTTCGGCCCCAACAGCCATCCGTTCTGCGAGCAATGTGCCCTGCCCATTAGCATTTTAGCAGACAGTTTACCGATTCTTCGTACTATGTCAGCAACCTTAGTTCTCCTGCGGATATCTTCATTTTTGATTCGATACTCAAGGAAACTCCGAGCATAGTCCTTTCCATTGGCCTTTAGGTGACTTTAAGGCATCTGATGATATGTCATCACTGGCAACACGCACTGATCTTAGACTTTCGTCTTGAGACACTGTGGTATGTTGGATGAGAAGATACCGCGTAGCTTCGCTAACGCTGCCCAGCCGAGTCGGATTTGACGGTTGACCTCTTTCTCGAAATTAAATCTACCCAACTGGACTGTCTGTCCGAGGTAGACGTAATCGTCCACAACTTCGAGTATAGATCAGTCTACGATCTTGATAGGAGTAGGTGCTACATGGTTGTTAATTATGACTTTAGTTTTGTCCAAGTTCACTCACTCTTTACGACCCACTCTTTCGGAAGCTCTACTGTCATTGAGCATTGTACTGAGCTCTTCCGTAGTCTCAGTCATGACTACTATGTCGTCGGCAAACCGAAGGTGAGTAATGTACTCGCCATTCCATTGACATTAATGCCTAGTCCACCCCAGTCCAGAACCTTGAAGACATCCTCCATTGCGGCCGTAAACAGTTTCAGAAAAATAACGTCACCCTGCCTCACACCTTGCCGAAGGAGGATAGGTTTCAAGATCTGGTCCTAAAGTCGGACTGACATAGTGGCGTTTTCGTACAAACACTTCAGCACCTCGATGTACCGATAGTCAATCTGGCACCATTGGAGAGACTGCAGCACAGTCCAGGTCTCAATCGAATCAGAGGCTTTCTCGTAGTCCACAAACGCCAGGCAGAGGGGCATATTATACTTCTCGGTTTTCTGTATAACCTGTCGTAGCGTTTGTATGTGGTCTACGGTGCTGAAGCCTTTTTGGAATCCAGCTTGTTTGGGAGGCTGGAAGTCGTCGAACCTGAGCGCGAGACGATTCGTGATGACTCTGGAAAACAGCTTGTAGACATGGCTTAGAAGAATGTTCGCCGTAGTAGTTCCTTGCTTGTTTTATCTGGTATATATGTCGCAGTAAGATAGATAAAGCCGTAATATAGTTATATCCCTAGGGATATAATTATATACCGTAACATAGTTATACGAAAGCGATTCTTAACTATCTCACTAGGAATATAGTTATAAAACCGTCGAAGTTTAGTGATATACTTATATTACTAGATTAAGTTCAGTGTTATAAATATATTAGGGTTTGTCTCAAAAAAGTCATATTGTATCATATTGTCATCATATTGTAGTATATTAAAGCTTATTTATTCTCAAACATTTTTGAAAAATTCAAAATTGTGCCACTTTTTTGAGACAGACCCATTACTTGATTAAGCTTAATGAAATAGAAATCTACCATATGTAATTAAATAAAACAAAATTTTATTAAGCTATTACATAGCTTCTATCGCGGGCCTTGAGCGTGGAGACCGAATCCAGAAATTCCGTAACGAAAATAACCTAACACCCCCTACTCATTTGTTTTTTGAGCGTGGAGACCGATAAGAAAACAAATGAGTGAACAATCAATCAAAATTCAATTGAATGTGTGAAAGTGTAACTTCAATTAATATCAAAGAAAAAAAACAAAGGAAAAAAAATACTGCATAAATAAAATAAATAAATAATTATAATTGCATAAGTTGATAAAAATGCTATGCAACAGCTTTACCGCGGCAGTCCCCGAGTGCCACACGTCTTTTTGGTTTTATCTTTATTAATAAATCAACTTTATGTATCCCGCAGTTTGTTACAATACTTTGTGACATTAACACGTATTAAAGTAAGTATAATTAAAACGATCATATTTTTTGGAATTTAAACATTAACAATACAATTAAAACTAATCAAACATTAAAAATCTTTTAAAGCCAAACAGTTTTGAGATATCTTTATTTCTTATCAACAAGTTGAGATCTTGGTTTCTTTAAAAGTATTTTTAATTTTTGTTCAGACAAGAAGAGGAATCATGACATCTAGAATTACATAGCACTGAATGCTTCTTACAGGCACATCTTTTAGTAGAACACTGTATATTCGATTTTTTACAGGAACATTTTAAATAACCTTGGCCACCAAAGCGCGACAATTTTTGGCATATTTCTCTCAGTGACAAGTTTTCATTTGGTATAGAATCATTCAAAGTAATATAAAACGCGCCGCCTGCGCCGCACACTCCGAAATCTATTTCACCAAACTTAATCTAGTAATATAAGTATATCACTAAACTTGGACCGTTTTAGAACTATATTCCTAGTGAGATAGTAATGAATCGCTTTCGTATAACTATGTTACGGCATATAATTATATCCCTAGGAATATAACTATATTACGGCTTCATCTATCTTACTGCGACATATATATACCAAGACTAAATAGCACCAAGTCTTCTTCCGTTAGCCTCGGAAAGTCATTTAATTCTGGCACATCTGCTGATAGTGAACGAAATTGTACTCACCTTCTATTATATGTAATTAAATATCTTATGACTATATCTGCCAATGTGTTTGTAAGAGTTAATCTTTCGTTAATTATATTTAAGAATATTTGCGCTTGAATATTATCTATTAACCTGTGATAGGCATTTATTAATTAGATTTAATTTTAGAAAATAATTATTTTTTGTATTTTCAAAGTCAAATAGCAGCCTGGGGGTTAATTGTAGAGGATTCTTGTAATAGTAAAAAATGTTCAAGACATTATTTTGCTCAAGAATCTAGTATTATTTTTTTCTGGCCGGCCCTTCATTTTTGGGTACAAAATGTTCGAGACTTGAATGATGTCCTTTACATTTAAAAATACAATGTGCGTATAAAAACGCACATTAAAAATCATTTTTCAAAACACTTATTAAAATTAAAATCCTACTCCTTTTAGGCACGGAATGTACTGTTTTCCGCAAGAGTGCGTGAAAAGTGCGCACGCTCGTCATCTCCACAATTGATTGCATTTATCGTATCAGGCTGGGCGTTAAGCAACTTATATCTTCGTAAGTGTATTTAAAAACGTCTTTTGATACACGTAGCACTTTGTCACTGCAGTACTCGGCTCCATGACACCCTCATCCGCGGCTCGTGCGAATTCTGCCTCAGTCGCAATGACAAACTTTCTTCACTTATATCAAAATAACACCTCATAGCGTAGCTTCATTAGCGGGCTTGACACAGTCGGTCTTTCACGCAAGAAACAGTAATCGCGTGCGAAAGAGCGCGCGTGTAAAGATGTTGAAATGGGACGAGAAAGAACACTACGCATTCTGCACTTATCAGTCGCGTGCGCAATCGTGCACTATAAAGTTGTCTTTGCAAGTAAAATTCTTCGCGCTCTCTTCATTACTTCAATAAAACTGTGAGAACTGCATGCACTCCAAACGCGCCAGTTTCGCGTGATCTATCCAACGCATTTAACCTTTACCTACACGGACGTTCTTTCCTTTATGATAAAAACAAACATAAGTAATCGAGCGGGATAGAATGTTAGCTTAAAAAACTTCAAAAGTAATCACACACAATTGAACGCGTTGGCAACCCCACACGCAATCCTGTACGCTCCTGAGAACGCGCGATAGAATTGCTGTGCGTAGTGGGTTTAAAACGATTAAGTACTGGGTTTTTGTCCATACATAACAGATTTCTCCTTTATTGAATTAAGTCAAATGATATATTTTAGGCTAAGAAAAAATAACTCGAGCTACTAGCGAAATAATTATTAAGAATTACAGAGGTACAGAAGAGTGAGACTCCGACTCCTGTGCTAAGTGAGATCACCTGTGTTACAGGAATCAATCTCTTCTCCCAAACATTAGGTGAAGTATTGCAATGCAACTAAATAATAAATGAGGCTTAATACTAATAAACAATCGAAGTGAATGAGTAAATGAGAGAGAGAGAGAGAATAAAAGAGACACACTGTCTCTTTTATTCACACGTCAAAGAAGTATCATACATACCTACCGTATGGACGGGACCAATAAAAATATACTATGAGAGCCTCTTGATTAGCACTGCTTCCCACATAAGCTATAATCCTGGCTATTATCCTATCTCCTAAAAGTGTAAATAAATTTATTTTTTTCTTTTTTTTTCTTTTTGATATGTGTTATTGTATATTATTGTGTTTGGGCCTTGTGCTGTACCAAATAAATTTTCTTTCTAAATAGCCAACGATGCTGACAGCGAAAATGATTTTTTTATTTTTTTTTATTTATAATAGCAAACGAGTGTCGTTCTCGATGGGTTTTCCCGACATTTAAACTTGAGGGCTATCTATACATAAATACTTCAATCATGAATCGATAAAAATTAAAGTTCCTGGCTGTTCGATGTAACACAGCTTTTAGGTTGATACTTAGGTAGGTACTAAAGTTATGTAGGTACTTCGAGTTTTAGAGATACTGTCACAAATAATTGTTGACAGAGTCTATATACAGCACTAGTTTTAGTGTATGAGAAAACCGGAAACACGTATCTAGTATTTTTAAGTAAAGTCTATGTACAAAATTTCATAACTGTATCATGAAAAATCACAAAGTTATAAGCTTGTTATGTCAGCAAAAATACATAGTCATGGCCCGATGACTATGTATTTTTGCTCCAGGCGACTGAGAGGTTGTTTTGCGCTTGCACCAAGCTATTTGCTGGTTCCTAATACCCGTAATGAACTGCCGTGAACTGTGTCACGGTAATAATATCATACAGTATTGTAACTCGGCCATATCTTTGAAATAAATGCCTACAGCCGCGAGGTACGTAAACAAGCGATAGGGCTGCCCGACTCCAGCATTCTAATTACATTTACCTACTTTGTGTTTCCATTTAGTTTTGTGATAGTAAATATACTTTTTTATACAAACAAATAAAATACTTTGTGAATTTTCATTAAACCCCAGGCGTTCGCGCATCTATTGTCTTACTATTGCGTCTCAAATTGACGGTATCTGAAAGGTTAATAGAAAGTTTTCAATAAAAATGCGTGTTGTTTCTTGTTCCGTTTTTTTTCCATTTGGCTACGAAACCCTAAAAACGGTTTTTAGTGGTAGGTATAGGTTGTTGTAGCAGCAGCAGAAATACTTAGTTTGAGAAAATTTCAACTATCTAGTGACAGACACACGGTCAAATTTATTTTTCTAGTATTATGCATACACACAGCACAATTAACAACTACTTATTATTAGTAATAAAATACCACTTTACTTTGAATTATACAAACTAATAAAACAAAACACATAATATGCCCCGAGGTTTTAACACAAGCGGGTCTACTGTGTCATGATTCATGAACCGCCTATAACTACCTATTTCACTCGTGTCAATCACTTTATTCATTTTATTTATTAATCAAGAAATCTTTTTTTTTCGAGAGATAAAAAAAATACTTATGCATTAAAACATACATTATGTACTTACCTAGGTAGGTAAGTACGTAATGTAGTAGGTACTAGACATTTTTTTACTAGAGAAAAAATCGCGCGGTTATTGTTAAAAAAAAACAACACACCGTCCGATTACGTCCGTATACGCGTACGAAGTCGTGAACACATCCAGCAAAATATAATAAAGTGCTTTATATATATTATAGCATAATTTTACAAAATAAAACAGCTTGCAAAGTCGTAGTAAAATTGCAGTGTGTGATTGACACATTTTATTCCTTGATTATTCAATTTTATCCGAATCAATAAATATTCTGTGATATGAATAGTAAAAGATTTTCGTGTGCCATAGGCACAATTTGACACATATTTTTGGCATAATCAGTAACTTCCCACTATTGATATTTTATTAGATCTGGTTGTGGTCGGGTCAGGAACCGTGATGCCCAGCCCGACCACAATCTTACTCTTATTACCTACTCAAAAAGTACAAGGCACAAATTCCTGGGATAAGTGGCACAATAAAACACAGTTAAAAACCATTTTGTGCCATAGTAAAATCTCCGTTCCATGTCGTGGTCGGGTCAGGAATCACAACACGTTTCTTCCACACTAATCCGGAGTAGGATCCTCTCGAACTTACCATGTCCGATGAGGACCTGCGTCATGCGGAAGGTGTGGATGTGGACGCCGTGACGTCTTTCCAGACACCCCACAAAGGGACTTACCGTCATAATTATGGTGTGCTGAAGGTTTCCAAGGTAGCTAAGGTATATCTATTCTGTACAAATCCTGTGTATATCTTTTTCAAAAAACAGCAACACGGGAAAGAATGCTCACATACATTTGGGACAAGGGAATCGTGTATCAGATTTAAGATAAAAACAACAAATAGCAAGCAACCTAAAGAATTTTATTTACTAAAGAAATATAAATGAAATCACTTATATAAATAATTTTGACAACATTTAAAGCTAGCGAAAACACAAAACGGTAATAATAAAAAGCATACAAGTTTTATATATATTAATTATAAACTAATTAGTTTTGTGGCTGAACACAAACAGCCAACGTTACAGAGGACCACATTTTTGCTAAGCGTAACGCGCTTCCTCGGACGGTGCACACCATCGAAATTTGGTACTTTATTTTATAAACATACTTTTCTTATCACAATTTGTCAAACTTAGTTTACTAGTCATTTATCACAATTATCAAAAAAAAAATATACTTAGTTATCTAATCATAAATGTAACCAAATGTTTTTACATTGTTTATCAAACGATTCAAAGAACGGTCTTACAGACTATATATCAAATAGTAGAGGAAGTTTTACATAAAAAAAATGAACAAACATTAGCCAAGCGCACCGGCACATTCGCATATTGCCACAAAAGCTACACATTTCAGTGGTTAACATATTCGGTACCAAGAACATAAAATAATTCCCTTGTCCTACATTCAAACAACCCGGCTCTCGAGTCGCTGTTATACTATTGTTGACTTGTGTTTATGCCAGAGAGTCAACTAGAGTCCAAATCTATACTCATGCATGTAATGGCGGCTGCAGTAAATAATTGGTAATGAAAACACTTTTTTTGCTTTTAATACAATCCTTATGCCTACGGGATAGAAATCAAAATCGGTTGAACGAACAGTAAAAAAAGGTTTGTTTAAATGTCTAATTTTATTTCGAATGAAGTATTTGTTATGTTAAGATTTTTCAATTATTACACCACCCTTGAATCGGGTCCTTGGAACCGAAAGTGTTAATAATTCTAAAGGAAAACTGGGCAGCCACATTTAGACCTAAAATAATTTATTTGTAAGGCACTCCTAAGGCTAGTAAATCGTAGAATGTGAGTGCGACACTTACATGTTTGGATTACGATAGTTATCAACTGTCTAGTAATTTCAAGACATACCAAATATATTGCGTTACCGAAAATCAAAAGAATCAATAGGAAAACAAGTCAAGATATTTTTTTACAAAATAAAACTTTAAAATAAGAAACACTAAAACCCCCAATTTCTGATTTATGCATTTAAAGTTAACGTTTGATGAAAGTCCTAAAAAGTTCAGAATCCGAAACTTTAATGTTTATAGTAGTGAAGATTTGTGTGTCGTTTTGCTTTTTTACCATCGATTTCCGAAACTATTGTTATCTTTCACAATGTAGTGATTTTTTTGAAGTCGGTTGTTTGTTGTAGCTCCCCACACAGATTTTTAAATGGCCCCGATACTAACATTAATGAACTAGAAGCCTATTATCTAATAGATATAATGCACAAACTCCTAAAGTAAAGCCTCTTTAAACCTCAACTCTCACTATTCATACATAATATGCTAAAACGCCAATAGAATCAGCGTCTACATTATATGCTACGCTGCACTTAATATAAACACACAAAGTACTAAAAATTATCCTACACACAGATGAGACAACGATTTTTTTAGGTACGACCGACATAACGGAAAGAAAGCAGTGAAACGCACGTTCACCAAAATGACCTTGAAATGATAAACAATCGATCGAGCTAGGGTATAACCCAGTAACACATACAATTTGAGATTGAACTTTAACTACCACCAACTGCGCCCGACTGCTTTAAAAGTGATCTTTGGAACTGCTTAAATATCATTTACAGTCTGAATTTTAATATATTTTTTATTATTGAAGGCATAGAAAAGTGAACTATTAGCAGTAATTTTATTAATGAGTAATCATCAACAAACCTACAAAAAAGCACACACAAAGCGCAAGCTATAGTACTAGTGCCGTAACTAGGGCGGTGCCAGCGGTGCCCAGACACAGGGCGCAGTGCCCGGAGGGTAGCAAATTTTTATGTCTAGTCCTTTTTTCAGTAGAATATATTCGCACCCAGCTAAAAGCAAAAGCTACCAACTAACTAAGTCACATTTTTTTTTTCATTCATATTCCAATGAATGTTTTTTGTATTTTTTTTAATTTTTAATGCGTATTTTCTTAAGAATATATTCATAATAATTTACAATTTGATCGATTATGTTATGCCTGCAACACTGAAAAAAATAAGCAAAAGCAAAATGACCGACTAGCTTCTAAATCACATTTTTTTCAAGCCCTTTTCCAATGAGTGTTTTTTGTATTTTTTTTTTGCTTTTTTATTCATTTTTTTAAAGGATTTGGACATGTTATCTTAAGAATACATCAATTTAATTGATTATATTATGTCCGCAGAAGAGCTCCTAGTCGACCAGTAACTACCAAACTCGAAAATCTTTACTTTACTTAATCTTTTTTTTTATTGCTTTTAAGAAACACTGAAAATTCTTATCACAAGCACAAAGAAACAGATAAAATAATCACTTTTAGTATTTACAAGGGAAATTTAAAGCTACCAACCAAAACGAAAAAGGATAAGCGAAGACAAACGACTGGCTTAGTCCTAAGTCACAATTTTTTTTTCAAGTCGTTTTCCCGTGAATGTTTTTAGTATAAATTTTTTAATGCTTTAGGATATATTATCTTAAGGGGCTCCTATTAGCCGATGACCTTTTGAAAGCCCATTTTCAACTTGTATAAAGTACCTTAAAAGTGCATCATGAAATTCTAAAAAAAATATGATGCAATACTTTGTGTGGACTTACAATTCTGTACAAATATTTTTTTCGTTTATTGTTTTACGTTTGTAAAATAAATTATAAAAAAAATGTCTACTTGCGTTTACTGTTTGTGCATTAACTTTTTTACCTAAGCGAACCAACACGAAATGTATACTTGTCGATAGAGAATATGATTGTAAATATTGTGCAAATACTCTGTATAGTAACAGTACATTTTTCCGAGATATTAGCATTTTTTCGATAATTTTGTAAATCATAACCTCAAAATGTCAAATAACAGGTCGTCTAGGCCTAGGATGGGTGGACGTACGTCAGTTTTCTCGCCATAACGCTCCCATATTTACGTAGATTAATCGTTTAAGGGCAATAATATAGGGAAAAAGGGGTAAAAAAAAATTTCAAGGCCATCGGCTAATAGGAGCCCCTTAAGAATAAATTCATAATGATCCACAATTTTATCGATTATTTTGGGTCTCCAACACGAGAAAGGATAAGCACACAAAAAACAACATACAATAGCACACAAGCACAAGTCGTTTTCCAATGAATATTTTTAGTATATTTTTTTTTATGCTTTAGGATATATTGTCTTAATAATATATCCATAATAATTAACAATTTGATCGACTATGTTGTGCAAGCAGAAGAGCTCCAGTGGACTAGTAACTACCAAAATCCAAAATCTTCTTTACTTAGTTTCTTTTTTTTTATTTTTTTTTATATTTTTTTGTTTTATAAGAAACACAGAAAACACTTAGCACAAACACAAACAAACAGCTAAAATTTAGTTTAGTATTTACAAGGGGAAGTTAAAGCTACCGACCAAAACGAAAAAGGATAAGCGAAGACAAATGACCGACTTACCCCTGTCAATTTTTTTTTCAAGCCATTTTCTACTGAATCTTTTAAGATAAGAGTTTTGTAAAGCAGGCTTATGTTTAAATAAATTATTTATAATTATTAACTCAGACTTATTTTTGGTGCCCAATGTATATAGGTATATATAATTAATAAGTATATACAAATACTAAAATAGCTAAATAGCTAATATAAATACAATACAGCTGATTTAAATAATAAATAAAAAATAGTTTTAGGTTCCGCTGGAAATCAAATTACTAAGGTTATATTTCGATAACGATGATCCTATAATACAGACACTTTATTTTATAAGCAACATCAAATAGGCAACTATATTTCTGTAATAAACAAATAACTAGCACACAAAAGAAACTCACACACATTGTTAAATATCTACCTACAGTAACTAAATATAATTTGTACTTCTACCTAATTATTCTATAAAAAGAAGTCGGGAAATACTATTCATATCTATAAGGCCGCCTATTGTGTTGCCTTGTGCATTTACATACTATAACACAAAGTGTTCTAACCATTTCTTAAATTTAAACATTAGTATTATAAAGTAGGTACTTCTCACATTAGCCTATTTGTAAAAAAATCAAAGTAATAACTACGCAGTACACAAAAATCGCAATTAAAATATACTTACTATTTATACGAATAGTCTAATATCTACATGTTTATCTAAGTATGTATTATAAGTCTATTTCTTCTCATTAGGACATTATTATACACAAAATATTTGCCCCAAAAATCTAAATAGCACGCAATTAGGCTCAGTTCTAAATAATATGACGTGATAAAGTTTTCATTTCACTTCTCTTTACCATGTTAGTGAGAAAAGTGATTTGAAAACTCTCGAACGTAAATAAAAAACTGAAGCAAAAATTAATAAAAAATAAACAAGCGATTAATAAATGAAGTTTCCTATTTATTAAGCATTGAATATTTCTAAAACCTTCCATCTACTTAGCCCTTTCTCAAATATTAATTATAGATACTATAAATGTGAAAGTAACTCTGTATATCTGTCTGTTAAGCTTTCACGGTTAAAATAGTGAACCGATTTTTATGAAATTTGGCATGGAGGAGGTTTGAACTCCAAGGAAAGGCAACTCCGTCTATCTTCGACTTCGCGTACTTATACAGTATGTATTTTACCTGCTACTTAATAAACCAGAAAATAACCTAAGTAAACAAATCTACAATGATCTTATGTTGTTTATTTCAATTTCTTTTCTTACGCTTTTATTTTACCAAAAAAATAAATGTGAAAAGAAACAAAAAAAATTGATAATATGAAAAACAAGTAAAATTAACGCGACGCAGACCACTTTAACGAGAAAAAGGTAAATTTGACGAAACAACGGGTACTTTTAACGTAAAAAAAACAAGTCATTTTAACGTGAAAAAAACAAGTAATTTTAACGTGAAAAAAAAAAACTTAATTCGCCTTTTGTAACATCAACTATTGAACACGTCATGAGGTAGTTTATTATCATTAGCTGGTCTATTACATGTAACTGGGAGGTCATGATGACAAGAGATTAACTAACAACACTCAATATCAGATCTCCTAGAGAAGGAACTCGAGTCCCAGCAGTGGGAACATTATAAGGCTTATGCTAATCAATATTAACAAACGTCTTTAATGCCTATATTGTTATCGTAAGCAAATATAACAGAAATCTAAAAAATAAACCCGTAAGCTACAGCGCCAGCGCAATCAACAAGTAACAATTATCAAATTTACCCATTTGTTTGTATGTCATAAGGTAGCAAGGGAAGCTAAACTTAAAGTAAGAGCAAAACTATACAAAACTCTATTCTACTAACTAATTTCTAATTTTTTTTTTTATTGAGACTAGTGCTTGACTGCGATCCCACCTGATGGTGAGTAGCGATGCAATCTTTCTCTTTTTCTTTTTTTTTATTCTTTTTTTTTCTTTTTTTCTTTCTTTTTTTCTCTTTAATTATTATTGTAATAGCTAACTTGTAGTCCCATGTGATTGGGATAAATTACAAAAAAAAGTATATATGCGTAACTAAATAAAAACTAAATGATGAAGAAATAAATACTCAATAGCAAGTCTCCGTCTCCTAGAGAGGAGCCTTGAGTCCCAGCAGTGGGACCACTATAAGGATAATTATAAAAAAAAACTAAAAAATAAACTCGTAAGCTACAGCGCCAGCGTAATCAACTACTTACAATTATCAAAGTTACCTATTTGTTTGTATGTCAGAGGAAGCAGGGGAAACCAAACTTAAAGTAAGGGCAAACCATACAAAAACACTATCTATCCTACTAACTAATTTCTAATCATTGTAATAGCTAACTTGTAGTCCCATGTGATTGGGGAAAATTACAAAAAAATGTATTTAGGCATAACTAAATAAAAACTAAATGATGAAAAAATAAATACTCAATATCAAGTCTCCCTCTCCTAGAGAGGAGCCTCGAGTCCCAGCAGTGGGAACATTATAAGGATAATTATAAAAAATCTATCAACTAGTTACAATTACTAAAGTTACCCATTTGTTTGTATTTCATGAGGAAGCAAGGGAAGCTGAGTAAAACCATACAAAAGCACTATCTATCCTACTAACTAATTTCTAATTATTGTAATAGCTAACTTATACAGCCATGTGATAATAAAAAAAAAGTATATATGCGAAATTAAATAAATTAACTAAATGATAAAAACATAAATACTCAATATCAAGTCTCCCTCTCCTAGAGAGGAGACTTGAGTCCCAGCAGTGGGAACATTATAAGGATAATTATAAAAAATCTATCAACTAGTTACAATTACTAAAGTTACCCATTTGTTTGTATTTCATGAGGAAGCAAGGGAAGCTGAGTAAAACCATACAAAAACACTATCTATCCTACTAACTAATTTCTAATTATTGTAATAGCTAACATGTGATTGGGGGAAAATTACAAAAAAAAAGTATATATGCGAAATTAAATAAATTAACTAAATGATAAAAAAATAAATACTCAATATCAAGTCTCCCTCTCCTAGAGAGGAGCCTTGAGTCCCAGCAGTGGGAACATTATAAGGATGATCATGCTATGCTTAAGCTAATCAATGCTTATATACCAAACACCATCAATGCTTATATTCCTACCGTGAGCAAACAACACATCTAAAAAATAAATAAGCTAAACCGTAAGTTATATCATAATCAACTGGCTACTATTATCAAATTTACCTATTTATTAAAACTAAAATTAAAACTCAAGCAAAACCATACAGAAATACTAATAAGTAATACTATCCTACTAGTTTCTAATTATTGTCATAGCTACTTTATAGACCCACGTGATTGGGGTAAATTACAAATATATATATATATATATATAATTATGCCTACCTAGATAAATTACTTAAATTATGAAAAAGTAAATGAAAAGTAGTAATAGTTAATTATAGTACAAGAGAGACACACCGATGGAAAAGCCAAGCAAATATAGTTTTAATTTATAATCTAAAGTAAGAGCCAAACCATACGAAAACACTATCTATCCTACTAACTAATTTCTAATTATTGTCCAAGCTACCTTGTAGACCCATGTGATTGGAGTAAATTACAAAAAAGTAATTATAATTTTTTATTCTAAATTGTACCTTAGTTTATTACAAGGCAGACACATCGACGGCCAAGCCAAGCAAATATATATTTTTATTTATTATTTATTATATTCTTTATTATATTATTTTTTCTTTTTTATTATTTATTATTATTTTTTTTCTTTTAATGTATAATCTAAGTGTATAATAGATATAATTAACCATTAACGTACCTACTATTGACATAGGTACGAACACACAAAGCATATTTAAAGCTCTAACTAATAAATGAGTTACTCTGCTTATCGTAAGTAAATATTGCAGAACTAAAAAAGCAGTAAATAACAGCGTATACCCCTATATACAATGATGAAATTTTCATGACCTATTTGTTACCAATATGCCTCAATCATCTTACACGACATTATATCTAATAAATTAACCGGTACCTAGTGCCTACCTATCGTAACCAATATTAATACTCTAAAGAAACCCTAAGCTACAACGTAAACTCTTAGCAATAGTAGAAACACACTTCAAACTATTTATCCTACTTAATAACATCCAATCTTCTTATTATCTAATCATCTAATGATTGCCAACTTAAAACTACTCTCTAGATATAAAAAGCTCAAACTCAAATTAATGCAGCGAAGTAAATATCATTATCTTGTTGTTCTCACTAATGTGTCTCAAATTGCTAATTATATTTAGCATTAAGAAAATATAAAATACTCGGTCAAGCGACGATTTCCTATGATCTAATTCCTACCTGAACTGTAGAAAAACCATACGTAAGTAATGCAAAAAAAAAACTTAAGCGATTTTATTTAATCCTATCTACGTAAACACATCTTACAATGACCACGTCAAGCAAAAACTGCAAAAAAAAAAACTATAAATAAATATATAAATACA
The DNA here is from genome assembly GCA_910589285.2 of Mythimna ferrago. NCBI lineage: Eukaryota > Metazoa > Arthropoda > Insecta > Lepidoptera > Noctuidae > Mythimna > Mythimna ferrago. The sequence continues at coordinate 16,977,468 of OU342673.1, read as the reverse complement.
AAATGCAGTTACCAAAATTATAAGAATCATCTTCAAAATTAAAATGAAATACAATCAAGATCACTTTAAAAGCAGTCTGATACAGTTGGTAGCAGTTATTTTAGTTCAATCTCAGATTTACGACTGACATTTTTATTGCCTTTTCACCTAGATGGAGGCGAAATGGTGGGCTGATAGGGTGGCGACCTGAGAAGTGCGTATCTGATTTCTATCCAAGAAAGCATACTCTCGTGCACCGAACCGCGTGTGGAACACGTTTAATATTCGATGTGACAAAAGCTCACGAGAATCAAATGATGTTTGTAGGCACGTACCTAAGCCGCTATAAAAAATAATTACACAAAATGGCTTAATGACTAAAAGAAGGCGCCAAACAGTCAATGTCAAAAAACATCAGAACAAAAAAAGAACAATAATTTGTTCATACTTCGAATTTTTCGAAATCTTTGCAAGAAATTGTATTGAAAAAATAATTAACCTGTAATTTTCCTAAAAAAAATATTAGACATTTATAAAATAGAGGTATAACCTCCGGTTACTGGAAGCTTGATCATGTGACCAGCATTTTCTATCAAACTCCATGAGTTTGATGCTGCATGTCTAAAATCAACTAAATCCTGTAACGCAGGATTAGTAACATATTTACTCAAGTGACAAAACCTCACATAAGGCGAGCTGTGATTTGAAACATTACATTTAAGAGGTTTTCAGCAATCGGAGGAATATATGTCTCACGCTAGATCTATGTGTAGTGTATAGATAAATACAATTAAGGTACAGAAACTAACTCCACATTACAGATAAGCACTCGAAGCATTAATCAGACCCACAGCTGCTGGGCCTACTATTAAGAAGAAAAAACCACACACAAATCTTAATAAAAAAACCGAAACGCAATGATATTTGCAAAAAAAAAATAACCGGATATTTATTATACGTAATCAAACATGTTTTGTCGTAAAAAGTTTCAATAGTTTTTCCTTCACTATCGGCGCTATTAATTGGCTTTGGTCATTTTTGGAATAAAAACCCGCATAATATAAGTCCGTAAAAAAATGCATAATTTGGATGGAAATATAGACTCAATCATACAATGAAGTAAATGGAACAGATGTGTTGAACTCATTGCAAAGCTGAATAACTTGATTGGCATTTTAAAAAACGCTTGCAAAACACGCCGAAATTTGGCGTTGAGCTACAATTGTAAGCTTTTAGCTGCAACTGTAACATTGCGAAATTAAATTGTAACAATATCTATGAAATTCCAAAATTATGCTCAGCAAGATGTAGCCGCGTAATTTGAAAATACATACTCTTTATGTACCTATACGAAAACTACCCGGATTCGGTACTTTTTATAAAATTCTATAATAAAGAAACCAAATGTCATGCACAATCAAGTTATGCCTAATCTATTATGCGGATTATTAATAACAAAATCGGAACTTCAAAAAAAACGTCACAAAAAAAAATAAGTATCATTTTCGCTTCAAATATACTAAATATATTTTTTAATCTAAACGCAGATTTATCCATGACTGTTATTCGTAAGGAAGTAAATTTGTCTTACAAGTCTCCAGGAGGCAGATTGTAAAAAAGCTGATTTAAAAACAGGTACCAAGGCAGCAATTACTCGATCAACTGAAACAAAAGAATAAAAATGTTACTTCGTTAAAGTTAAGCTGTAACTGTAAGGTACAAGCTTTCTATTTTATAGCTAGATCACAAATTCAGAATGTATTTAAATATTTTTCTTCTACTATTAACAACAACGTTTGTTCTATGACTTTTTACAAAACATACCTAGCAAGCATTCGCACCATTTCCGTGTACTCGATATTAGAATATTAATACACCATCGTGTAAAGATAATTACGTCCGCTCTGCCGAATTTTGCTACAAGAACACGTATGACGCGACGCAAGCGCATCAAGGCGACCGACCGACTAGAGAGGCCTGCTCGTAAATAGGTCAAGTTCATGTTCAGCTACCCTCCGCTATTTTAATATCGCTTGCTTCGCATAGACTTCGTAATATTTAGAACGTTCAATTTAAATTTTTTATTTCTGAATGAAATAAAGATGAACTAAATATGATGAATTTTTAAAAATGAACAAAAGTTGTTGTTTTTTGGTGTTATAACATGTTACCGAAAGGTTTCTAGTGTTTTACAAATAACCCTGTATAATGCATTTTTCAAATGGGCCTAGTAGACCACATCTAAAACTATAAGAATGGCGAAAAATAACCAAAGGAGTCTTAAGCTTGATTATACTAAACACTAAAATAAACATCATTGAAATTTAAAAAAAAATATCTCGAGCCAGGAATCGAATCCTTTGATTTAGAAAACAAAACAGATGCCGCAACACATTGCTACGATACTATCGGATGATATAATAACATCATTCAGAGAAATAATAACATATGGTAATCTAGATATTAGGAAGGACAATAAGGTTACGGAAGGAACTATACATGATCGAGAGCACTATTTCACTAAATACTAGGCGACAAAGCGAGACGAATATGGAGGGGCGAACTTGACACAAACCGAAATAAATAACCTACCATGGTAGAGGACAGACGTGTTTGAATAGCCGAGGAGGTCTTTGCCCAACAGTGGGACGTAACGAGTTAGATAATAACAAAGAAGAAAGAAGAAAAAGAAGAGGTAAGATCTAAGGAAATATTTTTTTAGAATGAATATGAAATACGAGTTGATTTTTACTTCAAATGTATGCTCATTTTATATGTAAAACATCATTTGCTATTCGTTAGTCTCGCTAAAACTCAAAAACGGTTCGACGGTTTTTATTTTGTTTAGGATTTTTCTTTACTAAGAAAAAACACGTCGAAAATTTTGGAAGACATTTCACGGCAGGGGGGAGCCACGGATGGCAGCCAGTTTGTTTTTATAATTATGTGACATATTATTGAGCCTTTTATTCCTTTCATTAAAATAACAACCACATTTATACAATAATTAGTTAATTGTAATGTTTAAGGCTTACCGGTTTATTTTACTTCTTATTTTACACAATAAGTAGTTCTCAAATAAATTACGTATGACTTTACGAATTATGATTGTTTGACCAAAATAATAATGTGTACGAACCTGAGGAGGAATTGTGGGTGGCGGCACCAAAGGCTTGATCATACATGAGCGCGACCTTAGCCTGGTCAGGTACTTGAAAACTCTGCAAACAAAATTTATTGCTTAAGAACGATCGAAGCACAAGTCGATTTATAATAATTGTTAAACATGAAATGAGACATATCTAAATCTCGATTTAAGAGCATTTGCAATTTACTATTTAAATGCAGTGAAGTTGAAAAATAAAAAACAGGCAAGATCATCTCAGAAAAGTAAATCATAAAACATATGAAATATTTTTGACATCTTCCCGTAATATTAATTAATTAGATATCGAAATCTAACCATAAAATTTAAAAAATTATACCATAAAATTTAAAAAATTTACATGAAACCATCGTAATACTGAGAAAAATATTTTTTTTAAATGGGGGTAGATGTAATTCTTTTGTATAAAAATACTACAACTCCGCCATTTCATGATGCTAGCAATGAGTTTCATTTTTCAAATTGCAAAGCGTACAATAAAATTACACAGCGACAAAAATAAATGATAAAAAGCAATAAATAAATATAATGTAAGTAAATTAATAAAATAAATGTAAAACCAAAAACTTACTTGTAAGTAGTTGTATTCAATGCCACGTCTATTACATCAGCAGACATTACGATAATTTGTCTTATTGTTTTCTTCGATCTTTAAAACACTCGCAAAAGTTAAAAGGTACTGCCGGAATTTCGAATATTGAATCCAACCAAACAATTTGAACTGCGTACCGGGCTTCAGTAGGAAGCCATAGTGACGTGCAACCAGCACCAAGTTTAAAGCCACACAGATTGAATGCGAGCCTGCGCCCCTATTTATATCCGCCTCACCGCCGCATGCGCAAATGATGAGAACCCCTCTCAATATCAGACACGTGTCATGCGAGAATATTACAATTCCAACAGGAATAATAACCAAAATTCTCATTGCAATTTTTTTACAGCAGCAAAAACGGTTTGCATTGAAAAGATTTGCGAAATAATAAACCAGACTAGTATTATTTTAATTCGTGCGTCGTATTTTGTTTTATTGTGATGCAAATTGTATGATTAACATTTCAATGAAACGAAAAAGGGGATAGTTTAGCATGGCGCTAAACCCCCTCATGACAACAAAGGTCCTGTTGTAGTCGTTACTTACACAAAGTGGGTTTAGCTCTGCACAAAAGTCTGGCTAATAAGAACTGGACCATACCTGGACAAAAGTTTGAATGATGGATTTATACCTAATAAACTCGACTGAATAATACATCACGACTTTAAATAGCGAATGATTTTCCAGTGAGATTACTGCTCGCACAAAAGATTCGACGGTTTATGCAGATTTCGATATTTGAAAGCAAACGATAAGGATACAAAAGTAAAGGGAGCTGTATTGTACTATTACGATATAATGAGTAGCAAAGAAGACTAGGTATCATTTCGGAGTAAATTCTAAATTTGAATTTTGGTACTTGTATTTTGGTAATAATGAAGTAGTTCAAAATAGTATCTTCACAATAGGTGCTGAAAATTTCGGAATTAGAATAAAGTTAGGCTTCTGTTACTTATGTCAGAAAGTATAGAATACCTAGTCAATTTGTTAAGCCTGCAATACACGTTGGCCGAGCGTTGCCGAGTGAAGGCCAATACCAATATGTAGACAGTATATTTGCCTTGTCTTGCCATCGCTCGGTGTCGCTCGCCTAGTTGGTTGAGTAGACTTGCGCCAATCAAAGCAAATGTGCCCCAATGTGTATAGACCTCATTTGGAGTAGCTTGTCACGACTCGCAGCCGCTCGCGATCACTTGCCTCACTTCGGAGCGGTGTCGGTTTTTCTGCACAAATCAAAGGCGCTCGCAAATGTGCGCTAACGTGTATAGACCTCATAAAGAAACAATTGTTTTTTTCACATGTTGCATTGTAATTTTGCGGAAAAAATCGTTTGGGAACAAAATAGAAATCTTTCGAATGTTTTATTCATTGTTTCGGTTAATTTCATGAAAAATTGAAAAAAAAAACAAGTTTTATTGAAATTGAAATATTATAGTGTGCGAAAATGTACGAGTGGTACATTTTCGCCCACTATACACATAATAATAATAATATTCCTCAGCCAAAATCTCGATTTCACTGTCGTCAGCTTGATCAGAATCGAACTCCCTCAAGCCTCCCCCAAGTGTTACCATAATGATCGGTGCCCACTGTTGGACACAAGCCTCTCCCAAGTATCGCCATTTAGGGCTTTAATGACTGCTGTCCACTGTTGGACATAAGCCTCCCCCTAGCTATAATGACCCCTGCCCACTGTTGGATATAAGCCTCCCCCAAGTGTCACCACTTAGGCGTTATAAAAATTGATGCCCACTGTTGGACATAGGCCTCCTCCCGCGATAATGACCTATGCCCACTGTTGGGCATTATCCTCCACCAAGTGTCACCACCTAGGCGTTATAATAATTGATGCCCACTGTTGGACATATGCCTCCCCCAAGTATCACCATTTAGGCGCTATAAGAATTGCTGTCCACTGTTGGACATAGGCCTCATAAACTAGTGCGCCTCACCATCAGATTGCGTCATCTAGTTTATATTGATTTAAAAAAAAGTACGCATTTGAAAAAAACAAACATGAAGTTTTCGGTTCTTTTCATACTTTTCCGTTTAATAATAATAATTATAAGCGCTTATTAAATAAATAGCAGCAGCCGCGATGACTTCTACGTCGTCCATATTGTTTAAATGCACAATAACAACTGACAGGGCCCAACATGTGGGCGTCTCCAAAAAACTCGTCTTATTGGCCATTTGCATTGGTTCAAGCTTGCCGAACGTGTAGAGAGGCGCTTGCCGAATGTGTAGAGGCGCTTGCCGTGTGTCAATTTGCCTATATTTGCTTAGGCTCGCCAAGGCTCGCGTTGGTCTCAGGCTTAAAGCCTGCAATACACGTTGGCCGAGCGTTGCCGAGTGAAGGCCAATACCAATATGTAGACAGTATATTTGCCTTGTCTTGCCATCGCTCGGTGTCGCTCGCCTAGTTGGTTGAGTAGATATGCGCCAATCAAAGCAAATGTGCGCCAATGTGTATAGACCTCATTTGGAATAGTTTGTCATGACTCGCAGCCGCTCGTGATCACTTGCCTCACTTCGGAGCGGTGTCGGTTTTTCTGCACAAATCAAAGGCGCTCGCGCGCGCTCGGTCAATAGTGTTCACATGTTTGACCGCGCCAGTGTTGCCAGACCTCCTGATTTTCCAGGAGATTTTCTGATTTTGTCAAGTTTCTCCTGATCTACTGATTTTGTTAGTAAATCTCCTGATATTTGTGTTTTTAATAGTAAGCTAATCGCTGAAATTTCTACTACTTGCATACTGTTTTAACTTTTAGTTATCACCGTCCTTTGTGGGCCCGTTTTTAGGTTTCCGTACTTAGTATGTCAACGTAACAAATAGCCTTTTTTTAAACTCTTAAGTGGGAACACTTATTGTGACGGACGGGAAACTACGGAACCCTACATTGAGCGTGGCCCGACACGCTCTTGGCCGGTTTTTTTATTATCTCGCAGAAGGTGTAAAAAGTAGAGTATGCAACACGGGGATAAAGCAGTCTTTGTCTTGGGCGGCTTAAATTGCTCACTTCACTCAGGTTTCTTTATTAACTCCCTCGCAATGCTCGGGAGTTAATTATATAAGTCCCTCACTATCGTTCGGGATTGCAATCAGCAACCTTCGTTTCGTTCGGAATTCAACATGCCGCCCGCGACTTAAAGACACTGCTTTATCCCCTAGTCACATAAACTACTATTAAAAACACAAATATCAGGAGATTTACTAACAAAATCAGTAGATCAGGAGAAACTTGACAAAATCAGAAAATCTCCTGGAAAATCAGGAGGTCTGGCAACACTAGCGCGGACAAACATGTGAACACTATTGACCGAGCGCGCGCGAGCGCCTTTGATTTGTGCAGAAAAACCGACACCGCTCCGAAGTGAGGCAAGTGATCACGAGCGGCTGCGAGTCGTGACAAACTATTCCAAATGAGGTCTATACACATTGGCGCACATTTGCTTTGATTGGCGCATATCTACTCAACCAACTAGGCGAGCGACACGGAGCGATGGCAAGACAAGGCAAAGATACTGTCTACATATTGGTATTGGCCTTCACTCGGCAACGCTCGGCCAACGTGTATTGCAGGCTTTACACGAAGGCGGGTAGGTTGGTTGTGAATTTTACGTACATAGCAGAAAGGGTGGACCAGACGGATGCAAACTAGCGCTCCAACCAAGGCCACCTTGGTTGGAGCTTGGTTTGTATATTTGGTTTATGTTGCGGCTACATGGATGTAAACCACGCGCCAACACGCTCTGTGGTTGAAAAAAAATGCGCCTCCCAACCAAGGGCGTTGAAGGTCATGGATTAAAACTAGCAAGGTCACTAATGCCCCAGGCTATAGCCAGGCAGTAATATTTTAATTAATTTCATTACTGCCCGCTAGGCTGTAATGTGATTTGAATTTGAAACCTTTGACGAGTTCAATAAAAAAAAGTAATAAAACTAAAATCCGACTACGACAAAAAAAAAAACGACGCTGGAAAAGTATAAAACAAGATTTTCAGGTGGTGTCCGACCGAATCTGGTTTTTCAACCGAAACTGAATTTCAGCAACCGTCTCAGTTTCGGCCGAAACCCCTTACAAGGATCATGGTTTGAGGGAAAAATAAAGAAAACGTTATTATAATCAGTCAGTCCTTATTTTTTTTAATGCGTTTTAAATGTAGGTTTTCATATTCGTTGACTAACATGAATTTTACTGCACTCGATTTTAGTTTGGGAGTAACTAAAACGAATTGCAAACACAGAAAGCAAGCCTATCACATGATTAGGCACGTGGACACGGCAAAATGTCTTTGTTGCTTACTCACTTGGAAGGAATTTAACGCACTGAACGTGATCGATCACAGCGCGAGAACTCCCCAGTGCAATTTCGGTTTCGGTCGTAGTTTCGGCAGGTTTGCCACCGTAACCGAAACTCGTTTTTTTGCCGAAATTCGACTGCAACCGAAACATTCGGTCGGACTGGAAGAACAGAACAAAAAGAAAAACGTTATTAGTGTTTCGGTTTGTACCTATAACGTGGGGCTGGGGCTTTTCATTTTGTTCTGTTCTTGTTTTTCCAGTTACCTTGTTTTTTTTAGCATCCTGAAAATCTTGTTTCATACTTTTTCAGCGCTGTTTTTTTTATCGTAGTCGGCTTTTAGTTTTTTTTTTTACTTTTTTTTAATTTAAACAATTTTGGTGGTAAATCACTGTGATATTGATCTTAATATATTTTTAACGCATGACTTTTTGTCTGCTAGAGGGCGTCACTTTAAATTTGAACCATATTTTGGAAGTGTACAAGTGAAGCCCTTTCAAATGATACCAAACACGACTTATTTATCTCCACTTTTATTTTATAGCACATTCCTTTTTGTCCGCTAGAGGGCGCCATATCGAGTTTTGTGACACGCCACGCGTCACGTCTATGTTCAGCGAACGATTATGACGGTTCTAACGATACCTCAAATGTCGAGTTCCGATAATTAGATTAGGAGCTATGAGGGAACAGATCAACATACATACATAGCCTGTCGAAATCATAACCTTCCTTTGGCTTTACCGTAGTCGGGTAAAAATTGAACTGGCCTCTAGGACCAAACACAAAGTTATTGGTATTTCTGAAGCGAAAATTGGAGTCATCGAGTAAAGAGACCAAAAGTATTTTTTATTGTAAAAAAAAACAACTCAAAGTCCAATTTACCTAGCTGTAACCCCAATTTTATTATATGCTATGGTTTTGATACTATCGGTATTTTATTTCCTCACAGTAGATGCGAAAAGCAGAGTACACTCCTCAGGGATAAAGGTGCCTTGGTTTCGGGCTAGCTTAATCCCCTCTTTACACTCAGGATTCTTAGCCCTCGCTTTGTTTGAGAGTTAACACTGAAAACCCTCGCAGCATTTTGGATTTGGCCTCCAGAATCTTTTGTGACACTCGGGTTTTAATATGCCCGTGACATACAGCACTGCTTTATCACTTTAGGTGAATAATCTATTAAATATAATAATAGTATTTGCCACTAAAGTTTCTCCTTTTTCATTTGAAAAATAATTTAAGGACCCCTTTTTTAAGATGTAACTTCCGCCATATTTATATTATTCTTATTCTTATAAAATCTAGCTGAGGTCACGCGGACTTTTAATAACAAAAGCGATTGACATCTCAATTATCAAAATTGTTTCAGTAGTTTAACCGCTACGATGTACTATAGGCACATACAAACACACATGAACTGCTGAGATCCCTTCTTTTTAGGTTCACCGTATTTGATTAAAGAATATTCAAAATACCGTTTTTGATATGCAAATTATGTTAACAGAAAAATAGAACATGGAGTTACGACACGTAGCATTAACTTAACTTCGGCCATCTTCTTTTTTTATTATTGATAGGCTCGCGTTTGACCACTATCTCACCTAATTTTAAGCAATGATGTGGCCGAGAACGGAGCTCGCTTCCCTAGAAGCGACCTATTCACTCTTGACTTAAAGACTCCTAGGTAGCAGCTATCAGGAAACACAGACTCTGGCAGGGAAATCCACTCCTTAGCTGTACGCATAATGAATGTGTGCACTATGTACCGATGGCGCAACACCGTACGTCTAGTGGTCCGATGATGGAACGGACTTGGTACAATTAAATTGTGCTAATCCAGTGCACACTCCCTGAAATGTAAATGATAGAAAACGACAGGCCAGCAACTCAGCGTCGATGATTAAGAATTTGGAGTTTCGACTCGGTAACTGCATAATTACCAATGATTTTCTTGGCTCGCTTATCAATCGACTCCAGGGCATCAAGCTGGTATTTGGCACACCCATCCCAAAGATGAGAGCAGCCTAATACTCCATATGCGATCGAACTTGCTAAAATCCCCAATTTTTTAGCAGCCTGTTGAAGTGTTGCCTCAATGAAACTGAGAATAGACGACAATTTTACCCCAAAAAGCTCAAACTTGTCGGATATCGGTTCGGTTACATCCCGGAAAGATGGAGCCGGGCGGAATTAGCTCCGTTTTGCGGAAGACTTTTGAGTATAGTTGTTCCATACAGCTTCGCGTTAGTTAGAGATTTTGATGGTATCCAAGCAAGTTTTCAGGTCGTCGGCGACCAGCCTGTAACGTAAACGTAACAAAGACGTGCCAATGTTTCATGATTTTGTCAAAACTTGATGAATAGCTGTATTTCTTTCATACGAAAATCATGATAGTTTTAAGACGTCATCACTTTGAAAAATTGTACCCTCGCTAGCGTTCATGGCGCTTCTGCAGCTCAATCTCATCAATGGGGAAGCCTGGGCTAACGGTGAGTTCGCAACCTCCAGTTCAAGGGTTCGAAATCTCCCAGGACTTCAAATTTCTTCTTCTTCTTAGTGTATTGAAGACAATATAGCTTTATTGGCGTTTTTAAGTATTTAAAAAGGGCGATCCTCCAACTAGTCGGATGTTATAGTCTGGTTTGGGCAACTGCCCGAGAAACGATTTCAGTCTGTTGTACATCTTCAGATCGCGTGGAGAACTCTAATTGCGCGATGCAGGATTTCATAGTTTAGTTCATATGTAGTGCCATAAATGTCACTACAGTTGTCATTCGTTATAACTTCTACCATAAACTTAGCTAATTTGATCAAATTTAAGCAATATGACTCGTGTTTCATTTTTTCAACTATTTCCTTCTTTTCCATAATGTACTTATTAAAAATTATTCAAATAGATATGTATTAAAAATAGTCGCAGCAATCGATAATTAAATTAATATGTCTTCATCATCGTTCCAGTCCTAGTCACGTCACCGTGTGAGCTGTCGCAAGGCTCAACTTACATTGTACAAACAATACCCGTAACAACTGTCAAATATATTTAAAAAACAGCCAGAACAACCGACTTAAACGTGTTTTTTGAGACAGAAGAAACTCGGTACATAATACTTAATTCTAGAAAAACGAAACAGTATAAGCTACGCGAGCGAAACCACGTGAAAGACCAGTATCTTGATATATTATTAATACGTACTTGAACATTTTGTGGTGTATGTATTGATGCACGGCATGCGAGAGTGGCACGTTGATAGTTTGCATAGAATTCGCTTGGAGACAGAACACACGCCCGCCCTGAAAAAACCATTACAGTACATTTATTATTTAATAAAATTATCTTTTCTTTTTAAAAAGAATGTTTTTCTATAAGGTCACTTTTTCATTGTTCAAAGTTGAGCGCAAACGGGGTGCGGCTTTGCTTTGCAGGGTCTTTTGACCAAATTATTGCAACATATATACGTATATTCGTCTTTTTTTAATTTGATGGACTTCATTTTTATATCATCAATATTTTCCGACGGAGCATACATACTATGCGTTCCAAATGAGAATAGGACCGATTGCCATGTTGTAACGTCGCGCCGTACTGTCAAATCGAAGAAATTTTGACAAAATTTAAGAACTCAGAGATGACTAAAATTTAAGAACTGGATTCTGAATAAACTTTTTTTGTTCACAGTTCGTAAATAAATTATTTTTTTTGTAAATAAATTAAATTTTAAAAATTTCTTTCCTCGATTTGACAGTAAATTGGGACGTCACAACATGGCAATCGATCCTATTCTCATTTGGAACGCATTGTACATGATTTTATACCCGATTACCCCGACCCACCCGAATACATAGAAACAAAATTTTGTTTTCAGTACTATGTAATCGGGTCCATTCTTAGTTGACTTGTTCCTTAGCTGTATAATAATATACTGGACAATCAGAACATTCACAACTCTGGAATGATACTGAGAATAATCTTATTTCAAGCAACACAGTAACTAAACACCACATTAGAAACCCCTATATGTCTGCAAATTACTCTTAAGTCACGTAATAATGCATAAATAATATTTTGACCTTACCGTAACCTGTATACGATTTTATCATCTGGGTGCACTTGAGTATTTCTAATTTAATAACATACCTAATGTATGTTCAACCAACTACAACAAAAACCTTATCAGAAAAACTAAGTAACAAAAGTTAAATGGTTCTAGATTTAAGTGCTCACACACACAGACATACATTGCGATTCATAAAATAAAATAGGCAAAAAATAAATAAAAATAAATCAAGCCAATTTCAATTTTCGTTTATATTTGAATATTATATTCGCATAGCCCTAAGCCATGTAAAAGTTATATTGAAATCGGTTTAATTAGAAAAAATATATTTTTAAGACGCATAAATTCGGCACATTAATGTGGGGGTTAAACAACACGTTACAACAGTAACTAAACTATACTAACTTTATGCTGGCAATTTGTGGTGAAGTGCTTTGATTGCAGTAAGATTTTATCAGTATACCTGTGTCGTCAACAGCATTACGCAGCTGTCCACTGGTGAAATTTTGGCAAAAATATGGTATTGCCCGTAGTCACCTCGCCCGAAGTGTACCTATATACTGATAAATTATTACCACGACCATGGTCCGCTTCCCTAGCCTCTCCAGTTTTAAAAAAAGGATACATATAATGTAGTCCCAAATGTCGATTTACCTGCACTTTTGAAGATTGAATAAATACCGTTTATTATATTTATTATATTGCCTAAGTGATTATGTCTGCTACAATTTAATTTTTGTCGATACAATTGAAGTACTCAATGGTATAATAATTGTGTTTAGTAGTGATTAGCATAATAATTGCTTTAATTAGAGGCTTCTTATAAAGCGACTGAAAACCGAAAAACTTCACACTTCTACGCGGCCACTCACTAGGGTTAACTTATTAAAAAGTCAGTATGAAAACAAGGCCTAATTAGTTACGAATTTTTGACGCGATGTTATCTGATTCCACAGGCGTTTTTTAGCCATTCCTGGCCTCGATTTAATACAACGTTTTGTAGTACACATTGTTCCTAAAATATCTACGGCCTGTACCTCATTTCTCTAAAGAATCTCTCATACCCTCTGTTGAGAGCTTTATACTTTTATTTCATCTAATTGCTATTATCTAGCAGGAACTTCTGAAGTGTAGTATTAGCGAATTAGTACTAATTAGTACTAATCAAAATAAAAGGGAAATAAAATTATGGTTAAAAGGAAATTCGCCAAAAATCTAAATTAACACAATACTTTAACTGCATTCATAGTTAATGATAGATATAATTAAGTGCTTCTTACTACTAAGTGCCTAATTTACAACGTCATGGTCTGGCAGCCCTATGAGTCCCAACAGAAGCATAATAAATAACTCAGTAATTTCTGAAAAGAAAATTTGAACATCTAAACAATAGAAAACCAAACAGTTTTATATTTATTTATCTTTTGTTTGTGGTTATAAACTGGTGCTTAACTGTGTTCCCACCGGTGAGCAGTGATGTAATCGTTGATAGTGAATTGGTGAGTCGGACTAGTTTATTAAGAGCTGAGTAAAACTTATTTCTGAAACCTGCTATTATAAACTACACCATAACAAATCACAAAGAAATGCATTTAACTGATTACTGAGAAATTTCTGATCAAATATAAGTACATAGATACATACACACTCAAAATTAGGTGCATCAGTTTAGAAACCGAAGAAAATCATTCACAGATCTTATATAAAATATATTGTTTCTTACCTGGAATCCTACAACTGAACCAGCTAAGGGTTGCGTTGCGGGAGGAAAGTGACAGGCCTTTATTGAGAGCAGACCTCCCCCGGACAGACTCAGAAGCTCATCACACCACGAGTTCCATGACACTGATGATATGTTCTCTTCCTGGAAACCAGGTAACATATAACTGTTCAATTGCTATTGATTTTTAAAGTGAATGCAATTGTTATTTTTTTCACACCTAGTGTATGAAACAAGCTAAAAATACGTTCATTACCTTGAACTCTATTTTTCGCATGAGTATACAAAAATCCCTCAAACAAGATTAAAAAAAAAACTATTTTGGTTTGCTCCAAGTACGCTAGAAATATGTTAATGCCACATTTTCAATTGTAACAAACATTGATATTGTTCGCTAATTTAAAATGTGACCACAAACCATGTTTACTTACCTAGAATTTTGTTCGGGAAAAACCCAAAAACACTACCCGACCTGCTTTTTATCGGTATAGCGCCCGAGAACCCATAGTCAGCTACAGTACGGCCGACGTAACTCGGCGAGCCACCATTTGGTTCCTAAAAAACGTTCGTGCGCAGCCTTCTGCGCAAAATTCGGGCTCGCCAAGATACGTCGGCTGTACTGTATCTCACTTACTATCGCAAGACCCTTCGGTCTTCGGGTGCCGAGACGTTACTGTGTCTTTACACAGTAACGTCTCGGCACCCGGTAAGAAGTTACCGTAAACAGTAGTTCCCCAGTAGATAGGTTGTACACTCGGCAGACAGAAGCCTCGTCGACGACAGCTAAGTAAGCACGCGAAGCGCTCACGTCGAGGCAGCGGACGGATGCTGGTGTGTGTAGCACCATCTTGGCGCTGCCCTGCCACGGCTCCACTTGCCAGATCTGTGGGAAATCAATGCAGTCCAGTTCAGTTTTAATTTTAAGACTGTATGCCAAATAATGGTATCTTTTTTAGCTTTCTATTTTACCAATTCATTAGGGTCAATGCAACATCCCTTCTTCATGCATCTGTTACGGGAGGCTCCAATGACGCGGGCTCTCTTTGCACTCTCAACCTTATAGCTAGTGACTTGGACTTACTCTGCTGTTCTTTGAGTGAATTTATAATTAATTCCTTATTTGTACAAAGTGTAATTTAGAATAACCAGATATCAAAAAATAAATACTCTATCGCATTAATTTTATAATAATAGGAACTCTACGTCTTTTCAGTAATCCCTTTTCTAGTCATATTATTTTTCACAGTTTATCCGTCGTATGGTCTTCCATTACTCCTAAAGCCAACCACATATGTATTTATTTATGTATACTTTATTACACCAGGATAATAAGTGATACAATATTTGAGCCTTTTTAAAAACATACAATTGGCGGCCTTATCGCATTCTGGATCGCGATCTCTTCCAGATAACCTGGAATGGACAGAGATTGCCTGGACATAAAATGGGGTTGCACTTGGTGCATTACAAAACCAGCTAAACAATTGGTGAAAAAACCAAGTACATAATTAACACTAAAATAGATACATATATATAAACATACTAAATATATAAGCAAGGAAACAAGTGACAACTACAATTAAGAGATCTAAAAACGAAACATAATTACAAGGACAAGTAATATTCCTTCCCAAGCGTGTTGAATATAAGTAGAGATTGCTTGCGCGCATTTTATTGACGCTGGCAATGCATTCCACTGACGAGTGACCTGGACAGTAAAGGATTTATCCAGAAACGTATAATAACGGCATTTTGAGTCTCAAGTTATCATGATGACCTAGAGCTTTCGTATGCGAGTCACAAAGAAATTCAAACCGTTTCTTGAGATAAAAAGGGGTGAAAACAAAACATTATACAAGAAGGAAAGAATATGAGCATTCTGGCAAAGGCGAATTGGCAACCAACGGAGCTCGAAAACATGATCGTATTTGCGGAACCCAAATATGAACCTCATACCAAAATTTTGAAATCGCTCAAGTTTATCCAGTTATACTTCAGTGAGGTCAAGATAGCTTTAACATAATCAAGGATGGGAAGAAGAGCTTGAGCAAGCGCAATCGTGGTGCCAGTCGGTAGAAAATTACGTAGTCTTCGCAAAGATGAAGCAGATGCGAATAACTTGCGACTGAATTTCTGTAGCTGGACAGTCCACGAGAAATACACCCTACACACTAAAACTTTCTTCACTACATTTTCCACACTCGGGTACATCACACGTCATAACTTGACAACCGATTTATCATACAACTTTTCACTTTCTGACTTCCTCGGAAATCAATTGGTTAACACCTTAAGGTTACACTAGTCGATACCTTTTCCAAAATAAAATATGACATGGTTATATCTTATTATTAATTTTGTCTGTACGGAAAAAGAAAAACAAAAAAATGCCATTAAAAAGTTATGAGCCAACAAAGTTTCTGTTTTTTGATGATTTTAACACCACTTTAGGTGTAAAAAAGTAACAAAAATCATATAAAATCTTCAAAACGAAATCGGTACCGACCAAGCTTTAGTACCGAAAAGTTCTATACAATTTATTTGTAATAGATTTATGCTGTGTTTTTTTCATAAAAACTCGATTTTGTAAAGCACTTTTTGATCGGATTGATTACCTACCAACATATACTACCTAGTTACCTACAACTGTAAATGTTTATGGCATGAGAACTTGGAAATATACATATATTACTCGATAATTGGAATAAAATTCCAATAACAGTGCAATCAAATATTGTCACCGCATAGCTAGGCATTAACTCATTAATCCGTTACTTAATCATTAATTAACGAAGTTAACATTTTGATTAACGGATTAACTCTTAACTTTTAACTTTTTTTGGTTAACACCTTAAGGTTACACTAGTCGATACCTTTTCCAAAATAAAATATGACATGGTTATATCTTATTATTAATTTTGTCTGTACGGAAAAAGAAAAACAAAAAAATGCCATTAAAAAGTTATGAGCCAACAAAGTTTCTGTTTTTTGATGATTTTAACACCACTTTAGGTGTAAAAAAGTAACAAAAATCATATAAAATCTTCAAAACGAAATCGGTACCGACCAAGCTTTAGTACCGAAAAGTTCTATACAATTTATTTGTAATAGATTTATGCTGTGTTTTTTTCATAAAAACTCGATTTTGTAAAGCACTTTTTGATCGGATTGATTACCTACCAACATATACTACCTAGTTACCTACAACTGTAAATGTTTATGGCATGAGAACTTGGAAATATACATATATTACTCGATAATTGGAATAAAATTCCAATAACAGTGCAATCAAATATTGTCACCGCATAGCTAGGCATTAACTCATTAATCCGTTACTTAATCATTAATTAACGAAGTTAACATTTTGATTAACGGATTAACTTTTAACTTTTAAAAATGTTAACGGACACGTTAATATGCAGAAGTCCGTTCATCGTTAATCCAATGCCTAATAGTTACACATGGCGCGTGGCAGCGAGTGAAACAAAAACAAAACTAGATATATTTTGCCGGCGCGTGAGAGTAAGAAAGAAAACTGCGAAGAGATTTGTTTCGTTTTATCATTTCATTACTTAACGCCGGTGCTTAGAGTAACGAGTGTTTTCTGCACCTTATGACCGACGATTACATTACTTATTTGAATTATACAAGTATTTCGTTTTGTTCCTAACCTGTTAACTTTCAGAACCTAAACCAACAGGTTTTATAAGTTCACTAACGCAACGATACAATGATGCAATTTTATACATATTAACGGATTAACGATTAACGTTAATTTGCGTTAATTCTTCCGAAATGCAACGCTTTAACGTTTAACGAAGCTAACCTTTTTTGTAGCGGATTAACGAGTAACGAAGTTAACTATTTGATTAACGGTGCCCAGCTATAGTCACCACCAGTACATGCAAAAAATGTAAATTTACCCTGAAAAATCTTTATATTACTGGCAACATCACATCTCACAGTTTATAGTACCTATTAAGCTAACTTAACTTGATTTTGTTGTAAACATGCTATGAGCGAGCTTGCTACCTCGACTTTGTCACATAAACCTTTGAAAGGTTTCAGACAAGTGTGTCTGTTGTCATGAATGTAAACTAGAAATGTATAGGAACAATGAAAAAAAAATTTATGGTTTCATTATCAAGCTCACTAAAATTTTAATTTACCGTAAACCGTAATTAAAAGTGCAAAACAATATGCATCAAAGAATACAGCAAGCTTCATCGGAAACATACGGTGAAACATGGTTTTTAACCGACTTCGAAAAGGAGGAGGTTCTAAGGAGGTTCTATTAAATAACTTTAATTTCGGAAGTCGATGTTAAATAACGATGAGACAAAACTATTATAGAAACACCGACTTCCGAAATTAAAGTTATTTTGTACTTTTCAGTGTTTTTTTAAAATTGAAGTCGGTTATTGTTGTGGTTTTTTTGTAAAAAGTTTTTTTTGTTGGTCTGATTTTTAGTTAGGGGTGATCCCCTTTTTCACAACAACATGAAGGATACAGAGAAATACTTACATTACGTATGTACTTCTCTTATGTTGCTAACTCCCCATTTCGTCATTGACCTTGCAGTTGCAGATCTTTCCACTGATCGGGAAGCTATGTAGAGCTGAACTGCAATGCAACAACCCTTTCCACCATAGAATTCGAACCGGCTTCTGATCAATAGACCGACGGTACAGAAATCCAGACTAATAATAACGTATTCAAATGCATTGAGGCATATTGTATATACACGTGTAACTGCAATTTCTCACGGGAATGGCTGGACAATGGCCACGTGCTGACATCAAAAGAATTCATTCGTTTTTGATCCTCCATTCATGCAAGTTTTAACAACACACTGGATACTCAGCGCCAGCTGCCCGGTAATTGGTGCATCTGGCAATTTTCCAAGGGCAGTACTAATACCGTATTTGTAAAAGTCCCCTCCATGTTTCCACTCCGATTCGCAGACAAATCCTTTCATTTATCATATTTCATTTCATTATTACACACATACATACGCCGTTCTGCGTTGCAATGGCCAGGTGATCAAGGTGGAATTAACGAGAATTAAGGGTCTACTGAAGAGCGAACTATAGTCGAGAGTAATAAGAGATTGTTGCTGACAAGGGGTAAGTGCATGTTTATCAACATTTCAATCAAAATCGAAACAGTATGCGACTTATTTTATACCGACATATTATTTTTACATTTGTCTTATTATTTTTATAAACAGTGTGCGTTTTAAATGAAGTCCTACTGTTAGTCTAAAAATAATGATTTCAATATATGTATAGGCTGTTCAGTAGTTCAGCTAACTATTTGTTTGTTATATTGTCCTGTACCTGTCCATTCATGAGCCCCAACAGCAAAACTTCTTCGAAGAACAGTGTGGTCACCTTCACATAACGTATGGGTGCTGGGACTGTCCATGACTTCGGTATTTGTCGCCCAATTATTGACAGTTTAGTGTCCTGAAACGACATACATTAAACAATTTAAGAATATATTCTTCAATAGATCTTGTTTGCACTGCTGAGCGATTTCACTTTTTAAAGTTACTTGATGGTCATTTGCATTAAATTTTAAAATCTTATTGAACACAGGTGGCTCTATCTTCCATTAGAAGTACAGGTACATGAAGATAAATCTATATTGGTACGCTTTTGCGATCGTCTATGTTTCAACAATTATTAGCTGAGCATTTCATACCTTATTCATATGTATTATTTCATATTTTGTGTTAGTTCTTACGAAACAAAAGAACGCCAAGCAACAGTCGCGAATCTTGCTCGGCGAACATTCATAACAATGTTACACATAGCGCCAGTTTTCTGAGGTAAATCAAACAGATGCAATCGCTTTTTCAATAAGATAATAAATATTGTGATAAAAGTGTATTATGATCAATGTTCTGTAAATAAGTCGTTGGTGTGCCTATATAAATAAATTAAAAAAAAACTATGGTCTAGGAATGATAATGTCAAGCAATTTTCAAACTTATTTCCATCCTAAATAATGAGCGCAAGTCACTTTATGAAAGATAATTTTCAATCAAATAGTCGCCAGCAAAATAATATGGAGCAAGCAAAATTAACCTAAAGGTTACGCTGGGTACCCTAAAGGGTACCTAGCATAATTAGTCATTGACTGTTCCTAGTTTGAGAAACAGAGTCGTAGGCAGCAATACAAACAAGAAATTACAAAAACAGATGATCACAATGTGAGAATAGACAGTTATACTTCATAATAAAAACATCATAAAAATATACAGTAGGAGCTTAAAATTAATATGGTGTAACATTGGGATATTTCAACGCTTAACCTTTTGAACGCCATTGGCAACTTAAGTTGCTAAACGGCCGCGTGGCTGAGACGCCAACGACAACTAAAGTTGTCTAAATTTTGCTATTTTTTTAACTTTTAATGGTATTTTATGACAATAATTTTTTACTAGGCTTGACGTCAGAGGTATATAATAAATAGAGAGATATATAATGTAAAAAGGCGCTGGTTTTCAAAAGTTTTAAACGATTTTTAAATGAAGCATTAGTGGCATATTTCTATTTTATTCCTAGTTTAGGAGTCAGGGTAGCAATTTTTGTATGTCTTTAACTGTAAACTTATAGCTAACATTCTGCATGTTGTAAGGCCTTCAGGCAATAAAGTATTATAATTATTTGAAACATTCTGCCCCCTTCCCCCTCCTAGAGTGGAGGCCAGAGTCCCAGCAATGGGAGCATTATAAGGGCGGAACATTATAACCTTTTACCAACTACATTAGTGTCAGCTTCTAATTTACCTGATTGAATATCAATATATTACATGAAGCGACTCCTCAACCAACTAATAGAGTATCACGATAACGCTTCAGGAGACTACTTATTAGACTTTCGAACCATTAAACGGCATTTAAATGACAGCTGAAAAGAAAGGCTTGCTGTGTTTTCAGAGACCAATAAATAAGTAACAGTTAGTAACTTGGTCACCTGACATAGAAGCAAAGCGTCGCTGGTGGCTACTAGAAGCGAACACTCGGTCTTCTGAGAAAGCTTTTCTTTGACCCTATACAGCATCCCCTCCACATCGCCCTGTTCGTATACCACCACGCGTTCTGGTAGCTGCACCTGAAATAAATAAATAATAATAGCAAAATTAAAAATTTTAAAAAACCTCAACGCATGAAATCTATAAAAAGTAAAAGAAATGGTTAAGGCGAGTCTAATAAGCCCAAGATCGACGTGTTTACTAGTAGGTATTCCAGGGTTCCTTCAGCCACTTCCCAGTTCTAGCATCAGGTCCTCGTCATCATGAAAAATGTTTAGAACTGGTTAAGATGAATCTAATGAGCCTAAACTCGATATATGTATTTACTAGAAGGCGTTCCAGGATTCCTTCAGCCACTTCCCAGTTCTAGCATCAGGTCCTCGTCATCATGAAAAATGTTTAGAACTGGTTAAGATGAATCTAATGAGCCCAAACTCGACGGGTTTATTAATATAGGCAATCCAAGGTAACGTCTCTTACCTCCAACCTCCATCATCAGACCAGCTTGATAGCGCCGGCATGTAGGTACATGAGTATTTCAAACATTAGGTCACATATATGTGTTTATTTGTAAAGTATACATCCATTAACTAATAAAGATTCTTGCCACAGCCAACAAACGAGCTGATGGCCTACAATAGATCTTCATAAATAGTATCTAAGAACTATCTCAATAACGCAAGCTTTCAAAAAAAAAAAACCGCATCAAAATTGGTCCATTCACTCCTTCCAGGCGCTACGATGACACACAGATACCTCAAACTTATAACACCCCTCTTTTTCTTAGGTTAGGTTGTTTATAGGTTTCCTACTTCTTAATTTTGAACGGATTTAAAAATTCTTTCTATTTGCGACTAGCTATTGCCCGTGACTTCAATAAAAAATTTCTTGAAGTTGTGAACAAATGACATTGTGTTGTTTTACGAATCTGACACTAGTCAATAATAAAAATATAGGCGTATTTTTGTTTTGTTGTGACGTAAATCCCAATCTTCGTCAACCTTTCAACCTTCGTCATATTTCTAGTTTGCTGCTTCTCTTCCGTGACCTTCCAGAGGTGTATACAAAAAGTAGCATACGAAACTAATATAAACATCACGCCTAGACCCGGAACCACTGTCTCTTGGCCATACAAATAGGTTGTTTCGTGCAGGAATCTAACCCGCAACACGCCGCGAAGCAGCCAATCGTTCAACCACTGCGCCATCAAAATCAGTACTTCCAAAAACAGTTACAAACATTTTTACCTACTTATTTTTAAATTAGTTAAGATACATACCGCTAGTCGATGTTTATAAATGGCAATCTTTTGCACCCTGTCGTGACATTTGATACGCACTTTGTTGCCCGTCGTGAGGTGTTGTATGATAACATCAGTCATGTTTTCTCTGTAAGCGTACCGTTCGCGGTATAACCCGTGAACTGTGCTAAACACTATTTGATAACACCACAGCGTCCCGTCTTGACAAGCTACAGCCTGAAATAAATAAAATTATACGTTGTAATAGTTTTTGTAACGTAAAAAACAATATGTAATAATGACTGTTGTAACCTTCTTTACTTAGCCTTATCAATCAATTACATCGATTTTACACTTTTTTGAAAATGTTTTTTTCGTTCGATCTTATTCGTACTTATTACCATTTTCAATCAAAATTTCGCTAAACTAAGCTAGCTATGCGCTTACGAACCATCAGCAGTTAATTTTTATTTTTAGATATATATGTCACCGGAAAATTGCAAACGCCGTAAGATTGTAAAATGTCGCGAGAAATTGTAAACTATTTTTTTCAATGATATTTGAATGTGATTTATCGTATACATAACGACATTTTCATAATATACCTAGAAATTATAGTCTAATAAAAATTTACTACAATCATACATACATAGATTTTGCCTGGACTCCGAACTGAGAATTACATTTGACTCTACACACAATAAAATTGGGGAAATGAAGAAGACAAGAATAAAATGATTTGCCTTTTATTCTTGTACATTTGCTTAGAAAAAGCTTAGTTTTTGCTGCTGGAATTTATTATATTAAATGTTTTTACATAGTACGAACAACAGTATTTAAAAAAGAACTCGTTTATCATGCTATTATCTTTTGCCAGCGACTGCGCCTGCGTGTATGTCGGAAATTATCCCAAGTAATTAATATATAATTAAGATAAATAGTATTCCAAGTCCCCCTCTGAAGTCCAATCCACTTGAACACCAAAATTCTTCAAAAGTACCTACGGTGGTTTTAGAGTAAAAACGTAAAAAACAAATAAAGTAACATTAGGAACGTAACGTTTCGCCTCGTCGTTTCTACCGCGTAAATCGAAGGATTGGATCAATTTGCCTGCTGCGATCTTCCCATCCGATTATAATTATAGTTCAGTTGTCTTGAAACCTAGAGTATATTGTATAAATATCAATATAATAGGATCTCAATAAACCAGTGCGATTCACCACCAACGATTGCATCACTGCTTTCCATACGGTGGAATCGCAGTCAAGCAAGTAGATAAATATCATTAAAAAAAAAACTTCGTATGTATAGTATTAATACTGATGTTTCCATACTAGCGGCGACAATATTTAAGTAAACTTACCAAGTTATTGTAAGAAGGCGAGGGAGCGATGGCCCAAACCCACTCTTGCGGTGTGCTCAATATCGGCACTCCTTCAGACGTTAGTACAGCCCATCCACCGACACCTCCGACCAGCACTAACGCTCCAAGCATCGTAACAGACAATGCTGATATACCTATAATAGTATTAAGAATATTTTAGAAGTTTTCGTGGAGCTAATCCAACATCCACATGTATCATAATGTTCCCACTGCTGTGACCACGAACCACACACTTTCATGTCTGTTTCGTGGCTGTAACTCAGGCCTCTTCTCTAGGAGAGGGAATGGAACGTAATCTACTATGCCAGTCCGGTGCGAGTTGGTTGATGTCACATGTTTTCGAATTTTTGGTTCTAGAATATACCAGTTTCCTTTGGTGTTTTTTCCTTCCTTCAATTTGAGAGTAGTGGTGATCAACTGAATCACACAAAGTAAAGCACCTGTTTGATTTCGAAACCACGACGTACAACTCGTTAAAAGTTATTATGTGTGCAGATATATGCTAATACTCGTATACAGAATGAGTACTTCACCCATTCTGTAGGACAGACAAGCTGGCAATTACGTTTTCTCACTATTAAAGTTTTTGTTATATTTACAGCTGTCTCTTATCATCACCTGATAACTTACATTAACGAATTGTATGTTAATTACATACAATTTATATTAGAATTATTTGGAAATCTTTCGCAAATGTACCAGTTTAGTTACCTCAAACATGAAATGAAATAAGTAAGTTCCTACTATTGACCAGCCGTTTGATTCAGAAAATTAATCATTTTATACTGCATGTACAATGCGTTCCAAATTAGAATAGGATCGATTGCCATATTGAGACGTCACGATTAACTGTCAAATGAAGGAAAAAAATTGTTAAACTTTAATTAATTTACGAGAAATTTAATTAATTTACGAACTGTGAACGAAAAAATTTTAATCAATTTCTTCAAAAACAGTACTAAGTGAAGTTACAACATGGCAATCGATCCTATTCTCATTTGGAACGCATAGTAATTAAGATATTTGTTGTTATAATCTAAGTCACAATGCTTAACTTATTATTGTCCGTATCGAAAATAACAATGGGCGAGGACTGAGCTCACACCATCTATACACTTCTATCTATAGCCATTAGGGCCATAACAACAGTCTCTATTTCAATTAAGTTTTTTATAATTATAACATACAATTTATAATTATAAAGTTATAATTATAAAAAACTTAGTTATATATCTTAATTTTTTTTTTATACTGTTTCCTTGTTAGCTATGTATTTTGTGTGTACTAATTTTCCTTTTACTTTTACACACGGTGTCTACTTCTCTTTTTTCTTCAACTTTCCTGTCGCAGGTATGCTGGAAGAGATTTCATTAGAAATAAGCATCGTCTTTGTACTATTTTTCTGTTTCCTTCCTCTTTTCTTGTATCTCCATGTGTGTACATAAATAGTTAAATAAACAAATAAGTTTATAACAAATTCATGCTACAAAAAAATTTACCTATATGCCTGTCTTTCAAAATCTGTTGACCTTGGGTATTATAGAATGACAGCATATCATTCCAGTCGGTAACCACTAGAACAGATTTTGAGAAGGCAACTGCCCAAACAGCTGCATCTCGAGTCACACGGTATGTTTCATCGCCAAGCTGGAAAAATATTTTATTTAGGATAAGTATAAAAGGAATATTGTTTAAAATAATGCTGTACTTCTACTGAAATTCAATATTATGAACCTTTTATTTAGGTCCCGTCACCATTGAATACTTTATTATATTTTTCTCCAATCTCTTAACTTTTATATTTTTGTGATAGTGGAAAATCATCTGGTTCTCCCACTCTGGGTGGAGCGAGAGGGAGTGTATCACTGACTAAAACCCACTGTGTTCCTTCAGTTGTCCTTTACTTTCATGGCTACTGTGACTCTATCAAACCCCACAGGCCTGGTAAACATTTCCGCAGGCCTGGCAGATATAAATATGGTTTGTTTGACAACTGATTACTCACTTAGGGCCACATTTTATAACTTTTAAACTACTTGTTATGTTAATTATAAAAAGGGGTTGTACACCTGCTTATTTATAAGGGTCACAGTAATATTGCTTATTTAATTCAAATTGTGTGTAAGTACTAAGTGCCTTTTAAGCTCTTACTATCTATAGCTATGCTTACTTTTATACAGACATAAAGATTATAATATAAGCTTGAGCTAACATAAATTATCTTGACTTACTTTGTCCCTTATGGAAACTGCTCCAATTGCCAAACCTATTGCTAAGTACTGGCCATTTGTAGACCAAGCACAACTAGTAATGCGTCCTGGCACTCTATACTTTTGCACTGCTTTGACATCCATGGACCAGAATGCAAAATCGCTAAGCGCACATGATGCCAGGTGGAACGTTACAGGATTGTAGGCAAGGCACTGGATTGCTTCACTGTGGCTGTTAAAAAATAATGCACTAGTGTTAATTCATTAAACCCCAAGGAATGCCAGCATTCACTCTTTCTCTTTCTATTGTGTCTCTAAATGCAGTATTTGAAAGGTTAACATTTTAATAAGCTACATCAATCCCTGTGTAAAGGGTCCTATGGTCACTTCTCAATTTTAATTCTGACACTATATGTGAGGATTTGTAATTGGCTTGCTGTTGTCTATGTTTGTCTTTGTTTTTAGTTTGTTTAAGCTTGTAAGTCCTCCAAGATTTAATAAATAAGTAAACATTGAATAGATACGCTCAGCATTTTGGAACATGAAATCCAAAAAGATCATAGAAGCTAATTAAACATCACACTTAAAACCATAACAGCAACATAATTTGAATATCAACTTACGAATATTTTAATATTCCTTCCATTTTGGAAGTCCAAATGATAACATTTTTATCTGCACTACCGCTAGCAAACTTCTTGCCATCCCCACAGTAAGCTACAGCATGGACAGCTCCTTTGTGAGCCTGGAGTAACTGGACCAGAGCTCCATCTCTAGGGTCATAGACCATAACCTTCTCGCCTGCACCCACCACCAGTTGACTGCCATTTGGACTGAAGCATATTGTGTGTACACTGAAATAAGGTTATAAAACATAGTATCTTAATGAGAGAACTAATCAAGATGGAATAACTCTTGGGCACCATGATTTTCTTTTAAGAATAAAGCAATAATATCATGTGGCTATGAGAATATTTATTAAAAATTAACTAGTTGTTATGGTTTTTCTACACAGGAAAACATTAAATGACTTCTCTTGCTCTGGGTGGCATCCCAAGGAACCCCTGTGTGCTTATTAAATACTTCTCATCCTTATCTTAATCACCAATAACCCTGTGGATTTTAATATTGGATAAAGAGGGAAATCTAAGAGATTGACTATCTTATTCCTATATATGAAATAAGCAGCTTTATTAGGCTTTCAAAAGATTTTGTTTGGTTTCAAGTACAGGATCCTAGAATACGCAGGGGGCCCGAATGCGCGAGGGCTGTAGCATTTGCTAGTCTTGCTATATGGCTAATCCACCACTGACTGTCTTACAGTTATGATCAACTGCTGGGTCCCCGAAATATCATATACATGAAAGAGTAGAATGTAAAAAGAGAATTTATACTAAATCTCTAGCATCATTAACAAAACTTTTAGTTTCCCATTGAAATAATTTCAGATCTAGAATGCTCTCTCTACCTGTAAAGTTCAGACTGAGACTGAAATTTTAAAATTCTTAGCATTAATGCTGTAGGCTGTAGAGAATCCCAAATTCTATATTTTAATTATTTAGACTATAATTTTAGGCCTTGGCACTTGTGTAATTAGCTTTCATTTTCAAAATAGCCTACACAAACTGATGTTTCTACAGTATAGTAATTTATTTAGAAAATACAAATTGACAATATGTATTGTTATATTAAAATCAATAGTAAAGTATTATATCTGTATTAGAATAATCATGTTTTTATATGATCCAGAGAAGCTTTACCTGGAAAACTCTACTTTGTCAGCTTCATGTATTTTATTCACCCACTTAGGAACAGTTCTCATCTTGTATAATTTACCAAAATGATCTTAAACTTATAAATACAGTTAAGTGTATCAAGTGCGTCATGTAATTGATCCGGTTTCATACAGCAAATATTCAATGTTTGATTAAATTGTGTTGGTTGACAACGGCGTCTCAAAAAATGTAAACAAACGGTAAATAAGGCCGACTTCATACGTCAATCACTTGTGTCATTCAATACCACAGATTGATTATGAACTCCTAGTGTTGTTCATTAGGCTCCACATCATTACAAACTTTTATTTAGTTTCACCTGTCCCGATGTTTCTCTGTAATCAAATCTTACAAATTAAAAATCCACTTCCCGGCTACCGATTGGGCTGAAATTAAAGTGTAATAAGCCTGCAAGTATTTTTATGAAGCTAAGCAGTATAGGGGACGAAAGTTTACTGTAGTCCATTATATTCGAAAAGCACTTGTTAAAAACAAATGATAAGACGAGACCTACCGAAGAACCGGTTTTGGTCTTGATTTTGGCCAGTTTCGGCTAGATTTGGGCAAAAAAACTGGTTTTGTCTGGAGTTTCGATATGGCCCCAAAGGTGTCTCGTTTATCTTTTGTGTGTTACAACTTTTAAGGAGACGCCTATTTATTTGATTATTTAATAATCTATGAAAGATATTTAATACCTTTAGGGTGAGTTGCACCATTTAACTATAACGATAACAAAGCCGTTAACAGTTGTCAAATCGTCGAATTGACCAATGGGCGGCCGTTTCACGGCTGGTTATGATTTGGTTATCGTTAAAGTTACAGTCTGTCAAGAAAGTCATGAAAAGAATGTTTTGGGAACTACTGTTTTTGCTAATACTGGCAACACTGAATAATTGTTAAGCTGAGTACCTGAACTGTCACGTCGTGTCTGTGTGGTTGATTTTTTACAATATTTCGGTGCTATTTCGAGTTTTTTAAATCGTGTAAGCGTTAAGATACAAAAAATGAATCGAAATGTTTATAACAGCGGTGCGAGACAAATTATATTTAAAGTTTTTCAAGGGTGTATGGCCGAAATTCAAGGTGGGAGTGCTGGGACGAACAAAGACGATGTTTATGGTCGAACAGCAAAGTTAACCGGTACGTAAATATATTCTAAAGTTTAACACACTAACGGAAATATAATGTTTTGACAATCTTCTGTTTTTATGTACAATTTATCTATCTTTAACATTGTTTATGTCTTGCTAAGGTTATGAAATTTACCTACAATTTATTATACTACCAATCAACGGTTTTGATATTTTGGTGTTTTTTATTTAGGTATGATAAATGTATTTGTATATTTAACATATCTTTATTGACTTCAGGTGTTACCGAAAGTACAGTTCGGCGCATTGTGGACTAGGGCATGAAGAATGGAAGTAAATTTTCAACGCTTGGAAAACACAGGAAAGGCCGACCTACGAAACAAACTACGAGTCAGATGTTGGCCGGTTTCATTTTGAAGAAGTTTCTGGCAACATTTCTGGAGTCGAATACCTCGACTCTGATTATTTTGATTCGGATTAATAAAGATTTATTTCATAAACTTTTTATTTTTGCAATGAGCTCATACCTATCGATACTCAGCGCCATGCTGACGGCAGTGCAGAGAGGCGAAACATCGTGATTTGCACTTTGTATTAAGTACATATATGCTAGTAGCTGAAAGGACGAAAACAAGGGTTGATCAAACCAGACATTCTTATGAATATAAAACCAGATATTCAGAAGAATGTCTGTTTTGATAAACTCTTGCGTGTAGGTACGTAGGATAAACATATAATTATCCTAATAAGCAAATAGAGAAGTCTGGTTTCGTCGCAATGTTTATAAAACAAAATTCAGACTGGTAGAGAATGCTTAAGGCATTAACTCCGCCTTTGTACTTTTGTGTTGGATAAAGTTTTAATAAATAAATGAGAACTACTATAACTATTATGTATCAGGTAAAATTAAACGTCACTTGAATGAAAATTAGTTCTAATAAAAATGTTGGTCGCCACTACGACAGAGTAAGTACTTTTATTTATAGGGAGCCACTACCAATGAAAGTCAAAACTCGTTTGCAAGCATGTATTAAATAAATAGACGAGTGTCAGATAGATCGGTAAAATAATGTACCTACACGGCAGTAAAGGGACCGTAAATCGGTAATTATTATTTTATAAATAAAAGTATCAATATCTTTTAGTCGAAGTTTATTGGGATACCATGTTAATGATTGTGGCGCCCTCCCTTCTTTTCATGACTTTCTTGACAGACTGTAAATGGTGCAACTCACCCTTAGAAAAAATTCGTAGAGTTTGTTGTCGAACGCCTACAAAAGGTGCGACCGATTTTTATGTTTTTTTAGAAGTAAGTACATAATATATATTAGGTACGTTTAAGAAGCTAGCTAGCATGTGTTTTTGATTAAGTCGATTCAATAAAAACCTTCTTTGTTCGATGTTTTTGACCATTATGAAATTACCGTTATTCTAGTTACTATAATTCAGTTTGCAAGAGCTGCATCGAAATTTTATTTTTAGTTTTTGTAGCACGTCCACGTGTTGTCCGGTTGATCTAGTGGTTAGTGGCCCTGACATAACAGTCAGGGCTACAAGGGTCAGGGAGTTGAACCCCCTCCTGCATAGCTGCCGAAGGGGTTCGATTCCCACCCAGGACAAATGTTTGTGTGATGAGCACGATAATTTGTCCTGTGTCTGAGTGTTATTTATGTGTAATATGTATGTATTTAGAAATATACAGGTATGGCGTAAATGGAGGTTCAACGTTAAGGGATCTATACACCATATATATTCAGCTATCACAATTTGAACACACTTTTTACCATAGATCTTTGAATAAAACTGATCTTTATATTTTTTTTTTAATTTAACACATTGCGATACTAACTTGGCTCTAATTTAAAAAAAAACATTATTTTCCCATTTGTTTTTTGTTTAATACTGCTAAATACTTGTGCAATAATATGAAAGTAACTGTTTTACTGTAAACCTAAAGTTAATACAGGAAAGATGTGTTTATTTCAAATTTCTAACTACTTATAGTCTTCAGACAATCACGAGACTTTGGGAGCGAATGGTGTTAAAGGAATGTACTACACTGTCGGTGCCCATTATTGAAAAAATATGACCTTAAATGCAGATTCTATTGTGTTATAAAAACAACTGATAACTATTTTTTGTTGAAAATACAGCCAAATTAGTATTGCAAGATGTTGTATTTAAAAAATATATAAAGATCAGTTATAATCTGAGACTTATGGTAAAAAGTGATTCAAATTGTGGCGTGTGATAATAGTTGAATATTATATATGGTGTGTCGACCCCATAACGTTGGACCACTAATTACGCCACAACCTGTATAATTATTCTTATCAGTTTTGTCGTACACATATCACAAGCTTTGTTTAGTTTGGGGGATTAGATGGTGTTGTGTAAACGTTATCAATTATTATTATTTTTAGTTTCGGTTTTAGTTACGGCTACAACTATATGAGGACCCGATCATTCGGTTTCACCTACAAATTATGTTTCAGTCAATTATCATATAACACCTAACATAACTGTACATTAAAAATACATTACATAATATCATACATTGCCTTGGAGAACAGTTACGTTTTGATTTCAAAAGGTAAAATAATAATTTGAGAAATATAATCTACGGTAAAATAAGATTTTCGATATTGTTTTTGATTAAATGATAAATGATATTTATTTTGTAAATAGGTTTAAAAAACACTTTTACACGTCAATTTTTTTCGTCAGTTTATTCTAGATGAGGCCGGTGTTTCCTATCTATTGGATTAATACACTTCTGGACACATCTATTGGCCCACCTTGTATTTTCAGTTTCGTTTGGTCCTAGCTAAAATTTTATATTAGGTCGAGCAAAAAGTTTTTATGCAGTTTTGAACCTGGCACATTCACAATTTCATTCAATAGTCTTTTTTTGAATTTCGAACACAGAATTTAAAGAAACAAAAGACAATTTGGAGCCTGTTTGTTGATATCAAACAATCGAATACTAAGGAAACTTGGTTTTATTGGTTTACTTGGATTTAATTCTTGAAAAAGTGATTGATATCTTTGGTTTTGCAACAAACATTACTTATTCTTAACATTAAGGTGAGGTTCTATCAATAATCTATGGATACTTCACCTGAAGTCGCCGCCCAAGCTGTGGCACTTATTCAGGCCGGACACAGCCAAAGAAACGTGAGTGCTCAACTTAATTTAAGTCGATCTGCGGTCCGAAATGTTTATCGGAGGTACCTAGAGACTGGCGGCTTTGTTCGTCGCCAAGGAAGGCCACGATCTCGGGTCACAACTGAAAGGCAGGATCGATTCATCGTGACGACCAGCTTGAGAAATCGTCACCTTACCTCCATTGAGATACAAAACCAACTTCGCGACTTCCACGGAGTATCTGTGAGCGCTCGAACTGTTCGGAGAAGGTTAAAAGAACGCGATATGGTACCACACAAGCCAGCTAATGGGCCCAAACTAACGCGAGCCCACCAAACAGCGCGCCTTCATTTCGCACGCAGTCATTATTATTGTTGGACACAGCAAGACTGGAGCCGTGTACTCTTTTCTGATGAGTCTAAAATTGTGTTACATAGCAATGATGGAAGGAAGAGGGTCTACCGACGTAAGGGAGAGCGTTTCGCACAATGCTGCTTTGAAGAGAGGGTTGCTTATGGCGGTGGCTCATGGACTGTCTGGGGCGGTATATCCGCGAGCGGCAAAACTCAACTTGAGGTTGTTACAGGACCACGGCTGCCAACATTAAATGCTGAAAGGTACATTCGTGAGTGCTTAGAACCTCACGTGATACCATACGCGGACTATGTGGGCCCAAATTTCCTTTTTATGCATGATAATGCAAGAGCCCATGCGGCCGGCATCGTCAGGGAATATCTTCGGGATGTGAACATCACAGTTATGGACTGGCCAGCCAGAAGCCTAGACATGAACCCCATTGAGCACATGTGGGACGAGCTAAAAAGACGTGTTAGGGCTCGTCAGCCAGTTACCCAGACGATGAAAACTGCCATAGAAGAGGAATGGGAGATGATCCCTCAAAATTTCATAGAGCGGTTGATAAACTCTATGCCTAATCGTATGAGAGCTGTGGTAGATGCCCATGGAGGCAACACGCGTTATTAAATTAAACCTTTATTTGATAAAACATGTTTTTTATTCAAAAATCAATTGCCTTTAACAAGGCGCATATCCGACTTGTTAGGCGTAGCTCCATGTCGTATGGTATTCTGAATTCAAATTTAAAACAATACGATCGAAAAAGATGGTAAAATGTATCAGGTTTAAAACTGCATCAACAGTTTTTGTTCAATCTAGCAATCATATTTCGGTAGGGGCCATCGAAACCTAAACTCTAAGGTGGGCCAATAGATGTGTCCAGAAGTGTACTTTCGGAAATAGGGTCAGTAACTAGGGTCATCCACGTAACCCTCCAAGGTCCACACCTACTTTTAATAAAGCTTAAATTAATGTGAGTGACAAATGCAGAGGCGGCTCTAGCCTTCGGAGCGCCTGTGTGCGACCAATATCTTGGCGCCCTCTAGTAGGCATGCGGACAACATGGAATACTTAAGCCCCATCCGCACTAGGGGACATGTCGCGCGCAACTTGTCACTCGACATGTGTCGAGCGAAGTCGCAGGGGACATCACGTGACTTCACACGTGACTTTTCGGTGACACCTTGAACAACTTCCGATGTGTGGACGAGCGGAATGTCTCTCGACATTGTCGCGGGACAAGTCGCGCGACTTGTCTCCTAGTGCAGATGGGGCTTTACAGTTTATTTACCCGACTGCACCAGAAGGAGGGTTATGTTTTTTCGAGTGTGTGTTTATGTGTGTATTTGTATGTATATTCTTTGGCATGCTCTAGAGCATAAATGGCTTGTTGCATTTCAGCTTGAGAGCGTACTTTTCAATGATGTCGAGAAGTTGTCATGAATAAAAAAGCACAACTTCGTAGTTCTTTTAAAAATATTTAATACAGAACTATATAGTTACATGTTACATTACAGGACGACAGGTTACAACAGAAATTATGTTTACAAAAAAGTTTCTTTTCGTGCTTTTGCATTAGCAAAATCGTTAACAATGTCACTGATTTCAATTTTGATTTCATGTTCAATACTTATTAATGATAAATTTGTCAATCTACTTTGTGACAATGTTGATCTAAGATAGTTTTTTTTATTATTTTTAGTTTAGAAAATGATCTTTCGCTTTGTGCTACAGTGACTGGCAACGTAAGGTAAATTCTCAGTGCTGTGGACAGATTTGGGAACACTGAATTTAATTTATTCACAAAAAAATAATTTAAAATATCTAATGGCATAATGGAATCATCAATACACATCGGCAATAATTCATTTTCATTATATAACTCCAACTTCTCCACATCTGAAGAGCCAGCATGGCACAGTTTATTTTCTGAATTAGAACAATGTGTTTTTTTTTTGTATCTACGTCTAAATCCTTATATTGTTTTAGTTTATGAAGAAAAGAAAAAATTAAATTATTTTGATTCATAAGTTTCTAACTTATGAACCATTCGTCGAACTTAGTATAATAATATAATATATAAAAATTAACTTTAAAGTGTATTTTAGCGTCTGTTATCGGTTCATCAATCGCCTCATAATTAAAAAAACCTTTTACGAGCGAGAGAGCGGACAGGTTTGGCAAATTCTACTATTGCCTCGACTTCTTCGGCTACAGTTTTCGCGCTATCAAGGAAGTCCTCAAAAGCGGACTCATTACGGATTTCAGTCAAACTAATTTTTGCGCTTTCAATCTTTTTTACCGCTTCTGACAATACAACATCTGATTTTTGAAGTGCCTTGCTAACTATATTTATCTTGGTTAAAATTTCGAACCAAATTACTCGCAGCAGAGAGCAAATGAATTTAAACGACTTAATTTTTGCCAGTAATGAATTTGCCATATTTCTTGACTCCGCATCTTTACTCCTATCGGAATATACAGTAAACAAGGCATTATACACTTTTCCTAGATTAAAACGTAGTGCTTTTACTGCTTCAACCCTGCTCTCCCATCGAGTATTTGAGAGTGGTTTTAAATTTAAAGTTGGCACTTCCTTGGCAAGTATTTGCCAACGTCCTGTTGACGCAGAAAAAAAAAACATAAATATCTTGCACAACTGAAAAGAAATTTACTATTTCTAATGAACTTTTAGCAGCGTCGTTTACTACTAAATTTAGACTGTGTGCGGCACAAATCACATAAAATGCGCGAGGATTTAAGTCTAGAATTCGTTTTTGTAGACCTATGTTTTCCCCTTCATATTTGAACCATTATCGTCAAAGACATTAAATATATACTACCAATAGACAGGACATAGCGAACAAAAGTTTAAACCGATACTTGTTACTTGGTAGTAACAAGTCGCTCAGTCTAGTATGACACCCCTAAACGTCAAGTCGTGTTTGTATCCGCTTTAGGCACTAAAAGAAAATCATTTTCTGAGAAAATGTGCTGAGTTGCACATTACACTATTGCAAATCTTGTTATGGTAAAATTATTGGACCTAACTTCGGTTTATTTTCGTAAATATTCTTGGTATTTACGCAGTAATTAATTAAAATTCAACAATTTCCATGAATAGTTCTAGAACATTTGCTGATTTTATGATAGCGCCATCTATTGCTGAAAAGTTTAACCTTGGCTAGCACACACCAGTGGCGTAGCGTCGGTTTTCGCCGCTTGGGGTCGACCAGAAATACGCCGCCCTTTGTTGTTTATTATGTTTAAGAACACCAGTATTAAGAACGACTGCAGGTATCCCGTCGGGGCCACTAGCTTTATTCTTAGGTACGTCTTTCTGATGGATACGAATATCCGACATACTCGTCACGTACCCATCAGGAGAAACAGGGGGCGGTGCGTCACCGGAATTCAGACGCGAAGATTCCGCAATAAGAGGGGCAATTAAGTTTGCTTTCTCCTCAGCGGTGTGAGCCAGGGACCCGTCGGGTTTCAGCAGTGGCGGAGGTGAGGGACGGCAAAAGTTTGATGCACTCGAGTTTGCCAGGGACCAAAACGCTTTACTACCAACGGGGTTTGTTCCCTATTAGGCCAATGTGGTCAAACTGAGACCTCCACAACACCTTAAGAGTCACGTCACTTGCCTTGCGCATACGAGTGTTGGCCCAAGGTCGGTTTGCGCGTGTTTAATCGCGTCAGCGTGAACACACTCAGTGCCAAGTCATGGTTGAGCTTGGTCCGACATTGTTACGTCAGAGAATGAACTTGGATTAATAAAAAGCAATATACCTGCTGCAGCACGCAGGGTAGACTTAACATCGACATCAAAATGTGCTTGGCACGTGCGTAACATTGCGCTCGCAATTTCAAATGTCTACTTTTTTTTTGGCGCTTTCTGCCGCCTCCTTTCGTATGCCGCCTAGGTATATGGCCCCCACCGCCCTCCCCTCCCCAAGTTACGCCACTGGCGCACTGGCACACACAAAAATATTTGGATTGTTTTAATTCAAAAACAATTGATTTTTTTTATTATTTCTCCTAATAATGTTATTATTTCATTTTGAATATTATGGTCGAGATAATGAGTTAGGCGTGACTCAAATTTTTGTATAAGTGCAATGTGTTCTGCAAGCACGTTATCAAAATTAGATATGAATTCTACCAGCTTCAAAAAATTACCATTGACTGGATCGTAAATCTTTTAAGTCTTTTCCCGTAAAGCAAGACATTGTCTCGCTAAAAAGTGAATTATATTAATTATTTGTTCGAGTACTGCCACCCAACGTTTTTTTTCCCGTTCAATTTCAGATTGGTGCATGTAATCTATAGACTTTTCCTTTAAAATAACTGTTTTCAGAGCAATTCCTTTGTTTTCAGAGCCTCCATGGCCAGGACCCAGGCCTTCCCAGGCAGGCCGTCGGGTCCTGGGGCGGTGTTTTTGGTACTCAGCCTTCGCACCGCTACTCTCATCTCCACCTCGGTCACCTCTGGAGCATCGTCGTCGTCGCTGTTGCGGTCCGCGTCAGACATCGCTGGCGGAGGCGGAGCCATGGGCGGGGGGAGTGTTCCCCCCGCGCAGGGAGCAAAGCGTTCACCACACCCTCCACGATTTGGGGCCGGAGACTCTGAGTCAGCGGGGGAACCCAGGGGCGCAGTTTTTCCCGTACTGTTTTGTACGGGCGCCCCCACGGGTCCGCGTTCAGGGACTCCAGCCACACGTTGCGGGCCTCCAGTTTAGCCCGCTTTATCTCCGCTCGGAGGGTGCGTTTTGCCGCTCTGTATCCCTCATACAGCTCCGCCTCTCTGGCCTCCGCATCCGGCGGGCGGATGCAGTGCCTGCAGTGTCTAGCGTACCGGCGTCGGGCGTGACTGCATGCATTGCCGCGTCGCAGATTTGCGACATGGCCTCCCGGAACCACTCCGCCTCGACGTCAATGTCGACAGGCCTGTCCGGTGCTTGCACCCAGGCCTGCACCGTCGCGGCTTCCAGGTCCATCTGCCTAAGCGCCCACCGCGGACCGTAAGGGCTCTGTCGGACCGGCGCGGCCGAGGTTTTGGCGGAGACGTCTAACCGGATGTACGGTGGTCGGAGTACGTCTCCACCTCCTCCATAACGCGCCAGTTGACGACACGCGGCGACAGAGCGGGGCTGGCGAACGAGATGTCCACCACTGATTCACCACGCATCCGCACCAATGTGGGGACAGAACCCCGGTTCAGGACGACCAGGTCCAGCTCCAAAGCCCAGTCCTCCACCATCTGACCCCGTGGGTTCGTGTACCGAGAACCCCAAGCCGTGTTCCAGGCGTTGAAGTCCCCGCAAACGACCACGGGGAGGGTACCAAACCCAGCGACGACGACATTTAGCTCCATAAGGGAGACTTGGAGTTCGTCTAGAGATCTGTTCGGGGACAGGTAGACGCCTACCACTGCAATGTCCCCGAACCGTGCTGCCACGCAGCCCTGTCCCCTCGCAACAGCCTCGAGGGGCGGGGTACCGGCGGCGGCCGACGAGATTAACGTCACCGAGCCGTCTAGGTCCTGAACCCAGTCTCCACGGGGATGGACGTAGTACGGCTCGGAGACGACGGCGACATTTATCGACCACTGCGCCATGCTCTGGAGCAACAGATCCTGAGCGGGGGCGCAGTGGTTGATATTCGCCTGGAGGAGACGGAATGTGACCGTTATTGGCAGTCCATCGTCTCCTCCCGAGCCCTTCTAGAGGGCACTGCCGCGGCGGGTGCGGCGGCGATAGCGGCGGGTGCGGCCTCGAGAGCGGCGGGTGCGGCGGCGATAGCGGCGGCGGCCAAGGAGGCGGCTGCGGTGGTGAGGACGTCGGCGGGGATGGGCCTACGGGCCTTGCCCTTGGCCTTAGCGGGGGGGTCGCACGACCTGCCCCCAGCCCGGTGGCCGGCCGGCTTACATGCGTAACAGTGAGGCGGAGCACGGCATTCTGCGGCCTAGTAACCGGGCTGGCCACACTGGTGGCAGCGGTCGCTGCGGTTCACCTCCGCGGCGCAGTGGGCGCCAACATGGTGCCCCACTTGGCACCGGAAGCACCGCAGAGGTCTGGGCTCCAGCAGTTTAACCTGCGCGGAGACCCAGCTCACCAACAGCCGTCGGCCCTCCCCGGTGACGGTCCCGGCCGCCGCCACAGGGCAGCTAACTGTCACCGCTCGCATGCCCGTGCCGTCAGCGCGGATGGTGCCCACCCGGACCTGATCGGTCGTGCACCCGCCCGCCCTGACGATGGCGGCCACCACCTCGTCCACCTTGACTGAGTCGTCCAGGCCCGTGATGCGCATGTCTATGCACTTTGTGGGCCAGGACACTCGGGCCACCTCCGCATCGAGGGACGCCCTGATTCTAGCGGCCAGGGCATCCGCTGTAGGGTCGCACCGTGGACCTCGAGGGTTCGGGCCCCAGTGACTGTGCGCCTCATGCGGAAGCCCCCCGCAGCTCCGAGCTCCTCGAGGTGGGGCAGCACCGCCTGCTTTGCCTTTTCCATGACAGCGTCATATATCACGCCCTTCTTCTCCGCATCTGGCTGCAGTGTAATCACCACAGCCTCGGAGGTCGGGGCGCGAAGTCTCGCCTTGGCCCGCTTTTTGCGCTCTTGGCGCCTCGCACGCTTTTTGGTCGCCCTAGCCGCCTTGCCCGCCCTCTTCGCGGCGCCGACGACCGTCCATTCGGCGCCAGGTTCCTCACGCGGAGGAGGCGGCAGGCGCGGCCTATTTGCCGCCGTGGCAGGAGGTCCCGCCGGTTTAGCGGCAGGCACCTCCTTACCTTTTTGCCGCCGCTGCTGCTTAGCCGTCGGGGCCGTCGGGGCCGGCCTCGCGGGCTCCGGAGCCACGGCCCCTCGCACTGCTTGCCCCGACGGGCCAAAGCCGCGATTGTCTTTGAGAGAGCCGATGCGCGACGCTAGGATATACATAAACGATATTCGTTCGATCCATCTTTGGAGATAGAATAGGTTGAGATAGGTATTTGCGAGCGGCGCTCAGCGCCCCCTAAGTCCCGGCGCCCGTATGCACCGCACACCCTGTACACTAGGTAAAGACGGCCCTGGACAAATGCATGAATATAAATATGCCTTGTAATTATAATAATACTATATCGATTATAATGCATTAATAATTGTAGTATTCGAGTATTCGTTTTTAGTTTAGTCTATCGAACCAAGGAATTAGTTGATTGTTGTCTATGTACTATACATCACTATGGACGTGGGATTGTGCAAGCGATTGGGACACGTCATGTCAATAATTTCATTTCAATTTCATTCAATGCAACAAATGTGACGAATCCACACATTTTATTTCCGAAACATTGTGTATTACATGTAATTTTGTTTAACTTTAACTTATATTGGTAAGTGTAATTTCTAAAATTGTTCGCTCAAACTACTAACTTTATTTCCGAAAATGATGATACTTATATAAATTCACCGAGAGAGATAGTTGTTTTCCTCGTAAATATTGTACACTAATAGCTATATCCTTTCAACGTAACATAAATGTGTAATATGTATGAAATCTATAATTCTATAAACATTTGTAAAGTTTATGCAAATGGCTGAAGATAGTATTGATTATGGCCTAATATTGTTTTTATAAAGAGTTAGTAACCATTACTGTTCGAATCTTTCGAAATCTTATAGAAATAATTCAGTCGATATTTGGTCATTTATCCATAATGAATAATAATAGTGCATGCATAGCATGGCCATTTACAACTCATATCCTCAATACCTAATTATCTGATATCATTTTCTGCTTTAAACTATTAAGGTTCGTGCTTAATTAAGTACTTAATTGATTGCAAATCAATTGGTAAGATAATGATTGTGTTGTAGGTAAAATGAAGTGGTTTACAAGATTTTTATTTCTTCTGGTGATTCTTCATTGCTCATATGCTCCACCTGTTACTCCAGACAAGTCCAATGAGCAAGACAGTGAAGTGAAGGATGACTTGGTAATGTTATTTTTTTGTTATTATTCTTAACTTAAATCAGGTGTCTATACATGCTCTACTAACAAGGCTGAATAAAGCGGTGCATGACTCTAAAAATAGAACCAGTTGACCTTCTATGCAAAAAAGAAGTTTAACACTCTGCTACATTTATGATATACCTACATGCTTGTAGGCATGCTTCTTAAAACTCATGTGTAGTTATGCTTTATGTATATTTAATTTTTAAAACACTTTTGTTTATAAAGTCACTGTTTAAGAAGGAACATAGGAGGGGCGTCTAGTCAGTAAAAGCCTGATACACCCTTCCACTCTGCCAGAGAAAGAGAAAATAAATAAAGAAGTCATTGGATGATTTTGTACCTAAACAAAAGTTTTTTTTAAGATCTGCTTCTTTTATTAAAATTTTGGGTACTGTAATTAGAGACCCAATAGAAAGACATTGAGAGAGTGAATGGCAGTGTTCGCTTGGGGTTTAATGAATTAAGTATGTACCTACTATAAAAAATATAAAACAATTCAACACCAGCTTTAAAACCTCAACCTCTATTCAAATTTTATGCTCACTACTTTAAATTGTTAACTGAAATAAATAACCAATGAAATAATCTGACAGATCTTTTTTAAAAACAGGGAGATTTAGTGAATGTAAACATCAAACAAAAATACAAATAATCTTGTGTCAACAAAACACATGGGAAGTAGTCAGGTTATTGTTTAGCCATATATTGTTGTGACTAATTGAACAATACAATGTATTGTTTGTTTCCATTCTGGATCAGACTGAATACACTGTAAACAAGATAATATCTAGATTAAATTAACTGGAAAACCTTTGCTGTGGTGCCACTTTTACTGGCTTTTGCGATTTGTTACACCTTATAATTATTTAAGTAATATGGAGAAAGAAAGAGAAATACTTCACCACTACAACATTGATTATGTAAACTATTTTATCTATTTGTCTAGCCTATGTTCCATTGCTGGCCAAATCTCTCTCTCCCTCTTCCTCTTCCACTCGGCTGTCTTTTGCTAGTGCGGGCCAGTACTCTCGAACTGACACTTTAACTTAAAAACCGATACTGATGCATCTGCGAATAAATAAAACTAGGTATAAACAAAAATAAACACATCATTTAAGTAAGCATGTAATCAAAAACAAACATTTCTTCATACAATATTTAAAAAACTGCTTTTTTTTACCATGGATGCTGTATGATTTATGTTTATTATATAAATAATATAGTAGAGGGATGGAGATGGAGAGGAAGGCCGAAGAAAAGATAGATGGATTGTGTGAGGAGGAGTGATATGAAAGAAAAGGGAGTTAGTGATAGTTTGATGGGTGACAGGACAAAATGGAAGAAAAAAAACGTGTTGTGCCGACCCCAAGTAATATGGGATAAGGGCAGGAAGAAAAAGA
This sequence comes from Mythimna ferrago, assembly GCA_910589285.2. Classification (NCBI taxonomy): domain Eukaryota; kingdom Metazoa; phylum Arthropoda; class Insecta; order Lepidoptera; family Noctuidae; genus Mythimna; species Mythimna ferrago. The sequence continues at coordinate 16,936,004 of OU342673.1, read as the reverse complement.
TATATATAATCTACTATATAAAAATAAGTTGGGTTTTCCTTCCTGACACTATAACTCCAGAATGCACGAACCGATTTCCAGGGTTTTGCATTCGTTGGGAAGGTCTCGGGCTCCGTGAGGTTTAGAGTAGGGTGGAGTAGAGTAGAGTAGGGTAGGGTAGGGTAGAGAAGGGTAGAGTAGAGTAGGGTAGGGTAGAGTAGAGTAAAGTAGGGTAGGGTAGGGTATAGTAGGCTGAAGTAGGGAAGAGCGGGAGCGAAGCCGCGCGGGCAAAAGCTAGTTATGTATATAAACATCGGTATATATTGGTAAAGTAGATGGAAAAAGGCCTTGCGGGTGCAGCCCAATACGTTGGTCCGACCAGATCCGCCCCACTCTTGACTCCACGATATACAAGGCCCTTCACACCGCCAGAAACAGGAATAAATGGAGAAACATCATAAAAATTAAATTGATGAAGCAGGGAGGTCACGACCCTCAGCATTGAGGCATACGACGTAAGGAGGAGGAGATACTGCAAAAATAATCTGCTTTTTTATGTATTTAAATGTTTACACAGATTGTACCAGTAGAACAAGAATTAATATTTCTGTCTGTTTGGCTCTCTCCAAAATGACTGGACCGATTTTTACTGAACTTTCATTGGTAGATAGCTGACGCTAAAAGCTTTTTTTTAAAATTGTGGTTACCTTTTGCAAATAATAAAGTCTTAAATTCGAAAATTATAATGATATTGTGATTCAGCCATAAAATATATAGACATAATTAAGCAATTGTGAACTTTTGCTACCACTGTACATTATTTTCTTGTTATTTTAATTATAGTATGTAGTCCATCCTGCGAAAGCTCATAATATACACGACTTTTTCCGTTTTATTTGACGAATATCATCATTACCTTTTAGTATTTTTAATATGTACATGTTATGGACCGGGTGATTAATGCGGGCATTATAAATAATGTTCGAGCATTATGAATAATGTCTAGCTCTATTGGACCAAGTGATTAATTACTATCTTAACTTCAATATTTATCACATTGCGCGGTCATTATTATATTGCTACATGACAATTGGGCAATTTTATAATAAAGCTAAAGACGCAGTGCGAGGGCGGGGAGGGAAGCACGCAGGGTGTGACGGTTGCATATTAGAAAATCAAAACTTTCCTGAGCAAATTTCAAAAGAACAACGTTTGTACGTTGTTCTTTTGAAATTCATCAACAAAGTTTAAAATAACGATGGTCATTTGACCAAAAGTTCAGCTGACCAAAGTCTAGAATATCAATGTTTAAATTATTTATTGACCAAATCGTTCAAAGGTCAAAACGGATTACTGGATAAATTATTAATTATCAAATGGATTAACTGAAAAAGGTAAAAATCTCGAATGGACGATACAACTTGGACGTAGGTAGGGTACGCGGTTGGTCACAGTTCTAACCTAACCTACCCACTTCAAAGTGCAATCAAAATACAATCACATTTTTACGAGAGATTGTAGGTATTATTCGTTATTTCGAACTGGCAGAGTTTTAAGGTAGATAATAGGCTCCTTGATATAAATAATTAATCCAAATAAGAGAGTCTGATTATTTTAATGGTTTAATATTTAGTTTATTTTAAGTTAAATGACAATACCAATAAAAAAAATGGTAATTAAATATGTTTGTATTACTCTGCCCAAAAGGTGATGAGCCGTATGTATAATGCCCGGTCAATTTGATTATTTGAATAATTATTATCATATCGCACTCTCATATTGGGCATTTTTCATAATGACCGGGCCTTATGTATAATGCCTGATTTATCATTTGGTCCATAACATACATAATAATAAAGCCTGTCTATTTGAAATAAAGTTCCTTTCAAATGATAAAACAATAAAATTTTAGGTACTGTGCTTACCTACACTTGCACAAACTTAAAAAATTCGGGTTCTCTTTTTACGATATAATATTGTATATATATAAATACCTATGTAGGTTACATAATCAAGTAGATTTTTCAGTTTAAACTTTACTAATCTGAAACTTCTATTACAGTTTATGTTTGTGTAATAAATTTGTCTTCTTGCTTTCTTATATTTTGTACTAGCTGACCCGGCGAACTTCGTACAATTACCGGCACGGATCTTGAGCGCTGGCTTCAAGTTGCACAGAAGTCAAATATTCGGTCTCTTTAGTGGTGCGAAGTGAGACACGGGGGCGGGGAGTGTCAGTGATTGGTTTGCCGCGCCATCGTGTCATAGACGTCACTCGTGGTTCGTTCCCTGCGCTTGCTGCATGTATCTAACAACAACGACGATTGGCTCGCCAATGTATGGAATGCGCAAAGCGATCCCCACTCTGACGCCGAGCGCTCAAGATCCGTGCCGGTAATTGTACCGCTTAACACAATGTAGTATATATGATTGCGATGAAAAAAGCCTAAGTAAAATATCAAGTTCTAGACGATTTTAATGTATAAAAATTATCTACATTCATCTTGATGCACGCACAACGAAAGGCTTCTACAGGTTTATTATCTGTCTATACATATATTATATGTACATATGTCGATATGTCTCTCTAGATTTATTATGTCTTTTTTGTTCTCCGGTTGTGAATAGATTTGATTCCTTGCCTAGCCTCTGTTTACTGCAATTGTTAAAACTGCTGTGCAAATATCCACTTGTCAGGTTTTATTTTGTGATGATATATGTACATCTATAGCTGTAATATTACATTCTTTGTCTACAGGAAGAGTATATGGAATATCACAGGTATCTAAAGGAAGTCGTCCAAGCTTTGGAAAGCGATCCTGACTTCAGAGAACGATTGGAAAAAGCGGATGAAGAGGATGTTAGGGTGAGCGTGTATTTTCTTCACCCTCACATATAGATATGAAACTTTACATATATTTGAAACACAATGCAGTCTCTCCCACAGTCATAGTCGGGAGCGAATCCTAGCACCGTTTATCCAATTTAAATTTATATTTTAACTGGCTGAATGCTGCAATCAAGTGCAATCATGGACATGAGAGAAATTTCCGTTGCATATCACGTACATCTACGCCACTGCATTCAAGGAGATTATTCATAGTTATCATCGTGAACTTGTTTTCATATTATTTTTTATTTTCAAACATAGGTCAAAACTACTGATTCTTTAATGTTACACACATTACTACCTACTAATATATAACTATCTGACCTTTGATGTTATTGTGAACTCCCGCAACCACCATTAACTGCATATTATTGCGAAATCAATCTGTAATGCATCACCATGGACCGATAAACCGACCGTGTCCTTGAAGCTGCTAACCCCCTGCCTAAAAAGTGGCCTGTTTGACCTTTTTAATGGTAGCAGTACTTGAAAGCCATTATAGGCCCATCAAATGCATACAACTTTCAGTTGACTCAATTAATCACTGCCTTTTTGCGAGCGTTTCTAAAACGCTTTTCCAATGTGTAGTGTTTGTATGTCGATATAAATCACGTGTAATTTTATGTTGGAAGGTATAGTGCGTTGGGGTAAGATCGGCATTTGGGGTAAGAATGTATAAATATAAATAATAGCACTTATTTAGCTTTATTTTTAATGCTAGTCATACTGCGTGCCGCGTCATTATGTTCCACCTTGCCTAGCAATGTGGCTGGCATTAAAAATAAAGCTAAATTAGTGGTATATTGATTTATATGTTCTTACCCCAATGCCGATCTTCCCCCAACCTACTTATCGTTAATTATTAACCTTTAAACTGCTTACGTCGAATATATCCAACAAACACTCGCGTTTATTTTGCCAGTGTCGCACATCCAAGACCAAACGCTCCATCTCGTCAGCTTTACTGTCACCTATGGGGATTGAAGAAGTAAACCTCGTTGGTTACCTACTCTTTATAATTGTTTTTTTTTTTCAGTCGGGAAAAATTGCTGAACAATTGGACTTCGTCAACCATAATGTTAGGACAAAATTGGATGAAATTAAACGTCGTGAGTTAGACAGACTTCGTCATTTGGCAACTAAGGTAAACAGTAATATTTTATCCTCTTAAAGCTATTATATTAAGGTTTGTGTAACACTATTAAAAGAGTTAAAATCCGAATGTCTTTTCTACAAATGTGTTCTACAATATCTTTTCGCCAACAGCAATTCGAGTTGACAAACAACTTGGAACAGCATGAAGAGGGGAAGGGCGCTACAAATGAACATTTAGATCATAACAACCCACACACATTCGAGATTGAAGATCTAAAGAAACTTATCAAGAAGACAACAGCTGACTTAGAGGCTGCTGATAAAAAGAGGAAAGAAGAGTTTAAGGTACTTGTTGCTATGATAACTGTTGGTTAAAGATGGTCAATCTTTAACCAACAGTTATCAATCAACTGCCTTATTTTATAATCTTTGTTAAACTAATGACAAACTGTATTGTCCTCCTAACACATTAGCGAAACGTGACGGTCCTTGTATGTACGATAAATACATTATACCAATACAGTCGCCCAAGTACCTAGGTCAGCTTCACCTAACCTTGAATCATTTCTAGCGTGTACCTACATTGTTACAAATATTTTATGATCACATATACTTTTATCGTTATTGGTTTCCTTATTGCTGTTTAACTGTTACAATATAAATCGATTTTCAGGAATATGAAATGCAAAAGAAATTTGAAGAGCATCAGAAAGTAGAAGGCATGGAAGAAGCTCAGAAGAAGGAGTACATGGAGAAACATAAACAAGAGGAAGAAGCTATCAAGCACCACAAACCGGTAAGTCTGCTGGTAGGTCAAGTCATAACCCCTTCCATTGTTAGAAATGATTTCTGTTAAACTATGACGTGGCTTTAAGGAAAATGAAACTTATTTACTTAAAACGAAATAATAATGTGAATTCCCCTTAGCTTCACATGTTGTTGAAACGAACGGAAAACACGGCCGTTATTATGACTAGCGATGCGATAAGGCCTCTAATTCCTTCACGTGCGTGTAATTTTGATAAAGATTTCTGACTTATATCTTGACTTTACAATTATATCAATCTGAAGATAAAATTTAAAAATGACTTGATAAAATGCAGCTTCACCATCCCGGTTCTAAACAACAACTGGAAGAAGTATGGGAGAAACAGGATCATATGGAACAACAACAATTTGAGCCCAAAGCATTCTTCATGATGCATGGTGAGTGATGACTTACGACATTACTTATTAATCGTCAATTATTTGTAACAGCTACACCACCCCGCGACAAAGGATCACTTGTTAGAGATATGGAAAAACGCTGACAAAATGGATGTCAAAGATTTCAGCCCAAAGGTGTTTTTCATGATGCATGGTAAGATCCATAGCGTGCAACTAAAGTATAAATTAGAACACAAATTAGTAAGTAGGTTTTATGGTTAGGTCACTCGTATCAAAGAAAATAACGAGTTTACGAAGGTTTCACGCACGCTAATTTGGATTTTACAAACCCGCATGTATTCTTGTTTTATCTTTTTGTTGGCATGTGTTAGTGCTTTAGTTTTAATCAAAATGTTAATTATTAAATTGTGTAGTTGTTTTAATTGTTAGATATCACGGTAGGTAAGATGGTTTTATGCATAAGTACTTACCTTACCTACTTTTGACTGTTGTGTGTCCTCTAGATTTCTAGAACTGAGTTGGCTTTTATTTAATTTTAGTTTGTGTATTTATGTTGTCTAACTTTATTTAGTGCACAGTTTTTTATTTGTTAGTTAGTGCCAGTATTCTCACATTGAATGTAATGAACTCTGTTTTTTTCTTGAAATTTACAATTAAAGGGCACTTTATTATGAGCATCTTTAAGCCTAATATAATGGAAAGGTTTCATTTAATCTTTGGAATATTTAAGTTTTATTCTGATTACGATAGACTCATCGTCCAACTTAGTGCCATATAAAAATATGCTGTCAGCATCATAAGAAAATTAGTTTTATTTGGTTATTTTTGTTGGTAAATTATAAATACTTATTATCAGATTTTATGATTAATCCTACTATCTATAAAGATACCATCTTTATATTATAAATCTAAACGATCTAAAAACATGATTTCTGTTAAAATATTAAAAACATGATTTCTGTTAAAATATTAAAAACATTTGTGAAATTTGTAACCTACAGATGTTGATGGGAACGGGGTTTGGGACGCCGACGAGGTGAAGGCTCTGTTCATCAAGGAGCTAGACAAGTTGTATGGACCTGGCGGTCCTAACAAGGACTTGCACGAGAGGGCCGAGGAGATGGAGAGGATGCGTGAACACGTCTTCAAAGAAAACGATAAGAACCGGGACGGTCTGATCGACTTCAACGAATTTCTGGCTGAGACTACGAAGGCTGATTTTAACCGTGATGAAGGTACTTAGATATCTGTTTTAGAGCTATAGTTGCTTATGTTGGGGTTAATAGGACACCAAAGAGAAACATCGTTTTAAGGATTTCAAAAATAACTATTTATTATCCTTTTCTTTTTATTGGAAGGTGTGTTTCAGTAATATAACGTGAGACATGTGCTCCTAAGCAAGGCTAGTGGAATACAGCAACAGTAACCGACTAGGGATTTCAGTCAAGTGCTGATTAGGGGCTTAGACTAATTAAATACAATATTTATTGTTTAGAAAGAGAAAGACCATAATGTTGAAGAGGATGGATTTTTTGTTATATTACAATAGCACACACAGACCCTTTTATCAATCTTACGGTAGGACTTCGCATTCAGACACAATAAAACCACTTCATACAATGACATAATGGGTGTGTTTCTTCTTCTGGATTATTCCAATCAGGTGTTATCTATAAACCGTTTGTTGGTAAAAACGGTTACAGTCAGTCCTAGGGAACTCTGTAAAATAGTGTTTGTATATAATCTTTTTCATATTTTTTTTCAGGCTGGAAGACGCTTGAAGAGAATCAAATTTACACTCAAGCTGAATATGACGAATACGAGAGAAGGAGGCTTGAGGAAATGAGATATCTTCAGCAACGTGGCTTGGTATGTAGCGTTCCTATTGGTTACTTTCACAGCCCGTTCACTAACACCTGGGGAACGACCTCTCTTTGCTTATTATGCCAAACTCTACCGTCATTTCATTTTAATGCTACATCTTTCGTTGAAGAGAGGGGATCAGTCAAAATTTGGGTTGGAGTATTTAAAACTTTAAATTATCGTATTGGAGAATAAATAACGCAAATCTGCCGTAACATTTAAGTAATAAACCATTAAAACTATGCATTGTTAGGTTTCTAAATATATTTTCTTCAACATAAAGGTTTTGAAATTATATTCAACTACCTTCTGCCAGCGGCATTATATTAGTAGTTGAATAAAAAAAAAAACATCATTATTTTACCATATCAATAATACCTAACACTTGCAGGGTATCCTTCAACCAGACGGGTGTTAGGATAGAATAGAATAAACTGCATTGTACACCAAAATAGTAACAATTTCACAGAAACTTAAATCTATTGGTACAATGGCGGTCCTAACGCTGACAACGATATCTAAATCGGTAAACAATTTGCCTAATGGTTGTGGTCGAACTGTGGTATTATACTTACTTTCACGTCATGCGGGGAACTTTTATGATGCAATGTATGATTTATGTGACGTCAAGTCTTTTTTTGGTTCATTGTAGCCACAGCTACGCACGGATGTTAGAAATCATTTAAATCCACGGCTTTTCTCTACAATAATATGCATGTATTATACACCTAAACCGTCCTCATAAATCATTCTATCTGTTGGTAAAAACTGCATAAAAATCCGTTTATTATTTTTTGAGTTTATCTCGAACTTACATACAGACGCGATGACGGGGTGTTGTTTTATAATATGTAATGATGTGGCGGTATCAATATTTAAAATATAAAGAGGTAAAGTTTGTTCTTGTGTTTTTTTTTGTTTGTAGTAGGTAATCTCTGAAAGTACGCGTCCGATTGCGAAATTTTTTTCACCGAATGAATGCTACTTTATTTCTGAGTGACTTAGGCTATATTTTACGTACGCGGGTGAAACGGCGGGAAAAAGCTAGTAACTATATACATAGAAGACGAAATATGATATTAGGTTAAAATGACCTTTGTAGGATATAATGGAAAAAAATTAAAGTTTCATTCCTGATCGGTTTACTTGGTTAAAGTTTCTATAAGATTTAAGTGCGATCAAAAGCCTACCGAGTCAAAGATATTAGTGAAAACCTAAGACGTTCAGTCGTAATTATTTACGTACATAACAGTTTTATCTTTATTTATCTTGCATCTGTGTCCAATTTAAAGGATATTTTACATTTCGTCACAATTAATTGTCTTATTACTTAAAGCTAAGCTCGTGATCTAATACGTGGTTCGTCAGTGTGAGCGTTAAAAAATTTAGTACCTACATTTTCTTTTTCCACAGGTTGATGCTCATGGTCAGCCCATCCCCGGTGCGGAGCATCAAATTCACCAAGCTCTACAGCAGTACCGTGCTTACCAACATCAGCAAGCTTATCAACAACAAATGCAGCAGCAACAGGCATACCACGCCCAACAACAACAACAATATCACCCGCAGGGTCAAGCCCCGCAAGGACACTTGCCTCAAGGACAGGTTCCACCTTACCAGCAACCTCCACAGCAATACCAGCAGGGACAACAGCAATATCAAGGGCAATATCCTCCAGGTCAATTCCAACAGCCACCCCAAGGACAATATCAACAGCCTCCTCAAGGTCAATATCAACAGCCTCCTCAAGGTCAATATCAGCAGCCGCCTCAAGGACAATTTCAACAGCCACCTCAAGGACAATTCCAACAACCCCCGCAAGGCCAATACCAGCAGCCTCAAGCCCAAGGACAACCCCAAGGGCAAGCGCCTCCACAGCCTAATATAAACCAGGTTCCGCCAGTGCAGCAAGCGCAACCTGTTCAAGGACAGGCCCAGCCAGGCCAAGGACAGGCTCAGCCAGGCCAGGGACAAACTCAGCCAGGCCAGGGACAGGCACAGGCAGGCCAAGTACAGGCTCAGCCAAGTCAACCTCCGCAGGCCCCAGCACAGGCTGCGCAGACCCAAAAGCAAGCACCGCCGCAAGCACAAGTCCCACCCGTCAATGCATAAAACGTAGAATTTAATCATTAGATAATATAAAACAACACAATTTACGTGATGTATTTTTTTTATTAATAAATAGTGATGACTGCTATTTATAATTATATTTTTATATATTTCACTTCTGAGTGCCAAATTCGTCTCACGCTTTTTTATTTTTATGATTTTCACAAAATGCTCGTTTTTATAATTATTTATAGCTATTCTGGTTTAGACAGAATTATGTAAATTAGATAGTAATAAAAAATAAATAATTGTATATTAGAAAATTAATAGCTGTTAAATAAAATGACATAGCAAACCGGTATTCTTATTCATTATTGCACACTAAAACATAAATACAAAAACAATTGGAAAGTTAAAAGCGTAAAGGCGAGCACTGGCCAATTTTTTTGTTTTATAGGTTTTATATTATTTTTAATACAGTTATTCATGTTTTTTTCATCGAAATGTTGATATCTTCCCGAGATTTCTTATGGAAAATCCCGTGTGGCCAACAATATTACAAATCTATATATAAAAAAATAATCTCTATTTCCTTGGTCACGCCATCACGCGTGAACGGCTGGACCGATTTCGCTAATTCTTTTTTGTTGTGTTCGTTAATGTGAGGAGAAGGTTCCTACTAAAAAAAAAAATAGGGTAGTGTAGGTTAATGTAGGGTGGAGCAGGGAAGAGTAGGAGTGAAGCCGCGCGGGCAAAAGCTAGTAACTAATAATAAAAACCTCAGAGAAAGATATATGACAAATAAAACAAAGATAGGTAATAATTAATAGTCACAGAATGTCACTCGCAATTACAAGTTGACGCGTATTCAAAATTTATTTGCGGCGGAATATGGCTATCTTTGACAAAAACAAGTGACGGATTGACGCAGCCACTGCTTCCTTGGCGTCCATAAAATGTTTTCCTCGAAGTTTTTCTTTTATTTTCGGGAATAAATAAAAATGGCAAGGTGCGAAGTCGGGGCTATATGGCGGGTGACCCAGCAATTCTACGTCTGACGACGCCAAATAGTCGATCGTTCGCCCGGCGGTGTGCGAGGAGGCATTGTCGTGGTGAAGGAGGATCCTACTGCGAGGTCGTTTCGCTCGAACTTTTTCCAAGACAAGTGGCAAACATTTGTTAGTATACCACTCTGCAGTAGCTGACTTTTGATCTTCTAAAACAATTGTCGCATAATGATCGGTCCTTCCGAAGAATGAGGCCACCATTTTTTTTCCTACACTTCGACCTCTCTTCAATTTAGTTGGCAACTCCTCGGAAGGAAACACCCACTGAGCAGATTGTCTTTTGGTTTCCGGATCATAGCAATAAATCCAGCCTTCGTCACCCGTAAGTATGTCGAACACAGCTTTTGAGTCACTTCCGTTAAATCTTTGTATCATTTTACGGCACCAATCAACACGACGGTCAAATAATGAGGTATCCACCGGGTACAATGTAAAATACACCGGGTAAAAAGCTTCCTAACGGCTAAATGTTTGTGGAGGATTTTGTGCACTTGACTCATACCGACGCCGAAGCTTGTCCGAATCTGCTGATAGGTTACTCTTGGATCAGTCTCTATCATACACCGCACAACACTGATGTTATCTTCAGTCGTCGCCGTGGAAGGCCGTCCCTCACGCAGAGCATCGTTGAGATTTGTGCGACCACGTTTAAAGTCATTAAACCAGTTATAAACAGTGGCCCGAGAAGGGGCTTCATCGTGAAAGGCCAATCGAAGTCTGTCATAATATTCTTGTTGACTTAAATAATAATAATAATATTTCCACAACTATCACACAACGCCGTCTATTCCCAAGCTAAGCAGAGCTTGCGTTATGGGTACTAGACAACTGATAAACATACTTATATATTTCTAAATACATACATATTATAGTTAATTACACCCAGATAAATGATTATGCTCATCACACAAACATTTGTCCTGGGTGGGAATCGAACCCACGACCTCTGGCATAGCAGTCAGGGTCACTAACCACTAGACCAACAGGCCAGTCAAAAATGACACCGAAAGTCATAAAAAATCATATAGAGTAAGATCCCAGGGCCGTCGATATTGTTTCACCTTTGCTAAGCAGGAGCTTTTGCTTCGATGTAAGAGCCGAAATTGAGGGTAGATGATTGCGTACCCCAAGAAGCTGAAGGTGATCGGGTATTGGCACACGGTCACACCCTGAAAAGATGGAAGAATAAGTTACTTATAAGTGAATCTGTGCGTTATTAAAAAAAGTAAACTACACAATTATTAAGACTAAAATTATACCGGAACAGCTGCTCAACCCTTTATCAAGCGCAAGATCGGTTGTGTATGGAGTACTGCTCTCATCTGTGGGATGGGTCTACCTAATACCAGCTTGATACACTAGAGTCAATTGAGAAGCGAGCTAAGAAGATCATCGGCACTTGTCGAGTCAAAATACCAAAAATCTTGAGCATCGACGCCGAGTCGCTAGCCTGTCTGTTTTCTATCGTATACATTTTAAAGAGTGTGCATTGGAAATGCACAATTTTAATTTCGCCAAATCCGTTCCATCGTCTGACCGCTAAACGTACGGCGTTGTGCCATTACATAGTTTACATCCCACCTCTATATAGGTATGTACAAAGCGTTTTGAGAACACATTCATTATGCGTACAACCAAGGAATGAGTTCACTGCCAGAGTGTTTCCCGATAGCTATAACCTAGAGTTCTTTAGGTCAAGAGTGAATAGTTTATTTCTAGGCAAGCGTGCTCCATCGTCGGCCACATCATCGCTTCTCATCAGGTGGGATAGTGGTCAAACGTGGGCCTATACATACTTAGTTATGAATCATACTAATTCTTAATAACTTTACTATTATCTAGTAATTTTAGTATCTAATCATATACAATTACGACAATCATGTCTCGTTTCGAGTCTCAACACAAAAGTCCCGGGACTTCGAGACACGAGATTTCCCGGGACCTAAACCCTAGATGGCATTAAAAGCAAAAAAGTGGTTACAATACGAACTATTTACTGCAGTCGCCATTTGTCATACCACCAACGTAATTAAAATTCAAAATCGGTTGAACGGACAGTAATAAAAGTTTTCATAAATTTCTAATGTTATTTAGAACAGACTATAGGTACACTTGCTCTCACCGCTTGCTTGAACCGGCAAACCTTGACCGGTGTTTTTCAATTTAAATAATAATATATGATAATTTATGTACCTAGGTAGGAAGGTATAATGTTTTTATAGTACTTAATTACTTTCTAGTGAACCATACGAACAAAATTTTGGTGAATCTTTTGTGGTTTCGTCGTCCATAAGCTTTGTAAAAGTGTTGTAAGTATTAGTAAATATTAATCTAGGTACCTACTCATTAGAAGTTGAAATGAACAGCCGCGCTGTGACAAACGTTGGCGAGGTCAAACATTCAAAGTGTGTCTGCTACCATACAGAGCCCTAAAAATTGTTAATAGAACGCCTAAGGACCAACGAACGCTGCGGAGCGCATTTGTATGGGCGCGTGCGTCCGCGTAACGCACCGTTCGGCCTAAAGCAAACATTAGGGAGAACGGTGGCTTCACTTTATTGTGTACCTATACAAAAGTAGTTCCATATTGGGGTACCATTAGGTGTATAGTATGCTAGTTAGTAGGAGTATATTAATAGTTCTAAATGTACATCTGCCTCGACTCAAAGCTGTCTCCATTGACCAGCGAAAGCGGGTTGCAAAAAGCTCCAAACTTGAATACGGCTCATTTGCTCGTAATACTTATATTTTCCTAACGTAACTAGGTACCTCTATTCGTCAAATACTTTACTTTTATTACCAGTTGAAATGAAAGTTAACCTAGCAATTATTTTGGAATAACATAGTATAAAAATTCATAAAAAAGAAAAAGTGTATAACTACCCAACCCGCCAATCTAAGAAAAAGAAACTCCAGGTCCCTAGGGTGAATAATTACTACGGTAAGCATGCGAGACGATGGAATGCACCTACACTTATTAATGAGTTACCTGATGAATTAATAAATCGAGCCAAAAATAGAAACCAATTAAAAAATGTTCTAAGGAAACATTATTTGTCTATGTGTCCATAGTTGCTGCGCTATGTTGATCTCGGTCGGTTAGTGTTGTGGGGCTGCATCTGGTTATCTCACAACGAGTACCTTCTTACAAACTTGGGGGGTGACCAGATGTGACCTTAAATATAAATTATAAACTTAAATATAAATATAAGCGTAGTTCACGAGAACGCCCTGCCGACAAACAGTTTGTCGGCAGGGCGTTCTCGTGACTGCATAGCAGTTACTGCTATGCAGTTTGGCAGATGTTATATTAAGATTATCGATGTAACAAATGAATAAAAATTAAATGAATAAATAAAAAAAAAACTTACAAAGCCAATGCCACACTATCTTGTTTTTTGTTATTCATGTGTTGTGATAATTTTGGACGGCCATGGCTTCCCACCCGGTTTTGTTTTTGGTGGGTAAAAATCATCCAAATGACATTCCCCGCCCTTGGGCGGAGCGGGAGATAGTGTCAGACTCATACTGACTAAAAAACCCACCCCGTTCCTTCGTGCCTTTATATACCGGGGCTGAGCTAGCTTTCGGAGCTAACCCTGGCCCCAGCAGGCTTCGACCCAGCTGGGCCCCTGCTGTTGCTGACAGCTTCTTGAGACGCGCGGGAACAGTGCGCGCCGTCGACGACTTGGGCTTGGTCCGGCGTCCCACCTTATGTAGCCAGTGGTCATCACAATAGGTTCCTAGGCCAAGATGACACGTGTGGCCCGGGGTATCCCCTGCGGCAGTTGTGGTGTGGCGTGTCTTCTCCCTCAAACTTTCCTCATCCCCTTCAATCGCAGTAGGTACTTCTTCGTGGAAGGAGGTGGCAGATTTGCATTGGACCTGTAACTTCAAAGGCATAATAGATATCAGTGTAGGTACTCCTTAAATTAAGCTAATGTTAATAAGTTATGTGGGTATAACTAGTAATTTAGCAACTTTTTGGTTGGATTGGACTGGCTAGACAACATTTGGACTACGTATGCACAAAAGAGAACTCATTGTCGACAAACATCACCAATGTGTAAAAAATACCATAATATAGAACTTGCGCATCATCTTCATCTAGTGTTAGCTACGGTAGATACCCCACAACTAAAAAAAAGACTGCAGGTCAAGGGTTTAACCCTTAATTGGGCTTAACCTTAACCTTTAGTAAAGAGTGTTTCAGTGTTCCAATTGTTTCAAATGATGCATTTAAAATTAAAACGTTACTGATGTTCCAATCTTTTGGAACAGTGAGTCGGTTCAGTAAAGAGTTACACAAGCCAAACGGAGATGAAATTACTTCAGCTACAACGCGCAACACGGCTGACGATTGTAGAAAATCTAAAGAAGTCAGATAAAAGTTCGAAGCACATTGTAAAAATTACAATGGTGTTGTGGTTTCAACCCGCTGGCGCTTGCCGCTATGTGACTCGCCTTACAGTGACCGAAGAAGGGTAGACGGGCCGAGGGTTGCGCACGAAATGCCTGCCCCACCCAAATCTGCGCAGCTTTTGAATATTGATCGCTTCCGTCGCTTCATTCCCGAAGTTCCCTCTCCGGAGTAACACGTAACCCGAGTTTTGTGAATAAACTGAAACATCTGAATATAAAATGGCGAAAAAGATCGGTCCAGAGGAAAACTACTGGACACCTTTCCAGCAGAATGTAATGAAGATGGTACAGCGTCACCCCATCACGTACATAAGGGACATCATGATGACCCCGACCCAGTACAAGGCGGCGTTGACCACCGCCTGGGACAGGATTGCTCGAGATATTCGCATGCCGCGTAAGTTTACGCTTTGTTGTTTTTATTGTTAAGGTAGGGGCCAAATAAACGTGGAATAACGGTCATTGATTCACCTACATTTATTCACATTCTTAATTTCAAAAAGGAATTAAAAGCAAAGCTGTCTTGAATCGAAATCTATCGTGATCCTCTACCATTTCTGAAAAACAGTTCATTGATGATTTTTCGGATACCTTCGATATATTGGAGATATTAGGAAAAGGTCAATGTATTTTAAGTTTATCTGGCGCCTTGTATAGTAGCAGGCTGTGGGTCTTTTTATAAATAAATATTTGTGTGAACTGCATTTTGCGAAACAATATTACTACATACTGCCGGCTTGCATATGCACTGAATAGATTTATCTAGATACAACCTAGTGACATAGATTAAGCTAAGCGAGCGAATTAAGTTCACCTAACAACAATTTTCACCACAGATTAAAGGTATTACTGGGTACTTAAATAGTTTTCTATATTTTTTCAGAGAAAGCATGTAAACAAGAGTGGACCAGTATAAAATATAGATATGCCAAGGTGAACAACATGATACGCTACGGAAAAGTAACCGAGGAGATTATCCAAATGCACCCAAAAACAAGCAAATACTTAGATGGGTCGCTTGATTTTATGGATGCTTACATCTACGAAGTAGAAGATGATGATATACCTGCACCGATCCATAAACGTTTCAATAAGATGTTTGGGGTTACTAACAAACAGGTAGTAACCAAGGAGATGGTACAAGCTTTGCTGAAGAAAAGGATGCAAGAGGAAGAACCCAATGATGAAATGGGCAAAATACATGTTCAGAATTTGATGAACATAGTGGAAGATGCTGTAGAACGTTCTCTTAGGGAGATGAATACCAATGACGACCCCGAGCATCGGACAGCCGGCTAATTTCATGCATGACTCTCTCAAAATAGTAACATAGAAGCCTCATAAGGCAAAGTTACTATTTATTAATCACTTAATCTATTGTCATATCTAATTATCTGTGTGGTCATATCAATACTCAATATTCGGCGTCTTCTGGAAAGTCGATTTGGAACTGGAACAACTTGAAGGATATTGCAGTGGAGGAAGCCATGGACTGGTAGTAGTGTGGACATGAGGAAGAGAAGATGGCGCGGTCGGGATGGAACCCGAGAGGCCGAGGACACCACTGCAGCTGCTTGCGGTGGCGGCGGAGCGACGAATAATAAGCAGGAAAAAAGTGGACTGATTATAAGAAAGCCAAATTTGGATTTTTTAAATGATAGTGTAGTTTTATATTCTAAGTTTACAATATGGTGAATGTATCTGTATCGAAAATATCGTAGATCTTGGAATTAAATGTAACATTTTTCTCTTATGAGTAAGTCGAAAGTGTTTTAATTACCATGGCGCTTTACTAGCGATTCTTTTTTCATGGGGCATTAGCATTGATTTTGTAACTGAAACTGGGTCTTGCAATGCGCGTAATTTCATTACTTTTTGTCACTCAGCTCCGCGCTTCACCTGCCCTGCAAATGATTATAAATTTAATAAACATAATAAATATATACTTATTAGGAATGAAGATATCAACTAAGATCAAAGGTTACCTACATAACCCGAAGAATCCAAATTAAAATTGCAGTGCGCAGGGCACATTGCTCGCAGAACAGATGATCGATGGGGCCGAAAGGTTCTGGTGTGGGGACGATGTACCGGGAGACGCAGCTTTGGAAGGCCTTTCACAAGGTGGACCGATGATCTGGTGAGGGTCGAGAGAATCCGATGGATGCGAGTCGCAGAGAATCGGCCGTTATGGTGACACTTGGAGTAGGCTTTTGTCCAACAGTGGACGTCTATCGGCTGAAATGATGATGAATTACTTGACTTAAGTTCCTGTGTCCCCTAGATGGGGCAGAGCGCGTCCACAGTGCGCTGCCATCCCGTTCGGTCTTGAGCTTCGCGTTTCATTTCGCTCCAGGTCTTTCCAATGTTCTTCGCCTCTGCGATGACTGTTCGTCAACAGGTCTGCTTAGGGCGACCACGTTTACGCTTTCCTTGAGGGTTCCAATCTAGGGCTTGCCTTGGTATATGTTCAGGATCCCTTCGGAGTGTGTGGCCGATCCAGTTCCATTTACGGCGTTTGATCTGCTGGTCGATCGAGGTTTCACCGCAGCGCTCCCACAGATCTACATTTGAGATTTTCTCGAGCCAGTAGATACCGAGAATACGGCGAAGGCAGCGGTTGACAACGACCTGGAGTTTATGCGAGATGTCTTTTGTGACCTTCCACGTATCACACCCATACAACAATACGGTTTTTACGTTGGACCGGAATATTTTGAGCTTAACTCTTCTGGTCAGTTTCCGCGATTGCCACACGGGACGGAGCTGTGCGAAGGTGGCTCTTGCCTTGGTGATCCTCGAAGCGATATCCTCTTCGGTCCCTCCAATCTCTGACACAATACTACCGAGGTAAGTAAAATTGTGGACCCTTTCCACAGCCTCTGTGTCGATAAGCAACGGCAAAGAGCTCGTCACTCCACATCTCATTTCCTGGGTCTTCCGGGTGTTGACTTTTAGTCCCGTCTTTTTTGCCTCTCGTCGTAGGTCGTCCAGCTTGGCTTGCATGTCAGCGCGTGTGTGGCTCAGCAGACATAGATCATCGGCGTAATCCAAATCTTCCAAGACGTTGGATAGTCCCCACTCTATGCCGTGGCGCTTGGTTTTTAACACTTTGCTCATGATGCCATCCAGAACAACAAGAAAGAGGAGAGGTGAGAGAAGGCAACCCTGTCGCACCGGTATGTCCTCCGAGACGAGGCCGTCGTGTGTCACTCTACAAGCGTAACTCCTGTAGATTGCCTTAATTATTAGTGATTTTCTCGGGGACTCCAATTTCACGCAGTCGGTCCCAGATGGAACTCCATCTCAACGTATCGAAGGCTTTTTCGAAGTCCACGAAGGTCAAATACATTTCCCTTTGCCATTCTGATGCCTCTCGAGAATAATACGGGTATTGATCTGGTCCGTACACGATCGATTGGGCCGGAAGCCAGTCTTTGCGAAGAAGAGGTTCAACGGCCCTCGACAGCCTATCTAGGATGATCTTGCAGAGCACCTTAGAAGGTATCGAGAGCAAAGTAATACCTCTCCAATAGCCACACTCACTGAGGTCTCCCTTCTTGGGAACGGTAATGAAAAAACCTTTATTCCAGTCGTCGGGTAACTCTTCGGTTGATCAGATGTTCCGTAAGAGAGGTGTCAGCGCGTTTGCGGTGGAAGGCATGTCAGCTTTTAGCATTTCCGCCGTGATGAGGTCGACTCCTGGAGCTTTACCATTCTTGAGTGAGTGGATGGCTTTCACTACTTCCTCTTGTGTGGGGGGTGACACGTCAATATCCAGGCTTTGTGGGGGCAAACTGGCAGCTGGTGCAGTCGTGGTAACGGGGTCGTTCGGGAATCGGAAAATCTCCTCAAAGTGTTCGCGCCAGCGTCTGAGCTGCCCCTCCGATGTCACGATGAGCTGGCCTTCTTTATCCTTCAAGGGCTTCTTCTTCCTCTGGTTTCTATTCCCGGCCAAGGTCTTCGTTGCCTTGTACATCTCCCTGAGATTACCGGAGTCAGCAGCATTTTTCCAATTTTACATGCGATTACAAGGTAGCCGCTCCGATTTTGTCGATTAGTGTGTCGTCGAGTAGTGTCAATCTCTATTGGCAGAAGTTCCGTTTAACGCATTACACATTTTTAAGTTCTATACATTTTTATTTTATTTACTTAATTTATTAACAGTTAATTATAACCACAGTAATTTACTTAGTAATTTACGAAAGACCATATTTTTTTTTATCATTTCCTTTTTATTTTTTTTTTGCCAGTTTATTTTTTTAGTAATCTAAAGTAGTATGCGTGCCACGGAAAAAAATGAACTGTCAGGGAACTCATCATAGGGCAAAAAAGGTATAGGGTAAAACATTAATGTTTTTTAGCCAAGTATGCAGTAACACCCCTGGTTTTGTAGCACAATGCAGATTCGGGCATAAAAATGGACTCTTCGTCAATAAGGAACCATTATTCGAGATGCGGCAGCAGTCCAGTTTCTAGTACCTACTCGCTTGTACTGGTCATGCCTCACGGTCCCTGTCACGATATGTAGACCCTTGCTTGAGATTAAAGACCACATCATAATACTAATTGGGAATTTAGCTGTCTTAACACCGGTTTTTATGGAGCTATTCTCCAGGGCGTCGACGGAAAGGAGCATTTTTTGAACGGACAAAAGAGCTTTTGTCAACCAAAACCTGAAACGTCGATTCATCGGAGAAACATGTCTGAAAAATTATATTATTTCATCAGATAATGGCAGTAGTTTATTAACAATGTACTGTACTATTTAAAGTCTTATTTTTAACCGACTTCAGTCTGAAACAGTCATATTTTGATGTTGTTTGGCCCTGTGCAATAGTCTCTTCTTAATGACCTCGGTGAGGCGTGGTTTTTTGGCAGGCCGATGACCTATCAACTTCTCTTTTGCTTACTCTCGAAGAATTGTCTTATCGAAAACTTCTACCCTTCTCGACCCTTTCTCGTTGTCTTGTTCAGTACATTTTTCCCCGTTTGCTTGTCAATATGAACTTAATCTTAATGAAAATAAAGAACACTTTAGAGTGTGTTTGCTGCGTAGGCAATCTAGATTACCCGTAGGATACATGAAATCTTTGCTCTGGTGTCTTGTTTGGTGTCTTGCTATATTTCACTGGGACACCATGGTAGCGCAACCAGTGGCGCTACCAGGGTGTCCCGGTGAAATATGGCTCTAAGAGTATTATAAGTTAAGTTTTTTTTATGGTGATTAATTTGTGGCGTTATTTAGTAGGTGCTACACCTACTACTGTATTTTAAACGTTGTGGACTCAGGATGTCTCTAATATAATGAGGGTATGATAAATTTTCCTACATACTTCGACTGCCTGAGATGTTTTATATTTGTATAGGGTCGGTATAGGTACTTACATAATATTCTAAGTTCTTACTACCCAAAGTGGGCTAGTTAGTTTTAGTGAACGATTCACTATACTCCAACTTAGTTTAGTTACCTCACACTAGGACTATGACTATTACTCCTGCACCGACGTACACAAACATGTAAAGTCTGACATTTTTAGGGTTCCGTAGCTAAATGGCAAAAAACGGAACCATTATAGATTCGTCATGTCTGTCTGTCCGTCCGTATGTCACAGCCACTTTTTTCCGAAACTATAAGAGCTATACCGTTGAAACTTTGTGAGTAGATGTATTCTGTGAACCGCATTAAGATTTTCACACAAAAATAGAAAAAAAGCAATAAATTTTGGGGGTCCCCATACTTAGAACTGAAACTCAAAAATTTTTTTTCATCATACCCTTACGTGTGGGGTATCTATGGATAGGTCTTCAAAAATGATATTGAAGTTTGTAATGTCATTTTTTTCTAAACTGAATAGTTTGCGCGAGAGACACTTCCAAAGTGGTAAAATGTGTGTCCCCCCTCCTCTAACTTCTAAAATAAGAGATCGATAAAATTAAAAAAAATATATGACGTACATTACCATACAAACTGCCAACAAAAATTGGTTTGAACGAGATCTAGTGAACAGTTTTTTTTTAATACGTCCTAAATCTAAAAAAAATACACTATTATTAAAACATCGATCAAAGTTACAACGAACTACAAGAACTTATTATGTTACTTGCTGCTACGGAACCCTTCATGGGCGGGTCCGACTCGCACTTGGCCGGTTTTTGTACCGTGTTGAGCGATCGGCTGCTGCCCTGTAACCCACAGCGCAGCAGCCGATCGCTCAACCATGCGCCAACCGTGCCGCCGAACTAGAGGAAAAGCTACGCGGATTTAATTCTCTCTCTAAAGCCAAGCGTCCACTGCGTCGGGATCGGAGCGAACGGATTCGTTGCTTTGTATTTATTTGTATGGTACAGCGTGCACTGGATATGCAAAATCCGAATGCAGTAGTACACGCACCTTATCGGCATTTCGTTAAAACCAACGGCTCGTACACTGCGTATGCGATTCCGACGTAGTGGACGCTCTTTAGGTATATCCGTCTTTATTGATTTAACCCCTACTTGATATTAATGACCACTTACACATCGTATTTATTGCTATGAGGATTGAGAAGGCGTTACATTTTATTCAAGTTTTAAGTTCTCTTTCTATCTAAGTATCTATTTGCGTACCATCACACTAATGAAGAACTTCGGTGTTTCTATTATTTACAAAATACTCTTCAATTAAGTCCAAAATTTCACGATATGGTTTTTGCAATTTCTGAAATATCAAGAATTTCAGAAATTGCAACTAATAATCTACAATTTTCTTAGCGCAATCATAAGACGACGTCAAGATATTCAGGTGACATTGGTTAGAACTAGGGAATCCAATCCTGCATCAAAAACGCGATCCCGTATATGTACCTACCTGCTGGGTGAACTAGTTAATACCGCGGATCCCGCGGGATTTGTGGGATTGGGATTTTTTTAATATTTTTTCGTTTTAAATAGTAAAACCGGGTGCAAATCATTTAAAATGACCATTGTGACAAAAATGAAACAAAAATGAAACGCGTAACATTAAATAACAAAAATGAAATATTAGGACTCGTCTACAATGCACATTATAGTCTGACTGTAATTTATTTTATTGATTTCTGTATAAGGTGTTTCGCAATAAAACAATTTATATTTCTTTTATCATTTTTTGTATTAATTAATCTACACTAATATAATAAAGAGGTAAAGTTTGCTTTTTGTTTCTATGTTTTTTTGTTTGTAGGAGGTAATCTTTGAAAGTGCTGGTCCGATTGCTAAAATTTTTTCACAAACAGAAAGCTCATTTATTCCTGAGTGACATAGGCTATATTTTATGTACATGGGCGAAGTTGCGGGAAAAAGCTAGTTAATTATAGGAGATAAACTTATAGCCACGATGTCAGTCCGACTTTAGGATCAGACCTTGAAACCTATCCTCTTGCAGTGGGGTGTAAAGCAGGGTGATGTAATTTCCCCGAAACTATTCACGGCAGTATGGAGGATGTCTTTAAATTTCTGGAGTAGTGAGGGCTGGGCATTAATGTTAATGACAAGTACATCACTCAACTTAGATTTGCCGACGACGTAGTAATCATGGCTTAGAATAAGGAGGAACTCAGTACAATATTCATTGTTTAAGTAACAATATAGTTGTTTCTT
Source organism: Mythimna ferrago (assembly GCA_910589285.2). Classification (NCBI taxonomy): domain Eukaryota; kingdom Metazoa; phylum Arthropoda; class Insecta; order Lepidoptera; family Noctuidae; genus Mythimna; species Mythimna ferrago. The sequence goes on along the minus strand of OU342673.1, from coordinate 16,913,852 downwards.
ATAATTAAATATATCTATAGGAAGTCTACTAGAAAAATATGAGTCGGACTCGCGCTCTGAGGGTTCCGACTACAAAGTTTTTGACAGGCCTGTTAGTGGTTAGTGACCCTGATTGCTATGCCGGAGGTCGTGGGTTCGATTCCCACCCAGGACAAATGTTTGTGTGATGAGCACGATCATTTGTTCTGTGCTGGGTGTAATTTATCTATAATATGTATGTATTTAGAAATATATTTAAGTATGTTTATCAGTTGTCTAGTACCCATAACACAAGCTCTGCTTAGCTTGGGACTAGACGGCGTTGTTCTAGTTGTGGAATATTATTTATTATTATTAAAGTGATCCTACAAGGGTTCCGATTTTTCCTTATGAGGTAAGAAACCCTAAATAACAGTAAAGTTAAAAATAAAACATGAATTGTTGATAAAACAAAATCCAAAACTATTCACAGAATGCGGTCCTTATACCTATTTTGCACACGTCTAGTCTATTCGCCAAGTCCTTCCAGCGCCTAGTCTATTTCATCTGTTCTGTGTAGTACTTAGGTGTGCATAGTTATGTCACATTCTGTCGCCTTATTACCTAGTTATTCTTCCGTGCTATCCAAACTTACCTATATATTACATCATCAAACCTTAAATAGGTACCTACCTAACTTTAAATAGGTATCTACCTACCTAACTTTAAGTGAAACAATATAAAACCAAATAAGTTTAACAAACGCTTGAGCTGTCCGTCCGGAACAGTAGGATTAATATTAGTAGAAGAATAGTATGAGTATGGGTATATTATCCAAGTATGGATTTTGTGAAAGTTAGAGTTGATATGTCAGCGGGAATTTTCAAAAGAGTTATCGTGCCCCCCCCCCCCTTCCCCCTCCCCCCTCAGAACCACTTTTGGAATCAGAATCACTTTTTGCTTCCGCTACCGAAGTGCTAGGCAGGGCAGTGCACCAGGGCCCCCAGGCTTGGAGGCCCCCAAAAACTCATTAGTATCTTTTATTGAACTACCGAGAAACTCCCACCTTGGAAAACTAAATAAAATAGGTAGGTAGGTTGCAATTTTTATATTTCTATCGTTGCATCACTACTTTAATCATGGCAATTCGTTTTAGTCAGCAAAACTCTGCTACTCCTTCTCTCTCCACCCAGAACTGGAGAGGGAATTATAGATTTCCCGTGTAAAAAAGGGGCCCCAGTTTTTTTATTGGCCCAGGGCCGTTGGTTACTTAACTACGCCACTGCCTAGAACGCATGGGGGTTGCCCCATGCGTTCTAGGCAGTGGCAGTGGCTTCATTTGTGAAGGCACTTGTTCAGGGTTGAACTGTACATTCAGAGACTTTGGTCAGTAAGTAAGTACCTAAAAGTCTGACACGCCCTTTTGCTCCACCCAGAGTGGGAGAATTTGGTTAACGATATCCACCTCAAAAAAAGTGTTGATATTCAACGGTCTAATAACTTTTTCAAGACAGTATTTTAAAGACATTTTGTAGTTTTTCTGCTACCACGTGACTTTCCGTTACGGAAACTGAAAGTGAGGACCAAAAACAATCGGTTACAGTATCGAATAAAATCGTGTTTTGATCGTGCACTAGTTTTTTACCTACACGAAAACTTTTTTACCAGCACGATGACATCATCTAACTTGGCCCGTCATATATTAAATAACTGCTTTATACCTACTTACTGCAGTTTTGATAAAAATACAGAGTTGCAATGTCATCGTGATTTCGTTGTGATAAAGCTCACAACCAAATTATGATGACATGCACGTTAAATTATTTATTTAAGATTTTATGATTTTTTGTCACTCCACATATCTATTCTAATATTTTAGTATTCGCTTCTTGCAATCTTTTTAACTGGCTACGGCGAAGCCATAACGAAGGTTTATAATTTTTGCAGTTTATTTATGTTTGTAAATATGTATGTACCTATGTACGGTATTTTGCATTTACGGTATTTTACACTTCATCAAAATCAGTACACTGATTTAGAAGTGGTGTCATTGGGCACATGATACATTTTATGAAGTTTTAGTCAAATAAAAAGGGGATTTTAAATTCGAATATTTATGTACGCATGGGGTTGTTTTGCCCCTGAGCTATATCTTTGAACCCAATAGAAACATTGTAAACACAGTTTCTCATATTCCTATTGCTCAATAAGCTTGTGTGGGTACATTTTTCTGAAATAAATTATGAATTTTGGGTTATTTTCATTGGTTTCATAAATCTTCTTCATGACCCAAAATTCCAATCCATACAGTAGGAATCCATAAAATAGGGAAGAATTTTTTGAATCCGTTCAAAAAGTTTGATCAACCTTTCAAAACTGGTGAACGAGAAACTGTTAAACAACAGAAAAAGGCTGCACAAACTGAAATTTGACGTCACTGCCATTAAGTTACTTACGAACAAAAGGCACAGTGAGCGAGATGTTGCCACCTTGACCATGCTTTTCAACCTAAAGGATAGTTATCCTACCATGACGGTAGAGAATGCCTTGTTGCACTAAGTCCGCATAATATGTACTAATATTGTACATAAAGTTTAAATAAACAAATGATTCCACTGTTCTCCATATCAATATGTGAAATGCTAACTGCTACTTCATTTAATGCTGATTTCAAAAAAAGATTTCTTTACGGTCGTTTGTTGTACAAAAACAAACAAAGGAAAGTACCTAATTCTGAGTATAGACAGTCATCATTGACTATATGGAAATAAGTTGACGTTTGAACTATATTCAAAGAAACAGTACAAAACAACAAGAATATAATTTATACTTAACATTAAAGGTAATAAAGAAAATATGTAGGCAACTTGTTTATCTTTTCTCGAGCAGAAAAGGTTAAAAACAAACAGATAAGATTCGGTGAACCTATTGCGGTCATCTTAATCTTTGACCTTTTCGCATCTCGTCAGCGGCGCTGGTTAGCACTTCGCTGCTCGGCTGTCGAGTCTCATTCGCCACATACGCCTCGTGGTGATCAGTCATCTAGTATAGTTATTTATTAACCATGAATATTTTAATCGTTTTAGCCGGTTTTCTGGCTATAGCGGGCGCCGTAGGCCCTTCGACCAGCAAAGTCGTCTGCTACTACGACAGCAAGAGCTATGTCAGGGAATGTAAGTATAATTTTTTATTTGCTCAGCGATATTTTTGATGTTCTTTACCTAGCTAATCAGCGAATTTTTTTATTTAATTCGATAGACGGTTTCGCAACTCTTAATAGATTTTTTTTTTAAAGAAATTGATTAATTTAGATTTAATTTGTACCTAGGAGAGAAAATTGGTCGTTGGTACCGAATTGTTTATTTTTTACTACACTTAAGTACCCACTTTTTTCCATTTAGAGTATTTTATATAAAAAATTTTGAATTACTTCTCCAGCGTCAATCATATTTTTACTTATTTAATAGACCACAGGAACCATTTTAATAATACTTAACACAATACTTTCCTTGTTAAATCCGCCGCGCTTAAATAATAAAACACGCTAACTAGCGTTCATTTGTTTACAGTGAAAGGTTTTAAACGGTCATACAATAGCTAGGAACAAAGAGTTATGTAACCTTCGATAAGACTAACATCTATTTTAACTGGGCTATACATTTCAATCTCATAACACATAGTTTACATCATTAGGTATTATTTTAATCCCAATTAGTTGGATCTTTATTGCGATTCTGTTTCTTCTGTCTACGGCGGATGCAATTAAAGTATTTAAAGGACGATTCACACATTTCCGAGCACTGAACACACCAGTACCTGACCGTAGAAGTGTGTGCGTGGGTAGAAGGAAAAATGAGATCATTATAATCAAGCTGAGACGGGATTCGTATTGCGCATTAGAGGCTGAGAAAACTGTGTGCCCTGTTTACGCGGCAATCTTTCTGGGCTGAAATACTTATCAATCATTCATTCCATGGAATATCGCCAGTGTATTCAGTATGAAAAAACGCCGGTTTGATTCACTAAGACGACCCTCGGTATTTGCTTCAATACCCGGTTTTTGAGTCTTTTTTCTTTTGTTTTATAACCAGAAAGGGGAAAGTCTGTGTGTTTATTTTTAACTCCTTTATGCTCTAACTGTTGAACGAATTTGGATGAAATGCGGTAAACGGGTAGACTATGTCTTAAAATAACACATATATATATATATAAATTCACACATATATATATAAATCCCGGGCGTATGTTCTCTTGGGATACATTTTTACTTTGAGCAGGCGAAGCCGCTCGTAGAAGCTAGTTGTACCAATCAGTTTTTGTTAGCAAAATGGTCATTATTATGAACAAAGAAAAAATAATTTATACATAATTCATTTGGTTGCTTAGAATATTTGGTTGGTTCTTGGAAATAATTTTGGGAGTCGCGCAAACACATCGTCGCCACGAGTGCCATTGTAATCCATTGAGATGACCAATTTCATGCAACGTACCAGTTTTACAAAGACCCTGACCTTGTTCCAGCAGGTTTTGAGGAAAATAAACAGCTTAAAATGAAACACACTACTCAGTGGCGTAGGTAGGTGAATAATGGCCCTGGGGCAATATAATATGAGGCCCCTTTTTTTGCGTGAGAAATCTTCAAATAACTTCTTCTGCTCAGAGTGTGAGGAAATGTCATACTTTTACGGACCATAACGAGTTGCCATGATTAAAGTAGTGTTGCAATATATTTCGTTTAAATTTTGAAGGTGGGAGATTTTTTGCTTCTTCAATAAGTAGTTAGCCAATCAAGTTTTCGGGTCCCCCGAGCTTTGTGGCTCCGGGGAACAGCCCCGCCAGCCCTTTCGTAGCTACGCCAGTAACACTACAGTGCCTCCTTTCAGATACCATTTGAGACACAATAGTAAGACAATAGATGCGCGAACGCCGGCGTTCGCTTTGGGTGGAATTAATATAATTGTCATTTTTGCGATACTAACTTAAATTGTAGACACCAAATGGTCAAGTTATTTCGTACTACTTGGTACTATCATCCTCAACAAAAACACATGACATGACATGACATATGTTTTTTCTTTTTTTACTATGCATAGGCTTGCGTTTGACGGCTATCTTATCTGAGGGTAAGCGATGATGTGGCCGACGATGGATCACGCTTGCCTAGAACTAAACTATTCACTCTTGACTTAAACTTGATGTTTTCCAAAACAAGGCGATTAAGTTGAGTAGATTGTTGGAAGTTTTCTCGATAAGTAATGGGTAGCTCGGCGACGTGGCGCCATTCAATAAGGCCCATGGCCAGGTCGAGGGCGCGATGTTGACATTTCGCTATCAGCTTATTGTTGGGGTCCTTTAGAGCTGATACCTGCCAGGTCTATGGGTTAGTTCGAAAGAGTTACCTCGGTCTTGCACTGTAATGGGCTACTGATAAAACACAAGTAGATTGAGTCTGTAAAAGTCTGACCTGATCTGGTATGTCATTTCATGTTTTTTTTCTACCAAAAAATTAAAGTTATGGGTGTCACTGAGGCAGCGAATCTGCAAGTACCTACTTAGTTAATATCGTAAATTACGTTTATGTGTTTCTGGAAAAAAACCTATTTACTTACACTTTATGATTGTAAACACACAATCTTCAACCTCAATGATAAGGATTCTTAGAAGACCTTCAATCTAAATAATAATAAGTAAATAAACTTACAAAATAATTAGGTAGGTAGGTATATCTACTTGTTCTAATATCGTGTTTTATTTGTAAACTAGCCCGCAGCTTCGCTCCTGTCAACTGACTGCCAACTCTACCCTACTTTACCTACCTACCTACCTCACCCTACCTTATCGTACCCTACCTACCTACCTGCTCTACCCTACCTACCCTACCCACGTATTCATTTTTATTTTTGCTTTTAAACCGAGCAACGCGGGCGAGCAATGGGTAGCTCACCGTTCGGACCGAGCCCAAATCTTGTAATACGCGCTCCTCAAAGAAAGCGTAGCGAGGTCGCTAATTCGAGGGACTAAGGCTCGTATTACAGAACATCGCTCAATACTCAAGCATTACTTAAAACTAGATTCAAGCCATTTAATTGGTTGAAAGTAGTTTTAAGTAACACTTGAGTGACGTTCTGTAATACGGACCTAAATTTTGTCGAATTAGCGACCTCGCTACGCTCGCCCTCCAACTTCTTCTCGGAAGGAAATAAGTTACTTTCACCCCTAGGGTAACAATTTACTATTCAAACTCGCATCTAATCATTTTTTACAACAAATCCTTAATAGAATCTATCTACGTATATCCAATAGCGGCAATGAGTCATGTAAAATACAGATTTTTGTTTAAAATGAAGAGATAGTCGGCACATAGTTAAAGCTATACCAATGTTATAAAGTTTGTAACGAATAAACTCAAAAACTTCTTGACTAATTTAAAAAATTCTTTCACCAGTTGATTTCTACTTTATCACAGAGTCAGAGCATATATTGCTGTACCTACTTATATCGGGTGAAGCCGCTGGTAGAAGCTAGTTATAAATAAAACAATGGAAAGTTCTCAGTACAATTCCTTGACTCCGTCTGTATTCAAGTCACCATTTTGCGACTATATCATACGCAACTCCGGTTCTTATGAGTAAGCGGTTAATAATGGATGTTTTGTTCGGGTGTAGGTAGTGCCGTAACCTAGCCTTTTATACACACGGTGAGAGCTTCAATAACTACGATCCTAGTAAAAAATACAATACCAACAAAAAGGATTTATTTTGTTTAGTGCTTTTTGCGCCCGTCCAGGGACAGCGCCCTGTGCCTGGGCACCGCTAGCACCGCCCTAGTTACGGCACTGTTCGGGTGTACTTACCTGTAGTTTGAACAAAACTTAAGAAGGCTCAATATGCCTAACTTCTTACTAATGAGGCCAATCAGAGTTTTAAGTTTTACGGATCCTAAGTGGTTTTGTTTTATATCATTGCTGCAGTGTTCCACAAGCGTATAGGGGATTTCGTTTTTTTCGATGGGTAATCATCGAAATCATCCAATAACTCTTACCGCTCTGGTTTGGGCGAGAGGGAGTGTCAAATTTTACTCTAAAACCTAACGGTGTTCTGTCAATTGCCCTTCGTGTTCTAGGCAGCGGTAACTATTTTGGACAATTCCGGAACCCTGGCAGTGGCTGTTGTCCGAAATCTTACTTAGTAGCTTTTATGGCAAACGAGGCGAAGTTAAGGCTAGAAGTAGGAACGCGGAACGCCTTTACGTATCATCTAAGTCACTTCCGCTTGACCACCGCTAAGTTCATTTTTGCTTGCACTCGAAACGAAAACTCAAAGGGTTTAGTTTGGCGCCGTGCCGCAGGATTCAAGCGAATTTTTTTTTAACTGATCCGGCAGTAATGACCGCGATGGTACGTGCCTATCACTAAGTCTATAGTTTAAAATTCGTTTAGCTCGCTCTTATTTTTCATACTATCGTGGCAAAAATCAAGGTTTGTTGCCGGAATTACTATTTAGTTTTATACAAAATAAATGACCTGCGAAGGTTTTGAAATGCAAACGCCCGCATTATAATACGACATTTTTATTGGTCTGATGTATTGTTGTCGAAGTCAACATATAGGTAATTAGCGTTTTTTCATTGTTCTTGTACAAATACTGAAAATGATGAAATCCTTTTCCAAGTCAAGTCTTTTAAAAAACCAATAGACAAAATTATATTAATATGGATAACTATACATGTAAACTAGTTACTTTGTTTTTTGTATTTTTTATGTACGTTATGTTTTTATTTAGGTTTTATTATAAATAGTATAATTTTTTTTATGCAAGTACATATGTAAATTTGATCATAGGTAATTAACAAAAATTAGTTATTGAAATGTCTTTTTGTTAGTATCATTTGCTATCTAACACCATTTTAGACCAATATTATAAAACCATTTTTTTTCTATAATTGATATAAACTAGTGCTTGACCGCGAACCCACCTGATGGTAAGCAGTGATGCAATCTCTGATGGTGAGGCGCACTAGTCTATAAGCTTATTTACTCTTGTCACGTGGCATGTCCTAAAACCAAAAATTCGAAGACATGTGACATTCACCAACCCGCATTGGGCCCTCGTGGTGGATTACGGCCCATTCCCTCTTCTAGAGAGGAGGCCTGAGTCCCAACAGTGGGAACATAAAAAAAAGGCTGATGATGATAATGACTCTTAAATTGTCACCTTGTTGATACATTTGGTATTAAAGTTATTATTTTCCTTTAAAGTTGCTGTAGCAGCCGTGTATGTATTACAATGGACGGTGATTTCTAATATAATATAATTTTCAATACACTTGCTCAGAAAGTGACTCTTATTAGCACTGTACTTAGGTACATAATTGCCCTTGTTACCAAACTGTGACATTTTGATTACGCGTAATGGTAATCAAAATGTCACAGTTTGGTGCTATAATGTAGTTAAAACCTTATTGTTCAACCTCTCCCCCGCCATAATTATATTATATCAGGATGAGCGCAGGTTATCCCCCACTAGTCGCCGGTCAACTCCCGTTTATTCATTTCAAAGAGTGTATTGAAAGGGAAATAAAAAAAAATATGGGCACGCATATGAAAACAGATTTTTACCGCCACAAAAGTTTACTAGTTTTAGTTATTTTCTTCACAAGTTTATTGAAAAACGTCTTATGATACACGTGAGTAATTAATGATTACCTTTCTCGGCTCTCTAACATTACACACTTATATCATAATTTACTAATATAGCTTGATGAATTCTTAGAAATATTTTATTTCTAAGTAGGTAGGTACGTTGTGCAAAATGGCTTACATAATAGAATTATAATATCCAGGTCATATGCAATTAGTCTCACGATAATAACTATGTAGGTAGGTTTATAATCTGAAATACACATAGCTAGAAATACAATATCACATATAGAAATAGATTTGTGTTTCTAGTTAAGAAATACAAATCTACGATCATATGAAGGTAACTTTTTCTTCTGCAATTGTGGCTGTGATGGCCAGTGCCGGATTAAGCTAACGTGGGACCTGTAGCAAATTCTACCAAGGGGCTAGGGTTGCCACCCGTACTTTATAATAAAGTATTGTACGTTATTTCAGGTAATTGTACGTTATTTCAGGTAATTGTACTCTATACTTTATGAAAACAATAAAGTACTTGAAAATACTTTATTTCGCATGATTTGAATTTTCGTCGTTGCTTTTCTTGCGTCTCTGAATTTGATAAAAATGAATTACTTATTTGCTTTGATTTAAATATAGATTGTAAAAATGTAATGGAATTGTTTAGTAGTAGAGATACTAATGTGTTACAAACTGGAAAAAGTTTAAAAAACATGTTTTCTATCATAATAAATAAATAAAGAATAGTAAATTGTACTTTATTTTGATACTATGTATGTACTTATTTTTTGTCATCTATTATAACTAATGTACCGACTTTAATTCCAACAGAAAAAGGTGGTAACCCTACAAGGGGCCCCAAAACTTTATAATCGAATTAAAACTCTTTCTTTATTTATATTCTGGAACTGGTAAGAATTCATATATGAAACAGGTATGGGCACGCCGTAATTATGGCGGTTACTCCCCTGTTTGAGGCGTGGCTGGAAAGATTTCACGGCGTCCTCACCGCATCTTCCGCATGACGCAGGTCCTCACCGGACATGATCAGTTCGGGAGATTCTTGTACCGGATTGATGCGGAAGATACGCCCGGGTGTCACCATTGTGTGGACCGCCCGGAGGACACGGTGAAACATACGGTAGAGGTGTGCCCCGCCTGGGCAGAGCACCGCGTGTCCTCGTGGGGGCGCTAATGATCTCTCGCACCGGGCCTTGGTACAGGCCATGGTCCGGAGCGAGAAGTGGCAGGCGGTCGCCTCCTTCTGCGAAGCAGTAATGCTAGCAAAGCAGGCGGCCGCACGCGCGAGACAATGGCCCTCGCGCCCGAGGCGCCGGGATTCCGATCCCGATTTCCGGGGTGGTGGTGATTACAGGCGTGGGTTTTTAGTCAGTAAAACTCTGACACTATCTACCGTTCCGCACTAGAGCGGAGGATGTCATTGGATGATTAACCCAACTAAAAAAAAAAATATGGCACAGGTATCTTGACATATTTCTTAAGTCCATGTGGGGCCCCCAATGCGCGGGGCCCGTAGCATTTGCAACTCTTGCTACGCGCCTAATCCGCCACTTCTGGTGGCCCAGTGGTAACGACTCCCACTGATGACTTGTTCGTCGTGGGTTTAAAGTTTCAAACCCAGGCAGATGCTTTACTTTGTTTAATTTATTTCATCATCAGTCCACTGCTCTCAAAACAGTAAAGAAAGTCGGCAAATCCTAGAACCAAAAATTCGAAGTCATGAGACAACCAGCACTGAACCCGCATGGTGGATATTACGGTTCATTTCCTCTCCTATAGAAAAGGCCCGAGTCTCAGCTGTGGGAATTTTATGAGCCTGATTTAGGTTATAATAACCTTACTTTTGTAATATTATAATATTTAATTCAATTATCTTCTACTAAAGGATAGTTTACATAAATTCAAGCATTGTGTCAGTTTAACTATTTAGATAATAATATTTATAACTTAGCTCAAACTTTGTTAGTGACTGTCGAGGGAGAACTAAAAACTAACTTAAGTTATAAGTTTTTAGCCGTTGTAAAATAGTCGATGGACCATAGAATTAGTCAGGTACCACTACAAGGTTGAATGCTAGGTATTTCTACTTGAATCGTAAAGGCGGGTTACTTTTGTCCTGAGGCAATGATAGCCCTGAGGTATAACTTTGGTTCGAGCTTGTTATCCAACAAAAACTGGCCAAGTGCGAGTTGGACTCGCGCACGAAGGGTTCCGTAACGTTTTTAGGAAAATTCGGCAAAAAAATCGCGTTTGCTGTATGGGAGTCCCCCTTAAATATTTATTGTATTTTGTTTTTAGTATTTGTTATTAGAGCGGCAACAGAAATACATATTTTTTTTTAAATTTCTACTGTCTAGCTATCGCGGTTCTTGAGATACAGCCTGTTGACAGACAGACGGACAGACGGACGGACAGACAGCGAAGTCTTAGTAATAGGGTCCCGTTTTAACCCTTTGAGTACGAAACCCTAAAAACGCAGTGATTAGTGTTCGGGCGTGTTCCTATTAGTTGCTAAGCCATACCTAGTTTACTCCAGGGCCAAAGTAACCAGTAGCGTAACTAGCATTTTTTACTCCCGGTGCGAGCTTCTCTAAATGCGCCCCTAAAAAAGTACAATACGAACAAAAAGGACTATTAGATATTTTTGCGCCCCTCTAGGGACTGCGCCCTATGCCCGGGCACCGCTGGTACCGCCCTAGTTACGGCACTGAAAGTAACCTGACTTAAGTATACCTCCGTCATCGAACAGTTTTTTATACATACCGTTGTTACTGAAGTTTTGATTACCTACCTACTCGGAAATTGTTGTTAAAGTTACATTAAATACAACAGAGGAAGGCCGAACAAACAAGGTTTTTTCTAAGAAAAATGTTTTTGTATTCATTTAACCTTGATTTCGTTAGATATAAACCGAATTAGTAATTGAAGGTACGAGTAGGTATATTCGATATAACGTTTGATTTATTGATGATAATAATATACAAAGTTGGCATAAACTCTGATGTAGTTTCATAGCCAGCATATCAAGCGTGGCAGATGAAGAATAAATGTTTTTGACCCCAAAATTAAAGACCTTGAATACACAAGTAGGTAGGTATATGTAGATATCTAAGAATATCCGTGTCCACTGTGCTTAGATACAAGACATTTGTTTTTGAATTGATAACTTTTGACTTTTGAGTGAAGACTGATTATGACATCGTTCGTTGAAACTTTCGATAAGCTTACGTAGGTACTTACTTAAGTAATTGTTAAGTAATCATATCATGAGTGACGGATGATAACCGTTATAGTAAAGACAATCGGTCAGAGACAACACAGAGTGCGACCCAAGTGTCAGCTGTCAACAAGGTGACACACGATAACATCAAATAACGCGAACCATTTATTTCTATTAAACGTTTAAATTGACTTGGTCAGCCAGTTAAAAAACGATGAAAATAATTGAATGTTCCAAAGCGTAGGTATACTAGGTTTTCGTCAATCAGTACTAAAAAACGTCAATCATCGCATTAGATGGGAGGTTTTTCGTCAATCCAAAGACATTAAATATTTCTCTTTAAATCTCTTTGCGTCAATCAAAACTGCAAATCTCTTTGCGTCAATCAAAACTTTGTAAATCTCTTTGGGTCAACCAAAACTTTTACGATGGAAAAACTGACAGCAAAACCTATTGTGTAATGTTCGCCTTTGGGGCTTGTTCTAGCATCCCCCACTTTTCTGCCCACAACTTAACTCCTACCTTTGTATAAAAGTTTCAAAAACGAAAACTTGCTGAAGCTTCGCTCGCTATGGCGACTGTCTTTCTCAGGGCTGCAAAATCACTGTAACCTTTGCCCACCATTAGTTAATCTTCAAAGGTCTAATATGAACAACAAACAAATAAAAACTTCTAAGTAGGGACATTTATTATATAATATATAATATAATATTTCACAACTATCACACAACGCCGTCTAGTCACAAGCGAAGCAGAGCTTGTGTTATGAGCATTAGACAACTGATAAACGTACCTAAATATTTCTAAATACATACATCATCATCATCTCATCATCTTCCTGCCCTAGTCCCGTTTTATTTGGGGTCGGCGCAACACGTTTTTTTCTTCCATTCTGTCCTGTCACTCTTCACGCTATCACTAACTCCCTTTTCTTTCATATCGCTTCTCACACAATCCATCCATCTTTTTTTTGGCCTCATCCTTTCTAAATACATACATATTATAGATAAAATACACCCAGACACGGAACAAATGATCATGCTCATCACACAAACATTTGTACTGGGTGGGAATTGAACCCACGACCTCTGGCATAGCAGTCAGGGCCACTAACTACTAGACCAACAGGCCAGTCTAATATTGTTTGCAATGATTTGTGAAAAAAAAATATTATAGATACCTACTCAAACAAGGTGTCATCGTGTCATCCTTAGAGTTCGCGCGACAAACGTTGTTTATTTTAGAAATACTCGGAATCGAATACACAAATAGTGTTATTATTCCAAGAAACAAACATGATATGCTTGGTTCACGAGATAAGGTAATAAGCAATTGTGGTCACAAAACTGGTCAATAATACATAATAATGGACGCCATTTTCCTTATTTTTGGCTTGTTTTGAGCAGACTCGTATTTTGTCCTTGTGTTGCGAGTTCCAAATTTAACAGTTGTACCTATATAGTAGGCATTGATCAATTTAACATTTGTGTTGCTTGCTTTGTTACCTTGTTAGCATTCTTAGGTGGTCTGAATTTTATTGTGACGTCATCAACCAGGCAGGTCGTACCAAATACTGTAACGCTAACAGGGTCTCACGTGAATGGACAGATGGAATTTTTTTCTTGGTCTTGGTCTAAGAATAGCCGGCTGCCATTAGACAGTCAGCTTTAACATTTTATTAGGATATGTACTTAAAATCATACCATAGCAAAATTGGCTTCAAAGAATTGATTATAATTTTTGAAAATTAACCGCAAGGGACAAAATCCAGTTATCCTGTGTCCTGCTCCATGATAACTTTAACTACCTATCTAGGTGCCAATTTTCATCCAAAGCCGTTAAGACGTGAGGTTATAAAAAGACGAACTGCCTTTGTGGACTTGTGATCGCTAGGACGACTACCGAGCGGTGGGTGTTCGATAAATCAGGTCGGACAAAACTGGGATTTTGGACATTCCTATTAGGGATGGCTCTGAAGCCAATTAGTTTACAAATTGGTGGTGTGACACCACCGTGACTCGGAAAACACGTAAAGCTATTGGTCCTGCGACTGTGCGAATCATGCTGTTGAAGCTGTTGGTCCTCCCTAGTCGCGTTGTAATGATTACTGTCTTGTTGGACTTTGAGTAAAGAAACAGAGAGTGCAATGTGTTTACGTACACGCTTATGCGCGATAATATCTCTTGCGAACTTGAACAATATCAATTGATAAGACCACTAAATACTCTTAATTCCCTCGGAGGGATTTTTAATGAAATTGTAGTCTAAGTCGATATAGTAGATATACTAATCGTTAGACCAATATGTCCGAAAATAAAAAAATTCAATACGAGTAAGTATTTTGGTCTATTGTGGTCGCGGAGTCGCTGCTCTCACGTTTACTCTATGATACACTGGCTTGTCACGAGGTTCAGGGTTGTTAGCAGACACAATATTGACTTGTTCTCACCAGCAAGTATTATCTATTTAGCTCAAGTTAGGGATTATCCGTATTAGCAAGATCAACATTATTGATCTTGCATTATGCTTATCCAACTAGGAACCAGCATACCTAGATTCCTATTTGGACAAGCATAATGATCCAGCCGGGTTTATAAAGACTTTTCTAACCTTTTTTTTTTGTGTCATGTGTGTGCACACAGCGCAAGTTAAATAAATCGCGTAAAATTATCTATTTATTTTTTCTTTATTTATAAGACAGGCTTCGCTGGCGTACATAAAGTCCTAGAGTACTCAGGAATAAGGCAGCTTTCTATCGATAAAAAATTTTAGCAATCGGACCAGTACTTGCAGAGATTACCAAAAACATAAAAAAACAAACTTTACCTCTTTAGAATAATATTAGAGTAGATGTAGATATAGAGTCTTAATGAGATTAGAAATGGTGTATTCACAATACCTAAATAGAGTATTTATAAACCTGATTACATAAATAGCTCTGCGTAGACCATAGTGTATCTGTTAGATTCGTGTTCAATGTTAAACAAAAGTGGTTAGCATTCAAGCCCTCTGAAAGATTGCCCATGATTTAAAAGTCAGCCTGTAGATATAAGTATTATCTATTCCAAATCCGCCTTCATTTTGATAATTAATCCCTACAAATAAACATTTTAAATATGATTACCGAGATGATTTTTTGATACCGTTATCGGAGCTTATGCTCTCGCCGAAAAAACATGCGAAAGACTATAATATTTCCTCTTTATGGCAATCTCATACAGTTGATAAGAATTAATAAAACTTTCCTTATTGATTCATGATTCACTCGCAAGAAGGCAAACATGTTTTCCATATACAGGGATTTTCTGCTATCAGGTAAATACAGCAAGGCTAGAGATCATCTTAGTTAGTTTCTTGGAAGTCCTACTTATTTATTCTACTCTGATAGCATTGAAGTGAGACATAAAAGCGAAGACACCTTCAAACGCATTAAAAACTTATTTTACTACAACGAGTGGCCAGGAAGTTAGTCTGGAGTAGTATTTCTGGTTGCAAATAGGAGAAGACTTTCCTCATTGACTCATGTTTCAGTCATAAGAAGGCAAACATGTTTTCCATACATACAGGGTTTTCCTGCTATAATATAGCAAGGATAGAGATTATCTTAGTTAGTCCCTTAGAAGTTCTACGTATTCTACGCCAACAACTTTGAAGTAAGACTCGAGGGGCAAAACGCACGAATACCTTATTTTAGTACAACGAGTCCCCAGGACTGTCAGTCTGAAGTAGATTTCTAGTTGTAAATAGGAGGAAACAAGACAACCTAGAATGCAAACTCATATTTCGATAGTTCTGCAGATTGAAAGCAAAACGAAATATGCTGTGGGTCCCCTACAGCATATACTACCTCCTACCTACGTATATCTACATGACAAAATGGAGGAGTTTTACAATATACTTAAAAAGGCATGTGATTAGCATGAAGGAACATGGACCGTCATCCTAGTCGATTTTACTTCCAAATTCGGCGCAGGTAAAGACCATAGTCGAAACATCATTACAGCCATTGGTTTGGGTGCTAGAAATCGTCTACGTCATTTTGCTTATGGAAAATTGAAGTATCAGCAATAGATTCTTAGTTTTAAAAACTCAACGTCACGAATTACGAGGACTGGAATAAACTGACTAAAGTCCGTCTAATGAAAGCGTGAGAGAGCCTAAGAAAAGGAGGTTAAAACCAAAAAGTTTGAACGTGGTGTTATTGAAATAGTAGGAGAAAAAAGTTTTGGTACTTGAGTATTTTTTGTATGTAAGACAATTGTATAATAGTTGAATGAGAACTTAAATTCTAGTCAAAAACGTGTGTGTAGATTTAATTATTGGTGGGTGTATAATAAGTAATAACACATAAAATGTTAGTTATTATTACAAATTTATTTTATCTGTTCTCTCAAATGCCGCTATATAATATTCAAATAATATTCTTTATTTACCATTTGGCCTTCTGACAAGAATACCAAGTGCACAACTACGCGATAGTCAAATAAAATAGTCAACATGATTTCAACTTCATCACGTCTCGCCAACACTAATGTGTAATGTGTTTCAAGATTGTTAAATTGGGTTGGAATTGATTCGTTTTAGCATAGAGAAAATTACGATCTTTAAGGATTAGTCAAGTGGGAACATGTTTCATACTCCAGTGATTGTTTTAAACTTTTTTACATAATGCTCATTTGATTATTGGGAATATTCAAGACATCGGTATTACTAGCAAAGAGCGGCAAGCTCGGCCAGACCCAAGCAATCATAAGACGAGCTCAGGAGATGCGTTACATCACTCTCCAGTTACAGCTATCTTACACTAGTGAAGAAAATGGACAAACCTAAGCCAAAATCATACTACGAATTTTGTTTACAGCATGCTAGTACATCGTCTTAATGATATGGGGCTTGTGAAGGAAACACAAAGTAGTAGAACGACAAAAAGTCTAGGTAAACTATTAGAAGTTGGAAGTGTTTTCTTAAGTAGGTATTTAATTAAAATTAAATAGTGTAAGTACAAAACATGTTTTTTATTTTATTTTATGTAGGTATTAATTAGTCCTCTATCTAAAACTTATAGTTTCACGAATTCATCTTATATATTTGACAAGCGATCCGATATTTTTGCGGTGTAGTGTATTACTTTAGTTTTCCTTGTAACCCTTTACTGATGGTTGGTGTGTTGATCACGTCATTTATCAAGATACGAATACGTGCTAAACGTTAAGTGGTAAGGTAATGTTAGAAACGGAAACAATGGAATGACTGTTCTTTATATGGTCATCTATGAGTACACATACATCATGTAATCTACATATGACTTGATGCCCACCTGCAAATTTGCGCGCCTGTATTCATATTAGTCGATCAATGCTCTAAAAGATGATGTAATTGACTAGACATCAGACTTTAAAAGATTTTTTATGTTATTTCCGTAATGTATTTTTTTTTGTACCATAAACTATATCTAGATAAGTACTCCATTTTGGTTGATTGTATAATTTATAGATTTTTTTTTCTTTATTGATATAAACTAGTGTTTGACTGCGATCCCACCTGATGGTAAGTAGTGATGCAATCTTTGATGGTGAGGCGCATTTTTTAGAAATCATGTTTAGATAGGTATTTATTTATTGACATACTAATGTAGGTACCAATAAAAAGATTTTGTGCAAATGAAGCAAAAATTATGGTGAATTTAATTTAATTAACAGATCGTAATCACATAAAAAGCATCAAGTATCACTGATATATATTAAAAATTGCATTGAAAATGATCTATTCAGTCATAGGTATTTAGCTTAGCAACCAAATTAGTAAATACATATCTGCCTAATAAATAGTAAGTAGGTAGTCTCCTACAGTCCTACCTATGTCCTACCAAAGCACTTGACTATACTACATTAACTAAAAAATAAAAGTTGTTTAAAAAATGACAATGTATACTTTATAAACCTTAGCTACAGGCGCCAGGCTGTGAAAACAATATCAATTAAAGTCAAATCTTAAAAAAAAAAAAAAACTGCAGGGTAAATACTTTAATTTATTATTGGTAGTTCAAATTAAAGACTATTTCAGGAGTGACCCTGAGGATTCATTGAGAGGTCTCGTAATAGCAGATAATAACCGATACGTGGCGTTGATAATAGATTAATGACGACTTGTTTACAGTGTAAAGTCCATAGAGCCATAACGAGGACACGGCTCATAGAACTTCGTAGATGAGTTGCGAAACTTCTGTCAGAATGATTGTCACATCAGAGATACACACTCAGTTACCTAACTCCATACATGCACATATTGAGGAGCGAGCATATATTCGTAACCCACACAACTATATTTAATCCAAGTCGTCAGACAAGTCAATTTCAAAAGACTACGCCCACGGCAGGATACTCAAATAAACTTATCAACAAATGCAAATGGTGTTTTTGTACGAACAGATACTTTGTTGACCTTTATAATATAATGTTGTGAAAGGCTTTGCAAAATTGAGAATAAAGTCATCACCTTATAGGTGTACAGTACAGTCAATTCTTATTTTGGGAGCCAAAATAAAATAGGGTCTACGTTAGATCCCATCTCTTCGTGAGATACATTGTAAACATATTAATTCAGTCGAAGGATGCATTTATCCAGCTCAAGCGCGTATGCTGCCGTTGGATTTGGAACCGGCGCTGTCGTTCTGTACCCACCTGGTGTACGGGTACGCCGGTGTGCAGCCCGACACGTACAAGATGGTGTCCCTCAACGAGAACCTGGACGTAGACCGCTCCCATGCCAACTACCGCGCCATCACCAACTTCAAGACCAAGTACCCTGGTCTGAAGGTTCTGCTCTCCGTCGGCGGAGACGCCGACACTGAAGACGCCAATAAGTACAACCTCCTGGTAAGTCTAGCAGCTATTCTATGAAGAACCATTAACCATTTGAACAGAAAATTTAGACCACGCTTTAACTAATATAGTTATAATGATGTTCACTTAATTTAATATCATTGTAATAACTCGAAATAAGTATGGCTTCACATAATTATGGACATCATCAGATTCATTCAGATATTTTATGATGTTATCATTACGAGTTTAACCTTATAAAATTTTGAAGGTCTATCCTCAATTTTTTTTTATCCAGTTGTGAGGCTTCCTAAAATTCACCATCAGTGAATTACCTATATCACTTATCTTTGGTAATTGTAATTCGTTAAACCGAGATTCAGCCGGAAGATTAACAAGCAAGCAATTAGTTTCGAGGTTGTGTGTTCAATAATACGTTTGATATCAACGTACCTACACAAGTCATGATTGAGTCTTGTGGTAGCAGTAGGCCCAGTGCGGGCTGGTGCATGTCACATGTCTTCGAATTTTTGGTTCTTGGACATGCCGGTTTCCTCTTGATGTTTTCCTTCACCGTTTTGAAAGCAGTGGTGATGAAATAAATTACAGAAAGTAATGCGCCTGGTAGGCTTTGAGCCGGTGACCTACAACTCATAAGTCAGAGCCATTACCACTCGGACACCACTGCTCACAAACTGTCTTTTTGTTTACATGTAATTAATTCCTAGCGTGGGTCAACGTTTAGCAAAAAACTAAATACTTTTGGGCTATCTTTTGGCCTTTTAAAATATACTCGTAATATTCATTTGTACATTCATTTTCTTTCATAGTTGGAATCTCCGCAAGCTCGTACAGCGTTCGTCAACTCTGGTGTGCTATTGGCTGACCAACATGGCTTTGACGGCATCGACCTCGCTTGGCAGTTCGCCAAGTACAAGCCTAAGAAGATCCGCTCCACCTGGGGTAAGAACCTTCCACGTTATCTATATCTATACTAATATTATAAAGAGGTAAAGTTAGTTTTAGCCGCACATTCATTGTGCGTGCGGCTAGGGAGTGGAATTCCTTGCCGGAGTCTGTGTTTCCTGATAGCTACAACCCGAGAATCTTTAAGTCGAGAGTGAATAGGTTTCTTTTAGGTAAGCGCGTTCCACCGTCGACCACATCGTCGCTTTCCATCAGGTGAGATAGCGGTCAAGCGCGAACCTATCAACAATAAAAAAAAAAAAAAAAAAGTTTTTTTGTTTGTAGTTTGTAATCAGCTGGAAGTACTAGTCAGATTGCTAAATTTTTTTCACCGATAGAATTTGCTTTATGTGACATAGGTTATATTTTTAATGTACGCTGGCGAAGTTGCGGGCAGAAGCTAGTTTATAATTTTGTTTGCTAAGTACCTACAGCGGCCGTATTATGACATCTTAAAACCATCATGTTTTCTGTGTGAGAAAAGGATAGTGCTATTCGTCCTGTATAGCTCCGTCTCTTTTTCACACCGAAAACATGATGCTTTTAAGAGGTCATAATACGGCCCCTGAGCTCCGAGCATAGTATGTAGATACTCGTATTTAAATTTGATCAAACTATATACCGGATTGCATCCGGCTCAAAGGAGCTATGTTTTTCTTATATTTATTGATAAGGGGTTTTTAGTCACACGGATAGGTCACCCCTTTCAGGTTCAATGTTAAGTAAGTCTAAGTACTAGTTCTGTTACTTTACTTAACAGTGTTATTTTACGAGCTTAAAACTGTAAATTAATGAAGCTTTGTACGTGCTTTATTTTAGATTAAACTTTATTTGTTTATACGGAACTTCTGCTATGATCGTATGCGGAGTTCCGGTCTACAGTATCTCCGAAGTTCATTATGAAATCAGAATAGTATTTCTACAGGACCAAATTGAGAGCATAGTCTTTCAAACGAAAAAAGAGATTTTTTTACATAATAAAAAGATTCCGACGATTCGAGACCCTCTGTCTTTTTTGAAGTCGGTTAATGACTGAATCTGCATCAACAATATGTTGCTTGCTATGATATCTAGATGACATTTAAGTTTATATTTTGTATCCCCGTGTATGTCATATCATCATTTAGAGGAGTACCTACCAACGAGATTTCTTTACAAAGACGTATTATTTTTTTCTTGTATTCTTTGTTTAACACCTTAACCTAGTTTTTAACAATAACTTACACAATATATGTTTTGTTCAGGATCCATCTGGCACGGCATCAAGAAGACCTTCGGCACCACCCCCGTGGATGAGAAGGAGGCTGAGCACCGTGAGGGCTTCACCGCCTTGGTCCGTGAGATGAAGCAGGCTTTGAACGTCAAGCCTAACATGCAACTGTCAATCACCGTCCTCCCCAATGTCAACTCTACCGGTAAGTTCTTATTTAGTAGTTCACCTAGGTATAATCGGCCTGAAGTGTTGGCCTGTTACTGACTCCTGTGTATAAAGGCTTAAGATCATAGCCGACTGCAAACGACGTGTCACGGTGACACCTGTACCCCTAGCCAAGTTGCTACGAGTAATCTGCAATAGTTAACGCTAGTAGAAAGCTTCAAATGTACGGGAATGACGTCATCTCAACGCTCAGTCACGTGATCAGAACAAAAGATTCGGCGACGCGGCCAACTCGAAGCGTTTGACGCAAGCGAAACGGTTGTAACTTGGCTAGGGGGGCTGGTTTCTATGTATTTCGCAGCGAGCGAAACGTCTGTTGCTATTGCTGTATTTGTATTTGGAGCTGGCGTCCGCAGTATCACGTCTAAAGCGCGTGTTTTGCGTGGGGTGGGACAAATGTGTCATTCTAACCACCCCAGCTGCTCAAGGAAGGCTAGCAGCGCCTTGGTGTTACTGATCATTTCGCGTAGGGTACCTGGGTTCACGAAAAACTTTGCCCCGTCTGTTGCTACTGCTGTCTGCAGTCGGCTACGAACTTGTACTTTTCGTCATGAGATAGAGGGGTATCTAACATTCTGTGCTAATTTAGTACTTGCATCGGTTAACGGCTTTGACCGTATGACTGTTAATAATTATCATAAGGAAATATAGTCTTGGGATAAAAAGTGTAATTTGTCCTATTCCAGTCCTAACCATTACAGATATAGACTCGCAATATAAATAGTTAGGACAGTTATTAACTTAGCTTCAACTACATATTTTTGGCATAAGTTCGCTCTTAGTTAATTTACTTATAAATCGGTTTTAAATATGTTTAACTGGCAAAATACATGGTCAGCTGGCACTAGTAAGCTATAACTGCAGTTTTTTTCACACGTAATTAATTCTTCAAAGTGGAACTCAAGCATTCCTCGTAACTTGGCCTTATAATGCTTAAATTCTTTGTTAATGATGAAATACATTTAATACTCTTCCTTATGCTATAGAAATAATGAAGACGCGTAATAAGGTAGATTAAAATAGGCATGGATAAAGTATTGTGTGTAACTTATAAGGATATCAATACGACCTTGTGGTTCAGCAGCGATCATGTGTCCTTTTATCGTGATTATTCTATTATATGTGCAATGTGCACCCACGGCATTATCAGCTTGTGAATCACAAGACCTGCCAGTCCTCTATGAACATTTTAGTACTACCTACAGCAAATAATTCCGACTTATTTACTTCAACGGACATGACTGACAGAAAAATGAGATATGAGTATGACACAAACATAAATATGCCTACACGCAGTAAGGAGGATGTTAATGAGCTCTCAATTTCCTTATACAGTTATGATACTGCAGTTCCCAATTTTAGATCTTCTGTTTTGTTCTAGTTTACTACGACGTACCTGCCATCATTAATCTGGTTGATATTGTGAACATTGGCGCGTATGACTACACGACCCCCGAGCGCAACCCCAAAGAGGCTGACTACGCCACCCCGCTGTATACTCCCCAGAACCGTAACCCCCTGCTGAACGCTGATGCTGTGGTCACTTACTGGTCAGTACTTATATTTAAGTCTTGTTTTGGCTGCGGGAATCTTCGACAGAGTTACCGTGGCCCTGCAATGTAAATAACAATTGACTAGAATCCACCCTGGATTTTAGTCAGTTAAAGTTTGACACGCCCTGCCACTCCGCCCCGAGCGTAAAAGAAAAAAAAGAAGGAGCCACATGCATTGGTCTGTCAATTTCTGTATGTATAATAAACATATTATTGGGGGAGGCCTATGTCCAACAGTGAATGCCTTTCGGCTGAAATGATGATGATATTACGTAAGTACGAATCTATAGTGACCCTCACTGACACGCTTGATTTTTCCGCCAACTATTAACAATACCGCCACCAGCCGCCTCCACCGAAGTGTCTCCGAGTTTCGAGCAACCTAGGATTCTTTGAATAGTTAATTCCAAGCCCGGTTAGCGATGGGCCGAGTTGACTTTTTGGTAGCTCGAGTAACTCGAGTTGACTCGCTTACCAACTCGAGTTGCAACTCGAGTTGACTCGATTCAGTCTGCCGCGTCGCCGCGTTGTCCGTCCGAGTCAGTAAATGCTCAACTCGGTGCATCGTTCCGCGGGTTGCTAGTTTGCTACGTTCTTCGGTTCGTTCGGGTTCGGCGGGCCGCGGGCTGCGTGGCGGCGTCGAGTCAATAAAATGGTAGTTAAATAAAATTGAGCTGAGCCCGTTCAAAAATCAGACGTTTATTATTAGCATTTACAAACATCACATCACAAATCGAACTACTTATGTAGCGCAAAAGAATGGTAACATTTTCATCTCGAAAATAATAAGAAACTAAAATAATAATGGCACTTTATTCCTTAAATTAAACACCACACTGTTTGGTATTTGGTCGTCTATCTATCAACTAACACATAGAGAAAAAGCTAATCAACATCTAAGTAATGGCACTTATTTATGAATGAATACCAGTTTTAATACCATCTATGTAACTCTATAAAAATAACTAAGTAATACAAATTAATGAAACGGCAACATAACAATAAACAACGAACAAAGTAACAATAACAAAAACGTAAACAAACCAAAAAAGCGAGCTGGCTTTCTATGTCAAAACTCACACATCTCTTTCACTCGCAGCTTGGACGTTCGGTCGTCGGGCTGATTCGGGCTCGCTCGAGTCGGCGCTAAAACGCTCGAGTTCGGACTCGAGCAGTTTAAAAACGCTCGAGTCGGGACTCCAGTCGGTTTGAAAACGCTCGAGCGCTGGCTTGAGCGTTTAGAAAAAAAGCTCGATAAATAGCGCCGACTCGAGAGTCTGACACTATCTCCCGCCCAAGAGCGGGGGTTGTCATAAGATGATTTTTCCCATCGAAAAAAAAAAACGCTCGACTCGAGCTTGAGCACGAGCCTTTATAAAATAGGTGAAGTACAAATCAGTTTAATACTAACTACTCATTTTATATGTTATTCCCGCGTTTTTATGTGCGTGGTTTTTATTTGTTATAGAAAGTTTTATCACTTCCTTCGGGACTAGCGTTGAAAAAAGCAGGCAAAATTCCCGTTCCTTTCCAATACTGTTGTTTATTCAATGTAACAATCGAAACTTTCAAGAAATTTATAAAGTATAAATTTCATGTATTTTTCCAATAAACCCGAAAAAAAAACGGAAAAATATCAAAAGAACCGAAAATATCATGTTTGATTTTTTCAAATGCGTACTTTTTTTTAAATTAATATAAACTAGCGCTTGACTGCGATCCTACCTGATGGTAAGCAGTGATGCAATCTGATGGTGAGGCGCACTAGTTTATGAGCCTATGTCCAACTTGGACATAGGCTCATAAACTAGTGCGCCTGGACAGTCCAATAGAGGACATCGGTCACTATAGCGAGGGGGAGGCCTATGTCCAACAGTGGGCATCAATCTTTATAGCGCCTAAATGGCGATACTTGGGGGATGCTTATGTCCAACAGTGGGCATCAGTCATAACGCCTAAATGGCGACACTTGGAGAAGGCTTATGTCCAACAGTGGGCATAGTCCAGCAGTGGGCATAGATCATTATAGTGAGGGGGAAACTTATACCCAACGGTGGGCATCAGTCATTATAGCGCCTAAATGGCGACACTTGGAGGCTTATGTCTAACAGTGGGCATAAGTCTCCCCTCACTATAATGACTTATGCCCACCAGTGGGCATCAGTCATTATAGCGCCTAAATGGTGACACTTGAAGGAGGCTTATGTCCAAGAGTGGGCATATGTCATTATAGAGAGGTGAGACTTATGCCCAACAGTGGGCATCAGTCATTATAGCGCCTAATGGCAACACTTGGGGCCTTATCATACTAGCGGATTGCGAGCGTCCTCAAAGCGGAGCGGGCGCGCAACGAATACGTTACGGGCGCGCAACGAACACGCCACGCATGCGCAGCGAATTTATTGCGGATACGCAACGAGATCCGGCAACGAGATGCGAGTCTCCGGCCATCTTCGAAGTAACAAAGCCAAAAGCAGTGTCTCCTCGTCGGAATCCATTTTGTTACTGAGTGTATTATACGTCGGTAACTTATACAAACACGCGTTGAAAAAGTTGCGAATTTCCACGTATCCGCGACGTCTTCGCTGCGCAGCCGCGGCGTGTTCGCGACGCATTCGCTGCGTGCCCGCCCCGCCTCGCAGCCGCTCGCAAATCGCTAGTGTGATAACGCCCTTGGGGGAGACTTATGTCCAACAGTGGGCACCGATCATTATGGCGACACTTGGGGGAGGCTTGAGGGAGCTCGAGTTTGATCTAGCTGACGATTCGTCAGACAGTGGAATCGAGATTTTGGCTGAGGAAAGTACCTTTTTTTTTAAAAAAAAAGGTACTTCATTTTTTAATTTTATCTTTACAAATCGATAGTGTTTCATGTACCGGATCGACCCTCCACGGGATTAAAACGATTAAAATTTAACGGTGTATTATAAAATAATGATAAATTATAGAAATCTTTTGTGTTTCGAAAATATTATAAACACAAAAGATTTGAGTCAAAGTGCATCTAAAGCACGTCATGCATCACAATGATTAAAGATTTCCCTCTAGTCAAATAAAATTATTAATATACCCCCAGTAAAAATGTTAACGCTTCGACGCTCGAGCGCGCGACTCGAGCGTCGAGCCCCCGAGTCTTCAACGCTCACGAGTCCTAAACGCTCGAGCGTTTAACGCTCGAGTCTTGAACGCTCAATAGCGTCGACTCAGCGCTCAACGCTCGACTCTCGGCGCTTATTTTTACAACACTACTCGCGGGCGAGCCGCGGGCCGCCAACCCACTGCACCGCCCGCCGCGCGCGCTCTCCGGGTCAACTCGGTTTGCAGATATTTTGTCTCGGGCTGACTCGCTTACGGTCTGACTCGAGTTAATCGAGTTAGATAACTCGAGTCGCCCATCGCTAAGCCCGATCCATCATCGGACCACATGGGGTACGTGTGAGTACAAGGTGCAGATCCTACCCATATGCACAAAATGCTTTGGGAACACATCCATCGTGCGTCCAGCTAAGGAGTGGTATTCACTGCAGGAGTCTGTGTGAAACGATAGCAACTATCTTTAAATCAAGAGTGGATTGGTTAATTTTAGGCAAGCGTGCTCCATTGTCGCTTTCCATTAGGTGAGACAATGGTCAAGCACGAGCCTATCAACAATTACAAAAAAAGGCTCTCAAAGCGTCAGCGGCCCCTATAGGCTGGTAGGTAGAATCTATAATTTTTTTTTAAATATTTGTGCAGGCTCCAGGGCGGTGCCCCTTCCCAGAAGCTCATCCTGGCTGTCCCGACTATTGCCCGCACTTGGAAACTGGACGCAGACAGTGAGATCGCTGGTGTTCCTCCAATCCACGCTGATGGCCCCGGAGAAGCTGGTATGTCGATTGTTGTTATTTTAATCAGCATGCAATGGTTTAAAAGTTATTTTTCGGCAAAACCCGTAATTACTTATCATTTACTTTAACTGTAACTATGGCCCTTATTTAACCGCCCGAATTTGAGCGGTTCCTCGTTACCAGTTACCTCATTTTAACCATTGTTAAATTGTTGCAATCCATATATCGTTAAAGTTATACTCCATTTGTATAGGTAGTTAACTAAATGTAAACAATCTTACAATGTCTTTTATCTAAAAAAACTGTATCCAAAATTTTTTACAATTAGGTATTTACCTAAACCGATGTTAGGTAATTAACTAAATTTAAATAATCTTTGTATGTCTTTTATACAATTTACTCGTATTTTAAACAAAAAGACATAAAATCAAGATTGTATACATTTAGTTAACTACCTAATCAGGTGGAGTATAGTTGGTGCAACTCAATGTGTTAAGTGACTGATGAAAGTAGGATGTAAACTGTTAAGATTGAGCTGCTGACGATTGATTACGCAATTTATGTTATTTAATATTCTGTTTGTGAGTCAGCGCAGTTATTATATTGTTTTATTAACGTCAAGTCAGCCTTTCACTTGGTTCGTAATACGGAGTCTTTTGTAGAAACAATAACCCCATTCAACATGTGGTTTCTATTCTCACCGCAAGTACTATTGACTCCATTTTACAGTATCTGGCTAAAATTATTTCTCTCGGCTAATCCTTTTGGTTTTATTTCTAGGTCCTTACACAAAAACTGAGGGTATCTTGAGCTACCCTGAGGTCTGTGCCAAGCTGATCAACCCCAACCACCAGAAGGGAATGCGTCCCCACCTTAGGAAAGTCACCGACCCCAGCAAGCGCTTTGGTATGTTACTAGTCGCAAAAGCTTGCCTTAATACTAAAAAAAAAAAATACATTATACAAATGAGCTGACTGTAGGTTTGATAAAGTTTAATTTTACCGGGAGTGTAGCAAGTATAGCAAATGCTAAAAAAACAAGTCAAGATACCTGTGTAAATCTAACTAATTCCGCATTTTTTCATACAAACAATGGAAGCAACCGCTTAAGATCCCATTTCTACATAAGGGCCCGTGGCCTGTCAGAAAAATAAGTTAAAGAAGTTTTAATTTGACATAGGGGGCGTCCTTATAATTGACTAAATCTATAAAGATTTAGGGGCCCCTTGTTAGTATTTGCTATAGGCTACTACACAACGGGGGCCTTACCATGACGTGTTAAAATGTCAAGTTTGCAAACGAGAAGGAGGCATAGAGCTGTTCACCCTATACACTCCTATATTTTAATTAGTACAAAAAAAAATAAGCTCTATCCGTACCCGTTACTGATCATATTTTTGTAGTCAAAAGTAAAAAAAAAACGAAATCCCAAAATTGTCCACGATGGTAAATTCATAATAGAATCAATCATTCAAAATAATTGCTATCTACTAGAAAATACTACACGCAGTATTTTTCCATTTTGATTGTTATTTATTCATTCATAATCTAGCCTGGAAATATTGTAGCCTGTAGGTACAATATTTCCATAAATTGAGTGACATTTTGGGATATAAACAAACGGTAATAACTTTGCTGTTTATGAACATTATTTATTGAGACTTTACTTATATAATAACAAGACCTTTTCTAATAAGCCCTTTATGTATTTGTACTAATTAAAAAATAGTATTGTATAGCTCTATCACTTTAACAGTTCAGTTGAGTTCGTGAAATGGATCGCGTTAAGATTCACCACGGTTTGGTTTGGTTTCTATTTATCCCTGCACTCCGTTTTAAAGGTAACTACTATGTGGCTATCTATAAAACAATTACTATCAATCTTTTATCTACGGGGTGTCTTTAATTTGGTAGGTGAAAGTACTCGTAAATAGAAACAAATTTCAATATTGGATCAAATGCCAGAAACGTCAGACACGAAAACTTATTCATGTACTTAACTATTTATTCCCGTTGCACTGAACAAGTAACAGTGTTACTTTTATTATTTTTCAGTTGATTCCATAGTAAAAGTTGTTTATATTCATCAATACTTTCATTCCCTGAAATATTCTGTAAATTACCAATGTTTAGGTACATTGCTGTATAAAAATGCTTTGGGTTCTCAGGTATTTAGACCTTTCCTGATCGGTTCTATCTTTTGTTGGTATTATTTTTTGCTTTCGGTATATGAAATAGCATCCAGCAATAAGGAATTATGGGCCTATGGTACACGAGGCGACGCAAAATCCCACATTAACTATTTACATTTTAAAGAATTGAGCGCGAGTCCAAACGAACGTAATTTTGGTAGTTGTCAGTCGCACAATTCGAAAAAAAAAATTCACTATGATTCAAGACTTTAGTTGAACAAGGTTTTGTATGAAACAGTATGCAGCGTAAATTACGCAACGCAAAAAACGCCACTCACAATTCAAAATTAATTTCGTTTGGTTCCACACGTGTATCAGCTTGCGTTGCCTTGTGTACGAAGGGGCTTACTATTAGCTAGCCAATTTGACTTTTCAGAGAAGAGCTTAACAAAGGAGGAAGACTTAACCCCTCTTTTTGGTTGGTACTCATTCATAGTAGGCTTGTTGGCTTCAGATAACACACACTACTAAATGCTAAATGGCCATAAAAAAATGTTAATAACATGTCTTTTACTATATTGTTTAACGCAAATGCATACTACATTTTTATTTATGCTTTTCATAAAATTTATTATGATAATTTTAAATTTACATGAAGACGCGCTTACAGCTTACAAGCTCATATGGGGTTTATAAATAAGTAAACTACTTGAATCAAGTAGCATTTGTACAATTCCTTAAAAGAAGAATTTACCTTATCAAATAATCAATCATCCTGTACCTAATGGCGTAGTTTGAACGATAGTTTACCAAGATATGAGTCAGTAGCATACTTGAGGGCACTTAATGCGAAAAATGTAGCGCGTTTGTGAGCGCGGGCGCAAAAACAGACAAGGCCTGAGATCGCCTTCAGTAAACGTCTTACGGATATGCAATAGTTATCTATAATTATGTATCTGTGTTTATGTTTAGTGTTTCTGTGTATTTGTATTTCTGTCAACCTATGGCTATCAAACTCGAAATAAATGTTTATTATTATTATTAATAATTATATCTATGAATACGCATATAATTATATATTATTGATTACAGTTTTAATTACGGTAAAAGTAAATAAGATATTAATTATTTCATTAAAACCTTCCAGGAACTTACGCATTCCGTCTTCCCGACGAGAACGGTGACCCAGGTCTGTGGGTGTCCTACGAGGATCCTGACACAGCTGGCCAGAGGGCGATTTACGTCAAGTAAGTTCAAGCTAGCTAGTTAATTTGCAGTTTTTTTATTTATTTATTTTATTACAGGTACTCTCTACACTAAAAGTCGAAACCAATACGTGCAGAGAGTCATTATTGTATTACAATAAAACAAGAAAAAAAATCACATAATCATTATCTTCTCATTAACATTATCATTTTTCATTCATCATTAACATTATATCATCATCATTAAGGAAGTCGTGGGTTCGATTCCCACCCAGGACAAATCTTTGTGTGATGAGCATGATCATTTGTTCTGTGTCTGGGTGTAATTTATCTATAGTATGTATGTATTTAGAAATATATAAGTATGTTTATCAGTTGTCTAGTACTCATAACACAAGCTTTGCTTAGCTTGAGACTAGATGGCGTTGTGTGATAGTTGTGGAATATTATTATTATTAAAATTATTATTATATTATAGGTGCATTTAAAAACTAAATAAAAAATAATTAAAAATCAATATTAAAAATTAACACAACAACAAAAAGATATAAAAAAAAAAATCATAAATAATAAATAGAGGTCGAATCAACCGCCGAAGCATTCTCTGCACCTTTCCAAAAATATTTGCACACTTAGAGTGGAACATGTCTACATCAGGATGCTGAGCAGACAGTGTGTTGAGTAATGTCACTGCCTGATTTGTTGCCGCGTATTGCACGGTACGAGTACGAACCCTGGGCGTCGCTAGCAGAGTTTATATCATCTATTTATTTAGGGAAAATTATCTTACAAATGAATTTTAATATTGTTACCGTTTACCAATTGAGCTGTTTGTCCTACTTATGAAATTTGGATGATACATTAATATGGCGTTATAGAGTAATGGCCCAAGTCTGCTATTTTTATAAATTCGTCATTCCAACACGATCACATTGTCATTTTGCTAAAAGTTCGTAATCTGCTAAATCATAATGATCGATCATTGATCGGTCAGTGGTATCGTAATAGAGTTGTGGTAGAATGATAATATCGAGCATTTTAAAACCAATAACTGCACAATAACGGTCTAATGGTAGAACACTGATCAAATAAACTGTCGAAGTTTTAGCAGATTACGGCATACCTACGTCAAATATTCATTTGTCAATATGTACGAGATTACTATTCTATGCCAATTCTTTCAATGGAGTATCAGTGGTTGACCATTTAAAAGTCATTCCACAAAGGCCCAAAGATTTTATATATCCTAGTAGGATATATAAAATCTTTGCAAAGGCCATTAATTAAGAGTTGAAGTTGAAGTTGTCATAATGACGCCATTATATTAGTAGATTACCAAACTTGTCAAAATCGACAATTATGACATCAATGATAGACCATTCTGACACTATTGTAATAGCAGACTCGAGGCCCTGGGCTAATAAAGGAGCTGGATAGTGGCCATAGGAACTACAGTTGTCAAAAAATAAAAGGCCCATTTTGACATTTTTATTTTGACTACCTGGCGGCTTGTCCGGTGTAGTGTAGTTACTACTAAAATACCTAATGAAAAGTTCAAAGGGTTTGGTATGGCGTCGCGCTGCAGAATTCGAGCGAAAATTTTTTAAGTGATCAGGCAGAACCGCAGAAATGATCGCTATGGTACAATACAACGACTTTACAGCCACTAGATGTCTCGGGCTTGAATTAGCGCACCAAAACAATTCTGTCAACTAGCCGAAGTATTGGGTTCTAATTTTTCTTTTTGGTGCGGGGGAGCGGGTTACTGCGTTCTGACTATTTCGAAATTATTCTGTGGTGACCTACATCAGATCTATAAGTAATATGTGCTGACAGACATGCGTCGCTTGTTATACCTTAGTGTGCCCGTACACGGGCCACAAAAAAAGCCGCCACAAAAAAAAGCTAGAAGTGGCCACGAAAAAAGCTGAAGCGCGCGACAGCTTGTGGCCGGAGCTTAAAGCGGCTTGTAGTTCTTTTTTTTTGACGGCACCGCCGCATACGAGTCACAAAAAAAGGCCGCCACAAAAAGAAGCTCGAAGCGGTTTTTTTTTTGTGGCCCGTGCCCCGCACACGGGCCACAAGAAAACCGCTTCAAGCTCACACTTAGACATCAAGTAGCTGTAAGGTCGTTGTTAATATTACATTACTTACACCAACAACACATCAAAATTAACATTTGGTATTTTTTTTTCCAGGTCCAAGAACCTTGGAGGAGTATCCATCGTCGACCTGTCCATGGATGATTTCCGCGGCCTCTGCAATGGAGACAAGTACCCCATCCTCAGGGCTGCTAAATACCGTCTTTAAATAACAATTTTCTCTTCAGTAATTTACACATAGTAATATTGAGTTATAACGGCGCAAATATTTTTATATCCATTGCCGCCCATATACCTTTCCTTTTGTAATGTTTTATGCACCCTAAAAATAGTTTTGGCTTAGTTACTGTTCATAATTGCTATGTAATAAAATATAAGTCGCATTAAAATAAGATATTTTTGTATTAAAAGAAAAATGTTATTTTCTATGCTATGGAAGTGTTTTATTTATTTTGTTATTTGGGTGAAATAGAGTTTTTCCCCGGACACCCGTGGAAAAACTAATTCATTGTTTTAATTAAAATATTTTTTTTATTTTTAGAGTACTTAAAGGAAAAAACGGCTCCTTTGTAAGATCACTTTGTTGTCCGTCTGATTGTCCGCCTGTCTGTCTGACCCTTTATCTCGGGAACGCGTAGAGGTATCGAGTTGAAATTAAAACTATATACTCGAGTCTGCGGTCCCTTGAAGCTGCAAAAACCAAATCAAATTTCTGAGGTAATGAAAAAAAAATACTGGGCAAGTGCGAGTCGGACTCGCGCACTGAGGGTTCCGTGCAAACTACAATTCCCGAATGAAGTCTCGGAAGATTTTTCCGAATTGCAATTTTTTTTTTTTGTGACGTAGTAAGCAACAAATTTACTTTTCTCAGATTTATTCCTATACCTGTGCTATAAGACCTTGCTTTGTGCCAAAATTCAGGATTCTGGGTCAACGGGAGAGTACCCTATGAATTTCGATCTTTGAGAGTTTAAAAATATTCTTTTTTTTGCGACATAAACGGCCGTATCTTTTTTATTTGTTGACTTAGAAGTTTGATTTTTTCACATCTCGAAGGGATTGGTGACCTAAGAATATGGTTTTAATTTCAACTCGATACCTTCACGCGTTCTCGAGATAAAGGGTCTTAACAGACAGACTGACAGACGGACGGATATCATAGTGATCCTATAAGGGTTCCGTTTTTTCCTTTTGAGGTACGGAACCCTAAAAAGATACGGCCAATTATGTTGCAAAAAACGTATAATTTGAAACTCTCAAGGGAATCAAAATTCATAAGGTACTCCTCATTGACCAGCAAGGTCTTTTGCCAAGCATAAGTATGGCCGGGTTCTCACTATGCTGGACCGGTAAATCTACCGGATACCGGAACAGAGTGTTCACATTACACCGGATCCCGGACAGTCAAGTACTCACCTCAGTTGAATTTGGACCCGTGCGCACAATGGACGACGAAATTGTTGTGTTGTGGTGGTATCTTAATAGAAGGCAAAATAAAAGAAAACATTGAGTACTTACATCCTGTTTTACAAGAAAGATTTTCACTTGGAACATGAAGTGACGAATCAAAGTTCTTCAATTACACTTCGATCCGGCACAAACTCGTTCACATTACTCCAGTCCGGTATTTCTACCGGCACTTCGCAGTGGCAAAACGCTCGGTAAAAATGCCGGATCCGGGATAATGTGAATAGCTTCATGTAAATTAGCCCTTCCGGCAGTTTTACCGGTCCGGAAGATTTGCCGGTCCGGTAGTGGGAACCCGACCAGGAAAAAAATGAAAACTGTTTTGTAACTAACGTCACAAAAAAAAAACTTTTTTGCCATTCGGAGAAATCTTCGTTACTCAATTCGGGAATGGAACTGTTTTCATAGGCAAGTTTGACCGGAACCCTCAGTGCGCGAGTCCGACTCGCACTTGCCCAGTTTTTTTATTATTCATGGACACAGCTGGTTTGCGATATAAACTACAACATACAGCTCCTTCGGTTATTTTGCAGCGCCGAACCGGAGTCAGCTTATACCGCCCTACATTATTTTTGTTATAATAATATAACGATCAATAAAATATTGAAAATAGAATACCAACACACTAATTATAATGCTCTGTAAGCCTGAGTTTACTGAATAACTTTTCTCATTTCTTTATTTTATTTAAGTATATCATGCGGAAACCGATCAGGACATTTACAAATTAAGTCTTATGGACAAATATCCTTGAAAATCTGCTTTATTTTAATAATAAGATATAAATAAACAATAGGTAGATGTGTTTATAATCATCTATTTTAAAGATTATCATCTGAAGATGCACTCGAACTAGTAATTGCGTCGTAAAACTCAGGGACGTAGTCGTAAGTTTCCAAGTGGGCATCTACATAAAGTTGTTTCTTAAATGTGTCCCAAGGTACCCTATCTTCTGATTCAAAAAGGCTGAAATGGTAAAAGGGTGGCATTAAAAGTAAAAAGTGATTACAATTCTAACCATTTACACCAACGCAATAAAAGTCAAAATCGGTTGAACGGACAGTAAAAAAGTTTTGTTTAAATATCTAATTTTATTTTGAACTAGCTGTGCCCGCGACTTCGTTCGCGTGGACTACAGGATTTTGAACATATTTATTTCTAAAATAAAAGTAAGCTTATGTTACTCTTTATTACATCAGCTACCTGCCAAAAAAGTCCCGTCAAAATCGGCCCAGCCATTTCAGAGATTATCATCATTCTGTCGTTGTTCTGTTGGCACTCAAGTAGAACAGACGTGTTTCATATGTATCATTTATTTGACGTTAAAATGTCTACTAGTGATCTGTGACCTAGAAAACATCGCGCATTTTTGGTAAGTTAGTGATTTACTTTAAGGAAATAATTATGAGCAAACAATAAGTATTATGTCAGATATGGAACACAGCCCTCGGAGTTTCCCAACTCCTTCAACCTATGCACTGGAAGAAAAATTTGAAACGGTGGTCACCTGTGACATTAGTAATTGGCTGATATCTGTAGATAAATGCTTGAGTGAAGTGTGTTCCATTGTTCAAGAAGGAAAGTTAAACTCTGATCAAAAACTTAAGATTAGCTCCTTGTCGCGCAAGATAGGACAATTTTCTACCAGGACTTGAGATTAAAGGCTCAGGAAGTGGGAAGCTCTGTTCGAGCGATAAGAGAAAAATGTGACCTAACCAACTGTCTTGAAAATTTCCAGCACACCATACAAACAAGCATACAAGAAAACTAGGCCAAACCAACGATAGCAGAAAAAGTATCATTCGCTGACATGGTAAAAACCAATAAAAATAATTATTTATGTCCCAACAACCTCAACTCTATTGCAATTTATCCAACGGATAAGAATAAATCGAGTGACGACGTAAATCTCTTGTCTAAAAAATAATACGCCCTGAGGAAATGAAATTACAGGTTAGAGGATTGCGCAAGACAAAGAACGGAGGTATTATCATAAGCACGGAGACCAAGGATGATATAGAGAAACTTAGGAAATCATCTCAACTAAGTGGTTCCGGTCTGAAAGTGGAAGAACCCTATAACAGAAGACCAAGAATTGTAGTAATAGGTGTACCGACCGAGTTAAGTGCCCAGAAGTGTAAGATTGCATTTATGAGCAGAACTTAGCTGACAAGCTACCTAATTTACCCCGTGACTCTTTCTTGGCCTCTATAAAATTAAGTCACAAGTCGGGCAAAAAAGAGGGACCAACATGCAATTATGTTCTAGAAGCAACTGCTAGCATCATAAGTAAGGCGCTTATAAACCAAAGCCGAGTGTTCATTAATTGGATATTCTGCGCAGTGAGGGACTTCACACTTGTGACCAGGTGCTTCAAATGTCAACAGTACGGGCATGCTGCGAAGACTTGTTACATGTACACTTTGTGGCGAAAAAGGCCACCAGTGGATGCTGTGCGATAAAACAGCTGATCAGGCACAGTGTGCAACATGCATGCGTTTTAATAAGCCGTGTAATAACAAGAAAGGGGATCAAGACTGCCTGGATAAGAAAATTGCTGAGACTAGACTCATAAATTCGATTAATTATAATGAGGACACGTAAATAGCGTCGTCACATTTTCTCTTACATAACTTATACGAGTTTTATAACTTCTTAGCATAATATTACTTATAAACAATATTGTACCTATTTATTTATAATTTTACTGATTGTGCTAATCGACCTAGTTTATATACGAGTAACTGCTACTTCGCAAAAAAAAAGTATATAATGGAATGTTGTGTCACAATAATGTCTTGCAGTTTAGATGATTAAGCAAAGTATTCGTCAGTTTTAGACTAAATAATTTTGTTCATATGTTATTTACTTTTTGTTTAATGAATTTTAGTTTATATACGAGTATTATTAACATATTAAGCACTTAAATAAGTTACCTGAGATACAGGTTTATATAGACCTAGTTCAGGTAGAACGCAATTTTGTAACTTTACCTCTAGTTTTTAAGCCCTTATTTTAGAAATATTTATGTAAATCAAACAATTCAATAAACATTACTATTATCATTTCAAACGAGAGACGTCCACTGTTGGACATAGGCCTCCCCCAAGTGTCGCCACAATGAACGGTCCTGTGCGTCCCGCATCCATTGGATTCCCGCAACCCTTACTTGGTCATCGGTCCACCTTGTAGCAGGCCTTACAACGCTACATCTTCCGGTACGTGGTCGCCACTTCAGAACTTTTCGTAAGCTACATTCACCCTGAGTAACATAGGCTATATTTATGCCCATGCGAAGTCGGGGCGGGTCGCTAGTAAATTATGTTTTACTAATCAAAGAATGAGACTTACACGCTGACGCAACTCATGAAGGACTTGAGGTGTGCACTAGACAACAGGTGAATAAGGTTACTGTATCCTGTACAGTTGGACCATTGACCGTCCGGTGCCATCATCATTCCAAGAGCTTTGCCGCGGCAGATTAAAGGAGCGCCAAACATGCCCTGGACATACAAAAAAACCAGAAGTAGGAAAATACCTACTTGTAATAAAAATGTATACTTACTCTAATTATATCTGTTTAGGTACTTAATAAACGTTAACAATCTTGATATGTCTTTTTATTTAAAATAAATAGTATAAAAGACATATCTACAGAGATTATTTAAATTTAGTTAATTACCTTTTTACACTTTGGCTACGGAACCCTAAAAAATGTCTAATTTAAAAACCTAACAAAACCCGGACAGGCCGGGCTCCGCCTAATTTGGCCGGACACGCTACTAAAAAGCCTGACCCTGTCCGGCTTTATCTGGACGCCTAGCAACGCTAGTCTCACTGAACTGGGGGCTTACGTGTTAAATTGTCAGTCGTTTGAGCGAGAAAGACGTATGGAGTATTGGAGTCATAAGCCATAATATACTTATATGTTGCAGGGAAATGAAGATATCAGGTATTTCATGAAATCCCTAGGGAATCCCGGTAGATGTCGAATATTCTTGTTTATTATGTCTTCTTACCGAAAAATATCTAGAGATATGACAAAATACTAATATAAAGTCAAAGATACCTCTATGTCGTTTCACTAAACTAAGTCCAGTAAAATGTTAGAAAAGCGGACACTGCCAAATAAAAATCGAGCCATGCATATCTCTCGCTCGAGTGAAATAAATTTAAAATAATTTCGTTGGACACTAGTGTGAGCGACACAAAGGCGCCGCCGCCGCTCGCAAGATTTTCCATTTTATATGAAAGTGAAATAAAGAGTACTGTTGATGAATAAAGTAATAAAAAAAAATTAGATACAAGTTAACTGGTGCATTTTTATTAGAAAATAAAGTTTTAATCAATTAAACATAATAATCTGACAATGATATCAGGAATTATACCTTTTTTATTACGTAGACTCGTTCATTAGGTACAAAAAAATAAAAATGTAAGAAGGTATTAATAAAAAATATATAGATTTCTAAAAGTATGCGATGCTCAACAATTAAGACGTGACTAACTCCTGATGGAAAATGGAAAATATTGCAACTCATTTGTTTCGCTGCCACTAGTGCTCGTGTGGGTACTAGAATAAGCGAGAGAAATGTATCGGTCGATTTTTATTCAGCAGTATCTGGTTTTCTGATTTAGTTTAGTGAAACGATATGTCCCTGAAGATAAATTGGTGTCATATCACTAGATAAGTACTTTTAATAAGAAGACGTAACAAACAAGAATATTCGACATCTACCGGGATTTCGTGATATCCCTAGGAATTTCCTGAAATCCCAGATATCCTCATTTGTAACATATATATGTAGCTCCATCCCTTTCTCTCACTTGGTAGACTGACATTTCAACACATGATGGTACGCCCTACAGAATAAAACTGGGTGAAAATCATTTGAAAAGACCATTTTGGTTGCAATATTTGTCCACGCCCGATATTTTACGACAATATTATTTTTACTACTATGTAAAAAGTACCCATACAGTATTCTGATATAAGTTATCTAGCTATACTACACAGATTTATATAACTGTAGCCCATAATAAACACATAATATATCTTTTTGTCGTTGAACTCGGATAACCTTCATACAAAAAAAAAATGTCCTCTTTACGGATTGCGTGACAAAAAATATCTAAATAAATATAATAGCTACGCTAATTAATTATTGATGAACTTTTTGCCGAAACCTTCTAAATGCCCATTGATTACGGTAAAAAAATATTTAAAGGCGACACAAACGGAAGAGCTTGGATGAATAGTATATAGGTATAGATGTAGCCTTAAAATCGGCTCTCAAACTTTGCTTCCCCACATAACTAACCTGTTCAATACCATACTCCAAACAGGAAAAGTACCAAGTGCCATGTGTCACTCAAATATTATACTTTTGCATAAAAAAGGCGATGAAAGTGATATCGGTAATTATCGACCAATAAGCCTAACATCTCATATTTATAAAACTGTCATCAAAGTAATACATAACCGATTTGATGAAAAACTGGATAAATACAAGCCACCAGAACAAGCCGGATTTCGTCCTAACTTCTCCACAACTGACCATCTTCAAACATTTAACCAAGTAATAGAAAGTACGCAATTTAATATCCCATTGTATCTGGCCTTTGTCGACTATGCGAAAGCCTTCGATAGTATTCACAACGATGACATTTTTGCTTCTCTTGATATATGGCCCGTTTTGACATTTGTATTTTGACTACCTGGCGGCTTGTCCGGTGTAGTTTAGCTACTAAAATAGCTACAACTACACCGGACCCCTAATTAATATTTTATCGTTTCCTTCAGTTTCGTTCCAAGTTACATTCTACATTCTAGGGACTTTCTCAAATGTCAAAACGGGCTTTTTATTTTTTAACGACTTTACAGCTCCATCCCATTTACAGTTCAGTTTCGGACGTGAAATGGATCGCGTTAAGAGCTTGTGGTAGGGCGGCAGATAACTTACGTGACATGGCTGTGCTGTCCGGTCAGGCTGTAAGATAAAATTGAGTAAGTACTTTTAAATGACGAAGTAGATATGTAAGTATTTAGCATATTATTATTATACACACCACGATAGAATATGATTTACCCAATCTCCCAAAAGTTAGGAAATTATTCGTTTTATTTAAAAGTGTTTAGAAAAGGAAACGTAGAATTTTAGATATTTGGGAGAAAACTGGGCAGTAGGAACTAATTGGCAACGGGGATCACTCATATTTCACCCCTATTTTCTTTTTTTATTCTGCGAACTAAACGTCTAAGTTGGCGCAGTAGAATTTGCACCTTTCACTGTGCCCAATGGCTTA
Source organism: Mythimna ferrago (assembly GCA_910589285.2). NCBI lineage: Eukaryota > Metazoa > Arthropoda > Insecta > Lepidoptera > Noctuidae > Mythimna > Mythimna ferrago. The sequence goes on along the minus strand of OU342673.1, from coordinate 16,874,199 downwards.
AAGATTTGATGTGTTTCGGATTTTTTAGATTTATCTGAATGAATGTAACTCATCCGAAGTTATTTCTATATCTCATCATCCTTCCGCTTTTATCTCAATTTATTTAAGGTTGACGCAGTATGTTTTTTTTCTTAGTATATACTATTCGCCAAAATCTCAAAAACAAAACTTCTGGGCATAAATTCTTTCGCAAAATCTATTTAAAACTTTTTGTCTTCATATATCCCTGTAACCGTCCTCCTTACTATTCCTACTCTTCCACATCTTATACTTAAACATATCAACAGCCATTTCGGACGATGTAATTTCTTAATCTTTTAGCAGTACCTAAACTGCCTAATAATTTATCTTTATATAAGAGAAACTGACTGACTGACATATCAACGCACAGACGAAACCATTGAAACTAGGAGCACGGTTTTGCACAGGCTGTTTTTAATATCGTGCGGGTTTGATCACGCTGGCAGCATTGCCCCGCACTAGTAACCCCCACTTAATATTATGTTCATTTTATTTCACCTGCTTGTAGGTATTTATTTTAATAAGTGGAATACGCACGCGGGACTCGTTTTTTTTTTTTGCTTTATGACATTTTCCGCATGCGGAGCAATCTCGCATGCGTGATGAAATCCGCACGCTATTAAAAACACTCTAAGGGAGAATTTGTCAATATTCACTCCGTAGGGGGAGAAACGGCTGTCAAAAGTTTGTATGGAGAAACCAATCTTCTTCCAGCAGCTTCAGCAATGATGCTCTTGTGAAGTCAAAACTCCAAAGTCTTGAGCATCGACGCCGAGTTGCTAGCCTGTCTGTTTTCTATCGTTTACACTTCGGGGAGTGTGCTCTAGAGTTGCACAATTTAATTCCGCCAAGTCCGTTCCATCATCGGACCACAAGACGTACGGCGTTGCGCCACCGGTACATGGTGGACATCCCACCTATACGTACAAAGCGTTTTGGGAGTACATTCATTATGCGTACAGCTAAGGAATGGAATTCCCTGCCGGAGTCTGTGTTTCCTGATAGCTATAACCTAGGGGTCTTTAAGTCAAGAGTGAATAGATTGCTTCTAGGCAAGCGTGCTCCATCGTCGGCCACATCATCGCTTACCATCAGGTGAGATTGTGGTCAAACGCGAGCCTATCCATTATAAAAAAAAAAAAAAAAAAGCTTCGCTTATCCCATTCTCCATAAAAACTTTGGACCCCCGTGAATTTTGGACAATCCTTTCTCAGCATATCCCTATGTCATATCCACGTCATATCTAACTGCGTGCCAAAATTCAACGTTATCTTGTCTAAGGTGTCTGCTGCCTTTTCTATATGTATGTAGAAGATAATATGCTTTTGTTTGAATAACAACATAAGTGGTTCTCATTTTCCTAATTTCCCTTTCCATTCCTTCAGATAACACAAAGTACAACATATGGAGGCAAATTGGCTGTTATAGATGGTTTGATTCTTACATCTCTTACGCAGACTCTTCCGTCCTGATCGATCAAACCATGGAATCCCAAATTAGTAAGAGCTTTCTGAAACTTGATCGTTAAGGCTTCACACCAGAGGTTCTTCTTCACTATATTCAAGAACTGGACTCTGACGTTCCGTTGAAGCAGATACTTGTCAACTGGATAAATTTTGTCCTGAAAAGACAAAGATTTACCTGGTGACTACTTCATCAAATTAATTTATAATCGAAGTCATCATAAAATTCTTAACAGTACCGTAGTAGTATCTAGAATGGTATTTTTTTCCTAAATTGAAAAATAAATCAGCTACCAAAACAATTGTTGTTTATAAGGAACCATTACAGGATATAATTTGCCTGTGATAATGCTTTAAAATCTTCTTCTTCTTGCCCTTATCCCATATTACTTGGGGTCGGCGCAACACGTTTTTTTCTTTCATTCTGTCCTGTCACCCGTCAAACTATCACTAACTCCCTTCTCTTTCATATCACTTCTCACACAATCCATCCATCTTTTTTTCGGCCTTCCTCTCCCTCTCCATCCATCTACATGTGTACTCAGAACTCTTTTAGTAATATGCGCTTCATCCCTCCTCTTCACATGACCATACTAAGACAACCGATTACCTTTCAACTTTTCAGTCACTGGTGCAACTTTTAAACTTCCTCTAATATACTCATTTCTCACTTTATCCATTCTCGTCACACCACACATCTATCTCAACATTCTCATCTCCGCTACATGCAATATTTTTTCATCCTTCTTTTTCACAGCCCAACATTCTGATCCATACAGTATGACAGATCTTATCTCGGACTTGTAAATTTTACTCTTCAACTTGAGGGGCATGCGTGTGTCACAAGTTGTTCTCGTGACCTGTCGCCATTTCATCCATCCTGCGTTGATCCGACGTGTTACGTCTCTGTCTACCTCACCATCCCCTTGGACGAGTGACCCGAGGTACCGAAAGTCGGAACAGATTGGTATGGGCGTTCCGGCGAGAGCTAAAGGCACATGGTTGGAGAGACCGCCGAAATCGCAGAACAAGTACTCCGTTTTGGTTCTACTTAATTTCAGGCCAACACTTTCCAGTCTGTGCCACCACACCTCCAATCTGTTTTGGACCTCTAGGCCACTCTCGGCAAGCAGCACAAAGTCGTCGGCAAACCAAACACCAGGGAGCCTCCTCCTGAATGTCCGACGTCAGAGCGTACATTATCATCAGGAAGAGGTAAGGGCTGAGCCCTCATCCCTGATGAAAGCCGACAGCCACATTGAAACGGATCATCGCTCGGATCAACTTCACATACTTCCCAGGCACACCTTTCTCCTTAAGGGCCCACCACAGAACCTCTCGAGGTACCCGGTCGTATGCCTTTTCGAGGTCAACGAATACCATGTGCAAGTTTTTATGCGCACTTCTGTATTTCTTGCACAGCTGGCGTATAGCAAAAATGGCATCCGTCGTACCCCGGACCAGGCAGGACCAATGGCTTTACCATTTTTCATTCCATTTACTGCTATTCTGACTTCATCCATACTAACCATTCTCACTAACCCTATATTCTCTGGTTTACTCTCTAAAATTCCACTCCAATTATTTTCCTCATTCATCAGTCTTTCAAAATAGTCCTTCCACCTCTCTTTGATTTTTTCATCATCCGACAGGACCACTCCAGCTTCATTCCTTACACATCTTACCTGACAAACATCCCTCGTCTTTCTCTCTCTTGTTCTAGCTAGCCGGTACAGCTCTTTTTGGCCTGCAGGACTGTCCAGTGTGTTGTACAGTTTGTCCTGGGCCTTTGATTTTGCTAATGCCACGGCTTTCTTAGCTTTTTTCTTCAAAACGTCATACTCCCTCTTTTTTTCCGCTTTCAAACTACCGTTTTCCACTTCTCATCATCATCATCATTTCAGCCGATACACGTCCACTGTTGGACTTAGGCCTCCCCCAAGCGTCGCCACATCGAACGTTCCTGTGCGTCCCGCATCCATCGGTTTCCTGCTACCTTCACCAGGTCATCGGTCCACCTTGTAGGAGGCCTTCCAACACTGCGTCTTCCGGTACGCGGTCGCCACTCCAAAACCTTTCGGCCCCAACGGCCATCTGTTCTGCGAGCAATGTGCCCTGCCCATTGCCACTTAAGTTTGGCAATTCTTTGTGCTATGTCGGCAACCTTAGTTTTCCTAAGGATATCTTCATTTTTTATTCGATCACGCAAGGAAACCCCGAGCATAGCCCTTTCCATTGCTCTTTGGGTGACTTTAAGCCTTCTGATGAGGCCCATTGTGAGCGACCACGTTTCGGAGCCATATGTCATCACTGGCAACACGCACTGGTTAAAGACTTTCGTCTTGAGACACTGTGGTATGTTGGACGAGAAGATACCGCGTAGCTTCCCGAACGCTGCCCAACCGAGTTGGATTCGACGGTTGACCTGTTTCTCGAAGTTAGACCTACCCAACTGGACTGTCTGTCCGAGGTAGACGTAATCGTCCACAACTTCGAGTGTAGAGTCTCCGACCTTGATAGGAGTGGGCGCTACATGGTTGTTAATCATGATTTTGGTTTTATCCATGTTTATTTTAAGACCCACTCTTAGAGAAGCTCTACTGAGGTCATTGAGCATTGTGCTGAGCTCCTCCATAGTCTCCGCCATGACTACTATGTCGTCGGCAAACCGAAGGTGAGTGATGTACTCGCCATTGACATTAATGCCTAGTCCACTCCAGTCCAGAACCTTGAAGACATCCTCCATTGCGGCCGTGAACAGTTTCGGAGAGATGACGTCTCCCTGCCTCACACCTCGCTGCAGGAGGACAGGTTTCGAGGTCTGGTCCTGGAGTCGGACTGACATGGTAGCGTTTTCGTACAAACACCTCAGCACTTCGATGTACCGATAGTCAATTTGGCACCTCTGGAGAGATTGCAGCACAGCCCAAGTCTCGATCGAATCAAAAGCTTTCTCGTAGTCCACAAACGCTAGGCAGAGAGGCAGGTTATACTCCTCGGTCGTCTGTATGACCTGCCGTAGCGTATGTATGTGGTCTACGGTGCTGAAACCTTTTCGAAATCCGGCTTGTTCGGGGGTTTCCACTTCTACATGCTGTCATTCCTTGAATTTTCTTTTCTTTTCTTTCAACACATTCTGAATTTCTATCGACCACCACCATGTATCCCTATCTATTGTGCCTTTTCCTCTCCCAAAATATCTTTCGCTGCGTGCCTGATACACTCCGCCAACTCATTCCAGCTTTCATTTATACTTTGATCATTCATGTCTCCCATCTCTATCATTTTGTCTACCACTTGCTCTCTGAACTTGTTCGCACAATCATTCTTCTCTAGCATATGCCATTTTATTTTGGGGGGAGGACGCTCTTTGCTTTTGTTGAATTTTATTTTGACAACTAATTCCATTACCAGGAGTCGATGTTGTGAGACTAGATCTTCTCCTGGTAATACCTTGCAGTCTTTGACTTGCTTTATATGGTTGCGCCTAACTAAAAAGTAATCAATTTGCGTCTTGTGGTGGCTGTTTTTGTAAGTGATCAGGTGTGCTCACTTTTTTTGAACCAAGTATTGGCTATTTGCAAGGTCAAAAGCGGTAGCAGATTGCAGCAACGTCTCCCCTTCATTATTTAGACTGCCAAAACCCCATCCTCCATGTACCCGTTCATAAATACCTTTCATTCTTCCCACATGTCCATTAAAATCACTTCCAACTATCAATTCCTCATGTACAGGGATGGCCATTAATGCAGTGTCAAAATCCTCCCAAAATTTCTCTTTCACCATTTCATCACATCCTACTTGTGGTGCATACACAATAACTACATTCAACATCACATTCTCTCACATAACTTTCACAACTATAAATCTATCATTAATCCTCTGTACTTCCATCACGCTTTCTTTCAGTTTACTATCAAGCACTATTCCTACTCCATTTCTTTTTCCATCACTTCCACAATAATAAAACTTATAACCCTCACCAATTTCCCTCGCTTTTGTTCCTCTCCATTTAGTCTCCTGCAGGCATGCTATATTTATCCGTCTTCTTTTCAGTACATCCATTCCAACTTGCATACCTCAATCTCATTTCCCGGGCTAGCTTCTTACGTTGCCCCCGCCCGGAATGGTGCAACAACCCTGATCCATTTCCCACAGGAGCCGGGTGCTGCCCCTGTGTGTCGCCTGTGGGGTACGCCCTAACCCTATCGCGCATTCTATCAATTCCAAACATGTTGCTAGGGATTTGGCAAATATTTTACAGTCGGCCACCTACCTGACACTATCCCTCCTTGGGAATGCTGTTGCTGGTGGTATACCCGCCACCACGCGGTGACCTCAGGTGCTCAATAGTGCGCACGGTATCAAAATGTCCCTTAGTCGCCTCTTACGACACCCACGGGAAGAAATGGGATGCTGTTATTCTTTACGTCCGGACACCATACGGAACTCCGGACACCATACGGAACGCTCCAAATGAACTTATAATGCTTCAAAATGAACTTATAGAAAAGTGGGAATGTGAAACATTGTGATAATCTTTGTCATCCAAATATCTAACTATCAACGCGCTCTTGGCCCGCGTGGTGGATTACGGCCCATTTCTTCTCCCAGAGCGGAGGCCTGATTCTCAGCAGTACCTAGTAATTTACGTGCATGTTTCAGACTAGATTTCAAATATTTGCCCATCTCGGTTTTTAAATAATAATAGGTACTAGTTAATGAAAATATGAGTCGCAATATTTGAAATCAAGTCAGAAAAATGCACGTAACTAACGGGGTGTCCTACGTGAGCGACTAATATAACGTGACACGATGCGCGACGCTGTAAACGCGACGAACGCAATCAACTCAACGGCATACCCTGCTTGCGCCAGTCTGCGGCGACGTGATGCGACGTAAAGCGTACTTATTTGGAGGGCGACCAGGCGCAAACTACGAAATATTTGATTCAGAAGCGTTGATCGCCACAGGCGTGAGTCCAGATTGTAGTGGGCCAAAAAACATAAACATTATAGGGAAAGTTTGAGAACGTTACCGGAGGAAAATTATTCTGTACTTCTCCATGATTCGAGAAGCAATGGTCAAAATCACGTAGGACAATAGATATAAGAAAGGAGCGTAGGACATTTTATATCGCCATACCCTTTCGCGCCGCGTCGCGTCGTATTCGTCGGTCAAGCAGGACACCCCCTTACTAATACAAACATACAGTCTGTACTTGTCATACAAATTAATATACGTACCAATATAGTTGATACTTTACCCCTTTATAGAAGAAATGCCAGCCGACCATTACACATTCCTCTTGCAGATTCAATTCCTCTTCGCCCTTCCAATCTATTTCTATGGATCTCAAAGGTACCTCCGTTAATATATCAGGAATTTTTCGTTTAAGAATCATAATAGCTGTGGACTTGGACATCAAATAACCTCGGTTAGCCAGGTCATATTTGTCAACTGCAAAAAGATCAGCAGCGTAAAATACCTGTCTAAATTAATATTATACACTGACTAGCCTATTGGTCTAGAGGTTCGATTCCCTACCGAGACAAATGTTTGCGTTATAAGCTTGATCATTCATACTGTGTCAGCAACCGAGTTTCGCCCCGGCGGGTGTTGCATCTTCATGCGCAAATCGTGCATGCGAGCAAGGACTGTTTTGCCTACAAATCTCATGGTGGCAGGCTGGCAAGGAAGCTCACCATTTCGCTGTACATCCCCGCGTAGAGCCTCCATTAGGAGGCGTCTGGATTCCCTAGATTGGGCAAGAGCAGCTTGAGGGTAGGCCTGGTCCGCTCGTTTGGAAACCAGACGTTGTAACTTGGTAGAGATCTTCGGAATTCCACTGGTTGTGGAAGACGAGTATTACGTATGTACTTCATTGTCGATGCCGAAGTGAACCCCTTCTACCGTTATTTGGGAACCCGGTAGTGGCACGTTCCGACGGCTATGAAAGCATATGGCTTCAGACTTCTGTAGTTCCACCTCGAGTCCCAACTGCCATTTTCTGTCGCAAGTCGCACTCCGCACGTAGTTAGTTCGTCCACCGCCTGGTGCGTCCTTTCCGCGCCAAGACCAGTGTGTAGTCAGCTTAACATACTACGCTGACTCCGCTAGAGAGATCGCCGTGTAGTACGAGTACGTAGTCGTAGCCGATGTTCCTAAAGGGCGGCCTTAGTACCGATCCCTGCGAAACACCGTACGACATTTTTCACCATTTCCACTTTTTAAGCATGTACTTACGATTAGGTATGAGTATCCGAGTGGTCTGTACCCTGATGCCTCGGCGCGGGTGCCTGTAGGACGTGCCTACGACCACGTTGATTGCCCTGGTGTCTTTGATGTCAGCCCGAGGGTTAGTGACGCACACTGCAGCTGTGATCACTGCCACCCGGGACACCAATGTGCCTACGCATATTCCTCGGTACCGAGACGGGAAATGCACCTTTACATAAGTAGGTAAACAATGTTATTATTTCTTATTGTGTTAACGTTAATAGTAACTTTGTAGTTAGGTATTACTATTACACCTTATGCAGTCTGTTTCGTTTTATGATTTATTATCTTTTAATTGCTGGGCGTTAAGCGACCCCCACGAGTCGCACGCCAACCCCCATTTATTTTTAAATGGGGGGGAATAAAAGTCTCACCCGATTCCATAACACCCTCGCCTATGGATCGGGCGTATTTCACCGCGGTCGCAATGACAAACTTTCTTCTTTTTTTAATAATTCAATAAGAATTTCGTTCTAAGATATCGTGTAGCATATATTGAATCTAAGTGATCTGGAAGACAATTGAAAAAAAATACCATGAACGGAACAGATCCTTGGGCCGGCCTGAATGGTTCTCTTCCTTTGCATTGTAGAAAGCAGGCACCTAAAACTCAAAACGATTAAAGCAAGAAATAAAGAAATACATCACAACAATAAAATATTTCAAAGTACCAATCAAGAACAATATTTTCAATTTATTCATGCTACAGAAGACTTGAACATTGAAACTGAATTAAACATTGTGCAGGTTTTAATTAAAAATGTGATACGGCTTTTGAATTTGCCATCAAAATTAAGATAATACTGTGCTACAGATTTAACTCAAACTAGCTCTGAATTTATGTGTTGAAATAGATGTTGCTCGTTCATGGAAAAATGTGCTAGCTAATTAGCTTAGTTGAAAATATCAGCGGCACACAATAATACATTTTGATACAAGTGTAGATAGTTCGTCAATGCAATTGAGGCGAAATTCGCACGAGCCAAAGGTGAGGGCGTTATGGAGGTCGTCGACGGCGCGCACTGTTCCCACGCGCCTCAAGGAATTGTCAAGAACAGCAGGGGCCCAGCTGGGTCGAAGCCTACTGAGGCCAGGGTTAGTTTCGAAAGAGTAGCTCGAGCCCCAGTATGAAGGCACGAAGGAACGGGGTTGCTTTTTATTCAGTAAGAGTCTGACACTATTTGCCGCTCCGCCCAAGAGCGGGGGTTGTTATTAGATGATTTTTTCAGCATAAAAAGGGCGTTATGGAGCCGAGTGCTGCAGAGACTTTCCACGTGTATTAAACGACGTTTTTCAATACACTCAGGAACAAATGCTTTCTCTGAGAATTAAGACGCATTTTTGTACATTTTCTAATGAAGAAAATTTTTCAAAGTTGTCATACCTACACTTTAGTTTTGATTTAGATGGCAACGGGCTATCGCAAGTATTTTCTGCCTCAATCACAATATCTCGCAGCATAGCATGAAATTCTCTTGAAAACTTAAATTTTATTTTGATTTTCACAAATATGACAAATCACAAATTTTTATTGATTAACTATTCCACCCCACTATAACTTACTCTACCCTATTCGACCCTACTCTACCTTACTCTACCCCTACTCTACCTTACTCTACCCTACTCCACACTAACTCTATCCTACTCTACTCTACTCTACCCTACACTACCTTACTCTACCCTACACTACCCTAATTTTCATTAGCGAAATCTGTTCAGCTGTTACGAAGATTTGCGCTTAGCAACACATTTAGCGATTAATTAGATAACTTTTTTTTCCGGTTGAAGGAAATGTAACCGCTATACCCCGAGAACAAAATGTATAAAAAGTAAAAGAACTGGTTAAGACGAATCTATAATAACGAGTCTGAACGCGATGGGTTTTCTAGTACGCCTTCCAGGGTTCCATCAGCCATCTCTCAGTTCTAGCATCAGGTCCTAGAGTCTGTCTAAGAAGTTAAACGACTTGGGTAATTATTAGGATTTAATGAAATCTGATGTAGTCAACATGGGTTCAATAATCAAGGTTGATTAAGAAATAGAGATCATTGTTTACTAACAGAAGAACCTTATAAAAAGTACCGAATATAAGTATTTTTATTCGCAACGCTGCGTCTTCCGGTAGGCGGTCGCCACTCCAGAACCTTTCAGCCCCAAGGGCCATCTGTTCTGTGAGCAATGTGCCTTGCCCTTTGCCACTTAAGTATGGCAATTCTTCGTGCTATGTTTTCCTGCGGATATCTTCATTTTTTATTCTATCACGCAATTAAACTCCGAGCATAGCCCTTTCCATTGCTCCTTGGGTGACTTTAAGCCTTCTGATGAGGCCCATTGTGAGCGACCACCTTTCGGAGCCATATGTCATCACTGGCAACACGCACTGGTCAAAGACTTTCGTCTAGAGACACTGTGGTATAATGGACGAGAAGATACCGCGTAGCTTTCCGAACGCTGCCCAACCGAGTTGGATTCGACGGCTGACCTCTTTCTCGAAGTTACACCTACCCAACTGGACTGTCTGTCCGAGGTAGACGTAATCGTCCACAACTTCGAGTGTAAAGTCTCCGACCTTGATAGGAGTGGGCGCTACATGGTTGTTAATCATGATTTTGGTTTTATCCATGTTCATTTTAAGACCCACTCTTAAAGAAGCTCTACTGAGGTCATTGAGCATTGTGCTGAGCTCCTCCATAGTCTCAGCCATGACTACTATGTCGTCGGCAAACCGAAGGTGAGTGACGTACTCGCCATTGACATTAATGCCTAGTCCACTCCAGTCCAGAACCTTGAAGACATCCTCCATTGCAGCCGTGATCAGTTTCAGAGAGATGACGTCTCCCTGCCTCACACCTCGTTGCAGGAGGATAGGTTTCGAGGTCTGGTCCTGGAGTCGGACTGACATGGTGGCGTTTTCGTACAAACACTTCAGCACTTCGATGTACCGATAGTCAATTTGGCACCTTTGGAGAGATTGCAGCACAGCCTAAGTCTCGACCGAATCAAAAGCTTTCTCGTAGTCCACAAACGCTAGGCAAAGAGACAGGTTATACTCCTCGGTCTTCTGTATGACCTGCCGTAGCGTATGTATGTGGTCTACGGTGCTGAAACCTTTGGGTTTACTAGTAAGCATTAACGCCTTACAGTACTCCACTAACTGTCTGAAATTTAACTTCGATTCAAAAAAATCTGTGCTTAAAGTACTTACACTGATTTTTTTTAAATTCGAAATTAAATTTCAGACAATAAGCTAAACTTATGCTTTTAGGAATTAGTTCTAGATTATAACATTGACCATGTATTTTTAGAAAGAAAACTCAGTAGGTGAGCGATTAAATAAAAATGCATTGAATTATTTCTTTACTTTATTGTGTTTGTGTTTATTAGGTACAATACAGTTGAGCAGCAGTTTTCACTTGATCATCCCCATCATAAACTATTTTTTCAGACAAAATACGATTTACAGAAAGGCACCAGCTGAAAACCTTAATTGAAATTGTTTGACATCCAAAGATACATCGTCTAGTAGTTGGCGTTGTTGAAAACTTTATCAACAAACAATGATCACAACGAGAAACTTAAATAGGGCGTTTACAATATATCGCACAGAAACTTATTACACTAAGGCGTCCAATCTCGCATATACCTGACTAATGGAATAAGACGAGGAGCTAGCTCAACTGGAATGTAGCGGAGGAAAACACTAGACGCACTTGGAAACCAATTTATCTTTAAATCACACATAAATTAAAGAAAATCAAAGTTTCTTGACGTTCTAGCCCTTTTGAAAACGACCAAAACGGGTAGTAACGATAAAAAGTACCTACTTTCTGTCAGAATAAGAGTGTTGCAAAAAAAAATTTGTTATTAACATAGAAAAGACAGTACTTATTGTAATTAATTATTAATTCAGTAAAAGTCAAAATATATAATTTTTCTCTTACATATATTTTTATAATGCTGAAATACCGTTAGGTATAAAATGGCAGCCCTGAGACATACATTTATAAGAGGATACAATGCTATTTGTCGGAATTTTGAAAAACTATTTTAGGGAACCAGACTAATAGATGGCAGCAGCAAAATCGTAGAATCGGCGCATAGTAGATGACTTTCACCTCCCTTCAAAAAGCCTGATAAGGAAGTCTGGTAAGGAAGCCTGATAACTTCCTTATAAGGCTTCCTTACCAGACTTTCTGGTAAGGAAGCCTGGTAAGCCTGCACGGTGGACCGACGACCTGATGGGGCACTGAACTCACGAAGCGGTTTACTCCTGCGGCCGCCGCGGCTGAGGAAACGGATATTTATTTTAAAACTCACGAGACGGTAGATTCGCCGCCGCGCCGCCGAGGCGGCAGCGCCAGCAGGCGACCGCGGCGCCAGCAGGCGACCGCGGCGCCGGCGCAGAGGGAGCCGCGAACAACCGCGCACACCGCGGCCGTAAAACGCGTCGTGAAAATTGCTTTAATTTTTTACATACATATATGTTTGCATTCTATAGGACCTGCGGGCACGCAACCGTGGTGGCCGCGGGAGCAAACCACTTCGTGAGTTCTTAGCCTGAGAGTCGCGGGAATGCTGTGGATGCGAGACGTACAGATCGGTCGGTGTGGCGACGCTTGAAGGAGGCCTCTGTCCAACAATGGATGTCTTTCGGCTGATGATATTCAAAAAGTCTTGACCATATTTTACAATTTATTCCAAAAACTTGAAATCAAATATTACGTTTATGTTGCATTATGCAAATTTTTATTAGCAATAAAATATATGGAAACCGATTGTAATATTTTTTCTCATTTCTTTGAATTTGCCAATCTTATAAGAGAAAATAAAAAAAGAAATGAACAAAACAATGTTCTATGGTTATATATTTTACGGTCTTTTCACATTATTTTTTATAAGAATACAATGTGAGGAAACGGAAGATGAAGAGAGTTTGGAATATATAACTATTCCTGAGCCATTGATTGTAATGGGTACGTTATAACGTCTATTTTTTGGTAGAGTATCCTTTGGCACCTACTCTACTCTGTGTAAAAGAATATTTCCCCTATCCTAAGCCCAAGTAGATAAATATCAATTGCTGGGTAAGTATCCAGTACAGTTTTTTTTTACTCGTAACATTCGTTCCCACCCAACTGAATCACATTTTAAATCTGGTTAAAAATCGGGCATCGGAATATAACTTTCAATTCACAGTATTATTATTATCTGGTTGAGCTGAGTGGGGCCAAAGATTTTATATATGCTACGGAGTGGGGCTGACGCACGCGTCATGCTCGTGAACGGGCGCTGTCAGTTGAGACAAGTCATCTCTTCGCTGGTAGTGGTTTGTTTTAATTTCAATTTTTTTTTCATTATTTATCTAAACAATGAAGTTTTTCAAAATTCCGACAGCATTGTTTCCTCTTATAACTGTATGTTTCAGGGCTGCCATTTTATAACGGTATTTTAGCATGATAAAAATATATCGACACCTTTAGGTTCATTTGGCCTATAAACCAAAACCCTACTTTTCAGGAGAGCAAAAAAGCGTTCCTTTTTTAAATAAAAATTCATAACTTTCTTGCTTTTGAACTTTTAAAAAAGCTTTCAAGGTAATAGATTATTATAATTTTAAGATGAAAAAGGCTAAATTATCAAAATGTATCTATTTTCTTTCATTTAAAAGTTAGCCTGGATTTAGGGGAGGTCAGCTCAAAGCGGCCACCTTAACTTTGAGTTCAAAAAAGTCTTAATAAATATTGTATTTCTATGAAAATAATGTACTACTAGGTGGAGAATTTATTAAATTTCTGTTTTGTATAATTAAAATCTGCCTAAACCTTAAAATGACTATATGATTTGGTTGTTACGACAACCTGTCAAAAAACCGCTTTGCCCGATGGCCCGCCTACAGCGGCCATAGGGGCAAGGGCAACGCGGCCAGCACAAACGTTTACATGAAATGCATAATTTCCAGTGACATAACATCACATTTGATGAAATAAAAGTGCTAAAAATGTAGTAAAAATATATTTATAAAAAACAAAACAATTGGTTTGAACTAGGTGTCAATTTTTTAAATTCTTTGATAGCTCGTGCCATAGTGACCTCGTCCCATGATGCCTGGTTAGTCGTCCTCTTATATTTGTTGACCATCTAAAACAAAACAATTATATAACATTTACTTACATATTCTCATAAATGAGTTTTGTAATTTTTTTTATATAGTTTACACACACAGCAATGAATATTTTAAGATAGTTAAAAAAAGTAAATTGAAGAAAGTCTTGAGATTTATCTACCATTATTCCGAAAAAATGAATAAAATACACGATTCCTATAACTACCTAGATCAGGCAGACAAACTCAAAGACAAACACTAGGTAATAGTAAAGTCATAACTACATTATTAGTAAATATTTTAATTAATTCATTAAACCCCAAGCGAAGCCGGCGTTCGCGCACCTATTGTCTTTATATTTTGTCTGTGATTTCCACGATTGAGAGGTTAAGGGCAAAGTGGTCAACAGGCCGCTTTGCCCGGTCCACTTTGCCCTTTGGCTACCACTTTGTTTTAAAAATTAGTTACTCTTACATTTTTTATCAAACTCCTGAAATAATAGTACACAAACAAAGCTAAGTAGATAAGTATTTAAACCGACACAATAGAAACATTTAAATACTTAGGAAATTAATCAAATTAAGTTCAACTTACCTCGTATTTTTTTAACAAAACGTGCATTATCAGAATTTTTGTCGCTGCAACCGTCCGCCTCCACTGATCGTCATCGCATCATTGCGCGGGGCGGGGCAGGATGTTTACTATGCGCCAGAGCAGCAACATCGCTGTGCCATTACAAATAACCGAAATACGAAGCGTGGCCGCTTTGCCTTCTATGGCCGCTTTGAGCTGACCTCCCCTACGTCTTCCAAACTAACAGCTTGAGGTGATTACGACCATGAAAATTTACCTAAAAATAACTCTTACAGTCGTATATCCATTTTTCTTAAATTTAAAGTTACAATTTTATGTCGCAAAAACCGGTGATGAATTTTTTTGCTTTATAAACCCTTAATATAGTTCATGAATAAAAGAAATAATCAGATCTTGACTATTAAAAACAATCTCATCGTTTCTAGAATGCTAAGGAATTATTTAATTGCAATTTTAAAACACAATAATAGTTATACTGATCGACTAAATAACAAAACCACTTGAATTTATTAAATTAACCATCTTTTATGTTTATAATTATAATAATCGTAGCAAAACATAATGTATAATGACGTCAAATAACAATAAACAACTTATTTAAACGAACGAAAGAAAGACCAACAGTCCAACATGCGTTTAAACTGTAATAAAACTGTATAGAAACTCTGAAAATCTGATTCACATTTAGTACCAGTAAATTAAAAGTTTCGAGTTTTTTTAATCTTTTTATAAGTTTACTACTTCTTAAAATTATTTTTAATTTTTAAATAAATATCAAGCACCTCTAAATTAGTAAGCTGAAATAATTAACGAAAACCAAAAGTTATTGGAATGGCAAATTTATTACAATATATAATTATATCGTATATCGTAGCGATTTAGTCGTTTAGACCATTACTTACCGTATTCACATCCATCAATCGAGTTTGAACGACACCGATTTTAAAGTAGTTTAGTCGAAGAGTCGATTTAAAAAAAAAACTGTAATTCATTAACCCTGCTAGAAAACATATGAATGTAACTGGAAATAAGTGTTTGATATATCGTTTAGTTTCGAGCCAGTTGAGTTGTCGTTCTATTCAATCCCGATTAAGAAACACACGAATTCCGATTTTGGATAGGACTTCGATCGGACGAATAAAACTTCAACGATATTTGGCTTGTTTGATTATACGTGAATCAGCCTACTAGTCGAGTTTAAAATGAAGAAAAAAATATTTAAGTAAGTATTCCATATAAGACAACGCACAGCCAAAACAGCTGGTCAAAGAAACTTTAGATTGGTGCATGATAGGTGTATCTGTTTCCTTTTGGAACGAAGTTCTTTATAGCGCGTTGTGAAAGGGGGCTAGGCGAAAAAAATTCTCACGAAAAATTGTACCGACACTTTTACTGTCAAAATGTAAATCCAAGATGGCGGCTGCAAGAAATTATCAACTTTTTCGTCATGGGTGTCGTTTTCATGGTTTTCGAGGGTGTTAAAACCGATGGTACTGTCAAAATATAAATCCAAGATGGCGGCTGCAAGAAATTATCAACTTTTTCGTCATGGGTGTCGTTTTCATGGTTTTCGAGGGTGTTAAAACCGATGGTACTGTCAAAATATAAATCCAAGATGGCGGCTGCAAGAAATTATCAACTTTTTCGTCATGGGTGTCGTTTTCATGGTTTTCGAGGGTGTTGAAACCGATGGTACTGTCAAAATATAAATCCAAGATGGCGGCTGCAAGAAATTATCAAATTTTTCGTCGTGGGTGTCGTTTTCATGGTTTTCGAGGGTGTTGAAACCGACAGTACTGGTAAAATGTAAATCCAAGATGGCGGCTGCAAGAAATTATCAACTTTTTCGTCATGGGTGGCGTTTTTATGGTTTTCGAGGGGCTGCAAGAAATTATCAACTTCTTCGTCATGGGTGTCGTTTTCATGGTTTTCGAGGGTGTTGAAACCGATGGTACTGTCAAAAGATAAATCCAAGGTGGCAGCTGCAAGAAATTATCACATTTTTCGTCATGGGTGTCGTTTTCATGGTTTTCGAGGGTGTTGAAACCGATGGTACTGTCAAAATGTAAATCCAAGATGGCGGCTGCAAGAAATTATCAAATTTTTCGTCATGGGTGTCGTTTTCATGGTTTTCGAGGGTGTTGAAACCGATGGTACTGTCAAAATATAAATCCAAGATGGCGGCTGCAAGAAATTATCAACTTTTTCGTCATGGGTGTCGTTTTCATGGTTTTCGAGGGTGTTGAAACAGATAGTACTGTGAAAATGTAAATCCAAGATGGCGGCTGCAAGAAATTATCAAATTTTTTGTCATGGGTGTCGTTTTCATGGTTTTCGAGGGTGTTGAAACCGATGGTACTGTCAAAATATAAATCCAAGATGGCGGCTGCAAGAAATTATCAACTTTTTCGTCATGGGTGTCGTTTTCATGGTTTTCGAGGGTGTTGAAACAGATAGTACTGTGAAAATGTAAATCCAAGATGGCGGCTGCAAGACATTATCAAATTTTCCGTCATGGGTGTCGTTTTCATGGTTTTCGAGGGTGTTGAAACCGATAGTACTGTCAAAATATAAATCCAAGATGGCAGCTGCAAGAAATTATCAAATTTTCCGTCATGGGTGTCGTTTTCATGTTTTTCGAGGGTGTTGAAACCGATAGTACTGCCAAAATTTAAATCCAAGATGGCGGCTGCAAAAAATTATTAAATTTTTCGTCATGGGTGTCGTTTTCATAGTTTTCAAGGGTGTTGAAACCGATAGTATTGTCAAAATGTAAATCCAAGATGGCGGCTGCAAGAAATTATCAACTTTTTCGTCATGGGTGTCGTTTTCGTGGTTTTCGAGGGTGTTGAAACCGGTGGTACTGTCAAAATATAAATCCAAGATGGCGGCTGCAAGAAATTATCAACTTTTTCGTCATGGGTGTCGTTTTCATGGTTTTCGAGGGTGTTGAAACAGATAGTACTGTGAAAATGTAAATCCAAGATGGCGGCTGCAAGAAATTATCAAAATTTCCGTCATGGGTGTCGTTTTCATGGTTTTCGAGGGTGTTGAAACCGATAGTACTGTCAAAATATAAATCCAAGATGGCAGCTGCAAGAAATTATCAAATTTTCCGTCATGGGTGTCGTTTTCATGTTTTTCGAGGGTGTTGAAACCGATAGTACTGCCAAAATTTAAATCCAAGATGGCGGCTGCAAAAAATTATTAAATTTTTCGTCATGGGTGTCGTTTTCATAGTTTTCAAGGGTGTTGAAACCGATAGTATTGTCAAAATGTAAATCCAAGATGGCGGCTGCAAGAAATTATCAACTTTTTCGTCATGGGTGTCGTTTTCGTGGTTTTCGAGGGTGTTGAAACCGATTGTACTGTCAAAATGTAAATCCAAGATGGCGGCTGCAATAAATTATCAACTTTTTCGATATGGGTGTCTTTTTCATGGTTTTTGAGGTTGTTGAAGCCGATAGTGCTGTCAAAATGTAAATCTAAGATGGCGGCTATCAGAAATTATCAACTTTTTCGTCATGAGTGTCGTTTTCATGGTTTCGAAGATGTTGAAATAGTGCTGTTAAAATGTACATAAAATAGGATAGTATTTTTTAGTTATATTGTATTGTCTAGACGGAAAAAATTCTCACGAAAAGTTGTAACGACACTTTTTGCTATAGTAAGCTATTGTAAGCCGTGCGGCGTGCGCATGTTTCTCTGTCTGTCTCTCTCTCTCTCTCTTATAGAAAGCAAGCCAGAACGGAACTTCGTTCCATCCGGGTGTCCCTTGACACCTCAGTAGTTTTTTTTTAACTTATGTGTAGTTTAAATTAGTTACCGTTCACAAATATAAAAGGAGAACTGACTGACATTTCAACGCACAGCCGTCTCACTGGGACTAGGAGCGGGAAATTTTACACAAGGTTTTCTTTTATGCCGTAAGCGGACCCTAAAAGAGGATTTTCCAAAATTCACGCCCAATGATTTTATTTTTTTGTGCGGAGCGGGAGATAGTGTCAGACTCTTACTGACTAAAAAACTCACCCTGTTTCTTTTTGCCTTTCTTTCATACCTGGGTTGAGCTACCTTTCGGAGCTAACCCTGGCCCCAGTAGGCTCCGACCCAGCTGGGCCCCTACGGTTGCTGACAACTCCTTGAGGCGCGCGGGAAAAGTGCGCGCCGTCAACGATTTGGTCTTGGTCCGGACAGTTACCTGACGGTTGGATAGCAAGCTACCCATTGCTCGCCGTCCGCAAAGTCCGCGCCGGCGGTGGCTGGAAATCGGGATCGGACTCCCGGCGGTGGCAGGCGCGTGAGCGCCTTTTTCTGATGCGGTCGGCCTCTTACTTTGCTAGCATTGCTGCTTCGCAGAAAGAGGCGACTGCCTGTCACTCCTCCTCGCTCCGGACCATGGCTGTACCAAGGTCCGACGCGAGAGATCGCCGACGCTGATCGCCCCCACAAGGACAAGGCGATGCTTTGCCCAAGCGGGGCACACCACCGTGTGCTCCACCTTATCCTCCGTGCGTTTCACACAGTGGCGATACCCGCGCGTCACTTCCGCACGAATCCGGTGCAGGTACCTGTCCGGCGAGAACCTGCGTCATGCGGAAGGTGAGGACGCCGTGAGGTCTTTCCAGTCACGCCTTAAAGAGGGAACTTACCGGATCCCCTTAGAGGGTGAATTTTTAGAAAGAAACTGTGCAAATATAATATATAATACAATATTCCACAACTACCACACAACGCCGTCTAGTCCCAAGCTAAGCAGAGCTTGTGTTATGGGTACTAGACAACTGATAAACATACTTATATATTTCTAAATACATACATATTATAGATAAATTACACCCAGACACAGAACAAATGATAATGTTCATCACACAAACATTTGTCCTGGGTGGGAATCGAACCCACGACCTCCAGCATAGAAGTCAGGGTCACTAACCACTAGACCAACAGGCCAGTCAAAAATGTTCACATTTTTAGGCCCATTTCTGTACAATAGATTAAATAGAAAATTAGGTTTGTATAAATTAAATTATTATAGCTGTAAATAGATTATTGTGCAATACTTACTCAGCATCTCCCTGCAAATACAGGTAATATAATGATAATTTAATATAATATTCCACTACTACCACACAACGCCGTCTAGTCCCAAGCTAAGCAGAGCTTGTATTATGGGTACTAGACAACTAATAAACATACTTATATATTTCTAAATACATACATATTATAGATAAATTACACCCAGACACAGAACAAATGATCATGCTCATCACATAAACATTTGTCCTGGGTGGGAATCGAACCCACGACCTCCGGCAAAGCAGTCAGGGCCACTAACCACTAGACCAACAGGCCAGAGCCCAGGTCCAACCTAGTTCAGGCAACAAATGCAATGTATGCGTTAAAATTGTTTTTGTATTTTAATTTAAATGTGCCCCTTTTACTAAATAAACGATATTCTATTCTATTCTACTCTCTTAGTCCCAGTAGGTTCGGTAGAACTGTCAATCAGTCAGTTTCTCCTTTTAAAATAGGTATTATAAATATATAACCCTTGCTTTCAGATGACCTGAGAAAATTTAATATGAGTTACTATTGCAAGTTTCAATCATCGACCCGCATCTGTGAAGAAAAAAGGACTTCACGAAAGTTCGTTTTTTTTTTTACTTATTATTCTTAAATATTATTAAACAAGCAAGTATGTATTTACTCACGCAAATATGTATACCCAATAGACTATATACTATAATTCAGGCAAAAATGCAATGTATGCGCTATAATTGTTTTTATGTATTTTAATTTAAATGTGCCAATTATATTAAATAAGCGATACCTATTCTATTCTATTCTGTACCCCTAGCCAAGTTGATAAACTGCAATCGTTAACGCTAGTAGAAAACTTCAAATGTACGGGAATGACGTCATCTCAACGCTCAGTCACGTAGTCAGAACAAAAGAATCGGGGGCGTGGTCAACTCGAAGCGTTCGACGCAAGAGAAACGGTTGTAACTTGGCTAGGGGGGCTATTCTACTATAAACAGAGAAATACTTACACCTACTTGCCTGGTTTTTAATAGTGATAGATAGATTAATTCCACCAATAATAGCGAAGCAAACCCTTGGTGCGCAAATTCGATTCGCACTTGACCGTTTTTATCATTTTTTGTTCACGTATTAGCAGTGGCGCATTCAAAGTTTGATATTGTACCTTAATGTTTTTTAAATTTTTACGATAGAACAAAAATAATGCAAAAATTGTCGAAGAAATACTATATTTTTTTATTTTTTAAGAAATAAGTCTATTGTAATAATTAATAATAATAATAATATTCCACAACTATCACACAGCGCCATCTAGTCTCAGGCTTAGTGAGCAGTTAGCAGAGCTTATGTTATGAGTACTAGACAACCTGATAAACATACTTACTTATATATTTCTAAATACATACATAAGATACATATTATAGATCATCCAGAAAGAACAAATGATCAGCCTCATCACCCAAATATTTGTCCTGGGTGGGAATCAAACCCACGACCTTCGGCGTAGCAGTCAAGGCCACTAGCCACTAGTCCAACAGGCCAGTCAATAACCTACTTTTTACAGTTCCGTCCGTCTGTCCTATGACGGAAACCTAAAAGAGTTAGATAACCCCTAATTAGTAGATACAGGGGATAAAGCAGTAGGTGATGGAAAGAGTCGGAAGAGTGAATTCTAACGCCTCATCCTTTGTTGGAGACGCCGCGTGCTTCGTTAGTCCTTCGTTAGACTCCCGGCTACCGTAGGCGCGGGCTTGCGGACGGCGAGCTACCCATTGCATACCGTTTGATGAGAACCGGATCCTGGTCAACGGCGCGTTCTGTTCCACGCGTGCCTTAAAAAGACATCAGCGAGATTGATGGGGCCCGTTAGAGCCAATGTCTGTCTACCACGTAAAGAAACAAGGGGATGGGGATACCATAAGACGCTGGCTACATCTTGTACGTCAGTGATAACAAGTGCACCCATACTATTATACTTTTCAAGTTACAAGCTCTAGTTTCAAGCGTAAAATTGTGGTCTTAAGCGTTTCGTAGATATCCATCGCATTCCCATGACTCTTAGCTACTCATCGGTTCACCTTGTGGTGGCAATGCTGCTTCTTCCGGTGCGTTTTGGCCACAACAGAACCTTTCAGTTCCATCGGCCATCTGTCTGTTCTGTTGTGCCCTGCTCACTGTCGCTTAAGTTCGGCAATTCTTCGGGCTATCTCGGAGACTTCTGATGCGATTACGTAAGGACTACTTCTTATGATAGCAATACATATTAGGGTATACCTGACTGGTTTGCCTGTACAGTTGAGTTGTACAGGTAAACCGGTGCGTGTTTATTGCAAAACTTTGTAGGTTTAGACACAAGCTTACCTGACAGGTATACCCAACCGTGTATGGCTACTACCTTTACATATATTTTTCAGGTATTTCTTTGACATTAAGCTAAAGGAATGTTTTGCATTTGAGTATGGATTTTGTCCGCACAGCTATAATATGTTTAATTCAAGACATATTTGCCTGGATTCATGTCGAGGTAGGTTACTATATTTATTAAATATTTCTTTTCTTCCAACCGTAGGTTGTACAATGCTTTTATGTATCAAAGGGCCATGGCGAAGTCCCGAACAAAATACTGGCATATTTTTTTAGCGTATAGGTACTTACTGATGAAAAATATATAAAAGTATATTATAATAAAGAACAACGGCGAGGAAATTGTTGATGAAATTATTAAGTGTCTGCTTATTTATAAGTACTTCCTTGTTTAAGTTACCATGATATATTGCAACGAAATAATTGACTTTGTTTTATCTGATCAAGATTATGCCCAGTCTAAGGACTGCAACAAAAATCGTCATAATTGGAAACTGAATTGACTAAATTTTTTACGAAAATAAATAATCATGGCTTAGTTTTTTTATGCTCATGGCTTTCATGGCTTTTGGGTAAATTCAACGTTTAATTTTGCTACTAATATAAATCTTGGTCTAGTAACATAATATGCTATGCTTTGTGTATTGATAATAATAAATACTTAGAAAATACATTTCCGCATTAAATAATAAACATAAAATAAATTATATTATTTTATTTAAAAGCTTTTCCATTTTACAATCATAGACTAAAACATGCAGATGTTCCCTCCCACAAAAACCGTATTTTTACCTACAACTGCTTTAGTGAACACGAACTATGCATGGCGTTTTATTCTGTTTGTTTTTTTTTTAATATTTTATTTAATATTTTTTTCTTTTCTGTATAAATAATAGGTACCAATGAATCCCGTCAAATTCAATAATTATGAATACGTCTGTTTTTCGGTAGATACTGTACTGAAAACTCAGCAAAAAATGCCAGCAAATCATTGAGTATCAGTTTTTTATTAAAATAGAATCTGAATTTACACTAACATGGACTATTGGTAAAATTTTGAAATAGAGTTTTATTGTAATGAAGTATTGTAGGCAAAAAACTGTGTCACTTCTGCGGTATAAAAATTTATATGGATAACATGTCATTACCTACACTATGTTGAACTAAACGCGTAAGTACTACAAAATTCATGGCGCTTAAGACGTTTTGGTCGCGAAAAAAGTATCCTCTAAAAGCTATCAGCACTTTATATTTTAATAGTTCATTTAGACGACATAATGCCAATGTAGCGCTGCAGCAGATTTTCGTTTTAACTTTTCAATATTTTGACAAATAGTTTCCATGAAAGGGCTTGTCTATCACTAAAATATAAGTCAATGCTATAAAGATATTCCAGTTTAAAGTTGGTGAGATTACATAAATATGTCAACAATAATGGAGTTTCTTGCAGGCTCTTCTCCATAGAGATTTACGTTTTGGAATGTGCAATTTAGCTTCACTTGGACTGTCACACATTTGACTATTCAAAAGTGCCTGAAAATTTTGAAATAAATGCTTTTGATTTGATTTGAATACCTTACCTCCTCATGAATACCTATTAAAAACGCATTTTTGAACTAACGGCAATATGTCATGTCAAATGTTATGACATGTTTTCTTTTTCTATGAGCCCTTCAAAGATTTTATATATCCTATATATAAAATCTTTTTTATATATCCTATATATAAAATCTTTGAAGCCCTTAGGCTGGATGGCAATTGAAATGTCTAGAATGTATTTTTAATACCGTGCTTTTTTCTGGTGATGGATGATCTCGATAGAGTCCGTCTAATGAAAGCGTGACCTGAGAAAATGAGGTTAAAACCAAAAATTTTGAATAATAATAATAAATAATAATAATATGTTTATTCAGGGAAATGTGGTAAAGGAATGTGGTATTAATGGGTGTGTGTGTTAATGGAGTGTGGTAATGTGGTGTGGGAATGTGGAATTATTGAAATAGTAGGAGAAAAAAGTTTTGATACTTGAGTATTTTTTGTATTAATGACAATTATAAATAGTTGTATAAGAACTTAAATTCTAATAAAAAACTATAGACTTATTTATTGGTGGGTGTATGGTAATGGTCAATAACACACAAAATGTTAGTTATTATTCCTAATTTCCTTTATCTGTTCTCTCAAATGTCGTATTATGTAATATTCAAATATTATTCTCTATTTCCATTTGGCCTTCCGACAAGAATACCAAGTGCACAACACCGCGATAGTCAATGAAAAAAGGTCAACATGATTTCAACTTCATCACGTCTCGCCAACACAAATAATGTGTTTCAAGATTGTTGGATTGAAATCGATTCATTTTATAGATTTCTATTTTTTGGAATTAGTCAAGTGGGAACATGTTTCATACTCAAGTGATTGTTTTAAATGATACGGATGGACTCGTGGGACATCGAAAATTCAGCAGCTATCCCTCTCAAACTTGAATGAGGATTTCAGTCACTATTTCCTTCACTTTTGCGATTTTAACTTCAGTTGAAGACATTGATCCACTATCAGACAGAGTGAGGCAATTTTTTCATTACATCTCGACCGCTTTTGAACGCATTCTACCACTCATTAGCACGTATTTTTGATTAAGTCGATTCACCGAAAGTCTTCTTTGTTCGATGTTTTTGTCCATTATGAAATTCGCAATATGTCAGATTATCTAAAAGCATAAGAAAAAATAACATTATATCGTAAATAAATATAATTATCTAATAATATTAGTCAACAAGGATCAAGATCAAATCAAGGTCGATATCAAGATTATAACGTCATACTAACTTAAAAATTCAGAAATCGTATTTTGTTTTTCATTGAAAACACCTTCTTTCTCTTCTTGTTTTTGTTTTAATTGATTAACCATAGTGTGTAGCAGTTTTCGCACGTTACTGTTTTTCTAATAATTAAGCAATTATTCTTGAAAAATAAATATCTGTTTCAAAAAACTGACAATTGCAATCATAGACTGACGTGATTTTGACGGCAAAGTAATGTTGCCAGATTAATTAAAAAAAAAAACTCCAGTTTGCGCTTTCAGCAGATACTCTAATGTATTTATTGTTGTGACTATGTCATTTTAGCCAGTATATTCTAAGCACAAACAGTTATTTTTATTTTTATTATCTAATTCGGAAATGTTTTTCTTATATATCTTTTATCAATAAAAAAGACGTGTGGCACTCGGGGACTGCTGCGGTAAAGCTATTGCATAGCATTTTTATCAACTTATGCAATTATAATTATTTATTTATTTTATTTATGAAGTATTTTTTTTCCTTTGTTTTTTTTTCTTTGATATTAATTTTATTGAAGTTACACTTTCACACATTGAATTGAATTTTGACTGATTGTTCACTCATTTGTTCTTATCGGTCACCACGCTCAAAAAACAAATGAGTGGGGGGTGTTAGGTTATTTTCGTTACGGAATTTCTGGATTCGGTCTCCACGCTCAAGGCCCGCGATAGAAGCTATGCAATAGCTTAACAAAGCCAAGCATATTATGTTACTCGACCAAGATTTACATTAATAGCAACATTAAAAGCTTAATTTACTCAAAAGTCAAGCCAGCAAAAAAAAAAAATTAAGCCATGATTATTTATTTTCGTAAAAAATCTAATCAATTCAATTTCCAATTATGACGATTTTTTTGCAGTCCTTAGACTGGTCATAATCTTGATTAGATAAAACTAAATCAATTATTTCGTTGGTATATATTATGGTAACTTATGTAGATGTAATTTCATCAACAATTTAATTTCCTCGCCGTTGTTCATCAGGTTATCGTACTCGTATATATTTAAAAATCCAAAAAAGCAAAAAGTATCCTATGGGGTGTAAAGTATCCTATGAATTCCTATGTGCTATTCTAGGAGATAGTCTACTCGTGTGCCAAGTTTCATCGAGATCTCTCAAGCGAACTTTACTATACAGGGTTATTTGTAAAACACTCAAAACCTTGCAGGACTGTAAATTTACTAATATAATAAACAACTATACTTTTTTTTCGAATTTTTACGAAACATACTTAATACATTTACCAAAAACAAACCTTCAAGATTTCGTTGTTCTATCTAACACATTTCAACTCTGTATTTTGCTATACCTGCCTACGTCTATATGATGCGACGCATGCGCATCAAGCACCCCCGCCACCCAATCCCACTCCCTTTCGCTATTGTACTATCGCTTGCTTTGTCTATACTTCGTAATATTTGGAACGTACAATTTAAATATTTTTTATTTTTGTATGAACATCTGATGAACCAAAATAGGATATTTAAAAATAATAATAGAACAAATGTTGTCGTTTATGATATTAGTACCATAGTCCTGACAGGTTCCCGGTGTTTTACAAATAACCCTGTATGATTCTATGAAAACGATACAATATTTTATTTTATAATATATTTTTTTTTAATATTTCATTTCAGACGAAGCGAACTTAAGAGTTTCCGAAAATGTCACATTCAACGTTTTCTGCCGATATCAACCTGACTTCGGAGATTGTAACTCGTATTATCCTAAGTAAGTTATTGAACTTCAAATTGTTATTTTTTATTGTTTTATTTCTGTCATTATTAAATAATATGTAGTTAAACATATATGCCACACCCGGACCTAAAACACGTTGTTCTGATCCTAGAATCCGATTGCAATGCCTTATATCGGGTTCTACGCACAAAAAAATAATTAAAATCGCTCCAGACGTTTAGGAGGTGTTGACAAAATAATTACCGCCGAAGTAATTATTACCAACAACGAGCAAACAATATCTTCTCAATTTAGACTAAAATAATGATTATTGGGTCGGAATAAAAATCTTTTATAGAAAATCTAGATAGCCTAGGCTAGAGTAAAAACCTGTATTTTTATTTCTTTTTTGAGACTTCAAAAAAGAAATAAAAAAACAGATGCAACACAGATGAAAAAACAGAAGAAGCCTTTTTTTTACTTCTTTTTTTACCAAAAGTTTTAGTCGTACAAAAAAATAATATTAGGTGCTAAGTTGATAATGTTTTATGTACATGAATCTTTATTAAACATATATTTTTGTCAAACCTATTAACCTGTTACCGAGGAGTAGGTTTCAGAAACTAATTGTTTTATGGCACTGCTCGGGAGCTAGGGTCTTAACATGGCATGAACTATCCTTTTATCATATTCGTGCCAATACTTGAGAGGTAGAAAAATATTGATCTGGTTATTATTACACAGGTTTTACTACGACGTGTCGGAAGGAACGTGCAAAGGCTTCGCATATAGTGGTTGTGGTGGTAATAAAAACAGGTTCGCATCTGCAATGAGTTGTTTAGATGCCTGTGGAACTATGTCTAAGCGTCATCATTATTAATTCTATTAAATATGATGTATTTGGTACGAGTATATTATTCCATTCCAGTATGAGTGTTTATCGAATTTATTTTTATTTTTATCTGTTATAAATTAGTACTTGACTGCGATCCCGCCTGATGGTAAGCAGTGATGCAATCGTTGATGGTGAGGCGCACTAGTTTATTAAGAGCCTATTCACTCTAGCATCTTTATTTCGCGCTAGGATACACGGAGCTCAATGCCTAAAGGCAATCTTTCACCGGGACACCACGGTGGCGCAACCAGTCACGCCACAACAAAATGTATATAGCTCTACAGAGCATTACTCACCCGGTGTCTGTTTGGTAGCGCAACCAATTTGGTGGCGCAACCAGTTCGGACACCAGTCCGGCCGCCAGCCACGCCCCTACCAAAGAGTAAGTAATAAGATGAAAATCTAAACGAAAGATTTTATATATCCTACCTATAAACTAGATTGACTACGAAGCAATCACACTCTAAAGTGTTCTTTATTCTCAATGGCATTAAGTTCATATTGACAAGCTAACGGGGAAATTGTACTGAGGAAGACAACGACAAAGCGTCGGTGTGTCCCTTTCGTACCTCTATTTTAACTAGGGAAACCATAATTTTACTAAATTAATTGTTATTATTTTTGTCACTGCAGCATGTGATTAATAGACGCTGTAAATTTTTATATCGACGGCAAAGTATCAATAACTCCTAACTGTCTGTGAAACCTGAAAAAATAGTTTAGTTTATTGAGAAAATCAAAATTTGAATTTAATTAACTAATAGCAATAACGACTTTTGGTTTAATTATTAAACTGCTTTAATATATTTTATTAAAGTGTCTCTCTAACCACTTGTGTTTTATAACGTCTAGTAATTATTAGTGTCATATGAGGTAATTGTGAAATTGCCGACACGTTTTTAATTTAAAGCAATTTTAACAAATAAATCATTTCGGAGATTTTACTGAAACACGAAAAACCTTTTTAAATTCATAGCGGTAAATTATGAATATCTTGAGAAAATATTTTTAGAAGGCATTGGTATAGTGCGTTTCACATAAGACGTTCCTTCGCCGTAATGTTGGCTTCCATGTCTGTCCACAGAAAAAAGAAAAAAAAGTTGCCTATTCTAGCAACATTGTTGCTCGAAATGCGAAACGAAATCGATTTTAACGGTAGTTGCAAAACTTTTTGGAGATTTATGAGAGGAATGGGATTTTATTTAAAAAAAAGGTCTAAAAGGTAGGTGTTAATGGAGAGGTACGACATTGTGGCGTGGCGTTTTCGGCATTTGAAATAATTGCAGGACAATCAAACTGGAGCCCAGCGTCCTATACTTTATTCAAAAATAGTTTTTACAATTTCCAAAAGAAAGAAAAAGACAATTATAAGACAATTGTTAAAAGTAACGAAATATTAAGTAATTTCATTGCTAAAAAATATAGCAACAATGTGTTTCCGAATTGCCAATATAACGGCGAAGAAACATCTTATGTGAAATGCACTATACTTCACGGTCAATATATAAATATATATATTTATGTCAGAAGAGGTTGTAATCGTATCGTGAGTACTAGCAGTCTGAAAGATTGACAAATGTTTGAATTTATGTTAGACAGAAAAGTATAAAGAGTGTGTCTGTCGATTCGGTGAATTTTCCCTAAAGCGCCTATTACACTACGCGTTATTCATAAAAATTGGTGGTTAAATATTCTTTAAAGTGAATATAGCATAATTATGTAAATCAATCAATATTTCGCAAAGAAAATGGATTTAAAGGTCAGCCGAGCATTATCCGGGAGCAACTAGCCGCAATTAAATGTACAGATACGCGTACTGTCACCTAGGCGGGTGCGAAAGTTTGTGTCCATTTAATTTCGGCCAGATAGTTCAAGGGACTATAGGCCTTAGGCGCGTGACCTGCATGAACGCGTGTGGATGCATTTTCGGTATGTTGGACTGTGCGTGTTTTCTATACAAACTGAGATACTTACAAGCAACGTTAAAACTTGCGTGGTGCGTGGCAATGTGATAATCACCTTAGTAAAATCTCCAAAGTGATTTTTTTGTTTTCAGGTTTCACAGACAGTTTGGAGTTATTGGTACTTTGCTGTCGATATAAAAAATTACACCATCAATTAATATCACATGCTGCAGTGACCAAATAATAACAATTAATTTAGTAAAATTATGGTTACCCTAGTTAAGTATATATACCAGAGAAATGGACTATGGTTAAAGTCTGTTTTATCCCAAAGGCCGGTAAGAAGGACTACTCTCAACCAAAGTCCTTCAGACCAATAAGCCTTACCTCCTTCCTACTTAAGAGTATGGAAAAGGTTATTGACGAATGCATCAGGGATGGACCATTAAGGGATAACCCTCTGCATCCGAAGCAACATGCTTACCAAAAAGGAAAATCTACAGAAACTGCTCTGTTAGAACTAACAGACAGGATCGAAAGGGCTTTGGAAGATAAACAGATAGCCTATGTGCTTTCCTTGATATTGAAGGAGCTTTTGACAACATCTATGGCTACTCGTTGTTGACCAATTGCTGGTTGAAGCCTCTAAAAGAGACTTAGATGTACATAGCTATGCTGACGATGTGGTGGCTTGTGTTGTCGGCCCCTGTCACAGCACGGTATCATCTATACTACAAAGATCTCTGAACATTATTAACACATGGTGCACAGAAAACAATTTATCGGTTAACATGAGTAAAACAACAATAGTCCCGTTTACTAAGAAGCGAAAGTTGGACAAACTTGTAACGCCCACTGTAAAGGGGACTCTCATACCATTCTCCAGCGAAGTCAAGTACCTGGGCGTAACTATCGACCAGAGACTGACCTGGAACACTCACATTAACAATGTGATCCAAAAGGCTAAAATAGCGTTGATGAAATGTGGTTGTACACCGCCATAGTCAGGCCGATAATAACGTATGCCTGCGTAGTATGGTGGAGGAAAACAACTCAAGTGACAGTCTTCAAAACTCGAAACTTAATGGTTTGCAGAGACTTGCACGCCTCATATCAACAGGGGCCATGTCCACAACCCCAGGAACTGCTCTAAATGCCCTGCTTAACCTACCGCCACTTCATCTATTCATTGCGAAGGAGGCGAAGGCAAGCATGTACAGAACAAACAGCACTGGCAAAGCAAACTGGCGCTCTCAAGCACTGAGATCGCAACACGAATCAGTACTTGAACACGATCAACTAGCTATGACAACAGACGTCATGCTTCCACAGTGTAATTTCACAAGGAATTACACAGTGGAACTGCCGAGCAGAGAGGATTGGTCAAACAACCTCATCACTTGCAAGGCTGGAGGCCTGATCTGGTTTACAGACGGGTCCAAAATGGGTGAGAATGTAGGATGTGGAATATTTGGCATTAGGCCGAACTTCAGCAAAAGCTTGAATCTGGGAAAACATGCCACCATATTCCAAGCGGAGGTATACGCCATTATAGAATGTGCGGAGGCCAACCGTCCACGAAACTACATAAATCAGTTAATTCTTATTTACTCAGATAGCCAGGCAGCTCTTAACGCCCTGAACTCGAATACTTTAAATTCGAAACTGGTAAAAGACTGCGTTAACAAACTGAATGACCTGGGGCAAAGGAATAAAGTTATTCTGAGATGGGTACCAGGTCATTCTGGAATTAATGGCAACGAAAAAGCCTATGAACTTGCACGGGCGAGAGCTCAAGGTCATCAGATAGGACCAGAACCCTTCTGTGGTATCTCAAAGAACCAGGCCATGCAGACCCTTAACGGCAACTTATTTGACGATTCAAAAAAGCACTGGTTGGTACAACCAGGACTGCTACACGCCAAATCTTTTATAGAAGGCTACTCACAAAAACAAATTGCCGAGCTTCTTGAGCTTAGCAGGACGAACATCTGTGCGATAGCCCGCGCCTTAACCGGCCACTGCAAACTAAACAGGCACCAATTTCACATGAAACTGAGTGACACTGATGTTGCCGGTACTGCAATCAGGAGAGGGAGACGCCTAAGCACCTTTTGTGTGAATGCGGGCCCCTTATCCAGAAACGCAGTGTCCATCTGGGCAGACACATTATTCGCCCGGAGGAGATTAAAACTCTAAAAGCTGGTAGTATTCTAAATTTCTTGGAAGCCTCCGGGCTAAAAGAGTTACTCTAACAAGGTGGCGATTCACAATAGATCTTTTAGGTCGCAGTGACTACATCCCCTACACTATGGGTGATGCATAGCCCTTTATCTTCTAAATAATAAATAATACCTTAGTTAAAGAAGTAAGAAAGGGACAACCGACCCTTTGTCGTTGTCTTGCTCTGTACATTTTTCCCCGTTTGCTTGTCAATGTGAACTTAATTCTAATGATCATAAAGAACACTTTAGAGTGTGATTACTTCGTAGTCAATCTAGTTTATCCGTAAGATATATAAAATCTTTGCTCTAGTGTTAGTATGGTGAGTAGTTTGGTGTCTTGTTATATTTCAATGGGACACTATGGTAGCGCAACCAGTTGCGCTACCATAGTGTCCCGGTGAAATATGGCTCTTACTGTCCACTGACCCATACTATCTAACAGTAGCACGCGTTTATGTTTCAAGTGCGCCTCAAAGGGATATCAGCTCAATAGACCGATGGCTGTGGAAAAGTTAGAGAGACCCGCCGTGTCCCTGGAATACAAAGCATAAAGATAGAACTGCACTGCGCAAACGTGTGCCACGTACGCCGATCCCTGGGCGCGTCGGTTTCCATACATTTTATATGGCAACTAGACTTGTAGACCTACACTAGATCCACGCCACGCGATGTCGTTCTACGTACAAATCAAGCGTGGTCCACATGTGCATCGGTCTAATGTAGCTCTAGCTTAACTGAAGGAACATAAGTGGGTTTTAGTCAGTAAATGTCTGAGAAACTCCACCTAGAGGGATAGAGAAGTTATTTGATCATTTCTCAAGTCAAAAGAAGAAACGGGTCAAATTTCAAGGCAAAGCATCGCTTATACTTAGTAACTCGGTCCGTGGATGGGTGACCAAACCAACCATTACATAACAAGACTGTTCCATGCCTGAGAAAACACGTTAAACCATTAGTCGCGGTTATAATACTTTTGTAAATCTTTGACAGCTATTACGGTACTGACCTCTACCACAAAATATATAGGTACAGAAGACAATCTCATGTATCTAGGGTAAATACGCCAAATGTCGGCCCCCTTAGCGATTTTCTGACTGCGGATCGCTCTAGTACCGTCAGTATCCAACGAAACTTAGCTTCTGATGCGGTTTTAGATAGTTTGATTAATCTATTTCATGTTTATAGGCACAAGATCGACATTTCTACTAAAAGAAAAAAGTAATTACGTTTTGATGCGTCGAGAACAGAAAAACCCTAAAGTCGGCCATTCACGGCCCATGGTCAGTCGCGTTTTTCCCAAATGTCGGCCGGGTATAGGATGTTTTAAATTAAGACAGTGACCAATATTATTACACGATTTATTTTGGCAGACTTCTAATATAACACTAAGTATACATTTGTAATTGTATTTGTTTAATAGTAAAATATTTTTTTATTTTTCCTTAACAAACGTAAACGCATAATTTTCTTTCATTCCGTGAAGGCCTTAGATCTCCCTGCTTTGGGGATTTAATAGATAAGTAGCAAGTCCCAAACCATAAAGCTACCATAAATATGTCTTCAATACTGTGAACTCCTACATTTAAACTTAACTTCTTTATAATATTAATAAATTATAATAATAAATATTTCATTTTGAGAAAATAAGATTGATAAATAAATTAAAAATGACTAACCAATCAATGAAAAAATATAAAAGTATTTTTTCATCAGCCTGTATAGTGGCTCTCGAATTCGAGGCTGGTCGACATTACGATCTTTAATATTTCTAATGTCGGCCCCTATTTCTTGTACCTTATTTCTCGAGATTCGACTGATATCACCCCGGCCGTTATTTGGCGATTAAACGTAAAATAGATTTATTTGCCTATAAGCTTTGCAAATTCTCATAATAAGCTAACGGAATTGGTATAATTAGAATTTATAAAACAGAGTGCATTTACTTTAAGTCGGCCACGGCCGAGAATCCGGTTTTAATTCAAAACTGTTACTCTAATGGCGGCCTCCTATTTTTCCCTGAAAAATATACGCAAAACAGTGAAAAAACTACCTTAAAATATAGTAAAAATAACCCTTTAGTGATAATAAGGCATAAAACAAAAATAAATAAATGTCTTATCGTTGTAATATCAATCCCCGAAATGTGAGTATTCACTTCAAGTAAGCTACTTTACATGCGAATTTGACGCTTCAACGGTGCTATCGCTACTGACGCTCAGTATGAGAAGAATAAGTGACGAAATCGGATAGTAACGGTTTGTACGTATAGAGTATGAACTAAGGTTGCAATTTGAGAAGCAAGCTTGACAATTAATTACCTTTTGGATGAATGCAAGCTGAAAATGTACAGACGACCGTTTGGGGGGTGGCCGACGTTTGGCGTATTTACCCTACTTCACTTTTTATGCATACCTACGCTCGGTTCCGTATGGTGTCCGGACGTAAAGAATAGCACCATCCCACCTCTTCCCGTGGGTGTCGTAAGAGGCGAGTAAGGGATATACCAGATAATGGGTAGCAGCATCCTCTGTGCATTACAACAACAACACTGCGATCGCTAACCCGCCTGCCAAGCGTGGCGATTATGGAAACCCCCCAATATGAAACGAAAAATGGCCCCTAGTGCCCGGAAGCCCGTCTACCCTTGACTTCGGTAGCGGTCAAGACCACGACGTGGCAAGGGGTGCGAAGAATCTCCGGAATGGATTCGGTTACCCATTTACAAAACGACTGGACCTGACAAGTTTTAACGCACGAACACTGAGGACTGACGAGAAGATTGCCGAACTTGAGGAGGAATTGAGTGGGTTACGATGAAGTATTGTGGGATTATCGGAAGTCCGAAGACAGGACACGATAATTCTACTATTTACCACACTAGACTGGCGGCCGTCAAAGAGCTTTTGTGCCCGTTTGATATCCGTCATTTTGCAGCTGTCGGTCGTAGCGAGAGTGTCTACGGTACTAAAACTATTAATATGTACATGATTTAGTTTTTCATAGGTTTTAATAATTTACGAAGCAGGAATAACACGGAATTAGAACGAAATTAATTCAAAATACAATAATTTCAGAGTGTTGTACACTTATCTGTAGCCTTTTGCATTATACGTCAAGACTAGTTCTCTGGACGCACGCGAGCGGCGCTTCAAATAGTCACAAAAAATTAGCTTCCAAACGTAGGGAACAGCCAGAACACCCTTTCCAGTGATAAATAGGGGCACCTACTCAGAAGTAAAAAAATCTGACACAGTCAGATGTATTGCGTCATACAATTACTGGGTTGTGGAGGTCAGCATCAGGAGGAGGGTGCTTGCACCTTACTTGCTCAAAAAACCAAAAGTTGTTACTTTTGGTTTCTAAAAGCTAGAAAACTGCACAGATATCCGAGATGAGGTGCTAAAATTGTCGAATCTCGCTTCGATCGCACTTGCATTCATCTTCAGATCAGCTTTACAACATAAGTCGAAAAGTAGATCTCGATTTCTACTGGTAGGTACTTATAGATCAAGGTATAGAAATGCCACGCGCATGATTTTATATCCTTTAAACACGATTAGGTGTCGAGAAATCGAGCGTTCACTATAAACTGAATATTTGAGATTTAAAATCATTTAATTACGTAGGTAAGTACGGTACCAGCTAATTAGCTACTTTAACATATCAACGAGACCAAATCAATACAAGGATTATTTTAGAAGACATTTTATTAACTACTTGGAGATTTAACGAAATCACAATAATTGCAATAATCACAAAATTACATCCACAGTTGGCGACATTACCCGGTTTTCTCGTATATAATAATAATATGCAACAGATTGAAGACGAGTTCGAAATAAGATAAAAAAAGTGACAGGAGCAGTATTTGTGGACTTGTCGGTAGCTTACGATAACTTGAACAATCAGCGAATCAAGAATCTGATTGTAGAGGGTTACCAACCTAACAGAAGACCCACAGTCTACTCGAATTTAAGAGAACTCTTCAGTAACTCACACCTTTTATAGGTAAAAGTATGTAGCCAACCAAAAAAAAATTGACTGCCTCAAGATAGTATTTTGGCTCCCTTGTTTTTTAACATTTATACCAAATATTAACTGGTGAACGTTAGCACAACTTACTTTCAGTATGCAAGCAACCTGGTATTGACTTGCCAAAACATTTTGTGGAGACTGATTTTACCACCACCCCTTCAGACCTATTTATTATATATTATTATCAATGCATTGCAACCAAGTCCTTAAAAATGTAGATGTGATTCTTCCACCTTCATAAGAGGCAAACGGGTCAATTGCTGAACATCTCGTGGCAGGGGATGCCGATAATTTGAAGCAAAAGATATCTCCGCATCACTCTGAACAGGTACCTCCATTGCAGGAAGAATTTTGATAATATTAAACAGAAAGTGTATGCCAGGAACAAGCTGTTACGTCGCCTTGCTTCCACCAGTTGGAAGGCGTCTACCCAAGTGCTTCGAACAACTTGTACGGCGCTCTGCTTCTCGGGTTCCAAGAGTTTGTGAAATTGAAAACTACAAGTCTGTTACAACTGTGGCAAGGACATCTCATGGCGATGTCGAAAACTAACAAGAATGAGAAGACTTCTTTGGAGAACCCACAGACAAAAAGAAATATGATTACACCTCAATGTAACAATACTGTCATGCCTCTTTTTGTTCTAGTTTTGTTAGTACGACGAAAGAATGTAGAACTAAAAGCAAACTAAAGAGCACCATGCTTACAAAAACAATAACCTACTTATAGTAAAGGAGCTTCCTCGCAATATAACGTAGAAGCTTCGTCAGAAGCTTCGTTATCAACACACACGCACGTCATTTTCCTCCGCTCAGCCAGGGCGATCACCTCGGCAGTTCCATTATTTGCTTCCCACCATACCGCGCCGTCGAGTGCGTTGCGA
This sequence comes from Mythimna ferrago, assembly GCA_910589285.2. NCBI lineage: Eukaryota > Metazoa > Arthropoda > Insecta > Lepidoptera > Noctuidae > Mythimna > Mythimna ferrago. The sequence goes on along the minus strand of OU342673.1, from coordinate 16,837,867 downwards.
AAGTATGTGGGGACGCTGTTATCGCGCTGGAGGTACCTGAAAAGACACATTTGATATTTTTCACGGGTGTAAACAGAAACCACAGAACTCCTTGAGCCTGCTACGATCCTTACAAACTACTTTATCTTGGTCCACGTTTGTTTTTGTGCCAAAATGGATTATCTGGACCTCTAGGGACTATAGTCTAGACACACCTGGAAGAGCGAGAGGGCTTGCAGAGAGATTTTTGAAAAAAAAAAATCCGTTTATAAGAAATGGGGGCCCAATATTAATTTAAGCTTCCTGTGGTAGTTGGATATGATCCCAACTGCGGAACGCTTTATTTTCTTTCCTTTGATATGTTAAAAATTCGTTACAGTGAGAAAATATAATATATGTTCGTCTGTATTCGAATTCATTCTAAATCTTGAGCAGTGAAAAGTCCAAAAAAGTACATATTTTGCTGACACTTAAACGCACTGCGACACGAACAGCCACAAAGAATAAGAAGCGTTTTAACCAAGCATCTTTAGTACCATGAATTTCTTATCCTATTGTGTAATTTTAACCCTTATCACTATTAAACTCTAGAACAGCTTATATTATCAGTGCACTGAGTGTGATTTGTTTTTATGTTAACGCGATCGAAACGTTTATCACGTTTGGCTATAATATTGGTTAAGATTTTGGAGAGGACCAATCGGAGCGCCGAACGTCACAAGCGTGTCAATCACGATGATGTAAAACGAATTAGGCAGTCTGATAATGAAACTTTAAACGAGCGATCGATAAAACTTGAACCATCTGATGGCTGTGTCTACGTTTGTACAACTTTGTGACTAGTGCGAGTTGTTTTTAAGTTAACACGATCGAAACGTTTACCTCGTTTGGCTCTCTGATTGGTTATGAGCTTGGAGCGGACCAATTGGAGCGTCGAACGTCATAAACGTGTCGTGTTATTGTAAACCAACTCGATATAAGCACTCCGATCTGCGATCCTGTTAGTATGCGCTGAACGTTAGGCACACGTGGCAGCTTCTTTAAAGTTAACCCTCTTGTATAAGCGTCGTATCTAATAGAATTAATCTTTCGAATACCGTAATTAGAGACACAATAGAAAGAAAATGAGAGAGCGAACGCCGTTCCCTTGGGGTTTAATTAATGAAACCGTTAGCTGACCTGATTAACCACTAATCGCCGCCTTCGGACATCTGCAATACCTGTGACAATTCAAATATGTTGCCATCAATAGATGGAGTTGGGGTGGTACCTTATTATTATTATTTAGAAGATAAGAGGCTATGCATCACCCATAGTGTAGGGGATGTAGTCACTGCGACCTAAAAGATCTATTGTGGCTCGCCACCTTGTTAGAGTAACTCTTTTAGCCCGGAGGCTTCCAAGAAATTTAGAATACTCCTAGCTTTTAGAGTTTTAATCTCCTCCGGGCGAATAATGTGTCGGCCCAGATGGACCCTGCGTTTGTGGATAAGGGGCCCGCATTCACACAAGAGGTGATTAGGCGTCTCCCTCTCCTGATTGCAGTACCGGCAAACATCAGTGTCACTCAGTTTCATGTGAAATTGGTGCCTGTTTAGTTTGCAGTGGCCGGTTAAGGCGCGGGCTATCGCACAGATGTTCGTCCTGCTAAGCTCAAGAAGCTCGGCAGTTCGTTTTTGTGATTAGCCTTCTATGAGAGATTTGGCGTGTAGCAGACTTGGTTGTACCAACCAGTGCTTTTTTGAATCGCCAAATTAGTTGCCCTTAAGGTCTGCATGGCCTGGTTCTTTGAGATACCACAGAAGACACACACACACACACAGACACACACAGAAGGACCTATCTGATGACGTTGAACCCCAGCCCGTGCAAGTTCATCGGCTTTTCCGTTGCCATTGATCCCAGAATGACCTGGTACACATCTCAGAATAACTTTATTCCTTTGCCCCAGGTCATTCAGTTTGTTAACGCAGTCTTTTACCAATTTCGAATTTAAAGTATTCGAGTTCAGGGCGTTAAGAGCTGCCTGGCTATCTGAGTAAATCAGAATTAATTGATATAAGTAGTTTCGTTGACGGTTGGCCTCCGCACATTCTATAATGGCGTATACCTCCGCTTGGAATATGGTAGCATGTTTACCCAGATTCAAGCTTTTGCTGAATTTCGGGCTAATGCCAAATATTCCACATCCTACATTCTCACCCATTTTGGACCCGTCTGTAAACCAGATCAGGCTTCCAGCCTTGCAAGTGATGAGGTTGTTTGACCAATCCTCTCTGCTCGGCAGTTCCACTGTGTAATTCCTTGTGAAATTACACTGTGGAAGCATGACGTCTGTTGTCATAGCTAGTTGATCGTGTTCAAGTACTGATTCGTGTAGCGATCTTAGTGCTTGAGAGCGCCAGTTTGCTTTGCCAGTGCTGTTTGTTCTGTACATGCTTGCCTTCGCCTCCTTCGCAATGAATAGATGAAGTGGCGGTAGGTTAAGCAGGGCATTTAGAGCAGCTCCTGTGGTTGTGGACATGGCCCCTGTTGATATGAGGCATGCAAATCTCTGCAAACCAGTCTCTTAAGTTTGTTAATGACTGTCACTTGAGTTGTTTTCCTCCACCATACTACGCAGGCATACGTTATTATCGGCCTGACTATGGCGGTGTACAACCACATTTCATCAACGCTATTTTACTTCGCTGGAGAATGGTATGAGAGTCCCCTTTACAGTGGGCGTTACAAGTTTGTCCAACTTACGCTTCCTAGTGAAGGGGACTATTGTTGTTTTACTCGGGTTAACCGATAAATTGCTTTCTGTGCACCATGTGTTAATAATGTTCAGAGATCTTTGTAGTAGATGATACCGTGCTGTGACAGGGGCCGACAACACAAGCCACCACATCGTCAGCATAGCTATGTACATCTAAGTCTCTTTTAGAGGCTTCAACCAGCAATTGGTCAACAACGAGTAGCCATAGAAGTGGCGATAAAACGCCTCCTTGTGGGCACCCTTTAGTTGTTTTGAAGCTCTTTGTAGTTCCGTGTAAGGTAACACTGATAGTTCTGTTGAGGAGCATGAATTCGATCCAACGAGTAGTTGTTTCGTCAATCCCTTTCGCCTTCATTCCCTTGGAAAGGGCGTCTATGGTGACGTTGTCGAAAGCTCCTTCAATATCAAGGAAAGCACATAGGGCTATCTGTTTATCTTCCAAAGCCCTTTCGATCCTGTCTGTTAGTTCTAACAGAGCAGTTTCTGTAGATTTTCCTTTTTGGTAAGCATGTTGCTTCGGATGCAGAGGGTTATCCCTTAATGGTCCATCCCTGATGCATTCGTTAATAACTTTTTCCATACTCTTGAGTAGGAAGGAGGTAAGGTTTATTGGTCTGAAGGACTTTGGTTGAGAGTAGTCCTTCTTACCGGCCTTTGTGATAAAACAGACTTTAACCGTAGTCCATTTCTCTGGTATATATCCCCAGGCAAAGCTTGCTCTGAAGATTTTGATTAAAATAGGGATGAGTATAGTCTTCCCTTGCTGCAGAAGAGCTGGGAAGACATCGTCATCCCCTGCAGATTTAATCGGCTTGAATGAGTCTATAGCCCATTCTACCTTGTTCGGTCTAAAATACCTCGCCGCTCTTCTCCAGTCTTCATTTGAAGGCCTGGTGAGGCGGATATGAGGAGTATTTTGTACGATGTTATCTGGTGCCATCACCGAGCCAGGGAAGTGTGTAGACGCCAGAAGTTTCAGGGTTTCTTCCGCTGATGCAGTGAAGGCACCGTCTGGTTTCTTTAAGAATCCCAGTTGATTTGAAGGCGATTTGGATAAGACTTTGTGGATTTTTTTTTTCTTTGTGATTTATTAGTTTATGTATTGTGTATATATGTAGATAGTAAACCATCAACTACCTGAGTATCTTTTTCTCCTTCTCTGTCAAATCCATCCAAAGGTTGTCTGTAAAAGATCGCTTTTAGCGATAAGACCGCCCTTTGTGACACCCTATAAATTTTAAGTTTCTCATGTAATTTTTATTTTTGGTGTACAATAAAGAATTAATCTATCTATCTATCTATCTTGAGGGACTTTAGTAATCTCCTCGCAGAACTTCCTCCATGAAAGTCTTTTCGCCTTTCGGATTACTTTATTATAGTTAGTTAAAGCTTTCCGATACCGATCCCAGTCGTCAGTCGATTTAGCCTTATTAAACAACCTACGTGATTCTTCCCTTAAAACATCGAGCTTTTTGTTCCACCACAGGGGTGGTACCTTACACCAATTACTTAGAGCGGAAATATAAAATTGGTTGTGGTTATCCCAGGCGCAGGATGGCTGGTACATTCCTTTCCTAACTGTTACAAGCGGTGGCGACAGAAAAAACGCTAGCGATGGGTACATTTTGCAAAAGGGATGGATATTATGATAAGGTGATGCATACCTTGCTTCTATCCTGCAATATATGTTTTGACAGGTACAAATTGAAATGTCACATGTATTTGTTATAATACATCGGAACCCATGGCCCTCAAACTTCTATAGTGGTCCAACGGCGCAATTCTTCACAAAGAGCTCTATTAAGAAATTCAAACTTTTTTTTTAACATTCTGGTAATCGTGTGTAAAGTGAGTGACTTACCTATAGAACTGTTCCTCTTTCTGCTCCTCGTCACGGTGGTGCCAGTACCGCTTCAGGGCTGGGTCTATCTCTTCGGCAGCCTCGGCTTCCTTCACCAACCTTTCGCGCTCGTCCTTCAAGCATTTTGCTTCATCCACTTCCTCTGAAGAAATAAAATTAAAAAATAAGTTATTATGAAGTAACAACTTATATAAAAAAACAGGTTGCAAGCATTTTATTATTATTATATTTAGCCTTTATTGTCCTTTGGTTGAGCAAAGGCCCTTTTATTTATTTATTAAAACTTCATGCAACACACAGGTGCAAAGGCGGAGGCCTTAGGCATTCTCTACCAGTCAACCTAGGGTGGTGAAGAGAAAACATAGTAGGTAGGTGCACAAAAAAAAAAACAAAAAAGTGGATTAATAAGAAAAATAAGGGTAGGTACAAATGTATATATATAAATAAAATAGACATACGTATATACAAGGTGCAGTTTTAAAACTGCACAATATTTCAGGAGGTTGTAATAAAACTCATTAATAATCATATAAAAATACGATACCTGGTCAATAATCAGTAAAACTTGTTATTTTTTTTTTTTAATTTTAACCGTTTTTCAGAATAACGCTCTAAATAAACTTCTTAAAAAAATACAGAATCACCCGTTGCGATTTATCGCACGCCGTGTCACTGTGTGTGTGAGTGCATCAACCTGTACGAGGCTCCGCCCACTTATTTTACGAAATGAATAATTTAACCTTAGATGTAGATCGAATTCGATGATCATAATGTACATTAATGTTTTAAATTTCGCTATTTAATTACTCGCTTTTAAGCATCATCACAATGTGAAAATCTTTTAAAAGTCACGTTGACGTCGCGTCGATAGGTACTTACGTATCAGCTGATGAATAAAATGTTAGGCCGAGATCAATAAACCTTATGAGGCGTCCGTGCCTCCGTCCGTAGGTATCACGGAGAGCGCGCGCTCGAGATTTAGATACGCAGTGGTACATGAACGTACCTACAGACGCAGTCTGTAGGTAATGTCATTCTCAAGGTCAGTTTTCCGTAATAATTTCGTTTTTATTTGTAGATTAAATTGGTGGATGTGAAATTTCCCTTCGTACTTTTTAATGGGCTGAGGACCGACAAAAAACACTTCAAGATAATTTGTGCTAGTTACGTAGATATGTAGGTTTTTAAGTGATTTATCTTGCCTGTTAGGTAGGTATTTTTACCGTAGTTAAAATTTTTAAATCAATTTATTTACACTAATCAAATTGATTCGGCTAACAACGCTAACCTATTTACAAATGACTTTTTATGTACTTACTAATAAAATAAAATAAATACTTAAGCAGGTACTTATGTTACCTGGAGGTGTTGTTCAAACAGACAGCAGTCTAGCACGACGTTGCTGATTTTCTTTTAATTTCGTAGCACAAACACATTCGTTTTAAAGTGTCGAAAGCACTAATCACTAGTGATCACATTTTCACGTAACGTACTTGCCGACCGTAGTGAGGAAACCAAACCGTAGACCAGCATCCCGCGTGCTGGCCCGTGGCTCTCGCTTGAAGTATTCCAGGATATTTTCCTGCAAGGCGACAAGCAGGCCTTCGTTGCCGCGACCGTCAGCAAGCCGGGGAACGCCGAATCGTCGAAACTCGCGGAGTCTTTGCGTAGCATTACCCTTTGAGATGGACGTTACGATGTTTCCACTGATAGCATACAAGCGGACTATCTCCACCAACTCTACATTGGAGTATTGGTCTGTCATCTTTCATCACTAGATACCGCAACCGTTAACCGAAGGCGCTGTGGGCGAATATTGCAAGCGCGTGTATGCACACGTCGGCGACGTCAGTTACACTAAACATGATCGATTGATCGATGGCGCGGGGGCGTGGCTAGGGTGTGTCGTGCGGGAGATTATTGGTGCTTTACGTTGCGTGTATGTGTGTGAAAGCGCGGTTTAAATAATGGTGCGTTTGTGTGTGTGAAAGCGCGGTTATAAGGGAGGTATCAGACTAGCAGAGTTTATAAAAAAGGTAGTTCACACATACCGATTTCCATATACAAGGTGCCGTTTTAAAGGTGCAAAAAAATTCAGGAGGTAATTATGTTAGTGATTCTCGACCCGAATCAATAATAAAATGAGTAGGTATTTTTTTTCTTATATATGGAAATCGGTATGTGTGAACTACCTTTTTTATAAACTCTGCTAGTCTGATACCTCCCTTATAACCGCGCTTTCACACACACAAACGCACCATTATTTAAACCGCGCTTTCACACACATACACGCAACGTAAAGCACCAATAATCTCCCGCACGACACACCCTAGCCACGCCCCCGCGCCATCGATCAATCGATCATGTTTAGTGTAACTGACGTCGCCGACGTGTGCATACACGCGCTTGCAATATTCGCCCACAGCGCCTTCGGTTAACGGTTGCGGTATCTAGTGATGAAAGATGACAGACCAATACTCCAATGTAGAGTTGGTGGAGATAGTCCGCTTGTATGCTATCAGTGGAAACATCGTAACGTCCATCTCAAAGGGTAATACTGGCTGCTACGCAAAGACTCCGCGAGTTTCGACGATTCGGCGTTCCCCGGCTTGCTGACGGTCGCGGCAACGAAGGCCTGCTTGTCGCCTTGCAGGAAAATATCCTGGAATACTTCAAGCGAGAGCCACGGGCCAGCACGCGGGATGCTGGTCTACGGTTTGGTTTCCTCACTACGGTCGGCAAGTACGTTACGTGTAAAGGTGATCACTAGTGATTAGTGCTTTCGACACTTTAAAACGAATGTGTTTGTGCTACGAAATTAAAAGAAAATCAGCAACGTCGTGCTAGACTGCTGTCTGTTTGAACAACACCTCCAGGTAACATAAGTACCTGCTTAGGTATTTATTTTATTTTATTAGTAAGTACATAAAAAGTCATTTGTAAATACGTTGTTAGCCGAATCAATTTGATTAGTGTAAATAAATTGATTTAAAAATTTTAACTACGGTAAAAATACCTACCTAACAGGCAAGATAAATCACTTAAAAACCTACCTATCTACGTAAATAGCACAAATTATCTTGAAGTGTTTTTTGTCGGTCCTCAGCCCATTAAAAAGTACGAAGGGAAATTTCACATCCACCAATTTAATCTACAAATAAAAACGAAATTATTACGGAAAACTGACCTTGAGAATGACACTGCGTCTGGTAGGTACGTTCATGTACCACTGCGTATCTAAATCTCGAGCGCGCGCGCTGTATGATACCTACGGACGGAGGCACGGACGCCTCATAAGGTTTATTGATCTCGGCCTAACATTTTATTCATCAGCTGATACGTAAGTACCTATCGACGCGACGTCAACGTGACTTTTAAAAGATTTTCACATTGTGATGATGCTTAAAAGCGAGTAATTAAATAGCGAAATTTAAGACATTAATGTACATTATGATCATCGAATTCGATCTACATCTAAGGTTAAATTATTCATTTCGTAAAATAAGTGGGCGGAGCCTCGTACAGGTTGATGCACTCACACACACAGTGACACGGCGTGCGATAAATCGCAACGGGTGATTCTGTATTTTTTTAAGAAGTTTATTTAGAGAGTTATTCTGAAAAACGGTTAAAATTAAAAAAATAAAATAACAAGTTTTACTGATTATTGACCAGGTATCGTATTTTTATATGATTATTTATGAGTTTTATTACAACCTCCTGAAATATTGTGCAGTTTTAAAACTGCACCTTGTATAAGAAAAAAAATACCTACTCATTTTATTATTGATTCGGGTCGAGAATCACTAACATAATTACCTCCTGAATTTTTTTGCACCTTTAAAACTGCACCTTGTATTTAATATAATATATGCCTACATCAAAGAGATTTAAAGAGATACAATAGAGCGGCTATCAGGAGAAATGTCTCAGAAAAACTGTCATCCTATCTCTCAGTGACGCCATCTAGCTTTGAATAGCAATCACGCGAATTAAATTTGGCAAAATTTGTATAAATTTAACTATCGCTCGGTAGGTGGCCAGGGGTTTTACCATGATATGTTAAAATGTCAGTAGTACGAACGAAAAAGGATCTAACAGTTCGGTTTAGATCGTAAAATAGATCACGTTAAGAGCTCGTGGTAGAAGCTTCAGTGTGTGCCAGTGGCGTAGCTTGGGAAGGGGAGGGCGGGCCATGGCCCCAAGCGGCATACGAAAGAAGGCGGCAGAAAGCGCCAATTTATTTATTTGGAAAAAAAAAATTAGATATTCGAAATTGCGAGCGCAATGTTACGTACGTGCCAAGCAAATTTTGATGTCTATGTTAAGTCTACCTTCATGCTGCAGCAGGTATATTGCTTTTTATTAATACAAGTTCATTCTCTGACGTAACAATGTCGGACCAAGCTCAACCATGACTTGGCACTGAGTGTGTTCACGCTGACGCGATTAAACACGCGCATACCGATCTTGAGCCAATGCTCGTATGCGCAAGGCAAGTGACGTGACTTTTAAGGTGTTGTGGAGGTCTCAGTTTGACCACATTGGCCGAATAGGGAACAAACCCCGTTGGTAGTAAAACGTTTTGGTCCCCGGCAAACTCGAGTGAATCGAACTTCTGCCGTCCCTCACCTCCACCACTGCTGAAACCCGACGGGTCCCTGGCTCACACCGCTGAGGAGAAAGCCAACTTAATTGCCTCTCTTATTGTGGAATCTTCGCGTCTGAATTCCGGTGACGCACCGCCCCCTGTTTCTCCTGATGGGTACGTGACGAGTATGTCGGATATTCGTATTCATCAGAAAGACGTACGTAAGAATAAAGCTAGTGGCCTCGACGGGATACCTGCAGTCGTTCTTAATACTGGTGTTCTTAACCTTTTAACCGCTTGTGTCGCATATATGCGGCACACGTTTCCGTGTCCCTAGCGCTCGTGTCGTATTTCTGCGACAGAGATCATGCATGATTTTTTCGTTCCATTTTCGTCCTATTAACTACGAGGTACAACTAAAACTATTATTGAATAGACCTATTATTTATAACAATTACTTAAAATTATGTTTCATAGCTCTAAAAAACATTGAAAAAACTTTAACAAAAATAAGTAATTGGCAGCTTGGAGTTTTCTTCGGTGTCTATCGCGCACGTCGCATATATATGACTATAGAGATGGGATACAATGCAATGCGCATTAAAACGAAAACAGTTAAATAATCAGGTATAATGTATCATTGAGCATAAAATAAAGTGTCATACGAAATAAAGTTAAAGGAAACGGGCGAAACTGGGCTTGAACGTTACACAAATGAATTATTTATTAATAATTTTTATTTATTTTTTTATTTTATTTTCATATATTACCAAGGCATTTTAATATGGGATAAAAAAAATAATATTTAATCAAAATAATACTGACTTTCTTTACTTTCACTTTTTAACAATGTTGCCAAATGAAATAAGGATTAATTTAATAATCGATTTTAATCGATAAATTGTATTTTATAAAAATAGAAAAACAAAATAATAAAAAAGAAACAGAAAACATTCTTTATATTAGGTTTAAAAAACTTTTAAAATAAGTACTTAATTATATTATCTAAAATCATCTCTTAGAACATCCTAAATCGATTTGATAAACGGTTCGATTTGACAATCGATTAATATACTTTTTTATTATACAGGCAACAAAGTAAAACTCGTGTCAATATGACATCAAACGCCAAACAAACAAAAACCGTTCGCTTTCGCTTTGAACTTGCGATAGTGGATAGGTACCAGTGGATACTGTATTTTGTTGTTTTCGTGTGCTTTTATATTATTTTGCGACTTTGGCTACGTATATAGGATTCTGACGGTTATTACTTTGACGGACGACCCACGCATTTCTTACAACGGACTTTGTTATCTTGCCTACTCGACTTACCTCAGACCGCTTACCGGATTTGGAAGCAAAATACAATGAGTGATCAACGTCTTCATTGTATCAACTGCGGCATCTGGCAGGGTAATCCTTCCATAGGGTTACGACCAATAGAAGAGGAAAACATTCTTTCAGTTATACAGCAATGGGTTGCACCTCAAGTGGTAAGTAGTTTATTTAATTATATCTTCATATATGATCGATATTTTAAGTACAGTCCAGCAAAGATACCTTTAAAATAATATCTAATTGGCATATTATTGAAGTAAGGTTCAATAATATTCCTACATAATATCACTATAATGCCTTTGATTTATTTAAATTCCAAGTAAGATTTACAGTTCGATTATCACTATTAAAGGCATTTATTTAGAAGAAAATAAGTACTGAAGATAGTTCTTTTTATATAACTAACTTAAATAATTAAGCAATTTAATGAAACAATAGTACTATTGAGTGACCTGGTATGAAAGTATTAACCTCTTAACATATAACCTCAGCGTCACCATGACGTCAGTAAGAAGTAATATGCAATTCTGAATGATACAGTTTTCTCACTGTTTTTATTTTGTGCAACAAATATGTACAATGTTCTGAGTCATAATTCTGTAATTATTATTTGTGGAAACTGTAAATAACTAACTAACATTGTTGTAGGTCAACAGATCTCATCACATTTGCCAAGGATGCAGGGATTTAGTCGTGAATACCTTGAGCACAGATGAGCAACTTTCATCGCCAATGTCTGGACATCGCCAAGTGTGTGTGAACTGTGGACGTTCAGTGTTGCGGGCAAGATCTCATTTATTGCGCACTGACACTGAACGAGAAAGAAGGATTTATTCAGTCATTTCTGAATGGATATTGCCTCGGACTGTAAGTTTTTATTAGGTTTAGTTTTTTTTGTATTTTATACTACTACAGGGTAATATATGTATACTACTATGTCTGTTTATTTTTCACACTAATTTCTGAAATACCTGTCAGATTTGAGAATCATTTTTGTATATTATTGTCACATTCATAAGGAAGATTATACAGAGAGGGAACAAATGGGATATGCGCTTACAAAAGTACGGGCAAAAGCTAGTGTAATATAATTAGGCAACATATAAAAACACAAATAATCACATTGCAGCCTGTATTTCACGAAGGTGTAGATTAGAAGAGATACACGTTTTACAGTGCTGTTTTTATGGTCAGGTATTACTTCTTTTAGAAAAAGGCTTATGATAAAATATTTTTTCCAGATTTCAAGAGCTCGAGCTCTCATATGTCATAGTTGCTGGGTGAGAGCTGATAGAAATGCTCATCATTTTTTGGCTGGGCCATCTGGATCTTCAGCATCAGTAGATGTAACAAGTGAACATGATGAATCAACTTCGCAGTCTAGTTCACAGCCTACTTTGCAGTCTACTTCACTGTTTACTACTGACGTAGCTGTGTCACAAGTCACTGCACAAGGTATATCACAGACTACTCCTCAAAATACATCACAAGGTACGTCTCAGGGTACTCCACAGTTTACCCCCAGGTCAAGTACTACTATAATATTACCTGATTATGTAAGAGCAGTAGAAACTGAATCACATTGTTTTATTGAAGGTTGCCGAAGGCAAGAGAGGAATAGAGTTCCTGTCACAACCAGGAAAATGTTGTTAGATCTTTATAAATTCTACATCCCAAAAAACAATAGATTATGCAATCATCATATTAATATTCAGTCTTGGGATTTTCTCACTGGGGTTTTAGAAAACTATGTTAATGTGTTTACAGCATTGCACATTCAAGACATGCTAGAATTAAAGAGTCACTCAAATACTGGTCTTGATTTTATTAATATCCAAAATATGGAAGATCGTTTGGTACACCATTGGTTAGGCTTTACTAAAGAACAGTATCAAAGGATTTTAAATGAAGTGCCACAATTACTGTTAAAGTCATCAGGCCCCATAGGGTTGACAGCATACTTGATAAAGTTGAGAACCGGTGATTCCAATGAAAGAATATCTGCGCTATTTAACATTCCAAAAAGAACACTTGATGGTTATGTTTCTGAAGCTCGACGCTTGATGTATGATTATTTTGTACCTAGGCATTTAGGGCTTAACCATATTAATCGCCAGGAAATTGTTGACAGAACCTTGTTAATACCTCAAGGTTTATTTGGAAGCCATAACGGGGAAAATAAACCTGTAATAATAATCGATGGTACATATTGCTATATTGAAAAAAGTTCAAATTATTTGTACCAAAAAAGAACTTACAGTTTACACAAGTATAATAACTTAGTAAAACCATTTATACTTGTATGTACAGATGGTCATATTGTTGATGTAATGGGCCCCTATCCTGCTACCACGTCGGATGCAGAAATCATTAATAATGAGTTTCGTGATGCTAATTCGATGTTACGACAGTATTTTCAAGCTGGTGATGCATTCATTTTGGATAGGGGCTTCAGAGATGCCTTGCCTTTATTAAATGAATGTGGTTATAGAACTTACGTACCACCAACATTGCCGGAGGGTGAATGGCAGCATTCCACATTAGAAGCTAATAAATCAAGGGCAGTCACCATATGCAGATGGGTTGTTGAAGTTGTGAACGGAAGGTTTAAAAGAGATTTTAAATTATTTAGACAAGAATATTTTAATACTGCTTCAAAACATTTAATGACTGATTTTGAGGTGGCTGCCTCACTATTAAATGCTTTTCACCCTCCCATTACAAATCGTGTTGATGCTGGGGATATTTTACAAATAATCAATGAGAATATGAACAGAGAAAATGATTTAGGCTATTGTGTCATTCAAAATAATATAAACCGACGTAGGGCTGATTTTACAAGAATTCATGTGCAAAATGATAATTTAAATGATTTTCCCCAGCTGACACATAGTGATTTAATAAAAGTATCTTTAGGTATTTACCAAATTAAACAGGCTAGGTCATATTATGGAGAACACATACGACAAGATGGTAGATATGAAATAGAAGTGTGTCGAGATACGGACAGCAACCTACTAAGAGAACTGTCGATTGCCACTCATTCTTGCTGGCTATTGAGAGGTCGAATAAAATCAAGACATATAAGTTCAAAAACATATTTTACCTACATTTTAGTTGACAGTTCTCTTAATGGAAGAGAGGCCATAAAACAATATTATTGTAATTGCTTGGTAGGAAAACGGACTGTAGGTTGCTGTTGTCACATAATGTCCATAATATGGTACCTAGGCTGGGCAAGGCATCAACAGGATGTAACACCGCCTGCACAGTTTTTAGACGATATTTTAATTGTATATGATGAAGTGGATTAATAAATAAATATAAGAGAAATGTGATTTTTATTCCTGCTTAGGTACCCTTTTTTATAATAAGATTGCAAATATTTAACATTTACAATCCAATTAGGCGACGCCGGCGCTTTGAAAACCACACACAATGTGTTCATGCTCTAAAATACATTCTGATAAAATCTAGTCTACAATAAAGTCTAAATAATAATCTAAATAGGCCATAAGAGCACTGACAGCTTGGAAGAATAACTTATAAAAAAGCAAAAAAGGTTAGTTTTGTGTAAATTAATAATACCCTATATTTTTTTTCTCCCATATTGCAATTCTATAAATATTTTTTTATTTTAAATAGTAATAATATTGAAATGATATAATGTAATAATCGTTGCTGTACGGTGAGGCCCAACTTTGTATGAACATTCGCCCGTCTCCTTTAACACAATTATTACCTTGTGTATTAATTCTTTTCCTTATTATTCAAAAGAAAAATATTCCTCACGATCTTTGTATAATGCCAATATTTGACGTTAGTTCCCATCCCTAGACGCCTATGCTTGCAATATATTTCTCTAGTTAGTCTAGCGCGGCTGTCGCATTAATACGACGGCTGCCTACGTCACGAGCGGAAGAAATGAATGGAAAGTTCCATTAAAGTTGTTCGTGGCTATTTGTGCATTGTCGATAAAATGACGACTACTGAGGAATTAATCAGAATATTAGAAGGTGACGACGGAGTAAATGATAAATGATATTTATTTTGTAATTAGGTTTAAAAAACACTTTTACACGTCAATTTTTTTTCGTCAGTTTATGCTAGATGAGGCCGGAAGAGGAATTATTATTAGAATCTACAGAAGAACTTAGAAGTGATGGAGAGGTAAGTACCTATTTCAATTTCTTCTTATGTTAGTTGCATATATTATTCAATACGTATAGGTATAAATAAGACGGCACGCCACGATTGCGGCGGTAAGTCCCCTCTTTGAGGCGTGGCTGGAGAGACGTCACGGCGTCCTCACCTATCGCATGACGCAGGAGACGCCGTTGGCGAGGATCGCAGGACGACGACGATCTCCAGCCTCCGTAGACGCGGGCTTGCGAACGCCGAGCATTGGGTAGCTCGACGTTCGCCGTCCTATAAGGACCGAGCCCGAGTAGTCCGTTTGTAACAAAGTGTTTGCGACAACTCTTTGAGGCGCGCGGTAACCACGCGCGCCTCAAAGAGTTGTCGCAAGCACTTCCGTTGGGTTTAGGTAACTCCTTTATGAATCGAAATAGTACCTACCTATTTTAAATATTGTGATGTAATTCTGTTATTATATTACCTACTTACCTATCTACATACCTATTTATTGTTCAAATTTGGAACCGTGTTGTATGTTGTCCTTACCATTAATAAGGTACTGTGACAGTACCTACCAAGTCGGACAGGCGCTCGCACTCGCGTTTGTCTCTTTTTAACGAACGGAGTTCCGCATGGCGTTGTCTCTTACTGTGCTCCGGCCTTGCCGCTCAGCGCGACACGTTTTAGTTATGATGACGCTGCGCGCCGGGGCTCGCTCGGTTAGATAAACTGAAGTCTGTCAGACACTCGCGTAGGAATTATTCCTAGTGCAGGAATTATCTTTAAAAAAAAGATAACTTTAACTGAGTTCCTTTTTGTTAAAGTTATATAGGTACCTACCAACCTACCATTTGTTTCGAAATGTAATTTTGATCGAATTAATATAAAAAATAATATGGATACCTACGTAATAAATTTTAATTTGTCATTTCAGGATCATAAGGACAATGAAGGCATTAATTGGACGTCAGACGTAACTGTACCTGATATCGAAAAATTTGATGAATTTATTTCAGGGGTATCACCTTCAGTACCTTATGGCTCCTACAAACAGGCGCGACACGCGACGCGACGCGACACAAAGAGATGAGCGGTTCCTTTGTGTCGCGCCTGTTTGTAGGAGCCATAAGGCTGATTTAAAATAAAAACATAAAAAAACTTTTTGACTTTTTTTATCGATACAATGATTGCCCCTCCTTAATTATCGTACAATGCGTTCCAAATAAGAATAGGATCGCCCGCCATGTTGTGAAGTCACGATTTACTGTCAAATCGAGGAAAGAAATTTATAAACATTAATTAATTTACGAAAAATTTAATTTATTTATGAACTGTGAACGAAAAAAGTTTAATCAGAATCCAGTTCTTCGATTTTACTCATCTCAAGTTTTTCAATTTTGCCAAAATTTCTTCGATTTGACAGTACGACAAGACGTCAAAACATAGGAATCGGTCCTATTCTCATTTGGAACGCGTAGTACGTATTATTTTGTCGATTTGTAGCCGGGCGCTAGGGGCACGGCAACTGATATTTAGCCAAGCGCTCAAAAGGTTAAACATAATAAACATCAAAGGGCGGCGTATTTCTGGTCGACCCCAAGCGGCGAAACCCACGCTACGCCACTGGTGTGTGCTAGGTAAGGTTAAACTTTTCAGCAATAGATGGCGCTATCATAAAATCAGCAAATGTTCTAGAACTATTCATGGAAATTTTTGAATTTTAATTAATTACTGCGTAAATACCAAGAATATTTACGAAAATAAACCGAAGTTAGGTCCAACAATTTTACCATAACAAGATTTGCAATAGCGTAATGCGCAACTCCGGCATATTTTCTCAGAAAATGATTTTCTTTTAGTGCCTAAAGCGGATACAAACATGACTTGACGTGTAGGGGTGTCATACTAGACTGAGCGACTTGTTACTCACAAGTAACAAGTTTCGAATTTTGACTTTTGTTCGCTATGTCCGGTCTATTGGTAGTTTATATTTAATGTCTTTGGCCTACATATATATTTATATAAAGTAGAAGAAGGGTTTTGAAACGACTCCGCTATTTGTTCTGATTTGTTTTTTCCATTCTTTCCATAGATATCTCTAGCTAGCCCTGAGCCAGTTCCTAAAAACTACCTGTTACTAAAACCAGGCACAAAAAATATGGCGCTTATTTAGATGCCAATGCCCACTTTTATGAACAGTACGCGGACGCCACTCACACCTTTCGTCCTCATCGATCATCTGTTCTGCGTATAATATACCTTCTAGTGCTTGATTGCAATCTCAACTGATGTTAAACAGTGATGCAATTTTAATACTGATATTTGAATTATTCAACGAAGAGTTAAAAGAAAGAGAGTGAAGTTTCTTGCCGGTTTTTTTCCATATGAAACGATCAATTGGAAATGAGCACTAACTTTGACGTTGCATACCGTTGTATGCCAAATTATAATATTATGTGCAAAATTGCACTGTTCCGAGTCCAAAGGTTTAACAGGGCGTTGATGAGTCATAAAGTGAGTCAGGACTTTGCGTTTTAATATATATACCTATAAGTAGATGTATTAGGTACCATACGCGTTTTTTAAGTGGAGACCGTAAATGCATAAAGGTAGAATTACACTGCGCACACCAGTGCCACACACGGCGATCTGGGCGCTTCGGTCTCGCGGAAACCTCGGAAACGAGACTTGTAGAGCTACACTTGATCCACGCCATGCGGCGTCGTTCTACGTACAAATCAGGCGTGTTACACTTGTGCGTCGGACTAATGTAGTTGTAGCTTAAATGTATGATGTTTAATTATTTACCTACAAAATATTCTCCCTCGACAGTCATTTCCTCTTCTGAACTCACTGTAGGCTTGGTGGCGGAGCTCTGCTTCGCACTGGACTTAATGTCGACACTTTCGCGTGCTTTCAGGTCCTCATATATTCTGTGAAAATTTATTGTAGATTATGTGACTAGGGGATAAAGCAGTGTCTTACAGTCGCGAGCGGCATGCTGTATTGTGAACGAAATGAAGGTTTGCTAAGTTTTGATCTTGTATAATTTATTTATAAGGATTCATATTATTAACACAGCAGTCATATCACGTACGGGATATATACACAAAGTTGTAAGTTTCATAATGTTAACAGGTTTTCCACACAAATACATGGTCACCTGGCCATCCGGGAGACTAAGGGGTTGCTTCCGCACACAGCTGTGCCCTGGCGCTTCTTGTGACTTTTTAAAAATATTTTTGGGAAGAATGTGGTGAAGAAATTATTGGAATCGATTCAGTTAGGTACTTACTGATTCTGAACAAATTATATTCTGGTTTTGCATACTTATACAATAATGTTGCATAGATTTCTGAGTAAAGTGCTACTTTTTACTCCTTTTATCAGATAATTAAACTTTCAATCGTGGAAATTACAGACACAATAGAAAGACAATAGGTGTGCGAACGCCGGCGTTCGCTTGGGGTTTAATGAAAAGACAATTGTATTGAAACGAATTATAGTATATTGGAGAAATAAAAAGTATTATTTAAAAGTAAATGTTAACTATGATTTGTTAGGTTTTGAGATTTGAAACAAACAAAATTCTCTACTCTAGGATTTAACTAATAATAAGTTTTAATATTCAATAGAGCTTCTACTTTTTAATTTCTTTTTAGAAACTCGTCAGTAACCACATTTTCTTAATTTTTTTTTTGGTCTCATCGCCTGGGTACCTATTCCGTCTCGAGCAGAGTATTCAACGCCTCGGCTAGACAAGCTTTTTTTATCTCAGAACAAAATACACAGCTTTGTTCCGTATGGTGTCCGGACGTAAAGAATAACACCATCCCATCTCTTCCCGTGGGTGTCGTAAGAGGCGACTAAGGGACATTTTGAGACCGTGCGTACTGTTAAGCACCTGAGGTCACCGCGTGGTGGCGGGTATACCACCAGCAACAGCATTCCCAAGGAGGGTTAGTGTCAGGCAGGCGGCCGACTGTAAAATATTTGCCAAATCCCTAGCAACATGATTGGAATAAATGATAGAATGCGCGATAGGGTTAGGGCGTACCCCACAGGCGACGCGCAGGGGCAGCACCCGGCTCCTGTGGGAAATGGACCAGGGTTGTTGCACCACCCCGGGCGGGTGCAACGTAAGAAGCAAGCTCGGGAAATGAGATTGAGGTATGCAAGTTGGAATGTAGGGACTATGACTGGAAGGGCCAGAGAGTTAGCGGATGTATTGAAAAGAAGACGGATAAATGTAGCATGCTTTCAGGAGACTAAATGGAGAGGAACAAAAGCGAGAGAAATTGGTGAGGGATACAAGTTCTACTATTGTGGAAGTGATGGAAAAAGAAATGGTGTTGGAATAGTGTTAGACAGTAGATTGAAAGAATGCGTGAAGGAAGTACAAAGGATTAGTGATAGAATTATAGTTGTGAAAGTAATGTTAGAGAATGTGATTTTGAATGTAGTTAGTGCGTATGCACCACAAGTAGGATGTGATGAAACAGTGAAAGAGAAGTTTTGGGAGGATTTTGATAGAGCTTTAATGAACATCCCTGTTCATGAAGAATTGATAGTTGGAGGTGATTTTAATGGACATGTGGGAAGAATGAAAGGTGTTTATGAAAGAGTGCATGGGGGATGGGGTTTCGGTAGTCTGAACAGTGAAGGAGAGACGCTGCTGCAATCCGCTACTGCATTTGACCTGGCAGTAGCCAATACGTGGTTCCAGAAAAGAGACGAACACATGATCACGTATAAAAGTGGTAGTCATAAGACCCAAATCGACTACTTTCTAGTTCGGCGCAACAACTTAAAGCATGTCAAAGACTGCAAAATACTGCCAGGAGAAGACCTAGTCTCACGACTCCTAGTTATGACATCAGTAGTCAAAATACTGTCTAACAAACACAAAGAGCATCCTCCCCCTAAAATAAAATGGCATATGTTAGAGAGGAATGATTGTGCGAATAAGTTCAGGGAACGAGTGGTGGACAGAATGATAGAGATGGGAGATATGAATGATCGAAGTATAAATGAAAGCTGGAATGAGATAGCTGGGTGTATCAGGCATGCAGCGAAAGATATTTTGGGAGAGACGAAAGGAAAGGGCATAATAGATAGGGATACATGGTGGTGGTCGACAGAAGTTCAGAATGTATTGAAAGAAAAGAAGAGAAATTTCAAGGAATGGCAGCGTGTAGAGCCAGGAAACGCTAGTTTAAAAGCTGAAAAAAATAGTGAGTATGACATTTTAAAGAAGAAAGCGAAGAAAATCGTAGCCATAGCAAAATCAAAAGCCCAGGACAAATTATATGACACACTGGACAGTCCTGCGGGTCAAAAAGAACTATACCGGCTTACTAGAATAAGAGAGAGAGAAAGACGAGAGACGTTTGCCAGGTAAGATGTATAAAAGATGAAACTGGAATGGTTATATCGGATGATGAGAAAATCAAAAAGAGGTGGAAGGACTATTTTGAAAGACTGATGAATGAGGAAAATAATTGGAGTAGTGTGTTAGAGAATAAACCAGTGAATGTGGGGTTAGTGAGAATGGTTAGTATGGATGAAGTTAGGATAGCAGTAAATGGAATGAAGAATGGTAAAGCCATTGGTCCAGATGGAATACCAGTTGAAGTGTGGAAGTTATTGCGAGTGGATGGATGGACGTGGTTAGCTTTATTCTTCAATAAGTTGTTGCAGGAAGAAGCCATACCTGATGAGTGGTGCAGCAGTTCTTTGGTGCCCATTTTTAAGAACAAAGGTGATGTGCTTGAGTGCAACAATTATAGAGGAATAAAGCTAATGTCACATACTATGAAAGCCTGGGAGAAAGTTATTGAAAGGCGACTGAGAGAAGAGAGTGAAATTTCACAGAACCAATTCGGTTTTATGCCTGGTCGGGGTACAACGGATGCCATTTTTGCTATACGCCAGCTGTGCGAGAAATACAGAGGTGCGCATAAAAACTTGCACATGGTATTCATTGACCTCGAAAAGGCATATGACCGGGTACCTCGTGAGGTTCTGTGGTGGGCCCTTAAGGAGAAAGGTGTGCCTGGGAAGTATGTGCAGTTGATCCGAGCGATGTACAGTCGATGCAGTACCCAAGTCCGTTCTTCAGTGGGCACTACTGGAAGCTTCAATGTGGCTGTCGGCTTACACCAAGGGTCGGCCCTCAGCCCTTACCTCTT
This sequence comes from Mythimna ferrago, assembly GCA_910589285.2. NCBI lineage: Eukaryota > Metazoa > Arthropoda > Insecta > Lepidoptera > Noctuidae > Mythimna > Mythimna ferrago. The sequence continues at coordinate 16,817,009 of OU342673.1, read as the reverse complement.
CCTAATGATAATGGACGCTCTGACGTCGGACATTCAGGAAGAGGCTCCCTGGTGTATGTTGTTTGCCGATGACATTGTGCTGGTTGCCGAGAGTGGCCTAGAGGTCCAGAACAGATTGGAGGTGTGGTGGCACAGATTGGAGAGTGTTGGCCTGAAATTGAGTAGAACCAAAACGGAGTACTTGTTCTGCGATTTCGGCGGTCTCTCCAATCCAGTGCCCTTAGCTCTCGCCGGAACGCCCATACCGATCTGTTCCGACTTTCGGTACCTCGGGTCGCTCGTCCAAGGGGATGGTGAGGTAGACCGGGACGTAACACATCGGATCAACGCAGGATGGATGAAATGGCGTCAGGTCACGGGAACAACTTGTGACCCACGGATGCCCCTCAAGTTGAAGGGTAAAATCTACAAGTCCGTGATAAGGCCTGTCATACTGTATGGATCAGAATGTTGGGCTGTGAAAAAGACGGATGAAAAAAGATTGCATGTAGCGGAGATGAGAATGTTAAGATGGATGTGTGGTGTGACGAGAATGGATAAAGTGAGAAATGAGTATATTAGGGGAAGTTTGAAAGTGGCGCCAGTAACTGAAAGGTTGAAAGGAAATCGTTTGTCTTGGTATGGTCATGTAAAGAGGAGAGATGAAAAGCATGTTGCTAAAAAAGTTATGAATTTACATGTGGATGGATGGAGAGGGAGAGGGAGGCCAAAGAAAAGATGGATGGATTGTGTGAGAAGTGATATGAAAGAAAAGGGAGTTATTGATAGCGTGACGAGTGACAGGACAGAATGGAAGAAAAAAACGTGTTGCGCCGACCCCAAATAAAATGGGACAAGGGCAGGAAGAAGAAGAAGAAGAAGAAAATACACAGCTTTCGAATGGAATTAAAAAAATCCAAAACCCCTTGTACTTAGCGCTATGGAGGAGATGGAGACGTACTCCGATCACCGGTACATCCGGTTTGACGTCACCGTCGAAACCTTGGCCGCGCCGGTCCGACAGAGCCCCTGCGGTCCGCGGTGGGCGCTGAAGCAGCTCTTCCTGGAAGCCGCGATGGTACAGGCCTGGGTGCAAGCACCGGAAAGTCCTGTCGACATTGACGTCGAGGCGGAGTGGTTCCGGGAGGCCATATCGCAAATTTGCGATGCGGCAATGCCCCGAGTCCGTCCAGGACGTGCTAAGCGCCAGATGTAATGGTAGTCGCCGAAGATCACTGCACTGCGCAACGCGTGCAATCACGTGCGACGCCGGTACGCCAGATAATGCAGGCACCGCATCCGCCCGCCGGATGCGGAGGCAAGAGAGCGGAGCTGTATGAGGAATACAGAGCGGCAAAACGCACCCTCCGAGCGGAGATAAAGCGAGCCAAACCCGAGGCCTGCAACGTGTGGCTGGGATCTCTGAACGCGGCCGTGCCCCCCCCCCCCCCGCTGACCTAGAGTCCCCAGCCCCAGCTCGTTGGTGTGGTGAGCACTCTGTTCCCTGCACGAAGGGAACACACCCCCCCCGAGACAATGCTCCAGAGGTGACCGAGATGATGAGAGTGGTGGTACTAAGGCTGAGTGCCAAGAACACTGCCCCAGGAGCCGACGGCTTGCCTGGGTCCTGGCCATGGATGCTCTCGGGCTTCGACTAAGGGGGCTCTTCAGCGCATGCTCGAAGAGGGACCAGTTCCCACTTCGCTGGAAGACGGGGAAACTGGTCCTCATCGCGAAGCCAGGGCGCCCTGCGGACTCTCCGTCCGCGTACCGGCCCATTGTGCTGCTCGACGAGGTGGGCAAGCTCTTTGAAAGAGTCACTGCAAACCGCCTCGTCGCGCGCCTAACACGTGTGGGGCCGGACCTTTCGGACGGTCAGTTCGCCTTTCACAGGATTCGCTCCACGGTGGACACCATCATCGCGTGCGAGCCCTCACGACAGGGGATGCAGTGTCCCAAGGTAGGTGTGTAGTGGCAGTGTCTTCGGACATTGCGAACGCCTTCAATTCCCTGCCCTGGAGTACGATCCGGAGGGCACTCCGGTACCACCGGGTCCCCGAATACCTCTGTCGAGTGGTCGAGGCCTACCTGTCGGACAGGTATATAGTCTACCCTGGTCACCAGGGAGACTGGAAACGTCTAGAGATATCGTGCGGTGTTCCACAGGGGTCGGTACTAGGACCACCCTTGTGGAACATCGGGTACGACTACGTGCTGCGTGGCGACTTACCTGACGGTTCTAGCGCATGTAGAGTCGTACCGGGCGACGTTCGCTCTAGTGACACGCGGGGTTGCGATAGTCGTTGCTAGGATCCACGAGGTGGCGCTGCAAAAATCCGAGGCTATGTGTTTTCACGGCCCACGGAACGCGCCACCATCGGGTTCCTAATTAACGGTAGGAGGAGTTCGCATCGGCGTCGGGTCGACGATGAAGTACCTGGGACTCGTCTTCGACAGCCGGTGGAATTTCGTGGAGCACTTCAAACGTCTGGCTCCCAAACTGAACCGGACTGGGGCTGCTCTCAAGCGGCTCCCAACCTTGGGGGTCCAGACGCCCCCTGCTGGAGGCTCTAAGCGGGGATCGTTCGGTCCATGGCCCTTTACGGGGTGCCGGCGGTATGGGCGCCGTCGCTGCAAAAGCGACAGGCGGCCATTCTGGATGCCAGAGGGTCATGGCAATACGGATGGTGCGGAGATACCGCACGATTTCCCGCGAAGCGGCGATCCTGCCACCGTGGGATCTGGAGGCAACAGTCCTTGCACACATGCACGATATGCGCGTGGAGATGCAACGCTGGGGTGAAAGTTCGCTGCCACGACAGGTCACTGCATAGCGGACAGAGCTCCGGCGGGATCTCATGGTGAATTGGCATCAGCGACTATCGCAACCCAGTGCTGGGCATGCCACAATTATGGCGGTAAGTCCCCTTTTTAAGGCGTGGCTAGAAAGACTTCACGGCGTCCTTACCTTCCGCATGACGCATGTTCTCACCGGAAATGGCAAGTTGGGGAGGTTCCTGCACTGGATCCGCGCGGAAGTGACGCCCGGGTATCGCCACTATGCGGAACGCCCGGAGGACACGGTGGAGCACACAGTTGAGGTATGCTATGCTTGGGCGGAGCATCGCTGTGACCTCGTGAGGGCGATCGGCGGCGGCGATCTCTCGCGCCGGGCCTTGGTGCAGGCCATGGAAAGGAGCGAGGAGAAGTGGCAGGCGGTCGCCGACTTCTGCGAAGCAGTAACGCTAGCGAAGGAGGAAGCCGACCGCATCAGACAACGGCGCTCTCGCCGCCGCCAGGATTCCGATCCCGATTTCCGGCCACCGTAGACGTGGGCTTGTGGACGGCGAGCTATGGGCAGCTCGCTGTCCGACCGTCCGGTAACTGTCCGGACCGAGCCCAAGTCATCGACGGTGCGCACTGTTCCCGCGCGTCTCAAGGAGTTGTCAGCAACAGCAGGGGCCCAGCTGGGTCGAAGCCAGGGTTCGACCGGGGCCAGGGTTAGTTTCGAAAGATAGCTCGTGCCCCGGTATAAAGGCTTGAACGAACGGGGTGGGTTTTAAGTCAGTAAGAGTCTGACACTATCTCCCGCGCCCAAGAGCGGGGGTTGTAATTGATGATTTTCCCACAGTAAAAAAAAACCCTTGTACTTTGTTGAAAACATGAATAAAGGGTACACCGATACTAATATAAAGTAAAACAATATCTATGTGCAGGCAGAAGTACAGACTTCTAATCGTAAAATGAACTGCAGAGTTTTTTTTTCACTGAGAATTCTAGACCTGATGTTTCGAGTTTCTAGGGTAGGTATTATCAAATAATAGATTTAGACTGCCAGAAGGTGGTAACTCAGGTTACACACGAGTCTGGACTTAATTCTGCGTGATGTTGCAATACCTACTTATGTGCAAGAGCTTGTACGGCGTCATCGACGTGGCGCTCGTCTTCGGTCCTCTTGTCGATGACGGGGTTGTTCAGGACAGCCCCACAATCTGCTGCCGTGATGCACCGGTAGCGCAGCACGGCTTCAGTGAGTTCTCTCGCTCCCTTTAGGTCTTTTCTTTTCTCGTCATCCCATTCCCGTTCTAAAGTCCTGTTACGATGAAGTTCAGCTAAGTAAACGTTATATGTATACCCAATTATGTCACAGAGCTAAGTTTATAACAAAACGCGTGAGATTCTAAACTTTAAGTTTAATAAGATCCAGATAACCATATTGAAAATAATCGATTTTGTGTGGGAATTATTGGTGAAGGTGTAGGTTAGTTACTCCAGCAATTAGTCATCATCATAATTTCAGCCGATAGACGTCCACTGTTGGACATAGGCCTCCCACAAGTGTCGCCACAATGAACGATCCTGTGCGTCCCGCATCCATCGAATTCCTGCAACCTTCACCAGGTCATCGGTCCACCTTGTTCGGTCGCCACTCTAGAACCTTTCGGACCAAACTGCCATCTGTTCTGCCAGCAATGTTCCCTGCCCATTACCACTTAAGTTTGGCGATTCTTAATGCTATGTCTGTAACCTTGGTTCTCTTGCGAATATCTTCATTTCTGACTCGATCCAGCAGGAACATTTTAAACAGATAATCGGCAATATAAATATGTAGGTATAAGGGCAGATAGTTGACATAATTTTTCCAAAACGTCTAGTCTATAACTACTCACGTTGTCAGATCATTATAAAGGCTGATGATGATGATGATGTTGTCAGATCTTAAAGTTTGAGCTAGAGTAGGTTGCAAGTTGCAAGGAACCTACAATAGTTCGCAAATATTTCTCATTACTACTCTAAAATGTTTGATAGGTAGATATGTGTTTGAAAATACAGAACCTAAGGATGTACGCTCTCGGCAGTCTCGGTGGTAGAATATTATCCGCCTTTAGAGTCTGAGGTATAATTTGTCCATGAGCGCTCATCCAGTGATAGAAACCCTTCCCGGTGTCTTCCTTTAAGTCTTTGTACGTCATAAACTTGGGTTGGCTGGCCTGTTTCGATTCCATCCGCCATTTCTGAAAACATTAGATAGCTATGTTTTAGTAGTAGGCACTTTGCCTACCTATAGATACCTGCGCAGGAAACTGAAGGTTGCAATTGATGTTGTGTTGGTTTGCAAAATCCTTTATAATGCTAGGCGACCAATCAATTAAATAAGTTTATTTATATATATTTACTTTGAAAGAACGAATAACAGAATATTTCTTGAAAAGTGATAGGCAAAAATATTGGGTACGAGAAACATATTTATAGTTTCGGGTTATAATATTTGGCTATGATGAATTGAAAATAGATTTTAACATGCATGGAGCTAACTATGCTTAACAACTTCCGATATACATATTTATTAGGTACTTGAGCAAACCAAACCTCAGGTTCCGTAAGAAGAACTGGTGTAAGTATAGAAATGAGATTTCGATGATCTCCAAATGAGTCGTATTGGTTGATTGAGCACCACGGTTGCCAACGACATGCACGCTTGTATTCCTCCACTAACGCTCGGTGAAGGAGCTCTGAACATGTGAGATCGCTAAACAAATGAAACATAATCAACCTTATGGCGATTGTCACACTGCCATGCACCACGCAAACATACCGAAAATGCATCCCCGCTTGTTCATGCAGATCACGCGCCTACATGCGGAGAAACATGCAAACACGCGCGTGGGTGCGGGGCGACACGCAAGTTATCGCACACTGAGTCTCGTAGTGCCGTGCGTGATTTTATATGAAATGAACCAGAGCCTGCGTAAATTTACAAAACGCAACTACGCGCGTGAGTGCGTAAAAAACCCGCACGATGATGCAGATCTGCAGTCTCGCAAGTACACGCGTCGGTGCGTTGACACGCAACATGCAGCGTGATGCGTGGCAATGTGATAATCACCTTAATAAATAGGACATTATAGCCTATTTACGTTAAAATAGTGAAGTCATCGTTGTCGCTCATCTAACCCACGCAAGTTTACCAATCAGTGCGCTAAGTGCGAGTTGTTTATCTGTTACTCGACTGGCCAGTTGGTCTAGTGGTTAGTGGCCCTGACCGGACCGGTACCGGTGATACCGGAGGTCGTGGGTTCGATTCCCACGTCCAGGTATGCATTTCTCTAAGAAAACAGCCTTGAGCGCAGCGCTGGCCACAGCGACGAAATCCAAATAGGTACATTGGATTAACAATCTAATAGACCTATACCTACATTGGATCGTTAATCCAATGTACTGCGCTCTCGACTCATCGCTGCGGCCAGCGCTGCGCTCAAGGCTGTTTTCTTAGAGAATAGCACCACTGGACAAGTGTTTGTGTGATTTAGTGTCCGACCGAAACCGAAACTGAACATTCGGTCGGACACTAGCAATGACTATACAACCACAGTGGTTTAATTCTCTTTGGACACCAGTGATTAGCATGATCATTTATTCCACAATATGTATGTATTTAGAAATATATAAGTATCTATCTATGTTTATCAGTAGTCTCATAACCATAGATCGGAATAGTTAAGGCTGTTTTATGTACTTGCCATAGGTTAGAATGGTATGGATATTCACCGAGTCCCAGGATTTGGTTTTAAAATAGTAAAATTATAAAAAAAACTATTTCGCCTTCGGGACTGAAAGATTAGCCGAGCGCTCAAGATCCGTGTACGCGTCTCAACGAAGCGGCAACGTCGCGCACTTGGCAAAAATTTTTACAGCGTGCTGTTGACGTATTTACAACGTCGCATATCATGCGCTTATTGGCTTACATATTTTTTTTTATACATATTGACAAAAATAATGAAATTCAATTAAATCCCGTAATATCAGCTGGAATCCCGTGGAATATTCAAATTAACATCAATGTTTGCGGTCAATGAACCTAAATAGCCCTATCTATTCCATTATCACTGCTCATAACACAAGCGCTGCTTAGCTTGGGTGGGACTAGACGGCGTCGTGTAAGGCTGCCATTAGCCCAGGAGCTTAGGCTGACATCAGACGACGCGACACGTGACGCGAGGATCGAGAGCTGACGAGGTGAATGCTTCGTTGAAACGATCTTCGTTGTGGTCACGAGTTCGTACGCTGCGCTTGACCATTAATATGAGAGCTCGGCGCGGCGGCAATGCACGTACTCAAGAATTCTCCGATGTCCTTCTAAATCTTGGCGTAGGCACTCTACCAGAAGAGAGAGGTGGACAGGTGGTGCTTCCAGTCTCTCGGTAGAGTGGTATTCAGCTTAGAAGAACTCATTCGCTGTGTATATGGGGACATCAGTCGTATACCGCACCAGCAGAATTCTTGGGTGTATGAGCGGGCCATTTTGACGCCCAAAAATGATCAAGCTGCAGCAATTAACAAATGCATTCGCTCGGAAATTGAGGGGAATGAAGCGGTTTACACGTCGATAAACACTGTTGTCGAGCAAGATGACGCCGCACATTATCCCGTGGAATTTCTGAACTCTCTGTCAGCAAGTGGACTTCCGGCGCATACCATCAAGCTGAAGGTCGGTGTCACGATTATGCTTCTTCGGAACCTATCTCCTCCGAAGTTGTGTAACGGGACCCACCTTAAAGTCATCTCGCTGCACAGACACACCATTGAGGCGGAAATTCTTACGGGTTGTGGCGTCGGCGAGGCAATATTTATACCACGCATTCCCCTCATACCTCATAACTACCCGTTCCAGTTCAAGCGCACCGTACAGTTCCCCGTGAGTGTTTGCTTCGCGATGACCATCAATAAGTCGCAGGGGCAGACATTGAGGACCGCGGGTTTCGACCTCAGGACGAGTTGCTTCTCACACGGGCAACTGTACGTCGCTGGCTCCCGCGTCACTATTCCTGAATCTCTTTACATTTTGGCTCCTGGCAGCATAAGTACCAACGTAGTATATGGGGAAGTGTTGTAAGGTATGATACCTTTGTACGTATTTTTATTCTTTTGTGTCCTGGAATGTATTCCTGCATTATTTTCTCTATTTCCTTCAGTCACATCTTATGACTGAACTCAGCAGGATTCCCATATAACTCTCTTCACTTGCTTCGCTTGCAAAAAAAAAACTTATATTTTAATGCTATTTTAAAAGCTGTTTACTTATAATGCTATAGCGACACTGGCATCTTAGGTATTTTTGGTGATGTAGAGCATTCACACAGATGACGTCGCGGGCAGCAGCTAGTCGAATTAAAAAGCTTTATTAAAATATAGCTTTTTAATTCGATTACATCGCTGCCGGCGGCGGCGCCGTATTAATAATATTAAGAGAAGTAATGTCTGTGCTTCCATTTCGACGTCAAACCTAACACAGGTCCAGGTTTAGATGCTTGGCGTCAACTGCGACAAGTCAGATCCGACTGCAGACAACTGCATGCAGTTGAATATAGCGACTGCGTGCGGTTGTTGTGGTGCAGTCCGTGTAATGGCGGCCTTAGTGTATGATTTGATCTTTAAGTGCCTCAAAATAAAGTTGTCAATGTCAATGTGCGTTTTTCTCTTTGTAATTAATTGCACACTGACTGTAAGCGGTTAGCGATGGACAGCGTGCGTCGACACTACATGACTGTAGCCGACCGCGTGAAGTGGAAGGCACGACTGCATGCAGTTGATATTGACTTCACTCGACTGCAGCCGACCGCGTGCAGTTGATATCATAAGTGCACGAAGTCGAACGTACAACTGCATGCAGTTAAATACATCGACCGCGCACGGTCGCTGCGATGCAGTCCGCCTGATGTCAACCCTATAATTGTGGAATATTATTATTATTATGTTAAATCAAAATGTTTACCGCGTATGGCTCTCTGATTGGTTAAGAACTTGGAGCGGGCCAATTGGAGCACCGAACGTCGTAAACGTGTCGATCGCGTATAACAAACGTAACGTAAAACAAACTCGCACTAGTCACTCTGAATTCTGATCTAAACTAATTTACTAAATTAGAGAACCGTGTTCACAATAAACAGTTGAAGTAAAAATTAATATCTTACCTTAACATTTACACTTAAAGATGATGTTTAATAGCAACAAAAGATTGAAAAAAATGCAAGAAATGCTGTGTCCACGTTGTTAGTGAAGAATAAAACATATGGGACTAGACAATGTTATGGAAATTGCAAAATATAATTATTTTCATTATAAATGTTAATAAAAAATATTATACGATTCTGATTAAATTTTAAAATAATTTAATATTTAAAAAAAAAAACTGTCTAATTAAAAGTTGCCTTTAATTTTATTAATTTTGGCCTAATTTTTACTCCTCTAAGAAACTTTACAGTAGCAATGATAACACACTATTTTCTAAATGCAAATAGAGTACCTATTAGTTATATCTAGGGTTCCTCATTTGAGGCTTGAGGCTTCCCTATTTATTTTAATGTAAAAATGCAACAGACTTTAAAGCCAAGTCGAACATAATTGCATTTCGTCATGACGGCTAGGGTTTGGCCCCTATAGATTCATACGAAGACAGTTTCCGTTGAAATGTGCAAAAATACGGCGCTCCGTTGTCTCTGTGTACGTCCGTTATGGTGACAGATTCCACAACTTTGTCACCTGCAGGTGACCCTATTACGCTCCCACCGGCGCATGATGCGTCTACTCAAGGGCGGATCCAGCTTTGGCACCAGGGGGAGAGTCACATATTTGTATTTTTTTTTTTTGGTGTATAAAATCATCTAAATGACATCCCCCGTTCTTGGGCGGAGCGGGAGATAGTGTCAGACTCTTACTGACTAAAAAACTAACCCCGTTCCTACTTATTTTTCGTACCAGTGCGGAGCCGAGCTTCCCTTTCGGATAACCCTGGCCCCGGTTTCGACCCGGCTGGGCCCCTGCTGTTGCTGACATATCCTTGAGGCGCGCGGGAACAGAGCGCGCCGTCGACGACTTAGGCTCGATCCGGACAGTTACCGGACAGTCGGACAGCGAACTATCCATTCCTCGCAGTCCGCAAACCCGCGCTTACGGTGACCGAAAATCAGGATCGGAATCCTGCCAGCGGCGGCTGGCACGCTGTGAGCATCGTTGCCTGATGCGGTCAGCCCCCTTCTTTGCTAGCATTACTGCATCGCAGAAGGAGGCGACCGCCTGCCACTCCTCCTCGCTCCGGACCATGGCCTGTAACCAAGCCCCGGCGCGAGAGATCGCCGCCGCTAATCGCACTCACGAGGGCACAGCGATGCTCTGCCCATGCGGGGCACACCTCCACTGTGTGCTCCACCGTGTCCTCCGGGCGTTACGCTTAGTGGCGACACCCGAGCGTCACGTCCGCACGAATCCGGTAGAGGATCCTCCCGAACTTACCATGTCTGGTGAGAACATGCGTCATGCGGAAAGTGACGACGCCATGAGGTCTTTTCAGCCCCGCCTCAAAAAGGGGACTTACCGCTAATTGTGGCGTATCCATCATTTGGTTGCGATAGTCGCTGACGACATTTCACCATGAGATCCCACCGGAGCTCTGTCCGCCATGCCGCGACCTGTCACGGCAGCGGACTTTTGCCCCGGCGTTGCATCTGATCCTCCAGTTGCCTCCAGATCCCAAGGTGGTAGGCCAGCAAGGAGGCTCGCCGCTTCGTGGGAAATCGTACGGTATCTCCGCACCGTCCGTATTGCCATGACTCTCTGGCATACGTTCAGTTGCTGATGCAGCGACGACGCCCACACTGGCGCCCCATAAAGGGCCATGGGCCGACCGATTCCCGCGAAGAGCCTCCGGCAAGAGGCATCTGGATCCTCAAGATTGGGCAGGAGCCGCTTGAGAGCAGCGCCGTCACAATAGTCGTGGTCAAGTCACACGAAGTAATGATTTAATTTTTATAATAATAAATACATGTAAAAAGTAGGTACATAAAATCTATATTGTGCCAAAAAAAAATATAAATCCGCCCTTGCGTCTGCTACTGATAGGGAGAGAGGTTACTTCATGCCGCTTTCCTGCCAAGGAGGCAACAGCATTTCACGCGCTCTAGCCTTAGACCAAGGACTGGATCACGGCCAGAACCGGAAAGTTATAGGGCGACATACTCCAGCGCTCCAGCCAATGGTAGCTGCAGAACACTATGATTTTAGTCAGTAAAGAGTTTGACTGACCCCTCCACGAATCATGAGTTAAGTGAGAATAAACCCTTGGGCCCTGGAACGCAAGGCAAAGACGGGGTTTTAGTCAGTAAAAGTCTGACACGCCCTCCTACTCCGCCCAAGGGCAGGAGATGTCATAGGATGATTACCCAGCTAAAAAACCCCCCCACTGATACCTAGGATTTACACAAAAAAAAAAAAAAAATACGTACCGTCTTAAGATGAAAAATCTAATATTTTTGGCTAAATACATCTCTCTACACTTTCCGTGAGATACAAGGGAACTCTCGGATTTGACATCCGGCTCCTTTTCCTCGGCATCACTGGTGTTTTTGTTTCCATATTCTACACTATTCCTGCTTTCTCGCTGAACTGCGTCTAACGACGTCGGTTCATCTGATAGACTTATAGCACCTTCTTCGGTAACAACTACTTGTGTGTTAAATGAATCTGTCATTTTCAACCACATTTGATCGACATTAGTGTTATTTAGACTACTTTCTTCGTTGTTCATTATTGTTATGTTGCAATTTGTAAAAGCAAGGCATTCAGAACAGGCTTCGTACGAGATAAATAAGTTTTCTCCATCAAAAGTAGCGGACGTTTCACTATCCAAATTAATTTCATAATTGTTATTCTTATCGACAATTACCACTGTCTCGTTTGGAGATTCCACAGATATTGTTCCATTGATGTTATTTATCGAGATTGTACTAAAATTAGGGTGTTCTATAGAGTATAAAATATGAATGAAAATGTAGCCATCCGTTCTTTTTTCTTCTTTAACTTCTTCTTCTTCCATTTTTTTTGATACTGACGTGCCACTACTTAAGTTACTTTGTTGCGATTCCAAACTATTAGATCTTGAAACTGGAACTTCAATTGTATCAGGTTCGAAAGCTTCTAAATATTCTAATTCCTCATCGGTCCATTCTGGATATATTTCTATATCATCCACCACATAAGATGTAATGATTCTGGTTTTATCAGGAAATGTTACGCAATGAAGACCATCTTCATTCATCAAAATATTTGTTCCATCCATGCGTCTAGAAAAAACTTCTCCTTGATAATAATCAGTAGCAGTTTTAATGAGTAGTTTTTCTAAAACGAATGGAACATCGTCGTTCCATTTTTGTCTAAGGCCGTTGGGTTCATTTGTTTCAAACTCATTTATTATAAGCTCATATTCAAGTGGTGGTAAGTCAATAATTTCTTCTACAGGCTCCGCAACTTTAGGGGATTGTTTGCTTTTAGATTTTTTGCGTTTTGTAACTTCTTCAGGAGGTTCCACCTCAGGTTCTAATGAAGTATGTGAAACCACCTTTTTATAGCATTTGGTTATTTTGATGAAAGTTCCATCAGGTTTCAGTACTTCAATGTGATCTGAAGGTTTAAAAATAATTACTTCGCCGTTTAAACTTATGCATCGCATTTCCTCATCAAGGTCTTGCATTCTACAAGTATGATATTGCTTGATATGCGAAATTACTGGTGAATTTACCTCATATACTGTTTCCGTGATCATTCCATTTGGCCATGAAACATAAAGAGAGTGAAAATATTTCGTCTCTTCGATTTTGGATTGTACATCTTCACTTACTTTCGATGTCTTTTTGTTTTTGTCACGCGTTGTAACGTCAGTAGTAGAAGCAGGCTGTAAGTTGATTTTGTAAATTTGTTTTTTAATATATATCAAAACTTGATTTTTACTTGTAATTCTAAACGATTCACAAGTATCTCTGATCTCTTGTGTTACGTGATCCCCTAAAGCTTTATGCATCCAAAATTCATTGTTACTGTTACCCGGTACAATATTTAAAATTATGTATTCCGAATTTATTGGAGTTGTTAATGTGTACGTACTAGTAACTTTCGTGCCGTCTCGAGAAAAAAATATAGCATCTTTACCAAAAACTTCGACCCTTTTGTCTCCTAAATTATAACCTAAGAAAGGCTTAGCAAGGATCTCTATAGACTCGTCTTTTTCTCTAATAAAAGACTGTTTTAGGTGTTTATGTGATTTTCGTGCAGTTCTTTTATTTTTGGTATCTTTTGAATCAGTACCAAGCGATAATGGTAGCTTCGTAGTACGTGATTCTGTATACTCTGTCGTCTCAGTGACACCCTCTTCAACTTGAATATATTCTTCATATTTCGAAGAATCCTCTATGACAAGATCAGGTTCGACATTTGTCGCTTCTGTGCAAGATTTTAACACATGTGGATTGATAACATCATTAGACAGTGATTGTGCCGTCATTAAAAGATTTTCATCATAAATTGTTTCCTCATTTTGTATCCATTCATACTGTTCGTCTAAGATAAAGTCAAAAAAATCTTGCAAACATAGCGGTGTTGTTAAATGATTGCGCCACTCCTCGCGAGCTATACCTTCATTATCGTGGCTGTTAAAAAACATTAATAGGAAACAATCCGTCACCTCACAATATTTATAATCGATACAGTTAAATTTATTAAAGGCCTCGCGTAAAATCTGGTGTGCGCAGTTTTCGGAAAGATCTTCAAAAAAGTTGAAATCATCAATCATATTATGCTTATTAGGTTGGTTGTTTTCTATTTCTGCAGCTGTTACTAATTCACTTATATCCGAACACTCAAACAGTAAATTTATTCGTTGAACTTCAGGGTCTGTTTCTGTTTGTGAAGATAAAAATTCACTTTCACTTTTTATCATTGATGGAAAGGTTGAAGACGCTATATGCCCCCTAGAAACTAATGCTGGACATTTACGTAGAGGCTCAGCGAGTAGATTACGCTTCAAATATTTTTTCTTATACTCAAACTCAGATTTGTTTGATGGTGGAATGTGATATTTCTTCAAGGAACTCCGATTGTTATACAATTTACGACAGGCTAATATATTAATAAGCCTGTTTAACTCAGCAGTTTCAACGTCACTTCTTTTAAAACAAGACAATAGAACATTCACATGAAAATTAATTTTGGCCTCAAGTTCATCAGACGGTCGTGGTTGATTTTGCCATAAGTTATTAATAGGCATACCAAGTAGTGATGAAAAAACGATGTGGTCCAAATTAATGTTTTCTAACTGAAAAGTGTTATATTTAGCCAAATCACCATACTGAAGCACTACTGGTTCCTTGATTTCCTCATATTCTTGGCCATATGTAAGACGATATTTCTTTTTACCAGCCTCTGTATTACATAGTGTGTTAATAAAATGTACATTTTCCAATTTGTCTTCCTTTTTTTCTTCAGTTTTATATTTAGGTTCCGTAACTAATATCATTGCAGACGACAGAGAGAATCCACTGGTCTTACTATCATCTAGGCTTGGAATGCATGATGTTTGAACAATACTGTCTAATACTGTATAAATATTAACACACTCCAATGGTAAATCATTTAAGTTTTGGTCATAGAGTGTATTAAAATATTGGTTGCTGACATATTCTGGTACATCAATAATATTCATATTTTCCTTGTAATGGAGATGCTGTCTCGATAAATCTTGGATATCGTACATAAGGAAACAGACTTCGTCATAAATTATATCAGGACTTTTAGGGAGATCATCCGAATCTAAATACGGAGGAGAAAACTCAATAAAAGCAGTGTTATTTAAATCATTTGAATCTTGTATTCGCAATAGTTGTAAATCATCCCAAAATTTCATTGATTTTTCAGCAAAACATTCAGTGAAACTATTACGTCTTTTTGTACCTTTTATAGAAATTGATGATACTTTTGTCTGTTTTGGGTCGATTCTTAATTGCACAACGGCTGTTAAAGGTATGCCTGCTTTCACTAAGTTTCCAGGTAGATAGGGTTCTACAAATCCTGTGACAGCAACGTAGAGGTTAGGCCCATCAGTAGGATAATCGTCAATGTATACTTCATCATTATATTCTTCATCATTCACACTGTATAAACCTTCAGAAACATCTGTAGGCTTATCATCACCCTTTCCTTTATTTTTCGTTGGGGTTAGAGAATGAGATTGTTCTTTTGTCGCACTTCCTTTCCTGTCTTTCTTAGGAGGTCCCTTTTGTGTACCTTGGTTTGATTCAAGTTTTTGCTGCATATTGAAGAGATATTCATATTTAATTTCCAATAAAAGCTGTTTGATGACCAGAGCCAATAGATCTGGCGGAATATCCTTTTTATCTGCTAGGTACGATAGATATTCTTCAAAAACTTTTTTTAACGTTTTTTTTTCGCCTCCAAGATAATTGATCATGGGAATGATCTCAGTTTTGCAAATATTCTTGATAACGAATCTTTTTTTTTCAGTTGCAAATAATTCGAATTTGTTAAGATACTTTCTTTCCTGTTCACCGCCTGCGGTTTCGATAAAAATTACTTTTACCTTAAAATTTACGTCGTCTAATGGTATTTCCCTGATAATTGTTTTCCATTCATTTTCATCGTTCTTATCCTTTTTCATGATTCATGGAAAAAGTGTTGTTAAATAATTTATTTTATTTAAATCACTGACAAGAATATTTTGACACTGACAGGCACGCTACGTCCAGTTGTTGGTGTCTCTTCCACAAAGGCCATTAATTAAAAGTTGAAGTTGAAGCGTTTAATCAAAGATTTTAGAAAATATATATTAGGGATATGTATAAAATCTTTGCGTCTTATAGAGTGCGTTTCACTTAAGAGGTTCCTTTGCCGTAATGTTGGCTCCCCTGTCTGTCTACAGAAAAAAGAAGGGAAAAAGGAAGAGTTGCCTCCTCTATCAAAATTTTTGCACGAAATGTGAAACTAAATCCATTTTAACTTTAGTCGCATCACTATATAGAGAATAAATGAGGGGAATGGGATGGAATAAAAGTAACGAAATATCAGTATCTCCCTAATATTAAGTAATTTGAATGCCAAAAATATAGTTCAGACCCACCAACTTATCTGTGAACTGAGTGGTAGCGACACCGTCGCTTTAGTGTTGCAAATTAATAAAAGTTACCCATGATTGGGTATGTCAGATAAGAAACTAGGTAAACATATAAACATAATTTTATTATTTTAAACAATACCTAACATTGTTTTATAATAATAAAATTCTAATATAAGTACTAAATAGTCTTCAAAAATAGGAAAATTTATGTAGGTAGATACATACATTAGCTTTTTCTCTGGCATTCAATTGATATAATGTAGGTACCCCACTTACAAACTAAATGTTTAGTAAAGTACACAAATGAAATTTAATAACTTGCAAATAAACGTTATATTAAAAAAAAAACTAAGTCTGCATTTTGCATAAGTACCTACTTAGATGGATTCAGCAGTTACAAGCTAGATACAAAAAACCCATAGTTTAGTACTAACTTCTCTATTTAAACAAAACTCAAATATCTAGACACTCAAGATGTGTTGTCCTGTAGGACATGACCCATTTATTTTATTTATTTATTTTTATTTAACAATTCATGTACACACTTAACTTATATAAGAAAAGAAGACAGAAACAGAAAAATAGGTACATAGGTGATTCTTATTTCTAACGAAATCTCTTCCAGCATACCCGCGAAAGGAGAATTGGAAAAAAAGAGAAGTAGACACCGTGTGTAAAAGTGAAAGGAAAAAGAAACAAACAAAACAATTATTATAAGATTATACCTACAATATAAATATATATGTACTATCATAAATATAAGCATACATATAATAGAATAAATATCGCAAAAAATATATACTGACCATATGCATATTATATAATTATAAATACATACTAATAAGCAACTATGAGGTAATAGAAAGATAGGGTTCTTTCACCCTTTTTTTGAAAACTGCAAGAGTTTGGCAGCCCCTAATGTCAGGCGGTAGTGAGTTCCACAAACGTACAGCATGGGAAGTGAAGGAGTAGGAATAGAAATCGGTGGAAAGGGGAGGGGATTGAAGGAGATATTTACGATGTGACCTGCAGGGAGCATCAGAAGGATGAGAGAAGGAAAAGCGTTCCCGCAAGTAAGAGGTAGTTTTAGGGTTGTGAAGAATGTTAAATAGCAGACATAATATTCGAGTGTTCCTGCGAAGTCGAATAGGGAGCCACTTGAGTACCTTGCGAAAGTCAGAGACATGATCATACTTTTTAAAAAACGAACACAAATATTTTTCAAACGCTCAAGTTTATTTAAAAGCTCCTCGGTGGCATCCAAATAACAGGCATCAGCGTAGTCTATGATGGGCTGAATAAGTGTTTGGGCAAGGGAAATTTTGGTCTTCAAGGGCAAAAAGGTCTGAAGGCATTTCAACAAGTGAAACGTGTAGTGCAATTTGCGACTGACTTCAGCGACATGGGGTTAAATTTGAGTCCATGGTCACCCCATGGTTTTTAGCTGTCTTTACGTAGTCAATCTGAACTCCACTCAACCAGAGTGGAGACAGCGATGCAAGATCCAACTTGTTCCGCATATACCTGCCACCGATAACCAAAGCCTGGGATTTCTTGGGGTTAATTTACAACCCAAATGACCGCGACCACTCCCCAATCAGCTCCAGGTCATTGTTAACGGCGGACACTGCGGCTTCTGCATCTTCCACACGAAAGTGATGGACAGCTGCAGGTCGTCAGCATAGAGATGGAAGTTAGAGGAAATGACTCTAGTGACAGAGTTAGTAAAAATAGAAAAGAGGAGAGGAGAGAGAACGCCACTCTGAGGCACACCCGCAGTAAGACAACACCAATCCGATGAAGACTCATCAAGGCGTACCCGCTGCGAGCGGTCATTAAAATAGGAGTGAAACCAACTAATTGTGGAGGAGGAAAAAAACGATTTAAGGATCCCAAGAAGCATATCGAAATCAACAGAATTGAAGGCACTACTAAAATCCAGAAGAACAAGTAATGTAAGAGACTTGTGGTCCATGGCCCAGCGGATGTCATCAGTAACTTTCAAAAGGGCTGTGACAGTGCTGTGACCAGGCCGAAAACCGGATTGGAAAGGGCTGAGAAGATCATTACTAGAAAGAAAGAGAGAGAGTTGCTGATGGACAATATGCTCAAGAACTTTTGAAAGATAAGGAAGGATGGAAATTGGTCTGAAGTCAGTCAGACTTAGTTAATAGAATAAAACAAAAGTTTCATCATCATCATCAACTCGTATATGTCCCCACTGCTGGGGCACGGGCCTCCCTTAACAATGTGAGGGGTAAAAAAAAAAAGTTTGCTTAACAATAATTTATTAGAATCCCGGTTTTCAATAATTATGATCCTTTGATGAACTTGCACGCCCAACTTCATCCTGGCTGTGAGGCCATACGCCGCTTATATCAATGTCATCATTATCACTGTCACTTTCAGATTCCGAATCACTTATCCTGTCCATTCAAGGTTGCCTGGAAGAAATCGCCTGGTGCGATAAGGCCGCCAATTGTGTTTTTTATTATATGGTTTCCTTTTTCCGTTTCCGTTAAATTATAATCTTGATGTGCAATAAAGTATATATAAATGAATATCACTTCTATAATGAACGGTTTATCCAAATACTCATCATGCTTTAAATATTCTGCTTGTAACTTGCGAACATGATTGCAATGCTGAGCCCCCTCACTAACCGTTATACTTTCAAAAGCTTCTTGAACTACGCGGGGAATCTCAGAATTTTTGTGGTCAATATTTACATCAGTAACTTTTCTTTTCATCGAGCTCCATATTAATTCGATGGGATTGAGATAACAATGATAGGGAGTTAAGTACAAGCATTTGTGTCCATTTTCTTCTAATATTTTTTCAATTTCATATACAGGTTCAGGCTTATTTCTCTTAATTATTTCTAACAGCTGAGGTTTTGTCAACTCCTCTCCATAAGTCAATTTTATTTTGTGTCAACCATAATTGCATATCTTTCTTTAAAGAATTAGTATTTGGTATTTTATTTACACAAATACGGTGATAAGGGGCATTATCCATTACTATTATTGATGGCTCTTGTAAATTAGGCACAAGTTTTTCAATAACCCACTTTTAAAGTTAGTACTATTCATGTCGTCATGATAGTTACCACTTTTTGTGTTAGACTTAAAAACTAGAAGAGCATTTTAGACAAATCCGGTATCCCCTCCCGCATGTGCAATAATATATCTTTGCCCTTTTGATACAGGCTCTAACACTCCATCTACACCCTCTCCTTGCCAGCATTTACCTGATGTATGCGATTAATGTATATAGGTTTCATCTAAATAAATTAGCGGCCGAGGCTGTAGACATTTATATTTTTTTTCTACAGCATGCAAGTATTTTGCTCTCCAAGCTGATACTTCATTGCGCTCCATGAGCATTTTACGATTAGACTGCGACTTTTTAAAACGAAAACCCATTTTGTGGGGCAGGTTTAGTAGTCTTTCTCTTTGTCCCGTGTAATTTATTTTTGTTTTTAAGACCTCTAGGAGTTTCTTAACAGTCGGTAACTCGTTTTTATTAGAGTAAAATTCATGTACTTTCCTCCGGATAACTCCCATGTCAAAATCATCAACATGAATAAACCCACTTTGACGTTTCCTCTCCTTGCCTGGGGTCCGAATTTTTGTACCAGCTTCTTCTGCTGCATGCTCTTCTTTAACTATTTTTGAAATTAGCCCTTGACTCACACCTGAAATATAGACAAAATTAATTAAGTATTTACATACTGTAGTTAAAATATTAAATGTAAGTATGAGTAACTATTTTTTATGCGGCTTGCGTACAAATCGCGTCACGTAAGAAGAACGCTGGAAGGCAGTAGAGTGGAGAGAATTCACGCTAAGCCAAACGTACCTATGTGGGAGAGCCCCTCATTATTTATACCAGCGTTCTTTTTACGTGACGAGACCTATAGGTAGTTGATTCACTTAGCTTTATATTTTCTTAAGTTACAGTTACGTTAAAAAGTAATCAATGAAAAATATATCGTAATTTACAAAAAGAAAGCAGACAACACTATTATGTCGTTAGTTGTGCATTTGTCTTTTTCTTTATGTAATTTTTTTTTTTTTAATGTGTTACTGTATTGTGCAACTGTTTATTTTCCCTAATAAATAAAATAAAAATAAAAATAAATAAATAACACTAACCTGTAGCTGCCGAAATTCGTTTATATACTTGATTAAATGGAATAATCGGAGCCTCCGCCCGAGCTTCTTCTTCAAAAAAGGCTTTGACCTTAAGAATGATGCTTCGCGCATCACTTTTAATCGCTTTCGGCATATTAAACACTGAAAATGTAGAAATATCGCAACAGAAAACACAGAGCACCCGAATGTAGTAGACACTGACAATCGAATGACATTTCAACATGGCGGCCGTAGTTCCCATTTCCTCCATTTCACAGATAAGTTAGTAAGACAGTAGACAGTAACACTGTTTTTCCGTATTGCCAACATTACAGCAAAGGAACCTCTTATGTGAAACTATGGTCCGTTTTTTTAATTAAAGACTACGATTTGACAATTCGAATGTTGCATGTTTTTTCCATTTCATAAATAGTGAGGTACCGCAACCGATACTTACCGAAGAACCGAAAAATATTCGTAAAGATCGTAAAAATTAATCATGGTCAGGTTTTGTATTTCCTGAAGGTAATTTGATGGATGCAAATACTCATAAAATAAATTATACCTTTTTTATGGTGGGAAAAATCATCCAATCAACAACCCGCCCCCCGCCGCGCCCCGCTCTTGGGCGGAGCGGGAGATAGAGTCAGACACTTACTGACTAAAAGCCTACCCCGTTCCTTCTAGCCTTCATACCGGGGCTCGAGTTCCCTTTCGGATAACCCTGGCCCCAGTAGGCTTCGACCCAGCTGGGCCCCTGCTGTTGCTGACAACTCCTTGAGGCGCGCGGGAACAGTGCGCGCCGTCGACGACTTGGGCTTGGTCCGGACAGTTACCGGACGGCCGGATAGCGAGCTACCCATTGCTCGCCGTCCGCAAGCCCGCGCCTACAGTGGCCGGAAATCGGGATCGGAATCCTGGCGGCGGCTGGGGCGCTGTGAGCGCCGTTGCCTGATACGGTCGGCCTCCTCCTTTACTAGCATTACTGCCTCGCAGAAGGAGGTGACCGCCTGCCACTCCTCCTCGCTCCGGACCATGGCTTGTACCAAGGCCCGGCTGAGAGATCGTCGCGCCGATAACCCCTACGAGGGCACGGCGATGCTACGCCCAAGCGGGGCACACCTCTACTGTGTGCTCCACCGTGTCCTCCGGGCGTTCCGCACAGTGGCGACACCCGGGCGTCACTTCCGCACGAATCCGGTGCAGGAATCTTCCGAACTTAACATGTCCGGTGAGAACCTGCGTCATGCGGAAGGTGAGGACGCCGTGAGGTCTTTCCAGCTACGCCTCAAAGAGGGGATTACCGTCATAATTGTGGCCTGCCTAGCACTGGGTTGTGATAGTCGCTGGCGCCATTTCACCATGAGATGCCGCCGGAGCTCTGTCCACCATGCCGCGACCTGTTGCGGCAGCGGTTTTTGGCCGCGGCGTTGCATCTGATTATCATACTGCCACGCAACACGCTACATGTTGCGTGTCAACGCACCTAGGTACTCGCGTACTTGCGGGAGTGCAGATCTGCATCATCGTGCGGGTTTTTTACGCACTCGCAAGCTGCGGGTGACTGCAGCTCTCGCGATTCTACTAGTTCCTCGCTATTGCAGCGGGAGCCGCAAACAACCGCGAACACCGCAACCGTAAAACGCGTCGTGAAATGTGCATTATTTTTTTTACATACATATATCTTTAGTATTCTACAGAACACAGACATGAGTGAAAACCGCTTCGTAAGTTCTATAGCCTAAGTAAAAGGCCGAGTGTTAAGACATATGGTAATATTTTTAATTATTTTAGTTTTCAATTCATATTAGACTCTACTATAAATAAACACTACATTATCTTTGTCCAATTTTCCATAAAGGTTCTATTGTTAAAAAAACCGGTATGAAAAATCGAATTCGGGGACATCACTTTGGCTAAAAATCTGGCAACATATTTCTAGAATTTGGCATTTGCACTTGTCAAATCATCGTCTTTAATTAAAAAATGATCTTTAAGTGAAAATTGACTATTGTCTGTGCGATAAAAGAACCGTCGTGGCATAAACTGAAAATAACATTAAAGATTTTAAGTAGCAACCTAACCCAGTCATCCGTCAAATGCCAAACATCATATCATGTTGACAGAGGGTTTGTTTATGTTATTTTATTGTGATTTTTAATTGAAATCTTCAGAAATGTGATAAAAAATTTCACTGAGCTGCAAGGGAAATAATATTTAATATAGAGTGCGTCTACTGAAAGCGTAACCTGGAGTTTTTTTTTTTAATTAAATTGGCAACATTGTTTTGCCGAAAAAAATCACGTCAAAGTCTATGGTTGCAATTGTCAGTTTTTGGAAACTGATGTTTATTTTTCAAGAATAATTGCTTAATTGTGGGAAAAACAATAAACAGTAACGTGCAAAAACTGCTACACACTATGGTTAATAAGTTCAAACAAAAACAAGAAGAGAAAGAAGGTGTTTTCAATGAAAACCAACATTGTTTACATACGATTTCTGATTTTTAAGTTAGTATGACGTTACAATCTTGATCCTTGTCGACTAATATTATTAGATAGTTATATTAAGGACATAATGATTTTTTTTTCTTATATTTTTAGATAATCTGATATATTGCGAATTTCATAATGGACAAAAACATCGAACAAAGAAGGCTTTTGGTGAATCGACTTAATCAAAAACACATGCTAGTGAGTGGTAGAATGCGTTCAAAAGCAGTTGAGATATAATGAAAGATTTGCCTCACTCTGTCTGGTAGTGCATGAAAGTCTGCAACTGAAGTTAAAATCGCGAAAATCCTAGTTCAAGTTTGAGAGAGATGCTGCTGCAGCAGCTGCTGAACTTTTTGTGTCTCACGAGTCGATCCGTATCATTTTATTTGATCACGGTGTTGTGCACTTGGTATTCTTGCCAGAACGCCAAATGGAAAATAAAGAATATTATTTAAATATTATATAGCGACATTTGAGAGATCAGATAAAATAAAATAATTTGGAATACTGTCTAACATTTTGTGTGTTATTGACATTTACCATACACCCACTAAATAATTAAGTCTACACACATGTTTTTGACTAGGATTTAAGTTCTTGTACAACTATTCTAAAATTGTCATAAATCCAAAAAATACTCTAGTATCTAAACTTTTTTCTCCTACTATTTCAATAATACCACATTCGAAATTTTTGGTTGTAACCTCCTTTTCTCAGGTCACGCTTTCATTAGACGGACTTCTATTACAGTTTTGCCAAAGATAACAACTCGCCTTTGTACATGAACTCTGATATCCACTTATTTGTTATTTATCATGGTGTACAATAAAGAATTAAAGAATTAAAGAACAATTGGCAAATCACACCATTATTGATCAAAACAAAGTCACGAACTTGGGAAACATTTGTATCATTGACATATATATTACTAGCGTAAGGACCAGGCCAATCGCGCGCTTAAATGGCACTAGCGCGCTGGCCCTAAAATTACAGTTTAGGGCCAACGCGACTCAGTTGACAGTGGTCCGTGTGCGGGAGTGAACGAATATTTGCTTGTCATAAAAATGCCTAGTTGTGTGGTAAAAGGCTGCAAAAATTATGATACAAAGGTTAAAAAGGAACGTGGGATATCGTATCATCGGTAAGTAACATTACATTATTTTTTTTACCATTAAGTTATTAAATAAACACATTTTATAGCGATAAATAATTTACTATCGAATTCCATAATGGCAGTCATTGTGTGGCCGCTACTGAACGCGCGAAGTGCACGAAGTAAACTTGTACGGACGTAATTTTTATTTATTTCATTGTTGAACTTAGTGCTTGTAATTTTGAATTTTGGTATCTAATGTGTTTTATATTCAATAAGGGTAAAACAAAAACATTAAAAAAAAAGCTTAGAATCGATACCTACCTAATTGAAACTGAAAATTTTATTCTTAAATTATTTTGAAAATGTAGTTTTATTTTCTTCACGCTAACTGAGATGACGTTAAACTACTAGCTTTCGCCCGCGACTACTTCCGCGTGAATTTCGGTTATCGCGGTTGCAAGTGGATTAAAAATTGCTTACCTATATCCTTTCTTGGGGCTCAAGCTTAGTCCGTACCACATTTCATCGAAATCAGTTCAGTAGTTTAGCCATGAAAGCGCGGTAGACAGTTATTTTCGTATTTATAATATAAGTAAAAGTATGGATGTATGGACAAATTCGCGATGACGAATTACGACTCAATTTTTTTTTTACAGATTTCCAGGTGATTCAACGTGTAAAGAGATTTGGAGTCGAATTATTAGGAAACAACGAAAGGAGCCTTATTTCAAGCCTCATAAAAATACAAGAGTATGCTCTGCTCATTTTTGTGGCAATGATATTGAAATTTCAAAAGCTGGACTCCGGAGGTTAAAAGGATCGGCAATACCACGATTTGAGATTAAGGTGTTGGCCTCACGCATTCCTATTTATCTATATATATAAAAGAAGAAACTGACTGACTGACATATCAACGCACATCCGAAACTACCGGGACTAGGACCGTGAAATTTTCACAATGTTTCCTTTTATGACGTAGGCGAGCACTAAGAGAGGAGTTTTCAAAATTTACTTCCTAATGGGATGAAACAGGGGTCCAAAGTTTGTATGAAGAAATCTACTTTCATGCGGGCGAAGCCGCTGGCAGAAGCTAGTCTGCAATAAGATTAAATAAAGTAGCACCTTAATAACTCAAACCTCGACAGCTTAAAAACCCCTATAATTTAAAATAAATAAATTAATTAAAAATAAATTAATTAAAATTAATTTAAAATATAGAAAGTACTGGTCCGCAAAGCAAATTTCAAATAAAGCTGATTGAGACTCATTTAATTTGTTCCTTTTAATTATATTTTCATAGTGACCTGTAAAATCTCATCGCAAAAAGGAAATCGTTATGTATGTACCTACCTATAACGGCATGCAATTGATTTAATTATACTGACTGCCAATATGCGAAAAAATGCATACGCGCGAACAAGGTTACGTCGAACACCTATGCAGTGCGGCTGTCACGTAGTTCCTATGAGTTATCACAGATGTCGCTATTTTTGCTTGTAATAAGAAGGTTTTTAAGAAATGTTCTGATGGGCGCATCCTTCCTTTCGAAATCATTGATTTGTATGCTGTGTTTTTGGTACGTAACACTTTTATTTTAATGTTTTTAGACTTCCTAGGTGAACTCCTGTCCATGTTATCTCCAAATATATATAAATTAAACGGAAATTCATTTAAACATGACGATATTTGTTTATTTTGTTTTGGTCAATATTTTCGATGGCTAGTATAAAGAGTATTGATACTTTAAATTTATAATACATTTCGACTAATTTAGAATATTTCTTTTCAAGCTTGAGTAAGGATACAGTAACTAAAATAAAAAAGGGCAAGTGCGAGTCGGACTCACGCACTGAAAATTCTGTACAAATTTACCTATAAAATCAATTCCCGAATTGAGTTACGAAGATTTTTTCGAATTGCAAACATTTTTTTTTTTGTTGCGGATCTACAAATTTACAATTTTCAGATTTTTCCCTGTACTTGTTCTATGAGACCTTGATTTATGCCAAATTTCACGATTCTAGGTCGACGAGATTCATCCTATGAACTTTGATTCCCTTGAGTATCAAAATATATGTTTTTTTGCGACATAAATGGCCGTAATTCTAAAGTGTACTTTATTTTCATAGTCATTCTGTTCATATTTTTCATTGATTAGCAAAAGGGAAAAATGTACTGAGGAAGACAACGAGAAAGTGGTGGTGTGTCCCATTCTTACCTTTATAGTTAACTATACCTTTTTTGCCCTATGATGAGTTCCCTGGCAGTTCATTTTTTTCCGTGGCACGCATACCTACTACTTTAGATTACTAAAAAATAAACTGGCAAAAAAAATAAAAATGAAATGATAAAAAAAATATTGTCTTTCGTAAATTAATAAGTAAATTATTGTGGTTATAATTAACTGTTAATAAATTAAGTAAATAAAATAAAAAAGTATAGAACTTAAAAATGTATAATGCGTTAAACGGAACTTTTGCCAATAGAGATTGACACTACTCGACGACACACTAATCGACAAAATCGGAGCGGCCATCTTGTAATCGCATGTAACGGCAGAAAATTGGAAAAAAGTAATAGAAAAAACTCAAAAAACTATAACAGAGGACTGGAATAAACATATCCGGATCGACCGAATTAGGGCCAATAATTAATCATCGCGGTTAGTTGGAAAAGATTCCGATTTCGATATGGATACGAGTTCAAATCAAGAGTCAAGTTCTGACTGTGAATAATAAATAAATTATTATTTTAAACAGACTACATTTTATTTACCACTAGCCGTCCCCCGCGGTTCCGCCCGCGTTATTTCAGGTTTTTAGTTTTTGTCAGGCTTTTTGGTTTACTGTAAAATTTCTTTAAAATCCGTATAGAGTAAGATCCCAGGACCGCCAGACATCACGTATTTTCTGACGAACGAAATGTGGACGATTGAGTACTGTTAGTATGTACTAAGAACGCATGCTTACCTGCTAGCTTGCTTAGACGGCCAATTTTCAGGTATCAGGTAATCAAGGTACATAAAATTATTACTTACCTCACGTAAATTCTTAAAGCTGATTTTTACGTATTTTGTAGGCAATATCTTTGAAATCAAGTCGCCAATACTCCCAGACACATTCCGTCGGCCATATTGCTTAACAGACGCTTTGATGATCAAGCATGAGAATTTACGTGAAGTTATGTCATTTTTTTGGGAGCTTTAAAGCGTCTGTTAAGCAATACGGCCGACGGAATGTGTCTGGGAGTATTGGTGACTTGATTTTAAAGATATTGCCTACAACAGACGTAAAAATCAGCCTTGAGAAAATACGTGAAGTTACATTATTTTTTTGGGAGCTTTAAAGCGTCTGTTAAACAATACGGCCGACGGAATGTGTCTGGGAGTATTGGCAACTTGATTTTAAAGATTTTGCCTACAAAATACGTAAAAATCAGCTTTGAGAATTTACGTGAGGTAAGTAATAATTTTATGTACTATCACTTGCAAAAGTCCATAAGAATTCTTAAAACTTATTCGTTTGACGTTTAGTTTGACTTACGACCTTTTATTTTCAAGTTTCGCCAACAAATGATTGAAATTCACAATTTCATCAACTTATCATAAGTCAAGATGGCCCAGTGGTATAGGCACACAGATTGAAGCGCAAATCAGCGTGCCGCAAGTTCAAATCCCACGCAATTATTGACTTTTTGTAAGTTCTTACCCGATTGGAAGTTATGTATTTGCATTACATATATTAAATTATTCTTTAACTTGTTCACACATTTCTTAGAGTTAGAAAGGTAGATCACAAAAAAACTAAATAAAGAATTAGATTTCTGCGAGGTAGACACGAGTTTTAACTTAACCGAAATGAACTGTCGTTTGGTTGTAGTTGTTGGTTAGTGACGTGAGGTTGACAGTATTGTAATATTCGCAAAATGCAGGCTAATATTAGTATTGAAGTGAGGGCGACTATCATTGGGCTGCATAAAAGTGGTCTTAATAAAACACAAATATCTGAAGAAACCGGACTGAATGTGAGTATAATAGCTATTAATGAATTGTAACTTTATTATAAATTAATCTTCTAATTAAAACGTATGCCATTTATGAATCCATTCATCGTATCTTTATGAGGTTTAAAAGAGAAATACGTAAATCGTTGGGTTTATTGGATTGGTTATTGGATTAATAAATGCAGTTTTATTTTAAAATTATATTCAATAATTATGATTATTAACATTTTATATAATGAAAATGAAGTGAAGTAGGTATAGCTGCCTAATATATATATTTTTTTTATTTTAGAAAAATACTGTAAATCTTTGGCTAAAAAGATATGAGGAAGAAGGTAGCCTTGCTAGTCGAAAGAGAAGTGGGAGATCGAAGCTTATTAGCGAGGCGCAGCGACGACATATGGTGGACGTATACGAAACGAATGGTTTCGCACCAACGAGACATTTTGCGGAATTATATGACACCTCGATGGATACTGTTCGCCGTGCACTTCACGCTGAAGGCGTGCATCACAGAAAACCTGCTAAAAAGCCGTACTTGACAGAGAGGCACAAACAAGAACGATTACGTTTCGCACTAAATATTTAATGTTAACTAAACTAAATGGCCTACCATTTTATTTTAACATATCTGTGATTATTCGTTAACAAACACTGTATTATATTGTGTTTACTTTCGTTTAAAACAGCTATATCTTTTAACTTGTGCCATCGCCTCATCTTAAGAATGCAGTGAACTCGCTATCAATTTTGTTGACAATAATCATGAGTCTATTTCGTTTTTTATTCTTCTACCCGCACTGTTTTAACATAATACTATAGTTCAATTTAATTTTCTCATCTAATTGACGATTATCTTGTGAGAACTAAAGTTCTTTTAACAGAAATTGAGGTTTGGTTTCAATCTTCTTTTCGTCAAGAAAATGAACAATTAAGCTATGACCTCAATACATTCATTGTGACGTTACACAAAAATAAAATGTTTACAAAGTCCAAATCATATATCACTTTTCAATAAATAACTGGATATAAACAATTACCTATATTTTATTTTATTAAAATTTGAATATCCGTTCATTGTTACGTTATTCATATTATGAATGGTCTAAGTGGGTATACTTCCAACAAACAATCTTAGGCGTAACATAGATAACGGTTACAAGATAACTTTTTGTCTAGGTAATAATTCGACGTCACAATTCTCATATATGTTTAATTTGTAAATATAAAGAATAAACATTTTTATTAAACACGTCTTTTTATTTCCACCTTATAACATCGAAAAGATGTAACAACTAAATAATTGCAAATTACGAATGTGATTCTTCTTGTGGTTAATAGATCACATTCGTAATTTGCAACTATTTAGTGCAAAAAATGCAATAGTATTTTTCATAGAAATAAAAAAAAACAACTATATCAATATAGATTGGGAATTTTCAAAGTAAGAAATAACTGCAACGGACCGACCATGATTTGAACTCGGGTTACGTGATTTGCGAATCCAACACTTAGTTCACACGGCTACCAGCACATGACGTATTTGCGTGAATTTTAACAATGCTACGGTAAGCTCAGTGCGACGACAGTTCCTTAGTGTGTGTTATCTGTGGAATGTGGATACTCATACATGCGCACACATACGCACGGAAATATCGCGCTCGCTCGGTTCGTAGCAATGTAATCATTAGCGTTCCTATGGACTTTTGCGGCCTTACTGTACCTTGATTACCTAATACCTGAAAATTGGCAGTCTAAGCAAGCTAGCAGGTAGGCATGCGTTCTTAGTACATACTAATAGTACTCAATCGTCCACATTTCGTTCGTCAGAAAATACGTGACGTCTGGCGGCCTTAGGATCTTGGACTAGTAGACTAGTTCTTGCGTGAAAGAGTAACAAACATCCACACACACATACAAACTTTCACATTTATCATCTATAAATCTAAAATCGGTAATCCGATTCCATTTTCTTTGCCAACTGATTCGTTATTGTAAAAAATCGATTAAATTTCGTTAGGTCACATCACTATAATTGTCAGACAAGAACTGTCAGGGAACTCATCATAGGACAAAAAAGGTAGGGTAGGTAAACATAAACTTGCTGCTAGCACAATATTCCAGTCAGTGATAATAGACCGATCCCAGTCAAAGTGATAGAACCATTTTCGTTGGAACTGGGTAAGTGGTCGTTGGTGGAACCTACCTCGATAGGCAGTACAGCAGTTTCTTCACGCTATTTTCCTTTACCGGTTCGTGTTTGCATTTAAATGTTCATCATCATTACAATCGAAAGACGTCCACTGTTCGACATAGGCCCCCCCAGGTGTCGCCACAATTAACGGCATTACGCAAAAACTTATAAACGGATGAATTTAATGATAAACGTTGCAATAATATAGCTTATAACCGATATTTTTACTAAGTTTCATCACGTGAGCAAGTTCAATAAATCATCATCATCATCATTTCAGCCGATAGACGTCCACTGCTAGACATAGGCCTCCCCCAAGCGTCGCCACAACGAACGATCATATGCGTCCCGCATCCATCGGATTCCCGCTACCTTCACCAGGTCGTCAGTCCACATTGCAGGAGGCCTTCCAACGCTGCGTTTTCCGGTACGCGGTCGCCACTCCAGACCCTTTCGGCCCCAACGGCCATCTGTTCTGCGAGCAATGTGCCCTGCCCATTGCCACTTAAGTTTGGCGATTCTTTGTGCTATGTCGGCAACCTTGTTTCTCCTGCGGATATCTTCATTTCAATTTAGTTCAATAAATAGGCTACTAATATTATAAATGCGAATGTTTGTGAAGATGGATGGAGGTACTCGTATGTATGGATGTGTCGCGCAAAAACTACTAGACAGATGAACTTAATCATAAACATTGCAATAATATAGCACATAAGCTAAAAAGTCATCTCGTGTTTCCATTTGTAACAGTAGTATATATTTTAATGTATTTGCGTGTTACCAACGTGTTACAGAAACCTATCAGCGTCATCTATCGGATATATGAGTAACACTTTATTTATGTTTCGAATGTTGATTTTTTTCTCAAAAGCCGATTGATTTATGGTTAGATTTATTTAATATTGTTTTAATTATTATAATATTCGTTTGTATCATAGAACCTTTACTAATTTTGCGGAGAGTCACACAGTTTCCATCCCCTATTTTAGGGGCTGGGGAAAGATTTCCAAAAAAAATAAGGCAGTTATTTTTATTGGTACCTAGTGATGGGAAATGATAATAATCCGGTTAATATCATTTTGGCTAATAATCGATTAAAACTCAGTTAATAGCCATTAATAGCAATAATGGATGATAACCCTGCTATTAATGTTATTTTAGTAATTGAAAATTTCTCTTCATGGTTTTCAGGCTTAGGACTGTCAGATTAGACTTCATTTTCATCATCTTTCTCTGTAGAAAATAAATGTGCAATATAAAACTAATCTGGCCCATTTAAAAATATTATTTATTTATTTTATGATTATACACACAAACCAACAACACACGAAAAAGGACTTCTTCACCGAAACATATCAGTCGACGTACTGATTCCGGATTGGGTTGGCGTCGCTGTAGTGCAGTACAGGCATCTCTTTCTGGCACGAATAATATTAGCGCCAGAAAGAGATAGCACGAGTAGCGGGGGTACGGGGATGCATGTTACTAACTAACCGCTCGGGTATTTTTCATTGTCTATAATTTACCTACGTCGTATTCACAGAAAAGAGCTGATAAGTAACTTACTTATTGGACCTTACATTTTTACGTACCTATCGGTTAAAATTTATTTGTAGGTATACTTAAACTTACATCTTTAGCTCGCTTTGTTTTCTTTTTTTTTATTGTTGATAGGTTCGCGCTTGATCGTTAACTCACCTGATGAAGAGCGACGATGCGGTCGACTATAGAACGCGCTTACCTAGAAGAAACCTATTCACTGTCGACTTAAAGATTCCCGGGTTGTAGCTATCAGGAAACATAGACTCCGGCAAGGAATTCCACTCCCTAGCTGCACGCACAATGAATGTGTTCCCAAAACGTTTTGTGCGTGTAGGTGGGATATCCACCATGTACCGGTGGCGCATAGCCGTACGTCTGGTAATCCGATAATGGAACGGGCTAGGCGGAATTAGGTTATGCAATTCCGACGCACACTCTCCAAAATGCAACCGGTAGAAAACTCTGCGTCGATGCTCAAGACTTTGAAGCCTCAACTCGACGAGTGTATCATCGCCAATTATCCTTCTGGCTCGCCTCTCAATTGCCTCAAGTGCATCAAGCTGGTATCGGGCAGATCCGTCCCAAAAATGAGAGCAATACTCCATACACGATCGAACTTGAGCTTAATAAAGTTAAGTACTGTCTGACCTTTGCGAGGATTCCCAGCTTTATAAATGATAAATGATCTTTATTTTGCAAGTAGGTTTTATAAAAACACTTTTACACGTCAATGGTTTTTTTTCGTCAATTAATGCTAGATGAGGCCGGTGTTTCCTAGCTGACTACCCTGAGAAGAAACACCGAAACAAACTCAGGGGTCAAAGTCTCTTTTAAAGTCCATACAGCAAAACATGTAATGGTCAAAATCATATGAGAACCATGCAGATTGAGCCTGAGATGGTCTTTTGAAGAAAGAACCACACAGTTCTAAGTGGACCTGTCCAGTCAGTGCAAGCATTTGTCAATATGCGTGTAGCTCAACTCAGGACTACTAAGGAGCTCAACGACTTGACGAACAATGCCAAAGAAAGGACATTTGGGTAGGCCACATCAAATACTCAAAACTGCCAGACATCATGTGAAAATAAAAGAAAAGGAAAGAGTAATCCACATAGTTCTCACATTCACAATAATATAATTTACAAAAGTGTAAATATTACAAATTGTAAAAAAAAGTAAGTATATAAAAAAAAAAATCAGTCAAATAGTAAAAATAAATGTCATAATTGTTAAAAAATAATAATAATATATATATATATATATATATATACAATATTATAATTGTAAAACAACAACAATCGTCAATAAAAAAAGGCAGTTAAAACAAAAAAACATTCAAATGATAATAATTATAGTGAGTAGGTACTGGAGCAGGTCAATCCCAAGCCGTTTTATCCTCGAGATACTCTTTTACAGTATAAAAAGCCTTTTGGCAAAGTTTTCGCTTTACAAATATTTTGAATTTATTAATGCTAAGTTCCTGAATAGGACTGGGAAGCTTATTATAAAAATGTATACTTTGGCATCTAAATGAGCGTCCTATTTTTTTGAGCCTGGTGGCAGGAACCACTAACTTGTGTTTGTTCCTAGTATTAACGTTGTGAATGTCACTGTATTTTTTAAACATGTTTTTATTTTTATGAACATACAAAATATTTTCATAGATATACTGAGATGGCACAGTCAAAATATTAATATTTTTAAATTTATCTCTGAGGGAGTATCTGGGACTTAATTTATAAATTGAACGAATGGCCCTTTTCTGCAAAACAAAAATCGTTTGGATATCGGCGGCATTTCCCCATAATAGAATACCGTACGACATGACACTATGAAAAATATGCAGCCAGTTGAGCCTTTGCTTCGATGTATGGCCCAAAGTTGAGTGTTGATGTCAGCGTAACACCAAGAAGGTCAAAATGGTCGGTTATCGGCACGGTTACACCCCGGAAAGTTGGAGCGGGGCTGAATTGGCTCCTTTTAGCGGAAAATAGACACGCCTGGATTTTTGCAGCATTGAACTTGACCAAATTGGCAGCGCCCCATTCGGAGACTGCCTCCAAGGACAAGTTCAAGCGCTCAACCATAGCCTCTCGAAGAGACTGGATCTGTGATCCACTAGCTCGCGCGTTGGATATGTAACTCTCGGCAACAGTGCTGTCATCTGCATACCCAAAGGTACCGGGCTTAAGCAGATCGTTTATGTGCAGCAAGAATAATGTTGCCGAGAGTACTGACCCCTGAGGGACCCCGGCATTAATAGCCATTTGACCGGACGAGCAGCCATCGATAACCACTTGGATGGACCGGTTACTCAGGAAGTCTGTGATCCAAGCACATAATCCAGCGGGTAAACCGAAAGATGGAAGCTTACTAATAAGGCCTTAGTGCCAAACCCTATCAAAAGCCTTCGAGATATCAAGGGAGACGGCAAGCGCTTCCCCGTGCTTCTCGATGGCCTTACTCCTGATGTGGATGGCATACGCTAGAAGATCTCCAGTCTCCAGTTGACCGATTTCGGCGAAAGCCGTATTGACGGTCACTTAGGATATCATTAGCTTCTAGGTATGCCAGGCGCTTAATGTTGAGTACACGTTCCACGGTCTTACAGAGAATGGACATTACTGAGATTGGTCGGTAGTTAGCAGGGTCAGCCCGAGTCCCCTTCTTGGGCACGGGCTGTACATCAGCTTGCTTCCATGCAATCGGCACTTTTCCAGCCTCAAATGAAAGCCTAAATAGGCGTGTCAGGATCGGAGACAATTCAGGCGCACACGTTCGCAGTACAATTGCTGGTATCCCGTCTGAACCGCTAGCCTTGTTCACGTCAAGGTTACGTAGCACCCTACGGACGTCCTTCTAATGGATGCGACTATCCGACATACTCGTATCGCAACCATCAGGGTAAACAGGGGGCTGCGCGTTACCTGGATCTAGACGCGAAGATTCCGCGAAGAGTGAGGCAAACAAATTTGCTTTCTCCTCAGCGGTATGTGCCAGCGACCCGTTGGGTTTTAGCAGTGGTGGTAGTGAGGGGCGGCAGAAGTTCGATTCACCCGACTTAGCCAGGGACCAAAACGCCTTAACTACTACCCGCAGGGTATGAAGCTAGTTTGTTCCCGATGCGCCTAATGTGGTCGAACCGAGACCTCCGCATCACCTTCTTGCAAGACTTGGCAGCACTGTTGAAAGGTTTCTTCTTCTGGCTTACGTCATTTGTCTTGTGCATACAAGCATCGGCCCATGCCTGATATGCTGCGTGCTTGAGCCCGTTAGCGCGATCACACTCCGAACCAAACCAAGGGCGAGCTAGGCCAGACATGGCTACGTCGGAGAATGGAATATAGTACTCCATTTTGTTAAATCAAGTAATTAATTAGGTAGATGGTTAAATCACAAAGCGATGTGTCTATGGTAATTATGGTTTTTATAGTATTGGATCTCTAAATTAACAAAACTGAATTTCCCAAAAAATGTGTATTTATTTTATTATTAACACTTTTTCACATACAAAAAGTGAAAATAAATAAAAAGAATTAGAATACACTGAATCACACTGCGTACACGCACCTAATTTATGTTCACACCCACAGATTTTACAATAAACAAAAAAAAGCATTCATTTTTTTAACAAAACATTAATAGCAGGGTTATTAGCCATTGCTAGGCTATTAATGGCTACTTATGGATTATAATCGATAATAACTCAAAGCATCCGGCTATTTACCCAACACTATTGGTACCTAACAAAGAGTCTGTGTACCGATTTTTAGCTTCCCACCTTGAAAATTGCGGAATGCTCCATACAAACTTCCGAAACTTCAGAGACAAAAAGTAGCCTTTGTCACTCTCCATCCCTTCAACTATCTCCACTTAAATAATCCACGTCAATTCGTCGCTTTGTTTTGCCGTGAAAGACAGACAAACAAACAGACACACACACACACTTTCCCATTTATAATAATTAGTATGTATTGGTCTTTTTAACCCCCGACAAAAAAGAGGGGTGTTATTAGTAAAATAAATAAACACATATACATATGTGACCTAATGTTTGAAATACTCATGTACCTACATGCCGGCGCTATCGAGCTGGTTTGATGATGGAGGTTGGAGGTAAGAGAACCTTGAATTGCCTATTAATAAACCTATCGAGTTTGGGCTCATTAGATTCGTCATAACCAGTTCTAAACATTTTTCACGATGTTGAGGACTAGATGCCAGAACTGGGAAGTGGCTGATGGAACCCTGGAACGACTTCTAGTAAATATATCAAGTTTGGGCTCATTAGATTTATCTTAACCAGTTCTATATATTTTTCATGATGACGAGGACCTAATGTTAGAAATGGCAGGTGGCTAATGGAACCCTGGAATGCCTAAAAGCAAACACGTCGAGTTTGGGCTCATTAGACTCGTCTTAACCAGTCCTTTATCTTTTTATAAATTTTATGCGCCCCGACGCATAAAATTTATAAAAAGATAAAGGACTGGACTTTTTTTTTTATAATTTTGCTATTATTAGCTTTTGTTATACGAGTAACAATTAAGCATCCAAGGAGATACAATTATGGAGGATTTTTTTTAAAGTACCTACCCATAGATTTCCGTCAAGCCTAGACGCAAGCATCAAGATTTAGGAGCTAAATTGTTGAAAATAGATATCACTTGCAGCTGGGAGTAAGTCGAGTTTGGGTGTTTTTAATACCGTGAGGATTTTTACGCATGCGGGATAGCTCCGCATGCAGAAAATTTCAAAATGCAAAAAAACGCGTTCGTATTCTACGCATTACAATAAATACTTGTATGAAATGGACACTTGTGGGGGCACGCATGCGGGGCAATACCGCATGCGTGATCTAAACCGCACGATATTAAAAACATCCTAGACGTTCCATCGTCGACAGCATCGTCGCTTTCCATCAGGTGAGATAGCGGTCAAGCGCGAAACTATCGCTATAGTACGAGTTTGTACGTACATAGTTTGCGCAAGCTCATCACTGTAATTAATTCCTGCCTTTCGCTGCTGGTAAGTAAATAAATAAAATAGCATAATATGGTTTGTAAATGCTACTTTAATAATAAAGTTTTTATCACATTTAATATAATTGGATTTTTATAAATAAAACTAGATAACAATAATAGTGTAGGTATAAAACTAACTCAGGAGCGCTATCGGCCGGTAGAATAACTAACCCGGGGTCATGTTACGTCTAAAACAAAAATAGAAAAGCGTTTATTAGTTTGGTAAAGTAACTTACTAATTACTGGGATTTATTTATGAAATTGAGCTTTCCAAAACTGTAAATTCAGATAAATGATGTTCATTTTGCAAATTAATAGGTTCTACTCTGAGAAGAAACACCGAAACAAATTCAAGGGTCAGTCTTTTTTAAAGTCCATACAGTAAATACGTATTGGACAAACATATAAGAACCATGCAGATTTGTCTAAGATGGTCTTTTGAAGAAAGAAACCTACAGATCTGATTGGACTTGTCCAGTCAGTGCAAGGATTTGTCAGTATTCGCCAAGCTCAACTCAGGACTACTAAGAAGCTCAACATGATGAACAATACCAAAGAAAGGACATTTGGGTAGGCCACAGTAAATACTCAAATTACCAGACATACGTTAAAATTACTGTAAAGAAATAGAAAAAAAGCAATCAACATAGTCCTCACAATAGGATCACTTTCTTGTTCGTCCGTCCGTCTGTCTGTTTGTCTGTCTAGACCCTTTATGACGAGAACGCGTGGAGGTATAGAGTTGAAATTAAAACCATATACTCAGGGCCTCAAGTCTGCTATTACAATAGTGTCAGAATAGTCTATCATTGATGTCATAATTGTCGATTTTCACAAGTTTGGTAATCTACTAACATAATGGCGTCATTATGACTTTCCAATGGTCAACCACTGACTCTCCATTGAAAGAAGTGGCTTATAATGGTAATCTCGTACATATTGACAAATGAATATTTCACGTTTGCGGTTATCTGCTAAAACTTTGACAGTTTATTTGATCAATGTTTTACTATTAGAACGTTATTGTGCAGTTATTGGTTTTAATATGCTCTAAATTATCATTTTACCACAATTCTATTACAAGACCATTGACCGATCAATGATCGATCATTATGAATTAGCAGATTACAAACTTTTAGCAAAATGACAATGGGATCGTGTAGGAATGACGAATTTATAAAAATAGCAGACTTGGGGCCCTGGTCTGCGGTCCCCTTATTTTTATGGTGGGAAAAATCATGCAATGACAACCCCCACTCTTGGGCGGAGCGGCAGATAGTGTCAGACTCTTACTGACTAAAAGCAAACTTCTTCTCTTACTGACAAAAAGATAATGCAC
Source organism: Mythimna ferrago (assembly GCA_910589285.2). NCBI lineage: Eukaryota > Metazoa > Arthropoda > Insecta > Lepidoptera > Noctuidae > Mythimna > Mythimna ferrago. The sequence continues at coordinate 16,779,247 of OU342673.1, read as the reverse complement.
GCTTTCACACGTCTGTTGAATCTATGGCTCAAATTCGTGATTGTGGCTTCGAATTACTGCCCCATCCCGCCTATTCCCCTGATTTGGTACCTTCAGAGTTTCGTTTATTCCCAAACCTAAAAAAACACCTTGTAGGTCAAAAATTTTCATCAAATGAGGAGGTCGAAGCTGCGGTGGGTGACTTTTTTTAAGGCTTCGAAGAAACTTTTTTTATGACTGGCATACAGGCGTTAGAAACCAGATGGAAGAAATGCATTAAGTGGAGATTACGTGGAAAAATATTACTTTTGTTTATATTTTATATTGTTTTCTTGCTGAGGCCGCGACCTTTTCAATCCATCCTCGTAGAAAGAGACAGATAGACATAATTTGTGAGGTTAGATGTATTACCCGTTTTGGACAATGGTATTATTTAACTATTCACCATTAGGTAAGGAGACTCACCGCGATCGATACAATTATTAAAAATAAAAGCTAAAGAAGGAGCTACAATGTGGATTATAGACTTAACAACGTCCACAGAATTACACCATAAATCTGCAGTTTTTATTTTATTTAAATAGAATACTATCTACATAAGTCACATGTTCGAAGTAAAAATCAGAATCTAAGTTTAGTTACTGAGTACCTACCTATTGGGCCAAAATAGGTAATAACTAGTGTATTAATGAGTCCAGGGGTTTACTACGAAGTGGCTATGCCGTCATAATTCTGTAGAGGAAAAAGTAAAAAAAATACATTCGTCCATTTTTTTTTAAGGTGGGCGTTCATCAAGTTACTTCTCTCGCTCTAGGCGAAATTAAGGCAATTAACACACTTTTAGGCCTCTGTCTCGAATCTGCCTCAGCGGGGCGGCGGCGGCAGCGGCGCGGGAGCGGTAGGATCTAACGCGTAAAATCAAATGGACCGGTTCTCGAAAACAGCGGCGCGGGGGCGGGCAATGAGCGGTGCGCTCCAGTCAAGCGGTAACCGCCCGCGCGGTTATTTTAGTCGTAAAATTTGTCAGGACATTTTCTCTAGGAGGAGTGGCAGGCGGTCGCCGACTTCTGCGAAGCAGTAATGCTCGCAAAGGAGGAGGCCGACCGCATCAAGCAACGGCGTTTTCGCCGCCGCCACCGGAATTCTAATCCCGATTTCCGGTCACCGTAGGCGCGGGCTTGCGGACAGTGAGCAATGGGTAGCTCGCTGTCTGGCCGTTCGGTAACTGTCCGGACCAAGCCCAAGTCGTCGACGGCGCGTACTGTTCCCGCGCGCCTCAATGAATTGTCAGCAACAGCAGGGATCATGCCGGGTCGAAGCCTACTAGGGCCAGGGTTATCCGAAAGGGAGCTCGAGCCCCGGTATGAAGGCTAGAAGGAACGGGGTGGGTCTTTTAGTCAGTAAGAGTGAAGAGCGGGGGTTGTTATTGGATGATTTTTTCCCACCATAAAAAACGGACATTGTCTCTGTTCTTCATAATTTCTATACAACTCGCCTTTCCTTTTCCTTGCCTTATAGTAGGCATTCACTTCTTCTTTTGCCCACAATAAATCGAGCGTTAGGAATTAATTTGAATCAAAAAGATGTTGTTGCCGTTGTTCAGACATTTTGTTCGCGAATAAAAACAAGTATCTCGACGACACAACCACGAACACAACACTACGCCGCTATAGTGCCGCGCGATCTGCCCGCTGGTTTCGAGAACGGGTCTGCGTTGCCCGCTCCGCTCCCGCACCGCCGCGCCTCCGCCGCCCCGCTGCCCGCAAGATTCGAGGCAGAGGCCTTGTCAGCGTTAGGATGGCTAGACTAAACGAGATATGTGCTTGAGACCATGTGCACTATTTAATACCTATTTGCTACTATTTACTACCTATAGTTAATATTTGCTACCTTTTCGTTAAGAAATTTATCAAAGAAATAAAGTGCACCACTTTCAAGTTCTCATAGTTTTAGCGTTGTATTAACCGCGCTGTTAATGTAAATATTTACTACCTAATTGCTACCTTAACATATATGTTTTCCACAACTCTAAGAAGCTCCTATAAAAATTTATTAATAAAAACCATTTAAACGCCTGTACATCAATTATTGATATGTTTTTTAGGGTTCCGTAGTCAACTAGGAACCCTTATAGTTTCGCCATGTCTGTCTGTCCGTCTGTCTGTCCGTCCTCGCTTAATCTCTGTGACCGTTAGCACTAGAAAGCTGATTTGGTATCAATATGTATATCAATCACGCCGACAAAGTGGTAAAATAAAAATTGGAAAAAAATGTTTTATTAGGGTAGCCCCCCATATGTAAACTGGGAAGCGATTTTTTTTTAAATTTCAACCCTAACGTGTGATATATTGTTGGATAGGTATTTAAAAATGAATAGGGGTTTACTAAAATCATTTTTTGATAATGTCAATAGTTTCGCAAATAATCGCTCCAAAAGTAAAAAACAATGTGTCCCCCCCCTCTAACTTTTGAACCATAAGTTTAGAAAATATGAAAAAAATTTGAAAAGTAGAACTTTATAAGGACTTTCTAGGAAAATCATTTTGAACTTGATGGAAAGAACAGTTTTTGTACAAAAAAGACAAAAAGGTTGTACAAAATAATTTCTGGACTAAGTTTGTAGTATAATCGTATATGCAAGCATTTTTTTTAACTTCGTTTACATATTTTATTATCCTGAACGTATCTTCTTTCAAACAAAAAAAGAATTATTAAAATCGGTTCTCGCAATCCAAAATATAACGCCATCTATCAAAATGTTAAGGTAAAAACCAGTTCATAAGTGGTTCGATAGATGGCGTTGCGTAATGACGTCATCTTTTTAAAAGTCGTTGTTAAGATTTTCCGTGCTTTCATGACCTACCGTGGTAAATAAATGTATTCGTAATTTTAAGAGTGCACAATCGCTGAAATTTCTACTACTTGCATACTGTTATAGTTACCACCGTCCTTTGTGGGCCCATTTTTAGGGTTCCGTACTTAGTATGTCAACGTAACAAATAGCTTTTTTTAAACTCATAAGTGGGAACACTTATTGTGACGGACGGGAAACTACGGAACCCTACAATGAGCGTGGCCCGACACGCTCTTGGCCGGTTTTTTTCTCAGAACAATTGCTAACAAAGTTTTTGTAGGCGCTTAGTGGCTTATGAACAACTTGTTTCTGGATAATTTTATAATTATTAACATATCGCATTTATGTTATAAGTGTGTATGTACCTACTTGGAGATTTATTAAATTGATCTTTATTAAATTACGATACAATATTTGATAATAATTAATTGACATCTTAGATTATTTTTATTTAAAACTACCTACAATTTTCACAACTATGATGATAAATTATTCTGTTCAACTTTAGTTTTGTTGTTTGTGACGTGCACACTTAAAAAAAATTACGATTTTTTTTGAAAATTGCAGTCCTGTAAGTAGTAAATCCATAACTGAAAAGAATACAGTGATTACAACAATCCCAACTTCTAACTGCAAAACTTTTGATTTTTACATAGATTTTTATCACTGGCAGAAAATCCAGCCTATCGTACAATGTGTAAAAATAAATAAACATAAATTCTCTAACTTTAGGACAAATACTCTTTTACCAAAACATCAGTGGGCTAATATCTTAGGAGAAAAAATTTGGAACACAATTCGAAGTCCGTGTAGCTGGATTTTCAAAAATTATTCGATTAAGGATAACTTAAACATATCTGGCGAAATGTGGGTGTACCTACTATCTCTACCTCTGCCTAACCCTTTGCGGCAACAAGGCGTGAAGTTTTGTTATGTAGTTTCATTTATAAGGTGGAAGGGTGTTGTGATTCCTGAACCGAATAATTTATCATCATAGTTGTGAAAATTGTAGGTAGTTTTAAATAAAAATAATCTATGATGTCAATTAATTATTATCAAATATTGTATCGTAATTTAATAAAGATCCACAAGGGTGGCCCTAGTACCGACCCCTGTGGAACACCGCACGACATCTCCCGACGTTTCCAGTCTCCCTGGTGACCGGGCTAGACAATATACCTGTCCGACAGGTAGGCCTCGACTACTCGAAGAGGTATTCGGGCACCCGGTGGTACCGGAGTGCCCTCCGGATCGTACTCCAGGGCAGGGAATTTGAAGCGTTGGCAATGTCCAAGGACACTGCCACGACACTCCTACCCTGGGACACCGCATCCCCCGTCGTGAGGGCTCGCACGCGCATGATGGCGTCCACCGTCGAGCGCATCCTGCGAAAGCCGAACTGTCCGTCCGAAAGGTCCGGCCCCACCCGTGAAAGGCGCGCGACGAGGCGGCTCGCAATCACTATTTCAAAGAGCTTGCCGGCCTCGTCGAGAGCACAATGGGCCGGTACGTGGAGGGAGAGTCCGCAGGGCACCCTGGCTTCGCGATGAGGACCAGTTTCCCCGTCTTCCAGCGAAGTGGGAACTGGCCCCTCTCCAAGCATGCGCTGAAGAGCCCTCTTAGTCAAGGCCCGAGAGCCTCCATGGCCAGGACCCAGGCCTTCCCAGGCTCATCGGGTCCTGGGACGGCGTTCTTGGCACTCAGCCTTTGCACCGCCACTCTCATCTCTACCTCGGTCACCTCTGGAGCATTGTCGTCGTCGTCGCTATTGCGGTCCGCGTCAGACACCGCTGGTGGAGGCGGAGCCATGGGCGGGGGGGAGTGTTCCCCTCGCGCAGGGAACAGAGCGCTCACCACACCCTCCACGAGTTGGGGCCGGAGACTCTGAGTCAGCGGGGGAGCCCAGGGGCGCAGTTTCTCCCGTACCAATACGTACGGGCGCCCCCACGGGTCCGCGTTCAGAGACCCCAGCCACACGTCGCGGGCCTCGAGTTTGGCCCGCTTAATCTCCGCTCGGAGGGTGCGTTTTGCCTCTCTGTAACCCTCGTATAGCTCCGCCTCTCTGGCCTCCGCACCCGGTGGGCGGATGCGGCGCCTGCAGTATCTGGCGTACCGGCGTCGCGCGTGATTGCACGTGTTGCGCAGTGCAGCGATCTCCGGCGACCACCAGTACACCTGGCGCTTAGCACGTCCTGGACGGACTCGGGGCATTGCCGCATCGCAAATTTGCGACATGGCCTCCCGGAACCACTCCGCCTCGACGTCGATGTCGACAGGCCTGTCCGGTGCTTGCACCCAGGCCTGTACCATCGCGGCTTCCAGGAGGAGCTCCCGGTCCATCTGCTTAAGCGCCCACCGCGGACCGCAAGGGCTCTGTCGGACCGGCGCGGCCGAGGTTTCGGCGGAGACGTCCAACCGGATGTACCGGTGGTCGGAGTACGTCTCCACCTCCTCCATAACGCGCCAGTCGACGACACGCGGCGACAGAGCGGGGCTGGCGAACGAAAGGTCCACCACTGATTCACCCCGCCTCCGCACCAACGTGGGGACAGAACCCCGGTTCAGAACGACCGGCCCAGCTCCAAGGCCCAGTCCTCCACCATCCGACCCCGTGGGTTCGTGCGCCGGGAACCCCAAGCCGTATTCCAGGCGTTGAAGTCCCCGCAAACGACCACGGGGAGGGTACCAAACCCAGCGACGACGGCATTTAGCTCCATAAGGGAGACATGGAGTTCGTCGGGAGATCTGGTCGGGGATAGGTAGACGCCTACCACTGCAATGTCCCCGACCCGTGCTGCCACGCAACCCCGTCCCCTCGTGACGGCCTCGAGGGGCGGGGTACCGGCGGCGGCCGACGAAATTAGCGTCACCGAGCCGTCTAGGTCCTGAACCCAGCGGGGATGGACGTAGTACGGCTCGGAGACGACGGCGACATTGATCGACCACTGCGCCATGCTCTGGAGCAACAGATCCTGAGCGGGGGCGCAGTGGTTGATGTTCGCCTGGAGGAGACGTAATGGTGTCCTTATTGACATTCCATTACAGTCTCCTCCCGAGCCCCCTGTGAGGGCATCGCCGCGGCGGGAGCGGCGGCGACAGCGGCGGCAGCCAAGACGGTGGCTGCTGCGGTGAGGGTGTCAGGGTGGATGGGCCTGACTTTGCTCTTGGCCTTGGCGGGGGGGTCGCAGGACCTGCCCCCAGCCCGGTGGTCGGCCGGCTTGCCTGCAGCCGCACATGCGTAGCAGTGCGGCTTTGCACGGCATTCGACGGCCTTATGCCCGGGCTGTCCGCACTGGTGGCAGCGGTCACTACGGTCCTCTGCGGCGCAATAGGTCCCCACGTGGTGCCCTACGTGACAGCGGTAGCACCGCAGAGGTCTGGGCTCCAGCAGCTTTACCTGGGCCGAAACCCAGCCCACCAACAGCCTTCGGCCCTCGGCCGTGATGGCCTTAGCCGCCAACACGGGGCAGCTCACCGTGACGGCTCGCATGCCCGTGCTGTCAGCGCGGATGGTGCCCGCCGGGACCTGATCGGTCGTGCACCCTCCCGCCCTGACGATGGCGGCCACCACCTCTTCCACCCTGACAGAGTCGTCCAGACCCATTATGCGCATGTCCATGCTTTTGGTGGGTCTGGACACTCGGGCCTCCTCGACGTCCATATCAATCAACATTGGATCATAGAATTACATTAAAACAATAGTTATAAGTATGATTAACGAAATACATTTGAACTAAAAGTCAAGCATAAGTACAAGCATACACGTCACAAAAATTTATTTTTATTTCCTCAGATGGTTCATCATACTTTGCTTATAACGCCATATCCATATTACGATTATGTAAAATAATTACATTTAATATATATTTACAAGAAATATTTTTCTTTTAACATGACAGTCCCGTCCAGTTCCAGTTTGTTTTTTTATAGAAATTGCAGAATGTGTGTTCAGATTTTGATGTGGTTTGTACAGAAGTCCCGAGGGAGACCCGCTTTCCGACCGTGGCACTTTGATCCGCTTTTTATATTATATCATTAAAAATATTTAACGGAATAATAATGATTTCGTTCGATGGCAAACGCATTTATATTCTGCCAATATTTCCTTTTGGTCCGCAACAAGTATACTTTTCAATAGAGATAGACCAACAAGTTGGAAGTAACCAGTGATAATTATAGTCGATATTTAATGAGTTACCAGGAAATATGAATTAGATTTAATTCTTATTTCCTGGTAACTCATTACTACTTTACTAGGTAAATGCACAAAATATCAAACTAGTTATCTATATCTAGGTATATTTTTGTATGTTTGTTTGTAAAGAACAAACTCAAAAACTATTGCACCGATTATAAAAATTCTTTATTTTCTTCACCATTGGATTGCAACTGTATCACTTAGTAACATATTTTCTATTTTCAGGCGAGTAAAGCCGTTGGCAGTAGCTAGTAATTTATAATTTGGTAAATGAATCTTAAGCGCTTTAAAACTAAGAACCAAAATAGTTATTTACGAAACTGACACTGGCTAGTCTATATATAGTCAGTTGATTGGTCTGTCATTTGAGCACCGGCGTCTTATAATGGGTTATCATTTTTATCATTATAGCTGAAAGACGTCCACTGTTGGATATAGGCTCCCAAGTGTCGCCATGACTAACGGCTCTGCGCGTCTCTCATCCCTCACCGATGGGTAAGTTAGCTCAAATCATAGTCGGCCTATTTCTACTTCAAACATCGTTTTGTTACATAGGATACCGTTCCTTATAATATGAATTTATGTCTATTATAACCTGAAGCGTAACAAGAGTACCCCCCTCCACATTAACCCACCCTCAAGGCACTGTTATTAACAAAACATGGAAGGTTGTTAGCCCGCTCCCTGCGGTAGGGAATTGTTATTTAATAAGGGCAAAATACAATTATTTTGGACTTGCACAGTTCTTCCTTAATCTTCTACATGTTATTTATCAGAAAACCTTCTTGTTAGTGACATATATAACTCAGCAATTAGCTAAAATCGAAGTATCATACAGCGGTGAGTTTCTAAATTGAATATTAAAGAATTGTAAATATTATAATTGCATTATACGGTTACTTAAATAATTTCTCAATAATATTTTATCATCATTCAACGAATGTAAAATAAAATTACTAACATGTACATATTTTCATTACTAAGACTAGTTCGCGCTTTTCCGATAGATGGCGTTGTGCGTTTCGCGTTAAATCCTGAATCGCAGTATGGTTTCGTTACCTGGGCTTGTATACCTAATACCTGCCGTTGAATTTTTTTACTTAACTTGTTAAATGTTTTTCATAAAAATTTAAATTTTTGAATAGCTAGTCTTTTTGTTTTGAGGCTAGCTTTATATTGAATACAATGAAAATATACTTACTGTCGTGTGTGATTAGGCTACATTTGCCTACACAATAATAAACTTGTATGAATCTCGTTTTTTATCTAATTCCTTTGTTTCGCTATCTAGTTTAATTTCATGGGTTAATATTGGAATAATATATGCATATAAACAATTATTATACTGAAATCAATAATTTTATATGATACGCTTATCTGCTATTTTACCCAAGTTGTTACGTAAGCTGTGACACAAGTTTCCATTGCTTTTAATTAAATTTTTGTTTGTGAAGTTCTGAAAGAAAATGTTTTATAGAAAGTAGCTACAGTTATATTTAGATTGGTAGTTTAGTTCTACGTCCAACAACGACGTGCACACCTAAATTGTTGAGATTAAAACAACCAAGAGAGATAATGCGAATGTCATAAATTCTCACTGGCTAAAAATTTTACGGTCTATGTATGCAATCTTAGCTCGCATGTTTTACACTTAGAAAAACATGTACCTACTTATAAGTAGTCCCCAAAGTGTGCGTGTCTTGATTTGAAATGGCAAGTTGTGAAACTCAAAGTGCACAAGTTTGAAGATCTACCAGTTTCTTTTAACATACTCGTAAATACAAGTGAGAACTAATAATGTCATAAATATTATATGTACCTACCTATGTTCTATCTGAAAATAACGGCATTGTTTTTTGCATGTTTTTTGTGTTCATTTTCCTTTATACTATCGGCTATATTATTCTAAGCATTATTCTATGGTTGGTTTTTAACATCACTTACTTAATCATTTCGAGAAAAGCTTAAATACAAAGTAAAGCTCAAGTTATAATCAACTTCAATAGTTCGTCCTCTGGACACTAGATGGCGTTGTACCGACAAGCGCTTTCCTGAATCGCGGTATGGTTTCGTTCGCAGATTTGGTATAATATATCCGCCGGGAGCAATTTATTCACTGCCGCTCACGTCATACCACTACCACCATTTAGGTACTGGTAATACAATAATATTTTTGGGAAGCTCGTCTAAGTAGTTCCTAATTGTAATTAGGCGAGCTTTAAAAAGGAAAACAATGAATAGATAGATGCAATGTTGTACATTAATACAATGTGTATGCATTGCGCCATGCATTGTTTAACGTATTAACATTGCAATACCTACTTATCTACGTAGTAGTTATTCATTATTCTAGATTGGTTTCAGTAGTTTAGGTATTTAGTCATTATTTCAGTAGTTTCTTACTCTGTCAAATAGTAGGTAAGAGGAAAATCAAAATTATTTTTAATAAACCAAAAATCGAGATTTTTGGTTTATTTGAGTAAACAATAAAATAAACTGGTACTGGTTTTACTAAGGGGTATCGTGTTGCTGTGTTGTAGAGTTCAAATAAGCAGTGATTTCATGTAAAATGCTGGTATTCAGCTGCTGCCGTTTAGACTGGAAACTGAACCTAACATAGGTAGGTACTAAGAATTCAAATAGGAATAGGATCTACTTAGCGTCTTGTTATGATGTCATTGCTGTCAAATGAAATCGGTTCCTAGAAACCAATTCGATTTTACAACACAAAGAGAAATATCAGCAGAATTATCTTTTATTAAAGATATTTTTTAAATTAAATTAATTTACGAATCATGAACGAAAAAAGTTTAATTAGAATAGCATCAGTGTGTGAAGTGTCTAAGTAGTGGTGAATTAAAGAAGGAATATTGTTACCAAAAATAAAAATAAGAAAGAAAACTGTTTCTTTTTTAACAAATTATACCTTAAATAATATAGGTAATACATTTAGCTAGTTTAGACAAAACAATACAATTTTTACTCGATTCAGCACATAGTAAATAAGCGTTATTGATACGCAAATAAGTTATCTTAGCAAATCGTACTTTTCAAGTAACATGTGGCAGATAGAGGTAATTGACGTTCCTATTCTTATTTAGATCGCATTGTAGTTGGGAAATGATCAGACACATTTAATCTCTTACAAATGTTTATTTTTTAAATCGTATCTAATAAATCAGCGAAGATTTTTCATACTCACATTTAAGAAGCTTTCGTGAATGTTTCTAGTTCTTCTCAATCTAGTCTAAACTAATCTAGTTATTCTTTTTCACTCTTTGTAGTGTTAGTATTATTATTTTATTCGCCTGATATTTACGTTTTCTTTATTACTTACATCATCCCACTGGTTTTATTTGTGAACCGCATATTGTAAGCAGAGGTATGGGTTACAGTATAGTTATTTCTTCCGTGTATTGCTGTTGTTAATATATTAAATTATATTGTATCTGTAGGTTGTTTCACCTTTAAAAAAAAAAAGACGTGTGGCACTCGGGGACTGCCGCGGTAAAGCTATTTCATTGCATTTTTATCAACTTATGCAATTATAATTATTTATTTATTTTATTTATGCAGTATTTTTTTTTCCTTTGTTTTTTTTTTCTTTGATATTAATTGAAGTTACACTTTCACACATTGAATTGAATTTTGATTGATTGTTCACTCATTTGTTTTCTTATCGGTCACCACGCTCAAAAAACAAATGAGTGGGGGTGTTAGGTTATTTTCGTTACGGAATTTCTCGATTCGGTCTCCACGCTCAAGGCCGAAGCTATGCAATAGCTTAAAATTATCCAGAAACAAGTTTTTCATAAGCCACTAAGCGCCTACAAAAACTTTGTTAGCAATTGTTCTGAGAAAAAAACATGTCAATAATTGATGTACAGGCGTTTAAATGGTTTTTATTAATAACTTTTTATAGGAGCTTCTTAGAGTTGTGGAAAACATATATGTTAAAGTAGCAATCAGGTAGTAAATATTTACATTAACAGCGCGGTTAATACAACGCTAAAACTATGAGAACTTGAAAGTGGTCAGCCAACCTGACGTCAGGTTGGCTGACCACTTTATTTATTTGATAAATTTCTTAACGAAAAGGTAGCAAATATTTAACTATAGGTAGTAAATAGTAGCAAATAGGTATTAAATAGTGCACATGGTCTCAAGGACATATGTCGTTTGGTCCAGCCATCCTGACGCTGACAGAGGCCTTAACGTTGCTTTTAAGTATCTCCGTTTGTATAGAAAACACGCACAGTTAACACACAGAAAATGGATCCACGCGCGATTATTCAGATCACGCGCCTAAAAGAGGAGAAACATGCGCACACGCGCCTGGGTGCGGGGCGAAAGGCAAAGTCGCACAACAATTCGCGTTAAGTATTATTATTAATTAGGTATATTTTTTACGGCTTTACTTTTGTTTAGCGTGTGTAAAAAATTAGGGCCTACAAAACTTCTTTGTCCACAATATTCTTAACTAATCTGTCATTAGGCACTAAAACTATCAAGCTATTGGGTGAACTTACTCGTGAGCAAGCAACATAAAACCCAGGCGAATATCAACCACTGCGCCCACGGTTATGGATCTGTTGCTCCAGAGCATGGCGCAGTGGTCGATAAATGTCGCCGTCGTCTCCGAGCCGTACTACGTCAATCCCCGTGGAGACTGGGTTCAGGACCTAGACTGCTCGGTGACATTATTCTCGTCGGCCGCCGCCGGTACCCCGCCCCTTGAGGCTGTTACGAGGGGACGGGGTTGCATGGCAGCACGGTTCGGGAACATTGCAGTGGTAGGCGTCTACCTGTCCCCGAACAGATCTCTCAACGAACTCCAAGTCTCCCCTATGGAGCTAAATGTCGTCGTCGCTGGGTTTGGTACCCTCCCCGTGGTCGTTTGCGGGGACTTCAACGCCTGGAACATGGCTTGGGGTTCCCGGTACACGAAACCACGGGGTCAGATGGTGGACTGGGCTTTGGAGCTGGGCCTGGTCGTCCTGAACCGGGGTTCTGACCCCACGTTGGTGCGGATGCGGGGTGAATCAGAGGTGGACATCTCGTTCGCCAGCCTCGCTCTGTCACCACGTGTCGTCGACTGGCGCGTTATGGAGGAGGTGGAGACGTATTCCGACCACCGGTACATCCGATTGGACGTCTCCGCTGAAACCTCGGCTGCGCCGGTCCGACAGAGCCCTTGCTGTCCGCGGTGGGCGCTTAAGCAGATGGACCGGGACCTCCTCTTGGAAGCCGCGACGGTACAGGCCTGGGTCCAAGCTCCGGACAGGCCTGTCGACATAGACGTCGAGGCGGAGTGGTTCCGGGAGGCCATGTCACAAATCTGCGACGCGGCAATGCCCCGAGTCCGTCCAGAGGTGCTATTCTCTAAGAAAACAGCCTTGAGCTCAGCGCTGGCACAGCGACGAGTCGTGAGCGCAGTACATTGAATTAACAACCCTATGCTCCTTTACATTGGATTGTTAATTCAATGTACTGCGCTCACGACTCGTCGCTGTGCCAGCGCTGAGCTCAAGGCTATTTTCTTAGAGAATAGCACCCCAGGGCGAGCTAAGCGCCAGGTGTGCTGGTGGTCGCCGGAGATCGCTGCACTGCGCATGCATGCAGTCACGCGCGACGCCGGTACGCTAGACACTGCAGGCGCCGCATCCGCCCGCCGGATGCGGAGGCCAGAGAGCCGGAGCTGTATGAGGGATACAGAGCGGCAAAACGCACCCTCCGAGCGGAGATCAAGCGGGCCAAACTGGAGGCCCGCAACGTGTGGCTGGGGTCTCTGAACGCGGACCCGTGGGGGCACCCGTACAAAACGGTACGGGAAAAGCTCCGCCCCTGGGTTCCTCCGCTGACTCAGATTCTCCGGCCCCAGATCGTAGAAGGTGCGGTGAACGCTTTGTTCCCTGCGCGGAGGGAACACTCCCCCTCTCCCATGGCTCCGCCTCCGCCACCAGCGGTGTCTGACGCGGACCGCAATAGCGACGATGACGACGATGCTCCAGAGGTGACCGAGGTTGAGATGAGAGTGGCGGTGCGAAGGCTGAGTGCCAAAAACACCGCCCCAGGACCCGACGGCTTGCCCGGGAAGGCCTGGGTCCTGGCCATGGAGGCTCTCGGGCCTCGACTGAGAGGGCTCTTCAGCGAATGCCTGGAGAGGGGCCAGTTCCCACTTTGCTGGAAGACGGGGAAACTGGTCCTCATAGCGAAGCCAGGGCGCCCTGCGGACTGTCTGTCCGCGTACCGGCCCATTGTGCTGCTCGACGAAGTGGGCAAGCTTTGAGAGAGTAGTCACCTAACACGGGTGGGGCCGGACCTTTCGGACGAACAGTTCGGCTTTCGCAGGATGCGCTCTACGGTGGCGTCCTTACCTTCCGCATGACGCAGGTCCTCACCGGACATGGTTCGTTCGGGAGTGTCCTGCACCGGATTCGTGCGGAAGTGACGCCCGGGTGTCGCCACTGTGCGGAATGCCCGGAGGATATGGTGGAGCACACAGTCGAGGTGTGCCCTGCTTGGGCGGAGCATCACCATCCCCTCGTGGGGGCGATCGGCGGCGGAGACCTCTCGCGCCGGGCCTTGGTTGAGGCCATGGTCCGGAGCGAGGAGGAGTGGCAGGCGGTCGCCGACTTCTGCGAAGCAGTAATGCTCGCAAAGGAGGAGGCCGAACGCATCAAGCAACGGCGTTATCGCCGCCGCCGGGATTCTGATCCCAATTTCCGGCCACCGTAGGCGCGGGCTTGCGGACAGTGCGCAATGGGTAGCTCGCTGTCCGGCCGTCCGGTAACTATCCGGACCAAGCCCAAGTCGTGACTCGTCAAGGAGTTGTCAGCAACAGCAGGGACCCAGCCGGGTCGAAGCCTACTGAGGCCAGGGTTATCCGAAAGGGCGCTCGAGCCCCGGTATGATGTCTAGAAGGAACGGGGTGGGTCTTTTAGTAAGTAAGAGTCTGACACTATCTCCCGCTCCGCCCAAGAGGGGGGGGATGTCATTGGATGATTTTTTCCCACCATAAAAAAAAACAAAGCAACATAAAACTGTCCATGAGAGAAGCAATATTCCCTCAAGTCAATACCCGTAAATTTGAGAGTTTGCCCCTGAGACTTATTTATTGTCACGGCAAAGTAGACTTTTAGGGGAATATGTAATCGTTTAAATTCGAACGGGATATCATTCGGTATTAATGGAATTCGTGGTATAAATACAGTTTCCCCTTTCGCACACCCAGTTAATATAGTAGCTTCCACTATATTGCGATGTAACGCTTTCACTTGCAGTCTTGTACCGTTACAAAGTTTTGGTGGTTTTAAATTTCGCAACAACATAATTGGAGTGCCCACACGCAGAATAAGCTTAGCGGTTTCAATGCCACCATGTACATTGGCATCGGTGGCATGTACATCGTAATTGCACAACGCCATCTATTGTCTACATTTAGAACTAAAAATTATTTTGTTCGTCTTAATTTATTCGTTCCATTAGTAATACATTTACATCCTCCACAATCCCTTATTTTATCCCCATGGGGATTGAATTTACCAAAATCCTATTGAAACGGACGTCTTCAACATAGTAGCTCCAATCTTTAATTTCAGATCAATCAGTCGAAAATCTAAGAAGATTTATATAAACTTTCATCCCCTATTTTATCCCCTTGGGCGTAGAATTTATCAAAATCCTTTCGTAGGGGATGCCTACGTCATAGTAGCTATATGCATGCAAAGTCTCAGCCCGATCGGTATAAAATTGACAAAGTTTCATAAAAAGTTTCATCCTCTATTTTATCCCCTTGGGGGTAGGATTTATTAAAATAATTTCTTAGGGGATGCCTACGTCATAGTAGCTATATGCATGCAAAGTCTCAGCCCGATCGGTTTAAAATGGACAAAGTGTCATACAAACTTTCATCCCCTATTTTATCCCCTTGGGGGTAGAATTTATCAAAATCCTTTCTTAGCGGATGACTACGTCATAACATCTACCTGCATGCCAAATTTCAGCAAAATCCCTCCAGTGGTTTGGGCTGTGCGTTGATAGATTACAATGTCAGTCAGTCAGTCACCTTTGAGTTTTATATATTTAGATTTTGGATGGGCTTTGAATGTAATGATTCAGAGCCGCTGTGAATCCACAAAACACAACTACGCGCGTGTGTTTGAATTAAGGTGAAAGATACAAACCCGAGCGTAGTCTATCTATTATATAAAACCCTCGTTCCTAAAAAAACGAAGGCTTGCGTGAGGCCCCTTTGGGTCTCCTTCTGCGAAGCAGTAATGTTAGCAAAGGAGGAGGTCGACCGCATCAGGCAATGGCGCTCTCGCCGCCGCCGGGATTCCGATTTTTGGCCACAGTAGACGCGGGGTTGCGGACGGCGAGCAATGGGTAGCTCGCTGTCCGACCGCCCGGTAACTGTCCAGACCGAGCCCAAGTCGTAAACGGCGCGCACTGTTCCCGCGCGCCTCAAGGAGTTGTCAACAACAGCAGTGGCCCAGTAGGGTCGAAGCCTGGGGCCAGGGTCAGTTTCGAAAGGGAGCTCAGCCCCGGTATGAAGGAACGGGGTGGGTACTTTTAGTCAGTAAGATTCTGACACTATCTTCCACTCCGCCCATGGGCGGGGGATGACATTGGGATGATTTTTACCCACCGACAAAAAAAGGGCCCTTTTGGGTGCGAGGCCGTGGGCGACCCAAACCGCCCATGCCTCGCTACGCTACTGTAGTTAAGGACTACTACTATTGCAAACATACAATTGGTACTTACATTACAGATCGTAAAAGAAACGCTTCATATTTCTGGCAAAAGCTTGTCAATCCATTCCTTGATCAATCTAGTGCCTCGTTTGTTTATTGAGTGGCCTAACTTCTCCATTACATGAAATTCTCCTTGCACTCCGAGCTCTTTTAGTTCATTAAATGATTGTTTGCCCCATTCCAAATCGACCAGATCATCTTTGTCGCCATGAATTTGTAGTAAAGGTGGCACTGTAAAAATTAAACAAGATTATGGGTATTTGCGATTGTAACTTATTGTCTTTTTATAAAAGTATTGATATGTGGTTGAGACTGATATTTTGAATAATCTATAATATAAAAATGAATCGCAAAATGTGTTGGTAAGCGCATAACTCAACAGCGCCTGGACCGATTTCGCTAATTTTTTTTTTGTTGTGTTCGTTATTATGAGAAGGTTCCTATGGAAAAAAAAATGAAAATTAGGGCAGTGTAGGGTAGTGTAGGGTAGAGTAAGGTAGAGGAGGGTAGAGTAGGGTAGAGTAGAGTAGGGTAGGGTAGAGTAAGGTAGAGGAGGGTAGAGTAGGGTAGAGTAGGGTAGGGTAGAGTAGGGTAGGGTAGAGTAGGGTAGGGTAGAGTAGGGTAGGGTAGAGTAGGGTAGGGTAGAGTAGGGTAGAGTAGGGTAGAGTAGACTTGAGTAGAGTAGAGTAGGGTAGGGTAGAGTAGGGTATAGTAGGGTAGAGTAGGGTATAGTAGGCTGAATTAGGGAAGAGCGGGAGCGAAGCCGCGCGGGCAAAAGCTAGTTAAATATAAAAGTAACATGTAGTAGGATGTAATAGATATATTACCATATTTATCAACATTATTCATGAGTATGCTAACTAAAGCAGTAATTATTTTCTTCTCTGTAATCTAGATACACTCTATTCTACATCGTCGACCATATATCGAAAGAACAATTGTGTTTACTAATCACTAAACTCGTCTTGTCAATTAATATAATGATTCAATTCAATTCAAAATATTTTTATTTCACATAGGCCTACACGGGCACTTATAAAACTTCAGAAGTTAGTGCAATGATGAATGTGTGTCTGTGTCTACTAACGTTGGTACAAGCACGTTTTCTAGGTTCAATACAGGGTTATTTGAAAACACAGGTAACCTCTCAGGACTTGTTTAAAGTTCATCGCATTTTGATACAAAAATAAAAATATTTAAATTGAATGTTACGTTGTTATGTTTTATTGAATGTTATGTTGATATTACGAAATCTATAATGCGAAGCAAGCGATAGTACAATAGAAGAGGTAGCGGGGTTCGGGCGGCGGAGTTGCTTGATGCGCTTACGTCGCGTCGTACAGACGTAGGTATGTATAGCTAAATACAGAGGAGAAACAAAAGTTACTGTTTATGATGTTAGTAATACAGTCCTGCAGTATAGTAAAAAACTATCTACTAAATATTAACTGCATCAGTGTCTTAAAAGCTACGGCAATATTACACATGATATAGCAATACATACTCTTTGCTCTCTTCCATAATAATTTTCCTTTTCATGTAGTCTAAATAAACAATTTTATAATTAAGTTAACACATTTTCATTATCTTCAGATCTTGGTTTATGGCAAACAATGGAAAGTGGCAGTTATTAGTAGATGGATGGATTAGATATTCAGGATGAAAAGGGCATGAAAGGGCAAATTAAATAAACAAAGTTGTCTAGCCATATTAATTCGCTTGTTACACTAAGATGCCCTAAACCAATCCCCCAGGAGACTACACAACACTCAATGTTCCACTACGATCTCCTATGCTGTGGATTGTCTATGAACTAATAAATGCTATTCCTTTATAGACCCTTTTAAATAAAAAACCACTTACAACAATATTAACCAAAAATCGAACCGGCAAAATTCTGCTACACTTTTGGTACATATAGTTTTTGTTTTCAACATTTAACTTATTCTAGAATCTTTTGTTTTTCTCTACTGCTAATTGGCAATCTGCTTCGAGAGCAATATCCAATGTGCTGGCTGAATCTCTTTGATGTGGTGTGTACATTTGTTCAGCGCGTCGATGATTTATTTAGCGAATCTGTCCACTAACTCCTGGATACTGTGTCTTTTCAATTCTAAAAAAGTAAATTTAGGAGGGACTATAAATGAATATGTAGAGCCGATTAGTTCTTTCTTACGAAGATCTCCATAGTGGATCAGCAGAGTGGATTTTAGTGGAACAAACATATTAATTTATGTTATAAGCAACTTCAGACAAGGGACTAAAAGATGCAATAAGTCATGAGCTTCATATTGTCACGTCAAACGAAAATGTTAATACTTACACTGTGCTCCAGAGGACTGTTTCAGTTCATGATACACAGCTGAATTGTGATTTAAAAACGAGCTGAATGCAAATATTCCAGCTACATTTTTTTCCCATCTGTATCCAGTATGGAATGCTAACGCACCACCCATAGAGAATCCACCTGAAAACCAAATGTGAAACAAGTTGTAGGTACATAAATGTATTGTATGAGCACTAAATAAACATGAGTCTCTGAACATAATATGATGGCATGATTAACTTGAAATATTATAACCTACATTTTAAACTATGCCACTAGTTGATAACAAATGTTATCTATATTCTTATTCTTTAAAGGAGAAACTGACTGACATATCAGCGCACAGTCAAAACGACTGGGACTAGGAGCGTTCAATTATGCACAAGGTTTACTTTTATGATGTAGGGAACCACTAAAAAAGGATTTTTCAAAAGTTGTTGGTTGAAGTTGTCCCTGTTTCACTCCCTAAGTTGTTGGTTGAAGTTATCCCTGTTTCACTCCCAAGTTGTTGGTTGAAGATGTCCCTATTTCACTCCGTAAGTTGTTGGTTGAAGTTGTCCCTGTTTCACACACTAAGGGGATGTAACAGGGGTCCAAAGTACCACTAAAAAGGATTTTTCAAAAGTTGTTGGTTGAAGTTGTCCCTGTTTCACTCCCTAAGTTGTTGGTTGAAGTTGTCCCTGTTTCACTCCCTAAGTTGTTGGTTGAAGTTGTCCCTGTTTCACTCCCTAAGGGGATGAAACAGGGGTCCAAGGTACCACTAAAAAAGGATTTTTCAAAAGATGTTGGTTGCAGTTGTCCCTATTTAACTCCCTAAGTTGTTGGTTGAAGTTGTCCCTGTTTCACTCCCTAAGTTGTTGGTTGAAGTTGTCCCTGTTTCACTCCCTAAGGGGATGAAACAGGGGTCCAAAGTTTGTAAGGAGGAACCCAAAAAATGAGCAACTCTCTTAAGTCATAAGTTACTTTTTATCTGAGTGCAGTTTTACGTACTTACTATTTAACTCCCTAAGTTGTTGGTTGAAGTTGTCCCTGTTTCACTCCCTAAGTTGTTGGTTGAAGTTGTCCCTGTTTCACTCCCTAAGTTGTTGGTTGAAGTTGTCCCTGTTTCACTCCCTAAGTTGTTGGTTGAAGTTGTCCCTGTTTCACTCCCTAAGCGGATGAAACAGGCGTCCAAAGTTTGTAAGGAGGAACCCAAAAAATGAGCAACTCTCTTAAGTCATAAGTTACTTTTTATCTGAGTGCAGTTTTACGTACTTACCAATAATTATCCTGTTAGTAGGTATCCCTGCATCATTTTCTTTTTTAATGAGATTCTTTACCTCCACTTCTATTTTAGCTAATGAATCCATCTGTTCAGGCACGTTAGGACTGATACCAGCTCTATCAAACCAAACTTGACTCATTTGCCCACCCGCTGGGGTGTAAGGCTGCAGTGGTGCCGTTGGGTACAATACTTTGATATGAGGAAATGAGAAATTTGATACCATTAATCTTACCCATTCTTTCATATCAACCCCTGAAGAACCTGTAACCAGAATTAATTCTTAGGTGATAAAAACGAACTCTAACCACATATAATTATCAAGTTTATAATTTAATACAAATAATAAAAGTTTATGTGTGCACACAAGTATCATGTTGCAAAATATTTATAAATGTCTTTATGTTCTGCCACATATGAGCCACAAAAATATTAATAATAAAATGGTTGGAATTGCGTTTAATATTATATTTAACCTACTGAACTATATTGAGTAAGTACACACATTACCAAATAATACTTACCTACTACAATAAGTTCTTAGTAAACTTTTTAAATATTAATCCAGAAAATTTACAAATAACTTTGTTTGGCAGATAAATATTTTAAAGCTTAATTGAGAATTATATTCCTACATTTTTATGTATACATACCTAGAGAACATAATTACAGAAAGGTTAGTAAAATGTAAATTCTTACCCGACCCATGGAAAAATATTACTGTTCCAGAATGTTTTGCTCCGGTATGGTGAGTCAAATGCAGGGCACCTAATCTAGACATTTTACGTTCAACGTATTAGTTTTGCAGTATTTGTTAATATGATAGTTAATTTTGTAATTTGTGCTTCGTGTAAAATAATTCAGTTTCAGTCAGAAAACCCAGATTAAAACCCAGAAGAAAGCCGAATTACGCCGAAGCCGAAGTATGACTGGCAGTTGACGCTTTAACGTTGACATTGACACTGACAGTGAGTGACAGTGACATTGCAAGTCAATTGTTTTTTTTTCTTCACACTATTTTGGCAGTCTAAAGTCTTACATCCATACTGCCTCGGCTAAGAATACGGACATTTGGCACCACGACTTATAACTTTGTTTGTCAGTGTTTGGCACAGAGACATATTAAAGAGTAAGTATTTTTATTGTTATTAGGCTCGCGTTTGATTACTATCACACCTGAAGAAAAGCGACGATGGAGCGAACTTGCCAAGATAGATTATCTAATACCTATTCACTCCTAACATAAAGATGCAGCAGGGAATTCTGTAGCATTTGGCAGTATTTGAATCAACGAAGCTGGCCGAGAAAGCTATACCTAGTCTACTAGAATACTACAATAGAAATCTCAACTCCATTTTACCAAGATCGCGCCTGCTTCTATGACAACATATTGTCCAGTTGGTCGTCAGCTCCAACACTGTTTTGTATCTCAAGTGTGTAGTTTTGTTTTGTATCTCAAGATACAAAACAAAACTACACCAACTTTCCATCTTATCAACCACTAAAATCAATTTGTGAACAATTAAAACAGCCACAAAACTTCATTCGAAAAGATCCCGACAAATAAGGGTCCCGGGACGTCTCGTGTCTGGAATTCCTGGGAACTTTTGTAATTTTAGTTGACTCGAGTCCCGGGACTTTCGTGCCGAGACTCGAGACGAGACAAGATTGTCGAAATTTCAAATAAGAAGAAGCCTAGCCCCATTTAATTATGAAAAAAATCTGTAATTAAGAGAATTAACAATGTTGTGATTATGAACTAGTCGAATTACCAATAATATCAAAGTTATTAAGAATTTGTATGATTTTTAACTATGTTCGTATTATAAAGTACAAGATTAAACAGATTAAAAGTGAATCTGTGTGTGATTATAAGAAATAAATAAAGCAGTTATCAAGACTGAAACTAATGTTATAGTTAAATTATTTATTAAGTTATTAAATGTTGATTTTTACAAAACAAAAAATGCTTTTTTGGTTTCCGTACTTCTCTTGGAAAAACGGGACTAAACCTATTTTTCCACACTCTCAAATTAATCAAAATTTATAGGGTACTTTCGTTCTAAAATTTGGCATAAAGCAAGGTCTTATAGAACAGCCCCCCTAGCCAAGTTACAACCGTTTCGCTTGCGTCGAACGCTTCGAATTGACTTTGCCGCCAATTCTTTTGTTCTGACCACGTGACGGAGCGTTGAGACGACGTCATTCCCGCACATTTAAAGCTTTCTACAAGCGTTAACTATTGCAGATTAGAAACTTGGCTAGGGGTACAGGTATAGGAATAAATCTGAAAACAGTAAATTTAGTGATACGTCACAAAAAAAAACAAAAAAAAAATTGCTATTTAAAAAAACTTTGACTCCATTCGGGAATTCAACTATTTACATAAGTAAGTTTGTATAGAACCCTCAGTACGCGAGTCCGACTCGTACTTGCTCAGTTTATTTTTTAATACATTTCATCAGAAATTATCACAAATAATATTCTCTTAAAAAAAAAATACAAACATACAATCTCAATAGTCTCGAAGTCCCGGTAATTCCCGGGACTTTGATTGTAGGCTGCCTCGTGTCCTGGGACTTTGAAATGGTCGGGAATTCCCAAACCCTATACCTACCCCAATTGAATGGGGAGAGATGGGCGGTGAGTAAATAGTTACCCAATTAGCGCACCTATATGTAGAGTATTTAATTTACCGTTTGATAGAAACAACATGGCCACCCAGCCACAAATATGCGAAAGATCCTCCAGTCAGAAAAGTACCTACTGTCGCCAATCATTCAGTACATAATATAGACAGAATAAAAAACTATCAAACTTTTTACGACTTGTTAATTGAAACTCAACCAGTAAGTATTTCATTTTTCCATTATCATCATCATGGAGTACAATGCGTTGCAAATGAGAATAGGGTCGATCGCCATGTTGTGACGTCACGATTTACTGTCAAATCGAGGAAAGAAATTTTGAAACTGTAATTAATTTACGAAAAATTTAATTTTTTTTATGAACTGTGTAGGAACGAAAAAAGTTTAATCAGAATCCAGTTCTTCAATTTTATTCATCTCTGAGTTCTTCAATTTTGCCAAAATTTCTTCGATTTGACAGTACCTACTACGGCGAGACGTCAAACCATAGCAATCGGTCCTATTCTCATTTGGAACGCATAGATTAGCTGCCTGCACACTATGACGACAGTGGACGCTACATCACGCCACAGAGTGCGTGGTTCATACCAGGTGGCGTGGCGTAGCAGCTCCGTAAGCGTGACGCAGTAGCCCTGGTGATTGCCTGAGAGATGCTGCAAAAAATGGCGTATCACTGAGTAACATACGGCCGACGTAGTGTATTCCTGAGTACCATACGGGCATACAGCCGCCGTACAATGGCGAGCCTGAATTTTGAGCACAAAATTGCGCACGGACGTTTTTTAAAAACCAAAATAGTGGCATGAGGCGACGTGCCCGGAGCGGTGGTCTAGGCTAGAGATTGACTATAAGTAAACACATCGACCCTATAATCAATCAAATATCGCGATTTTTATCGATTTTTGTTTAAATGAGATATTGTGATAGGTACCTATAATTAACTAGTTTTACAAAAAATGCTTAAGTAATTATTTCCGTACCTACCTGTAGGTACAATAATTAACAACAGTGAAACTTACAACGGTCGCTATTGTAAATTCGATAATGAAAGCAATTTATACTCACGTTTCAGGGGAGTTGATACTTTAGAAAACGGTAACCGAATAGTTGTCCTTTGTTTTCATTCATAAACGCTAGAGTTAATTTGCAATGAACATAAAATGTAAGTATCTATTACGCGATAAGGCGCATTTGCTTGGAGCTTAGGAATAATTTAAGCCCACAATGTTTTTCTATTATCTTGTAGTTACCACTACTTGGAGTTAGTTGCATTTGAAGTTTGTGTCTAAGCGGGATACAGGAGTGTTAGGCTAGAACTACATTAGACCTTATACGTAGAACATCGTTGTAGCTCTACAAGTCTATAATCTGTTCAAAATTACGTTAAAAATGTATGAAAATCTTTTACTACTGTCTGATCAACCGATTTTAACTTTTGTGACGACGGTAGCATGATAAATGGCGGTTGGAATTAATAGTTAAATTGTAACCCCTTTTTTGCTCTTAATGGCCGTCCTTATGCCTACGAAATAAAAGTAAAATCGGTTGAACAGACAATAAATTAGGTTTCTTTAAATTTCTAATCTTAACGCGAACAGGGTATAGTTTCCATATAAAATGTATGGAGACCGACGCGTTCGGATGTGTGGCGCACGTGTGCGCAGTGTAGTTCTACCTTTATTCACCAGAGTTGTAGGTATAATGGGATTCTTCGAAAGAATTAAACGCTGGAATGCAAAGGGCAACTGAAGGTACAAGTAGGTTTTAGTCAGTAAAAGTTTGAGACTCCCTCTAGCTCCACCCAAAATGGGAGAGATTATTATTAGATCTTTAAACAACAAGGTCAGTTTATTGCTAACGATTGCATCACTACTTACCTTATGGTGGTATTGCAGTCGAACACTGGTTTATATATTTAAAAAAAAAAAAACGGACTCAGTCTAGTAGGACTAGACCTAATGCCTTGATCACACACACCGAGTAAAAGGGCGAGACAGTAAAATGTTGCTCGGCCGAGACAGTGATGTAAGCGAGTTGTAGAGATAAATGGTAGGCCGAGCACTTGGCGCTGTGTTTACACGTACCGAGTACTCGGCCGAGAGTACTGTCTCGCCCGTTTACTCGTTATGTGTGGTCAAGGCATAAGGAAGAACTACACTGCGAAACACGTGTGCCACGTACGTTAAACAGGGCGCGTCGCGTCGGTCTCCATACATTTCATATGGAAACTAACCTAGAGTTACACTCATAGAAATATAAAAATCTCTTATATTTATGGCTACACTAGATCCACGCCACGCGACGTCATGCTACGTGCAATGTAGTAGAATGTAGCGTGGTCCACGTGTGCGTCGGTCTGATACAGTTGTAGCTTTACTGCAATAATATTTATATCTTTTTTTTATACGCCTGCCATGATTTCTCTTCACCACCCTAGGTTGACTGGTAGAGAATGCCTAAGGCATTAAGTCTGCCTTTGTACCTTTGTGTTGCATGAAGTTTTAATAAATTAATTGTTTTTTGAAGACAAAGTCGATAAAATAAATTCGAAAAAAGAAAAATAGATATTTCGATATATCGTTATTTTATCAACAGTCCTAGCGCCCCGTGTTGTAGACAAAACAGCCTTGTCGCAGACGGCTTAGACAAATCTGAGACGTCTTAGACAAAATAGTTTTGTACAAGTTTTGGCATGACTGTTTTGTCTACGACACGGGGCGCTCGACAAGTCTGTCTAAGGCCCGTATTAATAAACGTTCCTCAGTCCAAGATCTCGTACCTGATACCAAGCTTGAGGTCTTGATCGTATTAATAAACGAGATTCACAAGCTCAAGCTCAAGCTTAAGTTCGAGCTCAAGCTCAGCTTAGGTTTACGACATCAGCCGAGTGTTGTCTGATTAATAAACGAAACTCGAAACTTAAGTTTAGAAAGATCTCTGTACTTGAGCTGCCAGATCATGAGTGCAGACCGACCGGGACTTGAGGTTGTGATTAGCGGTAGCGCCAAACATGGAGTTTGAAAATATTTTAAGTGTTAATTATTATGATGAAATAGAGTACTATGACAATATTAAAATTTATTGGCCTATGCGATATCGTTTATCAAAAATGTATATAAGGAATGTCTCGAATTCTGTGGTTAGTACTAACGCTACATTGCGTTGTGTTATTTGTGTCCACTGAGTTGCAAAATAAACATTTGTAAAGTGTTGGAAAATACATCCATGACTTTTTAACAATTTAAGTCTATCATGGGTAGCAAACTACTTCGTTATGTGATACAGCGCTTTTAATCAAAGTTTTAACAAAATAAAAGTATTTCAATCTTACGACACATCAGTAACGAAACGAGACGAATTTGATTATATACTTCATGGCTTAAAGAACTTAGTACCAAGGACAAAACTATGACAAAAAAAAAATTTATAAACTTCGGTCAATGTGACGTAATCGTTCACATTGAGTAAGCATTAAGTACAGAGCATTGAGGAGCTGATCTTGGTAACTGAGATTCTGTACTCATTTGTTTATTAATTAGCAATGATCTTGAGCTTCTGACATCGTATAATCGGGGATCAAATGATATCGCACTTGAGGACGGAGTTGAGCATCGTTTATTAATACGGGCCTAAGACGCCTTGTCTCAAGTGTGCGCAGGCCCTAGCGTTAAATAAAAACCTGGCAAGTGCGAGTCGGGCTCGCGCGCTGGGGGTTTTGTACAAACTTATTAAAAAAAAACAGTTCAATTTACGATTGAGTTATGAAGATTTTTCCAAATAGAAAAAAAAGTATTTGTTATGACGTAACTACAAATTTACAGATAGACAGACGGACAACAAAGAGATCCTTTAGGGGTTCAATTTTTTTCCTTTTTTACGGATCCCTAAAAGTGGACTTTAGGAAAAATTAAGGGGAAATTATAAAACGAGCGACTAAAAAAAAACTTAGCGACTGATGATGAGATACTGTTTTAATAACTTGAGCGGTATGAATTTAAGTAAGCGACACATTAACTAAACTAACAACAAATATTGATTAACAATAAAATCCAGAACGAGCTTACTAAAAGTGGGTTATTGAAATCCTAGTTAAACGATTAAATTAGTATGTGAGCGACTAAAATAATAAGTGAGCGACTAGAAATAAAAATGAGGTTTTAAATAAGGAATTTACGCTAGCAAATGTTTTCATCATTCTCTAATTATCTAGTCGCAGGTAGATTCATCATTTGAACTGGGTGAAATAGGTTAGGTTAGGTTAGAACTGTGACCTACCGCGCGTGAGCCGAGTGAGCGAAGCGAGCGGTGCCGCGGCAGCGGCCGGCGAACGCTACGACCAAGTTGCTCGCAGATTTTATTTCACCATTTTTTAATTATTCGGGTTTTCGCAATATCCGGATTATCAAATTACCTTGTGACATACATAATGCATAAATATCGGTATTTAGGACATTCGATACTGTGTACATTCATATTTAGGACATTCGAAACACTTCATTTAAGATAAAATGCCGCTCAGTATAAATAAATCATTGGCTAAATCTGGAAAAAAATGCAGGACAAAACATTGACACTCAAACAAATATTAGGTCACTCAAATATTATGAAGCTTCTCATTTTGTATTTTAAGTAACTCAAATTAAAGTTTGTAAGTCGCTGTTCTATTGACTTCTCGTCACTCGCAGTCAGTCGCTCACTTATTATTTCTATAACCCAAAATAATTATTTTTGTCACTTAAAATTTTAATTTACAGTCACTCGTTTAAATACTACCCAAAATTAAGTAAGTATTACTAATTAGTCGTTGCATTAGATACAGAGTATTTCGTTCCCATTAATCTAATAATTACGCATTTTCCCGGTCCGTGACACGGGTTCAAGCCGTTTCGTCCAACATAAATTATATTTCAACTCCACGACTTGAATAAACAGTACGTTGGTATAACATACAGGCTGTTGTGAGGATTCTACTAATTGTTCCATTTGTGAATATAATTGTTTCGTTTGTGAATATAATTATTCTGTTTGTGAATATAATTGGTTTCTTAATTGCATCCACAAATGACGGAAGCAATTTGATGGTGTAAGATTTACATACGAAATGCGATCTATGGGAAGCTCAGGATAAAGGACCATTATTTTTTAGTTTATGCGAAAGTTTCGAATTAGTATGAATCTGAATGGATTCCAATAGTTTTTACACCATGTTATATTTTTTCCCAAAAATATTTAAAAAGGTCACAAGTTTGACACCACCGACACTAAATACAACACAGGTCACGGCAGATCATAACGGGTATTAGCGGCAGCAAACAGCTGGGTGAAGGTGCAAAACAACCCCTCAGTCGCCTGAATGGCCTGTGACATTGTATTTTTGCTGACATAACAAGCTAATAACTTGGTGATTTTTCATGATACAGTTATGAAATTTTGTACATAGATTCTTTACATAAAAATACTAGATAGGTACGTGTTTCGGGTTTCGCATATATTAAAATTAATGTTGTATATTTGCGGTAATGACATGTATGTATTTACTTACACCATTATATTCATTAAAACCATTAAGAGAACTCTCTTACTTAGAGAAAAGCTAAAGTGTGCCATTTTAAGGCCCAAGCGCCCGAAAAGTGCCATTAAACAGTGACTTTTTGAAGCCTACGCCTCTGTAACGGCCAGGTTAATAGATTTAAAAAAAATATATGTTTATTATAGATTCATGAACAACATTATCAACATTTGATTTTTTCGGACTATTAATACTTTTGTCTAAAAAAATATTTAGCAATTTCGCAACTTTTCTCTACTCCTTCGAAACGACTTGGCTCTTTAGAAACATTTTTACACATAAAAATTGGTGGTTAAATATTCTTCAAAGTGAACATTGCATATGTACCTAAATCAATCAATATTTCGCAAAGAAAATGGATTTAAAGGTCAGCCGCGCGCTTTCCGGGCGCTATTGGCCGCAAATAAATGCACAGATTTGCGTACTGCCGCCTGGGTGCGAGAAATGCGTCCACATAATTTTGGCCAGATGGTTCAATGGACTATAAGCTTTAATGTCTATCTAACTTGGCACAATTAAGTTCTTCCAAGTTAGAGAGTTATGATGATGGTTTTAATGAGTATAGTTGTGTAAATACCATTCTACATGTTGTTACCACAAATGTTATTTGTGTTGCCACATTATGCGATATTGAGCTGCAAAACCAAAACAAACATTCGAAGTTTGAATTTCGCGAGCTACCCTGGAACATTCACTTTAATCTATACATACATATAAATAAAATTGAAGTGCCTGATTGTAATATTGAAATAACCGCTTTTTACTACATGAATATGAATACCTATATATACGGTACATAGACCAAAATAACATTTTTTACAATTTTTGTCTGTCTGTCTGTTTGTTCCGGCTAATCTCCGAAATGGCTGGACCGATTTTGACGGGAGTTTTATTGGCAGGTAGCTGATGTAATAAGGAGTAACTTAGGCTAATTAAAAATCCTGTAGTCCACGCGAACGAAGTCGCCACACGGCCACACCTAGTCTTAATAATAATCAGTAAGGCGATTATCACACTGCCACGGATCACGCTGCATGTTGCGTGTCAACGCACCTACACGCGTACTTGCGGAAGTGCAGATCTGCATCGTAGTGCGAGTTTTTACGCACTCATGCACGTTTGTTGCGTGTTTTGGATTCACTGCGGCTCTGACTCATTTCATTCAAAGCCCATCCAAAATCACGTACGGCACTGCGGGACTCTGTGTGCCATACCTTGCGTCTCCCCTTGCACACCCACGCGCGTGTTCGCATGTTTCTCCACTTGTAGGCGCGAACGCGCGTGGATGCATTTTCTGTGTTGGACTGTGCGTGTTTTCTATACAAACGGAGATACTTACAAGCAACGTTAAAACATGCATTCACGCGCTACGCTGCGTGTTGCCTGGTGCGTGGCAATGTTGTGAGTATTCTTATAGTTTATAATTATTCCTTGTGTTCACATTCTTATGATTGTGAAACTATGGGTTTGGCACACTAGCTGCGCAAAATAAACTTTCATTTATCAATTTATTAACGCATCGATGTTCAAAACTAGCAAGAAGAACTCTGTAAAAAAGCAAATCCGAATTCGAACTAAGTAATTCGCAAAAAGCAAGCACAAAAAATGCAAAACATTCAGACATTGCCTGTTACGCAGATTGCTTACAAAGACAACAGTAAATAATACAATAGTAGCAGACTTCCGAAAACCTTTTATCAACGTGGATTCTTTTCTGAACGTGCTGGATTTTTTCATTTCAACAGAATTTTCTTGATTGCAGAAGAGCAACAGGTTTGTATGGTTATTGCAAATAGGCTAGTTGATTCGCGTCAGATGTGGACTGGCCAAGCTTTGTGCGGGTGTTACAGATCTTTGAAATTCTGGACTTTTCTTTCATCATTATCATTATTTCAGCCGATAGACGTCCACTATTGGGCATAGGCCTCCCCCAAGTGTCGCCACAATGAACGACTCGCGTCTCGCATCCATCGCCTCCTCACCTCCTTGTCACCTTCATCAGGTTTCGCCTTCAGTCGCTGCGTCTTCCGGTACGAGCCCCAACGGCCATCTGTTCTGTGAGCAATGTGCCCTGCCCATTGCTACTTAAGTTTGGCGATTCTTCGTGCTATATCGGCAACCTTAGTTCTCCTGCGGATAACACCGTGCCGTGAACAGTTTCGGAGACCTTTCTTTACAATAAAATATCCACAAAAAACATAAACCATGCACGCCTCTAAACCTTCCTCATGAATCACTCTGTTATTAGAAACTTCATGAAAATCTGTTCAGTAGGTAGGTACTTACTTAGTTTTTGAGTTTATAATGAACAGACAGATAGACGCGTTGGGGGACTGTTTTGTATTCGTAATATGTACAGGTTTAAAAATTATTTACACGTATCATTTATATTTATTTGAATGTGTTAGAGTAGGGTATAGTAGGGTGGAGTAGGGAAGAGCGGGAGCGAAGCCGCGCGGGCAAAAGTGTGCTAGTACTATATAATATGCTTTTGCTATAATGATTAAGTAGAACCACATAACAGTAATAATAATTGCAAGTACAGTAGGTAAGTGATCTGAAGCGCACTGCTGAGCGAAGCGTCCAGGGTAGCGTTGCCAGTTGCAACCGGATAAAGTCGGACACGGTCAGGCTTTATAGTTGCGTGTCCAGCTAAATCAGGCGGAGTCCGGTTATCCGGATTTTTAAGACCATTTTGTTAAGAATAATATTTGAGTTCTGCCTTAGTTTTTATCGCTAGCACAAGCAGAGCGGGTCTAGCAAGTATATCACTTAATTTTGTTATTGAATTAAAAAAAAAATGATTTTATTGTTATTGTAAAGTCATGTATAGACTTAAAAAAAAGTAGCCGTTTTTGACCAAATGTCCGGCTAAATAGGATAATCTGTTCGGCTTTTCGGTTTCAAGACTTGGCAACCCTAGGCCAGGGTATGCTCTTAGGTTGGTTATGGCGTGATAATGTATACGTAAGTCGAGGCTATTACCACTGCTCCAATGGGGGGTCTAAATGGTGATTAGGTACGTCAGCTCAACAGTATTTTTTTTTTCAGTTTTTAAGAGTCGATGTCGCAAGAAAATGTGTAGACACGACACACATCACTGAAGAGAGTCATGGATTTGCCTATCATGGACTTAGGACTTTTAATTTGAATTTGAATTTAATTTAATGAAGTTTGTTTTTTACTTTTATTTCAAGCCTATTCCTTATTTGTAGACTTGCTTACTGCCCATTTATAACGAAACCAACACATTGAAAAATGCTCGTAAGTATCAATCATTACGTAAGGATGGAGGGAAGGGGAGGGGGGGTGGGTAAGGGTGAGAGCACACACCCTGCTTTTCATTATTATTCTCCTAATGCGGACTAGTCCTTTCAGTAGGAGTTGAGCTCGTCTAATAGCCTTCATCATCATCATCATTTCAGTCAATATACGTCCGCTGTTGGACATAGGCCTCCCCCAAGTGTCGACACAATCAACGATCCTATGCGTCTCGCATCCATCGGTTTCCCGCAACCTTCACTAGGTTATCAGTCCACCTTGTAGGAGGCCTTCCAACGCTGCGTCTCCCGCTACACGGTCGCCACTCCAGAACCTTTTGGCCCCAATGGCCATCTGCTGGCCTATCTCTATATCTATATCTAACGGCCTTATAATTACAAAATACTATTAAAGCTCATGTTCATAATATTCTTTTTATAGCTGGTAACAACTAGTTAGCTCATTCAGTTTCCTGCCTAACAAATAACTCCAGCGTGAGTCAAAAGGAGGTCAGATGAAATTCCCACAGCGTGAGTCCGATGTTTTAAGTGCCATAAACAAAATGCAGTCCGCTAAACAGTACTATTTATCCAGGTTACGATCAACGATTATTATTTATCAATGATTATTAATTTTGTAGAAATTATTGTAAATCGTAAACTTTTTAGGCTTCCGTACCTTAAAAAAAAAAGATGAAACACTTATAGGATCACTTTTTGTCTGTCTGTCTGTTAAGACCCTTTATCTCGGGAACACGTGGAGGTATTAAGTTGAAATTAAAACCTTAGGTATACTCAGGTCTACGGTCCCTTAAAGCTGTGAGAAAATCAAACTTCTATATTAATGGAAAAAAGATACGGCCGATTATATCGCAAAAAATATGTATTTCGACACTCTCATGGGAATTCCTGTTGACCCAGAATCCTTAAATTTGGAATAAAGCAAGGAATTGTACTATTTACCCTAAGTTTGCACGGAACCCTCAGTGCGCAAGTCCGAGTCGCACTTGCCCAGTCTTTTAAATACTAACTTCTGTCAGCGGTTTTGCTTTCGTGAAATTTAGATTTTATCCCAAGAGGGAACGTATTTAATATCGAAGCCAATATCCTGGAATAGAAGATAGGATTATTTTCATCACGGGATTACAATTACCGGAACGGATCTTGAGCGCTGGCTTCAAGTTGCGTAGAAGTCAAATATTTGGTTTCTTTAGTGGTGCGAAGTGAGACGCGGAGGCGGGGAATGTCAGTGATTGGCTCGCCACGGCATCGTGTCATTGACGTCACTCGTGATTAGTTCCCTGCGCTGCTGCATGTATCTAACAACGACGGCGATTGGCTCGCCAATGTATGTAATGCGCAAAGCGATCCCCACTCTGACGCCGAGTGCTCAAGATTCGTGCCGGTATTTATATGTTGCCTTCGGTTAATATTCGACTATGACGCGGGCGAAGCCGATGATAGCAGCTAGTTTATAAAAAATCCGGGCTTATTACAAAATCACGAACGTAACATCAAACCGTTTTCAAGTGAAGCGCCAACTTAACCTTTGTGGCGCATCAATCAAATTGGTTTCTTTTGTGATGCCTTTGATGAGCCACATTTTCGCTGGTCGCTGTACAGTTAAATACAGAGATGAAAATAATATAGGTACTAATTAATTATCTACACTTATAAACAACTTAATAACTATAATTACAGTAAATTACAAAATAAATAAATAATAAAACCCTACGCTAAAATACACTATCTAAAATATGGCGTCAAAAAACTCTTCCACATCGCTGTCGACTGGTAATGTGCCCAAAAGACTGGCGGCATTGCCACGTTGTATGGCAATGCTTATCCTCTGTCCAAGGTAAAAGCCAGCTTTTGGGTCACGCGAAGTGTCAACTAGACGTTTCGACAGATCTTTAAACAACATGTGAGCACTCGGACCCCACAATCCAAGAGTTTCAACCCCAAACGGTTCGAAAAAATAAAATATAGGTACTTACCTCATCATTATTTTATGATGACATAAAATGACCACGAGTTATGTCAAACATCCTTATTCCACATAAGGCGCCATATTCCATCCATCCGTTGGTCAAGAATAAGTTTTATAATTAAAGAGCGTTCATTTCAGTCATATTAAGCGCTGGGCTTCTGCTCACAATTGGATAACGTATTTAGGTACCTTTAGACTCTAGGGGCCATGGCTTGGAGTGGCAGACAGCGAGAGACGGCAGTGCAGCCGCTTTAACCAACCTGCCGAGATTGTGTTGGACCTACCAAAAGTTGAATAAATATGTAGGTAGGTATTTATTCTATTTTCAGTAACGTCCATTCTCATCATCATCAGCCTTTTTTTTATCTGTTATAAATTAGTACTTGACTGCGATCCCGCCTGATGGTAAGCAGTGATGCAATCGCCTTTTTAATGTTCCCACTGCTGGGACTCAGACCTCTCTATAGGAGAGGGAATTGGCCGTAATCCACCACGCGAGCCCAGTGCGAGTTGGTGTATGTCACATGTTTCCGAATTTTTGGTTCGAAGACATGCCGGTTTCTTCACGATGTTTTCCTTCACCGTTTTGAGAGCAGTGGTGATGAAATAAATTACACAAAGGGCGTTATCACACTAGCGGTTCACGAACGGCTGCGGAGCGGGGCGGGCGCGCAGCGAATGCGTCGCGAACACGCCGCGGCTGCAAAGCGAAGACGTCGCGGACGCGTGGAAATTCGCAACGTTTTCAACGCGTGCTTGTATAAGTTACCGACGTATAATACACTCAGTAACAAAATGGATTCCGACGAGGTGACACTGCTTTTGGCTTTGTTACTTCGAAGATGGCCGGAGACTCGCATCTCGTTGCCGGATCTCGTTGCGTGTCCGCAACAAATTCGCTGCGCATGCGTGGCGTGTTCGTTGCGCGCCCGCTCCGCTTTGAGATCGCTCGCAATCCGCTTGTATGATAAAGCCCAAAGTAATGCGCCTGGCAGGGTTTGAACCCGCGACCTACAACTTGTAAGTCGGAGCCATTACCACTCGGCCACCACTGCTCTTCAATGTCCATTCTCACTTAATAAAAAACGTTTTACAAAAAAAAAAATAAAAATACCACCGCCTTCAGTGTAAAAAAAAGCTTATCTAAAGTTTATTTAAGTTTCCTACGTAGTTTGTTAAACAAACGAATAATTGAATCATTAAATAAAAAAAATAAAAAAAAATAACTTCAAATGATTTGCCTACGAAAACAAACCTTGTTCTGTTATTTTTACGACATTCTTAAAAACATTGCTAAATTTTATCATAATGAAGAAGGTACTTATTTAAGTGCTAGAACAGTTATTATCGGTATATCGAATTAGAACATTTTTGTGTGCGATTTGGAATCCCTAAAAAATTTTAATTATTTTTTTTCTGAAGTCTACAGAGAAAAACTACCTAGATCTTAGAAAATTATACAGCATTTTTGAAGATTGATAGAGCGATCATTATGAAAGCATTTCTTCTGAGTACCGTTGAACATGACATAATTAAGTTTCCAAGGTGTAGCAAAAAAAAATAACTTAGATAAATTTAATGCGGCACCTTGCTAATATAAGGTAGCACTAATTAAATTATATAACTTCTAAACTACCATAGCTGCTAATGTTTTAGAAATCGCACCGAAGCCAAATACGAAGCGAAAAAATCATAGAAACAAAAATTACCGTGTTAGATAGTACATTGTTACACTAGGGGTGAAAGTAACTCATTTCGTCCCGAGAAGGAGTTGGCGGCCGAGCGTAGCGAGGTCGCTAATTCGAGGGACTAAATTAGTTTCCTTCACCCCGAGGTAAGCACTGTGCTTTTCATTACGAATACAAGGAAAGTAAAAATAAAATAAAAAGTTTGTAAAACCTGAGTCGTCATACCTATGATTTTAGGTAGGTATCTTTCTTCTGATTTAGGCGGTAAAAAGTTTTTCACTACTGCTTTAGCCTCTTCTCTTATGAAATTAGGCGTTAAATCACTATTTTAATCTGAGAAACATAACGTGTTAATACATATCTCTGTTGTACGGAAATGTAAACAAAACTCGAAAAAACCAACGACTGATTGTCACTTTCCCGCCATTTTTTTTTTCTGTGGCCAGCCAGCTATTCAGCCTCATTAATGAAAAATTAGAAATCAATTGTAATCTTTTATAAATAGAGTATTTTAAAGAAATAGTTGAAGAAATAAATCACTTGAAATAATAATATTATTTAATTAATTGCTGTGATTGACTGGCTGTATGGAAAATTGGAACATGGTTCAATAGAAATCTGAAGATAGAACTAGTTTTTTTTAAATAATTTGGCAGCTGTCAGTTGTAAAGTAAAACTCCCTAGAGATGAAAAGTATCACTTTCAGCCCACTCCTCAGGCAACTTCAGACCTACTTTCAGAGTATGAGTAATGAAAAATTCATTTTGTATTCTTGGATCCATTCCGATTTCCTCATGCAAGAAAAATGATAACTTAATAAAATTATACTTATTTTCCTTAACTGAGAACGTAATTATAAATTAAAATACTTACTTTAGATTTATTTACCTCATAATTCATTCAAAAGTTGCCGGAAATATCAAAAATTAAAATACATTTTCCGGTAGGTACTTTCCAAAATTTATAGACTTGTTAATTTTAGAATTCAAGAGAACGTTTTAATTAATTGTTTGTAAAATATATCTAAGTTTACTAGCGTTATAATTGCCTTTATTTCACTATTACACTAATAAGTGTGTATATTTGTTATTACTCCACGCTGATACGCTGATAGGATTCGTGTGGCACATGGATAGACAAGGTCCTTTATAGTACACAGAATACTTTTTACCCCGGGGAATGTTCCCTTGCTTGGAACAATTTTCTATCAGCGTCAATCGTTTTTGTAAAGGTTGGATTTCACCCAATGTCTTCTCCCGCTCCAGACTTGATACACGCACTGGACCTTTTTGAAGAACACTTACTTCTGTCTTATCTTAATGTTTTACCGTTATATTATATAGATTAGATTAGGATAAACATTATTGTACTCCAAAAAATTAACACGTCATCTTTTACATACATTTTAATCTATGGAAACAATGGCCGTCTTATCGCTGATAGCGAAGGATGGATCGAAAGGAGTAAAATAATACAGGGGTAGTCTGCGGTTAGTGTACAGCAGTTAGCAGTACCTACACTAACTGCTGTACATGTAGTCATCAAAACCAGTCCAAAGAGATTAAACAAGATGGGTGCTATTTATTTTATTTTATTTATTTGGCTCACCAACAATTGACTACACACATACAAATATATGAAATACATGGAATAAACTTAAAGACTAGTGCAGCAATTCCTTCCAGGTAAGCACAACATGCGTAACTTTATTGTTAGTTGCCTACTTAAAAGTAACTTACTCACCAAACACAATAATTACCGCTTATAACTAAAAAACTAAATTATTTGAACTAAAAACTAAGATAACAAGCCAGCCTGACCATCGGATTGTTTTATATACAATAGTTTTAAATCTACCAAGTGAGTCAGAGTGTACGTCGATAAGATCACTGTAGTAGTTTGATAATTTGCACAGACGCGGGATGGGAGAATTAGCACCAAGAACGGTTCTACGAAGAGGAGGACGCAAGGGGGTTATAGGAGTTCGTGGGCTTTTCGTAGGCACACGAAATTGGATGCAGCTCAACAATTGGGGACAGTCAATTTTACACCTCAAGATTTTAAATATAAACAATACCTAAATCCAGTAAATCTCTCCTCTTCTGTAGGGATATCATATTAAAATGCGAGAGTCTATCTCTGTATGATTGCTTCTTTTTAGCTATCCCAGGAGAGTATGCTAAGTGCCACAGAAATCTTTTTTGGACCCTTTCTAATCTTAGCGTGTGAGTGGCATAGTGTGGTCTCCACAAAGTACTGCAATACTCTAACGAGCTGCGGACTAAACAATTATACAGCAGAGTTTTAGTTTTATTGTGCCGAAAACAAGTAACATTTCTTAATACAAACCCAAGCATTCTTGAGGCTTTTTTAACAACATTTTCAATGTGGGGTACAAATGTCAACTGTCTGTCGAATAGAACTCCCAGGTCTCTTATCTGTTCCACTTCCTGAACCAAGTTGCCACTGATATATCTTGTTATCTAGATTGTTTGGCTATCTTGTTTGTGCTCAATAGTTCCTATGGTCACTATCCGAATCCATTGTTTATTGGTTTTTCTTTAACAAAAACGGCTATCTGCATATTACATTTGTTAAAGAGATAGATATATTCTTTATTGTACACCAAAAATAAAAATTAAACAAGGAACTTAAAATTAATAGGGTGTCACAATGGGCGGTCTTATCGCTAAAATGAATTTTACACACAACCTTTGGTTGGATTTGACAGAGAAAGAGAAAAAAGATGCGCAGGTAGTTCGTGATGTACTATTTACATTATACAATAGGTACATAAACTAACAAATTACATATCATACAAACAAAATTTATAATATATTATACGATGTTCAGGAGGAAAGGTGTTGATCCGTAACATTATTTTTAAAAGTTGTGAATGTTTGAGCTTACCTTACCGACACGGGCAAAACATTCCACAGCCGCACTGCTTGAACTGCGACTTTTTCTCATCTAAAAAATGAGCTTAGAGAATAGTGATTTTCGTCAAATGAGGAGTAAAAATTTTTCATAGAAAAACGTCGACTACTATTTCGATAGTGTAGAAAAAGAAATTGTAAGAAAAAGTTTCTTGTATCTTTGTTAGGTCGGAAACTTTTCAGACCACTAGTGGACTGCCGTAAGATTTATACCTCGGAATCCAAGGTCAGTCAATGAATCTTTATACAAACTCTTGATATTGTGTTTTTAACAATAATGCAAAAATGTTAAAAAAATAATTATGCTATATTAATTTTTTTATTATTTTTCAATACTCGAAAACATTCTTACTCTACTTATTTACTCTTACTCGACTCTTATCGCACTACGATTCGTATCGATATTTTTATTATTCGAATTGTAGTGCGATATCTGGATATCTATAAAGGTAGGTAGCTAAATTTGATACAATTTGAGCGAAATTTGAGCAAAATTTGTCCATTGGTGGGAGAGGCGAGAGAGCAAAGGC
Organism: Mythimna ferrago; assembly: GCA_910589285.2. NCBI lineage: Eukaryota > Metazoa > Arthropoda > Insecta > Lepidoptera > Noctuidae > Mythimna > Mythimna ferrago. The sequence continues at coordinate 16,741,252 of OU342673.1, read as the reverse complement.
GGATCGAACATTTTTTTTCTACGGACGGGCAAAAAATCAACAATAACTTGAAGTATCATACTTCAAGTTTATTTCAACAAATTTTTAATCATATTTTCACAACTCTGAATAATTTGTTTTTTTTTTAGGTTGTTACTTTAATGGAATCGGCACATAGTGCATTTATGCACTACTACAAAAAACACTAAGGGCCCTTTTCCTGTCACGCGTATTTTAGCCCGCACGCGGTTCTCGTCCGCATGCGGACTGTCCCCGTCCTATAATTTAATACATGTTTTTCCTAACATGCGGCTAGTACAGGTCGCGCGGTGAATTAAGATCGCTCGGCAAAAGTGGAAGGGGCATACGCAGTAATCAATTCGAGTCTATTTGGCGACGTGCGCCGACGGCGGCACGTCATTGGTTGATCAGTCGCTCTTCAATTCCCGCGTTGAGTTCTCGCGTCTCATTGGATACTATTGTGCTTGGGTACTGTTGCGTACAACTTGTGTTATCGTATTAGTAATAAGTAGTGGTAAAAAAATGGTTAAAAATAATGTTTTAAAACGGCAAGCCAGAAAAATGGTATACGACGTGAATTGTTACGTTAAGAAAGAAGCTAACGAAATTATTTTTTTTATTTTTAATTTTAAAAATTTTAATTTTTCTGAATTTACCTACTTACAAGATAAATTACAAGCAAAAAGTAGTGTTATTATAAGTTATGTTACTAAGTTTCAAACATACGAAATTAAAAATAAAATCCTAACACACTAAGAATTTCTGTGCGCAATTGTACACATGCGCCGATTGCCCCCACTACTTTCACCGAGCGATCTTAATTCGCCGCGCGACCTGTAGCACGCGCGCGGAACGCGGATTGGCAGCGGGCGCGCTGCCCGCGTGTGCACTATCCGGATGCGGGCGGTGATCTTCTGCCTTCAGTGTTATTTATACTGTGAAGCGGGTTGCACGCATGCTCATAGTTTGCATATATTGCAAACAAGTTTACCCACTGGCGACACGCACAACACTGCAGCAGCAAACGAAATCTTTGTTTTACGTGTGGCCCGGAGCGTGCTGTCACCCGCATGCGGACGAGACCCGCGTTCGGGATAAAATACGCGTGACAGGAAAAGGGCCCATAAAGGATCAAAATAAATTTGATTTCGGAAGTCGGTGTTCCTCGGTGTTTCTAAAGTTCTCGATGAAAATACCAAAAATAACTATATGATTGCCTAAAATATTTGTGGAGTTCATCATTAGAACTGGATTTGAAAAATGGGACCAATCTGGAAGCATTTCCTTTAGGAGGAAAAGTTAACGGATGGCCGAACACCGACCTACCCATAGCTCACCATCCGCAAGCTAACGTCAACATTGGTTGGAAATCAGCATCCGGATCCCGGCGGCTGAGGCGTGCGGGCCGTTACCGTCGATCGCCTCCTCGAGGATACCGCGTGCTCTGCCCAAGCGGGGCACACCCCTACCGCATGCTCCACCGTGTTCTCCGTGTGGGGTACACAATGGTGACACCCTGGCGTTTCTTCTGCACGAATCCGGTGCAGGAACCTCCCGATGGGAAAAATCATCTTATGACAACCCCCGCTCTTGGGCGGAGCGGGAGATAGTGTCAGACTCTTACTGACTAAAAAACCCATCCCGTTCCTCCAAGCCTTCGTACCGGGGCTCGAGCGCCCTTTCGGATTACCCTGGCCCCAGTAGGCTTCGACCCGGCTGGGCCCCTGCTGTTGCTGACAACTCCTTGAGGCGCGCGGGAACAGCGCGCGCCGTCGACGACTTGGGCTTGGTCCGGACGGTTACCGGACGGCTGGACAGCGAGCTACCCATTGCTCACTGTCCGCAAGCCCGCGCCTACGGTGGCTGGAAATCGGGATCGGAATCCCGGCGGCGGCGGCGAGAGCGCCGTTGCCTGATGCGGTCGGCCTCCTCCTTAGCGAGCATTACTGCTTCGCAGAAGTCGGCGACCGCCTGCCACTCCTCCTCGCTCCGGACCATGGCCTCGACCAAGGCCCGGCGCGAGAGGTCTCCGCCGCCGATCACCCCCACAAGGGCACGGCGATGCTCCGCCCAAGCAGGGCACACTGCGATTGTGTGCTCCACCGTGTCCTCCAGGATCTGGTGAGGGCCTGCGTCATGAGGGAGGTGAGGACACCGTGACGTTTTTGCAGTTACTCTTCTATGAGGGGACTTACCGCCGTAATTATGGTGTGCCCTGCACTGGGTTGCAACAGAAAGACACAAAATTTGTGTTTTACATGGAGTCACTGCCTATCAGACCACAACTCAGTCACGGGCAACACGATACTAGCAGCAAGAAATAAGTGATGTCCAGTTAAATAGGTATAAACAAAGGAGTAAAAAAAAAGAAACCAGTAATAAGTGTCTTAACGACGAAGGATACTATTTTCACAAAAAAGCAGAGACTGGATAAGAGTCAAGAAAATTAGCAATATCAAAATGTAATTCGTTTTATTGCTTTACCCCTTGTCCTAAACCGGGACAGGGTAGTATAATAAAAGTTGGGTTAGCGAAAAATCGGTCGAAGAATTCGATACCATTCTGTAATCATATTGGTTTGTTACGAGATATAGGTATGTGGGATATTTCGAAGAGATCACTGCAGCCTAGGAACGCAAAGGCAAATAAAATTACATGGGTGGGTTAAGACCCACACTCACTGTTTAACACTCTCACTCACCCAGAGCAATAGAAGTTATTTGATGATTTCTCATAAAATAATGTACTCGTATGAGTGTAGAATGGACCAATCTATTTTCATTTTTATTAGTCTTCTTAAGTCATAATTAGTTCTAAAGAAACTATTGTCTTTCTTATTTTCATCTTTAGGGATAATTTGCCTTCTTCTTCATTTACCCTTACTCGGACGCTTCACACAGTGATGCAGAGATGAGCAAAATTGAACAACTGGTCTCTGATTATAGTTTTTTCTTTCATGATTCGTATAGATTTTTTTTTCTTATCCTACCCAATTTCTTCAATTATCACAAAATGGCGAAAAATTTATCCTATTATTATTTGGAACGCAATGTAATTACCATGTCTAGTGTATTAATAATTACAAGTACAGGAAATGATGCTCCAAGAAGTATCCTGGGTAGTCGAGGTACGCCGCATCTAACGGTCATCTGATCTCGCGTCTCCGTCAAGAAAAGCAAGTGGAGCTTGTCAGTCTCAAGGTGGTGGTGGATCGCATTGAGATTGGAGTGCAGTCCTCGGATGTTCGAGAGGTGCACTTGGAGTATTAGGACGTGCATCCGCTGTACACACTTGAGTGAATACACTAGGTGGAAAATGGCAGTTGAGCGAGGTGATGCGATGCAAAACCAACAACACGACCAGAGTTGCTGCGCCATTGGAGGTTTGATTTGGAGAATGCGGGGACGCCCGAACCCCCCAGGGATCGCCATCGGACTCACCCGGTCGCCAACCGGCATGATAAGGCGACCCTGGGATTTTTCGCAGATGGCGGGGCAGCCTTTCATGTGTGGCTGGAACACTACTTGGGTCTCCAACTACTTGCGGTCGGCCAGTGGAGAACCGTGCTTCAGATCCCGTTACCCTCCGAGATTAAATGTCCGACACAACAAGAGCTGGCGCATCGCACCCGTTATACAACGCATCACAACTGCTCAGACCCATCTTCCACCAGTCATCACGGCGGAATACGACGAATCACTTGCTGGCATAGCTTTGCCTGGTGGGTGGTAACTTATAAGCCGGCAGCCGATGCTATGGCCTACCACCGCATTTACTGCTCGTTTAGCACTACCCAGGAGACACGTGTAGGGTGGTCAGAACTAAGTAAATCCTACGGACGCCAGCAGTTCATTACATTTTTAAATGACTTATTTTTTCAACTATTTTTTTAAAATAAAAATATTTTATAGAGATATTATTTATATATAAAAAAAAATATGTATAAATAATATCAAATTTTTCAATAATGATAAATAAAGGCCGTTTTTCTTTTCGGCTTTTTTTCTTCTTTCACCAGCCAGCTAGCCGGTGACAGAAGAAAAAAACAAAATGGCGGGAAAGTTCCAATCCGTCATTGGTTTTTCGACTTGTAGGGTTTTGTTTACATTTCCGTACAGCAGATATTTGTATTAACACGATAAGTTCATCAGATTATAAAAAAGAAAGTTTCTGTTGGTGCCTGTAACGTGTGACTACGGATTTTCTTTATGTTCTGTTCTTGTTTTTCCACTTTTCCAGTTTGTGGTGTTAAATCACTATGCTTCTGTACTATTTACGTGAAGCCCATTCAAATGATACTAAACACGATGTATGAAAACTTTTTTTTTAACACAAAACTTTTTGTCCACTAGAGGGCACCACATTGAATTTTGATGATATTTTTTGATAAGTACCAGTGAAGCCCTTTCAAATGATATAAAACATGGTGTATTTATCTTAACCATTTTTGTATAACACGTTACTTTTGGTCCGCTAGAGGGCGTTAGTTTTAATTTAAGCAATATTTTGAAAATGGCCCTTTCAAATGATACCAAACATGGCATATTTATCTCCATTTTTATTTTTAATACATTACTTTTTGCCTGCTAGAGGGCGCCTTATCAAGTTTTGTGACGCGTCACGATTAAGACGGTTCTAACGATACCTCATATGTCAATTTCCAATAAATAGATTAGGAGCTATGAGGGAACAGATGAACATACTCACATACATACATACATAGCCTGTCAAAATCATAACCCTTTAAGCTTTGCCGTAGTCGGGTAAAATAGTTATTTATCGCCTAATTTCATAAGAGAAGATGCTAAAGCAGTAGTGGAAAACCATTTACCGCCTAAATCAAAAGAAAGACATCTACCTAATTGCTTAGATACGATGATTCAGGTTTTACAAACTTTTTATGTCATTTTTACTTTCTTTGTATTCGTAATGAAAAACTCAGTGTTTACCTCGGAATGAAAGTGACTTATTTAGTCCCTCGAATTGGTGACCTCTCTACGCTCGCCCACCAACTCCTTCTACTTTCACCCCTAGGGTAACAATGTACTATTTTAAAATATGACTTTAAGAATAATATTTACCATATTTTCAATGATGAAAACGAATAATAATTGTTGAATAGCCGACAGGCCACAGAAAAAAAAAATGGCGGAAAAGCGGCAATCCGATCTTCATTTGTTATTTCGAGATGTAGAGTTTCGTCTAGACTTTACGTAATCTCCGGTATTTTATGAGTTTTGAATTAAAGTATGTATTAACGTAAAAAGTTCATCAGATCCAGATATCGATTTAACGCCTGATTCGAGAAGTGGCTAAAGCAGCAGTAGAAATTTTTTTACGGCCTAAATCAAAATAAACATACTTAAAGTCATACGATAACCCACGTTTTTGTTTTCACTTTCCTTATGTTCATAATGAAAAGCACAGTGTTTACCTCGGGTTAAAGCTTTATTTACTCCCTCGAACTATTGGCCACCTCGCTACGTTTGGACGCCAAACTCTTTCTCGTGACTAAATAAGTTACTTTCACTTTAACCCCTAGGATAACAATGTACTATTAGTGATTTTATTTTTAATTCAACAACTTTTACACAGTGCCGTCTGGTCTCCAAACTAAGCCGAGCTTATGCTATGAGAAGCCAACTGGATAACATACTTACCTATATAATTCTTACTACATAGGTACTATATTGTAGATAAATTAAGTAAGAGTGCTGGTTGCATTACCTAGCTGCTTCTGTTTAAGTGTAACCAACAAACAAATGGATTTATTTTAGTGGTTCATTGTTATTTTACTGGGTAAAATAAATTATTATTATTATTAAATTACACCCAGACAGAGGAAAAATCATCGTGCTTATAAGAAATATATGTCGTGGTTGGGAATCGAACGCAAGACCTCCGGCATAGCATTCAGGGCCACTAACCAACAGGCCAGTCCAAAGATTTTTTAGGTGTGTGCGCTGAGACTGCAGTTCTGCAATGTTGTACGAGTGCAGAAATGATCTACATTAGACCGACGTACAAGTGGAAATAGAGATGCGCCGTTGCCGGCAATATGGGACCACCAATATTCATACTTCGAGCAATATTCCCACCAATATTCCCACTTCACGGCAATATTGCCGACAACGACACATCATTAAGTGGAACACGCCTGATTTGTACAACTTCGCGTGGTGTGGATCAAGTGTAGCTCTACAAGTCTAGTTTATGGAGATCAATGCGCCCAGATCGACGTGTATGTCAACACGTGTACGCAGTGTAGTTCTAGCTTAAAGCTGGTTCATTTTCTGCAGAATATAGATAATTTTTTTCCTAATCGAATAATCTCCAGCGGGATAATGTGCAGTTATGAACTTATGACTTATTCACAAGCCACACATCCCATACACAACACATATTCTCTAAACAATGAGCCCTTGAAACGTGTTTCAGCCGTACGCGATCTGGGTACTAATTTTGATCCACACTTATCCTTTAACCAGCACATCATACAGATCTGTAACAAATCCGACAAGAATTTAGGTTTTTTTTTGCGCTAGGCAAAAATTTTCCACGATCGACAAGCCATAACTATATTGTACAATTCATACATCCGTAGTTTGCTGGAAACTAACAGTGGAAATTTGGAACCCGCATGAAAAATGTTACACGCTGGTCATTGAACGAGTTCAGAAGTCCTTTGTCCAGTACCTCTACCTGAAATTATATGGTTACTACCCATATATTTACCCGACGCCGTTCGTGCTAGGTATGGTGTGTTACCAAAGTTTGGAAGTTAGAAGAAATCTGTGTCTGGTTAAATATTTCATCCGCCTAATTCGTGGTTCTCACTTCAATTCTTCGTTGCTTGAGTACATCTCCTTTAGCATTCCACTTCCCATCAGGCATACACTACGCCCCCGTCATCGTTTTCTATTTTTCATACCACGAGCCTGTAACATAACCTGCAGAACCAGTCCCGTGTACCTAGCCCTAACCCACATCAACAACACGTTACTTTCTGACGCTGCTATGGACATCTTCGCAAGTGCTGAAATTGAACTCTTTAACGCTGCAGCTCGTTACCTGGAGTCCAATGCCACTCCCAGCACAATATCTTGTGAAACGTAATATATTTTTTTTTTTTGGTTTTTGAAATTTTTGACATATATATTATTGCAAGTTTTTTATTTTGACATTTTATTCTGACATTATTTTTATTATTTTTACATTACTTTTATTATTACTATTATTTTTGACATTGTTTTCATAATTACTATTACTTTTTTATTACTTTTATGATCATTATGTTAATGTTTTTGAATTTTTATTAATGTGTGCCTATAATTTATATGTGTAGTGTTAAACTGTAAGTGTAAATTGGCAATAAATAAATAAAAAATAATTAAACATACAATTGCGCTTAATCGATAGCTAATCTTTTCATTTTGTCAATCAACACTACCAATGCATAGCGTAGTTTACGTTGTCGGGCAGGCGAATTTTTAAATCTATGAAGTAGAAAAAAGTATCAAAAGTAGTAAGTGTGTAAAAGTATCTATGTAGTAATGAATTTAATTTTGAACTTCTTTCAGTTGTGCTTGTGATTGAAGAAAGTGTGCATAATCCAGTAAATATAGAAATCTGAGGTTGATTGTGTGTTGATTTTTGATGCATTCTATGTTTTTGCATATTGGTCTCGTTGAAAACTATTTTTTATGTCACTAGGTGCTGCATGTATCACTCTAGTGATAGTAGAAAGTTATCACAAGGAAACAATAATCTCAATATAAAAAGTATCCTATGCTATTCTAGGACATGGTCTACCTGTGTACCTACCAAGTTTCGTCGAATTCCGTTCAGTATTTTTTGCGTGAAAGAGTAATAAACATCCATGCATACAAATTTTCGCGTTCATAATATTAGTAGGATGCATGTTAGTTGGATGCATGTTAGTTGGATGCATATTAGTAGGATGCATATTAGTAGGATGCATATTGTTTTAGTTAGGTATTAAACGTAGATCCGTCGTACTAAACCACTTAAAGAGTTGGTAAACTGTAAAAAGGAGAGATAATTTGGATTGCTCCAGACTCTATATATAAAATAGGGCATCAAAATAATTTTAGTAAAAATAGGTACAAGTATTTAATTAAAACACATTTTATCACTACATGGTTTTGCTGTGTCCATACAAGTGTCCATACACGCGCTGTTTAGTTCAAACCTATTTTGATTACCTCCACAGCCACTGAATGAAAAGCCTTTGCAACTCCTTTCATATACGTCGAAATAATACCTGCGAGAGGACAAAACATTATATCGCATGATAAATAGAACAGGAACCAAATTTAGAAAAAAATGTATTTGAATCTTTAAAAAACCAGGCAAGCTGTAGTTGCAGACAAGTATAGGAAAAGATTTAAAAAATGAAAATTTTTAGGTTACGTCACAAAAAAAAAACGGTTTTTGTGATTCGAAAAATCTCCGTAACTCAATTCGAGAACTGAACTGTTTTCACTGGTATGTTTGTACGGAACCCTCAGTGCACGAGTCCGTTTCGCGCTTATCCAGTTTTTCTTTTGAGTTACGGAACCCTAAAAATATGTTTTTCTTTTCTGAGTTAGATATTTTTTTTGCATGCGATTTCATCATCACGATTTCAGAGCTGTCCAAAGCTGAACATAGGCCAACCCCAAGTCCTGTTAAGGCCGTGGGGCTTTTTGAAAGAGACCCCTTGATGGGCTTAAGTCAGTAAAAGTCTGACACGCCTTCTCACTCCACCCTAGAGCGGGAGATAAGCCAAAATCGTTTTAAAATGTCATTTACGGCCACATCCTTGTAATGAAATAATACGGGCTTGTAGAGAAAATAGAAAATATTTTTAAAGTTTTGTTTTTTCAATTCAACTTCCTTTAGAGTAGAGGATACGGTTAAGAACGACCTTCATGTTTAATGGATGAAACGTATTTTATGATAAATTTAGTATATTAAATAATATAATGCGGGTGGGTTGTCTGAGAAATTCGTGGCCAAACAATTTTTTTTTTTTTTGGAAAATGCACTGGTGTATTTAACGAATAAATTTAATACTAACCGAAAGTGTGAAGCCTTTAGAACATAAAAATGTTGGGTTGCCTATTTGTTTCTTGACATAACTATGGGTTGCCAGATATAAACAGGTATGTATAAACAGTTGTGTTTATTTTGATATACAACAAATTCTATATCAAAATAAACGCTGTTTCATTACGAATACGGTGTTACCTATAGTGCTGTCTGCAAAAAAATCTGGTATGAATAACGGTTGTGCATTTTTCTACAAAAAAAGAAATTTTTTAATTTTTAATTAATAATAGTCTGGCCAGGAATGTCTTAGGCAACCCACCCGCGTTATATTATTTAATACACTAAATTTATCATAAAATACGTTTCATCCATTAAACAGACCGGTGAAGGTCGTTCTTAATCGGATCTTAGACTATTATTCCAAAAATAAAATTGTAGGCCTAAAATGAACAGCTGAGATAAACCGACAGACATGATACGGTCCCACGACTAGACGTGGGCCTTCCTCCATTATTTCCAACGCTCACGTTTTCTCGCTTTCTCCTTCCAAAGCTTAAGGAAGACTTCAAGGTCGTCCCGCCATCTCCTTCGTAGTTTGCCGCGGCCCCGCGTTGCTGTGTCCGGGCACCAATCCTGTGTTTTACGGGCCCCCAGCTCATTAGACATCCGGCAGACATGTTCAGCCTAGTCCCATTTAAGTTGGACAGCTTTTTCAACCAGATCTACGATTTACGTTTTGCAGCGCAGTTTAGCGTTTCGAATGTGGTCTGTTAATTTAACACAGTATGCTGCACCCCGTAGCACGTTGGAAAACCTTGAGTTTGGACTTTTGGATGTTAGTTAAAAACCAAATCTGTGCATCATAGGTTAGAATGGGGAGAATGCATATATACATAACCTTTCAGATATCGTCAAGCCTCAGTGACATAGGCAAAAATTAAACATAACAAATAATACATTTTATTTCACGCCGAAACTAAAATGCAATTTTATTATTTTACTATGTAGTTATCTCTCCTTTAGGGTTCAAGACGCGAAATTTAGATATTAAAAATAATATTTAGCAATATAGCCTGGTAACCACACTCGAGATGTCACTTATTTTCTTCGCGGATAAAAACACGCGAGCAAAAAATTTTTTTCATGTCTAATTATACTTTTAAAATTCATAAAATAGTATTTTCTTAGCAAATTAACAAAATCCCAAGTGATACATCTAATTATTCACTAAAAATACATGAAACAGTACCTCTTTTTTAGCAAAATTAATAAAATTCAAAGTGATACTACAAAGTGTGTACAGTAACGGATTCTAACGCTGAAGTTTGTCAAAGTCTTGATTCACAATCACACAGGACGAAGAACGCCATGATAAACACATCAAAGGAAGGAGTAGAATTTTTTCCGATATCCAGACAAGTTGGATTTATATCCTGAGACTAAGGCGTGAGAAAGGCCACCTGAAACTGGTCAACGAGGATGCGATCCTCACTGTGCCTGTTCGAAGCACTAGGTGATCATAGTGAACTCTGCAGTTAAGACTACGAAAATAGGGAAAAAGACTAAGTTTGTCAATACCTATAAAGGCCTCGAGAAGGCCAAGTTCCAGAGTAGCCAAGTATCATCTGTGTACAAAACAGTACACCATCTATACGAGATATTCCAAACCATTATAAGGTGGTAAGTTGCACACTGTCTGTTATTGAAAACATAAAATTTTCTAAGCATGAAATGCTAATGAATATGAGATATTCAAAATTATCATAAGTTATTCCGCTGTAGGTACCTAGCTGGATTGCCGGCAGGTCTTACCTGTATCCAGTTGTTGAACTAAAAGCAAACCCAAAACCATTGAGAGAAGGCATATTATTGTCACGCTTATCAAGTACGTCTGCAACGCTGATGGAAAACACCGCCACAGTGTAAATATGCCAAGTGCAAGATGCTTGCAGTGTGCCACCCCAGCACCGTTATGAGTTAATTGTCAAATTAACTATGGTATAAGAACATGACTGAAGATTAAAAGGTACATGTGGTGTAGCGGAACCTATGTATCATCTTATATCCATATCATAGATCATAGATCAATTATCAAAACTGAGTTAAGTTAAACAGAATAGCCTATTCAATAGAAAATATATTTTCTTAATGGCTACGTTGTGCACGTTGTGAATCTAAGGCAAGGCTAAATGTATGACGAATGTGATGAAATAACTTTACTTTCTGTGACATACGATTCTGCTATAATATTCCTCAATCATGGGTATTTTTTTTTTCTAGAACACGAGATGGTCACAGCATCTTCCCTGTCTCACAATACATAATGAACTCGAGGAAACTAACAACAAGGCGGCTGCCATAAAACCACCCAAAAAACAAAACAGCTTAGCACACTTAAATAGTAAAACATCACTATGACATGATAAAAATAACTAATAAGATTATTGTACTTCAATAGACTTCAACAAATTGTCGTTGTGCTAAAAGAGAACAGTACTAATAAAAAACCAAGTAACTTTTTGTCCGATTTTATTTAATAGTAAAGATCTTGTAATATAGCCGACATTAACGGCTTGATATAACGATGATTGTACAAATAACCAAGAAGTAAAGTATCCAACAGTAATGATTTAATATTCCTAAAAGCAAACTGGTAAATCATAAGTGAATTTCATTAAGAATAACCCAATTACTTACAGTACATGTCTCACATCGTGATACTATAACTGCCCTCGTTGAAGATAACATGCTTCAAATGTAAATCAGCTACCAATGAATCAAATATATTTTTACAATTCGAGGCCACTTCCCACACAATAACTTAACAAATGAACGGATAGTTTAGATAATTAGGAGCCTCTCCCAGCACAACTAAAATCAACTCGCATCTTACTATAAAAGAGAAACCGCATTTGAGTTGATAATACCAGTACTAATAATAGCGTAACAATTAGATAATTATTGCAGCAAACTTTATACATCTACATAGTAAAATAATAAAATTGCATTTCAGTTTCGGTGCGAAATAAAATTGGGAATCAAACGTGCTTACCTGTTAAGCGAAGTCTTGATTCTAATTTTATGAGCGCCAAAACTGAAATGCAATTACCCACCCGCCATTAGTTAGTAGCCCAAAAGTTGCAATAATTACCCTTACCTAAATCACAGTTATCCTTGCAGGAAAACAGTGAATGTAAGTATGAGGGAACAAGTTTGTCCAAAAAACAACTAGTTCCTTTTCAGATAATCTCAAAAATAAGTGACATCTCGAGTGGGGTTACCAGACTATTTTGCTAAATATTTTATAAAGTAACTAAACTTCGCGTCTTGAAGGAGATATAACTACTTAGTAAAATAATAAAATTGCAGTTTAGTTTTGGCACTCATAAAATTAGAATCAAGACTTCGCTCAACAGGTAAGCTCGTTTGATTCCCAATTGTACTTACCTCGGAAAGTATGAGTTACAGCTTCCAAATTCTGGCTGGAGGCGACAAAAAACTTCTGCTGATAAATTTGAGGGTGTTCGATAAAGACTCATATCTGTAACAAAAAATATATTGAGGCGTATAGTCCCTTGAAAATCTGGCCGAAATTAAATGGACACAACACTCATAACCGCCTAGGCGGCAGTACGAGTATCAGTGCATTTAATTGTGGCAAGCTGCGCATGGATAGAGCCCCGCTGAATTTAAAATCCATTTTTAACCGACTCCCAAAAAAGGAGGAGGTTCTCAATTCGGTTGTATTTTTTTATATTTGTTACCTCAGCAGGACTCAGCCGTTTATGGACTGACTTTTTTGGGCTTATTAGAATTGTCATGAGATGCACTTTGGCTATAAGGTACTGTAAAATTTTTCTGATGATGATGATAGAGCCGGAAGATAGGCACCAGAACTCCGCAATTAATCAATGTATTCTAGCCGTATTTTGGCTTATTAGAATTGTCATGAGATGCACTTTGGCTATAAGGTACCTACTATCGAACTGATCTGATGTTGGAACCGGAAGGTGGAAGGTGACACGGGAACTTCATAATAAAACCATGTATCCTACCAGGGCTTGGGTTGATTGGAATTGTCATGAGAAAAAGGTACTCTGGTCTGGCTACAAGTGTAAAAGTGTATTTAATTTAACCAACAATTAAATGTGTAAAAGTGTTTCTAGATTCAAGCTGTTCAAGCTGTAGTAATAGTTTCTAGATTCAAGCTGTGTGTTAGCAGATTACGCACTCTTAGCAAAATGACAATGGAATCGTGTAGGAATGACGACTTTATAAAAATAGCAGACTTAAGCCCCTGGTGGTTACCTAGGAGTAGGCTTCAGAAAGTCACTTTTTTATGGCACTTTTCGGGCGCTTAGGCTTTAAGTATTAGGTATTTATGTTGTTATCTTGCATCTAGCTTTTTATGTAAACGGTACTTCTTGGTCACCTGTGCCTGATATTTATTTAGGTAGGTACCTCTCGGAGCATTATGACATAACCGTACCTACCTTTTGGCCTTTTGGCCGTACCTACCTACTTTAATTAAATAAATAACAAACCTCATTTAGTACAGCTACTGGCCAACAAATAGGGTAGACTGGGTAGGGTTGTAACAACTATGACGTTGGGGAGGAACGTGATTTGCAGGTCTGTACACAATTTCTAATGTTGAGTTCAGTTTCACGCGCTGTTAATGGTACTTACGTTTCGTGCACCCCGATTGTTTTAAAGAATTTAATTGCAATAACTTCTTAATTAGGTGTTTCAGCGTATGCTCGACCCACTGTGAGATTACCCCCTTAAACTTTGCGCATTTGCAGTGCGTATCTATCCCTATTTCACGCACTTTATTACGAAGTGCCGGTTAGCTTTTTCGTCAGTACATCTTTGAATTTGCTAGTGAGCAGTGTGTTTAAAAATAAATATCAATATCTCAAAATATAAAAATAATCTCACAGTGGGTCGAGCTACGGCTGGAACCTAAATATTCGTGTTCTACCCTTCGTGGGGAAAACGGTTCTGTTAATAGAATGTTACGGTTGAAAGATTCTACCTCGACATTCATTTGTGCATGAGTGCAAATTTGTGAACGCATTGTAGGGGTGCAAGCAATTTCCAAAGTCAAAAGGATCACAGGTATTCTTTTCTACATCGTAGAAATATCTGAAAGAGATATCAACTGTCATTTTTAAATACTAACAATTAATAATACGATTAATATTTCTAAATGTGCTATTTGAACCTCGACCGATGCAGGCAGCACATGCGGCGGTTGCATGAAGCCGGCTGCAGTTGCACGACAGCTTCGAACTCGGCAGCGGCACGTGCTGCCGAGCTTCGGCTGCGAGTGCGGCCGCGACCTGCAGCAGCAACCCATCGCAGATCAGTAGTGTTGCAGCCACTCGATGTGCACGAAGATACGTCATACGTGCGGCCGTAGCCGCGTTCAGAATGGTTTTTACAAAATTCCATACTACCACATATAAAACCAGTCATGTAGCTGTAACCAGCTTTGTGCGGCCGTCGCATATGCAGCCTGCAGCCGAGGTTCGATTGGCATCTTGACACTCACCTGAACTCCCGATGACCTCCACAATTGAATTTATTTGCTTGAAACTTACAATAAATAGACGAGTCATAAGTTTCTATAATACCTGAAATGAATGAGGATAGCGGGGATAATGGCTAATAGTAAATGTTGTACCTATGTCAGCGGCTTTGTTCGCGCGAATGTTGGTTATTGCGGATGAGAAGTAGAAGTCGATGTCGAAGCCAGTTAAAAAGTAGTGTTTGTCCTTTTTCGAAATTTAAGTAAGAAAAGATTGACGTGTAAAAGTGTTATTTTTACCTATTTGTAAAATAAACATCATTTATCACTACATAGTATAAAACATAGTCGCTTTTCGCTGTCTGTCCCTATGTATATTTAGATCTTTAAAACTACGCAATGATGCGGTTTTTTATAGATAGTGTTTCAAAGAGGAAGGTTTATGTGTTTAATACATACATAATATAGTAGAGAAACACTGATAATTTTAGAGGTTTAATGTGATGTCGTAAATTTTATAGCATTGCACCCGTGCGAAGATGGGGCGGGTCACTAGTCAGATATATATAAAAGGAGAAATAGACTGACTGACATATCAATGCACAGCCGAGACTACTGGAATAAGAGTGTGAAATTTTGCATAAGGTTTCCTTTAATGACGTAGGGGATGGAAGGGGTCTCAAGTTTATACAGGGTAATATGTAAAACATTAACAACAAAAAGACTGTATTGCTAACATCATAAACAACAACTTTTGTTCAATGACTTTTTACAATACTCAATACATTTATCAAAAACAAACCTTCAAGATTTTGTTGTTTTATCTAACTCATTTCAACTCTGTATTTTGCTATACAAGCCAGCGCATCAAGGACCCCCGCCGCCAGATCCAGGCTCCCGCCCCACTATTCTGTTATCGCTTGCTCCGCATAGACTTCGAAATATTTAGAATGTTCAATTTAAATATTTTTATTTTTGTATGGAAATTTGATGAACTAAAATATGATACATTTTTAAACGTCATAGACCAAAAGTGGTTGTTTATGATGTTAATAACATAATCCTGAGAGGTTGCTAGTGAGAGAAACCTACTTTCACACAGGCAAAGCCGCTGGCAGAAGTTAGTCATTGGTAGAAAGTCGCTGTCCGCTGTCCGCGTCAATCCGTTTATCAGCTAACTGCTACTAAGCCACGTTACGGATTTTGATGCGGTTATCTTTTTACTAGTATTTAATATTCGCTAACAATGTTAATTGTTTCTTGAATAAATCAATCAATATCACCAGAGGTCGGAATGAATTAGGTAGAGTTATTTAAGTACTTATTATACTTATTTCATACAGCGAA
This sequence comes from Mythimna ferrago, assembly GCA_910589285.2. Taxonomy (NCBI): domain Eukaryota; kingdom Metazoa; phylum Arthropoda; class Insecta; order Lepidoptera; family Noctuidae; genus Mythimna; species Mythimna ferrago. Next base: position 16,725,318 of record OU342673.1, on the reverse strand, counting down.
AGAATAAAGTAAATATGCCTTAAACCCTGACATTAATTTTAAAGAGCAGATTTTATTTTAAGACACTATCAGAAGTAGAAAAAAATTCTTCTTGCATTAATGACGAATGAATGATTTGTTAACCTCACCTCAGTATGATATTAAACTGTGTATCAATTGACGTAGAGATCTTTTTCAATGAAAAATAATAATAAATATTATGTATATGTTAAGTAATAGGGTAGTTTCCAGGGTCAACAATTACATTTTATTTAGTCCGTATTTTAGATTATAAAAAAATATTGGACAAGTATTTTTTCTTTTTTCGATTAAACAAAAAATAACAAAGATATAGCCCATTAAAGTTACGTGTGACGATTTACAAATAAAAAAATACGTGTCCCTTATTTTTGAATAATCTAAAAGACGGACTAATTACATTTTTTATGACAACTAGCCTATTGTCTTTATTTTATTTGTCATTTCTATCTGTGAGGTTTTTATTATTATTTATTTGTAATATTGTATTTTTTGTATATGGGATTTTTAGTTAGAAATCCCGGAAAGATATCCATATTGACATTTCGGTACAAGTACATGAATAACTCTACCTATTTCTGACCTCTGGTTATAACCTATAGAACAAGAAAGCTGAAAGGAATATTATTTGGAACCGCATTTTTTATGTGGGAAATCTTGCAATGACTCCTCTAATCGCTCTAGGTAGGAGCGACAGGGGGTGTCAGAATTTAGCTAAAAGCCACATATGTTCCTTCAGTTACCCTGTGCGTTCTAGGACAACGGGTTATATTTTCAGAAATTCCCCATGGGAGGAAGTAGACAATAAAGATTAAAATAAAAACGCACCTACTTCTGTTCTGGTTTCTGGTTTTATAAACTGAACAAAACTAAGAATAAATATAGTGAAAAGCGGGTTAAAATAATATGAACTGCACATTTTATTTGTGTTGCCTATAACTTTTCTGCAGTGATTGAAATCACAGCGAAGGATTTTTTATGGCGAATTTTATTATGAATTTCATAATAAAATTCGCCGATTAATTCAGAGTTTTTCAACCTTCGGGTCGCGACCCCCAGGGGGTCGCGAAGCCTCTCCAGGGGGGTCGCGAAGCTTTTATAGTGGAGTTGCTAAAGGTTGGGAAAGCTACAGCAGTAAAAAAGAAACAATAACATTTATAAAGATTTATTAAGAAAAATGTAAAAAAAAATATTAATTATGTATTTGTCCGAACCGTAATTGTGAAAATAAGTAAATTTATTGGATTCAACGATAGTTACAAAAAAAAAAACAACGAGTAGTAGTAGTCGCGATATATTTCTTCATACTAAAAGGGCCGTGGTATGAATAAGATTGAAAAACCCTGGATTAATTGAATGATTAAAATAACGAGACTCGAGAGCGTTTAAAATAGTCAAACAATTTGGAACAACAATCTTGTAAGGAAGGGTTTATTGAATTTATTATTATTTTTTAAATTTTAAGTCCATTTTGTTAGTAATAGGTAGTACATCGTTACCCTAGGGTTGAAAGTAATTTATTTAGTCCCGAGAAGGAGTTATACGAGGGATGCCTTTTAAAGTTTGTCGTTTGAAGAAAAAAACACAACTACCTTAAGTATTATTTATTGTTTTTCAAAGTATTCACCTCGAAGTTTTATACATTTTTCCATTCGCTCGAACCAGTTATTAAAACACTTATACCACTCCAAAGTCGGTATGTCCAAAATGGCCGACTTGAAAGCGTCGACTGCTCCTTCACTGGACTGGAACCTTTGTCCACGAAGAGTTTTCTTAATTTTAGAAAATGTAAAAAAATCGTTAGGGCTTTGGTCAGGACTGTATGGGGGATGGTCAAGAATTTCTACGTTTTCCTGCTTCAACTAATCAATTGTTTTACCAGCGGTATGTGAGCTTGCGTTGTCATGGTGTAGGCTGATGCGTCGCTTTTGGGTTAGATTTCCGAACTTCGGCGATGACTTGTGGCAAACAAATTGTGGTATACTACTCTGCTTTAACTGTTCTACGATCTTCAAGTGCAATTGTTATAACATGACCGGTTTTCGCCACGAACGAAGCCACCAACTTCTTTGAAGTGCTTCGAGTGCGAACAACTTTAGTCGGCTTTGGCTCATCTTAGAAGACCCAGGTTGTGGATTGCTCTTTCCAAGATACTTATGACGGTTGCTACCCCTGCCAGACACCCCTAAACTTTGATAAAACCAACCTATAATTTTTTTTGGTAGCCCATTCGGAAGTCAATCAATGGCCAAGTGTTCAGCTTAGTCGCTTAGCCACCGGTCACTTTCCACCGATTAATCGGAACCGCATCTGGATCCCCTAGGTTATGCAGGAGCTGCTTGAGGACAACCCCGCTCTGTTTCAGTTTGTAAGCCAGAGGTCGGAAGTGCTTCCCGAAATTCTACCGCCTGTCGAGGACGACTCCCAGTTCAAGTGGTTCATCGTCGACCCAACCCCGATGTGAACCCCTCTTATCGTTATTTAGGAACCCGGTGGTGGTACATTTCGAGAGAGAGGGCCATGAAAACACATCGCCACGGACTTGTGCAGTGTAACCTCGAATCCCAACTGCCTGATCCTCTCCATTGCTGTCGCAAACCGCATGTTGCGAGTTCGGCCGCTTGGTGCAACTCCCTCTGCGCCAAGACCAGCGTGTCGTCTGCGTAACAGACTACCCAGGCTTCGTCTGGGAGGTCACTGCTCAGCGCTTAATCGTACCCGATATTCCACAAGAGCAGTTAGTACTGATCCCTGTGGAACACCGCACGACTTCTCTCGCCGTTTCCACTCTCCCTGGTGACCAAGGTAGACGATGAACCTGTCCATCAGGCAGGCCTCGATCACACGACGGAGTTAGGTCGGCACCCTGTGATACCGGAACATTATCGTCGTCGTCGCCGTCGTGGCCCGCGTCGGGCACCGGAGGTGGTGGAGCAATGGCCGGGGGAGGATGTTCCTTTCGTGCAGGGAATAGAGCGCTCACCACACTTGGATTGGGTGAGTTCAAAGCGAGTTCAGTATAGAACGACCCATCTTCTATACAACCAGCTTAATTTTTTCAGTCTACTACTGACCGGTTGACCATCTATCCCATCACTATTCGTTTGGTGGATCCATGGGAACTAGGAAAAAGTACCCGTAATACCACTGATACAAAGTTGTATGGATTTGAGGACTTGGGGTGCCACGGGTCCGAAATCAGTTCCCGTGGCATCCCCAGGGGTATCATCCAGGGGTGCCACAGGTCCGGAATGCGATTTTGTATAAAATGAGTCAGAGCTTGCGTGAATTTACAAAACGCACCTACGCGCGTGAGTGCGTAAAAAACCCGCAAGATGATGCAGATCTGCAATCCCGAGTCTAGCTAGTACGCGCGTAGGTGCGTTGACACGCAACATGTAGCGTGATGCCTGGTAGTGTGATAATCGCCTGAGGTCTCAGACCGTATGGTCTAAAAAGATATTTTTATATTCTGTGTATGAATATTACAAAAAATATTTAATAAACCACATTTTGCGCCCGCATAAAGCCCCACTGATCTTTGAATCCATTTTCTTTGCGAAATAATGATTGATTTACATGTTATGGTACATTCAAAAGAACACATAACCAGCAAAGTGTAAACATATTTCTAAAGATCAAAGACGTTTTAAAGGAGTAGGAAAAAGAAGTGAAACAATATCACGTTGTTAAATTTTTTTTTCGACAAAAGTATCAGTCATGCGAAAAAATCACACACATGTTGATAATGTTTATTTATTTTATTTATTTATTTAACAATTTATGTACAAACAATAATAACAGATCAGAAGAAGGAAACAGAAGAATAGTACAAAGGTGATGCTTATTTCTAAAGAAATCTCTTCCAGCATACCTGCGAAAGGAAAATTGGAGAAAAAAGAGATGTAGACACTTTGTGTCAAAGTAAATGGAAAATAAGTACACACAAAAAACATAATTAACAATGAGGTAATATAATATGCAAAAAAATAAATAAATAAAGAGAAGAAAGTACTAATATAATAATATACATACACATAGTACAATAAATATCACAAAAATACCTACTAAAAAATATAATACATAATATTATGCAATTATGACGAAATGGATAGATAGTGTTTTTTTACTCTTCTTTTAAAAACTGCAAGAGTTTGGCAGCCCCTAACGTCAGGCGGCAGCGAATTCCGCAACCGAACTGCGTGCGAAGTGAAGGAGTAGGAATAGAAATGGTGGAGTGGGGAGGGAATTTAATAGTAGTTTATGTGACTAGGGGATAAAGCAGTGTCTTTAAGTCGCGGGCGGCATGTTGAATTCCGAACGAAACGAAGGTTGCTGATTTTAATCCCGAACGATAGTGAGGGATTTATAAAATTAACTCCCAAGCATTGCGAGGGAGTTAATAAAGAAACATGATTTAAGTGAGGAATTCAAGCCACCCAAGACAAAGACAGCTTTATCCCCGTGTTGCATACTTTACTTTTTACACCATGTGTGAGATAATTAAAAAACAATTTGGTCGACCAAATCATTTAATAGAGAAATATAAATATTAAATTTACAAGTTCATCAAACAAACAATATTCACTACTCCAAGATTTTAATAGTTTCAATTTTCTATAATGCTCCCGTCAGTAAGCAGATATTATTCTATTTTCTTTTTTTGTTAGTGGCCAGTTTGAATTTCGAGTCAACTTGTGCGATGCATGTACAGTACAATTCACGAATGATGGCGGCCGTGAAGTTAGCGCAGAAGGCTGCGCAGTAACGTGTTTTAGGAACCAAATGGCGACATACGTGTGCGAGAAGAGTGTAGAATGCGCGAACGTTCGCAAAGGCTAACTTCACGGCCGCCATCATTCGTGAATTGTACTGTACTACGCGTTCCAAATGAGAATAGGACCGATTCCTATGTTTTGACGTCTCGTCGCACTGTCAAAACGAAGAAATTTTCAAAGATTTTCTAAATCCTAAGGATTTATAAAATCTTTGGAAATTTTGGCCGAATTGAAGAACTTAGAGATGAGTAAAATTGAAGAACTAGATTTTGATTAAACTTTTTTCGTTCACAGTTTATAAATAAATTAAATTTTTCGTAAATTAATTAATATTTAAAAATTTATTTCCTCGATTTGACAGTAAATCGTGATGTCACAACGTGGCGGGCGATCCTATTCTCATTTGGAACGCATTGTATGTACATTTTAGTTCACAACGTTGACGATTTTTGGTGTTCTAAATTCAAATCTCATTATTCCCTAGGGATCGGCCATACTGCACTATCTTTCTAGGAATAGAATGACTTGCTTTAAGTGAGGTTTGTATGACGTATAAAACGACATTATCGAGCAGGTGGTGTAAAAAGAGATTTTTCAGGTGAGACCTGCAAGGAGCATCAGAAGGACGTGAGTAGGAAAAGCGTGCTTGCAGGTAAGAAGGAGTTTTAGGGTTGTGAAGGATGTTAAATAGCAAACATAATATCCGAGAGTTCCTGCGAAGTCGAATAGGGAGCCACTTGAGTAAACGCTCAAGTTTATTTGAAAGCTCCTCGGTGGCATTCAAATAACAGGCATCAGCGTAGTCAATGATGGGCTGAATGAGTGTTTGGGCGAGGGAAATTTTTGTTTTCAAGGGCAAAAAGCTCTGAAGGCATTTTAAGGAATGGAATATATAGTGCACTTTGATATTTACACACCCGCAGATTTTTAGCCGTCTTCGCGTAATCAATTTTAACTCCATTTAACCAGAGCGGAGACAGCGACACAACATCAAGCTTGTTCCGCATATACCTGCCACCGATGACCAGGGCCTGGGATTTCTTGGGGTTTATTTGCAGTCCGAATGAACGCGACCACTCCCCAATTATCTTCAGGTCACTGTTCACAGCGGACATAGCGGCTTCAGCATCTTCACCACGAAAGTGATGGTAGAGCTGCAAATCGTCGGTATAGAGATGGAAGTTAGAGGAAATTAGTCTAGTGACAAAGTTAATGAAAATAGAAAAGAGGAGAGGAGAGAGAACGCCATTCTGAGGCACACCCGCAGTAAGACAGCACCAATCCGATGAAGACTCTTTAAGGCGTATCCGCTGCGAGCGGCCATTAAGATAGGAATCAAACTATCCAATAATCTAAATGTTTTATGAATCTACAATTTTTTTTCAAACCTATTGATCTAGCCGTAACCGAGGAGTAGGCTAGCTGAGGCCCTGACAGTTCAGTTTTAGTCGTAAAATTAATAGCGTTTAGTGCTCGTGGTAGCACCACTTTAGTGGCTTAGATCACGAAAGCTTTTCAGTCTGGATGCCTTTATTTAGACGGCATGGTTGGTGCAGTGGATGAGCGATTGGCTGGTACGCTGCGCATCCCGGGTTCAATTTCCGCATGAAACAAATTATATATATATGGCCTACAGATAGTTATTTCGGAACTGGTATTTTTTTGGGTTTAAATGATAAATGATATTTATTTCCATTGGTCCAGATGGAATACCATATAAGTTGTTGCAGGAAGAAGCCATACCTGATGAGTGGCGCAGCAGTTCTTTGGTGCCCATTTTTAAGAACAAAGGTGATGTGCTTGAGTGCAACAATTATAGAGGAATAAAGCTAATGTCACATACTATGAAAGCCTGGGAGAAAGTTATTGAAAAGCGACTGAGAGAAGAGAGTGAAATTTCACAGAACCGATTCGGTTTTATGCCTGGTCGGGGTACAACGGATGCCATTTTTGCTATTCGCCAGCTGTGCGAGAAATACAGAGGTGCGCATAAAAACTTGCACATGGTATTCATTGACCTCGAAAAGGCATATGACCGGGTACCTCGTGAGGTTCTGTAGTGGGCCCTTAAAGAGAAAGGTGTGCCTGGGAAGTATGTGCAGTTGATCCGAGCGATGTACAGTCGATGTAGTACCCAAGTCCGGTCTTCAGTGGGCACTACTAGCAGCTTCAATGTGGCTGTCGGCTTACACCAAGGGTCGGCCCTCAGCCCTTACCTCTTCCTAATGATAATGGACGCTCTGACGTCGGACATTCAGGAAGAGGCTCCCTGGTGTATGTTGTTTGCCGATGACAATGTGCTGGTTGCCGAGAGTGGCCTAGAGGTCCAGAAAAGATTGGAGGTGTGGTGGCACAGATTGGAGAGTGTTGGCCTGAAATTGAGTAGAACCAAAACGGAGTACTTGTTCTGCGATTTCGGCGGTCTCTCCAATCCAGTGCCCTTAGCTCTCGCCGGAACGCCCATACCGATCTGTTCCGACTTTCGGTACCTCGGGTCGCTCGTCCAAGGGGATGGTGAGGTAGACCGGGACGTAACACATCGGATCAACGCAGGATGGATGAAATGGCGACAGGTCACGGGAACAACTTGTGACCCACGGATGCCCCTCAAGCTGAAGGGTAAAATCTACAAGTCCGTGATAAGGCCTGTCATACTGTATGGATCAGAATGTTGGGCTGTGAAAAAGACGGATGAAAAAAGATTGTATGTAGCGGAGATGAGAATGTTAAGATGGATGTGTGGTGTGACGAGAATGGATAAAGTGAGAAATGAGTATATTAGGGGAAGTTTGAAAGTGGCGCCAGTGACTGAAAGGTTGAAAGGAAATCGTTTGTCTTGGTATGGTCATGTAAAGAGGAGAGATGAAAAGCATGTTGCTAAAAGAGTTATGAATTTATATTTGGATGGATGGAGAGGGAGAGGGAGGCCAAAGAAAAGATGGATGGATTGTGTGAGAAGTGATATGAAAGAAAAGAGAGTTAGTGATAGCGTGACGAGTGACAGGACAGAATGGAAGAAAAAATGTGTTGCGCCGACCCCAAATAAAATGGGACAAGGGCAGGAAGAAGAAGAAGATTTTGTAAATGGATTTAAAAAAACACTTTTACCCTTTTTGTAATTTTTTTTTTACTTCAGTTTAAACTAGATGAGGCCGGTGTTTCCTAGCTGACTACCCTGAGAAGAAACACCGACACAAACTCAGTGGTCAAACTCTTTTAAAGTCCATAGGTACAGTAAATATGTACGTATTGGTCAAAATCACATGAGAACCATGTATCTACATGGTTGTCTGAAATGGTCTTTTGAAGAAAGAACCATACCGATTTGAGTGAACCTGTCCAGTCAGTGCAAGCATTTGTCAATATTCGTAAAGCTCAACTCAGGACTGCTAAGGAGCTCAACGACTTGATGAACAATTCAAGGGAAGGACATTTGGGGAGGCCGCAGAAAATACTCAAATTGCTGAAAAGAAAAAAACTACTGAAAAGAAAAATAAAAAGCAAAAAAGTTTGTAAACGCATGTAAGACAAGCTCTACTAATGTAGGTGGGTTAGTGATCATTATTGTCATGCTAAAACGAAACAAATACAGGGTGGTCCAGAAAGAAATGCACTTTTGAAAATTTAAGGACAAAAAAAAATGTTAAATTTTGAAGATTTTTATTTATTACAATCTAAAGAAAATTAAATAAAATTTATTTTAAAATTTACTTTTTAAAAATCACATCACCCAAGTGATTTTCTTGGCGGTTACAACATTCTTCCAATCTGGTACTTATCAAAATTTTGAAAAACTTTCGTTAGACTTATCCTCGAACTGGATTCCATTTCTTGCCGAATATTCAACTTCGATTGCTGCAGAGTTGTTGGATTATCAGAGTGTACTCTGCTCTTAAGATAACCCCGCCAAAAGAAAACTGCTAGAGTGAGATCGGGGCTTTTTGGTGGCCAGGCGATGCCACCCCTGCCTAAAATTATTTTTTGTGGGTACTTGCGCATTTCATTTGCAAATCTCAATCTCGTTCGAAGTCTGATGCCTTTAGTTCCTGTACCAACTATATCTTATAAGGATGTTATTTCAAATCAAGCCGCAAAATTCGCTGCAATGTCGATCTAGACAATCCCAAAGTTGATGAACTTTGCGCTCCCACATTTGCGCGTACAAATTCACGAACTCGCTAAATGTTTTCGTCGGTCCGTGATACTCTTTGACGACGACGAGGCTGCATTTTTTGCGTCGATCTTGTCGTTTCGAATCATTCAATCCATTGCATAATTAAATTAGTGCTTCTACACTCACTGATGAGCTGTAATTTAAATTAAGCACTGTAGAGCCATCGAAAAATCACATATGATCAAGCATTCTCATAAAATGCGCAGATACAAAACGCGCGTTGCTCTCCAGTGTAACTCATGGTGACAAAAATTATAAAGTCCGCGCTTTGCACTGACATAACTCTCGCGCGCCGCCATTTTGTTGTTTAAAAATGCGCGCAAAATCAAAAGTGCATTTCTCTCTGGGCCACCCTGTATAATCCCGAAAATCTCATCCAAACGGTATATCTGCAAATTGGCTGGCTGACAGCACATCGGATTTCGCAACATGTGCCAAAACCATCATCAAAAAATACCCCTGGGTGGATGAAGCTACAGGGAATGGCATATTTCCACACACTTAATGAAGGATAGCTCAGTTTATACCTACTGCTCAGTAATTGATTCTACTTAGGATCTAACGCGAATTGAGAAACGACCTAATTTAAATCAAGAACTTTTTTTAAAGAAACGAATCGGGTGATCCCTAATGGTTTCGATAGAACCTATATTTTTTCAACCGGCACCCTCCCTCCCCCTGTCCCCCACGAAGACGGGCACGCCCAACAGTACCTATTCTAAGACGTGTTCACATTAGAAATGCCCGGCTATATGTAGCTATGTTCTTCCTATTTTACTTTTATTATAGACTACCTTTATCCCGCAGCTTCGCCCGCGTACATAAAATATAGTCTATGTCACTCAGGAATAAAGCAGCTTTCTATCGGTGGAAAAATTTTGACAATCGGACCAGGTCTTTCAGATATTACCTCTTACAATAAAAAAAGACGTGTGGCACTCGGGGACTGCCGCGGTAAAGCTATTGCATAGCATTTTTATCAACTTATGCAATTATAATTATTTATTTATTTTATTTATGCAGTATATATTTTCCTTTGTTTTTTTTTTTCTTTGATATTAATTGAAGTTGCACTTTCACACATTGAATTGAATTTTGATTGATTGTTCACTCATTATATCGAGCAGTGGTGGCCGAGTGGTAATGGCTCCGACTTACGAGTTGTAGGTCGCGGGTTCAAACCCTGTCAGGCGCATTACTTTGTGTAATTTATTTCATCACCACTGCTCTCAAAACGGTGAAGGAAAACATCGTGAGGAAACCGGCATGTCCTAGAACCAAAAATTCGAAGACATGTGACATCCACCAACCCGCACTGGGCCCGCGTGGTGGATTACGGCCCATTCCCTCTCCTAGAGAGGAGGCCTGAGTCCCAGCAGTGGGAACATTAAAAGGCTGATGATGATGATGATGATGATGTTCACTCATTTGTTTTCTTATCGGTCACCACGCTCAAAAAACGAATGAGGGGGGGTGTTAGGTTATTTTCGTTACGGAATTTCTGGATTCGGTCTCCACGCCCAAGGCCCGCGATAGAAGCTATGCAATAGCTTAAAAACTTTACCTCTTTGTTATATTAGTGTAGTTAAAAGCGTAGAATCGCATAATACACCAAAATTAACAAGTAATAAAAATGTTTGGAAATATTGTATTATTAGTTAACAGTTTCATTTGTATTGGTACTCGTACCATCTCTACATACTACTATAGCAAAAATACAATAGCCAGAATTGACATTGATACTCTGTGCTTCTAGTGTTAAACGGAGTAACTCCTTCGTTTTTCTGTAGTTTTGAGAACAGTGCTGGCCGAGTGATAACGGCCCCGACTTAGACGAGTTTTAGGTCGCGGGTTCAAACCCAGCCAGGCGTATTACTTTGTGTAATTAATTTCATCACCCCTGCTCTCAAAACGGTGAAGGAAAACATCGTGAGGAAACTGGCATGTCCTAGAACCAAAAATTCGAAGACATGAGACATTTACCAATCCACACTGGGCCCGCGTGTTGGATTACGGCTCGTTCCCTTTCCTAGAGAGGAGGCCTGCGTCCCAGCAGTGGGAACATTATAAGGCTGATTATGCTATGCTATGCTAATGCTAATAGGTACTGTAGTGCGGGACTTCTCCACCGTCTCCGAGAAGAAAATGTCAGGCAAATCCTTGTTGTCACAACAAGCCATTATCCAAGCTTTCAACGCATCGGTCAAGAACAAGGAAAATAGATAGATAGAAAAAAAAAAGAAAAAAAAAGACGTGTGGCACTCGGGGACTGCCGCGGTAAAGCTATTGCATAGCATTTTTATCAACTTATGCAATTATAATTATTTATTTATTTTATTTATGCAGTATTTTTTTTCCTTTGTTTTTTTTTCTTTGATATTAATTGAAGTTACACTTTCACACATTGAATTGAATTTTGATTGATTGTTCACTCATTTGTTTTCTTATCGGTCACCACGCTCAAAAAACAAATGACTGGGGGGTGTTAGGTTATTTTCGTTACGGAATTTCTGGATTCGGTCTCCACGCTCAAGGCCCGCGATAGAAGCTATGCAATAGCTTAAAAATGTAAAATAAAATGTTCTTGGTTTTAGTATTGTGGACCGACCGCAAAAGCGGTACACTTAAACATGAATCTGATGCCATCCAGACGAATGGGTAACTTGAAGTTGTATACTTATGTATAAAATGTAAAAATGCTGAAAGTAAATTTTCCTTCAAGTGTAAAATTCTGAATTACTACTTGAAGTCCTCTCAACCTTAGTTCGGTCTTCGTCATATTTTAAGTTATCTTAATTATAACGACTCATTATTTATCATAGTATTTTTAGTTTTTAATATTAGCATATTACGTATTTCATTATTATAAGCAACTTAATTTAACAATATACTACATACTACTTGAAATATCTTTTGGTTATTTACTGTGTAAACTTATCACAGTGTTATTTTTTAACCCAAAGGTTGACTGGTAGAGAATGTCCTACGGAATTCATTCCGCGTATGTATATATACCACTACTGTACATAAAGTTTAAATAAAAATGTATATGAAAGGAGAAACTGACTGACATATTAACGCACAGCCGAAACTTAAACCTAGGAGCGTGAAATTTTGCACAAGGTGTCCTTTTATGACTTAGGCGAGTAATAAGGATTCTCCAAAATTTAACTAGACGGGTATGTCCAGGGGATCTGGGGCCAGCACGCTTAGCCAAGTTATTATTCTGCAATCGTTAACGCTGTCGAAAAGTGATGAAACGTATGGGAATGACGTCATCTCAACGTAAAGTCGCGTGGTCAGAACAAACAGATAGACAATTCGTAGCCAAGTTCACATCGTTCAATATCGTTTCTACAATATTTAACACTACATCCTTTGTTATACAAACGCTACATTGTAGAACGAGCGGTCGACTCGGGCGCGTCAACATGGCTACTAACTTATCGTTTTCTACAATTGCTGTCACCGAGGCGTTACCGATTAGAGAACGGAATTCGATTGTAACTTGACTAGGGGGGCAGGTTCTAGTTCCGAAAGGGAGGCTCAGCCCCGGTATGGAACGCAAGAAGGAACGGGGTGGGTTTTTTAGTCAGTAAGAGTCTGACACTATCTCGCGCTCCGCCCAATAAAAAAAAAACCTTTAAGGGGATAAAACTGAATCAAAAGTTTTTATTTGTTTATTTAATGATAGGAGAACCAACAGCTATAACAAATGGATAGCAACAGTATAAGAAACATTGAGCCAATTGACTGGCCTGTTGGTCTAGTGGTTAGTGGCCCTGACTGCTATGCCGGAGGTCGTGGGTTCGATTCCCACCAAGGACAAATGTTTGTGTGATGAGCATGATCATTTGTTCTGTGTCTGGGTGTAATTTATCTATAATATGTATGTATTTAGAAATATATAAGTATATTTATGAGTTGTCTAGTACTCGAGATTCTGATTGATAACAATTTTTATGAAAAACTTTTAAGGGTAAAAAAAAAAACACATATTTCCTGGAACTTTGTGAAATATTCGAATAAATCACGGAATTACCGAATGTCGAAAGAGTTATCAGGCGTTATCTCTCTTTTTTGCATTGCCTCTTTATCAAACATCGCATTGAAGAAACAAGCTTTTAGACCATACTCGATGTTGACGATAGGCGAGTATTACCATACGGCCGTACGGACTGGTAGCTGGCGCCCGAAGCACCGCGTGGACCGGCAGGCCACGCTTAATACTCGAAGCACGACATATCCGCATGTTCGCTCTGGGATACGAGTGTGCTGCACTGTTTTGTGAATTTTAGTTTTGTTGCGTACCATTAGAAGCTCATCTGGGACGGCGCGTTCACCGCCTCAACGCGCGGAGCGGTCTTAGATTTTGCCATTCAGACACTTGATCAAAAATCCGCTTTTAGGCAAGCAATTTACTGTTTTTCGCTTTAGTGCAGAAAAGTGCGCCCGCTCGACGGTGCCACAATTTTTTTACATTTATCTTATCAGGCTGAGCGCGGAGCGACCACACGAATTCCGCGTCAACCCCATTTATTTACATCGTCGTAAGTGTATTGAAAAACTTCGCTTTATTCATCAAACTTACTGATATTTATTTTGTAAATACGTTTTTATAAAACACTTACACGTCAATATTTTTTTTCGTCAGTTTATACTAGAATGAGGCCGTTGTTTCCTATCTGACTACCCTTAGAAGAAACACGGAAACAAACTCAGGGGTCAAAGTCTCTTTTAAAATCCATTATGTCTCTAATTACGATATTCGAAATGTTAATAGATACACTTGAAAATTGGCACTGTAACACTCGGCTCCATAAAATCGTTTTCGGCCTCGGCCTTGGTCGCAACGTCCAATTTTCTCCACTCGTATCAAAATGTAGCTACATTGTCTCTAGAAAAAGTATAAAAATCTTCGTCAAACTGAATTACAAGTACAAATATTGCTGTTCAAAATTTTCTGCCATGTTATTCAACACTCATTTATTCATAAATGTTAAACGTATACTTACAGGTACGGTATCCTCATTAAATCTAATGCGTTCTCTTTTCTCATCCATACGTATTTCTTTGTATAAGGGGTTCGCAGTAACGCTTATTTTATTTAAATCCGATATCTTCACGGCTCAGAATATTTTTGCTCTATACTGGTGACAATGTCTGTTATACGAGTATTTCCGAGAGACGAGTAAAATGAACGAGTAAAAGACAGTGAAAGAACGAGGTCTGACATTATTTTACTTGTTAATAAGAAAAGAAAAATAAGAGAATTATTATATACTTACCTACTCGTATTTTTGTCTAATTCTTATATTTCAAATAAGTACCTAATATAAGATGAGATAGATATTATAGAGGCAGGTTAGGTATTAGGTACTTAGGTACGTCTCATAAATAGACTAGCTGACCCGGTGAACTTCGTGATAATAGTCAATGAATAATAGAATGATTCAACGAACGATAGAACGAATGTATTTGACAGTTGTTAACCGAATGATGGAATGACTGAGATTAAAATGTATTTGACAGATGCTAATATTTTTCGTAAGGGATTTCTGTTATTTAAATAGTTATACTACCATTCGGGGCGGAGACGAACCCATCAAAGCAAAGATTAAAATCGGTTCAGCCGTTCTTGAATTATAAATGGTGTAACTAACAACAACTTTGTCATATGCATTAGGAGCTTTCGCCCGCGGCATTGCTCCCGTCAACTGAATTTTATTGTTGATATACTACTCTACCCGACTCTACCTTACTTTACTCTACCCTACTCGACCCTACTCTATTCTACTCTACTCTACCCTACTCTACCCTACTCTACCCTATTCTACCTTACTCTACAGTATATTAATTTTAAATACCATTAAACACATTAATCGGTCAACTTCAAAATTTCAAATTTACAAGACTGGTACTTAAACTTGACAAAATTAATTAATAAACTTTCCGAAAAGCTCTAAAGCTTATAATTGCGGCTCAAAACAAATAATAAATCATACTTAACCATAGACAACATTGCGTTTAGCTGTCAGTTGCATTTTGTTATGCCACGTTTTGTGTCACGTCTCAAGGAAACGGGATAAAAAGTATCCTATGTCCGTCTTCTGGTTCTAAGCTATCTCCCCACCAATTTTCAGGCAAATGGGTTCAGCTGTTGTTGAGTTATAAAAAGTGCAACTAACACGACTTTCTTTTATATATATAATAAATGTATATTAGGTATAGCGTTATTAGTGGTCCAACGTTAAGGGGTCGACACACCACATATTCAGCTATCTTGATAACTTGAATCATTTTTTACCATAGGTCTCAGAATAAAACTTGTTCTTTATTTATTTTTTTGAAAGTTTATAACACCTTGCGATACTAATTTTAATTTCAACAAAAAACGTTATTCTTCTATTTTGTTTTTTTTTTGTTTATAAATGGGATATAATATGCAATAACTTTTTGTACCTAAATTGAAGATATAAAAAAATACAACCGACTTCAATGTAAAAAAAAGTACTAAAAAGTGCAAAATAAATTAAATTTCGGAGTCGGTGTTTCTATAATACTTTTGTCTCTGCGTTATTTAACACCGACTTCTGAAGTTAAAGTTATTTTGCACTTTTCGCATAAAATAAAAATAATGTTGTTTTCTCTGATATTTCATAACGCAGAACAATGTGTTCTTGAGTCTAGTAATTTTGTAATGTACAAATTGCATAATTATTCATATTAATCAAAGATTTTCCATCGGTTAGTATGAACCTACCTCCATCTAGCTTTATAATGGCCTGGAAGTACTTCAAACCATGGTTTATTGAAAATGAAAGGCCAACGAGGCAGGGAAGCTGCTCCATTCATTTGTATGGAAATATACCTCAGTTCTGAAAGCCTCTTAGATCCTACCACTTAGCTTTTGCCCTCACAGACTTGTTGGTTATAATCCTACTTTCTGTATTTTATGTGTGAAAATAGATGTTTGTTAATCTATCACTCCTCAACTGTCGAAAGGATTCGGATGAAATTTGGCTCACAGATAGACGAGTAGAGTCATCATCATCATCAGTCTTTTTTTTAATGTTCCCACTGCTGGGACTCAGGCCTCCTCTTTAGGAGAGGAAATGGGTCGTTATACACCTCGCAGGCCCAGTGCGGGTTGGTGAATGTACTGTCTTCGAATGTTTGGTTCTAGGACATGCCGGTTTCCTTTCAAAAAGTGGACTCTTTGTACTGGTACAAAACTCGAGATAATCACACTAACATGGATTAAAGACAAAATTTTGTGAGTGTGTGTGTGTGTTTGTTACTCCTTCACGCTCGAACGGCTGAACGGATTTCGATGAAACTTAGTGTACTAGTAGACCTTGTACTGGCATATACTTTTTATCACGTAAGTAGGTATGTTCCTCTGGGAATAACTTTCAATTATAATATATAACAATAATTGTTTGTGTTCGTTTGTCAGTCAGTGCTCAGTACGTTTGGCGCAGTGGTTGAGCGATTGGTTGCTGCACAACTTGTCGCGGATTCGATTGGAAAAAATGTTTGTATGGCTTATAGATAATTAAATTGTTCAGAATCTGCGTGTGTCCTGTATGTGAGTTTACATGTTTGTGAACGCTCTCACGATACAGGAATAGTTCCTAGTGCAGTCGCAAGTGTTTAATGAAAACACATTTTTTCATAGCAAGCTTCTGTAGTCCGGTATATACCTATAAAATTAATACTCATCAAGACTATTCCAAAAAGCTTAATCACGATAGGGTTACTTGATTTCCTATGGCCACCTTTCGATTCATCAGCTCCATGTCATAATAATTTTGCATTTGATTTACACATGTATGTTTTTCAGTTAGATTAGTGAACGGGAAGCGGATCAATTTTATTAATCGGGATCGGGGCAGGTGAAACCAAATAAAAGCTTGTACCTAAAAATAAAAATTATATAAAAAGTTGCAGTTAGTAATTAAGAAGTTTAAATTGTTTTAATCTTGTTAGATACGAAATCAAAGTCAAATAATTACAAAAATTAGGTAACTGCCTTTGGCCCGCAACTTCGCCCACATACATAATATATAGCCTATGTCATTCAGGAATACGGCAGCTTTCTATCGGTAAAAAACTTTTAGCAATCGGACCAGTTTTGACAAGCCTGTTGGTCTAGTGGTTAGTGACCCTGACTGCTATGCCGGAGGTCGTGGGTTCGATTCCCACCCAGGACAAATGTTTGTGTGATGAGCACGATCATTTGTTCTGTGTCTGGGTGTAATTTATCTATAATATGTATGTATCTAGAAATATATAAGTATGTTTATCAGTTGTCTAGTACCCATAACACAAGCTCTGCTTAGCTTGGGACTAGACGGCGCTGTGTGATAGTTGTATAATATTATTATTATTATCGAAAGTGTTCTTTTTCTCAGCTCGTGGCTGGTTTCAACTACATGTACGGGCCAAAACCAAGTAAATGTAGTATGTATGATGTTTTTAGAGTAGGGGTGTATTGTCGTCTTCCAACCGCATGAATTTCCGGACTATTCTGCATGTGTTTAATATGGCAGCTTTCTGTAGATTTATATATACGGATTCGTCTAAATTTATTAATTTCAGGCTACGGAGAAGATGATTGGGGATTACTCCTGTCGTAGAGAGGGCTATAAAGATAACATAAACTTTGTCTTGCCTCCATAACTTTTGTAATTTCGTCTCTAAGTTCAGCGTATTTGCTGATTTTTTTCGGATATGGTTTTTTGTAGGTTGTGGGTATTGGGAACTGCAATGTCTATGAGGTAAGTTACTTTTTTTTAATTTTATCCTGAAGTGTTATCTCTGGTCGGCTATAGTGGATGGTCCTATCTGTAAGTATGGCATGGTCGTAATATAGTTTGAATGCGTCATTCTCTAGGATAGTTTCCGGTTTATGTTTGTAGTATGGGGTGTTGGAGTTTTGAACGAGACCTTGCTTTATTACTAACTTTTGATGGATGATTCTAGCGACTTGGTTGTGTCGATGAGTGTAGTCCGTCTGTGTAAGGGTTGTGCATGCTCCGGTTATGAGTTGTATGGTTTCTGATTGAGTGTGACACCTACGACATTTGTCATGGATGTGATGGTAGGGTCTTTGATAATATATTTCTTGTAGGTTTTAGTGTTAATAATTTGGTCTTGTATGGCTATCATGAAACCTTCTGTTTCTCGGAACAGATTTCCTATTTTTAGCCACTTATTAGATGCTACAATGTTAATATGAGATTGTTCTAGATCAGATCGCTTAAGTTTAACGGAGTGTAATTAATTATTTATTGAGACTTTACATAAATAATAATAAGACCTTTTACTAATAAGCCCTATAAATATTTGTACTAATTAAAAACTATACTCTATCTGTTTAGGTAGTTAATTAAATGTAAACAATCTTAACATGTCTTTTATCGAAAAAAAAATCTAAAAAATGTATCTAAAAATGTTTACAATTAGCAATTTACCTTAACCGATGATAGGTAGATATCTAAATCTTATATAATCTTTGTATGTCTTTTGTACGATTTATTATAAATAAAAAGACAAAACAAGATTGTTTACCTAAACAGATTTTTTTTTTGGTGGGAAAAAATCATCCAATAACAACCCCCGCTCTTGGGTGGAGCGGGAGATAGTGCCAGACTCTTAATGACTAAAAGCCCACCCCGTTCCTTCTAGCCTTCATATCGGGGCTCGAGATCCCTTTCGGATAACCCTGGCCCCTGTAGGCTTCGACCCAGCTGGGCCCCTACTGTTGCTGACAACTCCTTGAGGCGCGCGGGAACAGTGCGCGCCGTCGACGACTTGGGCTCGGTCCGGACAGTTACCGGACAGTCGGACAGCGAGCTACCCATTGCTCACTGTCCGCAAGCCCGCGCCTACGGTGGTCAGAAATCGGGATCGAGATCCCGGCGGCGGCGAGAGCGCCGTTGCCTGATGCGGTCGGCCTCCTCCTTTGCGAGCATAACTGCTTCGCAGAAGTCAGCGACCGCCTGCCACTCCATGGAGTATAGTGGTGTATACATCGATATATGTTCTACGCACTAGATTAGGCGTGACGAACACTCACTTCAGTCGACTCAGGTGTAATGTAGTCCGTACACCTTGAACATTACACTACGTTTAACGAAACGCGTAAGTGCCATGAAATTCATGGCGCTTAAGATATTTTTGTGGCGAAAAAAGTATTTTCTAAAAGCTATTTTATATGTTTTAATAGTTCTGTTAGACGACATTCAACAAATGCCAATATAGCGCTGCAGTGAAATTTTGTTTTAACTTTTCAGTATTTTGACAAATATTTTCCATGAGCAGCCTTGTCCATCACTAGAATATAAGTCGATGGGTGTATAGTTACAGCAAGATGGTTTGAAAATACTAACCAGCACGGGTTTGCGTGGCGAATTTCGGCCTATTCTTCTAGAGAGGAGGCCTGAGCCCCAGCAATGGGAACTTTAAAAAAGCTGATTATGCTATGCTGTGGTTTGAAAAGCAAATACGAGTTACAATAAATAGGCTTAAATTTTCAGTCAATAAATAACATAAAAATAACAACCAGTTTTATGAAAAATGGGACGACAGTAATCCGGCTTTTCAATTTTGTTCGCTCTGTTTAAATACAAACACAAATATTTGAAGGATTAAAGTACACAAGAATGTTCATTTTGACAGATGTAAATACTAACTGAATTTTTCAGTTTAAAAGAGTTTGCCTACTACACCGTACCATACTATGACCGTGCTATGAATGAGCCCGGAAAAAAGAATCTTTATGGACTAGACTATTTCAGCATCGATCAACACTAGCGTTATTTTTAGACGGCGACGATACGCTTCATGCATGGCAAGCGACGGCGACGTTGCGATGCACAACATACGGGTTGCAACCACGTATGATGATCGTTCTAAGCCTAAATCTCGTCGTACAAAAGTACTTACGTAAAAGTAACTAGCAATTTATCAAACGAAATAACGAAAAAGCATACGACACGCCGATGATACAGTGATGTTACGGGTATGATACGGTGATGGTACGCGAATATAGGCCATAGTAGTCCGTGTCGCGTTACTTTCCGTGTTTGCTATCATGGTGTGAGACGATGTCTTGGGCAGATTCCTGTAAAAAACAAATAATCTGATGTTGCACCTTTTAAGTATATCATTTACTATAGGGTCTATAAGGATATGTCGCAAGCTTAATCAAAATGAGTAGTAACTCAAAAAAAAAAAAACCGGCTAAGTGCGAGTTGGACTGTGCGAGTCCAACTCGCACTTGGCTAAAGCCGTCGTACAGTCCGTAACAAAAAATGACAAGAAAATCAAATTTTTTGTATGGGAGCCCCTTTAAATATTTGTTTTATTTATTTTTTATTATTTGTTGTTATAGCGGAAACAGAAATACACCATCTGTGAATATATATTATATATAACAATAACGCTTCATGAGACACAGCCTGGTGATAGACGGACAGATTGACGCACGGCGGAGTTGTAGTAATAGGATCCCGTTTTACCCTTTGGTTACAGAATCTATCTATTTTTGTTTAAATTTAACCTTGTTTTTGAAGCATAAATATAATAATAATAATATAATATAATAATATTCCACAACACTCACACAACGCCAATATGTTTTCAGATTCAAACATCCTTTTTTGAGTTAGGTCTTTTCAGGACTAAGGCTCTTCGCTTACAGCGTCTGTAGCGATAGCATCGCTACTAACACGCGTTAGTCGCATTTGCAAGCGCTACAGAAAAACTTCCAACGCACTACTAAGGCGATTATCACACTGCCACGCATCACGCTGCATGTTACGTGTTCCATGTGTTGTGTGCACCTACGCACGTACTTGCGGAAGTGCAGATCTGCATCATCGTGCGAGTTTTTTACGCACTCACGTGCATATTTGCGTTTGGTAAATTCACGCAGGCTCTGACTGATTTCACAACAAATGGAGTATTGATTGGTTATTGTAAGATATTTTCCCTCATTAGTCATTTAATATGCAAATAATAATAAAATAGTCATTTATTTCCAAACTTTGGGATGATACATATTTGTTTGTGTGGCTATAATACTGGTTATAGTATGTCCCACAGATCGGCATAGGTCTTTTGGCATAGGCCTCCTCCAACTGCTTCCATTGGACTTTGTCCATTTCTACCTTTATCCAATATGGGCCCAAGGTCAAGGTCAATACGACATACGCCTGACCATTTAATATGTACATCAGGTAAATAAAGTTGCATATTCCATGGTTTTTCCTTTCTTTCTGAATCAATATTAACAAAAATATATATCTCATGGGTGCCGTGAATTTTAAGTGCGTAGATTTGCTCAGGAAAAGGGTAGCTCGGCTCAATCGATGACCGCAGTTCCGATATTTGCATAAGTAAGCCCACCTTTAATTTATTCAATTAGACATTTTCCCATTCCCAGTCACATCCGATCGCCGCAAAATCTTTATATGATCAGGAAATGTGATTATGTGTGATACAAGTATGTGTTGGAATAAATTCAAATAATAATCACTTTTTCTGTGTGACAAATATTATAAAAAAAGTTTATTTGTAACTTTAATGAAATCAGTGGTCTTAAGGGGCTTATAATAGCCGATGACCTTGAGCATTTGCCTACCTCTTTTCTCTCCTCGTAGCATAGCATCGTTGGCCTTATAATGTTCCCACTGTTGGGACTCAGGCCTCCTCTGCAGGAGTGGGAATTTGCCGTAATCCATCACGCGGGCCCAGTGCGGGTTGGCGGTTGTCACATGTCTTCGAATTTTTGGTTCTAGGACATAGCGGTTTCCACACGATGTCGAACTCTTCAAATAACAGTCTTTACAGACAGTCGTTACAGACCGTCGTTACAGATAATCGTTACAGACAGTCGTTACAGACAGTCGTTACAAACAGTCGCTATAGACAGTCGTTACAGACAGTCGCTATAGATAGTCGTTACAGACAGTCGTAACAAACAGTCGTTACAGAGAGTCGTTACAGACAGTCGATACATACAGTCGCTATAGACAGTCATTACAGACAGTCGTTACAGACAGTCGTTATAGACAGTCGTTACAGACAGTCGTTACAGACAGTCGTTATAGACCGTCGTAACAGGTAGTCGTTACAGACAGGCGCTATAGGAAGTCGTAACAGACAGTCGATACAGTCAGCTGTTAAAGACAGCCGTTACAAGCAGTCGTTACAGGGAGTTGTTACAGACAGTCGTTACAGTCAGCCGTTACAGACAGTAGTTACAGTAAGCCATTACTGTCAGCTGTTACAGGTAGTCGTTACATGGTCTCGTTACAGGCAGCCGTAACAGTCTGCAGTTACAGGCAGTTGTTACGGACAATCGTTACAGTCAGTCGTTACAGCCAGTCGTTATAGACAGTCGTTACAGACAGTCGCTATAGGCAGTCGTTACAGAGATTCGTTATTGACCGTCGCTATAGGCAGCCGTACGTCAGACACTCAGTCATTCAGTATTTTGGCAGTAAAGGTAGATACTCTGTTAACTAGTAATTATTTTAGATTGAACTTTGGCAAGTGGGTAGTTACTAGAAGCAGAATAGAATTCTATCTCAAAACTTGAATCTAAGTTTCACATTTTAGAAGAGAGATGAAAACGAAAGTTTATAGAAACTTCAGCAAGTTTAAAAGCACTTGACGAATACGAGTATATTTTATTTAAATTAGGTATTTAGGTCGCGGTTTTTTAAGCTATTGCATAGCTTCTATCGCGGGCCTTGAGCGTGGAGACCGAATCCAGAAATTCCGTAACGAAAATAACCTAACACCCCCCACTCATTTGTTTTTTGAGCGATAAGAAAACAAATGAGTGAACAATCAATCAAAATTCAATTCAATGTGTGAAAGTATAACTTCAATTAATATCAAAGAAAAAAAACAAAGGAAAAAAAATACTGCATAAATAAAATAAATAAATAATTATAATTGCTTA
Organism: Mythimna ferrago; assembly: GCA_910589285.2. Classification (NCBI taxonomy): domain Eukaryota; kingdom Metazoa; phylum Arthropoda; class Insecta; order Lepidoptera; family Noctuidae; genus Mythimna; species Mythimna ferrago. The sequence continues at coordinate 16,702,367 of OU342673.1, read as the reverse complement.
AGTTGATAAAAATGCTATGCAATAGCTTTACCGCGGCAGTCCCCGAGTGCCACACGTCTTTTTTTTTTTTTTTTTTTTTAGTTTATTCTGTTTGTTTGTGTCGATTCCATCTTCTCTATAATCGGCGGAGACCTCTCGCGCCGGGCCTTGGTCGAGGCCATGGTCCGGAGTAGAGATGTAAAGTGAAAAAAAACAAAATGTTTTTTTTCACAATCTTGAAAATAAACATGAAAAAAAACTTGGCACCGTTGTTTTTTTTCTACATTTGGTTTTTTTTCAGAAAAAGTGAAAGACTATAACTAAAGTAGAATTAAACACTAAATTTGATTGTTTTGTTTTTATTCAAGTCAAATTTGTTTAAATCAATGGGTAACATTATTAAGAACTTAAAAAATACCGGCATATTTACAAATATAACCAAAAAGTACTTACTACAATAAAATTACTTAATACGATTTTAATATTTACTTAACACTCACACAGAACACTCAACAAAAACGAACTCTCACTGTCTCAAGCTTTCTGCAGTCTGCACGCAAATCAACCAAAACATAAACCAAACGAGGATTAGGGAAATCCCCGCCCGTAAATGTAGTTTATATTTGATGTTGCCAATTATGTTAAGACATGTATGTACTATTTAACAAAAAAACAAATGGTATTTTCTTGTTGAACAAAAATAATATCAACTCATATACAATAACCGCCTTACCATATTTTTATTTTCCTACTCATGAAAAAAAACCTGCTTCAGAAAAAAGACTGTTTTTTTTCATGTTTTTTTTAAACGTTTTTTTTCATCTCAGAAAAAAAACTGTTTTTTTACAACTCTAGTCCGGAGCAAGGAGGAGTGGCAGGCGGTCGCCGACTTCTGCGAAACGGTAATGCTCGCTAAGGAGGAGGCCGACCGCATCAGGCAACGGCGCTCTCGCCGCCGCCGCCGGGATTCCGATCCCGATATCCAGCCACCGTAGGCGCGGGCTTGCGGACAGTGAGCAATGGGTAGCTCTCTGTCCGGCCGTCCGGTAACCGTCCGGACCAAGCCCAAGTCGTCGACGGCGCGCGCTGTTCCCGCGCGCCTCAAGGAGTTGTCAGCAACAGCAGGGGCCCAGCCGGGTCGAAGCCTACCGGGGCCAGGGTAATCCGAAAGGGCGCTCGAGCCCCGGTATCGAAGGCTTGAAGGAACGGGATGGGTTTTTTAGTCAGTAAGAGTCTGACACTATCTCCCGCTCCGCCCAAGAGCGGGGGTTGTCATAAGATGATTTTTCCCATCGAAAAAAAAAAAAAAAAATCTTCTCTATAATTAAAATGTGAATCTCTGGATGCCTGTTAATTAATCACACCTGAATGGCTGAATGGATTAAGATAAAACTTGTCACACGGATAAACTAAGTAGTGCACAAATAACTTTTTGTATTTGTAAACTATGTTCTAGATCGGAAAATTAAAGTTCCGTTTTGACGTTTGATTTTTGACTACCTTGCGGCTTGTTCGGAGTAGTGTAGTTAACTACTACACCAGACCCCTATTTATTGTTTCTTTCAGTTTCGTTCAAAGTTACATTCTAGGATTTTTCTCGGGCCTTTTATTTTTTAACGAGTGTAAATTGGTAATATTTGTTAATTGGTAGTAGGTGTTAACAGACCATGTTCGAAACACAACACTGTGCTCCAAAACGCAAATCATTGGTGTGGCTCAAAAGACTTTTTTTTTATGGTGAGAAAAATCGTCCAATGACAACCTCCGCTCTTGAGCGGAGCGGGAGATAGTGTCAGACTGTTACTGACTAAAAGACTCACCCCGTTCCTTCTTGCCTTCAGGGCTCGAGTTCCCTTTCGGATAACCCTGGCCCCAGTAGGCTTCGACCCGGCTGGGTCCTTGCTGTTGCTGACAACTCCTTGAGGCGCGCGGGAATAGTGCGCGCCGTCGACGACTTGGGCTTGGTTCGGACAGTTACCGGACGGCCGGACAGCGAGCTACCCATTGCTCACTGTCCGCAAGCCCGCGCCTACGGTGGTCGGAAATTGGGATCAGAATCCCGGCGGCGGCGGCGAGAACGCCGTTGCCTGTTGCGGTCGGCCTCCTCCTTTGCGAGCATTACTGCTTCGCAGAAGTCGGCGACCGTGGCTCAAAAGGCTGCCCAACTTAAATGGGACTGGACAGTACATGTCTGCCGCATCTCTAACGAGTTGTGGGCCCGTTAAAAGCATGATTGGTGCCCGGACACAGCGACACGGGGCCGCGGCAGACCACGAAGGAGATGGCGGAACAACCTGGATGGTTTCCTTAAGATTTGGAAGGAGAAAGGAAGGAACCGTTGAACAAATGTGGCTTGTTCTCAGTACTCATGGTATCAAAATCGCTGTCGGAACTGCGTACAGACCGCCATGGATGGATGTTGACTTGTTTTTGGATGCCCTGACCTGTTCTATAAATTCAATGACGTTTTGCAAACACACCATTCTACTTGGTGATTTCAATATTAATTGTTTGAACCAAACTGACCCTAAAACAAACAAATTAAATATGTTTCTTCAAAGTCTCGATCTAAGTCAATTGGTGACATCAGCCACTCACTTTACTGCCACTAGCGAGACTCTTATTGACCTGGTGTGCACGGATGCGATTGCGCGCGCCGTCGAGGTGGACTGGATTAGTGCGCTTGGTGCGCATGCTTTCATAACTGCTGTTTTTCATTTTAAAAAAGAGAAAATACCGCCAATTGTTGTAACTCGTAGAAACCTAAAAGCTATACCATTAGACAAGTTTAACGAGGATATGGGCTCAATGGATTGGCTCGCATCGGGTGACGTGAACGCTATGGTGGCACAACTCAATTATAACATCACCATACTTTTTGATAAATATGCTCCACGTGGGCCTCGGGTAATTAGGGATAGGTCGTATCCATGGATTACAGATAATATCAAATTCATGATGCGTCTGCGAAACCAGGCGCACATACGGTGTACAAGGTCAGTTTCAGAGAGTAAACTATCGTATTATAAGGAGTTAAAAGGTCTAGTAAACAAGTCTTTATACTATGAAAAAGTGGCTTATTTTAAACACAACATTAATAGTAAAATACATCAACCCAAAATTCTGTGGAAAAATCTAAAATCAACCTTGTTACCTTTTAAAACTGTATCGGAATTACCCTCTCATATCAATGACCCTGACGAAATTAATTCACATTTCTTGAATGTTCTAGGTGATAGCATGGCACCAGAATCATGTTTAAATTTCTATGAGACTCACAGATTTAATGAGGCTGTATTCTCTATTAATTCTGTAGATCAATCTGACATTATCAAAATTATATCAAAAATTAAATCTAATGCAGAAGGTTTTGACCACATAACGCTTGACATGTTTTCTCTGACTCTCCCTCAAACTTTAGATATGTTGACCTCTATTGTTAACTGTTCCATTTCTACATCGAACTTCCCGGACCTGTGGAAAATTGCTGTGGTCCGTCCGATTCCAAAAGTGGTAAATCCAAGCACTGTTAAGGATTTAAGGCCGATAAGCATTTTACCTTTCTTGTCTAAAGTGTTGGAAAGGGTAGTGAATTCCCAACTGAGTACATATCTTGAGCAAAATAACATTCTACCGGAGACGCAATCAGGTTTTAGGAAAGGTCGTAGCACTGCAACGGCTCTGTTAGATGTAACCGACAACATATTATCGGCTCAAGATGAAGGAGAATGTACTTTGTTGGTTCTACTAGACTTTTCCCGAGCGTTTGATGCAATTAATTTGTCTCTTTTGCTCGCTAAGATGATATATTATGGTTTTGACGAGCCTGCAGTTGCATGGTTCAGAAGCTACCTAAATAACCGTAAACAGCTGGTAGAAATAAAGGATGTACATGGATCAAGTATATTTTCAGACATGACTCCAGTCGTGAAGGGTGTTCCACAGGGATCAATATTGGGTCCTCCTTTGTTTATTTTGTATAGTGCTGATATTGTAAATGTTATAAAAAATTCTAAATTTCATATTTATGCGGATGACATTCAATTATATATTTCTTTTAAACCCCAAGACTATGAATCTGCAGTAAAATTGCTAAATGAAGATCTAGACCGGATCGTGGACTGGTCGAAACAAAACTCCCTATTACTAAACCCGGCTAAAACTAAATTTATGCTTTTCGGTTCTAAGAGTCAACTAAATAAAATAAACTATAGTCATGCAAAAGTGATAGTAATGGGCCAATGTATTGATCGTGTCTTTGAGGCGAGAAATCTGGGTTTGATCATGGACCAAGAATTACGCTATGAGGCTCATATTGCAAACAATGTGAAAAACTGTTTCTACCGTCTGAAGGTATTGTACAAGATGCGCCCCTACCTAAGTGAAGAACTGCGTGTTCAGCTGGTTGAAAGTCTGGTTCTTTCGAAATTAAATTATGCAGATACCGTTGTGGGACCTAGACTTCTGGCACGTACTGTAAGACTTATTCAACGGGTTCAAAATGCTTGCGCGCGCTTTTGCTTCAACGTACCACCGAGGAGTCACATTACACCTTTTCTAAACAAGCATAATATTTTAAAAATGAAGTCGCGTCGGAAGTTACACTTAGCTTGTCTCCTTTTTGGTGTCATCAAAAATAAATGTCCGTCATACCTGTACTCAAAGTTTGCGTGGGTAAATAGTCACCGGCAGCGCAAGGCCAGGCGGTGTGCTCAGCAACTGGCTACTCCGCATCACCGTACTGCAGCTTTCAGAGGTAGTTTTCGGTACATGGCTAGTAAATGTTGGAATAATATTCCCCCACCAATTAGGGACCTGAAAAATATAAACACGTTTAAGGCTAGTCTTAAGAATTTTATTTTGAGTTCACAAATCGAATTTAATGACGTTAATATTGATAAATCATTTATATAATTCAGTAGTTACATGTCTATTTATTTTTAATTATTATTATAAAAGTAATCATTAATCTAATCAATCACCAATTTAATTATACATTCTCTAATTTTCAATTTTTAATCTAATCTTTTGCTCGTGTAATACAAAACTTACCATATTGTTTTGTTCCTTATTCCAGGTAATAAGGGTGTCTGTAGGTAGACTTTGATTTATAATCAAAGTAGGAAGTCTGTATTTGACGAGCGCGTTGCATCTGTGTCGCCAGGAACCACATAGTACTCACTCCACTTTCGTTTTGTTTCTATTCTACTCCTTTCCAATTTTTAATTATAAACCTTAGCAATCTAAATAAACTCTTTTTCTGGAAGCCAAAATTATTTTTACGTAATATTTGAATATATTTGTCTTAGACCAAGATAGCGGCTAGTCGCCGAGCCGGTGCAGCGATGTGTGTCTCGATTTATGCGTCATCAAGTCAACCGTCGCATCGCGCGATGCACTATGTTTCCCGCGATATTTTTTTGTTGAAATATTGTGGGTATAGTGAGAAAATTGGTTTTGTAACTACCATGGCACATTTTATAAAATATTTAATTACGTACCTATTTAACAATATTATCACACAAATACACTAGTATCAATATGTATTTTAATTATGGGTTATATTTATATAGATTATATTTATTTGTTTAAGTATACTTTATTTACCATCATCCGTGCGTCACTGCGGGGTGCCAGCTGAAAATCAGCGCTGGGTGTTTGACGCCCAGCAATTGCTGAGTTGGTGACCCTTTCGGTTCAGGCACAGTCACTGCAACTGTATTGTATGTCTGTACTCTTTTTTTTTCTTATTTTTTATGTTGTTGTATATTGTGTTGCTTGCGCCGAATAAATGCTATTCTATTCTATTCTATATTCTATAACCGGGATCATTAGAAAAAATGGAGGGAGGCCTTTGCCCAGCAGTGGGACAATATAGGCTAGCTGTAAGTAAATTGGTAGTATGTTCCCGTAGCATATTTTCGGTTCACGCGGGTGAAGCCGGTAGCAGAAGCTAGTCAATAAAATAAGCTCGTAAAAGGCGATCAGAAAATCGATGAAGTATAAGTTTACGGGTCGCGTTTGATGGTTCAGCAAACTAGTTACTTAAGTGAGCTCTAAGTTAACATGTGTCTCCTTCCATGTCCTTTGAAATTTAAAGCCCGGAATTAATCCATCTCGATCCGACCTAAGATCTTATACACCGCTAAATTTTGATCGTTTTAATTCCGTGGAGGGTCGATCCGGTACATGAAACACTATCGATTTGTAAAGATAAAATTAAAAAATAAAGTACCTTTTTTCAAAACTCGTATTAAATGATAAATAATAAATGATAAATGATTGAATTTACGCATGTACGAAATTCGTCAGCTGAGCGAGTCCAATAACCTGTAGGTAGTTTGTACGCAATGCCACGCCTACAAGCCACCACAAAGCCACCTACAAGTCATTAAAGTCGCTCAGCTGACGTTTTCTTAAAGAAATTAATTTCGTACATGCGTAAATTAATACTTACGAGATTTTTAAAAAAAGTACAATATTTTTTAATTTTGTCTTTACAAATTGATAGTGTTTTATGTCCTGGATCGGCCCTCCACGGGATTAAAACGATCAAAATTTAAGGGTGTATAATGTATGCACTTTTTCTTTAAGGATTCAGAATGCAGAAGTCCAGGATTTTCTTTGTTATATAAAACTTGAGGTTTGCTATAGAGCGTAGGCCCAGTATTGGGCATAAAATAATTGTAAGGTACCTACAATTAAAAATAACAAATGATTAATTGTTAACTGTGACGTTTAAATTAACAGTTAATTAATTGTTAACTGTTAGTTTTTCAATTAGCAGTTAACCAATTGTTACCAGTTAATTTTTCAATTAACAAATCATTAATTGTTAATTGTTCCCACAATTAAACTTCAATTAAATTTAAATAATGTAAAGTACTAATGGGAACATTTTAAGGCCGACTATGCTATGCTATGCTTATCTTGGTCTGAAAAGATGTAGAAGAGAATTCCAAAAGACGCACGCGAACAGTAGAGGATCCATCGTAATGATTTGAAGAACAAGAAAGAAAAAAAAACATCCAAAAATTAATTGCCTTAAATGTTTTAAAACCCGACAATCGAGGATAACAGCTAAAGTTAAGAAGTTTGAAAGTGTGAGCCAGGGGACATGTTGTTCCTGCCTCGGTCGATCTTCATTAAAAACTTTTGAACGATTCATTCTACAAGTTTAAGACACATTAATTCCTTGGGAAAAACTAATTCGTACTAGGTTTTACTACTGTTTAAGGGTTCACTCCCGAAATATGTGTTTTTAGTTAGAAAATTATACCGACCTAAGGCCCTACCACGAGCTCTTAAAGAGATCCATTTTACGACCTAAACTGAACTGTTAAAAGGATGGAGCTGTAAAGGGTGTATAGTTCCATCTTTTTTTCAAAAATCCTTAAAAGTAAAATTGAGGCGAATGCTGAACTTTTCATCAAAATATCAGTTAAAATATTAGTGTAAAACAGCTATAGCTGTAAGTTCTTTTTGAGGTGGAAAATTATCAAATAACTTCTCCCGCTCTGGTTGGAGCGTGAAGGCGTCTCAGAATTTTGTCCGAATAACACTCACCTGTGTTCCTTCAGTTGCCCTTTGCGTTCCAGAGTCACAGTAACTACTCCCAAAGCCCTAGCGAGCATCAGCCCCACTGGGCTCCTTCAGTGCAGCTGGAAACTAGAAAATATTAGCAAGATATTTTTAGGGTTCTGTACCTCAAAAAGTAAAAATAAAAAAACCCGACTGCGTAAAAAATTACTTTAAATAAAAACTGAAAAGAAAAATAAACAAGTTCAGTCCACAGTTCAGCAACAGTCGGGACCCACATTAATAGAATGATTTTAGTGTAGATTATTTTAATGGGTCCCGACTGTTGCTGAACTGTGGACTGAACTTGTTTATTTTTCTTTTCAGTTTTTATTTAAAGTAATTTTTTACGCAGTCGGGTTTTTTTATTTTTTAAATTAATTTTTTATTTTACACTTTTTAGTTACTATTATAATATCACTATTTATTCACTATATTTTAGATGTAAAATCACTATAAAGTTCAAAAACCGACCTAGGCATTCGCCTCAGTACAAAATAAATAACATATATTTCCTGTTGTACTTATTTTTAATATGGTCATGACATACCATTTTGAAATTCTCATGAAAAGCCCTTTAATTTGACACCCATATTGCAGAATTTAAAAAAAAAAAATTTTTTACTCTAACATATAGCATCTCACAGTGTTGTTTTTTTTAACGTCACCTATCTAAGAACACTTGGGTTATCAAGACCAATTTAACGATATGTTAATCATAAAAATCTGTTCAGCGGTTTGGAAGCTAGGAGGTAATAAAGAATATTACATACATACAAACATACAAGATACGCGCGAAAAACATAACCCTTCTTGCAGTCGGGTAAAAACGGAGGAATCATTTTGTTGTCCGTCCCTCTATCTGTCTGTTTGTCAAGACCCTTTATCTCGGGAATGCGTGGAGGTATCGATTTGAAATAACAAATCATATATTCAAGTCTGCGGTCCCTTTAAGCTGTGAAAAAATAAACTTCTAAGTTTACGATAAAAGAGATAGGTACATCCTTTTACGTCGCAAAAAACGTATATTTATCCTAATCAAAATTCATAGAGTACTTCCCGTTGACTCAGAATCTTGAAATTTGGCATAAAGCAAAGTAGTATAGCACAGGTATAGGAACAAATCTTAAAACAGTAAATTTTTGGTAACGTTGCAAAAAAAAATTTTTGCGATTCGGAAAAATCTTCGTGACTCTATTCGGGAATTGAACTATTTACATAGGTGAGTTTGTACGGAACCCTCAGGGAGCGAATCCGACTCGCACTTACCCAGTTTTATTTTATGCTTGCATACCTTTTAAAAGCTGACTTGACAGGAGCCTTTTAAAGTCCCTCTATAGAAGATCAAAGCAGGCATCTTGTTACTTTTCTTTAAAAGTAGCAATATTTTCTCTTAGATGCAATGTTATTGCTTGTTTATTTTCCCTTTGAATATTTGCAGAATTTATAGATAACTAGCTTTTATAGGGTTCCGCACATCAAAAGGAAAAAACGGAACCTTTAAAGAATCACTTTGTAGTCCGTCTGTGTGTCTGTTTGTCTGTTAAGACCCTTTATTTCGAGAACGCGTGAAGGTATCGAGTTGAAATTAAAACCATATACTCAAGTTTGCGGTCCCAAAAAATCAAACTTCTAAGTTAACTAATAAAAAAGATACGGCCGTTTATGTTGCAAAAAAACGTATATTTTGATACTCTTAGAGATCAAAATTCATAGGGTACAACTTCCCGTTGATCCAGAGTCCTGAAAAGCACAAAGCAAGGTCTTATAGTACAGGTATAGGAATGAATCTGAACGTTGTTACCTACGTCACAAAAAAAAACTTTTTGCAATTCGGAAAAATCTTCGAGACTCCATTCGGGAATCGTAGTTTGCACGGAACCCTCAGTGCGCGAGTCCGACTCGCACTTGCCCAGTTTTTTCTTTTCTACCCTACTCTACAGTGTATTAATTTAATATACCATCTAACACATCAACCGGACATCTTCAAAATTTCAAATTGTCTAATTTTTAATTTTGAAGATGGATTTGCAAACTCATTCGAGTCGTTGTCCAAATAGGTTTTATAAACCTTCAGTCCATAAGTAACTAGCTTTTGCCCGCGGCTTCGCTCCTGTCAACTGACTACTATATTTTACTCTACCCTACTCTACAGTATATTAATTTAATATACCATTAATTTTAAATTGTCAATTTTCAAGCATACTTAACGATCCCCATCAACTGTGTTCCCACGTTGTCGTCGTGGTGGGGCTTGCGTGTCTCAGTGACCTTGAGGGCTATGCCGGTAGAGCTACTCATGCCGGAAGGCCTCAAGCGAGAGACCAGACCAAGAGGAACATACGGCGGAGTCCAGTCGGACCGCCCGGAGGGTGCGCTGTCCAGAAGCGCTGGCACAACAGCTGTTGGCGCCTTCTGGATAGCGATGTCGAGGAGATAGGGTTCGCCTCCGGTACGTGTCTGTTCAGCAGACATGACCAGGATGGCGAACGTGCAATGGGGACCCCACCCCATTAAAAAGGCAAAGCTGTGATTCAGCAAACTATGAGTGCGAATGACGAAAAAATAATTACCCCAGGAGGGTTCCTGCGTGCAGGAGAATCCCTCCCCGAGCAGAGCTCGGGCTGCCCCTCGTATTCTGGGGGGGGCAATCATCGCCTCGGGTCTCAGGACCCTGTACCGTCCTCCGTGGACGCAACGAGTCAGGGTGGCTCACGATTCGGCAGCGCGGAGTCCCTGGGACCAGTTCCCAGCACGTCCGCGACGCCGGTGGAGGCCGGGCGTAGGTTCGGCCTCAGAGAGGTGAGTGAAGATGCGGCGTCGGATTCAGATGCCGCGTCTTCACTCACTTCAGACGGGAAGGAGGTGGAGGAGGTGCGGGAGCCCCTCCTTTCGATGGAAGTGGAAGAATCCACATCCAACAGAAGGAGGGCGTTCATGCGCGCCTTGCGCTCCGCATCCGACGACGAGACGGGACCTGCCCGGAAAATCTCGTCGTCGGGGCAGGGTACGGCCCGAAAGTCGGGCAAAGGGAGAGGGAACGCTGAAGAAGCGTCCCGGCGACCCCCGGAGGTCGCGAAAGAGCAGGCCGGCGTCTTGGTGCCGAAATTCCCTGATGAGTTGCCAGAAGGGATGGAGGAGGCGCTGGCTAAGTTTCGGGAGGTCGTGGCAGCCGCTATAACCAGCGTTGCCAATAAGAGGGAGAGGGTGGCCAAAAAACGGTCCATTGAGCTGGCCAACACCTCGATTGGGGAGGCGCCGGGGCTCGTTTTTGAGCCCTACGAGCGCACCCTCAGCGGGAGGTTTTGCCGGCTCGAAGCAGCCGTAGCCGCTCTCCAGAGCTCTCCTCCCGAAGGGGGGAGCAGGCAGGAGCAGGGCCGATCCCGGCCCTCGCCCCAGGCGGGGAGCGACGTAGTTTCCCTACTGCGGCAGGAGCTGGTTGCCTTCCGGGAACAGCAGCAGCAACAGCAGCAGCAGTTCCAGGAACGGATCCAGAGCCAGTTCTCTGTCTTGGAGGGCATTGTCCTGCGCCCCCCTCTCGCGGCCTCTGGCCAGAAGAGGACGGCATCGTACGCCGCAGTCGCCGCGGCCACAACTGCAGCACCCAGGGCGAGCCCGTCGGGGCAGGCCAGGCACATGGCTGCGGCGTCGGAGCCTGTGAGACCGGTCCCAGCGACCAAGCAGCAGCAGCGGCAGGGGAAGCCTGCCCCTCCCCAGAAGGGTAGGGTGGCGGCTGCCACCAAACCGGCGGGGCCTTCCACCGTGGCGGCGACTAGGTCGCGCCTGCCGCCTCCTCCGCCCGAAGACCCCTCGGCTGGCGCCGAGTGGATTGTCGTCGGTGCCAAGAAGAAGGCGAGCAAGGCGGCAAGGGCGGCCAAGAAAAGAAGGCGGCGACAAGAGCGCAAGAAGCGGGCCATGGCCGCCAGACTTCGCGCCCCAACTTCCGCAGCTGTAGTGATCACACTACAGCCAGCTGCGGAAAAGAAGGGCGTGAACTATGACATGGTCATGGCAAAGGCGAAAGAGGCGGTGGTGGGCCACCTCGACGAATACGGAGCCTCAGAGGGCTTCCGTATGAGGCGCACCGCAACCGGAGCCCGAATCCTGGAGGTCCCAGGTGCGAACAGTGGACAAGCCGCTGACGCCCTGGCCGAAAGGATTAGGGCGTCCTTAGATGTCGAGGAGGCCCAAGTGTCCAGACCCACCAAGTGCATCGACATGCGCATTATGGGTCTGGACGACTCCGTTAGGGTGGAGGAAGTGGTGGCCGCCATCGTCAGGGCGGGAGGGTGCACGACCGATCAGGTCCGGGCGGGCACCATCCGCGCTGACAGCACGGGCATGCGAGCCGTTACGGTGAGCTGCCCCGTGTCGGCGGCCAAGGCCATCACGACCGAGGGCCGAAGGCTATTGGTAGGTTGGGTTTCAGCCCAAGTCAAGATGCTGGAACCCAAACCTCTGCGGTGCTACCGCTGTCACGTGGGGCACCACGTGGGGGCCTATTGCGCCGCAGAGGACCGCAGTGACCGCTGCCACCAGTGCGGACAGCCCGGGCACAAGGCCGTTGAATGCCGTGCAAAGCCGCACTGCTACGCATGTGCGGCTGCAGGCAAGCCGGCCGACCACCGGGCTGGGGGCAGGTCCTGCGACCCCCCCGCCAAGGCCAAGGGCAAAGTCAGGCCCATCCACCCTGACACCCTCACCGCAGCAGCCACCGTCTTGGCTGCCGCCGCTGTCGCCGCCGCTCCCGCCGTGGCGGTGCCCTCACAGGGGGCTCGGGAGGAGACTGTAATGGAATGTCAATAAGGACACCATTACGTCTCCTCCAGGCGAACATCAACCACTGCGCCTCCGCTCAGGATCTGTTGCTCCAGAGCATGGCGCAGTGGTCGATCAATGTCGCCATCGTCTCCGAGCCGTACTACGTCCATCCCCGATGGGTTCAGGACCTAGACGGCTCGGTGACGCTAATTTCGTCGGCCGCCGCCGGTACCCCGCCCCTCGAGGCTGTTGCGAGGGGACGGGGTTGCGTGGCAGCACGGGTCGGGGACATTGCAGTGGTAGGCGTCTACCTGTCCCCGACCAGATCTCCCGACGAACTCCATGTCTCCCTTATGGAGCTAAGTGCCATCGTCGCTGGGTTTGGTACCCTCCCCGTGGTCGTTTGCGGGGACTTCAACGCCTGGAACACGGCTTGGGGTTCCCGGCGCACGAACCCACGGGGTCGGATGGTGGAGGACTGGGCCTTGGAGCTGGGCCTGGTCGTCCTAAACCGGGGTTCTGTCCCCACGTTGGCGCGGAGGCGGGGTGAATCAGTGGTGGACCTTTCGTTCGCCAGCCCCGCTCTGTCGCCGCGTGTCGTCGACTGGCGCGTTATGGAGGAGGTGGAGACGTACTCCGACCACCGGTACATCCGGTTGGACGTCTCCGCCGAAACCTCGGCCGCGCCGGTCCGACAGAGCCCTTGCGGTCCGCGGTGGGCGCTTAAGCAGATGGACCGGGAGCTCCTCCTGGAAGCCGCGACGGTACAGGCCTGGGTGCAAGCACCGGACAGGCCTGTCGACATCGACGTCGAGGCGGAGTGGTTCCGGGAGGCCATGTCGCAAATTTGCGATGCGGCAATGCCCCGAGTCCGTCCAGGACGTGCTAAGCGCCAGGTGTACTGGTGGTCGCCGGAGATCGCTGCACTGCGCAACACGTGCAATCACGCGCGACGCCGGTACGCCAGATACTGCAGGCGCCGCATCCGCCCGCCGGATGCGGAGGCCAGAGAGGCGGAGCTGTACGAGGGTTACAGAGAGGCAAAACACACCCTCCGAGCGGAGATTAAGCGGGCCAAACTCGAGGCCCGCGACGTGTGGCTGGGGTCTCTGAACGCGGACCCGTGGGGGCGCCCGTACAAATTGGTACGGGAGAAATTGCGCCCCTGGACTCCCCCGTTGACTCAGAGTCTCCGGCCCCAACTCGTGGAGGGTGTGGTAAGCGCTCTGTTCCCTGCGCGTGGGGAACACTCCCCCCCGCCCATGGCTCCGCCTCCGCCAGCGGTGTCTGACGCGGACCGCAATAGCGACGACGACGACAATGCTCCAGAGGTGACCGAGGTAGAGATGAGAGTGGCGGTGCAAAGGCTGAATGCCAAGAACGCCGCCCCAGGACCCGATGGCTTGCCTGGGAAAGCCTGGGTCCTGGCCATGGAGGCTCTCGGGCCTCGACTAAGAGGGCTCTTCAGCGCATGCTTGGAGAGGGGCCAGTTCCCACTTCGCTGGAAGACGGGGAAACTGGTCCTCATCGCGAAGCCAGGGCGCCCTGCGGACTCTCCGTCCGCGTACCGGCCCATTGTGCTGCTCGACGAGGTGGGCAAGCTCTTTGAAAGAGTGATTGCGAGCCGCCTCGTCGCGCGCCTTTCACGGGTGGGGCCGGACCTTTCGGACGGACAGTTCGGCTTTCGCAGGATGCGCTCGACGGTGGACGCCATCATGCACGTGCGAGCCCTCACGACGGGGGATGCGGTGTCCCAGGGTAGATGTGTCGTGGCAGTGTCCTTGGACATTGCCAACGCTTTCAATTCCCTGCCCTGGAGTACGATCCGGAGGGCACTCCGGTACCACCGGGTGCCCGAATACCTCTGTCGAGTAGTCGAGGCCTACCTGTCGGACAGGTATATTGTCTACCCCGGTCACCAGGGAGACTGGAAACGTCGGGAGATGTCGTGCGGTGTTCCGCAGGGGTCGGTACTAGGGCCACCTTTGTGGAACATCGGGTACGATTACGTGCTGCGGGGCGACCTCCCTGACGGGGTCATCGTGGTCTGCTACGCAGACGACACGCTGGTTCTAGCGCAGGGAGAGTCGTACCAGGCGGCGGTCGCTCTAGCGACACACGGGGTTGCGATGGTCGTTGATAGGATCCAGGAGTTGGGACTCAAGGTGGCGCTTCACAAATCCGAGGCGATGTGTTTTTACAGTCGCCGCTCTCGGAACGCGCCGCCATTGAGTTCCCAACTAACGGTAGGAGGAGTTCACATCGGTGTCGGGTCGACGATGAAGTACCTGGGACTCGTCCTCGACAGCCGGTGGAATTTCGTGGAGCATTTCCGACGTCTGGCTCCCAAACTCAACCGGACTGGGGCCGCTCTCAAGCGGCTCCTGCCCAACCTTGGGGGTCCAGACGCCTCCTGCCGGAGGCTCTACGCGGGGATCGTTCAGTCCATGGCCCTCTACGGGGCGCCGGTGTGGGCGCCGTCGCTGAAAAAGCGACCGGCGGCCATTCTGAACGCCTGCCAGAGGGTCATGGCAATTCGGATGGTGCGGGGATACCGCACGATTTCCTGCGAAGCGGCGAGCCTTCTGGCTGGCCTACCACCGTGGGATCTGGAGGCAACAGTCCTTGCACACATGCACGACATGCGCGTGGAGATGCAACGCCGGGGTGAAAGTCCTCTGCCGCGACAGGTCACGGCTTGGCGGACAGAGCTCCGGCGGGATCTCATGGTGGAATGGCGTCAGCGACTATCGCAACCCCGTCATGGGCACGCCACAATTATGGCGATAAGTCCCCTCTTTGAGGCGTGGCTGGAAAGACCTCACGGCGTCCTTACCTTCCGCATGACACAGGTCCTCACCGGAAATGGCAAGTTCGGGAGGTTCCTGTTCCGAATTAAAGCGGAAGTGACGCCCGGGTGTCGCCACTGTGCGGAACGCCCGGAGGACACGGTGGAGCACACAATCGCGGTGTGCCCTGCTTGGGTAGAGCATCGCCGTGCCCTCGTGGGGGTGATCGGCGGCGGAGACCTCTCGCGCCGGGCCTTGGTTGAGGCCATGGTCCGGAGCGAGGAGGAGTGGCAGGCGGTCGCCGACTTCTGCGAAGCAGTAATGCTCGCTAAGGAGGAGGCCGACCGCATCAGGCAACGGCGCTCTCGCCGCCGCCGCCGGGATTCCGATCCCGATTTCCAGCCACCGTAGGCGCGGGCTTGCGGACAGATAGCAATGGGTAGCTCGCTGTCCGGCCGTCCGGTAACCGTCCGGACCAAGCCCAAGTCGTCGACGGCGCGCGCTGTTCCCGCGCGCCTCAAGGAGTTGTCAGCAACAGCAGGGGCCCAGCCGGGTCGAAGCCTACTGGGGCCAGGGTAATCCGAAAGGGCGCTCGAGCCCCGGTATGAAGGCTTGAAGGAACGGGATGGGTTTTTTAGTCAGTAAGAGTCTGACACTATCTCCCGCTCCGCCCAAGAGCGGGGGTTGTCATAAGATGATTTTTCCCATCGGAAAAAAAAAAGCATACTTAACGATAGACAACATTAAGTTTAGCTGTCAGTTGCGTTTTGTTATACTCGTACTACGTTTTATGTCACGTTCCACGGGAACGGGATAAAAAGTATCATCATCTCCTGGTTCTGAGCTACCTCCCCATCAATTTTGCCCCAGCCAAACCGATTTGGCTTTGTTCTTGAGTTATAAATAGTGTAACTATAATAATAATAATAATTGCCATTTATTCTCTCTTCACAAAGTTGAATTTCAAATTAATTTTACCAAGACAATGTCTCAGCTATATTCCACCCTTGTGAGAGACTGGTGCCTGTTATAGGTTTTCGATTACAGGTCACCAGGCCCCTTCCACAGCTAGAATTAACTATTACAGTGTTACCGTGCAAGAGTCGAGATTTAATAATAATGAAAAACTACGAAGCATAACACAAAAATAGAATTAGTATGTAATGACAATAATAAAAAATAACTAAAAAATAAATAAAAAACCCTACCTATAATTTAGCAGAAGTTATATGTGTGTTTTGTTTGTGTATTTTGTGTTGTGTAGTCATGTAACTAACACGACTTTCTCTTTTATAGATTTAAAAAAACCGGCCAAGAGCGTGTCAGGCCACGCTCAGTGTAGGGTTCCGTAGTTTCCCGTCCATCACAATAAGTGTTCCCACTTATGAGTTTAAAAAAAGGCTATTTGTTACGTTGACAAACTGAGGGTGAGTTGCACCATTTAACTATGACGATAACAAAGCCGTTAACAGTTGTCAAATCGTCGAATTGACCAATAGGAGGCGGTTTCACGGCTGGTTATGGTTTGGTTATCGTTATAGTTAAATGGTGCAACTCACCCTAAGTACGGAACTCTAATAAATACGGAACCCTAAAAACAGGCCCACAAAGGACGGTGATAACTAAAACAGTATGCAAGTAGTAGAAATTTCAGCGATTGTGCACTCGTAAAATTACGAATATATTTAAGAAGCAACGATTTTTTACCACGGTAGGTCATGAAAGCACGGAAAATCTTAACATCGACTTTTAAAAAGATGACGTCATTACGCACCGCCATCTATCGAACCATTTATGAACTGGTTTTTACCTTAACATTTTGATAGATAGCTTTAAAAAACTGAATTTTAGTTTTGTTCTAAATTGTTTTAGCATGTTCCTGATAGAAGTTTTATGTAGTTATAAGATAATACCGTCAATGCCAAGAGAGACCAATCGAACAATTCGATAATACCCGACCCCATCAACTCAGCGCCTCAAGGAGTTGTCAGCAACAGTAGGGGCCCAGCCGGGTCGAAGCCTACTGGGGCCAGGGTTATCCGAAAGGGCGCTCGAGCCCCGGTATAAAGGCTTGAAGGAACGGGATGGGTTTTTTAGTCAGTAAGAGTCTGACACTATCTCCCGCTCCGCCCAAGAGCGGGGGTTGTCAAAGTCCACCCCGTTCCTTCTAGCCTTCATACCGGGACTCGAGTTCTCGAGTAGACGAGTGGGACCAGTGCGCACCGTCGACGACTTGGGCTCGGTCCGGACAGTTACCGGACGGCTGGACAGCAAGCTACCTATTGCTCACTGTCCGCAAACCCGCGCCTACGGTGGCCGGAACTCGGGATCGGAATCCCGACGGCGGCGGCTAGAGCGCCGTTGCCTGATGCGGTCGACCTCCTCCTTTGCGAGCATTACTGCTTCGCAGAAGTCGGCGACCGCCTGCCACTCCTCCTCGCTCCGGACCATGGCCTGAACCAAGGCGCGATCCCACCTGATGGTGAGCGGTGATGCAATCGTTGATGGTGAGGCGCACTAGTGTTTTAAGAGCCTATATTCACTCTAGCCTCGAAGACGCCCAAATTATAATCGGACTTTAGAGGTGTTCTATAGATACCTACAATTATAGGTATCTATGTTCCTATGTAAACCAATTACTGTTAGTTTCGTTAAAATTAAAAACTCGATATTTTTTGAGATGGCCAATTTTTTTTTTTTTTTTGTGACTTAACAGCATTTTTTTTTTGTTTTCGGATTTATTCCTATACTTGCTTTATAAGACCTTGATTTATGCAAAATTTCAGGATTCTACGTCAACGGGAAGTATTCTAGAATTTTGTTCGCTTGAGTGTCGAAATTTACGTTTTTTGTGACATAAACGGCCATATCTTTTTTTCCTTGAACTTAGAAATTTGATTTTTTTACAGCTTCAAGGGACCACAGACCTAAGTACTTATATAGTTTTGATTTCAAATAGATACGTACGGACGGACATCAAAGTGATCCTCTAGGTCTAGGGGTTCCGTTTTTTTCCTTTTGAGGTACGGAACCCTAAAAACGATTTGGCCGATTTATTTACAATTTTTTTTAATTGAACGATATGAAACATTCTTTCTATTTAGGTGCGATTTTGGTAAAAGCTAGGTACTTTTTGACACAAACATATGTTTTAATTATTCAACTTCTCAATGATGAAAAAGCTCGGCAGATTGCTAGATAATTGCAAAAGGTGAAAAAAGGTCCTCACACCGATATGATACGATGCCTAGATTTTGGCAGTATCACGTAGGTATATTGTCCTGAATAGCTTTCTCAACTTGCTTATTGTTCTAACGTGATCATTATTGTACGATTGGAAAATTGATTGTATGATTGGAAAAATATAATTTTTAGACCGGTTTTTATTACGATCCAGACCGAAAGTATAACAATATCGATGCTTTCAGTTTTGTATACCTCTGTATAACAATGCATAGTGCCTAAATCTGAAGTTGTAGTTACTCTATGTGGTTATTTTTCAATATGAAAATCAACTAACTTTTTGTAGAATTTTCATTTTTATTTTATTCCACAACTATTACACAATGCCGTCTAGTCCCAAGCTAAGCAGAGCTTGTGTTCTGAGTACTATACAACTGATAAACATACTTATATATTTCTAAATACATACATGTATAGATAAATTACACCCAGATACACCATAAATGGTCATGCTCATCACACAAACATTTGTCCTGAGTGGGAATCGAACCCACGATCTCCGGCATAGCAGTCAGAGCCACTAACCACTAGACCAACAGGCCAGTCCTAATTGAGTTTCCGTATTTTCTATATTATGACGCATGGTGTGACTGTCAAGGTACCTACTTATAAGGCAGGGCGCAATCGTGGACTCTTTTGTCTTGTGTGAGATACAAGCTACTGATGAATATTATTTTGATTTCTTTAGAACCAGTGTGAAATCATCCACTCCCTGCGCATACGTAAACATTTTTAGTGTCCAGTTGCTTCCACTTAACACATACTCATGACGATCAAAAAGTGTTCGGTGTCGGTTACTGGAACAAAAAGTGTCTCCGTTTGCGCAGCGCCTAAGTGTCCCGGCACATGGGCCACAAAAAAAAGCTAGAAGCAGCCACAAAAAAAGTTGGAAGCGGCCACAAAAAAGCTGAAACGTACGACAGCTTGTGGCTGGAGAAGCTAGAAGCGGCTTCTAGCTTTATTTTGTGGTGTCACCGCCGCACACGGGCCACAAAAAAAGGTCGCCACAAAAAGAAGCTAGAAGCGGCTTTTTTTATGTGGCCCGAGTGCGGGTGCACTTAGTGGTCCAGACGGCATTTGACAGCTGACTCTAATACAGCTCCCTGACGTTCCAGGTGTCTTAGGTGCTTTCAGAACACGACTGCTTTGAAAAGTACCTACCTTCTTCTTCTTTTCGAATCGATGGTAAACTTGTAGGGGCCCAGTAGGTGGGTACGTTCTTATCTTATCTTATCTTATCTTTGTGGTCTGGTTTCCGCACTTAGCCCGTATCGGACCATTGTTCGTGGGTCATGGCGGCCTTTATTCCAAACAGCCCACCTCATTCCAGAAACAGATGAGTCTCTTTAATTTGCTCAGAGCGTCAATCAGTGAATTCGGTGCTCCCAAGGTTCGTGTTCTTATCTCGCTGTCGGCTGTGCACTCGAGGAGCACATGCGTGACAGTTTCTACTGACTCCATAGTTACGGTGGCTACGTTAACTGCATCATCAGTGGCACTAATTAAATCCTCCATAGTGCAGGTGTATGGGCACTTAAAGTAGTCATACACGCTATACCTGACAGGTTTACCTGCACAGGTAGGATTTTTCATCATAACCATTTGGGACCATGTATTTATTTGTATTGTCACAGTCATAATCACTATATGCTTGCCTGTATGTTTGAAGAGTTCCCTCAATTACTCATCGATTTCATCATCGACACTGGATTTTAAATGTATCCTTTTAAGTAAAAAAATATTTACCTATTGTAAATCGGTCTATATATGACGAAGTTAGCAAACATAAAAAAAAATGCAAACGGATTGAGAACCTCCTCTGCTTTGAAGTCGGTTAACCCAGACCTTTCAAAAACCAATCCTGCCTAAGATTTCATTTATATTTCAGTTACGCGATAACTTCATTAAAAATGAATGCTTACATGCCTTTGCGATATAAGTCATGAATGATATTTCCAAATGTCAAATCATGAAAAGTGAAATCCACATTTTACCACGATTATACTTACTTGCTTATAATAAAAAAAAATACATTCCTATCTTCATTAAAAATTTACGGTAACGAACGTAGTCGTAGTAGTCCAAAGCCACAATGCGACCTTTGAAAAATAATAACAAAATGAAAGCTTGCGTTTGGTTCTTTGACATTTGCTGACATTAGAATTCAAACTTTTTTTAATCGAATTTCAGTCACTTTTTAGAGTTCCGTACTTACCTCTTACCTTATAGGATCACTATTTTGACCGTCCGTCCGTCCGTTAGTATGTCTGTCTGTCGGTCTGTCTGTCGGTCTATCGGTCTGTCTGTCTGTCTGTCTGTCAAGACCCTTCATCTCGGGAACGCGTGGTTGTATCGAAATTAAAACCATATACCTACTCGGGGTCTGAGGACTCTTGAAATTGTAAAAAAAAAAACAAAATTGTAAGTTAACGACAAAAAAGATAGGTACTTCAGTTTATGTGGCAAGAAACGTATATTTCGACATTCTCGAGGAAATCAAATTTCATAGGGTACTTTTCGATGACCCAGATTCCTGAAATTTGGCATAAAGCAAGGTCTTACAGCACAAGTAAATCATTAAAACAAATAAATCTGAAAACTTTTTGTTGTGTCACAATTAACTTTTATTGCGATTCGGAAAAATCTTCCGAGACTCCATTCTGGAATTGAACTATTTATTTAAGTAAATTTGTTTTTTTTTTTAATGATATATACAAGTGCTTGACCGCGATCCCCCTGATAGTAAACAGTGATGCAATCGATGACAGTGAGTCGCACTAATTTATTAAAAGCTTATTCACTCTAGCCTTAAACAGACCTAAATTATAATCGGACGGGAAGACCGCTGCAGGCAAATTGTTTCAATCTTTCGATGCACGAAAGGACGAGGTGAAAAGCTTGGTACGGACCGTAGAGGTGTTTACAACGTAAAGCTACAACTAAGCGTTACTAAGCGTCCGTACTAAGGACACTTGCCATATGTTTTGTTGTTCGATAGTAGAAAAGTGATGGCGGAACCAAATCATGTAATTGACGCACTCTCCAAAATGCATCCTGTAAAACACCGAAAGGCTGGTTACTCTACACCAGTGCAGGTTGGGGGTTAACCAAATTTGGATTTCTCTTCTTCTAGTTGTGGTCATGTTGCTATTCATCATCATCATCATTTTAGCCGAAAGGCGTCTACTGTTAGACTCAGGCCTCCCCCAAGTGTCGCCATAATGACCGGTCCTGTGCGTCTCGCATCCATCGGATTCCCGCGACTCTCACCAGGTCATCGGTCCACCTTGTGGGAGGCCTTCCAAAGCTGCGTCTTCCGGTACGTGGTCGCCATTTCAGAACCTTTCGTTGCTATTGATTTTCTCATAAAAAAATATATTAAGTATTCAATGGATGGAGTAAACCACACTTCAGGCTTTATTGAATTTGATAGCAATAAATACACCAATTACTTATATATATTGGCTTTGAGAGATGATCGTAGAATATCAAAGAGGCCTGTAACAAAAAAATTCTAGAAAAAAGTTAGTGGGGTTACTCAAGCAGAAATTATTATTATTATTTATTTATTTCAAGTTCCAAAGACTCATTTCAGTTTCACTATCATACAGAATAGTTAAAATAGAATTTAAATGTTAATATCAAAATTAAATTAATTTAAATTACATTGGATTATTATTTTATCATTTGGAGATTGGATTATTATTAAATTAAATTGAAATTGAATTAATATATTGTCAGACAGTCAAATATTAAAAGAATTGCATGAAAAACTAAATTAAATTGTATAAAATTAAATTTCAAATACATGTCAATATCAGAAATGATAGTACACATAGCTTATTAGTAAATAATAATAATAAATAACCATATCATATTATTCCATATTTGTAGTTATGAGCTTACGTTTCAGATGTTGTTAGTAAGATTGCTTAAGTTATATGTATTAGCAGGTAGTTATTTTATGTTGAAATATGGACTCTAACTGCTATGCCGGAGGACATGGGTTCGATTCCCGCCCAGGAAAAATGTTTGTGTGATGAGCACCTACATTGGTTCTGTGTTTAAATTTAGAAATATACAAGTATCAGTAAGTATCAGTAAGTATCAGTTATCTAGTATGAGTAGTACTCATACTAGATAACTGATAAACGTACCACCAACAACCACTACTGCTTAGTTTGGGACTAAATGGCGTTGTGTGAGAAAGTTGTGGAATATTAATTATATATTATTACTTACTGGTATTAGAACCAAATATGTATGAGTATGGTGATTTTATTCTGGTAGGGCGGCGAGATGGGGATTTTGCGGGATACTCGAGAGCGTCAGAAAATCATATGGGAGAAAACTTGCACCTTGTATGTAATGTACGCCTACCACATATGGACCCTTAATATAGTGGGGTTCCTTGAGGGCAGCCCGTCAGATTAGTAAAAAAAAAATAATCCTCGGAAAAAATCAAGCGGATCAGATTAAAACAAGGTAAGTTAAGTACATGCAGAAAAGTATAATTATATTTCAATAATCTAACAATTTGACCGTGGCATAAGCAAACGGGCCAGTCGTAAAGTCGGATTGTAAAGTTCCTGTTAATATTTTGTTGCAACGAGTAATTGTTTTACCTCTGATTGCTAAGATAATTTTGTTAGGAACGTTGAAAATTTTACACTTATCGATGGTTTTAGCTACATCACCCCATGAAAACCGTCAGATTATAGGTGTTACCTTCAAAATAAAAATCCATCGATTATTTCATGGTTACGATGTTTTATTACATTTTTGGAAATTCTTACACGCGGGAAGAGCGTGTAAGAATTTCCATCCCACTAAAATAGAAACTTGTCATAGACTTTTTTCGTTGTAGAACCTAATGTTCACAATGCATTAGGTCCCCATGGCGCTTTAGTAAAATTTAGCATCCATCCCTGCCTACTATTCGTGTTGACAGGAAATTCAAAATAGTAAAAAATTAAAACATCTGTGTTCTAATTTGTCTAATTCACTCACATCGACACATCAGACCATCGTATGATTTGAGTAAATTAGACAACGACATTCCTTTAGTTCATAGTTTACAAAAAATCAAAATTCCAACGCCCCCTTTACATAATAGTAAATTATACCAATTTTATAATATCTGTCTATTAAATTATCTTAATCACAAATTAAAAATTGATTCTCTCTCTCTCTCTCTCTTTCTGAGTAATCGTCCTACCCGTTGTCTTAGTTGAAGGTTATGATTATGAATTAAAATATATTGACATAATAGCCCCTCATTTTCCTTTGGACCCACTACCGCCCCCCACGAATAGCTCCAGCAGCCACTAGGGTACGGTACCGTCCTCGTTGGGAATTCATGCTTAAGTAGATAAATTAAAGGAATGAACAGATATCCTGATTCTCGAACAATTAGTGCGATCTAAGCGGTCCGTTTTGTGGATAACCACGTGTTTAACGCTCAAATTGCCGACGTACAACAACGTACTATCGAATTTCAACAGCCAACTGTATGGCCAACATGAAACTACGATTAAATTAATTGAAGCCAATTGGTAAGTGCACAGGATAAGATCTTCTCCGTTAGCTTAAAACAATCTTGTAATGAACATTAACCAATTGCACATTTGAAATTGTGCTTCTTTTAGGATCCTATATTAGGTCCTACTTACGGCCAGAAAGACTCGTACCATAACGATAACATAGGATTTTTTCTGTTATTTAATTTAGGTATAAAAAAACTACATCGTGGTGTGGTTCTTGACCTCATAGTTCTCTTAGCTCTCGAGGATAATGCATTTAAAAAGCTCTAAGTTTTAATGTGTTGGGAATACCCCACAATAATATGAAGTTAAAACACAGAAGCAGTAAATGACCCTGCTAAGTCTGAAGCCATAAAACTAAATAAAACCTGAATCCACTTAACATCGTACCACAAAGGTTGAAAGAACTTTCACGAAGAAAACTAAACTAAAGATATGTACTTAAATTACCGATAATTAAATTCTATGTTTAATACCATAATGAACATAATTGTCTTAAACCAAACTGGAAATATCTAAATTCTATATTTAAAACCAAACCAAACCAAATTATCTATAAACAAAAAAGTTTTTGCGAGATTTTTTCAAGTGAAGTTCTGTGGCTGTTTTCATTATTCGCAAATTGATTCCTAGTGGATGTAAAATTGATGTAAAATTGATGTAGTTAACTGAATAATTTGTGGAATCATTGAAACAGGCGCGATTTCGGCAAAATGTAACTGAGAATTTTAATGAAGTGTTGATTACCTCAGCCAGGGACTTAAAAACACCTTCATAAAGGTTACAGAATTATAAGTGTTACATGTTGAATGTGTAACAGAATCAAAAATGTAACACTTTTATGTGTTTTCAATGTGTTAACCCAAAACACTTAAAAAAGTGTAACCGTAACATATCTGTAACAGATATCAAAGTGTTAACAGTGTTAATAAGTGTAACAGGTAAACGCAGCGTTGCCAAAGTTACAATTTACTTATTTATGGTACTGTGCAATTATTTCAGTTACACATATTAACACTTATTAACACATATAACAGGTTACAGTTTGATTCGGTAGCACTTCTTAACACATATAAAAGGTTACATTTTCATTCGGTAACATTATTGTATCTGTTACATTCAAAAGTGTTTTTCTGTTATAACTGTTTTAAAAAACAGTGTTAAAACACATTATTACGGTTACAGTTTGAGTCCCTGACCTCAGAAAAGCTTGCCGAAAAGGTTGACATTTGCTGCGAAATACTACGAAAACATTAGGATGTACATCCATATCCCAATGGTAAACAAATTAAATATTCATATGAAGACATGACTTAACTTTTAGACTGCGAAGCCAGAGAGTAAAAAAAACAAATAAAAGCTTAAAGAGAGGAAAAGGATTTGTATGTAGCTGATAAATTATTGGTTATACTAATCCGATTCCAATTAGCAAGATGGGCAGAGTCAGACAACAATGTTCCAAGTATGGGTATGTATGACCCAGATCAGTTTGGTACAAGAGTACAGGTACTGGTACAAGTCATGGAGAGATGTCGATAGGGAGCTTCGGGTAGTGAATGATGATGATTCAATTACGAAGTTTAAAGTAGAAACTTGACTGGCCTGTGGATCTAGTGGTTAGTGGCCCGGACTTCTATGCCGGAGATCGTGGATTCGATTCCCACCCAAGACAAACGTTTGTGTGATGAGCAAGATCATTTGTTCTGAGTCTGGGTGTAATTTATTTATAATGTATATGTTTTTGTTTAGTTATACAGGGTTATTTGTAAAACACTAACTACCTTGCAGGACTGTATTCCTAACATCATAAAAAACCGGCCAAGTGCGAGTCGGACTCGCCCATGAAGGGTTCCGTAGCAGCAAGTAACATAATATAAAAGTTCTTGTAGTTCGTTGTAACTTTGATCGATGTTTTAATAATAGTGTATTTTTTAGATTTATGGCGTATTAAAAAAAAAAACTAGTAACTAGATTTCGTTCAAACCAATTTTCGTTGGTGGTTTGCATGATAATGTACATCATATATATTTTTTAGTTTTATCATTCTCTTATTTTAGAAGTTAGAGGGGGGGGGGTACACACATTTTACTGCTTTGGAAGTGTCTCTCGCGCAAACTATTCAATTCAGAAAAAAATGATATTAGAAACCTCAATATAATTTTTGAAGACCTATCCATAGATACCCCACACGTAAGGGTTTGATGAAAAAAACATTTTTGGGTTTCAGTTCGAAGTAGGACCCCCAAAATTTATTGCTTTTTTTCTATTTTTGTGTGAAAATCTTAATGCGGTTCACAGAATACATCTACTTACTAAGTTTCAACAGTATAGCTCTTATAGTTTCGGAAAAAAGTGGCTGTGACATACGGACAGACAGACAGACAGACATGACGAATCTATAAGGGTTCCGTTTTTTGCCATTTGGCTACGGAACCCTAAAAATAACTTTATACAAAACATAATTCATTTACCTAAAACAAACCTTCAAGATTTCGATGTTCTGTCTAACATATTTTAACTCTGTATTTTGCTATACCTACTTACGTCTGTATGACGCGACGCAAGCGCATCAAGCAGCCCCGGTTTTGATACAACTACGAATGTCTTTTCAATTATAGAAATATATAGTCACAGTATCAGGCAAAAATTTTGTGAATTATGTGTATGACCATATATAATTTATGTTTTTTGCTTCTTCACACTCAAATGGCTGAACGGATTTGGTTGAAATTTGGTACACGAGTAGACCATGTCCTTGAAGAGCCAATAGAATTCTTTGTAAATTCCTCAGACAGAGTATGTTCCTTGGTGAAGATTGTGGGAATCCGATGGATGCGGGACGCACAGGATCGTTCATTGTGGCGACACTTGGGGGAGACCTATGCTCAACAGTGGACGACTATCGGCTGAAATGATGATGATGTTGTAGATTGGGCTAGTATATTCTGTCTAATAAGTTAAACGACTTGAGTAATTATTAGGATTTAATGAAATCTGATGTATTTAACACGAGTTCAATAATCAAGGTTGATTAAGAGATAGAGATCATTGTTAGCTAACAGAAGAACCTTAAAAAAAGGTATCGAAAATACGTATTTTTTAAATGATATATTATTAAAAATTCCCAAGTCGGTTGACTTATTAGACAGACTGTAATATACTACAAACCTTTTTGTTTTCATAAGTTACATTTTAATATCTGAGGGGAGCCGCGTTAAAATCTTGTTGTGTATATCGAACAAATTCCCGGATATCGGTCGAGTGTACCGTTGGTCAGAGGATTTAACAGGTCACTGAGTACAAGCTATGCTTCCAGGCATTAAGGCTCAACCCTTGTCATTCACGGTGATCCCCTGAGCGGCACAACTGTAGCGTTTACAGCTGTAGTGGGATTAGCAGAGACTATGCAGAAAGCAGTTCTATTAGAAGATTGTGAATCTTTCAGATGGCTTTTTGAGAATTAGTTTCAAATTGTCAGTAACACAAAAGGGGAGGTTGTTGATTTTTTTTGACATCCAAGTTTAGACGAATTTGAAATAATCAAACACAGAGGTCCTCCTCTGTAGACCTGATGCGTCCCAACAGTGGGCTGCGGTATTGTTCAAAAGAGTTATCGTAACTATCAAATATAGATAGGTTTTAGTTACCTACTACAAGTCTGACATAGCTTCTCTCACTCTGGGCGGAACGAGATCTCACCCGCAAGAGAATTTATTTCCTCTTTGAGGAGTGGCTGGAAAGAGAAAACGGCGTCCTTACCTTCCGCATGACGTAGGTCCTCACCGGACATGCTCATTTCGAAAGATTTCTGCACCAGATTCGTGCGGAAAAAAACGGCTGTCACCATTATGTGGACCGCCCAGAGGACACGGTGGAGTATACAGTAGAGGTGTGCCTCACCTAGGCAGAGCACCTTTGTGTCCTCGTGGGAGCGATGGGCGGCTGCGATCTCTCGCGCTGTACCATGCATGGTACAGGCCATGTTCCGGAGCGAGGAGGAGGGGCCCAGCAGGGTCGAAGCCTACTGGGGCCATGGGTGATGCGAACGAAAACCCCGAGGCCCTGAAACGAAGGCAAAGAAGGAACAAGAGTGGGTTTTAGTCAGTAAAAGTCTGACAGGTCGTCCAGCCCCGCCCAAGGGCGGGAGGTAGCATTAGATGATTTCCCTCTTAAAAAAAAGAAGAGAATTATTTAATGATATCCCGGCCTTAGAAAACGACCTAAAAATGTGTGTAGGTATTCCAATAGTGTGTAAATATTGTAAACTGATTACGATTTTATATTCGATATTGAAGTCTATTCTGAAACATTTTAAAACAAAGAGCTTCAGCCCCGTATGAATATTCAAAGAAAACCTCATTTGTTTTCGAATCATTAGCCTCCCCTGTTTCTTTGTTCTTTAGATAGCCAAGAGAAGTTAATTTTTATTTGATGGCAGTGCTAATCTTTTTTTCGTAATTTGTCTGCATTCTTAACTTTGAAATTCCAAATATTGTTTTAGAACATTATTTATTTATTAAACAGAATAGGTACATAGTCCGTACTTACCTATGTAGGTAAGTAGCTATCATTTAAGAAACGTGTAGGTACAAATTATGGCAACTTCACAAATTTTGAAAAGAAATATTTCAGAGACTAACAGGTTTGTATAATTTTTACAATTTAATTTGAAGAGTGTACAAGACGTTGTTTTCATAAAACTACAAAAAGATTAATTAGTAAAATTGTTTTTTTTTTTTTTTGGTGGGAAAAATCATCCAATGACAATCCCCGCTCTTGGGCGGAGCGGGAGATAGTGTCAGACTCTTACTGACTAAAAAACAAAAAACCCATCCCGTTCCTTCAAGCCTTCATACCGGGGCTCGAGCGCCCTTTCGGATAACCCTGGCCCCAGGCCCCCAGTAGGCTTCGACCCGGCTGGGCCCCTGCTGTTGCTGCGCGCGCGCACAGTGCGCGCCTTCGACGACTTGGGCTTGGTCCGGACAGCCGGACAGCGAGCTACGATCCAGTTCTATAGAACACAGGAGAATACACGCACATTCCTAGCACAGTTTTTTAGGCGGCAGTACGAGTATATGTGCATTTAATTCCGTCCAGCTGCGCCTAGAGATCACAAAAATTCGATAGCTTTGATTTCCGTATATTCAAATATTTTTTCAGTGCTATTCGAATATTTTCAAAATTTAAAAAAAAACACTTAAAATATCAGCTTTTATTGCTTTAGGAACTATATTTTAATTGAGATAAGTAAACCAAGCCCAATAATTATTTACTTATTCATCAAAATTTAAAACAATTATAAAATTCTTATAAATAGAAATCAAGGAGTCTTACATCTATAAAAAAAACGGGGCAAGTGCGAGCCGGACTCGCGCACTGAGGGTTCCGTGCAAACTACAATTCTCGAATGGAGTCTCGAAGATTTTTCCGAAATACAAATTTTTTTTTTGTTGTGACGTAGGTAACGACAAATTTACTGTTTTCAGATTTTTTCCTATACCTGTGCTATAAGACCTGGTTTTGTGCCAAATTTCAGGATTCTGGGTCAACGGGAAATACTCTATGAATTTCAGTCTTTGAGGGTATCAAAATATATTTTGCGACATAAATGGCCATATCTTTTTTATTTGTAAACTTAGAGGTTTGACTTTTTCACAGCTTAAAGGGACCGCAGACCTAAGTATATTGTTTTAATTTCACCTCGATACCAACACGTGTTCTCAAGATACAGGGTTTTAACAGACAGACGGTCAACAAAGTAATCCTTTAGGGGTTCCGTTTTTACCTTTTGAGGTACGGAACCCTAAAAAACATTATAAAAAACAAATTATATTAGGGGAGGGACGGATGCTGAATTTGCAGTTACTAAAGCGCCATGGAAAACTATTGCCCTGTAAAGATTAGATTCTAAAACGAAAAAAGTCACAAGTTTCTTTTTTAGTGGGGGGAAGAGTGAGTAAAAATTTTCAAAGATGTAAAAAAATACAGTTCAGTGGTGGCCGAGTGGCGTTACCACTGAAATGTTAGTTTCCGAAGCACGGATAAAGGAAGAACTACATTGCATACACGTGTGCCACGTATAGTGTTGCCAGGCGTCCCGATTTGTGCGGGATGTCCCGATTTTTAGGGGTCTGGGGACGCATTCCGATTTGCACCTGATTGGGACGCTAAATGTCTCGTTAAATCAAAAACTCTGAAACTCTAAGAGCGACTGAAGAAGTCTGGGTTTCACAAAGTAAAAATTTGACACGCCCTCTCGTTCCACACCAGAGGGGAAGAAGTCATTGGATGATTTACCATCTAAAAAAATCTTGATTAAAAAAATATATTTGTTCCGACCTAAAACCCTAAATCCCGATTTGTTTTACCATCAGTCCCGATTTTTATCCAAACAGACCTGGCAACACTAGCCACGTACGCCTATCTGGGCGCGTCGGTCTCCATGCATTATTTTAAGGAAACTAGACTTGTAGGTAGAGCTACACTCATAGAAATATTAACAACTTTCTTATATATCTATGGCTACACTACATTCACTCCACACGACTTCGTTCTACGTACAAATCAAACGTGGTCCACGTGTGTGTCTAATGTAGTTCTAGTTTCAATGTCCTTACGCAATTAATGGTCATTCATACGCGGACCTACTTCTGCAAAATTCAACTTATATAAAAATTCGGGTGGTTCTGGATGTATTAGATATGTGAGTTTGAATGTTCGTGAACACACCTACGATACATGAGTAATTAAAAAGTGGGACAATGCTCTTAAAAAAAATGTTACAGTTGATTTATAATATCACCAAGGCGGTTCGGTTTTGGATTTGTGTGTAGGTTCCCTATGAAACAGAAACAGTATACTAGCAGAAACAATAGGTAGGTACAGGAGCCAAAGCAAAGCGGCAGAAGCGTAATGAAGTGCCAATCAATGTAGCTTATCTTCACAGTGAACCGCATGTATTTTGATTTTCGGCCGAATCGCCAGCAGCCATCAGCACTCACAAACAGTACCAAATATTCCGCTATTCTATAGTATTTTTTAAAGAAGGAAAATTATCCAATGTCTTCTCCCGCTCTAGGGCAGAGGGAAGGCGTGTCAGACTTTTACTTTTTAGTCAGTAAAATCTGACACGCCTTCCCTCTGCCCTGGCCCAAATCTATGTTCTTTCTTTGTTTTTTGCCCTTGCGTTTTAGGATCACGGGACCCCTTTCGAAAGTCAACCCATGGCCACAGTAGGGTTCGGCCCAGATAAGGCCCCTGCGCTTTGAGACGCGAATGGAACACTACGCACCGCCGCGGCGCGGCGTCGCGTTGACTACTTTATCTCGGTCCGGACGGTTATCGAACAGTCGGACGCCAAGCTACCGAACAGTCCGACGCCAAGCTACCCATCATCGTCTGCAAGGCCATTCCCCCGTCAGGTTGTGAAAAGGTTTCTCACCTTTTGCTACATTATGGATAGACAAGTTAAAGTAACTTTTCATTTATAATAATAGTAACAGATAGAAATTTCAATACCCTCCTCACAGTACCTATAGATTATGATCCGGAACGAGGAGGAATGGCAGGTGGTACCTTCTGCGAAGCAGTAATGCTAGCGAAGGACGCAGCCTCACGCGTGAGGGAATGGACATCCTCACACCCCAGCCGCCGGGACCCCGACCCGTATTTTCAACCACCCTTGGCTAGGTAATAATCTTTATTGACATAAATCATACGTGCATTTTTATAAATTCCCTAGCTCTGCGCTTGTGTATATATGTATAGTGTTTTACAGAATCTAGTGTCATCTCCTTATCACAAAAATATAATTATGTAATTAATGGCAATATGACGATACAAAGCGAATCAATTCAATTTGCCTGCTGCGGTTTTCCCGTCCTATGATAATTAGGTGTCTTCAAGGCAAAAGTGAATAGGCTCTTAATAAACTAGTGCGCCTCACCATCAACGATTGTATCACTGCTTACCATCAGGTGGGATCGCAGTCAAGCACTAGTTTATATAAAAAAAAAAAACGAATGGACTCAATAAAATTAAAATACAAAATAAATATCAATATCAAAATTAAGATCAAATCAATGTTTCCGGAGTGACGGCCACGTATCACAAAAAGTATTGGAAGGTCGTTATGGTGGATTGGAGATCTGGTAAATACCATGGTTACTATCTGGAAACTAGTAGAACAGGAGCCTTACCATGACGAGTTCAAATATCAAGCGTGCGCGCGAGAAGGTGGTATGGAGAGATGGAGACATATCTACAGTAATATTATAAAGAAGTAAAGTTAGTTTTTAAGCTATTGCATAGCTTCTACCGCGGGCCTTGAGCGTGGAGACCGAATCCAGAAATTCCGTACCGAAAATAACCTAACACCCCCCACTCATTTGTTTTTTGAGCGTGGTGACCGATAAGAAAACAAATGAGTGAACAATCAATCAAAATTCAATTAAATGTGTGAAAGTGTAACTTCAATTAATATCAAAGAAAATAAAACAAAGGAAAAAAAAATATACTGCATAAATAAAATAAATAAATAATTATAATTGCTTAAGTTGATAAAAATGCTATGCGATAGCTTTACCGCGGCAGTCCCCGAGTGCCACACGTCTTTTTTTTTGTTTGTAGGAGGTAATCTCTGAAAGTACTGGTCCGTTTGCTAAAATTTTTTCACCGATAGAAAGCTGCTTTATTCTTGAGTGACATAGGTAGGCTTTATTAATTTATGTACGCGGGTGAAACCGCGGGTAAAAGCTAGTACTTTATATAGCTCCATTCCTTTAACAGTTTAGCTTAGCGTGTCAAATGGGCGCCCAAGCAGTGACGTAAAACTTTCTGAAGCCTCACTCTCAACTCCTCGGTAATGGCCTGGTTAGTAGGTTTGAAAAAAATATACGTTTATTATATATTCATGAACAACATTATCAACTGTTGATTTTTTCGTGCGATTGCTTTTGTCTAAAAAACGGCTTGGATCTTTAGAAACATTTTTACACATAAACATTGGAGGGTAAATATTCTTCAATATAAATCTCTTCTTCAATGTAATCAATCAATATTTCGCAAAGAAAATGAGTTTAAAGGTCAGCGGAGCTCAATTCGAGCGCAGCTGGCCGCAATTAAATGCACAAATACTCGTACTGCCGCCTAGGCGGGTGTTGTGTCCATTTAATTTCGGCCAGATGTTCAAGAGACAGAGCAGTGGTGGCCGAGTGGTAACGGCCCCGACTTACGAGTTGTAGGTCGCGAGTTCAAACACAGCCAGGCGCATTACTTTGTATAATTTGTTTCATCACCGCTGCTCTCAAAACGGTGAAGGAAAACATCGTGAGGAAACCGGATTGTCCTAGAACCAAAAAATTCGAAGACATGTTACATCTACCAACCCGCACTGGGCCCGCGTGGTCGATTACGGCCCATTCCCTCTCCTAGAAAGGAAACATTAAAAGGCCGCTATGTTCAAGAGACTAGAAGCCTTAAGAGCTCGTGGTAGTCCCTCAGGACTGGTCGATGAGGTGACACTTGGACGAGAGCTAATGCAACAGCAAACGTCGTTCGGCGGTAAAGCTAAAATGATAATAATGATTTCCAAATTTGGGTCGCTTTGTGCTATATTTTTCGTAAATCGGGCACCCCACGCTTTTTTCACAATGATATTAATATTTTTCGTTCATTATTATTATTTTCTACCTATATTGAAAATTATTCTACACTTTTTGGTTTGATATGCTATGAAGCGTGTTTTTTAGTTTTTTTAAACTATATTTTAATTTTTCACTAAAAAAAAAACGGATTATTGTATTGTCATCAGTCTTTGATGGGTGTGCAAAGTTTGAAGAAAATCTGATCGCCCTAAGTAGGTTAAAATCGAGCTCAAAGGCGTTGGTTACAAACATACAGGTGAAGCTAATATAAGCGTGTTAAAGAGGAATACTAGACGTGATATTCACAACATATCCCGAGCAATACATAACACTAAAATAAATTGTATTTCAAACTTTTTCATTCAGATACGGGCTCTCGCTTTTATATAACATCCGCCGACCGTTATGTTTAATGCCAACTATTGTAACACTTATGTTTAAGCTAGTGTATGTCCATGATTCATAGAATTTATTTAATACCTATATTTTCTCAACTGATATGGTAATTTTTAGGGTTCCGTACCCAAAAGGTGAAACGGAACCCTATTACTAAGACGTCGCTATGCGTCCAGCTGTCTGTCTGTATCTCATAAACCATGATAGACAGTTGACATTTTCACAGATTATGTATTTATGTTGTCGCTATAACAACAAATACTAAAAAACAGTATAAAAGGACAAACTTACAAGAAAATCACGTTTTTTGTATGTGATATTTTACCCTATACTATACGTGCGCGAGTCCCATTCGCACTTGGCCAATTTTTGATTGACATGTATAAAACTGTGATTGGCAGTATGACAGTACAGTGCGTTTCACTTAAGAAGTTTCTTCGCCGTAATGTTGGCCACATGGAAAAACAGTGTTGCTATAGTTTTAGCAATTAAATTACTTAATATTAGGGAGATTACCTGATATTTCGTTACTTTAAAAAAATGCCTTATAATTTTTTTTTTCTTCTTTTGAAAACTTTCATAGTACATTGTTACACTAGGGGTGAAAGTAACCTATTTCGTCCCGAGAAGAAGTTGGCGGCCGAGCGTAGCGAGGTTGCTCATTCGAGGCTCATTCGAGTGAGGGTCTATTTTAATCTGATGAACCTATCGTGTTAGCACAAATCTCCGCTGTACGGAAATGTAAACAAAACTCGAAAAAACCAACGACTGATTGCCACTTTCCCGCCATTTTATTTATTTTTTTTTCTATGGCCGGCCAGCTATTCAGCTTCATTAATGAAAAATTAGAAATTAATAGTAATCTTTTAAAAATAAAGTATTTTAAAGATACAGTTGAACAAATAAGTCACTTAAAAATATAATATTATTTAATTAATACTTATCTTTAAGTTATTTCAATTTTATATCGCGCTGTGATTGACTGGCTGTATGGAAAATCGGAACATGGTTCAGTAAAAATGTAAAGATTTTTTTTAATGAAATTTTTTTAAAATAGTTTGACAGCTATCAGTTGAAAGTAAAACTCCCTAGGGATGAAAAGTATCACTTTCAACCCGCTCCTCAGACAACTTCAGACCTACTTTCAGAGTATGAGTAATGAAAAAACTATTTTTAATAAAATATAGGACGCTGGGCTTTATTTCGATTATCCTGCAATTCTTTTAAATACCAAAAACGCCACGCCACAATACCGTACCTCTCTATTGACAACTTCCTTTTAGACCAGTTTTTTTTTAAATAAAATCCCATTCCCCTCATAATTCTCCATAAAGTGATGCGAGTACTGTTAAAATCTATTTCGTTTCACATTTCGTGAAAAAATTTTGGTAGAGTATGAAAAAGTAAAGAAAAGAGTTGCCTTTTCTTTTTTCCCTTCTTTTTAACGCCCGACGAAAAAGAAGGGTGTTATAAGATTGAGGTGTCTGTGCGTCTGTCTGCATCGTAGCGCCTAAGCGAATGGACCTATTTTGATGCGGTTTTTTTTATTTGATAGCTGACGTTATCGAGATGGTTCTTAAATACAATTTATGAAGATCTGTTCAGGTGTTCAAGGTCAGCAGCTCGTTTGTTGGCTGTACAGATATAGGTGACCTAATGTTTGAAATATTTACGTACCTACATGCCGGCGCCACCAAGCTGGTCTGATGATGGAGGTTGGAGGTAGGAGACGTAACCTTGGATTGCCTATTAATAAACCCATTGAGTTTGGGCTCATTAGAGTCGTCTTAACCAGTTCTAGACATTCCTTTTTGGAGGCCGTCCAGCGCTGCGTCTTCCGGTACGTAGTCGCCACTCCAGAACCTTTCGTCCCCATCGCCCATCTGTTCTGCGTGCAATGTGCCCTGCCCATTGCCACTTAAGTTTGGCGACTTTGAGTATTCTTATGATAAAAATAGTGTTTGACTGCAATGTCCAAAACGGTTTATGTTTTTTTTTTTATGTATTATTCAGTCTATAATATACTAAATCACGAACTCATCGTATTTGAGGAACTATTAGGCTTTTTGTTTGCATCCCGGAATTTTTGCGGTCTAGTGTTTTATACTTTATTGACCCTTCTCCTTTTGCTCAAAGTCAAGAAAGGGTCTCGAAAAACCGACAGAGGGTTTATTACGGAAATCCTAAAAATTTTCAAATACTAATTTGACTTTACAGCAGGAAAATTACCAATAATAGACTACAGATTTGATTTTAATATACAGAGATAAAATGACATATTTAACATTAATAAGCTTCGAGCGGGCTAGTCTGCACTAAATACATATATGATTATATGTACATTATAAAATTGTGAAATATTCACTTAGCCTAACTGTTGTATTAATGGTATATTTTGATAAAAGAGAAGATTTATCATTGCGACCGAGGCGGCATTCTTCATTCTTTCGACGTTTTTAAATACACTCATGAAGATATAAATAAATGGGGGTTCTCTCTCCATTGCAAAGTAATTGTGGTGGGGGCGAGCACGCGCACTTTTCCGCACTAGTACGAAAAACAATAAGAGCGGGTTTTCGAGTAAGTGTATTGAAAAAACATTTTCTCCTCGCTCTGAAACACTTTAAAATGATTTTCAACTGAACTGATTATAAAAATGTACCAATTATAATTTATGGTCGGTTAGCACAACACAATAAATTGTCGGATGCCCCGAAAATTTGTGCAATCTTTTTGTACGTCGGCCGTGTCTATATTTGTTATTTTCCGGACTCGAATGCGGGCGAGAACATGATAATTTATTCGCAAACTCTGTGAAATGTGGTTAAATAACAACTTTAAAATGTTTGTTGCATTTTGTAAACCTCATTTGGAGACTTACTTTTTTATTTTTACACAGTGATATCCTAAAGTCATCGGAAAAATAATAAATAGAAAAATTTAGAAGAATCCCAAAAGAAACATAACACTACCTGCCCATTTGCCATGTTTCCCGACATTACATAAACATACCTATATAGACAAGGATACCTTATATTGTTGAACTTTTTCATTTTCCTTAATGGGGCACGGTGTAGACATGGCTTCATTAAATACGAGCTTTTTCTCGCCAATTTGCCAGTAATTTCGGCGCTTTACAAAGAGGATCAAAGATCCGTTCAGGAACATCCGACTTTTGGGCGATTGTACTCGTGTTATAATGAAGTACGTTCTTATACTAGTTAGATAGTTAATAATGGACGGTAAGTGCCCTCTTTGGGGAGTGGTTGGAGAGAGGTCACGGCGTCCTCACCTTCCGCATGACGCAGTCCCAATTGACACGATTCGCACGGAAGAAACGCTCGGGTGTCACTTTTGGTGGAGATGTTATTTCAAAGAATTATCCAAACGCTTAGTTGACTCTTCGCGTGATACAAGGGCTGGTTTCTACCTCGGTCAAAGATAGGCATTGCCATACAACGTGGCAATGCCGCCAGCCTTTTGGGCACACTCCCAGTCGACAGCGATGCGGAGGAGTTTTATGAAGTCATATTTGGCTAGGCCTTTAGTGTATATATTATTTTTAATTAGGTAAGCGTATTTTATAATTTAACTAGCTGACCCGGAAAACTTCGTACAGCCTAATAGTCTTTTTAGCTAAGCTGACAAGGTAAACTTCGTTCCGCTAGTCAATTAATGTTACAACATTAATTAGAGATGGCGTAATATTCGAATTTTTTTTCCAGATTTTCTCACCGTTTAAACTTTCTCTGGACTATCACGAATATTTCAAGATCAAAACGAACCCAATGGGTCCAGCCGTTCTCGAGTTTTAGCGAAACTAACGAACAGTTATTCATTTTTATATATATAGATATACCTAGTAGTATTATAACACTAGTTAATCATGATTATAAAACAGTAACGGTCACCAAGTTTGTGCATAAATTGTGCTCCTGGGCAGTTTTTGCAGGAGTAGGTACTTCTGAAATAGAAGGGTGCCCAACAAAGGAATTTGTGATCCCGGGTCTGCTATGTGCTGGCTTCTGATTGTGTTCACGGTATCGCATTACGACTTTTGAATCTCCAACATTATCATTACACGCCTTTTTGTGTTTGAATAGAAATTTCAAGATATCGTTCGCATTCAACTTTGTGCCTCGGACGTTTCTCTGCCGGTATGAAGTTATTAGAAATATGATTTCTTCGTAAATTTATCGACGTGCGTCGTTTTTTATATTTCTCTCAACAAGAAATCATGAGAAAATTTCGATAATAAAAAATAACTGTAATAGAAAACAATTTAACTTATTACATACACAACTAAAAACTATAATTACAGTAAATTAAAAAAAAAAAATAATAATAAAACCCTACGCTAATTACAACTAACTAAAATCAAACTAAAATATGGCGTCAAAAAACTCTTCCACATCGCTGTCGACTGGTAATGTAAAAGGCTGGCGGCATTGCCACGCTGTATGGCATATTTATCCTCTGTCCGAGGTAAAAGCCTGTAATTGTATCTGGTCTAACTTTGCTTTACAAATTCCAATAGTCAAAAAAAAAAAAATTTTACTTTCAAAAAGCAACCTGAGAAATACCACATTCAATTCTCAGGTGCTTCGACAGATAAATATTCATGCTTGAAACTTCTCCAAGTATCAGATGAACTTTTTCAAAGCGTATATTTTGTTCGTAAGCAAGAAGGGTCGAGGGAATAAGAGCGAAAACGTGTACACTTCAGTCGATTTCACTTCAGCTGAAATTAAAGCTCGGTTGGGATCAGCGGTTTTTGAGATTGCGGTCGCTCTTTGTTGCTTGCGTATAATATGGAATAGGTAGGAAAAAAGGACTCGCAAAAGTTCAGTGTCATTTTGTGCGACGAATGGCGCGCCGTCTCCACAATACAACCTCCCGAGAGTGAGTACGTGATTTGTTCCCGCCGTCGCAGAACCGCATGACCGCATGACCAACATGACGAACCGTGCTGGGACCTACAATTGATTTGAATTTTAGTATTCTTCGACTATTGACCACCGTTTATTCGGTATTTAAATGGATTTTTTTTAGGATTGAATCTCGGATTCAATTTCAGAGATGTTAATAGATATTCTTTAAATGTTGTGCAAATCTATTTACTTTTTTTTGAATCTGCAAAAATATCGTTACTAAGTTAGTTTTTCTGAACACGTTTACATTTTAATGTTCAAAAAATATAATGATCTCTGCTAACTCGATTTTTTGCAGCACGTTTCTCAAAGCTTTGAAAAAGATAACAAATGAAGCTGACAAGTGCTTTGCATCTGTTATTGAAAGAGATTTATTTTTGCTAAAAAATATTGATCAAAAGTATAATTTTACTGGAACTGAAGATAAATAACTCGAAAATTATAATGTTATCTAAAATCATGAAAAACGGACAGCGATAAATCAATTTTCCCACATTCTGTTTTTTTTTTTACTATTATCCGTCGCGTTTAACGGGCGTAGACTAGCTATGTCTGATTGCTATAGCTTTTCACATGAATATTTTATACATATAATATACTCTTTCAATTGAATAATACAAAGTGTATTGGTTCTTCCAATAGACAGGAGGAAGTTCCTATTTGGATACCTTTATGATTTTGTTTTGCTCTTCCGCCTTTCAATACAGAAAATTTGCTAGCATTTGTCGTCTCTGGGACCTCTTTCCGATAGTTATGCTGTGACGGTGACTCAGGAAATATATATTGGGAACTTTTTTAAATTAACTTTGCTTGCTGAATAAAATCATTGATTTGAAAAATAATATTCAGGTAATTTTGATTGTTTCATTCTATTTTAGAAATAATAAAGTTGTACTTTGAAAAAGTGAAAAGCAAAAGCAATTCAAAAAAAATCATGAATAATAAAATTATCTAAACACTAGGTAAAGCTAGATTAAAATTATTTTTGGAATGGTAGGTACGTTAAAATTTAAACAAAATTAATTTGCTAAGCCAAATATTCAATAGACTTTTTCAAGGTGGGGGAATTATTCAATGATTTCTCTATGACTGTTCTTTTTTATCTTTGCCCACGACAGGTTTCACTTTTGGAAGTCTACCCATGGCCCCAGTCGGCTCCGGCCCTGCTGGGCCTCAGCTACGGTTTTACTGGCATCACTTTGAGGTGCGCGTGGAACAGTACGCGCCATCGGCGACTCGGTGTAAACGATTACAATTGCCAAAACGGATCTTGAGCGCTCGGCGTCAGAGTGGGGATCGCTTTGCGCATGCCATACATTGGCGAGCCAATCGTCGTCGTTGTTACATACATGCAACAGCGCAGGGAGCGAATCATGAGTGACGTCTATGACGCGATGGCACGGCGAGCCAATCACTGACACTCCCCGATAAGAGAATCTACTTGTAGATAATCTACTTGATTGATTTGTCTAAACGTCCTGTTGACACTTCGTATGATCCAAAGGCTGGTTTGCACGGACAGAAGAAAAGCATTGCCATACAGTGTAGCAATGCCGCCAGTCTATTGGGCACATTACCAGTCGATAGCAATGTGGAGAAGATTTTTGACGTCATGTTTTGATTTTTTAATTAGTTTTAATTATTTAGAGTTGTTATTATTTTTGGTTAAAGTATTTTTAGTATAAATAAATTGGAAATTAAATAATAATAAAATAGCATAGTCGGCCTTATAATGTTCCCACAGTTGGGATTCAGGCCTCCTCTCTACGATAGGGAATATATATTAGTATGTATATATTACTATGCTATGCTAATAATAAAATAATAGTCAAAAAAATTCAAAAATAAACAGAATCTACTGTAGAAAACCATGCAGATCAGGGCCTCAAGTCTGCTATTACAATAGTGTCAGAATAGTCTATCACTGATGTCATGATTGTAGATTTTGACAAGTATGGTAATCTACTAATATAATGGCGTCATTATGACTTTCCAATGGTCAACCACTGACACTCCATTGAAAGAAGTGACATAGAATGGTAATCTCGTACATATTGACAAATGAATATTTGACGTTTGCGGTAATCTGCTAAAACTTTGACAGTTTATTTGATCAGTGTTTTACCATTAGAACGTTATTGTGCAGTTATTAGTTTTAATATGCTCGAAATGATCATTCTACCACAATTCTATTACAAGACCATTGACCGATCAATGATCGATCATTATGAATTAGCAGATTACAAACTTTTAGCAAAATGACAATGGGATCGTGTTGGAATGACGAATTTATAAAAATAGCAGACTTGGGGCCCTGAAGATTCGTATCAAATGCAATTATTTTTGCATTTGTTACTTTATATAGCTTACAGGTGTAATAAGAAATAACGTTTCAAGGCTTAGTGATATAAAATATCAACAAAGCTGCTGTCTAGAATGCTAGCTAATCTAGCTAGATTGCTATGAAGCATCGGCGACTATTGTAGTAATAAAACTTCGACCGTATACCAAAGGCTCCATTTATGTCTTCAGTATAAGAGAAATCATGTCTTACGTAACTTTAATATAGCAATTGAAATTTTGTGAAACATTATAAAGATTTTTAGTTACTATAGCTTTTGCTAGTGGCCTCGCCCTAGTGAAAGTAAAAAAATAAATTTAGCCTAATAATTCTAATACTCGTGAAGCTTTGTATTAGTAAAAGAATTTTCAGAATCAGTTCGTAGCCCAAAGCCTGGGGGCTTTTATCTCGGATTTTTTTCCGTGAAATTTAAAAAGATAAAAAAATGTGATCTTGACTATGAAAAAAAAAAACTAGGCAAGTGCGAGTCGGACTCGCGCACTGAGGGTGCGCTATTTAAAGAGTATCGTGCTTCCCAGTAACTGGGTTG
Organism: Mythimna ferrago; assembly: GCA_910589285.2. NCBI lineage: Eukaryota > Metazoa > Arthropoda > Insecta > Lepidoptera > Noctuidae > Mythimna > Mythimna ferrago. The sequence continues at coordinate 16,660,612 of OU342673.1, read as the reverse complement.
CGGAGGTCTGACAGGCAGTCGTTCTATAAAAACCCTAGGTAATCCTAGGTATTAAGCCGCATTCGATTAAACTGGTGTGGCCCAAGATATAGTTGGGAAAACGCTCGGGAGGTGATGATGACGATGACATACAAAGAATCTCGATATGTGTAAAAGTACACCCTTACACCCTGCTCGGTCGCCTCCTTCTGCGAAGCAGTAATGCTAGCAAAGGAGGAGGCCGACCGCATCAGGCAACGGCGCTCGCGCTCCAGCCGCCGCCGAGATTCCGATCCCGATTTCCGGTCACCGCAGGCGAGGGCTTGCGAACGTCGAGCTATGGGTAGCTCGCTGTCGGACCGTGCGGTAACCGCCCGGACCGAGCCCAAGTCGTCAACGGCGCGTACTGTTCCCGCGCGTCTCAAAGAGTTGCCAGCAACCGTACGTAGGGGCCTAGTAGGGTCGAAGCCTAATGGGGCCAAGGGTCTATTTCTAAAAGGAAAGCTCGGCCCTATAAGAAAGGTATCGAAGGAGCGGAGTGGGTTTTTTAGTCAGTAAAAGTCTGACACTATCTCCCGCTTCGCCCAAGGCCGGGGGATGTCATCTGGATGATTTTTATCTAAATAAGGGTTTTAGGTAAAAATCATCTAGATGACACACCCTGCTACTTTAATCACTAGATATAAAATAACTATACAAATTATTATTTATAATTCCCTCTATGACTATAGTTGACACAACAGTCTAAAAAAAGACGGGTTGCACTCCGGGAGTGCCGGCAGAAGTGAAAACTTGATTATTAACGTTGAGCATGTTTGATATTTTGGAATGGTTAGGGAATAATTTTGCACCAATTGCTTTACCAGTATAAAAGTACTATCATTTATGTGGTAGAATACAATATTCATTTATTGCGCTATCGTACACAAACATGACAATTTATATTACATTAAAAATTTAACACTTTAAAACTATTACAATTATTTTACATTAAAAAGTTTATCTCTCCGAAAAACTACTGAGGTGTCAAGGGACACCCGGATGGAACGAAGTTCCGTTCTGGCTTGCTTTCTATAAGAGAGAGAAAGAGAGAAAGACAGAGAAACATGCGCACGCCGCACGGCTTACAATAGCTTACTATAGAAAAAGTGTCGTTACAACTTTTCGTGAGAATTTTTTCCGTCTAGCCAATACAATATAACTAAAAAATACTATCCTATTTTATGTACATTTTGACAGCACTATTTCAACATCTTCGAAACCATGAAAACGACACTCATGACGAAAAAGTTGATAATTTCTGACATCCGCCATCTTAGATTTACATTTTGACAGCACTATCGGCTTCAACAACCTCGAAAACCATGAAAAAGACACCCATATCGAAAAAGTTGATAATTTATTGCAGCCACCATCTTAGATTTAAATTTTGACAGTACTATCGGTTTTAACACCCTCGAAAACCACGAAAACGACACCCATGAGGAAAAAGTTGATAATTTCTTGCAGCCGCCATCTTGGATTTACATTTTGATAATACTATCGGTTTCAAAAGCCTTGAAAACCATGAAAACGACACCCATGACGAAAAATTTAATAATTTTTTGCAGCCGCCATCTTGGATTTATATTTTGACAGTACTATCGGTTTCAACACCCTCGAAAACCATGAAAACGACACCCATGACGGAAAATTTGATAATTTCTTGCAGCCGCCATCTTGGATTTATATTTTGACAGTACCATCGGTTTCAACACCCTCGAAAACCATGAAAACGACACCCATGACGGAAAATTTGATAATTTCTCGCAGCCGCCATCTTGGATTTATATTTTTACAGTACCAACGGTTTCAACACCCTCGAAAACCATGAAAACGACACCCATGACGGAAAAGTTGATAATTTCTTGCAGCCGCCATCTTGGATTTATATTTTGACAGTACCATCGGTTTCAACACCCTCGAAAACCATGAAAACGACACCCATGACGGAAAAGTTAATAATTTCTTGCAGCCGCCATCTTGGATTTATATTTTGACAGTAATATCGGTTTCAACACCCTCGAAAACCACGAAAACGACACCCATGACGAAAAAGTTGATAATTTCTTGCAGCCGCCATCTTGGATTTACATTTTGACAGTACCATCGATTTCCACGCCCTCGAAAACCATGAAAACGACACCCATGACGAAAAATTTGATAATTTCTTGCAGCCGCCATCTTGGATTTACATTTTGACAGTAATATCGGTTTCAACACCCTCGAAAACCACGAAAACGACACCCATGACGAAAAAGTTGATAATTTCTTGCAGCCGCCATCTTGGATTTACATTTTGACAGTACCATCGATTTCCACGCCCTCGAAAACCATGAAAACGACACCCATGACGAAAAATTTGATAATTTCTTGCAGCCGCCATCTTGGATTTACATTTTGACAGTACCATCGGTTTCCACGCCCTCGAAAACCATGAAAACGACACCCATGACGGAAAATTTGATAATTTCTTGCAGCCACCATCTTGGATTTATATTTTGACAGTACCATCGGTTTCCACGCCCTCGAAAACCATGAAAACGACACCCATGACGGAAAATTTGATAATTTCTTGCAGCCACCATCTTGGATTTATATTTTGACAGTACCATCGGTTTCAACACCCTCGAAAACCACGAAAACGACACCCATGGCGAAAAAGTTGATAATTTCTTGCAGCCGCCATCTTGGATTTACATTTTGACAGTACTATCGGTTTCAACACCCTCGAAAACCACGAAAACGACACTCATGACGAAAAAGTTGATAATTTCTTGCAGCCGCCATCTTGGATTTACATTTTGACAGTACTATCGGTTTCCACGCCCTCGAAAACCATGAAAACGACACCCATGACGGAAAATTTGATAATTTCTTGCAGCCACCATCTTGGATTTATATTTTGACAGTACCATCGGTTTCAACACCCTCGAAAACCACGAAAACGACACCCATGGCGAAAAAGTTGATAATTTCTTGCAGCCGCCATCTTGGATTTACATTTTGACAGTACCGTCGGTTTCCACGCCCTCGAAAACCATGAAAACGACACCCATGACGGAAAATTTGATAATTTCTTGCAGCCGCCATCTTGGATTTACATTTTGACAGTACTATCGGTTTCAACACCCTCGAAAACCATGAAAATGACACCCATGACGAAAAATTTGATAATTTCTTGCAGCCGCCATCTTGGATTTATATTTTGACAGTACCATCGGTTTCAACACCCTCGAAAACCATGAAAACGACACCCATGACGAAAAAGTTGATAATTTCTTGCAGCCGCCATCTTGGATTTATATTTTGACAGTAAACGTGTCGGTACAATTTTTCGTGAGAATTTTTTCCGTCTAGCCCCCTTTCACAACGCGCGATAAGGGATAGCTGTCTACTCTCCATCCGTCTTACGCTTTTTCGATCAGGTCACGTGTCCTGACGCGAGTTTAAGATTTTATACCCATTACAGAAAAAGTGCTCAACGCCGCTAAAGAAGTTTTCACTTCAATAAAAGAGCAAGGTCAGTGTTAAAGTTTGGGCGACATTCATGAAACTGAATTCTAAATTGAGATAGTCTGTGACGTCCAAAACTGAATTTAGAACATAAACGCGGTCTGCATTTCTGCTGTATATTTGTGACGTCTCTGGCAAAGCCTTCGATTGCAAATGATCTGCAGTTATGTATTTTCCAGTATTTTGACAGTTCACCTACGCGTTTGTGTGTACCGCGCCTATACTCCATCTATTTAGGTATCGTATAAAAGACATAAAAAGATTATTTAAATTTAGTTGAGTACCTAACATCTATTTAGCTAAATACCGTTGTAAACATTTTTAGATAAAATTTTTAGACAATTTTTTAGATATCAATAAAGTTATAAGTAAGTAATAACATTTAGTTACCTACCTAAACAGATGGAGTATGGTGTTTACGACTTTGATTGTCATTTACGCCCCTTGCCTATCGTAGCGAAGCAGTCGCGCGTTCGCATCAATACAGTCGCGAAGCGGTCGCAACTGTTTGCTTCCGCCCAGGCCACGATTCTTAGGCGACCATTACACGGTCATGCAAGCGTCAATCAATTCCATCAATCATGAATGATGGTTTTCGTCAATCAGTACTAAAAATCATCAATCATCGCATTAGACGGTACGTTTTTCGTCAATCAAAACTTTGACTGTGGCAAAACTGACAGAAAATCAATCAATCAGTCATAATATTCGCCTTAATTGCATTGCAAACGCGATACTGTGGCACATCTGTGAATTTTTGTATGTAGAATGTTTCACTTGCGCATGGATGGTACGTGAGTGAAAAATCCTTTCTTCCGTTCTCTCCCCGATCGAACGGTCGCGCGTTTGCATCAATACATTCACAATGCTGTAGCGGGTTAGTAGCGCGTAAGTTATCGCTTCAGTAGCGCGTCGCAAATGCGAATAACGCGCGTTAGTAGCGATACTGTTGCACGTTTATGAAACTTTTGACAGCATCGCTACAAAAAGTCGCCACAAAATATATAGGTACAGAAGTTAATCTACATACAAAGCGCGCTCGACAACGCACACAAAGACACCGCTCACAGACACGATGTCTCGGTCGCGTCTTGGATCTCTCGTCGAACAATTCCGGCTCAAACGCTCATTAGTGTGCGTCTACCGAGCGTAGGTATAAAAAGTGAAGTACATACATGAGATTGTTTTCTGTACCTATCTATTTTGTGAAGTCGCCGTGGGTGACGGGCTTTACAGAATGTTAACGATGAGTCACTGTAGCCCTGGAACGTATAGGGCAACTGGAAGAACACGGCTGGGTTTCAGCCTGTAAAAGTCTGACACACCCTCTCATTCTGTTTAGAGCAGGAGATGTCATATGATGATTTCACAGCCCAAAAAAGGGAGGTAGAATAAAAAAAATGTTCATTTGAGACGTGTTCTAAGCCTAATATTAGTCACGAATGTTCATTTTTTAGTAGATGCGAAGCCGTTCATGGTAATTTTTTTGTATATTACAATTTGAGAGAGGCTATGTCCAGCTGTGAATGTTATCGGCTGAAGCAAGAAACGAAGATTTTAAACGTTTATTTATCAAAAACTTTATGCAATAGTGAAACATTGTACAAAGGCGGACTTAATGCCTTAGGCATTTTCTACCTGTCGCCCTTAGGGTGGTGCAGAGACATAACAAGACAGGTGCAACTAATAAAAGATCAACTCCTAAACGTCCACGTAAAAACCAAAATCTAAACGTACAAAAATAAAGAGTAATATTGCGAAATAAACGAATCCAACCAATCAATATTGTAATATTTGTTCAATTTTAAATTATTCTGAATATTGCAAAAAATTTTTTGTTTCATTTTCTACTTTTGATTCCCTGAGGAAAGGTTATAGGCGATATCGAACAAATACAGGATTATTTCGGTCGATAGCCAACGATAAAAGAATAGCTCCTGGCAATCATCATTAGTGGTAAATCTAGTGGAAAAGTCACGTACGGTATAAAACTATGTGTGCCGGTGAAATAACGTATGTCCCATCTCATGTTAAATGCTACGTAAAAAGATTGCGATTTTTTTTCTCAGAAAATGATTTTAGATTTTGCGCGATGCTTATAAGTGAGGCACACTGAGACTTCTGTGTTAAATTAATTTTATATGAGACAATAGTGTAATATACCATATAACCATTCCAGTAAGTACCTATAGAAGAGCAGCACCACCTTTCAGACGCACAGGCTAAATTCTTGACATGATTGCCAACATATTTTACATAAAACATGTAGATTAATCAGTTGCTCCACCAACGTAAAAGTTGGAAATCATTGCTAGGGAAGAGACTCTCAGGACAAAAAATATCCCATGTAACCTGTCTGCTAAATGCTTACTTATTTATTTATTACAGCTTGGAGGACTTACAGTTTATAAAAAAACTGATTAAAAAATAATCACAGACGACAGCTAGCCAATTACAAGTCCTCACGTATAGTTAACTCGTATATTTAGCCAGTGAGAGATGAAAAGTTAAGAGAAAAAAAAAGATAGCTTACTATTTTCACATTTTATAATAAGATACTTAAAAGACTATGTTAAAATTAGCAAAGTCTGTCTAAAATGTCTAACGACTTGGGAATTTTGTGTGATATTTAATCATTTAATAAATACCTATATTCGATAATTTTTATAAGATTCTTCTATTAGTAAACAATGATCAAGATCTCTTAATCAACTTTGATTATTGAAAAACTGTTGACTATATCAGATTTTATTTTACCCTTTTTTAAGCTATTGCATAGCTTCTATCGCAGGCCTTGAGCGTGGAGACCGAATCCAGAAATTCCGTAACGAAAATAACCTAACACCCCCCACTCATTTGTTTTTTGAGCGTGGTGACCGATAAGAAAACAAATGAGTGAAAGCAGCTGTCAGCGTTTTGGATGGGTGGGGTTAAGCAGCTGTTAGCGATGTCTGGTTTTTGATGGAAGAGGTTAAGCAGCTGTTGGCGAGGTCTAGTTTTGGATGGAAGAGGTTAAGCAGCTGTTGGCGAGGTCTGGTATTGGATGGGTGGGGATAAGCAGCTGTTGGGAAGGTCTCATTTTGGATGGGTGGGGATAAGCAGCTGTTGGCAAGGTCAGGTTTTGGATGGGTGGGGTTAAGCAGCTGTTGGCGAGGTCTAGTTTTGGATGGGTGGGGTTAAGCAGCTGTTGGCGAGGTCTGGTTTTGGATGGGTGGGGTTTAGCAGCTGTTGGCGAGGTCTATTGCATAAGTTGATAAAAAATGCTATGCAATAGCTTTACCGCGGCAGTCCCCGAGTGCCACGTCTTTTTTTTTTTTTTTCCCGATGGGAAAAATCATCCTATGACAACCCCCGCTCTTGGGCGGAGCGGGAGATAGTGTCAGACTCTTACTGACTAAAAAACCCATCCCGTTCCTTCAAGGATTTCATTTTACCCTAATAATTACCCAAGTCGTTTGACTTTTTAGACAGACTCTATATAATTATAGAATATAGGGGTAGATGTGTATATTGTGTGAAATAACTACAGATATTCTCTAAATCAGGCATACTACAGGTACAATCCTAATCCAATCAGGTTCCTTAAAACAGATAAGTAACTATATCTAATTAATTTATCAGGACCAAAAAAACCGTGACAAGGTGGTCGACTGATACAACTTCATTGCATTTACCTCTCAAACTTGTAAAATTGTTAACCAATTTGCGTCGCATCCCGTACACTTTAATAGGTAAATCCAATTTTTCAACCAGTCTTTCATTATTATTCAAATGCATTTTCTTTAAGATGTAAAAATCACCGAAAGTAAGTCAAGAAACAATCCATTCCCGGATTTCGAACTAAGTTTTAGTTTTTAATTTTAAGGAGTCGTATTATCATCATCCTATTTACAACCAATTTAATTAAGTTCAGCTTAGCATGGCTGCTTCCATACATCTCTATTTCTCGTCATCTTATCAGTCACCTCCTTTTTTGCCTTATCATCTCCATACAATCCATCCATCATATCTTTAGTCTTCTCCTGCTTATTCAAATTCGTGCTTAAAACTTTCTAAACGAAGTGTTCTTCAATCTTACACATACCATGACCAGCAATTTCAATACAACTTATAAACCTCTAGCAAAATTGTGAAGATTCATCTGGAATTAAAGGCAAAAATAAATAGGTGCGTCTGAAAATAACGTTCACTGTTTTAGCGTTACGATTGGACTAGGCAAAGCGATTTACCTAAAGAAAAACGAAATGGACAAAGAAGTTAAAGTGGACTTTTACTTAAACGACTAAGAAAAACTTTGAAGTTACTTGGGTCTCCGATACAAAGTAATATGCAAAGTGTAAGCTAACGTAACCTAACAAGTCGATTACAAAAATGTCTATTGAGATTTGCCGCAAATTGTGCTTTTGTTATTTTTTAGCCGATATAGCAGCACTATAGACTCTTATAGATTTTAAATTATATTTTTTGTATATTCAGGTCATTTTGCTTGCGGAGTTGTTTAAAGAAAATGGAGTTCTTTAACTCAGATATTTTTTAGGATGTCAGGTCAATTTCGAGACTAGGTATTAAGTATAACTATAACAAGTTACTATAAATTCGATTGCCGATTTCGACTACGGTCACTGATTTCTGTTTTCTGCACAATTTTAAGTTGCGACAACGTGCTTTGAGGCCCTAATACGCGATGCTTTTGACGACCTAAACTGAACCATTAAAGGGATAGAACTAAGGGCGTATAGCTTCATCCCTCTTTCTCGCTCACACACCTGACATTTTAACACATATTGGTAAAGCCCCAGATGTGGTTAGCATAACTTATCTTTGCTATGAAGGTGATAACACGTTTAAACATCATTGTTGTGATAAAAATTATTGGATGTTAAAGGGTGGCTTATTTCTGACGATTTGGGGTCAGATCTATCTTCTAACAATTTTCAAAGTAATTTGGTTTTATTAAATGTCTTGGAGATCTACTCTTTCTTATCCAGGTCTACTCTTTGCCACTTCTCCTATCGAAAGGACTCTATCTATATTGCATTTCTTCTTATGTCTTTCTGAACGTCTTTGGATTTTTTCGTAACAAGCAACTATATATATATCGATCACCATTGTGATAGCAACATTTTAATTTTAGCTGCTATGCGCTATCAAAGTTTGATAGCGCATAGCAGCTATCATGGCAGCGATAGCTCTAAAATTTGGTTTGGATACATATTTAATCGTGACATTTCACCATGGAACGCTACACAAAAATGTTAAAATTTATTATCAATATCACTGCTATAATAGTCGCTTAACGTCAAACCACGCGTGATAGCGATATCAACTGGCCACCGAGATCGTGTGAATTAACACCGCCCGATGGGCTACGTAAAATCTCTAATCTATGCTCTCAATCCACAGACAATTGCTTTAAAGACCAAAGTCCCATTTATGTAAAGATGTCCAAAATTGGTTTGGTCCAAATTTACAGCTGGAGAGTCGCGGTGGCCATTTGGCTAAAATAATTATTTTCCGTACATTATAATGTCATCGTTTAAAGGATATTCCTTTTAATTATTATTATAATTAAATAAATAAATAATAAAAATTATTGTAATGTCACTTAAACAAGTTGTTTTAATTTATTTCAAAGTTCGAACACTCTTAATGGAAATCCCTATATTATATGTTATGCTATCACATACTTCTCACATAAACCTGAACTTTCATCGCGTTCAATCCAAAATTTGGTTTAGTTTTTGTGGGTCATATTCTTGCGTAGTAGTAGTAGTTACTAGTTACGTGTTTTTTTTTTTATTTCAGACACATCTTTATTAGCACTTTATTTAAACTCCTTACAGCAGGCAGACTTAGGCATTCTCTAGCAGTTCATCTTCATTTTCTTTTTGTGTCGATATACTCTTACTATTATTTTTTCTGACCAGTATTTGGCAATCTGGACGGCTCGGTTATTGGCCTCATACAGATACTGAAATGTGCAGGTGGTTATGCAAGATGGGCAGCATAGCTGGTGACGAATGTCCTGTGCAGCGGCTCCACACTGGCATTGTGTTAGAGATGGGTCAACCAGTTCACCAAAGATGACAGAGAGTGGAGAGATAATACGGTAAGTACATTAAAAAAAAGAAGTATTATAGAGCAAAAAAAGAGAGGAGGTGAAAATAAAGAAGGGTGGGAGAGACGAGCGAAGTGTGGTCACAGCACGCAATTTCCTTCTCTGGTCAACCATTCGAGCTTTGATATATAGCTCGGCACATGATCATATTTCCTCACGTTAAGAAGGCCCTTCCCTACTCGTCTATCATCAACGTGAGCATGGTTTAGAAGCATGTTGCTGCATCCAACTCAATCCAACTTAATGTTTGATGAAGAAGTAATGCGAAAAAAAAAGATAACGCCTGAACATTCTGATGGCATTCGATAATTCCGTCACTTACTCGAATATTTTACAAAACTTTGTCAAGAAAATATTTTTAAAACTTAAAAAGTTTTGGGAAAATATATTCGTCATTCAGAATCTCGATTAAATGTATAAGGTTTCTATCTAACAGGATTATGTTTAGAAGAATAAAAAATAAATAGAAATATTTTTCATTTTGAGTATCTAACAAAGGCCAAAGTTCACGCAAATTAGTTGTACATCAATTTATGGTTCGATTTCAATAGAAACCTAGATAATATCCACAAGATATCTGTTTTCCAAAATATCTACAGAAAGATGTTGTATAACGTCATAACCACATAAGAGCACGTTGGTCTAACTAAGTAGCACACGTCACTGTAGTCTTTTATGGGGACAATTTAAGTCTGCACTAGCATATTCTTCATCATTGCAGGTAAAAAGTTCCTTAAATCATATATCGGGTATGATTTGCCGAATCCTGATTTCTCCAATTTGATTTCATCATCATCATCATTTCAGCCGAAAGACGTCCACTGTTGGACTAAGGCCTCCCCCAAGTGTCCATCAAATTCCCGCAACCCTTACCAGATCATCGGTTCACCTTTAAGCTGAAATCTTCAGAATTCTATTTGATTTAAATAATAATTATTTTGATCGGGAACAAGAAGTTGACACTTTAGTAGTTATTATGTAGGTGCTAGTATTTTTTAAATTCTTATAATAGTCATCATACTACATAAAAAAAAATTAACAAGTAATAAATCTACGACCAAGCTAGCTAATATTGCAGCAATATTTATTTAACCCATTTTACGGTAAATAACCCCGGTTACGGTATTCACGAAAATCAATGGAATGTTGGAATGGGACAGAGGTTGTGATTATTAGATTTGTCACCTGTCACCTGCTGACTCAAATCTATTTGCTGACCAACTAGCGTGCGTGCATTATCTGCGCGTGAGTCACCGGAACTTTAGTGAATGCATTTGTGAATATTATAGTGTTCTCTGTTCTGGGCTCTGGCTTCCCAGTTTAATGACCAAAGCGCTTAACTATCCATTTTAAAGCTTTTGTTACTGTGTCTTTTGCCTTATTTACATATTTGGCATGTTTTACCCCATTAAGTTATTCATTTATGTTGGAATTTTCTTAACAAACTGCAATTTAGAAAAAAAAAATACCCTAGTTGGTTTTAAAACGGTTAGGTAAATCCAGTTAGTATTTATACATTGTACCTACAAACTTGAAAACGTACGAATTTAGGACGATACAGCTTTTGAAAGTTTGTAAGTCGCGTCAAGTTTCATTGCAAGTCCAGCACCTGTTTGAATTACGGCAGAGCCTGGTACAGAGAAATTCTTATGCTTTCGGGAGCTGTGAGATAACAAATGATGAAACAATGACGCCATCATGTTAGGTGGGCTATGGAGGCATTAAACCCCCCGCGCGGGGTAGGTGTGCGCGACGTTGCCGCTCGGCGCCGCGCGGCCGGCGGCGCTGCCTGGCGTGCGGCGGCTCGCTGTCATACCGCGTGGTACCTCCGACCGAGCGTCCGTGTCCGACCCGCGCTCGCTCCGCGTCACCTTCTCAAACAAACTTACAAACTCACTTTCCGCCGCCGGAAACCTGTTTCGTCTACGAAATCCTCTTGTTACAGCATAACCACCACGCTATATTCACTCCCGACTCCATTAAAAAATTCCTTCATACTTTTATGTGAACTTTAACGCATTTACGTGCGGCAACTTTGAAAAACTTTATAAAGTTTGTTTTGAAGCGGCGATTGGCTGCGGTGTGCATGTGTAAGCTGTAAAGTCATGGCTGGACGTAGTTCTCACTAAACCGGTAAGTAAAACGAACTTTACTGGAAACATGTATTTGAATTTAAACGCACGAGTAAAGTATGATACATCGTGCGTATGCAATGAGTTTGTATGAAACGTTTCATTTGGGTTTGTCTGTTTGGAGTGTGTGTTAAATGCTAATAAGTGTCCGGTGCACGGTGGGGAACTACTCTAGTGTGGGCGATGGGCGTCATGGCACTGCCGTCATGTGAGCCAGTCAGGCTGCATTCCCGCTGCACAAAGACTCAGTGCATGCCATCCACAAGGTTTTGTTTACAACCCATCATTTCCACGAAGTGTTTCACTGTTTGTTAACCAGCACCGCTTATTGTCCACCGCTGTATACCTTTACCTACTTAGTATCGAGTTGCTGACAATTGTCTTGTAAGAAGATCCCCAAACAGAATGGAATTATAGGTAGGTAATCATGAAATTTCGTCACTTTGTTGCACTTGTTCTTATAAAAATTATGACACATTTAGCAGATTATATTTAAATTTGATTAGTCATCAATAACAAGCAACAACAAGTAGCGAGCTACCAGTGTAAACAAAGAGTTAGGTTTTTGTTAGATCTAATAAGGTAACGAGAGCAAACAATGATTAGTTGACTGCAGTAGCGCATGACATTGATTCAGTAAATTAATCGCATTCTCAACAAGTAATAAAACGATGACAACAAGGAAGCATGCTTAAAGTACTAGCATTATGTAACTATTTGGTTCCACCCGAAGCCTTCAAAGATAATCCAATTTATCCATCTTAGTCAGGATAAGCCAGCATTAAGATTTTATTAATCCTCTGACACTTGAGTTGTGGGAGACCAATATCTAGTGCCCAGTCTCTAGTAGTGAGAAACTTAATTAAACATTAAAATAATATCAGAACTCGGAAGGATTAATAATAACTAGTCAATGATTTGAAATTATTCTTTCCCTTTACATAAAATGTTAATTATTAATTTGATGAAAGCGAGTGGATGAATAAATTTGGCAATTAACGCCACCTGGGCGTTGCGTCTTCAAAATTCCATTTGTTCAGTAGATTCTGAGGCCTACATTCAAGAATAAGTAATATCAGTACCCAGAATTAACGTTGAAAATCCGATTTTCATGACAAAGCTTTTGAGCTTCACGCTTTGTGGTCCGCTAAAAATAGGCTGTGTGTCGTTTTTAAAGGCTCTGCCGCAGAACAATGGTGAACAACCGTGGGCTCACCAACCACTTGTATCATTATCATTCCACAAAGACTCGATCTTATTGGGCTAAATTTAATTTATTCTGCAGCGCTTATGGTTTCTTTTAGATTTCCAGAAATCAGGATACAGCCACATCGCATACACATAATTCTACAGCTATTTTCAACATACCTCCTTAAGTGTAATTGCTTAAATTCTCAGCATACCTACTAACTTCAGGTACTTAATATTATTAATTGTTTTTTGTGAACGAAACCGCAAAGACCCAAATTGAAACTTTCCTCAACCATAAACAAATTTGCAAAATTGATAATCTAATATAAAACAGGAATCCATTTAGAGGCAGGCTAGCTTTTAACCTGGGCCTCAAGTCTGCTATTACAATAGTGTCAGAATGGTCTATCATTGATGTCATAATTGTCGATTTTGACAAGTTTGGTAATCTACTAATATAATGGCGTCATTATGACTTTCCAATGGTCAACCACTGACACTCCATTGAAAGAAGTGACATAGAATGGTAATCTCGTACATATTGACAAATGAATATTTGAAGTTTGCGGTAATCTGCTAAAACTTTGACAGTTCCTTTGATCAGTGACCTACCATTACGATGTTATTGCGCAGTTAGTGCTTTTAATAAGCTCTATATTGTCATTCTACCACAATTATATTACAAGACCATTGACCGATCAATGATTGATCATTATGAATTAGCAGATTACAAAATTTTAGCAAAATGACAATGGGATCGTGTTGGAAGGACGAATTTATAAAAATAGCAGACTTGGGTCCCAGGATGCTTACAAATACTCGTATAAAGGAAGAGCGGGTAACTAAGTTAGTATGCCTTCCGCCAATATTGTGATAGATCACTATCGATATCATATGACATCTAATAAGACAATAAATAATATTTTCGCTATCTCCATCCACTCACAATATACGCATAAGCATACCGATATTTGCGTGCGCGGATATTTTTATTTGGGAATCAATATTGGAGATAATACTTTTTCCAATATTTTGATCCGTCTCAACGGTAACGCTACGGCAATCCTCAACAAACTTTGGTAAAATGTTAATTTCTTTTTTACTGATTTATTTTCTCGTTAAAGATTTCCATTTTCCTACAGACAAATTGCCAAACGATTAAGGCAACTACTATTTTGTAAAACCTTGAATGTTCTTTGTGAAGGCTCCTTAGGGAACACTAGAAAAAAAATCTGGTATTAGTGGTGGTACGATCAGTAAGCCATATTTTAAGTTCTGTTCGTAAGTACATCAACGCAGTTTAAGAAAATCATTTTATAGATTTTTTTCAATATTGTTTGAACACAATTGCTTGAAAACTATATATTTAAATACATAAATCTATGAATTGTAAAAAATCAGTTAATTTAGATACATACACATGACTAATTATGAAACAAGTTTACCTTAAAAAAAAAAAAAACTGAAAATCATAAAACATTTTTTGTGGGATCAAAGGTTTCACTCTATTTTTATTAAAGATAGGTGAACCATATTTCAACCTTTTTTGCACACCTTTAAACTCAAGTCAAACTACGACTTGAACTAAAAGCTTAGTTTTAAACTTTTGATATTCAACTGCATTGTCGTTATCTTCACAACAGTGTACAAAGCCTCATACAAGTCTCTCAGTGATTCCGTCTAAATGTCGAGAAGAAGACGCTTAATACTGTACACATTTTTGTGAATCCGGAAAATCCTTTCCCTTCTCTTTAAAAAGACCTTTTGTCACTGTGTAGCCTCATTTTGCTGGCTATTTAGCCTGTCTCTCGACACGACAGCGACATTTCCCGTTCGCATGAAGCCGGAAAACAATCTTGCTCTTTCCGAAAGTGAGCAGACTGAATGTGTATAATAGATGACATACCTGACTATATTGACTAACACAGTCAGCACTGCTAAGTTGATAAATCCCTTGCCTGCTGTAACTGCAAGCAATGAACTTCTGATAGCCAAAAATACTAGAGAAGTTACATCTACTATTTGTAGATTATATTATCTTTCCCCATCCAGTAGATTACTGTCTTGTCTTACATAACCTCTATAAACTTTTCGTTTCGTTCTATTGACCTTAAACTTGCGCGCTGTACTCGCAGCACAGTGTAATGGAATGCTTTTATTTTCGTTGGCTTTGTTAGAGGTCACTCACAAGCGTCACAGACTTGTAAAAATCGCTTATTTCCTTTGCTTTGATAGCTAGGTTAACAGGCGACGTCAAAACGGTCGCAGGATCTCATTGTTACGTTCTTTTAAGTTTTTTCTAAACGATTTAAAAACGTTAAATTTCTTTCTAATTATTTCGTCAGTATCAGCCGCAGCATATACTCGTACCCACCTACATAAAACTTTCTGGTTTTTAATCTCAGTTTTAGAATTATTAACATAAATGAAGTTACTTTGATGATTCAGAATTTTCGGCTAGCTGTCATCCCTCGTCATAAGCGGGACCTCAAGTTCATTTTGATATACCGTAACTACTTTTGCTTTGGCATAAGCAATAAACGGGAGTTTAAACTGTGTAAGTTATAATAGTTTACTGATTGCTTGCACACCCTTTATTCGGTTATGAATATGATGAAAAATAATAAATATATCGTTTACCTCGAGTGACACAAAGGAAAAATGTCAGACACATGTGTTAGAGACAACTTGAGAAAGGAATGCGAAAATTGTGAGCAGTTTGGTACTAAGAAATGGCAATGTACCTATTTGCTGTTTTTAAGAGGCGTGGTGATAAGAGCAGTTTGTTGCAATATACCTAGGTATCTAGGTAGGTAGTAATGTACTTTGGCAGTTATTTCTTATCCATATTGATTACTCCTACCATAGTGTAGTCTTTGTTAACACGAACGTTGACTGGTAGAGAATGCTTTATTACATTAAGTTCGACTATATACCATATATGTATTGTACATGAAGTTTAAATTAATAATGTGAATATTTATCCAGTTATCCCCCAACGGTTACAGGTCAATTCATGACTTGGTTCACCGTTGTTCACGAGGACTTTTGCGTGCAATTTGTTGTAAAAAAAATTATTAATGTCACTTGCTTTACCTTCTCGCTGTGTATCCAAGTCTGAATTATTTTTCAAAGACCATTTACTTGCCTGAATAAACAACGCTTATACTATTAAAGCAGTTGCATCGTGATGGCAAACCGAATACATTTTACAATTAGGTTTAATAAATATAGCCGAGCATGCAGCTCGCGTGCACCGGTGCATTTTAATTCGTTCGGTTGGTGTTAGTTCTAAGTTAAATTAACTTCGAGTCTGATTCGTATTACCGTGGGCGCGTGTATTTACTACTGCAACTAAATTATTATGCTCCACCTCACATACCTCCACGATTTGCTCGCGAAATCTTAATAGTTGCCGTTTGTTCTGAACTCAGTATGGAGAGCTTTCTCTAAATAAATATATCGGCTGTATTTATGGAAATAAATTTTGGATCGAAACAGAAATTAGATAAAGGAATGGCTACAAGAAACTGTTTCCTACCGACGCGAATGCCTGTAGGTGGTCAGTTCAAGATAACGGCCTACGGAGAGGTGCGCAATTGTATCGGTTCAGGCAGATTGTAGCTGGAATACAAAATTGTAGCTCTTTGATTTACTTAAGATTATGTTCGAAACAAAGTGAATAAATCCTAAGCCACAGCCAGATGTCAAATTCTGTGGATTTGTTCGAATGAGGTTCCGCGGTCCTGGAACGCTAAGGGCGACCGAAGGAACCACAGGTGGGTTTTAGGCATTAAAATACTGACACTTCCAGAGACAGGCGTTATTTGATGATTTCCAAATACAATAAAAAAGAGATGTTAAATATATAAACAATAAAGTAAAACACAATTATGATTTGAACAGATATTCTGGCACACATTTGCGAACAAACTTGCATTCTCTTGAAAACTTTCTCGACACACTTAATAAATGACCTACAAGGTGTGCATGCAAAATCACACTTTTACATGTCTATCCAACTAACACTGCCAGAAACACAAGTAAACAATTAGAAGAATAAATACTCTCTAACCATAAGTTTTGAGCGAATACATTGACAAAATGTTGCAGCATTTAGTGTGAAACAGTTTGGACGGAGAGAAAAAATGATGGGACTCAAAGGGAAGATATAGTGCCATAAACATTGTAAATAGCATCACCTTTCAAGAACATCAATATTTCGCCAGCTATATTTAGGTAAATCTTGTGTGTACAGTAATGAGTAGAGGCCTATTGACGTCAGCCGATAAATGCAGCCTTTAGGATCCTACTGAGGAATTCCACATTCTAAAACACTTCGCGACCCGGGAATTTAACAAAGGATAAATATATCATGAGATAGGTACTGCTACTACTGAGCTTGAGTCGGGCTCAGCAACGTTCAACTAACGTTTGAAAATAATTAAGGAAGCCTTAAATCATGTTAGGCACTTGATCAATAATGTACAAAATATCACGTTGCGCCGCAAAAACTCGAATATCAATATCAATGTATGGCTTCGTATTTCTCTTACGAAAAAAAGCAGAAAGAAACGGGCCACGTTGACTTTGAAGGCGCGTGCCCTTTTAAATGCGAAATCTGATACAATTCAGTTCCTTCGGAATGGGTCGTAAGAAATTTACATGGATAAAATCTGACGATTCTTAGGCCGCAAGGATCGATTCACAGAATTGATTCCTAACCAATCTTGAACTACCTATTTATTGGATTTCTATAGGCTTTTGTTATTCTTGAGTAAGAATCATATTGAGAAGAAATAGTAAAGTTAATACCAAGATTTTATTTTAGTTGAACAAAAGAATCTTTAATTAAATTTGCTTTACAAACGGTGCTGTAGTAAAATTTTCAATGATTACTTGACCGTTTCATATTACTTTAACTGTTTCTTCACTAAACTATTAATGAATGTTGGTTTGACCTGCAGTTCCGTCGTATGCATTTTTACGTGTGGGCTGTGAATACGTAATGAGCGGATGGGTGGGTACCGTTACCACATCGAAAAGGCAAATGAACTTTGAATTCCTTCTTTTTTCCTTTCCTTTTCCTTTGATGGATTATACTGAACGCGTTCATTTGCCGCCGTACAAAAGGATATTGACGTAATTAATAAACGTGACTAGCAGATTAGCATTGAAATATCTAGACTTGGTACATTGGAAATATACAACATGCAACATATTAAACACTAATCCTAAAAGTAGTTTAATCAGATATGGCCATTGAATCGATTTCTTTTCTTTGGTTGCTTTTCTTTTATTATCAATTTTGATAAATTGTGTTTAAACCAATACTGGTGCATTAGGTGTCTGTGTAGTGCTTCCAATATCCATATTATTTGCCTACAATATAAATCATTTTAAGTAAAATTTCGGTGCTTGAAATTCAAGCACTGTTTGGGGTATGGGTATGCATTGATCCAGTCACATTATTGTGTCAAACAAGTATGCAGTCCTATTGCAGTTGACTGCAGGAAAATACATATATTAAAGATGAATGACAAAATTCAGTATCGTGTTGATTAAGCTACCATGTATGTAATCATCTATCCAGGTGACAATACTGTTCAGGGTCGGTCGTTCCAGCGCCAGCGGTTTGCTAATCAATAGTAGAAAAGCTGTTGTGGACTTCCGGGCTGACGTGGAATCGATTGTCACCATTATTTATGGTGTTTAGACTATGACCACGCACACGGCATAAATGATGACATGGAACGACACGTTATTCACGACCAGGATTCTTCGAAATGACTTTTTTTTCCATCACATATCTGCTTGAAATCTCTGTAGGTATATACGCTTCGGCATTTTATTTTGTTTCCTTAAAGAAAGAATCAAGAGGAATTTGTTTATTATGAATTGTTTTACTATAGGTATCTTATGAAAACAAATTGGTTGTGATTTTCAAAGGGAGTACTGTTGCTTTGAAATACTCGTGTAATTATTGTATTTAAGTAAATGAGTAAATTCTTCCTTCAGTATTTGTTTTTCTTTATTTAATTTAGGGTAGGCTGCGGATTTTGCCTGGATTTCCAGGCAAATCTATATATATATATAAATTAATGCCACTTTTCGTTGTAATTTTATAACTCAAGAACAGGCTCACCAATCCAAACTAAATGTTTGGGCTTTGTTCGGAGTATTTAGTAGATAGCTCATGTGAAGTTTGGTAGGGTAGAGTAGGGTATAGTAGGGTAGAGTAGTGTAGAGTAGGGTAGAGTAGGATAGGGTAGGATAGAGTAGGGTTGAGTAGGGTAGAGTAGAGTAGGGTAGAGTAGGGTAGAGTAAGGTGGAGTAGGGAAGAGCGGGAGCGAAGCCGCGCGGGCAAAAGCTAGTTTAATTATATTTATAAGAATTAGCAATTTATTGCAGTAGGTAACAAGAAGTTTTATGATGAATTTCTATAAAATTAAAATCATTATGCAACGACAGTTATACTAAACTCTAATATGTTAGATACTCTGCCTAAAATCAATCGGTAGATCTATAAATCTATTTTTTAAACTTACGTAAGTACCTCTTATAACAAAAAAAAAATATATACGCCGTAACACATATACCATGGTGCATCGTATCAAAAAATTTTTTTTCTAGAACCGGTTTTAACGCGTGAACAATCCTCGAGTCAAAAGTTAGCTTAACTTGTAACTTGGCCTTTTATCTGTTTCTATTCTGTATAAAAGAGACGAATAAACTAACTGGCTTTGTTAACTATACAGTAGCACAGCCGACTTAGGATAATAGGAATCGCTCTTTGCGTGCCAAGGTCGCGGTGATACTTTCGAACAGTCCGCAGCCCTGGCAGGCATTGGTCCTTAGGCAGGCTTCGTCAATTATCCTGACAGGTCTTTGAGGCGCGCGTGGAATGCAATGCGCCAGTGTCGACTCGGGACTGGTCCATAATGGACGGCTGTGGACCCCAGGATAGCCTCACGACCCCTAACGGCTAGGGCGTCCTCTGCGGCAGCTGCGGCGTAAGGATGGCCACTCGCTGACGACCTATGGTCTGGATTAGAGCTGGACGCTAGAGGTCACCGACAATAATTGCATCCACGAGGGCACGGCGGTATTGCCAAAGTGGGGAAACCGTCCACCGTAAGCCCAATCCACAATGATAACGCGTTCAGCCGGTACTCCAGTCACTTCTGCAGCGATCTGAATAGGTAATGCAGAAAATAATACGGACGTATTTTTCGTTTAGTTTAAACAATGTTGTGTATTATTTTTCCCTCATACCAACTGGTACAATCTTATAAACTTAATAAAACACGAATAAAAAACCTATTTTCATCCATATAAGAAATGTTTTCAATTGCAGAGCTGTACCCATACTGCAGCTCCAAAGTCGTGGATATCTCTCTAATCAAGTGAAAATAAAAAAGTGCGATTAAAAGCCATTAACCCCATGAATTTTCCTAAAGGTTCAATAAAAATCAATTTCGTTCAAAGTGTGATCGAGATCACTTTTTCAACGAGCACTTTCGTTGAAAATAAATTAGGTGCCTTTGCCGATAAACTGACTAACGCGGACAAGAGATCAGTTTGCCAATATTGTGATTGTCAATCGAACTGTTTGATTTGGTAATCGTTGAGGGGAGCAAATCTGATGTATATTCAGAATTTCCTTATAGGTATAATCCTATCTAACAAGCCGTTTCAAGCGCTTGATTGTGACATTTGATTTAGTGCATCGATTACCAGAAATTCAATTGATACATGAATAATAATATTATTGTTGTGTTTATCAAACATTATCTCTTGGAAATAATGTATGCATTACTAGTTTCTGCCAGCGGCTTCACCCGCGTGAAAGTCGGTTACTCTATACAAAATTTGGACACCATTTTCATCCCCTTTGGGGGTGAAAATCCTCTCTTAGTGCTCGCCTACATCATACAAGTATAAGTAAATCTTGCGCAAAATTTCACGCTCCTAGACCCTGTAGTTACGGTCGTGTGCTAATATGTTAGTCAGTCAGTAAGCTTAAAGATAAAGATATATTAATTAAGGATAATAAGTTCAATGTTCCCACTGCTGGGACTCAGGCCTCCTCACTTCAAGCAAAATGTAGTTACATTGTCTCTAGAAAAAGTAAAAAAATCGTCGGCAAACTGAATTACAAGTACAGATATTGCTGTTCAAAGTTTTCTCCTCTCATATAGATATTTGTTGCAACCACCGTCAACAATATGTTATTCTCTATATTCTTTGGTAGAACTAACATATATCAATATAAAATAACAGGATTTGATAAGTTATTGTTATACTCGATATACTTTTTACTAGCTGGGTCTCTTTTCTTTAACATCTTTTAGTGACTAACTTCATAACAGAGCTAATTACTATTTTTTTTTTCTAAAAACATTTTCTTAGATAATATCTAGTTAGTATAACGGAAGTTATTAGACCTTTCACAATACGATTTAGTGATAACGTTATGAAAAAAACGTGATACGCCAACCCTAAGTCACATTAAGGGCAAGAATATGATGATGAACATACTTCTATAATCTCGCATCAACTTTGTCTACCCCTACAAACTGTTAAAAATACAAAGTGAAAAAATTATGTGCAATTTAGCGATTTTTTAATAATTGCAGTAAAGTATTATTAATTGTCTCATTCCATAACATGACAAAAAGAATACAAATATCATCGCCTAATTTTTTTCATGAAAATAAAAATTTAACACAACAGATAAGTTTTTTTCTCTTTAAAACCGTCGAAAAGATGTAAAGCAGCAGTAAGGGCAAGACCGGCTATGACTATAATTTAAAATGATCAAAACTATAAAACTGAACATTAAAAATATTACGGTTACAAACAAAATAAAAACGGTTACAGACCAAATAAAAACGGTTACAGACAAAATAAAAACAGATGATAACCATTTAAATATGAACAAGGAACAATTAAGAGTCGTAACAGTAAATTGAGGAAATAAACGCAGTCAACCGCTTTGGGTTATACAATAATAGTCCAATAAGAAAGCGTTCGGGATAGGAATCCATTCAATTAAGAATCCGGAGGGCAGAGAAGCTACTAAAAGTGAATTATTAGAATAGAAATGTTAATGTGAAGATATTAAGTTAGCGTTCAAAGAAGCTTCCAAAATTATTTGTACGTTTGATCTCATTGTTTTACTTCTGTTATGATATTTGATAATATTTTAAATAGTTATTGCTGTTCCACTGTTGGGCAAAAGCTTGAGTCCTTCTTAGTACTCGTCCAATCAATTCACCATCTCGTTCTAATATAAATTCATCGGCACTTTTCATCTTCAGAAATCAGTTGCAAAAAATAACAAGAAAGTGAAAAAGTTGTATACGAATTGAAAATAATAAATCTAATATGTACCAACGGGTGGAAAAAGAACTCAATGAGCAAAAATATGAATATATATATATATAACAGAAATATACAGCTAGTAAGCTTTCAATAAAGCTATAATATTTATACGAGTATATACACAGAAATACCTTAAAACAAGTTGTTATAAAGGAAAAACAGAGATTTTCAACCAAAAGTATGCTAAATAAACTGATCTCTGTCGGGGTTTACGAGTATTAATAATAGTTTTCAAATGTCACACGTCCCAGACAAATCAGGAGACATTTTAGTGAAAATAAATACCCTGATACTAAAGTTTGAATACAGACAGTTCTATAGTCTGTCTAAATCATTGGTTTAAATAGTCAAATGACTTGGGCAATTATTAGAGTACAATGAAACCTGATGTAGTCAACACTGCTTGAACAATTAAGGTTATCAAGTGGTCTTGATCATTGTTTACTAATAGACCCTTATAAAACATATCGAAAATAAGTATTTTTTTAATGATTCAATACTATTTTTAATTATTCCCAAATCGTTTGACTTTTTAGACAGACTCTAGCAATAAAATTTTATTTTAGTCATCAAGGTTATATACATATATAGGGAATATTAAATACTTTCGCGACTCAGCCCTGTTTTTTTACTTCGTTTAATAGTTGGTAACCACATTATTGGTTTCCAAGAGCTTTATTAATATGTATGGAACAAATCTAATTTAATTTGAACTAATATTCAATCTGTAGTAGGTGATATTGGTTTCGACGGTAAAACCTTTTTGCGATTACAAAACTTTGGTATGATGAACTCGTTACTAAGGGCGAGTTGTACTATTTAACTATAACGTTAACAAAACCATTAACAGTTGTCAAATCGTCGAATTAACCAATAGGCGGCCGTTTCACGGCTGGTTATGGTTTGTTTATCGTTATAGTTAAATGGTGCAACTCACCCTAAGTTATCAAAAAAATTTGTTTAGGGTAGTTATTACTTATGATAAAGATAAAGTATCTTTTGTTCATCTTTTATATTATCTAAATTAATTCATGTTCTATACTTTAACGTTTAAATTACAATATATTTTTAAAATGATTTCATATTTCTGTATCAAAACTGCTTCTTAAACTTGCTCTACAAAAAGGAACACCATTTACCTATTTTCGTTTACTCTATCCCCTCGATTTGTAGAATATGCACTGAACTACTCAAATGGCTTCTGAAACTTTGACGAGGTCACATTCATCCTCTAGCTTTGACCTGAATTTGGTTGTAAGCTCTATCTTCATATCAAATGGAACTATTGTCAATTGAACCGACTCGTCAAGTTTTGATCGAATTGCGTTGCTGTGAGTGTTGTGACATCCAAACTTGGCTACAATTCTGTTGTGCCTCAGTACCGAGTGTAAACAGTGACACATCACATCGAGCTCTAGAAAGAGACTGTCACATAGTGTGTAACAGAGACAGCGCTATATGAAGCTGAACTTTTTCTAAGAGTTAAAATGCTTATCTACGGAAGGCACTGCTGGTACCTATGAACGGTTATCGTTCATTCAACGTTTAACGTCACGCCAGCTGATCAGATCAGTGGTGTCTTGAACTCTCGCAGTGGGCGTGCGATGTCTTGCTATATTCATACAATGTTGTTGGGTGTGATGTTTGTTTGCTATCAACTCTGACTGACCTGTTAGTCTAGTAGTTGGTGGCCTTGACTGCTATGCCGGAGGCTGTAGATTTGATTTTCATCCAACAAAAATGTTTGTGTGATGAGCACGATCATTTGTTCTGTTCTGTGTAATTTATCTATATTTATAGTATACTTATAATAAATCTGTAGAAGTGAAAATTCTGTACATTGAATATATCAAAAAAATAAATGGCAACACCCCCTGTGTTACTAGACCGACACCGAACCCAAAAATGTGATTAAAAAATTTTTGTCTGTCTGTCTGTTTGTACAGGCATCATGCAAAAACTACCGGTTCGATTACGATAAAACTTGGTATAATAATTCTTTAATATCCTGGGCACCACACTGGGTACTTTTTATCCCGGTAAAGTATTTACAATAAAAAACAAACTTAATTTTGCGGTTCGATCCCTAGACCCGTTTACTGTACCAACCGCAAATAATAAGTTTGTCGTAGGTTACGTCACCCGCAGTCGATTTCACTAAGGGGAGTTCACTAACCCCCCACAGAAAGGGGAACCGTGTTACCCCGAATTTAACGCGAGCGAAGCCGCGGGCTAAAGCTAGTATATAATATGTAGGTAGGTATGCATTTAGAAATATAGGTCTATTTATCACAAGCTCTACTGAGTTTGGGACTAGATGGCGTTGTGTGATTGTTGTGGAATATTACTATGTTTATATTATACTCTGTTCTTGTAGTCTTTTAACATAAAAACTGTGTACGTGATAAAAAAAAACTTTTTTGCGATTCAAAAATCTTTAAGATTCGATTCGGAAATTAAATTGTTTTCTATACTAATATTATAAAGAGGTGGAACTAATGATCCAATTCTAAAAATTTTTTCACTGGTAGTAAGCTACATTATTCCTGAGTGCTGTAGGCTATATATTATGTACGCGGGCGAAGCCGCCGGCAGAAGCTAGTCATAGATAAGTTTGTGCGCGAATCCGACTCGTACTTGCCCGGTTTTTTTACGGATGAGTACCTAAAGAAATCTCAGTTGTTCACTTTGACACATTAGTTGTTGAAGTAGAAACTATATAAATGTACGTTAAGTTAATTTCTTGGTATACTTTTGGATCTTGCTCGCGTACCCGAAGTTTACTTGTACCAAGTTGGTGATCAACTGGCCTTGGCTTCAGAACTACGAAAACTTGACAAGCTAATATTTTTTTCTTTCAGACTCATAGGATAAACAATTTTATATGTATTATATTTATGGCACGGTTGGCGCAGTGGTTGAACGATTGGCTCCGTGTCATGGGTTTGATTCCCGCACCGAACAAATATTTGTATGGCCTACAGATAAATTAAACAGATTTGAAAAAAGATCGATTAAGCAGCACCCTCAGACAGTCGTTCTGCAAATCTCTCTTTGGTAACTTCATAAAGCTTCGTGTTTATTCGGCATTGTTCGGTACGCGGTAATATGTCTCACTCACACGTTGGCATTAGTGTCATATTCGTGTCGCTATCTCTATCTTGAGCACAGGCGGTGATAAAAGCTTTCAATAGTTATTATTATTTTCTTAAGTTTTTTGTGTAGTCTTAAGTTTGTTTCCTTAATTCATAAGTTATTTTTAAGCTATTGCATAGCTTCTATCGCGGGCCTTGAGCGTGGAGACCGAATCCAGAAATTCCGTAACGAAAATAACCTAACACCCCCCACTCATTTGTTTTTTGGGCGTGGTGACCGATAAGAAAACAAATGAGTGAACAATCAATCAAAATTCAATTCAATGTGTGAAAGTGTAACTTCAATTAATATCAAAGAAAAAAAAACAAAGGAAAAAAAATACTGCATAAATAAAATAAATAAATAATTATAATTGCATAAGTTGATAAAAATGCTATGCAATAGCTTTACCGCGGCAGTCCCCGAGTGCCAAATGTCTTTTTTTCTATTATTTTTTTCGCTTTCTATCTCAAAGTGTTTTAATAATTTATTTTATTTGTACTTGGTCCCTGTATTAGTCAATTTTTATTCGTATTTTGGTTTTAAAAAATGTCAATAACAGTTTTTTTTACGAGTGTACACGCGCAGAACCTGTGTTCAGGCTCGCCAAATTATGTTGGCCGTATTTTATTTTGTACACGAGGAACTGGACAGGAAATTACTTTCCTGTCCAGTTCCTCGTGTCCAAAATCACTTTTCACAAAACCACTATTATATATATTCGGCCATAGCACCGTACTTCTACAAAACATTGAATAAAAAGTAAAAAATTCAACAACCATCATCTGAAAAGGGCTCTAATTCTTTATTTGACAATGACCGTAATTTTAAATTCATTTTAATATTTTTTCCTTTTTTCTAATTTAATTTTTTAATTTTTATTTTATTGTATATAGTTGGTAAATTATGGGAAAAACACTGGCTCCTGATATACAGTTTCTAACTAGCTTAGCAGCTAGGGAATCACGATTATGTTTGCCAATAAATAATTTTATTAATATGATTTTATTCTGAATTTATGATACATCGATAGATGTAGAAATCAAACGAGAACATAAGCCTGCTAAAGCAACAAGCACAACTCGCTAATCTCACATTTCATTCTGGAATAACAGCAAAATGCCTTACTTACTTCCTTCAATAAAGCGATAACATTCATAGTATTATGTTAAGGCTATAAAGATTATAACGAGTTCATGTAACAGCTGGTTTCTGATTATAATTGGCTCCGCGGCTTCGCAGGTAGCTCTCTCAAGGGCAGGGTCTGAGCCAAACTGATTACCTACTTGACTACGGTATACCAACACAGTTTTATCCACCTGCCGTCTTCCATATTAATTCGAAATACTTTTTTAGGGTTTCGTACCTTATGAAAAATGGAACCGTATTGCTAAAAATTAAAATACTCAAAAGTTTTTATTTGACATAGGCCTACAAAACACTTATATAACGATAGAAGTGTTTTGTATATATTTTTTAATATAGTGCACGGTTCCAAATTGGTCGTTTCCTATGGAGAAGAACCGGCAAGAAACTTCATAGTTACTCTTTAAAGAAATGATTGTTCTTACAATAATTTCCATATTACAGCATTAATAAATCTATATACTTATATAAAAATGAAACCTTATTTCCTTGGTCACGCCATCACGCGTGAACGTCAGCCCCCCTAGCCAAGTTACAAACGTTTCGCTTGCGCCGAACGCTTCGAGTTGACCTTGCCGCCAATTATTTTGTTCTGAGCACGTGACTGAGCATTTAGGCGACGTCATTCCCGTACATTTGAAGCTTTCTACAAGCGTTAACTATTGCAGATTAGCAACTTGGCTAGGGGTAGCAACTGGACCGATTTCGCTAATTCTTTTTTTGCTGTATTCGTTATTGTGAGAAAAAGGTTCTTATGGGAAAAAAATGAAAATTAGGGTAGTGTAGGCTAAAGTAAAGTAGGGTAGAGTAGGGTAGAGAAGGGTAGAGTAGGGTACAGTAGGGTGGAGCAGGGAAGAGCGGGAGTGAAGCCGCGCAGGCAAAAGCTATAAGAACAGTGTAGACGGGTCTATTATGTACTCAAAAGAACAATAAAAATAATCATATTAAATAAGTGAGTCATAATAGCTAAGACCTGAAGAGTCTGTTACCAGGCTACTTTACTGTGTTAGCAAGACAGTTGAAATTTTCACAGATGATGTACTTATTTCTGTTGCCTTTTTAACAATGAATACTAAAAACAGAATAAAATAAATATTTAAGTGGGCCTCACATCACATACAACAGACGTGATTTTTTTGCCATTTTTTGCTGGGAACTGTAAGGAACCCTTCGTGCGAGAGTCCGTCTTGCACTTTTTTTTTACACAGTCATAAAAATCGTCAATTCTGTCACTACTGCCTTCCTCCCTGACAAGTTATAGATACCAAAGATTATATAGGAATTACAGGATCGTTTATTACAGATCTATAAAATAAAGCCATGTTTATTTTTTAATGGACAGTTATAATGATACTAAAAAGAGCTCAGAAATGTCTGGAGTAGATAGCTACTAGAAAACACTATAATGACTAGAATTTTACGACAGAACTGTTTACGATAGAGCTACCAGTTTTGGTATGTCTGATTTAGTAGTAGATTATAATTTTGTTTTACATATGTTAGGACTCTAGGATCTTGGACTATCCTAGTACGCGCTATGCGAGTATGCCCGGGAAACTAATTTAATACATAAAATAAAGTCGTGTTAGTTACACAATTAATACCTTTAGGACGGCTGGGCTGATTTTAATGATCTTTCCTTTATTAGATTCGTCACCACCACGAATATCAGAATAATTAATACGAGTAAAACTTATAGAAAAACTTCACTTAAAAAAAATTTAAATAAATTATATCAAATCACAAAATTACTGCAACTGTCAAATAGTTTAACTAAAAGGTAATCTTAAACTACATTCATTAAATATTAGGCGGTACGAAGGTCGCCGGGGCAGCTAGTGCAACTTAAAGAAAATAAAGATATAGGGCAAAGCAAATAGTTTTGGGAGGCTTAAGGGGACTAGTTACCAGAAACTGTTAAGACTATGTTCCCTGCCTAAACAATGTTATTATATACATCGATAAATAGGCAGGGAGTGACTTGCACACTCAATAAATGGGGGCCTCAAAAACGGTCGCTGGCACGAAGGGACGTAGTAACTAGGGGGCAACATATCCTGAGGTCCTTGAGGAGTGGAGAGGTATATCACGGGTTACAACAGGACAATGCCAGAAGTACGGTCAAGATCCCTATCTGCATCTTTCAGGGTTTACATCCTTTTCCCGAGCACGTTTGCTTATTAATACATACATATAGATAATAAGAATCAATTTCGCTAAACTCAAGTAATGTTCAAAATGTTAAAATAAGGGGTGCGCCATCATCATTTCCAAGTATTTCTACAAAGAAATTTCTTTAAGATTATCAGAGAACATTCGCAGTCTTAGCGACAAACAGAAAGGGCTCGCATTAATTTAATTTATTTTCGGGTAGCCGCTATGTCAGGCTTTTTTCTCGCCCCCAGATTACCACTAACCGGATTACTTGGCACTCCTGACTCATGAAAACGTATATAATTACGGTCAACTCATCTTTCATTACCATACAAAGATCTTTGTTCCCAAGCCCATAGTTGTAAGACACTTAGGATAATTAATTAGATGTAGGGAAGGGTTCAGTGATAATAGTCTTACATAATCATCATCAAAAAGTCTGTAAAGAATATGGAATATTTTAATAATCTGCTTATAGATGATTAAAAATTGGAATTGAATTGTCGTAATTGTAGGTACTCCAAAAACTGTTTCTGTATTGTTTCGGCCAGAAGATCCATCCATAAAAAAATCGACATACTTTCAAACCTCGCAGGGATCTACTCAAATATACACGATATACTGTCATCCAAATCGGTCAACCCGTTTGTGACAAACACACGTATAGAAGAATTATAATTATAATTTTATAAAAATGATGACAAGTTTTTCTCACAGAATCCAGTAGGAAGTTAAGTAGTATCTTATATTAGGTAGGTTTTTGTATTTTTCGTGATTGACCACGTTATTCAACAGTATTCGAATATAATTTATGATTCCAAACGAAATTGACTACCAAATCGTTAGTGAACTTGATGACCAATAATTGACTTTCAACCTTTCAACATATGAATTGCCCGTAATACAACTGTCATTCTTCATCACAGATTGACGTATTGTGTCAATCAGCTCAACATTTAAGTTCCCTGACGGTACATTACGTTGCTGCAGCGGATGTTGCACACAATAAAACGTACCTAGAATTGTCATTGCCGCTTTTAAATTTACTTTTATTTCTCCGACCTTTGCGTGTTTACTTCCACTATCTTAAAGCTAAGATCTGCCATGCATACGGGCGTCTGACTGCTTTTTATCTTTTCTTCAATGAAAAATGCCGGGACTGGGATCAGTGGCTGCATTAAATCGGATATAACAACATGCTTAGTCATCAAAGGCAAGTCCACATACTTATTAGGCCGGAGTGCTTGTCTTCTCAGGAGTCCGACCGGCTTGGCCGCTGGACCGGTTCCACGAGTGCACGCGTACGGGGACCACTAGTGTGAAGTGCGAGCGCGAGCGCACTCAGTTGCTCCGCTGGATCGCTTGGAGCTAGTCATCCGATCGTGAGCGTCTCTAATTGAGGGCAATGGCCCAATGTAATTATTGTAGGAAGCGGAGCCAGCTGAGCGGCCGTCGCTGTCGTCGCCGCTTGCGCCAGCGCATCGTTGCGTTCCTACGACCTTGCTCACAAACCTCCAGGCTGCATTCTCACTACCAGGACAGCCGTCCCTTCAATTTGTAAGCGTAACCTTAACGGGATTTTTCATTTATAACTCGGAAAGTAAGATGAGATTTTAAGTTGTTATAGTGTGGGTACAGGCGTGCTGGTTTTTTAATTTTGTGATGAGGTAATTACTGTTCTCTTTGACCTCAACTGAGAAATTATTGATGTTTTAGTCATGACAACAGAGCGACTATTAAATTACCGGGACGCTTTTATTTCGCCTGTAAAGTGATTCTAAACCCACCTTGCCTCGGGTTGCGCAGTAAATGTAATAATTACTTAGGGAGCAGTGTGTATTTATACGCGTTATTATATCCTACTACCTACCTTATGCTCACTCCCTTTCTGTTTCTCGTCTGTTTCTACTTGTGAAAAAATCTGCTTCTGAGTGTAGTTTAGGCTTTGCATTGAACGGTCAGTGAATCAGTGCTTCTCTTTTTATACAAAATTATTTTTCATCCTCATCAGCCTTTTTAATGGTCCCACTGCTGCGACTCAGGCCTCCTCTCTGTGAGAGGGAATGGGCCCTAATCCACGACGCGGGCCCAGTGCGGGTTGGTGAATGTCACATGTCTTCGAATTTTTGGTTCTAGGACATGCCGGTTTCAGTGGTGATGAAATAAATTACACAAAGTAACGCACCTGGCTGGGTCCGAACCCGCGACCTACAACTCGTAAGTTGGGGCCATTACCATTGGGCCACCACTGCTCTCTACACAACAGCATTATATTTAGTTTAAGCAAAACCTGAATAATAGTTTGTTCAGAATCAGCAACTGAACGGATTCCAATAGTTTTTCCACCAATATTTAAAAAAGGTAATACTAAGTTACACCTTGACCTTGACCATGTGTCAAGGCAGGTCATAGCGGGCATGCGGTGCCAGCAAACTGCTGGGTGCAAGTGCAAAACAACCCCTCAGTCGCCTGGATGGCCTGGTGCCTATATATTTTGCTGATATAACAAGCTTATAACTTTGTGATTTTTCATGATACAGTTCTGAAATTTTGTACATAGATTCTTTATATAAAAATACTAGACACGTGTTTCAGGTCTCGCATATACTAAAAATAAGGTTGTATAGGTATTAACTAACTTCTGAAAGCGGCTTTGTCCGTGTGAAAGTAGCCTTATTACAGCCTATGTCATTTAACTCGGTAATAAAGTACGAGTACCATGCTACTGGAGAAAGATTTTTAGTGGTTTTTTTATTTTATTTTTAATGTGAGAAATCACCTAACGACTTCTCTCGCTCTAGGGCGGGGCGGGAGGGAGTGTCAGATTTTAACGGATTAAAACCACACCTCAGTAGCCCTTTGTATCCAAGGATCACGAGTCTCCCTTTCAGAATTTCGGTTTTGCTGATGTCTTTTTCAGGTATGCGTGCCGTCGACGACTCCGGCTCGGTCCGGACCGTTATAGGTCGGCCAGACTGCGAGCTACCTACTGCTCGTCATCCGCAAGGTCTCGGCAACTAGGGCGTGAGGACTAGTGTTGTAAGAAACTCGAGTCTTTTAGTCTTCATTTCGAGACTAGAACTCGTTAGTCACATGATCCGAGTCCTTTGAGTTTTCTGAGTCCTTTCGAGTCTTTTAAGTTCTTTGTGCTAGACTGTGTCATGAACTTGAGTAAGTGTATTATAATAGGTAATATTGGGTTATTTTCATATTTATTTACCTACTGATTGAAAATAAATCGCACAATAAAAAATTGTAACAATTAAATTGCATTAACCTAATATCCACCTGACTAACGATTTGCTGATTCAAAATGCGAGTTAAATCGTCTAAATAAAATAATAAACACACCGAATACCGTTTGTTTACAATAAATAGCATTATTATACTATTTTATTTACTTAAAACTACAGCTGTGGATTACGAGCACTCAGTCTATGAGTTCTTTTAGACAGGACTCAGGGCCCTTTTCCTATCACGCGTTGTTTAGCCCGCACGTGGTTCTCGTCCGCATGCGGACTGCCCGCATCCTATCATTTGATACATGTTTTTCCTAACATGCGGCTAGCACGCGCGCGGAACGCGGATTCGCTGCAGGCGCGTAGCCCGAGTGCGCGCTATCCGGATGCGGGCGGTGAACTTCTGCCTTCAGTGTTGTTTTTACTGTGAAGCGGGTTGCACGCATGCTCATAGTCCGCATATATCGCAAACCAGTTTACCCACTGGCGACACGGACAACATTGCAGCAGCAAACGAAATCTTTGTCTTGCGCGTGGACCGGAGCGTGATATCACCCGCATGCGGATGAGACCCGCGTGCGGGATAAATACACGTGACAGGAAAAGGGCCCTCAAGTCTTTTTACAAAAAACTCCAAATTCTGAGGGACTTGAGCTCTAAGTTCTATGTTTTAGGCTTGAGTCTTCAAAAATAGCTCAAGTTTTATTAAATAAGACTTCAAGACTCGAGTTTCTTACAACACTAGTGAGGACTGTAGTTAGTGTTTATTTACAAACAAATATACAAATCTTTACTTTTATAGTGAAGATTTGACTAAGAATGCGGAGATGAAGCCGTGTAGCTCTAGTAATAATTTCAATAGATTGTGGTCAGATGCGTTACAGCTCGGCCAAGCGGCTCGTCCAGACTAATCATTGTCGACCACAACTTATAATTTACTCTCTTTTCATAGATCTACTTTCCATTTCCTTTGATTTTTTATTTATTTTATTTTAAGACTAGCTTTTGCCCGCGGTTTTGCCCGCGTACGTAAATTATAACCTATCTCACTCAGGAATAAAATAGCTTTCTATCGGTGAAAAAATTTTAGCAATGGGACCAGTACTTCCATAGATTATCGGACGTTTATTTATAAATCTATTGCTAGGTCCTTGCAACCTCGATTGCATAGTGGAAGTTTCAACCCCCTTAGATGTGGAAATTCTGTAGTCTGTCATTAGAGGTCGAGGTTTTCTTTGTACCTAAACAACACTAGTCCAGTCAATATCGACACAAGAAAGCACAAACATCGTTTACGCGTATGTAACTACGATTTTTTTATATGTTGTTAGGTGAGAGTAGTTTACACCCAAGTTTGAACACTGAAAACCCTGTACTACTGTGCTCGAAAAACTGCGAAATTATTGAACTTTTTTTAGTTTCTTCGAAAAATCTACTCTAACGAAGCGTTTTCCATGATCTTCGTTCAGTACTTTAATAAAGATAACTAAATTTGCTACAACTTAAGCGAAACATGAGCAAAATTTGTCTATTGGTTTTTTTTTTTATAGTGGGATAAAATCATCCAATGACAACCCCCGCTCTTGGGCGGGGCGGGAGATAGTGTCAGACTCTTACTGACTAAAAGACCCACCCTTTTCCTTCTAGCCTTCATACCGGGGCTCGAGCGCCCTTTCGGATAACCCTGGCCCCAGTAGGCTTCGACCCGGCTGGGTCCCTGCTGTTGCTGACAACTCCTTGAGGCGCGCGGGAACAGTGCGCGCCGTCGACAACTTGGGCTTGGTCCGGACAGTTACCGGACGGCCGGACAGCGAGCTACCCATTGCTCACTGTCCGCAAGCCCGCGCCTACGGTGGTTGGAAATCGGGATCAGTATCCCGGCGCCGGCGGCGGCAGCGATAACGCCGATGCCTGATGCGTTCGGCCTCCTCCTTTGTGAGCATTACTGCTTCGCAGAAGTCGGCGACCGCCTGCTACTACTCCTCGCTTCGGACTATGGCCTCAACCAAGGCGCGGCGCGAGAGGTTGCTAAGATACAGCAAGTCAAAGATGAGCAATTCTACCGCAGTGCTCGGAAAACTGTAAAATTCTGTCACTTGTTTAAAATGGTGGCTTGCAAATCCAAAAAAGATTGCTTAGGGTCGTGTATTTGCAGGAAGCAAGTGCACGACTCTAACCTACATTTATATATCTTTGAAATCATTGTCATCATCATCATTTCAGACCATTTCACTCAAAAGGCAGAACAGGTATGGAAAAAAAATTAGCACAGGATAGATCATGTTCTGAAATAGCAGATAAGATACTTTTTTTTTTTTCCGGGGAACACTTTCGGGGTAATAGGTACTTATAGTAAGATATTTGTTATTATTATTTATATTTATTTATTTCTTATAGTCTTTTGAGTTTTTTTTTTACTTTAACACTCGGGCAAAGCCAACGACTACATACTAATAATACTTACAGAGTATAAGGGACAGGTGCAAACTAATGTATTGAAAGAACGACGGCGAGGAAATTGTTGTTGAAATTATTAAGTGTCTTCATACATCAGTGTGATATATAACCTCCAAAATTATTTACTAAGTAGTATTAAATCAAGCTAATAGACTGTTTAGATAGCGTAAAAAAAACTGAATTGACTAGATTTTTTACTATAGTAAATAGGTAGTCATGGCTTATTTTTTTTTGCTTTCTTGACTACATGGTCTTTTGGTTAAACTAAATGTTCATCATCATCATCATCAGCCTTTTTACTGTTCCCACTGCTGGGACTCAGGCCTCCTCTTTAGGAGAGGTAATGGACCGTAATCCACCACGCGGGCCAAGTGCGGGTTGGTGGATGTCACATGTCTTCGAATTTTTGTTTTCCTTCACCGTTTTCAGAGCAGAGGTTACACAAAGTAATGCACCTGACAGGGTTTGAACCCGCGACCTACAACTCGTAAGTCGGAGCCATTACCACTCGGCCACCACTGCTCTCCAAACTAAATGTTGCCACTAATATAAATCTTGGTCAAGAAATATAATATGTTTTGCTTGTATTGATAATAAATACTTATAAAATACATTTCCGCATTAGATGATAAACAAAAAAATTAAAATTAACTGTTTTTGTTTAGAATATAGTGGCATTACACAATATGACGTTGTTACTACAATAAACACCCCTCCATAACACCCCTCATTTTCGTCGGGGGTTAAAAAATGAAAACAACATTTGACATGATATCTTGTTGATTGTTCAAATATGCGTTTTTTAATTTCATATAGTCTGTCTAATATAGTATGTATGTAGGTATTATTGACATAATATACGTAATCTAACCAAGCTTAAACTGGAATATCTTTATTACTTGGTATCTATTAATAGTCTAAAAAAAAATTATTTAGAAATTTAATCTGTATATTTTCATCACAAGACGCTAAAAAATATGCCAGCAAAATGTTGTTCGGCACTTCGCCATAATCCTTTACACATTTATAATATTAGTATTTACCTTTACAAGATGTAAGAGATAGGTCTAGGCGCAAACTTTAAGGGCTTGCTCAGTAGACGAAACTGAACAACCATACACAAGATTTTTTTTTCAGGAAATGATAAAATAATCAGTCTCTCCATACAAGCTGACCAATTAAGTTATTAAACGCGCGCTTAAGAAACGCGCGACAAAATCGCAACAAAAAGTCGTCGTGTGCGAGGGGCCTAACACAAGGTTTATGTGACAAATGTGGAGGGAGCATGCTAGTTCAAAATATATTACTTAAAATAAGTAAATTTATATCTACTTGAATTTGTCTGTCTGTTACGGTTTTACGGTTAAAGTACTACACCGATCTTATGACATACTAGCTGTGCCCTCGACTTCGTTCGCGTGGACTACAGGATTTTGAATTTATTTTTTTCTAAAATAAAAGTAGCCTATTTTACTCCTTATTACATCAGCTACCTGCTAAAAAAAGTCCCAAAAAGTCCCGTCAAAATCGGTCCAGCCATTTCAGAGATTATCCCGGACAAACAGACAGACAGACAAAAAATGTTATTTTGGTGTATGTACCGTATTTATAAATTCTTATGCATGTAGTAAAAAGCAGTTATTTCAATATTACAAACAGACACTCCAATTTTATTTATATGTTGTTTTTTGTTTTTTTTTTTTATGTTTAGATGGTAAGCAGTAAGCTTTTAACTGCAAGGAAGGACAATCTTCTTATTCAAGTCTCCGACCTTAACTTCATGTCCGCGATAACTGACATTCACGTAGACAAAACCGTAGGAGAAAGCAAGTAATAAATAAAATGTAAAAACCGTTAAAGAATTATATTTAAAATCTATATTCAAAGTTCACTTCCTTCTTCTGCCTCTACGTTTAACTTGTTTAAACTGTGGCATGATAGATTCGCAGACATCCATGCATTCTATGATTGATCCGAATCTGTTGGCATTGCCCCCACAACCACTATATGAAAACCCTTTGCACGTGCGACTTGAAATATCGTAGTAAAACCTGTGGATTAAATACTTCTGATGAAGCAATTTGATGGAGAAAAAATAATAATTAAAGAAATTCATCCAGCTGTTCACGCGTGACGTGACCAACGGAAATAGAGATGCATTTTTTAAATATTTAGATTACCTACTTACGATGGTTCATAGCTGAAGCACGATCCAAAGTCATGTTGGAGACGACATGAGACTTCCATTGATATATCCTTCAGTTTCTCCAAAGTTAATGGTTGAGTCGCTGTAGCCCAAATAAATTGTTTAACACTTTGGATTAAATTAGACTAAGGCACCACGCCCACGGCGACTTTATGTAGCGATGCTGTTGCGCGCTTACGAAACGCGCGACAGCTACTAACATGTGTTAGTCGCATTTGCAAGCGCTATAGAAAAGATGCTAACACGCTACTGTATCGCGACTGTATCGTAGCGAACGCGCCACAGCATCGCTACAAAAAGTCGCCGTGGGCGTGGTGCCTTAGTCTTGGCGTGCGCGAGGGGCTTAAGGTTAATACTGTGTCTTACAAAATTATAGACATTTAAGCTCTAGATATACATGACACGTTTTGTAAGCATATTACGATTGACAAAAAGTCAGAATGACGCAGTGGAGGGCTTTTGTTTCACAGTTGCCACAAAGTATCTTGAGCGGTTGCGCAGAAGTCAAACGTTCGGTCTGTTTAGTGGTGCGAAGTAAGACGCGGAGGCGGGGAGTGTCAGTGATTGGCTCGCCGCGCCATCGCGTCATAGACGTCACTCCTCATTCGTTCCCTGCGTTGCGGAATGTATCTAACAACGAAGACGATTGGCTCGCCAATGTATGGAATGCGCAAAGCGATCCCCACTCTGACGCCGAGCGCTCAAGATACGTTGTGGCAACTGTATAATATTGCAAGAATAGTAATTCGCAATAATCATGACAATGACATAGTCAATAAGATTGCTAAATGATTACATGCGAATAATATAATTGAATAGTAACCGCTTATTTTCTTAGGATAAAGAAGGGTTTGACAAAATAATCATCTTCAAGTTTTTGGACCCAGAAGGTAAAAATTTTCAGGTAAGGAATCCCGTGGTCCGGTGCGTTCTACGCAAAGGGCATTTGAAGGATAAAAAGAAAAGTTCTTAATTTAGAAATTGGGGTTACTCCGAGAATTTTAAGAATACTCACTATGACATAAGGAATAGCACTCATCAGAACTAAAAAAACTATTAAAACTTAAAGCGCAGCCTCCGTATACAAATGTTTTGCAGGCTCTCACGGTGTTGTCGTAATAATATCTAGAGAAAAAACGTTAAAAATTATAACAATACTTTTCTTTAATACAATCTAAGTAAGTAGGTAGTAGTGGCGAAAGTGATACTTTGCCTCGTCTTAGAAAGAAAGAAAAATAATTTATTGGGTACAGCACAAGGCGCTAACACAAAATACACAATAGCACGTATCAAAAATAAAAGAGGCAAAAAATAATATAAATACAGTTTTGTGTGCCTCATGGCTGCACCAAAATAGGTCCAGTTCAGCATGTATGCCAGACAAATAATGCCTGACGCTGGTTTTCAACTGAACCTGTGGTTGTGACGCAACGGACGTAAAACTGGTATTGGAGTGCAGTATAATATAATATCAGTGATGAGTACTTAAATAATATATATATATATATATATATATATATATATATATATATATATATATGGTTTACACATAAACCATAAAAATAGAATAAAAGCGAAATTGTGTAGGATAGTGACTTCAGACTTCGACCAATCAGAACTCGCTCAAAAGTATTAGTATTAACACTCGACTTCGAGACTAGGAATGTGTAGTTTAGATCTACCTGTTTGTGGTTGTGCTATATA
The DNA here is from genome assembly GCA_910589285.2 of Mythimna ferrago. Taxonomy (NCBI): domain Eukaryota; kingdom Metazoa; phylum Arthropoda; class Insecta; order Lepidoptera; family Noctuidae; genus Mythimna; species Mythimna ferrago. Next base: position 16,622,209 of record OU342673.1, on the reverse strand, counting down.
ATAATGAAATATAAATAAATAATTATGAAAATACTCCTTATTTTATTACTTATCTATATTGTGCTTACATAATAGAAGCGACAAAAAACACGTAACCAAGATTTCATCAAAAAAGAGAAAATCATATTATAATTCTACAGGAGTGTCTATGGAGTTTTATGCACGTTCTTCTCCATAGAGATTTACGCCTTGGAACGTGTGCAATTAATTAAGCTTTACTTTTTTTTGTCTGACCAACATTTTGACAATTCAAAAGTGCCGATATAAACGTTTCTGATTTCTATCTGAGTTTTTTATCTACCTATTTTGTCCTATCCATAATTTGTGTATATATTTTACCTGTGTTCAATGCTTTGGTTTCTATAACAAAGCCAAGAGTTTGGCTGAAGTTTGCAGCGCACGTCCCAGCCAGCATCGAGTAAGTCATCTACAAAATCATTGATATACAAAATAAAAAGATTTAACTTCCTAATTTAGGCTTGCATGCTTACAATTAATAAGATATGATATACGCCTACAAATCTTCCTAAAATCTATCACAACTGCGATTTAATTTTTTTCTGCACAATTATTGTCACAAAATTGGAGAAATAGTAGCATTCTGATACAAGTGCAGGAGTTTGTCATTACAACCGAGGCGGAATTCGTACGAGCCGTAGACGAGTGTGTTATTGAGCCGAGGGCTGCAGTGACATATTTGCACGTGTATCTTCTTCTTCTTCTTCTTCCTGCCCTTGTCCCATTTTATTTGGGGTCGGCGCAACACGTTTTTTTTCTTCCATTCTGTCCTGTCACTCGTCACGCTATCACTAACTCCCTTTTCTTTCATATCACTTCTAACACAATCCATCCATCTTTTCTTTGGCCTCCCTCTCCCTCTCCTTCCATCCACATGTAAATTCATAACTCTTTTAGCAACATGCTTTTCATCTCTCCTTTTTACATGACCATACCAAGACAAACGATTTCCTTTCAACCTTTCTGTCACTGGCGCCACTTTCAAACTTCCCCTAATATACTCATTTCTCACTTTATCCATTCACGTGTATCAAACGACAATATTCAATACACTTACAAAGAAATACTTTCACTGAAAATTACGACGTACTTTTTAACTGACTTTATAAAAGGAGGAGGTTACCTATCAATGCGATTGTAGATTATAGTTAAGTTGAAATTGGTCGAATCGATCGAAGTCATCTGATGATGATGGGCTCCATGATCATCATCAGATCACTTCGATCATAGAAAAGGAGAACAGGCAACAAAACTCAGTACCTAATTAATTAATGTTTCCTAGCCGTGTTTGGGCTTACTAGAATTGTCTTGAGATGCACTTTGGCTATAAGGTACTATCAAAATGATCTGATGAGCCGGTAGGTGGAAGGTGGACACGGAAACTTCATAATAAAACAATGTATTCTAGCACAGTATTTGGGTTAATTGTCATGATAAATAGGTACTCTAGCTATAAGTGTACCTACACTTCGCAACAAAAAAATGCGAAATAAATTTTCCAAAGTTGCCATACATTTCAGCTTTGTTTTAGATGGCAGCAGGCTATCACCGGCGTATATACCATCTAAAGAATTTTCTTCAAATCTTAAGTTCAACATTTTTTTCACAAATAACACTAATATAAAATAATATTTGAGAAGCAAGTATCAAACCGTTAGACATAATATAATTATTAAAAATATAAATTCAAATATTTTTGAATTTAGAACATAGATAATTTTTAATAAGCTGGTAATAACAAATTATTGTGTAAATAATCATATTTATTAAGGATATTCATGAACACAATTTCATGAAATATTAAAACCTTAAAAATATCCCCATTTTTTTTAAAGCAAAGAGCATTAAAAAAGTCACCTTTGACCGTGACGAAATAGGAATGAAATAAGAATTTTTGGGGATAAATTAAAAAAAAAAAACACGAGGTTAATAAACATGGTATTTTGAACCTAATCGTGTGCGATAAGTGCCAGTGTTCGAGGAAGTGTATTTAAAATTAATTTTTGACACACTTGCTCAGAAAGTGACTATAATTGCACTACACTTAGGTCTAAAATGTAGCTTGTAACCAAACTGTGACTTTTTGATTACCATTATGCACAAGTGTGATAATGTAGTGATAACCTTTTTTTGTTAAACCTCTGTTCTCAAATCAAACACTGAATTCGAAAAAAAAATACATTAGGTATTACGTTCAATAGTACAAATTAGTGTCTTGCTTGTTTATTTTATGCTAATTTGTGTTTAAATAAACTATTTTAACTTTTACATGTTTAATAAATAAAACCTTACATAAAATAAAAATATTTTTTCTGTATAGATAAGCAACCTCATTCTTATTTTTATTCAAACAGCTGCAGCCTAGTTAGAGTATAGCTAGTCTATGGCCACCATTTTGGATGCGCGCGCATACGCAGAAAGAACAATTTTTTGCCGCCAAGCTACAAAAAAAAACAGTTTTGCTGATAAAACAATAATTAATTAATTTGTAAAAATTTTCTTCTCAAGTGTGTCGAAAAACGTCGTATGATACACGTGAATCCGTCGTATGATATACGTGATTCTCGCCTTCGGCTCGGATCTAAATACCGCCTCAGCGGTAATCACCAACATTATCACTTGTATCATAATGTACTATTATCATTGCGGCCGAGGCAGAATTCGCTCGAGCTATAGGTGCCGAGTGCTGCAGTCACAATCAAAACACGAAGAAATAAACAAACGGGGTTTGACCGTCGAGTCGAGAAAGTCGCTTAGTGCCCAACTTAATATCCAAGCTCTAGTGCGGAAAAAGTAAATTGCGTGCCTAAAAGTAGGTAGGTAGGATAAGAGTGAGTTTTCGAAAAATATTTTTTTATTCTCTTTTATTATTTTGTGTCGTTGCCGTTGTATTGTAAGTATTGCCTGTGTCAAATAAATTCTATGCTTTTCTATGTACACTTTGTGCAGAACAGTACTGGAATTGTTAAGCCTCTTAATTTTCCCCTGCCTCATAGTTTGTGTTGTTTTGCTTATCATTTTCGAATATCCCTGTTTACCTCGTAAAAATAAAACTACTATTTGCGTTTCTGCAGTCTTATGAAATCAACAATGTGGAGATATGAGACAGTTTAAATAATAATAGACTTTTGTTTATATGATAAAACGTTATTTTATAATAGTTATTAAATATTAATATACATTGACAATTAAATTGCAATCTTAAACAAATCGTAAACTTACGCTTTCCGTATTCTTCATTATGATCCGTCGGCGTCACAGAAGGCAGGTTTAAAATACCCACAAAAAATAATACATGAATCAAATGAAATTTTGAAAACATATCTAGACCGCCACCGTTAATGTGTCGGCATGTTTCATGTATACACAGTAACGTACAATATGCTCACAATTTTCCGAACTGATATGGCAACCAAAGCATGAAATTGTAATTATACACCGTCGTAAAAACTAGCATATTAATTACTTTGACACATAACATATATGTGGCTAAAAAAAATCTACAATTTGCTACTTTAGAAAGTTATTTTTTGCCGCCAGCAAGATTAGCTTCATACTTGTCTGCTAAAGCTGTCAAATCTCTTATAGCAATTTCCATTACATGTTTTTTAAATTCGGGAGTAATGCCTTTATGAACGTTTTCTAAAACCCATTGCACCATCCATTTGTGTCTAATACGACTTGACACCCAGTGACGCTTTACGTGATATTCCATTCGTCTTCGAACAGCTTTGTGCACCACCATCTGTCGCTCCCTGAACTCAGCTTCTAACTGTATCGCAATATTTTCTTTTTTAGCATTTATCAACTCTTTTTGTCCTTCCGCTCTCCAAATTTCCGTTTCAGCGTCTTTGATTTGTTTCTTCAAAACCCCCAACTGCTGATATCTACCTTCTTCTAATTCATTGGCTATTGCATCCACTTGTCTATCTAGCGCAGAACCAATTTTTGATCCAAATTTCGTTGTAACAGTATATATTATTATTAACACTGATATACCCAAATAGTATTCATGTTCCATGATAAATATTTCTTTGCTCGCTAAATAATTACCGAGGCCTATCATCAATATATAAGGGCCAGATACGCCAGTCATTGGTTTGAGAAACAGGAACCATTCTTCTGGAATTAAACCCAGGCGACATTTTCCAGGTACCTTGGCTCTTTTCAAACCTTTTCCTCCGTCGTCTTTGCCTCCTTTAATTTTTTCTAAGTCTGGGCACACTGGGCCTCGTTTGATAGCGGGTTCAGGTTTCTTCAGTACCCCCGCTCCTTTACCATGGCACACCTTCGAATTTCTATGTTCTGTGGTATGTTGTAGTACCATAGGAATAAGAATTTTGGGTTTTTGAATGGAATACTTTAATATTTGAAGCATTATCACAAATTAATTTATTGTTTATTAACCTATCGTTCGACGTAATCAATGACACATTGTTTTAATTTTAAAATTTTCTTCGGCCAGTGTTTAGCGGTTTGAGATATACTCTTTATTGAAGTTTCGTTTAGAAACTAAAGGTTTTGAAGCACTGAATTTTCTATTGTGTTTTAAAGGGACTTTTTGTTTAAATTTTCTTAAAATGTTTTTTCCGTATGTAAATGAGAAATATTTTATTATTTAATTAAGATTCTTATAAATTATTTGTGGGGAGCCAAAGTGTAGTTCGTCTTCGCATGGTTTTGAGCTTCACCTTTTTTTTTGGTGGGATAAATCATCCAATGACAACCTCCGCTCTTGGGCGGAGCGGGAGATAGTGTCAGACTATTACTGATTAAAAAAGACTAAAAAACCCACCCCGTTCCTTCAAGCCTTCATACCGGGGCTCGAGTTCCCTTTCGGATAACTCTGGCCCCAGTAGACTTCGACCCGGCTGGGGCCCTGCTGTTGCTGACAACTCCTTGAGGTCAGCAACAGCAGAGCAATCAGCTGATGTAGACTCGATTTTCGTATTGCAAAAGAGAGCAATCAGGGCTATTTATAAAATGGGTCCTCGCGAGTCCCTCAGAAATAAATTCAAAGAAATCGATATATTGACACTGCCTTCTCTTTATATCTTAGAAAGTATTTTGTATGTTCGTAAAAACCTAGGACTTTTCAAGATTAGAAGCGATTTCCATAATATAAATACTCGTAGTAAACACGAAATTATATTACCCAAATGGAGATTAGCCAAGACCAGTAAGTCATTTTTAGTAAATAGCATACGCTTTTATAACAAGCTACCAAAAGCGGTGACTGAACTTAGCGAAGGAAAGTTCAAAACCCATATTAAGCGTGTCTTAACCAAAAAAGCATATTACAAGGTTAAAGACTATGTCGAAGATACGCTTGTTTGGCAATGACTACCTCTGCACTTGTGGCCCCCTGGTAACTCATAATAATGTGTGAATGTATCTATTAACTGCTCCATCTTTGTTGTAACATTTTTTTTTTTTTTCTAACACATTGCTTTTGCAATATTTTTATTTTATTTTATATTATCTGACTCCAACCACATTAAATTCGTTAGTTTTTCTTTTTTGGTTGTTAACGTCTCATTTATTGACAGCTTTTTTTTATATAGCCTCTTTTTATAATGTAAATGAAAGAACACTGTAGACTCCACGAATTCTTAGATTACTTCATATTTTGACTCACTTTTTTTAAATGATTATTTTGATGATTTTATTGTGCTTTTGAGTACAATATAGACCGGTTTACACTGTTCTTAAATAATACCTATACTTTTAATACTGTAATATGGAAATATTGTAACTACAACCATTTTTTTTAAAAGAGTAACCATGGAGTTTCTTGCCGGTTCTTCTCCATAGGAAACGACCAATTTCGAACCGTGCACTAGCTTCTGACGTTTTATAAGTGCCCATGTAGGCCTATGTGAAATAAAAAACTTTTGACTTTGACTTTGACTTTGAGGCGCGCGGGAACAATGCTCGGCGTCGACGACTTGGGCTTGGTCCGGACAGTTACTGGACAGTCGGACAGCGAGCTACCCATTGCTCACTGTCCGCAAGCTCGCGCCTACGATGGCTGGACATCGGGATCCGAATCCCGGCGGCGGCGAGAGCGCCGTTGCCTGATGCGGTTGGCCTCCTCCTTTGCGAGCATTACTGCTTTGCAGAAGTCGGCGCCCGCCTGCCACTCCTCCTCGCTTCGGACCATGGCCTCAACCAAGGCCCGGCGCGAGAGGTCTCCGCCGCCGATCGCCCCCACGAGGGCACGGCGATTCTCCGCCCAAGAGCTTCACCTTTCAGTAATGGTTGCATTACTGAGAGGTGAAGTGTGCAGCACACACATTATACATATTTTGCAATTCTATGCATAATAAAACTAGAGCAGGAAAAGTATAGGAATTTGGGACGCTTGCGCTTCTAGTGTTATAGTATTCTTAAGTCCACCTGTAGGTACCTGATCGGAGTTACCTTCTTAAGGCTTATACCTAGTCCAAATCTAGTTTGGCCATCTGGCCAAAATTAAATGGACATAACTTTCGTACCCACATAGGCGGCAATACGCGTATCTGTGCATTTAACTCATCGAATGCCGTAATTAGAGACACAATAGAAAGACAATTGCTTATGTTGAACTGTGTAACTTAAGACATTCAAAAGTTTCTTTGTGAAATATTGCTTGATTTACATATACTATGTTTACTTTTGAAGAAAGAAGAACATTTAACCACCATTTTTCCTGTATAAAAATGTTTCTAAAGATCCAAGCCGTTTCGAAGGAGTAGGGAAAAGTTACGAAATTTCTACATATTTTTTTTAGACAAAAGTATTAATCGCACAAAAAAATCAAATGTTTATAATGTTGTTCATGAATCTGTAATAATAATATATATATTTTTCAAACCTATTAACCTGACTGTTACCGAGCAGTAGGCTTCAGAAAGTCACTGTTTTATGGCACTTTTCAGGCGCTTGGGCCTTAATCCCAATTTAGTAACTATCACAAGCTATTAAGTATGAGATGCCTACTTGTAAATTTAATGTCATGTTTGCTACTAACTTTGAGTTAAACTTTTGCTGCAAGTGGGCCTTAGAAGCATGATTTAGGGTTTATCAAAAATAATGTACTGTAAATATAAATTTTTACAGTACATTATTTATTTTCTGGTGGTAACTCATCAAATGACTTATCCCGCTCTGGGTGAAACCAACCATGTATGACGTATTCCACATGTATTCCTTCTGTTACCCTTTACGTTCCAAGACTCTGGTAACTCTTTTGAACAATCCAGCATTACTGGTGCCATAAATTTTGCTGACTTGTCTTGGAGGATGCGTGGAACACAATGCTCTGAGAACTCGGACTTGGTCTTTGCTGGACGGCGACCTACCCGTTGCTCGCCGTCCGCGCCTACGGTGGCAGAAAATCGCCTTGCAACTTCTTACGCCTGAAGTATCTGCGGTGTGTATACAGTCAAGTTTAGCATTTCCTATTTGCGAAAAACATTTTTTTCAAATAATTAAAACAGCAGTCCAAGTTAAGATTGCGGTCTTAATTACAAGAATTTATTTAACAAGGTGTAAGATGCGCTAAGAGTGACTTAACTAACCGCTGCAAAAAAGTAATGGAATACTCGTAAATTTTAAGAGAGCAGTACTCTATTTGTTGCATTTTAGCATAGGCTCATAAACTAGTGCGCCTCACCATCTGAGATTGCATCATTGCTTGCCATCAGATGGGATCGCAGTCAAGCACTAGTTTCTATCAATTAAAAAAAATAAACGGTAAAGCAAATGCGTTTCAAAGTATCTTTGACCTTTTCAAATATTTTTGGGAAAAAATATAACACGGTACAAAAGCTATTGGAATCCATTCAGTTACTGATTCTGATCGAACAGATCAGGTCTCGCATTAACTAAACATAATGTTGAATATAATATATAAGGAGTTTTTTTTTATAAAACCAAAATATAAGATGCGATTTGATTTGGTTCGCACAATGGTTGAGAGATTGGCTGCTATAATTACCGGCACGGATCTTGAGCGCTGGCTTCAATTTGCGCAGAAGTCAAATATTCGGTCTCTTTAGTGTTGCGAAGTGAGACGCGGGGGCGGGAAGTGTCAGTGATTGGCTCGCCGCACCATCTTGTCATAGACGACACTCCTGATTCGTTCACTGCGTTGCTGCATGTATCTAACAACGAAGACGATTCGCTCGCCAATGTATGGAATGCACAAAGCGATCCCCACTCTGCGCCGAGCGCTCAAGATCCGTTCCGGTAATTGTACCCTGAAAGGTTTGTTGGGTTCGATCCTGCACGGGAGATATAGGTATTTCTATTGCCTACACACAGGCCTACAGAAGTAGTTGTACCCGGTTGGAATGTCTTATGTAATGAACCTACGATACAGGAGAATTTGTCCTGTGCGGGAAAAAAAAAGAAAGGCGGAGTAAAGCAATACTGGAACTAGTTATATACCTAGCATGAGTACTAGGTATATAGGTACAAATTTACTCAGTATTCATCTGAAATATTAAGAAATTGCTACAGTGGGAAATGCCAAGTAATCTAATCTAGTAATGTAAAATTTCTTAAGGCCTGTTGACAAAATCCACGTTCCACATGACTGAATTCAGACAACTTTTCGTATTATTTGGATATACCATAAAAGGACTGAATTTTCGCAAAGAGATTTCTGTGCAAAAATTGAGCGTTCTAGATTCAAAGGTTTGGGCTGGGCGTTAAATAAATGTTTATGGTTGTATGATTAATTAGGGCTTTGCCTTTTATATAATAGTAGATCAGTATATAAATGCATACATACATACCACACAATCTATACGTTTACCGACTGCAGTTAAGTTACTGATGCGAGCGAGCGACAGTTAAATACAGGAATTACGTTAAATTGCATTGAATGACTGCCGCTTACCGCCGATTTAAAATCCAGTTCATTTTAAAGCAGAAACATTTCCAAGGAAGGCCAGAATTATGATATGAGATCTCGTAAGTGCCGTCATGTAACCTTGCCATTCAGGTTCGTGGGTATAACCGATCATTTATCGCTGGCAGCGCAAATCCGCCACGCTTGCCGTACCGAGAGCTGTCTCGATCTCCGAGCTTATACACTACGTGACGCCATCTTACATCTAAGCTTAAATATAAAACTCGATCGTCTTCGATTTTCACTTATAACTTTACTAAGCAATTTACTCTGTCATCAATATTATAATCTACATAATATATATAACTGTTTATCTTTTATATATATAATTCTTCTGTAAGTGTGTTTGTCACCTAAATGGCTTGATCGATTTTAAAGTAATTTCGTTGGTATATTGGTGTGGGTATCTAGATGGTTTAAAAATATAATTGGACCCAGAAGATGGCGTTGCAATCGGTATTTAATTATTTTTTTCGGACCACGTGTCAGCTTTCAGGCAGGACAATTTTTGCCGGGACCGTTAGTATATATAAATATATATTTAAGCTTGAATATAATAATTAATAACACGAATAATTAACATTAAAAAGAAACTATAATTACAGTAAAATCAAAAAATAATAATAAAAACCCTAAACTTATTCTATTACAACTAACTAAATACTAAATTAAATATGGCATCAAAAACTCTTCCACATCCATCGACTGGTAATGTAGTTTTTTTTTTTGGTGGGGAAAATCATCCAAGGACAACCCCCGCTCTTGGGTGGAGCGGGAGATAGTGTCAGACTCTTACTGACTAAAAAACCCACCCCGTTCCTTCAAGCCTTCGTACCGGGGCTCAAGTTCCTTTTCGGATAACCCTGGCTCCAGTAGGCTTCGACCCGGCTGGGCCCTTGCTGTTGCTGACAACTCCTTGAGGCGCGCGGGAACAGTGCGCGCCGTCGACGACTTGGGCTTGGTCCGGGGAGTTACCGGATGTTCGGACAGCGAGCTACCCATTGCTCATTGTCCGCAAGCCCGCGCCTACGGTGGCTGGAAATCGGGATCGGAATCTGATGCGGTCGGCCTCCTCCTTTGCGAGCATTACTGCTTCGCAGAAGTCGGCGACCGCCTGCCACTCCTCCTCGCTCCGGACCATGGCCTCAACCAAGGCCCAGCGCGAGAGATCTCCGCCGCCGATCGCCCCCACGAGGGCACGGTGATGCTCACTGGTAATGTGATCCAAAGACTGTCACCATTGCCACGTTATATGGCAATGCTTATCTATCCTATGTCCGAGGTAAACGCCAGTCCTTAGCTTGAAAATAAACTCGATCGTCTTCGATTTTCACTTATAACTTAACTAAGCAATTTACTCTGTCATTAATTACGTTCTAGAGAAGAGAGAATCTTTTATTTTAATGCAAGAGTGGTGTTGTAGCCACTTTACTCCTGATTCGAACTATTAAACAGGAACGGTGCGGTTGAAATGTCTTTGTTTGCAGTAACGCCACGTATTTACCAGGAAACTGTAGGAATGCGAAACCTTACACCGTGTGCAGGTGTAAAAGAGTAATTTATTAAAGGAAATAATGGTTTAAAGCGACTGCGGGTGTATAAACTATTGTTATGGTCGCTCGAACAATTGTGAGGGCGGTACTTAAAAATCGATGGGCTATGTGGAACGTGGCAATATTGTTATATAGCATAGCATAGCATATACGGCCTTATAATGTTTCAACTGTTGGGACTCAGGCCCTCTCTAGGGGAGGAAATGGGCCGTAATCCACCACGCGGGCCCAGTGTGAGTTAGTGGATGTCGCATTTCTTCGAATTTTTGGTTCTAGGACATGCCGCCGGTTTCCTCTCGATGTTTTCCTTCACCGTTTTGAGAGCAGTGGTGATGAATATTATAAATTGTTATATAAATACTATTTATTATTGGTTATTTGTTTAAGCAGTATTAGTTAGTGACATTGTCTTTTACAAGAATTTATTGTCTTTGAACCTTCCTGATTATAATATCAATTCGTGTTTTGAACTACGCTTCAAGGAGTTGTCAGCAAATCGTAGGGGCCCAGCAGGGTCGAAGCCTACTGGGGCCATGGGTGACGCGAAAGAGTTCCCTCGGGCTCTGGGACAACGGCTAAGAAGGAACAGGAGTGGGTTTTTAGTCAGTAAAAGTCTGACACTATCTCCCGCTCTGTCCAAGGGCGGGGAATATTTTTATACCTACTTAAATAATTAATATTCATCAAGACGTATATCATACGAGCCCAAACTTGATGGGGTTGTGTCGTTTAACTACCGAGTTCCTACGGCCCACCTTTCAGTTCTATTTCTATCATCAGATCAGCTCCATGTCATAATAATTTTGCATTGTCATCTGATTTACACATGCATGCAAAATTTCTGCTCAATCGGTAACCGAGAAGTGGATCAAAAATGTGCAAGATTTGACAGACAAACTTCGGGACAGGTGAAACTAAATAAAAGCTTGGAATAAAAAAGGTAGTTAACATAACACTGCTCAGTTTTATGTCATGTATGTAAAATTTACATAATTTGTCTTTGTGATCTGGTTTTCATATTTTATTCAGGCCAACAAAGCATCATTTCCCCTTCGCATTCCTCGGGGATTAGTAGGATTAGAACCTTGTTAGCGCAATTTTCTCCGTCGTATTTCGAGGATGTACCCACTTTCTGAAGGGAAATACTTCTTAAATAAATGTTTTCTTTATGTGTTGTTAGTTCGAACAAGAATGAAACAAGTGTTTTGTTTCAGATTTTGTTAATGAACTTGGATTTTGAAAACGAAATTGCTGGTCTTATTTTGTTAAGTCCAGTTCGCATGTAGGTTACAAACAACAGCTGGAATTTATTATGTAAATTTCGAGTCGATAGCGATGCGGAGGAGTTTTGACGTCATATTTAGCCTAGGCCTTTAGTGTATACACACACATTTGTAATTTTAAAAGTTAAAATGTTTTACACTAAAAATGTTAGAATAACGATTTTTAACAATTTAAATTAAAAAATGTAAAAAAAAATATTAGGAAAATAAATAATAGGAAAAAACCGACAAAAATTTCCACCTTTGGGGGGTCCAGAATGATGTACTGGATCCATGGTATTTGTTTGTGAGTTGATGTCAGAGATATTATTTCTAATTGGTTACGTATGTTTTATAATTTAATTTGTTTGTAGGTTGTAAACAATTTGTATAACTTATTTCTAAATATTTATACTATTTATTTTTTCTACTGCCTATATGTCACTGATTGACAAAAGCCTCCTCCAATTGTCGCCATTTAGTCGTTCGTCCTGCCACTACTTTTATATCATGAACCCATCTTTTAGGCGGTCTACCTCGTTTTCTTTTTCTGTGACTCATGAACCAGTTCATTATAACTTTGGACCATTTTAGGGTTCCGTAGTCAACTAGGAACCCTTATAGTTTCGCCATGTCAGTCTGTCCGTCTGTCTGTCTGTCCGTCTGTCTGTTTGTCTGTCCGTCCTCGCTTAATCTCTGTGACCGTTAGCACTAGAAAGCTGAAATTTGGTACCAATATGTATATCAATCACGCCGACAAAGTGGTAAAATAAAAATTGGAAAAAAATGTTTTATTAGGGTAGCCCCCCTATATGTAAAGTGGGAAGCGATTTTTTTTTAATTTCAACCCTAACGTGTGATATATTGTTGAATAGGTATTTAAAAATGAATAGGGGTTTACTAAATTCATTTTTTGAAAATGTCAATAATTTCGGAAATAATCGCTCCAAAAGGAAAAACAATGTGTTCCCCCTCTAACTTTTGAACCATAAGTTTAGAAAATATGAAAAAAATCTGAAAAGTAGAACTTTATAAGGACTTTCTAGGAAAATTGTTTTGAACTTGATGGAAAGAACAGTTTTTGTACAAAAAAGACAAAAGGGTTCTACAAAATAATTTCTGGACTAAGTTTGTAGTATAATCGTATATGCAAGCATTTTTTTAAACTCATAAGTGGGTACATTTATTGTGACGGACGGGAAACTACGGAACCCTACACTGAGCGTGGCCCGACACGCTCTTGGCCGGTTTTTCTTTCCCTCTAATAGTATGTCCTATCCATTTACATTTCAGCTTTCTGATTTGTTTAATAAACCTTTAAATAAAATTGCTTAGATGTTTTGTAGAAAAAGGTTAAAAATAGAAGTAATTTTATTCTAATTGCAGTACCTTCAAAGAGGCTAGCATTAGATGGCTCCTTTGTAATTATAATAGGCTTATCAGTAAGCAAAGAAGGTGTATAAATGCAACCGAAGCATCTTCCTATACCCATAAATTATATATAATTTATTTGGCTTGCGTTCCATCTATAATGAGATTCTAAAACGTTAAGTCATGATTTATATAGCCTTGCCTACGAGCGGCAATATCGTGAGCCAGTGTCCTAACCTTAGCGATATCATTCAAAAGTTTCTTGCATTTGTAAAGACCACTTCGTGCCTATCATCATCATCATCAGCCTTTTTAATGTTCCCACTGCTGGGACTCAGGCCTCCTCTCTAGGAGAGGGAATGGGCCGTAATCCACCACGCGGGCCCAGTGCGGGTTGGTGAATGTCACATGTCTTCGAATTTTTGGTTCTAGGACATGCCGGTTTCCTCACGATGTTTTCCTTCAGCGTTTTGGGAGCAGTTGTGATGAAATAAATTACACAAAGTAATGCGCCTGGCTGGGTTCGAACCCGCGACCTACAAATCGCAAGTCAAGGCCATTACTACTCGGCCACCACTGTTCTTCGTGCCTATGTAGGCGTACAAAAAACGTGTTTTACATGAAAAGTCGTAAACTAACGTGAGTGTGTTTAAATTGAGGCCCACACTCTCCTCTCCAGACCTCCCAAACGCCTGATTTATTTGAAGCAAGAATTTTCCATATTATTATACATCAATGGTCTAGAAAATATCGTTTGGTGTAAGCTCTTGCCAAAGATATAGTAGCTCTTTCCAAAGCAGCAGACAGGACACACAATTAATATCAAACTAATAAACTTATGAACTCATAGTTATTTTAAAGCTTACCAAAACTGTATTAAAATTAGACTGAATTGAATCAGCATACAAATGTTTTTAAAACAATAATAAATAATTATTAGGCGCTCTTTGATTATTAAATTTTATTATTTAAAGGTGTACTGAATAATAGAACCAGTGGCCATTAAAATGTAGACAGTTCAATGGCAGGACATTGTGTTGGAGAGTGAGTGCTTGTGCGTATAATGAAATCTGCAAACTATACTGTATCAGAGCAGTGATGGCCGAGTGGTAACGGCCCCAACTTACGAGTTGTAGATCGCGGGCTCAAATCCAGCCAGGCGCATTACTTTGTGTAATTTGTTTCATCACCACTGTTCTCAAAACGGTGAAGGAAAACATCGTGAGGAAACCGGCATGTCCTAGAACCAAAAATTCGAACACATGTGACATTCACCAACCCGCACTGGACCCGCGTAGTGGATTACGGCCTATTCCCTCTCCTACATAGGAGGCTTGAGTCTCAGCGGTGGGAACAATAAAAAGGCTGACCATGCTATACTGTATCATACCATGACCGTACTAGCAACGTCAAATACGGAAACGAACTTGACACGGATTACTATGCCCACTAAAACATTAAAGCGTATCATACCCGTGGACAATGGGTTTAGTGACCAACACATTTGATGAGTTCGCTATTTAATTAAACTTATCCGAGTTTTTTATTACTTTTACTAGTGTTTCATTTGACTTTACTGCCTTCGCGTCTACCTCCGATACCTGTTCCGGTTCAAATTTCCAAAATCCGAATTTAAAAAAGCCAGCTTGCGAGTTTGGTTCCTGAACCACTTCCATTATATCCATATTTAAAGATAGTAATAATAAGTTTATTTCTATTAATTTTGACATTCTTGTAACATAGCATAGCATAGCCGGCCTTATAATGTTCCCACTCTTGGGACTCAGGCCTCCTCTCTAGGAGAGGGAATGGGCCGTAATCCAAGACGCGGGCCCAGTGCGGGTTGGTGGATGTCACGTCTTAAAATTTTTCGTTCTAGGATCGATGTTTTTCTTCACCGCTTTGAGAGCAGTGATGATGAAATAAATTACACAAAGTAATGCTCCTGGCTGGGTTCGAGCCCGCGACCTACAACTCGTGAGTCAGTGCCGTTACTCCTCGGCATAGCTCTCATTACATTATTGTTATGAAAAAAATGGGATCGCAGTCAAGCACTAGTTTATATCAATTAAAAAAAAGAATTAGACATCTGTGGCCGAACTAGACAAGAGAAAACCCTGTATTCAGCGCCAATTCCCTTAAATAATGAATACTTTTGCCGGATATGTTCCTAGCTCGGTCATGGTTACAGTGCAGTAGGCACACTCCTTAAATTTCGAGTCTCACGTAACGTGCCGTATCACGTTAGCTCTTCGGCGGGTGCTTTACTCGCTTACATAACCTGAACAAACGGTGCGTTAATTCTTATAGGTTTGTTGAAAAAATATCGATACATCGATATATCGATATTTTTACTTCGATATATCGATTTATCGATATAAAATATTCAATATCCAAAAATTGAATCAAAACATATATGTCTACGATTTTTTTTTTTTTCAAAATTAATTTATTATCAAAATATTTAACGCATTAAAAAAAAGATAGGAACAAACAGAAAAATTAAACTATTGTCTATGACTAGTATATACAAGAGATGTGTAATATATGCATATATATGGTTTTTTTGTTACTACAAATGTTGTACAAATAGTGGGTTGCCTGAAATAATATTTATATTTAATTTTGTTAAGATGCTCTTAAATTGAAATAATGTACCTTTTATATAAAAATTACTATTACCTATTATTGACTTAGATAGAACTATAAAAAAAATATTATTTTAAAGCCGAAAATCTCGAAGTTTGACTGATATATCAATATTTTCTCATCGATATATCGAGGCTGATATTGCTATTTGTATAAATATCTATACATCGATGTATCGATATTTATACATCGATCTGTCGATATGTTTTATAGCTGCCGACATCCCTACATTCTTGGCATTGAGGAAGTGAACACGCTTTATCATGCGACCGATATTAAGCACGGGCTGACAGACGTATTGGAACTCTAAAGAGCGTTGCACTGTATTGGCTTCAGAAGCGAGTACTACGGCAGTTGTACGGAGTCTTAAAAGGCTGTGGTTTGGTTCGTTAATAATAATGTTTTGTTCACTTAAGACTCCAAAAACCATAGCCTTATAACTTAGTTTTCCAAATGTCGCAATAGTTTCCCACCAACCGGGGGTCGTCCTTAAATGCACTAGCACAGCGTGTACAGGGATAATCACCGGTTGATACCACGTTCCATTAAAAGCGTGTAAAAGGGTCTCTGCGAGTTTGTTTCGGCCCCTCGTACGCCTCCCAAAGGTCCAGGTCCTCAGGGTCCTGAGATAAATAAATGTTTTGTTCCATTTACTCAAGAATGAAACGGGCCGTGGCTAATAATGCCAATATTTAAAAAATATACTTTTTAGATAGGTATTTATATCTCAGTAAATGCTAATATCCTTTCATGAAAAATGGTGCAAAACATTTATTATTAACAAACCAAAATGCAACCGTGCCTAAAGTAACAATTAAGGCGTTACTGATTATACTAGTAGGTATATATGTAGATATATTATACTAGTTAACCACTAAGACAGTGACATAGGCTATAATTACCTCTTAGTTCCGATTTAAGTTAAAAGCGATTATATCGCGAATCCGACCATAGTCACAAAATATAAGGGCTATTAGATACTATTTGTGACGTTGCGCGTTGGTCGGATTCGCGATATAATCGCTTTTGATGCAATTGGGAACGCGGGGTACCTACATATTCTACATGCACTCGGGTGAAGCCGCTTTCAGGATTTGCTCCGTTTACCACTCTTTAAATAATTTAATTAAATGTACGAACCCATACCAGTGACTTAAATTTAGTACAGTCAACTCAAGTCAAACCTAATAAAATTTTGGTTTCCTAATATTTTCATACGATCGTAATATACAAAAACTTTCACTAACTAATCACTTTTTTAGATATGTCTGAGGGAGCTATAATCAACCCTCAAAATCTAGGGGCAGAACAGAAACCTTGACTTGCATAAAAAAATGGTGGCTTGTTGTTATTTAGAGCAGGTTTGCAGTACACAATTTAAAAGAATACGTTTTTTGGATTTTATTTCAATTAAAGATCCTATACAAAGCATTTTGGCTGACTGTTCTTTAGATATCTGGTATCCATTCGGACAAGACAATTAATCACGGGTTCAAGCAAATACCAGTGGTATTAGATGAGTTGTATTAAAACGGAACAAATCGCTTTCAGAAACTAGTTTCTTATATTTATTGTATTAGATTTAAAATACAATAATATCACAGACCCTTCTATTAACAGAAAATTGAAGGAAATACTTAGTTTCCGCTTTATTCTATCTCTGCCGCACAATTTGTATAACATTCAAAAGGTAATAAAAGCGCACGGAACTAGACAAAGCATTTAATTTTCATAACGTTTACATTTCCTTGTCAGTTGAGCAATGTTTATGCAATTTAAAATGGTCGTAGATGTTGCCGTTTCAAAAATAATTTCACTTAATACGAAGCCAGACAGCTATGACTTATTTATTGGGCCTTTTGGTGCGACAGCCTTAATTGACAAGGGGACCGAGCGTCCGAGCCGCCAAGCCTCCGATCCTTGGCACCCGAGAAATCTTGAGACAAGATAACTCGACGTATTTTATACACAGGGTCGTATCGTAACGTAGCCTCGATACCTTCTTCCTTATACAAAACTTGCTGTGGCTCGCGGTTCTACCCGTTGTTTAATTTACTACAAATTGGACTTTCAGCTTCTGCCAGCGACTGCGCCCTAGTGAATGAAGGTTTGTCCATACAAACTTTGGAACCCCGTGTCATCCCTGTAGGGTCAGCGCAGATGGAGACGAATAGTTCTCGCGCGGTCTCAGGCATTTTCTGACGGATGGCGTATATCGAAGATACGTTTCCCGCCGTATCTACGAGGACGCGCGAGCATTTTTTGTCAGGTTTAAGCAAATATGCACTTTAGGTCAATAATTTTAAAGTTGGTTTTCAGGTGCCTTAATAAAATCCTCTCCGCTGCGCTGCTCTGTCTGCGCTGACCCTTAGAGGGTAAATTTAAAAAAATACTCTCTTAGTGCAAGTTTACTTCGTAATAAGAAACGCAAAATTTTACGCTCCCAGTCCCAGTAGTTTTGGCTGTGCATTGATTTGTTAGTCTCTTCTATAAAGTCTTAGTACTGCCAGCTCGCGCTTTTCTTCAGTTTTGCTTAGCGTTCTATATGATCTTAACCCGACTTCTTGCACTTTTTTTTTCGTGGTATATTTATTCATATAGAGTATCCAAGTAATGGACTCGGACAGACGATTTGATGAGGATAGAATGGCGTCAAATCAGAGTGAAGTATTAGTTTCGAACTTTTTTTTTATTTTGCAAAAACCCCAATTTTTGATACTTTCAACTTGGTTTTTGCTTGGTAGGAGACAGTGTTGTAGAGCCACTTAGACCACTTCACCTTTCTCAAATATTGGCCCATGAAAAAAAACATTTTTTTATCATACACCGATTACAGAGATTAGTTGCAGTAAACAAACAATAAACGCAAATTTCTGCGTTATTATTTTAAAATATGTAGGTTTCTGTATTCATTCGAAAATGTATTTACAAAATGGAATTCTAAATTCAATTCAATGACAAAGTATATTATGGGACCTCCATAATCCGTAGAACTAAGTTAGCGTAATCTGTTCGAAAAGTTGATGGCACGTCCGTTGGTCTCTCGATTCATTTCCTGTACAAAAGCGGCTCCACAGATTCAGGGGTGCTAACTGACGATAATCAACTAACTTCCTTCTTCATGGAACCCTGCGCCACCGTTCATATTAAATACGAAAGTAACTCTGTCTGTGTGTTACATCTTCATGTCTCGGAAACGTCCACAATTTGTTTAGGCTTGGGAATAGTCAAATAATATTTATAATAATTTTCTCGATATGGATGTAGTGAGAGGGAGTGTCACTCAAGCCTTAGTGTTTTTGCCACAAGGCGCTTCTAGCTTCGTTTTGTGGCGGCTTTTTGTGTGGCCCGTGTGCGGCGGTGCCACCACAAAAAAAGCTAGAAGCCGCTTCTAGCTTCTCCGGCCACAAGCTGTCGCGCGCTTCTGCTTTTTTTTTGTGGCCGTTTCTAGCTTTTTTTTGTGGGCCGTGTGCGGGAACACTTATACCTACACTTGCAACCGCATATCTATTTGTTGTTTACATTGTTTCATAAAGGGGTGACCACACAGTTGCAAACCAACGTTCCGACCAAGGTCACCTTGGTTTATATATTTGGTTTATGTTGCGGCTACATGGATGTAAGCCACGCGCCAACACGTTCGGTGGTTGGGAAAACGCTACTCCCAACCAAGGGCGTTGAAGGTCTTGGATTATAACTGCTGTCTACACAGATTGAAACTAGCAAAGTCATCTTGGTTGGGACGTTGGTTTGCAACCACCTGGTCACCCCTTGACATAGCATAATCGCAGATGCATAAGGGCGTTACCATGATGTGTTAAAATGGTTAAAAAGTCAAGTGTGCGAGAACATCAAGAAGCAACATCAGTGATATAACGAATATTCGCATTCGCATTCGCGCGAATATTCGCACATTTTTACATTCGCATTCGAATATTGATTGCGAATATTCGTCAAAATTTAACATTCTTTACATCAGTTGTATTATCATTCTATATCCATTCAATCAATACTTAAATACCTTATTGTTTGCCAAATATTCGCATTTTTCTTGTGAATTCTGCTTATATTCGTTACATCACAACTCAACATACTCTAAAAAATTTAAATGACTTTTTATCATATAAGTTATTCCAATCCGTTAATTCATTAAACCCCGAATGCCGGCGTTCGCTCTCTCATAGTCTTTCGGTATTCGAAACGTTAATCAAACATATGAATAGGTAATGTAATGAAAATAATCGCGTCACCTAGGTAATTAGAAAGCTCTGCGATCTTAATTAAAGGTACATATTTAGATTTATTATTTAAGCTAAAAGACTAGATCTTTAATCAAAGGCGACTTGGAGAAAACTAATAAAAATTGCAGATAATATTCAAGCAAAACTAAGCTTTCGCGAAATATTGTTATCTAATTTTCTGTTTGGATGACTGTGGCCTTTTCTCTCACAGAAAAGATCAAAGAGGTTTCAAAGAAAATACTTCCAGATTTGTACTACAACGAGTGTCGCCGCTTGTCTCACACCCTTTAACTCCACTACAGGCAATAAACCAATACGAACGCGCATTACGCAACTAACAGACCACGCACACTTGGATGGCAAGTTTGCTATTGATAGTTGAATTATGAGCATTGCCCTACTTTCTAGCGCACCCTCCCCGCCCACAAGGATATTCTATTATCTTTCATCTGTTCTGTGGTTTCTCCTATACCTTCTTATAATGGTACCAGCTGTCTCCACGGTTTTACTCACGTCGATGGTTACTGCTCCTCTCATAAGTTTTGTCGTAGGTATATTAGGTTTCTTTGATATGGGCTATCCACAATAAGTTACTTTCAATTCGCACCAGTAGTTCCTGAGATAAGCGGGGTTCACAAAAAAAAAAATCCAGTTAATACATACAAAATTATTTTTAAACCTGAATATAGTTTGTTCAGAATCAGTAACTGAATTGATTTCAATAGTTTTTACACCAAAATATATTTTTTCTCAAAAATATTTTAAAAAGAAGTTGGAAACCACCGATACTAAGTACCTACAATACAAATCACGGCTGGTCATAGCGGGCAATGGGCGCCAGCAAATAGCTGGATCTAAGTGTAAAACCACCCCTCTCTCGCCTGAATGGCCCGGTGACTATGTAATTTGGCTGACATAACAAGCTTATAACTTTGTGATTTTTCATGATACAGTTATAAAATTTTGTACATAGATTTTTTATATAAAAATACTAGACAGGTATGTCGGGTTTCGTATATACCAAAACTAATGTTGTATATGTATGAAAAACTCGAGTCACAGAGTTTGTTATCGAACGCCATCCGACGAAACAGCTATAGCAGTTTCAGAAAAATATGGGGCTCATTAGAAGTCAATACATACACTTCTATAATAAACTTCCTACGGGGTTACCATGACATAAACGTCACCACGTCACGTCGTAACTTTAAAAAGTAAGAATGTTTTAATCTTGTTTCAGTGTGGGTAAGAGATGGCGCTAGACAACCTGTATAGCTCTGTCTCTTACCCACACTGAAACAAGAATAAAACAATCTTACTTTAAACGTCATGGTCTAGGTCCTAGTCATATCCAAAAACTCAGCCTTAATAAATTCAAATCACTTGTAAAGAGAAAACTTTGCCAAAAGGCTTTCTACACTGTAAGGGACTATGTTGAGGACGAAAAGGCTTGGGATTGACCTGCTCCAGTACGCTCTAATTTTTATAACTATTGCAATTTTTGTTTTATTTATTTTTTCATTTATCTTTTTTTTAATTGTGTTTTTTATTATTTTTATTAATTTTGACATTTATGTTTAGTTTTTACAATTTGACATTGTAAACTATTTTTATTTTACAGTTTAACATGTTTTTTATTATTTTATTATTATTAATTTTTGATATAAAGATTTACTATGCTAAGTATTACATTTTGTAAAGTATATATTTCCTTTTATTATTGTGAATGTGAGGATTATGTTGATTACTTTTTTTTTCTCGTAACTGTATGTCTGGCTATTTAAGTATTTTCTGCGGCCTACCCAAATGTCCTTTCATTGGTATTGTTCGTCCAGTAGTTGACCTCCTTAGTAGTTCTGAGTTGAGCTTTGCGAATACTGAGAAATGCTTGCACTGACTGGACGAGTCCACTCAAATCTGTATGGTTGTTTCTTCAACAGACAATCTCAGACTAATCTGCATGGTTCTCATGTGATTTGACCATTACATATTTACTGAATGGACCTTAAAAGAGACTTTGACCCCTTAATGGTTTCTTCTCAGGGTAGTCAGCTAGGAAAAACCGGCCTCATCTAGCTTAAACTGACGAAAAGAAAGAAATTTGAGGTGTAAAAGTGTTTTTAAACCTATTTGCAAAAATAAATATCATTTATGATCATTTATCATTTAGCTCGATTGATTTTCTTTTGAGTATATATTTAGTAGGTCTAAGAATAGATAGTAAACTATTTTTACCCTTACTTCTACCCCCATTTTTTTTCTTTAGTAATTTATATGGCACTATGGACCATGTTTACCGGGTTAGCTAGAACGTTTTCTTCTATGCAGGGAGGTATATCTTTCTCTTCTTTTTTAGGGTTCCGTACCTGAAAAGGGAAAAACGGAACCCGTATAGGATAACTTTGTTGTCCGTCTGTCGGTCTGTCGGTCTGTCTGTGTCTGTCTGTCTGTCAAGACCCCATTATTTCGGAAACGCGGAAACGCGTGAAGGTATCGAGTTAAAATTAAAACCTCAAGTCTGTGATCCCTTGAAGCTGTGAAAAAATCAAACTTCTAAGTTAACTAATTAAAATGATATGGCCGTTTTTGTCGCTAAAAACTGTATTTCGACATTCTCAAGGGAACCAAAATTCATAGAGTACTTCCCGTTGACCTAAAATCCTGAAGTTTGGTATGTAGCAAGGTTTCGTAACACAAGTATAGGAAAAAATCTGAAAACTGTAAAGTAGTTAAAATTTCTATTTTGCGATTCGGAAAAATATTCATAACTTAATTCGGGAATTGAATTGCACTGCCCTGCCCCCTAATATTGCGGGAGCGTAAAAGATCTTTAAGCCGGTAGCAGACCGAAAACTAAGCTGCTAAACTAAGCAAGCTCTGCTAAGCTAAGCTAAGCTAGAAATAAATGGCGTGCACACCAAGAGCTAAGCCAAAGCTCAGTCAGTGTTGCGAAGTTCAATTAGACGGACGACTCTCGATAAGAATATAATCGATAAAGAAAATACCGATGATGAATACGTTACACATAGATACAGATGATTAATACTGACAATTATTATTAAAAAAAAGACATTTCACATTCAACTTCTTAGGGCTTAGCTTATCTCGTGTAGTTGCGCATCCGGCATGCACAACTAACTTAGCTTCGCATATTTTAGTTAGCGCATATAGCTTAGTTCGCATAGTTTGCGGCCTGCACACAACTATGGCTAAAGCTAGCTAAGCTAAACTAACTTAGCTTAGCTCTTGTTCTGCAACCCGTAATAAACTTGTATTGCTTCATTCGACATGAAACCGACATGTAATTACTTGCTGAATTGACCTGAAGTTTGTATGGGTTCTTCAGGCATAAAATAATGGAATGATTTAGGCACTTAATTGGTGATCAAAGCCATTACAATTCGAAAACCGTTACGATTAATTGAGTTTGTTTTTGTAAAGTAATTGGCGAGTGGACTCGATAGACCCTTTTATGTAAATTAACTAGCAACGCTATTGATTTAAGATTTGTGTGATATGGTAATACCGTAACGCCTAAAAACGAAAAATTGTTTTGACCTGTGTATAAATTATTATTTTTAAGTTTGGATTTTTAAGGCCAATCATTTAAGTTCATAAATTATGTTTATTTTGCTAATATATTTTTAATAACACTTTTTCACGTCAATTTTTTCCGGCCGGTGTTTCCTAACTGACAACCCTGAGAAGAAACACCGAAACAGGAGTCAAAGTAATCAAATCACTTGAAAACTATGCAGATTAGTGTCTGAGTTGGTCTTTTGAGGAAAGAACCACACAGATTTGAGTGCACCTGACCAGTCAGTGCAAGCATTTGTTAGTATTCGCAAAGCTGGTCGAGTTACACAAGTAATTCCAAATTACTAAAGGAAAAAAGCCATGAAGTGTAGTCTAAAGATATTTTTTTATTTTTTATTATTATTATCATTATTAAAACAAATTTATTAATTTTGATAACAAATTGAGCAAACTAGGACTTAATTTGTATGATTTATTTTATCATGGAAGTTAATTCTGAAATAAAAAAGATTATTATTACCTATTTGTTGCATTTTTGTAGCATTTTGAAGCTGAACGATCACGTGCGTGGGGTGAAATTTCGTCCCAAGAGCTTTTCGCCTTCTTTTTGTCAATTATGCCCTCATCAAGTGACGGTACTATTCTCATCTTAAACCTCTGAGAGCCAC
The DNA here is from genome assembly GCA_910589285.2 of Mythimna ferrago. NCBI lineage: Eukaryota > Metazoa > Arthropoda > Insecta > Lepidoptera > Noctuidae > Mythimna > Mythimna ferrago. The sequence continues at coordinate 16,598,011 of OU342673.1, read as the reverse complement.
AAACTACTCGTATGTATAATCAAATACTTCAAACAATATGGATGTAAACATTGGTCTGGGACAAATATTCACCCCACATGTTTACTGTAGTGTTAAGAGCGTGTTCATTAACATAGAAACTCACAAACACAAGACACCCAGACCTGGAACCTGAGAATCGAACCAACAACACGGAGCACAACCTGCTGTAAAAAAATTGTTATTTGTTACACATGAGTGACAGCCTGATAGAGACATCTTTATCATTATCATATCCGCAGAAAGACGTCCAGTATTGGATTTCGATATGTTATTTTCAAAAATTCAAAATTATGTCGTCTTCCTACTTCCACGCAGGCGAAACCGTGGGCAAAAGCTAATGCTGGTATGCTATTCTGTGTAGGTTTGCATAATCTACATCGAATTTATGCCTTCTTTCTAAAATATTGAATGGGCTGTAATCTATTCCAATAGGAAATGGTGGGTGCAGGTTGGTGGAGGTCACATGTCTTCAAATTTAGTGTCTCGGACATGCCGGTTTCCTAACGATGTTTTCTTTTACCGTTTCGAGAGCGATGGTGATTAAATAAGTTACACCAAGTGCCAGCTTTGGTTCAAACTTGCGACGTACAGCGAGCCCAGGACAACTTTTTGCAGTGATGCAGTACCGATGCTGTCTGCCGCGCGTTCGCATCGATACAGTCACGATGCAGTCGCTAGCTGTTTGCCCTTGCCCATATTACGATCCCAAGTCGCGTTGCAAACGCGATACTGTCGCGCTTCTGTTGCGAAGCAATCGCGGTCAGTAACAAAAATGAAGTTTTTGTATGTAGAATGTTTAACTCCTTCCGTTTTCTTCCTGTTGTTGTCCGTCATGGTCGCGCGTTTGCATCGCAACAGTCGCGATGCTGTAGAACGTTGAAAATGCGACTAACGCGCGTTAGTAGTGATGCTGTCGCGCGTTTATATTGTCTCACTAGACGGGCGTCTAGTGAGACAATATATCTACTAATATATCTACTAGTGTCGCCACAAGTAGACTGTCTCACTACTGTAAGTGAGACAGTCTACTTGTGGCGACACTTGGGAGATGCCTATGTCCAATAGTGAACGTATATCGGCTGAAAAATGATGACACTATTAAAAAAAACTTTTTACAAAAAATATTAAACCGACTTCTAGTTAAAAAACACTGAAAAGTACAAAATAACTTTAATTTCGGAAGTCGGTGTTTCTTTAGTAGATATTTTTGTCTCTTCGTTATTTAACACCGACTTCCGAAATTAAAGTTATTTTGTACTTTTCAGTGTTTTTTAACTAGAAGTCGGTTTAATATTTTTTGTAAAAAGTTTTTTATTTTTCACTATTTAGTTATGGTACTACCACTAAAAAGTACCACTCAGCCAAACTTAAATACCTTATAGCCAGAGTGCATCTCATAACGATTCTAATAATCCCAAACATGGTTAGACTAAATTAATTTACCTTCCGGCTTCATCGAAATCATTAGTTCGATACATCCCCCCCTTTTCTTTCAGTCAGTCATCGACGTCATACACGTATAAACAAAGCAATTTTACTTGTTACGACAATTCTGCTGTGACCCTATGAGGAGTTCTGTTCCATATCTTCGAAGTTCATGATCAAATCATAACAATATTTCTATGGGACCAACTTGGAAGCATAAACTTTCAATCAAAAACAATATTTTCAAAATCGGTCCACAATTGACCAAGATATCGGTGAACATACATAAAAAAAAACATACATTCAGCCGAACATAGAACCTCCTCCTTTTCGAAGTAGGTTAAACACCACAGACACACAACACACACAGGACTCACACACATTGGACACACCACACTACTACTACTACTACTACCACTACTACCACTACTACTACTACTGGAGGACAGTGTAGTAGACCACTCAACGTCTCAACATTGTACCCAAAAGTTAAAACAATGAAAATAAATGTGGGTCAAAATAGAAAATAATAATATTATTTTATCAATTTATTGACAAACACCTAGCAAACGCATAGATTATAACGTATTGAGCGTTTTATTTAAAGGCTATTTACCCAAGAACGTAAATAAGAAGTTTTTCATAGTCTGTAAATATCGAAAATAAGCAAACTTTTTCGTTATTCCCTATTATTATTATTATTTATTATCAGCCCGTTGTGTCCCACTGCAGGGCAAAGGCCTCACTTCCGTTATTCCACTCTTTTCTGTCCTTAGCCACTTCTGGCCAATCCTTAAGGTAGGAGTCCAAATCGTCACGCCATCTCCTTCTGGGCCTACCGCGTCGCCGGCTCCTATATTTGTTACCTATATTTTGTAAAATATCGACGAGTTAAAAACTATAAGGCTTATGTAGGTGGATATAATATCTACATACAGCAGATCTTACCAGTGCCTTCATCCGCTTAAAAGTCGTAAAATTTCCCAGGATACAAATACTGTTTTATCTATGTCATTGAATGGATTTTCATGACATTATGAATACGAAATATATACATAATTTCATGAAAAAAGCCGTTAAAGCGTGATTGATTTAATCTCAAATCTTTATTGCAGCCCATAATATGGATACATAATTATCTTGTGGTAATAAAATATAGGTACTTACCAGTTTTGTTTTCTTGTTTCATGTTTTCCAGTAATTTGTTAGTCATTTTATTAGAATCTATATTATATAAAAATGAATCCCTATTTCCTTGAACGGCTTAACCGATTTCGCTACTTTTTTTTTTGTTGTTTTCGTTATTGTGAGGAGAAGGTACTTATGGAAAAAAAATGAAAATTAGGGTAGTGTAGGGTAGAGTAGGGTTAATAAGTTAAGTTAATATAATATTCCACAACTATCACACAACGCCGTCTAGTCCCAAGCTAAGCAAAGCTTGTGTTATGGGTACTAGACAACTAATAAACATACTTATATATTTCTAAATACATACATAATTATAGCTAAATTACACCCAGACACAGAACAAATGATTATACTCATCACACAAACATTTGTCCTGGGTGGGAATCGAACCCACGATCTAAAGGGTAAAGAAGGGTAGAGTAGGGTAGAGAAGGGTAGAGTAGGGTACAGTAGGTTAGAGTAGGGTACAGTAGGGTGGAGCAGGGAAGAGCGGGAGCGAAGCTGCGCGGGCAAAAGCTAGTTAAATATAAAGAAAATATTTATTTTTTAATATAGTTTCATTTATATTGTTCAAAAGAGTTACCGCGCCCCTGGAACGCAAAGGGCAACTGAAGAAACACTGGTACGTTTTAATCTGTAAAAATCTGTCACTGTATCTCTCGTACCACCCAGAACGGGAGGATAAGATTACTAGCTAGTCCAACATAATGCATTGTTGCGCTTGCAAATTTTTTCACATAGAATAGCTTTGTTTTATATATTGTTTTTATTTTTATAATTGGATTTTTAGTTTTTAATTTTTATATTCTAGTATGTATTCTCGGGTTCAAAAGAACAGATCGCATAAGGAACAGTATACTTCGTTCCAAAACACAAATCGCAGACGTAGGTGACTCAGCCGCCAAATTAAAATGGGCCGGCAGGTCACATCTGCCGCATGTCGCAACAAAACTGGGCGAAAGTAACTACTGACTGGACTCCGAACATCAGGAGCCGACGACGCGGTAGGCCCAGAAGGAGATGGCGTGACGATTTGGACTCGTACCTTAAGGATTGGTCAGAAGTGGTTAAGGACAGAAAAGAGTGGAATAACGGAAGGGAGGCCTTTTCCCTGCAGTGGGACACAATGGGCTCGTAATAATAATAAAAAAATGGCTCATCGTGATCTACCTTATCGTTATAATTTGTATTGTTAGCTGTAAGCCACCCAAACAAAATAAAAGCCCATAATCTGTCTTGGGAATCGAATCTGACACTTGAGTGTAGTTTAAGATTTGCTACCACTACACCAAAAAGGCATCCTCTAAAACAAATTACCGAAATTACTACACTAAAAACCACAGACTCTTAAAACGCATGTACACATATACTCGTATAACTGGGTTAGTCTTTATGAGTAAAGTTTACACTGTGAAATAGCAATGCATACCTGTTCTATGCTACAGTTCGTACTAAAATATCTCAAATTAGCTTCTGCCAGAGGCTTCAGTCGCGTGAAGTAATTTCATCGTCATCATTATCAGCCTTTTTACCTAATGTTCCCCCTGCTGGGACTTAGACCTTCTCTCTAGGAGAGGGAACGGGCAGTAATCCACCTAGCGGGCCCAGTGTGGGTTGGGGAATGTCACATGTCTTCGAATTTTTGGTTCTAGGACACGGTTTTCTCACGATGATTTCCTTCACCGTTAATTAAGTAGTAATTTACTTTCTCTTGTTATAAGTACTTAAATATTATATCTTCACGCTATGAAACATTTACGTATAAAAAAAAACACTTATCTATCGTTATACTAGAAGCCCTTCAGAACTAACTAAAAGTAATAAAGTACTAAAGTATCTTTCTTCTTTGCCCTCGCCTCTTCCATTACGCGGGGTCGGCTTTCTTAATCATGCGGCGCCATTAATTTCGCTGATAAGCATCGTCATTCGTAAGGCTAAGCTTTAAAATGTCCTTGCGGGCATTTGTCATCCAGGTGATTTGCGGTTTACCTCTCCCTCCCTTCTGTGTAGCCATGGTAAAAGAAATCTAAAGTATGGCGTCAAAAAATTCCTCCGCATTATTGTCGACTGGTATACCCAAAAGTCTGGCGGCATTGCCACGCTGTATGGCAACGCTTATCCTTTGTCCAAAGTTTTACTTTGCCAGCCCTTCGGTCACGCGAAGTGTCAAAAAGGCATTTAGAAAGATTTATTCCATTTTAATACCAAACATCTAATACCACTGGTATTTCTATGAACGCATTTTTATTACAGATCTATTCTGAATGGAGACCACTCTTTAAATAATTTAATTCAAAGATGTTAGCAAGGCGTTTGGAAAGGTCATCATTACAAATTGTAGCCTATGTATTATACAGGTTAAACGAGTATGTCATGTGCCGTGAGTGTCAAGGAGTAAAAAACATACATTTTTTATTTGAGAAACAAACATCCACTACGTTTTCACATGTTACTAGTTAATAAATAGATACAGTTTGGTAAAATTATATAGGTAAAATCAATATCAAAAGAACAAAAAGACCGTGTTTCGCTGTCTTAAAATCTAATACTTAGTTAAAACCTATTTAAGTAACTTACAATCATCAAAAACTTTCAGCAAGGCGCTTAAGGGTTTGTTTTTTAAATTTATTTTTGGTAGGGCACAAAAAAATACATCAACATCATTAAAATTGTTGATAAACACCAGAACCGTTCTCTTTCCTGCATTTGATGAACGACAAGACGTTGAAGCGAACAGTGAATAGGAGCTAAGGTAGATGCCAGATAAATGTGGAGTAACGGATATTGACCCTCCTCCATTTGTTGACATTAATAATTTAAAAAACCGGCCAAGTGCGAGTCGGACTCGTCCATGAAGGGTTCCGTAGCAGCAAGTAACATAATATAAAAGTTCTTGTAGTTCGTTGTAACTTTGATCGATGTTTAAAAAATAGTGTATTTTTTTAGATTTATGACGTATTAAAAGAAAACTACTTACTAGATCTCGTTCAAACCAATTTTCGTTGATGGTTTACCTGGTAATGTATATCATATATTTTTTTTAGTTTTATCATTCTCTTATTTTAGAAGTTAGAGGGGGGGAGACACACATTTTACCACTTTCGAAGTGTCTCGCAAAATATTCAATTTAGAGAAAAATGATATTAAAAACCTCAATATCATTTTTGAAGACCTATCCATACATACCCCACACGTATGGGTTTGATGAAAAAAATTTTTTTGGGTTTCAGTTCTAAGTATGGGGACCCCCAAAATTTATTGCTTTTTTTCTATTTTTGTGTGAAAATCTTAATGCGGTTCACAGAATACATCTACTTACTAAGTTTCAACGTTTCTCTTATAGTTTCGGAAAAAAGTGGCTGTAACATACGGACGGACAGACAGACATGACGAATCTATAAGGGTTCCGTTTTTTGCCATTTGGCTACGGGACCCTAAAAACGAAAATAAAGACATAAAGGCGTCTTGAATCGACATGTATCGTGATCCTTTACATAATCTAGGTAATAAAAAGCAATTCATTGTTTGTTTTCAGGTAGGTACCTACGCAAAAATATTTTGAAAAAGTCAATGTACTTCGCTTTCTATAGCCTCTCGTCTCATTATAAATTATCATTCTTGGTACCTACAATATAATATATTTTACTAATTAATTCCGAGCAATCAAATCTATTATGTACAAGTCCATGGAGTATCATTCCTTGGAGCAAGAAGCATCAAGAGCGTAATGATAGTAATCTAAACTTATTCAAAGCATCTTTATAAGATAAGCGTTTGTTGCGACGTTTGTACTGCATTGTAATGCCCTCAGTTCACTCTATTGACGTCATAAGGTAACTACTCTACTTTGGCATTTTTGAACGCGAACGAGTTCAACTGTCAATGTCAAGCTTATGGCCGCTTACTCTAACCTACCCTGCTCAGAGTTAGGGTTGATGGGTTTAGATTAGTTACTCGAGTTATAAAAGAACGACCCTGGGTTGCAACTTTACATTACTCTGGTTCCAAAATTTGATTAGATTTGGCTTAAGCTGACTGTACTAAATTCAAGTCTGTGGTATGGGTTCGTACATTAAATTAAATTATTTAAAGAGTGGTCTCCGTTCGGAATAGACAATAAAATTGCGTTCAAAGATATGATATAGATGTTTGGTATTAAAATGGAATAAATCTTATTTTTGAACGCAAGGCAAAGGAACTTACGTCAAACTCGCCCTGTTGCAGTGTCATACTTGATCTAATATGGATCCCAGATCATACAAGCATGTTCAGCCGCTTGTCGAACTAAAGAATTAAATAAATACAGTTTAGCTGGTCGTTTACAATCTAACGTGTACGTTCGATGTTTTTATACTTTCACTTTACAAAATCAGTCAGATAGTAAACAGACAGGTTGCCTGAAAGTCTACATTACTGTGACTATTTGAAAAGAATTGATTTAAAGATCATGTCAGACAAACAGACATACACCTGTCTCTTTGTCTTATAACTTCTACTATATTAAAAGTCTCTTGTCGAAGTGTTTGTTATCGAACTCATAATAACTCATTTGAAACGCCTTGACCAATTTTTTTAATTTTAGTAGGTGTGATTGGTTGTAGGCTAGTTTTTTACTCTCCTACTCCCACCCCCCTATGTTTTTCTTTGATAATTTATATGGTAGAAAAACGTTTGTCGAGTAAGATATTATAATATTTATTGTAATATTATATAATTATAGTTTGTATGTTAAATACACGCAAGCTGTCATCTAAGAATACGAAGTTTGATATGAAAGTAACTGTTTGTCCATTTCTCTATTACGTGTCCACCTTTATGTTACTGAAAAGATTGCGTTAGTTAATTGCACATATTAGGGCTAAGAATACTTTTCATTTACTTCGAGATAAAAAAAAAATCACACGGACAAAACCACGGGCATCAACTATAATAGACATGTAAATGTGTGTGTGTGTCTAAAATGATGTGCCAGTAATAACACGGAGATGTCAATTCTTGAATGGTGCAGCGTCGTGGCGCACTTTCGTAACTGACCTTCGACGCCAAGGTGAATGAACTGATCGCAGACACCTGCTATCTTCGCTCTGCCTCCTTTTTAACAAAAAATAACCACCTTTTTTGACATCGCTCATCGGATGTTATTACAGAGCTAATTTTTCGGAATGATGGCATAGCAATTTGGCTCGTGAAATGCATTTTTTAACGCTTCACAATTCGATGATCGAATCTTTGGTTTTATTTTAAAGTATCATTCCACTGAATGATTTATATAGATCTCATATTGAGTACAAAAATCTATTCTGACAGTCTTTTTGTTTACATTGAAACGGAAATACCACAAAAGTACTTTGATAATTGTGTATTAAGTGAATTCAAACGAGTGTACAACTAAACATAACGTCCATAATAACATGTAACTGAAATGATTGCTCATACATGGTGAAAGCGGGTGCTTACGTACTTGGTGTAATTTAGTGGGCGATTCCTTCCGTGCGCGCAGCCCGCCTGTGGGCAGCACATGGTCACCATATACATAGAGAATGGACTGATACCGTCATAAAATAGACCACTCTGTAGAAAATCAAAGCGACTAAGATCTTTTTGACACGTTTTTATAAGTTTCATTACATAGTATGTGAAAGATGACTGCAGGACAAAACGTGCATCTTTAAGATGAGAGTATAGGATAGGAAGCTACATTGTATGAATCAGACAGCTGTCACCCACACCATCCTATAGCAATTGTTGTGTAGACTATGTGGCCAATACCTGTCTTGTTTTTGTCCGTCACGACGTTGACGTTGCAAGCCTGTGACGTAATTCAATCAGGATTTACCAAATACTAAGTGGTCGTATTCTGATATTTAAATGTCACATGGGTTGCACTACAGAAAAAAGATGGTGCTATTGGCCGTGTATAGCTTTCTCTTTCTCACTATGGGAAAGCTCAGTCCATTCTCTGTGAGACCACTGTCCGACTCTTGCGCAAGTGCGTTCACTGACGATTCTGTACTGTTCCCCATAACAAAGCCTACTTTGTTGTTAATTAGAAGTCAAATAAAACCTTAGGTACCAGTTCTAGTAAGAATACTTAATGAGACTTTCTTGAACGTGTATGCGCATTGCTTGAAGTGATTAAAGCATAACAAATTAGGTAATTTGTTTATTTTATTTTTATTGTTAGACTCACGTTTTACTGTTATATCACTTGCTGATGCAGTGGATTATAGAGCATGCTTTTTTAAAAGTTACCTTTCATCCTGGACTTAAAATCACTGATTTCCTTATAAAAAATTTTTTTAGCTTTATTTACCACAGGTTTAACGCACAATAAAATTTCAAATTTGTGCATTTTGGTGGAATATTCGTCATGTAGCGCCGAGCTTATTTTATTGTGTTGTGTCGTGTCGTGGTGCGTTCTATCGCAGTTGATAGGATACAAAAGTCGAGGTGTATGACGTAAGTTTAAATGGCGCGAGGCACTCCAATCAAACGAGATTCGTTTGATTGGAATGCCTTACATATGCCGTCATAGTAATGTAAACATAGCATAAAGTATAGGCGCATTACCAGCGCTAAACAGCTTCTTTATCGATAAAGGAACTAACTCGTGTATCTGTGTGCAGACTGCAAGTTGTTTTAACGTCAACGCGATCGAAATTACCGCGATTGGCTCTCTGATTGGTTAAGAGCTTGGAGCGGACCAATCGGAGCGCCGAATCTCATAAACGTGTCGGTCGCGTACTCGGTTTAGTATATAATAAACCCTGATCTACAATGAATACGTTAACTCTCTTTTTGTTAATTTAACTTCTAGTGTCCCTTATACCTTACCTTACCTTTTCGTCTGAACAATGTCGTGTAAGTAAAACAATTCGGCTTAACTCACGTTAACCCAAAACCAATATTTTGTTTACAAAGTTAATAAAAGTTGTTAAAACAAGCAAATCCAATTCATGGAGCAGTTTATGTGTTTTATTTTTGTTGTGAGTTTTGATTCTCTCTGACAAATGTTGGCTGATTAACAGAATTCGAGAGACATTTATAGGGATTTTGCGGGATATTCGAGCGCATCAGAAAATCATATATGGGAAAAAACCTTGCACCTTGTAATGTGGGGTACATTACAAGGAGCAAGAATCACATATGGACCCTTAACATAGTGGGGTTCGTTGAGAGCAGCCCGTCAAATTTAGTAAAAAAAAAAAATTGATCCTCGGAAAAACTCGAGCTCGTCAGATAACTTAAGTACATGCAGAAAAGTGTATATTTCAATAATCTGACAATTTGAGCGTGGCATAAGCAAATGGGCGAGTCACAAAGTTAGATTGTAAGGTTCCTATTAATATTTTGTTGCAACGAGTACCTAACTGTTTGCTAAGATAATTTTGTTAGGAACGTTGACAATTTTACACTTATCGGTTTTAGCTTCATCGCCCCATGAAAACCGTCAAATTGTAGGTTTTCGTAATCCTGGATTATCTTCAAAATAAAAAAAAAATCGTAACCACGAAGTATTCGGGGTATTTCGTGGTTACGATTTTTTCCTCCCCACTAAAATAGAAACTTGTCATAGACTTTTTTCGTTTTTGTTTCAGTCACCTGGATGGCCCGGTGACTATATATTTTTGTTGACATAACAAGCTTATTAACCTTGTGATTTTTGGTTTAGAAGGCTGCCCAGCCTAAGTGGGATTGGGTGGGACATGTCTGCTGCATGCCGATGGAGCGGTGGGTTAGTAAAACACAAAGTTGGTGCCCTGAAATCGCACGACGCGGTTGCGGCAGACCAAGAAGGAGATGGTGGGACGATTTAGATGTCTTCTTGGGAATTGGCAAGAAGTGGCTTAAAGCCAGGAACAATGGAAGGAATTGAGGGAGGCTTTTGCCCAGCCGTGGGACAGTATAGGCTAAATATAATAATAATAATTCTAAGAAAACTTTACACTCGAGTAAAAGACGTTAAATATAAGTATGAATAAAATTAACAAAACGGCATAAATAGTATATCTGAAGAGAACAAAACAAAAATACAATACATTACAAACCAAGTGAATCTTCAAAGGAAAAGTCATTAAAAATTGTATTAGACATAATAGAACATTACCTTTGAGTCATCCAGATTTTCCACGTGGTTTATAGGACGATATCTGGCTATATTAGGCAGAGTAATTACATAAATGACTGTGCTAAAATCTAAAAATAACATTTGACACGAACACGTAACGTCTACAGGCTTAAAGGCCTCCTTTCCGTCGGTTGAATCTAAACTAGTCAAGTTGAAGGCCAAGCTAGCACCCGAGGCTGCCAAAGCCGTTTTATATGTGCATACAAAACACCTATCAGCCTGTTAAATGACACATTGCCATCTTATTACATAATAGTTTATTCATAAGCCTTTTAAAATCCATAGCTGCGCGAGCCAGCATACGGCAGCCATTAACATACAATGTGAAACGTAATAACGTCACAAAATTAAAATGACGATAGTATTTGGTACGTATTCTTCTTTGTAGGTAAGTAATCTCCTTTGTGAGTAATCAGAATTTTAATTAAAAGTTTTATAAATTCAGAGAAATTCTCCTTGAGGTTCAAAAGGAAAGAAATACGACAAATATGCTTTGTAAGTTGGCGGAAATCTTCGCTAATTGTTTTGCAAACAAAATGAACGATTTTTTCATTAATTGTTCGCCGAAAAATTTACCTTCACATCACCTTTAGACAATTAAATAGCGCGAAACATACTGTTCCCAATTAATTTCATTGCGGTAGAGTTCGTGTTTTACGACAGTTTAGGATTAATTTTAACGTACCAACATTTTAGCTTTGCAAGTTAAAATACTGCTTTAATATTGCGTTAAAATAAACATCAAGTGAATCGAAAGTTGAAAGATGTTAATTTTAACAATTTTTCTCTGGAATTATTTTTAAAAAGTAACATGAAACTACGGGCACTCTATTTATAAAAACTTAGAATGACTCAAAGGTTGCTGAGACGAAAAGAAAATAATTTGAATAGTAATTTACGAAAATCTTCTCGAAATGCAAATTGACTCGTGAAAATGTTTCGGAATCCATTATGGACTGCGCTCATTCTTACTCTCGGAGTTCACGAGACGCTAAATGCTAAAATGTCTCGACAGTTATTATGTCGGGCAAAGCCTTAGTAAATGTAAAAAAGATTGTTCTAGCTTTATATCTTTTTCAAGGTGAATTTGAACGAAGTAATGTATGATTCAGGTGATTGCGGTTCAAGCCAGATGCTACTGAACGGAATGCGTTTTTAATGCCAAAGGTCAGAGTAGACAGCTCAAAGTGTTACCAAGATGAAATATTCGATTTTAACTAGGTGTACCAAGTCTTTGTATGAAAGTGTATTAAATTTTGTCAGTTTAGACAAGATGATGTAAGTGTTTCCTAGCCGTTTAGTCGGACTACCCTGCGCAGAAACACCGAAACAGATTCAGAGGTCAAAGGTCCGGGGCCTGGTACAAGCCATGGTCCGTAGCGAGGAGGAATGGCAGTCGCCTCCTTTTGCGAAGTAGTAATGCTAGCGAAGGAGGCGGCCGCACGCGCGAGGAAACGGGCCTCACGCCCCAGCTGCCAGGACCTCGACTCCGAATTCCAGCCACGGCGAGACGGCACCAGACGGCGAGCAACGGGTTTGGCGGTCCGGTAACTGTCTGGACCGAGCCCAAGTCGTCGACGGCGCTTAGTGTTCCCTAAAGGAAATGTCGGAATGTAGTGGCCCTATTGGGTCCATAGGTTATGTGAACCCCAGGGCTCTGGAACGAAAGCAAAGAAGAAACAGGAGTGGGTTCTAGTCAGTAAAAATCTGACACGCCCTCCTGTGCCGCTCAAAGTCATTGGAAGATGTCCCACCTAAAAAAAAGAGGTCAAAGTTCAGAGGTCAGAGATTTGAAGTTTTATTTGTAATGAATAAAGTTACCTACTGGACCGATTTAAGAATCTTTCACCGATAGAATACTCCTTTATTACTGAGCGAAATAGGCATTACTTTCACGTGGCTGAAGCCGCCGCTGCTGGTAGTGGAGAAGAAAAGGATAAAGCCACAAACAGACTAAGACAATTAACAGACAAAGTTATTTATCAATGGAGTATTTTTTTTTAACTGCCACTTATTACCTCAAACAATCAATCAATTAAAAATGTACAAGCCCCTTACAGTGATAATAAAACAGTTCCATTGTATGTATATTAAAAATGTTTTATTTTCCTAGAATCAATGCAAGAGATAATAAACTAGTGCGATTCTCCATCAACGATTGCACCACTCCTTACCATCAAGTAGGATCGCAGTTAGGCACTAGTTTACATCATTAAAAAAAACATGATTGGGAATTGTGTAGTTAAACGCGAACTTGAACGAATGACATTTTAAGTTCTGTACTTCATATCATAATCCTCACCGTAGGTGCGGGTTCACCAACCGTCCGGTAACCGGCGCGTACTGTTCCATGCGCGCCTCAAGGAAAAACCGCAGGGACCCAGCAAGGTCGAAGCCTACTAGGGCCAAGGGTCTGCTTCTGGAAGGAAGATTCGGCGCCAGTACGAAAGGCAATGAAGGAACAGGAGCGAGTTTTTAGTCAGTAAAAGTCTGACACTATCTCCCGCTCCGCCCAAAGGCGCGGAGATGGCATTAGGATGATTTTGCCACTTACAGAAATAAAAAATAAAATATCATAATCCTGTTTCATAACTAAACATCTCTAACTTTATTTTAATCGCTTTTTACGCTTTTATAAATCTAATATAAATTTTATTAAATACGTCTAGCGCAGACAAAGGACGGTCCTTGGTATATTTATTTTATCCATAAACAGAATTTGCTTACGCGATGTTTTTAAGTGGATCCTTGTGGGCTATGAGATGCAATTTCATGATGAGATAAAATAATTACAAGGCTAACAAATACATTTTGACAAACATTCAGCAAACGTCCAATTTAACCAATCTAAGCGAGATTTGCGACTATCTCTGCTAGTACCAATATTGTCTTAAACTTTCACAGACAGTCTTTCTTCAATGTGGGACGAGGTCTCTTCTAAGTTACTGCACCAAATTATCTTATGTGGTCTAGTCTCGTTAAAACCAAGTCCAATTCCACAATAATGAACCATTTTCCCCTCCCTTCCTTGAGCCAACAGAGTTGAATAAGTTTCAGGATAAGTTACGTGTCGCTATGAGATACTCCGCAATTGTTTATCGTCGCGACGATGTTAATTTAAACTTGTTGGCTGTTCCCAGCTCCGCATTCCCTCGCGATACTTTCAGTAAAAACGAAAAGCAGTAAAAACGTACGAAAAAGAAGAGAAAATAAACGTGTTAGGCACAAATACAACAAGTCTCAATTACAGACAAACTATCAAACGCTCCTCACAATTTACGTCGATGTGAAAACTTTGTTTTACCAACTTGGTTTCGTGAAAACAATTCGACCGAAAGAACTGAATCCTCTGACAAACCGGTTCCGGGTACATATTATGCGGGTTCCGTTCAGATTGCTCGTTTTCTTTTGAAAAGGGGAAAGTTGTAAAAATTATTTGGAAAGGGCCGCGCTTCGGTCGCGCTTGCACGCTTTTATCGCGCATAAATCACAAAATTTTTGTAACATAAAAACTTGGATCTATAAGGCATGAGGAGTCCTGCCACATTTTGTTGAAAGCTGATTTTAGTAGGTTGTAAATGTCGAGTTTGATGACACATGTATGCAGGTTTATAATGTTGTAGACCGAAGAAATTTTACTACTAAAGGCATTGCTCACACCAAACGTAATTTCTGCTGCCGACTGTGAATATGCTCACTGGCAGCCCAGTGTGAACGTGGATTCAGTCTGCAGTATGTGTTCTCACCAAACCGAAAATACGCTATTGTGTAATGTGTTACTTGTGTGAACCAAAGAGTAAGTTTGCTACGCGTAGTACAATAATCGGCTACCGAGAGTTAGCGTCAACGTACACACATAAACAGATTACGTAAAAGCGTAGGTACAGTCGGTTCGGTGTGAACGAGAGGTTTAGGAAAAGCGATAAACTGCGTAACGCGCGCTCACAGTCAGCGGCCGATAGTACGTTTGATCTGGGGCCTAAGTCTGCTATTTTTATAAAGTCGTCATTCCAACACGATTCTATTGTCATTTTGCAAAAAGTTCGTAATCTGCTATTTCATAATAGTCGACACTGATCGGTCAATAGTCTTGTGGTAGAATGACAATATATAATATTACATTATATTGTATTAACAATATTAATTAGCTTATTAAAAGCAATGACTGCACAATGACGTTCTAATAGTAGGTCACTGAACAAAAGAGCTGTAAAAAAAATGTTTGCAAATTACCACATACGTCAGACATTCATTTTTCAATATGTACGAGATTACCATTATATGCCACTACTTCCAATGGAGTGTCAGTGGTTGACCATTGGAAAGTCATAATGACGCCATTATATTAGTAGATTACCAAAACTTGTCACAATCAACAATTATGAAATCAATGATGAACCATTCTGACACTATTGTAATAGCAAAATTGAGGCCTTGAACAATGCCATAAACGCACCCTATATTTTAGTGTGTCGGAGAACTTTAGGAGTGATTATTCTTGTTCCCAATCACTATAAAAATGAAGGGTTCTTGAAAAAAGAGTGAGAAAGTCTCGTCCTTTGTGGGTCGTTAAAGTGATTGGTAACTTTGTATGGGATGCGGAGTTTATTTCACTTCCCAAAGTCGTTAACAAGTGGTTTGCCATAACTCTTGTGAACATTCGGTAGCTGTTATCACAGTTTATTTCCAATAAAATTGCTATATTTGATTCTTCTTAGAGAAGTCTTATTTACAAGGTATTCGTTTAGGCTATTTTTTTATACCCATCCACACTAATCTAATAATAAAGAGGTAAATTTTGTTTCTTGTAGGAGGTAATCTCTGGAAGTACTGGTATGATTGCTAATTTTTTTTCACCAATATAAAGCTGTTTTATACCTGAGTGACATGGCATATTTCATGTACGCGGGCGAAGCTCCGAGCAATAGCGAGTATGTGATACTTAAGTTTACTATCACGCGAGCGAAGCCGCTGTCAGCAGCTAGTATACATTGTTTTAATAAGAATAAGTATGTGTCTTTTACTACTTATATACAAGGTGTAAGGGACAGCCCTCTACAAACTTTAAGGGCTTGCTCAGTAGACGAAACTGAACAACCTTCCGTAAGACTCTTTTCAGGAAACGAAAAAAAAAATCTGCCTCACCGTACAAAATTATAAACTTGATTGGACAGTTTGTATGGAGAGGCCGATTTTTTTTTTCGTTTCCTGAAAAATATTTTTATTGGAGGTTGTTCAACTGAGTAAGCCCTTAAAGTTTGTGGAGGGCTGTCCCTTACACCCTTTATATACAGGGTTATTTCTAAAACACTAGCAAACCCTCAGGACTATGTTACTAACATCATAAACAACTTATGCTCTATGACTTTTAAAAAATTGACACATTTTAGTTCATCAGATTTTCACACAAAAATAAAAATATCTAAATTGAACGTTCTAAATATTACGAATTCTATGCGAAGCAAGCAATAGTACAATAGCGGAGGGTAGCTGAACATAAACTTGATCTGTTTACGGGCAGCCCTCACTAGTCAGTCGGTCGCGTTGCGTCATACGTGTTCTTGTAGCGAAATTTGGCAGTGTGGATATAATTTTCTTTACATGATGTTGTATCAATATTCTAATGTCAAGTATACGGAAATGGTGCGAATGCTTGCTAGGTGTGATGACAGTGTTTCGAAAGCCTTATTACTGTGAGAACAGTGATACGGCACGCACTGTAGTAGTAAAAAAGACTTATACTTATACTTATTAAAACATTATATACTAGCTGCTGCTAGCGGTACTAACATCATTTGTTCTATGACTTTTT
This sequence comes from Mythimna ferrago, assembly GCA_910589285.2. NCBI lineage: Eukaryota > Metazoa > Arthropoda > Insecta > Lepidoptera > Noctuidae > Mythimna > Mythimna ferrago. The sequence continues at coordinate 16,581,437 of OU342673.1, read as the reverse complement.
ACAAAACATAATAAATTTACCAAACACAAACCTTCAAGATTTCGTTGTTCTATCTAACACATTTCAACTCTGTATTTTGCCGTATCTACTTAAATATTAAAATTTTGCCGTATCTACTGAAATTTTGCATGAAGCAAGGTATCATAGCACAAGTAGGAAAAAATCTGAAATCTGTTTTGTGGTTACGTCACAAAAAATAGATACTTTTTTTGTGATTCGGAAAATCTTTGTAACTCAATTCGGGAATTGAACTATTTTCTTAAGTAAGTTTGTACGGAAACCTCAGTACGCGAGTCTGATTCGCACTTGCCCAGTTTTTTTAAATTTGTATGCCATATTATGTCCAGTCCACTCTATACCCTATTCGCGATAAGACGAATAAAGAATAAGACGTATAAAGAAACCTTTTTTACTGTCAACCGATTTTAACTTCTATTTCGTAGTCATACAGGTTACTACAGAACACTGGAATCATACACTTCTGTTCTGTGTCTTCTGTTGTGTGTTCACAATACCGACTATTTACTGCAGTCGCCATTTATCATGCCATCAATGTAATATAAGTCAAAATCGGTTGAACGGACAGTAATAAAAGGTTTTCATAAATGTCTAATGTTTTTTGAACAAAGGTTGGGTGGTACCTTAACATTGCCTTAAGCATTCCTAAGGCATTAAGGCCACTTTTGTAACGTTGTGTTGCATAATAAGCATAAACAGCTTCTTTTTAATGTTCCCACTGCTGGGACTCAGGCCTCCTCTCTCGACTCCTCTCCTCTCCAGGAATGGACCGTAATCCACCACGTGGGCCCAGTGCGGGATGGTCACGTCTCTTCGATTTTTTGGTTCTAGGACATGCCGGTTTCCTCACAATGTTTTCCTTCACCCTTTTGAGAGCAGTGGTGATGAAACAGCACCTGGCTGGGTTTGAGCCCGCGACCTACAACTTATATGGCTGGGCCGTTATCACTCGGCCACCACTGTTCCAACTTTGTGTTGCATGAATATTAAATAGAACTCATTTTCAGATTTCAGACTTCATGGTCCAAAAACCCATGAATGAAAATGATATACAGCGACTTTATCAGTAAACGGTGGGTCTACTCTTATCTGAAGTTAAATAAACTAGTAACTAATTACTTAACATTACAGTGCTTGTCTGCCTCCTGACGCAAACTCAAGATATACTCAATCTAATTGTTGTTTCGACTCCGAAGTTAGTTTCGCAGATAAATGTGGAACCCACAAACAGTTAGTGTCTTTCAAAATGAATGAACATTGTTTTGAATCGAAATACAGGGTTAAATTATGTGTACTACACTAACTTTGCGGGACTGTATTAGGTACTAACATCATAAACAACAACTAAGACTATTAAAAAAAAAAAAAAAATCATATACCAAAACATACCTTCAAGATTCGATGTTTTATCACACATTATGCTTTACCTACGTAGGTACGTATGACGCAAGCGCATCAAGCACCCTCGCCGCCCGATCTCTGTTCCCCTCCGCTATTGTACTATCGCTTGCTTCGCATAGATTTCGTAATATTTAGAACGTTCAATTTAAATATTTTTATTTTTGTATGAAAATCTGTTGAACCAAAATATGATAAATTTTTAAAAGTCATATATATCAAAAGTTATTGTTTATGATGTTAATAACATAGTATTGAGAGGTTGCCAGTTTTTACAAATAACCCTGTATATCTACCCACACAATTCAGAGCAGGAGAAGATAATTAATAATTTCCCACGTAAAAAATTGGCCCCAGATCTTTTTGCCCCCGGGCCATTTGGCACCTAGTTACGCCACTAGCAGAAAACTGTAGAACTTAATACTGTAGGGAATAGGCTCTCCTTATAATTTTAATCATATCGCACTGATAATATTTATAAAAGTGAAAGTTTGTATGTTTCTGTATTCTTACTAAAAGTGTCTAGTGATATGACAAAAATGTTAGAAAAGCGGATAATGCGGAATAAAAATCGAGAAATGCCTTTCTATCGCCCGCTCAAGAATAACAGCAACCATACTTTTAGTAAGAAGACGTGATAGACAAGAATATTCGACATCTACCGGGATTTCGTGATATCCCTAGGGATTTTGTGAAATCCCTGATATTCTCATTTCCCTGCAACATATATTTGTTACGCATTTACGTTCACTCGTCTACTGGTATACCTTTTCTTTTTTATCTCGGTAGTACTCGTAGTGTTCCTTTGGAATAATTTTCGAGATTTCAAGCAAGCGAAACCGTTGTTAGTAACTAGTGTACAATTTTTTTTTTATAATGACAATTCTCTATACAATTGCCAAAACGGATCTTGAGAGCTCGGCGTCAGAGTGGGGATCGCTTTGCGCATTCCATACATTGGTGAGCCAATCGTCTTCGTTGTTAGATACATGCAGCAACGCAGGGAACGAACCAGGAGTGACGTCTATGACGCGATGGCGCGGCGAGCCAATCACTGACACTCCCTGCCCCCGCGTCTCACATCGCACCACTAAAGAGACCGAATATTTGACTTCTGTGCAACTTGAGCCAGCGCTCAAGATCCGTGGCGATCTAAAGCATTTCGAAGGAGTTACGAAAACTTGCGAAATTGCTATATTTTTTTTTAGATAAAAGTTTAAATCGCACGTAAAAATCAATAGGTAGTTGATAATACCTTGGTTGGAACACTAATTTGCAACCGTCTTGTCACCCCTTAACTGTCAATGTATATCTTTCGATATAGTTAATCGATTGTGATGAAACAAAGCCTAAGTAATATATTAAGCTACACACAATTTCAATGTATAAAAGTTATCTACGTCGATTTCGTACATTTTACATTATGCGCGCACAACTAAAAACTTCTACAGAGGTACCCTATGCTATGCTCTAACAGAAAATTACAAAAAGAAAATACTTACGTACATTTTCATTTGGAAGAAAGTTTATAAAGCAGAAACGAAGAAAAATGCGCCTTCGTCGGGTTTGTTCTACTATCGCATGCTCAATCTTCACTAAAACAACGTTCTGTTTGCCAAAGTGAGTTTTCCAAGCAAATGTTAGTTCGGGAAATTGAATTATTTTCATTCCATACGACATTACGTGAAGAACAATACATGGCTGTTTGCAAATTGTTAATAAAACATAACATTCGAAAAAGTATTGCATAACCTAATTCCGCCTAGCCCGTTCCATCATCGGCCCACCAGACGTACGGCGATGCGCCACTGGTACATGCTGGACATCCCACCACCACGCACAAAACGTTTTGGGAACACATTCATTGTGCGTACAGCTAAGGAGTGGAATTCCTTGCCGCAGTCTGTGTTTTCTGATGGCTACAACCCGGGAATCTTTAAGTCAAGAGTGAATAGGTTTCTTCTAGATAAGTGCTTTCCACCAGGTGAGATACCGATCAACAATAAAAAAAAAGTAGCGTTTTCTGGCAATTGGTAAGCTGTAACAATGAGACTTCCAATTTGATACGTACTGAAGTTTAGTAAACTATTACTACGTATTATTTAACTGAGAGCTGTGGTGGCCGAGTGGTAATGGCCTCGACTTACAAGTTGTAGGTTGCGGGTTCAAAGCCAGCCAGGCGTATTACTTTGTGTAATTTATTTCATAGCGTGAAGGAAATCATGAGGAGTAAACCGGCATGTCCTAGAACCAACAAATTCAAAGACATGTGACATCCACTAACCCACACTGGGCCCGCGGGGTGGATTAGGGCCCATTCCCTCTCTTAGAGAGGGAACGGGTTAGGTTTGCAATCCCAACAGGGTGCGTTGGGATGGTGAAATGCAATCTTATTGTTTTCTTGCAAAATTATTTTAGAAAGTATTGTCACTATGAGAACCTTCAAGCTAAAGTTGGATGTAATATCCGCTAAGATTTTAATCTCCAAGAAACTATGTGGGTACTTACTTATACGAGTAAGTTTTTACTTAAGGCCTGCAGCGCCTTTACTAACTACCCCATAGCGATATTATGATATGAATTATAATTTTCTCATTTAGCACCATCGTCCATGACATCATCGCTTAACCCCAGGCGAGAAAATGTCCAACGAGAGTTCTTAAAAAAAAGTTTCAAATATAAATGTTAAGAAATTATGGGATTTCATACAATACTCATATTAATTTTTCATTTGTTTTTGTCGAAAAGACATTAAAATTAAATGTAATACGTTATTTTTTACTCGTTTGTAAATATTATTGTTTTTAGTTTATATATACTTTTTAAGAAATAATTTTTTTATTAGTTTAATTTATAAGTAGTTACATAGTTATGTCAAAATTAAATTTTACTTACATGTTTCTTAGTTGTACAGAATTACGGTTTTGTACTACATAATGAACGAATTCACGTAATACAAAAAGGTATAAAACCATTAAACATAATAATCTGATAATATCTTTATCAGATTATTATGTTTAATTGATTAAAACTTCATTTTCTAATAAAAATGCAGTTAATTTGTAATTTTGTTTTATTACTTTATTCAACAACAGTATTCTTTATTTTACTAGATTTAGTTTAGTGAAACGACATATAACTGACGATAACTTGGTGTTTTGTCATATCACTAGATACTTTCAGTAAGAAGACGTAATAAACAAGAATATTCGACATCTGCCGAGATTTCGTGAAATCCCTGATATCGTCATTTCCCTGCGACATATCTATCACAGTCTTTGTCCTCCGAATCTACTGGTCCAATTGAGGTGGTAAGCATATCATGTGACATAAACACGAACATCTAACGTAATAAATTTGGAACATGAAAGTTACTTTTGGGTTAGCAAATCGAAATACTAAATAATAATAATTGTTCTACAAATTGTACTATGTGAAATAACAAATAAATTGCAAGAGTCAGAAATATTATGTCTGTCAACAAGTTTCAAAAATAACCCTTATTTTAAATAATATCTAAGAAAACAAGTTAAAATAAACAGCGGCAAGCTTTGATATCCCGCTTGAATCATCTTCATAATCTTCCTGCCTTTGTTCCGTATTATTTGGAGTAGGGGCAACAGGTTTTTCTTTCATTCTGTAGTGTTTAATTTCATTAACTCCTTTTTCTTTCCTTGACCATTACATGTTCTTTACTGTATGGACTTTAAAAGAGACTTTGACCCTAAGTTTGTTTTGGTGTTTCTTCTCAGGGTAGTTAGCCAGGAAACATCGGCCTCATATAATATAAAACAGACTGAAAACAAAATTGGCGTGTAAAAGTGTTTTTAAAAAAAGAAACTTATTTGCAAAATAAAGATCATTTATCATTTTCATATCATTTCTCACACGATCCCTCCATCTTTTGTTTGGCCTACCTGTCCTTCTTCACATTTACTCATAATTCTTTTAGTAACATGAAATTTTAATCCCGCCTGAATGTGTAGTATTTATTTGTCACGTCACTGCGCCTTAACTACTTAAGTTTCAAGTTGCATCACTGGCTGTAGGTACTTGTGAGTCACCTATCATTGACCCGAGTCTGAGATAATCATCGAATGCAAATAAATTACGCATCGCTCATCGTAGCTCGCATCATCAGTTAGCTTTGATCAAGGATGTTCCGTTATTAAGAAAAACATACTCATTGTCCGACTTGTTTATGACATCAAGTTATGAAACTTAAAATTACCTGATAACTCCTGGGGTGCTATTCTCTAAGAAAACAGCCTTGAGCGCAGCCCAGGCCGCAGCGATGAGTCGAGAGCGCAGTACATTAGATTAACAACCTAATTCATCTTTCCATTGGATTGTTAATTCAATGTACTGCGCTCTCGACTCGTCGCTGCGGCCAGCGCAGCACTCAAGGCTGTTTTCTTAGACAATAGCACCCCTGGTTTGTGGAAAGAAGTTTGACACGAAAGAAAAACTGTTGACGCAACACAAATAAAACGCAAATCAAGTGATGGTAGAAACCCAGTCGTGTCCCAGTAATAGTATATCAAACCCAGACAGGCGTCTTACTTTGTGTAATTTATTTCACGTGGTACCGGGAGAAGAAAAATTAAATAAAAATAACTTTAAAAAAATATTGAAATTAATTGTGTAATGGATTGTAAACATCGTGAGGGGTTCTGGAACGAAGGCCAAGAAGGAACAGGAGTGGGTTTTGGTGAGAAAAAATCTGTCACGCCCTCTCGCTCTGCCTAAGAGCGGGAGAAGTCACTGAATGATTTCCCACTTAAAACAAAAACTTATTCAGGTAAAAGACATCAACGAGATTGTTTAAACTAACCGTGCATTTCGGCCGCAAACTTTCAACCTCCATCAATGAGGTTTTTCACCACAATTCATACTACCAGTTGGCACCGCTTAGCAGCGAGGTCTTCTACTTCTAAAAACGTATATTTGACGTCAACGTCAATGTAACTAGTGTCATTAACATAAGCGTTTTGACAGTTGCCTGGACCAGACGACTGAGTGTTGCCACCTAGCATAGCATAACATAATCAGCCTTTTAATGTTCCCACTGCTGGAACTCACGCCTCCTCTCTAGGAGAGGGAATGGGCCGAAATACATCACGCGGACCTAGTGCGGGTTGGTGAATAATAATATAATAATATTCCACAACTATCACACAACACCATCTAGTCCCAAGCTAAGCTGGGCTTGTGTTATGGGTACTAGACAACTGATAAACATACTTATATATTTCTAAATACATACATATTATACATAAATTACACCCAGACACATAACAAATGATTGTGCTCATCACACAAACATTTGTCCTGGGTGGGAATCGAACCCACGACCTTCGGCATAGCAGTCAGTGTCACTAACCACTAGACCAACAGGCCTGTCAAATGTCTTCGAATTTTTGGTTGCAGGACTTGCCGGTTTCCTCAAGATATTTTCTTCAACGTTTTGAGAGAAGTGGTGACGAAATAAATTACACAAAGCAATGCGCCTGGCTGGGTTAGAACCCGCGACCTACAACTCGTAAGTCGGGGCCGTTACCACTCGGCCACCACTGTTAGAAAACCCTCCTATTCAATACAAACACTTTTATACTAGACGTTCTCTCGATACATTACGCTTTGTTCATAAATTTTCATGAATGTTCATGAAAACTTTCCATAGTTATATTGTTTCATTGCACTCGGCTCTACAATTCAAATGAAGCCGGATCTGTTATGTAGATACCAAAACTGTTCATATTGGCTTTAACTATAATTTTAGTCTATACTAGTATTAGCCAGTGGCTTCTCCCAAATGAAAGTAGGTTGCTCCATACAAACTTTAGACTCTTATTTTATACCTTTAGGGGTTGAATTTTGGAGAATTCTTTCTTTGGGTCAATTTATACTAGCGCAGACTCGAAGCGCATCGAAGCGTAAAATTCTTTACAACGTAAGCGAAACCGCACAAATGCGCGCGTATTCGCTAGGATACGCGTGCATTACGCGTGTATGTAACGCTGTGGAGTTAAGGTTACATTTGTTATGTTCAGTTTTGGATAGACGCTTAAATGCGCATCAACTCTGCGCTAGTATAAGTTGACCCTAGTGCTCGTCTATGTTATAAAAGGAGTGGAAAATCTCACGCTCCTATTCCCAGTAGTTTCGGCTATGTGTTGATATGTCAGTCAGTCAATTTTTGATCTTTTATATATTTAGATAGATAGATAGACATACACGGTAAATACATGATACGTGAAGAGAATACACAAAATGAGAAAAGAGTATAATAGAGGAAAGTGGTAAAAATGGCACCAGTAGTACTTACGAAAGAGAGTCGTTTGTTTTGGAATGGTCCAGTGAAAGAGGAGGGAAACACTCATGTAACAAAAAAAAAAAAATGCCATCAAAAACATAAGTTGTAAAAAAAACCAACTTCGCAACTTATTTCATCTGCAGTAAAAAGTTGTGAGATCCATGTAAAACCATGTCTGTTAATTTTTTCAGTTTCCTACTTGAGTGACCTTTTGCAACATCTTATAGTGACCATAATTATCTATATTACAAATCTTTTATGTTTTAAATAAATAGATTGATTGGCAGCTAAACGTAATGTTGTCTATGGTTAAGTGTGATTGAAAATTTGACAATTTATTTTGTAGTTGATCTGGGCCTCAAGTCTGCTATTACAATAGTGTCAGAATGGTCTATCATTGATGTCATAATTGTCGATTTTGACAAGTTTGGTAATCTACTAATATAATGGCGTCATTATGACTTTCCAATGGTCAACCACTGCCACTCCATTGAAAGAAGTGGCTTAAAATGGTAATCTCGTACATATTGACAAATAAATATTTGACGTTTGCGGTAATCTGCTAAAACTTTGACAGTTTATTTGATCAGTGTTTGATCATTAGAACGTTGTTGTGCAGTTATTGGTTTTAATATGCTCGAAATTATCATTCTACCACAATTCTATTACAAGACCATTGACCGATCAATGATCGAGCATTATGAATTAGCAGATTACAAACTTTTAGCAAAATGACAATGGGATCGTGTTGGAATGACGAATTTATAAAAATAGCAGACTTGGGGCCCAGTTGATGTGTTTAATGATAATTATATTAAATTAATATACTATACAGTAGGGTGGAGTAGGGTAAAGTAGGGTAGAGTAGGATAGAGTAGGGTAGAGGAGGATATAGTAATTAGTTGACGGGAGCGAAACCGCGGGCAAAAAGCTAGTTATTTTTAGTTAAAGTTGAAAAGCACGGTCGAGCGCGCGCTACGTCCACACTTTTGAAATGTTCTTTCATGTTACGATACAACATTCTGTACTCGGCTTTATACTATGTAAGGATAAGTATTATGTAGATACACAACTATTTTCATTAGTTAAAATAGCGCCAATAAACACAAAGACACCTGGTGCATGGAATGGACGACAAATCACAAGAATGTATTTAACAAACTACAATAATTTTAATAGCCAACGCTGTTTATACAAGGTGTCGTTTTGAAGCTGCAAAATATTTCAGGAGATAATTATGTTAGTGATTCTCGACCCGAATCAATAATAAAATAAGTAGGTAATTTTTTTTTTTTATAACCGCGCTTTTTTTCACTCACACAAACACGGAACAATAAAGGGCGTTTTCACACACACTAACTCGCAACGATAGTTTCATAAATAATGTATCATCCAATCATCATCCCGCACGCCACACCCTAGCCACGCCCCCGCGGCCATCGATCAATCGATTTAGTTTAGTGTAATTAAAAAATTAAATAACAAGTATTACTGATTATTGACCAGGTATCGTTTTTTTACATGATTATTTATGAGTTTTATTACAACCTCCTGAAATATTGTGCAGTTTTAAAACTGCACCTTGTATAGTATGCTATCAAAACGAGTGTCGCTTGGTCGTTAAAATAGTTTCAGTTGGGGTCACTAAAGGTGTTACCAGATGGTTGCAAACCAACGTCCCAATCAGGGTGACCTTGCTAGTTTCATTCTGTGTAAACAGCAGTTGTAATCCATGACCTTCACCGCCCTTGGTTGGGAGACGCGTTTTCCCAACCACCGAACATGTTGGCGTGTGGTTTACATCCATGTAGCCGTAACACAAACCAAACACGTAAACTACAATAACAGGGTCCCAGCTGGGTCGAAGCCAACTTTTTTTTTTTTTTTTTATGGTGGGAAAAAATCATGCATTGACATCCCCCGCCCTTGGGCGAAGCGGGAGATAGTGTCAGACTCTTACTGACTAAAAGACCCACCCCGTTCCTTCTAGCCTTCATACCGGGGCTCGAGCGCCCTTTCGGATAACCCTGGCCCCAGTAGGCTTCGACCCTGCTGGGTCCCTGCTGTTGCTGACAACTCCTTGAGGCGCGCGGGAACAGTGCGCGCCGTCGACGACTTGGGCTTGGTCCGGACAGTTACCGGACGGCCGGACAGTGAGCTACCCATTGCTCACCGTCCGCAAGCCCGCGTCTACGTTGGCCGGAAATCGGGATCAGAATCCCGGCAACGGCGGCGGCGATAACGCCGTTGCCTGGTGCGTTCGGCCTCCTCCTTTGCGAGCATTACTGCTTCGCAGAAGTCGGCGACCGCCTGCCACTCCTCCTCGCTCCGGACCATGGCCTCAACCAAGGCCCGGCGCGAGAGGTCTCCGCCGCCGATCGCTCCCACGAGGGCACGGCGATGCTCCGCCCAAGCAGGGCACACCTCGACTGTGTGCTCCACCGTGTCCTCCGGGCGTTCCGCACAGTGGCGACACCCGGGCGTCACTTCCGCATGAATCGAGTGCAGGAAACTCCCGAACGAACCATGTCCGGTGAGTACCTGCGTCATGCGGAAGGTAAGGACGCCGTGAGGTCTTTCCAGCCACGCCTCAAAGAGGGGACTTACCGCCATGATTGTGGCGTGCCCAGCACTGGGTTGCGATAGTCGCTGACGCCATTTCACCATGAGATCCCGCCGGAGCTCTGTCCGCCATGCCGTGACCTGTCGCGGCAGCGGACTTTCACCCCGGCGTTGCATCTCCACGCGCATATCGTGCATGTGTGCAAGGACTGTTGCCTCCAGATCCCACGGTGGTAGGCCAGCCAGAAGGCTCGCCGCTTCGCGGGAGACCGTGCAGTATCCCCGCACCATCCTTATCGCCATGACCCTCTGACAGGCGTTCAGTATGGCCGCCGGTTGCTTTTTCAGCGACGGCGCCCACACCGGCGCCCCGTAGAGGCCCATGGACCGAACGATCCCCGCGTAGAGCCTTCGGCAGGAGGCATCCGGACCCCCAAGGTTGGGCAGGAGCCGCTTGAGCGCAGCCCCAGCCCGGTTGAGTTTGGGAGCCAGACGTCGGAAATGCTCCACGAAATTCCACCGGCTGTCGAGGACGAGTCCCAGGTACTTCATCGTCGACCCGACACCGATGTCAACTCCTCCTACCGTAAGTTGGGAACTCAATGGCGGCGCGTTCCGAGACCGGCGACCGTGGAAACACATCGCCTCGGATTTGTGAAGCGCCACCTCGAGTCCCAACTCCTGGATCCTGTCAACGACCATCGCAACCCCGCGTGTCGCTAGAGCGACCGCCGCCTGGTACGACTCTCCCTGCGCTAGAACCAGCGTGTCGTCTGCGTAGCAAACCACGCTGTCCCCGTCAGGGAAGTCGCCGCGCAGCACGTAGTCGTACCCGATGTTCCACAAGGGTGGCCCTAGTACCGACCCCTGCGGAACACCGCACGACATCTCTCGACGTTTCCAGTCTCCCTGGTGACCGGGGTAGACTATAAACCTATCCGACAGATAGGCCTCGACCACTCGACAGAGGGGGTCGAAGCCAACTGGGGCCAGGGTTAGCTCCGAAAGGTAACTCAGCCCCGGTATGAAAGGCACGAAGGAACGGGGTGAGTTTTTTAGTCAGTAAAAGTCTGACGCTCTGCCCAAGGGCCATTTTGATGATTTTTACGAACCAAAAAAAAAAAAAATACAAGAAAGGTGACCTTGGTTGCAACACTAGTTTGCAACTGTCTAGTCACCCCTTTAGACTGTGTGCAAGTTGAAACTTTGTGTGTGATATTTGCGATATTGTAAATTTAATCCAAAGCGTAATACTTGTACGTGCGTCCCCATGTTTGCTGGTTCTATGGAACTAATCCTACTCCTGGTGGAGGGTGTTACTAGTTTGCTGTTTGTGTTTACAACGATATTTAGAATAAACAATATTGTTTCCTTAGATATTATCACGGTTTATCGCGATCAGCAAAGTTACTTTGAAGTTGCCATGAACATTCTAAACTTATTTGCGGGTAATACTTTACTTAAAACATGAGATTATTTGAAATTAAACTTATTATTTGTAGTTCAAATATTAATAATTAATAAAATTGTTTATTTTTATATTAGTATTTCCTAGAGACAGTTCTTCTGGGTCTGATTTTACATGTTTATGAACGCACCCATAATACTGGAATATTCTTTAGTGTGAGGAACAGATAAATAAAAACGCACGAGGGGTTCCGTACCGTAGCAAATAACGGCAAGAAAATTACGTTTGCTGTATGGTAGCCTACCTAAATACATATTAATTTTATTCCGATTTTTAGCATTTGTTGTTATAACACAAATACACACAACACAAATAAACACAAATACATCATCTGTGAAAATTTCAACTGTCTATCTATCACGGTTCACGAGATACAGACGGCAGGCGCGGTGGCAGACGGACAGACAGACAGACAGATGGACAGCGGAGTCTCAGTAATGGGATCCCATACGGAACTCTAAAAAGACATTTTTTTTTTCAATTCATGCACTGTTCCTATTGTTATTTTACCAGCCCTATGTACCATGTACCAAGAATAAATCAGTACAACTTACAGTAAACAATGAAAAATAATCTTCTCTTACGAAAGTCTCATCATCATCATTTCAGCCAATAGACGCCCACTGTTGGACATAGGCCTCCCCAAGTGTCGCCACAATGAACGATCCTGTGCGTCCCACATCAATCGGATTCCCGCAACCTTCACCAAGTCATCGGTCCACCTATAAAGCTAGGCTCACTCACCCAGAGAGCAAAGGAAAGGGCTATGCTTGGAGTTTCCTTGCGTGATCGAATCAAAAATGAAGATCCGCAGGAGCACCAAGGTTGCCGACATAGCACGAAGAATCGGCAAACTTACGAAAGTCTAATGTGCAATAAATACCTACCTTTTTTAAAGTAGGTCCGTAAAATGGTTGTACTTGCTCCTGCCCGGGTAATTATGCATTAAAACCAAAAAAATATTGTTTGTTGTCCGTGCCAAATTCTGAACTTACTGTGTCCCTTTAACCATAACTTATAGTACAACGAACATTTACGAGCAAAGTTTCCCAACTTTATGGGCAACATTGCTTAGTAAATTTTAATTTTGTACCTATGTTATAAACATTATAAAATGACAATTGCATATTTTTTCTGTAATACCATTATCAGTGGAAGTGGGCAGTGCGCATTGCTCGCAGCACAGATGGGTCGATGGGGACGATGAGATGTCATTGGATGATTTTCCGATCTAAAAAAAATGGGTATATATAGTTTTTATAGTTATAAACCCTATAACTCCATACAATTGCCGAAACAGATCTTGAGCGCTCGGCGCCAGAGTGGGATTGCTTTGCGCATTCCATACATTGGCGAGCCAATCGTCTTCGTTGTTAGATACGTGAAGCAATGCAGGGAACGAATCAGGAGTGACGTCTATGACGCTATGGCGCGGCGAGCCAAACTGACACTCCCCGCCCCCGCGTCTCACTTCGCACCACTAAAGAGACCGAATATTTGACTTCTGCGCAACTTGAAGCAAGCGCTCAAGATCCGTGACGGCAGTTGTACTTTTATCTCACTCGCATGCGACCTGACATTTTAACACGTCATGGTAACGACCCAGTTCACACGAAACAAAAATATTTAAGTACGGACAGCATAAGTGTAAAACTTACAGAATCCAGACCGTTGTCCCTAAAAGTTTATAATACAACTGCATAATGTAAAAGTGAGCCTGAACCTAAGTAAAGTTTTCACAGTAAGTCGACGTTAAAGAAGTTCAATTTAAGTTTTATTTGGAGTTAAGTAAAGGAGTTCTCGACTCAGTGCTAAGAGACAAATTGCAACTGAAACTTCAGTCTCTTGTGGTAAATTAATCTCTTTTAATGGATTAAAATGTACATAATAAAACAGTCATGGTTAGTGGCAACCAATTTGTTAGACAATCGTGAATTGAGCTTAATTAGACCAGAGGGTCTAACCACGGAGATATAAACTCAACTGTTAAAGAGACAGAGCTATGTAGGGTGTATAGGTCCATCCCTTTCTCGCATTTTAACACGTCATGGTAAGGCCCCGTCATCTCCTGCGAAGCTGTAATGCTAGCAAAAGGCAGCCACACGCGTGAGGCAATGGCTCTCGCGTCCCAGCTGCCCCGGGATTCCGATCCCGATTACCGGCCACCGTAGGCGCTGGCTTGCGGACGGCCGTCCGGTACCCGTCCGGACCGAGTCCAAGTCGTCGACGGCGCGTAGTGCTCCACGCGCGCCTCAAGGAGTTGTCAGCAAACCGTAGGGGCCCAGCAGGGTCAAAGCCTACTGGGGCCATGGGTGATGCGAAAGAGATTCCCGGGGCCCTGGAACAATGGCAAAGAAGGAACAGAAGTGAGTTTTTAGTCAGTAAAAGTCTGACACTATCTCCCACTCCGCCCAAAGGCAGGAGATGTCATTTAGATGATTTTCCCATTTAAAAAAAGGCCCTGTCGTGTGAAGTCTTCACTGCTCGTGGTTAGGTAGAGAATGTCTATAAGTTTAAATAAATAATTTTGTTAATGACTTTCGATCTTTCTGTTTTATTGTACTTTAGAGATAAAGGCAGTTAAACGACCGTCTTTATTTCTCAATGGTTTGGTGGCAGTTAACTTGCCCTCTATAAAATGTGACCTAGAAATACCTGACGAAACGTATAACAAATGTAAAAGTTGCTTAATTGAATCAAGTAACTTTTGATTTTTTTTCCCCACTTATTTCACTCTACTATTTTTGGTATTCTTCTGTTATCTCCTAATCCAAACCTTAATGATCAGTTTATTGGTTCTTAAGCTTCATTCCTTCGATTCTAAGCCTTATTCTGAATATAAGCAAATCATTAAAGTCAAGACAGATATCTTTAACCGAAGAGGCCTCCCGATGAAAGTCGAAAATAAATTGATAACATTGATGGATGCGGGACGCACAGGAACGTTCGATGTGGACGCTTGGGGGAGGCCTATGTCCAACAGTGGACGTGTATGGGCTGAAATGATGATGAATCAAACATTGAAACATTCAATCATGCAGATCTTTTAGGTCTTCTTCTTCTTCCTGTGTCGATTTGACTCAAATTTTGTCCGACCAATATTTAGCCACCTGGACAGCTCTGTCGTTGGCTTCGTATAACTCATGGAGGGTGCAGGTATTAGAAAAGTTGCTAAAAGTCAAATCATATATTTTAAGGTACTACTTTTTATTATTATTGATTAGCTTACGCTTGACCACTTGCTGGTAAACGAGGGTGTGGTCGACGATGGAGCACGCTTGCCTAGAAATAAGCTATTCATTCTTGACTTTAAGGTTGTAGGTATCCGTACCCCTAGCCAAGTTGATAATCTGCAATCGTTAACGCTAGTAGAAAACTTCAAATGTACGGGACTGACGTCATCTCAACGCTCAGTCTCGTGGTCAGAACAAAAGAATTGGGGGCGTGGTCAACTCGAGGCGTTCGACGCTAGAGAATCGAAACGAAACGGTTGTGACTTGGCAAGGAAATACAGGCTTCGAAAAGAAAATCCACTCTTCAGTTGTACGCACAAAATATTACAAGATATGTTGAAACATGTAAACATTCAATCATGCAGATCTTTTACGTGTATCATATTTCATCATTTCAACCGAAAGACATCCACTTTTGAACATAGGCCTCCCCCAAGTGTCGCCACAATGAACGGCTCTGTGCGGCTCGCATCCATTGGATTGCCGCAACCCATACAGTTCATCGTTTACGTGTCAAAAGGAATATTTAAATACTCGCAAACGCAATATATTATCATTATATTCTATCATATTATTTAACGCGCCAAAAAATTGTATGTATTTTTAAACATTTAATGTAATTATTATTTTATTGTTTTTCTTTCAGCTTCGTTCCAGTTCTAAAGTCTTTCTCAAATGTCAAATGCCTTTTATTTGTTAGTTTAGTATTAGTTAAATCGCTAAAAGTCAAGTCATAAACAACGTACTAAATCTTGCAGAAATCAACCGAATGGTAACGCCAATCCCGTCAATATTATGTGCTTAATTTGTATCACATTTGTAATAGCAAGCCGAAGTTAAGCTAATTAATATTCTCTCCTACGATTAAGTCGCTGGGTGTAAGTTCTCAATGGTTCCGTTTAGAGGTTCGACGCTTGACTCGGTAACAAGTTTAATTTATTGACGCGCGAATGGCACAATTAAGAACCTCTAGCTGTTTAGATCTAATTAACAATTATTATGAGACTTAGAAAATTTATTGCGGTTTAGGGTGGATATTTGGGGTACACTAATGATAAGCATAAAATATATTGTCATAATTTACATATTGGCAAAACGAAATTCAGCATATTGATCATTACGCGTAATATTATTAGCCATAATATAATAATTATGCTTGTTGCCATAAATATACCTAACCTAACTTAACCTTTGCATTATGCCAAAGTATTATTATACCTATTAATAAACGTTATGCCAAACTATATTATGCCTTAAAATTTTATATACACCGATATACACAGGTATTACAGGCCATATAAATATATACGCCCATTATCTTCAAGATCTTAAGGTTCATTTTTGTTATTTTCTTTTCTTTTTAGTAATGATATTATAATTTAATTCATAATATTTTCTAATATGTTTTTGCTTCTTTCACTTTTTCTTTTCGGATTATTCTTATGGAAGATTCAATTCGAGTACCTAAATCTAAGCGACACTAATGGAAGAAGACATTGACTTTTGTAATACGGGTTTTTTTCTACCTAGCTCAGAGACTTCAAATTTTGCTGTATAAAATAATTTTGAGTCAATAATACAATTTGATTTGATTTGATTAGTTATATATATATATATAGCCTTATAATGTTCCCATTGCTGCAATTCAGGCTTCTTATCTAGGAGAGAAAATCGGCTGGAATTCATAACGCGGACCCCGATGCTTATTGGCGGATGTCACATGTTTTCAAAATTTTGGTTCTGGTTTCTTCATGATTTATTCCTTCACTGTTTTGAGAGCAGTGATGACGATAGTAACACTCAGTGTAGTGCTTGTCCGGGTTTGAACCTATGGCATGCAGAAATTGGAGGATTACCTCTGGGCCACCACTGCTCTTTACCACCGGGCGTCTAGGCATCCTCGGCGTTATATTTGTGACGCATCAACATTACTCTCTTTGACTACATATTAGGCAACTTCGTACCGCCTAACAGTCAATGAATGTAAATATACTCAACCAGTTGCGATGAAACAAAGCCAATATTTCAAATTATACACATTTTTATTGTATATAAGTTATCTACATCGATTTCGTACATTTTACGTAATGCGAGTAAAACTAAAATGTACAGACTTATTATTTACTAGCTTTTGCCCGCAGCTTCACCCGCGTACATTTAATATATCCTATGTCACGCAGGAATAAAGTAGCTTTCTATCGGTGAAAAAATTTTAGCAATCGGACCAGGACTTCCAGAGATTACCTCCTACAAACAAACAAAAAAATAAAAAAACAAACTTTACCTCTTTATTGTATTAGTGTAGATATAGATTAAAAAACTAAAACCCGACTACTACAAAAAAAGCGACGCTAAAAAAGTATGAATCAAGATTTTCAGGATGCTGAAATATAAAAGGTAACTGAAAAAACAAGAACGGAACAAAAATAATAGCCGTAGTTACACGTTAACGTGTGACTACGGCTTTTCGTCTTGTGACACGTAGCCTATGTTCAGCGGACGATTAAGACGGATCTTACGATACCTCATAATATGTCGAGATCCGATGAGAGAATATTTCTATGTTCTATGTATTTTTTTTTACGTCAATTGTGGATAGATTTCGTTTTTTTTTTTTTATTGAAAAGTTATGATTTCAAGTTGGTCCCATAAAAATATTGTTATGAGCTGATTATGAATTTCAAACATATCAACATCATCATATCAACAGAACTGTTCATAGGATCACAGCAGAACTATCGTTACAAGTAAAATTGATTTGTTTACACGTGTAGTCGATGACTGAAAGAAAAGGGAGAGGGGATGTATCGAACTGATCTGATGATTAAGCCAGAAGGTAAATTAATGTAATCTAACCGTGTTTGGGATTATTAGAATCGTTATGAAATAATGAGAGAAGTTTGGCTGAGGGGCACTTGTTAATGGTGGTACCATATCAAAAGAGTAAGAAATAAAAAAACTTGTTGCTTACAAAAAAAAAAACAGACGAAAAGTACAAAATACTAACTTTAATATCGGAAGTCGATGTTAAATAACGAGGGACAAAACTAAATTAAAGTTATTTTGTACTTAATAAATAGTAGATTTTTAGTTAGAAAAACTTTTAATTGCTGTCACGGTTGATAGTTTGATGAATGCGAGGCGCATAGACCGGTCGTCATGACGCTTGGGGGAGGCAAGCACTGAACGGGCGTCTGTCGGCTGAAATGATGATGACAATGATTTAGTTAGTCTAGTGACTAGTAAATCCAAATGTCTGCGCATTATAGATACCCGCACGGATCTTGAGCGCTGGCTTCAAGTTGCGCAGAAGTTAAATATTCGGTCTCCTTAGTGGTACGAACTGAGAGGCGGGGCGGGGAGTGTCAGTGATTGGCTCGCCGGCCCATCGCGTCATAGACGTCATTCGTGATTCCTTCCCTGCACTTGCTGCATGTATCTAACAACGACGACGATTGGCTTGCCAATGTATGGAATGCGCAAAGCGATCCCCACTCAAGATTCGTGCCGATACCTGTATTATTTGGTTTACCAATTAGAATACACAGTGGTAGCCCGGAGTTAGATCTGTACTCAGTTGGTGATAATATACTTGCATGACATGAGACTTATCAAGCCGTACTGGGTTCTCATGGTGATTTGGGCACGGTCTGTTCCCTTTTTTAAAGAGGTGGTCTGTGTTCCACCGGTAGGATTTATTTAAAGATAGTAAAGCTAGAACTACATTAGACCGCGACGCACACCAGTAACACGCTTATTTGTACGTAGAAAGACATCGCGTTGCGTCGTCTGGCGTAGATCAAGTGTAGTTCTACAAGTCTAGTTTCAATATAAAATGTATGGAGACCAACGCGCCCAGAGCGGGGTGTGAGGCACACGTGTGCGCAGTATAGTTCTACATTTAATCATTGTCTCATTGGTATAAGACTCTCTAGTGCTTTGGAAAATACAAATGGCAGATCTGTTGGTCTAGTGGTCAGTGGCTCTCGCTGCTATGCCGGAGGACATGGGTTCGATTCCCACTCAGGTCAAATGCTTGTGTGATGAGCACGACCATTTGTTTTGTGTCTCGGTGTAATTTAAATATAATATGTAATGTTTATCAGTTGTCTAGTACTTATATCAAAATTTCTGCTTAGTTTGAATCTAGATAGCGTGATATGAAGATTGTGGAAAAAAAAATACAAGTGTAATGTAATGTTTTGTGTTGTTTTGTAATATTGTAACCTTTCCGTAGTATAATATATACACATATCTTATACACAGATATATAGATAATGTACTAATTGGTTATTATCACATAACGCAATGCTACGTTTGTTACCAAAACAAATAACCAGTGTAATCTCTACTAATGAATCTCGTTATCTAATGTTACTCAAATTGTACATTGTATATTTATTATGGACAAGCTTCTGACAGTGGCTTCGCCCGCGTGAAATGTGGTTTCTTCATACAAATTTTGACCCTATTTTACCCCCTTAGGGGTGGAGTTTCGTAAAAATCGCACAACAGCCTTTACACACAATAGTAAGACAATAGGTGTGCGAACACCGGCGTTTGCTTTGGGTTTAACGAATTAAGGCACCTACCTACCAAATTTTAAGTTTGTAAAATAGTTTCTGAGATTTCGTGATTAATCAGTGAGTGGGTATTTCGCTTTTATATATACAGGGTTATTTGTAAAACAGTAACAACCTGTCAGGGGCCTAAGTCTGCTATATATCTTCCTGCCCTAGTCCCATTTTATTTGGGGTCGGCGCAACACGTTTTTTTCTTCCATTCTGTCCTGTCACTCGTCACGCTATCACTAACTCCCTTTTCTTTCATATCGCTTCTCACACAATCCATCCATCTTTTCTTTGGCCTCCCTCTTCCCCTCCATCCATCCACGTGTAAACTCATAACTTTTTTTGTAACATGCGTTTCATCCCTCCTTTTCACATGACCATACCAAGACAAACGATTCCCTTTCAACTTTTCAGTCACTGGCGCCACTTTCAAACTTCCCCTAATATACTCATTTCTCACTTTATCCATTCTCGTCACACCACACATCCATCTTAACATTCTCATCTCCGCTACATGCAATCTTTTTTCATCCGTCTTTTTCACAGCCCAACATTCTGATCCATACAGTATGACAGGCCTTATCACGGACTTATAGATTTTACCCTTCAACTTGAGGGGCATCCGTGGGTCACAAGTGGTTCCCGTGACCTGTCGCCACTTCATCCATCCTGCGTTGATCCGACGTGTTACGTCCCGGTCCACCTCACCATCCCCTTGGACGAGCGACCCGAGGTACCGAAAGTCGGAACAGATCGGTATGGGCGTTCCAGCGAGAGCTAAAGGCACTGGATTGGAGACACCGCCGAAATCGCAGAACAAGTACTCCGTTTTGGTTCTACTCAATTTCAGGCCAACACTCTCCAGTCTGTGCCACCACACCTCCAATCTGTTCTGGACCTCTAGGCCACTCTCGGCAACCAGCACAATGTCATCGGCAAACAGCATACACCAGGGAGCCTCTTCCTGAATGTCCGACGTCAGAGCGTCCATAATCATCAGGAAGAGGTAAGGGCTGAGAGCCGACCCTTGATGTAAGCCAACAGCCACATTGAAGCTGCCAGTGGTGCCAACTGTAGACCGGACTTGGGTATTACATCGACTATACATCGCTCGGATCAACTGCACATACTTCTCAGGCACACCTTTCTTCTTAAGGGCCCACCACAGAACCTCACGAGGTACTCGGTCGTATGCCTTTTCGAGGTCAACGAATACCATGTGCAAGTTTTTATGCGCACTTCTGTATTTCTCGCACAGCTGGCGTATAGCAAAAATGGCATCCGTTGTACCCCGACCCGGCATAAAACCGAATTGGTTCTGCGAAATTTCACTCTCTTCTCTCAGACGCCTTTCAATAACTTTCTCCCAGGCATTCATAGTATGTGACATTAGCTTTATTCCTCTATAATTGTTGCACTCAAGCACATCCCCTTTGTTTTTAAAGATGGGCACCAAGAAACTGCTGCACCAATCGTCAGGTATGGCTTCTTCCTGCAACAACTTATTGAAGAACAAAGCTAACCACGTCCATCCATCCACTCGCAATAACTTCCACACTTCAACTGGTATTCCATCTGGACCAATGGCTTTACCATTTTTCATTTCATTCACTGCTATTCTGACTTCATCCATACTAACCATTCTCACTAACCCTACATTCACTGGATTACTCTCTAAAATTCCATTCCAATGATTTTCCTCATTCATAAGTCTTTCAAAATAGTCCTTCCACCTCTCTTTGATTTTTTCACATCTTACCTGACAAACATCCCTCGTCATTCTCTCTCTTCTTTTAGCAAGCCGGTACAGCTCTTTTTGGCCTACAGGACTGTCTAGTGTGTTGTACAGTTTGTCCTGGGCTTTTGCTTTTGCTAATGCCACGGCTTTCTTAGCTTTCTTCTTCAAAATATCATACTCACTCTTTTTTTCAGCTTTCAGACTACCATTTCCCGCTTCTACACGCTGCCATTCCTTGAACTTTCTTTTCTTCTCTTTCAACACATTCTGAATTTCTATCGACCACCACCATGTATCCCTATCTATTGTGCCTTTTCCTCTCGTTTCTCCCAAAATATCTTTCGCTGCATGTCTAATACACTCTGCCATCTCATTCCAGCTTTCATTTATACTTCGGTCATTCATGTCACCCATCTCTATCATTTTGTCCACCACTCGCTCTCTGAACCTTTTCGCACAATCATTCTTCTCTAACATATGCCACTTTATTTTGGAGGGAGGACGCTCTTTGCCTTTGTTACGTTTTATTTCGACTAGCGATTCCATAACCAGGAGTCGGTGCTGCGATACTAGATCTTCTCCTGGCAGCACTTTGCAGTCTTTGACGTGCTTTATGTTGTTGCGCCTAACTAAAAAGTAGTCGATTTGGGTCCTGTGGTGACCGCTTTTGTACGTTATAAGGTGTTCCTCACTTTTTTTGAACCAAGTGTTGGCTACTGCTAAGTCAAAGGCGGTAGCAGATTGCAGCAGCGTCTCTCCCTCATTATTTGGACTTCCGAAACCCCATCCTCCATGTACTCTTTCATAAATACCTTTCATTCTTCCCACATGTCCATTAAAATCACCTCCAACCTATTTTTATAAATTCTATGCTATTTTTATAAATTCGTCATTCCAACACGATCCCATTGTCATTTTGCTAAAAGTTTGTAATCTGGTAATTCATAATGATCGATCAGTGATCGGTCAATGGTCTTGTAATAGAATTGTGGTAGAATGACAATATCGAACTTATTAAAAGCACTAATTGCGCAATAACGTCGTAATGGTAGGTCACTGATCAAAGGAACTGTCAAATTTTTTGCAGATTACCGCGTACGTCAGATATTCATTTGTCATTATGTACGAGATTACCATTCTATGCCATTTCTTTCAATGTAGTGTCCGTGGTTGACCATCGGAAAGTCATAATGACGCTATTATATTAGTAGATTACCAAAAATTGTCAAAATCAACAATTATGAAATCAATGATAAACCATTCTGACACTATTGTAATAGCAGACTTGAGGCCCAGGACTGTCTTACTAACATCATAAAGAACAACTTTTGTTCTATGACTTTGAGAGTACTGTGGTAGTTCTAAAAGTTTGTCAGTGTTTTACAAATAACCAAATAACTCTGTATTAATATTATTCATACCATCGAACTCTAAATACGTTTTCGCTTTGTCTACAACTTAGTCTAAACCGAATTACAAACTAACCCCTCGGCTTGGATTGATGGATGGAATATTTAATTTGAACCTAAAATAGGTTTTTGAAAATAACAGTCCCAGTAATAACCTTTCAAAACCAGTACCTTTTATTTCCATTTTATTTTTATTGTTGAGCGGTCACGCTTGACCGCTATCTCACGTGATGTAAAGCGACGATGCGGTCGACGATGGAGCGCGCTTACCTAGAAGTAACATAATTACTCTTGCCTTAAAGATCTCTAGTTGTAGCCATCAGGAAACACACATTCTGGTAGGGAATTGGACTCCTTAGTGTGTAGGTGGATGTCCACCACGTACCGGTGGCGCATCGCCGTACACCTTTTGGCACATCTTGCAATATTCTAACGAGGGTTGTCATTGAGTGCACTTGCATAGCGCGGATTGGCATAAACGACGATTATTGCCCCATTTCATAAAAAGGGCAAGTGCACTGAGGGTTCCGTTCAACTTACCTATGAAAACCGTTCGAAGATTATTCTGAATCACAAAAAAAAAATTGTAATGTACAGTAAGGCCGCAAAAGTCCATAGGAACGCTAATGATTACATTGCTACGAACCGAGCGAGCGCGATATTTCCGTGCGTATGTGTGCGCATGTATGAGTATCCACATTCCACAGATAACACACACTAAGGAACTGTCGTCGCACTGAGCTATATGGTAGCATTGATAATTTCGTGCAAATACGTCATGTGCTGGTAGCCGTGTGAACTAAGTGTTGGATTCGCAAATCACGTAACCCGAGTTCAAATCATGGTCGGTCCGTTGCAGTTATTTCTTACTTTGAAAATTCCCAATCTAAGTATATTGATATAGTTGTTTTTTTATATTTCTATGAAAAATACTATTGCATTTTTTGCACTAAATAGTTGCAAATTACGAATGTGATCTGTTAACCAAAAGAAGAATCACATTCGTAATTTGCAATTATTTAGTTGTTACATCTTTTCGATGTTATAAGGTGGAAATAAAAAGACGTGTTTAATAAAAATGTTTATTCTTTATATTTACAAATTAAACATTTATGAGAATTGTGACGTCGAATTGTTACCTAGACAAAAAGTTATCTTGTAACCGTTATCTATGTTACGCCTAAGATTGTTTGTTGGAAGTATACCCACTTAGACCATTCATAATATGAATAACGTAACAATGAACGGATATTCAAATTTTAATAAAATAAAATATAGGTAATTGTTTATATCCAGTTATTTATTGAAAAGTGATATATGATTTGGACTTTGTAAACATTTTATTTTTGTGTAACGTCACAATGAATGTATTGAGGTCATAGCTTAATTGTTCATTTTCTTGACGAAAAGAAGATTGAAACCAAACCTCAATTTCTGTTAAAAGAACTTTAGTTCTCACAAGATAATCGTCAATTAGATGAGAAAAATAAATTGAACTATAGTATTATGTTAAAACAGTGCGGGTAGAAGAATAAAAAACGAAATAGACTCATGATTATTGTCAACAAAATTGATAGCGAGTTCACTGCATTCTTAAGATGAGGCGATGGCACAAGTTAAAAGATATAGCTGTTTTAAACGAAAGTAAACACAATATAATACAGTGTTTGTTAACGAATAATCACAGATATGTTAAAATAAAATGGTAGGCCATTTAGTTTAGTTAACATTAAATATTTAGTGCGAAACGTAATCGTTCTTGTTTGTGCCTCTCTGTCAAGTACGGCTTTTTAGCAGGTTTTCTGTGATGCACGCCTTCAGCGTGAAGTGCACGGCGAACAGTATCCATCGAGGTGTCATATAATTCCGCAAAATGTCTCGTTGGTGCGAAACCATTCGTTTCGTATACGTCCACCATATGTCGTCGCTGCGCCTCGCTAATAAGCTTCGATCTCCCACTTCTCTTTCGACTAGCAAGGCTACCTTCTTCCTCATATCTTTTTAGCCAAAGATTTACAGTATTTTTCTAAAATAAAAAAAATATATATATTAGGCAGCTATACCTACTTCACTTCATTTTCATTATATAAAATGTTAATAATCATAATTATTGAATATAATTTTAAAATAAAACTGCATTTATTAATCCAATAACCAATAAACCCAACGATTTACGTATTTCTCTTTTAAACCTCATAAAGATACGATGAATGGATTCATAAATGGCATACGTTTTAATTAGAAGATTAATTTGTAATAAAGTTACAATTCATTAATAGCTATTATACTCACATTCAGTCCGGTTTCTTCAGATATTTGTGTTTTATTAAGACCACTTTTATGCAGCCCAATGATAGTCGCCCTCACTTCAATACTAATATTAGCCTGCATTTTGCGAATATTACAATACTGTCAACCTCACGTCACTAACCAACAACTACAACCAAACGACAGTTCATTTCGGTTAAGTTAAAACTCGTGTCTACCTCGCAGAAATCTAATTCTTTATTTAGTTTTTTTTGTGATCTACCTTTCTAACTCTAAGAAATGTGTGAACAAGTTAAAGAATAATTTAATATATGTAATGCAAATACATAACTTCCAATCGGGTAAGAACTTACAAAAAGTCAATAATTGCGTGGGATTTGAACTTGCGGCACGCTGATTTGCGCTTCAATCTGTGTGCCTATACCACTGGGCCATCTTGACTTATGATAAGTTGATGAAATTGTGAATTTCAATCATTTGTTGGCGAAACTTGAAAATAAAAGGTCGTAAGTCAAACTAAACGTCAAACGAATAAGTTTTAAGAATTCTTATGGACTTTTGCAAGTGATAGTACAAATTCAGTTAGATAGTTTTCAGTTTTTTTGGCTATACCTGTGCTATGAGACCTTACTTCATGCTAAATTTCAGGATTCTAGGTCAACGGGAAGTACCTACTCTATGATTCCCTTGAGAGTGTCGAAATATACATTGTTTGCGACATAAACGGCTGTATCTTTTCTTTTCGTTGACTCCGAGGTTTGATTTTTCACAGCTTCAAGGGACCGTAGATCTGAGTATGTGTTTTTTTTTAATTCTTAATATCAACTGCATACCTCCACGCGTTCGCGAGATAAAGGACAGACAGACCGACAGCCGGTCAACAAAGTGATCCTATAAGGGTTTCTTTTTTCCTTTGAGGACCTAAAAAAGTATGATCTGAGAGGCGTTTACGAATTGAGTTTGGTCCCTCGTACGCCTTCAAAAAGTCTGGAAAACGGTCTCGAGAAATCGAAAAGAATCTAATACAAACTTACGAAAATTGCAAAAGTTTTGTCAATAACATCAATAAATACTTTCGCTCAGGATTTAAATGATAAATACGGTTTAATTTAAAACCACTGAACTTTTTAAAGTTTTTCAAAAAGAAATTTCTTATTTTTTTAAGTTACTTGAGTCACCGCCCTTTTAAGCGACCACAAAAAGTACGGTGTTATGCATTGGACTGACTGTATTTTAGTTTTCAAATAATGTAGATCTATTAATGCTATCTTTTAAATTTTCTTGGGCACTATAAAATGGAATATTCTACTTACTGACTATACAACATTAGTTTTAATAATGCGAAACCCGAAATAAGTGTCTAGTATTTTTCAGTAAAGAATCTATGTTCAAAATTTCATAACTATATCAAGAAAAATCACAAAGTTATAAGCTTGTTATATCAGCAAAAGTAAATAGTCACCGGGCCATCCAGGCGACTGAGGGATGGTTTTGTACTAGCACCCAGCTGTTTGCTGGCGCCTAATGGCCGCTATGACCAGCCGTGACCTGTGTTGTACTTAGTGTCGGTAATGTCCAACTTGTAACCTTTTAAAATATTTTTGGGTAAAAATATAACATGGTGTAAAAACTATTGGAATCCATACAGTTACTGATTCTGAACAAATTATATTCATTAAAAATAATGTTATATAACATTGTCAACAATCCCTACTTGATGTCTGGCACTGACCACATGATAATTCAATAAAGTATATCAATTTTATACATCTTGAATTACAAGGAAATTGTTGAACTAGATAGAATATCTTTGTTAATGGTTATTAAACAAAGGAATATTAACACTATCTATGTATTGCCAATGTTATTGTCCAAAACAATGCAGTTTCAATGCACCACAGTGACCCCGTACAGGTGACTAAGCATTGTTTATCCATCTGAACGAACCCTAAACATAACTAGTTAGTCAATATCGTCACACCCCGTTAGCCTTACAATAGTCACCTAGATATTACAGAAATAATTGGGCGCTACTGTTGATTTGTAGGAATTGTTTGTCTGCAGAATTTCAAACGAAATTCCAGGTTGGTTTGGTGCTTACATTCCATTGTGTGTCTAAACCTCGAGTCCGGGGACCGCACTTGAGGGGCAAAGAATGACACTATTGGGAGCGCAGGGCTACAAAATCAAACTGCATGTTTACTTGAAATAAGAACAAAAAATCTTGATTTTATAATGTCGCCAAATCAAGTTGGCTACCGTTATTATTACACACTTTTGGCACACTTCATCAGCTTCTTATAGTTTGCCGTGATTGAGAAGGAGACGTAGTGTTATTAGCAAAGCAACATTATCTATTCTATGATGATCTACATATTATATTTCCACATAAGCACTACATTCATAAACACTAAATTACACACCAATATCTACATCTGCATCACACACATACTTAATTTTTCTTATTCTTGTATTTTATTGCATAAAACGACGCATGTAATTGGCAAAGACACTGGTTCCTGTTACACAGGCACTATGCCTAGCGCAGTAGTCAGAGCCACACTATTTTTGTAAAATGTTAATTATGTCAATAAAGAATTTATTATTATTATTATCTGGGTTGCGAATACGGAAAAAGACGCAGAACAACAAAATAGCTTACATAGTCCTTACAGAGTGGATTAGGCGTGCAAATATTGCACATGTGACTAACCAGACAGGAACAGGAACGTGAGGAGTGCGTCACTAGTTCAGTCCAACTCGAGGTTTGCCGAGTGGACAAATGGTGAAGTGTTCGGGTTCCCAGTCGTCAGTTAGCGTTGATTGGCTGGCTGGAGTCTCGTCCACATCGTTGACCCTAATAGTGGCTATTAGTAGTAGTAGCTTTGTGAAAAAACACAAAGCGAATAGTACGTGCGTTGCTGAGATATTTCAACGTGATTTCGCAGTTGATTTTGTTAGCAACTAGAGCGACTTTTCACAAATGAACGGTTGTATTCATGGCGGAATTTCTTGTAGGTATCATTATAATAATTAACCAAGATCGGCTTTTAACTATGTTTGACTTGAAAAGGGAATGAGATGGAAAGTTTTCGTTCAGTTTTAGTAAATGAATACCGTCAAACGGTGTGAATAATGAACGAGGAGTGAATAGAAACAAAACATTGATTATGACTTTCACTATTTTTTCCTAATATTGGTTTCTAGCAAAGGTTCCATTATTTTTGTATTTACAATAATAATGCCTTGATCACACGTACCGAGTAAAAGGGCGAGACAGTAAAATATTGCTCGGCCGATACAATGATGTAAGCGAGTTTTAAAGATAAGTGGTAGGCCGAGCACTCGGCGCTGTGTTTACACGTACCGAGTACTCGGCCGAGAGCACTGTCTCGCCTGTTTACTCGGTACGTGTAATCAAGGCATTACAGTACTGACGTGCTACAAACAAAAACCCCTTTAAAGATTCCTATTTGACTACTTTTGAAATGATAAATTCTGTTTTTAACTGTAACCAAATTTTCTTTTGTTTCAGGAAACGCAAATTCCTTCAAGTTCGGGCTCAGTTTATGATGGTGGCTGTGCATTAATCCTCCTAAATGTTTAGGAGAGGCTACAAGACGCGTTACTTCCGAGTGGTGCTTAAGGCCAGGACCTGGAAGCGAGTGCCGATGAAGCTGTTAAAGTGGGGTAGGAAGATGCCGTCCACCAAGCAGTACAACCTCGTGCCCAACGATGAGTACGACACCAGAATCCCCTTGCATCCTGACGAAGCCTTCACCTACGGTATAACATTCCAAGCCAAGGTAAGATAAACTGCACATTTTGAATAGATAACAAAAGGGTGGGTAAAATGGATCGCGGGATTGACGCTAATGTAACAAACGATTCTGAGGTCGCAAGACCTATGAGAAATGGAGGTGAAATGCCAGTGGAAACGTAGTACGACGGTTATAAGGAAATATTTTAGGAAAGAAAATAGTTACTTGTTCAAAGTTGCACTAGAAAAGAAAGACAACTTAAATTAAGGGTTAACGCACAGAGAAATCAATAGATTTAGATTTGTTGAGAGAAATTCTACACTTACTTTTACTTACTTTACTTCTACTCTAATTCTTGCTTTCTAAATAAAAATGGAACTAAACGTCACAACAGGCAGAAAATTATGTAAATTCGCCCTGAATATTACACTAACCTCTTTTCAGGCAATTTAAAATCAGAAATAGTAAAACATATGCATGCTTAACTTAACCTAATTAAAAATAAAAATCCTAAAAAACAAAAAATGCAAAAAAAAGTAAATAAGTAGGTACTACATATTTATAATAACTAACGACATATTTGTGTAGTAAACAGAGTGCTAAAGACCATGCACAAGATAAGAGACAACTTTAGAGAGTAGCGTCAATAGAAAACTTGTTCAAAACGATTTTATGGACAGGTACAACCAAATCTCAGATATGTCACTCAAACATTATTCTCCAGTGCAACATAAATAACTGCATCAATATTACATTAGTTTCAAATCTTTAAGGCATTCTTAAAAGTTATTCAGAATAGTATCGACGCTTAATTAATTAGCATATAATAGTGATCAATGTGAATTAAGTATGCGTCGTTCTCACTAGAACAGGTTGGGTTAAGCCAAAGCTTCTCCACCAGTGGATTACCTTCAAACCTAAAAATCAAATAAAAGAGAAACATTCAGATTTTCAAAAGCCTCTACACCTAGGTTTTACAGATTACGCTAAAGCTACAGTATCAAACCCGTGTTTAAAACTGTCAAAAGCTTTAGTGTAATCTGTGCCGCCTGTCTGTCTGGCCTTGCTTTCGTAGGACTGAAAAGATTGTGTCATAATATTTCTAGCTCTGCGAAAGCAAATTATAGAGGAAATATCATCATCATCATTTCAGCCGATAGACGTCCACGGTTGGATATTGGCCTCCCCCAAGTGTCGCCACATAGAGGACATATACAAGAAACGAATAAAATTATAGCAATAGCTCGGCAAATATTATATTATGTACATAGATTATTTCTGCGTTCAATGTGCCCCGCCCATTGCCACTTAAGTTTGGCGATTCTTCGAGCTATGTCGGTAACCTTGGTTCTGTTGACGCTTGGGGGAGGCCTATGTCCAAGAGTGGACGTCTTTCGGCTGATATGATGATGGTGATAGATTGTTTAGGCAGCACATACAAAATCTAACGTGCATGCTTGAAGAAGTATTTGAACGACACAAGAGGGTATTCGAATAGGCACTAAAATACTATCAATCCTGTGTTTTGGAGACGGTATCGTTCCTTTTACTTCTACTGCTTATTGACTGCAAGAAATGTTCAAAGAACCGAAACTATCAACAATAAAAAAAAAAAAACTGAGTTTGTCTGCCAATGAACTCTCAAATCCGCCTAATTTAGGATCGAGGTAGACACAATACGTCTACGATTCTGGGCCAGCTAGTTTACTTCCAGAACAGACAAAAAAATCGGCTATGAAGCCAAAAATACTCCGTGAAGCTTCTGGTTCAAGAAAGCGCTAATGAAAGGCAAACTTTCAATGTCACTAAAACGCGAGCTCGTTGATATGTTTACCCTACCTAACCAATGACGCTCAAACAGATTTGCCAAAGAGCAATGGAGCGTACAGTCTGCAAATCATATTGACTGACCTAGTCCGTAACACAGTTTTCCGTAACGCTTG
Organism: Mythimna ferrago; assembly: GCA_910589285.2. Classification (NCBI taxonomy): domain Eukaryota; kingdom Metazoa; phylum Arthropoda; class Insecta; order Lepidoptera; family Noctuidae; genus Mythimna; species Mythimna ferrago. The sequence goes on along the minus strand of OU342673.1, from coordinate 16,550,752 downwards.
AAGACAGATATCGCCAAATATTGGTGATAAATCTGCGAGGTTAAAGCAAAAAGGTACACCTACAGGATATACATGAAAACGTAGCAGTTATCGACGAAAATTTAATAGTACGACTATGTGGGCGTATTAATTCCGTACCCAAAGCCGTTTATTTAACCCTTTCTCTAAAGTGTCCTTTGATATTTTGTTCTAGTTATTACAAAACAATTAACGGTTCTATATTGAGTTTACATTAAATCGAAACTAAATTAAGACCAGGTTCTACTCATTTTGAACTTTATTAAATCTCTAGAAATCCACAAATATAAAAGAGGACACCATGAAAAATTATTTTATTAAAATTCACTATATGACCAACTGTCGGGCAAAAATCAAAACATGACATAAATTAGTTGGCTAGATAAAAAAAAAAAACGCGAGATTGCGTCAAGGAGATATTTGAAAGTTACAAAAAATAATTAAGCTTGTTTTTTAAAAGGGCCTCGCAAAATCAAAAATCTTGAATAGTAATTGTTTTTTTTTTTTTATAAAAATAAAACTGCTGTTGCGGGGCCGCGAAATCGACATAGGCCAGGGCGGAGTTCGTACAAAATACTAAGTGACTACAACCGGCTCTTAATTTAATTTAGTAATGAAAATACTAAACGCGCTGCTAACTTATGCCAAGTTTGGCCGCAGGTCGATCAAAAACTCAATAATACTGAGATCAGAATAGAATATATTTTACGACACAGACACAACACAAAGGCAAAATCACAAAATAAAAAAGAAGTAGAATATAGAATGAAAAATTAATATCGATGGATATAGCAAGGACATAGCTAGCGGTCATCGCTAGAAAGTCATGTGACTTGTGAGACAGAGGGTTGTATCGTAACAGCCCGATCACACTGTAGCGCATTGCAGCAAATATGTAAGCTCTTGTATATAACAAGCTGGATTCGATGTTATGACTCCCAACACACAGGTTTTATTCCAATTCTCGATTCAAACGGAAAGAAACAGAACTGCAGGATTATTTTCTTTGTTGAATACTGGGTGTTGAAAATCAAAAGTTGAAAGATTATAAAGATATTGAGATAGTAAGATATTGTAAAGATTTAGAAGTATGGCCTTAGATCTATGTACCGAACCATTAGATCCCGTCCACAAGTTGACAGGTTTTTGTCATATTAGTAATAATATAATCATTACTAACACAATTATAGGCTATAAAATAATTACACCTTGTAGACTCAATGTGAAGTATATTGACATAACAGCCTGTAGACACGAATTACAATGTGAAGTATATTTTCATGCAAATTTGAAGCCACTAACTATATTGATTTTTACGGTTTTCAAGAGGAAATTAATCACAGATGAATAAAACAAATTAAGTAATCAACACGCCAGTTAACTACTATCGTAAGTAAAAGAAAAGAAGCATTGGGCGGGGGATGGGTGGGAGTGGGGTAATAATAGGAAGTGAGTTATTGTTATTTATTTAGTTTTAGTGTCCTTTCTGTTTGGGTAATGATGTACAATATAACAAATTATATTAAAAGGCAATCAGAATAATACTTTGGTCACAATCAAATATTATTTTCTTTTGTTTATAAAATTCTAATTGAAATGAATAATGAAAATGACATAAATGATGAAAGATTTTCTGAACTATTGAAAAAAGACATTTCACTATTAAAATAGGACACAGCAAGCTCAATTGATGTATTAATAATATTATAACTAGGTAATAGAAGAAATGACGCGATGACGATAATGACATAATAATGAAAACCGAAATATTGACCGAGTCGTTCTCGGAAAGTCTTCAAATATTCAACGGGACTAATGGATATTATTGAAGTTTCAAAATGCTGAATATAAATCGTTCGACCAATCGGAATGGAAATACTATGTATCAACGAAATGCGTTTGTCGCTGAAAATATATTTCATTCAATGTAAACGTCCTGAATTTTTAAAATGAAATGTTTGTATATTTTTCATGATATAAGTACTTTATGTTTTAATATTTTGTGCATTGGTCCACTAGCATGTTAGGTCCGCAAGTAGGTACGGATACGGACTGTATTCAACTCTGCATTGATAAGTCATTATACTCATCAGCCGTCAAAACAGCGTATTTAGAAAATAGGATAATTTTTTGACGTAGGCAAAAATGTTTTTATTAGGCGTAATAAATTGACAAATTTTGTACAAACTGAGCACAATACTCACTAAATGGTAGTTCATTTATATATGCTTATCTTCTATTAAAATTATGCAATTCATAAACACATGAATAAAATTTTCATAGTTGCGACTATAACTAAAATTGGAATGGTAATAGATGACGATGGATCCCTTTCGTATTCAAAGAGGGATTCGGACCCAATTTATGTTGGAAACAACTTTATAGCGAACCTAAATGTCACGATATTTGGGGCTGAGTATATATTTCTAAATTAATAAAAGCCTTCGCACATGACCCTCCAGGTGATAATGTAATTAAGAACGTACTTGTATATTTTTTCTCTTGTAACTGAAAAGAACATTTCACAAGTGACCATTTGGATGAAGAGTTAATAAATTCTGATAACCTACGTTATTAGCAAAGGTCATAAAAACTCAACTTTAAATTCTTTATTCAGAAATTATTAGTAAGAGACAGATTTATTATTTTTTGTCAAATAGATATTGTAGTAACACCACTCAGGCGAATTCAAAATGATGTGATATTTTTGGAAGTATCGATTCCAAAATGGTTTTAAATCCCGCTTTTATATCGATGTAAATGTAGAGTTCAATTTGATGTATTTCGATCTGAACTTCGCCTAACCTAACCTAACAACCTGGCATATTGAAACAGAGTCTAAGTAGATGGTACCTGTTTATGATTTAAGTAACTTATGTATATGCTGTAGATACCCTTAAAAAAACGACTAAGTATGACCTGATTAAACGCATATTGCAATGATGAGAATAAAAGCTACTATGACTGTGTATAAAAGTGAACTGTCAGGGTCTTTAATATTTTCACTCCACCGAATTTCAAAATTTTGTTTTACTCCTAACAATTCAGAATAGAGAACAATAAATTTTGTGCTGGTCCAATGAGCACCATTGTTATTTGTGACGATCAGCAATTTTGATCAATTGTTCAGCAAAATTATTGTCGGCATCGATACCCTTTAAAATCGTTTAAAGGATCTGACAGTCTGACAATTTTATTTAGGTCGCTTTTTCGCTGTTAGGCGAGGGTTTAATTAACGTACCAAATGTACACATTATAGATGTATATGTCATGTTGAACCCAACACCAAAATACGATGAAATTCCAGAATCCATGAACCGAACATTATTTAATTTCGAAGCAATAAATAAAAAAGGCGTATAACAAGATTGGGTAAACATTTGAAGAATCTCAATAAAATGAAACGGGATATCTACGTATACACATTCTATAATATTAGGAATTGTTGAAAACCAAATTATTGGACTGCGTTGCTATTTATACAAACAATATTTGATTGATACAGTTATGACTCCTACTTGCTTTTGGAAATGAAAAAAATTATATCCGTGCTAGTTAATTATGTTCGTGAAGGTAGAATTAGTTGAAAACAATTACGGAAGCTTCATCAATCAAAGGGAAAATAACAAATAAAGCGACAAAGTTGTTCTGTCAACATTCTTCGGGTGACTGTTACTAGTGACTTATATATACTAAGGAGGTAACGTATCGCACCCGTCCGGCCCGTCGAAGAGGCTTCCTAAGCCAGGATTACCCTGGCTTTGCCGAGTCCCTTGCCTCTCTATGTCTTCTTTACACTACAAAAGGTTATCTCAATACCATCTTCAGTGGCTAGTTATACCCTTATAAAAATTTAAAAACGTTCTTGTCACGTATTGCACCTGGATTTTATCTAGTTAAAGTAAGATAACAATGGGTAGCATGATAAAACGTCGCTTGTATAACATTTTGGTCCTGTGTAGAAAGGTTCGCAGCTCTATGGAGGCTCTCCATTCAAGATACGGTACACAATAAGGCAGACACAAAGAGCCTATTCATTGAATTACGCTTACAAGAACGCGTTGGACGAATCTGTTGAACTTAGTGCTTCCTATAGTTCAATGTTAGAGACTTACGTAACTTTTACAAAACTCACAAGTTCCTTACGGCCGCATTACCTAAATGGGTGGTAAAACCTTTTTCAGTTTGCTTATAGAATCATGAACGTCTCACTTTGGTTTTTTAAAGCAGCTCTGGGGCCTTACCATGACGTGTTAAAATATCAAGTGTGCGAGAGAGATGGAAGGTCGGAGCTCCATCTCTTTATCAGTTCAGTTTAGGTCGTCAAATGAATCGCGTTAAGAGGTCGTGGTAAGGCTTCTAAAATGCTTTGACTAGCCTCTAGGCAGGTAATCGTAACTGATTTACTTGTCTCATTTTTCAGTTACATTATAACTAGAGCAGGTTAGACGCTGTTCGTGTAATCACGAGTTTCTTTTACATCGAAATGTCCAATATAATAACAATTTCAGAGTTGAAATGAGATCTCTTTTTAGTAAATAGATTTTCTTACAATTTAATATTTTTGTGTAAATAATGAGCTTTTTTAGGTTTAGACGATGTTGAATATCAATATTTTTGTGTAAATAATGAGCTTTTTTAGGTTTAGACGATATTTACGGCGGTTTTTAGAATATAAACGTTCGCTTTTTCAATAATAATAATAATCCACAACTATCACACAATACCGTCTCAAGCTAAGCAGAGCTTGTGTAATGAGTACTAGACAACTGATAAACATTTCTAAATACATACATTTGTTACACATAAATTACACCCAGACGCACAACAAATTATCATGCTCATCACACAAACATTTGTCCTGGGTGAGAATTGAACCCACGACCTCTGGCATAGTAGTCAGGATCACTAGATAACAGGCCAGTCAATGTTAGAATGTTACAATGGTGCCTGCTGCTTATTGATGCCTTAATTTCACACATGAATTGCTTGTACACACAAGCAATTCATGCAGTCAATCGTACTGAACCTCATCAAATATTATGAAGCCTGCGTTTCAGAGATACTGATGATAGTATCGCTTAAATCGTGGGTATAATTTTACGAGTACTAAAATTGATTGCTTGATATCTGTTGTGACGATAGCCATCATTTGTCTCGAAGGACCATTAACTGTCTATCTGCAGCTAAACCGTAAAGAAACCTTTAAGATCATTGATAGATAAAGTGATAAATGAGTATATTAGGGGAAGTTTAAAAGTGGCGACAGTGACTAAATAGTTTAAAGGGAATCGCTTGTCTTGGTATGGTTATGTGAAGAGGAGGGATGAAACGCATGTTGCTAAAAAATTTATGAGTTTACCTGTGGAGGAATGGAGAGTGCAGAGCCAAAGAAAAGATGGATGGGTTGTGTGAAAAGTGACATGAAAGAAAAGGGAGTTAGTGACAGCGTGACGAGTGACAGGACAGAATGGAAGTAATAAACGTGTTTTGAAATTTTCGTTTCGAGTGCAAGCAAAAATGAACTTAGCGGTGGTCAGGCGGAAGTGTCTTTGACGGCACATGAGTACACTTAACTTATAGCACTCGTAAACTCCGTGCCAAATGATACCTGTGTCATTTGTAGATCTTTGAACACCGTTACTAATAGTCACAAACAAATCAGAAAACTTGACACCAGTCCTGTAAAAAGGTATCGTGATACTGATACCCAGATACTGGTTTGTGAAGGCCATGTATATGCAATCGCTCCATGTAAGGGTCTGTGCACACCACGCTTCACGTTTCGTTACAGACGTGATACGCACGCGAGTCAGACGCAGCCTGTAGACCTGTAAGGCGATTATCACGCTGCCACGCACCACGCAGCGTAGTGCGTGAATGCGTGTTTTAACGTTACTTGTAAGTATCTCCGTTTGTATAGAAAACACGCACAGTCTAACACACCAAAAAGGGGGCGAAACGCAAGGTATGGCACACTGAGTGTCGTAGTGCCGTGCATGATTTTGTAAGAAATGACTCAGAGCCTGCGTGAATTTACAAAACGCACATACGCGCGTGAGTGCACCTGTACCTATTGATTTGAAGCTAACACCCGTAAATACAAAAGTTTACGATTCCAATTCAGATCGCACTTTATAGTAATCTGTATTGTTTTATTTGTCCAAAACAATTTTTTTTTACCTTCAGACCTCCCAATTGTTGTTTGTAAATATAGACCTTATAAATTGGGTTTTTGAAACAAATTGTTTCAGAACGAAGTTTACAAATTTCAGTAGGTAAAGGTAGGCAAGGCTCTCGTAAATTATCTGGTACGCGTCCAGAATACTCTAGATTATTCCCATGAGAAAAATAAATATTTTTGCCTTTTATCCTTGGATCATTATAAGTGAGAGGAGTATTTTGAATAGATTGTATATATTTTCCTTAGGTATGTAAGCGAGAAAGTGTTGTAGGAACGTTGATATGTAGTGAAAATCGAGAGAGCATGAAGTTGACAGATTGGTCAATTTATCGGCATGATAGACAGCGTCATTATCGGAAAACGATTTTGCATCGACACTACGACTAAAAGTTATTGTCAACTTGTTCGCTTTACCTGTTAGTTCAAGCTTTGTTTCTGTGCGCAAATTAAATTCCTTAGCTGTACCGTTAAGTTGTTAAACATCGACTGCGGTTTATTTAGCAATAATGGACGTTTAGAATGTATTAATGGGTTTTTATTCCTTATTCATCATCACCCAAAAGATTCAGCCAAAAGACGTCCACTGTTGGACACAGTCCTCCGCCACGTGTCGCCACAATGAACGATCCTACGCGTCTCGCATCCATCGCATTCCCGCATCTCTCTCTATTGCTTATGCAATTGTAATAAATAACAAGGCCGTTTCATACAAACTGCTCCGGTATTTTTTTTTGATGAGTTAAAATCATCCAGATGACATCCCTCGACCTTGGGCGGAGCGGAAGATAATGTCAGATTTTTACTGACTAAAAAACCCACCCCATTCCTTCGTTGCCTTTCATACTGGGGCCGAGCCTTCCTTCCAGAAACAGACTCTTGGCCCCAGTAGGCTTCGAGCCTGCTGGGCCCCTACGGTTGCTGACAACTCCTTGTGGCGCGTGGGAACAGTACGCGCCGTCGACGACATGGGTTCGGTCCAGACGGTTACCGGACTATTGGACAGTGAGCTACCTATTGCTCACCGTCCGCAAGCCCGCGCCTACGGTGGCTGGAAATCGGGAACGGAATCCCGGCGGGGGCTGTGGCGTGAGCGCCGCTGCCTGATGCGGTCGGCCTCCTCCTTTGCTAGCATTACTGCTTCGCAGAAGGAGGCGACCGCCTGCCACTCCTCCTCGTTCTCGTTCTGGACCATGGCCTACTGCTCCGGTGGTAGTTAGCCTCATCTTTTTCTTTGGCTAAACTAAAGTCGAGATTGTTAAAAGTAGTCATTTCTAAGTATTTGGTTTTAGAAACTAAGTATGCAAAATCGAATCAGTGACTACATAATTTGAACCCCAAACAATCAGACTATCTTTCTCAATAAAAGTTCTAATTCAGTCACTTAAATAAACTATCCGTACCTATACTTATTGTTTTTTCAAACATGTAGCTCAAGGTTAGAGCTTTCCGCCACCGCCGTTTTAAATATTCAAATGGTTGCAATCAAAAATACTTCGCGTCGATTCTTCGAATGTAAAGGTTAACTGGTGAAAGTGGACCTCGGACTTGAGCTTCTATATTTGTCTGTTTTTATTTATTACCCGACGACGGCAAAAGCAGAAAGCATTACCTATGAGTTTGACAGTGAGTGTCTGTACACTTGTAGGTACCATCGGAGACACTTCCAGGCGGAAGTGTCCAGCCATCCAACCATCACTAAGTTCATTTTTGCTTACACTCGAAACGAAAACTTCAAAGGGTTTGGTTTGGCGCCGCGCCGCAAGAATAAAGCGATTTTTTTTTTATGTTATCAGGCAGAAATGACCGCGGTAGTACATACCTTTACCCATTTCATTCTGCAGATTTAGAATAGGGAGAATTCAAATGATTAGTTACTCGTCCAGGTTAGATAGGTAAGGCTTCGAGAAGCAAAGAAAAATTGGAAGAGCATAGGTAAATTTTGTCAGTAAAAATCTTACAGTCCCTCTCAGGGCAGGAGGTATTTGATGACCCCTCACTTGATAAAAGAAGTAAAAACTAAAACTCGACTACGACAAAGAAAAACGACGCTAAAAAAGTACTCGCATGAAACAAGATTTTCAGGATGCTGAAATAAACAAGGTAACTGGAAAAACAAGAACAGAACAAAAAAAGCAGCAGTCGCACGTTATAGGTACTAACCAAATCACTTTAATAACGTGTGACCACGGCTTTTACGCTATCTATTTATTTATTTTATCATTTTTGTACACACATATACAGGAAGGAGATACAGTATCATAAAAAAAAAATTACAAAGACCCTGCTTATTTCTAAAAGAAATTTCTTCCAACAGACCTGCGACAGGAGTGATAAGAAAAAATGTAGTCAATAGTGTGTAGGAATAAGAAAATAAAAGTTTGTGAAATCTTAAATTGAAATTATAAATACGTACATATATAATCATAACAGAGAGGAAAGATACTATCGTTGTTTTTTTTTTATTTGAAGGATTTCTGATTACAATTTTATGTTGCTGCAGCTTGTTTTATAGTGTTCTAGAAAACCATTTTCATGAGGGTGTTACTTTGTACTAACAATGCAGTGCTGACCATGTCAGCGCTTTGCTTTCAAAACTTTATGTATGTCGTTACTTGTTCTGAAATGTACACCCAAGTATTTTTTGGTTATTGCAATTTTTGAAGGGTTGGTTTTAATATAGTATATAATTGTTAGACAATAATTCAAACGACCTGAAAAGTAACTATTTGAATAGATTAATTATTTTAAAACTAGATCATGGACGATATTTTATATTAGGTTTAAATAAATTAACAAATAATCGTAATAATACACCCGATAAAGTGGATACTATATTAGATTAGGTATATAGAAACTTAATTTTACAATTTCTAGTAGTTTTTCCGTGTTTGCATAGTTTTTGTGTTTTGGCAAAAATTCAGTGTGTCACACAAATGTGTATTCGCACTATGATGAGTCGTAGGCGCACAAGCTTCACACAAGCGTTATTAACACATACATTTGTCGAGCTCACGTAGTATATGTACCTGCTTCTACAGATGTTTTTGTTCTCATATTTTATTTTGCTAACCCTTACCCCTAAATTCTAAGTACTTTCCTTCACTCGAATTAATCAAACGGTAGCTTGTTATTTATTGACATTAATTCAGTTTTTATTTCCGTTTTAAGTCCTGTCAAAAAATATTATTTCAGGTGAGTCGTTTAAAATCTATGTGTACAAAATTAATTTTTAACCGACTTCGAAAAGGAGGAGGTTCTATGTTCGGCTGAATGTATGTTTTTTTTTTATGTATGTTCACCGATATCTCGGTTAATTGTGGACCGATTTTGAAAATTCTTTTTTTGATTGATAGGTTATGCTTATAATGCTTGGTTCTGACCAAGTTGGTCCCATTGAAACATTTTTATGATCTGATCATGAACTTCGAAGATATAGAACAGAACTTCTCATAGAATCACAGCAGAACTGTGGTTACAAGTAAAGTTGCTTTGTTTATACGTGTAGTCGATGTATCGAACTGATCTGATGATGAAACCAGAAGGAAAAAAATTAAATTAATGTAATCTAACCCTGTTTGGGATTATTAGAATCGTTATGAGATGCATTGTGGCTATAAGATATTTAAGTTTGTCTGAGGGGTACTTTTAGTGATGGTACCATAACTAAAAAGTGCAAAATAAAAAAAATTTTACAAAAAAAAAATACAACCGACTTCAATGTTAAAAAACACTGAAAAGTATAAAATAACTTTAATTTCGGAAGTCGGTGTTAAATAACGAAGACAAAACTATTATAGAAACACCTATTATAGAAACAGTTGTTTGCTGGCGCCTAATGCCCGTTATGACCTGCCGTGACCTAAATTGTACTTAGTGTCGGTGGTGTCCAATTTGCGACATTTTTTAATATTTTTAGGAAAAAATATAACATGGTGTAAATACTATTGGGATCAATTCAGTTACGGATTCTGAACAAGCTATATTCAGGTTTCGCAGAAACTAAAAATAATGTTGTTATATGTCGTGGCCAGATCTTAGGAATTGATATGGCTAAGTAAAACTGGCCACATCGTGTTCGCTAAAGTTAAAAATAAGCTATTTATCGATTGTATCATATTTTGGATTTAATTTGGAATTTGTATCATTATTTTGTGTGACTTTGTTGATATTTTTATATGTAGGTTCTTAATAGATTTTTAATTTTTGGGTATTGTTAAAATAATTTTATAGTAGTTAAATATTCTATTTATTTTGTTTTATGTATAATAATTATTGACAATATTGTTATTTTATTAGGTTTTTGTAGTATGTTGCATGTTTTTTTTTTCTTTTTTCCCCTTCAAACTATCGGCGAATTTTTTTTATTTTTTTATTATTTTCAACACAATGTTACATTGTTATGAAATAAATGACTTATGACTTGTGATATTTCAATCCTCGTTTGACTTACTTTCTTTAGACCTTTTGTCATAGAAATCCTATAACAATGAATATGGTCGAACGAAAGAAATAACTGACTGACTACGTACAACCGAAACTACTGGAACTAGGTGCGTGAAATTTGCACAAGGTTACATTTACTATTACTTATACCTTGATCACACGTACCGAGTAAACGGGCGAGACAGTGCTCTCAACCGAGTACTCGGTACGTGTAAACACAGCGTCAAGCGCTCGATTTGACGACATCACTGTCTCGGCCGAGCAACATTTTACCGTCTCACCCTTTTACTCGGTACGTGTGATCAAGGCATAAGAGCGGATTTTCCAAAATTCACCTTTAAGGGGATGAAACGGGTGTCCAAAGTTTGTATAGAGAAACCTGTTTTCACGAGGACAAAGCAGCTGGCAGAAGCTAGTTACTGTTCCTGCACACGGGCTTCAAAAAAACGCCGCTTCCAGCTTCATTTTGAGGCGGCCTATTTTTGGGGCTCGTGTGCGACGGTGCCATCACAAAAAAGGCTTGAAGCGGCTTCAAGCTTCACTGGATACAAGAGGTGTCGCGCGCTTAAGCTGTTTTTCGCGGCCGCTTCTAGCTTTTTTTTTTGTGGCCGCTTCTAGCGTTTTTTTTTTGGCGTATGCGGTGACAGTTAGATTTAATACCATTACTTAATTCCCAAAAAATAATATTATGTGTGCAAGTCTAATCAGAGCAGTGGTGGCCGAGTGGTAACAGCCCCAACTTACGAGTTACAACTCGGCGTTACCAGGCGCGTCACTTTGTGTAATTTTTTTTCATCTCCAATGCTCTCAAAACGGTGAAGGAAAACATCATGAGGAAACCGGCATGTCCTAGAGTCAAAAAATTCGAAGACATGTGACATTCACCAACCCACACTGGGCCTGCGTGGTGGATTATAGCCCATTCTCTCTCCTAGAGAGGAGGCCTGAGTCCCAGCAGAGGGAACATTAAAAGGCTGATTATGCTGTAAATCCAATCACCTCCAAATGACATAACAAAATAGTTGAATAGCCTCAGAGGGTCACTGTTGCATCATATGACCGCAAATCACAAGCCACATTACAACTGTTTAATATGGTAATGCGGTTTCATCGCTCTAACCGGGTAGACCTCGTCGCTCTTTGGTCATTAGCTCGGTTTACTAATGCAGCGGAAGCTCAAATTGGGCATTAAACTCGATAGATATACAACAGTAGTTTTTATTATTTATTATTTATTACCCGACTACGGAGGGTTATGATTTTGACAGGATATGTATGCATGTGAGTATGTTCATCTGTTCCCTTATAGCTCCTAATCTACTTATCAGAACTCGACATATATGAGCCATGAGGTATCGTTAGAACCGTCTATCGTCCGCTGAACATAGGCTACGTGACACACATAACATAACACATAACTCGATATAACGCCCTCTAGTGGACAAAAAGTAATGTGTTAAAAAATGTTAAGATAAAAACACTGTGTTTGATATCATTTGAAAGGACTTCACTGCCACTTATCCAAAAATATCATCAATATTCAAAGTGAAAATTTTGTGAAATAAGATAAATACGTCATATTTGGTATCATTTGAAAAGGCTTCAGTCTACGCATCTGTTTCACTGCTTCACAAATGAAAAGGAGATTTATGTTAATTACCTAGTTCTTAATTTGACAAAAAAATGGTGGTTTCCTCTCGATGTTTGTTGTTTTTTTTTTTACTATCCTTTACTTTCTCGCTGCTGGGCAAAGGCCTCCCCCAACTCCTTCAAGGTATTCTTCTCTTGAGCCACCTCGAACCAGCTCTTCACCTCCTCACAGGTCCTCGGCGGTCCGTCCTCTGGTACACTTTGTGGAGATTCATGCCCAACGGTCAGTGTGCATGCGACTTATATGACCCGCCCAATCCCATTTTGCTCGATGTTTACTTAGCTATTTTTGAAAGCAGTGATGATGAAATAAATAGACAAAGTAAAGCGCCTGTTTGGGATTAAACTTGTAACTCTGGGAAGATGACTTTGTCTAACAGACTTATACAGTAAAAGAACGATGAAGGAAAACATCGTGAGGAAAACCGCATGTCCTAGAACCAAAAATTCGAAGGCATGTTACATCCACCAACCCGTATTGGGCCCGCGTGGTGGATTACGGCCCATTCCCTCTCCTAGAGAGGAGGCCTGAGTCCCAACAGTGGGAACAATATAAGGCCGACTATGCTGTGCTATGCTAGCTTTGTAATGTATACACCATGTGACACCTTCAAGAAAGTATGATGAAAGACCAGCGCAGCATAATAGTGGTGTAATTCTAAAACGTTCAATGGATGCTGAACAAATACAGTGCACGTATGTTAGCTAAATTGTAGACTACGAGAACTGCATGGAAAGTTCGTTACCTAACTATTGCGTTACTCGTCTATCAAACGGTTTATTTCAGTGAAATTCGAGGATATATAATGTACTCATATCACATCATATCAGGGCTATTCAAGTTTAAATTGCTAATTACTAAGTTTTTGGGAGAAATTTATGGAATGAAACGACGTTAACTGTGAGAAGTCCTTATGGTTTTAAAGGATTATAATTTACACTAATATTATAAAGAGGTAAAGTTTGTTTTTTTTTTTTTTTTGTAGGAAATAATCTCAGGAAGCACGGGTACAATTGCAAAAATAATTTTCACCGATAGAAAGCTGCTTATTCCTAAGTGACATAATATATGGCTATATTTTATGTATGCAGACAAAGCTGCGGGCTAAAGCTAGTGAAATATACACATGCAGACTTTGGTAATCCTACTTCGTGTATTCTATAATAAAGCTAGTAGCTTAAAATGCAGTCATGCGTTTGAATCTCTACCAGACTCTGTTCCTCCACTGAGCTTTGTGAAAAAAGGATTTAGGAAAAGGGTTATAATATTCTCACTCATATCTAAAGGATTATATTTGTTTTCAAATAATAAAAGTAGTTTGTCATGATATCAAATGGGAATATGCTACTACGCCAAAAAAGAAAAACATATCTACATTGATTTTTTTTAAAAAGGTATCTTGAACATTTCACTGCCTGGTTTTAATGGTTTACGCCGAACGATTTGTGGCACATTGATTGGATGGTTTCAAAGTCTATAACGGACATAGGTTGAAGTATTTTTGTGTTTTACACATGTAGATAGATAAGGTCTCAACTCTACTTCGATCCACGTATTGCAATTTTATCCAGCAATACAGTTTTTTGTAAAAAATAATTTTACCGAAGTGGAGTTATATCTGTATTATTTTCTAGTAGTTAGTCTGTTATACGGTTAACCGCATATATTTCATCTGAGCTTTGGTATGTCATTAGTAATCTTGAGTAATAGCCAAACTCGTAATGACTAATGATGGGCACTGTCAAAGTGTCAATATCAGTGAACAGTATAATCAAAATCACTTTAGTGAAATTAGACTTCTGATATACCTATAACATAACATCGGTACAAAGCAAACTCCTTATACCGCAAAATAAGTACACATACTTGAAACTTTCGGCATAGTTTCCGAACGTAAATGTCGCTTGAGATAAAGTGCTCTTACTCATCTTCAGGACTCCGCCTTGAGAAATATAATACTTTGCTAAGCATTTTCGTATCAGTTTCTCTTGATAATGGCGATACAATTCAGCTCGTAAGACCAAAATATACTACGGGCTATCAAACCGAAGTTATCGATAAATCCCTTTCTATTGTATGAATGTTTCCGTTTACGTCTTCAATATCAATAATATTACTGTCAAGAAACTTCGTAGACGGAGGATCAAGTCCTGTAATAACTGTGCGTAGAGCGTAGTGCGTAAAATGGGATAGGATAAAAGAAGTGGGACACAGGAGGTACTGGCTTAAGTTCTTTATGTCATAATAGATTTAAAATCCAGTTTGGTCATGCATTTGAAAGAGATGTCTATAGAATTTACAGGGCCAATTGTTGCTAGGATTGCGGTAATGTGCGAAAGAGTTACCGCGGTCCTGTAATGCAAAAGACAACTGAAGGAATACAGGTGCGTTTTAGCATTAAAAGTCTGCCACTCCCTCTCGCACTCAGAGTCAGAGGAGAAAAACAAAGATAGGCCTTACATTTTACTCAGTCCAACTTGATCTATCAACTCTACTTTTAAAAGCGCTAAGCTTAAGAGCCGGTTGTAGTCTGAGACTGAGTCTATGTCAATTTCGCGGCCCCGTAATAGCGGTTTTATTTTTATTAAAAAAATAACAATATTTATTCAAGATATTATTTGCTTGTTTTTGCGAGGCCCTTATAAAAACAAGCTTCATTATTTTTTGTAACTTTCAAATATTTCCGTGACGTAATCTAGTAGACATACACGTTTGAAATCGTAAGTTAGGGTCAAATTCACGTTTTTTTTTTTATCGAACCTATTAAATTATATAACTGTTTGATTTTTGCCCGGCGTTAGGTCATGTAGTCAATTTTAATAAAATAATTTTTCATGGTGTTCTCTTTTGTATTTGTGGATTTACAGAGGTTTCAAAAAGTAAAAAATGAGTATAACCTGGCCTTAAAGGTAAGAAACTGTTGAAATTGTTCATGAAATAATAATCTCATGGTGGTTTATGGTTTGTACCTTGACGCGGAGAGGAGGTTTCAGCAGCGACAGTAACAACTTTGTAAGTTGGTGTGAATAAATAATAATCGTAGTAGCCTAACGAACTACCAACGAACTAGCAGTAGTTCATAAGAGCGGTCTTCGCACATAATTAATTCATTTTAAATACACTCGTGATTGCGTTTTTTTTTTCAGGTGGGAAAATTATCTTATGATATCATGACGTCCCCCGCTGTTGGGCGGAGCCGGAGATAATGTCAGAGTTTTTTAAACGAGCAACTTAAGCCCCAAAGACATTAAATATGGCATGTTTTCGAATACCGTAATTAGAGACTCAATAGAAAGACAATGGGAGAGCGAACGCCGGCTTCGCATGGGATTTAATTAATTAAAACCACGATTCTCGCGTTCCAGGATCAGTGTTATGAATAAGGCGTATAAATTAATTTCCTGTTGAGAATATCTTGTTCAAGGAACTAAATGAGAATGTAACATTGCTACTTGATGTCATTCTCCTTCTTTGGCATTCTAGTCCTTACCGTTTTTGGATGACCATGACTATATAAAATATAATTGTCATGAGCCAACACGTCATTGAATATTAGTCATCTATATCCTACAAATATTTTGAACGTGACAGTTTGTTACTCATTCACGCAAAAACTGCTCAATGAATTTCGATGAAACTTAGTACACGGATAGACAATGTCCTGAAATAGTAAATTGGATACTTTTTATCCCAGATGGTGATTCCTTTGGAATAATTTTATCACACGGACGAAACCGCTAGCAGCAGCTAGTATGACATCTATATATATAAAAGGATAAACTGACATATCAACGTTTGTACAGCCGGAAAAACTGGGACTAGGAACGTAAAATTTTGCACAACGCTTCCGTTTATGATGTAGGTGAGCACTGAAAACGGGATTTTGAAAAATCTACTTTTAAAGGGGTGAAAAATCAGTTAAATGCTAAATTTATTCTGTTGGTTTATACTATAAACTTGATCTTGATTTATAAACAGTAATCAAAGTAAATAAAAAAGTTTTTCATTATTCGTTCTTCAAAACTGCCACTATACTATAAAACTATTTAGAGGCTGTTAAACGTTGTATGGGAGAACCGTATTCCTTGGTTTAATAAACTTGAAACTTGACACAAATTGTAATCAATATGAATTATAAAGACTGCATTTATTTGTTTTTCAAAACCAGCACACATTTTACAGGGTGTACTGTTAAAGTATAAAAAAAAAATCTCTCGAACGAAGTCACGTGCAAAGTGCTAGTTCATGATACAGAGATCCAATTCATAGATACACAAATCATTCGCTAGTCGTCCTTAACGTTATTTATTTATAATAATCGACATTCAATATCCCCACTTTTTGTGAACTACGGCCTAAGTTTTTCACTTCCGAAAAGCCTCGCTTGGAGAAATCCCCACCGTACTAGTTTTTCACTTAGTCCGTGCCTCTGAAACTTTTATATTAGATGACGAGAAAACTTTCTAGCCACTGTTGTTACGGTGACGGTACTATTTTTTCATTCGGTTTTGATTGTACCTTTATTCAGCGAAACCTGAAATGGAAAAGTGAATTGACGGGCTGACTTTTCAAAGTGCCTATTCACATTTTTTTGCAGTAAAATTGGTAGGTTGTTCTAAAAAACTCGAAGCGGTTTGTGATATGCTCTGTCTGTTTCACAACCAATTCCGGCAAAGTTAAATCTGGACGTTGTTTTGAATCGCGGATTATGTTTTTTTTTTTTCCGTGGGAAATGATTTTTCCGCTTTGAGTTGAGCGAGAGAGTGTATCAGAATTTCACTGACTAAAACCTACCTGTACCTGTACTTGTACCTGTGGAGTAGCTCAGTATAATGCTCAGTGGCCTCAGTAGAGCTTCCGAAAGAGTGAGACTTAAAATTAACATGGAAAAAACCAGTCATGGTAAACATCCATGTAGCACCCACTCCTATCAAGATCTGTGAATCTCCACTCCAAATTGTGGATAACTACGTTTACTTGGGACAGACGGTCCAGCTGGGTGGGTCTAAGTTTGAGAAAAAGGTCAATCGTCAAATCCGACTCGGCTGGGCAGCGTTCGGAGAACTGCTTGGTATATTCTCGTCCAATATACCACAGTGTCTCAAGATGAAAGTGTATGACCAGTCATGCGTGTTGTCCAAAACGTGGTCGCTTACAATGAGCCTCAACAGAAAACTTAAAGTCACTCTAAGGGCAATGGAAAGGGCTATGCTTGGAGTTTCCTTACGTGATCACATCAGAAATGAAGATATCCGCAGGAGAACCAAGGTTACCGACATAGCCCAATCGTAAAACTTAAGTGGCAGTAGCAAGTCACATTCCTCACAGAAAAGATGGTCAATGGGGACGAAAGGTTTTGGATTGGTGACCACGTACCGGAAGACGCAATGTTGGAAGGCTTCCCACAAGGTGGACCGATGACCTGGTGCGGGTCGCGGGAATCCGAAGGATGCGAGACGCACAGGGCAGGTCAATATGGCGATGCATGGGGGAGGCCTATGTCCCACAGTGGACATCTTTCAGCTAAAATGATGATCATTCTGTACCTGTGTACAGTTTAAACCGCGTACATCGAAGAACCGCAGCAGGCAATTTGTTCCAACAAATTGCCTGCTGCGGTCTTCCCATCTGATTAGAATTTAGATGTCTTCAAGGCTAGAATGAATAGGCTCTTAATAAGTTAGTGCGCCTCACCATCAACGATTGAATCACTGCTTACCATCAGGTAGTTCGCAGTCAAGCACTAGTTTATATCAATTAAAAAAAAAGATCTTGTTTTCACAAAAAACAATAAAATTATATTAACTAGGGAAAGTTACTTTTTGTTAGTTTTGTGACTCGTGATACACTTACGAGTCACAAAACTATGCATTAAAATTCCAACGGAGCAATAAATTGCATCGATAACGAACTCAATAGGCGGAACGTGTGAGCTGTACCCGTCTACTTTAATAGTTGAGGGTGATGGCCTCGCAGTGGAAGGGCAGTCGATACAATCCGGTGGTCGCCCACCCGTTATCCAGTCACCCTCGCACGGAAACACTTCTTACACGCTATACACCCTTATCTACGTGACACACCCTGTATTTGCTGCACACATATAGACAGTTTTATGAGCGTGAACTAACGTCGAGCATCAGGGTTATCTATTCCGTCAGATATATAAACCAAGAGTTCCTCGTTAACACACTTATCCTAGAAGTGTTACGAGCACAGTTGGTGCTCTGTTTGACTGAATATCATCCGGTACCCTGAAGTAACGTTAAAGGTATGATATCCATCTAGAAGACGGGCAATGTAATTCCTTCAAAGCTATGCAATCCAAAATGTGTCGTGTCTAAGTTCCCCGAGCAAGGTCCACAAAAAAAAAGCCTCTTCTAGCTTCTTTTTCCCTCTGGAACGTGCACAGAGAGCTGTCCTCAAGATTATGACCACAAAGCCGTTCAGGAACCCGACCGCGGCTCTCTACGCCGAATGCCAGGTCCTCACTGTGAGACAGCTCTTTGTTCTTGGAAGTTCTGCATAAGCATCCTTCTGTGATATACGAACCGAGTGCACTTAAAAAAAACCGGCCAAGTGCGAGTTGGACTCGCCCATGAAGGGTTCCGTAGCAGCAAGTAACATAATATAAAAGCTCTTGTAATGTGTTGTAACTTTGATCGATGTTTTAATAATAGTGTATTTTTTTCGATTTATGACGCATTAAAAAAAAACTACTTACTAGATTTCGTTCAAACCAATTTTCGTTGGCAGTTTTTATAGTAATGTACATCATATATTTTTTTTAGTTTTATCATTCTCTTATTTTAGAAGTTAGAGGGGGGGGGACACACATTTTACCACTTTGGAAGTGTCTCTCGCGCAAACTATTCAGTTTAGAAAAAAATGATTTTAGAAACCTCAGTATCATTTTTGAAGACCTATTCATAGATACCCCACACGCATGGGTTTGATGAAAAAAAAAATTTTGAGTTTCAGTTCTAAGTATGGGGACCCCCAAAATTTATTGCTTTTTTTCTATTTTTGTGTGAAAATCTTAATGCGGTTCACAGAATACATCTACTTACAAAGTTTCAACAGTATAGCTCTTATAGTTTCGGAAAAAAGTGGCTGTGACATACGGACGGACAGACGGACAGACAGACAGACAGACAGACAGACAGACAGACAGACAGACAGACAGACAGACATGACGAATCTATAAGGGTTCCGTTTTTTGCCATTTGGCTACGGAACCCTAAAAACGCTGATTCTATGAGGTGTGCACAACTTCCGGTAGTCGAACGGCCCTTGCTTAGCGTCATTTCGGTGTTTTGTCGAACCATGTATATAATAGGTTAAACAAAGTCTGGACCATTGCGCCCCTGTGTCTCAATGAATGCAAAATTAAATTCACCTAGTGGCTCCTTACTCGCAATTACACTAAGATCGAAGACCTAATACAGATATCAAAGTCAAAAGAATTTTATTTCACATAGGCCTACATGGGCACTTATAAAACGTCAGAAGCTAGTGCACGGTTCGAAATTGGTCGTTTCCTATAGAGAAGAACCGGCAAGAAACTCCATGGTTACTCTTTTAAAAAAATGGTTGTACTTACAATGTTTCCATATAACAGTATTAAAAGGTATTATTTAAGAACAGTGTAAACCGGTCTATATTGTACTCAAAAGCACAATAAAAATAATCATTTAAAAAAAAGTGTGTCAAAATATGAAGTAATCTAAGAATTCGTGGAGTCTACAGTGTTCTTCCATTTACATTATAAAAAGAGGCTATATAAAAAAAAGGTAGAAAAAATAATAATAATTACAACTGTCAATAAATGAGACGTTAACAACCAAAAAAAAGAAAAACTAACGAATTTAATGTGGTTGGAGTCAGATAATATAAAAAAAAAATATTGCAAAAGCAATGTGTTAGAAAAAAAAATGTTACAACAAAGATGGAGCAGTTAATAGATACATTCGCACAATATTATGAGTTACCAGGGGGCCACAAGTGCAGAGGCAGTCATTGCCAAACAAGCGTGTCTTCGCGAGACACGCTTAATATGGGTTTTGAACTTTCCTTCGCTAAGTTCAGTCACCGCTTTTGGTAGCTTGTTATAAAAGCGTATGCTATTTACTAAAAATGACTTACTGGTCTTGGCTAATCTCCATTTGGGTAATATAATTTCGTGTTTACCTACTACGAGTATTTATGTTATGGAAATCGCTTCTAATTTTGAAAAGTCCTAGGTTTTTACGGACATACAAAATACTTTCTAAGATATAAAGAGAAGGCAGTGTCAATATATCGATTTCTTTGAATTTATTTCTGAGGGACTCGCGAGGACCCATTTTATAAATAGCCCTGATTGCTCTCTTTTGCAATACGAAAATCGAGTCTACATCATCTGCAGATCCCCACAGTAAAATGCCATAAGACATAATATGGCTCGCATATCCTTAATAACTACCTTTTTTGAGTGTGGAAATATGTTAGTCTTTTAAGCGCAGATTTTGCATCATGGTTTTGCTCACTCTCATTCACACACGACACACACACCCATACACACCTAAACATACTCAATCTCATGAATATTCACACATATGTACGTTTTTAATGTTCGGTTCACTAAACACAAAATGGTAAATAAGTAAATAAATCTTTCATCATTATTATAAATGTCCAATTGATAGGCGACGACGCTGGCACCCTAAACACAAGTTAAATCTTACATTTTTTTTGTGGTGGCCTTATTTTGTGTCCCGTGTGCGCCGGTGCTGCGGTGCTGTAACTGCTTCTAGCTTCTCCGGCCACAAGCTGTAACGCGCTTCAGCTTTTTTTTTGTGGCCGCTTTTAGCTTTTTTTTTGTTACCCGTGTTGGGACACTTAGTAATAGAAAGCCCGGCTATGTATATGTTGTATGCAAAATGTCGCAAGTCAAAACTGTCACACTCTGTTAGCTCAGAAATTCAATATCCTGCATTGAAATAGAAATGAAAGCTACTGAACGTTAAGAAAACATATAAAATACTGTTATTCAATCTAAAGACACCATTTATTTTTCTGATCAAAACATTTTTGTCAGGTTCTTTATCAAAGATCATTATTTTTTTCATTCAATTGCCTGAGGTACTTCTTCTGTATTCTGAATGCGAAAATTTTCTAAATAAATGTTCAACAAAACGTGTCCCCATACGAGGATACTAAGCCAATTTCTTATTCCTTTTCACGGATAACAAAGAGAGCCAAATAATACGAGATGTTTCTTATTTTGCCGGAAAATTCAGTGTCAACTATTTTCATTTTTCTCCATCACATTGTTAGCTGGCAGTCCCGAGGGACGAGGGTTCGCAAACAATTCGCCAATCGTTAGAATCACATATATTTACATAAATTTTTCACATATTTGAACTAACTGCTCAATCTACTTCGTGAAGCCGACGACAGAATTCGTAGTACGACTACGGACTTTTCTCTAACTGTGTACTTATTAAGGCCAGGTTTCTGGAAAAGTTGTTAAAGGGACTCAGTATAAATCCAGCAGATTTAGATCTCAATGCCAGGTATTCTGTGTACTTTAGTGTTAGGTACAGGAATCTGAGACATTTAATCTGGGACAATTCAAATTAGAATAGGCAAAAAGCAATAAATTTCTATTATAGTCGGGCTTACCCGTAATATTATTCAGGATGCTACGCCCGTATAAATCCTACTTCTTTAGTTTTACATTCGGAGCTTGGAAAAACTAGTTTTCCGTTGGGCTAAAGAACTTTGGAAAAGTTTACAGCACTGACCTAGGCACACACAAAAACATGAGACGACCAACATTGAAGATAGCCAGAGTTACTCTTTTTCCTTCTATACTAATACTAGCTTCTGCCAGTGGCTTCGCCTGCGTGTAGATTGTTTTGTTGGTAGTTAATAGGCCCCCGTTTCTCCCATTAAGGGATGAAAATTGAATATCTTCCCTTAAAGCTCGCTTACGTCGAAAATGGAAACTTTGTGTAATTTTTTACGCTCTTAGGCCCTATAGTTTCAGCTGTGCTTTGATATGTCAGTGAGTCTGTTTCTTCTTTTTTATAGATTATAAAGAAGAAAGATTTGTATATTTATTTATTTAATCTTCATGCAACCAAAAGTGCGAAGGCAGACTTACCTTAAGCATTTCTCTTACAGTCAACCTAGGGTGAAGAAAAGAAAACATGGCAGGTTCCAGATGCATTTTTGTTACAAACAAATGAGCAAATTAAAAAAATATATCTGGCCCTACTTTGAAAATTATTTCACCAATGTGTACAGTGCATGAAATACACACTGAATGAAATAGGCATACATTTTTGTTTTCATGCAGACGCAACCGTCGGCAGAAACTAGTATCGTATGTAACGTGTTTGCTCATTAACGGTCCACTTAATAACATTCGTGGTGTTTAATTTGTCCATGTACACGTCAGAATTGAACTGAAATTTAATTGAGATTAATGTATTTAAATGAAAAAAAGGATGAATGTTAATCACCTATCATTAAGTTAATAAAAACATTAAATATTATTACTTGAAAGGACATTAATTAATCTTTACTCTTTAATTCTTTATTGTACACTATAACAACACAAAATAAGTGGATAACAAAGTTCATGTACATAAGCGAGTTTAACTCAAAGTTGAGTTTTCTTCCAGCAAACCATTGAGCGATAGAGAGAGATGACAATAGAGGGTAGGGTCCAGTGTACAGTTTTAAAATTAGAAATATTATAAATAAAGTAAGAATACATAAATAAGTATACCTACATACATAAATATTAATATTTTATAATTATTAATATAGTTAGCCCATATTGTCCCACTGCTGGGCAAAGGCCTCCCTCTACTCCTTCCAACGATTACGGTTTCTCGCTTTATAGCCAAAAGCTTCGACGACCATCAGTCAAAGCTGTCGTTGCGCGGTTGGATTAAGGGCCTGATACATAAGGCAGTACTCCTCGATACGGCTCGCATTGTGAGGAGGTTCCTATCTCTGGAGCCCTAACCACCGGTAGCTTGGATCCTGCTCCCGATACCGGCGGAAAACTATAGTTTTATATTTTTTAATGTTTTTTTTGTATAATTTTTTTTAAAATATTTAAAATGTAATTGTCTGTATGTGTAAAAAATGAATAAAGAGATTAATAATATATATATTTTTTTAACATAATGTCCAATTGAAAAACAGTATTACCTACTTTAAGAAGTGGCTGCTTAAGCTTCGGGAATGTTCGTAAAATGTTTGTGTAAGTTGCGGTCCAATCTACAAAGGGTAAGGAAGGGACATAGTGAGTTTTATTCACTAAAAGTTTAACACGCCCTCTCGCTCCACCCAGGGTGGGAGAAGTTATTTGGTGATATACCTCCACCAGAACAAAAAGTATTGGAGTACTTTATTGTCATCTTATCAATCATCAGGACTGTTCAGAATCCAGCCCCCGTAGCCAAGTTACAACCGTTTCCCTTGCGTCGAACGCCTCGAGTTGGCCACGCCCCCAATTCTGTTGTTCAGACCACGTAACAGAGCGTTAAGATGACGTCATTCCCGCATGTTTGAAGTTTTCTACTAGCGTTAACAATTGCGGATTATCAACTTGGCTAGGGGTATAGATCATGAAAGCCAAAAAGATAATGTTTGCGACGTAATAGCGGGTCTCCAATCATAAACATTCTACCAGCGCTTAGTGGCATTCATAACTAGGGTTGCCAACTATACTGTTAAAAACAGTGTTATACTACACTATACTTTTTACTGTTCAACAAAAATAAAGTATACAAAATACTGTTTTCAGCACATGCCTAACCCTATTCTTGTAAGTGTTAGACTTAGACGCTCAAACAATTTTTTTTTTATCAAACCACATTAATGCAGCTTCAGAACGAATCAAATGAGATTCTCATTTATTTTAATTTTAGTTATAACTGTGATGAGGCGTATGAAGTTTTTAAAAAGACTGTTAATTAATTTATTATGCGAGAAGCTTTAAAACATGTATTTAAAACATTAATAAAATAAAAGACTGTTATTTTCTAAAATACTATTTAATATTCTTCTTAGATAAAATAATATTTTATTTCTTATAAAAATAATTGGCAACCCTATTCATAACGCAAACTTGATTAGTGCTTGTTTTCCATTAATTTTGTACTCGCTTGCTGGTCTGCATCCGCACAAACATAATGCGGTTCAAAGAGATGTTTGCTCGTATGCCTAGATATTGAGGATCCATATCAAAGGAATATACCAAATAGGTTTTTGATACAAACGTTGATTTTGAGTATATACAATGTATCTCATTCATGTTCAGAAATTAAAAATTATATATGTAAGTATCTATATTTCAATGAGCTACTACGTTTCTTCACTTTTCCGTTTTCTCGTGTAATAGATTGATTTAAATCAGTTTTATTTTAGCGAATATTTTTTTACACCACCTGCTCGATAATGCCCTCTTATATGTCATACAAACATTTTCCCTAGGAAGTCTTGAATTTATAGTAGGAGATTTGAATTTGGAACGTCAAAACCATTATTTTGAAAAAAAAAACGTGCATCAAACAAGTTTATTAAAAAAAAAAAGAATAATATGTGGGTACTGACAAGGCTCTAAAAATTTAATGAAAGATTGGAAGCGTTATAGAAAATTGAAACTATAGTCCAGTTTTAGAGTAGTATTTTATTTAAATTCAAATCTCAAAACTTGTCGAGTGTTAGTTAACATTAACTTGTTAATAATACATATATTTCTCCAATATATAACTTGTTAGTATATTCTCTTTTAACTATCTCCACTTGTTGTAAAAAGTAGGGTATACACGGGGACAAAGCAGTCTTTGTCTCGGGTGGCTTGAATTCCTCACATCACTCAGGTTTCTATATTAACTCCCTCGCGTGCTCGGGAGTTAATTTATATTATATACAATTTCCCAACTACCACACAACGCCGTCTTGTCCCCAGCTAAGCAAAGGTTGTGTTATGAGTACTAGACAGCTGATAAACATACTTATATACTTCTAAATACATACATATTATAGATAAATTACACCTAGACACAGAACAAATGATCATGCTCATCACATAAACATTTATCCTGGGTGGAAATCGAACCCATGACCTCCGGCATAGCAGTCAGGGCCACCAACCTCTAGACCAACAGGCCAGTCGATAATTATATAAATCCCTCACTGGCGTTTGGGATTAAAAATTAGCAACATTCGTTTCGTTCGGCATTCAACATGGCGCCACGATTTAAAGACGCTAGTCACATAATTTACTACTATTTCTTGTCATGGCGTCGCACCGTTTACGAAGAAGTCAATCTATAAATGACAATTAAAAAAAACTACTTTTTGTACTGACATCATCTTTTTGCTCATGCTCAATGCTACGAAGAGTAAGTGCAAAAACTTCTAAAAAGAAAAAAAAATCATAAAGTAACTTAAATTAAAATCGATAACCAAACCATAACCAGCGGTGAAACGGCTGCCTATTGGTCAATTGGACGAGCTATTAACGGCTTTGTTATCGTTATAGTTAAATGGTGCAACTCACCCTTAATGTTGTACAATTTTCGCTTCATTTTATGCTTCCGAGTTGCCAAGTACTTCCCAAGTTTACTATTCCTGTTTTAATAATTAACACTCCAAGTTATTTTAAGATTCCATTTGTAGAAAGGGTTAATTATGCAGTAGTTACTAATAGGGTACATGAACCCGTGAGTTCAGCTGTTAATATACCTTTTTAATACCATCGCTCGTGAGGTCAGCCATTTCCAATTACAGTTATGATAAAACCTATAAATGTGGACATAAAATTAAGTTAGGGTTCTATGAGTATATTTTTGAATAGATTAGATAGATAAGCGATATAAAATGTTAGAAGCAGGGTTCCAATAGTTTAGTGATAACACCCCCGGCTTACGAGTTGTAAGTCTTAGGTTGTAGGGTTTTTTTATGGTGGGAAAATCATCTAATGACAACCTCCTGTCTTGGGCGGAGCGGGAGATAGTGTCAGACTCTTACTAACTAAAAACCAAACCCGTTCCTTCGTGCCTTCATACCGGGGCTCGAGCTACTCTTTCGAAACTAACCCTGGCCTCAGTAGTAGGCTTCGACCCAGCTGGGCTCCTACGCGCGGGAAAAGTGCGTGCCGTCGACGACTTGGGCTCGGTCCGGACAGTTACCGGACGGTCGGACAGCGAGCTACCCGTTGCTTGCCGTCCGCAAGCCCGCGCCTTCAAGCCCAGCCAAGTACATTACTTTGTGTAATTTATTTCATCACTACTAGTTTCAAAACAGTGAAGGAAAACATCGTGAGGAAACCGTCCGTGGTTTTACCAAAAATTCAAAGACATGTGACATTCACCAACCTGTAATGAGCCCGTGTCGTGGATTACGGCCCATTCCCTCTCCTAGAGAGGAGAACTGAGTCCCAACAGTGGAAACATTATGAGACCGACCATGCTAGGGTTCCAATTGGTTGTTTCCTGTGTAAAAAACTTTATGGTGTTGCCACCATCTCTGTTTCAGCTGACAGACGTCTACTATTGGACATAGGACGCTGTTCCAAGCGTCACCATACACCATACATACGACCGGTCCTGTGCTTCTCGCATCCATTGGATTCCCAAGACCTTCACCAGATTATCGGTTCGAGTTAGCCCTTCCAACGCTGCGTCTTCCGGTACGTGGTCGCCACTCTAGAACCTTTCGTCCCCAACAAACATTTGTTCTGCGAGCATGTGCCCTATCCACTGCCACTTAAGGCCCAAGCGCCCGAAAAGCGCCTTACAACAGTGACTTTCTGGAGCCTACTCCTTGGTAACGGCCAGGTTAAGAGGTTTGAAAAAAATATATGTTTATTATAGATCCATGAACACCATTATGTTAGATCCATGAACACCATTATCAACATTTGATTTTTTCGTGCGATTAATACTTTTGTCTAAAAAAATATTACATACAATAACATTACATTCGCAACTTTTCCCTACTCCTTCGAAACGGCTTGGTTCTTTAGAAACGTTTTTACACATAAAAATTGGTAGTTAAATATTCTTCAAAGTGAACATTGCATATGTAAATCAATCAATATTTCGCAAAGAAAATCGATTTAAAAGTCAGCGGGGCTCTGTCCGGGCGCACCTGGCCGCAAACAAATGCACTGATAGTCGTATTGTCGCCTAGACGGGTACGAGAGTTGTGACCATGTAATTTCGGCCAGATGGACCAAGGGACTATAAGCCTTAAGTTTGGCGATTCGTCGGGCTACGTCGGTAACCTTGGATCTCCTGCGGATTTCCACATATCAATATTAATAGATGTGAGAGGGTCGTATAGACCAGTCAACATTATACCTTTAGTACAATAAAAAGGAACAAAATAGAAAGTAAAAGTAAATAAGTAGATAGTCAAAGGTTGACTGGTAGAGAATGCCTTGTTACCATTACTATACATCATCATCATCTTCCTGCCCTAGTCCCGTTTTATTTGGGGTCGGCGCAACACGTTTTTTTCTTCCATTCTGTCCTGTCACTCGTCACGCTATCACTAACTCCCTTTTCTTTCATATCGCTTCTCACACAATCCATCCATCTTTTTACCATTACTATACATGAAGTTTAATTAAAATGAATAAAGTAAAACTATGAATCTGCGGAGTCTATAAGTAGTGTTCTCATATTCACATTACAAAAAAACATGATGGCAATAATTAATTTATAATATCTATAAATCAATGCCACTTTTCGGCTCGGGCGGGCTCACCTATCCAAACCAAATGTTTAGGCTTTGTTCCGATTATTTAGAAGATGGTTTATGTGAAGTTTGGTAGGGTAGAGTAGGGTAAAGTAGGGTAGGGTAGAGTAGGATAGGGTAGGGTAGAGTAGGGTAGATTAGGGTATAGTAGGGTGGAGTAGGGAAGAGCGGGAGCGAAGCCGCGCGGGCAAAAGCTAGTTTTTACAAGCTTTTATTTAGTTTCACCTGTCCCGGTGTTTGTCTGTCATCAAATCTTACAAATTAAAGATTCACTTCCCGGTTACCGATTGAGCTGAAATTTTGCATACATATGTAAATCAGATGACAATACAAAATTATTATGACATGGAGCTGAACTGATGATGTAACCGGAAGGTGGCAGTAGGAACTCGGTAGTTAAATGACACAACCCCATCTAGTTTAGGCTCGTATGATTCGTCTTGACGGCTTAATTATAGAGATATACTGCACTATAAAATCTTGCTATGAAAAAAAAGATTTTCATTAAAAACTTGTATACATAAGTAAATCCTTTACGTAGGTAGGTACTCGATCTATGATTTTAAACAAAATTTTTGACAAAATAGGTAAGTAGGTACATTTATTCAAATCTGTTACTCAGTCATGGCTTTTATTGAATTAAAATTCTATCAGACTATGACGGTCGTATTGGAATAGATAGGTATTCTAAAAAAAAAATGGCCAAGTGCGCGTCGGGCCCCGAAGGACGTACCGCCCGTAGCAAAAAATGGCAAAAATTACATTTGTTATATGGGAACCCCCACTTAATATTTACTTTATTCTGATTTTATGTATTTGTTCTTATAGGGGCAACAGAAATACCAAATAAATCGTCTGTGAAATCTAGAAATTTTAATTGTCTAGCTATCACAGTTCATGAATTACAGCCTGGTGAGACTGGAACAGTTTGCCTGCTGCGGTCTTCCCGTCTGATTATAATTTAGGTGAATTCACGGCTAGAGTAAATAGGCTCTTAATAAACTAGTGTGCCTCACCATCAACGATTGCATCACTACTTACCATCAGGTGGGATCGCGGTCAAGCACTGGTTTATATCTTTTAAAAAAAGATCGGCAGTGGACTCTTAGTAATAGGGTCTCGTTTTCACCCTTTGGGTACGGAACCCTCTGCGGAGTATATTTTTGTACCTACTCCGCTGAACATAGAACACTTTTACTTTGTTAGTTCAAAATATTATTTTAAATATTTATATGAAAAGCTATTGAAACATTTTATAACCATGGCATGAACAGCCCCGGGTCCATTAAGAAAATTTAACAAAAACAATATTTTATCTGACTTTTAATATGTATTTTGTGAAAGGTTAAACCGACTGCCCCGGGGGAGAAACGAATTCTGTTATATTAAAAAAAAGTTTTTGTTTGTATAGGAACAAATAACAAACCCTTTGAATTTCCTTTGCTTGCAGTAGGTAGGGGTTTGTTAAACCTACAGAAAATACCTATTGAGTCATCCGACATACCGTTTGCTCCGTGCCGCGAAAAGCACGGTCGTCGATTCCAAATGTCATTCGTAGACAGTAGTAAAGCCTAAAGGAGTTGTCAGCAAACCGTAGATCCCAGCAGGGTCGAAGCCTACTGGGCCGAAGATCTGTTTCTGAAAGGAAGATTCGGCCTCAGTACGAAAGGCATCGAAGGAAGGTTTTTAGTCAGTAAAAGTCTGACACTATCTCCCGCTCCACCCAAGAGCGGGGGTCATTGGATGAAATCCCCAAATAAGAAAAAACCGTAGTAAAGCACCTATCTGTGTTTGAACCTACGAACAACGTATTTAAAAAAAATACAAACAGTTCTTGATAATTCAACAAGTAAAACTATTGCCTATACCATTAATTACCAGTTAAGACTATGGCTTACAAACATTCTTCTTAAATTAAACGAAAGTCTGATGAAAATTATCTGAACATTTCCTGAAATACCACTGGATACCACTGAAGGTACGTAGTAGAATTGGTAGTGGTCAAATTCAATCAATACATTCCGGAGGTAAGCCACCGGGTACAGGTTAAGGGATCGGTTGACCTTTCAGCCACAGTGCTACCCACCTTGGTAACGAGAACAAAAGTGAACTGTTTGAGTCAAGATTTCTCACTAATTGCTTCGGTGGTACTCCGTTTAGCGGCTTTGTTGAGCAATGTCGGTAATTGCTTTATTTTCTACGGTTACTTGAATGCTGTTTACATCGATATTTATGTACTAATTTATGTCGATGGCTGTTCATTTGAATACAAGGTAATACGGAACTCCATAGGCATGATGGACATCGATATCGAAATACGAAAGAGAAAAAAAAAACAAACTTCTAATTTCAAATTACTACATTTGAAACTATAAGTTTACTTTGTTTTTAATAAACACAGCAGTTGAATACGACGTCTAAAGATACAAATCATTCCCTTGTATACAGTTTAAAATATGATTTCGGTCAAATGGCTATTAATGCCGGGGTCCCTCAGGGGTCGGTACGCTAGGCAACACTGTTTTTGCTGCACATAAACGACCTACTTAAACTCAGTTCCTTTGAGTATGCAGACGATAGCACTGTTGTGTATGAGATACGTCTCCGAAGCACGTACTAGTGGGTCAAATATCCAGTCTTTCAGAGAGGCTATGACTGAACGCTTAAAATTGTCTTTGGAGGCAGTATCCGATTGGGGCGATGCCAATCTGGTCAAGTTCAATGCTGCTAAAACCCAGGCGTGTATTTTACACACGGCTCCATCATTCCGGGGTGTAACCGTTCTTTTTTTTTGGTAGGAAAAATAACCGTTCGGGTCCGACATTATTGAATTTCGGCTCTTACATCGAGGCGAAAGCTCAACAGGCTACCAAAAAATTGGGGATCTTAGTTAAGGTGAGAAGGTACTTCACGCCGGAACAGCTGCTCAACCTTTACCAAGCGCAATCTCGTTCGTGTATGGAATACTGCTTTCATCTTTGGAATGGGTCTGCCAAATATCAGCTTCATGCCCTAGAGTTGATTGAGAAGCGAACCAAGAAGATCATCGGTGATGATGCACTTGTCGAGCCAAAACTCTAAAGCCTTGAGCATTGACGCCGAGTTGCTGGCCTGTCGGTTTTCTATCGTTTACATTTCGGGAGTGTGCGTTGGAATTGCACAATTTATTTGCACCAAGTCTGTTCCATCAACACACCACTAGATGTACTGCGTTGCGCCATGAGTACATGGTGGACATCCCACACTCCCACTACGTACAAAGCGTTTTGGGAATAAATTCATCGCGCGCGACACCTTGTATCCAGAGAAGTTTGAAGCCGCTTCAAGTGTTTTTTTGTGTCGGCACTACCACGCAAGAGCCAAAAAGCCCCCCTCAAAAAGAAGCTTGAAGCGGCGTATTTTTGTGGCAAGTGTGCGGGGACTGTACGGAGTGAAATTCCCTGCCGGAGTCTGTGTTTCCTGATAGGCTCTACAACCTAGGGCTCTTTAACCCAAAAGTGAATAGGTTCCTTCTAGGCAAGTGTGCACCATCGTCGGCCACATCACTTACCATCAGGTGAGATAATGGTCAAACGCGAGCCTTTCAATAATAATAAAAAAGATTCTCTTTGAGGTAATAAATCCTGAGTATTTAAATAATTTGTAAATCTTAACTAGGTCACAACAAAATCGCATCCCGAGTTTGTCTTTTTGCTTATTCGCTAACTCTTCCTAAATCAGGCAACGGATTTTGATGGGAAAGAGCGATAAGCGAGGAAGGGTTGTGTATATAATTTGCACCCGTGCAAAGCTGGGTCGCCAGTAAAAAATAAAACGAATTCGTATGTTTTTCTTTTGTTTTGAAGAACATTATGACATGACAGATACAATTTTAGCAATATATAGCATAAACAACATAACGAACTTTTTAATATTCCCACTGCTATGGCTCAGGCCTCGTCAAGGAGAGGGAATGAGCCTTATTCCACCACGTGAGCCCAGTGCGTGTTAGTGAATGTCACTATTTTCGAATTTTTAGTTCCGGTTGCCTCACGGTGCTTTCCTTCACCGTTTTGATTACATATGATACAAAGCAATGTGCCTGGATTTGAAAAGTCGTAAGTCGGAGCAATGCCCACTGGGCCGCCACTGCTCATACATTTACCACTGGGTCAAAATTTTAGTAACAGCTTTAAGCCTTACCCTAAATAACAGCCATGTGTCCTAATTTTAGAACCCAATCCTAAAATTAGATCGTAGTAGCTTTATTTGAGTCCATCAGTCAGTAAATCAATAAATTTAAGCTGGTTCGGGGCTAGATTGAGCTATTCAATATATTATGCAGATCGTATCATTGCCTGCCGCCACATAGATAAGCTTTTGCGTACCCATGAATATCATTAGGATTACAAGATTTGTGGCTACGAGCTGGTTGCTACTATTTGCACATACCTACCTACAGCGTTTGCTATCTAGCTATTATTTTAGGAAGATTTTCTGCACCGATTACTATTAGATATCAACAAAGAAAAATAAAGGAGTGTGTAGTTTATTTTTAGAGAAATCATTCAATGACTTCTCTTGCTTAAGGGCGGGGCGGGGGTGGTTATGTCAAACTTTTACTGACTAAAACCTAATTTCTATGTTCTTTCTTTGCCTTTTAGAAGTGAACCCCTGGCCCCAGTAAGGTTAAACCTTGCTGCGCGTTTTAGGTTAGGAGGGTAAAAAATTGCCTACGACCTTACGGACTTACCAAATGTGTGTGTTACCAACCCGACGTACGGCGAATATTCACCCTTACGTTGTTGAAACCTCTACGGTCTGGACTAAGCGTTTCGCCTCGTCGTTTATACCGCGTACGTCGAAGGACTGGAACAGTTTACCTGCTGCAGTCTTCCCGTCCGATTATAATTTGGGTGTCTTCAAGGCTAGAGTGAATAGGCTCTTAATAAACTAGTGCGCCTCACCATCAAAGATTGCATCGCTACTTACCATCAGGTGGGATCGCAGTCAAGCACTAGTTTATATCAAATAAAAAAAATGTAAACAAAAGAAAATAAAAATCAGTCAAGCTGTTTTGGAAGAGTTCGATAACTAATACTGTGACTTGAAATGTAAGTATATATTTATATACATAATAATATTTCCACCCCCCAGAGTCAAGCCTCTTCTCTGGAAGAGCCAATGAATGGGCTGTAATCCAACACGCGGGCCAAGTGCGGCTTGGTGAATGTCACATGTCTTCAATTCCTTTTGTTCTAGAACACGTCCATCACGATGTTTTAGTCCACCGTTTTGAGAGTACTGGTGATGAAAAAAACTACAGAAAGTAATACTAGCTAACCACTAATTAACCACCAATTAACCACAACCTAAAATTGTATAATCATATACATGATTGCATTGTTAACATCAGACTGATTGCACAACTGATAATGGACGATGCGTAACATTTCAACTCACTAAACCACCACGGGGGTTGTCATTGGATGATTTTTCTCACCATAAAAAAGCTGTATGGGTTGATATATGTCTGCAGTGCTGGGAAGGCTTAGTCAACTGCGTGTAAGATGACGCTTTTTCTTATTTTCTGTTTGTGTTTTGTTTTAATTTTATGACGCAATGTCATCATGTTTTTGACATTATTGACATTTGTTGATATTGTTGAATTTAATGTGAATGATGGAATGAAACCATGGATGCTGCAATATTAACATACAGGCTCTTGTTACCTACAATACTAACATTGATTTTAAGACCTTTGTTACCAACATTATATGAACATTATTTTAGCCCGAACGAAATGTTTCTTTTAAAACACTTACTCGAAAATTCGCTCATATTCCACCGCTTGCGTAACTTTGTGTTTTTTTCATAATACGGTTTTGAAATTTTGTACACAGATTCTTTACATAAAAATACTAGACATGTGTTTCAGGTTTCATATAATTATACTAAAAAAAATATATAGTTTAAAAAAAACAAAAAAAACACGCTTTCATAGCATTTCAAACCAAAAAGTGTTAAATAAATGAACGAAAAATATTAATATCATTGTGAAAAAAGCGTGGGGCGCTTTGTACCATATTTTTCGTAAATCGAGCACCCCACGCTTTTTTCACAATGATATTAATATTTTTCGTTCATTTATTTAACACTTTTTGATATGCTTTGAAAGCGTGTTTTTTTTAGTTTTTTTAAACTATATTTTTATTTTTCACTAAAAAAAACGGATTATTGTATTGTCACCGGTCTTTGATGGGTGTGCAAAGTTTAAAGAAAATCTGATCGCCCAAAATAGGTCAAAATCGAGCTCAAAGGCGTTGATTACAAACATACAGGTGAAGCTAATATAAGCGTGTTATTAAGGTTGTATTGATCATAGTAAAAAAGTATTGTTGAATGTATTTATATTGTTTAAGGTACACTGGGGTATCCTTGTGGATAAAAACCCCCAAACTAAAAATAAAGAATAAAAAAATACATTTATTTTTATTTACTGGGATCGTTGATCACGAGCTGTTCAAGATACAAGATTGTTTCGCGAATCCATTCAATTCGGACAGTTGATATAAATTATGTTTTTAAAAGATTTTTTTCATTCACGAAATCGTGAAGTAATTAACTGTTCCGTACATTTTGTCGAGATATGCGAAGCTAAATAAAATATACTGAAAAGGAATCATCTTATATTAACCTTAAGTGTTTAGATGACAATTAAGGTTAATAAAATGATTGCTTTTCCAACATGTTATTTAGGTAAAAAAAAAAAAAACTGAGCATATGCGAGTCAGACTCGCGCACTAAGGGTCCCGTACAAACTTACATATGAAAACAGTTCTATTTCCGAATTGAGTTACGAAGATTTTTCCGAATCACATTACCCTATGAATTTTGATTCCCTTGGGTGTCGAAATAGACGATTTTTGCGACGTAAACGGGCATATCTTTTTTATAGTTAACTTACAAGTTCGATTTTTTTTTTGAATCGCTGAGCTGAGTTTATGGTTTTAATTTCAACTCGATACCTGCACGCGTTCCCGAGAAAAATGATCTTGACAGACAAAAAGACAGACAGACAGACGGACGGACAACAAAGGGAACCTATTAGGGTTATTTTTTTTCCTTGTCAGGTACGGAACCCTAAAAAAAACATTTTTTTATTTAGTTGACGCGTCAATTGATCCCCAAACTTGCGGGATTCGATAAATTCTGAATTTTTCAATAGGGTCGGGTACAGGTATGTGTCAATCTAGAATGTAGCAAATACAAACACAAAAAGTTATTTGTGCACACACGTACAATTGAGTTGTTACAAAATTTTATATAGGTATTTCTGTGTTCTGCCACAGTAAGTGGCACCAATATTATCCTAACTAATATTATAAATGTGAAAGTGTGGATGTTTGGATGTCTGGATGTTTGTTACTTAATCACGCAAAAACGGCTGAACGGATTTGGATGAAATTTGGCATGCATATAGCCTTTGACATGGAAAAGAACATAAGCTACCTTCTATCCCGATTCCTTAAGTACCTAATGCCACGCGGGCGAAGCCGCGGGCAAAAGCTAGTTAATTATAAATCAGACTATCTGTTAGGCACTTGGGTAGTGAGAAAGCTATTAAAAATATCCGAAAAATTTGAAGAAAACACGAAAAATGTTAACACATTTTTGGCCGACAAACAAGTAAAGATTTAGTAGGTAGATCTTGTAATCCAGCGAATCCAGAACAATAGGTATATAAATCTGTTTACATTAATTTCGGAGATGTCCCTTCACCGGGAATTAAGTTTTGTTCCCAGAGGAAAATAAAAAGTAGATTATGTTACTATATTATAATATTAGCTAGATCCTAGAAATCTTAACTTAATAAATAAGGAACATAGATGTGTGTAGTTTTAGAAGGTAAAAGTCTAACTCATCCTCCCCCTTCCACCCTAGAACGAGAGAAGACATTAGATGGTATCCCACATCAAAAAAATCTATATCCCAGTGAAAATCACGTAAAATTTTATTCAACCACTTCGAAGACGTGTTCCGTAGTATTAAATATGAAAAGTAGCTTAAGTTATTCCTTCTACGCAGTCGTTAAAAGTCCTGTCAAAATCGGCTAAGCCATTTCGGAAGTTAACTTTAACAAACAGAGGGACAGACAGACAAAACTTTCAAAAAAATTTTACAGGTATCGAAACTTTCAAATGCACTTAGTAGATCTATATAGGTAGATAAAAATCAATGCCACTTTTCTGCTCACCTATCCAAACCAAATGTTTAGGCTTTGTTCAGACTATTTAGATGGTTTATGTGAAGTTTGGTAGGGTAGAGTAGGGTATAGTAGGGTAGATTAGGGTGTGGTAGGGTAGAGTAAGGTAGAGTAGGGTATAGTAGGGTGGAGTAGGGAAGAGCGGGAGCGAAGCCGCGCGGGCAAAAGCTAGTATATTATAATGATAGTTATTCACGAGGAAGGTTCTATCTACACCTAAACCTTCGTTAAGGCGTGACTCGGGACATCGGGCTCGATCCGGACTAGGTCTCGATAATTTTGAATGGGAATCACCTCTTGAGGCAATTTCCATACAAAATTATCAATTTTCTTTTTTAAATTTTTGTTCTTTACCGTTTGAACTTTAAAAAAAATACAGTTACAGACAGAAAGGTTTTAGTAACTCGGCTTATTACTGTTCTGTCTAGCACTTGTCTAGCCCAGTAGGCTACCTAGTTACATAAAGGTGTATTAGAAAGTGGTCTTTTGTTACCCTTACAATAGTTCTCCAGTTGAATCGTGGAGTGTTGGCCGACATTGTTGGTAGTACGTAGCTTATCCTTCTCGAGGCAAATGTTGGCCCAGTGTGTTGGCTGGTTGGTCCATGATAGCTCCAATGGTGAATGATTGATTGTCTACAAAGGGTAACGCTAAATCGACTGGATATCGAATGTTCAAAAGAGTTACCGTGACCTCAGAAAGCAAGGGGAAAATGAAGGAATATTAGTAGGTATCTCCTCAATTTCTTTCATGTTTTTTTATAATATTATAGTAGGTTAGTAAGAAAGATTATATTATGGAGCCGAGTGCTGCATTGACAAATTTTCACATGTATCAAACGACGTTTTTCAATACACTTATTACGAAGATATAAATAAAAGGGGGCTGGCGCGTGACTCGTAGGGGTCGTTTAGCGCCCAGCCTGATGCAATAATAGTAATAAATTGTGGTGGCTAGTGCGAAAAACAGTAAATTGCGAGCCTAATAGAGGTAACCTAAGAGCGGATTTTCGAGTAAATGTATTGAAAGTATAAAAATATAACAAACTTTATTATACACCAAAGTAGTAAAATATTTTTTTATTATTCATCATATTTATATCATATTTTTATAGGTGCTAAAGCCAAGGATAACAGCTACCTACAGAAAATCTATGCATACTTACTTCTTACCAAATAAAATAATAATACCAAGCATCATCATCATATCAGCCGATGGACGTGCACTGCTGGACATAGGCCTCCCCCAAGCGTCGCCACAATGAACGATCCTGCGATTCCCGCAACCTGCACCAGGTCATCGGTCCACCTTGTAGGAGGCCTTCTAACGCTGCGTCTCACGCACCACGTCACCGTGCACCGTTGTGTGGCACGCGGTCGCCACTCCAGAACCTTTCGGCCCCAACGGCCATCTACTCTGCGAGCAATGTGCCTTGCCCATTACCACTTAAGTTTGGCGAATATTTGTGGTATGTCGGTCAACCTTGGTTCTCCTGCGGATGTCTTAATATAATACCAATAGTCAAGAGGAAGTCAATCGCTAATATAAAAACGAATGTGTGTTTTGCATGACAATGTTGACTAAGTTTAACGGCCTTTGCATCACGAGAGCTTTTATGGTGCGGAATAACTAATCACCATTAACTGTGTCAGAGCAGTACTGGCCGAGTGGTAATGGCCCCGACTTACGAGTTGTAGGTCGCGAGTTCAAACCCAGCCAGGCGCATTACTTTTTGTAATTTATTTCATCACCCCTGATCTCAAAACGATGAAGGAAAACATCGTGAGGAAACTAGCATGTCCTAGAACCAATTTGAAGACATGTGATATTCACCAACTCGCAGTGGGCCCGCGTGGTGGATTACGGCCCATTCCCTCTCGTAGAGAGGAGGCCTGAGTCCCAGCAGTGGAAACATTAAAAAGGCTGATGATGATGATGATGATTATCTGTGTTATTGGCTGTTTTATGACATACTCGTAGTGTACTCAGTAACTCCTTTCGTTTAAGGTGAATATTCCAGTAGGTATATCACGAGATGAGACTGGACGTTGACTTCCGAAAGGAACTCCCTGGAACGTAATAGCATAGAAGTATTTTTTTTTTAGGTGGAAAAATCATCCAATGACATCTCCGTTGACGTCTTGGGCTCGGTCCGGATGGTAGCTTAAAAGGATAGGTGTCAGGTAGTCAGTGAAAGTCCTGCCCCGCCTAAGAGATGATTTCCCTGAGGTTATAAGGGGCACTGCAGGTCTGAAGCCTACTGGGGCCAAGGTTTGACTTCCGAAAGGGAAACCCGGAATTCTGGAATGTAAAAGCAAAGAAGGATAGGTTGTGGTTTAGGATAGGGTGTGGTTGTGGTAGTAAATGTCTGAACCACCCTCCTGCCCCGCCTAAGAGCGTAATGATTTCCTTGAGGGTATGAGAGGCTCTGCAAGGCCGAAGCCTACTGGGGCCAAGGGTTGACTTCCGAAAGGGAAACCCGTGGTCCTGGAAAGCAAGGCAAAGAAGGAACATAGTAATCGCTTTTAGTCAACAAAAGTCTTACACGCTCTCCCGCTCCACCCTAGAGCGAGAAGTCATTGGATGAATTCACACTAAAAAAAGAACTGCAGGGTTTTTCGAAAGCTGTGGCCATGCTAAAAGGCAACTAAATTAATACGTTGGGTTTTAATCAGAAATTTTTAAGCTATTGTATAGCTTCTATCGCGGGCCTTGAGCGTGAAGACCGAATCCAGAAATTCCGTAACGAAAATAACCACCCCACTCATTTGTTTTTTGATATTGGTGACCGATAAGAAAACAAATGAGTGAACAATCAATCAAAATCCAATTCAATGTGTGAAAGTGTAACTTCAATTAATATCAAAGAAAAAAAAACAAAGGAAAAAAATACTGCATAAATAAAATAAATAAATAATTATAATTGCATAAGTTGATAAAAATGCTATGCAATAGCTTTACCGCGGCAGTCCCCGAGTGCCACACGTCTTTTTTTTTTTTTTCTAATTTTAAATTTACGATATGCTTGAAAATATAAGATTAAATAAATAAATAAATTGCCAACTATGTTGTACATACCAGACACGATGACTGCAGCAGAAAATATTTTCTAAATGAGTCATCAACTCGCAATTACCTTCAACAATCGGCATATCAAAATGCCATCTTAGGAACACCACTATAATGGTCTGCAGTTGCACCTGCTTCCGCCGCCATTACAATCAAATAAATCGCCATAACAGTAGTAAATAATTACGTAAGTCGTACACCTGGGTTATGTGTCATTTAGAATCTATTTGAAGAATTTTTTTTTGCAAAAATGTCGCACTTATTATGACTAATAGGTAAAATGGAGATGTAAGTAGATTGTTTATTGCTATGTTTAAACTAACGTTCAAACAAACAAATCTATTTAAATAAATTAATCCCTATTTCCTTGGTCACGCCATCATGCGTGAACGGCTGGACCGATTTCGCTAATTCTTTTTTTGTTGTGTTCGTTATTGTGAGGAGAAGGTTCTTATGGGAAAAAAATAAAATTAGGATAGTGTAGGGTAGAGTAGGGTAGAGTATGGTAGAGTAGGGTAGAGGTAGAGTAGGGTAGGGTTGAGTATGGTAGAGAAGGGTAGAGAAGTGTAGAGTAGGGTATAGTAGGGTGGAGCAGGGAAGAGCGGGAGCGAAGCCGCGCTGGCAAAAGCTAGTATTCTTATAATTACACCAAGGATTAGGTGGGATTACAATCAAGCACTAGTTTATATCAGACTAGCTTTTGCCTGCAGCTTCGCCTGCGTGCGTAAAATATAGCCTATGTCACTCAGGAATAAAGAAGCTTTCTATCGGACCTACCCCTAGCCAAGTTGATATTCTGCAATTTATTGTTAACGCTGGTAGAAAGCTTTAAATGTGCGGGAATGACGTCATCTTAAGGCTCAGTCACGTGATCAGAACAAAAGAATTGATTGAAACGCACCATTTCTGCGGAATAGGCCAGAACACCCAAGCCGCGGAAACGGCAAGTAAATCGTAATAAGAATATCAGAATGAATGTTCTCACGTTGTCTTAGCCCTTATCGATCGAACGTGCAATAAATCTATGTATTAATCGTTTTAAAACATCGAATGTACATTGTAATGTAGCCTGAGTCACGCATCTCTTCAAGCAATCATGACTGCAGTGGAACTGCCCTTTAATTTGACTAAATAACTAGAATTGCATATGATGTGCACGTTGCTTTGTCGCAACAGTCATGGAGGGGTTACACAAAAGGAAATTCTATTAGTAATAATGATTAACAAAAGTCTTTTATGAGTTTACTAGCTTTTGCCAGCGGCTGTGCCCGCGTGAAAATAGGTTTGTCCATGCAAACTTTTGACCCCTGTTTCATCCCCTCATGGGGAGAATTTTGGAAAATCCTCTCTCTTTGTGCTTGCCTACGTCATAAAAGGTAGCTATGTACAAATTTTCACTTAGTTCTTGTAGGCTCGGCTTTTTTTTTATGATGGGAAAAAATCATGCATTGACATCCCCCGCCCTTGGGCGGAGCGGGAGATAGTGTCAGACTCTTACTGATTAAAAGACCTACCCCGTTCCTTCTAGCCTTCATACCGGGGCTCGAGCGCCCTTTCGGATAACCCTGGCCCCAGTAGGCTTCGACCCGGCTGGGTCCCTGCTGTTGCTGACAACTCCTTGAGGTGCGCGGGAACAGTGCGCGCCGCCGACGACTTGGGCTTGGTCCGGACAGTTACCGGCCGGATAGCGAGCTACCCATTGCTCACTGTCCGCAAGCCCGCGCCTACGGTGGCCGGAAATCGGGATCAGAATCCCGGTGGCGGCGGCGATAACGTCGTTGCCTGATGCGTTCGGCCTCCTCCTTTGCAGGCTCGGCTGTGCATTGATATGTAAGTCAGTCAGTCAATCAGTTTCTGCTTTTAAATTGATATGAGGCACGTTACACTGCGCATGAATGGCATACATATTTTAGTTTTTAGTCTATCTTCATTGCTGACAGAATATTGCTATTTTTCTTTTCATATAATTACTTTTCCGATTTTTTTATATGAAGTCTTAAGTATTTATTTCCGGCTATGTTTAAAAAAATAAATAAACTACAGTGCACAAAAGTAATCCGAAGGGCTATATTAGTTCGCAAATTTCGCTAACATAAATCTAAAACGAACATCACTCAAGTAAATTAAAGTAGATGGAGTCTACGATCAACAAGCGCTGCATACGGTTAGACCGATTAT
This sequence comes from Mythimna ferrago, assembly GCA_910589285.2. NCBI lineage: Eukaryota > Metazoa > Arthropoda > Insecta > Lepidoptera > Noctuidae > Mythimna > Mythimna ferrago. The sequence goes on along the minus strand of OU342673.1, from coordinate 16,509,193 downwards.
TGTAAACAGCAGCCGAGGGCAGGTCTCAAACCTAACACATTCTTTAAGCGATATCAAATGGATTACATTACTGTGAACCTGGTTGACTTCGTGATATATTTCCAATATTATTTTAGGAGAGGAATAGCAACATATTTGAAATATTGCAGGTATACTATGTTTTGTCACCACGACAATTCAGCACTATTTTGAAAACTTTTTATATAGGATTTTTCCAAATACATAAATATCAATTTACAATTGCCGGCACGGATTTTGAGCGCTGGCTTCAAGTTGCGTAAAAGTCAAATATTCGGTCTCTTTAGTGGTGCGAAGTGAGACGCGGGGGCGGAGAGTGTCAGTGATTGGCTCGCCGTGCCATCGCGTTATAGACGTCACTCATGATTCGTTCCCTGCCTTGCTGCATGTATTTAACAACGGCGACGATTGGCTCGCCAATGTATGGAACGCGCAAAGCTATCCCCACTCTGACGCCGAGCGCTCAAGATCCGTGATGGTAATTGTAATATGTAACTGAAAATCAGCGCTGAGTGTCTAACGCCCAGCAAATGCTGAGGTCCCTTTCGGTGCAGGCACGCTCGGCGCACTTTGTACTTTAAACTTGTTTACTTTGTGTATATATCCGTTGTGCTGTGTCTGTGCCGAATAAAAGTATTTCTATTCTATTCTATGTATAAATTAAATTATATGTATAATCTAATTATCTATTTAAAAGAAGAAAACTGACTGTCTAAAATACCAACGACTAGGAGCATGAAATTTTACTTTTACAGCTTAGCCAAGCTCTAAGAAAAGATAATCCAAAATTCAGTCCCTAAGGAGATGAAATAAGAGTCTAATGTTTGTATGGAGACACCTACATTCATGCGAATAAAACTACTGACAAAAACAAGCAATGAAAGTTTACTAATGTTTCAATGGATTAAAACAATTTTTAGTAGGCTATAATTATGTTTCATCTTCGCCTTATTCCAGACAAACTAAATATTATTCCAAATAATATGATGCACTTCGTCCGTGTACTTGTTTAGGATTTATGTCGCTAGATATTCCTGTAACTGCTTTAACGTTCCTAATGACCTCTGCAGTTTTTATTTAAAATAGAAAACCTTTTCCCTTGTAAGTTCTCTTTCACATACCACATTTCTTTTCACTTTGAAACCACCAAGACTTTTATAATTTTTAGTCGAAATACACTCACGGATGGTATGTCTCTGACGAAAACAAGAAATTCTTAATGATTAATAATTGCTTCGTGATTTATTACAATATAAATATTTTACTTACACTTCGAAACGTTAATATCGACCTTACAAACTATATCCTATAATCAATACAGGAAAAGCGTACTAAGTTACCATAGCACCAAGCACTACTTTTAACATGGTCCTTCGAGCCGGATAATCCAATAACCATCACGTAGAGTATCTAGTTAATTTTAGCGGCGTCAATGCGAAACATCCTTTCGATACAGGATTACGTGCGAGCGAGGCGAGACTAGAATACTGAGCACTCGTGCAAAATGGTCTACCAGGGCTCAGCACTACGAAGGACGTCGGAATGCTTCGCGATCTTCGCATTTAAATGCTGAACAGTTCGCAGTTCGCGGCGCATTACAAATACTACTTATTCTCGGTACACTCAATACATGTATATTTCCGATTTCTAGGGAACTCTCTTTTGTACATTTATTCCTGTTACGAATTCAATAACATTCTGTTCTGTTGATTTAAAAAACAAGGGATCTTGGTTCTTATTTATTTATCGGCTTATTTTGCTGTGAATATGTTTCGCAGTTACAATCGCTAATTCCCTTACGTCAATGCTTATTTAAGCAGAGCTGTGGAACCAAACTGTTGTTAGTATAACTTTTATTAAATTATCTCTACATCACAGAAAGGTTGACTGGTAGAAAATTCCTAAGATATTAAATCCGAATCTGTACTTTTATGTGGACAAATAATCTAATAAATCAACATCTTACATATTTTAAGTCATAAAAATAAAACTAAAAGATTTGACTTTCTTTCATGACTGTACTTATAATAAAATTGGGCGGTGGGTCCAATCGACACCTTCAAAATGGGACTGTGTCGATTGATCCCGCGGACCAAAACCGAGCGGGCCCAAACGACTACAGACCCGTCTTTACACAGCTAGCTTGGGATTGGCTTCCTGTCCAACAGGTTGCGGCTAAATATCCGTGGTTTATATGGAACGACTGCCCATCAGGTTTCTACAACCCAATTAATGGGCAATACAATACTCCTTGGATAGACTGGTTATCAGACCTTCTGGAGTCTGACTATCTGTAACAACTGTTAAAGATCTACGAATGAGAACCAGAACTAACGGCTTTACGTGCTTTCCAGGGCACAGGGTAATAGTCTAGAATTCCTAGATAAACTTAGAGAGAATTAGATAAATAAATTAAAAAATTAATACACGTTTTACTTATACGAGTACCAAAGTTAATTTTTTAAGCTGAAAATTTTAAAACTAAGAATTTGAGTCATTGTAAACGAACGTTTTAATTTGAAGAGCTGTGATGACCTATTATGTTGTTATTCTTGTTTAAAATAAATTATTTTTCAATCTAGGTAGAAGTGCGGGAACGGAGGTGGTATATTCTACTAAAATTGTTGTAGTCCACACGGTTTTGCTTAGAACTTGCGAGTTTTTTCTGCCTGAAGAGCTTTTTGGAGCTGGGGTCGTAAATTAAAATTAAAAAACTTGGCTAAAGCCTTTTTAGTGCATTTTTACACGGTCATTGCTCAAATCGAATTCACTATTACATATTTTTATGAAGATTTTAATCTTCACTGATTTACAATATCAGAGGTACAGTAAGGCCGCAAAAGTCCATAGGAACGCTAAAGATTACATTGCTACGAACCGAGCGAGCGCGACACTGCCGTGCGTATGTGTGCGCATGTATGAGTATCCACATTCCACAGATAACACACACTAAGGAACTGTCGTCGCAGTGAGCTGTTCTTACCATAGCATTGATAAAATTCGTGCCAATACGTCATGTGCTGGTAGCCGTGTGAACTAAGTGTTGGATTCGCAAATCACGTAACCCGAGTTCAAATCATGGTCGGTCCGTTGCAGTTATTTCTTACTTTGAAAATTCCTAATCTATATTGATATAGTTGTTTTTTTATATTTCTATGAAAAAGACTATTGCATTTTTTGCACTAAATAGTTGCAAATTACGAATGTGATCTATTAACCACAAGAAGAATCACATTCGTAATTTGCAATTATTTAGTTGTTACATCTTTTCGATGTTATAAGGTGGAAATAAAAAGACGTGTTTAATAAAAATGTTTATTCTTTATATTTACAAATTAAACATTTATGAGAATTGTGACGTCGAATTGTTACCTAGACAAAAAGTTATCTTGTAACCGTTATCTATGTTACGCCTAAGATTGTTTGTTGGAAGTATACCCACTTAGACCATTCATAATATGAATAACGTAACAATGAACGGATATTCAAATTTTAATAAAATAAAATATAGGTAATTGTTTATATCCAGTTATTTATTGAAAAGTGATATATGATTTGGACTTTGTAAACATTTTATTTTTGTGTAACGTCACAATGAATGTATTGAGGTCATAGCTTAATTGTTCATTTTCTTGACGAAAAGAAGATTGAAACCAAACCTCAATTTCTGTTAAAAGAACTTTAGTTCTCACAAGATAATCGTCAATTAGATGAGAAAAATAAATTGAACTATAGTATTATGTTAAAACAGTGCGGGTAGAAGAATAAAAAACGAAATAGACTCATGATTATTGTCAACAAAATTGATAGCGAGTTCACTGCATTCTTAAGATGAGGCGATGGCACAAGTTAAAAGATATAGCTGTTTTAAACGAAAGTAAACACAATATAATACAGTGTTTGTTAACGAATAATCACAGATATGTTAAAATAAAATGGTAGGCCATTTAGTTTAGTTAACATTAAATATTTAGTGCGAAACGTAATCGTTCTTGTTTGTGCCTCTCTGTCAAGTACGGCTTTTTAGCAGGTTTTCTGTGATGCACGCCTTCAGCGTGAAGTGCACGGCGAACAGTATCCATCGAGGTGTCATATAATTCCGCAAAATGTCTCGTTGGTGCGAAACCATTCGTTTCGTATACGTCCACCATATGTCGTCGCTGCGCCTCGCTAATAAGCTTCGGTCTCCCACTTCTCTTTCGACTAGCAAGGCTACCTTCTTCCTCATATCTTTTTAGCCAAAGATTTACAGTATTTTTCTAAAATAAAAAAAAATATATATTAGGCAGCTATACCTACTTCACTTCATTTTCATTATATAAAATGTTAATAATCATAATTATTGAATATAATTTTAAAATAAAACTGCATTTATTAATCCAATAACCAATCCAATAAACCCAACGATTTACGTATTTCTCTTTTAAACCTCATAAAGATACGATGAATGGATTCATAAATGGCATACGTTTTAATTAGAAGATTAATTTGTAATAAAGTTACAATTCATTAATAGCTATTATACTCACATTCAGTCCGGTTTCTTCAGATATTTGTGTTTTATTAAGACCACTTTTATGCAGCCCAATGATAGTCGCCCTCACTTCAATACTAATATTAGCCTGCATTTTGCGAATATTACAATACTGTCAACCTCACGTCACTAACCAACAACTACAACCAAACGACAGTTCATTTCGGTTAAGTTAAAACTCATGTCTACCTCGCAGAAATCTAATTCTTTATTTAGTTTTTTTGTGATCTACCTTTCTAACTCTAAGAAATGTGTGAACAAGTTAAAGAATAATTTAAAATATGTAATGCAAATACATAACTTCCAATCGGGTAAGAACTTACAAAAAGTCAATAATTGCGTGGGATTTGAACTTGCGGCACACTGATTTGCGCTTCAATCTGTGTGCCTATACCACTGGGCCATCTTGACTTATTATAAGTTGATGAAATTGTGGATTTCAATCATTTGTTGGCGAAACTTGAAAATAAAAGGTCGTAAGTCAAACTAAACGTCAAACGAATAAGTTTTAAGAATTCTTATGGACTTTTGCAAGTGATAGTACCTAAAGTTTATTTTTTTGGTTGTAGGAGGTAATCTCTGAAAATTTTCTGGTACGATTTTTTTTTTTTCACTCAGGAGAGTGACATACTCGGAGGCTATATTTGATGTACGCGGGCGAAACTGCGGGCAAAAGCTAATAGTAGATATACCTAGAAACTACTTTGGAATATAACAAAATATAACGAGGGAAAACTGATATTAACCATATAATAGCATAATCAGCCTTTTAATGTTCCCACTGTTGGGACTCGGGCCTTCTCGCTAGGAGAGGGAACGGACGGTTGTCCACCACGCGGGCCCAGTGCGGAATGATGGATATCAAATATCTTCGAATCTTTAGTTCACTTGTACATCCCGGTGTCCTCAAGATATTTTCCTTCACCGTTTTGAGAGCAGTAGTGATGACATAAATTACACAAAGTAATGCACCTCACGGCCTACAAATAGTACGTAGAGGCCGTTACCACTGAGCTACCACGGCTTATCAATATAAAACCATGTAATGAAAAAAAATACATCAACGGGTCTAATACTCCAAAAACGAAAAAAATAATGTAAAGAAATCTCCTTAATATACAAATAAGTATTATCGTCTCATCAGCTAGGTTCAATGAGTTTTCCTTATCGCTACAACGTTCCATATTTTCAAAACAATATTTTCTCAAAAGCTGTTTGAACCGGGCACAAAGGGCCTCGCTGGCCAGAGCACACAATTTACAAAGATTACCATAAATTAATATTATCTATCCCATTACTAGGTCAGCTTCGGTTATTGGCAAATATATTGCTTCCTAAAGTAGGCACATAGGTATGTTACATAAACATTTTTGTTCATCAACTTTAATTAATGTTTATTTTGCATCTGTGAAACCTTGGTAAAATGGTAATGAAATAATAGACTATTTACATAATTTGTGATAGGCAGAATTTCTGAACAGTATTTAAAAAAGCACCCAGGTACTGTGAAGGTTACAAGCTGAAGGGAACTTAGAAAATAATTTGGCCTGGATTTGCAAACTCATTCGAGTCGTAGTCCAAATGGGCTTTTTATATACCTTCAATTTGTAAGTAATTACGCTAAGTGTTTAAAGGATTTGAAGCCATACAGGTATAGCTTCCTCATAGTACTTAAATATAATTAAGAAGACATCACTAAATGAAATGTCTACGCATATATTATCGTTAAAGAGCAAACACTGTCAAGAATTTCGACAGAAAAAACAGCGACACAAAAGCGGTACATAACAAAAAACCGCTGTTCAATTTTGCGGTCCCGATAGCCCGAAAAAAGTATCACAAAAAAAACGATCTCTTATTTAGAATACAGAGTGAATTAAAATTTTTCGCCTCTTGTAGCGACATGTACCAAATTTCCCGGATTCAAATTAAAAAGCTCTCTAGATGTTATCCCGTTCTCTGATACGGCACGTCGCCTCTGAATTATCGAATACCTTTCTCTTTTAAGAGCCTCTTCGGCTTCTTTCGTCCTCGGTTGTTCTTGAGCCTCTAGTTTACCTTAAGTGCTCGTTTACGAAGACGCGGGGCGTCGCGTGTCGCATGCAGCGTGGCGTCTCGCTGCGCGTCGGGCGTTTCACTGTTTACAGAGTAGCTGCACGTGCAACGGCGCGTCTTATGTTCTTCGGTGCTCCGTTTACGTGAACAGTACCCGTACACTAGTTGATAATCTGAAATCTTTAACGCTAGCAGCAAACTTTAAATGTACGGAAATGACGTCATCTCAACGCTCAGTCACGTGGTCAGAACAAGAGAATCGCGGGCGTGCCCAACTCGAGGCGTTCGACGCAAGAGAAACGGTTGTAACTTGGCTAGGGGGACAGAAAATTGCAGGAATAGCTGGGCAAAACGCTGCGTATGTGTGCCGCAGCGTGAACCGTTGCGTGTGACGCGGCGCCGCCGGCTTATCAATCAAACGCGTGTAAAAACGCTTTTCCGTTAACATTTCTATACGACGCCATATCTTTAAATATAGTGCGGGCCGCCGCGCCAAACGCGACGCGCGACGCCCGCGTCTCCGTAAACGAGGCCTTATACTTACTTTACAAACAAAATATTCACAATACACTCATATAGGTACGTGAGTCGTTTACTTTCAATGATATTTCTTTTTTAACTCCCTTTTTTAGCAACACCAACACCGTTATCAACTTTACGGGTACACGTTAGTATGTGTACTTAATTAAGTTTTTTTTTGTTATACGGTATAATCTAATATACACATATTATGTCGTGTCACAGTCATCATCATCATTTCAGCCGATACACGCCCACTGCTGGACATAGGCCTCCCCCAAGCGTCGCCACAACGATCGTTCCCGTGCGTCACAGTGTTTGTTATTAACCTTTCCAAAACAGCTTGGTCGATTTTTATGAAAATTTGGTGTCTATTTGGTAGGTTCGAGAATAAAATACTGGCTAATCCGGCAAACGTTCTGCCATATAAATTATTAAATAAAAAAGTAGGGGGTTTGAGTAGGAGAGTAAAAAGTAACCTACTACAATCCGACATGAGCAGAAAGATCAAGCGCAGAACCAACGGGGAACGTTCCGAGCCACGGGGGTGTCAGTCCACTAAGGGGCCATTCAAGTGTTACGTAAGCACTACAGGGGAGTGGGGCGTCTTTACTTTTTTGTGCTAATATGGGGGACGGGGAATCTAGATGGTGTTTACGTCAGCAATATGTAGGTATTCTTTTAAGAGAAACAATGTCGATGTCCCAAAAGCACAAGAAAGTAAGCAGACACACTTCACTGAGTAGCAAACATCCAATGTCATTGAAGATTTAGGCGCGTATTACAGAACGTCACTCAAAACTCAAGCGTAACTTAAAACTAGTTATAACCAATCAAATGGCTTGAATCTAGTTTTAAGTAATGCTTGAGTTTTGAGTGACGTTCTGTAATACGGGCCTTGGAGTCATGGATTCGTGTATCATAGACTGAAGACTGTTCATTTGAGTTAATATGTCATTTTAAATGAAGTTTCTTTTATTTCAAGCCTATTCCTTATTTCTAAACTTACAACTACACACACCACACATTGACAAATGCTTGTACCAATGAGAGGTGAGAGCTTTACTTATTTTTGCTGATAAGGGGGAGTGGTATTTAATATTTGTAAAAAATCTGCTTAAGAAATACTTGGACGGCCCCTAACTTCCAAACTACGGGCTGAAACAAAGTAAGGCAGATGCTCTACTTGTGAAATGATTTATTTATTATTTACTAGCTTTTGCCCGCGCGGCTTCGCTCCCGCTCTTCCCTGCTTCACCCTACTGTACCCTACTGTACCCTACTCTACCCTTCTCTACCCTACTCTACCCTACGCTACCCTACTCTACTCTAATCTACCCTACACTACCCAAATTTTCATTTTTTTCCATAAGAACCTACTTCTTAAAATAACGAACACAACAAAAAAAAAGAATTAGCGAAATCGGTCCAGCCGTTCACGCGTGATGGCGTGACCAAGGAAATAGGGATTCATTTTTATATATATAGATTTCATTTTTTTTATCTAGCCCTTGCTGTCTCACTGCTGAGCAAAGTCCTCTCAAGGTCCTTCCAGACTACCATCTCTCTATCTTTATATATATGTATATTGACTAAATGGTTTAAAAGATTAGAAATTGCCACCACTGAAATTAACTTTAATTTCATTCAAGTTCCAAATCAGCTGAAATCTTTCGGACTCAAATAAATTCTACGTTCATAAATTAATACAGCTGAAGAAAGCAATATCAGGTCCATTTACATCCCCGAAACGATGTAATCGTTCGTAAGTATAATTAAACTAGGGCCGCTTTTTTCATTAACACTTACATTAATTGAAATAAATGAACATTTTCTAAAGATTGTATAATTAAAGCGAAAGCCAATTTACGATTTTAAACAGTTACAATTAATTATATTGTCTAAGAAATTCGATTTAGTACTTACTAAAAGACATTTTAAGGCGTATAGTCACTTAAACATCTGGCCGGAGTTAAATGCACACATACTCGTACTGCCGCCTGCGCCTGTAGAGCCCCGCTGATCTTTTAACTATTTTTACAAAATGTTGATTGATTTCGTGATCGAATCAAAAATGAAGATATTCGCAGGAGAACTAAGGTTGCCGACATAGCATTAAGAATTTCCAAACTTAAGTGGCAATAGGCAGGGCACATTGCTCGCAGAAAAGATGGCTGTTGGGGCCAAAAGGTTCTGGAGTGGTGACTGCGTTGGAAGGCCTCATACAAGGTGGACCGAAGACCTGGTGAAGGTTGCAGGAAACCGATGGATGCGTGACGCACAGGATCGTTCATTGTGGCGACACTTGGGGGAAGCCTATGTCCAACAGTGGACGTATATCGACTGAAATGACGATAATGATTAATTGATTTACATATGCTATGCATGTACATCCTAAAGAACACCCAACTAGTTCTTTTTTGAGTAAACTTAAATTGTAAAGTTCACCGTTTGAAAGGAGTTGGGAAAAGAAGCGAAAAAATATAGGTATCATGTTTTTAACTTTTTTTTAGCAAAAGTATTAGTCATATGAATAAAACATAATTATAATGTTGATAATGTTAGGCTTCAAAAAGAGACGAAATAATATATTCTAACTGTTTTATGGCCTGGGCCATAAACACTGAAATATCACATTGTAATTAAACGATTCGTGTATTTCAATATTTATTTCAGTTGTTTACGTAATTTAATTGTTTTCATAGCAAATAGTCAGGAAAGTTCTATAATAATATTTACTTGTACAATGAAAAGATGAAATAATGTTTGTTGGTTGCCTGAAGGGCTACCTTTGAACGACCTACAAATGTTAATTATTACTGCTTTTCGTTCGTGTATTTATTTTAGACCTTTCGTGACGTGTTTGTACATTGTAAACACGTAAATGGTACCTACATTTCTGAAATGAGCTTTAACATTTGATATATAAAGGTTAAAAAAAAAGTATTTGCTTATGCCAAATCTACTGCCATACGTCTTATTTTTACGTGAAAAATCATGACTCTCCTGCTCTGTCTGGAGCAAGAGGAGGTATCACACTTTTAGTGACTTAAACATTAACTCTTTCGAACTATCCCACAGCCCTACTTCCATAGGCCTGCCCATGTCGTGAAAGCATTGGAGGTATAACAATATTTTAGTACAAAAATAAGTAACTGTTGATAAATACAATCATTAAGTTCAAACGTGAGCTTTGAGGTTTCTAACAGTCTTGACTCAAGCCGTAGTAAATCAATTACAAAATTAATTTAAATCGAAGCAAAATTTCAATTCAAATCATCTCGATATTAATTACTCGCTGGAAAAGGGAATTATATACCTACTTAACAATTGCTACATACTTATGAAATACTTAACTAACCAAATATACTAACTAATCCAGTAAACGTTGTTCTGCCATATTAATTACTAGCTTTTGCCCGCGGTTTCGCTCACGTACTTACATAAAATATAGCCTATGTCACTCAGGAATAAAGTAGCTTTCTATCGGTGAAATAATTTCAGCAATCGGACTAGTACTTTCAGAGATTACCTACTACAAACAAACGAAAAACAAACTTTTCATCTTTATAATATTAGTGTAGATTATCAAAGAAAAAATAACATTAGTACGCGACAACAGTTCTAAGAAGAATGTGAAATAATTGTTTTTCCAATTGACTATCTCCTAAAGCGAAGGACATAGAGGATGTTTGAATTTTTCGATGAAGAAATTTTTTGACGCCATATTTTAGGCAAGAGTTATTGTTCTTAAAAGTTTTAATTAGTTAAGTGTTTGTATTTTTCATATTCTATCTATGTTTAAATAAATGTAAATAAACAGTGTATAAAGAAGGCATTAAATAATAGCCATGCCTAAAGCTACTACAATGCCCGTAGTACCCTAGAATATTGGAATTTTCTAGTGCTGTTTCAGTCCGATAGCAGTAAAATGCCGCTACATAACAATACCTAATTAGCCTGAAAGCAACTGAGATAGCAATAAGCGAGTAAAATAATGTTCTAACAACAATTAATACCACAATGGATTTCATAAAACATAAATTTTGTATTATTTCTAATTAAAATTAAGTAGTTTTCAGTTTACAAAGGATTAGTACGTACATAAAAGTGTTTAATAACGTGCCGTTTTGTAACTGCACAATATTTCAGGAGGTTGTATAAAACTCATAAATAATCATATAAAAATACGATACCTGGTCAATAATCAGTAATACTTGATATTTTTTTTAAATTTTAACCGTTTTTCAGAATAACTCTCTAAATAAACTTCTTAAAAAAAACAGAATCACCCGTTACGATTTATCACACGTCATGTCACTGTGTGCGTGAGTGCATCAACCTATACGAGGAGGAACAACCACCGCCTACTTATTCTACGAAATGAATAATTTAACCTTATATGTAGATCGAATTCGATGATCATAATGTACATTAATGTCTTAAATTTCGCTATTTAATTACTCGTAGTTGCGTCGTTATGTAACTACCTATCAGCTGACGAATAAAATGTTAGGCCGAGATCAATAAACCTTATGAGGCGTTTACACGTGGGCCCAGCCTTGGCCTAGCACCATCCCTAGCCATTGTGTAAATGGGTTCTTGTTCATGAAATGGCATGAATGGCGTAAGCTTTACCATTCACCATTACATAGCACGTAAGCAATATTCGTGTCCCTGCTACATAACTTTGAAACTATGATTGCAAGTTAAACACGGAACATAGCCAAAGCAATGTTTATTTATCTTGGCTTTAGTTTTGCTTTATTACAGAGACCGTGACTGAGACGCACTAATGTTAGTATGTATGTTGTACAAGTTGTTGGCATGCCTCCGTAGGTACCCTAAGATATCAGAATGGCTGCGTTTTAAAAAAGGTAGTTCACACATACCGATTTCCATAAACAAGAAAAAAAAATTACCTACTCATTTTATTATTTATTCGGGTCGAAAATCACTAACATAATTACCTCCTGAAATATTTTGCAGCTTCAAAACTGCATCTTGTATATAATCTTTGTCTTATGAACAGTCAGCCTTTGGCGTTACTCGTTACTCGTGTGGTGTATCTACAAACATACCTACCTATAACTGGTACCTATAACTTTTTAGAAATGAGAAACTCAAAATGTAAGTTCTACGTGCTTATATCTTGCAGGTTTTGGAAACTATGTTTTTCAATTAAGTAATCAAAGATAAAAACAAAACTGATTTTGTTTTAACAAAATATCTACGATAGAAATATCATGTGACGTCTAAGAAAATAACTATATTTCAGTCAGGTAGCCATGTTCCGGAGCGAGAAAGAACGGCAAGCGGTCGTCTCCTTCTGCAAAGCAGTACCTAATGCTAGCGAAGGAGGCGGACGCATGCGTGATGGAACGGTCTTCCTCACGCCCGCCCCAGTCACCGAGATCCCGACCACGATTTCCAGCCACTGTAGGCGTGGATTTGCGGACGACGAGCAATGGGCAGCTCGCCGTCCGGCCGCCCGATAACTGTCCGAACCGAGTCGCCGTCCGATAACTGTCCGAACCAAGCCCGAGTCGTCGTGGTGCTCCCCGTGCCCCTTAAGAGATAAACCTGGGGTCCTGGAACGCTAGGCAACGAAGAAACATAGTTGTAGATTGTCAGTAAAAGTCTGACACGCCCTTCCCACTCTGCCCTAGAGCGAGAGAAGACATGGGATGATTTTCCACCTTAAAAAAAATGTCAATCAGGTATATGAAACTAAGGTAAATAGCACAGCAATTACAGTTGCAACAAGAACAGAAAAGAAGGCTGCAGTCGTACATAGTAGTTTTTATTTATTAAATATAGTATTCTACACTAATATTTTAAAAAGGGAAAATTTGTATTTTTGTGTGTATGTTTGTAATGAATAAACTCAAAAACTACTGTGCCGATTTCAATAATTCTTTCACCATTGGAAAGCTACATTCACTCTGAATAACATATGCTTTATATATTATATTTATTGCCAGTGCGAAGCCGGGACGGGCCGCTAGTATTAAATAAAGTATTATTTAATAAGTAGGAACAACGTGTTCCAACCAAATCTATTAGTTCGCGACCGTAGTTCGAGGTATTAAAAAAGATCGCAAACCACCATCTGTGACAAAATCTTTATCTGTGTTGGTCATCGTAACTTATCCCTACTACAACCCTCGATGAAAACCTCCAACTAAAGAATAGCGAGAAAAGGAAATATTATTTTCTTTACCTTCTAATGCTTCTAGTGAATCTGTTCGTTAACCATCAATTTGTTAATGCTAGCAAAGGAGGAGGATGCGGTTGGCCTCCTTCATCTTCCTTTGATTCATCACTAACTGCACCATTTACTTCATTTCCTTCATCACTGACGACTCCATCGATCGGCATCTTGGAATACTTCTCAAGAAACTTATCCCAGAACTTCTTTCTCTCTCCAAGAGGGTTGGGCGTCATTTTAAGCTGCTTCGAGATGTCCAGGTAGTCGATGTCAGAGTCTTTGGTTATTGGTTTCCACGTGAAGTCTTTTAGGACGTCGTCATCTTTCAATGGTGTGGGGTTTCTGAAATGGGAATGGTAGGTTTGACTTAGTATTCAATCATTTGTATCATTTGTTAACTATATATATATGTTATTTGAAATATCTGTATATGACTTTGAAGAATCCCTTACCAAAAAACTGCTATGACTATTGTATGTGAGTTACTAATTTAATATACAGTGCATCCAAATCTTCACGCTCCATGACCCCGATTTCCGGCCACCGTAGGCGCGGGCTTGCGGACGGCATCCAATGGGTAGCTCGCTGTCTGACCGTCCGGTAACTGTCCGGACCGAACCCAAATCGTCGACAGCGCGCACTGCTTCCGCGCGCCCCAAGCTGTTATCAGCAACAGCAGGGGCCCAGCTAGGTCGAAGTCTACTGGGGCCAGGGTTAATTCGAAAGATAGCTCAAGTCCCGGTACGAAAGGCAACGAAGGAACAGTAGTGGGTTTTTAGTCAGTAAAAGTCTGAAACTATCTCCCGCTCCGCTCAAGAGCGGGGGATGTCATTAGATGATTTTCGCACTAATGCTTTGATCACACGTACCGAGTAAAAGGGCGAGACAGTAAAAATGTTACTCGGCCGAGACAGTGATGTATGCGAATTGTAGAGATAAGCGCTCGGGCGAGCACTCGGCGCTGTGTTTACACGTACCGAATACTCGGCTGAGAGCACTGTCTCGCCCGTTTACTCGGTAGTGTGATCAAGGCATAAAACTCCTGCTTCGCCCAAGGGCGGGGGATGTCATATAGATGATTTTTACCCACAAAAAATAAAATCAAAAATTCTTCAATGTTCAACAAGCAGTGACTACTGCACAATACAGCAGTCCAGAGTTAGTTTCGTGGGTGACTAAGTAAATTAAGATAGGTTTAAATTGAACTTATCTTAGAAAAAATAACACACTATTAACGAAAACTGTTTGGTCTGCATCTACTGTGGCGACGTCTAGTCGGAGGTTCCTCCGTTTTTGATCGAAGGGTGTCAACGCAAAAAAAAACAAAGGCACTGCATCACGGTATCAGATTTTTTTACACGATTAGAACATAATATCAACTGTCCGTTTAGGTACTACCGGACTGTGACTCTCGTCTGAGGATTCTATCATTTCAAAAAAGCTTTGTGCTTTTTTTAACGTCTGAAAATGGATGGAAACTCATGGATTTCTTTATAACCCTATTAAGATTTATTTCCCGCTCCGCCCAAGAGCGGGGGTTGTCATTGATGATTTTCACACCGTAAAAAAAAAAACGTCATTCCCGTACATTTGAAGTTTTCTACAGGCGTAAACGATTGCAGATTATCAACTTGGTTAGGTGTACAGGTAAAATTCTAATCCACACGAATTTCTCTACGCGAAGCAGTAATGCTCGCTAAGGAGGAGGCCGACCGCATCAGGCAACGGCGCTCTCGCCGCCGCCGGGATTCCGATCCCGATTTCCAGCCACCGTAGGCGCGGGCTTGCGGACAGTGAGCAATGGGTAGCTCGCTGTCCGGCCGTCCGGTAACCGTCCGGACCAAGCCCAAGTCGTCGACGGCGCGCGCTGTTCCCGCGCGCCTCAAGGAGTTGTCAGCAACAGCAGGGGCCCAGCCGGGTCGAAGCCTACTGGGGCCAGGGTAATCCGAAAGGGCGCTCGAGCCCCGGTATGAAGGCTTGAAGGAACGGGATGGGTTTTTTAGTCAGTAAGAGTCTGACACTATCTCCCGCTCCGCCCAAGAGCGGGGGTTGTCATAAGGGTCAACTCAAACTGAAAGAGCGGCGAAGCGGAGCGCAGTTTCAGTTTCATATGAATTTTAACTTTATTATCATTACCATAATACTTATTATCGCATGAGAAACTCGAACGAGTCGCGCGGATGCCCGCGGCGCCGCAGGAATTCCGGGGAATTCCATAGGGTGAGTCTCTCATGCGATAATAAGTATTATAGAAATGAAAATAAAGTTAAAATTCATATGACACTGAAACTGCGCTCCGCTTCGCTGCCCTTCGCCGCTCTTTCGGTGTGAGTTGACCCTAAAATGATATTTCCCGTCGAAAAAAAAAAAAATTTCTCTACGCATTTTAGGTACCTACCAATAAGAATTTTCCTTTAGTAGAAAAAAAAAAACAGCGTAGCAAAGAGCGGAAACAGTTCAAAGAGAGTCGGTGTAATAAGCGAAATAAACACATTAGGTATTATACTTGCCGAAAAAAATGCCTTCCCTTGCTGAAAGTAAGTGTTTTGGGCCGCAGTTATTATTATCTTTTAACGGAGAATCCAACAGATGCCAACAATAAGCAAAGTAATATTAATTTAATAAGTTTAGACGTTACCGAGCCTGAACGAGTCAAATATTTAAATTACTTTAAAAATCCGCCCAAGTGCGAGTGAGACACGCGCACGGAGAGTTCCGTACAGCCCGTAGCGAAAAACGAGCAAAAAAAATCACTGTTGTATGGGAGCCCCCTTTAAATATCACTTACCATCAGGTGAGATAGTGGTCAAACGCGAGCTTACTTATCAATAATAATAAAAAAAAAAAAATATTTTATTATGCAGCTACAGAAATACATCGTCTGTGAAAATTTCAATATATAATTATACAGCCTGACAGGTAGACAGACGGCCAGACAGACAGACAGCGAAGTCGTAATAGTAGACTCCCGTTTTTCTCTTTGGGAACGGAACCCTAAAAAGCAATTCATAGTAGGTATTTTCTTAACCTAAAACATCAACTCGTTTTGAAAATAAAACTGGAAAAGGTAAAAATTTATAATTATACATGAAACAATGTCTGTACACGATTTATTATAACTCAAGAACGTCTGGACCGATTTTTATGACCTTTCTTTGTTGGATTCTTCTCCGCCTCGAATAACAGAATAACTATTAAAATATAGGAATGATTCACGTAAAAAAAAAATACGATATATCTGAATACATCGATAAATGACAGGAACTGTCGTGTACATTGGTCTGGTCCCAATCATTCCATCATTGGCTAAAAGGTAATCACTACACTATTCATTGACTGTAAGGCGATACTAAGTTCGCCGAGTCAGGTAGATAATTAATAAATATAAAAAAAAGACGTGTGGCACCCGGGGACTGCTTCGGTAAAGCTATTGCATAGCATTTTTATCAACTTATGCAATTTTAATTATTTATTTATTTTATTTATGCAGTATTTTTTTTCCTTTTTTTTTTTCTTTGATAATAATTGAAGTTACACTTTCACACATTGAATTGAATTTTGATTGATTGTTCACTCATTTGTTTTCTTATCGGTCACCACGCTCAAAAAACAAATGAGTGTGAAAACATTATGAAACTTAAACTAATTTACACTACCTGCGCTAATATTATAAAGAGGTAAAGTTTGTTTTTTTTTTGTTGGTAAAAGGTAATTTCTGGAAGTACCTACTGGTCCGATTGGTAAATTTTTTCCACCAATAGAAAGCTGGTTTGTTCCTGAGTGACATAGGCTATATTTTATGTACGCGAGCGAAGCCGCCAGCAAAAGCTAGTTAATAATATAAATGAGTTTAAGCCCAACGTTGCTTGCTTGTCGATTTTATATCGTTTACATTTCGCAGAGTGTGCATCAGACTTGCACAATTTAATTACGCTGAGCCCGTTTCATCTTTGGACCACTAGACGTACAGCGTTGCGCTACCGTTTACCGTAACATAGTGGACAACCCATCCACACGTACATAATGTTTCGGGAACACATTAATGGTTCGTACAGCTAAGGAGTAGAATTTCCTGCCGCATTCCGTTTTTTATGAGAGCTACCACCTAAGGGTCTGCCAGAGTGAATAGGTCTCTTCTAGACAAACGTGCACCATCGTCGACCACATCATCGCTTACCATCAGGTGAGGTAGTGATCAAACATGAGCCAATTAATAACGATGATCTCCTAACCTTGGTAAGTAACAAGTAAAAATATGCTATCAAAAGTACCTATTTATATGAAAAGTTTAGTAGCCTTGTTTCAGAAGTACCTACCTAAAATAATGATAAATATTCCAAACACTCTGTGAGTCTAAAAGTATTTTACAACTAAAATAAGCCTAGAGGAAAAAAAAAAAGTTTTATCACTAAACACATTTTGTTACTTTTAAGTCTTGAAAACAATATTTTTTAAACAGATTATAAGTTTATCCTGCGGATTAATCGAAAGTTTTTAACAGAGAACTTTGGTTTTTTTTTTATAAAGGCAGCTTTTTCCAAGACATTAAACTTTCTTCGATGTTAAGCTAAGCTTGCCAAGGTCGGCCCGGCGCTGGGTGACCAGTGACCACCCATCGCACGCAGAGACTTCTCAGTGACTGACTGATAGCTATTGACCTGTTGGATCCGAATGTTATTTGTGTCTTTGACAATCGATAAGTGTAGTCAGATACTAGAACAACTGAAACCAGCATTGCCAAGGGGTTATCGTGTAAACGAGTTACTGGGTTGTATACCCTATTCGCGTTAAGATTAGACATTTAAAGAAACCTTTTTACTGTCTGTTCAACCGATTTTAACTTCTATTTCGTAGGCATAAGCGTGGCATTAAAAGCAAAAAAATGGTTACAAAACGAACTGTTTACTGCAACCGCCATTTTTCATTCCACCAATGGAAAAAAGTCATAAACGGTTGAACGGACAGTAATAAAGTTTTCATAAATGTCTAATGTTATTTTGAACAGAGTATAGAGGTCAGATAGACTACTTGTAAAATACTGGCAGGTAATCAGTTACATCCAGCTGAACACACACAATATAGTTGAGGCAATGCTACCTTTGATCATCATCATCATTACAGCCGGAAAACGTCGACTGCTGAACATAGGCCTACCCCAAGTGTCCTGTGTCCTAGGGTCCTGTGCGTCTCGCATCCCGCGTATTCTCGCGACCCTCCCAAGGCCGTCAATCCACCTTACGGGAGGCCTTCCAACATTGCGTCTTCCGGTACGTGGTCGCCACTCCAGAAACTATTGGCCCCGTCGATCATCTGTTTTATGAGCAATGTGGTGCCCACTGCTACTTAAGTTTGGCGATTGTTCAGGGTTTGATATAGGGAACGTTTTTTTTTACCGACCATTGCGTGATGTCGCATTTACACTTGATATTTTTAATTTTCACAGTTATTTTTTTTTTAAATTTTATTTGTTAAATACATTTTACTCAAGAGTTTTCTAATAGCGTTAAATTTATTTTTAAACGCAAGATTTTAGTACTGCGGGCCTATTACGACCGTTTTAAAATCCAGTCAGTTTCCAGGCAAGTCAGTTTACGGCCGTAAACTGCCTTGTTCTTTTTCGTATTATGACGTACGTTATTCTGACTGGAATCATCCTGGACAGTTGTCTGTGGCTGGTTTGCACTGCTTTGAAAGATGGCGTTCGAAAACATAAAAATAAAGGTTACCGGTATTTACGGTTTTTAAATTTTTGTATGAAATATTGTTTATTGATGAAATTAATGTAATTTTATAACAGAAATCTAAATTAACAACGAGTTTAAAAACGAATTATGTGTTATTTCCGTAAATACAATGTCATAAAATGGAAAATAGAGCATTGTCTCCTATACTTCATTTCTGAACGTACTAGGATAACTCCTAACCCGGCAAAAACAAAATTAACCCCGTGTTCCGAATTGCGTCAAAAGCGATTATATTGCGAATCCGACCAACGCGTAAAGTCACAAATAGTACTTGATAGTCCTTATATTTTGTGACTATTACATTTGGTCGGATTTGCGATATAATCGCTTTAGACGTAATTCGGAACTAAGGGTAAGCGTGTGTACGTACCTACTTGAACAAAACTTTTTAACAAAAATATGTTAGCTTGGCGATCGCTGTGCTGTGTAAGGGTGATATCATCGGATTGGCATCCCGGTTAGCGATGGAGTTGGAGTGCTGGGTGACGTCACGGGATCGGCATGGTGGTCGCCGCGGTGGCGGTGTTGAAGTGCTGCGCCACCCTGAGCCCAGACGTAAACATCCGATAACCTACGGTGTGGTGGACTGGCCCCTGTTAGGAGGCGGTGACGGTAGCAGGCAGTACCCTTCGGCTACCGAGCCCTCGGGACAGTTCAACCCGATTTTTGGGGTACGTTGCTTGTTGCGCTGGTCTCGTACGCCACCACGCACCCCTGAATGCGTAGGTACGTTTTCGACTAAGGGGGAACGTAGCAGCACCTCACAGCGGGTATCGAAGAGGATCAATAAAACACGTTTCCGACGAAAAGGTTCCTAGGGGTTCGGCTATATACCCCGAAACTTTACGTCCGCGGGAACCATGATTTTTAGACTTATTTTACTTTCGTTGAGAGTTTCGCTTCAGCCGAGCCCTTTCGGATGCCATATTTATTTATTTTTTTCACATAATATATACAATATGCACATCAAAATACTCGTTATGATGTCTACTTTCATATAAAACAATAATCTTTTGCATAACTTAACACATAAAAAAGTTTCTAGAACAAAAACTGCAAAAGATACAATGTCGGTCATATTCTGAAACACAAATCTTTCAATTTCTCACCCAATATTATACCCATTGTCAATCTAACTGCTATATTATCATTTTTTAGGTAAGTTTTAACTAAAAATACAGTAATGGTGAGAATTGAACACAAAACAAAAAAGGTAAACATCAGTTTACAATTACGTAATCGGGATCGCGAACATTGCAAACTTCGATCATTTCTAAAACTATAAACTCATCACTTTCGAGAAATTCGAAGATTATCAACTCATCACACATATTTAATGTTTTATTTAACTATCAAATAGATTCAAATATAATAAAAAGTCAAAACAATTCACTTTAAGTTACTAGAAACTGGCTTAAACTGACTGGCTTGTTTGTCACAATTTTTGACACTTTAGCAAGCTACATAATGTCAGTTGGACGCTCATAATACGGAATTCCCAGCCAATATCCATGCAGAAGACGGTCAAGTGTCACGTGAATACTGACTGGCTGGCAATAAGATGTCATAATACGGATAAGCAAGTCAGTTCATTTTACGGCGTAAATTGACTGGAATTAAGAGGTTGTAATAGGCCCGCTGATCGATTGTCAGTAAAAAGAAGAACAAAAATATATATTACTACAATACACCATGAAATTCTTACAATTAGAAAACCTAGCTGGCTATGTATACAAATTATCTCTTGGGAAATTACACCAAATGTACATCAAAATAAGGACAGAGAATGTTTTGGTTCTAATGAAAATGGTAGCTACCAGCTATTCCCTTGTTTACGTTATACCAACACTGCCATACTCCAACTATTTATTGTTGCACAGTTTTTTATAGTAAAAAGTTTGAACTGGCCCGTGAAAAATAACTCTGCATGTGCCAGGAAAAGTTTGACATAGTGATCATAAAATTTATTTTATATAAGGGGGCACGGTAATGCCCCCACCAAGGCAAGCAAAAAAGTGGCACTGGCCGTAACATTTTTTTCTCGAAATAGTTCAAGCTATTTTCCACCTCTATAATTCGTCGTGTATAAAACTAGAAGCTTAAATTTTCAGTAACCAAGCAAGCATTTTATAATCACGCTATATTTTAAAGTCACTTAACCTTTCGAATGTCTTAAGTTACACAGTCCGACATAAGGTAATTGTCTTTCTATTGTGTCTCTAATTACGACATTCAAAGAGTTAAATTTGTATACAAAATATACTAATCTCAACCCGGTCCCCAAGATACAGGCTCCGCCGAGTTTGGGGACCACTGTATAGACTACATGATGAAACTCGCCAATAGTTACATTCCTACATTAAGTTACGATGGTTATAATTTAAGGCAACTCTTGTAACAATGGTTCAATAAATTTATTATTATTATTATTATTTAATATGTCAATCAGTTTGTACTAGTAGTCAAAGTTTCTTAATTTTGTCATTTACTGACTGACCAATCATCAAAACTTCTAGCAGACATAGAACCTTCAAAAGAATACAATTAGATTTTAGTGTTTATATTAATGAAAAACTAAAACATTTTACAATTTCGGTAGTTTTTTAGATATACCAACTGCATAAGTAACTTTGTAATCCCATTTATAGGTAAGTAATAGGATTACAATTTAGATTAGATTGTTTAGTCCGATTGCCAAGTCAATCTAGATCATCAAGGTCCATTAAGTACGGACTGAATAAATTAACCGACTTGGTATTACATTGATCTCACAACTTCTTACGGTAGAAGAACAGAGTTGCGTGCCTTCGTTTTTTTTCAAGTTATGTTTTTTGATGGCATGTGTTTATATGTGTACGGTTTTGCTGTCTTAGAAATTTGATAGTATAAAATGGTAGCAGCCGTGGCTGCGGTTTCACGCTAACGTAACTAAACCGGACCCTTCCTTCATCATGCTGTCACTTCAATTCAAAATCCAATTCGATGGCGGACTATCTCGTGCCAAGGCTCATTTATTACTTTCATATAAGCCGAAGACTCCAAAGTGCCCGGCTTTTAGCTGTGACGCCATTCTCGCATACACTTAACTACAACCTACAGGTTTGAAATGGAAATGGTTTTTCATGTTTTGATAAAACATCTAAGTTTAGCTGAAGGGCTCGTAACCTCGTTAGGTTCGCGGAAACGAGCTGTTTCATACCACTAACAATTGTGAGATTAAATGCTTAATAGAAGTGCGATATAATCTGGGGTTATATCTAGACCATTTATTTTCTTGACTTTGATACTCTATGTCAGTTATAGTCTAAGATCCGATTAAGAACGACCTTCACCGGTCTGTTTAATGGATTAAACGTATTTTATGATAAATCTAGTCTATTAAATATTACAACGCGGGTGGGTTGCCTAAGAAATTCCTGGCCAGACTATTATTAATTAAAAATTGAAAATTTACTTACCAGATTTTTTTGCAAACAACACTATAACATCGTATTCGTAATGAAACAGCGTTTATTTTGATAAAGAATTTGTTGTATATCAAAATAAACACACCTGTTTATACATACCTGTTTATACCTGGCAACCCATAGTTATGCCAGGAAACAAATAGGCAACCCAACATTTTTATGTTCTAAAGGCTTCACTCTTTCGGTTAGTATTAAATTTATTCGTTAAACACACCGGTGCACTTTACAAAAAAAAAAAAATGTTTGGCCAGGAATTTCTCAGGCAACCCACCCGCGTTATATTATTTAATATACTAAATTTATTATAAAATACGTTTCATCCAATAAACAAACCGGTGAAGGTTGTTCTTAATCGTATCCTCTACTATTAGGCAATGATGAAGTCATGCTGGAAGCGATGTCGAACGGCGTTGACGTCTAGTCATTCAAAATTTGACACACCTTTTATTTTATTTTTCGGTGGAAAATTATCAAATAACTCTTCTTGTTTTACCCGGGTAGAGTGAGGGAGTCAGACTGTTATGCCTTGATCACACGTACCGAGGAAACGGGCGAGCCGGCTCTCGGCCGAATACTCGGTACGTAAAAACAAAGCGCCGAGTGCTCGGCCGAGTGCTTATTTCTACAACTCGCTAACAGCACTGTCTCGGCCGAGCAACATTTTACTGTCTCGCCCTTTTACTCGGTACGTGTGATCAGGGCATTGCTGATTAAAACCCACCTGTGTTCTTTCAGTTGTCCTTTGCATTCCAGTCCCATGATAACTTTTTCGAACAATTCCGCAGATTTAACACCCTTGTGATGAAATTAAAAACATCAACATTAACAAGTGAGTAAAATTTATGTTCTCAAAATAATATACAATTGGGTATTTTCCTGTGCTTTGCATTGCATAGCTTCTATCGCGGGCCTTGAGCGTGGAGACCGAATCCAGAAATTCCGTAACGAAAATAACCTAACACGGGGGGTGTTAGGTTAGGTTAGGTTAGGTTAGTTTACTCATTTGTTTTCTTATCGGTCACCACGCTCAAAAAGTGTAACTTCAATTAATTTCTTTCTGGATTCGGTCTCCACGCTCAAGGCCCGCGATAGAAGCTATGCAATAGCTGCGCCTCATGATGATAGCAAGGTAATGAGTTAAGCAGCTGTTGGTGAGGTCTGGTTTTGAATGGGTGGGGTTAAGCAGCTGTTGGCGAGGTCTGGTTTTGGATAGGTGGGGTTAAGCAGCTGTTGGCGAGGTCTGTGTTTGGATGGGTGGGGTTAAGCAGCTGTTGGCGAGGTCTCATTTTGGATGGGTGGGGTTTAGCAGCTGTTGGCAAGGTCTAGTTTTGGATGGGTGGGGTTAAGCAGCTGTTGGAGAGGTCTGATTTTAGATGGATGGGGTTAAGCAGCTGTTGGTGAGGTCTGGTTTTGGATGGGTGGGGTTAAGCAGCTGTTGGCGAGGTCTGGTTTTAGATGGGTGGGGTTAAGCAGCTGTTGGTGAGGTCTGTGTTTGGATGGGTGGGGTTAAGCAGCTGTCGGCGTTTTGGATGGGTGGGGTTAAGCAGCTGTTAGCGAGGTCTGGTTTTTGATGGAAGAGGTTAAGCAGCTGTTGGCGAGGTCTGGTTTTGGATGGAAGAGGTTAAGCAGCTGTTGGCGAGGTCTGGTATTGGATGGGTGGGGATAAGCAGCTGTTGGCAAGGTCTCATTTTGGATGGATGGGGTTAAGCAGCTGTTAGCGAGGTCTGGTTTTGCATGGGTGGGGTTAAGGAGCTGTTGGCGAGGTCTAGTTTTGGATGGGTGGGGTTAAGCAGCTGTTGGCAAGGTCTGGTTTTGGATGGGTGGGGTTAAGCAGCTGTTGGCGAGGTCTGGTTTTGGATGGGTGGGGTTAAGCAGCTGTTGGCGAGGTCTGGTTTTGGATGGGTGGGTTTAAGCAGCTGTTGGCGAGGTCTATTGCATAAGTTGATAAAAAATGCTATGCAATAGCTTTACCGCGGCAGTCCCCGAGTGCCACACGTCTTTTTTTTTTAAATATATTTTATACTAAATAACAAATAAGACAAAAAAGAAAATCTGAAAACAGCATCAAAATTGGTTATTAAATGAAGTGGCAATTAGCATTTCAAATATTGGTGGGAATATTTCGCTACTTCTCTCTTTTAAGCCCACGTAACTTAAGGGCGGTGACGTCACATTTCAGTATGTTTATCTTTATACCGTTATTTGACAGTTTCCCCTCCCACCAGCTTTAAGAGATTTCTAACTTGATATATCTAACGAATTTGAAAATTCTTTCTATTTGCGATTTTGGTTAAAGTTATTTTTTGGAACTAAAAATTAAAAAAAAAAATAAGTCAACTACCCAATTAAGAATGCAATTAAAAAACTCGCGAAGTGCTATTTGGAGTTCCGTATCGTCCTTAGGAAAATCTTTAAATTTTTTTATCCTTTGGGTACCGATCCCTAAAAACAACAGATAGTGATAAACGAAGTGCTTATTACTCATTATTAGTCAACATCTAACAAATTGAGTTGAGTCTGTTGTTTCCGACAGTGAAACAAGCAGCCCGCGGCTCCATGATCTGCTGACAATTACATCACTCTAACTGAATAGAAAGGTGCTTCTTGAAAATGAAAATTACCACAGCGAGCTCTGTCTGCAGGCGACGAAAGAAAGAATTTAAAAACCGCTTCAAAGAGCTCAGTAAAACTACTTATATTTAAATTAATTAAACTTAGCTTGGACCCTGTTCCCGATACCGGTGGGCTTCTATTTTTTATATATTTTTAAATGTTTTTTTAATGTTTATTAAAATATTTAAAAATATAATTTATATGTATAGTTACTGAATAAATAAATAATAAGTTCTTTAAGAAATATTTTAAAATGTAAAAAGTATGTTAAGAAAAATAAACAAACGGAGTAATAATAATGTTGTCCTTGGGTGCACTAGCATAGAGCGTACAGGGATAATCGCCAGTTTGTATTACATTCAATGAAAATTGTCTAAAGGCCTCTGCGAGTTGGCTTCGATCCCTCGTACTCCTTCTAAAGGCTTAGGGCACCAGGGTCTTGAGATAAATGAATTAATAATTATAATAAATAACAAAAAGCTTTACATATTTATTCCTCATAAAAATTAGCATAAAGTTAGATATACTTAATAAATTAAAATCAATTCAATCAAAATTATAATAAAAGTAATTTTCTTTCCGTTATTTCTTATAAATACAATAAATTAAGTATCTACGTCACCAGTTGTATGTATACCTACAATGATTACTCTACAGAATTAAATTATGAAAACCGGCTGAAGGCTGATAAATAAAAAAGTACTCATTGTGATAACCTTCTAATTGCTGCTAAGAAATGTGTCGATAGTTCAACCTTGGTAAAAACATTTAATCAATTGTGTTGAAACTTATTTTAGGTTACGACGCGGCTGACATACTCCTTAAGATTAAAGTCCCTAAAAATAGAGCGAAAAAATAAGAAGAATAGGATGAAGAAATTCATTTTGAACTCTACCTGAGGGTTCGTTTCGAGATGCGCGTTCACCGCAATAAAGCGCCAGAATCTGCATTCATTCCAAATTGAAGTCAGTAAGACCTCTTATCTAGTGCAGTTTAAATTAGAATTTTAAGACCACGGACGCTACGTTTTAAGCTCATTCATTAAAAACTATTCAACGGAGACACTGGATCGACGTAATCGCAGTTGGCGCTTACTTCGAAATAGACTTCTAAAGCGAAATAAAGTTAGTTGAACTAAGTGACAAACTGTTAAGTCCTTTGAGAATAAAGAAAGAAAGAAAAACGTTTATTCGTACCTCACACATACAGTAGAATGAATGATTATGATACCTACCTATACTCAATCGTTTAAATTAACCTGTTCTACTGTCTACTGTGTGTATTAAAAGCAAAAAAGTGGCTAAAGACCAACTATTTTCTGCAGTTGCCATTTGTCATGCAATCAACGCAATAAATGTCAAAATCTGTATAACAGATCTGATAGTAAAAAGGCTTGTTTAAGGGCACTTTCGATTTATGCGTTTTTTGACGGCCTACCGCCGTGCGGATGCGGTGCGTTAGTCGTACTGCGTACGGACGATCGTATTTTTCAAACAAAGCGCGCAGTGCGGCGAACGGTCGACAACAGGACGACAACGTCAACACGTGGGTGGTGCTTGTAAGGGCGTTTACACATTATGCCGCAGTGGTAGCAGTACCGCCGCCGCTGCACTGAACGCGCTGCATAGGCGGTATTTGTGTCACTGGCTCTGCGATGAAACACCGCAGCTTTTGCGGAATCGCGGCGGCGAAAAACGCTGCCGCTACGGCATAATGTGTAAACACCCTAAGTGTTCAACTCGGTGTTGAATAGCATCACTGGCTTACAAACGCACGGCAACCAGATACGATTTCAATTTAGACGCTTGTTGTCTGACTGCTAACTTACTGTAACCGGCCGATTACCGCACGGTAAACGTGCGGAAGTCAAGTGGTCGGACATGAATATGTCAATTTATTTTCTCTTTTTTTTTAGGGACTTTAATCTCAAAGAGCATGTCTGCCCCATCGTAACCTAAATATAAGTTTACAATAACAACTTAAAAATCTTCTTAAACGTTTTCACCAAGGTTGGGCTACCGAGACATTGCCATGTCAAATGTAAATGTCTAAATTAAAAGCACATAAAGAAAAAAATTATATATACAGACGACTTTCCCCATTTTATCTCTCTTAAAAGTTGAATTTTCCGAAACCTCTTCCTAATGTTCGCTTATAACACAAAAGGAACCGTTATACAAAATTACACGTTTCCAGAACCAGTAGTTTCAACTGAGTGTTGATATGTCAGTCAGTCAGTTTCTACTTTGATATATTATATACCTTTCTTTGTTGCTCTAGTCCAATTAGACCGGCATACCTTTAAACGTTTGCAATAGGACAACTTGAGCGTTAGGTTTGCGTAATGAGAAACTTGCTGGTACAGCTTAGGTTAACGCCTAAAGCAATTCTCGGAGATGTTTGGTCGAATCCATTTATAACAATAGTACCGAGCATTTTTAACCTAAGACAAGTTTATATAGTTTCTTTTTCATTTTTTGTTAGCAGGGACCAAAGAATATTGTGTCAATAAAAAGTTGTATTTACTAATATTCAAAGTAACTTTGTCCGTCTGTTACTCTTTGACGGTTAAACTACTGACCCAAATTTTAATGAGCAAACTTAAACCCCAAGGAAGATTAATTTTATACAAGGTGCAGTTTTAAAACTGCACAATATTTCAGGAGGTTGTAATAAAACTCATAAATAATCATATAAAAAAACGATACCTGGTCAATAATCAGTAATACTTGTTATTTAATTTTTTAATTACACTAAACTGAATCGATTGATCGATGGCCGCGGGGGCGTGGCTAGGGTGTGGCGTGCGGGATGATGATTGGATGATACATTATTTATGAAACTATCGTTGCGAGTTAGTGTGTGTGAAAACGCCCTTTATTGTTCCGTGTTTGTGTGTGTGAAAAAAAGCGCGGTTATAAAAAAAAAAAAAATTACCTACTTATTTTATTATTGATTCGGGTCGAGAATC
Source organism: Mythimna ferrago (assembly GCA_910589285.2). Taxonomy (NCBI): domain Eukaryota; kingdom Metazoa; phylum Arthropoda; class Insecta; order Lepidoptera; family Noctuidae; genus Mythimna; species Mythimna ferrago. The sequence goes on along the minus strand of OU342673.1, from coordinate 16,481,061 downwards.
ACTAACATAATTACCTCCTGAAATATTTTGCAGCTTCAAAACGACACCTTGTAGTGTCTAATAAAAGTTCTCGTATATCTATTTATATGACTTTTTTTTTTGGTGGGAATATCATCTAATGACAACCCCCGCCCTTGAGTGGAGCGGGAGATAGTGTCAGACTCTTACTGACTAAAAAAACCACCCCGTTCCTTCAAGCCTTCATACCGGGGCACGAGCTCTTTCGAAACTAACCCTGGCCCCAGTAGGCTTCGACCCAATTTATCTGACTTCGATTTCGCGTCTACAACAACCGACATCGTCGCAGACAAAATCACTGGCGGAAGCTAGTATCTGCATACCTATTTTCTAACATCAAAGGTTACTAATATTATATTAAAAAACTACAATTCTATTAATTTTCATTTATTTTTATTAATTTTTTATTTTTTTTTTGTTTTGGCGTACAATAAAGTTTATTCTATTCTATTCTATAATTTGTATCGAAGTCATTTTTAGGGTTCCGTAGTCAACTAGGAACCCTTATAGTTTCGCCATGTCTGTCTGTCTGTCTGTCCGTCCTCGCTTAATCTCTGTGACCGTTAGCACTAGAAAGCTGGAATTTGGTATCAATATGTATATCAATCACGCCAACAAAGTGGTAAAATAAAAATTCGAAAAAAAATGTTTTATTAGGTATGTAAAGTGGGAAGTGATTTTTTTTTTAATTTGAACCCTAACGTGTGATATATTGTTGGATAGGTATTTAAAAACGAATAGGGGTTTACTAAAATCATTTTTTGATAATGTCAATAATTTCGGAAATAATCGCTCCAAAAGTAAAAAACAATTTGTCCCCCCCCCCCTAACTTTTGAACCATAAGTTTAGAAAATATGAAAAAAAATCTGACAAGTAGAACTTTATAGGGACTTTCTAGGAAAATCATTTTGAACTTGATGGAAAGAACAATTTTTGTACAAAAAAGACAAAAAGGTTGTACAAAATAATTTCTGGACTAAGTTTGTAGTATAATCGTATATGCAAGCATTTTTTTTAACTTCGTTTACATATTTTATTATCCTGAACGTATTTCTTTCAAACAAAAAAAGAATTATTAAAATCGGTTCCTATGTATTAATTAGTAACCCAATTCCCCGAGAGATGGCGCTGGGCTATTTCGCGTTCGCGCTGTTAGGATTTTTCCTGAGTTGATGGGGTCGGGTATTATCGAATTGTTCGGTTGGTCTCTCCTTGGCATTGGCGGTATTATCTTATAACTACATAAAACTTCTATCAGGAACATGCTAAGGCAAATTAGAACAAAATTAAAATTCATTTTTTAACGCCATCTATCAAAATGTTAAAGTAAAAACCAGTTCATAAATGGTTCGATAGATGTCGTTGCGTAATGACGTCATCTTTTTAAAAGTCGATGTTAAGATTTTCCGTGCTTTTATGACCTACCGTGGTAAAAAATCGTTGCTTCTTAAATGTATTCGTAATTTTACGAGTGCACAATCGCTGAAATTTTTACTACTTGCATACTGTTTTAGTTATCACCGTCCTTTGTGGGCCTGTTTTTAGGGTTCCGTATTTATTAGAGTTCCGTACTTAGTATGTTAACGTAACAAATAGCCTTTTTTTAAACTCATAAGTGGGAACACTTATTGTGACGGACGGGAAACTACAGAACCCTACACTGAGCGTGGCCCGACACGCTCTTGGCCGGTTTTTGAGTTGATAAGTTTGAAAAAGTCCTTGCTTGACATCTTGCGGACCATCTGTTATCTGCAAACTACAGGTTAGAAACCACTGGTATATAGAGTTATTGTTAGATAGGTAGGTCTACTGGCCACGGACGCATAGCTTTATAGACGCGAATTCATCATTATACGCTTGGTGTGTGCTTGCTCATCGCTTACATAAAAATGATTTAATCCCCCCAGGGGCCCCTCGAGCTAGACCGAAAAAAGTAGTGATATTGCTTTGTTTGTTCAATGTACCATCAAAGACACTTCCGCCTGACCACCACTAAGTTGATTTTTGCTTGCACTCGAATCGAAAATTTCAAAGGATTAGGTTTGGCGCCGCGCCGCTGGATTCAAGTGATTTTTTTAAGTTTTCAGGCAGAAGTGATCACTATGGTACCTCACGAATTTACTGACAAAATTCAATGTATCTCATCTACCAACTAGTTTTTCTGACACAAAAAAAAAACTCGGTAATAGAGAAGAAGTCCAAGATACATCGGTAATACATAACAATGGAGTGCTTTTTGCACATATGAACTCATATTTTAATTACTGGATAGACAAATTTTTACTGCTGTATTTATCTTGTTCTGTTAAAAATCCCTTGGAGTTTATACATAAGTCGAGAGGTATACTGGTGCAAGTTACGATCAGTATTATTTTTATGTACTCCAAACGCAATAGAACCGAGGGCCCCGCTGGATGGACGAGGCGATTAATTGTAATTTCTATGAAAATATTTGAGGTACATAGAACAAACAAAGCAATGACGCTAGTTTATTTGGTATAGCTCGAGGGGCCCCGTTGGACAGAAACACATAATTAAGAAACTCTATCGACGATACAGCAACGTTAAGCCGTCGTGTCGTTACAACTACATCGTATGCGTCCGTGGACAGTTTGGCCTTAGTTTTAGTTCTGCTACTTCGTAATACTTTAGTGACGTCAAGAAGCACTACAGTGGGTGCCAGCCTCAGGAACGGCGACGTCACACGTTTCTGACACCCATTAGCTTGCCAGTCAACACTTTGATTTTAACAAGGGGTCCGCGTACCCTTGTAATCCGTTTACACGTCGCAAGTACCCTCTCGGCCCAAGTGGCGACGTTTTATCAAACGTCTTGCCTACTTAGCTTTCTACTTGCCTAAATATTTGTGTTCTGAACATTAATGAGATTCGCTCGATCGAAACCACAAACTCGTTAAGAAGTCTTAATTGAATTTAGATTCGTGGCTGATCAGGCCGGTCAGAATACAAGGATGATGCAAAAGGACTTTCTTTATTTTTTGGTAACCGGATATTTGAGTAGGTTTATGGCAAACACAGTTAAAAAGAGCAGGTCAGGCACGAATAAATTTCAGGCGGGTGAGTCAGAGAGCGCTTTGTGTGAGCCCGCGGGCAAATGAGGCTGCGTAGTGGAAAGCCCTCTGCTTTTCGTTCCTCGCTCACAAGCGAAATTAATGCTCGCCCATTTCACTTACCATATTTCTGACTTTTACTTTACACACTCCGATTTATCTTTTGTAAAATTCCTAACTGTAAACCAAATACCTCATCGATTAACTCATATTTTTCTCTTCTCAGGTAACACTCGTTTTGATATAAGCGCTGCAGCGGGTGGAAGGTAAGGTAGCATAAGTTCTGCCAAGCGAATGCTGATTTCATTTTATTTATTTCACTCTGGGGATCTTTTGCAATTCAATGAATATCGTAGATATTATTATGCTCTGCACATAAAACGTTGATGATCCATTCAAGATTTTTTTTATTTGATAAAACCCTGCAGTACTTTGTAATTATATATGTTGAAACGTCGCGCATTTATATGACTAACGTTACTTAAGTTACTTTGTTGTCTATAAAATGTAATATTTTGAAAATATTGTTTTATTTTTTATTTATAACTAGAATTTTTGTAGGGAATTCCTTATTGAATTTCTAGCAAAGTCGTTGACAGTTCAGTCAAGACAAAATGTGTAAAAATGCTGATAGGATTTTGTTAGTTACAAGAAAGCCCCGAGGGAGATTTAAAACCGGTATAGTTAAACTTGTAACCAGTATTTATCTAAGTTAGTAGTATAGGCGTATACGTGTGGGTTCCCCGAGGGTGTTGTTTCAAACAAGGGTTAGTACGTAACTTATATGTTCGGAAAGATGTTAACAAATGTGTTGGGGTGGGAAGCTGTCCTCTAATTATAAATTATTTTGCCGCTAATTAAACTATGTCTTGCATGCGTGTTGCGATTTATTTATTTTTGTTTATTTAATTATTTTCAGGTTGCTAGCGCATTATATATACAAGGTGATTTTTTAGAATGAGCGGAAATACCCAAAAAATAACTGCAAAATACGCATGAGAGTCTCAAACTAATTTTGATGAAACACAAAACACTATTACGGGATTTTTTAAATTCAATATTCCTGGCCAAGAATCCAATATGTTAATTTTATGAACAACACATTGTATTATTACATCATTTGATAGGGTAAATAATAAGAGCTAAATTCTAAAAAGTAATGAGTTCGGAGAACAAAAAGAAAATTTTCCATTTTAATAACAATATTTTCTTTACAATTACCACCATATCTTGCTCGAAATGATGCTTATCATTATCGTCATCAGCCTTTTTAATGTTCTCGCTGCTGGGACTCAGGCTTCCTCTTTAGGAGAAGGAATGGGCCGTAATCCACCACGCGGGCCCAATGCGGGTTGGTGGATGTCACATGTCTTCGAATTTTTGTTTCTAAGATATGCCGATTTCCTCACGGTTATTTAACCGTTTTGAGATCAGTGGTAAAATTATGCTTAATTTTGTGTAATATTTTTCAACACACACACCACAGTGGAGTTAACTTCATCATCGTCATCATTTCAGCTGACAGACGTCGAATGCAGGACATAAGCCTCCCCATATGGCGATAAGGCCACTCTTTGAGGAGTGGCTGGGAAGACCACACGGCATCCTCACATTCCGCATGACGCAGGTTTTTACCGAACACGGTCAGTTCGGGAAGTTCCTGCCCCGGTTTCGTGCGGAAGTGATGCCCGGGTGTTACCACTGTGTGGACCGCCCGGAGGACACGGCAGAGGTGTGCCCCGTTTGGGCAGAGCACCGCCGTGTTCTCGTAGGGGCCATCGGCGGCAGCGAACTCTCGCGCTGGGCCTTGGTACAAGCCATGGTCCGAAGCAAGAAGGAGTGGCAGGCGGTCACCCCCTTCTGTGAAGCAGTAATGCTAGCAAAGGAGGAGGTCGCACGAGTGATGCAACGGCCCTTACGCCCCAGCAGCCGCTAAGATTTTAATCCCGATTTCCGGCCAGCGTAGGCGCGGGCTTATAGACGGCGAGTAATGGGTAGCTTGGCGTCCGGTGACCGTCCGGACCGAGCCCAAGACGTTGACGGCACGTATTGTTCCAGGCGCTCCTCAGCTCCTCCTCCCAGCAGGGTCGAAGCCTACTAGGGCCAAGGGTCTGCTTGTGAAAGGAAAATTCGGCCCCGGTATGAAAGGCAATAAAGGAACAGGAGTGGGTTTTTAGTCAGTAAAAGTCTGACACTATCTATTCTCATGCTCTTCCCAAGGGTGCGGAGATGTCATTGGATGATTTTCCCATTTATAAAAGTCAATGGCCTCTCCCAATTATTGCCACAAAATGACCCGTTCTGTGCATCCAGATCCCCACGAGTCTCATCTGATCACCGGTCTACGCGGTCAACTTTTTCTATCATTTCTATTATTTCTTCGCGGTTATATAAATGAAAAAAATTTGTTAAGAATTGAGAATAAAAAATTAAAATATTGAAATTATAAAAAAAAAAAAATTAGGTTTCATTAGGTTTGATTCCTCAGAACTTTATCCTAATTGGCGACACTATTAGATGATGTAAGTAATATAGTGTGAGTTATTTCTTCAGACTTGTTTTGTACGATTTAGTGATCGATCAAAATCGTATAACATATACAGGAATAGCCATAAACATATTATATTTATATATTTATGGCTATTCCTCTTAATTTCAGATTTGTTATCCATGCTAACTTGAAAAAATCACACTGTATTTATATTTCTTTTTGATAAAAGAGATAATTTTGCTGATCAAGTAACAAGTTTATTTTTAAATCAAATCATTTTCTTAGAATCGACTTATTTTAGATGTCTTTTTTTCTGAGTTATATGTGAAATACCTTGTATGCCTAAAATGTATGAGCTTAGTAAGTAAATATAATTTTCGAGAGTGCTAACTGTAGTTAACTTCATGTCTTTGACACTCAAACCGTCAATTTTGTCATGCTTATTAGTTAGTCTATTTCAGGGATGGCAAACGTAAGGTGCGCGTGTCATGGCGGCACGTGGCAAATTACTTCGGGCACGCCAGTGTAAGATGTATAGATTTTTATCTTTTTATATAATACTAGCTGACCTGACTAACTTCGTACCAACTAATAGTCAATGAATACCTATAGTATATCTTTCGATATAGTCAACCAATTGCAATGAAACAAAAGGGTTGTTGGTCGGAGTTGATTAGAATAACGATTTTATACAGTTTAATTTAAAAAAGTAAGTACTTTTTTTGTAAAACATAGGAAAAACATGACGTACAATATTAAGAAAGAAAGAAAATACGTTTATTTGGCACATAGGTACACACAATGAGATAACAATTATTATAGTATAGAAACTTAAACTTAAATATATCTACATGGTATGTCTCACGGCTGCCATGAGTCTACGGATGTTAATCAGTTATTAGGTGGGTATTACCACTCATGTGTCCAGAATCTTAAACTGAATCCATGGTATTCGTTTGTGCGACGATGTATGACTCACCCTGTATAACATCATTAACATAATTATGATTGGTTCGTAGCTAAAAAAATTAATAACATGAAATTATTTGCATGTTTTCCCTACTCCTTTCAAACGGATTTGATCTTTAGAAATATGTTTACAAAAAAATTGCTGGTTAAGTGTTCTTTAGAATGTACATACTGTAAGTAAACTAATTGATATTTCGTAAAGAAAATGGTTACGGTAGTACGAGTACGTGTCCATTTAACTTCGGCCAGATGTTTTAGGGACTATACGCCTTAATCGGGCACTCTACTGGAGTTCCGCATTTTTGCCGCAGCTTGTAAAAAGACTTTTCGTAAAATGACTGTAAAAACTGCAGTTTGCCTGAACGCGACAGTTCTTAACTCTGTAGCAAAAACTACTTAAATAAGCGGTTCACATACATTCTGTCTAACCTACATTTAGACAAAGGTTATATAATAGAGATTGACCAAGAAAAAAAATGTCAGACGAATAAAGGAGATTCCTATTTCTGTGATATAATACGTTATTGTACACTAAAAATAAAATTCCATGTAACACACACACATTTTCATTCACACATTCCATTATCAAAGAAGATATTATTGTTTGTATCAACAATGTAGCAAACGATTTAATAGTGTTTTGTCGCGCTTCTAAAATAGTATATATGTACCTACTAACTTTTACCCATTGAACCAATGTTACATAGCCGAATCGCCAATCGTAAAGTAGTAGTGGGCAAAGCAAAGGGGCCGAAAGGTTCTGGAGTGGCGATCACGTACCAGAGTTAGAAGGCCTCCCACAAGGTATGATAACCTAGTGAGGGTCGCGGGAATTCGATGGATGCGAGACTCACAAGATCGCTCGTTATGGCTACGCTTGGGGGAGGTATATGTCCAACAGTGGACGTCTTTCGGCTTTAGTGATGATGATGATTATTATTGTTTGTATCAACAAAGTAGCAGACCGTTCAATAGTCACGCTTTTAAAATTACTATGAACTTTCAACACTATTCTATTTTTGTCTGGTGCCTCAAGCCTCAACGGTGTTTATTTTTTAAAGTTCCAGCTTAAGAATTCTCCTTGTCGGAGCTTTTAAAAGTTCAAGAATACAAGCTGCAAGGAAATATATGATGTACAAAAGCTGGTGTGTAGCCAGAGCTTTCAGATCTTTTGCTCCGCGCTCTTTGTGAATATACAGTCATAACATGGTAGAAAATATTTGCAAACGTTTTCATGTTTTTTTTGTTAAGGCGGCAGATTATCCAAAGACTTCTCTCACTATGGATGGGGCGGTAGGACGTGATTTTTTTTATCGGAGATAATAATATGAATTATTTTCCAATTAATTGAAAATAAATATAATTACAGCTGTATTCAAATACTTTTCAGACACAGAGAATATGTAGGCAGTAAGATGTTAAAATAGGTATTCTATTCAAATAATTTCCTAATAGTAACAATAGCAAAATCGGCCTGAAATGCTCCCACACTCAGGCCTTCTTTCTCTCTAGGAATAGACTGTAATTCACCACTCGGGCCCAGTGCGGACTGATGGATGTCACATGTCTTCGACTTTTTTCTTCTAGGGCTTTTTGACCATGTCTTTATTCACTGTTTTGAGAGCAGTGATGATGAAATTAAATGCGCTTGACTGGGTTTAAGCCTACGACCTATACGACACCTCGGGGTCGTCGCCAATGCCCTCATAAACTGAACATTATTAATAATAGCATATAGCATAGTCGGCCTATATTTATTCCCACAGCTGGGAGTGGGACTTAGGCCTCCTCTCTAGAAGTGGGAATGAGCAATAATCCACCACCCGGGCCCAGTGCGGGTTGGTGAATGCCATATGTCTTCGAATGTTTGGTTCTAGGACATGCTGGTTTCCTCACGATGTTTTCCTTCACCGTTTTGAGAGCAGTGGTGATGAAATACATTACACAAAGTAATGCGCCTGGCTGGGTTTGAACCTGCGACCTACAACTCGTAAGTCGGGGCCGTTACCACTCGGCCAGCACTGCTCACATTTAATAACATTTAATCACATTTAATAATAGCACATCGTATTAAAAGATAAATCATGGTAAACCGAAACTAATGTAGCCGGATGGAGCGAGGTACAATGTCCATATGCGCCCAGTTGGCCTGGGGTCGCACGCACCCTGCATTCAATTAAAATCTTTTAATCACACGAATTATCATTGACACAATTTTAATGGAAAAAGTTCAATTACCTACGCTTTGTTTGATGGCAATGTTTATTAATAAGTGTTTTATTTTACGGTTGGAGTTGATAACACGCTAATTGCTATTTGATTTGATGAGTAATGTTTATATCTGTAGCATAGTCAGCCTTATAATGTTCACACTGTTGGAACTTAGACCTCCTCTCTGGGAGAGGGAAAGAAAGAAAGAAAGAAAGAAACAAAGAAAGAAAGAAAGAAAATTTATTTGTCAAACATGCGTTTACATAAACTGACTTATCAGACATGCAAGGTATTCAATTAATAGTGTGTAATGAGCGTCCATGTTTTGCCAAAAACGGCGTACAAATCTTTTAGGTATAAATAATTACATTTAATTGCATTTACATATTATAGTCATTTCTAATTTCTAAATTCCATTACAAAATGCACAAAATAAATAATTAATTGATGTCAAGATGTCAAGTATAGGTATTATAGTCAAACATAAATTAAATTATGTCCAGTAAATTCATAATATTATGTAGTCAAGTCAAAAATTCACATTATTAAGTTGGATTAGAAAAGTTATTTCAATTCAAAAAATTTAAAACATTGTAGTACACTTTATTAACTAGAAAACTTCTCAGTTTTTTTTTTGAAAAGTGTCAGTTCTCTCCAACTTTCAGGCAATTCATTGAATATCATAGGAGCCATACAGAACACACTTTTGCGCATGAGGGATGTTCTTGCAGGATGAGAGCATATCCTACTGTTGTCGCGCCTGTTACGTGGGACTACTTCATCTAATCGTTTAAATCGGTGTGGATTTGTTTTGACAAATACAGCTACCTCTAAAATGTATAGACATGGCAAAGTAAGCATTTTATATTTTTTGAAGTACGGCACGCAACTATCAGTAGGTTTAATTTTAAATATTGAACGAATGCATCTCTTTTGAGCCTTGAACACCGTGTCTTTATCTGTTGAGTTGCCCCAAGAAGTGACACCATAGCGTAGATGGGATTCTGTTAAACCATAGTAGGCTGTAAGTAATGCCTCCACACCTATTAAAGAGGACAATGTGTGCAGGGCATAGACAGATTTACTGATTTTCTTGCATAAGATTTCGATATGGGCTTTCCAATTCAGTTTTTATCAATGTAGAGCCCTAAAAATTTTGTTGGGAATGTTCCGTAATCCACCACGTGGGCCCAGTCTGGGTTGGTGGATGTTCTAATTCTGTCTGTAATTCCTTTTAAAGTGAATATACACTATAGCATTTTCTCGAGCATTTCTATGCAATGTAACGTTCTAACGAGTGGTACAATGTAGGTAAAGGCTCTGTTTCAAAGGCATTTCCTGGTAACACACTGGAACATATCATAGAGCGGCTCGTTGTTCTGTTACTAGTAAATGCTCTCTCTATTTATACTACGAGTAATGTCATAAAGAGAAAATGTATGTGTTTTTGTTTGTAATGAATAAAGTCAAACAGTACTAGACCGATTTTAAAAATTGTTTCACCAGTAGAAGTTACTTTATCGCTAAGAGAGTGAAGCCACTAGCAAAAGCTAGTCAGAAATAATTATATTGAAAGATTTATTACTATATCTTTCACCACAAAACTAGCGTCGGGGAAGTTTTTACTTATTCAACAAGGGATGCACGCTTACCACATAAATCACAATCATACCAAATGTTTTTAACGTATGCTTCTTCAGTTATCAGGTTCATGGTTATGTCTGAATGTCCGACTAGATGTATTTCTTGTTGTACACACAGACACAAAGCCTTTTTACGTACACTAAAGACAGATTTCTTCAAAGTCCTATTGTAGAGCTGAAGACCCTAACGCATAATGGATCAACTTTTCTTCAAGCAACCTCCCGTGAAAAATTAAACTGTCTTTTGAATTAGATACGTAGTCTCTTCGTTTTATAACTGTTTGCCATTTGTTGAACTATATTCTAAGTAATTTTAAAGGACTTTTTCTCAACTTCAATCGACTCACGGTGGGTTTCTGAATTGAGTATTTTGATTTAAGATCGACTCAAACCATGCTTAAGAACCAAATTTTGATAGGTTTTAAGGCTAAAGTAGAGTTTGAGAAATACTCAACTTCAAATGCTTAAATCAGAAATTGGGGGTCAGTCGCCATGACACCATTATTTCAATTCATCATTATTTACTTCAGCCGAGAGACATCCACTGTTGGACATAGGCTTACCCCAAATGTCGCCACAATAAACGGTCCTATGCGTCTCGCATCCATCGGGTTCCCGCAACCCTCATCAGGTCATCGGTCCATCTTGTGGGAGGCTTTATGATGCTGTGTCTTCCGGTGTGATTACCACTCTAGAACCTTTCGGCCCCACCGACCATCCGTTCTACGAGCAATTTTCTCTGCCAACTTTTTTTTTATGGTAGGAAAAATCATCCAATGACAACCCCCGCTCTTGGGCGGAGCGGGAGATAGTGTCAGACTCTTACTGACTAAAAGACCCACCCTGTTCCTTCTAGCCTTCATACCGTTCTCTGCCCACTGCCACTTAAGTTTGGCTATTCTTAGGGCTATGTCGGCAAGGGATTCTGATCCCGATTTCCGGCCAACGTAGACGCGGGCTTGCGGACAGTGAGCAATGGGTAGCTCGCTGTCCGGCCGTCCGGTAACTGTCCGGACCAAGCCCAAGTCGTCGACGGCGCGCACTGTTCCCGCGCGCCTCAAGGAGTTGTCAGCAACAGCAGGGACCCAGCCGGGTCGAAGCCTACTGGGGCCAGGGTTATCCGAAAGGGCGCTCGAGCCCCGGTATGAAGGCTAGAAGGAACGGGGTGGGTCTTTTAGTCAGTAAGAGTCTGACACTATCTCCCGCTCCGCCCAAGGGCGGGGGATGTCAATGCATGATTATTTCCCACCATAAAAAAAGGGCTATGTCGGCAACCTTGGAAGGAAAAAAGATCTATGAACTCAGATTTTACTTCATGAGAAACTCTTTTTAAAAATGCATCAGATTTTTTTTTCAGTTTAACAATCAATCCAAGAGGTGTAGAGCCTTAAAAAAATACGAACACAGCAGATTTACTCGATTCTTTACTCCAATAAGGTCACTAGGTTCCGTGTTCGTTATTAAATATTCCGCCTTTGGCATCAAAAAGTGTCGGAAATCGATGATCCTAATCTCATTGAATAATTTAAAGATTTATATAAGCAATGGGAACCTATCAACTCTGGCGTTTGTTGAGTTTACGGCCTGAATGTAAATCGGACGAAGTACAATAAGAACCATGTTTTTGAAGGGGCAACGAAATATCCTGGCCCTGGCGTCCTGCATAATAAGAGGATCGGATTTATTGTGTTAAAGATCACGAACATCACTCACGTCATTGATTTTTAAACTGGAAAAAAATCTGATGCATTTTTAGCTTTAACTCACATGCTCAAGACACTCAGACGCGGAACAATTATATTCTTCGGTATACGGTAATCAAAATCACCGATCGCGTTGAATTCGAACATCCTTTTTACAAGTTTTTTAGTTTCACCTGTTCCGATGTTTGTCTGTAATCAAATCTTGTAAATTAAATTTGACCCCACTTCCCAGTTGCTGATTGAGCTGAAATTTTGCATGCATGTGTAAATCAGATGGAGCTGATCTGATGATGGAACCGGAAGGTGGCTATAGAAACTTGGTAGTTAAACGACACAACCCCATCGAGTTTGGGCTCGTATGATTCGTCTTGACGTGTATTAAAATTAAATAGGTATACCTACCGAGCTATAAAAGCTTGCTATAAAAACTATATTTTCATTAAAAGCTTGTCTTAAGATGGGTAGTTAATGGATGATCCAATGACTTCTCCCTTTCTAGGCTGGAGCAGAAGGTCGTGACAGACTTTTACTGACTAAAACATACTCCTATGTTCCTTCTTTACTTTGAGGCCCAGGATCATCCCGGGGGGGTGTCCGAAGTCAGGGTGTAACTCGCGTCCCAGGATCGGTTGGAGTCGGGGTCAGGATCTCGGGCGGGTTCCCTTTCAGACGACCCATGGGAATTCATAGATCCTGAATGATCCTTTTGGTCGAAATAAAGTTGGTAGCACAAATCCTCAAACGAGAGTTTTTTCATTCAGTACACCTTCCGGCACCTACAGGAAAGCATAAAAGCAATACAATCAGAATCGAATAGAATTGTCTCTTGTCTCTTTATTCAATAACGGTTTTCCCCGTACGTGTCATTTTGGATCGCAAATGTTGGGAAAGCGTTTCATATTGTAAAAGTTATATTATATTGAGTTCTCGGAGGCCTTACCACGAGCTCTTAAAGCGATCCATTTCACAAACTAAACTGTTAAAGAGATATAGCTACACAGGGTGAACAGCTTCATCCCTCTTTCTCGCTAAAATTATAGTCCCTTGAACATCTGGTAGAAATTAAATGGACACTACACTCGTACCCGCCTAGGCGGCAGTCCTAATATCTGTGCATTTAATCGCGGCCAACTTTTTAAAGTGAAAATATGTTTAGGCGCATTATACAACAGTTTATATTTGTACTTGTATTGTGGGTATTGACTTGAACTGTCCTGTTGGTTTAGCGCTCAGTGGTCTGAGCTATGACAGAGGTCGTTAAGACTGTGGTCCCTACCTGAACAATGTTATTAATAAATAATTAGACATCGACAAAAAAGTTCATCATCATCATCAGTCTTTTTAATGTCCTCACTACTGGGACTCAGGCCTCCTCTCTAGAAGAGGGAATGGGCCGTAATCCACCATAAAAAAGTTACTATTATTAAACTGGAATTGAAATGAAGACAAGCATTTCTCTCATGTGCATAGGCGGAAACTACGGAACTCCAGCTACGTTTTCAGTTTCTCCTTTGATCAAAGTTCTTCTCAGTTAATTAGAATGTCGCAAAAACATTACCTTGAGCAATTTTTATTGACTGTGTATCTACTCATACAAAATTCTCAATCTTACAAGAACTGAACGTCAAGATTAGACTATCGACTACCTGTATGTGCAGAGTACTACACTTCTTTGGCCACATTGCCAGGAAAAATGGCCACAACCTTGAACAGCTCATCGTAACTAGCATGGGTGATGGCAAACGACCAAGAGGCCGAAGCCGAAATAGATTGGCGGATTTGGTCCGCTCTACACTGGACACCCAATTGCACGTTACACCTTATGACGGTTCTTGGCCGTCACAGATGGCGAGACTCTATCAATAAGAAGTTAATCCAGCGGGAACTTTATGACCCGCAGTAATAGACACGAGGAGGTGGGGGATTACTACTTTATGAGTACTACTGCCAATTAGCCGATTCCATTCAAATCGGCAATTATCTCTTCAAACATTTAAAACAAAAGTGGTTATAACTGAAATTGATTCAAAAGCCGATTCTGAATGTAGGTAAGAAAACAGCCCGATATGTACTATTCTAGGTACCTACTACTTTCACGATGTGCATTTATTATTTTACATGTCGCATATTTTTAAAACCTATATTTATTTAAAACTATGAGTATTGAATGATAACATAAGATTCTGAAAAATATTTTTTTTTATCAAACAACACAGTTTTGAACATTGTTGAAAAATTCTTTTCTCGATGCTCTTTTTAATACGTCATATTTAATTTTCTTGGGATCCCATCAACTCGGGATGGATAAAGTGGCGACAGGTCACTGAAACGTCTTGTGACCCACAGATGCCCCTCAAGTTGAAGGATAAAATTTATTAATCCGTCGTCGTAAGGCCTGTCATACCATACAGGGTTATGTAAAATACTGGTAACCTCTTGGGACTGTGTTACTATCATCGTAAACAACAGCTACTTTATTGTTCTATGACTTTTAAAAAATTATCATATTTTAGTTCATCAGATTTTCATACAAAAATAAAAATATTTACATTGAACGTCTAAATATTACGAAGTCTATGCAAAGTAAGCGATAGTACAATAGCGGAAGGGAGCGGGATTGTGCAGCGGGGGACCTTGATGCGCTTGTGTCGCGTCATACAGACGTAGGTAGGTATAGCAAAATACAGAGTTGAAATGTGTTAGACAGAACGACGAAATCTTGAAGCTTGGTTTTTGGTAAATTAATTAGATATCTTTTGTTAAAAATCATAGAACCAAAGTTGTGTATCATGTTAGTAATACAGTCCTGCAAAGTAGTTTGTGTTTTACAAATAACCCTGTATACATCAGAATGTTGAGTTGTGAAAATGACGGATGAAAAAAAAGGTTGCATGTAGTACAGATGAGAATGTTGTGATAGATATATGGTGTGACGAAAATGTATAAAGTGAGAAATGAGTAGATAGGTATATTAGAGGAAGTTTGAGGGGTAACGCCAGTGACTAAAAAGTTAAAAGAGATTCGTTTGTTTTGGTATGGTCACGTAAAGAGGAGAGATGAAGCGCATGTTATTAAAAGGATGGAGAGGGTGACGGAGGATAATGAAAAAGTGATATGAATGAAAAGAGAGTAAGTGATAGCGTAACAGGTGATAGGACAAAATGGAAGAAAAAACGTTTTATGTCGACCTCAAATAAAACGGGACAAAGGCAGTAAGACGATGATGGTATTTCTTTTTTTTAAATTATTCATATTCTAAAAATTTAGGTTTTTTTTTTCAGGCCAGTAACAACCGTATTGCAAAACACATTGCACCATTTTGGAAAAGAACTGTCGAATCCGTGTTTGAATTTGAATTTTTCCTCCATGTCTCTTGCAAGCTTCCAGACGGTAGAAACTCCCGTAGTTTAATTTCCGCCGAGTCATGGCATACGTGCCTAGAATTAATATGTGAACACTTACAACCGCAGACTTAGTTGGGAATAAATCTATGAAATTATACAATTCTGTGCTGTTCATAAATTTAGAATTTATAGTTTATGCTACACGAGATAATAAACTGTGTACAAACGAAACAAACATTTTGAGGTTTAATTATTTCGTGGCTTAAAGCGCTTATCAAACTCCAAAATGCAGGTTTTGTTCTTTTTACATCATCGTCATTTCAACTGAAAGGTCACGTCTACTGTTGGCCTCAGGGGGAGACTTGTTATTGTGCTGTATATTTGTATAAAAAAGTGCGTTATAAAGTTTTAAGCTTAAGATTGCACCTACCACAATTTGTCTCTCCATCACCCAAAGGCTGACTGGTACAAAATGTCCGCCTCTGTACTTTTGTGGGTCTCGCATTCCCCAGAACCCTTAAAAGCTCATCGGTCCACCTTATGGGATACAAGATACAAGCCATATGCCCTGCCTACCGCCACCAAAGTTTGGCAATTCTTCGGGATTTGTGTGAAGTATCGATACTTATCTATACATCGTTACTTCATTGAACCACCAAAATCTGATGAAACAAAAAGCTATAATGTAATATTTCCATCAAAAACTAAGTCGAAAAAGATACTAAATTTTGTCCTGAATAAACCTAAAAATGTACCTAGATCAAAGACTGAAAATTATAAAGTCCACCTCAAAAACGGGGATTTAAAGTTGCAGTCTGAAGAGTTAAACTATTACAGTAGCGTAGCGAGGGAGGGATGAAGCTTTAAAAGGTGGATAGCACAATCACTCTCGGGGGACGGAGGAGCGATCCAACACCTTTCTGATTCCTTCAAAGGAAAACTGTGTAACTGAAGTAAGTGTAAATGGGAAATAAAACCTTTGCTTCCGAAGCATCATTTTTTATTATGATATTTTTATTATTTTGAAATCTAAATGAAATTCATTTCTACTTGAACGCGACGGAATTTAATAAGACCATTTTCCGTCCTTTTAAATGCAATCTAATTGTGTTAGCAAAGAAATTAGCTACGAGCTCCGCCTGCATTATCAGAAGCACTCATTAATAATTCCTTTTCCGCACTGAACAGGAATGTGTATATTAAAAACTCCTTTACTGAAGTGTAGTCATTTGCTCGGGAATTTTTTATTATGAAAACTGCAGTTGACCGGAAATAAGTTCAGATGAATAATGAATGCAGCCGGGGCAAGCACCGAGTATGAATTAAAAATCCACTGGTCGTCGGTAAAAGTGGCACTTTTGTCAACACTGCATCAGAAAATATGGAAATGCTTAGCATTTTTGATATCGGGGACAATGTACTGCATAACAAAAATACGAGCGTTGTTCTTTCTTATATCGTAAGCTTGATAAATTAAGCTTTCTTAGGGTCGGTTTCTGAATTCGGTATTTAGTTCTTAGGTTTTAAAGTTTGACAGGTTTTCAGGATAGGTAAAGTAGAGTTTTACAAATGCTCAAATTCGAATTCTTTGTTCCGACATCGAGGGGACAATAAATGTTACTTATTTAAGTACTTTTCAAATCATCAGCTGATGCAGTCATCAGGTTCTCTCATGAAGAGATAGCGTGCCGGAAAAACTCAATTTATTTAAATAATTATAATCAGACGACAGGGCAAATTAAAAAGCCAGTTAATTAAGTGAAATTGAAAATGTCGTCATGATTACATTTCGGGCAATGATATTTTGGGGACCTTTTATTAATAATGTAAACGTCTCCTTGAACTTAAGTTTTACCTTTTTAATTATAAATCCTTTTGAATTATGAATAAAGTGGTGGCCTGTACTTAATGTACCACCAGATGACCCGTTTGTTTTGAAACCGATGGGTGATTTTGTGAATAAATGTGTGTCTATTTATTTATACTTAGTTTTATTACTTTTTTTAGGTAGGTAATCATCCAAAGTCATTGGATAATTAACCTCTCGAATGCCTGTCTCGTAATTAGAGACACAATTAAAAAGCCATTGTGTCTCGCGTAGATCTGCGTTCCGGCAGTCAACGGGTTAACCAAATAAAAAAAAAATGTGTTTGATAATATAAAACATATTTTCCACAAAAAAGAAAAACTTATAAAGATGGATAGAACAACATCGTAACTTGTTAGTCATTGCGAAAATAATAAGATTTTATTGATTGATGATAGACCCTCTCTGTACTCTCTGTTTCCGAATGAATCCACGAAAACAAAGAAAAAGTATTTAGTAAACCAACTCGTTCAGATCATTATAATTTTTATTTTTTGTTGTATTTTCGCTACTGTATTGTGCGTAAACAGTACAAAATAAAACTATATGGGACCGGTCGTTGTGGTGACGCTTGGGGGAGGCCTATGTCCAACAGTGGACGTCTTTTGGCTGATATGATGATGATGATGATGAGTACAAAATCAAACCCCAACAATTACAACTTGGCAAAAATTGGTAAAGTCAGGTAGATTTTTTGTTACTACACCATGTCTGTTCAAAAACATACCTTAGTATCAAATATTGCTGTTCAGAGTTTTTGTTCTTCAGACACACTCGACTTCACAAGACCCCAGAAACACACCTGGAACTCAAGTCCCCAGTCACTACGATACCAGTAGATCTTCATAATCTTGCCATGAACCGTCGCAAACAAGCTCTTAATCCCTCAGACGATAGTACAAACAATGCTCCATTCTCGCAGCTCCCTTGTTTGATCTACAACTCCGATTTAATTGAGGAAGTGAACAGTTTTGTTGAAATTGTAAATTGTTTGTAACTAATCCACGAGTTTAGTTATAAAGTCATACATGTAATAACCAGTTCCCTAAGGCACTACACTCCGAGCATATAGGTGACGGAGACATTCGACATTAAGGATCTATCTTTGGCCCTACCATAAACTCTTAGCGAGATTCTTTTGACGATCTAAACTGAACTGTTGAAAGTATGGAGCTATATGGGGTGTACACCTCCCTCTTCCTCGCTCGCACGTTTGACATTTTAATACGTCATGGTAAGGCCCCTCCCGCGCGCCTCAAGGAGCTGTCAGCAACAGCAGGGGCCCAGTTGGGTCGAAGCCTACTGGGGCCAGGGTTAATTCGAAAGATAGCTCAAGCCCCAGTACGAAAGGCACGAAGGAACGGGGTGGGCTTTTAGTCAGGAAGAGTCTGACACTATCTTCCGCTCCGCCGAAGAGCGGGGATTGTCATTGGATGATTTTTCCCACCATAAATAAAAATGGTAAGGCCCCAGAACGCTAGTCTCAAGCGTTACCTTAAGTTGTATAATTAATATGTGTCATCGTAAAGTTCGTGACAGTCGATCTACCTGTATAGCTTCGAAATTCAGCGAAGTCAGCACGAGAATCCTAATTAACGAGGCACAGAAAAGCTGCTTATTTGAGACTTGTCTCAATAATTACGCGTGATGTCACTCCTACAATTTTGCCGTATACGTACGTGTAAGACCGTAAAGATGTTTAATTACCGGCACTTTCACACCTCAGTTACAACGATGAAAAGCCTGTGTCACAATTAATTCAGTGAATTATAGAAATATATTTTATTTCCCGTTGTTTTATGACATTGTGTTTAATTGACTGTCATTAAACATTGCTGTGTGTAGAAACTCTCGAATGAGTGCTGTTATTTTACGAGAGAGCGATGCTAGTCGAAGTTTTATGAGTTCTTAAGAACGATTTATTTATTTAACAATTCGTGTGCACACACATAAAAATAACAATAATTATTTTTTATCAGGTACACAATCATAGACAAAATATCTACACAAATAATCTAAGTTTACCGAAACTTTATTATTCTTAATAAAAACATAATGTTGCTTACTTGAGAACAATAACCATCCGATACTCGACCCATGCAACGCATTCATTTTTCGAGTAACGTCTGTTTGGTGATTAAATAAATTTTACAAAATAATAAATTAATGCATATAAAAATAAAATCATTACAAATAAAATACAAAAAGAAGGAACAGAAAAATAGGTACAAATACAAAATATATGCTTAAACATAAGCATATATTTTGTATTTGTACAGAAATCTCTTAGAGCATACCAGCGAAAGGAGAGTTGAAAAAAAAGAGATGTAGACACTATGTGTAGGAGTAATAGGAAAAAAGTACAAACAAAACAGTTATAATTTTAATAAAATATAATATGCAATAATAAAACATACTATCATTAACGATGTCTGATGACGTGACTCCAAAAATCTGCCCGAACAATATTAACTATTTATTTAAGGTCGGTCTCTCACTTGGCATATTTCAATAGTTTCGCCACGAATCATGCAAATTGAATGAATTCAGTTGCAGGTCTGTTTAAACTTGAAGACGCAACAGTACTGTGAAACTTTAGCTCCCAATTTGGGGCAGCGTTGTTATTAAAATTAATCGTCTTATGTTGGAAAGCTTAGTTAACAGTGTTGTCTTGTGTACCCAAGCTTACAATGTAGTAAAGGTCTTCTCTAATCCCCTTGAGGGAAGGATTTGTTCTTAGAAGGTCACTTGGCTAACTTAGCGCAAGTAGGCAGTTGGCTACCTACTTGTTATAGCATTATTTAGACAAGCACTTAATTCATTCACATAATCAATTTATTTAAAACCGGGATTTAACTGAGAGTCAAATTGATCATACGTTTCATGGAGATTATGGAACCATTCTCCATTACTAAAATTAGATTTAAAGACTCAAATGCAAAATTTCTCTCTCATTTTTATAAAGCTATACGAAAATTCAATTGTGGGTTAAGTCGCCTGTGTACATTAATATTTTAGTCAAGAGTGACTAGGTTACTACTAGGCAAACGTACCTTTCATCGTCGATCACGTCATCTCTATTCATCAGGTGAGTGAGACAGAGTTCAAACTAAACTTTTTTACACTCATATTATAAAAGCGAAAGTTTATATGTATGTATGCGTGTATGATAGTTATTTCTTCATGCTTAAACGGCTGAACCGGTTTGGATGCTATTTGGAAAAAGGGCTATGTAGCACTTTTTATTCCGATAGTATTTAATCAAACAGCGAGTGACATTAAACACACGGCAATATCGCAGCAGACCAAAGCGAAGGTGTAGAGATGAGCCTGACAACTACCAGACGGAGTGGCTCGCAATGGCTGAGGATTCAACAGACGTGTGTGGAATAGGGAGAGGGAGGCCTTCACCCCACAGTGGGACCTAATAGCCTAACTACTGCTACCTACGCAAACGAACCCAATGGCAGAACCCATTTAGTTGAAATATAGGGATATCGTACAGACCAAAACCAATGCAAGGCAATTTCTTGTTACATGACAATGTTCGCTTCCAAGTGATATGATGTATAATACGCAAGAGCTTCTCGCAAATAAAGCAAGTGTTGGTGACACATTTCTTTAAGAACATACATACGTACTTATACATATATTTGCACAATTTTCTCAATACATTCTACTTGTAGCAGTCGGCTGAGCTGAGGATTTTTATGAAAAATATACAAATCTTAGCATTTTGTCAGCGACTTCGTTCGCGAGAATGTTTTTGTTAGAACTTTAACCTTAAACTGTGTTTTGAGGATAGTTTAGAAAATATATTAATGCCAGTCTTAAAACTCATTTAAGTTAGAATTTGTGCCAAGTTTCAAGTTCATTAATCCCACAAATAAGAATCCTCCTGTCTCCTGGATTTATGAATGCATGGAAGTATGGATACATGGATGTATGGAAGTAAGGATGTATGGACGTATGGATATATGGAAGTATTAGCTGTGCCCGCGACTTCGTTCGCGTGGACTACAGGATTTTGAATTTATTTTTTCTAAAATAACAGTAGCCTATGTTACTCTTTATTACATCAGCTACCTGCCAAAAAAAATCCCGTCAAAATTGGTCCAGACATTTCAGAGATTAGCCAGGACAAACAGACAGACAGACAAAAGTTGTAAAAAATGTTATTTTGGTGTATGTACCGTATATATATTCATATGCATGTAGTAAAAAGCAGTTATTTCAATATTACAAACAGACATTCCAATTTTATTTATATGTATAGATGGATGTATTAGATTACGGATGTAGGATGTAAGAGTGCATGGATGTATGGGTACATGGTCAGACAAAAATTACTGAATATATTTCGATTAAACTTTGGTACACAGGCAGACCATGTTCTGGGACTCTATTTCCTTGAAAAAAAAATTCTACTTTCACGCAGGTGAAGCCGCTGGCAACAGCAATATTTATGTCTAGTAGTAAGTACTTTCTAACATTAATTACCTACGTTAGTATTATCCGAACAAACTATAACTATACAGTTAATTAATCAAGTTGTAAATCTGAGATTTTCTAATGATAAAAAGACAACTACGCTTTCCAGATACTTACCTTATAGATTTTCACTTTACCGGCTGATTTATCACTGGCTATAAAATATGGCAATTTATTAGATATTATTAAAAATATAAAATATCTTGATGTTTATCAAGGTATTTTAGAAAACATAGACGTTTTCATATAAAACTAATATTATAAAGAGGTTTTGTAAGTTTATTTTAGTTTACAAGAAGTAATCTCTGAAACAAAAAAAACAGATTTTCAAATTTATTTCACCAGACCAAGCTAAATGAAAGAAATCATATATTAGAGAAAATCCGTTTATTTTAAATACAATAAATAAAAATAAATTATTCTTAATTGATTGTTTTAGGGACGCATTTTTGAGCATAGAGATAAAGAGTAGAAATCCTTGCCGGAGTCTGTGCTTCCTTATAGCTACAACCTAGGAGTCTTTAAGTCAAGAGTGAATAGGTTACTTCTGGACAACCGTACTCCATCGTCGATCACATCATTGCTTACTATCAGGTGAGTTGTTACTATCAGGTGAGTTGGTGGTCATCGCGAGCCTTTCAATAATAATTTAAAAAAAATATTTTTACGCCAAAAAACATTTGACGCTAATCGTAGTGGGTACTGATTCCTTGCGGACGGCGAGCAATGGGTAGCTCGCCGTCCGACCGTCCGGTAACCGACCGGACCGAGCTTAAGACGTCGACGACGCGTATCGTTTCACGCGCGTCTCAAGGAGTCAGCAAACCGTAGGGGCCCAGCAGGGTTGAAGCTTACTGGGGCCAAGGATCTGTTTCTTAATTCATTAAACCCCGCGCGAACGCCGGCGTTCGCGCACCTATTGTCTTTCTATTGTGTGTGGAAGATTCGGCCCCGGTACGAAAGGCAACGAAGGAACAGGGGTGGGTTTTTAGTCAGTAAAAGTCGGACACTATCTCCCGCTCCGCCCAAGAGCGGAGGATGTCATTGGATGATTTTCCCACCTAAAAATTAAAAACAAAAAACAAACGGCACTGGTTGACTAGTGTACTACCTAATACGAGTACTCGAAATGGTAAATATAGAACCCACCTACGAATATTTTCTCGTTTCTATCTGATACCTCAAAACTATATTACATTACATTGCGTTGTAAAGTAATGGTATACAACAATAGTAGTTTATGTGACTAGGGGATAAAGCAGTGTCTTTAAGTCGCGGGCGGCAGGTTGAATTCCGAACGAAACGAAGGTTGCTGATTTTAATCCCTCACTATCGTTCGGGATTTATAAAATTAACTCCCGAGCATTGCGAGGGAGTTAATAAAGAAACCTGAGTGAAGTGAGGAATTTAAGCCGCCTAAGACAAAGACAGCTTTATCCCCGTGTTGCATACTCTACTTTTTACACCATCTGTGAGATAATCAAAAGACAATTTGGTCGACCAAATCATATATTAGAGAAATATAAGTATTATATTTAATTTTACAAGTTCATCAAACAAACAGAATTCACTACTCCAAGATTCTATAGTTTCAATTTTCTATAATGCTCCCGTGTCGTCAGTACGCACGTTTTATTCTATTTTCATTTTTTTGTTAGTGGCCAGTTTGAATCATAGTGATTACATACTCTTTGGTTTGAATTTCGAGTCAACTTGTTCGATGCGCCTACATTTTAATTCACAATGTTGACGATTCTTGATGCTCCAAATTCAAATCTCATTATTCCCTAGGGATCGGCCATACTGCATTATCTCCCTAGGCATATAATGACTTGCTTTAAGTGAGGTTTGTATAACGTGTAAAACGACATTATCGAGCAGGTGGTGTAAAAAGAGTATTATATATCTTGCACAGAGGCTGCATTGAAGCTGCATTGACTCCACGTAGTCTATACAAAGAGACTGCGTTGACGCCACGTAGACTATGCGCAAACGATGAATTATCCTAACGTTGCGAACGAGATTATATTGTTAGATTTAATTAACGTAGTATTATTATTTTTTTCTGTGTGAATCCCGATGTTTTTTTCATTTACACTCAATCGTATATTTTTTTTCTATAAAGGTATTTTCAGTACTTGTTTGCTCATGTATATTAAACTCTTACTTTTGTCAATTTTGTTAATATTCGAGAGCGAAAATTCGTCTGTTCAATATTATTACAGATTATTATATTATGAGTCTACCACTTTAATTAATTTCCATAAGTAAGTATATTCACTTTGAATATACGTATTAAACATTGCTTAAATTTTTATGAAAGATTTTGGTTAACCTGTAAATAACTTTAAATAAATGATGATTTTAAAATATAATAATATTCAGAGGACACAGTGGAGCACACGGTAGAGGTGTGTCCCGCTTGGGCAGAGCACCGCCGTGTTCTCGTAGAGGACATCGGATGTGACCATGGTCTGAAGCGAGGAGCCAGTAGCTGGCGGTCGCCTCCTACTGCAAAGCAGTAATACTAGTAAACGAGGAGGCCGCATGTGCACACGCGAATAAGCTGCCGTCACTCCTTAGCCGTTGGGATCCCGATTTCCGGCCACCGTAAGCGCGGGCTTGTGGACGGCGAGCAATAGGTAGCGTGCATCACATTTTATTCTTTTGTTTTCGTTAGTGGCCAGTTTGATTTTAGAATAATAGTACGAGTATAATTATTGTGAATTGATTCACGTACATTTCATTCCCTTAATGTTTTATTTTTTTTTACACCACCTGCTCGATAATGTCGTTTTATACGTCATACAAACATACACTAGGGATAGAATGACTTGCTTTAGCAAGTCATTCTATCCCTAGGGAGATAATGCAGTATGGCCGATCCCTAGGGAATAATGAGATTTGATTTAGGAACATTAAAAATCGTCAACATTGTGAATTTAAAATGTACGAACATCGAACAAGTGTTAGAGTTAGAGAGTTAATTTTATAAATCCCTCACTATCGTTCGGGATTAAAATCAGCAGCCTTCGTTTCGTTCGGGATTCAACATGCCGCCCGCGACTTAAAGACACTGCTTTATCCCCTAGTCACATAAACTACTATTAAGTCAAATCTCATTATTCCCTAGGGATCGCGCATACTACATTATCTCCGTAGGGACAGAATGGCTTGCTTTAAGTGATGGTTTTATGACATATAAGAGGGCATTATCGAGCAAGTGGTGTAAATACTTTTTCCTGTAATTAATTTCAGGAAAAAGTTTTTTTTAGTCCATGGTCATTCAACTGACACCCCCGAGCCCCGCCTGTACTGCAGATAGTTCAAAGTGGGGGCGTCATTTGCAACAGCATCACGTTTGTACTGCCGGCCCGTGCCAACATTTCTGTCACAAACATTAACCTGGGTATCATTTTATTGCACCGCCAGCGAAATAGCACTTCACATGAATTATTTATGACGTCACCACACGATACAAATATGAATACAAGTTTATGTAACAATCAATCTGTCGAATTTTTTCAAAACTATACTGGGATTGGTTTCCGTTTTACTTGGAAAGAGAGCTTATCTGATTTTCCAGTAATTGGGTACTGGAGCGACTACTTGTTCGACATCCACTACCAAGGTTTGTTTACCACTATACCCCTTAGTGTCAGATCTTCTCGGTTCTGACTATCGGCTAGAGTAAAGCTGTCAAAAATCTATTTACAAATGACAATTAGAACTAAGAGCTTAACGAGGTTTCCGTGATTCAGAAGTGTTTCGGTATGTAATAAATGATCACCCATCCAAGAACCGACCTCAGTCAGCGTCATTTACTTTAAAAATGGACCCCAGCTGCTGTTATCATTTACGAGTATCCACGAATTTTTATTTTTTGCCATTTTGTGCCACATTGCCACGCACCACGCAGTGTAGCGCGTGAGTGCATGTTTTAATGTTGCTTGTAAGTATCTCCGTTTGTATAGAAAACACGCACACTCCAACACACCGAAAATGCATCCACGCGCGTTCACGCAGATCACGCGCCTACACGCGAAGAAACATGCACAAACGCGCGTGGGTGCGGGGCGACACGCAAGGAATGGCACACTGAGTCTCGTAGCGGCACTACGAGACTGATTTTGCATGATTTTTTATGAAATGAATCAGAGCCTGTGTGAATTTAAAAAACGCAACTACGCGCGTAGATGCACGGAACGTGCAGCGTGATACGTGGCAGTGTGATAATCTCCTTAAAGTCACTACGACACCTTTTTTGAGGTTGAAAGATTGGTGGACTTAGATTGACTTACAATTACTCAGTTCTCCCCTATTCATTTAGGTAGTCGTATTATAAGAAAACTCAGATACGCTACTTTCAACTTCGTACCTAAATATTATTTCCTTACAAATAATTGCTGGAGGTGACTTGAAAAAAGGGGAGCTTGCCAATTCTCAACCGAGAATCACTCGGCAAACTTTTTTCTCTCCCAAAGAGTAAATATTACTTAAACCTATTTTCTCTTAAATGTGGAGGCACAGCTATTGGCACCTAAAACAAGTATTGATTTTCTTCTATACTGGCTTTATTTATTTAGATACAAGCAATACTTACCTTTTTTACGTGAGAATTCATTATTTAGGTGGAGAGAGAAGGAGTGTAAGACTTTAAAACCCACAGTGTTGCTTCAGTTACCCTGAAGAAAAACTGGGTTGGCATCTCTCTGAGGTGTGTATTTAACACAACAGGCGTAGACTCTGGCTTGTTCCTTGTCAGACGCCCAGGGTGTCGCGTGAGGCTTGTCTCCACCTCATGATTTCAGCCGCCTCTTTTGCTTCTGATTCGCAATACGTGTAGAGGTTTACACACCACCTAGGGTCTGGGTCTTTGTAATGATCATCAGGGCTGGACCCAAGAGATCATTGCTGCCAATTGAATCCACAAGGACACGGCAGTGCTCTGCTCAAGCGGGGTAGCCCGTATGCTCCACCATGTCCTCCGGGCATTCCACATAATGGTGACACCGGGCGTTTTTTCCCGCTGAATTCGACACAAGAACCTCCCATAACAACCGCAACCGCTTTGGACTTGCATCAAGTGTAAATTGAGACCACCGTGTCGTCTCTGTAGCCACTTCTTAAAGACATTACTGCCGCAATAAGCTCTTCGAATCTCTCAAATCGAGTTTTGAACTTGACTACTAAATCGTTATGCATTTTCACAATAACACCCGTACTCTAAGTACATATCTTTAAGAAATACCGGGACCAGTAAAACACTCATTAACTGCAATTGAAGGAAGACTTTATGTTTGAAATGTAGGATGGCAAATAATTGCATAGTTTGACATAAATATGATTCTTGACTTCCACTAAGGAGGAACTCGAGTCAGAGACTTTAGACTGCCTGTCGACAGGAGCGGAGCGAAGCTGCGGAGCGGAGAAACTGAGAAATATTAACATCAGAGGAGCGGAGATTTTGTGAAATCCTATTGGTTAATATTTCTCCGTTTCTCCGCTTCGCAACCTCGCTCCGCTCTTGTAGGCAGGTAGCCTTAAAGTCAGTTTAAAACCTTATTGAATGGGTAATCACTAAACAATGCATAACGTCAAAAAAGAAAAATTTCACGTTCTCAGTCCACGTTTTTTCAGTTGTGCGTTGATCTGTCAGTTAGTCAGTTCCTCGTTTTAAGATGTACAGAAATGCTCCTTGACAACCGTCGAGAATCGAACATTTACTGAATAAATCTACCATGTGATTCAAATAAACCTTAAAACCGCATCGACTGAATCGTGATGCTGTTCTAATTAAACACGTTTGTTACTCGGAACACGCGGCCTGGCTTCGGTAATGTGACGCATTACTCAGCCACGAGTCGCTGAACTTCTTGATGCGTAAACACCCTTTTTTATTAGCGGGAAATCAACAAATACGTTCTCTGATGCCACCCCGAGATAAGAGAGGGAAGGCTGAGAGGGAGTATCGACTTTTACCAACTAAAATCCACTTAAGTTCCTGCAGTTTTCCTTTGCAGTCCAGGGTCATGGCAACTCTTTTGAACAATCCCGCAGCCCTGCTAGCAGGTGTCTAGCCTAAAGGGCCCCTTAAATCTTGCTGACTTCTTTTGAGGCGTGCGTGGAAGACCAAGTGCCATATACCCGGACCTGGTCCTTATCGGACGGCGCTCTACCTATTGCTCGTCATTCGCAAGCCCTAACGTAGACACCTTGGGCTCTACACAATGTGACAAAGAGAAGTCGTGTTTTTCCGGTAGCCGTAGTCTACAACTTTGTTGGTCTTGTCTTACGAGTATGATGTGGTTTAAAAAATCTAAGTTGAGTTTGATAAACCGAGAACCTTGATCAAGTAGCATTCTGACAGCTCAATCGATTGCAAAAGTCAAAAATATGAAGGCCTACGTATCCCCGTGGTATCGCCCCTGTGAATGTAGAAAATTATACCGAAAAAAATATCCTGTGAGTTATTCCAGGATAAACACTTGTATCCAATTATAGTTAAATCTATTTAACCATTTGAACCTAAAAAAGTAATAAACAAACACAACATACACAATATGTATACAGACTTTAAATTTTTGTAATATAGTGTGTTAAATTGTACAGATATACCTTATAACATGATCAATCCTATACCTACATTTGAACTTTTAGACAGATTCACTGATAGAACGTTCAGGCCCTTTTGAGTTGCAGGTCACGAACTGATGCCATGAGGAGTTCGACTCACTTAACGTATTCAACCGTACGTGTTCCCGATTCCCGAACATGACACACTGTACATCGATAACTGTCGGCTCCATTAAACACAAGTACCCGTCGCCTTAACGAAAAAGAGGATCCACAGGCATTATAATGATCAAACAATGCATTTCGTTTGTCGACAAAAAATCCTTGAAGACTCCGATCACGTTCATATTGTTCACATTTTAGTTTCGGTGAAGTTTGTTCTGTTGTATTTCAGCTTTATTAGAGTCAATACTTGTTATTTATGGCACGCAAAAGGAAATCAGGTCAACCCGATGGCTAGGGACACCAGTCACTATGCACGTACGGAGAAACATAGTGGCTGAACGCGTTACCACTACAAAGCGTCACCGGAGTCTGTGATGTTCCATGTTCTCGACCTACCGATAGCATCGTATTTATGATGACCGTGAAAATAAAGCAATCGGCTGTGAAATGAAATCCGCAACATTGTTTCCTATCGGATTTACCGTTAACGCTTAGTTGCGAATCGAATTTAAGTTGCGCGTAAAACACTGGAGTATTTGATGCAGGGGCGTAGTTACCGCCGTGTCTACAGTCTCAATAATACAGCGCCCCCTTACAGGGGCATAAAATCTTATAATGTTGTCCACGACTACAAATTTTTCTTAATGAGAGACTCGTAATGCATTAATACGATATGATGAGACTCTCTAATTATCAAGTTCACTTTAATAGATTCTGTTTATTAAATCAATATGTAAAATTAATATACCGTAGTCCAGAATATTTTAGTAAATGTGCTCATCTTTAACGAAAACTTACTCTATCCCAGTTAAGATTCAACCGGTTTTGCATTCTTTCTTCTAAGATGATTACCATAACCGAACCAAATTGTTGCAGAGGCTTCCACATTTAAGAGCGTACGCATTCTTCGCCCACTACACCACCTTATTTTTAGTATATGCAAAACCTGAAACACCTGTCTAGTATTTTTATGGAAAGAATCTTTATACAAAATTTCAAAAGTATTATGAAAAATCACAAAGCTATAAGCTTGTTATGTCAGCAAAAATACAAGGTCACCGGGCCATCTAGGCGACTGAGGGGTGGATTTGCACTTGCACCCAGCTATTTGATAGCTTAACACCGGCTATGACCTGTCGTGACCTGTGTTGTGCATAGTGTCGGTGGTGTCCAAATTGTGGTCTTTTTAAACATTTTTGGGAAAAATATAACATGGTTTAAAAACTATTGGAGTCCATTCAGTTACAGATTCTGAACAAAATATGTTCAGGTTTCGCATAAACTAAAAATAATGTTGTAGATGGAACTAGGAAATACAAACCCATCAAGGCAGAACATAGCTTTAGCTAGTCTCACCATCACATCAGTACATTTTAGGCTTTGCCACAGTCGGGTAAAAAAGGAGCCACCAATTTTATTATTAAACAATGGCCACAATGGCCCTTTTGAGCTACGCCACTGATTAGTTGGTAGATTAGTAAGACGACTGGTCGGCTTGTCCAGAGTTGGTTGCACTCAGCGATGAGTCAGCAATTCTGGTTGTGACTAGTTAGGTACTGAGCAATTTTGCAAACGTGGTGTTCAGTTATACCGGCATCGGATTATAAGCTCCGTCAAAGATTTGTAATGGCTGCGTTGAACATGTAGCCTAGATAGACTTGTTTGGTACTGTTGTCCAATCAAAATCCACGGTTGTTATGATACAACGGCATCTTCATTTTCTTGGAGAAAGAAGTTCTTTGAGACTTAAAAATAACTGTGAAAATTTAATAATTAACAACTTAGATCACTTTCAAAGGTAGTTCCACCGTTAGGTTTCGATTCTTTTGCATCGAACGCGTTGAGTTGGCCACGCCTCCGATTCCTTTGTTCTAACATCATCTCAACGCTCAGTCACGTGGTCAGGTTAACTCGAGGCGTTCGACGCAAGAGAATCGAAACGAAAAGTTCGTAACTTGGCTAGGAGAAATTAAATGTATTTTATTTCGGTCTAAAATGAAATAAGTAGAGTCAGCATAAAAGGTAAACCATATGTGGTTTATTAAGTATACATATGTAAACTCAAATAGAAATATCGAAAAATGTTCCGGCCATTTCGCAATCCGGTCGCACCGCTTTTTTGCTCGCCTTGGCGGGGACATTTCCATGCCCCCTGATAGTATTTTTTTTACCGTGGATTCATCTCGTATATCAAAAATTCTCTAGATCTTTTTCCACTTTCAAAATTTTATTTTTGTTTTCTTATAACTGCTTACCATCAGGCGGGATCGCAGTCAAGTACTAGTTTATAACAGATATTTATTATGTTGTGTTATAATTTGTATGCTACTTTATAAAAAAAATACTTTAAATTTTGTTAGAACGCGGTGGTATCAATGTATGAACATTAAAATTATGAGAACAATTCATATTGGGGCGCAGTAGAACTTACTACTTATAAGGACGAGCAGAGGCTCTACCACGAACTCATAACGCGATCCATTTTACGACATAAACTGAACTGTTAAAGAAATGGAGCTATATTGGGTACATCTCCGTCCCTCTTTCTCGCTCGCATGACTGACATTTTAACACTTCATGGTAAGGCCCCAGATATAGTTTTTGAAACTCGATCCGAGTTCCATAATATATGGAACGGGATCTTGGAGTTTGTATGCGAGCGAAGTTACAGACAGCAGCTAGTTTTAAATTATATTATACAACATTAGTTTTAATATATCCGAAAACCGAAACACAGGTCTAGTATTCTTATGTAGGTTTATGTACAAAATTTCATAACTGTATCATGAAAAATCGCAAAGTTATAAGCTTGTTATATCAGCAAAAATACATATCACCAGCCATCCAAGCGGCTGACGGGTGGTTTTACATTTGCACCCAGCAGTTTGATGGCACCTAATACCCGCTATGACCTGCCGTGACCTGTGTTGTACTTAGTGTCGGTGGTGTCCAACTTATGACCTTTTTAGTTTTGGGAAAAAATCTAACATGGTGTAAAAACTAACAAACTACAGTGCGTTTCACATAAGGGGATGCATCTCGACATACATTTTCACTTTTTTTCTTACAACCGCTCTTACGCGATTATGAGACGTCATTACACTTTTTTCATTAGATATTTTGGAAACACAGTATCTTGTGGATATTATCTAGGCTTCTATGAAAATCAATTTATAAATTTGTGTAAAACTAATCCAGTTAAGATACACTTCATAATTTACTCAAAGATGAAAAAAGTCAAAAAAGTACGACATACAAGCCTAGCAAATTTTATCAAGGTTCTAAATAATGACAATGTTTTTCAAAAACTTATAAGGGTTTAAAAAATCCACCTGGAATTTGGAAATATTTGAACTTGGCAGGTTAATTTAATTATATAAATAATAAATTTAATTATACAATTAATCAAGTGTTACGTGTAGCATGAAAACCTGCCAAGTTAAAATTTAACGATGATCAGGCTGTTATGAAGATGTTTATGATCGATTTTAAAGTGCATCTAAACTTGGCATTGGATTGGATTTCAACCCTTTTTAGGCGAACAATTAGCCGATAGGAACTTGGCCCCCTTTTAACAGGTATATTTTTAGTGGGATACTTTATTAAAAAATAGTTTTACGGTTTCCAAAAGAAAAAGAAAATAATAAGGCAATTGTTAAAAGTAACGAAATATCAGTTAATCTCCCTAATATTAAATATTTTCATTGGTAAAAATATTGCTACACTGTTTTCCGTATTGGCACCATTACGGCGAAGGAACTTCTTTAGTGAAACGCACTGTATAAGCAAGTTTCGCATAAACCAAAGATTATGTTGTATACTTACAATGCAATGAAATGTCGTAAGTCAAACTGTAATTTTCTATAACATGCAACTGCAACTGAGACTTGCGATGTTGAAATAAAACGGAACAGTAACAGTACGGACTCATAATTCAACCATGTTTTTCCTGCAACTCATACCCCACAGAAAAATCTTATCATTTCGGGATAAAAAGCCTTCGGTCCTAACTGGTATTGTAGCTTTCTTTTTGTCCGCAAAAGATTGTCTCGGAAACCCATTTCTATCCTTCACTTTAAGATTAAAATAAAAAAAAATTGTGTGTTTCGTACTAGTGCGAAAAAGTGCGGCGGCCAGCCTCTGTCACAATTTATATATATATATATATATATTATGTAAACCAGGCCTGTCACGCGACAACGTCTACCAAGGTGCATAAAAAATAATCTGTTAGTCATTTTTCAGTTACTAAATGTCATATTTTATGAAATTTTTGTTAATATTTGACGTGTTGGAAAACATCGTTTGACACGCATGGGCAATTGTCATTGCAACTTCTAGGTTCCGAATCGCTGTCACCTACGCCCTTGGACGTGTATTCCTGAATGCGATGACTTTGCCCACTTGTATCAAAATTGCTCTTTTACATCGGGTTAATACCTAAAAAAAGTACCTCCCAAGTAGAAGAAAAACGACCAATTTTATCTCTGTATATAATGATAAAGATGAAAATAATTGCCTTGCTTATCTAATGAAAACATGGATCCGTGGCCAAAGCGAAAGATTTAAAAACTCGATAATAAAATCGAAAGCTTTATGATAAGTTCCTCTTGTTCCATTTTTAACACAAGGCAAAGGCTCTCAATTATTATGGTGTTTTCCCTTTCGAGTCAAAATGTTAAGATCATCATCATCATCGACAGCCTTTTTTTTAATGTTCCCAATGCTGGAACTCAGGCCTCTTGTCTAGGAGAGGGAATTGGCCGTATATTACTTATAATAAAAACGCAATTTTTGTCATTTTTATTTATAATTATATAATTCAATTTTATTTTATTATCTGTACTCGCATAATTTATTTATTTATACAAACATGTGCCAACAGCGATTGTATATAGGTGGACTTAATGCAATTACGCATTCTCTACAAGTCAGTCAACTTTTAATATTAATATGTAAAAAGAAAACTGCACCCATTTTAGTTGCAAAGCATATTCAGTAAGTGCCACAGAAGACTATATGATTCGCCAAAAAGGTTTTTTAGCTTGATGGTGCTGAACTCAAACTTAATTTTATTTTTAAGGATCCATACCTCAAAAGAAAAAAAAACGAGCCCTTAGAGGATCACTTTGTTGTTCATCCGTCCTTCTGTCTGTCTGTCAAGAGTCAAGACCCTTTGTCTCAAGAACGCGTGGAGGTATCCAGTTGAAATTAAAACCATATACTCAGGTCTGCGGTCTCTTGAAGCTATGAAAAAATCAAATTTGTAAGTTAACGAGAAAAGAGATACATCGGTTTATGTGGCAATAAAACGTACATTTCGACATTCTCGTGGAAACCAAAATTCATAGAATACTTCCGGTTGACCCAGAATCCTGAAATTTGGCATAAAGCAACTTCTTATAGCACAAGTATAGAAATAAATCTGAAAACTGAGTTGTTAACTCACATTTTTTTTTTGTTATTCGGAAAAATCCGGAATTGAACTATTTACGTAGGTAAGTTTGTACGGCACCTTCAAGGCGCGAGTCCGACTCGCAGACTTGCCCAGTTTTTTTTCATAGCGCTACACTTAAACATGTAGTGTAAGAGACATAAACACTCAGTATTAAATGAATTTTGAGGCAATAATTTAACTAAGTGTCACTTAATAATGCCCATACACCAATAACAAAATAAAATAAAAATGTTGAGTTCAGCGCTATTCTAGCGAGAACATGACCGCACTCGGGTCCGAAGTCTCCACTTTAAGGCCCTGGCTCCAGAGCATTGCCATAAAATAGTGACTTCCTGCAGTCTAGCCTCGGTAATTGCTGGGTCAATAGGTTTGAAAAAAATCATGATTATCATCATTTCAGCCGATAGACGTCCACTGTTGGACATAGGCCTCCCCAAGTGTCGCCACAATGAACGATCCTCTGCGTCCCGCATCCATCGGATTCCCGCAACCTTTACCACGTCATCGGTCCACCTTTTGGAGACCATCCAACGCGTCATTCGCTTGAATATTTCACAAAACTTATTCCAGGAACTGTTTATGGATTTTTTTTCTTCGTGTCTTTTTTAAATACCTTAAAAGGTTTTCGGACAAAAAATTCTTTATTCAGAATTCCGATTAAATGTGCAAGGTTTCTTTAGTTATAGAATTCATAAATACATTATGCCGGGCCAAAGCTCAAGCAAAATATGTAGCAGGTTTTCGAAGCTTTTACTGGATTAGCTTTACACAAATGTTTTGATTTCAATAGAAACTTAGATATATCCACAAGATATCTGGATTTACAAAATATCTAGAGAAAGATGTTTAATAACGTAAGAGCGGTTGTATAAAGAATAATGAAAATGTTTCTCGGGTTGGACGCTCTTAATGACACTCTTTTGATCACTAAGCTAATAATAACTGCAACTTCAACATTGCATTGTGATTATTTAAGGAAAATAATAAAAGTGCAGTTTTTCCTCTCGAGATGCAGGTCAATGTCTGTATGTTGCAGCAATGAACTGTAAACTTCATGCATTATTACTATTTTGAGGGTCATAAATAATGCGGAGTAATATAAAAAATTACAAAAAATATTACAAGGAGAAATGGCCAAATATGAGAAACTAAGGTGAAGGCTTAGCAGAAAAATTAAAATTTTCTGCATTTACATAATTATAAATAATTTAAATCATTAGTACAATCCTCTCAGTTCGTCCTTTTTAATTACTTTTTCATGAAATAGCCATTTAATAGGGTAAGACGAACTAAGGGGTTTTTATTGAAGATTATTTTTTTTTATAATTCCGTAAGTAAATAAATACGTATTACGGTCGCTTATCATACTTTAGTCAACATATAACTGGACACTGAACTGCAAAATGAAAAAAAAACTTAAATAAAATTGATTCCGCAGGCTACCTTGGATCCTCCTTCTTAGATCTATAGATATAGGTATATATAGCATTTATTTGATGCACGCAGAAAAATAAACAGGTAATATACAAAAGCACAATAAAATTACAAAACTAAGCACATAAATTAACAAAAAATAAAAATGTTAACAATCACAAAACATTACATTAAACACATAAACATAAGGTTTTTAAACGTACCAAGATTATATCATAAGCTATGTTACTTTTTGGTGTACAATAAAGTTTATTCTATTCCATTCTATTCTATTCTTTTACAGCGACTTTGCAACATTTATGCCGTTGACCAGTCATCAACACTTTTCTATCCTCATCCTACAGATCTTATTTGGGATCTACGAACACATATTTTTCTTCATCTTCAGTGTTTATCATCTGTCTGGTTGTCTTGTAGATATCGCTGTTAGCGGTAAGACCGCCATTGTACCCACAGATTTAAGTTAGTGTAAAAGTTTTGTTACGTTTTGATGTACAATCAAATTCACTTCCGCCTGACCACCGCTAAGTTCATTTTTACTTGCACTCGAAACGAAAACTTCAAAGGGTTTGGTTTGGCGTCGTGCCGCAGAATTGAAGCGATTTTTTTTTAACTGATCAGGCCGAAATGATAGCTTGTGCTGGTGAGGGCAAATCATACATACATGTGGCTACATGTTTTTATGATTTGCCTTCGTCAGCTTATCACAAAAAATGTTTTGCACCCTTTAACACCCCGCTTGTAGCAACATCTATGACACCTCATAAAAACCAAAACTACAAAATCCTGCATCGCGATATTAAAGTTCTCCACGCTATTAGAATACATTCAACTTCCAATTATCGGACAGTTACCCGGACCAGACCTAATATCCATCAGGTCGGAGGACCATCCTTTTTCGATGAAGGTTCGTGGGACCGACTTTACAACTTGTTCCACATAACTCTTATCTAAACGCTAACAGTGAAACAAACGCTCCATCGCTCTGTATAATGTCATAGCATGGCCGTATTTCTAAAGATAAACTCGTCTCATATTGCCTTTCAGTTTTCAGTATAATCGTACAAAAGAAAATGTTATTACAGCCCCTATTCAATCATTTAATTTACTAGGTTATCATTTGTGAAAGTAATTAAATGAAAATAATCTGATTTTCATTTAATTACTTTCACAAATTCTCATAAGCCATCATTTGTTCAGTCCGACTTACCTCCGTAATGGGCGATGTTCTCCTCATTAAGCTTTTAATTAAAAATACTTCGAACTCGGCGATATGTTACTTTCGAAAGAATTTTAATAAATATTTATCATCCAGTCTCGCATAAATAATAGGAACGTTTGTTTGAACGTAGTACCGTAACTTTTATAAGTTCAACAAAGTTATTTGATTCTGAAATAAACTTTGTATACTAGAAAGTGTTAACTACCCTTTTACAATGTTAAATATGAGAATAAATATTACATCCTGGTATAAAGTTTAATATTCAGAACATAAGACAAAAATCCCATTTCACTTAGTATTATATTCGTTCATATCCTATTGACTCATTGAGCGGAACTTCCGTAAATTCGCTGATACTCAAAGGTACTTGAAATTGCCGACACAGAATCTAAATTGCTCGGAAAAATGTTTAATCACCCAAAAGACCACCCAACATAAATTATAAAGATAGACGGAGTACGTAATTGGATTTCTAAAATATTCTCCCTTTAAATGAAAGCTGGCAAGCAATGGCGGCGCGTAGGTGTGTTTCATTTCCCATTCTGAGGGTTAAACAAACATAGTTTCGACTTTTGTGAGACCTTGGCTTGTGCTACTGTACCTCTCACGTTACCCACAGTATGTACATAAATAGGCTGTGTACGTACGACCCGCTTTTACATCCGTTTTTCTCGCAGGTATTCATTGCAATCTGAAAGATGAAACCCTAATGTACTCTGAATTATGCATGCGTCCTTTGAACATCCTCCAAGACATTCCTTGTATAAAAGAGAAACATATTTACTAGAGAGAATAATAGACTCGCGTCTGAATGGAATACATCATCATTCTTTCGTGTGTCAACGTTAGAGTAAAAATGCGTTTGTACTACATTTTCTGTTCGAACACGCTCATCGCAGCTTACAAAATTCGTCACGATTTAGGAGTGTTAAAGTCTTTTACGCGATTTAACTCAATGAAACTTTACAGTCCGATTATTTTCCGAGACAATTACAGACTTACAACCGTACAACTTTCGTGAAAAAGAACATCGACCGTTGAGACTCGGGTACATTTTTACGGATTCTCGACAGATCTTGTAAACCTTTTGTTTAAATGCGGAGAGTGTCAGCAATTACGTCCTTCGTTCGTGTTCTTTTATTGTATTTTGTGCCAAGGTTCCTTGTAAACAAATACAAGGAACTCAATAAACACGTTCGGCATGTTGAGATTGTATTTTTCCACATAAATACTTATGGAGCGTGTTTGTACATCGAGTATACGTTTGAAGGCACAGCGGGGACACCTGTATTTATTGGAAGTCAGGCGTGCCGAGAGTAAGAAATAAGTGACAACGAAAGCATTCAATTCATCCGAAGCCTGTGGCTTGTACAATTTCACTGTCGATTACGTAGACATGAGTCGAGTCGCGCGTTCATCGCACACAAAGGGACAATAGTCGAGTGGCCTCAAGAATTTACTCTGCTTGCGACTGAAAATGGAATCGTATAAGAGGATTTTTATTCGGCAAATGCAAAAAGCTGTTGGTGTAGCGATAGTCAGCTGGCTACAATGCTTAGATGCGGTTACAGAACAGCTTGTAACTAATGTTAGGCTTATTTTTTTGACCACATACCTAAAATCTAACATGAAGGTACTCTTAAGCTTGATCGCATGAAATAGATAAGCGTACGTACGAGCCTAGGTGATATTGTAGTGAATAAAGTTACATTGATAATAAGCAGTAGTACGGTGTGTCGATAAGCCGACAGTATCGTTTTGTCTAGAGCGGGATCTTACCGCCTTTCGTGACTAGCGTCGTCCTTGACGAGACCGGTTCACCATCCTACAGCCTACACCACAGAATGTGGACTTTAGCTAAGTATACAGCCCAGACATTTATCAAGACCAGTCTTCAAAAAGCCAACCACGCTTCGCTATTTGATAGCTTTATGAATAAGAATTATATTTATTTAGTCTAGATCTAAGTTTATTATGTAAATGAAATGGTATTTCGGCTATTTATAAGGTGGGTTTCCGAGGCTATAATATTATTTTGATAAGGTGAAGGTGTTTTAGTGATTCCTGAGTTGTTTAATA
The DNA here is from genome assembly GCA_910589285.2 of Mythimna ferrago. Classification (NCBI taxonomy): domain Eukaryota; kingdom Metazoa; phylum Arthropoda; class Insecta; order Lepidoptera; family Noctuidae; genus Mythimna; species Mythimna ferrago. Next base: position 16,442,319 of record OU342673.1, on the reverse strand, counting down.
AAAGCAAGGTCACCATGAAAGCGGTTTGAGATCAAAGTCAAGTCAAAAGTCACACCCATTTTTAGGGTTCCGTAGCCAAATGGCAAAAAACGGAACCCTTATAGATTCGTCATGTCTGTCTGTCTGTCAAATACACAGTACAAAAATTTTTTTTTCATCAAACCCATGCGTGTGGGGTATCTATGAATAGGTCTTCAAAAATGATACTGAGGTTTCTAAAATCATTTTTTTCTAAACTGAATAGTTTGCGCGAGAGACACTTCCAAAGTGATAAAATGTGTGTCCCCCCCCCTCTAACTTCTAAAATAAGAGAATGATAAAACTAAAAAAAATATATGATGTACATTACTATAAAAACTGCCAACGAAAATTGGTTTGAACGAAATCTAGTAAGTAGTTTTTTTTTAATGCGTCATAAATCGAAAAAAAATATACTATTATTAAAACATCGATCAAAGTTACAACACATTACAAGAACTTTTATATTATGTTACTTGCTGCTACGGAACCCTTCATGGGCGAGTCCGACTCGCACTTGGCCGGTTTTTTTTTACTTGGTAAAATCATCCAATGACATCTCCGCTCCCTTGGATGGAGCGGGAGATAGTGTCAGACTTTTACTGACTAAAAACCTTCTCCTATTCCTTCGTTGCGAAGCCTGGTTGAGTAGCCTGGTACAAAAACCAGGGCCGAATCTTCCTTTTAGAAGCAGTCCCTTGGCCCCAGTAGGCTTCGACGCTGCTGGGCCTCTACAAGTATGTCAAAGATTGCGTTTCATGACGTCGGATGGTAGTAATGTAGGACCGATACTATATCACTTGATAAGCGAGCCAAGAAGATCATCGGCAATGATGCACTCGTCGATTGGAAGCATTCATTAAACCCCAAGCGAACGCCGCCGTTCGCCCTGTCATTGTTATTCTATTGTGTCTTTAATTGACGGTATTCAAAAGGTCTTCTCGGCGCCGAGTTGCTGGCCTGACGGTTTTGACAATTTAGTAATCCCGCCAAGCCCGTCCATCATCGGACAACTAGATGTACAGCGCTGTGCCACTGATATATGGTGGACATCCCATCCATACGTACAAATTGTTTTAGGAACACATTTATTGTACGTACAGCGAAGGAATGGAATTGCTTGCCGGAGTCTGTTTCCTGGTAGCTACAACCTAGGGGTCTATAAGTCAACAGTGAAAAGGTTACGTCTAGGCAAGCGTGCTCGTTGATAGTGGTCCGTTTGACCACGACGAGCCTAACAATAATAAAAAAAAAGACGTGTGGCACTCGGGGACTGCCGCGGTAAAGCTATTGCATAGCATTTTTATCAACTTATGCAATTATAATTATTTATTTATTTTATTTATGCAGTATTTTTTTTTCCTTTTTTTTTTTCTTTGATATTAATTGAAGTTACACTTTCACACATTGAATTGAATTTTGATTGATTGTTCACTCATTTGTTTTCTTATCGGTCACCACGCTCAAAAAACAAATGAGTGGGGGGTGTTAGGTTATTTTCGTTACGGAATTTCTGGATTCGGTCTCCACGCTCAAGGCCCGCGATAGAAGCTATGCAATAGCTTAAAAAAACTTCATAAATCCTCGTGTGTGTATTATGGTTATTGCCTGCAATACACACTAAAATAACGACTAAAACATTACTCATAACATGACCACTAAGGATCGTCGCTCACATACTACCGCCCACAACCTCAAAACGCCGCATATTTCCTGTAGGTTTCATACATTTTTTTATGGATTCGACGCACACGGTTGACGCCGGTGGCCGCCACAAGCTTCAAAATGCCGCTGTGCACTTCTTGAGGCCCGAACCGGCCACTAAACGCAGATACAAAACGCCGTCACACGCCACTCGCGCATTTAAATGTTCTTCTTCAGAGTCCTTTATGATAATGAGCGTATAGGTTACAAAAAGTGACAGCTACCGATCAAAAGTAGCTTGTGGCTGCTTCTATCTTCTCGTGGCGGCGTTTGTGGCTGTGGCATGTGGCTCACGTGTGGTGTCACTGTCACTAACCTGTCAGTTTAGTGTTAGTTGCTGGCTAACTCTGGCGGGTCAGAGCGTAATGTAATAATGGGATGTAATCTCAGTTCTAATAACTCAAAACTCACTATGCAAGACTGTATGCATGCCGCCGCGTCCCACTTCGGATCGCGAGGAACGATTCACACTGCATTAAATTGTCTAAAGTGAAATAACAACGCGTGTATGACCGCATATTACTTCATTTATGATGTACGTGTAAAGTTTTCCGACTGCAATGAATTATGGGTTGGTGAATGTTTAAAATTAGTGGTATAGTAAATTCTGTCTAAAAAATCAAACTACTTGGGAATTTTTGAACGAAATAAAAAATCTTTTGTAGGCAATGTGAATTTTAGTTGACATTCACTTGTCTTTTGAGATGATGATAATTCTACAATAGATGTTGATCGTAATTTGGCTAGTGACTATGAATCCATAAACGGAGTAGAATATTTAGAATCAGATTTTTCTTATGATTCCTGGTTTAAAAATGTTATTACTTTATACTTACTTATGACACTATTATATCTTTGCAAATGTTTCATACTTTTATAATAAAAAATATCATTAAAAAGACTGAAATTATGTTCTAAATGAAAATCTTTTGCATTTTTTTATTGCTAAAAAGACCCTTAATAATATAAAATCATTAAAAAAATACTTATTATTCGATTCATATTATAAGGTTTTATTAGTAAACAATGATTAAGACCTCTTAATCAACCTTTATTATTCAACCAGTGTTGACTACATTTAATGTCATTGTACTCTAATAATTACCCAAGTCGTTTGACTTTTTAAACAGACTCTACTAGTTGAACACTGAATAATTATCGTTCTTCTTCTTCTTCTCTTTTGTGTCAATGTACTCTTACTATTTTTTTTAGACCAGTATTTGGCAACCTGCACGGCTCTGTTATTGGCCTCGTATAGATTCTGACAAGTGCAGGTGGTTGTGCAGGATGGGCAGCATAGCTGATGACGCATGTCCTTGTCCTGTGCAGCGGCTCCACACTACCATTGTGTTAGAGATGGGTCGAGGAAACCCCATTTGGCCAGATCATGAATGATCATTAGAGCGGCGCCATGACGTTCATAGTTTCCGCCTGAGTGTCGGGAATTGCAATGCGTTTTGGCCACCATAGGCGCGGACTTGCGGACGGCGAGTAGCGAGGTAGGTCGCCGTCCGGTAAGGCCAAGCCCGAGTCGATATCGCGTTATGTTCCATATGCGCCTCAAGACGGGACTCACTAGGGCTGTCAGATTGTCCGAAAGAATTACCGTAGCCCTGGAACGCAAAGTGCAACTCAGGGAACACGGTTGAGTTTTGATTGGTAAAAGTCCAACACGGGGGTAACGAGAGCTCTCAAGTACACCTAGAAAGGGAAGAGTAATGCGATGATTTCTCAGAAAACCAAAGTTAGTATCCATACCATTGTACCAACTCACTTTGCCATAACAATCTCTGTATGACTAAATAATATCTGGCTATTTTATTCGCATTGTCTCGATAGTCATTAGAAAGATATCAAGAAAAACAATCGTAGGGGCTCAGCAAGGCCAAAGTCTACTAAAGGTCATGGGTTTACTTCCGAAAGCGAAACCCGTGGTCCTGTAACGCAAAGAAGGAACATAGGTGTGATTTTTAGCCAGTAAAAGTCTGACATTTCCTCCCACTCCATACTAGAGCGGGAGTCCACGGGTTGTGCGAAAGAGAAACCTGGAGCTTTGTAACGAAGGCAAAGAAGGAACAGGAGTGGGTTTTAATCAGTAAAAGTTTGACACACCAAACTATAAACTAACTTAGCCGTATGTTCTCGTGGAAAAAGCTTCAGTTAGGTCCTAAACCTAAGTGCTAACGGCTCCGACTTACGAGTTTGTAGGTCGAGGGTTTAAACCCAGTCAAGCGTATTACTTTAAGTAATTTATTTCATCACCACTGCTCTCAAAACGGTGAAGGAAAACATTGTGAGGAAACCGGCATGTCCTAGAACCAAAAATTCCAAGACATGTGAAATCCACCAACCCGCACTGGGCCTGCGTGGTGGATTACGGGCCATTCCCTCTCCTAGAGAGGAGGCTTGAGTCCCAACAGTGGGAACATTATAAGGCCGACTATGCTAGGCCCTAAAACACCATGAAAAACGTGGGTAGGTACTACGTACTCTAATGCGCTTTAGTTATAATTTTTTTCATAATTTTATTACTCCCTAATAACATTTTGACGACAAAAAGAAGAAAAAATATTTTGTCCAAACAAAAAATATTTAAGGCAATATCTTAAACAACGATGCTTAATCAAGATTAATCCCAAAAGTTAGATGGCGCACTTTGAAGTTTTAAAATATGATTTAAGAAGTTACACAGAGATTCTGAACAACTTGGTGTATATTTAAATTATTTTATCCGGTCATAGAGCCTTATTTAATTACTTTCTTCTGAATAAAATGTTTGTAAATGGTCCTGAAAAACGGAAAGTTCGCGTACAATATTAGACTTTGATAACACAATAATATAAGCTGATAGTCTGTCTAAAAAGTCAAACGACTTAGGATTTTTGATGGTTCTTCTAATATTATACTATGATCAAGATCTCTTGATCACCTTTATTATTGAACCAGTGTTGACTACACCAGATTTCATTATACCTTAATAATTACCCAAGTCGACTGAGTCTCTCAGCAACAGGCGGACCGCGGTCCACGTCTGGACCGCGAAAGGTCGGCCATGGAACCGCCGGATATTTGTTAAATAATATTGTCATATAACTATAGTTATTAATAGTATTCATACAGAGCCATGTAGAATCAAACCAACGGAGTAATTACAAGTTAATAACGACATGTCATATTTCACGTAAAAAAATGTGCGGGATCGTTTCACATTGGCCTCGCACATCCCGCGTCTTTACGAAACTGCAGCGCGCTTGCGACTGTCATACGACATACATACATAGTACTCTATTTGAAATAAATATTGTAGCATTATTGTGTTTTTTTTTTTGGACCTCGATAAAAATGTTCAACGTTATACGGACCCCACTTAAAACTACCTGCCGACCCTTGCTCTAGACAGACTCTAGCAGCTACATTGTGCACTAGGGTAGCTAGTTTCGATCTACTAGTCCATTGTAGGTCAATTAGACTGAGATTATTGTAGGCCACTCATAAGTTTCTCCCACAACCACATAGTCTATATATCTACAGCCCACTCAAAACTCATCTCTCAACTCGACACGACATTATGTAGATGGTAAGCAGTGATGCTATCGTCGATGGTGAGGCACACAAGAGTCTGTTCGCTCTAGTTTTGAAGACACGGACGGGAAGACCGCAGCAGGCAAATTATTCCAGTCTTTCGATGTACGCAATATAAAAGACGAGGTGAAACTTAGTCCGGACCGTAGAGGTTTCAACAACGTAAGGGTGGATACTCGCCGTACTTCGGGTTGTCCGAAGGTAGAAATGAGATGGCGGAATCAAGTCCTGCAATTTCCGCGCACACTCTCCAAAATGCAACTTGTAAAACACAGAAAAGCTAGCTACCCCACGACTGTGCTCAAAGCTTTGAAGATTGGACTTTACCACATCTGGATTACTAATTGCCTCTTCGCACGCCTTTCCACTGAGTCCAAAGCCTTATTATATTCTTACATACCTTTAGTATGGAACGCTACTTATGTCGAGACTCTTGCGCCATCCCGTCTTCTTAGCTCAACGTTTTGTGCTGGTGCTGCCGCTGCGTATGCGGAGTAGCTCAAGTGGCGGATGTATAAATACCCTTGTAGTTATGTTTTCGAACCGTTCGGGGTTTGAAACTCACGGTCCGAATGCTCACAAGTTGTAACCCAAGGGCTGGCTTTTATCTCGGATAGAGGATAAACATTACCATACAGCGTAGTAGTGCCCCCAGTCTTTTGAGCACATTACCCACAGAACAGATGAAAGAGGTTAGAATGGCCTTGTGGGCGGGGCAAGCGTGCTACAAAGTAGGGCAACGCTCATAGTTCAACTACCAATAGCAAACTTGCGATCTAAGTGTGCGTGGTCTGTTAGTTGCGTAATGCGCGTTCGTGTTAGTTTATTGCTTGTAGTGGAGTTAAAGGGTGTGGGACAAGCGGCGACACTCGTTGAAGTACAAATCGGAAAGTATTTCTTTTCTAACCTCTTTCATTTTTTCTGTGACATTACCAGTCGACATTGATGTGAAAAAGTTGTTTGACGCCATATTTTAGTTAATTTTTAGTTTAGTTGTAAATAGGTTAGGGTTTTTGTTAGGTATTATTTTTGATCTCACTGTAATTATAGTTTGTTAAGTGGTAAGTATTTGTTACTAATCTAAATTGACTGGCCTGTTAGTCTAGTGGTTAGTGGCCCTGACTGGCTATGCTGGAGGTCGTGGGTTCGATTCCCACCCAGGACAAAGCTCTGCTTAGCTTGAACTAGGTGTTGTGTGATAGTTGTGAAATATTATTATTATTATAAATTAGTACTCGTATTATATTTCATACTTATAGTCTATTAACGCACCTAAAACTTTAGTTACTAAGTTGTCAAAGTTCTTATAAGAAAATTATTAATTAGAGTACCTACCACGGACTTGTTCATACCGGAGTTGGCAATTAGTTAATTAGTGGAGACTGTGAACTTCTTTTGACATTCAAAATCAGCATTCATACAGAGACTTCCATTAAAATAAATTAGTTTCAGTAAAATTTTTGTAATTAATGCATATCAAACTTGTTACTGCTACAGATTTTTTAACTACTTTAACGGATAATCTAGTGAGTAAAACATAAAAAATGCTAGTGGGGAAACTATTATACACCGCTAAATTTTAATCGTTTTAATCCCGTGGACGGTCGATCCGGTACATGAAACACTATCGATTTGTAAAGATAAAATTAAAAAATAAAGTACCTCTTTTTCAAAACTCGTATTAATTTAGGCATGTACGAAATTAATTTCTTTAAGAAAACGTCAGCTGAGCCAGTTTAATGACCTGTAGTTAATAGTCGGCGTTACGTATAAAGTACCTACAGGTCATTGAACTCGCTCAGCTGACTTTTCCTTAAAGAAATTAATTTCGTACATGCGTAAATTAAAACGAGTTTTGAAAAAGAGGTATTGTAATTCATTTTTTAATTTTATCTTTACAAATCGATAGTGTTTCATGTACCGGATCGACCCTCCACGGGATTAAAACGATTAAAATTTAACGGTGTATATGTATAGTCTATTTAAAAAGTCACACGACTTGGGAATTTTGTATAGTAATTAATAATTTAAAAAATACTTATATTCGATACTTTTTCTTTTATGGTTCTTCTAAAAATATTTGTAAACAATGATCAAGATCTCTTAATCAACCTTAATTATTGAACCAGTGTTGACTACACCAGATTTCATTTTGTCCTAATAATTACCCAAGTCGTTTGACTTTTTAGACAGACTCTACCTAAACCTTTTTTTTAGATGGAAAATCATCTATTGACTTCTCTCGATCTAGGGTGAAGCGTGTCAGACTTTTACTGACTAAAACCACACCTATGTTCTTCCATTTGCCTTTTCTGTTCCAGGACCTTGAGTATATTATATGTTTACAATTTATAGCAATATAAAAAGCGAAAAAGAGTCAACAACTCTTCTTCATACATTGTGTCGCGATTTACTAATGTATTATTTTATCCAAAGCGTTCGGGTAGAATTGCAAATGTTAAATTACGGCGTGCGGAGAATTTCATTGCGAAGTTACAAATTCTGGATCCTCAATGTTTTACCAACTTGTGGAAACACACATGACTGCTCAATCCTCTCTGGATTTCTCAGGAATATTTTAAAATCATTATCATAGGTACTGTTCGCCGGGCCCCGTACTGGTCATGGTCCAGAGCAAGGGGGAGTGGCAATGTTAGCAAAGGAGGATGCCGACCGCACGAGGCAACGGCGGTCACGCCCCAGAAGCCGCTGGGATTCCTATCCCGATTTCCGGTCACCGCAGGCGCGGGCTTGCGGACGGCGAGCAATGGGTAGCTCGCTGTTCGACAGTCCGGTAACTGTCCGGACCGAGCCCAAGTAGTCGGCGGCGCACACTGTTCCCGCACGCCTCAAGTAATTGTCAGCAACCATAGGGGCCCAGCAGTGTCGAAGCCTACTGGGGACAAGGGTCTGCTTCTGAAAGGAAGGCTTGGCTCCGGTATGAAAGGCAACGAAGGAACGGGGCGGGTTTTTAGTCAGTAAAAGTCTGACACTATCTCCTGGTCCGCCCAAGGGCGCGGAAAAGTCATTGGATAATTTTTCCTCTTACAAAAAAAAATGGCCTCTCTCAAGTACTGCCACAAAATGACCCGTTCTGTGCATCCAGGTCTCCACTAGTCTCATCTGATCGGCCGGTCTACGCTGTCAATTCCGAAAAATTATATTTTAATTCTTATGCAATGATTTCTTCGCGGTTAAAAATGAAAATTTTTGTAAAACAAATTGTTCCAGGCGCGCCTCAAGGAGTAGTCAGTAAACTGTAGGGCCCCTACAGGATCGAAGCCTACTAGGGCCAAGGGTTTGCTTCTGAGAGGGAGATTCGGCCCCGGTACGAAAGTCAACGAAGGAACAGGAATGGGTTTTTAGTCAGTAAAAGTTTGACACTATCTCCCGCTACGCCCAAGGGCGGAGGATGTCATCTAGATTTTTTTTTTTATTTTTTTTTTATTAATGATAGGCTTGCGTTTGACCACTATCTCACCTGATGGTAAGCGATGATGTGGTCGACGATGAAACACGCTTGCCTAGAAGAAACCTATTCACTCTCGACTTAAAGACTCCTAAGTTGTAGCTATCAGGAAATACAGACTCCGGCAGGGAATTCCACTCCTTGGCTGTACGCACAATAAATGTGTTCGCAAAACGTTTTGTGCGTATGGGTGGGATGTCTACCATGTACCGGTGGCGCAACGCTGTACGTCGTGTGGTCCGATGATGGAACGGACTTGGCGGAATTAGATTGTGCAATTCCAGTGCACACTCCCCGAAATGTAAACGATAGAAAACCGACAGACTAGCAACTCGGCGGCGATGCTCAAGGCTTTGGAGCTTCGACTCTACAAGTGCATCATTGCCGATGATTCTCTTGGCTCGCCTCTCAATCGACTCCAGTGCATCAAGCTGGTATTTGGCAGATCCATCCCAAAGATGAGAACAGTACTCCATACACGATCGAACTTGGGCTTGATAAAGATTGAGCAGCTGTTCCGGCGTGAAGTACCGTCTCACCTTTGCTAAGATCCCCAATTTTTTGGCAGCCAGTTGAGCCTTTGCATCGATATATGAGATAATTTTTAACCACTAAAAAAAATTTTTTTTTCAATAGCCTATTTTACTCGGGACATTGCTAGGATTCTAACAATAGCTCATACATGTAAATCAGTCCAGTAATTTGGAAGTCATGGTGGAATAAAGAAAACTCACATACATACATACCTACATGAAACCTGAAAACATAACACTTCGTTTTTGGGCAGTCGTGTAATAAAAAAAAAATGGGACCTTACTGCTAAGACTCTGCTGTCTATCAGTCTGTCACCTGGGTATCTACACTTAATATAATAAAGAAGTTTATAAGTTTTTAAGCTATTGCATAGCTTCTATCGCGGGCCTTGAGCGTAGAGACCGAATCCAGAAATTCCGTAACGAAAATAACCTAACACCCCCCCACTCATTTGTTTTTTGAGCGAGGTGACCGATAAGAAAACAAATGAGTGAACAATAAATCAAAATTCAATTCAATGTGTGAAAGATATCAAAGAAAAAAAAAACAAAAGAAAAAAAATACTGCATAAATAAAATAAATAAATAATTATAATTGCATAAGTTGATAAAAATGCAATGCAATAGCTTTACCGCGGCAGTCCCCGAGTGCCACACGTCTTTTTTTTGTTTGTAGGAAGTAATCTCTGAAAGTACTGGTCCGATTTCGAAATTTTTTTTTTGCGATATAAAGCTGCTTTATTCCTTAGTGACATAAGCTATATTTAACGTACGTGGACGAAGCTGCGGGCAAAAGCTAGTATCTCATAAATCGTGACAACAAGACACTTGAAATTTTTACTTGAATTTTTTGTTACAACTATATCAACCAACGACAAACGTGATTTTTTGCCATAAATAAGGTAGTAAGTTTCCTAACGAGATTGAATTAATAAAACAATAATCGGGTAGCTGCCTAGCTGCATGAATAAATTATATCTCATAAAGGGTAGACAGATATCAAAGATCAGCACGTTGCTACGGACGCGACCTTGTAGTTCAGTCGCCTTAGGGTATTAATGGTTGACCATTAACAACCTGAGGTGACTGAACTACAACTATCCTTGGAATGAAAGATAGAAAAGTGTAAAACTTTTTGGCGATTATCACACTACCAGGCACCGCGCAGCGTAGCGCGTGAATGCGTGTTTTAACGTTGCCTGTAAGTATCTCCGTTTATGTAGAAAACACGCACAGTCCTACACACCGAAAATGCATCCACGCGCGTCATGCAGATCACGCGCCTACATGCGGAGAAACATGCACACACGCGCGTGGGTGCGGGGCGACACGCAAGGTATGGCACACTGAGTCTCGTAGTGCCGTGCGTGATTTTGTATGAAATGAGTCAGAGCCTGCGTGAATTTACAAAACGCCCCTACGCGCGTAAGTTCGTAAAAACCCGTACGATAATGCAGATCTGCACTACCGCAAGTACGCGCGAGGTGCGTTGACGCGCAACATGCAGCGTGATGCGTGACTTTCTAAATGTTATCATAAGAGCTGCATGGCTTGTTCGAAAGAGAACCCCAGGGGCCTGAAACGAAGATAAAGAAGGAACACAGGAGTGCGTTTTGTCAGGTAAAAGTCTTACACGCCCTTTCCCTCCGCCCTAGAGCGGGAGACGCCATTAGATGATTTCAAAAGTTACTCGTACATCAAACATTATGCCTTAAGAAATGCAATGTCGGTTTAAAAAAAAACACATATATCTCGCTTTCTATGCTATAGGTAAATCGAACTTGCATTTATGACGTAAATTGTATAGAGTATTGAATTCTCTACTTTGTTCTGATTTTGATAAAGAGCGTGAAAAGTGCGCATTCAACCATACAATACATAGTCAATCATAAATCTCACCTCTCAGGGCCAGTGCCATGCCCCTAATAGAGATCCACCATTTAGAATGTGCAATTAGCATAATTATTTTTTGATTAACTGACTTCTTGACAATTCAAAATTGCCTGTAAATGTATTTTTTTAAATAAATGTTTTGATTTTTAACTTTGGGAGATTTCGCAGTTTTTCTCTATGTTCCAAATTCATTGTTATTCAAATTCATTGATAAACGTAACAATAAAAAGACATGAAGTATTTTTGAAGAGTTCTTTGTTTATGAAAATACCAATGTCCGGGGAGGGAAGTTCAACCTCTAAAGTGACTACAAAGTTCAGTTTTCTTTTACTACAAGGCTCCGAAGTTCCCCAATGTGAATATATTCTGCTTAGGAATGAAAAGAAGTGTAATAAAAGCAAACGTATTTCTTCATTGCCTAAAATTACACAGTAATACCTATATTTTCGCTAACATAGTAGTTTTGAAATAACGCCAAATAAATGAGTTTGCGAACAGAGGTATTATTCACGCGTGGTGTGGTAAAATTCGCGCTTAATTCACATTTAGATACGACAAATTGTGACGAATGAGGACGCAGTATGAACCTAACGCAGATTTGCGACTTAAACATCTCGTAACTTACAATAATTGGGACAAAGAGGTGGTGAAAACGCTTAATGAGGGTCTGATAAGAGTTTTTCTTTTCTTTCGCATTGAAGGAAAATTGCTCATCAGTGGACTAGGCTCATTGGCCCCAGGTACACCCACACTAAGCGCATTCAGCATACTTTTTATTTGGTCGTGAGATATCATCTAATATCTTTTCCCGCCACCAGTGGAGTGAGACTCCCCATACTTATTCCCAAAGTCCGGGGCCTCCGCCCCGCCTTTTGAAGGTCTCCCCAACAAAACAAAACGAAATGTTGGGGTGAGAGAGTGCCAGACTTTTACTGACTTAAACCCATGGTGATCCTTCTTTACCCTATGCGTTCCAAGGTCACGGTAAATTTTTCGAACATTATGAAATGTAACCAATCTTAGAAAAGAGGTATTTTAATATAGGTCACCAACTTTTCAATCACACCTTTGTGTTCGCACCATAAAGTTAACACAATCGCTTCCCTATTCGGATTTAAACCAAAGACTTTAGAATTCACTTCCGCAGTTCGACAATAGAATTTTCAGAACATTTCATCATCTGGTTCGAGAGTCTCAGGTTCGTAACCGCAAAGTTTGCTTCATTAATTTGTAACATAGATTGCGCGCATAAAGGAAGTTGACAATGTACTTCAACAGCAATGTTATATCGGGCGGAAATTTCGCCTGCTATGAAGATCATACGAGATTGTTCGCATGGCTGATTGAGAGTCTGTTTATTATATTTATAACTAGCGAAGTAGCGACCCACCCCGGCTTCACACAGGTGCCAAGCTGATACTAACATGCTGTTACTTTTTGAACCAAAAATTCGAAGACATGTGACATTCACCAACCCGCACTGGGCCTGCGTGGTGGATTACGGCCCATTCCCTCTCCTAGAGAGGAGGTCTGAGTCCCAGCAGTGGAAACATTAAAAAGGCTAATGATGATGATGACTTTTTTGGTGCACAGGACCATTCATTGTGGCGACATTTGGGGGAGGCATATGTCCAACGGTGGACGTCTTTCGGCTGAATTGATGATAATGATGATGATGACTCTATTGGTGTACAATAAAGTTTATTCTAATCTATTATATTCTAAGAATGTCTTCATTATAAGTTCACAGCTTTTTTATCAAAACAAACAACGCTGTTGAAAGAGCGATATACTATTACTATATTGCTCATGTGAAACATTCAATTCTAAGCCCGCAACGTTGAAAGTTTGACCCTACGATTTAATAATTGTCATTGCAAAAGATATATTTACCGGTAATTTTAGGCTTTTAAATTGGAACGGTAAATCCGATGGTATCAGAAGAAATGGAGGACATCTTCTCCGGTATCAAATCTGGTGAGTATTGTGCACTATATTGTGAAAGTTTTTAGTGATTTTACTAGCAAAATCCTGCCATTGCAGGGTTTAGGCGAATTCAGGTTTCTTATGCTACAGAGCATTTTAATTATGTAATATCTTTGAAAATATTCATTTATGTATTTAAAGTACTTAATTGGATAAGGATTAATGCTGTATTGCTTAAAATTGCTTTGTAAATAAGCCATTATATATAAAATCGTTGTAGATAACGTTTTATACTTCCTTTTTTTATACTTACATTAAAATTGTATGTAACTTAATATATTACTTAGACTTTGTTTCATCGCAATCGGTTGACGATATCGATAAATATACTATATTCAATGACTGTAAAGCGGTAAGAAGTTCGCCGGGTCAGCTAGTACACAAATTACACCCAGGCACAGAAATGACCGTGTTCATCACACAAACATTTATCTTTGGTAGGAATCGAACCCACGCCCTCCGGCATAGCAGTCAGGGCCACTAACCACTAGACCAACAGGCCTGTCGAAATAGAAAGGGTATTTATGATTTTAGAAGTCTTGAATGTAAGTTTGTAGGTATTTATTTAATTACGTTCCTTCGTAGCGCCGAAACTATTTTCTTTTGCTGTTTGTGAATCTCTTGACGGCACAGTTAACGCAGTGGTTGAACGATTGACTGCTACGCTTCGTGTTGCGGATTCGATTCTCGCATGAAACAAAAATATTTGTAGGGCCTACAGATAGGTGTTTTGGGTCTGGTGTCTTATGTATGCGAGTTTACATGTTTGTGAACGCACCCACGATACAAGTAATTACTCGTGTGGGACGTTTTTGAAAATTATACTTCACCTTTATTATTTTCTCATTATATTGTAAATTAGTTTCTGTTTTCTTACCCACCACTGAATGTTTAATAATTGTCCTATTTTTAATATAATTATGACTTTCTTTGTTACGGAGAATGACTGACTCCCTAAGTTACCCCCACTTTCACCTAGTTTAGGAGTCAGTATATAATAAAACCGGCCAAGTGCGAGTCGGACTCGCCCATGGAGGGTTCCGTAGCAGCAAGTAACATAATATAAAAGTTCTTGTAGTTCGTTGTAACTTTGATCGATGTTTTAATAAAAAAATGTTTTTTTAGATTTATGACGTATTAAGAAAAAACTATTTATTAGATCTCGCTCAAACCAATTTTCGTTGGTAGTTTACATGGTAATGTACATCATATATTTTTTTTGGTTTTGTCATTCTCTTATTTTAGAAGTTACAGGGGGGGGGACACACATTTTACCACTTTGGAAGTGTCTCACGCGTAAACTATTCAATTTAGAAAAAAATGATATTAGAAACCTCAATATCATTTTTGAAGACCTATCCATAGATACCCCACACGTATTGGTTTGATGAAAAAAAAATTTTTGAGTTTCAGTTCTAAGTATGGGGACCCCCAAAATTAATTGCTTTTTTTCTATTTTTGTGTGAAAATCTTAATGCGGTTTACAGAATACATCTACTTACTAAGTTTCAACAGTATAGCTCTTATAGTTTCGGAAAAAAATGGCTGTGACATACGGACGGACAGACGGACAGACAGACAGACAGACAGACAGACAGACAGACAGACAGACAGACAGACAGACAGACATGACGAATCTATAAGGGTTCCGTTTTTTGCCATTTGGCTACGGAACCCTAATAAGATTATAATAAGACTTTGTAATAAGCCTTTATGTTCATAGTTTTATCATGTAAATACCTACTGTTTAATGGGTGAAATAAATTTATTTATTTATTTATTATTGTAATCCGGGTAGCATACCTACCCTACGTTTAATATGAAAAAAAGCATGGCGAATGGTACACACAAAAAAGTGTGGAACAACATTTTTCTTTTCTTTGTCGCTTATCTGTTCTAGTTTACATTTTGTTTCGTAGTCATGTTACAAAGTTATTACTCTTCTTTTACTACGTGAGACCGCATGGCGCGGAACTTCCCCGATATTCCGTCTTTGGACGTGTGTTAAAACTTTGTTGCTGTAACATATCACAATGTAAATACCTTAGGAAGCTCTAAGGCTGCCAACGGACGGACTACATGGCAGCAATCTATAATTCACAAGACTTCAATATGACTTCTTTTCAAGTAACGAAAACAAAAATCAGCCTTTTTTTTATGGTGGGAAAAAATCATGCATTGACATCCCCCGCTCTTGGGCGGAGCGGGAGATAGTGTCAGACTCTTACTGACTAAAAGACCCACCCCGTTCCTTCTAGCCTTCATACCGGGGCTCGAGCGCCCTTTCGGATAACCCTGGCCCCAGTAGGCTAAAACAAAAATCAGCCTCACCATACAAAATTAAAATCTTGATTGGACAGTTTGTACGGATAGGCCGTTTTATTTTCATTTCCTGAAAAAAATCTTGTGGAAGGTTGTTCAGTTTTGTCTACTGAGCAAGCCCTTAAAGTTTTTAGAGGGCTGTCCCTTTCACCCTGTATATGTATGCTTACCAGTTGTCTAGTACTCATAACACAAGCTCTGCTTGGCTTGGAACTAGACGGCGTTGTGTGAAAGTTGTGGAATATTATTACTACACTATACTAGCTGTGCCCGCGACTTCATTCGCGTGGACTACAGGATTTTGAATTTATTTTCTCTAAAATAAAAGTAGCCTATGTTACTTCTTATTACATCAGCTACCTGCCAAAAAAAGTCCCGTCCCGTAGATTAGCCTGGACAAACAGACAGACAGACCAAAATTGTAAAAAATGTTATTTTGGTGTATGTACCATATATATATTCGTATGCATGTAGTAAAAAGCAGTTATTTCAATATTGCAAACAGACACTCCAGTTTTATTTATATGTATAGATGTATAGATTATTATGAATGACGAAGAATCAACTAACTCTATCACGAAAAATCTCCACCATTTCACATCTGTTTGTTACCACTCTTTACGTCTTTATGCCTGGACAGATTCGGATGAAAATATACATAGTTGCGAGAAAAAAAAAACCGTGGGCATCCGATATATTCAACTGCATGCAGTTGTAAGTACGTTCTACTTCGTTCAGTCATGATATCAACGTCATGTGAAGATATTATCGAATTTTCGCTCTCCGTCCATCGCTAACCGCATACAGTTAGCGTGCATATGCGATCAATGTCATCTTTATTTAGAGGCTCTTAAAGATCAAATCTTACAATAAACTCCTTGCTTAGATACGTAGCTTGCACTGCGCAAAGTCAGGTCAGACTGCAGATTGCAGTCCGTCTGATGGCAGCCTTAGGGTGCAAAAATAAAAAAACGGTTACCGGTGCATGCAAGTCTCTACGGGTTGGTACCGATTGGTGCAGGTATAATTCCCCCGTGTGTTCTTATGCGCTCTTATATAAAGAAACAGATTTATAATGGTCGGTACCGACTGCCTGGACCGAGTCATTCGGGTTTAAGGCCCAAGCGCCCGAAAAGTGCCATAAAACAGTGACATTCTGAAGCCTAGTCCTCGGTAACGGCCAGGTTTATAGGTTTGAAAAAAATATATGTTTATTATAGATTCATGAACAACATTACCAACATTTGATTTTTTTGTGCTATTAATACTTTAGTCTAAAAAAAATATTTAGCAATTTCGCAACTTTTCGTAACTTTTCCCTACTCCTTCGACACGGCTTGGATCTTTAGAAACATTTTTACACATAAAAATTGGTGGTTAAATAATCTTCAAAGTGAACATTGCATATGTAAATCAATCAAGATTTCGCAAAGAAAATGGATTTAAAGGTCAGCCGCGCGCTTTCCGGGCGCTGCTGGCCGCAAATAAATGCACAGATATGCGTACTGCCGCCTAGGCGGGTACGAGAGTTGCGTCCATTTAATTTCGGACAGATGGTTCAAGGGGCTATAAGCCTTAAGCTATGGCCAGTGTAGTGTTTTACACATACAGATTTACCTGTACCGACCCGTACCGACATACCGGGACCGAAAAACCTGTGTCTTTATGTTTACACCCTTAGTTTGCATTGCTTCGTTATGATGACGTCAGCTAGAGTTTCGGAATGTAAAACTTGCTGCTTTAACAAAGGTACTAATTAAACTGTTAGGTAAGTGCTTTTGTACTTAAATGCGAATATTACCTTAAAGTAAGCAGTTTAAGGGTTGTCTAGGTAAATCCACGATTAACCGTTATTATCCCTTGTTACGCTAAATATTAAATATGTAGGTAACACGTGTAAGGAATCTCTTTCATCTGTAGGTATACTTGCCTAAGTCAGCAAAATATTATACCTAGTTACCTATATTTCTCTACCCCTCTGGCTTGTTTCATTACTTCCAGTTAAATCACACCAATATTATAAAGGTACAAGTTTTTTTTAATTAAGCATTATTATTATTGATAGGCTCGCACTTGACCAGTATCTCACCTGATACCTACACAGGATTATTTCTAAAACACTAACAACCAGCACTTAACCCGTTGTATGCCGGAACGTAGATCTACGCGAGACACAATGGCTTTTTAATTGTGTCTCTAATTACGGCATACGAGAGGTTAATGCAAGTCTGTATTACTTACATCATAAACAGCAACTTTTGTTCTATGACTAGATATACATTACCGTAGTAGTGATATTATATAGGTCAAATTATAGGACATAACTGTTTAATTATAAGAAAAAAGTCATGTAGGTACTATGATTTGAGTCCATTTTGTTTAAATTAATTGGTTGATCAATAATATCAAACTCGAAATAAACATGGGCAAGATAGGCATTCGCTCCATATAAAATATTAGTAAGTATACCTATACATTTACATCTGATTGACCCCAAAATAAGAACAGGCAAGGCACATAATATTGATGAACTTACAAACGCCGAAACAGATTTTGAGCGCTGGCTTCAAGTTGCGCAGAAGTCAAATATTCGGTCTCTTTAGTGGTGCGAAGTGAGACGCGGGGGCGGGGAGTATCAGCGATTGGCTCGCCGCGCCATCGCGTCATAGACGTCACTCATGATTCGTTCCCTGCGGTTGCAGCTTGTATCTAACAACGACGATGATTGGCTCGGCAATATATAGAATACGCAAAGCGATCCCCACTCTGACGCCGAGCGCTCAAGATCCGTGACGGTAATTGTACTCGTCGTCCGACCGTCCGGTAATCGTTCGGACCGATCTCGAGTCGTCGACAGCGCGTAGTGTTCCGGCCCAGCAAGGCCGAAGTCTACTGGCGCCTTGGGATCTTCCGGGATTCTGAAACGCAAGACAAAGAAGTGGATAGAAGTGGGCTTTTTATAACCCACCTAAAAAATGTAGGAATACATACAATACAAAAATAGATAATAGAAATTCTACGATTACAAAGTGTACCATCTTCTCGAAGTCAAATCGACATTAACTGCGTTATAGCGCGACTTCCTCTCGGCGGAAATCGAGGGGAATTGCTGATGCGGCGCGGTGACTCTTGGAGCGCAAATTTGTTTCCTTTACGAGGGCTTCTGATCTACCACGGAGTGTGGGGAGGTCTCTAATATTTTCATAATCTATTTATGACATCTATATTTGTTGATAACTGTAACTTAGGAGTCTTTAAGTCGAGAGTGAATAGGTTTCTTCTAGGCAAGCGTGCTTCATCGTCGACCACATCATCGCTTACCATCAGGTGAGATAGTGGTCAAACGCAAGTCTAACGTTAATAAAAAAAAAATTATAATAATATGAACGAGTACCTACGATTTAAAGTAACAATAAACTGTAAAAATTTTAAAAAAAACCTAACCAAAACCAACTTGATACCTAGTATTTTCTATGTAAAATATTCAAACTGAAACATATAAAACTTCCCTAAAGTTTAAGTGCAAAATTAAAAAAATATGGAGATTATTGCATTTATTAATCATCTTTAAATTTGCTTTTTTAACAATACTAAAACGTTACTCAGTGTCAACACATCGCCTAATACTTATTATTCGTTAGCGATTACACTCGACTTTTTGCTACCACAAATTATTTAGGCGCTCGTAAAAAACGACGTAATGTAACCGAAAAATAATTGTTTTCTTTTATCTTGTTCGCAAGGAAGCAAATTAGCAGGCCAAAAAGACAAATTGTCACCTCCGGAATTATTTAGTTGAAATGTAGACGAGAAAAGTCCGACGTTAGGTGCTAACGTAATGAATTATGCAGTTTTTATGGAGATTTAGCTTTTAAGCTGAAATGAAGACGGAAAAATACTTTACGTTAATCAGTCTAAGGTAATATTCTGACTTGGTACCTAATGCCGTACTTAATTGTATTTAAACAGTACCTATAACTTCTTTCAGCTTGATCTACAATTCTGTCAAAGCTTAAGATTTCAACCGAAAGATTAACAATGGATTACTTCGGTGAGGTGTATTGTGCGTCTAACAATTACCAGAAACCGACGTGGTAGTAGGTGGGTCGGGGCTTACGTCAAAGACATTTACACGTACTTATTTGACGTAAGCTAGTAACCCACGAACACTTATTGAATTTGGCAGCAGATCTGCGACTCCGTTTCTATTGTTTATTTTAACAGAATTCTATATTTTGTTGAGAAACAAATTAATTTGTACTCTAAAAATAAATGTCGAAATTCAGCCTTTGTGTTAATGCTCAACACAAAGGCTGAATTTGAAAATTTATTTACTTTTCCGATGTTTCGAAACGTCTTGTTCGGTAAGCTCCGTTATTCTATCGATATTTATATATTTTAACAAATTTCAACAAAGCATCGAATGATTTTACTAGTAACTTCCTTTAGACGTTGGGAAAGTTAGAGACTACTTAGCTTCCGTATTCATATGACGTTAGATAAACTATATCGACAAATGTGCATCACGCTAGTGAAACCAATTTTCAAGTTTACGAATAAAGCTAAGTTTCGACAACAAAGTGACAAGACGTCGAGTCAGATATCTCAATAGTGGAGAAGTTAAGTAGGTATGTACTAAAAACATTGAATAGTAACTTTTCCAGTTACTAGCCTCGTTTTCAAAGTCATTTGGGTTACTCTCAAGCCTCGCCACGTGAAAGGTTTTTCTTACAAAGGTCTAACTGCCAAAGAGGTCAAGCTCGACGATGCAACCCCGAGGCGAGTAGACAAGATGCCTAGAATATCTTCACAACTCCGGGGTAGCAGAAAAAAATATACAACAGCTTCGATTCTAAATATTTTGATACCATGGCATAGCATAATCGGCCTTTTAATGTACCCTCTGCTGGGACTCAGGCCTCCTCTCTAGAAGAGGGAATGGGCCGTTATCCACCTCGCGGGCCCAGTGCGGGTTGGTGAATATCACATGTCTTCGAATTTTTGGTTTTAGGACATGCCGGTTTCCTCACGATATTTCCCTTCACCGTTTTGAGAGCAGTGGTGATGAAATCAATTACACAAAGTAATCTGCCTGGCTACGTTTGAATTCGCAACTTACAACTCATAAGTCGGGACCGTTAGTAATCGGCCACCATGACTGCTGTAAATAAAAAAAAAATCAACGTAGTTTACTTTTTGCCAGTTCCAAGACCCGAGGTAAATGATGTTTTTCTTTTCTACTATAATGCGACGACACCCTATATGAGTAATATATACTCATTGAAATATACAATTGAAGCAGCTTTTGTTAAGCAACTCACAGATTAACAGATTCTTCATCAAGTCCAGCAGATACGTTCACAGCAATCTGATAATTCTTGCAATTAACTTAAGCTTGAGTCGTGGATTTCCTACAGCGTGCAGACTATTGCAGTCTCAAGACGATGTAATTGGGTCTTAATTTTATCTCGGCTCTAAACTGTGCAGCTTTTTTTAATAAAAAATTATTACTTTTATCACCAGTTTTCCTGGGAAATTTTCTTACTTTCTTAGGGTTTCGTACCAAAAGGGAAAAACGGGACCCAATTGCTAACTTTACTGTCCGTCTTTTTGCTACCAGGCCGTATCTCATGAACCAAGATAATTTATAACTAGCCAGTTTTTACATATTATCTATTTCTGTTGCCGCTATAACAGAAAGTACTAAAAACAGACTAAAATAAATATTTAAATGTGGCTCCCATATAACTAACTTGACTTTTTTGGCTTACTTCGCTCGATATTATTATTATTTATTGTAATACAGAACCCTTCATGTGCGGGTACGACTTGCACTTGGCCAGTTTTTTCTGTTCGTAATAACAGTGTGAATAGAAACTCGATTCACCCTCTGACATAATTATTATTTTATGTCAGACAGCTTAATGTACCGACAACTTTAATCCGCTCCTCATTAATCATGAATATTTTAATGTATACACACGAATTAAGGCGTTATTTGCATACATAATCAAACATTGTAAATAACACGAAACTAGTGAATTTATAAAATTACTGAAGTGATGTATGATGGGACTAGAATTCGTTATTTTAGTTATTAATAATAATAATAATAAACCATTTTAGACAGGCCTGTTGATCTAGTGGTTAGTGACCCTGGCTGCTATGCCAAAGGTCGTGAGTTCGATACCCACCCAGGATAAATGTGTGTGTGTTAAGCATGATCATTTGTTCTGTGTCTGGGTGAGATTTTATCTATATTATGTATATGTTTAGAAATATATAAGTATGTTTATCAGTTGTCTAGTACTCATAACTCAAGCTGTCCTTAGCTCGGTGTTGTGTGGTGTTGTGTGATAGTTGTGGAATATTATTTTATTTTCAGGCATCTTGGCCCATATATATGTACATACCCATATATAGAGTAAATACAAGTTATCGTTAGTAAATGTGACATAAGACTTATGTTAGTTAATCATCTAAACTTGAATTGTACAATTCAAGTTATATATTTCTAGTAAATAATAGGTTTCAGCTATGAAATTGCCGTTTTTAGGGTTTCGTACCTCAACCCATATAGGATCACTTTGTTGTCCGTCCGTCTGTCTGTTTGTCTGTCTGTCAAGATCCTTTATCTCGAGAACGCGTGGTGTTGAGTTGAAATTAAAACCATATACTCAGGTCTGCGGTCTCTTCAAGCTGTGAAAAAAAAAATCAAACTTCTAAGTTAACAAATAGAAAAGACATGGCGGTTTATATCGCAAAAAACGTATATTTTGGTATATTTTGATACTCTCAAATACCACCGTAGGCGCGGGCTTGCGGACAGTGAGCAATGGGTAGCTCGCTGTCAGGCCGTCCGGTAACTGTCCGGACCAAGCCCAAGTCGTCGACGGCGCGCGCTGTTCCCGCGCGCCTCAAGGAGTTGTCAGCAACAGCAGGGGCCCAGCTGGGTCGAAGCCTACTGGGGCCAGAGTTATCCGAAAGGGCGCTCGAGCCCCGGTATGAAGGCTTGAAGGAACGGGATAGGTTTTGTAGTCAGTAAGAGTCTGACACTATCTCCCGCTCCGCCCAAGAGCGGGGGTTGTCATAAGATGATTTTTCCCATCGAAAAAAAAAAAAATACTGTCAAATATCGAAATTCATAGGGTGCGTCTCATATGATATAAACTTATTTGGTTCAGTTGTTATATCTTGTAAATAATAGAAATTTTGTAATTATATCATATATTACTTACCCTTTTAAAAACAGATGGTGGTTTCCACGGTACAACTCATATTACAAAAAAAAGCTCTTCTTAGATTTCAGACAAAAATGTTTATAAGTACTGCGTTAATAAAGAAAATACAGAACACAAAGAAACCAATAAAATACCTAATTTCGAAAACAGAATAACGTACCTTAAATCTAAAGTTTATTTGAACTTGTACTCGTAATTTCAATTCAATCCAAAGATAATAACACTTCAAAATAACCTATTTTAAAAGCTGCAATTTGATAAGTAAAGGACCTATTATTGTCTACGGGTCTGACTTTCCTTTCAGATTTTTGCCAGTTAATACAATAACTCTCTAAATCGCTTACTTGCCTTAACCAGTTGAGATAGTAAATGGTAGTCTCGTCTCTGTATGAGACTTCGGAAGTCGGTCCGGTGTTTCTACAACATGTTTAGTAGTCCAGTCAAATTATACGAATTAATAGGGGTTAGGTTACAATAATTCGCACCCAGCTGATAATTGGTAGGATTGTTCAAAACACCGTCATAAATAAAATCTAAAAAGTCCTCAACGATCCGACACCTGGAAAAAAAAATCGGGGTCAAAGGTCACAAAAACGAGTTTTTCGTGATTTTCAGCAAAATGATAAATTATATCATAAAATTAGCTAAGCCAAAATTCTAGATCATATAATTATCTACAAAAATGTCTCAGTACTTTTTTTCCTCAGAGCCACCGTTTTTGAGATATAATGATTCAAAAAGTTGAAAGAGGTGATCGACATAATAATTATGCATACGTTTTCACGCCACCTTCGAGGTAGTGTACTTAGCGAGTTTTTAGGATTCCGTATCTCAAAAGTAAAAAACGGAACCTCAATTGGATCACTTTGTTGTCCGTTCGTCTGTCTGCCTGTCTGTCTATGTATGTTTTTCTGTCTGTCTATATGTTTATCTGTCAAGACCCTTTATCTCAAGAATGCGTGGAGGTATCGAGTTGTAATACCCGCTATGACCTTCAGTGACTTGTATTATACTTAGTGTAGGTGGTATCTAACTTGTGACCTTTTTAAATATTTTTAGGAAAAGTATAACATGGTGTAAAAACAATTGGAATGGCATAAACTAAAAATAGTGTTGTATATTATAGTTTTGTTCTCTTCTTTATTTAACACCGACTTCCAAATTTTTTTTTATCTGTTATAAACTAGTACTTGACTGCGATCCCACCTGAATTAAAGTTATTTTGCACTTTTTAGTTATTGTACCACCACTGAAAGTACCCCTCAGCCAAACTTGAATATTTTATATCCAGAGATCATCTCGTGACAATTCTAATAATCCCAAACATGGTTAGGTTACATTAATTTATTACAGAGTTCCGGTGCGTACCTTCCGGTTTCATCATCAGATCAGTTCGATACATCCTCTTTTCCTCCTCCTTGCGTCGTATTCCTCATTGCTGAGGGTCGTGACTTCCCTGCTTCATCACTTATACCCTTATGATATTCCTCCATCTGTTTCTGTCTCTGGCGGTGTGAAGGGCATTGGACATCGTAGAGTCAAGTGCGGTGCGGATCTGGTCGGACCCACGACCTCTACTCCTCATCTTTTAGTCAGTCATCGACTACACGTATAACAAAGCAAAACTTGTTACGACAATGTACTGCTGTGATCCTATGAGGAGCTCTGTTCCATATTTTAGAAGTTCATGATCAGATCATAACAAAATTTCTATGGAAGCATAACCTTAACTTTATAAAGACGTAAAGAGCGGTAACAGACATGTAGACAGTTACTTTCACATATAGAATATTAGTTAGGATTGATATATTCTGCCTTGTTCCAATAAAATCATATTTTCAGAAGTAAAAATATTATATCCTCCCTTCTTCGGCCCTAACTAGGATTAAATTCGGGACAATCACATTCGACCAAGTACAAAAAAATCGAATAAGTATGAACCGTACCCTTTTCTATTTTTATTGCAAATTACGTATTCAATTTGAGATATATATATGAGAAGGAGGATGGTGAAATTTCAGTATTAAATGCATCTCATCTCAGTATTCAGGATTCGATTTAAATAAATTAGTTAGGGACTTTGACACTGATATAATCTTATTATAATGCTCCCTACACACGCGACGTCGACGCGCGTCGATAGCACGTGACGCGAACTCACTATGAGATAAAAGATTTAAGTGATTTTCAGACGTAGCATTTCCCACGTGTTTTGTATGTTTCGTTCAAGAAATTTGGTTTGAAAGCTTAAACTATATGTTTTTTTTTTTAACTTTTGTTTATTTGTTCTGAGGAACTTGTGTTGCTTTGTTATTCTTGCATAAACTGCTGTTGATATGAATGTAGACATTTTTTTAAAGCGCCCTTGAATGTTTTTGTCATTAGGTTTTATTGCTATTAATGATAAGCACTGTTTCTTTTATGTGACGAAAATGTAAAAAAAGTATCCTGTTCATTTATTTATTATTAGGAACACCAAAGCATATTGAGATATGATTTTACTTTTATGTAATTAGCAAATAATATTGTGTCAAATATGTACGCAGTTTGTACAATTTGACATTACTTACTTAATATTTAATGTAAATTAAATTAATTAATTAATAGAAATTAAATTTTTATATACCACACATTTTTAATTCGTCCAAATACTTAAAGGGCTTATTAGTAAAGGTCTGGTTATTATTTAAGTAAAGTCTCAAAAAATAATATTCATAAACAGCAAAGTTATGAGCGTTGGTTTATATCCCAAAATATCACATAATTTATGGAAATATTGTACAGGCAAATTTTGTATTGATTATGAAAAAACAGTAGAAAAACGCTGCGCGTAGGGTTTTGTAGGACGATTTGTTATAGTAGAGGACACGGTTAAGAACGACCTTCACCGGTTTGTTTAATGGATGAATCGTATTTTATGATAAATTTAGTATATTAAATAATATAACGCGGGTGGGTTGCCTGAGAAATTCCTGGCCAAACAATATTTTTTTTTTTTTTTGAAAAATGCACCGATGTGTTTAACGAATAAAAATACTAACCGAAAGAGTGAAGCCTTTATAACATAAAAACGTTGGGTTGCCTATTTGTTTCCTGTCATAACTATGGGTTGCCAGGTATAAACAGGTATGTATAAACAGGTGTGTTTATTTTGATATACAACAAATTCTATATCAAAATAAACGCTGTTTCATTACGAATACCATGTTAAAGTATTGTCTGCAAAAAAATCTGGTATGAATAACGGTTGTGAATTTGTCTAAAAAAAAGTAAATTTTCAATTTTTAATTAATAATAGTCTGGCCAGGAATTTCTTAGGCAACCCACCCGCGTTATATTATTTAATACACTAAATTTATCATAAAATACGTTTCATCCATTAAACAGACCGGTGAAGGTCGTTCTTAATCGGATCTTAGATTATTATGAATAAAATTGATTCAATTATGAATTTACCAATTATGACAAATTTTTGTGGACAATTTTGGGATTTCGTTTTTTTTTTTTTATATATATACTACACAAATATGATCAGTAACGGGTACGGATAGAGCCCCATTTTTTTTGTACTAATTAAAAAAGGAGTGTATAAATGCAACGTTTGATTTATAATGAATCAAAAAAAAGCAGACACAGGCAACAATATATAAATATTAATTGGGAGTTGTCTATAAATTAATTCCAAACTATGATTAATATTTTATAAATTATAGAAGTTGTCTAAATTTAATAAAGGCTCAGATACTTATTACCTACATACTAGGATAAAATCCTAACATACAATAGGTAGTGAGCTTCTTTCTTTGAATTGAATGTAATAAGTTTTATTTTGTTGCAGTACATCGGGACAATGGACGTACCACGCCCGACCAGCCGGGTCGAGATCGTCGCTGCTATGCGTCGAGTTCGTGTGAGTATGCTTTTACAATACCGACGTATAGTAAATACTGTTTTTTAAGGTTCCGTACCCAAAGAGTAAAAATGGAACCCCATTGATCGCTCATACTCGTAGCTCAACAGTTTTTTTCGCAGAATATGTTATATAATTCTATTGCAAATACTAAAATAAATATATACGTGGGTTTCCCATACAAAAAACGTGATTTTTTTGCCGTTTTTTCCTACAGAGGGCACGGAATCCTTCGTCTTCGAGTTCGACTCGCAGTTGTTTATTTTATCCTCTGATTCTAGGTCTTATTTAATGAACACTTATTATCACATACACTTACCAGATGTAACCCGAGGAAGAAATGAGTATGAGTGAGTACTAAAGGTACCAGGTAAATCACTGCACCTATTTGCGCAAGCGCTGACACGTTGAATTGACGTTCGTTTGAATTGAGTAAGGATTACCTAGCTATACTCGGTTCAAAATTACATTAGAAATTTATGAAAACCTTTTATTACTGTCCAAGTGTCCATTCAACCGATTTTGACTTTTATTAAGTTGGTAGCATGACAAATGGCGGTTGCAGTAAATAGTTGGTATTGTAGCCACTTTTAGCTCTTAATGCCATGTTTATGCCAACGAAATAGAGGTTAAAATCGGTTGAACAGGCAGTAAAAAGGTTTCTTTAAATTTCTAATCTTAACGCGAACTAAGTATAACATCCCACAAAGATACCACCTAATAAGTCAGTAATCGACCTGAGTAAAGGCGTAGGGTAGCTAGCCTTTCGGTATTATTTTCGGATTCGGGAATTGAACTATTTTACATAAATTAGTTTGTATGGAACGCTCAGTGTGCGAGTCCGATTCGCACTTGCCCAGTATTAATAATAAAAAAAAAAAAACAATCAACAAACTCTTCATGTGATAGTATGTTGCAAAAATATGTATCACTTATTTCAATAGGATAAACTTGAATGACATTTAGAGCTATGTAAAACACGGGCTGCTTCACCTGCACAGTGTAGCGTGAATTTAGTTTTTACCACAGATGAACTTTACATTAAAATACATTACATTAAAAATAAAAAGACAAGTGAAAAAAGAAGAAGTATAAAAGTTTTGTTACTATTTTAGGGTACAATAAAGTTTAATCTATTCTAATGGTAAATGATATTTATTTTGCAAATAGGTTTTAAAAAACACTTTTACACATCAATATGTTTTTGCCAGTTTTAACTAGATGAGGCCGGTCTGTTCTATTAAGTACACAGTTTCATTAAATACGCAATTTTATTTATTACATAATATAAATTCATCACAACAATTATAAATTTTGTTTTGGGCTGACATAGTTGTCTGGTGTAAAATGTCTAGTCTATGGCGGTGATACGAAATCAAATCAATTGGTAAACGCAAGATCAGAAAAACCTAACTAACCTAACCGAAGATAAGTAGGATACACCTAAGTATGGCTGCACCTAGTTCTAGCCGCTATGATGAAGGCTAAACCTAGGCCTAACCGAAGATAAGTAGGATACACCTAAGTTTAAACGCACGTGGTCGGTTACACCTAGTTGTAGCCGGCTAAAACTAGGTGTAGCCGGACTTCGGCTATTAGCCGTAACATATATAAAGTATAAACAAATCAAATCAAATAGTTTATTGACACAAACAATTATTTTACACAATAACATTTGAAGCCCTGACTTCTGAGCTAGGTAAAAACCTGTTACAGAAGTCAGTGTCTTCTCCCATTAGTGTCACTTAATTGTCGAAGTTGAGGTGACCTTGAATTTAATTAACAAATAATAAATAAATGAGAAAAAAAAAGTAGAAAAATTAAGAAAAACATGCTTGAAAATAAAATTAAATAATTATACAAAGTATAAGAAAGGATTATGAAAGTATATATGTGAGGAGTGATATGAAAGAAAAGGGAGTTAGCGATAGTTTGACGAGTGACAGGACAGAATGGAAGAAAAAAACATGTTGCGCCGACCCCAAGTAATATGGGATAAGGGTAGGAAGAAGAAGAAGAAGAATAAGAAAGGATTATCCAAAATTCGCCCTCTAAGGGAACGAAATGCGGGTCCAAAGTCAAAGAAACTTTCGCTGGCAAAAGCTAGCTAATAAAAAATGAAGTTAATATCAGCTCCATGTCAACACT
This sequence comes from Mythimna ferrago, assembly GCA_910589285.2. Taxonomy (NCBI): domain Eukaryota; kingdom Metazoa; phylum Arthropoda; class Insecta; order Lepidoptera; family Noctuidae; genus Mythimna; species Mythimna ferrago. The sequence continues at coordinate 16,413,513 of OU342673.1, read as the reverse complement.
AATTATGTCCCAGTGAGAATCAAAGACTCACAGAATCCATATCGATCTGTATCAAAATATTACTTTGGTGTAATTTCGTACTGCCTAATTGCCCTTTGTGGGATACTTAACAAAGTGGAATAAGACGCTAGTACCCACCGTTTGCCCATAAAATTGATTAAGCTAAACTTAGTTGGTAATTTTACATTGTTTAGGAACAAGAAAATAGAGCCTTTATGAGCGTAGGCTTATGCTACAGAATTTGCTTGGCTCAACGGCTAGCCACAAAACAGATAGGTACAGAAGTCAATCTCATGTATGCACCTCACTTTTCTTACCTACGCTCGGAGGTCGCGCTAGGGTTGCCGACCAGTCGCGCGACTAACGCGCGTTCACCGCGCCGTTACTATTATTAGATTATTGAAGACAATGCTTTATACAGTTACCTACCATAATAAATACCTAATATAATTTTAAAAATATTCATCATCATTATCATTTCAGCCTAAGTACGTTCACTGCTGGTCATAAGCCTCCCCCAAGTGTCACCACAACCGACAGTCCAGGGCGTCTCGCATCCACCGCATTACCACAACTCTCACTAGGTCATCGGTCCACCTTGTGAGAGGTCTTCCGACGCTCCGTTTTCCGGTGCACGGTCGCCACATTGACAATCCGTTCTACGAGCAATGTGCTCTGCCCCCAAACTAAAAATACTTCATGGCCACAAACTCATGTTCGCTTTTTCGGTGCGGGGCCGGGAACCGAGGCGTTTCCACTAACTGTTCTATGTTAAAAACGTTAAAACGAACCATTGAAACACATGCAAATACACTGCTAACCTCTCTGAAACCACTGGTAGTTTAAAAAACGTCAACTCATCATTTAATGTTAAATTTGAACAACCATTAACTGAATAGTTAAAATAACTTTTTTGTTGCTTAATTTTTGCACTAAAAAGTTCACAGATGCGTGTGTCAAGCGGATGGCACTCGCGATCGCACTCATCTTAACGTATCCAAGACATCGTGCCCGTGAGCGGTATATGTGTGCGTTTTGCGCACTTTGTATGTAGATTGACTTCTGTGTCTATCTCTATTGTGGGCGAGCTACAGTTGGTTGGTACCTCTATTAAGACAGAGTTTTATTCTTTTAGATAATAGGCTGGGTCGGTATTAAATATCATTATTATATCTAGCCTGTACTTTTCTACTATGAAACAAAAACTCCATTCCTTCCATTGTTCTCAGCTCTGGGTCACTTCTTGCTAATTCCTAAGGAAGACCTTTAAGTCGTCCCGCCATCTTCTACATGGTCTGCCACAACACAGTCACATTCTGCGATTTCAGGACACCAATTCTGAGTTTTACGGACCCATCGCTTGATCGGCATGCGGCAGACATGTCCAACCCAGTCCCATTGAAACCACGACCACTCTATCAAGATTATATTTATACACAATATAAAACATTACCTAACAATTAAAGTAAAATTTGAAATATTAATTACTTAAATTAAAATAACTAACTCATTAATTCGTGAAAATTATAAAAAAAAACGGCCAAGAGCGTGTCGGGCCACGCTCAGTGTAGGGTTCCGAAGTTTCCCGTCAGTCACAATAAGTGTTCCCACTTATGAGTTTAAAAAAAGGCTATTTTTTACGTTGACATACTAAGTACGGAACTCTAATAAATACGGAACCCTAAAAACGGGCCCACAAAGGACAGTGATAACTAAAACTGTATGCAAGTAGTAGAAATTTCAGCGATTGTGCACTCGTAAATTTTTTACTACGGTAGGTCATGAAAGCACGGAAAATCTTAACATCGACTTTTAAAAAGATGACGTCATTACGCAACGCCATCTATCGAACCATTTATGAACTGGTTTTTACCTTAACATTTTGATAGATGGCGTTAAAAAGTGAATTTTAATTTTGTTCTAAATTGCCTTATCATGTTCCTAATAGAAGTTTTATGTAGTTATAAGATAATACCGCCAATGCCAAGGAGAGACCAACCGAACAATTCGATAATACCCGACCCCATCAACTCAGGAAAAATCCTAACAGCGCGAACGCGAAATAGCCCAGCGCCATCTCTCGGGGAATTGGGTTACTAATTAATACATAGGTACCAGAAGAAGTTTTCGGTGGTAATTTTGGATTGCGAGAACCGATTTTAATCATTCTTTTTTTGTTTGAAAGAAGACACGTTCAGGATAATAAAATATGTAAACGAAGTTAAAAAAAATGCTTGCATGGATTATACTACAAACTTAATCCAGAAATTATTTTGTACAACCTTTTTGTCTTTTTTGTACAAAAACTTTTCTTTCCATCAAGTTCAAAATGATTTTCCTAGAAAGTCCTTATAAAGTTCTACTTGTCAGATTTTTTTCATATTTTCTAAACTTATGGTTCAAAAGTTAGGGGACACACACACATTGTTTTTTACTTTTGGAGCGATTATTTCCGAAATTATTGACATTATCAAAAAATGATTTTAGTAAACCCCTATTCATTTTTAAATACCTATCCAACAATATATCACACGTAAGGGTTGAAATTAAAAAAAAAATCACTTCGTACTTTACATATAGGGGGGCCCTACCCTAATAAAACATTTTTTTCCAATTTTTATTTTACCACTTTGTCGGCGTGATTGATATACATATTGGTACCAAATTTCAGCTTTCTAGTGCTAACGGTCACAGAGATTAAGCGAGGACGGACAGACGGACAGACAGACATGGCGAAACTATAAGGGTTCCTAGTTGACTACGGAACCCTAAAAATGAAGAGATAATAGTTATAAACCTTTATTCTAACTGTCAAAACTCTCGAGTGTATAAATTTAATTTCAATAATATTATATTATTACGTTTGAGCACCTAACTTGCTCAAACGATTATCTACTACAAATTTCACTGTGAGCGACTGATTCAAATTCCTGTCGTGTCTTTGACTTGGAATATGAATAATAGTGAAACATTTGATAGACTCTAAAGGCACAAAACCGATCTTGGAAGTGGAAATTGTTAATAAAATTATGCTTTAACCAAAGTGTAGTTTTATTTATTTATTGACTTGTTTATTTATTTATTACACATTACATAGGCGGACTTAATGCCTTGTAGTTATGCATAATCAGTCAGCCTCATATTGTTCCCACTGCTGAGACTCAGGGCTCCTCTCTCGAAGAGGGAATGGGCCGTAATCAACCATGCGGGCCCAGTGCTGATTACTAAGTAATTTACTAAAATATAATAATTTGTAAAAAAACAACATATTTATTATCCCATTTCTAGGGCAGTCGGGTAAAAAATGAGCAAGTTTATTTTTGTGGTGAGCTCAAAAAATAATTTGTGCAGACAAAGTGATTTGTAACATAATCCATGCGGGACTGAGTGAATCCTTCCTAAGCTTGTCCGTGGTAGAAGAGTATATTTCCCTCGTAAACAAAATCGGAAACCAGAGAGTTTTAATAAGCTGGAGACAAGAATAATTAAGGCCAGGTTCTACTCATTTTGAACTTTTTTAAGCCTCTAGAAATCCACAAATTAATGATATAAATTAATAGTAATATAATAATATTTTATTGGAACAATAAACTTGTTTACAAAATTTTGATTGTTCGTTAACAACTACATTAGTTTAAAACTGTATTGTAGCCTTTAGCGCCCACCTCCAAGAGGGGAGGCATCTTCGGTCCAAAATTAATGATAATTTTATATTTATGTTTAGACTTAATTACTCTTAATCTATAATTCGAATAGGTTAAACAACTACCCATTTATTTGATTTATAATTACAATTTATTTATCTATATACTTTATAAAAATGAATCCATAATTCCTTGGTCACGCCATCATCCGTGAACGGCTGGATCAATTTTGCTAATTATTTTTTTTAGTTGTGTTTGTTATTGCCAGAAAAAGGTTCTTAGGGAAAAAAATGAAAATTAGGGTAGTGTAGGGTAGAGTAAGGTAGAATAGGGTAGAATAGGGTAGAGTAGGGTAGAGTAGTGTATAATAGGGTAGAGTAGGGTATAGTAGGGAAGAGCGGAAGCGAAGCCGCGCAAGCAAAAGCTAGTATAATTATAATTAATTAATTAAAATCATTTAATAATAACTTAAAACAAAATTAGTGGGCTCGATAAAAATAAATCGCAAATCTGACCTTAACCGATTTCAAACGTGCATGTCTACGAGATTATGTCACGTAAATATTTGAAAGTTACAAAAAATAATAAAACTTGTTTTAAAGTATAAAAATAGAAGCCTTGCTCTTACCAAGATTCTAAATGATGACATTTTTTTTCAAAAACTTTTAAGTGTTTAAAAAAACACGTATTTGAACTTTTGTAACTGTTTGTTTTGTAAAGTTTTATAAAATATTTGAGTAAATCATGGAATTACCGAATGCTAAGAGAGTTTTCAGGCGTTATCTCTCTTTTTTCGCGTTGCTATTTCGTCAAACATCGCGTTGGATTGCATTAGATGAAGTAACAAGCTTTTAAACCATCCGCGATGTTGACCTTAAGCCTCCTAAGGCGGTTGTTTCACACTGTTGCCTGTGCTCAATCTCCAATCTATTTAGATCGCTTGGACTCTAATTCTAATCCAACTAACAATCTGTTTTCACGTGAATGAAAGATAATTTCATTGACTATCCGAAGTACTGTGAGAGATGTGGGTTGATGTATATGTTGTTAAGAATTTCATACATTTTCTTAAATCTAAATATTACACCCAGTTTTTTAATTGAGAATTTGAAGTTGAGAATCGTGTCATAGGTCTACTCTACCTTATTACCAAGATTTTGGCCAGTTTCACACTAGAGTGAATTTTTCAAGTTAGAGCTTAAAAACACACATGTACCAAAGGACAAGGATCATGTTCTCTAACGTTTTATACTTCTACTCTGTTCAAAATAACATTAGACATTTATAAAAACCTTTTATTACTGTCCGTTCAACCGATTCTGACTTTTATTACGTTGGTGGCATGACAAATGGCGGCTGTAGTAAATAGTTGGTATTGTAACCACTTTTTTGCTTTTAATGTCATCTTTATGCCTACAAAATAGAAGTTAAAATCGGTTGAACAGGCAGTAAAAAAAAATCTGTCTAATCATAACGCGAATAGGGTAAAGTGTCAATTAAAGCTAACTTAATATATTCTTTCCTTAAATTTCCTCGTTCACTGTTCACATTATTTGTCCTTGTGTGACATGTATGGTGGTACATTTTAGCATTCTCGTGTAGAAAACGGCCGAGTATTCATACATCGGCAGCAGAGTTTCCTTTTTTCCTACACTTGCGTAATTTGTCGCCCCTTGTTCCACAATTGGTTTCCCGTTTCGTTCCACTTAAGATACATATTACTGCTCCAAAAAAAGTGTTCTTAATATTGCGTTCTCATTTCTTCATAAGTAGGTGTAATGTTTTGAACAATTCATAATTTTATTACTTCTTCTCAACTTGTTTAGCCTCTATTGTTTATTGTGTTTCCTTTGTTATAATTAGGATATTATATTTTGAAGTAACGGTATGTCGGATATTGCTACTTTTTTATAATTTTCTTAAAATGGAAAGTGCGTTTTTTTTTCGGTGGGAAAATCATCCAATGACATCCCCGCTCTTGGGCGGCGCGGGAGATAGTGTCAGACTCTTACTGACTAAAAACCCACCCCGTTCCTTCGTGTTTTCATACCGGGGCTGAGCTAAAAAGTTCGTATCTGGTCTTTATAAGTACTCAAAGAAGTAAGTACGTACTATTAGTAATAAGATATATCCGCAGGAGAACCAAGGTCGCTGACATATTTCGAATAATCTAGAGTAGTATTTTAACATAGAACAGTTGGTGGAGTAGGGTAGAGTAGGGTAGAGTAGGGTAGAATAGGGTAGAGTAGGGTAGAGTATGGTAGAGTCGGGTGGAGTAGGGTATAGTAGGGTGGAGTAGAGCAGAGCGGGACCGAAGCCGCGCGGGCAAAAGCTAGTACAAAATACAAATACGAAACAATTCTACCAATCACTTAAAATTTTTATAGGTATTCGTTTCAAAAGTTCACTTTCCAAGTCAAATCACTGCACTGGTTTAAGTGCAGTAACACAAAAAAAAGAACTGATAACTTGCAGTCTTCTTGGCGAGATATGAATTTTAGGGGTGATGAGTCACTGAATGCTTCTAGACACCTTACTTCAAACGACTCATAATCCGTTTGGCTTCTCGGCATCACTTTGGTGCAAATATTATACGCCTACACATCTCTTCTCATATTTTAAGCGCATTGTCTTCCTAATTTTAACACACTTTCTTAATTTATTTCACGGTAGAGGGATATTTCTTGCGTTCAGGGGAGTTTTGCTGTTGCCAGGTCATTTTATTAAGTGAGTCATCATCATGTCGCCTCCCCATAATGTGGTGCAATTCACTGCCTGTTGTATCTACCATCGATACAGAAAAATGGTAGCTGCAAGAATATGAATTGTATTTAGGATAATTTCGTATAGGTATTTTATGAATGTAATAATTATCGTATACCTATTGTGTAATAATTAATTGTTAAAATTTAGTTATTTATGTATGTTAATAGAAATCGAAATGCTCATGTAAAAGTATGTGTATAAGTACTAACCTGCTTATGTTTAGTGTTTGCTCTCGGAAGGGACGCCAAAATTGTCACTCGAACGGTGGTTGCTGAAAACCAGCACCGTAGATGCCTGGATTATCCCAGCGTCACGGTATATGCTGAGCAACGGCCTATTTTTGCTTAGATGCGACGCACAATTTAGAATCTTAGATTGTATTAATATTATTATAATAGTATTTCTTTTATTTTTAGTTATTTTTAGGTTATTTTTGTTTATGTTGTTCTCTGTTATGGCCGGCGTCAAAATGCCACAGATAACTATTTACATGCTCTGTGCAGATAACATAGACAACTTCGTTGTCTACCCTGTGCAATAGTGTTATGCCCGTTACACACATGGCCTGATAGGGAAACTGGCTTTTATATTTTTTATAATATTGTGTTGATTTGTGCGTCTATTTAGGCGGAAAAAACATGTTTTCTTTCATTCTTCTTTTCTTTCTTTCAAATATCCCAGACAAGCAAATTTGCACTTTTTTTTTTTTTTTTTTCTCCGATGGGAAAAATCATCCTATGACAACCCCCGCTCTTGGGCGGAGCGGGAGATAGTGTCAGACTCTTACTGACTAAAAAACCCATCCCGTTCCTTCAAGCCTTCATACCGGGGCTCGAGCGCCCTTTCGGATAACCCTGGCCCCAGTAGGCTTCGACCCGGCTGGGCCCCTGCTGTTGCTGACAACTCCTTGAGGCGCGCGGGAACAGCGCGCGCCGTCGACGACTTGGGCTTGGTCCGGACAGTTACCGGACGGTCGGACAGCGAGCTATCCATTGCTTACTGTCCGCAAGCCCGCGCCTACGGTGGCCGGAAATCGGGATCAGTATCCCGGCGCCGGCGGCGGCGGCAATAACGCCGTTGCCTGATGCGTTCGGCCTCCTCCTTTGCGAGCATTACTGCTTCGCAGAAGTCGGCGATCGCCTGCCACTCCTCCTCGCTCCGGACCATGGCCTCAACCAAGGCCCGGCGCGAGAGGTCTCCGCCGCCGATCGCCCCCACGAGGGCACGGCGATGCTCCGCCCAAGCGGGGCACACCTCGACTGTGTGCTCCACCGTGTCCTCCGGGCATTCCGCACAATGGCGACACCCGGGCGTCACTTCCGCTTTAATTTGGAACAGGAACCTCCCGAACGAACCATGTCCGGTAAGGACCTGCGTCATGCGGAAGGTAAGGACGCCGTGAGGTCTTTCCAGCCACGCCTCAAAGAGGGGACTTACCGCCATGATTATGGCGTGCCCAGCACTGGGTTGCGATAGTCGTTGACGCCATTTCACCATGAGATCCCGCCGGAGCTCTGTCCGCCATGCCGTGACCTGTCGCGGCAGCGGACTTTCACCCCGGCGTTGCATCTCCACGCGCATATCGTGCATGTGTGCAAGGACTGTTGCCTCCAGATCCCACGGTGGTAGGCCAGCCAGAAGGCTCGCCGCTTCGCGGGAGACCGTGCTGTATCCCCGCACCATCCTTATTGCCATGACCCTCTGGCAGGCGTTCAGCATGGCCGCCGGTTGCTTTTTCAGCGACGGCGCCCACACCGGCGCCCCATAGAGGGCCATGGACCGAACGATCCCCGCGTAAAGCCTCCGGCAGGAGGCATCTGGACCCCCAAGGTTGGGCAGGAGCCGCCTGAGCGCGGCCCCAGCCCGGTTGAGTTTGGGAGCAAATTTGCACTGAGATTCTCCAAACAGTTTTTGCAATCCCGCTTTCATGACCATCCCCTGAACATAACAAAACGACTGAAAGTAACTCGAAACTTTTGATCTAGAAAATAAAATTGTTCAAACTGAACTAGTAGGTATTTAAACTAGAATAACTTTTTAATTAATTAAAGATTGTCATTTGTTATCATTACCATTTTTATGTGTACATCAGCACTGTCATTATCATCATCATTTCAGCCTAAAGACGTTCACCGTTGGAGATGAACCTCCCTCAAGTGTCACCGTAATGACCGGTGCTGTGTGTCTTGCATCCATTGGATTCCCGGAACCTTCACTAGGTCATCGGTCTAGGTCGGCGCTCTCGCCGCCGCCACCAGGATTCTGATCCCGATTTCCGGCGCGGGCTTGCGGACAGTGAGCAATGGGTAGCTCGCTGTCCGACCGTCCGATAACAGTCCGGACCAAGTCCAAGTCGTCGACGACGAGCAGTGTTCCCGCGCGCCTCAAAGAGTCGTCAGCAAGAGCAGGGGCCCAGCCGGGTCGAAGTCTACTGGGGCAAGGGTTATCCGAAAGGGAACTCGAGCCCCGGTATGAAGGCTAGAAGGACGGGGTTGGCTTTTACTATCTCCCGCTCCGCCCAAGAGCGAGGGTTGTCACTGGATGATTTATCCCACCATAAAAAAAAAAAAAAATTAGTTTGGCGATCCCTCGAGTTATGTCGGTAAACTTGGTGTTGGTTCTCCTGCGGATGTTTTTATTTCTGATGCGATAACGCAAGGAAACTTCGAGAACAAGCCTCCATGCCCGTGCCTGTCATGTCATCACTACACTTGAAATTGTTGCGTCTTACATAGCTTTAGTGGTCATCATCATCATAATCATCATTTCAGCCCATAGACATCCACTGTTAGACATAGGCCTCCCCCAAGTATCGCCACAATGAACGGCCCTGGAAGGATGCGAGACGCAGCATCCATCGGATTCCCGCAACCTTTACCAGGTTATCGGTCCACCTTGCAATATCGGTCAATAACTTGTATATACATGACAATTTTACTCAATGGAGATGTAAATAAGGAAATGGCCGCAGCCGTGAGGGAACGTACTTCTTCAACATGATACAGGAGGATAGGAGACGCACCGGGTGTCAGGAGTCGCCGGCTCATCAGGCCGGCTTACTGATGACGAGCAACGGATAGCTAGTCCGGCCGTCCGAAAGCCATCCGGACTGAGCTCGATTCCACACACACCTCAAATAAATGTCAGAAAAGCCGTAGGAGCCCAGCAGGGCCGATGCCCGTTAGTGCCATCGAGAATTTATGAAAAAGGAACCCGTGTTTCTAGAACGTAAGGGGAAATTAATAAAAAAAATCAGTGAAATTCTGATACGGTCCGCTCCACCTTAAAGCGGTAGCGGTCATTGGAATATTTCCCACTTCAAAAAAACGAAAAGCCCATTCTGAATTGAACGCATTCTGATTTTTTATATTTCTCCAGCACACTTGCTCAGAAAGTGACTCTAATAACGCAATTTATATTGTACAACCTTTTAATAACTGTAATTATACCTACCTAAACCGTGGCCATAATTGTCTTAGGAATATATCGGTAATTACCCGTTTCAACTCACTCCATTTCAGTTGAAAAATATGAGTAATATTATCAGCGGGCTCTGTTTTATCGTCTGTGAAAAACCGGATTTACCGCAAAATAAACCTGAAAGTGGCTTCGAGAGTAAAAAGATTTGTTTCCTAAAAATGTTTCGCTGAAAAATTCTCAGTGGCTTGTTGAAAGTTTGTTAAAGTACAACAATATCTCGTTTTCAGTTGTGAAACATTTTACGAGTATATTGGATGGTGAAGACACATTATCTTCGCATCAGCGTTATTTGAGTGATCGCATTACATTAGAAGATGTCTTTAATAGGACACGGAACCATGCCACCATCGGGAAGGTTCCGCAACTGAATATAAATGAACTTGTTTATAAGCCGCTGAAAAAATCGTGACGACACCGTTATGAGCGGCACCTGTGCAGGAATATACATATTTATTCATAAGTACCCGCAAACTGCTACCCTTCTTTCATATTTCGCGGTTAAAAAGCCATTCAAGATAATATTTTCTCGTTTCCTCTTACACTTAAGGAACACAATACCTATCTTTTCTTTCGCTGTTTCTTTTTCTAATTCTTTCAGTGAATTGTGTACATATTTCAAGATGAACATAGTGGTTTTGTATCATAGACTGTTGTAACAATTAATCTAAGTCAGTTCACAATAAACAAACATAGTTATATAGAGCTAAACAATATTGCAGCTAAAACTATTTCAACTGTAGATACTATTCTGTAACTCCGTCTGCAGAGCAGTTGAAGCTAACTCGACAACAATTGCTAACAACAAATACTCGACAACTAGCTCAACTGTTCCAGACATTCACATGCCTGTAGATTTAGTTTAGCTTAATGAGAGACTTTAGAGATAAAAATAGATATAAAACGAAGTCTATTGATCAACTCATCAACGCTCAAAGTAATTATAAGATTACGGGCCGTAATTTCCTTCCATGACGTCAGCCGCTGTAATCATAAAAACGGTAGTCATTCCTCATAAAATGTTGATTCGATTAAGTCATAGACTTCCTAAACATTCGTTTACTTTTTAGTGGTGTAAATGTACCTACCAACTGATTCTCGGTCATCAATTTTATTTCTTGGTACATCTTTCTAGTTAATAAAAACTGTATACTTTGATTTATATAGCCTTAAATACCTCATGACAGTTTAAGAAATTAGTCTACTACACACAATTTAGGGCTGAGAGTCCCCTGAACATCTGGCCGAAATCAAATGGACACAACACTCGAACCCGCGTAGGTGGCAGTACGAGTATCTGTGCATTACTTGCGGCCAGATGCGCCCAGATAGAGCCCCGCTGACCTGTAAATTCATTTTCTTTGCGAAATATTGCTGGTTTTACATTTGCTATGTTCACTTTGAAGAATGTTTAACCACCAATTTTTATGTATAAAAATGTTTCTAAAGATCCAACCCGCTTCGCAAGAGTAGGGAAAAGTTGCGAAATATTTATATTTTTTTTTTTTTTTGACAAAATGTATTAATCGCACGAAATATCAATATTTAATAATGTTGTTCATGAATCTATAATATTTTTTTTTCTTAAACCTGGTCGTTACCGAGGAGCAGGCTTCAGAAAATTACTGTTTTAAAAAAATATGTTTATTATACTCGTAGATTTACGTACAACATTATCAACATGGTTTTTCGCGTGAGTGTATGACTAAAGTTTCGCAAAATAAAAAAAAAATATGACATGGCTTTTTTTTTAAATACGTTTACAAAAATACTGGTTAAGTGGTCTTCAGAATGTAGGTACATAGATGTAATAAATCAATCAATATTTCATAAAAGAAATATTTTTATAGATCAACGGGGCTCTATGTAGGCGCAAGGCAGTATGAGGATGTGTGTATTTAACTCCGGCCAGATATTCAAGGGACTATACGCCTTAATAATTTCAGAATACAATGACGTACTTCACATCCCACGAGAGTGATATTATTGAGCATATAGACCTTCAGACCTCTTAACAAGAGCCTTTGCTAATTACCTCTCATATGCCTAAGTATTCGGAACTTCCACCTTTACTAATTATGTTCATGTCCCTAAGTAATAAGGTGCCTTCACATTGTTCAGTTTACAGGGGCCTCGCCATGACATGTTGAAATGTCAGCCGCGCGAGAAAAAGGGATACAGCTACACACCCTATATGTATACGAGTATCGTACCTTTATTGCAAAAACCAACTAAGTAAACTTATTATTATATTCCATCAAATCTTTAGATTATTTACCATCGACTTATATTCTAGTGATAGACAAGCCCTTTCATGGAAACTATTTGTTAAAAGAAAGTTTGTTAAATACTGAAAAATTGAAACAAAAGTTCGCTGCAGCGCTAAATTAGCATTATGTCGTCTAACAGAACTATTAAAACATGCAGCGCTAAGATAGCTTTTAGAGAATATATTTTCACGACCAAAATGTCTTAAGCGCCATAATTTCGTGGCGCTTACCTACTCGTTTTGTTCAACATTGTGTAATGTTCAAGGTGTATAGTCGACATTACACCTGAATCGATTGAAGTGAGTGTTCGGCACGCCTCATCTAGTGCGTAATACATATATATCGATGTTATTTACCTTTAGCCGAAGCCATCTTGATAAATAAGTGTCATAGATAATAACCAGTTTTACTTGCAGATTCGTCTTGATGAGACGAATTGACGGCTATAAGTAATTAACTTATTTTGGGTAAAAATACAGATAGTTGGTTTTTGCAATAAGAGTACGATATTTTTTTAATGATATAAGCTAGTGCTAAACTGCCATCCCCCCTGATGGTGAACAGTGATGCAATCGTTGATTGTGAATTGCACATGTTTATTAGGAGCATATTCAATCTAGCCTTGAAGACATCTAAATTAAAATCGGACGAGAAGACGGCTGCAGGCAAATTGTTCCAATCCTTCGATTTAAGCGGTATAAACGACAAAGTGAAACGCTTAGTCCGGACCGTAGAAGCGCTAACAACTTAGGGGTGGACACTCGCCATACCTTGGGTAGTCCGATGGTAGAAAGGTGATGGCGGAATCAAGTCACGCAATTCCTGCGCACACTCTCCAAAATGTATCCTGTAAAATATTAAAAGGCTACCTATCCTATGTATATAAGTATACAGGGTGTAAGGGACATCCCTCCACATACTTTAAGGGCTTGCTCAGTAGACGAAACTGAACAACATTCCACAAGACTTTTTTTTAGGAAACGAAAAAAAATCAATCAAAATCAAATCAGCCTCACCACACAAAATTAAAACTTGATTGGACAGTTTGTATGGAGAGCCCGAATCTTTTTTCGTTTCCTGACAAAAAATCTTGTGGAAGGTTGTTCTGTTTTGTCTACTGAGCAAGCCCTTTAAAGATTGTGGAGGGCTGTCCCTTACACCCTGTATACAGGGTTATTTGTTAAACACTGGCAACCTCTCAGAACCATGTTACTGACGTCATAAACAACTACTTTTGTTCTATGACTTTAAAAAAAATACCATATTTTAGTTCATCAGATTTTCATACAAAAATCAAAATATTTAAATTGATCGTTCTAAATATTACGAAGTCTATGCGAAGCATGCGATAGTACAATAGCGAAGGGGAACGGGGATCGGACGGACGGCGGGAGCACTTGATGCGCTGGCGTCACGTCATACTGACGTAGGTAGGTATAGTAAAATACAGAGTTGATATGTGTTAGATAGAACAACGAAATCGAAACAAAAAAAAAAACGTTTATGATGTTGATAATACAGTCCTGCAAGGTTGTTAATGTTTTACAAATAATCCTGTATAGCTCCACCCTTTTAACAGTTCAAAGTCAAAGTCAAATATATTTATTTGTTTCAATTTTGGTCGTCAAATGGTTCGCGTTAAGAGCTCGTGGTAGGGGCCTCAGGTGCGCGGTGGAAATGTGGATGATTATAATTATCGCTATTTTCGAGGTATTCTACTTGAAACTTTCAAGGAACTCTAAAGTTGATTTAAGTAAGGCGAAGATCCGTTTGCGGGATTAGTTATTTTTGGTACCTACGGCGTCAGATGACGCTTTCGCGAAAATTCGCATCAAAATAGCAGCTTTAAACAACCGCTAGCGGAAGAATTTAATACTCAACCATCTTTAGAATTCATTTCAATATGGATGAAGATTTAAATCAGCTTTGAATTCAGCGAAGTATGGTTTGATTTAAGATCAAACACGAGTGATGACGAAACACACTGTAAATGCGGGAAACGAAAAAGAGCTTGTGAAAATAATACGTAATCTTGTTATGCCTTTTTTTACATGGGAAAAACATCTAATGACATCCACCGCTCTTGGGCGGAGCGGGAGATTGTGTCAGACTTTTAATGCCTAAATACCCACTCCTGTTCCTATCTTGCCTTTCGTACCAGGGCCGAATCTTCCTTTCAGATACAAATCCGTGGCCCCAGTACAGTAGGCTTCGACCCTGACGGGCCCCTACGGTTTGCTGACAACTCCATGAGGCGCGCGTGGAACACTACGCGCCGTGGACGTGTGGGCTCGGTCCGGACGGTTACCGGACGGACCCGAGTCGACGGCGCGTTGCATTCCACACGAGCTTCAAAGTAGTTCAAAGAGATGTCAGCAAAATGTACGAGGCAAATAGGGGCCGACGCCTGACAGGGCTAGGAGTTGTTCGAAAAAGTTAGTGTGGCCTCGCAAAGGGCAACTGAAGGAACTAAGCTAAAATTTTACACTTTTTCTCTCTCCCACTGATAGAATATTTGACGATTGCCTATGTAAAAAAAATAAACGAATAGCGATGTAAAAATGCTCACGATGCGAAAACATCACATTCTTAGGGCCCTCACCCACAGCGACTTTTTGTAGCGATGCTGTAGCGAGTTCGCATTGATACAGTCGCGATGCTCTAGCGCGTTCGCATCGATACAGTCGCGATGCTGTAGCGCGTTCGCATCGATACAGTCGCGATGCTGTAGCGCGTTCGCATCGATACAGTCGCGATGTTGTAGCGCGTTCGCATCGATACAGTCGCGATGCTGTAGCGAGTTCGCATTGATACAGTCGCGATGCTGTAGCGCGTTCGCATCGATACAGTCGCGATGCTGTAGCGAGTTCGCATTGATACAGTTGCGATGCTGTAGCGCGTTCGCATCGATACAGTCGCGATGCTGTAGCGCGTTCGCATCGTTACAGTCGCGATGCTGTAGCGCGTTCGCATCGATACAGTCGCGATGCTGTAGCGCGTTCGCATCGATACAGTCGCGATGCTGTAGCGCGTTGCCATTTTTTCTATAGCGCTTGCAAATGCGACTAATGCGCATTAGTAGCTGTCGAGCGCTTACGAAACGCGCGATACTATCGCTACAAAAAGTCGTCGTGGGCAAGGGCCCTTCGTCATTTAAATCAGGAAGACTTTCCGCTTAACCAAAGGGTCGATTTAGACCCAACCGGAAATCAACCACGGAAATTGATCCCAAGACCTATAATTTGCAAAGACGGTGATTTAGCCCCTTTCCTTGGTCCCTTTGTTTTGTCTTCATCTAATGAAAGTTTTATTCCGCAGTATGAGTTCAAGGCGCGGGGTGTGAAGAAACGCAAGGTGACTGTGGACGTGTCGACCGACGGCGTCAAGGTGACGACTAGGACCAACATCACGACCAGGAAGACCAAGGTCAGTTCAAATCTTATTTTCAATTACTGCTTGCAAATGGAACTGACGTTGAGGCTTCACAAAAAATGACATTGCTAAAAGGAGGATTGATAGGAAAGAAAAAAGGAACTATTACCGACTATTTTTAAATACATAGTTTTTTATTCAGTGACATTTATGTGATAATATTAAAGTAAGTCATAGAATATTGTCTAAACAGAGAGTATTTACGCACATGATCGTTTGTTGTGGCGACGCTTGGGGGAGGCCTATGTCCAACAGTGGACGTCTATCGGCTGAAATGATGATGATGATGATGAGGAAGAGTATTTCACCATTTTTGTCGTGTTTTCATTGTTTAAGTTTCCCTGTAGGTAACCTTTATAATTATGTGGCTTTAAAAATATGCTGTTCCTAATTATAACAAAAAACTCAGAACTGAACAATAACCTACTAATCAAATATTTAGGCATGAACTTGGTTAAGGTCGCAACGACCTTAAGATGGTCGAGCTTAAGGGTCTAAACGATCTCTGAAACTTATTGGCAAGGACGCATAAGTGCCTGACATCAGACAAATGATACGGTACAATAGCAACTATGATAATGCATGCAAAGTGGGTCATATTTATTAAATGAACGACCCGTATTGTTGCTAAATGTGATCCCCGGCCGCCCGCGGAATGTTTTAACCCCACTTAAAGTTACATTTACGGTGAGGGTGTTAACATAATTATATTAGCAAATGTAGATTGCTGAGAATAGCAAGCCGTGCTGGGTAGACCGGGATCACAAATAATGTGACTTAAATTACAGTCAGTGTAAATACACTTCTGGACACATCTATTGGCCCACCTTAGAGTTTAGGTTTCGATGGCCCCTACCGAAATATGATTGCTAGATTGAACAAAAACTGTTGATGCAGTTTTAAACCTGATACATTTTATCATCTTTTTCGATCGTATTGTTTTAAATTTGAATTCAGAATACCATACGACATGGAGCTACGCCTAACAAGTCGGATATGCGCCTTGTTATAGGCAATTGATTTTTGAATAAAAAACATGTTTTATCAAATAAAGGTTTAATTTAATAACGCGTGTTGCCTCCATGGGCATCTACCACAGCTCTCATACGATTAGGCATAGAGTTTATCAACCGGTCTATGAAATTTTGAGGGATCATCTCCCATTCCTCTTCTATGGCAGTTTTCAACTCCTGCATCGTCTGGGCAACTGGCTGACGAGCCCTAACACGTCTTTTTAGCTCGTCCCACATGTGCTCAATGGGGTTCATGTCTGGGCTTCTGGCTGGCCAGTCCATAACTGTGATGTTCACATCCCGAAGATATTCCCTGACGATGCCGGCCGCATGGGCTCTTGCATTATCATGCATAAAAAGGAAATTTGGGCCCACTTAGTCCGCGTATGGTATCACGTGAGGTTCTAAGCACTCACGAATGTACCTTTCAGCATTTAATGTTGGCAGCCGTGGTCCTGTAACAACCTCAAGTTGAGTTTTTCCGCTCGCGGATATACCGCCCCAGACAGTCCATGAGCCACCGCCATAAGCAACCCTCTCTTCAAAGCAGCATTGTGCGAAACGCTCTCCCTTACGTCGGTAGACCTTCTTCCTTCCATCATTGCCATGTAACACAATTTTAGACTTATCAGAAAAGAGTACACGGCTCCAATCTTGCTGTGTCCAATTTAAATGACTGCGTGCGAAATGAAGGCGCGCTGTTCAGTGGGATCGCGTTAGTTTGGGCCCATTAGCTGGCTTGTGTGGTACCATATCGCGTTCTTTTAACCTTCTCCGAACAGTTCGAGCGCTCACAGATACTCCGTGGAAGTCGCGAACTTGGTTTTGTATCTCAATGGAGGTAAGGTGACGATTTCTCAAGCTGGTCGTCACGATGAATCGATCCTGCCTTTCAGTTGTGACCCGAGATCGTGGCCTTCCTTGGCGACGAACAAAGCCGCCAGTCTCTAGGTACCTCCGATAAACATTTCGGACCGCAGATCGACTTAAATTAAGTTGAGCACTCACGTTTCTTTGGCTGTGTCCGGCCTGAATAAGTGCCACAGCTTGGGCGGCGACTTCAGGTGAAGTATCCATAGATTATTGATAGAACCTCACCTTAATGTTAAGAATAAGTAATGTTTGTTGCAAAACCAAAGATATCAATTACTTTTTCAAGAATTAAATCCAAGTAAACCAATAAAACCAAGTTTTCTTAGTATTCGATTGTTTGATATCAACAAACAGGCTCCAAATTGTCTTTTGTTTCTTTAAATTCTGTGTTCGAAATTCAAAAAAAGACTATTGAATGAAATTGTGAATGTGCCAGGTTCAAAACTGCATAAAAACTTTTTGCTCGACCTAATATAAAATTTTAGCTAGGACCAAACGAAACTGAAAATACAAGGTGGGCCAATAGATGTGTCCAGAAGTGTATAACCATCGATAAGTTCTCCTCATTCGAAGAAGTCATAAAAGGACCGCAAAAAATTTGAAAGTCTTTCAAAAATATTATTCAATACTTGTCTCAATGCCTTTTTATTCATGAAATGCTGATAATATACATCGGGTAGTAATAAAAGCTCCGACAAAAAAAGAAGAATTGTCCTTACTCAAAATATTAAATCTACTGCCTAAAATACTAACTTTCCGACTACTTTTGTCCGAATAAAAATGACGAAACGACCGAATGAGATACTGAAATCTTCGAAAAATAAACATGACTGTCTATTGCTATAATACTTTTCTACCAGTATAAATTACGTTCTACTGAAAACTTTGCTTTGTAATTTTTATCTTTACTTGCCTACTATTAATTCATAAATTACCTTTCATATTTCATAGATTGTGGTGCTATTTTAACTGTCACATTAGACTGAAAATATTATTCTGAGTGGCTATACAGAAACTTATAAAAAATATAAAAATGTACTTGTAACAATAACTTTTAATTGCATCATATATCATGAATTACTTACCACAAGTATGCTTCGATATCGGTACCTATTTCAGGCGTTAAAAAGTTAAAACAGTCGTATTCATGGGTACGTATAAAAATCCCGAATTTTAAATTACCGATGGACGAAATCCCGAAAATTGAAACGCCAAATGGTCGTATGGTCGAAAGTTTAAAATCCCGAAAGTTCATTTGTTCGAATGTTTAAAATCCCGAAGTTTAAAATCCCAAAGTTCAAAATCCCGACTCGTCCGTGTCGGGGTGCCCTAAGGTCCCGATTCGTTTCATTTTGAGAAGTAGCACTCGCCGGCCGCTACCGCGGCGCCGCTCGCTTCGCTCGCTCGGCTCGCGCGCTTTTGGTCACAATTCTAACCTAACCTAACCTATTTCAGCCACAATCTCTCGTAAAAATGTGTTTACCATTGTCTAATAGGCTAGTCACAGGTAGATTGTATTTTGATTGCACTTTGAACTGGCTGAAATAGGTTAGGTAACGTTAGAACTGTGACCAACCGCTACGTTCAAGTTGTTTCGTCTATTCGGGATTTCGTCCTTTCGGGCATTTGAACATCGGTATTTTGTGTTTCGATATAACGACTATCGGCATTTAAACCTTTCGGTATTTTGAATTTCGGTGTTTTGCACGTCGGTATTTCAGCCAAAGGTATAATGAACTATCGGGATTTTGATACGTACCCCTATTCATGCCTTAATCGAAAACCAAGTAGACTTTGGTTTCCTAGAATAATATACTGTATTATTATTCGACAAATTTCCTAACTTTTATAATGTCAGCGAGAACAAAGATAAAAATAAAACAAAACTCAGTTTATTATGAAAATGTAGTTACGTAGTAGATCCGAACCCCATCACGCGGGCCGAACAGTTAAGGTATTTTCATCATTATTGAGAGCCAAAAAATAAATTTGATAACCAACAATAGAAATTATAACAGTTCATGCAAGTTGTAAAAATATGATTATTTTGACCAAACCTCTGTTGTCGGTAACTTAGTAATTTTGTCGGAGGTTCAGTATTCTATTCGGAAGTTTAGTTTTGTTATTCGAAGATCCATTTTTTTTTAGGAGAAAATGTAATTTGAACATGCTCTTATTTGTTGTTAAATTGGATATTTTTTTTCGTTTATGTTTTGGGTTTTTTGTCGGTAATTCATTATAACGCTAGTTAATTAGAATAATAGTCGGCCACAGATCGCTGGAGATTAAATTGTTTTTCGGAACCATTATTATTTCCCATATACATCTGCTCGCTTGGACGCGACCTCAAGTGAAATTTAAAACTTCTACGACTGAGTAAAAAAGTTTTATTCATTTTGCGACAAAATCATTTGCAGTACCGGCTGTTATATGAAAAGAGTTTGTTTGTACTTAAAAATGTAATCGATTTGGGGATGACATTTGTGACTTTATTATCTATTTGTCATATTCTTTTCAACACACTTGCTCAGAAAGTGACTCTTATTGCATTGCACTTAGGTATATAATGGCACTTGTTACCAAACTTTGACATTTTGATTACCATTACGCATTAGTGTGATAATATAGTTAAAACCTTTTTGTTCAACCTCTTTGTTCGCAAAACAAATGAATACGAAAAATGGATCATGGCGAAGTCCCGAACAAAATTTTGCTCGCATATTTTTTTAGCGTTTTGTGATGAAAAATATACAAAAGTATACAGATTAAACTAAACAATTTTGTCTTAGACAATACTATTTAGAGCAGGTGCCAAAGGGAGTTGAGTATGCAAAATATAAGGACCACCTTCAGTGAATGATTTCGGACTCAGAAAAGCATGCAGGCTATGATTTTGGATGTTGCCAGGAGGCATATAAGCATATTATGGCCGGCCTCATCTAGCATAAATTGACGAAAAAAAAATTGACGTGTAAAAGTGTTTTTTAAACCTATTTGCAAAATAAATATCATTTATCATTTATCATTTATCATTATATTGGCCCATTTTTTTTATACCCCTCTCCCTGAAGCAGCAAGTAAATTGACTGAACAAATGCTAAGAATCATTTTATTAATTGTTTAAGTAACAATATCTTATTGTTTCTTATGATTAAATATATATTTAGGAAGTCAACTAAAAAAAAGTGAGTCGGACTCGCGCACTTAGGGTTCCGTACAAATTTACACATGAAAACAGTTCAATTCCCAAATTGAGTTACGAAGATTTTTCCGAATCACAAGAATATTTTTTTTTGTGACATAATAACAAATTTACAGTTTTCAGAAGTTTACCTATATTAGTGCTATGAGATCTCTATTATGTCAATAATACCTACGTACCTCCTTATGAATTTTAAAAATGCATTTTTGAACGAACGACAAGATGTCATGTCAAATGTTATGTTTTCTTTTTCTCTATGTCTTTAGGCTGGATGGCTGTTGAAATGTCTAATGCCATGCTTTTCCTGGTGATGTGATTCTCGATATTGTATTTATTGTTATGACAACATCATATATTGTGTCATTTTAGCCACTATATTCTAAGCACAAACAGTTATATTTATGTTTATTATGTATTTAATGCGGAAATGTATTTCCGAAGTATTTATTATCATAAAGTAGAGCATATTATGTTACTTGACCAACATTTATATTAAACGTTACGTATGTAGCAACAAAATCATAAAAAAAACTAAGCCACGATTATTTATTTTCGTAAAAATCTAGTCAATTCAGTTTCCAATTATGATTTTTTGCAGTCTTTAGACTGGCCATAATCTTGATTAGATAAAACAAAGTCAATTATTTCGTTGGTAAATATCATGGTAACATATACAAGGAAGTACTTATATAAGCAGACACTTAATAATTTTTTGGAGGTATGCGGAACAGAGAGTAAAGTCCCGCAAACCTCCGTTGAAAAGGGAGGATCCTCCGACCAGACAGGTGTTATTGTCTGGTGGGCGACTGCCCGATAGATGATTTCGGGCTGTCGTATATGTTCAAATCGCGCGGAGAACTTTGATTGCGCGATGCAGGATTTCGTACTTTCTCGTACTTTAGATGTCGCTACAATTTCATCAACGATTTCCTCGCCGTTGTTCTTTCGCTTTAGGTTATTGCATTTAATAGTAAAAATGAATGTCTTACTCGTAGTGTTTTGTGTTCTATGTCATGCCATTTGGTCTATTTTATAAGCTTATACAAACGATTTATTTCATAAAAAAAAAACATATAACAAATAAATCGTACATTCAAATAAAATTTGTTTTTTCTTTGTGGTCTATGGCCGCCATTTTAGGATGTGCGCGGTTTTTAGCATGATTTTTTTGAGTGAACTTCAGTGGCTGTATTAATTGAATTAAATTAAATACTATAAAATCATCTGAAAATGTTATATCCGTATTCTATTGTCACTACGAAATACACTATCGTAAAAACTTTTCACGCAAGAAAACATAAACGTAAGAGTAGGCAATATGATCAAAATACCTTAGCGTTCCCTTAGAAGTAAATAAAAAAAATGATGCGCGCGCATAAGAAAACTAGAACGTAGTGATTATATACTCTTTGAAGAAAACTGATTTTTACCGCCATGTCACAAAAAAAATAGACTGTTGTTTTCTTTACAAGTGTCTAAATACCGCCTCGACGATAATCACTAACATTACACACTGATAGAAGTGTAATATCATTGGATGCCTCTTAAAAATAGGTGTATAATGGTCGATCTTATAGCACTGGGAAATACCTTAAAGTTAACCGATACACAAATACATATAGTACTGAATATTACTAATAAATAAATATACTCGTATAATAGAGAAAGAAGAAAAAAAATATAGAGTAAAAGATAATGCTCCTTCACCTTTTTTTAAACGATGCGTTGGTTTAGCCTTTGAGCATGCCTTATTTCTATAGGTAATGGATTTCACAAACAAACTGCTTGAATTGTGAAGAATTTGTCAGATTTCTAGATTTCTTTTACTTTTTTTCTGATTAAGTTATCATTTTATATTTTTTATCTTCATAGACCCTTTTTATATGATTCTATTACATCCGTCCACCAATATTCATCTTCGTAGTTCATAAATCCTAAGTACAATTTCTCACAAAGTTTGGGGAAATATCTCAGTATGATTTTTATATTCTTCGTAGCATCACGAAGAAAAATGTTAGTTCAAATCAGAAATGGAATCGTACTATAATGCGTGTTTCACATGTTCTTCGAATTCGTTTGCTTGTTTGGCGGATTTAGGATTGGAAGAATTTTCTTCAGAATCGCTCGTTTTGTTCGCGTTAATCGAGTCATTTTCTAATTAGGTCACTATTGTTGGAATTCTCGACGGGATTTGTTTTGGTTCTCTGGAATAATCAAAGCTTACTGTGCAAAAAATACTGAAAGCTATTTTAAATCCAAGGTTCAATTAGAACTCCTAAAACTACAACCACTTATTGGATTTAGGACTAATAAATAATTGCTTTCAATATCAAATAATTTGATAATATTATCGTCTTGCACACATAGGCGGATATCACCACATATTACTAAATTATCTGTTAGGCGGGAGTAACAGGTGACACTGATTTTTTCTCGGTGCTCGTAAATCATGTCGGATATAATGGACGGCTGTCAACCTGCTGTCTTGCAGCCACCGCCACCGCCACGCTCAGCGTCTATTGTCGCATCGATCCATTGTTGGCCCCAAAGAATTATCTCGCTTGGTTGGTCCACTCTTAATTATGTGAATTACTTTATCAAATTTTGGATTTTTTACGAGTAAAATTTCAGTTTTGAGTGTACTTTTTTGGTATTTCAAGTTGTTATAGCTTTTTTTTGGCTCCCCTATTATTGTTTACTCGTAAGATATAATTAAAATAACATGCAGTGTATACAGATCGCTGCGTACAGTTTTAGTGATTATTTTCTATTATAAACAGCTTTTTGAATGCATTGAAATATACGTGATATATTTTGGTCAGCATTCTAAAATATCCGTGGAATCATAACATTCCGAGATTCATAAAATATATAACGATGAGGTATGTTAGAAGCAGCAAAAACTAATAACAGAATTTGAAATAACCTCTCTTAGAATTTCAAGTAGTATTATGAACTAAATTCCGCCGAAACTCCACAACCGTTGCTACACATTGCAAATAAACTTTACTGTTATCAAGTGCATGAAATTCATATTTCAAAATATGTTTTATTTCTTTACAAGGACGTAAGGCAAGGCTCCTTCCATACGAAAAGTTTTGTAGAGGAGGACCTGGAGTCTTGGAGGTCGCCAGAGTGAATAGGTTGCCAAGCAAGTGTAGGCAATCGTCGTACTCATCATTGCTTACTATAGGTGAGGTAGTGGTCAAACGTGAGCCTACCGCACAATTCACAATAATGTAATATTTTGTTGCAGAAGAGTTCCAGTAAGCTGTTTGGTCGCGGCAGCAAGTCGAGTACGACCACAGAAGCTGCTGAGATCATGCACCATCCCATCTACCGCATCTTCTACGTCTCGCACGACAGCTCTGACCTGAAGATCTTCTCCTACATCGCTAGAGATGGAGCCACCAATGTCTTTAAGTGCAACGTCTTTAAGAGCAACCGTAAGGTTAGTGTCGGTGTGTTTACTGCTAGATATAGACCATCACCAGTACCACAACCAACATTTATCAACGCTGTACTGTCCATAGTTTGCCACTCCAAAACCCTATCATTTTAATAAAGACCAACAATTTTATTTAAATAAAAATTCTTAAGGGTAGCAATTTATAGAAAGCAGAAAGTGTTTCATAATAAGGCCTCCAAATTGGCTTCCCGCCTAATGATCAACAGTTAACAAATGGCTCAACTTCAATTTGAAATGGAGAGAAATCCCTAATTTGCAAAAGATTAAAAAATATCAAAGATTCGTTCGCACCCTCTTCGTAAGAAAATTTTGAAAGGTTTACTCGTTGACTATTAAGTATATTTTGTTGTCTGAAATAAAACTACAAATCTTGAATAAGAAAAAAATCATAGACGAAACATGAGAAGAGAGTTAACTGCCCTTGATAGTTAAAAAGACGTATCTAACAAAAAGTAAAAACGGAGAAAAAAATGTTTTAATGAATGAAACGGGAAATTATTTGCTGTCTTTGAGTAAATTTAAATACTTACATATTAAAAGTTGAAAATAAAGCCGAATATTATGAGCTTTAACTTGGTTTAATAATAATATGAAACGCAAATCAAATCTAGAAAAAATTTTAGATGCGTCTTTTTTACTAACGGTAGGCAATCTATTTTAGTTTTTCATATTAGCGAGAAAATAGATTCGCAATGGGACTTTAACATTCAATATTCATCAAGAGTTATCCCACAAAAACTGTCAAAAAGTCAATTAAACTTTTTGTACGAAGAACATACCAAATACAAAATCACCGATTGTTTGACCGCCCATTTTAGATAACGCCACATCTTGTCGCTGTCTTCGTAGTTAATCCACTTTAAAACGTACGATCCGAAGAGGGAAGTAAAGGTGGCTTAACGACCAGAGAGCGGACCGGAGCCGGCTTCGAGAGTGGTCTCGAGGCAAGCGTGCTGTTTATTAAGATCGCACCGGCTCGTAAACGGGCCCGGCTAAGATCGCACCGGCTCGTAAACGGGCCCAGCCATAAACCGCAGCTGCGTATCACTCGGCCGTACAATATGTGGCAATTACCACTCCAAGGAGCTAACACTACACTTATACTAATGGACTTTAATCGGTAACGGACTGAGATGAAGGTTTCCTTCTAAGTAGCTGTCTATTAGGACTGTCTGCTCCACCATAAAAGACAATTGTTGAACTTCCATATCAAATACTCGGAATTATCCAAGTTATCTAATTATTTTGAGGAATAATAATAATACCATATCTGACCACTATTGTGTAGATTAAATTTTATAGACCAAACTATTATATTTTTTTATGTCCTTTAGTAGTCGATATCGCAGAGCCTAGCTGACTGATCCTTTCATTTTGATGTTAGATAGAAACGGCTCTATTCAGAGATGACCAAAGGCTGTTCTTAGGCCACATAAAGAAAACCACATGTTTGATGGTACCCATCTTCAGCTATTCAAACGTGCCCTTACTGTTACCTCGATTAACAATTAAGGTGGTTTAGAACCACAAATTGTGACATTCGCAACATACGCTTCTTGCACACAGATAATGTCGCCAGTGCTGAAAAACTTAAGACACGTAATATTCGTAAATCCATGTTTCACTGTGAAATCTGGAACCCTAAATAATGATAACTCCATTTAAATCCTTACCATGGATATAGGACCCTGTACGATCACCTCAATGTACAACTCTCGTAATGTACCAGCAGTAATTTCTGCCATATAAAAAAAATACGCTTGAATCCTGCGGCGCCGCGCCAAACCAAACCCTTTGAGTTTTTGTTTCGAGTGCAAGCAAAAATGAACTTAGTTGTGGTCAGGCGGAAATGTCTTTGATGGTACCTTACTAGTTCCACAACAATAACTCTAATCGTTAAAAACAACTTGTAATACAATAGTTCGTGACTTTAAGACCCCTTACCCACGACGACTTTTTGTAGCGATACTGTCGCGCGTTTCGGATGCGCGCGACAGCATCGCTACTAACACGCGTTAGTCGCACCAGCGCAAATGAAAGATAGACAGGAACTTCATAATAAAAAAAACTTATTACAATAAAAATATAACCGACTTCAATATTAAAAAACACTGAAAAGCATAAAATAACTTTAATTTCGGAAGTCGGTGTTTCTATAATAGTTTTGTCTCTTCGTTATTTAAAACCGACTTCCGAAATTAAAGTTATTTTGTACTTTTCAGTGTTTTTTTAACATTGAAATCGGTTATATTTTTTTTTGTAAAAAGTTTTTTATTTTTCACTTTTTAGTTATGGTACCACCACTAAAAAGTACCCCTCAGACAAACTTAAATAACTTATAGCCCGGGCATCACATAACGATTTTAATAATCCCAAACACGGTTAGATTACATTAATTTTTTTTTATCCTTCTGGCTTCATCATTAGATCAGTTGAATACATCCCCCCCCCCCTTTTCTGACAGTCAGTCATCGACTACACGTATAAAGAAAGCAACTTTACTTGTAACCACAGTTCTGCTGTGATTCTATGAGGAGTTGTGTTCCATATCTTCAAAGTTCATGATCAGATCATAACAATATTTCTATGGGACCAACTTAGAAGCATAACCTTTCAATCAAAAAAAGAATTTTCAAAATCGATCCCCAATTGACCGAGATATCGGTGAACATACATAAAAAAAAACTTACATTCGATGCCTATCCTAGCAGTTTTTGTGTTAATTGGAATTGTCGGCTTTAAATAAAAAGAGTGAACGAAGTTTTTTTACAAAAAAAGAAAATAACTGACTTCACTACGCAGATACGTGAAAAAAAGACGACGATTTTAATTTCGGAAGTCTGTGTTAAATAACAAAAAAATAATACCGGAAACACCGACTTCGTATAGAAGTATTTTTTTTTTGTAATACGTTTTTCTAAATCAATTTTTTTGTCCCTCATAAAACATTTTTCCACAATAAAACATAGTAATGATTCCTCCTTTCCAACTAGATGGCAGCAGTGGAAAAATTAAAAGTCGCTATGGTTTCGTTACCAACCTTTTTTCGATTTTGTTGAAATGTGAGCTTTTTGTTGTACTTACTTATTAAAAAATGTAATTTTCGATGAAAATAGATTTTTCTGAACGGGATTATAGTATTTGTTTTTACAATTTACTGTTAAATAATGAGTAGAAATAAGTTTTAGCCTGTCTTCCCTAGATGGCGATGGCGTCGAATTGCATCGCGCTATCGTTTGGTTACAAGCTCTCCAATATATACGGGCCGAGTTTATTCGAGAAACAATCAGGTTATCTGTGAACGTTTAGGTACTCTTAAAATACCTTCCGAATACCGGGCATAAAGGGAACTTCTCTACTCCTTGCGTGCCTAACTTTCAGAAGGTGTTTTAAGTGTCCATAACGATCACACATAACCTGGTTTAAAAAAAAACCCATAAAATGTGTGTAATGAATCAGGCCTTCCGCACCGTACCTACATATGTTAATAATTTAGGGCCCACGTATTTTTCTTTCGTATATAGCTGACGATAATAATATATCGGTGAAGATAACCAAGAGAAGCTTCAAGGTGGGGTTTAAGCCAAGGATGTTTTTGAGCATATAATCTTTCCTTATACACTCCCTTACTAAAACAAACCTGCAGCATTAAATTAATGGCAATTCATGAATATCACTTTGACACAAATAACTTTCTACATTATTTTAATAATTGAGTCATGAATATGAAACCCGAGTAAACAGGGTATAAAGGAAAGTGGTAGAATATTGATCGTTCGACTGCAAGATGGACAGACGATATTTTATTGATGCCATCGCAGATAGAACCTGGATAAGATTAGCATAGGATCAAGGGGATTGGCAAAATAAAAGAGAGGCTTATGCCCAGCTGTGGGCAAAGTGGGGCTGAAGATGTTATTAATGATAAAAGGAAAGTCTTACTAGATACATCAAATGAATAAGGAAAAATCAGCAAACACTGTTTTAAATTGTGAACGAAGATATTTGTTGTCATTTTTTCTCTCAACAAAAGGTATTTTCCTTTCTGGAATTTTGAAGGTACAAATTACAGTAACAAAACATCACAATACACCGGGTGTAGCAACAAAATTACGAATATCTCCGTACGTAATAAAACGGTTTACACATTAAGGAAGGAACTAATTTTGTGCCCAGCTGTTGAAGTGGGTACCTTTAGCGAAATATTTTCAAAGACACAAATCTTACTTTTCGCGAAGGTGAGGTACTCAGAGGTCTCGTATTGAATCAGGAAGAGGGTTAAGTGTTTGCGGGACCGTTCCATTTGAAAGAAAAATTATGGCTTCCGAAAATCCGAGCCGTGTCCAATAAAATTAACCTCTTCAGAAGCGGTCCCTTACCAATGAAAACTCAATATTGTCCTGATTTAGATGAATACTTTATGAGTTGGCATTATTTTTGGAAACCATTAAGAATAAGAGGTAAAATAATAAAGGTATAAAATAAAAAAAATCACCGTTGTGCTGTGTCTGTCCCGAATACAAGTATTTCTATTCTATTCTAATCCATGACGACTTCTTGATGAAGTTATACCTAACTATGGCGGGTCGAATATGACATAGTCCTATGGATGAAACGAAATTAAATCAAGCAGAGAAAAATATGCCAATATGCCTGTCTCTTCACACTCTGCATACATAGAGGAAGACGGAGACTATTGTTAATATAATTGAGTTCATAAACCTTTTGAAATCATCTAGTCGTCGGTAAATAAGTGCTGCTTGTTACAATTTTGAAATAAATTCTTGAGCATAAGCTTAATCAGCCTTTTAATGTTTCCACCACTGGGAACATAATGTACAAAACTATTTTTTTTTTGTGACGTAAGCTTTTTTTAATTTTTACCTATGTGACTCCCGAAGTAGGTATAGTAAGTCCTCTGTTTAGTTGTTCAAAGTTTAGATTTGTTTTAACTTAACCATAATTTTTATTTAAAAAATGTGTTGCACCCTAAATATTTCATTTTTGTACTTAGTTATAAGTTTTAATTTAATTTCTTTAAGTCACTTGAAGTGAAGTCGCAATAAATGAATATAAATGAGGAAACCCGTCTCCATCAGTGGGAGTTTTATTGGTGGATCAACTTCTTATTCAAAAATAGGTTTCATAGAAACTTTGGACTCCTGTTTCATATATTACAAGCTTCTGCAAGAGCTTCGTCCGCATGAAAATAGGTTTTTCCATACAAACTTCAAAGGCCTATTCTATCCCCTTAGGGGTTAATTAAGAAAAAATCCTTTCTTTTACCTGGAATACTCGGTACGTATAACCAAAGCACCGAGTGCTCGGCCGAGCGCTCTACAACTCGCATACATCACTGTCTCGCCCTTTTACTTGATACGTGTGATCAAGGCATTAGTGCTCACCTAAGTCATAAAAGGATGCTTTGTGCATAATTTCACGCTCCTAGTCCCAATAGTTTCATTTATGCATTGATATGTCAGTCATGATGAGTCATGAAGTCAGATCATTATGCTTGACCAAAACCTTCCTTAGATAAAGGGAAAATCAATCTGCAATAACGATTGAAGTTGATCTCCTGACAATTCGGCAACACTCGGCAATTCTCGTCCTAGAATTTTTGACCATTTCAATCGCTGATGAAGTTTCACTCTCCCTCAACCCTTTTGAGATACACATAAAACAATCATTTAATAAGCACTCTTAGTACCGAATGCATTATGTAAATAATGCAATATTGCATGAGTACCGTCATCTTCAGGCTAAAATTCATTTTCCTTTGTGACGTCACATCTCACCACTTAGCTGTGTTCCGACGTCGACGTTAGATTGCTATGTTTCATGAAGGTAAAAGGCACATACCTACATGTGAAGGAGAAAAACTAATGAATAGCTAGTCATAGTAGAGGATACGGTTAAGAACGACCTTCACCGGTTTGTTTAATGGATGAAACGTATTTTATGATAAATTT
The DNA here is from genome assembly GCA_910589285.2 of Mythimna ferrago. NCBI lineage: Eukaryota > Metazoa > Arthropoda > Insecta > Lepidoptera > Noctuidae > Mythimna > Mythimna ferrago. The sequence goes on along the minus strand of OU342673.1, from coordinate 16,383,395 downwards.
AGTATATTAAATAATATAATGCGGGTGGGTTGCCTGAGAAATTCCTGGCGAAACAATTTTTTTTTTTTGAAAAATGCACCGTTGTGTTTAACGAATAAATTGAATACTAACCGAAAGAGTGAAGCTTTTAGAACATAAAAATGTTGGGTTGCCTATTTTTTTCCTGGCATAACTATGGGTTGCCAGGTATAAACAGGTATGTATAAACAGGTGTGTTTATTTTGATATACAACAAATTCTATATCAAAATAAACGCTGTTTCATTGCAAATACGATGTTATAGTGTTGTCTGCAAAAAAATCTGTATGAATAACGGTTGTGCACTTTTCTAAAAAAAAAGTAAATTTTCAATTTTTAATTAATACTAGTCTGGCCAGGAATTTCTTAGACAACCCACCCGCGTTATATTATTTAATACACTAAATTTATCATAAAATACGTTTCATCCATTAAACAGACCGGTGAAGGTCGTTCTTAATCGGATCTTAGACTATCAATTAGTCACGCTTACAATAAGTGTTCGCAGGTAACTGATGCTAACTTTAACTTACTACTTGTCTCCTGGCCATGTACTACATTAACCAATCTGGAATTTAATCCATAGCTGACCCAGTCAGTCGCTCTGCCTGCCAGGGCTGTCAATTGTTCAAAAGACACAAAGTTCCCTCCGAAAGTCCCTAGCAACGGACAACTGAAGCACTGGTTTTAAGTAAAAGTCTAACATTCAACCCACCCCATTCTGGGAGAAGTCATTTGCTTTCACGTAAAAAAATGGTCAGGCCATAGCCCTACCTCAAACACGGTGCCAGTGTGGAGCCCCTACAATACTTACATGCACTTCAGTAACTGAACGTGGCAAATGACAGAACTACGCGCAACGCTCAAACTACATGACGCTGCAACGATGCCTAGTGTCTCGCAACTCGCCTTTATGAATTCATGTGTCGTGACGCGAGACTTGTTGGACAATGAGACAGCGTTGCGCGTCATGCTGGGGGATATTTTGTCTCCTAATGTATCTTAGGCTTAATTGGTGTACGTAATGGGGTCTGGCGAATGCGCGCACGGCTCGTTCGTGCGAAGGCCCTGCGTACGAACATGAAATGCACACGCGCCGTTCGCAAGCGGCTGGCTAATGACGTTTGCCAGATCTGGACATATTACATACGAGTATATGTATACACCGGTAATACGAAATCCTCTATAACTAACAAAATGGTAGTCTAGGCATCACATAATTATCTTTTCCTTTTCCACAAATTAGACGGAAATGTACACGAAACGTAATTCTGCTAAATCCCTGCCAAAGCTGACACTGACATATGGCTCGAATAAAGCTAACCAGAAAAAGATATAAAGAAAATTATTCCAAAGGTATGTTAGAAATACCTAGTAATTAAACTTTCGACGTACCTAATTCATGGCTTTTTCTTTTTTCTTCGATCAGTAACGTTCCTTAAGGTGGATACAGACTTTGCGAGGCATACGCCGCGATCGGCACACAGCAAATGCCTCTACTTGATGTGTGCGTGCTGAAAACAATATATGTCCCAACATATATTATATACTCGGGTCGAGCCATGACGTCCAAAGCAAATGCTTCATTTGTCTGTCTTCAGGCGAGGCATGTGCGTACGAAGCATTGGCTATGCGCCGTGCGTGGCGCATGCCTCGCAAAGTCTGTATCCGCTTTTACAAAACTTCTTTGCTCCGGTACCTTTTTCATTCGAGTCATCTTAATTTTAAAATCGGATCGCGTAGTACGAGTGTCAAACAATTTGGAGTTTACGTGTCTTGGGTTTAAGTTACGGTTAAAACTTCAGTGTTTTATTTAAAGAAGAGATGCGCTGTTCGTACTTACTATCATACTTTCTCGTACCTTGTTCAAAATCGTTGCTAACCTGACAAGTACCTTTTCCATCGAGTACGAAAGTTGAACGCAAAAGACATGTGGTGAGGGGGGCACCACATTTACATTTTTTTTTTTTAATGGATAGGCAGGCGTTTGACCACTATCTCACCCGATGGTAAGCCATGAAGTGGCCGACGATGCAACACGCTTACCTAGAAGCAATCTATTTACGCTTGACTTAAAGACCCCAAAGTATAGCTATCAGGAAACACAAACTCCGGCAGGGAATTCCACTCCTTTTATAACTGTACGCATAAAGTAGAAAGCGTTAAGGTTCAGTCCTGTACCTGCTATACCACCGAAATCTCTACCACATTCATCAGTTTCTTTGGTAAATTAAATCAAAGACATACTTGTAATACAGTCATGCGAACGAAGTCGTGGGCAAAAAATAGCGATATTAATACGTAAAATACAGTTTGACCGAAGTAAGGCTCATTATTTAAATTTTACATTCCCTACGATGACGTCACTACAATAATTCTTTTTAATTAAACACAACATTTATACGGATAATATTGTGGATAATATACAGTTTCAAAAGATGAATCAGGCCTGGAATTCGTTCGATCATTAATTAAAACAGAACAGACTTTATTAAAATGGGTTAAAATAAAATTAATTACATTTTTGGCCAAGAATTCATTTTGATACAGAATATAAGGTTTTATTTTTTACTTTTGTACCGTTTCAAGCTGACCGTAAAAATGCCTGTAGGTAAACTTTTGGTTTCTTTTGATGATCATGAATATAAAATTAGTGTTTATTGTGATTGACACTCCTTCATGCAAGATAAAAAATATACCTATCCTGTGTCCTTTTTAGGGTTCCGTAGCCAAATGGCAAAAAACGAAACCCTTATAGATTCGTCATGTCTGTCTGTCTGTCCGTCCGTATGTCACAGCCACTTTTTTCCAAAACTATAAGAGCTATACTGTTGAAACTTAGTAAGTAGACGTATTCTGTGCACCGCAATAAGATTTTTACACAAAAATAGAAAAAAAAGCAATAAATTTTGGGGGTCCCCAAACTTAGAACTGAAACTCAAAAAATTTTTTTCATTATACCCATACGTGTGGGGTATCTATGGATAGGTCTTCAAAAATGATATTGAGATTTCTAAAATTATTTTTTTCTAAACTGAATAGTTTGCGCGAGAGACACTTCCAAAGTGGTAAAATGTGTGTCCCCCCTCCTCTTACTTTTATAATAAGAGAATGATAAAACGGGGGTGAATTTATTCTCTATTTAAGTAATTTAAAACATATGTACACACTATTATAAATTAATTAATTATCTACACTTATAAACAACTGAATAACTATAATTACAGTAAATTTAAAAATAAATAATAAAACCCTACGCTAAAATACACTAACTAAAATATGGCGTCAAAAAACTCTCCCACATCGCTGTCGACTGGTAATGTGCCCAAAAGACTGGCGACATTGCCACGCTGTATGGCAATGCTTATTCTCTGTCCAAGATAAAAGCCAGCCTTTGGGTCACGCGAAATGATAAAACTAAAAAAATATATGATGTACATTACCATACAAACGAAAATTGGTTTGAACGAGATCAAGTAAGTAGATTTTTTTTAATACACCATTATTAAAACATCGATCAAAGTTACAATGAACTACAAGAACTTTTATATTATGTTACTTGCTGCTACGGAACCCTTCATGGGCGAGTCCGACTCACACTTGGCCGGTTTTTTTTTATTTAAGATTTTTTTACCCATGTGCCAAATTTCATGCAAATTCGTTTTTTTTTATTCATTTCCATATAAACTTTCTTGTAATATTAGCTTTACCACTATTTTCTTTTTGTTTTATAAAATATAAACACACAATTTGTATGCTTTCCTAATGATTGATTTGCAGAGAATTCAACTGAAGCATTTTTCCTTTTACAATTAAAACACACCTGTATAAATGTCTATTTTTACAAAAACAAAATTAGCTTCGACCTTCCATAATAAATAATAGGGTAATGACGTAAAAACCTCTGCATCAAAAGTTTGGCTCACACGTGTGAACAAACAATACACAACGCCGCGATATATATTTGATCTAGAGTAGCTTCTGTTTATTTTCTTTCCTTAAATCTATCAAATAAACCTAACACCTCGATTTACTATCATTTACTAAGAATATTGAAGAACCCACCTTCTTTAATTCTGTAGTTCTTTATGGTACATCATTGTCAGCAACCGTAGGGGCCTAGCAGGGTCGAAGCCTACTGGGGCACGGATCTGTTTCTGAAAGGAAGCCTCGGCCCCGGCATGAAAGGCAACGAAGGAACAGGGGTGGGTTTTTTAGTCAGTAAAAGTCTGACACTATCTCCCGCTCCGCCAAGGGCGGGGGATGTCATTTGGATAATTTGACCCACCGTAAAAGAAAAATGGTACATCTTAAAAAATAACAGTATATGTGAATAACAGAGTTCATGTACATAGGCGAGCTTAACTCAAAGCTGAGTTTTCTTCCAGCAAACCATTGAGAGAGAGAGATCACAAAAGAAGGTAGAATCCAGAGCACAGCTTTGTTACAAATAAACTTCTTTTACTTCTATCTACCTTCCGTAACTAACATCTATTTTTTATAAAACGCTGCATCAAGAACCACTTAGTGGGTTCCATTAATTCAGACACAAAAATTAAACCCCAAGCGAAAAAGCCTTCGGTCTCTCATTGTCTTTAATACGGTATTCGAAAGGTACGCAAGGCGACATCGCAGCAAACCAAGGCAAAGGTGGAGAGAGGAGCTTGACTCGTACCAGAGGGACTAGCCCACAATCGCCGAGGACAGCGATGTGGTAAAGAGAACGGGAGGCCTTTGCCAGCTGTGGGACATAACGAGATACTCGTAACTAGATACTTCACTTGTTCAATCTCTTTTAGTTGCATCACTTTTGTTTTAGTGGGAAATTTCCCACTAAAAACCCTTCTTTTTGCTGACTAAAACCCACCTATGATCCTTTTGAGATCTAAGACCACGAGTTTCCATTTCACAAAATTCCCGTTTCCCCATCGGGCATTGGCTCTGCTGGGCCCCTTCGGTTATACTGACATCTCTATAAGGAACGCGTGGAACACTACACGTCATCGAAGCCTTTGACTCTATCCATACCGGGCGACCGGACGGAGAGCATCCCATTGCTCGTTGTCCACAAGCCTACAACCACGGTGGCCGGAGATGGTTCTGCGACTTCCAACGCCCGAACCAACTCCTGTACGAATTCAAACTCTAGGGTACTATGGTAATTAAAAATGGAAAGAAGCTTAAAATACTGCACAACCCGAGAATCGACCTCTAGTACTTATCTGAAGCACTCAATCTATTTAATACTACATGACCTATAAAACCGTCAGTAGCGAAGTGTTGGACCAGCATTTGATGTACGTAGAAACTGTCATGCTAGTGACACGAGGGAGAACACTACCGAAAATTTGGCCCAAGCTCGTTAACGAATATAAACACAGTGTACTTTACTGTAGGCAATTACCAGTAATAATTTATTACGAAAATCTTTTATTATAATTACATCGCACTTCGCAAAGATGACGACGTTGCCAATTGTAATAGGTTATTGCTAGCATTACCTATCTAATTTTGGATGTTGTACGTAAACCTTCGTTTTATAGTGAGAATAAATCTTCGCGTCCACCAGCTCTCCGACTTTTATAATCAATTACCGTCGCCGATCACTCGCTCCCGAAGCCCATAAATATTCAAGAAGTAACCAAGTTGTTTGCACTGAATCGTTTGCGGCCGCTTTTTAATTACGCCAATTGATTGAGAACATTTTATTATAGACCGCATTACGATTGTGTCTCTGTTGTACATTCAGTAAGTATAACACTACACATAAACTCACACGTGTGCTTCTAGAGCTGTGTAAACGCAAACAAACGAGTTTAATAATGTTAAGCTTTACGCTCCATGTTTGATCCCCGGAACAGCAACCCGAAGCATTTGACGTCCCCCTTTCATCTAAACCTCCCTTCTAATTTATGAATCCACTTTGAATGTAAACGAAATCATGTCAATTCTCTTTGTAAGAACTCGAATTGATAAAGTACCCTGAGTTCTAAGAAATAGCCCTTACCTCTCGGATTCACTAAATCTGTTTGATAAATGATGAGAAGAATGTTGAGGGACGGATACTTTTCTTAATGCCTACATTTAGAAAAATCACAATCTTTCCAGTAAGCTCAATGACGGACGCGAATATATATGTTCATAAAATGAATAACTTTAGCGCGGTCTCGTTTCATCGATTTTCAATACACCATTTGTCAAACATTACATTAACACTCAGTCGAATAACATTTGCCAACGATAAAGTAGCTAGAGAGTAATAAAATAATATGGTGCTGCTATTAATAACAAGTTGTGCCGAACTAAAGTCTTTATAAATTTTATCAGGTCCATTCCTTACGTCGTAACCTGCCACTTCACAATTTAGAACCGTGATTTATACTTTTCCTTCTAATTTAAATGCGAATGTGTGAAATGAAAGAAAATAAAAACTTCTTGGAAATGTCAAGTGTTATCAAACATGAGTTTTCCCAATCACTCTCGCGCTGAGGAGTTTAGCGCTTAGAAACACGCGAATATGTTTATTTGTGGTAGTTGGAGCGACGCGCGACGCACGCGCAAGCCATGCCTTCGCCACTTCAGTTGTTTCGTACCAAGGCGCACGGACGCGCGCATTATAATAAAAAATGTGTGTGTATCGTGATTAAAAGAAATACAAAGTGTGCCTGATTAATAGTGATTTAGTTACCATGTCTAACCACAGGGACCATGGTAAACAAAGGAAAAATGAACACCCATTGAAAAACTTGCCAACTGAAGTGTTACTGAAAGCGCGAAGCACTCTTTTCTCGTTAGGAGGTGCGCTCAAATCGAAGCATGAGCCGCAGCAGCAGCAACGACCAAAGTTACCAAAACAAGAGCCCAAAGAGAAAAAGAGTCACGATAGACTCAAACCCAGTCGATCTGAGCCCGAGTTTAGTGAAGTTCGAAAAAACAAACACAGAAGTAGAATAGAAGATGCTCACTCTCGCGACGCTTACACGGGTGGTCTGAGACCTAGACCATTATCAGTGGGAGCTAATAAGAGATATGAGAAGGAGTTAGAAGACTACCACGTTGGAAGTTTTCCGAAAGACTCTTCACCGCTGCACCGGCAGTTTGAGTCGGCAGAAGAAGTTTGTGTACAGTCACGTCTTGTGATACCCGTTACTGAAAGACTGAATCCAGACGTCCAAATTCAGGATGTTAGTGAAAGACCTAGGAAGAAACTGTCGTTTCGTGAGCCTGAGATCATCAGTGGTGGCAGCGCGACCTTGGGCCGGTCTAATAAACTAATGGGTGTCAACAGTCTCTCCAGAAGACCCAATAGATTATCACTAAGATCTGAACAACATTCTTCAAGTTTAGACGGGTTAGACTCGGATCTAGAGGTACGTGAACTTTCTTTTGATTAAGTTAATTAAAAAAAAACATGTTTGTTTGTAGAAGCCAAAAATGACACACGTCTATCTGATTGAAATATGATTCAGTTTTGATTATTATCTGGAACTCACCATCTGAGAAAATTAATTCGGTTTATTTATAACGTCATATGTCAAAAAACAAGAAATATGAAAACTTTCCGTTGCATTTGGATTTTGGTAAAAACTGTGTAAAGACGTCCGCTTGTCAAGTCGGTTGTTAACTCGGAATGTGCGATGACTTCACAAAGTTGAACAGTGTTCTGTTGTGTGGATGATAGTTAACTAGGAATAGTTTATTGGAGGAACAAACAGTGCAATTACGTCAACACAGACTAATTGGTACACTTATGTTGATGGCTAAGAAACACGACGGTGGTGTAACATGCAAAAGCTGTAACAATAGCGGGCGGCGGCGGGCGGCGGGCGGTGCCTGTGCTGTGTCGGCGCTACTGTTTGATGTTTATTTTGATAGCGTCCGCCGGCGCGGCCAAGGACTGCCGCTCACGGAAGCACCGATTCCTTATAAATCGAATTCTCCAGTGACATTTATCTGCGTATTATTTTGCCGTGGCGTGGACTTACGTCAAGGGCGATACTTCCGTCGTCTGTTCTATTTCTTATTTAGAAAACTTTAGTAAACTGGAAGGTAATGTCTGCACGGCAGATATTTTGGAACTGCCGCCGCCAACGTGTGAATTACGCTCCGGAATAGTTACTAAAACATGGTCTCTCGCTATCATTAATTCTCTCGGTGCGTTTGGTTTACGTTCTAAATCAACATACAAGTGCTAATGGAGTGAAATAAAGTACACAATGAACGGAGATTAGCTAATTGTATTAATAATTACACCAAAAAAAACATAAGTACTTAATGATAATCATGATGCGTTATATTTATGGACTACCGTTCAAAAGTTTGGAAACACTATGGCAATTTGAATAATAACAACAATAGAGCACACAAATCATAATTTATTACACTGATATCTTGATGAAACATTAGTTTAACATTTCTTACTAAATAGTAAGAAATGTTTAGTACAAATAATGCAAAATTAACTTATAATTTAAACCCAATTTTGAATTTATCTATTTCTAAATCTAATTCTTAATTATTTCTTCACAAATTTTACTCATTCTTTTAATTAATTTAGTAAAGTATTCGGGATCCAGGGACTTCCATTCACTTTGTAAATATTGCCACAACTGTGCTGAGCTCGCTGGACAACGATTTTTAACTCTTCTATCAAGTTCATCCCAGACAAATTCTACAGGAGAGAGATCCGGTGATTGTGATGGCCATTTCATAAGTTGCAAAATTTTATCCTTTTGTTTTTGCCCCCTTGACACAACTTTGTTTTGGGTCATTTCTTGCTGGAAAACAAAATTTCGCCCTATCAGATTAATTCCAGAAGAAATTGCATTTTCCTGCAGTATTTTCTGATAGCCTTATTTATTCAGTTTTCCGTCAATTTTAATCAAATGGCCGGGCTTCTTGTTACCGAAGTACCACCATCATGCTTGTCGGTCTGCACAGTACACGCCTCTAAAGCCCGTTCGCTTTTTGATCGGCGCACAAAAACACGTCTATCAGATCCAAAAATCTGAAATTTAGACTCATCCATCCAAAGAACTTTTTTCCAGTCGTCCTCTGTCCAGTTTTTATGTGCTTTACCCCACACCAGTCTATTTCTTTTATGAACAATAGTTAGTCTTGGTTTTTTCGCTGCAACGCATCCTCTCAGGCCGGCGGACAGTAAACGCCTCTTTACAGTTGTGATTGAAACTGGCCTTTCTCGTCTTTCATTTAAAGTAGCAGCAATTTGTGGCGCAGTTAAGCGTCGATTTCATTCAACACTTTAGCAAACTGAGCCTCTTGCTCTGTTGTATTTATTACACATTTCTTCTGCTGCTTCTGTTGTGTTGTTGCATTGTTCATTATTATTACACATACGGATGAAAAAATAAATGCACTTTAATAACACCGTATATTTTTTTTTTCATCATCATCACCAGCCTTTTTAATGTTCCCACTGTTGGGACTCAGGCCTCCTCTTTAGGAGAGAGAATGGGCCATAATCCAACACGCGAGCCCAGTGCGTGTTGGTGAATGTCACAAGTCTTCGAATTTTTGGTTCTAAGACATGCCGAATTCCTCACGATGTTTTCGTTCACCGTTTTGAGAGCAGTGGTGATGAAATAAATTACACAAAGTAATGCGCCTGGCTGGGTTCGAACCCGCGACCTGCAACTCGTAAGTCGGGGCCGTTACCACTCGGTCACCACTGATCTAATTTGATTTTTTTTATCTAATGAAAATAGGGTGTTACCAAATTTTTGAACGATAGTGTAGGTCTACCTATACAGTCGATCCACGATAATCCAAACGGTATTACAAGGCGGTGTTGGATAATCGAATTTGTCGGATTAAAGAGTACAGCCACCGAACTCTTAAGTCCGGAACTTTTTAAACCTTGTAATCCGTCACAAACTTCCAAAAACTGTAACATATAATCCATACATTAGTAGGTACTACATAATATACAACAGATATTAACGCAGTTGTAGAAATATAACTACTTAGTTATTTTGATGTCAGTTGATAGTTGTATTGAATATACCATAATTAGAGACACAACAGTAAGACAGTGGGTGAGCGAACGCCATAACACAATTCACTTAACAGTGGACGTCTTTCGGCTGAAGATGACAATGATGACGACCGACGTCACAGGGTTACGTAATTACGTATACAGCAGTTGTAGTAATATTGTTTGCATTATATAATATACTAGCTTTTGCCCGCGCGGCTTCGCTCCCGCTCTTCCCTACTCCACCTTACTATACCCTACTCTACCCTACTATACCCTACTCTACCCTACTATACCCTACTCTACCCTACTCTGCCCTAATCTACCCTACTCTACCCTACTCTACCCTACCCTATCCTACTGTATCCTACTCTACACTACTCTACACTACTCTACATTACACTACTATACCCTAATCTTACCCTACTATACCCTACTCTACCCTACTCTACCCTACTCTTCACTACTCTTCACTAATCTACACTACTCTACACTACTCTACACTACTCTACCCTACTATACCCTACTCTACCCTACCAAACATCACATAAACCATCTACTAAAAAGTCCGAACAAAGCCTAAACATTTGGTTTGGATAGGTGAGCCCGTTCTTGAGTTATAAAATTACAACGAAAAGTGGCATTAATTTTTATATGTATAGATTATTTTTAGGGGTTTATTACCGAGAATACCTAATCAAAATGTTTGAGTGAAGTGTTCTCTATAGACCTTAAAAACAAAAGAAAATCTAATTTAAAAAAAAAGTCGTATACAATGTCACATCTATTACTCTTCCTCGTCCCTAATGGATGTAATCTATTTAATCAACCCTCTAGATCTGTCTTTAACCGCAGTGTGTATAGGACCTCGCTCTTACGTCATCACTTTTGGTCCTGTGTCAGTCTCATCTCGACCTACTATATATTAATGACGTCATAAAATATCGAAATGGTCTATCGGTCTACTGAACGCCGTTATCGTTCACTCGGTCACAGTTCACTACTCACTCATTAAAACTACATAGAAGCTCTCTCGTGTAAGCTCGGTAATAAATATTCGTAATAATGATGTTTATCAAACAATTCATGTTAAATTATTGTTAGAAACAATAGGCCAATTTTAATGTTTACATTGAACACACTTTATTATCTCTTGTAAATGTTCAGCTAATTTTAATGGAACCATTTATAAATATGCATGAAATAAGTTTATTTCTAAATATAAAGGATGACTGACATATCCACATCATTTCAGCCGATAGACGTCCACTGTTGGACATAGGCCTCCCGCAAGCGTCGCCACAATGAATGATCCTGTGCGTCCCGCATCCGTCGGATTCCCGCAACCTTCCCCAGGTCACCGGTCCACCTTGAAGGAGGCCTTCCAATGCTGCGTCTTTCGGTACGTGGTCGCTACTCCAGAATCTTTCGGCCACAACGGACATCTGTTCTGCGAGCAATGTGCCACTTAAGTTTGGCGATTCTTCGTGCTATGTCGGCAACCTTGATTCTCCTGCGGATATTTCTGACTCGATCGCGCAAAACTCCGAGCATATCGACGCATACATATCCACGGACAGCCGAAACTACTTAGTTTAGAAACCTGAAATTTTGCGCTTTGCTTTCTTTAATTTTATTCCTTGGCCCCATATACCTACTTGTCACGTAGTATAATAAATAGTAACCCGAGCAAAAAAAAAGTCTTTTAGTATTCACTTTTAAAAACTACCCCTACTAAACGATTTAGGGGTGATAAAAGTTGTACCTAAGGGAGAATCTTATTTCTTGGCTTAATAGACTTAAAAATTGTCACAAATTCTAATCAAAATGAATTATACAGACTATCATTGCCAGTGCCAGTCATTTTAAATCACCCTCAAAATGCAATTTAAGGGTTGTATCAAAATGCTAGTAATATCTATGAACTTACACATTTCAGATAAAAGAACGAATTTACAAAATTCAGTTTTCAACAATATCATATCAAGAATAAATATCAAGCGAAATGAGATCAGTAATTTTTTGGCTCATAGCAAAAAAACATTATTCGCGCAGAATATGACGTTAAAATATAATGTTGAACGACACGTTAATAAATTTTATTGCGACGTTTACCGTTATAAAAATAATATATTATATAATGCAAACAATATTACTACAACTGCTGTATACGTAATTACGTAACCCTGTGACGTCGGTCGTCATCATTGTCATCATCAGCCGAAAGACGTCCACTGTTAAGTGAATTGTGTTATGGTGCGCCCAGTACCCCTAGCCAAGTTGATAATCACCAATCGTTAACGCTAGTAGAAAACTTCAAATATACGGGAATGACGTCATCTCAAAGCTCAGTCATGTGGTCGAACAAAAGAATCGGGGGTGTGGCCAACTCGAGGCGTTCGACGCAAGAGAAACGGTTGTAACCTGCCCCCCTAGCCAAGTTACAACCGTTTCGCTTGCGTCGAACGCTTCGAGTTGACCTTGCCGCCAATTCTTTTGTTCTAACCACGTGACTGAGCGTTGAGACGACGTCATTCCCGTACATTTGAAGCTTTCTACAAACGTTAACTATTTCAGATTAGCAACTTGGCTAGGGGTACTGGCTAGGGGAGGCAGATCTGGCAAATGCGCCGCTCGCGAGCTATTCGCGAGCCGCTTACGAACTGCGTGCGTGCATTGGCTTGTTCGTCAACTCGCTTAAGCGAGTTGCGCGAGTTGGCACCTTCCGATTTCACCTACTTTTTCTGTCGTCATCTCGCATAAAGGTATAAAGTACAGTCAAACAAAACAGGTTGAAAACAATTACTATAAATAACTAGCTATTGCCCGCGGCTTTGTTCACGCAGGCTATACCGGTTATCTACTTAGATTTCGGGATATTATGTTAAAGGTGATGAATGAGGCGAGTAGGATGCGGCCAATGGTACACGATACCCAAGTTACTTTAAAAACATTTTACGTTACTTTTGACTTTCTCATGTCAGCTTAACCTGTAAGGTCCTCACCGGACAAAGCAAGTTCGGGAGGCTCCTGCATCGGATTCAGACGGAAGTAACGCCCGGTTATCACTATTGTGTGAACCACTAGTAGATTATGTAGTTGCGTCACCCTTTTTTAATGAGTAATATCAAATAAAGCCCTCCGGTTGCAGCGAAAAGGACTGTCAGACTTTTACTGACTAAATGCCACCTGTGCTCCTTCCCTTTACAATCTAGGACCGCGGTGACCCTTCAAACAATTCAAGGGACCTAGACAATAACATTCTATCTAAGTTTAGAAAAGTTCTAAACCCAGGTTCTAAATGTTTGGGATTGCGTGACATTTCGGTGACGCGTGTGAATCCACATCACTTAGCGATAAACTAACCGTACTCTACAACTTCGTCCGTAAAAAACTTTGGGCCTCGTCTTGTAGAGTTTTTGTATAAGCTGTGTTACTTTTTGTTATACAATAAATAAAGTTTATTCTATTCTATTCTGTTCTGTTCTGTTCTGTTCTATTCTATTCTATTCTATTCTATTCTATTCTATTCTATTCTATTCTATTCTATTCTATTCTATTCTATTCTATTCTATTCTGTTCTGTTCTATTCTATTCAATTCTATTCTGTCTAAATAGTATTGAATCATTAAACAAAATACTTAATTCGATATTTTTTATTAGGTTCTATTAGTAAACAATGATCAAGACCTCTTAATCAACCTTAATTGTTCAAGCAGTGTTGACTACATCAGGTTTTATTGTACCTACCCTAATAAATTACCCAAGTCGTTTGATTTTTTAGACAGACTACTAGAAATCAAAGTGGTGAGTCTTATAAACAGAGAATTTTCATAAAGTGACATTCTGACAGCAAGAACGATTATAATAGTAAAAAATATGAGGTATTGAGTTTTTTTTAGGTGGGAAAATCATTCAATGACATCCCCCGCTCTTGGGCGGAGCGGGAGATAGTGTCAGACTTTTACTGATTAAAAACAATGTTAATAAAAAACTTTTTACAAAAAAAAATACAACCGACTTCAATGTTAAAAAAACACTGAAAAGTACAAAATAACTTTCGGAAGTCGATGTTTCTATAATAGTTTTGTCTCTTCGTTATTTAACACAGACTTCCGAAATTAAAGTTATTTTGTACTTTTCAGTGTTTTTTAACATTGAAATCGGTTGTATTTTTTTTTGTAATAAGTTTTTTATTTTACACTTTTTAGTTATGGTACCACCACTAAAAAGTACCTGTCAGCCAAACTTAAATACCTTATAGCCAGAGAGCATCCCATAACGATTTTAATAATCCCAAACACGGTTAGATTACATTAATTTACCTTCTGGCTTCATCATCAGATCAGTCCGATACATCCTTCCCCCTTTTCCTTTAGCCAGTCATCGACTACTCGTATAAACAAAGCAATTTTACTTGTTACGACAGTTCTGCCGTGATCCTACGAGGAGTTCTGTGCCATATCTTCGAAGTTCATGATTAGATCATAACAATATTTCAATGCGACCAACTTGGAAGCATAACCTTTTAATCAAAAAAAGAATTTTCAAAATCGGTTCACAATTTACGGAGATATCGGTGAACATACATAAAAAAAAAAACATACATTCAGCCGAACATAGAACCTCCTCCTTTTCGAAGTCGGTTAAAAATCCACTCCTGTATGAGGACTTTACATGCATTACCGAAATATCATGTGTGATCAATCCCTTAGATACTTGTTGAACTTTTCGCTGTCACAGTGTTGCGAAAACCTCTGTACACAATCAAGGATCTTTAGGTAGCGACACATCCCAGCTTTGTTTCTCTATGAAAACGGACGTAATTTAGTAGCAGTGTGCTGCAGGAATCGTAAACACAGGGCTGCGGTTTTATAAGAGCGAGCTTCGTCCGTCTCGAGTCAGGCACGTACGGAAGCTTTTATCCTAAACCAACTAGTTTTCTTTGACCTCACTCCGGCGGTAGTGACGACGCCTGCGAAAATAGACCACTGTCGTGAACACGCCTATGAGGTAGCCAAAAATTATGATCGGCATAAAGGTCATTGTCTCGGCCTCACCAATTTTTGTCCCAATTTTGCTAAAAATAAATCTTTGACGCCACAGCTGTCTAAATGTTGAGGCGGAATCGTCTCTAATAACTGTTTAATAAATTAGAATATATCTCTTTATTCTACGCGATAACAAATTACAATTTTATTAGGAGATCAATTTGTCTTGTTTGACAGCTTCAGTTTTTAATTATAACCACAATTTACCTTCATTCCGGGGCAGGTGTTACTGGTCGCTTATTACGCCATAACTCGTTTTTTTCGGACATTTTTTCCGGCTACCCCTGCCACCTGCTCGATCACGATCCAGTGGCGCTTTATTGATATTCTGCACGCAAAAGTTATAATTTTTAAAGGATCGTGGGAAAGTTTTGCGACGCAGACGTTATCCTAAAAACCATACATAGGCTCTTATAAATATTTAATAAAAGTGATAAAACCATACATAGGCTCTTATAAATATTTAATAAAAGTGATAAAACCATACATAGGCTCTTATTAATATTTAAAATAAGTGATAAAACCATACATAGGCTCTTATAAATATTTAATAAAAGTGATAAAACCATACATAGGGTCTTATAAATATTTAAAATAAGTGATAAAACCTATCGCGTCTCAGGCACCACATCGATCAACAAAATTACTTATCATAAAATTGAACTCGTGGACGTGAGGATACCAAATACAAACTTCTCAAAAAAATCGTCAAAATTTTCAACTTTGCAATTTTATTTATTTTTTTAACCTTCATGTACAGTAGTGGTATATGGCATAAGGCGTTCTCTATTAGTCAACCTTTGAGTTAAAAAAGACAACACTGTGGTAGGTGGGATATTTGAAATAGAAATAAGTATGATTAAATTAAGCTGCATGACAAGTGACGTGTGTGGATTACGGCCCATTCCCTTTCCTAGAGAGGAGGCCCAACAGTGGGAACATTAAAAAGGCTGGTGATGAGGATGATGAAATTAAGTTGCTAATGATAATAAAATATATGTATAAACTAATAAATACTGTGATAAATTCTAATTTAAATTATTTTTGACTTAGTTTTATACTTTAAGGCGTATATTCAGAGTAGCTTAATGTTTCAGAGCAGGTAGCTAATACCCGTTTTAGTGATCCATCAGTAATTCGCGTACAAATATTGGGCGTTTCAATCATCGATCAGTGTCAAACTTTACCATTATTCACACAAACGGGCCTTGAACGGCTATTTATTTTATTATGGATATTAAGGCACTTGAATTATTAGTTTTTATCGGGCTTCCAGACCCTGTGGAGTTTCCTCAGCCTCCGTGAGTGCGTATTGAAGGTAACATGGAAAACTTCTCACGAAACAGATTTATTTTTCTTTGCCGAGGTATTTTTTTTCTGCTCACAAAGGTATATTTACGAAGTTTCATATAAAAGGACAACGTGCCGAGATTCAGCCGTAGAAGATCGCTCGTAAACTTTTTAGACGTTCAAAGTAAACTAATTAGTTTCTGTTTAAAAACGAGCATGTTTTTTGTTTCGATATAGTAGGTACATCTGTCATATCAGCGTCAATTTATGTAGAATCGCGAGGCGTGACAAATAGTGTTGTTGTATCTCTTTCTCTAAATGCAGGAGAAACGTCATATCGTACGGATCCCTGGCGGCACGCCAAGCGGTGCCAGCCGCTGAACTCTGTCTAGTGTCCACTCCATTACACTTATTATAAAGATTCCACTTCATTAGCACATTCAGTTTAGATATTCAGAAATTTCAGGCGCAATTTAATACACGAGATAGAGTTATCTACATTTGATTTGCAACATTAGATACTCGTAGCTATGCGCGATAAACTTTTCGAAATATGTGTTGGCTGGGTTAGTATGAAACAGTGGTTCAACTTTGTGAAATTTTTAATACAATCTTCTAATTCACACTAATATTATTTCTATAATCTACATTTAAACTAATATAATAAAGAGGTAAAGTTTGTTTTTTTGTTTGTAGGAGGTAATCTCTGGATGGTCCGATTGCTAAAATTTTTTCACCAATAGAAAGCTGCTTTGATCCTGAGTGACATAGGCTATATTTTATGTACGCGGGCGAAGCTGTGGGCATAAGCTAGTAAATTATAAAGACGAAAATTGGTCTGTGTGTATGTGTGTCTATTACTTCCTCACACTTGAACAGCTGAACGGATTTGATTATAATTTGGCACATGGGTACTCGTATATGTCCTAGAATAGCATATGGGAAACTTTTTATCCCTGGCGTATATGTTACCTTAGTATAATTTTATACTTACTAAGAGCTAGGAGCGGATGTATTTAGTTCCAAACTTATGAGTGCTTTTCACCTACAGCTGCACTCTAATGTCGAAACACGTTGAGATGAAATGAAAACTTGGAATTGAGTTTGCTAATTTCCATTTTGCCAAAAATTTTCCATTACAGTGACATGCTCGCCATAAACAACTGTTGTTCCACTGTTTCTGTATGCATAATCAGCCTTTAATGTTCCCACTGCTGGGACTCAGGCCTCCTCTCTAAGAGAGAGAATGGGCCGTTATCCACCACGTGGGCCCAGTGCGGGTTAGTAGAATGTTTTTATGTGGTCACCTCATTTTTAAATGATATATACTAGTGCTTGACTGCGATCCCATTTGATGGTAAGCAGCGATGCAATCGTTGATGGTGAATCGCACTAGTTTATTAAGAGCCTTTTCACTCTGGCCTTGAATACACCAAAATTAAACACATTCATTTCGAATTGAAATAATTAGAAAATCATTATGTGGTATTATTTAATTCATAAGTTTTCTCTAGCTGGTTCTATAGTACAGTACATCGGACTGTTTTCCGCAACTTCACGAATAAAGCACGTATTTTGCGTATGAGTTGTTTTGCCATATACTCGTAAACTTATCACCTAGGGGTAACCCAAGGGTAGGGCTAGCCCAAGACCTATTCTCAGAACTACTCTAAAATTTCATAAAAACCTGCCGAACCGTTTCGGAGGAGTTTAATAAACACTGCGACACATGATTTTTAAACCGGGTTATTAAATTTGTAAATCACTAACAACCTTGCAGGACTTCTATGCCTTTTACAAAACATAATATCTTTACCACGGACGGACGGATACCATTTGACACGCACAGGTTAGGTTAAAAGGCTGAGGTAGGAGCGGAGCAGAGCTCCAGCCTTGCCTGCTTTACAATTTTTTTTAATACCACCCGGAACAAGGACCCCTACTTTAAACCCCGCGCACAGAAATAGGATCTTAGTACTTATACATATAAAATTAACGAGAAATTAAAATAATCTTCTAACCTAACCTGTCTGTGTCGAGATGCCTTAAAATTACGTCACCTCCTTCCCTACTCTCATCGATTACACACATTACCGGTTGTGCATTCGTCAAAGTATATTAAAAAAATCATACATTACCCGTTTTAGATATTATACACATTGTCTAGGTATTCTACAGAATACCGGATTACCGGTTTGATTGACCACAGGTACTTACAGTCTTTTCAATTTCATTTTTGCTCAACCAACCATTTATTCAGACTCGATTAATGTGAAAGTATATGGGGGATGTTGTCATGGCACCTGTAAAAATATTTACTCATGAATATGAATTGTAGATAAGCAGATATTTTTCTGCCTACCTTCGATGATTGGGTTATGAATAATATATCCGCCGGTTGGTCTGATAGATAACACCCCGATATTTGCCGAGTAAAAATTAATTTCACGGCGACTCTTTGGTTTCAAACATAAGCGTTGAACCTGAATAATCTGTTCCATCCGTTACGTCGGCTGAATGAGAGAAGCATTAATTAAACACA
This sequence comes from Mythimna ferrago, assembly GCA_910589285.2. NCBI lineage: Eukaryota > Metazoa > Arthropoda > Insecta > Lepidoptera > Noctuidae > Mythimna > Mythimna ferrago. The sequence continues at coordinate 16,364,500 of OU342673.1, read as the reverse complement.
TGTCATCTCCCACGCTTGCTCCTCACCCGAGCCTTTTATCTCCCTTTTGTAAAATATCATTCACAGTTGTACCCTTTTATTTCCATTGTGTAGTTCTACAGACGATTTCGTTTGTGTTCTAGGGATCAACGCTCTAAAACACAGAATTAGTTTCAACCTTCCAAACTACTTACTTGATTTCTTTCGGCCGAATGAAAATACTACCAGAAGTCGCCCAACCCTACATATTTTGTCCAAGCACTTAGGAAAGTAACACAAACTTGCCGGCACAGTTATGTCTGCGCTAAACTATTAGTTAATAGGTTTGGACACACAACTTGTAATATCCTAGACAAACTTGAACTACACTAAATTTGTAGTAGTGGAACCCTCTATTATTAATACCTTGACATTGATTAAATTGTTTGTCGTCGACTACGAATACGACAGCAACAGCTGTAAAACATAACCATCGACATTGTTGCGAGATCTGCTAACCACCAGAATATCACGTACGCGTCTAACGAGTAGCTGACGTTAGTAAAATTTTAAGAGCACTGCGGAAGAAAAAAAAAAGAAGGAACAGTAAATGTTTTGTAGAAAAAATTTTGACCTGTTCTAATGTTGTACCGTAAAGTTGAGTTAGTTTAACCCTGAGGTAAACTTTGGCCCATGCTCTTTAACTAATAGAAACACGGTAAATACTGGGACCGTTCCTATTGGTCAATAAGCTATGGCCGAAATAACCCGACTTTATTGAACATAAAAAGATCGATGAACCTTGGACTATCGGCGAATTATGTAGTTTCAGAAAAGCAATAACTACAAACAAAATATTTTATTGGCCATCGAATGGATTCATTCTTCATTGCAGAAAATGCTTATAGTTTCGAGAAAAACAATGGCAATAATAACTTGTCTTCTTATGGTCCTAATAAAAACATAGCACCATTCATGTGTTACGCGCCCGGAGGGCACGGTGCACGGTGAGCTGACGGTGGATGTGTGCCCTGTTTGGGCGGAACACAGCTGTGTCCTCGTGGTGGCAATCGGCGGCAGCGAGCTCTCGCTCCGAGCCCTGGTTCGGGCTATGGTCCGGAACGAGGACGAATGGCAGGCGGTCGCCTCCTTCTGCGAAGCAACGCAGTCGTCACAGCGCCTATTGATCCACGCGCTCCCCAAAGGAGATGTCAGCATAACCGTGTGGGCCCAGCTGGACCGATGCCCACTAACTACATACGGAACACAGGGAAATTTCTGAAAAGGCAACTCGTAGTCCAATATTGCAATAGGCAACTGAAGGACACATGTGTGGTTTTAGTCAGTAAAAGTCTGACACGCCCGCGCGCTTCCAGAGCGGGAGAAATCATTGGATGGTTTCCCTAAAAAAAAACGCATGTGTTACGCAAAGGTTCGAAAAACACCACAAAACTAGTGACAAAACAAACATGGATGAATGTTTTTATAAACATTATGAAAGAAATTTCTGAATAAGAAGGATTATGTAGGCGACGACGCAGAAACTGAAGTACAGACAAGTTGCCCTTTACGATGAAAAACAGCTGTGCAAACTACGATAGGGCTGAGAGCTAAACGTAATGGATCATAAAAACGGCAGCATAAACAACTCCTTGAAGTAGTTCGTGTATTAGGGAACTGACAGCATTGTTGTATTGTATCCAATTCAAACATATCCCATTATGAACATAGTGGCATTCTTGTGTTATTTTCCTTTCTTTCAGAAACACGACATTTTTCCTATTCTTCATTACGTTGAGCCATCTGTTCTCTCTTCGTTACAATCTAATTAAGTGATGAGACAATGTGTATTGTGTACATTAGTACGAAAATACACAATATCAATCTCGGGGATCACATTCGTATCATTCCCTTAATGTGTAAACGTATTTAAGGGGAATACTTATTCAATAAACACGCACGTTCGGTACTTGATTACCTCTCGAGTGGAAACCATCCACACTGCTAAATAGTACTTAAACAAGTCGATTCCAATAGTACTTGATGTTCAGAATTAGGCTTGGTCGTACATACATTTTGTATTATCATAAAGCGGGAATTGAAATAATAAATAAAACACTCGATGGATAGCAGGGGTCGTTTGTCTTTGACCGTATTAGTCCTAAGGTGACAGCAGGTGAGACTACCTCAATTTTCGAGACGAATATTACGTCTAACACAATACATATACACCGTTAAATTTTAATAGTTTTAACCCGTGGAGGGTCGATCCGGTACATGAAACACTATCGATTTGTAAAGATAAAATAAAATAAAAAATTACCTTTTTTTCAAAACTCGTAATAATTTACGCATGTACGAAATTAATATCTTTAATATAACGTCAGCTGAGCGAGTTCAATGACCTGTAAATAGTTTGTACGCAACGCCGACTACTAACTACAGGTCATTGAACCCGCTCAGCTGACGTTTTCTTAAAGAAATTAATTTCGTACGTGCGTAAATTAATACGAGTTTTGAAAAAAGGGTACTTTATTTTTTGATTTTATCTTTACAAATCGATAGTGTTTCATGTACCGGATCGACCCTAAACGGGATTAAAACGATTAAAATTTAGCGGTGTACAATACAATTAGAATGCTCATCTGATTTGTTTGCCACTTGAGTTTAAAATGCGCTGTTTACTCTGACTAAAATAATGATACGTGATCCTTGAGAGAAAGCAGTGTACTGAGTGTGAGTTGCTTTTACATTGACGCGATGTTTGGCTCTTTGATTGGCTAAAAGCTTTGAGCGAGCCAATTGGAGCGCCGAACGTCATAAACGATTCGATCGTGAACTCGCACTAGGCACTCCATAGATATGTCGAACAGGAACTCTGAACAAAATAATACAATATATATCTTTTTCCGCAGAGTCAAGCAATGAGGATCGTTCGCACCGTGGGTCAAGCGTTCGAGGTGTGCCACAAGATGCAGATCAACTCTCCGGAGCAGCCGGCTCCCTCCACGTCTACCGCCCCGGACGAGCCGGTCCCCAGTGGCAGCGACATCGCTGCTCCCAAAGGTTTGATATACAAACGACAACACGAGATCTCGTCTTGATATACCAAAAAAAATTACCCTATAATTTTGTCCTGAAGTGTTCAACTATACAATTCGGTATGACAAGATGGCCCCTTTACACTAGAGTGCATTAATTTGATTTACTTGACATTGCCGCTTACATGAAATAGAGAATTTAATTATAGCTTTACATCTCTCAGTTGATCTTCTGATGTTTTCGCTGTTCGCGACAGTTTGTCTTCCCATTTATATCAAACTGCTTTTGCCTCGCGATTTTAATCTTGGCGTGTTAATTTTTTTAGCCAGTTAGCGACTTTATCAATGTACACATATTTTTTGCAAAGCGAATAAAATATAATGTGTCTCTTAAATAAAGTGCGCATCCAGAATGTTTATTTATGTGAATGTACATATTTTATAAGAATTATATAAACGTCAGACGGAATTATATACTTTTATATTCAGTAATTTATTATAAGAAAAACAGAACTAAATTATAAACTACTTACTGGATGGTAAATTACTGTGTTTAGATGTAACTTTCTTTAATAGTGACAAATTAACTATAATATTTGACAGACAAGATCAAATTTTATGATATGTATTTTTTTTTAAACATTTAGATTTCTTAATAAAGTAAGCTGAATTTGTTGTTATGGCAGTATTCGTCGTTCAGCAGCCATATTTTCTTTAGTTTGTTGAGGTAACAAATAAAATATGATGTGGTAGACAGTAGTACAGTTAGGTTTGGTTCCCGCAGCGCTGAGATGTTGCTCATAAGCGGGAAGTCGTAAAGCCAAGAGGTTTGTGCCAACAAGGCATCAGTTGGCGTTATTATATTATTTCCCAGTGGGCGGTCTTAAAACCAATTTTATTTACGTACAAAATTTGTCATCTCCAGTCTTATGTGACGCAACTATTCATTAATTCATAAATGGAAGTTTTACAAAGACAAAGAAAAGAGTCGTAATAACATACATAACATTACTTATGGAACTTTTTCATGAATCTTTTAGAACATAGAATCTTTTTCGCGCTCACGTCACGTTTTTGTGAGAAAATCGTAATTTGACAGCTCCACTTGTATCACAGTAGATGACGTCACATATTCTTTTTTCGCTGTTTCTGCGGGTAGCTTATAATTAGCTTTTATGTATCGTTTTATGACATCCGACGTAACGGGTAGGTAACAGCTGTTTTAACGAGCAACGTCATAATTTTACTGTCTGAACCTTAATCTACATAAAGTTGTACTTACTCTGACTGGTCATCGCGGTTTATAGACATTACACATTTTGCCCCATCTCCAATGCGCTTACAAAGTTATTTTTTCTTTTAATTTCCATCGGTTATTTAGCTTCACGCTGTTTTGTCTAACAACTTCATCGTGTGAATGTACTTTTACGATTCTATGACAACCGTGTCGTTTCATTCGATGCACATAATTTGTGGTTTCATGCAAGTATCTTAAAAATTCGTCTCATTGTTTTTATTCTTGCTCATATTGTCATTGATTGCATGCAAACAAGTGGCACTAGCACACACACAGTAGCGTGTAGCGCCGCAGTGCCAAGAAAAAAATGTTGACTCAATACTATAATACTACTCAGAACTATGCAGAAAATGTATCTTCCAGTAAACATAATGTTCAATAAATTATTTAATTATGTTTTAATAAACGTAGTCACTAACGAAATAATATTTCATATAACCCGTTTGCCGTTTGTTTAGTCAATTAAAATAACGTGTTTAAACACGGCAGGTTTCGAAAAATGGGATCCGTTTCCAGTAATTGGTACTAGAAGTTAGTGATGTCTGATCAACAGAAGCGGCTTCTGAGTGCGGCGCCTCTGAGGGGGCGGCCTCGTCTACAACAAAGGCGATTGTGGAGGAGGGTGCCGCGGGTGGTCGTGAAGAGAGACCCAAGCATCTGGAACTGCTGCCACCTCCACCAAAGAAGGAGAGCAAGCGAACTCCACAGGTAATTACCAATTTTCAACAAAAACAATCTCAGTGATAAAAGAAATGCTCACCATTCCAATAACAGATTCACAATCGTAAACGTACAGTGGAATTTAGTGAAAGGTATTCAAGCAAATTGCTTGAAACATTGTCGTTCAAGATTGTAATAGTCGATTTACTCAGCGTATCAGGCCTACTTGTACTTTTGCGACCTGTAGATTGCTGTAATTGCATTATTTTCGTAGCATTTCGAAAAATGTTCATAGCACAACTGCTCGATACTTTCACGAACTTTTTGGAAGTCGATACTTTCACACGTACCCAAGATTAAGGGTCTTCTTGACAGACAGACAGATAGGCAGACGGACAACAAAGTGATCCTATAACTTTTGTTCATTTTGATCAAGCTATTGATCTAGTTTTAAACCTTACTTTAGTCGCCAGTCGACTGCACGAGTTGCTAACCAGGCTTGCAGCCTTGCACCTACTAACGTGGAACTAACTAGAGTCTGGTACAAACTACTTGATCAACCAGTTCAAACTTCAATTAAGAACATTGAAACTATGATTAATAATGTTAGAAACTAGATGGGCTATAAATAAAGCTACTTTTTTTAGTATATTTTTTTGTTGTGTCCTTAGCATAGCATAAAAATGCATAATCAGCCTTTTAACCTTTCAAATACCGTAATTAGAGACACAATAGAACGACAATAAGAGAGCGAAATGAGAGAGCGTTTGCTTGGGGTTTAATGAATGAATGTTCCCACTGCTGGGACTCAAGCCTCCTGTCTAGGAGAGGGAACGGGCCATAATCGACCACGCGGGCCCAATGTGGGTTGGTGAATGTCACATGTCTTCGAATTTTTGGATCTAGGACATGCCGGTTTCCTCACGATGTTTTCCTTCACCGTTTTGAGAGCAGTGGTGATGAAATAATTACACAAAGTAATGCGCCCGCCTGGGTTTCAATAAAATAATATTTTTTGTTTTTTTTTTGGATCTATTGGTGTCACGGCACTTTTGGCAGTAGGTACATGTTCTGATATTTCAGCTACATCCAGTTTGACAGGGAATTGGCAGGTCTCTCCTCCTTGTCCATAGTTATTGTAACGCAGCTCAGCTCGTTGGTAGGCTCGTATAGGGATTCTTCTATGAAATCAAACACTTCGGGCGGCGCACTCTTATATTTTTTTACTTATTTAAACGAATTCATGCTTTCCTTACAAAAATCACTTCAACACTGAAAAAACAACAGACATTCTTTTTTTCTACCAACTTTCAAACCTATTCTAGAACAGCATAATCCTTCGAATTATATTTTACAAGCCAGTTCGTTGGTTATATAAAAAAAGCAACTCATGCGATCTCCTTTCGATATCACACTATTTTGATAAGACCCTTCTCCTTCTAAATAAGTTCAAACCATTCCAACACACCACTTAAATATTGATCCAGATAATAAAATGGATGCCCAAGGCGTCGACGGCGCGTATTGTTCCACTCGCCACAAAGAGTTGCCAGAAAACTGTAGAAGCCCAGCAGGGCGGAAGCCTATTGAGGCCAAGGATCTGCTTCTGAAAGGAAGATTCGACCCCGGTACGAAAGGCAACGAAGGAACACGAGTGGGTTTTTAGTCAGTAAAAGTCTGACACTATCTCGCACTCCGCGGAGATGTCTTTGGATGATTTTCCCACAAATTAAAAAAAAAAATATAATAAGATGGATCCAATATTTTTTGTAGCACACATTGAAGGTTATGGTGTTTAATAAAAATGGCAAAATATTGCGAAGTTAGCGTACTCCGACATTTTTTATGCATGAGAAAAATTATCATATTCAATGCTTCTATATACCGTAACTTCTTTACACAACGGGGGCTCATCACGCTGCGTCGATAGTTCTAGAGCCTTTCTGATAAAGGATATTACCTTCTTTATTTACAAAATTTGGGCTGGAAATATCTGCCGCTTACTGATCGAGCGGTGGGCCAGTAAAACACAAAATTGGCGCCCTGAAATCGCACGATGGGGTCGCGGTATACCAAGGAGATGACGGGATGACTGAGACGTCTTCCTTGGGAAGTAGCAAGAAGTGGCTCAGAGTCAGGAACAATTGAAGGAATGGAAGGAGGCCCTTGCTCATGTATAGGACAGTACAGGCTAGATATAATAATATAATTTACAAAGATTTTCGATATTCTTATTCTAATTGAAATCATAGCTTGCGCTACCCACAGGTACATTCAGCAAAACTGTAGTATGTTTCAAAATCTCATCAGTGCTTCCACATATTATCTACTAAAGCAACGACCTTACAGCCACTAGCGCACCAAAACCATTCGGTTAACTAACTAAGGTACGTAGGACCGGGGTACTGCGTTCTGATTGGTACGAGAGAGCGGGGTACAGCATTCTGATTTAAGTGAAATTATTCTGCGGCCACCTCCATCAGAGAGAGAGAGAGTTATTAGACGTCTAGTGGCTGTTAGGTCGTTGTACTAAAGTTAAACAATTTTTACTCTTTACAACACTAGCCTAGATAGTCTTATTAATAACATTTATGTAATTCCAAGTTTTGAAGCATATCATTTTAATGAACAAGGATAAAATATTGATAGTAATAACAATAAAGCAATAGTCGTGTGCAATCGCGAATGTAAGTGATCGCATAGTCGCACACGCAGCATTACATATGATTAGCAGCTGCTCATGCGCATATAAACTAGTCACGACCATTTCAATGTTTGAACACAACAGGCCCTCATTAAGACGTTATAGTATCTAGTCTAATGACTAGACATCAGATAAAACGCTATTTTTAATGCGTTATTGCATATTTCAGTACATTTTTAAGGTTCCGTATTTCAAAAGGAAAAACGGAATCCTTATAGGATCACTTTGTTGTCAGTCCTTCTGTCTGTCTGTCTAGACCCTTTATCTTAAGAACACGTGGAGGTATCGAGTTGAAATTAAAACCATATACTCAGGTCTGCGGTTCCTTTAAGCTGTAAAAAATCAAACTTCTAAGTTAACGAATAAAAAATATACGGCCGTTTATGTCGCCAAAAAACGTATATTTTGATACTCTCAAAGATCGAAATTCATAGGGTATCTCCCGTTGACCCAGAATCCTGAAATTTGGCACAAAGCAAGGTCTTATAACACAGATATAGGAAAAAATCTAAAAAAAGTAAATTTGTGGTAAACTACGTCACAAAAAAAAAATTGCAATTCGGAAAAATCTTCGAGACTCCATTCGGGAACTGTAGTTTGTTCGCAACCCTCAGTGTGCGAATCCGACTCGCACTTGTCCAGTTTTTTATGAATAGTACTCATTTCAGTAGTTACATAAATGTGTCAGGCGTGTTGTTTTATGCACGTTTTTTTTTTTAATTAACAAAATTGATCGTGTACACAAACTATTGTTGATTAATATAATAAAGAAATCGTAATAGGTATATATTTATTAAAATATTAATATTATAAAATTATCGTGACCTCAAATAATAAATAGTACTTTCACCGTGTATAATTGTTTTGCATATTTTGAGAGTGCATATAATCCGATGTCTACTTACTATAACTGTCTGTCGTAAGCTTTATGATCTGTTTGGAGTATGATAAGATATATGTATAACTTTCCTGTACCTCGGAAAGAGGCGTAGCTTAGACTAATTTAGACGTGGGCGGAGGCTCAACGAGGCCTTTTCTTTCATAAATTCAAAAACGAGACAGCGACTGTCGCAACTAGTGTTGCCAGGCGTCCCGATTTGCGCGGGACGTCCCGATTTTTAGGGGTCTAGGGACGCGTCCCGATTTGCACCTGATCGGGACGCTAAATGTCCCGATAAATCTCTCTCGCGCAGCGTCTTCTACGTTACTCAATCCACACAATTATAAGTAATCTGTGACTCAATAATCTATCTTCGTTTATCTATTCCATTCATAAGCAATAAAATGTAACCAACATTATAATATTAATATAATATTAAAACTTTTAAAACAGTGGGAATCATTCATAACTTCAATATTTTTGTAGTTTTTGTCTTTATTCCTGCACTTGAATCGTGCGAAAGAAATGCCCGGGTGTCAGCATTGTGTGGACCGCCCGGGTGACACCATGGAGCTTTTTTTTCCGATGGGAAAAATCATCCTATGACAACCCCCGCTCTTGGGCGGAGCGGGAGATAGTGTCAGACTCTTACTGACTAAAAGACCCATCCCGTTCCTTCAAGCCTTCATACCGGGGCTCGAGCGCCCTTTCGGATAACCCTGGCCCCAGTAGCCTTCGACCCGGCTGGGCCCCTGCTGTTGCTGACAACTCCTTGAGGCGCGCGGGAATAGCGCGCGCCGTCGACGACTTGGGCTTGGTCCGGACAGTTACCGGACGGCCGGACAGCGAGCTACCCATTGCTTACTGTCCGCAAGCCCGCGCCTACGGTGGCCGGAAATCGGGATCAGTATCCCGGCGCCGGCGGCGGCGGCGATAACGCCGTTGCCTGATGCGTTCGGCCTCCTCCTTTGCGAGCATTACTGCTTCGCAGAAGTCGGCGACCGCCTGCCACTCCTCCTCGCTCCGGACCATGGCCTTAACCAAGGTCCGGCGCGAGAGGTCTCCGCCACCGATCGCCCCCACGAGGGCACACCATGGAGCTTATGAAGGAAGTGTGCCCTGCTTGAGCGGAGCACCGCTGTTTCCTTGTGAAGGCTTTTGGTGGCGGCTGCTCGCTCGCTCGCTGGGCCCTGGTTCTGGCCATGATCCAAAGCGAGAGGAAATGGGAAGCAGTCGCCTCTTACCGCGAAGGAGTTGACTGCAACCACGAAAGAATTGACCGTAACCGCGAAGGAGTTGACCGCAAACGTAAAGTAACGTATACCCTCACGTCCCAGTCGTCTCCGAAGGAGATGTCCCGGGCGAGTCACACAGCCATTTCCGGCCACAATAGATATGGGTTTGCAAACGACGAGCAATGGTAGCTCGTCGTTCGCCCGTTCAATAAGTACCAGGTCCGAGGCGATGCCGCACACGTTTCTCAAAGAGATACCAGGAAAACTGAAGGGACTCGTAGGGCCGATGCCTACTAGGGCTGCGGGAACGTTTCAAACAGTGCCGGTGCCCCTGGAATGCAAAGGTCGACTGAAGAAGTCTGGCTTTTAATCAGTACAAGTTTGCTCTCGTTCCACCCTAGAACGGGAGAAGTTATTACATGATTACCCAACTCAAAAAAAAATACTGAAAAAAAAAACTGTCCCGATCTAAAACCGTAAATCCCGATTTGTTTTGCTGTCTGTCCCGATTTTCATCCAATCGGACCTGGCAACACTAGTCGCAACCCAGTGTTCGACCAAATCTTCGCTTACCATCAGGTGAAATAGTAGTCAAATGCGAACCTATCTACACAAATATAATAAAGAGGTAAAGTTTGTTTTTAAGCTATTGCATAGCTTCTATCGCGGGCCTTGAGCGTGGAGACCGAATCCAGAAATTCCGTAACGAAAATAACCTAACACCCCCCACTCATTTGTTTTTTGAGTGTGGTGACCGATAAGAAAACAAATGAGTGAACAATCAATCAAAATTCAATTCAATGTGTGAAAGTGTAACTTCAATTAATATCAAAGAAAAAAAACAAAGGAAAAAAATACTGCGTAAATAAAATAAATAAATAATTATAATTGCTTAAGTTGATAAAAATGCTATGCAATAGCTTAACCGCGGCAGTCCCCGAGTGCCACACGTCTTTTTTTTTGCTTGTAGGAATCTGGAGGTACTGGTCGGATTGCTAAAATTTTTTTACCGATAGAAAGCTGCTTTATTCCTGAGTGACATAGGCTATATTTTATGTATGCAGGCGAAGTTGCGGGCAAAAGCTAGTAAACTATAAATACTAATAACTTGTTCTTAAAGAGCCCGCGAGGCAAATTGGGTACGAGACCGTAGGCGAGAGTCTACTTTACCCCCGCCTAGCTACGCTACTTTGCCTGATCTCTCTCCGATCGTGACGGATTGCCATCGTATCGGACTATGAGAGTAAAGAATCAGACAGTGCACCTGTTTTTCCGTGCACACACTTGTCATCATCATCATCATCATCATAATATCAGCCGATAGACGTCCAGTGTTGGACATAGGCCTCCCCCAAGTGTCGCCACAATCCTGCGCGTCCCGCATCCATCGGATTCCCACAACCTTCACCAGGTCCACCTTGTAGAAGGCCTTCCAACGCTGCGTTGTCCACTATACTCTTAGATAATATAATTATCTCCTGCTTATCTGGCTAATCTCTGTTGAGATTGACCACCGTAATCGTTTGTCGAAAGAATCATGAACATGTAAAGTCTATAAAAATAAATAAACAATTAAACTATGTAAGATATGTATGTAACATAATAAACGCATAAGTACCTATCCTGAAAGTAGTTTATTCAAAATCAGCTACTGAATAGATTTCAGCTGTTTTTTTAAATATGTAATTTGTTATCATAAAATAATCAAGAATTATTTTAGGATAAAAATATTTCCTATTTGAAAAGTCTTGATTGCGTCACTAGTGAGTTTACGTGTTCGTATGTGTTTACTTTTTTACCAATACCGATGCGCTACCAACATAATTATTGTGTCGAATCCCATATTATATTCAATACACTTACTCGATTACCCGTTCTTATCCAATTCCTTTTAAGCACGCAATAGACTGTTTTCCGCACTAGTGCAGAATAGTGCGCATGCTCTCCCCGCCACAATTTTATTATATTATCGTATCAGGCTGGGCTCACGTCGACCCCCAATTCGCCGGTCAACCTTCGTTTATTCATTTCCTCGTAAGTGTATTGAAAAAAGTCGTTTGATACACAGGAAAATTTCAGTGCTTGAATTATGATTCTAATTTAATTTTCTAAATATCGGTATTATGTACTCGTAAATCATTTGTGAATTCTATCCACTCCATATTTCAATACTACTACTTATTCAGTAGTACTTAAACTGTCACATTGATAATACTTAGGATTACAATAGACCGAAACTGTCAATCCTGGCATCAAACTATTACAAATCGTGAACAAGATACACTCAAAAGAAATAGATCTTAAACGCAAGGTGAATTTTTTTAAGGCTCCAATTCTAAAAGTATGTAATTTACTCGTACACTAAAGTTTCCGCGATTCTCTAGAGTTCAAGACGACTAGCCCGGAGGGCTTCTAAACTGACATTGGTACCTAATTAACATTTCCAGCAGAACACTAAATTTCCAACGTCACCTGGGACCACTCTGATTCGTCCATTCTCATCCCCCTACCCCCTCAATCTACAGTTTTAAGTTTCGAACACTTTGGAATCGTTTGTGACTTGCCAGACTTATCAATTCTGCGGCCGCGAAGTTTTCATATCCATTCAATGTTGCCAGCATTGAAGTATTTCGGATTCGGATAACTTTTTAACTACCTACTGGCGTAAAACGGTTTGAGTGAATATTACGGGATTATCTTTTACCCTTTTTATAAGAGATTTTGAAGTGATAAAGATACGCCAGTAGTTATTGCAATAGGCAATACGAAAAGGCTTACAAAAACTCTTGTTTCCACCATCTTTATTTTTATCTAAAATACAGACGAAATCCAGCCAACGTAACTCGGTTAATGAACATGTCATGTTCTTTATTATATTTACTTAATATAGGAAGCTACTTTTTTCCTTAGATACAAAGGTCGTGCCATAATCCTATTCCTCGAACAAGATACCAGGTAAATGCTTGTAATATAACTTACTTGATTTACGTGACCTTACCTTCCCTGTATAGGGAATGTGGTCCATTTTAAATATAAAGAAACAGTGTATACTAACATACTAAGGATCAATATTAGCACCCTAATTATATATCACACCGTTAAATATAACCGAAATTTTTTGATCCATTGCTCCAAATGTTTAAAAAATTAATCTGCTCAATAACGTAAAACACGCAAAAAAAATGATGCATGACACAGCAACACTTCTTAGTTCGTTGATTTTTTGGACGATTTTTGCAAAATTTTACTACCTACATCAAGGATTCTAAGGGTCTGGTTTCATGAAGCGATAAAATCAGAATAAAGCTCTCGTCCAGAATATCTATGATTTACCTTATCTGAGCCTGACTTGATTTTAATCGTTACTTCGTCAGTTCGTCTATGTTCGATATCTCTATCATCAGTATTATCTCAGTTGAAATATGTCAACTGATTCTGTGATCGTCGTATACAGTGGATCCCCGTGGCTTTGACCAAGATCTTGGTCCATCTGGAGGGGTGCGTCTTCCTAAGTTGTGTCTTCCGGTAAGTGCAATGGTCATCACTCCAGACACCTTCAGTTTGCCATCTCTTTGATGACTGTGCTCTGCCCACCCACTGCCACAAGTTGGGCAGTTTTTGTGACTTTGTCGGCAAACGAACACTCGGGGAAACTCCGAACACAGCACTCACGGAACCACCCAAAGGGTAATGCCCTTTGGGTGGTTCTGACCTTATTGTAATTCAAAGTAACGATGTCCAAGAATCTCTCTAAATATACAACATTAGCTTTAGTATATACGAAACCCTAAACACGTGTCTAGTATTTTTATGTAAGGATTCATGTACAAAATTTCATAAAAGTATCATGAAAAATCACAAAGTTATAAGCTTGTTACGTCAGCAAAAATACATAGTCACCGGGTCATCCAGGCGATTGAGGGATTGTTTTGTACTTGCACGCAGCTGTTTGCTGGCGCTTAATGCCATTGTGACCTTTTTAAATATTTTTTGGGAAAAAATATAACATGATTTTACTGATTCTGAACATACTATATTAAGGTTTCGCATAAACTATATTTTTCATATCGCGTACTTTAAATTATATAATTACAAGAGAAAAGCCGCTTTTGATATTTTTCCTTTCGTAACTTTAATTTAGGTATAAGTAATTCTTTTAGGCGATTCCCTCGAGGAAATCTTCTAATCTCGGGGTTTTACTCTCCTTATTGAAATTAAAAAATAAACGTTCCTTTGTTTTTGTTTTGATTATCAAGCAGCCTCTAAAGTGATTGGTATTTATTTATTTTTGTTACTCTTACAGATTTATTCTATTTATCTATTTATATAGATGCATGAAACAGAATATCTATAACAGTCCAATGTTAGGGAGTTTTATCACCCCCCTTTTTATTGGACTGGTAAGGCTGTCATTAGAGTTTTTATTTTGACAGGTCACAAAACCATAGACGATTTTATATTTCTGACCAAAGCTGTAAACAAAACTAACAAACTATCAGAGTACATTGTATTTTTAAAGAGCTTTGTGGCTATTTTTCGTTTCTGTTATTTTTCAGGTTCTCAACGTTCCCTGAGTATTTACAAAGCGTTGTTTGAAACCGTGATTTAATGAAGCTTAACTAAACTCATAATATTTTAACCACAAACATAAATGTTAACAGAAACAAAGCTTTTCATTCTTCGCTTTTAGTTTTAGAATTAATTAATGTAACATTGATAACGAAATATAACATTATTACAAACCTATCAAAATAGTAAAAAAAAATATTATCGTCATCATTTTTCTGCCCTTGTGGCATGTTACTTGGAGACATCATCACTTTCCTGTCCTTGTCTTGTATTACTTGATGGCATTGTCACTTTTCTGCCTGTGTCATGTTACTTGGTGTCTTCAACACCTTTCTGTATTTGTCTCTGTTACTTGCTTTCATCGTCACTTTTTTCCCTTGTTGTATGTTATTTGGTGTCTTCATCACCTTTCTGCCCTTGTCTTATATTAGTTGATGTCATCATCACTTTTCTGTCTTGGTCTTATATTACTTGGTGTCATCATTACTTTTCTGCCCTTGTTGCATGTTACTTGATGTCTTCATCACCTTTCTGCCCTTGTCTTATATTACTTGGTATCATCATCACTTTTCTGCCCTTGTTGCATGTTACTTGGTGTCTTCATCACCTTTCTGCCCTTGTCTTCTATTACTTGGTGTCATCATCACTTTTCTGTCTTGGTCTTATATTACTTGGTGTTATCATCACTTTTCTGCCTTTGTCCTATGTTACTTGAAGTCATCATTGTCGTCCTGTCCAAGTTTTTCTCTTATATCACTTTTAACATAGTCAATCCATCTTACGAGCATATTAACTGTTTCCCGCGGTTTACCCCGCGTCGTTGATTACTGTACCGCTTCTATGGGTTGTAGCATGATGTTATTTAATGTATATACTGGTTTTCCCACAAAGTTTTTTTTTCTAATCTTAAAGGAACTTTCAGAGTTTTGCGTATTATCTTTATATACATATTTCTTCTGCACGTGTGTTTGCCACTTAACTGCTCCTAAACGGCTTAACCGATTCTGAGTGGGTCTCTGGTTAGTTTTATAATATAACTAATACAATAGGACAACGTCTGTTAGGACTGATATTATTAGTACAAATAAATAGAATTGTACAATATGGAGAGTTCAAGCTTTTGTTATTTAATGAAAACGTGAAATCATTGTTTTGCGAGAGGGTTCACCTTTTCGTCTCAGCAGTTAATTTTAGTATCATTGTTAGTAATTAATCTACAGGGCGTTTCGTGTGACTGGTATTTATGACGCTCTCAATACGCCTCTTGTATTCAATAACAGAAGTATTTCTGTGTACGAGTATTTTAATTACTCGTGGGTTGATGGAAATATCTGGGGAATTCTAACTAATAAGATTTTTGAGTAATCTTACCTTTGCTGTTTAATTGAACTTTGTTTCACTGTTATTTTTTTAGAGTTCAGTACTTCAAAAGGAAAAAACGGAAGCCTAAATAAATAACAATAAAACAAAGTTCAATTGCTCGAGTCTGACTCGCACTTGCCCGGTTTTTTATTTTGTTTTTTTTTTTTTTATTCCTGTATAGCACCATGTATTTAAGAAAAAGATACTGACTCTGGAATTACAGGTATTAATACCTAGACCTGGGATTATTGATCATTTTAATTTATTAAATACATTTTAAAATATTTCTTACATAATTAAAAAAAAATACATTTATTAATTTAATTGGAAATTTTAAACAAAGCCAGAATATCGTCAGGAGTTGCTTTAATTTTTTTTTCTAAATCTAAAAACGGTTCTATTACATAAATGAAGGTGTTCTTAGAAGTTGTCTTGCAACATGTCCTTACGTCGATTTATTATAAAAACACCAATGAGTAGAACTCTCATTTTGTTCTTCTTCTTAATATATTTTACCTCTAACTAAGCGTGCACCGACTGAATCATTGATTTAGCGTCAGTTGCTGCTTTTTTTTAGGTGGGATTTCATCTAGTGACTTCTTCTACTCTAGGTTTTGTTTTTAATTGATATAAACCAGAGCTTGACTGTATCCCACCTGATACTATCAGGTGGGATCACAGTCAAGCTCTGCAATGTAAGCAGTGATGCAATCGTTGTTGGTGAAGGGCACTAGTTTACTAAGAGTCTATCCACTCTAGCCTTGCAGGACACCTAAATTATAATCGGACGGGAAGACCGCAGTAGGCCTGTGAAACATTTACCAACTAAAACCACATCTGTGTTCCTTCAGTTACCCTTTGCGTTCTAGGGCCACGAGTTTTCCTTTCAGAAATCAACCCTTGGCCCCAGTAGACTTCGGCCCTGCTAGGACCTACGGTTCTGCTGACATCTCTTTGAGGCGCGCGTGGAATACTACACGCCTTCGACGACTCGGGCTCAGTCCGGAAAGTTACTGGACGGCGACCTAGCCATCGCTCGTCGTCTGCCAGTTCAGATCCCTGTCAATCGCAACATATTGTGAAATAAATAATCGGTTTCATCAATTTAAAAAACCGACTGCAGGTTTTATGATTTGATTGTTAACTCGCAATCTCGCATGCTTCGAATAAAACCGATCGGAAATCATATTTCTGTTCCAGAAAAATAATAGAATCGAATGGAACCTGAGCAATTTACAGCATTGTTAATAAGATGAATGAATCCGCCCTAGCCATTGAACCCTCTACAAGGCGTTTGACGTAGATATAAATAATTAGTAAACACAATTAATGATAATGACGATAAAAAATAATACCTGACATAATTACTTTTTTTACGACAATAATTATACACATTCGTTAATTTAATTTAATTTAAATAATAAAGACGATAAAAAATAAATAAAAATATTTGACAAAATTCACGCATTCTTATACACAAACACAAAATAATAATATACATACATCCCATAATTTAGATACTTTAATGACGACACAGAATAAGCATAAAATACATTATATATTTTACTCATACTTATACAAAGATATAGCGTTATAATAATATACATACATAATAATAAACCTAATTAAAAAATACAGCAAATTAGATCTACAATAATTATCTATTGAACTCCGTGTATTGCTAATTAGCCCTCTTCCTCTCTCCTACATTTTGCTGTGCCCGACAGGGTCCATATTGTTCTATGAAAATTTTCAAAACCATCTATGTTTACATATGGATTGCAATAAAGTATTGAGTATTGAGTATATATGGGTCAGTGACACCGATATTAGGAACAATTGGAGTCTCGCTGATAGGTTGGTAAATGTCTAGGGTACTATGCTTATTGGTATAATCACAGTTTCGGTATGAGCTCTGAAATTAGCACCAGTATCAATTAAAATTTTAGTTAGGTATACGAACTATACTGATTAACATTCCACTTGAACCCCAACCGAAAGCAGGCGTTCGCGCGTGATTTCGCGCCATTCGGACGCTGGCGTCCGCATGGCGCTATTATTAAAATATTGAGCGTTTTATTTATAGGGTACTAGCTTTGCCCGCGCGGCTTCGCTCCCGCTCTTCCCTACTGCAGCCTACTCTACCCTACTATACCCTACCCTACTCTACCCTACTCTACCCTACTCTACCCTACCCTACTCTGCTCTACCCTACTCTACCCTACTCTACCCTACTCTACCCTACTCTACCCTACTCTACCCTACTCTACCCTACTCTACTCTACCCTACTCTACTCTAATAAACCTCACGGAGCCCGAGACCTTTCCAACGAATGCAAAACCGTGGAAATCGGTTCGTGCGTTCTGGAGTTATAGCGTCAGGAAGGAAAACCCGACTTATTTTTATATAGTAGATGTATCCAAAAATGTAAATAAGAAGTTTCATAAAGTAGTCTTTAAACATCGAAAATATATAAACCTTTCCATTATTCCATATTTATACCTACTTAAATTCCAAGATTTTTTACGAAATTCAAATATATTCCTGTCTTGTGACGGGACGTCTCTTTGGACCTGGACCGCGGTCCCAAATTCCACCGATAACATATTTTTTTAGGTGGAAGTAGCGGCTGCGGACCCATTGTGACACAATTGAGGTGGGTAATCATCAAATACTTCTCCCGCTATGAGTGGAACGAGAACCCACATGTGTTTCTTCAATTTTCCTTTACGTTTCTGGGCCACTGTGACTGTTTGGGGCACTCGTGGAACAGAACGCGCTGTCGAACTGGGTATGGTCCAATCCGGTATGGTCCTTATTGGATGGTAAATTATAACTCAATACAATGCTTGCAGTCTACAAGCCCGCGCCTGTGGTGGTCGAAATTGACCTGGTGGCCTGGGTGTCTTTAACGGCGCCTCCAGCATTAAGATTGCCTCGTTACATATTTTATATGTCTATGGATTGTCTCCTAGTATAGACACCAGCAGGAGCAGTGGTGGCCGAGTGGTAACGGCGCCGACTTACGAGTTGTAGGTCGCGGGTTCCAACCCAGCCAAGCGCATTACTTTGTGTAATTTCTTTCATCACCACTGCTCTCTCAAAACGGTAAAGGAAAACATCGTGAGGATTTCGGCATGTCCTAGTACCAAAAATTCGAAGACGTGACATTCACCAACCCGCACTGGGCCCGCGTGGTGGATTACGGTCCATTCCCTCGCCTAGAGAGGAGGCCTGAGTCCTGGCAGTGAGAACATTAAAAGGCTGATTGCGCTATTTATGCTTATAAACACCCACGACTTAATCTCATGCCATCCAAGTTGGTTGTGTAACTTTCTACTTACCCGTAAGCTGAACAGCAGTTTTGTTATCATCTAAAAAGCTCTGGCAAATTTTGCTCATATACTCGATGTTTTTACTTTATTACCTAGTAAGTACAATTGGCAAAACTTCCAACAACATTTTAGTTTAACACTCAACCTAGAACAATGTTGGCCTATAAAACAAAATGTTTCAGAATTTCAGGGACCTTACCACGACGTATTAAAATGACAAACGTGTGAGCGAGAAAGTGGGATTGAGCTTTATACCTTACTAGCTTTTGCTCGCGCGGCTTCGCTCCCGCTCTTCCCTATTCCACCCAACTATACTACTCTACCCTACTCCACCCTACTCTACCCTACTCTACCCTACTCTACCCTACTCTACCCTACTCTACCCTACTCTACCCTACTCTAACCTACTCTACCCTACTCTACCCTACTCTACCCTACTATACCTTACTCTACCCTACACTACTCTACTCTACCCTACACTACCTTAATTTTAATTTTTTTTCCATAACTACCTTCTCCTGACAATAACAAACACAACAAAAAAGAACTAGAAAAATCGGTCGTTCGCTCGGGGATCGAGAGGTCACCCAGCAATTTTTTTGTGTAAACATATTTCTAAAGAACAAAACCGTTTGAAAGGACTAGGTATCAGCTGTAACACAACTAATTAACCTTTCGACCTAATTTACTGTAATTTTGTAAACTTGAAGGTGTAAATAAACAATTTTATTTTTTATATTATTTAGAGGGAAAACAAGCAAAACAAACTTTTTTTGGTAAAAGCATTAGTCTTACGAAAAAAATTGTTGATAATCTATAATAAACATTTTTTTTTAAACCTATTGACCCAGCTGTTACCGAGGAGTAGGCTTCAGAGAGTCTCTGTTTTATAGCACTACTCGGAAGTTACGGCCTTAACAGTTCAGTTAGTTCGACGTTTCAAATGAATCGCGAAGAGCCGGTTGTCGTCACTTAGTATTTTGTATGAACTCTGATCTATGTCGATTTCACGGTCCCTTATCAGCGGTTTTATTTAAAAAAAAAAAAATTACTATTCCAGTTTTTTTTTGTTTTTGCGAGGCCCTTTTAAGTTTTTCATTTTTTGTAACTTTCAAATATTTCCGTGACGTAATCTCGTAGATATACACGTTTGACATTGTAAGTTAGGGTCAGATTCGCGATGTTTTTTTACAGAGCTAACTAATTTATATCATGTTTTGCTTTTTGCCCGGTGGTCATATAGTCAATTTTAATAAAATATTTTTTCATGGTGTTCTCTTTTATATTTGTGGATTTCCAGAGGTTTAAAAAAGTTCATAATGTAGTGTAGTGTTAGGGCCTCTGGTCCTCCAGCTCAAAAGTCAAAAGCGTATTCTCGTAAGCTAGTAACTAACAAAAAATCGTTCTTCTTAACAAGCACACCATTAGTAATGTCTACGCCGCACTTATGAATGAAATATTTGACCTTTGTATATGTTGACCAGCATTATTCTAGCAAACGTGTAAAAATAGCTACATTATTATCCGTACTGAAATAGTAGCCAGTACTCTCGATAATCGCCCTCCCACATTGATTCAGAGGAGCGCTGCTTACTATAAATCAAACTTACAATAATATCGTCGGTGCGCGAATGACTTCGATTCAATTTCGACTGTTTCAGCTCTTACAACACTGTATTATGTAGTAAATAATTCAGTGAATTATTTATAGGCTCCTTAAGCTTTTGTCCGTTGCTTCGCTCACGGGAAAGTTGTTTATTTTCCCAAGGGAACTAACTCCTGTGGTAAACAGTGGACAACCCGACGTACGGTGAGTGTCGTCCCTTATATTGTTGACACCGCTATGGTCCGGACTAAGCGTTTTGCCTCGTTGTTTATAACCGCGTATAACAATTTGCTTGCAACGGTCTTCTCGTTTAATTATAAATCAGGTGTCTTCAAAGCTAGAGTGAATAGGCACTTAATAAACTAGTGCCCCTCAGTATCAACGATTGCATCACTACTTACCATCTGGTTGGATTGCAGTCAACCGCTAGTACCGCTAGTCCTATCTTGGCCTTCTACTTTATAGGTAATATATATGTAGCTTCTGCCAGCGGCTTCGCCCGCGGAATAGTAGGTAATTTTTTCTATACAAATTGTGGACCCTCACTTCATCCCCTTAGGGGTGAATTTTGAAAAATCCTCTCTTAGTGCTTGCCTACGTCATAAAAGGAAACCTGGTGCAAAATTTTCCGATTCTAGTCCCAGTAGTTTCGCCTGTGCTTTGAGTTATGTCAGTCAGTCAGTTTCTCCTTTTTTCATCATCATCTTCATCATTTCAACCGATATACGTCCACTGTTGGACATAGGCCTCCCCAAGTGTCGCCGCAATAAACGATCCTGTGCGTCTCGCATCCATCGGTTTCCCGCGACTCTCACCAGGTCATCGGTCCACCTTGTAGGAGGCCTTCCAACACTGCGTCTTCCGGTACGCGGTCGCCACTCCAGAACCTTTCGGCACCAACGGCCATCTGTTCTGCGAGCAATGTGCCCTGCCCATTGCCACTTAAGTTTGGCAATTCTTCGTGCTATGTCGACAACCTTAGTTCTCCTGCGGATATCTTTATTTTTGATTCGATCACGCAAGGAAACCCCGACCATAGTCTTTTTTGCCCTTTGGGTTACTTTAAACCTTCTGATGAGGCCCATTGTGAGCGACCACGTTTCGAAGCCATATGTCATCACTGGCAACACGCCCTGGTCAATGTCGCAATGGTCTCCTTTTATATATACCTACAGATAATATAGTAGATGTTATTATATTAATTAATATAAAAGTAGAATTTTCAATGGTCAAGGGATGTAGATCCTTATAGCAATTACCTTTTATTCAACGTCGTTTACCAAAGAGTAGGTTTGTGATGGATTTTATATTACTTGTGTTTTTATTTGTGTCTGAAGCCATACTCGTTTCAAATAGAAAGTATATGTGAAACGATTATTACAGCTTGCACAGTACGTACCTATGTCATATTGCCATTTACGTTTATTGCATTGCCATTTACGTATAATAACATTTTATATTAGATATACGTAATAGGGTAATTTTCTTTCGGAAGGAATAACGTTACATTGAGTGTGAGAATTTATATAAAACCACTCATATTTATCTAACAATGATAACTGATCTACTTGTATACCCACGCAAATCGAACTTTTTCTTATTTTTGTTTGAGAAACTAAGAATTTTTTATTTATGAATCAAATAGTTTGACATAACGAATCAGTCTTCTAAACCCGTAATTTGTAAGGTAACCATTGTGTTCACTAGGACAAACATTGGCTTCTAAATATGTAATTACCAGCCAACCCACGTCTTAAATAAATGATATCGTTTACATTACAGTAAAGGGGCACTTTACCACAGAAATGTGTCTACTTAAGCCTTACAAGGCCACATGAGGTTCCCGCGTAAGAGTTCAACAACAAAACTAACACTAACTTTTGGTGTTGGAGCTAAGAATTTCGCTGAGTCGTTATGCAAAGGATTCTCGTAACGACCTTAAGTTTAAAATCGCGACACATTGCGCCACGAGGGCACCGGAATCATGAAGGAATTCTAAATGTCTGCAGTGTTTCTCGAGTGGATATTTCAGAGCTTCAAGCTAACATTACACCCCTTTTGCACTCCGGTCACGCCCCCTGTTTGCAACAGAACGCTTTCTTCTATACAAGACTGCAACTCTGAAATACTGTTGACCCTCGACTTGGCACCGAGACTCTTGTCACAACGCTAACCATATTTATATAGCTTCCCAATGAACAGTTAGATAAACACGCTCAATTGAAAATTAAATTAATTAATCCAAAGCTTAAAGGTACCTATGTTGTTTAATAATTGTCAAACATTTTCATATTTGAACAAAGCTATATAAATAATGGTGGGTACTAAAATGTTCAAAGCATTCACAAGTCCTGTTTTATTTCAAATGAAAATTATATGTCAGGTCT
This sequence comes from Mythimna ferrago, assembly GCA_910589285.2. Lineage (NCBI taxonomy): Eukaryota > Metazoa > Arthropoda > Insecta > Lepidoptera > Noctuidae > Mythimna > Mythimna ferrago. Next base: position 16,341,465 of record OU342673.1, on the reverse strand, counting down.
TCGTCTATTATGATGACTTTTTACTACCATTCTGTAGGCATTGTGCTGTTATTTGCAGAATTGGAATTGTGCCAATTAGGTATCCACAATAATACGAACAAAAGATTTTTATTCCTTCAATATCGTTTTTTTATACATTTGTGCAATGATATCGCACGTTAGAGGTAGGAAATACAATATTTCTGTATTCTCGCTGTGGTGTCCGATACCAGGGGCCTAAGTCTGCTATTTTTATAAATTCGTCATTCCAACACGATTCCATTGTCATTTTGCTAAAAGTTTGTAATCTACTAATTCATAATGATCGATCTTTGATCGGTCAATGGTCATGTAATAGAATTGTGGTAGAATGACAATATCGAGCTTATTAAAAGCACTAATTGCGCAATGACGTCGTAATGGTAGGTCACTGATCAAAGGGACTGTCAACATTTTTGCAGATTACCGCATACGTCAGATATTCATTTGTCATTAAGCACGAGATTACCATTCTATGCCATTACTTTCTATGGAGTGTGAGTGGTTGACCATCGGAAAGTCATAATGACGCCATTATATTAGTAGATTACCAAAACTTGTCAAAATCAACAATTATGAAATCAATGATAGACCATTCTGACACTATTGTAATAGCAGAGTTGAGGCCCACGACGTATGTATGTCGTTTGTTTGTGCTGTGCAGTCGCCTGTCCGACTGTCATGGCGTCTAAGCGCGCGCTGAAAGCACGTCGGAACTACTGACATGTACACTTGAGAATCCATGTCACATTCCTCTCCACATCTCTAGTGCATTCAAGTATTATGGTAATTAGAGCTTAATGGAATCATTACAGGACACATCTTAATTAATTTAGAGTAGGTATCACAGAGATAGCATTTTTGAGCCCGTCTTCGTTTTTATTATGATTGCAGCAGATAAAAAGAACATAACAAAGCTTCCATCTTGGTCCATCATCGCAGTTTTAATTATGAAATTTTCGTTTGTCTTTAAAATAAAAATGAAACCCTTTGGTGTGGAACTTTTAATTTCGTTCTGTGTTTTCTTTTCATTTCGTCCAGAGGTCAGGGACTTTGATTATTCCAATCGTCAATTAAATGTTTTTTGTCCTCCGTCGATGGTTTAATATTAACTTATTTTAAAAGTTTTTGGGGAAACGTGCAGAAATAAAAGATCTAATTTTCACGAATATGATTGATACTTTTTGCCTTTTCAATTTACGATTGCTTTGCTCGCGTAAAAGATAGGTTCTTCATACAAACTTGGGACCCCTGTTTCATCGCCTTTAGGGGTAAATTTTGAAAAATCCTCGCCTACATCATAAAAAGAAACCTTGTGCAAAATTCCACACCTTTTTTCCACATTTCGGCTGTGCATTGATATGTCAGTCAGCCTCTCTTTATAATATATAGCTTTAATCTACGAATAAAAAGCAGGTATATTAACATGCTTTTCTACGATAAACCCTGACCGTGTTGCGTTCAAGATCGTACAAATATCTACAAATTGTTCTGTACGTAAACAATAGCAGTAATCATTTGTCTTACGCTCAACGTAAACCAAATAGTTGTATTATCAACATATTTATCCCCATTTACTGAGTTTGGAATACTACATTTGTATAGAAAACTACTATAGTATTTCCTTAAACGTTTGATGAAATTCTTTAGTTTCTTAATCAGTCTCAGATATAGATTCTATCAATAAGTTAGAAAGCCAGATTGATGTTGAAAATATAGCTACATAAAATGTGAAAATGACTTACCTCGGAGTTACCCAATAAGTCACAAGGAATCACGCTAGAACGGCAGCGATCTCACACAGTAAAACTCACCAGGGGGTAAATCCTGAGAGAGGGTTCCGATGGCCTGGTAGAATTTAATGAAATCACAAATCAAATGCTTTACTCGGTCCTCTATTGGTTTTGGACCTTTGGGGTTTTGTGAGACCGTGCGCTAGATAAACAATTTTACTTACAAAAAACTCTTGAATTACATGTAGAAAAAACAGTTCTAAGCTTTGTAAAAGATTGCTCTTGCTTTAACTACGTAAGAGCGCACTAGAAGCTTAACGAACCCATTTATTACTTAATTTTCATTAAGACTATAGACTATAGTACAATACATTCTCCCGTCATAATGACTCATAAACTAAACGTATGATTTACTTTCAATCAAATGTCAACGATTCTATATCTTCATTGTTTTAGCAACGCCCAACTCCAGCACCAACCATCAACCTGCCGGACCTCCCAGAGTGCGTGACCAAAGTGGATCTAGCTGCGGGCAGCGAAGACACTGGCGAATCTGCAACACCGCTTAGTGCGCAACATCAGCTGCAACTGCTGCGCGAACGACTCGAACAACAAGCGCAACAGACCCGTGCAGCAGTCGCGCAGCTCTTGCTGTTGCGGGACCAACTGGCCGCAGAACAGGCTGCGCGTTGTGAAGCTCAGGTCTGTAACTTTAGTTCGATTTTTAGTTTGTATTGTATTCAGTCCCGCCAAGCAAACAGAGAGCCACTACCTATAAAATTCTAGCATCCGATTAGACTAGACGCTGAAATTAACATAGCTGAGAAAGGGCTCGACTAAGGAGAATTCAACCAATCTACCTATAAGTCAGTGGTTGTTTACAAGTACATTTTTACATATTTATGGATCCGTTGAAAGTTTTATAAAGTATGTTTTACTAAAACCAGCGTGCGACTGACAGAGTACAGGAGTGGCGTAAATTGTATACACGAGCAAATCTTCATCTGATGTGTACTACACTAGAAGAGGTTGTATTATTATTTCCTGCAACATAAATATATCTCATATATTCTCGATAGGAACAGAGGGGGATCCTGTTGTGAATATGAAGCATATACCAGCATGTTTCTTTTTCCACTGACATTGAAAACCCCATTTTGTTTCAGTAATTGGCAACAATCTGCGTAGGATGATAATGATCTGATGCCCCCGTTGTTATTCTTTCATTTGTCGGATCAACAAGTCGATGTAATTGTGAACATTTCATCTACGCACATTGAATTTTTATTAACTTTGCAATAATGTGGATACATTTCAACACTTATACTAATGTAACTACTGAATCATCTTACAGAATTTTATTTACACTGCTAGAGCCCGTGACTTTTTGAAAAATAATCTTCTAAGTCATGGTAATACTGAAAGTCAAAAAATATAGAAAGTCATGCTTTCCGTGCTCTTTTACATCTATCCTTATAATAAATCTGTAGAAGTAAAAATTCTGTACATTGAAAATATCAAAAAAATAAATGACAGGGGGTGTTACTAGACCGACACCGAACACAAAAATGTGATTAAAAAAATTTTTGTCTGTCTGTTTGTTCAGGCATCACGCAAAAACTACCGGTTCGATTACGATGAAACTTGTTATAATTATTAATTATTTAATTTTAATATCCTGGACACCACACTGGGTACTTTTTATCCCGGAAAAGTATATACAATAAAAAACAAACTTAATTTTGCGGTTCGATCCCTAGACCCGATTACTGTACCAACTGCAAATAATAAGTTTGTCGTAGCTTACATCACCCGCAGTGGAGTTCGCTAAGGGGAGTTCACTAACCCCCCACAGAAAGGGAAACCGTGTTACCCCGAATTTAACGCGAGCGAAGCCGCGGGCAAAAGCTAGTTTTCTAATAAAAATGTATTCTAAGAATATTTGTGTCTTCAATTGTTTGAACTGTGCCCGTAATATCTGTCATGCAAGCAATTTCTCCATATAAAGGGGATGAGAAAACTCTTCGAAGCTAGCACTGTATCAATATTTCGTTTGAATCATGTCCATATTTCAGATTTATACATGAGCTGAATGGCATAGCAATTTAGATCTTACAATTAAAGCTAAAAAAAACTTAACTGTATTTGTAAGTATAGAGAAATAAGGAGTACTCTAGTCAGAACGCAAAGTTAATAACTTTTTTAACTCCGTCATTGGCAACAGGATTACTTTTTAGATCGGGTTTGTATGAAGTTCTGATTGCAAATCTGAATCGAAAGGCTTAAAATTTAATCAACGACACCGATGCGCTGAATCAAAGGGATTTTGTAACAGTATTTTTAGCACTGTCATCAAAAGAGATGGAAATGCGGGCAGGACCATTATTGTATCTACTTTTTTGATTTATCTTAAAATCGAGTCTCTGGCATATTTAAGAACAATGCATTTTTGATATTTTTTTTTTTTATTGTTAAAAACTAGTGCTTGACTGCGATCCTACCTGATGGTAAGCAGCGATGCAATCTTTGATTGTTAGACGCACTAGTTTATTATTTTTTCTTTAGTTACATTCTCTATTAGTCATGAGACCTTGCTTCATGGCATATTTCAGAATTCTAGGAGAGTGTCGATATACACGTTTTTTGTATATTTTTCCTTCGTTAACTCAGAAGTTTGATTATTTCACATCTTCAAGGGACCGCAGATCTGAGATTATGGTTTTAATTTCAACTCGATACCTCCACGCTTTCCCGAGATATGGTCTTGACAGACAGACGGACAACAAAGGGTTCCGTTTTTTTCCTTTTCTTACCTCCACCGGAACCCTAAAAAGTAAATACAGTATTTCTATATATATATAAAATCAATGCCACTTTTCGTTGTAATTTTATAACTCAAAAACGGGCTCACCTATCCAAACCAAATGTTTAGGCTTTGTTCGGACTATTTAGTAGATTTATGTGAAGTTTGGTAGGGTAGAGTAGGGTATAGTAGAGTAAAGTAGGGTAGAGTAGTGTAGAGTAGAGTAGTGTAGAGTAGAGTAGGGTAGAGTAGGATAGGGTAGGGTAGAGTAGGGTATAGTAGGATAGAATAGGGTATAGTAGGGTGGTAGTGTGGAGTAGGGGAGAGCGGGAACGAAGCCGCGCGGGCAAAAGCTAGTCTAATATAAATGTTGAGTTCCTAGCCATGTAGCAAAAAAATGGCCACGTTTCGGTCATAGCTTAAACCTTATGGGGTTCCTGACGTAAACCCATAAATAAAAAATTTGAACCATATCTTTAATAAATTAATTCCCTATGATCATGTATGTATTTCAGGCTCGCACTCACCAGCTGTTGGTACACAACAAAGAACTGCTGGAACACATTGCAGCGCTAGTGGCACACTTGCAAGAGCGAGAGCGAGGATCGTCTCGACCAATCAGCGCTCAGCAGCTGACACTCTTGCCCCAGGTATGGCTAACGGTCACTTTTTAAATATATTGGTTTGTACTTTATAAATACGTGAACGCACTTATGCTGACATTAAAAGTATTTATTTTTTGGTGATTTACATAGATTCTGTGTAATAGAAAAGCAAGTGTGCGTTCATCTTTAGCATTTATTGTCTTAAGGTGCACGCCCATTCAATTAGATTTGGTTCTGTGCGTTCCGAGGCTTTACCACGAGCTCTAGACACGATCTTTACGACCTAAAGTGAACTGTTAAAGAGTCCTCTTTCTCGCTCGCACAACTGACATTTTAATATGTCATGGTAAGGCCCCTGCTGATTTTACAATTGAATCTGTCAAACGTATCTACATTGCCGTCACGGATCTTGAGCGCTGGCTTCAAGTTGCGCAGAAGTCAAATATTCGGTCTCTTTAGTGGTGCGAAGTGAGACGTGGGGCGGGGAGTGTCAGTGACTGGCTAGCCGCGCCATCGCGTCATAGACGCCAATCCTGATTAGTTTCCTGCGTTGCTGCATGTATCTAACATAGAAGACGATTGGCTCGCCAATGTATGGAATGCGCAAAGCGATCCCCACTCTGACGCCGAGCGCTCAAGATTCGTTTCGGCAATTGTACGAGTATAGTATATGTTGGCATATATTTTGCATCTCTAAATCTATTTAATGCGCGTGTACTTTAAAGTTTTTTTTTATGTCCTGCTCGTATTTTAGTAACCCGATTTTAATTTGCTAATGTTTTATTGTTTGCATTGTAAAAAGGCATGTGCGTTTTGTATTTCGTTTTCAAATACCCACAAAGTTTTACTCTCCAAGGAATGAGCATAGTTTTAGAAGCGTTCGCTGTATAACCGTATGAAAACCTACTAGTGTGAATTCCTTCTGCACTTTGAAAAGTTTAAAAACAATTTTGTTCGGGTGGTGAATCTGACAGGTGGGAACTTCAGAAATGGACTCTCACAGAAGTATGATTGACAGATACTCGACAAAGCTAAACGTTTTCTAAAATTCTGTGTGCCAAAGTACCGGTTACTGGGAATATTCCAGTTCTTTTTTAAACGAAAAATTCGTTAACACGAAACTGTAGACTTTGTTTTTGGGTTCTGAAAGTCTATTTAATCAAATCCTTTTTTTTTAGTGAAACCTGGTTAAGTGAGCCCTAGATATATAGGGCGACTGGTAATTAGTGTACGATACTTAAACACATGATTGTGCTCAGGATAACCAACAACTTTTACTATGGGAATCAGCTGTTCAGTACTAAATGTTTGCCTAATGTACTGAACAGCTGATATTTTTTTCGCGATTTCGGCTTTGCTCCCATAATAATAATATGTTAAATAAAATCACGTGTTTAAGTATCGTACACTAATTGCCAGTCACCCTATATAAGAAAACTACTACTTCACTAAAATTATTTTACACTTTTACATTAAAAAAAACCTCTGTTATCTAGAAACCAAACAAACTTTTGTAAACAACATTTACCGTCTTAATACAAAAAAAAGCCTAACAACAGTTGTGGCATGTCTGTATAATCTGTGTGGTTGCCTAGCAACGGGTCTTGTTGATGTCAAGCATTAAAACAAAATCCATTTATCTGAAATAATATTTAAATATTCAAATCTTCCAGATCCGTCAAGTCATATTAAATATCCATTTTTAACAATTTTTATATGGAATAACACACAAAATCAAAGCTTACATATTATTACGCATATCATATATTTATTATGCAAACTATACATATTAATTTGGTACCATAGTTAAACTAGGGGTTTCGGCGGTTTAACTTTACTAGAGTCTGTCTAATAAGTTACACGACTTGGGTAATTACTAAGATTTAATGAAATCTGATGTAGTCAACACGGGTTCAATAATCAAGGTTGATTAAGAGATAGAGATCATTGTTAGCTAACAGAAGAACCTTAAAAAAAGTATCGAATATACGTATTTTTTAAATGATTAAATATTATTCAAAATTCCTAAGTCGGTTGACTTATTAGACAGACTAGAAACTAGTGATATACTTCATTTTTTATACCTAAATTTCAAATTCAAAACCTACCTATGGTCTTAAAAACCTAGTAATAATCCAGGAACTACACACATTTGCGTTTTGGAATAAGGTGGTTAATGTTTTTTCTGTGTTTACTTCAAAAAGAACCAAGTATAGAATACTTGGAACTATATAGGTAATATTTTTATTTTAAAATCCTCTAAAAGAGAGACATTTCATTAATACCTATCATTTTATTTTGTTTCTTTACGCTTCTTGGAAAAGATTCCAATTTCTTTGTGGAGCCCTGTGTAAATGAGACAACGTCACTATAAACCTGGCTATTTACGGAACTGGCTTAATGAAAGGCCTCTAGGTGTACTTAAGTGATAAAAAATCCTAGGTCCCTTGAGATCCTAGTTACCTAGATTTCATTGTAATTAGTTCGGCTTTTGTTATTTCTACCAAACAATCACAATACGTTACATAGACATAGTAGATATATTCTACAGAGTGGCGCAAAAGTAATGTCATAAAGTCAAATTTAAATTGACTTCCATTTTGTTAGAATTAAATTTTTTTTTTTTTTTATGAGAAGGTTACATTAGGTTAGGTACAATAGGCTAGTTGCCGAAAAAAATGTAATTAGTCCTTCTTTTAGATTATTTAAAAATAAGGATACGTATTTTTTTATTTGTGTGTGGTAAAGTTAAGTGTAACGTCACGCCGCCGTGCTGCATTTTTTCGCACGGGGTGATGTCACACGTAACTTTAATGGGCTATATCTTTGTTATTTTTTGTTTAATCGAAAAAAGAAAAAATACGTGTCCAATATTTTTTTATAATCTAAAATACGGACTAACATATATAATAAAAAGTAATTATTTTGACCCTGGAAACTACCCTATCTATAGTCGATACTTTTTCTATACAACTTTTTTTTGATGATTTGACACAACTAGGTGTAAAAAAGTAACAAAAATCGTATAAAATCTCTAAAATGAAGTCGGCACCGACAAAGCTTATTTGTAATAGATTTATGCAGTGTTTTTTCCTAAAACTCCATTTTTCAAAGTATTACTCTCAATTTTTTACACAACGGCCAATGTCGTTTCAGTTCGGAGCGGTGTTTGTGTGCGTGAGAACAATACGTTGAGCATCCAAGCTAGCGTCTGACTGCGCATACTTTAATACTATTACTGTCAAACACGATGACAGATGAAACAGCGCACTTTTTGACTTTACCTATCAGTGTGCTCGTGCCCGCGACTAGTTCAGATAGGTTCCTTATAGGCTGAGACATCCGCTAACAAATTTTACGAAACTCCACCCCTAAAACCGGGTTCCAAAGTTTGTATGGAGAAACCAAATTTCACGCGAGCAAAGCCGCTGGCAGAAGCTAATTCTCTACATTTCTACAATAAAAATGTTAAGGCACAGTGACATTTGGCGCCATCTGCCTAAATAACGGCACATTTACATGTGACATTACTTCTGCGCCACTCGTTATTATCGATATCGATTGTCTTTGACCTCATTGTCGTACCTTGTCGGCCTTGGTACAGGCCATGGTCCGGCTCGAGGAGGATTGGCAGGCGGTTGCCTCCTTCTGCGAAGCAGTAATGCTAGCAAAGGAGGAGGCCGACCGCATCAGGCAACGGCCCTACGCCCCAGCCGCCGCCGGGATTCCGATCCCGATTTCCGGCCATCGTAGGCTTGTGAACAGCGAACAATGGGTAGCTCGCTGTCCGACCGTCCGGTTACTGTCCGGACCGAGCCCAAGTCGTCGACGGTGCACACTGTTCCCGCGCGCCTCAAGAAGTTGTCAGCAACCGTAGGGGCCCAGCTGGGTCGGAGTCTACTGGGGCTATAAGGGTCTGTTACCGAAAGGAAGGCTCGGCCCCGCTATGAAAGGCAATAAGGAACAGGGTGGGTTTTTAAGTCAGTAAGAGTCTGACACTATCTTCCGCTCTGCCCAAGGCATCCCCCGGGGATGTCATTAGGATGATTTTTCCCACCAAAAAGAAAACCGATTGTCTTAGTCGTGATTAACCACGTGTCATTTCAATAGTGCATGAATTTCATTTCACCAGTACCGTAACTAGGGCGGTGCCAGCAGTGCCCAGACACAGAGGGGCGCAGAAGTTATCAAACAAGAGTCAAGTTTTGTAATATGCTTAGTAGTTAGTAGCATAATTATGTACAATTAGTCTAGCCTGCCGCCCTGTAACTTAATATCTATCACGAAAAAATTGAACCTATCCTAGGCGACTTCACCTTTAATAGGCAAACCTAGGTAAAGCGTAAGTAAATATTTATCACTCATACATCCTTGTACCTATATTAAAAAAATCTTTACAAGTCGACAAAATTAAGATTTAATCCTACACAAGGAGTCAAAATTTTCGAGCTTGCTTCGCTCGCTCTTATATGGTTCGTTAATAATCTTTTTTCAAGGGACAGAGTAGTAGAAGCTCGCACCGGTCGAATAAAAAGCTTGTTACGGCACTGAATTTCACACATTTTGGAGATTTTTGTATAGTTACTTGTAATAGATACTCAATTACTCACTGCCTAAGGTCTCTATTTTGATGAGATGTCATAAAATACCTCCTCCCAATCAAGGTGGTCCAACTTTTCAACCCTTAACCGCCCGGGTCAGTTTGGTCCGTCTAGTATTTTCGCATGGGGAATAGACCCATGGTCGTGTATTTGCGACTTGATACTCTTAAATTTTAGCGTTTAGCTCTCCAATCCCCATAGAAGAGCTGACGAGATGGAGTATTTGTTAATGTGCGATTCCTGGCGGAATAAACGCGGGAGAACACTCTCGCGTTGCGACCAACATGTTGGATATATCCTTTTTTTTTTTCGATGGAAAAAATCATCCTATGACAACCCCCGCTCTTGGGCGGAGCGGGAGATAGTGTGACTCTTACTGACTAAAAAACCTATCCCGTTCCTTCAAGCCTTCACACCGGGGCTCGAGCGCCCTTTCGGATAACCCTGGCCCCAGTAGGCTTCGACCCGACTGGGCCCCTGCGGTTGCTGACAACTCCTTGAGGCGCGCGGGAACAGCGCGCGCCGTCGACGACTTGGGCTTGGTCCGGACAGTTACCGGACGGCCGGACAGTGAGCTACCCACTGCTCATTGTCCGCAAGCCCGCGCCTACGGTGGCTGGAAATCGGGATCGGAATCCCGGCGGCGGCGAGAGCGCCGTTGCCTGATGCGGTCGGCCTCCTCCTTAGCGAGCATTACTGCTTCGCAGAAGTCGGCGACCGCCTGCCACTCCTCGTCACTCCGGACCATGGCCTCGACCAAGGCCCGGCGCGAGAGGTCTCCGCCGCCGATCACCCCCACGAGGATGTCGGATATATCCGACATTAGCGGTTAAAGGGTTAACCAACTTCAAAAAAGACGAAGTTATATGGTTGGCTGTATGTATTTTACTGAATAAAATCCACCTGTGTTCCTTCAACTCCCGTTTGTGTTCCAGGGCTGTGGTAATTCTTTTAAACAAACTCGCTGCCCGGCAGGCATTAGATTTACTTCTCTTATATTTATTAGGCTTTCAAAATCCTACTTTTATCCGTTTATTTTAATTAATAAAGCTTATTTTATTCGCAAAATTATACCCACATTACGTTTTTGTTTGTTTCGGTTTGTCTGTAGAATTACCTGCTCTTTTTAATAAAAACCATTGAAAAACATACAGAGGGCTTTATGTCGAGAACAAAATAGAATATAATGGTTTTTACATTATATTCAAAGGGAAAATTCATAAATTTTTAACGTAGTAATTTTACGATTACGGTTAAAAATTCAGTGTTCCTTTATTATTTCGAGGTTATTTTTTAATTAAGCCAAAAAATAATTATCTTTAACGTATTTTCTCGCTTAGAATTTCTATAACACAAAAACTTAGTGCGTAAACTTGTTTAGTGTGTAAACTGTGTGCAGTGTAAATATGCATTGGCTTGTTGTTGCTCGTACATAGCCAATGAGAGCATCCGTTCCCCACCGCTAATCTCCACAGATTGACACGCCATTTGTCAATGTCCATCCTAGCACCCGACGTTACCATTTTATTTCGTCCGCAGATTTGCAAATTTGTTTTAATTTATCACCATCCATTTAACCCAACCATAATTTGAAAAGTCACAGAGGATTTGCATTTTTGTTTCGTACAAAAACGCTTCACTTTTAGCTGTGCTGTTACCCCGTATTAAAGTATCGCATGGTTTGTAGTTTGTTTGATGTTATTTTTTGTAAGTATACCTAGCTAATTCCTTTTTTAATCTCTTTAATAAGCTTTTTGTTCAGTGGCTATTTAATTTATAACTTCTAACCCGTACATTACTACCGTGCTTACTGATCATTATTTTCTGTCAACACTACTAGATTATTCAGAAACAAGCCGACATCTCGTACAGTGAAGCATTCAAACCCCATGGCACGGCGATGTGCAACGGCAATCGCTCTCCCACGAACACTGAAGCTCTCATCAACCTGATCACACAGAACACCAGAGTGAATCAAAACGTGGAGAACAATAATTTGATATTTTCACCATTCTGCTCATCACCAGTCCAAGAGACTGCCAACGGTGCGAATACAGCCCCCTGCTTCGGTGGAATGACCAACGAACAGATTCAAAACTACTTGATATCCAAATTCCAAACCATGGGAGGCTTCCCAAATGGTAGTGAGGCGAGCAAGCCCCCACCCGCCATAAACTACAACCAGCAGTTCTTTCAAAACAGTAACGCGTTCCCCACCATCCCACCGCTGAGTAACCACTACAGCAGCTCTGATCTAGCGAGCTTGCTGAACCAACAGATCTATAAGGACATTTGCAGTTCGAACGACGAGCTGGGAAACTTGGCCCAGGCCATGAGCGTTGGTCAGTCAGAGAACTCTCTGTACAGTAACAACAGTCAGCCGACGACCTCAAAGGATTCTAGTCCGGACGGTTCCAGCTCGGACGAAGGAGCTCCCTTCATAATGCCGCTGTCTCACAACTGCACGCTGACGGCGACCGGCGAGGACGGGCGCGTGCGCCTCATCGTGCCCGTGAGCCCTTCGGAGAGCGCCACCGACGTCGTTGAAGCACAGGCCGAGCCGCAAGCCGCGTCAGGGCACACCCTGCGGGTGCCCGGACAGGAGCGCCCTGGGGCCCTGCTGGCGCCTGCAGCACCCATCACCCGCACGACCAGTGAGAAGGTGCCCAACCGTAGCGAAATGATGACGGCCCTGCGCTCGCAGTGGACTCGCCATACCACCAAGTAAACTCGCACTGAAACTACGCTAACTGATCTGAGTCAAGTTACCTAAAACCTTATTTTATATTTAGACGTATCCTCTATAGATATAATATCTAATTTTCGTCATTTTTGTACAAAGAATGTAGGAATATTTTGTATGTATACTATTGTTTTGTATTTGTTTTTTAGGGTAGATAGTATTCTCGTTTGAAGATTGAAACGTAAGATGGTGCCAAACTTGTGCTACAAGAAATGAATCTTTAACGGAAAGAGTCAAAGAAAGAGATTTATTTACATATCATGTTCTCTTATGCTAGTCCAACGTTATTATTTTTATATTATAATAAAACCCATATGTATCAGAACATATCCTTTATCATATCGCCATTAAAGTATAGGTTTTAGGTTTATGATCCATATTGTTATAGTATAAAGTGCAAGTTATACGTCAATATTTATGCCCTTGATGATCCATAAAAACATAATAGTCTATTATCGCAAGGATTTTATGCTTTTCTACGATTTATGTAGTTGTTGTGATCATCGTATTTTAGATGACATTACTTATTTAAGAATATTATTTCGTAATATAAGTATTGTACTGCTTCATTGTTATTCAATTAACGATTAATATTCGTATTAGTCGCAGAAATAGGTGGAAATAGTATGCAATAGTAACATGGACGAATACTTTTCAACGATAAGTATTTCATGTCACGTTTTACTTACAAAGTCACAATCGGTATCATAATGAGATTTGTCGTCACATAGATCATTAGTAGATTATCTGTATGTATGCATGATTAGTTTCAATATATTCAACAAATTCAATGTAACCGTGTATATCATTAGTTTTAATTAGGGATTCAAAATAGATGGATATTATTATAGTCAGTTGTTATTATAGGAACATTTCAAGCTTACCTCTAAAAGACAGCCCAATATTCGTTTCGAAATCGTTTCGATTTCAATAATATTTTCATATTTCACGAAACGTATTATGCCAAAAATTTGTGCGTTCGCAAAATATAGAGCGTGTGAGCCAAAATATGCCAAATAAAAATAATGTAGAAAATGAAAAATGAAAATATCAATTTTATATTTGCTAAAGCTACGCAAATATGGACCAAATTAAAAAAAAAAATTGCGTCATGTGACGGTATTATCACTTTTTAAATTATAAAAGACTCCATGTTGGCATTCTGACGTTGGTACATCGTTATAAGAGAATTCAAATTTAAAATTCATAACCCCATTGGTGGAGAGATCCATCAACGATGCGATGCGGAGATGGATGCAAAATCACGAGGTGTTGGCACCGATGCCAACACCTCGCTAGTATAAGAATCTTATTGATGAGACAACTTCTAGTCAATAACCAGATTATTTTTAATGTTAACTCGACGGTCTAGTCAATATTTAATATAACGTGGACATGGTGAATGTAACTTAAAACAACGGTGTGGGCTAACAAACGCACCATGTTCTACAAAATGAAAACCACACCGTTTGTATAAAAATGAGTTTATACAGGTAGGAAATAAGAATTTAAAAGCAGAATATTGAGATAATAAATCCTAATCATTACCGTAAAAGGAACATTGACATTGACACCATTGGTTTATATGATGTCTAAGTTAAGGGTGTCGCAGGGCGCATAACAGAAGGGTTTGTCAAAGTTTATTATACAAATATATTCATGCGCCAAATTGGTCCTGGCAGAGTGCCCCCGAGGCAAGACTGGCGTGCTCTCTCCTAATCCTCTCTAATCCTCTGTCTAACACAACTGCCACCCTTGGCTTTACACTTTGTGAATCTATTATTATATCCAACTAAACTTAATATAATAATCATTTAAAAAACTCTGAATGTGAGCTTTATCTGGTATAATTATGAAATTTAATCAATTTATCCAAGTTTCTAGAAATTATAACATATAATCAATAATTTTAAGGAACATAAAATAGTAATTCTCCGTATAGAAAGAAAAAAAATATAGAAAAAAAAACAAAAAAAAACATATATGTTTATAGTTACACAATGATTATTAAAATTAGTTAGCAGCGATGTCAATGTTTCAATCAAACAATATATAAATGTTCAATGTTTAAGCCTAATGTAACCACTGTGTAGAAAATAGCCGAATTGTTTCTGCATACTCGTATGGTATAGAAACAGATTGAAACTTATTGTAACCTTGTCTACCGCACCAATAGAATCCGCAAACATCAACTACATAGCAATGTGAACCGTATCGTCGTATCATTCCATATCATTAAATAGCACCTGCTTACACGAAACTGTTGTTTTAATATTCCTGATTTCTGTATACCCTGATAAAAATATATTGCACCTTCTATGAATGGTACAGTATTAGAATCATGACCATCATTGGTATAAGAAAGAGCTTCTGATGTAGATGGATACAATCCACGTGATTAAAAGGATCATGAATATAAATGATAGATGAACTGTGTGAAGAATAATTCAAAAGAAAGGTAAGGAATGAACGATAGCGTCATATTTAATAGTCTAGATCAGCAACACGTTAGAGTCATCTAAGGAACATGGGACAAGGGTAAGAAGACGATCATTAAGTAACTTCCATTGAAAGACCAATTATTTGTGGTACCAAAACAAACCAATAAATAAAATGAATGCGATCATTTTCAAGCTTCAGCTAGCTTAGGTTCTCATATTCGCAAGTGGTTCAATCATAACTTACTAGTACGGACTAATTAGTATTTCGAGATGAAAATCTAACCAGTTCTCACCGGCGCTGCCATACACCAATGCTAGTGAATGTAGATTGGCGCAGCCCTAATCAATCTTCGTCTGACATAGTCCACTACGATCTCTGATTAATTAACTGCTATAGTATGAGACAGGATGAGCTATTGTTTTCACGGCAACTAAGTTCTAACTTACATCTGATGAGCAATCATGGATCGGAATCTGCTGCATACAAGAGTTGCCAGAATCTGACTACATTTCCGTTTTGAGACAGGACAGGATAAATACCTAGGATTTATCCTGTCCAGGACTGCGAAATTATCCAAAAAAAAAATTTGTAGCCCTGAAACGCAAAGGGTCACGGTTAGGTTATGGATCCGGTTAAGGATCCATAACCTAACCGTCCGGTTAAGAAACATAGGTGGGTTTTATTCATTCCCATCGCCGTATCTCTACGTGACGTCGTCATGGGGCTTGCGCGCTCCGAAATTGACATGTCTTAGAACCTAAAATTCGAAGACATGTGACATTTACCAAACCGTACTGGGCCCGCGTCATGCATTAAGGCCCATTCCCTCTCCTAGAGAAGACGCCTGAGTCCCAACACTGGGAACATTATAAGGCCGACTATTCTATGCTATGAACGATTTTTGATTAATGTCCGATATAAAACGCTAAAAATCTACGCGTGTTCCCTGGCCTCGGGATCTCTCCGCTCCGTTTCTCTTTGTTTATACACAATAGGAATAATGTGTTTACGATTCCACTCGGCACGTCGATCGTCCATTCACTCTGTGCACACTGGCGAAAACAAAATTCAGAATTAGAACTAGTCGTAAAATGGTGTTCTTTAACGCTTCAAGGGTTAATAATGAATGAACGTAAGGAGTTCAGGTCGAGAGAAGAATCTGCTTTTACCACAGAAGGTGTAAGGTCCATTATTATTCCTGTACTCGACTCAATCACCGTGATTGTGGAAAAGACCCTCCATGAATGTTCATGATTATACATCACTAGCTTTTGCCCGCGGCTTCGCCCGCAGACATAAAACATAGTCTATGTCATTCAGGAGTAAAGCAGCTTTCTATCGGTAAAAAAATTCACAATCGGACCAGTACTTTCAGAGGTAGGTACCTCCTACAAACAAAAAACAACAAAACAAACTTTACCTCTTTCTAAATAATAATAAGTGTAGATAATCACATCGTACTAGGATCTGTCCATCATCACTGTCATATCATAACTATTGTAGCTAACAAGCCTGATATAGTTGTGGTAGGTTGAGTCGACAGGCGTGCAATGATTGTTAACATAACTCTCTCGTATGACGTGAACCTCGTGAAAGCTGAAAAATATGAGCAAACCAAGTATTGTTTTGGCTTGCCAGGTTGTCGACATATGAGATGTGCTCTACGAGTAGATGATCATCGTACCGATAATCATATCAGCCAATGACTTAATAGCCACGAGCCTCGACCTACATCTTATGAAGTTTTTGAAAGGCGACTTCTTTCTCTCTCTTTCTTCTTGACTCTTTAAAGGCCGCTCCTTTGGTTCCTGGAGCCCTAACCGCCGGAGGCTGGGACTCTGCTCCAGATACCGGTGGGAAATAAATGTTTATAAATGTAAGTAATATGTATATATGTTAATGAATACACAACATAACATATTAGTAACAAGCTTGTTAGCAAAATTTAAAAAATTGAAATTAACAGTTAATATAGCTATATTAACTGTTAATTTGAAGATTCGAAGTGGAGTTGAATTGAAAGGCATGACTAGAAATGCAAACATCAGACATGCGACAAAAAAAAAACTGATGTTATTTTAACTTCGTTAAATCTGTTGATGCCAGAATTTCGTCATTTTATAAAACCTGATAGTTTGTCAGAGTGTGTCACCCAACACATGATTGATGTCCTGGTACGAAATGTTACTTATGGTGGCTTTGGCAGGTAAATGGTAACAAGTGTATAATATAACAAAAAAATGCTAATTTTAGGGCTATATTTCACCGGGACACCATGGCGGAGCGACCAGTTACACCGCCATGGTGTCTTAGCCTTAAGCTACCTAACTAAACGCCATACAGACACCAGAGTCGCCATACTCGCCATACGTCCGAGCTGGTCGCGCCTCCAAATTGGTTGCGCAACCAAATGGACACCAAGTGAATAACTCTCTATAGAACTGTAAACATTTTGTTGGTAGCGGCGACTGGTCGAGCCTTAAACGTAAGTTATTTACGCAAATCTATAAGGGTATATCACGAAATAAGCTAAAATCTCATGAATAAAACTAAATTTCGTTGTCTGAATGATTGACGGAGCTCTCATTTCCTGCCGTCGACGTGTTTCGAAGACTAAAGCTTGATGAATGACGCTCTAAGTGTCGGTACAGTGGCCAACAAAAGTTCTAAATGTTTTGTAAAAAAAAAATATCTTCCTCCTTCTTGCGTTGTTTATCCTTAATACCGAGGGTCGTGACCTCGACGAATAACTTTCTTGTGGGATAATTCGCCATCTTGGCGATGTAGATGGCGTCGCAGATGACGGTCTCCTGTGTAGCACAGATTTGTTCATATTGTCTAAAAAATCAAACGATTTGGGAATTTTGTATTATTTATTTAATCATTTAAAAAATATTTATTAGATGCTTTTTATAAGGTTCTACTATTAGTAAACAATGATAAATAAAGATCTCTTAATCAACCTTGATTATTGAACCAGTGTTGATTGCATCAGATTTCATTTAATTCAAATAATTTCCCAAGTCGGTTGACTTTTTAGACAGACTACCAACGTATCTGACTCCGGCCTCTGGGTCTTTTCTTTCCGCAGCAACTTTTCCAGGTTGTCATCTCTCTTTCTGGCATAGTAAAACATATATACACTTACATTTTGTTAAGAGCAAAAAAAAGATAGGATTATAGGATGCACACGCTCGAACTTAGTACGACGGACCAAACTTACGCTGAATCATGCTCGATTTTAGTACGAATGATGGACCAAATCGATCATACTATATTTGGACGTGTGTTGACACTACGAGTATATGAAAAGTGCATCAAACGATAAATGCTCTATTACAAGCTTTTATTCAACTTGCAATATTTGTATGTATGTACGTTTGATTAAGACATTAAGACAAATCTTTTGTTTTTAAAACAGTGACCCTTAACCGATTGAGCTGATATTTGGTATAACTATTAAGTATATAACTTATCCAAGTTATATGTAGCACCATGGAGCTGATATGATGGAGTCAGAAAACTTTAAGCAGACTAGGCAGGTCAGAAGAAGCAAAGAAAATCTCCACAGGTGGTTCTCAGATGGTTCCAATCTTCTGAGTTTTTGCGGGGCGTCTCTCTGCAGACCATGTCCCACCTTCCATCTTGCGTCACGTGCCCTATTTCCTGTTCACGTAAGGATCTAATGACAGCGGCAACATGCGGACGCATGCGGCATGACGGCATGGCTGTGGCCAAATACTGGGCCATCCAAGGAATTTAATTTTGAAAAAAAAAAAAAACTAGTTTAGCCATCGACACTCCAAGAAGAAGTGGCCATAGGAACTACTGAATGCAAACAGATAATCACATCAACCCGATCGTTTGATGCGCTCTTTGGAGCTTTAGTCATTTCAGCCGATAGACAATTGGGGGAGGCCTATGCTCCCCCAATTGTCGCCACAACGATGGATCATGCGCGTCCCGCATCCATCGATTTCCCGCAACCTTCACCAGATCATCGGTCCATTTTGTAGGAGGCCTTCCGCCGCTGCGTCTTCCGGTACACGGTTGCCACTCCAGAACCTTTCGGCCCCAACGGCCATCTGTTTGGCGAGCAATGTGCCCTGCCCATTGCCACTTGAGTTTGGCGATTCTTCGTGCTATGTCGGCATCCTTGGTTCTCCTGCGAATATCTTAATTTCCGATTCGATCACGCAAGGAAACTCCGAGCCCTGCCTGGCCCTTTCCAATGCCCTTTAGGTGACTTTAAGCCTTCTGATGAGGCCCATTGTGAGCGACCACGTTTCGGCACCATATGTCATCACTAGCAACACGCACTGGTCTTTGGTTTTTATCGCGCGTTAATCCTAGCATTGATAAGAGGTCAGGGGCCTTACCATGACGTGTTGAAACATCAAGCGATCGAGCAAGAGGGATGGAGCTATACACCATATATAGACACATCCCTTTAACAGTTCACTTTGGGTTGTCAAATAGATCTCGTTAAGAGCCCATGGTAGGACTGCAGTAACTTCGACACCGCGCGATAAAGGCTTGTCATGAACAAAAACTATTTCATGGAAAACTTATTTTTTATTTTGCAAATACAACAGCGCCAGCGTCAGTTCAGATTCACCTAATTGTGTAAAATGCGGAATAATTGAGGACGTACAACATATTCTGGTGGAGTGTGAGCGGGGCGAACGCCTCAGAAGAAATATGTTTAGCACTTTAAATTTGTTAGATATCGGTATTTGCAACAACATTTTAGCTAAGCCTACGTCAGACGAGGCAAGAGTTTTATAAAACATTTATTACAGTCATCTAAAATAAATCAAAACACAAAATTCAATAAAAAAAAAACAGCGTCAGTTCAAATCTACTGGTCAAAAGAGCATTCATCATTTCTTTACATTGTTCTTTTCTTGTCAAAAGACGTCTACCTACTGCTGGACATAGACCTTCCAAGTGTAGCCACAACAACCCGTCCTATGAGTCTCCCATCCATCGGATTCCCGCGACCCTCACTGGGTCAACAGGCCACCCTGTGGGAGACCTATCAACGCTGCGTGGCAAACCTCTCTCCCCCCATATGAAAAGCATAACGAAAGTTGAGGAGTTCCGAACAAGTTAATCTTAGCTATACTTACTTAATTATTTCAGTGATTTTAATTCTGTAATCAAACACTCTCGTGTTTATTCCAGGGTCACACAATCACGACCAAACACTATCTCATCAGCTCTTATATTTGGTTCCCTTTCTCACCTGGTACCTGCCAAGATTCCCCAAGGGGGATTTCCACAAGGGCACAGGTATTCTGAGATTCATGAGACACTACTTCTTCTTTTCGTGTCGATGCTCTCAAACTATACTTCTTTTGACCAATATTTGGCAACCTGTACAGCTCTATTGTTGGCCTCATATGGATCCTGAAAACTGCAGGTCGTTACGCAGGATGGGCAGCATAGCAAGTGGAGCATGTCTTGTGGAGAGGCTCCGCACTGGCACTGTGTTAGTGATGGGTCGAGGAAACCCCATTTGCCCAGATTGTTTTTACAGCGGCCAACCTGGGTTCGCAGTCGGTTTAGAGATTTCCAAATTGGCCACTGTAGTTCGTGTCCAGGGGGAAGATGTTCCGATGGGGTGATAAAGAGTGGAGGATTTCGGATGTTTAGACACTACTGAGAACCTAAGGTTTCATCCATGTGATAATAAGTAATGTCAGACAACTCTGGGATCTTAGTATTTAAGGATCTGTGCGCTAAGCGCGGGCTGTTTTTACGTCAACGTTTTCAGCATTTAGCTCTCTGTTTGTTTAAAAGCTTGGAGCAGCGTCGATCGCGTTAACGTAAAACAAGCTCGCACTAGGCTCTCTCTTATAATTTCTAGGGACATCTTATTTATGTGTAAACAATATCTGAAAAGATCTTAATTCTGTGATATCGGGTTAAAATAATTTCATGCTATTTACTAATAGACACTATTATGGAAATACGACGTACATGCCTATCAAAATAAAGATGTAATTAACACCATGGCGGAACAAAGCGATCGTGCCTAGCGAATTTTCAGCAGCGTCTTAACAATGCAAACGACTACAGCGATGATTTTAACTTGTGGACAATTGGGAAATATTAAATTATGACAACACATGTAAATTTAATGTTATTTGTTATACTACAGTTGTCTTCATCTGCAAAGATAGACCGATGGTTCTCGCTTCTGCCTGGCAACACTCCCGCGCTGTCGCGGCCTGAGAGCGGGTTCATCTCAGGGGTAGAAGATGGCGCCGACGCAGCAACCCTCGCCGAGGCCAAGAACCTGCTCCTACAATTGGGTGCTAAGAAGAAACGGCGGCTCATTCCCATACGCTTCACTAGAAGAAAGATCTTAGTCAATAAACACACCTTGCTATAATTATTAGTAACCACTGTGTACGCTGTTTAAAAAGATGGCTTTTCAAGCCTAGTTTGGAGTCTGGATTTTACTGGATTATAAAGCTTAGTTGCGTATTAATGCGAAGACGCTGCTCTGCTGCACAAGGCCGTGTCGGAAAATTCCCTAATCCTACACGTTCCACATTGTCGTGTGCGAACAATCCTACATCGTGGCTTCAAACTTAAATAACACTGCCAGTTCATGTGTCAACTCTCGAAAATCCAAGACAATTTACTTTAGAGTATGGTAGGTACATTTATTAATAAATAATTAATTATTGTTAATTTTAGTTAAGGAAAGTAACCGGAGAATCGATTTCACCGGAGAAAACAAGGCTTCTACGAGAACAAATTGGATGCAAGTAGGTACTTATAAATAATAATTTAGGGACGTGATAACTTATTCATACTCGTTGAGGGCGGCAAAACTTAAATATTGATTGCTAATTTTAATGAAAATTAAATATAGTCTTAGACTGAGTTGGTGAGAAAGTGGATCGAAGAACCTTTTTGACCAGCGTACACACTGCTTGTAGGGCAATTTTACACTAACGCGACAATGAAAGTATTATACTGCGACAGTGAAACACCAGCCGTTTTTGCTGGAAATGTAATAGTGCTGACACTTACGTTATTATAATATATCGATGGTGCTCTCCAGGTGGTTTAGGCACATTTGTGTTATAAGTTTGTAATTTAGTTTCAGTGATCTCAACTCGAATACTTTCATGATTACATAACTGTCACTTTGGAGTCGGATTTCGATACTGCCTTTACGTTTGTATAGGTAGGTATATTAGCCATCCAAAGGCATTTGGATACGATGAAATCAAATGTTTGTCCACGAACGCTAGCTTCAAACATGCGTATTCGTCATTATACGCTTGGTTTACGCTTGTTCACACGTTGTACAATCATGCCGTTGCCGCTTCGTTGACAGAGTTTCATAGTTTTGTATCTAAGCTGTAAGCAGGCGTACGCCAAGCGTATAATGAGTAATGACAAATACGCGCCTATGAAGCTACGTATCCGTGAACAGCAGACCTTAGGCTTACATTGTCTTTTTATTTTCATATTTTTGTGATATTTCTCGCATGCAGTTAGTGTGGGACCAGCAGTTGTCACCGTTTGCTCTCTGATTTTGACATAACTAACCTTATCAGGAAGAACGTCGCAATCGGTTATGACATGGTTATGACGTTGAAATTGCGAACAGAAAAAAAGCTCAATCTGTCGGCCATTTTGCGCTTTTTCTGGAAGGGGCAATTTCTTTCCTAATTTAAAAATATTTATAATAATATCGTTCTGAAAATGTTAAGACTTGTTATTCATACATATACTGATTAGATTAAATTAGGTACTTTTGGTATATTATCAAATATTTTTAATTAAGAAAGAGGCTCTTCCTGCAAAAAATATGGTCGGTCGAATACGGCTTTCTTCCTGAAAAGGCTCGATAACTTTTATATATTTTCTTACAAAGTAAATAAGAATATTGAAACAGCTTGAAACCCAAACGGAGAGATTCATGAGAGAAACCCTGACATAAAAGAAATTAAGTCAGAATAAAAAAATCCAATTTACAAGCAACTGATATCGTAACTGCAACGCCCCATTTCCACTTATTATATTAATAATAGTAAGTATTTACTCTAAAACCATTTACTGTATGTCCCAGTAAACGTCCAGTAATGTTAACTTTTATTTAGAAGTAACTATTCTCGTTTCTATTGAATAATACTGCCCGAAAAACTTCAATGACTTGTTTTTGTTAAAATTCGTTATAGTTTAAAACTTTACTGTTAATATACTTATTGTATAGCAGTATTAATTATTATATTTAGAAATAAGATTATTACAATCATGACCTCG
This sequence comes from Mythimna ferrago, assembly GCA_910589285.2. Classification (NCBI taxonomy): domain Eukaryota; kingdom Metazoa; phylum Arthropoda; class Insecta; order Lepidoptera; family Noctuidae; genus Mythimna; species Mythimna ferrago. Next base: position 16,318,228 of record OU342673.1, on the reverse strand, counting down.
AGCTAACTTACGAACAAAACAATCGATTATTTTTAAATAATTTCTCAAAGTTAATTGCAACGTGACGATATTGAAATTTTGCATTTCCTAGTATGTATTGAGTTCTTAAGTAATAGGTTTATTTAGTCTAAGTAAAGAAGTAGCTCGTACTGCATACAGCGACCAAATATTTTGTGTTACAAAGTATTGAATCTGAGGTGTGGCGATATTGCGAACACCCAAGAGCTCATACTCATGAGCGGTATAGTTGCCAACGTCAGAGGTAAGCTGCCGTCGACGTATAATGACACTTGACACACACGACGCCTGCCGGGTCCGTAACGATACTTTGAGAGCCACATGGTCGATTAACGGAAAGTCGACTGAACGTTTGATCGAATAGAATTTATTACGAAACAACCTTATATATCGCCAAACGTTACTTCGACTGAACGATTCAACAAACATTTATCAATCGATGAACTGCTCTTTCGAATGAGTTTTTGTTGTTATATTAAAATTGAAATTAAATTATAAAAAAAGATTTTTCGTCACATCTTTTCATACATAATCGAGGAAATCAAACACTTTTATTGTACGTTCTACCCGTAGATTTCGAAACACGATTTTGGTGAAAAGGAAAATAATAAAGCAGTACCTAATGAAGGGAACAATGTTTAAATAAATTATTAAAAAAAACGATTTAAGGTTGTCTCGCAATGAATTCTATTCGATTAATTGTTCAGTCGACTTTTCGTTAATCGATCATGTGACTCTAGAAGTATCGTTACGGACCCACGGCTGCTGCTGATCTTCAAAGTTAGAAAGTCGACGGCCGTCGATGCGTCGTCGACTGCCGTTACCTCTGACGATGGCAACATGCCACTTGTGTGTATGAGCCCTAAAGATATTCTTGACAGAGTGGCCTTCATCAGCGATAATTACACTCGAAAACTGAAAATATAAGCGTGACAATTCGATCGTGCTAGTCAATCTCGTAAATTACGTTTTTGACAATCTTTAACCTTTCGAAAACCGTAATTAGAGACACAATAGAAAGACAATGAGAGACCGAACGTCGGTGTTCGCTTGGGGTTTAATATATTAAAGCTGATAGTGTGACTTTGTCAAGAGCCTAAATTCTAGCACCTAATTTTCTCTGGGCAGTACATACATTACAAGTCTTTAGGGATACAAATACTTTTACGATGAACCGATTACGGTCCTGAAGAAAGAACTGAGGCTGGCACGGACGCCAAACTGCCGAAAAAGGAAAACAGTGCCATAAACAATTTCGTTTTAATTCTCAATTGAACTAAGCCTCCAGTGTTGTTCAAATGTTTTATGTATGGTTTAAAAGCTTTTTGAAAATAATTAGCATTCAGTGTGGACGACCGCATAGATTGATTTAAATGCGCAAGGCTATTTGACAAAATAAATAGAAGCGCCAACATCAACCACTGTGTATAAGGCCAACTACAACATGTCAAATAAAGTTGGCACTCTTTTTTTTTATTTTTTTTTCATTAACTCGATTATACTGCCTTAGTATTTCTTACTCAATAACTTAACTATATTTTTCTGCATCGTGCATTCCAATGTTGTATTACTATGATATTTAATAATACTAATTAATATATAGTTAAATAGTTTAAATGTTGAGTGATCGAATGACTGATTATAATTGATAATGTGTTCTTTAGTTACATCTATTTTATATTTTAGATAAACTAGGATGTTTTAAGATAGCATTGGAATATATTTGATCGAAATATATAAACTGTGTGTTCTTTCTTTGAATTATATTCTTTTTATCCCAATGTAAAGCTTTAACACATAGGTCTTGAATGGACGTTTGGCTTCTTCAATGACGGTGATGAGGATACGAAGAATAGCTATGAAAGATAGTAAGTTTATTAAAATCATACTAGTTTCCCTAAGACTAAATTAAAGCAAAAATATAGCAAAAAAGAAAACAAAATTTAAGCTAAGTGCCAACGTATATAATAATTATGAAACCTACTGGCTGAAACTAAAACGAATGCAATAATTATGAAAATTGTTATTAAAAAACTTATTGTTTTTAGTTATAGCCGTCTTTGTTATCGAACCATGTGGACTACTGGCACTGCAGAATCCTGATATAACTAGTAAATAATAATAATAATTACACACTGGTGGGACACTATTTTTTATATTTTTAAATGTTTTTTTTTTAAGAAATATTTAAAAATGTGTTTAATATCTATGTTAAAATGGAAAATAAAGAGAATAATAATAATCAATTTATTTCAGGCAATATGTACACAAAAAACTTAAAAAAAAGCACATAAAAAAAACAAATACACAAAAGAACATCCTACACTAGGTAATATACAAATACTACGTAATGACTACTTGAGAAAACATTGCCAATACAAAAAAAAATTAAATCAGGCAGAAATGCTTGCCTATGGAAATTAGTTATGTAATGCTTGGTAATGCAAGTCATTAAATATCTTTTTTCTTTGCAGATTGATACCTACTCATATGGTAACTTAATTTCAGAGATGAATCATTTAGCCCTAAACTTTGAATCTGCAGGAGTTATAAAATAAAGTGATTCACTGTTATTAAATTATGTTTATTTACTCACGTCAGACTTACAAGATTCACTACTTAAGAGGGTCATTTTACATTCGCCTGTAGGCAAAATTAAAAAAAAAATCAAATATTTTTATTTGACATAAGCCTACAAGGGCACTTATAAAACGTCAGAAGTGCAGTCCCCATCGAACATGCTTTAAAAGCTCGTTGCTTCATCTAACGTAATGCAACGCGATGTTTGATGAAAAGGCAATGCAACCTCGAAAAGGACGCTCATCCAACCTATTTCTAAAGAAATAGGTAGACTTAAATTATACATGCTTTCATAATTCACTTAAAAGAAGGTTGCTTCAGCGGTACTTTTTCTGAATGTTTATTTTGTGAAAATGAAATCTTATGAAAAGTAAACCTATAGTAACCAATAGAAGCAACAAGAAATATGTAACCGAGTATTATAGGTATGTAACACATAATATGATTTAAAAGAGTGTCCATGGAGTTTCTTGCGCGTTCTTCTCCATAGAGATCTACGCTTTGGAACGTGCAATTTAGCTTCACTTTTCTTGGACTGACCGACATTTTACTATTCAAAAGTGCCTGCAAATGGTCTATTTGAAATAAATGATTTTGATTTAATTTGATTAACCTATAAAGGTACCCAGTTCTCTAAATAAAAAGAGTTGAACTAAGAGTGAAATAAAGAACTATGATATGATATTGATTTTACCACCCTAAATATACAGCGTTTGTACTCTGCTATCGTTTCAGACCCCTATAGGAGTCTGACTGTGAGGAAATATCTGAATGATGTGTTCCCGAACATTTTGTGTAGTCAAAAATTAGGGTCTAGTATATCGGTAAAAAAAATTGGTGTCATCAGGAAATGGTTGTTAAAGCCTCCTGATTGGTTAGTCTTTATAGGGGTTTCCGTACCCAAAGGGTAAAAATGGGACCCTATTGCTAAGACTTCGCTGTCTGTTTGTCACCAAACTATATCTCATGAACCGTGATAACTAGGTAGTTGAAATTTTCACAGATAATGTATATCTGTTGCCGTTATAGCAACAAATACTACAGACAGGATAAAATAAATATTTAAGTGGGGCTCGCATACAACGAACGTGATTTTTTTGCCGTTTTATGCTACGAACAGTACAGAACCCTTAGTGCGCGAGTCCGACTGACACCTGGCCAATTTTTAATGCCTGTTCTGCTGCAGACAGTGATTATAAAACTCTTGGTCAAACAGAACAAAATAAGGTTCAGGAAGGTAAGTGATTTTCAAAAGTAACGAGGCCATAGAAGAGCAGAGAGGAAAAAGAATAATATATTCCAAGACAGTTAAAAATACGTAACCAATGTAAGTATAGATCATAAATTGTAAAGAATATGCATAAGTAGATGATTGAGCATCCATTGTGTATCTACTCTAAACGCAGCTATGAACAGTAAGGCCGCTTTCAATTTATGCGTTTTTGACTGCTGCCGTACGGATGCGGTGCGTTAGTCGTACTGCGTACGTACGACCGTATTTTTCATATAAAGCACGCGGTGTGGCAGTCGCGAGGCGAATGGTCGACAACAAGACGGCAACGTCACAAGCTTGACGTGTTCAATTTGGTGTTGGCACATCACTGGCATACAAAAGCACGGCAGCCAGAAACGTTTTCACTTTAGGCGCTGGTTGTCGGACTGCTAATGTACAACCCGCCGGTTGCGGCAAGGTAAATGTGCGGCATCCGGCCGGTTGCAGTACGCATAAATTGAAACGCCCTTGTAAAAACTCACGGTCATGATAGTAGGCACTGTGACAGTGTTTATTTTTTAAGAAACCCGAAGGTTTTATCCATACACATACATATTTCTCACCCACAATGAACAAAATTCACATAATTAAGCATAAGTATAATCAGCCTTTTAATGGTCCCATTGCTAGGACTCAGACCTCTCTAGAAGAGGGAATGGGCCGTAATCCACCACGCGTGCCCAGCCTACTGGGGGCAATTGTCTATTTCTAAAAGGAAGGCTCGGCTCCGGTATGAAAAGCAACGAAGGAACGGGGTGGGTTTTTTAGTCAGTAAAAATCTGAAACTATCTCCCGCTCCGTCCAAGGGCGAGGGATGTCATCTGGATGATTATATCCACCGAAAAAAAAAACCACGCGTGCCCAGTGCGGGTTGGTGAATGTCACATGCCTTCGAATTTTTGGTTCTGGGACATGCCGGTTCCCTCACGATGTCTTCCTCACCGTTTTGAGAGCAGTGGTGATGATATAAATTACGCAAAGTAATGCGCCTGGCTGGGTTTCATTAGTTGCCACTATTACTCTTATTCACATAATTCTTTGTTTCTTAAATTACGTGCTATGGAGCGCAGTGTTTACTAAGTGTTAAACAAACAGATCGCATTCGAAACCCTATACTGCGCTCCAAAACTATCTTTTACGTGGCTCAGAAGGTAAGACTGGACGACGCCACAATTATGGGGGTAAGTCCCCTCTTTAAGGCGTGACTGGAAAGACATCACGGCGTCCTCACCTTTCGCATGACGCAGGTTCTCAGGACATAGTAAGTTCGGGAGGTTCCTGCACCGGTTTCGTGCCGAAATGACGCCCGGGTGTCGCCACTGAGCGCAATGCCCGGTGGACACGGTGGAGCACACAGTGGAGGTGGCCTCCTTCTAATAGGATCGGCAACGATAGTGTAGGCTTTTCAATCAATACTGCAGTGGTCCCATTATCTGATTCACTATAACTATCAACAGAAATATTTTTCGTGGCCCCGGGGCGCTGCCCCCCGCCAAGCCCCATAGTAACTACGCCACTAACGCCACTGCTATGTATAAAAAGTAGGTACCTACTGGCTTATTGAGTCAGTAGAGTATCGTAGACGGTTGACGAACTCATAATCTTTTCGGACCGGTCCAAACAGGTTGGTTACGGCACGAATATCTTTAACTGCATTCAAAAATATGGGTCGATGTTGGTATGGTCGATGGGTTAATGCTTTTATTTTTGTGATAACTTTTTATCTTATCGTGTTGTTATGTAATTCACAAACCTAAGGGCAACCTGTAGGGCAATTCCCGTAAAGGATCAAATAAAATAAATAAATTTTTTTGGTAACTATACTTTAATCCCTTTTTTCTTGTGGTCGAAAATCACTACTCAAAAATAAAATATGTTCTATAAGTGCAAATAGGGAACACGGTTGCGGTCCAAAAAGCCCAACGACCCTTATCTTTTTATAAGTAGCTTCGAAGCTTTATAACTTTGTTGTTGATGAAGTTATTTTTTTAATTCTTCCTTATTTGTCTAAATTATTCAATTTAGCAAAAAAAAATTTCATGCATATTCCCTATACCTAGGCCTCCCCTAAATGTCGCCACAACGACCGGTCCTGTGCGTCACGCATCCATCGGATTCCCGCGACCCTGACCAGGTCATCGGTCCACCTCGTTGGAGGCCTTCCAACGCTGCGTCTTCCGGTACGTGGTCGCCACTCCAGAACCTTTAGTCCAACAGTGGACGTCTTTCGGCTGATATGATGATGATGATGATATTCCCTGTAAGAAAATTTTGGGGCTAGGTAAGCTGGAGCTTACCTAACGTTTTTTCCTTTTGAGGTACGGAACCCTAAAAATAAAATGATTACGTCCTAAATATGGAATGTATAGAACTATTTACTTACTAGGTACGTAACACTATTAAGGTAAGGTTTCCAAAGGCTGCGAGACGAACGCCTTGAAGAACTCATAACCGTTTATGACGATATTTTAATTAGAAACTTCCTTGGAACTCTCAGCAAACGTATTAGTTTTGTACGGAGTTATGCAGATAATCCGTCTATATGTCGCAGGTTTTCATAAAATTAGATGTTTGATGTTTTTGATGAAAAACCGGAAGATGACACATTTTAAACTCAATTTCATCATAAACCTGTAACAATCCAGGTTTTTGATCAAAATTCTGAACTAGTTTGGGTCTATGATAAAGTTCTTGTCAAAATCACGGGTATGCTTTGTTTTTATTCCTCATATTCCTCAGTCTTTTTCAAGGTTCCGAACGATCTGCGAACCCTGAAAGCTGTAAAAAAATCAAACTTGTAAGTTAACGAGAAAAAAGATACGTCGGTATGTGGCGAAAAACGTACAATTCGACACTCTCGAGGAAATCAAAAGTCATAGGGTAATGTCCTATAGCACAAGTTTAGGAATAAATCAGAAAACTGTAAAGGCTAGAGTGAATAGGCTCTTAATAAACTAGTGCGCCTCACCATCAACGATTGCATCACTGCTTACCATCAGGCGGGATCGCAGTTAAGTACTAGTTTATAACAGATAAAAAAAAAAAAAAAAAAAAAAAAAAGTTGTTACGACACATTTTTTTTGCAATTCGGAAAAATCTTCCGAGACTCCATTCCGGAATTGAACTATTTACATAGGTAAGTTTGTACGGAACCCTCAGGGCGCGAGTCCGACTCGCACTTGCCCGGTTTTTTTTTTTTTTTGATGCGTCTTGAACATTTGGTGAAGGCATATTTCATGATTGTTCATTTCGAATGGGTATTCTCCGTTAAATCATCAATGGAGTACCTAATTGCTTCCCAAATAAATGTGTATAAACAACTATCAACTAATCAAATAATTAACGTACATGTATAAGTTTGATACATGTGCGTTACTTAGTACACAACTAATTAATCCACACAGTACTAAATAATGTAGATAGTTTGGATTAGGCGTGGGAAAAATGTTTTATATTTGCCATTGAAACATTTGCATCTATATGTATATCATCACTGAAGTGTTCCGGAACACTGAAACGTATCATTTGGAACATCGGCTCAAGAGATACAAACACAGCCATTTTTTATTTATTAAATAATAAATGGCTGAGATTCTTCATTAATTTAAATATATATAGGTACCTATATATATATATTGTATATATGTCGCAGTAAGATAGATGAAGCCGTAATATAGTTATATCCCTAGGGATATAATTATATTCCGTAACATAGTTAAACGAAAGCGATTCATTACTATCTCACTAGGAATATAGTTATAAAACGGTCCAAGTTTAGTGATATACTTATATTACTAAATTAAGTTTATTGAAATAGATTTCGGAGTGTGCGGCGCAGGCAGCGCGCTTTATATTACTTTGAATGATTCTATACCGAATGAAAACTTGTCACTGAGAGAAATATGCCAAAAATTATCGCACTTTGGTGGCCAAGGTTATTTAAAATGTTCCTGTAAAAAATCGAAAATACAGTGTTCTACTAAAAGATGTGCCTGTAAGAAGCATTCAGTGCTATGTAATTCTAGATGTCATGATTCCTCTTCTTGTCTAAACAAAAATTAAAAAATACTTTTAAAGAAACCAAGATCTCAAATTGTTAATAAGAAATAAAGATATCTCAAAACTGTTTGACTTTAAAAGATTTTTAATGTTTGATTAGTTTTAATTGTATTGTTAATGTTTAAATTCCAAAAAATATGATCGTTTTAATTATAATTACTTTAATACGTGTTAATGCCACAAAGTATTGTAACTAACTGCAGGATAACCAATAAAATTTTGTTTTATTTAATTATAAATGGTAGATTTCTATTTCATTAAGCTTAATCAAGTAATGGGTCTGTCTCCAAAAAAAATGGCAAACTTTGAAATTTTATTCAATTTTTCAAAAATGTTTGAGAATAAATAAGCATAAAGTATACTACAATATGATGACAATATGATACAATATGACTTTTTTGAGACAAATATATTTATAACACTGAACTTAATCTAGTAATATAAGTATATCACTAAACTTCGACGGTTTTATAACTATATTCCTAGTGAGATAGTAAAGAATCGCTTTCGTATAACTATGTTACGGTACATAATTATATCCCTAGGGATATAATTATATTACGCCTTTATCTATCTTACTGCGACATATACATATATATAATGGCCTAACATTCCTGTGCCTCATCATCATCATCCTTTTTTCAAGTCCCCACTGCTGGGACTCAGGCCTCCTCTCTAAGATGCTATTATATATACTTCATTTCAATTAGAAGTATATTGACAGAGTATTTCAATTAACTTTATGTTTATTCAAGTATCTTGGATGGTAAAGTTAGTTAAATGGGTTTATTAACAAACAACGTCTAAACTAAACAACTACGAGTAATATTATAGAGGCAAATATGTAGGTACGTGTGTGTAAGTTTGTTACTACTTCACGCTCTATGGCTGAACAGATTTATATAAAATTTGCTACGCAAGTTAAAAAAAAACACGACATTGCATACGGGTAGACTATGTCCTAGAATGGGGCATAGTATTTTTTTTCAGGAAGTATGTTACCTACCTTATGTTACCTGATAATTTTCTACTTCCTCGCAGGTGAAGCCACTGACATAATCTAGTATCTACGTAAATATAAAAAGTAGAGAATGTGCGCGAGATTCACATGACTTGATTCCACCATCACAACCCGACGTATGGTGAGTCCACCCTTAGATACGTTGTTCGCCTTGTCATTTATACTGCGTACATCGAAGGACTGGAACAATTTGCCTGCTGTGGTGTTCCCGTCCGATATTAAAGTGTCTTCAAGGCTATAGCAAATAGACTCAATAAACTAGTGCGCTTCACCATCAATGATTGCATCCCTGCGTACCATCATGTGGGATCGCAGTCGAGCACTAGTGTATTTAATATAAAAAATACTTATACGACCTATCCATTTAGGCAACCTTAGGGAACTGTGTCATGTTATAGGGAAGCTTGCCTTTGATAATACCGAAGCAACAAGCAAATAAATCACTGCGTTTACTTAAAGCTTGTTTAAATTGTCTAAAGTTTCAAGAAACTTTAGACAATTTGTAATTTAGTTCGATTTCCAAGGATTGGCTGAACACTGGCTTAAACGTGGCACGACAAGTGGAATAGATTCCGAGGATGCAAACACTAACCACAAATATTGCTACCTGCTGGTAGACCGATGTTAATATGGTTATCGACGCTAACACAATAAATTTAAGCAAAGGCTAAGTGTTAAAGCGGAAGTGTAGAAGCGGCCACAAGCCACTGGTGGTCAGGGGCAGCTACTTTTTTAACCCATGTGCGCTGTAGTGTGATGGACTGTCGGAGAAGGTTTAAATGCGCGAGTGGTGTGTGACAGCTTTTTGTTTCGGCGTTTAGTGGCCAATGTGGGCCACAAGAAACGAGCAGCGGCGTTTTGTAGCATGTGGCGGCTTCCGGGGTCAACCGTGTGTGGCGGATCCATATAAAATGTTTGAAACCTACGGGAAATATGGTGTCAGCGTTTTGTGGTTGTGCCCGGTGGGTAAGATAGACTTGGGACCAAAATTCATTGGATCAGCAATATTGATTGGCACATGAGAAGACTACAATGTCGTGTAAGTCGCGTTAGTATACATTCAGTGGTTTTGATATTTCTGTACCTACTACATGTCAATCCCATCCAATATGTTCCTTGCAGTAGGACAAAACAGAGGATGATGATGACATAACTCCATTTAAACAGATACAATCTTACAATTTTTATAACTCAACAAGACATAAAGACAATTAAGATCTACAATATATTACAGACGATGTCAATGGGTCAAGAGACCGGTTCTCAAATGACGTAATCTGCGAATCCTTCATTCTTATCAATAACAACTTGTGAATGTAGAATATCTTGAATAAACTGGACTTGGTTAAGGATTTCATCGCTGCTTGACATCATGACCGTTCCGATATTATAGGCAGAGATGTCCCAAGTAATAGGAGCGAGCACCGCAGAAGATGCTCAGGCCTGCGTTCAAAAATAACAAGAGTCGAGTAGAGTTGCAACCCAAGGTCGTTCTTTTATTATAACTCGAGTAGCGATCGTTCGAGAGCACTTGATGCCGCAGGAGACTCCCCGGGCATAAGGAGATTCCCGGTCACCGTAGACGTGGGCTTGATTACGGCGAGCAATAGTTAGTTTATGGCCCGAGTCAACGGCGTGTTGTGTTGCACGCATGCCTCATAGCCCTGCGTTCAAAAATAACCAGAGTCGAGTAGAGTTGCAACCCAGGGTCGTTCTTTTATAACTCGAGTAGCTACTCTAGAGTTAACCCAACTAATTCTAAGCAGGGTGGTAGGTTGGAGTAAGCGGCCAAAGCTTGACATTGACAGTTCGCTTTTAAAAATGCCAGGGAAAAGTTACCTTATAACGTCATTAGAGTTAACTCCAAACTCAAATTTGAACGCAGGGTAGGGTGTCGAGTGGGTGTCACAGGAAGACATCCGGCGACTATACGCACGGGCTTGCGGACGGCGCAATAAACTCAATTTGATATTATATCAAATGTCAAATATCCAATGGACTGAACATTTTTTAAGTAGTACTTAAAAATGTTCACAATACTATCTGATATTAGGTACATTATGTTCTCGTTTCACCATTGTTCAATTCAGAGAACTGATGTCCCTCAAAAAGTTAAATGTACGGCCATTACGAGTTATACAGTAGGTCTGAACTGTGGTCAGAATTTTTAACTAGGTAGTTCATCGAACACGTTATTTGAAATAAAGTTAAGTACCCACATTATTGACACAGAACTCTGGCAGGCAACTAGTTTAACCAGATGAGCACCAACCACACTACAACATTATTAACCGACTTCGAAAAGGAGGAGGTTCTATTTTTTTTTTTTTTTTTTTTTTAATCTTATAAATTTAGGGACTTTTGGTCACAGTACGACCATGCCAGCCCCATCGTAACCTAATACAAGTCAAGCATTATCAACTATGAGGGCTCACAACCTTACTCACTATTTTAAAAACAGCGATGGCTGCGTTAGAGAGGGGTTCGGACAGTATACTTTGAATAACACCAACATCAATTAAATTAATTTTAAAAGTATTCATCAGCACCTCTCTAGCAGCTCGTGTCCTGACGCATTCCACCAACAAGTGGTGGACATCCTCCACCGTGCCGCATTCTGTACAATTTGGACTGTCACTTATTCTCATTAGATACCGAAACTTGTTGAGTGGAACGTGTCCAGACCGCAGTCTATGCGCTATTATTATAAACTTTCTCTTAAGCTTAGTATTGGCAAACCAAGGAATACGTGGAGGTTCACATTGTATTGTCTTGTACCAGATTCCCTTTTCAAGTGATGTTCTATTAAAATATTCTTTCCAATCCTTAGAGCATTCAATTTTATATTTTGGTAAAAGTTCGGAGTAGCTTGGAGTAATATTCACCTTCAAACCATCCGACACAGAAGTCTTTGCCAGTTGATCGACCTCCTCGTTCCCCCGTAAGCCAACATGCGACGGAACCCATTGCAGAATCAAATTCACATTATTAGACATGAAATAATATATTTGTCTTAATATGTCATAAGCAATCGAAACACCTCTGCAGCCAGAGGCACATCGAGCTATATGCTGAAGAGCACTTCTGCTGTCTATGAAAATGACAATCATATCGTTATTAAACTCCGCGTTTTGCAAGTATGTAAGTGCCTTTGATACCGCAAGGAGCTCCGCCGTCATTATACATACATTACTATTACAAATTTTAAACAATCCTTTACTATTATGCCTCGGATCATAAAAGGCGGCACCAAGAATATTTCCTATTTTAGAACCATCTGTATATAATTTTAACCAACCATAATATTTAGTATAAATTTCTTCCAAGATATTGTTTTTCAAAATATTAATATCGTATGATTTTTTACATTGTTTCATATAATCTAGATGGACTCTAATAGTATCTCTTACGTTTATATTTGAAACCCAAGTATCTAAGCAAAACATTTCTAAAGGATAACTAGATGAAACAACTTCTTCTTTGGTACTGTTATATACTGTTACTAATAATGGTGGTTTCTTATTTTGCCAATAGCTATTCGTAATGTAACTATTTAAGGTATATAATAGATTCAATGTTACATTGTTCTCAAAAGATTGTAATTTTAAACAGAATTTAATTGCAAGATATTTTCTTCTTAGAGCCAGATTAGGGATACACAATTCACATTCCATAACGTGGATGGGAGTTGTTCGTATGAAACTACCAATTATCCTCAAAGCTTGGTTTTGTACCTTATCTAATTTACTCACATGTGTTTTTGCACTGTTATCGTATAAGAAGCTTGCAAAATCAACTCTACTTCGGATTAATGCTATGTACAGCCTACGAAGATGTTTAGGGTGCATCCCCCATGCTGTTCCAGCTAAAACTTTCAGTATGCACAAAAACCTCTGTGTTTTTACGCAAGTTTCGTTTATGTGCTTCCCCCAACGAAGGTTTTTGTCCAACCACACACCAAGATATTTGACATTTTCAGAAGGGCTTACTAATGAGTCCTTGATGGTTAGATTTACTTGCTGTCTCCTGCGTCCTCTGCTAAATATGCATATTTGAGATTTACTCCCTGATAATTCTAAACCTAATTGATCTAATAGTTTAATCATTATATCTACCGCACTTTGTACTTCCAAAACACTATCAGCTAGATTTTTACAGCTTTTGTAAAGGACAAAGTCGTCGGCATATTGTAATATTATAACGTTAGTAATACTATGACAAATTTTATGCGTAACTATATTAAAAATCAAAGGAGACAATGGGTCACCTTGGGCAATGCCTCTACTAGTCCACCTGACCAAAAAGCTATCTTCATTACCGTCGTATGAGCTTTTAAGATGTCTTTCTGTCAAGAATTCCCACATGTATCTGCAAATTTTATTTCCTGCGTTTATTTCATTAAGAGCATGTATAACACTATCTACTGTCACATTGTTATACGCATTTTCTATATCCAGAAAACACGCTAACGTAGGATGATTCTTAGAAAAACCCATTTGGATGTAGCAAACCAATCGAGCCAAGCAATCCAAACATGACTGGGAACGTCTAAAACCCGTAGTATTCAATGATAAATACTAACTTTTTTCCACGTACCATTCAATTCTTTTATATAATAAAGTATGGAAAATTTTACACAAGCATGAAATTAAAGAAATGGGTCTTAATTTCAATGGGATATCTGAACCACTACAATTTTTCGGTATTGGTACTATTTTAATATTTCGCCATTGGGTAGGGACAGTACCAGTTGCCAAAATTAAATTATATATTTCTAATAGGTATACTTTTGCTGGTTTTGGAAGATTATAGAGCATCGAAAACGTAATTTGGTCATCCCCTGGTGCCGTGTCTCTCTTTTTAAGACATCTATCCAATTCGTGAATAGTAAATTCTATTTCTAGGGATGTGTTACTTGACTCGATAACAGGCATCTGAGGTTTCTACACTGTCCTCCCTTACTTTTTAACCGACTTCGAAAAGGAGGAGGTTCTATGTTCGGCTGAATGTACGTTTTTTTTTTTATGCATGTTCACCGATATCTCGGTCAATTGTGGATCAATTTTGAAAATTCTTTTTTTGATTGAAAGGTTATGCTTCCAAGTTGGTCCCATTGAAATATTGTTATGATCTGATCATGAACTTCGAAGATATGGCACAGAACTCCTCATCCACCTCCATCCATCCTCTCAGAACTGTCGTAACAAGTAAAATTGCTTTGTTTATACGTGTAGTCGATGACTGGCTGAAGGAAAAGGGAGAGGGGATGTATCGGACTGATCTGATGACGAAGCCAGAAGGTAAATTAATGTAATCTAACCGTATTTGGGATTATTAGAATCGTTATGAGATGCTCTCTGGCTATAAGGTATTTACATTTGACTGAGAGGTACTTTTTAGTGGTGGTAGGTACCATAATTAAAAAGTGTAAAATAAAAAACTTTTTACAAAAAAAAATACAACCGACTTCAATGTTAAATCTTCTTCCTTCTTCTTCTTCTTCCTGCCCTTGTCCCATTTTATTTGGGGTCGGCGCAACACGTTTTCTTCTTCCATTCTGTCCTGTCACTCGTCACGCTATCACTAACTCCCTTTTCTTTCATATCACTTCTCACACAATCCATCCATCTTTTCTTTGGCCTCCCTCTCCCTCTCCATCCATCCACATGTAAATTCATAACTCTTTTAGCAACATGCTTTTCATCTCTCCTCTTTACATGACCATACCAAGACAAACGATTTCCTTTCAACCTTTCAGTCACTGGCGCCACTTTCAAACTTCCCCTAATATACTCATTTCTCACTTTATCCATTCTCGTCACACCACACATCCATCTTAACATTCTCATCTACGCTACATGCAATCTTTTTTCATCCGTCTTTTTCACAGCCCAACATTCTGATCCATACAGTATGACAGGCCTTATCACGGACTTGTAGATTTTACCCTTCAACTTGAGGGGCATCCGTGGGTCACAAGTTGTTCCCGTGACCTGTCGCCATTTCATCCATCCTGCGTTGATCCGATGTGTTACGTCCCGGTCTACCTCACCATCCCCTTGGACGAGCGACCCGAGATACCGAAAGTCGGAACAGATCGGTATGGGCGTTCCGGCGAGAGCTAAGGGCACTGGATTGGAGAGACCGCCGAAATCGCAGAACAAGTACTCCGTTTTGGTTCTACTTAATTTCAGGCCAACACTCTCCAATCTGTGCCACCACACCTCCAATCTGTTCTGGACCTCTAGGCCACTCTCGGCAACCAGCACAATGTCATCGGCAAACAACATACACCAGGGAGCCTCTTCCTGAATGTCCGACGTCAGAGCGTCCATTATCATCAGGAAGAGGTAAGGGCTGAGGGCCGACCCTTGGTGTAAGCCGACAGCCACATTGAAGCTTCCAGTAGTGCCCACTGAAGAACGGACTTGGGTACTGCATCGACTGTACATCGCTCGGATCAACTGCACATACTTCCCAGGCACACCTTTCTCCTTAAGGGCCCACCACAGAACCTCACGAGGTACCCGGTCATATGCCTTTTCGAGGTCAATGAATACCATGTGCAAGTTTTTATGCGCACCTCTGTATTTCTCGCACAGCTGGCGTATAGCAAAAATGGCATCCGTTGTACCCCGACCAGGCATAAAACCGAATTGGTTCTGTGAAATTTCACTCCCTTCTCTCAGTCGCCTTTCAATAACTTTCTCCCAGGCTTTCATAGTATGTGACATTAGCTTTATTCCTCTATAATTGTTGCACTCAAGCACATCACCTTTGTTCTTAAAAATGGGCACCAAAGAACTGCTGCACCACTCATCAGGTATGGCTTCTTCCTGCAACAACTTATTGAAGAATAAAGCTAACCACGTCCATCCATCCACTCGCAATAACTTCAACGACTTCAATGTTAAATAAACACTGAAAAGTACAAAATAACTTTAATTTCGGAAATCGGTGTTAAATAACGAAGTGACTAAACTATTATAGAAACACCGACTTTCCTACTTTTCAGTGTTTATTTAACATTGAGTCGGTTGTATATTTTTATATAAAAAGTTTTTTATTTTTAGTTTAAGCTTGTTCAGAATCAGTAACTGAATCAGTTCCAATAGTTTTTACACCATGTTATATTTTTTTCTAAAAATATTTAAAAAAGTCACAAGTTGGACACCTCCGAAACTAAGCACAACACAGGTCATGGCAGGTCATAGCGGGCATCAGGCGTCAGCAAATATCTGGGTGCAAGTGCAAAACAACCCTACTGGGACTATGTATTTTTGTTGACATAACAAGCTTATAACTTTGTGATTTGTCATGATACCAATATGAAATTTTGTACATAGATCCTTTACATAAAAATACTAGACAGGTGTTTTCGCATTACTAAAAATAAGGTAGTATATTGTACAAAATAATACGAGTACCATATTTCAGGGAGAGCCAGTCAATAGTCACAGAGTATTTTGTTCGGGTTTTGACGGGGTCTATGTCGATTTCGCGGCCCCGTAGTAATAGCAATTTTATTTAAAAAAAACAGTAACTATTTAAGATTTTTGGTTTTGCCAGACCCTTTTAAAAAATATGCTTTAATATTTTATATAACTTTCATATATTTCCGTAACGTAAACTCGTAGATATATCTTAAGTTAGAGGCTGATTCGTGGTTTTTTTTACTAAGCCAACATTTTTACCCAGTGATTGGTATATGACCATAACCATACGGGTTAATTTTAATAAAATAAAATTTCATGGTGATTTGTTTTTATATGTGACATTTCCAGAGGTTCAAAAAATACAAAATTAGTAGAGCCTGGCCTTAAATAATAGTTAAATAGTTAGCCCTCACGACGGGGGATGCGGTGTCCCAGGGCAGGTGTGTCTCGGTGGTGTCTTTGGACATCGCCAACGCTTTTAATTCCCTGCCCTGGAGTAGCATTAGGAGCCCGACTACCTTTGCCGTGTGGTCGAGGCCTACCTGTCGGACAGGTACATTATGTACCCTGGTCACCAGGGAGAGTGGAAACGGCGAGAAATGTGGTGCTTTGTTCCGCAGAGATTGGTACTAGGACCGCCCCTGTGGAACATCGAGTACGACTACGTGCTGCACGGCGATCTCCCTGACGGGGTGCTCTACTACGCAGACGACATGCTGGTCCTGGCGCAGGGAGAGTCGTACCAAGCGGCGGTCGAACTAGCGACACGCGGGGTTGCGACAATTGTTGAGAGGATCCAGCATTTGGGACTCGAGGTGGCATTGCACAAGTCCGAGGCCATGTGGTTTCACGGCCCTCGGAAAGCGCCACCAAATAACGGTAGGAGGAGTTCAAATCGGCGTTCAGTTGACGATTGAGTAGGTACTTGGGACTCATCCTAGACAGCCGATAGAATTTCAAGGAGCATTTTCGACGTCTGGCTCTCAAACTGGATCGGACTGGGGCTGCCCTTAAGCGGCTCCTGCCCAACCTAGGGGGTCCAGACGCCTCCTGCCGGAGGCTCTATGCAGGAATCGTCAGGTCCATTGCCCTTTATGGGTTTGATGGTATGGGCGCCGTCGCTACGAAAGCGACCCGCGGCCAAGTTGAACGCAAGCCAGAGGGCCATGGCCATTCGAATGGTGCGGGGACACCGCACGGTTTCCCGCGAAGCGGCGAGCCTCCTTGCTTGGCCTACCATCGTGGGATTTGGAGGCTTGCGCTTGGAGATGCAACGCCGGGGCGAAACTCCGCACCTGCACCAAGATGCGGCATGGCGGACTGAGTTCCTGCGGGATCTCATGGTGGAATGGCGACAGCGACTGTCACAACCCAGTGCTGGGCAGGTGTGGCTGGAAAGACCTCACGGCGTCCTCACCTTCCGCATGACGCAGGTCCTCGCCGGACATGGTCAGTTCGGGAGATTCGTGCGGAAGAAACGCCCAAGTGTCACCATTGTGTGGACCGCCCGGAAGACACGGTAAAACATACGGTAGTGGTGTGCCCCGCCTGGGCAGAGCACCGCTTTGTCCTCGTGGGGGCGCTCGGCGGCAGTGGTCTCTCGCGCCGGGGCTTGGTACAGGCCATGGTCCGGAGCGAGGAGGAGTGGCAGGCGGTCGCCTCCTAAAAAACTTATCAGCTTATCTTATCTTATTCTGCGAAGCAGTAATACTAGCAAAGGAGGCGGCCGCACGCGCGAGGCAATGGCCCTCGCACCCGAACCGTCGGAATTCCGATCCCGATTTCCGGCCACCATAGGCGCGGGCTTGCGGATAGCGAGCAATGGGTAGCCCGCCGTCCAACCGTCTGATAATCGTCCGGACCGAGCCCAATCCAAAAATGCCAAATCGTCGGCAACGCGCGGGGTTCCACGCGCGTCTCAAAGAGTTGTCAGCAACCGTATGGCCCAGGTGACCGGGACCAGGTGACCGCTGGGGCCATGGGTGATGCGAAAGAGATTCCTGGGGCCCTGGAACAATGGCAGGGAAGGAACAGAAGTGGGTTTTTAGTCAGTAAAAGTCTGACACTATCTCCAGCTCCGCCCAAGAGCGGGATATGTCATTGAATGATTTTCCCACCTAAAAAAATAAAAAGAGTTGGCAGAATTTGATTTGCTCCAATATGGTAGGTACCAACTATGCATATTGCATCTCCTCGCGCAAATCGTGCATGCGTGCAACGATTGTTGGAAGGAGGCTCGCTGCTTCGCGGAAAACCTCGTACGGCCATGACCCTCTGGCACGCGTTCAGCTGGGCCGTCGGTTGCTTACCCTCAGTCCTCGAAATTCCATCGCCTGTCGAGAACGAATCCCAGGTACTTCATCGTCAAGCCGACGCCGATGTGAACTCCTCCTACCGTTGATTGGCGCGCGGTTGGTGGCGCGTTCCGAGGGCCGTGGAAGCACATGGCTTTGGACTTATGAAATGCCACCTCGAGTCCCTACTCCTGGATCTTCTCCACGACTGTCACAACACCGCATGTCGCTAGTTCGACCACCGCCTGGTACGACTCTCCCTGCGCCGGGATCAGCGAATCGTCTGCGTAGCAGACCCCCCACTCCCTGTCGGGGGGTCTGCTACGCAGACGATTAGCTGATCCTGGTCGTCACTCAGCACGTAGTCGTACTTAATGATCCACAAGAGCGGTCCTATTACCGAACCCTGTGGAACACCGCACGACATCTCCGCCGTTTCCATTCTCCCTTGTGACCAGGGTAGATGATGTACCTGCTGTCCATCTATACCTAGGCTACGTCTTACTTACGTCCTGCAATATTTTCCGTTAAATATGTCATCATTCGATGCTCCATTAACATTTTAGTTCTATGCTATTCAGCAAAACTGATCCTTATAACCGATATTATGTCTATAGATAAATACATATACCGTCTATACGGCAGATTCCAACTTCCATGTTACGCAAAGGGCAATTGTGTTCGCTGATTGGCTTCCTAATTATCAGTTACCAGTTACTTTATTGTAAACTGGAGGCAACCGTCCACGGCCATTGTGATCGTGACCGTTTAATAAATGACAATTGCCACTTAATAATACATTTAGGCAGATGTTAAATGGCAGACATGACTTCCACAAACTAATTTACAAATCTATACTCAAGGTTACTAACATTTTGTACGATTCGTCGTGAAAAGTATGTTTTTTATGAGGTGAAAGTTATCTAATGACTTGACTCCCGATTTGGGTTTGAGCGAGAGGACGTATCAGACTTTTTCTGAGTGTAAAACCTTTGAGGTACTTGGAACACTACATCCCATCGCATTTGGTTCGGTACTTACCGGAAGGTCGGACGTCGAGCTACCCATTGCTTTTCGTCCACAATCCCGCGCCTGCAGTGGCCGGAAAACGCTCTAAAGTAAGTATTTAAATACTACTGTAGGAAAGATACAATACAAAGTTACCTTTATAAAATAAAGGCTAAAGCAAATTTCTTCTTCTTCAACCTGTCCTTATCCCTTATTACTTGGGGTCACCGCAACACATTTTTTCCTTTCATTATGTCCGGTCACCCGTTACACTATCACTAACTCCCTTTTCCTTCATATCGCTCTTCATACAATCTATCCATCTTTTCTTTGACCTCCCTCTCCATCTCTGGCCTCCCTCTCCCTCTTTGGCCTCCCTCTCCTAAACGGAAGGGCACGGCGAAAGCAAATACAATAGGTACTAAATATTTCATCTGTTGGATGCACGTTCTACGAAATATGAGTTTATACTCGTTCCTCGTGGGACAGTTTAAATATGGTTCGTGGCATTCCTGTAGTCGCTTGCTCCGCAAAATTGTAATGTTTCCATGAAACCTGATAAATTTGTTGGTTGTCGAATAGGTACTTACATACCTAATCATACCAGTCATCACTTCAGTCAAAAGACGTCCACTACTTTACATAGAACGCCCCCCACCCAACCGTCGTCGCCTGATTTGAAATGATCATGCAAATTATGGCGAATGAATTTGTCTTAGCGAGTACAAAGAAATATAAACATCTCATTTTCTTTATAAAATGAACCTCAGATTCTTATAAATCAATATTATTCCTCGAAATATAAAATGACATAGCACTTGTGTGTCATCTCATATTTTCCTTATAGCATTTTCAGTTCTATACCCTATTCATCTGGGCTTGAGACAAAATGTAAACAAAGAAAACAATTTTACTTGCTACGACAGTTCTGCTGTGATCCTATGATGAGTTCCGTTCCGTATCTTCGAAGTTCATGATCAATCAATCAACAATATTTCTATGGGACCAACAAAGAACCTACCTTTCAATCAAAAGAAAAATATTCATAATCGGTCCTCAATTGACCGAGAAATCGGTGAAAATACATAAAAAAAAAACATTCAGCCGAACATAGAACCTCCTTCTTTTTGAAATCTTTTAAAAACGCTTTGAATCTTTGAAGAAGGACTGGGGCCGTATTATGACCTCTTAAAACCATCATGTTTTCGGTGTGAAAAAAAGACGGAGCTATACAGGACGAATAGCACTATCCTTTTCTCACACAGAAAACATGATGGTTTTAAGATGTCATAATACGGCCGCTGAACAGGGTTATGATTGGTACAGAATATATTCTGATTTCTAGTAAATACATTTTAAAAAAGTATAAACAAACAGTCTAAATGACTGTTCATTCAACATTCCAATGTCTATCCAACCAAATTCTATCAAAACTAAAGATAACTCAAAGTCCAAGGCTCAGGTCAGGTTATAAATTAATCATAAGTTTAGAGATTCTCTAAAAGTTAACTGTGAATTCAACTACAAACTGCTTCGAAAATGCATCAGACAGGGAACCTTGGCCTGATATCTAGTAGAAATTACGTTGAAGTATACGTTATACTAACTATTATAGTTTTTGTTAAAATAGAAGACGATCCTTAGGGTAGCCAATGTACACACTCTGGGATATACCTGATAAGTTTGTCTGCACAGTTATACCTGTCAGGTACCTGACAGGTATAACTATGTATGGAATCCTGCACAGTTGTGCAACATACACGCTCCAGTTTACCAGTACAACTCACCTGTAGAGGCAAACCTGTCAGGTATACCCCAGTGTCATCTTCTCAGCGTGTCGATGGCAAAACTTATTATATTCCATGCCTGGCCCAGTATTCGGCCACGGCAAAGCCGTCCACTGATGCTGTCATTAGATCCCTACGAACAGGTTACAGGGCACGTTAAGCAGGATGGAAGGTGGGACATGGTCTGTGGAGACACGCCGCACAAACACTGAAGGTCGACACTGTCTAGGAACCTCCATCAGTGGAGATTGTATTTGCTGCGCCCAACCTCCCAGCGTGTGTGGCGGGCATAAGAGCCCATTTCTGATTTGAAATGTTCAGTTAAGAAATTGTCAACACTTTCATACCATAATTTGACACCATGTTCTTTTCTATTTTGGTTTTATGACCAAAAATCTTCAACTTTCAAATTCATTATTCAAAAACCAAGGGTCGTCTAGTAGGACAGTCGTCTAAGCCTGTAAGTAAATGAGAGATCAAAGTTGTACCTATTAGATAGTGATCTAAGGGTTTCGTTTTCCTTTCGAGTTCAGAACCCCCAAAAGTATACAAATTGTATCCATGATGATTTTAAAATCTATCTAATAAACTCTCTCTCGGCTCTTAATAAACTAGTGCGCCTCACCATCAACGATTGCATTCACTGCTTACCACCATGTGGTATCGCAGTCACGCACTACTTTATATTAATAAAAAAAACTTTTCTTTCATGATTATTTCTAGAGTTTTTGGTGGCAAATCAATCAATAACCAACGTCTTTTGGAAGAGAAAATTGTTACAAAAATTACGAGTACTTTTTTTTTATTTTATGAACTATCTAGAGTCCATCAGGTCAAGTTAGACGTTCTAATTTTCAAATCCAATCTCCTTGCTCCAAATCTGCTGTTTAATAAAAAACTGGGAAAGTGCGAGTCGGACTCGCGCACTGAGGGTTCCGAGCAAACTACAATTCCCGAATGGAGTCTCGAAGATTTTTCCGAGTTGCAATTTTTTTTTTTTGACTTAGTATCAACAAATTTACTGTTTTCAGATTTACTCCTATACCTGTGCTATATGACCTTACTTTGTGCCAAATTTCAGGATTCTAGGTCAACGGGAAGTACCCTATGAATTTCGATCTTTGAGAGTATCAAAATATACGTTTTTTACGACCTAAACGACCGTATCTTTTTTATTCGTTAACTTAGAAGCTTATTTTTTTTTACAGCTTGAAGGGACCGCAGACCTGAGTATATGGTTTTAATTTCAACTCGATACCTCCACGTGTTCTCGAGATAAAGGGTCACACAGATCAACCCATACAGCCATATGAAGTAGCGGTTACGACTTAAGTCGACATTTATTGTGTCGTAACGAAATTTATTTGTAACATTGTTCTGTAGCATAACGTCGCCGTGTCGACTTGTGGTTCGACACCGTTTCGAAAAGTGGGGAACAATCGTAACAGAATAACAGTAACTTTCAGTCACATTGTGAGTTCGCCGTGTCGATACGTTGCGACTTTTATGCGCTCACATGCAACGCATATTCATTCATTCATTTTTCCGTTGCGTTCATTCTTTAGCTGTCAATTTTTATTTTTATTCGTTCTTTTTTGTAAATGTCATCATAGACATAAATCTTCGCCGCCATCAGAAAAAAATGTAAGTATTTATTTACGTATTTCTGTGATAATTGCATCATAGTCGATCAAAATCCTCTGCGAAATTAAATGTATCGTGTAGTTTGATGTCACTATAATAAATTAACCGATGCGCCCTTCTGATTTAATAAAATACTTAAAATATTTTCTGATATTGTGGTTGTTTTCAATTAAAAAATTACAAAGTATCGTAATTCCAAGCATTGCAGAAGATTTTATTGATACGGCCTACATAAATTTAACCAAAATATATTCTAGAATACTATAATAATAATATAAATTGTGTAAAATGATGTGGATAATTTTGTATCTACTTGAAAGATGAAACCCAACACAATGTTTCGTAACTGTGTTTACATGTGTCGGCAATATGTTAAGTTACGTTACAGTGTGACTGTTTTAACAAAATGGAGTTTTATTATTTTATGTTTGCAGTGGTTCTCAACATGCTGTAAAGTTAGTTTTATCAAAAAATGGAACTAGTGACTGCCGTGCCGGAAGGATGGGTCGTAGGAACACACCTATACTGGCCTCTATATCGAAATATGGTCCTACGAGGTTATAGTATATTATAATATTTTTTCAATAAAAATTCATACCTGGTTGTCTATTTTCTTAACTTGTCCTCATCTTTACTTTTCTGTAAAAGCTCGAAGATAGACGAAAATGCTTTGGTTGCTTATGACTCATAGTTATAAATAAAATAAGTAAATAAATCAGGTAGTAAGAGTGATCCCTCTAATTATAGACCAATATTTGTGCTTCCAGCATTGAGTAAAATCCATGAAAAAATCATGCTCGACCAGATGTTATCTCACTTTAATTAGAATAGGATTTTGCATAGTTATCAGTTTGGCTACACGAAAGGAAGGTCAACGACGGATGCAGGACTGAAACTCATCAGTCACATTTTAGAATCCTGGAAGAAGTCCCAGGATGATATTAGCATATTCTGTGACCTCTCAAAAGCATTTTACTATGTTGACCATAATACTCTGATCTGTAAATTACATCATTACGGAATTCATAGACGAGCTGCTGATCTTGTTTTTTTCAATTTATCCTACAGGTATCAAAAAGTATCCATAAATGGGGTGACGTCGTCGGGGTCTTTAATAAGGATGGGCGTGCCTCAGGGTTCAATTCTTGGCCCTTTCCTTTTTCTAGTAGTTTATATTAATGACCTTCCTTACATGATGGCTAATTTATCAGATATCATTCTATTTGCTGATGACACTTCTCTTATTTTTAAAGTGGATAGAAAAGATACGGATGTCTTGCGTGTCAACGAAAGTCTGGCTGTTCTTTCGAAATGGTTCGCAGCTATTAATCTCTTACTAAATGCAGATAAAACTAAATGTATAAAGTTTTCATTACCGAATGAAGAAAAATAAGGCAGTTGACAGATGTCGCCACAGCTAGATTAGTTTACTATGCCTATTTCCACAATTTTATGTCTTATGGCATTTTATTGTAGGGATCTGCAGCTGACGTAGACTCAATTTTCATATTGCAAAAGAGAGCAATCAGGGGCCGTATTATGACCTCTTAAAACCATCATGTTTTCGGTGTGAAAAAGAGACGGAGCTATACAGGACGAATAGCACTATCCTTTTCTCACACAGAAAACATGATGGTTTTAAGATGTCATAATACGGCCGCAGGGCTATTTATAAAATGGGTACTCGCGAGTCCCTCCGAAATAAATTCAAAGAAATCGATATATTGACACTGCCTTCTCTTTATATCTTAGAAAGAGTTTTGTATGTCCGTAAAAACCTAGGACTTTTCAAAATTAGAAGCGATTTTCATAACATAAATACTCGTAGTAAACACGAAATTATATTACCCCAATGGAGATTAGTCAAGACCAATAAGTCATTTTTAGTAAATGGCATACGTTTTTATAACAAGCTACCAAAAGCGGTGACTGAACTCAGCGAAGGAAAGTTCAAAACACATATTATGCGTGTCTTAACCAAAAAAGCATATTACAAGGTTACAGACTATGTCGAAGACACGCTTGTTTGGCAATGACTGCCTCTGCACTTGTGGCCCCCTGGTAACTCATAATATTGTGTAATGTATCTATTAACTGCTCCATTTTTTTTTGTAACATATTTTTTTTTTTCTAACACATTGCTTTTCCAAAATTTTTATATTATCGGACTCCAACCACCTTAAACTCTTTGGGTAGTTTTTTTTGTTAACATCTCATTTATTGACAGTTGTAATTATTTTAAAAAAAATATATATTATATAGCCTCTTTTTATAATGTAAATGGAAGAACACTGTAGACTCCACGAATTCTTAGATTACTTCATATTTGACACACTTTTTTAAAACGATTATTTTTGTTATATAGACCGGTTTACACTGTTCTTAAATAATATCCATTAATACGGTAATATGAAAATATCGTAAGAACAACCACTTTTTTTAAAAGAGTAACCATGGAGTTTCTTGCCGGTTCTTCTCCATAGGAAACGACCAATTTGGAACCGTGCACTAGCTTCTGACGTGCCCATGTAGGCCTATGTGAAATAAAAAACTTTTGAATTTGAATTTTGAAAAGATCAATAATTTTATTAAATACAATAGCACACTTTGAGAACCCCAGTTGTTTTCTGTTTGGTCAAATCCAACACTACAGTATCGTAACTGTTACTACACTTGTGTAACTCCAAAAAATACTGTAGTTTAGTTTCGACAATGTGTCGATAATTTAACTTTAATATTTACACAGGAATTCAAAGTAAACACAATGTGTCGTAAATTAATTACGAAAAAAATTTGTCGTTACTTGTTGACACAAATACAACACTTATTTACTGTAACATTTTTCAGTACAAAGTGTTGATATCGTTCCTACACGCTGTAACCAAAATCCGCATCGTTATTAAGTTTAGTAATAGTTACGACATTGTTACCTTGTCTTGCTAATCTGTGACTATTTGAGAATTTTGCGACCGAAAATGGTTGTATGGGAACAGATAGACGGACGGGTAACAAAGTGATCCTATAAGGGTTCCGTTTTTTCCTTTTGAGGTACGGAACCCTAAAAAGGCAGTTGCTTTTTTATTATGATGATGCAGATGCTTTTTTTTAAATTACGGCAGCTTTTTTAAGCTATTGCATAGCTTCTATCGCGGGCCTTGAGCGTGGAGACCGAATCCAGAAATTCCGTAACGAAAATAACCTAACACCCCCCACTCATTTGTTTTTTGAGCGTGGTGACCGATAAGAAAACAAATGAGTAAACAATCAATTCAATGTGTGAAAGTGTAACTTCAATTAATATCAAAGAAAAAAAAAACAAAGGAAAAAAAATACTACATAAATAAAATAAATAAATAATTATAATTGCATAAGTTGATAAAAATGCTATGCAATAGCTTTACCGCGGCAGTCCCCGAGTGCCACACGTCTTTTTTTATTATTTATGGATTTTCGTAGCAGAGATGACATCACTTTTTTTGCGAGTTTGAATATTTCACGTTACCTGAGTGCAGTTTTGTACAATAAAACCAAATATAGATAGTCTTAGATATAGTAACCGATATTATTTAGTTTTAAAACGCTTTTTGCTATCAAAGTCAAAGTCAAAATATTTTATTTCACATAGGTCTACATGGGCACTTATAAAACGTCAGAAGCTAGTGCACGGTTCCAAATTGGTCGTTTCCTATGGAGAAGAACCGGCAAGAAACTCCATGGTTACTCATTTAAAACACCGGCCAAGAGCGTGTCGGGCCACGCTCAGTGTAGGGTTCCGTAGTTTCCCGTCCGTCACAATAAGTGTACCCACTTATGAGTTTAAAAAAATGCTTGCATATACGATTATACTACAAACTTAGTCCAGAAATTATTTTGTACAACCTTTTTGTCTTTTTTGTACAAAAACTGTTCTTTCCATCAAGTTCAAAATAATTTTCCTAGAAAGTCCTTATAAAGTTCTACTTTTCAAATTTTTTTCATATTTTCTAAAGTTATGGTTCAAAAGTTAGAGGGAGGAGGACACATTGTTTTTTACGTTTGGAGCGATTATTTCCGAAATTATTGACATTATCCAAAAATGATTTTAATAAACCCCTATTCATTTTTAAATACCTATCCAACAATATATCACACGTTAGGGTTGAAATTAAAAAAAAAAACACTTTCCACTTTACATATAGGGGCGCTACCCTAATAAAACATTTTTTTCCAATTTTTATTTTACCACTTTGTCGGCGTGATTGATATACATATTAGTACCAAATTTCAGCTTTCTAGTGCTAACGGTCACAGAGATTAAGCGAGGACGGACAGACAGACGGACAGACGGACAGACAGACATGGCGAAACTATAAGGGTTCCTAGTTGACTACGGAACCCTAAAAAGTGGTTGTTATTATAATACTGATAGATATTAATGTAAGAACAGTGTAGACCAGTCAAATATTGTACACAAAAGCACAATAAAAATAATCTTAATAAAAAGAAAAGTTAATCTTAATCTAAGAGTTCGTGGAGTATCGATGACGGAACGGGAAAAAACAATAATATGGTTATGCAATTTATTTATTTACAGTTAAATAAATAAATTGCATACCTAGCATTAGTGATAGACCGGTAAGGAAATTATACGTATTACTCGTAAGTACCTACGTACTCGTATCATAAGGCTAAGGAAACAGTAGGTATTATTGAGCTCTAATAACTAGCACTTCATGTATTCCAACACATTTCCTAATTAAATAAAATCTACGGAACATCTGCAGTCAGACCATAACTAAATAAAAAAAACAAATTGATAGAGGTGCTGCGTAGGCGCAAAGATCAAACTGTGCTCTGATTGAGCGCCTGGACTCATTCTTCACTTGGCACCTACACAACAATACAGTATCATTATATGCCTATTGAAGGAAAGGAAGTATCGCGAACAGAGCTGAATTAGTCACGTAGAAAAGGGTAGCAAATGATACGGGCCCGCGCTTGGATGTTGGTACATGTCATGGTACCTTTACCATATAAAATCTTTGCTACTTGCCGTCCCGGATTTCGATCATACAGGCGATGTAAGTAAGCAGGGACCGATCTAAGGGCGGGCAAGCCAGGCATTTGCCCAGAGCGGCAAAAAATTAGGGGCGGCAAAATTGACTTATTCCCATTCTTCCAACCTAGCCATTAGCCATCCACACCCAAGTTGGCTGGTTGAGAATTTTATGTGCCACCTTCCAACCTACTTCAGGTTAGATAGTGGACTTAAGACTCTTGACTTATATGGCTTTGTGTTTGTAAAGGGCGGCGAAAATGATCTTCAGGCCCAGTAAGCCACTGCTTATAAGGCCAAGGATACTGAAAATCCCTAAAGCCAGTGAAAAAAATAAATCAAAGAAGTTAGGATTTCATACTTTCGTTTCTATATCACCATTTAGGTATAAATTACCTTGGTAGAATTCGCTACAGGCTCCACGCTAGCTTAGTCCGGCCCTGATTTGTGAGTCAAGAACCGAATCCTGACCTGCTGCCAACACGGTCATTGCGAACAGTGACGTAAGCGCTACATGTTATTTATTGTGAAACTTTATCGCGCACGATATGCTTATGCAGTTGTACGGCTTCTAGTGATACCAGTAAGTAGGACTTGAGTTTTGAATATTGCATTTACGACCACGTGTTTATAGTGCGAACGATGATAACAAAACTGAAATAGAAATGTACCTATGTATTCAGATAGTTGTAAATACAGTTTTGGAAATAATATTAATAAACAATTTGCCTGCAGCGGTCTTTCCACCTGATCATAATTTAGGTGCCTTCAGGGTTAGAGCGAATAGGCTCGTAATAAACTAGCGCGATTCACTATCAGGTAGAACCACAGTCAAGCAATCGTTTATATGTATTATCTAAAAAAAAATGCAAAGACCTAAAGGACTATTCTCGTAATCTTTATGCAACATTCGCATTCGAATCACCGTCTCATAATACATTATTAACCGACTTCAAAAAAAGGAGGAGGTTCTCAATTCGGTTGTATTTTGTAAAATAAAATTAGGCAGGAGATTTTGACTGACTACGCCTGCGATGTAATGGCTAAGCGAAATGGTCATCTGTGTATACACGATTACACGCAAGAGGCGTACTGGACCTGTAAAAGTATGAAAATGGAAAAATCCATAAAAAATACCCTGAACTTTAGAAATACTTGGAAACAAGTACTCGTGTTCTCTAAATAGACACCCAATTATAAATTCAAGACAACGTAAGAGCATTCATAATTGCCTCTATCCTAAAACGTCCCTGTCTTTTGAATAATTAACACACTCATAATGAATGTTACACACCCCACAGCACCCTAATTAGACATAAGCGTGGCATAAACCAGTAGAGTTCATACCTATTTGATCATAATCCTTTTAGTCTAAGGTAATTTCCTAACGCGATTTATACAAAGAAAAGTTAGGCGTACGTGCTCAAACGCTCGAATATCGCTTGCTTAAATGTGAATATGATTTCAATTAGGCTACTTAACAGACTTATTATGAGTTAAGACTCAGGTCTTTGAGATTGTTTCGTAATGTTTATTCAGCAGTTAATAATTTTGTATGAAAAACAAAGTGTGTGAAGGTCCAGTAGGGTTGGACCAGTAGTCCAACCCTACTGGACCTACAGCTAATACAATAGATAGATAGGCTGCCTACCTATGAGACTACGCGAGTGTTGCCTTAAATATAATTTCAGCATGTTCGGGCGAAAGGTAGGTAAATAATACTGGTAAAGTTTCGTTCTATATTTATTAAGAAAACTAAGGTACCTGGTAATGCTCTAACCATCTTATTACAAAAAAATGCCTTAGTACTATAGTCCAAGATCCTAAGGCCGCCAGACGTCACGTATTTTCTGACGAACGAAATGTGGACGATTGAGTACTATTAGTATGTACTAAGAACGCATGCCTACCTGCTAGCTTGCTTAGACGGCCAATTTTTAGGTATCAGGTAATCAAGGTACATAAAATTATTACTTACCTCACGTAAATTCTCAAAGCTGATTTTTACGTATTTTATAGACAATATCTTTAAAATCAAGTCGCCAATACTCCCAGACACATTCCGTCGGCCATATTGCTTAACAGACGCTTTTTTTATAGCTCCTAAAAAAATTATGTAACTTCACGTATTTTCTCAAAGCTGATTTTTACGTATTTTGTAGGCAATATCTTTAAAATCAAGTCGCCAATACTCCCAGACACATTCCGTCGGCCATATTGCTTAACAGACGCTTTAATGCTCAAGCATGAGAATTTACGTGAAGTTATGTCATTTTTTTGGGAGCTTTAAAGCGTCTGTTAAGCAATATGGCCGACGGAATGTGTCTGGGAGTATTGGCGACTTGATTTTAAAGATATTGCCTACAAAATACGTAAAAATCAGCTTTGAGAAAATACGTGAAGTTACATAATTTTTTTAGGAGCTATAAAAAAAGCGTCTGTTAAGCAATATGGCCGACGGAATGTGTCTGGGAGTATTGGCGACTTGATTTTAAAGATATTGCCTACAAAATACGTAAAAATCAGCTTTAAGAATTTACGTGAGGTAAGTAATAATTTTATGTACCTTGATTACCTGATACCTGAAAATTGGCCATCTAAGCAAGCTAGCAGGTAGGCATGCGTTCTTAGTACATACTAACAGTACTCAATCGTCCACATTTCGTTCGTCAGAAAATACGTGATGTCTGGCGGTCCTGGGATCTTACTCTACTACGTTTATTACAAGAATTGTGGCATGTCTAATGTGTGGTTGCCTAACAACGGGTCTTGTTTGTGTCAATCATTAAAGTTTTATTTCAATTTAATACAAAATCCATCTACCTATTTGAAATATTTAAATATTCAAATCTTCCAGATCCGTCAAGTCAATCATTTAATAATACCCATTTTTAACAATTTTTATATGGAATAACACACAAAATCAAAGCTAACCTTAGATAATATTTACATATTATTATCGTAGTTGATACCATACAAAGAGATTTAAAGAGATATATATTTAATGTCTTTGGTACCATAGTTAAACTAGGAGTTTCGGCGTTCTAACTTTTACTACTATAGATAGTTCAGAAACTAGTGATAAACTTAATTTTTTATACCTAAATTCCAAATTCAAAACCTACCTTTGGTCTTAAACGTAGTAATAATCCAGGAACTACACTGCATTTAGATCGCGTTTTGGAATGAGGCGGTAAGAGTCACGTAAACCTGGAAACACGATACCAAAATGCACACAAATTCGCAGAAGTTCAATTTACCGCTAAATTTTCAATCAAAGCGGGGTGGCTAATCGTCGTGATACGTCTCGGTCTTGGCAACACCGCGCCGACAGTCTGCGAGCGACCAAACGATTGTACGGTCCACATATACGAACGCCACATACGATCCAAATATCGCGCTTCTACGGTTTACCGTTAACCATGAACCAATGTGATATTATACACATGTGATTTTGGATTTTCTCAAAAGATTAACACAGTAAGTTTTTGATTTAATATCTTTTTTGTTTATTGTAGAGAATTTCTCGTGGTGAAACTCGCATTAATGCATGCTTAAGACGTGTTACGGTAAGTTAGTGATATATATTCGACTTTCCTTTCATTGCGTTTTAATATTTGGTTTTTAAAACTGTTTGAAAAATTTCTGATGCGAATTTGATATGCTGTGTTTACTAGGCTTGTTATTTATTGCAAAATGCTAAGATTTGTATTAAGAGGACTACGGAGCTAATTGCGAGTTTTATAATGCGCAAAAGTTTATGATCTAATGCAGTAAACAGAATCTGAAAAATATATATTATTCTTCAGGATAAATGCTGGATACATATTGTGTTTAAAACATAACACAACGAATTCAGTAGATACGATAGAAAAAAACTACGTAGATACCTCTAGAAATTACTTTTATCAATTAAAAACCGGACTAATTTACATGCAATCAATCTGATTGTTTGTCAGATTAATCTACAAGCAACATTTTATCGTAATAGTGTATATATAATAATTATATCACCAAACCTGTGATTTTTAGTGAATCACGAAAATGCTTCTTATTTTGTAAGCATTGTGTCTTGGCTTAATCTTTCTATTCTAGGCTGTCCGAAAGTGACCGCGCTCCCTGTAGTCCTCTTAAACCGCTTGGCGTATCTATCAATCAATTAACTATACTCTGTTCAAAATAACATTAGACATTTATGAAAACATTTTATTACTGCCCATTCAACCGATTCTGACCTTTATAACGTTGATGGCGTGACAAATGGCGGCTGCAGTAAATAGTTGGTTTTGTAACCACTGTTTTGCTTTTAATGTCATCCTTATGCCTACGAAATAGAAGTTAAAATCGGTTGAACAGACAGTAAAAAAGGTTTATTTAAATGTCTAATCTTAACGCGAATAGGGTATAGGCTGGTTGTAGTAGACTGGCCAAAATGCTCTACCACGTATTATGTTCAAAAATAAATACATCATTAAAATAGATCAAGTAGACCAGTTTTGGTACACTAGGTGTTATCAAAAGGATAACACCTGGGGTACCAAAATTAAATTATGAATTAAAATCGGCAGTTTTATCTTATCATTTTATCGTTAGTTTTTGTGAAATGCGCACTTTTACGTCAATTAATTCCTTTAGCACGCGTGAACTTAGTGATAAGACTGCATTTATAAGGTAAAACGATCTTTGTACATAACAGAACTGTATGTTTATTGTGACCTCTAATATCTCTGTTTACATACCAACATAATATATATTACTTGTTTGCTCGATCAATCAAGATTATTTCGTAAGAGAAATGAGTACATAACTGGAAGTAAGAACCTGTTGGCTGCCGCAACTTCGCATGAGCTGCATTTTTTTTTTTGGATATCTTAATTTTTTTTTTTCATTCAAGCCCTTTTTTGATTATTTATTTATTTATTTATTCTTAAGAGAACCAACAGCTATAACTAATGAATAACGACAGTAAAAGAAACATTGAGCCAATAACAATATTAAGAACACAACAAAAGAGATACTGATTCTGATATGATGCACTTACATTCGGCAATAAATATTTATTTATTT
Organism: Mythimna ferrago; assembly: GCA_910589285.2. NCBI lineage: Eukaryota > Metazoa > Arthropoda > Insecta > Lepidoptera > Noctuidae > Mythimna > Mythimna ferrago. The sequence continues at coordinate 16,285,006 of OU342673.1, read as the reverse complement.
AAAGGTCATAAATGTTATGCAGCGAAAGAACCAGTAATATTTTTTATATATGGGAAATCATTAAATATGATGAAGTTTGAGGGCGTTTCAAACTTTTACTAACTAAAAACCACCTATGTCGTTCAGTTGTCGTTTGCGTTCCAGGACCAAAGTATCTCAAGTGGCTCTAACGGGTCTCGGGCCCCTACTGACACCTCTTTGAGGCGCACATGGAGCACTACACGCCGTCAACGACAAATCGGGATCGGTCCTTACCGAACGGTAAGCCCACTGCTCGTCACCGTGAAGGTGCAGGTTAGCAGACGACGTAGCGATCTCCCTGCGACTCCCGAGTCCCGACGCCGATTCTCGGAGCCTGAGTCATGTGTTAAACATTTTAACTGATTCTGACAATTAATCAAACACAGCAATTTCTGATGAATATATGACATAACATAAAGGCAGTCACTTCATGTATAATTGGCTGGTATTCAGCCGCGTTCTGTTAGACTGGAAGCCGACCCCAACACAGTTAGTAAATATATAAATATTTATATAAAAGCGAATAAATAAATTAAAGGCTAGAGAGATGATAATATATGACCTAACATGAAATAAAAAAAAAGAAAGAAAGAAATATAACAAATTGCGGGAGCGTTCGAAAGCAAATGCAACAATGCAAAGGTAAACGAAGGCACACAAGTCAGTTTTAGTCAGTAAAAAGATGACACGCCTTCTCACTCCACGCTAGAGCGAGAGAAATCGTTTGAAGATTTATAGAAATTTATTCATTTGAAAAGAACTTAACTACAATGTAACTAATAAAACGATATATTTATTTACAACTTAAAGCAACAAAATAGAAACAAAAAAAAAAATCGCTTCTATTCCCGGTGGTATTACTGTACACGGGCCACAAAAAAAGTCGCTTCTAGCTTCTTTTTGTGGCCGCTTTTTGTAGCCCGTGTGCGGCGGCCCGCGATAAAAAAAGGAAGAAGGCCCTTCTAGTGGCCACAAGCTGTCGCAAATTTCAGCTTTTTTTTGCGGCCGCTTCTAGCTTTTTTTGTGGTCGCTTCTACCTTTTTTTGTGGCCCCTTCTAGCTTTTTTGTGGCGGCTTTTTTGTGGCCGCTTTTAGCAGTGACACTTAGTTAGAGTCCGTGGATACAATTTAATTTTGCCAGTTACTAATTTTGCACCAGCCCAGGGTCTGGCTCTGTCCCGGGATGATGATGGCAACAGGCGCCTCCTTTATCCTTACATGTAAGGAATAAAGTGTGTGCCTGCAGATATATTAATAAGTATAAAACAGTCCCCCACAGCGTGGACTCAAAAACTACCGATTCAATCTTCAAGCTGTTTTGGCCAATAGACAGAGTAGGTAATTCATGAGAAAGGATGTGTACAATTACCGGAACGGATCTTGAGCGCTCCGCATCAGAGTGGGGATCGCTTTGCGCATTCTATACATTGGCGAGCCAATCGTCTTCGTTGTTAGATACATGTAGCAACGCAGGGAACGAATCAGGAGTGACGTATATGACACGATGGCGCAGTGAGCCAATCACTGACACTCCCCGCCCCCGCGTTTCACTTCGCACCACTAAAGAGACCGAATATTTGACTTCTGCGCAACTTGAAGCCAGCGCTCAAGATCCGTGCCGGTAAATGTACAATACATGATGCATATTATAGTAGTATATTTCAAATATTTGTAACACGCATGCATGTGAGGCTGGGACGGGTCTCTAGTAGGAATTAAGAGGCTCCTTTTCCACTCGCCTATGGTCAACTTCGAACATGGTTTAAAAGCTTGTTACTTCATCTAAGCATTCTAACGCAATGTTTGATAAAAAGGCAATGCAAGATAACGCCTGAAAAATCGTTTGGCATCCGGTAATTCCGAGATTTACTCCAATATTTCACAAAACTTGTTCCAGGAAATATGTGATTTTTTTAAATGATTAAAAGTTTTTCTGAAAAATTGTCGTCATTCAGAATCACGATTATATACGCAAGGCTTCTATTGATTTACTTTGTTTATATTTTTTATTAATATGAGTATCTACATTATGGAGGGCCAAAGTTCACGTAAAATAGCAGATTTTCAGAGGTCTTTATTAGATTAGTTTTACACAAATGTATGTTTTGATTTCTATAGAAGCCTAGATAATATCTACAAGATATCTGTGTATCCAAAATACCTAGAGAAAGATGTTTAATAACATCATAATCACGTAAGAGCGGTTGTATGAAAATGTACCTCGAAAAGGACCCTCTTAAGTATAAAATATGTAGGTATTCGAATTAACTTTCAGTACTACCTCCAAACCCCATAAGGTAGCTTCCCACAAGTTGGATCAATGACCTAATGACAACCAGACAGTATACATATTATCGGTCAACAGGACCTTATAAAATACACAACGAGGCTTGAATACCACGATTATCACCCACGTTGGGTCTTGCTTCTAATACACTTAGTTTTACACAGTAAATTATAGTGGGAGTGATTTAGAACAGTGGCGTAGTTAGGTTAGGCGAAATGGGCCCTCACCTTTCACCCAAAGGGGTCTCGTGCAAGCGAGGGCTCTTTAAAAACGAGGATTTTTTTCACCTGATAAGCGACGATTTGAACGAACACTGCCCCCCTAGCCAAGTTACAACCATTTCGCTTGCGTCGAAAGCCTCAAGTTGGCTACACCCCCAATTCTTTTGTTCTGACCACGTGACTGAGCGTTGGGATGACGTCATTCCCGTACATTTGAAGTTTTTTACTAGTGTTAAGAATTGCTGATTATCAACTTGGCTAGTGGTTCTGGTTTGCGATAGTCGCTGTCTCGTTTTCGAATTTACTTATGAAAGAAAAGGCCTCGCTGGTGTGCCTTCGCCCAAGTCTATAATAATCCTAGCTACGCCTCTGGTATAGAACAGTTGGAATACCCCCTCGAGCGCTGATTGTACATACGTCTATACAACTTGAATGACCTTCAAAAACGCTTAATTGTCGTACTGTATTACACGTAAATTGAACGAAAATTTGGCTGAAAATGTTGGTTTTTTTCTATATCTTTGTTTTTCCTAGAAAAAGATTTTTTTTGGTGATTTTATGTAAAAACGCCCAATTACATAATAATAATAATACCCCTGGGCGTCCAAGGGGATACGATGGATGCGAGACACACAGAACCCGATCGTTATGGCGACACTTGGGAGAGGCATACACACACATAAATCCATTTGTGGACAGAAATGATGATGACTACTCATTTGAGTAACTAGACTTGTAAACTAAGAGTATTTTATTTTTAAATCAGAATAAATAAGTGGCTTTATACTTAAAATCTTAAATTCCAATCGGACTAATATCACAAAGGAGAAACTTTGTATTACCACTGTTAATTAATTAAAACTACTTTTGACTTGCTACACTCAGACTCTTATTAAAATAAAACGCGTTTGTTATATTGTTTAAAAAAAATTCAAAACTTTGTAGTTTATTATACCTATAGATAATTAGCTGGAATTGTTATAAAAATGTTTTTTATTATCAAAAAAATTATACCAAACCTAACAGGTTTTTGAGTACCTAATGTTAAAGTATTTTTTAATGGTCAAATGTACTTCTGAACAAAGTGGTTTGAACAATTAAAACATTTTGCTATGATATACAGAGTGTAAGGGATAGTTCTCCGCAATTTTTTTTAAATATATTCCACAACTATCACACAACGCCGTCTAGTCTCAAGCTAAGCAGAGCTTATGGTATGAGTACTAGACATCTGATAAACTTACATATACATTTCTAAATACACAGGTATAAATAAAATTACACCCAGACAAAGAACAAATGATCATGCTCATCACACAAACATTATTTTGTCGGTGGGAATCGAACCCACAACCTCGGGCATTATAGTCAGGGCCACTAACCAACCAACAGGCCAGTCATAATAAAAACATTTTATGGGCTTGCCCAGTAGACGAAATTGAACAACCTTCTACAACATTTTTTTTCAGGAAACGAAAAAATATATCGGTTTTTCCATACAAACTGCCCAATCAAGTTTATAATTTAGGAACTAGTGTACTGGCTACTGGCTATTGATAAATGAGTAAATTAATGACGATCAAAATGGAAAAATACTACGCGTAGTATTTTCTAGTCTACAATTGTTATGTTATGAACGATTGATTGAAGTATGAATTTACCAATTATGACTAATTATTATGAACAATTTTTGGAGGAGTTTTTTTTTTGTTTTGACTCATAATGAGTCAAAACTAAAAAAAAAACTTACATCAATCATTCAGAACTTACAACATCATCATCATTTCAGCCGAAAGACGTCCACTGTTGGTCATCAGCCTCCACCAAGTGTCGCCACAATGAACGATACTGCGCGTCTCGCATCCATCGGATTCCCGCAACCTTATACTCTTCTTTAGTTTTGACTACGCCAATATTATTAGTAGTAATAAAATTAATAATAATAAATTTATTTATTTCTACCACACAATACATAGGTACCTACAGCAAAATTTCCTTAAAAACTATTTTGGTAGGGAAACAGGAGCCCATACTAAGAAAACTTGTGTTATGGGTCTCCTTGCCTCCTTTACCCAGATACATTAAAGAACAGATCAAAAGAAAAACCGGCCAATAGCGTGTCGGGCCACGCTCAGTGTAGGGTTCCGTAGTTACCCGTCCGTCACAATAAGTGTTCCCACTTATGAGTTTAAAAAAAAGGCTATTTGTTACGTTAACATACTAAGTACGGAACTCTAATAAATACGGAACCCTAAAAACGGGACCACAAAGGACGGTAATGTGTGCAAATAGTAGAAATTTCAGCGATTGTGCACTCGTAAAATTACGAATATATCAATTAAAACAACAACAAACAACAACCAACGATTAACAAAACAACGATTACGAAGCAACGATTTTTTACCACGATAGGTCATGAAAGCACGGAAAATCTTAACATCGACTTTTAAAAAGATGACGTCATTACGCAACGCCATCTATCGAACCATTTGTGAACTGGTTTTTACCTTGACATTTTGATAGATGGCGTTAAAAAAATGAATTTTAGTTTTGTTGTAAATTGCCTTAGCATGTTCCTGATAGAAGTTTTATGTAGTTATAAGATAATACCGCCAATGCCAAGGAGAGACCAACCGAACAATTCGATAATACCCGACCCCATCAACTCAGGAAAAATCCTAAAAGTACAGCGCCATCTCTCGGGAAATTGGGTTACTAATTAATGCGTAGGTACCAGAAGAAGTTTTCGGTGGTAATTTTGGATTACGAGAACCGATTTTAATAATTCTTTTTTTGTTTGATAGAAGATACGTTCAGGATAATAAAATACGTAAACGAAGTTAAAAAAATACTAGCATATACGATTATACTTTTTGTCTTTTTTGACCAAAAATTTTCTTTCCATCAAGTTCAAAATGATTTTCCTAGAAAGTCCTTATAAAGTTTTACTTTTCAGATTTTTTTCATACTTTCTAAACTCAAAGTTAGAGGGGGGACACACATTGTTTTTTACTTTTGGAGCGATTATTTCCGAAATTATTGACATTATCAAAAAATAATTTCAGTAAACCCGTATTCATTTTTAAATACCTATCCAACAATATATCACACGTCAGGGTTGAAATTTAAAAAAAAATCACTTCCCACTTTACATATAGGGGGGCTACCCTAATAAAATTTTTTTTACAATTTTTATTTTACCACTTTGTCGGCGTGATTGATATACATATTGGTACCAAATTTCAGCTTTCTAGTGCTAACGGTCACAGAGATTAAGCGAGGACGGACAGACAGACATGGCGAAACTATAAGGGTTCCTAGTTGACCCCTAAAAAACACTGATTAGCAACTTAAAAAGGGAGTAATCAATAGGTAACGGGTACGGATAGAAAAATAGTGGTGTATAAGGTGTGTTAGCACAAAATATATAGGTACAGAAGTCAATCTACATACAAAGCGCGCTCGAGCAACGCACACATAGACACCGCTCACGGACACGATATCTCGGGGCACCTCGGCCCGCTCTTCGAATAGTTCCGGATCAAACGCTCATTAGTGTGCGTCCACCGAGCGTAGGTATAAAAAGTGAAGTACATACATGAGATTATCTTGTGGCGTTAGTCCGTCACGCACATAAGAAGGTATCTAAATTACTACCTAATGCCTTGATGACGAGCAAGCATTATTCATCAACTAATTAGGGTTGCTTGAGTACCCTTATTGCCTAATTCAGTATCTACTTTTCTCATTAGGTTTTCCCTAAAGATAAGTACTGGTTGAGTGTCAGCATATACGAGTATATCAATAAACAGATTGTTGGCTGGTTTCTGAATTGAGAATTTTGAGCTAAAAACGTGTCAAAACATAGGTAATACCAGAGTTTAACAGGTTTTTTTCACTGGATGATACCGGATTTTGTTTGGCCACCCGCGTCCCACTCTCCAACAGACATGGGATGCATGTCAGTTGGTTCATTCTTATCCACAAAAAATAAAACAACTGATTTGGTTGTTAAATACTTTATGACTTTGCTTTATGCTGCCAGATTTCAGGATTCTAGGTCAAAGTGAAGTACACTATGAACTTTGATTCCAGTTTGATTTTTCAAGCTTCAAGGGACCGCAGACCTGGGTATATGATTTTAATTTCAACTCCATACCTCCACACTTTCCCGAGATAAAGGGCCTGGACAAGACACACAACAAAGTGATCCTATAAGAGTTCCCTTTTTTACCTTTTTAGGGTTTCTTTACGCACTTCGCTACTTTTTCCCTTCCATATTAGGTATTAGAAACCCAAGTCCCTTACCGCGTATTTCTGTCTATCTGTTTGTGATAAACTTAAAAACGACTGAACAATTAATATTAATGCAGTTTTCTCAGACAGGCAAAGGAAGGAAGGGCTAGATGTATAATAAATGCATGCTATAGTAGAGAAGAGCTGAGAATTCCAAAGATTTGTTACACCTGTGCGAAGCAGGGACGGATTGCTAGTAAATCTACACTAATATAGTAGGTAAATAAAAAGGTAAAGTTTGTTTTTTTAGTTTGTAGGTGGTAATCTCTGGTCTGATTGCTAAAATTTTTTCACCTATAGAAAGCTGCTTTATTCCTGAGTAACATAGGCTATTTTGTATACGTGGGCGAACCTGCGGGCAAAAGCTAGTATTGTATAAAAACCTCAAAGTGTTAATCATTCCTGCGTGTCTATACTATAATATGTTTGAATATTTGTTTCTGTTTTATATGAAAACTTAATGACAGTAGTAAAAACTAGTAACTAACGTGTGTTTGCCGACGTATTTTTTACGATCAATCACGTCAGCCGATAATGAAACATAATATTCGCAATCTAGTTAACACTGGTTGTCACTGATATATAACTACTCAAGGATAAATTCCTTGAGATGATATGCTACTTGACTCATTAATGTTTTTTTTTTATTAATGGCACATGCACATTATCGTAACGCCCCCCTAGACCATGACGTTTAAAGTAAGATTGTTTTAATCTTGTTTCTGTGCGGGTAAGAGATGACGCTAGAGAACCTGTATAGCTCTGTCTCTTACCCACACTGGAATAAGAATAAAACAATCTTACTTTGAACGTCATGGTAACCCAGAGTCAGTGTCAGCGATTCCGATTCCGATTCTGTTGGTGTTCAGGGCTCCAGTACTCGCAGGAGGTAAATGGCCCCTCGAGCGCCGATTGTACATTAACAGTACATAGGTACGTCTGTATCTGTACAACTTGAATGACTTTGAAAAACGCTTATTTGTCGTTTTGTACACACATTTGTACGAAATTTTTGGCCGAAAATTTTGGTTATTTGGTTTTGTTTTTCCTAGAAAAAACTCAGAAACTTTTTATTTTTTTTTATTGATTTTCGTTACAACACGCAATTACGTAATAATAATACCCCGGGACGCCCGAGGGAATAGTGGGTTACAGTCTGTTTAATAATCACGCCACTAGTATTTTTTATTTTCCGGGCTGGTTACATTTTTTTTTTTTTTGAGTCTAATCTGGAAGCTTGCGCCGGACGTTCAAAATGCTAGTTACGGCACTGCACATGCAAAATGCTAGGTTGCTGACTGATCCGCCATTATGGGCTCAATGCCCCCACAACCTTAATAGACCCTTAACGTCACATTTTCAAGGTCACGCTGATGATGCTACTTTGGTAATTCTTATTAAACTAGAATTTTACAAAATTAATTTTCTATCTTTTGCCCGCTATGACTGCTTTAATTACTTTAAATGTCATCGCCTACAGGCTACAATTTTATTGGTCCAAAATGATTCAGTTCTGAATCATAAGATTCAATTCTGAATCATTTCGGAGCTTAGAGCTTTATGCAACAGTGACTAAGCTTTGCGCGGTCAGAGCGAATACTCAGATAGGTGTATACATATATGCATAAGTGCAGGTAGACTGAAATGTAACTATGACCAAGTCCCTTCACCGCGGCGTATGTAGGTTGAAGGTTTCAACTAGGTTTTTGAATGGCAAGGTATTTTTAGTCCGAAGCGAGGTCGTAAGTGAGACATCTACAGTAAGTGCCAAATGACCGTGGAATAACGGTCATTGACCCTCCTATTGTTAACATTCTTAATTTCAAAAACGGAAATATAGACATAAATGGTGTCTTGAATAGACGTTTATCGTGATTCTTTAAATGATCTAGTAATGAAAAGCAGTTCATTGTTTATTTTTCGGGCACCTACGCAGAAATATTAGGAAAAGGTCAATGTTCTTCATTCCACGGTTATATTATGACGCCTTCTACATAGTATAGTAATTTCACTCCTTTTTAGGGTTCCGTAGCCAAATGGCAAAAAACGGAACCCTTACAGATTCGTCATGTCTGTCTGTCTGTCCGTCTGTCTGTCTGTCTGACCGTCCGTCTGTCACAGCCACTTTTTTCCGAAACTATAAGAGCTATACTGTTGAAATTTTGTAAGTAGATGTATTCTGTGAACCGCATTAAGATTTTCACACAAAAATAGAAAAAAAGCAATAAATTTTGGGGGTCCCCTTAGAACAGAGTTTCAAATTTATTTTTATCAAACCCATACGTGTGGGGTATCTATGGATAGGTCTTCAAAAATGATATTGAGGTTTCTAATATCATTTTTTTCTAAACTGAATTGTTTGCGCGAGAGACACTTCCAAAGTGGCAAAATGTGTCCCCCCCCCCCCCTCTAACTTCTAAAATAAGAGAATGATAAAACTAAAAAAAATATACGATGTACATTACCATACAAACTGCCAACGAAAATTGGTTTGAGCGAGATTTAGTAAGTAGTTTTTTTTTAATACGTCATAATTCTAAAAAAATACACTATTATTAAAACATCGATCAAAGTTACAACGAACTACAAGAACTTTTATATTATGTTACTTGCTGCAACGGAACCCTTCATGGGCGAGTCCGACTCACACTTGGCCGGTTTTTAGTAAGTGAATAAGCTCCTAATAAACTCTCGCGTCTCACCATCAACAATTGCATCTCTGCTTACTATCAGGTGGGATCACAGTCAAGCACCACGTACCACGAACTTCCCCTCATCAAATTTTCATCTACTTAGACCCAAGAATTTTGTGAATTTTGGTGAATGATTTAAAAATCCCTCTTTACTGCTCACCTTCGTTCCATAACAGACTTTTGTGCAAAATTTCAAGGTTTTTAGAACCAGGGCAGAGCTGTAAGTGAAAGAACATTTTTCTAAAACAGAATACCAAATATTTTTTTTTTATAAATTCGTCAAATAAATCCTCTGACTTAACAACGAACTAAGTCCCTTTAGTTAGGTACCTTTTTCTTTTTAAGGCCGAAGTGATTCATTTAAACTATCCCGCAACTCTAAAATAAAAACTGGCCAAGTGCGAGTAGCACTCGCGCACTATGGGTTCCGTACCGTAGTTAAGAAAATTCGGCAAAAAAAAAAAAAAAATCGCATTTGTTATATGGGAACCCCCTTAAATATTTATTTTATTCTGTTTTTAGTATTTGTTGCTACAGTGGCAACAGAAATACATAATTTGTGAAAATTTCAACCGTCTAGCTATCGCGGTTCTTGAGATACAGCCTGGTGACAGACAGACGGACAGACAGCAAAATCTTAGTAATTGGGTCCCGTTTTTAGCCTTTGGGTACGGAACCCTGAAAAAGATACTCGTACAATGTGTTTTTAGTGTGGTGCGCCCGTATATTACAATATTGTGAACAGCACTTTGCAAAGTGCTAGTTCACAATATTTTAAAATAGGTACTTTGTGCGCGAAAAGGTTGTCTTAAAAACTTTAACACACCTAAAACTGTATTTTGAGTTTCAAATATGTTTCACATACAAACGAAATTCCCCTTTTCACTCCCTTTTAGATGTTTTTTTTCAAAAACCCCTTCTTAGTGCTCGTCTACGTCATAAAAAGAACCTTTGTGGTTAACACGTTCTTAGTTCCTGTATATGTCAGTCAGTCAATTTCGCCATAAAAATATTTGATAATACCAAAAGATAGACTACATATTATGAATTCACTAAGTTACTAGGTTTTTATTATGAGCTGAGCAGGTAAATACCTACCTAGTTACTATCGTTGATGGACCAGCAGTAGGTAATTGTGGTTTGTCAAGCGTGCATAATAACAGATTAGTGCAAGCGTGTACTGCTCCAGTGCTCGGCAATAATGCAGCAACACGGTTGAGGCATTAATCTGACATGAAGATCCCTTTTTAACCGACTTCGAAAAGGAGGAGGTTCTATGTTCGGATGAATGTATGTTTTTTTTTATGTATGTTCACCGATAGCTCAGTCAATTGTAGACCGATTTTGAAAATTCTTTTTTTGATTGAAAGGTTATGCTTCCAAGTTGGTCCCATTGAAATATTGTTATGATCTGATCATGAACTTCGAAGATATGGCACAGAACTCCTCATAGGCTCACAGCAGAACTGTCATAACAAGTAAAATTGCTTTGTTTATATGTGTAGTCGATGACTGGCTGAAGGAAAAGGGGGAGGAGATAGTCAGTGGGGGAAGTCGGTGTTAAATAACGAAGAGACAAATTTTCGGAAGTCGGTGTTTCTATAAAACACCGACTTCCAAAATTAAAGTTATTTTATACTTTTCAGTGTTTTTTAACATTGAAGTCGGTTATATTTTTTTTGTAAAAAGTTTTTTATTCTGGAAACCATCAAATATCTCCTTCCGACCTTTTTTTTATGGTGGGAAAAATCATCCATAACAACCCCCGCTCTTGAGCGGAGCGGGAGATAGTGTCAGACTCTTACTGACTAAAAGCCCACCCCGTTCCTTCTAGCCTTCATACGACTCTTACTGACTAAAAAACCCATCCCGTTCCTTCAAGCCTTCATACCGGGGCTCGGCGCCCTTTCGGATAACCCTGGCTCCAGTAGGCTTCGACCCGGCTGGGCCCCTGCTGTTGCTGACAACTCCTTGAGGCGCGCGGGAACAGTGCTCGCCGTCGATGACTTGGGCTTGGTCCGGACAGTTACCGGACGGCCGGACAGCGAGCTACCCATTACTCACTATCCGCAAGCCCGCGCCTACGGTGGCCGGAAATCGGGATCGGAATCCCGGCGGCGGCGGCATCTCCTTCCGACCTGAAAAGCGAGAGGAAATATCAGTTGTCTTTTTACCCGACTACGGCAAAGCCAAAGCAGGGTTTTGATTTTTGACAGGCTATGTATGTATGTAAGTATGTCCATCTGATCCCTCATAGCTCCTAATCTAGGTACTTATCGGAACTCGACTATGAGGTATCGTTAGAACCGTCTTATCGTCTACTGAACATAGACTTCATGACGAGTCACAAAAATTAAAATATGGCGCCCTCTAGCGGAGAAAAAGTAATGTGTAAAAAAAGACGTGTGGCACTCGGGGACTGCCGCGGTAAAGCTATTGCATAGTATTTTTATCAACTTATGCAATTATAATTATTTATTTATTTTATTTATGCAGTATTTTTTTTCCTTAGTTTTTTTTTCTTTGACGTTACACTTTCACACATTGAATTGAATTTTGATTGATTGTTCACTCATTTGTTTTCTTATCGGTCACCACGCTCAAAAAACAAATAAGTGGGGGGTGTTAGGTTATTTTCGTTACGGAATTTCTGGATTCGGTCTCCACGCTCAAGGCCCGCGATAGAAGCTATGCAATAGCTTAAAAAAATGTTAAGATAAATACACCGTGTTTATCATTTGAACGGGCTTCACTGGTACTTATCAAAAAATATCATCAATATTTAATGCGGTACCCTACAGTGGGCATAAAATTTTGTGTTAAAAAAAGATAAATAGATACGTCGTCGTAGGTTTAAAGTCACCCAAAGAGCAATAGAAAGAGCTATGCTCGAGGTTTCCTTGCGTGATCGAATAAAAAATGAAGATATCCGCAGGAAAACTAAGGTTGCCGACATAGCACAAAGAATTGCCAAACTTAAATGGCAATGGGCAGGGCACATTGCTCGCAGAACAGATGGCCGTTGGGGCCGAAAGGTTCTGGAGTTGCGACCGCGTACCGTAAGACGCAGCGTTGGAAGGCCTCCTACAAGGTGGACCGATGACCTGGTGAAGGTAGCGGGAAACCGATGGATGCGGGACGCACAGGAACGTTCGATGTGGCGACGCTTGAACAGAAGTTTTATGTTAATTACGTAGTTCTTAATTTGACAATTTAGCTTTTACAAGTAAATAGTATAGAAGCATTAGAAGCACAGTGATATAACACCAAAATTATTTAAATAAACCTGACTACGACAAAAAAAAAACGACGCTGAAAAACTGAAAATCTGGTTTCATACTTTTTCAGCGTCGTTTTTTTGCCGTCGTATTCGGGTTCTAGTTTTTTACTTTTTTTTCGTTTCAAGGCCGTAGTAACTCTTTCGTATAATCCCACAGTCCTAGCGGGCATCAGCCCAAGGGACCCCCGACATGTTCACTTACCTTTGAGGCAGGCGTGCAACATAACATGCTGCTGATGAAGGCCGGGGCCTTATCGGACGGTAAACTATCTATTGCTCGCCGTAGGTACTCAAGCCCACGTCTACGGAGACCGGGAATCTTTCTCTGCCCGAGGAGTCTCCTGCGGCATCAAGGACTCTAGAACAATCCCACAGTTTTGTACTAGATGACAATATCATTAGATAAGGCTTTAGCATACAAAGCGTTTTTTTTTGGTTGGTAAGAATCATCCAAATGACATCCCCGGCCCTTGGGCGGAGCGGGAGGTAGTGTCAGACTCTTACTGACTAAAAAACCCACCCTATTCCTTCTTGCCTTTCATACCGGGGCCGAGCCGAAGCAGATGCAGACCCTTGGCCCCAGTAGGCTTCGACCCAGCTGGGCCCCTGCCTTTGATGACAACTCCTTGAGGCGCGCGGGAACAGTGCGCGCCGTTGCCTGATGCGGTCGGCCTCCTCCTCTAGCATTGCTGCTTCGCAGAAGGAGGCGACCACCTGCCACTCCTCCTCACTCCGGACCATGGCCTGTACCAAGGTCCGGCGCGAGAGATCATCGCCACCGATCACCCCCACGAAGATACGGCGATGCTCTGCCCAAGCTGGACACACCTGTGTGCTCCACCGTGTCCTCCGGGCAGCATACAAGGCATCAGATAAACTTAAAATAAAGTACGAGTAGGTACATTGACCTTTTCCTAATATCTCCAATATATCGAAGGTACCCGAAAAATGGTACCCATGACCAATTGTTTTTCAGAAAAGGTAAAGGATCACGTTAGATGTCGATTCAAGACAGCTTTCTATCTTTAATTCCGTTTTTTAAATTAAAAATGTCAATAAATGTAGGAGGGTCAAAAAACCATGACCGTTATTCCACGTTTATTTGGAGCTTACCTTATTTACTAAAATATCAAATGAATGGTAGACACTAAGTATCTCTAGCACCTATCATCTACCCAGCTTTTTCTCTAGGTTACGTTCGACTTACAGTCTTACGGGGTACAGCTGAAGCTGAATGCACCCAGTGTTTTACATGTAGCGACTGTAAATAGTACCTAGTATGAGCGGCCAACCCGAGGTATATTTTCATACAATTGCTCTTACGTGATTATGATGTTAATACACATTTTTCTCCAAATATTTTGGATAAACGGATATCTTGTAGATATTATCTAGGCTTCTATAGAAATCAAAACATAATTTTATATAAAACTAATCTAGTAAACACCTCTGAAAATCTTCTATTTTACGTGAACTTTGGACCTCAAAAAATATAATGTCTCTACTTCTATTAATCTCTCAGATACACTTAAGTCCAATTTAATACAGTGCGAGCTCATTTCTATCATCTGAGTACTTATCCAGACTAGACGAGACTGCTGCTGAGTAATTACAAATGGGAAGCCCAGTAGCAATTTACCCGACCGGGTAAGTAATCAAACTGAGGACCATGTGCCTGCGACCACATGACCAACGAGGCAATGAGAAGATTTAAAATAAGCATCATCTAAACAAAATTAAGTATAAAAAACTTGTTTACGAAAACGCATGAAAATGATTATGAGCGAGGCAGGTATAGGTAACTACTTAGCTAGAAAGTAGGGCACGGCCACAGATGTCATAACATACCATAAACCCTTTACTTATCTGCTATTAGCATGGTTAGGTATAATGTACCTACACACACACGACTATTAAACCACGCAAAAACTGACTTACCTACCGACGGGCTAGAAGGGGTAGTGCCCCGGTGCCCACAAGCTTGACGGGGCCCCAAAACCTGATTGAAAATCATCATTTTGAACTAACGAAAAATTCAACTACAATTGCCCGTACGGATCTTGAGCGCTCGGCGTCAGAATGGGGATCGCTTTGCGCATTCCATACATTGGCGAGCCAATCGTCTTCGTTGTTAAATACATGCAGCAACGCAAGGAACGAATCAGGAGTGACGTCTATGACGCGATGGCGCGGCGAGCCAATCACTGACACTCCCTGCCCCCGCGTCTCACTTCGCAGCACTTAAGAGACCGAATATTTGACTTCTGCGCAACTGCGTTAAAGTTGACACTCCCTTTCGCTCCAGGATAGGTGATGATTTCCCATGAAAGTGGCCCCAGTTTTTTTAGCCCTGGAACAATTATAATGAGCTACGCCACTGCACGCAAATAAGTGGTTTACAGTCATACTAGCTGCAACTACATCCCTATTCTCATTTTTATGACATAACGAACGACTATTTTTAATAGTTCCTACTAGTACCTAAGTAGGTCGATTTGTATGTTTGGAAAAAGGAATACAGTGGCTATAGGCAAAATTACTATTATTTAAAACAAAGAACTTTAGGTTAAAAGTAGTTTCAATTGCAATTTCTCCTCAAAGTAAGTTCAAGCCCCTTTAGATTAAAAAAAAAAACAATCTACATAAGTAGTCTAAAACCAACGTGGTGAAAGATTTAATTAACAACGTACCCAACGAAACAGTAGTACAGGTACTACGTAATACATAAAGTATCAAGCAATCATTTTGGCCCGCACTAAAATAATTTGTAATAATAGATAAACATCAAAATATTACAAAAGATATGACATAATGACGATGATGATAATGGAATGCGATTTCAAAATCTATCGAGTCACTGAGCCGAGATTTTGAAACTCACAAAAGCGACGATTGTTACGTCGGTAGGTAGGTACCATATATTGCCGTCACAGTAATAGATAATCCGAGAGAGCCGGAATAATTGCCCAATTTTACAAAGTACGCATTATTGGCCCAGTCGTTAAGACCAGCCAACCAGAGGTACATTTTCATACAACCGCTCTTTCGTGATTATGATGTAATTACACATATTTCTCCAGATATTTTGCATACACAGATATCTAGTAGATATTATCTAGGCTTCTATACAAATGAAAACATAACTAAACCAGTAAAGACCTCTGAAAATCTGCTATTGTACTTCCTAGTGAACTTTGGCTCTCCAAAATTTATTCGTACCTAAATTAAAAATATAAAAAAGTACATCAATTGAAGCCATTTTTCTCAAAAACTTTGAGGATTAAAAAAAAACAAACACGTATTTCCTGGTTAAGAACAAGTTTTGTGAAATATTCGAGTAAAATATCACGAAATTACCGAACGCCAACAGAGTTTTCAGGCGTTATCTCTCTCTTTTCGCGTTGCATCTTCATGTCAATCAAAATCGCATTGGTTGAAGCAACAAGCTTTTATATCTTGCTCGACGTTGACAATAGACGAGTGGGGAAGTGCTCTCTTAGGGCCCCGACTTACAAATATTGGTCGTGTGTTCGAAACTTCTAAACCTCAGGGAGGTATTTAACGCAGGTTATGCCCCAGGCATAGGGGTCTAGGTCCCAGGACGATTAACGGCAAGCGAGCAATAAGGTGGCTGTCCGTTAAGGACCAAACCCGAACATGTGTTGCACACACACCTCAAGGGGATGTCAGCGCAAATGACGGGACCCACTAGGCCTGATGCCTGCCAGGATCGCGGCATTATTGAGAGACAGAGCTACCACGGCCTTGGAATGTAATGGGCAACAGACCTGTGTTACTTCACTTAGGTACTGAATTCATTAATTCTTTATTGTACACTACAACAACTTATAAAATAAGTGGAAAACAAAGTTCATGTAGGTACACAGGCAAGCTGAACTCAAAGTTGAGTTTTCTTCCAGCAAACCATTGAAAGAAAGAGAGAGATGACAATAGAGGGTAGTATCCGGTGTACAATTTTAAAATATTACAAATATTTTAAAATTCTAGTACGACTAGCTGCTGGTCGTCGCCGCCGCTAGAAGATTATCAGTGTAGTCTGTTACGCTTAAGTTACATGAGTGGGTTTTTATCAGTGAAAGTCTGACACTCTCTCCCGCCTAACTCAGAGCGGTTGGGGTTGAAGTGATTTAATAAAATCCCAAAACAAAATAAAAAAGTAGTCCTCCTTAGTTACTTCTTCTTACTTTCCTGCTTTACGTTTTTTTTTATTTCAATGGCTTCTTCATTGTTAAATGGGTTAACAATAATGTAATGTTGATTTATTTTATTGTTAGACCGTGGTTCCTGTCACATATCTGACGCATTCATGCCGATTTTAAATATCCAATGAACCGTGAAGTCGTGATATGCAACAATATTCGATGATTCACATTTTTCAGTCAACAGCGCAAATTTTAAATAAGGTCATCAAGGTGACATAGAATGAGGGAATCATCAATTAAGTATGAATTACACCGAATTATCTATAAATATAATTTCATAAAATAATTCATTCAGCGGTTACGGCCGCTTGAAAATAGATAACTCTCCGAAACATTAGTAAGATTCCATAAGAGAATTATCAATGCGGGGCACAGCGTTACATACTCTTGGGTAGCCCCGAGGGTATGTAACGCCGCGCCATAACGGTTATGTTTTATCAAGACTTTTTTTACACGTGCGTCAAAATCCGTTCCACCGCTTTGAAACGAATTATATAATATTTTTACTTTTATAATATCTACGGGCATTCGCTTGATTATTAATACAAAACCAGTAGGTAGATAATAATTATTGTGGGCAAGAATACAAGGAATTTTTAATTGCAAAAAAAGCGATTTTTGATTAAATTTTATTAATTGCTCTAATTTTTTTCTCTTTAGGGTCAGCAACCTGGCACCGATAAGTAAAAAGTTTGGGGCCGGCTCTACAGGCAAAAGTGGGGCCGGTTCTATTGGCAAGAGTGGAGCCGGAAGTCTTGGGAAGAGCGGAGCCGGAGGTCTTGGGAAGAGTGGGACCACTGGATTTGGCAAGTCTGCTGGCAGCAAGATTTCTAGTTCAAAATCTTCCAGTTCGACACCTAAACTCCCTAGCGGATTAGGCTCCAGTTCCGGCGGAAAGTCATCAGGATCCAGCTCCTCCAAAAGTTATGGTTTATCACCCTTTAGTTCATCTAAAGATAAAAGCAGTAAAACAGGTTTCGGCATAATATGGATTCCTACAAGAAAAAATAAAAAAAAGGAAGTCGTATACAGTGGCGTCAATGACAAATATCCTAAAGCGAAATATGAAAGATCACCTTCAATGTATAGAATGTAAGTATACACTGCCATATGAAAGGATTTTCTTATAGTTTTGTGATACTACAGTATAAAAAAAGAGGTTTTATCTTGGTTCATCACATGTTACATCCATTTTGAACTATTTTTTTTTCTAGTAATTTGAATTTCCCACCATTCAAGGCCCGAACGTACTTCAAATATCGGATAAAACGGATAAAACTGGCTAAAAACTAAAACTATTAATTCTCTACCCCATAGTAACTTTTCGTATGTATTATCCATTAGTCAAAAAAGTAGTCGATTAGTTGATTCTATCCCTGAAGCTTGATTGATTTTAGTACATCACTAAAGTAAACCACAGACATTATAACAATGTGTGTGTCTGTGAAAAAGTGACATGACATCACACACAAAGGTCAAGGCTTGTTACAATACTTCTTCTTTTTTAAAACTTAGAAATTATTACTGAAACAAATCACGAAAATCCTCTGTTTTTATTCATTAAGCCAAGCTTAAATAATCGAGTCAAACAGTTGGCCGATAAGATCACTAAGCTATAAATAAAATCGTTATTTCGGGATTGTTTGTGAACAAAACTAAAACTTTTTAGTCAGCCTATGTTTATGACACGCCGAGATGCAAGAAAACAACAATTTTGAAACTATCATTAGCACATGGCGACGTTTGTCTGGGGAACAAACAGAAACTGCTGTAGTAAGGTAAATCAAGTAATTGGATGTCGTTCACACTAACGTAACTGCAGTCATCATTTTATGGAGCTTTGTTTACATTATTAATAATGAAGCTATACACAGATGGATGACAATGTGTGCGGATTGTCGTGAAATGTAATTTAATCTTCCGTCTCCTGGACGCCTCAGTACTAAAGTCGCGTTAACATTGCACTTCAGTTTCATTACTTGCTTATATTTATCGCAAAAATTCTTCTTTTAAGCATGTCTGGAGATTCACCTGATTTCCAACCACACAAGAAGAAAGAAGAGGAGACAGAGTTGTTGATGCCCGATAGAACAAAGGTACCCATTGCGAGTATAGCTACTGCTGGTACAGCGTTGGGTGCTTCTGAAGTGCCATCAGATAGTACTGCTGTAGGCAATGCTGATGAAAAACAGGAGTTCATTCGTCATGACAATAAAGAAGATAGTAAAGTAAGTGTACACTTGCATAAGCAAAAACTTTATTTTGAAGGCGTTTCAGAGCACTTAGTATTATTGCATGATAAAAGTTTACTTTATTGTGTGAATCATGTGTCTAGCAAATTTTCATTATTATTCTTCGTACATTACAGGAGGCTGCTGGCGACACAAACAAAAAGGATTTAAAAAGTGAACTAAGTGAAGACTACCTTGAGAATGATAAGATTAAAAATAAATCTGAAAAAGGTGAAAAAGATACTGAGAAATTTGAGGATAAAGTTGATAGTGTGTATCTAAGACCTCCTCCAGCACATAAGACCAGGTCCGCAGCAACTGTAGAGGAAGAAGAAGACTGCGGCATCAAGTGCCTCTACTACACCATCCAGTGTTGTGACTGTGTTCTCATGTAACTAACATTGGCTAGTAACTCATTATGCTCATTTAGTTTTTATACGGTTGCCATCATGGATCTTGAGCGGTTGCGCAGAAGTCAAATATTCGGTCTCTTTAGTGGTGCGAAGTGAGACGCGGGGGCGGGGAGTGTCAGTGATTGGCTCGCCGCGCCATCGCGTCATAGACGTTACTCCTAATTCGTTTCCTGCGTTGCTGCATGTATCTATCAACGAAGACAATTGGCTCGCCAATGTATGGAATGCACAAAGCGATCCCCACTCTGACGCCAAGCGCTCAAGATCCGTTTTGGCACCTGTACCTTTTTATAATGATATACCCATATCTCATGATCTAGTATTAATTATCAATCCATATCCACATATTGGTTGTGAAACTTGTATTTTCGTTCACCTACCAAATTGTGTAGTTTAAAAAAAAGAATTAAGCATCAAATGTTTTATTAAAAACAAATAGAATTTAAGTGGGGTCTAAATGATTAGTTATTTATAGGCACCATGACTATAGTCACCATAAATGACAAATTTTCAAAATTAAATTGTGCTATTTTAGACTTCTGAAACTATCTAACCTGCCATGTATTAACTTAGCAAATATTTATAATAATTATGCAAAATATTGCATTCCAATATGTTCCAAGTATGTGATAAGAAACAAATATATTTTTGTATGATTAATATACATTAATTATAATAATTTTATATAGGTTCTAAACAGAGTGATACTTTAGAAATAATATGTAAAAAAAACTGCACCACTAAGACTGCATTTTTAAATCACTCTAAATACATTATATTTTTGACTTCTTTTAAGTAAGAGTGCATAAGACTTCGAGTTGTATAACAATGCGTAATTAAAGAAAAATGAATTTAGGTGTTCCACATGAATTAAAGACAATTTAAATTCGCAAATGGATTTTTATAGAAACATTTCGCTATGTATTCTTTTGAGATGATACCGAATAAGTACTCAAACTTAAATAAATTGTAATGTGTAAAAGAAAATTTGATTTTCCATCCTCCGAGGGTGTAAGACCGTTGACATTTTGTCTGGAGCCACTCAAGACTCCTCAAATTCGGGCAACTGTGTGCTAGCAGCTTTTTTATTTTTACTAGTTTAAGTAACATAAAAATAGTAGTGTTAGTTACTTTTTATATCTCATAAAAAGCCTTGTGCCAATCTCGTACCTACATGTAATATTTATTGAAATATCTACTTTTAACTTTAATACCTCTCATATCAATGATAAGAAATCCTCTTTATTATTCATTAGGAAACAATGAGGATTTTGATGTATTATCTTCTTTAGTAATATTTTAACTCCATATAAGAGATATTTAATATTTTTTAATTTGTAATTGTGGATATTGATTTATTTCAGTCTACACATATATTGTGCATTCCAGTGAATCTAATAAACATGTACAAATTTTGTAGGTGTAGCATTTGCCTTAGCGGTACTATTTCCTCTTCTGGTCAATAATGTACCACTCATGACATTGTAAGAGACAAATAATGCCACTATTTTCCTCCTTTGTTATTATGAATTTACCAAGTGTAATGAAAACATTTATAGCTTTATTTTTTACTTTATACTTTGTCAACTATTACTAGGGGATCAGACTCCGTCCATAGTTGGAGCCTGTACTTAGTGTAGTACATTGACTGTAGATTTAGAAAATATGTATTTATAAAAAATGTACACATTTGTACAACCAATAAAAAATGAACTTGACATCTGAGTTTCATTTTCTATAAGCAATTACCCAATCGAAGCCAAAAGCAAATTAGATATGCCTAGCCATACTAACTATAGTAAATAAAAAGCTGAAGTGTTTGTTTGGTTCTCTCATGAAATAAACTAGTTCAAATTGAAAATTGCTGCTAAACTTTTAATATTGGATGGTCCACTTGTCGAAGAAGACTATATTATTATTATTAAAACGCGGGGAAGCTAGTTGTTTTAAAAAGCGTGAAATCTCTTCGTCCAAGTATAATATATATACTTGTGTTTAATGTCTTTGATCTTAAGAATAAACTATTTATCGAGTAGGTAAGGCTAAAGACTATACAACGTCACACTATGAATATTAAATAGGAGCGAAGCAGTATCGTAGTAAAGCTAGCTCTTTATAAGCTTTGAATCTCTTCACCAATGTAAGATTAACTAACATTTGACCAATTTTTCATCTATTTTATACCCTACTTTGGTATTTTATACCCTACTCGAGTATTTTACACCCTACTTGGGTATTTTACACCCTACTTGGGTATTTTACACCCTACTTGGGTATTTTACACCCTACTTGGGGATTTTACACCCTACTTGGGGATTTTACACCCTATTTGGGGATTTACCACCCTACTTGGGTATTTTACACCAATGTGATAGTTGCATAAAAAGTCGGTGTTTCTTGGTATAGCTTGTTTCTTATTTAACACCAACTGCCGAAATTAAAGTTATTTTGATCCTTTTAGTGTTTTTTTTTTTTAATGAAGTCTGTTATTTTGTTTTTTAGTTGCAATACACTTAAAATCAGAGTGCTTATTTCTTATGACAATTCCAATTAACCCAAACACTGCTAAGATACATTGTTTTATTATGAAGTTCGTGTCTACCTTCCACCTTACGGCTCCATCATGTGATCGTTTCGATAGTACCTTATAGCCAAAAAGCATTTCATGACAATAAATTCTAATAAGCCCAATCACGACTAAGATACATTGATTAATTACAGAGTTCCGGTGCCTATCTTCCGGCTCCATCATCATCATCAGGTAACATCGATGATACCATTTTCAACATAAATATTTAGAACCATTCATTGATTTATTTGTATTGTCATAGTCGCTTAACAATATTCATTGTGATATCTATGTGAGTATGAAGTTTCTTTGGGCATTTCATTTATTTACAACCGACGGAGTTCTGAGGTAACAAACATAAAAAAATAATAATAAAGTAGGTATAACCGAATTGATAACCTCCTTTTTTTGAAGTCGGTTAAAAACTATATTTTTGAAATTATAATTATGTCACCATTTAAAGGGTCGAAGTTTGAAAGAAATAACAACACAAATTATAAATTGTACATTTATTACAACCAATATGTAGTAGCACAACTTTTAAGTTTCCAGTACACTGACATTGATATAGATATTATGTAAGTAGGTGTAAATGCAAAATTCATCATTAATGTTTACCCAGCCTCAAATACTTCTGTTTCCTTAATTTTAATAACACATATAGTATTTGTAATCATTGCGGTAAGTTTATCAAGAGAATCCTTGTACAAAAATGCATATTCTTATGTATAAAGTAATTTCTACAAATTAAATTACCTACACAGTATTGGGTAAAGAATGTGGAATAATTATACATACTCATATATAAAATCCATACAATGTACCTAGTACCTATCCTATGCAACATACATAATTATATTTTTTCATCAACTTTACATCATCATTTTTTTTACAAAGCAGTTTTACCACAAGCACTGCAATTTTAGGAAGATTCGAAATATTTGGTAACTAATTACTAATTTATTATTGGTAACTGAATATTAATTTACAACGAATTGAACTTATGGCCGACTCAACATACAAGACTGTTCGTTTTATACAATTAGTACACAATATACATAGTTTTTTGGTACGATTCACTTATGTACTTGCAGAAATAATAATATGAGCTCATTTTATTTCTGATATAATATATGTGCCAGCGCCGCTACAGTTTTAGTGTTCTTAAAAATTCAATTTTTATGTCAACATACGCAGCTCACGATGTATCTGTTGGTTTATCGCAAGCAAATGATTTTTTGGATGGAGGTATTTGGTGAGCGTTATTTATAAGAAATTGGTTGATTTTCAATCGCCTTATTATAAATACGGTCACCGCCGACATTGAAAGGGTTAAATCGCCAACCCTTATTGAGTAAGGGTCAACTCACACCGAAAGAGCGGCGAAAGGCAGCGACCCGTTTACCGTTCATAGAATTCGCTGGAATTCCCGCGGCGCCGCGGACATCCGCGCGACTCGTTCGAGTTTCTCATGCGATAATAAGTATTATAGAAATGAAAATAAAGTTAAAATTCATATGACACTGAAACTGCGCTCCGCTTCGCTGCGCTTCGACGCTCTTTTGGTGTGAGTTGACCCTAACCGTGCATTCAGCACATACTCGTACGACAAGTTTTTTCCCTGCAACGGTATAATCACAGGCTGGATTTTTTTTTGTTTTTAATTTGTTAAAAACCCGATCAATGTCGATTTTTACATTTGTTTAAAAATTGAGCTTTGCTCAAACTGGAATGGGTTATTAGGATTGAATTTTATTCTTTCCTCACAATAATAACTATTCATGGAGCTTTCTGCTTGTCACTGGTCACAATACCTGCCAAGTAACGTAGCTGTTTTTTTTTTAAGTAATGTGAATAATTATCTTTACTTTGCCTTTGGAGCTAAGGTTTCAATTTATATATTTTCCTACCTTTTCAGAGGCAAAGATAATATTACAGGATTGACATTGATCAGTTTTTTTCATCGGATTTTACAGGTAGGTACAATGTTTTGTCCTAACTCTTGAAAATGTTTCACAATATTTAAATATACATCGGAATAAAACTTCATGATTATTATCAGTTTAAAATTGGAATAGTGTATAAACATTAAAAAGTGGGAGTATAGAATAGGTACTATAGAAATACTACACATTCATATCAAAATGATTACTTGATCTATTTATTACATGAAATTGTAACTTTACAGTTGAAGACATTGGACATTATAAAATTGAATTAATTACTACATAATAAATAAAATGGAGAGGTATGAGGACGTCAACTGATATCACTAACATTGTAAAAGGGAAGGGCAAGACCTTATTTTAACTATACTAAAACCCAGAAAAGTATACAACGTTTTATTAAGTACTTAGAGCTACAGTGGCTGTTTTAAATGTATGTTTCTTGTGCGTAAGTGCATTTAATACTATAGAGATGTGGGATGCAGTACTTAGGCCTTAAGTTATAACCTTTTAATGACGAATAAGCTAGAACGATGCATGACTGCACCGCTCAGTGAGGTCGTAGCGTATCTAGCTCAGCGGTGTTTCAACCTTGATGTCTAGCATTTGTTATGAAACCTTGACTCGATATTACATTTCCCCGTGAACCCGAGCGTCACGAGGCAACAACATTCTTGCTGTATAGACTTATGAATGGCAACATGATATTCATTTCGTTCCTTAAATAATTTGGCGTGTGTCGTGTAAAATGTCGAATACGTACCAATATCTAATATAAAAAAATAACAAATTACTTGACCTAACAACATTTTATTGCACAAAACGAAGCCAAATATTGGACTTAATGATTCTATTTTATTAAGTCTTATGCGTGTACTTTAAAATTTAATCGAATTTCGTTCTGCAGCGTGATTTTGTACCAGATTACAATATTGGAAGATCGTTAGTACTACAGGGCCCGATCTACCTATTTAGCCGCTCCGGGCAAAGATAATTTTCGCCTTACATACACAAAACCATATAAGTCAAGAGTCTTAAGTCAAATATTTCTACAATATTCCATGTTGGCAGGTGGCACATAAAATTCTCAACCTGCCAACTTAGGTGTTAATGGCTAACGGCCAGGTTAGAAGATAGGAATAAGTAAATTTTGCCGCCTCACATTTTTTTGCTGCTCTGGGCAAAATGCCCGGCTTGCCCCCCTTAAATCGGGCCCTGCTGAACGCACCGGTATGTCAAATAGACATGAAGGCAAAAAAATATTGGTCTTAATTCTCTCGTGTCGTACGAATTATAATGTACCGTTTCCAATAACCGGGCCGCGTCGAAGTGCATTTTGACAAGTCAAACGAAATTGAAGCTACCATCATCATATCCTGCCTTTGTCCCATTTTACTTGGGGTCGGCGCAATACGTGTTTTTTCTTCCACCGTCCTGTCAACCGTTACGCTATCGCCGTCTCCCTTTCTTTCATATCACTATTCATATAACAAATCCATATTTTCTTTGGGCTCCGGCAAAACTCTCTTAGTAACATGCGCCTATTTATTCCTTCTATTCACATGACATTTTTGAATTGAAGCTTCCATTAAGGCGTATAGTCCCTTGAACCATCTGACCGAAATTATGTGAACGCAACTCTCGCACTCGCCTAGGCGGCAGTACGCAAATCTGTGCATTTATTTGCGGCCAGCAGCGCCCGGAAAGCGCTTTAAATTCATTTTCTCTGCGAGATATTGATTGATTTACATATGCAATGTTCACTTTGAAGAATATTTAACCACCAATTTTTATGTGTAAAAATGTTTCTAAAGGTCCAAGCCGTTTCGAAGGAGTAGGGATAAGTTGCAAAAAGTTGCGAAATTGCTAAATATTTTTTTTACAAAAGTATTAATTGCACTAAAAAATAAAATGTTGATATTATTGTTCATGAATCTATAATAAACATATATTTTTTTCAAACCAATTGACCTAGCCGTTACGGAGGAGTAGGCCTCAGAAAATCACTGTTTTATGGCACTTTTCGGGCGCTTGGCCCTTAAGTGGTATGTTATTGCCCTAGTCACTTTATAATCGCTCCAATTTCCCTCAACATATTGCAAAACCCGCTCCAGCACGACCAGCTCGCTTGGAAACGTACACAAGACTAATATATAACAATAGCTCGTACAGTGCTAGTATTTATTGTTCCTAAATTACTTCATTAGTATAGTAGTATAAATTACGCTTGCATGTTACATCTCACTATTCTGAATGCCCTAATATTTACCAAAAACAATATAGAAATACTAACTAGTGTATAAACCACAATATGCTCACTTTTGTTTACAATGAAGTAATAACTTACTTTCAAATCTAAGTATTTTCACTGAGCGAGGTTTGCATTAATTGCTTACTGAAGTAATTTTGCTGCTTAATATTTTATATTCTAATTTTATTTAAATACGTACATTATTCGCAATCCTAAAAATGTGCAATGTTATGTGAACAAGAAATGCGGTCGTGATCACAACTGTTTTACTGGCCAGTCGTGTCGTGACCGTGTTTTCAGCCAAAAAAAAAAGTACTAAGTTTATTATTAATATTAGCTACTTGCATAAAAATACGTGAAACGCATATGTAAAAACAAAGACGTTCAATGGAAGACAATATTTTAATGTTGTCTTTATTTGATGAGCAGAAAAAACTAAAGAAGACTGAAGATTTTGCCCTAATTCTTCCGGATATTACTTTAAGAAGAGCTTCCTATTGATGAAGCCGTTAAATTATCTACATTACTACGATCAGATCTTATAATTTATGTTCGGCGCAACGCGGTCTGCTTTATCCTAAGATATCATTGCAAAAGCCGATACAACACTCGCAGTGTAATAATTATAAAAGTACTTGTTATAATTTCAACTAATACACTTATCGCACATCATTCGCAACATTGTGCCCGCCCCACATTTCAATACACACTATCTTAAGTATACACATAGAATTCAAAATTATTATAAATATTTTAACATAACAATAATATGATAATGACTTGATTTAAATATTTTCTAAGTAAAACAATAAAAATATTTAGGTTTTTTTTATTTATTTTCGAACCTAAGGACCCCCTAGCCAAACTAAAATTTATAAATAAGTAGAATTATAACTGTTGGGACCACAAAAGCTTGAGAGATTCATTATTAATTTCTTTTAGTTGACTAAAATAAAGCGAGATTAACCATAGACATTAGAACAAAAACATAATTAAAATATAACAATATTGATTGACTATAATTAAATAATATAAAAATAATATGAATATGACTAAAATTAAATTACATTAAAATGAAATTAAATACAGCCAAATAAATATAATATCTTTTTTAGATACTAATATCATAGTCACTCCAAAATTTGGTCCCGTCAAAATATAGTCTACTAAAATGTAATCTTTCAGTATTTGGAAGTATGAACAAAAAAACTGATTGTAGGAAATTATCAATGAATGGATACATTAATTTTCTAAACTTTGCGTTTATAAAATTCTAAATTCATTTATTTAATTCGTCATAATTTAAGTACTTATAACGTAAGATAAGGATTTAAATATCTATGATTATAATATTATTAAACTCTCACTCTAAATCTAAGATGAGAGAGACAGTGAAGTATTATTTTGTTTTTAAGTATCTGGGAAAATGCACTTGTAGAGAAATAAGTTTTCTTCAAATGAGTATATATTGTTAAATGCTGTCAACTGTTTGCTCTTTAAATAGTAAAATGTCAACCTGTTGAATCTCTTTAATTTTTTTTTTTATAAATAAAGCTAAAACAGAATACATATAAAACATCTTTACAGCTTAAAATTGAGTAATTCAATTAACTGTAGAGAGTAAATACCGGTAATCATGACAAATTTTAGATTATTGTGTAAATATGGCATAATAAATATATAATACCTAGATTCATACTGAACTTTGGGAGTAAACAGACACTTAATAATCAAGACACATTTAGATATATTATAAATTGCGCTACTATTGCTATTCTAAGGAAAGACCCACGGATCTAAAAAAAGGGTTCCGTCCAGATCTTGCGATACTGAAAGGGTCCGCTAAAAACGGTCAACGTTTTCAAAAATCAACTCCAAAAAGGATATCTTTCACTTACGACATGCGTCGCGTTCCGATTTATGATAAAATCGCTGTTAACGCGTCAATAAATCATCAGTGGAGGCGTTTGCGGTCACTCGGAACTATTGTGGGTGTGCTAACAGCGATGATATCGTGAGTCGGAACGCGGTGATGGTAAGATTAGGATCATTGACCTATATAGTAAGGACAGGGCGGACCGCGCAAATCACTAATTGGGCCGACTAGACAGAAACGAACTCACAACATGATCGGCTATCTTCGAGCGAAGCCGGGTGAGCGAAACGTTTCTTATATGGTGTATTCGTATTCGCAAATGTTCGGAAGGCCCTTTCTGTAAGATATTTAAATCTATGATTAGGACAGATAAATTAACTTGGTAAGTACTTCTAGTTTTTGTGAATCGGCAATGGATGAGCTTCTGAGTTGATGACGTATTTGTTCAAGTCTATGGTGAACCTGTCGTCGCTGAACAGTAAGTACAGGTACTTAAGTGTCTCCGATAAGAAGAACGACTCCATCATGTCCCGTTGTACCGGTTTTTCTACTTTCACGTTCGCCAACGACGTGTAGCCGTTTGGCACTTTGGCATACTTCTCGAAACCCTGGAATGTTTAAACAAAACATGTTTTGTGATAGATTCTTTACTATAAACCAAAAATAAAAATTACATAAGAAACTTAAAATTAATAGGGTGACACAATGGGCGGTCTTATCGCTACTTGGGAATTTAAAATTTACAAAACCTCTTTATAAATATAGCAGAAAATCTTCATACAGGCGCGACGTTGTAACATAAAGCTAAAAGAATCCATAAATTCTTTATCTGACTAGTGATCTAGGTCAGCCAAAGAATTTTTGAGTTTTTTAGAAAAACCTAAAAAAAGAATTTTGGGCAAACTCATTGGGTTCAAACTAGAGTTTACCCCTAGTGATTCCACACTTCATTAAGACTGACGATTGGCCCTCGACTAGTCCAGACCAAACCCCTGGACTACAAATTGTGCTCTGCTGACTGCTCTAAACGTCACAATCATTTGGAATTGGTATTAGATGACAGTTGCAATTTCGTTCTTCTCCATTTTGATGTTATCTCTTCGGCGGTTCAAATTTAATTGCATATACCTTCCGAGTTTCATGGCCTATTTATACGATTTTATTTTTATATAAACTAGAATAGAAAAATACTTTTGGATCACCTCTCGTACTCGTGACCACAAATACAGAGATATAGAACGGACTTTTAGATTTCTAGCCTCTGAAAATATATAGGTTTGTGAAAGATTTCTGTACAAAAAATCTAGGTGATATTCATGGCCAGCCTTTGCTTACTATTCAGTTACAATGCAAATTGCCTTACCTGGTATATTTGCCAGCCCCAATCCTGATATGTGGTGTTGCCAGTTATCTGGTACATGTACCAGAGGCTTTCCACAAATTCTGGACGCAGGAGTGTGTGAGAATCAGCCGTTTTGGTGTACATATCTTCTGCTACGCTTGCCTGCGGAATATTTTTGGGTGTTGGAACATTCTCCTATGAGAAACGGAAAAAAAAACAAAATAAATAAACAATAAAAAACAAGAAAAACAATGAGGTTAAGAGTTTTGACACTGACTATGATGTGTTTTTTTTTTAAATTATATTCTTAGATTATTATACACGACTGAATAACTAAGATGAAAACAAAGTATTGAAACCGAAACTTGCCTACGTACGAAATGGCCAACCAATAAATGAGCAAATTTTAAATTCATATGAAATTAGCGTTTTGTCGTACTGACCACTTTGATCTGAAATATCTAATCTTTGGTTAAAGAATTCCAAATTCAAATTTATAAATTCATTTAGCTGGTACAGTTGCCATCACGGATCTTGAGCGCTCGGCGTCAGATTGGGGATCGCTTTGCGCAGTCTATACATTGGCGAGCCAATCGTCTTCGTTGTTAGATACATGCAGCAACGCAGGGAAGGAATGAGGAGTGACGTCTATGACGCGATGGTGCGGCGAGCCAATCACTGAAACTCCCCGCCCCCGCGTCTCACTTCGCACCACTAAAGAGACCGAATATTTGACTTCTGCGCAACCGCTCAAGATCCGTGAAGGCAACTGTAAGTACATTTGAGTTTTGAAAACAGTAATTCATTTGTTTTTTCCTCATTATTCTTTTCTTTGGAGTCGCTTATTACCGCACAATGGAAAACATGAAATGTCGGTATATTTACGAGTACGAGTTCTACCGTGGCACCAGTGCTGCAGAAACAGCTCGAAGGATTAATGATGTGTACGGCGCTGGTGTCGCAAAAGAAAGCACCGTACGTTTTTGGTTTCAACGTTTTCATTCTGGAAATTTCGACCTTCAGAACCAATGGGCAGGGCACGCCACAATTATGGCGGTAAGTCCCCTCTTTGAGGCGTGGCTGGAAAGACCTCAAGGCGTCCTTACCTTCTGCATGACACAGGTCCTCACCAGACATGGCAAGTTCGGGAGGTTCCTATTCCAGATTAAAGCGGAAGTGACGCCCGGGTGTCACCACTGTGCGGAACGCCCGGAGGACACGGTGGAGCACACAGTCGGTGTGCCCTGCTTGGGCGGAGCATCGCCATGCCCTCGTGGGGGCGATCGGCGGCGGAGACCTCTCGCGACGGGCCTTGGTTGAGGCCATGGTCCGGAGCGAGGAGGAGTGGCAGGTGGTCGCCGACTTCTGCGAAGCAGTAATGCTCGCAAAGGAGGAGGCAGACCGCATCAGGCAACGGCGCTCTCGCCACCGCCGGGATTCCGTCCCGATTTCCAGCCACCGTAGGCGCGGGCTTGCGGACAGTGAGCAATGGGTAGCTCGCTGTCCGGCCGTCCGGTAACTGTCCGGACTAAGCCCAAGTCGTCGACGGCGCGCACTGTTCCCGCGCGCCTCAGGGAGTTGTCAGCAACAGTAGGGGCCCAGCCGGGCCGAAACCTACTGGGGCCAGGGTTATCCGAAAGGGAACTCGAGCCCCGGTATAAAGGCTAGAAGGAACGGGGTGGGCTTTTCAGTCAGTAAGAGTCTGATACTATGTCCCGCTCCGCCCTAGACCGGGGTTGTCATTGGAGGAAAAAATCCTTCAGGACCAACCCCGTGGACGGCCGGAGACCAAAGTGGAAAATGAAGAATTAAAGTCTATTGTGGAAGCGGATCCATCACAAAGCACTTTATTTGCTCAACCGACACAATTATGAAGGGATTTTAAATCGAATCATAACTTGTGATGAAAAGTGTATACTGTACGATAATCGGAAGCGCTCGTCGCAATGGCTGAACCCTGGAGACCCAGCCAAATCCTGCCCTAAACGAAAACTGATTCAGAAAAAGTTACTTATGAGTGTTTGGTGGACTAGCGCCGGTGTCGTTCACTACAGCTTTCTAAAATCTGGCCAAACGATTACGTCAGATATCTATTATCAGCAACTGTAAACCATGAAGAAAGAACTAGCTGCTAAACAACCGAGATTGGTAAATCGCTCTAGGCCACTGCTGCTTCACGACAACGCATGACCACACACTGCACAACAAACAACCACTAAGTTAGATGAGTTACGAGTACAATTGGAATGTCTGCGACATCCACCGTACTCCTTGGACCTGGCTCCAACAGATTACTATTTTTAACACGCTTATATTAGCTTCACCTGTATGTTTTTTGTCCGTAATTTGGACAACTTCTTACAAGGAAAAAAATTTAAACTCCGATGCGGCTGTCCAAACCGCCTTCAAAGAGTTTATTGATTCTGGCCCCCATGGTTTTTTTAGTAAAAGGACTACTTACAAAGTTTCAACAGTATAGTTCTTATAGTTTCGGAAAAAAGTGGCTGTAACACACAGACGGACAGACAGACAGACAGACAGACATGACGAATCTATAAGGGTTCCGTTTTTTGCCATTTGGCTACGGAACCCAATGAACTACCTATGAGATGGCAAAAGTGCATAGATAACAACGGTGCACACTTTGTGATTGTGCCACAACGGTGATTTTGCCAAGCATTATACTCTGTTCAAAATAACATAAGAAATTTATTACTGCCCGTTCAACCGATTTTGACTTTTGTTAAGTTGGTGCCATGACAAATGGCGGCTGCAGTAAATAGTTCACATTGTAACCTCTTTTTTGCTTTTAATGCTATTATTATGACTACGAAATAGAAGTTAAAATCGGTTGAACAGACAGTAAAAAAGGTTTCTTTAAATTTCTATTCTTAACGCGAATAGAGTATAGTCTAACCACATCACTGACTTACATTTATTATATCAATGAACCACTTATTTGCAATATTATCTAAGACTTTTACTCGTCTACAGTAAGAATTATGCGATAGTTTTCACGTTCCATCGTGTGCATTGAACAGAACAAGTGAAAGTTTTCTCACATTTCCTATAAGTCACGCTATCTGCTTGCGTCATATAAAGCGTTTTAAAAAGTAAAATCATGCCAGCAATGAGGCGCAGCGGAATGTTTCGAACTCTTTTCTTAAATTAAAATGAAAAAAAAAAACTCAATACAAACAGATTAATACAAAAAATTACAGGGTACAAAATATGAGAAGTGAAAGTAAGGCATTGTTCACTCCCAACGTATTGTACGCCGTTAATGTTTATAGCGATAAACTGCGTAACGCGCGCTCACAGTCAGCGTCCGACAATACGTTTGGTCTGAACAATGCCTAAGTCTCCTTAGAATTATTCCTGTATCGTGGGTGCGTTCACAAACATGTAAACTCGCATACACAAGACATTCAGATCCAGAACACCTATCTGTAGAGCGACCCGCAGCGCAGCAGTCAATCGCTCAACCACTGTGCTAACCGTGCCAACAATAAATTATGACCGGGACTTTGAGAGGCACGAAAGCTTCTCGGTATGCAATGGATGGTCACCCATCTACCGATTAACCTCGGTAAACATTGCTTAAGCATGTAAATCGATCCGTGTATTTATTATATTTTACAAAACAGATCATAATTACATGTTTATAGATACTAACCATATAAAAATGAGTAATTTCAGGAGCCAAGAAGGTCGGGTGAGCAGCATAGGTCAGGTAGCACGTGTATAGGAGCTCTTCAGCCATGGTCATATGCCAATCAGGGAGGCCATTAGCGTGACCCAGCGCCAATGTTCCTGGCAGGAAACAGGTCAAATGGTCCATCTTTGGGTTAAATGCCTGTAAATTAAAAGATAGCATATGCTGTAATTATTATTTTAAATAATGGATGGTGCTGAACGCCACAGTTTTTATTGTTGACAGGCTCGTGTCCGACCTCTAAATTATCACCTGATTGTAAACGATGATACTTTTGTACAGGAAATTAATCGAGAGACCAACGGACGTGCCATCAATTTTTCGAACATATTACGCTAACTTAGTTCTACGGATTAAGGAAGTCCCATATATACTTTGTCATAGAATTTTTTTTTTATTTTTTTTCCATAACTACCACACAACGCCGTCTAGTCCCAAGCTAAGCAGAGCTTGTGTTATGGGTAGTAGACAACTGATAAACATACTTATATATTTCTAAATACATACATATTATAGATAAATTACACCCAGACACAGAACAAATGATCATGCTCATCACATAAACATTTGTCCTGGGTGGGAATCGAACCCACGACCTCCGGCATAGCAGTCAGGGCCACTAACCACTAGACCAACAGGCCAGTCGATCGTCAATTATATATAGTCAATTACAATTAGAATTCCATTTCGTAAATACATTGGTATTGTTAAAACTTTTTTATTATTATTAAAAGGCTCGCATTTGACCACTATCTCACCTGCCCCCCTAGCCAAGTTACAACCGTATCGTGTCGAATTCCGTTCTCCAATCGGTAACGCTTTGGTGTCAGCAATTGTAGAAAACGATAAGTGGGGAGCCATGTTGACGCACCTGCGTCGGCCGCTCGTTTTACAACGTAGCGTTTGTTTATCAAAGGATGTAGCGTTAAACGTTGTAGAAATTCATTCTATCATTTTGAACGAAGTGAACTTGGCTACGAATTTTTTATTCGTTTGTTCCGACTACGCGACTTTACGTTGAGATGACGTCATTCCCATACGTTTCATCACTTTTCGACAGCGTTAACTATTGCAGAATAACAACTTGGCTAAGCGTGCTGATAATAAGTCATGAAATGGTCTACGAGTATTCTCTCGTAGACCATTTCATCACTTGCAAAGGCAATCTTTTGGCTTATATTTTACAATTTCGCAGTATATCTATTTAGAATAAATTGTATTCTTGGTGACGTCATCTGTACTTATAATATTACATACCTGACGAGTTTGTTTGTTTAGTTGAACGTGCTAACTTAAGAGACTACTGAAAAATTATTTTAGTATTAGATATTCCATTAACTGAGGAAGGCTATAGGTTATATAACATCACAGCAGTGCAGTAACCAAAGACACCGATGATATCACGGGGAACTAGCTAATTTAATTTTCAGATATAATTAAGAGAGGAACCTTGCTATTTTGCTAACTATGACTACTTAGCACATCTAAAGGTAGCACACAGGCACATCAAAGGTATACACGCTAGACTGTACCTGACCGGTTTGCCTGCACAGTTATACGTGTCAGGTAAGCTTGTGTGGAAACCAGCACAATTGTGCAAACAACACGCTCCGGTTTACCTATACAACTCAACTGTACCTACAGGCAATAATGTCAGGTACGGGTATAGCTTGTATGGCTATCTTAATTCAAGGTTGTCTGTAAAAATTCGCTTTAGCGATAAGACCGCCCATTGTGACACCCTAAGTAATTCTAAGTAGTTCCTATTGTTACGTACGTGGGTAATTAAATGCCGATTTACTAACAGGGAACTTTATTCACCACAAACAATAACAAATTAGTCCAGTCAACAATAATCCGAATCGCAATTAACACTAGGGTACCGTTACACTATCGCTTAGGTCGTTAGATAAAATCACTTCACACACTTCGGTAGTTCGCTCTTGATCGCAGTCGAAATCACAACTGACTCGCTTCCGGTCGGGGGCTCGTATTTATATGCAGAGCGAAGAAAATTCTAGATACTGACATCTCAAGATCGATCCAGAACAATAGGGTCGCTTCGCGGAGCCATAAATCAGTTTTATTGCACGATGTACTAAGAGTCACTTTCATGCAAATTTCGACTCTATTGTTAATGGAGGAGAGTACCATTTCCCTTATCGGTAGATACATACCTAACTACTAGTGGTACCTACTTTGTGGATGTTTCTAGATTTTTCTAAGCCTGGCTACGTACAACCATTCTAGATCTTTCGAACAGCAATGCGTTTTAATTATTGCGTGCTACTCATTATTTTCTTGGAGATATGGCGTGTTCACGTTTAATGGCGTAACAGTGCCCCCTCTTATTCATGCTCGTCCCGAGCATTATTAGATCCGTGATACGGCGCCAATCTATCCACATGGACAACCTTAGGTTTCCTTCTTAGCCCTTTCTTGATGCGGTAGGTTACGTCATTAATCCTTTTTAGCACAGTGTAAGGTCCCTCCCATCGAGCTTAGAGTTTCGGCGACTTGCCCTTCCGTCGAAGTGGGTTATGGAGCCAAACCAGTGCACCTTCCTCAAATCCCTTGGCGTTGGCATTACGGTCGTATCTAGTTTTCATTTTAACCCTGATGTTCATGCTATCCTCGCGAACTCGTTTACGTACTTCGTCCAATTGATCTTGAAGGGTAAGTGACCTAGGGTAGTCCGTAACTGGCTTAGTCTTTTCAGGTGGCACGTCAGTTATGGCATCGACTGGAAGTCTCATCTCCCTGCCGAAATTCACTCTTGCTGGGGTATGTCCCGTGCTATCATGCACTGCCGATCGGTAAGACAACAGAAATAGTGGAATATACCGGTCCCAGTCCTTCTGATGGTCATCGACAACCTTAGCCAGGTGATTCTCCAGGGTTTGGTTAAACCTTTCCACCATTCCGTCCGACTGAGGATGCGCAGGTGTTGTGCGTGTCTTATAAATTCCCAGAAGAGTACACATGTCTTGGAACAGCGCAGATTCGTAGTTACGGCCTTGATCGGAATGAATTTCCAAAGGTGCACCATACCGACATACTACTTCCTCGACCACCTTCTTCGCCAATGTTGTCGCTTCCTGATTGGGTATAGCGAAGACTTCGGGCCACTTTGTGAAATAGTCCTGGAACACTACTATGTACTTGTTTCCGTCATCTGTAACTGGAAAAGGTCCAGCGACGTCGATAGCGATACGTTCCCATGGGACTCCCACATTGTACAGCTGAAGCCTGCTGCGCCTGCTTCTAGTCTGTGGTCCTTTCACAGATGCGCACGCTGTACATTTCCGACACCATTGCTCTATGTCATCTCTACAATTGAGCCAGTAATACCGCTGTCTCACTTTCAGTAGAGTTTTCTTGATTCCCAGGTGTCCTCCAGAAGCACCATCGTGTATTTCCTGTAGCATTGGGACTACCTCACATCGTGGTACTATCACTTGTGTGGTCACCTCCTTGCCATCGTTCGATTCCCATTTCCTACAAAGCACATCATTTTCCAGGACTAAACTGTCCCACTGTGCCCAGTAGCTCTTTGTGACGGGACTATGTGACGATACTTCACTCCACTGGGGCCTAGTTCCGCTACGCTTCCAGTCTAGTATAGGTCGAATATCGTCATCTTCTTCCTGGGACTTCTTGAAGTTGCCTTCAGCTCTTAGTAAATTAACGTGTTCTCGGGCTTAATTCTGCTGGCAGTGTCTGCAGTCCTCATTACATGGACGTCGCGACAGGGCGTCAGCATTGTTATGCCCTTTCCCAATGCGATGTTCCGTCACAAAATTAAACTCCTGCAGCTGCTCGAACCATCTTGCAACTTGGCCCTCAGGGTTTTTAAATTGTAGAAGCCATTTCAATGCAGCGTGATCCGTCCTCAACGTAAATTGTCTTCCTATGAGGTAGGTACTTGTGGAAATGCTGCAAGGTTTTTACCACAGCCAGCACTTCTCGTCGAGTCACGCAGTAGTTCCTTTCTGGTTTTGAGAGTGCCTTACTGAAGTAAGCAATCACGACCTGTCTGTCACCTTGAACCTGTGACAACACTCCTCCAATTCCCGTGTTGCATCGGCATCGGTATCAACGACAAATCTGCCATCTCTGCTCGGGTACCCAGTATAGGCGCTTTACATAGCCGTTGCTTAAGCTCGTTGAATGCTGACTCACAGTTTTCGTCTCAGATAAAATCTCGTTTATCCTCAGTCAGCTGATGTAAAGGTTCTGTAATGTCCGAAAAATTCATAACAAACCGCCTGTAGTATGTGCACAACCCTAGAAATGCTTCCGTTTTGTTCTTTGGAACCGGCCACTGTTGGACAGCCTTTATCTTCTCAGGGTCGGTTCTCACTCCATCGGCGGAAATAACATGTCCCAGGTAGCTGACCTCCTTCTTGAACAGGGCACACTTCTTTGGGCTTAGTTTTAGGTTAGCCCCTCGTACCCTGGTGAACACTTTCTCCATATTCCTCAGGTTTTCCTTAAAAGTGCGACCCATTATAATGACGTCATCCAAATATACCAGACAGACGTCACCAAGGAGGCCCACCATGACTCTCTCCATGAGGCGTTCAAACGTCGCTGGAGCGTTGCACAACCCAAAAGGCATGACGTTAAACTGCCACAGGCCGTTGCCAATACCCGTACTGAACGCTGTCTTTTCTTTATCTTTCTCGCTGATTTCCACTTGCCAGTAGCCACTTTTCAAATCAATGGTTGAAAACCACTTCAAGCCACTAAGCATATCCAGCGTATCGTCTATCCTTGGTAAGAGATAACTGTCCTTCTTCGTCACATTGTTCAGCATTCTGTAGTCCACACAGGTTCCTTGTGCTGCCGTCCTTCTTCTTCACCAGAACGTCGGGAGAAGACCATGGGCTCGTAGAAGGCTCAATTATTCCGCTTTCAGCCATGTCCTTTACCATTTCTGCTACCTCATTTTCCTTAGCCCAGGGTATGCGACGCGGTCTCTGTTTAATTGGTCTAGCATCACCTGTATCTATCTCATGCTTGACAAGACCTGTTCTTCCGCAGTCTTAAAAAATAAAGATATCTCGAAACCGTAGCAGAAATTCCCTGGCTTGCTGTAATTCCGAAGCCGATAAATTGCTCTCAGAATTTTCCAGAAGTTGCTGGATGTGATCTGGTTCTCCTTTTATTGCATCTTGCTTCACTGAAGATGTGTCGATTTGACGGAGATACTTCACTTCTTTACATCTTCCAATAACACTATTTTTCTTTAAGTGAACCTCCTCTTTCCCGAGATTTACAATCCTAACTTTAGATTTCTCTTTCGTCATAACTAATGTCTTCGCGGTGATTAGCTCCGGGCCAATATCTTCAACCAAAACACATCTTGTTTGCCTGATTTTCTTGGGAAATTTTACTTCAACCAAGGTTTCTGTTTTCGGAGCTAATGTAGTATCTTTTAAGCAATAGAGCAGGAAGACTTCTTCCTGGTCTGGGAATTTCAATACTCCCCTATCGATGTCTAGAATACATCGATAACTCCGTAAGAAATTCAGACCCATGTATGCAATCGTCGGTAATACATATTCGCTATTAACACAGTATGGGTGTAGGTACACTCGATCGCCGATTTTAAACTCGATTTCTGTATCACCGAGGACGGAGACTGACTGGCCGTTTGCTGTCTGAAGTCGGCAGGATGGAGACTTTTTTTACCACGAGGTGGTTCGTTTCAGCAACTCAGGTCTTACAATAGTTCGCGACGCCCCGGGGTCAACGGTAAAATTGCAAGTACTTTGATTCAGCGTTCCTTCGATGATTAAACTATTTCCGTTATGAACTTGATTGATGGTGATGGTTGGGGCCTTCAGTTGACCAGCCAGCACCCGCCCCGCGGCCCTGGCGACATTTAGTTTAACGACTCCTCGTTAACTTGAGTTCCGGAGCCCACACTTCCCCTCTTCCGCTTGGGGAAATCGGTACGAATGTGCCCTTTTTCTCCGCACCCGTAACACGTCGGAATATAGCGGGACTTTGCCGAAGAAGAAACCACCACTTCTCGGTGACGTGGTTGCGTTGTAGGCGAGACCACCACTTCCCGAACTCTGTGCGTACGAGAATCTTGTCGTACCGCTTCCACTTCCAAAGCGTGAGCCATGGCACTCTTTAAAGTTTGGTGGTGTCCGAGTCGCACCGTAGCCCTGACTTCAGGATCTCGTAGACCATCGATGAATGCTTGCACCAGATTTACCTCCACCGTCTCTGGTGTCATCGACATGTATGCACGCCGGACCAGCCTCTGCAGGCTCTCGTTCGACCTCTGCGTTCTCTCGCGTAACTGCGCACGAAAAACGTGCTCGAGGTGTTTGTCTCCATAGCGAGTGTCTAATCCCCCCATAAGACGCTCCAATGTCCTGCTGTTCGGAGGAAGGTTCTCTAGGACCAGCAGAGCGTCCCCTTGTAGAGCCAAAGTTAATGCCGCAAAAGACTGCTTATCATCCCAGCGGTTTGTTTCAACCAATGTCTCAAATTGGTACTTAAATGCCGTCCAGGAAGACGTGCCATCAAAAGGCGGCACATCAAATTTTGTGGCTAATGTACAGGGGGCGTGCGATGGTGAGCCAACAACAACGGGTTCGCGTGCTTTGAGCTTGACGATTTTTTTGTTGATGTCTAGCAAGCGATCTTCATGGCCATCAATTCTTATTTCGAGGCTATCAGCTCGGGCAGAAACCTCCTTAACCTCTAAGGTGAAGTTCTTCACTTTCTCACCCAGCGTGACGAGGCCGTGGTCGATTTTATCGAGGATCAGGTTCTGCTTAGCCTCTTGATCGCGGCGAGCGGCTTCCTGTTCGCGGCGAGCGGCTTCCTGTTCGCGGCGAGCTTCTTCCTGGTCGCGGCGGAGAGCTTGCATAGCGGCCAACACCGCAGCGAAGTCCAATTCCGAGGATGGTCCTGTTGGCGGCTTAGCAGCTGCTGTTGCTCCCATATCAGCCTAATCTTCCTCCTCCATATGATGACGCGCAGCATCCATCCCCATTTGCCTTCTCGTTCGTGGTCGCTGTTCGTCGTCCCTCTGTGGTAATGGCATTTCACTTCTGACACCAGTTGTTACGTACGTGGGTAATTAAATGCCGATTTACTAACAGGGAACTTTATTCACCACAAACAATAACAAATTAGTCCAGTCAACAATAATCCGAATCGCAATTAACACTAGGGTACCGTTACACTATCGCTTAGGTCGTTAGATAAAATCACTTCACACACTTCGGTAGTTCGCTCTTGATCGCAGTCGAAATCACAACTGACTCGCTTCCGGTCGGGGGCTCGTATTTATATGCAGAGCGAAGAAAATTCTAGATACTGACATCTCAAGATCGATCCAGAACAATAGGGTCGCTTCGCAGAGCCATAAATCAGTTTTATTGCACGATGTACTAAGAGTCACTTTCATGCGAATTTCGACTCTATTTTTAATGGAGGAGAGTACCATTTCCCTTATTGGTAGATACATACCTAACTACTAGTGGTACCTACTTTGTGGATGTTTCGAGATTTTTCTAAGCCTGGCTACGTACAACCATTCTAGATCTTTCGAACAGCAATGCGTTTTAATTATTGCGTGCTACTCATTATTTTCTTGGAGATATGGCGTGTTCACGTTTAATGGCGTAACACTATTGTAATTTTATTACTGGTGTACAATAAAGAGTATTTTTCAAAAAGGGCATTTTCTAACATGCTGATTTCTGTGTGAAGTTATTAATAATTTAACCTCTATCATAAAATTTCAAATCCTGCCCTCACCTATATACGCGTATGCTACTTAATAGTCGTTACTTATATGTAACAGTCTCATAACTTTTAAAATATGCTCATAATTTTTATTTAACTATTGCGTGACTCGACACAATTTTCTGTAAGTATCTACTTAATTTAATTTATACCTTTTTTCCTTGATCTTAGTCAACGCAATTTGTAACTAAATGTATAGTTGTAGAAGCTTACTATTAGCGATTTTCTCAACCTATGATAAAAATTTTGTCATTAGTCTGTAAGTTTTCTGTTATAATAGGTACATAAATAAATAAGCATCACCTTTGTACTTTGTATTTTGTGTTAGTTTATAATGTGCATGAATTGTTAATTAGATATATTTATGTCTATTCTACGCCCAAAACGTCAAGATATATTTTCATAACATAATCCCTCTCTGATTTCACGAGATTCTCAAAATGAAAATACTATACAATTATGAAACCTCTTTGGCTTGACACATCCTAGTTTCAAACAGTATGTGACTGCCATAACTAGCAGTGCGAACAGCTAACCATTTATCAAATAATAATGTCAGACATTTTCATAAATAAAACTGGCCAAGTGCGAGATGGACTCGCGCACGAAGTGTTCCGTAATGTCCTTAAGAAATTTCGGCAAAAAAAAAATCGCGTTTGTTCTATGGGAAAATTAAATATTTGTTTTATTTTGTTTTTAGTATTTGTTGTTATAGTTGAAATTTTCACAAATTATGTATTTAATTTGTGAAAATTTCAACTGTCCAACTATCGCGGTTCTTGTGATACAACCTGGTAACAGACAGACAGACAGCGAAGTCTTAGTAGTAATATCTCGTTTTTACCCATTGGGTATGGAACCCTACAACATAAAGGTAATGAATACCTCGCCCGAGTAGTTTTGTAGCCTAGTTTTAACGTAATGGACGTAAAGTAACCTCTAATTTAGAACAATAGCTGGTTATGTAATTTCAGCTCTTTGTGCTGACATACTTTTCTGGCTCACAGTTTGTTTTTATTTTTGGTTTTTAATCTTTTTCTCACACTAGGACTGACTCTGTATCATGAGAGCGTCTACAAACGTGTAAACTTACGTATATTAAATTACCCCCGTAATTACGTATATTAGTATATTAAATAATATAACGCGGGTGGGTTGCCTGAGAAATTCCTAGCCAAATATTTTATTTTTTTTAAATACACCGTTGTTTAACGAATAAATTTAATACTAACCGAAACTATGAAGCCTTTAGAACATAAAAATGTTGGGTTGCCTTTTTGTTTCCTGGCATAACTATGGGTTGCCAGGTATAAACAGGTATGTATAAACAGGTGTGTTTATTTTAATATACAACAAATTCTATATCAGAATAAATGCTGTTTCATTACGAATACGATGATATAGGGCTGTCTGCAAAAAAATCTGGTATGAATAACGGTTGTGCATTTTTCTAATAAAAAGCAATTTTTCAATTTTTAATTAATAATAGTCTGGCCAGGAATTTCTTAGGCAACCCACCCGCGTTATATTATTTAATATAATAAATTTATCATAAAATACGTTTCACCCTTTAAACAGACCAGTGAAGGTCGTTCTTAATCGGATCTTAGACTAGTACATACGACACCCTAACCTAACTTTGACAGGCCTGTTGGTTTAGTGGTAAGTGGCCCTGACTGCTATGTCGGAGGTCGTGGGTTCGATTCCCACCCAGGAAAAATTTGTTCTGTTTCTGGGTGTAATTTATCCATAAAATTTATGTATTTAGAAATATATAAGTATGTTTATCAGTTGTCTAGTACTCTTACCATAAGCTTGGCTTAGTTTGGGACTAAATGAAATGAAAAAGTTGTGTGAAAGTTGTGGAATATTATTATTACTATTAAACCCGGAACAACTATCTGTAGGCCATACAAATATTTGTTCCAAGCGGGAATCGAACCTGCGATACGCGGCGCAACTGCCAATCGCTCAACTACTGCACCCGACGTGCCTTTAAAACACAAAAGCAATAAAGTTTAAAAGATGATAATTTTATGTGATAATTTTGTAAGGGCAAAAACAAAATTATACAGATCTAAATTATGAAATGTCAAAGTTCTTGCAAAATAACAGATTTTCAGAGGTCTTTACTGGATTATTTTTACACAAATTTATAAATTGATTCCAATAGAAGCCTAGATAATATCCACAAGATACTGTGTTT
Source organism: Mythimna ferrago (assembly GCA_910589285.2). Lineage (NCBI taxonomy): Eukaryota > Metazoa > Arthropoda > Insecta > Lepidoptera > Noctuidae > Mythimna > Mythimna ferrago. Next base: position 16,241,658 of record OU342673.1, on the reverse strand, counting down.
CCAAAATATCTAATGATAAATGTGTAATAACGTCATCATCGCGTAAGAGCGGTTGTATGAAAAACAGTGACAATGTATGTCGAGTTGCATCCCCTTAAATGCCAGATGGCCATGTCGGTCGCTTAGCGTGTGCCGCCACTTTAAATAAATAAACAAGCACCTTGACAGTAAGATATGAATAATCTGCCTTGATATGAAGCATGTGACGTATCAAGGTCAATAAATATTATCTAACTTTTAGCTTATAATCTAATATCACTTGTAATGTGCCTTGTCTCCTACATCTTTAATATCACAATCTCCTTTCTTTTATTTACTTTGACGTGAATATTAATTTGGACTGAAAGTTAATCTGACTTTTTTATGATTTCACTTTAATTTTAAATTGTTTTCTTGTATATTTAATATTGTAAATTTGTTTAACATCTTTTATTATTTAACATTGTAACTTTTTGTAATCATTGGTTGACTATTAATTACCCCCAAAATATAGTTTATGAGATGTCAAAGTTTTTATGAAAACATTCTATAGGACATCGCTGGCAAAATGCTATTTTCCCCTATCAACCATCATGAGTATAATTTTTCTAATTGACCCTATGAAGTAATAATTCAAACTTAAGATTTACTCATCGCGTGCCAGCTAATTAGTCTGTAATGGCTGTAGAGACAATTATGTAAGTAGGTTGCATTGCAACCGAGTGTAAAGAGGTACCGTGGCCCTGGGATGCAAAGGAGCGCCATTTTTTTCCCATGGCCAAAAAATATATATTTCGACATTCTCAATACAATCAAAATTCATAGGGTACAGCACCTTGTTGACCCAGATTCCTGAAATATGGTTTATGCAACGTCTTATAGTACAGGTATAGGAATAAATCTGAATACAGTAAATTTGTTGTCGCGTCAAAAAAAAAAACTTATTTTGCGATTCGAAAAAATCTTTGAGACTCCATTCGGGAATTGAACTATTTTACATAGGTAAATTTGTACGGAACCGTCAGTGGGCGAGTCCGACTCGCACTTACGCAGTTTTTCGCGGTTTCTCGTGTCGTTAATATGAGTATCATCTCACCTCAGATCCAGCCGACAGCTCTCCAATGAACAAATGCTTGTTAGGGGAAGATCTCTTCGCGAGGAAGTTGCGCACGCCTTCTATAGCAGTCAGATAGTCGTCGAGTAAACTGAAAATAAACGCAAACCAATCGCCTGATGTAATCTGTTGATATACATAGTTTTACTTACAAAATAATCATTTATTCAAAGTCAAGTTTGCTTCACATTATATGTATGCTAGTATCACATATTTCTATATTAGATCGGAAGTTCAATAGTCTTTAAAAATAAAAGGAGAAAGGGACTGACTGACATATCATCACATTATCAACGCACAGCCGAAACTACTGGGACTAGGTGTGTGTAATTTTGCAAATGGTTTTCTTTTATAACGTAGGAGAGCACTAAGAAAAGATTTTTCAAAATTGACTCCCAAAGGGGATGAAATGGGAGTCCAAAGTTTGTATGAAGAGACACAGTCACGCAGGCAAAGCCGCTTGCAGAAGCTAGTATTCCAATAAAAATTTGGTAATTAATATCGCAAGCTTAGAACTGAAATAGCTAGCCACAAGTTTAATTATTTCGCCAAAGATCCCTTAAAACATAAAATTATTTATTAAATAAATTAATCAATTGATTTTATTCATAAAAATAATAAAAAATGCCGTCTCCAGTATGGTCTAATGCCCGTAGGTACCTCAGGATTTAGGCAGCTCATCATCGTCATGGCCGTTCTCAGCCCGACATCGAGCGAAAAGACTAATTTTAAGTTTAGCAGATGTTTACCCCTTGCTAAACATTAGTCTATGAAGCATGTATTACAGTCTTAGCACACATAATTTCAATCCTTAACGCTTACCGCATAAGTGATCCAGTTGTTTGACCTTTAAATTAACTAATTGAGCTAATTGTCGCACAGACGGGGCATTCTACAATGAAACAGCAGCTATTTATAAATCGCATTCGCAATAATTGTTTGTAGTAGAAACGCTTACTCGTATACCGCTTAAAATAGGAAGTACTTATAGCTGGTTTATTTCAGCATTACAATAGCGTTCATTGCTCTTTCTCTAATGTATTCATAGGAACTCGAACATTTAATGTTCCACGTACTGTTTTTATTTCGAAAAAAAAGTTGATAAACACAATAAATTTTGGTTTAGGACGGCTTTATGTATTTATTACCTTTAAAGTAAATAAATGTAAGTGAGTCAATGTCCGGTATTATTATGTTAAACGATTTTTAAACAACTTATAAATATGTTTGCTCTTGCACAACAGTAGAGGTTTACTTCTCAAAACTTTGTAAATAATACGGATTGTAAAATAGATGAGTATTACACAAATATTAGCTAGCAGTATTTTCGACATCGTCTTTCGTACAAATAAATGGCTATTTCGCACGCTATATTAAATTATGCGTATGCCGCGAGCAACAAAAATTAGGAAAATAAACGCTATGGAGATATATGTTTTGTTTTATTTTGTGCGTAAAATAAATATTAAAGTAGGTATAAAACTGATAGGCATTTATTTAGGCAGTATACAACTCGACCAGTGTTATATTAAAATGGAAAATGTCGGTATTATGTCAATAGATAAATATAGTACTGGTTGAAAACCATGCGTAAACGGTTTATTAGGCCGGTTTTAGTGCTTAACCGACCGTCTGTTCGACGTCGGTCGCGCTTGTAATTTGTATAAAAATTCAAGTCGTGACAGTGCTCGACCGACCGTACGCACTGCGTACGAGGACCGTCGGTAAAGCGCGTGCGCAAATGTGCTGTCGGTCGACCGACGGCGACGCGCAATGGAACATATTAGCGCGGTCAGTGCTACACCGATCGCTGGACCGACAATTTGTAAACGCGTCCATTTCGTGTACGTGTTTGTGACTGTACCAGTCCGGCCAGTTTAGTTGGTCAGGAGAGCAATGAACGTTACAAACTGACGATCGGTTATGCGTAAGTATCGTCAGGAACGATGGTACGCACCGACGGTTGATCGAGCACTAAAACCGGCCTTTATCATCATCATCATATCAGCCAATAAACGTCCACTGTTGGATATAGGCCTCCCCCAAGTGTCACCACAATGAACGATCCTGTGCGTCCTACATCCATCGGATTCCCGCAACCTTCACCAGGTCATCGGTCCACCTTGTAGGAGGCGTTCCAACGCTGCATCTTAGTACTCTTAATTATCAAATTAGCTCCTATCAACGTGATAATCGGAAGTCATCCCAAGAAAACGTATCCCGGGGGAAAAGTATACTTTGTCCTTATTGAAGGACAAATTTATTTCCATAATTCATTTCATTCAAAGGTTTAAGTGAAAACGTAACAAACATACAGAGTTATTTCCGCATTTACGTTAAAAAATTTAACCGCTTGCATCAGATTGGTACGTCAAATGTTTGCGTGGGTCGTGTATTTGCCTAAGTCCTCCATCTCGTTTAGCTCTTCAATCCCCATAGGTGGCAGAAGAGCTGACGAGATGGAGGATTCCAATAGTTTTTACACCATGTTATATTTTTTCCCAAAAATATTTAAAAAATTCACAAGTTGTACACCACCGACACTAAGCACAACACAGGTCACGACAGGTCATAGCGGGTGTTAGGCGACATTAAACAGCTAGGTGCAAGTGTAAAACAACCCCTCAGTCGCCTGGATGGCTGCTTTTGCTGACATAACAAGCTTATAACTGTCGCATTAGGTTTTAAGGCCCGTAAAGATAGATGTAAAGAGGATAAATAAAAAAAAAATTGTGATTTTTCATAATATTGTTTTGAAATTTTGTACAAAGATTCTTTACATAAAAATACCAGACAGGCAGACAGGTGTTTCAGGTTTCGCATATACTAAAAATAAGGTTGTATATAAATATATATTTATACTTATATATATATTTTTTTATTTGATAATATATTTTATATATATATATATGTATATATATAAAATAATAATATATTTTATATATATATAATATATTATCAAATTTTTTTTATTTTTTTTTTCAGTTATAAAAATTAATTTATTTAATTCAAAGTCATAATTATTACATTCATCAATATTACATATACATTACTTGTTTAAATATTTAAACAATAAATATAAAAGATTCAACATTACACAAAAGGAAACGTCAAATGTCAATAAATAACCCGCCCCTGATCGTTCCCGGTGCAAAGGTGCCCATAACACTCGCCGCATTACCTCGCTGAATAGCAATGGCCATTCTTTGCACCAAGAACGACCTGGACCGGGAGTCACCCGTTGCCTCACCGAGCCTACGGCCCAAATCCCGCACAAAAGACCTCGCCTCCGTACTCCAACTGCCCAGAGTCTCCACAGCAACCGGCACAAAATGGTAAAGCTGCTCCAAGGTAGCGTACTTCAGCCTTTTTTTAGAGCAGGCGTCTTCAGCGGCGGCAGAAGCAGTGTGCATGGTGCGACTCAGGTGACTGGCGGCGACAGTGCTGACGCAAGTTGCGTCCCAGATCAGGCACTTCCCGTTCTTCCATGGTACCAGAGTCAGCCCATCCGGCCTCTTACCATCAGACCTGCTAAGACCTGAAGGCTCAAGCACGCAGGGGATGTTTGCCGATGTAAGGGCTCTACGGACTATGTCGTTCAGGGCATGGTGACGTGGGAACCTCCCTGTGCAGCGCCGACAGTTCAGTGCGTGATGGCCATCGGCCTCCACCATGGAACCGCAGGTGCATGTATGAGGTTCGCACACCTTACAGCCCAGGCGAAGAGCCACCGCCACACGCAAAGAGTCATCGTCGAAATTAAAAAATATATTGAAATATATATATATATATCCGACGCAGGTGGTTAAAACGTTAAGTATACATTTTTCGTTGTAATACTAATAAATACTTACTAGTTAATTGTCTTCCCAGTCTGCAGCCACTGTTTCAGTAAGTATTCGTAGTAGCTGTCTCCTCTAGCACCCAGGGTGATGGTAGCGTGAGGCAGGAAATGTCCCGTGTTCGGGTTTATAAATATTGGTACCAGACCATGCTTCTTCGGTAAATGGTGGATCTTCTCCGATACTGCTGCGGCGGCATCCTGAAAAAAGAATAATGGGAATTATTATAATAAAAGCTAATAAATATATCATTTCAGCCGAATGACTTCCACTGTTGGACATAGGCCTCCCCAAGTGTCGCTACAATGAACGATCATGTGCCTCTCACATCCATCGGATTCCCGCAACCCTTACCAGGTCATCGGTCCACCTTGTAGGAGGCCTTCCAACGCTACGTCTTCCGGTACGTGATCGCCATTCTAGAACCTTTCAGCCCCAACAGCCATCTGTTCGGCAAGCAATGTGCCCTGCCCATTACCATAAGGCAGCCTATTAATTAGTAAGTACATAATAAAGGGTAAATAAGTATAATATCTATCAATGCGGCTGTTAATATTTAGCCACGAGATCCTAACACCTTAAGGAAAAAAATGCTATATTTTTTTTATTATTGATAGGCTTGCGTTTGACCACCATCTCACTGGATGGTAAACGATGATGTGGTCGACGATGAGGCACGCTTGTCTAGAAGTAACCTATTCACTCTTGACTTAACACGCTTGTCTAGAAGTAACCTATTCACTCTTGACTTAAATACCCCTAAGTTGTAGCTATCAGGAGACACACACAGACTCCGGCGGGGAATTCCACTCCTCGGCTGTAAGCACAATAAATTTGTTTCCAAAACGCTGCGTATGGGTGGGATGTCTACCATGTACCGGTGGCGCAACGCCGTACGTCTTGTGGTCCGATGATGGAACGGACTTGGCGGAATTAGACTGTGCAATTCCAGCGTTAATATTATGAACTAGCTGTACCCGCGCGGCTTCGCTTCCGCTCTTCCCAACTTTAGCCTACTATATCCTACTCTACCCTACTATACCCTACTCTACCCTACTCTACCCTACCCTACTCTACTCTACTCTACCCTACTCTACCCTACCCTACTCTACTCTACCCAACTCTACCCTCCTCTACCTTACTCTACCCTACTCTACCCTACCCTACTCTACTCTACCCTACTCTACCCTCCTCTACCCTACTCTACCCTACACTACCCTAATTTTCATTTTTTTTTCCATAAGAACCTTCTCCTCATAATAACGAACACAACAAAAAAAAATTAGCGAAATCGGTCCAGGCGTTGTTGAGTTATGCGCTTACCAACACATTTTGCGATTCATTTTTATATTATAGATAAACAGGTCTTTAAAGAACGAATGACGTCTACTAAACATCTTACTGACGTTGCCACGTTCGTTTATAGAGATCAGAATGTATGACGCATTCTTGGGAATTATTCTGGTATAACTATAAGAGCGTATGACGTAAAATGGCAATGTGGTTTACTAAGAGTATCTAATAAAATAATGTCGATTTTGTAGTTCAGAGTTTTCAAATTATAAATATAATCGAGTTTTGTGGCACTACGTGCTAGCCGATATCACTATTGAAGGAATACGTAGAGAATTGCCAAGAATCAACATAACGCCGTGAAATTGAGAGCAGTGGTGGCCGAGTGGTAATGGCTCCGACTTAAGAGTTGTAGGACGCGGGTTCAAACCCCAGTCAGGCACATTGCTTTGTTTAATTTATTTAATTACCACTGTTCTCAAAACGGTGAAGGAAAACGTCATGTTCTAGAACCAAAAATACGAAGACATGTGACGTTCACCAACCCGCACAGGGCCCGCGTGGTGGATTACGGCCCATTCCCTGGAGGCCTAAGTCGCAGCAGTGGGAACATTAAAAAGGCTGATGATGACGATGATGTTTAATCGTAGGAGTCCATCGGGTGCAAGAAGCATAGGACGCTTGGTTTATGCCCAGTAATGGACACTTTTGGGCTAAAATAATAATAATTGACAATGACGTTGATGCGTTGTACCTTTGCAAGTAGCTTTATTTTTCTGGAGTGGAAATTTTCATGACTAACCAAGAGATCATCGCCCCCCCTAGCCAAGTTACAACCGTTTCGTTTCGATTCTCTTGCGTCGAACGCCTCGAGTAGGCCAGGCCTCCAATTCTTTTGTTCTGACCACGCTACTGAGCGTTGAGATGACGTCAGAACAAAGGAATCGGAGGCGTGGTCTACTCGAGGCGTTCGACGCAAAAGAAACGAAACGGTCGTAACTTGTCTAGGGGGGTAGGCCATCGGATCCAGAGCAGATTCTGGGGTGGGTGGAAGGTTTTGTTCGTACTGACTAAAACCACCCTGGTGGTGTTCCTTCGCACACGTGCGTCGAGAGCTGCTGGTCCGGTGTGACTTTCGCTGCCTGCCCCGGACTAGTGCTGACCCGACGACCCCAAACTAGTGTTGACTCGATCCCCTATAACGTCTAAGGGAGGCGTGCGTTACTGCGCAACACCACATCAGGTCTAGATTGATAGGGTAACGAATGTCCTAGATTTATAAATAGCCTTGACCACGTCTTTCGTAACCGAAATGGCCCAATTTTACACTTATAAACTACATTGAAGCCGTAACTGTTTCGATATTATTAGACTAAGGCAAAAAAAAACTGATAATATAAGTTAAACTAGCATTGTGAAAGAAATTGATTTTCAATCTTGAAATCAAGTGAAACACTATTAAAAAAAGTACTCTTTAAACCGTGTGAAGAAACTGTTTAGTGGCTATAAGTGCCTAACAGCGTTTAATTTATACAAGTTTTTTTTAGTATCATCTTACATCTGTGAAAAATATACATTACCTACTACCACTTGATAGCGAATTCTGCCACGTGAAAGTAGGAAATTATCCTAAAGGCAAAAGCCATATACGATAGATACACGGTTTGCCTGCACAGTTTATATCTGTCAGGTAAGCTTGTATGGAAACCTGCACAGTTGTGCAACACACACGCTCCGGTGCACAACTCACCTGTATAGGCAAACCTGTCAGGTATACCCTTGAGTGTATGGCGGACATATAGGAACAAGTTTCTGGGATAAAATTGCTGTGTGTTATTCCAGGATCCGTTTACCTAATTTCGATTTCTGTTAAACTTTTGACCGCGGATGAGTAACAAACATACACACAAATAGGTACCATAAAAGACACTACTCACCGGTAAGTTCATTTTTGCTTGCACTCGAATCGAATATTTCAAAGGGTTTGGCTTGGCACAACGCCGCAGGATTCAAGCGAATTTTTTTTTAAGTGATCAGGCAGAATAGACAGCGATGGTACGTACAAAATTAACAAGTTACAAAGTTTCGCTTACTCACCTCAAACCCGGGATTACTGCTAGCTCGGGACAGTTCCCTGAACTCCAACTGTACTGTTGTGACTTCAGCGGTGGTACTGTAGTGGGACCACTCTGGCGCATGCGCGGTCCTTTCGCCAAGGTTCACGTCAGAGTATGGTATTCCGGAAGGTGAGGAAAAAGCAGCCATTAGTCTGTCTCCTAAGTCGATCTAAAAAAGGAGATGGGAAGTTTTATTTAAGGTTTTTTATTTATGATAATTTTTTTATTGGTCAACAACGAGGTACCTATATAGGTCCCTTAGGCCACCCCTAACACACACACACGCGCGCCTTAAATTAAACGCTTCCTTAATAATTTAGGATTGGGTTAAGAGGCAGATGATAATGATCTTTCTATTGGTTGGTATTGAATGAACGAATGATAATTTGTGAATCATCATTACGTTCATTCAATACAATACGATTCGATACAATGCGTTGTAGGTTGCCCGTTAGTCGCCAAAGGGAGATTATGTTTATTACGGAGAGATGGTAAAAATAAGGAAGTCATACGGGCTTTCAATTTGTTTATGGCGATCACAGGAGTCCGCCGTGGGCCGAAAAATTGTTTGCATGGCGTTATGCCAATCTCTCTGTCGGACACGCTCGTTTTTTTACACCCCGCCCTTTTTGTCACGTGATGCGCGTAAGACCAATCACCAGCAAACTAAAATTCGAAGTAAGACGAAATTGCTTACATGGCGTTACGCGTAACTATCTGTCGGACACGCTCGTGTTTTTACTTCCCGCCCTTATTGTCATGTGATTCGCGTAAGACCAATCAGCAGCAAACGTAAGTCGAAGTTAGCGATGAAATTGTTTACATGGCGTTCAGCAGCAAACGTAAGTCGAAGTTAGCGATGTAATTGTTTACATTGCGTTACGCCTATCTCTCTGTTGCACACGCTTATGTTTTTACGCCCCGCTCTTTTCGTCGTATGATGCGCGTAAGACCCGTCACCAGCAAACGTAAAACGAAGATAGCGATGAAATTGTTTACATGGCGTTACGCCTATCTCTCTGTCGGACACGATCATGTTTTTACTCCCCGCCCTTTTCTCCGTGTAATGCGCGTAAGACCAATCACCAGCAAGCGTAAGACGAAGTTAGCGATGAAATTGTTAACATGCCGTTACGCCTATCTCTCTGTCGGACACGCTCGTGTTTTTACACCCCGCCCTTTTTATCGTAAGACCAATCACCAGCAAACGAAAAGTCGAAGTAAGCGATGTCGCTCACCCTTGTCCGTCGTAGTCTGAATGGAACGTTTACTGGCGGTCACCATTGTCCGACACGGGGACTAGCGTGTTAGAGACAGCAAGGCATTTTCTGCCGTGAATCTATTTGTCATTGTGATTCTTTTTTGTCGTCACGATTCAATGGAAACAGCTAGGAAAGAGAGATCCAACAACAAACGCCATGACACAGTAAAAACAGCGCCTATGTTTAGAAACTCGATGTAATTTTGTTTGAATTTAATACTAAAAGAAGTGGTATACAAATGGAATTTGAAGGAATAAATAGATAATTGTACTTTTAGCACATGTTACATCGCACCTTGAAAACAAAAGTGGCAATTTACTGAATTTGTGATTTTAATTGCCATTTTTTGGTAACCATTAACTTTTCAATCTAACTAATACGACCCATTTGTGATTTGATTGTTAGTTTTGTTCCGATAGTTGATGTTTCTCAGTAATTGATTCGCAATTTCTTATCGAATAAATAAGTAACATTGAAAAATGACCAGTGAAAATTCACCTTTTTGGTATAGTCCCACTTTTGTTTTAAGGAACAAGGAAAATACTCATTACAAAGTAGAAAACCACAAAATAAAATGATAAATGAATACTTACAGCTTTTGTAAGGAACATTTGATCTTGAGTGAAATGATAACAGGACAGCAAACTACCCAGAACTCTGATAGTAACTTCGAAGAAATTAACATCTTTGTTCTTTGTGAAAACAAGTTCATTTTTGATCCATTGCCTGCCTTCCTCAAATTCTGTGAAAAAAAAAACTTTGTTATTAATTTAGTGTTTTTGACGTGACAACGTCTTATAAATTGGTTTGCCGGGTGACACTTCAAGAAACTGCGTTACGCTCCGCTCACGTTATGCGCTCACAATGAGAGCGAGTGAGAGGCACGCGTGCATGGTTAGCCCGCCTAAGAGCGAGAGAGACAGACATTTTCATCCTTCTTCCTACTATACGAATGAATATTCACATTAAAATTATTTTACCACTCAAAGTCGTTGTCACGTAAAACTTTCGCCCGTATACCGACTTTACAGGCAACCAATTTTTTATCTAATTATCTTCTGGCCGTCGTTATGGCAACACTCGGGGTTATGTCCTACAGTGTACGTGTCGGCTGTTATCTAATTAATTCATTAAACGATGATGCATGAAATTAAACCTACTAGCTTCTGCCAACGGTTTCACCCGCGTTATTTTGAAAAAATAAGCTTATGTCACTCAGTAATAAAGTAAAATTCTATGGATGAAAGAATTTTTAAATTTGGTCCAAAATTTTTTCAGGTTGTGGTAATCATTAAATTTTAATGACTTCTCTCTCTCTCTCTTTCTAGGGTGGAGCGAGAGCACGTGTCACACTTTTCCTGACTAAGACCCAACATTGTTGTCACTAAGTTCGTAGAAATTGGTCTAGTGGTTTCCGAGTTTATTCATTACAAACAAAAATAGAAACATTTTCTCTTTATAATATGTGTACCTATAGTACATACAAACATACACGTTAAATCTCAATATACGAGTATGTATGGCAATTATGTAGAAAAAAAACTGTGACCGGTCAAGTGCTGAAGTGATTCCAAGAGCATTTTTTGCTCGTATTCACTAAACACTTAACTCGTAGTTAGCCTCTGTATTTGTTTATGCATATTCTCCACATGTTGTATTTTGATGCTATTTTTACCATAATAAAGATTTTGGAGAGGTTCAGCTTCCAGACTTAAGGTTTACGGCACTACCACAGGATCAAATTTCTCAACACAAATTATAAAATTATTACTTAAAAAACAATTACTTTACTACTGGTAGTAAGAGATCCGGTAGAGGAAATATCTTCCCTCATCTGTTATTTGATTATGATAAATATTATATGCAAGATAATGCATTTATTGATATATAGGTTGCCTAGCTAAATCATGTTTAACAATAAAAAAAATTATTAAATTTTTGACATCAACTACAGGTCGCGCGGTGAATTAAGATCGCTCGGTGAAAGTAGTGGGGGCAATCGGCGCATGTGTACAATTGCGCACAGAAATTCTTAGTATGTTAGGATTTTATTTTTAATTTCGTATGTTTGAACCTCAGTAACATAACTTATAATAACACTAGTTTTTGCTTGTAATTTATCTTGTAAGTAGGTAAATTCAGAAAAATTAAAATTTTTAAAATAAAAATTCAAATAAAAAAAAATAATTTCGTTAGTTTCTTTCATAACGTAACAATTCACGTCGTAAACCATTTTTCTGGCTTGCCGTTTTAAAACTTTATTTTTAACCATTTTTTTTTTACGACTGCGTATTAGGTACTAATACGATAACACAAGCTGTACGCAACAGTACCCAAGTACAACAGTATCCAATGAGACGCGAGAACGCAACGCGAGAATTGAAGAGCGACTCTATCTACCAATGACGTGTCGCCGTCGGCGCATACCCGCCCGCACGTCGCCAAATAGACCTTAGAATTGAATACTGCGCATGCCCCTTCCACTTTTGCCGAGCGATCTTGAATCACCGCGCGACCTGTACCCTGATTTGTTATTTATGACAGTTGAGCATCAGCTGAAAGAATGTGCCCTACGGACCTAAAAAAATATAGGCTACCTACTTTTTATAAAAATATAATATCTATATTATCTATCATAATAAAATAACAGATGGAGGGAGGTATTTCTTCTACCGGATCTTAGATCATGGTTAGTTATGTTAGGATCCCATACAACACTACTATGGGTTCTATTACCTCACATTTAGCAGAAAATATTAAACTGAAAGTCTTAACAAAAGCCCGCCAAGTACCAGTCAGACTCGCACACGGTGACTCGAAGCGATGCGTACTCTTTAATTGTATTATTTATTTTTATAGCGGCATTAGAAAACACAATTTGTGAAAATGGCAACTACCTAAATTTGGCAGACAATGTATTACAATAGTACAATTGCTGTCACAGATCTTGAGCGGTTGCGCAGAAGTCAAATATTCGGTCTCTTTAGTGGTGCGAAGTGAAACGCGGGGGAGGAGAGTGTCAGTGATTGGCTCGCCGCGCCATCGCGTCATAGACGTCACTCCTGATTCGTTCCCTGCGTTGCTGCATGTATCTAACAACGAAGACGATTGGCTCGCCAATGTATGGAATGCGCAAATCGATCCCCACTGACGCCGAGCGCTCAAGATCCGTTTTGGCAATTGAAATAGGGTTACGTTGTTCACTCTTCAGGTACAGAACGCGAAAACGTGCAAACGTCACGCACCGGCTTATCTACATTACCGAGAACCACATAAACAAACAAAAGGCATGAAGAAATGTTTTACCTTCAGTCAGCCCCATAATATAGGCTGTATCCAGGGAATCCACGATGGTGAGGCCGAGAGAGAACCAGTCAAAGGCCATCCCAGATACTGGTTTCAAGTTGTCATGTCCCCAAGCGTGTTCTTTGTAGCCACGCCACGCGTGTCTGAAGCTCTCCACTACGGCGTATTGACGAGCATTTATCGGTCCTAAAAAATAAATAAAGTTTGTTTTATCCTTCTAGGGGAGATTCACGAACTTAATGACAGAATTGCGATTATTTTAGCTAATATAATAAAGAAGGTAGCGGATGGCACTGTCCGTGCGTGCGAATATGATAGCCAGCAGATTTGCACAGTGCACTGCCGACGTAAAGCGAGAACTACACTAGAACGATGCACACATGGACCACGCTAGATTTGTACGTAGCGGCGCGTCGCGTGGCGTGGAACTATCTATGAAGCTCTGCAAGTCTAGTTCCCATATAAAACGTATGGAGACCGACACGCCCAAATCGGCTTACGTGCCCTACGTGTGCGCATTGTAGTTCTACCTTTAACATGACGCTCTTTAGAGCATTTTGTACCACCTTTACACGTGTAGCTTGTGGGAGAAGTATTCGCAGGCATGTTATGGAGCTCGTCGTGATCAATTTAATTTTAATAACGTGTTCAGAAAACTGATGGGGTTGCCATGGCGCTGCAGTGCATCGAGAGCGGGGCCCGTAGCAAATTCGACCAAGGAGCCCCTGTGTAGACCTATTTAGTATTATTATTCTCATTCTTATTCTCAATCACTAATAACCCCGTGGAATTCAACATTGACTAAGGTACCTACGTGGAAAGTACGATAATGAGAGAAATATAAGAGATTGACTATTATATTCAATGAAATCATCAGCTGTATTCGAATGTCAGTACTTTAACTATTTTTTTTTTTTTGCGTTGAAGTGCAGGATCCCTGAATGCTACTGGTTTTTATGCTACAATGCGTGTGCGCTCGGCATTACTGGTAACACGAATCATGGCTAGCCCCAACAGGATTCTGAAGATGATAGCTAACAAAGTGGCCTGTCCATACATTGTTCACTGCTGTAGTTTACTTGTAACGTACTATATTTTTTTTTACTAACACTTATTTATTTCTTACTAGCTGACCCCGGCGAACTTCGTACCGCCTAACAGTCAATGAATGTGGTATATCTTTCGATATAGTCAACCGATTACGATAATACAAAGCCTAAGTAATATATCAAGTAACACCCAATTTTGTTGCATAAAAGTTATCTACGTCGATTTATTACATTTTACGTGATGCGCGCACAACTAAAAACTTCTACTGATTTATTATATGTATAGATAGATAGTGCACACTGACACTTGATACTGTTCCCTTTCTGCAGCGAGATTACTTTCGCAGCGAGTTCTGAAAGCTCTTTGAAGTTATTCTTTTCAACTGAAATACGAGTATCTGTGTATACAAGCCTCCTTTAACGTCATCTCGGACTGGCATCTATACCACCACATATAAACTAAAGACCCTGACCTCACACAAACCCTACATCGCACAATCTCCTCCCCTCCTAGCTCAATAACTATCTAGCAGTTGCCCAGACCAGCCACAATAACTGCCTGGTCGGAGAATTCACCCTTTTCAATAGTGGTTAAGTTGCGGGACCTTAGGCCGAGTCCACTTTATGTAGTAACGGTTAATTCATCGTCGGACGACTATCGTCTCTAGTTGTTCCCATTATAACCACTATATGTCGTTTCCACGACAAAAAGTAGCGACAACGACACAAGATTTACCGTCACGGTTTAGTTGTGACAATTTTTTATCGTTTTGCATCTGTCGTGCTAGACAATCTGTTGTTACCGCAATAAAAGTCATAGACAACAGTTAATCGTGTCGTCCTATACACCCTTAAATTTTGATCGTTTTAATCCCAGGGAGGGTCGATCCGGTACACGAAACACTATCGATTTGTAAAGATAAAATTAAAAAAATAAACTACCTTTTTTTCAAAACTCGTATTAATTTACGCATGTACGAAATTAATTTCTTTAAGAATACGTCAGCTGAGCGAGTCCAATGACCTGTAGGTAGTAGTCGGCGTCGCGTACAAACTAGACTAAATATATAAGCCACGACAACTACACGATTATCTGTCGTCACGACAAAGTGTACGCGGCCTTAAACCCTTTTTCATATTTCTATATCTTTATAAACCGTCCCTATGTTTCTCGCATCCAGCAAAAGGGATATGAGTTTTAAACTACTAAATATAGCCGTCGAGGTACACATTACAGCATTATTGATGAAAAAATAACCTTGTACTGGCAGTAGAAAAAACAATCTGCCACTTAATAGTAGAATAGTAGTTTTTGACTGAAAACTGATAAGCTTGTAATCAAGCTTATCAGTTTTCAGTCAAAAACCTATTAGAATAAATATATAACACTAGTTTTAGTACAAATGCGAAACCCAAAAACACGTGTAAAATTTTATAACTGTATCATGAAAAATCATAGAGTTATAAGCTTGTTATGTTGCCGGACTACCTAGAGTCCGCACAAATACAAGGTCACCGGACTACACGGGCGGCTGAGGGGTGGTTTACTGTACGCTGGCGCCTAATTCCCGCTATGACATGTCGTGACCTGTGTTGTACTTAGTGTCGGTGGTGTCCAACTTGTGATCTTTTTTAAATATTTTTGGGAAAAAATATAACACAGTGTAAAAATTATTGGAATCGATTCAGTCACTGATTCTGAACGAACTATATTCAGGCCTCGCATAAACTAAAATTAACGTTGTATAAAAATACCTGTAAAGATAGGCCTTTCATGTTTTTCAACTTCTACAACAGTCTTCTTGGGGATCACTGCTGGAGCTACTTGCTGCTCATTGACTAGAGACACATTTTTAAGAGTTTCCTAAAACAAAAGGCAATGTTAACAAACACATAGTCTACATTTCATCATCTAATAAGCCATTTCTCAAATATTTTGAGGTCAGTTTTAGTAAATTCGAAGACATGTGACATCCACCAACCCGTACTGAGCCCGCATGGAGGATTATGGTCCATTTCCTCTAATAGAGAGGGGGCCTGAGTCCCAACAGCAGGAACATTATAAGGCCGACTATGCTATGCTATTAAGGTTTCCAGCCTAATAAAAATGCAGCTCACTATACCAGTAGGCTACATGGAACATCTGCCAATCTGACATCCACAACACAACTACAGGGCAGGGTTACATATTAACCGTATTATAGTTACCACGCGGGCCTAGTGCGGATTGGTGAATGTCACATGTCTTCGAATTTTTGGTTCTAGGACATGCCGGTTTCCTCACGATGTTTTCCTTCACCGTTTTGAGAGCAGTGGTGATGAAATAAATTACACAAAGTAATGCGCCTGGCTGGGTTCGAACCCGTGACCTACGACTCGTAAGTCGTGGCCGTTACCACTCGGCCACCACTGCTCTAAGTAAGGAGTAATATTACAAAAAGAAAAAAGACACCCCTTGTTAAGACTGCACTGGTTAGCTTGACCTTCGGGCTACTGAATATCCGATGACTGTAAAGTATCTACGAAACAAAGTTGAGACTTGGAGACCAACATATTAAAAATTTTTGCATTGCAATACTTAAAAATCATCATCACTAGTGTATTATTAGTGTCATATCACAGAGTATTATCTCAACTTGAAACACACGGCAACATATATTTTTAGATAACCGTTATCTGTTCGCACTACACAATGCTACCAGCAACTGTTCAGTAAACTGTAGGTACAATGTTATCGTCGAAATAGATTGTTAGCAGGAAACGTATTGTGAACATTACCACTGTTAATGACTATGATTTTGTTACTTTCGATTACAATTAATATTAAATTTAAAATTTGCAATTTTAAACGAGCGATAACAAATTAATGAATGAATTATTTTGAATCAGTTAAATACAACAACTGTGCGGCTTCTAAGATGAAATAAATATCGGGATACCTTTCCCACGATAACAATCGAATGGGCTCAAATATTGATAAAAGATAAAAATTGTTTGATAACATAATTGACATCTATATTATCTACTACAGTAATAAATCATTTTTATTGGTTTACACAACAAAAGATTTAGATAACGTTTGCAAATAAAATATTTCAAGGCAATCAATGAGTTATTGAACACTTGATAACAAGTATTATACTATGTTTACTTACTATAGATAAGTATGCTTTGAATGAAATGTTATGGAAGGTAAACTATTTGCATTATATGTGCTCAACCTGGCTTATTATTATATTTAACTTTTAGGAGAAACAATTATAAAAATTTACTTAATCATTTTTTAATTGAATTTCTTAAACAACTTTCATGTTTATTTATTTATAAATAAATATTTTTTTTATTAAATACTATTTAATTTTTGAGAAACTTTTTGTTTAATAAAAGTTTCTAGAAAGAGGTCAACCGTCGAATCCGACTCGGCTGGGCAGCGTTCGGGAAGCTACACGGTATCTTCTCATCCAACATACCAGTGTCTCAAGACGAAAGTCTATGTAACCAGTGTGTGTTGCCAGTGATGACATATGGATCCGAAACGTGGTCACTCACAATGGACCACATCAGAAAACTTAAAGTCAGCCAAAGAGCGATAGAAAGGGTTATGCTCGGAGTTTCCTTGCGTGATCGTATCAGAGATGAAGATATCCGCAGGAGAACCAAGAACCAAGGTTACCGACACAGCACGAAGAATCGCCATACTTAAATGGCAATGGACAGAGCACATTGCTCATAGAAAAGATGGCCGTTGGGGCCAAAAGGTTCTGGGGTGGCGACCGCGTACCGGAAGACGCAGCATTGGAAGGCTTCCTACAAGGTGGACCGATGACCTGGTGAAGATTGCGGGAATCCGATGGATGCGGGACGCATAGGGTCGTGCATTGTGGCGACACTTGGGGGAGGCCTATGTCAAACAGTGGACGTCTATCGGCTGAAATGATGGTGATGATGATGATGATGAATAAAAGTTTAAGAGTATAGTATTTATTACTTACTTGTGCTAAATCACTATGATTAACCTTATTTATATTTGCAGCAGAAACTTTTGATATATAAAACATAGCTAGTATAGTTGCTGCTATTACAAATAGTGCATAAACTATGGATCTTTGCAGTCTTGATAGGCGATTCCATCTCTGAAAATAAAATATAAAAATTAGCAAAAATAAATATCAGAAAATAGAAATTATGCTCTTTTACATGTCCTCTACTAGATTTATGGCCAGCTTCCTGGTATAGACTTAACTTATGCAATATTATCGAAGTATTACATTATTTTAAAGATTAAAGGTTTACATAGGTCAATTTTATCTACTTGTCTGTTTTACTCTATTTTTATCAATGTGGCACTTTTCTATTAATGAAATCAATTTAATGACACTAATGCTACTTGAATTAATTGTAAATATTATTCAATGCACAAAAAGCAGTTATTGAAATGCATCAATGAATATTGAATATCCTCATCAATGCACTCTCATTGCGAACCTCACAAAATATAGTACCTATAATAAAGGAATACATACAGCAAATACTTGCGCAGGCATATTTTAGTCAATAGTAATATACAGCAACAGCAAAAATTCGGTACACAGCCACCGTTTAAGAAAAGAATAAGAAGTCTTTTGCTTCTGTTAAAGTTGTACAATTCACTACTCAGACTTCACAATTCACATTGAATTTTAATAACTTGACTAACAATTGAACACACAAAGATATAATGACACAAAAATAGTTCTGAAGATCTTTGAATAAGTCAGCACTGTTGCCACATTTTTATGTAAATGAACATGAGATATTCACAAAGTTCGCAGAAGCCAACAGATGTTTCAAAATAATTGTGAAGATTACATTATTATTTAGATAAATGCAATACCTACAGCATTTTGGAATAACCCGATACAAATATTATGTTTAACTGATACAGAAATAGGTATGCCACTTAGAGAAATTACTTTTTACTGATCCATATCAGGTACGGGATGTGCCGCATCATAATTTTGGTGTTTATTTATTTATTTATTTGGAATTTTTTAATTATAAAGTGTCAATTAAGTGTTCAAAGCATACTCGGGTTATCATTTTCTCTTATGTTTTTGATTCCATTATATTGAAATAAACTTGTTGATTGTTTCACATAGCAAAACAAAGGTACATTTTATAGATAAGGACTTCAGAGAAAAGTAAAGGAAAAAAGGGTGAGTATTTCATTACTTAATATGGTTATTGCGCTTTTTGGCTAACATAAAATGAAGAGATCTAATTCGGCTATGGCATAGCTTTCTGGAGATTTATTTTAAGGAGCAGCAGCATGTTTACATGATCTGTATGATGAAATATTATTCATAATATAAATTCATAAATCATTTAATGGAATTTTATTCATAAATTCTCTGAATCGTTTAACACCAGCTTAGCATATTCTTAATTTAAATTCATAATAAAATAATTAATTAACTTGCTGATTCGATTAGTTGCTTATTTCTTTTTATAAATAATGATAAAAATATTCAACTTACCCTAATAATTTTCCTATGAGATCCACCCTGTTGTAGATCTGAGATTAGCAAAGAGGTGTCACTCTTCAGACTCCATTTGCTTATACTGTTTTGAGGAACTATGGGTAGCTGGTCTTCTTCATTGAACTCTATCTTCATGTCCATGTTGGATTTTAGAATATCTTTGTTTCAAGCTTTTGCATTATTATTTTGACATTTTCTTTCTGTAATAACAAAACGTAATGATAAATCATTAGATAAATAATAAAGTTTTTAGCACATTTTATCTTGGGTCAATTTAGTTTATTGATGGTTTACCTCTGAAAATTTATCAAAAAGAGGATAAGAAGTTTAATGATATTATAAAATATCGCCGGAACCGGTAAATAAATCTGTAAAAACAAGTAAGACTTGACTAAAGCCCTAAACCCATCTATCGTAATTTTGTTCGCCTTTGTCAGCAAATTTAACTTTGCTTATAAAAATATCTCCAAAGTTTTTAACAATGAAAAGCATAATAGTTTAAAAACTAGGTAGCTCCACGTCCGCAAATCAAAAAAGGGCAATGCCATTTTCATTCAAATGCCTCAAATATTTTTAATTATTCTTACATAAATGTTTGCCTAACTGAAAGGCATCAAGCAAGTCCTCAGATATCACGTTCACATCACTCCAAAAACAAACTTTCATTAGCATTATGTTTTAAGTACATAAATATAGTGAGAAAATAAATTCCAAGCTAAAGTCGCGATTTACTCAGAAGAAAAACGAAGTACACACACGCAAGCAAAGCACAGAACAGCTAAACGCCGCCAGACGACAGATTATTGCGACTGTGCGTCAGACAGATCGGCATCAGAGTAAACCAGTCCACAGATAACAAATAAACTCACGTCCAAATCACCTTTCAAGGCGGTGGGGACCACCAAAGATGAGAATAAGTACTAAAGGGGACCAGTCCACCACAGCTCAGCAGTGGAACGCACGATTTGCGATTTAATCGCTAAAAATGTTAATACTGTTGCTAGTATAGTCTGTCTAAAAAGTCAAACGACTTGGGAATTCGGTATAATATTTAATCATAAAAATACTTTTATTCGATATTTTTTATAAGGTTCTTTTAATAAACAATGATATAGATCTCTAAAATCAAACGTGATTATTGAACAAGCGTTGGGTACATCAGATTTCATTTTGCCCTATTAATTACCCAATTCGTTTGTTTTTTAGACATACCCCCAAATGAAATTAATAATTTTATTATAGAAAAATAAAGACAACGTTATTTAATTATCTAAATATAAGGTATTTCTAAGTACATGGTGTAATGGTGGCATTTAACCACCTTTAGTACATGCCAACACTCAGGGACGTAGCTAGGCGCGGGCGAAGCGGCCCTATGCCCACCGACTCGTATTTAAAAGGGCCTTGTGTGATGACGAGCAATGGCTCTTTATAAAGAACAATGGGCGGTTTCGTCCCAAGTGTTGTAACATTTTCCTACCTATATCATATGAAAAATCTCAATTAGTGTTATGTTTTTTTGTATGGGCGTAACTCTGTATCTTGTGCAGGGAATCTGTTTTAGTGGTTTCATTTATTTAATAAAATATTAAATAAAACGTAATCAATTAGTATTTTAGTGACTTTTAAAAATCAAGTGGAAAACCACACGGTCGACTGTGCGCCTACTCTAACCCAACACCCCCCCGCCCACCGCGCGCCACACGCTGCCATATTGTAAGCGCAGGAGCAGCGAACGATATTTTATGAGACAGCGCTATACGTTAGAAAGAGATGATTGCCGATGCCCGCAAATGCTATTGTTTAGCGAGCGCTATATGCACATTCAGTTTTTGGTAGCTGTGCTGCACTTCGCTCCCGCTCTTCCCTACTTCAGCCTACTATATCCTACTATACCCTACTCTACCCTACCCTACTCTACCCTACCCTACTCTACTCTACTCTACCCTACTCTATCCTACTCTACCCTACTCTACCCTACCCTACTCTACTCTACTCTACCCTACTCTACCCTACTCTACCCTACTCTACCCTACCCTACTCTACCCTACTCTACCCTACTCTACCCTACCCTACTCTATTCTACTCTACCCTACTCTACCCTACTATACCCTACTCTACCCTACTCTACCCTACCCTACTCTACTCTACTCTACCCTAAAAAAAAAAAAAAAAGTATCCTATGTCCTTTTCCTGGTTCTTAGCTACCTCCCCACCAATTTTCAGCCAAATCGCTTCAGCCGTTCTTGAGTTATAAGTGGTGTAACTAACACGACTTTCTTTTATATATATAGATATAATCTGATATAACCTTTTTCCTTAATCAATCATTTTTGTTTGGTTTGTCAAAATTAATGAATTTGCAAACCTTATTAGGTCACTCGAAACCTAACCTCCTCCAGCGAGGTGTGAGGCAGGGAGACGTCATTTCTCCGAAACTGTTCACGGCCGCAATGGAGGATGTCTTCAAGGTTCTGGACTGGAGTGGACTAGGCATTAATGTTAATGGCGGTACATCACACACCTTCGATTTATCGACAACATAGCAGTCATGGCTGAGACTAAGGAAGAGCTCAGTACAATGCTCGATGACCTCAGTAGAGCTTCCGAAAGAGTGGGTCCTAAAATGAACATGAACAAAATTAAAGTCATGATAAACAACCGTATAGCACCCACTCCTATCAAGATCGCAGACTCTATACTCGAGGTTGTGGACGATTACGTCTACCTAGGACAGACAGTCCAGTTGGGTAGATCTAATTTTGAGAAAGACGGTTGATCCCGTCGAATACGACTCGGCTGGGCAGCGTTCGGGAAGCTACGCGGTATCTTCTCATCCAACATACCACACTATCTCAAGACGAAAGTCAAATGTGTGTTTCCAGTGATGACATATGGATCCAAAACGTGGTTGCTCACAATGGGCCTCATCAGAAGGCTTAAAGTCACCCAAAGAGCAATGAAAAGGGCTATGCTCGGAGTTTGCTTGCGTGATCGAGTCAGAAATGAAGATATGCACGAAGAATCGTCAAACGTAAGTGGCAATGAGCATGGCACATTGCTCGCAGAACAAATGGCCGTTGGAGCCGAAAGATTCTGGAGTGGCGATTGCGTACCGGAAAACGCGACGTTGGAAGGCCTCCTACAAGGTGGACCGATGACCTGATGAAGGTTGTGGGAATCCGTTGGAAGCGGAACGCACAGGACCGTTATTGTGGCGACATTTGGGGGAGGTCTATGTCCAACAGTGGACGTCTATTGGCTGAAATGATGATGATGATTAGGTCATAATACAGCGTACCTGTTATACCTACATGTAACACCTTTTTATACTTGCCTGTATAAACGTACCTACTGATTGATTTTCGTTCATATTTAGACTTGATCAAAAACTAAGTGCATAAATCATCGGTACATAGAAGTGTTGAAATGTTTGTACAAAAACGCCACCATGTCAGTCCGACTTCAAGATCAGACATCGAAACCTATCTATATATATATAGGTGTGAGACAGGGAGACGTCATTTCTCCGAAACTGTTCACGGCCGCAATGGAGGATGTCTTCAAGGTTCTGGAATGGAGAGGACTAGGCATTAATGTCGACGGCGAGTACATCACTCACCTTCGGTTTGCCGACGACATAATAGTCATGGCTGAGACTACGGAGGAACTCAGTACAATGCTCGGTGACCTCAGTATAGCTTCCGAAAGAGTGGGACTTAAAATGAACATGGAAAAAACCAAAGTTATGGTTAACATCCATGTAGCGCCCACTCCTATTAAGATCGGAGACTGTACACTCGAAGTTGTTATTACGTTTACCTGGGACAGACGGTCCAGTTGGGTAGGTCTAACTTCGAGAAAGAGGTCAATCGTCGAATCCGACTCGGCTGGGCGGCGTTCGGGAAGCTGCGTGGTGTCTTCTCGTCCAATATACCACAGTGTCTCAAGACAAAAGTCTATGACCAGTGCGTGTTGCCAGTGATGATTTATGGCTCCGAAACGTGGTCACTTACAATGGGCCTCATTGAAAGTGGCCTCAGGAACCAACGTTACCGAAGTAGCTCGAAGAATCGCCAAACTTAAGTTGCAATGGGCAGGGCACATTGCACGCAGAACGGATGGTCGATGGGGATGAAAGGTTCTGGAGTGGCGACCACGTACCGAAAAACGCAGCGTTGGACGGCCTCCAACAAGGTGAACCGATGACCTGGTCAGGGTCGCGGGAATCCGATGGATGCGTGATGCACAGGACCGGTCGTTGTGGCGACGCTTGGGGGAGGCCTATGTCCAACAGTGGACGTCTTTCGGCTGATATGATGATAAGATGCAAAAAAGTGATGCATCTCATCCCAATCTACTGACTTGTAACGCCACATTCGCCGTTCACCGCGAGAATCGCAGTCAGGTAGGGAGAAGGACGATACATACTTCACCAGACAGTAATCTGAAGTTCCAAGTGGTGAAGTTGAAACATCTGTCCGGATCGGTGGTCAGCAGAAGGTCCAGACAATTGGCAGTATGACCAATTACATCTGGCACCCTAGTCGCTTGCTTCACCAGCTGGGAAAGACCCATCGATACTGCAAAATTTTGCGCTTCTCTCCCATCGTGGTCGGGCCTCTGGTATGGGAACATTCAGTCTTGGTGGCAGGCCTTAAAGTCCCCCAGAGCGACAAGCTGCGCATCAGGGTGCCAATAATGCTCTGCATTGTCGGCGTCCTCACTGAGGTGATCAAATATTCGAGTTTTCTCCTGTTCACCGTTGTGCGATCGGTAGCTACAGGCACAGACAACCCGAACCCCCCTAGGGATCGACATCAGTTCCTCTCGCCCGGTCGCTAACCGGCACGATGGGGCCACCCTGGGATTTTTTGCAGTTGGCGGAGCAGCCTTTCATGTATGGCTGATACACTACTTGGGCCCCCAACCACCTACTGTCGGGCAGCGGAGCACCGTGCTTCGGATCTCGCTACCCTCCACGATCAAACGTCTGACGCAACGACAGCTGGTGCCTTCTACCCGGTATACATTGCAACACAACTGCTCAGATCCAACTTCCACTGTACGGCTTCACCAGACATCACACCGGAACACGACGTATCACTTGGTGACATGGCTTTGTCTGGTGGGTAGTAACTTTAAAGCCGGCCGATACTATGGTCTAGAACTCAAGTAAATTCTTTTAATTAAAACAAATAATACATTCAAATAATGAACAAATTGACTGCAACAGTCGGGACCCACATTAGATGAAATGATTTTAGTCTAGATTATTTTAATGGGTCTCGACTGTTGCAGTCAATTTGTTCATTATTTGAATGTATTATTTGTTTTAATTTGTGTGTAAATAAATTCAATTAACTACTCTACTGGACTGAACTTGTTTTTATCTTTTCGGTTTTTATTTAAAGTATTTTTTTACGCAGTCGGGTTTTTTTATTTTTTAAATTTATATTTTTATTTTACTCTTTTTAATTACCGTAATCTAATATCACTATTATTTATTCACTATATTTTAGACGTATGTACATTTATCACGTAAAGTTCACAATATCAACAATAAAAAACCTACGTAGTCATTCG
This sequence comes from Mythimna ferrago, assembly GCA_910589285.2. NCBI lineage: Eukaryota > Metazoa > Arthropoda > Insecta > Lepidoptera > Noctuidae > Mythimna > Mythimna ferrago. Next base: position 16,216,591 of record OU342673.1, on the reverse strand, counting down.
CCTTGCTTATTTTGTATCTTACTATATATTAAATTGAAGTGTCTGTTAATAATATCAAAAAAATATTTGTTTAATATTAGGTACTATTATTTTATTATGAGCCTGTTGTGTCAGCTCAGCTGCAGGGCAAAGGTCTCCCTTCAGTTATTTCACTCTTTTCTGTCTTTAGCCGCTTCTGGCCTCTGGCCAATCCTTAAAAGGTAGTAGTCCAAATAGTCACACCATCTCCTTCTAGGCCTACCGCGTCGTCGGCTTCTGCTGTTCGGAATCCAGTCAGTAGTTGCTTTCGCCCAATTTTGTTGCGACATGCGGCAAATGTAACCTGTACCTCTACCATGAGTTTAAAGCAATAGTATTTGTCGAAACTCGATACTGACTACGTAAATATTTTGTATGGCAAATTTTGGTTCCGTAAGTGACCGCTAGAGGCGCTATAAAATTTGCCATACAAAATATTTACGTAGTCGGTATCGAGTATCGACTGATACTATTGCTTTAAACTCATGGTAGAGGTATAACTGCTCAGTTCTAATTTGGTTTGGCGGCTGAGTTACCTACACCTACACCTACCCACCCACCTAGTTACCTACATCTGCGATTTGTGTTTTGGAACGAAGGAGGTATATTGTTCCTAATGCGATCTGTTCTTTTGACCCCGAAAAGCAAACCCCGAGTGTAGACTTTTGACGGTTTTTTTAATGACCACATTTGCGCTCCGTAGGTGAGGGTGGAAAGGATGCACATGTCCATGAGATTCCTTTTAAGGGAAAGTGGGAGTGGTCCTTTGTTTACTAAATGTAAATATACCAAAGTGTATTCGATACAAGATTATTTTGAAATTTTCGGTTATCAGTCGGTTTGTTCCAACTAATATCCAAAACGGCTACGCCGATTTTGACGGGACATTCACTGACGGATAGCAAATGTCAGAAGCAGTTACTTAGGCTACTTTTCATTTTCTAGTGGGAACGGGATTTCAAAATATGGAATAAAACTTCGATACTTTAACAAAATCTAACTTTCATTGAGATATATGTTTTTTGAGATGGGAAATCATCGAATGACTTTTCCCGCTCTTGAGTGGAGCGGGAGGCCGTGTCAAACATTTACTGAATCAAACCACACCTGTATCCTTCAGTTGCCTTTTGCGTTCTAGAACCACAAGTTACAGGATAGGTTTAGGTAACGGCCCTGCTGAACCCCTACGGTTTTACTGCCATCTCTTTGAGGAACGCGTAGTAAACAACACGCTGTTGACGATTTGGGTTCGATTTGGGCAAAAACCGGACGGCCGCGAGCTACACATTGCACGTCGTCTGAAAGCTCGCGCCTACGGTGGCTGGTAGTCAGGATCGGGGTCTCAGCGGCTGAGGCGTGAGTATGACGATTCCCTCATCACTAGCATTACTGCTCCGCAAAGGAGGCGACCGCCATCCATTCTCCCTCACTCCGGACCATAGCCTGCACCAGGGCCTGGTGTGAGATGTCACCGCCTCCGATTGTCCCCACGAGGATACGGCAGTGCTCCGCCCATGCGTAGCTCACCTCCACTGTTAGCTCCACCGTGTCCTCTGGGCGGTCCACACAATGGCTGGAACTTTACAAACTTACCATGTCCAGTGAGGCCCTGCGTCATGTTGACTGTGAGGACGCCGTGACGCCTCTCCAACCACTCTTCAAAGAGGGCACTTACCGCCATGATTATGGCATGTCCAAATTATGGATAATTGATGACACATGGAGTAACTTAGGCTACTTTTCGTAGGATCGGGTCTTAATGCTCGGAGGAGGGGGGGGGGGGGGATATATCTCTGAAATGGATATAATCTTGTCTTACACGATTGTCCCAAAAAAAGGGAAATAACGAAGTTGACAGTAACCGCTAGTACAAAATAAATAACATAGTATAGCATATTGAAGTATTAAAAAAAAAAAAATTTTTTCACCCGTAATTATAAAATAGCATCTCACAGTCGATATGTTTTTTTAACGTCACCTAGGTATCTAAGAACACTTGGGTTATCAAGACGAATCTAATTATATTAATCCGTTTAGCGGTTTGGAAGATATGAGGTAATAAAGAATATTACATACATACATACAAACATACAAGACTAGCTTTTGCCCGCGCGGCTTCGCTCCCGCTCTTCCCTGCTTCAGCCTACTATACCCTACTCTACCCTACTATACCCTACTCTACCCTACTCTACCCTACCCTACTCTACTCTACTCTACTCTACCCTACTCTACCCTACCCTACTCTACTCTACCCTACTCTACCCTCCTCTACCTTACTCTACCCTACACTACCCTACTCTACCCTACACTACCCTAATTTTCATTTTTTTTTCCATAAGAACCTTCTCCTCATAATAACGAACACAACAAAAAAAAAATTAGCGAAATCGGTCCAGGCGTTGTTGAGTTATGCGCTTACCAACACATTTTGCGATTCATTTTTATAAGAAGACTAGCTTTTGCCCGCGCGGCTTCGCTCGCGCTCTTCCCTACTTCAGCCTACTATACCCTACTCTACCCTACTCTACTCTACCCTACCCTACCCTACCCTACTCTACTCTACCCTACTCTACCCTACTCTACCCTACCCTACTCTACCCTACCCTACTCTACTCTACCCTACTCTACCCTCCTCTACCTTACTCTACCCTAGGTACTCTACCCTACTCTACCCTACTCTACCCTACTCTACCCTACTCTACCCTACTCTACCCTACTCTACCCTACTCTACCCTACTCTACCCTACTCTACCCTACTCTACCCTACCCTACTCTACCCTACTCTACCCTCCTCTACCTTACACTACCCTACACTACCCTACACTACCCTACTCTACCCTACACTACCCTAATTTTCATTTTTTTTTCCATAAGAACCTTCTCCTCATAATAACGAACACAACAAAAAAAAAATTAGCGAAATCGGTCCAGGCGTTGTTGAGTTATGCGCTTACCAACACATTTTGCGATTCATTTTTATATTATAGATACGCGCGAAAAACATAACCCTTCTTACAGTCTGGTAAAAATAGGGTCTCTTTAATTTCTACTGTGGCAAAGGCCAAATATTGCTTTAATTACATAGTGATTTTAGTAGTAGGTATAATTGTATATTTAGAAGCCCCGGCTCCTAAACCCTGGGGGCCTCGCATTATTGATATTGGCTGATACAACGGTACCTACGCCCCAGGAATCTTAAATCTTATTAACAACTCAAGCCTGACAGCTCGCCCTGCAGGCTGCAAGCTGCAACACGACGCCTTCATTACGAGTTTCTTGTTAATATCACAGAGCGCAATGATCTAATTTTCAACCATAGACCAGGACCTAGACCATGACGTTAAAAGTAAGATTATTTTAAACTTGTTTCAGTGTGGGTAAGAGACAGAGCTATACAACTTGTCTAGCGCCATCTCTTACCCACACGGAAACAAGATTAAAACAATCTTACTTTGAACGTCATGGTAACCCCGCAGGTACATCATTTAACCATAGACGTTTAGCTGTCAGTTGCGTTTTGTTATACCACGTTTTATATCACGTTCCACGGAATGATTGGATAAAAAGTATTCTATGTCCATCTCCTATATATGTGTATATCTCCCCTTCAATTTTCAGCCAAATTGATTCAGCCGTTTTTGGGTTAGTCTAACTAAAACGACTTTCTTTTTTATACATGTTATTGTTGTTATAAAGTCTCAGTGATCGTATTGATTCACCGGAATCAAGGTGTCTATAAGACGAGTTTCCGTAGAATCGTCTGACGTAATTATACATATAAATGGATTGAGTCAACCTGGCTTGAGCATGACGTGTCGTTCGGAGGGCGCATGCATAAATGTGCCGTAATATGCTAGTATGGTTTACTAATGATTAGCATAAAATATATTGTCATAATTTACATTGGCATTACAAAATTCAGCATAATGATCATTACGCATAAAAATAATAGGCATAAAACTTTTGCATAATGCTTGTTGCCATAAATACTACTAGCACAATAATAATAAAGCATAATGTTATAAACGCATATTGATAAAAACACATAATGTTCTTTGGAATAAAACTAATAAACCCTAAGAAATGGGTAAGTAATATATATAAAATAATTACAAAATCTCTAATATTTACAAGATAGAACAACTGAATCTATAATTTTATTTGATATAACGATCAGTTAGTATAATAAACGGTTGATATAATTTTATTATAACTAATTTTTATAAACAGATATTAGATATACAACTCAAAAGATATAAAGTAAAAGTTTAATATGATAATAAACGCCTAGTTAAAAATACAAAGCAAAATTGCATATACGCACCTTACAATGTTGTTTAATTGTTGATAAGTTGTGGTATGTAGGTAGATTGACAAATATCATTGTCAGTTGGTCACTTTGTGCACATCATTTAAATTTTTTTTTTTTTTTTATTTTTGTCAAGGTAACCTGAATAGATATGCAAGCAGGCAGGCAGCATGCAAGCAGGCATGCAGCATGCAAGCAGGCATGCGGCATGCAAGCAGGCAAGCAGCAAGGAAGCAGGCATGCAACATGCAGCAAACATTGTTTCTGTCACGGCTTCGGCGCTGCGGGGTTTGGGCGGCCCCAAGCGGGCTTATCGTCGCAGATGGTTTTAACGCTCACCACTGCAGCTTCAAACAACCTGCTCCTCAGCTTGCGGGCCGCCCTACCCCTCCGCGCTTACGTGGGCTTGAATTACACTCAAGGGGAAGGGCAGACAAGACTACGTAAAGTCGGTTTTGCTGCGATTCGTTTCTGTCACTAAATTTTGTAGCACATGTTGACTTTTTATGACACTATTTTTATTTAATATTGAAAATGCTTCCAATTAACCGTCTATATAATTATTGTGACCAAAATGAGTGATTGGTTCCTCAAATTAGGGTGTTTAACCATAATTATGGTATCATTACTAACAATATATATTTTAAACGATATATCTAATGATTTTAGGTTAAATAAACATTATATCAAATAAAATTATATGAAATAAGTTTTAGAACATTTAAATGTTATATGTAAAGAAATTATATCAACAGTTTGTATATCTGACATTTATTATATCTTGTGAACGTTATTGAAATGAAAATGTACCAAATAAGTTTAAATCATATGAGACGCACCCCTAAAAAATAACTCCAAACGGTAAGTTGAAGACACTATTTCACCTTACTGATTTATTAATGCGCATTCATGATGGATTTCCCACTCCTACCACAAAAAAAATCTAACCTAACCCAGTATCCGATAATATGTCGCCACAAAAACATCGGATAAAGATCAATTTAAAATTATTGGCTACATTCATCCAATTATGACTTTTTATATTTATGGCTCATGATTTATTAGACGAATAAATATTATGCCTTTAAAATTTATGTAACTCCAATTTAAGCCAAAACATATTAAATTAAATGATAGTTATGCTAGCTAACCTGTGCATTATGCCAAAGTTTTATTATGCAACAGTATTATTATGCTTAAAAATTTTATGCCAACAAGGATATTACCTGCTAGTATGCCTCAGGTTGAGGCATACGTGACGAATCATTCGCGAAATCGCGACGCACGCCTCGCGATGTCTGTACGCGGCTTTACGTAGTATAGTGTTGTTCATAACAGCAGTTTTGATACAATGTCGATAATTTTATTTAGAGTCGTGTTTAATTTTTTGTTACTTTTATCGGAGGACAAACGTAGGCCAATAGATATAGCGTGAGTAGTATGAGAGACCTCACCTTCCCGACAACTCCGTGAATTTCTTTGTAGCAGTTTATCAAGCTTATTTGCACAGTGCATTTGGCAGTTGAATTCATATTTTTCTTATATATTTCCCTATGCAATTTATGTCTCCAGTATTGGATATTCAAGTAGTGTGAGTGCTGTCCATGATGTTCATTGCAGGTCTCGTCTCACTGACAGGGCAAGAAACAAGCCATAGAAGGTAAAACTAAAACTGCATTCAATTTTCAGATCTGATACTGTGACTGATGATCATGGGTTGGTAATGATCGTCGGTTCCTTCATTAGGCAAACTGGCAATGGAACTATTGAACTTAGTAGCTTCTCTTGTACTTACAATAAATAAAGTAAAATACTAGCTTCTGCTTGCTAGTGATTTCTTTCGCGTGAAAGTAGTACCTAACACGTCAACCTTTTACAAATTATTATAAAAACAAAAAGCTGAATGAAATCTGTAATTTTCAATTTATTATATCTTACTTGAAGATGTAGACGTTGTTTGCCTTTTTCACTAATAGAGTTAATTTCCAGATTAGTTTACCTAGATTATGTAAAGTTGAAGATTTTTTATCGATATGTTGAGCAGAACCACCTTCAGTCACGTCACTGTTGATCAGCGTTCCGTCCGGTCCCAAACAGTCAGTCTGCCATTGTTTTATCAGCATAGCTACGCGATTGTCTCTTTCTATCACACTTCAAGTATCATTACGTGCGAAGGGTTAAGAGTACTTAAATGGGTACCTACATGGACAATTGCTTGATAGACCTAATTGAATAAAATCAGAGTGGATCGTGTCAAAATATTACCTACCTGAAGGTAGGTACGAAAGGTGTGAATGAAGTTAGTTGCAAATGGTAAAGAAGTGCAATTAAATTTTTTTGTAAGTAATAAATAACTGTTAGAATTGTTATCTTACTAAACAATACTTTTAATAAATTATGAAATATTGTTATTATTATTAAACGAGATCTTTACTCTATTCCCAATGACCCTTATATAGGTTTTGTGTATGTTCCAGATGCATCAATCAATAACGTATCCAGTTGCTCCCAGCGTCCACCGACCCCACGCTGTCTGCAGTTTTCGGTACCGCGCCCGGTCGACGCAACAAGTCACAGTTCTAATCCATACATTTCGAAATTGGAATTTATCTAACTCTAACTTTCCCGCGCAAGTGATAAAATTAAAATGCTTGGCGAATTTCTAGTTCTTGTAGTTTTCTTTGCACGACACGACTTAATGCTACAAAGAATAGTAAGCAGATTTTATTGACTCTATACGATGATACTTTTTGCTAAATACTATTTTGCAAGCCATTAATAAAATATTTGATTGACGATTGACATTTCAGGCATTTCCTAAAAGGTTTTTGGTAGTTGTGATTATTTTGCATGATTTATTTGATTTCGCAATATTTTGCTTTTTAATCATAGTCTTCTTTTGAAATCAAGTGACAATTACAAGAAATATTTTTTTGCTTTCTAAAATTGATATTGGTTATTTTTCAACTAGTTTAAAAAAAAATAAACAGTGTTAATGCCTCAAACAGATTTTTGGCCTTTTCACAAAGTAAAGACAGGACAACATGTTAATGTCGGTGAAAATGCAGAAGTTTTAGTACGTTTATTATGTTTTACTTAAAAATAAAATTGTGTGCATAAGTTTTTAGAATGAGAACTGAATTGATTGGTTGGATGAATTATTTGTATGATACTGTCAAGGCAACTATTTTTTTCTCTACAATCCATCCTGGTATATAAGTTTTCAGTCTTGTCCATATTTCTTTAGCAAAAACAATTGGGAGATATGGAAGGAGAGGTCAAAGAAATTCAGATGGAATTGGCAGCAATCCGCAAAGACAGACTAGATTTATACAATCGCAAACAATCCACAGGACTTGTTGTTTCGGTAAGTGTGACTTCAGAGAATTTATAAAAATTGTAGGTAATCAAATTATTTTTGGGAGTCGAGTTTCGTCTTAGCGTGTGCCCTCTGAAAATTATTTTTAACTTATAAGTTGGGTTAAAAAGGCTTTAGGTTTTATAAATAAGTTCTAATTGTTTCCATTAGTGGTAATATTTAATTATTTCTGTTGGTTTGGTGCACTCAAATCGTATTTGGGTCGGCGCCTGCTTGAGTATTTGAGCAATGTATTGTACTTAGTTCTGTTTGCTCTAATACTGATGCAGGCGATAGTAGGTACGCTCCTATTTTCGTCTGTACCAAATTGTCACCTTTAGTTAGAATAGCATTGAAATTATATTCAGGTTTTGCACTTTATACTGCCTAAAATAGTTTAACTTGGGAGACGAACTTGAACGACTGTTATTAGCTATTTATCACAATCTTCTTTACACTCGTAGGTACAATAGGTGTTTTTGATCCACCACACCATCACAGTCAATATTTACCATTAAAGATGTTCGCCTCCGCATTTGGTAGATATTACAATGTTATTAGGTTTATTGTGACGTTCAGAATAAATGTCGTATTTGTTTAATTTACAACTACCACATCATAACATGTTTCATCGTATGCTTTATCATAGAGAGAACTAACTAAACACCTTCTTTATTTGAATCTGAAAACATGTTTAAAAAGTAAGGTTAAATTTTCAAATACTCTCTTTATAGGGTTAATAACAGGACCCTATTACTAAGACTATCGCTGTTTGTCCGTCCGTCTGTCCGTCCGTCTGTCCGTCTGTCTGTCACCAAGCTGTATCTCAAGAGCCGCGATAGCTAGACAGTTGATTTTTTCACAAATTGGATGTATTTCTGTAGTCTAGTAAAATAAAATAAATATTTAACGGGGCGGGGGGCTTCTATACAAAAAACGCGATTTAGTTGTTCCGTTTTTTTTTTCTACAGACGGTACGGGACCGTGCGTGCGCGAGCCCGACTCGCACTTACCCAGTTTTTTGAGTTATTTTCTTCTTAGGTCGTTTCCTATATTTTGGAAACGCAACGCACGCTTCGTTGCGTTTCCACAAAATAGGAAAAGAACTGACTGAATGTCCAATGTCCGGAAGGTTGTAATTCATTTGATTTGTTTTAGGAAACTGAAGAACTGATGAAGGTGGAACACCATACCGCATCACAGGAAGGGAACTACAAAAAGCTTCCAGAAGTAAGTGTACCAACATCTTTATATTTCTAATATTGTGGTCCTATTTATTATTATTCATTTATTCTTATATAACAATTTGCATTGTGTTTGAATTTTGTTGTACATTAATTTATTAATTTATAACATCTAGAAAAAAAAAAGATTTTATTAGGATTGTGTTGGAGCCGATCAACGATTACTAGATTAGATACCTACCCTGCATGGACCCGGCGCTCATTATTGGCATCGGCAAGGAAATGGATCCTTCGGCATCCCTACATGCATGTCTTGGCATAGTTTCCGGCATTGTGCGCTTGCATGTAGGGATGCCGAAGGATTCTTTTCCTATATGCGAGGCCGAGACAACGCCTTTCATTTGAAATAGGAAACAATTTGTGTGTACGATAGTTGTATTGTCGTATCTCAACGTGAGTTTGGTCTGTCGTACCAAATTAAAGCTTTTGTTAATACTAATTATGTGGAGTCACGCTCAATCTTGGTACGGACGGTACAAATTCTTCTTACCAAGTTCGTGTTTTAATACTATTATACTCCATCGGTTTAGGTGGTTAACTATAGGTAAACAATCTTGATATGTCTTTTTATTTAAAATAAATCGTATAAAATACATGCAATGATTATTTAAATTTAGTTAATTACTTACTAGAGGAGGCGCCAAAGGGAGTTGAGTATGCAAAATATGAGGACCGCCTTCTGTGAATGGTTTTGGACTCAGAAAAGCATGCAGATTATGATTCTGGATGTTGCCAGGAGGCATATTGGTCCATTTTTTTTACACCTCTCTCCCTGAAGCAGCAAGTAAATTGACTGAACAAATGCTTAAAATCATTTTATTAATTGTTTATGTAACAATATCTAATTGTTTCTTGTGATTAAATATATCTATAGGAAGTCGACTAAAAAAAATGTGAGTCGGACTCGCGCACTGAGGGTTCCGTACAAAACACATGAAAACAGTTCAATTCCCAAATTGAGTTATGATGATTTTTCCAAATCACAAGAATAGTTTTTTTTTTGTGACATAATGACAAATTTACAGTTTTCAGATTTTTTTCTATATTTGTGCTATGAGACCTTGCTTCATGCTAAATTTCAGGATTCTAGGCTAACGGGAAGTACCCTATGAATTTTGATTCCTTTGAGGGTGTCAAAATACACGTTTTTTCGCAACATAAACAGCCGTATCTTTTTTTTCGTTAACCTAGAAGTTTAATTTTTTCTCAGCTTCAAGGGACCATAGACTTGAGAATAGACTTTTAATTTGATCGCAATACCTCCACTCGTTCTCGAGATAAAGGGTCTTGACAGACAGACAGGCAGGCAGAAAAGAAACGTTTGCAAGTATATCTCATCCCTACTCGTACTGATGTGACGCGATCACGCGACGCGGTCGCGATTACAAGATGGCCGCTCCGATTTTGTCGATTAGTGTGTCGTCGAGTAGTGTCAATCTCTATCGGCAGAAGTTCCGTTTAACACGTTCGCGTGAGCAACTTCACTTCTGAATGTTGTTACTGAGGCGCACCTTTTTCCCATACAAAGTTAAGCAACGTCTAAAGACGTCCCGCCGTAATACGTACGTCTTGGAACTGTGTTATGTGGCGCAACGTTATTTCACGTCCGACGTCTATAAACGTTGCCGCCGCCACGTAGGTCTGACATACCATGCTAAACGACACAACGTTCATAGGCGTCAACTTAAATTAAGGAAATTGAAATAATACAACTGGATAAAGGAACATAAGTTTAATCAAAAACTCTTAACATTCTTATTTGTACGAGTCCAAAATCTTTATTACTTTTTAATCAGCCTTAATTGTATTTATTAATAATTAACAAACAAGATAATGTTAGGAATGTATAATAAAATAAGAAGATGTAGACTATAGGTGTGTAGCTGTTTGATTATGCCACTCTCCAAAACATGAAGGGCATAGCGCTGGCTTGTCTGGGCACCCTTTGCACCTATAGCTAGTTTCTCTTCGTGTCTTGTTTTTAGTACACATCTTGCATTTTAAAAATGTATTCTTATTAGAAGAGGTTTCTTAGGTATCTTTTCAGGCCAGTGACCAGTCGGAAAAGATGTTTCTTCATTCGAGGATGGTACAGATTCGTTTCTTACTTTCTGTCGATTATCATATCTATGATGTTTTATTAATTTGTCTGGTTTTAGAGCTGGATCCAATTTTAAGAGTTTTATTATTAAATCCTCCCGAAAGTCTATAAATTCGTAACTCTTAGCATTACCTTTACGATATTTTTTATAAATATAAAAGCTGTTCCAAACTGCTAGGTCTAGTATATGGAAAAGTACCTTTTTATACCACCTTACTGTCTTACTGGGAGATGAATAATATGAGACCATTTGGTCGGAACGGTCAATACCTGACATATATTTATTATAAATCGAGACTTCCAGCGGTTTAGATTTAGATTGACCGTGTCTATTATGATCAGTAATTATTTTAGGATGGTTTAAGGTGGTAATCATGTGTACAGGTCTTTTGTCAACCCATTTCGAGACGTACACTTTATTTTTTCTCGCCCAAACATGCTGTCCTTTTTTAAGTTTTTTAGAAACAATTTCTTTAGGATTATCTTTCCTGTTTGACCTTAAAGTTCCATTGGTATGTGTCTTTAAATCTAATAGTTTTTCAGACAAGGGCACCGAATTATAATAATTATCCATAAAGAGATGGTGGCCTTTCAACATATACGGCCTCATTAGCCGAAGAACGAGTTTTTCGGTTTTCTTCCCTTTATCAGAAGGACCATTAGTCTTCCCAGCATACATCATTATATTAAGAACAAATCCTTCTGCAGTCGTCAACTCGTAAAATTTTATTCCATAACGTGCTTTTTTGCCTTTCATGTACTGTCTGAACTTAATTCTTCCTCTAAACAACAGTAAAGATTCATCTAACGAAAGCTCTTTTTCAGGTTTGTAACAATGTTGAAATACTTTGCACATGTTATTTATAAAATGATCGATCTTAGCACTTCCTTTAGCATTTAAGTCTGAGGCGTAAAGACATCTTAGTATTTGTTCGAATCTTCTTTGTGACATAGTATAAGGAAATATTGGATGATAATACAGAATGTCTGAATAAGTGAACAGTTTTCGTTTTTTAGGAACAGATATTTGTCCTTGTAATAAACAAAGTCCTAAAAATTTAAGAAATTCATCTTCGTCAACATTCCTGAACGAGTATCTACGACTGTGTCGCGTCATTGGTCTATTTTTATTGCATAGAGCCTCACCATATTCATTTGTATGTTCGATAAGTTGCCTAACAATATGAGATGGAAATAATTGTCTGAATACGTCGAGAACCGAAGTATTTTCATCAATATGAAACTGGACGCCTGTTGATGTAGAATCGAAATTGAATTCTGGGATATCTGATGTTGTAGGTTCCCAATTTACAGTTGTAGGTGGTGTAACGGGCCTGTTATGCCTTTCCGGTACATTGCTTGGGCCTGGTTCTGGGTCTTGCATTGGTATATTCGAATTGTAATCAGGCTCCTGTTGCTCTTCGACCGTTTGGGTAGTATTAGACTGGAGTATTGATTCAGATTGTACAGATTCACATGAAGTAATAGAATCATCGTGACCACGTGGAACATTTTCAGTTAGTGTCACATCTTGACATTCGTCAGAATCAGTCTGTAAACCGAGTCTGGTTTGGTTCATATCAGATGATGACGATGAGGTCGAACTAGACGTACGATTATGCATTGGAGCTGTACTTACGGGTTGAGATCTGTTAGAAGAATGATTGCGACGATATAACCTAGTTCTATTTACAGAAGTATTGCTGTCACTACTCACTTCATCATTACAAGGATTATAGTCTCCGTCAGATCCATATTCATCATCACCACTAACACTAAATGGATCTGGTATCGTACTTCCCGTCGATGACGCTTCTTCGAAAAGTTTCATAATACGTTCTTCTTCCTTATCCATCTATAACAATGCAGTATTACGCCTTTACTAAAGCAAATAGCAATGTAACTATATGTTACGTTATTATGAAAACCATAACACCATTTATTTTTTTATTATTACCATATTCTCACTGTTCAAAATAAGCAAATGCAAAAAAAAAAACAGAAAAACCGTTACGAACTTCTCTTTCGAAATTATATCAAATTCAAGTTAGTAATGATATTGTTTGTTCCTCAAAAACATGCGGATACTTATACCAAGTAAGTGTAATAAAGAAATTTATAATATTTACTAACCTTTTATGATAAAATATTACGTAATCCAGATAAGTTGCACAGCGTTCACAATACACACACGTTAGGTCGTCTCACTGCGCGCAGGTCAACTGGCAGTGGGGATAGCGGTACAAGGGAGGACGTCATTAGAGGTTTGCACCGGAGCGAGATTTCAACAACCGATTGAATTCACCGGTGATTGACCAATCTCCGGAGAAAAACCGGAGGTCACCGGAGAATAATGAAATTTTGTTTCTTTTTTAATTTATACATTTAAAATGAAGAAATAAGAATAAATATGTAATTGATTTAATTTATATAATCATTTATTTAAAAAAAAACGTTTTATAAAGACAATAAATGCTGATTTTGGTTTAAAAAACACAACATGTCAACAGCGTCATAGCGTAACATGTTTATTCTATCATTAAGTACTCTGACCTTACAGAAGTAGCAGGCACAGTGAGGTATTTGAAGGCTATTTCGTCTAATGGCTTTAAATGTTTATTGCATATCCAGAATTGCACAACTTCATCCCAATTGTGGCTTTTTTCTGGATACTGTGTTTCCGTATTCATTTTGAATAAATTCATTGCAGAAGCGGATGTCATATCTGCATTACTGGTGTTTCTTTTTAGAAATCCAAGCAAATCCGGATGACCAGTTTCTCTTGTACTATTTTCACTTGACGTGGCAATTTCTTCTGCGCTTTAAGATATGCTTCGGATCCGGAAAATATTATTTATTTCTGCCTATAAAGCATCTTTCTGCCTATAAAGCATCTTTAGCAGCCAATTTATTTATTTAATTTATTGTTGAATGTGTCTTTTATTTTGTGTTATATAAAAAAATAAGATGCGACGATCACCGGAGATCAATCGGTGAAGTACCGATTATTTTAATCGAGTACTTTTACCGGTAAATCTCCGGTGATTCTCCGGTACTCACTGCTCCGGTGCAAACCTCTAGACGTCATAAGACGTTGCGAGTTTGGGCGCGCTACCTTTGCATGTGTGAGTACAAAAGTAGAAAGATGTTACTTTTTTGGTCATGCGGCGGTTGTGGCTTGGAAAATCGAACGTGTTGCGGCGCTAAGTAGATGCGCAATAGGAATTTGCCCATAAAATAGACGTCCAAAGACGTTCCGTCAAAATAAATATGACAATCTAGAGGCCGTCATATCACGTTGCGCCATTTCATAATTATATCAACACGACGTTGTAAGACGTTGCTCACGCGAACGTGTTAACGCATTACACATTTTTAAGTTCTATACTTTTTTATTTTACTTAATTAATTAACAGTTAATTATAACCACAATTATTTACTTAGTAATTTACGAAAGACATTTTTTTTTATTATTTCTTTTTATTTTTTTTTGCCAGTTTATTTTTTAGTAATCTAAAGTAGTATGCGTGCCACGGAAAAAAATGAACTGTCAGGGAACTCATCATAGGGCAAAAAAGGTATAATATAGGTAAAATTCTAAAAACTGTAAATTGGTCATTATGTCAAAAAAAAAAAAAAATCTTCGTAACTCAATTTGGGAATTTAACTGTTTTAATGTGTAAAATTGTACGGAACCCTCAGTGCGCGAGTCCGACTCACTTTCTTTTTAGTTGACTTCCTATAGATATATTTAATCATAAGAAACAATTAGATATTGTTACTTAAACAGTTAATAAAATGATTCTAAGCATTTGTTCAGTCAATTTACTTGCTGCTTCAGGGAGAGGGGTATAAAAAAAATGGACCAATATGCCTCCTGGCAACATCCAGAATCATAATCTGCATGCTTTTCTGAGTCCGCAACCATTCACAGAAGGTGGTCCTCATATTTTGCATACTCAACTCCCTTTGGCGCCTGCTCTATACCTAATATCGGTTTAGGTAAAAACCTAATTGTAAACATTTTTAGATAATTTTTTTAGATAATTTTTTTGATAAAAGAGTAGATAAGATTGTTTAGATTTAGTTAACTACCTACTTATACCGATGGATGGAGTTATAGGTAGGTACCTAATAATTAGCAACGAAAATTGTAGATATGTGTTATATTATTATTTCTCATTAGGCACTTCGATGGCAACACCGCAGCTTGATGCAATTCCATAAAACCATCTTATCATTATGTGTTAAAATCGAAAAAGAGGGATGGATCTATAGATACACCCTATATGTCCATCCCTTTAACACGTTGACTGCGATACCAGGTTTAAACACCTTGTATACGTCTCGCTTACAGTGCGGCTAAGAAAAGTATTAGTCTTGCTTGTCGTGCGGAAGACAACTTCAATTTGGTTCGGTGTAGAAAAGAGATATATTTTTACTTACATGAAGCCAAAAATAGATTAAGGTTTCTTAAAAGTTACAGGGTCTATAAGGTTTGTGCCGCCACAATGGAAGTTTTATTACCAGGTGTATAGACCTTGTACCGCAGGAATGGAAAGTATAGAAAAATCACTGCCGCAGCGAACGTGTTAACAGTTTAGGTTGTCAAATGGATCGCGGAGCTCGTGATAGGGCCTAGGGATTATAAGGTTTACATATTTATTAATAATCTACGCGTTTTCAAACTCCTAGATTGCAAAGCTTCGGGAGGAATTGATTAGGGCCAAAAATGCAGCCGATGAGGAAAGACACCAGCGTGAGAAGTATGAGTCCAAACTTAAAGACTTGGAGTTAAAGCTAAACAACATATGTTGTTCTGGAATGGTTGCCGATTTAAAGGCACGATCTTTAGTTACTACTATTTTAGTTTAGTTATGTACCTAGTATGTTGTAGTTATCTTTCTTATTCTAGTGCCTACCTACCTAACTTCTGCTCAGGGTGGAATGTCAGACTTTTACTGACTAAAACAGTAGCGTAGCTAGGCGTGGGTGAAGTGGGTCCTCAACCACGGCTTAGCACCCAAAGGGGCCTCGAACAAGCGTGGACTCTTTGTGAACGAGAGTTTTTTTATGATTGACAGGCTCGCGTTTGACCACTATGTCACTTGATGGTAAGCGACGATGTAGTCGAATATTGGGTTTCGATAGTTGCTGTGTCGTTTTTGAATTTATGAAAGAAAAAGGCCTCGCTGATGTGCTCACGTCTAAATTAGTCCATGTTACGCCTTTGCTAAAACCCAACCGTGTCCCATCAGTTGCACATGCGTTCCTGAGACGCGGTGACTCTTGAAAACCACCCCTCAGCCCTGGCAGGACACTGTCATCCAATCCATCACACTGATATGCTAAGTGTCCTCGCACATAGGCCACAAAAAAAAGCTAGAAGCGGCAACCAAAAAAGCTGACGCGCGCGACAGCTTGTGGCTGGAGAAGCTAGAAGCGACTTCTAGCCTTTTTTTTGTAGCGGCTATTTTGTGGCCCGTATAGCATAGCATAGCAACCAAAATTCGGACTGACATGACAAGAACCGACAATAGAAAATCTGCTGATTTCTATCAACATTAGTGCCTAAGATTTACTGTAATCATAACTGCTTTACATTTTTATATAGGTGCACTCATTGGGGTTGGGAATGAAAGACGAACGTTGATACGTAGGTATTTAATTTATTTATGCCACGTTTACATGTGTGCCCACCAAGCTCGGCCAATCGCCATGTTAACGGGGTTTCCCCGTTTATACAATGGCTACTTAATAGCGATTGGCCGAGGCTGGGCCCACATGTAAATGTAGCATTAGTTGAATAGCAGTTGGGTATAGTACCTACGAGTATAGGTATGTAGGTTGTAGGTAGTACTACCTATTTGTACTGTGTAGTTATCGTCAGATACATGCGTATCCGAGGGCCATGAAATGCGACTCTTCAAGCGAACTCGCCTTGTGCTACAAGCGTCAAAAACAAATTATGTAGGTATATCTATTATCTACAAGGCCATAACCGCAGAAAAGATGAAAGAGGTTAGAAAGGAAATACCTACTTTCCGATTTGTAGGTACTACAACGAGTGTCGCCGCCTGTCTCACACTCTTTAACTCCACTACAGGCAATATAGCAATACGAATGCGCATTACGCAACTAACAGTAACAGACCACGCACACTTAGATCGCAAGTTTGCTATTGGTAGTTGAACTATGAGCATTGCCCTAATCTGGGGCAGGCCTGCCCCGTCCACACGGCCATTCTATCCTCTTTCATTTGTTCTGTGGCGACAGAGGCCACAGCCCACAACGTAACGCTGCAAGCAGCAGCTACAAATATTAATTACTTAGAACTTAGAAATTACGTTTGTAGCGAATTGATACCTTAAGCGTGGCGTTAATTTCGTGGCCGTGGCGTTTGATTACTTAGGTATGTTGATCATCATTTACCTTGGCAGTCATTTGAGTCGTATTCTAGAATCTTATCAACCGAAAGATGTCCACCGCTGGACATTGGCTACTCCCAAGTCTCGCCACAACCGGCCCTGTACAGATCACACCCAACGGATTCCCATGACTCTCACCAGGTCAACGGTAAACCTTCAAACTGCCCTGGCGACCACCTACGGGAAGGTGCAATACCTTCCCGTAGGTGGTCGCCAGGGCAGAAACTTTCGGTTCATCGACCATCTGTTTTGAGAGAACTGCACTGCCATCTTAACTTTGGCAATTCTTGTGAATATCTTCATTTCTCATTCGATCACGCTAGTAAACTCCTAGCATAGCTCTATTGCCTATGGCTTTGGGAGATTTTAATTGGTAGGTATTTCGAAAAATCGCTTTAATTTTTTTGATTGACCGATATTTTGACAATTGAAAAGTCTAGTGGTATATTTGAAAGGAAGGATAGGTAGGTACAAGTATAATTAGTTTGATTTGAGTTTTTAATGTATTAGGAAGGTACTTAAGTGTCGCCGCACAAGAGCCACATGCCACAGCCACAAACGCCGGTGCGCCGTCACGAAAAGCTAGAAGCGGCCACGAGGAAAGCTGAAGTGCGCGACAGTCAATTGTGCGGTGGCTGCTACTTTTTTAACCCATACGCGTAGTATCATAATGGACTCCGACTAAGGAGGTTTAAATGCGCGAATGGCGTGTGACGGCGTTTTGTATAGTCTGTCTAAAAAGTCAAATTAGGAATTTTGTATAATATTTAATCATTTAAAAAATACTTATATTCGATACTGTAAGGTTCTTCTATTAGTAAACAATGACCAGGGTCCTTGATCAAAACTTGATTATTGAACCAGCGTTGACTACATCAGATTTCATTTTACCCTAATAATTATCCAAGTCGTTTGACTTTTTAGACAGACTCTAGCGGCGTTTAGTGGCCAGTGCGGGCCACAAGAAGCGGGCAGCAGCGCTCTGTAGCGTGTGGCGGCCACCGGCGTCAACCGTGTGGCGGCCATCGGCGTCAACCGTGTGCGGCGAATCTGAAAAAATAATGTATGAAATCTACGGAAATATGGCCGGTGGCGGCGTTTTGTGGTTGTGGCCGGTGGCCGTTGTGCGGTGACCACAGCGGTGATTCTTAGTAAGATGAACATAGTTACCAGAACACGGTTCTAAGTAGGTAGGTAGTTATGTAGGTAGGAATCATCATCGTTATTGTTTCATGTAAAGAAGTTTTCCATGTGAAATAATGAGTTAGGAAGATTCCTACGTACCTACCTAATTGTTCTCTATGTAATTGACTTTGTGTTTTTGCCATGACAATAGGAGACGAAAAAATATTCCGATGAGGAAATGACAGTTTTGAAAACGCAAGTCAGAGATTTGAGGGAAGAAACGGAAGAATTGAGACTCACTTTAGTGGAGAAATCGGAGCAACTGCAGGAGTACCGCGTCAAGGTCAGGTTTTGATGTTTTTTTTTCTTTTTGTGAAACCCGAAAACAGGGACACATAGGGAGTCCTTTTTGCCAATGTTGAGATTGAGGAGCAGCTGTAGTCCGCTGACATTCCTGTAATCTGTATTATTAAAAAAAAGTAGGTAGGTAACTCGAGGGATTGTGAGGTTAGTCGTCTAGCAAGGGGAGGGTAGAATCGACATTTGGGACGGGTCTGCTGGTCTATGTACATCAGAGCTCCTGACTTGCCCGCTGCAATAAACATAAAATGAATGAGAATAAATTTAAGTGAATTTAGAATAAATATTTGGCAATTTCAGACGTTGTCATCTTCATTTCTTGGATTCCTATTTAGTACCTATCTAGTCATTTAATGCTTAATTCTCATTATCATATTTATGTGCAGTATCTTCAAGCTCAGCAACAAGTAGAAGAACTGAAGCGTCAGTTAGACGTTATAGAATTCGATAACAAGCAAGTTTCCGATCAAATACAGGTAGAAATACAGAAGATGAAGGTAAATGGTACCATATGTCTACTTTTCTTGGTTAGCGCGCCATCTAGCGTGAGGGACGTAAATTATTGTAGATAAAAAGAAGCGAGCAACGTTTGCCAACGTCAGTTCAGGATTTGTTATATTAGTTCTCTGGTCAAGCAATAGATGGCGTGAGTAGCAATTTCAATGGTAGCATAATAAAGAAAAAAATCACAATTCCTTCTTACTGGATTCTGGAGAAGTCGACTTATTAATAGCAGAAATTAATAAAACTGTACAGAAAAATAATTTATACCGAGAGTAATTCCGGGGTTTCTGCTTTTCTATCATCAAGTGGTTGCAAAGGATGAGATCGAGGTTTGACGAAGTACCTACTGAAAGTGCATTTCCAGTGCGATTGGTTAAAAAAATAAATAAAATTGGTTATAAAAAAATTTTTGGTTTTGAAACTCTGTAGAAAATTGCTACGCTATTATGTGGGTGGTAAAAATGGTAGAAAATAGTTAGGGTACGTAAAGCCAGGCTACTAATTAAAGCAGTGTCTAGTACCTAGGTTATGTAGTTAAGAAGGTACCTACTCAACTTTTTCTAGGTATCTAAGTAAGACAGAAACTACCTATTATTTTAATGTTGCTTGACTAACTCAGTATGTTTATGGTAGATGCAATTTCAAGAGAAGCTGCAAGAGCTGGCTCCATTACCGGATTTGCTAAAAGGATCCCAGATACAGCTGCAAGAAGCTAAACAATTGCAACGATTAGCTGAAGACAGCTCGCAGCAACTTTCCAGCGAACTACATCGAGTCAAGGATAAGGTTTGTAAACAGTAGCGTAGTCAGGCGGAGGCACAGAGGCCCCTCACCCACGGCTTCGCACCCAAAGACGCGCATGCGAGGGCTCTCAAGTGATCCTTAAAGGGTTCCGTTTTTTCCTTTTGAGGTACGGAACCCTAAAAAAGTGAGGAAAAAACGCAGTAAATTAGGAAATTTTTATTTATTTATATATTAAACTTTGATTTTAGAAAACTACACCAAACTAAACTCGCATAAATTAAATTATAGTCCTTGTATTATATTATTCTATGCGAGTTTCAAACCCTGCTTATAGATAAGACAGGACAAACTCTGTCAGGTCAGTTAGTTCAAATTTAAAATATATCAGAGACATTAATACTAAAAGAAATTTTACAATTATTCAATTTTTTGGTTGATTATTGGGATCCAAAGCGCTGCCTATATGGTGGGCCGATTTTTTTGCACGCAAGTCATACGCAATTCAGCCCCCTTAGCCAAGTTACAACCGTTTCGCTTGCGTCCAACGCTTCGAGTTGACCCTACCGCCAATTTTTTTGTTCTGACCACGTGACTGAGCGTTAAGGCGACGTCATTCCCGTACATTTGAAGCTTTCTACAAGCGTTAACTATTGCAGTACCCCTAGCCAAGTTGCTAATCTGCAATAGTTAACGCTTGTAGAAAGCTTCAAATGTACGGGAATGACGTCGTCTTATCGCTCAGTCACGTGGTCAGAACAAAAGAATTGGCTGCAAGGTCAACTCGAAGCGTTCGGCGCAAGCAAAGGTTGTGACTTGGCTAGGGGGGCTGATTAGAAACTTGGCTAGGGGTTCAGGCAAAATCATGTTACCACCAAACCGGACGTTGATGGCTTGGTTGGTGCAGCAGTTCGATTCTAGCACGGAACAAAATGTGTATGGCCGGCCTGGGTTATTCCGGGTCAGGGAAACTTGTGTATTTACTTATTATATTCTTTATATAGGTATACAAAAATACAGGACAAACATTTTTCTTAAATTAGTGTACAATGGGCGGTCTTTATAAGACCTACCTTTACCTACCTTTGGATGGAATGAAAGAGAAGAGATAGATTTAGTAGTGTGTGTTTGAGTTTACAAACATACGTTTGTGAACCGGTTACACTTATTTTGTTTATAGCTTAGAATACTTACAGTTGGTGGTCGCTGTGAACAATATGAACCAAGAGAAGGTCGAAAAAACTAAACTCATCGATGAAAATAAACTGTTGAAAGCGGCCCTGGAAGACAAAAGCAATGAAATTGACGAGATGTCCAAAATTTTAGAAGAATACAAGTAAGCATAGCATAGCATAGTCGGCCATAAAATGTTCACACTGTTTTGACTCAGGCTTCCTCTCTGGGAGAGGGAATAGGCCGTAATACACCACGCGGGCCCAGTGCGGGTTGGAGGATGTCACATGTCTTCGAATTTTTGGTTCTAGAACATGCCGGTTTCCTCACCGTTTTGAGAGCAGTGGTGATGATATAAATTACAAAAAGTAATGCGTGTGTATAATTATGTTTTGCGCGGATTTGATGCATATTTTCCCCATAATTATTAAGATTAGGATTGTAATAGTACAATACGTTCCAAATAAGAATAGGATCGATTGCTATGTTATGACGTCATGTCATACTGTCAAAATCAAAGAATTAATCAGGTAAGCAAAACAAGAAATTCTTCAAATTTAATTTATTTACGAACTGTGAACGAAAATAGTTTAATCAGAATCCAGTTCTTTAATTTTGCTCATCGCTGAGTTCTTCAATTTTGCCCAACTTCTTGCGATTTGACAGTATGACGTGACATCATAACATGGCACCGATCCTGTTCTTATTTGGGACGCATTGTACATTATGATATACCGCCTCAGCTAGGGTTACGTAAAAAACCCGATGAAAAAATCAAAAGTCCGGAGAAAAGGCACGATTTCCGTTGAAAAATCCTGAGGTTTTTTTTTTACATTTTGATCATTTTTCACACTGCGTTCAATTTAAATATTTTTATTTTTGTATGAAAATCTGATGAACTAAAATATGATAATTTTGTAATCACCATTATTCACGTGTATCATACGACGTTTTTCAACACATTTGTGAAGAAAAATAATTTAATTAACAATTTATTCGAAAGCAAAACTAGTAATAGTGACTTTTTTTTTGGGAAATGGCGGTAAAAAATTGAATCTGTTTTCTTATTTATGCGCGAGAATTTTAATTTTCATTTGGGCAGGCTAAGGTCTTTAAACCAAACCGCATCGTTATCAGTAATAAATATGTAATGTGGACGCAACACATTCTGTCTTTGCCGAATTATGGCAGCAAAAGTATCGAAAAGAGAAGACTGACTTGATACATTTACTAATTAATTAAAAAATGTAATTAACTATCCATACGAAAGCATGGCTTAAAGGACTTAGTATCTAAATCAAAAAAATTGTTTTGAGAACAGAGGTTTGACAAAAAGGTTTATCAACACACTTGCTCAGAAAGTGACTCTTATTGCACTGCACTTGGGTATATAATGGCAGGATGCGCTCTACGGTGGACGCCATCATGCGCGTGCGAGCCCTCACGACGGGGGATGCGGTGTCCCGGGGCAGGTGTGTCGTGGCAGTGTCCTTGGAAACTGCCAACGCGTTCAATTCCCTGCCCTGGAGTACGATCCGGAGGGCACTCCGGTACCACCGGGTGCCCGAATACCTCTGTCGAGTGGTCGAGGCCTATCTGTCGGAAAGATTTATAGTCTACCCCAGTCACCAGGGAGACTGGAAACGTCGACAGATGTCGTGCGGTGTTCCGCAGGGGTCGGTACTAGGGTCACCCTTGTGGAACATCGGGTACGACTACGTGCTACGTGGCGACTTCCCTGACGGGGTCAGCGTGGTTTGCTAAGCAGACGACACGCTGGTTCTAGCGCAGGGAGAGTCGTACCAGGCGGCGGTCGCTCTAGCGACACGCGGGGTTGCGATGATCGTTGATAGGATCCAGGAGTTGGGACTCGAGGTGGCGCTTCACAAATCCGAGGCGATGTGTTTTCACGGTCGCCGCTCTCGGAACGTGCCGCCATTGAGTTCCCAACTAACGGTAGGAGGAGTTCACATCGGTGTCGGGTCGACGATGAAGTACCTGGGACTCGTCCTCGACAGCCGGTGGAATTTCGTGGAGCATTTCCGACGTCTGGCTCCCAAACTCAACCGGGCTGGGGCTGCGCTCAAGCGGCTCCTGCCCAACCTTGGGGGTCCAGATGCCTCCTGCCGGAGGCTCTACGCGGGGATCGTTCGGTCCATGGCCCTCTACGGGGCGCCGGTGTGGGCGCCGTCGCTGAAAAAGCAACCAGCGGCCATGCTGAACGCCTGCCAGAGGGTCATGGCAATAAGGATGGTGCGGGGATACTGCACGGTCTCCCGCGAAGCGGCGAACCTCCTGGCTGGCCTACCACCGTAGGATTTGGAGGCAACAGTCCTTGCACACATGCACGATATGCGCGTGGAGATGCAACTCGGGGGTGAAAGTCCGCTGCCGCGACAGGTCACGGCATGGCGGACAGAGCTCCGGCGGGATCTCATGGTGAAATGGCGTCAACGACTATCGCAACCCAGTGCTGGGCACGCCACAATCATGGCGGTCCCCTCTTTGAGGCGTGGCTGGAAAGACCTCACGGCGTCCTTACCTTCCGCATGACGCAGGTACTCACCGGACATGGTTCGTTCGGGAGTTTCCTGCACTGGATTCATGCGGAAGTGACGCCCGGGTGTCGCCACTGTGCGGAACGCCCGGAGGACACGGTGGAGCACACAGTCGAGGTGTGCCCTGCTTGGGCGGAGCATCGCCGTGCCCTCGTGGGGGCGATCGGCGGCGGGGACTTCTCGCGCCGGGCCTTGGTTGAGGCCATGGTCCGGAGCGAGGAGGAGTGGCAGGCGGACGCCGACTTCTGTGAAGCAGTAATGCTCGCAAAGGAGGAGGCCGAACGCATCAGGCAACGGCGTTATCGCCGCTGCCGCCGCCGGGATTCTGATCCGGATTTCCGCCGTAGGCGCGGGCTTGCGGACGGTGAGCAATGGGTAGCTCACTGTCGGCCGTCCGGTAACTGTCCGGACCAAGCCCAAGTCGTCGACGGCACGCACTGTTCCCGCGCGCCTCAATTAGTTGTCAGCAACAGCAGGGACCCAGGCGAGTCGAAGCCTTCTGGGGCCAGGGTTATCCGAAAGGGCGCTCGAGCTCCGGTATGAAGGCAAGAAGGAACGGGGTGAGTCTTTTAGTCAGTA
This sequence comes from Mythimna ferrago, assembly GCA_910589285.2. NCBI lineage: Eukaryota > Metazoa > Arthropoda > Insecta > Lepidoptera > Noctuidae > Mythimna > Mythimna ferrago. Next base: position 16,192,093 of record OU342673.1, on the reverse strand, counting down.
AGAGTCTGACACTATCTCCCGCTCCGCCCAAGAGCGAGGGATGTCAATGCATGATTTTTTCCCACCATAAAAAAAGGGTATATAATGGCATTTGTTATCAAACTGTGGCATTTTGATTACCATAACGCATTAGTGTAATAATGTAGTTAAAACATTTTTGTTCAACCTCTTTGTTCGTAAATCGAGTACGAAAAAATTTCACATTAGATTATTGCGTTCAAGTAGGCATAAATAAATTAGTGTCTTACTTACTTATTTCATGCAATTTCGTCCATTTTAACTTGTACAAACGATTTATTTAATAAATAAATCACACATTCAAATAAAATTTGATTTTTCTTTTGTGGTCTATGACCGCCATTTTAAGATGCGCGCGGTTTGTTGGCCTGACTTTTTCGAGTGAAGTTCAGTGGCTGTATTAATTAAATAACATTGAATACTACAAAATCATCCGTGTTCTATTGTCACTACAAAAGACATTATTGTTAAAACTTTTTACGTTAGAAAACATAAAAATAAGACAATATGATTAAAATACCTTAGCCTTCTCCTAGGGTTAAATAAAAAAAAAAACATGCCATGTCTCAATAATTTTTACTAGTTTTACTGACGTTTTCTTCACAAGTGTATTGAAAAACGTCGTGAATACACGTGAGTAATTAATAATTACCGTTCTCGGCTCTCTTAAGACCCTCGCCATGGCTCGGGTCTTAATACCGCCTCGACGGTAATCACTAACATTACACACTTATATCATAATGAACCATTTCAATACATTTCAGTGTATCAACCTTGGTTAGGACTACTTTCTTTAGACCTTTTATCATCATTAAAATCCTACATCAATGATATGGCCAAATGAGGATTGACATATCATCAAATATTAACGTTTAAATGTATATCTATGCCTTTAAACGATCCGCTTCAGTTGGACATATCATGACGTGATCAATTCTAAAATCTGGCCACGACATCAATAAGTTAATGTGGGTACTTAGATAGGTCTTAATAAAATTAATAAGTAGGTATATCTAGTTATATCAGGTGAAGCGGACTTTCCATATTCCTGTTCGAAAAGGTGGCGCCGGGAACACCCCGCGCCGGTTTTATACCCGACCTTTGATTGCCGCGCATGACTGCTTTTAGTACCTGCTTACAAGGAAACTGTTAACAGTCGTACATTCATTATAAACGTCTAGAGGATAATGCAGTATTTAGCATAATATCTATATATTTAGCATAGTAGGTATAGCTCAATATTTTATAATCTATGCGCCGGAATCTATCCGGCGTTCGCTTGGTGTTAAATTGAATAGCGCGAAATCACGCGCGAGAACTTGCGATCGCTTGGGGTTTGAGTGGATAGTCAACACTGCTGGGACTCAGGCCTCCTCTCCAGGAGACGGAATGGGCCGTAATCCACCACGTGGGCCCAGTGCGGGTTATTGGATGTCCCGGACTCGCATTCGAATTTTTGATTCTAGGACCTGCCGGTTTCCTCACGATATTTGTCTTCACCGTTTTGAGAGCAGTGGTGATGAAATAAATTACACAAACTATTGCGCCTGGTAGGCTTCTTAGGGCTCTCGCATTATGTAGTATTTAAACTCCCAATTTTCCTATTTTAAGGTGCAACTCAATGAGAAACGAGGAAAAGTTGTCACAGCAAGAAATTAGGTTCAAAGAAAAAGCAAATGAATGCGCTCAGTTACAGAAGGATTTAGAAGAACTTAGAGTTGAAAATAGCAGAACACTGAGTCGAAGTAAAGAAAGAGCGGACTGTATGCGCAAATACCTTCAGACCCAGATATCAGAACTTGAGAGACAGTTGATTCAGAGTCGAGCTCATTGCAGAGCTTGCCAGAAGGAGAGGGATGAGGTATATTTTATCAAGTTCTATCAGACTATCATATACAATTTCGAATTTCACTAAATTTGTAGTAAGCACTGCGAATGGGTTTTGACTGTAGCAACTAGATCTAAGGTAAGTTTTCATTTTCAAAAACCATTGTTGTACTAGCTTTATAGCGTATACATAAGATATACTCCCACCTATATTACTCAGGAATAAAGTAGCTTTCTGACGGTGAAAAAAATTCGCAATCGGACCATTACTTTCAGAGATTATCTCCTACAAACAAAAAAAAAAACAATAAAATAAACTTTACCTCTTTATTATATTAGTGTAGACGTGCAGTATTATGCACTACTTTATCTAATGTCATCAAAAACACATTTTGTAATTACATTATATGGCGTTTAAATCCTTCACGATATAATGATGTGCCGCCAATCTACGATTGCATTGTCCCTTGCCGCAAATAACGTAAAAAGAAAGTCAGTCTTAAAGTATTGTGCATATGTTTTTTTTTTTTTGTTTTATCTATTTATTTTAACATATGTTTTAGGGTTCCGTACCTCAAAAGAAAAAACGGAACCCTTATGGGATCACTTTGTTGTCCGTCCGTCTGTCTGTCTGTCTGTCGGTCTGTCTGTCAAGACCCTTTATCTCAAAAACGCGTGGAGGTATCGAGTTGAAATTAAAACCATATACTCAGGTCTGCGGTCCCTTCAAGCTGTGAAAAAATAAACACAAACTTCTAAGGTAACGAAAAAAAAAAAAGATACGGCCGTTTATGTCGCAAAAAAACGTATATTTTGATACTCTCAAAGATCGAAATTCATAGGGTACTTCCCGTTGACCCAGGATCCTGAAATTTGGCACAAAGCAAAGTATTATAGCACAGGTATAGAAATAAATCTAAAAACAGTAAATTGGCTGTTACCTGGTCACAAAAAAAATTGTAATTCGGAAAATCTTCGAGAGTCTATTCGGGAATTGTAGTTTGAACGGAACCCTCAGTGCGCGAGTCCGACTCGCACTTGCCCAGTTTTTTTGTTACTTATTTTGCGTAGTGGCGTAATCTTATTTTTTCAAAGTCAAGTTAAACCTATCATTTAAAATTCTGTATGGTCGAGCAGTAGTTTATTAGAATAATATTTACTTTTTTAACACAATTGTGTTATAAAAAAAATCGGTCCAACGAGCCTTCTTCTTCCATACTTATAACCTAGATGTATATTAACCCGATTGCTGAATTAAGAATTTCTAGTTGAAAAATATTTGATTGAAAACTTTTCAAACTAGAGCTTTGAAGTAGGTACTTAGAATATAAACAGTATCCCTAGCCAAGTTGATAATCTGCAATCGTTAACGCTAGTAGAAAATTTCAATGATGTTATCTCAACGCTCAGTCAAGTAGTCAGAACGAAAGAATCGGGGGCGTGGCCAACTCGAGGCGTTCGACGTTCGTTCGTTCAAGAGAAACGGTTGTAACTTGGCTAGGGGGGCAGTTCTCAACTGCAACTTCTCAATTTGGAAAGGAGTTGGTTTTGGCTACATACAGACATGCAGTTCTAGCAGAACTAAGAGAACTAGCTGATAGAATCTGTTTGTTCTCACTGTGAGAGCAATTAAAAATTAATTCACTCATGCCCATTCTTATAAAAATGACAGGTTTTGCAAAGTGCGGCTTGTGACAATCATTATTATCATTTCTGAGCGCAATAAACCGATTTTCTTAAGCGCATTGGGCATAATCAGGTTTAGAGGATTCAAGTATTGGGTAACTCCGCATAATAAATATCTAATTATCTTATCAAGATACAGTTTATTTTACGCATTAAATATTCTAATATCACGTTTACCCTCAGTTATTTTGGCAAACCAACGTCACAGACGAACTTTAATAACTGTGCGCATTTTATCAATAATAAGTTATTAATATGCATGATCAATATACATTATGGCTTTAAATTGATAAGCTTGAAATAATTATAAAGGGTGTTTATTTACAGGTTTGGTGCATTACTTTTAGTACATTATTTACTTTAGTACATTATTTAAAATGCATTTTTTTTATTATCATGGTATTGACTTTGTTTAAGAGCGTTCAACCCGAGATGGATTTCCATACAACCGATCTTATAACCGTGATTATGACGTTATTACTTATCTTATTTCTGTAGATATTTTGGAAACATAGATATCTTGTGGGTCATAATATCTAGGTTTTTATTTTATGAAACGAAAAAATAATATGTGTAAAACGAATCCAGTAAATACCTCTAAATGGCAGCTCATATTGCGAGAACGCTTCTTATTGTAATCATAATTTAAAGATATTAAAAAAATATACATATATCCGTAGAAACCTTGCAGATTCTGAATGATGAATTTTTTTCTCAAAACCTGTTAAGGTTTTAAAAAAACACGTAAGTATATCCTGGAACAAGTTTAAGTAAAATATTCGAGTAAATGACGAAATTACATATTGCCGTTGAGCAGGCGTTGTCTCTTTTTAACCGATTTCCGAAAAAACGAGGAGGTTCTCAATTCGGTTGTAATTTTTTTTTAAATTTTTATATTTGTTACCTCAGAACTCCGTCGTTTAAGGACCGATTTACAAAATTGTTCTTTTCCCTTAAAAGATATGCTTCTAGATTGGTCCTATTTTTTCAAAATCTAGTTCTGATGATGGGATCTATGAAGAATCGAGGGAACTCGTCAAATATAGAATAGGCAACTATATAGTGTTTTGATATTTTTACTTAAGCATTTATAGTCAAAAAGTGACATTTGGTGAAGTGGAACTGATGAAGAAGATCAGAAATGGCCAACGTAACTTCATACTCACACAGATATCACAATGAACATAGTTAAGCGACTATGACAATACAAATAAATAAATGAATGGTTCTGAATAGTTATGTTGAAAATGGTATCATCGATGGGATCTGATGATGATGATGGAGCTGAAAGATAGGTACCGGAACTCCGTAATTAATCAATGTATCCTAGCCGTCTTTGGGCTTATTAGAATTGTCATGAGATGCACTTTGGCTTTGGCTATAAGTTACTATCGAACTGATCTGATGATGGAACCGGAAGGTGGAAGGTGGACACGTGAACTTCATAATAAAACAATGTATCCTATTAGGGTTTGGGTTAGTTGGAATTGTCATGAGAAACAGGTACTCTGGCTATAAGGGCCTGCGCACACTTGAGACAAGACGTCTAAGACAACTGTCTGAGACAAGTCTGAGACGTTTTAGACAAAATAGTTTTGTCTAAGACGTTTTAGACTGTCTGAAACGTCTTAGACGTCTAAAACGTCTTAGACGTCGGGCTGTTGATAAAATATCGTTATATCGCAATATCGATATCATCGCAGTACTCAAACAGCTGAACATATAAACATGTATTTGTAAACCACTTGAGAAATATAGGTACGCATAAATGTTTTATTAAAATTGAAGAATAATTATTAATTACTGAGAACGCTACATTTTCATACATTCATAATTTAATTTGTTTATTAAATATCATGAAATTAGTCCGGTCAACTTGAGACATCCGAGGTTACACTAATTCGCACCCAGCTGAAAATTGTTAGGATTGTTCAAAACACCATCATAAATGAAATCTAAAAAGTCCTCATCGATCACCTCATCACCTCATCGAACACCTGGGAAAAAAAAATTCGGGGTATAAACGAGTTTTTCGTGATTTTCAGCAAAACGGTAAGTTTTATCATAAAATTAGCTCAGACAAAAATTGTAGATCAGATAATTATCTAGAAAATTGTTTTAGTATTTTTTTCCCTTAGAGCCACTGTTTTTTTGAGATATGACGATTCAAAAAGTTGAAAGAGGTGATCGTCATAATATGCACACGTTTTCACGTCACCTTTTAGGTAGTGTACTTAGCGCGTTTTTAGGGTTCCATACCTCAAAAGGAAAAAACGGAACCCTAATAGGATCAGTTTGATGTCCGTCCATTTCTCTGCTTGTCCGTTTGTGTAAGTATGTTTGTCTGTGTGTGTATCTGCCTTTCAAGACCCTTTATCTCGAGAACGCGTGGAGGTATTGAGCTGAAATTAAAACTATATACTCAGGCCTGCGGTTCCTTAAAACTGTGAAAAAAATAAAACTTGTAAATTAACGAAAACCAAAGATACGGCCGTTTATGTTGCAAAAAACGTATATTTCGACACTCAAAAGAAGCTTTTTTGCGATTTGTAAAAATCTTTGAGACTCAATTCGGAAATTGAACATAAACGGCCGTATCTTTTTTTTCGATAACTTACAAGTTTGATTTTTTCACAGCTTCAAGTGGTCGCAGATTTGAGTATATGGTTTTAATTTTAACTCGATACCTCCACGCGTTCTTGAGATGAAGGGTCTTGACAGACAAACATATAGACAGACCGACAAACATACACAGACAGATAGGCAGACAGACAAACGGACAACAAAGTGATCCTATAAGGGTTTCGTTTTTTTCTTTTTGATATACAGAACCCTAAAAACACGCTAAGTACACTACCTCAAAGGTGGCGTGAAAACGTGTGCATATAATGACGATCACCTCTTTCAACTTTTTGAATCGTCATATCTCAAAAACGGTGCCTCTTAGGAAAAAAGTAATTTGACAAAAATGTCTGTAAATGTAAAATGTAGATAATTATCTGATCTATAAATACGTCTCAGCTAATTTTATAATAGAACTTACCGTTTTGCTGAAAATAACGCAAAACTCGTTTTTGTGACCTTTGACCCCGAATTTTTTTTTTCTAGGTGTCGAATCGATGAGGACTTTTTAGGTTTTATTTATGATGGTGTTTTGAACAATCCTACCAATTTTCAGCTGGGTGCGAATTATTGTAACCTAACCCTTATTAATTGGTCTAATTTGACTGGACTAAATATAAATTGAGTAAATTATTTTTGAGCTGACTTAAGATTGTTTTTTTAAGTCAAAGACTAAAAAAAAAAAAATTTCGATATATCTATATTTTACCAACAGCCCTAGCACCCCATGCCGTAGACAAAACAGTTCTGTCAAAGACGTCTCAGACAGTCTGAAACGTCTTAGACAAAACTGTTTTGTCTAAAACACACAAATCGCAAGTATCTAAATGGCAAAACGTAAAACTATAAAATTTTAATAGTAAAACTGGTGCTAATTTAAAAACTAAACCTCTAAAAACACCCTGTAGTAATAATGAATTGAACTTTGATTAATTGAACTAAATACAAGTATTTACACTTAAGTCGTAATTTGACTTTGACATCGTCAGCTAATGAAAATAAAACGATTCTTAAACTTGACTAATATAATGAAGAGGTAACATTCGATGTTTATTGGTATATTATGTTCGTTTAATTTGGGAAGTATTGATCAGAGCGAGCCTACAAGATAAAGCTAGTTTCACAGTAGTTTTAATAATATTACAGAATAATAATAGACCTCGAGCTTCTGCATTTATAAAACTAATCCAAGTCGAAGTACCTACTTTAATATAAATTTTATTGGACTCAGCTTAGTAAACAGTTTTCTATCTGAAAAAAAAAAAATGTTGCGTACAGAATGTCTTAGCGTCGATAGCGGCCACCGTAGGCGCAGGCTTGCGGACGGCGAGCAATGGATAGCTCGCTGTCCGACCGTCCGGTAACTGTCCGGACCGAGCCCAAGACGTCGACGGCGCGCACTGTTCCCGCGCGCCTCAAGGAGTTGTCAGCAACCGCAGGGGCCCAGCAGGTTCGAAGCCTACTGGGGCCAAGGGTCTAGTTCCGAAAGGGAGGCTCGGCCTCTGTATGAAAGGCAACGAAGGAACGGGCTGGGTTTTTAGTCAGTAAGAGTCTAACAATATCTCTCGCTCCGCCCAAGGGCGGGGGATGTCATCTGGATGATTTTTACCCACCAAAAAAAAGAGGCAAATTGAATAGAGTACTTAGTAGTGTATGAGACTGAATCAGCTTAGTAAACAGTTTTTTCTCGGAAAAAGAATTAGTGATGCGTACTGAATGTCTTAGCGTCGATTAACCGAAGAGGCAATTGAATAGAGTTGTATATGAAACTGAATATACGCTACCTACTGTAGAGAACATGGAGCGACCCCAATCTATCCTTATTATTAAGATTTCTTTGGCTAGTTTATACTTTTCATCATCATTATCTGTCTGTCTGTCAAGACCCTTTATCTCAGGAACGCGTGGAGCGGACAGCGCGCATTGGAATGGCCAAGTTTGGACGTAAAAAAAAAAAACAAGTCAAGATCCCTGTACCTTAAGAACAGTCATTACTTCCGAATTTTCTATAAAAAGCAATGTAGGCAACTATGGAACCATTGCTACATACGGGCCTCGGGGCTTGTTTGAAAAACTAAGTTGAAGAAATTTTAATTTCTTGTCATTTATTAAGGTTGCAGAATTTGCTACAGGCTCCACGCTCATAAATTACTTTGTGTAATTTATACATCACTACTACTCTCAAAACGGCGAAGGAAAACATTGTAACGTAATCGGCAAGAAAAGTAGAATCAAAAAAATTGCGAAAACGTATGACTTCCACCAACATGCACTGGGCCCGCGTGGTAGATTACTTCCCATTCCCTTTCCTAGAGAGGGGCTTGAGTCCACTGTGTGAACAATATAAGGCTGATTATGTTTATGGTTATGTAATTTAGACTTCATCTTATGAGTTCACTATCAATAAGCAGTTCACACATTTGCTTTGTGAGAGTTAGCTGGTGACGCTGGTGTGTCGGTGTTGCTTTGTTTTTGTTTGTGTGTGTGTATTAATCAGATAGAGTAAGATATCGGGTTACCAGGAAAGTAAATAGAAAGCAAACAGCTATATTTAGAAATAATCTACATTAATTAGTTCTCTAATTAATGAGTTTCTGTAGTTAATTAGATTTCGTTTTTTTAGATTCGCCAACGGATGCAAATACAAATAAATAATCTTCAAGAAAATTTTGAATTGGCAGAGATAAGATTTCGTGCTCTTCAAAATCAAGTTACGTCATTGAAAAATAGCTACACGGTCATCCTAGCCGGCAGCGAAGATATCTCTGAATTGAATAATATTGTCTCAACGTAAATATAGTTTTCCAAATCTGCGGGTAGTTGCGTAACACACAATCGATGACACCTGTCAATTTGACAATTCAACAATAAGTATTGCCTTGTTTAAATGCTTCAATCATATGAAGCAATGGATTAGTCATTTCCTTCAAATCGTTTTGGATTTTGATAGAAAGTGTGTTACGCAATTAAGGTTCTGTTGTAAATCATGTTTCCATAACTATTTTAATAACCTCAACCGAAGGGAAAACTTCTTTAAAAATAGTAAAAACGAATGTTTTTAAATTCGAATAGGTACTTCACAGTAGTTACAGTTTTATATAAGCAATGGAAATCACATTATACTGCCTACACATTCTTAGATTGATAAAAGTGTAACAATAAATTTCAATGTCTATGTAACCAATAAACTTTTTTTTTGGTTTTTGACTTAGTGCAAAATGGGTGTTTTATTTTATTGAAAACCTTTGAATACCTTATCTATATTATTTTCTTTTCGTTTCTGAAAGTTTCCGTCAGTATTAATTACGAATTATAGTATTTTAGTTGTGGTTCATGATATTAATTTTTGATTAGTCTACCTATTTTGATATGAACAATATAGTACGCTCGACGAAACAAGTCGTAACCATAAAGTGTTAGAAAAGATTTCGTTAATTATTTCGTACTAACTGATGCCAGTGGCTTTGACGGCGTGAAAGTAGAAAATTATTCCAAGGGAAAATATATTTCCTGGATAAAAAGTATCCTATTTATTATTTATTTATTATATTCTTTATTGTACACCACATGAACAAAAAAGATACAGGACAAACATTAATCCAATTAAGTGTACAATGGTATCCTATGTGCTATTCCAAGAAATGGACGATCCGTGTACGCATCTACGAACAAATTTGATGCTTTGCGTGATATGCAACAACTTGGTTTGCACGTGTGTACCACTTACGAACATCGAACACTGTTCGTCAAACATGTTTGCGGAGATCCTATTGGTATATTCTGTATGGACGGTGTTCTTCATGAAGCAACACGAACACCAAAAAGCACTTCCAACAGCGCCGCCATAGCTATTAAGAGAGTTCTCGATCGTTGCGCGCGAATTCGATTCCAACTTTTTACATTCGTGTTCGAATATGCCGTCCATATGAACAAACCAAATGTTCAAGTTAGGTGTTTGTGTTCGCGTTCGTACGTGCGTACACGGCTAAAGAGTACTTAACGATTTCATCGATACATACAAACTTTTGTAAGGTCTACCTGTGTACCAAGTTTCATCGGAATCCATTCAGCCGAGCATGAAGAAGAAGCAGATGTGCCATGTCCGCCTGTCTGTCCGTCCGTCCATGCGCGGCTTATTACCTTTAGTACTACAAAGCTGGAATCTTGCATGAGTATGGGCTTGCATGGAATCTTGCATAGCTGGAGTCTTGCATACCTACTTGATTTTTGAGAAAACTCATCGTTCACACAGCTTGTTCAATCTTAGAAAAGGTGAATAGCCCATCGGTTTATGTTACTGACTGTACCAAGTACGAGTACCTCAGGGCTCTCTGGTACTTAATAATACGATCGTGCGATTCAAATAAATTATTAACCTACACGAAATAATGGTTCTCGTGAATCCTGTGATGTTCCAAATGTAACTTGTGCCAATTACGCAAGCGTATTTCACTCACCTTTCAGAAAACGTCTGCAATGACACAAAATAGAACATATCTGTAAAATATACTGAATATAACATTTCTAGCTTTTGCCAGCGGTTTCTTCCGAAGTGAACGTAGGTTTTTCCATATGTTTCGTTTCTCTACGAGGTGAATTTTGGAAATTCGTCTCTTATTGCTCCCTACGTCATAATAGGATCTACTCTACTACCTACTAGGCATACGTCATCTTAGTTCTGGTAGTTTCACTCTTAGGGCCATATTACACCGGGACACCATGGTCGCGACTGGTCGCGCCACCAGTGGCGCTACCAACCTTATACAGCTCTATAGAGCGTTACTCACCTGTACCCTAGCCAAGTTACTAATCTGCAATAGTTAACGCTAGCAGAAAGCTTCAAATGTACGGGAATGACGTCTCCTCAACGCTCCGTCACGTGGTCAGAACAAAAGATTCGGCGACGAGGCCAACTCGAAGCGTTCGACGCAAGCGAAACGGTTGTAACTTGGCAGGGTGGTGTCTGTTTGGTTGCGCAACCAATTTGGTGGCGTTACCAGCTCGGACACCAGTCCGGCCGCCAGCCACACTCCCACCTAAGAGTATGTAATAAGATGAAAATCGAACCCAAAGATTTTATATACCATACAGATAAACTCTATTGACTACGAAGCAATCACACTCTAAAGTGTTCTTTATTCTCATATCAAGTTCATATTGACAAGCATAGGGAAAAATGTACTGAGCAAGACGACGACAAAGGGTTGGTTGTCCCTTTCTTACATCTATTTTAACTAGGGTAACCATAATTTTACTACCAATCAGTTTATCCGTAGGATATATAAAATCTTTGCTCTAGTGTCAGTATTGTGTCTAGTTTGGGTTGCGCTACCATGGTGTCCTACCATGGTTGATGGTGTCCCGGTGAAATATAGCTCTTAGTTTCAGCTGTGTGTTGATATGTCAGTCAGTTAATCAGTTTCTCCTTCTGTATTTATGGATAACTAGCGACCCATCCCGGCTTCGCAAGGGCAATAGATATAGCCTATGTTACTCAGGGTGAATGTAGCTTTCCAATGGTGAATTTTTGAAATCGGCACAGTAGTTTTTGAGTTTATTCATTACAAACATACACATAAAAATACAATTTTTCCGTTTTTGTAATATTAGTGTAGATATGGAGAATTACTGTGTACTCCATTTGAGTAGTCACGCCCCAGTGGTTAATCCAACCGCCTCTTATGCATGAGGCTGCGGTTTCGAGACCGGCCATGTATATGTACTTTTCTAAGTTTATCTAGGACATTATAGGACCGTATCTCGGAAAGCACAAAACACCGTCGGTCCCGGCTTTCATTCGTAGATATTTGATAGTCGTAACAGGTAGACAGACGCTAGAGACCATCTGTCTATGGGTCTAAACAGACGGACCGCATTTCAACTGCAATCCAACTGCAAATTGCAGTCTACGGGCATTTTTAATGCAGTTGACACCGACTGCATCCGAACTGCACCATACCCACCCGCCCGCACGCTCCGCCCTCCCACGCATGGTGCAGTTCGATGCAGTCGGTGTGCAGTTCACACGACTGCAATCGGACTGCACGTTTGGTTTGCAGTTCTATTGCAGTCAGCCTCTTGGTAAAACTACCAGAAGACCAGAATCGTACAGAGCAAACGCTCTGCCTAGCCTAGCTCAGTAAAAACGAAATGATTAAAAAACAAATTGATCTTCAAAATGTCTCATTATGATAATGGCTAGTACTTTTTTTTTTACTTTTTTTTTGTGACGCTTCCTTGTATTACTTTTATCACCACTATAATATAAAAAAAATTCAAAATCAAATCCACTTTCCTCGTATTTCCTACCTAAAATAATTTGCCCAGCCCAGTAATTACGTACATCAATTTTATTAATGAGCATTGTGTTTTACCCAGTAATCAGGCTTCGACTGGGTTGAGTGCCTAACTGTATTTGTACCCGTCCGAATATGCAAAAATGTTGTTTAAATCCTTTATTCAGGTGTTTAACCGTGTTGATTCTCATCTCTGGCAATGACGCAAACAGAACGCAAAAATTATGGCGGGGTACTTTGTTAGTGATTCTTATGTTGTTATCGTATTATTATTCTTTTTCTGAGTAAAAAGTACCACAAAATCAAATCTTTATACTCAGTACATTCTGCATTATAAATTTTCAGAACAAATAGCGTTAGAAAAAAATGCTCAGTCCGAAAACAATGTACTACTATACTGGCCTCCTGGTAGTTTGCCTAGCCAAACAATGACACAAAAGGAAGCTGATCTTCATAGTCTTATTATAATAATGGCTCTATAGATTCTTATGTTATTTTCGTATATAATCTGGTTTACAAGAGCGCAAATATTACGTGCAGATTGCGTACGCGATGGCCGTATGGCTGGCCGCGATACGGCGATACTGGCCGCTTTGTTCACTGCCTGCCCTTGCTCGACTTGAGGCCGTGCTGTCGTGCCACGGAGTCGCTGTGCCGTCGAGCCTGCCTCTCCACAATCCAGCTTAATGTCAACGCACCGCTAACTACGCTACACTTAATTTTTATTACGATTTTTTAATTTAACATTTCAAGAGTTTCCCTATGTTCTTATTGACTGGGGTACCAGTTTGTTCTGCGAAATATTTGTGTTGGCGTTGTGCGAATTATTGGTTTTATTACCCAGGCATTGGGATCGGATTATGTAAAAGGCATACATATTTAGATAGGGTTATTGTAAAGTTATCGACACATAATAATACGAAAAAGAAACGACATAATTCTAGTTTAATTCTGCTCGTGTTAGAACCGTAATTGACCAGTTATCAGCAACACTTAGGTATCTACTTGTAAATTTGTAATCCTATATCTGTACTGTTTGACATATTAGATCACTATATTCAAATTACCTAATGTTAGTTATGCTGTTGCTACTCAAAATAATCAAAGCACATCCACATCAGGGGTCATTTAAATTGTACATGTACTAAAAACTACCTCGAAGGCATTGAACAGAAAACATAAAATATAAAACTATAACAGGTTAGCTCGTCGTTAACTAGTTACTAAATAACCTTCATGTAAGTTAAAATTAAATAGCAGAATCTAGGCCTTAAACGCGTATCTGCATTAAATTCCTGCAGCCACGTTTTCCGATGTAAGAGCACCTTCACACTAGCGTTTGTTCAGCGTAGGCATTCGATAGACGTACACCCTGCGCAGACGTTGCGACAACGCGACGTAGTTGTCGCGTTGTTGCGGCGTTCAATTGACTCCAGAGGAAACGCCGCAACAAAGCGACGTCTGCGCCGCGTTATCGCGGCGTCTGCGCTGCGCATACGTTTATCGAACGCCTACGCTGGACAAACGCTAGTGTGAAGGCGGTCTAAGCTTTTAAAAAAATGTGTGAGTAGAACAATAACGAAGTGCGAATAATTAAAAACTTCCATACGTTATAATTTGTACTAATTGTGTATGAAGGAAGTGATATAGAGATTTGAATACGTTTCAATGTCTTCCTTTTTAGTATTTCCTTTTTTGTTACTTCCTTTTTTAAGCCTTAAAAGTCAATTAAGAATTCTCTTTTTCACAATCCGATTAGGTTCGTACAGTTCGATCGTATTCCTTGGAGAACGAACAAATCTTATTACAGGTGCTCCGAGGCTCCGGCCCGTCGCCTTACTGATTGCTTCGAGCCTTCACTTCCATTTATTTAATTTTGCTCTTAAAGGTCTTTTAAATCTGATTGAGATAAAGCTCTTGTATTAAGCTGGTGGCTTTAAATTGATGAGGCGAATTAAGTATTACTGTTGTGTCTCAAAATAAATGAATATAATGGAAGGTACATGATATGAGTATGGGTCGCATTGACTCTATTTTGCTTGAGCTGTAAATTTCAATCAAAGTCAAAAGTCAAAGCATTTATTTCAAATAGACCATTTGCAGGCACTTTTGAATAGTCAAATGTCGGTCAGTCCAAGAAAAGTGAAGCTAAATTGCACGTTCCAAAGCGTAGAACTCTCTGAAGAACGTATGTGACATCCAAATGTACAATTGGATGTCACTTGGCAAAGTTGTACTGAACACTTTTAGCTAGAAGTCTTGACTACTTGAATTATCACCTACCTGTATAGATATGTTTGTGTCTGTGTTCGTGAGGTTGTCAAATGAAACATCATATTCCACGCAAACGCATATTTATTTTTATGATTCATTTTTATATATTTTTGGTGCTCCATTTTTTATTTATTTGTGTTTCATTAAATTATAAATTAATACTAATAATAGTAAAGGTCTCGGTAAACGCACACAGGCTCCGTAAATGGGCAATCGGGAGTTCCGTGCAGTTCCCGAGACCCGGGCAATGAGCTGGCATAATAAATAATACAATAAGGTACAAAAAGGAATTCAACGAAGTACCATCGGATGGTTTTCACAATCGCTCACACATACGCTCCACACACGCCAACAGCAGTCTTACATCTATTATATCACTAGCTATACAGAATGCGGCGAGGCCGCGTGCAATGAACCATGGAAGTGTACTACGGGTAGGCTGTTTACTCGAAATGCGAGTCCTTGAGCTTCTTGACGGCGTTGGTGAGGTGCAGCATCTCGGTGTTGAGCTGCCAGATGAGCGTCTCCAGCTTGTCGACGGAGTCCAGCACCTCGACGCGCTCCGTGTGCGGGTTGAAGCGCACCTCGAAGGGTCGCGACATGGTCGACACCCAGCGTCTGAACAAATTATCAACAGTTAATTCAACTACGCTAATAAGGAATTACATATTTTTCTATCCATTTAGGTTCAGCGGTCTCAATTACCTGAATTTATCTTTGGCATCTTCGAAACTTTCGGCTACATAATAAATAGGTTGGTACTCCTGGTCCTGGTAGGGTTGCACCGAGGTGGACGCGGGCTCGAAGGGTCTGAGCTCGGGCTTGTCGCTGAGGGCATGCAGCAGCTCGCCGATGGAGGACAGCAGAGCGGCGCCGTAGGCCTTCAGCTGCTGGTTCTCCTTGCACAGTCCGAACTCCACGGTGAACCAGTACACCTGAGCAAAGACAACATCGTTTACAATACATCGCCATCGGGCATATTAATTCACCAACTCTGTTCAAACACATTTCGCAACAGCTGGGCCCATTCACAAAATTTACATATTCGCATTGCCACAAATAAAATGTTCATTATAAATGATCATTATTCAACTAGGGCTTCTAGAATCGTAACTTACGGTAGAGAGCTTTTCAATTTCAGAGTCCGAAGCGCCAAGAGATGCGAGACCGATCTCCTGTGAGAACTGGGCGAAGCTGGGGTCGGCCAAGAGAGGGATGTGGCCAAGGAGCTCGTGAATACAATCGCTGCAAACAGTACATTTCATTGTAAGATATTTTCAAAACCTAACTTTAACGTAAAAAAAAAATGTTCGTCCTTAACTTCGAACGAAGTATAGTGCTATTTTATGGAAAGTGGCAATTCATTTATAACTAGCGCCTTTGATGGCAAAGTGTTGGCTCGTGTAGTCGTAAAGTGTAACTTAGTTATATAATAGCGAGAGATTCAATTAAACAAAGTTATAGTTCCACCACGACACTGCGACGAGCTCTCTTCGTACTCGCAAATTGTTTTATGTTCAAGGATGCTGAATACGTGCACCTAGACGAAGCGCGTAGAAAGAATTTAATTGAAACAGAATATAAGTATTCTATTTCAATTAAATTCTTTATTCATTTAGAGGCTTGTTCTACGTAGGTTTACGATTTTTGAACAATTTACATAACATTAACAAGGACTTGTTGCGTAACGTTTCCGTAAAGAGACGCGTCAAGGCAATAATTTTGAACCTAATTTAATTATCGTTAATGAACATTTCGGTCATATCCACACCCGTTATTTCCGGGTTGGTAATTATCACGAAAATATACTGATTAATAATATTATACCGGAATTGAATCGTAAAAAATATGATGATCGACAAGCTATAAAATTAAAAGAAACTGTAGTATATAGTACTTACGGTTCAGGAGTGTGGAAAGGCGAGTTGGCGTGACGAACGTATTGGGTAGATTGGAAGACTCGGAAGGCCAGAGAGGCGAGGAAGTCGCGGGCGGTAAGCAGACCCGCGGCGGGGCGGAGCGTGAAGCCGGTGTGCTTGCGTAGGAAGTTGCTCACGTCCTCCAGCTGAGGGATGTGCTGCGGCACGAAGATGTCCGCCGCCTGCAGTTTGCCGAAGGCAACCTTGTACTCCTTGCAGGCGTGCTTGGGCATCAGGTCTAGCACGGTGTTGAACACTCGCTGCCAGGTCGCGTTCTCAGATTCCTTGTAGCTGATTGACGGGATCGGGTCTCCGTATTTATAACCGAACGCGATCTCGGCAATTTGCTTCCTACGTTCCCTGTAATCCTTATCGGCAAAACCGGGATGGTTCATATCCAATTCGGGTTCATATTTGGTCATGAGATGATTGCAGTTATCGAGATCCGAAGCGTGGCGAGGGAACCACGGGGTTTTGCTTGAGATGTTGTTCTCGGATACGAGGTTAACTCCAGCGAAAGAGGTTGACTGACGAAGAGATCTGATAAGTTGCAATAGGTTGATGCGAGACATGCTCACTTTGACGAGAGCATCAAACTGGACACCGGTGAGTTGGGATGGACGTGTTTCGAGATGCTGGACGCATCCCTTGTAGTTGTCGATGGTCTTGAGGATGCGAGCCAGAGAGCCCATTCCATCTCTCATGCGCAACAAGAGCGCAGCTTGTTGGATCGCTTGCTCTGCCTCGGGAGATTCACTTGCAGCGTTCTGCAGGATTACTTCTTCCTCGGTCAGAGTATAATCTGTAAACACATCATTCATTGAACACGATGACACAATTTAATTAAAATAAGTGTCGCAATTAAAAGAGTTAATCACAATACTGACCGTCGTCCGTTTTCCCAGCATCGTCCCCGATATCAGCATCAGCTAAAGGAAAGAAAATAAAAAAAAAACGAAAATCAGAAAAAAATAAACAAAAATAAAAAAAACAACGAATAATGTTTAAATTATCATAAAAGACAATTACCGAGGTGACCGTTCTTTGTTTCATCTTGTTGAGTTCCATCTTCGACAGTCGGGGAGTTATCACCATTGCCAATATGAATCCCGTCTTGGATAAAATCGGAATCCAAGCCAGAGTCTAAATTAAAAAGGAAAAATAACAAAAATAAGTTAAAATAAAAAAAAAAAAAATAAACAAATATTGAAACGAAAAAAATAAATAAAGAAAGAGTGGTAATTTGATAATAAACGTAAAGAAAAATTATGATAATCAAAACCCTGAGACGAATTTATTGCGGATTCAAAAGCAAGTTTGCTTTCTTTATGCTACGTAATACGAGTCACATGCTATACGAGGGGTCATTAAATCGGAGTTGTGAAATTGGGTTCAAACGCGGTCGTTGGAATTTTCAAGGATCGATGGTAGTTCCCCAAGTAATCTCGATTAAATCATTTAGGTTCTCAGTTAATCAGAAAATTTGTATTTTTTTGCCTGTTCCGAAGCATATATCCTATATTAAAGACAACAAACATTATCATCAGTTGTCCAAGTTGATCCTTGATTGACTTACCATTGGCGCGGGCGCGGGCCTCTTCAAGAACGCTTTGTTTGGTCTGTTTGACAACTAGTGTCTCGAACCTGGCATCGTCTACAAGTGAACGGCGACGAGACGGATAACCGTTCTGAAACAACACAACAAACATACAATTAGTCAAGAAATAAGAACATAAAACTTGACAAGCAAGTGACCTAACTTGACCAATGTCTTTGAAAATATTTAATGATTGCATGAAGAATGAGTATAAACGAGAAGGTGACATTCTAATGATCTGACTGACAACTGTAGAGATAGTATATGTATATTAACGCAGTATGCAATTATGTCCATTGTCCCAGTATCATCAGTAATTAATTGACAATCTACTGTGTGATGTTTAATTTGATGTTGTCGTTAATTTTACTCTGTAACTTGCAGTTATTTTTTTATACTTATACCTAACAGTTTCGAAGAAAATACCATAAAACGAAAAGGCTGAAGAGTGGGCGGGAAAATGGCTTCACTCCAGCGACCGAGCACAAAGGACTCGTCTCTAAAACAGTTTGATCTTCTAAATCCTTATAAATATAAAGCGGTCACATCGCATTATATTTCATGTGAGAGTAGAAATTGCTTTTACGAAGTTCGTAAGCTTATTTCCTGAGTGTGGCCGGGTGTAAAGTGCTCCCATTATGCCCGTCTTGCGCCTCGCTCCGGATACGGAGTCGTGCGACTGAAATCTTTCAAAGGAACGCGACTTTCTGGTCCGCTGCGCTCAAATGGAGCCAATTATAGAGCTCGAGAGTTATGACTACACGACGCGATTCTGTAACAATGCGACGCGACGCTCGTTCATGTCTTTACTTTAGCACTGTCGCGAAACAAAGACGCCGGCGACCCGACTAATAACAATTCTCCAACTTTCATAGCAGGTCTCTCAATATCCAATAGAATATTTTGAAATATATCTTCTTGGTACGACTGGTTTTGCTAGTTACCGTCATTAAATAAACAAATATTAGTCTTCGACGAAAAGTTAATACGTATGCCTAAAGTTCAAAAAACCCGGGGACTGTTATCATAGGAACAAAGATACGCGTTATGTGTGACATCGTTTGTTTTTCTCAATTAGCGTGTAACTTGATGCGTTATGTCGGCGACAGCGTAAATCGCGCTAAGGAGCTCGCAGCCGCGCTGGCTACAGTGCGCGGGCGTCGAGACCTAGCATTTTCCACTAGAGTGGCCGTGCGGGCCTAACTATGTGTGTCAAGGGTTGCGCTAATCACTCACTATTGTTACCGAGCCCCTGAAATGCAACGAAGTTAATAATTACGCGACCTAAAAGCTTTTTTTCCAGAGCTCCAAAAGGTTTTAAGTAGCAGTAGTAAACAAAAACCTGGTGCGCGTAGTAAGTGATACAAGATTGCGGAAACGGTGTCGCGCGCTGTATTGTAAATTTAAAGGTCCGCCTAACTGGAGCGGACAGGACTCGGAATCCGGTTGATATAGCCTTGGTGTGCCCGAGTGGCCACTTCACCATTCCAATCGGTCGGCGGGTAATTAAGCCAAGCCAGAGTGCGGCCCGACCTGTACCCACCCTCCAATGTACTCTATGTACTTACGAGCACTCAATCAATTTGTCGTTGCAGACCATCCAATGTAGGGATTTTATTGATCCATGCACGAGTGTGGAGTTGAATTGTATCTACCATTAATTTGATCTACAAGTCACGATTTAAGTAAACAAAAAGCAATAATTAGGCAGAGTGAATATTCTTTACGCGTTTATGCACGAAAAAGAAGTTTATCTTTGACCGGTACATGTGAAAAATGTATAATTGACTGTGAGTCTCTTCAAACGAGCATCTAAGTGCACCAAATAAGTTGTGTTGGTCAAGGGTATACCTGAGTGACCTCGATATGATTGTAGACCGCGTTCTCAGGTTCTGCGCTTTGCGTGACGGCGTCTAATTAATTGTGAATCGAGTGCGGTTCTAGTGTTATAAAAAATCGAGCTGGTAATATTTTCATTTGAAGACCAGCTTCGATTTCGGTGCTTTAGTGCAGGTTGACAAGTTAATTGTGTCCATCGTGTCACTTGATAGAATTTTAACGATGTTTGCTGATTGCAGTGGACTCGGTGAGCGTCGCACCGCCTCCTTGCATTCCGACCTTCGACGGTCAAGGAAATACAATCATTCAGGCACCAATCATAAAATAAACGATAATCATAGCATGATAGGCTCAGGCCTATTTATCGCACAGCGCATTGATATAAATGAAGCAAAACAGTTTTGGGAATGATCGCAACGCATTTCAGAGCATGTAGGCATAAGTATTATAATTTTGCTTATGACCAAGTCAAAACTTTGCAAACACTACTTGATGCGTACAAGCTCTGATATAATTCGCAACATAATTTCGCACAAGCTTTATGTACTTCCACCACAAAAGCACGATGGAAACATTCTACTATGGTAAACAATCAACAGGTGATTATTTAATACAATGTTGCCTACGTGAGGTAACGATTACGACTCAACGACGCGTTGAATATTCACAATGCTAATTAATCTGTTCATAAACAATGAAGACATTGATAAGAGTTGTTTTTTGTTGTAATAAGTAAGTGTTGAGGCTACAGACTCATCTTATGTGGAACAATGACTTATTAGGAACATTCTGTTGTGGATATTGCGCAAATTGTCACACGAAGATGCGATTTAACTGAGAAAGTGTCTTTGTCACATTATAAAGTGAATAAATTAATTTTATTATAGTCTACCTAGTAAATGGACCCCAGCAATTCTCAAGCTCTGACATATTTGAAAGACGAATTTAAATATTCTAAAGGTATGAGTGAACGATCGAATTTATTGACTTGTACATTATTTTTTTTGGTTAAACGACATAAATTTTCAGCAGGTAATCTGTGGTTGAATAAACCAATACCTAGTTACTATAAAAGCACCTGGCCATTCTTGCAGATTTCTATATATTTATGTAAATTATTGGAAAATTGCTTCGGTCAGTTAAGATTGTTGATGTTCATTGTTTCTGAGTAGTACAAGGGCGAATTTGACAAGTTACAAGTAGGCAATAGTCATTATCTGATGACGAACTGATTAACATCTAATTCGCTACTATAATACAATCCAGATTTATCTTATTATTTGGTTGCTTTTTTTTGTGTCCTATCTTATTAATTACACTTTTTTTTTTGTCAACTTATCACTTTACTTTGAGAAATACTAAAGTTTATAATTTTAATGCACGTTTTATTCCTGCAGAAGGTAAATCGGTTTCTTTGTTTAGGGCAGTCAAATTGCTAATAATACAGGAATTGCTATACAATGCGTTTTGTATTGCAATTATCTCTCTGGGCTGTCAGTAAATAAACATAATTGTAAGTTTTTAGGACATTCCAATTATTCCTAATAAAGATTTATGTTACTAATGAATTACTGTAACTAAAATGAATTACTACTTTAAAATTGCACAATTATTAGATTTTTAAAGCAATAAATCAATTGATATTTAGGATTTACTAATATTTGGCCGAAAACAATAACTTGTTCCGATGTTGTGACGGCTGTTTTGTTTGCAAACAATTTGGACGGAGCAAAACTTTGATGGCGGGAAAGAAATATTTGTTGAAGATGAGAATTTAAGATGTAGGGTGGGAAAATTATGTTTGTGATGGGAAAAGTATAAAACGAGCTGGCAACGCGTTGGGGCGCGTGCTGGCTGCTGCCCAGCTCCTCACCTCGATGCTGTAAGACTTCTTGATGGCGAACATCTCGCGGTTCTTCTGGGCAGCTGCGACGGCCATGGCTTCTTTCTATTCTTCTCACGACACACCACTGGTATTGGAAGGGCCTGAACGAGGGGTTCACTGCGCGGTTAGCTAGCGTATTGTCTGCGAGAGCTTTTTGTCTCGACCACGGGCTTCTGTGCCTGTCTGTCTGCGACTCGAGCTGTCGTATTACTATAGCTAACTAAACTTTGGATTGCAAACAGACCAATGCATGATGACCGTTCGTAAGAACAGTTTAAATAGTGTTAGGCGCACGCCTCCCACCCCGCAGCGCCTTTCGTCGCGCATGCGTCATGCCCCCGCCTCGCGCGCCTCTGCCCCCCCGCCGCCCGCTGCCGAGCGCCGGCATCCCCCAGCCAGCCAGCATCATCAGCTCCATCACCTCAGACACCACATCCTACATCCCTGATCATCCATATTTTTTCAAAAATCAGTCGACTAAAAATTCCTTCCTTATCTTCACTACCTTAGATCCTCGCTCGGAAATGGCCTTATTATACCTCGGAAGTAAATGCTGAAACTATTAAAGTAAACTGTGACGTTATAGTTATGTTAAGTAAATAATAATGTTCGATAAAATCTTAATTATTAAAATATTGTAGACTTTTCGGCAGTCAGCCATTTACTCGTATAATATGGAGCGATTAGAATCTTTTGAACACATTGATATTTAGTAAAAATATTAAAGTTTAGTTAAAAATTGCTATTTTTTTTATTAAAAATAATATTGTCATTATTACCAGAATGTTATTTTATAAAAATCATATTGTTGGTTTTTAAAGGACATTAAGGACAAAGACTAATAACCTATATTCGTTAGTCAATAGATTTTCCCGGTAATGTTCTCTAATGATTGATATAAAATAATATTGGTTTTACCTGTGACGCGTAGCGTTTCGTAGACCCCAATTTGCGACAGTCTACGAGGTGCTACGCTAATCCTTAGGGGAATCATCTAATCCGCTACGCCGAGCTACGCAAAGATTTCGTAAATTTTTAATTTATTTTGAAACAATTCCCCATGACTTATTCATAGTAAATCAAATATTGCTGGTGTGCAGTGTTTCGTCATTGATAAGATGTAACGCTGAAGATAACATTGTGGTTGCCTTATCGTACGAGATGAATTTATATAATTACCATTTAATAGGCGTTTAAGTTACCGCCATACGGTTTTACGATAATTTTAAACTGGTTCATATATTTGATATACAATCTATAGCGATCTTTTATTATTGTTAGTTAAGGAAGCGATTGGGCGTTAGATATTATTATTTTCAGTAAGCAATATATTTTTTTATGTTTTGTGGACAGAAGTATAAATCTCTTTTTTTCTTCTACTGATATCACACTTAATATTATTACAAAGGCCAAAGTTTGTATGTATGTGTGTGAATGTTAGTTACACTCAAACGGATGAACGAATATGGTGAATAGCATATAGAGTATGTTTCTTTGGGATAATTTTCTACATTTAAGTAGGCAAAGCCGCTGACAGGAGCTAGTTAAAAAAAAACATTTATGTGAATTGATAATGGTTTATTTAAGTAGATAATAAATTAAAATGTAGCCAGCGAGAATTTCTTTTTCTATGAGAAATTTTGATAACTTAATGATTATTTTTGTACTATATCCCATGTTACTTCTAAAGTTCCTTTGTTCTTCTCAGTCAATCCCTGTTAGTTCTCGGGTTATTCCATTCTTCTCTGTCAATTCCTTGTGACCCCAGGGGGGTGACTTGATTCTTCTCTGTAAATTCCTATGTTACTTCTGGGGTTACTTCATTATTCTCTGTCAACACCATGTTACTTCTAGGATTATTCCTTTCTTCTTTGTCAATAAATCTGCCAAGCCTGTACCTAACTATGTTAGGGTCGGGTTCTACTCTAACTAGATGCAGCTGGATAAAAAAATATACTGGATAGATATCCAGTATTTTTTTTTATTTTTTGATAAGATTATCTCTACAACCTAGTAACTATGGGTATCAGGATAGCACACACTGCTAAATTTTCATCGTTTTAATCCTATGGAGGGTCGATCCGGTACATGAAAAACTATCGAGTTGTAAAGATAAAATTAAAAAATAAAGTAGAAACCTTTTTTTAAAAACTCGTATTAATTTACGCATGTATGAAGGTAGTTGGTACGCAACGCCGACTACTAACTACTAACTACAGGTCAATGGATTGGAATTTCGTACATGCGTAAATTAATACGAGTTTTAAAAAAAGTACTTTATTTTTTAATTTTATCTTTACAACTCGATAGTGCTTCATGTACCGGATCGACCCTCCACGGGATTAAAACGATTAAAATTTAACGGTGTATATACTACGGCTTTATAATATGCACTAGCTTCAGTCAGTGGCATCGCCCGTGTAAAAATAGGTTTCTCCATACAAATTATGGACCTCTGTTTTATCCCCTTAGGGGGTAAATTTTGGAAAATCCTCTCTTAATGCTCGTTTACATCATAAACGGAACCCTTGTGTCAAACTTCACGGGAGCCTTGATAGGTCAGTCAGGATAAAAAGCTTATGTGCTATTTCAGGATACAGTCTACCGGTGTGCAAAATTTCATCCAAATCCGTACAGCCGTTCTAGCATGAAGAAGTAACAAATTTATACACACAAATCTTTATAATTTTGCCTTTATAATATGAGCGTGACAGGAGAAGATAAATAAATGTTATTATTAGATAGATGTTCTTATATTGTATAATAATAAATAACTAAGAACATAATATTATGTCATTAATTCCGTTCTTTCCATGAACGAAATTAAACATCCGCTCGATTACCATTAGGCTAATTAAAAATACATGGATATAAAAAATAACAAGTTCATTTATTTTTAGTGTTAATTTATTTATGTACTTAATTTGCTATGATTTACATTATACATTATGTACAAGGTCACATGGTACTTACCTCTGGGTAGTTATCATTGTAAAGGTAAATATTTACTTTAACTTGCCTTTCTTTTTTTGCATTAAAGGCAATGAGGCAAAACAAGCGAAAAATAAACATGCGAAAAAAATATACTTTGTTAAGGACGATATTTATTTAATCGGTTTCTTAAAAATGCAAACTATGACAAACACTACCGTATAATATTTAAACCAATGTCTGTGTTTCCTGATAGCTACAACTTAGGGGTCTTTAAGTCAAGAGTGAATAGGTTACTTTTAGGCAAGCGTGCTCCATCGTCGACCAATCGCTTACCATCTAGTGAGATGGTGGTCAAACGCGAGCCTATCAATAATAATAATAAAAAAAACTAATCAAATGTTATGTACATAACGCAGGAAGATAATTAATGCTTTTAAAGACGACTTCCATGCAGTGATTCGCAAGAAAGTCGCGTCACTGATGCACAGAACGCGGGCCAGTGGCAATAGCATCCTAAAAACAGTGGTTAAGAGTCCTCCCTCTTCTCACTCTCCTTTTCTGAGGCACTATGTGGGGAAAATGGTCAGATAATTCACTCCTTGCCATATCATTCTCTGCACATCTTGCCTTAGGTATTCACTTCACTGCTTGTTTTTATTTTATTTAATTTTTTTGTTTATGTACTAACACTATTTTTGAGATTTTTTACTGACAAAGTGGACCATATTGTTGTCTTATCTTGAATAAATTAATATTATAATCTTTATTAATATTTACACATACCTCTTATATTTTTAAATATTTCTTATAAATCTAACAAAAAAAACATTAAAAATTTTCTGATTTCCATCTACCATAGGCGTGGGCTGGCACAACGAGCAATGGGTAGCTCGCCTTCCGGTAACCGTCTGGACCAGACCCGAGTCGTTGACGGCGCGTAGTGTTCCACGCGCACCGCAAAACTGTAGGAACCCAGCAGGATCGAAGCTACTGGGGTCACAGGTTGGCTTCCGAAAGGGAACCTCAGGGTGCTGGAATGCCAGGCATATAAGGAACATAGGTGTCGTTTTAGTCAGTAAAAGTCTGAGACGCTTCCCCCTCTATAGCGAGAGAAGTGATTGGATGATTTTCCACTACAAAAAGGGGCGTATCTACACGGGGCCAATTTATTATTCAAAACCTATAAAACCTACATTACTTATGGGAGACACAAAATTGCGATGCGACTTCGTATCGCAAAAGTCTACGAGCTTGCACGTCGCATCGCAAGAACTTGCGAATAAATTCGTGTTGCCCATTGTATGGTTACCTTAACTGATGCTTTGCCACACGACATCATATCCCAGCAATTCGCATCGCAGGCTGTGCAAGATGTGGATGCCTACATTGTTTCGCAGTTTGCAGAGAGCTAACACCGGTGTTCGCTTGGGGTTTAATGAAGTAATCTAGTATATATTTTATTTACCATGACTTTGAAAGGGACAGTCTAAATGTACAGTTAAAAATTCTAATAAAATTTAAAATGAAAAAGTAGCCCTTGATTGGACGCAGAAAAGCAATAATTTATCAACTGATACAGCTGCTGCGATTTTGAGAAATACGCGTTTGAAGACCTACTTTTCAGATTCATAGAATGCTGACAAGGCAAAAGAAAAGAATTTTCACATGGCACCATATTACAAAAATGTTCCAACCTTTGATAACGATTCCATGGTAACAAAATGTTAAGACGTCAGTTTTTGTGGGTTGAAATATTATTGCTCATCAAAGTCATTATAGCTAAGAAAAATCGCTCTTCTTTCTTTGTTTCAGTTAAAATTGCGCCGTCTCGTTATATCATTTATACTTTTTTTATCTGTTTTAAGAATCGAACAATTGTACAACCAACAGCAAAAATGATTGGCGGTTCTAAAGAATAGGTACAACTCCATCAAGTTTGAAGATCATTTATTATTTATTCATGTAAACAATAAAAATAAAGTGAAGTGTCTTTTTTCCCGATTTCCGGCCACAATAGGCGCGGGCTTGCGGACAGTCAGCAATGGGTAGCTCGCCGTCCGACCTTCATGTAACCGTCCGGGTAGAGGCCAAGTCGTCGACGGCGCGTACTGTTCCACTGTGCGCGCCTCAAGGAGTTGTCAGCAACCTTAGGGGCTCAGCAGGCTCAAAGCCTACGTGGGCCATTGGAGATGCGAAAGAGACCCTCGGGGCCCTGGAACAATGGTAAAGAAGGAATAGGAGTGGGTTTTTAGTCAGTAAAAGTCTGACACGCCCTTCCGCTCCGCCCAAGGGCGGAAGATGTCATTTAAATGATTTTCCTACATAAAAAAAGTGTCTTTTATAATATCAGAATATATATTTTGCTAAATCAATATGAAAGTATAATTCGTCTTCGAAACGGTTAAACATAATTTGACGGGACTTTTTCCTTGGATCTAGTTACAATGAGTAACTTGAGTTATTTCTTTTTCCTCAGTTAAGTCACAGATCCAATGAAAGTGAGTCGATTATCTATGAAATGAATAAACAGTTAAACAGATTTTCCACGCAAACGAAATCACGGGTAACGGCTAATA
Organism: Mythimna ferrago; assembly: GCA_910589285.2. Classification (NCBI taxonomy): domain Eukaryota; kingdom Metazoa; phylum Arthropoda; class Insecta; order Lepidoptera; family Noctuidae; genus Mythimna; species Mythimna ferrago. The sequence continues at coordinate 16,164,620 of OU342673.1, read as the reverse complement.
CCTATCCAATAAAATGAATATTAATGACTTATAATTACTAGACGATACATATAATATATATTTAAGCAAACATGCACTTTTCTGTCAGTATAACTTTCTTAGCAATTTGCGTGTCGCCTATTTATTTATTTGTAAATTAAACGTACATCTAAAAATTGACATTTCAGTAACCTTGCAAATTACTATGCATGACATTGACAAAATTAAAATTATAGACATAGAGAAAAATAAAAAGTGTGTCCAGTACACCTAAATCCAGAACACTACAAAGGCAAAACACACATATAAAAACGTACATTATTCACACTGTTTATATAGGCGGCGTCTATGTAGCAAAACTCATCGAGAAGACATCGATAAGGTGATCCATCAAGTTAGACCTTTCTTTCTTACTTTTTCTATACCACAATTTGAAATAAAATAAACTCGATTGTACACCAATTTAGTACACACAAACATAAATCTATAGGTACAATGGCAGTCTTATCGCTGACAGCGAAATCTAACTGAAACAACATGTAAACATTACATCAATAAATCGTAGCACCAGGACCCAGCCGGGTCGAAGCCTACTGAGGCCAGAGTTAGCTCCAAAAGGTAGCTCAGCCCCGGTATGAAAGGCAAGAAAGAACTGGGTGGATTTTTTAGTCAGTAAGAGTCTGACACTATCTCCCGCTCCGCCTTTTACCCACCAAAAACAAAAACAAACATCAATAAATAGTCGCATCCTGATGTTAATTATTGAGCATAAATAATGTGATGAATAAAAAAGCTGTGGGTAACAATAACAAACCAACCAACAAGAGAATCATCGACCGCAAAACTGCAGGAGTCAAATGATCTAATGACAACAGTGCTAGGTAAATCACAAAAACCACCATTAACTTAGTGACACATGTTTTGCGACATCGGCCAATGCCAAAACTCACCTTTACGTCACAGCACAGATAATTATTGAAATTAGAAGGCCGCATCGGATACCGGTCGCTCTAATGAGTCGCTACGGTTTTTTTTTTCAAAAATCACTTCGGTTATTCCATTGTGACGTATCGTCTATCGATTAGAATGAGCAAATTAACTAATCTCCATCATGATGAACTGTTTGTATATTAGCTATTGCAATAGGTTTATGGTAATCGTATGTTTGGTTAACATTTGACTGTGACTCACGTGCTTTATATGATCTCGTTTCCGCACGAGGTTGTTTTTTGCGCTGCTATAAGTGAGATTTATTACTTGACTAGATTGTTGCATTAGGATGAGACTGACGCCATTTGCATTATAATAATAATAATAATAAATTTTTTTCTCGTCAATTTTTTTTACTCAATTTAATTAAATAATACAATAAAAAAATGTCTAATCACCGGAAAACTACCAGGAAAAAATAAGAAAAACATTACGTCATGGCCCTACATATATAATACCTACAACAAAAGTGAATAAACAACGACATGGCGATGAAATAAATTTGACAAATGCTGACAAGAAGCCGGGCACGAAGACTAGAAACACACCCAACAACTTCGGGTTCGTCGCTCAACTCCGCCTCGCAGCCGCCGGGACCAGCGCCAGCCGTGAGTCCAGTGATTCCGGAAGCTGCAGTTGCGTCGAGTTCGAGCGACGAATACTTCTCGCCGTCGACGACACCACCACCTGCGCGTCGGCGGGGAAGAGGCCGACCTCCGGCCAGCTTGGGACCTCGAGGCCCGCCGGCCTCTGACTGGGTTCCCGCTGTCGGTGGAAGTGTGCAGCGCATGCGATGGACATCATCCATCAATGAAAATGTCATGCGCTCATACTTTGGGGCTACAGAGGGGGGAATTAACCTGACTGCGTACCGTGGTCGGATGCTCTCTCTGTTTCAGGTGCTTGAGCCAGCTGTCAACGTTTCGGTCCAACGACTATCGGATCAGGTGCGGGTCATCCAGCGTAATCGTATGTTGGATGACGCCGTACTTGATAGACTGCGCCTGGAATCACAGAGTAGCCGTGTTTCACCCGCTACACCATCGGCCGCGGCGCAACGTCAACCCAGTGCTGCACCGCGACCCGACCACGTTGGTGACGCCGATGATGACGCGGCTATATCTGTGAGTACCCAATGTAATGAACGATTGAGGGGCGCTTTCGAAGACGCATTTCGGGAATACCGCTCCATACCGCCGGAGCTTAGACCTCGCCTACCTCGTTTGCCCATGCACAAGAGAAATAGGGCGCTGGTGTGTGCTTTAGATTCGCAGCTATCAATTTGTTTTGATAGCAGCGAAGACCTCGCTGATACCCACTCGATCTTGTACTGTGCGGCTGTAGCAGCATGTCGTGTAGCTCACGTTAAATTTCCTAATTGTAACAGAGCTACACGACCAGCTGTGCCTGCTTGGCAGTGCAGGATAGAGCGGCGTATCGGTGAGGCTAGAGCACTCATCGGCAAGCTTATCTGCTTCAGGGAGGGCAACACTCGCCCTAGAGTGATGCGCTTTGTGAGGCGGGCATTCTCGGGGACTGATATTAGTCCTCGAGATTATCTGCCCTGCGTCACAGAGCGTATCGATTTCCTGAAGCAGAAGATCTATGCATGGGCAAACCGTATTCGTAGGTACAAGCGGCGAGTGGAACGGTACACTCAGAATCGTACATTCCAAAGCAATGAAAGGTGGGTTTACAGGGCTTGGGAGCGACCGGAACAAGGTGTGACTGATACGCGCCTGCCGGATGATGACGCCATGTGTTCATTTTGGCGCAGCATTTGGTCGGCGCCTGTCAGCCACACCGAGGGTGATTGGATTCGAGAGGTCGAGCGCGCATGCGATCTTTTACCAGAAATGGAGGCAATAACCATCAGCTCCCAAGATGTAGCCCGTGCAGTTCGTCCGTTACCGAACTGGAAATCTCCAGAGCCGGACGGGCTGCACAATTTCTGGCTCAAATGGTTTCAAGGGTCGCACGCTCGCTTGGCATCTCAGTTCCAATCTGCCTTAGAGTCAGGGTCGCTGCCCCAGTTTCTAACAACAGGAATAACCCACCTGCTCCATAAATCAGGTAGTACTGCGGAACCCAAAAATTATAGACCGATTACGTGTTTGCCGACGGTCTATAAAGTTCTTACATCCATTCTGAGAGCTAAAATCAATAGTCATATTGAAACAAATTCTATCATGTCTGTCTCTCAGAATGGATGTAGGAACGGGAACCGCGGTACTAAGGAGCTGCTCCTCATCGATATACAGATTATTAGCCAACAGGTTCGACGTTCTCGAAAGAATCTGTCGGCATGCTGGATAGATTATAAGAAGGCGTATGACTCTGTTCCTCATACATTGCTCATGAGGGTGCTAGAACTGTATAAAGTTGATGCAACTTTGCGCACCTTCCTGATGTCATGTATGGGGCAGTGGAGAACAGTCCTTCACTATCCGGGATGTCGACAGATTTGGGAGAACAGCGAACCGATAAGGATTGAGCGTGGCATATTCCAGGGTGACAGTCTGAGTCCACTGTGGTTTTGCCTGGCTTTGAACCCTCTCAGCACACTGCTGGAGGGTTCTGGCTTAGGTTACCGGTTGAAAAGAGGCGGTCAGGTCATATCTCACCTTCTTTACATGGATGATCTGAAACTCTTTGCCCCCAACAACTTGCAACTGATGGAGCTACTGAAGGTAACTGAAACCTTCAGTAGTGCCATCAGGATGGACTTTGGTGTGGACAAATGTGCAGTCATACATGTAAAGCGAGGAGAGATTATGGAATCCGAGGGAATTCAACTCTCGGATTCCATACACCTTAGATCCCTCAGCTCAACCGAAACTTAAAAGTATTTGGGTATGTCGGAAGCGTTAGGCATCAATACTGATGACGTGAAACAATCGTTGAAGGAGCGCTTCTTTGGCCGCCTGAATAAAGTACTGAATAGTCTTTTGTCAGGCGGAAACAAGGTGCGCGCTTTCAACGGTTGGGTCATGCCAGTATTGATGTATTCTTTCGGCATACTCAAATGGACTCAGACAGAACTTGACGCCCTGGATAGGAGGGTCCGTACACTACTTACCGCAAATCGGATGCATCACCCACGGTTATCGGTGATGAGACTGTATATCCCGCGGAAGTGTGGGGGTCGTGACTTCTTAAATGCTAAGTCCCTGCACAACCGCGAGGTATGCAGTCTTAGGGAATATTTCCTAGCCGTCGACGTGGGTGTGCACCGAGATGTGGTGGCGGTGGACAAGGGCCTCACCGCGCTCTCCTTAGCTAACGAAAACTGGCGCAAACCTTTAGTACTGGATACTAATGACCGCAGGGAAGTATGGCAGGGCAAGGAGCTTCACGGACGCTTTTACCGGGCCTTACATGGGCCCGATGTAGACCTATTAGCGTCCGTATCTTGGCTACGTTTCGGTGACCTCTTCGGGGAAACCGAAGGTTTTGTCTTTGCAATTATGGACGAAGTTATGATGACGAACAATTACCGGAAATACATTGTGAAGGATGGTACGGTTGACATCTGTCGGGCATGCCACCGGCCCGGAGAATCAATCCGACACATTATTTCTGGGTGTTCTCGTCTGGCTAACGGAGACTATTTGCATAGACACAACCTCGTAGCCAGGATTATTCACCAGCAACTTGCTCTTAAATACAATCTTGTAGAATCAGAAGTACCGTACTATAGGTATGTGCCCGACCCAGTTCTCGACAATGGCAGTATCACGTTATATTGGGATCGATCTATCATCACTGACAGGACTATTGTTGCCAATAAACCTGATATAGTGGTGATAGATTTTTTTTTTATTTTTTTTTTATTGTTGATAGGTTCGCGCTTGACCGCTATCTCACCTGATGGAAAGCGACGATGCGGTCGACGATGGAACGCGCTTACCTAAAAGAAACCTATTCACTCTCGACTTAAAGATTCCCGGGTTGTAGCTATCAGGAAACACAGACTCCGGCAAGGAATTCCACTCCCTAGCCGCACGCACAATGAATGTGTTCCCAAAACGTTTTGTGCGTGTTGGTGGGATATCCACCATATACCGGTGGCGCATAGCCGTACTGTCCGTCTGGTAGTCCGATGATGAAACGGGCTAGGCGGAATTAGGTTATGCAATTCCGACGCACACTCCCCGAAATGCAACCGGTAGAAAACCGACAGGCTAGCAACTCTGCGTCGATGCTCAAGACTTTGAAGCCTCGACTCGACGAGTGTATCATCGCCAATTATCCTTCTGGCTCGCCTCTCAATTGCCTCAAGTGCATCAAGCTGGTATCGGGCAGATCCGTCCCAAAGATGAGAGCAATACTCCATACACGATCGAACTTGCGCTTGATAAAGTTTGAGCAGCTGTTCCGGCGTGAAGTACTGTCTGACCTTTGCGAGAACTCCCAGCTTTTTTGCAGCCAGTTGAGCCTTTGCTTCGATGTAAGGCCCAAAGTTGAGTGTTGATGTCAGCGTAACACCAAGAAGGTCAAGATGGTCGGTTATCGGCACGGTTACACCCCGGAAAGTTGGAGCAGGACTGAATTGGCTCCTTTTAGCGGAAAATAGACACGCCTGGGTTTTTGCAGCGTTGAACCTGACCAAATTGGCATCGCCCCATTCGGAGACTGCCTCCAAGGACAAGTTCAAGCGCTCAACCATAGCCTCTCGAAGAGACTGGATCTGTGACCCACTAGCTCGCGCGCTGGATATGTAACTCTCAGCAACAGTGCTGTCGTCTGCATACCCAAAGGTACCGGGCTTAAGCAGATCGTTTATGTGCAGCAAGAATAATGTTGCCGAGAGTACTGACCCCTGAGGGACCCCGGCATTAATAGCCATTTGATCAGACGAGCAGCCGTCGATAACCACTCGGATGGACCGGTTATTCAGGAAGTCTGCGATCCAAGCACACAATCCAGCGGGTAAACCGAAAGAAGGAAGCTTACTAATAAGGCCTTCGTGCCAAACCCTATCGAAAGCCTTCGAAATATCGAGGGAAACGGCAAGCGCTTCCCCGTGCTTCTCGATGGCCTCACTCCAGATGTGGATGGCATACGCTAGAAGATCTCCAGTAGACCGATTTCGGCGAAAGCCGTATTGACGGTCACTGAGAATATCATTAGCTTCTAGGTATGCCAGGAGCTTAGTGTTGAGTACACGTTCCATAGTCTTACAGAGAATGGACGTTACTGAGATTGGTCGGTAGTTAGCTGGGTCAGCACGACTCCCTTTCTTGGGCACGGGCTGGACATTAGCTTGCTTCCATGCCATCGGCACTTTTCCAGCCTCAAATGAAAGCCTAAATAGGCGTGTCAGGATCGGAGACAGTTCAGGCGCACACGTTCTCAGAACAATTGCTGGTATCCCGTCCGGACAGCTAGCCTTGTTCACGTCAAGGTTACGTAGCACCCTACGGACGTCCTTCTGATGGATGCGAATATCTGACATACTCGCATCGCAACCATCAGGATGAGCAGGGGGCCGCGCGTTACCTGGGTCTAGACGCGAAGATTCCGCAAAGAGTGAAGCAAACAAATTTGCTTTCTCCTCAGCGGTATGTGCCAGCGACCCGTCGGGTTTCAGCAGTGGCGGTAATGAGGGGCGGCAGAAGTTCGATTCAACCGACTTAGCCAGTGACCAAAACGCCTTACTACCCGCAGGGTATGAAGCTAGTTTGTTCCCGATGCGGCTAATGTGGTCGAACCGAGACCTCCGCATCACCTTCTTGCAAGACTTGGCAGCTCTGTTGAAGGCTCTCTTCTACTGGCTTACGTCATTCGTCTTGCGCATACGAGCGTCGGCCCATGCCTGATATGCTGCGTGCTTGAGCGCGTTAGCGCGGCCACACTCCGCACCAAACCAAGGGTGAGCCCGGCCAGACATAGTTACGTCGGAGAATGGAATATAGTACTCCATCCCCCGCCGCAAAATATCCGTCACAGCATCTGCGCACGACGATGGATCTCCCGAAGAAAAGCAAGTAGGCTGCCAAGGATAACATGCGAAGAAAGATCGCATGCCATCCCAATCTGCTGACCTGTATCGCCAAACCCGCCTGGTGCCTCTAGGGCTGGGATCGGGCGGAGAGTAGACTGGTACGGATTTCACCAGACAGTGGTCGGCACTACCTAACGGTGATGATATTGCCACTGAATAGCGGTCTGGATCCGTTGTCAGCAGAAGGTCTAAGCAATTGGCCGTGTGCGAATCAACGTCCGGCACCCTTGTTGCTCCCTGGACCAGCTGGGTGAGATTTAACGCTAGCGCAAGCTTTCGCGTCTCTCGACCAGCATGGTCTGTGCACTGGTATGGGAAGAGCCACTCCTGATGGTGTGCATTAAAATCCCCCAGTAACACCAATTGTGCAGAAGGGTACCTCTGCTGAGCCGCATCCGCCGCCTCACTAAGTTACTGTATGAGCCCGGTCGTCTCCTGATCGCCACTGTGCGAACGGTAGACACAAGCATAGACAATTTTATCCATGCCTGTGTCCACCAGAGCCCAAAGCGTTGAGAACCTGGAATCTTCAAGGTTGCGGAGACGCCGATAGCAGATGTCGTCCCGGGCGTACAAACACACTCCAGCGTGCGGTTTAAAATTGTGCTCCAGGGTAAACCCTGGGTAAGACAGGTACGACACATCTGACGGTTTTTGTATCTGCGTCTCCGAAAGAAAAAAGAGAGATGGTTTTTCAGTCTCCAGGTGATGATGGACTGATGCGAGATTGGAGTGCAGCCCTCTAATATTGCAGAGGTGCAATTGGTGAGGTGAGGTGAGATCGACTAGAGCGTCGCACAATGATTGTTGATATATAGCGGTCCCTCATGACGAGAACCTTGTGAAAGCTGAGAAAGATAAGCAGATCAAATATCTTGACTTAGCTCGCGAGGTTGTCGACATGTGGGAAGTGGATAGAGCAATCATTGTGCCGATAGTCGTAACGGCCAATGGCTTAATAGCTAAGAGCCTCGAACAACATCTAAGGAGGCTCTCGTTAGGCAGCTGGATCAAGGGCCTGATCCAGAAAGCAGTACTCCTGGACACGGCGCGCATAGTTAGGAGATTCCTCTCTCAGGAGCCCTGACCACCGGCAGCTTGGACCCTGTTCCCGATGCCGGTGGGCTACTATTTTTTATATTTTTAAATGTTTTATTTATGTGCTTTTTAAGAAATATTTAAAAATGTAAATAATATGTACATATATAGATAATAAATGGAATAATAATAATATTTTTATTGTTTCTCTCATAAAGGTACAAATGTTGACATTAAATCAAAATATTTTTAAAAGTTTATCCTTTGTGAGTGCTGGAGTCTATATTATGGACAAAAACAAAACGATGCAGTTCCTCTGATGTACCGTAAGGTATATCATTCCGGAGCCCTTATACTAACGAAATGAAACAGTCCGCGAGCATTGACGTGATACGGTTCAACGTCCTTATTTCGGTGCAGTAAAGGCACACATATGCCCGATTATATCACTATTCGTTTGTTTTTTCAACAATGCCTACGTGATCATTCGCTTTAACCAACTTCGCCAACTTAACTGGCACTTGTTTAAGTACCGGAAGTAGGTTAATTATGATTGCATTCGTTTTTTTTTTATTTTTATTATGTACGTAACCTCTGTCTTTAATGTGTCTCTTTGTTAGGTGTGAAAATCGAAGCGACTATCACAAATTTAAAAATGTGTATTCATAAACATTAACGTACCCATTTTCTGGGTTTCCCACGTTGCATGTGGGTAAAAAAAACTAGCAAAGTTATGGTTAGAGATCTATTGGGGAATCCCTCCGCGCCAGTTTAACTGAACCGTTCGGTAGACAGAGGTAAACTTGTGATAAACCCGCCACTAATGCGTCATTCGCAAATTGCAGGCTTTGCAGCGAAAGTGCCACTTACGATACGTAATCACGTACATGAATCGCATTAAATAATCATTTGATGCGATTTGTATGTCAGGGTATATATAGGTATAACTTGGACGAGAGAAGTAATTTACCGACATCGTAGCAAAAAAAAAGAAGTTAAGACAACAGACGGTCTATTTCTGAAAGGGAAGCTCGGCCCCGTTATGAAAGGCTATGAAGGAACTGGGTGGGTTTTTTAGTCAGTAAAAGTCTGACAAAACTGAAATGAGACTAGGCATGACACATCTGCCGCATGCCCGACAAACTGTGGGCCAAAGTAGCACAAAGTTGGTGCCCTAAAACAGTGCGTCGGGGTCGCGGTAGACCGTGAAGGAGATGGCGCGACGAACTAGACAGATTCCACCAGAACTGGCAAGAAGCCCAGGCGCGCGAAAGATGGAAGGAGTGGAAGAAGGCCTTTGCCCAGGACGTCGCCCTCCCCGCTAACTGTCCTATCTCACAAACTGGCGTATCTGCACTGATGTTACCTACGTATTCATAACATTATTTTGAATAAGTTCTCTCTAATCGTCGTATCTGTGTCGTTTACCGTTTCGAAGATAATCGCATATTTTGTTTTGCGTAAATGCAGAAGAAGGGAATAAATATCATTACTACCTTCGTACCTTAGGAGTTTAGGGCCACTACTAACTTAAAGGATAAGCCAAGATGAATATAAAAAACTTATTAATTCATTAATAATGCTACAGCTAACGCAACGACAGAAAGATGATTTTAACTTCCGACCGAAAAACGGTCGCCCTGGAAAAATAGAATTGCTAGTTAGGACAGTTAGCAAGGAGGGTGACGAGGGGTGGGATAGACCGCGCTAACAAAAAAAAATCTGACACTATCTCCCGCTCCGCCCAAGGGCGGGGAATGTCATCTGAAAAAAAAAGAAAAAAAACAACAGAGACAGCGGGGTCATTCAACTAGAACACAGGAATGCATACCATTTCCGATAGCTTCGCTATCCAACGGAACAAGAAAACCCAGTAAAACAAGGACAGGTAACATTTGACGTTCAGTGATTATGCAGACCAACCCGCACTGAGCCCGCTTGATGGATTACAGCCCATTCCCTCTCATAGGGAGGAGGCCTGAGTCCTAGCTGTGGGAACATTAAAAGGCTGATTATGCTATGTGTATGATAAAGCAGCTCTATAAGATGGTTCGAAAGATTTACCGTGGCTCTGGAACGCAAAGAGCAATGGGAGGAACATGGGTGGGTTTTAGTTAGGGTTTGGGAATTCCCGACTATTTCAAAGTCCCGGGACACGAGACAGCCTACTGTCAAAGTTTCGAGAATTCCCGGGACTTCGAGACTTGAGATAGTTTGTTTTTTTGTAAGCGAGGTAAGCCTTTTTTAAAGAATTTTAATCAAATAATTTGTGGTGAAACGTTTTACAAGAAGGCATTTTTTTTACAAAATATTTAATTTTAATAACTTTAACGTTAATTTCAGTTTTAATAATTGCTTTGTTTATTTATTTTAATTACACACAGATTCACTTTTAAGCAGTTAAATCTTATAGTTATAAAACAAACTTGGTTAAAAATCATATTAATTTGTAATAAGTTTACTACATCTATTTGTTATCTTCTAATTCTAGTATCTAAATATTGATCATTATCACAACTTTGTCAATTCTCATAATATTACAGGTTCGTTTCATAATTAAATAATCTTAATATAAATATTAAAACAGACTTATAAATCATTTTTTTTAATAATCAACTAACACATTAATTAGACTTCTTTAATGATTTAATAAAATAGGCTGTTATAATAAACAGAGCGTCAACAGCTTTGCCAGAAAATCTGTTTTTGATTTTTGTAATGATGCCACCAGACAAGGAGAATACTCTCTTGAGAGAGTATTATAATAATTTAAGGATTTATATTGTAGTCCTAAACTTTCTGTAGGTTTTCCGGTAGCATCAAACAACTGAAACCCTTACCAACCTAACGTTGCTCTTATTAATTTTTTTCTTTATTTTCATTCATTAAACTATGGAACTATGGACATTCTTCAACTACTTGAAATTAGAAATGATTACATAACAGTCTTGTCTCGTCCCGAGTCTCGGCACGAAAGTCCCGGGACTTGAGACAACTAAAATTACGAAAAGTCCCGGGACTTCGAGACACGAGACTTCCCGGGATCCAAACCCAAGTTTTAGTTTGTATACGTCTCAGGTTACATTTCCTTTCGCCACACCAAGAGCGGAAGTATTTATTTGATCGGTACACACGAGAAAAAAAACTGGGCAAATGAGTGTCGGGCTTGCGCACTGAGGGTTCCGTACAAACTTACATAGCTGTGTAAAGAGTTCATTTTCCGATCGGAGTCATTACGGATTCAGAACTTTGACCCTTCATAATGTACTCAAAAATTTAAAAAGTCAAAAAAATGTAACAATAGAAGCTTTGCAAATTTAATCAAGAATGACTTTACGATTTGAATGACTACAATTTTTAAGCTATTGCATAGCTTCTATCGCGGGCCTTGAGCGTGGAGACCGAATCCAGAAATTCCGTAACGAAAATAACCTAACACCCCGGACTCATTTGTTTTTAAGCGTGGTGACCGATAAGAAAACAAATGATTGAACAATCAATCAAAATTCAATTCAATGTGTGAAAGTGTAACTTCAATTAATATCAAAGAAAAAAAAAACAAAGGAAAAAAAATACTGCATAAATAAAATAAATAAATAATTATAATTGCATAAGTTGATAAAAATGCTATGCAATAGCTTTACCGCGGCAGTCCCCGAGTGCCACACGTCTTTTTTTTTTACTTTTAGGGGTGTAAAAACACGCATTTCCTGGAACAAATTTAGTGAAATATTCAAGTAAATCATAGAATTACAGAATGCCAACAGACTTTTCAGGCGTTATCTCTCTTTTTTCTTGTTGCCTCTTCATTAAACAATTAAACATCGCGTTTGATTGGGTTAGATGAAGCAACAAGCTTTTACACCATGCTCGATGTTGACGATAGGCGAGCGGGAAAGGAGACCCTTGAGTGTAGCTCTACAAGGCTAGTTTCCATATAAAATAATAATAATAATAATATTCCACAACTATCACACAACGCCGTCTAGTCCAAAGCTAAGCAGAGCTTGTGTTATGAGTACTAGACAACTGATAAACATACTTATATATTTCTAAATACATACATACATATACAGATAAATTACACCCAGACACAGAACAAATGATCATGCTCATCACACAACCATTTGTCCTGGGTGAGAATCGAACCCAAGACCTCCGGCATAGCAGTCAGGGCCACTGACAACTAGACCAACAGGCCAGTCAAAATGCATGGAGATCGATGCGCCCAGATCGGCGTACCTACGTGGCTCACGTGTGAGCAGTGTACCTGGTCCTACCATAAAAGCGATGTGTGACGCTACGTTCAATCACACATGTGGCCAGACAAAGCACTATTTATAGTGCTAATGTTAAAATGGTATAAATTATTATTGCCACAATCATCAAGGATTTGGGTATTTATAGTTCATAATATACAAAACTTAATAAAACATTGCATTAACCAATTGTTTTTTTGACTAAAACGACTTCAGTATCTCGTAATGGTCACTAGTAAAAAATGCTAATAAAATATTTAACGATTTTAATTACGGCAACACTAATGAACGTTTTTCACTGGCAAAGGATAGCAGGTACAGGGAATTTTTGAAAGAAATATCGTGGTCTTGGAGCGCAAAGGTTAAGTGAAGGAACCCTAGTGGGTTTTAGTCAGTAAAAGTCGAGAAACCAAAGTTGTGTTATCAGTCATCAAATTTTTTTATCTTAAATTTTTTATTTTAATCATCTACTCGTACATGTTAAATTATTATTGTTATTTTCTCTAATACGAGTATTATCTGATTTGGATTTTTATTTATAATTTAATTTTGCTTAAATTGTTATATTTTAATTGATATTAACGTAAAGGTTGTCCACGTTTGTTATTGACATTAGGATTAAGGTAGCACTACACTGAATACACGTGTGCCACGTACGCCGATCTGGGTGCGTCGGACTCCATACATTTTATATGGAAACTAGACTTGTAGAGCTGCAGTAGATCCACGCCACGCGGCGGGCTTGCTAACGGCGAGCAATGAGTAGTTCGCCGTCCGACCGTCCGGTAACCGTCTGGGCCGAGCCGCAGTCGTTGACAGCGCAGCTGTTCCACGCGCATCTCAAGGAGATGTCAGTCTACTTGGGCGAAAGGTCTGCTTCTGAAAGGAAGATTCGGCCCAGGTATGAAAGGCAATGAAGGAACAGGAGTGGGTTTTTGTCAGTAAAATCTGACATCTCCCGCTCCGCCCAAGAGCGGGGGATGTCATTGAATGATTTTCCCACCTACAAAAAAGACTTTTCTAAACAATTAAAATTAAAATAGTTGGAAACTGTTAAGTCTAAAATCGAAAATAAGTTACATTCAATATCTTCCGTTTTTTTTTTAATATTAAACGTCAATTAATTGGTTGCTAGACAGTATCCTTTTCATTGTTCCTGGTAACAATTATTTTTATATACGACAAGGATTCCATGACAATGAAATATGCAGACAATGCAAAGGTAATTAAAAAGGTGCTGTTCCATATTGATTGTTAGTCCAGTATTTCTAAGGAAAGTGGTCGATCTGGGAAAAGTTGTTATTGTTTATAATTAGATACCATGGAAATATGATAAAATGGCGTGGCTGATGCATACTTTTACGATTATAGAAATCCTTGCAATTTTCCTTTATGGAATTGACACAATAGCGATGCTGCTTGAAGATTTATTTTTTACCGACTTCCAAAAAAGGAGGTTTTCAAGTCGTCTGTTTTATTAGGGTTCTGTACCTCAAAAGGAAAAAGGGAACCTTTATAGGATCACTTTGTTGTCTGTCTGTCTGTCTGTCAAGAGCCTTTATCTCAAGAACGCGCGGAGGTATCGAGTTCAAATTAAAACCATATATTCAGGTCTGCAGTCCCTTGACGCTGTGAAAAAATCAAACTTCTGAGTTAACGAAAAAAGAAGATACAGCCGTGTATGTTGCAAAAAACGTTTATTCGACACTCTTAAGGGAATCAAAGTTGATAGGGTACTTCCCGTTGACCTAGAATCTTGAAATTTGGCATGAAACAGGTCTCATACCAAAAGTATCGGAAAAAATCTGAAAACTAGTTAAGTCACAAAAAAAGTTTTTTTGCGATTCGGTAGAATGATGCCGTGATGCCACGATGCACGCGTAGCGTGACACCCCTCGTCTCCAACGCCCAACGCGCCGCGTGATGCCACGATGCACGCGACGCGCGGCACCCGCGTCTTTATAAACAAGCACAGAATCTTCACTTGAGTGTGGTTGTATAACATAATTATTATATTCAAATCAAACCAATTTATTAAATAGATGTATTTCTTTTGAATCTGTTTGTTGTAGGTAGAGTAGGTAGATTTATTGTTTATTACATTAACTAACCACGGCAATTAATTGTGATTTTAATTTGGGTTCAGTTTGCGGTCATTTTATTAAATTACTAATTAATTTCTCGAACATCTTAACCTGTGTAAGTACTTCAGATAGTTATGCACCGAAACTATCTATTGATAAATGAATAATTACTGATACCTTAAAAATGTAAAAATATATAGGTAAAAGGAGAAATTGACTGATTAATGACTAATTGATTAACTACTGGTTTCCTATTAATACGTAGACGAGCACTAAGAGAGGGTTTCCTAAAATTACTCCGAGGGATGAAAGTATGGGGTCTAAAGTTTGTATGAATAACTCTACTTTCACGCAGGCGAAGCCATAGGCAGAAGCTAGTAAACAGTAAACTAAAACCGTTTAACAAACTATTTGAAATTTTGAATATGTTAATATGTTGCACTACAATTTTACGAGTATTTTATTACAATTGCATTTTTTATTACTTTTTTTAATAACTACTTTGCGTTTTAATATATCACTCCTTTGTTCAATCCCTACTTTTTCACACATACTCATCATTTTAGTCGATGATGTGAACAATGGTTCACATTATCGACTCAAACCGTCGGACGCCCTCATTTTACACTTTTCATAATAGCAAAATTAATTTTTTTAATAAAAGACGCATTAAATCTATAAAAAGTAAAAGAACTGGTTAAGACGAGTCTAATGAGCCCAAAATCGACGTGTTTACTAGTAGGCATTCCAGGGTTCCATCAGCCACTTCCCAGTTCTAGCATCAGGTGCTCGACATCATGAAAAATGCTTAGAACTAGTTAAGACGAATCTAATGAGCCCAAACTCGACGGGTTTACTAGTAGGCAATCCAAGGTTCCATCAGCCACTTCCCAGTTCAGCCATCAGGTTTTCGTCATCAGGTTCTCGTCGTTAAGAGAAACGAACTACTTTTAAGATGAGCCTAAATGAGCCGAAACTGGATGGGTTTATTAATAGGCATACCAAGGTTACGTCTCTTACCTTCGACCTCCATCATCAGACTAGCTTGATTGCGTCGGCATGTAGGTACATGAGTATTTCAAACATTAGGTCACATAATATATGTGTT
The DNA here is from genome assembly GCA_910589285.2 of Mythimna ferrago. Classification (NCBI taxonomy): domain Eukaryota; kingdom Metazoa; phylum Arthropoda; class Insecta; order Lepidoptera; family Noctuidae; genus Mythimna; species Mythimna ferrago. The sequence goes on along the minus strand of OU342673.1, from coordinate 16,149,155 downwards.
TAGTATATATCCATTAAGTGTTTAAGATCCCTGCCACAGCTAACAAACGAGCTGCTGACCTTGAACACCTGAACAGATCTTCATAAATTGTATCTAAGAAACATCTCGATAACTTCAGCTTTCAAATAAAAAAACCGCATCAAAATCGGTCCATTTGCTAAGGAGCTACGATGTCACAGACAGACACAGACACCTCAAACTTATAACACCCCCCTTTTTCGTCGGGAGTTAAAAATAATAAACACGTGTTTCGGGTTTCGCATAATATATACTAAAACTAATCTATATATATAATAATCAATGCAACTTTTCGTTGTAATTTTATAACTCAAGAACAGGCTCACCTATCCAAGCCAAATGTTTAGGCTTTGTTCGGACTATTTAGTAGATGGTTTATATGAAGTTTGGTAGGGTAGAGTAGGGTATAGTAGGGTAGAGTAGGGTAGAGTAGGGTAAAGTAGGATAGAGTAGGATAGGGTAGGGTAGAGTAGGGTAAGGTAGGGTAGGGTAGGGTAGGGTAGAGTAGGGTAGAGTAAGGGTATAGTAGGGTGGAGCAGGGAAGAGCGGGAGCGAAGTCGCGCGGGCAAAAGCTAGTGTTGTATAAAAATAAAAACAAATGCGAAAGGAGATCTAAATCTCTACTATTCTCTACTGTTATGACTGAAAATATCATGCGGTAACAATATTTTCACTCGTTATTGTGAAGCTACGCGAAATTGTTTTTAGATCGTGTTAGCTTGCTAGTAATGAGTTCGTAGTCCAGCGCAGCCTATTAGTTTACAATCTGATTTGTCTTCTGGTGATCGGGGAGATTGCACCAGCCGGTCGAAGCATAACTCGATTCACTCAGTGGAGCGTACTACATTAATACTTTCAAGCAGGGGTAATCAAAAATATGTATAAAGCAATTATCACTCTGCGACGCACCACGCAGCGTAGCGCGTGAATGCATGTTTTTACGTTGCTTGTAAGTATCTCCGTTTGTATAGAAAACACGCACAGTCCAACACATTGAAAATGCATACACGCGCCTGCATGCGCTTACGCGCGTGGGTGCGGAGCAAAACGCAAGGTATGGCACACTGAGTCTCGTAGTGTCGTGCGTGATTTTAGATGAAATGAATCAGAGCCGCTGTAAATCCACAAAACGTAACCACGCGCGAGCGTGCGTAAAAAACCCGCACGATGATGCAGATCTGCACTGCCGCATGTACGCGCGTAGGTGCGTTGACACACAACATGCAGCGTGATGCGTGGCAGTGTGATAATCGCCTAAAAGTTTATATTAAAAAAAAACTTGTGAAGTGCGAGTCGGACTCCCGCACTGAGGGCTCCGTACAAACTTACCTATGTAAATGATTAAAATTCCCGAATGGAACCTCGAAGATTTTCTGAATCTATATGAATGTTTCAAGCGTCTACATGTTGCCGTTATCAATATCAAGCAAAATAGAGCAAAAAAATCACGTTTGTTATTTGGGAACTTCCTTAAATATTTGTTATATATTCTGTTTTATTAGTATTTGTTGTTATAGCGGCAACAAAAATACATCATACTGTGAAAATTTCAATTGTCTAACCATCATGGTTCATGAGAAACAGCCTGGTGATAGACGGACGGACAGCTGAGTCTCAGTAATAGGGTCCCGAATTACCCTTAGGGCACGGAACTCTAAAAATACTACTTATGGTAGTGGGTAAAAACATACCAAAATTTGAATTTGAGGGGCTAGGTACCATCCTAGAGTATTCAAGTTAAAAAATTACGATGTTGCCAGCTGTGAAACATGCCATAGCTCATCAATTCCGCTAATTTATAGGTAGGTTAGTACCAATCCCTCGCACTCCTATTAATTACATAAGTATTCACATTATTAATTAATAATGTACATAATGGTCTGTCAATATTTACTTTTGTATTTTATCTGTACGTTTTGATAATTTTATCAACATATGTGTTTAGCAAAGTTAGAATAATAATGTTAATTTAATACGGAACTATTAGCTCCTTTTCACAAAATATAAATAAACAAAAACTCATATCAATTGGTTACAGCCACAGGCACGGTGAAATTGATATAAGTAATGTAAAAAAAAATTGGATGAATACAAAATGTCTTCCTTTTTAAATTAGTTTAATGACAAACTTGTTGACTGAATTTCGTGAATTCTGGTCCTAAAAAATATGAAACCAGTATCATAAATTTTAGGAGGGAATAATTCTTATTAAAATCTATTATCCGCTATTTTGTTATTTCTTATTAGTGACTAGCTTTTGCCCGCGGCTTCGTTCCCGTCAATTGACTTCTCTACTCTACTCTAGCGGACTCTACGCTACTTACCTTTTCTGTGCCACTTAACTACCTAAAAACTACTCTACCTACCTACCTTAAACAAATTATAACCTCTTTATGCTGGTGAACGAAACAAAAAAAAAGAATGATTAAAAAGCCAGTTTTTTTGCTACAAATGATTTTATTTTGAAATTAGTAGACGATTAGGCATCACAAAAAACCGTGATCTTCGCTAGGGCATGGAAACTGGCTTAAATTCTGAATTAAGAATGAATGAAATGAATGCATTTATTTTTCAATAAAAACAACTTTTCATATCTAAGGGGTCAATTACGCAATTTAACCAAATAATATACATAGAGTACCCAATAATAATTAATTCATTAAACCCCAAGCGAACGCCGGCGTTCGCGCACCTATTGTCTTTCGTTCGCGCACCTATTGTCTGTAATTTCCACGATTGAAAGGTTAAAAAAAAAACAACAAAAAATGAAACAAACAAAACGATTGATGGCCTGAAAGACAACTACCTCAGCATATTTTTGCTACGATATTTAAAACAATAATTAAAGATTGCATGTAGCGGAGATGAGAATGTTGAGATGGATGTGTAGGATGGATGGTGTAACGAGAACGGATAAAGTGAGAAATGACTTAGAAGAAGTTTGAATGTAGCTCCAGTGACTGAAAAGTTGAAAAGGAATCGTTTGTCTTGGTATGGTCATGTGAAGAGAAGGGGTGAAACGAATGTTCTAAAAGAGTTATGAGTATACATGTAGATGGATAGAGAGGGAGAGGGAAACCAAAGAAAAGATATGTGGATTGTGTGAGAAGTGATATGAAAGAAAAGGAAGTTAATGATAGCGTGACGGGTGACAAGACAGAATGGAAGAAAAAACATGTTGCGCCGACACCAAGTAATATATGGGACAAGGGCAGAAATGTGATGATTTAAAATAATACCTAAACAATGTAGCGCTGATATTATGATAGGGCCTGGTGTGGACATATACCGAGGTAATAAACTAATAAAGAAGGTCAAACATCCTTTGGAAAACAGGACAAGATAATAAATGGCATCTACCCACAAGTTTGATACTTATATATATATATATTTTTTTAATGATATAAATCCCACCTGATGGTAAGCAGGGATGCAATCTTTGATGGTGAGGAGCCCTAGTTTATTAAGAACCTATTCACTCTAGCCTTGAAGACACCTAAATTATAATTGGACAGGAAGACCACAGCAGGCAAATTGTTCCAGTCCTTCGATGTACGAGGTATAAATGACAAAGCGCAACACTTAGTCCAAATCGTAGATGTTTCTACAATACATTGTTGGGTGGATACTCGACATACGACGGGTTGTCCGATGGTAGAAAGGTATAGATGGCGGAATCAATCAATTCCCGCGCACACTCTCCAAAATGCATCCTGTAAAATACCGAAAAGCTGGCTTCCCTACGCCTGTGCTCGAGGCATTGTAAATTGGATTTAACCCTATGATAAGCTTAATCAAACATTATGCTTATCATATTTTAAATAAACAAAAACATGTAATACAAACATACCTCAGTATTTACAAGACTAGCAACTTTGATCAATTTAAGTCAAAAACTATTGATAACTTAGCAATCTAAAATTAAATAAGGAAACTTAAAAGTGACCTATGATAATAATTTATGCTTAAATATCTAATCTTATACACTTGTATTACACAAATAAAAATACTTATCTATGTCATTAAAAATAAGCAGAAATTAATATAAAAATTCGCAGGGCCAAGGTTGAACGAGCTAGATTAGATTTGATAAAGTATGTAGATATAGTTATCTTTGTCTTGAACAGTTCACAACAGGTTAGCTTGTAGCATGCAGTGACATACAATATGACTAATGATTCTAGGTCATGCCTTTTTTCTCATATCAATGCTGTAGGCATTTTATACGTGTATAACTAGTCGTATAAGTACGTATAATTTGTTGCGGAAGTCAGAGCTCTAGGCTCCGGTTCGCGACTGATCCGGCCCGTTACCTTAAGTGCGTAAACTAGGCTGTTTTAAATTTCCCACCTATGGCTATTGGCCACACTGGCGTTGCTTGTTGGCCTTCTATCCAAAATTACACTTTTATTCCGTAACTTTGCCAGGGACTTTATCGAGAATGTTTTCATAAAAACTTTAGCACCACTTATACCGAATTTTGAGGTTAGTTTTGAAAAACTAATAATGAGAGTCTTTATTGTAAACTAGCTTATGCCAGCGGCTTTGTCCGCGTGAAGTTCGGTTAGTATAAAGGCGGATACAGACTGCGAGGCACACGCTACGTACGGCGTACTACCAATGCTTTGCAAGCACATGCCTTGCCACAAACATGAAAACATAATAAACCGGCCAAGAGCGTGTCGGGCCACGCTCAGTGTAGGGTTCCGTAGTTTCCCGTCCGTCACAATAAGTGTTCCCACTTATGAGTTAAAAAAAAAGGCTATTTGTTACGTTGACATAGGTACTAAGTACGGAACTCTAATAAATACGGAACCCTAAAAACGGGCCCACAAAGGACGGTGATAACTAAAACAGTATGTAAGTAGTAGAAATTTGAGCGTTTGTGCACTCGTAAAATTACGAATATATTTAAGAAGCAACGATTTTTTACCACGGTAGGTCATGAAAGCACGGTTTTCGGTGGTAATTTTGGATTGCGAGAACCGATTTTAATAATTTTTTTTTTGTTTGAAAGAAGATACGTTCAGGATAATAAAATAATATGTAAACGAAGTTAAAAAAATGCTTGCATATACGATTATACTACAAACTTAGTCCAGAAATTATTTTGTACAACCTTTTAGTCTTTTTTGTACAAAAACTGTTCTTTCCATCAAGTTCAAAATGATTTTGCTAGAAAGTCCTTATAAAGTTCTACTTTTCAGATTTTTTCATATTTTCTAAACTTATGGTTCAAAAGTTAGGGGGGGGGGGGACACATTGTTTTTACTTTTGGAGCGATTATTTCCGAAATTATTGACATTATCAAAAAATGATTTTAGTAAACCCCTATTCATTTTTAAATACCTATCTAACAATATATCACACGTTAGGGTTGAAATTAAAAGAAAAATCACTTCCCACTTTACATGGGGGCTACCCTAATAAAACATTTTTTTCCAATTTTTATTTTACCACTTTGTCGGCGTGATTGATATACATATTGGTATCAAATTTCAGCTTTCTAGTGCTAACGGTCACAGAGATTAAGCGAGGACAGACAGACAGACAGACATGGCGAAACTATAAGTGTTCCTATTTGACTACGGAACCCTAAAAATGAAGCATTTGCTTCGCCCGTGGTTCAACCTGAGTATACCAATACAGGTCACGGCAAGTCATAGCGGGTGGATGCAAGTGTAAAACAACCTCGTCAGTCGCCCAAATGGCCCGGTGACTATGTATTTTTGGTGACATAACAAGCTTATTATAAGTATGTGATTTTTCATGATACAGCTATGAAATTTTGTTTTTACATAAAAGTACTAGACACGTGTTTCGGGTTTTGCTTAATGTTGTATATCAGATTATGAAACAACTATGCGCATTTATAAAATAAACAGACTAACCCAATTATGGATGTTTATAAAATGGCAATATCTTTCGGTTATATCATAATAATATGATGGCTAGTAGGTAAGTTGTAAACTATGTGTTTTATTATTACTTGAGATGAAACCTGTTCTCACAGTTTTGTTCGTCAAGTGCTTATGTAAACATAATGAGTCAATTAGTTCTTTGAACTGTCGTGTTTAGGGAAAATTGTGGGGAAACGAAATGGATAATGGTTTCAGGTATTTTTTTTACCTGGAATTCACTCACTTAGGTACCTAAGCGAGTACATAAAACTTCAATGAAGGTTTTTTTTTACAAAAGTTTCCTTTAATGACAGCAAAGTGATGGCATTTGTTTTCAGTGGTTAGTGATCATTATTTTTGTTATTATTTTTTCCTTAATTCATTTTTTGAACGTACTAGCGGTCTTGACATTGTCCTGTCGGAAATCTGGGTATTGAGAGAAAAGTAATTGAGCAACCGATTGCAGTGCCACCTACCGGGTTCTATTGTATTTTCAAATGATCCTTGCACCCACTCAAATATGTACACAAAACTTCATCCAAATCGGTCAAGTCATTTAGGACTTTAGGGGGGTAACAATTACACGTACAAAATAATTGTATCTATAAAGATGCTCGTAAGTTTCACTTTTAAATATATTTTTTTTAACAAAATCATATATTAATATTTAAACATATAAAAAATAGCAGCCCACCGGCACTGGAAATATGGTCGAAGTTACCGCTGAGGAATCTCCATTTAATTTAATGTCGGTGTAAATTTTGAGTGGTTAGCAATAAGAACAACTAATCTGGCAAAATATGGACAAGCAATGTTAATTATTCAATTCATATGTACTTTTATAATTTTATCTAGGACTTTACTGACACCCGGTGTCTCGGAAAGCGGTTTCATCGCGGTTATTTCTGCCTGATCACTTAAAAAAATTTTCGCTTGAATCCTGCGGCGCGAAGCCAAACCAAACCCTTTGAAGTTTTCGTTTTAAGTACAAGAAAAAATGAACCTAGCGGAGGTCAGGCGGAAGTGTCTTTGATGGTACCTAAAGTCATTGATTGATCCCGGTGGTCAATTGTAGATTTTTGACAGTTGTATATTTTTGTCGTTACAGGTAGTTAGACGCCAGAAAGTCTGACCATCAGGAGGATCAAGGAGTACCGTGTTGCCCAGTGACTGTGTCGTGGAGTTCTGATAGGCAGTCGCTCCATGTAAAGCACATGTATGCAGCCGCATCCGATTAGGCTGGAAGCTGACTCCTAGTTAGCTAGGAAAAGGCTAAGGAGCTAATGATGATGATGTATGGACAAGCAGGGTCAATCGATGTAGAGGCAGTTGGGTTTTTTTTAGGTGAGAAATCATCCAATGGCTTCTCCCGTTCTTGCAACTTCTGCTTGAGGCGCGTGTGAGGACGACTTGGGCTCGGTCCGGACGGTTACCAGAAGGCGAGCAATGAGCAACTCGTCGTCCGCAATCCGCGCCTTCGGTGGCTGAAAATCAGGATCGGGATCCGCGACGGCTGGGGCGTGAGGACCGTTTCAACGCGTGCGGCCGCCTCCTTCGCTAGCATTACTGCTTCACAGAAAGAGGCGACCGAGAGACGGTTATAGTGGGTTTTGTATGTCCTGTACTCAAAACGGTGAAGGAAAACATCGCAAGGCAACCGGCATGTCCTAGGACCAAAGATTCGAAGACATGTGACATCCACCAACCCGCACTGGGCCCGCGTGGTGGATTACGGCCCATTCCCTTTCCTAGAGAAGAGGCCTGAGTCTCAACAGTGGGAACATTATAAGGCCGACTATGCAATGCTATGCTAGGTAAGTCCAGCAGTATCTACCAACACTGGTAAGTCCCCTCTTTGAGGCGTGGCTAGAAAGACCTCACGGCGTCTTTACCTTCCGTATGACGCAGGTCTTCACCGGACATGGTTCGTTCGGGAGGTTCCTGCACCGGATTCGTGCGGAAGTGACGCCCGGGTGTCGCCACTGTAAAGAATGCCCGGAGGACACGGTGGAGCACACAGTCGAGGTGTGCCCTGCTTGGGCGGAGCATTGCCATGCCCTCGTGGGGGCGATCGGCGGCGAAGACCTCTCGCGCCGGGCCTTGGTTGAGGTCATGGTCCGGAGCCAGGAGGAATGGCAGGCGGTCGCGCCCTTCTGCGAAGCAGTAATGCTCGCAAAGGAGGATGCCGAATGCATCAGGCAACGGCGTTCTCACCGCCGCCGCCGGGATTCTGATCCCGATTTCCGGCCACCGTAGGCGCGGGCTTGCGGATAGTGAGCAATGGGTAGCTCGCTGTCCAAGTCGACGACGGTGCGCACTGTTCCCGCGCGCCTCAAGGAGTTGTCAGCAACAGCAGGGATCCAGCCGGTTCGAAGCCTACTGGGGCCAGGGTTATCCGAAAGGGAGCTCGAGCCCCGGTATGAAGGCTAGAAGGAACGGGGTGGGTCTTTTAGTCAGTAAGAGTCTGACACTATCACCCGCTCCGCCCAAGAGCAGGGGTTGTCATTGGATGATTTTTTCCCACCACAAAAAAAAAGTATCTACCAACACCTACGCGTTTTTCAGAAATAATGACGATGTATTTGGGTATTTCCTTGCTAGTAAATGAATGGAATCATCCGTAAACTTTTCCATATTTTAAAATATGAGCTACTAAGGTGTCATAGGTTAGTAGGTAGGTATTTCTTCCTGTTTCGGGTGTTCCCGTTTGAAAACAATATGGACGTGGTGTGACTTGCCAAGGTCAGCACAAATCATCAATAATTCATTTTACTATGACTATGCAACACAAATGTTATTATAGTAGTTCATGATTGTTTGCAATTATATTTTATTTATGATTTGTATTGTCGGTTACTAGGTACGTACAGAAATTACGCCCATGGAAAAACATGCATAATATTTTTTAATGTTCCGTGCTATTTGTTTCTTGTTGAGACAAAACGCTAATTATGGGCTAGTACTGTCTGTGTAGGTGGTGGAACTTTGTCTATATTTATTTTAACTTTTCAGGGTTGTTTGTAAAACAATAACAACCTTGCAGGACACCATAAACAACAACTTTTGTTCTATGACTTTTTACAAAACATAATCCATTTACCAAAAACAAAACTTCAAGATTTCGTTGTTCTATTCGTATCTAACCCATTTCTACTCTGTATTTTGCTATACCGGTCTTTATCTGTACGCATCGCGAGCGCATCAAGCACCCCCGCCGCATGATCCCCGCTCCCTTCCGCTATTGTGCTATAGCTCGCTTCGCATAGACTTCAAAATATTAAGAACGTTCAATTTAAATATTTTTCTAATGAATGAAAATCTGATGAACTAAAATATAATAAATTATTAAAAATCATAGAACAAAAGTTGTTGTTTATGATGTTAGTAACATATTCCTGAGAGTTTGCAAGTATTTTATAAATAACCCTGTTTAATTATGTTACAAGAAAAAAAAAACAGCGTCGGGAGGCCTCCTACAAGATGGTCCGATGACCTGGTGAAGGTTGCGGGAATCCGATACATGCGGGACGCACAGGATCGATCGTTGTGGCGACACTTGGGGGAGGCCTATGTCCAACAGTGGACGTCTATCGGCTGAAATGATGATGATGATGATGATGAAAAAATAAATCTAGATAATAGACTAATGTTAGTGTCAGACAGTCAGTCTTATTGAAATTGATTACTTAAAAGTTGAAATTGGGCATGCCACCATCGCGGTGGTACGGAGTTTTTTTTTATTACGGATAAGCTCGCGTTTGACTTCTATCTCATCTGATGGTAAGCGATGATGTTGCCGACGATAGAGCACGCTTGCCTAAAAGTAACCAATTCACACGTCTTGTCTTAACCGCACTTGTAAAAACCCTCAGGTTATAGCTATCAGGAGACACAGATTCCGGCGGGGAATTCCACTCCTTAGCTGTACGCATAATGAACGTGTTCCCAAAACGCTTTGTACGTATTGGTGGGATGTCTACCATGTACCGATGGCACAATGCCGTACGGCTAGTGGTTCGATGATGGCGGAATTAAATTGTGCAATTCAAATGCATACTCCCTGAAATGTAAACGATAGAAAAGCGACAGGCTAGCAATTCGGAGTCAATGCTCAAGACTTTGGAGTTTTGACTCGACGAGACCATCATTACCGGTGATCTTAGCTCGCTTCCCAATCGACTTTATTACGACGAGCTGATGCACTACATCAAGCTGGTATTTGGTAGACCCATTACAAAGATGGGAGCAGTACTCCATACACGATCGAAATTGCGCTTGATAAAGATTGAGCAGCTATTCCGGCGTCCTTACTTTCCGCCTTATGCAGGTCTTCTCCAGACGTGGGTGTTTCTAGAGATACTTGTATATGATCCTGTTGGGAGATACGAAGAAAAGTGGCCCTAGCTAGGGGCAAATGAAGCAAATAGGTGGGTGGAGAGCAGTGGTGGCCGAGTGGTAATGGCCTCGACTTACGAGTTGTAGGTCGCAGGTTCGAACCCAGGTAGGCGCATTACTTTGTGTAATTTATTTCATCACCACTGCTCTCAACACGGTGGAGGAAAACATCGTGAGGAAATCGGCATGTCCTAGAACCAAAAATTCGAAGACATGTGACATTCACCAACCCGCACTGGGCCGCATGGTGGATTACGGCCCATTCCCTCGCCTAGACGGGAGGCCTGAGTCCCAGCAATGGGATCATTAAAAAGGCTGATGATGATGATGAGGTGGGTTTTAGGCAGAATGATGAACGATCTGACCAATTTTAGTTGGCCATATCATGAAGTGATAAATTCTAACATTTGGCCACGACATATAGATTACATAAATCTTTAGTTTTTGTTGAAAATAACGATATTACGATGAAATAGTTTTTGTTGAAAATAAAATACGATGGAATCAAAATCCATTATTTTATAAAGTAACATCGGTCAGAATATTCCATGTGATCGGTGATCTGGGGAATCAACGTTGTTGGAAATTCCCAAACTTAAATTGCTTGTTGAGACCGAATATCGAATGGGGATTTGCCGACGGACTTTGAATCAGATGTTTTGTAAACTTTTTCTTGTTTTATGGGATGACTAACTTCTGCCAACGGCTTCGCCCACCTGAAAATAGGTTTTTTTACAAACTTTCAAATGAAAGGAAGAAAGAAAGACCCAATTTTGGGTTAAGCTCGCCTGTGTACATCGGCTTTCTTACTATGTTACTATGTATAATCTGTAAAGTTATGTACAATAAAGAATATAAGAAAAATATTTTATTTGGCACACAGATACACACAATGAAGAAACGCGTAGACACTTAAGATAAAAAAAAAGAAATCTGACATTGTGTAACATTAACTTTGAATCCTCATTTGGTGAATTGAGAATCCAAAGTTAATATGGAGATTTTTTTTATTGTTTGTATTAATTTTTTTTTATTGTTTGTATTTTCCAAATTTTACCTCTTAGAGCTGAATTTTGGGAAATCTTTCTTATTCTTTGTATACATCATAAAAGGAACTTCTGTTCTCGGTGTCTAGTACACCGAAAACAGAAGTTCGGTCAGAAGTCCGGTCCTCTGAATAATCCCGCAGTTCTAGGCAGGAGCAAGCTTAAGTTTTTACGGAGAGACTGATGTTCGTAGAATTCATCGGCTGATCTTTCAGTGATAGAAGCCTTTCTATAAAGAAAAGTAGTATCGCTGTGTATCTATGTTGCTTTTATTATTATTAAATCTGGCCTGCACAGTACCAATGCTGGGCAAAAACCTCTTTCCATTTCTTCCATTGCTCCCGACAAGAAGTGGCCAAGAGCCACTTCCGGCTAATTCCTAAAGAAGACATCTATATCTTACCATCTCCTTCGTCTTCTTTTCGTGTCGATTTACCCTCACTATTTTTTTTCTGACCAGTATTTCTCCTCTCATCTCCTTCGTAGTCTTATGACCAGTTTTGTGTATTATGGGCCCACCGCTCGATCAATTTTTTTTTTTTTATTATTGATAGGCTCGCGTTTGACCACTATCTCACCCAATGGTAAGTGACGATGTGGCCGAGGATGGATCACGCTTGCCTAGAAGTAACCTATTCACTCTTGACTAAAAAACCCCTAGGGTGCAGCTATCGGGAAACACAGACTCCTGCAGGGAATGTCACTCCTTAGCTATACGCATAATGAATGTGTTTCCAAAACGCTTCGTACGAATGGGTGGGATATCCACCATGTACCGATAGCGCAACGCCGTACGTCTAGTGGTCCGATGATGGAACGGACTTGGCGGAATTAAATTGTGCAATTCCAACGCTAATAACTACAATTCCCGAATTCTCTACAGTCTCAAAGATTTTTCAGAATTGCATTTTTTTTTTGTGACGTAGGTAACAACAAATTTACTGATTTATTGCTATACCTGTGCTATAAGACGTTGTTTTGTGCCAAATTTCAGGATTCTGGGTCAACGGGAAGTACCCTATGAATTTCAATCTTAGAGAGTATCAAAATATTTTTTTTTGCGACATAAACGAGCGTATTTTTTTTATTCGTTAACTTAGAAGTATGAATTTTTCACAGCTTGAAGGGACCGCAGACTTGAGTATATGGTTTTAATTTCAACTCGATAACTCCACGCGTTCTCGAGATAAACGGTCTTGACAGACAGACAGACAGACGAACGGACAACAAAGTGATCCTATAAGGGTTCCGTTTTTTCCTTTTGAGGTACGGATCCCTAAAAAAAGACTAAATTTAAAAAAAAAACTTTATTTAATACGATTACAAAACTCCCATCAAATCAAACCAGTACGTGTGATATCACTTGAAATAAAGAGCATGTGACCGGGCCCCGATGTGGGTCAATAACCCATTGCGAAGAAACGATTTGCGCCAACTAGGAAGTGCATTGAATGGCCGAAAGCGTGAGTATCTCCCAAACAGCAGACAATTTGCACGTTTACTTTGAAACAATGACCACCAGCTGAGACACCCGACCTGTTTGCAAGCTTGCAATGCAATTTTGATTATCTTCTCATTCGATTGGCAATGCATCGAATACCAAATAGTGTTACTTTTATCACTACCTACACACTGGGACGTTAAGCCGGGTACTCACCGACGAGCCGTAACTGTAACCGTTGCAGATCCTCCTTGCGTCGTATTCCTCAATGCTGAGAGTCGTGACCTCCCTGCTTCATCACTCTAACCCTTATGATATTCCTCCATCTGTTCCTGTCTCTGGCGGTGTGAAGGAACCGTTACAGATACAATAACCAAATTTTTGTTCGTAATTCGCGAGTTCGTTGTGGTTCGACGCGGCCCAGTCGCAGCGAGCCGAAATTTGTCGATTTTTTCCGCGAACACAAAGGAACTCACAGTGGACGCTTAAGCGATTGCTCGTAAGTAAATACGCTTCTTGTAACCGTGTAAACATTTATGATGGAAATATTGACCATGGAGTGAACTGATTCAAAATGTTTGGATTTAATTGAAGAACAGGCGCGCCGCGAGCTTACGTCGAATACTGCGGATCCATTCGGTTACAAAAGCCACAACGAGGAATCGTCTACACGTGAACTATGTTACTGTATCTGCAACGGTTACAGTTACGGCTCGTAGGTGAATACCCGGCTTTAGAATGGCTCTAACATGATTTTTTTGAATTCCGCCTCAACAGAGGGCATAGCCAAGTTGTTTATTTTTATCTACAATCTTTAACGCTAGTACTCGTGGCCCTAAAACGCAAAAGGTAAGTGATCAAATACAGTTATGGTATTAGTCAGCACAAGTCTCACACGTTATCCTTCTTTACCCAAAGCGGAAGAAGTCATTAAATGATTTCCAACCTCAAAAAAACCCCGGGTTTTTTTTGGCGACGCTTGTTGTTCATACTAGCTGCCTGCAGTTTGGGCGACCCAAAAGGCGTCGCCCATAATTTTCTTCAGTCTAACTTCGCCCACCCAGCAAAGGTCTTTCTTTTCTAAAACCAATCTCCACGATGCTCTACAAAGTCGAACTTCTTCTAAAGTTCATTATCATTAAAAGTCTTTATACAATCGCAGTATTGGAAGACTTTGTGCCGACTGCAATCCTGTTTGCTCCAATTCAAGGTAAATTATGATAATATTTTTGTGCACAACTATCACTCAACGCCGCCGTCTAGTCCCAAGCTAAGCAGCTCATAACACGAGTAATAGACAACTGATAAATATACTTATATATTTCTAAATACATACTTATCTACACTAATATAATAAAGAGGTAAAGTTTTTTTAATGTTTTTTTTTTGTTTGTAGAAGGTAATCTCTGGAAGTACTGGTCCGATTGCTGAAATTTTTTTACCGATCGAAAGCTGCTTATTCCTGAGTGACATAGGCTATATTTTTGCACGCGGGCGAAGCTGCGGGCAAAAGCTAGTTATATATAAATTACACCCAGACACAGAACAAGGAACAAATGATCATGATCGTCACAGAAACATTTGTCCTGGGTGGGAATCGATCTCACGACCTCTGGCATAGCAGTCAGTTAGGGCCAATAACCACTGGATCAACAGGTAAGTCAACTAGAAGTACCCCTTGTGCTCCAGGTACTCTCGTCACAACTGTAAAAAAATATTAATTGAATATAATATATTTACTTTTTCTTTTCTCTATCTATTTAAAATGAGCATCTAGTAGTCGTCTAGAAGTTAGCTCACATGAAAAATGAAATCATTTCGCCATGATTTCATTTTTCATGAGAACTTTCAAACAATATGCTATTTTAAGTCATACCTACACAAAACTTGCAACATTCCAAGTACATAATTTAGCTATTTATAAACACAAAAATTAAACAATGCAACAGTTTTGTCATTTACATTACCTATAAATAAAAATCTGCCACCTAAATTCTGCATTAACATAATGGTTTATTAATATATATTTTTGTTAGACAAGCTTGAGCGACTTCAAAATCTCTGCATCAGGTTCATATTTGGCTTGCGCAAGTAATGACCACGTTTCTGAATTTCGTACTCAGCTCAAGTAGCTTCCTATTCGCCTTCGCCGGAATGCTCATATACTTTCATTGCTTTATAATGTGCTCTTTAATCCTTCTACTCCTTTTTATCTTAAAGAACGCTTTCAGTTCCTTTGTGACACACATTCTAGGTCCTTGAGATCGTCGGAAAATCTGAAATTAAGTATTCGTATGCATTCCACATCGTTTTTTGACAAATCGTTTACAGTCCAAGCTGCTCGTTTGTGGAATGCGTTACCTATTGAAGTGAGACGTGCTCAAACGCTACCAACGTTTAAAAAAATGGTGAAGGAGCATTACCTTTCACTTTGATTTTGTCTTCTCCTGGCTTGATTACATATTTAATATTTATTAGTATATTTTTTGTAATGTATGTATGTATTTGTGTTGTTATTTCATATTAGTATTATTTCAGATGTACACTGACAGCCCTATATCTTTCTCCTCTCTTTCTGTCCATCCAAAGGTTGTCTGTAAGAGATCGCCCTGTGCGATAAGGCCGCCCATTGTACACTTATTTTGAATAATGTTTGTCCTGTATCGTTTTTGTTCATGCGGTGTACAATAAAAAATATAATAAATAAATAAATAAATATTTTTTTAAGTTATGCATCTTAAAAATAAATATTTTTTGTTAAATTCTAAATATATAAGATAATGAGTAATACTTATAAAAACAAGATAAAGTAAAGTCGTGAGTGTCGTAATGACCTGCTACTAATATTTTAAGAACCAAAAAAAGGTTCATAAATATTTATTTTTGTTTATTGTTTACATTATTGCAGTTTTGAAAACCAATGACCTGGTAAGGGTCAAGGTCGGAATTCAACGATTGCGAGACACAGGAGCGATCCTTATGGCGACACTTGGAGGATAGACCTTTCTTTTAGTTGGGAAATCATTTATTGACTGGCTTGTTGGTGTAGTGGTTAGTGACCCTGACTGCTATGCCGGAGGTCGTGGGTTCAATTCCCACCCAGGACAAATGTTTGTGTGATGAGCATAATCATTTGTTCTGTGTCTGGGTGTAATTTATCTATAATATGTATGTATTTAGAAATATATAAGTATGTTTATCAGTGGTCTAGTACCCATAACACAAGCTCTGCTTAGCTTGAATATTATATTATATTATTTATATATTATAATAATGACATCTCCCGCCCTTGGGCGGAGTGCAAGGGTGTCAGACTTTTACCAACTAAAATCCACTCCTGTTCCTTCTTTGCCTACGTTCCTGGGTCCTTTTGATTTGATTTTGGCTCTTCCCAATTCTTATAACATTATATTACTAGCTGACTCGACAAACCTTGTTCTTTCATATAAATTATATATTATCAAAGTACAAAATGGTGGGTGGGGGTAGAAGGGTAAAAAATAGCCTACGACATATTCGCAGACCTAGGCTGTCAAAAGATAACGCCATCTACAGGTATTAACAGAACCAGCATAAGTAATTTCATAATGACATTTTGATTCGTATTTTGAGCTGTAGTCGAATTTTCTTTCTTCGTGATTTTTATCAGATTTTCTCACCGTTCAAACCTTTCCTGGACTATCACGAATATTTCAAGATCAAAATGAATCCAATCGGTCCAGCCGTTCTCAAGTTTTATTTTATTTATTTAATTTTATTTTATTTACTTATTATTATTTATGTTGATTTTTTAACATGTTGAGTAACATTAATTTAAATTTCCTTTTAGGCTCAGAAAACAGATCTAGATCGCTGAGATTTTTATTAAAATTGCTCGTAAGGCGATGAAGAGGGGCACGCAAGCCAGCATTTGTTCGACTTAAAATTGTGACAAAGCTCCTTAATAAAGATTGAAAAAAAAAAAAATACTAGTGGCTAACGAACAAATATTCATTTTTATATAAACAGATGATATCCTTCTATTTTGTAATACCCTTACGGTTATAAGTGGGTTCTATTCCTAATTCTCATTACTAAAGCTCACAGAGCACATTTTACTCTATCAACAAAATAAATTAATTAAAACCTGCACTAATAGAGCGTCAATTAATAACTTACCTACAATCTGTATGATTTTAACACATTTTGTGAAACCTGTCACGTATCGAGTTTATGATTTAAATCAAAGGATTAAAATTATAATTGCGTGTAAGTTTTAATTGTAGTTAATTGCAGACACTCCCTAGGGCCTACAAGTTTCATGAGAATTATTTAGATCATAATATTTCATGTTAGTTTGAAGGACGTCAACACGACTTGTCGCTGTGCTAACCAAAAAAAATACTCGATAAAATTGTTTATTTATTGACTAACTGACGAAGCAAACGTTGTTCTAACAAATAAATACAGAAAAATGGGGGTGGGTGTTTGAGTAAAAAAGACTTCCCAAATAACACAAAAAAATCTTCTTCAGAGCTCTCAAATATCATGAAAATCAGTCAAGCCGTTTTGGAGTAGGTCGATAACAAACACTGTGGCACGAGAATTTTAAACATTAGGTTTATTCCAAGTAATTATTACTTTACAAGTAATATTTATGACTCATTTTAGGTACTTACATCATAAACATACTATTTCAATTAAATTGCACAACATGAATACATACACGTAGGTACTAATTAGCCCTAATGTTCCCACTGCTGGGACCCCAGCCACCTCTATATGAGAGGAAATGGGCCGTAATTTACGTTGGTGGATGTGTCACGTGTTTTAGAATGTTTTGGTTCTAGGACAAGCCGATTTCCTCACGAAGTTTTCCTTTACCGTTTTGGGAGAAGTAGTGATGAAATGAATTACACAAAGTAATACACTTGGCTGGGTTTGAAGCCGCGACCTGACTACTCGTAAGTCGGAGTAGTTACCACTGAGCCACCACTGCTCTCTACACAAAATTGAAATTATTAAATTAAAGTGTATTGAATTGCGTTAATAACGATAAATGTCAATTTGATAGACTTGAGTGGAGGAAGTTACCTCGACTTGGAATATGGGCCCGAGTTTCATGAGGATTATTTCTGATAAATTTTAACCAATATCAACATTTGAAATTAAAACATGAATGTGCAAAAAATTTATTTGTAAGTGTAAAGAGTTTTGAGCCACATAAAACTAACCTATCGCAATTATATCCATGTTGATTTTTTAAATGCTGTTGAGTGTGTTTAACGCCTAATATTTGGTTACATTCGAATCCGTCTCACTGCACTTCTTAAAATTACTTACCTGATGTTAGGAAGTACTTAGTTGAAGTACATAAATATTAATTGCAAACTCATGCTCTTGAATAAAGTCTTTGATCAATTTCAAAAACAAGGTTAAATTAAGGTCAAACTTAATTTTTTAAAGTGGCCTAAAAATCTTGATATTAGCCTGAAATAATAACAGTACGAAACAAAAATTTAAAACAAAACATTGTGAGCATCTTCATCTCATATCATTTATCTATACTCGTATACACTATAAATTTTTAATTAGTACAAATACTTAAAGGGATTATTAGAAAAGATCTTGTTATAATTAAGTAAAGTCTCAATAAATAATATTCATGAACTGCCTAGTTATGAACGTTTGTTTATATCCCAAAATGTCACTCAATTTATGGAAATATTGTACAGGCTATGATTATGCATGAATGGATGGCGATAAAAATGGAAAAATCTCTGCACATAGTATTTTACTTCGCCCGTTGACAGTTTACGTCGATCGGGTCAGCTTGTTTGTTTGCCCAGAGGTCCATGATTCTATTGTTCTTCATTGCCCACTAAATCCATGAAAAAATACTTGTTTTAAATGTTCCTACATCAATTCCCAACGGGTTTACTGGATTTGTCCAAAGATCAGTCAATAAAAACCATTTCTTGTTTGTCTTAATCAGTTTGTAAGCCTTGGGATAAAGAAATATTTACTAATAGGATTATTTTGATTTACTGTGATAATTCTGAAACTGATTTATAATGCCTTAGTCTATTTTATTGCATGAGACGATGTACTGTGACTATTATGAAATAGATTTTTTATATATTTTATGAAAAGTTTATTTTAATTGTATGTACGTTTATTTATAATAGGCTAGTTGCCGTAAAAAATGTAATTAGTCCGTCTTTTAGATTATCTATTCAAAAATATGGGACACGTATTTTTTTATTTGTAAATAAAACCAAAAATGACAAAGATATAGCCCATTAAAGTTACGTGTAACGTACTAACGTCACGCCATGCTGCATTTTTTCGCACGGGGTGACGTCACACGTAACCTTAATGGGCTATATCTTTGTTATTTTTTGTTTAATCGAAAAAAGAAAATATACGTGTACAATATTTTTTTATAATCTAGAATACGGACTAAATAAAATGTAAATATTTTGACCCTTGACACTACCCTATTGTATTTATTTCAAGCGCATCTAAATAGTCTAACGGCATTTCGTTTTTAGTTTCTGATTGATATACTTATTATTATTATACTAATACTAATAACACTAATACTTATTGTATATATTATGTCAATTTAAAAAGTATACACCTGGCAAATTAATATAGAATATATCCTATTTATAACAAAGAAACCAACACGTTTGGTTACGGCTATCTGACATAATCTGTACTATTTTTTTATCCTTGAGAGAATTGCAAAGATATAATCAATAATAGTGTCAAAGATTTTGATTATCCTTAAGAAAAAAAAACCTAAATGGAATAAAGCTAGAATCTAGTAAATTATTCATGAGCTCGTTAATCTATCAATTATAATGAAAATCAGAAAGTCATGAGAGTTACTGCGGTTATCGTCACGTTTACAAGGCTGGAGGGTCTGTCACGAACACGCCACAACAATAGTCCACAACACGCCGGGTTGCAATGATACGCCTTGATTTCACACAATAAGTAAATAAATCAAGGAAAGTGGAGCAAAAGTCACAGAGAATGTTACAGAAAACGTAAATAAAATAATTGATGCAAAATTTAACGTATGAGAAGCATAGTATGAATATAATAATGACTTAAAACATAGAGTAGAAAAACAAGAACAAAGATTAGACAAATTGGAAAAACAGGCGAGAAAAAGAAATGTGGTAATATTTAACATTGGTGACCACGAACATCGCTACTCCGACTTAGAAAACGTCATTATTGTTTTTTAAACTAATCATCTATCAGTTAAAATATCATATGGCGACATTCAAGAACTAAGACGACACGGAAAAAAAAATAAAAAATCACGTACGATCCATTAGTAGCCAGAAAAAATCACCAACGAGGCTATAAGATACGGTGGAGCTCCAATGGCCACATTCCTGGCACACCTATTTAATCTCATCTTAAAAACGGCCACTACACCAACGCAATGGTCCGAATCAAACATAATTTCTATAAAAAAGATGACTCTCTTGACATTGGTAACTACAGGCCTATTAGGGGATGGGTGATGAAGTGTGGAGGAGTTGGGTGTTTCTGCTTCTCTTGCTTAGATGAGCTACGACTACACAATAACTGGAAGTCTTGGCTAAGTCAGTCCGAGTATAGGTGAGCATTCTTTTCATGCTGTGACTCCTCCGTTCCTCAGACAAACTATTCTAATTTGCTGATCATGGCTATTTTTGCAGAGCTTTGCCAGTCCTGACGGGCAGTCTGAAGCCAAAAAATCTGACTCCGATCTTTCCAAGGGAAAATCATTGTGTTCGTATACTGAGTTGTGAAGATAACAGTAGTACTTTGTAAAAAAAAATAAGTTGTATTTTTTTTTTGTAAATTGATTTTTATTTTACACTTCTTAGTGGTGGTACCCTTTAGTGTGCTAGTTCTATAGTAAGCTCCTGTACCTATGTAATGTAACCAATAAAACCCCTTGTAGTCAGAGTACTTACAACTCATTCAAATAATCCAAAACAAGTCTAGGTTACAATATCTATGGTATTATGGAGTTCCCGTGCATACCTTCCTGCTTCATCATCAAGTCAGTTCTATGGTATCTAATAGACAGAGTGCATCTCATGTCAATTCTTATAAATCTAAACACAGATCTATAATACATTGATATATTACGGAATACCACGTCACGTTTCAACTTTTTCATCAGTACCATTTATTTATTTGTATCGTCGAGATTTCTGTGTGTGTGAAGTTACGTTGGCCATATTTAGATTTTAATTTCATCAAGTCTGCATGCATGTAGAAGCTTGAGTTCTAGTGAAAATGGCAAAATTACTATTTGCATGCTTATAATATTTGAGAATTTCTCTCAATTTCTCATGGATCCCGTCATCAGAACTTGATTTTGATAAAAATCGGACCAACCTGGTAGTATAGCTATACTATCCTATCATGTTTTTTAATCGGGTCATAAATAAGCGAGTTTGAAGCTAATAAATATTTATAAAAAGTACAAACTGATTGAGAACTTTTCTATTTTTTAAAGTCGGTTAAAAATATTGTAGTCCAGCAGAATCTGATTGGACTGAAAGTCGACGTTAACAAAGTTAGGAAAAGGTTGGGCCGATATACGATATAGGATGACTGGCATTAGGCAAACATAAATGTACTGAACAGCTGATTTTTTTTTCGCGATTTCAGGTTTGTTCCCATAGTAAAAGTTGTTGGTTATCATGAGCACAATCACGTGTTTAAGTATCGTACACTAATTACCAGTCACCCTATATATCTTTATATTTATATAAAACAAAAGCCTTTTATTCCAAGCTGTATCAAACATTACAACAATATGTTGACTTGGAAGAAAGTTTAAAAAAAATAATACAAATAAGTACTTAATTTAGTTCGACATCATTATGCATGTTATTTTCATACTAATAAATTAATAATGCAATCATTCAATACTATTTTTTTCAACCAACTTCATTGTTAAAAAAAACACTGAAAAGTACAAAATAACTTTAATTTCGGAAGTCGGTGTTTCTATAATAGTTTTGTCTCTTCGTTATTTAACACCGACTTCCGAAATTAAAGTTATTTTGTACTTTTCAGTGTTTTTTTAACATTGAAGTCAGTTGTATTTTTTTTTGTAAAAAGTTTTTTATTTTACACTTTTTAGTTATGGTACCACCACTAAAAAGTACCTCTCAGCCAAACTTAAATACCTTATAGTCAGATAACATCTCATAACGATTCTAATAAGCCCAAACACGGTTAGATTAAATTAATTTACCTTCTAGCTTCATCATCAGATCAGTTCGATACGTCCCCTTCCCGTTTCCCTTCAGTCAGTCATCGACTACACGTATAAACAAAGCAATTTTACTTGTTACGACAGTTCTGCTGTGATCCTATGAGGAGTTCTTAGCCATATCTTTGAAGTTCATGATCAGATCACAACAATATTTGAATAGGACTAACTTGGAAGCATAACCTTTCAATAAAAAAAAAAGTATTTTCAAAATCAGTCCACAATTGACCGGTGAACATACATAAAAAAAACATACATTCAGCCGAACATAGAACCTTCTCCTTTTCGAAGTCGGTTAAAAAACCAAAGCGAAGCTCTATATTTTTTCTGTCGACACTAAAATAAAGAATGGCCTGCTTCTGAACAATTTTTATAGTATTCCGAGATCACAAGTTGTTCTAGAAGTTTTTGCTTCAGTTAATGTTGATTTAATGTACTTTACTGAGCCGCTGTGTCTCGCGTGATATCATAGTACTTCATAAAAAGTTTATGATGGTAGTATTATTAATAATACTTAATTGCAGCAGTACAGGCTGCGATTGAAGCTAACTGAAACTGTGTTTTTAGTTAAAGTAGTTATTTCTATTACTAGTTGTTTTACATCCGAAGTATTATGAGGCAAAGGCACGAAAATTGATATAAAGATAAATATGTGCCATTAAATTTGGGTCGTCAAATTACACGTCAGCTGGGTATTAACACCAAGTCGTCTTTGCGACATGTGATGTGTCTGTGTGTATTTGAACCAAGAAATGCTTAGAAAATGCTATTGATCACATTATCGACAGTGGATTTGACTAAAACCTAGTTTGTGAAACTAAAGCGCTGGTCGTACGGCCCGACCTCGAGTCGTCGATGGCCCGTAGTGTTCCATGCGCGCTTCAAAGACATGTTAGCCAAGCGTAGGGGCCTAGCAGGGCCTATGACTACTAAGGCCATGGAATCAAGTATGAAAGGAATACTCATGGTCCTAGAAAGAAAAAAGCAACTGTAGGAAAATAGGTCTAGTTTTAGTCAGTAAAATTCTGACAGGCCCTCTTGCTTCACTCTAGAGCGGAAAAAGCCATTAGATGATTTTCCACATTCAAAAAATAAGCCAAATATAGCGATCACCTGTTGATAACTTATTCAACCAATCACAGGCATACTAGCAAGGCTCGTGTAAGAGTTTTATGACTAATTTATTAAGATTGCCTAGAGTTACCTACCATAAAGTTTAATTTATGAACTAACTGCCATTGTCCATTAATATAATCATATCCACTGATATTCCACAACGGAAATTGGCTTGCGCAAAAGTCACAGTGATCCCTTTTATCTTGTAATCTATTTTGTTTCCAGATTCAACAAAACATTGTAAAGAAACCGGCATTGTTAGAATCAGTCATTCAAAGACATGTTCTCCGGTAAAGTCGCATTAAGGATGCGTTGATGGAGTAGAGTAGTACCGTATTTACCCATAAGCCAAGAGGATTATAATTTTCCCACGGCTGGGACTGAGGCCTCCACTCTAGGAGAGGGAATGGGCCGTAATCCAAACGCGGGCCCAGTGCGGGTTGGTGAATGTCACATGTCTTCGAATCGAACCTTAACATACATTATGTTTTTCAATAAAAAGCTACTCGCTATTGTCATAAATCATGATTGTAAGTAGGTCCTATGTTATTATACGTTTGTCCTCCATTTTCCGTTAGTTGCATGGTACGTTCGATTTAATGCCTGTTCGGTCAAGTTCAATAAAGTTTTATGTAATAACTAGTCTTCTATACATATAAAGAGAAGTTGACTGAATACACAAAACCAAAACTGCTGGGAGAAATATGAAATTTTGCACAAGGCTTCCTTTTTATCGCAAGTGATCAGTAAGAAGAGGTTTATGGATATTCAACCTTTGAGTGAGTGAAAAGGGGGCATTTCTTATGAATGTAACATCACATTGTTTAAGGAGCATTTTTATTAGGTTAGGTACATCTTTTATTTTTTGACATTACGATCATGGCAGTTGAGAGATTGTCATGTTCACTCAAATGTCTCGCTGTTGATGGCCCGTGTTATTGGGTCATTCGGTTCCCTTAAAAATGGTTGAGCTGAGTGGGGCTGATGCACGCGTCATGCTCGTGAACGGGTGCCGTCAGTTGAGACTGGTCATCTCTTAGCTG
This sequence comes from Mythimna ferrago, assembly GCA_910589285.2. NCBI lineage: Eukaryota > Metazoa > Arthropoda > Insecta > Lepidoptera > Noctuidae > Mythimna > Mythimna ferrago. Next base: position 16,124,916 of record OU342673.1, on the reverse strand, counting down.
CCAGTGGCTTAATTCAGTTTGTATCTTTTAATTATTTTTATTTTATTATCTACATTGTCCTTACATAATAGAAGCAACATGAAAATTTGTAACCAAGCATTATATGTAACCACGGATATGTAACACATAATATGATTTAAAAGAGTGTCCATGGAGTTTCTTGCACGTTCTTCTCCATAGAGATCTACGCTTTGGAACATGCAATTTAGCTTCACTTTTCTTGGACTGACCGAAATTTGACTATTCAAAAGTGCCTGCAAATGGTCTATTTGAAATAAATGATTTTGAATTTTGTACCAATACTGATACTACTGCTTGACTGGCCTGTTGGTCTAGTGGTTATTTATCTATATATGTATGTTTTTAGAAATATATAAGTAATTTTATCAGCTGTCTAAGTACTCATAGTCATAACACAAGCTCTGCTTAGCTTGGGACTAGACGGCGTTGAGTGATAGTTGTGGAATATTATTGTATTAATACCTGAAAGTTAGCATAAATAGTAACCTAAAAAAGGTGATTATTATTTGTTTTTAGAACTACCCCCAATATCAATCCTTAGTGTTTTAAAGTTTGAATGGAGGGATTTTTATCTTCGGTGGATAAAAATCATTCAGGTGACATCCCCCGCCCTTGGATGGAGCGGAAGATAGTGTCAGACTGTTACTGACTAAAAAACCCACCCCGTTTCTTCGTTGCCTTTCATACTGGGGCCGAACCTTAAATAGAGGGTTCTTCTTTCTTGGGTTAATAAACTTGAAACTTGGCACAAATTGTAGTCAAAATGAATGTTAAAGAATGTCTTTATTTGACCATTACATGTTTGCTACAGTTACTACAGTTTGTTTCGGTGCTTCTTCTCAGGGTAGTCAGCTAGGGAACACCGGCCTCATATAGTTTAAATTTACGAAAAAATTTACGCGAAAAATGTTTAAAAAAAAATTATTTGCTAAATAAAAATCATTTATTATTTAAAGTTTTTCAAAACTACCCTCAAAATACGATTTAACGGAAGTTAAAGTTTTTATTAAAACATTCTCGCGAACGAATTCGCAGGTAAAGTGCTCGTTGTAATTATATGGGCGATACTGAATTATAATAATAATGTTTGGATAATAATTAGAGGCGGTGTGTTATTCAATATGACGTAACGGAGTTAAATGTTAATTATTTAACTTAATTGAGATTGATGGATATTTAGGTACACGCAGAGATTCTTTATGATTATAGTGCTGTTAATTATTATTTACATGTCTGGTAAAAAGTTTTAGATGTGTTCATTTTTTGATTTGAGATTGTTTGAGTGTTGAGGGTTCGATTTAGATTTGAGTCAAATCGTAGCGCGTGCGGGTTTTTTTTGGTTTTTAAAAAACCCACCCTGTTCCTTCTTGCCTTTCGTACCAGGGCCGAGCTTCCCTTTCGGATAACCATTTTTCAAGGTAGGATTGATAGAATGACTCTCATGATGATTTTGATGACTTCTCTCGCTCTAGAGAGGTGCGGGAGGGCGTGTCAAACTTTTACTGAATAAAACCACACCTGTGTCCTTAATTTGCCCAGTAGCGTTCTGGGACCGCAGGTAACCTTTTCAGAAATTCCTCAGAAGCTTCAATAATGTAGCGCATATGGTAGCTAAGTAAGATAAATTTATTTATTTAAACTTTATGTACAACAGTGGTACATAGGCGGACTAAATGCAACAAGGCATTCTCTACCAGTAAACCTTTGGGTTAAAAAAGACAACACTGTGGTAGGTTTGCACAATAAACAAAATATATACCCAGTTGTCTAGTAGGTACTCATAACACAAGCTCTGCTTAGCTTGGGACTAGACGGCGTTGTGTGTTAGTTGTGGAATATTATTATTATTATTACTGAAGCCTCTGAATGTATTCGTTTATAAAGATACCCTTTTCAGAGGTTTGGTTTGTTGAGCAATACGAACTTCAATGAAAAAAATGTATAATACAACATAATTTTAGTACCTACATGCGGAACCCGAAATACCTGTCTAGTATTATTATGTAAAGATTCTATGTAGGTACAAAATTTCATAGCTGTACCATGAAAAATGACAAAGTTATAAGCTTGTTATGTTAACCAAAATACATAGTCACCGGGCCATCCAGGCGACTGACGGGTTGTTTTGCACTTTCACCCAGCTGTTTGATGGCTCCTAATACCCGCTTAGACCTGCCATAACCTGTGTGGCACTTAGTAGCGCTGATGTCCAAGTTGTGACCTTTTTAAATATTTTTGGAAAAAAGTATAACATGGCGTAAAAAAAACTATAGAACCTGAATATAATTTGTTCAGAATCAGTAACGGTTCTGTACCTCAAAAGGAAAAAATGGAACCCTTCTATGATCACTTTGTTGTCCGTCCGTCCGTCTATCTGTCTGTCAGTTTCTCAAGACCCTTTATCTCAAGAACGCGTGGAGGTATCGAGTTAAAAAAAAGCAAGTCGAGTAAAACCATATACTCAGGTCTGTGGTCCCTTCAAGCTGTGAAAAAATCAAACTACTAAATTAAAAAATTAAAAAGATACGGGTGTATGTCGCAAAAAAACGTATATTTTGATACTCTCAAAGATCGAAATTCATAGGGTACTTCCCGTTGACCCAGAATCCTGAAATTTGGCACAAAGCAAGGTTTTATAGCACAGGTATAGGAATAAATCTGAAAACCGTATTTGTTGTTACAAAAGTGACAAAAAATAATTGCAACTTGGATAAATCTTCGAGAGTCCATTCGGGAATTGTAGTTTGCACGGAACCCTCAGTGCGCGAGTCCGACTCGCACTTGCCCAGTTTTTTATACTAACCTAACTGTTAAATAAAACCAGTTCCTCTTATACTTTGTACGGAACGCCTTTTTTGATGTATGAGTATCTCGAGTGATTAGGCACACAATGCAAAGGAGGAAGCTCCGAACGCAAGCCAACCGGAATCTCTGCGGCAAAGTACCAGCATCGCCTGGTGCGAGTGTGCATGCCGCTCAGCCGAACACACCGGTGTACCATTGCGGTCATTTCTGCCTGATCACTTTAAAAAAATTTCGCTCGAATCCTACTGCGCGGCGCCAACCAACTTTTTGAAGTTTTTTTCGAGTACAAGCAAAATTGAACTTAGTGGTGGTCAGGCGGAAGTGTCCCCGCCTGCTTTACATCACAAAGGTGGAGGACATCGTCGAATATGTGTGCCAAAAGTGAAGTACACGCTGAGGGCATAGCCGCTGGAGTCGCACCGGAATGTCAACTTTAAAGCGTTTGTGGTGCGGTACCGAACTGTTTTTAACCGACTTCGAAAAGGAGGAGGTTCTATGTTCGGCTGAATGTATGTTTTTTTTTGTATTTTCACCGATATTTCGGACAATTGTGGACCGATTTTGAAAATTTTTCTTTTGATTGAAAGGTTATGCTTCCAAGTTAGTCCCATAGAAATATTGTTATGATCTGATCATAAACTTCGAAGATATGGAACAGAACTTCTCATAGGAACACAGCAGAATTGTCGTAACAACTAAAATTGCTTTGTTTATACGTGTAGGCGATGACAGGCTGAAAGAAAAGGGGGAGGGGATTATTTTGTTAGTAATTTAAATCATAATTACTAACTAATATATAATAAAAATAAATTGATATATGTATGTTGTTAGTCTATAAGGTATTTATGATATGGGTACTGTTTACCTGAAATAAAATTATTATTATTATTAATGCCATATTCGCAAAATGACACATTGAATTTTCTCAAAATACCATTTTGCAAAATGTCAAAATAGCAAAATGTCACTTCGGGCACAGTGTTCATTATTTTTGTCACATATAATTTATAGTCACTCGTTTAAATACTCCTTTTTGATAAAGTAAAATGCCACATTATCAAAAGGGTAGTATTTAAAGGCCAATGTGGCATTTTGAGAAAATAAATTTTTCGAATGTGTCATTTGCAAACGCGTAATTTTGCGAATGTGTCATTTTGCAAATGCGGCATTTTTCTAGTGTGGCATATTGAGAAAAAAACATTTTGCGAATGTGGCATTGTGTGCCTAAACGGATAAACTGAATTACATTTATGGAACTGAACATACTTCATTCTAAGTTTAATTTAACTTGAATATTTAAACTGAATTTGCGTTATAAATTCACACAACATGTATTGTTTCTGAGTTGGTACGAAGTTCGCCGGCTCTACTAGTTTATAACAATAACAAAACTAGTCAGCCCCACTGCAGAGTAAGGGCTTCTTAAGCAGAAACCACACTTGCTAAACACAGACTTACACCACATTAGTTTTAGTATTGTGAAACTCGAAACACGTGTCTAGTTTTTTTATATAAAAAATCGATGTACAAAACATAACTGTATCATGAAAAATCACAAAGTTATAAACTTGTTAAGACAACAAAAATACATAGTCACCGGGCCGTCCGGGCGACTGCGGGGTTGTTTTGCACTTGCACCCAGGTGTTTGCTGACGCTTAATACCCGTTGTGACCTGCCGTGACCTGTGCTGTACTTAATGTCGAAAATATTCAGTTTTTTTGATTCTGAACAAACTATATTCAGGTTTGTCGTAAACTAAAAATAATGTCGTTTATTGACCTGTTTTTTATATTTCTATGATAATGACCAATTGACTGGCCTGTTTGTCTAGCGGTCAGTGGAGTCTGGCAGCTTTACCCGATGTCGTGGGTTCATTTCCCACCCGAGACCAATATTTGTGTGATGAGCACGATTACTTAGAAATACATAAAATATGTTTATCATTTGTCTGGTATCTGCTCATTGCACAAGCTCAGCTTAGTTTGGGACTAAGTGGCGTTCTGAAATTCCAATTCAAATAACTTCTACCGCTTTGGGTGGAGAGAGAGGAAGTTTCAGATTTTTATTGATTAAAACACTTGAGTTCCTACAGTTAGGTACCCTTTCGAATAATTTCGCAGCCCAAGTCCTGGTATTATGATAAAATCACAATAATTCTGGCTTTAGGGAGAGATGGAGCGATCAAATTTACGTTGTTTAGCACTATCCTTTTTTCACACTTGATTTATGTAAAGTATAAGAAGTCATGATAGAGTGGGAAGTAAAAATCTTGGAAAAATTTATATGGGTAGGTACTTGCGTGTATTTGAACCCGACACCTCGGGTGTGAAAAATCAAATAATTATTTTGGATTTACTAATGAAGCAAACAGAAATGAAGATACCCGCAGGAGAACCAAGGTTACCGACATAGCTCGAAGAATCGCCAAACTTAAGTGGCAATGGGCAGGGCACATTGCACGCAGACCAGATGGTCGATGGGGACGAAAGGTTCTGGAGTGGCGACCACGTACCGGTAGACGCAGCGTTGGACGGCCTCCAACAAGGTAGACCGATGACCTGGCAGGGTCGCGGGAATCCGATGGATGCGTGACGCACAGGACCGGTCGTTGTGGCGACGCTTGGGGGAGGCCTATGTCCAACAGGCATGTATATTTCGGCTGATATGATGATGATGATGATGACTGAAGCAAACCTAAGTGCACGAAGTTTTTGACGTTACAAACTAAACAACAAATAACAATAAATATTTTTCTGAAAACCACAAGAAGTATAGCATTTCAAATATTTGTTTAGAAAAGGAGTGAGCGCGTGATGGGAACATCTTGCTATCTCTTTTCTACGCGCGTGATCTAATGGCAGTGACGTCACAATGTAGTTTGTGCATCCTTTTCCTTTCACTTGTCAGTTTACCCTTCCGTTAGATTTGAAAGGTTTCTATATTACCGTACGAATTTGAAAATTCTTTATATTTACAATTTTGGATACAGTTACTTTTTGATGTTTAGATTGAAATCATACAAAAAAAAAAACTGGGCAAGTGCGAGTCGGACGTGCGCACGTAGGGTTCCGTACCACCCGTAGAAAAAAACGGCAAAAAAAAAAATCGCGTTTGTTGTATAGGAGTCCCCCTTAAATATTTAGTTCAAATTTGTTTTTAGTATTTGTTGTATACAGCGGGAACAGAAATACATAATTTGTGAAAATTTCAACTGTCTAGCTATTGCGGTTCTTGAGATACAGCCTGGTGACAGACAGACGGACAGACGGATGGACAGACAACGAAGTCTTAGTAATACGGTACCCTAAAAATGAGTCAAGTACCTTTATAAGAAGACAGATTACGGAAATAAAATTATTGTTCGAATTAAAATCTAAAACGAATCTGTCGGAGCCCTTATTATTTATGTGCCCAATAATTAACTTAATTATTTCCTTTAGATTAAGAACGCAAAAAATGGATTGCGTGATAAAATCATCTTGAATATGTTGTTAGAACAAAGGTGATGATTAGCTAATCTTATGGATCAATCAGTATGTACTTGAACACTTAATTAAGTAAAGATCAGTGAAGAGTTGAGTTTTAAATTAGATGTGTAATAAAGTACCTATACCTATTCTTATTCTTCTTACCCTTAAGGCGTATAGTCCCTTGAACCATCTGACCGAAATTATGTGGACGCAACTCTCTCACTCGCCTAGGCGGCGGTACGCAAATCTGTGCATTTATTTGCGGCCAGCAGCGCCCGGAAAGCGCTTTAAATCCATTTTCTCTGCGAGATATTGATTGATTTACATATACAATGTTCACTTTGAAGAATATTTAACCACCAATTTTTATGTTTAAAAATGTTTCTAAAGGTCCAAGCCGTTTCGAAGGAGTAGGGAAAAGTTGCGAAAAGTTGCGAAATTGCTAAATATTTTTTTTTTGACAAAAGTATTAATAGCACGAAAAATTCAAATGTTGATAATGTTGTTCATGAATCTTTAATAAACATATATTTTTTTCAAACCTATTAACCTGGCCGTTACAGAGGAGTAGGCTACAGAAAGTCACTGTTTTATGGTACTTTTCGGGCGCTTGGCCCTTAAGGTATCCTTAGACAGAATAGCATAGCATAATAACAAACAGCCTTTCGGTGTTTTACAGGATGCATTTTGGAGGGTGTGCGCAGGAGTTGCATGACTTGATTCCGCCATCGCAATTCTACCATCGGACAACCCGACGTACGGCGAATATTCACCCTTACGTTGTTGAAACCTTTACGGTCCGGACTAAGCGTTTCGCCTCGTCATTTATACCGCGTACGTCGAAGGACTGGAACAGTTTGCCTGCTACGGTCTTCCCGTCCGATTATAATTTGGATGTCTTCAAGGCTAGAGTGAATAGGCTCTTAATAAACTAGTGCGCCTCACCATCAAAGATTGCATCGCTACTTACCATCAGGTGGGATCGCAGTCAAGCACTAGTTTATCACAATTAAAAAAAAAAAAAAAACAATAAAACAATATTTTAAAGTGTTGGGCAGTTCTCATAACCTTAACCTTCGTGCATCTAAAAACATGCTTCTTCATATTCCTTCTCATCGTACTGGCTTTATGTAATTCTTACGCTGTTTCCACCATAAAACTGTGCTTTCCCTTGACATCAAAAAAGCTGAAAGTAAATTATCCTTCAAACGTAAAATTCGGAACTATGTACTATTTGAAGTCATCTCAACCTTAGTTCGGTCTTCGTTCAGAAATTTAGTTTGTTATTAAGTTTTCTTAATGATTCAATATTTTTCATAGTACTTATCTATTGGTTTATTATTTAGTAGTAGTAGTTTATATATATATTATTATAAATAACTTATTTTATATTTTTCTGTTTGAAGCATCTTATTTTTTTATTGTGCAAACCAACCACAATGTTGTCTTTTTTAACCCAAAGGTTGAATGGTAGAGAATGCCTTGTCGCATTAAGTCCGTCTATGTACTACTACTGTACATGAAGTTTAAATAAATAAATAATCAGCCTTATCATTTACCACTGCTGGGACTCAGGCCTCCTCTCTAAGAGAGGGAATGGGCCGTAATCTACCACGCGGGCCCAGTGCGGATTGGTGAATAACTGAATATCACATGTCTTCGAATATTTAATTCTAGAAGTATGTTTATTTTAGTTATTTACAGGGGGAATTTATTTACATTTTCACTATTATAAATTAAGTAATTATCTACACTTATAAACAACTTAATAACTATAATTACAGTAAATTACAAAATAAATAAATAATAAAACCCTACGCTAAAATACACTATCTAAAATATGGCATCAAAAAACTCTTCCACATCGCTGTCGACTGGTAATGTGCCCAAAAGACTGGCGGCATTGCCACGTTGTATGGCAATGCTTATCCTCTGTCCAAGGTAAAAGCCAGCTTTTGGGTCACGCGAAGTGTCAACTAGACGTTTCGACAGATCTTTAAACAACATGTGAGCACTCGGACCCCACGATCCAAGAGTTTCAACCCCAAACGGTTCGAAAATATAACTTCCAACAAGGTTGTTATATTTCCGCCGCTTGAGGTTCTCCGCAGCCGCAGCGGCAGCACCAGCACGACACGACGAGCTAGGAAGATGTGAAGGCGCAAGAGTATCGACACAAGTAGCGTCCCATACTAAAGGCCTTCCCATCTTCCAAGGAAATAACGACATGCCGTCCGGTCTCTTGCCATCGTCGCGTGCCAGGCCATGGGGTTCCAATACGGCTGGAACGCCGGCGGTGACAAGAGCGCGTCTGATGATGTCGTTGATATTCGCGTGTCGCGCTATGCGACCCGCACTACGGCTGCATGACAGACCGTGGTGTCCGAGGCTGTTGACAACTTCGCCGCAGTGACAGCGATGAGGAGAACAGCAGGGAGCGCCTAGACGTAAGGCAACAGCGAGGCGGAAAGTATTATCGTCGAGCAAGGTGCCGATGTTCGACGACGGTAGTGCGTGAAGCCAGAGACCCGACTCCCACTCTCCCACAGCCAGCAGGCGCGCTCGCTCCGCAGGGGCAGTAAATGTTGCAATCAGGTTTTCCTGCACTACTTTGCAGAGCGGCTCATCCCACCGTCTTTGGGATGATGGTACGTCGGGTGGATTAGAATTCGGGCAAGCGAGTCTCCAGGCATTTATAGCCTCGATGAAGCACGGCACATTAAAACCAATCAGTGAGGGAGAAAGGATATTCCTGATTAATTTCTCAGTGCCGTGAACCGAGGATATAAAGGCTGGTAAACTAATACTAGAAATTTTGCGGACGCCGAGGCCACCCATACGGATAGGAAGAGTAGCCTGAGCCCAAGCTCGGTCGTCCATGGCCACGTTTAAAATTGATGTAAGAGTATGCCGGATAATTTGGTCCATTTTATCCAAAAGATGAGGGTGTTTCCATAAATGAGAAGCGCGAAGGATATAAATTAATTTAGGGCCAAAACAGCAGAAACGAATTATAGTGATGGCCGAATGCATATTAATTTGTAGTAATCTTTCCGAAACATCATTAAAATTTTGAATTTTTTCCTCGACAAAACAAACAAATTCTAGAACATTTTTTTACGATTTTACGATAACAGTTTCTATACGATTTTTTTCTACACCGTTTCGAGAGTATGGTAATGAAATAAATTACACAAAGCAATGTACCTGGGTGGGCTTGAACCCACCACTGACCGACTGACCGAGAAAAGCTAAAGTTTTTCTGCACTGTTTCATCACACACACATTCAAGAGTGGTTATAAATAAATTAATAGTAATCCACAACTATCTACGGCGTTGTATACGCCGTCTAGTCCCAAGCTAAGAGAGCTTGTGTAGATAGAGCTTGTGTGTAAATAGTTGGGCTATATCTTCTTTCGTATTTGTCTACATAGGTACACTAATATTATAAAGAGGGAAAATTTGTATTTTTGTGTGTGTGTATGTTTGTAATGAATAAACTTAAAACTAATATGCCGATTTCAAAAATTCTTTCACCTTTGGAAAGCTACATTCACCCTGAGTAACATAGGCTATATAAATCTTATGTCCACCCGTGTGAAGCCGGGACGGGCCGCTAGGATTTTATAAAACATTTTTTTTTATATTACTTACTTAAAGTTCACCCTCAACTTCTTCCAGGTAGAATAGAATAGAATAAACTTTATTGTACACCAAAAAAGTAACATAGCTTATACATAAACTTAAATCTATAGGTCACCCTGAACTAGCCCATTCGGTAGGCGTCTTGGTCAGCTTGCCACCTTTACTTCGGTCGGCCACGGCGGTGTCGTCCATCCTCAGGCACCCAGTTTTTGGAGACTGCCCAGCGGTCAGTGTGCATGTGCTTATGTGACGTCACTTCATATAAAATTCAAATACCGGTGTATAACTGAAGCTGGTGGTGGCTGGTGGACAGGCCGAAGAAAAGATGGTTGGATTGTGTGAGGAGTGATATGAAAAAAAGGGAGTTAGTGATAGTTTGCCGAGTGACTGGACAAAATGGCCCGAAAAAAACGTTTTGCGCCGACGCCAAGTAATATGGGATAAAGGCAGGAAGAAGTAGAAGAACTGATGGTGCACAACAGGGAATTTGTAGGTTATAGTAGTATCTACCGGGTTTTTTTTTAAATTTTATATTATCTTCGCACTGTATTGTGCATTTAGTCTGAGTCAAGTTTAGAAAATACTTAGTATTTACATTCTTTTTAAGTTACTTTGACTTTCATTAGAATGCGGATACTCTTTGTAATGTATTTGTATTTGGCGGCGAATATTTCGAGGCCTCGGCGGGCTTCGCTGATAGTCAGTATTACAATAAAATTCTCGACTCCATTTTACCGAGATAGCGCATGATGCAATGATTCAATAAAGGTGTATGTATCGTATTTAGAAATATATAAGTATGTTTATCAGTTGTCTGGTACTCATAACACAAGCTCTGCTTAGCTTGGAACTAGACGGCGCTGTCTGCATCCTCTAGGAATCAATTTTCGAATAATTTTAACTGATATAAACTAGTGGTTGACTGCGATACCACGTGATGGTAAGCAGTGATGATTTCACTCGAAAAAATCCCGCCAAATACTCTACCGGGTTTTTACTTTCTCTGGGCTATAAAATGAACTGTGTTATTCCATTCTCAGGCTAACTGAGGTCAAGTCTGTAGGTATGTGTCTAGACAGACACCACTAGCACAAAATAGATAGGAACAGAAGTTAATCTACATACAAAGCGCGCTCGAGCAACGTACACACAGACACCTCTCACGGACACGATATCTCGGCTCAATCACCCCGTCGCACTCGTACAGTTCAGCGCAACGCGCAGACACTAGCGCGATCGCCTAACGTAGGTATAAAAAGTTTAGTGCATACATGAGATTGACTTCTGTACCTGTCTATTTTGTGCCACTAGTACCTACTACACCGGTAGTGCATACTGGCGGTTTCTAGACACATACCTACTATGAGCAGCACCGGAGGTCACACTTGTCTGCTTGACACAAACAACTAATATTATGTAGTAATTGTACTTACCCTTAAATATCTAGTAGTTCTGTGTTTTACAACTTACGACCAGCAATCTTAAACAAAGAACTTAAGGGGCCGGCGACGGATGAATTTCCATACAAACGTAATACCACGCTCATTTGCAGTTGGAGCATATTTCCTACGTATTATGATGATATTCGGTTATAGACAATATTTATCTAAGTTCCTACGTCGAGAATATTAGAAATATTGTTATGTTTAATACAGGAAAAACCAAATGGCATGTTTTGCCATTTACGCTTTAAAAAAGTGCGAAATACAATTCGCTTAAATTCTTTTTGTTTTTTTAAAAAAGAAAGACGTAGGAACCTAGATAAATATTGTCTATAACCGAATATCATCATAATATGTTGGAAATATGCTCCAACTGCAAATGAGCGTGGTAATACGTTTGTATGGAAATTCATGCGTCGCCGGCCCCTTAAAGACGCGATATTGATCAAAATTCAAATAGGTATTATGACAGAAACACACTAATCTGGCAATTTTGATCAATGATCAATGAGTTTGATATTGTTCGAGGTGCCTTTAAAACTATCTGGATTCGTTTGTATTCTTAGCACAGGTACCCCAGGGCTAAGAGGACAGTGCCCCAAGGTAACCACGCACAGGCATGCGAAAAATTCTTCTATTACGGCAACTCGTTCTAATCAGTAAAAGTCTGACAGTCCCTTCCGTGGTACCTAGAGCAAGAGAAGTTATTTCATGATTTTTCACGTAAAAAAGGGGCCTCGTCTTTTTTTTTTTGCCCCCGTTCCGTTCGTCATCGACGCCACTGATTCTCAGCTCACTGTTCTAATTACTGTATATTTGGATAACGTCAGCAAAAAAAGCCAGTTACTCATCAGTAGACATTGAAAACCATAAACATGGGCAAGAAAAAGCAACAAAAAATCGTCACGCATTTTTTGCCTTCGGTACCGCGAATCGTTCTAAAAAGTATTAAATTAAATTTGTTCTAATTAGCTATGTAATTAGTTATGGAACTAGAAGGTCGCCAGGAAGTATGGCCGTCGCTGGGAATTTCTTCCACCTCTGATTCATTTATTGACACCGGTCTTTGTTCTGCGAACGCTGTGGTTTGTTTTATAGTTGCCGCTTATTTCCCTGTATTTCGAAAATGAGTGGTGCAAGACTATTAGCGTATTTATACAATCGATCAACTGTGACTATCGCTGTCAGAGAACATAAGTCTGAGGAAAAATACCCATGAGTGCTGACGTCACTGCTCTTTGTTATGATAATGATTGGTAGGACTGTTAGTGGGTACTGTATACTTTCTTTTATTGGCGAAAGAATTGTCAGACGTATTCTCAGAGTTTAGACTCGTGGTAGCTGGCAATCTTGAAAAGGGCGGCTGAAAAGGGTGGCCCAAAATTAAAGGGAGAAGAGAGGGAAGGAACACAACTGGATTGTAGTCAGTAACAATTTGACTCTCCATCTCGCTTCAATTTCAATCAGAGCAGAATAAGGTATTGGATGATTTCGTACCAAAAATAACGAAAATAGGTGAGCTCGTGACATTTACCGCATTCACAAATGAAGCAGTTATTAAAATAATTATAATTTATTCTAATCTCATCGGCAATCGTAAGCAGTAGCGTAATATTTTAGTAGGTACATTTCTTAAACAGCCGGCATACCGGTTCATTTATCATAAACGATAAGCCAGCGCGGACATTCCATTGCATATAATTTGCCTTTTTGTTAGAGGAACTTATAGTTTGTAACGTATAACAGCAACTTTAAATATACCTATTAGTCTTGTTTGCATAGTTTAGTATGCGAGTTTTAATTATCAACCAGTTGAAATGTGACCATTACCATTTTCAGTCAATTTCCTTCTGATGTTGTTGTTTTGGTGTCTGTTTACTGATCATTATGATCCCTTTAGTGGAAGTGGGTAGGGAACATGATGAGAACAACCAGGAAAAGTGGAGCCAAATAGTGACAGATTGGTACCACAGGGATGGGGAACGGAGTAGGGGACAACAACTGTCGAGATGGGAGGATGAGTTGAAACTGACAGCGGGCCCCAACTAACTAACTAACTGCTAACTGGAGGAGAGTGCAGGCTCGTGACAGAGTACTCTGGAAACAGCTAGAGGAGACTTTTGGCCCTAGGGCAACTTTCGGTTTTGAAAAACTATTGAGATATATGGAAAACAAAGACAATAAGGCTATGGTTTTTGGAGTCTTAAGTGGACTGGTTACCAAGAACTATGTTAAGACTATGGCTCCCGCTTGAACAATGTTAATAATATATAATGCCTTTTTATCGATGGATATTATATATATATATATATTATGATGAAACAAAGAGTGTTTAGGGTGGAAGTCACCAAATAACTTCTTTGAAGTGTAATACTTTTTCTAGCTAAAATCTATGGTCTAAAACCTGTGTTCCTACGGGTGCCTTTTGCATGCCATAAGCTAAGCGGAAGCTTCAGAGCTTCGAACGCCTTTTAAAGTTCCGGGACCCCAGTGTTCTGAGATATATGAAAACATAAAAAATAAAGCTTGTAATAATACTAAAATACAGCTAGTCGTTCTCAAGGAATAAAAAATTGGTAAGTACCATAGATATAAAATTTAACACTCGGTGGCCGATTTCCTATCACCGCAAAATGTATGAGTTATGTATTGTAAGTAGATATGTGTTTATTATAATTGCATATTTGTTTGTGGTTTTGCTGGAATATTTACAAATAGTCATTCTATAGATTAGTCACTTTTTGTGCTCTCTGGGGGAATCGCCAACAAATAGCTGAAGTCATTTGTCTTTGGAAGAAGAGTATTGACGTAAGTCACTGTAGGTAATTGACTTCTTAGGTAGGTACAACTGTGGTATCATTGATTGATAAATGTTTTACTTTACCTGGTACCTATTTATATGTTTTCCTCTATAACATGAGACTTAAAATAACTGTCGCTATGTGGATAATACTCGTAGATATAACTCTGCACATACTAGGCGTGATGTTACGTACTGTGATGGTGTTATGTCATTTAATGTTATTTTGCACATTTTAGTGTTTTTTTACATTTAAGTCGCTTGTATTTTTTTCTAAAAAGTTTATTACTTTACACTGATTTGGTACTATAACTAAAAAGTATTTCTCAGCCAAACTGAAATAGTGTGCAAGTTCAATAGTAAGGTACCTATAAAATGTAATCATTAAAAAATTGCATAACAATTCCAACAAGCCAAGCTCTGGCCTATCTTCCGGTTTCATCATCAGATCAGTTCGAGGTATCACGTAAAACGGATTCTACAAATTAATACAGTGAAAGATTCTACCATCTTTTCGTGAATGTATTCGTGCCACTTCGAGAAACGCACGTGCTTATTTCATAGCACTTTTACGAGTATTGTTGCATTACCGCTACTCAACTCATCCATGTTTTCCCAAAACATGATTTACTTACTATAAAGTAGAATCCTTGAGTATAAATGTACTGGTTTCATCTAAAAAGTATTTATTTTAACTGTTAGGTATGCTTCAGTGACCTTTGAAAATATAATTGTTTGTCCGTTATATGACGACTGACCTCAGAGAGCGTTAATTTGACTACGGAAATATACATTGTAATTTTTAGGCAGCCCTAATATGACGGCACTGCCATTTTAGGTCTTAGTACATATTTTGCTTCTGATCTATTTTTTTTTTTTATTTCTTACCGACCATTCAACAGTTATTTGGTAGAGATATCTTTGTAGGCGATAAGGCCGCCATTGCACCCTTAGAATTAAGTTTATTTTATTCTACTCCTCGGATCCTACTCGAAAGACCAATTTCTGGTACGAATGTGGTGTGAATTTTTGACTGCTATGACAGCTTGCTTTTCACTAGTCGAAGCGGAATTACCACCGGTAGGGTCTTCCACTAGTTATTGTAGACATGTAAACACTATCTCATGTTTACAACTAGTCAACTCTGCCAGATTACATGAGAGACAGCTCCATCCGTCAGTCACCGTAAACGGTGGGAAGTGGACGGAGATTTAACTGAAGCGCTATTCTGGAACAGTGTTCTGCAAAGTGTGTACCGAGGCACACGGTGTACCGTAGTGAATAGTTGGTGTGTCTCGAAATAATACGGTTACCTATCTCATTATGTTGATAGACAGATGGAAGAAAAATGTAAATCTACCTTTAGACTGAGTTCGAAATTCATTCTCTGAGAGCATTTCTTTTTAATTCTTACCGATTAACGAAAAAGAAGAACTGTTGGAAATGTAAACAGATCGCATATTAAAATTAAAATTTTCATGGACATAAAATGGACTAAAACTCTAAATCACTTATTTTGAAATATAAGAACTTGTAAGCAAAGCTTACATTTAACCCCTAGATCAATGTTCCACAAACTTTTTGTAATCATAGTGCATCCAAAAAATACAAAATTTTGGAGGTATCTAAATACGCCATTAATGAAAAATCATTTTTTTCAGATCTGTAAAAAATGACTTTTCATTTGTGGCGTAGGTAGATACCTCCAAAATTTTGTATTTTTTACAAGGGTATATTTCTGTTACCAACTAACAAAACGGCCTGTAATTTTTTTTGTACCGTTTAGCTTTATCCTTTACTGGCAAAAATGCCATTGTAAGTACAAAATAAAAATATTTGAAGATTGTTCTCCTGATTCGTATAAAGCGTCCGTTGGACATTTACCAGAACAAAATGGTCGATGACGCTTTTTCCCTTTGATACACCAATTTAAATTATAATTATATCGAAAGAAAATGAATTGTTCTTTTACAAAAAAAATAAGTCTTAGTTATAATTATGTTAATGTGTTTAATAAAAAATAAATAATAAGTGTCGTATAATACTGATTAATACGACGTAAGCTGCGCTTGACCGGCTATGATGATATATTTGGTCGGCTGACGATAATGGGATTCTGGTCTCCCTCTCGGAGGGAAGCCAGTGGTGCAGCAGATGAACTAGAAGGCGGACGTGCGGTTGATTGGCTTTGACAGCTTTGTCAGTGTTACTAAGGTAAATATCTGATTCATATGTGTTTGGTTCAGATGGCATCCTGATTACAATGCCTACTTTAAAAAAAATATATTTTCATAAAAACTCATTATTGTTGTTGTCAAAATAAAATTATTTTCTTAATACAGATCCCGTCTACATAAGGTTTTTCATTTTTGTTTCTGTTTCCGACTTCGATCGTCAATATCTTGAAAACTACTTTATTAAAACGACTCCTTCATTAAAATATAATAATATGTTATTTGATATACCTATTTTCATATGAGCATGTGTTATAGAGCTGAAAGTGAAATTAAATTTTGGCAATATGGATCAGTCAAAGAATCAAATTTCGAAGAACTGCCCTATTTATTATGAGCCCGTTGTGTCCCACTGCAGGGCAAAGGCCTCCCTTCCGTTATTCCCCTCTTTTCTGTCCTTAGCCACTTCTGGCCAATCCTTAAGGTAGGAGTCCAAATCGTCACGCCATCTCCTTCTGGGCCTACCGCGTCGCCGGCTCCTGCTGTTCGGAGTCCAGCCCGCAAGCAAGCCCGCAGCAAGAACTGCCCTAAAGCACAGTATTAATATCATACCTAAAGCGACACTGCATTGACCATATAAATTGTCGAAACGCTAAAATGTTTTGGTTGACCACGTGACGTTTCGATAGCGCATGTTATTTATTTTTTTCGATGATGTCATTTGTCTAGAGGCACTAGCTATACGTAGAATAGAACGGAACATATACTTAAGATACCTAGTGTTTGGTTAGTGACTAACTAAGTAGGTACTTAGCCTTTCAAACTGATATACCTATTAATTATAAGCATACATTCACAACACCGCACGTGGTAGCGAATTAGATCAGACTGTCAAGGACACCCGGTTGGACCCACCGACCCACCACTGGTTTAAGTAGAACACGTATTTGTAAAACAATACAGTAAGCCGTTAAAGACCAGTTTACGCAGATTTTTTGTTGGTTTTAAGACAGGCTTAAGTTTGTATACTTGTAAAGTTGTGTTCGTAGTTGTACTCTTCATATCACGTCAGTCCGGACAACCAAGAAAACAGGACCTAGCAAGTATAAGTTTTTTTTTTATATTTGGAATGTAAACGACTTTTTATTTTTAGTTCTGGACTTTGGCAGGTCACCTGATCCTGAAATCTAAATGAACTACAGAGTAACTCCGAGCGCCCTGCCATAGCCTCAACGAAATGTGGAAGCAGGAAGGCGTTGGAATGCGCTGAAAAGGTGAACTGAAGATCGCGGAAATCCGTAAGATTCCAGAAGCATAGGAAATGTTTCGGCTGAGATGATGAGTTAAACCGTGACGCTAGGAATTGCTTAATTAGGTATAAAGTTATTCCACTTTTTAACTAAATAAAATATCAGGTGGAATGGACTGTGAAGACCTTATTTAATAAAAAAAATATCAAGATTGCATGTAACAGGTGTACTCAAATATCTTGACGGTTCATTCATCACTGTTCAAAGTGGAACCAGCTTTAGACGTTGGAGAGATTATAAATAATCAATTATAAATCCCTGAAATAATCTTAGTGATACGAAAAAAAACATGTCTGATTTTGATTCATTGAATATCCTTTGGATCGAATATATCCAAGTAGATACAACTGCTGGCAAAATATTGTTTTATAAGGACAGAATAAGGTCAAGGTTATTGGCCTGATTATGCTCATAAACACAACGTTAGTACTAACCTAATGAATAAATTACGAGTGTCAACATAACCCAGATAGGGTCTGACTGAAATATAACTCAGCTGACCTCTTTAAGGTAAGGTCATGGTAAGATAAAAAGGACTCTAATAAAGTAATTCTTGTGACAGAAATATGAGTTGATTAGCTTACTTTTAGAGGCTTATAGGAATGATGATAAATTAAGAAAAACTACCATCTACCAGCAGCTTAGTCCATATGAAGATAGATTTCTCTATACAAATTATTGGAACCCCATTTCATCATTCCCTTTGGGGGTGAATTTTGGAAAATCTTCGCCTACGTCATAAAAGAAACATTGTGTAAAATAATTGTGTGTTATTCTATTGTCCCAATAGTTTCGCCTGTGCTTTGATATGATAGTCAGTCAGTTTGTCCTAAATATAGATGAATGAATTTGTAGCAATAGGACTCGTTAAAACGGGCTAGAACTTAATAGGAAATTCTTCGCAGGAACACTCGGATTTTATGTCTTCTTTTTAATATCTTACACAATCCGTCTTATCCCTCCTACCTGAGGTTCGTACCGGAACGTTGTTCGTACGCTCGTCCTAGTGATGCGCCGTGCCTCAGATCCCTTTTTAAATCCCCTTCTCATAAATCCAGTTACTACTCCTATTCTTTCTGTGTCCATGCCGTGAGGTTGTGGAACTCACTTCCGCCTAGCAATCGAGATTTAAAATCGATTTCACTTTTTAAAAATCGAGTAAAAGAGCACTATCTTTATTTATTTATTTATTTAACTATTTATGTACACACACATAGAAATACAAGAAAAGAGGTATTAAGACTTCACAAATTCTTCTTTTGCTTCCTACACACTATGGTCTACATTTCTTTTTGATTTCTCCTTTCACAGGTTTGCTGAAAAAAATTTCTTTGGAAATAAGCAGTACCTTTGTGCTAATGTCTCTTATGTTTTATTTTTTTCTGTTATTTTTGTGTGTACATAAATAGTAAAAAAGGAATTATTGAAACTTTTCTTGTTAATTTCCGTCCAAGTTGAGGATGCAACATTGGTGCCAGGGATGCGAGATAGTTTTATAAAAACGAATACTACACTGCTGTTCTCAAAAGATTCCTCTTTTGTAAAAAGCAATGTGGTCTTCATCTATATAATATAAAAGGAGAAACTGACTAACGGACATATCAGCGAAGAACCAGAACTGTAGAGCCTAAAGCGTGAAATTTCGTACAAGTGTCTTTTATGACATAGGCAAGAATTAATAGATATTTCGTTATAAGAGTGAAACGGGGGTCCCATGTTTGTATGGACTTAAAACTAATTTCACACGGGCGAAGCCGCTGCCAGAAGCTAGTGTTGAATAGAAACTTACTAAGTACTTAATATTTACGTATCATTACCTCAGTGTACAATTGCCGTCAGCGATCTTGAGAGCTGCCTTCAAGTTGCGCAGAAGTCAAATATTCGGTCTCTTTAGTGGTGCGAAGTGAGACGCGGGGGCGGGGAGTGTCAGTGATTGGCTCGCCGCGCCATTGCGTCAAAGACGTCACTCCTGATTCGTTCCCTGAATTGCTGCATGTATCTAACAACGAAGACGATTGGCTCATCAATCTATGGAATGCGCAAAGCGATTCCCACTCTGACGCCGAGCGCCCAAAATCCGTTTCGGCAATTGTATCAGGTTTTATACTTATCTGTAATATAGACATGACAAAAATCTATTGAAAATCCTAAAAGTACAGCATCCACAAAAAATATTCTAAACATTTTTTGCTTGAATCTAAAGTTTACATTGTATAAAATTAGTAACATTTTACGTTCGTGTACAAGTTTCATTGAAGAATACAAAAAGGGGGAAGCAAAAAACGCTGGTTTAAGAATGAATGATTTGTTGACACCTTGCTCGTATGGAAAATTTTACAGCAGGTGAGCAGTGCCGTATTTAAGGCGGTTCCGACGATGCTCAGTCACAGAACTTAGACCCTCAACTACTACAGAAAATAAACCTACCTAGAACAAGTTTTGTTCTATTAATTTCATCACAAGAAGGTTGTTGTTTCCCATCTTCTCTCACTCCATGCCATGCCCTGAATTAGATCTGGAAGCTCAGGTCGCCGCCGTTGATCGCCTCCATGAGCATATGGTGGGTCTCCGCCCAAGAGAAACAGTTTCAGAAACCGACATCTGGCGTTTACACGAGGTCCCAGGCTCAGCCAACCGCCAACGCTAGCCATTGTGTAAACGGGGTCTTGGTCATGAAATGGCATGAATGGCGTAAGCTTTGCCCCGCAGCAGAGTGATAGGGTGTGTCAGATTTCTATTTTCCTTCTTTGCTTAGCGCTCCGGGACTCCAGGGACCCAAGTCTGCTATTTTTATAAATTCGTCATTCCAACACGATCACATTGTCATTTTGCTAAAAGTTCGTAATCTGCTAATTCATAATGATCGATCATTGATCGGTCAGTGGTATTGTAATAGAGTTACGGTAGAATGATAATATCGAGCATATTAAAACCAATAACTGCACAATAACGTTCTAATGGTAGTACACTGATCAAATAAACTGTCAAAGTTTTAGCAGATTACCGCATACGTCAAATATTCATTGGTCGATATGTACGAGATTAATATTCTATGCCACTTCTTTCAATGGAGTGTCAGTGGTTGACCAATGGAAAGTTATATGACGCCATTATATTAGTAGATTACCAAACTTGTCAAAATCCACAATTATGACATCAATGATAGACCATTCTGACACTATTGTAAGAGCAGACTTGAGGCCCAGGTTTTCCTTTTAGAAGCGAACACATGGGCCCAGTAGTGTTTAGCCCTGTTGGGCCCCTAAGGTCTGCTGACATCTCCTTGAGGCGCGTGTGGAACACTACGCGCCTCGACGACTCAGGCTCAGTCCGGACGGTTACCGGACCTCCGGACGGCGAGATATATTCCCAACTAACGTAGTGTCAGTTTCCAGCCTAACCTGCGTTCTAAGAGGGAGTGTCAGAGATTTTTACTGCTTACAAGCCAAGCGCTACACCCAGAGCTGGAAAAAATATTTTTGACTGGCCTGTTGGTCTAGTCTAGTGGTTAGTGGCTCTGACTATTCAGGAGGTCGTGGGATCGGCTCCCATCCAGGACAAAGGTCTGCATAATGAGCACGATCATTTGTTCTGTCTGGGTATAATTTATCTATATTAAGTATGTATGCTTTTTTTTAATGTTCCCACTGCTGGGACTCAGCCCTCCTCTCTAGAGAGGGAATGGGCCATAATCCACCACGCGGGCCCAGTGCGGATTGGTGAATGTTACATGTCTTCAAATTTTTGATTCTAAGACATGTCGGTTTAGGCATGCTTTAAAAAAAAGGCTGATGATGATGATGATGACGAAGTATGTATGTAGTTAGGAATATATGCATATGTATGTTTATCAGCTGTCTAATACTCATAACACAGGCTCTGCTTAGCTTGGGACTAGACGACGTTGTGTGATAGTTGTGGAATATTATATTATTTGAATATTGTTGTTTGTAATAAATTAATCTGCCTGGGAGATGCTAAAAAGCATACTCTTAATGATCAAAATTGAAATAAATAAGGAGCACAATGTGCACCATGACATAACTCAAAGTTCTAAGTAAAATGGAAACGGAATTTATTAGCTTTAGAAATTTAGTGATGTGACTCTAAAAAAATCCTCCACGGTTAAAGTCACATCACTAATTTAGTAACTGAATACTGTAACTGAAAACCGTTTGTATTAAGCCCGAGTCATCAACGGCGCGTAGTTCCACGCGTGCTTTAAGGAGAAGTCACCAAAACCGAAAGGGCCCAGCAGGGTCGAAGCTTACTGAGGCCGTGGGTTCGCTTCTGAAAAGAACGCAAAGCAAAGAAGGAACAGAGGAGTGGATTTTAGTCAATAAAAGTCTGAGACGCTCTGGCCAAGAGCGTGAGAAGTCTTTGGATGATTTCTCACCTAAAAAAACAGTATAATGAATAAATCAAACAGCAGCACTACAAATATAGAACACTTCAATGAAAGTGCTATATCAGGTACAATCGGCTTCACAAGTGTTAAAAAAAAACGATACAATACAATAAAATAGTAGTATCAAGTTACATTTACAATAATTAATTAAACATCTTGGATAATCAATAGGCAGATTATGTTTCTATTTAAAATGCATGTAATATATTGAGTACCAATGATCAATTTATGTTACGATTATTGTCGACACCATCATTATAACGATTGGATATACATATGCATGGAGGCATTAAATAGGTGCCAACGTTTTTGTCCGTGACTGTTGATAACATATCTTCGCACTATTTACATAATATTAATTGAATATATCATGATTGATATAACAGAATACATATACTGCACAGCAGAAGGCACGACGTCGATACATGATAATACAGTCATGGATCACTTTGCAGGGTTCCGTGTTGAAACCAGAAAGCCTTAAGAGCGTCTTTTTCGTGGTACATTTTCATACAACCGTTCTTACGTGATTATGATGCTATTACACATCTTTCTCTAGATATTATTTTGAATACACAGCTATCTTGTGGATATTATCTAGGCTTCTATAGAAATCAAACCATTTTGTGTAAAACTAAAGACTTCTGAAAATCTGCTATTTTACGTGAACTTTGGCTCTCCATAATGTACTCATATATTAAAAATATGAAATAGTACATCAATAGAAGCCTTGCAAATTTAATTGAGATTCTGAATGACGATAATTTTTCTGAAAAACTTTTAACGCTTTAAAAAAAAACATGTAGGTATCTTATCTTATCTTATCTTCGTGGTCTGGTTTCCGCACTTAGTCCATATCGGACCATTGTGCGTGAGCCATAGCGGCCTTTACTCCAACCAGCCCACCTCATTCCAGAAACAGATGAGTCTCTTTGGTTTGCTCAGAGCGTCCATCAGCGAATTCGGTGTTCCCAAGGTTCGTGTTCTTATCTCGCTGACGGCTGTGCACTGGAGGAGCACATGCGCGACAGTTTCTTCTGATTCCATGCATCACACAACACGTAGGTATTTCCTGGAACAAATTTTATGAAATATTCGAATAAATTATGGAATTACCGAATGCCAACAGACTTTTCAGGCATTATGTCTCTTTTTTGCAATGCCTCTTCATCATACATCGCATTGGATTGCGTTAGATGAAGCAACAAGCTTTTAAACCATGCTCGATGTTGACGATATTGTTGCGAGTGGAAAAGGCTTCTCTTGACGTAATCTTTTTTGGGATCTTGGTTTGGGGATCTTTCTTAATGTTATGTTACGGTATTTTGAGTAATGAACGGAAATACCCAAATCAAGTTTTCTTTGATTATGCCCTTTCGCCTGCTATATTTAAATATAAATTTATTTGAAGCAATTCTTGATACATCTACGAGTGTACTCGTACCCCTATGAGGATGAATTAGGGGTCGAAAGTTTATATGGATAAACCTACCTACACGCGGGCGAAGCCAGTGGCAGAAGCTAGTAACTAAATAAAACTAATATTAATCCTATATTAATTCGTCCTAGGAAACTAAGAAACAAAATATGTGCAAATCAATAAGTTTTTTTGTCAATCAAAAGACTTTAACATATAAAAGTTAAACCGGTTTTCATAATGTATAGTTTTGTAATATTTATCTTACCTACACCGCAAACTAATTTATTGTATATGAGCAAAGATACTTATAGCAAAGAAACACATCATTATTCAACATTTCAGCCGATAGACGTCCTACATACAAGCCTTCACCGGGTCCAAGAAACACACGCAGCGGTTAATCTTAAAACACACGCAGCGGTTAATCTTAAAACACACGCAGCGGTTAATCTTAAAACACCCTACTTTTTACGTCGGGGATTAAAAACTAGCAGTCGTGAAAAAATATTTGTAGATTCCTGCTTTTGTTGAGTTGCGAACATATAAATACTAACAAAATGTACGAATACCCCTTCGAGCATACTACACCTTAGGACCCTCGCCCACGGCGATTTTTTGTAGCGATGCTGTAGCGCGTTCGCATCGATACAGTCGCGATGGTGTAGGCCGTTAGTAGCGCGTTGGCCTTATCTATAGTGCTTGCAAATGCGACTAACGTGCTTTAGTAGGGATGCAGATGCGCGCTTATGAAACGCGCAACAGCAGCGCTACAAATTTGTCGCCGTGAATTAGGGGCCTTGGGTTAATAAGTAAGTAGGTTACGCTGTCCCATATCATATTACATTAGCTTAATTAATGTTAATTTAAGTTCATTTTTAAGCTTAATGTTTATTTCCCTAGAAGTATTTCTACGGACTCCAACATTTTGCGTGACCAAACATTCTTGCCATGTTTTAAATAATTAAAAAATATTTACTAAGCTATTAATTGTGACTCATCGTTATTACAGTTCGGACCTTGCACGTAGTAACATAAAATTCTATACAAATACAAGTTATTGTTGTTATAAAATAATTTATTGTTTATGCTTGTTAGCGGTTTGGAAATTATACGCTAGTTACTTGCTAAAGAATAATCAAACAGACGGGTAGTGATTGCTGGTCGGATGTGTGCAGGAGAGAGGCTCCAGCGGTTAGCACTGATGCCTTGAAAAGGGGATGTACGGGCACTACTGAGGCTGACCGTAGTGGTCTTTCGGGAGTCAGTGACCGTCACAGTCAGGGCCATCAACATCGAAAGGCATGCACAGTGGTTTAACAGAATGATGGCGCAAATCTACGATGCCACCGCGCCCTGCTTAGCATCCACAAACAGCCTACAAGGTAACGAGTGTACTGGTGGTTTGTATAAATGGTAGACACTTCTCATCGTACTTCGTCACCTTCCACTTATGGGCTCATAGTGCTGTTAGATGAGGTGGGCAAACTGTCATAGGAGACCGCCTCGTCAGCCACTTTTACTTTTGCAGAGATGGACTGAATCTGGACGAGAAAAGAGAAAGTTCTGGCAGAGGAAGGAGTGTCCTGGGGCGAGGTGGTTTTGGTGGTGTCTGGACTTTTCTAATGTGTTTAATACCTTGCTTTGGCATTACATTAGAAAGCTGGGACGCGATGGCAGAGGCCTGCTCGAACTATATCACGGTGTTCCACAGGGTTCCGTTTTGGGCTCGCTCGTTTAACATCTGTGGCTCAAAAGGCAGCTCGACTTAAGTGGGATATCGGCTAAAGTAACAATTACAGTAAGATGGTATCGCGGCAGACCATGAAGCAGATGGTAGGTTGAAATATAAAACTCTAGAACTGAATCAGGCTCTCGAAAGATGGAAGGTGTGTAGGGAGTTCATTGCCTAGCAGTGGAACTAAATAAACTGGTAAAAAAGAGATCCTTGATATTACTATCAATTTCAAAATAGTATTTTATTTAGTTTTTCTTAAAGAGCTAGACGATAGAGACAATTACTATCTTTTTGAAACAAAATATTGTGGTCCAGACGGAAAATATCACAACAATTAACTAAATATACACAAATTAACAGCAATAATGGCCGAAACGGACACGATTTTATTACAAAATCTTGTGCAATCAATCACCTGCTGAAACAAGATTTTTTTAATGTGGATATTTCGATTTGTAACAATAGTTTACTCAGGAGTTGTTTGACTTCATGCGTAATAACAGTCGCACGGATCATTCGTTGAGTTTAAGCAATGTCACCCTATAATGGCAAGGCTCGCAAAAGGACAAGGGCCTTTGGTCCGACGGGGCTCCCGGTCAGATAAGCCGCCAACTCAGAAGAAGTACCTAACCCAACCTATTTTACATTTATCAAAATTAAATCACAACTAGACAATTTTTCTTGGACTCATTAAATGAATTTGCCACGGACCTCAGATGAGTTAAGCCACTGAATGCTTACCAAGGTTGGCCTGTGTGCGTGACTCTTCTGTGCCTCGGAAAGCAAGTAATTAAAATTGTTCAAGTTCATAATTTATGTGCAGTACAGTTCGGTGACAGTCAATATTAAGCATCTCCATAACGGTCGGACTTGTGCGCCTTACATGCATAGAATTCCTACATCTTTAGGTACGCAGTAGCAACCCTAGAACTTTTCGGTCTCATTGACATCTGTTCTGTGAGCAATGAGCCCTGTCCACTGCCACTTGAATTTCCACCTAGGTTTCCTGACGGATATCCTAATTTCTAATTCCATCACGCAAGAAAATTCTCAGCATTGCATATTATATTTATTGCTCTGCCCACAGAGGGCTCATCAGAAGGCACCCTTGACTATGCCTTCTTCCTTCTTCTCAGACTTTCGTCTTAAGAAACAGTGGTATATGGTCGAGAAGATATCGTGCAGCGTCCCGAACCTAGACCTCTTTCTCGAAGTAAGACGTACCTAACTAGACCGTTTATCCTAGATAAATGTAGTCGTCCACAACTTCGAGTATAGAGTCTCCGATCTTAATAGGAGTGGATGTTACATGGGTATTTAATAACCTTGGTTTTGTCCTTAGCCACTTTTCGGAAGCTCTGCTGAGGTCATCGAGCCTCGTCTTCCGCCATGACCCACGTAAAATGGTATAGGACTAAGTGCGGAAACCATACTCAGAGACATAAGACATAAGAGGTCATCGAGCTTTCATAGTCTCAGTCATGACTGATATCGTTGGTAAAATGAAGGTACCACCATTGACGTTAATGCCTACCCTTCTCCAGAACCTTTAGGACATCATCCATTGCGGCTGTGAACATTTTTGTGAATAATTAACGAATTATATTTGAAAAAAATAATAACGAATAACTTTGCTTAGTTGTTTTTAAGTGCTTTATATTTAGTTTTTTTTTTATTGCGTAGTCGTGACATTAATGGACTCCAACTCTTACTGAGACCGACTTCTGAAACACAGGTTTTTACGTGTCTCAGAACAAAGAGCTTCAAATAAGGTACCTACTTGTGTCATAATGGTTTTATGGCGACAATAACACGTTCATGCAAGCGTCAATCAATTCCATCAATTATGAATGATTGTTTTCGTCAATCAGTTCTAAAAATCGTGAATCATCGCATTAGACGGTAGGTTTTTCGTCAATCAAAACTTTTACTGTGGCAAAACTGACAACAAAACCTACCGTGTAATTTTCGCCTTAGTCAGCATCACTATTTGCTTCAAGCATGCGTGCATGTGTATTTGATAATGTTTTTTTTTCTACATGTAGTTACTTATATATAATTAAAAGCAAAATCTAGTACCTAAGGACATCCTTAGGTTTTTTGTTCTGTATAGGTACTACTTGAAATTTTTGCATACTACTTGAAGTACACGTTTTATTAGAAGATGACTAGGTACCCATCCTAAAATTTAACGATTATTGCGAAAAATACTAAAGTTTCAATAAATAACGGCTCAAGTGAGGTTGGATCGTATAAAATTTTGGATCTACTTCCTGGAAATGTTTCTCGAAATAACGGCGGGTAAAAACCATGACACTTGCCTGTCGAGGTCTGCTTAGTGATTTTCTAGATTACGAACTACAAAAATATACAATCAGGAACTTTGCAAACTTTTTCAATTATCTACACTAATATAATAAAGTTTTTTTTTTGTAGGGGGGTAATCTCTGGAAGTACTGTACGCTTAGCCAAGTTGTTATTCTGCAATCATTAACGCTGTCGAAAAGTGATGAAACGTATGGGAATGACGTCATCTCAACGTAAAGTCGAGTGGTCAGAACAAACGAATAGACAATTCGTAGCCAAGTTCACATCGTTCAAAATCGTTTCTACAATGTTTAACGCCACACTTTGTTATACAAACGCTACATTGTAGAACGAGCGGCCGACTTAGGCGCGTCAACATGGCTACCAACTTATCGTTTTCTACAATTGCTGTCACCGAGGCGTTACCGATTAGAGAACGGAATTCGACACAAACTGGTCTGGTTCGATTGCCAAAATTCATTCACTGATAGAAAGCTGCTTTATTCCTGAGTGACATAGGCTATATTTTATATACGCGAGTGAAGCTGCAGGCAAAAGTTAGTACACTAATATTATAAAGAGGGAAAATTTGTATTTTTGTGTGTATGTTTGTAATGAATAAACTCAAAAACTACTGAGCCGATTTCAAAAATTCTTTCACCATTGTAAAGCTACATTCACCCTGAGTAACATAGGCTATATTTATTGCCCATGCGCAGCCGAGACGGGTCGCTAGTTATTTATAAGTTAGTTTTAATTAGGTTAAGAGTCTGTTTCACCTATGATTATGTTTCCGTTAACTTGGCAGATAATTTCATAGATATTCTGTTCCATTTTTTTGTATTCAGTCGGGAAGTAGTAACTATTCAGGCATTGTGAAACAGGTCCTTAGTTAAGTTAAGCTTATTATTATGTTATTAGATTATATATTTAATTTCATGATTTTTTTGATGGCCATTGGTGCCAAAAGGTTCTGGAATGGCGACACGTACCGGAAGACGTAGCGTCGGAATGCCTCTTACAAGGTAGACCGATGACCTGGTAAGTGTTGCGGGAATCCGATGGATGCGAGACGTACAGGACCGCTCATTGTGGCGACACTTGGGGGAGGCCTATGTCCAACAGTGGACGTCTTTCGGCTGAAATGATGATGATGATTTAATTTCAATAAACCATTTTAATTTCTGACATACAAAAAAATAATAATATAGAAAATACTTAATAAGATACTGGTGGTCGCGTCGACGAGATCTATACTAATATTATAAAGAGGTACTTAAAGTTTTTTTTTTTTTGGGGTTTTGTCTCTGAAAGTACCTATTGGTCCAATTGCCAAAATTATTTCACCAATTGAGGCTACTTTATTCCTCAGTCTATATTTCCTGAGTCTATATTTCCTGAGTCTATATTTCCTGAGGCTATATTTCCTGAGTCTATATTTCCTGAGGCTATATTTTATGTACGCAAAAGCTAGTTTATAATACCAACTTTGCCAACAGGTATAGAAGCATTTTTTTTGAAGTCGTAAACTATCTCCCGCTCCACCCAAGGGCGCGGAGATGTCACTGAATGAATTTCCCACTTAAAAAATAGCTAGTTGGGAAAAACTTTAAGAAACAAGATAATTATTTCTTCTATGATAATATTTCTAGCCACTAACTAAGGTTGCCGACATAGCACAAAGAATTGCCAAACTTAAGTGGCAATGGGCAGGGCACATTGCTCGCAGAACAGATGGCCGTTGGGGCCGAAAGGTTTTGGAGTGGCGACCGCGTACCGGAAGACGCAGTGTTGGAAGGCCTCCTACAAGGTGGACCGACGACCTGGTGAAGATAGCGGGAAACAGATGGATGCGGGACGCACAGGAACGTTCGATGTGGCGACGCTTGGGGGAGGCCTATGTCCAACAGTGGACGTGTATCGGCTGAGATGATGATGATGATGATGAATATTTCTAGCAATAATATTCAGGTGCTAAGCGAAATAAGTAACGCAATAATATACACAGTTACAGTAGTTTTATTTTGGTAGGTAGGTACTCAAAAATGTAGAAAAAAAAACGCCAAGTGATTCATTTCCGTAAGTTTTTGCATAAAAATGAGAGTGTTGATTAGATTAAAAATTATAATTAGATAATCTATTAATAGATATTATATGTCATTCCAGTTGTTGAACGAAAACAGGTTGGTACAGCTAACAACAACAATAAAAAAGTGACTCGAGGAACAATTAAGGTAGAACTACACTGCTCGCACGTGTGCGACCCACGTCGATATGGGCGTGTCCGTCTCCATATACGATTGCCGTCACGGATCTTGAGCACTGGCTTCAAGTTGCGCAGAAGTCAAATATTCGGTCGCTTTAGTGGTGCGAAGTGAGATGCGGGGGCGGGGAGTGCCAGTGATTGGCTAGCCGCGCCATCGCGTCATAGTCGTCACTCCTGATTCGTTCCCTGCGTTGCTGCATGTATCTAACAACGAAGACGATTGGCTCGCAATGTATGGAATGCGCAAAGCGATCCCCACTCTGACGCCGAGCGCTCAAGATCCGTTTCAGCAATTGTATTTTATATGGAAACTAGACTTCTAGAGCTACACTTGATACACGCCATGCGACGTGCGTCGGTCTAATGTAGTTCTAGCTTAATGCTAGAACTACATTAGATCGTCACAAACGTGGGCCACTCCTGATTTGTACGTCGCATGGCGTGGATCTAGTGTAGCTCTACAAGTCTAGTTTCCATATAAAAAGTATGGAGACTGACTCGCCCAGATCGACGTACGTGGCATACGTGTGCGCAGTGTGGTTCTACCTTAATGGTCGAATTTTATGGACGAACAAGTTTTTAATGAAAATATTTTTTTCATAGCAAGCTTTTATAGCGCAGTATACCTGTATAATTAATACTTGTCAAGACGAATCATACGAGCCCAAACTCGATGGGGTTGTGTCGTTTAACTACCGAGTTCCTATGGCCACCTTCCTGTTCCATCATCAGATCAGCTCTATGTCATAATAATTTTGCATTGTCATCTGATTTACACATGCATGCACAATTTAAGCTCAATCGGTAACTGGGAAGTGGGTGCAATTTAATTTGCAAGATTTGATGAAAGCTTGTAAAATGTCAAAATCAAACAGTATTAACCATAACCAAAACGATACATTAATAAGTTACTTTCGCTAAGCATTTAGGTAATTTATAGGGTTTCATACCTCAAAAGGAAAAAAGCGGAACCCTTATAGGATCACTTTGTCTGTCAGTTTCTCAAGAGCCTTTATCTTGAACACACACCTATTGAGTTGAAATTAAAAGATGTAAAAAAATAAAAAAAAGGTATGGGCGTTTATGTAGCAAAAAAACATAATTTCGACACTTGAGAGAGTCGAAATTATATACGTATCAAAACAATTCAAAATTCATAAAATTCAAAATTATTTATTTCACGCCTACAAGGGCACTTATAAAATGTCAGAAGCTTGTGCATATATTCGATTTGATCAAAATTCTTAAGATACTTCCCGTTGACTACTAATTCTGAAGGGCACAAAGTAAGGTCTTATAGCACAGGTATAGGGATAAATCTGAAAAAAAGTAAAATTATTGTTACGTCGCAAAAAAAGTTTGTACGGAACCATCAGTGTACGAGTCCGACTCGCACTTTTCCTGTTATTTTGGTTTTCAACCATTATCTTTTTACTTTATGGTTCCCTCATTATGAATCTACCTGCGTCTAGATAATTAAAAAATGGTGAAAACATTTGTTAAAGTTAACTTTTTAGTAGTTTTTTTTATGTAAAACTTCAATTTTATTTCTAGTCGCTCACTTATTATTTTAGTCGCTCACTTATTAATTTAGTCGGTCACTTACTAATTTACTCGTTTAACTAGGATTTTAATAACTCACTTTTAGTTAGCTCGTTCTAGATTTTATTGTTAATCGATATTTGTTTTTAGTTTAGTTAATGTGTCGCTTACTCAAATTTACACTGCTCAAGTTATTAAAACAGTATCTCGAGCCCCGGTATGAAGGCTAGAAGGAACGGGGTGGGTCTTTTAGTCAGTAAGAGTCTGACACTATCTCCCGCTCCACCCAAGGGCAGGGGATGTCAATGCATGATTTTTTCCCACCATAAAAAAAAAAAAAAAAATCGTCAGTCGCTAAGTTTTTTTTTAGTCGCTCTTAGGTAATAAAAAAAAACTTAGTTTTTTTTTAGTCGCTCGTTTTATAATTCCCCTTTTTTATTTACCCGATTGCAAGAAGGGTTATTCCAAATGTAGATAACACTTTTATCGTCGACTGCACCTACAACTCAATTATATACTGGTAGCCATTTTGTAAGCACTAACAAAAAATCGACCACATGCGGGGAAAACTATTTAGTAATGTTTCTTTAAAATTTTCTAATTACTCGCAATGACTCGGTGGAATTTTTGAATCTCCCACAATCGTCATTCATTTCAGTATCCTTCTTATAGTTTTGAAAATGTTACGCAAGCTCAGTTAAATCGCTTTTACATGTAATTTATATGAACATGTTTTTTTTTTAGGTGGGAGTCATCTAATGACATCTCCCGCCCTTGGGCGGAGCGGTAGAGATTGTCAGACTTTTACTGACCAAAACCCTCTCCTAGTTTGTTTCGTTGCCTTTTATTACAGGGACGGGTTTTCCACACCCGAGCGTTTCTTCCGCAATAATCCGGTGCAGGAACCTCCGGAACTGACCATGTCCGGTGAGGACCTGCGTCATGCGGAAGGTGAGGACGCCGTGTTGTCTTTCCAACTACTCGTCAAAGAGGGGGACACAATTATGGCGTGCCCAATATGAACATAAGTAAATTACCATTCTTAGTAAATACCTGTGCCACGGATTTTTTTGGGCAACTGGAGGAATTAGATTGGTTTTTACCTTTTGACCATTCCCGCAGCTTAAGGTTCTACAATCTGGTGGTATACCTAATGTTAAAGTCACCCAAAGAGCGATGGAAAGGGCTATGCTCAGAGTTTCCTTGCATGATCGAGTCAGAAATGAAGATATCCGCAGGATAACCAAGGTTGCCGACATAGCACGAAGAATCGCCAAACTTAAGTGGCAATGGGCAGGGTGCATTGCTCGTAGAACAGATAGCCGTTGGGGCCGAAAAGTTCTGGAGTGGCGACAGCGCACCGGAAAACGCAGCGTTGGAAGGCCTCCTACGAGGTGGTCCGATGACCTGGACGCACAGGATCGTGCATTGTGGCTACGCTTGGGGGAGGCCTATGTCCAACAGTGGACGTCTGTCGGCTGAGATGATGATGAATGTTGAAGAATAATTGACATACAGGATAAAATCGTGAGAGATGCAGCCGAGATAAGCCATCCATCATCTACGTACGCCTGAGGCAGCACAGAACCTTGTGACATGCCACTTGCATCTCATAAAGCTCTTTTAATGTTCTTGCTGATTTAATTTACTGCCGATTCTACGTAACTGGTCACCGATAGACTTGTAACCTTGCATGTGTGACACTTCTGAAGTTATCTCTGATCTTTGACTGTTTATTTGCAAACGACATATCCGTCGCAAAGATAAAGAAACAATTAATTCCTACTAACTTGGTAGTATCCTTACTGCAAGTCAAAGCTTCATGGTGAAAATAATAAGTTAAGGGGATGCATCTCGACATACATTTTCACTGTTTTTCATACAACCACTTACGCGAAATGATTATGACGTTATTACACATTTTTCATTAGATATCTTAGAAACACAGTATCTTGTGGATATTATCTAAGCTTCTATGAAAATCAATTTATAAATTTGTGTAAAACTAATCCAGTTAAGACCTCTGAAAATCTGCTACCTATTTTACATTTGACACTTCATAATTTACTAAAAACTAAAAAGTCAAAAAAGTACAACCATACAAGCCTAGCAAATTTTGTGAAGATTCTAAATAATGATAATGTTTTTCAAAACATTAAGGGACTAAAGAAACATGTATTAATAATAGAATATATATAAAATAATGAAGAAAATAAATAGAAAACACATAACAAGTGGCCGTGGGAGCCAAATTAGTACAGCCTGTATCTTGGTAGCCCAACACTATGTCAGTAGGTATAGGCTGTGAGCAGTGGTGGCCGAGTAGTAATGGCCCCCCGACTTACGAGTTGTAGATCGCGGGTTCAAACCCAGCAAGGCGCATTGCTTTGTGTAATTTATTTCATCACCACTGCTCTCAAAACGGTAAAGGAAAGCATCGTGAGGCAACAAAAATGTTCTAGAAACAAAATTTCGAAGACATGTGACATTCACCAACCCGCACTTGGCCCGCGTGATGGATAACGGCCCATTCCCTCTCCTAGAGACGAGGTCTGAGTCCCAGCAGTGGGAACATTAAAAAGGCTGATGATGATGATGATAGGCTGATTAAAAGTTCCGTGTGATATAGTACAATATATAGAGAAGGTACTTGGTAAGAAATTCATTTTCTCAGTTTCTTTTGCATTTTGCTGGTCAGTGTAAAGTTGTACTTTGAATTGTTGATTAAAATATCAGTATCAAAATATAATTTCGTGAAAAGTCATTCTGTAAGTTAAGACTTGATGTAAGTTTTATTGATGATTTTAATGATTTAAATAGTAAACCACGAACTACCTGAGTATCGTTTTTAGGGTTCCGTATCTCAAAAGCAAAAACGGAGCCCCTATAGGATCACTTTGTTTTCCGTCCGTCTGTCTGTCTGACTGTCTGTCAAGACCCTTTATCTCAAGAACGCGTGGAGGTATCGAGTTGAAATTAAAACCATATACTCAAGTCTGCGGTCCCTTCAAGCTGTGAAAAAAATCAAACTTCTAAGTTAACGAATAAAAAAGATACGGCGGTTTATTTCGTAAAAAAACGTATATTTTGATATTCTCAAAGATCGAAATTCATAGGGTACTTCCCGTTGACCCAGAATCTTGAAATCTGGCACAAAGCAACGTCTTATAGCACAGGTATAATATAATAAAAATAGTAAAAAATCTGAAAACAGTAAATTTATATTTATAACTAAGTCACAAAAAAAAATGCAATTCGGAAAAGTCTTCTAGACTCCATTCGCGAATTGTAGTTTGCAAGGAACCCTCAAGGCGCGAGTCCGACTCGCGCTTGCCCAGTTTTTTCTTCTCTGTCATATTCATCCAAAAGTTATCTGCAAAAAATCGCTTTTAACGATAAGATCGCCCGTTGCGACACCCTATTAATTTTAAGTTCCTTATGTAATTTTTATTTTTGGTGTGCAATGAAGAATCAATCTATCTTAATGACAAGTATTTTCGTAAATAAATACGTATTATGGCCGCTAATCATATTTTGATGAACATACAAAATGTAGAACAAAATAAGATTTGAATTTAAGTCTAAGATAGGACCATTTCACTCAATGTATACGTCAAAGGTCTTTTGATAATGCTATTAAATATATTTCATTAATTGTCTACCTATTTAATGATAACGTATTTTAAGTGTAAATTAAAAAATCGCTCGGACGTGTCTGTACTAAACGTATTAAATTAGGTATGTAATAAATAAAAAAACAAACAAAAAAATGTCTGTCCTTCATGTTTTAAACTTTTATTGAGTCGTCAAGGATAAGTGAACATAATAGTTTAAAACAGAGGAGCAACAGAAAAAAAGAATGTCTCTTCGGAATTGACTAAATGTCATTAAAGAAATAGTTCTTCCTCCTCCAAAATTAGTATTAAAAAAAAAAGACACTTAGTCGAATATGTAGTAAGACAATCATTCGTGCTTGCCAATACTATTCGCCTTTCTTAAGCGCTGCCGGCTGTCATGGTAACCGGCAGCAGCTATATCCGGTTACCATGACCCTGAAGGTCGACTGCTTAACCGACGTAAACCTGCAATTGTTTTGGAATTATTTATCGAGTTTGTGGCCCGAGCTCACTGAGAGTTCAGGTCAAAAACTCGGGCAAATCTCAAAGAGCTCACATAACAATAATGATCATCATTTTTATCACATAGTAATTAATTTAGATTTATGTTAAATATGCGTGATAAATGTACTAAAAAATCTGCTACGCACCAGTGGCGTAGCTAGTCTCAAAGGGGGGGCCCCTTATAACAAAAGTTATCGAGGTTCTTTTTTACACCGTAGACCCTACTAGCACAGAGATGAAATGGACTCGCGATAGACCACGATACAGATGACCAGACTAACTGCATAGGTTACTTTCATGTAAGACCGAGACCGATGGCTTCGTTTGTTGGAGTAATTTGAAATAGAATAGAGGTTACGTTTATATTGTGATCTTAACCCCTCGGACGCCCCGGAGTATTATTATTACCTAAATGTGTGTTTTTACATAAATCACAAAAAAAAACGCAAGATATAGAAACCAAAATTTTCGGTCAAATAAATTTCGTACAAACGTGTGTACAAAACGAAAATTAAGCGTTTTTCAAGGTCATCCAAGTTGTACAGACGTAATATATACAATTGGCGCTCGAGGGGAGGGGACAGAATGCTGGAAAAAACGGAGCTATAAAAATGGAACATCCTACGAGTATCATTTAGTAATTTATTCATTAACCTTTCGAATACCTTAATTAGAGACGTAATAGAAAGACAACGAGAGAGCGAACGCGGCGTTCGCTTGGGGTTTAATGAATTAAAGGTTTAATCAATAAGAGAATTGAAGGCTGTGTATAACATGTTTCGAATTTTTACACGAGGCCCCTGTAGCCTGGGGGGCCCGTATCATTGATATACGCCCCTGCCACGCTCCTACAACGTGGTGTAATTATAGTTGTTAAGACAGAACTCATAAAACATACATTGATTTAGTATTAATGTTACATTATTCACAATGTTCATATCTTGGCCATGTGTGGTTAACTGGCATAAGGTGGACAAGTAATGGTTACGTAATTATTGAACAAAAGGGGACATGAAATCCAAATTGCAAGTGTGCAAGGTCTCCTTGCGCTGACCTCCAGTCGTGCTAAAAGTGGAGTGACATGATTACTTCGATATATTTATCGTTCGTGCGTAAGTAGCGATGTAATGATAATCCGTTTTTAATTTTTATATAGATACAATTTGTCTTGAATTATTTAGCAGTCATTCTGTC
Source organism: Mythimna ferrago (assembly GCA_910589285.2). NCBI lineage: Eukaryota > Metazoa > Arthropoda > Insecta > Lepidoptera > Noctuidae > Mythimna > Mythimna ferrago. Next base: position 16,088,254 of record OU342673.1, on the reverse strand, counting down.
ATCCTCTTGACCTAGTGCTTAGGCGCCTAAATGTCAAGTACACGACACGGAGAGGCAATTCTCTGGCTGCAAGGAGACAAGAAAATGGAACAAGAACTTTTATTTAGGCCTGTGACCGAAATACACCGAAAAGTAGTTTTCAAACAAAACAATGTATGTATAAGTTAGTAATATCAAATATTCTGCGTACATAAAGTATTAATAAAAAAATCAAAAGAACAGGTCTGAAATCGCCGAATAAGTACATATACAGTGAAGCTATTGCCTTCTTTTTTGAATAAAGAGATATTGTAATACAGAGATACCCAAACTTTTAAAGCCTCAAAAAGGTCTACCCTTTAAGCACGCCACAGCTACAGTGATAAGTCTTTTAGGAATGTTTAGAGAAACACCATGGTGTCCCCACTTTTCACCTGGCTGATTCAGTGGGAACAAACATCCAGGTTAACAAAATTTAGCGTATCGCCCAGAGGACATGGTGGAGTATACGATGGATGTTCATCCACCGTATGCTCCACCATGTCCATGTCAAGCACCGCCGTGTTTTCATGGAAATGATTGGCGGTAGCGACCTCTTGCGTCCGGCCCTGGTCCAGATCATAGTATGGAGTGAGAGGGCAAGGGAAGCAGTCACTTTCTTCAGCGAAACAGTAATGCGAGCGAAGAAGGTGAGGGAATAGTCACACTCCGACCATCGCAGGACATGTAGAAAGCGATCAATGGGTAGTTCGTCGTCATTTCGCCGTTCTATAAGCCTCGGGTTGACGTCGCGCCTCAAAGAGATGTTGGTATAATTGACGGATTTCTTATGGGCTTCAGTTTAATAGTCTGCAATCTGCATTGTTTAAAAGAGTTACCACGGTCCTGGAATGCAAAAGTCAAATGATGTAACATGGATACTGGGTGAGTATTAGTAATTCAAAATCTGATACTCCCTCTTGCTCCACACAGAGCGAGAAAAGTTATGTGATGGTTTTGTACCCCAAAAAGGAGTCAGCCCTTTGCGGTTTATTTTTTTTGGGTTCCGAGTACGGAACCGAGTACGGAACCGAACCGAAAAGGAAAAAAAATTGAACCCTTATAGGATCACTTGGTTGTCCGTCCGTTTATCTGTCTGTCTGTCTGTTAAGACCCTTTATCTCGGGAACGCGTGGAGGTATCGAGTGGAAATTGAAACCATTACTCAGGTCTACGGACTCTGGAAGCTGTCATAAAATCAAACTTGTTAATCTTCTTCTTCTTCTTCTTCCTGCCCTTATCCCATATTACTTGGGGTCGGCGCAACACGTTTTCTTCTTCCATTCTGTCCTGTCACCCGTCAAACTATCACTAACTCCCTTCCCTTAAAATCAAACTTGTTAATAAGCGAGAAAAAAAAAACTTCGATTTATGTGGCAAAAAATGTACAATCCGACACTCTCAAGGAAATCAAAATTCTACTTCCCGTTGACCCAGAATCCTAAAATTTGGTATAAAGCAAAGGCTTATGGCAAAAGTATAGGAATTAATCTGAAAACTGTAAAGTTGTTACGACACAATTTTTTTTTTTGCGAATCGGAAAAATCATCCGAGAATCCATCCCGGAATTGAACTATTTACATAGGGAAGTTTGTACGGAACCCTTAGGGAGTGAGTCCAACTCGCACTTGCCCAGTTTTTTTATTATTTAGAACTATTCTAAAGGATCAAAGAATCCCATGATTTTCCTCTCACAGTCTTAATTTTTTCTTTAGCTGTCTTATAACTTCTTGCATTAACAGGGGTTCAAGTCGGCAACTTTGAGAATGACTGATCATGTACAATATGAAATGAAACCTTGCCCCCTTGAGAAATCATGTGCATTCAGCTTCGATACTGAACCGGAACCTCTTTCCGTTTCAGAGAATAGAGGCTTATTGACTTCGATTTTGTAAGTAAATGTCATAGTTGAAACTGCAGGAATCCTATGGTGAGTATAAAAAGAATAAATCTAGAACTACATTAGACCGACACACACGTATAACACCCCTAATTTGTGCGTGGCGTGGATCTAGTGTAGCTCTACAAGTCTAGTTTCCATATAAAATGTATGGAGACCGACGCGCCCAAATCGACGTGTGGTCACACGTGTGCGCATTGTAGTTCTATTTAGGCCCAGTCATGTGCCTTTGTCCTTCATGACGATAAACGTAATCATCATGGATTGTCGTGACGGGACTCACAGGTCCCTTCCACCGTCACTGCACATCTAGGTATTTCACCGGTGGGATCTTAGGCGAGATCGAATCAGTTGGTACAGTTGCCATCACGGAGCTTGAGCGCTCGGCGTCACAGTGGGGATCGCTTTGCGTATTCCATACATTGGTGAGCCAATCGTCTTCGTTGTTAGATACATGCAGCAACGCAGGGAACGAATTAGGAGTGACGTCTATGACGCGATGGCGCGGCGAGCCAATCACTGACACTCCCCGCCCTCGCGTCTCACTTCGCACCACTAAAGATACCGAATATTTGACTTCTGCGCAACCGCTCAAGATCCGTGATGGCAACTGTACATAAATTAACATGAAGGGTAGGATTTAGGGAGATACAACCCGACATTTATTTTCACTGTTTTTATATAACCTATCTCATGCGATTATGACATTATTTATATTACACATTTTTCATTAGATATTTTGGAAACACGTTATCTTGTGGATATTATCTAGGCTTCTATTGAAATCAATTTATAAATTTGTGTAAAACTAAACCAGTATAGACCTCAGAAAATGTGCTAGTTATTTTGCATCAACTTTGATACTTCATAATTTACTCAAAATTAAGTCAAAATAGTATAACGATAGAAGCCTTGCAATTTTTTTCAAGATTCTAAATGACATTTTTTTTCAAAAACTTTTTAGGGTCTAATAAAAACACCTATTCGTCGCTTTTCATCAGGTGAGATAGCGGTCAAGCGCGAACCTATGAACAATAAAAAAAGGGTATTTCCTGGAACAAGTTTTGTAAAATATTCGAGTAAATCACGGAATTACCGGATGCTAACAGAGTTTTCAGGCTATAAGTCTCTTTTTTCACGTTGCCTTTTCGTCAAACATCGCGTAGATAAAGTTACAAGCTTTTAAACCATGCTCGATGTTGGTGATAGGCGATTGGAAAAGCAGCCTCTTAAAGGCAGCTTTCGACGACCTCAGGGCCCGACGTCAACCCTATTTTAGGAGAGTTATTTATTTATTGCAGTCAACTAAAATTTAATATTTGCAATGGCATATTTATACTTAACCTACTTAGTTTTAGTATAAATACATAATTGAGCATATAGTTAGTTATATCTACATACAAGGCGTAAGGGACAGCCCTCCACAAACTTTAAGGGCTTGCTCAGTAGACAAAACTGAACAATCCTTCCACAATTTTTTTTTTCAGGAAACGAAAAAAAATTCCTCTGCACCATACAAAATTATAAACTTGATTGGATAGTTTGTATGGAGAGGCCGAATTTTTTTTTCGTTTCCTGAAAAAAAAAATTGTGGTAGGTTGTTCAGTTTCATCTACTGAGCAAGCTCTTAAAGTTTGTGGAGGGCTGTCCCTTACACCTGGTATAATACAAAAACACAAAATACACTCATGTGTCGAAGTACTCCTCCACGTCGTAGTCATCTGGAAATGTGCCCAGAAGACTGGCAGCATTGCTACGTTGAATGGCAATGATAATTCTTTGGTTGAAGAATGAACCAGCCCTTCATTTATTTATTACTATCTTTTGTCCGGTGCTTCGCACGCCTACATAAAATATAACCTATGTCACTCAGGAATAAAGCAGCTTTCTATAATATAATACTAAATCAAATTACTACTTATTTATCTATTATATCATAAAAATAAAATTATCTATATAAAAGAGAAACTGAGTGACACATCAACACACAGGCAAAAATACTGAGACTAGGTGCGAGAAATTTTGAACAAGGTTTCCTTTTATGACGTAGGTGAACACTAAGAGAGGATTTTACAAAATTAGACTCCCAAGATTCCAAAGTTTGTATGGAGAAACCACAGAAAAGATGAAAAAGGTTAGTAAGGAAATACTTTCAGATTTGTACTACAACGAGTGTCGCCGCTTGTCTCCCACCCTTTAACTCCACTATAGGTAATAAACCAATACGAACGCGTATTACGCAACTAACAGACCACGCACACTTAGATCGCAAGTTTGCTATTGTTAGTTGAACTATGAGCATTGCCCTACTTTATGGCACGCCTGCCCCGCCCACAAGGCCATTCTAACCTCTTTCATCTGTTCTGTGATAGAAACCTACATTTTCATCCTCTGAAAGTAGGTATGAAGTTGCCTGAGGAGCGGGTTGAAAGTAATACTTTTCATCCCTAGGGATTTTTACTTTCAACTGACAGCTGTCAAATTATAATAAAAAAACTAGTTTCTATTTTCACATTTCTATCGAACCATGTTCCAATTTTCTATACAGCCAGTCAATTACAGCGCGACATAAAATTGAAATAACTGAAAGATTTCTTAAAGATTCATTAAATTATATTATAATGTTTGAATGATATTATTTTTTCAACTTTTTCTTTAAAATACTTACTTTATTAAAAAAAAATTACAAATAATTACTAATTTTCCTATAATGAAAAACATAGGCTGAATAGCTTGCCGGCCACAAAAAAAAAAACAAAATGGCGGGAAAGTGGCAATTCCTCATTGGTTTTTGGGAAGTGTAATGGCACATAGGCCAAAAGGCCATGCCATAAAATTGGAAAAAAAAATTCGAAGTGTAGTGTTGTTTACATTTCCGTACAGCAGAGATTTGTTTGTACACGATAAGTTCATCAAATTAAAATAGTGATTTAACGCCGAATTTCCTAAGAGAAGAGGCTAAAGCAGTAGTGGAAAACCTTTTACCGCCTCAATCAGAAGAAAGATACCTACCTAAAATCATAGGTTCTAAGGTAAGTAAAACTAAGGTTTTACAAACTTTTTACCTATGTTATTTTTTACTTTTATTCGTAATGAAAAGCACATTGTTTTTCGGGGTGAAAGTAACTTATTTAGTGCCTCGAATTGGCGGGCCAGCTCATTCTCGGACGAAATGAATTACTTTCACCCCTAGGGTAACAATGTACTATTACGCGGGCGAAGCCGCCGGCAGAAGCAAGTATCATATAAGCCTCCTATTCACACATGGCCATGGAATAGTTTAAAAATGAAACGAAAACTGTATAAATTCCTTTGGTTAAATTTTACATAATGAATCATTGACGCATGAATGTTACGGAAGATTGTAAAGACCACATCATTTATGGTAACCGTTGGTTTTCCTTGAGGAAGGAAAAGTATTAACGTTTCGATTAATTCAACTAAAAGGTGTATCATTCATGCAGAAGGTTCTTTCCTCTAACGGGATAAAGTTTACGTCATTCATAAAAGTAATTACTTCCACTTTTTTTAAGGTAAAGTAGTGCTTGACTGTGATGCCATCCCACGTGATGGTAAGCAGTGATGATTGATGGTGAATCGCACTAGTTTAGAGCCTATTCACTCTAGCCTTGAAGACTAGTTATTATCCGATTAATTATAATCGGATGGGAAGACTGCTGCAGGCAAATTGTTCCAGTCCTTCGATGGACGCGGCATAAACGACGAGGCGAAACACTTAGTCCGGCTGTGGACACAATAAACAAAATGAAATCAAATCAAATAATCTTTTTTTTTTAACTGCACCTTGAAGTTTTGGTCGTCATGTGCGTATTTTCACATCATTCAAATTCTAATTTATACATATACAAATAAAAAACAATTTGCTTAGATCAATGATAAATTAATCATGAAACAAGAATAATCAAGCAGGTCGTTTGTAATAAATTAGTATAATTATATTATAAAATGTAAATATTTTATAATGTTTAAAAAACTAGACCGGATGACGCTGGTATAACTTTATTTTTATTGAATTTCTGAATACGTACACATTGGGTCTTATTTATAAAAAAAATTACTATGAGGCTCCATAAATCTATAAACAACTTGATATTAGTGGATGCACAAAAATGCTAGCCATAATTTCCTGTCTATGGACTAGGAGAAAAAAAAAATCATGGTTCAATCAAATAACACTGATCAGCAGGTCCTTAATTCAAAATATTCTATGAAAAATTAGAATTTAGAATCCACTACTAAGCATATATTGTTAGCGAGTTATAGAATATACAACATGTAACATGAGTTTTCTTGCGGGAGTTTTTCGAGTTAATTTCAGTGGCTGTTTTAGCCCTCTCCTTAAAATTGGTGCTGATAATAATGTAGTCTTAAATACCTCAGCAAATTGTGCCGAGAAAGTTGACTTGATACATTTGCTATCAAATACTACAAAAACATTAGATTGCGTATATTCTAATGGTAAACAAATAAACTATTTATATGAAGACCTGGCTTAAATGACTTAGTGTCCAAGCCAAACATTACACTTAAAAATAAAATGGGTTGGCAGAAAAAAAACATGGGGCAAACAAATAACCAGGTCATAAACAACCAAATCAGCAGGTTCTTAATTCAAAATATTCTATAAACTATTTGAATTTAGAATCCGCTACCGCTACTAAGCATGGTTATAGTGTTATAACGACGTGTAACATAATAAACGAGCATTCTGAATGTAGTATGTTCCGAATAAAAAATTAAATTGATTTTAGCTACTTTTAAAAAAGGTATTTCTTATCCTAAAATGAATCAAGAATTATTCTAGAATAAAAATAAATGTATTTTTATAAATCTTGATTGCGTCTGTCTGTGCGTAGGTACATAAATAATAATACCGGGTCGAATGGTCGATGCTCATATTATTTGCCTCGTAAACTAAATTCTTAATAAAAAAAAGTTGCCTAAGTACTTTAAGTAAAATTTCAGTGCTAAATAGATGATTGTAACTTAATTTTGTAATATGGGAGTATATGGGTGAGCATAATTCCAGAAACATATTGTATAAAGTCCTTTGCATGTGTATCAGTGACCGAACCGCGCACCTAAACCGACATCAAAATAAAAACGGTTGACAAAACGTGCAAAACTGTCTGTACACAACCTGACCGACTGCTTTTATTTAAAAAAATATAAACAAAGTATCTGCATATGACCTTCGACATTCAACTTTTGTGTTGCACAATCAGAAATCGGTCAACAAATAGCTTTTGATATTATTCGAATTCATTTATCCATTACAGTAAGGCTGATAAGGCGGAAAAGCGGTTCGAGCTCGTGCCAAGGCGACGACGCTCAGCTGAGGAGCGGCGTCTGGAGTCAACACACTGCTCAGTAGAGTTATTGAGTGATGTCATTTTAATTTTATTTTTGTATTTGTATGGAATTTGTAATTTACATGGCAATCATTTTCTGAAATAAATTATTATTTTTGTATATTTATTTATCTCAGGACCCTGAAGTCCTGGACCTTTGGAAGGCACACGAAGAGCCGAAACCAACTCGCAGAGGCCCTTTAGAAGCTTTTAATGGAACGTGGTACCAACCGGTGATTATCCCTATACGCGCTATGCTAGTGCATCCAAGGACAACTCCCGGATCAGAAACTACTGCGACATGTGGAAAACTAATATACAAGGCTGTGATTTTTGGAGAACTAAGTTCTAAGTCTATGTTAAAACTAAGGCCTAAACAACGTTATTAAAATTCATTGCTAAAAAGGCATTATTATTTTTAGTAAAATATTTATTTATCTTAGGACCCTGAGTTCCTGGATCTTTGGAAGGCGTTCGAGGAGCCAAAACCAATTTGCAGGGGCCTTTTAGATGCTTTTAATGGAACATGGTATCAACCTATGATTATCCCTGTACGATATTATTATTATTATTACTAGAACAACGGAAGCGAGCACAAGGTTGACATTACACCAAAATACGCAAATCCTATACCCAGAATTGAACAGAAAAAAAAAACAATTTATACCGGCTAGGTGAAATCCCGGTAAATAATTGTTCTAAGTAAATGACGCACGTTTTACGGTAACTCAGAAAATATTTAAATCAGAAACTGTAGAATATTTTATAAGTTCGTACGTAGAATTTGAACTGAGTAGGTACAAGTTCGTTGAGAGCAGTGGTGGCCGAGTGGTAGTGGCTCGGACTTACGATTTGTAGGTCGCGGGTTCAAACCCTGCCAGGGGCGTGACTTTGTGTAATTTATTTCATTACCACCGCTTTTAAAATGGTCAAGGAAAACATCATGAGGAAACCGGCACGTCCTAGAACCAAAAATTCGAAAAAAAAAAAATGATATTCAGTAACCCGCACTGGGCCCGCGTGGTGCATTACGGCCCATTCCCTCTCCTAGAGAGGAGGCCTGAGTCTCAGCACTGGGAACATTTAAAAGGCTGACGACGATGATAATGACAAGTTTGTCGATACCAAACCGCACAGAGCCGCGTGGTGGATTACGGCCCATTCCCTTTCCTTTTCTACGAGTTTGTATGCCAAATAAAATAGTTTTCTTTCTTTCTTTCCTTTCCTAGAGAGGCCTGCGTCCCAGCAGTGGAACCATTAAGAGGCTGACTATGCTATGCTAATTTGCACTTTACAGCAAAGTGTAATTACCGAAATTAAATAGAACCTAATAGATGATTCACGCTTTCAAATGCAGTAATCATGGGTGTAATCTCGAATTCAGGTAAAAACATGTAGTGGTTTAGAAATTCCCAATGAGTAAGTAATTTTTTTTAAATGACAGTTTTATGTTTCCTTGATTTTATAGATAACAAGCTGACTCGGCAAACGTAATACCTTGTTATGACATATAAATTATCTATATATGTATTATTTATAATATTATTAACACAGAAGTAAAATTCATTAAAATACATAGTATACACTATACACGCTTAAATTCAAATTTTAACACTAATCTTACTTGACTACAAAACGTTCCTTAAGTGGAAGGACTGACGTGTTTTTTTATTTGAAATATAGTTAAAAGTTTTCATTTATTAAATGATTATTAAAACCAGCTACACAACCGTTTTTTTTTATAACCAAATAGTCCCTAGGGTAAATCACGAATCAACGATCACACGCACGGTAAATTAACGGTTATTTAAAACATACTGAACGACATTGAAATACGGATGCTCTGCTCGGATATGATGGTAGTGCTGGCTGTGGCTATGTAAACTTCGCCCATAGTCAATAATTGATCACGTTATCGATGGCCCTCAAGCTCACACAACTCAGCGGTCGGCAGGCGCGTAGGGCGTGACTGTTCTACACATTACAACCACCTATTGAATTAATAGACTAACAAATGCATCCTGTACGTTTAACTCAATAATAAATAGTTCCGTATCCGTCTAAATGATCATGTTAATATCAACATTTTTTCATTTATTGTCCTTTGATTAACCGCTTGACTTCCTCGTATCAATAACGGAATGTTATAAAAACTGTCGATCGACAATTTTATTGGAATTAGCGTCATGTGGGTTTTAATTATTTAACGTTGATCTGTGATGATGCATGACGTCGTCAAGTGTAAATATTATTTAACCGGAGTTAATCTATTCGACAGTGTTATTGACTATTTCGGAACAATAAGTTACTGAAGAATTTTGCCCAATTCATCATCTTCGTAGTCTTTTCCCAAATATCACCTAACCAAATTTAACCGGATGCCGCTGAATACTTGTGTTTTACTCGGAGTAGCTATTAGACGTACACAAACAAATTACTGGGCAACATGATACTCCTTGAATAGACTGATGTTCAAACTTTCTGGCGTTTAACTACCTACATTGGCTAATCAAAGATCAACGAATGTCAACCGGGACCAACTGTTTTACGCGCTTTCCGAGACACGGGGTGTCAGTAAAGTCCTAGAAAAACTTAGAAAAGCACATAAACATTGGTATTTACCTACACGGTTTAGAAACTATAATTAAAAAAGAAGAATTTTCATTTGAAAACTTTAGAAACCGGGCATTAATCAATCAACTAAAGCAGGCGCAGTTATGAAATTTAAATTAAATCAAATAATTTATTTGCATGAATATTGATCACCTGTTAGAGTAAGATTACAATATGAATTGGCAATATGTTCCGGTACGTTGCGAGATATTAAAATGTGTTACATCATATTAAATTATAATTATTTACTTAAAGTTAAAATATAGATTCATAAAACATAAATGCCAGAAAAAAAAATGTTAATGTCGATAATACCAAGCCACATAATTATTATGACGTACTTCTATTACAATTGGGCTATTAGAATAACGGATACAGTACGGAACATCTTCTTATATCTATGATCTAGGGCGAGGCCACCTTAGAGTCTGTATAAAAAGTCAAACGACTCGGGTAATTATTAGGGCAATATGAAATCTGATGTAGTCAACGTTGGTTCAATAATCAAGGTTGATTAAGAGATCTTGATCATTGTTTACTAATAGAAGAACTTTATAAAAAGTATCGAATATAAGTATTTTTTAAATATTATACAAAGTCGTTTGGCTTTTTAGACAGACTATACTATAGACTATAGACTATAGACTGTCCCGCGCGACCACTCCGGTCGCGCGGGAGCTTGACTCCTCGACGACGCTTAGTGTGCCTCGTGCGCTTCAAAGAGATGTCAGCAAAACTGGCAAACCGTAGAATTACTTACCCATGGTGAGCGAGTGGTGAGAGCAGTGGTGGCCGAGTGGTAACGTCCCCCGACTTACGAGTTGTAGGTCGCGGGTTCAAACTTAGCCAGGCGCATTACTTTGTGTAATTTATTTCATCACCACTGCTCTCAAAACCTGCATGTCCTAGAACCAATAATTCGAAGACATGTGACATTGTGACACCAAACCGCACTAGGCCCGCGTGGTGGGTTCCGGGGTGGTCTTCTAAGAGGTCACGGAGCCCTCTTTTATGTACTGATGGTGATCACCGGGGTGGTTTTAGTGAGGTAAGAATCCCACACTCCCTGGCCTTGCCCCCAAAAGGCCGGAAGCCTTTTGAAGGTTTCCCCCCGAAAACAAAAAAGAAAAAAAAGGCCCGCGTGGTGGATTACGGCCCATTCCCTCTCTATTAAAAAGGCTGACTGTGCTATACACTACTTACTTACCTACTAGGGCCACGGGTCGACTACCGAAAGGGTTACTCGTGCTCCCGGTGCGCAAAGGGCAACTGAAGGAATATAGTTGTGGTTTTAGTCAGTAGGTAAAAGTCTGACATCCCGCCCTAGAGCAGGAGAAGTCTTTGAATGATTTTCCACCTCAAAGAAAATAACCTGTAGGTATATTTGCACGAGGCGGGACCATGCCGCGCACTTAGACGCCGGACCGTTTCACGCGCCGTGCTAATATATATGTCGCAGGGAAATGACGATATCAGGGATTTCGCGAAATCCCTAGGGATATCACGAAATCCCGGTAGATGTCGAATATTCTTCTTTATTACGTCTTCTTACTAAAAATATCTAGTGATATGACAAAACACTAATTTATCGTCAGTGATATGTCGTTTCAGGAATGCATGACTCGATTTTTATTCAGCAATATCCGCTTTTCTGACATTTTACTAGATTTAGTTTAGTGTTTTTTCATATCACTAGATACTTTTATAAGAATATTCGACATCTACAGGGATTTCGTGATATCCCTAAGGATTTCGCGAAATCCCTGATATCGTCATTTCCCTGCGACATATACAAATACAAATATGTTTATTGCTCCAAAAAAAAAAAATACAGAATTTAACAGATCTCTGGACCAGATGACCAGATCCTTATTCACCAATAATTAGAGGGCTGGGCCACAGCCCAACAATGGAAACCAGGGAACGTTAAGAAGTATAGACACGTTTATGCCTATTAGAGAATATTTCAACTGCAGGTAACTTGGATTACTTAGACATCTAGATAAATATAATGCCATCTAATCTGTGTTTTTTGCCGTATATTCATTGAATCATCCCGTTTCTCTTTATTCTCAAAAAACCAACTAATATTCCAAATATGCTGCAGTTCTGCTACTATACTTTGAATAACTGCTCTATTTCTGTGTGCTGTCTTATTACTGGGAAATACCGACATCCTGTATCGATAGTCCGCTTGTATTATCTGTAACTGTCACAAGAATTTGTAGTATGACTCCCGGAGGTGGTGGAGAAACCAAGATCAAAGTACTCCTACAATTATTTTTAACAATAGTTACTTAAAAGTAAATCGCGACGTACCATTTTAAAGAATTCTGTCCAAATCAAATTATAAAATGAAATTTAATAGACTTTTTTCCCGCGCCTTTGCAGGTTGAAAGAGAAGCAAAGGTATCAAACCGTTATACATCCTACTCAATGTTAAAACAAGATTTTAATGAAAATCATTTTTTCATAGCAAGCTTTTATAGCTCGGTATACCTATATAATTAATGCTCGTCAAGACAAATCATAAGAGCCCATATTCGATGGGGTTGTGTCGTTTAACTACCAAGTTCCTATAGCCACCTTCCAGTTGCATCATCAGATAAGCTTCACGACATAATGATTTTGCATTGTCATCTGATTTACACATGCATGCATTTCAGCCCAATCGGTAACCGGGAAGTGGGTCAAATTTAATTTGTAAGATTTGATGACAGACAAACATCGGGCCTGGTGAAACTAAATAAAAGCTTGTAAAATTCAAATATATTTTTACAGATAGTTGTTAATTTGTTGATCTAATTATTGTGTAAACAATCTTATTTATTTATGATTTCTGTTCGACGATTCTGTTCGTAAACACAAGTAAAATTTTTATTAAATATTAAAACCTTAAAAAGAAGTGCCACTGCTTTAAAAAAAAAATCACCGTTGGTTGTGACGAAATGGAAAAGAAAAAAGCCCTTGTAAATTAAAAAAAAAACACAAGCGTGATAAACTTGGCATGTTGAACATATTCGAAGTGCGATGAGAGTCAGTTTTCGAGGAAGTATACTGAAAAATATATTAAATTACACTCCTCCTTTTTTTAAAAAGTAACATTTTATCCTCATACACATTTTAAACTGTTTGACATCTTTAGAGATGTCAAAAAGTATAAAATGTGTGTGGTTGAGACGCGCTACCAAAATTACACGTAACTTACCTACTTTATTGTTCTCTGCACATCTTGACCCTGAAACCCACTTCAATGCATATTTTTCTTATTTTTTTTTGTATCTTTGTTTGTGTATTACTAACACTAACTTTAAGTAACTTTATGCTTATTAAAAAAGTGGAAGTTTTTAAAAGTTTTTTTATTATGTATTTACTTTATTGTACACCTTATATTTTAGAATTTATAAAAACCATAAAGTATATAGTTTCCTTTTCCACAATATTTTTCATACAATTGATTAAATTATTATACTTGCTTTGCCTTATGACTCCTCGTTGATGAAATGGTCCTGAGATTTTAGTTTCGATTCCACCTTCATGCAAAGTGATAAATGACGAAAAGTGGGCGTAATGTTTTTTTTATGTTATGCTGTATGATATTTTGTAAAGGGTCGGAGCTATATGGGGTGAATAACTCTATCCCTCTTTCTCGCTCGCTCGAATAACTCCATCCCTCTTTCTCGCTCGCTCGCCTGACATTTTAATACGTCATGGTAAGGGCCCTAGCCTATTTCGGTGGTCATATTATTATGAAGTGATCAATTCTAGGATCTAGCCACGATATCTACATTACGTGTGTGTTTTTTTTATTGTTGATAGGTTCGCGCTTGACCGCTATCTCACCTGATGGAAAGCGACGATGCGGTCGACGATGGAACGCGCTTACCTAGAAGAAACCTATTCACTCTCGACTTAAAGAGAGTGTGTGTTTCTATATATGTAGTTTTGTCTCTTCGTTATTTAACACCGACTTCCAAAATTAAAGTTATTTTGTACTTTTCAGTGTTTTTTTAATATTGAAGTCGGTTGTTTTTTTTTTTTTTGTAAAAAGTTTTTTCTTTTACACTTTTTAGTTATGGTACCACCACTAAAAAGTACCTCTTAGCCAAACGTAAATACCTTATAAACAGAGAGCATCTCATAACGATTTTAATAATCCCAAACACGGTTAGATTACATTAATTTACCTTCTGGCTTCATCATCAGATCAGTCCGATAAATCCCCTCGCCCTTTTCCTTCAATCAGTCATCGACTACCTACACGTATAAACAAAGCAATAGGCTAGTTGCCGTAAAAAAAATAATTAGTCCGTCTTTTAGATTATTCAAAATAAAGGGACACGTATTTTTTTATTTGTAAAGTAAACCAAAAATGACAAAGATATAGCCCATTAAAGTTACGTGCAAAGAGATTTAAAGAGATATTTAATGTCTTTGGTTACGTGTAACGTCACGTCGTGCTGCATTTTTTCGCACGGGGTGACGTCACATGTAACTTTAATAGGCTATATCTTTGTTATTTTTTGTTTAATCAAAAAAGAAAAAATACGTGTCCAATATTTTTTTTATAATCTAAAATACGGACTAAATAAAATGTAATTATTTTGACCCTGGAAACTACCCGATCCTATGAGCCTGTGCCATATATCTTCGAAGTTCATGATCATAACAATATTTCAGTGGGACCAACTTGAAAGCATAACCTTTCAATAAAAACAGATTTTTTAAAATCGGTCCACAATTGACCGAGATATCGGTGAAAACATAAAAAAAAACATACATTCAGCCGAACATAGAACCTCCTCCGGCTTGACCGATCTTCATGAAATTTTTCGTTTCATCTTGTAGGTCTGAGAATAAGGTTGTAGGCTACTTTTCACCCTCTTACGCTTACTCCCATTTTTTTCTTTAGATAAGTAGATAAGATAAACATTATTTAAAAACATGAGTAAAGTATACATCACAAAATAAATTGTCAGCATGCAAGAGATGTTAAAATAAAATATAAATCGTCATATTTGCCCTGGACAATGGCATGCAAATCATCATCATCATGTCAAGACGTCTACTGTTGGACATAGGCTTTCCCCAAGCGTCGCCACAACGACCGGTCCTGTGCGTCACGCATCCATCGGATTCCCACGACCCTGACCAGGTCGTCGGTCCACCTTGAGGGAGGTCTTCCAACGCTGCGCCAGAACCTTTCGTCCCCATGCAAATATTTCCGAAATAATACATACAATAATTTATATATTGTTGGATACTACTACCTTTGCCCAGAAACACAGAAGGGGCAACATAAAAAAAAATACTACCGCAGGCGACAGGACGCGCTATCTTTGAGGTTTGGGCGGAAGCGCGGGAAAACGCTACCCGCCAGCTGTTCGGTGTGATCTGGTACCCATCTCTGTATTTTCATAACTTTCTTGTTGATTTGTTGATAACTCTGTTCCTTTGATCGTAATATTGCTCTTGTTAATTATTATTATAAAACTCATGTGATTAGTATTTGGTTTAATATTTAGTGTATACATTTGTACCCAAAAAACTTAGGCTTTGATTTTTCAAGTTGTGTTTTCATAGTCAACTTCAATACAAAAAAAATAACGATAATTGTGCGTTGTAATGTCTCTAAATTTTTCTTATGTAGATACTACCAAATATTTGCATACTTAGCGAAACTTGTTTGTTCCTATTAGTTCTTTTTTATCATTTTACCTCTCTTTTACTAACCGTGTTTTTAGGAAATAAATATAATATATTATTACGCGTAACGCGTGGAAGTATCGAGTTGAAATTAACTATATACTCTAGTCTCGGTCTGCGGTCTCTTCAAGCTGTGAAAAAATCAAACTTCTAAGTTAACGAATAAAAAAGATACGACCGTTTTTTATCTCAAAGATTGAAATCGGGTACTTCCCGCTGACCCAGAATCCTGAAATTTGACACAAAGTAAGGTCTTATCTTATCTTAGCACAGGTATAGGAAAAAATCTCAAAGAGTAAATTTGTGGTTACCTACGTCACAAAAAAAAAGACGTGTGGCACTCGGGGACTGCCGCGGTAAAGCTATTGCATAGCATTTTTATCAACTTATGCAATTATAATTATTTATTTATTATATTAATGCGGTATTTTTATTCCTTTGTTTTTTTTTCTTTGATATTAATTGAAGTTACACTTTCACACATTGAATTGGATTTTGATTGATTGTTCACTCATTTGTTTTCTTATCGGTCACCACGCTCAAAAAACAAATGAGTGGGGGGTGTTAGGTTATTTTCGTTACGGAATTTCTGGATTCGGTCTCCACGCTCAAGGCCCGCGATAGAAGCTATGCAATAGCTTAAAAATTGCAATTCGGTAAAACCTTCGAGACTCCATTCGGGAATTGTACTTTACAAGGAACCCTCAGTGCAAGAGTCCAACTCGCACTTGTCCATTTTTTTTTTAAGATAATCCTAACTAATATTATAAATGTGAAAGTGTGGATGTTTGGATGTTTGTTACTTAATCACGCAAAAACGGTTGATTGGATTTGGATAAAATTTGGCATGCATATAGCCTTTGACATGGAAAAGAACATAGGCTACCTTTTATCCCGATTCCTTAAGTGCCTAATGCCACGCGGGCGAAGCCGCGGGCAAAAGTTAGTACACCTATACTTCTACTTAAGTTGGAATTATTATGAGATGCGAATTATCCCGTAATACTTACGTAAGAATACACAATTTTCCTTTTCACCCATTACAAAGAAGTGTAGCCAATTGACAATTGAAAACGAAGCACTCACTGTTTCACTTTAATTTGCTCTTACTTATGTATTACGAATGAGTCATACATAACTGATTCGTAATAGATCAATACATTAACGTTAAAACCGAAACACGTGCCTAATATTTTTATATAAAGAGTCCATGTAATTTTTTAAGCCGTTTAGTAAAAATAAAACGCCTTAAAAAACTGCTTGTCGACAAATGTTACTATTCAGTGAACGAATTCTTTTGATAATGACTTTAAAACTTAATAATACCTATAAATAATACTCGTACCTTTAAATATTACATCTTTTCCACATTTGTTTTAAAATTTGTTATATAAATCTTATTGACATTCTCAATTAATTAATTTTGACTTTTGTTACGATTTTTTTTTTTTTTTTTGTTTTGGCATTCGGTATTACGAAGTTTATTTGGTCTTTGTAATGTTATTTTCTTTTTTGACTTGTTTAATGAATTTATTTTGAAATCTGTTCTGAATTCATTTTGACATTTGTAATGAATTCTTTTGGTATTATATAATTAGTTTGTTTTTGACATTTATAATAAATTTATTTTGACAATTGTGATGTGTTTATTCTGACATTTATAGTGAATTTTTTTGACATATAAAATTAATGATCTTTATTTTGCAAATAGATAGAATAGATTTAAAAAAAAAACAAACTTTTACACGTCAATTTTGTTTTCAGTCAGTTTAAACTAGAAGACTGCCCTGAGAAGAAACACCGAAACAAACTCAGGGGTCAAAGTCTCTTTTAAAGTCCATACAGTAAAGAACATGTAATGGTCAAATCATATGAGAAACATGCAGATTAGTGTCTCAGATGGTCTTTTGAGGAAAGAACCACACAGATTTTAGTGGACCTGTCCAGTCAGTGCAAGTATTTGTCAGTATTCGTGTAGCTCAAACTTAGGACTACTAAGGAGCTCAACGACTTGACAAACAATGCCAAAGAAAGGACATTTGGGTAGGCCGCATCAAATACTCAAAACTGTCAGACATCATGTTAAAATACAGAGAAGGAAAGAGTAATCCACATAGTCCCCACATTCACAATAATAAAATAGAATTTACAAAATTTACTTTACATAAATAAAAATAATTATTATTATCAACGTCAAATGGTAAAATAAAATAAAGAACCTTCTAAATTCTAAGTCGACTCGTAAAATAAAATCTATGTACAAAATTTCATAACTATATGTATCATGAAAAATCACAAAGGTTTTGCATTTGCACCCAGTTTTTGTTGGCACCTAATGCCCGCTATGATCAGCCACGATTAGTGTCGGTGGTGTCCATCTTGTGACCTTTTTAAATATATTTGGGAAAAAAATATAACGTGGTGTAAAAACTATTGGAATCCATTCAGTGATTCTGAACAAACTATTTTCAGAAATAATGTAGTATAGTTGGCATAAAAAGATAAGATTTAATGTAAGCTGATTGTGTCAGAAGTGATAAGATTGAAAAAGTGAATAATAGCGCTTTTTAATGGTGAGAAATCATCCAGTGACTTCTCTCGTTCTTGGGCGGAGTGAGAGGGCGTCCACTTCTATGTTCCTTCTTTTCTTTTGCCTTGCATTCCAGGGCCCCAGGTTTTGGGCTTGCGGACAGTGAGCGATGGGTAGCTCGCTGTCCGACCGTCCGGTAACTGTTCGGACCAAGCCCAAGTCGTCGACGACGCGCACTGTTCCCGCGCGCCTCAAGGAGTTGTCAGCAACAGCTGGAGCCCAGCCGGGTCGAAGCCTACTGGGGCTAGGGTTACCCGAAAGGTAGCTCGAGCCCCGGTATGAAGGCTTGAAGGAACGGGGTGGGTTTTTTAGTCAGTAAGAGTCTGACACTATCTCCCGCTCCGCCCAAGAGCGAGGGTTGTCATTGGATGACTTTCCAAACCAAAAAAAAGGGCCCCAGGTTTTCCTTTCAGATGCGAACCCATGGCCTCAGTAGCCTTCGACCCTGCTGCGCCCTTACGGTTTGCTACGCACCGTTGACGACTCAGGCTCGGTCCGGACGGGTACCGGACGGCAAGTGAATAATAGCGTGAGGGTTCATTGGTGACAATAGACAAGAAAAACATTATCTATCGACCTTCTCTCTCTGGGTGGTGCGAGGGGAGAGTCAGACTTTTTCCCTTCAGTTCCTTTTTGCTGTCCAGGACCGCGGTATTTCAACAATCCCACATCCCCTTCAGTTGCCGTTTGAGTTCCAAGACCGTGGAATTTCAACAATCCCGCATCTCCTTCAGCTGCTCTTTGCGTTCCAAGACCGCGGTATTTCAACAATCCCACATCCCCTTCAGTTGCCCTTTGCGTTCCAGGACCGTGGTAATTCAACAATCCAGCAGTCCTTTGCGTTCTTGGGCCGCACTGATTCTTTTACACAATCTCGCATCCCCTTCAGTTGCTTCCAGGACCGCGGTGATTCTTAAGTATTATAAATTCCGCAGTCCCTTTACTGACTCTTTGCGTTTCAGGACCACAGTGATTTTTTCGACTGTTTCTGCAGCTCAACACTGTTATATCCCCTCGGTGCTTAGATAATCTACTATCATACTCGTATATAATGGTAGTAGGTATAGAAACACAGTGACGAGGTGAACGAGTTCCTGCATATCGATATGTGCACAAAGTTGGCAAAGCACGTCATCTATTAAATAACAATTTATAATTACTATTTGTTTCGTTATAGCCCGGTTCTACCGTGCTTATAATCAATTAGTTACACAAGAAATATTATAATTATTTTATTTATTAGTTTTTACTGTCACCATGTGTGAAATATACCTACCTCTATTGTTATTTTTTGTTTGATGTGTAATGTTCTTGTCTGTATCTTTTTCTTCGATACCAGAGAGCACAATAAGCTTTGTTGAAAAACACGGGCATACAAAGAGAGGGAACAAATTGGTTCATATGCTTATTAACCGACTTCGAAAAGGAAGAGGTTCTATGTTCGGCTGAATGTGTTTTTTTTTTTTCTTTTTTTCTTTCGTTCACCGATATCTCGGTCAATTGTGGACCGATATTGAAAATAATTTTTTTGTTTGAAAAGTTATGCTTCTAAGTTGGTCTCATATAAATAATGTTATGATCTGATCATGAACTTTGAAGATATGGAACAGAACTCTTCATAGGATCACATCAGAATTGTCGTAACAAGTAAAATTGCTTTGTTTATACGTGTAGTCGATGACTGACTGAAAGGAAAGGGGGAGGGGATGTATCGAACTGATCTGGTGATGAAGCCGGAAGGTAAATTAATGTAATCTAACCGTGTTTGGGATTACCAGAATCGTTATGAGTTGCACTTTGGCTATAAGATATTTATGTTTGGCTGAGGGGTACTTTTTAGTGGTGGTACCATAACTAAAAAGTGTAAAATAAAATAAAAGTTACAAAAAAAAATTAAACCGACTTCAATGTAAAAAACACTGATAAGTAAAAAATAACTTTATTTTTTTTTGTAAAAAGTTTTTGTTACAATGAGAGATTAAGGGTGTTTTTAATATCATGCGGATTTCATCACACAATGTGGGATTGCCCCGACCCGAACGCGTCTCGCGAGCGTATACCCCGTATTTCAATACTCAATATTTTATTGCATTCCATATGTACATAGATGGCATATTTTTGGTATTGTATTTACATGTATGTATTTTTGTGTTGGTATTTCTTATTAGTATTATTTCTGATGTTATAAACTGACAGCCCTAAATTAATAACTTTCTCCTCTCTTTCAGTCCATCCAAAGGTTATCTGCAAGAGATCGCCCTGTGCGATAAGTCCGCCCATTGTACACTTATTTTGTTTGTCAATATGTGGTGTACAATTAAGAATATTATAATTATTAATAAAAATATAGTTAAGATCAATATGGACCCTGTGTCATATTCACAGCTAGGAGAGAGAATTAAGGCTAATAAAAATAAACAGCCGTATCTTTGGTTTTCGTTAATGTACAAGTTTGATTTTTTCACAGCTTCAAGGGACCGCAGACCGAAGTATATAGTTTTAATTTCAACTCAATACCTCCACGCGTTTCCGATATAAAGGGTACAGACAAGCAGACAGACGGACGGACAACAAAGTGATCCTATAAGGGTTCCGTTTTTTCCTTTTCAGGTATGGAACCCTAAAAACGCGCTAAGTACACCACCTCAAAGGTGACGTGAAAACATGTGCATATTACGAGTATGACGATTACCTCTTTCAACTTTTGAATCAACATATCTCAAAAATGGTGGCTCTGAAAAAAAGTATATGATAAAACTTACCGTTTTACTGAAAATCACGAAAAAGGCGCTTTTGTGACCTTTCACCCCGAATTTTTTTTTCCAGGTGTCGGATCGATGAGTACTTTTTAGATTTCATTTATGTTTTGAACAATCCGGGTGGGTGCGTGCGAATTAGTCTAACCTCGGATGTCTAAATTAACCGGACTAATATAACTTTTTTTCTAGTCTAGATTATCATTTATTATGCCGGGCAAAACAAATAAAAACTTATCGTAATCTGTCATTTTCCGCCTTCAATCAAAACTATCCGAAAATTTTATATCGTTTTCGGCTACGGTTACGAATACTTTTTTTTGGATATCCGAACTGAAGGAACACTGTAGGTTTAATTCAGTAAAAACATTCCCGATACATTCATTGTACATACAGTTAAGGAGAATAATTTCCTACCGGAGTCTGTGTTTCCTGGTAGCTACAACCTAGGGATCTTTAAGTCAAAGTGAATAGGTTACTTCTAGGGAATGCAAACCAGTTAACTCGAAAACCGAAAACCAACTCGAAAACCGAAAGGTTTTTCGGCATATTTTTAATGATTAAAAAATCCGTTTTTTTTTAAACGATGCTGAGGCTTGTTATCATTCGTAGGTTTGTATGTATGTACCATACTGAGTGATAGCGACACCAACTGTACACTACTGTTTACGATCATTAAAAATCCAGGCCAGCTGTGTGTTGTGAGAACAGGCAGTGAATGCTGTCAGGGCTAAAATTAAATACCCACCTGCTAGATCGCTATCGCGTATCATGAGGTTCTTACTCATTATAACATCATCACCTTAAACGAGTCGCTTATATAGAAGAGAGTGAAAAGATCAAAATGTTTGCTTGTTTGCGTTTTTACACTGATGGAAAACTCAGAGATATTCTTGCTACCAATGAGAAAATTTTCACAATCAAGGAATATTACAACAAGCAAAATGATCGGGTGTAAGCTTGTAACTCCAAAGAACACTCTCAACAGGTTATCCTGAATGATCATCATGCGGCATCAGTAATGGTTTGGTAAGGGTATCACGGAGTGACCAAGGTTCATTTTCGTGAAAATAGAGTACTCTAACTAAAGTATCAAGATACTATAAGCTAAAGAGTATCAAAATACTATCCTAAACGGCATAGCAGATCCTCTTAAAGCCTCTCTCTTCTTGATAACATACTAGAGTTTTTTCAGCAAGCCTCAGCATTCGGTGACAAGGCACGCACTATCCAGGCTTGCCTTGCAGCGAATGTTTTGGACTTTATTAAGGCTGTTGATTAACCTTCGGCTAGCCCAGACCTCAACCCCTGAATTAAAAAATGTGAGAGGACATGGGCTACTCCAAACGTAACAATAATTAAAAATCCTTAAAAAATTCTTTACGATCAGCGGTGGACAACTTTCCAATGGTCACCGTGCGTAAACCGATAGACGCGTGGCCTGAACGCTTAAAAGCCTAAAAAGATTCTATTTAATTAAAGAAATGCAAGATGTAGGCGGCCTGAATTTTATTTATTTATTTATTATCTCTATATATATTTATCTAAAACACGTACAATGGGCGGCCGGAATTTTCCAATGTTTAAAAATATAATTTACACAATAAAAAAAAACTTCAAACCAGTTACCCGCGAGGAGGAGTGGCAGGCGGTCGCCTTCTTTTGCGAAGCGGTAATGCTAGCAAATGAGGAGGCCGACCGCATCAGGCAACGGCGCTCACAGCGCCCCAGCCGCCGCCGGGATTCCGTTTCCGATTTCCGGCCACCGTAGACGCGGCCTTGCGGACGGCGAGCAATGGGTAGCTCGCTGTCGGACCGTCCGGTAACTGTCCGGACCGAGCCCAAGTCGTCGACGGCGCGCACTGTTCCCACGCGCCTCAAGGAGTTGTCAGCAACTGTAGAGACCCAGATGGGTCTAAGCCTACTGAGAAACTACTGGTTTACGGAACGGAGGTTCGGCCCCGGTTTGAAAGGCATCGAAGGAACGGGGTGGGTTTTTTAGTCAGTAAGAGTCTGATACTGTCTCCCGCTCCGCCCAAGGGCGGGGAATGTCATTTGAATGAATTTAACCCACCGAAAAAAAACCGGTTACCCGGTTAACCGGTTTTGTTTTTCGAAAAACTGAAAAAGAAAAGGTTTTTAATTTTGGCGGTTTTTACATTCCCTAGTTACTTCTAGGCAAGCGTGCTCCATAGTCGCTTTTTAAGTGACTTGTGACATAGTGGTCAAACGCGATCCTAGATAGAATGTTTAGGACTTTACTTAAAAAAGTAGTTTGTTTTATTATTGGTTGTAGGGTGTAATCTCTGAAAGTACTGGTTCACTTTATTTCTGAGTCACATAGGTTATATTTTATGTAAGTATACGGGTGAAGCCGCGGGCAAAAGATAGTTAATAATTATATTTAAAAAAAAACTTAAAAAAAAACTTAAGAAGTGGCATACCCCAAATCACAAGGCCTGCATTTAATAGTAACTGACGAATCTGAGTGTTTTTTTTTGGTTCAGTGGGAAATCATCAAATGACTCCTACAGCTCTGGGTGGAGCGAGAGAGATGTCAGAAATTACTGACTAAAATCCACCCAATCTCGAGGACACAAGAGGAATACATGTGTGATGTAATGAGTACGTGTAACTGTCTGTCCCCCCGCACACGGGCTTCAAAAAAATGCCGCTTCAAGTTTCATTTTGAGGCGGCCTTTTTTTGTGGATCGCGTGCGGCGGTGCCGCCACAAAAAAAAAACGCTTGAAGCGGCTTCAAGCTTCACCGAACACAAAAGGTGTCGCGCGCTTCAGCTGTTTTTTGCGGCCGCTTCTAGCTTTTTTTTGCGGCCGCTTCTAGCTTTTTAGTGGCCGCTTCTAGCGTTTTTTTGTGGCGGCGTATTTTTGAAGCCCGTGTGCGGGGACAGTACGGTTATATAATAAACAAACAGCTTTGTCGTTTAGGAAAAGTTCTAAACTAATAGATACATTCAGTTCAATGACCTCTACGCACATCGTTTTTAATTAAAACACAATTTATGAAATTTATTCGATTAGATTGTGTGATTAGATATTATTTATTATTACTGCATTATTTTTTCTGATAATTTTTTTGCGCAGATAAAATCGTAACGATATCCTCTAAGATATTGCTTTAAAAGGATGATTACACAAAGCAACAGCAGATACGATTATAATATACACCTATAAATTACAAATTGTTAATAATTCAATTTCAACCCTGATATGAAAACTATATAATGCCCGCTATGACCTGCCGTAACTTGTGTTGTACTTAGTGTCGGTGGTGTCCAAATTGAGACCTTTTTTTATATTTTTTGGGAAATAATATTACATGGTACAAAAATTATTGGAATCGATTCAGTTACTGATTCTGAACAAACTATTTTCAGGTTTCGACTCAAAATAATGTTGTATAAGTTCTAATCTTGGACACTTCATTATAATACAATAAATAGATAAAACAATGATTTTCCACCCTCAAAAAACATAAATCCTTTAAATAATTAGGTATTTTTTTCTGTGGAAAGGCGTGCGAAGAGGCTAATTTGTGATCCAGTTTTAGTTAACTTTAAACTACAAAGTCTGGCCGGGGATCCAGGCTGTCCGGTAACCGTCCGGCCATCCGATAACCGTCCGGACCGAGTCCGAGTCATCAACGGCGCGTAGTGTTCCACGCGTGCCTCATAAACCCCAGGGGCCCAGCAGGACCGAAGCCTACCTGAGGCTAAGGGTTGTGCAAAAGAGAACCTCGGGGCCCTGGAACGCAGGCAAAGAAAGAACATAGGTGTGGGTTTTAGTCATTAAAGGTCTGACACGTCTCATGCTCTGTCCAAGAACGAGAGAAGTAATTGGATGATTTCCCACCGTAAAAAAAGTGGTAGCCAGCCTTTCGGTATTTTAGAGGATGCATTTTGGAAAGTGTGCGCGGGAATTTCGAGAGTTGATTCTGCCATTAGCTTTATAATATCAGGCAACCCGACCTTCGGTGATTACCCACTATTACATTGTTAACACCTCTACAGTCCGGACTAAGCGCTTTGCGTCTTAATTTATACCGCGTACATCGAAGGCCTGTGTGCTTGCTGCAGTCTTCCCGTCCGATTATATAATTTAAGTTTCTTAAAGGCTAGAGAACTATTTCAATTGAAAATGTCAAAGTTATTAAAGATAATAAATATAAAAGAATCAACATTACACAAAGGAAACGTTAAATGTCAATAAATAACCCGCCCCTGATCGTTCCCGGTGCAAAGGTGCCCATGACACTCGCCGCATTAGGCTAGAGGCTAGAGTGAATAGTTTTTTAATAAAACAGTGCGCCTCACCATCAACGATTACATCACTGCTTGCCATCAGGTAGGATCGCAGTCAAGCAATAGTTTATAAAATTTAAAAAAAAGACATAGTTACAAGTTAAACCAAGTTACAAAAGAATGCAACTGGCAATTAACGTTTGTGTCCCGAGACAAGCAAAACATAAACGTATACATTCTTACGTTAAATAAGTGCAAACCATTAAAGGCAAATTGCAAAATATACAAGTCAGACTCGTGTCTTTGTCGCACTACATATACATAGTTACGATTAAAAAACCACGGAAGTTGATATTTATAACTAGTTTCCATTACAAAGATATGAAGTTTTATATTTGTTTCATACGTTAATATAAAGTCATATGATTATCTACTATGTGTGACGCGAAATAGATGAGGCCGGATAATTAACAGTTTTAATATTATTTTAACTGTTAATGTAATTATTCATTAACTTATTCCGAAGGTCGGGACAAATAAAAAATAATTCTCCTAATCGGTACGTAAAATATAATCATAGAATTGTTGATATGCGTGAGCCTTGAAAAGTGTTGAAAGTTCACATGTCATCAACCTGGTAGTGCACTAGTGTGGTAGACAGTAGTCGACGTGTCTACCTCTCGAGGTTAAGGTTAATGTTCGCTGAGGAATGCTTTCAATCTCTGTAAAATATATTAAAGACAATCACAATAATCTAGACTCAACTCCACCTAAGCTTCATATGATTTATGTTAAGTGTACACAGATATCGTGAATGAAGGAAATGGCAGTCTCGTGCCATTGGGGTGTGCAGAGGCGGAGCTGTTCGTGGTCACAACAAGGACCCTACATCTTCCGGTCACGAAGCTGTACAGCGAACTTATTTCCGACGCAGACCACCGACGATTTATTGCAAATCGCCTTACAATTTATCGATCAATTGCTCTCGCTTGCTTTGTTCAAGATAATATAATTCGTACAGTTAGTCATTTCGTAACTCGTGCCCGCTAAAAGTTTATTAAACAATTTATTTATTGTTATTAATATATACTTACTGGTAATTGAATTAGTAACTAAACTATTAATCTAAAGATATTAGCCTTGCTGTATACGAGACTAAAGCATTAGCACTTTTGTAGTCTGTTTCGTACACATTTAAGTCTCGGTAGTAGTGTAAACTGCCCAGTTATCATGAACAGATGGTTTTGCCTCATAGAGGTGCACATAAACCATTCAGATGCTCCAATGTCTAGGCAACAACAATTACGTTTAACCTTATCTATCGTAATCGAGATTCTAAAAAAGCAAATAATATAAATTGCAGCAATTCAACAATAAAGTTGAACGTGGCAGTCGCCTTGACCCAAGCAATGGGCTGGCTGCGGGCGTGAACGGCGGAGCGGCTGGCGGGAGCATACTGCGCCTGCGCTCGCCGTACCGGTTTGTTCCTTTCATAACTAAAAACAGGACATTGTGTTTAGGGATACATTGAAAATAACACGATTTAGAAAGCTCTAGTAATAATATACTCCAATTAGAAAGATCGTAATCACTCGGTTTCGATCAGATAGTAGACGAAACAGAAGCAGCGGAATTATCATTTGCTAAGCAAGGAAGTAGTTTTTAAATTAAGATTTATTCAGAAAACTTTGAAATCGGAGACCGCTTGGTAACATAAACAGATAAATTAAAATGTTATGAAGTAGGTAAACGAGGACATCTATGTCAACACGATCTCTAAATAGATAAGATAAGAATCTATCGAATTTCAACACATTCATAAACATTAATAGAGTCTATTGCACTTCCGAATGACTAGTTATCCGCAAACCAGTTTAAAATCAGGAAATTGCAAGTGCTCACAATAAAAACTGATTACGGACACGATACGATACATTTTTATGATAAACAAAGAAGAATGAATTAAAGTGTGCGTTTTATACATCGTGTTGCATTAATCGTCTTAATTAAACAGGTCGTTCTATAACGAAAAATAAAATTATTTCTATTTTTTAAATTCAAAATAAACGCCAGCGTTCGCTCTGTCATTGTGTCTCTAATTACGATATTCGACAGGTTAAACAATACAGTGAGTTTACGCCGAACCTCAGAAAGCATAAAAAGCTGTTGGTTCCGGCTGTCATTTGAACCATGAATGTTACGGAGTTCCGTAACCGGATATACGAATTTAAAAAATATGCGAAACGGGCATATTAGTTTTGGATAAATTTGCTTTTATCCTGAATAGTTTATAGCGGTTTTTATTCGTTTTGCCCAGATTTAATCCATCCAGATTATAAATAAAATTCAAATCTTGCTATTTGGATTATACCTACTTTTATGATTTTGTAATTCTAATATCCGTAATCGAAATAATTTCATATCCGTAAGTTCGTAACCTTATCCGAAACCAGTATAATATATTATCATATCCGTATGCGTAACGTCTTTGACGGTTTTTATGGATAGTCAGTAGCCAAATAATCTGATTTGCCATGGAGAAACGATACATTACCCAGCTACTATTGGTTGAAAACATCTACGCGGCTGTGGAACGGAAACAGCACGCGTGGGTAAGTATTAATAGTCTGACTCACCCCCTCGCTTCACTGAGGACGAAAAAGATATTTGATTATTTCCAAAACCAAAAAAGTCAGATAGCCTTTGCCATAGCCTGCCTAGCCTTTGCTGACTTCAACGAAGGCTAGATAGATAATAACGGCCTTAATTTTCTTGTTATAATACTAATTTTAAAATCGAGCCTAAGCATCGCGAAGGATAACAAAGATGTCATAATTACCATCAACACTGACCCATATTATGTAAGTTTCGCGTGAGAATCCGACAGACAGGTATGCAATTACTTCATAGTTTGTCATGTATTCATACGTCGTATCTGTCAGACATTAGCCTCTCGAGTTACGCCAAATGCAGTGTTTTTTATCTAAATTAGCAAGACGTTGATTATGCATAAGACACGTAATTTTATATTTATAAGATGTAGTCGTAATACTTGATCACGCAGCGTGGGTCACACGCGACGGACTGCGAGTCGTGGCTCATGGAGGAAACAACGTTTACGCTGTCGTTTCGACGGTTCTATGGTGGGAAAAACACTGGCGTATCAATCGGTTATCCAATCTTAAAAATAAAGTCAAGGTCGTGGCCAATATGCAAAAAGTTTCGGAATTTAGAAGCATTATAGAAATATGAATTTTCTAAGTACAAATACTGAGAGCATTTCTCAAAACTGACTTAAAAGTTTTATAAAATTAGCGCAAAGGCTCGGTTATCCCTGTCCCTATTTAGACTGGCCTGTTGGTCTAGTGGTTAGTG
Source organism: Mythimna ferrago (assembly GCA_910589285.2). Taxonomy (NCBI): domain Eukaryota; kingdom Metazoa; phylum Arthropoda; class Insecta; order Lepidoptera; family Noctuidae; genus Mythimna; species Mythimna ferrago. The sequence continues at coordinate 16,059,665 of OU342673.1, read as the reverse complement.
GTCCTGACTGCTATGCCGCAGGTCGTGGGTTCGATTCCCACCCAGAACAACTGTTTATGTGATGAGCGTGATCATTTTGTTCTGTGTCTGGGTGTAATTTATGTATAATATGTATGTATTTAGAAATATATAAGTATGTTTATCAGTTGTCTAGTACCCATAACACAAGCTCTGCTTAGCTTGGGACTAGACGGCGTTATGTGATAGTTGTGGAATATTGTATTATATTATTATTCCATTTATTTATTATTATATACATATTTATCATATTTTACAATATTTCTTAAAAAAAAAAACATTTAAAACTATAAAAAATAGTAGCCCACCGGCATCGGGATCAGGGTCCAAGCTGCCGGCGGTCAGGGCTCCTGAGAGAGGAACCTCCGTTTATAATTATTATTATATTATCCCTCTTTCTAAATGTCTATTAAACTACCTACCATTAAAGCAAAAGATATTCAATCAAGTAGATGAAATAATTACTAAGTATTCATATTAACCAACAGGATTTTCAGTTCACACTAAAACTGCGCTTGTATATTGTATTAATTAGTCTTTTTTATTAGTTTGGATCGAAACGCCAATTTAATTTTTAATCTAGATTTTCATCGCGTTCTCATAGGCATCTTTGATTACTGCTCCGTTTTCATGGGCTGTAGTGTGATGTTATGTAGCTAAAGCTATTAACCATGAATCTGGCTATCCCATGGAGAAAGATTTAATCCATTCCAACATGTAGTTCTAGAGATTGTTAGTGCATTTAAACAAACAACAACTTCTACCTTTCTAATCAGAAGCTTATAATTTGGTTCAATTAGGTGAACAGCGATTCTATTCGATTCGGTTTTAACATCTTGTAACAATCATAATAGAAACAAAACTAAGTCAGATCCATCGGTGCAGGTTGTAACTAGACAAAAAGGTGCCATTTTAAACACTATATCATAACAATTATGACACGGAACATTAACCGATATAACAATATAAACCTGTCGGCTACATTAGGCTCTACATAATTATTTAAATTTACGCATTCTTGCTAATTAGACTTCAATGAACGCGGCTATAACAACATAAGAGCAAAAAAGATACAGTTGAGGCATTTATACGTTCGTCAGGTTTAATAGTCTTTTTTATGTGTTCTGATACACAATAATTTTCGAAGCTACGGCAACGACATTGAGCAGAGTGCTGCATAGAAAACTATAATAATTATGATCACTCAAAATGGCATTAACCTTTCCTCAATGTTCTAGTATTAAGTTCATCAAATTAAAACGGACTAATGCACAAGCCGTTTAATAGAAAATAAATCAAAATAGAACTGTTTCCTTTTATATAATATCAGATTCACTTCACTTAAAATGAATAACTGATTATTAGTCTAAGACAGAAAGAAAATAAAAGAAACCTCTAAGTTCGTAAAGCAGTTCAGCTGATTCTATCATGATGCAGAAAAAAAAAATGTTCTTAAAGTGACGAACCTATTTTTACTGTGACTGCACCTTTAACATAATTTTAACTATTTGGAGTTTCTTTTTCCACTTCTTATATCAATCTAAAATAATTATAGGACTGATTAAATAAAGTTCTGAAGGTAACGGGGGCAAAAACGGAACGATCCAAACTTTTTGTTCAATTATTTTGTCAATGGTTTGCGTGCTACTCAAATGCAAGTAAAAAGTGTTACTGAAAACTGTTGGTAAAGGGTTACGGATCTTCTTTTTCTTTGTTTGTCTTGACTTTTGAAAAAACAAGGTATAACTAAACAATTTATCCATAGTTTTTATTGGAAACGTTTTAATGGATTGTAAATTTATTTGTTTCTTATCTCCTTTTTCGCTGAAATTAGTTGTTTGAGTCATCCTCAATCTTCATAAAATTACCTTCTCGATCGATCAATCCGACTTGTAATTGAAATGGTGCATGTTTCAATCGCAAACATGGACCTTTTTATATAAATCGGACTTTAGCGTGTCGTTCAGACGAATTTATGTCTTTCTGTCATCTTATATCTTAACAATATTACGTTAATTGATTACTTTGCCAAAAAGGTAATGTTTGGTGGTGAATGTGGTGGGTAATCAATCTTCATTAATAAACGAGAAAAAATCACTGATACACAACCAAGCTTCAAAGAAGATATAAAAACATTATTTTAGTCTCTATACATTACTTACATTTGGATATAGCATACCCAAGAGCAGTTGAAGTACTCGTAAAGGTACTCGTAGTTTAGTAGTATAAGGCAGACAATACGGTAACACAAAACCTATACAAACTTAATAGGATATCGTATACGACCTATAAACTTAATGTATTGAGAAAAGCAGCTTATAAATATTAAGGTCATATTATCAGCCTACGTTCATCAAGTGCACCGATTTGTTCGCCAGTAAGGACAAAGGCTATATGAGTCTTTGTCTGTTTCTTAGAACAACTTAATTGATCTTTTTGTAGGACAATCGATGATCTGTACGGTTATTGCTAAGGATAATGGAGCTAAGGTAATCGAGATATTGATTCAAATTAAAATGGTGTGACTTTTAGGGTTTAAAGTTTTAATATCGTTATTTAATCATATTTTTGGCCGGAAAATATACTCGTAGTACAAATTAGTAATTATACACGAAAATTTAGTTTTCATAAAAGTTATAAATTAATAGGTGTATTTATTTATTTATTATTTATTTATTTATTAAGTCTTCATGCAACATAAAAGTACATAGGCGGACTTAATGCCTTAGGCATTCTCTACCAGTCAACCTAGGGTGGCGAAAAGAAAACATGGCAGGTGCATAAAAAAGTAAAAACAAATAAAAGATTAATACGTAAAAACAAGGGTTCAAAATAATTTACTAATACAAAATACTATATATATAAAATAAACATACATATATAATTTTATATAAAAATATACCTATATATATATATATATAAAAAGTAAAAGAAAAGAGTTTTGAGACGACTTCACTATTTGTGCAGAAAGTAACAATTTAATACTTGCCTCTTAAATCAACATAAATTCGTACCACTGGAGCAATTATCTAGTCTAAAATATAACATTAGGAAATCACTACATGGCTAAGTAGTGTCAACTTATTAATCTATTACATTATTACTATAAGCTTTTAAGTCGGAGTAACCTTCAAAGTTAAGTGTTAGTTCACATTGTTGTTAGAAACTATGTACCTACTTAGTGTTTAGGAAATTATACAATATACAAATGAATATATCAATTCCGTTTAAAGGAGAATTTTATTGTGATAAATAATTGATGAGGTATATTAGAACAAGACAGTGTAATAGTAGTCACAGTGACCATGTAAAGTATGGGGAAAATGTGATAACTGAGCGAAAAATTTTGAGATTCTTACCGCCGCTCTGAAACAGAAAGAGCAACTGAAGGAACACAGTGGGTTGTAGTCGATAAAAGTGTGACACTCCGTCTCGACCCACCCAGAGCGAGACAAGTTATTTGATAATTTCTCATTCAAAATAAGGGTGAAATCTTATAAAGAGTTATGAATATAAACGTGGAAGGCTCAAGAAGCGTGGATGGATTGTATAATGAAATAAAAAAGTGCTGGCATGGTGGAATACAGGACGGAAAAGGAGAACAAAACAGCGCAGACTCCAAATAACATGGGACCAGGGCAGGAAGACGAACCTGATGCTGTCTGTAAAAGAATTACAGACGCTTTTAACGATAAGAACGCCCATTGTGACACCATATTAATTTTAAGCTCCCACTGTAATTGTTTTAAATATGTACAATTAAGAGTATATCTTAGATCTATCTGATGGTGATCTCGCTCTGGTTTCGATATTTTTTTCATGGTCTTAAAGAAATCTAAGAAGAAGCTAATCAAAATCAACTCAAATTAAAATCTTTTAGTATTTAGCATTGCCATAATAACTTCTGATAACTTCATATTTTCCAACGGTTCCCAGATCACCAATTATGTTAGTTATCTCAACTAAGTTCCAATCATCATTTTTTATGATGATTAAAATAAATTATCTAGTTAGTATAATTAACGTAGAGGCTGTGCCTTCAAGTACTTTAATGGCATCTGACAGTAATAATACAAAAACTAATATTGGATAACGATGATTTTAATTTGCAGATCCGGATTAGAAGATATTTTTTTTGGTTCGAGGCCTTTACACTAGTTTTTAGGGGTTATGGTGTTTGGGCCGTTGTAAGTCATGGGAGCTGGAATCAATAGTCAAGAATCAGGCGTGAAGTCCATGAAGCTCGATAAACCATGAGTCTTGGATCTCTGCAAAAATATTAGAAAAGAACAGTGGGGTATTAACATAATTTCTAAAAGTATGTGTGATGAAATTTCAAATCTGGATACGGATAAAACCGAATAATATTATACCAGTTATGGTTACGGATATAAAATTATTTCGGATTATACGCTAGTTTCGGTAACGGATATTTGAGTTTGAAAAATTATAAAAGTAAAATACTAATACCAAGATTTGACTTTTATTTCGAGTTTAGATTATTTGGTTTCGCCTGGCAAGTAACTTAAAAAAAAACCTGTCCTAACCTGTCATTTAGAATTCGCCTTTATTTGATACTTTTGCGGTTTCCATTGCTGTTACGGATTTTTTTTTTTTAGATTTTCGATAGTGTCAGACTTGGAGGTTCAAAACATTCCTCATTTCTATTTATCTCTTCATCACGCAGGAGACAGGTCGGCGTTAGGTCAATAGGGACCAACCAACATTTACACGAACGCCGCGTCGGTGTAACTGCCATACACCATTTTTTTTGGAGTTCTGAACTTGTGATATAATTACTTTTCTTACTCTAAAGTAAGAGGTAAGAGGTGGAGCGAGAGGCAGCGTCAGAATTTCGCTGACTAAAACCCGCCTGTCTTCCTCTAGTTGCCCTTTGCATTCCAGGGTCACGGTTGACCATTTACCATAATAAAGAGGTAAAGTTTGTGTTTTGTTTGTAGGAGGTAATCTCTAAAAGTGATGGTCCGATTGCAAAAATTTTTTTCCGAGCTATATGTTATGTACGCGGGTGAAGCCGCGGGCAAAAGCTAGTATTAAATAAAGATAATGCAAAACTAAAGTTAAAATGGTACCTAAGTAGGTACTTGCACTTACTTGTGACCTTTGTTTACGCGATAAAAAGAAAAGGGGACAGCTGACAATAAATTTTATTGTGTTAATTATAGATTGAAATGATTGCGGTTAATAGGTTTCATTTGCAATATTATATTGTATAGGGGTATACAATAAGTATAGCTGAATCGTAAGGCCGGTCACACACTTTCTTCACGGTATGAGCCGATGATATAATTCATTTCTACTCAGTACCCCTAGCCAAGTCGATAATCTAGGTAGTAGAAAACTTCAAATGAACGGGAATAATGTCATCTCAACGCTCAGTCACGTGGTCAGAACAAAAGATTCGGGGGCGTGGCCAACGAAACTGTTGTAAGTGTCCCCGCACACGGGCTACAAAAAAAAGCTAGAAGCGGCCACAAAAAAAAAGCTGAAGCGCGCGACAGCTTGTGGCCGGAGAAGCTTGAAGCGGCTTCTAGCTTTTTTTTTTTGTGGCAGCATCGCCGCACACTGGTCACAAAAAAAGGCCGCTACAATAAGAAGCTAGAAGCTTCTTTTTTTGTGGCCCGTCTGCGGGGACACTAACTTGGGTAGGGGGGCAGATTTGAAACCGTGTCAAACGTCGCACAGGTACATCCTCATTTTCAATTCCAGTGGAAGTTCATTACGTTTCGGTCTCGTCTTGTCATTTCTTACACCGATGACCAGAATACCACTGGTGACGTCCATTTGCTATTCTGGTGGGGTTTTCTTAAGATAAATCATTATCAGCCTTTTTTAATGTTCCCACTGCTGGGACTCAGGCCTCGTCTCTAGGAGAGAGAAAAATAAAGGTAAATGTAAATAAGGTAATGTAGGTAAGGTAAATGCTCCAGGTTAAACAGCGAAAAATAAATTTTCAAAGGTTTTTTTTTCAATTTGCAGCTCAGTATCGGATAGTATAGTAACAAAAAAATAATACTCAATATAGATGAGCAAATACTCTAAATAAAAATCGTTACTGTCAGTCAAACCAACAACACAACTCCCTAACTTGAGGAACGCCCGGAGGATACGGTGGAGCACACAGTTGAGGTGTGCCCTGCTTGGGCGGAGCATCGCCGTGCCCTCGTGGGGGCGATCGGCGGCTGAGACCTCTCGCGCCAGGCCTTGGACCTTGGCCATGGTCCGGAGCGAGGAGGAGTGGCAAGCGGTCGCCGACTTCTGCGAAGCAGTAATGCTCGCAAAGGAGGAGGCCGATCGCATCCGGCATCAGGCAACGGCGTTCTCGCCACCGCCGCCGGGATTCTGATCACGATTTCCGGCCACCGCAGGCGTGGGCTTGCTGACAGGGAACAATGGGTAGCTCGGTGTCCGGCCGTCCGGTAACTGTCCGGACCAAGCCCAAGTCGTCGACGGCGCGCACTGTTCCCACGCGCCTCAAGGAGTTGTCAGCAACAGCAGGGAGACAGCTCGAGGCCCGGTATGAAGACTAGAAGGAACGGGTGGGTCTTTCAGTCAGTAAGAGTCTGACACTATCTCCCGCTCCGCCCAAGAGCGGGGTTTGTCATTGGATAATTTTTTCCCACCATAAAAAAAAAACTCACTAACTTAGAGATAAGGTAAAACTTCAAGTTTTTATTTAGAACATTTTTTTTTAAATTTCTATAAACTAGTGCTTGACTGCGACCCCACCTGATGGTAAGCACTGATGCAATCGTTAATGGTGAGGCGCATTAGTTTATTAAGAGCCTATTCACTCTAGCCTTGAAGACACCTAAATTATAATGGGACGGGAAGACGCAGCAGGCAAATCGTTCCAGTCCCTGTACACGACGAGGCAAAACGCTTGGTCCGGACCGTCATTTTGGTTCTTCTCTAAGTTAGAGAGTTGTGTTAAAGGGTGTAATGGGTATAATTGTGTAAATACATTTATGTCATTACCGCAAATATATAAATACAAAAAAGAAACGTACAATTTTTTTTATTTCGGTGTCTATTCTGGATTGTTCACTTTTATGCCTTGATCACACGTACCGAGTAAAAGGGCGAGACAGTAAAATGTTACTCGGCCGAGACAATGATGTAAGCGAGTTGTAGAGATAAGTGGTAGGCCAAGCGCGCGGCGCTGTGTTTACACATACCGAGTACTCGGCCGAAAGCACTGTCTCGCCCGTTTACTCGGTACGTGTGATCAAGGCATTACTGACGCGATTGTGTTGCGATTACAATATATTGTTTGAGGTGGCCTCCAGTTTGCCTAAATCCTATCAATTACTAAGTTCTGCCAGTGGCTTTGCCAGCGTGAAAGTATCCTCCCCTATATGTTTGGATCCTCGTATCATCCCCAAGGGAGTAAATTTTTGAAAATCCTTTCTTAGTTCTCGCCTACGTCATAAAAGGAAACCTTCAGGAAAATGTAATTCTCTTAGTCCCAGTAGTTTAGACTGTGTGTTGATATGTCAGTCAGTCGGTTTCTCCTCTTAAATATACAGATAATAATAATAATAATATTCCACAACTATCACACAGCGCCGTCTAGTCCCAAGCTAAGCAGAGCTTGTGTTGTGGGTACTAGACACCTAATAAACATACTTATATATTTCTAAATACATACATATTATAGATAAATTACACCCATACACAGAACAAATGATCGTGGTCATCACACAAACATTTGTCCTGAGTGGGAATCGAACCCACGACCTCCGGCATAGCAGTCAGGGTTACTAACCACTACACCAACAGGCTTGTCAAATTAATAATAATGAATTATTACTTACTATTAATAATTGGCCTATGCCGTAAGGTGTGTAGGCTGCCTAAAGTCGTTTGTTATTTTTTGTATCTGCATTCTTAATTCTAGTTCAGTAGCTGCTGTCTGACTGTTCCTTAGCAACAGCAATAATGGTATAAGAATGTGTATACTTTGATAATAGTAGATATAATTTTGTTATTTGAAAATTTATAAACTAGGTTTTGCCCGCGGCTTCGCCCGCGTATATAAAAATATAGCCTATGTCACTCAGGAATAAAACAGCTTTCGATTGGTGAAAAATTTTTAGCAATCGGACCAGTAAGTCCTAAGATTACCTCCTACAAACAAAAAAAAAACATAAAAACTAAAAATCAAATTTTACCTCTTTATAATATAGTGTAGATAACGTCAAAGTTTTCTAACCAGTTTATTACGATGACAATTCGGAAATAAAAGAAAAGAAAAGAACTTCTGAAACTACTTTAGCTTGAGAATCAGTCAAATTATTTGAATTAACATATAACAAGTTCAAGCTCAAGTAAGATTGGGCAGGTGACGTCAGAGGCATGGACAGAAGTTTTTTGTTTAAGATATCTTCAACTAACTTCTCCCATTCTGGGTCAAATGAGAAGGAATGTCCGACTTTTTAGATAGTGTCAGACTTTTACCGACTAAAAACCCACTCCTATTCCTTCTTTGCCATTGTTTCAGGGCCCTGGGGATCTCTTTCATATCACCCATGTAGGTTTCGACCCTGCTGGACCCTACTGTTGCTGATAACTCCTTGAGGCTCGCGTGTAACACTACGTGCCGTCGACGACTTGGGCTCGGTCCAGACTTCAGTGGCTCTTTGTGCTGTAGAGCTACGTAAGACTCGAATATTCCCGCAAATTTTAATCTACCTTCGGACTAAGTTGAAGGTTATTTATTGATTGAACAGTCCTTCATTTTACTAGTCAAATTATATCAGGCAAACGGATTTTATTTATTCATTATTATTTTCATACTAAGTACCTAAATAAGTCCAATCTATCTACGAGTGTATCGAATTCCGTGACATGTTAACATATTTTAAATGATATCCGGCATTTTTTTGTTGACGGAAATGTATTACTTAATGTGTATTAGGATTCAGTTGGTAAATGCAAAATGCTTTTAATTATCTTGCTCAAAACAAACACGTGGGAAATTATTATGTTTCAATTCATTGTTTTGCATAATACAGCATGGCATAACATCACGATAGTATTTCAAAAAGAAACAGGCTGATGACTAGGTACGATGAGTCTACATCATCATAGCTTCACTCAAGTGTCGCTACAAAGAGCAGTCTAGTGTATTTCGTTCCCATTCTCGAGAAACTGGCCGTCAAGGTGCGCTGGTCTACATTGGTGCGCAGTCGTATTTTTAAATAGTTTGGTCATATTCGTCGACGTAGAAGTGACTCCATCGGACGCCTTATTACCAGGAAAGGTGGACGGGTCACCGATGTGATGAACTGACCAGATAAAAGCGGCTGTTGGTGAGTGCATCCGGATGACTGCCTCAGGCAAAAATGGCGGAATGCGTGCGGCGTACCCTAACAGCTTCCTGAGAGCTACCTTCGTGATAACCACGACCGCTCTGGCAAGAGTGAATGGACCTAAAAGAAGAAGATTGCATTTCACATCCACCCGATTCCCGCGACCCGATTTCCTCTCGTTCCACTTAGAGTAAGAAGCCTTACCTAATACGAGTATAAAATTATGAAAAAAATTTTTTTGGTAGAAAGTTCTCTAATCTAAAACAAAAGCGACTTCACAACAGCATAATATAATATTTTGTAGGCGTTTCACGGAACTGTAATATTGGTAATATCGTGACGAATTGAAATCACGATCATATAACACTGCATGTAGTGCAAGAATTCCTCCATGCGCCGGGGCTGGAGTTTCCTCATTCTAATTGTATTCTTAGTCTTCATTAAAAATCTTAAAGATTTTTTTTTATTTTCGATATGCACGCGCTTGACCGCTATCTCACCTACTGGTAAGCGATGATGTGATCGGTGATGATGCATACTTGCCTAGATATAACCTCTCGACTTAAAGACCCCAGGTTTTAGTGATCAGGAAATATAGACTCCAACAAGGAACTCCACAGTTCCTTAACTGTAAGCAAATTGAGATAGGATGTGCTTGAATTGCTTTTTATTAACAACCGTAGTGTATTTATTATCTATACTTTCATATTTATGTTTCCAAGTTAACAATTCATGGATTTATAGTGTCTTAATTTAATTACCTAAGCCTAGATGTCTTTACTCACTGAGCATCAATTAAAAACAACCGAAAACATCGTTCGACACGCCTTACGCATGTGTAAACGCCGTTCGTCGACCACTAGTGCCCACTGGCCAGTGTTGTCCAACTCTAAACTATTGGACCTTGTCAAAAGTCAAGGTTGCCACGTAACGTCCCGAATCACGTCGTGTTACTGCAGCAGCCAGGCGCCGCCTGCGCACAATGTCGAAGGTGAAAGTCAAGGCTACACGTAACACTGATCTAATGGACACCATACGTTATGTAACCAGTAATCGAGTAGATACCAGTAATCGATCAATTTTCGATAAAAGCTACGATTGCACCATTATTTCGGCAATTTAAAGAATTATTCTTTAGCCAGTCGTGAATTTGTACGCTTCTCGATCATTATTGTTTTATAATTTAGTTACGAGCAGTTTTTGTTCTAAATTTAGGACCGAAAACGATTTTTTTGTGGTTGTCTTGTAGGAAACTTTGATTGGACGTAGTTTACTCGTTCTGGAATATTCGTATCGAATAATCAAGTGGTCTATTGTGGTATTACATTTGGTCGTTATGTAAGTATATAAGAAATATCTTTTTCAGATTTATTTTGGCAATCTAGTTCCGGTTTGATGAGGATAATTAGGTTAAATATTCATATTTATCTTAGCATTTTTTTGCCCTAAGCTCTTTTTTTAGGTGTTCTCTTACTGGGTGAAGCGAAAGGGCGTGTCAGATTTGTACCGACTGACTAAAACCCATCTGTGTTGGTGACAGCATTCCGCGGCCTCTTTCGAACAATCCTAGGTCTAAGCCCTCTAAACATGGTTTTTAATAATGAGACATTTTAGGGTCACTTTGTTGTTCATCTGTCTGTCTGTTACTGTCTGCTAAGACTCGTTTATCCCGGGAAGGCACGGAGGCATCGAGTTGAAATTAAGACCTTGTCTCTGGTCTCCGGTCTTTTGAAGCTGTGAAAAAATCAAACTCTTACTCTGTTAACGAAGAAAAAAGATACGGCCATATAATATATATCGCCAAAACGTATTTTTCGACACTTTCAAAGGAATCAAAATTTATAGAGTACTTACTTCCTGTTGACTCAGAATCCTGAAAGGCAAAAAGCAAGATTTTATAGCAGAAACATAGGAATAAATCTGAAAACGGCAAATTTATTAACAATAAATTTACTGTTTTCAGATTTATTCCATTATTTAGTGTACTACTACTACTATGTCATAAAAAAAACCTTTTTTTGCAATTCGTAAAAATCTTCGAGACTCTTGAAATTCGAGAGAATTGAATTATTTGCACAGGTAAATTTGTTCGGAACCCTCAGTGCGCGAATCTGGCTCGCACTTGCCCAGTTTATCTTATTCGGAATACCTCGTCCAGAGATCCTCTCCTACAAACATAAATACAATTTAATTCTTCAAATTAATAGCTTACAAGGAGAATCGGTAATAGCTTTTGAAATTGGTCCTTTTACGTTGTCCTTCATTTTCTCAGTATCTTCAGTATCTCAGTGTACAACATGAAATTTTAACACAGTAGGGAAACCAATAACCCTGTCGAACTCAATTAGTGTTGCCTACGTTCTTGCTTCAAGGCACACTCATTAGACATCCTGTCCTGTCCTGTGAATCCTTGAATTTGTTTAAGCCTTTGAAATAATTAATACGGCATCAAAGGCTTTCCATAGGTTTAAGTTAATTAAATGTTCTAACGTTGCCTACCTGAAGGATACGAGCTACACTTGACACACTGGCAAAGGTTACACGCGTCCAATAAACAAGGTAAGAAATTCAATTATATTGCATAAAATGCAATTATTGTTGCAATTCAGTTAAAGTGGGGGGCACGTGCCGTGATCGGTCACAGGTGGATCACTTTGGACATATATTTTTCTGTAAGTGGGAATATCGTCCAATGACATCTCCGCGCCCTTGGGCGAAGCGGGAGATAGTAACAGACTTTTACTGACTAAAAACCTACTCCTGTTTCTTCGTTGCCTTTCGCACCGGGGTCGAATCATCGTTTCAGATGCAGACCCTTAGTCCCAGTAGGCTTCGACTCTGCTGCCCCCTACGGTTTGCTGACAACTCTTTGAGGCGCGCGTGGTAAATACGCACCGTCGACAACTTGGGCTCGGCCTAGACTGTTACCGGACGTTCGGACGGCGAGCTACCCGTTGCTATCACTTTGGTCATATTGACACAGACTAGCGACTTGACCCGTAGGCCGTTAGGTTACTATACGTACATTTTGACTGAATGATATTTTGACGCATTGACAGAAAAGGTTATCGTTTAAAGGTAACCTGATAGTTCAAATTGTATGTTCATTGGCGCATACGCAGCCTACCGGAATTCTAATAATGAGTTCTGAATGACGTAAGTATTACTACTCATTTCAATTTTTAGGGCTTTTTTTTAAATGACATCTCCCGCCCTTGGTAGATAACTCTTGCTGATAACTCTTTAAGACGCGCGTGGAACACCACGTGCCATCGACAACTTGGGCTCGGTCGGGACGGATCAGTCAGTCGAACGGCTTGCAAAATGATGCACCTTGATCTGAAATAGTACATTAATGTTACCCTAGGAGTGAAAGTAACTCATTTCGTCCCGATAAGGAGTTAGTAATTCGAGGGACTAAATAGTTACTTTCACCCCGAGGTAAACACTGTGCTTTTCATTACGAATATAAGGAAAGTAAAAATAAAATAACTAGTTTGTAAAACCTGAGTCGTCGTACCTATGATTTTAGGTAATTATCTTTCTTCTGATTTAGGCGGTAAAAGGTTCCGACTTCTGCGAAGCAGTAATGCTCGCAAAGGAGGAGGCCAAACGCATCAGGCAACGGCGTTCTCGCTGCCGCCGCCGCCGCCGGGATTCTGATCCCGATTTCCGGCCACCGTAGGCGCGGGCTTGCGGACAGTGAGCACTGGGTAGCTCGCTGTCCGGCCGTCCGGTAACTGGCCGGACCAAGCCCAAGTCGTCGACGGCGCGCACTGTTCCCGCGCGCCTCAACGAGTTGTCAGCAACAGCTGGGACCCAGCCGGGTCGAAGCCTACTGGGGTCAGGGTTATCCGAAAGGGCGCTCGAGCCCCGGTATGAAGGCTAGAAGGAACGGGGTGAGTCTTTTAGTCAGTAAGAGTCTGACACTATCTCCCGCTCCGCCCAAGAATGGGAGATGTCATTAGCAGATTTTTCCCAACATAAAAAAAAAATGGCGGTAAAAGGTTCCACTACTGCTTTAGCCTCTTTTCTTGTGAAATTAGGCGTTAAATCAGTATTTTAATCTGATGAACTTATCGTGTTAATACAAATCTCTGCTGTACGGAGCAAGGCAAAACTCTACAACTCGAAAATCATTGACGGATTGCCACTTTCCCGCCAATTTTTTTTTTTTTTGTGACCGGCCACCTATTCAGCCTCATTAATGAAAAATTAGAAATTATTTATAACCTTTTAAAAATAAAGTATTTTAAAGAAGTAGTTGAACAAATAAGTCACTTAAAAATATAATATTATTTAATTAATATTTATCTTTGAGTTAATTCAAATTTATACCGCGCTATAATTGACGGGCTGTATGGAAAGTTGGAACATGGTTCAATAGAAATGTGAAGATAGAACTATTTTTTTTTAAAAATAATTTGACAGCTGTCAATTGAAAGTAAAACTGCCTAGGGATGAAAAGTAGTACTTTCAACCCGCTCCTCAGGCAACTTCAGACCTACATTCAGAGTATGAGTAATGAAAAATAATTAAGACAAGGGAAAAAAAAGATAAATAATAAATATTTATGAAGCATATTCTCCTAAAGTTTGGAAGGTGACGAGGTCCCCCACTAGTTTTTAGTTTATTCCATGAAAATGTCGTGCTGAACTAATTAAGTTAACAGCGCAAATAAATGTGCAATTTATCCTTTGAAGGGATAGAATACAAGTTTGGAATAAGTTCAATGACACTAACCATTAATACATGCCAGTCTTAAGTTAATGCACTCATTTGTACACAAAACTAGGTTCAGCGACACCTAACAACAAAAAGTTGCAGAACTTAGAAACATAAGCAAACAAAAGATCAATTCAACCGTTACTTAAGGAAAAAAGAATGAATTAAGTGCCAGATTTGGAAAACAAAACAAAATTCGATATGTAAGAACTATAAAAAAGACGATATGCACCGTTCGTTTTTTGTTACTTAACATAACTTTTCGGAATCTTTTATTAAAGGGTGTTGTCTGAGTCGCTTTAAGTCGTATGGTTGGATGAGCACGACACAAAGATGCGGTGGACTCGAACGTAAGTATATTTTATTTAGGTAGGTCAAAAAGATTTACGACAGACTTTTATTGCAAATTTTCAGTAATATTATGAATTTTTGAATGTTTTTGATACCTTAAGACCAATATAAAATGGGATTAAACCAGAGATAACAATGATTGCAGAGCAAAAAATGCTGCCTAATTATGATCTACCAAAAAGCCTAACGTTAATTCTATTGAATGGTTGGTCCAAATTGGCATTGTTTAGTACGATCTTCTTGTCCAGGCCCTTTTAAAATTCAAATTATTTTACATTGCATCCCTACTTAACATAGTCAACCTTATAATGTTGCAGAGATTAAGACCTCCTCTCTAGGAGGGGGAATGAGACATTATTCCTGCACGCCAGCATACTGCGGGTTGGTGGATGTCCCATGTTTTCGAATATTTTTGCTCCAGGACATATTGGTCCTTACGATGTTTTGTATGTTATGTTTTGAGAACAGTGGTGTTGATGTTGAAATAAATTACACAAAGAAATGCGACTGGCTGCATTTGAGTCCACGATCTACGACTTGTAAACCGGGCCCCGTTATCATTGGGCCACCATACCGCTCTCAATGGATCAAATCAAACGAATAAAGAGTAAACTCTAGAAGTATATTGAACTCTAGAAGTGTATCTTACTATTTAAACAACAGAGAAAAATGTACAGCAAGTTTACTTAATTAGATAATCCGTTTTGTGCGGAAATTATTATGCGTGTTTGCAATATATCACATAATCACAGCCGTGCCTTGTGAACTTGGCGTAATTACTTCATGTGTTTACATAATGTATTGTGAGTCTAATTAACACGTCTACAAGTCTGTTTGACCCTTTCAAGAACATGTGAGTGTTCCGGCATCGCACAGTTCGACTGCCATCCGGGGCAATGTCGAGGCTGCTAATAATATCACTGATAAATATTCATAGACAAACCAGCTGCAAGACAACGGATTTAAGTAGTTATTATAATAATAATCGATTGTTATATCTACCTGCCAGCAAATTGTTCCCGCAATTTACCGCCACAAACAATGTCCTCAGCAATAAATTAACAATCCTGGACATTGCACTCAATCCTGCTTAACGAACTCTCCATTGCGGACTCATAAAAATTACTTATAATTGCAAAAGCTGAATAACTACACGGCAGCCACAAATGATTCAGATTGTGATCGTGGCTTGAACTGAAAAGTGCAGCCTTGTCCTCTTTACCTCGACTCAGGGCAAACGGATCAAGGCGAATATGTGTCCGAAGTGACACGGACCCTCCGTCACGCAGTCTGTTTCGGTCATTTGTGTGTTTGCCATTATTATAAGTAAACAATAGATAAATAATAAAATGTGAATAAAGATTAACTACGTAATCGGTTTACCTCCAACATCAATGCTACTTCGGGCATGTAGCGTAACTTAAATGAACGGATAATGTACTTGTAGGTACGACGCGATCATTCTGTGTGTTATTGTGACCAGATAATGATTGTCACCAAGGCGCTGAGTGGCAGGTGGGTACTGTGAGGTCGGTGGCTATTGCAGCATGGTTGTAATCTCCTGATTAAATTCAATGTCAAGTGCGTGAGAGGTGTCGTGTCGGGCACGGTAAGGTTCAGAAGACGAGTCGTGTCCGATGTTTACTAGGGCGAGGTTTGTTCGCATAAAAAGTCGAGTCATGCACATTCAGGCTAAGGTCTCGCGGTCTCCTCGGCGGTCAAGTACGCGCCATCTCGTGCCAGCGGCTGGCGCTGATCTACATTCTACTGTTTGTTATGTTCCATAGTTCGGTCACGTACATGCATTGCTTTACGACGAGTTCAATGAAATCGAGACAATTTTTAATGAAATCAGTTTATTGTCAACCATTAGTATTTCTCGCTAACACAAGACAACAGCTTCTGCCTATCCCCATGAGAAAAGAGAAGAGTTTATTTAGACTTTAATTATGTATCTCACCACAGCGTTTGATTTAATATGTGAGTATACACACAAATATGTTTCTAATGTAAGTTTAGTTGCCATATTTTGCCACTTTTTTATAGGGGATGTTGCATTTGCACAACGGCTGTTACTCCTACCATTACCGTAGGTACAAGAACTTTAATCAAAAGTCGTTCAGCAATATAGTTCTTAATTTAGATAACAATTTTAATCTAGTTACTAAACGGGACGTATGTCTGATATTTTTTTATTGGACCTTCTTCCTTCTTTCGTAAGTTGAGTGAATCAGTTACATTACGAAAGCGAAGAGGTTTGTTTAAAGACAAATCAGTAGCAGCACGAACAATGCCAGCAATTACATCGATGCTGAGTTTCTGTGCCGCGCTATCCTTGCTGATAAGTAATGAATATCATTAGATCATTATCATTAGTATTGTTGTTGGGTATTGACTTCTTAATGTACCTATAGATAAAAACTGCGATATGATAAAAATAACTACTACAGTCTCTCAAGACGAAAGTCTATGACCAGTGCGTGTTGCCAGTGATGACATATGGCTCCGAAACGTGGTCGCTTACAATGAGCCTCATCAAAAGGCTTAAAGTCACCCAAAACGCAATGGAAAGGGCTATGCTCGGACTTTCCTCGCGTTATCACATCAGAAATTAAGACATCCACAGAAGAACTTAGGTTACCAACATAGCACGAAGAATCGCCAAACTTAAGTGGCTATGGGCAGGGCACATTGCTCTTAGAACAGATGGTCGATGGAGACGAAAGGTTCTGGAATGGCGACCACGTAAGGTGGACTGATAGCCTGGCGTGGGTCACGGGAATCCGATAGATGTTAGATGCACAAGACTGGTCGTTATGACGATACTTGCGGGAGGACTATGTCCAACAGAGAACATCTCTCGACTGAAATGATGATGAAGATGATGGAAACAAAAGTCCTGGTTAAAATCTTGGTCATCGGGCCTCCTGGACTAAAGGGTTGTTTTGCTTCCGCACCCAGCTGAGCACTGGCGCCGTTATAACCTGCCGTATTGTACTTAGTGCCGGTGGTGTAACACGCAAAACCGGGACAAAGATATGGCTAATCGGATATACATGCTTAACCAAAAAGAGACGTAACTCAAGCAGCGGTTATTTGAAAATTTAACCTTATTTTTGAAACGTATGTTTTCAGATTTAAATACCCTCTTTTTGAGTTAGGTCTCCTTTCGATTAAGCATGAATGCTAGTGAATTATTAGCAAGTTTCCATTTAAAACCTGCATCTAACTACAAATTGGACCGATGACCTTGTGAAGGTCGCCGGAATCAGTCAGGTGCGTGACGCACAGGACCGGTCGTTATGGCAACACTTGGGGAGGAATGTGTCCAACAGTGGATGTCTTTCGCCTGAAATAATTATTATGATGATGATGATGATGATCTAAAATTCAGTGGGAATCGGACAGGCAAGTGCTTTTCGGGCGAGTAGTAGGCTTTTACAATATGTATTTAGACTTAGAAGCAGCCTTTAAGTTTATTACCTACTTTGAACATGTTAATTGAGTTGACGGTTACTTACGGTGGGACATGAGATGGTAACTGAATGAAGAGTTATGAAATCAAAATATACACAAGAAAAAGCCTAGAGGAAAGCTCTTTTAAAAAAATATTTATTTGATACTGCAGTGGTGTGGATACGGAGATAATCTTAATTAAAATAACCAAATATATTGTAATATTATGCAACAGCAAATTGCTAACAAAATCTACATGACACTATCGGGATATTTAGGCACGGCACAAACGTAGACACTTTTATGTCTTGTGTCAGATACAAGCTACCGATGAATATTTGATTTCTATAGAACCAATGTGAAACTCCGTTTGCACAGAGCCTTAAGTGATCTATAGATACAAAGCTTACCTACTATCTTCACATTCTTAAATCCTAAAGATACTCCGTTACAACCTTTTATTGACTCTTTTAACCTACGAAAGGTTAAAAAAGTCAATAAGAGGTTTTGCCGGTAATTTTTATTTTCCCATAATTTTACTAGCCATTTTAAACAAAAAAAAACCTAATCTAAGTAGATTTTTTTCTAAGACTTTTTTGTTTTGTACGAAAATGTCATTTTGTAGAGTCAACTACTTTTCTTTTGAGCACGCTCTCAAGTTTAGTTAGTTTCGTTTAATACTCTTTACCCCCCCCCCACAATATCCCCCCCCCCTACAATATCTAAAAGATCTATTTTATTACCCCACTGTAGATTAAACGGAGGAAAGACGAAAAAAAATATATCCCCACTTTACATGTAGGGTCCCTTCATTTAAAGTGGGAATGATATTACCTTCTTTTTAAAATGATTTTTATCATAGTGAAAGTATATATTATGTATGTATATCCATGCAAAATAAAGTTTTCTAGCTCTACTGTAATCGAACCAGACAAACGGACAAAGCGAAACTATACGGGATCTTTGTTAGGACTACAGAACCCTCAAAAGGGCTTTATATGCATTTGTATATAGGATGTATTATTATGAAATTGCTCTTTTTATAAATAATTACTTACGTCTTTTTACAAGCTTTTATTTAGTTTCACCTGTCCTAATGTTTGTTTGTCTGTAATCAAATCTTGCAAATTAAGTTCGATCCACTTTCCGATTACCGATTGAGCTGAAATTTTGCATGCATGTGTAAATGGAGCTGATCTGAAGATGGGACCGGAAGAAGGCCAAAGAAACTCAGATAACTCTATCGTGTTTGAGCTTTTTGACATGTATATCGGTAAATAAAAGCTTGCTATGAAAAAAATATTTTCAGTGAAAAATTGTGTTCTGTTAAATTTTCTAAATCTCTCTGACAATTTAATTTTTGAATTGTTCGACCATCGCTTAACTGACTGCGGACCTAGGTTGATCACTGTAAAAACAATCTGACCAAATGGAGCTTCCTCAACCCATTCTTAACAAATGCCAGTGTAAAGCTGTTGCACAGGACATGCCGACTGTCCTGAGGTAAAATTTCGAAATTGAAAAAGCTTACCTTACAGGATAACGATTTGAAGTTTATTTTATGGATAACTTTGTCATTAATGGCTATATCTGTATATAAATTATGGTTTCAGTTTTTGGTTGGGTTTTTAAGAATCATTAGGCAAAAATGATTTTTATGAATTATGAATAGTTTTTGAGAAAAATGAGTTATTATAATATACTACGTAACTCTACGGTCATTATCGATCGAAACTGGCACTTTCGATTATTTACAAGGAAACGCACTTACCAGAACATATCGAAACTAGGGCATTATCTATGGTATTTTGAATACGTATCAAACTGAAAAATATTGGAACTACCAGATCCGATTTATTACCAAGAAAATACTGAAAAAAGACCAAAACAGTGTTTTTAATGCCATATGTTGTTGTACAATTTATATAAAACCGGTAGTTTTGTCTCATTTGGCCTACTGGCCACTGCCGAGTATGCACGCAATACGTAACTTTCGTTTATATTTATGACAGCTTAACTGTTATGTTCCGATATTAATCGATTTCAAAAAATCAATAAGCACTGAATAATTATCGTTTTTTAAGTGAGCAAATTAAATACCTCTAAGTTAAGCTTAAAACAGAAATTAAAAAAAAAAAACATTTTCCCGGATTCGACAGTTTACTGGACAGTCGGTGCGTCACTTGCTGCAACCACCTGCATGTATTAGGATTTATAAGAGGCCAATATCAGAGCGGTACAGGTTGCCAAATACTGGTCAGAATCTTTTCAGTAAGAGTACATCGACACGAAAAGAAGAAGAAGAAGAATTGTTAGACCAAGAACTCGTGTTTATTTCCATTATTATAATGTGCTATACAATGCTATGAATTTTAAACCGTCTAAAGAGGTCCTGATGAAAGAGTGCATAGGTAGATAATCGAAAACCACTCGCTTAAATACTATACCTAGTTACGCAACGTAACTGAAATGTTGCCACCTGACAAGCATTACTAATTCAGATTCAATACTATTTGTTATTCTAACACTGTCTGTAAGTTAATTTAATTGTATTCTCTACTCGACATGAAAATGAGAACGCCCTCACAGGACGAAACTAGTCAATACGTCAATGGAAACACTCAAGCAGTCTTTTGACGTATCTGGTAGGCACAATTTTATGAGCAAGCTCGCTTGGGGAGAATACTAGAGCTGTCGGCTCACAGGAGGTGGGCGACGGAAAATCAATACTACTATCTGCGCACATTGAAAGTGAAAGGGGAAGTGACGTCACTCTGTACATACATTGTTTCGTACGGTACGAGATTTTTCATGCTTGTTATTTGAAGGATCTGAGCAGACACTAAAAATACCGATTTTTAGTGAGTGAAAACAGAATAAAATAAATATTTGAATAAGTGGGGCTCCAATTATTCAATAAACGTGATTTTTTTTGCTGTATTTTACTAAAGAAGGTATGGAACCCTTAATGCGCGAGTCCGTCTCGCACTTGGCCGGTTTTTTAGACTGAATATTATGGTGCCGTCTTCGAGTCATCATCATCAGCCATCAGTGACACTGTTGCGCGAGCCCAGTCTCCTGTTCCTCCCACTGTGAGGTGTACGCGGACGAATGGAAGACGAACATGTCAGTATGTCTGGAGTTTTGTGAGATGAGTGTCTGAAAGTTTTTTTTTTATATATATTATATATATATACATATATATATATATATTATAAGCTTCAGAAGTGGAAAATCATTAAAAAAAAACAAATTACAACGAAAGAACCATTTTTTTATTCCCAACAATAATTTAATTTAATCACAATCAACACAATTCGCTAACACTGAAAATCCATTAAACAAAATGTCACTTTATAACCTTTATACCTGACTAAACTCAAATGTCTTACGTAACTTTGCGACAAGCGATGATTCACACGTCCGTCCAGTCCGAGCGCAGAGCAGCAAAAAGGGGCGAACTATCCCAGCACCTTGCTTTTATAGGCGAGGGAAGTGGAGTTACTGACGTAAGAGAGGATTCTCCTTACACGGCCTCTCCTGACGAGGTGTCGTCCTCGACACAAACTCCTGGTGTGGCCCGGCTAGGATCTGCGATGGGGGAGGTCAGCGGCTCGACTTCCACTTCGCCAACTGGTCGAGTCGACGGCCCGACCACAGTAGAGGACTCCATTTGTTCAGAGTCTTCATCAGTATCTTCATCTGCAAACAAAATTTAATTAGAAGCTATTCAAGCAATTTCTATAGAAGCGTTCAGCCTCTCATAAAGTTCCATTCGTCTTCAGCCAATTAATTCATTCATCGTTCTTTCAAATATTTCATAAGTTTGTAAATAGACACACACATCCATCTTTCTCAAATCAAAAGCAAAGCAAAAGCATTGTCCTGTATGTGTCCAACGCGCAAGTACTGGTTCTTCGCTGCCATACTGCTGTCAGCGACTGCGGCCAGCATTCAGCTTCCGCCACCTGCAACATGGTCTACCAACCCGTAGACCCGCTTGACACGCAGACCGTATTCATACGTGCAAGCCGCTTAACACGCAGACCGTATTCATACGTGTAAGCCGACCCATACGCTGACCGCAATCATGCGTAAGAGCCCACTCGATACGCAGACCGTATTCATACGCACGAGTTCTCTCAACACGCTGATGATATTCATGCGTGTGAGACCACAAATTGACTGTACATGGTCAAACTAATATGGCTTCCTGTGACTCGGCAACAGGTGCCAACACAATCGGCGACACAAATGCGCCTGCTACCGGTGGTACCGCAGTACAACGCAGCAGCCAACACATCACTCCTGTCTGTAAATTCAAACAAACACATGATGCTACTTTTGTAAATCAAACATTAGTGATTTACTTACTCTCAAAGAATGCGGCACACGTTTCTGGGCACCACTCGCCGCGCCACGGCACCATGTACTGGGCAGCAGCCTGTGTAATTTTTCCATAGCTACCGCTGAGCAAAAGCAGCGTATAGCGTCCACTAGGCAGTGCTTCTACTACCTTATACGGACCACGCATTCCAGAGTCAAGTTTTCCTGTTGACTGAGAAAATTTAATAACGAACACGCAGTCACCAACGTTAAATTGGCGAGGTGGATATCGCCGTTGGTTAACCTGTTCGTCCTGCCTGGCTTGGTTGGTCCTTAGAAGTTCGCGGGCCCTGCTTCTGGTTACTTCACGTAGGGCTTCTCTGTTCGGTGTCGATCCTTCGACTGTTATGTCGCGCACCAGAGCTTGAATCACAGGGGTCGTAGATTCGGTGCCAATCAGAAGGTTCAATGGTGATACTTGCGTAGTCTTCTGTCTTGTAATGTTTAAGACCAGTTGAAGTTTCCACAACGTTTCTGACCAGGTGACGTTCTTGTAGTTCGCCTGGATGCGTAACATGTTGAGGACGGTACGCATGTAACGCTCAGCTTGGCCATTCGCCTGGTGCATTTCCGGCGTTATGTAATGCAGATTACAACCGAGTTCATCTATCCAAGTCACGAACTCACTAGACTCAAACATTCGTCCCTTGTCAGTGACCATAAGCTTAGGCACTCCGAACAAAGAAATAGCTTGAGAAACAACACGTTTTAACTCACTAGCATCTTGTTTACGAATCGGGTAGAGAAGGGTATATTTGGTAAAAGCGTCGACGATGAGTAAAATGAATTTGTACCCTTCAGACACAGGCAGAGGGCCCAAGGCGTCCACGTGAACGGTGTGGAACGGTGTATCGGGTTTTTCCCAGGAAGTAATTGTTTGCAATGGAGCCCGTGGAACTCTCTTTTGAGACACACACACGAGACAGTGGGCTATATATTTGCTAACGAACGGTCTGAGTCCGGGGAACCAAAAATGTCTAAGAATAAGGTCAAGAGTCTTCTCTACGTTAATGTGTTCGTGCTCGTCGTGAAATACTCTCAAAAGACTAAGTCTGTGCCCCTTGGGTATATAGCAGAGTAGGCGTGGATCTTGGCCTACTGGGGTGTACTTGTAATATAAGACTCCATTTCGGACGGAATAACGATCAGAATCAAGATTGCCATCGTGAAGTCTTTGAATGAGATTTTGCGTCTCGTTGTCGGCTGCTTGTGCAATCTGAGCCCAATTTCTGGGTCTAGAAACTTGATTGACACTAACGGGGTTGCGACTTAAGTAGTCAGCATGGGGTATCATCACTCCTTTTCGATACTCGATTGAGAAATGGAAGTCCTGGAGGTAGATCCACCACCTGGCCACTCGAGGCAACAGGTCTTTCTTTCGTTCGGTTGCCTTAAGGGCGTTACAGTCTGTTACCACCACAAATTTCAGACCAACCAGATAGTGGCGAAAGTTTTGGAGGGCTTTAACTACGGCAAGGGTCTCCAGCTCGTAGGAGTGGTATTTTCCTTCGGCACCCTGAGTGGACCTACTAGAATAGGCCACAACGTGTTTTTTTGAATCTGGGTGTACTTGTAGGAGTACCGCACCGTATCTAGCACTGCTAGCGTCTGTATGGACTTCGGTGGGAAAGCTAGGATTAAATATGGAAAGGACTGGTTCATTGGTCAGTTCTCTAATGAGATCGAGGCGAATGGCTTCACATTCGGGAGTCCAATTGAATTTGACATTTTTACGGGTTAGATGAGCGATGGGAGCGGTTCTAGTGGAGTAATCTTTTACGTACCGCCGAAAGTAGCCCGCCAAGCCTAAGAGTTGGCGTACTTGCTTTATGTTTTCAGGTGGCAAGGTGTTAACCAAAGCTTCCACTTTTCGTGGACTCGGCCTAACCTGACCCTGACTAACTAACCTCCCTAGATATTCTACTTCCGTGACAAGAGACGAACATTTAGCTAAATTTATTGAAAAACCGGCTGATGTAAGCGTCCTGAGTACATTACGTAACAGTTCAATCCCTTCGGTCACAGAATTACTTAGCAGAAGGACGTCATCGACGATTTTATCACAACACGCGAGATATTGCTCATTTTTAGTACGAATGTAGGTAATGCCTTCGCGGTTCAAAACATCAGTGCCTATTATGATAGAAGTGTTCATAAAAGTTGATGGAACTACTACTAAGTCGACTTCAATAGCAATATCGCTGAATTCCACCGTGAGCGTGACGTAAGATGTTGCGACCACTTCTTTCTCACTCAAACCTTTCAACACACAACGTCTCGGTTTTGGCTGACACGTAAAATATTTCAAAATATCTGAAGAAATAAGGGACACATCGAGGGCTCCGCTATCAATGAGCACGTCTACAGGTATTCCATCTACTATCGCGGTAGTCATGTCGTTACTTTGTGCAATGCTTGATCGATAAGAGCAAAGGTTGACATTACGCGGATTTCGTTGCTCAGATTTAGCTTTAGTGAAGCATTTGTCCTCAGTGTGCCCCGACTTCTTACAGAATGTACAAGATTTGCTCGAGGAGGGTTGTGTATTGGAAGACGAGTCCGAAGCCACGTTAGCAGGCTTACTACTGGTTGTATTTTCCTTAGGTCTCTTACAATTGCGACTGATATGACCAGTTTGATTGCAATTGAAACATTTTGGCCCAGAACGGTGGTTTGATTTTATTTGACCTTGCCTCTTAGAATCGACGACCCTGTCGCACTTCGGTTTCGCGTAAATTGACAGAAACGAGACAATAGTGTCAGGGGTTAAGTTTGCGTTAGCAGTAGCTGCACGTACCTGTGGATTGTCTATACCGCGTACAACTATTAGTGTTCGTAATTCATCACTTAGCCCCTGGACTATCCTCAACCGCAATAAGGTACGACGGGCGTATTCCGAGTAAGTTGAATACTTGTCCGAAGTAGTATTCATAGCTTCTAACAAAATATTCGCGTAGTCTAATTTACTCGGACAAAGGGGTTTGAACTCGCGTACGAAATTGGACCACGTCCTATCGTTCGTCACCCATTCCCCTAACCAGACCTTAGCGTCACCCTTAAGGCAAGTAGCCACACGCGACAGACATTCGTGGTCACTCCAACCGTTAGCCTCTCTAGCACGATCCACTTCGTCGCACCATGCTTCGATGCTGTTAATTGATGGGTCAAAGTTCGACACATAATAGTGCTGTGATCTTGCTGGTTGCATCGTTTTTATTGCTTGCATCAAGGCATGAGCGAGAGTGGATACCTCGGAGCCGGGGACACTAGACTCCATAGACCGATGTTGTTCTGACGTATTAAGGACTATCGGCTCCTTAGTTTTTTGCAAAACCTCACTATTCTTGTGGGTAGAACTCGTTTGAACCGGGGGCGACGGAGTATAAGTGCGCTTTCTATTGCCAATATTACTACGCGAACGATCCTTATTACGCGAACGATCCTTACAACGCGAACGATCCTTACTACGCGAATCGCGCCTATCCCTAGTACGCGATCGGTGCCTTTCGGGACTACGAGAATCATGCCTATCTCGATTACGTAAGACATCTCGCGAAGTACGACGACTACTACTTGAATCGCGGCACGATCTACCACTACTACGATCATTTGACCCACGAGATCGATGTCGTTTGCGGCCGCGTGACTTATCCCGAGTATGTAACCGTCTGTCACGAGTACACGAGCCTTCACGCCCCATTATCACAAAAAATAAGCAAACAAAATGATCGAATAAAAATAAAAGTGATAAAGTGGGTAGATGTACAAAAATAGTAAGAATAAAAAAAAAATGGTTTTTCTGTTTACGACAATTTATAGTTACGAAATGTTCTCTAAGTGGGCTTAAAAAGTTCTCTATCCCACTTCTGATATAAGCTTCAGAAGTGGAAAATCATTAAAAAAAAACAAATTACAACGAAAGAACCATTTTTTTATTCCCAACAATAATTTAATTTAATCACAATCAACACAATTCGCTAACACTGAAAATCCATTAAACAAAATGTCACTTTATAACCTTTATACCTGACTAAACTCAAATGTCTTACGTAACTTTGCGACAAGCGATGATTCACACGTCCGTCCAGTCCGAGCGCAGAGCAGCAAAAAGGGGCGAACTATCCCAGCACCTTGCTTTTATAGGCGAGGGAAGTGGAGTTACTGACGTAAGAGAGGATTCTCCTTACAATATATACAGTGAAACCTATAATAAATAATATAATATATATATAATAAAATAATATATAGTCTTTAACTAATGTAATTGCCGGATAGCCATTTTGTTAAAGTAAAAATATCCTCCTCCTCCTCGATTCGTATTCCTCATTACTAAGGGTCGTGAAGTTCCCGCTGGATTAGCTTCTTATTGATGGAATCTCGCCATCTGTGACGGTTCTTAGCGTCATGAAGTGCGGACCTGATCTGCCCATCTTATTGGGCTGTGGCTTCATGGTCGTTTGCCATCAACCATGCCAGTTACGATGAGCTGTTCAAGGTTGTGGCCATTTTTCCTGGCAATGTGGCCAAAAAACTCCAGTGTTCTGCGCATGCAGGTAGTCGACAGTCTGATCTTGATGTTCAGTTCTCTTAAGATAGAGCGGTTTGTACGGAAAGCAGTCCAGGGAATTTGAAGCATTCTCCTCCAGCACCACATCTTAAAGGCATCAATGCGGTCGCGGTCCGCCTTTTTTAAAGTCCAAGTCTCCACCCCGTAGCTGAATATGGAGAAGACTAAACATTTGACCAGTTTAGTTTTGGCTTTCCGTGAAATGTTGCGATCCCTCCATAAGTAAAAATATAAATAAATAAAATTCAATCATCATCTTCATTTCACCCAAAAGACGTCCACTGTTGGACATGGGCCTCCTACCATTCATAGCATTGCATTCATAGGATACCCTCACCAGATCATCGGCCCTCCTTTTGGGAGGCCTTCCAACGCTGCGTCTTACGCTTTCGTCACTTCAGAACCTTTCGGCCTCATCGACCATCTGTTCTGCGAGCACTGTTTATTGAGTCTTCGGGCCGTGCCGGTAACTCATCCAGATTTACTCCTGCGTGTAAACTGAGAGAAAAAAATATGAAATCACAATTGCCAAAATTAAAAACAGGAAAATATTTTGTTTAATACTTTTTTGAAATAAATATATATACATAATAGAGCGCATTACCAAAGCGCTCTATTATGTATAAATAGTTAATTAATAATAACAAAAAAACATTGAGTAATCGGTGCTAAAGTTTTATGATTAATCTTAGCACTTATTAATTTTATTGACAATTAAAACCAGCGTGAATTTAGAACTAAGGTCATAAGGTGTAATAATATTTAGCTTAGTTTATGTAGCTGTGACACCTAAATTATGATTGAACGGGAAGACCGCAGCAGGCAAAGTTCCAGTCCCTCGATGCACGAGGTATAAACGACGAGGTAAAATGCTTGGTCTGGACCGTAGAGGTTTCAACAACGTGAAGATGGATACTCGCCATTTGTCGGGTTATCCGATGGTAGAAATGAAATGGTGGAATCATGTCATGAAATTACTGCACACACTCTCCAAAATGCATCCTGTAAAACACCGAAAGGTTGGCTACCCTTCGCCTGTGCTCAAGGCTTTGAAGATTGGACTTAACCAGATCTGGATCACCAATTAGCCTCTTCGCACGGCTTTCCACCGAGTCCAAAGCTGCCAGGTGGCATTTTGCAGCACCAGCCCATATGTGGCTGCAGTACACACAAACAACACACGAACGGACCTGTGTTTTATATAACATCAAAACAAACTTGCTGAAAAACAGTTTGGCAGAATTCATGAATGTAGTCTTAACGATAGCAATAAACAATTGAATAGATTTATAATATAATCAATAAATCAATCATTTTGTTTACTTACATATTATTACAAATTCAGTTATAACAACTGTAAACTAAAGTTCTAAACTAAGCCAAGGCTCTATTTTAGGAGATTCGCACCTAGTTCCCCCAGAAACAATGAGGTTTAAAAATAGACAACATTGCAAATTTCATCATCATCATCATCATCTGCCCTTTTTAATGTTCCCACTGCTGGGACTCAAGCCTCCTCTCTAGGAGAGGGAATGGGCGGTAATCCACCACGCCGACCAGTGCGGGTTTTTGAATTTCACATGTCTTCGAATTGCAAGTTTGTATTATGTTAAATAGCTATCGCATTTCACATAATACAATACATTATTTAATTAATGATAAAATTATTATTTGTATTAATATAAGTTATTATGTTATGCTATTAGAAATAATTAAATTTATAAATTATATGATTAGTTTAAACAATAATTATAATTATTAGAGAATTGTAAATCATTATAATATTTTTAGTTTACAAAACAAATTTTATATAAATATACTAATGAGTGGATTTAATACACGATCTTCAAGTAATGTTTGTAATAAGATTTTTAAGTTTGTAAGAGCGTTAACTTCTGCAATCATTTTTTTATATATATATTTTAATTATAATTAAACATGCAATTGATAACATGACATTATTTTTTCTTGCGAAATTTTCAAATCACTTTTCCGCTCTGGATGGAGTGAGAAGAAGTACAATTATCACATTTTTACTATATCCCAGCCGCCTTTCTAACCTGGCAACTGTCTCGAACAATCTGGCAGCCCATGGGATGACCTTAAATGTCGAAATTCATTCAACTAACTAATAATCAGCCAACTCTGTTGATAATAATTTTACGATAGTTAAATAAATTTTGATTTTAAATAAAAAATCTTTCTATAGCTAGTGCACTGTTCCAAAATGGTCGTTTTCTATGGAGAAGAACCGGCAAGAAACTCTATGGTTACTCTTTAAAAGAAAAATGTTGTTTTTACAATATTTCCATATTACAGTACTAGTAGATACTCGTAGTATGTAAGGGCAGTGTAGACCAGTAAATATGGTACTCAACTCCTAAGTCAATATCTAAAAACAGGGTTTTATACTCCATCTGTTTAGGCATGTAGTTAACTAAAAATAAACAATTTTAACATGTCTTTTATCGGAAAAAATGTCTACAAAATGTATCTAAAAATGTCTACAATGAGGTATTTACCTAAACCGATATTAAGTAATTAACTAAATTAAATAATCTTTGTCTGTCTTTTATAGAATTTATTTTAAATAAAAAGATATAATATCAAGATTGTTTACTTTTAGTTAGCTACCTAAACCGTTGGAGTATAGTTACTTTATCAAACGGCTAAGGAAACAGATTTATAATTTCTACATTAAAGATTCTATTAATTGCGATGGTAAAGCAATCAGACGGGATTCGCCGGACCGTGGTAGCGCCCTCCTTTCGATTCTGCTTTAACTTAAGCCAGAGGATGTCCGCTCATTTTAATTGGAAGCATATAATAATATTCTACGTTAAATAATTGTCCGTTTCCATATCAAGTAAATTATTGTGTTAGGTATTTAAGTTGACGCAAAAATTTGAGCAATTTTCATTGTTCAACATTGCTTGATACTTTTTTGTCCTACAACACAAAATTAAGCCCATTAATGCTATTTTTAAATAAAATCAAAGTCAAAGTCAAAGTCAAAACGTTTATTGCAAACCAAGTGTACAATGATGACATTATATTAGTTTAGTGCTTATGACTTAGCAGCCTTTTTCAAGCATTGCAATAATTTATGATACGCATGCATTAAAAATGAGGTACTTTCAATTAATTATTTAATATTATTACAAATGAATTAAAAAAAAATATATACATAAGTCAAAATTACATGTCAAAGATTCAAAGAAGATCAATTATTTGTTACAATTAATGTCATTGAAGTTATAGTTAAAATGTCAAAAAAATCAATATCAATAATAATTAAAATTTTATGTCAAAAATTTTATAATAAAATTAATTATCAAATATTATATAATATGACCAAAAATTTAATGTCAATAATAATCATTTGATACAATTATTTAGCAATATTTGTCAAAATAAATGTCTTCTTTTTTAAGTAATTTAGTCAGAATTAAAAAAAAAAAGCAATAAATTGAAATGTAGAGATAATAAAATTTTCATATTTCTATTATAAATCTTATTATTTATATAGTACAGATCGCCACTTGTGTACATGAGGGAAAGTCGTTATTTTAAGCTAGACTCTAAATATTCTTTTACTGAATAGAAGCATTTTTGTATTAAGTATAGTTTTAGCCTTTTTTGGAATATTATTACCGATTTTTCAGTTTTAAACATGTCGGGCAACTTATTATATATTTTTATTGCCATATAATATGGGCTATTACTTAACATTTTTATTCTTGATATTGGAGCACATAACCTCTTTTTGTGGCGAGTGTTTACGTTGTGCGTGTCTTCTACTTTTGTAAACTTGTCGATATTTTTAAAAACAAATACGCAAATGTCAAATATATATATTGACGGCAGAGTTAGAATTTGGTATTGTATGAAGTATGGTTTACAGCTCTCAGTATTATCTATTTGAGACAGAATTCGTATACACTTCTTTTGTACAATGAATAATTCGTCTACATTTACACTATTTCCCCATAGCATAACGCCATATCGCAGCCATGAGTGAGCCATGCGTAGTAGGCAGCCATAGCTGTTTGTGTGTCAGTGCTTTGTTTTATTTGAAACAGAGCGTAAGTGAATCTGGAGAGTTTTGCTTTTAAATGTTCTATATATGACTTCCAATTAATGTGCGTGTCAATATTTATGCCAAGTAGGCTAAACGTATTCACTTCTTCTATTTGTGTATTTTTAAATGTAGTTTTTAGATTAAGAGGTGGTTTTTTGTAGGATCTAAATTGTATTATTTTAGTTTTGTTACTATTAATTTCCAGGTTGTGGTTCTGGAGCCAAGTATCAACCGTTTGGAGGGTATTTTGTATTTGTAGACTAGGGTTATTAACATTTTCACACTTTATTATTATAGAAATATCATCTGCAAATAGTACGGGTAAAGCGCTTTCTTTATCTAAAATTTTTGGAAGGTCATTTAGATAAATTAAAAATAGTGGGCATCCTAGCACGCTTCCCTGTGGAGGGAGCAAGTGATTCGTTTTTCTTGTGACCGAATAGTGTTGATCTCATTTTTATTATAGTCATAATTTTCAATTTGTACTAGCTTCGGCCAGAAGCGTCACCCGCGTATAAGTAGGTTTATCTATATTTATTTATTTATTTAAAGTTCATGTACAGTAGTAACTGTCCAATCAAGTTAATATGTAATTTATTTATTTAAACTTTGTGTACAGTAATACCATAGAAGTGGTACATAGATGGACTGGCGGACTTAATGCAACAAGGTATTTTCTACCAGTCAAACTTTAGGTTAAAAAAACCGGCCAAGAGCGTGTCGGGCCACGCTCAGTATAGGGTTCCGTAGTTTCCCGTCCGTCAAAATAAGTGTACCCACTAATGAGGTTAGAGATATCTTTATTTCCCATAAGAATTTACAATTCACTTACATGAGAACTTAAAAATTAACTTACAAACATTATTGGTAGCGTACAGTTATAGTTTTGACTTTATTACAAATGTAAAGAGAAGTAATCAAAAAGTGTAGGGTAGTCGGAAAATACTTGCATAGTTTAATCGTAAACATACACGGAGTACGAACAACTGGAAGCGGCATTATACTAAGGTGCGCTTGGTTTGTTAAAGATGTATAATTTTAAATATTTTTTAAATAGTGACATTGTTTTTGCATTTTTAATATTATTTGGTAATTTATTATACAGTGCAGCACCTTCGTACATTACATTTTTTTTGCCATAGTTTGTGCGTGGTGAGTATAATTGTATGTCATTTGTATTTCTAAGCCTAATTTTGTGTATTTGATGTTTTTTAATAAAATGTATTTGTGTATGAATGTTTTTATTAAGTATTTTTCTTATTAGAATGCAATTATTATATAAGTATGTTTGTGATATATTCATTAGCTTAGTTTCACGGTATATTTTTTGTGTTGGTGTACTATAATCATAGTGGAAGAGTGTTTTTATTAATTTATTTTGTGATATTTGTAGTGTTTCAATATTGGTCTTAGCCGCTGTTCCCCATACTTCTATTAGATAGTCCAAGTGAGGTTTTATAAGAGCGTTATATATATTATAACGTACTTGACGTGGAAGACATCGAACGGCACCCCGTAGGGCTCCCGTGAGAGAATTCAATTTAGATTTAACCCTTTCTAAATGCGATTTCCAGTTCAGGTGGCTATCCAAAATTAGTCCAAGATATTTTTCGTGATCAACTTTTTTTATTGGTTGATTGTTTATGGTTAGTTGTGAGTTGTGTAATATATTTTTATTTTTCGCGGCAAAAATTATGTAATTAGTTTTGGCTATATTTATGGTGAGTAGGTTGCACTGAAACCACATATTTAAGAGTTGTAAATCATTCTGAGCGTCGCACATGACAGCGTCTACGGAGTGTCCAAAGTAAAATAAAGCTGTATCATCTGCATACAATGATATATCGCCTTTTAGTCCAATCCTGTGAATGTTATTTATATAGATCAGAAATAACAAGGGCCCTAATATTGATCCTTGTGGAATACCAAAATTTACGTTTTTAGGACTACTTTGATTTTCGTTAATCTTAACTACTTGGCGTCGATTTGTCAGATATGATTTAAAGATATCAAACGCGCTACCAGTAACACCAATATCATTAAGTTTACTTAAAAACAGTTTATGACTTATTGTGTCAAAGGCTTTTTTTAAATCTATGAATATTCCCATTGCTATCTGCTTTTTATCAATATTTAACTTAATTTTTGTTATTAAATCTATTGTTGCAGAAAGTGTATTGGATTTTGGCCTAAAACCGTATTGTTTTTTAAAGAGAAAGTTTTGTGCTCTTAGATGTTCATCAAGGCGGTTGTATAAAACACGTTCAAAAATTTTTGATAAAACCGGTAAGACTGAAATAGGACGATAATTTCCTGGGTCCGATTTACTTCCACTCTTGTAGATAGGACTCACTTTAGCAATTTTAAGGTTATCGGGGAAAGTTCCTGACTCTAAATTTTTATTTATACAATTTGTTAGTTCGCTTAGTATTAAGTTCTTTACGCATTTGATAGATTTTGTGTTTATACCATCTAACCCAGAGCTAATATTTAGTTTTAAGTTATCAATTATCTTTGAAATTTCATCTATGGTGCATGGTTTTATTTGTGACAGCGTAACCAAGGTTTCTGTTGCTTGTGTTCCTTTGGTGTATGTCAAATTATTGTGGTACTGTTTGGGGATTTGACTAGCCAGAACTGATCCAATATTTGAGAAAAAGTCATTAAAACATTCACAAATGTCAGTCTGATTAGTCAAAACCCCAGATGGTGTCACGATTTTACTCGGTGCAGATGATTCTCTGGCCCTGTTTTTAGAGAGATCATTAATGAGACTCCACATTTTTTTTGGGTTCTTCTTGCATTGGTCAAAAACATTTTGATAATAAATGCTTTTTGTTTGTTGTATAACCTGTCTGACTTCGTTTCTTGCTTCGGTAAATCTTTCCCGCAATGATTGATCATTTACGCGTTTTTTATGCATCTTCCATAGTACATTTCTTTTATTGATTAGGTTTATGATTGTTTTGTTTATCCAGTCTTGCTTGGGTGGATTTAGTACTTTAGTTTTTATTATTTTACTGCTATTGATACTGGATAGTAGCCTTTCTTCAAATTGTTGGTATTGATTATTTTCATTGGTATTCTTCCATTCTCCGATAGTATTGTACAGTTTTTCATAATTTATAGCTTCATATTTTACTCTTCTAGGTGGTTCTGGTTGATATTTTTTAATTTCTAAATATAGTTGATTGTGATCCGATATAGCAGATGCAATTACAGCAAGATGGAACTTGGTATCGGGAAGATTTGTGGATACGTGGTCTATTATAGTTTTCGTTTTTGATGTTTCTCGTGTGCAATAATCTTCCTCGATTTTGTTTAGAAGTCTATGTCCGCTAGTTTGCAGTTCTTCTTTGTACTTGATAGTTGTCTGATCCAAATTCAGCAGGTTAATATTAAAATCTCCAAATATGATAGCTCTTTTTCGCCTATGCAATTGCTTGGTGTATGTTTCAAGGAAACCTTTGACATTAGAAGCATCTGGTTTTCGATAGATGCCAGCTATGTCGAGGGAATACTTTTCAAGGTGTATCCAGATGTAGTGGTTATCATTTAGGGATAGTTCTTCAATCAAGTGATGTTTCAAGTTGTCGTGAGCAAAAATTGATACACCACCACCCCTTGCACCGTTTCTATAGTTACAGTAGTGAGTATAACCAGGAATTTGGAGTCTTTTAGCTTCATCATCAGTTTTTATCCATGTTTCAGTAAGTATAATAATATGTATAGTACTGCGAAAAGATTCCACTACACACTTTAGTTCGTCCAATTTTCCTGGTCTCACAATGCTACGGACGTTTGCATATAAGAATTTTAGAGACTTATTGCTCGTGGTGACATCGTCGTAATTGTCATTTATTTGATACGTTATACTGTCTATTTCGTGAGAATTTTTGTTGACGTTCATGACTTTTGACGTTAGTTTTTTGCAGGTATTTGAACTATTTTTGGAACACCTCTAACGTACTTAATTGTTAAATTTTTGTCGCCATTTTCAAAGCGATCTTTTATTTCATCTTTGAGATTTTTCAAATAAGTTTGTTGTTGAGGGGTTTGATCCGAGTAAATTTTGATATTGTCAAGTTTAACACCATGTTTTCCACGCAAGACAGCTATTGCGGCTTCCGATGATTTGAAACACACTTTTAGAAGACGATTTTTAGCAGGGTTATATTTACCAAGACGGAAAAGTTTCTCAGGTAAGCAATTTACTCCTGTCATCTTTATAATTTTAATAATTTCTTCCATATCAGCATCATATCTTTGGTCCTTTGATTCAGAGATAGGCTCTTTTATTCCCATGATTATAATATTTTTGCTCCTTAGTTCACGTTCTCTGATTTCCGACATAATGGACTCATATGCGTCTGAAGTTACAAGCGATGGTATAGCGGGCATTGAGCTCTCTTTCATCGTGTCAATCTCAGATTGTATTTTTTCGAGTTTTTTGTCAGTGGCAATGGCTTTTAATTGTACTTCTGAAACATCTGATTTCAATTTAGTTTGTTCAATAGCAAGGTTTTTTATAGTAGTTTGAATGTCGTCCATTTTTTCTTTAATTGCTGAAATATCGCCTCCCACTTTATCCATAAATTCTTTCTGGTTAGCTGAAATTGTAGACATCATTTGCAACATTTGTTCTCGAAAATCGCTTAGCTCTTCCTTAGCATAGTCAGAAAATTTTATCTTATTACGGAACGTAACTTGGTTTGGTTCCGAACCACTCAGGCCACTTCCAGGAGGTGATCGTTGTACGCTCATGATCTGTGGTACAAATACCACTTGTGAAGTAAGTTACGATGTGAATTGAGTGAGTGGGTCAAAAAATAATGAGCCCGTCTCTTTTCCCCGAGGGGGTGAAGAGCGGTTACCTTGCTTAGATGTTGAGTTTCTTCGCAGCAAAAGTAATAAGAGCCCACTGCTAGTTCAATACACTTAGAAACTTGAGTTACACAACTATAAGTATTATATTTGGTTAATGAGTATTTTAAGTAACTTTTATAATTCGTTAAATTGTGAACGACACGTCTGCTCTGTACGCAACCAGGACGACTAATGAGTTTAAAAAAATGCTTGCATATACGATTATACTACAAACTTAGTCCAGAAATTATTTTGTACAACCTTTTTGTCTTTTTTGTACAAAAACTGTTCTTTCCATCAAGTTCAAAATAATTTTCCTAGAAAGTACTTATAAAGATCTACAATTCAGAATTTTTTCATATTTTCTAAACTTATGGTTCAAAAGTTAGAGGGGGGGGGACACATTGTTTTTTGTTTTTTTTGCGATTATTTCCGAAATTATTGACATTATCAAAAAATGATTTTAGTAAACCCTTATTCATTTTTAAATACCTATCCAACAATATATCACACGTTAGGGTTGAAATTAAAAAAAAAATCACTGCCTACTTTACATATAGGGGGGCTACCCTAATAAAACATTTTTTTCCAATTTTTATTTTACCACTTTGTCGGCGTGATTGATATACATATTGGTACCAAATTTCAGCTTTCTAGTGCTAACGGTCCCAGAGATTAAGCGAGGACGGACAGACAGACAGACGGACAGACAGACATGGCGAAACTATAAGGGTTCCTAGTTGACTACGGAACCCTAAAAAGACAACACTGCGGTCACAATAAATAAATAATAGATATTCCAAATAGAATGAAGTATAATTTTATTAAGTTAACTAGCTTTTGCCCGCGGCTTCGCTCGCTGTGGGCGTTAGTGAACTCCCCTAAGCGAACTCCACTGCGGGTGACGTAACCTACGACAAACTTATTATTTGCAGTTGGTACAGTAATCGGGTCTAGGGATCGAACCGCAAAATTAAGTTTGTTTTTATTCAATATACTTTTCCGGGATAAAAAGTACCCAGTGTGGTGCCCAGGATATTAAAGAATAATTATACCAAGTTTCATCGGAATCGAACCGGCAGTTTTTGCATGATGCCTTAACAAACAGACAGACAGACAAAAATTTTTTTAATCACATTTTTGGGTTCGGTGTTGGTCTAGTAACACCCCCTGCCACTTATTTTTTTGATATTTTCAATGTACAGAATTTTCGCTTCTACAGATTTATTTTATGTATACTTATGCTTATAAAATTATAAACTATAAAAAAGTACTATAATTAATACCAAATTATAGCTTGGAATAAAACAATTATGACGAAGACTGAACTAAGGTTGAGAAAATAATAATGCAGTCCTTTTTAACCGACTTCACAAAAAAGAAGTTTCTCTATTCAGTTTTATTTTTTTATGTATTTTACTTTAGAACTTTGTGATTTAAGAACCGATTAGAAAATTATTTTAGTACGGTCCCATTTCTATCAAAATCTATTTCTGATGATGGCATCCATGAGGAATTGAGGGTAATTACCAAATATTATAGATAGAGTCTGTCTAATAAGTCAACCGACTTGGGTAATTATTAGGGTAAAATGAAATCTGATGTGGTCAACGCTGGTTCAATAATCAAGGCTGATTAAGAGATATTGATAATTGTTTATTAATAGAAGCACCTCATAAAAAGTGTCGAATATAAGTATTTTTTAAATAATTAAATATTATACAAATTTCCCAAGTCGGTTTTTTTTTTTCGATGGGAAAAATCATCTTATGACAACCCCCGCTCTTGGGCGGAGCAGGAGATAGTGTCAGACTCTCACTAACTAAAAAACCCATCCCGTACCTTTAAGCCTTCATACCGGGGCTCGAGCGCCCTTTCGGATAACCCTGGCCCCAGTAGGCTTCGACCCGGCTGGGCCCCTGCTGTTGCTGACAACTCCTTGAGGCGTGCGGGAACAGCGCGCACCGTCGACGACTTGGGCTTGGTCCGGACAGTTACCGGACGGCCGGACAGCGAGCTACCCTGCCACTGGACCATGGCCTCGACCAAGGCCCGGCGCGAGAGGTCTCCGCTGCCGATCACCCCCACGAGGGCACGGCGATGCTCCGCCCAAGCAGGGCACACCGCGACTGTGTGCTGCACCGTGTCCTCCGGGCGTTCCGCACAGTGGCGACACCCGGACGTCACTTCCGCTTTAATTCGGAACAGGAACCTCCCGAACTTGCCATTTCCGGTGAGGACCTGTGTCATGCGGAAGGTAAGGACGCCGTGAGGTCTTTCTAGGCACGCCTCAAAGAGGGGACTTATCGCCATAATTGTGGCGTGCCCATGACGGGGTTGCGATAGTCGCTGACGCCATTCCACCATGAGGTCCCGCCGAAGCTCTGTCCGCCATGCCGTGACCTGTCGCGGCAGAGGACTTTCACCCCGGCGTTGCATCTCCACGCGCATGTCGTGCATATGTACAAGGACTGTTGCCTCCAGATCCCACGGTGGTAGACCAGCCAGAAGGCTCGCCGCTTCGCGGGAAATCGTGCGGTATCCCCGCGCCATCCGAATTGCCATGACCCTCTGGCAGGCGTTCAGAATGGCCGCCGGTCGCTTTTGCAGCGACGGCGCCCACACCGGCGCCCCGTAGAGGGCCATGGAAAGAACGATCCCCGCGTAAAGCCTCCGGCAGGAGGCATCTGGACCCCCAAGGTTGGGCAGGAGCCGCTTGAGAACGGCCCCCGTCCGGTCGAGTTTGGGAGCCAGACGTCGGAAATGCTCCTCGAAATTCCATCGGCTGTCGAGGATGAGTCCCAGGTACCTCATCGATATCCCGACGCCGATGCGAACTCCTCCTACCGTTAGTTGGGAACCCGACGGTGGCGCGTTCCGACGGCCGCGACCGTGAAAACACAAGGCCTCGGATTTGCGCAGCGCCACCTCGAGTCCCAACTCCTGGATCCTACCAACGACTATCGCACCCCACGTGTCGCTAATGCGGCCGCCGCCCGGTATGACTCTCCCTGCGCTAGAACCAGCGTGTCGTCTGCGTAGCAGACCAAAGTCGGTTGACTTTTGTGACAGACTATAATATAGTCTAGTTAGTGTTAGTTTCCTTACTAAAACACATTTTTAATGCGTGGGAAGAGGCACAAGATGCTATAGGCATCTTCTGCGACCTATCTAAGGCGTTTGATTGTGTAGTTCATGAAACATTGCTTCTGAAACTCAAGCATTACGGACTAGGCAATGCAGCGTTAACCTTATTAAAATCTTATTTAAATAATAGACAGCAATTAGTGCAAATAAACGGTGTCAATTCGTCGGGATTGAATGTTGAAATGGGGGTGCCCCAAGGTTCAATTTTAGGTCCTTTTTTATTTTTAGTTTATATTAATGATTTACCCAATTTGTTGCAAAATAAACTTAATATGGTGCTGTTTGCTGACGACACTTCTTTGATTTTTAAGATAAATAGAAAGACTAACAATCTTGACAACGAAAATAGCGCCCTATTGCAGGTTCAAAACTGGTTCACTGCTAATAATCTGGTTCTAAATGGGAAAAAAACTAAATGCATAAGATTTTCCTTACCGAATGTCAAAAGTAGTGATTGTGACATTGTATTGAATAATGAAAAACTAGAATTTGTTGATAAAACGATTTTCCTGGGGATTACGCTAGACTCAAGGCTACAATGGGGTCCTCACTTAACATCTCTTGCAGGGCGGCTTAGCTCAGCTGCATATGCTGTTAGAAAAATCCGCCAATTTACGGATGTTGATACCGCTAGGCTAGTCTATTTTAGTTATTTTCATAGTGTCATGTCGTACGGTATCTTACTATGGGGACGGGCTGCAGACATCGAGTCAATCTTTATATTACAGAAAAGAGCCATCAGAGCTATTTACAATCTCCGCCGGTGCGATTCTTTAAGGGAACTGTTTAAAGAAATTAACATAATGACGGTACCTTGTCAATATATCTATGAAAACATCATGTATGTTAGAAAAAATCTTCATCTTTTTAGCAAAAGAGGCGATAGACATAATTATGTTACAAGAAATAGGGATCAATTAGTTCAACCAGGTTTCAGACTGGCTAAAGTGGCCTCTTCTTTTATGGGGTACTGTTTGAAATGTTATAATAAAATACCACCCCAAATATTAGACCTCAATGAAACCAAATTTAAATCTTGTATTAAACGCACACTATGCAGACAAGCATATTATAAGTTGGAGGATTATATTCAAGATAAAAATGCTTGGCTCAATGCTGGTCCAGCTCCACTACCACTAGGGCGTACTAATTAGTTGATTAGTTGGAAACTAATATTATTATTTTTTAATTTGAAAGACAATTGCATTGTATAATGTAGAAGCACTTTTTTCAAGTTTGTGAATGTGAAGCACCATGGAGCATTTTTATTAGGTTACAACTTTTTTTTTTTTTTTGACATTACGAGCATGGCAGTTGAGAGTTTGTCATGCTCACTCAAATGTCTCGCTGTTGGTGGCACGTGTTATTGGGTCGTTCAGTTCCCTTCAAAATGGTTGAGCTGAGTGGGGCTGATGCACGCGTCATGCTCGTGAACGGGTGCCGTCAGATGGGACTGGTCATCTCTTAGCTGCCAGTGGCTTAATTCAGTTTCTATCTTTTAATTATTTTACATTTTTATTTCATTATCGACATTGTGCTCACATGATAGAAGCAACAAGTAATATGTAACCAAGCATTATATGGAACACATAATATGATTTAAAAGAGTGTCCATGGAGTTTCTTGCACGTTCTTCTCCATAGAGACCTACTCTTTGGAACGTGCAATTTAGCTTCACTTTTCTTGGACTGACCGACATTTGACTATTCAAAAGTGCCTGTAAATGGTCTATTTGAAATAAATGATTTGACTTTGACTTTGACTCTATCTAAAAAGTCAAACGACTTGGGTAATTATTAGCGTAAAATTAAATCTGATGTAGTCAACACTGGTTCAATAATCAAGATCGATTAAGAGATCTTGATCATTGTTTAATAAGAACCCTATAAAAAGTATAAGTATTATTCAAATGATTTAATATTATTTCCGGACTTTTTAACAATAAAACGATTTTTGTTTAGAATATACCTATTTCAGTCTCTTTGATGATATTCTTATTACAAAAGTAGCATAAATTTGCCAAGATATAATAGGGTCATAAGTATAAAGTAATAACATAAATTTGGAATCGTAAGAGAAATTTGGTTCTAAATATTCTACTCCGCTTTATTAATCATCACTAGCCATATTACGATCAACATCTGTTGTAGAACTATCATCATCTCAAGAAACAAGCGAATGACAATTAAAATTTGCGTTGCCAACAACAGACTTTTTATTTCCTTCAAAAATTGCCAAGACGTTTGAATTTTTAGACAGACTCTACATACTCGTACTTTACAAGCGATTTTACAACAAAAACTCAAGCATTTACATTTGAAAATTACCAAAAACGCTGAACTATACAAAAACACAGATAAATTATAAATTGGTGTGTTGAATAAGATTGTTAATCGATTATAACGAAATAAAAAACAAATTATTGTGCTGATGAAAATAGTGCCAACGAACTGATCTGATGATGAAGCCGGAACTCCGTAATAGAATGTATCCTAACCTTGTTATTCCTTAATAAAAGTGTTATGAAATTCACTCTAGCTATAAGGTAATACCAAGGAATTGATTTGTCGATGTCGCCGGAAGTCGGAAGGTAGGCACAGGAACTCCATAGTAAAGCACTGTATTGATACTATTTTCCGATGTGCAGCTTATTATAGTTGCCATGAGATATATTCTGGCTATAAATGGTTCAAAGATATCTACGATTTATTATGACGATTATTTTTAATCTTCCACGTTTGACAGTTCATACTGTTGGGTTAAATAATCTTAAATATGAAATTGCTATTGTAATGTTGGCAACAGGTGTCCTTCCTTCCTATCCCTTGTTTATAATTATTATCTATATTATAAAATAATGTTATTAGTCAACGTCCACGTGTAGTGCGTAACGCAAAATAAACAAAAACAAAAAGATGGGAACTGGATTTCAACAAAAACTCGTTTCTGTATTTTAGTAGGTAAGTCGTATTTCAACCAAGGATACAACTACTGGATCGCTACATGGCTGCGTCTGGGTGCTCCTACAGGAGGTCCACATTGGCAACGTGGTGAAGCAGTCGAATACCTCGGACACCATGGTCTGTTGTGCAATAGGAAACTAGTCGGATAGCATGGCACGCTAGTCCGATTAATGGTATCATATATGAGGCTCTTCTCACCACCGTGATGCCCAGAACCTAATTGATACGTGACGATAGGTTAGGAATTCAATACCTTGAAAGTTGCATGGCTGCGACTGGGCGCTATTATAGCAGCTCCACATCGACAATGTGGTGTAGCAGCCGAGCACCTCGAACACCGTGGCCTGCAGAGCGGAAGGAGCCCAGACTAGTCAGAAAGCATGTCACGCTGACGCTAGCCAGATTAATGACCTTATTCATCAGGCTTTTCTTAGCACCGGTATACCGGCTGTTTTTGAATTCATTTGGTACAGGACGATGCGTTGGGATTTCAGTATAACTTAGGAAGTTGGGTAGAAATGGAATGCAACATACGCGATACTCTTATGCCATTTCATCTTTTTAGCACGGTGCGCTGTGCAGGGGTGGCTGCTGCAGGTGCTGAAAACCTCAACGATGCAAATAAATTAACCGCATTGGAAATTAAACATAAGTAAGTTTTGTTACCGATCATGTTTATGTATGTTTAAAACGCACGGAATCGTCCGTTGCGGCAACGATTTTTGGCTGAAATAATGATGATAACGGAAATCACGACGCACAGTAATATTATAATGGTGAAAGTTTGTAGTTATATGTGTCATGTTTATTATTTCTTCATGGTTGAACGGCTGAATAGATAAATACCCAAAATGGCACACGATTAGACCATGTCCAGGGCCCCGGGGATCTCTTTCACATCACCCATGGCCCCAGTAGGCTTCGAGCCTGCTGGGCCCCAAGGTTAAGCCTACCTACCTAAGTTTCACTCTGTTTTAAATGTTACGGTAATTTCTTAGAGCTTTGTCAGTCATTAAAAAAATAATTACTATTGATAAAGGATCTTTCCGTGGTTGGAAATTAACCATCGGGAGAAACCTGTAGACAGATCTCAGTAGTGACAGTAACTCACAAAATGGAAGTATCGTTTGCGGTTTTTCTCTTGAAAGTTATTCTCGGGTTGTGGGTGTTTACCTCAAATTATAGCAGATTAAGGAGGAAATGCCAGACCGCGGAGCCAAGGATTAATTCTTTCCTAGTTAGGTAGGTACCAGTTAGCTGCTATGCAGGTAAAAGGAAAATCCCGAGCGTTACGGTAAACCTATGTGAGGAAGATGAGTGTAGATCTGGTCTGTATCTAATATGGATGCTTTTTTTGCACCTAAATTGATGGTGCTGTGTGGTAAATCTAATAATAGGTTTGCTTTCCGTAAAATGTCTAGATTGTTAGACTGCCACTTTCTGAGTGAAAATTATGCTGATTTTAGAGCTGTATTTACCGACATTGCTATGTCTATCAAACGGGATTTCTTATCAGATCCTGTTAGCAGATCATCACAGTAGAAATCACGCATGATTATTTCTGATACTTCCTTGTCATGTTGGCAGTCCAACCCGACCTGTCTGATACAACGCGTGGCGAGGTAGGGTGCTGATGCTGTCCCATAGGTCACTGTATTTAAGGTGTATGTATTTAGTGTATTTATATATATATTCTTTATTGTACACCGCATATACAAAAGATACAAGACAAACATTATTAAAAATAAGTGTACAATGGGCGGTCTTATCGCACAAGGCAATTTCTTCCAGACAACCTTTGGATGGACTGAAAGAAAGGAGAAAGATTTAGGGCTGTCAGTGTACAACATCAATAATAATACTGATAAGAAATAACAACACAAATACATACATACATTACAAAATATACTAAATAAATATCAAATATGTAATTAAGCCAGGAGAAGAAAAAAAATCAAAGTGAAAGGTAATGCTCCTTTACCATTTTTTTAAACGTAGGTACTAGTAGCATTTGAGCACGTCTCACTTTAATAGGTAACGCATTCCACAAACGAGCTGCTTGTTTTTGCCTATTAACTACCAAACGTAGTATGGCAATGTTGCCGGTCTTTTGGAAACAATACCTACCAGTGGTATGTGAAGCAGAAGAGTTTTTCGACACCATTTTTTAGATCGTTTTTGTTGTAGTATAAGATTATCATTGGAAGTATGTTAGTTAATTGTGTAAATAGTAGATAGGTCTAGGTGTGTAGCAATTTTTAAAAAGACAGAAATTAAGGGCAGCGTTTGTTTAAAAAAAAGGGAAGAGTATTTATCTTAACTACTACTCCTTTATCGTGGGTGTGTTCACAAATATAAACTCAAATAACCAGACCCGGGTTAGCTAACTGTAGGCCGAATATAAATAATTATATATATTAGATATATTAAAATATCAGATT
Organism: Mythimna ferrago; assembly: GCA_910589285.2. Taxonomy (NCBI): domain Eukaryota; kingdom Metazoa; phylum Arthropoda; class Insecta; order Lepidoptera; family Noctuidae; genus Mythimna; species Mythimna ferrago. Next base: position 16,015,329 of record OU342673.1, on the reverse strand, counting down.
AGTAACAGCTACCTATTTTACGACTTCGATTGTCGGTAATTTGCCACGTGCCACGATTAGCTAAGCGGGGAAAATGAATCCATTATAGCTATGCTGATTTATAATACTAATGTAATTATATATCGTTTACTAATAGTTTTTCAATTAATAACACTTGTAGGTACCTTCTTAACTGTTTTATGAGTGTTTAGAGTTAATAATAGTCAACTAGGTACCTACATAATATTCTACTATAAGATCTAGGAGTTAGCAAAATTTTATGAACGTACTACTGATTTGCAGTAGGTACGATAGGTGTACTTTGTTCAAAAACGCCTTTACTTTGCATTGATTTTTAATAGCAACTGCTTCGATGGTCTTTCATCCGCAAATTGGACTTCTGACTGTTCAATCCCGGGTTCTATAATATATGTATACCACGACGTGTTAAAATGTCAGTAGTGCGAACGAGAGAGAAGGACAGAGCCCTATAAAGCTCCATCACTGTTACACCACGGTTCCAAACTTGGGGGTTATGCCTGCAGGGGTCAAACTGGTAGTCTACGGGGATAATAAACTGGTAAATAAATATAAGGTCTCATTGGTCAATAAGATCGAATCTAGCTGGCTAGTGCATTATCATGCTATAAGTGTGTAAACAAAGGACAAGTCGGAACAGCGCTAATATTTTAACACATAAAAAAGAACTTACGTACGGTATTACGAGTAATGTGAACTGTTAAAGTACACAACGAACTGTTAAAGTACGTAACAGTTCACAACAGGTCGTCAAATGAACCGCGTTAAGAGCTCGTGGTAGGGGTTCAGGACGTAGTTACAGTTTCTAATCTAGCTAATATTACTAGTCATGTTTCAATGTTTATTAGGAAAGTTACTCTACTGTCGTAATTAGAACATTTGATTTAGCGTAACGAGGTGTCTTTCAGTGTCAATGTCATTTCTGAGTTCCACTTCACGCCACATTACTGGTTCGAGCTTGATAACTGATTGAAATTAAAACTAAATTAACACCAAGATAATAAAGTTAAACATCAAACGGTTGGTGACGCATTGTCGAGCAGGAACTAACTGGGTATTTCAGAGTATTTGACCCGTGCCGCTTTGCTGGTTCTTAAGATGGAAGCTGATATTTTTAAATCAAGGAACCTTCAGATTCAGATTCATTCATTGTTTATCACAGGTGGTAGTTCAACTCTTAAAATTATTGTTGTAACAAGTATCACTGTAACATATCAAAAGAAAAGAAAAATTTCATAGTACACAAAATACATATCAATTGGTATTTGTCATAGTTATTGCATCATTAAAATATTAAATAAATAGTCGAAACATTTGTCATTTAAGAATTCATTGAAATATACAATTATAACATAAATTATATGTCAATTAGTATACAATTATATGTAAAAAAACAAAAGAAAAACCGTCATAATACATAATTACCACTGCATTACAAATAAATTAATTAAACCTGTCAAAATTATTAGAATAATAAATAAATTTCAGTCAAAACATTATTGTCATTTAGAAATTCATTGATTGTGTAATATACTTTTTGTATCAGTAATTCTTTGAGTTTGTATTTAAAAGTAGTTAATGTTTCAATAGAATTTGGTGATTTATTATAAATTTTTACACCCATACCAAATATGCTTGATTTAAACTTAACTGTTCTACTATCATTCATCATTCATTCACGTATTTATTTATGGAATATTATAATCATTAAAATGCATGGATTTTAATGATTACAGCCGTTGCGGCTGCGGAGAACCTCAAGCAACGGAAATTAGTATTTTTGGAATTATATTTTCATTCGAAAACCCCAAACGATTCCGTTTGGGGTTGAAACTCTCGGATCGTGGGGTCCGACAAGTTGCTTAAAGAACTTTCGGAACATTTTGTTGACACTTCACGTGACCCCAGGGCGTGCTTAAGCTGTGTCCAAGATAAAAATCTTGGACACAGGTTAAGCACTGCCATACAGCGTGGCAATACCGCTAGTCCTTTGGTCACATTACCAGTTGACTGCGACGTGAAGGAGTTTTTTGACGCCATTTTTTAGTTAATTTTAATTAGTATATATTTTTTTTTAGTTTTTTAAATGTAAATAAAGAGGGTTGTATTGATGATTCTATCATTGATTTATTCTTTTAAGACTTAGGTTGCTAACCTACGCTGGAGTAGAATTAGGAGGGCCATGTAAGTATTGTAGAATGCTTTAAAAGTAGCCATACACGCTAGGGTATACCTGACAGGTTTACCTGCACAGTTATAACTGTCAAGTGAGCTTGTATGGAAACCTGCACAGTTGTGCAACATATATGCTCCGGTTTACCTGACAGATATGACTGTACAGGCAAACCTGTCAGGTATACCTTAGCGTCGGATAAATAGTCATTGCGCGCAATGCTGTCAAATTGTACAATAACATGTCCCGTATTGTGTGAATGCGATGTAAAATATTAATATAATTTAATAATAATATATAATATTCCACAACTATCACACTACGCCGTCTAGTCCCAAGCTAAGCAGAGCTTGTGTTATGAGTACTAGACAACTGATAAACATACTTATTTATTTCTAAATACACACGTATATAGATAAATAACACCCAGACACAGAACAAATGATCATGCTCATCACACAAACATTTGTCCTGGATGGGAATCGAACTCGGTATAGCAGTCAGGGTCACCAACCACTAGACCAACAAGCCAGTTAGTATTGGGGGGCAAGTTGCGGGACACTGACCTCATTAAGCGTTGCGTGTCATATTGGGGGACACTTTGTCACTTTCTGTATCTCAGGCTGATTTATTTCATCACCATTGCTCTCAAAACGGTGAAGGAAAACATCTTGAGGAAACCGAAATATTGAAGACAAGTGGCATCCAGCATTTCGCACAGGGCCCGTATGGTGGATTATGGCCTAATCCCTGTCCTAGAGAGGAGGCATGAGATCCAGCAGTGGGAACATTACAAAGTCGATTATGATTTTAAGATGAGGGGTTAGATCGTTCCATGTCTCGTACCTATACAGTATATAATTTTACCTTCAATCGAACGACGCGACGATGTACAGAACAAGATCTTACCCAAAGCTGCCTATGCTAAGTGCGTTGCACTACCATACTAACTGATACATTTATTTGTAGGAACCTAAAACAAAATATTAGACAGGCCGATGACGGAATAGTGTAATGCCGGCTGAATGTCCGGTTTGTAAACCTAGCGATAATTCAACGACAAAACAAATGAATCTAAAAGTAAATCGAACTATAGTTCTGTCGTTTTAGCATAGCAATAGAAGTCATTGCTCTTGCCCCATTTGTAAGATCCCGAATATGAAACTGTGTCACTTTTCATTTGAATTTTTTTTGTGTTTTCCGTGCCTCAAAATGAAGTAACGGAACCCCTAAAGAATCATTTTGTTGTCCGTCTATCTGTCTGTCAAGACCCTTTATCTCAAGAACATGTAGAGGTCATCATCATATCAGCCGAAAGACGTCCACTGTTGGACATAGGCCTCCCCCAAGCGTCGCCACAACGACCGGTCCTGTGCATCACGCATCCATCGGACGTAGAGGTATCGAGTTATAATCAAAACCATATACTTGATCAAGTCTGCGGTCCCTCGAAGCTGTGAAACAATCAAACTTCTAACTTAACAAAAAATAAAGATACAGCCGTTTATGTCGCAAAAAACGTATATTTCGACACTCTCAAGGGAACCAAAATTCACAGGGTTCTTCCCGTTGACCCAGAATCCTGAAATTTGGCATAAAGCAAGGTCTTATATATAACACAATTTTGAAATAAATCTGAAATCTGTAGTTGTCAATTACAATCTGTAGTTGTTACGTCAAATTTGTTTTTGCGATTCCGAAAAATCTTCCGAGACTCCATTCTGGAATTGAAGTATTTTTTTATATACAAAATGTCAATACGTGTAGGTGTTTTAAAGGTGGAGGTCAATGCTCCTTTTGCCATGCTAAAAGGTAACCACTATAACTTCTTAATGACTAACTAATCAATCATTGCCACTATACTAGTACTTACCTATTAAGTATACCTAGTAAGAATAAAAAATGCTTTGACTAGTCCGCTTCTGTTTAACCATTGTCTTTAATATTATTTTTATTCCCTTGTGTGTCAAAATATATGGCATAATCGTATTAGTGGCATTTTTTGACTGTCGACTTATTGCAAACACATATTCCAGAATATGGTCTACACGTGTACTAAGTTTCATCGAAATTCGTTCAGCTGTTCCAGCGATAAGAAGGAACAAACATATGCATACACTCGCTAACTTTCGTTTCTATATAAGTACTGACATTTATATGCATTTCTATATATATATATATCTTAATATAATATAGTAGAGGCCGTGAGAGCTAGTGACCTAACCATAGATATCCGTGGACCTAACTCATTTTTTCAATTTTTTTTTCATTTGAAAAATCTACAGTTTTTTGTTTTAATAAATTACGTAATGAAAAAATATCAGTTAGGCCAACTGTGGCTCTCTTAACACCAGAGCCTAACTTTTTTCGATACTGATTATATTTAAGAAAGGGCAGTTTTTTTTTTCAAATGGGATCAGTAATGTAAAAAAAAAAAAAAAAATGTTAAGCCACTCTGGCTCTCATGGCCTCAGTGTATCTATATATAAAATTTATTTCCCTGAATGACTGACGGATCAACGCACAGTTTAAACCGCTGAGCGAAGCCGCAGGCAAATGCTAGTATATATGTAATCATACGTATACTTTCACGCGTTCCTAAGGAAAAGGGTCTTGACAGATAGACTATTATGTCTTATAAGAAAATCTAAAAAAAAAAGACGTGTGGCACTCGGGGACTGCCGCGGTAAAGCTATTGCATAGCATTTTTATCAACTTATGCAATTATAATTATTTATTTATTTTATTTATGCAATATTTTTTTCCTTTGTTTTTTTTTCTTAAGTTACACTTTCACACATTGAATTGAATTTTGATTGTTTGTTCACTCATTTGTTTTCTTATCGGTCTTATCGGTTCAAATGAGTGGGGGGTGTTAGGTTATTTTCGTTACGGAATTTCTAGATTCGGTCTCCACGCTCAAGGCCCGCGATAGAAGCTATGAAATAGCTTAAAAGCTTTTTCAAAGAATGAAAATCTAGTGCCTATTTATATTCATGTATGTTTTCTCATCAAAGAAAAGGTCGAATGGAATGCATTTGCCACAAAGAAAGGCTTTTCACTTACCTTTAGACATAGTGTCTCCCTTCTTCTAGTTATTAAGTGTATTTTTGTTTAATATTTTTTTAGGGTTCCGTACCCAAAGGGTAAAGTCGGGACCCTATTACTAAGACTTCGCTGTCTGTCCGTCCGTCTGTCACCAGGCTGTATCTCAAGAAGCGCGATAGCTAAACATTTATAATTTTCACAAATTATGTATTTCTGTTGCCGCTATAACAAGCAATACTAAAACCAAAATAGAATAAATATGCAAGGGGGGCCCGCGACAACAAACACGATTTTTTTGCCGAATTTTCCTAAGGACGGTACTTACGGAACTTTCGTGCGCGAGTCCAACTCGCACTTGGCCACTTTTTTCTACTTTTTGTATTGTTTATTATTAGCTAGCTAACTGTGTTTTACGGTTAAGGTTTTTTTTAGGTGTGAAAATCATCCAACGACATCCCCCGCTCTTGGGCGGAGCGGGAGATAGATGTCAGACTTTCTCTGACTAAAAACCTACTCCTGTTCCTTCACTGCCATTGTCCCAAGGCCCCAGGGATTTATTTCTCATAAAGAATTGCACACATAATTCACTTACGTTGTTACTACATATGTCTTACAATAATTCACTTGTGTTGATAAGTTGGTAATTTAGATATCTATCTTATTAACCTTTTAATCGCGTACGTTGGATATTTCCGACAAACACTCTCGCATATATTCCGCCAGGCCATGAAAAAAGAAAACTACTACAAATACTCCATCTTGTAAAAATAAATAAATCTTAAATAAATCTATAAATAAAATTGGAGTTACATGCATGTGAATATATAAGTATACGATACATACACCAAAATAACATTTTTTACAATTTTTGTCTGTCTGTCTGTTTGTCCGGGCTAATCTCTGAAATGGCTAAACCGATTTTGACGGGACATTTTTTGGCAAGTAGCTGATGTAATAAGGAGTAACATAGGCTACTTTTATTTTAGAAAAAATAAACTCAAAATACTGTAGTCCACGCGAACGAAGTCGCGGGCACAGCTAGTAAATAAATAAATCTTGTCAACGTATGAGTTGTCCAAGGGGATTGAAGTGCTAAACGAGATTGTGTACCCAGTCGCAAACTCTCGACCCTGGCGAATAGAGCACGAAAATACTCGGACCTATCCGAGGCAAGAGATCACGAAAATACTCGGACCTATCCGAGGCAAGAGATCACGAAAATACTCGGACCTATCCGAGGCAAGAGATCACGAAAATACTCGGACCTATCCGAGGCAAGAGATCACGAAAATACTCGGACCTATCCGAGGCAAGAGATCACGAAAATACTCGGACCTATCCGAGGCAAGAGATCACGAAAATACTCGGACCTATCCGAGGCAAGAGATTAAGGGCCAAGCGCCCGAAAAGTGCCATAAAACAGTGATTTTCTGAGGCCTACTTCTCCGTAACGGCTAGGTCAATTGGTTTGAAAAAAATATATGTTTATTATAGATTTATGAACAATAATATCAACATTTGATTTTTTCGGGCAATAAATACTTTTGTCAAAAAAAAAAAATTTAGCAATTTCGCAACTTTTCGCAACTTTTCCCTACTCCTTCGAAACGGCTTGGACGTTTAGAAACATTTTTACACATAAAAATTGGTGGTTAAATATCCTTCAAAGTGAACATTGCATATGTAAATCAATCAATATCTCGCAGAGTAAATGCACAGCTTTGCGTACTGTCGCCTAGGCGAGTGCGAGAGTTGCGTTCACATAATTTCGGTCAGATGGTTCAAGGGACTATACGCCTTAAGGGTTTAAACATGTGAATATCTGCTACAAATTGGATTTTTCACTGAAACTTTTATTCCCTTCTATTCGACGATTTTCTCCTCTGTCAAGAAAAATATGTTTCTAAATGTTCACTCGTACTTTGTCACCTTAACCTTTAAAGGTTTTAGACAAGTGTTAAATAAGTTTGTAATATTAAATGTAAAATTATGTAAAAAATACGAAGACAGACTCAATGTTGATTTCGTATTTTTTAATAAATGTATTAAAAAATACGAAGTCAACTGCTAGTTATAGTACTACTACGTAGTACTTTCCTCCTGGTCCAGCTCTCACAAAGAATGAGGCCTATTTCCATCAGTGGAAGTCAAAGAAAAAAATATATTTTGCTCAGGCACACATAGATAGAAGCAACATGTAATGACACCAACATTGTGTGTGTCACGACTGCGCCAAATAGTCTCTAAGTCAATAGTCCAAATAGTAGGTAGTAGCCTGATGCTAGTTTTCAATTGAACCTCATGGTGCAGCCAGATCTGGCGAATACACCGTTCGAGAGCTGCTTGCGAATTGCGGGCGTGCATTTCATGTTCGTAAGAATCGCGCGCGGCGCAGGGGCTTCGTACGAACGAGCCGTCCGCGAAATGCACGCGCACCGTTCGCAAGCGGCTCGCGAGCAGCTCGCGAGCGGCGCATTCACCAGATCTGGAGGCAGCACTTCTGAGTGTATGGATGCAAATCAGTTTGTACTGTTTATACTAAACAAAACTAGTCGAATATTATGGCAACTAAAGCTCGCGACTCCTACCCACGTGACCCATGTTTGATTATTGCTACTGGTTTTTCTGTGATCCATTTCTCGACGTCATATCGTGAGATACATAATAAACATATATCAGAAATAGGACGTGGATACGGAACATGATAATAATGATAATCAACGTGTGAGTTATAGCCGGAACTGTAAGATAAGACTCTGAGTCATTCTCGGTCGCAATTTATAACCAGTTTTTGTTCACCATTGTTCAATTCGGGGTTTCGTTTGCATTATTAAGACTATACATTAATTATTTTGATTAAGAGAAAAAGCATGGATTTGTAATGCGTTTATAATGGCTTTATTTTTATACAAGTATATAATACTTATAGGTTTCAAATGCTTAAAAGTGAAAGGTCAGAGGCAAATTAGCAAGTAACTGCTGACTGATGTAATACAGATTTGAGGCGTAAAGAATGTAATCACATCTAGTATAGATATTGTATCTATGATTGGTACTTGCTCAGCTTAGTTATTTATACTTCGTACTAGTTTTTGTCCGTGACCTATCCCACAGAACGCCGTTCCTTTTTTATACTAAACAGTAGCTCTTTTTCATTCAACGATGGTAATTCTATCAGTACATAAGCAATGCAAAATTAGCCTGCCTTATAATGTTCCCACTGCTGGGTTGCAGATCTCCTGTCGAGGAGAGGGAAACAGAGAGTTTCCTTTAGTGGCAAATAATTATTTGTGATTAAAAATAATTAGTACGTTTTTTTGCTCTTTGCAAAAATTTATCGCTTCATATCTTCATCATTCATCAAGTTAATTCGGTCGAAAGTCTAGTCTAGGCCTACGTGATCGAAGACAGGTTTCCAGGAAAACGTTGGAGGCTTAACCTTCAAGCAGAAGACAGGCTGCCGGTTCCAGAGCATGCTTTCTGGCGCAATACTTGGCATTGGTGTCGACAGATCAGGAAATATTTAACAGCAACCTTCAAAGAAAAAAGTCGGCAAGGCGAATTTAGTTCTGCACCGATTATGTGTGACTTTGACTGCCAAAGTTGTGAGGTCAGTTCTGTTGACGCAAATAGCTTTACAAGAATCTTCTTGGTACATTCTATTGGTCGAATAATTGAGAATTCAGCTATGTTTATTTTTATACAATACTGCCAAAAAAAAGATGGATGGATTATTTGAGTAGTGATTTATAACAAAACCGAGTTAAGGTTTTTTTTACATGGCATTGATTGGATGACAGAAAATATGCATCTAGATGAGAGAAAGGTGTAGGTATGGTAGGAGGTAAAAGTATCTATATGTAGCTACATTGTATAAATTCGACAGCTGTAACCATCCTATGGTAATCGTAGTGTAGTGATAGCGTAATGGGTGGCAGGTATAGAAGAAAAAAAAAACGTGTTGCGCCGACCCCGAGTAATATGGGTTTAGGGCAGGTAGATGATAATGATTTTATATGAAACAACAAATAACACCTGTAAGAAATGTTTTTTTTTTCTGGATACAGTTTCAAAATCGGTTAAAAATGCAGCAATTAGAATTTCAAATATTGGTATTAGGAGAAATAAGGGCATGATAGGAATAACCGGTTGTGTCTTTTGTACGTGCGTAATGTCACATGTCAGTGTGTGCATTATTTTTCAGTTATTTGACAATTTCTTCCACAAGATTTCAAAGGTTTCAGAACGGAGTTGAAAAAATCTTTCACTTTAGATTTATAATAAAGTATTTTTTTAGGCGCATTACTTTGTGTGATTTATTTCATCACCACTGCTCTCAAAAACGGTGAAAGAAAAAATCGTGAGGAAACACACATCCACCAACCCGCACTGGGCCCGCGCATGGTGGATTATGGCCCATTCCCTCTCCTAGAGAGGAGGCCTGAGTCCCAGCAGGGGAATCATTAAAAAAGCTGATGATAGCGATGATGATGATTTTTTTTAATGATTCATTTTTTTTTGTCAAAACCCAGCAATGGGTTTCGAGCAGCTAGCTATTCGTGGAATATACAGGTGTTTAACCTACTGATATATATCTTCAATGCTAATAAAAATGTCTACATTACTTCCTGATTTCTATTTGTTATTATCTACTGTCATTTGATATCACAATGATTGTAGCTTTAAGTTGTAGATAGGATCGTATCAGCTCACATTGTTGTGGTGAATTTCTTGAAGGCTGTTTTGGACGAGGTATCGAGTTGAAATTAAAATCATATACTCAAATCTGAAGTCTCATAAAGCCGTGAAAAAATCAAACTTCTAATTAAACAAAAAAAAAAAGATACGACCGTTTAGATTACAAAAAAAACGGATCGTTGTCAACCAATATTAACTAAAAAACATTGCCATACAGCGTGGCAATGCCGCCAGCCTTTTGGGCACATTACCAGTCGACAGCGATGTGGAAGAGTTTTTTGACGCCATATTTTAGTTTGATTTTAGTTAGTTGTAATTAGCGTACGGTTTAATTATTATTATTTTTTTAATTTATTGTAATTATAGTTTTTAGTTGTGTATGTACTAAAAATAGTTCAAAGAGCTTCTCTCTAAAAATAGTTCGAAGATTCTTGCTATATATATCTCGCTGGCCTACCTTTTGGTACAATCTCTCCTGTCCTCTCTCTCTCTCCTCTCTCCTCTCTCTTCTCTATTTTTGTAACCATAATAACTGTTTTCCACTTTATAACCTATGTAACTATATCACTTCCAATACCTACAGAAAATGAGTTTGTATTTTATATATTTTTGCAATAGAAGTTCTTTCAAAAAAAGAAAATGGACCAAAAAGTAACCCGGCTACATCCGGGTTATTAATGTTTAAACTATTTTCAGTTAGTGCAAATGGCACTATAAGAAAAGCGGTAATAGAAAAGATTTTTATCAAGCATTACTAATCTTACACTATTTTATACTTTTGGAGATAATGCAGTTTTTCCATGTGACCCATTATTTTTGCAGCGCAGTGTAAACGAGAACATCATAATTATACCAAAGCACCTTTCCTTCCGATTGTCAAGATTTTGTTAGATTTCACTGTTGTTGTTGTGTGTTGTTGTTGTTGCTCTGTTGTATCCAATTTGGTGTAAAATAATAGTTTGGATATTAGTATAGTAATATGTTCAATTTAAACACTTAAGATATTAGACATTCCTACAGATCAATTCAGATTTTCTGTCAAAAACAATACTAGGTCACCTACAATAAATCGATGTTCTGATATTATGGGCAATTACACGGCTGGTGTTGCCTACAGCAATAAACTATAACCATAGAGCCGAATGTTGATCTGCTTCGATAGACAAGCTCACTGGAGGCAAAGGCAATGCACTGTATAAGAGTCCGTGACTCATATAAAATAATTGCAGTTAACTTTGCTCAAAGCAAATTCTTTTGAATTTCAAATTTAATTGAAAAATGATGCAATCTTTCGTTCGCTTGAGTGATAAGAACCTACCTACTAACTTTAAAAAAAAAGTAGTTTAAATATAAATCGTTTAAAGTTGAAAACATACGAGTATACTTACGTATTGGTAAAATTTTGTGTTCCTGTTATTCGTAGCAGAAACTTTGTTAGACTCTCACAATATGTAACCAATAGGTGACGCTCACAATAGGTGACTTGATTTCACCATCTCACTTCTACCATCGGACAAGCCGACGAACGGCGAGTATCCACCCTAATTTTGTTGAAACCTCTACGGTCCGGACCAAGCGTTTCGCCTCGTCGTTTATACCGCGTACATCGAGGGACTGGAACAATTTGCCCGCTGCGGTCTTCCCGTCTGATTATAATTTAGGTGTCTTTAAGGCAAGAGTGAATAGGCTCTTAATAAACTAGTGCGCCTCACCATCAACGATTGCATCACTGTTTACCATCAGGTGGGATCGCAGTCAAGCACTAGTTTATTTATACCACTTAAAAAAAACACAATTCCACTAGATGTAACACACGTCAAATAAAGATAGAACTCAAGTAGAAGTTGCGCACTCGTGTGCCACGTGGATTAGGCGCACAATGACACATTCGCAAAATGACATATTGACGCAAAATGCCACATTCGCAAAATGTCATATTCTCAAAATGTCATATTCTCAAAATGCCATCTTCGCAAAATGACTTTTCGCAAAATGCCACTTTCGCATAATGCCAAAATGTCATTTCGAACTCAGTATTTTTTTTATTTGGACGTTAGTATGTTTTTATGAAAAAAAGCCCACTGCAAGGAGTAAGTAAGTAATTTTAACATTTTTTTTATTTTAATTTACGTAAATCGCACATTATGCGATAAATATGATTTTTTTAGAATGTGTCATTTTGAGAATGTGTCATTTTGATAATGTGGTATTTTGCTAATGTGACATTTTGAGAAAAGTCATTTTGCGAATGTGGCATTTTGCTAATGTAGCAGTTTGCTATTGTGGCATATTGCGAAATATCATTTTGCGAATGTGGCATTTTGCATCAATATGGCATTTTAAGAATGTGGCATTGTGCGCCTAATCCGTGCCACGCACGCCGATCTGGGCGCGTCGATCTCCATACATTTTATATGGCAATTAGACCATCATATAGCAAGAGATCTATGCCACGCGACGCAAGTCTACGTATAAATCAGGCGTGGCTTACTTCGGTCCAAAAAAATGTGCAACAGAAGTTGCACTGCTATTCAAAACTAGAGTAATTTTAACCAAAAATTAAATATCCGTACATTATTAAAACAAAAAAGCATTGACCTTGTGTACGATTTACGAGTACCTATTGTTAGAAAATAGAGTTGATTACAAAATATTAGAACTCAATTAACGTCAATGAACTAATTATTTGTCGGTAGATCGGTATCTGGTGGTGGAACCTTCAGTGTGAGGAAGTGAGATAACATTTTGCACTGACTGCTTGGTCGAGCGTGGTCAGCTGGCAACATTACCTGCTTGGCTACATGTCCGGTAGACAATCGGAAAGGTCTGGAACTGGATTTTAAGTAAAGACAGTGAAGCGTTCAGTCACGCTTGACGTTATTAGGGTTCCGTACCCAAAGGGTAAAACGGGGCCCTATAACAAAGACGCCCCTGTCCGTCAGTCTGTCTGTCTGTCCCAGGCTGTATCTCATGAATCGTGATTGCTAGACAATTGAAATTTTCACAGATGACATGTATTTCTGTTGCTGATATAGAAACAACTTCTAAAAACATATTAAAATAAATATTTAAGTGGGGCTTCCATAAAACAAATAATATGATTGTTATTGTAAACTCGTCACAGTTGATGTGCCACAAATTTGTAAACTACATTAAAAAAAAACAACTGTGACGAATTTACGATAACCCATTTGGCCGGATTTTTATAAATGAAACGTTTCGTAGTTTCTACCAGCGGCTTCACTCACGTGAAAGTAGAAAAATATTCATTTAGGAACTTACTCCCGGGATAGGAAGTATCATATGACCCAGGATATGGTCTGTCTATGTGCCAAATTTCATCCAAATCCTTTTAACCGTTATTGCGTGAAGTAGTAACAAACATACATATGGATACATACACATATAACTATTGCCTTTATAATAGGTACATATTAGTGTGTTTACAATTTATTAATATTGTGGACATTTCTTTATATCTATATTTCTATAGAGGTCTATTGTGTGTGATTTTGTTTTACCTTTTGTTGGAAGGAGGCACAATTTTTTTGGCGGTTCGATATCATCAAAATTTTAACGACTTCTCCTGTTCTAGTGTCTGAGAAAGGTGTCAAGGACTGCAAGCGCCGCTATGAAAAAAAGAAATTGATAATTTTAATTAGAACTTATTTAAATGAGCCTAGAGTCTGTCTAAAAAGTCAAACGACTTGGGTAATTGTTAGGGTAAAATGAAATCTGATGTAGTCAACACTGGTTCGATAATCAAGGTTGGTTAAGAGATCTTGATCATTGTTTAGATACTAATAGAAGAATCTTATGAAAAGTATGGAATATGATCAAATATAGTCTGTCTAATAAGTTAAACGACTTGGGTAATTTTTAGGGTAAAATGAAATCTGATGTGTCTGAACCAGTGTAGTTCAGAAATCAAGGTTGATTATGAGATCTTGGTCCTTGTTTAATAATGGAACCTTATAAAAAGTATCCAATTTAAGTATTTTTTTAAATGATTTAATACTATTAGGGGACTTTTTGACATAAAAAATGCAAAAGATTTTCGTTTAAATATACCTATTTCAGTCTCTTTAATCCTTTTCATCTAAGCAAGCATTTTATTAATACAAATTATTTTAATACATATGTCCATAAAAAACTTAAATACTAAATAAACTATTTATACTAAAACCTAACTATGTACATAAATATAATACAAAATGACAAAGTACGCTCAGGCGTCAAAGTACTCCTCCACATCGCTGTCATTCGGAAATGTGCCCAGAAGACTGGCAGCATTGCCACGTTGAATGGCAATGCTAATTCTTTGGGCGAAGAACGAGCCAGCCCTCTGGTCACGTGAAGTATCGATCAGTCGGCGTGAAATCACCCCATGAGCCAAGTGTTTCGACCCCAAACGGCTCAAAACTGTAATTACCAATAAGGTTACAGTATTTGCGCCGTTTAAGGGTCTCAGCAGCAGCAGCGGCAGCGCCAGCACAGCCTGCCGTACTTGGAATATGGGATAGCGCAAGGGTGTCGACACAGGTTGCGTCCCACACCAGAGGCCTACCAACTTTTCACGTTACCAACGTCATACCATCTGGTCTCTTCCCATCGTCACGTACCAAACTATTTGGTTCTAATAAGGCAGGTACGCCGGCGGTGACAAGAGCTCGACGAATAATGTCGTTGATGCTAGCGTGTCGTGGTATGCGGCCTGCGCTCCTGCAACAGGACAAGCCATGGTGTCCGAGGCTGTCGATACCTTCGCCACAGTGGCACCGATGTGCAACACAAGGTGCGCCCAAGCGTAGACAGGTAGCGAGCCGAAACGAGGCGTCATCCATCATAGTGCCTATGTTGGATGACGGGAGTGCCTGAAGCCATAAGCCCGACTCCCATTCCCCCACAGCCAGCAGACGCGCACGCTCAGCAGTACTTGACGACGTATTTAATAGGTTATTCCGTACAATACTGCAGAGCGGCACATCCCACCGTCTCTGTGATGACAGGTTGTCGGGCAAATCCGTGTTGGGACAAGCCATTTTCCAAGCGTTCAACGCATCGGACAAGCACGGTACCTCAACATCAACCAGTGAGGAAGATAAAATATTCCTGGTTAATTTTTCAGTACTGTGCACCGAGGAGAGGAAAGCTCGTAAACTTATACTAGAAATATTGCGGACGCTGAGGCCACCTAGCCGGATGGGAAGCGTGGCTTGCTGCCATGCTCGGTCGTCCAAGGCCACATTTAGAATTGAAGATAATGTGTTCCTAATAATTTGATCGACTTTTTCCAGAAGTTGTGGGTGCTTCCAAAGATGGGAAGCGCGAAGGCTATACGTAAATTTAGGCCCATAACAACAGTATCGAATGAGTGTGAATGCCGAATGCATGTTAATTTTGAAAAGTCTTTCCGAGACGTCATTAAAATTTTGTATCTTTTGTTCAATGAAAGTTGGAAAAGATTCATCGAAAATTGGGGAGCCCAGGAGGTGAAGAGAATTTCTATCGGTGATCTGTATATTGGGTGCTATTGAGTTAAATTTTGCTAAAGTCGTCTGTTTGTCAGTCGTTTGGGGGAGGTAAATTTCACATTTTAAATGTAATCCAATAGAAGAAAATTTATTTTTCAAAAAAGTTAAATCTTTTAAGACCGTGTATACATTACCTCCTAGGGTTTCTTTAATGATATTCTTATTACAAAAGTAGGATACATTTGCAAAGATATAATAGTGTCATAAGTAATAAAATAAATCTGGAATCGTACGAGAAATCTGATTCTAAATGTTCTATTCCACTTACTGATTCATCATCACTAGCCATACTACGATCAAGATCTGTTGCAGAACTATCATCATCTCAAAAAACAAGTGAATGACAACTAAAATTCCCGTTGCCAACAAAAGATTTTATCACAGCTTCACCTAATTGTGTAAAATGCGGAATAATCGAGGACGTACAACATAATATTCTGGTGCACTTTAAGGGCCAAGCGCCCGAAAAGTGCCATAAAACAGTGATTTTCTGAGGCCTACTCCTCCGTAACGGCTAGGTCAATTGGTTTGAAAAAAATATATGTTTATTAAAGATTCACGAACAATAATATCAACATTTGATTTTTTCGTGCAATTAATACTTTTGTCAAAAAAAAATATTTAGCAATTTCGCAACTTTTCGCAACTTTTCCCTACTCCTTCGAAACGGCTTGGACCTTTAGAAACTTTTACACATAAAAAATTGGTGGTTAAATATTCTTCAAAGTGAACATTGCAGTAAATCAATCAATATCTCACAGAGAAAATGGATTTAAAGCGCTTTCCGGGCGCTGCTGGCCGCAAATAAATGCACAGATTTGCGTACTGCCGCCTAGGCGAGTGCGAGAGTTGCGTTCACATTATTTCGGTCAGATGGTTCAAGGGACTATACGCCTTAAAGTCAGAAATCGGAATTTGCAACAGCATCTTAGCTAAGCCTACGTCAGACGAGGCAAGAGTTCTATACAAAATTTGTTACAATCATCTATACATCTTCTATTATATACTTCTAAACATACATAATTATAAATAAAATTGGAGTGTCCGTTTGTAATATTGAAAAAACCGCTTTTTATTACATGCATATAAATATATATACTGTACATAACCAAAATAACATTTTTAAAAATTTTTGTCTGTCTGTCTGTTTCTCCTGCTAATCTCTGAAATGGCTGGACCGATTTTGACGGGACTTTTATCGGCAGGTAGCTTTTGTAATAAGGAGTAACATAGGCTACTTTTATTTTAGAAAATATCTTTTATTTTGGAATAAATAAATTCAAAATCCTGTAGTCCACGCGAACGAAGTCGCAGGCACAGCTAGTTTATAATAAATCATAGTACATTTGGCTCAAAGCTCCTTAATAAAGATTAAAAAAAAAACAACAGATTTTACATATCCGTCAAAAATTTCCAAGTAGTTTAACTTGTCCGGTAACTGTCCGGACCAAGCCAAGTCGTCGACGGCGCACACTATTCCCGCGCGCCTCAAGGAGTTGTCAGCAACAGCAGGAACCCAGCCGGGTCGAAGCGTACTGGGGCCAGGGTTATCCGAAAGGGAGCTCGAGCCCCGCGGCCCCGGTATGAATGCTAGAAGGAACAGGGTGGGTCTTTTAATCAGTAAGAGTCTGACACTATCTCCCGCTCCGCCCAAGAGCGGGGGTTGTCATTGGATGATTTTTTCCCACAATAAAAAAAAAGTTGTTTAACTTGTCACTGAACTTCCCTCGCCTCTTGTCTTCAGTTGATTACTCTTTCATTTGGTGTTTTGTTTCATAAATGGAATGTTGTGAATCATTTCTACTTATCAAAATTTTTTATTCGTTTTAGTACCTAGTGTCATTTGACGCTTCTATCTCCGTTTTCGCTTCCGATTTTGGTTCCGATTCTAATTCCGCAACCGACAAACTAAATTTAAAATCTCTGGTTCCAAATTCGTTACCGATATACTTAACTACTATCGTTACGTCCATAGTTTGTAATGTTCATCTAATTTTGGGTTGCTTCCCTTAGCATGTACTGACCTTCCTTACACACGTAGGTAGCTACTTTATCTACCTAGTTGTAGGTATGTTGTAGGTTTAAGTGGTTTTCTAGCTTCGGCCGACACATTCATCATTTCGAGTGTGAATGTGGGTGTAGTAGGGGGTTGGTAGCTACCCGGTCAATGGTCATGCTCCAGTGGATAGATATCTAAGTATACCTATATGGATGGTCTGCGTACTAAATTAAGTCTTCGGTTGGAATCAGCCTTATAACTTTCCTATTTCTGGGACTCGGCTTCTTCTCTAGGTGAATAAACGTATTCAAACCAGCCTAACCCCTGCGCCAATGTATCCGCATTCAATTTATACACATATTTCCGTACGCACAAAGTAATAATTGGCACCATCAGTTTCGTTTTATAACGTATACCTACTAAGATAGGATTATCCAAAATACACCCCTAAACGGGTGAAAAGAGAGTCCAAAATTTGCATGGAGTAACCTATCTTCACGCGGGCGAGCGCCTAAGCTAGTTTCTATATGAGTTGTCATGACGTGTAACAAGCTACAACGCCTGTATTTTGTCATAGCCTAGCCTTCTATAGAAATACCTATTAGAGAAAGTTCCAAGAAATTCACTAAAATAAAACACTGTTCTTTCACACCTTGAGTTGTTAATTAATTTATGACGTGCACTACTATAGGTAGGTACGTAACGTTCCAACATAAAGAAGTGGTTTGATTAATTTAAAGCTTTTTCCTTCCTTAGCGTATTTCCCTAATTATGTACAGTCAACCGCATCTTTGCTGTTTTCTTTTTTACGTGAATGCTGAAAGAGAGTTGTGTTTTGTGGTATGTAGGTAAATATACTTACTTACCTAAATTTCCTGTCCTTGGTATTGTTCGTCTAGTCATTGAGGTCCTAAGTAGTCCTAAGTTATTAAGTTGAGCTTTGAATATACTGACAAATGCTTGCACTGACTGGACGGGTCCACTCAAATCTCTGTGGTTCTTTCCTGAAAAGACCATCTCAGACACTAGTCTGCATGGTTCTCATGTGATTTGACCATTACACAATAATTGTTGTATGGACATTAAGGCGGTAATCACAATGCCACGCACCACGCAGCGTAGTGCGTGAATGCGTGTCTTAGCGTGGCTTGTAAGTATGTCTGTTTGTATAGAAAACACGCACAGTCCAACACACTGAAACTGCATCCACGCGCGTTCATGTAGATCACGCACCTACATGCGGGGAAAAACGCAAGCACGCGCGTGTGTGCGGGGCGACACGCATGCTATGCCCGTGCGTGATTTTGTATGAAATGAGTGCGTGCCTGCGTGAATATACAATACGCATCGACGCGCGTGAGTCGACATTGTCATTTTATACGTCCTACAAACCTCACATAAAGCAAGTCATTCTATCCCTGGGGAGATAATGCAGTATGGCCGATCCCTAGGGAATAATGAGATTTGAATTTCGAACATCAAAAATCGTCAACATTGTGAATTAAAATGTACCTACGTGCATCAAATAAGTTTGTTTAAAAATCGAACTGGCCATTAATAAAAAAAATAAAATAAAATGTGGTTACCTGATAAGCATCTTTAAAGAGTTATGAATGAGCGGGAGCGACAAAGAAAATCTTAGAGTACCTACCTATTGAATTATTGAACGTAGAGTTTTAGAGGATTAGCTTATAAATATGACTTACATTTCTCTAAAATATAGTTTGTTTTCGTAAATTGTTTTTTAATTGTCTCACAGATGGTGTAAAAAGTAGAGT
The DNA here is from genome assembly GCA_910589285.2 of Mythimna ferrago. Taxonomy (NCBI): domain Eukaryota; kingdom Metazoa; phylum Arthropoda; class Insecta; order Lepidoptera; family Noctuidae; genus Mythimna; species Mythimna ferrago. The sequence goes on along the minus strand of OU342673.1, from coordinate 15,996,081 downwards.
ACCTATGCAACACGGGGATAAAGCTGTCTTTGTCTTGGGCGGCTTGAATTCCTCACTTCCCTCAGGTTTCTTTAATAATTCCCTCGCAATGCTCGGGAGTTAATTATATAAATCCCTCACTAACGTTCGGGATTAAAATCAGCAAGCTTCGTTTCGTTCGGAATTCAACATGCTGTCCACGACTTAAAGACACTGCTTTCTCCCCTTGTCACATAATCTACTATTACAATTAGGTAATTTACCTAAACCGTTGTTAGGTACCTTATTAACTAAATTTAAATAATCATTTTACACCACCTGCTCGATAATGTCGTTTTATACCTATGTCATACAAACCTCACTTAAAGCAAGTCATTCTATCCCTAGGGAGATAATGCAGTATGGCCGATCCCTAGGGAATAATGAGATTTGAATTTGGAACATCAAAAATTGTCAACATTGTGAATTAAAATGTACGTGCATCGAACAAGTGACTCGAAACTCAGTAACAAAAAAAAAGAAAATAGAATAAAACGAGCTTACTGACGGGTCCCGCATTATAGAAAATTGAAACTATAGAATCTTGGAGAATGAATTTTGTTTGTTTGATGAACTTGTAAATATAATACTTATATTTCTCTTATGTATGATTTGGTCGATCAAATTGCCTTTTAATATCTCACAGATGGTGTAAAAAGTAGAGTATTTCCCCTCGCGATGCTCGGGAGTTAATTTTATAAATCCCTTACTATCGTTCGGGATTAAAATAAGCAACGTTCGTTTCGTTCGGAATTCAACATGCCGCCCGCGACTTAAAGACACTGCTTTTGTGACTAGGGGATTCACATAAACTAGGTACTAGGTATCTATTGTATGTTTTTTATACGATTTATTTTAAATAAAAGATCTAGATTACGTTTAGTTAACTATATAGACAGATGGTGAATAGACACAATCGATGGCGCCAAATCTATGATTGAACTAAAATAAATTGCACTAACTGCATCAGACTTCTCAGAGTGATTTGTTTTAAAATTTTTTGTTGTGCGGTTGGGTTTTTTGACACTGTCAACTTTTTTCAAGCAATAACGCATTGTGTTATTTTGGTCAATGATAATTACTTAGGTACCTACCTATGTATGAAAATAGGTACCTACCTCTTTACTTTTATTAATGGGATTTTTAGAGATTTATAAATAATAATAGTTGAAATTATTGTGATGAAGTATATATTTTATTATTATTATTTGTGTATTATTAAATCTCACTAATAACAAAATACGTTTTTGCCTAAACAAAGTATTGTACTTTTAGAAAATAGCGCCATCTCTGATGCTTATTAAGTATCAATTAGGTTTAAAATAACGCCATCTGCTGTAGTGTATGCAAAGCTCTTGGAGGTCATGCAATAACATTTGGCTTATATAATGATATTGAAGTTGAGAACATTAAATCTTTGACATTAAAGAAGTCTGAAGTATCGTTATCATAATAAAATCAACAAAATATAAATTAAAATATACTTTCTTATAACATTTACTAGCTCCATCTTACGTACAAATACAGTACTATTTACAAGGGCTTATGTTTTAGATTTCTAATAGTTTCTAAACCAGTTACTAGATGCCGCATTGATTGTTATTGTTAGTTTTCCCTTGGTATACACTTCCAAAACATTGAAATAGGTAAAAATAATGTATATCATAGTGTCTAACTTCCTAAAAAGTATAAAAGCTAGGTATTAGAATAGTTCCAAAATGTGTAACAAGTGTGTGTTCAATAATTTGTAAGACAACTTGGCTTTGGCTTCTGGATGGCGTTTTATAATCGGTTCAGGCCTAATCACGAGTTATGATGGGTAAATTCCTAAGACGCCTAAAGGTATGTAGATAACAACCACTAAAGTTCATTACCTAGATAATTTGTATACTTAAGTCAAGCTTTCCTGATTATTTAGCCATGTGTTTTAAAGTTTTAATGTTGGGAATATGTTAAAAATTTGGAGTTTATTTGGGTGCAGCGCGGGGTGAACGACCTCTACTCTATATCTGAGTGTAGATAGGTCTTGAGCGCGCGGTGCACTCGGTTGTCAAGGCAACGAACCCCCGCCGATTATATTATTCTATAACGTAGGTAGGTACCTACGTAGGTACCTACGGGGCTTGGGTCAAACGGTCTCAAAATATCAGTTGACTTTATAAATGTATCTGTCTACTGAAAATTACCAATGTTGTAAGTAAGTATAAGTATTGGTTTATCAAAATCATAAAAAAAAAACAAAAGCATAAGTACTTATTTAAATTTAAAAAAAGTTATAAAACACAATTTTTAGGCAGGTATACAATAGTACATTTTGATAGATACAAGTGGGGAAAGTTTGTCTTTGCAACTGAGGCGAAATTCACCCGAGCCTTGAAGGCGAGGCGAGGGTGTTATGGAGCCGAGAGCTGCAGTGACAAATCTCCACGTGTATCAAACGACGTTTTTCAATACACTTACGAAGAAATACTTACGTTCTTTCTTCTTGAAAATTACGACGCATTTTTGTTCATTTTGTACTAAAGAAAATTTTCCACAGTTGCCTTACATTTTAGTTTTGATTTAGATAGCAGCAGGCTTTCGGAAGTATTTTTTAACTTAATCGCAATATCTGGCAGCGGCGGTACCATATAAAGAATTATCTTAAATTCAACATTTTTTTCACAAATAAAATTTGTATAATCCAAACTATATCCTAACTAATATTATAAATGTGAAAGTGTGGATGTTTGGATGTTTGGATGTTTGTTATTTAATCACGTCACGTGTTCGGTATCAAATCATTATACATCCTACCTACTAGGTACTATTAAAAATAAAAATAAGTACAAATATTTTTGAATTTAGAACACAGATAATTGTAAATTTGTTGATAATAACAAATTTTTTGTGTAAATAATCTTATTTATTCATGATATTCTGTTCATAAACACAATTTTAATTTTTATTAAATACTAGCTTTTGCCCGCGCGGCTTCGCTCCCGCTCTTCCCTACTTCAGCCTACTATACCCTACTCTACCCTACTATACCCTACTCTACCCTACTCTACCCTACTCTACTCTACCCTACTCTACCCTACTCTACCCTACTCTACCCTACCCTACTCTACTCTACTCTACCCTACTCCACTCTACTCTACTCTACTCTACCCTACTCTACCCTACTCTACCCTACTCTACCCTACTATACCCTACTCTACCCTACTCTACTCTACTCTAACCTACTCTACCCTACACTACCCTACACTACCCTACACTACCCTACACTACCCTACTCTACCCTACACTACCCTAATTTTCATTTTTTTTTTCCATAAGAACCTTCTCCTCATAATAACGAACATAACAAAAAAAATATTAGCGAAATCGGTCCAGGCGTTGTTGAGTTATGCGCTTACCAACACATTTTGCGATTCATTTTTATATTATAGATTAATACCTTAAAAATATCCACCTCTTTGCTTTAAAAAAAAAAATACCACGGTTAACCGTGACGAAATAGGAATGAAGAAAGCCCTTGATATGATAAATTTAAAAAAAAACCATGAGGGTGATAAATATGTCATGTTGAACCTATTCGTAGTGCGATAAGAGCCAGTTTTCGAGTAAGTGTATTGAAATTAGCTTTTCAGTCATCATTTTTTAGGGTTCCGTAGTCAAATAGGAACCCTTATAGTTTCGCCATGTCTGTCTGTCTGTCTGTCTGTCCTCGCTTAATCTCTGTGATCATTAGCACTAGAAAGCTGAAATTTGGTACCAATATGTATATCAATCACGCCGACAAAGTGGTAAAATAAAAATTGGAAAAAAATGTTTTATTACGGTAGCCCCCCTATATGTAAAATGAAAAGTGTTTTTTTTTTTAATTTCAACCCTAACGTTTGATATATTGTTGGATAGGTATTTAAAAATGAATAGGGGTTTACTAAAATCATTTTTTGATAATGTCAATAATTTCGGAAATAATCGCTCCAAAAGTAAAAATCAATGTGTCCGCCCCCTCTAACTTTTGAATCATAAATTTAGAAAATATGAAAAATGTCTGAAAAGTAAAACTTTATAAGGACTTTCTAGGAAAATTATTTTGAACTTGATGGAAAGAACAGTTTTTGTACAAAAAATACAAAAAGTTTGTACAAAATAATTTCTGAACTAAGGCTGTAGTATAATCGTAATATGCAAGCATTTTTTTAAACTCATAAGTGGGTACACTTATTGCGACGGACGGGAAACTACGGAACCCTACACTGAGCGTGGCCCGACACGCTCTTGGCCGGTTTTTAACTGAACGATTTTATAGACAATATTTTATTGAAACGAAAGTAGTCCAACTGATTAACAATTCAATGAATTATTACCTACTGGTAATAACACGAGTTTATAGTAATAAACAAAATATTAAAACGAAAATAAACATACTTACTTATAATGTTTTAAAAAAACTAAACCCGCAGACTTGCGGGATTTTGATTTTGATGCGGGATTTTATTTCCTAACTGTGCCCGCGACTTCGTTCGCGTGGACTATAAGATTTTAATTTTTTTTTTTCTAAAATAAAAGTAGCTTTAGTTACTCCTTATTACATCAGCTACCTGCCAATAAAAGTCCCATCAAAATCGGTCCAGCCATTTCAGAGATTAACCGGAACAAACAGACAGACAGACAAAATTAAAAAAAAAAAACGTTATTTTGGTGTGTTTATGTTCATATGCATGTAGTAAAAAGCGGTTATATCAATATTGCAAACAGACACTCCAATTTTATTTATTTTATTATTTATGTACAGATCACGACAGACAGCAATACATAGACCAGTAGAAACATTCCATAAATATTTATATAACAATGGACGTATCCTACCTACATAATACAATCTATGAATACAATACACACTCGTGTAATAAAAATAATCTTTAAATATTAAAACTGGAAGATTTGAAATGATCATCGTCCTACTTCTCATTTATTTGGGTCAGCACATTGTCCTTTATTCCTTTGAACTTAGACCATGAAGTATTATTCCATTCATTTCATTCAAAATACAGAATAAAATAAATATCTTTATGTACATAATGAATAAAATACGAAGGGGAAATATGTACAGAATTGGTTAAGTACTTCATAATGCTTCAATTCGAGGGGTGAACACATGGTGAACACAATAGGTCACAATATTGTATAGAAGAGTAGGTATACAAAAAAGGTGGAAAAATCTACTAATGACATCCTCCGCTCTTGGGCGGAGCGGGATATAGTGTCAGACTTGTACTGACTAAAAACCCACTCCTGTTCCCTCATTGCAAATTGCCATTATTCCAGGGCCCCGGGGATCTTTTTCATCACCCATGGCCCCAATAGGCTTCGACCCTGCTGGGCCCCTACGGTTGCTGACACTTTGAGAGCGCGCGTACCGTGGAACACTACGCGCCGTCGACGACTTATACATACGATCAGAGAGCAATCCTAGAGCAAGTGTCCCTTATCGCTGTTACGTGACACACCACAAACAGGCGTTTCGGCGCTCTCTAAATCGATGGGAATTTTAAACATGGCATGTGCTGTCTTGCCACCCGGAACCAGTATGGCAGCGATTCCCGACGACGCTACAGCAATAGCAATTTTGCCTTGCCTCCTGACCTCTGCAAGTATGCCAGTGGTAACAAAGGTTTTTCCTGTTCTACCAAGAGCATCCAAGAAAAACATTTTACCCTGGTTTTGCCCAACGCTTTCAAGGACGGTGTCATTTGTTTTTGCTCTGAAGAGAACACGGTGACATGGTCATTTCGTATGGTGGTCATTTCGCCCGGCTCGTAATTTGTCTCAGCGTTATACTCCTGATTTCCACGGCCTTGATGCGGTGATGATTGGGGAGCTGGTAACCCATATTCGATCAGCGGATTGCCGCCCATAGAAATGACCACATCTTGAAGTGAACTGAGACAGGTGTTCAGCACGCGTTCATCAGTTACTTCGACTTCGTCTCCAGTAGCACGCCTCAAAGCTCGTAGAAAATCTTCAGACAGATGATGGCGATACTTCTCCCACAAAGCTACCGGGTTCGCGACTCCACAAAACATTAAGATGACGGCAAAAAGATGACGCATGCGGCTGGGACTGTCACTGACGCTCGCCTCCGCGAGGATCCCAATTTTGGTCACCGTCGAGAAGGTGACGTGGTAAGTGGGATACTCCACGCCATCAAATGTCCTCAGAAAGGCGAAAGACGTTGGGCCTCGGACAGTGTGAAGTATTAACCGCAGAAAATAGCATTCGCCATTATTTGGATGCACGGTATAAACCCTACCCAATGCGGCGTCCTTGAAAATTCCCGGAAAACCTTCCACAGCACCTCCTCGTCGATGTCGGTTAAATACACCACTTTGCTTGTCGTACGTGTAATATGAAGGCACCTCGTCATACGTAAGGGATCTCGCAAACTGGTCGACTTCACAGAGCTGGAAAAATGTCACCATGTAATATTTAACACCGCATTTTTTTTTTAATTGTCTTACTCAACTCTACTCAAGTTTTTTCAGGGTTTTGTTGGAACTTGAATTTGTCAAAACGAACTATATGATACAACTTTTATGAAGAAAATGCACATCACATCACATCGCCATCTATGAATTTTAAGAATAACTAACTACATGATAAAATTTAAATTATTAATTTCCAAAAAGTGTTAACATGTAACTTGATTTGATTTTTATAAAATCTCATAGATGGCGCTGCTTCAAAATTGTCTCTATACTACTAACATTCATTTTAAACTATGTTTCTCTGCCCAAGTTACTTAAATGGCGTAGTTTTTATGGTGTAAAGCTAGATAATAGCATGGCTTACTCAAAAACAACATTTAAATATGCATCGTTAGATTACACGCTGTCATAGAATGCTTAAGAAAAATAAAGATTCACAGCTCCTCCCCCGTAGGTGATAGCGTGATAATATGTAGCCTATATGTTGACCCGACCTCTTAGTAATATTCATGCAAAATTTGAAGTAAATCCATGCAGTACTTTTTGAGTTTAGCCCGGACATACATACAGACAAACAGACAAACAGACAAAAATTCTAAAAACTATATTTTTGGCTTCGATATCGATTGTAGATCACGCCCCAAGTATTCTTTTTAAAAAATATTCAATGTACAGTTTTGACTTTCCTACGATTTTATTATATGTATAGATGACTACCCCCGCTCTTGGGCGGAGCGAGAGATAGTGTCAGACTCTTACTGACTAAAAAACCCATCCCGTCCCTTCAAGCCTTTATACCGGGGCTCGAGTGCCCTTTCAGATAACCCTGGCCCCAGTAGGCTTCGACTCGGCTGGGCCCCTGCTGTTGCTGACAACTCCTTGAGGCGCGCGGGAAAAGTGCGCGCCGTCGAAGACTTGGGCTTGGTCCGGACAGTTACCGGACGGCCGGACAGCGAGCTACCCATTGCTCACTGTCCGCAAGCCCGCGCCTACGGTGGCTGTAAATCGGGATCGGAATCCCGGTGGCGGCGAGAGCGCCGTTGCCTGATGCGTTCGGCCTCCTCCTTAGCGAGCATTACAACTTGTTTGGCATTACCTGCGGTGTCGGAAATCGGGATCAGTATCCCGGCGCCGGCGGCGGCGGCGATAACGCTGTTGCCTGGTGCGTTCGGCCTCCTCCTTTGCGAGCATTACTGCTTCTCAGAAGTTGGCGACCGCCTGCCACTCCTCCTCGCTCCGGACCATGGCCTCAACCAAGGCCCGGAGCGAGAGGTCTCCGCCGCCGATCGCCCCCACGAGGGCACGGCGATGCTCCGCCCAAGCGGGGCACACCTCGACTTTGTACTCCACCGTGTCCTCCGGGCATTCCGCACAGTGGCGACACCCGGGCGTCACTTCCGCTTTAATTCGGAACAGGAACCTCCCGAACGAACCATGTCCGGTGAGGACCTGCGTCATGCGGAAGGTAAGGACGCCGTGAGGTCTTTCCAGCCACGCCTCAAAGAGGGGACTTACCGCCATGATTGTGGCGTGCCTAACTATGACAGCCTGACACAGCGTTGGAATGGAAGGTCTCCCACAAAGTGATCCGTTGACTGTTCATTGTGACTCTTGGAGGAGGCCTATGTCTAAACAGTGAATGACTTTTGGCCGAAATGATGATGATAACAGCCCAATATCATAACTGTTTTTAGGGTTCCGTAGTCAACTAGGAACCCTTATAGTTTCGCCATGTCTGTCTGTCCGTCTGTCTGTCTGTCCGTCCTCGCTTAATCTCTGTGACCGTTAGCACTACAAAGCTGAAATTTGGTACCAATATGTATATCAATCACGCCGACAAAGTGGTAAAATAAAAATTGGAAAAAAATGTTTTATTAGGGTAGCCCCCCTATATGTAAAGTGGGAAGTGATTTTTTTTTTTATTTCAACCCTAACGTGTGATATATTGTTGGATAGGTATTTAAAAATGAATAGGGGTTTACTAAAATCATTTTTTGATAATGTCAATAATTTCGGAAATAATCGCTCCAAAAGTAAAAAACAATGTGTGTCCCCCCCCTCTAACTTTTGAACCATAAGTTTAGAAAATATGAAAAAAATCTGAAAAGTAGAACTTTATAAGGACTTTCTAGGAAAATCATTTTGAACTTGGTGGAAAGAACAGTTTTTGTACAAAAAAGACAAAAAGGTTCTACAAAATAATTTCTGGACTAAGTTTGTAGTATAATCGTATATGCAAGCATTTTTTTAAACTCATAAGTGGGTACACTTATTGTGACGGAAGGAAACTACGGAACCCTACACTGAGCGTGGCCCGACACGCTCTTGGCCGGTTTTTATTATTTATTTTAGATAAATTTTAATTTCAATTTCATTCTACGTAATTCAATTTAATTTATTATTATGTAAGTACTTTAGACTAACATTAGAAATTATGAGAATTGTGACTACTACTATGGACGTTCGTCTGAAATAAAATTTAAATTATAATTATTATAATTATAATTATTATAACCGCAACTTAGTCCGCGTCAATCTCGCAAAACAGCACAATGCCGTTGGGTAGAGTCTTGAAAAAATTGGACTTCTAGCCGTTTCGGAGGACACATACACAGACAGGCAAACATGTTAAAATTGCGTTTTTATTAATAATAGAAATCGGTAGGTTTCATATGTATATAAAAAATGCTATTTTGATATTACAAACAGACACTTCAATTTTATTTACGTGTTACATGTATAAGTATAGATACAGACCGACCAAAGATTTCATTGTGGTGATTTGATGTGTAAAAAACCGCTGTCTTTTATCATGTTGAAAAGCTTATACAAATTAAGTACAAGTAACCCTTATAACACATGTACCTCCTTCCTAAAGCTCATCGGATTCCACCATAGAAATATAAAAAACAGGATTCCACTCATCCTTACGAGGTCATCGTAGTAACAATACCTTCCCCTTGACGATTGGCTGACCGTGATATCAATCCCTTTGTCCGGCATAATGTTACTGAGGTCCAACAACACAACCCTATTTATAGGTGAAGGTTAAGATACAGTAAAATGGGGTGAATAGAGACAAAACTTTAAAGGGTATTTTCTCGACATTTAATTTATTTTTTGCAGCATTTAACTATATCAATTGTTTAATGAATCGTTATTCTAAAAAATCGATGCTTTGTTAGAGGCCAATATTATAGTATCAAAGTGAAAAACCAAACCAAAGTTGTGTCTCTATTCACCCCTAAGTCTCTATTCACCCCGTTTTACGGACTTCAAATCCACGACCTAATTGCGTTTTTTTTTCCTTATTATGATCTAGGCTTGCGCTAGACCATTACCTCATCCGATGGTAAGTTATGATGTGGTCGTCGGTGGAGCGCGCATACCTATAAGTGATCTAGTCACCCTCAACTGCAAGACCCATAGGTTGTAGTTATCAGGAAACACAGGCTCCGGCAAAGATTTCCATTCCTTATCTGTACGCTAGACAAGCTAGCAACATGGCGTCGATGCTCAAGACGTTGAAGATCGATGCTGAAGACGTCGATGCTAAAGACGTCGATGCTCAAGACTTTGAAGCTTTATCTCGACGAGTGCATCATTACCAGTGATCTTCCTGGCTCGTTTATAATTGACTCAAGCGCGTCTGTAACTGACATAATAGTATGTAAGAACTGACTTGTTAAGGTGACATACATAAAACACTTTGAGGTTTTTCGGTTGTTCCCAGAGGTCCAAGGTCCTACTTTGCCTCTTTTCAAACTGAGTCGATGTCTTTTTTCTTTATTTTTTAAGCTATTGCATAGCTTCTATCGCGGGCCTTGAGCGTGGAGACCGAATCCAGAAATTCCGTAACGAAAATAACCTAACACCCCCCACTCATTTGTTTTTTGAGCGTGGTGACCGATAAGAAAACAAATGAGTGAACAATCAATCAAAATTCAATTCAATGTGTGAAAGTGTAACTTCAATTAATTAATTAGTGTAATCAAAGAAAAAAAAACAAAGGAAAAAAAATACTGCATAAATAAAATAAATAAATAATTATAATTGCATAAGTTGATAAAAATGCTATGCAATAGTTTTACCGGGGCAGTCCCCGAGTGCCACACGTCTTTTTTTTTAAATGTTAATACATCAGTTCCCATCGGGTCCACGAGATTTATCTAAAGTACAGTCAGTAAAAACATGATATCGATAGCCCAATTCCTTGAACAACGCGAATTTTTAAAAAGTTACTGTGATCTTGAAACGCAAATGGCAACTCATCAGTTGCTCAGCTCAGGTTGGCTTTATCGTTTACAATTAGTAATTTTAGCTAGCCTATACTATCCCACTGTTGGGCAAAGGCCTCCCTCCATTCCTTGAGTTGTTCCCGTCTCTAAGTCACTTCTTGTCAATCTCTAAGGAAGACATCCAATTCATCCGGCAAACTCCTTCGTGGTTTGCCACGACCCCGTCATGCGATTTAAGGGCACCAATTTACGGGGCCTACCTCTCGATTGATATGCAGCATAGCATGCTGATAAACCCTTTTGGATGTTCAAAAATGAAGTCTGTGATAGGTCAGAATGAGTAGAATACATATTCTGTCTATTAGACATAGGCGAAGTGCTGTAATTATATTTTATGGACCAGTAACTGTTCCAGGCATTTTCTGTTCGGCGCGTTATTTGCTTGTCTTACTTTGCCTGGACAGAGACTAAACTTGGGCCAACCAAGTAGAAATATTTTTGGATATATTTACATACATTCTCTCTGCCCACATATACATAATATGTTCCTTGTAGAGCTGTTGGTTATGATCTATGAATCTATAAAAACCTTTCTTAAGACGAAGACACTCGAAAACCCAACTTTGATTTTTTTCCTATAATAGGCTATTTTCCAGAGTCAAAATAATTACATTTTATTTAGTCCGTATTTTAGATTATAAAAATATTGGACATTTATTTTTTCTTTTTTCGATTAAATAAAAAACAAGAAAGATATAGACGTCACCCCGTGCAAAAAAAAATGCAGCACGGGTAACTCGTAACTTTAATGGGCTATATCTTTGTAACTTTTGGTTTATTTACAAATAAAAATTATATACATATTACAAATAATAATTTAAAAATACGTGTCCCTTATTTTTGAATAATCTAAAAGACGGACTAATTACATTTTTTACGGCAACTAGCCTATTGTGCTAGGAGACCTTGCTTCATGTTAAATATCAGGATTCTAGGTCAACGGGAAGTACCCTATGAATTTTGACTCCCTTGAGAGTGTCATAAACGGCCGCATCTTTTTATTTCGTTAACTCAGAATTTTCACCTTTTTACAGTTTCAAGGGACTGCAATTAAAACCACATACTCAGGGTATGTGGTTTTAATTTCAACTCGATATCTATACGCGTTCCCTAGATAAAGGGTCTTGACAGACATACAGAGATAGACGGACAACAAAGTTAACCCTATAAGGGAATCGTTTTTTCCATAAGAGGTATGGAACCCAAAAAATTTTTAAACGAACGAAATTTTAAAAAAATATTTAAAAATGCGGACCCGTTCGGAAGTTAGGTATGAATTTTTCATTTTTCCAGAACAATAGACTCGAGGACCTTTGGGAACAACCGCTTTGATGTCTTAATGTGTGTTAGAAAGAGAATGATCCTGCCAGGGCTGCGGGGTTGTTTATCAGAGTCACCATGGCTTTGGCACGCAAAGGACAATTCAAGCAACACAGGTCGAGTTTAATCTGTAAAAGTGACACTGCCTCTCACTGTAACGCGGGAACGATATATGATTGAGAAAACAGCCCCCCTAGCCTAGTTACAACCGTTTCGCTTGCGTCGAACGGTTCGAGTTGTCCGCGTCGCCGAATCTTTTGTTCTGCGCACGTGACTAAGCGTTGAGATGACGTCATTCCCGGACATTTGAAGTTTTCTACTAGCGTGAACTATTGCAGATTAGCAACTTGGCTAGAAGTACAGATCCATAGAGGACGCATAGCATGCTATGCCGTAGTCCCTTGAACATCTGGCCGGAATTAAATGGACAAAACACTCGTACATTTAATTGCGAACAGCTGCGCCCAGATGGAACCCCGGTGGCCTTTTCTTTGCGATTTAACCACCATTTTTTATGTGTAAAAATGTTTCTAAAGATCCAGCCGTTTCGAAGGGGTAGGGAAAAGTTGAGAAATTACTTAAATTTTTTTTAGACCAAAATATCAATTGCACGAAAAAATCTATAGTTGTTAATGTTGTTCATGAATCAATAATAAACATACTTATATTTTTTTCAAACCTATTAACCTGGTCGTTTGGCTTCAGAAAGTCACTGTTTTATGGCTCTGCTCGGGCGCTTGGGCCTTAAAAGGTTCGAGGTGGCAATGGGCCCTGAAATTGAGATTTTTTACAACTATCACACAACGCCGTCTAGTCCCAAGCTAAGCAGAGCTTGTGTTATGGGTACTAGACAACTGATAAACATACTTATATATTTCTAAATACATACATATTATAGATAAATTACACCCAGACACAGAACAAATGATCGTGCTCATCACACAAACATTTTGTCCTGGGTGGGAAAAAACCCACGACCTCCGGCATGGCAGTCAGGGTCACTAACCACTATGACCAATAGGCCTGTCAGATTTTGTCTAGACATGCAGTTTGAAGTTGTCAAACCAAGTGAACTGGCAAGCAACACGTGTTACTTGAATGGTTTTGTACGAGTACGAGCTCCACGCATGTTATTCAGGAATTAGAGTTGCTTGTTCAAGCGAAATTCATCGCCAGGCATTCACCTTGGTTTTTATTTTTCTACACATTAGTAAATTATTTATTTCATCTGTTTATTTTATTGCTAATGTACACATATGGAAACAGTAATAGTACGAAAATACATTAAAAATGAAGGTTTATATTTAACTGCTTATTTTTGTGAAAATTTATAAAAAAAAACAAAAAGAAACAAATATATGAACACAATAGTTCGGTGACAATAGTGTGTAAAAACTGGTCAAGCGCGAGTCCTACACAAAGGGTTCACATACCACTATTTACATGTACAACTTTTAATTTAGGAACTTAGGTACATTATTTGTTTTATTCTGTTTTTAGGGTTCCGTACCCAAAGGGTAAAAACGGGACCCTATTACTAAGACTTCGCTGTCTGTGGCTGTTTGTCTGTTACTAGGCTGTATCTCAAGAACCGCGAAAGCTAGACAGTTGAAATTTTTACAAATTATGTGTTTCTGTTGCCGCTGTAACAACAAATACTAAAAACAAAATAAAATAAATATTTAAGAGGGGCTCCTACAACAAACGCGACTTTTTTACCGTTTTTTTTCTACGTGCGGTACGGAACCCTGCGTGCGCAAGGCCGACTCGCACTTGCTCAGTTTTTAGTATTGTTAGTTAAGTTGAAATTTTCACAGATGTTTCTGAAATAGTGGCAACAAAAATACATGGTCTGTAAAAATTTAGACTGTCTACGTAACACAATTCAAGAGGTACAGTTGCCATCGCGGATCTTGAACGCTCGGCGTCAGAGTGGGGAGCGCTTTGCGCATTCCATACATTGGCGAGTCAATCGTCTTCGTTGCTAGATACATGCTGCAACGCAGGAAACGAATCAGGAGTGACGTCTATGACGCGATGGCGCGGCCAGCCAATCACTGACCTTCCCCGCCACCGCGTCGCACATCGCACCACTAAAGAGACCGAATATTTGACTTCTGCGCAAGTGTTCAAATAATTTGTAAAAATTTCAACTGTAACTATCGCGGTTCTTGAGATACAGCCTAGTAACAGACAAACAGCCACAGACAGCGAAGTCTTAGTAATAGGGTCGAGTTTTTACCCTTTGGGTACGGAACCCTAAAAACAGAAAAAAACAAATAATGTACCTACCTAAGTTCCTAAATTGAAAGTTGTATATGTAAATAGTGGTATGTGAACCCTTTGTGCGCGAGTAAGACTCGCGCTTGACCAGTTTTTACACACTATTGTCACAGAATTATTGTGTTCATATATTTGTTTCTTTTTGCAGGTCTCTTGAAAGAAAGGCAACTGTACAGCCTGATGACAGACAGACAGTGGTACGGTACCCTAAGAATAATAAAAGATGATGATTATTGTTTACATTAAACTAGAGTAAGTAAACCTACTAACTTAACTCTCTAAACCTGTGAAATCTTTAATTATTATTAGAACAGAGTGCCTTCCTCAATACTCTTTATCTTGATAAGCCTTGAAATCAGTCAAGGTTTCGTCTGGCGATAACCGTGATGTTCAACAAACAGAAGCCACTAATTGTAAATTAACATTCGTATAACCAGTTTGTACTGGTTAAAGCCGGGCTCGAGTGTTACTGACCTACACTAAATAGTCATATAACGAGAATGTAATTGTAAATGTAATATGCCGTGTCAAAAAATATAAGTACGTACTTATGCCTTTTAATGTTCCCACTGCTGGGACTCAGGCTTCCTTTCTAGGAGAGGGAATGGACCGTAATCCACCACGCGGGCCCAGTGCGGGTTGATAAATGTCACATGTCTTCGAATATTTGGTTCTAGGACATGCCGGTTTCCTCACGATGTTTTCCTTCGCCGTTTTGAGAGCAGTGGTGATGAAATAAATTACTCAAAGTAATGTGCCTGGCTGGGTTTGAACCCGCAACTCGTAAGTCGGGGCTGTTACCAATTGGCCACCACTGCTCCCCCGTACCCGTACATATAAATCAACAAATTAAAAGCTGATGGCATGTACACGATCTTCGCATTATAGCGGCCTTACCACGACGCGCGTGTTAAAATGTCAAGCGTGCGAGTGAGATGGAGCTTCATACCATTAACAGTTCTGTTTAGGTTGTAAAATGGTCAAGTTAAGAGCTCATGGTAAGGCTTCTGGCCTGATAAGCCGGTAGGCACAATAACTCCGTAATATAACGCTGTTTCCTATCCGTGTTTCATCTAATTGGAACTGTCATGAGATGCATATTGTAGGTAGGTACTGAGTATTCTGAGTATAGTATTAAACTATATTTAGGTTTAGCTGAGAGCACAAATAAAAAAACTAGCTTTTGCCTGGGGCGTCGCCCGCGTAAGTATATAAAATATTACATATACACTCGTTTAGGCTTTTATAGTCCCTTGAACATCTGGCCGGAATTAAATGGACACAACACTATACGGCGGCAGTATGAGTATATGTGCATTTAATTGAGGTCAGCTGCTCCCGGATAGAGCCCCGCTGAACTTTAAATCCATTTTCTTGGCGAAATATTGATTGATTTACATTATGCTATATTCGCTTTGAAGAATTTAACCACCAATTTTTCTGTGTAAAAATGTTTCTAAAGATCCAAGTCAAATTTTTATTTTTAAACAAAAGTATTAATCGCACGAAAAATTCAATAGTTGATAATGTTGTTCATGAATAGAAAGAAAGAAAGAAAGAAAGAAAGAAAAGTATTTATTTTGGCGCAAAAAACATTGTAGACAACAAAAACTTAAGACAAACACAAAACAAAACAAAAAAAAAGTAACATTGTCTGTCACACGTTTGCGCCAAAAAAGATCCAATGAATCTGTAATAAACATAATATATTTTATTCAAACCTGGACGTTACCGAGGAGTAGGCTTCAGAAAGTCACTGTTTTCTGGCACTGCTTGGGCGCTTGGGCCTTAATTAACGTTTACTGGTTGACACGCGGTATCCATCCGTGGATCACCTGTCGACAACGAGTGGACAACAACGAATGAGGTGGTGCTGGTTGTGTGCCGGGTGGGTCTAGTCTAATGAGTTCTGACCTAGATTCAGCAACAGAAGCATTGGGCGATCAGTATTGATATAGTGCACAAACCACAAATGAATTGCACTAAATAAAACGTAAGTTTACTCCGCAAATAAAGCAAATGACGTCATTTTATTGCTTTCATGTGACATTTGAGAAGCACGGCAGACAGCAAATCTTTTATCGAGTGATATAGACTGCCAAATGATAGATTTGAATGTTAGAATTGTGCGTAGCAGGTTTATTTTCATTGTAATGAATATACACCTAGGTATACAGGTGACTTTTGCTAATCGACGAATTTTTTAAGCTATTGCATAGCTTCTATCGCGGGCCTTGAGCGTGGAGACCGAATCCAGAAATTCCGTAACGAAAATAACCTAACACCCCCCACTCATTTGTTTTTTGAGCGTGGTGACCGATAAGAAAACAAATGAGTGAACAATCAATCAAAATTTAATTCAATGTGTGAAAGTGTAACTTCAATTAATATCAAAGAAAAAAAAAACAAAGAAAAAAAAAATACTGCATAAATAAAATAAATAAATAATTATAATTGCATAAGTTGATAAAAATGCTATGCAATAGCTTTACCGCTGCAGTCCCCGAGTGCCAAACACCTTTTTTGGCTTGGTTTTACCTACCCTTACCGTAAACAAGAACTTGAACAACGGGAGATCAGTACCTCTACCCAAGTTGATAATCTCCAATCGTTAACACTAGTAGAAAACTTCAAAAGTACCGGAATGACGTCATTTCAACGCTCAGCCATGTGGTCAGAACAAAAGATTCGGGGGCGTGGCCAACTCGAGGCGTTCGACGCAAGCGAAACAGTTGTAACTTGGCTAGGGGGGTAGAAGTGAAAGGTATCTGGTACGATACTATCCAACCCGAACCATTAACAATTCCCTGGATAGATAACTAAGCACTTCATAGAAAAGATATTGTTACTACCATGAGGTTTCGATCTGGTCACACACATCCCATCGATGAAGTTTACTTTCCTTATGGATATCACATCTTCATCTAATTCTAATTGAAGACGTAGGTACATCATGTTCTGATGCAGCGTGAGCGGGGCAAACGCCTCAGGAGAAGTCTGCTTAGCACTCTATATATACTTATGTTTGATATCAGTATTTGCAACAGATCAGTTTTTATCAGTTTTTTTTTTATGTCAGACGATGCAAGAGTTCTATATAAAATAATAATAATAATAATAATATTCCACAACTATCACACAACGCCGTCTAGTCTCAAGCTAAGCAGAGCTTGTGTTATGAGTAGGGGAGACCGGGTATGAAAGTCACACGGGTTGGTTGTCACAGCGGCCATAACTGACAAATAAACGCACGAATGAGGTGATCGACAGGCGTCGAAAAATCGCGAGAACTATACCACCCGCCATACTTCACCTCGGTTCACTCCGGCATGTCGGGACGGGACCACGCGCGTTTACTTTTTCGCGCCAATTAAAGTATTTTTTTGTGCATCTGTGTCAAATCTCGTAAGTATACTTTGATATTGCATATGAACATACTTCTTCATGTATTGTTATAGTGAAATTTGTCTGTCATCATAATCTTAAATGGTTTTTAGTGGAAACATTCATTTGAATTTATTTTGTAATGTTATTTTCAGAAACGTGTTTCGGGGCGGGTTGTCTCAGGTCGACGAGGGCTGGTAGTCACAAGTGACAACCAACCCCGAGCATGTCTGTTGACTTTTTTGTTAGCTTTTTTAAGGGTTTGCTATACAAATGTTAATTTTTTTTCAGAGCTAATATGATGCCAAGGCATCACAAAAGAATTAAAGATGATATGGCAATCACCTATCCTGGACCAAACGGATTAACAAGTTCTTAGTTACCGCCTTCAATTTTGAGACCTTTGCCAAAGGCTGGATAGAAGAAAATGTAAATCAGCAATTCTAACAGGCGCGCCGGAAAAGACCTATTTAGAAGAAAGGAAAAAGGAACAAGAAGCAAAGAGAAAGAAAGTATCAAAACGTGTGCTAGGAGAGAAAGATGAGCAAAAAACTAAAAAGAAGAAAATTACGAAAAAAATAAATGAAAAGAAATGATCTGGTAATAACGATGATGGCGAAGAGGATGAAGTTTTGCTTGGTCTGTTTATCCCCATACTCTGCTAGCAAGTCTAAGGAAGTCTGGATTCAGTGCCTAGAATGCAAGTTGTGGACTCACGAAGCATGCACACTTGGAGTACCAAGCTATATTTTCCAAAATTGTGATTTCGAATACTCAGACTGATTTTAAGAATGACTTTAAATAATTTTAACTTATAAAGTAATTTAATTTCAAAGTATTACTTCCAAAGCGATTAATGACTGACTAAGATTACATTTTTGTTACCAAAATTCTGAGATAATTAGAAGTTGTTATTATTATTAGATGTCGAAGTTACTAACTAAAAGCTGATTTTGTTTTTGAGTGTTTTTATTCATTACAAATAAGTATTTTGTTAATTTCTGGGTTAAAATCATATTCATACAACATTTAAATTTATAGAAATTAATCGTTGAAAATGAATTTTATTTTTTATTTATTATTTAATATTTACGAATAGGTCTTTCGTTACTTTAAGTTACAGTTATAAAAATCATTTTTATCTTAAATAAAAAAACCTACTTGATGTAAATATGTGTGTATCACTGTTTTTTTTTTCTTAAATTACTATGTGACTACCTACCCCAGCACCTGTGACAACCATCCCTGACACGGGGTTAAATGTCACACTTTTCTTTTTTCATAAAAATGTAAATATTTCCTCCAAACGCAATGTTAGCCACAAAGTATTTATCTATTTTGAAACTAAGATAAATAGACTATCCATTAATATATAATTTATCATCCTTGACTACAAAAAATAGTACTAAAAATGCAAAAGAAAAAAAATATGACTTCCAAACCCGGTCTCCCCTACTAGACAACTGATAAACATACTTATATATTTCTAAATACATACATATTATAGATAAATTACACCCAGACACAGAACAAATGATCGTGCTCATCACACAAACATTTGTCCTGGGTGGGAATCGAACCCACGACCTCCGGCATAGTCAGGGCCACTAACCACTAGACCAACAGGCCAGTCAAAGTCAATAAAATATATATTACAATCATCTATACTAATGTAATAAAGAGGTAAAGTTTGTTTTTTTGTTTGTAGGAGGTAATCTCTTGAAGTACTGGTCCGATTGCTAACATTTTTTTACCGATAGAAAGCTGCTTTATTCCTGAGTGACATAGGTTATATTTTATTTACGCGGGCGAAGCTGCTGGCAAAAGCTAGTTTAAAACAACTTACAATTCAAAATTTGGCTATAATTTAGCGACTTAGTCAATATTTTTTTTTTAATACTGTGACTAAGCTCCTTAATAAAGATAAAAAAAACAACAGGACAGCTACAGTTTGAAGAAATACAGCTGTACTACATTACCTACATTAATTGTGAAACATTTATCCTCTGAAACATTTTCAGTGATTTACAGGTTGTCCTATTGTTGTTGAGATGACACCTCAGATAGGTATTCGGCAACAGATATTGCAATATTGGGGTCCTTGATTGAAATTCCAAGTTAGACAATGGGTTACTAGTTACAGGAGGTGTTGGACCGTTTTATAGCAATTAGCTTTCAGCTTTGTGTTGGACCGGACGAGATGGTGGCGCTCTGTGGACGCTCTCTGCCCCCATGTAGGGGGCACAGGAACTTATGTCAAAGTTTGAGTTGGATCAAAATAGACCTAGACACAATTTATCGATAGGTAACGAAAATAGCACGTCTTCGTACCAGTAAAGTAATTTGAACTTATACAAATAGCACTAAGTACAAGTTATTAACCCGTACTGGACCCGCGTTGTGAAAATCAAAGTTCTTCAATTGAGAGAAATACTCTCTATCCAGTTGGTAGAAAAATTATATTCAGTTTTTTTTAGTTGTATGCAGCATTTTTCTATTTAGGTATAAATGCAGTCAGCAATTAGAATATTTTATTATACACAAAAAAGTTAAGGTCCTTAATGACCCGTTTTAAAAAGGCTATAAGTCTAGGCAGATTAATCATAGGTTTTTCTTTGTCTTTTCCAGATTTAGCAGGCATGGCGGACACGCAGAGCCATAAGCCGGGCGTGATCCGCTGCACTCAGGACTACCTGCAGGCGTCCGACTCCGGGACCGAGTCACTTGCTCCCGAGTCACTAGCTTCTGAGTCACCGGCTTCCGAGTCGCTTGAAGACTCGGAGGATGCCCGCGTTCCGTCGCCCATTTCTACTCTATCGGGGGATGACGACTCGTCCGTTGTGTCTACGACGAGGTAAGATTATTTTTATACATTTGCTTTTGTTTAATTTAGTAGCTACCTACAAAGGAGGAGTGATGAATGAAAGAACAGAAAACGGACGATGACTAAAAGTAACTGGTCAGAGAGATGATGATTCGGGTAAGTACCTGTGTTTATCTACATACATACCTATGAAGTATAACTACATTAGTAGTAGTATCCTACATGAAGCATACCTACTAATATAAAAAATGAATGCACTCTAAAAAAAAAATGTATAACAAATCATTGAAATCATAACTGTTAAGCCGATTGATTTATTTATTTATTTAAAATTTACATGTAGGTACAAAATTACATTCTAAACTAAAGCGTTGTACAGAAACTAAGAAAAAAAAGAAGAGAAAAAAATGAAAACATATACATTAGGTACCACTAAAATAAAATAAAATATCCTACAAAACGATGTTTTAATTTACCGCCGTATAAAGATTGCAGTATTTTATAAGTTTTGTCTGTATAAGAATTGCGAAGCAGTCACTGTACACTTTACATTGTTTCAATATATGAATCTCACCGCAGTACATAGAGAACTAAACTTATGAGAAACCATTTACACAAATTAAACATGGTATAACTTTCAAAGGGGTACTTATAATATGAAATGGTGTGTGAAAGGAATGGAGGCAAGCCTTTGCCCAGCAGTGGGAGAGTTTATGCTAGAGATAATAATAATAATGGTGGACGATTCTCTTTACGAGCGAATAAAAACTAATGTCATAATTCCACGTGTAATAATTAATGCACTTATTTATATATACCACAAACATAACTAACTAAAAAAATAAAAAGTAGAAACCATAAATTGGTCTAAAAATAAAAGTATGGAGTCAAACAACTCCTCTACATCGTCAACTGGTAATGTTCCCCAAAGACTGGCGCCGTTGCCACGATGAATGGCAATGCTTACTCTTTGACCAAGGTAAAAACAGCCCTAGTTCACGCGAAGTGTCAAAAGACGTTTAGAGAGAGCCTTACGTAATTTGTTTTTCACTAAAGGAGGAGGGTTGATTGGAGGCATTTTTCGCCCATCACACACTCAATAAAAAAATGTTTTCGATCATTTTTAAATGCATTTGTATACTTAAATGTATATTTTTTATACATTGACATTTACGTGATAAATAATATAAGTAAGTCAAAGCATTCATTGCCCAAACAGAGAGTAACTCGCCTTTTTTGTATATTTTTGTCGTTTTTCAATCAATATTTGAATCAATTATGATTATTTAACGTACAATGTATAGACGCATTGTTTGAGTAAGTCGGAATTGAGTTTGGAAGGCAGCTCCGTCAGCCAAGTTGTCGTGTGGAAGAAATGGAAAACGCAAATCATGTTGTTATTGAAAGCATCTGGGGTGCATAAAGAGGAACATGGTGTGTAGGCCAGTTTACTGGTCAACTTAATTGGGCCCGAAGGATTCGATATTTGAGACTTTTACATTTGACAAAAATAGTGATGCCACTATGTTGATTAAAAAATTAGATGAACAATTCGGTGTAAGACAGAATATAACTTTGGCCAGATACAACTTTTTTACGAGGAAACAGGAGGCTGGCGAGTCAATTTATCAATAAATGTAACTGCATTGAAACTATTAAACAGAAATTGTTGTTTCAAATCTATAGAAGAGGAGCTGATTCATGACCGTATCGTTTGCGATACGAAAAGTACAATCGTACGAGATCGGCTGTTGAGAACAGATGACTTTAGAAAAAGCAATTAAAATCTGCCAGGTCTATGAAATATCAAACGACAGCAACCGCTTACTGGAGACATGAAGTGTAATAAGCTCGGCAGAATAAGTAACGCATTTTTTTGTAGAGGCTCGCGTTTGACCACTGTCAAAAGCGATGATGTGGCCGACTATAGAGCACGCTGGCCTAGAAGACACACTCACTCTTGGCTTAAAGATCCCTAGGTTATAGCTATCAGAGAACACAGACTCTGGCAGGGAATTTCACTCTTTAGTTGTATGCATTACTCGAAATGTAAACGATAGATAACCGACAGGCTAGCAACTCGACGTCGACGCTCAACTTTGGAGTTTGAACTCGACATGTGCATCATTGCCGATGATCTTGTCTCACTTCTCAATCGACTCTAGTGCATTAAGCTAGTATTTTGCAGACAAATCCCAAAGATGAGGGCTGTACTCCAGACATGATCAAACTTGCGTTTGATAAAGGTTGAGTAGCTATTCCGGTGTGAATTGTCGTCTCACCTTTGCTAAGAGCTCCAAATTTTTGGCAACCAATTGAGCTTTTGCCTTGATTTAAGAGCCGAAAATGAGGGCCACATCCCGGAAAAATAAAGCCAGGAGAAATTGGCTCCGTTTAGCGGTGGGTTTTAGTAGCATTAAACTTGACCAGATTGGCATCGGAGACTGCCTTCATAAACAAGTTTAAACATTCAACCACAGCTTTTCGGAGATTCTAGATCTGTGACTCACTAGCTCGCGTAGTGTATATTAAACTAACATACACTTTGACCTCAATGTGAAAGAATTTCAAGTTTAGGAAACGGCAGACATGATTTGTAATTTTATGTAAGTCGTTGATGTTGTAAAATAAAAACAATAGAATCTTATTAGGATGGATAGAACAACATTGCAACTCGCAAATCAATGCGAAAATAATTCAATTTGGCTAATATATGATAATGTAATAATACCTTCTGTTTCAGAGTGATTCCGGGAATAAATAAATGAGTATATTTAGTAAACCCGTATTGACGGATCATTATAATTTGTTTATAATTTGTATTTAAAATATCCGTAATTAGAGTGCTGGTGCCTATCTTCCGGATCCATTATTATCATCAGATCACTTTGATGATACCATTTTCAACGTAACTATTCAGAACTATTAATTTATTTGTGTTGTCATAGTCGCTTAACTATGTTCATTGTGATATTTATATTATATTAATAAAATAATTTTTCATGGCGTTCTCTTTTATATTTGAGGATTTCCGGAGGTTGAAAAAAGTTCAAAATTAGTGAAACAGATATATACGACAAATATTGTCGCGTTTATTCCACCAGGGTCGCACATCTACAACCAAATACTACATCTCGTTTTGTCACCCATGGTGATTGAAGAGCTAAATGAAATGGAGTACACCGTCACAAATACACGACTCTGGCGAATAAGAGGCGAAAGCACTCGTCGGACTAATCCGACGCTCGCAAAGACGCGAAAGCACTCGTCGGACTAATCCGACGCTCGCAAAGACGCCAAAGCACTCGTCGGACTAATCCGACGCTCGCAAGGTAACTAGGTTAAGAAAAAATTGCATAACGGGTCAGCTTCTGCATTAATATGGCAAGAGCATTTCTATCTGGTGTCTCTAGAATTCCAATTACCTGTAGGAATTATCAACCAACTTTGAAGTTCTAAAGAACGTTCTCACTTCTAGAAATTTCGCCATGTTTGTGGCAGTTTGAAAGTAAATCCTCAGAGGTATATTTCAAATTAATTAGATTTCTCCGAGAGTAATTAGATTTCAGTGCTTGCGGACGATATTTTTATAATAGCGCGTGGAACGATTTGTCTTGATAAAATATTAGATTATTTGGTAGCATCGAGTGGGTGGTTCATCGGTTTTGTAGAGCTAAATATAACTGCAGATTACGGGGTGTTTTGTCACTCCTCGTGAAGACATCAAGGTCTTTTTAGGGGTTCCGTACTCAAAGGATAAAAACGGAACCGTATTGTAAGACTCCGCTGTCCGTCGGTTTGTCACCGGGCTGTATCTCATGAACCTTGGTAGCTAGACAGTAGCGACCTCGGCTGAGGGCTGCGGATACAGGCTGTCAATGCAGGTAGCACACGCATGGCACGCAGCCGTTGCCTGCAGGCGTAGCCGGGAGTGATTCCAAGGCTGGCTGCACGTGGGCCAGTCGCAAGTCTACATCAATCCAAAATGAGCGTTCGTAGTAGCGGTTAATTCGGACTTGTCTAAACTGGTTGGAGTGACATAAGTACGTGCACATCGACTTGCGGCCGCAGCACTTCTGGTCTGCGATCGACTGCGGCTGCAGATCACGGCAGCACTCGCAGCCGAAGGTCGGCAGCAAGTGCGGGCGCAGCCGCGTTCGGAATGGTCTTCACAAAAATCCATACCTACATAGAAAACCATTCGTGCAGCTGCAGCTGGCTTCGTGCAGCCGCCGCATGTACTGCGTGCATCCGCAGCCTGCAGCCGAGTTTCGAATATCAATTTTAGTGACTTCTTTAGGGAATAAACCAAACATTATGTTTGTACAATTAAGGACGAACTTATCATGTAAAGTAACTACCTGTTTGCCATTTTTCGCCCATCACCGTCCAGAAGCCACATTATCTCTGGTGGTTCTCTTCCAGCTAAGGCAACTGACTTGGCCGAATTACATGGTCATGAGTTACGTAGTCGCGAAAACTAGGTAACGTTATGTTAATTGATACCTGTAGTAAGTTGCAACCGCAGGCATATTGGTGCAGTCCTCGTGGAGGCGATCGGTGGCCGTGACCATCCGGTCGCGTCCGGCACTGGTTCTGGTTCGGAAGAAGAGGCCATGAGAAGCATTCTCCTTCTTTTGCAAAGCAGTAATGCTAGCGTGAAGCGTGAGGAAAAGGCAATCCTCGCGCCGTCTCTGGCTTTAAGAACTAAGCGAGAGTCGACAATGCTTTGTATTCCACGAGCTGTCAGCTAAATTAACGGAGCTCATAAGGGCCGATACCAGGCAGGACAGCGTAATTTTTCGAAATAGTTACCGTTGTCCTGGAAAACAAAGGGCAACTGAAGAAACACAACTGGGCTTAGTAATTTTGGCTTTTGTCAGTGAAAGTCTGATAGTCACTCTCACTCCATCGAGAGCAGGAGGAGTTACTTGGAAATTCTCCACCTCAAAAATAGGCATGTTGAACATGAAGTCGGGTGACAAGGGTTTTTTAATATCGTGCGGTTTTGATCACGCATGCGGGACTGCTCCGCACGCGTAACACCCGCAACTGTCCATTTCGTACAAGATGCGTGAAATACGCACGCGGACGCGATCTTGAAATTTTCTGCATGCGGAGCGAACTCGTGTATTAAAAACACTTTAAACAGAGCAAAACGAATATTGAGTATTCAGTTATTTTGAGCGTGGTTTATTAACATTGCCGAGAAATAAATCACTTTGACACTTATATATCCTGCTTAATGACCTGTCGATATACTCTATTTTCCTTACTTTTCATCTGTGATTTGTTCATTATTGGATGTTGATCTGCAGTCCTGAGAGAGTGCTTTAAAAGCCACCAAGAGATTTATTTTGTTTAAAATTCGCTGTACGTACTTTCAGTCATCAGTGAATAAATCAGATCATAAAAAAATGAATATCTAAATTATGATCTTAACAATATCTGGTGGTCGCGAGTATACTATGAGTAAGTTATAGGTAGTGATGGGGTCCTAAATAGGTACCGGTCTGAAAATGGTACGAGCAGTGGTGGCCGAGTGGTAACGGCCCCGAATTCGAAGACGTGACATCCACCAACACGCACTGGGCCCGCGTGGTGGATTTCGGCCCATTCCCTCTCCAAGAGAGGAGGCCTGAATTCCAACAGTGGAAACATTATAAGGCCGACTATGCTGTGCTATCCTGAATATGGTAACGTTTGTTGCTTTCAGTTTTCCCTTTCCTAACAATCCTTTAACACACATATTTGTGCTTTTCTTGAACGTGCTTATTTTTTAAATAGTATTAACTGTTGCTTGACTGGGATTCCGCCTAATGGTAGGCAATAATGCAATCATTAAAGATGAGGCGCACTAGTTTATTAAGAGCCTATCCACTCTAGCCTTGTTAACACCTAAATTATAATCGCGAAGAATCGGGAAGACCGCAACAGGCAAAGTGTTCGAGTCCTTGCGCCTCCTTCGCCTGTCACTTCTCGCTGCAGACCATGGCCTATACCAAGGCCCGAGGCGAAAGATCATTGCTGCTGAGCGCTCCAACGAGGACACGGCGGTGCTCTGCACAGGCGGGGCACACCTCTACCGTAATCGCAAAACTGACCTTACTCTACTGACACTTTCTCATCTGTGACTGTGTTTTTCTTTACAAATGTTGCGTTAAGTATACCAGTTTCTCCACCTTGATACACGCTAGCTGCTCGAAAATTCTGTTTCATCAACCTTTTTTAGGGTTCCGTCCCCAAAAGATAACACGGGACCCTATTACTAAGCCTCCGCGGTCCGTCCGTCTGTCACCAGGCTGTATCTCATGAACCGTGACAGTTAGACAGTTGAAATCACAGATGATGTATTTCTGTTGCTATTACAACCACAAATGCTAAAACCAGAATAAAATAAATATTTAAGGGGGCTCCCATACAACAGACATGATTTATTTGCCAATTTTATAGTGGTACCGTACAGTACGTATGTAACTCCACAAAATAGATAGAGGTACAGAAGTCAATCTACATACACAGCGCGCTCGAGCAACGCACACATAGACGTCGCTCACGGACACGATATCTCGGAACGCCTCGGCCCGCTCGTCGAACAGTTCCGGCTCAAATGCTCATTAGTGTGCGTCCACCGAGTGTAGGTATAAAAAGTGAAGTACATACTACTCTGTCAAGAAAGTACCGGGAAAATATCAATAATACACAAAAATTTTGTTATTCATCCTTTATTTTATCACTTTAAAAGTATGCCCCTTCTGAAACGATACACTTACGCCAACGAATAATCCAATCATTAAAATCTTTTTTTAAACGCTGTTTCCGAAATTGAGTTCAGTTCTCGCCGCGAATTCTCCTTTATTCTTTTACAGATTGAAAACGGGTGCCACGAAGTAGACCAGGGTAGAAGCCTTTAAAAATAATAAAAAGTGAAAAAAAATAATAGTAGGATGAAACCCATTAGAAAAGGAGGAGAATATTATAAAAATGAAAGGAAAAATAATTTACGGGCGATCTGAGGTCGGGAAGGGGATGGGGTGACTTTTTAAGGGTAAAAAACGGTTTTTCTCGATTTCCGGCAAAACTAAAAGTCCTATGGAAAAAAGTCAAATGGCAAAGTTGTAGGTAATAAAAAGATCTAAAACTTTTGCATTCACTTTTTTTTCACATAACCTCAAAATGTATGTGAAAAATTCAAAAAACCAAGTTTTTGGTTTTTTAATTTTATCTTTTTCAAAAAAAATTTTTAATTCACGAAATTTGGTGAAAACTTACCTTTTTATGTCCCAAATACGCTGTAATTTATTTGAGTAGAAATATTTATTTTGTTCACATTTTTTTGAATTAATATCGAAAAGGCACCCCAATTTTCAATCGAAAATTCACCCGTCAAAATGTCGGCTTTTTTCAAAAAGTTGGTATGTTTTCTGTTCGTTGAAATCTCTATTTTCCGATGGTGAAAAAAAATATATATGTTACCATAGTAAATCTTCTCAGAAAATGCAACAAATCGAAAAAAACTCGAATTCAAAATTTTTTTTAAATTATTATATCCAATTTTGAGCTATTTATTAAAATTTACACTTTAATTACTCGAAAAACGTAAGATTACATGTTTTTACATAGACAAAAAAAAAATAAGTTACTAAAATTAATATTTAATAAGACATCTACAATATTTGCAGAAAGTAGTCAAATCTTCTTTAAATTATATGCGTAGATTTATAACTATTTTTAGATACATTATATACCTGAGTGACCTACGAAAAATTTTAGCCTATCAAAAGGTATTTCATAGAGAAGTGGAGAAGGGGCTAGGCGGGTCTGGGTCTTACTACATACATACCTACTATTTCGTAGCAGCTGTAACAACCGTTAGCCTAGCCAGTATTCGAAAAATACAGTACAGTATACAACATCGTTGATAAAAATACACGTGCACGCTGAGTTTCTTTAAGATAATTGTGACAAGTTTACTAAGATTAAAAAATAATAATCTTCTTTATTTTGCACAAACAAATTTAGTTACTCCCACGAAAAAAATATATTTCAAAATACATAAAAAATATATTAAAAATCTATAAAAAATCTATAAATATATATAAAATGTATATCGTGAATATATTTTTAATAACTAACTTTTGGCCGATTTTCATATATATTTTATACATTTCAAATATATTTTAGATACATTCAAAATATATCTTAAAAGACATAAAAAACATAGCTAAAAATATAAAAAAAATGTTTTGAATATATCTGAAATATATTTGAAATGTATAAAATATATATGGAAATCGGCCAAAAGTTAGTTATTAAAAATATATTTACGATATACATTTTATATATATTTATAGATTTTTTATAGATTTTTAATATATTTTTTATGTATTTTGAAATAAATTTTTTTCATGGGAGTAACTAAATTTGTTTGTGCAAAATAAAGGAGATTATTATTTTTTAATCTTAGTAAACTTGTCACAATTATCTTAAAGAAACTCAGCGTGCACGTGTATTTTTATAAACGATGTTGTATACTGTACTGTATTTCGAATACTGGCTAGGCTAACGGTTGTTACAGCTGCTACGAAATATTAAGTATGTATGTAGTAAGACCCAGACCCGCCTAGCCCCTTCCCCACTTCTCTATGAAATACCTTTTGATGGGCTAAAATTTTTCGTAGGTCACTCAGGTATATAAGTTATCTAAAAATAGTTATAAATAGGCATCTACGCATATAATTTAAAGAAGATTTGACTACTTTCTCCAAATATTGTAGATGTCTTATTAAATATTAATTTTATTAACTTATTTGTTTGTTAATTATAGTAGTATATTTTGATTTGCATTTTTTTTTATCAACGTAGAAACATGTAATCTTACGTTTTTAGAGTAATTAAAGTGTAAATTTTAATAAATAGCTCAAAATTGTATATAATAATTTAAAAAAAATTTTGAATTCGAGTTTTTTTCGATTTTTTGCATTTTCTGAGAAGATTTACTATGGTAACATATATATTTTTTTTCACCATCGGAAAGTAGAGATTTCAACAAACAGAAAACATACCAACTTTTTGAAAAAAGCCGACATTTTGACGGGTGAATTTTCGATTGAAAATTGGGGTGCTTTTTCGATATTAATTCAAAATAATGTGAACAAAATAAATATTTCTACTCAAATAAATTACAGCGTATTTGGGACATAAAAAGGTAAGTTTTCACCAAATTTAGTGAATTAAAATTTTTTTTTGAAATAGATAAAATTAAAAAACCAAAAACTTGGTTTTTTGAATTTTTCACATACATTTTGAGGTTATGTGAAAAAAGTGTAATTACAAAAGTTTTAGATCTTTATATTACCTACAACTTTGCCATTTGACTTTTTTCCGTAGGACTTTTAGTTTTGCCGGAAATCGAGAAAACCCGTTTTTTACCCTTAAAAAGTCACCCCCATCCCCTTCCCGACCTCAGATCGCCCGTAAATTATTTTTCCTTTCATTTTTATAATATTCTCCTCCTTTTCTAATGGGTTTCATCCTACTATTATTTTTTTTGGTTTTAAAAATTATCGACCCTGGTCTAAGTGGTAATTTGAGTTTAGGAAAAAGATAGAAGTTGGCTGGAACCATATCTGGCGAATATGGTGGCTGCTCGATGGTATTTGTTGAGTGTTTGGTCAAAAATTTGTTCACAATGATGGCCTTGTGCCAAGGCGCTTTATCGTGATGCAAAATCCAAGAATTTTCTTTCCTCAAATCTGGCCTTTTTCGTCAAATTTTCTCTCTTAAATGCCGCATAACGCTCAAATAATATTCTATAGTTACCGTTTGACCTTCCGGTAAGAATTCCGAGTGCACAACACCGCGATAGTCAAAGAAAACAGTCAACGTGACTTTGACTTTTGATCGACTTTGGCGTGGTTTTTTCGGTTTTGGTTTAGTTGGAAGGCGCCACTCCGAAGCTTGTTGACTTGTTTGCATGTCAAACTCGCAAACCCACGTCTCGTCGCCAGTAACAATGCGTTTCATGAATGATGGGTCGGAATTGACTCGTTCTAGCATGTTCTCAGCGACTCTCATGCGATTGATTTTTTGGAGAAAATTCAGGTCTTTTGGGACTAGCCGAGCGGCAACATGTTTCATACCCAAATAATTAGTTAAAATGGTACGGATCGACTCGTAAGATACAGAAAGTTCGGCGACTATCTCTCTCAAACTTGAATGAGGATTTTCAGTCACTATTTCCTTCACTTTTGCGATGTTAACTTCAGTAGCAGAGGTTGATGGCCTACCAGAGTGAGGCAAATCTTCACGAAACACGAACACGAAATTCCATTAGCGATGCAAAATTTAAGACAAACTCTTTGTTCGATGTTTTTGTCCATTATGAAATTCGCAATACACACAAGATATGATATACCTAAAAACAGCACTGTATTTAATATAAATAACAGATGCAACTCAAACTCCGCGCCAAAATGGAAAACAGTTGTGCCAATCTAGCAACAACCAAAAAATCTAAAATTTGAATTTGGAACCATAAACAAATCATCCATTCCCGATACTTTTTTGAGTGAATGTACATGAGATTGTCTTCTGTACCTATTTATTTTGTGGTAATTCTTGTGCGACTCGCATTTGGCCTGTTTTCTAAATAGCGGAGTAATAATATTCCAATATTATACAAAATTTTGCATTGCCTTTGTATCCTTTGTCTTTGCTAATTTAGCGTAAATAGATAGTTTGAGAATATCATTAGCAATGTATACCAAGTTGTTTATGAAAGTTGACAATGGCATTATACGTCTGCTTCGTCTGTTTCAAACTTAATCTATTGTGTAGGAACTATACAGGGTTATTTATAAAACACTAGCACCCTCTCAGGACTATGCTAAGGACATCATAAACAACAACTTTTGTTCTATGTTTTTAAAAATTCAAAATCATCAGATTTTCATACAAAAACAAAAACCATTTAAATTGAACGTTCGAAATACTTATTACGAAGTGTATGCGAAACAAGCGATAGTAAAATAGCGGAGGGTAGCTGGACATGAACTACATGTTTTCAGGCAGCCCTCATTAGTTCGGACAGAGCTCCGGCGGGATCTCATGGTGAAACGGCGTCAACGACTATCGCAACCCAGCGCTGGGCACGCCACAATCATGGCGGTAAGTCCCCTCTTTGAGGCGTGGCTGGAAAGACCTCACGGCGTCCTTACCTTCCGCATGACGCAGGTCCTCACCGGACATGGTTCGTTCGGGAGTTTCCTGCACTGGATTCGTGCGGAAGTGACGCCCGGGTGTCGCCACTGTGCGGAATGCCCGGAGGTCACGGTGGAGCACACAGTCGAGGTGTGCCCTGCTTGGGCGGAGCATCGCCGTGCCCTCGTGGGGGCCGATCGGCGGCGGAGACCTCTCGCGCCAGGCCTTGGTTGAGGCCATGGTCCGGAGCGAAGAGGAGTGGCAGGCGGTCGCCGACTTCTGCGAAGCAGTAATGCTCGCAAAGGAGGAGGCGGAACGCATCAGGCAACAGCGTTATCGCCGCCGCCGCCGCCGGGATTCTGATCCCGATTTCCGGCCACCGTAGGCGCGGGCTTGTGGACAGTGAGCAATGGGTAGCTCGCTGTCCGGACCAAGCCCAAGTCGTCGACGGCGCGCACTGTTCCCGCGCGCCTCAAAGAGTTGTCAGCAACAGCAGGGACCCAGCCGGGTCGAAGCCTACTGGGGCCAGAGTTATCCGAAAGCGCGCTCGAGCCCTGGTATGAAGGCTAGAAGGAACCGGGTGGGTCTTTTAGTCAGTAAGAGTCTGACATTATCTCCCGCTCCGCCCAAGAGCGGGGGATGTCATTGGATGATTTTTTCCCACCATAAAAAAAAAGCCCTCATTAGTCGGTCGGTCACCTTGATGCACTTGCGTCGAATCATACGTGTTCTTGTAGTGAAATTCGGCAGTGCGGACGTAATTATCTTTATATGATGGTGACGGAAATAGTGCGAATGCTTGCTAGGTGTGATGACAATGTTTTGAAAGCTTGCTTACTATTACTACGAGAACAGTGCGCGGGAGGCGTAAGTAGATACGGCGAAATATAGAGTTGAAACGTGTTAAATAAAACAATGAAATCTTGAAGGTTTGTTTTTGGTGAATGTATTACCTATGTTTTGTAAAAAAAGAGTCTATAAAAACAAAATATAATGCGTAACTAGATAGTTTAGCTCAAGATTCGCTTTATACTACTTTGCCCACGACTTCGTTCTTGAGAATGTTTTCATAAAAACTTTAACATCACTTATACAATATATTGAGAGTAGTTTTGAAAAACTAATAATGTATGTGTATACCTAATTTTTTTTTTTTTTTAAACAAATTTATTGTTTCATTTAATTACAAGAAAATATATACATAATTAACTTAAATATTAAAAAATATACATATATTTAAGTATGCTTAACCTAACTATACACACTAAAGGCTACTCCCTACTAAAATATGGCGTATTTTTATACCTAATTCATTTTAGTTAGAATTTATGCCAAGTATCAAGTTTATTAATCCAAGACGTATGAATCTTTCATACAATCTTAAAACACCCTAAATTATTCTAGTGGGGGTAGTTTTGAAATAAAATGGGACAAACTATTATTTGCTTAAGTTACTATTTGTGCTAATGTTCAAGTCTATTGGCAAACGGAATAATATTTTGCAAAATAAACGAAATCCCTGCTTTTCATCCTCTAAATTTCCAAAAAACACTTTTTCAATACATTTACTCGAAAACCGGCTCATATCGCACTACGAATAGGTTCGACATGCCATGTTTATCACCCTCGTGTTTTTTTTAATTTATCATAACAAGGGCTTTTTTCATTCCTATTTCGTCACAGTCAACCGTGATTATTATTTTTTTTAAAGCAAAGAGGTGGATGCTTTTAAGGTTTTAATATTTAATGAAAATTAAAATTGTGTTTTATGAACAGAATATCACGAATAAATAAGATTATTTACACAATAATTTGTTATTATCAACAAATTAACATTGTCTGTGTTCTAAATTCAAAAATATTTGAATTTCTATTTTTATAATAAGTAGGATGTATACGGTTTGATACCTTTGCTTCTTCTTCAACCTGCAAAGGTAAAGCGCGGGAAAAAGTCTATTAAATATTATTTTTTATTTGTGTTATATTTTGTGAAAAAAATGTCGAATTTAAGATTTGAAGAGAGAGAATTCTTTAGATGGTGCCGCCGCCGCCAGATATTGTGATTAAGTTAATAAGTACTTGCAATAGCCTGCTGCCATCTAAATCAAAACTAAAATGTATGGCAACTTTAGAAAATTTTTTTTTCGTTATAGAATGAACAAAAGTGCGTCGTAATTTTCAGAGAAAATAAGTATTTCTTCCTAAGTGTATTTTTAACCGACTTCAAAAAGGAGGAGGTTCTATTTTTTTTAATGTATGTTCACCGATATCTCGGTCAATTGTGGACCGATTTTGAAAATTCTTTTTTTGATTGAAATTTTATGCGTCCAAGTTGGTCCCATAGAAATATTGTTATGATCTGATCATGAACTTCGAAGATATGGAACAGAACTCCTCATAGAATCACAGCAGAACAGTGGTTACAAATAAAGTTGCTTTGTATATACGTGTAGTCGATGACTGACTGTCAAAAAAGGGGGGGGGGGGGGGAATGTATCGAACTGATCTCATGATGAAGCCAGAGGGAAAAAAATTAAATTACAGTAATCTAACCGTGTTTGGGATTATTAGAATCGTTATGAGATGCACTGTGGCTATAAGTTATTTAAGTTTGTATGAGGGGTACTTTTTAGTGGTGGTACCATAACTAAAAAGTGTAAAATAAAAAACTTTTTACAAAAAAAAAAAACCGACTTCAATGTTAAAAAACACTGAAAAGTGTAAAATAATTTTAATTTCGGAAGTCGGTATTAAATAACGAAGAGACAAAACTATTATAGAAACACTGACTTCCGAAATTAAAGTTATTGACAAACTTTCCCCACTTGTATCAAAATGTACTCCGGGTAGTACCTACATTTTTCCCACTTGATTACTATCAAGCTAATTTTCAGTGAGTAGCTTCATTTTGATGAGACGCCCAACAATTTCCTATACACAACTATCGATTGTGGTAGCTAACAGAGATACAGGTCGCGCGATGAATCAAGATCGCTCGGCAAAAGTGGAAGGGGCATGCGCAGTATTCAGTTCTACGGTCTATTTGGCGACGTACGGGCGGGTGTGCGCCGTCGGCGACACGTCATTGGTAGATAGAGTCGCTCTTCAAATCCCGCGTTGCGTTCTCGCCTCTCATTGGATACTGTTGTAGGTACTTGGGTACTGTTGCGTACAGCTTGTGTTATCGTAATAGTAATACGTAGTCGTAAAAAAAAATGGTTAAAAATAAAGTTTTAAAACGGCTAGCCAGAAAAATGGTTTACGACGTGAAATATTACGTTAAAGAAAGAAACTAACGAAATTATTTTTTTTTAATTTTATGTTTTATTTTATCATTTTTAATTTTTTGAATTTACCTACTTACAAGATAAATAACAATCAAAAACTAGTGTTATTATAAGTTATGTTACTAAGGTTCAAACATACGAAATTAAAAATAAAATCCTAACATACTAAGAATTTCTGTGCGCAATTGTACACATGCGCCGATTGCCCCCACTACTTTCACCGAGCGATCTTGATTCACCGCGCGACCTGTACCAAGGATAAAATATATGTATGAGATGATGACCCTAAAAAAATATTACTAACAGGTTTTTTTTTGTTAAATCTCCGGGATAACGTACCTACCGCGCAATTCGTAGGACAATATGACTGTTAAATTATATGAATATAAACTAAGTAACAAAAAAAAAAACAGCTGGTTAGTAATCATTTATGATGACTTCGTTATCGATACATGTTGGGAGGAGGGGACTCTTTGATCAAACCATAAATTTTGTAGAACAAATACTTTTTTGAATAATTTAGATGCTTATCTTGAGATATAACAAAATAAAAAAAAATAAAAATAGTTAGAAATACATTTTTGAGAATCATCAAATCGACATATATCCTACTCTACCCTTAGCCTTGGTTAGCTACCACGATCGAGAGTTTAAACTAAGTAACTAAAAAAAAACAGCTGGTCAGTAATCATTTATGATGACCACGTTATCGATACATGTTGGAAGAGGGGGACTCTTTTATCGATAATACGCTATAAAAAAAAACAATTGGTCTAAAAATTGGTCTGATATAAATAAAGTTACGTTTATTTAAAAAAAAATCTATTTCATTTACCTAAGTGTTTAGTACATACCTTACAATAATTAAATTTATCTAAGTAAGTAATGTTACTCGTATAATAGCAAAATAAAAATTTAAAAAACCCTTGACACATAAAATCTATAAAAAGTAAAAGAACTGGTTAAGACGAGTCTAATGAGCCCAAACTCCACGTGTTTACTAGTAGGCATTCCAGAGATCCATAAGCCACCTCCCAGATATAGCATCAGGTCCTCGTCATCATGAAAAATATTTAGAACTGGTTAAGACGAATCCAATAAGAACAAACTCGAAGTGTTAACAAGAAGGCATTCCCAGGTCCCTCAGCCACTTCCCAGTTCTAACATCAGATCCTCGTCATCATGAAACATGTTTAGTACTGGTTAAGACGAATCGAATGAGCCCAAACTCGACGGGTTTTCTAGTAGGCATTCCAAGGCTACATCAGCCACTTCCTAGTTCTAGCTAGAACCTGATGACGAAGACCTGATGGTCTTCATCATCAGGTTCTCGTCGGAATGAGAAACGAACAGAACTATTTTTAAGATAAATCTAAATGAGCCGAAACTGGATGGCTTTATTAATAAGCATTCCAAGGTTACGACTCTGACCTCCAACCTCCATCATCAGATCAGCTTGATAGTGTCGGCATGTAGGTACATGAGCATTTCAAACGTTAGGTCACATATAATATAATGTGTTTATTAGTAAAGTATTTATACATTAAGTGTTTGAGATCCCTGCCACAGCCAAAAAATGAGCTGATGGCCTTGAAAACCTGAACAGATCTTCATAAATTGTATCTAAGAACCATCTCGATAACGTCAGCTTTCAAATAAAAAAAACCGCATTAAAATCGGGCCATTTGCAGGAGACTACGATGCCACGGATCAACACACAGAACCTCAAACTTATAAACTTATAACACCCCTTTTTTCCGTCGGGGGTTAAAATTTTTATATTGAAACCATTAGGTATTTATTAAAATTGTTTGAATTAATCTCGAAAAAAAAACTGGGCAAGTGCGAGTCGGACTCGCGCACTGAGGGTTCCATGCAAACTGCAATTCCTGAGTAGAGTCTCGAAGATTTTTCCGAATTGCAAATTTTTTTTTTTTTGTGACGTAGGTGCCAACAATTTTACCGTTTTCAGATTTATATCTGTGCTATAAAACCTTGTTTTGTGCCAAATTTCAGGATTCTGGTTCTCAACGGTAAGTACCCCCTATGAATTTCGAACTTCGAGAGTCTCAAAATATACGTTT
Source organism: Mythimna ferrago (assembly GCA_910589285.2). NCBI lineage: Eukaryota > Metazoa > Arthropoda > Insecta > Lepidoptera > Noctuidae > Mythimna > Mythimna ferrago. Next base: position 15,958,902 of record OU342673.1, on the reverse strand, counting down.
TTTTGCACATAAACGGCCTTATCTTTTTTATTCGTCAACTTAGAAGTTTGATTTTTTCACAGCTTGAAGGGACCACAAGAATATGGTTTTAATTTCAACTCGATACCTCTACGCGTTCTCGAGTTAAAGGATCTTGACAGACAGACGGACGGACCACAAAGTGATCCTATAAGGGTTCCATTTTTTCCTTTTGAGGTACGGAACCCTAATAAATGTTGTGCAAATCTGCGTACTATGAACCTCTTTTGTCTATTGCAGAAGTGAAAGGAGTACCAGGTAAAATGGGGTGAATAGAGACTAGGTGAATATAAATAAAACTTTGGTTTGGTTTTTCACTTTGTTACCACATTATCGGCCTCTAACAAAGAATCGATTTTTTAGAATAACAATCTACATCTATATATAAAAATTAATACCTATTTCCTTGGTCACGCCATCACGCGTGAACGGCTGGACCGATTTCGCTAATTCTTATTTGTTGTGTTCGTTATTGCTAGGAGAAGGTTCTTATGGAAAAAATGAAAATTAGGGTAGTGTAGGGTAGAGTAGGGTCGTGTAGGGTAGAATAGGGTAGAGTAGGGTAGAGTAAGGTAGAGTAGGGTAGAGTAGGGTAGAATAGGATAGAGTACGGTAGAGTAGGGTACAGTAGGGTAGAGTAAGGTAGAGTAGGATATTTTTTTCAATGTGTTTCAGACACGCCACTCCCTGCCCTGAGCAAGGTCGTTGTAAAATCATAATTTTGTTTTCAACTCTGAAATTTGTATTAATTTCAATTTATGAATGTTACTTTATTATTATTATATATCTGGTTTTCCTTTTAATTTTGCCATGACTGTATTTATTTTGTCTGGTATGTTTTTATAGTTTTCCGTTTCATATGTAAATATTTTAATTATATAATATATTTTAGTTGGTAGAGTAGGGTAGAGCAGGGTAGAGTAGGGTAGAATAGGGTAGAGTGTAGAGTAGTGCAGAGTAGGGTAGGGTAGGGTATAGTAGGGTGGAGCAGGGAAAAACAGGAGCGAAGCCGCGCGGGCAAAAGCTAGTTCATTAATAAATTAATATAGTTAAATGCTGCAAAAAATATTCAAATATCGAGAAAATACCCTTTAAAGTTTTGTCTCTATTCACCCCATTATATGGTAGTAGCGCATGACCTCAGATTCAGTAACTAATTGCTCACTCTCTTCAAGTATGGCAGTAATTGCAATATGGGATGTCGCAAACGATTTTCCAAAATTCACCCCTAAGAGGATAAAACGGTAGTCCAAAATTTGTACGGAGAAACCTACATTGACGCGCGCGAAGCCGCTTGCAGAAGCTAGTCTAGAATAGTCGTAGATAGAGATCTAGGTAGCGCATGGCCCTAGCTTCGGTAACTACCCCTCTCTCCAAGTATAGCAATAAGCGCAATATGGGATGTCGGTTGTGGCGCGTTGATTGTGTGACGGTGCAGTGCGAGCCGTGCAGCGTAGGTTGGAGGCCAACGTTCAGCCGTTAATGTTCGCAGGCTGATATCAGCTCTACATACCTATCTAATACACCGCGACAGCAGATTCATGAGTAAACAAGGCGTGTTTTCGCTCCACAACTTTGTTATAATCTCTGACACGTCACTTTACCTTAAATGATTTAAAGGTAACCTAAGAGTGTCTGTATGTAAGTATTCTTCCATTGACGCTCACGCCCAAGGTCACCATAACTCCTAATCTCTGCGCATTATGCAGCCAATGTTCACTCCTGTTCCGTTGTTGCATTTATTAAAAGGAACCTTACCTAGATCAGTTTATATTATACGACAAAATGTGGTCATTGTAACAATATACCTACATAAACCATGCTTAACATGATTACTACAATAACCGTAAAACTGTGACGAAACTATTATCGTACTCGCGAAAACTGCGTAATAACGTAAACAAAACGTACCTTCCTAACAAAAAAGAAACTTTAAAGCCTTTCAAATTAATAATTGTCTCTGTAATCGAATTGCGCGTAAAGTGGTAGCTGCATAGTGATTAATTAGTTTATTGTGAACGCTGCCCAAGACCGCCCTTTATCAGTAGTCGGCTAACGACGTACAGCACGTACATCGCCGAGTGCCGTGAAGCGGCCAGATAAAGGATTTGCAGTTTGTTTATGCGTTGCATCGGCGGCGGGAGACGCGAGCAGCGAGGCGGCGGGGCGGCAGTGCGCGCGCGATGCCACGCCGATGCACGCGTGTCTCCGTTTTGCGCAGTGCTCGCGGGGCTCCATCCATGAGTAGACCATGGCTGAATGGTCTCTCCCCGACCTAGACTGCCCGATAAACCAATTCGATTCGTACCATTACGCGGGCTACCCGTCGTGTCGCGGCCGCGAGCCCGCGGCGCGCGTGCCGCGTGTGCCTGCCTGCCCACCGCCGCAAGCGCAGCCCTGCCTGCCTGCACCGGCTGCCCCAGCACCCAGCATGGCCCTGCACTTCACGCCTCAGCTTCATTATGGCAACTCTGAACCTCCCCCGACCAAGGGGTAAGCGAGTGTTTAAGTTGTAGTATTTTTCCTTGGATTCGGTGGAAATTGTGAAAATTTTCAAGTATTTTCGCGACTCAGTGGTACTTAATTAAATTAATGACCAGAGATGATTAGTCTATTTATAGTTAATTGAATAATCGTCATCATTGTTTATTTATCTCTACTTATTACAACCGTATTAAGACATAAGATCGTGTAACAGTGTTGCTGGGAATAATCGCGTAGCGAATTTTCTCAAGTTTCTTAAAAAGTTTGCGAGCATTCGCTGGATAGCTCGGCTTCAGTGTTATATGAAAAGTTGTTTCAGGACTCGTTAGTATTGTTTCATGAATATAAATTATAATCTGTCGTTTCGCATGAAATGATTGTGACTTATATTATTATTAGCTCGCTGATACAATGTAGGCACTCAGTTAGTTCTGCCAAAACTTTATCGATGCTGTTCTAATTTGCCCGAGACTTTGATTTCTATGCTTTGTTTTTTATTCATTAACTAGATATAGATACAGTACGCGTCATGTAAAAAAGAACGCTGGACAAAAGGGTTCTCCCTTCCGTCCAGCGTTCTTTTTAGGTACATGACGCGTACTGTACGTTTTTGACCTGGTGTAGTGATAACATACAACTAATTACCATACAATTATTAATTGATTCTTCACCGTTGACCGCTTGAATATCAAATGCATGGAAAATTATATTAGCTTGAAAATGTCTGATATATAAATGTCTAAGAGAAAGAATTTATTTTATGCTAAACAGTAGAGATAATGACTGATGATTATGTTCAGCTTGCTAATTGGCTACTTTTTACACTGCCTACGCAAAGTTAACAACACACCTGTATGTATGGAAATGTTATAGGTACTGCGTAGGTTCCGAATAACATCTTTTGTCAGTCTCCTGAAAATATTTATATTATTGTCCTCCTTTATTATTATTAGCCTATTTTTACAGTGACAACTATCACACAACGCCGTCTAGTCTCAAGCTAAGCAGAGATTGTGTTATGAGTACTAGATAACTGATAAACATACTTATATATATTTATAAATACATACATATTATAGATAAATTAAACCTAGACACAGAACAAATGATCGTGCTCATCACACAAACATTTGTCCTGGGTGGGAATTGAACCCACGACCTCCGGCATAGCAGCCAGGGCCACTAACCACTAGACCAACAGGTCAGTCGCAAAACGTATTGTATGATCCCTACATCAAAAAATTCGACACCTTTCCTTTACGCCAACTCAAGTTTCAAACGTTTGATAGCACTGCCCACTGAAATCTTCAAGCGGCGCAAATACTGTAACCTTATCAGTAACCGCACCGCTCATGAAATTTGGTTTCTCCATACAAACTTTGGCCCCCGTTTTACCCCCTTAGGGATAGAGTTTCATAAAATCTGATCGTAGTGGGTGTCAACACCCTATAACAGATAAGCTAGGTACCTACCTGCCAAATTTTAGGCTTGTAGGTATTACAGTTTCCGAGATTTCGTGATTAATCAGTGAGTGATATTTCGCTTTTATATACATATATGTATAGATAAATACTACACACAGTTTTAAGTTCGAAACGCTTGACTCCAAGAACAGGTCATTTTTTCAAAGATATCTCTCTTGTCCACCAATTTGTGTGACTAGAGGACCTAGACCATTCTTTGCCCAAAGAATGTCAATGCATTTAATATGACAATGCTGCCAGCGATGACGGGTTGTAAATATTCGTAGTGAGTTAATATTTAAGCTTTTGACGTCAGATATATCCGACAACACTCTCGCGTTTAATTCGCCAGGGCCACACATCCGCGACTTAATATTTCATCTCGTCAGCTCTTCTGTCACACATGGGGATTGAAGAGCTAAACGAGATGGAGTATCCAGGTTCAAATACACGTCGTCGGGCTAATCCGACGCAAGCAGTTAAAGGGTTAAACCATGTTTTCGAGGACTAAAGGGTTCCACCAGTTTCCCAACCTTTTACATAATAGTTAATTATACCAATTTTATATGTCTATCTATTTCATCATCATCATCATTTCAGCCGATATACGTCCACTGTTGGACATAGGCCTCCCCCAAGCGTCGCCACAACGAACCTTCCTGTGCGTCTCGCATCCATCGGTTTCCCGCAACCTTCATCTTCTTCTTCTAAATTTCTTCTATCTATTTAACTATTAATAATCACAAAATAAAAATGAATTCTCTGTGTAACGTCTTACTCGTGGTCGTAGTTGAGGCTCGTGATTATTAATTATATGAAAATACTAAAACCATGTTGACTTAACACCCCTCATTGCCTTTGAACCCTCTACCGCCCCCACGAAAAGGTCCAGCACCCACTAGGGAGCGGTATCGCCCCCCGTTGGGAATCTATGATCTACATTTACTAGATTATGCGGAAAGTGTCCAAAGATTCTTCTTCGGTTTGTTAGTAAGTACATTGTTAGCTCTCATTAGGTGCGCATTAGACGGATATTTTGATCAAATTAGCATTTACGAAGAATGTCGAAAACAACGTAATCCGATCTGAACAATAACAATGTGAATGTACATAGTGTTGATGCATTGCGCCCGGCGCCGGCGCACTGACCTGGGGCCGTCGCTTGTGTTAAACTAGTACCTACATACGTACTTATAGGTATTTATAGTACCAGGTATAAGTACCTGTGCTAATACTTATACCTGGTACTATAAACACGGCCATAAGTATACTAATACTTACACGGTGTAATGCCTTGATCACACGTACCGAGTAAACGCGCGAGACAGTACTCGAGAGTCGGCGCTGTGTTTACACGTACCGAGTACTCGGACTCGGCCTCGGCCGAGTACTCGGTACGTGTAAACACAGCGCTGAGCGCCTGACCGAACGCTTATCTTTACAACTCGCTTACATCACTGTCTCGGCCGAGCAACATTTTACTGTCTCGCCCATTTACTCGGTACGTGTGATCAAGGCATAAGTATTAGTATACTAACACGGTGTACACCTGATGCTACGTGTACATGGTGGCCCAGCCTCGGCCAATAGCCGTTGTGTTAACGGGGTTCCACGTTTATACAATAGCTACATAATAGCGATTGGCCGAGGTTGGGCCCACATGTAAATGTAGCATGATACTATAAATACTAGGTAAGTAGATAGTAGATACCGTAGTGCCTAAGGGCGTAAGTTCCAGGTGTGTGCTTCTGGGATCAAGGTAAACTCTGGACATAATATTTGCGACATGTGTTGCGCAGTCGACCAAAAATAAACTGAATTAAAAAATTGCTCTTTATTTTCCCATCTAATGCTAAATTTATTCTAAGCTAACAATCCGTCCCAGCTTTGCATGGGTATTACAAATGGTTGAAATTATCAGTTTTTCTTTTTTTGCATTATGCACCTAAACCTTACTCATGAATCTTTCCGTCTATTAGTGACCGCATGAAAATCCATTCAATAATTTTTATGTTTATCGCGAACAGACAGGTAGATGCGGTACTTTGTTGCAAATATAAGGATTTGCATATCCCTTTAATGCCCTAGTTTAAACGGGGAAACCCCGTTTACATAATGACGATTGGCCGAGGCTGGGCCAACGTGTAAACGGGGCATTGAAGTATATTCCATCGACCAGTCTACTGTGATACCAGTAGATATCACAGTCGGTACATACACCTATGGAAGAAGAAAAGTTATATGAAACGTCCGCGTCAGGACGCTGGGCTTGGTCAGGACGGTTACCGGAACGTCGGACGGCGAACTACCTATTGCTCACCGTCCGCAACCCCGCGCCTACGGTGGCTGGAAATTGGGATCAAAATCCCGGTGGCGACTGGTACGTGAAGGCCGTAGCCTCAACGCGTGCGGCCTCCTCCTTTGCTAGCATTACTGCTTCGCAGAAGGAGGCGGCTGCCTGCCACCCTTTCTCGCTTCGGACCTAGGCCTGTACCTGCCTGTGGGAAAGATCGTTGCCGCCGATCCCACGAGGACACGGCGGTGCACTACACAAGCGGGCCACACCTCTACCGTATACTCCAACGTGTCCTCCGGGCGATCCACACAATGGTGACACCCGGGCGTCACTTCCGCACGAGTCCGGTGCAGGAACCTCCCGAACTGACTATGTCCGGGGAGGATCTGGGTCATGTGATAGTTGAGGACGCCGTGACGCCTTTCCAGCCACGCCTCAAAGACCCCTCTTTACTTAATTACCGCCATAATTATGGCGTGCCTATTATTATTTATTTAGGTTCCTATTTGTGCAAATTTTCAAGTATATTTGCACACGGAATGAGATTTTGCTTGCAATGCAATTGAAATTCCTTACCCATAAAAAAACTTTAGATTTTCTTGGAAGTCTTCTGCAAAATTTCTAATGATAGTCCCAGTAGTCTTGAAAGTGCGTTGTATGTATAATAATAATAATATAATATAATATTCCACAACTATCACACAACGCCGTCTAGTCCCAAGCTAAGCAGAGCTTGTGTTATGAGTACTAGACAACTGATAAACATGCTTATATATTTCTAAATACATACATATCTTATTTATAAAATTCTCGTGTCACAATGTTCGTTCCCGTACTCCTCCGAAACGGCTTGACCGATTCTCATGAAATTTTGTGAGCATATTGAGTAGGTCTGAGAATCAGCCAACATCTATTTTTCATACCCGCAAAACAACGTTTGCCGGGTCAGCTAGTTATAGATAGATTACACATTATGTGAGTTACTTTTAAATTTTAACTGTGTGGATGATTAGTACTTAAACGTAGCTTCAGACTGGCATGCAGGCTTACTCTTGAGTTCAATTCCGACCGGTCGACATTGAGATTGTGACGTTTCGTATCCTTGAATTCAATGCTAGCGCCAAATTGGTTCAAAATTGCGTGACCATTTTGAGAACTAAGTGAAATCGTATATGTTGACAATATTGTTTTCAAGTGTACCAAATCACGTAACGTCAAAATTGACATTGCAATCGGACTGACTTTAGATTGAGATTAATTTGGAGAGTAAGCCTGCTAGTTTGGTTTAGTGGCCCTGACTGTTATGTCAGAGGCCGTCGGTTTGATTCTTATCCAAGACAAATGTTTGTGTGATGAGCACAAACATCCTGTGTCTGGGTGTAATTTATCCGTAATTAGTATTGATTTAGAAATATAATTTTTTTTAGGTGAGAAATCATCTAACGACATCTCACACCCTTGGGCGGAGCAGATCAGACTTTTACTGACTACAACCCACTCTTGTTCATTCTTTTCCTTCGTTCCAGGACCCCAGGGGTTCCCTTTCGCATCACCCATGGCCCCAGGAAGCTTCGACCCTGCTGGGCTTGCTGACATCTCCTTGAGGCGCGCGTGGAATACTACGCGCCGACTTGGGCTCGGTCTGGACGGTTACCGGACGGTCGGACAGCGAGCTACCCATTGCTCGCCGTCCACAAGCCCGCGCCTACGGTGGAGGAAAACATATTTATAGAAATATATGTATATACGTATGTTTATGAATTGTCTACCACAGTACAAGCTCTACTTATTTTGGGACTAGATGGCATTGAAAGTTGTGGAATATTATGTTATTGTAGCTGGTGGAATGCGGGTGTACTGTAGTTAGGTACTACACCGCTTATACTTTCGAGGTATACTGGTGTGGTGTTATCTGAGTTAAGGCCCGAGCTCCCGAGCAGTGCCATAAAACAATGAATTTCTTATGCTTACTCCTCGGTAACGGCTAAGTCAATAGGTTTGAAAAGAATATATGTTTATTATAGATTCATGAACAACATAATTATGTTTTTTTTTGTATGACTAATACTTTTGCCAAATTGCAACATGACATTTTTTCGCTTATTTTCTCTACTCGTTTCAATCAGCTTTGATCTATAGAAATATGTTTACACAAAAAAAATAGCTGGTAAAGTGTTTTTCAGAATGTACATAGCATATATCCTAACTAATATTATAAATGTGAAAGTGTGAATGTTTGGATGTTTGTTACTTAATCACGCAAAAACGGCTGAACGGATTTGGATGAAATTTGGCATGCATATAGCTTTTGACATGGAAAAGAACATAGGCTACTTTTTATCCCGGAAAAACATCTTATTCCTACGGGAAAACACGTTTAGAGTGCGATAACCAAAGTACACGCGGACGAAGTCGCGGGCGGACAGCTAGTAAAGCAATAAATATTTCGCAATGAAAATGATTTTTAAGATCAGCGGGGTTCTATGCGGTCGCAGGCGGCAGTAAGAATATATGTGCATTTAAATCCGGCTAGATGTTGAAGGGGCTATACGCCTTAACAGCTACATAACATAAAATCGAGTAGAATATTCCACAGTTTTTTTTTAGTTTATTGTTCAATACATAAGTACTTTACACTTGTCTGAAACCTTCTGTCTTAAAAGGTTTATGTGACAAAGTGGAAATAGCAAGCTCGCTCACACCATACAAGGTGTCGTTTTGAAGCTGCAAAATATTTCAGGAGGTAATTATGTTAGTGATTCTCGACCCGAATCAATAATAAAATAAGTAGGTAATTTTTTTTTTTTTATAACCGCGCTTTTTTTCACACACACAAACACGGAACAATAAAGGGCGTTTTCACACACACTAACTCGCAACGATAGTTTCATAAATACTGTATCATCCAATCATCATCCCGCACGCCACACCCTAGCCACGTCCCCGCGGCCATCGATCAATCGATTTAGTTTAGTGTAATTAAAAAATTAAATAACAAGTATTACTGATTATTGACCAGATATCGTTTTTTTATATGATTATTTATGAGTTTTATTACAACCTCCTGAAATATTGTGCAGTTTTAAAACTGCACCTTGTATTAGCATAGCATAGTCTGCCTTATAAAGTGCCCACTGTTGGGACTCAGGCCTCCTCTCTAGGAAACGAAATGGGCCGTAATCCACCACGTAGGCCCAGTGCGGATTGGTGGATGTCACATGTTTTCGAATATTTGGTTCTAGGACATGCCGGTTTCCTCACGATGTTTTCCTTCAGTTTTGAGAGCAGTTGTGATGAAATAAATTACACAAAGTAATGCGCCTGACTGGGTTTGAACCCGCGACTTACAACTCGTAAGTCGGGGCCGTTACCATTTAGCCACCACTGCTCTCCACGCACCATGTTATATTAAAATAAATAGATAAGCTTACTATATAAATCTTAAGATATGATATCATGTTATGATGTGATGTGATGTTATGTTATGTGTAAATCTGCGTGGCTTCTCATCTTACATAGTGTTGGCTAGCAAAGCTTGAGCATTGAAAATAATTCGATAATGTTTGCGCGGACGCCAATTTCATCTGTAGTGTTTCACATAGCTAGTTATTTGTTATCAAAACTCGTTAATATTTTATGAGTCTCATTGATAATATTAAAAATGTTGTTAATCTTCATCACATTGTCACATTGCTGGGCAATAACTAATGTCATACGAATAGAACAATTTTTCATAGGAAACGTGACTGTTTGGGAAAATGTCTTAGTGGAAAACAACCAATATCAAAAAGATCTAAAATCCATATCATTAGAGTCAATCTCAGCATGCTTTTGTTAAGTAGCAATAAAATAGAGATATTCTTGTGATAACAAAACATATCTTTTGCGTAACATCAGAAGTATTTTGAAGGTTTGAATGAGGTGCTCGTTAAAGGTAACTAACTAACTATCTTTGAGAAAGAGGTCAATCGCCGATTCTTACTCGGTTGGGCAGCGTTCGGGAAGCTGCAGTGTCTTGAGACGAAAGTCTATGACCAGTGCGTGTTGCCAGTAATGACTTATGGCACTGAAACATGGTTGCTTACCATGGGCCTCATCAGAGTCACCAAAGAGCAATGGAAAGAGCTATGCTCGGAGTTTCCTTGCTTGATCGCATAAGGAATGAAGATATCTGCAGGAGCACCAAGGTCACCGACGTAGCCCGAAGAATCGTCTTTAGTGGCAGTGAGCAGGGCACATTGCTCGTAGAACGGATGGTCGATGAGGCCGAAAGTTTCTAGAATGGCGAACGCGCACCGGAAAACGCGGTGGATGCAAGACGCACAGTATCTCCAACCGTCCACCTATGTCCAACGGTGGACGTCTTTCGGCTGAAATGGTGGTGATAATGATAGCATAAATGCACAAACGTTTTTTAGGGTTCCGTAGTCAACTAGGAACCCTTATAGTTTCGCCATGTCTGTCTGTCCGTCCTCGCTTAATCTCTGTGACCGTTAGCACTAGAAAGCTGAAATTTGGTACCAATATGTATATCAATCACGCCGACAAAGTGGTAAAATAAAAATTGGAAAAAAATGTTTTGTTAGGGTAGCCCCCCTATATGTAAAGTGGAAAGTGATTTTTTTTTTAATTTCAACCCTAACGTGTGATATATTGTTGGATAGTTATTTAAAAATGAATAGGGGTTTACTGAAATCATTTTTTGATAATATCAATAATTTCGGAAATAATCGCTCCAAAAGTAAAAAACAATGTGTCCCCCCCCCCTCTAACTTTTGAACCATAAGTTTAGAAAATATGAAAAAAATCTGAAACGTAGAACTTTATAAGAACTTTCTAGGAAAATCATTTTGAACTTGATGGAAAGAACAGTTTTTGTACAAAAAAGACAAAATGGTTGTACAAAATAATTTCTGGACTAAGTTTGTAGTATAGTCTTAGTATAATTTCGAACCCAGTCTATAAGGTAGATCTACATATTTCTTCCGTCTGTTAGGTAACTAACCGTATTTTTCCGAAGCACATCAACTATTTACCATGGTACACTAGTGTGCCGCGCGGTACACACTTTGCGGAACACTGTTATAGACCACATCGCTGTCATCGAGCATTGTACTGAGCTCCTCTGTTGTCTCAGTCATAACTACTATAACGTCATTTATGGTATATTACCTCCAAAATGTTTCAGTTTCCCAGATGCATTTTTAAAACAATAAGTATGCGAAATACTGGTGTACCATACAAATATTATTTTGGTCAATAATTTGGTCCACGATATGATCGACAAAGCAAGAGCACGCTTGCTTAGAAGTAACTTAGACCTATTCGTATAGATCCTCAGGTTATTACAATCTGGAAACACAGACTCCGGCAGAGAATTCCACTAACTCAGAGGATTAGTCTTGAATATGTGTGTTAAGGCCTGGCCGGAATTAAATGAACACAATACTCGTACCCGCCTAGGCGGTAGTACGAGTATCTGTGCCAGGATAGAGCCCCGCTGACCTTTAAACCCATTTTCCTGGCGAAATATTTAAAGTTAATATTTTAATTTATTTACATATGCAATTTCGAAAGAGCAGGGAAAGGTTGCGAAATTGCTAAATATTTTTTGTAGACAAAAGTATTAATCGCACGAGAAAATCAATAGTTGATAATGTTGTTCATGAATCTATTTATATAAAAATGAATCCCTATTTCCCTTGGTCACGCCATCACGCGTGAACGGCTGGACCGCTAATTCTTTTTTTGTTGTGTTTGTTGTTTTGAGGAGAAGGTTCTTATGGGAAGAAAAAAAAAATTAAGGTAGGGTAGAGTAGAGTAGGGAAGTGTAGGGTAGTGTAGGGTAGAGTAGAGTAGGGTAGTGTAGGGTAGAGTAAAGTAGAGTAGGGTAGAGTAGGGTAGAGTAGAGTAGGGTAGGGTAGGGTAGAGTAGGGTATAGTAGGGTGGAGTTGGGAAGAGAAAAGCTAGTTAAACATATATTTTTTTCAAACCTATTAACCTGGCCGTTACCGAGCAGAAAGTCAGTTTTATGGCACTGCTCGGGCGCTTGGGCCTTAATACATGTACACATTATTTCGCGTCACCTATGTTCTATGACGCAGAACGCTCCGAGCTTAAGCACACAGGAAAAAAATTGTACGCATACCTTTTTTACGTGGGAAACCATGAAAAGACTCCTCCCGCTCTGGGTGGAGTGAGAGGGAGTGTCAGACTTTTCTCATCTAAACCCACTTGTATTCTTTCAGTTGCACTATGTGGAGGCTACGGTAACTCTTTCCAATATTCTCGCTGCCCTGTTTGTAATCTATAACCTATACACAAAATGACAAAACTAAGACCATCTGGCCTTGCGTAGGTAGAACCAATTATATTAAAGCACGGATGCTATGGAGCTCCGTAGTCGATTTAAAAGTTTCAGATAAAGGCGGAGTCTAAACGTCAGCCCCCCTAACCAAGTTACAATCGAATTCCTTTCTCTAATCGGTAAAGCCTCGGTGACAGCAATTGTAGAAAACGATAAGTTGGTAGCCATGTTGACGCGCCTGAGTCGGCTGCTCGTTCTACAATGTAGCGTTTGTATAACAAAGGATGTAGCGTTAAACATTGTAGAAACGATTTTGAACGATGTGAACTTGGCTACGAATTGTCTATTCGTTTGTTCTGACCACGCGACTTTTTGAGTTGACGGCATTCCCATACGTTTTATCACTTTTCGACAGCGTTAACGATTGCAGAATAACAACTTGGCTAAGCGTGCAGGTTACGAGAAGTTTTCGTTTGTTTTGATCAGCCAACGAAATAAAACGAAACAACGAAATACTGCTCACTGATTAATCATGAAATCTCAGAAACTATAACACTTACAAACTTAAAATTTGGCAGGTAGGTTCCTTAGGGTTTCGAAATCCGCAATTTTACGAAAGGGGCTGAGCTATCTTCCGAACTAACCCTGACCCCAGTACGCTTCGACCCAGCTAGGCTCCTGCTGTTGCTGACAGCTCTTTGAGGCGCGTAGGAGCAGTGCGCGCCGTCGACGACTTGGGCTCGGTCCGGACAGTTACCGGACGGTCGGACAGCGAGCTACCCATTGCTTGCCGTCCGCAAGCCCGCGCCTACGGTGGCCGGAAATCGAGATCGGAATCTCTGCGGCGGCTGGGGCGCTGTGAGCACCGCCGTTACCTGATGCGGTCGGCCTTCTCCTTTGCTAGCGTTACTGCTTCGCAGAAGGAGGCGACCGCCTGCCACTCCTCCTCGCTTCGGACCATGGCCTATATAAAGGCCCGGCGCGATAGATCGCCGCCGCCGATCGCCTCCACGAGGGCACGGCGATGTTCCACCCAAGCAGGGCACACCTTGACTATGTGCTTCACTGTGTCCTCCGGGCGTTCCGCACAGTGGCGACACCCGGGCGGCACTTCCACACAGATCCGGTGCAGGAAGTAGGTCGCAGGTTAAAACCCAGCCAGGCACATTACTTTGTGTAATTTTCACTGCTCTCAAAACGGTGAAGGAAAACATCATTAGGAAACCGGCACGTCCTAGAACCAGAAATTCGAAGACGTGACATCCACCAACTCGCACTGTGCCCGTGTGGTGGATTATGGCCCATTTCCCTCTCCTAGAGAGGAGGCCTGAGTCCCAACTGTGGGAAAATTATAAGGCCGACTATGCTGTTCTAATATTCACAACGCCGTCTAGTCCCAATCTAAACAGAGCTTGTGTTAGGAGTCCTAGACAACTGATAAACATAGGTATTATTATTATATTATTATTATCTCCTTTATTGTTCTATTTTACATTTTTAAATATTTTTTAAAAAACATTTAAAAATATAAAAAATAGTGTCCGCCGGTGTCGGGAGCAGGGTCCACGCTACCGGTGGTTAGGGCTCCAGAGACAGGAACCTCCTCACAAATATTATATTTTTAAATACATAAATATTATAGATAAATTACACCCAGACACAGAACAAATGATCATGCTCATCACACAGACATTTGTCCTGGGTGAGAATCGATTCCACGACCCCCGACATAGCAGTCAGGGCCACTAGGCCAATAGGCCAGTCCACAAACTTCGGTCCTTGTACCTGCTTTGGTCTTCGGTCCATTTTAAACAACATAGTTTTGTCTCTCCGTTATTTAACACAGACTTCAGTGTTTTATTACATTGAAGTCGGTTGTATTTTTTTTTTTGTAAAAAGTTTTTTATTTTACACTTTTTAATTATGGTACCACCACTAAAAAGTACCTCTCAGCCAAACTTAAATACCTTATAGCCAGAGAGCATCTCATAACGATTTTAATAATCCCAAACACGGTTAGATTACATTAATTTACCTTCTGGCTTCATCATCAGAGCAGTCCGATACATCCCCTCCCCCTTTTCCTTCAGCCAGTCATCGACTACATGTATAAACAAAGCAATTTCTTAAAATTTCTTTCAATTTTTTTTATTTTACTTGTTATGAGAGTTCTGTGCCATATCTTCAAAGTTCGTGATCAGATCATAACAATATTTCAATGGGACCAACTTGGAAGCATAACCTTTCAATCAAAAAAGAATTTTCAAAACCGGTCCACAATTGACCGAGATATCGGTCTATATACATAAAAAAAAAACATACATTCAGCCGAACCTAGAACCTCCTCCTCTTCGAAGTCGGTTAAAAAAATGTGTCAATTCAGGCACTGCCTCCAAATATACTGTATCCGACTCATCACTAACTCTTTTATCCTACTAAAGACAATATTGCTAATTACAAAATAAAAGCATTAAATTATATTAGCGAACGAAGCAGGTAGGAAAATCCGTTTTTTAAATAAAAATCTTTTCAGAAACGACACTGATTGCAGACATGCAATAATCATAAGTGCACAGATTACTTCGCTGTCACTTTAAAGTAGTCATCGGATCCTCAGACGTAATGGAAATGAAATAAGCCGACGAATATTGCATTGCACTTAATGACTTTTTCATTTAATAAATTTGTCTCGCCTTTTCAACTATTTTTGGATCGGAATCCTGTCTGCAGCGCATTTTTTTTTAGGTGAAAATATCATCCTATGTCATCCCCCGCTCTTGTGTGGAGTGGGAGATAGTGCCAGACTTTTACTGACTAAAACCCCACTCCTGTTCCTTCGTCGTCTTTCGTACTGGGGCCGAATCTTACTTTCAGAACAGTTGGAGCGACTACCCGTCTAAGTAGAAATTACGCGACCGAAATTCTGCGACTCACGATTGACAAAATTACGCTCGTTTGGCCTCATCCTTATCGAGTAATAACATTTCTCGAGTAGCATTCAACTAAAACGCTTTAAATAACTTTTGTTGTGTCTCGATACTCGACGCTTGGAATGAAACTGGCCAAGTGCAAATTCAGCTGTAGCCTGTGTATTACGAGCTGCAAGAATGCAACGCTTATATTGGAGCGAAGTTTAATGTTATGCTTCCTTGTGTGGTCGGAGTTCGAGAAACGTTCAATAGCATGAGTGTTGCTTCCACAAATTATTTGATTAACTTAAATGTCTTTAGTTAATTCGTTTTAGGAGACAGGAACTCATTACTACTATTGTGTCATTTACTGTCGTAAATCGTTTCATATTTCAATTCTCGTGCTTTATCGAAAAAGTCGAATAATTGTAATACTTCATAGCATAGCATAATCAGCCTTTCAATGTTCCCTCTGCTGGCCGAGTGGTAACAGCCCCGACTTACGAGTTATAGGTCGCGGGTTTGAATCCAGAGAGGCGCTTTACTTTTTGCAATTTATTTTATCACCACTGCTCCCAAAACGGTGAAGGAAAACATCGTGAGGAAACCGGCATGTCCTAGAACCAAAAATTCGAAGACATGTGACATTCACCAACCCGCTCTGGGCCCGATTTATATTACGGATTGGGCCGTAATATAAATCGGGCCCAGTGCTGGTTGATTACGTCACTGCTTATCATAAATTGGTAGCGCAGTCAAACACTACTAATTACTTCTTTTTTCTTATATTATTTAAAAAACAAAGGATGTAAGGTCCACAGCACCTGCGCTTTTCCTTTTTTTCTTTTGCTACGTTTTTAACATTTAGTCAGTGTCAAGTTTAGGAAGTATTTAGTTCTTTATAGTCTCTTTGAGTTACTTTCTCTCAAAACGGTGACGGAAAACATCGTGAGGAAACCGACATGTCCTAGAACCCAAAAATTCGAAGACATGTGACATCCACCAACCCGCACTGGGCCCGCGCGTGGTGGGTTACGGCCCATTCCCTCTCCTAGAGAGGAGGCCTGAGTCCCAGCAATGGAAACATTAAAAAGGTTGATGATGACGAATAATACATTCCCTGCCGGAGTTTGTGTTTCCTGATGGCTAGCACCTAGGGATGTTTTATCAATAGTGAATAGGTTACTTCTAGATAAGCGCGCTCTATTGTCAACCGCATCGTCGTTTTCCTTCAGGTGAGATAGCGGTCAAGCGCGAACCTATCAACAATAAAAAAAATTCTAAATGATTTCTTGAATAATATAATTTCCGCTGCATCAGAAAAAGGTTGTAAAATTCCTAAACCACCAACTTTGTTAGGACCTTACGAAAATGTTTGGTAAGGAGTTAAATAAAATTTTTATATATTGTGTATGTTACCGGTTAAACCCGGGTTTAGGATCAACTAGTTTCATCTATGCCAGAGTAGCCCCGCGGGGCTCCTATACAGTGTGTCTGACATACCTCGCACCAGAATAATAACGGATTGAAAGCTTATTCATAAATAATCTAGAGTAAATCATTATTATAATAATAGTCGAGGCGAATAACGACTATTATGACGAATGCATCTATACATCAAAACACATCATATAAATAAAACATAAATAAAATTGGAGTGTCTGTTTGTAATATAGAAATAATTGCTTTTTACTACATGCATATGAATATATATACGGTACATACATCAAAATAATATTTTTATTAATTTTTTTCTGTCTGTCTGTCTGTTTGTCCGGGCTAATCTCTGAAATGGCTGGACCGATTTTGACGGGACTTTTTTTGGCAGGTAGCTGATGTAATAAGGAGTAACATAGGCTACTTTTATTTTAGAAAAAATAATTTCAAATCCTGTAGTTCACGCGAACGAAGTCGCGGGCACAGCTAGTTATCTACAATAATAATAATTCCACAACTTTCACACAACGCCATATACTTAGTCCCAAACTAAGCAGAGCTTGTGCTATGAGTAATAGACAACTAATAAACATAATTATATATTTCTAAATACATATCTACATATTATAGATATATACAAGTAGACCAAATAAATCTAAAACAGCTGTGTCCAGTGAGGACCTACGTCAGGCGGAAAGTGAGAACACCGTGGCGTCTTTCTAAACACTCCTCTAAGAACCCCACTTATCACCGTAATTGTGCCTTGTCCGTAAAGGCAGACATACACGCTACGGTATACCTGACAGGTTTGCCTGCTCAGTTATAACTGTCAGGTAAGCTTTATAACTGTCAGGTAAGCTTGTATTAATGAATACCTGCTGCACAGTTGTGCAACATACTGCACAACTCACCTGTACAGACAAACCTGTCAGGTATACCCTAGAGTGTATGGCGGACATCTCTAGCCACTGATCATCAGACTGAAATGTTTATGTTACCCAAATAATTATTGTTTATTGCTGTAGTGGTAATGATATTTATTTATTTATTTATTAAGCTATTGCATAGCTTCTATCGCGGGCCTTGAGCGTGGAGACCGAATCCAGAAATTCCGTAACGAAAATAACCTAACACCCCCCACTCATTTGTTTTTTGAGCGTGGTGACCGATAAGAAAACAAATGAGTGAACAATCAATTAAAATTCAATTCAATGTGTGAAAGTGTAAATTCAATTAATATCAAAGAAAAAAAAACAAAGAAAAAAAATTCAGCATAAATAAAATAAATAAATAATTATAATTGCATAAGTTGATAAAAATGCTATGCAATAGCTTTACCGCGGCAGTCCCCGAGTGCCACACGTCTTTTTTATTTATTTATTTATAAGCACATACAATTGTTTTAACAGGTATACCTACCCAAGGTAACAAAAGTAGTCGCAAAATAGCCTAGCACTCAGAGATACCACCCACAAACTGATCAGATATCCATTAGTGCATGCAACATACATACATAATGAACAATCGATGTTCAGTCTCAAGCAGCACCCTGGAGAATCGGCACAAGTTACAAAGAGGACAACACACTTAGTGTCACCCTCTGGAATTCCGCCAATGTGCAAGAAAAAATGTCTACCCGTAATGAGACACTATTGAGTGTTTCTATCGCCCGAGTCACGGGTGCGAACTTTAACAAATTTGTGCGGGCTACCGGGACTTTAAACATCCTTTCCCTCGGTCCTGAGCGTAGCCTACTGTTTGGAACGAGCAATTTCAACGATTCTAAATAATGAGAGGTTAGATTACCTGACCTTTCATTTTTATTTCGCGGCTTAGCATAGTTTAGTCGAGTGTATTCTGTTTGTGATTAGAGCCACACTTTGATCAATTTTGTTGATAAATTAGATCTAGTTACCTTGAATATTATTTTATTAATAAGCCATGATTAATTATTTATTATATTAATTGCTGATTGTACATCAATCCTAAGCAATCACTAGGCTTCCAGAATACCTACTTCAAGGCTTTTAACACAAAATTACTCAGAATAATATCTTTACAAATAAGCATAATTGTATGATTGCTGGTATTCTATTCATCTAGACGGTTGAACGGCTAGACCACCTCTTTGATCTATTAGATGTGTGTGTTTTTAAATCATAATAATATCCAAACAACCCCAATTAAGGGTTGGTTCTTTGATTGAGGCCCTTTCAAGAAATAAACAGATAAACAGATAAACATATTTATTGGTAAAAAACATTTACAAGTCACTGTGTATTTTAATTAAATGGAGTATATACTTAGTAGTGTAAACTATTGGTACAATTAATTCATCAAATAAATAATATAATTAATAACATAAAATTAAATTACAACCATTGACCATGATTTATCATTTTATTTCATTACTTAAATTGTAGTAAAGCATAAAATAATAATAATAATAATTTGATTGTCGTTAATAAGTATTTCAGTGCCTTATTTTGGGTAGGTATCATCGTCATGATAATTTTCGATTCTTGAAATTATTTATCTTCATAACTGCAGATTGCCGTTGGGGCCGAAAAGTTCTGGAGTGGTCGATCGTCCGGTCACCGGGCCATCCAGGCGACTGAGAGGTTGTTTTGCACTTGCACCCTGCTGTTTGATGCCTCACACCCGCTATGACCTGTCGTGACCTGTGTTGTGCTTATTGTCGGTGGTGTACAACTTGTGACCTTTTTAAATATTTCTAGGAAAAAATATAACATGGTGTAAAAACTATTGGAATCCTTGCACTTACTGATTCTGAACAAACTATGCTCGTATTCAGGTTGCGCATATACTAAAAATAATATAAGTACATACTTACAAGGTATTTCCATCGCTTTCTTAGTCTATCCCAGTCTTTCCCGCACTATTTTCTAAATAAAAACTAACTTACACAGAACGATATCTTTTCATTAGTGCAACACTTTACCGATCACGTCAGTCGGTCACTCGGTCCACAGACTACATTTTTAAAACATAACTGCTATAGTCTGTCTAATAAGTCAACCGACTTGGGAATTTTGCATAATATTTAATTATTTAAAAAATACTTATATTTGATACTTTTAATAAGGTTCTTCTGTTAGTAAACAATGATCTCTATCTTTTAATCAACTTGATTATTGAACCCGTATTGACTACATCAGATTTTATTTAAATACTAATAATTACCCAAGTCGTTTAACTTATTAGACAGACTCTACAAACATACTCCTTTCTTATATCTATGAAATATACCGATGTTATTTATTTATAATATTAATTTAGATTGTGGTTAAGATAAAAGTTTAAAAAAAAATATGTAGGTAATAAATGTAGTTAGTACTTTTATTTAATATATTTAATACAAAAGTAATTATAGGTATTATAGAAAATTAGAAACACTTGTTTTATTATTGTGAATTTCAATGACTATTTTATTTATTCGCAAATGGATTCTTATTGTACATATTGTGATGTAAAATTGGTGTAGATTGTATCTCAAATGTCTACACCACTGGAGAGTATAGAATAAGTGAATCATACGATATCTAGGTAAAATGGAATTGAGAACTTTATTAGTGTTGACTACCCGAGAAGGCTCACACGATATATTTGACGCCAAATACTGCAAAAATAATAGTATGTGTTAAATTCGTATTCTAATGTAAGTCAAAGTATCTCATCATCATCATCACCAGCCTTTTTAATGTTCCCACTGTTGGGACTCAGGCCTCCTCTCTAGGAGAGGGAATGCCACGCGCGGGCCCAGTGCGGGTTGGTGGATGTCACATGTCTTCGAATTTTTGGGTTCTAGGACATGTCGGTGTCCTCACGATGTATTCCTTCACCGTTTTGAGAGAAAGTAACTCAAAGAGACTATAAAGAACTAAATACTTTCTAAACTTGACACTGACTAAATGCTAAAAACGTAGCAAAAGAAAAAAAGGAAAAGCGCAGGTGCTGTGGACCTTACATCCTTTGTTTTTTAAATAATATAAGAAAAAAGAAGTAATTAGTACAGTAGTGTTTGACTGCGCTACCAATTTATGATAAGCAGTGACGTAACCGATGTTGGTGAATCGAACTAGTTTACTAAAAGCCTATTCACTGTAGCTGCGAAAACTCCTAAATTATAATTGAATGGGAAAACCGCTGCAGGTTCCAGTCCTTGATGCACGCGGTATGAACCACATGAGTAAATAAACCGTACAGAGGCAAAGCTTCAAACAATCGCTCGAATCGGTTGCACTACTACAAGTGAACGGGAAATGTGTCAGTGTCCACCGCACGCTTGTTGCGTACGCGACGATACTGGATAAAACCGGTTAACGTAAACACAGTCGGTGGACAATCGTATACGACGCACCGTTGTTTGTTTTGTTTATACAATTTTAAACATTTTAACGTAAAAACGTGGTACTTAATTTAATATTAATAATGGTGGATTATTGTACTGTGTGTATGAACAATACTAAAAAAATACAAATGGATCATTCTTTAACTATCCCAAGGAGTACAATAGATAAGTGAATATTTGATTATTACTTTTTCAAGTAAGTAGGTAGCTTTTTGCGTAATACACGGTGTTTTTTCACCTTTTTATTGTTATTATAAGCTTTTAATAAAGAATTGTAGGAACCTATATTAATAGGTTAGTACCTATGTACGTAGTATAGGTACCAATGTGTGTTAAAATATTTACTTATAGTAAGATTTGAATCCCTTCCCAATGCCTGATTGAGCTGAAATTTTGTATACAGCTGCGTAACTTCAGTGAATGCATAAATATAAACTTATGATGTTGCCAAGATAGTCTCCTCATTTGAGAATTCTTCAACACTTAGTAGCACAGCCACGAAATTTTGAATGTTAGTTTAATTTTGATAGTTTAACACAATTTGTGGTGGACTAACCCCCGTTAGGAGGCGGTGACGGTAGCAGGCAATACCCTTCGGCTACCGAGCTCTTGGGACAGTTCAACCCAATTGGCGTACGTTGCTTAGTGCGTTGGTCTCGTAAGCCAGCCCGCACCCCTGAATGCGTATGTCTACTTTTATATAAAACAATAACCTTGACATAACTTTACACATAAAAATTTTTCTAGAACAAAAACTATTAAAAAAGACGTGTGGCACTCGGGGACTGCCGCGGTAAAGCTATTGCATAGCATTTTTATCAACTTATGCAATTATAATTATTTATTTATTTTATTTATGCAGTATTTTTTTTCCTTTGTTTTTTTTCTTTGATATTAATTGAAGTTACACTTTCACACATTGAATTGAATTTTGATTGATTGTTTACTCATTTGTTTTCTTATCGGTCACCACGCTCAAAAAACAAATGAGTGGGGGGTGTTAGGTTATTTTCGTTACGGAATTTCTGGATTCTGTCTCCACGCTCAAGGCCCGCGATAGAAGCTATGCAATAGCTTAAGAACACAATTTTAGTTATATTACGCAACACAAATCTCTCAATATCTCACCCAATGTAATACCGATTGACAATCTAACTACTACATTATCATTTTTTAGGTAAGTCTCAACTCAAAATAAAGTTATGGTGAGTATTGGACACAAAACAAAAAAGTAAACATCAGTTTACAATCGAGATTGTGACTATTATGAACTTCGATATTTTTTTTTAAACTATGCTATCTTAAATCTATTGTTCCTAATAAACTATATTAGACTCAAAAACACCAATCAACTACATATAACATCTATCAGGAACCGATAACATAGATAAAATCTCTTTCAAAATAGTTAACAAACAAATTTACATTATTACTAATAAATTCGCACTTTCTTATTAATTCTTATTGGAATCTTATTAGTTATCCTGTTTTGAACCTTATGAATAATAAAACGTTGTATAACGTATTTGTTTTCATCTATTGTGATAACCCTACCAAAATAGGTAACAATATTACACGTTCTTAGGAAGCTTTGCCTCTGTACGGTTTATCTACTCATGTGGTATGAACGACAACGCGAAATAATCCTACTTTAAATCAAGTTATTTAAAAAAATACCGGCCAAATGCAGGACTCGCGCACTGATGTAATGAAAACAGTTCTATTCCTGAATTCAGTTACGAAGATTTTTCCGAATTACAAAAAACAAAAAAAAATATTGGGTCCTAACTACAAATTTACAGTTTTCAATTTTTTTCTTATATACTTGTCCTATGAGACATTACCTCATGCCAAATTTCAAGATTCTAGGTCTACGGGAAGTACCCTATGAATTTTGATTCCCTTGAGAGTGTCGTCACACACGTTTTTTACGACATAAACGGCCGTATCTTTTTTTTCGTTAACTCAGAAGCTTAATTTTTTCACAGTTTCAAAGGACCACAGATCCGAGTATATAATTTTAATTTAAATTTAATGCCTCCACGCGTTCCCGAGATAAAGGATCTTGACAGAGAGACTGACGGACAACAAAGAAATCCTATATGGGTCTCGTTTTTCCTTTTGAGGTACGGAACTTTAAAAAGAATCACTACCGTCTTACAATGATCGGCACGCAAAATATTGGGCCAACATTTCTGCGTACGTAGAACCAACATACAAGTATACAAGCATTCCTTAAGAGGCTCCAGAAGCGGTTCAAATAAAATAAATTCCCAGTATTTTTCAATAGAATTTCCGTGATTGCACATGGAACTAAAAGATCCCAAGTGCTGGAATATTGTACTGAAAATACGTTTCTAATACTATCTTTTATGCTAAACAAGAAAAGATTTATTGACGTATCAGACAGTTTCGTCTCTCTGATACCTACGTCAATAAGTCTTTTTTTTTCTTTTGATATAGACTGGTTTTCTTTTCTGTGGTAATACTGTTGAAGTGTTCCACCTATTGTGGTTAAGTATTTCACTGGAATGATATTTCAAAGGGAAATATTGGTGAAAATGATTTCTTAGTTGATTGTTGAAGAAAAAATAGAATTCAAGGTTGTAGCAGACATAAAAGAGAAAATACGTGTTTCGTGTAAAAATTGTTATTATTAAGTAGAAAATTATTAAAAGGAATATACTCTTGGGGTAAAAATATCCTATGTTTTTTTCCAGGACATGGTGTATTCATGTTTCATCTAAATTCAAGCGTGAAGACGTAACAAATAAAAAACAATACACATACAGTCTCATTAACTTTCAACTTAAAACATTAATTTGACTGGAAAACTTCACACGAGTGTATTAAACTTGAAAAAATCTCGACTTTTTCTATAGTACTATGCATGATATCTTCCACATGAATTACTCCATTTATTGGTTTTTTGCATAGATATCCGTGGTTTTTTGAGTTTACCGCGACCTTATAGATAGACGTGATGGTGGACCATATCTTATTACATGTTTCTGTACATGAAATATTATAATATTATTAAGTCTAAACTCCAAACTAAACTAAAATACAGGACGTACTTTATTAGATAGTTAATTATCTAATAGATATAATTATTTGGCAGGTCCGACTAGCTCCGTCGTCGATGTTTTGATTACGTTGGCGGAGATAATTACATTAAATAATATTAATTTTAATTAAAATGGTGGCAGTAATTTGTGATATTTTAATTAATTTACCTAATAAGCGCTGTGCAGACCTGTGGGATTGTTCGAGAGTGTTACCGTGGCCTTAGAACGGAAAGGGTAACTGAAGGAACAAAGGGGTGTGTATGTCGTGGCCAGATTTTAGAAGTTGATCACTTCATGATATGGCCAAGTAGAACTGGCCGGATCGTTTTAAACGTTAAAGTTTGATGATATGTCAATCCTCGTTTGGCCTACTATCTTTAGATCTTTTTTAAAATTGAAATCCTACATCAATGATATGGCCAAATGAGGATTGACATATCAATATCATCACATGTTAACGTTTAACTTTAGTTGGGATCAAGCAGTGATCAATTCTAAGATATGGCCACATATATGGATACAGTATATTTTGTTTACCTACATTTTGTATTAAGGCGTACATTCCCTTGGACATCTTTTTTTTTATGGTGGGAAAATCAAAAGCCCACCCCCCGTTCCTTCTAGCCTTCATACCGGGGCTCGAGTTCCCTTTCGGACATCTGGCTGGAGTTAAATGCACACATACTCGTACTGCCTGCATAGAGCCCCGCTGACCTCCAAAACCATTTTCTATTCAAAATATTGATTGATCTACATAAGCTATGTACATTCTGAAGAAAATAATATAACCAGCAATTTTTTTGTGTAAACATATTTCTAAAGATCAAAGCCGTTTGAAAGACATAGGGAAAACGTGCAAAAAAATATACCTATTGTTGTTAAAATTTTTGTTTAGGCAAAAGTTTTAGTCTGAACACGAAAAAACAAGTTGATAATGTTTTATATGAATTTATATCAAACATTTTTTTTTTCAAACGCTTGTCCATTACCGAGGAGTAAGGCTTCAGAAAGTCACTGTTGTATAGCACCGCTCGGGAGCTACGACCATTACACTTGACGGTTTACTTGGCCTTAAAAGTAACTTTATCCAAAATCGTAAATAGAAAGATAATTTCAAAAGTAACTTTATCCAAAATCGTAAATAGAAAGATAATTTCAAAAGTAACTTTATCCAAAATCGTGAATAGAAAGATACTTAATTTCATTCCGTTCAATATTTATTAGATTTTTTTTTAATCTGGTGGAATGAGAAATTTTCGAGTGAAGATGCAGAAATAAATAGAGATACCCCCACGCCCCCATTCTTACTCATGTAATTATTTGAAATACTAATTAAAATATATAATAAAATGTTTAAAAATTAAATATATCTTTTTAGTGTTGTTGAGTTAAGATTGCCGATATAGACCGAAGAATCGCCAAATTTAAGTGAAAGTGGGCAGGGCACGTTGCTCGCAGACCAGAAGGGCGATGATGGGGCCGAAAGGTTCTGGAGTGGCCATCGCGCACCGGAAGACGCAACGTTAGAGAGCCTCCCACAAGGTGGACCGATGACCTGGCCTGCGACCCTCAGCAGGAATCCGATTAATAATACACGCACAGGACAGTTCGTTGTGGTGGCCTTTGGGGAGGCATATGTCTAACAGTGGACGTCTTTCAGCTAAAATGATGATAATGAGTGTTGTTTATTATCAAAAACTGTGTGAAAATAAAAGTTCTCGATTGCGATAAACTGTTTCAACACTACAAGTTACCATAATACCGCTGATTACTCCTTCACCTTCTATCCGCCTACATAGGATATATCCTATAAACACTCTCGCATTTATTTCTCCAGCTCGCACTTACCAAATACATGGAGTATTTAGTAAGGCTCGCACTTACCAAATACATGGAGTCTTTGGTAAGTGCGAGCTGGAGAAATAAAGCTTTTCTTGTCAGCTTTTCTGTCACCAATGAGGAGTGAAGAGCTAAACGAGATGGAATCTTAATCGCGCAAACTTATGTCCCTGGTGAATTGGATACGAAAACACTCGTCGGTCCAATACGATAAGCAGTTAACGGGTTAAAAGCTTACCGCCCGAAGGACACGGTGGAGTATACGGTACAGGTGTGCTCCGCCTGGGCAAAGCACAGCCGCCGTGTCCTCGTGGGGGCGCTCGGCGGCATCGATCTCTCGCGTCGGGCCTTGGTACAGGTCATGGTCCGCAGCTAAGAGGAGTGGTAGGCGGTCGCCTTCTTCTGCGAAGCAGTAATGCTAGCAAAGGAGGCGGCCGCACTCGCGAGGCAATGGCCTTCGCGCCCTATCCGCCGAGATTCCGATCCTAATTTCCGGCCACCATAGGCGCAGGCTCGCGGAAGGCGAGCAATGGGAAGATCGCCGTCCGACACACACACAATGGCAAAGCAGAAACGGGTGTAGGGTTTTTAGTCGGTACAAGTCTGACACTATCTCCCGCTTCGCCCAAGAGCGAGGGATGTCATTAGATGAATTTTCCCACTTAAAAAAAAGTTAAAAGCTTGTAGTTAAAATAATAACAGGACATTTATGGGGTGATATCCAAGGTTAAGCTTGCCACACAACACTTGACTTGGCCCCAGTTGTTATTTGTTGACCTGTAATAACCGTTACGGGTAGTTAGAAGCCAGAAAATCTGACACCCAAGTTGCCAAGAGGTATCGTATTGAATTGTTTTATCTCACTAAGGCGGCTTCCTCTCGATCTTATGCCCCGTTTACACGTGAGTCCAGCCTCGGCCAACCGCCATTGCATTAACGGGGAAAAGGTTAGGTAGATTGATAGTATTGATACTTAACAAAAAACTTTTTACAAAAAAAAAAAAATACTAACCGAGTTCACCACAACACTAAAACAATCAAAATATTAATTATTAATTACTGGGATTGTTTGTTTGTTATTGAACACCGACTTGAGGAGTTCTCTCGACTCCTCATGGATTCCATCATCAGAACTGGATTTTGAAAAAATGGGACCAATCTGGAAGCATATCCTTTTAGGGAAAGAAAGAAATATGCAAATCGGTCCATAAACGACGGAATTCTGAGGAAAAAAAACATTTAAAAGAAATATGATAAGAAACAAAAACCAAACTGAGATCCTCCTCCTTTCTTTGAAGTCGGTTTAAAGCAAATGAAAATTTTTTATTTACGTTCCAAATCTATACGAGAATGTACCTCCACTACTACCTATTTACTATACAAATAAACACATAGACAGATTCTGCACATATTATTATGTAAAAATCCGCTGTACGATCAAAAGGAAAAAAAAAAGCCAATGTTATTTATTATTCTTACATTGTTTACAATACGAATCAATACATGTTAATATCATTAATTGATATGTCGTAAATCAATTAATATAAATTATTCATTCATTGGAGACATAATCCGAGATCCACAGAAGTTATTTGCGATTCATATACAGCTAACGTATCAATTAAAACGCAATTTAAACTTTACTTATTGATTCCATTAACTAACAAAAAATAAACTGTTTTCGTTTTAGTGTTATTAGATCGGTTAAAAAAGATTTTTAAAAAAAAATCCGACTTCAATGTTAATACTGAAAGGTACAAAATAACTTTAATTCCGGAAGTCGGTTTTAAATAACGAAGAGACAAATCTATTATAAAAAACTTGGAAGCATAACATTTCAATCAAAAAAAAAAAATTTCAAAATCGGTCCACAATTGACCGAGATATCGGTCAGTGAACATACATAAAAAAAAATTCAGCCGAACATAGAACCTCCTCAAAAAAACCTTTTCGAAGTCACTTTCAAAGTGTCACTTTAACGACCGGTGCTGTGCATCTCATGTCCATTGGATTCCTGTAACCCTGACTACTAGCCCGATTCACGTAATTAAAACCGTAACGATATCGTAGTGATTTAGTCGTTTAGACCATTTCCGTATTCACATCCGTCAATCGAGTTTGAACGACACTGATTTTATAGTCGTTTGAAATTCGTCAATTTAAAAAAAACATCTGTATTACAGTATCCTGGTAGAATACTTTAATGTAACTGGAAATAAGTCGATAGATCGTGAATACCGCTTTTGGATAGGACTTCGATCGAACGACTATAAAACTTCAACGATATTTGGCTTGTTTGAATTTACGTGAATCAAGCTACAGGTCATCGGTTCACCTTTTGAGAGGTTATACAACGCTACACATTTCGGTATGCGAATATCTGTTCCACGAACAGAGTGCCCTGACACTTACGTTTGGCGATTTTTCTGGCCATGCCCGTAACCTTGATTCTCTTGTGATAAACATTTAGTAATATTATCTCTTTGCACGAACAATAAATGGTCAGTTGTCAAGTATCAACAAGGAGTGAATTACTGCATTCCTGAGATAAAGCGGTCGCCCAAATTCAGAGACATAGGGTTAGATAAGTTGCGTGAAGAGCGATATGAAAGAAAAGGAAGTTAGTGATAGCATGACGAGTGACAGGGTGGAATGGAAGAAAAAAACGTATTGCGCCGACCCCAAATAAGATGGGACAAGGGCAGGAAGAAGAAGAAGAATAAGGTTAGATAAGTTCAATAAAATAAACTAAATGTGACTTATAAATATATAGAATTCCTTTTTTTTTTCTATTATGATTTTTTTTTTGTGTTTTGTGTGCAGTCTGTTCTTACATAATATCTATAAATATTGTAACATGAACCACTTTTTTAAAAAGAGTAACCGTGGAGTTTCTTACCGGTTCTTCTCCATAGGAAATTACCAATTTCGAACCGTGCACTAGCTTCTGACGTTTTATAAGTGCCCATGTAGGCCTATGTGAAATAAAATATTTTGACTTTGACTTTATATTACTATCCACTATTAGAAATAATGTATAAGAAAACGACCATAAATTACACCATCCTTTTTTATTAGTACCAAATACTTCATGCGCTTATTAGAAAAGGTCTTAGTAGGTTGTTATTTAGGTAAAGTCACAATAAATAATATTCATAACTAGCTTTTGCCCACGGCTTCGCTCCCGCTCTACCCTACTCCACCATTATACCTCACTCTATACGCGATTCATTTTTATATTATAGAATAGCAAAGTTATTAGTATTAGTTTATATCCTAAAATATCACTCAATTTATGGAGATATTTTACAGGTGATTGATTTATGAATGAATAAATAGTTTGTTGTACAATGCGTTCCAAATGAGAATAGGATCGCCCGACATGTTGTGACGTCACGATTTACTGTCAAATTGGGGAAAGAAAGTTTTAAATTTACGAAAAATTTAATTTATTTATGAACTGTTAACGAAAAAAGTTAAATCAAAATCCAGTTCTTCAATTTTACTCATCTCTAAGTTCTTCAATTTTGCCAAAATTTCTTCGATTTGACAGTACGGCGATACGAAAAAACATAGGAATTGGTCCTATTCTCATTTGGAACGCGTAGTATATTGATTTTATTCTGTTTTTAGTATGTGTTACAACGGCAACAGAATTACTTCATCACCAACTGTCTACCTAAGCTATCACAGTTCATGAGTTACAGCCTGGTGATAGACAGACGGACAGCGGTGTCTTAGTAAAAGGGTTCCGTTTTTAACCTTTGGGAACGGAATCCAAAAAATCAACAAAGGCAAACTCTATTTTTATGTAGGTTGATTGGTTGGTTGGTTGATTTTATTAAAGTACCATAGTCAGTTGTCCATTAAAAAAACTACGACAAAAGAAACTGTTTATAGTCTCTCTAAAAAGTCAAACGACTTGGGAATTTTGCATATTTAATCATTTAAAAAATGCTTATATCCGATGATAAAAAAATAAAATAAAAAAAAACCAATCAAACCAAAATCAATCAAAAACAAATCAATTATTAATCATCATTATTATTATCTAATCAATTATTTTTCTTTCATTTTTTTTATAATATTTATAAGGTTCTCCTATTAGTAAACCATTATCAAGATCTTCAACCTTAATTACTGAACCAGTGTTGACTACATCAGATTTCATTTTGCCCTAATAATTACCCAAGGCATTTGAAGTTTTAGACAGACTATAAAACAGTTTCTTTTGTACTCTACTATGCAAATCCAAAAATCACAGTGTCTCAAGACGAAAGTGTATGACCAGTGTGTGTTGCCAGTGATGACATATGGTTCCGAAACGTGGTCGCTCACAATGGGCCTCATCAAAAAGCTTAAAGTCACCCAAAGAGCAATGGAAAAGGCTATGCTCGGAGTTTCCTTGCGTGATCGAATCAGAAATGAAGATTTCCGCAGGAGAACCAAGGTTGCCGACATAGCACAAAGAATCGCCAAACTTAAGTGGCAATGGGCAGGGCACATTGCTCGCAGAACAGATGGCCGTTGGGGCCGAAAGGTTCTGGAGTGAAAACGCAAAACGCAGCGCTGGAAGGCTTCCTACAAGGTGGACTGACGACCTGGTGAATGTAGCGGGAATCCGACGGATGCGGGACGCACATGATCGTTCGTTGTGGCGACGCTTGGGGGAGGCCTATGTCCAACAGTGGACGTCTATCGGCTGAAATGATGATGATGATGATGCAAATCCATCTGACCCTCTTGTGCATTTCGCGTGAAGCTTTTGCATAATGTTGTATTAAAACGTAATAAAACCTGTTTACACGTAAAAGTTCAGCTTCAAAGCTACTTTAAACGTAGCTCTACATGATGTTATTAATATTGAACATCTACTTGTGAGTGAAGGACTAACAAACTAGAGAGAGGATATTAAATTATGTTTGTAAATCTCATAGTGTTTACTTTTTAACTATAGAAAGTAAACCCTCGGATGCTCCCGCTATGAGCTTTTTACCGCCCTCAGCAAATCTATTCTTTAATTTTTTTTACTGTACCCTATGAGAAGTTACAGTAGCATAGTCGGCCTTATAATGTTCCCATTGTTGGGACTCAGGCCACCTCTCTAGGAGAGGGCATGGGCCATAATCCACCACGCGGACCCAGTACGGGATGGTGGATGTCACATGTTTTCGAATTTTTGGTTTTAGGACATGCCGATTTCCTCACGATGTTTTCCTTCACCGTTTTAAGAGCAGTGGTGATGAAATAAATTACACAAAGTAATGCGCCTGGCTGGGTTTAAACCCGCGACCAATAACTCGTAAGTCACGTCAGTTATCACTCGGCCACCACTGCTCTCAGAAGTGAGAAGTTAAAGTATATGTGGATAACAGACTTCATCTACATAGGCGAGCTTAACTCAAAGTTGAATTTTCTTCCAGCAATCTATTGAGCAAGAACGTAAACGTACGTATATAAAACGGTCAAACGTAGCGTAACGTAGCTTGCCCTCACAGGTCACCTATCTGTATTGCAAGTTTAAGGCATATAGTTCCTTGAACCATCTGGCCGAAATTATGTGAACGCAACTCTCGCACTCGCCTAGGCGGCAGTACGTAAATCTGTGCATTTATTTGCGGCCAGCAGCGCCCGGAAAGCGCTTTAAATCCATTTTCTCTGCGAGATATTGATTGATTTACATATGCAATGTTCACTTTGAAGAATATTTAACCACCAATTTTTATGTGTAAAAATGTTTCTAAAGGTCCAAGCCGTTTCGAAGGAGTAGGGAAAAGTTGCGAAATTGCTAAATATTTTTTTTTGACAAAAGTATTAATTGCACGAAAAAATCAAATGTTGATATTATTGTTCATGAATCTATAATAAACATATATTTTTTTCAAACCAATTGACCTAGCCGTTACGGAGGAGTAGCCCTCAGAAAATCACTGTTTTATGGCACTTTTCGGGCGCTTGGCCCTTAAGTACCTACAATTGCTTCGCGGACGATCCTGATAGGAAAATTGCTCATCGCGGGAGATCTCTAGGGTCAATATTAATTGTACGTTTAATTACGAAAGTACATGAAATCATTTTAATTTCAAGTATTTTAAATTAACCATTTATATAAAACTGCACTAGATTTGGAATAAATAACGTATGTATGTAAATGCAACTTGTCTTAAGCAACGTCGTATACTTAACAAGTATATCTTAGACTGACGTTGCTAAGAAATAATGTGATAAAACGTGAAGTGAGACCCTGCTGTAAAAGTCAGGTTATACAAAAAATCAATCTAGTCTAAAAAATAATAAGTCTACGGTGGACGTAGACTTATTACTACATACATCGTAAAGAAACTGTCGCAAAACAAAAGCAAAAACCCACATGATCCCAGACTAACATAATTATGAACAAAGCCCCAAACGGACATAATTACGATTAGATATTCGCTATATTTTAGTCAGTAAAATATGTTCAGAAATTCGGTGACTAGAAATCAGAGCTCGCAAAACATAAGCTCTCCGACCGCGACTTTCGACACACGCGTCGCTCGCTCGTCCGTGGGGCGTTACGTTACACGTCGCGCGTCGGCTCGTGTGTAACGCCCTTTGCAGCAGTGAATTCACTTAGAGTTTAAAGTGCGGCCTTTCCTTTAGTTACGTGGGAAATTATAAAATGACTCTCCCTCTCGCTCCACTCTGAGCGAGAGGGAGGGGCCTACTTATACAGACTAAATCCTACCTGTGTTTCTTGCCTTGATGCCTTAGCAGGCATCAGGCCCAACGGTTCTTCTAACATACTTCCCACATTTGGGATATTCTGCGTGCTGAGTGAAGAAGATATTCTCCTACACAATGTCAAGGTACGTATTTACCAGTTGTTGTAAGTCGTAACAGTTTAAGGGAGGAAAATTCGTTATGTCGTGTCTATTATGAACAGTTGTGCAATTCGGAGCGAAATTAAAAGTAATGTCTTGAAGCGAAAGGAAAGAATCAAAACGATTTTTTTAAATTTAATAAGTACATATCCTTTGAGGAAAAGCTTTTATAACGCGTGGTTTAAAATTCTACGTATTGTTCTGTTGAACCAGAAACATATAGAATTATATATATTATCACTGTGAACAGATCATATGTTTTGTAAGGAGGAAACTTGTTGATACGCTAATTTAAAAAAAAAAAATAGTAAAAGAGTTTGTATCAGAGTTACGTTTATTTTAAAAAAAATCGAAATATTTCATTTACCTATCTAGGTGTTTAGTACTCACCTTACAATAATCAAATTTACCTAAGTAGGTAATGTTAAAATTTTATATTGAAACCAATAATTAATCTTTTGAATTTATCTCGAAAAATAAACGTTGTACACATCTGGTTCTATGAACCTCTTTTGTCTAACGCAGAAGTAAATGGAGTTTAATGTGAAATACACTACACTGCGAGTTTAGGGATAGAACCTGACTTTCGGGTACCTAAATGTGTTGGAAAGATAATTTTCTATATATAAGAAATTACGTTACATAGTTTTGAGAGCAGTGGTGGCCAAGTGGTAACGGCCCCGACTTATTAGTTGTATGTCGCGGGTTCAAACCCAGCCAGGCGCATTACTTTGTGTAATTTATTTCATCACCACTGTTCTCAAAACGGTAAAAGAAAACATAGTGAGAAAACCGGCATGTCCTAGAACCAAAAATTCGAAGACATGTATCATATAGATCGCAAAGAATCTGTACAGAGAAGATTTGTTACAGTTTTAAGTGCGAAATGTGGCCTCAGACGTAAACTCCCCAATTACAATCAGCGACTCACACACTTTCACATGAAGAGTCTTGAGAGAAGGAGATGGGTTAGTGATTTAAGTACATTGCATAAAATTGCTAACGGTTCCTTTGACATCAAATTGCTTGGCCAGCTAAACTTTAAGATACCAACTCGATCTGTGCGCACTCCACAATTATTTAATATTTCCTCTAGTAACAATAATGTTTCTGAAAATAACCCGTTATCCAGAATGTGTAATCAATATAATACAATATGCCCTGAGGCAGTGTTCTTGAACAGTTTTAACGAATTTAAAAATTGTTTGTATAAATTGTAATTACATTAGTTTCATTTATTAACTTCTCCATAATACTTCACCCTTCTGTCACTAATGAAGCACATTAAGCATTGAATGCTATGTACAGTAATAATTGGATCTCAGATTTATGTACTGTATTTTGTATTAACTGTCTAAATTGTCTTAGTCTGTAGTCTGTCACTGTACTTATTAAAATAAAATAAAATAAAATATCCACCAACCCGCACTTGGCCCCAACAATGAGAACATTATAAGGCCGATTATGCTATGCTATGCTATGCTACATAGTTTTAGTAGCAGCAGTAGTTTTCTAGGTACATTCCGTGTCAGTTACATTGTTTTACCAACCCGCGTTGATACGGTAAAAAACCCTCACCCTTCGCCGTTCTGCGCCATGTACAGATTTCTCTTTATTTACGTTTTTCAGCTGCATTTATTATTTACTATTTTATCCACGGCTGCGCCTGTGTACATAAAATATAGCCTATGTCACTCAGGAATAGAGCACCTTACTATCGATGAAAACAATTTTAGCAATCGAACCAGTACCTCCTATAAATAAAAAAACTGGGCAAGTGCGAGTCGGATTCGCGCACTGACGGTTCCGTGCAAACTACAATTCCTGAATGGAGTCTCGAAGATTTTTCCAAATAGCAATTTTTTTTTTTTGTATCGTAGGTAACAAAAAATTAACTTTTTTCAGACTTATTCCTAAATCTGTGCGATAAGACCTTACTTTGTGCCAAATTTCAGGATTCTGGGACAACGGGAAGTCCCATCAATTTCGATCTTTGAGAGTATCAAAATATACGTTTTTTTTGCGATATAAACGGCCGTATCTTTTTTATTCGTTAACTTAGAAGTTTGATTTTTTCACAGCTTGAAGGGACCGCCGACCTGAGTATATGGTTTTAATTTCTTGAGATAAAGGGTTTTGACAGACAGACAGACGGACAACAAAGTGATCCTATAAGGGTTTCATTTTTTAGGGTTCCGTAATCAACTAGGAACCCTTATAGTTTCGCCATGTCTGTCTGTCCGTCTGTCTGTCCGTCCTCGCATAACCTCTGGGACCGTTAGCACTAGAAAGCTGAAATTTGGTACCAATATGTATATCAATCACGCCGACAAAGTGGTAAAATAAAAATTGGAAAAAAATGTTTTATTAGGGTAGCCCCCCTATATGTAAAGTAGGAAGTGATTTTTTTTTTAATTTCAACCCTAACGTGTGATATATTGTTGGATAGGTATTTAAAAATGAATAGGGGTTTACTGAAATCATTTTTTGATAATGTCAATAATTTCGGAAATAATCGCAAAAAAAAAACAAAAAACAATGTGTGTCCGGGGCCCCTCTAACTTTTGAACCATAAGTTTAGAAAATATGAAAAAATTCTAAAAAGTAGAACTTTATAAGGACTTTCTAGGAAAATTATTTTGAACTTGATGGAAAGAACAATTTTTGTACAAAAAAGACAAAAATGTTGTACAAAATAATTTCTGGACTAAGTTTGTAGTGTAATCGTATATGCAAGCATTTTTTTAAACTCATTAGTGGGTACACTTATTTTGACGGACGGGAAACTACGGAACCCTACACTGAGCGTGGCCCGACACGCTCTTGGCCGGTTTTCCTTTTAAGGTACGGAACCCTAAAAACAAACTTTGCCCCTTTCTAATATTAGTGTAGATTGTATATATAAAAATATAATTTATACATATTTAATAGTGTCGATATATGTTTTCATTCGACTGGTCTGTTGGTGTAGGGGTTAGTGGCCTTGACTGCTATGCCGGAGGTCATGAGTTCGATTCCCACCCAGGACAAATGTTTGTGTGATGAGCACGATCATTTTGTTCTGTGTCTGGGTGTAATAAAAAAAATATCTATAATATGTATGTATTCAGAAATATATAAGTATGTTTATCAGTTGTCTAGTACTCATAACACAAGCTCTGCTTAGTTTGAGACTAGACGGCGTTGTGTAATAGTTGTGGAATTATATTATATTATTCGCAGTTAGAAAGAAAGAAAGAAAACATGTTTATTCTGCCCGTATAGACACACAAGTAATTACAAAAAAGAAAAACAAAATAAAAATTAGTTGCCTTAACGTCAAGTGTAGACCAGGCCTAACTGACTTCAACCATACACAACTTGGTTGTCTAGGTTGTCTATTAAAACAAGCATAATAACTATTAAAACAGTTGGAATTGATACACCGTTAATTACTAGCTGTCCCGACGGGTTTCACTTGTCCGAAATAAAATTCAATTTAAAGTCAAAATTCATGACATTATCAGGAAATATCGCTCGAGCCCATTGCGTTGGCAACGAGTGACAGTACAAAATTAATTTTCAGTTCGTTAAACTTACAAATGTAACGTTTCCGACTTTTGTATATCGATTGTAAAAAGTAAAATATAGTTTCTATTTGAGACTTATTTTTTGTTTACCAATATTTTCAATCCGAAAGGTTAACTGGGAGAGAATGCCTTGTTGCATTAAGTCCGTCTATGTACCACTACTGTAATATATTTAATAATATATTAGTTCCGTACAAATTTACACATGAAGACAGTTCAAACGAAGATTTTTCCGAATCACAAGAATAGTTTTTTTTTTTGTGACATAATAACAAATTTACAGTTTTCAGAATTTTACCTATATTAGTACTATGAGACCTTGCTTCATGCCAAATTTCAGAATTCTAGCTCAATGAGAAGTGCCCTATAAATTTTGATTCCCATAGGGGTGTCGAAATACACGCTTTTTTGCGACATAAACTGCCATATTTTTTTTTTTTCGTTAACTTAGAAGCTTAATTTTTTCACAGCTTCAAGGGACCGCAGATTTGAGGATATGATTTTAATTTCAACGCGATCCTAAGAAAACTGTTCAATTCCCGAATTGATTTACGAAGATTTATCCGAATCGCAAAAAAAATTTTTTTTTTTGTGACGTAACTACAAATTTACAGTTTTCAGATTTTTTTCTATTTTTGTGCTATAAGACCTTACTTCATGCTAAATTTCAGGATTCTAGGCCAACGGGAAGTACCTTATGAATTTTGTTGTCCGTCTATCTTTTTTTTATTTTTTTATTGTGCATACCGGGGCTCGAGCGCCCTTTCGGATAACCCTGGCCCCAGTAGGCTTCAACCCGGCTGGGTCCCTGCTGTTGCTGACAACTCCTTGAGGCGCGCGGGAACAGTGCCCGCCGTCGACGACTTGGGCTTGGTCCGGACAGTTACCAGACGGCCGGACAGCGAGATACCCATTGCTCACTGTCCGCAAGCCCGCGCTTACGGTGGGTCTGTTTGTCAAGACCCTTTATTTAAGACAGACGGACAACAGCGAGTCCGACTCACTTTTTTTTTTAGTTGACTTCCTATAGATATATTTAATCATAAGAAACAATTAGATATTGTTACTTAAACAATTAATAAAATGATTCTAAGCATTTGTTCAGTCAATTTACTTGCTGCTTCAGGGAGAGGGGTATAAAAAAAAAATGGACCAATATGCCTCCTGGCAACATCCAGAATCATAATCTGCATGCTTTTCTGAGTCCGAAACCATTCACAGAAGGTGGTCCTCATATTTTGCATACTCAACTCCCTTTGGGGCGTGCTCTATAAGGGTTTAAACAAAACACGTATTTCCTGAAACAAGTTTTGTACAATATTCGAATAAATCACGGAATTACCGAATGCTAACAGAGTTTTCAGGCGTTATCTCTCTTTTTTCGCGTTGCCTTTTCTTCAAACATCGCCTTGCTTTGCGTTAGATGAAGTAACAAGCTTTTAAACCGTGCTTGATGCTGACGATAGGCAAGTGGAAAAGCAGCCTCTTATCTATTACTTAGTTCCTCATAATGGTCATGCAGTTTCAAACCAATTTGGCGCTAGCATCGAATTCAGTTCATCAAAAATTCAAAAAGCATTTTTTAACAAGTTTTGATTTTTTCGTAACGGCGATATCGGCAATATTGTGCGTCCTTTTGTATTTCCACACGTCAACCCGAGGCTTGAAAGCTTTTCAAACGCAGCCAGCCTTTGAATGCTTTGCCTTTGGCTCTGTGGCTCAACTGTACAGAGGAACTTGCCTATTGACAAGTGACTGAAATGTCTGATGCATAAATGATGGATCGGGGCTTTGATGTTTTACTGCACTGCTGGTAAATATTTAACTTTTTTTTTCTTTTAATTGATATAAACTAGTGGTAAGTAGTGATGCAATCGTTGATGCTGAATAGGCTCATAAGCAAACCCAGATCCATCATTTATGCATCAGACACTTCAGCCACTTCTCAATAGGCAAGTTACTCTGTATAATTGAGCCATCCCGTCCGATTATAATTCAGGTGTCTTCAAGACAAGAGTGAATACTAGGCTAGGCAAG
The DNA here is from genome assembly GCA_910589285.2 of Mythimna ferrago. Taxonomy (NCBI): domain Eukaryota; kingdom Metazoa; phylum Arthropoda; class Insecta; order Lepidoptera; family Noctuidae; genus Mythimna; species Mythimna ferrago. The sequence goes on along the minus strand of OU342673.1, from coordinate 15,920,240 downwards.
GGTATTCACTCTTGCCTTGAAGACACCTAAATTATAATCAGACGGGAAGACCGCAGCAGGCAAATTGATCCAGTCCCTCGATGTACGCTGTATAAACGATAAGGCGAAACGCTTGGTCCGGACCGTAGTTAGGATCAACGTAAGGGTAGATGTGGATACTCGAGATACATTACACTAAGGTTATTATATTCTAATAATGAATTAGTATAAAGTTTTCTGGGCTTTTTATTTAGGTGGAGTATCATCAAATAACTTCTTTTAATCGGGTCGTGATCCTGGCGGCTAAAGCATGAGGAAGTAGTCCGTTCCGTCACGCGTGCGGCTACCTCCTTCGCTAGCATACTGCTTTGCAGGAGACGCCCTTTTTTTATGGTGGGAAAAAATGATCCAATGACATCCCCCGCTCTTGGCCGGAGTGGGAGATAGTGTCAGACTCTTACTGACTAAAACATCCACCCCGTTCCTTCTTGCCTTCATACCGGGGCTCGAGCTCCCTTTCGGATAACCCTGGCCCCAGTAGGCTTCGACCCGGCTGGGTCCCTGCTGTTGCTGACAACTCCTTGAGGCGTGCGGGAACAGTGCGCGCCGTCGACGACTTGGGCTTGGTCCGGACAGTTACCGGACGGCCGAACAGCGAGCTACCCATTGCTCACTGTCCGCAAGCCCGCGCCTACGGTGGCCGGAAATCGGGATCAGAATCCCGGCGGCGGCGGCGAGGACGCCGTTGCCTGATGCGTTCGGCCTCCTCCTTTGAGGAGACGCCCTCCTGCCATTCCTTCTCACTCCGGACCATGGTCTGTACCAGGGCCTGAGTCTGAGTTCCATCAGTTTCCCTAAGCATTCCAGGCGTGTGACTCTTTCAAGGAAAAGCTAGCTACCCTATCATGCAGATATCTTGTTACATTAACAAAGCAATTATAATAATTTACCGAAGCGGTTAATTAATCAGTTGATGTTAAGCATCAGGTAGTGCATTATTGCTAATGACCAACAACCTGAAACCGATATTGTGTTGTTAGTTTCAGCAACACGATCAGATCAATTTAGTGTGTTCAATATTCAGCGCGACTTTTACAAAGGGATCGAATAAAACGAACAAAATTGCATGTGAAAAATGCTTCCATGTAGTATCACTTCACTCTTTTGCAGGTATTTATATCGGTAGTCTATATAAATGGGTATGTTCTAAATAGTTACAAAAAATATTAGTAAATGTTGTTAATATAATTGCTTTACATTGCGACAGGCCTGCTGTTGGTCTAGTGGTTAGTAACCCTGATTGCTATGCTGGAGGTCGTGGGTTCGATTCCCACCCAGGACAAATCTTTGTGTGATGAGCATGATCATTTGTTCTATGTCTGGGTGTAATTTATCTATAGTATGTATGTATTTAGAAATATATAAGTATGTTTATCAGTTGTCTAGTACTCATAACACAAGCTCCGCTTAGCTTGAGACTAGACGGCGTTGTGTGATAGTTGTGGAATATTATATATTTACTAATATTTTTTGTAACTACTTATTTCGAACTAACGATTAGTATTGAACAATGAGAAACTAGAATTTGTCGATATAACGGTTTTCCTGGGGATTATTTTTGACTCAAGGCTACAATGGGGTCCTCATTTAACATTTCTTGCAGGACGGCTTAGCTCAACTGCCTAAGTAGTTAGAAAAATCCGCCGATTTACGGATGGTGATACAGCTAGACTAGGCTATTTTAGTTATTTTCATTTACTAGCTTTTGCCCGCGGTTTCGCCCGCGTACATAAAATAAAGCCTATGTTACTCAGGAATAAAGCAGCTTTTCGGTGAATAAATTTTAGCAATCGGACCAGTACTTTCAGAGATTACCTCATACGAACAAAAAATAAAAAAACAAACTTTACCCCTTTATAATATTAGTGTAGATAATGACACATAAACACTTTTTTATCTATATGTGTAATAAGTTCTCTTGCCCTGGCAACAAATTAACCAATTAAAAAAACTAAGCCCGTTCTTTTCTCGTCCTTGTTGAAACTACTAATAGAAAAATCTAATAAAGGAACATAAGTTTTAAGCTCCTACAAACAAAATGACATACAAACAAACTTTATATTTTTATAATATTAGTGTAGAAGTATAGATTGTTAGATATACAAAGACTGGAACAGGAGAGGAGTTCCTGTATCGTTTTATAGTTATCCGTGTTGAACACGAGAGCTAGTAATTACACCAGAGCCCAGGCGTGTCGCTCGATAGCAGATTAATATGTTTCGCGGCACACGCTGCCGGAAAAAGAGAAGTTGATTGAGTATTGTCACAGTGTGGATACTGAAACTGAACTCAGTATTCTATAGCTAACAGGCGCATAATATTGCAACGCTCGTCCGTGTACAAGGGGCGGGTTGTTCCCAGAGGTCCATGATTTTATTGTTCTTCTTTTCCCACCGGGTCCATAAAAAAAAATTAATAGTGTTTTAAATGTTCACAATTATCAATTCCCAATGGGTCCACGATGTTTGTCCAAAGTAGGTACAGCCAATAAAAACATGTTAGAGTAGCTACGTAATTCCTATATAATATTATAAATAAAGGGGGAAAATTTGTATTTTTGTGTGTATGTTTGTAATGAATAAACTAAAAAACTACTCTGCCGATTTCAAAAAAAAGACGTGTGCCACTCGGGGACTGCCGCGGTAAAGCTATTGCATAGCATTTTTATCAACTTATGCAATTATAATTATTTATTTATTTTATTTATGCAGTATTTTTTTTTCCTTTGTTTTTTTTTTTGATATTAATTGAAGTTACACTTTCACACATTGAATTGAATTTTGATTGATTGTTCACTCATTTGTTTTCTTATCGGTCACCACGCTCAAAAAACAAATGAATGGGGGGGTGTTAGGTTATTTTCGTTACGGAATTTCTGGATTCGGTCTCCACGCTCAAGGCCCGCGATAGAAGCTATGCAATAGCTTAAAATTCTTTCGCCATTGGAAAGCTACATTCACCTTGAGTAATATAGGCTATATTTATTGCCCGTGCGAAGCCGGGACGGGCCGCTAGTCACATATATTTTGATATTTATAAAATAAAACTCTAGTTAAGCGATGCCCATGCAATTTATACTTCTTTATAAAACAATACCTTCATGGTTAGCTTAATTAGTACTGTAACTTCCTTCCTACGGTTGAAAAAAAGAAACAATTACAATTAGATATCATTTTTTAGATTCTTTCTTTGAAAATCATCGGCATTCGATATCAATTATATTTATTAGCAGTGTCAGTCAGGTTGAATGCGATCCGAGTCACTAATTAACACAAGTTAGGGTCTGGCCCGAGTGACAATCTATCGGCGATAATGTTAGCAAAAATGTCGAATATGAAATGTTGAATTTAATATGACATGTCTTGTCGGAGCGGGAAGGCGTGTTAGACTTTTACAATTACCGGAACGGATCTTGAGCGCTCGGCGTCAGAGTGGGGATCGCTTTGCGCATTCCATACATTGGCGAGCCAATCGTCTTCGTTGTTAGATACATGCAGCAACGTAGGGAACGAATCAGGAGTGACGTCTATGATACGATGGCGCGGCGAGCCAATCACTGACACTCCCCGCCCCCGCGTCTCACTTCGCACCACTAAAGAGACCGAATATTTGACTTCTGCGCAACTTGAAGCCAGCGCTCAAGATCCGTACCGGTAATTGTACTAATCACACCTCACAAAGAAGGATATTAGCCCTTGCGTTCTAGGACGACGGGTTGCCCTTTCGGAAGTCAACCCATGGCTCCAGCAAACTTCGGCCTTGTTGGGGCCCTACGATTTTGCTGACATCATTTTGAGGCTCGTGTAGAACAAGCGCCGTCGACGACTCGGGCTCGGTCTGGACGGCTACCGGACGGCGAGATGGCGAGCTATCCATTGCTCGTCGTCCGCAAGCCCACGCCTACAGTAGCTGGAAATCGGGGTCGGGGTTCTGGTGGCTGGGGTGTAAGAAAGATGTCCGCTAGCATTACTGCCGCTCAGAAGAAAACGGCTCCTGCCTACTTCCCCTCGCCCCTGAAAATGACATGTGCTAACGATATTTCACTTGGTATACACCAAACATGCTTCGAAATTTTGATCGCGATCGCTTGGTTGTTAAAATAATGTTACTTTGTCAACAACTCCTTAGGTTTCCTTTAAAATTCCCTATAAAATGCATTCTTGAGGTACGTCATACCGAGAATACGACAACCTATCTTGTCCGTAAGTATCTGATTTCATTCTCGCTGTTCCTGAAAATTCTACACATAGTTTCAGGTCGATAATAATTGTTCCATTGTGAAATGTAGCCAACTATGCATTGTGTTCTTCCATCACTAACCCACCTTTATTATTTTCATTTTTGCCTATCTTTTATATAGCTATATATATCTATGTATCGTATATTTTAACCCTTTAGTGCATGATTTCTAGGAAAATATTTTTTAAATCACAATAGAAGGGAAACGTACATATATAAATTTATGTATTTTGCTTTTTCGTGTAATCCATATATAAAAATATGGTTATTATAAATATACATGTATCTACTGTTTATCAATCAAATTACAAAACTAATAAACAATTAATATAAACATAAAATTGGAAACATTCTCTACACAAAGTATTTTTACACTAATATTCAATTTCATATTAAAAAACAGGCCAATAGCGTGTCGGGCCACGCTCAGTGTAGAGTTCCGTAGTTTCCCGTTCGTCACAATAAGTGTCCCACCTTAAGTTATTTAAACACAATTACAATTTCCCACCAAATATTCTTATTAACAACAATGAACGACAGACAACGAGCAAGAACAAATACCATTTTGGATTGCGTGAACCGATTTTAATAATTCTTTTTTTATTTGAAAGAGGATACGATCAGGATAATAAAATATGTAAACTAAGTAAAAAAATGCTTGCATATACGGTTAAATTACAAACTAATTTTCCTAGAAAGTCTTTATAAAGTTCTACATTTGAGATTTTTTTCATATTTTCTAAACTTATGGTTTAAAAGTTAGAAAGGGGGAGGGGACACATTTTTTTTTACTTTTGGAGCGATTATTTCCGAAAATATTAACATTATCAAAAAATTATTTTATTAAACGCCTATTCATTTTTAAATACCTATCCAACAACCACACGTTATGGTTGAAAAAAAAATCACTCCCCACTTTACGTGTAGGGGGGTACCCTAATAAAACATTTTTTTCCAATTTTTATTTTACCACTTTGTCGGCGTGATTGATATACATATTGGTACCTACCAAACAGCTTTCTAGTGCTAACAGTAACTGAGATTATCCGTGGACGGACGGACAGACAGACAGACATGACGAAACTATAAGGGTTCCTAGTTGACTACGGAACCCTAAAAAAGTTTATTTATACGCATCTTGTTAAAAGTAGGATTTTAATATATTTTTTTTTATAGTCATAATTTAAATAATTCTTTATTAACCATTTTATTTCTTACTTTTTTAGAGGGATTATTAGTTTTATTTATTTATCAAGAATTGCTTTAAATGAAATATTTAAATTTACAATGAACATCAAAAAAAAGTTTTTGGGCGGCCATCTTTATTGCTGACAATACACGCGCTTCCTTATTCAAGAGAGAAGTTGCACCAGATGCTGTCACTACTCAGAAAGTACTTCAGGACATCAATCTTGAAGTCATTTAAGTTTCTTTTTATTACTTTTATCTTCAACTTCACCGTATGTACGCCGTTTTATATTCCTGCAAGAAAATAATAAGAAATAATTTTAATAAGTATTCTTGTTAGACAGTTCAAGAAAACCTACTTAACTTCATGCCTGTATTTCACAAAGGGGAAAAACTGAGAAAGAGAAAGAAAGAAAGAAACACATGCACATTGCAGAAGTTATGTGGCGAAAAGTAATAGAAAAAACAAATATAGATATACCTACTTACTACATGAGGGGTCAGAATTCAGTAGATTTTGAGGCAATAATTTGATTAAGTTCAATGAAGTGAAATGTCCGATTTTAGCAAATCATTTTCTAGACTTGATAATGCTCCCACACACTAAAAGTAAAATTAACTGAGTTTAGCGCCATCTAACGAGAACATGACCAGTAGCTTTCGCCTAAAAAATCTTATAACGATACACTTCACATAATTACATGTGGTACCTATATGGTGAAACCATACGCTCGTAAAAATATGAGAACACATTCTTTGTGCGTTCCCTGCCGGATTTTGTTTCCAGATAGCTACAACCTGGGGGTATTTAAGTCAAGAGTGAATTTGTTCTAGACAAGAGTGCTCCAACGTTGTTCCTATCATAGACTATCATCAGGTGAAATTGTGGTCAAACACGAGCATATCAAAAATAATAAAAAACAAAGCTAATGTATAACTTGTCGTTCCATCATCGGACCACCAGAAGTACTGTGGTGGCTTTGCGCCACCGGTACATGGTGGCCATCTTACCGATACAAGGCGTTTTGGGAACACGTTTATTATCCGTAAGCTAAGGAATGGAATTCTCTGCCGAAGTCTGTGTTTCCTGGTAGCTAAAACCTAGGGTTCTTTAAGTCGAGAGTGAACAGATTATTTCTAGGCAGTCGTGCTCCATCGTCAGCTACATCATCGCTTACCATCAGGTGAGATAGTGGTCAAACGCGAGTCTATACATAATAAAAAAAAATAAGGGCCTAAAATTATTTTATAATTAAAGTTATTTTCCTGCTACCGACATCGCTCAATGGCAGCTGATAACAAAGTTTCTGTTAGATAATCTGCGGTCGCGGCAATATTGTTCAATGAAGAGTATAATATTTTTATTTCAAAGGCTTTCCTTTTACTCGATTGTATAATAATTACGAAACATCTGTTTCTTACAATTCTATCGACATAACTGTGTACGGAAAATACGCGGCTAAAACTGTGATATTTGTTTTAAAATTATTAAATATATACATATATATATATATATATTAAATAATAAACAAAATCGGACATCCTGCATGCACTCGGGCAGTTTCTGAGAATAGGCTTCGTACACAGCGCGCCAACAATACGTATGGCGAGCGAACTAGCGGGTATATTGTACCGAGACTTATTAATAGTCTACCCTCAGATATAAAAAGAAACATTACACCTAAAAATAACAAATGTAAACTTAAGAAATCATCATCATCATCATTTCTGCTGAAACACGTCCACTGTTGGACATAGGCCTCCCCCAAGCGTCGCCACAAAGAAACGTTCTTGTGCGTCCCGCATCCATCGGTTTCCCGCAACCTTCACCAGGTCATCGGTCCACCTTGTAGGAGGCCTTCCAGCGTTGCATCTTCCGGTACGCGGTCGCCACCCCAGAACCTTTCGGCCCCAACGGCCATCTGTTCTGCGAGCAATGTGCCCTGCCCATTAAGCCTGCCACTTAAATTTGAAAATTCTTCGTGCTACGTCGGCAACCTTAGTTCTCCTGCGGAAATCTTCATTTTTTATTCGATCACGCAAGGAAACCCCGAGCATAGCTCTTTCCATTGCTCACTGGGTGACTTTAAGCCTTCTGATGAGGCCCATTGTAAGCGACCACGTTTCGGAGCCATATGTCATCACTGGCAACACGCACTGGTCATAGACTTTCGTCTTGAGACACTGGTATGTTGGACGAGAAGATACCGCGTAGCTTCCCGAACGCTGCCCAACCGAGTTGGATTCGACGGTTGACCTCTTTCTCGAAGTTAAGAAATATTACTTAAGTGCAATTTAAGAATGTTTTCTACTTATTTACAGAAAGTTTTTATTAATTAATATCGACAATAACGTACACATATAAAATTAAAAACTCAATTTGTTTCGATATTGAGATAGATTCATGGTAGCACAAGTTTAAACCTAAGAGGTTTTATGGTTGCTATTTAACCTAGATAATCCTGTAATCTTTGTATGAATGACAAAAAAAAATGTATGTGTGCGTCTTTTTCTACATGGTGTGAGACAGAATATGAGAGACCGCTTCCTACTTTTTCTCATATAACCGCTCTTACGTGTACATCTTTCTCAAGAAATGTTGTAAACACTAATACCTTGTAAATATAAAAAAAATATATATTTTTTTATAAATTATATATTAAAAATATATGTATCTATGGAAAAAACGTTTTATAAAATTTCGTCATCAAAAGAAACCTTACGAAAAATGTCATCGTTCAAAATTTCAATTACCTAATTAATCGAGACTTTCAGAGTCTCGATTAATTAGGTAATTGAAAATTAATAGAGACTCTGAACGACGGAATTTTTCCAGAAACTAATTTATATTTTCTGTAGATTTATAAGATTATGTTACGTAATTTTTCAATGTAGTTAACGCCCTAACAGATAGCCCTAACTGGCTTTATACATTTTTAGTCGCCGCAGGATTCCACAACTTTCTCATTGGAATGTAATTATAAAATATATAAATATTAAAAACAGTTAAGTACAGATGTTCTGTACTTAATTGTTTTTAATATTTATTTATTGGGGCTAACTGACAAAAATCTGAATGATGACGATTTACATTGTTTATTTGTATGTACATATCTTCATATTTGTCTCTCTTTTCTGTTTGTCTATTTACTATCTAAGTTGCACCTGCTAAGTTATGTTTCTGCACTATCCTAAGGTCGAGTGGTAGATAATGGCATTAATTCCGCCTTTGTACAGTGTAATGTGCATAAAGCATTAGATAATAAATAAATATTTTTGCCAAATGTGTTGATAACATAGGTAAGTGTTTTGTTTGTTAAATGGAGGTATCAAAAAAGTACATGTTATGACATTTAAACCTATAAAAACCATTATCAACAAATTTTACATTTAAACAAATTATTTCAATCAAAAACTCACCTCGAACAGATGTTTTAATGTCTTAGCACAGGAGAGACATTTTCACCGTACTTTTTTTGCATTGATCTTCAGATTACATAATTAACTTTACATTCGGAGAAAAAAACTAGATGGCGTTGCGTTAAAAAGAAACCGATGAGTACGATATTTTGTGATTTATAAACAACTACAGTAAGGTTTTTAATGTATTATTTTTCAGATATATTAAATCTAAAATTTTATAATATAATAAAAAGGAAAGATTTGTTTGTTTATATTTTTTGTTTGTAATAAACTCAAAAACTACTGGACTGATTTATAAAATCTTCTCAGGCGAAGCCGTCTGTCAGGAATTAGTAATAAATACATTATATATCGAGGGTAATAAACATATAGAATAATTTAAACACTCAGTTAATAATAATTACAGATAATGGTTATAAAAAAACTTGTCGTCAAGATACGAAGGTAATTTACAATTTGTTCATTAAATGTTGATTTACAAACAATCACTTGATTATTTCCATTTCTATGAAAAAAAATGTGACTCTAATTATATTGTTTTGTATAGGTAGGTTTACGTTGCAGGATAATTGCAAAAATTGTCTTTTTTTTAATACCGGGATTCTTATAAGCGACCGGATTATAATTAAATCAAATAATCCACTACCACTAGGGCGTACTAATTAGTTGATTAGTTGGAAACTAAGTTGATTAGTTGGAAACTAATATTATTATTTTTTAATTTGAAAGACACAATTGCATTGTATAATGTAGAAGCACTTTTTCCAAGTTTGTGAATGTGAAGCACCATGGAGCATTTTTATTAGGTTACAACTTTTTTTTTTGACATTACGAGCATGGCAGTTGAGAGTTTGTCATGCTCACTCAAATGTCTCGCTGTTGGTGGCACGTGTTATTGGGTCGTTCAGTTCCCTTCAAAATGGTTGAGCTGAGTGGGGCTAATGCACGCGTCATGCTCGTGAACGGGTGCCGTCAGATGGGACTGGTCATCTCTTAGCTGCCAGTGGCTTAATTCAGTTTCTATCTTTTAATTATTTTACATTTTCTATTTCATTATCGACATTGTGCTCACATGATAGAAGCAACAAGTAATATGTAACCAAGCATTATATGTAACACATAATATGATTTAAAAGAGTGTCCATGGATTTTCTTGCACGTTCTTCTCCATAGAGACCTACTCTTTGGAACGTGCAATTTAGCTTCACTTTTCTTGGACTGACCGACATTTGACTATTCAAAAGTGCCTGTAAATGGTCTATTTGAAATAAATGTTTTGATTGATTGATTGATTGATTGATAATTAAAAATGTTTATTTCAATTACATCTTACTTATTGGCAACGGTCAACCAGGCATACAATATTACCAAGTTGGTAATGAAACCCATTTGCAAAACTAAGACACGTAATTTGGTGGTTATTTGAGCCATCCCGGTTAGTTTAAGAGTATGACTTGCGTTGTATAGTTTACTAGCTTTTGCCCGTAGCTTTGCCCGCGTAGATACATAATATACACAAAATATAGCCTATGTCACTCAGGAATAAAGCAGCTTTCTTTAAAAAAACAAACTTTACCTCTTTATTATATTAGTGTAGATGTAATTTTTAAATGCGTGTCTTAGATTGGCAAGTGGGGCACGTTACTGACTGGGGTACGTAGTTTACTCTATAGAAACATGATTTGGTGATCACCCTTTATGTCAGAAGTTGCTTATATTAGGTGACTCCGCTGTTCCGTTAAACATTTATGCAATGAAGATCTAAAGATCACTTGTGTGATTTATGGATGGATTGTTATTGATAACTGAGAAGAAATTTTGCAATCGTACTAGGTTCTTTTGTAAAGTATAATAATAATAATAATATTCCACAAACTATCACACAACGCCGTCTAGTCCCAAGCTAAGCAGAGCTTGTGTTATGGGTACTAGACAACTGATAAACATACTTATATATTTCTAAATACATACATATTATAGATAAATTACACCCAGACACAGAACAAATGATTATGCTCATCACACAAACATTTGTCCTGGGTGGGAATCGAACCCACGACCTCCGGCATAGCAGTCAGGGTCACTAACCACTAGACCAACAGGCCAGTCGAAAAGTAACCAGCACAATGTTTCTGATTGGCTGATATGGACGTTTTGCACTGACGGATGCGCTGATTGCTTAACATCTAGGCACTTCCTGCCTAACCAGACTACAGATATTGTCAATTGAATCTTCTATTACTCAATCTAGATTCAAATTTCTAATCGTCCTAGAGTCGTCCTAGAATCGTCGCTACTTACCATCAGGTGGGATCGCAGTCAAGCACTAGTTTATCTTAATTAAAAAAAAAAAAAAAAAAAAAGATGGTTTCCCACGAAATTCTTACTATTATTATTATGAGTCCGTTGTGTCTCATTGCAGGGCTTAAGAAAAACTCCCATAATATTCTAGTTGTTCCCAAAGGAACCTTTTTTAATCTTTTTTTTTGGTATTATATTTTTAAAGTAAAACTAATATATAATATTAATTGCATGGCGCTACACCAAAGCCTACCAGTAACATTTGGTCCTTCGAGCCGGATTTTTTTTTTCAAAAAACCTAGGATTTTCGAAATACAACGATTTATCCAATTATTCTGCGACACATTCAATTATGAGCCATCATTAGGCGTGAATGGAAAGCATTAAATGTTCTTAAGAATTACTTATACCGGCCGTAACATGAAAAACCGCACGGGTACAAGGCACATAGAATTAAACACAATACAAATAAAAGTACAAACAATCAGAACTCAGGATTATACAATACAATTTAGAGACAAATTGAAGAGAAGAAGAATTGTTGAATTAAAGGAACCTTACTTGTTGAAGTCAAAAACTGCAATGCTACTGATGGCTCTAAGTTTCAAAGATTCAAAGCATTTCAAATAAACCATTTATAAGCACGTTTGAAAGGTCAAAAAGTCAGTCTCTTAGAAAAAGTTATGCTAATTGCACATTCCAAGGCGTAGATCTCTATGGAGAAAAATATGCAAGAAACTTCATGAACACTCTTTTCAATCGCGTTAAGTATTGCAAATAACCCCCATTGATAACATTTAAACGTTATATAAATATTTAGCTTCTATGAATAGCATCAGAACGTAGGATTTAGAAAAATATAACGAAAAACAAAATGAATTTGAAAGTTTCGCCATACTTTGTAAATTTTTCGCATGTTGACACACAACGTGATTTATTTTCTATCACCATCTTATGTTATTAGGCATAAGAGTTAATTACAAAGATATGATTTATATAAATATAAGGCTGTTCGATTTTTGTTCGCGTAACCGCTTAAAATGAAGGAAACTGCAGTACTTTTTTATGAGTTTATTTATTTCTTGTTCAAAGTTTTTGTACATATATATTTATTTATTTATTTAACAATTAGACACAATAATAAAAGACAAGAAGAAAGAAACAGAAGAATAGTACAAAGGCAGGTGGGGGAGGGGTTATATTAGATTATTAAAGAAAAAATTAAAATTTTTGGACGTTTGTATTTTTGTTTTTACCGAATAAACACAAAAACGAGTGAACCGATTTTAATAAAAATTCATTCACCTCACTTTACTACTGAGGGACATATTTAAGCAATATGCACGGTTATTTCTGAAACACTGGCTACTTCTCAGGATTGTGTTACTAACATCATAAACAACTTTCATTCTATGACTAGTAAAAATGTATCTTATACATAGTTAATCAGAGTTTCATACAAAAATAATATTATTAAAAACGCTCTAAATATTACGAAGTCTATGCGAAGCAAGCGATAGTACAATAGCAGAGTGGAGCGGGAATCGGGCGGCGGAGGTGATAAGATGCGCTCGCGTTGCGTCGTACAGACGTAGATAGGTATGCAAAATACAGAGTTGAAATGTGTTAGATAGAACAACGAAGTCTGTTTGATCGAAGATTTGTTTTTGGTAAATGAATTATGTTTTGTACAAAGTCATACAACAAAAGTTGTTGTTTATGATGTCAGTAATACAGTTCTGCAAGGTTGTTACTGTTTTACGAATAACCCTGTGTATTCTATTATCACGTGGCAGCTAAGCCGCTGGTAGCTAGTTTGAAAATAAAACTTTATTTTCTTTCCCTTACAATGTCCTTGGGTTTATAGCTCGCTACAATGCGGTACTCCAACAGACTTTCATATGAACTAACATATCGGAGTTCATGTCGATTGGTTGTATAAAATAAATACAATTTCTTATAACATTGTAACCAAAGAATAATTCGCTTCAGATTTCTGTTATAGCGAGTGCATGGTATATTGTAGGTAGGTATTTGTATACCATCCTATATATTTCTAAAACACTAGCAATCTCTGTGGCTGTGTTACTTAACATCATAAACAACAACTTTTGTTCTATGACTTTTAAAAATGTATCGTATTTTAGTTCAATAGATTTTCAAAAAAAATAATTAAATAAACTCTCTAAACTTTACAAAGTCTATGCAAGCGATAGTACAATAGCGGAGGGGAGCGGGGATCGGGCGGCGAGGGGCTTGAAGCGCTTGCGTAACGTCAACAGACGTAGGTAAGTATAGCAAAATTCAGAGTTGAAATGTGATAGAACAACGAAATCTTGAAGGTTTGTTTTTGGTAAATTATGTTTTGTAAAAAGTCATAGAACAAAAGTTATTGTTTATGATGTTAGTAATACAATCCTGCAATCTTATTAATTAATGACCTAATGACCAAGAGGATATTGAGAGGGAACGTAGGGCGCTGGCAGTCCGATGTAATATGTTGCCTCGCAGGTTTGCGCGGTGTAGTGGACAAGTTAAAATAACACTATTTAAAGCCTACTGTCGAGACACGTGCAGCCTGTGGACTAACTATACTCGGCGGACTATCAGCGCCTTGCGGGTCCAATATAATAACGGCTTCAGGATGTTGATGGGGCTGCCCCGCTTCTGCAGTGCATCAGGTATGTTTGCAGAGGCGCACGTCGATCGCTTCCACGCCATCGTTAGACAGAAATCAGCCTCTCTGCTCTGCAGAGTGCGGGCTAGCTCCAACTCCATCCTGAAGACCATAGCGGACAGGTACGATTCTCCTTTGTTAGATGATGTTGTTCACCGATGTTTTAGGAACAACCACCTTGTTTTAAAATAATATATTTAATGATATATTATTTTTATTAGGTTACTAACATAGGTTATAAGTTTTCTCTCAATTGTTTACTAACCCATATGGATGTCACTAATCCGTATTAAAGATTATTTTATTTTATTTTTTATTTTTATTTATTAGTGTTTTACATCTAACCCTTTATATTGTATAAGGTGCACTTTTACTGACTAAAACCCACGACGCCGTGACGCCTCGCCAGCCACTCATTAAAGAACTATTATCACGTGCCCAACCGAAAGGCTCTAGAACCTAAAGAGCAACTGAAGGAACACAGGTGTGGTTTTAGTCAGTACCTAAAAGTCTAACGTATAGTTATCGGCACGGATCTGAGCGCTGGCTTTAAGTTGCGCAGAAGTCAAATATTCGGTCTCATTATTGGTGCGACGTGAGACGCGGGGGCGGGAAATGTCAGTGATTGGCTCGCCGCGCCATCGCGTCATAAACGTCACTCCTGATTCGTTCCCTGCGCTTGTTGCATGTATCTAACAACGACGACGATTGGCTCGCCAATGTATAGAATGCGCAAAGCGATCCCCACTCTGACGCCGAGCGCTCAAGATCCGTGCCGGTAACTATACTCTCGCGCACCGCCCTGGTGCGGTTGAAGACAATAGATGATTTCACACCTTAAAAGCGGGCCACGGTAACGCTTTCGAACATTCACGCCAACCCTGAAGCATCACGGAAGCTTCATCAGGAATTGTTTTGTACTTTGCAGGTGAACGCAAACTTAAACTGTATGCAAACGACGTAATTTCAAGCTACATTCCTTTTTGCATCTTATTTCCAAGTTTTATTATTAAGAGCGCCCAACCCGATGTACATTTCCATTCAACCGCTTTTACGTGATTATGGCGTTATTATACATGTTTAGAAACTCGGATATCTTTTTTTTTTTTTTATCTGTTATAAACTAGTACTTGACTGCGATCCCGCCTGATGGTAAGCAGTGATGCAATCGTTGATGGTGAGGCGCACTAGTTTATTAAGAGCCTATTCACTCTAGCCTTGAAGACACCCAAATTATAATCAGACGGCAAGACCGCAGCAGGCAAACTGTTCCAGTCCTTCGAAGTACGCGGTATAAATGACGAGGCGAAACGCTTAGTCCGGACCGTAGATGTTTCAACAACTTAAGGGTGGATACTCGCCGTGCGTCGGTTTGTCCGATGGTAGAAATGAGAATGGAATCTAGTGGATATAATCTGGGTTTCTATTGAGTTAAAACTTAAATGTGTGTAAAACTCACAGAACAGATGAAAGAGACCCCAGTGCATCCCTTTAAGGCATATAGTCCCTTGAACCATCTGACCGAAATTATGTGAACGCAACTCTCGCATTCGCCCAGGCGGCAGTACGCAAATCTGTGCATTTATTTGCGGCCAGCAGCGCCCGGAAAGCGCTTTAAATCCATTTTCTCTGTGAGATATTGATTGATTTACATATGCAATGTTCACTTTGAAGAATATTTAACCACCAATTTTTATGTGTAAAAATGTTTCTAAAGGTCCAAGCCGTTTCGAAGGAGTAGGGAAAAGTTGCGAAATTGCTAAATATTTTTTTTTGACAAAAGTATTAATTGCACGAAAAAATCAAATGTTGATATTATTGTTCATGAATCTATAATAAACATATATTTTTTTCAAACCAATTGACTTAGCCGTTACGGAGGAGTAGGCCTCAGAAAATCACTCTTTTATGGCGCTTTTCGGGCGCTTGGCCCTTAAGTAGTAAATACGACACTGTATGTTGCAGTTTGTTTAATTCTCGCGTGTATGAGTAAGTGTACAATTTCAAAGTAAGCTGCAGGAGTGGTCCTAGTATGTATTCGTACATGACATACTAAGTTGTGTTAGGTAGGACACGAATGTGACAACTTACTCGGACTTTTGTAGCTGTGTTAAAATTAAGGTATGATAAGAGTAATGATAGTATTGTTTAAATTAATAAATTGCAACCAATTATAGAAACTAAACAAAAATATAAACAAAACTAGCTTTTGCCCGCGGTTTCGCCCGCGTACATAAAATATAGCCTATGTCACTCAGGAATAAAGCAGCATTCTGTCGGTGAAAATATTTTAGCAATCGGGCCAGTACTTTAAGAGATTACCTCACAAACACTACAAATAAAAAACATAAAAACAAAACAACAAACTTTAGCTCTTTATTTTATAAATAATAGTGTAGATTGTAAACAACATGTACATCAATCTTTCTCACAGTACTTCTGATATGTCAATAAAATTATCTTCCATTCATCCGCGAACATATCGTTAGTTGGATTGGAATCCAAGAGATCATTAAAGTGTAGGTAAAAGTTCGAGGTATTAGAGACTGAGCTCGGACAACAGTGCGACACTGAGTCACAGCAAACATCCTGCTTCTCCTCCCCTAGCCAAGTTACAACCATTTCGTTTAGAACCTCTTGCTTCGAACACCTCATAGGCCACGTCTCCGATTCCTTTGTTGTGACCACGAGACTGATCGTTGAGATGACGTCAGAAAAAAAAAATTGGAGGCGTGGCGAACTCGAGGCGTTCGACGCAAGAGAATTAAAACGAAACGGTCGTAACTTGGTTAGGCCTGCTGTTCTTTTACCGCGGGAGTAAGTGTCCCAGCGCACGGGCCACAAAAAAAAGCCACTTTAAGCTTCTTTATGTGGCTCGTGTGCAGCGGTGCCGCCACAAAAAAAGCTTCTCCGGCCACACGCTGTCGCATGCTTCAGCTTTTTTTGGGGCCGCTTCTAGCATTTTTTTGTGGCGGCTTTTTGTGTGGCCCGTGTGCGAGGACACTAATTGTACGGGACAAAAAACGTGTCTGCACATCTCAGCATCTTTATTTGTCATTCCAAATTATTTTAAAACATCCGTTTTACAGTGCTATAGGCCGTTCTGTGTTCGGTGTCTAACACATTCAAACTGCACTTCATTGTTTGGTTACAGATTCATTTTACTTCTACAAAAATTTCATAAAACTAATTGTAAAGCTGCGAACACTAGCCCTTGTTATTCCACAAACGTGACAGAGGTCCCACTCCACATAGAGCATATATCAGCAGCATAAATCAATTTTGAGTTAGCATTGTACTACACTGAACATTCCGTATTCCAAGCACGACGGTCATAGGATTATCATACTGTGACCGCACATTGTAGCCATCATTAGTGAGCCCTTGTTCGACAACTCTACGTTTTCAAGTGCAGTTGGACACATGTCCTCGATATTACTGCTTATAACTAGATTGTATCTAAACAAGCTTTCATTAAAATCTATGTCCTCACTAGCTTCTGCCAGCGGCTTCCCCCGCGTGAAACAACCGCTCTCTGTACAAACTTTGGACCCCCATTGCATCCCCTAAGGGGGTGGATTTTAGAAAATCCTCTCTTAGTGCTCACTTACGTCAGAAAAGGAAACCTTGTACAAAATTTCAGACTTCTAGGCCCTGTAGTTTCATCTGTGCGTTGATATCTCAGTCAGTCAGTTTCTCCGTTATATAGACTAGCTTTTGCCCGCGCGGCTTCGCTCCCACTCTACCCTACTCTGCCCTACTCTACACTACTCTACCCTACTCTACCCTACTCTACCCTACTCTACACTACTCTACCCTACTCTACCCTACTCTACCCTACTCTACCCTACTCTACCCTACTCTACCCTACTCTACCCTACTCTACCCTACTCTACCCTACTCTACCCTACTCTACCCTACTCTACCCTACTCTACCCTACTCTACCCTACTCTACCCTACTCTACCCTACTCTACTCTACTCTACCCTACTCTAGCCTACTCTACCCTACTATACCCTACTCTACCCTACTCTACCATACTCTACCCTACACTACCCTAATTTTCATTTTTTTTTCCATAAGAACCTTCTCCTGATAAATAACAAACACAACAAAAAAAAAAATTAGCGAAATCGGTCCAGCCGTTCAGGCGTGATGGCGTGACCAAGGGAAATAGGTATTCATTTTTATATAATAGATTAAGACTATCTATCATAATGTTGTGTTACTCCCTGAGCACCCCGATCACCGAGGCACCCGTCCCGGAGTACCTACAGCACCATACACCATATACATACATACATCTATTAGATCTGCCAATAATAATAAATTCTATGAATTGGAACTTAGCCTTCATACTCTCTCCAATATCCATCTCCTATTGTAAATTTTTACGGTCGACATAAAAAGTTCTTAAACGTATGTGCAGAGAGTCGTGATTTTAATGATAATACGTGTTCACCTTAAAATCTGTTTTTTTTTTAAATCATAATTCGAATTATTGACATTCTAAACCATATGAATGTCAATAATTCGAATTAGATCGGTTAGGTTAGGAACCTATCTATCTATTTATTTTAAGACAAGTTTATTGTTTATGATGTATCTGTAAATAACATCACCTAATAGAGGAGAATCGTACCTTCCTCTATGGTCTGCAGGATGGAGTTGAAGCTAGCCCGCACTCTGCAGAGCAAAGAGGCCCATTTCAAATTTTTTAGCACTTTATCTAAGAACAAAATTTGTCTAGGATTAGATTGTACCAGGGCTGTAGGCTTGTAAAAAAGCAAATACTGATGAAGATAGTGGTTAAAGGCGAGCCTATTAATAATAATAATAAAAAATATAAAAAATACCGTAGCCCAGGAGATCAAAAGGCTATTGATGGAACACAAGTGGGTTAAGCATAAGCATAGTATAAGCAGCCTTTTAATTTTCCCACAGCTGGGACTCACTCAGGCCTCCTCTCCAGGAGAGGGAAAAGGACGTAATCCACCACGCGAGCCCAGTGCGGGTTGGTAAGGGCAAGTGGGTTTTAGCTAAAACAAATCTAACAATTTTTAAAACATTTGTATTGTACTACTCGTATAAAATCCACTTCATTATTTGTTAACATTAAATTGTTTGAAAATAAACTGATTAGATATTATGATCCAAAAATCTTTTTGACAAATATTTGGTCGTTTTTCCAAGCCTCTATCCAAGTACAAAATAAGCATTATTGTCTTAAAATCGAAAAATTTATACCTATAATATTTTTTTCCATGTGACTTGGCTGTCGGCTGAGATACTGTGTACTGGCTGGCGAAAGACGCTATATTTAAAACTTGGCATGGCTTACGTACGCGATGCACTCCACATTAGCGTTAGCGTAATCACCTACTTGCACTCTTACTATCAAATGTTTCTACTATTCCATTTATTGAAGTCGTGCCGAGTGGCTGATAAAAGAATATGCCCCGCCCACTCTCCAATGTACTGCAGTGTAAAAGGTGGAAGGAAGATTAGGAATGTCAACAGCACGGGTGGCAAAGCCCTCCAAAGCGACAACATTGTGCGTGCACTAATCCGTTTGCCAAAACTTGGTGATTATGGAAATATTTCCGCACGACTATTATAATTCTTGTTGAGACAGTCATGTTTAGCGGGTTGTAATTCAATGCGAGCACTGTTTGCGAGCGCTCCTCATTCGCATGTTTTAGTGTCCAACTTTATTAATTACTACTGCATCAAATGTAATGTGCTTCAATCATGCGCTATGAGTCAACATGTCATTTATAGGTATACATTTATTTTGTTAGTGTCTCTGCGTCCAGACCATGCTTCACATTTTGAGAGATACATGTTTTAGTAACGTTTTAAATTGCTGTTGTAATATAAGTAGTTTATTTACTCACCTACACCTCAGGTATTTAAATATTCATGTTCAATAACAACTTTGTTGTTGAAAGTTACGACCAAAACAGCAGTCTCTATTCGTGGAAAGTTGGGGGAAAGAAATATAAGGCAAATATGCCTAACAATAATTGTTTGGAGTCTGCAACGTGACTTGTCCTACAAAAGAACAATCATAAGGGTTTTGAGGCTCTATTCAACAACTTCGTACACGTTTTTTTTTTATTTTTTACCATAAAATATGTTTTAAGAAAAAGTTTTTGTTTTTTTTTTGTTTGTTTATTTTTTTATCCTCGCATCGGAACGCGTTACAGCAATTATACCAATGGAGCACTGTTCATTCAAAATCGGCCACTTTTAATCATGAGTTGTCCAGATTTAGATTGTAGCTTGGTTGTGAAGTTGTTCAAAAGAGTTACGTGGCCCAGGAGAGAAAAGAGCTGAAGAAACATAGTTGGATATTTAATTATTAGTCAGTAAAGTTTGACAATTCTCTATGAACTCGGAGCGTGAGGAGTAAACGTACGTAAAAAGGATAACTTGAGAGAACTTAGAAAATACATCCTTGTACATACAGAAATATTGATTTGTATAATATAGGGTGACTGGCAATTAGTGTACGATACTTAAACACGTGATTGTGCTCATGATAACAAAACAATTATTATTATGGGAGCAAAGCCGAAATCGCGAAAATATTAGCTGTTCAGTACATTAGGCAAACATAAATGTACTGAAAAGCTGATTTTTTTTCGCGATTTCAGGTTTATTCCCATAGTGAGAGTTGTTGGTTATCATAAGCACAATCACGTGTTTAAGTATCGTACACTAATTACCAGTCACCCTATATATTATATTGAGGAGGGGCAGGCCCGCAATGGCCGAAGACGAAGGGAACTCGACCCTCGGTATGAAGGCTAGAAGGAACGGGGTGGGCTTTTAAGCAGTAAGAGTCTGACACTATCTCCCGCTCCGCCCAAGAGCGGGGATTGTAATTGGATGATTTTTCCCACCATAAAAAAAGACGGAAAACTGTGTGGAAAAAGAAGAAAGAGACCTTCGCCCAACAGTGGGACATAATAGTGGCTTACTTGTACAACTACTATTTATATACTAGCTGACACTGCGAACTTCGTACCGCCTAACAATAAATGATATATTCGTTAACTGTTAGGCGGTATATCTTGCGATATATGACTTGTATATCTTTCGATGTATAGTCAAACGATTGCGATAAAACACATTCTAAGTAATATCAAGTTATTATCTATATAGATTTCGTACATTTTACGTAAACTGTACAGATTTATTATATTTATAGTTAGGTACACCAAGAGGTATAGTTTGAATTTTAGTATTCAACGGAAATATTTATAATGCTTTATTTGGAATTCACAATGTTTGTTTGCTGGCTAAAATATAGTAATCTTTTGCAATGTTTATCGCCAAATTTTTATGTACTGTATTAGGTATTCTACTATAAAAGTATTTTTTTAAATTGATATAAACTGCAATCCAGGTGGGATGGAAAGCAGTGATGCAATTGTTGATGGTGAGGCGCACTAGTTTATTAAGAGCCCATACCTACACGTCTTAAACACACATAAATTATTCTGCTCTTAGTTTTCTAGGCTGACCTATACGTATTCTCTATAAACGTATTCGTTCAAAATATGAACAGACGAGATATTATACTTCTACGTAAATGATAGATGTAATCATCTTTATGTCTCTTTCATTAAAAACAAATGGCGATCACCCGTTCATTTGACATCTTCAGTGATGTATTACAACATACGTTGTAGTGTTCATTCGAAATGTCGACGTTCAGTATAGTAGCGATTGTACATTTCCCAACAGACAATTATACTATGTATTAAATGTAGATGCATGTATACAATACTGATGCAGAGATCATACGGTAATATATTAATTTATTGACTACTTGATACTTTGCAAATCGTTTCTTCTTCTTCTTCTTCTTCCTGCCTTTATCCCATATTACTTGGGGTCGGCGCAACACGTTTTCTTCTTCCATTCTATCCTGTCACCCGTCAAACTATCACTTCTTTCATATCACTTCTCACACAATCCATCCATCTTTTTTTCGGCCTTCCTCTCCCTCTCCATCCTTTGCAAATCGTTTAATGAATTATATTTGTTTATTTCTAAATTGCTTCAAGATGTTTCGATAAAATTTGAATAGTAGTTCGAGATTTTACGCTTGGTGGAAAACTTACGTTCAGATTTTTATGATTTCCTGAAATTTTTCTAGGGCACTCAGCTATATTGTAGTTTTATTTTTTATCTCATATATAAAAGACAAAATCCTGATGCAGTTACTGATTCATCAACGTCCAGCCCAAACGCTTGGATCTACAATGCTTTTATCCGTTTATGTTTATAAGATAAACTAGTTTCGCTTAGGTCATACTAAACTAACGCGGAATACCGCTTCGAGGGGTTCCTATTTCCGCGTGCTTACAAAAAAAACCAAGAAGGCTAAGGTAGGAGCGAAGCAAAGCGGAGCTCAGCCTTCGAGTTTATTCTAATCTAACCGATGGGTTAGGTACGTTTTAGGGCTTGGAATTTGAGGGCACCCTAATTTATTTTTTTTAATTTTTATTCCCTAAGATTCAGACCTCATTTTACTCGCTCTTTGACTAACATCGCCGATTTGGCCTATAGTCTGTCTAATAAGTTAAACGACTTGGGTAATTATTAGGATTTAATGAAATCTGATGTAGTCAACACGAGTTCAATAATCAAGGTTGATTAAGAGATAGAAATCATTGTTAACTAACAGAAGAACCGTAAAAAACGTATCGAATATAAGTATTTTTTAAATGATTAAATATTATACAAAATTCCCAAGTCGGTTGACTTATTAGACAGACTATACCTTTTAATAAATAAATAAATAAACGGTTGGGAAAACGCGCCTCCAAACCGGTGTTGAAGGTCATGGTTTACAACTGCTGTCTACACGGATTTAAATTAGCAAGGTCACCCTGGTGGGTGCGATAGCCGCAGTAACCATCTGGTTACCTCTATAAGGTGGATTTACGCTAGTGGACCCAAGCTCGAGCGGAGCACGAGCCGAACTAAAATTCGTGTAGTGTCGTTCGTGCTCGGCTCCTCTTGAATTAGTATCCCACTCTACACGAATTTGAGCTCGGGTAGTACTCCGCTCCCGTTCGGCTCCTTTAGCATAGACCCACCTTTCTGGTTGGAAAGTATGTATATTCGTTTAAAAAACGCCCTAAACTATTAAAAAAAAAACCGGCCAAGTGCGAGTCGGACTCGCCCATGGAGGGTTCCGTAGCAGCATGTAACATAATATAAAAGTTCTTGTAATGTGTTGTAACTTTGATCGATGTTTTAACAATAGTGTATTTTTTTCGATTTATGACGCAATAAAAAAAACTACTTACTTGATTTCATTCAAACCAATTTTCGTTGGCAGTTTTTATAGTAATGTACATCATATATTTTTTTTAGTTTTATCATTCTCTTATTTTAGAAGTTAGAGGGGGGGGGACACACATTTTACCACTTTGGAAGTGTCTCTCGCGCAAACTATTCACTTTAGAAAAAAATGATATTAGAAACCTCAGTATCATTTTTGAAGACCTATCCATAGATATCCCACACGTATGGGTTTGATGAAAAAAAAAATTTTGAGTTTCAGTTCTAAGTATGGGGACCCCCAAAATTTATTGCTTTTTTTCTATTTTTGTGTGAAAATCTTAATGCGGTTCACAGAATACATCTACTTACAAAGTTTCAACAGTATAGCTCTTATAGTTTCGGAAAAAAGTGGCTGTGACATACGGACGGACAGACAGACAGACAGACAGACAGACAGACAGACAGACAGACAGACATGACGAATCTATAAGGGTTCCGTTTTTTGCCATTTGGCTACGGAACCCTAAAAACGCCCTAAACTATTAAAAAAGAAAAGCTATGTGAACAAAAATGTACTGTTTTATTTTTCAAATATAGAAAATGTTTGCCTCGCGATGAACCAAGAAAGCAATAATAAAAACGGGGAAAAAACTTTTGAAACGGATTTTAGTGGTTTCTAGTTTTAATGGCTTCCAATTTCAGATACCGCTGTTACCGTCTCACTGGGTACGGAACTAGCTCCGTAGTAGTTCTCAAATTAAAACGAGTATTCCTCTTGCATAAAAATAAAAGTTTTTAAATAAAAACGTTTGTTATTATTTAATTAAGCTGATAGTGCAAAATCAGAATTTTTGTTGAAATATGATTGGCAGCCGTAACAATTATTAAATTTACCTACTTACGGAGTTATAATAATTAAAAATAATCTATATACAACCTGTTCATTTCATCCTATTCAATAAACAAAAATATTTCAAAATTCCAAATAGACTATTCGCATGCACTTTCGAATAGTCAAATGTCGGTCAGTCCAAAAAGTGAAGATGCGCACGTTCCAAAGCGTAGATCTCTATGGAGAAAAACGTGCAAGAAACTCCATGGCAACTCTTTTAAATCATATTATGGGTTACATTTCTTGGTTACATATTTCTTGTTGCTTCTATTATATGATTCTGAACGTCTCAGTGATGGAATTTTTCGTCGGTTTTTTACTAATTGTATAACCGTGTAGTATAATTATAATATTGTCTAACATTTAGATAAGTATGCAGTTTCTTATGTTATGGTATTCTAGTTATTAGTCAAGATACAATGTATCAATAAAGCTGGGATTATTGGTTTAGTTACTAAGCTAATAGGTTTATTGATAACTCGAGTTAAGCTTATTAGAGATAGATTGACAATTATGTCAATAATCACTCCCGCTCCAGGGCGCAGTGTAAGGACTATTTCTGACTAAAACTGCATCAAAGTTTTTTTTATCTGTTATAATACTTGACTACGATCCCGCCTGATGGTAAGCAGTGATGCAATCGTTGATGGTGAGGCGCACTAGTTCTTTTTCTTTGTTTAGAGTTCCAGGGCCTTGGGTTTTCCTTGCGAAAGTCTACCAAAAGAGTGGATTTTCCAAAATTCACCGTCTAAGGGTATGAAACGATCCTGTATGAAAGCTATTTTCACGCAGGCGAATCCGCTGGCAGAAGCTAGTATAATATGATGAAGCTAACTACTTCGTCGCACTCGCACCTTAAAAATATCAGAGTAGGATGAAACTCATTAGAAAAGGAAGAACGTATAACAAAAATGACTGGAAAAATAATTTACGGGCGATCTAAGGTCGGGAAATGGATGGGTGTGCGTCTTTAAGGGTAAAAAACAGTTTATCTCGATTTCCAGCAAAACAAGTCTTATGGAAAAAAATTAAATTGCAAACTTGTAGGTAACAAAAAGATCTACAACTTTTGGGTTTACACTTTTTTCACATAACCTCAAAATGTGAAAAATCCAAATAACTATATTTGTTGGCGATTTTATGACTTAAGAAATCTTGTGAAAAAGCTAGATATTAGATTAGTGAACGTTTAACGTAACGTAACGTTTAACGTAACGTATTAGTGAACGTTTCGAAAAAAGTAACTTTGTCAGTCTACCTAGAATACATAAATGTGGCAAGTATGTACTCGTACATATATCTATACTTCGGTCTGTAGATTTTGCTCAGGAATTTTCACTTAGATATATACATCAAACTGCCTTGATATAACTACCAATTATTATTTCATCATCATTATCATCATCATCATTTCAGCCGAAAGACGACCACTGTTGCACATAGGCCTCCCCCAAGTGTCGCCACAATGAACGGTCCTGTGCGTCACACATCCATCGGATTCCCGCAAGCCTTACCAGGTCATCGGTCCACCTTGTAGGAGTAGGGTTGTTTTATTTACCTTATTTATTAAAGTCAAAAATTCTACAAATTAAATAAATCCGAGATAGGTACATTTTTATTATTATCCATACAAGCACTCTTCCGTGATTATGATGTTATTACACATTTGTCTCTAAATATTCTGGAAACGCAGATTATATGTCGTAGATATTATCTAGGTCTCTATTAAAATCAAACTATAAAATTTGTTTAAAACTAATCCAGTAAAGACCAGAGGTTTTTATTTTTACACAAATCTGTTATTTTGAGTGAATTTTTGCCCTTTACAATGTACTTAAAAATTTATAAAGTCAAAAAATATATATTATAAATTAGAAACCATGCACATTTAATAAAAATTCTGAATGACGAAAATTTTACCCAAAAACTTAAAATTAAAAAAATATCTTGTGTTTTCTGGAAAATTTACCTATGCATCTGGAATTACTAGTCCGATTGCTAAAATTTTTTCACCTATAGAAAGCTGCTTTAGTCTTGAGTGACAAAGACTATATTTTATGTACGCGAGCGAAGTCGCGGGCAAAACCTAGTATCAAATATATGCCCGAGCTATTACAACAAGCGTATCAACGTTATCGGGTCTGAAACTATGTAAATACGGGCAGATTGCTCGGTAGCACCTCCAAGGTTTGGCTTCGTGCATTGTTTACTCTTGATTGCCTGGGGTCGTTAACTTAGCACACTCCCGATGTAATCGGACGACGTAGTTGTTCGTACTTATTGTACACATTTGCCTGATCCTCACTCAGGGGAATGCTGCCGTCATATATAAGGAATAGAGGTGTTTATGTGCAATGCGTCCACGTGGACTGGGATGCGATCGTGAAGCGACCGATCCAATAACGAAGCAAACAGATGGGATTGTCCCTTCATCAGAATTCACTCAGTTTCCATAACTGGAGCTATTAATAGTTGCTTAGTTGGTACCATCACGAGTCCTGGCAAACATTAATTATCAATTGAAAATGTACCGATAAGACTTCATTGATAGGTACTATCAAATGAATGGTACATCATTTGTAACAGTTTGAATTAAAGTTATGAACGAGCCGGGGTTTTGGGCGGTATTTTACAAGCTTTTATTTATTTTCACCTGTCCCGATGTTTGTCTGTATCAAATCTTGCAAGTTAAATTTGATCCACTTCCCGGTTACCGATTGAGCTGAAATTTTGCATGCATGTGTAAATCAGATGACAATGCAAAATTATTATGACATGTAGCTGATCTGATGATGGAACTGGAAGCTGGCTATTGGAACTTCGTAGTTAAACGACACAACCCCATCGAGTTTGGGCTCGTATGATACGTCTAAACGAGTATTAATTATATAGGTACACCGAGCTATAAAAGCTTGCTATGAAAAAATGATTTTCAATAAAAGCTTGTTATTACAAGCTTTTTTTTTTTAGCTTTTAGTTTCACCTGTCCCGATGTTTGTCTGTAACCAAATCTTGCAAGTAAAATTTGGTCCACTTCCCGATTGCCGATTGAGCTGAAATTTTGCATACATGTGTAAAGTGCGTGACAATGCAATATTATGATGACATGGATGTAATCTGATGATGGAGCTGAAAGGCGGCCATGGGAACTCCGCAATAAAACGACACATTTCCTTCGAGTTCTGGCTCGTTTGATTTGTACTGATGAGTGCTTTGGTCCTATATGGTTACTAAGGTCTGATGATGGAGCTGGAAGGTGGCCATAAGAACTCCGCAATAAAACGACACAATCCCATCGAGTTTTAGCTCATTTGATTTGTATTAACGAGTACTTTGGTCCTATATGGTTACTAAGGTCTGATGATGGAGCTGGAAGGTGGCCATAGGAGCTCCACAATAAAACGACACAACCTCATCGAGTTTGGGCTCGTTTGATTTGTATTGACGAGTTCTTTAATCTTTTATGGTTACTATGGTCTGATGATGGAGCTGGAAGGTGGCCATAGGAGCTCCACAATAAAACGACACAACCCCATCGAGTTTGGGCTCGTTTGATTTGTATTGACGAGTATTTTGATTAGGGAATGCAAAAACCGCCAAAATTACAAACCGGATTTTTTTTCGGTTTTTCTAAAAAAAAAACCGGTTAACCGGGTAACCGGTTTTAAAATTAGATTTTTTGAAATTTATTTTTAAGTGAAAATTTTAATTTTTTTTGCTTGTAACATTCTATTTAAATATTTTTAAACTTATTTTGGAACTGATCTATTAAAAAATATAAGGTGACTGGTAATTAGGGTACGTTACGATTGTGCTCATGATAACCAACAACTTTTACTATAGGAACAAACCTGAAATCGCGAAAAAAAATCAGCTGTTCAGTACATTTATGTTTGCCTAATGTACTGAAGAGCTGATATTTTTTTACCGATTTCGGCTTTGCTCCCATAATTAAAATTATTTGTTATCATGAGCACAATTACGTGTTTAAGTGTCGTACACTAATTGCCAGTCACCCTATTGTATACCTAATATGAATCCTGTTAAAAATAAAAAAATCTCATCTTCATAAAAACGAATGTCTCAGAATGATGACATACATAGAGAATCTAAGCTAGAAGTTAATATATACTTCTTATATAATTTTGATTTACTTAGATAGCCAGGCAGCTCTTAACGCCCTGAGCTCGAATACTTTAAATTCGAAACTGGTTTAAGTTGCGTTAACAAACTGAATGACCTGGGGCAAAGGCATAAAGTTATTCTGAGATGAGTACCAGGTCATTCTGGAAGCAATGGCAACGAAAAAGCCGATGAACTTGCAAGGACTGGGGCTCAAGGTCATCAGATAGGACCAGAACCCTTTTGTGGTATCTCAAAGAACCAGGCCATGCAGACCCTTAAGGGCAACCTATTTGGCGATTCAAAAAAGCACTGGTTGGTACAACCAGTACTGCTACACGCCAAATCTACTACTCACTACTCACAAAAACGAACTGCCGAGCTTTTTGAGCTTAGCAGGACGAACATCTGTGCGATAGCCCGCGCCTTTACCAGCCACTGCAAACTAAACAGGCACCAATTTCACATGAAACTGAGTGACACTGATGTTTGCCGGTACTATAATCAGGAGAGGGAGACGCCTAATCACCTTTTGTGTGAATGCGGGACCCTTATCCGCAAACGGACTGTCCATCTGGGCCGACACATTATTCGCCCGGAGGAGATTAATTAAGATTTTTTAAGGATTTGTAGTTCAGGGGTTGAGGTTTAGGTTAGCCAAAGGTCAATCATCAGCCTTGATGAAGCCCGAAACACTCGCTGCAAGGCAAGCCTGGGTAGTGCGTGCCTTGTGACCGGAAGCTGAGTCTTGCTGAAAAACCCCAGTATGTTATCAAAAAGAGAGAGGCTTTAAGAGGCTTTGCTATGGCGTTTAGGATAGTATCTTGATACTCTTTAGCTGAAATTAGAGTAGCCCATTTTCACGAAAATGAACCTTGGTCATTCCGTGATACCCTCACCAAACCATTACTGATGCCGCATGATGATCATTCAGGACTCTGATAACCTGTTGAAAGTGTTCTTTGGAGTTAGAAGCTTACATCCGATAATTTTGCTTGTTGCAATATTCCTTGATTGTGAAAATTTTCTCAAAGGTAGCAAGAATATCCCTGAGTTTTTCATCAGTGTAACGAACAAGCAAAGATTTTGATCTTTTCACTCTCTCTTCTATAAAAGCGATTCGTTTAAGCTGATGTTATGATGATTAACAACGGTGGGTATTCTATCTGAGAATAAGAATTTTGGTGTCGTTACGAGATTTTAATTCTGGCCCTGACAGCATTCACTGCCTGTTCTCACAACACGCAGCCGGCCTGGATTTTTAATGATCGTAAATAGAAGAACTGTACAATTGGTGTAGCTACCACATGGTACAAAAATATTTATAAACAAACCTACGACTGACATCAAGCCTCAACAGCGTTTTAAAACAATGTTTGCTAAAAAATAGTGTCATTTGAGAGTAATAAAAAAAACTCGAAAAAACCGGTTACTTGAAAAAAAACCCGGTTTTTTTAATCATTAAAAATATGCCGAAAAACCGGTTTTTCGGTTTTCGGGTTAACCGGTTTGCATTCCCTAATTTTGATCCTATACAAGGTGCAGTTTTAAAACTGCACAATATTTCAGGAGGTTGTAATAAAACTCATAAATAATCACGTAAAAAAACGATACCTGGTCAATAATCAATAATACTTGTTATTTAATTTTTTAATTACACTAAACTAAATCGATTGATCGATGGCCGCGGGGGCGTGGCTAGGGTGTGGCGTGCGGGATGATGATTGGATGATACATTATTTATGAAACTATCGTTGTGAGTTAGTGTGTGTGAAAACGCCCTTTATTGTTCCGTGTTTGTGTGTGTGAAAAAAAGCGCGGTTATAAAAACAAAAAAAAATTACCTACTTATTTTATTATTGATTCGGGTCGAGAATCACTAACATAATTACCTCCTGAAATATTTTGCAGCTTCAAAACGACACCTTGTATAGTTATCATTGTCTTATGATGGAGCTTAAGGTGGCCATAGAAACTCTCAAAAGCTAGTTGTAATATAAAATTAGTATGATTTTGTATCTCATGTGTCTACACAAGTGGACATTATGAGAAATCATTGAAACACGTGTCATTTCCCTGGTCACACGACAAGTAAAATTGGAACTGAAATTTCATTGTGGTATCGACTTGCAGTATTGGCACAAAATGTATCGCGTAAAAAGGCATAGGTACAGGTCGAGCGGTGAATTAAGATCGCTCGGCAAAAGTGGAAGGGGCATGCGCGGTATTCAATTCTAAGGTCTATTTGGCGACATGCGGACGGGTGTGCGCCGACGGCGACACGTCATTGGTAGATCCGTCGCTCTTCAATTCCCGCGTTGCGTTCACGCGTCTCATTCGATACTGTTGTACTTGGGTACTGTTGCGTACAGCTTGTGTTATCGTATTAGTAATACGTAGTGGTAAAAAAAAATGGTTAAAAATAAAGTTTTAAAACGGCAAGCCATAAAAATGGTTTATGACGTGAATTGTTACGTTAGGAAAGAAACTAACGAAATGATTTTTTTAAAATTTTAATTTTATAAATTTTAATTTTTCTGAATTTACCTACTTACAAGATAAATTACAAGCAAAAACTAGTGTTATTATTAGTTATGTTACTAAGGTTCACATACGAAATTAAAAATAAAATCCTAACATACTAAGAATTTCTGTGCGCAATTGTACACATGCGCCGATTGCCCCCACTACTTTCGCCGAGCGATCTTAATTCACCGCGCGACCTGTACTCGATACATTTTGTGTCAATTCTGCAATGACATTGAATTGACATTAAAAAATGTGTTACACCGTGGTTACACCTGCTTTCTAATAGAAATTGGGACTATATTCTGTTTAAAAAAAAAACCTGCTAAACTTGCCATTTATTAAAATGTGCGAAGCAATATCTAGGGCTTATCTTTTCTGTTATCAATGACATAAATGAATGATACTATTACAACAATTTACATGACTGTTCTCAAAATAGGAAGTGCATACAAAACTAGCTATAAAATGATAAATTATATACAATAATTACACTTGAAAATGGATGTAGCACTTATGAAACGAGATAACGATTGCCAGTCCACTCAACAGTGATTACAATGAATGAAACCTTTATACAATCAAGGTTTTACAATTTAAGTGGCTATAATGAGTTATGCGTAGAGTTTCTGATACAAAAAGCATTTATATTTTAATATATATACATATATTTATATACCTAATACATTGGTAATGTATATGATGTGTGTATTAATTGCAATAAATTATTATTATTTATTATTATTATTGGGTAACTTTGGCACAGCTTATTAACCAATAGGAACCAAGTAAACTTAGTTTCTCATGTTCCTATTGGATGTAAGCTTGTACTAAAGTTATAATTTTCCCCAGGGCCAAAGTAGCCCCACTATACGGTATTTAAAAACTTTATTTGTTTTTTTTTTAAGATGTTATTTTTATCTATTTATCTGAATTTAACTTGTTTCGATTTTGAATTATAAACAGCAATGTAAAACACGTGTATTTTTGCTGTTAATAAAAAAATCTCAATGGTTAAAGGATTGTCGTAGAGAAAATAAAAAAGCGATAAAGTTAAAACCGTAGTAAGAACTTGTGATATGTGCTACCATAGACAAGAACGCTCTTAATACTAATTTCTTTAGGAGTATTATAAAAAATACTTGTTACGAATTCGATACAACACATTTGTAAAACATTATCATAGTCATAAATAACTAATTTGTATCTGAATTTACTTGTTACGAATTTGATACAACACATTTGTAAAACATTATTATAGTCATGAATAACTAATTTGTATCTAAATTTACTTGTTACGAATTCGATACAACACATTTGTAAAACATTATCATAGTCACGAATAACTAATTTGTATCTAAAGTTACTTGTTACGAATTCGAAACAACACATTTGTAAAACATTATCATAGTCACGAATTACTAATTTAAAATTTATACATATAAATAATTTTTTTGTATTACTTAGGTATGTTACCTACCGGAAGACGTAGCGTTACAAGGTAGACCGATGACCTGGTAAGGGTTGCAGGAATCCGATGGATGCGAGACGCACAGCCCCCCTAGCCAAGTTACAACCAGTTTGTGTCGAATTCCGTTCTCTAATCGGTAACGCCTCGGTGACAGCAATTGTAGAAAACGATAAGTTGGTAGCCATATAGACGCGCCTGAGTCGGCCGCTCGTTCTACAATGTAGCGTTTGTATAACAAAGGATGTAGCGTTAAATATTGTAGAAACGATTTTGAACGATGTGAACTTGGCTACGAATTGTCTATTCGTTTGTTCTGACCACGCGACTTTACGTTGAGATGACGTCATTCCCATACGTTTCATCACTTTTCGACAACGTTAACGATTACAGAAGCTAAGCGTGCTGGACCGT
This sequence comes from Mythimna ferrago, assembly GCA_910589285.2. NCBI lineage: Eukaryota > Metazoa > Arthropoda > Insecta > Lepidoptera > Noctuidae > Mythimna > Mythimna ferrago. Next base: position 15,887,645 of record OU342673.1, on the reverse strand, counting down.
TCATTGTGGTGACACTTGAGGGAGACCTATGTCCAATAGTGGACGTCTTCCGACTGAAATGATGAGGTATCTGTGACTTTATAGCAAATCTTGTACTTTACTTCGGGGTTTCATTAAAATTTTACATTATTTTTGTTATTTGTTTTGTAGGTAGATTCTGGCCTTTTGAAATCTGCGATATCAACCTAATAATTCTTAGAAATGATTTCGGAACTCACATAATTTCGATGTTAAAGTTTTTCGACTTTTTTCCAATTCTTTTGTTTACTGTTTCAGCTTTTGTAGTGATTCGATTGCTTTGTATATAATACTAGCTGACTTGTACTTTGTACCAGGGACCGTTTTCGGTTAAGGTATACGGTTACGCTACCGGTATTAAAAACCGGTACCGCTTTATTTTAAAGGTACACCAAAACCGGTTAAGATTTGCGGTTACGCTACCGTTATATACTGGTATAAACCTTTATTCAACCGAAATAATTTCGGTAACGAAAAAACGTATGAGTAGTACCTACGACATATGCGACGTTGTCAGCTCGCTGCGAAAAGTACCTATTGCGAACGATTGGCGTCAACAGCGCGCCGCGTCGCGCCGCCCGTTCTCCCGCATCTTTCGTCTTGCAGTATGAACATTTTAGACATGATTCAATAGGTAGGTACAACGAATGACGTTGAAAGAAGACCGCAAGATGGTTTTTTTTTTATGTTTGTTACCTCAGAACTCCGTCGTTTATGGACCGATTTGCAAATATTTTTTTTTCTCCTTACATGATATGCTTCCAGATTGGTCCCATTTTTTTCAAAATCCAGTTCTGATGATGTCATCTATGAGGAATCGAGGGAACTCCTCAAATATTATAGGTAAATATATAGTTGTTTTGGTATTTTCATCGAGGACTTAAGCATTTACAGTCAAAAAGTGATATTTGATAAAGTGGAACTGGTAAAGAAGACCAGAAATGGCCAACGGAACTTCATACTCAAACATATCACAATGAACATAGTTAAGCGTCTATGACAATACAATTGAATTAATATTTCTGAATAGTTATGTTGAAAATGGTATCACCGAAGTGATCTGATGATGATGATGGAGCCGGAAGATAGGCATCCTATCCTATATCCTAGACGTGTTTGGGCTTATTAGAATTGTCATGAGATGCACTTTGGCTATAAGGTACTATCAAACTGATCTGATGATGATGATGAAGCCGAAAGATAGGCACTGGAACTCCGTAATTAATCAATGTATCCTAGCCATGTTTGGGCTTATTAGAATTGTCATGAGATGCACTTTGGCTATAAGGTACTATCAAACTGATCTGATGATAATGATGGAGCTGAAAGATAGACACCGGAACTCTGTAATTAATCAATGTATTCTAGCCGTGTTTAGGCTTATTAGAATAGTCATGAGATGCACTTTTGCTATAAGGTACTATCGAACTAATCTGATGATGAAGCCGGAAGGTAGAAGGTGGACACGGGAACTTCATAATAAAACAATGTATTCGAGCAGGGTTTGGGTTAATTGGAATTGTCATAAGAAAAAGGTACTCAGGCTACAAGCACAAAATATATAGGTACAAAAGTCGCACTGCGCGCAGCCTGATACGATACATGTCATAACATTGTGGCAGAAAAGAGCACGCGCCCCGTACCGCTCTGTGGTCCACGCGCGCCCCGTACCGCTCTGTGGTCCACGCGCGACCCGTAGCGATCGCACTGCGCGCATCCTGATAATCGTATCGACATGTCATAAAATTGTGGCGGGAAAATGCACGCGCCCTGCACCTCGCGGGGTCCACGCGCAACCCATGGGGGTCGCACTGCGCGTAGCCTGATACGATACATGTCATAACATTGTGGCGGGAAAGGGCACGCGCCCCGTACCTCAAGGAGGTCGCTCTGCGCGCATCCTGATACGATTGACATGTATCGTGACATGTATTGTATCAGGATACAATACATGTCATAACGCTGTGGCGGGGAAATGCACGCGCCACGCACCTCGCGGGGGTCCACACGCGACCCATGGGGGTCGCACTGCGCGCTTCCTGATACGATACATGTCATAACGTTGTGGGGGGGAAATGCACGCGCCTTGCACCTCTCGGGGTTCCACGCGTGACCCATGGGGGTCACACTGCGCGCATCCTGATACGATACATGTCATAACATAGTGGCGGGGAAGAGCATGTACCCCGCGCCTCACGGGGGTCCACGCGCGTCCAATGGGGCTCACACTGTGCACAGCCTGATACGATACACGTCATAATATTGTGGCGGCGAAGAGCACGCAAGACATCGATTGTCAAAATCGATGTCTTGAGTCATGGGGTACACTTATACGATTCCATGCTTGCGTGCAAGCACTAGACGTATAAAAAAACTTTTTACAAAAAAAAAAAATAACCGACTTCACTAAAAAAAACCACTAAAACGATCAAAATTATTTTAATTTCGAAAATCGATGTTTCTCGGTATTGCTTGTTCCTTATTTAACACAGACTTCCGAAATTAAAATGATTGTGATCGTTTTAGTTTTTTTTTTAGTTAACTCAGTTAATTATTTATTTTTTTGTAAAAAGTTTTTTATTTTACACTTTTTATATAATATAATAACGGTACCGTTATTTTTCGGTATTGAAATAAAAAGGTATGACATAATACCGTTAACCTTTATAACCGATATTTTTTCGGTATGCAGTCCCTGCTTTGTACCGCTTAATAGGTAGTCAATTACCTCTGTGGTGTGTCTTCTTGTACACTTTAAATTCATATATCTTTCGATATAGTCAACCAATTTCGATGAAAAAAAGTCTAGCTAACATATCAAATTATACACAATTTTAATGTTTAAAAGTTATCTACATCGATTTTGTACATTTTACGTGATGTGCGCATAATTAAGTCTTATAATATAGATTATTTGAATATTTTCTACATGTTGTGACGGAAAATCTTTTAAAAACGGTTTTTTGCCCATCAACATGTTTCCAAAAACTCATTCTCAGAAAGTAACGGGAAAAATTAACTTTTCGTAATTTTTTTCCCGTAACTTGCTGATTTCACTAGATATACAAAAGGTATTTTTTTAAATATTATAAACGAGACAGATTAGCAGATTCGTATGAGGAACACGGTTTGACTGCTCTAAATTATTGTGTACTAATCCAGAACGGTACATAAGACATTTTGTCCCGAAGTATGTTTGTAGTATATTTCTCGACTGAGCAAATGCACTGCCAAATGCTTGTTTAACTAATTTTCATCTTTCATACTACATAGAAGAAAAGGTGAACTCACGAATAATATTGTGTCGACGATATTAACTAAAATAACTGCGTAGCAACCCTGCACCTAATGACAGTTGGTAACAAATCTAAATCTGAATGCAAGATACCGATAACGGTGTATTCACAATAGTCTAGACTGGCAACCCTAACATATTACAAACAATACTTTACAATACCCTGCACCTGCTAGACACCGCTTTGTGATAAGGCATTAAAACAGCTGAGAATGCAAATACTTGACGACTATTTATGCTAAAGATTAGTTTTCTTCAATGCTCTACAGAAGTGATGTAATTATAGTAATGAGTAATGGTACGCCGCAGACTAAGTGTCTTTCGGATTGTGAGTTGCTTTAGGTCATAAGTTCTTGAGCTAACATTTGATTAAGGGTCATTGAGAGTTAAGGCGCTTATAAAACGTCAGAAGCTAGTGCACGGCTCCAATTGATAGTGTCCTATGGAGAAGAACCAGCAAGAAAATCTCGAATGTTTTAAAAAAAGTGATTGATTTTACAATATTTCCATATTAAAATATTAATAGGTATGAGAATAACTATATTAAATATACCGTGATAACGAAGGATTAACCATAACCAAGGCGTCTTTATCTGGAAGTGGACATAACTTCATGTGATGGCCTATGGAGACGTAAGCTATCACGTGATTGTTTTCTTAATTTACTCGCAGATGTCCACTTATAGGTAGGTAGGTAGGATCTTGGTTCTTGGCAGGTTATACTTAATTCATCTCTACTTATAGGTAGGAATATCTTGGTGAGGTGTAGACAGGTTTTACTTAATTCATCTCTACTCATAGGTAGGAATATCTTAGTGAGGTGTAGACAGTTTTACTTATTTCATCTCTACTTATACGAGGAGATATCTTGGTGAGATGTAGATAGGTTTTACTTAATTCATCTCTACTTATAGGTAGGAATATCTTAGTGAGGTGTAGACAGGTTTTACTTAATTCATCTCTACTTATAGGTAGGAATATCTTGGTGAGATGTAGATAGGTTTTACTTAATTCATCTCTACTTAAAGGTAGGAATATCTTGGTGTGGTGTAGACAGGTTTTACTTAATTTATCTCTATTCATAGGTAGGAATATTTTAGTGAGGTGTAGACAGGTTTTACTTAATTCATCTCTACTAATAGGTAGGGATATCTTGGTGAGATGTAGATAGGTTTTACTTAATTCATCTCTACTTTTAGGTAGGAATATCTTGTTAAGGTGTAGACAGGTTTTACTTAATAAATCTCTATTCATAGGCAGGAATATTTTAGTGAGGTGTAGAGAGGTTTTACTTAATTCATCTCTGCTTATAGGTAGGAACATCTTGGTGAGGTGTAGACAGGTTTTACTTAATTCATCTCTGCTTATAGGTAGGAACATCTTGGTGAGATGTAGATAGGGTTTACTTAATTCATCTCTACTTATAGGTAGGAACATCTTGGTTAGATGTAGGCAGGTTTTGCTTAATTTTTGTCCACTTATGGGTAGTGATACTAAAAAATGCAGTTTTATCTCGCAATACATTTAATTACTAGATACTCTTAGTCAGAAAAGTACAACGTTACGAAAACGGCGCGCAATTCTCTGTCTCGCGGTTGGCAAAGATGCTGGTGCGGGGCGTGGGACGCGGTGACATTTTAGTCTAACAGTGGAAGCATTTTGGTTTACTTAATCCTTCGATATCACGATACTAATAGCAATGCAAAATGTTTAAACGAAAAAATAAATCAATCAATATGCACGATATAGTTTTATACAGATACATTTAATTTAAATACTTTTTTTTACGGTCTTCCTCTCTCCTACTACTTGTTTAAAATTTTGAGTCCGTCTGTTCCCAACAACCCTTTATCTCCTGAGGGCTCCTGTTTCTTTCTTTTAAGGTTTGCCACTTGATATATAAATCATCATCATCATGATCATTTCAGCCGATAGACGTCCACTGTTGGACATAGGCCTCCCCCAAGTGTCGCCAAAATGAACGATCCTGCGCGTCCCGCATCGGTCCACCTTGTAGGAGTGCTTCCAATGCTCCGTCTTCCTTTACGCGGAATCTTTATTGCAATCCATAATATAAATTATGGATTGCAGTAAAGATTTAAATGAGTTTAATAATAATCTATTGATTCTAGCTAAACTAAAGTCCCAGATCAATCATAATGTACACTAATTGTAGAATACCTAATGATAAAGTCATTAGGTAGGCACTTTACTATTAGTGCACTCTCTCTCACTAACCTATATGTACGTAAGTTACATTAAGGTACTATAATGTACTTAACATCGACTTGCATAGAGAAAATCGACCCACTGCTAAGTATAGTTGAAAGTTTACGCTGAACTAACAAACTTACATACATGCTCTCCAACATACAAACAGGGATTTTACCACGTATTATAATGTCAATTTACATAATTATGCTATGTTCACTTTGAAGAATTTAACCACCAACAATTGTTATGTGTAAAAATGTTTATACAGATCCTTGCCGTTTCGAAGGAATAGGAAAATGTTGCGAAATTGCTAAATATTTTTTTTAGACAAATGTATGTAGTTCGTAGTAGGGCCTTATAGATATAATTTTCTCACTGTTTAACCTTTCAATCGTGGAAATTACAGACACGATAGAAAGACAATAGGTGCGCGAACACCGTTTGCTTGGGGTTTAATGAATTAATTTTTTGATAAAGGCAGACGATTATCTTTGAATGGCTTACCAATGGTGGTAGGTATTATTAATGATTGCGGTCTTCCACAAAAACATTATCTACCTTTGCCTACTACATAGGCATTAAATAATGTTTCTATAGGTATGAAAAAAATATCGTGTTTTATATTATCATTTTCCAATTCCTAGGTAGGTACCTAAATGGGCGCTTTAGTAAATATCTACCTACGGTTTTCTTCCGAAATATAGTTAGGCCTAGCGCGCACTGCCTTGCGGTGGTCTCAAATACTACAAAAACATTAGAATGTGTAAGTACATCCATATTATAATGGTAAAGAGATTATCTATTTATACGAAGACATGGCTTAAGACGTAGTCAGACAAAGCCAAAAACATTAACAAATAAAAAGGTAAGATAAAAAGAAAAACACTTTCAAAGCAGATACGTTTTTTTAATAAAACTTCTCATGTTTTCGTTTGAAAATCTAAGTACTTGTTTACGTTAGTCGCATCAAATATCGATCGGCGGTCACAGTCGCTTTCCTGCAGCCGAGATGTTGTGCCAAGAAACATCAACAGATAAAGACGTTTTCATTAACACCTGCTTTTATTGTGCATTTCTGTAATGACATATTTGTTTTTGTTGACTCTTGAAGTTAATCATGGTTCTCTAAATACCGTATTTAGGAAAGTCTACATAGCTTTTTTTTTAAATTTAGTACTCAAAAAAACCTTTACAGCAGGACATAACTACAGTACTTATAAATGACTAAACATAAACTTAATTAATTGTACCGTTATATCTGTTTGTGGAAGCTTGTAATTAGTTATTTGGTAATATTACAGTATTTATATCATTGATGATATATAGTAGGTAAACCTTTTGTAAAAAAAAACTTGCACAAAACTCCTATTAAAGTTCCTATCATAAAAGATACGGTCAAAAAATCCTCCGCATTGCTGTCCACTAAACGTGTGTCCAAAAGACTAGCAGCATTGCCACGTTCCGCACGCACCATCTGGCCGAAATTAAATGGTCGCTACTCTCGTACCCGTCTAGGCGACAGTACGACTATCTGTGCATTTGTTTGCGGCCAGCTGCGCCCAGAGCCCCGCTGACTTTTAAATCCATTTTCTTTGCGAAATATTGATTGATTTACATATGCTATGTTTACTTTGAAGAATATTTAACTACCAATTTTTATGTGTAAAAACGTTTCTAAAGATCCAAGCCGTTTCGAAGGAGTAAGGAAAAGTTGCGAATGTGATGTTGTTGTATGTAATATTTTTTTTAGACAAAAGTATTAATCGCAGGAAAAAATCAAATGTTGATAATGTTGTTCGTGAATCTATAATAAAGATACATTTTTTTCAAACCTATTAACCTGGCCGTTACCGAGGACTAGGCTCCAGAAAGTCACTGTTTTAAAGCACTTTTCGGGTGCTTGGGCCTTAATGTCTGGCCGAAGTAAAAGCCAGCCCGTGGCGCACGCGAAGTGTCAATATGTCATAATACACTCTTCCAATATGTCTAACCATTATTATACAAATAACAAAGTAACAAACCACATTAGTAACCAAGATTTATGTAACTCATAATACTCGTATGAATTAAAAGAGTGACCATGGAGTTTCTTGCACGTTCTTCTCCATGTAGATCGACTCTCGTTCTCGTTCACTTTGGAACGTGCAATTTAGCTTCACTTTTTTTGACTGACCGACATTTCGACAATTCAAAAGTGCCTGGTCTACTTGAAAATAACTTTTCTAATTTCTGATTACTCGTCTGTATGTACACTGTATATGTGTTACAACCCGTAATAGGTATCTACACCCGAATATCGCCAATTAAGGCAGGGCGCAAACGTGTGTCTTGTGTCAGATACCCATGAATATTTGATTTCTATAGAACCAGTATAAAATCATCCACTCCCTGCACATACGTCAACATTTTTTGTGTCCAGTAGGTTCCACTTAAGTTATTCATATTCATGTCGATCAAAAAGTGCACGGTGACGGTAACTGGAACAAAAAGGTGTCTCCGTTTGCGTAGCGCCTACCCCACTTAGAGAAGCTAGTACGAGTACCTTTAACTTAAGGGGACGCAACTCGACACACATTTTGACTGTTTTTCTTACAACCGCTCTTACGTGATTATGACGTTATTACACATTTTTCATTAGATATTTTGGAAACACAAGTATCTTGTGGATATTATCTAGGCTTCTATTGAAATCCCTTTATAAATTTGTGTAAAACTAATCCAGTAAAGACCTCTGAAAATCTGCTATGTTGCATGAACTTTGACACTCCATATTTTTTTCAAAAATTAAAAATGTCAAAAATGTATAACAATATAAGCCTTGCAAAATCAAGATTCTAAATGACGACATTTTTTTTTAATGTTTACGGTTTAAAAAAAAAACACAAGTTTTTTAAAATATACAAGTAAATCATGGAATAACCGAATGCTAACAGAGTTTACAGGCGTTATCTCTCTTTATTCGCGTTGCCTTTTCGTCAAACATCGCCTTGGATTACGTTAGATGAAGTAACAAGCTTACAGACCATGCTCGATGTTGATTATAGGCGAGTGGAAAAGCATCCTCTTAATAATTTTAAGTAAAAATAAACTGTTACATTGAAAGAAAAAAACAAGAACATTAAGGCGTATAGTTCCTTGAACCATCTGGCCGAAATTATGTGAACGCAACTCTCGCACTCGCCTAGGCGGCAGTACGCAAATCTGTGCATTTATTTGCGGCCAGCAGCGCCGGGAAAGCGCTTTAAATCCATTTTCTCTGCGAGATATTGATTGATTTACATATGCAATGTTCACTTTGAAGAATATTTAACCACCAATTTTTATGTGTAAAAATGTTTCTAAAGGTCCAAGCCGTTTCGAAGGAGTAGGGAAAAGTTGCGAAAAGTTGCGAAATTGCTAAATATTTTTTTTTGACAAAAGTATTAATTGCACGAAAAAATCAAATGTTGATATTATTGTTCATGAATCTATAATAAACATATATTTTTTTCAAACCAATTGACCTAGCCGTTACGGAGGAGTAGGCCTCAGAAAATCACTGTTTTATAGCACTTTTCGGGCGCTTGGCCCTTAACTTAGTATACTTTATAGTACGAGTTAGTATACTATACCAGTGGGTGGCCTGACACGCTACAGTTGATTCATATTTACATAATTTTTTCTGTCATAGCGCAGTCAAGCAGGAAAAAAGCTATCACAAGGTATCTGCAAAGTTTTCTAGAAAAAAAAGTATAATGCAATCTTCACTTTGTCTATTATGTATAAGAGAACAGAGAACCTTCACTTTCATAAACAAGATAATTAACTTCTTTTTTTAAAAGGCAAGGATCAAAGCATACTTTTTTTTAAGCACTCTTACCGACTACCTTATGCTCGAGGTTTTAATAAAATGTAGTGCAAATTGAATGAAGAAGGAAGAGTGTTTAGAATTAAATTGTTAGACTTTTAAATTAATTTTCACTGCAGCTAAGTACGATCAAATGAAAATCACGAACTATCTACGGCTCCCTGCTTGGGCGGAGCATCGCCGTGCCCTCGTGGGGGTGATCGGCGGCGGAGACCTCTCGCGCCGGGCCTTGGTCGAGGCCATGGTCCGGAGCGAGGAGGAGTGGCAGGCGGTCGCCGACTTCTGCGAAGCAGTAATGCTCGCTAAGGAGGAGGCCGACCGCATCAGGCAACGGCGCTCTCGCCGCCGCCGGGATTCCGATCCCGATTTCCAGCCACCGTAGGCGCGGGCTTGCGGACAGAGAGCAATGGGTAGCTCGCTGTCCGGCCGTCCGGTAACCGTCCGGACCAAGCCCAAGTCGTCGACGGCGCGCGTTCCCGCGCGCCTCAAGGAGTTGTCAGCAACAGCAGGGGCCCAGCCGGGTCGAAGCCTACTGGGGCCAGGGTAATCCGAAAGGGCGCTCGAGCCCCGGTATGAAGGCTTGAAGGAACGGGATGGGTTTTTTAGTCAGTAAGAGTCTGACACTATCTCCCGCTCCGCCCAAGAGCGGGGGTTGTCATAAGATGATTTTTCCCATCGAAAAAAAAAAAAAAAAAAACTATCTACGGCTCAAACTGATGCGTGATTTTGAAGGAAGCTATTGGGATATTGTTTGGCCCATGATCACATCTATACATCTATACATATAAATAAAATTGGAGTGTCTGTTTGTAATATTGAAATAATTGCTTTTTACTACATGTAAATGAATATATACACGGTACATTACGGGACGGGACTTTTTTTGGCAGGTAGCTGATGTAATAAGGAGTAACATAGGCTACTTTTATTTTAGAAAAAAAAAAAAATTCAAAATCCTGTAGTCCACGCAAACGAAGTCGCGGGCACAGCTAGTAACTAATATAATAAAAGCGAAAGTTTGAATGTATGTGTATACGTTTGTTACTCCTTCACGCTCAAACGACATAACGTATTTGGATGAAATTTAGCACACAGATAGACCATGTCCAGGACTAATCCTAGTAGTTTGTTATGGTTGGTTAATTTTCACGCGAAGCCGCTGTCAGAAGCTGAAATAATTATAAGTATATAATAATGGGTAGGTATAGTTGTTTATATAGGTATCCTAAAATTATTCGTAAGTAAAACATCTATTTCTTATGATCGAATATAAAGTCGATCCATAGAAGACACTCGTTACCACATAAAAGATGAAAGAGGTTTGAAAGGAAATACTTTCCGACTTGTACTACGCCCAGTGTCGCCGATTGTCTCACACCCTTTAACTCCAGTACAGGTTAATAAACCAATACGAACGCGCATTACGCAACTAAGAGTCCACGCACACTTAGATCGCAAGTTTGCTATTGGTAGTTAAACTATGAGCATTGCCCTACTCTATGGCATGCCTGCCCCGCCCACAAGGCTTTTCTAACCTCTTTCATCTGTGCTCATTACGACCTCGAACACAGCAAAGTTTTGTAAAGACGAAAAATATCCTTCATATTTTTAAGCTATTGCATAGCTTCTATCGCGGGCCTTGAGCATGGAGGCCGAATCCAGAAATTCCGTAACGAAAATAACCTAACACCCCCCACTCATTTGTTTTTTCAGCGTGGTGACCGATAAGAAAACAAATGAGTGAACAATCAATCAAAATTCAATTCAATGTGTGAAAGTGTGTGTTTTATGGTACAAGTTTGACAACTAACGCTATGGACAATACGTTTGGTGTGAACGATGCCCTCGAATGTGAAATGCATGGTAGTGGAATTGTTCGTATAAGTTACCGCGGCCCTGAACGCAGAGGGCTATTGAAGGATCACGGGTGCGTTTTAAGCTAGAACTACATTAGACTGGCGCGCACGTGTAACACGCAAGATTTGTACGTATCAAGTGTAGCTCTACAAGTCTAGTTTCCATATAAAATGTATGGAGACCGTCGCGCCCAGATCGCCGTGTATGGTACACGTGTGCGCAAATTAGTTTTAGTACTTTTAGTAAGCAAAAAACTGACACTCCTTTCACTCATCCTGACCGAAGAAAAATATACAAAATCTGGATACTTCACTACTATAAACCAAGGACAATCTCTTGAAAGTCAAGACACATCTAGCTAAACATCTCACGTGATTTTACATCTTTGAAATTTTTAGTCACGTTTCGAAGGTTTCTAGGATAATGTTAAAATACAAAGTACTTTAAAAACTTCGTATTTTAACATGGTCGCAGAAACCTTTTCGAAACGTAATACCCATACAAAACTTTTCTCGGCCAATAACCAAAACATTGGATAACTTACAAAGTCACTATTTTACCAAGGAAAACGTAATTCATTTTATTAATTAGGGAGGTGAAGCAAACATAATATAATTTGATTATACCTAACGACATTATAGTCGCAACCCAGTGCTGGGCACGCCACAATCTTGGCGGTAAGTCCCCTCTTTGAGGCGTGGCTGGAAAGACCTCACGGCGTCCTTACCTTCCGCATGACGCAGGTACTCACCGGACATGGTTCGTTCGGGAGTTTCCTGCACCGGATTCATGCGGAAGTGACGCCTGACGTCTGTACCCCCAAAATTTATTGTTTTTTTTCTATTTCTGTATGAAAATCTTAAAGCGGTTTACAGAATACATCTACTCACTAAGTTTCATCAGTATAACTCTTATAGTTTCGGAAAAAAGAGGCTGTGACATACGGACAGACAGACATGACGAATCTATAAGGGTTCCGTTTTTTGCCACTTGGCTACGGAACCCTAAAAACGGAACCCTTATAGGATCATTTTGTTGTCCGCCTTTTCGTCCGTCACTTTTGTCTGGGTTAATTTTATGATAAACTTACCGTTTTACTGAAAATTGAGAAAAACTCGTTTTTGTGATATTTGACCCGAGTATTTTTTTTTTAATTTTTACTTTAACTTTTTAGTTTTCATTTGTGATGGTGTTTTGAACTACACTACCAATTTTCAGCTGGGTACGAATTATTGTAACCTTACCCCTGTTTTTGGTCTAATTTGACTGGACTAGAACGAAATTAAACGGTAAAAATGTAACCAAGGTATCGAATAACCGAATTATCTGAGTAAAATGGCTTAAATAAGTACTCATAACAGAAATGGTCTGTGAATACTTATTTAACCGCTAATCAGTCAAAGTTAATATTCAATTTCGATAAAGCAATTTATATTTTGACAGCATTGATAGATTATTCTTGAATAAATAAATAATTAGAAACAATTTAAATTCACCGCCATCAATGTTTATTTTGTTTTTTATTGTCCACCCCTCGAGCGCCGATGCCACATACGGTTACTTGAATGACCTTGAAAAACGCTTAATTTCCGTACTGTACACGGGTGTACGAAATTTATTCGGCCGAAAATGTTGGTCTCTATGTCTTCGTTTTTCCTGGAAACAACCAGAAAAAGTTTTTGATTTTAATAAAAGTAATAACAATACACCCGCTCGCGGGGGTTTAAAAAGGTCCTACAACACATTTTAGGTGCATTGAAATTTGAAGTCTATCACGTATAACGTAGAGTTGATGTTCTAAAAGATACCACTATTAATGCACAGCCGAAACTACTGGTAATTTCGGATGTGTATTTATATGTCAGTTTCTCCTTTTCTACTTGTATATAGACTAGCTTCTGCTTATCCATACAAATTTGGACCCCCTATTTCATCCCTTTAAGGGGAGAATTCTGAAAAATCCTCTCTTAGTACTTGCCTACGTCATAAAAGATTTTTTTTTTTGCAAAATCTCACGCTCCTAGTCCCGGTAGTTTCGGCTGTGCGATGATATATTATCAGTCAGTTTTCACTTTTATCATTATGTAGAGATCACCTATCAACTTTTATTTCACAAAACTAACGTTCGCATAACAGCTCAGAATTCCGGTACCGCAGAACGTTTTGTTATAAAAATGTTTACAGCTTTTCATTTGAAGTATAAACATATACCAATCAAATGGAAAAAAAACTAGCTCTGCTATTTGATATATGCACGAGCCCAGTTTCAATTTAGCTGAGAGGGGTGGAATACTGAAAGAATATTTTTTAAACAAAAAATAAAGCTTTGTTTTAGACTTTAAATTGAACTGTAGTTTGCTATTTCATTCGCATGCTAAAGGATCTTTTTATACTGGAACTTAGAAGTCAGAAGAGAACTGTTCTGTGATACTGAATATGTGAAGTTTTTATTTTTTTCTTTTGGTTTCGTACGTTTTGTGTTAGGCAAGTATCAAGTTTAGAAAGTGATTTATTTTTGATATAGAATACAGTCACTTTTTCTATCATTGTGTGGGGAGTGGTATGAAAGAAAAGGGAGTTAGTGATAGTGTGACGGGTGACAGGACAGAATGGAAGAAAAAAAACGTGTTGCGCCGAATATGGGATAAGAGCAGGAAGAAGAATACAGTCACTTTGTTTTATTAGAATGCACATGATACATATCGACTGTAAACTGGCAACCAGTACCTATTATCTCAATTTTGACAACTTCACAGTAAAAAAGGCTTGTTGAGAGTCCTTATGAAACACATAAAAAGGAAAATACAGTTTTCGAAATCTCTAAAAATACAATGCACTGAATAAAAAAAAAACCTAAACAGATATTATTGGATAGGTATTTGTAAACCGCAGTTATTAATTTCGAGAAAATCTTTAAAATTTTAAATCCTGCAAATAGAAAAGGTCGATTTAGTTGTTAATGAGATATAATTTAGTTGTTTTATGGGTGCGAATTATTGTAACCTTGCCCCTATTTTTAGGGTTCCGTACCTCAAAAGGAAAAAACGGAACCCTTATAGGATCACTTTGTTGTCCGTCCGTCTGTCTGTCTGTCTGTCTATCAAGACCCTTTATCTCGAGAACGCGTGGAGGTATCGAGTTGAAATTTAAACCATACACTCAGGTGTGGGCTTCCTTCAAGCTGTGAAAAAAATCAAATTTCTATGTTGGCGAATAAAAAAGGTACGGCTGTTAATGTCGCAAAAAAACGTATATTTTGATACTCTCAAAGATCGAAATTCATAGGGCGTAATTCCCGTTGACCCAGAATCCTGAAATTTGGCACAAAGCATGGTATAGGCATAAGTATACGGAAAAATCAGAAAACAGTAAATTTGTTGTTAACAACGTCATAAAAAATAATGCAATTCGGAAAAATCTTCGAGACTCCTTTCGGGAATTGTAGTTTGCACGGTACCCTTAGTGCGCGAGTCCGACTCGCACTTGCCCAGTTTTTTTTTGGTCTAATTGGTCTGGACTACTAGTGGTTATTTTATTTGTGAGCTCCCCAGCCTCTTACATGGCTACCCTGTCATCAAAGTCTGTCTGACCCTAGTATTTTAAGAGTGTCGCGTTTTCATTAAAAAGTAGTCGGCGCTATTTTCGGACAGTTCTACTTACCCTTTTTTGCAGTTATTGAAAGTTAATAATATCAACTCAACCTTGACGGCAGGTTTCTCAGAGGCAGTCTGTCTAAATCAAACTCTCCGCTCCATTTTACTGAGAGTGCGTTTGTGTCAACGTTTCCACATAATTATAGTCCAGTTGTATAAACATTTAGATGCAAAACTACTATTTACGTTTCAATATCCACCAAGAATCACTGAACTTAACACGCATAAGATATGGCAAGAACTGTACGTTAAGTCAGCATGGGTAGCCGTGATTTTCCGCACGAAAGATTTTCCGCATTCTTAAAACGCAAAGGGCAAATTCTGAAAGACCAATAAGTAGTGGATAAAAGTCTGCTATTCTCGCTCACTCCAACCAGTACGGGAAATTCATTCATTCAAAGTTATTTAATGATGACACAATTAAAAAAATAATACAACAACAGTCTTTCTGACTATTATCGCTGATAGAAAAAAGGTCCAATTTACTTCTTCAAACCTCCAGAAAACCTTTATTTGGTTAGCTTTACAACAACTATTTCCAATGACTAACCCTTTCCCTTAACTTTGCTTGCATATCCATCAGGAACGCGTTATTTTTTCCGGGATAAAATAAAATTGATCTCCGGTAAACGCATGGTTTCTGTGTCCATGATATGACATTCTCGATAGTGTAATTTCACCTTTAGTTATACTTAGCTTACCCGTTACTGATCATATTTGTGTAGTCAAAAGTAAAAAAAAAAAACGAAATCCCAAAATTGTCCACGAAAATATGTCATAATTGGTAAATTCATAATTGAATCAATTATTCAAAACAATTGCTATTAGAAAATACTACGTGCAGTTTTATTTCCATTGTTTTTCATTCATATCAATAGCCTCTACAATATTTCCATAAATTGAGTGATATTTTGGGATTTAAACAAACTCTAATAACTTTGCTGAGTGATATTTTGGGATTTAAACAAACTCTAATAACTTTGCTGTTTATGAATATCATTTATTGAGACTTAAATAATAACGAGACCTTTTCTAATAAGCTCTTTAAGTATTTGTAGTAAATAAAAATTAGTGGAGTATTAGATTTACCTCTTGTTTTCCTTATACAATCGAACAAACAAACATTAAACTTATAACAATAAGTGGTCTGTTTAGAAAGCCATACAATTTTATCTTATGGATGTATGATCGTTTCGAAGCACTATCTGTACGTAGGGTTGGCCGACGTCTGAAATAGATACTCAGAATGGAGAAGTTTCATGTTTTTGTTAATATCATATTTAATTAAATTTTAATTTGGTGGAATTCAATAGATCAACACTAATCAGAGAAACCATTTTTCAAATTCCTGAGAAACTAATTAATAAAGTTAGTACCTCTTACTTACTCTGAGTATAAGTAAGTAAATTATATACTAAGTTTGATATTAAGCGAATTGTGACTACTAATACTATAGACTTTTGTCTGAAATAAAAATGATAAGTATTATATTCTCTCACTGCAGAGTCACAGCAGGCAGGTTAGGAGCAGGTTATACAAAAGACCGAGGAGTATAACCTGCCTCTCTGCTTAGCCTTCGTGCTTTGATTCGTTCGAGACTTGGGCTGTATTGCAATCTCTCCAACAGTGTCAGATTGACTATCGGTACATCGAAGTGCTGAAGTGTTTGTACGAGAACGCCACTATATGTCAGTCCGACTTCAGGACCAGACTTAGAAACCTATCCTTCTGCAGTGGGGTGTGAGGCAGGGAGACGTCATTTCTCCGAAACTGTTTACGGCTGCAATGGAGGATGTCTGCAAGGTTCTGGACTAGAGTGGACCAGGCAATAATGTTAATGGCGAGTACATCACTCACCTTCGGCTTTCTGACGACATTGCAGTCATGGCTGAGACTACGGAGGGCTCAGCATAATGCTCAATGACCTCAGTAGAGCTTCCGAAAGAGTGGGCCTTAAATGAACATGGAGAAAACTAAAGTCATGGTAAATAACCATGTTGCACCCACTCCGACCAAGATCGGAGACTACACTCGAAGTTGTAGACGATTATCTTTATCTGAGACAGACAATCCAGTTGAGTAGGTCCAACTTTGAGAAAGAGGTCAATCGTTGAATCCGCCTCGGCTGGGCAGCGTTCAGGAAGCTGCGCGGTATCGTTTCGTTCAATACACTCGTACTACAGTGTCTCAAGACGAAAGTTTAGTGCGTGTTGCCAGTGATGACATATGGCATTAAAACATGGTCGCTTACAATGGGCCTCATCAGAAGGCTTACAGTCACCCAAAGGGCGCATGCGAAACGGTTGTAACTTGGCTGGGGGCAGCAGACTTATCGCTTACAGCGATATCAACCAGACAGCTTTTGAATAAAATCAGGCTAATTGGATTCATGTCTGGTATTTACATTTTAATAGTCACTTCGATTTTCACTGAGATTAGATTTTTTTTACGAATGTATAGGTAATTAAAAAGACATTAATTTAAGTGCGCATTAATAGACAAATTATTGCATGTTAGTTTCTAATTGTTATTGAAATTCCATATATTACAAAGGAGCTATTTTTTCAAGGTCTCTGGTACTGAACCTTTCAGGGCACCTCGCACTTTGCCCTTTTTACCAAGTAATACGCAAAATTCGGTCAAAACCGGTTCGTCAGTCGGCTACTTCGGCTTTTTAGACAACCCTATCTGCACTTCTGTAGTTAAACACCGGAACTATGGCCACTATACGAACACTAAGATTAAGACAGAAATAGTACCCATTAATAGACAGTTTAAACTGTGCAGTGGTAATAATAGAATATTGAACATAAAATTATATAAAGCTTCAAACCGCGGCTTTGCCCGCGTGAAAGTTGTCAATAATAGTAAAGGAACATAGGTACTTCCGACATAAATAGTATCCTATAGGTTATGTAGATATTCTATTCCAGGACAAATCCCAGTGGATCAAACTCCATCAAAATCCCTTTAATTCATTAAATCCGAAGCGAACCGCCGCCTCAAGCCCCGGTACGAAGGCAACGAAGGAACGGGGTGGGCTTTTTTTTAGTCAGTAAGAGTCTGACACTATCTCCCGCTCCGCCCAAGAGCGGGGGTTGTCATTGGATGATTTTCACCACCATAAAAAAAGCGAATCTCATTGTCTTTCTTTTGTGTCTATAATTACGGTATTCGAAAGGTTAAACGTTAAGAGATAACAGACAGACCGAGTAACAATATAATTGTAATAATATTAAATTAGTATTGTTTTTGTTTTAGTTAGTAGGTAACTACATTTCAAAGTTCTAATGCCCGTTCAACTACGAATACCTACTAGCCCCTTTCTGCCAGCGAGTGACGGACCTAGAGCACAAAATAAATAGGTACATAAGACAATCTCATGTATGTACTTCACTTTTTATACCTACGCTCGGTGGACGCACACTAATGAGCGTTTGAGCCGGAACTGTTCGACGAGTGATCCGAGACGCGACCGAGACATCGTGTCCGTGAGCGGTGTCTATGTGTGCGTTGCTCGAGCGCTCTTTGTATGTAGATTGACTTCTGTACTTATCTATTTTGTGCCTAGAGTGTGTCCGATACACACACAGTTAGCGTTGCCTGGCGTCTGGATAAAGCTGAACACAGTCAGGCTTTTTGATTGCGTGTCCGGCCAAATTAGACGTGTCCAGCCTGTCCGGCCAAATTAGACGTGTCCAGCCTGTCCGGCTATTGTTAGGTTTTTTAAATCTGCCCTTTTTAGGGTTCCGTACCTCAAAAGGAAAAAACGGAACCCTTATAGGATCACTTTGTTGTCCGTCCGTCTGTATGACTGTCTGTCTGTCAAAACCCTTTATCTCGAGAACGCGCGGAAGTATCGAGTTGAAATTAAAACCATATATATTCAAACTTCTAAGTTAACGAATAAAAAAGATACAGCCGTTTATGTCGAAAAAAAAAGGTATATTTTGATACTCTCAAATATCGAAATTCATAGGGCACTTCCCATTGACCTAAAATCCTGAAATTTGGCACAAAGCAGGGTCTTATAGCACAGGTACATCTGGAAACAGTAAAGTTGTTAAATAAGTAACAAAAAAAAAAAAATTTGCTATTCGGGAATTGTAGTTTGCATGGAACCCTCAGTGCGTGAGTCAGACTCGCACTTGCCCAGTTTTTTTTTACATTTCTGCCGCCCCTCACACCTTGCAATTATTATCGTGCAAGCAACTATACCAGCACTGTAACCACAATTGCAGATTACAAAAGTAGATTATAGCTAACCACAATTTATTGTAATTATTGATTTATACTAATGATACATTCAATGTTATTGTTTACCGGTAAGAACGCTGATTGGCGTTCTTACCGGGTCGAATTGAATTGTCAAACCATGCTAGGACCTACTCAAATATACACACAAAATTTCATCCAAATCGATGAAGCCGTTTACGAGATGTTAGATGACAAACATAAGTACAGAAGAAATTTAAGATGGTATGATAAAAAAATACTTTTACTTTAAAGAAAAAATATTATCGTGTTATAATGATACTAAAAAAACCATAGTCACACGTTATAGGAATATACATCGTAAAGAAACCGGCATGTCCTAGAACCAAAAATTCGAAGACATGTGACATTCATCAACACGCACTGGGCCCGCGTGGTGGATTACGGCCCATTCCCTCTCCTAGAGAGGAGGCTTGAGTCCCAACAGTGGGAATATTAAAAAGGCTGGTGATGGTGCTGACACGTTATAGGTACCAACCGTAAAAGTTTAATAAAACTTTAATTTTTCAGTGTGGATAAGAGATGGCGCTAGAAAACCTGTATATCTCTGTCTCTTACTCTTCCTGATAAAAAGAATGAAACAATCTTACTTTGAACGTCATGGTAACCCCGCATAAGCAAATCCCTAGGCTAGCAATAGCAGATCAGCAACTTTGTCTATTCTACAATTACAGGTGAAAATGGGCTCTGAATCGGAAAACTTTTAAATGGATTCCATACTAGGTATCGCTATGAATCTCTCTCTACACATCGTTGTGCACCCTACATTCCCAATGGATACATATAAATAAGCGTCCTCAGAATATTGTGATGATTCCCCTGCCGTTTTAGCACTTGCATGTACAATTTTTCATGTTTATTTTATTACCCTTAGCTCATTTAACTTTTATATAAGTCTTAGGAAATAGATTCATGTGGCGTGGGTTCCTTTGGGACTGCGGGATTATTGAACAGGGTTACCGCGTCAATAGAACGTAAAAGACAATTGAAGGAAGACGGGTGGGTTATAGTCAGTGAAAGTCTGACACTGATCATGTGGCGTGGACTTCCTTACATAGCTTCGCATAGCATAATCAGACTTATAGTGTGTCGATCAGTCGGCGTCAAATTTCTTTGAAACGGAGACGCGCACTCGGACCCCCTTTCGTCCCTAAACAACTCAAAACTGTTATCTGCCCTAATATAATAAAGAGGTAAAGTTTTTTTTTTTTTTTGTTTTAATTGTTCATTTGTTTGTAGGAGGTAATCTCTGAAAGTACTGACTGGCCTGCTGTCGTGGTTTCAATTCCCACCCAGTACAAATATCTATGTGATGAGTATGGTTATTTGTTCTGTGTCTGGGTGTAATTTATCTATAATATGCATGTATTTAGAAATATATAAGTATGTGTATCAGCTGTCTAGTACTCACAACACAAGCTCTGCTTAGCTTGGGACTAGACGGCGTTTTGTGGTAGTTGTGGAATATTATATTATACTCCTCCGATTGCGAAAATTTTTACACCGTTAGAAAGCTGCCATAATCCTGAGTGACATAGACTATATTTTATGTACACAGGCGAAGCTTGGGCAAAACCTAGTTACCAATAAGATTACAGTATTTGCGCTGTCTGAGGGTCTCAGCAGATTTAGTTGTCCAGCTAGTGAAAACATAATTTATTTTTCTATTTAATTGATATACACTAATATTATAAAGAGATAAAGTTTTTTTTTTTTTTTGTTTATTGTAATCGCTGAAAGTACTGGTCCGATTGCAAAAATTCTTTCACCGTTATAAAGCTGGTTTATTCCGGATTGACGTCTAAACTTTATTTACGCGGGCGAAGATGGGCATAAGCTAGTTTACTATATCTTAGCTGGTACATTCATACATTGGTCGCTTACTAAATGAGAATGCATTAGCGAATGCAAAATTTATGTTGACGAGCCCAAACTACAATGTAATTGGTTCGACTTGCAGGATGTTTGATTATACAAAAGTCATGAATTGTAAACTCTCAATTAGGCTATTCTTAGATGCTAGTTCATGGTCAAAATACATATAAAATAGACGTACTAACGAAAGCTCAAAACTAATCAACAGGAATATACACCCCTATAGTTTTAATTAGTACAAAAAATGGGGCTCTACCGTACCCGTTACTGATCATATACGTATTAAAGAAAACCCAAAATTGTCCACGAAAAATCTTAGTTGGAAAATTCATAATTGAATCAATCATTCATAACAATTACTACTAGAAAATACAACGCGCAGTTGTTTTTCCATTTTGATCGTCATTTAATCATTCATAATAATCAATAGCCAATATTAAAGTACAATATTTTCATAAATTCAGTGATGTTTTGGAATATAAACAAACTCTAATAACTTTGCTGTTTCTGAATATTATAATTTATTGAGACCTTTTCTAATAAGCCCTTTAATTATATGTAGTAATTAGAAATTAGCGGTTTATAAGTATTAGATTGAGCTCTTGTTTTCCTTAAACAATCGAACAAACAAACATTAAACTTATAACAATACGTGGTCTGTTTAGAAAGCCATACAATTTTACCTTAGGGATGTATGATCGTTTCGAAGCACTATCTGTACGTAGGGTTGGCCGACGTCTGACATCAGAAATCATCAATTAATTTCCCTAGCTCTGAGTGGAGCGAGATCTGTTTTAGACTTTTACTAAAATCTAAAACCCACCTTGGTTCCTTCAGTTGTCTTTTGCGTTCTAGATCCAAAATGAGACTTTTGAACAATCTTTTGCAACCAACGTTGTGATTTTGTAAACAGTAGTTATTAGAAAATCTTTTACCAGTCATTGATTTCCCTTCTGAACTGAGATATCTAATGAGTTGCCAACTCAATGTCAACAAGTAAAAATCGATATTTTGGATTGGCCACTTTAGCAGAGATGTGTGAGTGAGATTGGATGTCTACCAAGAAGACTATATTATTACTATAGTTAACCCGTATTGTCCCAATGCTGGGCATAGGCTTCCCCTCTACTCTTTCCAACAATCACGGTTTCTTGTCATCCCACCATCTTCGTGATCTGGCGCGGCCCCACCCACGTCTGAGTTTCCTGGCACCAATCCTGTGTTTTACAAGCCCACAGCTCGTTAGACATGCGGCAGACTGCTCTTGTTGACACTTCGCGTGACCCAAGAGCTGGCTTTTACCTCGGACAGAGGTTAAGCATTGCCATACATCGTGGCAATACCGCCAGTCCTTTAGGCACGTTACCGGTCGACAGCGATGTGGAAGAGTCTTTTGACTCCATAATTTGTTTTTAGATAGTTTAGGGTTCCTATTGTTTTTTTTTTTTTAAATAGTTGTGTTTTTGGTATAAGTCAGTGCATTAAGGGCATGCAATTCGACATACATTTTCATTGTTTTTCATACAACCGCTCTTGCGCGATTATGACGTTATTACTCACTTTTCATTAGATATTTTGGAAATATAGATATCTTGTGGATATTATCTAGGCTTTTATTGAAATCAAATTATAACTAATCCAGTAAAGACCTCTGAAAATCTGCTATTTTGCATGAACTTTGACCTTTCATAATGAATCCAAAATTTTTAAAGGCAAAATTATATGCTATATTTAGGCTCGCGTTTGACCACAATCTCACCTGATAATAAGCGATGATGTGGCCGACGATGGAGCACGCTTGCCTAGAAGCAATCTATTCACTCTTGACTAAGTTTAATTAATTTTAGTTGTTTTAGTTGAATGAAATTTTTTTTTAAATGTAGGTAAATTGTTCGCTAAATATTTTTTTTTTGCTACATGACGTAATTTTCTTTCGCAGAGAGAATCCCAGGGAGGTTCGCAACAGAGCGGAGAAGATGAGAAGAGACAGACTGAATCAGTCGGTGGCTGAGCTGGCGTTGATGGTGCCGCCGGTGGTGGCTGCCAGGCGGAAGATCGACAAGACAACTGTGCTGCGCCTCACCGCACACTATCTCCGAGCACACCAGTATGGTAAGTACTGTCATCATTTTACTGTTGGACATAGGCCTCCCCCAAGTTTCGCCACAATGAACGAATCTGTGCGTCTCGCATCCATCGGTTTGCCGCAACATTCACCAGGTCATCGGTCCACCTTGTAGGAGGCCTTCCGACGTTGCGTTTTCCGGTACGCGGTCGCCACTCCAGATCGTTTCAGCCCCAACGGCCATCTGTTCCGCGAGCAATGTGCCTTGCCCATTGCTAATTAAGTTTGGCAATTCTTCGTGCTATGTCGGCAACCTTAAGTGCTGTCACTGTGACACAAATAGGTTGCATGCAGGGATGCCAACTGTTGTTTCATCTCTTGAAGACATATTTTTATGTGTTTTCAGCACAGTAATAGATGTTCATATTTCTGTCATTATACACTATTTATGAGCAATATACGTCGGCGATTAGCTGGGATATAGTGCAGCATGAAATCATTACGTCACGCGTATCGAAATGTGATTACGACATACAATTTTTCTATACATATATCGACAATAGTAAATAAATAAAAAATCCAAATAAAATTTCTGAACAAATTCGTTTGTAATTTTTTCCCTTTCCTTAATTTTTTAGAAGCTATTTTTATTTTTAAATAATACTTAATATTATAAATTCTATAATAATTCATAATATTTTCAATTTAAATAAACAAGCAACGCCCCCACAATTCACAATTCCACTTTATTTGTTCTTGATTTGAAATAAAATTTATTCGTGTTTCAACATAAAAGTATCGACTATAGTTCAGTAATTATTCATATTATTGTTTTATCTTATATTATTTATCAGAGACGATTGAAAATAGAGTATTTTTATATACTTTATTTTTATCCAAAAGTATAAACTATAGGTATTTACTAAAAGTAAAGTATGATACGTTATTAAAAAGTACGGATGGTAGCCCTAGTTGCATGGCAATCAAAGAAAAGAGTACAAGTTATAAAGTAATGGGACTAGCTAGTGGTCCAAGCCCTTACACGCTAGAACGCTGATATACTGAGGTTCTGTATCATGGCGAAGTGCCGAACAAAATTTTGCTGGCATATTTTTTATCGTCTTGTGATGAAAAATATACAAAAGTATACTGATAAATTTTTTAAATAATTTTGTCTTAGACATTACTATTAATAATTACCAAGTAATAAAGATATCCAGTTTAAAGTTGGTGAGATTATGTATAATATATTATGTCAATAATACCTACGTACCTCCTTATGAATTTTAAAAACGCATTTTTGAACGAACGACAAGATGTAATGTGAAATGTTATGTTTTATTTATTTATTTAATGCTTTAAGCACACAAAAGTACAGAGGCGGACTTAATGTTGCTTCTTTTTCTCTATGTCTTTAGGCTGGATGGCTGTTGAAATGTCTAATACCATGCTTTTTCTGGTAATGTGATTCTCGATATCGTATCTATTGTTGTGACAACATCATAAATTGTGTCATTTTAAATAACTAAGCCATGATTATTTATTTTCGTAAAAAATCTAGTTATTTCAGTTTCCAATTATAACGACTTTTTTTGCAGTCCATAATCAGCCATAGGTAATCTTGATTAGACAAAACAAAGTCAATCATTTCGTTGGTATATATCATGGTAAGTTATACAAGGAAGTACTTATATAAGCAGACACTTAATAATTTCATCAACGATTTTATCGCCGTGTTCTTTAAACTTTTCACGTTTGTTTGTTTCAACTTTTCAATTGTCACGTTGGATGGCAATGCTAATTCTTTGGACAAACAACGAGCCAGCCCTCTAGTGGAAAGTATCGATCAGTCGGTGTGAAATTTCCTTGAAAAGGAGACGCGCACTCGGACTCCATGAACCAAGCGACTTTCGACCCTATTTTGTTCTCAGCAGCAGCAGAAAAACAGAGAGATTGTTTTAAAATAGTATTTAAATATTGACAAACAATAAACTGAACGAATACACGAGCTGCGAACAGAAACACATAACAAAAAGTTTTGCAGTATTTAACTCTCCTCGCTTAAACGAACAGAGGTCCTATAGCGAGCTTTTATCGCGACCCATTTGACGATCTGAACTAAAATGTTAAAGGGATAGAGTTACACAACATTATTTTTAGTTTACTATAAGCGAAACCTATACAGCTTGTTCAGAATCAGTACCTAACCGAATGGATTCCAATAGTTTTTACACCATGCTATATTTTTTCCCAAAAATATTTAAAAAGGTTATAAGTTGGACACCACCGACATTAAGTACCTACAACACAAGTCACAATAAGTCATCAGGTTGGTTATTAGGCGCCAGCAAACAGCTGAATGCAAGTGCAAAACAACCCCTCTCTTGACTGGATGGCCCGGTGACTATGTATTTTTGGTGACATAAAAAGCTTGTAACTTTGTGATTTTTTATGATACAGTTATGAAATGTACATAGATTCTTTTCATGAAAATAATAGACACGTGTTTCGGGTATCGCATATACTAAAATTAATGTTGTAGAGGTAAATAGCTTCATCCCTCTTTCTCGCTGGCACGCCTAGAATTTTAACAAGTCATGGTGAAGCCACTGGGGCCTAAACCAACCTATATAGCTCCATGCCTTTATCATATACTAGCTTTTGCCCGCGCGGCTTCGCTCCCGCACTTCCCTACTCCACCCTACTATACCCTACTATATACCCTACTCTAACCTACTATACCCTACTCTACCCTACCCTATCCTACTCTGCCCTACACTACCCTATTCTACACTACTCTACCCTACTATACCCTACTCTACCCTACCAAACTTCACATAAACCATAAATACTAAATAGTCCAAACAAAGCCTAAAAATTTGGTTTGGATAGGTGAGCCCGTTCCTGAGTTGTAAAATTACAACGAAAAGTGGCATCGATTTATATATATAGATTAGTTCAGTCAAATCAGCTCATGGTTAGGGCCTTTGAGATAGGTAGTGATTTGAATTCCACATTTGAAACGTTTCATTTTTTAGATTTTGCATTTCGCAGAGGAAATATTGCTATCACGAGTCACGGGTAAACAACGTTTAAATAAAAAAGAGGAAAGACTACACGTTTCATAAACTAGAATTTTCTTCACTATGCTAAAATGTCATGCGCGAGCGAAAAAGAGGGAAGATACAACATTATTTTTAGTATAATTATAATTATGCGAAATCTATACATATGTCAATAGTTTGTTTAGAATCAAAACTGAATAGACCCATAGTTTTTACACCATGTTAAATTTTTTCCCAAAAATACTTAAAAAGGTCACAACTTGAACACCACCGACACTAAGTACAACACAGATCATGGCAGGTCATAGCGGGCATGAGGAGCCATCAAACAGCTGGGTGCAAAGAGAAATGACAATTTGGCTAAAAAAAAAGGATTGTAGGGTTAAGTATTTTGCTGAATTTTTACCTATTACATCAGTATGTATCTACTTAGTATGTAAATCTGAATGGCAAAAAGATAAGAACTTATGAAATATCTAGTGATCCTTCTGATCTCTCTCATGCTCCTATAAGGTGCGCAAGAAATACAGGTCAACTGATTTCATTATGTTCTAGTATTTGGTTCTAGGTATTTACGTTTTGGTATGAAATACCTAGAGAGGAGGCCTGAGTCCCAGCAATGGGAACACTAAAAAGCTGATTATGCTTATGCTATATGCTTATGAAATATCTAGTGGTATTTCACTATGTTCTTATCTTCTTGACAGTCCGTAATTGACTTGTATTTCTTGCGCACCTCATAAGATCAGGTGACGCAGTAGAGTGATCTAGTTCTACGCTTTAATTTGCAAATATTTTCTAGTTTCACCACATTCCATAGAGTAATTGTTATGTGTTGGAATGCGAGCTCCACCCATACCAATTACGACGGGAATACCCGACCGAATTGAAGAGTTCTAGAGTGAACTGTGGTTGCGTTGAAACAAAGGCCCATTATCTCTGATAGGGTAGTAGATGGACGATGCAGGTGCGCACATTTTGTATCATGTTATTAATGGCATGTCATTTTCCACATACGAGCTTGTAACTTCGATAAAATAAGGAGACAGTACTGAATCATCGGAAAGCTGATGTCGAATAAACGATGCGGTGTTAATTCTACACTAGTACGAGAGAGGTAAAGTTTGTTTTTTTTTCTTTTTTGTTTGTAGGAGGCAATCTCTGGAAAATTTTCATTGTCAATTTTATCTGATTTTATTTTTATTATTATTTAATTTCTTTTTTATCGGTTTTCACCGATAGAAAGCTGTTTTATTCCTTAGTGATAGAGACTATATTTTATGTATGCGGGCGAAGCCGCGGGCAAACGCTAGTTAACTAATAAAATACCATTTGTAACAAACTGGCACTGCAAAATGCCTAAAGACAATGAGCTTACAATTATTTAAAAAAAAAATCTCTTAGAAGAGACTTTTTTTTTAATTACTGGTAGACTAGTAATTAAAGAATAGGTAATAATTGAAACACACATTTGTTCTGTAAAATAGGGACATACAACAATGCATCATTGTTATTCTCTTGACCTAGGTATACCAATCAAGAACAAAACTATAAAAGTGACAATAATTTATAAGCTAACTACCTACGTACCAGCATTATTGCGCAGAATGGGTATCTCTGTATATACCACTTGCTATACATAAACACTGAGTCACCAAATTAGAATATTAATTTGTTATAAAAGGCAAGTGTGGGGTAGTCAAAACGTCGTTCTACGATGAACCAGAGTTAGTGAGCAAACTATACTCCATCTGTTTAGGTAGTTAAAATAAAGTCTAAATGTAAACAATCTTAACATATTTTTTATCAAAAAAAAAATGGTCTAAAATTATATCTAAAAAATTTTTACAATTAGGTAAACCTAAACCGATGTTAGGTAATTAACTAAATTTAAATAATCTTTGTTAGTCTTTTATACGATTTATTTTAATTAAGAAAAAAACATAAGTATCAAGATTGTTTACCTTTAGCTAATTCCCTAAACCGATGGAGTATAAGAACTTTGTTCTAGCATCTACGAATGTGTTCAAGGTAGACTTAAGATTGATGAAGCTAATGTTTAAACATGAGCAATGCCTTCTCTTAGATGCAGTAAACGGATTGATTTTCTAACGAGAAAGTGCAATATGTATTAGGCAACAATGTTGCAACTTTATTTTCTACAATGTGACATATACTCTGCCCAGATATTTGTACTTGTAATAAATTCGATACCGATTGTTCTGGATTAGGCGGATTTAAAACCGTTGTGTTGAAAACTGCAGATACAATGTGTGGCCTATGGGAGGATCCGCCAGTTACTGGACGTAGCCAATAAACTAGTGCAAAGTGCAAATCTATTCATAGTAGCGGCTCACACATTCGTGTCACTGTTAGTTTGCCGAGAAATGTTAACATGCATTTCATTAACCGCGTTTTATATAATAATATGTTTAGCGTCTAACATGTGTCAACATATCTGAATGACTACCTTATTTGTATATCAAATATTATACTTAAAATGGCTCATATTTTCTCTGCCATCTAATATGATAAAAGGGCGCTAAGTCACTTGATTACGTATCAGTTCTCGGGCATCATGCTTCTGTGCGTTATTAAGTTGGTAGATACTGCTAAATAAATCACTTGAACATAGTAAAAATAATAATGTTTAAGTACTTAAAGTTATGCCAAACATTTCAATATTAAATAGGATTTAGTACAATTAGTTATTGCAATGTAACATATTTGTCTATCAATATAAAATCCGGTCGTGTATGGTAACGTGAGTGCGCCGGCGCACGTGCGTCGCCATGCTCCTCTCTAAGGGCGTCAACACACTGCATAGCGAACTCAGTTATTTTAGTTTCAATGTCATAGTGGACATGTCAGAAGTGAATGGCGTAATTTAGCCATAACCTTATACAACACGAGACCATCACAATTTAAAAATATAGTTTACGATTCTACTAAAACATATGGAAATGAAAACATGTGACCGTTATGTACTTTATGTGATGCAAGATGTATGTTGTTGTTAGTTAATTTGTAAATAGATATGGTTTCGCTTGGTGATGATACGCAATGAGAGGTTGTTTTAGGTTTAAAGAATTTATTCTCATAAGAACAATTACAGTTCACTTAAAATGATATACAAATAGCTTATAAATATTGTAATGTTCACATCTGGTGTGTTTTATTTGTGATAAATATCGCTGTACACTAAATTTGTTGAGATTGATTTCCTGTCTAGAGGCTGAAAGTGAAATATAATTATTTTGCCCGTCTGGTGTTAAAACCTCAAATAACTTTCCCGTTACTGGTGGAGAGAGAGGGAAAGTCGGATTTCTACTAAGTAGAACCAACATGTGCCTTGAAATTAATTTCTTTAAGAAAACGTCAGCTGAGCGAGTCCAATGACCTCTAGGTAATAGTCGGCGTTGCGTACTACCTACAGGTCATTGAACTCGCTCAGCTGACGTTTTCTTAAAGAAATTAATTTTGTACATGCGTAAATTAATACGAGTTTTGAAAAAATGGTACTTTATTTTTTAATTTCATCTTTACAAATCGATAGTGTTTCATGTACCGGATCGAGCCTCCACGGGATTAAAACGATCAAAATTTAAGGGTGTATAAAAACTATCGAGTTTATTATATTAGTAGGATATATAATATGTACCCAAGTAATACAGTGTGATATTCTATCAGGAAGTAGGTACATTACATTTTTTTTTTAATTATATGTTCCCGACATAGTTAGGAAAAAGATATACTTACAGAATTTTTTTTCTTAGGTAGGTAGTAATGAAGCACATTCTTTCGCAGTGTTCGGAGACTCCATCGGTCAATCAGCTCAGCCCTTCAACCCATCTTCCATGCTGAAGGTGCTGAGCATGTTCAACGGCTTCCTGATCACCACCACCTACAGGGGCATTGTCGTTGTCGTCTCTCAGAATGTCAACCAATATCTTGGATACACTGAGGTAAGTGCTAACACTAGTAACTGAGTAAATATAAACCAATTTTCAATCGTACACTTGAAATAAGCAGTTGAAAACCAGCGTCAGGCAACCACCACGTAGTTGTCTTGCATTTTTGCTGAACTGGACCTATTTGGCGCAGCCGTGAGACAGAGACACACATTGTTAGTTGTCTTTTTTTTAATAAAATCATTAGTGTCTACATGCTGTTACTACATTGTGTGTATCCACAAGTGTGGATGTCAAATAAAATAGTTTTCATTCTTGGCTACTTCCTATTTCTTAAAACACACTTCGGGCCTTACCACGACGAGTTAAAATGTTAGGCGTGCGAGTGTGAAAGAGAGAAGGAGCTATATACGTTCACTACAACACTATTTTTAGTACATATGCGAAACCTGAATATACAGGGTGTAAGAAACAGCC
This sequence comes from Mythimna ferrago, assembly GCA_910589285.2. Lineage (NCBI taxonomy): Eukaryota > Metazoa > Arthropoda > Insecta > Lepidoptera > Noctuidae > Mythimna > Mythimna ferrago. Next base: position 15,857,093 of record OU342673.1, on the reverse strand, counting down.
CTCTACAAACTTTAAGGGCTTGCTCAGTAAACGAAACTGAACAACCTTCCACAATAATTTTTTTCCGGAAACGAAAAAAAAAAAATTAAGTCTCACCATACAAAATTAAAAACTTGATTGGACAGTTTGTATTTAGAGGCCGACTTTTTTTTCGTTTCCAGAAAAAAAAATCTTGTGAAAGGTTGTTCAGTTTTATCTACTGAGCAAGCCCTTAAAGTTTGTGGAGGACTCTCCCTTACACCCTTTTTTTGTAGTTTGTTCAGAATCAAAAACTGAGTCGATTCTAATATTTATACACCATGTTATACTTTTTTCCAAAAATATTTAAAAAAACGTACAAATGCTGTAAAGAGACGAACAAACACTCAATCGTGATCAACTGTTTGAGCGGAGGGTCTTTACTTTAAATAAAATAACCAATCTACAACAATAAAACGTTTTTTCTACAGCTTGACCTGCTCGGTCAAAACCTTCTTAACATAACTCACGAAGGAGACCGCGCCATGCTACGCGACCAGCTCATGCCCAGGACCCAAACTCTTGGCCCCAACGGAGAGCTCCTCATACCCGACGAACCTGACGCTATCCGCAAAGTCGAAGAGGCTTTGGCATCCGAAACTAGGCGCTTCGTCATAAGGTGGGTGCTTCTCCATCAAGTAAGTTACTCAATCTTCTTCACAAACAGAGAACGGGGATAGGGTAGCAAGTGTCATTCACCCCGCAGCTTTGACGAGTCTGAGTCCTAATGCAGGTTTTATTCTTTTTGCATAATGTGCCAGACGTCAACTTTAGTTAGCGCCATTGACTCTGCCTCGTACGGAGTGTACCTACGATAGCTGTTATACAGGTCTCCTAGGACAAGACCTGCATGGTTCAAGGTGTGTTGGTAATGTGTCATTTGTGTTTTTTTTTTAATAAATCTGCGATTTTTAAAGCCCGAGCCTTCTTATACAGTTAGCGAATTTTTAAATATTGACTGCGCAAAGCGATTTTTCATTAACTCATCATTTTTACACAGATACTGACCATAGTTACAGGTAGACTTTTAGGGACAAATTCATAAATTATATTATTTATTTCACCATAAATACTGCTTAAGATTATATAATACGGGAGCACCTGTGACGTCCGGGGTTACCATGACGTTCAAAGTAACATTGTTAATTTTTTTTTTTTTAATTATTGATAAAAGAAATCTCGCTCCACCCATCATGACTTCTAAAGCGAGAGAATCGATGAAATATGATAATTTTTTAAGATTTTTTGCTACTTCTTATTATTCCCAAGCATTAGGTACTATGGTTATCTATTTTAATATAAAAAAATTTTTACATAAAAAAATAACCGACTTGAATGTTAAAAAACACTGAAAACTATAAAATAACTTTAATTTCGGAAGTCGTGTTTCTATAATAGTTTTGTCTCTTCGTTATTTAACACCGACTTCCGAAATTAGAGTTATTTTATAATTTTCAGTGTTTTTTTAATATTGAAGTCGGTTATATTTTTTTTTTCCTAAAAAATTTTTTACTTTACACGTTTTAGTTATGATACCACCACTAAAAAGTTCCCCTCAGACAAACTTAAATAACTTATAGCCACAGTGCATCTCATAACGATTCTAATAATCCAAAACACGGTTAGATTACTGTAATTTAATTTTTTCCCTCTGGCTTCATCATCAGATCAGTTCGATACATCCCCCCCCCCTTTTCTGACAGTCAGTCATCGACTACACGTATAAACAAAGCAACTTTACTTGTAACCACAGTTCTGCTGTGATTCTATGAGGAGTTCTGTTCCATATCTTCGAAGTTCATGATCAGATGATAACAATATTTCTATGGGACCAACTTAGAAGCATAACCTTTCGATTAAAAAAAGAATTTTCAAAATCGGTATTCCGTATTTCGTATTTTTAGTTTTTTTTTTTCCTAAATCATGTCTTTTTAATTAATTATCTAATATAAACATTGGATGGTGAAAGAAAATAAATCACGTTGTAAGTCGGTAAGTATGCGGCAAACATGCGGCAAGTTAACAAAGTATGGCGAAACTTTCTCAAATTCAATTAATTTTTTTATTTTTGGTTGTATTGTTCTGAATCATGCGTTCTGATTGGCTGCTCAGGGGAAGCCAAACATTTATGTAACGTTTTTGGGAGGTTCGGTCATGATGGGGTTAGCGTGACTGAGCAGTAAAATTTTACGAAATGGGACGAGCTTAGAGCCATCAGTGGCATTACAGTTTCGGACTTCATCAAGTAAGGCTCCTTTCTCAACAATTTAATTCCAATAGTGGTTCATTTCCCTTCTGCTCAATTTGTCACAAAATTTTATCACAATAATCATTTTATTATTTGCGTTTGCAAGTTGTACTAAAATGTCTTAGTCTCCTTCAAATTTTTTGTAAGAACTACTAAGTCACCATCCTTATCTATCGTTGCTCTAACTTTGCAAACTTCAGGCATTGCGAAAACGTTAAGAATTCAAGCGAGCTAAAGTGTTTTTATCTGCAACTGTGTCTGATTTTGTTTGCTGCGCTACTTTTTTCATGTGACTATTTAAACGTTGGCAGGCTGAAGAAGTTAGGGCAGCGTTCTGAGCCCAGCCAGTATGTCACGTGCCATGTGGAAGGATCGTTGAGGAAGTCGGACCGCGCCTGCCGCGGCTATGGCCGCTGCTGCCAGATCGTGCGGCGTGCCCGCGCGCGCTCTGAAAACCCTTGTTCCAGCGGCAATGATATTGTAAGTACCTTTAGTCTGTAAAACAGTACTTCATTATGTTCGTAAGCGTTTTTAAAAGGGTGGCTTTCGGTAGCGAGTAATTTTCTCTAAAACGATTTTCAGGTTGGTAATTTAGTAGGAAAGTACAGGTCGCACGCTTAGAAATATACTGACCCATTTAAAAAAAAAAAAAAGACGTGTGGCACTCGGGGACTGCCGCGGTAAAGCTATTGCATAGCATTTTTTATCAACTTATGCAATTATAATTATTTATTTATTTTATATATGCAGTATTTTTTTTCCTTTGTTTTTTTTTTCTTTGATATTAATTGAAGTTACACTTTTTGAGCGTGGTGACCGATAAGAAAACAAATGAGTGGGGGGGTGTTAGGTTATTTTCGTTACGGAATTTCTGGATTCGGTCTCCACGCTCAAGGCCCGCGATAGAAGCTATGCAATAGCTTAAAAACAAATTTTAAGTAAATGCTTAAAAAATATCAATCCATGAAATTTGTAGAAAATTTAAAATATAGTTTTATACTTAGTGCATACTGAAAGTTTCTGGATTCTGATAAATAAGACTGGATAATATAAGACTTACGATACATTTATTGTTTTGCAAAGTCTATTCGCTCGCAATTAATGCATTTTTGCGTTCGCGGTAACTACTGTACAAAGCAGTTGGACGAGTCTTCTTTAGGGACCTCTTCAATGGCTTTATGTAACGCATTCACCGCCGATTCAGGGGTTTTAAAACGTGTACCTCTAAGTTTGTCTTTAATTTTTGGAAACAAATAGAAGGCGCAGGGTTTGGGCTGTAAGGCGGATGCGTCATCAGTTCCATAATTGAAGCCTTTAAAACAGGGTTCTGTTACCTTAGCAGAATGTGAAGGTTATCGTGGTGGAGGAGAGTACATTGCTTCTAGGACGCTTTTCGCGAACTTTTTCTAAGCAAATGTTGACGTACCAATCTGCAGTTACTGTTCTTTGATCTTCAAGAGATAGGTACTGTAGTGTAATGTCCTGATTTTCCGAAGAAAGAAGCAACCATTTTTTTTTACCATCACTTCGACTTTTCTCAGCTTGCGTCGGCAAATCTTCAAAAGGCAAGACCCACTCTGCCAACTGGCTTTTTCTTTCGGGTTCAAAGCAGTACACCCAGGTATCGCCACCTGTCACGATATTATAGACAACCATGACTGTCCTCCATGAAACTTTTTATAAATTTTCATTACTCATACTCTGAAAGTAGGTCTGAAGTTGCCTGAGGAGCGGGCTGAAAGTGATACTTTACATCCCTTGGGAGTTTTACTTTACAACTGACAGCTGTCAAATTATTAAAAAAAAAGTAGTTCTATCTTCACATTTCTATTGAACCATGTTCCAATTTTCCATACAGCCAGTCAATCGCAACGCGATATAAAATTTAAATAACTGAAAGACAAGTAATGTTATCTATATTTTAACTATTTCTTTGAAATACTTACTTTATTTTAAAAAAATTACAATTAATTTCAAATTTTTCATTAATGAGGCTGAATAGCTGGCCGGCCGCAAAAAAAAAAAAACAAAATGGCGGGAAAGTGGCAATCAGTCGTTGGTTTTTTCAAGTTTTGTTTACATTTCTGTACAACAGAGATTTGTACTAACACGTTATGTTTATCAGATTAAAATAGTGATTTAACGCCTAATTTCATAAGAGAAGAGGCTAAAGCAGTAGTGGAATACCTTTTACCGCCTAAATCAGAAGAAAAATACCTACTTATAATCTTAGGTACGACGACTCAAGTTTTGCAAACTTTTTATTTTATTTTTAGTTTCCTCGTATTCGTAATGAAAAGCACAGTGTTTACCTCGGGGTGAAAGTAACCCATTTAACCCCTAGAATTAGCGACCTCGCTTCGCTCGGCCGCCAACTCCTTCTCGGGACGAAATGAGTTACTTTCACCCCTAGTGTAACAATGTACTATTACGGCACCACTGGACACAGTCGTTTCTGGTCCTCAACTAAGTCATGTTCATTCATTGTTCATCGAGTGCAAAGCTTCCAAACCTTCAGATGCACATGAAAAAAATGTTTTGTACTTGGCTTATTCTAATGCCTAACCACGAATTTTTTGTCAAGTAATTTTTTTGTCAATTAAGTCTGTAACCGCAATCGCCGGCCGACTTTCACGTACCCCGTCATAGAGATGATCACGTCCACGTCTAAATTCTCCAAACTACGAATACACATAGCTGCGAAATGGTGCTTCATCACCAAATGCCAACTCTCTTGTTAATTTAAGCCATAACGAAAATCGTAAAAATTCATTGAACGAAAATGTTTACAATTTAAATTCATTTTAATAGCCATACACAAGCATCGAAAAGACGCCACACTGTAAGTGCCCAGATCACAGACTCAGAGACAGAGACTTTCAGTATGCCCCACGTTATCACGTACCTATCAAACCTAAATTATTTACTCAGACCACACTTGATAAAAAATAGTCATTAAACAAATTTGGTTTCTATGGATTTTGGATTTAATATGGATCGATGCAAATTTTTAATTTACTTAGGTCGTTTTATGAATAAAAGTCAAAGTAAAAAGATATTTCATTTGGTCAATAATTTTTTTTTACTATTATTTAGGGACCACAACGAAAAGGCATTAAAGTACAGTACATTTACCAAAAAAACTGTGTTTATTTTATTTGTGGTCTCAAAATACTACAAAAAAAAAAATTGGAGTATTTTGATTAGTGTAAGTTGGGACTGTCGTCCCGGTCCAAATCGAGCTCTAAGACCCAATTCGCAACTGTATGTAATGATGATTTACACAAGTGATTATTAATACTTCTGAAGATCTGCCTTCAGTACTGCAGCAACTTAGCCACGTGTTAGCTATGCATTCTTAGACTTACCTTCAGATGTAAAGCCATACTTCAAAGTGACGCAACCGGTAGAAGGTGTCAGGCTTCGAAGTAAATCGAGTGGCATTTGCCGCCAACAATTTGTAACAAAGAGGAAATTCTATTGACACCGGCTTTCCGATACTTATTGCTCACTTTTGTACGGAAATATCTTTGGAACGACACTTTGTTGGAAAATGATCGCAATGATAATGGAACTGTTTTGATATGAGAGTTTTAAGTTGGGTGATGGTCATGGGATTATCTGCGTCGTCGCTTAGCAACAGCAATTGCTACCTAATTAACGACATTAAATGTTTCTTTCAATGTTTTGGTAAAACGTAGATTTTTTCGCAGCTAGCCGTAGGCTATTTCCTACTATGACAGTAGTTAATGACTAGTTTCACTCAGGCATGAGACTGAAAAATTAATTCAATGTAAAATCAAGTTTTCAAGTTCCAGCAAGAATTGCTGGAAGGAGCAAGAGGGGTCCCACTGACAGTCTAACACTATTATTAGAGATAGATATTTCTTTGCTTTAAAAGTCCAAATTTCTGCGAAACGAAACTCTGCTGTGCAGCTAGTGTCAGTTATATTAATCGATCCTGCTTGTTAAACTTGTTGGTTTAAAAGTTCGAGAACGTACAAAGGTCTACGGAGATGTTCAGAGTACCTAATGCGGGTCTGTTTAAAACGACGTTAACGCGATCGACACGTTTATGACGTTCGGCGCTCCGATTGGCCCACTTCAAACTGTTAACCAATCAGAGAGCCAAACGCGATGATCGTTTCGATCGCGTTAACGTAAAACCTACCCGCACTAAGGATTCTGGTGACAACTGGTTCAATGTTTGATGAAATAAGTTATGTAAATTAAGTAAAGGAACTTAATTTGATGTTCATTCAGGCAAGTTAATTCTGATTTCAATATGAAAAAGAATAAAGCGCCTTGGTCTTTACAAAACCTCTCTAAAAAGCCGCCTTGACATCATTCCTACTCGTCATGATTACCTATTCCCTACACAGTGAGCAGAAAGGGAAAACCGCTTTTGAATACATTAAAACCGTATCTATTTGAGTTCTTCTGACTCATAAAAATCATACCTACCTAAAGTAAAAATCTTGTCATCGCATTGTGATGTCTCAAGGACGAAGCTATAGGTAATACATGGCACGACATACCTACTATATGATTCTTTAGCCCTCACGTAAACATCTGTTTCCTCATCAAATTAATCACTAATTACTATAATTGAAATCTTTTCTAGGTGTTTATAGGTATAGTGCGTCCGACGAGCGAGACATTCATCAATGAGAGTGCTCTCGAGTCGTATCGTATGGAGTATCGGACACGGCACTCGATCGACGGCGAGATTATACAGTGCGAGTCGCGCATTGCCATCGTGACCGGCTACATGACCCATGAAGTGAGCGGCGTGAATGCTATGAACTTCATGCACCGAGATGACGTCCGCTGGGTCATCATTGCGCTACGAGAGAGTAAGTGCCGCGCGAACATACAATTGTGTCCTAAGCCTGCCAACGCGGAGCCCAGCACGCGTCGCCCCCTGCCACCCTACCCCTCCACACACTTCATAGCTACCAACATCATAGCAATAGCAATATCCCTCCGTAAATACAGATAGGTACTGTTGTGTACTGTCACATAACAAAGGTTATGAAAATAGGAGTGGCTTTATCTAATCTCATCAACAACACAATTTAAAATATCGTAAATATGACACCAAAATCCTTCAATGTGCCGCCAAAACGTGCCACGGATAATGTAGTCTATTGCTGAGACTATAGTGCATAATTATTTTATAATAGTTGCCTTAAATGATAATCCATAAACTGTTTTTTTCAGCGTGGCCAAAATATAGTTTATGAATTAATCATTTCTTTGATATAAATACCTATTTTTCAACCAAAATGTGTCAAGTAAAACCTATAATTTAAAATCTCTGTAATCGAGCTATACGAGTACTTCAGTATAAATACTTATTTTATTTTATTGCGTTATTATCTCAAAAAAGAAGGTTATAAAATATAACTTTTAAATGTTATTAGAGTTGTATGTGAAAAAAAAGTCACTAAAATTGGAACTTTACGAGAGAGTGTAGAAAAATTTATATTTTATTATGAAAGTGTTGACAATTTTGCACAGCAACACAACACACGTTTCAACAATTACATTAGCGTCGAATTACTATAGTTTACACTAAAATTGAATTATTCAATGACCTCGTAAAGATAACTTTGAAAATGTAGGAAGGTTATCTGCACGCGAACAAAATGTTTCTATAACAAAAAGTAAATATCCATGTAAAAAGGTTACTTAGGTGAAAGATCTGTATTATAACGTAACAGAATCGATTACGTATGTGGATTGATCTAGTGCGAGTTGTTTTTACATTAAAGCGTTCGAAATGTTTTTTGTCTGATTGGTTAAGAGCTTGGACCGGACCAATCGGAGCGCCAAATGTCATAAATATGGCGATCGTGTTAACGTAAAACAAAGTTGCACTAGGGACTAGGCACTCAGAAGTCTTTACATGGTTCTTTTCCGTGTCGATGAAAATGAGTTTGTATCGACCTTTGAGAGTAGGTTACGAGATTGCAACAGTTCACATGTAACACTCACTAGTAACAACAGGTGACCAGTGTGAGTCGACGTTATCAACTCAGTATAGCGCTATATACTCATTACATTTGCACATTTAATGCAGCTCCGTAATAGAACGGAAAGTTATGAAAATACGAGTGCAAGTCACCGGAAAATTGCAAACGCCGTTAGATTGTAAAATATCGCGAGGAATCGTAAACTTTTTTCTAAATAGGACACAATTATAATTTATCGTTTACAAAATGATATTTTTATAATATATTGAAAAAGAAATATACTAATATAGATTTTTTTACACCACCTGCTCGATAATGGCCTTTTATGTGTCCTACAACCATCACTTAAAGAAAGTCATTCTGTCCCTAGGGAGATAGTACAGTATGGGCTATCTAGAAATAATGAGATTTGAATTTGAAACGTTAAAAATAGAGTTTTTTTTTTTGTGAATCAAACAAGTTTGTTCAAACTTCAAACTGGCCACTAACAAAAAAACTAATAAATAAATATAGTCGAAAATAGTCAAAGATTTTTTATGAGAAAATCTTTGAAAATAGTCTGTCTAATAAGTCTTAAGTCTGTCTAATAAGTCAAACGACTTGGGAATTTTGTATAATATTAATTTCATCTTATATTCGGCACTTTTTATAACGTTCTAACAGAAGAACCTTATAAAAAGTGCCGAATATAAGTATTTTTAAACAATGATCTCTATTTCTTAATCAACCTTGATTATTGAACCCGTGTTGACTACATCAGATTTAATTAAATCCTAATAATTACCCAAGTCGTTTGACTTATTAGATAGACTCTAAAACGTGACCGTTGTTACTGACGAGTTTCTAAAAAAAAAAAATAGTAATGAAATAGCGGGAGCGATAAAGAAAATTGAAACTATAGAATCTTAGAGTAGTGAATTTTGTTTGTTTCAAATTCAAAACATGTTGAGTGATAGTTAAGACTAACTTGTAAATTATATATTATCATTATTATTTATCTAATATTTGTGTTTTTTACATTGTCTTTTAATTATCTCACAGATAGTGTAAAAAGTAGAGTATCCAACACGGGGATAAAGCTATTTATTGACTCCCTCACAATGCTCGGGAGTTAATTATATAACTACCTCACTGACGTTCAGGATTAAAATTAGCAACCTTCATTTCGTTCGGAATTTAACATGCCACCCGCGACTTAAAGACACTGCTTTATCTCCTAGTCACATAATCTGCTATTATTATTGTGAGTTTGCAATCACCCGATGACAGATGCATAATGGTAAGCCGTGCTTAAAATAAAGTGCTGTTACAATAATTCCGACACCTCCCACCGTAAGGTCGTAATGGAAAAATGCATTTTTTCAAAATATAATTATGTACATAGGTAATTTGCGAAAATGCTTTTAACAATAGAAGCTCTGATTATTTATCAATGTCAATTTTGGCCATTTTATTTTTGTTACAGTAACATGGCGAGATGATATACAAATGTGTAACTGATAATACAATATTTTTATTACGTAAGCCACATATTTTGTGTTAGATTCTTAGATTTGCCGGGCTTTAGTTTACATTTTCAGAACACAAGTTTAGTAAAAACATACAAATAAAATAAGTAGAAATCAAATCACAAATTAAAATGAACAATAAATCACAAAATTAAAATTCACAACAATTTTTAGTCCTAATTAGTATTTACGTCAAAGTTAAATTATATTAAGTCATAAATTCGTCAAAAGAATAAAAAGCTTGCTCGATAAGCCATTTCTTCAAGCGATTTTTTTAGGTATTTTCTTGGAAAATGTGCTAAATGTGGTAATATTCCCATATATGATATATTGTTGATTCGGTTGCGTGCGCAAAAAATATTTTACTGATTTTTACTATTGTTGTTTATATTTTATGAGTTAAAGGTAGCCATACGCGCTAGGGTAGGCAAACGTGGCAGTTTTACCTGCACAGTTGCAACATAAACGTTCCTGTTTACCTGTACAGGCAAACCTATCAGGTATACCCTTTGCGTGTATAGCTGGCATCAGCAAAGCTATGTGACAAACGGTTCAATATACTTCTAAATTCTTATGTATTTGCGATAGTATCTCGAAAGATTCTTTTGTAGAGTGCGGATGTTTTCTCGTAAACAGATGTAAACAGGGCATGTAAATGACAGTTAATGCCTCATAAGTAAATGTGTACTAATCAGACTAGTAGTTTTATCTAGTAGCACTTGTTTACCGCCTGCACATCTGCCACGATTGTCGCCTTTCTGCAAACTGTTATCAGTCGAGATTAACTACTTTTTACTTTTCCATTACACCGCATAACAACAATAGTTTATACCTAACACAAATACGTAATACTTATTTATAATATCAGTAGGTACTAGTAGAAACACACTATCCACCTAACTTTCCTTTTGAAAAACATTTAGAATACTTGTGTCACGATAAATTTTATTTTTCACTACTTATATTTTTTGTTGGTCTGAGCTACTTATGCACAAGCGAAATATTTACGAAATAAAACAATGCTAATGTTTACTATTTGCTGAGCAGTGTCTATTACATAATTTTAATCTATTTGCGAATTTTTATGTGAATAAATGATCCTGAATCGAGTTTAATATATATATTTTTTTGGATTTCAGTGTACGATCAGCACAGGCTGTTCGGCGAGTCGTGTTACCGTTTGATCGCTAAGAACGGGCAGTTGATCTACATGCGCACCCGCGGGTGCCTGGATGTGGATCGTGAGTCACGCGCAGTCACCAGCTTCGTGTGCACCAACACCGTAGTCGACGAGGAAGAAGGAAAGCACCTCATCAAGCTAATGAAGAGGAAATTTACCTTGTTAGTTAACAACAATGAAGGACCAACCGTCGAGGAAATCGATGACTCACATGATGATACAGATGTAAGCTTTCTGATCTGTTCATGTTTTTTTAAGTAGAATAGGTCATATTAGAAAAGAAAAGAAGACGGATAAATATAGCATGCCTGCAGGAGACTAAATGGAAAGGAACAAAAGCGAGGGAAATTGGTGAGGGTTATAAAATTTATTATTGTGGGAGTGATGAAAAAAGAAATGGAGTAGGAATAGTGCTTGTTGGTAAACTGAAAGAAAGCGTGATGGAAGTACATAGAATTAATGATAGATTTATAGTTGTGAAAGTTATGTTAGAGAATGTGATATTGAATGTAGTTAGTGTGTATGCACCACAAGTAGGATGTGATGAAATAGTGAAAGAGAAGTTTTGGGAGGATTTTGATACTGCTTTAATGACCATCCCTGTATATGAGGAATTGATAGTTGGAGAGGATTTTAAAGGACATATATGAAGAATGAAAGAGTACATGGAGGATGGAGTTTTGGCAGTCTAAATAATGAAGGAGAGATGTTGCTACAATCTGCTACCGCCTTTGACCTTGCAGTAGCCAATACTTAGTTTAAAAAAAGTGAGAAACACCTGATCACTTACAAAAGCGGTCACCACAAGACGCAAATTGATTACTTTTTAGTAAGATCGATCGATTTAGAGAGATAGATGTTAGATAAGGAGAAGATCTAGTCTCACAACATCGACTCCTGGTAATGGAATCAGTTGTCAAAACAAAATTCAACAGAAGCAAAGAGCGTCCTCCCAGTATAATAAAATAGCATATGCTAGAGAAGAATGACTGTGCGAAAAAGTTTAGAGAGCGAGTGGTGGACAAAATGATAGAGATGGGAGGCATGAATGATCGAAGTATACTCGTAAATGAAAGCTGGAATGACTTGGCGGAGTGTATCAGGCATGCAGCGAAACCTATTTTGGGAAAAACGAGAAGAAAAGGCACAATAGATAGGGATACATGGTGGTGGTCGATAGAAATTCAGAATGTGTTGAAAGAAAAGAAAATTCAAGGAATAGCAGCATGTAGAAGTGGAAAACGGTAGTTTGAAAGCGGAAAGAAAGAGGGAGTATGACGTTTTAAAGAAAAAAGCTAAGAAAGCCGTGGCATTAGGAAAATCAAAAGCCCAGGACAAACTGTACAACACACTGGACAGTCCTGCAGGCCAAAAAGAGCTGTACCGGCTAGCTAGAACAAGAGAGAGAAAGACGAGGGATGTTTGTCAGGTAAGATGTGTAAGGAATGAAGCTGGAATGGTCCTGTCATATGATAAAAAAATCAAAGAGAGGTGGAAGGACTATTTTGAAAGACTGATGAATGAGGAAAATAATTAAAGTGGGAATTTAGAGAGCAAACCCGTGAATGTAGGGTTAGTGAGAATGGTTAGTATGGATGAAGTCAGAATAGCAGTAAATGGAATGAAAAATGGTAAAGCCATTGGTCCAGATGGAATACCCATTGAAGTGTGGAAGTTATTGCGAGTGGAAGGATGGATATGGTTAGCTTAATTCTTCAATAAGTTATTGCCGGAAGAAGCCATACCTGATGATTGGAGCAACAGTTCTTTGGTGCCTATCTATAAAAACAAAGGCTTGTGTGCAAAAATTATAGAGGAATTAAGCTAATGTCACATACTATGAAAGCCTGGGAGAAAGTTATTGAGAGGCGATTGAGAGAAGAGAGTGAAATTTCACAAAACCAAATCGGTATTATGCCTGGTCGGAGTACAACGGATGCCATTTTCGCTTTGCGCCAGCTATGCGAGAAATACAGAGGTGCCTATAAAAACTTGCACATGGTATTCATAGACCTCAAAAAGGCATATGACCGGGTACCTCCTGAGGTTCTGTGGTGGGCCCTTCAGGAGAAAGGTGTGCCTGGGAAGTAAGTGTAGTTGATCCGAGCGAAGTACAGTCGATGTAGTACCCAAGTCCGATCCACAGTGGGTACCACTGGAAATTTCAATGTGGCTGTCAGCTTACATCAGGGATCGGCTCTCAGCCCTTACCTCTTCCTGATGATAATGGACGCTCTGACGTCGGATATTCAGGAGGAGGCTACCCGGTGTATGCTGTTTGCCGAAGACATTGTGCTGGTTGCCGAGAGTGGCCTCTAGGCCACTCTCGGCCTCCACCTCACCTCTAGGTCCAAAACAGATTGGAGGTGTGGTGGCACAGACTGGAGAGTGTTGGCCTGAAATTGAGTAGAACCAAAACGGAATACTTGTTCTGCGATTTCGACGGTCTCTCCAATTCTGTGCCTTTAGCTCTCGCCGGAACGCTCATACCAATCTGTTCCAACTTTCGGTACCTCGGGTCGCTCGTCCAATGGGATGGTGAGGTAGACCGAGACGTAACACGTCAGATCAACGCAGGATGGATGAAATGGCGACAGGTCACGGGAACAACTTGCGACCCACGCATGACCCTCAAATTGAAGGGTAAAATTTACAAGTCCGTCATAAGACCTGTCGTACTGTATAGATCAGAATGCAGGGCTGTGAAAAAGAAGGATGAAAAAAGATTGCATGTAGCCGAGATGAGAATGTTGAGATGGATGTGTGGTGTGACGAGAGTGGATAAAGTGAAAAATGAGTGTATTAAAGGAAGCTTGAAATTGGCGCCAGTGACTGAAAAGTTAAAAGGTAATCGGTTGTCTTGGTATGGTCATGTGAAAAGGAGAGATGAAGCGCATATTACTAAATGAGTTCTGAGTATACATGTAGGTGGATGTAGAGGGAGAGGAAGACCGAAGAAAAAATGGATGGATTGTGTGAGGAGTGATATGAAGGAAAATGGAGTTAGTGATAGTTTGACGGGTGACAGGTCAGAATGGAAGAAAAAAACATGTTGCGCCGACCCCAAGTAATATGGGATAAGGGCAGGAAGAAGAAGAAGAAAGTCATATTATGACCAGCTCAAATGAAGGCGTGATTGCGGTGACTCTCACTTATACAATTAAAGCTTACTGTCCGCGGTCGCGTAGCTTCATAGACGCGTATTTGTCATACGCTTGGTGTACTTCTGCTCACAGATTATACACAAAACTATGAAACTCTGACGAAGCTGCAATGACATGACGTTGCCGCTTAGTCAATGACGAATACGTCTATGAAGCTACGCGTCCACGGACAGTGGGCCTAAGAAGAGATGTGGTGTGGGTCCTCGCTCACGGCTTCGCACTCGATGGGACCTCGAGATAGACCCTCTTTTTAACTTTTTTTCACCTGATGGTGCAATTACCAAAACGGATCTTTAGCGCTGGCTTCAAGTTGCGTAGAAGTCAAATATTCGGTTTCTTTAGTGGTGCGAAGTGAAACGCGGGAGCGGGGAGTGTCAGTGATTGGCTCGCCGCGCCATCACATTCGTTCCCTGCGCTTGCAGCATGTATCTAACAACGACGACGATTGGCTCGCCAATGTATGGAATGCGCAAAGCGATCCCCACTCTGACGCCGAGCGCTCAAGATCCGTGACGGTAATTGTAAGCGACGATGTAGTCGAACGTTGGTTTGCGACAGTGGCTGTCTCTGTTTAGAATTTATGAAAAAGGCCTCGTTGTTGCGCCTACGCTCACGTCTAAACTAGTCCACGCTACGCCTCTGTCGGTCATATTGAATGAACTAACGAACAGAACATGATCTGATCGGATCTGGGATCTAGTTGACACTGTACGCCCGTTTTCGTTCTTGAACAATACAGGACTCATCATGTCCCTAGCCTTTGCCCATCTAGTATGGGGTGAACTTCCAATCGTGACCCAATAGTGACTGCCTATCAGACCTCCACAATCCAGTTACTGGGCAACACGATACTCCTTGGCCTTGGCTTATCCAGTAGTAAGATGCCAGAAACTCTTTCTGACTGGCATCTGTTTACCTGAAACGACTGTCAAGGATCTGCGAACGACAACCGGGTACAGCGGCTTTTCGTGCTTTCCGAGGCACAGTAATGTCCTAGATAAACTTAGAAAGTGCATAAGAATTGAAAAAAATCACATTGGTGCTTGCCTGGTTTGAACCCGCAACTTCACACATGAGAGGCGGGTGCTTTGAACACTGTGCCATCACAACATATAAGAACTACCCAAGACTACTTTACTAACATATTCTTTTTATATTTTTCAGCAAAATGCTGATCAGCCCGTACCGGTGGAAGACCCGAGGCGGCTGGAACAGGTCATCTTACATTTAGTAACAAACCTGCCGTCGCCTTCGCCGCATGAGAGCGAAAATGAGTCATTAGCAGCTGCTTCTCCTGACAGAAAGAGCTTGTCCCCACACCGGCTCACCATCATCCCTCCTAACAAAGAGAGGATCGTCAGTGCTATCGAGAAAATATACTCAGTTATCAATATTATACAGAAAGATTCTAACCATGAAGGGAGTAGCGATGATCAAAGCAGCAGAGCTGGGTCGAGCCACACTACCCCTCAGTACGTGCCCTCGCTAGAGATGAACAGCATCCCTGCTCCACATGCCACGCAGATCGTACCGTATCAGAGCGCGCATGTATCTGCGTACGTGCAAGCTCCCGACAGTTCCCTCACTCAGCCGACGGCTTACAACATATCTGAGAATGACTACGATACAGATGATATTCTTAATGCCGTGTCGTCGTCTGACCTAGGATACTTTGATAATTCAGAATCAGGCTTCCCAAACATAGAATCGTTATTTGCAAATTTAAACCAGTACGGTGAAGAAATGTTTAATGACCAGCAAATAGCTGATATCACAGACTTTGAATTCAATGGCGCAGAATCAGCGCTTGCCCTGTCGGTTCCTCACTTCGCGGAGGAATCAAACATGTTACAGGGGCTAACACAAGCGAGCTCATGTAACTATTCCTGCGGAACTAAGCGACCCAGCGACTTTGAAGACTTCGAAATGGTTTATAAAAAAAAGATAACGGAATCAGAATTTGCCCGAGAAAACCAACCAGCTTCGGATTTGGAATCACCCCTAGACTGCTTCTTCGACGAATCTAGTGAGTTGCTTGAAAATTCCATTTGCTTATTGTGTATGCTGCTGCAAGGGATATTTGTAAACTGAACTGAATTCCTTATGTTTTTTTTTTTTATTTTCAGTGTTCGACAGTGATCAATTAGATTCAGCCATCAGTTTAATGGAATTTGGTGATCCATTGTTTCCCGACTTATTGGTAAGATCTTTATTTAAAATACGTATAGAATGAGTACCCTAAGTTTCACTAATTTTTTTTAAATCCTACAAGGATCAAAACACTTGTGTATGGAAATTTTATATCTACTTATATTTAATTACAAATTTAAATTTCAGTATGGACTAATAGATACATCTTATGTCATAATTTTGTAAACACGCATAAGTATAGTGCGTTTCACATAAGAAGTTCCTTCGCCGTAATGTTGGCAATACGGAAAAACAGTGTTGCTATATTTTTAGCAATGAAACTGCTTATTATTAGGGAGATTAACTGATATTTCGTTACTATTAACAATTGCCTTAGAATTGTTTTTATTTTTTTTCTTGTGGAAACTGTAAAACCTATCTACTATTAGTTATAATAAAGAGGTAAAGTTTGTTTTTTATTATTTTTTTTTTTTTTTGTAGGAGGTAATATCAGAGTGACAAAGGCTATTTTATGTACAGGGGCGAAGCTGCGGGCAAAAGCTAGTTTTTTAATAAAATATACGACGCTGGGCTCCATTTCGATTGCCCTGCAATTCTTTCAAATACCGAAAACGCCACGCCATTAACACCTCACTTTTAAACCTGGTTATTTCTAACCCCATTCCTTTCATAATTCTCCATACTTTATGGAGAATTATGCGACTACCAATTGATTTCGTTTCGCATTTCGTGCAAAAATTTTGCTAGAGTAGGCAACTCTTTTCTTTTTCTTTTTTTTTCTTTAATTAGGACAGGGAACCCAACATTACGTCGAAACGAACTCGGAACTTCGGTAAACGCACTATATAAAGATGTCATTGAGTTTCAAAAATTTATTCATTTCGCTTTCAATAAGAAAAGTGCCCAAAACACTGGCAACATTGCCACATTGAATATTGTTGAATGTCGCTGACTCTTTGGCTACTAATAACTCCGGCCAACTCATCACTTTGAGAGTCGACAAACTACTTGCTAGTCTTGTTAGTCAAAAAACTGTACAATTAGTATCATTGTTTGGGCGTACAATGAAAAAATCAGAATTTTCAGGTGACATCGGACGTGACGACAATTCTAGATCAAATAGAAATGGAGGCAGAGCAAGAAAGGATCCGGGAGTTAGAGCTGTCTCTCGCGGAGTACGAGTAATTCATCAACTAGCCAAGCTGGAGCTCACCTGGAACAAAGCTACCAAGCGGTAGATGGATCAATTTTTTGTTGAAACACGACAATACTTGTTAGCTACTATCTACGGATTTGTAGCAAAAATCAAACTAAGTATACTTCTATACGTCAATAGATTTGTCTTGTTCGTTGAAAATGAAAATGGTGTTATCAAAGACTATAGAAGGTACTTTATTTATATAACGCATAGTCATCAAAAAGTACTTGGAAGTGAAAGTCAAGTTGAAAAGATCTCGGAAAATTTATTATTTCGGTGTAATTTATGTTAGTGGTAAACAATAAGATTTTTACATTTAAGTAAAATTAATATTGTAATGGATGTAGTGTCGTCACTCGCCCTTAATTTCAAGATGTCAAAATTACGGGTTCTAGTAGTCGCTGTTAAGTATAAGAGTAGTTAGGCACTAAGAACATTGAACATAATTGGCATTTAGTCCATTGTGTAATATTTCGAAATGGTGAGTTCTGTTGAAATTCATAGAATTAACTCAGTGTAGTTGTTCTACGTAAACAACTACTGTTACGCCAAACGTTAACTGGGAAGTTATCTAGTTTCAGCTATAAACTTTCCATTATTGTACATACCTAATATCGTTTGTAGGTAATAAAATATGTTATTCAAACTTAGTTGATTATTTAGTGGTAGCTATTTATACAAAACACTTGTCGAGTAATTTCGATTCAATTTTATCTGCTACTTTCAATTACGCGGCAATTTTGTAACGCTGTTTGTTCGTATTAGAACATGTTAAGAAAATATTCTTTAATTAGGAATTTATATTGCCAAAGTTAATCAAAACATATAAAACTTATATGCCTAGTCACGTCAACCAGTAACATTTTTATTTTATGAAGTTAAAAAATAACCTGACCTAATCCATGTCTTTCGTGCATAACGGAACCCAGAAATGTCTAATTTTTTGACGTATTGTAAGACTGAGTATTTTTAATTGTTGGATTTCAAAATGTTATGTTTAAGTGATTTCTTTAGATTTACATTTCAGCATTTTGTAGTTGTTTTTTCATTTTATTTTTGTAGTTAATTTTGTGACCCTTTCGTAGGGAATCTATTTTTATTGAATCATCGTCTGTCAAAGTATCACTGAGCAGCTGAGACGGGAAGTAGAGCTTATAAAACTAAGATTTCGTCGCTGGAATTTCATTAGATTTTATGAAGAGCTTTAGAAAGAGTCGTCGTATGTTCGTATAATGTTGTCTTTTTCGCAAATTAATGATTTTGAATTGAAATGGAAACGTATGGCTCTTGTAGTCTAGCACTATCTTAATAATCTACCTTTATTAATGTGCCAGCAGGCTCCAGTGATACTTAGAAAGACCCTTTTGTAATTTTTATTCTATCGTTATTTCTTCAATGTTCAAGATCATTGTTGTTTTATCAAAGTTTCCATGCACCATGTTGTATCAATAATATGTTTAAAAGTGACCACAATATGCCAAACCTACTGGGTGACTTGTACAAAATGATTTTTAGTAGCCTTTCCTTTTAGGCTTCCTGAAATACACAAATAAATATATGTTCAGTAATTTTGTTTATGAAGAAACTTAGATCTTGTCTTAAACTGATTGAGTTTAGAGAAAGAATCGAGTGTTGAACTAAACGTAGATATAAGAAAATACATTGACAAAAAAATTCTAAAAATCGTTTTGAATCACAGTGAACATTCAATGAATACTTTTCATACATTGAGAGTGTGAAAAGTATTCACTATAGCCAATTTTTATTAGAAGAGGTAATTTGATGACTGGCAGCACCGCTTGTGCGTACCTATATATACCATTTTATTCGTTGGTTTTCACACAAATAGATCTCATTTAATAATACGCGTCTACACTGACAAGTTGTAGCTATCGACGACGTATTTTTTATTAATATATTTTTTTTAGAATTCGATATTAATTGTAGTAGGTATAAGAAAACTGATTTTATTTAGATATTGTATTGCGACGAGGCTTCACGTCATGTGGCCATAAATTTTACTCTGACCGTTGTGTGGTGGCAGATGATTTAAGTTTATGTTAAGTATATCGTGCCAATTACTGTGAAAAATGTACCTGTTCATTAAAACCAACTCATCGTTTTAATCTTATGGAAATATTCATTCATTTTAGTGTTAATACACGCCCGAACTTAACGACGGACCGAACTTATACTGAATCACGCTCGACCTTTGAACTACAGACCAAACTTAAGCTAAGTGATGCTCAACATTGATACAAAGTTTTTTCCATTCAAGAAATATATGTACGAACATTGATTCTAAATTACCTATTTGATGGTTAAGTAATAAGAACCATTTGTCGTACACAGAAATATGAATACGACAATTGGTTCTAAATAACCTATTTGATGGTTAGGTAATTATGATCAATATGTAGTACATTGATTTCTAGAATGACAGTGTATTCGCACGCTCAATCAAAAAGAGTCGTAACTCAAAAATAATAATATTTGAAAACCTTATTTTTGAAACATAAGTTTTCAGTTTCAAATACCCTATTATTTAATTAGGTCTCCTTATGATTAAGCATTGACTGTTTTTACGTGATTAATGGTTCTCATGATTAAATTATAAAATAAAATTTGGTGAGTATATAAATTTGTGAGTATTATATTTATGTAGAAAGCAGGTTTTGTCTATAACCCAAGCATATTTCTGACGAAAGTATTTGTAGTTTGCTTTTTCAGCTCGCTCTGGTCGCGAATGATGACGTAGCATAAACATCATTATTTTAGGGGAACGAGTAAATATATAATAGATATTATTTAACTGTGTATGAGGTCATTGTATCTAAATTCTTGTTTAAGTTCGAAATATTGTAATTATCCAACAACCATAACCACAGATATTTAAAAGACTCGTACACTAGGTACCTAATAATAATATGTATGTCACAAGATGTCCTTAGGATAAGTCTGTGTCAGTCCCTCAGAGCGCATTATTTCAAATGATAAATGTTTAAAAATAAATGTCTAGATTTATCGAAATTATACAGCATGAACAATTTCCTTGAAGCAGGTCGAGGTTTATAATGATTAAAATATGAAGTTGTATCCATAAACATATAATATGTATATATTTATCTACATTATGTACCTTCCTAAGTATCCTGATAAGATATTAATAAAAAACAATATTTTTCATTGTGTGGAAGGAGTAGAAATGGAAAAGCTTTAACTTTTTCTATGAATTGGACTGTCAAAAAAATTGGGTAGGTAGGTATTTGGAAATTTTACAAAATTGTGTCATTTCGAAGTGTTTTCTAAGATATCGTATATTTTATTATATCAATAGATGATGTGAAATATTAAGAAAAGGTGGACTTTAAACTCTAGTCTCTTAATAATAATTAAGGCGGAGTAAAGTGACTGCCATTTGGCAGTTACATATATTATGGTTTGATACCAAATTTCAAATGACTAGTATTTGGCATATCTTTACTCTGCATTTTTTACTATAAGGGGAGCTTGTTTTACAATTAGAAATTTTGTACTTTGATCAAAATTTAACAAAATGCGGTCTTGGCGACAGTTTTAGGTAGAGACGCTTCAAGACCCAAGTGTTAGGAGGAAAAAGAAAAATCATAGGAATTGAAAATTCTTAGAAAGACGACTTTTATAGTATTGATAAACGAAATTGATGTCTGAAGGAGTCTGAAATGGAAGTAACAGGTGATAAGAATATTTAATAAAAATGATAATATTTTTTTAAAACTACCTACAACTTGATGTTTATTATTCTGGATATTATACGAGTATATATGTAAAATAGACAATCACAATTTATTAAACTTGATACCTTCACCATTGTAATCAAAACCGACGATTGAACAATAATTGTAACCTATTGTGGGTAGTAAATTAAAAATGTAAAAAATTACAATATCGTTTTATTCATGTTACGGTTAATGTCCATATTAATTTATGTTTTTAACTGCGAGAGTTACTGTATCTGTCTGTTGCCTCTTCAAGACTATATAGCAGAAATCATCACCATCATCTTTCAGCTAAAAGACGTCCACTGTTGGACATAGGCCTCCCCCAAGTGTCACCACAACAACCACTCCTGTGCGTCTCGCATCCAATAGACTTCCGTCATCAGCACCAGGTCATCGGTCTACCTTTTGGTAGCAGAAAGGATTAAATAAAAAATTACTGCATGAGTAATTTATGAAACAGGAATCAACAACTTTTTATCTTGTGACTTACTTTCACGCTACCAAAGGCGCTGGGGAATTGGCAGCTGGTGAACTGGTGGACTGCCGGGCAGGACAGCTTTTGTTTATAGCTTTTAGCCTAGCTTCTCGTTAAATGATATAAGAATAAATGAAGTCTACCAATTTAAATACTTGGGGCATATACTTACCGATGTCCTTAAAGATAATGTAGACATTGAAAGGGAACGTAGAGCACTGGCGGTTCGAGGTAACATGTTGACTGTAGATTATATCGTACGGACCAAGTCAAAATCACCCTATTCAAGGCGTATTGTCAGGGTCTGTATGCGGGGGGTGGGTTAGGTACACCAAAAGATCGCTAAATGTCTCACGTATCCAATACAACAATGTTTTTAGGATGCTGCTGAAACTGCCCCGTTTCTGTAGTGCGTCGGAATGTTCGCTCAGAATCAAACTGACGGCTTCCATGCAATGATTCGCAAGAAAAGTCGCATCACTGATGCACAGAACGCGATTCAATGACAATTGCTTCCTGAAAACAGTGGTTGAGAGTCCCTACTCCCCTTTTCGGATACCTATAAGGGTAGAAAGTTTTAAAGTCGTATGCTAGTGTATTTTTTTTTTTTTTTTTTAATTGAGATAAACTAGTGCTTGACTGCGATCCCACCTGATGGTAAGTAGCGATGCAATCTTTGATGGTGAGGCGCACTAGTTTATTAAGAGCCTATTCACTCTAGCCTTGAAGACACCCAAATTATAATCGGACGGGAAGACCGCAGCAGGCAGACTGTTCCAGTCCTTCGACGTACGCGGTATAAACGACGAGGCGAAACGCTTAGTCCGGACCGTAGAGGTTTCAACAACGTAAGGGTGAATATTCGCCGTACGTCGGGTTATGGAGTTATTATGGAGCCGAGGGCTGCAGTGACAAATTTTCACGTGTATCAGACGACTTTTCTCAATACACTTACGAAGAAATGAATAAACGGGGGTTGAACGGCGACTCGAATCGTGGGGGACGACGCGCGCCCAGTCTGATACAATAAATTTAATAAAATTGTTGCGGGGAGAGCACGCGCACTTTTCTGCACAAGTGTGGAAAATAGTCTATTTCGTGCCTAAAAGGGGTGGGATAAGAGCGGGTTTTCGAGTAAGTGTATTGAAAATTCCATTTTAGGTGCTCAATTGTTTGCAATGACCCTTGTAGTTCACATCAAGGTTCTAGACGTTAATGGGGTTTCACGAAATCACGAAATGAAGGTATAATGTTTTTGGAATAAAGCAGTGATAAAAACTTAATCAAAATACAGAAAAACACAGACAGTTACGAAAAACGACTTTATTTTTATAATATGTAAGAATACATGGAGAAAAAAAAACATGCTAAATAAAGTGGCACTATGTGTCACAAAAACTTACATGTAACCTTAGTATTAATAAATCTTACACACTATTACATATCCTGGAGATAAGAATCCAGTTTAAAAAAAAGCCAAGTACCTATCAGGTAAATAAGAACCAAGATACTGGCTTGTTCTAATCTAATAATTGCAGATCATTTGAAAACATTTCCCCTACTTATATATTAAGTGTATAGTTGGGTACACAGGCTTGTATATAGTTAAGTAAATAGGTAACTACAACAATTCACACCTCTACATAGACACTTAGTCACTAGAAGAGCCTACAAATTAAAGCTTTCGCATTTCAACTGGTACATTACCGCAGTTTTTTGTTTAAAATACACTTAAAACTATCTGTTATGTAACTAAATTAACGACAAAAGTTAAACGGTATGTTGGTAAATTTTAAGCCCAGTACTCACCTACGAGCCGTACCTAACTGTAACGGTTGCCGATACAAGTTACTTGTATCTTCGTTTGTATAGAAAACACGCACAGACCAACACACCGAAAATACGTCTACGCATGTTCATGCAGATAACGCGCTTACATGCGGAGAAAGATGCGCTCAAGCGCGTGGTTGCGGGGCGGCAAGGTATGGCACACTGGGTCTCGTAGTGCTGTGCGTGATTTTTTATGAATTGAGTCAGAGCCTACACGCGTGAGTGCGTACAAATAGGTACCGGCTCGGATCTTGAGCGTTTGGCGTCAGAGTGGAAATCGCTTTGCGCATTCCATACATTGGCGAGCCAATCGTCGTCGTTGTTAGATACTTGCAGCAGCGCAGGGAACGAATCACGACTGACGTCTATGACACGAAGGCGCGGCGAGCCAATCACTAACATTCCCCGCCACAGCGTCTCACTTCGCACCACTAAAAAGACCGAATATTTGACTTCTGCGCAACTTGAAGCCAGCGCTCAAGATTCGTTCCGGTAATTGTAGGTGCATTGACACGCAACATGACCATTGACCATTTCAGAAGTAGGCAATACGCGGCCGGACGCCTGAGTCGTCGTCGAGCATCTTTGCTCACGCGGTATTGTTCTATGATTAGGTACCTATGTCGTAAATGAAACTCCGTTATAATTCCGCAAGAATTATGCTGAGGCAAAGACGAAGGCGGAGGTGGAGTTACGATTTCTTGCGGGACTTCCGCAGTAGCGGAAGCGGAAGCGAAGTTCCGTTACAATCCTAGTAGGTACCTACATATATATTTTAACTTTATAAATAATATTTACTTACTATAATGCAAAGGTTTAAATGTCGCAAACTAACAAAAACCCGGTGAAATATGTTAGTAAAGTCCGATTTAGGAGTATTGGCGTCGTTAGCCACCAAACAATTCAACGTGTTCAATTTTCAAACTCATAATTTAAAAAAATACATATTATATTCCAAACGGTTCTATTATAGAAATATTTAGTCGCGTCTATATTTAAAACTGTAAAAACTGTAGGTACCCCTAGCCAAGTTGCTAATTTGCAATTGTTGACGCTAGTACAAAACTTCAAATGTATGGGAATGACGTCATCTCAACGCTCAGTCACGTGGTCAGAACAAAAGAATTGGGGACGTGGCCAACTCGAGGCGATCGACGCAAGCGAAACGGTTGTAACTTGGCTAGGGGGCTGGTGGGTTTGGTCCTGGAATGTTTTCTACGTAGAGTTAATGTTTTACTAATTTAACATTTAAAATTGTATTATTAAGAATAGCTACTACATTACCTTAAAGTAGTCTTAAAATAAATGATTATATTAAATTGTGTTAAAAGTATTTTGGTACTGTAATCCATTTTTAGGTAAAGAAATATACCCATTGGGCCACAAATTGTCATTTGAGGCATTTTTGAGAACGCTTAGGTCTACTGTCCACGGACGCTTAGCTTCATACGGGGTTACCATGACGTTCAGAGTAAGATTGTTTCATTCTTATTCCAAGGTGGGTAAGAGACAGAGCTATACAGGTTGTCTAGCGCCATCTCTTACCCACACTGAAATAAGATTAAAACAATCTTACTTTAAACGTCATGGTCTAGGAACTAGACTGAACTGTCGATGAAGCTGCAATAATAAGACTTCACAGTTTTGTAAGCAAGATGTGAGACACCAAGTCAAGTCAAAAGTTTTTTATTTCACATAGGCCTACATGGGCACTTATAAAACGTCAGAAGCTAGTGCACCAAGTGTATAATGAAGCATACGCGTCTATAAAGCTACGCAACCGTGGGAAGTAGACCTTATTCAAATATACACTATATGGGGACAACTTTTACTGAAGAACAAATAATTATCTAAGTTCTTGTTTTATGGGTGAAAATCATTTAAAATGATCATTGTGACAAAAATGAAACAAAAATGAAAATGTAACAAAAATGAAACGCGTAACAAAAAATAACAAAAATGAAATATTAGGGCTCGTCTACCATGCACATTATAGTCCGACTGTAATTTATTTTATTGATTTCTGTATAAGGTGTTCCGCAATAAACCACTTTATGTTTCTTTTACATATCATTTGATGTATTAATTAATCTACACTAATATGTTAAAGAGGTAAAGTGTGTTTTTTTTGTTTATAGGAGGTAATCTCTGAAAGTACTGGTCCGATTGCTAAAATTTTTCCACCGACATAAAGCTGATTTATTCCTGATTAACATAGACTATATTGTATGTACGCAGGCGAACCCACAGGCAAAAGCTAGTTAATTACAGAAAATAAACTTATAAGAATTTTTTTTCACCGACAGTGAGCATAACAAACAGAAAGAGAAACGGGTCCATATCATATATATATCGCAGCTATCTGGTAAAATTAGCCATCCAATTGGACGCCTAGGGCGTTCGTTAAACGCCGGCATCCAATTGGATGCCTAGGTCGATAGTTGTTTAACAACTTACTTAACCTAACGTTTAACAGCTTGGCGTATTGAAAGTTAGCCCTTTCGAAATGACTGATCAAGATTCAGCCAAGTGATTCAAATTTAGTTCCACTATTTATTGATTTAATAATATTTCTATATTACTTGGTGGACACTATTACTAAAAAGAAGTTTTATATAATTTATAAATTTTTGTTACGCAATCCGTAAAGAGGACATTTTTTTTTGTATGGAGATTAATCCGAGTTCGACGACAAAAAGAAGTATAATGTGTTCTACACGGGCAATCTAGCGGATAATATGGGCTACAGTTACATAAATATGTGTAGTATAGCTAGATAACATATATCAGAATACTAATAGGTACTTCTTACATACTAAAATAAATTGGAAATAAAGAATATCGGGTGTGGACAAATTTTGCAACCAAAATGGTAATTTTAAATTATTTTTACCCTTATATAGTTTGTAGGTTTAAACTAGTGTGCCTCACCATCAACGATTGCATCACTACTTTCCATCAGGTGAAATCGCATTCGAGCACTATTCATATCAATTAAAAAAAAAAACAAATGAAAACCTAAGTAGGTGAAAAAAATTGAGAATAGTCCGCGAATTATTATTAAAATATCCTAATCCTATAAATGCTCAAAACAAAAGACAATCGGTAGTCTAATGCCCACCATACACGCTAGGGCTGACAAGTTTGCATGTATGGGCCTCAAGTCTGCTATTACAATAGTGTCAGAATGGTCTATCATTGATGTCATAATTGTCGATTTTGACAAGTTTGGTAATCTACTAATATAATGGCGTCATTATGACTTTCCAATGGTCAACCACTGACACTCCATTGAAAGAAGTGACATAGAATGGTAATCTCGTACATATTGACAAATGAATATTTGAAGTTTGCGGTAATCTGCTAAAACTTTGACAGTTTATTTGATCAGTGTTTTACCATTAGAACGTTATTGTGCAGTTATTGGTTTTAATATGCTCGAAATTATCATTCTACCACAATTCTATTACCAGACCAGTGACCAATCAATGATCGATCATAATGAATTAGCAGACTACAAACTTTTAGCAAAATGACAATGGGATCGTGTTGGAATGACGAATTTATCAAAATAGCAGACTTGGGGCCCTGGTGAGTTGTACAGGTAAACCGGAGCGTGTAGGTATGTTGCACAACTGTGCAGGTTTCCATACAAGCTTACCTGACGGGTATAAATGTGCAGGCAAACCTGTCAGGAATACCCTAGCGTGTATGGCTACCAATCAGGAGTTGTGCACTCACAATCATCAATCGTTGATCTATCTTTAGTAAAACTTAAGAAAGAAATAAAAAGATGGTGAACTTAAAAACTATGAGATCATTTTCTAGATTTGACCCTCAGGGCCACTTAAATTTCTAGCAGGCTGGGGCAATTGTGCTTTGCCCACTCAAACTCAAGTTCCAATTTTCATCTCTTAGAGAGAAGAAAAGAGGTGAGGGGTCAGGCAAAACAGAGCACTGACTGTACCTACAACTCCTGTTTACAGTTTTGCTATGTAACAGCAGTAAAAAATAAAGTAAATCAATTAGAAAAATAGTATGCAATATTTTAATTATAAATTCGATTCATAGAGAAAGAATCGCAATTACTATTAATATATTGACATGATGTTTCTCTACTACAATTACAATGACTTATTTAATAGTAAGTAGATACCTATTTACTTTCCTAAAACAACTTACCCGAAAATAGCCTAGAAAAAGCTTATGTACAATAAAAAAAACTCTAATCATATTTTTTAACTAAAGTAAAACAGGGGCCTTGATAGGACGTGTAAAATTGTGAAGCATGCAGAAAGAGGGATGGCGCTTTACAGCCTATATATGTCACCATAAAATTGTAAATACCGTTAGATTACAATCTATCTCAAGAAATTATAAACTATCAAAAAATTGTGAACCTTAACAAACAGCCCACGATTTAACGCATTCTTTTTCGGTAAATTATAATAATATCAAAGTCAAACTGTTATATCACAATCTATCGTGCGTTATATTGTCAATAATGTCCGAAGGCTGTCTCTGATTGGTCGGTCTTACAGTAGACCGTTCTTTGACTATAAAGTTAGGAATGAAACACAGGACTCAATCAAATAAAATAAATGCACTTCAAGAATTGTGACATCAACTATTGTTTTATTCTGTTTGCTTTTTAATGGTCGAAAAAAATCTGAATTTTGTTAAATGATTCTGATATTGTAATAACTATTTATACTCTTGATCTGGAAGTTTTTGGAAATCTATAAGATCTATTTGTTCTCTTCGATTGAAGTCGTCCGAACTTTGGTAAATTATTGTTCTGTCCTCGTCTAATAATTTTATTACACTTTCCATGCTTAGATTTATGTTAGAGTTTAACTTCGATATATTACAATATATGTATGTATGTCCTAGTATGACATTCACCAACCCGCACTGGGCCCGCGTGGTTGATTACGGCACATTCCCTCTCTTAGAGAGGAGGCCTGAGTCCCAACAGTGGGAACTTTAAAAAGGCTGATGATGTTGATGTTGATATTACAATCTACCGAAAAATAATGCGTTAAATCGTGAACTGTTTGGTAAGGTTCACAATCTTTCGATAGTTTACAATCTCTCGAGATATGTAGATTGTAATCTAACGGTATTTACAATTTTATGGTGACAAATACATAGCTCCATGATACACTAGACTCATAGTTACTAAAAAAAAATATATAATAAACATTATCAATATATATTTTATGTAGATATTACATAACTACCATTGCTCTTTAAAATACGTTGACAGAACTAGGCTTAACAACTTAAAACTCTAAGATCTTCATTAAAGAAACTATGTTTATACCGAACATACTTAATAATATTTTCGATAGTAAAATTCAGCCGAATAATTATTTATCCAATCTACGACGAAATATAACACGATAAATGAAAAATACCTTATCTTACGCAGTAGGAAGCTCTGCACATTTAAATTATGAACTTACTCGTGTACATCCTATTGTAAGAATATTCGTGATTAGTCAAATTTTATTTATCCACGACTATTTTCAAATCTAAAAAAAAAAAAACTACCAATCTTACAATATGAACTTACCGAATAAAAATTTTAAATGAATAAAAAATAATTCATGAAAATTAATAAAAAAAAAATACATTTTAATTCTTGGTACAGCAAAATATAAAGTTTAAATATGTACATAGAAAGATAAAAAGAAGATACCTACTAGGCGTATTATAAGAAAGCAAATAAAGTAATGTTTATAGCACCGTATTATTCCGAACACCGTAAGTTTATAATATGCCTATACCTATTTACTTTGATTAGATTATAAACGGTCGAAACGAAACTACCAAAATCAAATGATATTAACCGTTCGTTTTAAATGCAATAAATCCAATTGAAATTCGAATGTTTGCAATATATTGTCTTATCATGGGGAAAAAGTTGACAAAGGCATGAGATTTATTATAAACTTACGCTGTTTACAAAATACCGGTGACGTGACATATTAACCTTTTCACCACCTACATCGAAAATATCCGACAAACACTCTCGCATTTATTTCGCAAGGGTCGCACATCCACGACCAAATACTCCATCTCGTCAACTCTTCTCTCACCTATGGGAATTGAAGAGTTAAACAAGATGTACTTAGTACCCAGTCGCAAACACATGAATCTGGTGAAACACGAAACGAGAGAATACGAAAGCACTCGTTGGACCATTTTGACACAAGAGGTTATAGGGTTGAAAAGGAAGGAAACTTTATGACTTGACTATACTTAGGGAGAACCTGACCGAAAAAACTGACCTCTCTTGGCACAAAAGTTTACACTATTGTGCAAATAACATGTAGGTAGTGTTTTACGTATGTAACTATAATAAACTTACAGCCTACACATTTATGAAAACGAAAATGAAATGATTTAGATGAATGGTATATTCGTGACAAAAGCATTTCATTACCAAGCAGTAAAAAGATATACCTAGGACTTATTAAACTCTTAAAATAATCAACAACAAATTAAATGACTATTACTAAAGAAACTTAACCTAAAAATATGTATGCTGACAAGATTCAAACATTAATAAAAAAAAATATTAGGTATATCATTCGTTTAAATCCATCCACAAATTTTGATAATAAATTTGTTGAAAACTAAGAATTTTTACAGATTACTTTGGAATGCCATTAAATATAATGTAAAAAAATAGTATAATAATATAGCCACTTAATTTAAACGTCGTATTTTCGGTTCAGCATAGGTAACTCCCGAACAGTGAGCCTGGAAATGGAGAAAAAGAAATATGAATACCCTTCTAACGACATCTATGGCGCCACAAAAGGACTAATCCTGTATCGCGCAATCAAAGTTCTCCGTGCGATTTGAATATATATGATACCCCGAAATCGTCTATCGGGCAGTCGCCTACCAGGTCGGACTTCACACTCTGTTCCGCCTATCTCCAAAACCTCTTTTTCGCTAGCCTGTTCTGACCTACTCTTGGGCAAAAGCCTCCCCTCATTCCGTCAATATTTTGAGCCTACGCTTTTTTCTTCCAGTTCTGGTGAAATCTGTCCAGTTTGTTCCTTTGTGGTCTGCCGTGACCCTTTCTCATTATCTCAGGGCAGCAACTCTGTGCTACTTTGGCCCACAATTTGTCGAGCATGCGGCAGATATATCCTGTCTAGTCCCATTTAAGTTGGACAGCCTTTTGAACTATTTTGATTTTGAAGTGCAATAAAGTGTTCCGAACATGATCCGTTAATTTAATTTTATCGACTTACTAGCTTCTGCCAACGGCTTCGCGCACATAAAGATAGGTTTCTCCATAGAAACTTTGCATCCCTGTTTCATTCTTTTAGGGGCTAAATGTTGGAAAATAATTTCTTAATTTAGTATACATCAAAGGATCATTTCTGTAAAATTTCAGTGTAATAGGTCCAAGGGTTTGGACTGGGCGAGTCAGGGAGTGATCAGACTTTGCCTTTTAAACGTTATACAAATTTACAGTGTTTGGTTTTATTCTAACTTCATAACATAACATAATTATCACATGCATAATTATAGGGGCGAGTCAGGGAGTGATCAGACTTTGCCTTTTCAACGTAATAAAAATCTACAGTGCTTGGTTTTGTTCTAACTCCATAACATAACATAATTATCACATGCATAATAGACCCAAAAACTAGTTCTGGCTTTGACGGCATAAGTACAAAATAATTGATGTGTGTCAAAAATATTGGTGATAAACTTACTGAGTGTGTTAATTCATTAAACCCCAAGCGAACGCCGGCGTTCGCGCACCTATTGTCTTTCTATTGTGTCTGTGATTTCCACGATTATCTTTGTTTAGATCAAGGTCATTTTCCCAATAGTTTGAAAGTTGCTAAATTAATCCCAATTTATAAGTTTGGCAATTAGTTTGATCTTAGTAACTACCGCCCTATTTCTGTGCTTCCCGTAATTTCAAAAATATTCGAAAAAAACTTGTGTAAAAACTATCTATATCAAAATTAATACGGATTTCAATCACACTAAAAATAAAATTGACCAAAAACAGTCTGCTTTAGGCATTTTCATAGACCTCAGGAAAGCTTTTGATACAATAAGTCCTGATTTGTTATTACAAAAATTATTTAACATCGATATCACAAGCAGAGCACTACAGATATTTAAATCATATCTTCATATCTTCAAAATTGTGAGCAAATAGTTATAATAGGACAATATCAAAATAATTCAAAACCTGTCACTTTCGGTGTATCCTAAGGTTCAATTCAGGGACCTCTTTTGTTTTTAATATTTACATTAATAACATATCCCAGATTGACCTTAAGGGAGATATTTCACTTTACGCTGATAATACAGGTCTCTTCTACTTTGGGCATTCAATTGAAGCAATGATTCCTCGTATTCAAAAAGATTTAAACACACTAAATTACTGATTTCAATCTTAGCTACTTACCATTAATACTTCTAAAAGAAATTCTGTTACCCCAAAAAATTAAATAAGGTTCGTTAATATTAATCTTAAAATAAATTATTCAAGAGTAAACTAAAGAGAAATAGTTATCTAAAATTAAGCCCAAATATCAAATATAAGCCTCTTAAAAAGAATATTAAAGATAAAAAAAAAATCAAAAATAAAATACAACAGACTTCAACGTAAAAAAAAAAACACTGAAAAGTGCAAAATAACTTTAATTTCGAAAGTTGGTGTTTCTATAATAGTTTTGTCTCTTCATTATTTCACACCGACTTCCGAAGCTATTTTGCACTTTTTATTGTTTTTTTACATTGAAGTCAGTTTATTTAGAAATGTCTACCCCGGAAAGTGCGCTACATAATTTATAATTCTTTAGTGAAGCCACACATCGTCTACCTCATAGAAATCTAGGGGACCGCATCTAAATCTAAATATTACAAAAGACTCAAAATAGATTAATCAAAATATTATTTAATTACAAGTTCCGAAGCTCAACCCGAAAAATTTACAAAAATACATAAATAATGAATATTTCCCAAAGTACACATGTATTCTGATACGCAAAATATTACGTAAGGATATTTTTATATCGCTAAATTTCTAAAAACTAAACTACGAAACTCCAATAACTTAGTTACTTTACGCGTCCACCCAGGGCGGTTAATTACGGGAAAAACTGTCGAATATGATAGTTTTTTCCCATAATTGACCGTCCGTCCGTCGTAATTTTCTGGCATCAATTCGGAACTTAATCGGAACATTTTTCCGGCATCAATTCGGAACTTAATCTAAACATTGCAACATTGGAAATAATTTTAATATTTTGATTATAGACTGTTTAATTAATTTCTCTGTAAATTGTGGAAATAATAGTACATATTGATACAACTGGAGAAAGTGTGTTTTGTTAGTTTTGATTTAGATGGCAGCAGGCTATCGCAAGTGTTTTTTACCTCAATTACAATATCTGGCAGGGTAGCATCTAAATCTATCTCTCCAAACCTTCTATTCTTTTTTTTTTCAAATAACACAAATGAATAAATTAGTATAGTATTTAGTATACTTTATTCTCGCGCTTACCTTTGCATGTTAAAGAACAAGCAAAGGTATCAAACTAATGTATAACCATCCTAATTATTAAAAACAGAAATCCAAATATTTTGAAACTGTTAAAACTGTTCGTGGCGATCAGACGATCGCTTATGTTCAGTAGCCTGATTCACGTAAAATCAAACAAGCCAAATATCGTTGAAGTTTTATAGTCGTTCGATCGAAGTCCTATCCAAAAGCTACCGCTTTTTTCACGTATTCCTCAATCGGTATTGGATAGAACGACAACTCAACTGGCTCGAAACTAAACGATCTAACGACGACTTATTTCCAGTTACATTAATAAGTATTCTACAAGGATAATGTAATACAGATCTTTTTTTTTTAAATTGTCTCTTCGACCAAACGATTTTAAAATCGGTGTCGTTCAAACTCGATTGATGGATGTGAATACGGAAATGGCCTAAACGACTAAATCGCTACGATATCGTTACGGTTTTGATTACGTGAATCGGGCTACAGATCAGTCTCATTGGTTGCCATACGGCTGAAATTTCTCAAACCGGTTACATACGTGTTCGTCTGAAATCGGAAGGAATTACAAGCCGTTGGAGATTTTAACAATTCAGGTAAAAATAAAAACAAATGCTTTTTTAATTAAATCATTTGGATGTGCTAAAAAATCATTAAAAAACAGTTCGTCTTTTTTTTAATTAATAAATAATATTAAAAAACGGTATTGTCATGCTAGCCTAGTTACATTTCACTTCTAACAATTAATTATGTACGATATATCCGTACCTACCTATGAGCTATTTACATATATGTTTAGTAGAAAAAAATAAATGTAACAGAACAGGGGTCCAAAGTTTGCACGGACAAAGCTGCTGGCAGAAGTTAGTTGGTACTATAGAACCAGCTACAACTAGCCCCTGGCGCGCGGGGGGTATTATTATTACTTAATTGCATTTTTTGTACTAAAATCACTAAACAAAACCTTTTTGTGGTTTTTCCAGGAAAAACGAAGATGAAGAGAGAATAAATTTCGTACACCCGTGTATACAGTACGACAATTACTGTCCCCACACACGGGCCACAAAAAAACCCCACTTCAAGCTTCTTTTTGAGGCGGCCTTTTTTAATGGCTCCAGTGCGGAGGTGCCGCCACAAAAAAACGCTTGAAGCGTCTTCAAGCTTCTCCGGATACAAGGTGTCAAGCGCTTCAACTGTTTTTTGCGGCCGCTTCTAGCTTTTTTTTGTAGCCGCTTCTAGCGTTTTTTTTTGTAGCGGCGTTTTTTTAAGGCCCGTGTATGCTAAGCGTTTTTCAATGTCAATCAGTTGTATATATATTATATAAACCATAGAAATATAAAAAAACTATATCTATGATATAAACGTATGTACAATCAGCGCTTGAGGGGTTAGCTAAATAGCTTCACTTTGATTGGGGAAGTAGTAGAAGAATAATATTAGGGGTAAGTATCAATCAGCCGTCAGTGAAACCGCTCTACGGTTTCACTGACCTAACTGTCCAGCAGGGTCGAAGCCTACTAGGGACAAGAATCTGCTTCTGAAAGGAAGATTCGGCCCCGCCCCGGTACGAAAGGCAATGAAGGAACAGGAGTAGGTTTTTAGTCAGTAAGAGTTTGACACTATCTCTCGCTCCACACAAGAGCGGGGGATGTCATTGGATGATTAAGCTAGCTAAAGAAAAGGGGTAAGTTACTACACCTCGCTTCAGGACCAGCGCTCCTGCAGGCGGTTCCTTGTCTGCACGAGGAGCTCCACCTCCTGCTTGATGCGCTCCGTAGCCTGGCTCAGCCACTCTCGCTCCTGGTTCACACTTTCTCGCTCACTCTTCGCCTTAGTCAGAGCGTAAACCATCTCTGGAACACGTTAACATGGGAATCAATATCGTTAAATACTATTAACTAATTTATTCAAAATGAACAAAAATGCATTGTAATTTTCAGAAAAAGTACGAGTATTTCTTCGTAAGAGTATTGAAAAACGTCGTTTGATACACGTGTAAATTTGGCAATGCTGCTGCATTACATAATGGATGCTCGGCTTCATAACACCCGTCTGCACAGCTCGGGTGAATTTCGCCTCAGTTGCAATGAAAAACTTTCCTTACTAATATCAAAATGTACTATTTTCATAACAAGCTTTTGTGGCGCGGTATAGAGGTACTCATCAAGACAATTTCAAAAAACTCAAACACGAATGGATTATGTTTTTTTTTTTTTTGTTTGACTCCGCTCAGCAGTTTCTATGTCCACTATCCGACTCCATAATCAGATCAGTGTGGAACCATATTAATGCATTGTCATCCAAGTTACATAGGTAAGTACACCAAATATCTGTTTCAAAGTCCATTCGCAAGATGTGCCATAAACAACCAAATAGAAATATTGCCAGATAAATAAAGACTTGTAAAAATACGACTGCTTCCGATGATTGCCGA
This sequence comes from Mythimna ferrago, assembly GCA_910589285.2. Classification (NCBI taxonomy): domain Eukaryota; kingdom Metazoa; phylum Arthropoda; class Insecta; order Lepidoptera; family Noctuidae; genus Mythimna; species Mythimna ferrago. The sequence continues at coordinate 15,821,589 of OU342673.1, read as the reverse complement.
CTTCACCCGAAGATTGAGAGCAAAATTGTGTCATTAGAAAAACGCACGGCTTCTCTTATGCTGTCTACACACCGAAGACCCGCAGGCAGGAACCCGGCGGACCCGGCGGCTTTAAAAGTTGCGAGCTGGAAAATTTTCCTGGCGGCACGACAGTCGCGGCATGCAGTGTTCACAAAAAGCCGGCGGGCAACTGAAGATCGGAAAGGAGCGTGCCGCGGTGTAGATCGCGCGGGCGCAAGCCGGCAAGATCGTTAAAATCAGGCCGCCAGGCTTGCCCGCCGGGTTCGTGCCGGCGGCTTCGGTGTGTAGACACCTTTACTATCTACATAATGTTAATAAGTTGAAACCATGGCACAAAAGTTACCGTACCCCCTGAGCTTTTGGATTCATTCTAACAAAATGTAGTGACCCAGTTGTCATAGGTATACAATAAACAGTAGAGTGGGCATCGACTCGACCCCGACGCTTCGAGATCTTTGATTTGACCGTTTCAGTTCATAAGCATATACTTAGAATAATAGCATAATCAGCTTTATAATGTTCCCATTGCTGGGACTCAGGCCTCCTCTCTAAAAAAGTGAATGGGCCCTAAACTACCACGCGGGCCCAGTGCGGGTTGGTAGATGTCACATGACGTCTTCGAATTTTTGATTCTATTAGGTGGTGCCGGTTTCCTCACAATGTTTTCCTTCACCGTTTTGAGAGCAGTGCCTGGCCTGGCTGGGTTTGAATCCGTGACCTACAACTCGTAAATCGAGACCTTTACCACTGGACCACCGCTGTTCCTTTCAGTTTCATCTACAAAACAAATAGTTCTCTAATAGAATTGTGCTATGAATGAAAAAGAAGAAAATAAAAAACGAAATATGAAGTCATAATTGGGAAAATTATTGTTACAAGAAGCTTTTTATTGTTTTGGTCACTCGGAATTACATGAGGGATACAAGAAACCATTGAATATCTAGTTCTAGTTAATCTATTATATCTCACAGCTGCGCGTAGGCCCCCCTTTCTCGTTTTCTCTCTCGGCCATTATGGGCCAGAACCGAAAGAATTGAACACACATAACGTACAGCCAAGGAGAGGAATTCCCTGCCGGAATCTGTTTTTCCTGATAGCTACAACTGACAAGAAACCTATTCACTCTCGACTTAAAGACTCCTAAGTCTTTAAGTCGAGAGTGAATAGGTTTCTTCTAGGCAAGCGTGCTTCATCGTCGACCACATCATCGCTTACCACCAGGTGAGATGGTGGTCAAACGCAAGCCTATCAATAATAATAAAAAAAAACATTGTTTTACGAGTAGCTCTAAATATTTAAGATAAGTGTAGACATTTGAAAACGATGTATATTCATTCCTTTGAAACAACCGTTGCCCCGCGGTTTCACCCGCGTCTTTAGTGACAGCTCCGCTCGTATTGACTGTAGCGTGATGTTTTACAACCTTATTTTTAGTATAATTATGCGAAACTGTAAAGCGTAAATTAATACGAGTGTTGAAAAAAAGGTACTTTATTTTTAAATTTTATCTTTACAAATCGATAGTGTTTCATGTACCGGATCGACCCTCCACGGGATGAAAACGATTAAAATTTAGCGGTGTATAATCTATTCTTTGTAAAATATCTATCAAGGTATAAGGGACAGCCCTCCGCAAACTTTAAGGGCTTGCTTAGTAGACGAAACTGAACAACCTTCCACAAAAATTTGAAGAAGGTTATAATGATGAATGATGATTATGAAAAAACATAATCATCATTCTTCTAAGCCCGTTAAGTACTTGGTTGACGATATAAATACATGGTCACCACTTCACCAGCCACCCGGGTGACTGAGGGGTTGTTTTGCTCCCGTACCCAGCTTTGCGCTGGTTCCAAATGATCTGCCGTGACCTGTGTTATACTTAGTGTCGGTGATGTCAAACTGGTGACCTATTTTAAATATTTTTGGGAAAAAATATAACATGGTGTAAATAATTTCGAATCGATTCAGTTACTGATTCTGAACGAACTATATTCAGGTATAGCATATACTAAAAATGATCTATATGCAGGTTTTGCATATGCCAAAAATAATGTTGTTTATTATAATACGCTTTCCAACACTAAAATAACGTTTTAATTTGAACCTGTACTCCCTGAGATTAGTGCGTTTAACTAAACAAAATAACAGAATTTCACCAATAGCATTATTCTATTTCTATGGCTGATATATTTTTTTTTAATTATTCCAGTATCTAGTTTTCGAGTTTATTTATTTTAAAAATTACATGTCTTTCATTTTTTAAATATTATAGTCTTAGACTTGGGAATTTTGTATAACATTTAATTATTAAAAAAAAAGACGTGTGGCACTCGGGGACTGCCGCGGTAAAGTTATTGCATAGCATCACTCATTTGTTTTCTTATCGGTCACCACGCTCAAAACAAATGAGTGGGGGGTGTTAGGTTACTTTCGTTACGGAATTTCTGGATACGGTCTCCACGCTCAAGGCCCGCGATAGAAGCTATGCAATTGCTTAAAAATACTTATATTTGATACTTTTTAAAAGGTTCTTCTAGAGTAGTAAACAATTATCAATATCTCTTAATCAACCTTTATTATTGAACCAGCGTTCCATAAATCAGATTACATGTTACCTTAATAATTACACAAGTCGGTTGACTTATTAAACAGACTCTAGTAGGCATATCTAGGTACAGGTGTATTTGTTTTGTTTATCGCGCTAATCTCAAGAACTACTGGTTCGATTTGAAAAGTTTTTTCAGTGTTGGATAGTTTGTTTATCGAAGAAAGCTACAGGTTTTACTGATGAAAATTATTCATATTGAGGGTTCCCGTTGCGTGTGCTGTGCAAACGGTTAAATTTATACAAAAATGATGTATGACTGAAATTGTTGTGTGTGATTGTGTGGTTCTTTCCTCAAAAGACCATCTCAGGCTTCAATCTGCATGCTGCATGGTTCTCATATGATCAAATCATATGAGAACCATGCAGCACTATACACAATAATATTCCACAACTATCACTTAACGCCGTCTAGTCCCAAGCCAAGCAAAGCTTATGTTTCAAGTACTAGACAACTGATAAAACTTATATAATTCTAAATACACATATTACAGATAAATAGATAGATAAATTACACCCAGACACTGAACAAATGATCGTGCTCATCACACAAACATTTGTCCTGGGTGGGAATCGAACCCACGACCTCCGGCATAGCATTCAGGGTCACTAACCACTAGACCAACAGGCCTGTCATCAAGACAGCCGGCGTTCGCGCATCTATTGTCTCACTATTGTGTCTCAAATTGACAGTATCTGAAAGGTTAAATTTCCAAACACCAACGGCCAACAGTTTTACGTACTTTCCAAGACACGGGTAACGTCTTAGATAAGCTCAGAAGAGTAGATACATATATTATGAATTGAAAAAATCACATTAGTACTTGCTTTGAAAAACTCATGCACAAGAAGCAGCCGCCTTAATCAATGGGCCACCATACGAGTAAATGTTATTTAAATTTATTTTTTTTTGCAAAAAATGGCAGATGCGTCCTTTTTTCTTTGGACAGCAATAGTGTCAGCGCAGGAACTATCTTTTTCTCCGATAATTTGGTATGCTTAGTAACTTCAAATAAAGGCGGGGGCCACCGCGGCGCACGGTGAGGCTACGCACGACCGCACGTGTATTAAGCTTTGCTTTGTAAGAAAATGTATGTGGTTGTATTCATTGTATCCCACGAGAGAGGCTACGCATGAATTGTCGTCATTGATACAAGCGTAGTTTACTCGAATAGGCGGTTACATAGCTCAACGCTCTCGACGTGGGTCTACCGTTTCCACTGGAGTACACGAATATGACCCACGACTATGTACAGCTCGCTTATCGCAGCGCAGTTTTCAGTCATACACTCCCGCAGTGAAGCCCGTGTCTGTGGATTGCAGTGGCACGTGCGGAGGCTCTCCTTGCGCCGTCCCACGCTATACATAGTCGTGGGTCTTCGCTACTCCAGTGGAAACATAGACCCACGTTGTCTAACAAATTAATAATAAATGCGCTGCGTGCCCGTGCATAGCATGCGCCGCGGTTGGCCCGCGCCTTTACAAAAAATAATTACAATTGACAGCACGGTAGGCGAGACGGTCGCGAGTTCGATACCCGGACGGAACAATATTTGTATAACATAAAAATAGGTGTTACGGGTCTGGGTGTCCTGTGTATATGAATTTACATGTTGTGGACGGAAGGAGATTCATAGTGTGGGGCAAAGTTTATAAAAAAGAAAAATATAAGTGCAATGTAGTTACGGTTTATGGTGAATAAATTAAAATACCATTCGTCTTATTCCACAATTCACATCCCTGACGAGAACAAACCATACGTCAATAACATAATTATTACACAAATACAGAGTAAATTAGTTCGCTATGCAAATGTGCACACAGAGATATCTAGGTATATACTGTTAACGACAAAGCAATCATGGTAAATAGGATGTCCAATAGTAATATATGCAATCCATATTAATTCGCAGTTGATTAATTATGTATAGTTATTAATTATTAATATACGTTTACGTTAAATCGCTGAAGCAGAAAATTGTACTATCACAAACATTCCATACGTTGGATCTTAATTAAATTTGCATTGTATTTACTAATTAGGTACCTACAAATGTCCCTTCATGGGTTTTTTTGTATATCAATGCCTTCATCATCATCGGCCTTTCTAATGTTCCCACTGCTGGGACTCAGGCTTACTCTCTAGAAGAGGGAATGGGCCGTGATCCACCACGCGGGCCCAATGCGGTTTGTTGAATGTCACATGTCTTCGAATTTTTATTCTAGGACATGCCGGTTTCCTCACGATGTTTTCTTTCACCGTTTTGAGAGCAGTGGTAATGAAATAAATTACACAAAGTAATGCGCCTGGCAGGGTTTGAACCCGCGACCTATAACTTGTAAGTCGGAGCCATTACCACTCGGCCACCACTGCTCTCATTGCCTTTACTGCATCCTAATGTGGTATTCGGTGTTAAGTCGGTTTCGACGTGCTATAGGTACTTCAGTTACTAAGTAATTAAGTAGGTACATAAAATACCTTAAGCACCTTTACCTCAAAAAATGAAAGACGTAATTTTTATAATAAATAAACTCGAAAACTAGATACGGGAATAATTTAAAAAAATATATCAGCCATAGGAATAGAATAATCTTCAGTTACTAAGTACATAAAATACCTTAATCGTTCCTTGTCAAGTACGGAGGTTAAGATTACAGCGCGTATTTCAGGAGAACACTCGTTTAAACTACTGCGGTTGCACTGCTCATCGAGAAATTAAACAACGCAAAACCGTTTTTTTTCTTCTTGTTAGAATAAAATATTTGCGAATCAGATGCGGCAAGGTTTAAAAGTAATTTTGAAAATAAAATTTCTAGCTTTGAAATCTTTTGAACCTTTTGCCGCAACTGATTCTGCTTTTGGTACGTTCGGGCACATTGTCGGAACATTGCTGCACTAGTGTTTTCATACTTACATTATAAGTAATTTGTTTAGATTAAAAATACATCCGTCATTCTGATATCAGGCTGGCGGCTCACTAAGTTTTTTAAATAACTCTAGTTTTATAAAAGCACATTGCTTTAGATTTTACGCTCATTCCTCACATTGCTAGAAAATTGCTTTCATGTGTCATTGTTTTTTGCATCGATATATTAAGTACTTCACTAGAATATAACTCGATGTTTTTTTGACATAGACACGTCATCTTGATGTTCACAAATATTTCCGTTGAAATTTAAACGAAAAAAAAAATTGGTAAATTGACCACAAGACAAAAGAAAAGTACGAAATAAAAAAATAAAAAAACTCACTTTCAAGTTCAAAGTAATGTGCCTCGTGGATGAGCAGGTCGATGTGCGGGAACTGTGCTGGCAGCAGCAGGCGCTTGTTGCGCAGGTAATTGAGGATGTGGCGGAACATGGCGCCGTCGCGGTCGATGAAGTAGTGCTGCTTCAGCGTGTCCAGCACGATTGGGATCGTCCCGTTGAACATCTTCCCCAGCCTCGACTCCGGGTACCTGCACACACAGTGCACACGGTCATTGTGACTGTCTGCTCTCAATACATGCACCACATACATCTCAACAAATCGATGCATCCGTCGTTTAACATCTCGAACGTTCACTGTGATCAATTCTCGAGTGATGCAAATTGCTCGTGCGTCAGTGACTCGTTGATATTATACTCGTTGATTCGACTGAACTAGATTTAAAATGGTCCAGATTGAGAGCTCTTCAACTAAGTACGCATAATAAAGGCTGAAGTTGCTAAAGTATTTTTGCGCTTAGCAACTGATCGCTGGACCAGTTTTGAATATTCATGATTTTGTTATGTTTCAAAGAGAAGGATGTTTTATATTGTGCCCCCAAGTGGGTTGATTAAAAGAAAAAGTGAGGGGGCTGCGGCGAGGTCGCGGGGCGGGTTTGGAGCGCTGCATACCCGCAGAGCCCGGGGCAGCGCCCGCGGGCGCGCTCCGGCCGCCGCTCCGCCGAGAAATAACACGCCGGGCTCAGATAAAACAAGCTCGTACAATGTCAGCTAACTGCGAATATAGCACTCATTACGTAATCACATAACGCAACTACAATAAATTTTAAATTGCAGTGGCACTGCGACCACTCGCATTCTGTCTTGTACTCTTGGCTCTTCTTGTCAGCATTGTCGCTGCAATTAAATTTGCAAGCCCACAGCTAATATATTAGTGTAGGGTAAAAGCTACAGTTATTGGCCCCTACACAGTTACTGCCCAATTTCAACTTTGACGTTCTAAAATAAACAATTACCTACCAGAAAGTACATTCAAAACTGCTTTACTGATTAATGCAGTGGTGAATCTACTATTCTCGTAGGCATTGTTTATTTTGGGCCGCCAAAGTTGAAATGGCCAATAACTGTTTATGGGCAAATAACTGAAGCTTAATGGGCAGGGCACATTGCTCGCAGAACAGATGGCCGTTGGGGCCGAAAGGTTCTGGAGTGGCGACCGCGTACCGGAAGACGCAGCGTTAGAAGGCCTCCTACAAGGTGGCCCGATGACCGGAAAACCGATGGATGCGAGACGCACAGGAATGCTCGTTGTGGCGACGCTTTAGAGAGGACTATGTCCATTAGTGGACGCATATCGGCTGAAATGATGATGATGATGAACTGAAGCGTTGCCACTACATACCTGAGTATTTGAACGCATTGTAAGCGTCTATAGTGGCTCGTTGTTTCATTTGATTGACAGTTTTCTCCTGTCATTTGAAACTCCTACAACCTTGCTTAAAACAATGCATTACAACCACCACTTCGTTTTTAGCGACGAATGTATTTTTTTATAAATTATTTTTGTTTAAAGTTTTATAGATTTCATAATGTCTTCCAATTAAGTATGGGGTTTTTAACTTAATTTCCTTAAAAATATTACCATCTTAAAATATATTACCGTGTTAAAAATGAAATAATTTGAAACCAAATAACTGAACATTTTCTTGTTTACACATCTATCTAAATATAAAAAAAGTCGCGTTAGTTACACTTATAACTCAAGAACGGCTGTACCGATTTGGTTGAAATTTGGTGGGGAGGTAGTTTAAAAGCTGGAAACGGACATAGGATACTTGATGACTTGTTGATGTGTTTAATGGTATATTAAACTAATATACTGTAGAGTAAGATAGAGTAGGGTAAAGTGGGATAGAGTGAGGTAGAGTAGGGTAGAGTTGGGTAGAGTAGAATATAGTAGTCAGTTGACGGAAGCTAAGCCGCGGGCAAAAGCTAGTTATCAATATATCTTTGTTCTTTGCAGCTCAAATTCTAACTACAAACAATTAAAAAAAATATTGCATGATTGGTCTAAACAAGAATTTATTCCAAGACTGCTCTAACAGAGTCTGCAAAAACCATCGGACCATCGGGCTATGGAATGACATGAGATAAATCCTTCTATTTCAGAAAATTTATAAAATGACATGCCCCTCATTACCGGCCGGGTCGTGTTATTAGACAAAATAAAATAAGTGCTTTTCGTGGTGTTCAAGCTTAATTGTATCTAAGGAGACTTTGTATAGGAGACATTGTATAGGAAACTTTGTATAGGAGACTTTGAATAGGAGACTTTTTTCCGCACTCTCCGGGTCCGGGGAGCCTTCTACAGCCATCGGACCGACAGGCTATAGAATGACATGCTGCTCATTACCGGCCAGGTCGTGTTATTAGACAAAATTAAATGAGTGCTTTTCCTGGTGTTCAAGCTTAATTAGAACTATCAACCTAATTTAGATGATTTACTGTTATTGATATAATACACTCTTAAATTTTGATCGTTTTAATCCCGTGGAGGGTCGATCCGGTACATTCAGGTCATTAGACTCGCTCAGCTGACGTTATCTTAAAGAAATTAATTTCGTACATGCGTAAATTAATACGAGTTTTGAAAAAAGGTACTTTATTTTTTAATTTTATCTTTACAAATCGATAGTGTTTAATGTACCGGATCGGCCCTCGACGGGATTAAAACGATCAAAATTTAAGGGTGTATATGTATGTATTATGAGATTTAATTTAGATAATATGGTTTATTTAATTATTATTTTTTTCTAATGTGTACATCCAATGTTCTGTCACAAGTCAGCTGGATAAAATTTCGTTAGAAATAAGCAGGTCATTTGTACTCTTTTATCCTTATTTGTTCTTTTCGATTATAAGTGTTTGTGTATACATAAATAAATAAATTTCTTTTGAGCCTTTTGTTAGGTTCAGTTGCCAAATAAAAATGATAAGACTAATCATCTGATTAGTTACTGAACTATGCTTTTATATACTAAAGTAATTAATTGTTGTTCAGACGTAAGATAATAAGTAATAACTTTGATATACCACTGGAAACATTACAGGTTGTATATGGATAAAACAGAGATGACGGCTGGTAAGGAAAAAATACTGTAGTGAAATAAAAAAATGAACACATTTCACCACTATACCTACGTTTCATTATTTTATTAGTTTGAAAACACAAAAATCAATAAATACGATTGAAACACGATAAGGACCTAAGTTAAGAAAAAATACACAGTAATGTTCTGGCGTTAAATATTAACAAGATCATGAATAAAAAAAATTTACTAACCTAATAAACATTTTAAATTTCTAAAACAATGCTACCACTAGCAGAGACCTGCGGAGTGCTTTATTTAGGTACTGTGTTTCTTTTTTTATTTCGCATCAAAATGGCGCCCGAACTTGAAAAGTTTAACATATAATATATTAATATTTCTGTCTAAAACCAAATTTTCATTAAAAAACGACAAGAAGGATTATAAAAGTGTAAGGGCGCTTTCAATTTATGCGTTTTCTGACGGCCCGCTGCGGTGCCGATGCAGTGCGTTAGTCGTACTGCGTACGGACTATCGTATTTTTCATACAAAGCGCGCGGTACGACAACCGTGCGGCACCGGTAGACCGGTACCGCAACGGTCGACATCAGGACGGCAGCGTCATAACCACCACGTATTCAATTCGGTGTTTAATAGCGCATCACTGGTACGGCAACCAGATACGTTGTCAATTTAGGCCCTTGTCGTCGGACTGATAACGTATAGCAACCGGCCGTCTGCAGCGGACCGGCATGAAACCTCGAAATTGGAAGCTTTTATGTAGGGAAACACTGCAATATCTCACCTGATAGCGGTGAAACGCGAGACTATCAATAATAAAAAAAGTATATGCCATCTATCATATCATCTGATATCCTGCTGATACCATTTGTCTTATATATGACACATTTAGGTACTAGCCAGAAGATGTATCTAACATGATATCTTCATTCGATAGTGAATCAAAATCGCAAAATTTGTGCTAAATAAATACACAATTCTCTGTTCAGGTAACTGAACCGAGAGTACGAGTAGTTTCCTGAATATTAGCAAGTAATATTTCTCAAAGTGGATCAACTGTACTTTTCCTAAAAACGTCAACAACCTCAGTACAAGGATTTTTAATGGTAAGGAAAACCTAACGCGTTACATCTGTATATTTGTATATATTGTATTATGTGTATTATATGTAATTTATTAGTTTATGTATTGTATATTTAAATAGTACACCACAAACTACCTGCACATCTTTTTTCTCCTTCTCTGTACAATCCAATCCATCCATAGGTTGTCTATAAAAATCGCTTTTAGCGATAAGACCGCCCATTTTGACATCCTATTAAATCGTTCTTAATGAAACTTTTATGTTTGGTGTACAATAAAAAATACATCTATCTATCTATCTATTTTTAATCTTCATTTTTTTATTTGTTATTATGTATTGTGTAAAGTGTGTCGTAAAATGAAGTGCTTAAGGCTTATAGTCCCTTGAGCCATCTGGCCAAAATTATGTGGACGCACCTCTCACACCCGCCTAAGCGGCAGTACGTAAATCTGTGCATTTATTTGCGGCCAACAGCGCCCGGAAAGCGCGCGGCTGAACTTTAAATCCATTTTCTTTGCGATATATTGATTGATTTACATATGCAATGTTCACTTTGAAGAATATTTAACCACCAATTTTTATGTGTAAAAATGTTTCTAAAGATCCAAGCCGTTTCGAAGGAGTAGGAAAAAGTTGCAAAAAGTTGCGAAATTGCTAAATATTTTTTTTAGACAAAAGTATTAATAGCACAAAAAAAACAAATGTTGATAATTATTTTGTTCATGAATCTATAATAAACATATATTTTTTTTTCAAACCTATTAACCTGGCCGTTACCGAGGAGTAGGCTTCAGAAAGTCACTGTTTTACGGCACTTTTCGGGCGCTTAGGCTTTAATCTAAGAATTCCCGGAGTCTAGTGTTCTCAAATTCATTTATGGAAAAGAAGCTATATAAAAAAAAAGCAAAAAAAAAAACTTTTTTTCGTAAAACTGAGAGGCGTGGTAAGAGAGACGGAAGCTACCATTTTGAGATATTTTCCGGAATCCTTTGAAGCCAGCGCCTTCTTCTTTCTTACTTGTTGCATTGCATATTTCATTAATCGCATAGTCAAACAATAATATGCACTATACTCAGTGAAGAGGTTTTTGGCGGGGTTTCTTTGAGTGAAGTTTAGAGGCTGTTTTAATTATTCGCAAATTGATTCCCTGTGGATATTTTGATGTAAAATTTGCGTAGTTTTGTATCTCAAGTGTCAGCGCAACTGGACAATATCTCAGTAAAATGGAACTGAAAATTTTATTGTAGTTTTAGCTACCTCAGCGAAGTTTAACGAAAAGGTTGACTTGATGCATTTGCTGCCAAATACTATAAAAAACATTAGAATGTCTAAATCTATATTCTAATGGTAAACTAATGAACTATTCATACGAAGACATGGCTTAAATGAATTAGTATCCAAACCAAAAACACTAACAAAAAAAAAACTCAGTGAAAGGGATCCTTAAGTTCGCATTCACTAAGTTTTTTTTTTAAGCATTTTATGTTTAAACTTAAGATAAGGTTAAAAGAATGTTTCGGAATTAATATGAGTTGTTATTTTTAATTTATGAGGGTCATATGGTTTTGTTGATCCCTAAACGCAACGCAAAATGCCAGCGGCGTAACCGTAAGCGATAATATAATTATTGTTATGCGGACTATGCCTTGCCTGCGGCACTTGTGTGGCTCAATTCAGGGTTGAATAAGCTTCACCAAGTTATGCTGCCTACATCAGCAGACCTGGCAGTGCAAAGGCTAAAGTAAAGTCGCTAAGTTCACAGTATTATTAAAATGCTCTAGAGAGAGAAAAAAAAGAGGTAAAAAGGTGATGGTGGTGGAGAAAGGTGGGATTGCATCCAAGCACTAGTTTTTTTCAATTAAAAAAAGATAGTCTAGTAACGACACTGAAAGAAAGAAAGAAAACACGTTTATTTGGCACTGATCATCTAAAAGCAAATACCGTAAAGCGGGGTTACTTTAACCCTGAGGTATGAATTTGACCCAAGCTCAATAGCCAATAGAAACACAGTAGGTAAATACAGTTTCTCGTATTGGTTAATCAGCTTGTGCCAAAGTTATACCCCAGGGTCAAAGTAACCCTACTTTACTCGGTATGGGAATTACAAGAGCTTCCAGAAAGACAAACTTTTCGTAGACTATAGGGATTTGGTTTTTTTTTTACTTTTGACTACAAAAATATGATCAATAACGGGTATGCATAGAGCCCCATTTTTTTTTGTACTAATTAAAATATAGAGGTGCATAGGTGGAAATTTAAATGTTCTTACGTGGTCAGAGTTTCCAGCGTCGAGGTGTAGATCCTGCCACCCACGTCGATGTGCACCGGGGCGTTGTACTTGGTGGTGGGGGCTACTCGAGGTATACCCACTATCAACTTCTGCTCCATGGGCCCTTCCTCGGGCTGAGGGCTCCCTGCCTTCACAGGTTCCATCTTACAAACAGAAAAGAATTATGCTCTAGATGAACAGGAGGAAAAAATCAATCATAGTCAGCACCACAAGGAACCTGTACCAATCAATAGGTTACTTGGAGTAATTCAACATCAAACATCATCATCACCATCTTCCTGCTCTTGTCCCGTTTTATTTGGGGTCGGTGTAACACGTTTTTTTCTTCCATTCTGTCCTGTCACTCGTCACGCTATCACTAACTCCCTTTTCTTTCATATCGTTTCTCACACAATCCATCCATCTTTTCTTTGGCCTCCCTCTCCCCCTCCATCCATCCATATGTAAACTCATAACTTTTAACAAATTAATAACATCAGTGCAAAAGCAACAGAGTAGATCAAGCAGATATTTCAGATATTAATTTAGTAATTCATAAAGTCAGTAAATAGGTTTTTTACTATATAAGCTGTCACACCTACATTATGACCTTGTTTTGTACTATGTATTGCTTTTAAAAACGATAAATGGCACTTTCGCATGTACGCCTATTTGTTATGAAGCCCTCGATATGTGATAGATATTTAATTTATTTATTTAATCATCATGCAACACAAAGTACATTGGTGGACTATAAGAAAAAAAAATAGAATGAAGTATAATTGAAATTAGGTGCATAGAATAATAGATATTGTTACTACTATTATTTCTGTTTCCCATGCCGTGAGGTTGTGGAACTCACTTCCGCCTAGCATCCGAGATTTAAAACTGATCTCACTTTTTAAAAATCGAGTAAAAGAGCACTATCTTTCCTCTCAACTGTGATATTTATTTATATATTGTATGTATTGTATACATTATGTTGTTTATTATTTAATATATATTTATAGTAGAAATTATGTATTATTTTTATATTTAATTATAGGATACTTTGGATTAAGACTTCACACATTCTTTTTTTGCTTCTTACACACTATTGTCTACATTTCTTTTTGATTTCTCCTTTCACAGGTCTGCTGGAAGAAATTTCTTTGGAAATAAGCAGTACCTTTGTACTAATGTTTCTTATGTATTATCTTTTTCTGTTATTTTTGTGTGTACATAAATAGTTAAATAAATAAATAAATAGATATGTATGTTAAAATTATAAACCAACCAGCTTTTTTTCAACTGCTTTGCCCGCGTGAAAATAGAAAATATAGGCCTTTCTACTGGGGAATGAATTTTGGAAATTAGTCCAGTAGTCTTTGTGTTAAATCCTAACATACAAACAACAACACAAAAAATCAAATCTTTCTTCTTTCTAGTATCATTTTAGATAAATACTGCGACTCTTCTTCTTCTTCTTCCTGCCCTTGTCCCATTTTATTTGGGGTCGGCGCAACACGTTTTCTTCTTCCATTCTGTCCTGTCACTCGTCACGCTATCACTAACTCCCTTTTCTTTCATATCACTTCTCACACAATCCATCCATCTTTTCTTTGGCCTCCCTCTCCCTCTCCATCCATCCACATGTAAATTCATAACTCTTTTAGCAACATGCTTTTCATCTCTCCTCTTTACATGACCATACCAAGACAAACGATTTCCTTTCAACCTTTCAGTCACTGGCGCCACTTTCAAACTTCCCCTAATATACTCATTTCTCACTTTATCCATTCTCGTCACACCACACATCCATCTTAACATTCTCATCTCCGCTACATGCAATCTTTTTTCATCCGTCTTTTTCACAGCCCAACATTCTGATCCATACAGTATGACAGGCCTTATCACGGACTTGTAGATTTTACCCTTCAACTTGAGGGGCATCCGTGGGTCACATGTTGTTCCCGTGACCTGTCGCCATTTCATCCATCCTGCGACTATATACTTATAATTTATACTTATAATAAATCTGTAGAAGTGAAAATTCTGTACTTTAAAAATATCAAAAAAAAAAAATAGCAGGTGTGTTACTAGACTGACACCGAACCCAAAAATGTGACTAAATTTTTTTTTGTCTGTCTGTCTGTTTGTTTGTTCAGGCATCACGGCAATACTACCGGCTCGATTACGATGAAACTTGGTATAATTATTCTTTAATATTCTGGGCACCACACTGGGTACTTTTTATCCCGGAAAAGTATATACAATAAAAAACAAACTTAATTTTGCGGTTCGATCCCTAGACCCGATTACTGTAGGTACTAACCGCAAATAATAAGTTTGTCGTAGGTTACGTCGTCCGCAGTGGAGTTCACTAAGGGGCGCTGCACACGGCTAAGACACTATAATAGATACAATATCGCTCGTCATACAATTCAATAGACTATTTATTATTCACACGACGAAGATAATAAATAATTCTACACTAGTAATTATATCTAATAAAGAGGTAAAGTTTGTTTTTTTGTTTGTAGGAGGTAATCACTGGAAGTACTAGTCCGATTGCAAAATTTTTTTCACCGATAGAAAGCTCCTTTATTCCTAAGTGACATAGGCTATACTTTATTTATGTACGCAGGCGAAGCTGCGGGCAAAAGCTAGTTAATAATAATAATAAAAACCTTTATTTCAGATCACATAGCCTTTAAATACAATTATAATTAAAAGAACTCAAAATATAATAATTATGACGAAGACCAAACTATGGTTAGCAAGGGATTACCTACTCAAAACACTAATATACGAGTAGGTAGGGTGTACCTGCCTACCTGTAACAGAAGATACATATATGTGTATATACGAGTATATATATATAAGTTACTCGTTTGCTGTGATGCTCTTGATTCAATATAGGCTTGTAGAATAAGTATCGATACATCGATATATCGATATTTTTGGGCGATATATTTTAAAACGATATATCGGTATATTGATATCAAATGTGATATTTTTTTTTTGTGTTTTTATTTGGTCGACTCAATTTGCTACTTTTTAATTATTTTTTTTTGCTCGCTTTTTAATTTGGTATTTATGTTGGTTTTTAAGTTGGCAACTCTGTCTTTATGTCAATGACACATGTGACATGTGTCAGTTCACAGTTCAGTAATTTCATTCTTAACATTCTTTTATGTATCTGACTAGGCTGTATGGGCTCGCCTCAGTTCCCTTTGCCAAGAAGGCAAGGCTTGCGCAAAAAAAAAACATTTACCTAATTCAACAATTGTCCGTCCGTTTTCCGTTTTACAACCTCAACGCGCGCGTGTTTCTGCATTTGAGTTGATTGTAGTCTAGAATCTAACTAATTCAATCAATAATCAATTTGAGCATTCCAGTAATCCAATCATGTCTAGTGTTGTATGGAACTATTAAAAAAAAAATAGACAAACAAACGAGAAAATTAACCAAAAAGTGAAGTAGATTAGAACATTTTTTTTCGTATTGTACCACTACCGATATATCGATATTTTTAAATAAAAATATCAATATCGATATTGATATTTTCGAAAATATCGATATCGATATATATCGATACTTTATTGCATTTCTGACATCCCTAATTCAATATCAGAGTAAGGTACAAGCAGGGTCAATATTTGCTCTGATAGACATTTCAATATTAGTTTGTAACTCAAACGGCTACCTCTCACTGAAGGTAGATATTAACTGACACCCAGGAACGAACACTGAATTCGAACTATTTTGTATAATATAATATTCCACAAATTTACAAAACGCCATCGAGTCCAAAACTAAGCAGAGCTTGTGCTATAAGTACAAGACAACAGATAAATATATCTACATAATATATATTTCTAAATACATACATATTATAGATCAATTATACCCAGACACAGAACAATTAACAATCGTGTTCTTCACACAACATACGTCTTGGGTGGGAATCGAATCCACAACCTCCGGCATAGCAGTCAGAGCCGCTAAATAACCACTAGACCAACAAGCCAGTCAAAAGTAAAAAAGTGTATTTCCATTTTCCACAGTGTAAATTATATAATTTATAAATTAATATCTGCAATATTAAAACCTGATTTATTTCTACATGGCTCCAATTATCTCGTTGTTTAGTACATATCTATATACAGTTTTAAGGCCAATAGTCCCTTGAACATCTGGCCGGAATTAAATGGACACAAGACTCGTACCCGCCTAGGCAGCAGTACGAGTATCTGTGCTTTTCATTGCGGTCGGATAGAATCCCGCTGACCTTTAAAAATCCATTTTTTTTTTGCAAAATATTGATTTACATGTATGTTCACTTTGAAGAATATTTAACCACCAATTTTTATGTGTAAAATGTTTCTAAAGAACCAAGCCTTTTCGAAGGAATAGGGAAAAGTTGCGAAATTGCTAAATATTTTTTTTAGATAAAAGTATTCGCACGAAAAAATCAATAGTTGATAATTTTGTTCATGAATCTATAATAAACATAACCGAGGAGTAGGCTTCAGAAAGTCACTGTTTTATGGCAATGCTCGGGCGCTTTGGCCTTAATTCATAGCATAATAGCAGTGTGCCTGGGGCTATCGCGAGCGTGATGCTGCGGGCGCTAGCTCGCTCTATGGAGACCACATCTTTTTACAGCCTCCGGCAAGTGCCAGCGGCCAGCGCGGAACGGCGTGAAATTAGTATACGGATAATAAAAAAAAACTGGGCAAGTGCGAGGCGGACTCGCGCACTGAGGGTTCCGTGCAAACTACAATTCCCAAATGGAGTCTCGAAGATTTTTCCGAATAGCAGTTTTTTTTTTGTGACGTAGGTAACAACAAATTTACTGTTTTCAGATTTTTCCCTATACAGAATTTAACTAACAAATTTCACGATTCTGGATCAACGGGAAGTACCTACCCTATGAATTTCGTTCTTTGAGAGTATCAAAATATACGTTTTTTTTTGTGACATAAACGTATCTGTTTTATTCGTTAACTTAGAAGTTTGATTTTTTTACAACTTGAAGGGACCACAGACTTGAGTATACGGTTTTAATTTCAACTCGATACCTCCACGCGATCTCAAAATAAAGGGTCTTGACAGACAGACAGACAGACAGACAGACGGACGGACAACAAAGTGATCCAATTAGGGTTTAGTTTTTTCCTTTTGAGGTACGGAACACTAAAAATATACATAGGTACTTAAGGAAGGAAGGCATATTTGGTAGCATTGTTACATTCCTAACAATGCTACCAAATATGCTTTCAAGCTAATAATAATAAACTCGACATTTGAATCGCACATAAACGCTTAAGCAGAAAACAGTACAAAAGACAAAATAATTTCGTCTGTCGAAGAAAACAGGAAAACGTGACATTTTATGAAGCATTAGCGAAAATGATTGGTACGTGAAACATACCGAGGTAAGCAGTAGTCAAGCATACGAATAGAGCTGTAGGCACCCATTTGTGGGATGATGTTTATAAATTTAAAAGTGCAGGAGACGTGAGGCTTACGCCGTCAGCGTGGGAGAATCCGACGACCCACTGAGGCGCTCCCACGGTACTCAGCAAGTCGGCACCCTTCACTAACTACCCATCAATCAACATTTACATATGATTCTATCGTACTAATCGAACGCATGCCAAAAGATATCAACACGGAAGAGCTAAATTTCTCTCCCCGCATCAGTAAACGTGTTGCCTAAATTTTTAAATAAATTAAAAGTAAAAACCTTGCTTTTCTTTAAACGTGCTAAAAAGATTAAATTTTTTTTTCTTTAAAACTTTTACTATCAACTTATGACGCCATTACAAAATTTATGTGACATAAAAGCTAATTGCGATTAATTGTCGGTTTGACTCGGTTGAAGACATCTGCTCAAAATTGAGTTGCAAAATTTCACCCGAACAAACATAGTTGCAAAGTACATAAATGCAAGAAGGAACGGGGTGGGTTTTTTAGTCAGTAAGAGTCTGACACCATCTCCCGCTCCGCCCAAGGGTGAGGGATGTCATTTGGATTATTTTGACCCACCAGAAAAAAAAACACATATACGTAAAGTTCAATAAAAGCTTGTAAAAACATATTATTTACTAAATAACAGTTAGTTATAGTTTGCCACATATCCAGGACGTTTCTAAGTAACAAAATTGTCATGAAAATTGTCATTTGCGATGTATGTCTGACTCGCCTGAGGCCTTCGGCCGCACACCGGACAAGTCCGACTTCAATTATTTTTTATCGCTTGAATGCATCTCCAGCGCAGTCGTCTGGTGGCCTATCTCTGAGGCTTCACACCTAACGCTCTATTCATGGGCTACACTTATGCTTCTGTAAAGTAAAGCGGCATTTATTCGCTCTGAGTTCCGTGCAAGCTCGGTAAAGATAAATATATTATAAGCTCCATTTAGACTTATAAGTAAATACAACAATCTAAAGGTCTTTATTTAAAAAAATAGCTTACGTACTCATATATAATGTCGTCTAACTACAGATTGCCCGAACTTTTACAAAATGTACAAAATTTTAACAAAAGAAAATAATAAGACGAAATAAAATATGGTGCTCCATAATCCATATTTGGTAATGTTAGTATCATGGTTTTGTTTTTATCAGCATTTTAAAGACGAAAGATTTGTATGTTTGTTTCTAAACTTAAAAATTACTGGACAAAAATACTTATAAAACAAAGTCCCCATGGCATCTGTCTGTTAAAATTCAAAAAAAAACTACTGGTGTTACAAAAAGCGAAACTGGAGCAGTAGTTAATACAAAACTATTTTTATTTTGTCCCCAGGTTGAAAGAGTAAAACACTCAACAGAGACCATATACAAACCATGACAGGTGTTAATAAAAACAGGAAAAATATAAATGACACGCATGTCATCTGTTATTAAAAATGTCGGAACGATTACTAAAGAGCCTGCCACGGTAATATCGTTTTTAAGACTACAAGCTATTATAAACTTTAGTCACTGACAAGTACAGTCATTAGCAAAAAAAAAAACTACAGAAAATAAATCGTCATCATGCCTGCAGTAAATAGTATAGAGGTCGAAAAACGGGTTGGAAATCAAGCGAGTCAAGTTGCTACTGTATACTTGTAGTTACAGTAGCGCGTCGCTAGAGGGCGTTGCGTCGTGAACCAAGCCACCACTCTTACCTGTCTGGTTTCATTATAAATATGCCGCAGGCTGTTTGCCTGCTCCGCGACAGCCCAAATACCTAATCACTGGATACCAGCCAAAGCAATAAACATCCACGGCCTAGGTTTTCGATACGTCTGAGTGTGACGTAATGAACATTGCAGACGAGGTTGAAACTATTATGTCCATATTATGTCAATCAGTAATTGGAGAAACCCGTAAGCATTTTTTTTTAACTAGTGAAAATACGGATTTCAAACAAATTATAAAGCAAAATATGTTTGTGTCAATTTTATACAGTTTTTAATGGCATCTTCTTCTTCTTCATGGTTGTTTCACTCTTGCCAGAGTGGTCGTGGTTATCACGAAGGTAATGATATAGAAATATTTAAAACCATTTCTAAAAAAGTAAAACCAGCGAGATATTATTAAAATTGTATTTAATGTGATATTCGTGTCTGAGTGTAATTTATCTATACTATGTACCTCATAATACAAGCTCTGCTTAGCTTGGGACTAGACGGCGTTGTGTGATAGTAAGAAAAAAAAATATTGGCTACAAACTGAACTAGGACTTATTTAACTAGGAGCCGTTTCACGGTTTGTTTGTTTTATAAACGACATCCTGACCTATCTGCTCTCTCTGTGTTAATATTACGTAACCAACTTTTTCTTTTACCCCCACAGATATGTCTGACATAATAAATAATAAAAAGAAAACATCATAACCAATAAATATTATAGCTTAACAGGTATGTACAAAAAAATAATAATAAATAATATGTACAAACGGATAAAAATAGTATAAGAACTTCTATTATTAAAACCTCAGGTTACTTTCGAGAAAAATAATGTCACATTGGTTTATATATCCCACCTTTACTTAACAAACAGGCAGTATGGTAAAACAGATAAAAATAAATTGTAAATTGAAAAATGACGTTTTAGAGTAAATATGAAAACCAAAAAACAATTTGCTCAAAAAAACAGTCGAGCTGAATAATTGAACTCATATTTAACTCAATCAAGCGTCAAAAACAAAACAAAACGATGAAACAAAGCTCAGTGAAGGGAGTCCTTTTCCCCTCGCTTATCGCCAACGTCGAGCATGGTTTAAAAGCTAATTGCTTCGTCTAACTCAATCAAACGCGATGTTTAATGAAGATACAATGCAAAAAAAAGAGAGATAACGTCTGAAAACTCTGTTGGCATTCGGTATTTCCGTGATTTACTCGAATATTTACAAAACTTTCTGTAACAAACAGGAAATACGTGGTTTTTTTTTAACCCATGTGAGTAGGGGATAAAGCAGTGTATTTAAGTCGCCGGCGGCATGTTGAATTTCGAACAAAACGATGGTTTCTAATTTTGATCCTGAACGACAGTGAGGGATACATATATTTATGATATATTGCGAGACAGCTAATGAAGAAACTTAAGTAAAGTGAGGAATTCAAGCCGCCCAAGACAAAGACAGCTCTATCCCCGTGTTGGATATTCTACCTTTTACACCATTTGTGAGATAAATAAAAGACAATTTAGTAAAACAAATCATATAAATTATTATTGTAAGTATAATACTTACAATATTAATTTATATGATTTGTTACATTACAATTTAATCTTATAGCTTTTTTGTCCTATGATGAGTTCCCTGACAGTTCCTGTCTGACAATTATAGTGATGTGACCTAACGAAATTTAATCGATTTTTTACCATAACGAATCAGTTGGCAAAGAAAATGGAATCGGATTACCGATTTTAGATTTATAGATGATAAATGTGAAAGTTTGTATGTGTGTGTGGATGTTTGTTACTCTTTCACGCAAGAACTAGTCTACGGATTTTGATGAAATTTTACAGTAAACCAAAAAACCTGACAAAAACCAAAAATCTGAAATAACGCGAGCGAAACCGCGGGGGACGGCTAGTGGTAAATAAAATGCAGTCTGTTTAAAATAATAATTTATTTATTATTCACCGTCAGAACTTGACTCTTGATTTGAACTCATATCCATATATCGGAATCGGAATCTTCTCCAACTGCGATGATTAATTGTTGGTCCCTAATTCGGTCGATCCGGATATATTTATTCCAGTCCTCTGTTATGGTTTTTTTGAGTTTTTTCTATTACTTTTTTCCAATTTTCTGCTGTTACATGCGATTACAAGATGGCCGGTCCGATTTTGTCGATTAGTGTGTCGTCGAGTAGTGTCAATGTCTATTGGCAGAAGTTCCGTTTAACGCATTACACATTGTTAAGTTCTATACTTTTTTATTTTAATCCTTAGCGGCAGTCTCAGAATGGGGCGATGCCAATCTGGTCAAGTTCAATGCGACGAAAACCCAGGCGTGTCTTTTCTCCGCTAAACGGAGCCAATTCCACCCGGCTCCATCTTTCCGGGGTGTAACCGTACCAATTACCGACCACCTTGAACTTCTTGGGGTAACGCTATCGTCTACCCTTAATTTCGGCTCCTACATCGAGGCAAAAGCCCAACTAGCTGCCAAAAAATTGGGGATCTTAGCAAAGGTGAGACGGTATTTCACGCCGGAACAGCTGCTCAACCTCTATCAAGCGCAAGTTCGATCGTGTATGGAGTACTGCTCTCATCTTTGGGATGGGTCAGCCAAATACCAGCTAGATGCACTAGAGTCTATTGAAAAGCGTGCCAAGAAGATCATAGGCAATGATGCTCTTGTGAAGTCAAAACTCCAAAGTCTTGAGCATCGACGCCGAGTTGCTAGCCTGTCTGTTTTCTATCGTTTACACTTCGGGGAGTGTGCTCTAGAGTTACACAATTTAATTCCGCCAAGTCCGTTCCATCATCGGACCACAAGACATACGGCGTTGCGCCACCGGTACATGGTGGACATCCCACCTATACGTACAAAGCGTTTTGGGAGTACATTCATTATGCGTACAGCTAAGGAATGGAATTCCCTGTCGGAGTCTGTATTTCCTGATAGCTATAACCTAGGGGTCTTTAAGTCAAGAGTGAATAGATTGCTTCTAGGCAAGCGTGCTGCATCGTCGGCCACATCATCGCTTACCATCAGGTGAGATTGTGGTCAAACGCGAGCCTATCCATTATAAAAAAAAAAAAAAATTTACTTAATTTAGTAACAGTTAATTATAACCACAATATTTTAATTAGTAATTTACGAAAGACAATATTTTTTTTATCATTTTATTTTTATTTTTTTTGCCAGTTTATTTTTTAGTAATCTAAAGTAGTATGCGTGCCACGGAAAAAAATTAACTGTCAGGGAACTCATCATAGGACAAAAAAGGTATAACTATCACTCAACATGTTTTGAAACAAACAAAATTCAGATTCTATACTTAGTTTCAATTTTATTTTACATTAGTTTTTTTTTTAAGGAAATCTTCATAATTTTTTTTTGTTAGTTGCCAGTTTGAATTTTGAATAAACTTGTCTGATGCACGTACATTTTAGTTCACTTAGGGTGAGTTGCACCATTTAACTTTAACGATAACCAAACCATAACCAGCCATGAAACGGCCGCCTATTGGTCAATTCGACGATTTGACAACTGTTAACGGCTTTGTTATCGTTATAGTTAAATGGTGCAACTCACCCTTAATGTTGACGGTGTTTGACCTTCCAAATTCAAATATCATTATTCCCTTGGGATCGCCCATACTGCATTATCTCTCTAGGGACAGAATGACTTGCTGATGATTGTATGTTTGTATCACATATAAAATGGCATAATCGAGCAGGTGGTGTAAAAAAGTTTTTCAGAAAAATAGTCGTCATTCTGAATCTCAATCAAATGTGCAAGGCTTCCATGGATATACTTTTTTATATTTTAAATATTAATAATAATAAATCTATTATATTAATGTAAATATTGCAAGACATGACATTGTCTACTTTGCATTATTGTAAAAATAAACAATATCATAATTGCAAAATAATAATAATCGTCAATTAAAAAAAAATAACAATAAGGAAAAGGAAATTTAGCAAAAAAAAAAATTTAATGACTACAATTTATAGTGACTAGAGCAGGTCAATCCCAAGCCGTTTGGTCCTCGAGAATTATAAAGCCTTCTGACAAAGTTTTCGCTTTACAAACGATTTGAATTTATTAAGACTAAGTACTGGGAAGCTTATTTTAATAGTGCATACACTGGCATCTAAATGAGCCTCTTATTATTTTGAGCCTGGTTGCAGGAACCACTAACTTGTGTTTGTTCCTAGTATTAACGTTATGAATATTACTGTATTTTTTAAAGATGTTATTATTTTTATAAACATACAAAATATTTTTATAGATATACTGAGATGGCTTAATATTTTTAAATTTATCTCTGAGGGAGTATCTGGGACTTAATTTACGAATAGCCCTTTACTGAAAAACAAAAATTGTCTGGATATAGGCGACATTTTCCCACAAGAGAATGCCGTGCGATATGATACTATGAAAATAACTGAAGTAAATTTGTCTAACAGCGTATGCGGCAGAACTAAATTTTTTCGACAACTTACCTATTTATGGGCCCCACTGAAACTTAGCATCAAGAGTACTGTAGTCTAGAGTCTTCAGGACTCTATTCTTTAGCTTTTATTAGCACACTAGTTACATCGTAAACTTAACTTTAGTTGTTTTTTTTTTCATTAAGAAACAGGTCACAATCACTACCTATATTTTTAGAAAAAAAAAGTCCATTGACGAAACTAATTTACCAGCCCAGAGACTTACTACAATAATCAAACAAAAGGCCTTACCCTGAAATTCTTGGGACTAGAATCCTATGAAAATATTGAATGACTAACCTCGTATCTCGCAATGTAAGCAGAAGAAAAATTCTACGCGGATTTTTTTTTCCTATACATTTATTATTTCGTTTACAACGAGATGTAGCAAAACAACACATATAGTATATTTATTGATGGTGTGACTGTGCCAGCGACGGAGTTGTATGCACCCACGGCGCTGGAATGCTGGACCGCTCGTTCGTCTCCGTCATTACCTCCAGGCACTGCTCGAGGCATCGTTCGTCATCCAACGATCATTCTTTCTAAGACCCTAGTGCATATAGAAAGCTTAGCTTGGTAGGTACTCTGACTGAACCGCTACGTATCATGGATTGGGATTTCAGAACTAGTATTTTGTTTTTAGTTTATAAGTATTGCCGACTCAAATTTTGATAGTTTGCATAGTCAGCAACGATAGACATCCAATCAAACTTTTGATAAGATTTATAACGAAATAATATTTTAAAAAAAGTCGAATTGTAATAACGATAACTATGAAATGGATTGTATCGAATAATGATAAATGTATGACTTAGACGTTATCTTCATAGACCCCTATTTTTTAATTAGAACGAAAAATGGGGCTCTATCCGTACCCGTTACTGATCATATACAAAATGTTATTGTTACGTTTGTAGTCAAAAGTAAAAAAAGGAATCCCAAAATGGTCCATGAAAATATATTACAGGTATCGGCACGAATATTGAGCGAACGGCGTCAGAGTGGGGATCGCTTTGCGCGTTCCATATATTGGCGAGCCAATCATAGTCGTTGTTAGATACATGCAGCAAGCGCAGGGAACGAATCACGAGTGACGTCTATGACGCAATGGCGCGGCGAGCCAATCACTGACACTCCCCGCCCCCGCGTCTCACTTCGTACCACTAAAGAGACCGTAAATTTGACTTCTGCGCAACTTGAAGACAGCGCTCAAGATCCGTGCCGATATATATATTATTCTATTGATTTGAATCAATCATTCATAACAATTGCTACTACACAAAATACTACGTGCAGTGTTTTTCCGTTCTCATCGTCATTTGTTCATTCATAATCAATCGTCCGTACAATATTTCCATAAATTGAGTGACATTTTGGGATATAATCAAACGCTAACTTTGCAGTTTATGAATTTATTGAGACTTTGTTTGTCATAGAGTTTGTTTTTGAACTCCTCCAAAATGGCTTGACAAACGTCAATGCCAGTGTGCAACTTCAACTTCAACTTTTAATTGTGGAAGAGACACCACAATTTTGCCAATAACAACCCCAGTGTGCATTTAGGTAATGTCTTTTTTACATAGCATGGGTGGGAGACAGCAGAATAAATATGCATCTTTAAGATAAGAAAAAAGGATAGGTAGCTACACTGTATCAATCCGACAGCTGTCATCCGCACCATCCTATATGCAATTGTAGTGTAGTAATCCTCCCAATCTCCAACCCCCAGTTTTTCATTGATAAATAATTTTTATGGCAGAACAACGCTTACCAAAATATTTATTTGTTATCTGGCGCCTCCAATAAAAAAATATATATATATAGAAGACGCCAGATAACAGTGGAATAAAGAACGTTGACCTTTTCTTAATATCTCTGCGTAGGTACCCGAAAAACCAACAATAAATTGTTTTTCATTACCTACCGTAAAAGGGTTAAATATAGAGACTTTTGGGTGAATAGAGACAAACTTTGGTTTGGTTTTTCACTTTGATACCATAATATCGGCCTCTAACAAAGCATCGATTTTTTAGAATAAGAATTCATTAATAAATTGATATAGTTAAATGCTGCAAAAAATATTCAGATATCGAGAAAATACCCTTTAAAGTTTTGTCTCTATTCACCCCATTTTACCCGGTACTAGATCATTTAAGTAAAGGATCACGATATCGATTCAAGACAACTTTATGTCTTTATTTTCGTTTTTGAAATTAAAAATGTCAACAAATGTCGGGGGGGTCAATGACCGTTATTCCACGGTTATCTGGCACCTACCTTATACTGTCTACACACCGAACCCGGCGGGTTAGTGCCGGCGGGTGGACCCGACGGCAACTAAAGAGCGGAAAGGAGCGTGCCGCGGGGTAGATCGTGTGGGCGCAAGCCGCCGGCAAGATCGTTAAAATGGGCCTTGCCCGCCGGGTTCGTGCCGGCGGCGGTGCCGCGGCCGGCGGCTTCGGTGTGTAGACACCTTTAGTTTATTTATTTATAAAGGTCACAGCAACATTTATATATCGGCCATATAATGGTATAACACTTTCAGTCAAAAACATTTAAAAAATTAATATAATATACTAACATAAATATACGAATGAGTAAAACATTACATAGATAAATAAATACTTTTTAAGCCGTATATATAAAAGTACCAGTATTAGGATTGTAATTATGACACTTTCATTTGCAAGCATAAAAACAAAAATTAAAGAAAAAATCGCACAACCAGAAAAAATAGAACAACCAGGGTTTTGTGACTTTTAAAAACTTTTATCTAATGGAATGGGCGAAAAGTTAGCTTCAGAACGGATGGCTGGAGCAGCCATTACTAGAGTAGTGCCTGAAGAGGCCCGAGACAGGACTTCGCAAGCCATCGGCAGCGACTGATTAGTTACATTGCCTGAGGAGATTAGCTTGACATAGTACTCTCCCTATACCAAGAAACTTTTTTCATTTCACCAGGTTCCTATATCGTTCCTTATCTACGAATATAGCATTATTATCGTTGAAACTACCAAAAATATTCGTCCTGGGTTGTATGTCTGCTCAAGTTATCATTTTATCATATAAATTATATTTATTTGCATGATGTGTTTGCTGAATTGTGTTAGGTTTATTGGTTTTCTTTTATAAGATAACGGATTCACCCATGTGAATCCAACATGTAGACTCTGGCCAACGAAAGATGGCAGCAAATTATTTATTAAAGTTCATATATATGGTTATGGTATGGTGGTGGTATGGTTGTGCCATATGGCAGCATTTAAAAAAAATTAAGCGCTGTCAAAAATGTGTCGTTGACGTTTCAAACTTCATTCATCTTGTGTTTACGTGAATCTTATTTACGTTTATTTTGTTATAATAATACGGAAAACGATAAATAGTTCGACGAGGAGGCTTCTCTTCAAGATGATTCATAAATTTAAAGACCAAAAAAGTGAGATCAATCGGAAATCTGCAGAGAAAATGTGACGGCTTGATACTATAAGTTCATTTATAGGTTAGTGTTTTGAATATCTAGTGAAACAGCTTGATACTTTTCGATTATATAGAACAAATTGCAATGAGAAAGTAATATTATATTATACTTTTAAGGAGATATAGACAATGAGCAGGCGAAACTTCAAATTACCAGAACAGTAAAGGAAGTGAAAACTCATGAAGAAATTGCAATATCTACTACTGAAACCCAATACATAAAAAAAAATCTTAATGACAGGTAAGTATTTTTCTCCCTTCAGACCTTTTAGATTTAACAGTTATTTGCTATTATTTATAGGAGACGTGCAAGGATTGCTAAATTAAAATAATAGGCATATAGTTGTGTTATATTATAGCATTTGATTGTTTTAATTGTGTCTTATTTTTAGTGGTATTATTAAACTTTTTCGAAATAATTGTGATTTTTGTTTTCAGACTTAAGTGTGAGGACACTGAAAAAAGAAGGGTCTATTAATCAAGGAAAGTGGAACATTCTCGGAAAAAAGCGCCCTCATTGTGCAACAGTTTCCAATTTGGATAATTTTGATGTTCTGTTTGTGAATGTTATAGTAAATAAATTACATAAACGAAATTTAAATCTTGCGTTAAATGCTTACTATACAGGCAAGCAAGATACAATTTCAATTCAGTTGACATATAAGTTGGGGGATTATATTAAAGATAAAAATATTTGAATAGCTCCACTACTACTAGGGCGCACAAATTGATTAGTTTGAATTTGAAATCACTGGTAGTGGCGCGTGTATTAGATCATTTGGTTCCCTTCAAAATGGTAGAGTTGAGTGGTGCTGACATAATATGCGTCATGTACGTAAACGAACGCGATAACTCGATGATTCCCAATTTTAGGCCTACATGGAATGATACGGACATTGGCCTGATTTACGCTTCAGAGTCCAGCAAAGCCGTGGTGGACATTTGAACGATTTCCTAAATAAATACCTAGAAATGAAATTATTAAAATACGATTTCTGATTGATCCCACTTTTTTAATCTTTAAAATTTATCAATCATCTTGAAAAGAAGCCTTCTCGTCTTTCGTTTTTTTCTAGCATTTTAAGTTTTTAGTTAGTTTAGTTTAGTTTTTATCATTAATTTTGTTACTACCTGTTTCTCAATTTGCATAAAATATCTTTTCCAGGTAATACATGTATATAATATACCCACTATTTAATTTTTATTTAACAAATTCTCAATATTTAACTCTGAACTTACGTAATTAGAGGGTTACTATTTGTTGAATTTCCATACAGTTGAGTTCTAATGCAATTTTGTTACTGTTTTCTATATGACATCGATAGGTCTTTTAAACGAATAGAAAAATTTCGATGAAATCTCACACACCATTTATTTATTTAAATTTAAAGGCAAGAAACGCTTTATTTCATAAATAATAGTAGTTTATGTGACTAGGGGATAAAGCAGTGTCTTTAAGTCGCGGGCGGCATGTTGAATTCCGAACGAAACGAAGGTTGCTGATATTAATCCCGAACGATAGTGAGGGAACTATAAAATTAACTCCCGAGCACCGCGAGGGAGTTAATAAAGAAACCTGAGTGATGAGAGGAATTCAAGCCGCCGAAGACAAAGACAGCTTTATCCCCGTGTTGCATACTCTACTTTTTACACCATCTGTGAGATAATTAAAAGACAATTTGGTCGACCAAATCATATACTAGAGAAATATAAGTATTAGAGTCTGTCTAATAAGTTAAACGACTTGGGTAATTATCAGGATTTAATTAAATCTGATGTAGTCAACACGGGTTCAATAATCAAGGTTAATTAAGAGATAGAGATCATTGTTTACTAACAGAAGAACCTTATGAAAAGTATCGAATATAAGTATTTTTTAAATGATTAATTATTACACAAAATTCCCAAGTCGGTTGATTTATTAGACAGACTTTATACGAGTATTTACAAGTTCATCAAACAAACAAAATTCACTACTCCAAGATTCTATAGTTTCAATTTTCTATAACGCTCCCATCAGTACGCACGTTTTATTCTATTTTCTTTTTTTTTTGTTAGTGGCTAGTTTGAATCATAGTGATTACATACTCTTTGGTTTGAATTTCAAGTCAACTTGTTCGATGCGCCTACATTTTAATTCACAATGTTGACGATTTTTAATGTTCCAAATTCAAATCTCATTATTCCCTAGGGATCGGCCATACTGCATTATCTCCCTAGGGATAGAATGACTTGCTTTAAGTGAGGTTTGTGTGACGTATAAAACGACATTATCGAGCAGGTGGTGTAAAAACTTACATATAATATTCTTTATTCATGAAATGTTAAATAAATATGCATATTGTTTTCATAAATAATTTATAATCAAAAGTATCGACGATGTTTAAGCAGCTTAGCGTCAGGGTGAACAGCTTCAAAATTTTTAATTCGGCCTTCTTTTTGTTGTGCCATCTTTCGATGGCCAAACTTTCTATTATATCAAAGGAACATATTCCCGAGGTAAAAAGTATCCAATTTCCTATTCCAGGATATGGTCGATCCATGGGCCAAATTTTATCCAAATCAGTTCTATCGTTTTTAGAGACACAATAGAAAGACAATAAGAGAACGAACCACGGGGTGTAATCGCTTGGGGTTTAACGAATTAAAAAAAGAACACATACCATTACATACATATACACAAAATTTCACCTTTATACCTAATATTAGTATGATGAAACAGGTGAACTGAAAGAATCGTCTAATGGTATCGATGTCTGGCTAAGACCAAGGTTACCGACTTAGCCTGGAGAATTGCC
The DNA here is from genome assembly GCA_910589285.2 of Mythimna ferrago. Taxonomy (NCBI): domain Eukaryota; kingdom Metazoa; phylum Arthropoda; class Insecta; order Lepidoptera; family Noctuidae; genus Mythimna; species Mythimna ferrago. The sequence continues at coordinate 15,791,354 of OU342673.1, read as the reverse complement.
AAACTTATGTGACAGTGAATAAAGAGCAGTGGTGGCCGAGTGGTAAAGGCTCTGTCTTACGAGTTGTAGGTCACTGGTTCAAACCCAGCCAGGCACATTACTGTGTGTAATTTATTTCATCACCACTGCTCTCAAAACGGTGGAGGAAAACATCATGAGGAAACCGGCATGTCCTAGAACAAAAAATTCAAAGACATGTAACATTCCTGTTGCTCTAGTGGTTAGTGGTTCTGACTACTACGCCGGAGCTCTTGGGTTCTGTTCCTACCCAGGACAAATGTTTGTGTGATGAACAGGATCATTTGTTCTGTGTCTGGGTTCTAAGTATGTTTATCATTTGTCTAGTACTCATAACACAAGCTCTGCTTAGCTTGGGGCTAGACGGCGTTGTGTGATAGTTGTGGAATATTATTAATATTATTCACCAACCCGCACTGGGCCCGCGTGGTGAATTACGGCCCATTCCCTCTCCTAGAGAGGAGGCCTGAGTCCCAACAGAGGGAACATTAAAAGGCTGACTATACTATGCTAAGTGGTGGTAGGCTGGTCACTTTACTCGTAGAAGAGGTGGTCGAAGGGGCCGACAGATTGTTAAAATCAAAAAATCAAATATTTTTAATGGCATGCCTACATGGGCGTCAGAAGCTAGAAGGCGGTGCCAATTAGTAATTTCCTAAGGAGAAGAACCGGCAAGAAACTACTTTGATGGAGTCAAAAGCTTCTGGAGTGCAACGACGTACCGGAAGACACAGTGTTGAAGTTTGTGAAGAACTCCTGTAACCTAGTTAGGAGATCAGAACTGCACCCACTACAATTGTAGCAATTTTGTAATTATACCATGTAAAAATCAAATACACATGTACTGCAATACTTGTAAATGATCAATAAAGATTATTATTATTATTACTCCGACAAGGACCGATGACCTGGTGAGGGTTGCAGAAATCGAATGGATTCAAGATTTTCTGGAACTGTTTATGGCGACGCTTTGGGGAGGCCTTTCAGCTGTTTTTTGTGTTCCGTACCCAAAGGGTAAAAACGGGACCGTAATACTAAGACTTCGCTGTCTGTCCGTCTGTCACCAGGCTGTATCTCAAGAACCGCGATAGACCTTTGAAATTTTCACAAATTATGTATTTCTGTTGCCGTTATTTGCAGTTTTTTACTACGGACGGTACGGACGCGCACTTTTTTTATAGGTTTTATAGGTTTAATAATAGTGTTACTTTGTAAGCATTATATAAAACAATAACACTTGTGTTTATTGTTCTATCAGTCTACTTGATATACGGGTCAATAAAAATGTTGTCGAAGAGTTATGTCTCAAATTGGTCCAATTGATTCATAAGATGAAGAGGATGATGTCTCGTTACAATTAATCATACCTTTTTGCGAGTGTCTGTTATTGTTTCCATGAAAACCAACAACATTCTCATGTGAAAGTCGGCAGTTATTTCTAGGGAACGTACTCCCGCGATAATAAATACCAGTACATTTTGATACAAGTGGAAAAGTTTGTCATTGCGACCGAGATGAAATTGCTCCGAGCCGTAGGCAAGGTTCAAACGACGTTTTTCAATACACTTACGAAGATAATATATAAACGGGAGTTACTGCGTGACTCCTGAGGGTCGCTTGGCGCCCAGCCTGATACGGTAAATATAATAAATTGTTGCGGTTGCGAATTCGCGTTCTTTTCCGCACTAGTGCGGAAAATAGTAAACTGCATGTTTGAAAGTAGTAGGAATAAGAGCGCGTATTCGAGTAAGTATATTAAAAAGGTAATAAACTAAAACCCGAGTACGAAAAAAAAACGACGCTGAAAAAGAATGAAACAAGATTTTCAGGATGGCGAAAAACAAGACCAGAACAAAAAGGAAAGCCGTAGTCACACGTTTGAAGTACCAACCGAAACACTTTAATAACGTGATGTTTTTATTTAAGCAATTTTGGTGTTAAATCACCCTTTCTATACTACCTACTTACGAGAAGCCCTTTCAAATGATACCAAACACGACGTATTTATCTTATTTTTTTAACACAATACTTTTTGTCTACTAGAGAGCGCCACATTGAATATTGATGATATTTTTTGATAAGTGCCAGTGAAGCCCTTTCCAATGATATCAAACACGGTGTATTTATCTTAACATTTTTTTAACATATTACTTTTTGTCCGCTAGAGGGCGTCACTTTAAATTTGAGTAATATTTTGGAAATGTACAAGTGAAGCCCTATCAAATGACACCAAACACGGCGTATTGATCTCCATTTTTTTTTGTAACACATTACTTTTTGTCCGCTAGAGGGCGCTACATCGAGTTTTGTACCATGTCACGTAGCTATGTTCAGCGGACGATTAAGACCATTCTAACGATACCTCATATGTCGAGTTCCGATAAGTAAATTAGGAGCTATGAGGGAACAGATGAACATCATACATACATGCATAGCCTGTCAAAATCATAAACCTCCGTAGTTGGGTAAAAAGTAATATCCTTGAAATATTTGCCATAACCAGTTTATCAATAAATATATGTACATAACCGCAAAATTTTTTTTTTTTTTTTGGGAATGTAGAGAGGACTTTATTTACATTTTCACTATTATAAATTAATTAATTATCTACACTTATAAACAACTTAAAAACTATAATTACAGTAAATTACAAAATAAATAAATAATAAAACCCTACGCTAAAATACACTATCTAAAATATGGCGTCAAAAAACTCTTCCACATCGCTGTCGACTGGTAATGTGCCCAAAAGACTGGCGGCATTGCCACGTTGTATGGCAATGCTTATCCTCTGTCCAAGGTAAAAGCCAGCTTTTGGGTCACGCGAAGTGTCAACTAGACGTTTCGACAGATCTTTAAACAACATGTGAGCACTCGGACCCCACGATCCAAGAGTTTCAACCCCAAACGGTTCGAAAATATAACTTCCAACAAGGTTGTTATATTTCCGCCGCTTGAGGTTCTCCGCAGCCGCAGCGGCAGCACCAGCACGACACGACGAGCTAGGAAGATGTGAAGGCGCAAGAGTATCGACACAAGTAGCGTCCCATACTAAAGGCCTTCCCATCTTCCAAGGAAATAACGACATGCCGTCCGGTCTCTTGCCATCGTCGCGTGCCAGGCCATGGGGTTCCAATACGGCTGGAACGCCGGCGGTGACAAGAGCGCGTCTGATGTCGTTGATATTCGCGTGTCGCGCTATGCGACCCGCACTACGGCTGCATGACAGACCGTGGTGTCCGAGGCTGTTGACAACTTCGCCGCAGTGACAGCGATGAGGAGAACAGCAGGGAGCGCCTAGACGTAAGGCAACAGCGAGGCGGAAAGTATTATCGTCAAGCAAGGTGCCGATGTTCGACGACGGTAGTGCGTGAAGCCAGAGACCCGACTCCCACTCTCCCACAGCCAGCAGGCGCGCTCGCTCCGCAGGGGCAGTAAATGTTGCAATCAGGTTTTCCTGCACTACTTTGCAGAGCGGCTCATCCCACCGTCTTTGGGATGATGGTACGTCGGGCGGATTAGAATTCGGGCAAGCGAGTCTCCAGGCATTTATAGCCTCGATGAAGCACGGCACATTAAAATCAATCAGTGAGGGAGAAAGGATATTCCTGATTAATTTCTCAGTGCCGTGAACCGAGGATATAAAGGCTGGTAAACTAATACTAGAAATTAATTTTATATCAAATTTTATTGAAGTCGGTCGAGTGACAACGTAACAGAAGCAGACTGCAACTTTCAAGCGTACATATCATATACATACGTATAGGTATATATGGATATATGTAGGTATACACAGCTAAATTTGAATCGTTTTAATCCCGTGCAGGGTCGATCCGGTACATGAAACACTATCGATTTGTAAAGACAAAATTAAAAAATAAAGTACCTCTTTTTCAAAACTCTTATTAATTCACGCATGTACGAAATTAGTATCTTTAAGAAAACGTCAGCTCAATGACCTGTAGTCGTCAGAGCGAGTTCAATGACCTGTAGTTAATAGTCGGCGTTGCGTACATAGAACCTACTTATAGTGTATATATGTACATATATGGATATATGTATATATACATATGTATATAATGGATGGAAAAATTAGGTACATAACTGTCCCCGCACAAAGGCCACAAAAAAAAGCCGCCACAAAAAAGCGCCGCCATAAAAAAAGCTAGAAGAGGCCAAAAAAAAAATGAAGCGAGCGACAGCCACAAAAAAAAAGCTGAAGCACGCGACAGCTGGTGGCCGGAGGCTGCTACCTTTTTCAACCTGACGAAGATGGTTTGATTGCGCTCCTTCTGATAAAAAAACGTCGTCGAAAAGATGTATTTGTAGTTATTGGATACATCCAATTTTAACAAATGTAAACAAATATAATGAGCATTTTGATAATATAATCTTTCAAACCAAAGCCGGAAAAGTTTTTCAAACATTTTCGTTTAAGTATAGATACATACGTTTTTGGAACTACTGGCTTTATTATATGATGGATTAAAGCACCACGACACCAAAAGCATCGCCCCTGCCGAAAGATTAGCTATCACATTAATTCATTAAGGCCCAAGCGCCCGAAAAGTGCCATAAAACAGTGACTTTCTGAAGCCTATTCCTCGGTAACGGCCGGGTTAATAAGTTTGAAAAAAATATACGTTTATTATAGATTCATGAACAACATTATCAACATTTGATTTTTTCGTGCGATTATATATAATACTTTTGTCTAAAAGAAATATTTAGCAATTTCGCAACTTTTCCCTACTCCTCGAAACGACTTGGATCTTCAGAAACATTTTTACACATAAAAATTTGTGGTTAAATATTCTTCAAAGTGAACATTGCATATTGTAAATGGATTTAAAGGTCAGCCGCGCACTATCCGGGCGCAGCAAGCCGCAATTAAATGCACAGATACGTGTACCGCCGCCTAGGCGGGTACGAGAGTTTTGTCCATTTAATTTAGGTCAGATGGTTCAATGGATTATAACCCCAAGCGAACGCGCCGCAAGCTTTCGTTTGCTCTTTCATTGTCTTTATAATGTGTCTCTAATTATTACGGTTTTCGAAAGGCTAAGGTGAGTAAGTAGAAATAATTACCTACTAAAAAAAAACTTTTTACAAAAAAAAATACAACCGACTTCAATGTTAAATAAACACTGAAAATTACAAAATAACTTTAATTTCGGAAGTCGGTGTTTCTATAATAGTTTTGTCTCTTCGTTATTTAACACCGACTTCCGAAATTAAAGTTATTTTATACTTTTCAGTGTTTAATTTAACATTGAAGTCGGTTGTATTTTTTTTTGTACAAAGTTTTTTATTTTACACTTTTTAGTTATGGTACCTACCGCCACTAAAAAGTACCTCTCAGCCAAACTTAAATACCTCATAGACAGAGAATTTCATAAAGATTCTAATAATCCCAAACACGGTTAGATTACATTAATTTACCTTCTGGCTTCGTCATCAGATCAGTCCGATACATCTTCTCCCCCTTTTCCTTCAGCCAGTCATCGACTACACGTATAAAAAAAGCAATTTTACTTGTTACGACAGTTCTGCTGTGATCCTTTGAGGAGTTCTGTGCCATATCTTCGAGGTTCATGATCAGATCATAATAATACCTATTGGATGGACCAACTTGGAAGCATAACCTTTCAATCAAAAAAAGAATTTTCAAAATCGGTCCACAATTGACCGAGATATCGGTGAACATGCGTAAAAAAACGCATACATTCAGCCGAACATAGAACCTCCTCCTTTTCGAAGTCGGTTAAAAAACTCAACTGCTGCGGCGACCCCTGCCGCACAAAGGGCCACAAAAAATGCCGCCACAAAAAAACGCTGCCACAAAAAGGAGCTAGAAGCGGCTTCTAGCTTTTTTTATAGCGGCCGCACCGCCCATGGGCCGCAAACAAAAGTCATCACAATAAATGATAAAAAACATATTAATGTGAAAATAACTCTGTCTGTCTATTACGCTTTCACGGTTAAAGTGCTGAACCGATTTTGTTGATTTTTGTACGAAGGAAGCTTGACTTCTAAGTATAGACATTTGCTACTTTTTATCCCTCTTCATATTTATGCGGACGTAGCCTCTGGCAGTAGCTAGTTACCTATAAATCGATTTGATGAGAGTAAGTAAACAATTTAGGATAAGCTAATTTAGGATAAGCTAGTTTAGGATAAGCTCAGAACAAAAGGGCGGAAAATTAACTCTTGTAATGTAATTTTCTCATCACGGCAATATTGTCGATGAGCTGCATCTTTTGGTTTTATATTAGAGTCTAGATATATCAAATTGCTAAGGTTATGTAGTAGAATACCTGTTAAGACACAAGTGATTTATTTATTTATTAAAACTTCATGCAACACAAAGGTAAAAAGGCGGACTTAATGCCTTAGGTATTCTCTACTATTCAACCTAGGCCTGATGCGCGCTTGATTTTTCGTAAATTCACTGATTTATTTCTAGCACTTAGGTACAAAAGTAAATTAGTGTAGTTTTAGGATAAGGAGCTATTTAAACTCTTTAACCAGTATGTTCTTCAATAGTTTTTTCTGTCAACGAATCAGTATTGCCATCCAGCGTGGCAATGCTGCCAGCGTTCTGGACACTTTTCCCATTGACATTAATGTGGACGAATTTTTTGATGCCCTATGAGTGACCCTTTGTTACCCGTTTGTACATACATATTATTATTTTTAGTTTCAAGATCATCATCATCATTTCAGCCGATATACGCCCACTGTTGGACATAGGCCTCCTTCAAGTGTCGCCACAATGACCGATCCTGTGCGTCTCGCATTCATCGGTTTCCCGCAACCTTCACCAGGTCATCGGTCCACCTTGTAGGAGGCCTTCCAACGCTGCATCTTCCTGTACGCGTTCGCCACTCCAGAACCTTTCGGAACCAATCCGAAAGGTTCTGGAGTGCCAAAACCGGCTATCTGTTCCGCGAGCAATGTGCCCTGCCCATTGCCACTTAAGTCTAGCAATTCTTCGTGCTATGTCGGCAACCTTAGTCCTTCTGCGATTATCTTCATTTTTGATTCGATCACGCAAGGAAACCCCGAGCTGGAATATCCTTTCTATTGCCCTTTGGGTGACTTAATAAGATGAATATATAATTATTTATTTTATTATTTCAATCAATAAAGTCTCTTCTATAGTTTCACTAAACTGGCTGGGTGTCAAAACAGCATCTTTGCTGCTTTGACATTTGACACCCAGCCAGTTTCAGTTTCGTGAAACTAATATACCGCGCTGTGAACCCCCAGCATCTTTCGGTTTGATGACACAACAACTAGCAACTGCTGCAACTAACAACTAGCAACTGCTGCTTACTTGCTTGAAAACCATCGTCAGGCAACTACCACGTAGTTGTCTGGTATTTTTGCTGAATTGAACCTATTTGGTGCAAGACACATAGTGTTAGTTATTTTTTATTTATTTTTTCGTATGTGTTTACATTGTGTGTATCTGTGTACGTGTAGTGCACCGAATAAAATACTTTTTTTTTTCTTTCCTTCTTATTATTATTATTATTATTATAATCTTTATTGTACACCAAATAAACAAAAATACAGGACAAACATTTAAAAGAATAAGTGCACAATGGGCGGTCTTATCGCACAGGGCGATCTCTTACAGAAAACCTTTGGATGGACTGAGAGAAAGGAGATAGATTAAGGGTTGTCAGTGTACAAACATCAGATATAATACTAACAAGATACATTAACACAAATACATACATACAATACTAAAAAAAAAATATACTAATAAATATCAAATATATCAATAAGAATCAGGAGAAGAAAAATATATCAAAGAGAAAGGTAATGCTCCTTCACCATCTTTTTAAATGTTGGTAGCGTTTGAGCACGCCTTACTTCTAAGGGTAACGCATTCCACAAACGTGCAGCTTGAATTGTGAAAGATTTGTCAACGAAGGTAGTGGAATGCGTGCGAATACTTAATTTTAGGTTCTCCGATGATCTCAACGACCTACTATGTGTGTCACTAAGGAACTGAAAACGTTCTTTAAGATAAAACGGGGTACAAGGATTAAATAGCACATTATAAAGCAAAGAAAGTATATGGGCGTTCCGGCGAAGGCGAATAGGAAGCCATTTGAGCTTAGTACGAAATTCAGAAACGTGGTCATACTTGCGCAAGCCAAATATGAACCTGATACAAAGATTTTGAAGTCGCTCAAGCTTATCCAATTGGTCCTGGGTGAGATCAAGATAGCTGGCAGGTCTTTTATTATTAGAAAGTATGGTAGCTCGCTGTGGACACCTAGCATCAGAACAACGTCGGGTGGCGTTGCGTGGCGTCGCATGGCGTCGCGTGGCGTGGATCTAGTGTAGCTCTAGAAGACAGTCTAGTTGCCATATAAAATGCATGGAGCCCGACGCGCCTATACCCTATTCGTGTTAAGATTAGACATTTAAAGAAACCTTTTTTACTCTCTGTTTAACCAATTTTAACGTCTATATCGTAGGCATAAGGATGTTAAAAGTAAAAAAGTGGTTAAAATACTATACAATACATTTACTGCAGCCGCCATTTGTTATGCCACCAACGCAATAAAAGTCAAACGCGGTTGAACGGATAGACAAAAGGTTTTCATAAATGTCTAATGTTATTTTGAACAGAGTACATACGTGGCCCACGTATGTAGTTACACGATGAATTTTATAAATGGCATACAGTGCGATACAATTCACAATAGATTACTTAAGGCTTATAGTCCCTTGAACGATCTGGCCAAAATTATGTGGACGCACCTCTCGCACCCGCCTAGACGGCAGTACGCAAATCTGTGCATTTATTTGCGGCCAACAGCGCCCGGAAAGCGCGCAGCTGACATTTAAATTCATTTTCTTTGCGAAATATTGATTGATTTACATATGCAATGTTCACTTTGAAGAATATTTAACCACCAATTTTTATGTGTAAAAATGTTTCTAAAGATCCCAGCCGTTTCGAAGGAGTTGTAGAAGTTGCGAAATTGCTAAATATTTTTTTTAGACAAAAGTATTAATAGCACGTAAAATTACAATTTTGATAATGTTGTTCATGAATCTATAATAAACATATATTTTTTTCAAACTTATTAACCTGGCCGTTACCGAGGAGTAGGCTTCAGAAAATCACTGTTTTATGGTACTTTTCGGGCGCTTGGGCCTTAATGTGGAATCATTGGGCTGCGGGATGTTAAAAAGAGTTACCGCGACACTGAAACGCAAAGGGTGAAGGAACATGGGTTGGTTTAAGTCAGTAAAAGTCTGACACTCCCTTTCGGTCCCCCTAAAGTTAGAAAAGTTATTTGATGACTAGCTGACCCAGCGAACTTCGTACCGCCTAACTGTCAATGAATAATAATAATAATAATAATCGGTCCATCATCACTGACAGGACTATTGTAGCCAATAAGCCTGATATAGTGGTGGTGGACCGAAGCGAGAGGCGTGCAATGATTGTTGACATATCCGTTCCGCATGACGAGAACCTCGTGAAAGCCGAGAAAGATAAACAAATCAAGTATATTGACTTGGCTCGCGAGGTTGTCGACATGTGGGAAGTGGACTCAGCGATCATTGTACCGATAGTTGTGTCAGCCAATGGCTTAATAGCCAAGAGCCTCGATCAACACCTTAGGAGGCTCTCGTTAGGCGACTGGATCAAGGGCTTGATTCAGAAAGCAGTTCTTCTGGACACGGCCCGTATCGTTAGGAGGTTCCTTTCTCTGGAGCCCTGACCGCCGGTAGCTTGGACCCTGTTCCCGATACCGGTGGGATACTGTTTTTTATATTTTTAAATGTTTTTTTTAATTTAATTTTTTTTAAGGAATATTTAAAAATATATTATAACATGTACATAAATTAAGAATAAAGGAATAATAATAATATTCCACAATTATCACACAACGCCGTCTAGTCTCAAGCTAAGCAGAGCTTGTGTTATGAGTACTAGATAACTGATAAACATACTTATATTTATAAATACATACATATTATAGATAAATTACACCCAGACACAGAACAAATGATCATGCTCATCACAAAAACATTTGTCCTGGGTGGGAATCGAACCCACGACCTCCAGCATAGCAGTCAGGGCCACTAACCACTACACCAACAGGCCAGTCAAACGAATGTAGTATATTTTTCGATATAATCAACCGATTGCGATGAAACAAAGCCTAAGTAATATACCAAGTTACATACAATTCAAGAGTGAATAGATTGCTTCTAGGCAAGTGTGCTCCATCATCGTCGGCCACATCATCGCTTACCACCAGGTGAGATTGTGGTCAAACGCGAGCCTATCCATTATTAAAAAAAAAAAAATGTAAAAAAATTATCTACATTTTACGTGATGCGTGCACAACTGAAAACTTCTATGGATTTATTATATGCATAGATAACCTAAAAAAAAATATTTTCGTAAGTTGGTCAAAATGCGATAACTATACATCTACTAAAATCTAAGTAGGTATGCGTAGTTTTTAGTAAATGCATCTGTATTTAAGCGCCACTTTTGGGCTACTTTTCAAATTATTGAATACAATGAACTCAATATTGCATTCACAATGAAAAATGCTTCTAGTTAGCTAATTTAGAAAATTACGTTGACAAATGTATCTAATTTTGTATATGAGGTATTTCTATTTTTTAGTCAAGAGTTTTTCAAAGGGCGGCCTGGCAGCGAGCCTACAGGGCCGCCGCAGGGGAGGCCGGCCCTTCTATTTCAACTGTAATTACTGCCCTGGGGCGGGGAGCGCGAACAGAATAACCTGAATCAAAAGTTTGTTGGCCAACCTACGTAGAAATAAATGCACTGTTGTGTGAGAATAGAAATTGTTAAAATTGTTAAAAACATGGAATCTCCTTTTTAACCGATTTCTAAAAAAAGGAGGAGGTTCTCAATTCGGATGTTTGTATTTTTTTTTTTATGTATGTTTGCGCATAACTTCGACACTTGCCAACCGATTTGAAAAATTCTTTTTTTGTGATCACAATATTTTAGATACATAAATGTTTGAGTTTTAATAAATTATACAATATTATTTTAAATATATGCGAAACCAGAATATAGTTTGTTCAGAATCAGTAACTGAATGTCCGGGTGGCCCGGTGACCATGCATTTATATCGCCAACCAGATACCATAACGGGCTTATAACTTTATGATTTATTATAATACAGTTTTGAAATTTAGAACAAATCTCTCTCGTGGATATTAAATTTGAAAACTGTTTTACATAAAAATACTACATTAAAAATAATGTTGTATAATCACATAACACAGACTTTAATTAACAGAGACATTTTTATTGAATTTCCATAATGTTTTATATGAAAAAATAATGCGACACCAGTGTTGCCTAGGGTTATCGTGTTACCGGGTTACTGGTTTGTGGGTAGATACGCAGTCGTATCCATCTAAGGACTTGTTACTTAGCTGTATCCAGTTTGACTCGAAACTGACCTCAGTGGTTGAGCGATTGGCTGCCATGCTCTGTGTGTCGCGATGGCTTACAGATACGTTCCAGGTCTGGGTGTATCAATTTATAAATTAAGTCCAAGATATTTCGAGATAAATTAAAAAATAATAATATTTTACTGTGTTTTTTTTAAATTTTACTGACAATTACTTTTATATACATTTTTTTACTATTTGCTATATTCACTTTTTTGTAAATTTTATTATTGTGAATGTGGGGACTATGTGGATTACTCTTTCTCTTTTATTTTCACATAATGTCTGGCACTTTTGAATACTTTTTGCGGCATACTCAAATGTACAGCACATATGTACACACACATAAAAATCAAATCATTAGGTACTGTTCTAATATACATGCCAATTACGGCTAAACACAACATTTACAGTACACATGCCAGCTTACTACTTAGTTACTAAGTTTTTTTGTACAATTGTGACACAAAACGAAAAACGGAGTACAAAAAAGAAAACAGGCTACGAAAAAAAATTGTTAAGGGCCAAGCGCCCGAAAAGTGCCATAAAACAGTGATTTTCCGAGGCCTACTCCTCCGTAACGGCTAGGTCAATTGGTTTGAAAAAAATATATGTTTATTATAGATTCATGAACAATAATATCAACATTTGATTTTTTCGTGCAATTAATACTTTTGTCCAAAAAAATAATTTAGCAATTTCGCAACTTTTCGCAACTTTTCCCTACTCCTTCGAAACGGCTTGGACCTTTAGAAACATTTTTACACATAAAAATTGGTGGTTAAATATTCTTCAAAGTGAACATTTCAATATCTCGCAGAGAAAATGGATTTAAAGCGCTTTCCGGGCGCTGCTGGCAAATAAATGCACAGATTTGCGTACTGCCGCCTAGGCGAGTGCGAGAGTTGCGTTCACATAATTTCGGCCAGATGGCTCAAGGGACTATACGCCTTAAAAACAAAATAAGGAGAGTTAATACAAGAACAGACCAAATACAAGAATAGACTCAATTATATGTCCCTGGCACAGAATAGTGTTCTATGGTCCCTGGCGTGTAGGAAGGCCAAAATTCCTGCCTCATCTCACTTTAGAATCGTTACATATACCAGCTTCGGGACAGACTTATAAAATGAATTTAAGTTGTTACACATTTTGAAGAGTTGAGACCTATGTTTGTAGAGGTGGTCGGACATCGTAGCAGTGTAGTTATAGGAAAGCGTAAACCTCAAGGAGCCAGACTCCACAAAGTCTTTTCCAAATCACCTACGAATCAACTGGGATTCTTAAAGAAACCAGACGGTGCATTCACTGCATCAGCGGAAGAAACCCTGAAACTTCTGGCGTCTACACACTTCCATGGCTCGGATGGCACCAGATATCATCGTATCGTACAAAATACTCCTCATATCCTCCTCTCCAGGCCTTCAAATGAAGACTGGAGAAGAGCGGCGAGGTATTTATTTAGGTTTTTTTTTTGAACAAGGTAGAATGAGCTATAGACTCATTCAAGCCGATTAAATCTGCAGGTGATGATGATATCTTCCCAGCTCTCCTGCAGCAAGGGAAGACTATACTCATCCCTATTTTAATCAAAATCTTCAGAGCAAGCTTTGCCTGGGGCTGCTATACCAGAGAAATGGACTATGGTTAAAGTCTGTGTTATCCCAAAGGCTAGTAAGAAGGACTACTCTCAACCAAAGTCCTTCAGACCAATAAGCCTTACCTCCTTCCTACTCAAGAGTATGGAAAAGCTTATTGACGAATGCATCAAAGATTGACCATTAAGGGATAACCCTCTGCAGGAAAATCTACAGAAACTGCTCTGTTAGAACTAACAGACAGGATCGATAGGGCTTTGGAAAATAAACAGATAGCCCTATGTGCTATTTTTGATATTGAAGGAGCTTTCGACAACGTCGCCATGGACAAGATCTTGTCTATGGTGACGTTGTCGAAAGCTGTCAATCCCCTTCGCCTTCATTCCCTTGGAAAGGTGATCACCTTTCCAAGGGAATGAAGGCGAAAGGGATTGACGAAACAACTACTCGTTGGATCGAATTCATGCTCCTCAACAGAACTATCAGTGTTACCTTACACGGAACTACAAAGAGCTTCAAAACAACTAAAGGGTGCCTACAAGGAGGCGTTTTATCGCCACTTCTATGGCTACTCGTTGTTGACCAATTGCTGGTTGATGCCTCTACAAGAGACTTAAATGTACATAGCTATGCTGACGATGTGGTGGCTTGTGTTGTCGGCCCCTGTCGCAGCACGGTATTATCTATACTACAAAGATCTCTGAACATTATTAACACATGGTACACAGAAAACAATTTATCGGTTAACCCGAATAAAACAACAATAGTCCTCTTTACTAGGAAGCAAAAGTAAGACAAACTTCTAACGCCCACTGTAAAGGCGACTCGCATACCATTCTCCAGTGAAGTCAAATACCTGGGCGTAACTATCCTAACTACCTAGATCACTCACATTAACAATGTGATCCAAAACGCTAAAATAGCTTTAGGAATATGTTGTCGCTTAGCAGGGACGAAATGGGGCCTAAACCCTAAATTCGCCCTGTGGTTGTACACCGCCATAGTCAGGCCGATAATAACGTGTGCCTGCGTAGTATGGTGGAGGAAAATAACCCAAGTAACAGTCATTAACAAACTTAATGGTTTGCAGACACTTGCATGCCTCATATCAACAGGGGCCATGTCTACAACCCCAGGAGCTGCTCTAAATGCCCTGCTTAACCTACCGCCACTTCATCTATTCATTGCGAAGGAGGCGAAAGCGAGCATGTATAGAACAAACAGCACTGGCAAAGTAAACTGGCGCTCTCAAGCACAGATCACTACACGAATCAGTACTTGAACACGATCAACTAGTCATAGCTACAGACAACAGACGTCATACTTCCACAGTGTAATTTCACAGTGGAACTGCCGAGCAGGGAGGATTGGTCAAGCATCCTCATCACTTGCAAGGCTGGAAGCCTGATCACCAGATCAGGCTTCAGACCCGTCTGTAAACCATTACAGACGGGTCCAAAATGGGTGAGAATGTAGGATGTGGAATATTTGGCATTAGCCCGAAATTCAGCAAAAGCTTGGATCTGGGTAAACATACCACCATTTTCCAAGCGGAGGTATATGCCATTATAGAATATGCGGAGGCCAACCGTCAACGAAACTACATAAGTCAATTAATTCTGATTTACTCAGATAGCCAGGCAGCTTTTAACGCCTTAAACTCGAATACCATAAATTCGAAACTGGTAAAAGTCTGCGTTAACAAACTGAGTGACCTGGGGTAAAGGAATAAAGTTATTCTGAGATGGGTACCAGGTCATTCTGGAATCAATAGCAACGAAAAAGCCGATGAACTTGTAAGGACTGGGGCTCAAGGTCATCAGATAGGACCAGAACTCTAACCTATTCGGCGATTCAAAAAGCACTGGTTAGTACAACCAGAACTGCTACACGCCAAATCTCTTATAGAAGGCTACTTACAAAAACGAACTGCCGAGCTTCTTGGGCTTAGCAGGACGAACATCTGTGCTATAGCCCGCGCCTTAACCGGCCACTGCAAACTAAACAGGCACCAATTTCACATGAAACTGAGTGAGTGAGTAATCAAGAGAGGGAGACGCCTAAGCACCTTTTGTGTGAATGCGGGCCCCTTATCCACAAACGCAGTGTCCATCTGGGCCGACACATTATTCGCCCGGAGGAGATTAAAACTCTAAAAGCTAGGAGTATTCTAAATTTCTCGGAAGCCTCCGGGCTAAAAGGTCTAACAAGGTGGCGAGTCACAATAGATCATTTAGGTCGCAGTAACTACATCCCGTACACTACGGGAGATGCATAGCCCCTTATCTTCAAAATAATAATATTGGAAAGCGTGCAATTTTGTGTGGAACTTTTGACAAAGTACGCGATAAAAGTTCATTACAGTCTATGCAACCGTTCACTAATTTGTGAAGGAACATAAGACTATGCATAGTTGACGTTGTGTGGTCATCTTGAAAGAGCTCAGACGCTGTTGATATGGACACCTATGAGATATATCAGAAGAGATAAATGCAAGGTGTCTGGTGAAAGCCCTTTGGATGCTCTCTAGACGCTGAGAATGTTTTGTAAAAAAGGGTCCCAGACAACGCTTGCATAATCCAATCTGCTGCGCACTAAAGCATTGTATAGGATCATTTTAGTTTTAATAGATTTGAATACCTCCGTATTGCGTTTAAGAAAACCAAGTAAGCAATTAGCCGATTGATTGGGCCGACTTTTTTACACTAATAAGTACATGTTGCTTGAATGTCAATTTACTATCCATGATCACTCCGAGATCACAAATCTTATCAATCTAGAAAGAAAGAAAGAAAACATGCTAACCTAACTTAGTATCACGTTATTGAAAGTAGGTATATGATTTTACGCTGGCTTGTTTCTTCCTTGTAAATTGAATATGAACTACTTTTTGAGATTTAATAATATAATAATAATAAAATTTATTTAATTTCTCCCACAAAATACATAGGTATAGCAAATTTACAATAAACAATATTTTTGGTAGGGAGACAGGAGCCTAAGAAAACTTGTGTTATGGGACTCCTGGCCACCTTTACCCAGACACATTATAGAGAACAGTTCAAAAGAAAAAAAACACATTGATTAGCAACTTAAAATTAAGGGAGTGTGCTCAGAAGTAGAGAAAATGTTGACATGCATGTGTTTGTTTTAAGTACCATGCGAGGACATGCGCTTGAATACACAAGGCACATCTGAGGACCTTTTCAATGCGAGGACCTTTTCGTACGTCCTCGGATGGCCCGACCCAGTTCATCGTATTCTACGTTCGATTTTGAACCTTTCTATATACTTAATAAGGAAAAGTTGATATCAACCTTGGTGGACCTCGGTTTGGTTGCGAAATTTCATGTTCACACACGATCGTGTGTAACCGCTAGGCGGCGCCACTTAAAATTTTTACACACGACTTTTAACACTTCAGTCATGTTTTTAGTACCTTGTGGAGACTTATGTGTAAATCTTCACACAAATGTCCTCGGATTGGTAGTTTTTCCAGACAGTGTGTATGTAAGTCCCCACATGGGTAGCTTTTTCAGACAAGTGTATTTAAGTCCCTATTTGGATAGGTTTTCCGTGTGTATTGATTATTGAAATTTCAAAAGTATTGAAACTTCTGTTCTGAGAGAGTAAAACTTCGGATGGTTTTTTACGTAAAAGTATGTCATAATGTACTGTACGAGACTTGAGAATGCACAAAATATATGTTTTTGAGAATAGCATTTATAAATAAAACATGTCATGCACTGAAAAACAATACACTAAGTTCTAGAATTTCAGTTTATTTAACCAAAGAGTTCTTATACAGTGCTACATGTCCTGAAACATTATTCTGAGTGCAATTAATTATCTATAAAAAAAGTCTATTTAATTCAATCGGTTTTAAAATTAACCTAGCCTTTGGCATGAAGAATTGACTACTACGTCCTTGATATATATTTTTTTTTATGGTGGGAAAAAATCATGCATCCCCCGCTAGCGGGAGATAGTGTCAGACTCTTAGGCCCGGCGCCCACTATCGGTGGGCATCGGTGCGGCTCGGTACAGCTCGAGCGCTTTACGCCGGCTTCGAGCGGCTTAGGGCGCCTTAGAGCTCCGTCGGGCGACTTCGGGCGGCCTCGGCAGCCGTAAGCATGGCTAAGGATGCCGAGGCGGTCTTCGGGTAGCTTGGGTGGCATTTTCGGATTAGACACGTCGCAGAACAGTCATTTCGATCACCGCACGCGCCTTCATTATCGTATCGTACAAGTAGACGCAAAATAACTTGGCAGTCCTGAACATAGGCTCTGCGAACTTCTGCGCATGTACATTCGTAAAGAAAACTGTTATTGGCATTTTTTTTTAACCAGAATACTAATAAAAATGTCCTAATACCAAGTAAAAATAAAATAAATATCAAAACAATTTGAGACTAAAAGCTACAAAAATAACTTATGAATAAACACTTAAACAAAAACAAACTTAAAAAAAACTAAACAAAAACAAAACAATATAATAATATCAGCAAGATGAACAATGAGAACTAAGTCCCAATCCACCATTATAAATACACACACATAACTATTTTCACGGAACGTTACGAGTGACTGCTCTGCGATGTTTCTGCAGCCAGAACTATTCTTAGGCTACCCAAAATCAGCTACGGCGTCCTTGGGCGTGTTTACGACTGCCGAGGCAGCTCTCAGGCGCCCAAAGCCGCCCGAAGTCGCCCGACGCAGCTCTAAGGCGCCCAAAGCCGCCCGAAGCCGGAGTAAAGCGCTCGAGCTCTACCGAGCCGCACCGATGCCCACCGATAGTGGGCGCCGGGCCTTACTGACTAAAAGACCCACCTCGTTCTTTCTAGCCTTCATAACGGGGCTCGAGCGCCCTTTCGGATAACCCTGGCCCCAATAGGCTTCGACCCGGCTGGGTCCCTGCTGTTGCTGACAACTCCTTGAGGCGCGCGGGAACAGTGCGCGCCGTCGGCGACTTGGGCTTGGTCCGGACAGTTACCGGACGGCCGGACAGTGAGCTACCCATTGCTCACTGTCCGCAAGCCCGCGCCTACGGTGGCCGGAAATCGGGATCAGAATCCCAGCGGCGGCGGCGGCGGCGATAACGCCGTTGCCTGATGCGTTCGGCCTCCTCCTTTGCAAGCATTACTGCTTCGCAGAAGTCGGCGACCGCCTGCCACTCCTCCTCACTCCAGACCATGGTCTCAACCAAGGCCCGGACGTCCTTGATATTTGGCCGATCTTAAGTAGAAAGCATAAATTGATCCGCATTTTATGCCCTTTTATTAATTGCCATACTCAATTTAATTACATAAAAATAGTAAACATATCAATGATTAACATAACTCTTTCAGTTAAGAGGGACCACTCCGAACAGCTGATTGAATACAAGTCTAAACGATACTAAGAAGGCCAAAATTCTCTCAATTGCTTGAGGTAAATAAGAGTGCCTTGTGCAGAATACACATTACTTTTTCTTAGATAACAAACACATGGCGAGCATAATTTTGAAAATAATAAGCTTGTTTATTTAAACTTATTAAATTAAACACATAAAATACTCGAAAATTACAATTTAAAAACTTTTAAACTATAAATATATAGCGTTTTTTTTTGCCGGGTTATTATAAATTATTTAGATGCAATGACTATACAACCACTCTTTGTTTAGATGACATCCCCTGCTCTTGGGCGGAGCGGGAGATAGTGTCAGACTCTTACTGACTAAAAAACCCACCCCGTTCCTTCAACAGTGCGCGCCGCTGTGTGCTCCGCACAAATCCGGTGCAGGTATGTATCTCCCGAACTTACCATGTCCCGTGAGAACCTGCGTCATGCGGAAGGTGAGGACGCCGTGAGGTCTTTCCAGCCACGCCTCAAAGAGAGGACTTACCGCCATAATTGTGGCGTGCCGAGTACTGGGTAGCGATAGTCGCTGACGCCATTTCATCATGAGATCCCGCCGGAACTATGTTCACCATGCCACGACCTGTCGGGGCAGCGGACTTTCGCCCCGGCGCCGGCGTTGCATCTCCACGCGCAAATTGTTCATGCGTGCAAGGACTGTTGCCTCCAGATCCCATGGCGGTAGGTCAGCAAGAAGGCTCGCCACTTTGCGGGAAACCATGCGGTATCTCCGTACCATCTGTATTGCCATGACCCTCAGGCATGCGTTCAGCTTGGCTCTCGGTTGCTGACGCAGCGACGGCGCCCACACTGGCGACCCATAAAGGGCCATGGATCGAACGATTCCTGTGTAAAGCCTCCGGCAGTAGGCGTCTTAACTCCCCAGGCCCCGGTTGGGCAAGAGCCGCTTGAGCCAGTCCGGTTCAGTTTAAGTACCAGATCTCAGAAGTGCTGCACAAAATTCCACTAGCTGTTGAGGACGAGTCTCAGGTGCTTTTTGCCGTAGAAACACATAGCTTCGGACTTGTGTAGTCCCACCTCGAGTCCCAACTGCTGAATCCTATCAACGACTATCGCAACTCCGCATGCTGCTAGATCGTCCGCCGCCTGGTGCAACTCGCCCTGCGCTAGAACTAGCGAGTCGTATTTTGGTGGGGGCGATCGGTAGCGGCAATCCCTCGCGCTAGGCCTTGGTCCAGGCTATGGTCCGGAGCGAGGAGGAGTGGCTGGCGGTCACCTCCTTTTGCAAAGCAGTAATGCTAGCAAAGGAGGAGGCCGAGTTCCCGCGCACCTCAAGGAGTGGTCAGCAACAGCAAGGGCCCAGAGGGCCAAGGGTCTGCTTCTGAAAGGAAGGCTCGGCCCCTGTATGAAAGGCAAGAAAGAACGGGGTGGATTTTTTAATCAATAAGAGTCTGACACTATCTCCAGCTCCGCCCAAGAGCGGGCGATGCTATTTGGATGATTTATACCCACCAAAAAAAAAGATGATGCAAGTAACTGTTGAAGAGCAGTCTGCATGGAGACGGTTCTAGCTGCAACTTCATTTCACTTAAGTACTCAACTGTAATGCTATGCAATGTTAACAAACAGCATGCTTAGTTTGAAGACAATACACTTGACCGTTAAAGAGTTGTGTCACATGTAGATGATTTCAGTTGCAGCTTTGTGACATTAACACAACTGTGTATTGATATATAATGTCAGCAATCCACATATAGCGCGTAGCGGATAGATTAATTAATAATAGTTGAATATGAATGTCAACTATTGTCAACTTGTTATCTTACCTATTACTTTAGATTATTATTGTGGATCCAAAGTTGCGACTATAAAATCTTTCAATTGCTGACAAATTGTAATTGTCCACGTGTTTCTAACACAACTAAAAGTCTAAATCAATTTGATTAGTCGAGACTTAGTGCTTAGAATAATACCTTCATTTTAAACATTATCAGTTAAATCATGCTAAGTCCTCTGATAGTACTTAAATCGAGAAATTGGTGTGTGTAACTGGTGAAATATCTAATAATATAGTTCAAATATTATTATGGCAAAATTATAAGTGTGTAAGAAACGGCTATTGGAAATTCAGAAAAGGTCCTCGTTTAGTACAAGCCCTACCTGGAAAAACGTCCTCGTATTGTTCGTGAATATTCTAGTACTAGGTCCTCGCATCATGCAAGTAATAAGAAAAAGTGTGAAAAATTAAGTCCTCGTATAGGCGTCTCTGGTCACATGGTTAAGGTCCTCGTTTGGCTCACACACAGGTCCTCGGATGGTACTACCCAGGCGGGTTTGCGAGTGTATTTAGGTCCCCGCATCGTTTACAGAAAGTCATACTAAAAAATGTTGAGATAGCGCTATACGAATAGTCTCGTCACCCCAAATATTGTTTTCTCTTTCTTTCTGTCTTGTTAATAAGGTCGTAAGTCGTCTCTAACCTAGTTTTCTAGGAGGTCCTCGGATTGTGACTTATGACTATAGTCCTCGTATGGGTGTCTGTACAAGTAATGGTGCGTGTGTGTGTGTGAATGTGTATGTGTGCGTGTGTGATGGTGTGTTCAAGTGCTAGTACGTGTGTTCGTCTGTTTTAAGAATTTCTATGTTTATTAAGCAGTCTCTCTGTCTCCTCGTATCCAAGCTTGAGGAGCCATTCTGTGACCTTACCCTTACATTCGCTTTTCGTACTGGGATAGATATTATGTAGCTCATTAGCCAAGTTATACAGCCGTGGTCCTTGAAAGAAGGAGAAATAACTACTGAAGGCTGTTCTCGATGGCGCCGCATGACATACTTGGAAGTTACGGCGTCGAGTTAACACAGGGTTGTTATGATTGTACTGTAATAGTTTGTGCTGTTTGAGGATAACAGAAAGAATGTACAGTTTCCTGACCGACAAGACCCCCTCAAGACTGTAAAGTTCAGATGTTGGGAATAATCTCGGCTTAAATAGACAAATTTTGAGTATCAGTCTTTGAGCCCGCTCTAGTTCCAATAAATGACTCTTCGCAACCCCACCCCATGAAGAGATACAGTAGGTGAGACAGGATTGACAAAGCGCTAGATAGATAGATCTCATAACCCTGGAGTCAGCAACAAATCTCAAGTGTTTAAATATATATGCGAGTTTGCGTATTCTCTTAGCCACATTACCTAGGTGTTCAGAAAATTTTAAGTTTTCATCGATAGTTATTCCCAGATATTTTATATAACTTGTTCTGCTAATTAGAGGGCAGTTACAAGTTATAGTCGGAATCTGGCTACAAGAGTGTGCTATTATTTTATATTGGGGAGAGCCAAAATTTCGATTATGATTTTACGCTGGCTTGTTTCTTCCTTGTAAATTGAATATGAACTACTTTTTGACATTTAGAGCCATACCATTTTTATTACACCAATCCTGTACTTGATTTAATTCACTTTGAATCGCCATCGAATCGTCCGGAGACGTGATTGTTTTGTAAATTTCAAATCGTCAGCAAACATTAAGAACTTGCAGTTTTTGATTAGAGGACCTATGCATATCATTGATGAACAGCGAGAACAAATTTGGCGCTAGATGGGAGCCTTGCGGTACCCCAGAGTTCGATACATATGGTTGTGATGCGTAACTATTAAAAACAAAAACCTGTGTGACCTTTGTTGGAGATAAGATTCTAACCACCTCAGAAGTGATCCATACACGCACGCCATTAGCTGCTAGTTTTGATAAATGTAACGAATGACTCATATCAAAAACACCGCTAAAGTCTGTGTACACCTCATCTACCTTCAGTCGTTTGTCTAGAGATTCAAATATGTCGGAAACAAACTGAATGAGATTGCTTTTCACTGAACGACCTGCTTTGGAACCATGATGGCAAGATAAGATAGACAGACAAGTGGTTCAAATATTTTAGGAAAAGATGACAGTGTTGAAATTAGACGATAGTTCTTTACGACTGCAGGATCATCTTTTTTATAGATTAGAACAATTTTAGCCTGTTTCCACATCTCAAGAAATGAAACCCATGAACGATTGAAAATAATGGTTAAGGGAAATACCAGTGCCTTGCAACAACGCTTTATGAAGATGGAAGGGATGCAAACACGGCCGGGACCTTTCGAAGAGTAAGAGTCCAGATTCTTTAGCTTCATAAAAACATTTTTTTTTTATTGATAGGCTTGCGTTTGACCACCATCTCACCAGATGATAGCGAAATTAGTTTAACTGAAAATTCGATTTAAATATTTTTAATTTTGTATGAAAATCTGATGAACTAAAATACGATACATAACTCATAGACCATAAGTTGTTGTTTATGATGTTAGCACCATAGTCCCACGAGGTTGCCGATGTTTTATAAATAACCCTGATAAGGCAAGACAGGAAGTGTTCTTCACTAGAGTTAATTCCTAATTTTGTCACAGATCTTCTAGTAAGGCAAGACAGGAAGTGTTCTTCGCTAGAGTTAATTCCTAATTTTGTCACAGATCTTCTAGTAAGACTAATCAACCGAGATATAGATCCGTCCAAATACCTACATACGAGTACATCTAACTTGCTGAAGAGAGTTCAAGAGGAAAGCCTCATAAGTTCACTGTAGGATTTGAATTTTAGCGTTAGTTAACCTTTTGAATGTCTTAAGTTACACAGTTCGACATAAGCAATTGTCTTTCTATTGTGTCTCTAATTACGGCATTCGATGAGTTAATTCAAATAATAGCATATATGAAAGAAAGAAAGAAAAAACGTTTATTCGATATAAATATACGATTACTGAATTTTTAAGTTAGTACTAAGTAAGTAGTAAACAACAATGTTTATATACGCTTACTGAAGTTTTAGTACGTTATAATCTTGATTCATGTTGCCTAATATTATTAGATGGTTATATACGATATAAAAATATTTTTTCTTATATTTTTAGATAATCTGACATATTGCGAATTTCATAATGGACAAAAACATCGAACAAAGAAGGCTTTTGGTGAATCGACTTAATGAAAAATTCATACTAATCAAAAGCACGAGCATCAATGTCTTCAACTGAAGTTAAAATCGCGAAAGTGAAGGAAATAGTGACTGAAATCCTAGTTCAAGTTTGAGAGAGATAGCTGCTGAACTTTTTGTGTCTCACGAGTCGATCCGTATCATTTGAAACAATCAATGGAAAATGAAACATGTTCCCACTTGACTAATTCCAAAAGATCTGATTTTTCTCTATGCTAAAACGAATCGATTCCTATTGTCGATTTTATAATTTTAGTATCTAATTTTTATTTCTTTATTAGCGATGTGCAAATACGTTCAATTTTATGCTGTGATTTCAATAAACGAAATAATATATTATACTAATAGATACATTTTATTTTTGTTAAACTGTTACGTTAATTTTAGTGTTTACTTATATTATTAATTTATTATTACGATCCAGTGATTTTAAGTGTATTATAACATAAAGGTTCCACTTCCAACTCATCATATTTCTGATTTTGCATTGTGTTTTGTTGGGGTCAACCCATTTTTTCTTCCATTCTGCAACCGTTACGCTATCACCGACTCCCTTTTCTTTCATATCGTTCCTCACACATTCAATCCATGCAATCCAAGTATAACCAAAACTTTAAAATTCGTCTCGGAAACAAAACGATAAAAACTACTACTGACAGTTTTGCGCGCGAAACATGAAAAAGGGACGTGAAATTGTTGCCATTTTAGGGTGAAACCAAGGTATCGAATTTTATATCAAGAAATATGTAACCTAGAGTAATGTAACTCATAATATGATTTAAAAAAGTGTCCATGGAGTTTCTTGCACGTTCTTCTCCATAGAGATCTACGCTTTGGAACGTGCAATTAGTTTAGCTTTTTTTTGACTGACTGACATTTTGACAATATTCAAAAGTGCAATTGGTCTATTTGAAATAAACGTTTCTGATTTTTGATAAGGTATTTGGTGTTCCTTCTTAAATGAATCGCCAATTTCCTAATGGAAGCGTTCTGCCTTTGTTGTACTGGCTTGAATGCAAATAAGTACGTACAAATCAGAATGTTGGAGTTGCATCTACAATATTTGCACAGGGCTCTTCTTTTCAAAAGTCATTGTAGATAGTATTAAAAATAACAGCTGGAACTTTATTCGAGAATTATTGGTGTGTACTCAACACACAATAGAGCGGTCCTAATACAATGTCGTGGCTGGCGGCGGGGCCCGCGGCCTGTAGGCACCCTTTCCGTTTTATCAATAGTTTATGTTTGGGCCCCAGGCCATCTTGCCTCTAAGGCGCAAGCCACGCTAGACAGCACCGAACTGTTTTTGCCCAGCTCTCCGATCACTCTACAATTCATATACAAAAAACATGAACTAACGTTCTACGAGAACTTTTATTCAGTCTTCTATACTGGCCTTACCATGACGTGTTAAAATGTCAAGCGTGCGAGCGAGAAAGAGAGATAGTCTTATTTACACCCAATAAAGCTACATTCACTAGTTCAATTTAGATCGTTAATTGAATCTCTCTAAGAGATTGCGGAAAGGCCTCAGGGATTTAAAAAAATACAGTAAAACATGAACATACTTAGCTCTGTTCTGGGAGGATTCTCTGAAGCCTTATTCAGATATTAAATTACTTCTTTAAGACTTCAGTAGCCTTAGTTGCACCTAGGGATTGCAGTCCTGCGTCATTTTCAATCTGGCCAGATCCAACTGGATTTCCATTTGAAATTCTAATCATGATGATTTTCGCTTTTCGGTTCAAAATGAACTGTTAGTAAGTTAATCAAGTGTCATAGTACTGAAAATAAAACATGATATATATAGGCACTAGCTCCTACCAGCGGCTTCACTCGCGTGCCGATCGCGTGACAGAAGGTTTCTCCATATAACTTTGGAACCCCGTTTCATTCACTTAGGGGGTGAATTTTAAAAAACTGCTTATTAGTGCTCATATACATTATAAATGGAAACGTTGTGTAAAATTACACGATCCTAGAACCAGCAGTTTCGACTGTGCTGATGTCAGTCAGTTTTCCCTTTTATAATGGTTATAATCAAATTTATTTCTAATCCAGTGTAAATGATGATGATAAATCATAAGCTTCTATACTTGTCGTTTTTATTGTCAGCAAATAATCATAAATAGCAGACTAGTATTCTCCTCAAGCTCAGTCACTTTTAATTATAGTTATTTCCGTTTTTAGAAGTACTATATAACTATAATTTAAAGAACGATTTGACATTACATGAAGAATTACAATTACCAATCCAGCAAGAAATCACGTTTTATAGCACGTACATACTAAAAAAGAGAAAGACTTTGATCAAGTTTATCAAAGTTTTTCTCTTTTTTACAATTACCAATCCAGCAAGAAAAATTGTAAATAAAAATAATTACCTAAAATAAAATAAAAATAATAACAAAAAAATAAAAATTGTAATTCTTCATGTAGGTAATATCAAATCGTTCTTTAGTGATGGTGAATTTAAGTTCTCTTCTACTATTTCTTCCATCTTTGCCAATATTCAGAGTATACTGTCCGAACCCCTCCCTAACGCAGCTATCGCTGCTTATAAATTAGTGAGTAAGGTTTTAAAGCCCTAATAGTTGATAAGGTTCATGGTAGCTTTACTTGTATTAGGTTACGATGGGCTGGCATGGTCTTACTGTGACCAAAAGTCCCTAAATTATAAAAGATTAAAAAAAAACTACCAAAAATTACTAGCAATTCGGTCACCGGATCTGGTATATTAGTACCGGATTCGGTAAACGTTAAATGATGCCGGATCCTCCAGATTGCCTTGAATATGCATTTTGAAATACACAGTTCAAATTGTTCAGACTTTGTGGAGCAGTTTCCGTGAAATTCAATATACCTGTAGCTTCGATGCTTTTGTTTCTACTATGCTTAACCGTTTCGAGTTGTGCAGGGTACCTATACCTATTATTCTTATAGACATGTTACAAGAAGTGTTACGAGAACTTGTATAGTCACAAATTCATTTCATGACGGCTAATTGGATATACGCTATTGATATGGAAGCTTACCTACATCTACACTAATATTAAAGAAATGTTTGTTTTTTTTTTGTTTGTAAGGTAAAGGTAATCTCTAAAAGTACTGGTCCGATTGCTAAAATTTTTTCACCGATAGAAAGCTGTTTTATTCCTGAGTGACATAGGCTATATGTAATATATTTTATGTACGCGGGCGCAGCAGCGGGCAAAAGCTAGTACATTATATAGTCAATGCATGAATTTTATTTTTATGATATGTATTTATTTTTTTCAATAGTATAATTTTGGTTTCTGATACACACCTCTAAGCTCGAATGGCACCTGCTTTAAGGCTTTTAATTGCTTTTTTTTTTGCGCACTTGCTCTATGTCCAATGATTAGTCTTTAGGCAGGGGCTTATGAATGCTCGCATCAGTAGTCACTGACGCGACTATTCACACCGCATTGACTCACCACCAATACTACTCACTGCACTGATACCCAACATTTCATTTAGAACCCTAATCACAGGCAATAAGTTTCACTTTACTGCGTTACGTAAGCCTGGTATAATATTTACATTATTCGTGAGGTTACAACCATAATCCCTAAACTGTAAGATCACATGACTGTGGTCAAACTGACTTATTAACAGACGAAATTAGGAAACATTTCATTATGTACATACGATACAATATGAAAGTTGGCATAAATCACGTAATAATTTTTAAATGACATAAACTATATTGCTTGACTGCGATCCCACCTGATGATAAGCATTAATGCAATTGTTGATGGTGAAGCGCACTAATTTACTAACAGCCTATTCATTCTAGTCTTGAAGACACCTAAATTACGAGTATAATCCGATGGGAAGACTACAGCAGGCAAATTGTTCCTGTCTTTCGATGCATGCGATTGTAAAAAATTCCTTCCAAATAAAGACGTATTGGATTTTTTTTTGAGAGTATTTCCAAAATTTTCGCAGTCAATTTAAAAGACCGCGCGGTGCTCGTGTTGTACTTCACGACCGCTCATCGCCGACGGCTCTGTAGTTTGTATATAAAACGCACTGAGGTCATAAATTATTATTTAGCCACATTGGTTGCGAAGCGTTCATACAAATATGATTATTTTATATTATAAACGAGGATAATGTAGAGCGGCTTGGTTCGTGGGGAGCAGGGGAGCGCCCGGGGCGACGCCAGCGGCGCTCGGCGCCGACGATATTAAAGCACACCTATTCGTAGCTCTGCTTTTGATACCTCCGGCAATTTAACTCGAGGCGCTCATCTGCAGAACAATCATTTCGAAAATTATTTTGAAAGTGCCTGGAGCCTTTGAGACTGAGTCATTGAGCGATCGACTTACCGCCGCCCGCGGTCGCTACACCGACTACAAACACACGAGTGGTTCGTGTGTGTTTGTACTGAAATATTTTCCATTGTATTCCGAAATGCTGTACTCTATTCGCGATAGCATTAGACAGAGTTTAGGAGTCAAATGTTCATTTTATTTCCAATGATCAGTGTTTGTCTATTGTATCTGTTCATGTTCATTATATATTGTTACTGTGTGTGTTAAACAAAAGTTTAAAAAGGTTGTGCTGCTGAATTTATTATAATCAACCTAAATACAAACTGTTATACTTAAATGAATTCATTTGAAGTATCCATATTGAATGTATGAGGCTTTTCATGAAATAAATTATTTAGTTCTTACATAAATACTATTAGTGTCCATGTTAAAAAAAGTAATAGAGTCCCGTTTTTACCCTTTGGGTACGAAACCCTAAAAAGGACACCGTGTGCAAAATGTTACATTTTCAGTCTCAGTAGTTTCGGCTGTATGTTGATGTCAGCTAGTCAGTTTTTCCTTTTGTACAAAGTCTTTTTTCTTTTGCTAGAAGCTTTAGTGTAGACACTGTGAAGTGAAATACTGTTTTGTAATTTACGTGCTTCAGAGCAAGCTAGCTGAGCTTTTAGCTGTCTATTCAGAGTTTACAGAAAGATTATTTCAATTGGTTTTTATAAACACTATGTAGCACTTTCCAGCACAATTACCGCCGTCGAATATTTCCCTATCCACGGGATCATCCTCTCGGGATAAAGAGTATCCTATGTGCTTTTCCAGCATATGGTCTACCCGTGTATAATGTTTCTTGTGATTCTGTATTTAGGTATCTGTTCTATTTCGTTACCTTGTAGCTGTGTCGAATATTTTTTCTTATCTATTCTATTCAATTTGATTGTTTCAACCACTAGCTGAGCCCACAATCTACCTACACTGAAGTCAGAAAGCAATAATAAACTAGTGTGCCTAGTAAGGCACACTATTGCTTTCTGAGCGATTGCATCACTGCTTACCATCAGGTGGGATCGCAGTCAAGTACTAGTTTATATAAATTAAAAAAAAAGTGAATGCGAAGCACGTTTTTTTTTTAGGCCGATCGTGTGGTGAGTACTGCAGCCACATATGGGCTCGTGCTGCAAAGTGCCACCTAGCAGCTTTGGACTCTGTGGAAAGGCGTGCGAAGAGGCTGATTGGTGATCCAGATTTGGTTAAGTCCAATCTTCAAAGCCTTGAGCACAGGCGTAGGGTAGCCAGCCTTTCGGTATTTTACCGGTTGCATTTTAGAGAGTGTGCGTAGGAATTGCATAACTTGATTCCGCCATCTCATTTCTACCATCGGACAAACCGACGTACGGCGAGTATCCACCCTTACGTTGTTGAAACCTCTACGGTCCGGATTAAGCGTTTCACCTCGTCATTTATACCATGTACGCGGTATAAATGGAACGAAGGTCTTCCCGTCGGATTATAATTTAAGTGTCTTCAAGGCTAGAGTGAATAGGCTCTTAATAAACTAGCGCGCTTCACCATCAACGATGCACTCACTGCTTACCATCAGATGGGATCATAGTCAAGCTCCAGTTTATATCAGTAGAAAAAAAGAACAATTTTGAGTTACACCATCGAAATTGATGATTGTCGACACACCCTAATATTTGACACTAGAGACCAACCTAATGTTGGGTTGGTTTCGGCCAAAAAAATCTGTTGTCGGTTGGAGCGGCGGTTTCGACCATATTATCTATACTATGTAATATAGGTTGCGTAAAAGTGTTGTGTTTATTTTTAAGTATTTACCTAAATATCTGGTTAATGTTATTTAGTTTAAATAATTTGGGTAAAGATCTTTTTATATTTCAGTTTTATTAACCGTAGAACCCTAGAACGTTGTGAAATACTTTATGTTACTAAAACACTATCGACTAAATATTTGCATGCCATCATAGCGGAATGTGTCTTTGCACTTGTATCTTTTATGTAACATAATTTGTGCCTACCACACTTTACGCAAATAAACGATATTATTATTATTAAGCGCCTATATTGTTATTATTACTGTCTCGCCCTTATACTCGGTACGTGTGATCAAGGCATTATTACACTACGCAACATCGACTAGAATTGCTTGAAAAACAGTTGCTTGAAAAACAGCCCCCTTAGCCAAATTACAACCGTTTCGTTTCGATTCTCTTGCGTCTAACGCCTCGGCCACATGACTGAGCGTTGAGATGACATCATTCTCGTACATTTGAAGTATTCTACTGGCGTCACGCGACGTTCTTCGTTCAGGGTAAAACGTAGCGACGGGCCCTAAGCGTCGCACGCCCAAATACGAGGATACGGCGGTAGATAATTTATTCCGTATCTGGGTGTCTCGTGTATGCGAGTTTAAACATTTGTGAACACACCCACGGAGGAGGAGGGGTTATATAGGAGTTATTCCTAATGTGGGGCACACACGTTTTATTTAAACAGGGTTATTTGTAAAACACTAACAACTATGACTTTACAAAACACAAAACAATAAAATACATTAACCAAAAAAAAAACCTTCAAGATTTCTTTGTTCTATCTAACACATTTCAATTCTGTATTTTGCTATACTTACCTAAGTCTGTGTGATACGACACAAGTGCGTCAAGCATCCCCGCCGCTCGATCCCACTCCCTTCCGCTATTGTGCTATAGCTGCTTCGCATAGACTTCGTAATATTTAGAACGTTCAGTTTGAATATTTTTATTTTTGTTTGAAAATCTGATAATAATATGATAATTTTATAAAAGCCATAGAAAAAAGTTGTTATTAACACCATAGTTCTGAGAGGTTGCCGGTTTTTTACAAATAACCAATATAGGTTGCAGAATTCAATAAACGGAACCGAATGAGTCAGTTCTTATTCATCAGTCACAATAAGTAAGCGAAACTTATTTGAAGGTGTAAACCGGTCATACAAGAGTTTGATAAAATGTTTCTGTAAGTACTACATGTGGCCAACGTTGGCGTGTTGGTGTCGTATCTAAGGTGAGGTATAGTCTGTCTAAAAAGTCGAGCGACTTGGGAATTATAATATTAATTATTTAAAAAATACGATACCTTTTATAAGATTCTTCTAGTAGTAAACAGTGATCAATATCTCTTAATCAACCTTGATTATTAAACTAGCGTTGACTACATCAGATTTCATTTTACCCTAATAATTATCCAAGTCGGTTGACTTATTAGACAGACTCTAGGTACCGTTAGGATCTACGGCATTCGGAAGTAATAAGGCTTTTACGTGTATTACTGTAATAATAAAACAAGGGCGAGTCGGACTCGCCCATGAAGGGTTCCGTAGCAGCAAGTAACATAATATAAAAGTTCTTGTAGTTCGTTATAACTTTGATCGACGTTTTAATAATAGTGTATTTTTTTAGATTTATGACGTTTTAAAAAAAAACTACTCACTAGATTTCGTTCAAAACAATTTTCGTTGGTAGTTTGTATAGTAATGTACATTATATATTTTTTTTAGTTTTATCATTCTCTTATTTTAGAAGTTAGAGGGGGGGACAGACATTTTACTACTTTGGAAGTGTCTCTCGCGCAAACTATTCAGTTTAGAAAAAAGTGAAATTAGAAACCTCAATATCATTTTTGAAGACCTATCCATAAATACCCCACATGTATGGGTTCGATGAAAAAAAAAAATTTGAGTTTCAGTTCTAAGTATGGGGACCCCTAAAATTTATTGCTTTTTTTCTATTTATGTATGAATACCTTAATGCGGTTCACAGAATACATCTATTTACAAAGTTTCAACTACTACAACTATAGTTTCGGAAAAAACTGGCTGTGACATACGGACGGACAGACAGACAGACAGACAGACATGACGAATCTATAAGGGTTCCGTTTTTTGCCATTTGGCTACGGAACCCTAATAAACTAGGACGTTCTAGAACTTAAGACTTCCTAGTTTTGTTTTTTTATTATTATTATTTATAGGCTTGCGTTTGACCATTATCTCACCTAATGGTAAGCGATGATGTAGTTGAAGATCGAGCACGCTTGCCTAAAAGTAACCTATTCACTCTTGACATAAAAATCCGCGTAGGAACTATCACACAACGCCATCTAGTCTCAAGCTAAGCAAAGCTTGTGTTACGAGTACTAGACAACTGATAAACATACTTATATATTTCTAAATACATACATATTACAGATAAATTACACCCAGACACAAAACAAATGATCATGCTCATCACACAAACATTTGTCCTGGTTGGGAATCGAACCCACGACCTCCGGCATAGCAGTCAGGGCCACTAACCACTAGACCAACAGGCCCCGTACCATTAATACGGGTGATATCGCGGCCCGCGGTAACTACGCCCAGGGTTCTGGCGAAAGTGTCACTAAATAACTGAGATGTACAAAATACAAGTAGATAGTCACTTAAACGGTTCTGAACAATTTGCATTAAATAGAGTAGTCAGCTAGGAAACACCGGCCTCATCTAGTATAAGATGACGAAAAAAAAAATTTGACATGTAAAAGTGTTTTTAATTTTAAGCCTATTTGCAAAATAAATCTGTGACTCCTATGAAAAGTGATATAACTCGACTTATATCATTTTTGAGTTTTTTAAGTTGGTCTAAATCACGTTCTTCGAATCATATTTCTAAAGAACGTGATTTAGACCAAAAAATTCGTAATTTATTTTTTGATAAGTTTTGTGTAAAAAACTCAAAAATGATATAAGTAAGTCGAGTTATATCACTTTTCATTCATTCTTTTCTTCATTTATCATTTATAGTATTCGTTTAAATCTCTGAGTAAAACTTTATCACCCAGATGTAGGTTTTCCAGCATGATTTAGAATTGGGAAGGAATCCTTAAGCATCGCCGCAGGACTAGCGGTCCACACAATACAATATTTACAGCTACGTAGCTCCAGGCTCTAGTCCCTCGAAGTAGATACCAATCAATAATTCTATAGGTATTCGCTGTACCCAATATTAAGCCTCAAGGGCTAAAAAAGCCTTAAGCTAAGGAATAACGATTTATTTACATTTTGCTACAAAGGTGCCTTATACACAGGGTTGGAAAAAAACTGTTTTCTTTTAATTTTATAAAACAATCAGTTCAAATTGTCTTAATTCATTAAACCCCAAGCGGAAACCGGCGTTCGCTCTCTCATTGTTTCTCTATTGTGTCTATAATTACGGTAGTCAAAAGGTTAAACAAGTGTTTTTTTTATTTATTTTTTAGTTTAGGGCAATAATTGAAATTATTATTTCCTATAATGTTTCATTTCTAGACTAGATCTTTTAAATTCCTTATAGTATATTAAATACAAAAACGATATATACGATAAACATTTATTTTATGTTGCATATCTCTAATAAATACTGTACTGTAAATTTAATTATAATAATTTCATAATTTTAATTATATATATAATATATTTAATGATCCCTGAGATGATCACTTATTTCTAGGGATCTATTTTTATAGGTAAACTATATTACTAGCTAGTTTTAAGTATTCGATATTGTAATCTGTGGAAAGCGTAGTGGGTAGCATGATTGTTTTATATTGTTATATTTAAGCTGTTATGTATATCGCTTATTATGCTACTGTTTGTTTTTCCTTAAATAAATAAAATAAAATAAAATAAAAGTAAACACTACGCTATAAATTCACCTTGTATGACATTTTGATTGATTTGAAATTGAAATTTTGATTATTCTAATGCATGTCCCAAAAATATGTGCTATCTTGTCCCATATAAATCCGTAGGTACTTAGATGTTTGTTTGATTGAAAGAATCACTTTTCGCAAAATCCACAAAAAATACTTTTTATTTCATTACAATGCCAATAAAAGTTCAAAAATGTAAAATAGCAATAACATAAACTCAACTGGTTTTATGTCAGGCTATTTAAACTCCTAAATATTAATATATTTTCATTTTATATCCTTACTATTTAAAACACTGATTTAAACATGTATTTTAAAACCACTTTCAATTGGGGTGTATAAGTATACACCCCAATTTTTTAATAAGTATAAAAAAATGGGGTCTATCCGTACCCGTTATTGATCATATTTGTATAGTCAAAAGTAAGAAAAAACGAAATCCCAAAATTGTCCACGAAAATTTATTATAATTGGCAAATTCATAATTGTATCAATCATTCATAAAAATTCCAGCTAGAAAATACTACGCTCAGTGATTTTCATTTTGATCACCATTCATTCATTCATAATCCTGTACAATATTTGAACATATTGAGTGACATTTTGGGGTATAAGCAAACGCTAATAACTTTGCTGTTTATGAATATTCTTTACTAGCTTTTGCTCGCAGCTTCGCCCGCGTACATAAACTATAGCCTATGTCACTCAGATGAAAAAATTTTGGCAATCAGACCAGAACTTCCCGAGATTACCTCCTATAAACAAAAAAAACAAACTTTACCTCTTTATTATATTAGTGTAGATTGAGACTTTACTTAAAAATAATAACAAAACCGTTTGTAATAAGCCCTTTAAATATTTGTACCAATTAAAAATGTGTGGTACCTACATATATAACGAAGGTAACAAACAATAGGTAGGACCAATATTTTTGCCCTTCAGTCACTTCAAAGAAAAAAAACGGTATTAAATTTATTTTTCAATACAGTTCCACCACCGACCCACCACCTTTCGAGGTGTGAAAACTGACTCTCATAGCACTACGAGTAGGTTCAATATGCCATCTATATCACCCTCGTGTTTTTTTTTTCTTTTCCATTTCGACATGGATAACGATGATAAAAAAAAATATTATAAAATAATAATTAACTTATTCATTTGTGTTTAACGAAAAAAAAAAGTAGTATTTAAAATTTGAAGAGAATTCTTTAGGTGCTACGCCGCCAGATATAGAGCAGGCGCAAAAGGGAGTTGAGTATGCAAAATATGAGGACCACTTTCTGTGAATGGTTTCAGACTCAGAAAAGCATGCAGATTATGATTCTGGATGTTGCCAGAAGGCATATTGGTCCATTTTTTTTTATAACCCTCTCCCTGAAGCAGCAAGTAAATTGACTGAACAAATGCTTAGAATCATTTTATTAATTGTTTAAGTAACAATATCTAATTGTTTCTTATGATTAAATATATTTATAAGTCAACTAAAAAAAAAGTGAGTCGGACTCGCGCACTGAGGGTTCCGTACAAATTTACACATGAAAACAGTTCAATTCCCAAATTGGGTTACGAAGATTTTTCCAAATCACAAGAATAGTTTTTGTGACATAATGACAAACTTACAGTTTTCAGAATTTTACCTATATTAGTGCTATGAGACCTTGCTTCATGCCAAATTTTAGAATTCTAGCTCAACGGAAAGTACCCTATAAATTTTGATTCCCTTAGGGGTGTCGTAA
Organism: Mythimna ferrago; assembly: GCA_910589285.2. Taxonomy (NCBI): domain Eukaryota; kingdom Metazoa; phylum Arthropoda; class Insecta; order Lepidoptera; family Noctuidae; genus Mythimna; species Mythimna ferrago. Next base: position 15,756,107 of record OU342673.1, on the reverse strand, counting down.
TACATGCTTTTTTGCGACATATACGGCCGTATCTTTTTTTTTTCGTTAACTTAGAAGCTTAATTTTTTTCACAGCTTCAAGGAACCGCAGATTTGAGGATATAATTTTAATTTCAACGCGATCCTATGAAAACAATTCAATTCCCGAATTGATTTACGAAGATTTATCCGAATCGCAAAGAAAGTTTTTTTTTTGTGACTTAACTACAATTTTACAGTTTTCAGATTTTTTTTCTATACTTGTGCTTAATAAAAAAAAATGAATACTTAAAAGTTATTTGTATTGTATTTTGACTTACTTACTTATGCGGAGCGACCGATCTTCCGCGTAGTGTGCCCGCTAGTTGTAGTTTATATGCAATAACTTGTATTAACGTTCCTTCACGGATCTTCCGCAACGGAATTTCCGTCTAATGTGGCAGAGGTCTAAGAGGGCCCTTCCCAAACCTTCTGTCACCAACTGACCCACCACTGCCAGCTGAACGGGTTTGGATAGGAACAAAGGTAGACCCGAGTCCTTACCCAAGTTGATAAACACTATTGCCAAAATGTTGGTAGAAAACTTCAAATGTATGGGAATGACATCATCTCAACGCTAAGTCACGTGGTCAGAAAAAAGGAATCGGAGGCGTAGCCGACTCGAAGCGATCGACGAAAGAGATTCGAAACGAAACGGTCGTAACTTAGCTAGGCCTGCTGGAATAGCACATAAGACACTTTCCCCCGGGAGTACATAATTATGTTCCCTTGGGGCAGCAGTTAGAGAAAAAATACTTCTCAGAGTCAGGACACGTTTCCCTCTGATAATAAGTTAAAATTATAAAACACTTTTCACACAGGCAAAACTATGGTAAGAAACTAGTTGCAACACAGTGTTGGCATTAATCACATTTTTTTTTAATCATTTAATTAATTTGATTAATTTTAATCATGATTAGAATAATCGACGACTTGGGGTCGGTCCGGACCGTTACCGGACGGTCGGACAGCGAGTTACCCATTGCTCGCCATCCGCAAGCCCGCACCTACGGTGGCCGGAAATCGGGATCGGAATCCCGGCGGCGGTTGGGGCGTCAGCACCTTTGCCTGATGCGATCGGCCTCCTCCTTTGCTAGCATTACTGCTTCGCAGAAGGAGGCGACCGCCTGCCACTCCTCTTCGCTCCGGACCATGGCCTGTATCAAGGCCCGGCGCGAGAGATCGCCGCCACCGATTGCCCCCACAATGACACGGCGATGCTCTGCCCAAGTAGGGCACACCTTGACCGTGTGCTACACCGTGTCTTCCGGGCAGTCCACACAGTGGCGACACCCGGGCGTCACCTCCGCACGAATCCGGTGCAGGTACCTCCCGAACTTACCATGTCCGATGAGAACCAGAGTCATGCGTAAGATGAGGCCGCCGTGACGTCTTTCCAGCAGCGTCTCAAAGAGACTTACCGCCATAATTGTGGCATGCCCAGCACTGGGTTGTGATAGCCGCTGACACCATTCCACCATGAGATCCCGCCGGAGCGCTATCCACCATGCCGTGACCTGTCGCAGCAGCGCTTTCGTCCCGGAGTTGCATCTCCACGCGCAAATTGTGAATGCGTGCAAGGACTGTTGGCTCCAGATCCCATGGTGGCAGGCCAGCAAGGAGACTCGCCGCTTCACGAGAAACCGTGCAGTATCCCCGCACCATCCGTATTAACATGACCCTCTGGCATGTGTTCAACTGGGCAAATTAATCTTTTTTTTTTTATTATGGTTTTTCATTAATCATTACAACTTTGGGCTAACACTATTGTAACATAATGCTATATCTTCATTAGCCGTTATGTTGCGTGGTCATTACGAATGTCGTACAAAATTGTCTTGCATGAAAATTACTATTAGGCAAGTATCAAATGCATTAGGTTCGAATCAAACTCACTATTGCTAACAAAGGCAAAGGCTTTTTGAGACTACAGTCAGTGCTTTTGTCCTCGAATCATACGTAACCAAGGATTCACTTGTTATACATATTATATTTACATACATCTTAACTATTAAATATTAGATACAAACTAAAAATGTGCAAACGGGTAGAAAAAGAATTCATATCTTAATTAGGCACCTGAAAATACCTTTTTCAAACATCGTCTTTTTTTTGTATGGTAGGGATCAGACGTGCTAAAAAAGAGGTCCCCGTAAGAACTGTCATACAACTTGTAAGAAAACGTTAAGCTAATGAATATTTTTTTCAGTACAACAGAATGACAGAAAATCTGCTTAAAAAATTTTAACTATACATGATTATATTTGTAATACACTGGCAACCTCTCAGGACAGTGTTACTAACATCATAGACAACAACTTTTGTTCTACTTATATTTTTTTCAAAACATTATTTATTTACCAAAAACAAAACTATGTATAAGATTTCGCTGTTCTATCGAACACATTTCAACTTTGTATTGCCTTGACCTTGCAGGACGCAAGTCCTGCAAGGTCAAGGTCTGCAAGGTTAGTATTTTACAAATAATATCGCTGAAAAATCTGCGACCTAACTATTAGTTTGCTAGATATTTATAAACATCCTTCAAATAACGACACGACCTTCGCAAGAAACTTCACCTTTCGTCCTTATCGACCATCATTGTTACTGCACTATTTTTAATCTTAAGATTTGGATCTTAAGATTAAAAATAGTGGTAAAAAAAAAATAAGGAAAATAAATGAAATATTATTTTCCTTATATTCTGTTTTGTTTCACCTGGCCGCTTTTTTACGTTTTCACTTGGTATTATATTATTATCTAACTTTTTTATATATTTAGTACTTAGTGTTCTTCTAGAATTGGGCTATTAAATGTTAACATATTTATTCATTCTTGAAATTAGCACAGCCAAACAAAAATAACTCTCCTGATTTTTGCACTAATATAAGTTACCCTAGAATTTTAATAAAATAAGTAGGCAAGCATTATTTTAATTTAATTTTTAAGGCATTTGAGCATTTAAATTTTTATGCATAGCATAGTCGGCCTTGTAATGTTTCCACTGCTTGGACTCGGGCCTCCTCTCTAGAAGAGGTCAGAGGGATTTTTTATGACATTGTACAAAATGTCTCTATTGATACATTTTGTAAAATGGAACTATACAAAGAATTTCTAAAACATTGTCTATCATTTTAAAGTATTATTGCCAGTCGCAAAAAACTGCAATGTTTTAATATTAATAAAAAAAAAATGTAAAAATAGCATCCGTGACAGACATGTTAGTTATAGTGAAGCGAAATAAATAACGACAATGTTACTTTTTTACCATTTAACTAAGGAACTCTAAAAATAATTATTAGACCAGAGTTAAGATGGCCCTAGGCGCCTGTTATTCACGATGCTGCGGGTTCCAGAAAAAAAAAACAATATCAAAAAAGTTGCTTTACTTTTTTTTGTTTATGTTTTTTTGTTTGAAAAAGGAATAATCTTGTTTGAATTTAGAATTCCAATTCAATTCGGCAACTTCATAGGTAAAACTAATACCAGTTTGGAATTGTAAACGCTTATTTACCACGTTTATTCTTTTAAAGACTGCACTGTCGTGCGATGGAAGAAAATATCGTGAGGAAAATAGTCTGAATTAGCAATCCGCGCTGAGTTTTAGTCCCATTATAGATAGTTTTTCTTAAAACTTTACAGAAATTCTATTATTTCAAGAAATAATCGGTTTTAAACCTCAAAAAACTGCACCAACCAACTTTAATGGTAGTTAGCGCTTCATGAGCCGTCAAATCCCTGGTTAAAGGTAATTCAGCAAAAATAACGATAACATTAAGTACTCGAATTTAGATACGGTTAAAACAGTAGACATATTAAAAAGAAAGTTTTTTTAACAGCAGAAGTAAAATTCAACATTGTTACTGTTAAAATTACTTTTACGGAAACTGTAACTAAGCTGTTGATTCCTTAGCCCACTCTAAATGGATATAATTGAGATGAAAATTGTTTATAGAAACCCTAAATTCAGCCCTCACTGAGAAAAATTGTAGAAGTTCACATTTTTCCCGGAGAGGAAGGAATTAAAAAAAAATATATGTGAATTTACTAAAATACAAAGACAATAATTTAGACTTCTGAAATGGTAAAGGTTCCATGTGAAGCCCATTTCATTTTTCGCCAAATAGCTAATGACACAGAAAGAAATTTAAAAAAAAAATGGTCTAAATCAAATAGTCAACAAGAAGGTCTAAATGTTCATTAAAAATATTCATAATACACAGTATTCATTCAATGACTTTAACTTTAAAATAGCGCAAAGCGAGTGTTCCTAAATAAAAGTCTTAACAAAAAAAAGAACAAGAAATTGAAAAAAAATAACGGTACGCAATAAAAACAAAAAAAAAAATAATTAAAAAGGAACTATGGCTTACCTTTGTCACGAACAGGTACGAGATAACAGCAGTGGTAGAAGATCGTAACTTCGCGAGCGCTGGGACACGCGTGTACTTTTCGACCGTTCGGGGAGCAATGTGGCGGCTTGTGACGCTGTGGCAGGTTTACGCGGCTGCTATCGGGGGCTGGCGTTCGCACGGCACTGACACTATACAGAAAAGTGACGAAGGTCGGTTACATACAAAGGGCGAACATGTCACAAAATAGGTGAACATTAAGGTGGCACTTCACTTGGCGTTGCGTATTTGCGTATTTGTTGTGCTCGGCCAAAAAAGACCATGTGTGGAGGATTTATTCGTCTTCATTTGACATATTTGCACAAATAAGACACACACACAAATAAGTGAAAACGCCGATCCGACCGCTTGTCGGTTTTTTATCATACATCAAAAGACGCAAATATGTCAAATATACCAAATATACCGTCCACACATAGCTCGCTCATTTGTGTGAGCGACAGCAACGTGTAAAGACGTGTTCATTGCTTGCATTTATCGACCACCCTGGTTATCTATGTCCATTGTCGACTATAATACCTATATTGGTTCTGTGTGGGAAGTGGGAATATACTGATAGGATACACAAAAATATGCTGCTGCAGCCGTAAACACGTACATTGCTAGTTAAATTCAATTGATTTAAACTACAAACATATTCGCGAGCATTTCATTAATTTGGCCTTATTTGCTGTTGGCATGCCAAGTGTGGATGTCGTGTTTGCGCTATTTGGACTACGTACAAATATTTGGACAAATGCGTCGAATACGCTACGCGAATACGCAACGCCAAGTGAAGTGCCACCACCTTTAGACGATAGGTTTTGCTGTCAGTTTTGCCACAGTCAAAGTTTTGATTAACGAAATACCTACCGTCTGATGCGATGATTGACAAAAATCATCATTCATGAATTGACGCTTACATGACCGTGTAATGGTTGCTATATTTAAACGTTAAAAAAAAAATGAATATATGCAACTTTGATGTTACCATAAATTGTACTTTTACGAAAAGACGAGATTTTTCGTGTAAAGGCAGTCGTCACAAGAGCTGACTGATTCTTATTACTATATTTAATCTTGTTCAGTTGAATAGCAAGATACCCTCTTATCGTATTTTTTTTTTTTTGTATTCTGGGTAGCGCTGTTAATACGACAATAAATTAAATTGCATATACCTCATGATGTTCCCAGTCCAGTAGTCCAGCATACCAAAAATTATTCGAATATGTCCAGTAGTTTTGTCACAGGACATTATTTTTAATTTTCAGCATTTTCTACGTGATGTATATGAAGTACCCACACGATTACAAAAAAAATCCCTAAGTAAGCCTAAAACTTTAGTCTTCAAATATTTAATGATTAATCAAGTTCAGGTGTCAGTTGACATATCAAGTTCACTTACGTTACTATTTTTATTTTAAAAGTATTGTATTATAATTACGATTTATTTTTGAATTATCATGCCTCGTTTCAATTACACAACATTGGAGTACTCCGACATGATTTTTATTTACATCCACAGAAACGTCACGCCGCTTTTACTATAGAGGTATGGGAACATCAGAATTTGTCCAACCTGATCCGACCAATGGGCGAATTATTGTCAAGCTGTCTAGAGTGTGTGAACCTGCGAGAAAATCGACCCTTAATCCCGCAATTGGGTAGTACGTGAAAGAGTTTCACTAGACGATAGAATTTTAAATTACTTTGAACGCAACCCTAATTCTAGTCTGCGTAGGGCAAGTCGACATGATTTAATATCGACATTAAGTGAGTGATAATGAGTGCTAAGTGTTGGAATAGTGATTAAGATTAATAATTTTATTAATAATGATAAAATTATTATGAAGATTTGTGTAAATGTTTTATTGAGCATTCATAATAATGGCGCCAAAAGATTGAGTCACTAGATGACACGGCGCTGTTGTCACTGGTTAGTATACCGTTATTCATAAATGGTGTTCTATTTTGCTTACGATTTTATGCTATTTAGTTTGTTTGAAAAAAAAAACATTTTCTAGATTTCGCGTTTAGGATTTTTTTGGTAGTCTATTAATATTCCTATGGACTAGTACTACGAGTGTTTTAATCGTCAGCGCCACGTTGTATATGGTCGAATAGAGAAATAACTAAATGCAACTATACTCACCTAACAACGGCCACCTGACTAGCAAGGTAGACAAAAATATTCTTATTTTTATTTTCAAATTGTAGTGTACTAGAAACTATGTCACACATGGTTCAAACCGTATGCTACTTTATTTGTTAAAATCCTTCAAGCTACGAGTATATACGATACGGAGCGTGCCGAAGATGTCATACATACAATACTATGCGTTCTAAATGAGAATAGGATCTATTGCCGTGTTGTGACGTCACGTCGTACTGTCAAATCGAAGATATTTTGGCAAAATTGAAGAACTCGGAGAAGAGTAAAATTGAAGAACTGGATTCTGAATAAACTTTTTTTGTTCTCAGTTCGTAAATAAATTAAATTTTTCGTAAATTAATTAATGTTTAAAAATTTCTTTCCTCGATTTGACAGTAAATCGTGACGTCACAACATGGCAATCGATCCTATTCTCATTTGGAACGCTTTGTACAAACTTACGCATTACTCCGCTTCTTCTCCCTCTAATTGGGGCAAACGAGTAAAATAATATGAGTGATTTTTTTTTAATTTGCCACTTAGACGAAATTGAGATCGTGACTGTACATAAACCTTTTTTGCTTGTTTTATAGTGTGGGCCTTCTGTACGTACATAACTGTTTAGTGGCACCACTTCTCGCCACAGTTTCCCGCGCCACTGGGGTTGCCATTTAAGCAGTCCTGCTCCCCACAATTTTCAACAAAGAACTTATTTTCAGAGTTTACCAAGGACCTATTTTTAGTAGGTAAATAGTTTTTTTTTTTTTTAATTTATTGTTTATTTATATTATTACTGACGGCTTTTCGTTTGACCACTATCTCACGGCTCTCTTTCTGTGTGTGTAGACGTATGTGGTTGAAGACGAAGCGTTTGCGTAAAAGTATCATTCACTGTTAACTTAACCCTCGGCTTGTGGCTATGAAACTGACTCACATGATGTAAGTACCTACACATAAAGAATGTGTTATATTTCCAATACATTTTATGCATATGGGTGGAATCACTATGTACCAGTGGCACATTACTCTATTTCTAATGGTCCGATGAAGGAACGAGCTTGCCGCATTTTTATGTAGGTAGTTCTAACGCTTACGCATTTCGAGGAATACACCCGTATTCCTCGAAATGCAAACAACAGAAAACCTAGCTGGCCTAGCTTTATTTAGCCAGGTAAATTCGGCGTCGATACTCAAGATTTTGGAGCTTTGACTCAACAAGTTCATCATTACCATGATCCTTTAGGCTCGTTTCTCAATTGACTGAAGCGCATTAATTCAGCTGATGGATATCTAACAGATACAACCCAAATATGAGAGCAGTAAGTAGGTACTCTATACATGAACAAACTGGCGTTTAATAAAGTTTGGGCAGATGATCCAGTGTGTAGTACTGTCTCACTTTTGCTAGGAAATCCTACTTTTAGACAGCCAGCAGAGACTTTGCCTCGACGTATGGCCTAACATTGAAGATAGATCAAGATAATCGGTTGGCATGGCACGGTTACATATACTATGGTAAGATAGAGTCTGGTGGAAATGGCTCGCTTAAAAGGAAAATAGATACGCCCGAGTTTTAACAGCATTGAACCTGTATAGATAAAAAAAAAAACCTGTTTAAATAGGTTTCACCCCATTTAAAGACTGCATTCAAGAACAATTTCAAGAGATTATAAACCATGACCTCTCGGAGAGCCTGGATCTGTGACCGACTAGCTCGTGCGTTGGACACGCAACTTACAGCTACAGTACTATCGTATACATACCCAAAAGTAAGTACCGGTTTTAGAAGATTTTAATGTATATAAAGAACAATGTTACCGAAAATACGGAGCCCTGAGGTACCCCGGTAGTAATACCTAACTGACCGCACAACAGCCATTGATGACCACTCGGATAGACCGATCACTTACGATAGGACAGAGAGCAGGACTAATATGTTTACATAAGACCTTTATTGTAATACGTATGTTCATAAGAATAAAAGTTCATTAATTGAAGCTTACAGTGCGTTTCACATAAGAAGTTCCTTCGCCGTAATGATGTCAATACGGAAAAACATTGTTTCTATTTTGGGAAATAAAATTATCTACCTAAAATTAGGGAGATTACCGATATTTCGTTTCTTTTAATAATTATAACAATAATAATTCAATTCAATTCATTTCTTTATTTCAGACGTAGTCCATAGATACATTTCATAAAAAACAAATTAAATTCTAAAATAAAACATTACAAATAATCAAAATTATAAAACATGTAATGTCAAATGTTTGGCAATGACTGCCTCTGCACTTGTGGCCCCCTGGTAACTTATAATATTATGCGAATGTATCTATTAACTGCTCCATCTTTGTTGTAACATATTTTTTTTTTCTCTCTAACACATTGCTTTTGCAATTTTTTTTTTTTTTTTTTTATATTATCTGACTCCAACCACATTAAATTCGTTAGTTTTTCTTTTTTTTTTGGTTGTTAACGTCTCATTTACTGACAGTTGTAATTATTATTATTTTTTCTACCTTTTTTTTTATATTGCCTCTTTTTATTATGTAAATGGAAGAACACTGTAGACTCCACGAATTCTTAGATTACTTCATATTTGACACACTTTTTTTAAATGATTATTTTTATTGTGCTTTTGAGTACAATATAGACCGGTTTACACTGTTCTTAAATAATACCTTTTAATACTGTTATATGGAAATATTGTAAGTACAACCATTTTTTTAAAAAGAGTAACCATGGAGTTTCTTGCCGGTTCTTCTCCATAGGAAACGACCAATTTCGAACCGTGCACTAGCTTCTGACGTTTTATAAGTGCCCATGTAGGCCTATGTGAAATAAAAAACTTTTGACTTTGACTTTGAAAAAAATAAAAATAAATAAAAATACAAATTCAATTAAATTACAATAAAAAATAAAATAATACACAATCATAAAATTAGTAAAATTAGACGTACACACAAATGAGTGATATTGAGTGCACGAGGAGAGCCACTAACATGAAGCCTTTGTGTCAGGGGCAGGTCCCACCGCTCGGACAACACCCTCAGGAGACCGTTCGAGCTGCTTCGTATGCGATTCAATAGTGAAGCGCTCCGTTTCCTTATGATCGCGAAAAAATCATCCGTTCGCGCTTCAGCAAACATAGTTGAGGCACTACAAAACCGCGGAAGCCCCAACAGTATCCTAAAAGTGTTGTTATACTGCACACGCAGTGCGCTGTATGCCCGCTGCCTAAAGTCGGTCCACAGGCTGCACGTGTAATACGACTGACAATATGCCTTAAATAACGTCACCTTAACTGGTCTAGTACATCGCGCAAACCTGCGAGCCAACATATTGCACCGGACAGACAGCGCCCTGCGTTCTCGCTCAATGTCCAGATTGTCACACAAGTCATCGGAGACCCAGTGGCCCAAGTACTTGAAATGGGACACTCTTTTTAAAGGAGTGCCGCAAAGAGTGATAGGAGGTACAGTAGAGTAACATTTGGAACCGGCTTTGAAAATCATGAATTCACTCTTTTTGGCATTGTACCTAAGCCCGTGGGCCTCCGCATATGACTCACAAATGCACAAAAGTTTACGTAAGGCACTGATGGACTCAACAAAACCATATCATCCGCGTGGCCTATGTTGTTCATACATACTCCATCTATGGAACAACCAATATTAGTGCTGTTGAGTTCACCGATCAGCTGATTCATGTACAGATTGAAAAGGCGAGGCGAGGATAAACCCCCTTGCCTCATTCCGCATTAAAAATATCTTTATTTCATAAAAATACAACTTGAGTGAGCTTTTGGTAGAAACACAATACAATACAATCTAGGGACTGTAATCAGTACACAATAATGGAAACCCTGCCTCTCAAACTAGAGTGGAACCTGTATCTTGAGAGACAGTGATTCAGCTTAGATTAAGATGCCATAGGTATATAATGGCATCTTAATCAAAGCTGAATCACTGTCTCTCAAGATATAATTGGCTTTTTATAAGTTTGATTCTTTTTTCTTTTGGAAACTGTAAAAACTATTTTTGAATAAAATATAGGCCGCTGGTCTCCATTTAGATTGTCCTGCAATTTATTCAAATGCCGAAAACGCCACGCCACAATATTGTACCTCTCCATTAACAACTTCTTTTTAGACCTGCCTTTTTTTTAATAAAATCCCATTCCTCATAATTCTCCAAAAAGTGGTGCAACTACCGTTACAATGGATTTAGTTTGCATTTCGTGCACCAATTTTGGTAGAGTAGGCAACTCTTTCCTTTCTTTTTTCTGTAGACAAAGAGGGGATCCAACATTACGGTAATGGAACTTTATAAGTGAAACGCACTGTACCAATAAAGGTGTTTACCCACCGAAGCCGCCGGCACCGGCGGCACGAACCCGGCGGGCAAGGCGGATCTATCCCACGGCTCGCTCCTTTCCGCTCTTCAGTTGCCCGCCGGCTTTTTTTTTTATAAGTTATAAACTAGTACTTGACTGCAATCCCGCCTGATGGTAAGCAGTGATTTTGTGAACACTGCATGCCGCGACTGTCGTGCCGCCGGGAAAATTGACCGGCTCGCAACTTTTAAAGCCGCCGGGGTCCACCCGCCGGGTTTGTGCCGGCGCGGCTGGCTTCGGTGTGTAGACATGAGGCTTTCATGTCAAACCTTACCGAAAACCTTCAAGATGTCGAGGGAGACGGCAAGCGCTATTCTGTAAGTCTGGTGAAAGCTGCAGGCCTGAGCGTGGTCATGTTCTCACTAGATGGCGTTAAACTCAATATTTTAGTGTGTTTTTGATAAATATCTACTCAATTGTGAATTTTCTTAAGCACAGAACAGAAGACTGTATGATTCCTGTGTTCTATGTTCTTAAGTATAGTGCTATTCTACACGGTCCCCAGAGTAGCATAAAACTAAATAATAAATGACTAAAAGCCTTGGCAGCCATCCATCGAAGTTGTCGTAACGCGGTTGGATCAAGGGCCTAATACAGAAGGTGGTACTCCTCGATACGCATCGTGAGGAGGCTGGAGGTTCCTTTCTCCGAAGCCCTAACCACCGGTAGCTTGGACCCTGCTCCCGAATCAGCGGACAACATTTTTTTAAAAAATTTAATGTTTTTTTTTTCTATAAATGTTTTAAGAAATACAGAAAATTAAAATAAAATCCGCAGGGTAGTTTAGTGGCAAACTAAACTACCCTGGGGATTTTATTTTAATTAGCGACCCCGGAGAAATCTTGTTCCTCATCTCTGGCTTCCCTTTATTGGTCGGCCGTAGTGAACACTGACGAAGATCAGAGCTACTTCTGGCTGGCATGAGTGAAGATTCGCAAGAGGAAACGTGTTCGGGAGAAGGATGTATAATCCAGTAAGGTACTGGTAGGGATCTTGACTGTATTTTCGGGTTTGTCCCCTTGACATATTATAAGCAAAGATACTTTACGCGCTAACATAGCAATCAGAAAACCTGGACTCTGTGCACAATTACACACGAATGATCTGATTCCATGTGATTTGTTTTAGTATGATTCGTACAACGCATAAAAGCACAAGAAGGCATTTTGATAACCTTTACCCCACTTAAAACAAAACAAAAATATTTTTTGCGTAACACGCCTGTTTATGTGGCAGAATGAAATTAAGCCACGGGGATTGATTTCAGCGGTCCACGCGCTAGGGAGTCACCTATCTTCCTCTATTTTGACTTCATCACTGGTTAGCTATGAGGTACCGTGCTTGGCCGATGCCGTGAGCGCCTGGAAAATGGCCTAACTGGACAAGGCATTGCCCGAGAATCCATCTTCCTAGAGACAACGGGATGAGCCGCTCTGCACGTTGGTACAGTATAACATTCCAATTTGGGCTTTCAATACCAGTATTCAGGAATCCCGTAATACTGTGATCACTATATATATTGGTATTTTTAGGGTTCCGTACCTCAAAAAGAAAAAACGGAACCCCTATATAGGATCACTTTGTTGTCTGTCCGTCCGTCTGTCTGTCTGTCAAGACCCTCTTGGGAACGCGTGGAGGTTTCGAGTTAGAATTAAAACCATATACTCAAATCTGCAGACTCTTGAAGCAGTAAAAAAAAACGAGAAGAAAAAGATACTTGGATTAATGTGGCAACAAGATAACTCTATCGTGTTTGAAATTTTGGAAAGAGGTACCTACACGCCGCCCCTTAAAATCTTCATCATCATCATCATCATTTCAGCCGATACACGTCCACTTTTGGACATAGGCCTCCCCCAAGCGTCGCCACATCGAACGTTCCTATGCGTCCCGCATCCATCGGTTTCCTGCTACCTTCACCAGGTCATCGGTCCACCTTGTAGGAGGCCTACCAACACTGCGTCCTCCGGTACGCGGTCGCCACTCCAAAACCTTTCGGCCCCAACGGCCATCTGTTCTGCGAGCAATGTGCCCTGCCCATTGCCACTTAAGTTTGGCAATTCTTTGTGCTATGTCGGCAACCTTAGTTTTCCAGCGGATATCTTCATTTTTTATTCGGATATCTTAAAATCTTGCTATGAAAAAATGTTTTTTATTGAAAACTAGTTTACAATCTCCCCCGGAATGAGACCTAACAAGCGTTGCAGAGCAGTGGGCAGTGGTGGCCGAGTGTTAACAGCCCCGACTTACAAGTTGTAGGTCGCGGGTTCAAACCCAGCCAGGTGCATTACTTTGTGTAATTTATTTCATCACCACTGCTCTCAAAACAGTAAAGGAAAACATCGTGAGGAAACCGGCATGTCTTAGAACCAAAAAATTGAAGACATATTGTGACATCCACCAACCCGCACTGGGCCCGCGTGATGGATTATGGCCCATTCCCTCTCCTAGAGAGAGTCCGAGCAGTGGGAACATTAAAAGGCTGATTATGCTTTGCTATGCTAGGCGTTGCAGAATACCCTGCAACAACCATTTTAAGAGGTCACGAGGCTTCAAGTGCTCGTGATGATAACCGAAATGGTATTTAGTGAGGTAGACATTCCAGACTGTATTGTCATAAACCAAAACATGTTGACATAACGCCTCTCATATGCCTTTGGATCCGCTACCACTCCCCACGAAATGCTCCAGCGCCCACTAAGGGCAGTACCGCCTCCGTTGGGAACCTATGCGTTAGACATACTGACTAAAAACCACCCGTGTTCTTTTAAGGGGACCAAAGGGGTATTAATATTAGATCAGCCTCGTTGGTCTCCTGGTCGCAAGCGCGACTGCTGAGCGTGGGGTCCTGGGTTCGATTACCAGGTCGGGCTAAAAATGCTATTGGGTTTTTCCAATAAAAATTACTTTGTGGCTGCTAAAAGTTTGGAAGTTTGTGGTATGACACCCCATGCCTCGGAAAGCATGTAAAGCCAAAATGATCATGTCGGATTGCCGTACCATCGGACCAGTGCCATAAATAGCCTTTTCTGCGCCCAGTGTGAGCTTCCATAACTACGCCTTATTTAAGTGGACCCTTACCGCTCGCCCGTACCTGGCCGCCGCTTAGCTTAGTCTCTGTCCGGCCGACTTGCTCCGAAAAACACTAAACACAAATACCTACGCTCGTGCGCTGCAAAAAAATTGAGTGCGAAGTTTTGTCTTATTGAACAGACGTTTTTGATGATACTGGCATGTAGGTACAGTATGTGTTGGATTCGAGCACTAGGGGCGCAGCGGGAACTTTCAGGATCAAAACGAAAAAATAATAGTCGTGCCTAGTCTGGCCATTCTTGCACCCCCCATAGACCCTGTGCCAGGGCACAGGTAGCACCGCCTTATTTTCGGCACTGCATCGGATTATGAGAGTGCACTTATGTTTGCACACATACGAGTACCTACTAGTGCACTTTAATATCTCCTGCTTACTTGGTTAATCCCCGTTGAGATTGAGCACAGTGATCGAAATTCGGTTGGGAGGATTATATTATCATAGAAATTTTTCCTTTGTTAGGGTAAACACTTCGCTTCGGGATTGTTCGAAATAGTGAATTTCAATATATAAAAAGTCAGTCAGTGGTGACTGTGGCTCTAAAACGCAAAGTGCAACTGAAACACACAGGTCGGTGTGAGTTACTAAAAATCTTATTGCCGTGTACGCACGTACGAACACGAACATAGTGAACACGAACATAGCGAACACAAACACCAGACTTGAACATTTGGTTTATTCGTATGGACGGCATTTTCGAACACGAACGTGAACATAGTTCGAATCGAGTTCGCAGTTCACAACAGTCGATTGTGAAGTAGAGTAAATATTTTTGGTGTTCGCACTGATTCATGTAGAACACCGTCCCATACGGGACATTCTAATAGGACCGCCGCAAACATGTTTGACGAACGGAGTGTTCGATGTTCGTTAGTTGTACACACGTGCGAACCAAGTGGTTGCATATCATGCAACAAATTTGTTCGTACGTGCATACAAGGCTTAACACACCCTCTTATTCTGCAACATACAGCTAAACTATACGTAGGTACGTTGCATGTTCCAAGATACCTACAGCTAAAGCGATTTTTTTTTATGAATGGCCTTTCGCATCTCAGGTCAAATGAGTTTGTCGTCTGCTTAACCAAGCTTGCCTGTGGCGGCATCAATAAATAAAAGCCTCTAAGCCAGGACTTACTTAAACTTAAAATTAAACGAATACACGCTCAAGGCTACCCTGTGGAGTACGGACCTCGGCTTAGGGCGTCGCTGGGGGAGGGCAGCAAGAAAGAAAGAAGAAATTGGAAAAGCTAGGTTGATAATGATATTGTCTGGAGGTGGTTCATCGGAATCTGAACAGACTTAATTAATAACGTGTACAGGTATCCTTAGGCCAAGAAGACCATGGCCTGGCGTGTCGGATTGATAAAGCATGATGCAAATGACAGGTATTTAAAATTATGAAAAAAATATACCGATTTCAATAACTTACATTTATTTAAGTAATTAGTCAATAAAGTTAATACCTAGATTAAATCTTAACATAATTTTGTTTTGTATTTCATTTTGAATAAAAAACCGGAAAGTACAAGTGGTACTTGCGAAATTAGTGTTCCGTACTCGAATAACTTTAGTTCAATTTATGCAGCAGATGAAACTAATAATACAGTTTAGTACATCGAAACGAATTTAATATAAATAAATTATTTATAAACAAAATGTCAATAAGAGAAAAGGAAAATTCACACCAGTTGGCGCCATTTAGCCGAGAGGTCTACTGGTGCAGGAATTTATCAAATTAGTCCAGTAGATATTTAGTTAAATTATTAGAAACAAAACTACAAATCTTTCTTTTTTTAGTGTTAGTAAAGATTAAAATTTAGTTTTCGTTTAAATTTCACCTATAACGTAGGAAAACTAAATTTACAGATGTAGATTACGGATACTGAAGAAATGAAGGTCCTTTTTATTGATTTTAGTACGGAACACTAATTTGCAAATCTTACAGGAGCTTAGTCTATCTTAGAACTAGTTAAGTTTTAGCTTTTAACAATTAAATTATAAGTACGAGGAAGAAGCCAGCATCCGTGCCAGGATCACATCTGAAAACAGAAAAGTATTCTTTAAAACTTTACGCATTGTTTTTTGCAAACTCTATGAGTATGTCGATATCATAACCATATTTTAGAATGAGGGTGTTCTAAAACATCACCAGGTGGCAGCACTAAGGGGTCAGGTCCAGACACTTGTCAAAACGATTATATTAATGACATTAGTTAGACATCAACGAAAATTAACAAGACCTCAAATATACGTTTTCAAAGGAAAAGACTTGACGACAAGGTGGTGCCAACTGGCGGTGTGAATTTTTCTGAACACCCTCATTGAACATCAATGAAAACATTTGTATGTAACCATCACTAAACTACTTTATTTTTGATCTTTAATATTTACAACAGACAATATGACCTAACATGGATTGATATATCATAATAATCTATATATATATAAAATCAATGCCACTTTTTGTTGTAATTTTATAACTCAAGAACGGGCTCACCTATCCAAACCAAATGTTTTGGCTTTTTTGGGACTATTTAGTAGATGGTTTATGTGAAGTTTGGTAGGGTAGAGTAGGGTACACACAACGCCGTCTAGTCCCAAACTAAGCAGAGCTTTTGCTATGAGTACTAGACAATTGATACCTAAATAATTCAAAAACATACATATTATAATAAATAAATGACATCCAGACACAGAACAAATGATCGTGCTCATCATACAAACATTTTTGTCCTAGTTAGGAATCGAACCCACGACCTCCAGCATAGCAAAACAACATGCCTGTCAAATTGAACGTTCATGAAACTATCACGATCGTGAAGCTTAAACGTGTCAGTTTCAGCCGGCTATCCCCCGATTTCTGATTTAAGCATTGGAAGTTGAATATTTCTCAAACTATATTCTATCCTGAAAACCAGTCAAAAGGCATTTAAGGGCATACATACATCTACACATACATTTTTATCACTGTTTTTCATACAACCGCTCTCATGCGATTATCACATTATTAGACATTTTTCATTAGATATTTTGGAAACATAGATGTCTTGTGGATATTATCTAGGTTTCTATTGAAATCAATTTATAGTGTAAGACTAATCCAGTAAAGACCTCTAAAAATATGCTATTTAGCACGAATTATGACTGTGAAGAATCAAAATTCAAATTTTGACCTTTCATAGTGTAGGTACTCAAAAATTTTAAAAGACAAAACATGTATAACAATTAGAGTGTTGCAAATGTAATCAAGATTCTGAATGACGACAATTTTTTTTCAAAAACTTTTAAAGGTTAAAAAAATACACGTATGTCCTGGAACAAGTCGTAGGAAATATTCGTGTAATTTTTTTTTTTATTATTATTGATTGCGTTTGACCACCATCTCACCTGATGGTAAGCGATGATGTGATTGACGATGGAGCACGCTTGCCTAGAAGTAACCCATTCACTCTTGACTTAAAGACCCCTAATTTGTAGCTATCAGGAAACAGACTCCGGTAGGGAATTCCACTCCTTGGCTGTACGCACAATAAATGTGTTTCCAAGTCACGGAACTACCGAATACTAACAGAGTTTTCAGGCGTTATCTCTCTTTTTTCGTATCAATGCCTCTTCATCAAACATCGCGTTGGATTGCGTTTAAGACTTTCTTAGCCTTTCGACTGTCAAGTGAGATTTTCAATACTATATCATTAAATAATTGGTCATATTATGAAGTGATCGAATCTGTCTGGCCACGATAAACATACTCGTGAGTCTAATCGTGCTAATAGGTTCGATTCAGGGGTCGAAAAAAGTGTAGCTGTGTCTGGGTAATGCGGTCATTGACTTTCTAAAAATTCTGTAAGGTGCAGGTGGTGGTATATGGTTGGCAGGAAAGAAAGGGGAAGATGCATTTCCTGTGAAAGGGCTCTGCACTGGCACTGTGTATAGTGAGGGAATGGAGGGCCAAAGAAGCCCTATTAGCTTGTAGGTATAGGCAAACAGGGCTTCTTCTTACAGTATTGTTTCTGCAGATCTAGGTTGACCGTTGGGAGCAGTGGTGGCTGAACGGCCCCGACTTACGAGTTGTAGGTCGTGGTTTCAAACCTAGCCAAGCGCATTACTTTGTATAATTTATTTCATCACCACTGCTCTTAAAACGGTGAAGGAAAACATTTTGAGGAAACCGGCATGTTCAAGTACCAACAATTCGAAGACATGTGACATCCGCCAACCCGAATGGAGCCGGCGTGGTGGATTACGGCTCATTTCCTATCCTAGAGAAGAGGCCTGAGTCCCAACAATGGGAACATTATAAGGCCGACTATGCTATGTTATGCTGCAATACTGTTTCTAGCTGTCAACCTAACCAACAATCGGTTGAGATGTCGTGGCCAGATCTTGAAATTCATCACTTCATGATATGGTCAATTAAAAATGGCCAGATCGTATAATCGTAAACGTTTGATGATATGTAAATCCACATTTGGACATATTTATTTAAACTTCATGTATATAGACGGACTTAAATCAACAAGGTATACTCTACCAGTCAATCTTTAGATTAAAAAAGACAACACTGTGGTAGCACTGTGCTCTGTGTGAGTTCTTAACTATAAATACTTATTGTATACCATTAAGGAACTTGGGGCACCCCGACTCGGGCAGGTTAGGTTAAGAGATGGCGTCATATCCTTCGTAGTTATTTTTTAAAAACCCAGAAAAGCTTTTTTTTGGTGCACAATTACTTAGTATTTTTGGTGAAAGAAAAGCATATTATGTAGTAGAAAACCGGAACCCATTGAGGAAGGGTGTAGTATGCCTCAATTGATAAGTTTTAGAACTATACACTATTCGCGTTAAGATTAGACATTTAAAGAAACCTCTTTTACTGTCTGTTTAACCGAGTTTGATTTCTATTTTGTAGGTATAAGGATAGCATTAGAAGCAAAAAAGTGCTTACAATACCAACTATTTACTGCAGCCACCATTGTTCATGTCTCCAGCGTAATAAAAGTCGAAATCGGTTGAACGGACTGTAATAAAACGATTTCACAAATATCTAATGTAATTTTGAACAGAGTATATATACACTTGAGGAGGCCTATGTCCAGCAGTGGACATCTAACGGCTGAAATGATGATGATGATGATAGATACTCACGTAACAGCATGTCACACCCATGTCGCGTTGTTTCGGACAGAGGCTAGCTCCTAGCAGCGGTAAGTTCTGAGGGTCGCAGTCATCAAAGCGAACACACAGACCTCCTTGCAGCACGCACGGCTCTTCCAGCTGGATTACTGAAACAATACCATTCATTACGTTAGTAGGTACTACAGACGAATGTTCACGACCCATACTATGACGTGTTATTGCCAATATGAGTCAAGAAAAAAATAAGTTTCACAGCTAACTATTTGTAACAAAACTTAGTATTTTTTGTTTCTACTGAATCTTTAGGTACCGATTTTTTTTTGTGGTAAGGTGATGGACCCTTTTGGTAGGGGCCCATAGGCCTTTTGTTGCATATGCTTAAATCTGGCACTGAATGAGTACCTAAGCTAGTCCTGCGTTGGAGGTGCTTCAGGGGAATCATTATGATTATCCATCAACACAACCCATAAATATGTAATTACAGGTTTTCATTGGTTTAAGTAACACCGTTCCCGCACACGGGCTACAAAAAAAACGCCACTTCAAGCTTCTTTTTGAGGCGGCCTTTTTTTGTGGCTCGTGTTCAGCAATGCCGCCACAAAAAAAAACGCTTGAAGAGGCTTCAAGCTTCTCCGGTCGCACGCTTCTAGCGTTTTTGTGGCGGCGTTTTTTTTAGGCCCGTGTGCGGGGACGCTAAGGTAAGGTTTTTGTTGTTCACATATTTACTTAGTTTATCTAGGTAAGGGTATTTTAAGTTTTTCTTAGGCACTTTATACATACCATCTTTTGTAAAATTTAACTTTCACCCGAAGGTTTGCTGTGACAAAACCCAAGTTCTGTGACAAGCTCGACTTTGCGCATTAAGAATCCGTTTATGTATTACACCATTTTTGTGTTTATAGCACACAAAAATGGTGTAATACATAAACGGATGAGAGGCAATAAAGAATGAGAATACCTAAACAATAAGAATGATTCTGAAATCATTAATTGAAATTAATCATTAGGGGGCACGGGAGTGCCCGCATGTATATAATATAGTATATAATAGTAATATGAATAAAGAATGGATAAAGTGAGAAATGAGTATATTAGGGGAAATTTGAAAGTGGCGCCAGTGACTGAAAATTTGAAAGGGAATCGTTTGTCTTGGTATGGTCATATGAAAAGGAGGGATGAAACGCATGTTGCTAAAAAAGTTATAATATTACATGTGGAAGGAAAGAGGGGAAGAGGCCAAAAAAAAGATGGATGGTTTGTGTGAGAAGCGACATGAAAGAAAAGGGAGTTAGTGATAGCGTGACGAGTGACAGGACAGAATGGAAGAAAAAAACGTGTTGCGCCGACCCCAAATAAAACGGGACTAGGGCAGGAAGATGATTATAATAGTAATATGTACTATGCGTTCCAAATGAGAATAGGACCGATTCCTGTTTTGACGTCTTGTCGTACTGTCAAATCGAAGAATTTTGGCAATTTTGATGAACTTAGAGATGAGTAAAAGTGAAGAACTGGATTCTGATAAAGTTTTTTCGTTGACAGTTCATAAATAAATTAAATTTTTCATAAATTAATTAATGTTTAAAAATATTTTTTCCTCGACTTGACAGTAAATCGTGACGACACAACATGGCGGGCGATCCTATTCTCATTTGGAACGTATTGTATTTTATTAAATTAGATTGTTTAGTCCGATTGCCAAGTCAATCTGGTCATCAAGGTTCCTTATGTACGGACTGAATAAATTAACCGACTTGGTATTACATACATACATAAGCCTTGGTTTTTTTTTACTAGTTATGTTTTTGATGGCTCTTATTATACCTGGGCAATATATAGGTACATCTTACGGTAGTTATTGTAAGTATATGTGAAGTAAGATAATCGAACCACAGACAGTTTACAGTAGGTAATCCGCAAAAGGTTATCCGAGAATTGACCTTCGTTATATGAACTATTTTATCAAACTTTCTCCAAACAACATTTGAGTTACTTACACAAAGTAATAGACATACATATTCTACAAACTATGTACCTACACTAATTACCTACCGAAATCGAGCGTGTCACTGTTCCTACCACAGAAAAGATAAAAGAGTTTAGAAAGCAAATACTTTCCGATTTGTACTACGAGTGTCGCTGCTTGTCTCACACCCTTTAACTAATTGCCTGTAGTGGCAATAAACCTACGAACGCGCATTACGCAACTAACAGACCACGCACACTTAGATCGCAAGATTGCCATTGGTAGTTGAACTATGAGCATTGCCCTACTTTGTGGCACGCCTGCCCCGCCCACAAGGACACTCACCTCTTTCATCTGTTTTGTGATTCAACTAAGTCTCAGCTCATCATCATATCAGCGGAAAGACGTCCACTGTTAGACATAGGCCTCCCCCGAGCGTCGCCACAACGACCGGTCCTGTGCGTCACGCATCCATCGGATTCCCACAACCCTGATCAGATCATCGGTCCACCTTGTTGGAGGCCTTCCAACGCTGGGTATTTCGGTCTCACAGCTGTTTACTTTAATTTCAGAATGTACCCCTCTTGTACACCTTGAGTTGAAATTGTTTCAGACTCAACTTTGGGCGGTTCATTGAGTCCAAAGCCAAAGTAGCTGCAAAGAAACTCGGCGTTATTGCAAAGGTCCGGCGCAACTTCACACCAGGACAGCTTTTAATGTTATACAAAGCACAGGTCCGTTCGTGTGTGGAGTACTGCCGCCACATACGGGCTGGTGCTGCAAAATGACTCGGTGGAAAGGCGTGCAAAGAGGCTAATTGGTGATCCAGATCTGGTATTGATCTTCCCGAGACGTATTTTATTTATTTTTTATACAAAATAATTTTTAGTTTATGCGAAATCTGAATATAGTTTGTTCAGAATCAGTAATTAAATGGATTCCAATAGTTTTTACACCACGTTATATTTTTCCCAAAAATATTTAAAAAGGTCACAAGATGAACACGACCGAAACTAAGTACAAAACAGGTCACGGCAGGTCATAGCGGGCATGAGGAGCCATAAAACAGCTGGGTGCAAGTGCAAAACAACCCCTCAGTCGACTGGATGGCCTGCTGGCTGTTAATTATTTATTAAAACTTCATGCAACATAAAAATACAAAGGCGGACTTAATGCCTTAGGCATTTACTACCAGTCTACCTAGGATAGTGAAGAGAAAACATGGCAGTGCGAAATTTTGTACACAGATTTTTTACATAAAAATACACGTGTTTCGGGTTTTGCTGAATTATACTATAACTAATGTTGTGTATATACTCGTAGATAAAACAATTTTTTAAAATTAAATCTATGTGGCACAACTCAACCAATCGGGTAACACAAATACAAAACCATGTAGGTCGGGATGCCCAAACTTCCCGAGCCCGATTCGCTCGCTCCTGGACTAATTAGTTCAGGAGTTGTCGGAGTCAGTATATACTTCAAACATTTTAACAAAATTAAATGATGATTTGTTTGTTTTTCAATTGACTTCAAAAAGAAGGAGATTTAAAATTAAAAAAAAATATACAGACTTCAATGTAAAAACAAAAAAAGTGCAAAATAATTTCAGAAGTCGGTGTTCCTATTATTTCTGGGTTGATCCGAACTTATTGGATAATTAAGGGGAAAGTGTCAGACTTTTACTGGTTGAAACGAGTTATTTAGATTTCGAAGATGCGAGAGTATTTCGCTAGTTCAAAGAAGATTACTAGTCACATTTTGGGGGCCCTCCGAGCTTGGAGGTTTCGGGGCATGCCTTCGTTTAGGCCTTCGGTAGCTACGTCAGTGCTTACCACACTAATATAAACAGGAAAGTTTATGTACCCTTATAGCAAAAACCAACTATCTACATTTTTCACCCAAATTAAGTTAAATATAGCTATCCATTCGTATCATCAAGACGAATCTGTAAATAAAAATGGTTATTAGCTATATTTACAAAGATAGCTTTGGCAAAAAGTAAATAACCAACAGAATTGATCGAATACAATAATATAACATTACACGTATGTCGTACACAAAGGGTAACGATATACGTGTAAGTATGTGCGTATGTTTGTTATTCTCAGGGAATCTGACTATCGTGACTTTTTGACCTTTAAAACTTTTTTAGCCGGCACGATATCAATGTCGATTTTTCACATTCTCATTACAACGCAATAAAGGTGTATACAAAAATTCGGCTCACTAGGAATTGGGCACGCCACAATTATGGCGGTAAGTCCCCTCTTTGAGGCGTGGCTGGAAAGACCTCACGGCGTCCTTACCTTCCGTATGACGCAGGACCTCACCGGACATGGCATTTTCGGGAGGTTCCTGTTCCGGATTAAAGCGGAAGTGACGCCCGGGTGTCGCCACTGTGCGGAACGCCTGGAGGACACCGTGGAGCACACAGTCGACGTGTGCTCTGCTTGGGCGGAGCATCGCTGTGCCCTCGTGGGGGCGATCGGCGGCAGAGACATCTCGCGCCGGGCCTTGGTTGAGACCATGGTCCGGAGCGAGGTGGAGTGGCAGGCGGTCGCCGACTTCTGCGAAGCAGTAATGCTCGCAAAGGAGGAGGCCGACCGCATCAGGCAACGGCGCTCTCGCCGCCGCCGGGATTCTGATCCCGATTTCCAGTCACCACAGGCGCGGGCTTGCGGTCAGTGAGCAATGGGTAGCTCGCTGTCTGACCGTCCGGCAACTGTCCGGACCAACCCCAAGTCATCGACGGCGCACACTGTTCCCGCGCGTCTCAAGGAGTTGTTCGCAACAGCAGGGGCCCAGCCGGGTCGACCTACTGGGGCCAAGGTTATCAAAAGGGAACTCGAGCCCCGGTATGAGGGCTCGAAAGAACGGGGTGGGTTTTTTAGTCAGTAAGAGTCTGAAACTATCTCCCGCTCCGTCCAAGAGCGGGGGTTGTCATTGGATAATTTTCCCCACCATAAAAAAAAATAGCTCACTAGGTATTTTTCCACAGATTGGGGTTTAAAATGCCTAGACTAATAGTGTTGAATAATTTCTTATGCAATCGACTGTTTTTCAATGACTAAAGTTTTTTTTTGTTGTGTTTCTAACTCTAAGCTTCGCACGTCCACATGACCAGCGAATGACGTAAGAGAAATTAAAGTGTACTCAACGTTATTTAGAGCGGTCATAACATCCGAATTTATTTATGGCAAGCGGGTCAATGTCGGCTCTGGCTTACTGGTAGGTACTGAATGTTATAAAAACGCATATAAATCCGTCGACATTGACCTGTTTAATCTATTTAGTTTATCATGGAAAATTGTATCTCAGCTTCTGAAAGATATGCGCTGTATAAAAACAGTAACTAAAAATGTATCTTTTTCTTCCTGCCCTAATCCCATATTACTTGGGGTCGGTGCAACACATTTTTTTCTTCCATTCTGTCCTGTCACCCGTCAAACTATCACTAACTCCCTTTTCTTTCATATCACTCCTCACATAATCCATCCATCTTTTCTTCAGCCTTCCTCTCCCTCTCCATCCATCTACATGTATACTCAGAACTTTCTTAGTCATATGTGACATCATCCCTCCTCTTCACATGACCATACCAAGACAACTGATTTCCTTTCATCTTTTCAGTCATTGACGCCACTATCCATTCTCGTCACACCACATATCCATCTCAATATTCTCATCTCCGCTACATGACTGTAATCTTTTTGCATCATTCTTTTTAACTAAGAAATTCTTTTTGTTTTCTATATTTTGAGGTTTTCCATAGGCCCACGAATGGTTATGGTTAGTGTTCGTGAAATCGTCTGAATGTAAGTAAAAATGGTCAGTACAATGGTCCATCATGGACTAGGTGTGGAAACCAAACTCCGAAGATAAGAGAGAGGGGACGGAGGAGAAAAGACAAGGGAAATGGATGTCATTGGTATAAGATTACTCGTATCATCATACTATCACATTAATATTACCGCACTATAATCATCATCATCTACAGGTATATGCAACATAAGTTTTAGTATAAGCAAAACCCGAAAGACGTGTCTAGTATTTTTTGTAAAGAATCTATGTACAAAATTTCATAAAGTCTGTATGATGAGAAATTACTAAGTTATGAGCTTATTTACCCGGTTGTCCGCAAAAATACATCGTCATTGGGCCATCCGGGCGTCTGAGAATTTGTTCTGATAATGCCCTCTATGACCTGCCGTGACCTTGTTTTTTTTAATGTTGATAGGTTTGCGCTTGACCACTATTCTCTATCCTATGGAAATCGACGATGCGGTCGACGATGGAGCGCGCTTACCTAGAAGTAACCTAGTTACTCTTGACTTAAAGATTTTTTCGAGTTGTAGGTTCTCCATCAAGAAACGCTGATTCCGGCAAGGAATTCCACTCCTTAGCTGTACGCACAATGAATGTGTTCCTGTTGAATTAGGTTTTAATGCAAATCCGACGCACGCTACTACGCAACCGGTAGAAAACCAAAAGGCTAGCAACTCGGCGCCGATGCTCAAGACTTGAACTAAATATCTAGGAGTTATAATTGAAAAAGCACTTTCCCTTAGACCACATATTGAAAGTTTAGTTAAAAGAGTGCGAAAATAAAACTATATTTTTTTTTATATTTCGAGCAATTGCAGACTCTAAATTGATCACCCAAGTAATAAACTTGGCACCTGTAATTCAATACTATAATACCTCGTGGGTTGGAGTACTAAAAACGTATCTGATACCTCTTGTAAGAGCTCAGAGAGCCATTTTAAAAGTAGCCAATTTCCATCCATTCCTCAATCCTCGAAAATCTTCTTTTTAGGGTTCCGTAGTCAACTGGGAACCCTTATAGTTTCGCCATGTCTGTCTGTCCGTCTGTCTGTCTGTCTGTCTGTCCGTCCTCGCTTAATCTCTGTGACCGTTAGCACTAGAAAGCTGAAATTTGGTACCAATATGTATATCAATCACGCCGACAAAGTGGTAAAATAAAAATTGGAAAAAATGTTTTATTAGGCTAGCCCCCCAATATGTAAAGTGGGAAGTGATTTTTTTTTTTAATTTCAACCCTAACGTGTGATATATTGTTGGATAGGTATTTAAAAATGAATAGGGGTTTACTAAAATCATTTTTTGATAATGTCAATAATTTCGGAAATAATCGCTCCAAAAGTAAAAAACAATGTGTCCCCCCCCCTCTAACTTTTGAACCATAAGTTTAGAAAATATGAAAAAAATCTGAAAAGTAGAACTTTATAAGGACTTTCTAGGAAAATCATTTTGAACTTGATGGAAAGAACAGTTTTTGTACAAAAAGACAAAAAGGTTCTACAAAATAATTTCTGGACTAAGTTTGTAGTATAATCGTATATGCAAGCATTTTTTTAAACTCATAAGTGGGTACACTTATTGTGACGGACGGGAAACTACGGAACCCTACACTGAGCGTGGCCCGATACGCTCTTGGCCGGTTTTTTACTGCAGTCTCACCTGATGGTAAGCAGTGATGCAGTCGTTGATGGCGAGGCGCACTAGTTTATAAAGAGCCTATTCACTCTTTGAAGACACCCAAATTATTATCGGATGGGAAGAAGGCAAATTGTTTCAGTTCTTCGATGTACGCGGTATAAACGACGAGCCCAAACGCTTAGTCCGGACCGTAGAGGTTTCAACAACGTAAGGGTGGATCTTTACCAAAGGAACCGACAGTAAAATCGTACGTTGTTCTAACGCAAATTTTAGAGCAAAAAAAATAAGCAAGTATTGTTTCTAATAAATGTTCTCAAATTACAAGTGGTTTTTATCATATCTAGGTACCTTTAAATATGTTCCTATGTGCACCAGGATTTCTTCAATGGCTCCAAAGTAAATTGTGTATGGTCAGCAAAATAAAATAAGAGCTTTTATTTTGCTGATCATAAACAATTTATTTTAATTATAGGACTTATATTTCAATTTTAATATATGTTCAAAGGTTCTATCAAAAAACGAGGATGATAGGAAAAAAAAACTATTCAGTTCGTCTGAAATCATAATTGGTTTATGCTTACTAAATATGTAAATGCTAATTATTTATAAGTAAAACATTCTTAAATCACAGTTTCCAATTACACATAATCGATCTTGTTACTCCATAATATGTCAATTTCTGACCATACACAATTTAATTCGGTGCCGTTAGGAAAAAAATTATTGTAGTCCATGGGAATCCAAAGGGACAAAACGAACTAAGTTCTATATCTAAACATGTAAAAGGAGAAACTGATTGACTGAAACTGATTGACTGAAACTGATTGGCTGAAACTGATTGACTGAAACTGACTGACTGAAACTGATTGACTGAAACTGATTGACTGACAACGCACAGCCGAAACTACTGAGACTTTATGATGTAGTCGAGCAGTAAGAGAGGATTTTCTAGAATTTTTCTCCTTCAAGGATGATGTACTTGCACGTGGGCAAAACCGCTGGCAAAAGCTAGTATACCTACCTAGATATCTTATATCTAGATCTTAATGTTTACTCCCGTCATATACCTAGTCTGTCTAAAAAGTCAAACGACTTGGTAATTTTGTAAAATATATTTAATCATTTAAAAAAATACTTATATTCGATACTATTTATAAGGTTCTTCTATTAGTAAACAATGATCAAGATCTCTTAATCAACGTTGATTATTGAACCAGCGTTGACTATATCAGATTTCATTTAGTCCTAATAATTACTCAAGTCGTTTGACTTTTTAGACAGACTCCAGCACTTCTAATAATGCCAAGCATGCAAATTACCCGGGATGACGAAGTTTTTCGATAAGAACTTATTGTTATCAATAAGTTCTCACGTGATGTCATTAAATTATAAATGACTTATAAACAATTCGTGTTAATTTTAAGTACTTAACGTACCTACTCTTACCGAGTAAGTGATAAACACTGGCACAGTTTATTAGACAATAATATCACGTGGAGTGGATGGATAGGTAATCTATACCACAGAATAAGTTAAACTTGTATTCGTTCTATTTATGTCGTTGGCAGATCTCGTTTTAAGAAATACATGAAAAGAATATAGATTTTAGGAATATTATTTTAGGAACTAATTTTGTATTTTTAGTTCCATCAAAATTAATATCAATGCAGAAATGTTTTTTTTTTTGGTGGGGAAAATCATCCAATTACAACCCCCGCTCTTGGGCGGAGCGGGAGATAGTGTCAGACTCTCACTGACTAAAAAACCCACCCCGTTCCTTCATACCGGGGCTCGAGTTCCCTTTCGGATAGCCCTGGCCACAGTAGGCTTCGACCCGGCTTGGCCCCTGCTCCAAGAGGCGCGCGGGAACAGTACGCGCCGTCGACGACTTGGGCTTGGTCCGGACAGTTATCGGACGGTCGGACAGCGAGCTACCCATTGCTCACTGTCCGCAAGCCCGCGATCAATGCAGAGGTTGTTTGTTTGTATGTGAAGAAGAAACCACTGATGGGTATAAAACTGGGTATAGAATAGGGATGTGCACTTTTTATCCCAGTATAAATAAAGCCGGGATAATAACCAGGGCCCCACCAAGACGTCTTAAAACCTTCATAATTCCAGCGTGTGTGAGAGAGAGAAATAGAGTCAATACTCAATACTTTATTGCAGTCCATATCTGTACTTAGAATTTTGTATTGACAATTATGTGACAGTTAAGTGTACTTTAAAATATTTCAAACTTATTTTTTTTTCTAATAAAAATGTTATTATTTTTTCATGTAGGTACTTATTCATTTATATCAGGAGCCACTCGCAGAGGCCCTTTAGACACTTTTCATGAAACGTAGTATGTACCAAAGCGTCGATTCTCCCTATAAAAGCTATGCTGGGCCTGATCTAAAGGGGGGCAAACCGGGCATTTGCCCAGAGCGGCAAAACATGAGGGGCGACAAAACATGAGGGGCGGCAAAATTGACTTATTTCTATTTTCTAACCTAGCCATCATAAGAATTTTATGTGCCACCTTCCAACCTACTTCAGGTCGGATAGTGGAAATATTTAAGACTTAAGACTCATGACTTAGGTATATGGTTTTGTATATGTAAACGATGCTCCTACAAGGTGGACCGATGGCCTGGTGAAGGTAGCGGGAAACCGATGGATGCGGGACGCACAGGAACGTTCGATGTGGCGACGCTTGGGGGAGGCCTATGTCCAACAGTGGACGTGTATCGGCTGAAATGATGATGATGATGCTGATGATGATGTAAACGATGGCGAAAATTATCTTTGCCCGGAGCGCCTATGCTAGTGCGCCCAAGGACAACCCCAGGTTGGAGGGGAACTATTGAGACATATGGAAAACAAAGATATTATAATAATGTGCTATGGTTTTGGGACCAAGAACTATGTTAAGACTATGGTCTCTGCCTGAACAATTTTGTTAATATACATCGATTAAATGAATTATTATTAGATACTAAACTTTATTGTTAGGTAGCAGGGTGGGTACTTCGGGAAGGTAGTGAAAACTTCGATGCATCGGAGACATAGAAATATAAAAAACCGGCCAAGTGCGAGTCGGACTCGCCCATGAAGGGTTCCGTAGCAGCAAGTAACATAATATAAAAGCTCTTGTAATGTTTTGTAACTTTGATCGATGTTTTAATAATAGAGTATTTTTTTCGATTTATGACGCATTAAAAAAAAACTACTCACTAGATTTCGTTCAAACCAATTTTCGTTGGCAGTTTTTATAGTAATGTACATCATATATTTTTTTTAGTTTTATCATTCTCTTATTTTAGAAGTTAGAGGGGGGGGGACACACATTTTACCACTTTGGAAGTGTCTCTCGCGCAAACTATTCAGTTTAGAAAAAAATGATATTAGAAACCTCAATATCATTTTTGAAGACCTATCCATAGATACCCCACACGAATGGGTTTGATGAAAAAAAAATTTTGTAGTTTCAGTTCTAAGTATGGGGACCCCCAAAATTTATTGCTTTTTTTCTATTTTTGTGTGAAAATCTTAATGCGGTTCACAGAATACATCTACTTACAAAGTTTCAACAGTATAGCTCTTATAGTTTCGGAAAAAAGTGGCTGTGACATACGGACGGACAGACGGACAGACAGACAGACAGACAGACAGACAGACAGACAGACAGACAGACAGACAGACAGACATGACGAATCTATAAGGGTTCCGTTTTTTGCCATTTGGCTACGGAACCCTAAAAAGGGAGGTCTACACAAACAACAATGAAAATCCCGCCATTAGTAGATGAGATCACGAATTCCTCAGTAACTTTATAACCTACTCTAAAAGTAGAAACGGTTATTTATTCCAATCCGAAATGTTTACCAAGTTTTTTTTCTGGTTTATGGGTAAAGATTGTGATTATAGGTACCTATTATTTTATTTTAGTTCAGATTTATAAATGTAAGTGCCATTCAAACTTATAATCCATTCCTAGATTATTTTTTCCATAAATCAATACATGATTGTTTCTGATACTGATATAAATTAAGTGTTCCTATTATTTTATTAGGTAACCATATTAATGATGAGAGTAGATCGGAGATTATGATTGTTGTCTAAATGGCAGATCAAGATTTTGTTCAGTTGATATGAAGATTCCTCAAGAAAGATAAATTAATGTCAAAAAATTCTAAATTCATGTAGGTTCTACGGTAACTCTAACAATAATAATGGATGGTAAATTATACGTGTATATGTCGAATAAATAATATTCCACAACTAACACACAACACCGTCTAGTCTCAAGCTAAGCAGAGCTTGTGTTATGGGTAGGTACTAGACAGCTGATAAACACACTTATGGGTATATTTCTAAATACATACATAATAAAGATAAATTACACCAGACACAGAACAGGGTGGGAATCGAACCAACGACCTCCGGCATAGCAGTCAGGGGCCACTAACCACTAGACCAACAGGCAGGACAACTATAACTGTACGGTATCTGAATAACGAGTTGTTTTACCAAATCCTATACTGATTACAAATTACACAAACAAAATCTTAATAATTAAATTATTTTTCTAGGTAACCTGCATAAAACATAAGATATCTTTCATTTCCATTATATCCAATAAGTATATACCAAACTACCTAATTATGTACCTACAAATGTAGATCGGTGAGCTCAAATTTCTTTTGCATTGCTTGCACTAAAGTGTACATACTTTGTGCTACCTATCTAATACAAATTCAACGTTGGTAAATAATTAATGTAAGTAAAGGTACAGGTAAACCAATAAAGGGTTGGAGTGTTGCCTTAGGGGCGCTATGGCGCGAGGACTTAGAAAATTTTGTAAGTCCCAAAAATTTTTTTGACCAAAAAATTTTTTTTTTTACTCTTCACTTCTCAAATCCGCCCCTAAGACGACCCACTGACCCAATAAAGAGTTTCATCATCATCATCACGCACGATCATCATCATCATCATCTCTGCCCGTGTCCCATGTTCCTTGTACCAAATAAACATTTTCTGAAGATCAAAATAAAATTGCAACAGATACACAAATTCGCTAGCGGCTTCATATCTAATCATTGGAGAAACATATTTCATCCAGTATTTTGTTAAGCTTACTAAATACAGAACTACTCTTACTCAAAATTTAACGAACAAAAAATGTGGTTTACGATAAAAACCTACGATAGACTGAATGCAGTGCAACTAATTATGAACTTACTTTGAACTTTCTGCTGCACCGGACTCGCCCTGACGGCGACGAGCAGGAGAGCGAACAGCGCAAACACAACAACTTTCAGCATCTTCATTTTTTACTTTACTTGAAAAATTCACCGGCGTATTAGTTGCGAGCTATATCCCGATAATGTATGAGCGAGCCGGTCCGATCGCACGCTTATATAGACCCGTAATGATAAACAACTCGCCCTCCTCACACTACGACGTATGTACGCATTCAACTCCAACTCATACATTTTACTATTTATTTTCCACGAACACACAAATTCGCAATTATTGTCAACAACTTTGTTCTCAACCTCTAGAATTCCCGAAACGCCCCCTAATTTTTGTTGTTTAACGAAGATATTTCGCGTAAAAATATTCGCACATCACGTGTTCGGTTATCGCTTTCAACAAAGATGTGTCAACGTATAAATTGTTTTAATTATTGCTACATAAACAGTAATTAGGTTTATGTTGCGCACTTTTCTATGCCAGGTGCAGTGAGAACTCTGATTTTAAACTTTAATTAACATTATTAGGTAAATTTCTTAAACCTTCAAAGTTCTGACTGCGTTTCACGAGTTAGCCGGTTCATTTTTCTACAAAAACAAGCTGCTCTCGATATAGTTCTTAGAAAACGTATCTGATATAAAAGAGTGTACATAAAACCAACATCAAACAATTGTTAGGTAACAGTTTGATTGGCCGAGCTCGCACTTGACCTTGATACAAATTTGTTTGTCGCGAGCTTGGGGTGACCTGTGAACCTTAGCGCTCATGTGACGATTTTATTAAGCAATTTATATACCGTGTAGATTAAGTGTGCGACTCGCAATATCATTCCGGGAACTACTGGGTATCAAGTTTCGCTACAGTCGTGGCCGCCTCGTCCCTTGTCCGGCGGCCATGCCACATTCAGCGTCTTTGCTAGCGAAGTCATCACATCACTGTATCAAATGTTTACGAAGCGCTGCGAAAACTCCTTCGTTCAGAAATTGGGTCAGGGCTTTAGATTAACTACATTATTTTTAAAGTTTCCGTGAAAAATGACCGACTTTATTTTATGGACGGTAAATAAGGATAGTCTGCGATTGTTTATTTATTTTACATGGTTGGTATAAAGGTCCATTACTTAGATACCTAATGTTTTTGTGTAATTATCTTTAAAGTGTTTATATATAGACATGTTTTAACGCATTTGGAATACGAGTACACCTACTTACTTAGGTACTGTATACAGGGTAGTTAGGGATCTTCACTTATAATTATACTTATGCCTAGTTACGTAGGTACCAATTGAATGTATTGTAAGTTTATTATTTAGCTTTAACATATTAACCTAACATTACGTCTTAATTACCGAAACATATTGGACGTCATCCTTGAATTGTCCCTGATTACTCGTAATTTGGTTGTTTCATTTATAAACCCAAATCCCATAACTAGTCATTCTAGTGAACACCAGGGAGCTGCCCTTTGGCGTATTTAGATTTTTTGCGATTAACAAAAAAAAAAGAACATTTTGATAAAGTTATGATTTACCGAAGAACAAAATCTGCCAGAGAAAGCGAAGAGAGCTAAACTTAAATCCCTCAGGTTACTTTGTTACGACAGAAAAGCTTAGATACCATAACGTAACAATAATGTAAACCATCAGTAAGTTGCGAGCAAAGCGACCTTATAATTGTTAGCATCCTGCCTAGGATAGTACCTATAGACTTTCTTTTTACCAACATATACCTAGATGCAAAGGTTTCTGTGCAGATTGTTGTTGTGCAAAAAAATAATACTAAAAACAGGCTGGTTAGAGTAAGCAAAGCGAACTCGAAAAAGGATAGGTCTGACTTATTTGTAGATACCATTCCTTATAGAGAAGTAAAATGTATTTTTGCGCAAGAGCGAGCCAAGCAAGCTCGAAAACTTTAGCATCCTGCCTAAGAATTTCTTTCATATCATTTTTCTTAATCATTTTTTTTTTGTAATCACCATTAAAATTTGTTGATTTGCAAGGGCCCGGGCCCGCTTCTGACTGACTAAAAAGATGGAAGCCCTTTCATTACATCGCAAATAAGAATGACATCCGGCGTATTTTTCTACTAATGCCGATGCCACATGATGCATTGCGGTGACGTGCGTGCGACGAACGGTGCAGGATTTACGGTGACGCTCTGCGGCGTTCTACAATTAATAAAATCAGTAACATGTAAAACAGCAAATTTACTAAACAGACTTGCCTGCAGGCCATGTCTATTATTAACACTGAAAGTTTTAATAAGTACGTCGCTACTTATTCTAAAATGTTTAAGAATACTTGTAAGGCAGCTAAGGCCATTAGCAACTAAATTAAATCAGCAGATACCATAATAAAATAAAAACGGTTTGGAAAATTATAAATAATGAAACCAATCGGAACAAAATACATATTGATGATTACAAATTGGAGACTTATCATGGTCTTATTAGCGGTAACAAACTAGTTGTAGAAGAATTTGTAAATTTCGTTACCAGTATACCAATTAAAATTACTGAAGCCCTAAATTCGTCGCCGTCGCATGCTTTTGGTTTATTAAAGGCGAATGTTGCAGCCTGCTCCACTGAATTTAACTTTAAGCATATAATCCACATAACAGTAATAAAAGCTTTTAAACAAATCGAGGTTAAATTGACTGAAGATCTGTGGGATATGTCTATCAAAGTTTGTACTTCAATTATTGAGGCTATAGCACCGTACTTAGCTTTAATATTTAATTTGTGTATAGATCAAGGAGTCTTTCCAGATCTAATAAAATATAGTAAACTGATACCACTTTTTAAAAACGGGGAAAGTAAAGACATTAAAGGCCAGTCCGTGCTGCCCGTTTTTAGCAAGATATTTGAAAAGGTAATGTTAAATCAAATGCTTATAATTTTAACACCATTAACAGCTTACACGGTAAACAGTATGGTTTCGCCAAAGGACGTAGTATAACTGACACTGGTGTCTTCGTAATAAAACACATTTTTAAAGCATGGAAAGAGGCACAAAATGCAACCTATTTAAGGCGTTTGATTGTGTGGTTCATGAAATAGTACCTACTCCAGAAACTTGAGCATTACGGATTAGGTAAAACAGCGTTAAGCTTATTAAAATTTTATTTGAATGACAGACTGTAACTAGTTCAGATAAACAGTGTCAATTCATCGGGATGTTCAAGGTTACATTTTAGGTGCTTTTTATTTTTTGTTAATGATTTACCCCATTTGTTGCAAAACAAACTAAATATGGTGTTGTTTGCCGACGACACTTCTTTGTTTTTTAATGTAAATAGAAGGAAGGATTACGCTTGTCTCAAGGCTGCAATAGGGGCCCTAATTTAACATCTCTTGCAGGACGGCCTAGAAGCTGCTATGCTGTTAGAAAAATCCGCCAATTTTCGGATGTCGATACTGCTAAGCTAGTCTATTTTAGTTATTTTTATAGTATCATGTCATACAGTAGGTATCTTACTATGGGGATGGGCTGCAGACATTGACTCTATTGAAAAGAGCCATCAGAGCTACACACTTACAATCTCCGCAAGGCACGATTCTCTTAGGGAACTAATAAACGTTTTTGTATTTTGTATTTGTATAACTGTATAAGGATACTTATTAACATCATGTTGGTTACCATGATGCTCAAAGTAAGATTGTTTTATTCTTATTCCAGTGTGGGTAAGAGACAGAGCTTTACAGGTTGTCTAGCGCCATCTCTTACCCATACTACAATAAGAATGATTTTTTTTTTACTTTAAATGTCATGGTAACCCTCTATGACTTTCTGACTTTCACTAGTCCGATTTTTTTTATTATACCTACATATCGAATACATATACTTTCGTATTTATTTAGTAAAAAAATGTTTTATTGGCAAATATCCAGTCAGTGCATGAAATCGTCTCATTCGCTCTGAAACGCAAGCATGCTCTCGAGCTCATACTCTTGGCTGAATAATTATTGTGTTTAGATCCCTTAAACAAAAATTATTCAGCCAAGAAGTTTGGTCACTACAATTAATCTGACTACTGAAATATAACTTTGTAAGTTACCTTAATAACATAATTATTTAAAAATCAGACATGTACAAATATGTAAAGTTCGTTTACTCTTTGTGGTCCATGGAAAGTGTCTGACACTTATGATTCTACTTTAGAATAATATTCTACAAAACATAAATAAATAAAAATCAGCCATAAACAAATTCAATTAAGTAACTTTTTATTTTTAGTTCCCTTTCTCATCTTGTTTATTTAGGCGGAATAAACATGTTTTCTTAATTTCTTTCTTCTTCACCTGGTACCTACCTGCCAAGATTCCCCAAGGGGGAGCTCCACAAGCACACAGGTACCTATTCAAAGCACATGAGGCGCTACTGAGAACCTAAGGCGATTATCACACTGCCACGCATCACGCTGCATGTTGCGCGTCAACGCACCTATGCGCGTACTTGCGTGAGTGCAGATCTGCACCATCGTGCGGGTTTTATACGCACTCACGCGCGTAGGTGCGTTTAGTAAAGCTTGTCGCGAGATTTTTAAGTTTAGTTTGAAAATTAAAATCAATCAGATCAAGTTATTTAATTCGTTTAATTATCTACACAGGTAAATCTCGCGATAAACTAAAAGTTTATCGCGAGATTTTCAGCACGGCCCCCTTTGAATATCTATATATTATTTGTTATTGCGAATTCATAAAATCTTTTGCGGTACATATGACGTGTTGATAGAGTACATTCCTTGAGTTCAAGCAGCTTTTTAATACGCTGTATAGTTTTCAATTTACACGAGGGCCGTGCTGAAAGCGTTTGGCTGGCACGTCCCTCTTTTTTTGCATATTTCTTCAAAACTACAGAGGTACCTACATTGAAAAAGAAAGCGGTACATATATTCCTAGAGACGAGTACATTGCTTTAGTGCACTCCTTTATCACAGATTCTGTGGGGCCGTGCTGGGCAAACGGACATCATAATTTGACACTCGCTAGGAAATCAAAACCTATAGATAGGGTACTTCTCGTTGGGCTAGAATCCTGTTTGTCATGAAGTTAGCACAAATATAAGACTGTAAAAGTCTTCAGACTTTCTCCAAAACTTGTGCTATGATATTGTTGCGTCACAATTTTGCGATTTGGCATAATCTTTGAGACTCGATTTGGGAAATGAACTATTTATATGTCAGAAACTTTGTACGGAATCCTCAGTCGGACTCGCATTTGACCAGTATAGGACAAACACTATCCTCTCCCTGCAGAGGTCCATTGTAGAGGGATAAGAATTTCAGTACCTATAACAGGGATCGCCCTGGTACCATGAGTCGCTGCGTTAGCAATATGTCATGTATAAACACTCTCATAACATTCAGCTCAATAGTATGAACTCTCTTTAATATTGTGTCATTCATCTTATCAGAAAGAAT
This sequence comes from Mythimna ferrago, assembly GCA_910589285.2. Classification (NCBI taxonomy): domain Eukaryota; kingdom Metazoa; phylum Arthropoda; class Insecta; order Lepidoptera; family Noctuidae; genus Mythimna; species Mythimna ferrago. The sequence continues at coordinate 15,718,832 of OU342673.1, read as the reverse complement.
CCACATTCATTCCAAAAGTAAAAAACTTATTTTCCCAAAGATGGTTGATTATCTAGGACCAAAGTACTCATCATTAGCAAGACAAATCAAGCGATCTCAAACTCGATGGGTTTATTGCAGACTTCCTATAGCCACCTTCCAGCTCCATCTTCAGACCCTGGTACTTAACCATATAGGATCAAAATACTCGTCAATAAAAATCAAAAACAAGCCCAAACTCGATGTAGTTATGTCGTTTTATTGTGAAGATCCTATAGCCACCTTTCAGCTCCATTATCAGGCCCTGTTTAACATACAGGAACAAAGTACTCATTAATACGAACCAAACGAGCCCAAATTCGATATGACTGTGTTGTTTTGTTGCCGAGTTCCTATGGTGAACTTCCAGTTCCATCATCCTAACCATCATCTAACCTAACCTAACCTAACCCTTTTTTTTATGGTGGGTAAAAATCATGCATTGACATCCCCCGCTCTTGGGCGGAGCGGGAGATAGTGTCAGACTCTTACTGACTAAAAGACCCACCCTGTTCCTCGAGCGCCCTTTCGGATAACCCTGGCCCCAGTAGGCTTCGACCCGGCTGGGTCCCTGCTGTTGCTGACAACTCCTTGAGGCGCGCGGGAACAGTGCGCGTCGTCGACGACTTGGGCTTGGTCCGGACAGTTACCGGACGGCATCATCTAACCCTGGTTACCATAAAGGATCAAAGTGCTCGTAAATACGAATCAAACCAGCCCAAACTCAATTGGGTTATCTAGCATCAAAGTAGACATGAGCGCCACGCCGGCACGCCACCGCCGCCGACCAATCACACGCCGCCGCCGCCGCCGCCAATTTGAATCGGCGCGGGCCGCATGGGTCGACGCGACACGATCAACTAGTCGTGTTACCTGTCGTACTGGTACATAGTCTACCCACGTCACCAGGGAGAGTGGAAACGCCGAGAGATGTCGTGCGGTGTTCCGCAGGGTTCGGTACTAGGACCACCCTTGTGGAACATCGGGTACGACTACGTGCTGCCCGGTGACTTCACTGACGGAGTCAGCGTGGTCTGCTACGCAGACGCTGGTTTTTAGCGCAGGGAGAGTCGTACCAGGCGGCGGCTAATCTAGGAGTTCACATCTGTGACGAATGGACGATGAAGTACCTGGGACTCGTCCTCGAAAGCTGGTAGAACTTCGTGGAGCAATTCCGACGTCTGGTTCAGAAACTAAACCGGACTGGGGCTGCTCTCAAGCGACTCCTACTCTACCTTGGGGGTCCAGACGCCTCCTGCCGGAGACTCTACGCGGGAATCGTTCGGTCCAGGGCCCTTTATGGGGTGCCAGTGTGGGCACCGTCGCTGCGTCAGCGGTCGAAGGCCCAGCTGAGCGCATGCCAGAGGATTATGGGCCATGACTCATGGCAATACGGATGGTGCGAGGATACCGCACGGTTTCCTGCGAAGCGGCGATCCTCCTTGCTGGCCTGCCACCATGGGATCTGGAGGCAACAGTCCTTGCACACATGCATGACTTGCGCGTGGAGATGCAACGCCGGGGCGAAAGTCCGCTGCCACACATGGGACGCCCGGAGGACACGGTGGAACACACAGTAGAGGTGTGCCCCGCTTGGGCAGAGCATCGCCGTGCCCTCGTGAGAGCGATTGGCGGCAGCAATCTCTCGCGCCAGGCCTTGGTACAGGCGTTCGTCTCTTCCTGCGAAGCAAAAGGGGAGGCCGGCCGCATCAGACAACGGCGGCGCTCACAGAGCCCCAGCCGCCGCCGGGATTCCGATCCCGATTTCCGGCCACCGTAGGCGCGGACTTGCGGTCGGCGAGCAATAACTCGCTGTCCGACCGTCCAGTAACTGTCTGGACTGAGCCCAAGTCGTCGACGCCGTGCACTGTTCCCGCGCGCCTCAAGGAGTTGTCAGCAACAGCAGGGGCCCAGCTGGGTCGAAGCCTACTGGGGCCAGGGTTTATTCGAAAGATAGCTCAAGCCTCGGTACGGAAGGCAACGAAGGAACAGGAGTGGGTAGTCAGTAAAAGTATGACACCATTTCCCGCTCCGTCCAAGAGAGGGGGATGTCATTAGATGATTTTCCCACCGCTAAAAAAAAAATCAACTAGTCGTGTAAGATCCCAATCAAAGTGGACGAAGTTTTTGTGTGTACAAAATGGCGGCGGCGAGTGACGCCGTGGATAAAAATTATTTAAAAACATTCCATTGTGTTTCAAGCTTTGGTGATTTTACCATTTAATAGTAAGATACAGCATATTACTGAATAGTAAATAACTGATCTCAATTAGCCAAAATAAATCTTGATTTGTTAAATATTTTACAAATCTTGTTTTATTTCATTAAACCTTCACATAACCTAATTTTTTACAAAAAAAAATGTCACGCCGCCGCCGGGTGATTTTAACCGGCGCGCCGCCGCCGACAAAATTGTAGTCGGAGCACATGTCTAAATCAAAGTACTCGGCAATACGAATCAAACGAGCCCAAATTCGATGGGGTTGTGTTGTTTTATAGGCGAGTTCCTATGGTGACTTTCCAGTTCCACCATCAAAACCCTACTTACCATATAGGATCAAAGTACTTGTCAATACGAATCCAACGAGTCCAAACTCGATGGGGTTGTGTCGTTATATTGCGGCGCTCCCATGGTCACCTTCCGACTCCATTTTCAGACCCTTGTAACCTTATAGGTTCAAAGTACTGGTCAATATAAATAAAACGATCCAAAACTCGATGGGATTGTCGTTTTATTGCGGAGCTCCTAAGGCCGCCTTTCAGCTCCATCAGATCTGCTCCATGTCATCATAATATTGCATTATCACGCACTTTACACATGTATACAAAATTTCAGCTCAATCGGTAACCACGAAGTGGATCAAATTTAACTTGCAAAGATTTGATGACAGACAAACATCGGGACAGGTGAAACTAAAAAAAATAATAAAAGCTTGTAAAATGAATCGCTAAATGTGTTGCTAAACTCAAATCTCGAGAACAGCTGAAATGATTTCGCTAATTCTTTTTTTGTTGTGTTTGTTATTGTGAGAAGGTTTATATGAAAAAAAAAAAAAAAAATTAGGGTAGTGTAGGGTAAGTAGGTTAGTGTAGAGTAGAATAGGGTATAGTACGGTAGAGTAAGGTATAGTAGGGTGGACTAGGGTAGAGCGGGAGCGAGGCCGCGGGCAAAAGCTAGTGTACCTACATATAAAGATGAACCTCTATTTCTCCTGGTCACGCTTTAACTTAAAAACGGCTGGACCAATTTTAATAATTCTCTATTTTGTTCACCAGAATACAGGGAAGGTTGTAGAGTAAGAAGGTAGGGTAGCTAAGGTAGATTAGGGTAGTCCTGGGTAGAGAGAATAGAGAGTAGTCAGTCGACGGAAGCGAAGCCGCGGGCAAAAGCTAATTACAGATAAATTACACCCAGACACAGAAAAAAATGATCTTGCCCTCACACAAATTTTTGTGGGTGGGAATCAAACCCACAACCGGCATAGCAGTCGCGTCACTAACCACTAGACCAACAGGCCAGTCAGGATATTTGATGATTTCCTACACCAAGCTTCCTCAGCTGACCGAATCGTGATATAACTTGGTACACTATCAGACATCTCCACCATCTTGTTTTGGACATAGATTTATCGCAGAAATAAAAACAAAAAATTGTCCTCTCTTTACAGTTTATTAAATAACGAATTTTGTCTTCAGCACACAGACTCCATTTACTTACAGATACTGATTGTATACAATAAAACTTCGTGTTGACTAGACAGCATATGTCTTGCGACATCGTTCACAATCCATTTAGTATATACTTTACAGATGAATCGCAAGACATTGGTTGCCTAAAGTCACAGGAGCCTTAAATGGTAGGTACCTATTAAACCTATTCAGTGCTATAGATAATACAGATAGGTATTGTTAGAACATAATTGCTCGTTTTAAATCTACAAAGTTAGGTATTAAAGCGTAAAAATATTGAAATAATCGATGAGACGCAGTAACATAACCAACAAAACCATTGTGCGTTTTCAGGCACCACATACATCAATGAGGATCTTAAAAATAAAAGAAAATGTGCATTAAGAGATTCCATAATTACAATCTGCATAATAATTATAAGTAATTTACGTATGTTATAGGGCTACTCAGAACCAACATTTCACAATAATGTTACATAAATATTTTAAGATACATAATCGTCATAATAAACAATTATGTTTACATTTTTTCATACCTACATTACTTCTATGCGAATAATATAGCACACTGAAAATACATCACATATTAACTTTTACAATAGAGGTTGCATGATCGTTGGATAGGTACCTTATTCCTTAGTAATGTATAATGTATAATGCAAAGGCAAAGGTTTAGAATAATGTATCAAAGTCCATTATAAATATATAAAGTTTAGAATAATTTGCTATAGTCAGCAGATGGTCTCATTTTACTCTCGTATAAAAATAAATGCGGGGTTTCCCCATTCCCTATTCACTCACTTGTGACTTTAGCTAATGAATAAACAATCCCGAATGGACATCAGTCCACTCAGTTTACATCACTATTTATATCCGCATTCGAGCAAGCTTACTTCGTGCAAGTCGATTACTAAGCCATGATAAATAGAACTACACTGCTCACACGTGTGCCACACACGCCGATCTGCCTGGGCGCGTCGGTCTCCACTCTCCATAAATTGTATGGAAACTATGTAATGTACCTGGACTTGAAGAGCTACACTTAATTGCCGAAACGGATCTTGAGCGCTCGGCGTCAGAGTGAGGATCGCATTGCGCATTCCATACAATGGTAAGCCAATCGTCTTCGTTGTTAGATACATGCAGCAACTCAGGGAACGAATCAGGAGTGACGTCCATGACGCGATGGCGCGGTGAGCCAATCACTGACACTCCCCACCCCCGCGTCTCACTTCGCACCACTAAAGAGACCGAATGTTTGACTTCTGCGCAACTTGAAACCAGCGCTCAAGATCCGTGACGGCAATTGTACACGGCACGCGACGTCGTTCTACCAACAAATCAGTACCCCTAGCCAAATTGCTAATCTGCAATAGTTAACGCTTGTAGAAAGCTTCAAATGTACGGGAATGATCGCCTTAACACTCAGTCACGTGGTCAGAACAAAAGAATTGGCGGCAAGGTCAACTCGAAGCGTTCGGCGCAAGCGAAACGGTTGTATAACTTGGCTAGGGAGGCAGGCGTGTTACATTTGTGCATCGGTCTAATGTAGTTCTAGCTTAAAGGTAAAACTTCAGTCTTACCATTGTTACGAATATTGTCTAAATGAGTAGTAACAAATTATGTCATAAGTAATTTATGAGACTCATTAAACGAAATAGAACACGTAAGTATTTATTTATTTATACTTTTTATGACAGCTTTAGCTGAAGTGTCTTATTCGTGGTGGAGATTCTGAATTTTACAATACTCAAATTATTATAAATCTTTATAATCTTGGATTAATGTAGGTACTCTACGTACAATTAGGTTTCCTGTTAACTTCTCTTTAATCATTCGGATATTCCATAAATGGGAAAAGTTTATCATCAAGTTATCATACTGTCGTATTTAAGATAAAACTACATATAGGTATTAAAAATAAACAGTTGTGATTGCAGTCGAGGACGATTTTATTTAGAAATAAAATAAGATACAATAACCTAGATTTTTTCAAATAAATTATTGGTTTTAACCATCGATGACCGATGAAAGAACTTTAACCGTTTTATAAGACCAAACTGAATTATTATATAAATCGCACTACCAATACAAGTAAATAAATAATTAATAAATTAAATAAATAATTAAATAATTAATAAATTATTTATTTAGGTACCAATACATATAACAGGGTATTTTACCTACCTAAGACAAATGCAAGTTTTCTGTTAAATGACAAATGACCACATTGGTCTTTGTGAAGGGATTCTGTAGAGATTGCGTCATATCAAATATCTAATTAACGTACTCGTCACGACCTTATGAGTCATTCATTGCGGGGTTAATTTTATCGTCTCAAGTGCAGATAACAAGGCACAACGTAACGCATTTATACCTATCTACTTATGCGTCATTGAAAAACCGAAATAAGATAAAGATTTTTAGTTAAGTATGCTACGAGACTCCAGACCCCAGCGGAGTTACCATGACGTTCAAAGTAAGATTGTTTTAATCTTGTTTCAGTGTGGGTAAGAGACAGAGCTATACAGGTTGCCTAGCGCCATCTCTTACCCACACTGAAACAAGATTAAAACAAACACTAAAGACAAATGGTCGTTAGCGCGAAAAAGGAATTTTAAGCAAAAACGGCTGAAATTAATGAAGGTGGCTAATGGTCTAGGACCAGGTCATATTTACTGGCTAATACAGTACCTAATAGTAGATTATGTGCCTAGGGAATAAAGCAGTGTCTTAAAGTCGCGGGCGGTATGTTGGAATCCGAACGAAACGAAGGTTGCTAAGTTTTAATCCCGATTGTTAGTGAGGGATTTATATTGGTAATTTACTCCCGAGCACTGCGAGAGAGTTAAATGAGGAATCCCAACCGACCAAGATAAAGACAGCTTTATCCCCGTGTTGGATACTCTTACACTATCTGTGAGATAATTATAGGACAATATACTAAAACAATTTAACATATTATTAGAGAAATATAAATATTATTTACAAGTTAGTGTTAAATACCACTCGACATGTTTTGAGATTTGAAACAAACAAATTTCACAACTTGGAGATTTAACTAGGAACATAATTATGGTTTTAATTTTCTATAGTGCTCCTGTTCTTTCGTTACTTTCTTATGAGATTCGTCAGTACCTAACCACTTTTTTTTGGTCAGTTTGAATCAACTTGTTTGATGCCGTACGATAATAATTTCAAATTTAAATTAATTTAATGTGCTTTTTTTTTCAAAATTTTTAACGTTCCCAATTCAAATCTCGTGACTCCCTAGGGAACGCCCATACCACATTACATCCCTAGAAACTGAATGACTTGTTATAGGTGTTGGTTTTATGAAATATAGAAGGGTTTTATCGAGTAGGTACTTAGGTGATGTAAAAATGTACACGAGATAGCACAACAGTGTAAGCAAAACCTTACCTTTTCAGCTTTACTTTACAAGGCGAGTTAGTATTTGGCACTGTGAAATAATACGTTTGTTACTTAGGTAACGTTACCATTACGAAAGCGGTGAGTAGTCAAAATAAGCCAAATGTAGAGAAAGATTCCTACTTTATATAATTGGAGCCTCAAAATAGCCTGTTAGCATCTCAAACTCGTTGTATTTTATAAAGAAACCGCAAAAAGAAGACATGTGTAAGGGAAGATAAGTTTGAAGTAGTTTAACAATAATATCATTAAAATGGAAACGATTCTAGACAGGTCTAAATTCTGTTCCTCGTGTTTAATGTGCAACGATTCTGGAATACAAATTTTCATTCTATTCAATACTTGACAAAAACACATTCCTTCGATCAATTTCTAATTTAAACGTGGACGTATTAGCGCAATCATGAAAATGTGTAAAATCTAAAGCAGGAAATCTTGTAATAACTAATTATATATCAAGAATCGTGATTGGATTGGAGTGGACATGTTTTATGTAACTACCTAAATCAATACATGGACATTCTTCTTTTTTACCGACAATCACTGAATTTTTTTAGTTATGTTTTAAATGTTTTAAAATATTTTAAATTATTTCTCTATTTAAAGCTAGAACTACATTAGACCGACGCACACATGTCACACGCCTGATTTGTACGTAGAACGACGTCGCGTGGCGTCGTCGTTCGAGCGAAACCGACGCGCAGATCGGCGTGTGTGGCTCACGTGTGACAAGTGTAGTTCTATCTTTAAGTGTCATACATACTGTCATAAGAATTTTCTATAAAAATAAAAATAATTGGTAAATACTTGGACGAATACTGATTTGTTGTTGTCTAAGACATAGGTTTTTGTCGCAAAAGAGAAGAAAGCCCACATACCAAAATTACTTATAATAAAGTTAGCAATGGACGACAGACCGTATTTTTTATAAATAGTTTATAAGCCTACCGTATAAATGAGACAGAGCGAGGTGGGTGCGCGGTGCGGGGAGGGGTGGAGGGAACTGGCCGCTGCACGCGACCACACCTCTTTGATTTTTTCAAGCTTTTTATTATTTGATTCCGCCTTAGTTAGGAGGTAGGCTTGTACCAGGTAGATGACTGTATAACTCATCAGTTAATACTACTAGTAATACGCAATAATGATAAAGCTTCAGATACATTAGGGGACAAAATGTCCCCAACATGACGCGCAACGCTCAATCTACGTAACTCTGCTCTGCAACGTTGCCCAGCGTCCCGCTATTTGCCCTAAACATTTTACAATGCATTCAGGTGACGCGGTAAATGATATTGGACAATTTTAACAGCGTAGCGCGTCATATTGGGTAGTGTTGAAACAGAACTCTGTTTCCGCTTCCGCTTCCGCAAAATTTATAACAGAACTCTAAACGGAAGAATACAGCGAGAAGCACGGGGGTGGGGGGCGCAGGGACGACTGGATGCATCGGAAGAGGCGCGGTGGGGAGCGGGGGCAGTACTCAAATGTGTCGCAACGAGTTTCTTTATTATTCTAATAGTAATATTCAGATAAACAAATCTTAAAAAATAAAATTGTTCTTTTCTTCGTAGTTCTAACACTTCCGCGTCTGTTCACGCTTCCGCTTCCGCATCCGCATCCGCAAAAATTTACTTTTGACATCCGTTTCCGTTTTCGCTTCCGTTAAGTCACTTCCGTTGCGTCACTAATATTGGGGGACATTTAGTCCCCTAGTGTATCTGAGGTTTTATACACAATATTTATCTCGTTAAGGTTAATTGGTAAGTCAACTTTTGACCTCCTGATAATGTTTACAAATGTTAGCACATTCTTCAATCTATGCAAAATCATTATATTGCCTATTTTGAAAAATGTCCTTTTTTGTGTTTTTTATGGAACCATAATATCAAATCATATTACTTACACTTAATATGATTTGACACTATGGTTCCATAAAAATCATTTATCATTTAATTTTTAGTGTCAATGATCTTTGAAACTAAGAGTTGAAGAAATATACACTTCTGGACACATCTATTGGCCCACCTTAGAGTTTAGGTTTCGATGGCCCCTACCGAAATATGATTGCTAGATTGAACAAAAACTGTTGATGCAGTTTTAAACCTGATACATTTTACCATCTTTTTCGATCGTATTGTTTTAAATTTGAATTCAGAATACCATACGACATGGAGCTACGCCTAACAAGTCGGATATGCACCTTGTTAAAGGCAATTGATTTTTGAATAAAAAACATGTTTTATCAAATAAAGGTTTAATTTAATAACGCGTGTTGCCTCCATGGGCATCTACCACAGCTCTCATACGATTAGGCATAGAGTTTATCAACCGCTCTATGAAATTTTGAGGGATCATCTCCCATTCCTCTTCTATGGCAGTTTTCAACTCCTGCATCGTCTGGGCAACTGGCTGACGAGCCCTAACACGTCTTTTTAGCTCGTCCCACATGTGCTCAATGGGGTTCATGTCTGGGCTTCTGGCTGGCCAGTCCATAACTGTGATGTTCACATCCCGAAGATATTCCCTGACGATGCCGGCCGCATGGGCTCTTGCATTATCATGCATAAAAAGGAAATTTGGGCCCACATAGTCCGCGTATGGTATCACGTGAGGTTCTAAGCACTCACGAATGTACCTTTCAGCATTTAATGTTGGCAGCCGTGGTCCTGTAACAACCTCAAGTTGAGTTTTGCCGCTCGCGGATATACCGCCCCAGACAGTCCATGAGCCACCGCCATAAGCAACCCTCTCTTCAAAGCAGCATTGTGCGAAACGCTCTCCCTTACGTCGGTAGACCTTCTTCCTTCCATCATTGCCATATAACACAATTTTAGACTCATCAGAAAAGAGTACACGGCTAGAATCTTGCTGTGTCCAATTTAAATGACTGCGTGCGAAATGAAGGCGCGCTGTTCGGTGGGCTCGCGTTAGTTTGGGCCCATTAGCTGGCTTGTGTGGTACCATATCGCGTTCTTTTAACCTTCTCCGAACAGTTCGAGCGCTCACTGATACTCCGTGGAAGTCGCGAAGTTGGTTTTGTATCTCAATGGAGGTAAGGTGACGATTTCTCAAGCTGGTCGTCACGATGAATCGATCCTGCCTTTCAGTTGTGACCCGAGATCGTGGCCTTCCTTGGCGACGAACAAAGCCGCCAGTCTCTAGGTACCTCCGATAAACATTTCGGACCGCAGATCGACTTAAATTAAGTTGAGCACTCACGTTTCTTTGGCTGTGTCCGGCCTGAATAAGTGCCACAGCTTGGGCGGCGACTTCAGGTGAAGTATCCATAGATTATTGATAGAACCTCACCTTAATGTTAAGAATAAGTAATGTTTGTTGCAAAACCAAAGATATCAATCACTTTTTCAAGAATTAAATCCAAGTAAACCAATAAAACCAAGTTTTCTTAGTATTCGATTGTTTGATATCAACAAACAGGCTCCAAATTGTCTTTTGTTTCTTTAAATTCTGTGTTCGAAATTCAAAAAAAGACTATTGAATGGAATTGTGAATGTGCCAGGTTCAAAACTGCATAAAAACTTTTTGCTCGACCTAATATAAAATTTTAGCTAGGACCAAACGAAACTGAAAATACAAGGTGGGCCAATAGATGTGTCCAGAAGTGTATATTGATGTGCACCGTCGTTTTAATCGTGCACCGTCGTGCATCGTGCACGCGTTTGATAGGACGTACAGCAAATATGCATTTGAGAGTGTCGTGTCAAAAATGCTCTAAGGTGAAAGCTTCGGGCCCGCACGCGGTCATGTTCTCGCTAGATGGCGCTGTACTCAACTATTTTTCTTTAGATGGTAACCTAAAAAAAATACTCTATAAACAAAAATTGTAGAGTTGATGTTTTACCAATTATCTAATGACTTCTCCTCTAGAGTGGAGCGGGAGTGTAGTGAACTTTTGTAGTGTATAGTGAGTACTTTAACTGACTAAAACCCACATCTTTGTTCCTTCTTTGCCTTGCGTCCCAGGGACCCCGGGGTTCCCTTTCAGACAACCCATGATCGCAGTAGGCTTGGGCCCTGCTGGGCCGCTAGGGTTTTGCAGACATCTCATTGAGGCACGCGTGGAACACTAAGCGCCGTTGGTAACTCGGGCTCAATCCGGACGGTTAACGGACGGCGAACTACTGTTTATAGAGTATGGGAGCATGATTAATTCAAGAAAATGGTATTAGCTAAAATCGGACATTTTGGGTTTTAATGTTTTGACCGTCAATTGTTTTGAGTTGAGTGAAGCCTATGGTCGTGTTCCACCTTATTGAACTTAGGCCTGATTTTTCAAATGGTTCGACATATTTTCTATGTACAAAAGCTGTCAAACGACCATTTTAATTCCTGAGTAAAAATATATATCTGAAAAATCAGCCCTCAGTCAAATTTTTGCCTCAAAATCCACCTAATTCTGAATGTTGATGTGTCTAAATATAATCCTTAAGTATAGCATAGCCTTTACACTTTCACCTTAATGCCACTGTTTGACCGATGTTCAAGTTAATGTAGACTTTGAAGAATAGTCACTTTTAATTCATAATTCAGAAATAGTGGGTTACTTCAAATAAACCAGCTTAAAATTAGTCAACACCCCGAAACTACCATCTCCACTATGAAGCATATAAAATATTATTTCAAATGCGTTATATTTTCATTCTAAAGTTATAATGGCTATTCGCAGTTTACTCACATCATACACCTATTGATCATATCACCAAGCAACATTATAATGTCTTCAGTCATTTTATTCAAACAGTCTTCGTCTCATACAATAGTTGAATTCAAATCACTTTCGTTGACAAAGCATCTTGCTTAAATAAAGGCTTACTGATGGATTTTAAACGCTCAGCTAAACACAGAGAGTTGAAAATTCAACAGATTCAAGATTTACTTACTGAAAACAAGCATAATTAACACCTAACCCAACACATTAGGCCTATAACAGGCTGAGCCAGCTCAATTTGCCCTTTCTACCTCTGACAGCCACTTCACTTGAGCGAGAAAAATGCGCCAGCGCACCTTTCTTTTAATTCTGGCAAAGAATATGTATTTCTAAGCGATGGAAAGGGTCACAGTTATAAGAAAAAGTAAATGCACAGGTCTAATTGAATTGTTAGTGCACATACATAATATGAAACAGGCCCCCTACTATTTCAAAATCACCATCAGTCCGCTGTAAGAAAGGGATAGTGCTATCAGTTCTGCATAACTCCATCTCTTTCTAACACAGGAATTATGATGATTTTAAGATTTCATAGTAGGGCCACAGTACCTCTCGCACAATCCCGTAGTAAAATGTGTACAGTCACTAATAATGTCTCTCTATCGTTAGTAATTTTAACTACGCTAAGTACACTTATGTAGATTTTAAAGTGAAAGCTAGGAGCCAGTGTGGTCCCGACGCCTTACCATGAGGTGTAAAATGTCAGCCGTGCGAACGACAAAGAGGGATACACCTTATACACGGTGTCTTTGACATCGACGCAAAGAATACCATGGATCCAGTACATGATTCTGGAAAGTCGTGGAATTTTACGTCGGTTTTTTTTCCGTACCTCAAAAAGAAAAAATCGGAACCCGGTGTTCTTTTTTTTTTAGTGCTAGCGAGAACTTGGCCGCGCACGGGCCTGTTCCTTTCACTTTAAAATGTATAACGAAAGCTGGTTAACAAAAAAACATTTAAAAGTTGTTGCCGGGTACCAAACACTAATACAAATACAGAGAAATCTGGTCAACCTGGCTAGTTACCTCGAAATCTATTTATATAAAAATGAATAGTTGTTCGTTAGTCTCGCTAAAACTTGAGAACGGGTGGACCCAAACCACCCCAAACGGTCATTTGACCGACATTACTTAGACTATTTAAAAGTGCAAATGGTCTATTTGAAATAAATGATTTGATTTGGTCCACCGTTCATTTTGGTCTTGGAATATTCGTGAGAGTTCAGGAAAGGTTTAAACGGTAAAAAAGATTACGCAAAAAATTCTAATACAACGCCATCTCTAATTAAAATGTAATTTTGAAATTATTATGCTGTTTCTGGTAACGCCTGTAGATGGCGTTATCTTTTGATAGCTTAGCTAAAAGGACTATTACGCAGTGCGAATTTTGCTGAGTCAGCTAGTATGTGATCTAAGAAATCTCTGCTACTAATACACTACTTAACTCTATCTGCAATAAGATTAGACATTAAAAACAAACCGTTTTTACTGTCCGTTCAACCAATTTTGACTTCCATTCCGTAGACATAAGAATGGCATTAAAAGCACAAATAGTGGTTACAATACCAACTATTTACTACAGCCACCATTTGTCATGTCACCAAAGCAATAAAAGTCAAAATCGGTTGAATGAACAGTAAAAGGTTTGTACCATTACAGTGAGTTTCAGATAGTTTTGCATTGATATACTTCTGATATTCATAGTCCATTCGTGTTAAGAAAATAGTGACTCGTCGTTGCCTCTCAACTTAGCCACGCCCCTCGATCAATTTGAGTATAGCAAATTAGAAAGCCATTTTCACATTGACTAGTGATTTGTAAGGCATCGTCCTAATAGAACGCGAATATGCGATCATCGCGCGAGTAAGCGATGTGACCATCGCGTGTTCGCGCGATGGCAAAAACTAGGTGTCCTATTGATCATCGCGCGAATTGACGAAGCGAGCGAGGCTCGCTCGCCTGCCCTAGACCACGTTCGCTCGCTCAGCGAACGAACGTAGTCTGGAGCAGTGGCACTGTTGATACCAACAACCAAGGATGTCAGTCACACTCAATTTTTGCTGTCGGGAAATGTTTGGATGACGTCACAATAGACGATATTTTATTTTACAATTATCGCGCGAATTTCAATTAAGACACCTATTTGAATTCAATATGTTTGATCGCGCGTCCGTAAGAACTAAGTTCGCGCGAATAGATTTACAAACATTGTAGTCGCGCGACAGCGTCGTGCGATTGTCAGTTAGGACACCTATTCGAGTTCAATATGTTTGATAGCGCGTTCGTACGAGTAAAATTCGCGCGAACCTACGACGATCGCGCATTCGCGTTCTATTAGGACGATGCCTAAGCCTTTCAGACAGTACGGACGCGTCTTTGGTCAATTTTAAAAAATAACACCTTATTTATTTGTAAAAAAGTAAGTTAAAATTCTGTCGAATATGATTAAATTTAAAAATAATTACTTAATATTAATATTTTAACACGCTTAAGCCTCCCACAAGGCGGACCGATGACCTGCGAGGGAACCGGTCGTTATGGCGACACTCGGGGGAGGCCTATGTCCAACAGTAGACGTCTTTCTACTGAAATGATGATGAGGAACATACATAAACAACAGTTACAAAAAGTTTACTTTGGGTTATATTAATGGTTCAATTTTTAGTTTTAATTTTTACCACAGTATAAACACGCCATCGCTCTGATGCGTCACTATTTTATTTATGTGAATGGCTTATAGAGTAAAGTACTTCAATAGCCAAGATATTTTTTATACTTGAATTTGCGACACGTTTATTAGCAGACATTCTTAATTCAGAAAGAAAAAGGTAATTTATGTAATATTAAATCTAGCTATTAGGGATCCTGTGTAAATGAAAAGCCTTTATAAGTGATAAAAGTTCCTAAGTCCCTTGAGCTCTGTTATCCATGTTTCACTGTATTTGGAATATGGTGAACTGTTTGAAAATGAGCGTGAAAATTAATACTTACACACCAATGTAAATTAAATGAAAAATATAATAATTAAAAGCACGACTAATACTAATTTATTCATCGAATGTTCTTCATAATATTACTAAAACTCATTAACAGATAATGCGCACGAGCAACTATGGTCTCGGTCTGCGCAACTAATTAGCTTTTCACATCAAATCTACGGGTCTGTATGAAATCGCGCGTATGTAGCTGTGAAACTTTTATATGCACGAGTTCGGTTACAGCCCGACGATGTAACTGTTGCCTTGTCTATTGATAGCAAATGTTTACCAAAAAGTTGCGATGCTGTCGCTCCTGCTTGCGCATCTTCCAAATCTCAAAACAAAAAAGTTGCTAGGCAATTAAGTTGCTCGTCCTCCCTAAGAATGATTTACAGTTTTTGATTCATAGCTCAACAAAAAAAAAAGTCATTGCAAAGAATTTTTAATCTTCAAATTAACAAATGCAGAAACAAAATTAATATAACAAAACATTATTATAATTTTTGTAACCCTGTATATATACAAATGTGTATATGCAATTACACCTGATATTATAATTAATCAAATAAAACCATGATAATAGATCGTAGAAAATAATACTTTAAAATTCCGTATCTACTTTTACTTGACGATTACTAATAAATTCTTTGTAGGCCTCTAAAACTGATTATGTTGTCTACATTGTTTTAGTAAATAAAAACTTCTGATTTTCATTATATTTAGGGCCTTTTTTGTTCTTAAAATATTATTACCGGTTCATTAACAATACTTGTAATAACACATGGTGCAAAATTACCACTCACAATACATCATAACCTTCAGACTGCATACCAAGTATTTCATAAAAATTTTGTTGCAAGGTCATCTTCATATGTGGCGCCCGCGCCACCAGTAGAGCTCAACCCACAAAAACAACGGAAATTGGGCACACTAACAACCGATTTAGAAAACGTTTTACAAAACAAACCTGTTTTGCATTGATTTTCTATAGTGCCATTAGTTTTTATCGGTTCCAGTTTACACCCTGTATAACATAAGTGTGCAGATATAGAACATTTTATCGTGCGTTATGATACACTTATCAGTAATGTAGAATACAGACTACCTAAACAATATTAAAATACTATTACAGTGGTGACCGTAACATACGATATAGGAACTTTTCTGAATGCAACATAACGATAATGATTTTATGTAGATGATAATAGCGAAAATTCACATTTAGAAGTGAAAAATAATACTGTAGTTTACAGTTACCAAAAAAATTTTTTTTTCTATAACTTAAGATTTTTGCCTCTAAGGAGATATTAAAAAGGACTTTAACTGTTTCTTACATACACTTTAAGGTCGTTTTAATAGTCATAAAATACATGACTAAACACCTAGCATAGGCCATCATATTTAAGGTTATTCGACGAGCCAGCAAGGCCATATTTTATAAAATTATCATAAGCCTAATAATATGAAATCTTTGATAAATAAGCCTCCATAACAAAAATGTATTAAGTAGCAACAATAGAGATGGAATGTTAAGACAATAATTAAGAGTTTATTTTAATTCGACCACCACTGGACTAACTTAAATAATAAATTATTCTTTAATATTCAGATCATGATACGTAAAAATACAATAGTGCTAAAGAGTAAACATGTGTATTGTTGTTTTATTTCGTCCAACTCTAGTTTTTAGCTGACAAAGCTCAACAAACTTGAGTTATATAATTCCTTTTTTTACTTTAAAAACTGTCTTTTTTTTCGCAATTGTCTTCAGAAATGGCAAGAGTACTTCATCAATTTTATAGCACTTGTATTAATCGTATGAAGTTCAATGAAAATACTATGATTGCCGATAGACTATCGATGATGGAATCGTTCGCTAGGCACAGACGTTCAGAATCTACTCGGCTCTCATACCTCTTACTCACAAAACAAAAAATATTTACTCCATATAAATAGTAACAAAATAAATTACGTATAGTTTTTCAGTGATTACTCTTTGTACATTATTCATTAAAAGTAATTTTGAAACAAAATGATTGGCTCTGACTTTGTCTACCATCTATGGTTATAGCCGGATAGGCCGGTGGTTCATGTTATTTCAAATACTTGTAAATTAGGGACTTATGATTAAAACCAGTAGAATATCGAATACTGAATGATGCTTTAAACCTACGATGCAAGGAACACGTGAAGATATGTATGGTAATAGTTCCTAGTCCTAAAAACAACCAGATTTTACACTTCCGTGGCTAAAACGGCGACTCATTCATATACAGTAATAATTATAAATCAATAAAAACAATTTAAACTTTACGAATATGCAAATGCATACAAATTAACAAAAAAAAAAAACAAATATCTTACCAACTACTCCTCAAATCGTCAATTAAGTTTTAAGACTAAAATTCTTTGGCTCGATGGAAAAAAAAATGGCCAATTTTAACATAATATACAAATGGAAATTAAATTACCGTCATTTGATGAAGCCTTCACATTTTAGCACCATAAACAAATCCAAGTACATTTAGCTAGACGCCGCCGCGCCGACCACATCTCTACGCCTCTTACACGATAGTGTTAAACCCTGATGTCCTTACTCAATTATTGATATTTGCGCAAATCCTATCAGTGTCTTGTCGTCGAATTCTTCATTGGGCCCAACCGAATTCTGCAAAAGAAACAATCTAATATTAACAAAACTAATTAGCACAGAACCTCATTAAAAAAATTCCCGAACTGTCGATGTCTCAGTGAACACTAAACACATACAGAAACGTTCCTGGTATACTACCCTATACTCCATCTGTTTAGGTAGTTAACTAAATGTAAACAATCTTGATATTTGACTCGGACAACATCATCAATCTACAATCGCCAAAACGGATCTTGAGCGCTCGGCGCCAGAGTGGGGATCGCTTTGCGCATTCCATACTTTGGCGAGCTAATCGTCTTCGTTGTTAGATACATGCAGCAACGCAGGGAACGAATCATGAGTGTCTTCTATGACGAGATGGCGCGGCGAGCCAATCACTGACACTCCCCGCCCCCGCGTCTCACTTCGCACCACTAAAGAGACCGAATATTTGACTTCCGCGCAACCGCTCAAGATCCGTGACGGCAATTATAATTGTATTTTAAATGTCCACCGCCAGGCAGTGGCTAGTAGAGCAACGGCTGTCGATAGACGTCCACTGTTGGACGTATGCCTCCCCCAAGTGTCGCCACAATGAACGATCCTGTGCGACCCGCATCCATCGGATTCTCGCAACCTCTCCAGGTCACTGGTCCACTTTGTAGGAAGCCTTCCAACGCTGCGTCTTCCAGTACGCGATCGCCACACCAAAACCTTTCAGCGCCAACGGCCATCTGTTCTGCGAGCAATGTGCACTGCCCATTGCCACTTTGGCAATTCTTCGAACACCACGTGATTAAACTGGATCTCTTATCTCTTATCCAGTCTGAACCCGCAAAGATCGTCACTCTACCTTGCTTGAGGAAGGAGTGTATAGTGTGTCGTGTAACCTATATTATTTTTCAGTGGCAAATGATTAAATGTCTCTTGTGAGCAAGAAGGGGGAGCAACAGGAGGATTTTGGTGAGAATAGTCGAAGACTCCCGACTATTCTGACCAAAATCCTCCTGTAATACTTCAGTAGCCTTTTGCGCTCCAGGTTCGAATAAGTATTCGTTCAGAGTTCAGACTGGTGTCCGAATAATATCGCCCTTGTATTTTTCAACGACAAATATTTCGCCATTCTGTTAAATTCTATAACACAGGGGTCGATCCTATGTTCGAAAGAATTACCGTGGCCTCGGAACGGAAAGAACAACTTGAAGGAACACAGTTGGGTTTTAGTCAGCAGAAATCTGACACACCTTCTCGCTCCAACTAAAATGGGAGAAGTTATTTGATGGTTTCTCACATAAAGGGGTGGGGGGGAACTGACTGTCATCAACCTGCCTGAAATCAAAATCACAGTCTTCGGTATACGACTGAGAAAACCTCAAAAGAGCATTCGGGCTACACGTTAAGCATTGAAAATCTTACCAAATGGAATGTAACCGCCTTAGGCGAGGAGACGTCAACCGCCTGTGCATTCAGCAACTTCGCGAGGTTGAGGGAAATGGGCACAGAGTCGTTCGGATCCACCAGGCCCGCACCAACTAGTTCCATCGCGATGCCCTCGGCCGTGTCCTTTCCCATGATGAACTCGAAGCGTATGTCGTTAAGTTCGCGACTGGAGTTCCTGTAACGTTCGTCGAAAATAGTTGAAGAGTTAATCCTTTAACCGGCTGCATCGGATTGGTCGGACGAGTGTTTTCCTATTCACCAGAGACGTGTGTTTTTGACTGGGTATTCTATTTCGTTTAACTTTTCAATCCCCATTGGGGACAGAAGAGCTGACGAGATGGTGTGTATTTGATCGTAGATGTGCGACCTTGGCAGAAAATATGCGAGAGTGCTTGTCGGATATAGCCGACGACGGTTAAAAGATTAAAGAAGCTGACATCAACATGCGCATATACAAGTGCCAATTTTAAGATCGCTACCTCATCATCATCCGCCAACAGCACTGCAAAGCAAAGTCCTCTCCAGTGACACTACATTCATCTCGATTTTCGTCAACCCTCATCCAGACGCTACCAGCCACAATGCATGGAGCGATCTCTCGTCGCAAGATTTTATGTACTCTTTCTCGTAGGGTCGCGACGACATAAAATATCTTTATATTCACCTAGTTGCAATTAAAACCACACAGTACACACAGAACTAGTATTTTACTGCGAACCAGCACGAGTTACTTGTATACAACACTAGCTTTTGTCTGCGCGGCTTCGCTCCCGCTCTTCCCTACTCCACCCTACTCTACCCTACCCTACCCTACTCTACACTACTTTACACTACTCTACACTCTACCCTACTATACCCTACTCTACCCTACCAAACTTCACATAAACCATCTACTAAATAGTCCAAACAAAGCCTAAACATTTGGTTTGGATAGGTGAGCCCGTTCTTGAGTTATAAAATTACAACGAAAAGTGGCATCGATTTTTATATATGTAGAAGATTAGTTTTATTTAGTTCATGTGAAACCCGAAACAAGTGTCTAGTATTTTTATGTAAAGAATCTATGTACAAAATTTTATAACTGTATCGTGAAAAATCACAATGTTATAAGCTTGCAGCAAAAATACCTAGTCACCGGGCTATCCAGGTGACTGAGGGGTTGTTTTGCACTTGCACTCAGCTGTTTGCTAGCGCCTAATGCCTGCAAAGACCTGCTGTAATCTGTGTTGTACTTAGTGTCGATGGTGCCCAACTTTTTAAATATTTTTGGGGAAAAATATAACATGGTGTAAAAACTATTGAAATAAATTCAGTTACTGATTCTGAACAAACTATGCTCAGGTTTCGCATAAATTAAAAATATTGTCGTATACATATAATGTTCCTCGGTAACGAAGCCCATCTATAGACAGCCACTGCGTGATTTGGCAAATGATGGCCGTAGAGAAAAACTCAATCGACAATGGATTATGTTTCGAGTCGATCAATACCGATATCAATCGACCGCGTTTTGGCTTATGCACATCAAATCCACATACTGACTACACTTACTTCTATGTATACCAACACCAGAGCGCAGCATGGATTAATTTAGAAATGGGCGAAAGCGCATCAACGAGGCCTTTTTCTTTCATAAATTCGATTATGAGACAGCAACTGTCGCAATCCGTATTATAACACTGGATTGCTTATCATTAGGTAAAATAGTGGTCAAACGCGAGCCTATCAATTATAAAAAAACCTTGGTCATAGAGAGTCGTCGCTTGCGCGAGGCCCCTTTGGATGCTAAGCCGTGGGCGAGGGGCCGCTTCGCCCCCACCTATCTACGCCACTGCACAATCCGCAAGTAGTCGTAATCAGTTTCTGTTCATATATGCTGGTATACTCCCTGTGAGAGATTGTAGACCAAAATTCACCATTTTTATTCTTACCTTAATCGTAATACTAAGTTAATGACTGGTGGTTCTTCAACAGTTTTCATTGCAAAGCGATTTGCTTCAATTTCTCCAGTCACAGCTGGGGCAACTGGTATTGGTGCTGACTTTGGCTGCTTAGGTGACTCCTGTAACAGAAACATTATGATTATATAAGAGGATGTAAAAAAATACTGGTTGGTTTCCAGCTGCAATAATCTAATGCGACTGGAGCTGACCAAGTTGATTTGGGAAAAGGCTTGGCAGATTAATCAATTGGAATTAGGTGCACGAGCCGCCTATCGGCAACGTGAACACGGTTTAAAAGATTGTTGTTTCATCCAACGCAAATACGCAATGCTTGATAAAGAGTTGCGTGGAAAAAGAGAGACAACGCCTGAACGTTCTGTTGGCATCCGATAATTCTGCCAGTTAGGGCCGACGCTGCGTTGAGCGGGCGGCCGCGCGGTCCCGTACATGAGTGCTACGACGCCGACGCGGCTCGCCACCTGTCGCGGGCAGCAGCGCCCATTGCGCTACGTAATAATACAGTACAGGGCTGTTGGTCTAGTGGTTAGTGAACCTGACTGCTATGCCGGAGGTCGTAGGTTCGATTCCCTCTAAGGGCAAAATGTTTGTGTGATGAGCACGATTATTTGTTCCGTGTCTGGATGTAATTTATCTATAATGTGTATGTATTTAAAAATATATAAGTATGTTTATCAGTTGTCTAGAACTAATACCAAAAGCTCTACTTAGTTGTGGACTAGCTAGCGTTGTGTAAAAATTGTGGAATATTATAATTATTTTCTCCTTTATTTTTCTTAAAATACATATTTTTGATATTTTTAAATATTTTTTTATAACAAATATATATAAAAAAAAAATATTTAAAAATATAAAAACAGAAGTCCACCGATGTCGGGAGCAGGGTCCAAGCTACCGGTGGTTAGGGCTCCAAAGACAGGAACCTCCTCACAATGCGAGCCGTATCGAGGAGTACTGCCTTTTGTATCTGGCCCTTGATCCAACCGCGCAACGACAGCTTCGACAGATGGTCGTCGAAGCTTTTGGCAATTAGACCATTGGCGGTTACGACAATCGGCACAATGACAGCCGAGTCCACATTCCACATGTCGACAACCTCGTGTGCTAAGTCGAGATATTTGATTTGTTTCTCTTTCTCAGCTTTCACGAGATTCTCGTCATGCGGAATGGTGATATCGACTATCATTGCACGGCGCGCTAATCGGTCTATCACCACTATATCCGGCTTATATTGGCTACAATAGTCCGGTCAGTAATGATAGACCGATCCCAGTACAAAGTGACATGGTCATTTTCGAGAACTGGGTCGGGCACATACTTGTAATACGGTACCTCTAAATCCACTAGGTTGGTAGGTACTTTAAAGTAAGTTGCTGGATGATACTTGGTTATGTCTGTGCAAATACTCGCCGTTAGCCAAACGAGAACAACCAGAGATAATATGCCTGATAGACTCACCCGGACGGTGGCATGCCCAACACACGTCAACCGCCCGTCCTTCATTATATATCTCCGGTAAATGTTCGTTAAGATAATTATTATTATTAAAGTTCTCCATCGACACGACTACATGCCCACCGTTAAGTTGAACTAGCGACACTACGCAGGTATAATAATCCGGTTCCCGCTACGAGGACCACCGCACACGACACACGCGCATAGTAAACTCGTCGGCGCCCGCTTCACGCAGCGTTAGCTCTTACAAATCTTACCAATATTTCACAAAACTTGTTTCAGTATACACGTATTTTTTTTAAACCCTTAAAAAATCTTTGAAAAATATATTTCCCTCATTCAGAATCTCGTTTAAATGCGCACGGTTTTTATAGATATATTTTTAATTTTATGAATACATTGTGAAGGGCCATAGTTCATGCAAAATAGCAGTTTTTTAGAGGTTTTTACTGGATTAGTTTTATACAAATGTAGGTTTTGATTTGAATAGAACCTGCGGATGTGTGGAAATGTATCTCGAGTTGGCCGCTCTAAAGATCTTGTTCCCACTTATTGGGTGTCGGATCTGTATATTAATCGAACTTTGGCTTTGTTCTATTCGGATGTAGGATCCGGTCGTAGCTGTAGAATTTTATCACAAAAGACACCTCTTTCCTGAACTAGTGTTATTCATTTTTTTGGTTTTACACTTGTTTCCATTATTACGAAACCTAAAACGTGCGCACAATATAAACACGATAACACTGGATGCACGCTGCGATGTGTATGTATGTGTGCGCGACCTGCGGCAGCAACACACGGGCAGGCTGAATGAACAAGGGGTAGCCGGGAGCGAGTTGTCGGCCCCGATATCCGTTAAATGTGGACAGCTTCATACTTAAAGACTTATTTTTAGGAAACTAATTTAGGAAATCGGAAGGTATAATCGAAGGTATATTACGTTATTTGACCAAGATTTAAATTAGTGGCAACATTAAGAGTTTAGTTTATCCAAAAGTCAAGAAGTGAAGTCAGCAAAAAAAGGCCATGATTATAATACATGATTTGATAATACTTAGTAAATTATCTCGCAACTATATATCATGGTGATATTTATGATAATTTCATCGCCGTTGTTTTTTGTTACTATGTCACAATTTTTTTTTGCGATTCGAAAAACCTTACAGAATTGAAGTAAGTAGTTCAATTCTAGAAGATTTATACTAATATCAAATTATTTTACCATGCACGTACACCACAATCAATGGGTGGATCTGGATCAAAGACCCCATTGAGAGTATGGACGAGAGTTTGTTATGATGTGTCAAGCTCACCTCAGTGCCTTCATTATCACTGCCACTAGAATCTGCCTTTTGCAGCTCGTTCATAGGCCGCTTATCCTCGTTGTAGGATGGTTCATCATCAGACTCGGCGCCTTCGGGCGCCTCGCCTGACTGTTCCTCTTCTTCCTCGCTCCACACCCACTCGCCAGTGACCGTGCGGTGCAGCCTACCTGACGCTCCTTTCGAATGTTTACTTGCCTAGAAAAAAAAAAAGTATCTTTAGTACACAAAAAATCATAAATACAAAATAAAAGTATGTTCTGTACAATTATTATTCAACATCATAATGAAATGTAGTATGTATGCCAGCCACTCATAAATATGCAACAATGCTGGTAAATTCATTGTTAAAAAAAATAATTAAGTATGCCTGTTCAATTGGCGTCGCAAACTGATTGCATCACATATGCAAATCTCTAAAATGTTCATTGACACGGAGTTAGCATTTGTGACGGTTAGTATTACGTAAGCACTGTTTGAGCCACGCGAACTGTGTTTAGTAGGATTACACTGGTAACCTTCAGACTCTCAGTATCACAAACATCAGAATCTGTAAAATACTCAGATTTGGTGCTATGACGTGTTATGTCCGATGACCCGTTGATTGTGTCGCGGGACGCACAGGATCATTCATTGTGGCGACACTTTGGGAGGCCTAAGTCCAACAGTGGACGTCTATCGGGTTACATGATGATGATGTGTTATGTAGATGTTGACTATGGTACGAGCATTTTTTTTTTTTTTTATAATGGATAGGCTCGCATTTGACCACAATCTCACCTGATGGTAAGCGATGATGTGGCCAATCTCTATGGTTTATCGTAATATTTTCAATAGTAATAAAAATATTATAAGCACATTAGCTTCTGACAGCGGATTTACCCACGTGCAAGTCGAAAATTATCCCAAGGGAACGTACTCGCGTGATTAAAAGTATTGATTGCCTTCTCTATGATTCAGTCTATCTCTATACCAAAATTGATTTAAATTGGTTTAGTGATGTTGGTGTTTATATGTAAAAAATGGGTCATTTGTATTACCTTATGCACCCTAGTTTCCATACTAGGACCAATAGCGACTAGAGTTTGTGTTAAATATTTTCTGTCCTTGGCCTTCTTGAAGAATGGATGTTTTAGTAACTCGGTGGCTGTTGGCCTTTTCGATGGGTCTTTTTGCAAACAATCTATGATCATTTTCCTAAAAGTTTTTCCATAAGCTTTGTATTGTTCCTTCTCATCAGCACCTGCAAATACAAATATTAAAATTTATGAACACAAGCTATAGAGGAAAATTCAGTAATAAATAGGTTTATCTTTTATTTATGAGGATACAGCGTTTCTATTATGTTGCATGTACGTGACATTGTATATTTATTGTAGTCTTACAATATTGTTATTGTTAACTTATAAAAAGTAAATTTGAAATTTAAATGATTGCCATACTGATCTGATCTAGGCGAATTTCAACGACATGCACATTTCTATGTATTTATACAGAAATGTTTTGCCTTTAGTGGTTGCAGTTTTCTCTGAATCAAGTAAAAACCAACAATAAACACTTGGATTGTGGTGAATTATAATCCAACATTTTAGCATAAAAGTGTTACGGAATGTAATAGCTGATTTTCATGTTGGCTACCCATTTTTTAGAATTATTGGGGTCAATGTCCATAACCATCCACCTTAGAGACGCGAATTACAGATATTTTACCTATGACAGGGACCAGATGGTTAGTAGTACTAATGATTTTGACAATGACAATGCCACTGTGACAGACTATAAGGAGAGGTAGTACTTCTCAAACCAACTTGTCTCAGACATACTAAATATTATTCTACAAATATGTCCCCAAATGTTTTTCACTTTACCAGTGTCCAAATTAGGTGGGTCATTTTGTAATGTCAGCATCAACACTTTCATTGGAGGATACTTGTGATATGGCGCTGTCCCCGTCGCCATTTCTATCGCCGTTATACCAAAAGACCAGATATCAGCTTTAAAATCATACCCATGGTCCTGAAAATGAATTTTCTTGTGTATTAAATGCTTTTTAGCTGTAATTAGTGCAAATCTAAGAAAAAACCTACGTTGTTATTGACTACACTAGATCTAAAACGCGAGATATTATTTATAACAAAGTCACGCCCAGCTAACTCTATCTATGCTGCAAAGTAATATGAAACCATTCTACAGTTCTCGATATTTAGTTTCCATATCAAGACAGATAAGTTCTATGTAAACCCAGACAACAGAGATTTGCTGATGTGACGTTTGGGTTTTATCACATTATTCTCATATTTCCCCTGACGCTTTTAATTTTCCTGTAGGTTTTTCAATAGGCTTCATTAGAATGGGCAATTAAAAATCATTGATAGGAACTAGTGAGAACTAGAGCTATTCCCTAAGCGCCACCTCCACGAGCTAGCGATTCGTTGCGAGTTGACGTTTCGCTTATTAATGTAATTCGTCCAATCGCCGTGATATTATTGCCATATGGAGACACGTTTATCGATTTGCTATAGAACAATAATATTGTCGCAAAAGACTTCCTCACACACGCAGGTGACGCTTTAATGAATGATTTCAATATATTAAATAAAAGTTAGTAAAACAAACAAAACAAAAAGTATTAGTAGTGTTAGAATCATACAACTCTCACTTGTTCCATGACTTCTGGGGCCATCCAACAGGGTGTGCCCACAAATGTATGTCTAACTTTCTGTCTGGATATGTCTCTGCCAGTGGCCAGCCACGCAGACACACCAAAATCAGCTATTTGTACTGTACCATCTTCTCCTAACAATATATTTCCAGCCTTTATATCCCTGTGAAAAGAATGTCTCTGTGACTATCTAAGTTAAAACTTCATAGATCATTTGGTTTTTGAGCAGAGCAACACATAGCCAGCATTGACATTCGGCATATAATTAAAAAAAAAAATGTTTATTCGCTAAAATACTAGGTACTAACAATCGACACATGCCATGTTCTAAATATAAATGTGGTCCAATCTTATCTGCATTTTCAAATGTGGTTAGTATCTTTCGCGGTTTAAAAGCAAGAAATAATATTATTCATAAGCTAGATAAAACACAGAAACTTGAGCTGAACTATTACTGATACCTATATAATAAAGTAGTATAGAAATATATTTTGCAGTAGCTCTAGTGAACCTATTATTGCTTACACTGCATAAAATTATTTAATAGCACTCGCAAAGCAGCAGGCGTATGTGACATCTATCTGTGCTATTACGCAAGCAGGCATATTGCATAGAAACACATACAACAAAAAATAGTTTCTTTTTATCAAGCCATTGCTGACTCACTAATGAGCAAGGATCTTTCCTTAAATCCTTCTAAAAGTTGATAAAGTTTGATCAAGATGAGAACATTTTGACTACTTCAGGATTTTTATAAATACCTCTTTTTAAATTTTGAGGTTAATACACACATAATCTTGATATTAAAATTACTATTATTATCCAAGTGCAAACAGAATGATGATCAAGCATCTTTTGTGCAGTTGATCTAGATAATTTCTTTAAGTGTATGACTAAATAAAATAAAATTTGTATTCCAAAACCATAAGCACACGAGTAGTAAATAGCAATGGCATTAAACTATGAAACGAAATTGAGCCATGACATTAGCAGGAATTAGACACTTTGCAAAAATAATTTTCTAGAGTGAATGCTAGGCTAAACAAGAATTTGTTGCTAGGTTGGACGTCATATATTTTAGAGTAATAACGTACCTGTGAATTTGTCCATTACTATGAAAATATTCTAATCCTCTGAGGACCTCCTTTAGAACCGTGGCAATAGTTGCCTCATCAAATACACCATGTTTACAGTTCGCCACTTTCATTTTGTGTTTAATCACATCAAGCAAACTGCCTCCTGAAACATTTTGATACAAAAACTTAAACTATTTACTAACTTAATATAATGCTAGCGGTTTCTCCGATACCCAGCTTTTGTAGCCAAGCCAACAAGAACTGCGGAGTGTTTAACTGGAATAAATAATAGCCTGTCACATTCTGAGACAGTGTAACTTGCTAACTTTTGTACATAATCAATTTGTAAGTAGTTTATGATATAATTAAATTGCTTTTTTATCTCACTACAAGGATAGATTGTAATAAAGCCCTTTTGGTTTACTCTAAGAAAAAATTTTTCTCGAAAAACGTTCTTTCGAAGAAATAAAATTTGTTTATTTTAAACATCTTTAGAAGAACTATTTTACCTCTTATTTGATTTAATGAGGTAACATTCCTATATAATTAATTATAGCTAGTTTAAATCAATAAATAATGTTTTTCCTATATACTCAAAGCTCAGTTGTTTATTGGCGTGGAGACATCAAATATTCCTTGAGTTCTTTGTCTGATACACATACAACAGTATAGTAACTAAACATCTAAAGTCAATGTAACAAATAAAAACTTGATATATGAATTAAAGTCTAATAGAGTAAATTTTTACCAGTTATGTGGGCCATTATAACTGGTAAAAATTTACTCTATTAGACTTTAATTCATTAACCTTTCAATCGTGGAAATTACAGACACAATAGAAAGACTATAGGTGTGCGAACAACGGCGTTCGCTTGGGGTTTAACGAATTAAACCCTTAGCAAACGCCGGCGTTCGCGCTCTCAATGTCTTTCTATTGTGTCTCTAATTGACACAATTGAAAGTTTAATGAGGAACTCACATAAGTTCATAAGAAAACGGGACTTAAAATGGCAACCAAACCATACAGGCCTGTACTACTTGGTACCTTGCTTGTTGTTTTTCTAAGCTCAACACTCAAATGGTTAAGTTCTTGGACATAGTCTATTGTAACAATTCATGAGAAAACATTCACCTTCAAGGAGCCTCAGGACCAGCCACAACTCATCGTGTACTACAAAACTAGTATAGTATGTCACTACATTTTCATGATTACAGCTTGACATAGCCTGGAAAACAAAAAAGATTATTGGTAAGTAGGTATTTAACATTTTTAATAGTTAGTTATTATATTTAATTAGATGTTTACCTGTATTTCTTTCAATAATTCGTCCATGGATGTATTCCATTTCTCTAAGTTTATACGTTTTATGGCACATTTCTCACCGCGCGGTGCACAGAACGCTGCGTGAACTACGGCCGTGGCACCAACACCTGTAATCAACAATACACCCTCAAGTTCAATGCGGCTAAGCTGCAAGCTGTTTTTTTAATACACTGATATTTTGTGCGCCAACCAATTAATTTCCCAGCTGTTAGGTACAGCCATGTGTATGATCACAGCTATTTCTTTGAAGGCCTAAGTATTTTATTTCTAGTAATTTATGCTAAAAACAGAAATCCCCAAGAAAATCATTGACATTTCGCAGATCATATGGAATTTGACAGTCGGACCCAAGCAGAGACCTTGAGCCTTGAATGCGGTTTTTATGAATATTTACAAAACACAAAAAGAAAAAAAACACTCACATGATTACAGAATTATATAGTTTAATAAAAAACTTACCAATAACATCACGTAGTTCATAATCATTTTGACTATTTGGCCATGGACATAAATTGTTTGCAGTAGCAGTCGCCATTTTGCGAGTGAATAAATTTCCGATCCCTGCCGCGGCCGTTCCGATCGACAGACGAGCGGCCCGCGCATATGACGACAATGCGGTTTTTTGACGATCGCATGCCCCGAATGATTTCTGCAAAACGCAAAGTAAACAAAGCTAGACATCATAAATATATTATTTTGTTCGGTAAACATTAAAAACTGAATCGCTCATGATATGTACTTAATTTTTAGTAGAAGTATTTCGAAATTCAACACTAACGTCATCTATTAATTTGTTTACACAACTTGTAGCGGCTAGCGTCAAAAAGTTTACAGATGGCACAATTTTACAACATAGATCTAAAACAAACAATTATTGACAAAATGACATTATGTTTAAAGAAAATAGTTAAACCTACTTTAACTACCTACGATTTTAATTTATAGGAATATTACAGTAAATAATTTTATTATAATAAGTTGAATTGGCGGGAGCCGAGGCAGCTTGCAGCTTCCTCAGAGATCGGTACTGAGTCAGCCGTTGTGG
Source organism: Mythimna ferrago (assembly GCA_910589285.2). Classification (NCBI taxonomy): domain Eukaryota; kingdom Metazoa; phylum Arthropoda; class Insecta; order Lepidoptera; family Noctuidae; genus Mythimna; species Mythimna ferrago. Next base: position 15,689,070 of record OU342673.1, on the reverse strand, counting down.
ACCTTGGTTACGACTACGAGCTACGTAGGTATTCGCGCGAAGAACTTCCCAGCGACGTCAGCAGGGTCTGTTACGCTGACGAAACCCTGGTCCTAGTGCAGGGGGAATCGCGTCAGGAGAGGCGGCCAAACCTACACCAAAGATATAAAGCAGTTTGGTCTCGAGGTGGCTCAGTGCAAGTCCAAAATCATGTTTTTTAGCCGTAAGAACGCACCACCTCATAGTTCCTAAGTAACGTAGAGAGGAGGGGTTTTTTTTTTCGGTGGGAAATTCATCTAATGACTTACCCAGCTCTTGGGCGGAGCGGGAGATAGTGTCAGACTTTTACTGATTCAAAACCCACTCCTGTTCCTTCGTTGCCTTTCGTACCGGGGCTGAGCTATCTTTCGAAACTAACCCTGGCCCCGGTAGGCTTCGACCCAGCTGGGCCCCTGCTGTTGCTGGCAACTCCTTGAGGTACACGGGAACAATGCGCGCCGTCGACGGCTTGGGATCGGTCAGGACAGTTACCGGACGGTCGGACAGCGAGCTACCTATTGCTCGTCGTCCGCAAGCCCGCGCCTACGGTGGCCGGAAATGGGGATCGGAATCCCGGCGGCAGCTGGAGCGCTGTGAGCGCCGTTGCCTGATGCGGTCGGCCTCCTCCTTAGCGAGCATTACTGCTTCGCAGAAGCGAGGACGACCGCCTGCCACTCTGCCTCGCTCCGGACCATGGCCTCAACCAATGCCCGGCGCGAGAGGTCTCCGCCGCCGATCGCCCCCACGAGGGCACGGCGATGCTCCGCCCTAGCGAGGCACACCTCTACTGTATGCTCCACCGTGTCCTCCGGGTGTTCCGCACAGTGGCGAGACCCGGGCGTCACTTCCGCACTTTGTACTTGCTCCGTGCTTCCGTACGATTCCGGTGCAGGAACCTCCCGAACTGACATGTCCTGTGAGAACCTGCGTCATGCGGAAGGTGAGGACGCCGTGAGGTCTTTCCAGCCACGCCTCAAAGAGGGAACTTACCGCCATAATAGAGTAGTTTCCAGGGTCAAAATAATTACATTTCATTTAGTCCGTATTTTAGATTATAAAAAATATTGAACACGTATTTTTTCTTTTTTCGATTAAACAAAAAATAACAAAAATATAGCCCGTTAAAGTTACGTGTGACGTCACTCCGTGCGAAAAAATGCAGCACGGCGTGACGTTACACTTAACTTGAATGGGCTATATCTTTGTCATTTTTGGTTTAATTTACAAATAAAAAAATACGTGACCCTTATTTTTGAATAATCTAAAAGACGGACTAATTAAATTTTTTACGGCAACTAGCCTATTGTGGCGTGCCCAGCACTGGGTTGCGATAGTCGCTGACGCCATTTCACCAAGAGAACCCGAAGGAGCTCGGTCCGCCATGCCGCGACCTGTCGCGGCAGCGGGCTTTTGCCCCGGCGTTGCATCTCCACGCGCAAGGACTGTTGCCTCCAGATCCCATGGTGGCAGGCCAGCAAGGAGGCTCGCTGCTTCTCGGGAAACCGTGCGGTTTCCCTGCGCCATCAGTATTGCCATGGCCCTCTGGCATGCGTTGAGCTGGGCCTTCGGTTGCTGACGCAGCGACGGCGCCCACACTTGCTCACAAATACTTCACGAAATTTCACCAGCTGTCGAGGACGAGTCCCAGGTACTTCATCCGACGATGTGAACTCCTCCTGTCGTTAATTGGGAACCCAATGGTGGCGCCGTAATGGGGCCGTAGAAACACGTAGCCTCGGACTTGTGCAGCGTAACCTCGAGTCCCAACTGCTGGATTTTGTCAAGGCTGTCAACGACTATTGCAACCCCGCGTATCAATAGATCGGCCACATGGTACGACTTTGAGCTAGAACACGCTGACCCCGTCAGGGAAGTCGCCGCGCAACACGTAGTCGTACCGATTCCTGCGGAACACCGCACTACATCTCCCGGCGTCTCCACTCTCCCTGGTGACCGAGATAAACTATGTGCTTATCCGACAGATAAGCCTCGACCACTTGACAGAGGTATTCGGGCACCCGGTGGTACCGGAGTGCCCTCCGGATCGTACTCCAGGGCAGGGAATTAAAGGCGTAGTCAATGTCCAAGGACACTGCCACGACACACCTGCCCTGGGACACCGCATCCCTCGTCGTGAGAGCTCGCACGCGCATGATGGCGTCCACCATAGAGCGCATCCTGCGAAAGCCGAACTGACCTTCCGAAAGGTCCGGCCCCACCCGAGCTAGACGCGCGACGAGGCGGTTTGCAATTACTCTTTCAAAGAGCTTGCCTACCTCGTCGAGCAGCACAATGGGCCGGTACGCAGGGAGGAGGGGTTCACATCAGCGGCGGATCGGCTCTGAAGTTCCTAGCCAGCCTTGTCCTCGATCGCTCATGGAATTTTTAGGTGTCCTTCCAACGTCTGGCTCCCAAACTAAACCGGGCTAAGGCCGCTCTTAAGCGGCACCTGCCCAATTTATGGGGCCAGACGCCTCCGTCCGACAGGAAGCACGCGAGGATACCTCGCCGTCCTCACCTTAAGTACGACTCAGGTCCTTACTGGACAAGAAAAGTTCGAGAAGTTCCTATTTTCGATTCAGGTGGAGTAAACGCCCGGATGTCATCATTGTAGGGAGAAGGCACAGTGGACATGCTAGCGAAGGAGATGAACACAAACATGAGGGAACGGTTATCCTCTTGCCAGTCGCCGTCACAAGATGTGCCCCGGGTATCGGGACTGGCAGGATGCTCCCCGGCCACTGCAGGCGCGGGCAGCTGGAGAATTTAATAGAGGAGTACCCACCTCAAAAAATATATTAAAAAGGTAGTGAAGTTGACTGGTGTGGTCCCCGTAAAGCCGGCTCTGCGTGCAACCTAATGTAGGTACTGTGTAGGCTTCAAAAAACAATAGGCTAGTTGCAATAAAAATGTAATCAGTCTGTCTTTTAGATTATTCAAAAATAAAAGACACGTATTTTTTAATTTGTAAATTAAACCAACAATGACAAAGATTTAGCCCATTAAAGTGACGTCACACGTAACTTTAATGGGCTATATCTTTGTTATTTTTTGTTTAATCTTAAAAAGAAAAAATACGTGTCCAATATTTTTTTATAATCTAAAATACGGACTAAATGAAATGTAATTATTTTGACCCTGGAAACTACCGTTTTGTTGAATTGTTGATCGAAGTGCGTAGGTAAGAGGTGTGACTAGAGCCAATTTCGAGGTGTGTTTTGTAATGTTGGTTCATTTTTGTATGAATGCCCCATTAGTAAACCCACCAATTCGAGATAGAGTTCTGAAACCACCTAAAAATAGTCATGCCGATGCTATGCCATGAGGAGTTCCTCATGATTATCAAGAACTTGTAATACTCGTAGTTGCTTCTTTGTTTCTTTAATAAACGTTCGGGAAGGAATCTTTTAGCTCCTCAGGTATGCTTTGAAATTAGAATGATAGTAAGGTAACTGATTTATGGCTGCTATATTTTCCATTTAACAGTAGGAGTCCCTCAAACGACTAACGACCAACTTGTCATGAAGATTTATTTAGTAGTTACATCCTTAGTTGTTAGGTAGATACTTAGGTAAGTTATGACATGAGCCACTAAGGCTGAAGGTCGGTACCTAATGCAGGATTGTAAACGAGTAGGTTAAAACTTAGGCCCTTGCTCTCAATTATTGCCATAAAACAGTGACTTTCTGAAACCCATTCCTGCGGTAACGGCTGGGTTAATGGATTTAAAAAAATGAGTTATAGATTAATATATAACATAATCAACGTATTATGATTTTTTCGTATGATTACGCCGAAAATAAAATTTAACAACACGAATTTATCGCCTGTTTTTCCTACCCCTTTCAAACGGCTCTGATATTTAGGAATATGTTTACATCACTATCACTCTACACAAATAAATTGCTGGATAAGTGTTTCAGAATACTTCAGAATGTACATAGCATATGTAAATCAATCAATATATCGCAAAGAAAATGATTTTAAAGGTTAGCGGGCATTGAATTGGTTTTTTGTCAATGTTAGCGGGGCTCTATGCGAGCGCTGACGGCAGTACGAGTATATGTGCATTTAACTCTGGTCAGATGTTCAAGGAACTATACGTCTTAAAGAGTGTAACAGAAGGCACGTAACTACTACGTAAGTATATTTTACTATACGCCTTAAAGAGTGTAAGAGAAGGCACGTATCTACTAGGTATACATATTTTACCCTAAATATTGATGCTAACAAATCTAACTCAAAAATGAATTCGACTTTTTTTTTTCAAGGGTATATAATTTGTTATTAAAAGGTACAATGGGGTTAGCATATCTGGTTTGATAAAAACCCAAAAAAAAGAGAAAATAAGAATAATAATAATTTGTTATTAAATACCTACATATTGTGTGTATAAAATTAGTTAAGTACAGTTGCCATCACGGATCTTGAGCGGTTGCGCAGAATTCAAATATTCGGTCTCTTTAGTGGTGCGAAGTGAGACGCGGGGGCGGGGAGCACACATGTGCCACACACGCCAATCTGGACGCGTCGGTCTCCGTACATTTTATGTGGAAACTAGACTTGTAGAGCTACACTTGATCCACGCCACGCGACGTCGTTCTACGTACAAATCAGGCGTGGTCCAAATGTGCGTCTCGGTCTAATGTTGTTCCCGCTTAAATGTGCAAGTCTTGCTTTCACTTCTACCTAGGTAGTCTAAGTTCTTCCGCCTATATCTTGGATATCTGTAATACACCACCATTACCATTACTTGTATCATCACCATTATTTTATTTTTCCGTCAACAACACGGGAAAGAGGTCAGTAGGATAAAAGATGAAGATTACGGTAAAGCCTAAGGGGTTATTCAAATTTTTGTCTGCACGTGTAAAAGAAATCCATTTATCTAACCTTTTTGCATTAATATTTTTGATTGTTTAATTAATCCTTTCAAAGATATCTTATTTATTTTTTAATTTATGTGCACACAAAAACACTTAATTAAAAATTAAATGAACAAACCTCTTGTTGTCTACTGCGATCTTAAAACCCGCAGGGTTATTATAATTTAGTGATATCGTCTATTTTCTGTATTGTCCAGGGGACTTACCATGACGTGGTCGTGAGAGCGAGATACAGGGATGGAGCTATACACTAACATAGAGTTAGCGTATAGTCGAGACCAATTCAATGCCCGCTAACCTTTAAAATCATTTTCTTTGCGATATATTGATTGATTTACATATGCTATGTACATTCTGAAGCATTCTGAAACACTTATCCAGCAATTTATTTGTGTAGAGTGATAGTGATGTAAACATATTCCTAAATATCAGAGCCGTTTGAAAGGGGTAGGGAAAACAGGCGATAAAAATCGTGTTGTTAAATTTTATTTTCGGCGTAATCATATGAAAAAATCATAATATACACTAACATAGAGTTAGTATATAGTCCCATTCCTCTTTCTCGTCCCTCTCTTGAACAGTTCAGTTTAGGTCATAAAATGGATCGCGTTAAGAGGTCGTGGTAGCTCTGCTGTATGTACTATGGGCACGCAATAATTATGGCGGTGAGACTTTTAAGGAATAACTGGAGAGACGTCGCGGCGTCCTCACCTTCGCTTGCATGACGCAGGTCGGACATATGATAAATTCGAGACGTTCCTGCACCTGATTGATCCGTGCGAAAAAAACCCCGGATGTCGCCACTGTGAGGACCACACGGAAGACACAGTGGAGCATATGGTGGAGGTGTGCCCTGCTTGGGTGGAGCACCGGCCGTGTTCTCGTTGGGGCGATCGGCGGCAGCTAGCTCTCTCGCCGACGGCCCAGCAGGGCCGAAGCCTATTGGGGCAATGTATTGACTTCCGAAAGGGAAACCCGGGGTCCTGGAACGCTAGGCAAAGAAGGAACACAGACGTGGTCTTAGTCAGTAAAAGTCTGACAAGCTGTCACACCCCCCTACAGCGAGAGACGCCATTGGATGATTTTCCACCCAAAAAAAAGCACTGCTGTACCAAATTGTGGATTTTGTCTATGACATTACTGACACCCCGTGCCTCGGAAAGCACGAAGCCAAGTAGGTTCCAATTACCAATATTACCATTCGTTGATCTTTGACATTCATTACAGGTAGTCAGATCCAAGGAGTGCTCATCAAATAGTGTCGCCCCTGGGTTGTGGAGGTCTGATAGGAAATCGCTTCATATAAGTACGGGTAAGTATTCAGTCGCATCCAGTAATACTGCTAGCCAAGTTAGTTAAGAAAATGAGATGCTGATATCTTCCATTATCAACATTTAGCTACTGGGTATTAGGTAACTTCATTATGTAACCGTTGTCGGTTAAGTCGATGTCGATGGCAATCTATGAGCATCAACCTATTAGCGCCGCGCTGTTGAAATTATACCTTATTATCATGTTACATGCCTATATACGAGTTGGATAAAAACGGGAATGACTTTCTACAATAACTAGTTTAACCTTAAATGAGGGCACTTTTTTGCATACTTACTGTCTGATCCCATTAATCTTAACTCCAGCTAGGCAAGGACGTTTTGCGTTCACGGATGGTTCTGAAAATTGTTGGTTGGCCTTAAAGTAAGGGCGGCCAGATTTGCGCGATCCTCGAGCGCGTCAAAAATCATATGGGGAGAAACCTTGCACCCTGTAATGTACCTCTACCACATTATGAACCCTTAATATGGTGGGGTTCGTTGAGAGCAGCCCGTCAGATTAGTAAAAAAAATATCCCTCGGAAAAACTCGAGCGCGTTAAGACAAGGTAAGTTAAGTACATGCAGAAAAGTGTATATTTCAATAATCTGATGATTTGAGCGTGGCATAAGCAAATGGGCGAGTCATAAAGTTAGGTTGTAAGGTTCCTGTTAATTATTTTGTTTGTAAGTGCAATTCTTGTACTACAGTATGCTACGATATTTTTTTTAGGAACGAAGAAAATTTTACAATTTCATCGTTTTAGCTACATCGCCCCATGAAAACAGTCAGGCTGTAGGTTTTCGTAATCCTGATAGGATTAACGTCAAAATAAAAAAAAAATCAATCGCGCCCGAGTATTTCGAGGTAACGTTTCTTTTTATATTTTTGAAAATTCTTACACGCTCTCCCCACTCTAAAATGGAAATTTGTCAGACTTTTTTTTCGTTTTAAACCTAATCTTCACAAATAAATTGGTCCGCATGACCCTTTAGGAACTGCAAATTTTGCATCCGGGCCTCCCCTACTAATACATAGTACATTGCTGCCAGCTTGGCAGGCTTAAGCTCCTGATACAACAAGTGCAGCATTGCAAAATTTTTTATTTTTTTGTGTATCCATGTGTTTTTATGGATATCCTGCGCCCTAAGGTAGGTGGTGATGTCTGCCAAACTCTTGACTAAACTGTCAATTATGTCCTTAAACTATCAAGCGAGCCTTTACTTTCATTGCCCTGTCACCGTCGGCACCCTCTTGAAACGTATCTACCGATGTGACGCCTTGACAAACAGACCAGACAAGCAGTCTGATGATAACCAGATTTATCTACAAATTCTTAGCAAGTCCTACATTCTAGAAATATAGAAAAAAAAAATGAAGGAAATTGTGCACTCCATGTATTCGAGGAAGATCTAATAATTATTATTAGGCATACCTGTCTAAAAACTCCTTGTGCCCCAGGAGAAATAATATCGCCCGGCATGTTTCTGCAAATGAGACATTTAACTTCTGACATTACTTATTATTTTTACAAGTTTTCAAATTATATCCTAAACCGCTAGTTTAGATCTAAGATTATAAAATGTTTTAGATTTTCTTCTTTTGTTAAGTAAGTAGGTACATATAAGTATAAATAAGGCACGATTTGAAAACTCAAGTCCCTACGGTGGTTTAATATTAGCGAATTTAGAAATGGCAAAATAGAAAAAAGGCATGATAGAGACGAAAAATAAATGAAAATGTGCTTTCTCCACAGGTTTCTGTTATCGAATGTATAATTTAATTACTTGCGTACCTACAAATTAAAAAGCAACAATATTTATTTGAGGATACTCGCACAAACTAGGGAATGATGGTAGAAAAGAAAGGAAGTCTACTCAGCAGTAGGGGGGACGAGACTGCCAATGATAATGATGATGGAGAGTGAACAATCTAAAAACCGACCAAGTGCGAGTAAAGCTCGTTTATGAAAAAAGAAACATGAACCTAGGTCAACGGTAAGTGTCCTACAGGATTTGCTAGTATCAAGAAATGCTATATTGTAAACCCTAGGTGCTAAGCCCGACTCGCGCTTGATCGATTTTTATTAGATATTTGCTCTTGCTATAAATATACAAAATTTGAAACTTATTGTAATACGATTAGAACGAAAACAGAAAAAAATCGCAGAAACTTTACGTTGGTTATATTATAATTATGGGCACTTTGCACCCCTGCGGTAATGTGAACGTTTGAAAGAGTAACCGTGGCCCTAGATTACACAAGGCAAGTCTTCACCACCCACCTGTGTCCTTCGATACAGATGGGTTTTAGTCAAAGTTTTTAGTTTTTAGTAAAAGTCTATCACGCCGTTAAGCTCCGACATAGAGAAGTCAATTGAAAATTTTACAAATAAAACTTGGCCCACCATTTAATAGACTTCACTCAGGTTTCCTATACCCTTGCAGTGCTCGGGATTTTATTACATAAATTCTACAAAGCAAACATCGCTTCGGAATTCAACATACCGCCCGCGACTTTAAGGCACAGCTTTATGCCCTAGTCACATACTAGTTACTATTACATATTTTATTATGTGTTGTTATAACGGCACTAGAAATATATAATTCATTAAATTTTTAAATGTATATCTTTTACGCATCATGTGATACAGGTCCCTGACTGGCAGTTGGTAGGATCCTTCGGATTCCTCATAAAAGATGGACCAAATGATTTCTTCCCGAGCACTGCAAGGGAATAAGGGTTAATAAAGAAACCTGAATGAAGTGTATTAAACTATGAATTAAATAGCTAGCCGACGTTAAAGTCCAAAGAGTACCAATCCACGGACTTATTATTCAATGAAACTACCTTAAAATAAAAGTACCTATAGCAATCTACAAAAAGCTTGACAGGTCTATTAGAAGCATTTGAAATGAATCCGTCCAAAAACATATCTCCATTGAAACTTATTACATTAACAAAATGAAAAATTCTAAGAAACGGGACATTTTTACTGCCTGAAAAATCCCACTATCTGTGTAAATAAAAGTTATTCTGTTTGATTTAGTTAATGAAGCGATCCGAGTTATTATCAGAGGCTGACATTTTATTATGATTGTAGAGGACAATCGTCGGGAATAATCAAAGAGTATCTCGGTGTTATCTTTGTACTAATCTCTCTGTTGTTTAAAGTGTCAACTAATATGATTGAATTTTTTGTTTACGTTCGGAAAATGTGGATGGGACTGGATTTTTATCTGTTTGGAAAGTAGTACCTACGCGTTGGTTTATAAAATCAGAAACTGAAGACATGGGGAAATTGCTTTTTGAATAGGTACTTATAAAAGCCTTTTTTATGTTCTCACTGCTGGGACTCAGACCTCCTCTCTAGGAGAGGGAATGGGTCGTACCCACCACAAGGGCCCTGTGCGGGTTGGCGAATGTCTTCGAATTTTTGGTTCTCACGATGTTTTCCTTCACCGTTAATGAGAGCAGTGTTAATGAAATAAATTACACAAAGTAATGCGCCTGGCTGGGTTAGAACCAGCGATCTACAACTCGTAAGTCGGAGTTATTACCACTCGGCCACCACTGTTCTCTTCGCGGCTCTGGCAGTCTAATAATTATGAAAACCGCGCCTCAGAAATTGAGTAGGAATGTTGTTGATATCTTGTCAAGTTTTCCTTCATCACTCACGGAGCCCAAACCTCACACCGAAGAGGAAAGGGCGTATAACAGTAATCCATCAACCATATCTGATTGAAGAGGCAAAAGTTTATTTAAAAATTAAACCAGAGCTAATCCGTTCATTGTGGCGACACTTGGGATAGGCCTATGTCCAACAGTGGACGTCTTTCGCCTGAAATGATGATGATATCTGTATATGTAAAAGGAGAAACTGACTGACAATGTCATAAATTTAATTGGCAAGAAATAAAAGGTTTCTCATTTCTTTTATTAGAAAATAATCTTCTATAATATAAAAATGAATCTCAAAATGTGTTGGTAAGCACATAACTCAACAACGCCTGGACCGATTTCGCTAATTTTTTTTTGTTGTGTTCGTTATTATGAGGAAAAGGTTCCTAGGGAAAAAAATGAAAATTAGGGTAGTGTAGGGTAGAGTAGGGTAGTGTAGGATAGTGTAGGGTAGAGGAGGGTAGAGTAGGGTAGAGTGGGGTAGGGTAGAGTAGGGTAGAGTAGAGTAGGGTAGAGTAGAGTAGGGTAGAGTAGGGTAGAGTAGGGTAGAGTAGAGTAGGGTAGGGCAGAGTAGGGTAGAGTAGGGTAGAGTAGGGTAGAGTAGGATGGAGTAGGGTAGAGTAGGGTAGAGTAGGATAGAGTAGGGTAGAGTAGGCTAGAGTAGGGTATAGTAGGCTGAAGTAGGGAAGAGCGGGAGCGAAGCCGCGCGGGCAAAAGCTAGTATCTAATAAAAAAAAAGACGTGTGGCACTCGGGGACTGCCGCGGTAAAGCTATTGCATAGCATTTTTATCAACTTATGCAATTATATTATTTATTTATTTTATTTATGCAGTATTTTTTTCCCTTTGTTTTTTTTACTTTGATATTAATTGAAGTTACACTTTCACACATTGAATTGAATTTTGATTGATTGTTCACTCATTTGTTTTCTTATCGGTCACCACGCGCAAAAAACAAATGAGTGGGGGGTGTTAGGTTATTTTCGTTACGGAATTTCTGGATTTGGTCTCCACGCTCAAGGCCCGCGATAGAAGCTATGCAATAGCTTAAAAAATGATGACAATATGCTAATGGCACATCATTAAATATTTCATGATGTTCTATAATACCGTAAATTGGGTCATAGTCAAAAACTTGGTGATCCACGATTCGAAGAGAGCAATCAGGAGCAATCGAAAAGACCAATTACAGGCAATTTAATATTAAATGACAAAGAGGGTCAATTCATATTCCATTATCTGCCTACTCCTTTCAACTATGTTGGGATCGGCTGCCTATCTCGCTGCATGCAGCTGGCTGCCAGTTTAAATGAAGCCACTGCTTTTTTTTTACGAAACCCCACGGCCATCCCAGTATACCACATTTTCGTGTCGTATATTTTTTATTTAGCTTATATTTTCCCACTGTTGAGCCTCCCCCTGCTTCTTCCCTTTTCTCACGCCAGCCTCTGCGCTACGCATCTAGCTCATCTAGCCATTTCTTGCCAGGTCGGGCATGGCGGCGTTGTCTAACCTCAGGCACCCATTTTGTTGCGATTCTTGCCAGCAGTCAATCTGCATGCAGCTGAAGTGACCCTCTCAATCCCTTGTTATTCTAGCAGCCATTTTCCAACGTCTATGATCTCCATTTTTAAGCACAGCGTGGTTTTTAAAGTTCCGTACCCAAAGGGTAAAAAGCGGACCCTACTAAGGAGGTCTTAAACCCCGGACTAAGACTTCGCTGTCTGTCCGTCTGTCTGTCACCAGGCTGTATCTCAAGAAATGCGATAGCTAGACAGTTGAAATTTTCACAAATTATCTATTTCTGTTGCCGCTATAACAACAATACTAAAAACAAAATATTTAATTTTATATTTTTGCATACAACAAACGCGATTTTTTTGCTGAATTGTCCTAAGGACGATACGAAACCCTTCGCGCACTTGCCCAGTTTTTTCTTATATTTTTGAATCTTTTAACATCTACTTTTGACCAACTCCAAAGCAAAACTTTTGAGAGTCGATGAGTGACGAGTCGTACGTCGCTAGAACCAGCGATCTACAACTCGTGAGTCCACTCGGCCACCACTGCTCTCTTCGCGGCTCTGGCAATCTAATTATTCGGGCTTCGTAAATATGACCACATTTCTTCCTTCCGTTCTCAGCTTAAATGGCTGCCTATCCGTCACAGGAGATCCCTCAGATCCCTCTGCATGCTCTTCACCGTAATGAACGATCCTTGTGCTCCTGATTATTTAAAACAATATTTTAAAGTGTTGGGCAGTTCTCATAATCTTAACCTTCGTGCATCCAAAAACATGCTTCTTCAGATTCCTTCTCACCGTACTGGCTTTATGTCCAATTCTTACGCTGTTTCCACCATAAAACTCTGGAATTTACTTCCCCTTGACATCAAAAAAGCCGAAAGCAAATTTTCCTTCAAACGTAAAATTCGGAACTACTACTTGAAGTCCTCTCAACCTTAGTTTGTTCTTCGTCAGAATTGTTATTAAGTTCTCTTTAAGATTTGATATTTTTCATAGTATTTATTAGTTTATTATTTTAGCATATTTATGTATTTTATTATATATTATATATAAATAACTTTTTTTTTTTTCCGTTTTCATTAATTGTTATTTGTTTATTGTGCAAACCTACCACAGTGATCTCTTTTTTTAACCCAAAGGTTGACTGGGAGAGAATGCCTTGTTGCATTAAGTCCGCCTATGTACCACTACTGTACATGAAGTTTAAATAAATAAATAATTATGAAAACCGCGCCTCAAAACTTTTGAGAGTCGATTAGCTACGTACGACTCGGCACTTTATTTTTACCCGACTGCAAGAAGGGTTATGTTTTTCGCGCGTATCTTGTATGTTTGTATGTATGTAATATTCTTTATTACCTCATATCTTCCAAACCGCTGAACAGATTTTTATAATTAACATATCGTTAGATTTGTCTTGATAACCCAAGTGTTCTTAGATAGGTGACGTTAAAAAGAAAACCACATATCGACTGTGAGGTGCTATTTGTTAGAGTTTAATTTTTTATTCTGCAATATGGGTATCAAATTAAAGGTCTGTTCATGAGGATTTTAAAATGGTATGTCATGACCATATTAAAAAAAGTACAACAGGAAATCAATGTTATTTATTTTGTAATGAGGTCGGTTTTTGAACTTTATAGTGATTTTACGTCTAAAATATAGTGAATAAAGAGTGATAATATACCTAATTGTAACTAAAAAGTGTAAAATAAAAAAATACCCATTAAAATAATCTAGACTAAAATCATTCTATCTAATGTGGGTCCCGACTGTTGCTGAACTGTGGACTGAACTTGTTTATTATTCTTTTCAGTTTTTATTTAAAATATATTTTTACGTAGTCGGGTTTTTTATTTTTAAAATTATTTCCTTATATAAAGGATATCATAATTTCTATGATTCCATACTATTCCCAACGTAAAGCTTGGACGCTTTAATTAAAACAAATTGACATTTGTACCGGATTAATATAATTCGTGATATAAAAAGAGATTCTGACTGGGGAAATCATTCATTAAACCGACAGTTCTTGATCGGTTACTACTATCAGAAGTCTCCGGGAGAAGAACAGGAAACCAAGATGGCCGTCAGGCATTTTATCATTAAGGTAAATATCTATTTCATAACATTTTTGTCCGGCTTTTGACAAGCAGTGGTCGGCGAGAGTCTTACTTAATTTTGTGTCCGTTCAGAAAGTTTAGCTACGTTTATTATGTTGCCGCTATGTTGGTAATTTTCAAGAGAAATCCTAACGATTGCTTTTGCAAACAGTGAGCAGTAGTGGCTGAGTTGTAGGTTGCGGATTCAAACCCAGCCAGGTGCATTACTTTGTGTAATTTATTTCATCACCACCTGCTCTCAAAACGATGAAACAAAACATCGTGAGGAAACCGGCATGTCCTAGAACCAAAAATTTGAAGTAGTGACATTCATCAACCCGTACTGGCGCCGCATGGTTGCTTACGACCCATTCCCTCTCATAAAGAAGCCCAGCAGAAGGTACATTAAATAAGGCTGATTATGCTATTTATTTTTATGCTCTTAAAAACTACAATTTTATCAAATACATATGTAGGTAATTTGGATAACTTCCTGTAAAGGTATCGTATCGTTATTCATATAAATGCTTTATCTACCCCGCTAGCAAACCAAGCGCTGAGCTTAAAAAAATTGCAAGGTTAGCCATCTTAGCTGAGATAATAGTTTGCCCAGACCTGGCGAATGCGCCACTTTCGACGCACTTCGCAAGCGGCTCGCGAACGGCTCGCGAACTGGTCGCACCATAATGTACAACACTAACTTACCTCAGTTTGTAACATACCGAATTGTTTTCAAACAAGGAAGAAAACTATCACATTTATACGAGCCAACTTTTTCAACTTAGCTCTAAATCTGTCACCGTCTTTATCCCATTTTAACAACAAAACAACCTGCTACTAGTATTTCTATGAACCTATAAGCTCCGAACGACTCATTATGCAGACCCTGACCTGACTTATCCAAAGGATGGAAGGAACGCGCGAATTGCCCTTTATTAGGAATGACAGTTTGAGGTCTGAAGACCAGGCCAAGTGTCCATAAATCCACCGAGTTAAAACTGTCTAAAGGGTGCGAGTTTATAGGTCAGACGATTGATCAACGCAAACGAAGACAGAAAGAGATCGAGATTTTTTTTCTTAAAATGACGATTGACGAAACTAGTCGCAATTCCGATTCATTTGGTTCTTCCTCTTCACAGAAAATCATTTTAAAGTTTAAGTTAAACCTTAAGGCCCTAAATCCCGAGCAGTGCTATAAACAGTAACTTTCTGAAGCCTACACCTTAGTAACGGCGAGGTCACTAGTTTCAAAATAAAAATATATAGATATGTTTATTACAGATTCATGTACCTACAACATTATTAACGTATGATTTTTTCGTAAGCCTAATACTTTACCCAAAAAAAATTTTAACATGATATTTTTTCGCTTATTTTCCCTTCTCTTTTTAAACGGCTTTAATCTTTAGAAATAATTGTTTACACAAAAATATTGCTACTTAAGTGTTCTTCAGAATGTACGTAGCATTTGTAAATCAATCAATATTTCGCAAATAAAATGGATTTAAAGGTTAGCAGGCTCTATCCGGCCAGATGTTCAAAGGATTAAAAGCCTTAAAACTAAAAATCATTGAGTGAAATGTCAATTCGCGTTGTAACGTAACTAGATTCTAAATAGATTCCTACGCTTGCATATTTTACGAGTGCAACCAGTGGCGTAACTACACCATCTGAGGCCCGTGGCAAAATCATTGGGTGGGGCCCCAGGAAACTGGTCAACTTTGTAATTGTAAAATTGTTTAACAAACAGTTTTAGAGCACTTTGTAGACGATTCACAGATTTTTTTAAATTAGTAATTTATTTATTAGTTTATCTATTAAATATTATAAACTAATAGACATATATTCGAACTTTAAGTAATAATATGTACAATTACTATTACTTTATAATATTTAATAGAAACCTTTGTAATTTAACTTGAATTGTTAACGGTGGGCTTCCTAGTGGGGTATCAATTAGGTGGTAAGGCTGGCAAAATACCACAGGAAATCTATTCTTTTCTAATGAATGAATTATTAAGATTTATTAAATAAATCTTAATAATTTAATTGAATTTGTGTATTTATTTCTTCTGACATAAAGGCCTCTTGGACCGGGGACCCCACTAGGCCCGGGGCCTTGCCACCCTGTAGTGACGCCACTGAGTGCAAGAAGACAGATTCAGTAAAACCTTCACGAGAACCTAATTTTGTTCACCCACTAACCTCGACCCGTTTTAAAATAACTCAAAATCAATGGACGATCTGATAGGCGTCGGGATCTGTATTGGTTTGCTATAGATTTACCTAGGTACTCAATAGGGTTTTGAAAATGGTGGAAAGAGCTCGAGAAAATGGCATGAGATGTGCTTGGTAACGTAACTTGGTGTATTAGGAAAAAATGCAATGAATTTAATTGGTGTATAGACAGAAAAATAAAACAGAAATTACACCGACATGAGTGAGATCATAGATGTATGGTGTGTGAACTGTAAACTGAGATCTGACATGCCAAAGTAGCGTTTGATTGCCAGTTCTAGGTATCTATCCTGTGCAATATTTTTAGTACAGAAGGTGCATTTACAACGTGTAACGTTAAATGCGCAAAACCTGAAAATAATTTGATCAGAATAACGAGCAGAATCGATTGAACCACTTTTTGATTTAAGTCATAATTTTTTTTTTTTCAAAAAAAAACTTCATTAAAAAAATGTTGCCCTGTCTATTTATTAATGGCTATGACTTGCGCAAATCCTACAAAATAAAAACAAACACAAGTAGTCGTCGTAGTTTAAAATTTTCTTTTCCGCGACATAATAATAGTTCTTATTTCAATGCAAATATGAATCATAAACAAACTAAAATTGCACATAAAACCTGTACATTTTTTTTTATATATGTTTTTTCTCTCAGAATTGGGTCAATTGAATGGTGGATAAAAATCATCCAAATGAAACCCCCGTCCTTGGGCGGAGCGGGAGATAGTGTCACTCTTACTGACTAAAAAATCCAACCCGTTCCTTCTTGCCTTTCATACCGGGGCCAAGCTTCCCTTTCGGAGCTAAACCCTGGCCCCAGTAGACTTCGACCCAGCTGGGGCCCTGCTGTTGCTGACAACTCCTTGAGGCGCGCGGGAACAGTGCGTGCCGTCGACGACTTGGGCTCGGTCCGGACTTTGCGCATTTAACGTTACAGGTTGTATGTATTATGTACTTGAATTTACATACCCGTCTCCGATGTGTGACATTTTGAACAAGCCCCCTGTTTCTGGGACTGACTCCATGCGAAAGGTGCCGCGGTGTCTGCGACGCATCTCCGCTTTGCGGGTGCTGTGAACAAAGACTTGCATCAAGTTATGCTTACGAGTATACTCTATTCATCTGCTCGTTTTACGATGACCGTATAAAATACATAATCGTAATGTGATTCTTACACAAAACTAGCTGCAACCCGCGGCTCTGTCTACGTGAAATTAGCACTTCTCACCTTAAAGAGGCGATCCACATACAATTAAGAATTTTTCATCATCGTCATCGTTGTATTACCTAGACCGAATATAATAAAAAAAGTCGAAATCAGTCCTTTTATAGAGTTCCATACCCAAAGGGTAAAACGGGACCCTATTACTAAGGCTCCCCTGTCTGTCCGTCTGTCACCAGGCTATATCTCATGCACTATGACAGTTAGACAGTTGAAATTTTCACAGATAATCTATTTCTGTTGCCGCTATAAGAATAAATACTAAAAACAGAATAAAACTAATATTTAAGTGGGGCTTCCATCCCATATACCAGACATGATTTTGTTGCCGTTTTTATAGATAATGGTACGGAATTCTTCGTGCGCGAGTTCAACTAGCACTTGGCTGGTTTTTCTTTTTAGTTTTAACGAGACTAACGAACGCATTTTTTTTTATATATACCTAGGTACCTATAAATATCGATGGCTTTTAGTAATGTTTTTCAATGTTGCTGTACTTTTTATCGTCATAAAATTAACGGTGTATTAGTGACCAGGCAGGATTGTAATTTCCTCTGACACAATTAAGGCCAAATAGCAATTGTTTTACAAAAGATTTTAAGGTAACCGTAGAATCTTGTTCTAGCATTATTTTATTTCATTCTATTCATAAGAAATAATTTAAAAAATACATGGCAAAATCAAACATTACATCTGTATACTTGATATTACATCCAAAAATGCTCACTACTGTCAGCACTTTTAAAAGAACAACCATTAGAAGAACATCAATCAAATGCGCCACGGCTCTCAAAACGGTGAAGGAAAACATCGTGAGGGAACCGGCCTGTCCTAGAAAAATGACAAGACATGTGACATCCACCAACCTGCACTGTGCCCGCGTCGTGGATTATGACCCATTCCCTCTCATAGAAAGAAGGCCTGAGTCTCAGCAGCGGGAATATCAAAAGGCTGATTATGCTTATGCAATCAAATGAAGACCACACCAAACACACCACTACCTGCCTGCCAAGCCTTTTCCCGTATCTCTTAAGTTCAGCTTCCAGTTATACTGGATGCATATATCAACGCATTTCTCATGAAGTGTCTGCCTATCTGACCTTCACAACCCAATAACTAGGTAACACGATATACCTTTGCAAGACAGAAACACATTACTGATCAAACCAATTGTTACATTATTCCGTATGTTCATTTATATACATCATATAAATTATATTTTTAAATATTTCACTAAAAAACATTATTATTTTTATTATGTATAGGTTCGCGTTTGACCCAAAAAAGACCTATAGGTTATAGCTATCAGGAAAAACAGACTCCGGCAGGGCATTCCACTCCTTAGCTCTGGTAGGTTTCCAAAACGCTTTGTAGGTACGTATTGGTGGAATGTCTACCATGTACCGGGCCGTCCGTCCGAGATGATGG
This sequence comes from Mythimna ferrago, assembly GCA_910589285.2. Classification (NCBI taxonomy): domain Eukaryota; kingdom Metazoa; phylum Arthropoda; class Insecta; order Lepidoptera; family Noctuidae; genus Mythimna; species Mythimna ferrago. The sequence continues at coordinate 15,670,661 of OU342673.1, read as the reverse complement.
AACGGAGTTGGCGGAATTAAATATATATGTATATTCTTATGGCAGTGTGTTAACAGTATCTAATAAAATGCGTTTAATATGAAATTAAAATCAATCAAATTGTTGATATCTACCGTCTGAGCAATCGCCCCATCCTTGTACCGTATCGTCTAAATTTTTCCACTTAATATGCTGTGCTAAAACACAACAGTACAGCTCACACTTGTAAAAAACACGAAACTAAATCACTGAACAAAACGTTTTGCTTTTATAAGAATTGTAGAACATTACCGCACAAACTATAACTTTTATACTACGTAGTTCTAAACGTCAATGTAATCTTAAGAAAACCAATACATACCAAATGAAATAAGCGTATCTTAGCGTGAACTGCTTATCGGTGAAAATGTACGTCATGTGGGTAGTATGCTACGTTTCTTTCTGACATAATTATTTTTCTACCCGTCATTAGTTTCGTTACAATCATTGCTCACTTTGTTTTAAGTAAACTCTTTATTAACTTGTAAATTTTGGTATGTTAATTATTAATACAGGATTATTTATAATATTTAAAAAAATATCTAGATTATTTAACATCTTATAAGCAATATTTTAGTTTTAGATGGGACTTTTTACATGTAAGTACGTTTAATTTTTCGTCAATTTAAATTAATTGAGGCGCTTGTTTCCTAGCTGACTACCCTTCATTTTCTATCGAATTTTTGCTTATTAGCTACTTGACAACTGCTAAACAGCGCAGTTTGTATGACTATGATTCTACGGATCTTTTTCACGATGTACAAATACTCGTAGTCACTAAGTGTAGAGATACTCACCAAAAAATCAAAAATCGAACTTAATTTGTCTGAAGTTATCAATCATAAACATGAACTTTATCGTAAGTCGTCATAAAGACCTAATATCACTGATGCTAACACAGTTACAGCAACACAGTCCTTTGCGTAAAAAAGAAAACAGTTCATATAAATTGCCTATCAATTGTCACAAAATCATCTCGGCAATTAATGTCTGGATCGGACTGAGCCGCTATCCGGATCGCTAAAGGCGCTAGACTGGGGCTTGAGTCGGAATTGATATAGAGCTGTATATATCTATATTCGCGCACAAGTGAGAATGTAAAAAACCTGAAGATCTCATCAGATTGGTGAAAGATTGTTATTTTAATAATTAATGCTCGGATTGAGTTTTCTGACAATAATATTATTTACCTACTATTCTACCTACTCACTAGTTATATACAAATATACTTCTAAAAAATAATACATAGGCACCTACTACCTTTCAAATACCGTCAATTAGAAACAAAATAGAAAGACAATTACAGCGCGAACGCTTGGGGTTTAATGAATTAACGGTGGTTTATGTATATATATTAAGTATTTATAAAAAAAAAAATATTCAAAATTAATTTAAAAAAAATATTCAAAATTAATTAATGAAAAAAATGAATGAATTATTGAAAATTAATTATTCGTTAGCAACATAACATTTCGTAAAACAGATAGTACTTTGTAAATTTACATAAGAGGTGTCAAGGAAACGAAATCATGCCTATCCATATGCTATCCATCCATATAACATTTTATTGTTTAGGAATGCCAGATGTCCGGTTTTTGACCGGACAATCCGATCTTCTTTATGCTTGTCCGGTCACAAAATTCTTGGTAAACCGGACAATAGATTTTCCGGTAATAAAATTATAATCGTTCATTATTTCTAGTGAACGGAAGACTGCCTACGCTGAATCAATTGTTGTTGTGGCCGTTTCTCATTGAGATATTGACCACAGCGAAGCAATACTCTTCCTGAAAGCATTTACGAAGAACTAACTGCTTTCTTGAAACACCTGGCATCTAGGTACAAGGGAAGCGAAAACATTAAATCGGAACTTTGCATATTCTAAAAAACTAGCTTTTCCCCGCGTATGAATATAAAATATAGCCTATGTCACTCAAGAATAAAGCAGCTTTCTATCGGTGAAAAATTTTTAGCAATCGGACCAGTACTTCCAGAGATTACCTCCTACAAACAAAAAAACAAAAAAACAAACTTTACCTCTTCATTACCTACATTAGCGTAGACTAGCTTATGCCAGCGGCTTCGCTCGCATGGAAGTAGGTTTCTCCTTACTAACTTTAGACTCGCGTTTCATTCCCTTAGAGACTGAATTTTGGAAAATCCTCTCTTAGTGCTCGCCTACGTCATAACGGAAGCCTTGTGCAAAATTTCACGCTCCTAGTCCCAGTAGTTTCGGCTGTGTGTTGATATGTCAGTCAGTCAGTTTCTCCTTATAAATACTTATATGTATAGAAAAAAAACTTCACACGCTTAACAAGAAGTAATTTCCATAACTTATATTAAACGGTTATGTCTACATAGAAGAGATTTAAAACAGATTCCACTGTACGTACATATATAATTTCCAATTGCATCAACCTATTTCCAATCCCACATCGATTTTGGCAGGATCACGGTTGCTAAATATAGATTTTACAAAGTGCCACTGGTACGGGGTGCCCCTTCGTTAATCGTATTTCGCAGGATATGAGGTCCCTCCTCATTGTGTCATCATAGAACATAACACCGTTCAATTCATTGTGTTAAAAAATAGAGCTCTTTTGTGTAACAATAAAATGTATTGTATGTCCGCTGTAAAGGTCAAGTGACGTTTCTACTATTGTATTCTATTCTATAATACCTAGAATATTAAAGAAGTGAACGACGATTGACACGTTGTAGAGATGTATTAATAAAATCATTCAATAAAAAATTGTTTAGAAAAGCGAACGCATCAGCAGCCAGTGCAGTTTTTATCGTAATTGAATTTGTATTAAATTGATGAAGTACACCTCATTATATAATAAGTATTCCATATATTTTAAAACATAATTCTTACCCTTCCAGCGGCGGGGTTAAAAAAGTAACGATTTCCGCCGACATGGGAGGTTTTGCGGCGCGAAAATCTTCAAAGTAAATTCACCACTAATTTTACTGCAGAATCTTAAAATTAATAAATGTCACTCACATCACATAGTTTATAGTCAAAAATAACATAAACACAAGCGAGATGCCATCTCACATACATGTTATATGGTCCGAGGAACGAGCGAAGTGTACGGCCGCCGGCCAAAGTTGTCACCGCAGGGCTTGACAATCGACTCTACGATTCATCATCATGATATAAATATTTACTACTTTTATTTTGATAGTTCTTAAACATACTTATGTACTAAAGGTGGACATTAGAACTCATCTTCAGATTATCGTCTTATGAAATATGTAGAAATATTTATTTATTTAAAATCGAAATCTGTTTGTCGAATAAATCAACCACTACCATGAATGAGACGTGCGATCGGTCAAGGTTAGCTGTATTTTGGATATGGTTAAATTCAAACAGTCTTGATATTATTAACCTGAAACCTTCAAGTTAGTTATTTGATCCTCAGCAAAATATAGTCAAAACCTTATGAAAGTGATATCAGTAAAAATGCGGAAAGAACACGTTTGGTCCAAGCAGCTTTTAACTCTCCAATGACAAGTACTAAGTAGTTTTCAAAAATCTAATCTAGCTAAATGAGCAAATCTGCAACAATGTTCACAACCTCTGGGACCCTGTATAGTGTGGCAGTAGCCGAGATGTTCACAAATGGCTGCCAATGAGAACGCTTGCCAGTCGTGCTCTCGGCTAATCAGCTGAATAGCTTTTATTTGTGACTCGGTGCTGACTGGCTCACGTCATCTCAGCTACTCACCTCCGTAATAGTGCACATTAGGACAAAACTTGCCCAGACACACCTTTATTTATGTTTAAGCATAGGCTGCAAAATTTCGCCCATAGTGTCATTTCACATATCTGCTGAAAAGGATTTATTTTTTAATTGATATAAACTAGTGCTTGACTACGATTCGTGCTACGATCCCACCTGATGGTAATCAGTGATGCAATCTCTGATGGTGAGGGGCACTAGTTTATTAAGAGCCTATTCACTCTCGTTCTTATTGTTTTGATATATTAGATGATAGAGCACTTATATCAGTAAAGAATGTTAATGTTGTAATCTGATGGATCCGTGGCGACGCTTGGGGGAAGCCTAAGTCTAACAGTGGACGTCTTTATACCGATGATGATGATGATGAAAAGTTAATTAATAATTTGGGTGTCTTAATAACATACACAATCGTTCGGACACTGGCTCGAATTGTTCAAGCGCACAATGTTTCATGATTAAAAGAAAATAGTATGATATAAACCAAGGTTACCGGCATAGTCTGAAGAATCGCCAAACTTAAGTGGCAGTGGGCAGAGCAAATTACTCGCAGAACGGCAGAACAGATGGTCGAGTCGGCTGAAAGGTTCTGGAGTAGCGACTGCGGGCCGGAAAGCGTAGCCTTGGTGGAAGGCACTCAATCTGGCCCAATGACCTAATGAGTGTCGCGGAAATCCGATGGATGCGTGATGCACAAGATTAGTCGTTGTTGCAATGTTTGGGGGAGGTCTGTACCCAGCCGTGGATGACTTTCGCCCGAAATAATGATGATAAGTAGGACATATAGCTCAGAGCGAGTATGATTCAGTAAATATAGACTGGACGTTGCCGTTGATTCGATTTAAGTGGATATCATTACTAATAGTGTTTTCATGACCTGGTGTCCTTGGATGATTATTATTGACTAGATTTGAATAGGAACGAATGTTTTTTTTATGTCCTGCAGCGTAGATCTGTACAATTGTTCAGATACATTGTATACGATTTTTATTATCACATGATGAATAGAGATAATGCACGAATGGGACGCGTGGAATTGAGAATATAATCAACGCTAATTACCGATTAGATATAAGTCAATAAAATCAAATTGAGAAAAAGCTATTATAAAAGGTTCACTTTTATCGGTTAAATTTTTTCTAAAGCAGCTTATAACGTCCGCACTCAATTATCCAAATGCTAGAATGCACCGGTGAAGTAGATTTTTTTTTAGTTTTTTGTCAGTAAAAGTCTGACATCGGCTCACCCTAGAGCGAGAGAAGTCATTAGATCTAGAAAAATGGTGAAGTACATTGTTTCTCTCGTTCCACTTCGATCCCCCAGGAACATTGAGGTATACATATATTGTCTAAGAAACAACCACCTACAAATTACCATTATGTGATAATATAAATATATATATTTATATTTATATATATATTTGTGGCTTTTTACTACGTGCATAGAATATTTATACGGTACAATGTACATACACCAAAATATATTTTTTTACAATTTTTGTCTCTCTGTCTGTTTGTTCCGGCTAATCTCTGAAATGGCTGGACCAATTTTGACGAGACTTTGATTGGCAGGTAGCTAAGTAAGGTAGATGTAATAAGGAGTAACTTAGGCTACTTTTATTTTAGAAAAAATAAATATATTTATATAATAGTCCACGCGAACGAAGTCGCGAGCACAGCTAGTTGATCATAAAACTAACTTCATCATCATCATCATCAGCCTTTTTTAACGTTCCTACTGCTGGGACTCAAGCCTCCTCTTTATGAGAGGGAAAACTAACTTACCAAATAGATATGTATATCATACTTGTAGATATATGATTAGATAGATAATACAATACGAATGGATACGTGCTTGAGCATAATATTGTGCCGTATAATATGTCACCGCAAAATTGCAGACTCCGAATGATAGTGATAAATCTTTATAAGATTACAATTTCTTGATATACTATATTATGAAAAAATCATTTTATATACATACATATATATCGATGTTTATATACGAAAAATCACATCCAAATTCATTAGTTTTCAAAATTAAAGTTATTTTTGTTCAATCATCAAATTGTCTTCCAAGATATTCGAGCCTTCATTTCAGCTAGTGTTGCCCAAATGCAAGAACAAGACGAGACTTAGCCAGTCTTGGTCTTGGTCTTGCGCCAATACACCTGGTCTTGGTCTTGGTCTTGGTCTTGCGCTCCCAGTCTTGGTCTTGGTCTTGGTCTTGCAGCAAGAGTCTTGCAAGTCTTGCAATTACCTATTAGTCTATTACTATTTATTAAAGTTTACTTTAAATCTTAGAAAAACGTATTAGAATTGGAACATTGTGAGCTTGAATTAACATAGCCATAGTAAAGATCAAGCAGATTAATAAATAACTGAAGATTTGATAAGAAATTCGAAAAATCAACTGACCTATATGTCGTTTTCCATGGAAGTAACTGTTTCTTAATAAACATTTATGATTTATAAGCTTACATTTGCTAAAACATGTAAAAAAACAAATTAATTACAATAACTTGACTGTATTTTAAAGAACAATACTTATCTGTCTAGAAAGAGATTGAACCCTCAACTTATAAGAAATTTAATAAAAGAGTTTTACGATTTATCATTTATTTGAATAAAAAATAAAATACAACACAAATCAACAGCTTTATCATTAGGTTATGATACTTTATATCAATTTTTGAAGTGAAAACTTCTTTAGCGGCGTTGAGCACTTTTTCTGTAATGGGTATAAAATCTTAAACTCGCGTCAGGACACGTGACCTGATCGAAAGAGCGTAAGACGGATGGAGAGTAGACAGCTATCCCTTATCGCGCGTTGTGAAAGGGGGCTAGACGGAAAAAATTCTCAAGAAAAATTGTACCGACACTTTTACTGTCAAAATATAAATCCAAGATGGCGGCTGCAAGAAATTATCAACTTTTTCGTCATGGGTGTCGTTTTCATGGTTTTCGAGGGTGTTGAAACCGATGGTACTGTCAAGATATAAATCCAAGATGGCGGCTGCAAGAAATTATCAAATTTTTCGTCATGGGTGTCGTTTTCATGGTTTTCGAGGGTGTTGAAACCGATAGTACTGTCAAAATGTAAATCCAAGATGGCGGCTGCAAGAAATTATCAAATTTTCCGTCATGGGTGTCGTTTTCATGGTTTTCGAGGGCTTGGAAACCGATGGTACTGTCAAAATGTAAATCCAAGATGGCGGCTGCAAGAAATTATCAACTTTTTCATCATGGGTGTCGTTTTCATGGTTTTCGAGGGTGTTGAAACCGATGGTACTGTCAAAATATAAATCCAAGATGGCGACTGCAAGAAATTATCAACTTTTTCGTCATGGGTGTCGTTCTCATGGTTTTCGAGGGTGTTGAAACCGATGGTACTGTCAAAATATAAATCCAAGATGGCGGCTGCTAGAAATTATCAACTTTTTCGTCATGGGTGTCGTTTTCATGGTTTTCGAGGGCGTTGAAACCGATGGTACTGTCAAAATATAAATCCAAGATGGCGGCTGCAAGAAATTATCAAATTTTTCGTCATGGGTGTCGTTTTCGTGGTTTTCGAGGGTGTTGAAACCGATAATACTGTCAAAATGTAAATCCAAGATGGCGGCTGCAAGAAATTATTAATTTTTCCGTCATGGGTGTCGTTTTCATGGTTTTCGAGGGTGTTGAAACCGATAGTACTGTCAAAATATAAATCCAAGATGGTGGCTGCAAGAAATTATCAAATTTTCCGTCATGAGTGTCGTTTTCATGGTTTTCGAGGGCGTGGAAACCGATGGTACTGTCAAAATGTAAATCCAAGATGGCGGCTGCAAGAAATTATCAACTTTTTCGCCATGGGTGTCGTTTTCGTGGTTTTCGAGGGTGTTGAAACCGATGGTACTGTCAAAATATAAATCCAAGATGGTGGCTGCAAGAAATTATCAAATTTTCCGTCATGGGTGTCGTTTTCATGGTTTTCGAGGGCGTGGAAACCGATGGTACTGTCAAAATGTAAATCCAAGATGGCGGCTGCAAGAAATTATCAAATTTTTCGTCATGGGTGTCGTTTTCATGGTTTTCGAGGGCGTGGAAATCGATGGTACTGTCAAAATGTAAATCCAAGATGGCGGCTGCAAGAAATTATCAACTTTTTCGTCATGGGTGTTTTTTTTTTTTTTTTTTTTTTTTTTCGATGGGAAAAATCATCTTATGACAACCCCCGCTCTTGGGCGGAGCGGGAGATAGTGTCAGACTCTTACTGACTAAAAAACTCATCCCGTTCCTTCAAGCCTTCATACCGGGGCTCGAGCGCCCTTTCGGATTACCCTGGCCCCAGTAGGCTTCGACCCGGCTGGGCCCCTGCTGTTGCTGACAACTCCTTGAGGCGCGCGGGAACAGCGCGCGCCGTCGACGACTTGGGCTTGGTCCGGACGGTTACCGGACGGCTGGACAGCGAGCTACCCATTGCTCACTGTCCGCAAGCCCGCGCCTACGGTGGCCGGAAATCGGGATCGGAATCCCGGCGGCGGCGAGAGCGCCGTTGCCTGATGCGGTCGGCCTCCTCCTTAGCGAGCATTACTGCTTCGCAGAAGTTGGCGACCGCCTGCCACTCCTCCTCGCTCCGGACCATGGCCTCGACCAAGGCCCGGCGCGAGAGGTCTCCGCCGCCGATCACCCCCACGAGGGCACGGCGATGCTCCGCCCAAGCAGGGCACACCGCGATTGTGTGCTCCACCGTGTCCTCCGGGCGTTCCGCACAGTGGCGACACCCGGGCGTCACTTCCGCTTTAATTCGGAACAGGAACCTCCCGAACTTGCCATTTCCGGTGTTCGTCATGGGTGTCGTTTTCGTGGTTTTCGAGGGTGTTGAAACCGATAGTACTGTCAAAATGTAAATCCAAGGTGGCGGCTGCAAGAAATTGTTAACTTTTCCGTCATGGGTGTCGTTTTCATGGTTTTCGAGGGTGTTGAAACCGATAGTACTGTCAAAATATAAATCCAAGATGGTGGCTGCAAGAAATTATCAAATTTTCCGTCATGGGTGTCGTTTTCATAGTTTTCGAGGGCGTGGAAACCGATGGTACTGTCAAAATGTAAATCCAAGATGGCGGCTGCAAGAAATTATCAACTTTTTCGCCATGGGTGTCGTTTTCGTGGTTTTCGAGGGTGTTGAAACCGATGGTACTGTCAAAATATAAATCCAAGATGGTGGCTGCAAGAAATTATCAAATTTTCCGTCATGGGTGTCGTTTTCATGGTTTTCGAGGGCGTGGAAACCGATGGTACTGTCAAAATGTAAATCCAAGATGGCGGCTGCAAGAAATTATCAACTTTTTCGTCATGGGTGTCGTTTTCGTGGTTTTCGAGGGTGTTGGAACCGATATTACTGTCAAAATATAAATCCAAGATGGCGGCTGCAAGAAATTATTAACTTTTCCGTCATGGGTGTCGTTTTCATGGTTTTCGAGGGTGTTGAAACCGATGGTACTGTCAAAATATAAATCCAAGATGGCGGCTGCAAGAAATTATCAACTTTTCCGTCATGGGTGTCGTTTTCATGGTTTTCGAGGGTGTTGAAACCGTTGGTACTGTAAAAATATAAATCCAAGATGGCGGCTGCAAGAAATTATCAAATTTTCCGTCATGGGTGTCGTTTTCATGGTTTTCGAGGGTGTTGAAACCGATGGTACTGTCAAAATATAAATCCAAGATGGCGGCTGCAAGAAATTATCAAATTTTCCGTCATGGGTGTCGTTTTCATGGTTTTCGAGGGTGTTGAAAACGATAGTACTGTCAAAATATAAATCCAAGATGGCGGCTGCAAAAAATTATTAAATTTTTCGTCATGGGTGTCGTTTTCATGGTTTTCAAGGCTGTTGAAACCGATAGTATTGTCAAAATGTAAATCCAAGATGGCGGCTGCAAGAAATTATCAACTTTTTCCTCATGGGTGTCGTTTTCGTGGTTTTCGAGGGTGTTGAAACCGATAGTACTGTCAAAATTTAAATCTAAGATGGTGGCTGCAATAAATTATCAACTTTTTCGATATGGGTGTCTTTTTCATGGTTTTCGAGGTTGTTGAAGCCGATAGTGCTGTCAAAATGTAAATCTAAGATGGCGGATGTCAGAAATTATCAACTTTTTCGTCATGAGTGTCGTTTTCATGGTTTCGAAGATGTTGAAATAGTGCTGTCAAAATGTACATAAAATAGGATAGTATTTTTTAGTTATATTGTATTGGCTAGACGGAAAAAATTCTCACGAAAAGTTGTAACGACACTTTTTCTATAGTAAGCTATTGTAAGCCGTGCGGCGTGCGCATGTTTCTCTGTCTTTCTCTCTTTCTCTCTCTTATAGAAAGCAAGCCAGAACGGAACTTCGTTCCATCCGGGTGTCCCTTGACACCTCAGTAGTTTTTCGGAGAGATAAACTTTTTAATGTAAAATAATTGTAATAGTTTTAAAGTGTTAAATTTTTAATGTAATATAAATTGTCATGTTTGTGTACGATAGCGCAATAAATGAATATTGTATTCTACCACATAAATGATAGTACTTTTATACTGATAAAGCAATTGGTGCAAAATTATTCCCTAACCATTCCAAAATATCAAACATGCTCAACGTTAATAATCAAGTTTTCACTTCTGCCGGCACTCCCGGAGTGCAACCCGTCTTTTTTTTGACCAAGAATTAATACAAAGTAACCATCTGGCTGACTCATCACTTAACCTATTTCTATGTTTTCTAATTACTAATGATGCTTTAGAAAATAACCTCTCAGCAGGTACAGAAGTTGCAGGTATTGAGAGAAAATCACGGGCCATTTTCGATAAAATCGGATACTCTGTCTCATGCGTCCTCCACCAATCTAAAATGTCTTCCGAGCTGGCAGTTCTTGGTTTTCTCAGGTACTCCTCCAACTCGTCTATCACTAAGCCTTGAAGACAAGATCCAGATGACGTCGAGGGACATTCATAGAGTTTATCAAAGTCTATTACGTCTTCATCTTCATCACATACTTTATTTTCTTTTTCTGGTAATTCCAGAGATTTGTTCAGTGAGTGTAGACTTTTATATTCTTCATAAAGTTCATTGAACTTGCGCAGACTTTCTGTTTTAAGTTGCTTCCCCCACATTGTCAGGTCAAAAGTCTGAGCCTTATGCCTTGGGTCTAAAATTAAAGAAGTACAATAAATCCAGTTGCTCTTCTTGTAATGTTTAAGCATTTTGTCTCGAGCTGCTTGGAAAGCTAGAATGAGCCTTTCATCCACTTCAGATCGATTAGGTTTCTCATCTAACTGTTTTACCATGGATTCAATTTTATCTAGCAAGAGATTGAATGATACAATGACTAGCGGTAATGTAACATATTTGTCTCCACCAAGTTTTGTACTTAAAAGTTTAAAGTTTATTAGAAATTTATGTAATTTTTCGAGTACCTGCCATTCATTAGCTGTGATTTGAAAATCATTTAATTCGGTGACAGAACTGCACAATATGTCAATGCCCGCTCTCACTTTTAAACCAAATCCAATCATATCATGTGTGGAATTCCATCTCGTTGGACAGTCAAGAATGGCATTTAGATTTGATGGCACGCCAGCTGCTTCACAAGCAGACTGAAACTTCTTCTTCACTATCTCACTTCTTTTTATTTTACTGGAAATACTGCGTAACTTTGTTACAGATGTACGCAAGTCAGCAATATTTGGTGCAGATTCTTCATCTTCCTCATCCTCAGTTTCGTTTGCATAGTCTTCGTACTGCTGATCTTGCGCGTTAGTGTCAGACTCACAGTGTAATGCTAAGGTCTTTAATAAATCTTGTACACCAAGGTTTAAAATGTGAGCAAAGCACCGGAAATGTTGATTGTCTGAATCAAAGTGTGGCGGCAGCTGTTTGCCCAGTTCATACATAAATTTGGTATTTGCAGTTGCGTTGTCGACCGTGATACCTTGTATTTTATCAATTATGCCATATTCCAATAAACATTCATGGAAAATCGTTGCAATATCTTCCCCAGTATGTCGACCGCGTGATGGTATAAAATCAAGAACTACAGATTGATACTTCCATTCGTTGTCTATATAATGAATAGTAACCCCGTAGTAACTCCTACCAGCAATTGACGTCCACCCATCAATGGTAAAAGACATTTTAGATGATAATTGTTGAAGTCGTTCCTTGAGATTCAATTGGAGCTCTTCAAATCGCTCTTTGACTTTCCTTCTAAGTGTAGACCTTTTAGGAAACACCATATTAGGGCAAATACGTCGAAAATATACTTGTGTAGCTTCGTCATCGAAAAATGAGAAGGGAAGATATTTTTTCACCACCCAATCAACTGTAGCTGTCGTGATGTTGTCACTGCTGTTTTCCGACTGAAACAAAACAATAAATCTTGTGTTATTATTTAAAACATACTAGGTTTGAGCGTATAAGAGGAGGAGGTTTGTTGTTGTTAAATCGAGAAAATCGTTAAATTGATATTTGTTATATTAAGGTTGCACTGTACTGTAATTTACCAAAATAAAGTACTTAGTTGTTACTGGCCGATTAAATGAAAATATGGGTGTTTATAAAAAATATTTAAGACGATAATTACATACTTAATATGTCGCACCCCTAGATGAAAACACCACTAACTCAAAAATACTTACGTAAGTTAATGGCGTTTTTGAAAGTATCGCATGAATAGCTACGCGGAGTTAAAATTCTTTTAACTGTTAAAAAAATATTCTTACCTGTCCACTTCTTCCAGCGGTTACTAAAAAGCTTGTGATATCTCCACTTAATTTTGGTTTAACAGGAAGAAATATTTCTGATTCCTTTTTGTGGAAAGATATTAGATGTTTCCTTAAGCCTGAAGTGTTTCTGTTTTTCATTTTTATTTCAATCTTTTTATGTTGGCACAATTTACAGAAGGCAGTTTGGGATGCATGAATTATTTCGAAAAACTCCTCAAATTTGCTTTTGGGTCTTTTAGATCTGTGACTCAAACTCTCGTTACTCGGACTAGAATAATTTGAATCTTCGTCACTCATATTAAATTGTACACGTGATACGTTTTTAGAAAACAACGAGAATTAGTAAAAACAATTATTAAGTTAGACTCGAAGCACAGCTCAATTGGAAATGACTGGAATTAAAATAATTCCTTTATTTATAGTACGTTTCCTTGCTTTCTACCGCGCCGCCTCGCCACGTGCCGGCTCTATGAAAAGGATGCCGCCGCAAATCAAACAATGCCGCGTGCGGCGTACAAACACACACTAAATATTACCTACTTGTACAGACGCGACGCGTGAATAAAATAGAATTAGTGCCAATCACTATTCTTTACATATAAGTGAATGTTTTGGCGTACATCTATACTAATATTATAAAGCTGAAGAGTTCGTTTGTATGTTTGATGACAGAAGTTTTAAAATAAATAAATAAGTCCTGAACGTCACTATACCTCCAAAGTTACTATTCCTCGTGGACGAAGTCGCGGGCACAGCTAGTAAATACTTACTCTCATCATCTCTCTCAGAGATATTCGGGCTGGTAAGTAATACAAAACTCTTATCGCAGGCTTTTTATTTTATTAGTAGGTAAGTACCTACGCTTTTTATATTATTTTATTAGTTTTGTAGAATTTTTTTACACGTTTCAAGTATATTTAAAAGTGGCTACAATATTTATTAAACGGGTGATATTTGAACACTTTTTTGCTATTTTTTCTTGTAAAAACTTAAGAAATATAATGACTAAATGTACAATAATAGTACCTAAGTAATTAGTTTAAAACCATATAAGTAATCAATATTATAATATATACTTACTAGAATGAATTAATATGACATCTACTACCTATCCTTACCATTTTATCCTAATCATAATACTACTTGCGTGATCAGTATAATGTATTCATTTTCATTCTAAGCACTCTGAAACTTATTTATTCTTTGGAACACCTGTAGGTACTCTTAAAAAAATTCGAAATTATTTTGCATGAGTATACCTACGCCCTGTGGCGGCAATCAAATAGTGTCACAAATGTTATGATTTCGGCGTGGCGGCAACGATTGTTTTAGATTTCAAAAGAAGCCGCCGGCGCGTGTATCATTACCATGTACTTCGGAAAAGCGGCAAATTTCTTTGAGAAGTAAGTACAAAACCTTTGATGCCGCATTATCAAAGTGCCGATGGTTAAAACATAACTATGCATGCACTCAGTTTGATTTTAATAGATATTTTTTTATTCGCTATGTTTATGGTATTAGTCGTAATGCGCATAGGTCCAGTTTTTCATATTCTTTGATACAGTTTTTTGCGTCTCATAGAATTCCTAAGCGTACCTACCTATACACCGAACTGTTACACCTAACTACTCAGTGAAATAGCGCTAAGTCCTAGCTGCAAGACGCAAGAGTCTTGCAGGCTATGTCTTGTTCTTGCTCAAGTCTTGCACGGTCAGTCTTGGTCTTGGTCTTGCTAAAAATACGCGGTCTTGTTCTTGGTCTTGGTCTTGCAAAAACGCAAGAACAAGACCAAGACTGCAAGACCAAGACTGAATTTGGGCAACACTAATTCAGCCATTTGATATGCAATATTTTATAGTTTGATCAACTATTTACCTGTCTCGATTTTAGCATTTGTTATTTATTTATTTTCACGCATTTTAGTTATCAATTTATACACCTCATGTTTTATTTTTTTAAGCTATTGCATAGTTTCTATCGCGGGCCTTGAGCTTGGAGACCGAATCCAGAAATTCCGTAACGAAAATAACCTAACACCCCCCACTCATTTGTTTTTTGAGCGTGGTGACCGATAAGAAAACAAATGAGTGAACAATCAATCAAAATTCAATTCAATGTGTGAAAGTGTAACTTCAATTAATATCAAAGAAAAAAAAAACAAAGGGAAAAAAATACTGCATAAATAAAATAAATAAATAATTATAATTGCATATGTTGATAAAAATGCTATGCAATAGCTTTACCTACCGCGGCAGTCCCCGAGTGCCACACGTCTTTTTTTCTTTCAGTTTCGTTCCAAGTTACATTCTTCGGGTTTTCTCTCAAGTGTCAAAACGAGCCTTTTTAGTTTTTAAAGAGTTTAGGAGTTGCTAATGTTTAAGTAAATAAAACTCTGAAACACCACTGTGATTTTCCACCTAAAAAAAAGTTCTAGAGAGGAGGTTGTTCTATTATTGTCTTGGTAAAAACTAATTTGTTTCGGATTTGAGTGAAGTTAAAGGTAGAACTACACTGCTCACACGTGCCACACACGCCGATCTGGGCGCGTCTTTCTCCATACATTTTATAAGGAAATTAGACTTGTAGAGCTACACTTGATACATTGGTCGCTTTAGGTTTATACGTAGAACGACGTCACGTGTTACACGTGTCTAGTGTCTTCGGTCTAATGTAGTTGTAGCTTGGTGTTGGTATTCTTGGTATAAGACTGACTAGCCTCTGCCAGCGGCTTCGCCCATGTGAAAGCGGACAATAATACCAAAGGAACCTTTTTTTTATGGTGGAAAAAAATCATCCAACGACAACCCCCGCTCTTGGGCGGAACGGGAGATAGGGTCATACTCTTACTGACTAAAAGACTCACCCCGTTCCTTCTAGCCTTCATATCGGGGCTCGAGCTCTCTTTCGGATAACCCTGGCCCCAGTAGGCAGGGCCGTTTTATCCATTAGGCACTTTAGGCAACTGCCTAGGGGCCCCGCCAGGTTCAGGAGCCCCTCGCTTCAGAAAAAAAGACTACATTTTATAAAAATTAAAAAAATAATTTAAAATTTCGATGAGTAATCCTACGGGAAAAGCTGTCAACAGACGGAGTTAATAAAACACAATCTTTCATTAGCAACGTGTGAGTGCAGAGCATATTCATTGGCTTTTGTTGATAATTTTGTTTATATCAATTTACATAATATAAAATTGAATCAATCAACTACATAGAAAAACGAAACATAGTTCGATATATTACTATACGCCCGTGTACAGCACTGCATATTTTTTAAATCAATATTTTAATAGTAGTTTATGTGACTAGGGGCCGCACGAGACTTAAAGACACTGCTTTATAGTGTCTTTAAGTCGCGGTCGGCATGTTGAATTCCGAACGAAACGAAGGTTGCTGATTTTAATCCCGAACGATAGTGAGGGATTTATAAAATTAACTCCCGAGCATTGCGAGGGAGTTAACAAAGAAACCTGAGTGAAGTGAGGAATTTAAGCCGCCCAAGACAAAGACAGCTTTATCCCCGTGTTGCATACTCTATTTTTTACACCATCTGTGAGATAA
This sequence comes from Mythimna ferrago, assembly GCA_910589285.2. NCBI lineage: Eukaryota > Metazoa > Arthropoda > Insecta > Lepidoptera > Noctuidae > Mythimna > Mythimna ferrago. The sequence continues at coordinate 15,654,589 of OU342673.1, read as the reverse complement.
TTAAAAGACAATTTGGTCGACCAAATCATATATTAGAACGACATTATCGAGCAGATGGTGTAAAAAAATATTTTTTACACCACCCTACTCGATAATGTCGTTTTACACGTCATACAAACCTCACTTAAAGCAAGTCATTATATGCCTAGGGAGATAATGCAGTATGACCGATCCCTAGGGAATAATGAGATTTGAATTTGGAGCATCAAGAATCGTCAACATTGTGAATTAAAATGTAGGCGCATCGAACAAGTTGACTCGAAATTCAAACCAAAGAGTATGTAATCACTATGATTCAAACTGGCCACTAACAAAAAAAGACGGGTTGCACTCCGGGAGTGCCGGCAGAAGTGAAAACTTGATTATTAACGTTGAGCATGTTTGATATTTTGGAATGGTTAGGGAATAATTTTGCACCAATTGCTTTATCAGTATAAAAGTACTATCATTTATGTGGTAGAATACAATATTCATTTATTGCGCTATCGTACACAAACATGACAATTTATATTACATTAAAAATTTAACACTTTAAAACTATTACAATTATTTTACATTAAAAAGTTTATCTCTCCGAAAAACTACTGAGGTGTCAAGGGACACCCGGATGGAACGAAGTTCCGTTCTGGCTTGCTTTCTATAAGAGAGAGAAAGAGAGAAAGACAGAGAAACATGCGCACGCCGCACGGCTTACAATAGCTTACTATAGAAAAAGTGTCGTTACAACTTTTCGTGAGAATTTTTTCCGTCTAGCCAATACAATATAACTAAAAAATACTATCCTATTTTATGTACATTTTGACAGCACTATTTCAACATCTTCGAAACCATGAAAACGACACTCATGACGAAAAAGTTGATAATTTCTGACATCCGCCATCTTAGATTTACATTTTGACAGCACTATCGGCTTCAACAACCTCGAAAACCATGAAAAAGACACCCATATCGAAAAAGTTGATAATTTATTGCAGCCACCATCTTAGATTTAAATTTTGACAGTACTATCGGTTTCAACACCCTCGAAAACCACGAAAACGACACCCATGAGGAAAAAGTTGATAATTTCTTGCAGCCGCCATCTTGGATTTACATTTTGACAATACTATCGGTTTCAACAGCCTTGAAAACCATGAAAACGACACCCATGACGAAAAATTTAATAATTTTTTGCAGCCGCCATCTTGGATTTATATTTTGACAGTACTATCGTTTTCAACACCCTCGAAAACCATGAAAACGACACCCATGACGGAAAATTTGATAATTTCTTGCAGCCGCCATCTTGGATTTATATTTTGACAGTACCATCGGTTTCAACACCCTCGAAAACCATGAAAACGACACCCATGACGGAAAATTTGATAATTTCTTGCAGCCGCCATCTTGGATTTATATTTTTACAGTACCAACGGTTTCAACACCCTCGAAAACCATGAAAACGACACCCATGACGGAAAAGTTGATAATTTCTTGCAGCCGCCATCTTGGATTTATATTTTGACAGTACCATCGGTTTCAACACCCTCGAAAACCATGAAAACGACACCCATGACGGAAAAGTTAATAATTTCTTGCAGCCGCCATCTTGGATTTATATTTTGACAGTAATATCGGTTCCAACACCCTCGAAAACCACGAAAACGACACCCATGACGAAAAAGTTGATAATTTCTTGCAGCCGCCATCTTGGATTTACATTTTGACAGTACCATCGGTTTCCACGCCCTCGAAAACCATGAAAACGACACCCATGACGGAAAATTTGATAATTTCTTGCAGCCACCATCTTGGATTTATATTTTGACAGTACCATCGGTTTCAACACCCTCGAAAACCACGAAAACGACACCCATGGCGAAAAAGTTGATAATTTCTTGCAGCCGCCATCTTGGATTTACATTTTGACAGTACCATCGGTTTCCACGCCCTCGAAAACGATGAAAACGACACCCATGACGGAAAATTTGATAATTTCTTGCAGCCACCATCTTGGATTTATATTTTGACAGTACTATCGGTTTCAACACCCTCGAAAACCATGAAAACGACACCCATGACGGAAAAGTTAACAATTTCTTGCAGCCGCCACCTTGGATTTACATTTTGACAGTACTATCGGTTTCAACACCCTCGAAAACCACGAAAACGACACCCATGACGAACACCGGAAATGGCAAGTTCGGGAGGTTCCTGTTCCGAATTAAAGCGGAAGTGACGCCCGGGTGTCGCCACTGTGCGGAACGCCCGGAGGACACGGTGGAGCACACAATCGCGGTGTGCCCTGCTTGGGCGGAGCATCGCCGTGCCCTCGTGGGGGTGATCGGCGGCGGAGACCTCTCGCGCCGGGCCTTGGTCGAGGCCATGGTCCGGAGCGAGGAGGAGTGGCAGGCGGTCGCCAACTTCTGCGAAGCAGTAATGCTCGCTAAGGAGGAGGCCGACCGCATCAGGCAACGGCGCTCTCGCCGCCGCCGGGATTCCGATCCCGATTTCCGGCCACCGTAGGCGCGGGCTTGCGGACAGTGAGCAATGGGTAGCTCGCTGTCCAGCCGTCCGGTAACCGTCCGGACCAAGCCCAAGTCGTCGACGGCGCGCGCTGTTCCCGCGCGCCTCAAGGAGTTGTCAGCAACAGCAGGGGCCCAGCCGGGTCGAAGCCTACTGGGGCCAGGGTAATCCGAAAGGGCGCTCGAGCCCCGGTATGAAGGCTTGAAGGAACGGGATGAGTTTTTTAGTCAGTAAGAGTCTGACACTATCTCCCGCTCCGCCCAAGAGCGGGGGTTGTCATAAGATGATTTTTCCCATCGAAAAAAAAAAAAAAAAAAAAAAAAAACACCCATGACGAAAAAGTTGATAATTTCTTGCAGCCGCCATCTTGGATTTACATTTTGACAGTACCATCGATTTCCACGCCCTCGAAAACCATGAAAACGACACCCATGACGAAAAATTTGATAATTTCTTGCAGCCGCCATCTTGGATTTACATTTTGACAGTACCATCGGTTTCCACGCCCTCGAAAACCATGAAAACGACACCCATGACGGAAAATTTGATAATTTCTTGCAGCCACCATCTTGGATTTATATTTTGACAGTACCATCGGTTTCAACACCCTCGAAAACCACGAAAACGACACCCATGGCGAAAAAGTTGATAATTTCTTGCAGCCGCCATCTTGGATTTACATTTTGACAGTACCATCGGTTTCCACGCCCTCGAAAACCATGAAAACGACACTCATGACGGAAAATTTGATAATTTCTTGCAGCCACCATCTTGGATTTATATTTTGACAGTACTATCGGTTTCAACACCCTCGAAAACCATGAAAACGACACCCATGACGGAAAAATTAATAATTTCTTGCAGCCGCCATCTTGGATTTACATTTTGACAGTATTATCGGTTTCAACACCCTCGAAAACCACGAAAACGACACCCATGACGAAAAATTTGATAATTTCTTGCAGCCGCCATCTTGGATTTATATTTTGACAGTACCATCGGTTTCAACGCCCTCGAAAACCATGAAAACGACACCCATGACGAAAAAGTTGATAATTTCTAGCAGCCGCCATCTTGGATTTATATTTTGACAGTACCATCGGTTTCAACACCCTCGAAAACCATGAGAACGACACCCATGACGAAAAAGTTGATAATTTCTTGCAGTCGCCATCTTGGATTTATATTTTGACAGTACCATCGGTTTCAACACCCTCGAAAACCATGAAAACGACACCCATGATGAAAAAGTTGATAATTTCTTGCAGCCGCCATCTTGGATTTACATTTTGACAGTACCATCGGTTTCCAAGCCCTCGAAAACCATGAAAACGACACCCATGACGGAAAATTTGATAATTTCTTGCAGCCGCCATCTTGGATTTACATTTTGACAGTACTATCGGTTTCAACACCCTCGAAAACCATGAAAACGACACCCATGACGAAAAATTTGATAATTTCTTGCAGCCGCCATCTTGGATTTATATCTTGACAGTACCATCGGTTTCAACACCCTCGAAAACCATGAAAACGACACCCATGACGAAAAAGTTGATAATTTCTTGCAGCCGCCATCTTGGATTTATATTTTGACAGTAAAAGTGTCGGTACAATTTTTCTTGAGAATTTTTTCCGTCTAGCCCCCTTTCACAACGCGCGATAAGGGATAGCTGTCTACTCTCCATCCGTCTTACGCTCTTTCGATCAGGTCACGTGTCCTGACGCGAGTTTAAGATTTTATACCCATTACAGAAAAAGTGCTCAACGCCGCTAAAGAAGTTTTCACTTCAAAAAAAGAAAATAGAACAAAACGTGCGTACTGACGACACGGGAGCATTATAGAAAATTGAAACTATAGAATCTTGGAGTAGTGAATTTTGTTTGTTTGATGAACTTGTAAATATAATACTTATATTTCTCTAATATATGATTTGGTCGACCAAATTGTCTTTTAATTATCTCACAGATGGTGTAAAAAATAGAGTATGCAACACGGGGATAAAGCTGTCTTTATCTTGGGCGGCTTAAATTCCTCACTTCACTCAGGTTTCTTTGTTAACTCCCTCGCAATGCTCGGGAGTTAATTTTATAAATCCCTCACTATCGTTCGGGATTAAAATCAGCAACCTTCGTTTCGTTCGGAATTCAACATGCCGCCCGCGACTTAAAGACACTGCTTTATCCCCTAGTCACATAAACTACTATTTTAATTTATGTGAGAAGAATTTTAAACAGTGCTTTAGAAGAATGAACAGTAATTTTTTTGTTTAATATTTAAAATACAAATTTTTATATCTTTTCGCACAACTTATTAATTTACAGTCTTTTTTTTATAAACTTCACACGCCTCATCACAATTATAACTAAAATTAAAATAAACGAGGAGTGCATTCGGTTTGTTCTGGATGGATTGTGTGAGAAGCGATATGAAAGAAAAGGAAGTTAGTGATAGCGTGACGAGTGACAGGATAGAATGGAAGAAACAAACGTGTTGCGCCGACACCAAATAAAACGGGACTAGGGCAGGAAGATGATGATGATGCATTCGGTTTGTTCTGAAACTGTATTCGAAACGAATCTCTATTGAGAACTGTTTTCCTATCTTTTTAGAGAAAAATAATTGATAAAAAAAATTGTGTGAGCGTCTAGAGTATAGTGCATTTTGACTCTGAAAACAGTATTTTGTATACTTTATTTTTGTTCAACAGTAAAAAGTATAATCTACTATATAAAAATAAGTCGGGTTTTCCTTCCTGACGCTATAACTCCAGAACGCACGAACCGAATTCCACGGTTTTGCATTCGTTGGAAAGGTCTCGGGCTCCGTGAGGTTTGTAGAGTAGGGTAGAGTAGGGTAGAGTAGGGTAGAGTAGAGTAGAGTAGGGTAGAGTAGGGTAGGGTAGAGTAGGGTATAGTAGGGTAGAGTAGGGTAGGGTAGAGTAGGGTAGAGTAGGGTAGAGTAGGGTAGAGTAGGGTAGAGTAGAGTAGGGTAGGGTAGAGTAGGGTAGAGTAGAGTAGAGTAGGGTAGAGTAGGGTAGAGTAGGGTAGAGTAGGGTAGAGTAGAGTAGAGTAGGGTAGAGTAGGGTAGAGTAGGGTAGAGTAGGGTAGAGTAGGGTAGAGTAGGGTAGAGTAGGGTAGAGTAAAGTAGAGTAGGGTAGAGTAGAGTAGAGTAGGGTAGAGTAGAGTAGAGTAGGGTAGGGTAGATTAGGGTAGAGTAGGGTAGGGTAGAGTAGGGTATTAGTAGGGTAGAGTAGGGTATAGTAGGCTGAAGTAGGGAAGAGCGGGAGCGAAGCCGCGCGGGCAAAAGCTAGTGTAATATAAAACAGTATTATAATACTATTTTTTTAACAGTAGATATAATTGGCAACCCTAACTATAGGTATATTGGAATGCACCAGGTCCAGGTCAAAAAAAAAGGTCCATCTGCGCCAGGTGCGCTTTTTTAGACGTACTTACCATCGTAGGTAAACTAACGACGACAATTAACCGATTGAATGCCGAAGTTGGCAACACGGCCAAGGTCAGTTGCCTCCATACATTTGTCTCCATATTATGTCATCAGCGAAAGACCACACCCTGGGCGCCGGTATAGGTATACGCAAAATAACGTAAATTCGGCATTCTTGGTACATACCCGCCCCGTACACATCCTCGCCTCATATACAAGTCCTACGTATATACATAACCGTAGCCGGCATTCTGCTTAGAAAGTCATCATCCTTTTTATTGTTCCCTCTGCTGGGACTCAGGCCTCCTTTCTTGGAGAGGGAATGGGCCATAATCCACCACGCGGGCCCAGTGCGGATTGGTGAGTGTCACAGTCTTCGAATTTTTGCTTCTAGGCCATGCTGGTTTCCTCACGATGTTTTCCTTCACCGTTTTGAGAGCAGTGGTGATGAAATAAATTACACAAAGTAATGTGCCTCGCTGAGTTCGAACTCGCGACGTACAACTCGTAAGTCGTGGACATTACTACTCGGCCACAACTGCTTAGAAAGTAATAGAAACCAAATACCTACGGATACGCAAATCTACTAACTGGTTCTTTGTTCTCAGGCGCTCTGCGTTACTTTATGCCTGGCCTATAATTCACCATCATCCAACGAGGAATCAGCGCGGGAGTTTATAGAACACGTCCTGCGGATCCCTAATACTGACATGGTACTGAACTCAGCCCGGGAGAGGCTCGAGAAGAGTAGGCAGCAGGAAATGATCAGGCAACGTGTTTCTTCAGATGCTGACTGTGAAGATCCCATAGAGGTAATCTAGGTCCTTAATCTGGTCAGATCTTTCTCCTGTTATATCTTTTACTGACACAGTTTTTATGTTGTGTGATTACTAACATAATAAGGACTACTGTCTGAAATATAAATTTTTTCCACTGACCTCTACTATTTATCACACTGGACAGGAGGTTGTCAAAGTGCGCTTCTATAAGCTTGTTATTCACCATTTTGGCGCTGTCGGCCGCAACGAAACGAACCGGTACTAAAACTAGTGAAAAAATATCGATACTTAAATGTTGGTAAAAAAAAATATACGAAATAAAATATTTATTGGTAAAGTACAAAACTTTATTACGTTATATTAGTAATTTTGAAAGTATATTTTAAACGTATTGCATGTAAACTTGCTGTACTGCCTTTGTCTTAAACAGACTGATAAAAAATGCGACAGTTTTGATGAATGTTTCTTACTTTTCCAAGTCTTAACTACTTAACCTGACAATAAGAGATGTTCGGCACAATGTTAAATAATAACTTGCATTAACATACATACTGAAATAATTATTTGTCAGTTAGCTTCGAAGTCGTGGAATAATGAATACAGTAACAAAGTCAAAAAGATTAAATAAAATACATTTTAGACATATTTTATTTTTTAATCAGACATAGATTATTTAAAATATACCAATTATAAGCACTTTGCACTTGTAAAAATGTCGGTCAGTTAAAAAAGTGAAGCTACATTGCATACATCACTAGCTTAATGATTGTTTTTAGAAGTCCGGTCGGTAGTTTTCATATTCTGAATGCAAACTTTCCTTTCCTCGAAGTCCTATGGAAATTTAAAAAAAAAATACGTTAAGAAGGCTCGTAGTTCCGATTTTGCATATACAATTAAGGTTGGACAGTTCATATAAATTACTATAGAGTTTGAGAAAATAAATTGACTGCATCAGCTAAAATAAATAAATATCAAGGAAAAACTTTTATTATATTACACCATCGATATGATGCAATCACTAGTTGGAAATTATAAATAAAACTAATCTTTATTCAGATGTAATTCACTAATTAATATTTATAGGAAAACATAATTGAAAATAAGACATGATAAAAATACGAATGATACGATTTCACTCTACGTAAAATGTCAATTTTGGATAAAAAAAAAATATGATTTAAAATACATACCTGTGGTGTAGCATATTTCACTTGTTTTTTTGTAACTCCGCTTACAATATATACATGACTTCATTTTTTATTGATTTTATAATACCTGAAGCAGGATTTTCGACCGAAATTAATTTAAAATGCAAAAATATTCCCGAGTTCTTTGCAGCTATTTGCATTTGACGCCAAAATTAGTTCTCTTCCGCTTCGTAGATGGCGCTTCAAATAGGTACAAAATATTAGCTGTCAAACGTATTGAACAGCCTGTCCAGTGGTAGTTATTTAAAGGTCAGTGATTTTTTTAGCTTGTTTTTTGTTTCAGCTTTTACCTGAATACACAGCCGAACTGAAAGGATCTCGAGAGCTGAGGCATTTGAGAGCACCGGTATTTACCCTCCTTTATAAATATAATATATACTATCTTCTAACACCGGCTCATCCCGTGTAAAAGTTGGAAATTATCATAAGGAAACATACCTACTCCCCGAATTATAACTTTGTACATATAATTCTTCTATGCGTGTGTTTGTCACATAACTTTTCCTAAACGACTTGACCGATTGTGATAAAACTTTGTATGTATGTTTGAGGGGAACCCTGGATGGTTCGAAAATACAGTTGAAGCAGGTACATGGCGCTGCAATTGGGTTCTAATTTTTTTTCTGATGAAAAGCCAGTTTTCGGACAGGATAACGTCTGTCGGGCCTCTAGTGAATTATACAAGGTGTAAGGGGACAGCTTTTCGTTTCCTGAAAAAACTTTTTGTGGAAAGTTGTTCAGTTTCGTCTACTGTGCAAGCCCTTAAAGTTTGTGGAGGGCTGTCCCTTACACCTTGTATATAGTATCTTATGTCCTAATCCAAGGCATGGTTTACCCGAGTGTAAATAAAAAGGTAACAAACAAGAGAGTTACTTACGCGTTTATAATTTTACAATACAAGGTGGGTTGGGGGAAGATCGGCATTGGGATAAGAATGTATAAATAAACATACCACTTATTTAGCTTTATTTTTAATGCCAGCCACATTGCTGGGCAAGGTGGAACATAATGACGCGGCACGCAATATGACTATCATTAAAAATAAAGCTAAATAAGTGGTATAATTTATATTTATACGTTCTTACCCCAATGCCGATCCTACCTCAACGCGCTACACTACCTCGAAAATTTGCCATGTTTAGAGAGTGACTGCTAATTAGTGTACGATACTTAAACACGTGATTGTGCTCATGATAACTAAGAACTTTTACTATGGGAACAAACTTGCAATCGCGAGAAAAAAATCAGCTGTTCAGTACATTTATGTTTGCCTAATGTACTGAACAGCTGTTGTTTTTTTTCGCGATTTCGCCTTTGCTCCCATAATAAAAATTGTTTGTTATCATGAGCACAATCACGTGTTTAAGTATCGTACACTAATTGCCAGTCACCCTTTATAACCCTCGTGTTTTTTTTTTATTTATCACAACAAGGGCTTTTTTCTTTTCTATTTCGTCACGGTCAACGGTGATTATAATTATTTTTCATAGGAAATAACTACGCGGATATTTTTTATAGTTTTAATATTTAATGATTTACCGAACAGAATATCATAAATAAAATATATTTATTTACACAAAAATTTGTTATTACCAACAAAGTAACAATTATCTGTGTTCTAATTTCAAAAATTTCTAATTTCTCAGTAGACGAAACCGAACTAGTTACCTTCCACAAGACTTCTTTCAGAAAACGAAAAAGAAAATCAGATAGGACAGTTTGTATGGAGAAAAATCCTATGGAAAGTTGTTCAGTTTCATCTACTGAGCAAGCCCTTAAAGTTTGCGGAGGGCTGTCCCTTACACCCTGTATTAAATATTATTATCTATCTTAGTCGCGTTATTTGTGAACAAAAAAGGACGAATTTAAGATTGGAAGAGAATTCTTTAGATGCTACGCCGCAAGTTATTGTAATTGCGGTAAAAATACTTGCGTTAGCCAGGTGCCATCTAAATCACAACTAAAATGTAGGTTTGTCTACTTTGTAAAAGTTTTCTTCAGTACAAAATGAACAAAATATGCGTTTTTGCAGAGAAAGTATTCCTACGCAAGTGTATTGAAAAACGTCGTTTGATACACGTGGAGATTTCAGTCCAGATTAGAGTCACTGCAACACTCGGCTCCATAACACCCGAATTTCGCCTCGGTTGCAATGACAAACTTTCTCCACTTGTATCAAAATGATTATAAGTAATCTCTCTAGCCTTTTCCAAACTAGCTTGGGGTATGCTTCCAGTCTAACCGGAAGTGGCTGAATAACCGTGTTTTACATGGATCGACCGCCTATGAGACTAAACAACTCAGTTACTTGGCAACACGATACTCCTTAGACAGACTGATAGTCTATTTTATTATATATATGGATTTTATGTTCACGGCTTCGCTCCCGCTCTACCCTACCCTACCCTACTCTACCCTACTCTATCCTACTCTACCCTACTCTACCCTACCCTACCCTACCCTACCCTACTCTACCCTACTCTATCCTACTCTACCCTACTCTACCCTACCCTACTCTACTTTACTCTACCCTACTCTACCCTACTCGATCCTACTCTACCCTACTCTACCCTAGTCTTCCCTAATCTACCCTACTCTACCCTACTCTAAAAAAGTTTCTTTGGAAAAGTTGTCACGTGTATATTATCGGTCACTAATAACCAGTCACCCTCTAGAGAAGAAGATAGTCCTTTTAGCTAAGCTAAGCATTACCTCAACCAGTATAATTCCAGTTTCTTAATAGTTCTAATGTGCCAGTGGTTAATAAGAAATTATTTTTATTTTATAATTTATGTACACATAAATTATACAGAAGAAGATATCATATTACAAAAATTAATGCTTTAATTATTTGTTTATATAGATTATTATCTATTATTATGGAGTGCACTACTTTCCTAACATACCTACATGCATATTATTTTGTGGTTGCATTTTCGATATAAATAAATACACAGGTAGTACAAGGCACTTAACCACCATACCACCAAACATACCAGACCACCATAAAACAGAATTCAATTGCTATCGTCACATTTTAGAAGAGTATTATGTCGAACGTATGTTCTTTCGAAATAGAGATTCGCCGAACAAGTACATGTCGAAGAAGGATTCTGTCGAAGTAGTGTTCTTCGAAGATGAGTGTTGTCGAAGTATGTTCTGTCGGACTAGTAGGTACTAGTCCAATATATGTTCTTTTGAAGCAATGAGTAGTCGAACTAGATTTTTCGAAATTGCGACTGTGTCGAAATAAGTATAACTGTCGAAGTTCAGAATGACACTCGATTTACGATGTCTAAAAGACAATTATGAGGAAAATATTAACTATTGTTATTAATATTAAGAAGGTTTGTTATTATAAATCTCTGTTATTAATTTATTACTACCGTACAAGTACTGGTCTAAGTGACAGCCTTGATACTGGTAATTTGCCATAGATATAAAGAACGCGGCAAATATTCTACCCGCCATAGATTCCATATGCGAACGAGGCGTAACAAATCGTATTTAGAACTATTACATTTTAACGTGCCTTACGTTTATTAGTCTTCTTTTTAGAATACGAATCGGTGATATGGGATGTATCCGAACCACCAATAGAAAATGAGGCGCAATCTGGACATAATTTTGTGTATTACATTCGATCTATAGCCCAAAGTCGACTGTGCTGTTTATGTGTACCTACTGTGATATTGTCAGTCAGTCTCACTTTTTATATAATTATATAAATTAATCAAGAAAAATGAAGAAAATATATAGAAATTTTAGCGTAATTTAACGTGACTTTAGATATCAATTTTATGTAGAAAAGTATGAGAGTGACAGGAAGTGAGGTCAAGTTGCAAAATGTCATTAATTTAATGCAGGTTAGTTTCAATATTAGGTCAACATCAAAATTAGTCATCCAATTGACACTGCAGTCCGTGTGCCATGACTCACAACCTCAAACTAATCAATTTACGTCAAGATTCTTGAGAAACTCACATGATAATACAATGCAATGCCAAGTGCGAGTTTGTTTTTAACCAACTTCCAAAAACAGGAGGAGGAGAGAGAATTTTATGTTACCTCAGAACTCTGTCGTTTATGGACCGATATGATTTTTTTTTAAAGAATCTATTTCCCGATTGGTCCCATTTTTTTTTAAATCCATTTTTAATAATAAAAAAAATTCAGTCAGATCACAGAGACTCACAATTTGGGTTGGTATTGATGTTAAACAAATGAAAATTTGAAAAAAGAAAATAATAAAAGAAGAATTCTTTTAATTATTTTTTTTTAAATTAATTTCGTTGCTTGGCCCTGCCATTAAATCACTTGATCTATATAAATCTATACAGCAATAAAATTCATACATACCCAAGTATTTACAAAACTGTTGACGTTTTCATGGCTGAACGACTAAGAGGAAAAAGAAATGTAAAAATAACAAAGGTTGACCAATTTTAAAATTTTCTGTCAGAAAAACCATATCAGATTCTGGCCAACATGAAAGACAAAAAGAAAATCGCATTAACCGGCATTATAAAAAACAAATAATAAATAAAGAGTACAATGAAGAATAGATAACTAAAGGGCCTCAGCTTAGTATATTTTTTGCTATTATACTAAGCTGAGGCCCTTTAGTTGTCATGATGATTTCCAAGGGACCGAGGTTTTCGGCAGGATTTCTTAGAGTGAAGTTCTGTGACTGTTTTTAATTATTCGCTAATTGATTCCTAATGGAAATTGATATGTAAAATTGGTGTAGTAATTGTATCTCAAGTGTCAGCACAACTGAACAATGTGCGCAAAACTGTGGACTCATTGAAACAGGCGCGATCACGGTAAAACGGAGCTGAGATTTTTTTTGTAGCGCTGACTACGAAAAGCGAAATATGCCGAGACGGTTTTTTTTTTTTATTGTTGATAGGTTCGCGCTTGACCGCTATCTCACCTGATGGAAAGCGACGATGCGGTCGACGATGGAACGCGCTTACCTAAAAGAAACCTATTCACTCTCGACTTAAGGATTCCCGGGTTGTAGCTATCAGGAAACACAGACTCCGGCAAGGAATTCCACTCCCTAGCCGCAAGCACAATGAATGTGTTCCCAAAACGTTTTGTGCGTGTTGGTGGGATATCCACCATATACCGGTGGCGCATAGCCGTACGTCTGGTAGTCCGATGATGAAACGGGCTAGGCGGAATTAGATTATGCAGTTCCGACGCACACTCCCCGAAATGCAACCGGTAGAAAACCGACAGGCTAGCAACTCTGCCTCGATGCATGTCGGTTGATTTTATACGTTTGCTACCAAATACTATAAAACATTAGAATGAGTACTTCCATACTCTTATGGTAAACAAATTAACTAGGTACTTATTTAAAAACATGTAACCATGTTATTTCTACTGAAGGACTTTCTACCCGTGGTCAAGAAATTAGTAAATTAAAAGATTTAACATGTAAATGACTGTCCCTAAACACAATTAGGTATATCCCTACATCTGATCTTCATATTATATAGGCCAGATTAATCAATCAACTCAGTTAATTATAGTCTTTAGCCTGAAGTGAACCTCTTAATTACCAATCAAGCTAATTAGACGATGAATCTTGTGCTCGCAAGCAAAGAAGAAAAATTTGATAAAACACTCCAAAGTAACTACTCGTACACTCATGAACATAATATTTAAAGGAACGCAAAAAAGAGACCTATTTGTATAAAACTGTGATTATTAAAGGATTTATCAAAATTAATCAATAAAACTATCATTGTTGAGCAAAACACAACTTAGCGTTGTTAGGGTTCCATAGTCACCTAGGAACTCCATAAAATTTAAGTGTGGAATGCGAAATGGGGAGTGATTTTTGAAGTGAAAACTTCTTTAGCGGCGTTGAGCACTTTTTCTGTAATGGGTATAAAATCTTAAACTCGCGTCAGGACACGTGACCTGATCGAAAAAGCGTAAGACGGATGGAGAGTAGACAGCTATCCCTTATCGCGCGTTGTGAAAGGGGGCTAGACGGAAAAAATTCTCACGAAAAATTGTACCGACACTTTTACTGTCAAAATATAAATCCAATATGGCGGCTGCAAGAAATTATCAACTTTTTCGTCATGGGTGTCGTTTTCATGGTTTTCGAGGGTGTTGAAACCGATGGTACTGTCAAAATATAAATCCAAGATGGCGGCTGCAAGAAATTATCAAATTTTTCGTCATGGGTGTCGTTTTCATGGTTTTCGAGGGTGTTGAAACCGATAGTACTGTCAAAATGTAAATCCAAGATGGCGGCTGCAAGAAATTATCAAATTTTCCGTCATGGGTGTCGTTTTCATGGTTTTCGAGGGCGTGGAAACCGATGGTACTGTCAAAATGTAAATCCAAGATGGCGGCTGCAAGAAATTATCAACTTTTTCATCATGGGTGTCGTTTTCATGGTTTTCGAGGGTGTTGAAACCGATGGTACTGTCAAAATATAAATCCAAGATGGCGGCTGCAAGAACTTATCAACTTTTTCATCATGGGTGTCTCTTTCATGGTTTTCGAGGGTGTTGAAACCGATGGTACTGTCAAAATGTAAATCCAAGATAACGGCTGCAAGAAATTATCAACTTTTTCGCCATGGGTGTCGTTTTCGTGGTTTTCGAGGGTGTTGAAACCGATGGTACTGTCAAAATATAAATCCAAGATGGTGGCTGCAAGAAATTATCAAATTTTCCGTTATGGGTGTCGTTTTCATGGTTTTCGAGGGCGTGGAAACCGATGGTACTGTCAAAATGTAAATCCAAGATGGCGGCTGCAAGAAATTATCAACTTTTTCGTCATGGGTGTCGTTTTCGTGGTTTTCGAGGGTGTTGAAACCGATAGTACTGTCAAAATGTAAATTCAAGATGGCGGCTGCAAGAAATTATTAACTTTTCCGTCATGGGTGTCGTTTTCATGGTTTTCGAGGGTGTTGAAACCGATGGTACTGTCAAAATATAAATCCAAGATGGTGGCTGCAAGAAATTATCAAATTTTCCGTCATGGGTGTCGTTTTCATGGTTTTCGAGGGTGTTGAAACCGATAGTACTGTCAAAATATAAATCCAAAATGGCGGCTGCAAGAAATTATCAAATTTTTCGTCATGGGTGTCGTTTTCATGGTTTTCGAGGGCGTGGAAATCGATGGTACTGTCAAAATGTAAATCTAAGATGGCGGCTGCAAGAAATTATCAACTTTTTCGTCATGGGTGCCGTTTTCGTGGTTTTCGAGGGTGTTGAAACCGATAGTACTGTCAAAATGTAAATCCAAGGTGTCGGCTGCAAGAAATTGTTAACTTTTCCGTCATGGGTGTCGTTTTCGTGGTTTTCGAGGGTGTTGAAACCGATAGTACTGTCAAAATATAAATCCAAGATGGTGGCTGCAAGAAATTATCAAATTTTCCGTCATGGGTGTCGTTTTCATCGTTTTCAAGGGCGTGGAAACCGATGGTACTGTCAAAATGTAAATCCAAGATGGCGGCTGCAAGAAATTATCAACTTTTTCGCCATGGGTGTCGTTTTCGTGGTTTTCGAGGGTGTTGAAACCGATGGTACTGTCAAAATATAAATCCAAGATGGTGGCTGCAAGAAATTATCAAATTTTCCGTCATGGGTGTCGTTTTCATGGTTTTCGAGGGCGTGGAAACCGATGGTACTGTCAAAATGTAAATCCAAGATGGCGGCTGCAAGAAATTATCAACTTTTTCGTCATGGGTGTCGTTTTCGTGGTTTTCGAGGGTGTTGAAACCGATATTACTGTCAAAATATAAATCCAAGATGGCGGCTGCAAGAAATTATTAACTTTTCCGTCATGGGTGTCGTTTTCATGGTTTTCGAGGGTGTTGAAACCGATGGTACTGTCAAAATATAAATCCAAGATGGCGGCTGCAAGAAATTATCAACTTTTCCGTCATGGGTGTCGTTTTCATGGTTTTCGAGGGTGTTGAAACCGTTGGTACTGTAAAAATATAAATCCAAGATGGCGGCTGCAAGAAATTATTAACTTTTCCGTCATGGGTGTCGTTTTCATGGTTTTCGAGGGTGTTGAAACCGATGGTACTGTCAAAATATAAATCCAAGATGGCGGCTGCAAGAAATTATCAAATTTTCCGTCATGGGTGTCGTTTTCATGGTTTTCGAGGGTGTTGAAATCGATAGTACTGTCAAAATATAAATCCAAGATGGCGGCTGCAAAAAATTATTAAATTTTTCGTCATGGGTGTCGTTTTCATGGTTTTCAAGGCTGTTGAAACCGATAGTATTGTCAAAATGTAAATCCAAGATGGCGGCTGCAAGAAATTATCAACTTTTTCCTCATGGGTGTCGTTTTCGTGGTTTTCGAGGGTGTTGAAACCGATAGTACTGTCAAAATTTAAATCTAAGATGGTGGCTGCAATAAATTATCAACTTTTTCGATATGGGTGTCTTTTTCATGGTTTTCGAGGTTGTTGAAGCCGATAGTACTGTCAAAATGTAAATCTAAGATGGCGGATGTCAGAAATTATCAACTTTTTCGTCATGAGTGTCGTTTTCATGGTTTCGAAGATGTTGAAATAGTGCTGTCAAAATGTACATAAAATAGGATAGTATTTTTTAGTTATATTGTATTGGCTAGACGGAAAAAATTCTCACGAAAAGTTGTAACGACACTTTTTCTATAGTAAGCTATTGTAAGCCGTGCGGCGTGCGCATGTTTCTCTGTCTTTCTCTCTTTCTCTCTCTTATAGAAAGCAAGCCAGAACGGAACTTCGTTCCATCCGGGTGTCCCTTGACACCTCAGTAGTTTTTCGGAGAGATAAACTTTTTAATGTAAAATAATTGTAATAGTTTTAAAGTGTTAAATTTTTAATGTAATATAAATTGTCATGTTTGTGTACGATAGCGCAATAAATGAATATTGTATTCTACCACATAAATGATAGCACTTTTATACTGATAAAGCAATTGGTGCAAAATTATTCCCTAACCATTCAAAAATATCAAACATGCTCAACGTTAATAATCAAGTTTTCACTTCTGCCGGCACTCCCGGAGTGCAACCCGTCTTTTTTTTTTTTCTAAAGTGTTATAAATATATTGTTGGATCGGTATTTGAAAATGAATAGGGGTTTACTAAAATCACTTTCTGAATATTAATATTTTCGGAAATAATCGATCCAAAAGTAAAAAACAATGTGCCCCCCCCCCCTCTAACTTTTGAACCATAAGTTTAGGACTTCATATTATACCTTATAGCCAAAGTGCATCTCATGACAATTCTAATAAGCCCAAACAGGGCTAGGATACATTGATTAATTACGGAGTTCCGGTGCCCATCTTCCGGCTCCATCACCATCATCAGATCTTTTCGATGATATCATTTCCAACATAACTATCCAGACCATTCATTTATTTGTATTGTCATAGTCGCTTAACTATGTTCATTGTGATATCTGTCTGAGATTGAAGTTCCAATGGCTGAGTCTGGTCTTTTTCACCATTTCCACTTCATCAAATGTTACTTTTTGACTGTAAATTTAAGCATTTAAGTCCTCTGTTAAAATACCAAAATAGCTATATAGTTGCCTATAATATTTGAGGAGTTCCCTCAATTCCTCATAGATCCCATCATCAAAAGTGGATTTTGAAAAAAATTAGACCAATCTGGAAGTATATCATTTAAGGGAAAAAAATTGCAAACCAATAAACGATGGAGTTCTGAGGTTATAAACATAAAAAAATACAACCGAATTGAGAATCTTCTCCATTTTTTGGAAGACGGTTAAAAAGAGGAAAGGACCCAATATTGAGCCTTGTGGTACGTACACCCATTTTGACTTTCAAACCCGGAGAATTGATACCGTTTATCTGAACTTGCTGTCAATTAATTAAGCTGAGTGCAAGTTTACCAAGCCCATAATGTTCTAGCTTTAAAAGCAAGGTTTCGTGATTAACGCAATCGCCTTGAGAGGTCACAAAAAAATCCTATCGCATCTTGGGCTTCTTCCCACGGTTCAATTATAATTACAAATACACCGCTAAATTTTAATCGTTTTAATGCCGTGGAGGGTCGATCCGGTACATGAAGCACTATCGATTTGTAAAGATAAAATTTAAAAAAAGTACCTCTTTTTAAAACTCGTATTAATTCACGCATGTACGAAATTAGTATCTTTAAGAAAACGTCACCTGAGCGAGTTTAATGACCTGTAGTTAATAGTCGGCGTTGCGTACAAAGTACCTACAGGTCATTGAACTCACTCAGCTGACTTTTTCTTAAAGAAATTAATTTCGTACATGCATAAATTAATACGAGTTTTAAAAAGAGGTACTTTTTTTAAATTTTATCTTTACAAATCGATAGTGTTTCATGTACCAGATCGACCCTCCACGGGATTAAATTTAATTATATAAATAATAAGTAATAAGTTCAAATTTAACGATGATCAGGCTGTTGATGAAGATGATTATGATCGATTTTAAAGTGCATCTGAACTTGGCATTGGATTGGATTTCAACCTTTTTTTAGGCGAACAATTAGCCAATAGGAACTTGGCCCCCTTTTTAGCACGTATGTTTTTGGTGGGATTAAATATTAAAGCTATGGTATTTTTTTTTTTCGTGGGGAAAATCATCCAATGACAACCCCCGCTCTTGGGCGGAGCGGGAGATAGTGTCAGACTCTTACTGACTCAAATATGGATGTGCGTAATTTAACAGACATTTCCCAGGTCTTCGGTTAATGTGACTTTAATTTGCCGAAAAGTCTTTATGACTGTCATAGGGTTTAATATGTTTGAATTGAAATTCAACCAAACGGCCTGGCAAGTTTGCTTCCAATAAAGCAATTGAGGCTTCAGGGGAGGAATTTAGACCTTCCCTTGTCCTAAGAGGTATATCGGTGAAATAATTCACAAACTCTTGGGCTACTCCTATGTTAGAGCTTAAAGGCCCACGTGAAGTCTCCAATAAAAAATCCGTGTTGCTTATTTTATTCCTTCCAGTTTCACCATTAATAACTCTCCACACAGGCCTTATTATATTGTGTGCTGATTTGATCTTGGTGCTAATGTACAGGGCCTTCGGTACCTTGCAAATCTTTCTGAAAAGTTTAGAAAATCTATTAACATATTTCTTTATTAATGTTGAAGAATGGCTTAAGGCCGTATAGGCCATATAGTATTTCCCTACTTATCCCAATACCTTTAGTCGCCTAGTCACTAAATACAAACATAGGGAAATAGTACATTTTGATACAAGTGGGGAAAGTTTGTGATTGCAACCGAGGCAAAATTCACCCGAGCCGTACAGGCGAGGGTGTTATGGAGCCGAGTGCTGCAGTGTCAAATCTCCACGTGTATCAAACGACGTTTTTCAATACACTTACGAAGAAATAACTTTCTCTGAAAAATACGACGCATATTTGTTCATTTTGTACCTACTAAAGAAAATTTTCCAAAGTGGCCATACATTTAAGTTTTGATTTAGATTGCAGCAAGCTATCGGAAGTATTTTTAACTTAATCACAATATCTGGCAGCGGCGGTACCATAATTCTCTTCAAATCTTAAATTCAACATTTTTTTCACAAATAAAATATAATATTTAATAGACTTTTTTCCCGCACTTTACTTTTGCAGGTTGAAGAAGAAGCAAAGGTATCAAACCGTTATACATCCTACTTAATATTAAAAATAGAAATTCAAATATTTTTTAATTTAGAACACAGATAATTGTAAATTTGTTGATAGAGGCTGTCTAATAAGTCAAACGACTTGGGTAATCTAATCAAATTGTTGAAATCTGATGTAGTCAACGCTGACTGAACAATCAAGGTTGCAGAGATGAGCATTGTTTACTAATAGAATCTTATAAAAAGTATTGTATGTAATATTTAGAACAGATTTTTTAATTCGTTGAAAATTTCCAAGCCGTTTGACTTTTTAGACAGACTTTAATAAGAAATTATTGTGTAAATAATCTTATTTATTCATGATATTCTGTTCTACACAATTTAAATTTTCATAAAATATTAAAACCTTAAAAATGTTATTGAAATGAAATTATCATACAATTTATTAACATTCAATATTATGGCCCAGAACTTATATCTTATTTTGTGAGTTACTATTAAATTTTGTTAATTTTGCAATTGCAAGTAGCCCAAATTGAATTTGAGATTTTTCCAAGGCTGCTTGAGACTTAAAAGTTACCGTTTGTCAACTATAATCATACTTAGAAAGTAAGTGGAGACTCTGATCGGCCACCGATTGATTTCTGGGTAGACGGTGGCACATGAGCTGCTATGCATAGCAACGCTCAGGCGCACCCTTTTCTAGTTTCACCAGTACCCTTAGCCAAGTTGCTAATCTGCAATAGTTAACGCTTGTAGAAAGCTTCTAATGTTCGGGAATGACGTCGTCTTAACGCTCAGTCATGTGGTCAGGACAAAAGAATTGGCGGCAAAGTCAACTCAAAGCGTTCGGTGCAAACGAAACGGTTGTAACTTGGCTAGGGGGGCAGAGATATGATCTAACAGGCGTTGCAGAAAGGTCTTCCGTAGTGGTCTTTTAAGAGGTAACGGGGCTCTTTCCATGTGCCTATAGTAAACACCAAAAGGGTTTTAGTGAGGTGACATTCCCACTCTCCCCGGACTTATCCCAAATCCAAAGTGAGACTTTTGAATGTTTTCTCGGAGAACAAAGGTCCCAAGATTTCACTGTGAGAAAGAAAACGGTTAGGTAATAATTTTATTTTTTAGACGTAGTTACCTAAACTAAAACCAAATATTGAACAAGCTCTTGACATAATACCCATAATGACTCAATCTAAGTACAAATTGACTTACTGTTTGTCGCCAAGTCCAGTCCAGTAATAGGTATGCACCTATCTTGGCACCGCCCAAGTAGACGCCCTGAGCACAGTATTTAAGGCGTATAGTACCTTGAACCATCTGGCCGAAATTATGTGAACGCAACTCTCGCACTCGCCTAGGCGGCAGTACGCAAATCTGTGCATTTATTTGCGGCCAGCAGCGCCCGGAAAGCGCTTTAAATCCATTTTCTCTGCGAGATATTGATTGATTTACATATGCAATGTTCACATTGAAGAATATTTAACCACCAATTTTTATGTGTAAAAATGTTTCTAAAGGTCCAAGCCGTTTCGAAGGAGTAGGGAAAAGTTGCAAAATTGCTAAATATTTTTTTTGACAAAAGTATTAATTGCACGTAAAAATCAAATGTTGATATTATTGTTCATGAATCTATTATAAACATATATTTTTTTCAAACCAATTGACCTAGCCGTTACGGAGGAGTAGGCCTCAGAAAATCACTGTTTTATGGCACTTTTCGGGCGCTTGGCCCTTAATACTGTGCCCTGAGTGTCGGATTCCCGGCCACCGTAGGGCTAGCTTGCGGACGACGAGCAATGGATAGCTCGCCATCTGGCTTCTGGTAAAAACTGACCGCAAGTCCAAAGCGCATAGTGTACTACGCGGGCCTCAAAGAGATGACAGCAAAGCCGTAGGGGCCTAATAGGGCATAGGGGCAGATACCCGCTAGGGCTCCTAGGGAAAGGTAAGGGGAACGTTTTAGAGAGTTAGCCTGCAGTTGGCGTTGGTACGCAAAGGGCAAATATAGGATACCGGTGGGCTTTGTCAGAACACGCCTCCTTGCTCTAGCCTATGGAGCAATAGAAGTCTTGTCTTGATAGCGGGGCAGGTAAGAACTTTTTTTCCCGAAAACCCGAAAAAAAGTTCTTACCTGCCCCGCTATGGGACTGACATGGAGTAAACAACAGCCACTATACCTACATGTACTTTTAACACTTGAGAAATACACTGGTGTGTCTTCGAAGTTTAAAGTCCTAAGCAAATGGCGGCGATAAGTATTGAGACTACCACGAATCTACAACTAAAGCCAAAGTAATCATCATAATTGATCCAAAAACAAAATCATAATATTTGAACAGACAACCTAAATAATATGGAATACGAACATAACTCAAACTCAAAACGCCAGAAGCTAGCGCCGGTTCCAGTTGCCCCGCGTTTCCTAAGGAGAAGAACCGGCAAGAAACTCCAAAACTCCATGGTTACTATTTAAAACAATGATTTTTTCTACAATAAGTATTACAATATTAATTTATGAGAGGACAATGTAAACCGCTTAGCTTTGTACCCAAAAGCACAATAAAAATAACTTCCTCGTTTTCCTAAAGTCGGTTAAAGTAGGTACTGTATCACATTCATCACGCAGTTTCTTATAGTCTGTTGTAGCAACGTCTAAAAATACAACATAGTGATAGTTTCCAAATCATTTTCGTCTATTTTTAGAACTGGCCCGTAATCACCGTAGCTCGTAGTGAGCACTTCGCGTGCAATCATTGAGCAATCTAAAGATTGTTCTATTGGGCGATACTATGTTGTTGATCACCGCGAACCGTACGCCATAACATGGAATTTTACCAAAACCTAGATGAATGCATTGACCTCAGCATAGATCATAATAAAATATTCATGAGACTTTCTGTATGATTTCGTTAGTTATCGTGTTTTGTTGACAAATTGAAATAATCTAGTTCCACAGAAACTAACCTAGTGTTGCGTTTATTTACTTCCTGGCTTCCTACATTTTTACAGGTCAAATCATAGAACAATTAGTCCGCTGCGTAACGACCTTTGTTTACGTAACAAAAACACAGACAAATAATATCTTTTAATACTGAAGATTACATGTCTGTTGTTTGATGGCTTATTCTTTTTGTAGTGTTAATTATTCGTTTTTATATTTTAGTTTATCAGCATTATATATAAACACTACAAAAAGAACAAGGGATCTAAAAACAAGACACTCCAATTTGGTCGCATTAAATTGTCTGCTTCTGTCTAAAAACGAACACTAAGTAAACTTTTTTAACATGAAACCTATATTTAGATTTCGCCTTTTAGGGGTAATAAAATAAAATAAACTTTATTGTACGCTAAAAAAGTAACACAACATAATACATAAACTTAATTCTGTAGGTACAATGGCGGTCTTATCGTTGGAAGCCATATCTACCAGGTAACCTTAAGATGGATCGTATCATGAACTTAAAAAAAAATACAGAGGGAAACTAGTAACTAGGCTTGCCTAATTGGTAACGGTAACGCGTTCCACAAACGCCCCGCCTGGGCCAGGGTTAGCCTTACTGGGGCCAGGGTTAGTTCGAAAGATAGCTCAGCCCCGGTACGAAAGGCAACGAAGGAACAGGAGTGGGTTTTTAGTCAGTAAAAGTCTGACACTATCTCCCGCTCCACCCAAGAGCGGGGGATGTCATTAGATGATTTTCCGAAAGGAAAAAAAAACGCCCAGCCTGGATCCTAAAAGATGTGTCGCAAATCTTGGTTGAATGCGAAGGCATCAAAAGTTTACAAGGTATTAAAATTCAAATGAGTCTTATACGTATTGCCATCGCTTTTAAATCTGCTATCATCATTAACCTTTCGTATGCCGTAATTAGAGACACAATTAAAAAGTTATTGTGTCCCGCGTGGATCCGCGTTCCGGACATACAACGAGTTAATCTATAATAATACATTAGGTACATATTTAAAAGGAGAATCTGGTTGACAGACATATCAACACACAGCCGAAACGATTGAGAATAGGAGTGTGAAATTTTACACAAGGTTTCCTTTTATAACGACGATTAGTTTGTAGGTATATGTCGTAGTCAGATCTTAGAAACTGAACCCTTCACGATATAGCCAAGTGAAACTCAAACAACGCAGTTCTACGCAGGGTAACTCTGCGTAGAACTGCGGCTATAAGTAACTCTGCCAGAGTTACTTATAGCCCGTCGATTTTCTACCGGTTGCATTTTAGGGAGTGTACGTCGGAATTGCATTGTCTAATTCCACGAAGCCCGTTCCATCATCAGACTCAATCAATCAATCAATCAAAATCATTTATTTCAAATAGACCATTTGCAGGCACTTTTGAATAGTCAAATGTCGGTAAGTCCAAGAAAAGTGAAGCTAAATTGCACGTTCCAAAGAGTAGGTCTCTATGGAGAAGAACGTGCAAGAAACTCCATGGACACTCTTTTAAATCATATTATGTGTTACATATAATGCTTGGTTAGGTTACCAGGTTGGACTACCAGGCGTACGGCGATGCGCCACCGGTACATGGTGGACATCTCATCTATACACACAAAACTGTTTTGGGAATACATTCATTGTGCGTACAACTAAGGAGTGGAATTCCCTGCCGGAGTCTATGGTTCCTGATAGCTGCAATCTGGGGATCTTTAAGTCAAGAGTGAATTGTTAGTTCTAGGTAAGCGCGCTCCATCGTCGCATACATAGATATCCGTGGTCGCATACCATCAGATGAAATAGCGGTCGAGAGAGAGTATATCAATAATAAAAATAAAAAAATTGGCATCGTCCAAATAAGCAGACAAATCGACACTGGTCCTTCCCGGAGATACATGCAAGACGAGTAGTTGATTCTTCACCATTTTTTAACGTCTCCAACCTTGCGAGTTAGCTTGCTATAGTCTGTCTAAAAAGTCAAACGACTTGGGAATTTTGTATAATATTTAACTAATTAAAAAATACTTAAGTATATTCGATACTTTTTACAAGGTTCTTCTAGTAGTAAACAATGATCAATATCTCCTAATCAACCTTGATCATTAAACCAGCGTTGACTACATCAGATTTCATTTTACCCTAATAATTACCCAAGTCGGTTGTCTTATTAGACAGACTCTAAGTCACAGTGGAAAGTCAGGTCTGTAGTTCACTTGTCAGGCCGACGTCCATACCACTCTACCAACAGTCATTATTAGAAGGAGATCCGCCGAGATAGGTTGAGGTCAAGAATCGGGATCTTAATTTTTTTTCTAACGTTCCAGCTTTCGGGTAGAACAAACTCGTTACGTAGGCCCGTTTTGACATTTGAGAAAGACCCTAGAATGTAACCTGAAACGAAACTGAAAGAAACAGTAAAATAATAATTAGGAGTAGTAGGTACACTGCACCGGACAAGCCGCAAAGTACTACCAAGAGCGGCTTGTTATTTTGAAATACAAATAATAAAATAATAATAATAATATTCCACAACTATCACACAACGCCGTCCAGTCCCAAGCTAAGCAGAGCTTGTGTTATGGGTACTAGACAACTGATAAACATACTTATATATTTCTAAATACATACATATTATAGATAAATAACACCCAGACACAAAACAAGTGATTATGCTAATCACACAAACATTTGTCCTGGGTGGGAATCGAACCCACGACCTCCGGCATAGCAGTCAGGGTCACTAACCACTAGACCAACAGGCCGGTCAAATGGCAATAAACTTGCAATTAGATGCTAGCCGCTTTTACTGGGAACTCCGTAAAAAAAAACGTTTTTACACGGGTATTCGTGAAAGCAATTAAAAATGTATATTTTTAGAACAATAGTTATTTAATGAGATAAATCGTAAGGTCATTTATTTCAGGGCGCTCATTAGCAAAAAACTAACAATTATGTTTTTTTTTCAAAGCCTTGAAACCCGGAAACGATTATACTTTTAGTCGTTCGAATAAGCAAAAACTGAAATGGGATAATAAAACCGCTTAATTATATATTACACTTTAATAAACAGCCTACACATCTTTAATTTAAAACTTAGGCTGCCATCAGACGGACTGCATCGCAGCAACCGCACGCAGTCCATATATTCAACTGCATGCAGTTTGATCTGACTTTGCGCAGTTGGCGCCTCGCATCTAGCCCAGGAGCTTAGTGTATGATTTGTTCTTTAAACGCGTCAAAATAAAG
Organism: Mythimna ferrago; assembly: GCA_910589285.2. NCBI lineage: Eukaryota > Metazoa > Arthropoda > Insecta > Lepidoptera > Noctuidae > Mythimna > Mythimna ferrago. The sequence continues at coordinate 15,628,824 of OU342673.1, read as the reverse complement.
TTGACAATGTCAATGTGCGTTTGCTCTTTGTAATTAACTGCACACTGACTGTATACGGTTAGCGACGGACAGCGTGCGTCGACACTACACGACTGTAGTCGACCGCGTAAAGTTGAAGGCACGACTGCATGCAGTTGATATTGACTGCAGCCGACCGCGTGCAGTTGATATTGACTGCAGCCGACCGCGTGCAGTTGATATTGACTGCAGCCGACCGCGTGCAGTTGATATCATGACTGCACGAAGTCGAACGTATGCATGCTAAATATGTGGACCGCGCGCGGTCGCTGCGATGCAGTCCGTCTGATGTCAGCCTTAGACCCAATTTCTGGAATGTCAATGAGCGTAAAAATCAAATAACAAACATAAGCTCCGTACGCACCATCCATCTTGACGTACGTCCCGCCAAAGCCATACAGATAAATAAGAGATAAATCAACGATAAATCAGGGCTGCCAGGTGCAAAAAAGGGATGATCGTACGACAATACGACTAGAGTCTGTGCGGAAAGTAAACCGTCGTGGGATTTGAGGGCGCTGCTGTAGATAAATATCGTTTTTGTTATGTAAGCAACATTGTGACGTCATTATAGTGCGACTGTTAAATCTTGATATTTTGAAACTATGTTAGGCTAGCTTCTTCCAGCGGCTTCACCTTATAATAAAAATTATCCTATTGCTTTTGCTCACCTAATGAAACTGCAAAGTTATAGCTTATTTATGTGCTGTATTATTGCAATGTTTATGATTAACATCATCTGTCTGGTAGTTTTTGCGCGACACATCCATACATACGAGTACCTCCATCCATCTTCATAAACTTTTACATTTATAATATTAGTACAGTAGCCTATTTATTGAACTTGCTCACGTGATGAAACTTAGCAAAAATATAGGTTATAAGCCATGTTATAAATTCATCCGTTTATAAGTTTTTGCGTAATGAGTAACAAACCGTTAATTGTGGCGACACCTGGGGGAGGCATATGTCGAACAGTGGACGTCTTTCGATTGTAACGATGATGAACATTTAAATGCAAACACGAACCGGTAAAGGAAAATAGCGTGAAGAAACTGCTGTACTGCCTATCGAGGTAGGTTCCACCAACGACCACTTACCCAGTTCCAACGAAAATGGTTTTATCACTTTGACTGGGATCGGTCTATTATCAGTGACTGGAATATTGCAGCTAACAGCAAGTTTATGGTTACCCTAGTTAAATATAAAGGTAAAAATGGGACCACTTTCTCGTTGTCTTCCTCAGTACATTTTTCCCTTTTGCTAATCAATGAAAAATATGAACTTATTGACTATGAAAATAAAGTACAGTTCAGAATTTGTAATGTTGCTTCGTAAAAAATCTATTTAGCCTGTAAGGGGCCATCTCGTATATAAGATCCTTGGGATCACTTTGTTGTCCGTCTGTTTATCTGTTAAGACCCTTTAACTCAAGAACGCTTGGAGGTATCGAGTTAAAATTAAAACCATACACTCAAGTCTGCGGTCTTTTGAAGTTGTGAAAAAATCAGACTTCCGAGCTAACGAAAAAAAAAAGATAAGGCCGTTTATGTCGCAAAAAAACATATATGTCGATACTCAAGGGAATCAAAGTTCATAGGGTGAATCTCGTTGACCTAGAATTCTGAAATTTGGCATAAATCAAGGTCTCATAGAACAAGTACAGGGAAAAATCTGAAAATTGTAAATTTGTAGATACGCCACAAAAAAAAATTGTTTGCAATTCGAAAAAACTTTCTAACTCAATTCGGGAATTGATTTCATAGGTAAATTTGTACAGAAACTTCAGTGCGCGAGTCCGACTCGCACTTGCTCTTTTTTATTTTAGTTACTGTATTCTTACGCAAGCCTGAAAAGAAATATTCTAAGTTAGTCAAAATGCATTATAAATTTAAAGTATCAATACTCTTTATACTAGCCATCGAAAATATTGACCAAAACAAAATAAACAAATATCGTCATGTTTAAATGAATTTCCGTTAAATTTATATATATTTGGAGATAACAGGGACAGGAGTTCACCTAAGAAGTCTAAAAACATTAAAATAAAAGTGTTACGTACCAAAAACACAGCATACCAATGTTTCCCAAGTTCGTGACTTTGTTTTGTTCAATAATGGTGTGATTTGCGATTTGTTATCTTTGGCAAAACTGTAATATATTAAATATTAGTTCCCCTGCAGCTCAGTGAAATTTTTTATCACATTTCTGAAGATTTCAATTAAAAATCACAATAAAATAACATAATAATAAACCCTCTGTCAACATGATATGACGTTTGGCATTTGACGGATGGCTGGGTTGGGTTGCTACTTAAAATCTTTAATGTTGTTTTCACTTTACGCCACGACGGTTCTTTTATCGCACAGACAATACTAAAAATCGAAATTTTGAAACAAAAAGATCGTACAACGAAGAAGTATAAAGTTTTTATTAAAAATAACTAAAATTATTTTCTATTTTTCTAGTTTTTATTAAAATTAACTAAAATTTTGCACTTGGCAGCCCTGATTTATCGTTATTTTAGCTGTATGGCCTTGGCGGGACGTACGTCAGGATGGATGGTGAGCACGGCGCTTTATATTGCCACCGTTTGCGTGTCCGCCCCGTAAACTTCTTTCAATCAATTTAAAATGACTCAAATGTTTTTTTCTTCATTTGTTTTCTTTTAAACCACCCCTATTAAAGCGAACAAAACCACATGTTTAAAAAATGGCGGATTGCTCCATATTAACATGCCATTACCCTAATTCGTTATTGTTGTTTCGGCCCTTAATTATTGTATTTCCTTCGTTCGTCCCACCTATGGGAGCACCCTCACCTTTTGGAAAAAATTATCTCAATTATCCGGCTTATGTACCTTACATTAATTTTTAATGTGTGACTCAGGTTACTCTTCCTATCCGTATGGGAGGCCTCGGCATGTGATTATTCATATCTTCGGTCCATGGCACTGATAAATTAATCAGGAACATTCTAACTTCTACACTGATTCCTTTTGGTGTGCCGTGCTTCACCGAGGTTATAGATCACCCCTCTTCCCAGAGTCGGTGGGATGAGCCGCTCTGCCAAGTAGTTCAGGATAACCTAATCCTGACATCTGCTAATACCGCAGAGCGTGCGCGTCTGCTGGCTGTGGGAGAGTGGGAGTCAGGGCTCTGGCTTCAAGCACTACCGCCGTCGAACATAAATACCTCGATGATACAACTTTCCGCCTAGCTGTTTTCCTACGCCTAGCCGCTCCTTGCTGTTTTCCTTATCACTGCGATTGAGGCGAAGTTGTCAACAGCCTCGGTCACCACAGCCTTTCATGCAGTCGAAGCGCGGGACGCATAACGCGGCACGTGAATATGAATGACATCATCTGACGTACCCTTGTCACCGTCAGCGTTCCAGCTGTTTTGGAACCTCATGGCCTGGCACGCGACGAAGGTAAGAGACCGGACGTTATATCTTTATTTCCATGGAAGATGGGTAGGCGTTTAGTGAGGGACGCTACATGTGTCGACACTCTTGCGCCATCCCATCTTCCTAGCTCATCGTGCTGTGCTGGTGCTGGTGCTGCTGCTGCGGAGAACCTTAAGTGGCGGAAATATAAGAACCTCAACGGCAGTTAGATTTTTGCACCATTTGGGGTTGAAACTCTTGGGCCGTGGGGTTTCCTTTTGTTTTTTTTTTTGTTGGTTAAAATCATCCAAATGACATCCCCCGCCCTTGCGAAGCGGGAGATAGTGTCAGACTCTTACTGACTAAAAAACCCACCCCGTTCCTTCTTGCCTTTCCGGGCCGAGCTTTCCTTTCGAATAACCCTGGCCCCCAGTAGGCTTCGATCCGGCTGGGTCCCTGCTGCTGCTGACAATCTTTGAGGCGCGCGCTTCGACGACTTGGACTCGGTCCGGACAGTTACCGGACGGTCGGACAGCGAGCTACCCATTGTTCGGCGTCCGAGTGCTCGTTCGCTTTTTAAAGAATTATCCATCCAAACCCCTAGTTGGCACTTCACGTGACTCAAGAGCTGGCTTTTACCTCGATCAGAGATTAAGCATTACCATACATCGTGGCAATGCCGCCAGTCTTTTGGGTACACTTCCAGTTGACAGCGATGGGGAGGAATTTTTTGACGCCATATTTTAGGTAAGAGTTATTGTGTTTATATTGTTTTAATTAGTTAAGCGTTTTTATTTTTCATGTTCTATCTATGTTTAAATAAATGTAAAATCTGTAAATAATAAATTGAAAATCGGTCAATCCGTTTTTGAGTTTTAGCGAGACTAAAACGCGCGGGACGTCCCGATTTTAATGGGTCTGGGGACGCGTTCGATTTGCGTCTGATCGTGACACTAAATGTCCCAATAATTAAATAAATTTATGAAAAACCATTATAATTAACATTTACATCATTCGCATCACTATACCGAGTGTGACAATGCGTTCAAAATCACACTAGCCGATGCCTGCTAGAGCTGCCGAAATGTTTGAAAAGTGACCGTGGCCCTGGAATTAGGGCAAAATTGAAGGACTTAGGTCAGTCTTAATTAGTAAAAGTCTGACACGCCCTCTCATTCAAACCTACAGTCGGCGGCGGAGACCTCTCGCTCCGGGCCTTGGTTGAGGCCATGCTCCGGAGCGAGGAGGAGTGGCAGACGGTCGCCGACTTCTGCGAAGCAGTAATCCTCGCAAAGGAGGAGGCCGAACGCATCAGGCAACGGCGTTTTCGCCGCCGCCGCTGCCGCCGCGATTCTGATCCCGATTTCCGGCCACCGTAGGCGCGGGCTTGCGGACAGTGAGCAATGGGTAGCTCGCTGTCCGGCCGTCCGGTAACTGTCCGGACCAAGCCCAAGTCGTCGACGGCGCGCACTGTTCCCGCGCGCCTCAAGGAGTTGTCAGTAGCAGCAGGGACCCAGCTGGGTCGAAGCCTACTTGGGCCAGGGTTATCCGAAAGGGCGCTCGAGCCCCGTTATGAAGGCTAGAAGGAACGGGGTGGGTCTTTTAGTCAGTAAGAGTCTGACACTATCTCCCGCTCCGCCCAAGAGCGGGGGTTGTCATTGGATGATTTTTTCCCACCATAAAAAAAAGCCTACAGCGAGAGAAGTCATTGGATTAGGTACTTCCACAAAAAGAAATGCCCCATTTAAAACTGAAAATCCCAGTTTGTTTTCACATCTGCCTCAATTTTAATCCAATCGGACCTGGCAACACTAGTTTCATCAGACTTGTACTGCCTGAAGCTAGAATTTCGTAAAAAATAATAACTCAAAACCCGATTACAGCGACACCTATTGGGTTAAATTATATTTTAAAACCATCCAAAAACTCGCTTAAATATTTATTACATACCAAACTTTCTTACTAATCGCCCAAGTCGATTAACAGGACATAGGTGACAAGCACACTTCCAGGAGAATTATATATAGGGTGACTGGTAATTAGTGACCGATATTTAAACACGTGATTGTACTCATGATTACAAACAACTTTCCCAAAGATACTCTCCTTTTTACTCATTTTATTTATGTTTTATCACAATAACAAAACTCGCAGTTAATCGGTCGCAGGCGCGCGTTCGCAAATTTCAAACAGCTGTTTTGTTGTTGTGATAAAACAAATGAAAAGAAAGAAATATAAAACATCATGAGTACAATCACGTGTTTAAGTATCCAGTCACCCTTTATTTATATATATATATATATATATATATAGAGATAAGAAGAAAGAAGAATTATAGATGTTATGATCGGTTGAATGATTTTTTAACAACCAATCCTACAGTATTGAATTTCATTTATCGTTCAAATTCTGTTCAGAAACTGGAGATCACTGATCATTCCGAGCGCTTCTCATTTGTTCAAATCAAAGAGATGGCTGTAATCTTCTTTTTCAGAAACATCACCCAATCTGTCCCATAGACAGGAAGATCAAGAAACTGAATACCAACGAGTACGAATACCGACCTGCGTACTACGAAGAGATCCTTTGTAAATCGACCGACGACTACGGGGATACTGGGGTATGTGGAAATATGAATTAATATAGGTGCTTTGTCAGACCTATAATCGCGTTAAAGCTTATAGGTAGTCCTAGTAAAGGATACGGTTAAGAACGTGTTTCACGGGTTTGTTTAATGGATGTTACGTATTTTATGATAATATAATAATAATATAACGCGGGTGGGTTGCGTGAGAAATTCCTGGCCAAACAATTTTTTTTTTTTTTTGAAAAATGCACCGGTTTGTTTAACGAATAAATTTAATACTAACCGAAAGAGTGAAGCCTTTAGAACATAAAAATGTAGGGTTGCCTATTTGTTTCCTGGCATAACTATGGGTTGCCAGGTATAAACAGGTATGTATAAACAGGTGTTTTTATTTTGATATATGTACAACAAATTCTATATTAAAATAAACGCTGTTTAATACGATGTTTTAGTGTTGTCTGCAAAAAAATCTGGTATGAATAACGGTTGTGCATTTTTCTAAAAAAAAAAGTAAATTTTCAATTTTTAATAACTCGTAATAATAGTCTGGCCAGGAATTTCTTAGGCAACCCACCCGCGTTATATTATTTAATACACTAAATTTATCATAAAATACGTTTCATCCATTAAACAAACCGGTGAAGGTGGTTCTTAATCGGATCTTACACTATCCCTTGAACATCTGGCCGAAATTAAATGGACACAACACTCGTACCCGCCTAAGCGGTAGTACGAGTATCTGTGCATTTAATTGCGGCCAGCTGTGCCCGGATAGAGACCCGCTGACTTTTAAATCCATTTCCTTTGCGAAATATTGATTGAAGCGCCCGAATAGTGCCATAAACAGTGACTTTGTGAAGCCTACTCCTCGGTAACGGCCAGGTCAATAGGTTTGAAAAAAATATGTGTTTATTATAGATTCATGAACAATATTATCAACATTTGATTTTTTCGTGCTATTAACACTTTTGTCTAAAAAAAATATTTAGCAATTTCGCAACTTTTCCCTACTCCTTCGAAACGGCTTGGATCTTTAGAAACATTTTTACACATAAAAATTGGTGGTTAAATATTCTTCTTTTTTTCTTCATGGTTTCATTTTCATTGCATATGTAAATCAATGAATATTTCGCAAAGAAAATGGATTTAAAGATCAGCCGCGAGTTTTTCGGGCGCTGTTGGCCGCAAATAAATGCACAGATTTGCGTACTGCCGCTTAGGCGGGTGCGAGAGGTGCGTCCACATAATTTTAGCCAGATAGTTCAAGGGACTATAAGCCGTTATGCTATGTTCACTTTGAAGAATATTTAACCACCAATTTTTATGTATTTTGTATTAAAAATTATAATCAGTGTCTGTAACCGTCTGTATCACAGTTTATACTAGCACAGACACAGACGTTCACTCTGTCTCAATTAATATATGTATAATGTATAACGTTATATTGGACTTAATTATTTATATGTGCTATTGAGATGAACAAAAGGTACTTATTTGGCTTTATAAAATAAACGATTATTATTATTATTATAAATATCCAAGCTGTTTCGAAATAGTAGGGAAAAATTTGCGAAATGGCTAATTTTTTTTTTTTTGGTCCAAATTATTAATCGCACGCAAAAATCAATCGTTGATAATGTTGTTCATGAATATATAAGTAACATAATTTTTTTCAAACCTTGACCTGGCCGTTACCGAGGAGTAGGCTTCAGAAAGTCACTGTTTTACGGTACTTCTCCGGCGCTTGGGCCTTAAGATTAGACATTTAAATAAACTCTTTTTTACTACTTGTTCAACCGATTTTGAGTTTTATTCCGTGGGCATAAGGATGGCATTAAAAGGATTTGTTCCGTTCAACTAATACCACTGGTATTTCTTTGAACCCGTGTTTATTGTCTATTCAGAATGGATACGATTGTTTTAACTAATACTAAAATAAATTGAAGGATCTAAGGTACAGTCAGCAAAAATGCTTTCTATAAGACTTTTAATTGAAATAAAATTCAGTACCTACATTAAGAAAAGGGATTTAATTATTAATAAATGTCTATTTTAATAATATAATATGACTTATTTATTTTGTTGTGACTTTAGTTCTTCTGTATACCTATATATTAATATTGTTTTGTAAAAAGAAATCTAACTAAAACAATAATTTACTTACAATTTAAAAAAATACAATAAAAATAAATCAACAATATAAAAACTAAATATTAAAATTTACCTGCCATAGTTATTATTAGATAAGTACGTAATTATTTACGTCTAATAAATAACTATGTCGGATATTTTTTTACAACAATGATTGTAAAATATCACAGAAAAACCACTTATTATATAACTTAAATAATCAAATCAGTCCACGACACTTACATAACAATGAATTAGACGTATTCTTTTACTAAGTCATCAAACTATAATAATTCACTTTTAATCTAACAATTGTAAAATATCATAGAAAAACAACTTTTTGTAAACATGATCTATCACCGACATACATAAGCAATGAAACAGTAAAGTTAGTTTTTTTGTTTTGTTTAAAACAACAAATATTAACTAGTCATATAAGTAGATTAATCTAACAATTGTAAACTTATAAATACTTTTTATATTTCAACAATTAGTATTTAAATCTCTATTTTTTTAAACAACTAGCTAACTTCTTGTTATGAAAGTCAAGCTTTCGGTTTTCCCCCAAAATGTTGAGTGTTGTTTATCAGTTTCCTCAGAGTCAGACATAATATGTATTATGTATCTAAAAAAAGTCTACTCAGATTGTAAGTATGTAACTTTTTACGAGTACATTTGTTTGGATTATAATAAAAAAAACACAAAAAAAATAATTTTATTTTACATAACCGAATAGAAAATAACAATTAGTATCAAAAGGTTTACAAGAACATTGCGGTATCCCGTCTCAGCGACGCTCATCTTTTAAATATTTATAAGTTTTTTTTTAATGAGGTTAGGTATATGGCATAAAGAATGAAAAACCCAGGCTTCCAACCCAATTCTTCCATCGTAAAAAGTTGTAAGATCCATATAATATTAGAGACTTGGTATTACATGCAATCGGACTAACAATCTAATTTAATATAAAAATTAGTGTTTTCGAGAGGAAAACCTTGTCGACCTTCATCCTCTCTTCGGTTTAGGCGCATTAGGGCTAATTCTCATTTTGGCAACCGACTCCTAAATGGACTACTTCTCATTATGGCCACTTCTCATTTTGGCTACTTCTCATTAGGGCTATTACTCATTAGGGCTACTTCTCATTAGGGCTACTTCTCAAAATTTGGGAATGTTTATTGAAATAAGTACTGTTTTTATGTATATAAACATGTTAATTCATTCATAAGAGATCAATTACATTAGGGTACTAAGTAATTTATGGAGTAGAATACGGAATGTCGAGGCACAAAATATCGATAAATGCTAATACGATGCTACAAAATTGCGATGCACGTTACGGCGAAAGACCGTCTCTGCGAAGCCACTACACTTCGATGCATGTTACAGCGATAGATCTTCACTGCGATACTACTTGACTTTGATGCACGTTACCGCGAAAGATTTTTACTGCAATACTACTTAACTTCGATGCACGTTACCGCGAAAAACTACGGAGCAACTTGGTTTCGATAATCTATTGCGAAACATCGTTACTGAGAAACTATTACACTTCGACATCCCTGCTCGTCTTTCGTTAAGCTTGTCATATTAACTATCTACATTTAAGCTTGTCAGTCATATTATCTACTGTACAAGCCATTATGGAATACACAATATTTTGCTCACTATGCGTTTTGGTTTATATTTTTTTTAGGCTCATTCAAAACATATTTTCGTTCTGATAAATGATAAAATAATAATACTTACCTATTACATTGGTTCAATTAATGTTGATTTATTCTTAAAATAATGTAATTGATCAGAGATAAAGACAATACTTATTTCAATAAACATTCCCAAATTTTGAGAAGTAGCCCTAATGAGAAGTAGCCCTAATGAGAAGTAGCCCTAATGAGTAATAGCCCTAATGAGAAGTAGCCCAAGTGAGAAGTAGCCCTAATCAGAAGTAGCCAAAATGAGAAGTGGCCATAATGAGAAGTAGTCCATTTGGGAGTCGGTTGCCAAAATGAGAATTAGCCCTAATGCGCCTAAACCATTATGTTTTTGATGGCATCTCATACCTTTTTGTAGATTCCTTTATATTATAATACTAGCTGTGCCCGCGACTTCGTTCGCGTGGACTACAGGATTTTGAATTTATTTTGCCTAAAATAAAAGTAGCCTAAGTTAGTCCTTATTACATCAGCTACCTGCCAATAAAAGTCCCGTCAAAATTGGTCCAGCCATTTCAGAAATTAGCCGGAACAAACAAACAGACAGACAAAAATTGTAAAAAATATTATTTTGGTGTAGGTACCGTTTATACATATATTCGTATGCATGTAGTAAAAAGCGGTTATTTCAATATTACAAACAGACACTCCAATTTTATTTATAAGTATAGATGTACAGATATACAGGTACACTGACTGATTTACTGCAAATGTAATCCTATACATTTATATGGGATTACAAAGTTATTTATGCAATTGGTGTATCTAGAAAACTGTACCGAAATTGCAAAATGTTTTAGTTTTTCATTGATTTATACACTAAACACTAATTGTATTCTAAATTTAAAGCTTCTATGTCTGCTAGAAGTGCCTCAGGGTTTAGATCGGTTTGTCAGTGAGTGACAAAATTAAGAAACTTTGACCAGTTCATCAATTACTGTCATAAATTATTGGTTCTATTTATACAATGCCTCCTTGCTTACTGATTCAGGCTGGTTCAAATTCAGGCTTTTAGTTTTATACACCGTTAAATTTGCGAGCGAGTCCAAAGACCTGTAGGTAGTTGCACACAACGCCGACTACTACCTACAGATCATTGGACTCGCTCAGCTGACGGTTTCTTAAAGAAATTAATTTTTTGTTAAGAGATAAAAAGATACTTTATTTTTTAATTTTATCTTTACAAATCGATAGTGTTTACATGAAACACTATCGATTTGTAAAGATAAATCGATAGTGTTCCGGATCGATCCTCCACGGGATTAAAACGATCAAAATTTAGCGGTGTATATAACGATGTTGGGTATAGGGGATCGAAAATGGCCTGAACTGTTTCGAGAAAAGGATGGTACGGCCGTGCCACTTATTTGCTCGCCTTGGTACGGGCACTGCCGTGTTCCCTAATGTACTAACTTATATTTTATAGTTTTTTTTTTCGAGACACCTTGGGCTTTGGGTTGCGGAAGACCTACCACGAGCTCTTAACGCGATCCATTTTACGACTTCAACTGAACTGTGAAAGGGATGGGTTCTCCATCCCTCTTTATCGCTCGCTCGACTGACATTTTAACACGTCATGGTAAGGCCCCGGGGCTATAAAATAGTTTGAAAGAGACACCGCAGCGCACTTCCTCTCGCCCCACACATTATCATAATTTCAGCCGAAGGACGTGCACTGACTGTTGGGCCTAGGCCTCCCCCAAGTGTCGCCACAACGAACGGTCATGTATGTCTTGGATCAATCGCATTCCCGCGACTCTCACTAGGTCATGGTCCACCTTGTGGGATGCCTAGCAACGCTGCGTCTTCCGGTGCGAATTACTCTAGAACCTTTTGGCTCCACCGAGCATTCGTTCTACGAGCTGGCGATTCTTCAGGTTATGTCGGCAAACTAGGTTCTCCTGCGGAAATCTTCATACCTGATAAACACGCGCTTCACCCAGAGCTAGAATATATTAAATGATTACTCAATCAAAAATAAAAATGCGCGTTACGCATTGCTGCTGCATTTACCTAACATAGAATGCACCGAAATTAACATCTATTAACTTCAAAATTTGTTAATACTTTATGCAAATGCAAATAATCCTAAAGCAAATATTATATAAATATTGAGGACAAGCATTCTAATTTCTTTTTGCCTTGGAATTTTTTATGAAGATCATGGACATTGTACCGAATTTCATGTTTAATTGGTAAAAATAGCTGATATTAAATTTATATCAAGAACTGGACTTTGTACTGTGAATATTTGTATTGAAAGGGGAACACACAATGATTTATGATTATTGGACGTTGAATAAATGATAAATGATATTTATTTTGTAAATAAGTTTTTAAAAAACACTTTTACACGTCAACATTTTTTTTTTACGTCAGTTTAAACTAGATGAGGGCCGGTTGAATGATGAAACAAATGAGGAGCGTCTGTTCAAAGGGGACTATTCCCGTATCTACCAACTCGTAGTTTTTTTTTTCGTGAATTCTACTGGTATTCTAAGATCCTATCACAGCCTGTGTTTAGTCTTGATCGAAAGTGATTATTTCCCCTTCAAAGAACTTAAATTCGTGGTTCTATTCAAACGGTGCTATTTTTAGCTCGTTTGAATGTTGTTGTTCGACTCATATTTTTTTTATCAAAAAGGGCTGTTTTCTATAGAAGAGTCACTAAGCAAAAAATTTTGTTTAGAAAAGCTATTTCCGTATTATGAAGTACGAGTACGTAATAGGATCTTACCAAAATAATTTTAACAATGCTCGTATCTAAGCCAAAAAATCAGTGATTTCTGAACGATCGTAAAAAGTACCTGTCTGTAGTTCCCATAAGTAAAGAATATTTTTTCTGGTAAAATGCTATTTATTAACATTCCTGACCAAAAGATGCTATTTTCAGAATATCCGACCAAAAAGTGCTATTTCCATTTTTAATTAAGTACTTAATTTTGTGTGTTTTTAATAAAAACAATAATAAATAAATTCACCCTAAAATAAGGTGGGCCTCCTCATGAAAAAATACACTTCACATACATCATCAAATCAGCATAGTTACGTTTTTTAAGTTTTTTCAAAATTTAAAATATGAAATTTCCAACAGATGCTCCTCAACTGTGACGTCCATGCCAGAATATTTCAAAACATAAGAAATTACTTCTTTTTTGAGGAGGGAAATCATCAAATACCTTCTCCCCCTCAAAGGTGGAATAAAGGGCGATTTTTACTAACTAAAACTCACCTTTGCCTTTCAGTTGCTCTATGTGTTCTAGAGCCATGTTCACTCTTTCAAATGTTCTCGCAGCCCTCGCGCTCCTAGCCGCAGGCATATCCATGTAAACCAGCCTCATCTAGATTATAACTGTCAAAAAAATTTACGTGTAAAAGTATTTTTTAAAACCTTTTTGCAAAATAACCCACGCAATGACAGTCTTGAGAAAACTTTTTTGGCATTTAAACAGTAAAATTGTTTCAATTATTTTTTAAATCATTAATGATTGTCTTGAATGTTATGTTTTTGTACACATTGAACATGTTTTTACAATATTGCAAATAAATATTATAAAAACATTACCTCAGACCAAAAAAATAATAATAATACAAACAATTTTCAGAGACTGTATAGATAAACTATACATTACTGTCATTGTTTTTTTCACAAAACTGTCATTGTGTCGGTTGTACTGTTTTGCGTAAGTAGGTCTAATTTTATCAAGGAGTTTATTTCACAACATGACTTCTTAGACGTTTAATTACGTAAACTTATATCAACAAGGAACCAACTATGCATAATGTGCTTATTTTATTTAATATGCAAACAAGAACCAACCAGAATAGTTCTACTTATTTGATTAAAAAATGCAAGGGACCATGTGGTAGGCATTATTGAAAAAAACAATTTCAATTACTTTTTAGGATTGTTGGGTAACCATGTGGCATAGATCTTAAGATCTTATTAGTTTACTAGCTTCTGCCAGCAGCTTGGCCCGCGTAAAAGTCGATTTCTCCATACAAACTTCTAACCCGGTTTTGCCGCCTTGGGGGTGAAGTGTCATAAAATCCGTACTTAGCGGATGTCTACACTCTATAAGAAACCTACTTGCGAAATTTTAAGTTTGAAGATGTTATGGTTTCTGAGATTTTGAGATTAATCAGTCAGTGGTATTTCGCTTTTATAGGACAACCCCCGTTTTACCCTCTTAGGGGTGGAGTTTCGTAAAATCCGTTCTTAGCGGATGGTTACACCTCGTATGGAACCTACCCGCCAAATTTCAAGTTTTTAGGTGTTACAGTTTCTGAGATTTCGTGATTAATCAGTGAGTAGTATTTCACTTTATAGAAGATTGAATAACTACGGTTATGTTGGTTGATAACTTTGTCATACAAATGTTATGTTCTGTCAAAATTGTCAGATCATTTCAATCTTTACAGGGTCGATACAAGCCTCATTTTTAAAACCTTCTGTGTACTTATCTCGATTTTGGCATTTGCGTGGATTGGTTCCTGTTTGCATAAGTAGCTCCATTTATGGAAATGCTATAATGATTTCACTTGTTAACATGATAATTATGTTATACATAAAATGTATTTAGTACATTATAATGGTCGCTTTTAATGGTTTAGTCTCATCTCTCTCATATTATATTACAATAAAAGTGGCATATGTTCATGACTAGATACTAAAAACCCGTGAAATGCCTGTTAATTAAATTTTCAAAAATCTGAAAGTTTGTATCGGTTTCAACTTTGTGTAAGCATTATGTATATAAGTAAGAGGATGATAATCATTCTTTCTCAATAGAACTATCCATTTACTTGTAAAACAATTTTAGTATTCAGGTATACATAACAAGCTTAAATATTAACTAAATATTTATACTTCTCACATAAATAATTATATTTAAAAAAAAAAACAAATACACTTAGGCGTCGACGTACACCTCCACATCACTGAATATGGATATGTGTCCAGAAGACTAACAACATTGTCATGATTTATTTATTTATTTTAATAAATTACAACGGTTAAACCACCAATTACAGTAACTAAACAAAGTAAGAGTAAAAGTAAAAGTATAAACAACACGTACATCAATTCCTCTCACAGTACTTCTAACATGCCAATAAAATCATCTTCCATTCGTCCGCAAACATAGATATCGTTTGTTGGATAAGAATCCAAGAGATCATTTACCTAGTGCAGCCAAAGTGCGAGGTATTGGAGACTGAGCACGGCAACAGTGCGACACTGAGGCACAGCAAACATTCTGTGCTTCTTGCCGTGGCAGTAATTGTCCGGGACAAAGAAACGTGCCAGCACTGTAAGTAAGTTAGGCGCGTCAACAGTGCCACGGAGCGTCTTGCAGGCTATGATGAGCTGATCTCGTCTTACCTCTAGCGAGTTATATCTGAGGCAACCCAAAAGAAATTTTGTCGGATAGAGGTATGTATGAGTAATAGCCGTGCTTCCGCTTGTACAGGAACCTAAGAAAAAGGGCGTAAAAACTTTGGTGCGGATTCCACACACAAGAGCTGGATTCTAACTTACTGCGCACAAGCGCATTGAACCATGAATGGCAATGCTTATTCTTGTGGCAGAAAACGCTCCAGGCCTCAGATCACGCAGTGTCAATCCGTCGGTGAGAAACATCCTAGAAAGGCCAATCATTTCCACCACTTAGGTTACAGTATTCTTTATGGTGTAGGTAAGCAGTGGCCTGATAAGTACCTAGTCAGTTGGTTTTACGTTAGCGCGATCGACTCGTTTCTGACGTTCAGCGCCCTGATTGGCCTAACCCAAGCTCTTATCCAATCAGAGAGCCAAACGCGGTAAACGTCTCGACCGCGTTAACGTAAAAACAACTCGTACTCAGCGCCCTGAGGCCTTACCATGATGTGTTAAAATGTCAAGCATGCGAGCGAGAAAGAGGGATGGAGCTATACGCCTTATATAGCTTTATCCCTTTAACGGTTTTTTTTTTATGGTGGGAAAATCATCTAATGACAGCCCCCGCTCTTGGGCGGAGCGGGAGATAGTGTCAGACACTTACTGACTAAAAACCCACCTCGTTCCTTCGTGCCTTCATACCGGAGCACGAGCTACTCTTTCGAAACTAACCCTGGCCCCAGTAGGCTTCGACCCAGCTGGGTCCGTGCTGTTGCTGACAACTCCTTGAGGCGCGCGGGAACAGTGCGCGCCGTCGACGACTTGGGCTCGGTCCGTACAGTTACCAGACGGTCGGACAGCGAGCTACCCATTGCTCGCTGTTCGCAAGCCCGCATCCCTGTAACGGTTCAGTTTAGGTCGTCAAAAGAATTACGTTAAGAGCTCGTGCAAGTTCTTCAGGACTTATAAATTATACGTCGCCGGTATAAAACCTAGACAGGCGCTTTCTTCAGTGTAATTTATAGGTTTATTTATTTATTGAAATGAAACATCAGGAGAAATGGGTATGTTCCTGATTCGGCACCAATATTTTCGGCACCGATGGTTTCGGCCAAAATATCTATTGGTGCCGAAAGAAGAATAGCTTTGGTGCCGTACCCATTGGTGCCAAATCAGAAATGCTTCATGAAGTAAGAACGGTGTCAATTTTACCAACCCGCATGGTGGATTGGGCTCTTCTAGAGCCTAAACTAGACTTGAGTTATCCTTGTGCTTAAGCTTATTTTCCAAAAACCATCTCACACATTATCGGTGACGTTTCAGGTCTGTTCGAGCCTTGGATTGGCTTGTGTCCAATGGAACAAAACCATCCATTTGACAAGAAGACGATATACCAGGTAAATCTATTTATTTCAAAACCATTTGCGTAGAGGAAAGTAACCAAATATGGAATAGTATCTCAATATGGAATACTGCCATTACTCGTTAATTAATACTTCAAGCCGCACAAAACACTGTTCTTCTGTTTCTTTAAAACATATTACTCGCGTACCAGTTTCAAGTTGGCAGTTAAGCAAATAGTAGTGTGCCCATGGCGGAAATTCGTAGTTTTTTCACTGCCAGAATTATTTATTGAGGTAGTTTTTAAAATGCTCGAAAGATTCATGGATCAACTGTCTTTTGTGTGCGCGGTGCGGAGCGAACGACTGTGCTTTTCATTACGAATACGAGGAAACTAAAAATAAAATAAAAAGTTTGTACATACTTTATTTTTAAAAGATTACAATTAATATCTAATTTTTCATTAATGAGGCTGAATAGCTGGCCGGCCGCAGAAAAAAAAAAACAAAATGGCGGGAAAGTGGCAATCAGTCGTTGGTTTTTTCGAGTTTTGTTTGCATTTCTGTACAACAGAGATTTGTATTAACACGTTATGTTTATCAGATTAGTGATTTAACGCCTAATTTCATAAAAGAAGGGGCTAAAGCAGTAGTGGAATACCTTTTACCGCCTAAATCAGAAGAAAGATGCCTACTTAAAATCATAGGTACGACGACTCAGGTTTTACAAACTTTTTATTTTGTTTTTAATTTCCTCGTATTCGTAATGAAAAGCACAGTGTTTACCTCGGGGTGAAAGTAACTCATTTCGTGCC
Source organism: Mythimna ferrago (assembly GCA_910589285.2). Classification (NCBI taxonomy): domain Eukaryota; kingdom Metazoa; phylum Arthropoda; class Insecta; order Lepidoptera; family Noctuidae; genus Mythimna; species Mythimna ferrago. The sequence continues at coordinate 15,611,455 of OU342673.1, read as the reverse complement.
GAGAAGGAGTTGGCGGCCGAGCGGAGCGAGGACGCTAATTCGAGGGACAATGTACTATTTTATGCTTTAAAAATATTCGATTGAATAAGTTTATGCCAAGTGTGTTATGCCAAATAAACTGTATCAAGTATAAAGTATCAAGATTCTGCCAATTAGAAGAAACCCCTTCCACAGATTACCTCCTACAACAAAAAAAAAAGTAAACTTTACCTCTTTCTTTATTATATTAGTGTAGATATGTATAATTAGAATAGACAAACATTGTTATAAATATAGTAATACTAGCTTTTGCCCGCGCGGCTTCGCCCCCGCTCTTCCCTACTCCACCCTACTGTACCCTACTCCTCCCTACTAAACCCTACTCTACCCTACTCTACCCTACTCTACTCTACTCTACCCTACCCTACTCTACCCTACTCTACCCTACTCTACCCTCCTCTACCTTACTCTAACCTACACTACCCTACACTACCCTACTCTACCCTACTCTACCCTACACTACCCTAATTTTCATTTTTTTTTCCATAAGAACCTTCTCCTCATAATAACGAACACAACAAAAAAAAATTAGCGAAATCGGTCCAGGCGTTGTTGAGTTATGCGCTTACCAACACATTTTGCGATTCATTTTTATATTATAGATTACCGAAAATACAAAACACAAGGAAACCAAGAAATAATTAAGTATAAAAAAGAATAACGTAAATTTAATAAAAAGTTTATTTGAACTTAATAATAATTGTTAGTCATTCCGAAGATATCACAGTGCAAAATATTCCGCTTTAAAAAATGCCGATTTCATATGTAGGTAATGGACCTAATAAATAGTAATGATCTACATTGTAAAGAAGCGCATTGCAATAGACTGAAATTTATTATTGTCACGTTTATTGACAAGTGACAATAATTTATGAAAGAAACAACTGTGGCCTTACCATGATGTGTTAAAATTCGGAACTACTACTTGAAGTCCTCTCAACCATAGTTCGGTCTTCGTTCAGAATTGTTATTTGATTTGATATTTTTCATAGTATTTATTAGTTCATTATTTTAGTATATGCTACTCTGTCAAGAAAGTAACGGGAAAAGATCAATAATACACAAAATTTTTGTTATTCATCCAAATGACAATGGGCACATTGATACCACCCTCCAATAGCAATGAGATATATATCGTTGGATAGGTCTTTTCAATTGGAACAACGATTGTTATGACAACTTTGTTGTAACAACTGTCCGTTCAGAAGACTTAATAAGTTCAGATTTAAAGATAGAAATATTAAAATATTTTTGAGGGAAAAATAATAACACCGTTAGTAATTCGTTAATTATTATTTCGTTTATTCATATATTTATACATACAAATTATATTTTTAAATATCAAATAAAAAAAAATAAAAAAAACTTTTAAAAATATATAAAAAAATAGTAGCCCACCGGTATCGGGAACAAGGTCTAAGCTACCGGCGGTCAGGGCTCCAGATAAAGGAACCTCCTGACTATACGAGCCGTGTCCAGCAATACTGCTTTCTGAATCAAGTCCTTGATCCTAACGCGAGCCTCCTAAGATGTTGGTCGAGGCTCTTGTCTATTAGGCCATTGGCTGAAACAACTATCGGTACAATGATCGCTGAATCCACTTCCCACATGTCGACAGCATCGCGAGCCAAGTCCATAAGTATATACTTGATCTTGATTTGTTTATCTTTCTCGGCTTTCACAAGGTTCTCGTCATGCGGAACGGATATGTCAACAATTATTGGACGCCTCTCGCTTCGTTCCACCACCACTATATCAAGCTTATTGGCCACAATAGTCCTGTCAGTGACGATGGGCCGATCCGAGTACAATATTTCAGAGCAAGTTGCTGATGGATAATCATGGCTACAAGGTTGTGCCTATGCAAATACTCTCCGTTGGCTAGACGAGAACAAAAAGAGATAATGTGACGGATTGATTCTCCCGGACGGTTACATGCCCGACAGATTTCAACCGTTATTTATTTATTATTACGTGATTCATTTATACACATCGACGTGTTCTATGGGTTATCTATAATCATATCATTCAAGAACATTGCTGGTGCATTAAATCCTGAACTGCATACCCTAAATACCATATTATTGATATAATGTGTGCACATGTGCCTATCGTTCGCCGTCCCAATAAGCATGTACAATAATGTTGTACTATGTTGTTGTCTTCATTTTGATTGTTATTTATTAAAATATAACAAGAATACGTCCTTTGTCTCACATGACGTGATTGAATGCATCATCTAACCGATTTTCTCTATGTCTCTATAACTTATATAAACCATTTTGAAGATGCTCGCTGCAATAGCTTCGCGCCTGTTTTGACTGATATGTACCCAAGGCTAGTACAATTATTTAGTGTTCAGTGAGCCTTGGGAAGTTTTCTATTTGATTAGCTTCCAGCTGTTGAAAATCTGCCCTCCCTGAAATCTGCCATTCAAGCGTTTTTTTTTCTACATAACTATACAGCAGATTTGGTGTGTGTCAACTTTGCGTCTTATAAGATTTAAAAAATCTTCTGCATGGACGTTAACTTGAATGGTACGTGGAAATGGTTTTAATAGCTGCAGCAATTTTGAAATCTCCAAACATGTAAGGTAGCGCTCTATTGAAATATTTTTTCCGCAACAGCCTAAAATCGCGTTTAAATCGACCGTTTACGACTTCCACTACCCATCGGCACATTGTCACAAATCGACCTGTCACTTGTTGCAGTATGTGACAGCTGTTATTTTAATTTTAGAAAAGACTGTAAATAAACTTTTAAATAAATAAAAAGTCTTATAGCTCTGAACGGACAGTTGTAACAGCAAAGCTGTCGTAACAATTGTTGTTCCAATTAAAAATACCTATCCAATGACATACATCTTATTGCTATTGGGTTATCCATCAGCAACTTGCCCTGAAATGCTCTCTTGTGGAATCGAAAGTACCTTACTATGGGTATGAGCCCGACCCAGTTGTTGCTAATAGTCATATCACTCGGATCGGCCCATCATCACTGACAGGTCTATTGTTTTCAATAAGCCTGATATAGTGGTGGTGGACCGAAGCGAGAGGCGTGCAATAATTGTTGACATATCCGTTCCGCATGACGAAAACCTTTTGAAAGCCGAGAAAGATAAACAAATCAAGATCAAGTATATACTTACTGACTTGGCTCGCGAGGTTGTCGACATGTGGGAAGAGGATTCAGCGATCATTGTAACGATAGTTGTTTCAGCCAATGGCCTAATAGCCAAGAGCCTCGACCAACACCTTTGGAGGCTCTCGTTAGGCGATTGGATCAAGGGCTTAATTCAGAAAGCAGTATTGCTGGACATGGCTCGTATAGTCAGGAGGTTCCTTTCTCTGGAGCCCTGACCGCCGGTAGCTTGGACCCTGTTCCCGATACCAGTGGGCTACTATTTTTTATATTTTTAAATGTTTATTTTATTTTTTTATTGAATACTTAAAAATATAATTTGTATGTATATATATACAAATTCGTTTTTTCATATATATATGAATAAACGAAATAATAATTAATGAATTATTAACGGTGTTATTATTTTCCTTCAAAAATATTTTAATATTTCTATCTTTAAATCTGAACTTATAAGTCTTATAACACTGAACGGACAGTTATTACAACAAAGTTGTCATAACAATTGTTGTTCCAATTGAAAAGATCTATCCAACGATATATATCTCATTGCTATTGGACGGTGGTCCCAGGTTTCATACATTTTTGCCCATTCTCATTTATTGTATCACCTTCAAAGTATGCCCCTTCAGAAACGATACACTTACGCCAACGAATAATCCAATCATCAAAACATTTTTTAAACGCTGTTTCCGAAATTGAGTTCAGTTCTCGCCGCGAATTCTCCTTTATGTCTTCTACAGATTGAAAACGGGTGCCACGTAGTGGTTATTTGAGTTTAGGAAAAAGATAGAAGTCAGCTGGAGCCATCGATATAATATATGTACTACGTAATATAAGTCAATGGCTGGAGCTATATCTGGCGAATATGGTGGCTGCTCGATGGTATTTGTTGAGTGTTTGGTCAAAAATTCGTTCACAATGATGGCTTTGTGCGAAGGCGCATTATCGTGGAGCAAAATCCAAGATTTTTTTTTCCACAAATCTGGCAATTTTCGTCGAATTTGCTCTCTTAAATGTCACATAACGCTCAAATAATATTTTTTATTTTCCGTTTGATCTTCCGGTAAGAATTCCGAGTGCACAATTAACAGTAAACCAGTTTTGGACCTGCTGAGCGTTGTTTAAGTCATCAAGATGAGTGTAACGTCTATTAATCTTAAATATCAAGGTCGTATCGTCAGCAAACAATGTACACTGTACGTGGTTGTTTTTTTAAAAAATGCGGTAGCTCATTAATATACACCAGAAATAGGAAAAGACCCAATATAGAGCCTTGTGATACACCCATTTTGACTTAACTTCAAAATTTCGAATCGTTAAAAATTCCTAATAATAACAACCGCGATTTTTTCATTATTGGTCTTAAATTATACCTAGATAGAGAGTTTCAGACTATTTGGTCTTTGTGGACTAAGCTTAACAATTTCTCAGTTTCGTAACGTAACGCAAAATAACGAAACTGAGAATAAAATCTGAGGAATTATAACCTCTAAAAATATTTTAACGTAAACCACGTGTATACTATGCAAGCACTGAGCGTATTCGTTAAGATAATACAAAAAATTAGAAAAGAACATAGTAAGTAAACAAAAAATATAATAAAATGACCACAATAATAATCGTTTATCACCCTGAGGTATTTTTTTTATAAATATTTACTTGATAGATCTTCGACTTCACGACTACCGAGAAAACGTAATGTCTGCTGTGACAGTGACTTTGACGTAAATTGTAGTGTTGCCAGAATAGGAAAAAGTATTTATACTAAAGAAAAGTATTTATTCAAATATTTGATTGCGTGTTATTAACCCTGAGTACCTAACGAAACTTCATAATTTTGGGACAAAATTAGTTAAATGAAAATAAATTCTTCTCTAGATGATTAACAAATCTACTTGGTCTTATTTAGTTACTTGATTCATCAAAAATAATATGGTCACAGTTTATGTTAAGTAAAGCGATGAATATTCGTAACAATAAAATCTCTGAAAATATGTAATCGTCATTGGGACACTAAAAAAATGTATGATGAAAATAACAATATTTTGACACTCAAAAAATGTACTCTTTTAATGAAAATTAAAGTTAAAATAACAGAAAAATGTTATCTTTAATAGTCTAACATAAAAATTTGGGGAGAAAAAAGAAAACATAATCATAATTTGAATATTTACTGTAATATTAAGTAGCGGGACAAGAAAAGACACCAAATGTACACTTTTTCTGAGTATGACCCAATTACCGATCGAATAAGAAAAAGTCCGACTTATTTCAAATTATTAAAAATAATTTATTATTTATTTTAATTAAATTTATTATATTTTTTTAAACTCTGAATCACATCCTTTTTTTTTGAAACTTACTTCTAGGGGCGCAGTTATAAAAGAAGCTTACACCGGGTGTGTATAACCTGCACCTGCAACTGTTTTGATCTTATCCAACAGATTTTAATGTTTATTTTTGGACGGAAGGTCGTCTGAAAGACGCTTCAGACGACCTTTCGTTAATTGATGCGAGTCTGAAAACAAAGTTTTGCTAATTTGTCCGTTATCTCCAAAAAATGAACGCCAAAAGTAACAGCAGCAATTAAAAATTATGCCGAGTTAAAAATCAGTATATTATTTTATGTTTTATTTTGCGTCATTGTCTTTAATGTAATTAGACCGAATTTAATCAAGGCGTCTTACTTCTCATTTTAAATTGAAACTATTTATAATGTGTTTTAATTAAATAATGTTAAGGATGTTTCCAGTCAGTTTATTCTACCTAATTCCGAAATATCTATGGATTTTTGCATATTTTACGGTCAACCGAACCAATTTCTCTTTCCAGTGATTGTTGGGAAACCAGCACCATGGTGATACCAGCCGGCTGCGAGTGTATGTGGCCGGTACACCGCCTGGGAGACATGAACCTTCATGTGTAAACCAGTGGATGACCAGATCCTCCGTCCCAGATCAGAAAATGACTCTCATATTATTTATTCAAAAATATGTTACTGTGTACCTACCTAATCTACTATAAGTATCGTTTTCGTTTTAGAATGGCATTAACGATCTTTGACTTGACGCACCATAACTTTTTGCATTTTAATTTTCAAGACAAAACCCTTTCTGAAAAAGGAAACGGAGCACGATATGATATCCTACCTACAAAGAGGTATTAGGGTAAGTCCAATGACTGTTATAGCCATGCTAAAAAGCAACAACTTCATACTACTGTAACGTATTTTAAATATAGCTTTAAAAGTAGTTGACTCTCACCAAGGCTGCGCACATGATTACCGATACCGCGCCATTAGTCTTGTATGATAGAAACTGATAGTACAAATTCAGCCATTGTATCAAATTAACATAATTCTTTTATTATATCTTCTTCATCATCATCAACATGATCCTTCTGCAGAAGTTGCTTTATATACTACCCGCATTCCGGCGATAATCACCGTGGTCCACTGCAATAATGATGAATGTCCTTTGTCATTTGTTTTAAAATAATTGGGTTTTAAATTTATAAACGGTGTAAAAAAACTCAGACCTGAAGATAATAAAATGTTGTTAATTAAAATTCAAGTTTATGTACTTATCATATATTATTTCTTTGTAAAATAATCATTCTTAGGGTATTATAAACTAACTAAAAATAATGTAATCTTGTAAGTCTTCAAAAATCAGGACTATAATGAGCACAGTCCACAGTTCCACACTGCCTTGCCAGTCAATAATGATAGGTGTCCGAATGACAGTTCTATTCTTTCATATTTGCAGCATGACGAAGTTCATCGTAATAACGTCTCGTTTCAGGCCTGCAGAACAGAACTGTTTCAGGAACTGCGGATCGTTATATTTTGCTGTTGATATAGGCAGCTTCTCTTTAAAAGCCAAACCAGGTAATTTGAATTCGCCCTCATTAACTGCTTTCATAGACCGAAAAGAAGCTGGTGTGTTGACCACTCTTGATTCCTATGGACTATTATTAAAATTCCTGATTGTCGCTGATTTGATAATGAATAATGTACAAGCAGCGTAGCGCGTGTCTTAACGTTGCTTGTAAGTATCTCCGTTTTTATAAAAAACACGCACAGTCCAACACATCGAAAATGCATCCACGCGCGTTCATGCAGATCACGCGCCTACATGCGGAGAAACATGCACTCACGCGCGTGGGTGCGGGGCGACATACGAGATATTGCACACTGAGTCTCATAGTGCCGTGCGTGATTTTGTATGAAATGAGTCAGAGCCTGCGTGAATTTACAAAACGCACCTACGCCCGTGAGTACGTAAAAAACCCGCACGATGATGCAGATCTGCCCTCCTGCAAGTACGCGCGTAGGTGCGTTGACACGCAACATGCAGCGTGATGCGTGGCAGTGTGATAACCGCCTATAGTTTCCGAATCAATGTATCCACTTAGGAACACGTGTATCCCTTCCATTTTTACGTTCTTAACAGTCAAGCCATCTAGCCTTTTCCGAATTAAATATATTGTATCGGCTCTCATCAGCACTATATTACATTAACCTTTCAATCGTGGAAATTACAGACACAATAGAAAGACAATAGGTGCGCGAACGGGTTGGGGTTTAATGAATTAATGGAGGCAATTGTTATTGTCTTCATTAATGCAATACCCAACAGCGAGCTGATGCATTGTCAAGTTTACGTAAGTCTTATAATGAAAATGTGTTGTTAAGCTGAAATTTTAAATCTTAACTTTGCGTATTTTTGAGATCTTACGTAAGAACTATTAACACACCCCCCCCCCCCTTTCCTTGTAAGAAAAAATAAGACTTGGTCAACCGCCCTCCCTCTAAATCGTTTTACGTAACAAATGAATAGCCGCTTACCTATATATTCTTTTTAACGCTAGTCACACCTTTGTATATTGGTCTACCTACGTATTATAAATTTTAAAAATATTAGAATATTTATTTTTTATTACAAAGAATTATTGTTACTAAGCATGTTTTTGTACGTACTAGCTGTTTTTTTTAATATATAGGTAAGAGTAATATTAATATTATTACACGTCCTCTACATTTCGCAGCAGCTGAATCTAATAAAAGCTCATGATCGTTTCGAAAAATTTTCTTCGATTCAGAAGAATATCTATATCGCGGCAAAGACTTGAGGTTTAGGAGCTCCAACGTGACAGAAACGTTTTTCGATAGAAACGCGGTTCCTAAATAACACTACCTACAACAAAAAAAACACAGGTGTTAAAGAGCATAAAATGATATTCACAATAAGCAGATGACTGAATTAACCGTAATTTACTTGAATAACTATATAGTTGCCTATAATATTTGAAGAGTTCCCTCGATTTCGCCAAGATTCCATCATCAGATCCCGATTTGGTGACTATGGGACCATTTGGGAAGTATACCTTTTCTAACAAAAAAATAATTTTTCAAATCGGTGGGCAAGCGACGAAGATATGCGCGAACAAACATAAAAATAATACACTTTTTAGAAGTCAGTTAAAAATGTTGTGGTTTCGACACTGAACAACTGAACAGTTTGAACGCTTTGAACTTTAGTTTTAGAATCAAGCGATACACATTGTAAATTATTAAGGTGATAATAGACCTGAGCATTCACTTGTAACAGAGCATTCGTAGTTTTTAAATGTATTTGTCGAACTGAACGAGCTGAGCCGAAGAACGCTAAAATTCGAAGCAAATCTAGGTACTGTCCTTCGCTAGAATGCTCGCCAGAACGCTTGGTAGAATACTCGCCAGAACGCTGAAAGAAAAGGAAGTTAGTGATAGCGTTATCGGTGATAGGAAATAATGAAAGAAAAAAAAAGACGTGTGGCACTCGGGGGACTGCCGCGGTAAAGCTATTGCATAGCATTTTTATCAACTTATGCAATTATAATTATTTATTTATTTTACTTATGCAGTATTTTTTTTCCTTTGTTTTTTTTTCTTTGATAATAATTGAAGTTACACTTTCACACATTGAATTGAATTTTGATTGATTGTTCACTCATTTGTTTTCTTATCGGTCACCACGCTCAAAAAACAAATGAATGGGGGGTGTTAGGTTATTTTCGTTACGGAATTTCTGGATTCGGTCTCCACGCTCAAGGTCCGCGATAGAAGCTATGCAATAGCTTAAAATCGTGTTGCGCCGACCCCTTATAAAACGAGACAGGAAAATGATGATGATGATGATGATGCTAGTTTATTTGACAAATGAATCACGCGTCTTTTTTTAAAGCAGTCTTAATTACAACGATTCACAAAAAGAAATTTAAAATGGATCAGCCTCTAGATGAAAACAAGGTAACAGATTAGGTAAGTACTTAATTTAATTAAAACTACTTTTTTGTTGAAATTTACATCTTAATGGCGACTTAATAATAAATATATTTAATAAAAACTTGTGAATTAGAATTACAATATTTAGAACTTACGTAACAATATATATACGGAATAAAAATATTTAGGCTTAATTTAAGTTACAAGTTTTTGTGCAAAGGTAGATTCATCGATACATCTTCTACTTATTTATTATTATACTATGTGCAATGATAATGATAGATTCATCACGTTACTTTTCTTAAACTACGTATTTACTTTATGTCATGCATTTCTTTATGTACATTTCCACGCTTTTTGTATATTTACTAGTACATTAATAGTCAAATAGTCTATTATTTGAAGAATTAAGAAATCCAATGGAAATGTGCCAAAATTATAATGTTGATTGTACTTAAATAATTAGTTTCCCACGCCTATTAGATATAAATGTTCGCATTTAAAAGTGACTTAATAGTATTATTTTCGAATTTTAAATATTTAGTACCTACATCTAATAATAGTAGATACTAATTAATAAACGACTTTCGCAAATAAAACATGTTGTTTTTCTCATTCTAACGTTTCTAATCCACATTTCATAACACGACTAGATCTGCGAAGGTCATGTGATGATTTAATCATGTTCGCAGATTAAACATGACCAAACATCGTCGAAAATCGCTGGAAGAAAAAGGGGAGGCCTTTTCCCAACAGTGGGCTGTTCTATGTATGATTACCGGACAATAAAACACATTACCACAACACACAACTCCAGGGCCTCAAGATTGCTATTACAATAGTGTCAGAATGGTATATCAATGATTTCATAATTGTTGATTTTGACAAGTTTTGGTAATCTACTAATATAACGGCGTCATTATGACTTTCTGATGGTCAACCACTGACACTCCATTTTACTCCACTCCGTTTCACATATGAGATTCCTTCGCTGTTGTTGGCTCCCCCGTCTGTCTACAGAAAAAAGAAGGGAAAAAGAAAAGGGTTGCCTACTCTACCAAATTTTTTTCACAAAATGTGAAACGAAATCGATTTTAAGGGTACTCGCACTCCTCTAAGGAGAATTATGAGGGGAATGGGATTTTATTTTAAAAAAAGCTGGTCTAAAAGGAAGTTGTTAATGGTACGATATTGTGGCGTGGCGTTTTCAGTATTTGAAAGAATTGCAGGACAGTCGAAATGGTGCCCAGAGTCGTATATTTTATTCAAAAATAGTTTTTACAGTTTCCAAAAGAAAAAAAAAAAACAAACTTATAAGACAAATGTCAAAAGTAACGAAATATCAGTTAATCTCCACAATTTTAAGTTATTTAATTGCTTAAAATATAGCAACACTGTTTTTCCGTATTGCCAACATTACGGCGAAGGAACTTATTAAGTGAAACGCACAGTAATCTCGTACCTACATAATGACAAATGAATATCTGGCGTAAACGCTAATCTGCAAAAATTTTGACAGTGCCTTTGATCAGTGACCTACCATTACGACGTCATTTCGCAATTAGTGCTCTTAATAAGCTCGATACTGTCATTCCACCATAATTCTATTACAAGATCATTCACCGATCAATGATCGATTATTATGAATTAGCAGATTACAAACTTTTAGCAAAATGAGAATGGGATCGTGTTGGAATGACGAATTTATTAAAATAGCAGACTTAAGCCCCAGGTTGTTATCAACCGCTGTCTTTGCCATATTCTCGGTATTTACTGGCTCGAGAAAATTTCCAATATATATCTGTGAGAACGCTGGGGTGAAACCCCGGTCAACCAACAGATCAAACTCCGCAAGTGGAACTGGATCGGCCACACGCTCTGAAGGGACTGAATCAGGGTTGGCATGATTAAAACAAGATGTTTTAAAACACATATTTAAAAGAGTGTTTTTAAAAGCAGTTTGAATTTAAACCATGTTTTTTATCAAATGTTTAAAAACAAGTTTTAGTATGCCATGGCATAAAACAATAGAAAAACAAGCTTTATTTAACTTTTCATTGTGAATATAAAATTAATTATGTGCAACTTTATATTTTTGACGTTTTTGCAGTTAAATAAAACATAGTTTTTGTGTGAGAAGTAAATTATTAAATGAAACAATGATCTGATCTAATTACCTACCTACGAGGATTTATATCAGACAATATAACAACTATTTTTGAAACATGCGTTAGAATATTCAAAATTTCAATTTCAAATCAATTAAAAAGCCGCTAGAGTGCGAGCAAGATAACTTGCCGCGTAGCTGGGGGCGTGCTTAATGTTGCCAGCCTAACAAATCTATTTTCCTTAATTTGATTAAAAACGTTCTTTCATAACACAGTGTAATTTAAATAATTTATTTATTTAATTTTTACCTTTATTATTTAAAAAAATCGTGAGAACTTTGTAAATCTTTTATTGAATATCTTAATAAATTAATTAGCACTTTTAGCACCAGAATTCCACGTTAGTCTTTATCAGAAGAGTCGGATAAGTCCATTGTTAATTTGTCCATTTTGAGATCCATTAACCTATCAGATTTAAAAAATATTTTTTTTGTAGAGATAGATACATTGTCATTCTTCTGGCATTACAGTAACGCTTGCGCTTTTGTATTGTCTCTTGTAGGGGCTTTGTTTATTTATGTGCAGTGGTATGATGCATTATCCATTACTACAATACAATTCTGTTTTAGATTTAGCACTATTTATTCTTTCATTTCAATTCTGCAAACTTCATGTTTGCAGAATTCAAATAGTCATGATAGTCACTTGATTAAGATTTAAGGACATAGTAGTTTTGTTGCCTTGCTAGGTACCGTTCGGGTACGCATATTTAGGGAAATTTTATTGTGATGGTAACCCGAAAAATTATTTGACAAATGGGTCTAATTTTGGAAAATGGTACCGTAGGCCCAATATTTTCTCATTTCTCTTCACAAACACGTTTGACTTTCAAGATAATATCCCTGCTAGCACTTTTAATCACTATTGGTGTAATAATGACGACTATTTATTTTAGAAACGACAAAAAACACAGAACACAACACATTCTCCTGACACATGACATAAACGTCAAACGATTAGTTTCAAATTTCGGCCACGCGCCAACTTATCTTGCGCTAGCTCTAATCAAAATTGTGTGTTAGATGTCTCGTAAGATAACTTGGCGCGTAGCTGGGGGGGCGCTCTTACTGTTGCCAACCTAACCAATCTATTTTGCCCTCATATAAGTAATTAAAAAAATCTTTCGTAACTCAAATTTTAATATATATATTAAAATTTGATGTCAAGATGGCGGCAAACGATTAGTTTCCAATATCGGCCACGCGCCAACTTATCTTGCGCTAGCTCTAGGAAAGTCCTAATGTCGCTCAATTAAAAAAAAAAATAAACAGCTAGACCATACAGGGTGAATATAAAGCGTCCAGTATTGATTAGAGATATGCAACATAAAATAAATGTTTGTCCACATGGGTCGTTTTTTGTAGACCTAGGTATATATTTAATTTACTATAGTGAATTTGAAAAGATGTAAGTAGTCTAGAAATGAAATATTACAGGCCAAATTAATTTGGGATAAAGCCCATAACACAAACAAAAAGATAAACATATTAAATTCAGAGAATAAATAAACAATTGAAAATATAAAATATATTTATTCGAAAAAAAAAATGTGACAGGGAAAATTTGGAATAGGTAATTTGTTTAGATTAATACAAATTTTGTTATACCGCTTTACCCTCTCCTACTATTTAAAATGTCGCTGTGTTCGATAGGGTCCATAATTGAGCCCATTTATTAATATTTACAACCTGTTTACATATAAACGGATACAGATTCTATTTCAGATTTTAACACAATCTAAGTAAATACGAACTTGCGGACGGCGAGCAATAGGTAGCTCGCCGTCCGACCGCCCGGTAACCGTCCGGACCGAGCCCAAATCGTCGACGGCACGTATTGTTCCACGCGCGCTCAAAGAAATGTGAGAAACCGTAGGGGGCCAGCAGGGCCGAAGCCACTGGGGCTATGGGTGATGCGAAAGAGATCCCCTGGGCCCTAGAACGATGGCAAAGAAGGAACAGGACTGGGATTTTAGTCTGTAAAAGTCTGATACGCCTCTCGCTCCACCCAAGTGCGAGAAATGTCATTAGATGATATTCCCACCTAACAAGTTTTTAATGAAAATATTTTTTTCATAGCAAACTTTTATAGCACTTATAATTTAATACTCGTCAAGACGAATCCACGCCCAAACTTGAAGGGGTCGTGTCGTTTAACTACCAAGCTCCATAGCCACCTTCCGGTTCTATCATCAGATCAGCTCCATGTCATAATAATTTTGCATTGTCATCTGATTTACACATGCGTGCAAAGTTTCAGCTCAATCGGTAACCGGGAAGTGGATCAAATTTAATTTGCGAGATTTGATTACAAACAAACATCAGGACAAGTGAAACTAAATAAAAGCTTGTAAAAATAGAATAATTAATTTATAACAAAGATTTCATAATGCACGAATTCCTAAATCCTACGTCACACACCTTTCTCTAGCCAAAAATTGCTCACATTACAAACAAAACCGAACCAGAAAGGCACGTCTTGGTTTGTTGATATCGAAGTTACGTTATCCAAGTTTTATTTACGTTCTTCAAGCCATTAACACGTTTTAGTTCAATATTGGTTTAAGCTCCCGTTTGGATAGGCCATAGTTTGTGAGCTGAGTGCGAGCTGTGATCGAAACGTTTACCGTGTATGGTTCTCTGATTGGTTAAGAGCTTGGAGCGGGCCAATCAAAGCGCTGAACGTCAAAAAACATGTCGATCGAGTTAAAGTAAAACAAACTCGCACGAGAAGTAGACACTCTGATTGTTGGCCTAGTCGTATGCGTGACGTCAAAGTGACGATATTACGGTTGGTACGTGTACCACCGCGGAGGTTTTTGTGACCATCACTTCCCATCTCTAAGACGCTTATCTGGCCAAATGCTGCCTTCGTCGCAACTAAGCGCTCAGTCTGCAGTAGCAGGTGCGCGTAAGAGGCTGTCCCTCACACCGTGCTTACCGCTCTACAAGTCAACATCACCGTTAGTTCGTCACAAATAAAAACAGTAAGTTTGTTTCTATAAGTTACGTAATTATAACGAAACTGATCGACGAAATTTGGCTGGTGTTTGTTACATAAAAATCGTTATATAAATATAGGTACTCTGATAAACTAATTTGCTGTGAGTTTCATTGATTGCCGCATAAACAATAACAAGTCATTATAAGACAATCATCAATGACTTTGAGATTGAATTGATCGGCGAGTTTTTCCTGATATTTGTAACAAACCTTGTAGTAACTGGGGTAATTTATCTCGATTAAGCTGTATGGTGATATCAATATTTTTCTTACTAAAATTAAAGGAAATAATTTTATGTTCAGTCGTGTTCTTGACGTGTTTTAAGGCTGTATATCTACACACATATATAGATATATATGTGTATACAAACAAAGTATACACTAATAACAAGTCCATATAATCACAAAGGCATTTAGTCTTGAACCTGCAAATTAATTTAAATCAACGCTGCTTACAAACGACGACACATTTAAAATAACCTTAAAACACTTGGCACATTATAACTTTAGGTAAAGTTTGACATACCGTCAGCAATAACAGTCATCGAGCACACGAAACGTGATTTTTTGTAAATAAGCTGTTTGTCAGTCAATGTATGCCATCAAAAATTTACCGAACCTGTTTAATTTTTAAATTATGAAGCATTGGTCTTCGCTTAGTTAATGTGTTAGATTGATACAGACGGCTAAAAAAATTGTGGACGGTGAATAAAAATGGCAGACAGTACCTAATTAGCACTACTTTCAGAAATGCCTCACTTTTTTGAGTTTTAGATTTATCTAATGATTTTCAAAACATGTTACATTGAAATACCAATAGCAAACAAAAAATAAAACAAAAAAGTCTGTGTAGTCATTGAGCTTATGTCATCATCAAGTTGGTTATATTTTTACACAATCCCTTTGGGGCCACTTTCGACCGCCGCATAATTTTAAATCTATTTGGCCTATACATTTACAACTCTACCTAGCAAGACCTAGACTAGTAAAACCTTTTTCTAATTACCAAATCCAAAATTTCAATTGAAACAGCTCTTAATATTCACACGTATACAAAAGAACCTGTAAATATCACTATTTTAATTACAGACTACACTCATCAACAGTTTAGACTACTTCACAGTCACGAGATTTAATATGATTTAACTCATAATTTAAAGAACGTAGAGAAAACTTTGTTTGTATACAGTTATATCCCACTTTCTTTAAAAGCGAAACCGTTATAGAGAATTTTGAATTCTTTCACATTTACGATTTTGTAGGGATATCGAATTTCCTAATACATATTATGACAGACATATTATATGTGGACTTAAAAACATGGTTTAACCAACTCTGCAAATGTATAGGTAATTATGAAGAACCAATCTCATCGATTCCCTTTCGATATAAATGAGTATAAGTAGGCCACAAAAACCAAACCAACTGTATAGAATATTATAAAAATACTCCATTTTTTTCTTATTATTTTGTTGCTTACTAACTTCTGCCAGCGGCTTCACCCGCATAAAAATATGTTTCTATAAACCAAATTTGGTCCCCGTTTCATATCTCTTTAGGGAGTAAATTTTGAGAAACCCTTTCTCAGTGCTCGCTTACGTCATAATAGGAAGCCCAGTGCAAAATTTCACCCCCTTAGACCTAGTAGTGTCGGCTGTGCGTTGATATGTCAGTCAGTCAGTTTCTCCTTTTATTATATACTAGCTTTTGCCAGCGGCTTCGCCCGCGTACATAAAATAGCCTATGTCACTCAGGAATAAAGCAGCTTTCTAACGGTGAAAAAATGTTAGCAATCGGACCAGTACTTCCAGAGGTTACCTCCTACAGACAAAAAAACAAACTTTACCACTTTATTATATTAAGTGTAGATAGTGTAGTTGTATATTTTGACTGGCCTGTTGGTCTAGTGGTTAGTGACCCTGACTGCTATGCCGGAGGTCGTGGGTTCGATTCCCACCCAGGACAAATGTTTGTGTGATGAGCATAATCATTTGTTCTGTGTCTGGGTGTAATTTATCTAGGTATAATATGTATGTATTTAGAAATATATAAGTATGTTTATCAGTTGTCTAGTACCCATAACACAAGCTCTGCTTAGCTTGGGACTAGACGGCGTTGTGTGGTAGTTGTGGAATATTATATTATATTATATTATTATATTATATTATATGCCGTAGCCAGGTCTTAAAAATTGATCACTTCATCATATGGTCACCTAAAACTGGCCAGATCGTTTAAACGTTAACATTTGATGATAAATCAATCCTCGTTTGGCCATATCTTTGATGTAGAATGTCAATAATAATAAAAGGTCTAAAGAAAATAGGCCAAACGAAGACTGTAATATCATCAAACTTTGATATTTCAGTCTTCATTTGGCCTTTAGACCTTTTATTATGATTGACATGATCTGGCTAGTTTTACTTGGCCATATCATGTTGATCAATTTCTAAGACTGACCTTTCAAGCTTGGAAGTGAAATGTCAAAAAGTAGTGTCGGCAGTGAGCGCCATAAACAAGATGGCGGCGAAAATATTACTTTTTACTAAAAAAAAATATAACTGCAATAAAAGGTCTAAAGAAAATAGGCCAAACGAAGACTGTAATATCATCAAACTTTGATATTTCAGTCTTCGTTTGGCCTACTATTTTTAGACCTTTTATTACGATTGACACGATCTGGCTAGTTTTACTCTTGGCCATATCATGTTGATCAATTTCTAAGACTGGCCACAACATATTTATAGATAGATAACAATAGTCTGGTGTTTTTATAAGAAATTCGATAAAGTATTCATAAAAATAAGTTATAAACTACATTAATGACTCTAACTTGTCTGCTGACTTACGAAATAACATAAGACATTGAACTTTCAAACTTGAGTTGAACAACCTGATATTATTTAAATAAATAATAGCAACCAAATAATTTCTACCAACAAACAAAGAAGTAGGTTTATTAAACCTTCCAAGAGTTTGAGTTGTCAAAATTAATTTTGCAAATCGTAACGCTATTTTCATGGATGCATTTCGACGTGCAGATAATATATTTTGTAAATAATCTATACTACACTAATGTTTTTTTTATGTTTTTTTGTTTATATGAGGTAACCTCAGGAAATACTGGCCCGATTGGTAAAATTTTTTCACCGTTAGAAAGCTGCTTTAATCCTGAGTGACATATGGGCTATATTTTTTTTTTATTTTTTTTTTATTAATGATAGGCTTGCGTTTGACCACTATCTCACCTGATGGTAAGCGATGATGTGGTCGACGATGAAGCACGCTTGCCTAGAAGAAACCTATTCACTCTCGACTTAAAGACTCCTAAATTATATTCTCTATATTTTATGTACGCGGGTGTCGCCGCGGGCAAAAGCTAGTAAATTATAGTCACTAAAACATCAACATAGGCTTCGAAATCAGGTAGTTTAATCGCAAATAAGACGAGCGCAAAATAATTTCGAAGGCTATGTTTTTTTTATTAATTCAAAGTTCTACAAACTTATAAAGAAGTCCATAGCAATTTCTTTTTTATTTTTCAACCGCTGTTTTAACAACAAAGGTCTCGTAAAAAAATTAACTACGCTCTAACTGGTTACAGTCCAGGTTGAAATTATATAATTTCATTTCGAAAACGTTTATATAATAAATAAATAAATAAATTTATTTAAACTTCATGTACAGTAGTTGTAGATACATAATTATATAGGCGGACTTAATATATCAAGACATTCTCTATCAGCCTTGTACAAAATTCACGCTCCTAGGTCCAGTCCTTCCGGCTGTGCGTTGATATGTCAGTCAGTCAGTTTCTCCTTTTGTAGATTATAGTTAATTAGAATCTTTTGATTTATGGGAATCAATGACAGACCGTTAGGTTTTTATTGATTGAATTGAGTACAATGTACTTATAATATGTATTACTATCCTACCTACCCAACCAACCCTACCCACCCTACCTACCCTACCTACCCAACCGACCCTACCCACCCTACATACCCAACCGACCCTACCCACCCTACCTACCCAACCGACCCTACCCACCCTACCTACCCTACCTACCATACCCACCCTACCTACCCTACCTACCATACCCACCCTACCTACCCTACCTACCGACCCTGCCTACCCTAAATTGATACATTAAAATTTTAACGATATAACCAAATAATCTTCGAAAAATAGGAGGCTTTTTTAAAGGTGGGTAAACATCGATTTACTTCTCCAGCTCTACAGTGGAACAGGAGAACGCGTCACACTTTCACTGACTAAAATCACACACAACTGTCTCCTTCAGTTATCCATTGCATTCTAGGACCATGGTTTACCTTTCAGAAATTCTCTGTGGCGATGAGGAATAGGAGACACTAGACGGATAGTACAAAATTATATTTTCATTATACTTACTCGAAAACTCGCTCTTATCCCACCGCTTTTAGGCACGCAGTAGACTATTTTCCGCCACAATACGTATTTATCGTATCAGGCCGTTGCAGCGCAGTCGCCGGTCAACCCCCGTTTATTCATTTCTTCGTAAGTGTATTGAAAAAAAATCGTTTGATACACGTGCAAATTTGTCACTGCAGCCCTCGGCTCCATAACACTCGCCTACGACTCGTACGAATTCTGCTTCGGTCGCAATGACTAACTTTCTGCACTTGTATCAAAATGTAATTCTTTATAAAAGGATTTCGTTTTAGTCATTTGGCCACGGTTTCGTAAAAAGCATAATTTAAAACATAATTAGGATGTACAAGCGCATGAATTTTTAATTCATGATCACTGTGTTCTTATAACTATAAAACAAAAAATCCATAAAAATAATAACCCTAAATTAACAAATTAACATAAAAGGTTTTATATTTTTAGAATCGTAAATGCAATTACGACATAAAGGTACATTTTTATAGTTGTCTTACTGATGAATCAAATCAACAAATTTAGGTACATATACGTATGTAGCATTTATAATAGGTAGAGCATAATATTTAGTATCCCCAAAAAGCTATAGGCCTGCAGATTACATAATAAAGATATATTTAAGTAAAATATTATGAATATCTATTAAAAACTAGAACAAAACTTAATACATAATATCCTGCGCATATTTAAAGTGTGAAAGTTTTTTTTTAAGTGACATAAACCAGTGCTTGACTGGAATCCCACCTGATGGTAAGCAGCGGTGCAATCGTTGATGGTGAGGCGCACTAGTTTACGCTCTGGTCTTGAAGACACCATCACCGTCATCTGTTTAGGTAGGTAGTTAACTAAATGTAAACAATCTTAACATGACTTTTATCTAAAAAAAATTACCTAAAAATGTTTACAATTAGGTATTTACCTAAACCGATGTTAGGTAATTAACTAAATATAAATAATCTTTGTATGTTTTTTATACGATTTATTTTAAATAAAAAGACATATCAAGATTGTTTACCTTTAGATAACTACTTATACAGATGGAGTGTAAATTATTATAATTGGACGGGAAAACCGCAGCAGGCAAATTGTTCCAATCCTTATTCCATTCCAGCAGTAGGTACCATTTTTCACAAATATATTTGAAAGTAGAAAATATACGCCTATGTTACTCAAATAAAGTAGCATTATATCAGAGAATTGTGTGAAAGAAGTGTGATTCAGAAGTTTTTGAGTTTATTAATTAGTCATCATTACAAACAAAATACAAAATAATATTTTCTTTTTATATTTTAGTCTGTGCACTACTAGCAACTCATGTAAGAAATCTTTGCAATTCTCGCTTTCGGCAAATCTTTTGGAGTTTCAGCATCCCTGCTGACTCTGCTGAGGTACTGGAGCAATGATTCACTATACAGCAGTCCAGTTTGTCAGCAATCATGCCCAGGATGCCGCTGGGACTGGCTCGCACTCTGCTTTCCAGGGATGCACATCTTTTACGCACTAATGATAAATGATAAATGATAAATGATCTTTATTTTGCAAGTAGGTTTTATAAAAACACTTTTACACGTCAACTTTTTTTTTTCGTCAATTAATGCTAGATGAGGCCGGTGTTTCCTAGCTGACTACCCTGAGAAGAAACACCGAAACAAACTCAGGGGTCAAAGTCTCTTTTAAAGTCCATACAGCAAAACATGTAATGGTCAAAAGGCATAAAAGCAATCAACACGCATTTCCGCAAACATCCCTGCTGCGCTATAAAAGCGAGGCAGCCCCAAGAACACCCTGAAATCATTATTATACTGTGAAGGGCACTGTACGATTTTTTGCGTACAACATTGTAACGTTCATACAAAGATACTATTTGTATTTCAAACATAATTGTACACCTTCTTGACGACTCTTTTCCTCGTGTAGCCGTGCAAAGTATAATTAAATAATCTTATTACCAACAGTGTACAAGCAATTAGGTGAGATGAACATTTTTTAATTGCCCTATTATGGCTGCCATGATGATTTTTCTGATAACCTAAATGATAATGTGCAGCGACGTACCCTCTCATGACAACTGCTTTTGTTTTGACAGTTCAAAATAAAAATAAACAAACAAACATAATTTTCGACACACATGCTCGCAGTCTGGCTTTTATCGCATAGCTTTTAGGCTCACAAACACAATGCAGTAATGTATTTCACACGCAGTACGTTTCTAACTCTATTTCTACACTTGTGTGGAAAAGTGTGCTGATTGACTCCAACTTTTACTTTTTTTTTAATTAGGCTATCGGCGGCGTCCTACAAAAATCGGTGATCGAATAAAAATATACGTAGTGCCATTTATCACAAATATTTGTCATGAAATATTATGTTTGCCTTCTTAAAAATAGCTATAATGTATTATGATATTGTTTTTTAGTTTGTTAAAAACCCTAAGCTTTGAATTATGAAAAATCATACGTAGTATTCATTGTTATGGTTCGATTATAACCTCAAAATCTGATACTTCTTTTAAAATGTACCTATTGTGAAGCGAATTCGCTATAAAAATAAGATTTTATAGGAGTTTATTTTTCGATACTCTTGGCTCCAGGGCGAAGAATGTATGGAGGCCGAGTATTGTCTTTTTTCCTTCGTATCGGCTCGATGGCGACGTCTGCAATGACAACTTTACCACTTGCGTGTTTTTGAACCAATACCTCTAGGTACTTTAACACTTGCGTCTTTTTGAACCAATACCTCTAGGTTCTTTTTCAGTCGATCATACTTTTCTCTTTTACTTTAAAATTAGGTATTATTTGCTGTGCGAATTATTTACTTACCAAAATTTTTATTTTCTTAGGGGCAGCATTTTCAGAAAAAATTTAAGCTTTGCGAAAACTGACCTTTGCGCCCATTGCGATTGTAAATTAAATGATTTTTGTTTTTAAATAGAGTAATAATATTATTAAGAGGTATATAAAGTTTGTTTTTTTTTTTTTTTTTTTTGTAGGAGGTAGATAATCTCTGAAAATACTGATCCGATTGCTAAAATTTTTCACCGATAGAAAGCTGCTTTATTCTTGAGTGACATAGGCTATATTTTATGTACGCGAGCAAAGCTGCGGGCAAAAGCTAGTAGATTAGTGTTAAGCTAGGCCGCTAGGCCACGAAATTTTTTTTTTTTCTTGATATTTTTGCATCTTGCAGGTCAGATTTTTATTGATTAAAATATGATTCAATGGTGTAGAAAATACATATTTATTTGTGAATTATAATGATTAAAATCATCAATACAACTCTCTTAGTTCGCCATAGTTACCTTGAATGACTTTTTCGTGAAAAGTCCAATAAAAGATGGATTTGAAGAAGAAAAAAAATTCGTTAAAAAAAGTTGACTTAAGCCGCCTTATTCCAAAACGCAATCTATGTCGTGTAGTTCCTGGATTATTACTAGGTTTAAGACTAAAAGTAGGTTTTGAATTTGGAATTTACGTATAAAAAATGAAATTTATCACTAGTTTCTGAACTATCTATGGTAGTAAAGTTAAACCGCCGAAATCCCTAGTTTAACTATAGGGCTCACCAACTTCGATACTAATATTATACATGTTATTCCAAATAATAATTGTTATATATAGATATTAATATTTAAATATTTCAAATATATGGATTATGTATTAAATTAATAAATTGAAATATAATTTTAATGACTGACACAAACAAGACCAGTCGCTAGGCAACCACACTCTTGTAATAAAGCTATTATTAAGGAATTTTTTTGTAATATGACGGTAAGAGTCTTAATGCAATGACTTAAGCACACACGTAAAAAAACATTAAAATATTTCCTTAAACTTATCTAAGTAATGTTTTGTACAAATATGTTCATGAATAGTAAAACGAGGCATGACGTCACCCACATACATTCTCATTCTTGTTTTATTGCACACATAAACATAAAAAAAACCGGCCAAGTGCGAGTCGGACCCGCGAACGAAGAGTCCCGTTACATTATCTATATAACATTAAACACCTTATTATAATAACCTTAAGCTAGTTCTCACAATAGGTACTTAGTTATCTACTAAATAATATATAAGTTTTGGAACTTGTTATTTTAAAATATGTTGAAAAACGTCTTTGATACTTACACGGGGGGATTTGTCATTGCGGTATCTCGTCTTCAAATAGGCTCAACGAACCACTTGCATCAAAATGCAAGTGGGAAAATTTTAATTGCAATGACTCGATCATTACGTTTCACCTGCCCGGGCTAGTGTGTATAAAATAAAAACAGAGTGAGTTAAATTAGACCCACTTATAGTCTGTCTAAAAAGTCAAACGACTTGGGTAATTATTAGGGTAAATTAAATAAGATGTAGTCAACACTGATTCAATAATCAAGGTTGATTAAGAGATCTCGATCATTGTTTTTTAATAGAAGAACCTTATAAAAAGTACCAATTGAATGTAACTATTATATTTAAATTATTTAATATTATTAAGCGACTTTTTAACAAACAAAAATGCGTTTAGAAAATACCTATTTCAGTTTCTTCTAGTGATATTCTTATTACCGAATTAAGGTACCTACATTTGCAAAGATATAATAGTGCCTTTTAAAGTATCTAATAACATAAATCTGAAATCATAAGAGAAATCTGATTCTACTCACATTATGATCAACATCTTTTGTAAAACTACAATCATCTCAATAAACAAGTGAAAGACAACTAAAATTCGCGTTGCTAACAATAGATTTTTGTTTCCTTCAAAAAATTCCAAGTTGTTTGATTTTTAGACAGACTATACCAGTTTCCTACTCTTTAATTAGACTACTTACGCAACATTTTAGCGACAAATATGACGTCACAAAAAAAAACTAAAAAAATTCAAATATCCTGCATCGTGTTATTAGAGTTCTCCTCACGATCCGAACATAATATATCAGAATATAGCATACGTTCTGTCGTGCATTCTTTCAGAGTGGTCATGGTCATGTCTCGGTCAAGTCCTGCGCCGCTTCTCTCGCGATACGGCGCCATGCAGATCTGTGTCAGAAACTTAAAACATACACAACAGCCTAAATCATCACCCAATTAGGTGTCTTCAAGACTAGAGTGAATAGGCTCTTAATAAACTAGTGCGTCTCACCATCAACAACCGCATCACTGCTTATCATTAGGTGGGATTGCAGTTTATATCAATTAAAAAACAACTATCGGGCAGTACCAGACACAACACCCGTCTGGTCGGAGGTAGTGCTTTCATCACGAGAGTCTCAGTCTCGAAAATATCGAGCGACTCGATGATTTTTCCGCGTTATCGAATCTCGTGACTCTTAGCTCTATTCCCGGGAATAACTTGACTTTTGAGACTTGCGTAGATTTAAAAAAATCTACTAAACTAAATGCATGATACGACGCAACACTCAACAGCAGATACCGTTTTCAATTTTTGCCTTGGAAAATTAGATTTCCAGAAAAACTCTAACCTTATCAAAGACAATAAGCTCTATAAGGCAAGTACGAGTATTTTGCTATATTTTTGAGAAGATGTTGGGTCCTTTCAGACCCTTAATAATAAAGAAATTGTGATTTAAATCAATATTTTCGAAGATATTAAAGATTTAAAATGCAGGGACATAGCGATTGCGGTGGTATCCGCATTGCACCCGTGCGAAGCCGGGGCGGGTCGCTAGTTACAGATAATTACACCTAGACACAGAACAAATGATTGTGCTCGTCATACAAACATTTGTCCTGGGTCGGAATCGAACCTACGACCTCCGGCATAGTAGACAGGGCCATCAGACTACTAAACCAACAGGTCAGTCAGAAATGCAAAAAACACAGATTTTGACAATCATGCCTTAATCACACGTACCGAGTAAACAGGCGAGACAGTACTCTCGGCCGAATACTCGGTACTTACGTGTAATCAAAGCGCCGAGTGCTCGGCCGAGCGCTTATCTCTACAACTCGCTTATATCACTGTCTCAGCCGAGCAACATTTTATTGCTCGCTCTTTTACTCGGTACGTGTGATCAAGCCATCACTATCGTAGATGTCGCTAGTCTAGAGCCTCACTGTTCCATTCAAGAGGCGTCGTCCATTGATTTCTTAAGTAATTATCGCATTTATGTACATTCTCTCAAGCATTCCAAAAGTTTACACATTGTTTACATAATTCTTGAACGTTCAATGTCACAAACCTTGTCTAATCACTGATTTCACTATATTTGTAGGCAAAGCTATTTAATTAAAAGATAAACATTTATTTTGTATTTGCACTATAATTTTGTATGCCTAAATAGGTGGATGTGGAGGGTCATTGTAAACTCATAGTCATAATAGTTTATTGGTAAGAGATTCTTTAGATCAGATATTCCAAATTACTTAATAGTTAACAAATGATACAAATAATTACATTGTCATGTCAAATAATATAAATTGTCAAACCTCCTCCTTGCGTCGTATTCCTCAATGCTGAGGGTCGTGACCTCCCTGCTTCATCACTCTAACCTTTATGATATTCCTCCATCTGTTCCTGTCTCTGGCGGTGTGAAGGGCATTGTACATCGTATAGTCAAGAGCGGTAAATTGACAAACAAACAAAATAGAATACAAGAAAAGAAATCAATACAAGTCAAATTACAAATTAAAAATTAAAATAAATCATAACTCGTCACAGAATTTACAATGAATTTATGGAATTTACTAATTTATAATCTATATTTATTTTGTGGCAAACTACACTGTGACAAGTTTAGAACACAGTGAACTGTTTGTTACATAACATTCTGAAATATGTTTTGTATAAGTGTCTATTGAATTATATTCCACAATGAAGCTTTGACTTTGACTTTCAAAGGCCATACCAACATTTCACGACCTAAACTGAACTGACAAAGGGATGCAGCTATACACCCCTACTTTTTAATTAGTACACAAAAAATGGGGCTGTATCTGTACCCGTTACTAATCATATTTTTGTATTCAAAAGTAGAAAAAACCGAAATCCTAAAATTGACCACGAAAAGGTAAATTCACCATAGATTCAATCATACATAACAAATGCTAGTAGAAAATACTGCGGGAAGTGTTTTTCCATTTTAATCGTCCTTTATTCATTCATAATCAATAACCTGCACAATATTTCCATAAATTGAGAGACATTTTGGGATAAACACAAACGCTAATAACTTTGCTGTTTAGGAATATTATTTATTGAGACTTTACTTAAATAATAACAAGGGCTTTTCTAATAAGCCCTTTAAGTATTTGTACTAATTAAAAATTAGTGGTGTATAGGGCGTACAGCTCCATCCCTCTTTTTTGCTCGCACACCTGACATTTAACGCGTCATGTTAAGGCCCCTGAAACCGTAACAACATTTGTTTTTTAAATCCATATTTAATAAGTATGAAATTAAAAAAATAATTATAAACAATGTACCTTTATGTTGCTTGTGGCAAAGTGAAGTAAATATGATGTACAATATAAAAACCATCCTACGTACCTACTTGATCTTATATGTATATATCGTGAACTTTTCCATATTTTATCACCGTTCAAACCTTCCCTGGACTTTCATAAATATTTCAACATCAAAATGAGCTAAATTGGTCCAGCTGTTCTCGAGTTTCAGCCAGACTAACGAACAGCTACTTTTTACGTACATAATTAGACAAACCGACTTTTTAGTCATCAGTAAGAACTCTCAACAACTAATAATGAAGCAATATGAAGCATTTCAAGCAGGTTAAACCGCGAGTTCCGCTCCGTGGACGAGCCCGCTCACCACCGAATTTATTGTTTTAGAAAACACCGTAAAGAGACCTTCTACGTTGTGCTACAATAATTTTGTGTAACAACTATTACAAAGTCTCACGGTTGCATTAGAAGACCATTCATTCAGTATTTTCGTAAAGTGTTATTTCACCAGTTTAACAACTGACAAACAAATGCGCTAAACGAATGTCCAAAATACAGTCATAATCTTTCTAATATAATAATACGTCTACTATCACACAACACCGTCTACTCAAGCTAAGCAGAGCTTATGCAGTTATGCTATGAGTACTAGAAAACTGATAATATACTTTTATACTTGCTTTTGCCCGCGCGGCTTCGCTCCCGCTCTTTCCTACTCCACCCTACTATACCCTACTTTACCTTACTCTACCCTACTCTACCCTACTATACCCTACTATACCCTACTCTGCCCTACTCTACCCTACTCTACCCTACTCTACCCTACTCTACCCTACTCTACCCTACTCTACCCTACTCTACCCTTATATGTGTGTTGTGTTTAATGCTAAGAGAAAAATAGTGGTAGGTGTAATAAATGAGAGAGAGAAGATGAATACAAGAATAGACATGAGTACTAATAAACCATATATTTATGATACAATTAAATATTATATACTCAAATTAATAAACTACACACCTAACTAATATCGTCAAACAATTGGTCCAGATCGACAATTGGAAAACATATAATACAAATCGCATATTATAAACATTTATATTATCATTATATTTTACAAATCGCTTCAAAGATTTTTCCAGTCCGAGTGGTCAATCCCAACATTGGCGCAAAAACTCTTCTGCTATGTTAGTATAGATACTCAATATTAAGATGAAATTATGTTCCTTGATACCTAGACTTTTCACTTTTCTGCCGGAAGATATATAAGAGATTAATTTTCTTATAGTTCAGAACTATAATAACTATAGCCGTTATTACGCAAGAACTGCATAAAAAACGTAGGAAAAACTTCAATTATGTGAGGTGAACGTTGAGTTCAATGATCGCAGAAAAGTATCTAGCTGCAAGTGACATAGAATTATTTTAAATGACGTTATTGTTCTTAGACACTATTGTGTTTACTAGCCTGCAATTAAACTGTAAATGTACATAAGAAATGCTTGCAAAAAAGTATCTACAGCAAAGATAATCGTGGATCGAGATAGTGAAGGTCCTTTCATTACCTGTCTGTACCATTGTATATCACGTTGTATATTTAGTTATACATATATATAAGATTGTAGTGATATGTCCAACACGATTCTGTCACGTTGTATATTTAGTTATACATACTATATATAAGATTGTAGTGTTATGTCCAACACGATTGTGTTCGAGATAACTCTAGAAGTGTTCATGGAACTCGTGCAAAAACTCTAAATAACTGTAACACTGTAACCTAGATAGACCCAGACTGTTTTTGCCTAAGCTGAATCAATAAGATCAAGATGCGTTTGCAGGAGCAGAAGAGTTCTTTGTAAGATAGGATGTATGAAAATGATGAGCTTAATGGAAGAATTGTTGAAAACACATTGCCTAAAAAAAATGTTTAACGATAGGCGTAATTTTAGCTTTGTAATCCCCTATGGCATAAGGATTGTAAAATATAAAACTCAAGGTCTAGTTACCGATTACAATAAAAAAAAATATGCGACCAATGTTATACCCACGGAGTAGAGAAAGAAAGTTATACCAAAGTACTTGCAGGACACGTCTCGTCCGGTATGAAGGCTAGAAGGAACGGGGTGGGTCTTTTAGTCAGAAAGAGTCTGACACTATCTCCGCTCCGCCCAAGAGCCCGCTCTTGGGTGGAGCGGAGATAGTGTCAGACTCAATTCCCACCATAAAAAAGGACACGTCTAGTATTACGAGACATGTATAGAGATTCCTTTCTCAAGAGCCCTCTGAGCCTTGTTGGGTTAGGGTTACTACTGTATTTTATATAAAATGAAGCTTTGTACATAAGACCCATCAACATAATTAAAATAACTAACCAATGGATTTGAAAATAATTTATAGAATAGGTATAACTAGCTGACCCGGCGAACTTTGTCGCCTTTGACGCCTATCATTGCGTATGGTGGGATCTTTTACTCCTTGAATACTTTGAATTAATAATTACATATTTCGATATAGCCAACCGATTTCTATGAAACAATGTCTAAGTAATATCAAGTCACTTTTTTTTTTAAAAGAGTAACCATGGAGTTTCTTGCCGGTTCTTCTCCATAGTAAACGACCAATTTGGAACCGTGCACTAGCTTCTGTCGTTATAGTATAAGTACCCTTGCAGACCTTTATGAAATAAAAATTTTTGAATCTTGAGTTTTATTTGAATTTTGACTACAGGTTTAGGAGTATTGTAAGTTAAGAGACATGCCATCTGATTATGCCTTTCATGTAATTCTAGTTCTTGCATATTTTCCTGTTCATCTCTAGTTATTATCCTAATACAATGTTGTAGAGTTTGATGGAAATTTGATTTCCCGCTGACATACATAACCGCTCTTTGGATCATTTGATTGCAGTTTGAGTAAATTTATATCATTAAATTGTCGGGCTTTAGAAAACATGTTTTTTTCTATTACAGGCTTCTAAACCGACGCATGTGTACAAAGTCGGATCCATTGGCTTATCAGATTCTATCTTCTTACGATTAAGGTAAATGATAAATGATCTTTATTTTGCGAGTAGGTTTTATAAAAATACTTTTACAGGTCATTTTTTTTTTCGTCAATTAAAGCCATATGAGGCCGGTGTTTCCTAGCTGACTACCCTGAGAAGAAACACCGAAACAAGCTCAGAGGTCAAAGGTAGTATTCGAAATAAGGGAACGAGACGAGACGAGAGAAGGGAGGTCACTCAACTTTAAAAGATATCTGTCGGACTTAGGCGTGATCTTTCAATACTCAGATTGTAACCGGTATTTTTTTGATAGCCCACTGCTGAGCAAAGACCTTTCTCTTTCCTCACCTCTCTGCCTAGAGCGATCTCTAGCCAATTTTGCACTGCAGACATGATTAGATCATCACACCACCTTCGCCGCGGTTGACCTCGACAGCTGCGACCTCCTGCAAGCGTCCAGTGAGCCAGTGAGTGACTTGTTTAATAATTACAGTCACACTAACTAATATGGCAGCTTGACAAATTGTCTGTAAAGCTGTCAATTTTTAGTTCTGATTTAAAAATCCCAAATACATACCTATGTCCAGGGCCGTTTTATCCATTAGGCAATGTAGGCAACTGCCTAGGGGCCCGCCAGGTTCTAGGGCCCCGCGCTTCAGGAAAAAAAATAGACTATGTAACAGTAAAAAAATTTGAATTTTCGATGACATGCCATTTAACTAGCAATCCTAGCATTGGATTATGCGAAAAGCTTTCAACAGATGGAGTTTAATAAAACACAATCTTTCATTAGCAAGCGTTCTAGCTAACAATCACTGAGATTATCCTTGGACGGACGGACAGACAGACAGACAGATTTGGTGAAACTATGTAGTTGACTACGGAACCCTAAAAACAACGTAATTATGAATAAATTTGTGTTAGAAATAAAATATTTTAAGAAGTTAGAAGAGGGTGGGGGGGCCCGAGACGTGCATTGCCTAGGGGCCCCGACATGTATAAACCGGCCCTGCCTATGTCAAAATAATTTGAAAAAATGGTGGGCTGGGGAATATAAATTAAAAAATGAGGCTCTGTAAGCTCAACACAATAAAATCGGTATCTTTTTAAATTCATTAAACCCCAAGCGAACGCCGGGATTAGCTCTCTCATTGTCTTTCTATTGTGTCTCTAATTACGGTATTGGAAAGGTTAATATGTAATAGTCGATTAAGGCCCAAGCGCCCGAAAAGTGCCATAAAACAGTGACTTTCTGAAGCCTACTCCTCGGTAACGGCCAAGTTTATAGGTTTGAAAAAAATATATGTTTATTATAGATTCATGAACAACATTATCAACATTTGATTCGTGCTATTAACACTTTTGTCTAAAAAAATATTTAGCAATTTCGCAACTTTTCCCTATTCCTTCGAAACGGCTTGGATCTTTAGAAACATTTTTACACATAAAAATTGGTGGTTAAGTATTCTTCAAAGTGAACATTGCTTATGTAAATCAATCAATATTTCGCAAAGAAAATGGATTTACAGGTCAGCCGCGCGCTTTTCGGGCGCTATTGGCCGCAAATAAATGCACAGATTTGCGTACTGCCGCCTAGGCGGGTGCGAAAGGTGCGTCCACATAATTTTGGCCAGATGGTTCAAGGGACTATAAACCTTAACGATCATTGAATTCTTAAACGTGTATGTTACAAGAGGTATTGCTATGTAGCACAATCAACATTTTTTTTGTATTATTTGTATTTGTTTTTATTTTGGAATAAGATCTATTCATGTTTACTTTTTGTTATACCGCATGTTAATAAATACCTTTAAAAATCAATCGATCCATAGTCCAATCATCCAATGGACTATGGATCGGACTGAAATCCGGTTCGGTGGACCCAGCATCGTTTGGCTTTGATGATCGGTACTTATACTTTTGTACAAAATAAGAGTAAGTACTTAGCTATATAATATAGCTAATACTCGTATAATATGTAATCCTTGCTGGCTGATCAACGTCTCACCGTCGACGACGGCTGGTGCTGAAAATCAGCGCTGTGGCTCTGTCTTACACGAACCCCAGCATTTTGCTGAGCGCTGGCCGTTTAGCGCGGATGTGACGTATCCTATTTACTTATTACTTAATTACTTATATGTCGATATTGTTATTTTTATATTATTCTTTTATTTTTTTCGCGCCATGAATAAACTCTTTTTCTTTCTTCTTTCTAGATATTCATAACGAAATAGATCAGAAAATTAGGAATTACAGAATAAATACGACGGATTTTCAAAAGCTCGTTTTTTACACTCATTCCCATGTCTTCGTTTCTGTGGCTTATTCCATATCCCACATTGTATATGCCTTGTAAGGCTTTAATCAGTGATCGCCCGGAGGATGCAGTAGAGCATACGACGAAAGTCTACCCCATGTGGGCGGACTTTCGCGTCCGGCCTTACTTAGGGCGCTTTCAATTTATGCGTCTTTTGACGGCCTGCTGCGATGCGGGTGCGGTCGTACCTACCTACTGCGTACAAAAAACGCGATGCGGCGAACGGTCGACAACAGGACGACTACTTCACAAGCACCACGTGTATTGAATAGTGTACTGTTGAATAGCGCATTACTGGCATACAAACGCACGGCAGCCAGATACGTTTTCAATTTAGGCGCTGGTTGTCGAGCTGCTTACGTACTGCAACCGGCCGGCTGCGGCACGGTAACGTGCGGCAGCGGTCCGTCATAAAACGTCTATATTGAAAGCGTCCTTAGTTCAGACCGGTACGGGAAATCATCAAGTGGAGCGTTAAAATTTCAAACCTTTGCGGAGTAAATCCTACCTGTGTTCCTTTCGCTGCCCTTTGAGTTCCAGGGCCGTGGTAACTCTTTCGAACAATAACGCAAATATTGACTATCTAAAGCCCTCAACTCAGTTACTGATTGGATGTATGGGAAGATTTGTAGTCTATCAGACTTTCCCAATAGTCTGATAGACTGCCAGTCTTACCACTCCTCCTGAAGTTCTGACTACCTGTAATCCCATAAGTAAGTAACCCAGTTTATCGGACGGAACAAGTATTTGTATGGCCTACAGATACTTGTTCTAGGTCTGGGTGTCTTCTTAACTCCACAGCACACTCTAGGAGTTATTTTTGTTACGCTACATATTTTTTTGCCCCAGCAATTTTCATTAAAAAATATATGTAGCGTGCTTATGTATTATAGTGTGGTATTCTCTCATTGTATGTTATCCGGTACTCATGCGGATGAAGCCACTAGAAAATGCTAGTCATTGTATTTATTATGTATATAACACTAAAGTAACAAGAACAAAATAATATTACACAAAAACTTATAATCTACGTTGTGAAGGTCATATTATTACAATCTTCCTCATTAAGCTTAAAACACATTTTTTCTGTAGTAATCGGAAAAAAAAGAGTAAAGTGGGAACTACATTATTTAGACCGTCGCACATTTGGACTACGTCTGATTTGTAGGCATGTGTACTCAAGGGCGGATCCAGCTTTGGCGTCAGGGGGGGTCACATAGTCGTGTTTTTTTTTTTGGTGGATAAAATCATCCAAATGACATCCCCCGCCCTTGGGCGGAGCGGGAGATAGTGCTGACACTAGAGCCTGAGCTCTTACTGACTAAAAAACCCACCCTGTTCCTTCTTGCCTTTCGTACCGGGACCGAGCTTTCCTTTCGGATAACCCTGGCCCCAGTAGGCTTCGACTCGACTGAGCCCCTGCTGTTGCTGACAACTCCTTGAGGCACGCAGGAACAGAGCGCGCCGTCGACGGGCGCTCCGGTGTCGGTCCGGATAGTTACCGGACAGTCGGACAGCGAGCTACCCATTGCTCGCTGTCCGCAAGCCCGCGCCTACGGTGGCCGGAAATCGGGATCGGAATCCCGGCGGCGGCGGCGGCTGGGACGTTGTGAGCGCTGTTGCCTGATGAGGTCGGCCTCCTCCTTTGCTAGCACTACTGCATCGCAGGAGGCGACAGCCTGCCACTCCTCCTCGTTCCGGACCATGGCCTGTACCAAGGCCCGGCGCAAGAGAGCGCCGCCGCCGATCGCCCCACGAGGGCACGGTGATGCTCTGCCAAAGCGGGGCACACCTCCACTGTGTGCCCATCGTGTCCTCCGGGCGTTCCGCACAGTGGCGACACCAGGGCGTCATTTCCGCACGAATTCGGTGCAGAAACCTCCCGAACTTACCATGTCCGGTGAGAACCTACGTCATGCGGAAGGTGCGGACGCCATCTTTCCAGCCACGCCTCAAAGAGGGAACTTACCGCCACAATTGTGGCTTGCCCAGCACTTGGTTGCGATAGTCGCTGACGCCATTTCACCTTGCGATCCCGCCGGAGCTCTGTCTGGCATGCCCCGACTTGTCGCGGCAGCGGACCTTTCGCCCCGGTGTTGCATCTCCACGCGCAT
The DNA here is from genome assembly GCA_910589285.2 of Mythimna ferrago. Lineage (NCBI taxonomy): Eukaryota > Metazoa > Arthropoda > Insecta > Lepidoptera > Noctuidae > Mythimna > Mythimna ferrago. The sequence continues at coordinate 15,577,559 of OU342673.1, read as the reverse complement.
ATCGTGCATGTGTGCAAGGACTGTTGCCTCCAGATCCCATGATGGCAGGCCAGCAAGGAGGTTCGCCGCTTCGTGGGAAACCGTACGGTATCCCCGCACCATCTGTATTGCCATGACCCTCTGGCATGCGTTCAGCTAGGCCTTTGGTTCCTGACGCAGCGACGGCGCCCACACTGGCGTTCCATATAGGACCATGGACCGAACGATTCCCACGTAGAGCCTCCGGCAAGAGGCGTCTGGACCCCCAAGGTTGGGCAGGGGCCGCTTGAGAACAGCCCCGTCACATAGTCGTGGTCAAGTCACACGAAGTTATTATTTAATTTTTATAATAATAAATACAGGTAAAAAGTAGGTACATAAAATCTATATTGTGCCAAAAAAATATAAAAACCTTATGTTTAACAATTTTAATTAGTGGTCCACCTACGTTCTGGAATTTGCCCAGGGGGGGTTCATGACCCCCATGACCCTCCCCCTGGATCCGCCCTTGTGTGTACTGAACCGACTCACTGTTCCGATACATTTTAGTGTTCCGAAATATTCGAACATCAGTAATGATTAAAAAGCATCATTTGGAACAATTGGAACACTGAAACACTCTTTACTTTTTGTGAACAGTAATCTTTTTAAAATTCAAATTAAAACGTAAATTGCGTAATATAATAACAACCTGACCTAAAAACATCTGCTATAAATTATTCTCAAATCTATCTATTTATAATATATCTATTTCTCAAACTTATAGTTGACGCAACTTAACAGATTACGATTCATACCATTTGTATCTAGTGAGTCGATGTTTCAAATATTTCGTTTGTATATAACAAAACATGACAAAAAGATAAAAGAATACAAGAAAACAAATAAATAAAACATAAATCACAAATTAAAATGAAATCTTATGAAAAGTCACAATAATTTTCAGTCCACTAATATAGAGGCGTAGCGTGGTTTATTTTAGACCTGGGCGAAGGCACATCAGCGAGACCTTTTGCTTCATTAAATTCGAAAACAAAGACTGTCGTCACCTAGTGTTCGACAGTTCGACCACATCGTCGCTTACTATCACGTGGAATAATGGTCAAACGCGAGTCTATGAATTATAATAAACCCTTGTTCCTAAAGAGCCCTCGCTTATACGAGGCCCATTTGAGTGCGGAGCTGTGGACGAGGGCCCACTTCGACCACGCGTAACTACGGTACTAATGTCAGTCGTCGGCAATCGTATCTTAAAGTCGAACACAAGAATTATGAAATTCGGCAATAAACATGGTACTTACAGACAAACATACACAAAAAGTAAAACTCACAAGTAAATGATAAAATCCGGAAATCGTAGTAGTTTCTTTTTTTTTTTGTAGATAAAATCGGAGGTAAAAAATTGTTTTTACAAACTTACAATTGCAGTTAAATAATTGACTATAACGTAGGTACATCGATATGCGAGAGAACATGTTTTCATCTACAAGGCCTTCTGAGTAATTTTCAGGGTATTAGATAATGTTAAATTGTCCAATTTTTAGGGTTCCGCAGCCAAATGGCAAAAAACGGAACCCTTATAGATTCGTCATGTCTGTCTGTCTGTCTGTCTGTCTGTCTGTCTGTCTGTCCGTCCGTATGTCACAGTCACTTTTTTCCGAAACTGTAAGAGCTATACTGTTGAAACTTTGTAAGTAGATGTATTCTGTAAACCGCATTAAGATTTTCAAAAATAGAAAAAAAGCAATAAATTTTGGGGGTCCCCATAAGTTCTAAGTAGAACTGAAACTCAAAAATTTATTTTTCATCAAACCCATACGTGTGGGGTATCTATGGATACCCCACACGTATGGGTTTGATGAAAAAAAAATATCAATAAAAATATCAATAAACAATAAAAATATCAAATATAAAAAAAAGATATCTTCAAAATTGATATTGAGATTTCTAAAATCATTTTTTTCTAAACTAAATAGTTTGCGCGAGAGACACTTCCAAAGTGGTAAAATGTGTGTGTGTGTGTGTCCCCTCTATTTTCTAAAATAAGAGAATGATAAAACTAAAAAAAAATTATGATGTACATTACCATACAAACTGTCAACGAAAATTGGTTTGAATGAGATCTAGTAAGTAGTTTTTTTTTAAATACGTCATAAGTCTAAAAAAATACACTATTATTAAAACATCGATCAAAGTTACAATGGACTACAAGAACTTTTATATTATGTTACTTGCTGCTACGGAACCCTTCATGGGCGAGTTCGACTCGAACTTGGCCGGTTTTTAGTTTGTTGTAGGTACGGAACCCTTCGTGTTGGAATCCGGCTCGAATTCCTCCGAATTTTTTCGTAAAGCCTATGCCATATTGTTAGTAATAGAACCTATAACATTTATTACTATTACAAGTACCCTAAGAAATGATAAAAAATAAATAATGAGAAGTAAAATTAGCAATTTATGCATTTGTGATTTGGAAAGACCAAAAATATTACCTAACCTAAAGTGTCAACGACGTCATGGTTAGTAATTAAGTAAACCAACAGATGACTATTCGTTGAGATTTGAGATAGACTAAGTTACTATGGAACGCAGCTGTAGAAGAAACTGTATGCATAATAAATAACATGTATGTATGTACAACATTTTAAAAATAACATACTGAGTCCTGACTCTAAACAGAATATTTTTCCATGGGTAGGAGTTCAATATACTTCCCCTATACCGCGTATGCTATCAGCCCTAAATTGGTCTTATTTACTGACTAGCTGACCCAGCGAACTTCGTACCACCTAGTAGCATAGCATAGTCGGCTATAATGGCGGTTATAATGTTCCCACTGTTGGGACCCAAGCCTTCTCTCTAGGAGAGGGAATGGGCCGTAATCCACCACGCAGGCCCACTGCGGGTTGGTGGATGTCACATGTCTTCGAATTTTTTGATCCTAGGCCATGCCAATTTCCTCACAATGTTTTCCTTTACAATTTTGAGAGCAGTGGTGATGAAATAAATTACACAAAGTAACGCGCCTGGCTGGGTTTGAACCCGTGACCTACAACTCGTAAATCGGGGCCGTTACCACTCGGCCACCACTGCTCTCAATTATGTCCGGTATCATTTAACATCTAATAATAGAATTTTCACAAACCTAAATCCTCATTTGACAGTCAATGAATGTAGTTGTAGTTATATCTTGCGATAGAGTTAACCGATTGCGACGAAACAAAGCCTAACTAATTAATATATCAAGTTATACACAATTTTAATGTAAGTATAAAAAAATTTGACATCGATTTCGTACACAAGTAAAAACTTCTACAGATTTATTACATGCATAAATTAATTAAAGACGATATTATTAGAACGGTTTTGTGAAACGACCTTGTGAAATGTGCATTAACATTAATCGCTTGTTTGCTGTAATCATTATAATACCAATATACAAAGTCGCTTTCCGCTGTCTGTTCCTATGTATGCTTAGATCTTAAGGCCCAAGCGCCCGAAAAGTGCCATAACAGTGACTTTCTGAAGCCTAATCCTCGGTAACGGCCAGGTCAATAAGTTGGAAAAAAATATATCTATGTTTATTATAGATTCATAAACAACATTCTCAACATTTGATTTTTTCGTGCTATTAATACTTTTCTCAAAAAAAATATTTAGCAATTTCGCAACTTTTCCCTACTCCTTCGAAACGGCTTGGATCTTTAGAAACATTTTTACACATAAATATTGGTGGTTAAACATTCTTCAAAGTGAATATAGTATGTATATGTAAATCAATCAATATTTCGCAAAAAACATGGATTTAAAGGTCAGCCCCGCCCTTTCTGGGCGCTGCTGGCCGCAAACAAATGCACAGATTTGCGTACTGCCGCCAAGGCGGGTGCGAGAGTTGCGTCCACATAATTTCGGCCAGATGGTTCAAGGGACTATATTAAGCCTTAACTTCGCAACGGATTTTGATGCTATTTATTTTAACAGATAGAATAATTCTAGAGGAAAGGTTAATATGTAATTACATGCATAATATAGTAGAGAAACACTGATAGTTTTAGAGGTTCCTAATGTGGTGTAATAAAAACTTTTTTTTTGTGCTTACATTGCCAAGCTTAGAATATTCTAAGTTGCCAAGGCTGACTTAACTCAAGAGATAGATCGTAATAGCAAAATAAAAATTTAATTTTTTCACCGATGGAAAGCCGGTTTGTTCCTGAATGTGGCTTTATGTTATGTGCGCGGGCGAAGCCGCTGGCAAAAGCTAGTATAAAATATACTCCTTTGCCGATTTCGGCTACGATGACTGGTTCTGGTTTCTGTAGGTACAGTAGTATTGTTTTTACGGATATAGGTAGTATTCGCTAAAAAATCGGAAAATACTCCTTCACAGTGCTCACCTCCAGCTAGCGTTGCCAGGCGTCCGGATAAAGCCTAATATGGTCAGGCTTTTTAGTTGCATGTCCGGCCAAATTTGACCATTTTTGGCTTTTTAAATTTGACCATTTTGTTTAGAGTTGTCATTTGAGTTTTGCCTTACCTTTTATCGCGACAAGTAGAGCGGACAAACAATGCGGGAGTCTAGCAATTATATCACTTAATTTTATCGTTTTTTCATTAGAATTGAAAAAGATTTTAAAAATTGTATTGTTTTTAAAAAGTACTTAATGTTTGACTTAAAAAAAATGTCGGTATTTTTGACCAAACGTTCGGCTAAATAAAATAGTCTGTCCGGCTTTTTAACCGACTTTGAAAAGGAGGAGGTTCTATGTTTGGCTGAATGTATGTTTTTTTTTCAGTATATAAAAATAGTTCGAATTTCGGTTGCAGAGCAATCAGTGCGTTCAACAGATTGAGCGCCTGGGCTGTAAGAGTCGAACCGCTATTTAATTTCGATATCACCAAAAATATATTTAATCTCATACGTCATTAATTGCGTCTCTGGTCTCATTAAAGAGTCTGTAGCGAAGAGTTTTATTTAGATTTCCCATCCTTGCCAGTTTATATTTTAAATGGAAGTCCATTTAAAATAAAAACTGGCAATGTCTTTGTCCCTTGCCCCTATGGAAATGAGGCTAAATTAATAGAAATTCTTCAATCTAATAGCCATCATTTCAATACATCGGCCTTTATTATAGCTATAAGTGTATTATACCTATATATCTAAATATCTACTGTAACACAGTGCCATTCACTGTTCTAAAAACAATCCACTGATCAATTCTTTACTGCTTTTAGTACCTACAACCTGACATTAATCTAGAGTTTTAGTAGGTACACTAGGGCTTCATGAACTTTTAAAAGAGTGACCGTTTCTCTAAAAGTACCGGGCCACCCTGGAGCGGAAGACGTCATTAGATAAATACCCAATGCAAAAAAGTAAAAAAAAAAAAACAGTTTTATATCATCTGTCTAGGCTTTTTGTACAACCTTACATCGTATGTGTAAGCTTTTTTATAACTACGAGTACCTATGTCTGATATTACACAAAAAAATAGTCAAAATACTAGTATTTATAATGATTCAATTACTGCTGTTTCTAGTACTTATAAAACTCTAAGTTATACCTAATGAATGAATACGTAGGTACGTATCTTACACCGCAGATTATAAAGATCGAAGTTCATGAAATTGACATGACGCCACATAGCATTAGCGAATAAACACTCACAAAACGCACACCTTCCTAAACTTCAGGGTCGTCAATATAAGTACATATCAAGTTTTCTACCTTTAAGTCCAGTTATAAGCCGTCGACCCCGGCTGTCGTTTCGACACTCGTTACGAATAGACAGAAGTTAAAAGATATGATAATAGTCTGGCCAAGAAGTCCCGTGTTAACCAGTAACTGGGTTGCGGAGACAGAGAGTCGCTCTATGTAAAATATTCATATCTGGTTTGACTAGAAGCCGACCGGGACCCGAACATACCACAGTTGGGACAAAACTAAACAGATTCATCATAAACCGACCATCGGTAACTTTTTTCGATTCGATACTCGAAAGCTACTCTACCTATTATTAATTTCTTTTAATTTCTTTTATTTACCATACCAATGCCTATCTAATGTAAAATAATGATACCTATGTATTAGGTACTTAGATCATAGGTTCCATCAAAAGGATTCTTGTTCTTCTCAGTTTAGGCGCCCACAAATCTAATAAAAACCCATATGAGAAACGGTCAAGGCTGATAATGTTGACAGTCTTATTTCATCGAGTACCACTACCTCACCTTGAATTTCGACTGTGCAAGTTGAACTACATAACTGGTATGTGAACGCGCAGATTAGAATACCTAAAGCGTCCGTCCCACCGCCGACGAATAGCGAAGAGCGAGCACAGATTGCGTAGTGCAATTTTATATTTGATAATTTAATTATTAGTATATCAATGTATAATGTGTGTATGTATTTTTATTGTTATATCTAAATAATATATTATTTATGATTTTTGTACGCTGACCGCCCCAAATCTATCTCCATTTGTTTAGTTCATCCTATTCTCAGACCGCTCGTTGTACACTTAATTTTAACAAATGTTTATCCTGTCCACATTATGAGGTGTACAATAAAGTTTAAAATTAATAAATAAATAGTTGATAGTTAGTCGCTAGTTCGCTTTCAGTGGAACAGGGGCCTTACGGTAGCCCAAACAGAAAAAAAAAGTTTTTTCTGATCCGTGCGGCCAACCTACTTATATTTGATCGTAAGTAGGTGAGTATATCGATAGTTAGAAAGTGGAGCAATATTTTCGGCTTCGCTCCATCTGAGTGATGTAAGTTATTCATTGTATTGGTTAATTGTTCAAATAAACCAGTTCTTTTGTCACCTCACGTAATATTTGCTTCACTAATTGTACTTTCTAATGGAATTTGGAACCGTAAATCTGGTTTTTCTGTAAACTTTTGCTAGTGGCTTCAGCGGCCTGGTCCTAGGAGCCTGTATCCTATTCCAAGATATGGTCTACTATTCTGCCAAATTTCAACCAAAGCCGTTCGGCTGTTTATTTATTTATTATTTATTATAATCTTTATTGTACACCACATAAACAAAAATACAGGACAAACATTTAAAAGAATAAGTGCACAATGGGCGGTCTTATCGCACAGGGCGATCTCTTACAGACAACCTTTGGATGAACTGAAAGAAAGGAGATAGATTTAGGGTTGTCAGTGTACAAACATCAGAAATAATACTAGTAAGATTAACACAAATACAATACAATAGGTATAATATTATACATAATAGGTGAGCCCGTTCTTGAGTTATAAAATTACAACGAAAAGTGGCATTGATTTTATATACATACCTATATAGATAGTGTGAGTGTATTATTGCTAAAATGTCAGTAATACGAGCGAGATAAAAGGATGGAGATATACACCCTATTTAGCTCCATCCCTTTAAGGCTTATAGTCCCTTGAACCATCTGGCCAAAATTATGTGGACACACCTCACGCACCCGCCTAGGCGGCAGTACGCAATTTATCTGTGCATTTATTTGTGGCCAACAGCCCCCGGAAAGCGCGCGGCTTACCTTTAAATCCATTTTCTTTGCGAAATATTGATTGATTTACATATGCAATGTTCACTTTGAAGAATATTTAACCACCATTTTTTATGTGTAAAAATGTTTCTAAAGATCCAAGCCGTTTCGAAGGAGTAGGGAAAAGTTGCGTAAAGTTACGAAATTGCTAAATATTTTTTTTAGACAAGAGTATAGCACGAAAAAATCAAATGTTGATAATGTTGTTCATGAATCTATAATAAACATATATTTTTTTCAAACCTATTAACCTGGCCGTTACCGAGGAGTAGGCTTCAGAAATTCACTGTTTTATAGCACTTTTCAGGCGCTTGGGCCTTAACAGTTTGTCAAATGGATCACGTTACGAGCTCATGGTTGGCCCCACAGTAGGATCTCACTCACTCGAGTAAGTTTCTTTATGCAGGATGCTTTTTTTAAGAGCCGGTTGTAGTCCTCACCAAGTATTTTGTATGAATTGCACCCGGGTCTATGTCGATTTCGCGGCCGTAATAGCGGTTTTTATTTTTATAAAAAAAAAGTAAAAAAATAAAACCCGACTACAACAAAAAAAACAACACTAAAAAAGTTTGAAACAAGATTTTCAGGATACTAAAATAAACAAGGTAACTGGAAGAACAAGAACAGAACAAAAATAAAAGCCGCAGTCACACGAAAACCTTTGAACAGAACCAATAACGACTGATCTATACCTCTAACTATAATTTTAAAGTATCTGTTTGAAATATCCAAATAACATTTTTACTAAATGAATATGCATTTGGTGCAAATATTAGATATTTTTGTAACATTGTTTTTTGATATTTTTGTATTATGTGTGTCGATTTAATACATTTTCGTGATTTCTTTAGCATTCTAAAATCTCTTAGGTCATTCTGAATAAGTTGACATCGTCCCCCCAAGTTATGAAGCCGGACTTTCTCTCGTTTCCGCAAACGATAGTTATTTTTAAAATGCATAAAAAGCATTAGCTAACTACCATAACAACGATTTTTATTCGACGGACGTTTCTAAAACGCGCGTCAACGGCGCGTTTTAGCGTTACAATACACACGCGAGTCAGAGTAGGTATATTTATATATTCTACTCAAAAAATAATAAGAGGTTTTTATTTAATATTGTAGGAATGATTTTGATTTTATTTTCCGTTTTTAACTCAACTACGGCAAAGCTGAAACGAATAGTTATGATTTCATTTTAGCAGCCTATTGCAGGTAGGTATATGAACGAAAAGCGCTTAAACTAGTGATTCGATAGTAATGAATGAGGTGTAATAGGCTACATTTTAAATAAGTCAATATAACAGATGTTAAATCCCAAAGAGTCACGGAATTGTTTTTAGCGCTCCGTACCTCAAAAGTAAAATTGGACCCATTATAGGAATATCTTACTTTATTATCCGTCTGTCTGCCAAGACCACGGATATCGGCCAAGAACCTTTATCTCGGGAACGTGAAGGTATCGTTTAATTTAAAACCATATACTTACTAAAGTCTGCGGCCCCATAAAGCTGTGAAAATATCCTGAGTTAACGAAAAAATAAAGATTTTTTGCGTTCGGAAAAATCTTCGTAACTCAATTAGTAGGTAAGTTTGTACGGAACCCTCAGTTCGCGAGGCCGACTCGCACTTGCCTGGTTTATTTTTACATAGACAGACGGACAGATAAAATAATACTCTGACTTTATAAACATAGTTTAATTCCTTCCCACGATCCTTTATGTCCTGGTGCGCTTTTTAAAAAAATCCCCAAAGGAGGACTTTTTTGTTGTAAACTTTTCGTTGTGGGTAGTCCTTCCGAAAAATGAACATATAGAGACCTAATGTCGACCGATTCTAAATATACAATTATATCATATATCAGTGCCTACTATGTACTGCCTGTTTTATAATAAAACGCTGGTTCCTGTCGAAAGAGAATAGAAGAGCAGTGGTGACCGCGTGGTAGCCCTGACTTAGTAGGTCGCGGGTTCAAACGCAGCCAGGCGCATTCTTTGTGTAATTTATTTCATCACCACTGCTCTCAAAACGGTGAAGGAAAACATCGTGAGGAAACCGGCATGTTCTAGAACCAAAAATTCGAATACAAGTGACATTCACCAACTCGCACTGGGCCCACGTGGAGGATTACGGCCCAGTCAATGTCCTAGAGGGGAGGCTTGAGTCCCAACAGTGGGAACATTGACACGAAGACTGATCACAGGCTAGTTCCTATCGGAAATTCTGAATTCTGAAAGTTTTTCCGCAGGAATTTTTCCGCAAGGAAAATGATGATTGATTCATGTTTTTTTTTCCGCAGGCGGGTTTTAATTTTACAAATTGTATGTTACTTCACCTTGTCTTTCCCATCCTAAAACAAGCTAAAGTTATACACAGGCCACAGCTAAGGTTAAATATAACGAAACAATGTCGTGATATATGTTTATAATCATCTATTTTTAGCATTTATTGCAGAAAATGTAAATAAGTAGAATGTATGGTATTTGAATTAATTAAGCATCAAAATAAACGAAGGCCTATCGAAGAGCTATTAATAAGATACTTTCGAAATAAATAAAATGAAGCTTCGTTATCGTTTTATATAATAAGCTAATTTTAAATAATCTAAGAATACAAACTTTACCCCTTTTTAGTGAAAGAGGTAAAGTTTGTATTCTTTTGTCTTTATGTTTTTTTTATTTTGTTTGTAGGATCTCTGAAAGTACTGATCCGATAGCCTATTTTTTTTTCACCAATAAAAAGCTACTATAATCCTAAGTGGCATAGGCTGAGTTTTATATGTGTACGTGGGCAAAACCGCGGGCACAAGTTAATAACTTAATAATTAACTAACATCCCGCCCCAACTTCGCACGGATGTTACAAATTTTTGTATTTATTTGCTATGCTTTTTGCTTAACCTACCCGGTAATCCTACCTAATTTTATAAATGTGAAAGTGTGGATGTTTTGATGTTTGTTACTTAATCACGCAAAAACGACTGAACGGATTTGGATAAAATTTGATATGCATATAGCCTTTGACATAGAAAAGAACATAGGCTACCTTTTATCCCGATTCCTTAAGTACCTAATGCCACGCGGGCGAAGCCGCGGGCAAAAGCTAGTATATTATAAACACGAAAGTTTTAAAGTGATGGATATTTGTTACTCTTTCAGGCAAAAACTGCTGAATGGATTTCGATGAAACTTTGTACACGGGTAGACCATGTCCTGAAATAGCACATAGGATACTTTTTATCATGAGAGTATGTTCCCTTGGGATAATTGTCTACTACCACGCAGGCGAAGTTAAATAATGCAGATTATGCTAGTTGCCATAAAAAAATTAATTAGTCCGTCTTTTAGATTATTCAAAAATAAGGGAAACGTATTTTTTTATTTGTAAATTAAACCAAAAATGACAAAGATATAGCCCATTAAGGGGCCGGCGGAGGATGAATTTCCATACAAACGTAATACCACGCTCATTTGCAGTTGGAGCATATTTCCAACATATTATGATGATATTTGGTTATAGACAATATTTATCTAGGTTCCTACGTCTTTCTTTTTTAAAAAAACAAAAAGAAATTTAAGCAAATTGTATTTCGCACTTTTTTATAGCGTAAATGGCAAAACATGCCATTTGGCTTTTCTTGTATTAAAAATAACAATATTTCTAATATTCTCGACGTAGGAACCTAGATAAATATTGTCTTTAACCGAATATCATCACAATATGTTGGATATATGCTCCAACTGCAAATGAGCGTGGTATTACGTTTGTATGGAAATTCATCCTCCGCCGGCCCCTTAAAGTCACCGTGCTGTATTTTTTCGCACGGAGTGACGTCACACGTAACTTTAATGGGCCATATCTTTGTTATTTTTTATTTAATCGAAAAAAGAAAAAATACTTGTCCAATATTTTTTTAATAATCTAAAGTACGGACTAAATAAAATGCAATTATTATTTTGACCCTGGAAACAACCCTATTGTTAAAATGGACAGATATGATACGTCTAAAATAAAACACTCGGTTTTTTTCTACCACCTAATAATACCTACTAGTTTGAATTATTTTTTGCTACAAATATGTAATAATCATGGTTACAAACGACTCTTTTTGTTCTCGGGCCTAAAAATACATTGCCTTCAAGGTTTTATCTATGTTAGTTGTTGATCACACAAATAAGAAACTTTGAAGTTAAAGCCTTGAATTTCCTGAAAAGGTTAGGAAAGTAAATATTTGAGAGTATTTATTCCGGAAGGATGTAAACACAAGTTTATGTATTTTACTAACACTTTGCCAGACTTTGTTCGAGAAAATGTTTTCATAAAAACATGAACACCCCTTAAACCTTATTAAGTACTAATAATGACAATCTGTATTATTAACTTATAATAGAATTTTGGACTAGGCAACAAAGCCATTATCTAGGTACCGGTCAACCTTTGGATTAAAGAAAACACTGCTGTAAGTTTTCACAATAAATATATAATTTAGACATTTCAAATAGAATTAAGTAGGTACTATTAAATTAAGTTGCTTATAATAATGAAATATATTATGCTAAAACTATAAACTAATTAGTAGGTACAATGATAAATAGGTATCAAATGATTATAATTAAGAGAACTTACATTAAACTAAATCTAGGTTGTTATAAGATTAGAGAAGGTACGGTTTGAGCAGAGATTGAGCGATTGACTGCTGCGTTACGTCTCGCGAGTTGGATTCCCACAAGGAACCAACAGAAAATATTTATACAGCCTACAGAAGTTCCGGGTCTGGGTGTCTCGTGTACCTATGTGAATTTACAAGTTGGTAAATGCACCTACGATACAGAACTTATTACTAGTGTCAGGCAATGTATTAAAAAAAAACATTTAAGTATAGTACAAGTGACCTTCTAATTCTAAATGCATTTTGGATTTTGCATCTCGTCTGTTTATCTAAGCGCACGGCCGTGCGCAGGCCAAGTTCCAGCAACAGGCCGCGCGCATGCCGTACACTATTTACACGAACCGTTTCGACCCACTTTTGACCCACCTGTAGCTCAATGCCTATTGCAAGTACAGAGATAAAATTGTATCTACGTTATCATATACTAGTACTAAAGCAATATGCCAAATTTCATAGATATAGCTTCAGTAGATTCTGAAATATGACCCTGTGAATATGGCTAATTTTGGCACTGACTCACTGACCGCTAACCAAAACCTCTAGGCCACTTCCAATTGTCCCTTTTTTTTTCGAGTGGAAACCTTCAAAAGGCGCCCGGACTTTGGGGATAAGTCCGGGGAGTGTGGGATTTTTACCTCACTAAAACCACCCCGGTGATCACCATAAGCACATAGAAGGGGCCCCGTTACCTCTGAAAAGACCATTCCGGAACCCCCTCAGTGCAACGCCTGTTACGACACATCCCTGAAGAGACTTCCAATTGTCCTAGCATTATAAAATTTGGTACACAGGTCGTGTGTTATATGTAGATTAACAAAAAATTAAAAAATGTAAGAAATCGATCAAGCGTGAGTTAGCCCAATCTAATATTTATGAACCAGTGATATGAGAATACGAAGAGGAGTGGGGGAGGAAGGGGGGAGGGGGTATAAAATATGTCATAAGAAATTTAAGAAATCGGTTAAGCGTGAGTTGGCTTAATCGAATATCAAACTTTTAGTAAAATATTTATGAACCATTTATACAATGAGAATACGATCTAAGGTTAACAATGGACGTGGGCGTGGCACAAAAAGAAAAAAATGGGGACGATTTCTTGAAAAAAAGTATTGAAATCCCACTAAAAACATACCTGTTAAAAAGGGGGCCAAGTTCCTATCGGCTAATTGTTCGCCTAAAAAAGGGTTGAAATCCAATCCAATGCCAAGTTTAGATGCACTTTAAAATCGATCATAATCATCTTCATCAACAGCCTGATCATCGTTAAACTTGAACTTGGCAGGTTAATTTAATTATACAATTAATCAAGTGTTACGTGTAGCATGAAAACCTGCCAAGTTCAAAAAGGGTACTTTTATTCCAGGAGTACGTTCCTTTGGAATAATTTTCGACATTCACGAGAGCAAAACCGCTGCCAGAAGCTGGTTTCTCATAACTGTACAATGCGTTCCAAATAAGAATAGGATCGATTGCCATGTTGTGACGTCACGTCATACTATCCAATCAAATAACTTGTGTAGGGTGAGCACAACAACAAATATAAAAAAAAGAATTACGATACGTGAACCTGAGTAGTGGCAAAAGGAAGAAAGCGAATTGTTCCTATGAATGAAAATAAAAAAGAACACAGTTTTTTTTAAACTAATTATTACTCAAAACCTTAAAACAATATATTTAATTAATTTATATTTGACATAACGTTTTATTTCACCTAGATTCAACTAAGACTTAGGGTGAGTTGCACCATTTAACTTTATCGATAACAAAGCCGTTAACAGTTGTCAAATCGTCGAATTGACCAATAGGCAGCCGTTTCACGGCTGGTTATGGTTTGGTTATCGTTATAGTTAAATGGTGCAACTCACCCTTAATAATACAAACCAATAAAAAACTCTTTATTGATACGCAAATAAGTTTTCTTTGCTAACCGTACTTTTCTCTCAACATTTGACAGATCAAGGTGAAGTGTACCTCCACCCAAACATAGTAGTTTGACTTCTTGTTTTCTAGCAATTGTAATTATTATCTTGCGGTAGACCAGCATACCGGGTAAATAGATCCATCATTATAATCGACAGACGCGATTTTGTGGCTATGCTCTACGCAGTTTCTTCAAATGAGCGTGGTATTACGTTTGTATGGAAATTCATCCGTCGCCGGCCCCTTAATTATGTAAAAATCAATCGACGTCTTGCTAAAACTTAAAAAACGACGGCCGATTTTATTAATTATTAAGGTTATGTAACTCAAAAGGAAAAAACGAAACACCGTTGTCCGTCTGTCTGTCTATCTGTCAAGACCCTTTATCTCGGGAACGCGTGGAGGTATCGAGTTGAAATTAAAACCAAATACCACAAATACTCAGGTATTCGGTCCCTTGAAGGTGTGTAAAAATCAAACTTCGGAGTTAAAGGTAAAAAAAGATACTTACGGCCGTTTATATCGCAAAAAATGTATTTTTCGACACTCCCGGGTACTTCCCGGCGTTGATCTGGAATCCTGATAAAACAATGGCATGAAAATAGTCGATGAAATTATAACCGAAAAAATATAGAACCGAATTGACTAGATTTTTTACGATAATAAATAAACATAGCTTAACTTTTTTTGATGGCTTGAGCTAAACTGAACTTTTAATGTTACCACTAATATAAATCTGAAACCGCAAAAAAGTAACACGTTGTTTTCTATGCAAGCGCACGCATTAGCGACTTTTTTCAGTGACTGATTTTAAAAATGCTGCATTTGGGACGCAGTTTCTTAACGCACTTTTTTGTGTTCCTTATTAATTGTACGGGTGGCGCAAGCACCGAGATTAACTGAAAGGCTCTTCAGATGATATTGCCTTGCGAAATGCAATGTCTTCACATTGCAGATACTGACCCACCTGTAATTATTTATCAAAAGTACCAATCGACATTCTGTAGTAGTTAAATAAGTCGCACGTCGTTGTACATTTTGCAAAAGTATCCTTTCAAAGGTTTATGGTCTTTAGTGGATGTACTTGGTACCTGTGGTGTAGTGTACCTGTAATTTTCTTCTTTTTTAAAACTAAAGTCACGACATAAGCTGATGGTGAGAAATCCATGGCAGTATTGAAATAAAACTAAGAATAACCGCGTTAGGCAGCGGTTTGTGCTCGTTTTGGCTTTTTTGCTATTCCTAATCCGCTCAGGTTTAAATGCAGTGCGTGCTTAAAATATTTCAATGTCATCCAGCTTAATGACTTTTATTCTATTCTAATTTTTATTTATGTCAAATAAAGCTGATGTCCACTATTCTGCCATGCAATGTCAAAAGAAAATTGGATCAGTAAGAGTGTATAACATTAACACAAGGAATATACTCTGTTCAAAATAACATTTGAAAATTAAAACCTTTTACTACTGTCCGTTCAACCGATTTTGACTTTTATTGCGTTAGTGGCATGAAAAACGGCGACTGCATTAAATAGTTGGTATTGTAACCACTTTTTGCTTTTAATTGCATCCTTATGCCTACGAAATAGAAGTTAAAATCGGTTGAACAGACAGTAAAAAAGGTTTCTTTAAATTTCTATTCTTAACGCGAATAGAGTATAGAATATTAGAAACAGTAACTATGTGAATGCATAAAAATCTTCGATTGATACAGGTGAACTTGTTGGGTTAGTACTGGAAGCTTAATGACTTGTAGAAAATAAAACACTACATTACGACATGACATCGTCGTTCGTTCAAAATGATGATTTTATACGTAATCTCACCAACTTTAAACTGAAATATCCTTTATACGAGGATTCTATTAATAGTAATGTCTAAGACAAAATTGTTTAGTTTATTCTATACACTTTTGTATATTTTTCATCTCAATAGGTATAGACATCTAGTTAAGTAATATTTTTAATATTATTATACTACATATTTATTAACTGTAGTTGCATATCTGTTTAACCGGGTATACTGACATAATGTCGTATTGCTTAGTATTAGACTGTAACAATAATATCTGCTTCCGCCAAATTCACAATTCTGTCGAAAGCTAAATAGTTTAAAATTAAAAAGGAGTGGCCGCAAAAAAAAAAGATTTCACGGTGAATACACAAAAGACAGTCTAAAACAAAATAATTTTGAAAGAGTTTAAAAATAAAAATTTGAAAGAGTTTAAAATAAAAGAAATAATGCAATCATTGTGTTTTATTTAAATTGAAGACTGTCCAAAAAAGTATTACATTAAGATAATTTATCTATCATGGGTTCTGCAGATTAGTTTGTCCTCCCATCACTGAAGTGGATTGTGACTGCTAATTAATTGCTTTCTGAATATCATCATCCTTTTGTCCTTGAGATCTCTCACTCGGGCCCAGTGCGGGTTGGTGGATGTCACATGTCTTCGAATTTTTGGTTCTAGGACACGCCGGTTTCCTTATGATGTTTTCCGACACCGTTTTGAAAGCAGAGGTGATGAAATAAATTACCCGAAGTAATGCGCCTGGCTGGGTTTGAACCCGCGACCTGCAACTCGTAAGTCGAGACCGGTACCACTCGGCCACCATTGCTCTCTCCTATTTTGATAGAACACATCTTCTTATTCGAGTTACTGACGGTTCAGATACAATAAATTCGGACAGTGTCCGAGTTGACACTTTTTTATTTAAATATTTTTTTCACTGACGATTTGGACACACTGTTTAGTACAATCTGTTAAAATGTTAAAATATAATATATACGAAAAAGAAAGCGTTACCAAAACTATTTTTGGCGACAACTTCGAGTAAGCAATTTTTTTATAATAATATTTTCCAACTTTTTATCTGACTACTAAATCAGCTTCAATAAAAAAAATTATATGGGAAAATCGTCCAATGATGATGATACATCGCTCTTTTGTGTCAGAGTTTTACTAAAACCCACTCCTGTTCCTTCGTTGCCTTTCAAACCAGGGCCAGGCTTCTTTCGTTCTGCGAGCAATGTGCCCTGCTCATTGCCACTTGAGTTTGCCAATTTTTCTTGTTATGTCGGGCCATCTAAATGAATTTAATTTACTTATTTAAATAAATTTCTCAATTGTAGCCAAAGCCCTTTGATATTGTTTGCAGATGAGCCGAGGACAGTTGTTAACCTTACATTGAGCTACAGGAAAGTGACACCGATCAGTGATAAACTCAAAACGTAAACATTCTTGAGATTGACCATGCGCACGAGCACTTAACGTCAATTTTGTAGATCTTGAACTTTCAACAATCTTTAATGTTTGTTGAGTTTTATAAACACTTTATTGAGTACCTCTTGGATTTGATTTATCAGGGCTTATTTCTACTGAAGTGACTTGCTTATTATATACCTATAACAATTGATTTATATACCTACGATTAGCTGAATTTTGAGAAATCTTTTCTTAGTGCTTGCTTATGTCATAAAAGGAAATCTTGTGCAAAATTACATGCTCCTCATCCTAGTGGTGCCGGCTGTGCGTCGATGTCAGTCAGTCAGTTTTTCCTTTTATTTAAATAAATAGAATAGAATAGAATAGAATAGAATAGCATTTATTCGGCGCAAGCAACACAATATACAACAACATAAAATAATAATAGGAAAAGAGTACAGACATACAATACAAGTGATGAATATATAAATGATAGCTGCAATAGTCTAAAACTGAGGCGCGGCTATCAAGGGTTATCCGAAAGGGCGCTTGAGCCCCGGTATGAAGGCTAGAAGGAACGGGGTGGGCCTTTTAGTCAGTAAGAGTCTGACACTATCTCCCGCTCCGCCCAAGAGCGGGGGATGTCATTGTATGATTTTTTCCCACCATAAAAAAAAAAAAGGCGCGGCTATCAACGCCCACCTCCAGAAACATAAGAACAGGAGTAGTTTCATATCTTATACATTACAGAATGATATTATCTATTCAATAACACGGATGGTTTACTATGACTATTATACAGGGTTATTTGTAAAACACTAACAACCTTGCAGGATTGTATTACTAACATTATAAACAACAACTTTAGTTCTATGACTTTATAAAAAACATATTACATTTACCAAAAACAAATTTTCAAGATTTCGTTGTTCTATCTAACACATTTCAACTCTGTATTTTGCTGTACCCCCGTACGCCTCCCGCTCTCCAGTATTGTACTATCGCTTGCTTCGCATAGACTTCGTAACATTTAGAACGTTTTATTTAAATATTTTTATTTTTGTATGAAAATCTTATGAACCAATGTATGATAAGTTTTTAAAAGTCATAGAACAAAAGTTGTTGTTTATGATGTTCTCAACATAGTCCTGAGACTAGTGTTTTAAAATTAATCCAGTATTTGTCGGTACCCAACAAATACAATTATTCTTCGTTACATGAATTAATTATGCTTATTAACTGTGCTACTAAACACGACGTCAGTAATTGGGTAACGTTTACTTTTGCTTGCAAAAATATTCGTGTTGACTGAGGAATTTAAAAAAAAACCGTGACGACCACTAAGCGAATTTCTCCATTATGTATTTATTTAGCCATTACCATTGCGTTGCGTTACTTGCGTTGGTTTAAATATGCGCTAAAGGAGGTATAAAAATATTTTTAAAGTAAACGAGTTCGAAGTAGACGTTCGAAGCGATTTTTGAAAAGAAGAAAAAAAAAATTTGTACCTCACACATAAAGTAAAATTTAAATACAGATGAATTAGAATACATTACAATTACAATACCGTAGAATTTAGTATGAAAAAAAAGATAACTTTAAAATCTGTGCAAGGCCAAAAAGGCGCCTAACTCAGCTTGCGCTGTGATATATTAAAAAGATAAATAACGCAGCGCTGGTATTCTGTTAGGGCCCGCGGTGATACCACGGTCCCATTCACGGAGGTTAAATAAACTATAGTATCGAAACAAAATAATAAATACGAACATTGATAAAACAAACATTGGAAAAATAATAAATATACTTACACATAACATTGGTAAAACAAAAATAGTGGAAAAATAATAAATACATACATAACATTGGTAAAAAACTGTAACTTTTCAGATTAAGTAGTAAAGTCGCTTCGAAGTGTCGTAATATCCTTCCACGTACTTTTTCCCGAGACAGCCTTTCGGTAGACATTCCCTATTTATTTATTTTTAAGCGTATGTTGTGTTCTACTGCTGGGCAAAGCAAAGAGGTTTGTTGTGTTCTACTGCTGGGCAAAACAAAGAGGTTTGGAAGAAGAACGGGGAGGCCCGTTCTTCTTCCAAACCTCTTTGTTTTAAGCAATCTTTAGCCAAGTTGGTTCACCGTCACACCGTCACACCGTCATTGCCGCGGTCGACCTCGATAACGTCGACCTACCTCAAGCGTCCATTTAGTGACTTGAATAAAATTCTATTATAGGGTGACTGGCAATTAGTGTACGATACTTAAACACGTGATTGTGCTCATGATAACAAACAATTTTTATTATGGGAGCAAACCCGAAATCGCGAAAAAAATATCAGCTGTTCAGTACATTAGGCAAACATAAATGTACTGAACAGCTGATTTTTTTTCGCGGTTTCAGGTTTGTTCCCATGGTAAAAGTTGTTGGTTATCATGAGCACAACCACGTGTTTAAGTATCGTACACTAATTGCCAGTCACCCTATATAATAATTTTCGAAGGGCTCTGCTCTCGCAAGATAACGTTTCGTTGAACATAAAAAAATTGTTACTTTTCTTTTCACGTTCGTTCGTATGGAGTTATCACACCATCACTTCCATAGGGCCGGAAGAACATGTAACCGAAACATGATTACTCAACGGAACTAATGATTAAAAAGTAACGGTATCTACCACAATTTGTACACGATGTACCAATTTAACTAAGTTTATCAGAACTTAAAGAACCAGAAGGTAATTGGGTAGTTATCAATTATTTTTGACAAGATGAGAGGCTCGTATATAATATCTACCATGTCCTCTGCGGTTTCACCCGGTGTAGAACGAAAAGGGCAAAAGATGCAACTTAGGTGAGTTTTAGCCAGTAATATAAAAGTCTGACAGGCCCTCTTGCTCACCCCAGAGCGAGACAAGTCATTTGATAATTTCCCAATTCAAATAAAAAAATACGCCATATGCAAACTATGATGAAGTAAATCAAGCTCTAATGGCCGCTTCTTTGCCAACTTATGGACACGTTGTTTACAAAATTCCTTGTGTCATGTAATCGGGAGCTCATTATTCATTCTGTATTGCACTAGTGTGTTCCGGGGCCTCTCCGGTCTCAAACACAAGATAAGAACGCGCCCACACTGCGTATAATTCACTTAGTTATTCTTTAGTAATCAAATAAAACATTTCTTATTTTTAAAAAACTTTTTTAGATATTAATCTACAAATAATTTATTTCGTGCCTAATTGACCTTTCATCTTTTATTCATCATTTATTTTTAAATAAACCAGTTCCCGCATGTGGAATATTTTCTTAAATCGAAACCTCAATTTCGCGGTGTTTTAGATTACGTTATGATTACAGATATGCCGTTACTAATCTACAAATAATTTATTTTGTGCATAACAGACCTTTTATTTGACACCCTGTGCATGCAATAAAAAACAAAAAAATAGAACTTTATCACGAGATATGATCATTCAAAACCATTTTGTTAGACTTGTTGTGAAATCGGTCACCAATCTTGCCAAGGAAGGTTTTTTTACCATTTTTTTACATTTACCGGGTTGTGGAAGTCAAATAGACCGTCGC
Source organism: Mythimna ferrago (assembly GCA_910589285.2). Taxonomy (NCBI): domain Eukaryota; kingdom Metazoa; phylum Arthropoda; class Insecta; order Lepidoptera; family Noctuidae; genus Mythimna; species Mythimna ferrago. The sequence continues at coordinate 15,556,669 of OU342673.1, read as the reverse complement.
TCGATATAAAATAATGGTATTGACACAGGTAATCGGCTGCGTCCGGCCTCGAACTCGACCCAAAGACGAAGTCACTTGTCGAAATACCCACAATTTAACCCTGCCATTTATCCGACGAGAGTTTTCGTGGTCTATTCTCCACGGTCGTGTGTTTGCGACTGGGTAGGTACTCCATCTGCCATAGGTAACAGAAGACCTAACGAGTTTTTAGTCTTGGATGTGTGACGCTGACCTGCCCCCCTAACCAAGTTACAACCGTTTCGCTTGCGCCGAACGCTTCGAGTTGACCTTGCTGCCAATTCTTTTGTTCTGACCACGTGACTAAGCGTTAAGACGACGTCATTCCCGTACATTTGAAGCTTTCTACAAGCGTTAACTATTGCAGATTAGCAACTTGGCTAGGGGTACTGATATCCGACGCAGGTGGTTAAACTTTTGAATACCGTAATTAGAGACACAATATAAAGACAATGACAGAGCGAACCGCGTTCGCTTGGAGTTTAAAGAATTAAAAGGTTAAAAACAGAATCCTTTTTTGTGTACCTCTAATTTTGCTGGTGCGTGTAGTCAATTGATTGTCTCAGTAACTCAAGATAAACTAAACACACAGTGAACGGTTTTTTAAATGCGAACGAGGCCTTAAGTTAGGCAGCGCACACCAGCTCTATAAATAGAAGCATTTTTTTATATTCATTTACCATGTCGTAATTTTAGTTTAGCTAAGTTATAAATAAAATAACCAGTTCCACCATGTGGAATATTTTAGTTGAGTAACCTTAAAGTCGAAACCTCCATTTCGCGGTGTTTTAGATTACGTTATGATTACAGATATACCGTGAACGGTCGAGGTTAATGACTTCAATCATAATAAAGACTATGATTTGCATTAGAAAATTTCTTTTTTATAAATAGGAATTTTTGCAGTGTAAAAATATGTAAGTTTGTGTAAAAGGGAGAGGGAGGCCTTCGCCCAGCAGTGGTATATAAATGGGCTAACTAAATAAACTACATTGAGTAAATCGAGCTTATTGAACCAATAATAGCGATTGATCTTAGTGTCCCCACCGCAATTGATGTTGTTTTCTCATACATGTGTCACAACTCAGCACTCAAGACAATGTAGTCATGATGAGAGTTACTTCTTGAGCTCTTTTCCCTTGATTGAAACTTTGATATAGGTTTTTTTAGGAAACCGATAACTTTCCCAAATTTTTTTCATCAAATTTTATTTTACCGAAAACTATTGACCGACAGCGACGTCTTTTTTGTCAAAATGCATTATTTGGTATACTTTTTGACCATCGAAGTCGGGAGCGGAGAGGAGCGGAGCTCCCGCCTTAGCCTTCGTGGTTACTTTTTTTTAGAACTACCTAACAATAGGAGCCTTACTTTAAACCCCGCAGATAGAAATAAGAGGCAACCGAGGGGGGCTCCGTCGATCCTACCCAAGCCAAGAGTGATTTATTACTGCTTAATGACTTAGTAATAGGGTCTGGTTTTATTATTTGGGTACGGAACTTTTAAAAACGAAACGATAATAATTGAAAAGTTTTAGGTGAAAAGTAATTGTCTTTTCATCTTCCGCCTTCTATGATATTTATACTTTGACCGGGCCAATTAGAGCCGACGCCTACGGAGGATAACCAAACTGCCAGTAGTACCTTTAATAAAGTAATATAGTATAGTCATTTAGAGATTATAAATATAAATTGCGTTTTTAACCCGGCTACCAGGGCCCCAAGTCTGCTATTTTTATAAATTTATCATTCCAACACGATCCCATTGTCATTTTGCTAAAAGTTTGTAATCTGCTAATTCATAATGATCGATCATTGATCGGTCAATGGTCTTGTAATAGAATCGTGGTAGAATGATAATTTCGAGCATATTAAAACCAATAACTGCACAATAACGTTCTAATGGTAGAACACTGATCAAATAAACTGTCAAAGTTTTAGCAGATTACCGCAAACGTCAAATATTCATTTGTCAAAATGTACGAGATTACCATTTTATGCCACTTCTTTCAATGGAGTGTCAGTGGTTGACCATTGGAAAGTCATGATGACGCCATTATATTAGTAGATCACCAAACTTGTCAAAATCGACAATTATGACATCAATGATAGACCATTCTGACACTATAGTAATAGCAGACTTGAGGCCCTGGCTTATTGTATTCCTATTTTAATTTAATTTAATATAATTTAATTCCATCATTTATTACAATTTTAATTCAATTAGACATTTACGTACCTACCTATCTATTTCCTTAATTTTTCAGTAATTATCAATTCCCATTTTTATTTAATTCACTGTGTTTTGTGTTATTATTATTGACATAATTCTATCATCATTTTATCCAATGAAGTTAATTAACTAATTTTTATGTGTTTTAAAATCAAATATTTTATGTTAATGTAGTGATTGACTCTAAAAGTGTTGCAGCATTTGAATAGTTTTATTAAATGTACCTTTAAATTCATAGTTCCTGTAATTTTGGCGATCTTAATAAATTATATAATTTAGGGCTTCATTAATATAGCACATTTATTTCTTCCAAAGGCCTTGTCGGTGTGAAAAATCAACTCCTATGAGTTGATTTTTCGTACGAGTCTACACTAGTACATAATCTTAATTCATTTGCGGTTTATATCCCGTCCGGTATCATGATAAAGATATAATTATATAATACATAGATGATGAGTCATGCAATGTCAGGTGTTAATGATTTGTGGTAGTACTACAGATGCTGTAATCTTGAGTAGCAACAAATTATTTACATAGATACATAGGTATATTCAATATACATACATGACCGGATCTACTGAGCTGCAGCCCTGGGCCCCGTGGATATACAGGGCCCCGTCTATATACAGGGCCTCGTGGATATACATGGCCCCATGGATACACAAGACTCCGTGGAAATACGGGGCCTCCGTTGGCCCCGGGGGCTTCATTGAAAGCAATAGACATTATGTCTTGCTTAATTCGACAAAACTTTTTAAATCAATCAGAAACAATATTTTAGTAGGAAGTAGCCCTTAGTGTGTATAGTTAGGTTAAGCATACTTAAATAATTATTTTAATTTAAGTTTATTATGTATATATTTTGTTGCTTTAAGTTGTAAATCAGAAACAGTACTATGTTTAATACCGTAAAATCGTACAAGTTTGCCCAGATTTCTTGCGATTTTGTATTCCGCATTGGATATCTATACATCTATCTATACATATAAATAAAATTGGAGTGTCTGTTTGTAATACTGAAATAACTGCTTTTTACTGCATGTATATAAATATATATACGGTACATACACCGAATTAACATTTTTTACAATTTTTGTTTGTCTGTCTGTTTGTCCGGGTTAATCTCTGAAATGGTTGGACCGATTTTGACGGGACTTTTTTTGGCAGGTAGCTGATGTAATAAGGAGTAACATAGGCTTATACTTTTATTTTAGAAAAAATAAATTCATAATCCTGTAGTCCACGCGAACGAAGTCGCGGGCACAGATAGTTTTAAATAATAATGTTACTTTTAATTAGTGAATGTGCTACAACATTGTCAAATGTAATGTTCCTTGCATTTGAATTCTTTAAAATATCAAGAAAATGTATATTTATGTGCTTTTTAACCTTTCGAATACCATGTTTAGAGACACAATAGAAAGACAATGAGATATCGGCGTTCGCTTGGGGTTTGATGAATTAACTAAGGTTTTTAACCTCAATTTGTAGATACAGTACTTTTTATACGTTTGCCCATTTTGCAGAAATTTTCCATATTTTCGGTATTTTCAACTTTAAGAACATGAGCTTTAAGGGGCATTCTAGAAAAAAATACAATCTATCACAGGACTTTATTACTGTCCTAGTAAACGTTCATATTGCCTATCAAACTTGTGTAGGCAAAGTCGAAATCGTTTTTTTTTTGTGGTTATGCATACAAATAAAACGATGAAAAGTGACAACCCTATCACTTTTTTTTGTGATTAATATGGTTAAGCAGACCCAGGGTTGGCACGATTAAAACCACTTGTTTTAAAACCCGTGTTTTTAAACACAGATTTAATCATTGTATAAAACAATAAAAAAGAAAACAATTTTTAAAAGTACTTTTTATGGCGAATGAATGGATATAAAATCAAAATAAATGAATGTTTCAGATTCTTAATAGCTTGACATAAAGCTAGTCCAGTCTATGCTATTGGGGTGCCACGACAGAAAACCTCCACGAGTGCCCGCAGGCTGTAGTTCCCTTGCGGATACGTCCGGAGCGAAGGCCAGTCTGCGGGACGGTGCACCCTGGGAGGCGGCCAATGACCCCCTTGGGTATTGCTGCCTAAGGGGCCTCGATGGCCGTCTGCGAATGTTCTGTCTGTCGGAACGCTTCAACGCGTGTCCCTCTGCTATAGCAGAGGGCACAGTGGCGAAGCAAGAGCGGGCTCGGTGTGCACTCACACTGCCGCCGGGCAGGCAGGAGGAAGGCTTGCTCCTCCTTCTGCCACCGTTAGTATCGTAGCCCCAGAGATTGTCCAAGGTCATGTTTCTGACTTTTGATGGGGGACGAGGGTCCTGGCTTAACCGCCCGGGCCGCGAGGAAGACAACCTCTATAAAAAATTACCCCAAACCTCCAAGCGGCGGCGCACCGTGAGGGAGGTTGTTAGCTTGACTAATGGGTAGCTAAATTAGTCTCTAGTGCGAACCACGTGTTTGAGCAAGTACCCAAAGTTTTTACTCGTGGGAACAAAAATGGAAAATTTAAAATCAAAATTCTATAAGAAACCCAATGAGAGCGATGCGCGGTCGGAGTCCGACGCAGCATCCAGAGGGAGCCTGGAGGGCTCGGAGGCAGAGGAGGCTGGGGGAGACCCCGGTAGAGGTAGAGGCGAGGAGGCTGCGGGGGACCCCGGTGGAGACACCGGTAGAGTCTCTCGTCTCTCCAGAAAGCGGCGCTCTATGCCGAGGGACAGGTTGTCCTCCGACACGGAGGGAGGGAGCCGTCCGGCGCCGAAAGTCCCCACGAGCAGCCGCGGCGTGGGCCGGGCCCGTGGGCAGGGGAGAGGTTTGGCGGCCAAAGACTCCGCTCAGCGAGCCGTCAGGCTTGCCGCGGAGGGGCGTCACCCCGGAGCGGCCGCCCTTGGGAGGGACCTCTCGGAGCCGTCTGGCAGCGAGAGGCGTGCCGAGGCGGATTCGGATGGGGAGTCGGGCAGGTCCTTCCAAGGGCTGGCCGTCACCCTTTTGCGGGATATGAGCCGCAAAAGGGAAAAAACCTCAAAGGAGAGGACGGTGCGGCGCCATGCCAAGTCCCTGAAGGAGGCGTTTGACGCCTCCCTCAAAAAGAGGGTGGAGAGGCTCCGGAGCGAGCTCCAGGCTGAGCTCCGGGCCGAAATCCAGGCGGAGCTCGCCAGAGCAGGCCCACAGGAGCCGACGGATGGGCAGCGCAGGCAAGGGCATGGGCAAAGCCGGCCCCAGACCCAGCCCGAGCCGGAGAGCCAGCTGCTGGTGCTGGTGCGGCAGGAGCTGGCTGCCTTTCGGCAACAGCAACAGCAGCAACAGGAGCAGTTCCAGCTACGGATGCAGCAACAGCTGTCCGTGCTGGAGGGGATCGTGTTGCGCCCCCCGCTCGCGGCCTCCGGCCAGCGAAAGGCGTCGTCTTACGCCGCTGCTGCGGCCACGGCTTCTGTGCCTAAGGCAGGCCCGTCGGGGCGAACAGGGCGCGAGACTGCGGCGTCAGAGCCTGCGAGGCCAACCCCGACAGCTGCGCAGCAGCGGTGGCGGGGGAAGCCAGCGGCTCCTCCCTCGAAGGGTGGGGCGGCGCCTAAACAGGCGGGACCACCTGCCGCGGCAGCGGCAAGGCCTCGCCTCCCGCCTGCTCCACCTGAGGAACCCGGAGCCGCATGGACGGTTGTCGGTGCTGCGAAGAAGGCGGGCAAGGCGGCCAGGGCGGCCAAAAAACGCGCGAGGCGCAAAGAGCGCAAGAAGCGGGCCATGGCGGCGAGACTTCGCGCCCCGAATTCCGAGGCTGTAGTAATTACGCTGCAGCCTGAGGCGGAAAAGAAGGGCCTGACGTACGACGAAGTCATGGAGAAGGCGAAGCAGGCGGTGTTGCCCCACCTTGGCGAGCTTGGAGCCGCTGGGGGCTTCCGCATGAGGCGTACGCTCACGGGGGCCCGAATCCTGGAGGTTCCCGGTGCGGCCAGCGGCCCTGCAGCGGATGCCCTGGCCGCAAGGATCAGGGCGTCCCTCAACGCGGAAGAGGCCCGAGTGTCCAGGCCCACAAAGTGCATAGATATGCGTATCATGGGCTTGGACGACTCCGTCAAGGTGGACGAGGTGGTGGCCGCCATCGTCAGGGCGGGCGGGTGCACGACCGATCAGGTCCGGGCGGGCACCATCCGCGCTGACGGCACGGGCATGCGAGCGGTAACAGTTAGCTGCCCCGTGGCGGCGGCCAAGACCATCACCGGGGAGGGCCGACGGCTGTTGGTGGGCTGGGTCTCCGCGCAGGTTAAACTGCTGGAGCCCAGACCTCTGCGGTGCTTCCGGTGCCAAGTGGGGCACCACGTTGGCGCCCACTGCGCCGCGGAGGTGGACCGCAGTGACCGCTGCCACCAGTGTGGCCAGCCCGGTCACAAGGCTGCAGAATGCCGTGCTCCGCCGCACTGTTACGCATGTGCGGCGGCAGGCAAGCCGGCCAACCACCGGGCTGGGGGCAGGTCCTGCGACCCCCCCGCCAAGGACAAGGGCAAGGCCCGTAGGCCCATCCCCGCCGACGTCCTCGCCGCCGCGGCCACCTCCTTAGCCACCGCCGCTCTCGCCGCCGCACCCGCCGCAGTCGCCGCCACACCCGCCGCGGCAGTGCCCCCTAGAAGGGCTCGGGAGGAGACGATGGACTGCCAATAACGGCCCCATTCCGTCTCCTCCAGGCGAATATCAACCACTGCGCCCCCGCTCAGGATCTGTTGCTCCAGAGCATGGCGCAGTGGTCGATAAATGTCGCCGTCGTCTCCGAGCCGTACTACGTCCATCCCCGTGGAGACTGGGTTCAGGACTTAGACGGCTCGGTGACGTTAATCTCGTCGGCCGCCGCCGGTACCCCGCCCCTTGAGGCTGTTGCGAGGGGACGGGGCTGCGTGGCAGCACGGTTCGGGGACATTGCAGTGGTAGGCGTCTACCTGTCCCCGAACAGATCTCTCGACGAACTCCAGGTCTCCCTTATGGAGCTAAATGTCGTCGTCGCTGGGTTTGGTACCCTCCCCGTGATCGTTTGCGGGGACTTCAACGCCTGGAATACGGCTTGGGGTTCCCGGTACACGAACCCACGGGGTCAGATGGTGGAGGACTGGGCTTTGGAGCTGGGCCTGGTCGTCCTGAACCGGGGTTCTGTCCCCACGTTGGTGCGGATGCGGGGTGAATCAGTGGTGGACATCTCGTTCGCCAGCCCCGCTCTGTCACCGCGTGTCGTCGACTGGCGCGTTATGGAGGAGGTGGAGACGTACTCCGACCACCGGTACATCCGGTTGGACGTCTCCGCCGAAATCTCGGCCGCGCCGGTCCGACAGAGCCCTTGCGGTCCGCGGTGGGCGCTTAAACAGATGGACCGGGAGCTCCTCCTGGAAGCCGCGACGGTACAGGCCTGGGTGCTAGCACCGGACAGGCCTGTTGACATAGACGTCGAGGCGGAGTGGTTCCGGGAGGCCATGTCGCAAATCTGCGACGCGGCAATGCCCCGAGTCCGTCCAGGGCGAGCTAAGCGCCAGGTGTGCTGGTGGTCGCCGGAGATTGCTGCACTGCGCAACGCATGCAGTCACGCGCGACGCCGGTACGCCAGACACTGCAGGCGCCGCATCCGCCCGCCGGATGCGGAGGCCAGAGAGGCGGAGCTGTATGAGGGATACAGAGCGGCAAAACGCACCCTCCGAACGGAGATCAAGCGGGCCAAACTGGAGGCCCGCAACGTGTGGCTGGGGTCTCTGAACGCGGACCCATGGGGGCGCCCGTACAATATGGTACGGGAAAAGCTCCGCCCCTGGGCTCCCCCACTGACTCAGAGTCTCCGGCCCCAGATCGTAGAGGGTGCGGTGAACGCTCTGTTCCCTGCGCGGGGGGAACACTCCCCCCCGCCCATGGCTCCGCCTCCACCGCCAGCGGTGTCTGACGCGGACCGCAACAGCGACGACGACGACGATGCTCCAGAGGTGACCGAGGTAGAGTTGAGAGTGGCGGTGCGAAGGCTAAGTGCCAAAAACACCGCCCCAGGACCCGACGGCTTGCCTGGAAAGGCCTGGGTCCTGGCCATGGAGGCTCTCGGGCCTCGACTGAGAGGGCTCTTCAGCGCATGCATGGAGAGGGGCCAGTTCCCACTTTGCTGGAAGACGGGGAAACTGGTCCTCATCGCGAAGCCAGGGCGCCCTGCGGACTCTCCGTCCGCGTACCGGCCCATCGTGCTGCTCGACGAGGTGGGCAAGCTCTTTGAGAGAGTCACTGCAAACCGCCTCGTCGGGCGCCTAACACGGGTGGGGCCGGACCTTTCGGACGGACAGTTCGGCTTTCGCAGGATGCGCTCTACGGTGGACGCCATCATGCGCGTGCGAGCCCTCACGACGGGGGCTGCGGTGTCCCGGGGCAGGTGTGTCGTGGCAGTGTCCTTGGACATTGCCAACGCCTTCAACTCCCTGCCCTGGAGTACGATCCGGAGGGCACTCCGGTACCACCGGGTGCCCGAATACCTCTGTCGAGTGGTCGAGGCCTATCTGTCGGATAGGTTTATAGTCTACCCCGGTCACCAGGGAGACTGGAAACGTCGAGAGATGTCGTGCGGTGTTCCGCAGGGGTCGGTACTAGGGCCACCCTTGTGGAACATCGGGTACGACTACGTGCTGCGCGGCGACTTCCCTGACGGGGTCAGCGTGGTTTGCTACGCAGACGACACGCTGGTTCTAGCGCAGGGAGAGTCGTACCAGGCGGCGGTCGCTCTAGCGACACGCGGGGTTGCGATGGTCGTTGACAGGATCCAGGAGTTGGGACTCGAGGTGGCGCTTCACAAATCCGAGGCGATGTGTTTCCACGGTCGCCAGTCTCGGAACGCGCCGCCATTGAGTTCCCAACTAACGGTAGGAGGAGTTCACATCGGTGTCGGGTCGACGATGAAGTACCTGGGACTCGTCCTCGACAGCCGGTGGAATTTCGTGGAGCACTTCCGACGTCTGGCTCCCAAACTCAACCGGGCTGGGGCTGCGCTCAAGCGGCTCCTGCCCAACCTTGGGGGTCCAGACGCCTCCTGCCGGAGGCTCTACGCGGGGATCGTTCGGTCCATGGCCCTCTACGGGGCGCCGGTGTGGGCGCCGTCGCTGAAAAAGCGACCGGCGGCCATACTAAACGCCTGCCAGAGGGTCATGGCGATAAGGATGGTGCGGGGATACTGCACGGTCTCCCGCGAAGCAGCGAGCCTTCTGGCTGGCCTACCACCGTGGGATCTGGAGGCAACAGTCCTTGCACACATGCACGATATGCGCGTGGAGATGCAACGCCGGGGTGAAAGTCCGCTGCCGCGACAGGTCACGGCATGGCGGACAGAGCTCCGGCGGGATCTTATGGTGAAATGGCATCAGCGACTATCGCAACCCAGTGCTGGGCACGCCACAATCGTGGCGGTAAGTCCCCTCTTTGAGGCGTGGCTGGAAAGACCTCACGGCGTCCTTACCTTCCGCATGACGCAGGTACTCACCGGACATGGTTCGTTCGGGAGTTTCCTGCACCGGATTCGTGCGGAAGTGACGCCCGGGTGTCGCCACTGTGTGGAATGCCCGGAGGACACGGTGGAGCACACAGTCGAGGTGTGCCCTGCTTGGGCGGAGCATCGCCGTGCCCTCATGGGGGCGATCGGCGGCGGAGACCTCTCGCGCCGGGCCTTGGTTGAGGCCATGGTCCGGAGCGAGGAGGAGTGGCAGGCGGTCGCCGACTTCTGCGAAGCAGTAATGCTCGCAAAGGAGGAGGCCGAACGCATCAGGCAACGGCGTTATCGCCGCCGCCGCCGCCGCCGGGATTCTGATCCCGATTTCCGGCCACCGTAGGCGCGGGCTTGCGGACAGTGAGCAATGGGTAGCTCGCTGTCCGGCCGTCCGGTAACTGTCCGGACCAAGCCCAAGGCGTCGACGGCGCGCACTGTTCCCGCGCGCCTCAAGGAGTTGTCAGCAACAGCAGGGACCCAGCCGGGTCGAAGCCTACTGGGGCCAGGGTTATCCGAAAGGGCGCTCGAGCCCCGGTATGAAGGCTAGAAGGAACGGGGTGGGTCTTTTAGTCAGTAAGAGTCTGACACTATCTCCCGCTCCACCCAAGGGCAGGGGATGTCAATGCATGATTTTTTCCCACCATAAAAAAAAAAAAAAAAAAAAAAAAAGTCTATGCTATTACTTTGTTATATTTTTCAGTACATGATTCATTACATGACCAGTAAATGTCCAGTACATGATCCTGGAAAGTGGTGGAATTTTTCATAGGCTTTCCCTAATTAAAAAAAGATTTGTACTTTTTAAAATTTAAACAGTGTAAACTCGTTATTCTAACCAACATTTATATTAAAAAAATCTAAAAATTTATTAATTATAAAAATCATCGCGGTGAGATAACATCGTTATTCTAATAAAAAAAAGCACACCGCGAAAAAAGTTTTTGTTTTTTCAATATGGCTATGAGTGGGCTTTCAAAAAGAGCCCGGAGCCCAACGGGTTCACGGTCCATCCCTGTATAAAACTGTTCAATGTCGCTACAAATGCTAATTGAACAAGCTTTTGCTAAAACCACAAAGCGTGACTAAGATATCTTGAATCATAGATATAAGAATGGAGTTGTTTTTTACATTTCTATGTCTGGGACCTATTTTTTACAATGAATGAATGACCTCTTCAAGGCAGTACCTACAGTTTAAGTCCGAAGGTTGTAAAAATAATAGAATTATTTACCTCAACAAATACCGTTCATTGTCACTCTTGAACATGGTGTTTGACAATTTGTTTGCATAAACAAATAGTATTTAGGTGGTGTTACAAAAGAATTTCTACACGGTTTACTATCAACTAAATCATGTTCAAAATAGTGTTTACGCAATACCGGGCGATCCCACGAGATGTAAAGATACCTATGTAAGTAATTATGCGTTGATACTTGACTCGCTAAACGCACATATAATTTTGTTCATTGGGTTTTATACTATACTAGTTTCTGCCAGCGGCTTCGCCCGCGTGAGAGTAAAGAAAGAAAGAAGAAAGAATGAAAGAAAAATAATTTATTTGGTATAGCACAAGGTCCAAACACAATAATGTTATAATAACAACGTATCAAAAATAAAAAGGAGCAAAAAATAAAATATAGTTGTGTGCCTCATGGCTGCACCAAAATAGGTCCAGTTCAGCATGATTGCCAGACAACTAGTGCCTGACGCTGGTTTTCAACTGAACCTGTGGTTGTAGTAGGTTTCTCCATACAAACTTTGGACCCAGGTTACATCCCTTTAGGGGTGAATTTTAGATAGCTGTTTTGTCGACGTGCTAAAAGGATACCTTTTGCAAAATATCACATCCTTAAGGAACTTTCAATCTATAACTCCATCTGTTTAGGTAGTTAACTATAGGTAAACAATCTTGATGTATTTTTATTTAAAAATAAATCGTATATAAGACGTACAAAGATTATTTAAATTTAGTTAATTACCTAACATCGTTTTAGGTAAATACCTAGTTGTATCATGAAAACACTCACAAATCACAAAGTTATAAGCTTGTTATGTCAGCAAAAATACATAGTCACCGGGCCTCCCAGGCGACTGAGGGGTTGTTTTGCACTTGCACCCATCTGTTGCTGGCGCCTAATACCCGCTATGACCTTCCGTGACATGTGTTGTACTTATTGTCAATGGTATCCAACTTGTGACCTTTTTAAATATTTTTGGAAAAAAAAATTAATATGGTGTAAAAACAATTGGAATCCATTCAGATAAGTACTGATTCCGAACAAATTATATTCAGGTTTTGCATAAACTAAAAATAATGTTGTCTATAGACAAAATTGTCCCCAAAAATTGTATGTAGACAAAATTGGCTTCTACACAAAATTGTCCCCAGACACTTGACCTTCGTACTTAACGACATGTTTAACTGAGCGGGCTAGTTACGAAAACTAGACGATTAAACACATATTATAAAGGCGAAAAGTGAGTGTGTGTGTATGTTTATTACTTGATCACGCTCGAACGGCTGAACAAATTTTGCTGAATGAATAGCACCAAAAATTCGAAGACTTGTGATATCCACCAAACCGCACTGGGCCCGCGTGGTGGATTACGGCCCGTTCCCTTTCCTTAAGAGGAGACCTAAGTTTCAACAGTGGGAACATTAAAAAGGCTGATGATGATGATAGCACATACAATGCGTTCCAACTGAGAATAGGATCGATCGCCATGTTGTGTCGTCACGATTTACTGTCAAATCGAGGAAAGAATTTTTTAAACATTAATTAATTTACAAAAAATTTAATTTATTTATGAACTGTGAACGAAAAAAGTTTAATCCGGATCCGGTTCTATCTCCGGTTCTCTTCTTAAATTTTGCCAAAATTTCTTCGATTTGACAGTACGACGAGACGTCAAAACATAGGAATCGGTCCTATTCTTATTTGGAACGTGTGGTAGGATTTTTATCCTGGGAGTAGTTATGTTTTCCTAAGACAATTTTCTACTAACATGTAGGCAAAACCACTAGCAGTAGTTTGGTATAAGACAAAACAAGAAATTGGTCTTTTAAAGAAAATGTACATATTTGAAACCAAATTTCTGTATAGCTTATCAAAACAGCTTTTATACTCAGCCATTTTAACGCCATTACCTTGGACCCAATACGTTCAGATATTTAAGTAAATACGTTGCGATGAACAGTTTTTAGGGTTCCGTACCTCAAAAGGAAAAAACAAAACCCTTATAAGATCGCTTTGTTGTCCGTATGTATGTCTGTCAAGAACTTTATCTCAGAAACGCGTCGAGGTATCGAATTGAAATTAAAACCATAAGTACGAGTATACTCAGTACTGCGGTCCCTGAAGGCTGTGAAAAAATCAAACTTTTGAGTTAACGAAAAAAAAAGATACGGCCTTTTATGTCGCTAAAAACGTCTATTTCGACACTCTCAAGGGAATCAAAATCTGGATCACTCGCTAGAAAATTAACTGCGAGGTCTAAAATGAAGAGGATCCAGGCGGTATGCGTGCCGTGACCACAGTAATGAAAACCCGCACGCTCCTCACCTCACAGTACTGCAGTCAGAAAATCATCTGGCATTTCAGAGTGTGAATACTGTGAATATAAAATAGAATTCAAAGGTACAAGAACAAACAAATATTTGGACTGGTTATAGCTGCAAGAAGTACTTACAATACCGTGTAAGTAAGCCCGAGCGTTCCGTAGTGTAAATGTAGATAAGCTCGAGTTCCGGTAGAAGAAATATCTTCTGTTATTTCTATCCTCATCTGTTATTTAATTACGACAAATATTATATGCTAGATAAGCTGACCCGGCGAACTTCGTAATGCCTAACAGTCAATGAATGTAGGTACCTATCTAGTATATCTTTCGATATTGTCAACCGATTGCGATGGAACATAGTATAACCACCTAATATATCAAGTTACACTCAATTTTAATGTATAAAAGGATAAAAGCTATCTACATTGAGTTCGTACATTTTATATGATGCGCGCACAACAAAAAATATCTAGGTACAGATGATTTATTATAATGATGTTTAGGTAGAAAATTTATTTATTGATCCTACATTCTGAATAGGTTGCCTAGCTAAATCTGCTGCTGATGCCAAATTACATTTTTGTCGTCAACTACCCTGATTTGTTATTTACGAAAGTCGAGCATCAACTTACCTAAACAATGTGCCCCAAGGAACTGAAAAAATATAGGTTGCCTACTTTTCTTCGGTGCAACTACGCGGTTGCCAGTATACAGTATAAAATCCTTTCTATAATATCCCGAAGATTCATTCAAAATGGTTACCACCTAGCCTTAATTTAACGTTTTAGAATACGCTGAAGCTAGTATCAAATTTAGTTTGATCGTCTTAACAATTAAGCATTCCGGACTATACGTTTCTACTATGCAATAAAACACTCAATTAACTTACTTAATTATATTTATTATGTCATTACTAAGTAAGGTGACTATGAAGTTTCAATTTCTAAAACTAGGCCTAGGTCATGCTTATTACCTCCTTCTATGAAGCAGTAATGATAGTGAGGGAGATGGCCTTAGAAAGAGAACACTCACACGCCATAGCGTCGGCAGGAAACGCTCCAGTCGCAGTGTGATTCCCAGCCAACGTAGGCGCGAGCAGCGACCTATTGGTAGGTCGCCCGACTCAACAGCGCGTTGTGTTCTACGCGCGCCTCAAAAGATTAGGCGCACAATGCCACATTCGCAAAATGATATTTCGCAATATGCCACACTAGCAAAATGCCACTTAGCAAAATGCCACATTAGCAAAATGCCACATTAGCAAATTGCTACATTATCAAAATGACACATTCTCAAAATGACCCGTCCGCAAAATTCACAGGGCCTGCTGGGGCCGATACTTATCAGGGATGAGGGATTGTTCAAAGGAGTTATCGTTTGCCTAATCACAAAGGGCTTCTGAACGAACACGGTTGCTGTGTTAGTCAGTAATAGTCTGACACTCCCTCTCGCCCAACCCAGAGCAGGAGAAGTTATCTTATGATTTCCCAACTAAAAAAAAGCCTAGGTCATGCTTGAAAACATTATAACTCGTGCCCACTACTGCCACCTTTGTTGAAACGGATGATGCCCAATATTAAGCTCTCCAAATCCTCTCTCCAGTGGACTAACTGAGATTTCAATTATTTTTCCAGAAATGCCTTCCCCTACGATCCGAGACTTCTACAAGGGGCGTAACATCCTGGTCACAGGCGGCACCGGGTTCATGGGCAAGGTGCTCATAGAAAAAGTACTCTATTCCATACCTGACGTCGGAAACATCTACGTACTCATGAGGCCCAAGAGAGGGAAGTCTGTTGGACAAAGAATCGAAGACATGCAACGATTGAAGGTAATTTACATCTCTTGTCACATCATCATCATTTTAGCCAAAATACGTCCATTGTTGGACATAGGCCTCCCCCAAGCGTAAAAAATGAACGAGCTGTGTGTCTCGCATCGATCAGATATATATTAAAACCATACCAAGCCAAACGATTTTCTTTCAACTTTTCAGTTGAAAGACAATCGTTTGGCTTGGTGGCTACTGTTCATGTATATTTTGTAAAAAATAATTATCGATATTTTGCCTTACAGCTCTTCGATCGCTTAAAAACCGAAAATCCTAGCGCTTTAAAGAAAATAAAGCCTTTGCAAGGTGATGTTCTGTTCGAGCAAATGGGCCTCTCTCAATCGGATATAGAAATGCTATCGAATGAAGTGTCCATCGTCTTCCATTTTGCCGCAACCTTGAGGCTGGAAGCTCCTTTGAAGGATAATGTCAGTATGAATACTATTGGTACCCAGAGAGCGTTGGATCTGGCGAGGAAATTCAAAAACCTTGTGGTCTTCGTACACCTGTCAACGGCTTTCTGTTACCCAGACTACGAAGTGCTGGACGAGAGGGTAAGATTTCTTTTTTTTTAAAAGACTATGGCTAGAGGCAGTAGTGAGTAGAGTATGATCACAACGTAGGTAATTTACTTGATTTGCACACAGAATGATTACCGCTTGTATTTTGAGAAATTTGTAGGAAGGTATATAGCCGTAACCGGGTAGAATGTACCGCGTGGCAATCGCTGTAAGTAAATTCTTAACTCTCCTCTTTTAAAATTCCGTATATTTTTCTACTCGTCTAATTTATGTAAACCTTCCGAAAAATACCTTCAACTTGGTAATAGGAATTCAGCTGAATTAACAAGCATTTTTACAATATACTGCTACCATCGTGCAAATGAAAAAGAAAAAGATAAGTAGACATTTGGTATGCAAATCAAGATCACATCTGCACCTCTAGTTTTAATTTTGGAATCTAGACGGTAAATTAATAGTACCTACATTTTGATACATGTGCGGAAAGTTTGTCATTGCGACCTAGGCGGAATTCGCACGAGCCGTAGGCATGTGTGTTATGGAGCCGAGGTCTGCAGCGACAAAATTTCACGTGTAACAAACGACTTTTTTCAATACACTGACGAAGAAATTAATAAAAGGGAGTTAACCGGCGAGTCGTGGTCGTCGACACACGCCCAACTTGATACGATAAATCACTCAATTTTCTGCACTAGTTTGGAAAACAGTCTATTGCCTGCCTAAAAGCGGTGGGATAAGAGCGGGTTTTTCGGCGGACGAATAAGTAAGTGTATTGAAAATAAAATGTCTTTCCCTGTCCTCAGTGTCACGCCCCACCAGTCCAGCCAGAGAAAGTGATGAAGCTGATTCAGTGGCTGGACGACAGACAGCTGGCTCTGCTGACGCCTTCCCTGCTCGGACCCCATCCTAACTGCTACACGTTCTCCAAGCGGCTCGCCGAAACTCTGGTCGAAGAAGCTCATCAGGACATGCGCGTTGTAATCGCACGTCCCAGCATCGGTAATGTTTAATTTATGTTGAGACCCTAACTCCCGACCAGTGTTATAAAACGGTAACTTTCTGAAGCCTTGTAACGGCGAGGTCAATAGGTTTGAAAAAATATACAATGTTTATTATAAACTAGTGGCCCGTCCCGGCTTCGTACGGACAATAAATATAGCCTTAACATAAGCTGAATGTAGCTTTCCAATGGTGAAAGAATTATTGAAATCGGCACACATTGAGTTTTTGAGTTTATTAATTACAAACATACGCACAAAAATACTTTTTCCTCTTTAGAATAATAGTCTAGTGTAGATTCATGTACAACATTATCAACGTATGATTTTTTCGTAAGACTAATACTATTGCCAAAAAAAATTGCATGAAGATGTGTCCATTTCATTACGACCAGAAGTTCAAGGGACTATAGGTCTTAAAGTCAATACCGTTAACTAGTTAAAACTAGTTTTGACTTGTTTCAGTCAGAAATCTTGTCTTAAAATACGTTTAAGATCCGCCCAGAAATAGTACTCGTAGATAAAAAAATATGGTTTTTAAATGATCACAAAAACAACTAGCCTAGCTTACAACCTAATAGGTTTTGAGATTTACTCAGCTATTAATTTTAACTGAAAGTACTTCTGACTGCTTCTTGCAGTTAAAAGGTTTTTTGATCAATTAAAAATGTTGACTTATTTATTTTTATCATCATCATTAGGAGCCGAAAGGTTCTGAAGTGACGAACGCGTATCGGAAGGCATCATGTTGGAAGGGCCAAGAGAATCAGTTTGATGTGAAAAGTACGGTCTACAGAACTATCATTACCGTCAGTAGGAGTCTGTTGGCTGAAATTATAGTGATATTGTTCCCCATCATCATCAGCTTTCTAGGTAGTCAATATTCAAAGATTTGAAGCATTTTATTTCAAATAAACCATTTACAGGCACTTATGAAATGTCAAAAAGTCAGTCAGTCTGAAAAATGATGGTAATTGCACATTCCAAAGCGTAGATCTCTATTCACTCATTTTTTTGGAGTTAAAGGCTAATACTTAGACTATATAACATAGGAACACTTGTAACCGACGTAGGGCAAGTCCCGTATCTCGGTATACAGCGCGACACCTAGATAATAACCTGATTGAACTCAGAAAAGTATACCATAAAAGCATTGCTAATTTACTACACCTACCTTAAAAACACGGCGGGTGATGAAAAAATTAACAAATTTACCACAAACACCGTATATCACGACTCGTATGTTCGCACTCACATAATAATTAAGTCCTATTTTTCAATAACAGGGTATTTCTTTCAATTTCAAAGGCACAATGTGCATCCGACAAAAGACATTGCATGTATCACGGACAATACGTTACTGACATATTAACTCACTAGTGCTAAATTATTTATTCTTGTTCTATCGATCTGAACATTATAGCTGACATGTAGGTTATTAAGTCGTAAACCTAAGAAGACATCGTTCGCACTTCGGACAAAATATGCGGTTTAAAATAGTTCTAAGTTTTGTCCGTTAAATGTCTTCATATACACGGAGATTCCGTGTATGGTCTCTATCTAAAGACATTATCATCATTTCAGCCGAAGTGTCTCCACCCCCAAGTGTCTCCACAACAAACGGACCTGTGCGTTTCGCATCCATCAGATTCGCACGATCCTCACCAAACCCCATGTAAAGACAATATAGAGAGAAATCACTCTACTGGGCACACGAAAGAACTGAAATCTTTTTAATTCTATCACCTGTCTCTAAATATGTACCTACCTAATCAGATAGTTTCTCTGTAAGAAAAAATACTGACTATCTATCTAGATAAAGCTCATCAGATCTATAAAGCTTGTGCTTTATACAACATTAGTTTTATAGTAAATACGGAATCCGAAATATATGTCTAGTATTTTTATGTAAAAAATCTATGTGCAAAATTTCGTAACTGTATCATGAAAAATCACAAAGTTATAAGCTTGTTATGCCAGCAAAAATACATAGTTACCGGGCCATCCAGGCAGCTGAGCAGTTGCTTTGCACTTGAACTCAGCTGTTTGCTGGCGACTAATGCCCTCTATGACCTGCCGTGACCTGAGTTGTACTAAGTGTCGGTAGTGTCCAACTTATGACGTTTTTTGGGACAAAAAAATATAAAGTGTAATAACTATTGGAATCCATTCGATTACTGATTGAACAAACTATTCAGGTTCCGCATAAACTAAAATAATGTTGTGTACCATATCATAACTACAATCAGCCTTATCTTTCTAATAATGTTCCCCCTACTGGGTGCCAAGCCTCCTCTCTAGGAAAGGGAATGGGCCTACCAAATCGGCCTTTGGAGGTAGGCGGAACAGAGAGTACAGTCCCGCAAACCTCCTTTGAAAAGGGAGGATCCTCCGACCAGACAGGTGTTATGGTCTGGTGGGCGACTGCCCGATAGATGATTTCGGGCTGTCGTATATGTTCAAATCGCGCGGAGAACTGTGAATGCGCGATGCAGGATTTCGTACTTTCTTCGTAGTTCTTATGTGGCGCCATAGATGTCGCTACATCACTCCCCTCCGGAGATCGGAGATCGATGGTTCTTTGATGCTTCATGATGCGTGCCAGGCCAGTGATAGGTTGGTTCCAGTGGGTCGGAACCGATGCCGCATAGTTCTCGGTGAGTCGGAACTGTCTGCGGTGATGCCCCAGTGAGTCGGGGTGTTGCTATCCCAGTGAGTCGGGATGATGCCCCAGTGAGTCGGGGTGATGATGTCCCAGTGAGTCGGGATGTTGCCTCAGTGAGTCGGGGTGATGATGTCCCAGTGAGTCGGGATGATGCCCCAGTGAGTCGGGGTGGTGCTGTCCCAGTGAGTCGGGATGATGCTGCAGGCTCCAGTGAGTCGGAGTAGTGCTGCTGGCTTCAGTGAGTCGAAGCGGTGCTGTGCGACGTAGGGCTTGACTGCTGGCGTCGACCAGGAGAGGTTTTTCATATGTAGCTCTTCATGTGACTGGCCGAAGGTGCGATGTGCCAAGCCAAGGTCGCTGATGAGGCTGAAGGTGATGACCAGGTATGACCAGGTAGGCATGCTGGTGGTCAGGATACCCTCTATAGCCGTGGGTGCTGGCTGTATGGCTCGCTGCTCGAAAGCTTGAGGAAGTGATGATGACGTCACGAAGTAGTAGCTGCACGAAGGCTGCGCTGACGTTCTTTGTCGAGGGTCACCAGTTTGGAGGTATGCGGAACAGAGAGTAAAGTCCCGCAAACCTCCGTTGAAAAGGGAGGATCCTCCGACCAGACAGGTGTTATAGTCTGGTGGGCTACTGCCCGATAGATGATTTCGGGCTGTCGTATATGTTCAAATCGCGCGGAGAACTGTGAATGCGCGATGCAGGATTTCGTAGTTTCTTCGTAGTTCTTATGTGGCGCCATAGATGTCGCTACAGGCCCGATGCGGATTGGTGATTTCCACCCTATGTTTTCTTCTGAAAGTGGTGATTACAAAAAAATAAAGCGCCTACCTGGATTGGTACGATGTATAACTCGTAAGTCGGGGCAGTTATTGTCTAGGCCAACACTACTTTGTTTTTATAGCCTTGTCTAAAACTAAGTCGTTGGGCAAACCTGGATGAGGGATGCAAAGAACTGGTATGTAGGTGTAGCAGAAAAGAAAGGCCGTTATCCAGCACCTTTTTTCTGGTATATAAGATGAAGGTAGAAATACATTGGGAACACGTGGGTCACGTAAGCCGATCGGGGCGCGGGGGTCTCCATACATTTTTTATGGCAACTAGACTTGTAGTCCACGTAAGCGTTGGTCTAATGTAGCTCCCGCTTTAAGAATTGAAAGTAATCTCATTTTTTCCTCTATTCCAGTGTGCCCAACAGTCAAGGAACCTGTGCCTGGTTGGGTGGACAACCTGAACGGGCCAGTTGGCGTGATGCTGGGTGCAGGGAAGGGTGTCATCAGGACCATGTTGTGCAACGGCTCGCTCATAGCACAAGTCACCCCAGTCGATATCGCAATCAATGCCATTATTGCCATAGGAATGATTGAAGGAAGTAGGACTGAAAAGTAAGTCCACTAAAGTAGATTTCACGAATATTTTTTTTAATGTTATTTAATCTCTATCATTGCTTTCTTCCTGCATACCTCTCCGGTGTCCGTTTGTCACCAGGCTGTATCTCATGAACCATCATAGTTAGACTTTAAAAAATTTCACAGATGATCCATTTCTGTTTCCGCTATAGCAAAAAATACTAAAAAAAAAAACAGAATAAAATAAATATTTAAAACACAATACCGTAAAAAGCTCGGTCAAGCTTGAAGATAACTTTAAGTGGCAGTGAGCGACCTAGCGAGCGATCAAGCCTAGGTATAGAAAACTTACAGGATCTATTGACTTCTTAATAAACTTAACTTTCAGACCACAATCCCTGCCAGTATACAACGTGAACAACGGCCACCAGCAGCCCACGACTTGGGGCGACGTTCTGAACATTGCCAAGGAATACGGCCGCCAGTACCCTCTGTCATGGCCGCTGTGGTACCCCAACGGGGATATCACCACCAATCGTTTTCTGCACGAGTACCGCAGAATTTGCTTCCATCTAGTGCCTGCGTATCTTATTGACCTACTTTTGTTCTTGCTGGGACAGAAAAGAATGTAAGTACGATTTAAATTACAAATTACTTTAGCTCTATACAGGGGGAAAACCACCAAATAACTTCGAACTGGCCAGAGGCCTTACCACGAAGATGAAAGAGGTTAGAAAGGAAATACTATCCGATTTGTACTACAACGAATACCTACCGCCGATTGTCTCCCACCCTTTAACTCCACTACAGGCAATAAACCAATACGAACGCGCAATACGCAACTAACAGACCACGCACACTTAGATCGCAAGTTTGCTATTGGTAGTTGAACTATGAGCATTGCCCTACTTTGTGGCACGCCTGCCCCGCCCCCAAGGCCATTCTAACCTCTTTCATCTGTTCTGTGGGCCTTACCATGACGTGTTAAAATGTCAATCAATCAATCAATCAATCAATCAATCAATCAATCATTTATTTTGTTAAACATAGGTGGTTTAAGGTAGTACATAAAATGAAAAATAAGTGCACTATGTTTTGCCAAAAGAATGGCGTACAAAATTAAGGCAAAAAGCCAAGAAGGTAAATAGAATAAATTATAAATGTCAAGTCAATCAGATAAAAAAAAAAAACATTAAAAATAGAAATAATTTTAGAGTATGTTAATTGCCATTCACCAAAATAAAATAAAATAACTACAATTATTAAAATTATATCAATGGATTATTAATTATTATTATTACAAATATTATTATTACAAATTATTATTAACTATTCAGCACGTCGGATCTTCATACTTCTGTTTATCAGCAATAAACTCTGAGACCGAATAGTAACATCTAGCCAGAAGAAACTTAAACAAGGACCTTTTAAAGGAACCTAGACACTCTTTATTTTTAATAGCTAGGGGTATGTTATTATATATTTTGGAGGCCATACCAAGTACACTTTTAGAGAAAAATGCCGTTTTATGAGAACCGGCTCGAATAGTGTTCTGATGACGCCGAGAGCGTAAAGTTTCAAATAGATGGAAATTACTACGAACAAATACTCCCATTTCATAGATGTACATAGACGGTAAAGTTAACAAGTTTAGTTGTTGAAATATTGGTTTACAACTATCAGTAGACTGCAAATGAGTAAAGGATCGCAAACATTTTTTCTGGGCTTTAAAAGCAGTTTCCCTGTCACTCGAGTTACCCCAGAAAATTATGCCGTACCTCATGTTAGACGCCACGTAAGCATTGTATGCTAGCAGCACCGTAAACCGGTTAACCGTTTTTGATATTTTGTAAAGAGCATACGCGAACTGGCTAAGTTTCTTTGATAAAGAATCAATATGATGTTTCCATGATAGATGATTATCCAAGTATAGACCCAGAAACTTAGTCGTATCGGTTTCAGGAATAGTTATGTTCTCATATTTTATGTTAAGCTTGGGTTTCATGATTCTCTGATAGAATGTCATTATTTTTGTCTTATTAAGATTCACATTTAGATTATTATTAGCTAGCCAATTAATTATATTTTTAAGGTCATTATTTATGTCATTCATGAGATTATTGATGTCATTATCAGAGAATAGAACAGTACTGTCATCGGCAAACAAGACCATCTGATTTTTGATCACTTTAGGCATGTCATTTATGTAGATGTTAAAAAATGGCGGACCAAGAATGCTACCTTGGGGAATCCCGTAAGTAGTTTTTCTGGGTTGTGACACGTATGTGTGTTCAATTTGAGAACTCTTATCCAAACTATCAATTGTCGTAATTTGAAAGCGATTAGAAAGATAAGATTTTAATAATTTTAAAGCATTCCCTCTAATACCATAACGCTCCAATTTCTTCAGCAATATATCATGATCTACATGGTCGAATGCCTTAGACATGTCCATGAAGAGGGCTGCCACTGGAGTTCTATTATCAACATTAGATATTATTTTCTTTACTAATTCATATATCGCCATATTTATGGATATATGCTTCCTGAAACCAAATTGCTCTTTGGCTATGAGATCATGTTTTTCAAAAAACGAATTAAGGCTTTTATATATTACCTTTTCTATAATTTTTGAAAAAATTGGTACAAGTGCTATTGGTCTATAATTACCCATGATTTTTTTGTCATCTTTTTTATGAATGGGCTTTATAATAGTAATTTTTAATTTCTCAGGGAAATGACCATGTTCAATGCAAAGATTGATAACATAGCTCATAACGGGCCCAATTAATAGTGCTACATGCTTAACAACTTTAGTGACGATGCCATCATATCCTTGACTGTTGGTATTATTTAATGAGTGAATTGTTGTCACTATATCAGATGGTACGGTAGGAGGAATAAATATAGAATGACAATTAGTGTCAATGGTTGTAAAAGAGGGAGTAGAGTTAGTCGGCTTAATTTCATCTATAAAATAATTATTAAAAGATTCTGCTATTAATTGAGGGTCATATATTATATTATTGTTTATTTTAATACAGTCAGGTATATTTTCTTTAGGATAATTTAGCTTATCTTTATTAATAATGTTCCAAGAAGCTTTCGACTTATTTTTGGCCGAACTTATGTGATAATCATTTTGTGATTTTTGTGTCAGAATTATTATTTTTTTTAAACGAGCACTATATTGCTTTAATAGAAGTTTATTTTTGTTATTAGGGGAACGCCTGTACTCCCACAGCATGTCTCTTTTACGCTTACTACTTAGCCTAATTCCTTTGGAAATCCATTTTGGTTTCTTACGTAAAGTGATTTTTACTTTTCTTAAGGGGAAACAGAGATCATAAAATAGCTTAAATGTGTCATAGAAACAATTAAAAGCTTCCTCGGGGTTATGGTGTAGATAGACTTCACTAAAGCTTAGGTTACTAAGACAGCTAGAGAATTTTGTTAAGTTATCCTGGCAATAGTCACGCTTTAGAGCATACCAATGGTTAATAGTACAGGTTTTTTTGACTGGGCATTTTATTATTTGGGCAGTGTGATCAGATAGCGCCAGATCGAGTACTTCACATTTACTGCCTCTAACATTATGAATTATATGATCTATGCATTTACCACTAGCTAATCGTGTAGGCTGATGAATCCCTGTTTTTAAGTCATAGTTTAAAAGAAGAGTTTGAAACTTATTGGATAGGGTAGACTGGGTCAGAGTGTCTATGTTGAAGTCACCACAAATAACCACTTTCTTAGAGTTATTTAGACTACACATTTGTAAAATACCATGTAAATTAATAAGAAAAGTTTCCAAACAGTCTTTAGTCATTTTAGGTGGTCTATAGACGCAAATCACTATTAATTTGTGAATTATTAGTTCTATACAGCAGCATTCCATTACATTAGGTACATAAAATTTACTTAAATCAATATCTTTGTATTTATGCACCCGATTTATAAGGATACAAGAACCGCCACTCCTTGTATTCCTCGTTGAAGAGGTAGCCAGTTTATAATTAGGTATAGATAGGTGCACCTGATCTTCATTCAACATATTGTGTTCAGTAATACATATTAAGTCAATGTTTTGTCCTTTACCCCGTAATTCTTCCAAATGGAGAGTAAGAAGGTCCGACTTACTGATCAAGCCATTTATATTTTGGTGAAAGATATAAATAGAGTTATACACGAAAAAAGTCGCTGTTTCCAGCTTTAGTCTCGTTGTCCAAAGATACAGACAAATCACACTTTACAATGTCAGCAGGAATGTCACAAGTTTGAGTGGATTGGTCACAGTTACTAATAACAACGTCGCCAGGTAAGTTACAAGTCTGCGTAGATTGGTCAGTTTTTAACTTAGTCAATATTCTATTTTGCTCAATATATGAAACAAATTTATTTTTGTAGTCAATACGCAATATTTCTTTCAGTAAATATCTACAGATGTTAACAGTAAAATGGTATTGCTTTCGTGGTACAAATTGGCTATATCCCATATTCACAAATAGACCATTATATTTGTTACATACGTGGCGTAGCGTACTATTTAAACATTTTTCATTTAAATGATTATTATACGGGACTTCTGATACAATGATATTGGCATATTTAATACTTCTGAACCATACGCTAAGGTCAACTTGAAAGTCTAGCGGATTGGTATCGTTAACACCAGTCAATACAATAACATAGTCATTTTTAGTAAGTTCGTCAAAGTTATATGAATTTAACAATACGTCCATTAATTTAGCACCAGGTTTCCAAAAACATAATACTTGAAAGTCATTGCCCAGCAGGGCTTGTAGAGTGTGTCGTATATTCCGTCCTTGGTCGTCACCCAGAACAATAACCTTTTTCCGTTGTAGAGGTAAGGTTTTAGGGGTTGTTTTCGTCTGCGTAGTGGATGCACATTTTTGCGCAGAGCACGTATAAGTCGTATTTAGTAGCTCAACAGTTCTAGAGTTCAATTTATTTGTCGGTCCAGTTGTCAAGTTCTTCTGAATGGAGGGAGATTCAATATCACGAGTCATCAGCTTGTTTCCCGTAGTCAATGGTGATAAAATAGTATTTTCTGTTGTGTAAAGTGGTTTTGTACTATGCGGTAATGTTTCTGTTAAGTTATTTTCTACAGCAGGCGACGGATTAACAGAAATGTTCGAAAGACATTTGGCAGGTAATGACGGTACTTTAACCTTGAGTGTCGGGGAAGAAGTTACTAGCGATGTTCGGTTCTTGTCATGAATTGATAGCCTTTTATTTTTCCTATTTGATAGAGTATTAGATAAATCTGAGCATTCCAGTTTCTTGTATACCTCTATTACTTTTAAATTCTTAGCTAATTCTTTTTTTAGGTCGCTTATTTCGTCATGTAAATTGTCTATTTCATTCGTCGCTACTTCGAGATCTTTTGTTAAACTCTCGACCTTTGAGCGCAGGTCTTCGCAACAGGATTTGTTATTGTAAATTGAGGTGTCTGGTAAACTCAGCATAGTTGAGTCAAATATTGTTGTATTAGTTAATTCATTGATCGATATTGAACGGTTTATACGTCGGACCGTTATATTCTCTTCTTCATTATCCATGTTATAGTAATTTACGAATGATTTATTAATTGAGCAACAATCCACGAAGAGAAAACTGTTTTAAGAAATTTTTTAAATCACAAAAAGTGTACGACTAGAGCCAGGATCGAACCCGAGACACCATTCACTGCAGGTCGTCGTCGATACCGCTAAGCCAACTTTATTGTACTAACATGCGTTGAAATAAGCATACTCAATCTAAAATTTTGGCTTTCAATAAAAATTGGACGTTATGATGTTCTTTTGAATTATTTTCTGCCACCGTCAGTTTTTATTTTGTTTCCACAAAGCAAATTAACAATTTTGTTTTGATGATAATTAGTTTTTCTGTCGTGTTTAACGTTATTTCCACTTCACTAAGTGTGTTAAAGTTTTTATTTTAAACTCAAACTTTGATTAAATTATACGAGCAGTGATATTGTGATATATTTTCAAAATAGTATTTTTATGCACTAAACTTGCACTTATCACTCAGACAACACTACTTCTTGGTTATTATGTTATTGTATTTACAATTCACTACTTTTTTACGGTTTAGATGTCCTTTAAGTATTTTTAGTGATTAAAATAAACTGAGCTGATGTTACGCGTGACAGCTGTCACTGACAAGTGCGAACGAGAAAGAAGGATGGAGCTATACACCCTATTAGCCCCCTTTAACAGTTTAGTTTAGGTCGTCAAATGAATCGCGATAAGTGCTTCATAGTAAGGCCTCTGGTCGTGTAGATTTATATCAAATGGATGATAGTATGGCATATACCTAATTAACATTTGAATGAAAATGACGCTGTGAAAGTCTTAGATACAGATAGAGAGAACAATATCTGCTTCTCGTAAGGGATAGACTTTATCAACTACCGTGACAAGTGACCAGAGAGATGGGAGGCTTTTAAAGCTCCCTCCTCATACAAACTGCGCATTGCTGTGATGCGATTTCGTGAGGCAAAGCATCGGGTGACCATAAAATGTGCGATGCGAATCAATTCGCAAGTCGTCCGAGCTCGTAGATTATTACGATGCTGCTTTATATTGGTTTTGTGTTTAAGCCCTTAGACAGCTTTTCTGCAGTATGGACTGATATATCCAACCAATAGTAATCAATGTTGCTCTCAATAAAGATCCATTGGGAATTAACTTTCAAGCAGACACCGATTTATTTAGAGCTCACTTCCAGCATATACCTTAATTTTTCCGATGTGGTTTGTGGTTTGGATTCTTCTGTTTTGTGAGAGGGATTATACTTTATTATACTACTAGCTTTTGCCCGCGGCTTCGCCCCCGCTCTACCCTACTCCACCCTACTATATCTTACTCTACCCTACATTACCCTAATTTTCATTTTTTTTCGATAAGAACCTTCACAACACAAAAAAAATTAGCGAAATCGGTTCAGATGTTCTCGAGATTTGCGCTGCCACACATTTAGCGATTCATTTTTATATTATAGAAGATGTAGGTTATGTTACCATATCTAACCATTTTTTCACTTTATCTGTTACAGTATGGTAAGAATCCAAGAAAGAATATCCCAGGGATTGGAAGTGCTGCAATACTTCACTATGCGACCCTGGAACTTCCCCTGTGCCAACTATGACGCTGTGAAACTAAAACTGAGTCCAGAAGAACAAGTAATTTTCAACACGGACATAACCGACGAAAAACGAGACGACTATATGAAAAATTGTATTGAAGGAGGCAGAACCTTCTGCTTCAAAGAAGATCCAACTAAAGTCACTTTAAATAGGACTTATCACAATTTGTAAGTATTTCTCTCTAATAAATACCTAATACTATTCTACAACTGGGTATCACACAACGCTATCTAGCCCTAAACTATAACACAACTGATAAACATACTTATTTATTTCTGAATACATACTTAATCTAAATAAATTTTATTATACTCAGACACAGAATAAATGATCGTGCTTATCACACAAACATTTGTCTTGGGTGGGAATCCATCCGGAACCCGCGACATCCGACATAGCAGTCAAAGCCGCTTAACTACTAGACCAACAGACCAGCGTCACCGTTTTGTTCCATCTATCAAAGTGGTAGTGCTTGGCCAGTTTTCATATTAAGAAGCCAGTTACCAAGAAAATAGTAGCCACCTTTGCGTATGCTGTCATATTCCATATTCCTCACGGTCTGAGCGAAAGGAAGTATCAGACTTCTACTAAATAAAACTCACATGTGTTCCTTCACTTACCCTTTGCGTTCCAAGGCTTCGGTAAATCTATCGAACAATACCGCAGTCTAAGTAGGAAGTATATCTATAGGTACTCGAAACTAACTAGAACTAATTCAAACTCTGAGCTTTCCCCGAAGAAAATACTCGTAAACAAGACAACTTAATCATCATCATCATCAGCCTATTTAATGTTCCCACTGCTGGGACCCGGGCCTCTTCTCTAGGAGAGGGAATGGTCCGTAATCCACCACGCGGGCCCAGTGCGGGTTGGTGGATGTCACATGTCTTCGAATTTTTGGTTCTAGGTCATGCCAGTTTCCTCACGATGTTTTCCTTTACCGTTTTGAGAGCAGTGGTAATGAAATAAATTACACAAAGTAATGCGCCGTGCAGGGTTTGAACCCGCGACCTACAACTCGTAAGTCGGAGCCATTGCCACTCGGCCACCACTGCTCCCAACATCTCTGCTCTTAAATAGCTGAATGGGTCAAAAGAAAACCTTGTTAGAATTAGATCCAGTCGTATACTGTGTATAATGCTAGGTCAAAGAATCGCCAAACCTAAGTGGCAATGAGCAGGGCACATTGCTCGCAGAACAGATGGTCGAGGGGGACGATAAATTCTGGAGTGACCACCACTTACTAGAAGACGCATCGTTGGAAGGACTCACACAAGGTGAACCAACGACCAGGTAAGAGTCGCGGGAATCCGAAGGCTGCGAGACGCACAGGACCGGTCAGAATAGCGATACTTGGGGGAGGGCTAGAGCTGTGAACGTCTTTTGGCTGAAATGATAATGATGACAACTATTTTGCTATGATTGAGAACAATTTGCTCATTATTCAATTAATAGCGACCCGCCGCGACCTTAGTTTCTATTCTCGGCTTTTCTCTACCTCTTTCATCTGTTCTATGATAATAATCATGTATAAACTTACTTCCTTATGAATTCAGTCTATTAAAAACCACGTGAAAAACCACTCAGTCGTTTTTAAGTTAGTCGTGAACAGACAGATGCGTTGAGGAATTTTGTTTTGTAATACATATCTAGATATAGACTTTTTATTGGAAGGTCAACCTTTAAAATAGGAAGCTGGCAAGTTTACGTTCAAAGATTTTGTACTACCTACAGATAGGTAGGTACACTAGGTACCACTCAACCTGATCATGGTTTATACGAAGCGGAAAGGTCTCAATTGCTCGAAACACAGAAGAACATTTAAATTAAGTACCTATTAGCTCCACCCATAAGTTGTAGTGCGCAGTTTGCACTATGCCCACGCTCGTCCCAATAAACGCTAGCATACAAGATATTTATGGCACGGTGTTCCTATCAATCTTAACGGTATAAAACTAATCATCCAAAGCTAAAGCGACCATAAACTAGACGCAATAAAGGTAGAACTACGTGTGCCACACATGCCGATCTGAGGGCATCGGTCTCCATACATTTTATATGGAAACTAGACTTGTAGAGCTACACTTGATCCACGCCACGCGACGTCGTTCTACATTCAAAATCAGGCATGCGTACTGCGTAGGGTAGTTCTAGCTTAAGAATTTGGTGCACTGGCGTACTTACCTACCGCTAGGCGAGGCAGTGCCGCGGGGTCCTTAAGCTCGGTTAAGGGCCCAAAATCTCCTGATTTAACTCCTGATTAAACCAAAAATCAAACCTTTTATTGAACAACCAAAAAATTCACCCACTTGCAAAATCTAAATAAAATAGGTTGCAATGCTACATACCTGTATCATGGCAACTCGTTTTAGTCTGTTAGGCCTACCTACATATATTTCACCGGGACACCATGGCGGCGCAAGCAGTCGCGCCACCGTGGTATCCGTAAGCTCAACCCACACCACACTATCAAAAGGGACCTGGTGGGGGCGTCACAGGCGATCGGACTGGAGGCCGAGTGAGTGAGACACCATATAGCTCTACATAGTAAGTAGTGGTGGTGCACCAGCGAGGCGACGCGACCAGTAACATTCTGTGCACGCGTCTGAGCTGGTCGCGCCGTCAAATTGATTGTGCAACCAAACGGACACCAGCGGGGCCTAGCCAAGATATAACCGTTTCGCTTGCGTCGAACGCTTCGAGTTGGCCACGCCCCCAACTCTTTTGTTCTGACCAAGTGATTGAGCGTTGAGATGTCGTCATACCCATACATTTGAACGATTGCAGATTATTAACTTGGCTAGGGGTACAGGTGAGTAACTCTCTATAGAGCTGTATGCATTTTGTTGGTAACGGTGACTGGTTGCACCGCCAGTGTCCCGGTGAAATATAACTCTAAATGTCTCCCGCTCCACCCAAAGGAGGAGTATATTATCAAATAACCAGAGTTGAGTGGATTATCAGATTTGTCATGTAAATAAAGACGTCCCAGTTTTTTTTTACTTTCTGGGCCGTTGCTCATCTTATTACGCTTACGCCACTGATCTAATCGCGCAGCTTCACACAGCTTCGACAGATGGTCGTCGAAGCTTTTAGAAATCAAGCCATTGGTGGTCACAACAATCGGCACAACGACATCCGAGTCCATATATCACATGCCGACAACCTCGTATACTAAGTCGAGATATTTGTTTCTCTTTTTCAGGTTTCACGAGATTCCCGTCATTTGGGATGGTTATATCGACTATCATCGCGTGTAGCGTTGCCAGGCGTCCGGATAAAGCCGGACAGGGTCAGGCTTTTTAGTTGCGTGTCCGACCAAATTAGGTGGAGTCCGGACTGACCGGCTTTTGTTAGGCTTTTTAAATTAGACAATTTTACTTTAGATTTCTCATGTCTGTTACTTTATCTTGTATCGCTAGCGTAAGCGGAGCGGACTAGCAATTGTAACAGCCAATTAGATTGTTTTTCATTAGAATTAAAAATATATAAATCAATATATTATGGTCAATATGTACTAAAATAGTCAAGACATACTTTATAAATAATTGTCAGTCATTTTACTCAAATGTCCGGCTAAATTGGCTGGTCTGTCCGGCTTTACAGTTTGAAAACCTGGCAACCCTAATCGCGTGGCGGCCTAATCGGTCTATCACCACTATATCAGGCTTATTGGCTACAATAGAATAGGATAGACCGATCCTAGTACAACGTGTTATTATTAACTGGATGAAATACCTGACTTCATATTTTAATCTCATCTTTTCGTCTTGTTTCAGCCTCTACGTACTCGATTGGTTCGTGAAGATCATGTTCTGGCTCTTTGTGCTGTCATGCTTGGCATCGTGGTTCGAGCCTATCAAGTCACTCTTCGCTATTGGAGAACCTGTGGTCAAGCACCTGCCTTTCTTGGGCCCAGTAGTTTGCAAAATTGAAGAACTATGAACTTTAAATATCTATTACTAGTTACTTTTAGCAGTTCTGGTGAAGGACCTAATGTAGATTTATTGCAAGAAAAATACCATTTCAATTTATATTTTGTATTGTAAGTACTAGCCCAAACACCAGGTATGGTATAGTGCGTTTCACCTAAGAAGTTCCTTCGCCGTAATGTTGGCTTATCTACTCTAGCAAAATTTTTGCACGAAATGCGAAACGAAATCGAATTTAACCGTAGTCGCACTTACTAGGAGAATTATGAGAGGAATGGAAATTTATTTTTAAAAAGCATGTCTATGATATTGGGGCGTGGCGTTTTCGGCAGGTATTTGAAATCATTGTAGGACAATCGAAATGGAGCTCTGCGTCGTATACTTTATTCAAAAATAGTTTTTATAGTTTAAAAGAAAAATATAACAGTATTGTTAAAAGTTACGAAATATCAGTTAATCTCCCTAATATTAATTAATTCCATTGCAAAAAATATAGTAAAACTGTTTTTCCGTATTGCCAGCTAACGGTGAAGGAACTTCTTATGTGAACTTACACTATAGGAGCCGGATCAAATTGCCATTGTGGTCACTGACTCTATTACATTTATTGACATTCTTAATTTAAAAAATGGAAAGAAAAAAACTACAAAGCTGTCTTGAATTGACATCCATCGGGATCCTTTACATTTTTAGTTTTACGAGCACCTACACAGATGTATTAGAAAGAGATCAATGTACCTTATAGCAAATTTATCTGGCGCTTACCCCTATGTATAAAAAGTACTCTGTGGTTGTAACTTTCTAAAGTTTGAGTAGATAATTTTAATTTTATATTTTATATTGGGAGTTGAGGAAAATCTGAATTGCTTTATAAAAAACTTGCCTTATTTGGGATATAAGGGACTTCATGGCAATTTTTTATTGTAATTTTATGCGGGTATAATAAACTAGTCATCTAAGATCTGAAAGAACCCTGCAGTAGTTGTCCGCCTCACCAGCTAATAGCAGTCAGCTAATCGCCATTGTGTAAACGGGGCATTATAGGATTACATCCAAGTTTGCTTGGCGTCATTCGCGCCTCTGCAAAGGTGAGTACTAAGGGCCCGAGCTTATCTGTAACTATACCTAGTACCTAAATATAGCGCCTATACATAAACACTATAGTTAGGTATCGCTTTGAACAGTCAGAGTCAGGGCACAAAATATATACACCCCTACTTTTTAATTACTTAGTACAAAAAAAATGGGGCTCTATCTGTACCCGTCACTGATCATATTTTTATAGTCAAAAGTAGAAAAAACCGAAATCCTTAAATTGACCACGAAAAGGTAAATTCATCATAGAATCAATCAAACATAACAATTGCTAGTAGAAAATACTGCGGGCAGTGTTTTTCCTTAATAATTGTCACTTATTCATTCATTAATCAATAGCCTGCACCTGTGAGATAGCGGTCAAGCGCGATATAAAAAAAAAATATAAAAAAAAAAACAATATTTCCATAAATTGAGTGACATTTTGGGACATAAACCAACGCTAATAACTTTGCTGTTTATGAATATTATTTACTGAGATTTTACTTATAAAATAACAAGGGCTTTTCTAATAAGCCCTTTAAGTATTTGTACTAATTAAAAAATAGTGATGTATGTACAGAAGTCAATCTACATACAAAGCGCGCTCGAGCAACGCACTCAAAGACACCGCTCACAGACACGATGTCTGGGTTGCGTCTCGGATCACTCGTCGAACAATTCCGGCTCAAACGCTCATTAGTGTGCGTCCACCGAGCGTAGGTATAAAAAGTGAAGTACATACATGAAATTGTCTTCTGTACCTATCTATTTTGGGGTCAGGGGCTTTACCACGACGTAAAAATGTCAGTCGTACAAGCGAGAAAGAGGGAGGGAACTATACACCCTATTTATAGCTCCCTACATAGATCTCTTTGACAGTTCAAGTTTCCAAATGGATCGCGCTGAGGTCGTTGTAGGGCCTCAGATGAATTTTGAGGCAATCATTTGACTAAATGATTTGAATGTCTGATTCCCGCGGATTCCATTTGCTTGACTTACATAATGCTCCCACGCACAATAAAAATGTTAAGTTTAGCGCCATCTAGGAGAGAATTTGACTAAGTTCGGGCCTGGAGCTTTCACCTTAATTACTTGCTTTCCACATGCACCCCTAAGTATACGGTCAAATTGTAGATTAGGCTTAGGTACCCATAGAGTAGTTAAGGGAATGTGGCAATTTATACATATTTTAATATTAAGATCTGCATTGAATCATTGTGATGGTAACTCTTTCGAAGTACAGTACCTAGCACACTGTGAAACCATGCCAAGTGATAGTTTATCGCCTACGTCGCTATTTGCAGTTAATTTCATACAATTTATTTTCCTGATTAATGGCTATTTTGGGTTAATAATTATGAAATTACACTCTTGCGTTGTTTATAGCCTTTCAAAAACCGGGTGCAAGTTTGTCATTAGTTTGTAGAAATTGCTTTAAAAGGGTTTTTTAGATATATATATCCAGTGTATTAGCTGTAAACATTATCGACATAAATAATCTTGTGTCAATTAATTTGAGCCTAACTGTTCAGGCAAGAGATAAGATTGTAGCACATTCGCTCAGCTATAATAGTGAGCTTGCAATTTGTAAAGGTGGGTCTACGCTAGAGGAGTCGAGCACCAGCAGGGTGCAAGCCGAGCTCAAATTCGTGTAGTGTCGCTCGTGCTCGGCTCCTCCAGAGTCAGTCCACACTACACGAATTTGAGCTCAGCGACCCTAAAGCAGAACTACATTAGAGCGACGCAAACGTGGACCATTCCCGATTTGTACGTAGATCTAATGTAGCTCTACAAGCCTAGTTTCCATATACAATGTATGGAGCCCGACGTGCCCAGATCGGCGTGCGTGACACACGTGGCGAAATGTAAGAAAGAAAATAACAAGCCAGTCAATGATTGTAACCAGTAATGTAAATAACTGAATATATTTGTATATCGCTTTTTAGTTTTTTTAATAGTATCTGGGATTAAATGAAAACGCAGTTAATTAATGGAATACAATATATTTAAAATAAAATAAAGTTTGATTTGTTTTTGGAAAAAATAACAATAAGTATAAGAATAAATGATTACGTTTTGTAAAAGGTTTTTTTGAATCTCAATAACATTTGCAAAATGGACGTTCGTCTTTTCTAGTGACAATGAGAGCTGTATATATTTTGATTTTAATGAATTAATTATATATTTTTCTCAGTCGCAAAAAAGAAAGGCATCTTATAAGCAAATAAAGTAAAAAGTTATCCTTAAAAGTCCATGATTTTGATAACATCCTAATCATAAATAAGCTTAGAACGACATAATAAGATTAAACGCGTTGCGCAAGCGAACTGTACTAAGTCTACTTGGTAGCATTGACAATGTCAATGAACTCTGGTTTGAGGCTGGCGCCTCCGACGAGGAAGCCGTCGATGTCTGGGCAGGCGGCCAGCTCCTTCGCGTTGGCAGCAGTCACGGAGCCGCCGTACTGGATGCGCACGGCCGCCGCTACGTCAGCTGATGCGTTCGCCGACAGCCAGGTGCGCAGCGAAGCGTGAACGTCTTGTGCCTAAAAAGAAATTAATACATTTAGCTTATAATACAAACCATCATCATCATTTCAGCCGATATACGTCCACTGTTGGACATAGCCCTCCCCAAAGTTTCGCCACAATGAACGATCCTATGCGTCTGGCATTCCCGCAACCTTCACCAGGTCATCATAATACAAATACTAGCTAAAATAAACAAATGTTGTTCTACCCTGGGACAGCACGGTTAGCGCAAGGGTTCCATTCCCGTACAGATTATAGATTTTTTTATCGTCTATGTATGAATTTACATCTATGTGAATGCATCCATGATAAAGGAGGAATTCTTAGTATGGGTCAACACTTTTTTGCAAAAAAAAAAATCATTCATTTATTCATCAAATGTTATAATGAGGGTAGAGATAAGAGGGTAAAAAATAACCTCCTTCCTATTCTCAGACCTACCAAATATACACGTAAAAATATATGAACTCATTATAGTAACTTTAATAGCATTAGATAAACTAGCTGATGGGCAACATTTGGGCCGTATAAACTATTTCGACCCATTCTTATCACTGGGTATAAAAAACAGCCCTCAACCTATCAAAATTAGACACAAAAAAATTCCTAAAAATTCGTCAAGCCATTTCGAAATAGTTTAAATCAACAAACACTATGACAAAAGATTTTTATTATATATTCGAAATATTTGTTAAAGACCCCTGTCACTTGTGATTGCATACACTATTCCACACTAATAATATAAAGGTGAAAGTTTGTGAATAAGTTAGTTGCCTCTTTGTGTTTGGACAACTAAACTGAAACTTCTTCACATTTTGAAAGACTGGTTGACTGATTTGGATGAAATTTGGGACACGGTTAGGCTATATCCTTAAATAGGACATAAGTTACTTTTTATCCCGAGAGTATGTTCTCATTGGACCACAAATTCACTTAAACCTGGGCGGAGCCACTGGCAGCGGCTAGTTATATAATGTTGGACAATAAGGCTAAACACAGATAAGCAAAACCAATGTGTACATTGATTGATATGACACCAATAAACCAACAAAGTCTAGATAGTAACAGTCACATTGACACGCTTTTATTTAATAATAAAATTGTAGTTACTTTGATTTATTATTTTAATGCTTTTTTATAATTTGGAATAAGACTTTTTTTAATGATTAATTGTATTATTTGATATGGGGGTGTGATATGGGACGGTTGATAAGACAGATAGGAAGAAAAATACGCGTTGTGCCAACCGCAACTAATAAATCGACGGATCCCAAGAATAAAATCGTATTTAAAAAAAAATGAATTATCAATTGAGGTTTTAAAGTTCTGTGAAATAAGTCATAAAATACCTAGTGTCTTATTTTTCAATAAGATTTTGTTCTTGGGACCCGTCGAAATGTGAGATACAAAATTAGCTCTTATTTACCTGCTGTGGGGAGGCAGTCTTGCCTGTACCGATTGCCCACACTGGTTCATAAGCAAGTACAACATTGCCCCAATTGTTGCCAATAGCTGGCAGGAGGGCTTTTGTTTGCCTGAAGACTACTTCTTCAGTTTTTCCAGCCTCCCTCTCTTCTAGAGTCTCACCAATGCAAGCAATGACCTTCAGGCCATTCTCAAGGGCATGTGCAACCTGAATAACATCAATTGAATTAATTATAGTTTCCACTTCAGTTTAATTGACAATCTGTGTGGAGCAGTGCTGTGGAATACTTACTTTTTCTGCAACAAGTTCATCTTTCTCACCAAAGATTGTTCTCCTTTCTGAATGCCCGAGGATGACCCAGTTGGCACCAATATCCTTAATCATAGCTGGAGAGATTTCACCTGAATTCAAAAAAGCTAGCTATTAACACACTGACAAAAGAACAATTATGCTTAACAGCTTGTATCATTTGGGCTGACAAGTGTATCTGCATCCTATTCACCATGGTCACATGTTAGCGACTGAATACTCCATCTTGTTTAGCTGTTCACTTCCTACAAGGACAGAAGAGTTGACAAGATCTAGTATTTGGTCATAGATGTATTAGCCTGACTCAATAAACATGAGAGTTTTTGTCAGAAATATCCAACTTAATTCATTAAACCCCAAGCGAACGCCGGCGTTCACGCACCTATTGTATTTCTATTGTGTCTGTGATTTCAACGATTTAAAGGTTAAGCAGTTAAAAGGTTAAGAATGTACAAATGGTTTCTTACCAGTGAAAGCGCCCTTTGCAACTTTCCAGCAGTTTTGTGCAGCAACATTGATTGTTCCAGGAATTATTGATTGAACATATTCAAGATAGATGGCCGGGACACCCACTATAACCTGAGAACAGCAATGAAAATGTTAAAAAATTATTGTATGACTATAATAAATAATAATAATGATGCTAATAATAATGGCATAAATAATAATAGTAGACGCATCTAGCATCTACAGTAGGCACAACGGATCTTGAGCGCTCGGCGTCAGAGTGGGGATCGTTTTGCGCATTCTATACATTGGCGAGCCAATCTTCTTCGTTGTTAGATACATGCAGCAACGCAGGGAACGAATGAGGAGTGACGTCTATGACGCGATGGCACGGCGAGCCAATCACTGACACTCCCCGCACCACTAAAGAGACCGAATATATGACTTCTGCACAACCGCTCAAGATCCGTTATGGCTACTGTACTATGTTAAAACAAATATCAGATACTAAGAAAAAATTATACTTTACCTCAACGTTGGGGTCCAATGGGCCCTTTTTCAGTGTCTCAACAATCTCGGTGACCTGTTTCTTGTCTCCGTTCATCTTCCAGTTACCACCAACAACGAATTTGCGCCCCATATTGCTGAGATTAAAAGTCTAAAAAAAATACATATTGTTTCGTGAGTATCGCGATTTTAAAGTTTAGTAAATTGGTGAGTCTGAAGTAAGTAGTTACCTAATTTTTGAAGTTGAGTGTATGCCCAAATATTATAGAGATTATGAAACATGAATCTAAGCACGTAGGTGTGTAATCAGTCATAAGATTTAATCAGTAGTTTTTTTTTTATATATCTAAACTTATGATAGTGAGTAGGTACTATCGTAAAAAGCCACCCGCTTTTCTCGATTTAATAATGACTCAATGATGACCTATTTGACCGCTTCAACCTATCGTACACTAGGTACTTATATTGCATACACGGTATAATTGTTAAGACAAACAACAATACCTACTTCAGAAAAAAAATATTAAAAATAATACATTTATCTTTGCCCGTGATACCTCGACAACACTTTCTTTTCAATTAAAACAGATTACTTTTCTTATTATGTTTGAGACAGTATTGGTCTAGATCATGTTAATAAAGAAGTAATCAATTTTACATAGAAGAGTAAAATTTAAGTAAAAAATAGAATCCAATATCATCTAATAAAATAAATTATATTTGAAACAGCAGAGCCCTCAACCACCTGCATTCTAATTAGCGAGTTTTTCTAAGCCTAGTCATGAAAAAAAGGGCAAAACAGTTATAAAATTTGCTTCAATATTTATTCTTTTGCAAATTAAGTTATTAAACACTCACCTGATTATATAAATTAGGATAATAGGAATTTACAAACTTCTTTACTTCGCCGCTAGCGGGAAACCGGAATGCTGTAATCGGTATTAGTTAGAAATCTATTCTCTTTTACACTAAATTGTAATCTATTTTCAATAAATCTGTCATTGGTTTAAAAAAAAATTTTAGCCAATGACGAACCCAGAACTGAAATTACGTATTATGTTTCCACCAATCACAAACATCTAACTAAACAGTTAATCTTTCTGGGCAAAGAAAACAAGCTACCTCTGTGACCTCTGTGACATTGAGATAGCTTTTTAATTTCGATTGAAACAGAAATTCTAAATTGAAGCCTTTTAAGCAAATTATTGATAAGTTTTTTTACTTCTATTCACTGACCTCTACTCTACTATTATACAGAGGTCAGTGGTTCTATCATATAATTCTGTCAATCTTTTGCCAAACTTTACGATTTATTTTTTAAGATTTATTTATTTATTTGTATCTATCACAAATATCACAATCGAAATTATGATCATATATATTATAAATATCTGTGTGTACCTACGTATAATGTTCTGTTAGCAGTACAAATATAAATACAAATGCAGTATGCGGTATTCTTCATCAGTTCTACTATAATAATTTAGAGAATACTTTATAGCATACAATCATCGAATACGGAACTCTCCTTCTCATTGATATACAATAACCCTTTTTTTATAATTCAATGCTGGTGTATGTTGTTTGCCGATGACATTGTGCTGGTTGCCGAGAGTGGCCTAGAGGTTCAGAACAGATTGGAGGTGTGGTGGCACAGATTGGAGAGTGTTGGCCTGAAATTGAGTAGAACCAAAACGGAGTACTTGTTCTGCAATTTCGGCGGTCTCTCCAATCCAGTGCCCTTAGCTCTCGCCGGAACGCCCATACCGATCTGTTCCGACTTTCGGTACCTCGGGTCGCTCGTCCAAGGGGATGGTGAGGTAGACCGGGACGTAACACATCGGATCAACGCAGGATGGATGAAATGGCGACAGGTCACGGGAACAACTTGTGACCCACGGATGCCCCTCAAGTTGAAGGGTAAAATCTACAAGTCCGTGATAAGGCCTGTCATACTGTATGGATCAGAATGTTGGGCTGTGAAAAAGACGGATGAAAAAAGATTGCATGTAGCGGAGATGAGAATGTTAAGTTAAGATGGATGTGTGGTGTGACGAGAATGGATAAAGTGAGAAATGAGTATATTAGGGGAAGTTTGAAAGTGGCGCCAGTAACTGAAAGGTTGAAAGGAAATCGTTTGTCTTGGTATGGTCATGTAAAGAGGAGAGATGAAAAGCATGTTGCTAAAAGAGTTATGAATTTACATGTGGATGGATGGAGAGGGAGAGGGAGGCCAAAGAAAAGATGGATGGATTGTGTGAGAAGTGATATGAAAGAAAAGGGAGTTAGTGATAGCGTGACGAGTGACAGGACAGAATGGAAGAAAAAAACGTGTTGCGCCGACCCCAAATAAAATGGGACAAGGGCAGGAAGAAGAAGAAGAAGAATGCTCCTTCTCTTCTTTTTTGAAATTGGTTATTATTCTATCAACTGGGTACGAAAAAGTGGTAACACACGTCATGCATCCATTCGAGTCTGGTAAGGGCAACACCGCGATTTGCCAAGCTGTCATGTCGCCCCGCGTTCCGAATCGCGATATCAGCTTTGTTATGGGCCTTAGATTATAAACCTCTAGATATAGCCATACGACTGTAGGGAAGTGCGAAAGTGAGAAACATATATACGAAACAAGTAAGAAAATTGAGACAAAACATAACATTCTTTGTCTCATTCGGCGTGCCACTTTTTTGCCTGGCTCACTTTAAGGGCGTTATCATACTAGCGGTTTGCGAGCGGCTGCGGGGCGGGGCGGGTGCGCAGCGAATGCGTTGCGAACACGCAGCGGCTGCAAAGCGAAGACGTCGCGGATGCGTGGAAATTCACAACGTTTTCAACGCGTGTTTGTAGAAGTTACCGACGTATAATACACTTAGTAACAAAATTGATTCCGACGAGGAAACACTGCTTTTGGCTTTGTTACTTCGAAGATCCCGGAGACCCGCATCTTGTTACCGGATCTCGTTGCGTGTCCGCAACAAATTCGCTGCGCATGCGTGGCGTGTTCGTTGCGCGCCCGTAACGTATTCGTTGCGCGCCCGCTCCGCTTTGAGAACGCTCGCAATCCGCTTGTATGATAAAGCCCTAAAAAGTGAGCCAAACAAAGGCCTGTCTGTCACTGTTACTTTGAGGTCGACTCGAAATAATTTCGGTAATTAAAGTAATAGTTTTAGTGTATGTATGACAAATAGACTCCTATAGTTGAGTTTTTAGTGAATTTCAGTGGTAATATTTTTGGAAAAGTTTACGTAATAACCTCATTTTAGTGTTATAGTGCTGTCTCATGTGCGGCCACGCGGTGGCTATATATATAGGTATTTAATCTAAAGGATCTATTACACTACGCGTTATTCAGACACTTTTTGTCTATGGTTCGACGTATCTAGTCTATGGTTCGACGTATCGCGCAGTGTAATAGGCTGTTTTTCTATGAATGAAAAATAGTACGAGTCGGAATGTCGTACGCAATATTCAGCGCCGTGTAGTAGGTCCTTAAGTTATGGGCTTATTAGACTACGCGTTATTCAACACGTGATATTCAGACTCGTCTTATTTTTCATTCCGAGTAAAACAGTCTGACCCTTATTACACTAAGCGACACGATGCGACATCGACTAAGACTGTCTAAATATCGAGTGGTGTAATAGGTCCTTCAACACGTCACCAAGTCAACAAATCTGCCTGACGTAAGCGTTTACAGAAAGAATCTTGTGTACAATCTGGATTGATTACGGCAACCTCAAAAATGTACCGCAGAGTACGATACAAAAAGGTGGTTTATCTCTTTCTACTAGTGTGTCCGTAGACTAGTTCGTACTACGAGGCATTGTGTTCTCTACTTGAAGTTCAAGATGTTTCGTTATATACGTACGTTCAAAAACTAAATGTATATGTATAGGTATCTAATGCGAGTACATGGCTTTAAGGATACTGGAATAACAACCATGTGCTATGAGCATAGATCGGAATAGGTAGGGCTGTTTTATATACTTGCCATAGGTTAGAATAATATGGATATTCCCCGAGTCCCGGGATTTAGTTTTAAGCTAATAAAATTATAAATGGTAAAGAATTGAATTTTAGTGGCGCAGAAAGTGACAAAAACAGGTGCGTCACTCTAGCGCCAGAAACACCCCGCTATTGTTTTCTTTTGTTCAACTGACTGGCTCGCCAATGTATACAATGCGCAAAGCGATCACCACTCTGACGCCGAGCGCTCAAGATCCGTGCCGGTTTCTGTACGCGTCTCAACAAAGTGGCAACGTCGCGCGCTTGGCAAAAAGTTTTATAGCGTGCTGTTGACGTAAAATTTACACCGTCGCATATCATGCGCTTATTGGCTTACATAATTTTTTATACCTAATGACAAAAATAATGAAATTCAATTAAATCCCTTAGTACCAGCCGGAATCCTGTGGAATATCCACATTAACATCAATGTTTGCGGTCAATGAACCTAAATAGCCCTACCTATTCCGATCACTGGCTATGAGTGATAAAATAAACCTTTTTAATTTAGTTTTACATTTGCACCAAAAACACAAATTATCTTTGTTAAAGAAAATTCACCGAAATGACAGACATTCTTTCGGCTTTTTTCTATGAAACATAATTAAATTCAAACATTCGTCAATCTCTCAGACTGCTAGTACTCACGAGCGATACGATTACAACCTCTTCTGACATATTTATATCGACCGTGAAGTACCAATACCTCATAAAAGTATTTTTTTGAGAAAATCATAATTTGCCGCTATGAATTTAAAAGTGTTTTTCTCTATGTTTTTGAGTGTGAAGCGATTTTTTTATTACAACTTTAAAACTAAATTGTGGGAATACCTCCTAACTAAACCAATGTGTCTATTTCATGATCACCTCCTAAATAAGGATACTAATAATTTCTGATTTAGTTATAAAACACATGTGGTTAGAGAAACACTATGTTATAAAATATATTGAAGCAGTTTAGTAACTAAACCAGAAGTTATTATTACTATAAATTAATTAAATACAAATTTTTGACTCCTCAATAAATCAAACTATTATTTGGGATTTCACAGAAACGAATTATTGGTACTTTGCCGTCGATATATAAAAATCTACAGCATCAGTTAATATAAAATGCTGCAGTGACAAAAATAATAACAATTAATTAGTAAAAATGATTAACCTAGTTAAAATAGATGTAAGAAAGGGACACACTACACCACCTTTTCGTCTTTGTCTTGCTTGGCACATTTTTCCTCTTTTGCTTGTCAATGAAACATAAGAACAGTGTTAATGGAAATAAAAAACTTCAGAGTGTGTAATATTGCATCGTAATCAATCTAATTTATCCGTAGTGGCTATAAATGTAAATCAACCGGTTTTAAACGTTTTAAACCGAAATGTTGCGGTCTTAAACCCCAAATAAACCGTTTTAAGCGGTTGAAAACTCGCCTAAAACAGCGCAGAGAATTCTCGACGTTATCACGGATCGCGAGTCACGTTCATGAATGAGCAAGTCAACGAGTGTGTGTCAGTGTTTGAGTTTGGTTTTAAACCGAATTAAATTGTGTACTTATATCGTTTGAAAACACAGAGTTTTTAACTTATCAATAGAGTTTTTATAACTTATGTAGGTAATGCCTTGGTACATTTGGTCAGACGGACCAAGTAGAACTAAACCCGTTAAATAGATCAATATCAGTTTAACACACATTTAAAAAGTCCTTATACAGTAGTTTAGGTGTATAAATTATATCCCTAGCTTGGTCAAATCAAGAAAATGTTATAATTAAGAAAAACATGGTCATCAACACCAGTCGTTTTAAACAAAAAAAATGGTTTGTTTTCGTTTAAAACAGATTGGTTTAATTGGTTTTACATCTGTAGTAGTGGCTGACAAAGCTTGTCTTTAGGCTATGTCTACCTGCACTAAACAGTCATCGGTACATCAAATAGTGTCTATAACCTCACATACTCACGTGATACCCTATGTACATTTTATTGGCAACGGTTTCATATTCATGCACGACAATGCTAGGGCTCACACCGCGAGCGTCGTACGAGATTATGTTACCGAAATCGGTATCTCCAATAGCCAGCAAGAAGAAGCGTACAAAAAAGTCAAGATGTTATTAAACATTATATTAACTAATATAATGTTTAATAACATCTTGACTTTTTTAGAGCAGAATTGTCCCGTAGTACGAACTAGGCATAGACCATGACGTTTAAAGTAAGATTGTTTTAATCTTGTTTCCGTGTGGATAAGAGACCGAGCTATACAGGTTGTCTAGCGCCATCTCTTACCCACACTAAAACCAGATTAAAACAATCTTACTTTGAACGTCATGGTAACCCCCCTAGTCTACGGATACACTATTAGAAAGAGATAATCTTTTGTATCGTACTCTTCGGTACATTTTTGAGGTTGACGTAATCAATCCAGATAGTATGAAATATTCTTGTACCGCGTTAACATCGATAGTATCACAATTCGGAACGTGGGGTATATGTCGTCCTCTGTTGCCTGTCCGGCCTGTCACTTTTGCATGTCAGTTTAGGGATGTTAGAAGTCATAAAAGTATCGATATTATTATGGTAACTTTATTTTTAAACGGAGTCAAATAGCTTACCTACAGGATTTTCCATTAAAAATATCGAAACAATCATTACATAAAGAAAGAGGTTATAACATGTTGCTATTTTAGCAGGACAATAATTTTTGGATGACTTGCTTGAATCTTAGCTAATATTTCCTAGCTAATTGAGATTGAAATACAACTAGTCTATACATCTATACATATAAATAAAATTGGAGTGTCTGTTTGCAATATTGAAATAACTGCTTTTTACTACATGTATATGTATATATATACGGTACATACACCAATATAACATTTTTTACAA
Source organism: Mythimna ferrago (assembly GCA_910589285.2). Lineage (NCBI taxonomy): Eukaryota > Metazoa > Arthropoda > Insecta > Lepidoptera > Noctuidae > Mythimna > Mythimna ferrago. The sequence continues at coordinate 15,511,710 of OU342673.1, read as the reverse complement.
TTTTTGTCTATCTGTTTGTCCGGGCTAATCTCTGAAATGGCTGGACCGATTTTGACGGGACTTTTTTTGGCAGGTAGCTGATGTAATAAGGAGTAATAGTGCATAGGCTAATTTTATTTTAGAAAAAATATAATCAAAATCCTTTAGTCCACGCGAAAGAAGTCGCGGGCACAGCTAGTGCTAATATAAAAATATCATCTTGAAAACTAACGTGAAGTTTGAAGTGAGCTGACCATCCCTAGCTATACCATATATTTTGTACGGTGAGATGCTTATTGAATGAAAAAGAATAAGTCTGATTCGGGTTTTTGTAGTTTTGTAGACCCAATATTACTGAGTTGTAGTCGTCCAAAGTGGGAGGAGATTGGGTACCGAGTTCGTTGAATTTGGATATCCGATCTTGGGAAGTCTCCATCTACGAGACTGCCATTCCACAGAAGGAAACTGCGGAAAAGGAAAGGGATATTGCAAGTGCTTTCTCAAACCTTTCTCAGACGCTTATAGCGCCTGATCCACAGTAAGTAAAAAACACCCCCATTTTCAAACCTTAAAAAGGCCAAGGGTCGACAGATTCAGGGACATCCATCGCCCAATTCTCCAACGCCTAGTGCGCCTGGTCAACATCAAGTGAAAAACTCCCATTATCAACCGTCTTAAAAAGGCCGACAGATTTGAGGACATACATCGCCCAATCAATCAAAATGTAGGTACTGTTACACATGCATCTTTCTTGAATGTATAAAGGAGTTGATACCTCATTTCCCACTATAGGGAGAGGCCCGTAAATAGCGGCTCAACATTAAAATAAAGGTTGCGAATTGTGTTATTATAAACGACGCATAAAGAAATGTGCTCACTATTATGAAAACTCCGAGCTGGCAACAGTTCTGTATTCTCTGAAGAAAACATCTTGTACGTTGGGTGGATTTGGTTGCTCGCGAGAGTATATTATGTAGACATCACCGTTTTTTTAAAGTGATTTGCTTTTTCTTAACTTCTTCTTCCTGCTCATATCCCATATTACTTGGGGTCGGCGCAACACGTTTTCTTCTTCTATTCTGTCCAATTGAGCGTATCCTGTACTGATTTGCTTTTTCTTAGGACTGAGTATCGTATCGTTGGTCAGTATTTTGGGTGTAAGTTACTATAACGTGAGAAATCAAATTCTTGATGAAGCTCTTCAATCTAAAAATGGGCAGAGTATCATAACATAGAGATTTAAACAGTCACAGTGCTCAAAATAGGTACTAACATTTCCAAAGAATCGATATCGACTTTACATTATATCTTTACAAGCCTATCTAGAATGAAGAGTAGTTTAGTTGTCACAGTCATGTCACTGTGTAAATTGACACCTGGCGTATGATATGGATAAACTGCAAAACTTACACTAAACTATAATAACTTTTTGTTATAAATAAAAAGAAGAATTTTACAATAAAAGGTGCTGTAATCGACGGTCATGGACCGAAAAATATTTTGTAGGGTAAGTAATAATGAAACTTCATTTGTTCATAATAGTCTAAGAGAATCCTAAAACAAAAACTGTACTTTTACGTATTTTTATCTCCGTCTGTAAATGATGTTGGAACTTTTATAGCGTGATAAATAACAAAACAGTGTGAAGTGCATGCTAAAATTAGGTCCTGGAACAGAAACAGGTTGTCTATGTAGCTATTTAAAATGCAGAGGCGTTGTGGAAAGTCTGCCGGCGAGTTATCAGCGGCGTTCACCATGCGGCGCGAATGATGACAAATTGAGCGTATCCTGTTCAGATTTTTTTTTAAGTCATATGATTGCACACATTGTCTACAACCTACTCCAAGGTGAACTGGAAGTAAAAATAACAGTACATCGGCGTTTCAATCAGCCCACGTCGACAATCCAAATGAGGGTCACAGTTGCTATTATCCTGTCACATGTTGTTACTGCAATGGTTATAGTTTGCTGTTTCCAAACAAATACACACTTTTGAGGGTACCTCCATATTTTGCATTTATGGAACCTGCCTATAAGATTCCAATAGTAAGTTTGGTGAAGATAGAAATTTTCTTATTTTAACCAAGAATTAAAACAAGTACTCACACATCACAAGTATTGTGATTTTGTGAGGTGAAAATTATAATACTTGTGTAGTAGTTTTTTTCTGCTTCTAATATCATTTTCACAGTTAGACTGCGAGCATTTACTGTATGGTTTCCTTGGGACACAAATTTTCATCACTAGTAGCAAATATTTCTGAAAGTGTTGATTATTTCGCTTAGTTTTTGTAATTTTAACCATTCTCTGGTTTCTTAAAACTTGGTGTAAATATTAACAGGTATGATATTATTAAAGAAAATACTGGTTTCTACTTGGTGTAAAGAAAATACTAATTAACAATCAGCTTGCCTATCAGCACCATTTCAAATCATGGATTGGCATGATTTGAAATGGTTCCTAGAAACCAAGTAGTCTGGAATTCTATAAGTATACACATTAGGGAAGAGTAAATAAAATATAGGTATATATTTTTTAATTTCAATACTTCTTGATTATTAATGAATGGTTCAGTCTAAAAAATGTTTGTGCAAAGTTTCAGCTCTGTAAGTCAGTATCTTTATTACTCAAAGAAAAAAAAATAACAAATTATAGCTGGCAAATAGAACTGTGTTTCAGGTAATATTACAAATGGTTTCAGAATTTTAATAAAGTTACAAAATGAATTAAACTGGCAGGTACAATTTAGGAGTGAAAATTGTAGATTTTTTGTAAAATATCGCCAACTGATAATAAAGCCTCTTTTGGTTTCTAGTATGAAGGACACTTTTGCATAGGGTCATCAATTAACGATACAGGAGATTATGCAAAAGAAAAATTTCTTTTTAAGTCAGATTCACTCCACCTTAACCTTTCGAATACCATAATTAGAGACAAAATCGAAAGACAATGAGAGAGTGAATGCCGGGTGTTCATTTGGGGTTTCATGAATTAATAAATTTACATGCTTTGTGTTACTTCAAAGTTTTGGAACCAATATATTCACTGTATTTATAATTTTCTTCCAGGTATTGTTGCTGTTATATTTAGTTCTAGTACAAAAGTCTGTGCAAGGAAAGAAACAAAAAACTGCTGTTGTAACTGATATAGGTGATATAAAAGAGTTTAAGAAACTGTTAAGAACTAAGACTAATGTTTTAATATTATTTGTGAATGAGCCGAAGAACTCCCATTCAATCACAGATGTATTCAAAGACACTGCCGACTCTATGAAAGGGCAAGCAACCCTTGCCATAATAGACTGTAATAATAGGTAAGTTACTACTAGGAGTTTTTTATGCTAATATTTTTTTATAATTAATACTTTTGGTATCAAAGAACCCGAGAGCCGGATTTTGAAAAGCCGGGGATATTGAAAAATCTAAGGCGAATTTTACACGGTTGGTTTTGCTGTCAGTTTTGCCACAGTTGATTGACGAAAAACCTACCGTCTAATGCGTTGCATGACGGTTTTTAGTACTGATTGACGAAAACCTTTCACCATCATTCGTGATTGATGGAATTGATTGTCGCTTGCATGACCATGTAATGTTCGCCAAGCATACTTAGATTTTTCAATGAATGTTGGTTATTGAGGTCGATAAGTTGAGGTCGAAGACATAAAAAGTATCTACTTTGGACAGCTGTCCATCCTTGGAGTTCAAACTTGCTCCAAACCAATTTCATCAAAACCATATCAGTAGTTTAACTGTAAAAACGTAACTGACAGACAGACGGAGTTTACTTTCTCATTTATAATATACTAGCCTCTGCCAGAAGCTTCATCCACGCGAATGTTGGTAATTGTGGAAGTGAAGTCAAAGTCGAAGATGGATAAAAAGTAGCCTATATCCATCCTTGGAGTTCAAGCTTCCTCCGTACAACCAAATTTCATCAAAATTGGTTCAGTAGTTTAGCCGTGATGGTGACAGACAGAGTTACCTTCACATTTAATTTTATAATATTGGTATGGAATCATGGCATGGCACTGAATGTGTTTATTACCTTTGGTATTGAAAAAAGGTTTCTTTTTATGAAATCTTATTCTATCTTGTGACTGAGACCACAAACTGAAAGGTGGAACTACTTAGCACTTAGAACTTGGTATGTCGCCTGGCCCTAGGCGCCAAATTTTCATTCGGCTGGAAAACAAATAAAAATATTCTTGTACCATATGCAAAATACACGCTCTAAACGTGAAGTTGCGGATACCAGCCCAACATACATAGAAAAATTTTAGTAAATGGTTTCTATTTCATTACTTGCTCAAAGAGCTAAGCAAGATGTCTACTAATACATATCCAGGGCTGCAGGATTGTTTGAAAGAGTTACCGCAACTCAAGGAACACAGGTGGGTTTTAGCCCGTAAAAGCCTAACACCTCAGTCCCTGTCGCCCCATTCAAAGTTAGAGAAGTTTCTTGATTATATCCGACCACAAAAAATACTAAATTAGCTTATTGTGTTGTGTGAAGCCATTTGAAATTAATTATATTACCTTTTTTCTTTACTTTTTAGCGATGGTAAGAAGTTATGCAAGAAACTGAAAATATCTTCAGACAAAGCCTATTATCTGAAGCACTACAAAGATGGCGAATTCCACAAAGATTATGACAGGAACGAGTCGGTTAATTCATTGTGTAACTTCCTGAGAGATCCGACTGGAGATTTGCCATGGGATGAAGATCCTACTGCCACAGATATATTTCATCTGCAAGATGGCGAGGTTTGTTATCTTTTAATAGTTTATTTAGTAAACAAATCAATATATCAGATCCCTTTTTATCTTTGTGTTGTCATATGAGCCTTTTTACTTATGATAGCAAAATTTTAGATATCAAGTAAACGTAATACAAGATTTTGATAAAAGCAGTAAAAAGAACGAACATTTTGTTTTGTGTAATTTCACACTTGAAAAACTTGATTAGAAAAATATCGTTATCAGTTTCATATAAGTAAGTAATAGGCATGAATACACTGATTATGAATAATGTGCGTTGCGAATATTGTTTAAATAATAAAAATGATATGGCGAGTTACATGTAAATGCCTTTTAAGGAGTGAGCAGTATTGGCCACTGTGTGACGGTCCCGATTTACTAGTTGTAAGTTGCGAGTTAACACAGCCAGGCACATCACTTTATATAATTTATTTCGTCACCACTGCTCTCAAAATGGTGAAGGAAAACATCGTAGGGAAATGGACATGCCCATTTCCTCACGATGTTTAACCAGAACAGATTGTTTCCATCCAACCTGCACTGGGTCCGCGTGATGGATTATGGCCCAATCCCTCTCCTTGAGAGGAGGCTGAGTCTTAACGGTGGGAAAATTATAAGGCTGATTATGCTTATATAATATATACCTTATAAGGTAAAGCACAATAAAATACTGATATTCTGCTGGTAAAACAGGAAATCAATTTGAATTAGTTGGGCAAAAGCAACGATTTATGGGTGTTACCATACCAATCTATTGATCATCGATTTTTACTAGAACGGATCAGTCGTTGATCCACAGTTACTACTACATCTAAAATTACCACCAATGACACCATAAGATAGGTCAGTTGGCGTGGATACACCCTTATGTCATGTCTTCCGTACAATGGCGTGTTAACCGCGAAGTGCATTACCAACCTTATATTTTAGAGCATAGCAAATGTATTACAAAATATTATGGTAGCCGGCACAGATTATGATAAACAGCATTTCATAACATCATCTAAAGAATGTTAATCAGATTTTGTTTAGATTTGCTAGCGTTGTTTTTAAAACTACAGATGGAATGGTACCTGTACATAAACAATGTAGTATCATCAATAGAAACCAAACATTATGACTCAGATGTGCGGGCTTACCATGACGTTCAACAAAGTAAGTTTGTTTTAAGTTTCAGTGTGGGTAAGAGACATGGAGCTAAACAGGTTGTCCAGCGCCATCTCTTACCCACGCTGAAACAATATTAAAATAATCTTACTTTAAACGTAATGGTCTAGGTCATGGTTTTAATTCTTTTCGGTTTACTAACTCTACGAATAGTCAACTATTGCCAGGTTTGACTGCCTCATGGGTATCATGTTCGCAAGCGCGACTGTTGAGCGTGAGTTTTCCGGTCCAAAAAGAGCTATTGGTTTTTTTTTTTATTATTATGGATAGGGTCGCGTTTGACCACTATTTCACCTGATGATGGTAAGCGATGATGTGACCGACGAAACACGCTTGCCTAGAAGCAATCTATTTACTCTTGACTTAAAGACCCCTAGGTTATAGCTATCAGGAAAGAAAGACTCCGACAGGGAATTCCATTTCTCAGCTGTACGCATTTTAACGCTTTGCGTGGGGTGTTATAACAAGAATCGCCAAACTACTGGCGATTCTTGTTGTCTTACTGGAGTTCGGAAGTTGGTGGTCTCCGCCTGGTCTCTCTCCGTTCGTGTCGGATTTACTTCCCATAGGACTGAGGTTAAAAGAACAGATAGTGTACCTGACTACCTCTGTTTGCTTACACACTTGTCCTCTCTATTATCTTCTACGTAGATATAGGTAGGCATACTTTACTAGTCCAACAGCCTCGTGCCTCCGAATGCTTGTAAAGCTGTTCGTCTTCGCCTGATCTCTCTCTCCGCTGTATCGGAGTGCCGGCCCATCGGACAATGAGGTTAAAGGAACAGAGAGTGCACTTGTGTTTGCATACACACTTGTGCATTATAATATCTATTACGTAGATATACTTGACTCATCCCCGTATTCAAAATTTGGTCGAGAGAATTATAACCGTGATTGATATTACTGTTTGTTAGATGCTATAGTTAAATTACGGTAGACTAATTTCTGGCAGCGGCTTCGCCGAGTTCAATCAACGAGTTGGTTGAATAAGTTTATAGACATGGTAAAACTGAGCCCACGTATGCTACCCATTATGACATTTGACTTTTTTATTAAGCTATTGCATAGCTTCTATCGCGGGCCTTGAGCGTGGAGACTGAATCCAGAAATTCCGTAACGAAAATAACCTAACACCCCCCAATCATTTGTTTTTTGAGCGTGGTGACCGATAACAAATCAAATGAGTGAACAATCAATCAAAATTCAATTCAATGTGTGAAAGTGTAACTTCAATTAACATCAAAGAAAAAAAAAACAAAGGAAAAAAAAAATACTGCATAAATAAAATAAATAAATAATTATAATTGCATAAGTTGATAAAAATGCTATGCAATAGCTTTACCACAGCAGTCCCCGAGTACCACACGTCTTTTTTGGTGTTTCAAATGTCCCACGTGACGTTGAACACATGTGATATTCTAACGTTGAGTATATGTTTCTAAGTCATGTTTTCAAGAAAATTCTTAGTCTAGTTGCCATAACGCGTAGCATAGGTACGTGACATGTAGGTAGGTCCTCAGTTGGTTTTTAGCTTAAGGGAAAGTGCTCACCAGTTCTCCAATTTTACATCGCGTACGATGCGTACTCGGGCTCAGATATTCTCATCTATGCTCAAAATAGAAATAAGACGAATAAATAACCCTTTATTCTATACCATTCTCCATGCTGGCGATAATAATAAAAACATTTGATAAGAACTTAATGTGATGATTAATTTGTGTTGCGAATTGATAATACTTTTTTAAATCACAGCAGCACAGTAACTTTGCTAGTAGTTATAATGCCACGGCGAGTGTTAATGTTTATCTTTATGTTTTTTTTTTCGTGATAAACGCCGACACATAGCCGTTTTATGCATTTAGCGATTGAACATTTTTTACTACGCTGACAAAGGTAGGAGACCTTTGTTGGACAGTGTCAGTCTTCCAAGGTCATTGAGTTAATGCATTATCTATCATGTATAAAAACCTAAACGCCCGCAATATATTTTTCTTAGTGGGAAATCATCAATTGACTTCTCCCGCTCTGGGTGGAGCGAGAGGAGGTGTCAGACTTTTATAGACTAAATACTAAAAATTGGGGTCCTTTGACTAGCAACGCCATAGTGGGAGACAATCACGGTTTTTTGTTAAGGTGGGAAATCATCCAATAACTTCTCTCGCTCTAAGGTGGAGCGCGAGGATGTGTCACTTTTGCTGACTAAAATCTACTCTTATGTTTTTTCTTTGCCTTGCGTTCCAGGACCCCGGGTTTCGCTCACGCCCCCCAGCTGCGGCCGGGATTCTGATCCCGATTTCCGGCCACCGTAGGCGCGGGCTTACGGACGGCGAGCAATCGGTAGCTCGCCGTCCGACCAACCGGTAACCTTCCGGACCGAGACCAAGACGCAGATGGCGCGTATTGTTCCACGCGTGCCTCAAGGAGTTGTCAACAAACCGTAGGGGCCTAGCAGGGTCGAAGCCTACCGGGGCCAAGGATCTGCTACTGAAAGGATTCGGCCCCGGTACGAAACGAAGGAACAGGAGTGGGTTGTTGGCCAGTAAAAGTCTGACACTATCTCCCGCTCCGCCCAAGAGCGGAAGTTGTCATTGGATGATTTTTCCACCTAAAAAAAAGGATTTCGTGTTTCCCTTTCGGAAGCCAACCCATGGCTCCAGAAATGAAGTATTCATTTAGGTGTCAAGTAGTTTAAGAGGTATGTTTTTTCTGTTTCAGGCTCTTAATAAGTTTCTAAAGAAGGGTGCTGGTGCTTACAAAAAGTCCATGATAATGTTTTATGCTCCGTGGTGCGGATACTGCAAGACTTTAAAACCAGAGTATGTCAACGCTGCTGCAGATTTGAAGGTAAGGAGTCGATCATTTTAAATGTCTTTACAGCTAGAGTGAATAGGGTCTTAATAAACCAGTGTGACTCACCACCTCTAATATCAGGTGGGATCGACAAACAATAATTAAATGAATTCGAGAGGTGTCTTCCGTCGCGGGTGGTGTCCGAGGAAGCGAGTAGTCCGCGGTGCGGCGGACAGCCAGTGTCGCCGCACGCGTCTTCGCTCCCCCACTGCTGATGACGTATATTATGCACGCCGCTCGCGCGTGCGGACCGCGTCGCTGATCGTTGTTGGGTTCAATTCCCAACACAGTCAAGTACTAGTTAATATCAATTTAAAAAAAAAATCATAACAAAATAAAGTTATATTTTCAGGCATGACGCCCCATAGTGTGTACTGACTTTACTTAAATAGTGTTATGTTCGTAGGTCATCACAAAAACAAATTGTGTGATTTATCAAGCTCCATGCAATACATACAGCTTGATAAACCTGCCCATTGTAGCCTCATCCAGCCTCTCTAGCCAAGTGACACCGTTTCTCTTGCGTGAAATGCCTCGAGTTAGCCACGCCCCCAATTCTTATGTTCTGACTACGTGACTGAGTGTTGGGATGACGTCATTCTCCTACATTTGAAGTTTTCGACTAGTAATAACAATTGCAGACTATCAACTTGGCTAGGGGTACAGGCTTTCTACAAATATCTTCAGGATGCCCTGGCGCGGTAGTCTTGGTGCTCCCCCACACTCGAATTATTAACGGGCCATCTTTTTAAAAGTGTAGATTATGAATTTTGAATGTTTAAGCGGTGGCAAAATTAAACGAAACTAAGGACAAGCTTAACTTTCTAAACAAATTATTTTTCATTTTCTAAAGTTTGTTTCTTAATAGTAAAAAGTTATTTTCTGAGGAAGTCTTAATATTAATTTGTCACATCATCATCATATCAGCCGAAAGACGTCCACTGTTGGACATGTGCCTCCCCCAAGCGTCGCCACAACGACCTGTCCTGTGCGTCACGCACCCATCGGATTAATTTGTCACAATACATACTAATTAATTTTGTCTTATGATGCTAAATAATTGGTTTGCACTTGAAATATGTTGACATATGATTTCAGGGTGAATCACTGTTGGCAGCAATTGATGTATCAAAACCAGGAAACTCGAAAATAAGACAACTTTATAACATAACTGGATTCCCCACCTTATTGTATTATGAGTGAGTACTGATTATTATAACGATATATTATACGGTTCAAGAGATGCAGCCCGGTAATAAGTAGAAGGATAGACATCGAAAGCTCAGTAGGGTTCAGTTAGTTACGGAACCCATAAAATGTTCTACACCCAAATTTTATTATTATTGGGAGACTAGCACTTTGCCAGCGACTTCGTTCGCGAGAAAGTTTCCATAAAAATTGTAATACCCTTTAAACCGTGTTATAAGGATAGGTTTCAAAAACTATTAATGACAGTCTATATTATTCTTTAAAACCCCTTAAAGGATCATGGCGAAGTCCCAAACAAAATTTTGCTGGCATATTTTTTAGCGTCAAGCCGTCAACTGATGAAAAATATACAAATGTATATAGATTAAATTTTCAAACAATTTTTTCTGAGACATTACTATTAATGAACTCCGTATATTAAAGATATACCAGTTTAAAGTTTATGTGATTACATATAATATTATGTCAATAATTTAAAAACGCCTTTTTGAACGAACGACAAGTTGTCATGTCATAATATCATGTTTTCTTTTTCTAAATGTCATTAGGCTGGATGGTAGTTAAAAGTTGTCTAATGCCATGTTTTTTTCTGATGATGTGGATTCTCGATATTGTACTTATTGTACAGTGCGTTTCACTTAAGAGGTGCCTTTGACGTAATGTTGGCAATACGGAAAAATAGTGTTGCTATATTTTTAGCAATTAAATTACTTAATATTAGACAAATACTGATATTTCGTTACTTTTAACAATTGCCTTATATATTTTCTTTTAATTAATAATAAAGCATACAACGTTGGGCTCCATTTCGATTGTCCTGCAATTCTTTCAAATACCGAAAACGCCACGCCGCAATATCGTACCTCTCCATCCAACAAATTCCTTTTAGACTTGCTTTTTTTTTAATAAAATCCCATTCCCCTCATTTATTCTCCATAAAGTGGTGCGACTACCGTTAAAATCGATTTAGTTTCACATTTCGTGCAAAAATTTTGGTACAGTAGGCAACTCTTTTCATTTTTCCCTTCTTTTTTCTGTAGACAGACAGGGGAGCCAACATTACGGCAAAGGAACCTCTTAAGTGAAACGCACAATAGTGACACACATTATGTCATTTTTAACCGACTTCGAAAAGGAGGCGGTTTTATGTTCGGCTGAATGTATGTTTTTTTTTTGTTTTTTTTTTTTTTTTAGCCACTGTATTCTAAGTACAAACAGTTATATAGATCAGTTGTAATTGTGCACGTGCAAAGAGAGACCTATAGTTATCGGTTATTTTGTTTGCAAATTGGGGTGTTTACGAGTGAAGTTTATACTGTAAATAGTTTTGTAATTATTTTAATACCCAAAAAAATAATATTATAAAAATGCATCGCAAAGTCTGCGGCAACAGTATGAAAGTAACTAAATTTAATCGTATAGTAATTTCAACCAATAAAATGAATTATTTAACCAGAACGAGCGACGCATTTGTTTCGCTCCCACTAGTGCCCGTGAGGGTACTAGAACGAGCGAGAGAAATGCATGGCTCAATTTTTATTCGGCAGTATCCGCATTTCTGACATTTTACTAGATTTAGTTTAGTGAAACGACATAATTATCACGGACGATAAATTAGAGTCCGTCTAATGAAAGCGTGACCTGAGAAAAGGAGGTTACAACCAAAAATTTCGAATGTGGTATTATTGAAATAGTAGGAGAAAAAAGTTTTGATACTAGAGTATTTTTTGTATTTATGACAATTTTAGAATAGTTGTACAAGAACTTAAATCCTAGTCAAAAACATGTGTGTAGACTTAATTATTTAGGGGGTGTATGGTAAATGTCAATAACACACAAAATGTTAGATAGTATTCCAAATTATTTTATTTTATCTGATCTCTCAAATGTCGCTATATAATATTTAAATAATATTCTTTATTTTCCATTTGGCGTTCTGGCAAGAATACCAAGTGCACAACAGCGTGATAGTCAAATAAAATAGTCAACATGATTTCAACTTCATCACGTCTCGCCAACATTATTAATGTTTTTCAAGATTGTTGGGTTGGAATCGATTTAGCATAGAGAAAATTCAGATCTTTTGGGATTAGTCAAGTGGGAACATGTTTTATACTCCAGTGATTGTTTCAAATGATACGGATCGACTCGTGAGACACAAAAAGTTCAGCAGCTGCTGCAGCAGCATCTCTCTCAAACTTGAACTAGGATTTTCGCGATTTTAACTTCAGTTGCAGACTTTCATGCACTACCAGACAGAGTGAGGCAAATCTTTCGTTACATCTCAACTGCTTTTGAACGCATTCTACCACTCACTAGCATGTGTTTTTGATTAAGTCGATTCACCAAAAGCCTTCTTTGTTCGATGTTTTTGTCCATTATGAAATTCGCAATATGTCAGATTATCTAAAAATATAAGAATAAAAAAAATCATTACATCCTTAATATAACTATCTAATAATATTAGTCGACAAGGATCAAGATTATAACGTCATACTAACTTAAAAATCAGAAATCGTATGTAAACAATGTTGGTTTTCATTGAAAACACATTCTTTCTCTTCTTGTTTTTGTTTGAACTTAATAACCATAGTGTGTAGCAGTTTTTGCACGTTACTGTTTATTGTTTTTCCCACAATTAAGCAATTATTCTTGAAAAATAAACATCAGTTTCCAAAAACTGACAATTGCAACCATAGACTTTGACATGAATTTTTTCGGCAAAACAATGTTGCCAATTTAATTTAAAAAAAAAAAACTCCAGGTTACGCTTTCAGTAGACGCACTCTAGTGTTTTGTCATATCACTAGATATTTTTAGTAAGAAGACGTAATAAACAAGAATATTCGACATCTGCCGGGATTTCGTGATATCCCTAGGGATTTCGCGAAATCCCTAATATCGTCATTTCCCTGCGACATATACATTTGTATATTTAAAAAAAAATATGTCAACATTTTTTTCGAGAGTCTGCCGTCCCGTCACTCTTTTGCATAAGGCTTTTAAACTATCGAGTTTCGGCCGTGCATTGATGTCAGTATCATGTCAGTCAGTCAGTTTCTTCTTTTATATAATAAGATGATGATTAATTACATTTAGAATTCAGTCTCACGGTGAAATCTACTTTCATAATTACTAGACTACAATTATTATTTACAGAAAAGGGCAATACAAGTTACCATACAATGGTGAGAACAAAAGACAAGCGATCGTAGACTTTATGAGAGACCCTACTACCGCCATGCAGCAGAAGAAAAAAGAAGTGGTGGACGACAGCTGGCCTGAAGACTCTGATGTAGTGCATCTTACTGGTGAGATAACTTCTTTTTTTAATTGGTACATCATCGAATAACTTCTACTTTGGGCGGAACGAGAGGGCGTGTCAGATTTTATTTTACTGATTAAAACCCACCTTTGTTTCCTTTGCGTTCCAGGATCACGGTAACTCTTCGAAATTTTCTTGCAGAGATTGTAACCGCTAAGTCTTATTAAGACAAATAACCCCTTTCTTCCTCTTGAATATCTTCAACTGTCATCTAAGAAAATGCAAGTAGTCGTGTCAGAATGCTATCGTCTAAATTATTATTACATTGAATGTGTCCTGTCCTACTGCAGAGCAATGGCCTCTATTCTCTCCTTCCACTTTTTCTGGCCTTCTGCTATCTGGGTCTGTATTTTGAAGAGACCAGTTCAATTCGTAATTTCTTGATGGATTTCAGCGTGCGTTTGCGGTTCCTGGTAATTTTAGGCTACTGCTTTTCCAACATCCGGCATGTGAACAGACCCGTTCTTTTTTGACCTTAGCTATTTATGTTTTGGAACGAAGTAACAAGTTTGTAATCAATTCAGAAAGTTGGATCAAATAAATTCGATTTAGAAAACTGAAACATTTAGTAAATTGAAAAACAGCTAAAAACTATCAATCGTCGTTGCGACTTTAAGACCTCGTATGTGTAAAATTCAGCTTTGTGAGAAAATCGACAAAAACCGTCTACTGAAAAAAACATAACAAAAAATATAGGTATCAGCCGTATGATTTCCTGCTTTTAATTATGATATTGTTAGTTGAAATCGTTGAAATAAAAAGTAGTATAATAGTAAAAAAATTGGGCAAGTAAGCGTCGGACTCGCGCACTGAGGGTTCCGTGCAAACTATAATTCCCGAATGGAGTCCCGTAGATTTTTCCGAATTGAAAAATGTTTTTTTTTTAGACTTTTGACGTATGTGCTATAAGGCCTTGCTTTGTGCCAAATTTCAGGATTCTGGGTCAGCGGAAAGTACCCTGTGAATTTCGACCTTTGAGAGTATCAGAATATACGTGATTTTTGCGACATAAACGGCCGTATCTTTTTTATTCGTTAACTTAGAAGTTTGATTTTTTCACAACTTGAAGGGATCGCAGACCTGGACCTCAAGTCTGCTATTACAATAGTGTCAGAATGGTCTAACATTGATTTCAAAATTGTTGATTTTGACAAATTTGGTAATCTACTAATATAATGGCGTCATTATGACTTTCCAATGGTCAACCACTAACACTCCATTGAAAGAAGTGGCATAAAATGGTAATCTCGTACATAATGAGAAATCAAAGTTTGACGTATGCGATAATCTGCTAAAATTTTGACAGTTCCTTTGAACAGTGACTTACCATTAGAACGTCATTGTGCAGTCATTGCTTTTAATAAGCCCGATATTGTCATTCTACCACAACTCTATTACGAGACCATTGACCGATCAATGATCGATCATTATGAATTAGCAGATTACGAACTTTTAGCAAAATGACAATGGGATCGTGTTAGAATGACGAATTTATAAAAATAGCGGATACCTCCACGCGCTCTCGAGAATTCGAGATAAAGGGTCTTGACAGACAGACAGACAGTCGGTCGGACAACAAAGTGATCCTATAAAGGTCCCGTTTTTACCTTTTGAGGTACAGAGCCCTAAAAACAGTTAAAATGTAAAAGTAGTATTTATTAGGAAACACATTGTTGATCTTGAAATTGGTAAACAAATGATGATTAAGGGTCGGTACATATCTGACGGAAAATGACAAATATATAATAAAACATTCAACCGTTCACACTCAACCGATGATGCGTTATAGATTTTCATACAAATAGACGCGACCGATGATACACTCAACGCATTTTTTTTATTATTATTGATAGGCTCGCGTTTGACCACTATCTCACCTGATGGTAAGTGATGATGTGGCCGACGATGGAGCACGCTTCCCTATAAGTAACCTATTCACTCTTGACTTAAAGACTCCTAGGTTGTAGCTATCAAGAAACACAGACTCCGTCAGATATGTACCGGCCCTTAATCGTCCTATTACACATGAGAGTTTTGCCTTCGATAGAGCTTCAAAATGTTTAAAGCCTGTCGTAATAAAATGATTTTGCCAAAAGGTTTTAAAGTCGCAACGACGCAATGTTTTTCAAACAAAGAAAAATGTAGAGTGGAATATACGTAGATCGAGTTTTTTTAATTACTCGTACAAATACAGGAAATCAACAGTCACTAGTACAATGGTCTTATCTCTAAAAGACAACCATTGGAATAAAATTGTGCAAGAAACGATAACGGGGACTTCCATTATAAAAAAAAGATAAAAATAAACACTGATATGAGTAATTGAACGATAATGCGCACGATTAACTGATACATGGCCGTTGTTCATTATTAGTGTTGTTTGTGTAATTTATTACTGAACTGAAATGTTTCTGCAAATATAAATAGTTAAGGATAAAATCATTGTTGAAATGTTAAGTAGAAAAAAATCGGGTATTCCTCCTCATAAAACAAAATCTAAATACGTATATATGTCGTGGCCAGATCTTAGAAATTGATCACTTCATGAAATGGCCATCCATGAAACTAAAACTGGCAGTATGGTAATTAAAAAAAAATTAATTAAATTACCAAAGTTATGTTGTAATTTAATTAAATTTTATTAGAGACGACCAGGAGCGACAGTTGCGCGATTTTTTCATAAAAAAATTACTACCAATAGTCGGGGCAATAGTTGCGTCGCTGGCGTCTCGCTGAACCCGCAGACAAAAAAGTCTCCCAGCTATCGCGTCCGTCGCTACACGCGCGCACTTTGGTACAAACTCGTATACTTGCTGTAAAGGCCCTGATCGACGGGCGAGTAAAACCGCGGTCTTATGGCTCGTCGGTAAAGCTCGCCGGTGTATCATTGCAATACCGCGGTTTTGTGCCTTTTAAGCTCGGCTCGCGACTCGTCATGATTGTAAAATCGACTTGGCTCGTACGTCGATCACCCACTTATGAAACAAATTATAATTTGTTTATATAATTATATACGGAGATTAAAGTTGCTCGTGCGCGCTATCTCTTATTCTGTTCAAATTATTTGACGTATTGCAGATTTTGTTTGGCCTCGCAAGCACGAAGACGGAATGGAAAGCAGTTTTCTTTTGAATAAAAACTGTTTTTAAAGAAAACAGTTTTTATTCAAAAGAAAACTGTCGCTGTTGCTGACAAAACACTGTGATGTATTTTCTCATGTCACTTTTTTCAATTGGTGTCTGTTATGTGTCTCATAAATCTCGAATTATGCATTTCCAGAAATGGTTTGCCAAATTATCGAAAGGTATAAATGATTAATGTGGGTAGTAAATAGACCAATATAATTTAGATTGTCGTTGTCCATTTTTTAAATAGGGCGAAGTGTTCTATAAAGTTGCACGTCTATGTTGTCGCCATTGCAGTGTTCATAGCACGCGGATTTGCTGGGTTTGTATATTATAGATTCCAATAGATTTGCGTTTACTAAGTCGGCATGTTCATGTCGGAGGAGAAAATAAATGCCGATGCTTCGATGCCGATAGTGCCGACACTGTCGTAAAATAGCATTACCCGGTAACAGAATCGGCCACTATCATAAACAGCGCTGACTAACCGCGCACCGCGTCAAGGTGATTGGGCTAGTGGAAGGGACACAGTACCCAGTCTAGTTCCTTGGAAATGTTCTGTGACTCAAGTACCCACCCACATATGCGAATACGAGGATTGAGCCTGTAAGTGGGTATTTCTTCAGCAATCCACCTAGTAATTAACTGGCTTTACACAATTACTCTTTCGCATTTGAAACAGTAGGTATTCGTGCGCAAACGAGCGCGCTTGTTATAGGGTTGCCATAAATCCCCAAGGCCCCGTCGGGACAATTACAATTTGGGGCTTCTTTCTTAGTATTTACTGTGTTCGTCGGTAAACAAGGGCAAGCAAAGCCATCGCGTCGCAAATTAAAAAGAAAAGAAACTTTTAAACAAAATCTTGGTATATGTATTCATTTATTAATTAATTATCGGAGATAACATAACGATTAATAACATCATTCCTTTTTATATCGGATGATTTTATTTTGGAAAGTAATTGTCGGTTACCGGTAATTTGTAAAATTCTTCACCATTCATGTGAAAATTAATTTTACATTGAAGAATAGCTTCCACGGTGTCGACTCCCAAGGGATTCCGTTCTACCGTCCGTCCGTCTACGTCGACATTTTTTTAAAACTTGTAGCTCGTTTGTCGGAACATTTTATAGCTTGTCGGAACGTTGGGACACTACTGTTAATAACGGTGACATGTCCCGACGTATCGGGGCGAATGGCAATGAAAAAGACCACGTGGTCAGTGCTTGTCTCTCTCATCAGTCGCGTGCGCAGGCTCCTGAAAAAACAACACAAGAATTAATTAAGGCGCTAAAAGAGGGGACCTCCTTAAGGAGTGGAAAGAAAACACGGAGTCCTCACCTTCCGCATGACGTAAGTTCTCACCGGACGTGGTAATTTCTGGAGGTTCCTGCACCGGATTCGTGCGAACGAAACACCCGGGTGTCACCATTGTGTGGATCGCACGGAGGACACGGTGGAGCATACGGTAGAGGTGTGCCCCGCTTGGGCAGAGCACTACCGCATCGAGTACAGCCCCGTGGCGGCAACGATCTCTGGCGCCGGGCTTTGGTGCAGGCCTTGGTCTGGAGCGAAGACAAATGGCAGGCGGTCGCCTGCTTCTCCTAAGCAGTAATGCTAGCAAAGGAGGCCGTTGCGCGCGCGGGGCAATGGCCCACACGCCCTAGCTGCTGGGATACCGATCCCGATTTGCAGCCACTGTAGGCTCGGGCTTGCGGACGACGAGTAATGGGTAGATCGCCGGCCGACCGTCCGGTAACCGTCCTGAGCCAAAGTCGTCGACGGCGCGTAGTGTTCCACGCGCGCCTCAAGGAGGGGCCCAGCAGGGTCGAAGCCTACTGGGACTATGGGTTCGCTTCTGAAAGGATAACCCGGGGCCCTGGAATGCAAGGAAACGGAGGAACATAGGAGTGGGTCTTAAGATGTTATTGGATGATTTTGACTGGCCTGTTGGTTTAGTGGTTAGTGGACCTGACTGCTATACCGGAGGTGGTGGGTTCGATTCCCACCCAGGACAAATGTTTGTGTGTTGAGTACGATCATTTGTTTTGTGTCTGGGTGTTTTTTATGTATAATATGTATGTATTTAGAAATAAATATTAAGTATTTATATCAGCTGTCTAGTACTCATAACACAAGCTCTGCTTAGCTTGGGACTAGACGGCGTTGTGTGAAAGATATGGAATATTATTATCATTTGCCACCTAAAAATAGAACACATAATAGAATTAAAGAATTGTTATAAACTATCTTGTATAACAGAATCATTCGAAAATGTGCAGAGAAAATAGGAACAGATTATGGATATTTATTTAATTTATTGTATTTTTAATATAACTATTTTTAAGCTATGGTTATAACAACACATTTTTAACAAATTGGAACTCTGATAGTCATCAGTCTACACGTCTCCCACACAACGAGACGCAGCGTTGGAAGGCCTATAAGGGAACTTGATCACCTGGTAACGGTTGCGGGAATTCGATTGATGCGAGACGCATAAGACCGTTCATTGTGGCAACACTTGAAGTTAGGCCTTTGTCCAATAATGGACGTCTTTAGTGATGGCTGTAGTGAATATCATCATCATTTCAACACACCCCTGAAATGATAATGATGATGATCACTACAGCCTCTATCTAACCTCTTCCCAAATTATATTTTTTCACGCTACTGAACTTTATATATTCTCTTTTTTTGCAGCTGCTAATTTCGATGAAACTCTTATGAATGCTAAACATGCGCTCGTAGTATTTTACGCTCCGTGGTGCGGACATTGCAAACGAATTAAACCAGAGTTCGAGAAGGCTGCCAAAACGATAAAAACTCAAAAGGTTGGTTTGGAATATTCATTATATCGCATCAAGCAAAGTGATGCTTTATGTACACAATAGTTTTTGTGGACATTAATCTAGCTTCCACGAATGGCGACCACGTACCGGAAGACGTACTGTTGGAAAGCCTCCTACAAGGTGGACCAATGACCTGGTAAGGGTTGCGGGAATCCGATGGATGCGAGACGCTCGACCGTTCATTATGGCGACATTTTGGGGAGGCTTATGTGCACCAGTGGATATCTTTCTGCTGAAATGATGATGATGGTGAATCTAGCTTCCTTTAAAATAAAAACTGCGGATAAGCTTCTAATCTATATTATAATATAAAACAAGTTATTAATGAAAATATTTTTTTCTTAACAAGCTTTTCTAACACGCTATAATACCTATATAATTAAAACTCGTCAAGACGAATCACACGAGCCCAAACTCGATGGGGTTGTGTCGTTAACTACCAAGCTCCTATAGCCACCTTCCGGTTCCATCATCAGATCAGCTCCATGTCATAATAATTTTGCATTGTCATCTGATTTACTCGTGCAAGCAAAATTTCAGCTCAATGAGTAGCCGGAAAGTGGATCAAATTTAATTTGCAAGATTTGATGACAGACAAACATTGGGACTGGTGAAACTAAATAAAAGCTTGTAAGGAGAGACTTACTGACTGGCATATCAACGTACAGATGAAACTACAGGGCCTAGAAACGTGAAATTTTGCATAAGGTTTCATTTTATTACGTAGGCGAGCACAGAGGATGTTCCAAAATTCATCCTCTAAAGGAATCAAACGAGGGTCCAAAGTTTGTATGGAGAAACCTGCTTTCACGCGGGCGAAGCCGCTAACATAAGCTAGTACCTAATATACGAATGAATCTAATTCTATTTTATCAATTATGTACCCAAACCACGGAACAGTAAAAACAGTGGAAGAAGTAAGTAGGCGTGGCACTGTCGCCGCTACTAAGAAACGCGTTGCATACTAGCTGTTCAAGCGCTCTCATTCTTTAACTAGACTGCGCAACATAATAATTAACGAAAAATAATATTAAAATGCCTTATTGTCCCATACTGTACTTTAAAAACCATAGGTAGACTAAAGATCTAACTCATTGAGGTATATCATACCACCGAAAAGTATTATTTTCGGATTTATTTTAATAAAATGAAAAAATAAAATTACGTGAAACATTGCGCAGGATATACAAACAAAACTAGTCCTTAGTTACATCACAACAAAGTTGATTTTCTTTTCTCGGTTATTAGCTTTTCTGGAATATTCGTTAGTCTACCTATACTTTTGACGCTATCCAAATAGTGCGTGACTTTATCGATAAAATCAATCGATATGTATAATATGTATTACATTGCCTTTTTAAAATACATATTATAGTTTAATAGTTTTTGTAAGTAATATAATACAGATAATTATTAAATTAATAAATATAATAAAATAAAAAATTGTGATATGATATTTGTGATGTATTTTAAATAAATTTAGTTAAAGAGTTAGGAACAACATAGGGTGTTTGAATTATACTTAATATTCTTATGTTTAGCAGTGGGCGATGACGATGATTTCAGCTGAGATGATGATAATTGATGTACTATGAAAATAAATACCCTTTTTACTACGTTTAAAAATTGCCTTTAATTATATTAATTTCATAATTTTAATACTATCACACTATCGCATACAATTTTTTTTTGCATGATATGTTTTAAATACGTTTTCATACAATCGATACATATTTCGATCGAATAAGGTGACTTCCCTATCTGAGTAGCAGCGAGCGCATTCGCGTCAGTGATACGCCATTCAAATACCAATCTTATCTTTACGTTGTTACAGTTCATACTGAATATTAAATACTGAACAATGCCATCTAGCGACGAGTAGCAGTACTTGGTAGTCAAAGATGTATTTCTTTCTTGTTTTTGTCAATTTGATCTTAAACTTTTGAAATTAAAGTTGCATTTCGTATAAAATTTTTTTTGCATTTCGTCTACGCCCGGTTTTTGTTTTCAGCCAATCAAATTTTTAGGTTTGCAGTAAGAGTAAATTGTAAATGTATGAGTTTGGCGACACCGGTTCTGGAACAAACATTTTCTCAAGCTACTTCCACTGTTTTTACTGTTCCGTGACCCAAACCTTTGAAAAATAAACATCAAAAAGGAAGTTATGGTCCAATAAAAAAAAACTTTAGATTTAACTCTTGTCCATCAATCTGAAATGAGTTATTAACTCATTTAGTGACACTGTCGTTCAGTGATATGTAACAAAATGATGTCCAGGTTTTTAACACAATGTGTCCTTTTCAAAAATTAAATAATATTTACAGATCGACGGCATCTTGGCCGCAGTGGATGCGACTAAGCAACCTGACCTCGCTTCCCGATTCGGCGTCAAAGGCTATCCTACACTAAAGTACTTCAGCAAAGGCGAGTACCAGTTTGACGCGGGTCATGTTAGGCAAGAGGAGCAAATTATTAGTTTTATTAAGGTTAGTCGATATTGTTAATTTAATCAAACAATAGGAAAACAAACCGCACGCTTAGTCATAAAGAGACGTTACTCAAAAAGAGTGTATTTGAATCTGAAAATATGTTTTAAAAATAAGGTAAAATTTTCAAATACCCTCTTTTTGTTGTATAACCAGTTTATCAATAAATATATATTGTATAATTGGTATTTTTTTCCACGGAGTAAGTACAAAGAGGAGACGGCCTAAACAACTGTGCACTGTGACTAACTAGGTCCTGACGTCATCACGGTGGGCGTGACTTAAACCAGTGTATTGTTGGCGTTCGTCCTGTGCACAACTTCGTAAAACAAAAACATATCTTCGTAAAACAAAAATAATATCTTGGCTTGGGGTTTCATGATGAAACCCCCCAAGCGACCGTAGAAAATGATAGAGCAACCAACCGACACAAACTAACCAAATGCTAATAAATATTTTCGTTATTATTTGTCTAATTTTTATTCTGCCTCTAAAATTAGTTTTATTACTTCGCCATATCAAAAAAGTTATGTTAAGTATGAAGCTTCTTTCGCGTCATGCGGCTTTTAATTTAGTCTGGTATTACTTATTTATTTATTTAATGGTTTCAGATGGACTACCACGTAAAAAGGTGTTTTTTTTTTATCTAAAAAGACTAGCTTTGTAATCAATCTTGATAATTCTTTCTATCGAAATAAGCCTTTCAAAAAGTAACACTTAATAATGATAGAATTAAAAAAAAATGTTACAATAAAACGGTTTTGATGAATTTCGAATGATCTTCATTCGTCATTCATCAAATAATAGTATCACTATTTCAATGAAAAATATACGTATCAGATGGTTCGCAAAATTAATTTAAAAAAACAGTTCTCCCTGGTAATTCTGAGTGCGACCCTGTTGCATCCTGCACTTAATGACATCTAGTGTGAGATAGTTACGTAACTACAAAATAAAATCTACAGAATGAGCGAATAGTTTTGCTATTGACCGGCAGATGGCAAATAAAAAAAAATGGGCGGAGTCCAACACCCCCTCACCCCGCAAAATGTCACGCGTTGTTTCTTAGGGAAATCTTATTACATCTCCTCTTTGTACTTACTCCGTGTTTTTTTCTACAACAAAGTTATTTTACAAAAAATATATGTTATCCCGCGTCTGTAGACAAAGTTAGTTCTTATAGAATCCCCAGTATAAGGAATCGTAGTAGAACATCGAGTGCTGTGTAGTCCCCTTATATATCATCTTCCTGCCCTTATCCCATCTAATTTGGAGTCGGCGCAAAACGTTTTTTTCTTCCATTCTGCCCTGTCACTCGTCATGCTATCATTAACTTCCTTTTCTATCATTTCACTCTTCACACTATCCATCCATCTTTTCTTTGGTTTCCCTCTCCCTCTCCACCCATCCACATATATACTCATAACTCTTTTAGTAACATGCATTTCATCCCTCCTCTTTACATGACCATACCAAGACAAACGATTCCCCTTCAACTTTTCAGTTACGTGCGCCACTTTCAAACTTCTTGTAATATACTCATTTCTCAAGTGCTGTGTAGTCCCCTGGGGGACTGAATTAGGGGATCGTAGTAGAACGAGCGTATTAGTATGGATATTGTCTAGTGGTTAGTGGCCCTGACTGCTATGCCGCCGGAGGTCGTGGGTTCGATTCACACCCAGGACAAATGTTTGTGTGATGATCATGATCATTTGTTCTGTGTCTGAGTGTAATTTCTCTTTATTAATGTACGTATTTAGAAATATATAAACATGTTTATCAGCTTGGGACTAGACGGCGTTATGGTATAGTCAGGCAACTACCACTGACTGCCATGTAGTTGCCTGGCATTCTTGCTGAACTGGACCTATTTAGCGCAGTCGTGAGACACACATTGTGTCAGTGTTTTTTTCTAAAATTTTGTTTATTACAGTGTGTCTATCCATGCGTGCAAATAAATTATTTTTCTTTCTTACTACTACTTTCATTTAATACCAGATAGTTGTGGAATATTATATTATAATATATTGTGGTTTCAGGACCCTCAAGAGCCACCGCCGCCGCCGCCCCCCGAGAAGCCGTGGTCCGAAGAAGAGTCGCCCGTGCGCCACCTCGACTCCTCGACTTTCAGAAACACACTGCGCAAAGTTAAACACGCCATCATTATGTTCTACGCGCCCTGTAAGTATTATTCATCATCATCATTTCACGAAACTATTAAAACTTTTCATCATTTTCCGAAAGACGTCCACTGTTCGACATAGGCCTCTCCTAGTATAGCCACAATGGACGGGCTTGTGCGTCTCGCACCCATTGCATTCCCACGACTCTCACCAAGCCACCAATCCACCTTGTGAGTGGCCTTCTAACGCTGCGTCTTCCTGTGGGTAGTCGCCACTCCAAAACCTTTCAGCCCCATCGACCATCTGTTCTACAAGCTATATGCCCTGCCCTTAAGTTGGCGATACTTCGGACTGTGCGACCTTGGTTCACCTGTGGATCTTCTTCCTGATGCGATCACGAAATCAAACTTCGAGCCCTTTCCATTGCAATTTGGGTTACTTTAAGGAAAGAAAGAAAAACGTTTATTCGTACCTCACACATACAGAAGAATTAGGATACATTAAAATTTAAATACAGTAGAAAATTAAGTATAAAATAATAACTTTAAAATCTTTGCAAGGCCAAAAAGGCGCCTAACTCAGCATATGCTGCTTACTTTAAGCCTTCTGATGAGTCTTATTAGAGGTATAAACTATTATTAAAGCTTCATTATTTAAAAAATGACGTATTTACTGCTTTTCTGTGGTGAGCTGGCTAGCTTAGGCTTTAAGGATGGCCCATTGGTCGGTCGCTATCGACCGGTCGATCTCGTCTATTTATCCAGTCTTCGTATTTACTTTTAGGTCAAGAAGATTATGGCGCGAGGCAGCAGATTATTAGTCTTATCATAAAGAATATACAACATAATATTCGATTACCTTATTACCTGTAATGTCTTGTTTGTAAAAAGAAAATCGGACGAAAGAACAAAGCGAGCTTGTTCTTTTGATTACATTTTTTTTTACATAAATTAACAGTTTTTTTCCAGTATTTATGATATGGAACCTTCCGAGGAAGTGTGGGACTCTTACTTACTAAAACCCACCTATGTTCCTTCAGATGCTCTTTGTGTTTCAAGACCACGGCTTTTTTGTGAATGTTTTTGGCTACTAGGTCCTTTGAGCTATGGCTTTGTATGAACAGATTATGTATGTAAATGTTCTGTTTTTATAGGCAGCAGATTTACCTTCTCGGCAAACTACGCTAAGGTAGTCAACACTACGATAAAACTCTTAGGCCCGGCGCCCACTATCGGTGGGCATCGGTGCGGCTCGGTAGAGCTCGAGCGCTTTACGCCAGCTTCGGGCGGCTTTGGGCGCTTTAGAGCTGCGTCGGGCGACTTCGGGCGGCTTTGGGCGCCTGAGAGCTGCCTCGGCAGTCGTAAACACGCCTAAGGACGCCGTAGCTGATTTTGGGTAGCCTAAGAATAGTTCTGGCTGCAGAAACATCGCAGAGCAGTCACTCGTAACGTTCCGTGAAAACAGTTATGTGTGTGTATTTATAATGGTGGATTGGGACTTAGTTCTCATTGTTCATCTTGCTGAAGAAGAAGAGAAACTTGGAGCCTTAAGACAGAGTATTAGGACATTTTTATTAGTATTTTGGTTAAAAAAAAAATGCCAATAACAGTTTTCTTTACGAATGTACATGCGCAGAAGTTCGCAGAGCCTATGTTCAGGACTGCCAAGTTATTTTGCGTCTACTTGTACGATACGATAATGAAAGCGCGTGCGGTGATCGAAATGACTGTTCTGCGACGTGTCTGATCCGAAAATGCCACCCGAGCTACCCGAAGACCGCCTCCGGCATCCTTAGCCATGCTTACGGCTGCCGAGGCCGCCCGAAGTCGCCCGACGGAGCTCTAAGGCGCCCTAAGCGGCTCGAAGCCGGCGTAAAGCGCTCGAGCTGTACCGAGCCGCACCGATGCCGACCGATAGTGGGCGCCGGGCCTTAGCCTAAAAAATCGCGCGTGTTTCAATGGTTCCTCTTATTGTCCTTTTGTCAAGTGTCTACCACTTGAGATGCAAAACTACACCAATTTTACATCACAATATTCACTAGGAATCAATTTGCGAATATTTTTTTAATTATATATAGCCACTGAAATTCACTCGGGAGTAATCCCGCCATGATAACTTTTTCTAACAATCCCGCAGCACATGTACATCAATATTTTTTTTATAATATGGTATAATATAATATTAATATAAGCTATATACAGTTAAGGAGTGGAATTCCCTGCCGGGGTCTGTGTTTCCTGATAGCTGGCCTTTAAGTCAAGAGTGAATAGGTTGCTTCTAGGCAAGCGTGCTCCATCGTCGGCCACATCATCACTTACCATCACGCAAGATATTGGTCAAACGCGAGCCTATCAATAATAAAAATATATATATTTGAGATGCTTAATACAAACTAGTGCTTGACTGCGATCCCACCTGAAGGTAAGCAGTGGGGCTATAGTTGATGGTGAGGTACTCTAGTTTATTAAGAGCCTATTCACACTAGCCTTGAAGATACCTAAATTATAATCGGACGAGATCGGGATCGGGAGACCACAGCAGTCAAATTGTTCCAGTCTTTCGATGTACTGTATTCTGTAGTTTCTAAATATTCCTTTTTCAGGGTGTGGCCACTGCAAAAGTACTAAGCCGGAGTTTGTGAGGGCTGCCGAAAAGTTCGCAGATGAGTTGATGGTGGCCTTCGGCGCCGTGGACTGCACCAGCGACCAGGAATTGTGCGCCAACTATGATGTCAAAGGATACCCTACGATCAAATACTTTAGCTACTACGATAAAGTCGTAAAGGAATACACTGGTGGCAGAAAGGTAATTATTATTATTAAAATTTACTAGTTTCTGGCCGCAGATTTTGTAAGAATAGCTTCTGGCAGCAGATTTTGTAAGAGCAGCTTCTGGCAGCAGGTTTTATAAGACTAGCAACTGACAGCTGATTTTGTAAGACTAGCTTCTGGCAGCAGGTTTTGTAAGACTAGCTTCTGGCAGCAGATTTTGTAAGACTAGCTTCTTGCAGTAGGTTGTGTAAGACTAATTTCTGGCAGCAGATTGTGTAAGACTAGCTTCTGGCAGCAGGTTGTGTAAGACTAGCTTCTGGCAGCAGATTGTGTAAAACTAGCTTCTGGCAGCAGGTTTTGTAAGACTAGCTTCTGGCAGCAAGTTGTGAAGACTAGCTTCTGGTAGCAGGTTTTGTAAGACTAGCTTCTGGCAGCAGGTTTTGTAAGACTAGCTTCTGGCAGCAGGTTGTGTAAGACTAGCTTCTGGCAGCAGGTCGTGTAAGACTAGCTTCTGGCAGCAGGTTGTGTAAGACTAGTTTCTGGCAGTAGGTTTTGTAAGACTAGCTTCTGGCAGCAGGTTGTGTAAGACTAGCTTCTGGCAGCAGGTTGTGTAAGACTAGCTTCTTGTAGCGGGTTTTGTAAGACTAGCTTCTGGCAGCAGGTTGTGTAAGACTAGCTTCTGGCAGCAGGTTTTGTAAGACTAGCTTCTGGCAGCAGGTTGTGTAAGACTAGCTTCTTGTAGCGGGTTTTGTAAGACTAGCTTCTGGCAGCAGGTTGTGTAAGATTAGCTTCTGGCCGCAGGTTGTGTAAAACTAGCTTCTGGCAGCAGGTTTTGTAACACTAGCTTCTGGCAGCAGGCTTTGTAAGACTAGCTTCTGGCAGCAAGTTGTGAAGACTAGCTTCTGGTAGCAGGTTTTGTAAGACTAGCTTCTGGCAGCAGGTTTTGTAAGACTAGCTTCTGGCAGCAGGTTGTGTAAGACTAGCTTCTGGCAGCAGGTCGTGTAAGACTAGCTTCTGGCAGCAGGTTGTGTAAGACTAGCTTCTGGCAGTAGGTTTTGTAAGACTAGCTTCTGGCAGCAGGTTGTGTAAGACTAGCTTCTGGCAGCAGGTTGTGTAAGACTAACTTCTGGCAGCAGGTTGTGTAAGACTAGCTTCTGGCAGCAGGTTGTGTAAGACTAGCTTCTTGTAGCGGGTTTTGTAAGACTAGCTTCTGGCAGCAGGTTTTGTAAGACTAGCTTCTGGCAGCAGGTTGTGTAAGACTAGCTTCTGGCAGCAGG
The DNA here is from genome assembly GCA_910589285.2 of Mythimna ferrago. Lineage (NCBI taxonomy): Eukaryota > Metazoa > Arthropoda > Insecta > Lepidoptera > Noctuidae > Mythimna > Mythimna ferrago. Next base: position 15,483,790 of record OU342673.1, on the reverse strand, counting down.
TTGTGTAAGACTTGCTTCTGGCAGCAGGTTTTGTAAGACTAGCTTCTGGCAGCAGGTTGTGTAAGACTAGCTTCTGGCAGCAGGTCGTGTAAGACTAGCTTCTGGCAGCAGGTTGTGTAAGACTAGCTTCTGGCAGTAGGTTTTGTAAGACTAGCTTCTGGCAGCAGGTTGTGTAAGACTAGCTTCTGGCAGCAGGTTGTGTAAGACTAGCTTCTGGCAGCAGGTTGTGTAAGACTAGCTTCTGGCAGCAGGTTGTGTAAGACTAGCTTCTTGTAGCGGGTTTTGTAAGACTAGCTTCTGGCAGCAGGTTTTGTAAGACTAGCTTCTGGCAGCAGGTTGTGTAAGACTAGCTTCTGGCAGCAGGTTGTGTAAGACTTGCTTCTGGCAGCAGGTTTTGTAAGACTAGCTTCTGGCAGCAGGTTTTGTAACACTAGCTTCTGGCAGCAGGTTTTGTAAGACTAGCTTCTGGCAGCAGGTTTTGTAAGACTAGCTTCTGGCAGCAGGTTTTGTAAGACTAGCTTCTGGCAGCAGATTTTGTAAGACTAGCTTCTTGTAGCGGGTTTTGTAAGACTAGCTTCTGGCAGCAGGTTTTGTAAGACTAGCTTCTGGCAGCAAGTTGTGAAGACTAGCTTCTGGTAGCAGGTTTTGTAAGACTAGCTTCTGGCAGCAAGTTGTGAAGACTAGCTTCTGGTAGCAGGTTTTGTAAGACTAGCTTCTGGCAGCAGGTTTTGTAAGACTAGCTTCTGGCAGCAGGTTTTGTAAGACTAGCTTCTGGCAGCAGGTTGTGTAAGACTAGCTTCTGGCAGCAGGTTGTGTAAGACTAGCTTCTTGTAGCGGGTTTTGTAAGACTAGCTTCTGGCAGCAGGTTTTGTAAGACTAGCTTCTGGCAGCAGGTTGTGTAAGACTAGCTTCTGGCAGCAGGTTGTGTAAGACTAGCTTCTGGCAGCAGGTTTTGTAAGACTAGCTTCTGGCAGCAGGTTTTGTAACACTAGCTTCTGGCGGAAGTTTTTGTAAGACTAGCTTCTGGCAGCAGGTTTTGTAAGACTAGCTTCTGGCAGCAGGTTTTGTAAGACTAGCTTCTGGCAGCAGATTTTGTAAGACAGCTTCTTGTAGCGGGTTTTGTAAGACTAGCTTCTGGCAGCAGGTTTTGTAAGACTAGCTTCTGGCAGCAAGTTGTGAAGACTAGCTTCTGGCAGCAGGTCGTGTAAGACTAGCTTCTGGCAGCAGGTTGTGTAAGACTAGCTTCTGGCAGTAGGTTTTGTAAGACTAGCTTCTGGCAGCAGGTTTTGTAAGACTAGCTTCTGGCAGCAGGTTGTGTAAGACTAGCTTCTGGCAGCAGGTCGTGTAAGACTAGCTTCTGGCAGCAGGTTGTGTAAGACTAGTTTCTGGCAGTAGGTTTTGTAAGACTAGCTTCTGGCAGCAGGTTGTGTAAGACTAGCTTCTGGCAGCAGGTTGTGTAAGACTAGCTTCTTGTAGCGGGTTTTGTAAGACTAGCTTCTGGCAGCAGGTTTTGTAAGACTAGCTTCTGGCAGCAAGTTGTGAAGACTAGCTTCTGGTAGCAGGTTTTGTAAGACTAGCTTCTGGCAGCAAGTTGTGAAGACTAGCTTCTGGTAGCAGGTTTTGTAAGACTAGCTTCTGGCAGCAGGTTTTGTAAGACTAGCTTCTGGCAGCAGGTTTTGTAAGACTAGCTTCTGGCAGCAGGTTGTGTAAGACTAGCTTCTGGCAGCAGGTTGTGTAAGACTAGCTTCTTGTAGCGGGTTTTGTAAGACTAGCTTCTGGCAGCAGGTTTTGTAAGACTAGCTTCTGGCAGCAGGTTGTGTAAGACTAGCTTCTGGCAGCAGGTTGTGTAAGACTAGCTTCTGGCAGCAGGTTTTGTAAGACTAGCTTCTGGCAGCAGGTTTTGTAACACTAGCTTCTGGCGGAAGTTTTTGTAAGACTAGCTTCTGGCAGCAGGTTTTGTAAGACTAGCTTCTGGCAGCAGGTTTTGTAAGACTAGCTTCTGGCAGCAGATTTTGTAAGACAGCTTCTTGTAGCGGGTTTTGTAAGACTAGCTTCTGGCAGCAGGTTTTGTAAGACTAGCTTCTGGCAGCAAGTTGTGAAGACTAGCTTCTGGTAGCAGGTTTTGTAAGACTAGCTTCTGGCAGCAAGTTGTGAAGACTAGCTTCTGGTAGCAGGTTTTGTAAGACTAGCTTCTGGCAGCAGGTTTTGTAAGACTAGCTTCTTGTAGCGGGTTTTGTAAGACTAGCTTCTTGTAGCGGGTTTTGTAAGACTAGCTTCTGGCAGCAGATTTTGTAAGACTAGCTTCTGGCAGCAGATTTTGTAAGACTAGCTTCTTGTATCGGGTTTTGTAAGACTAGCTTCTGGCAGCAGGTTTTGTAAGACTAGCTTCTGGCAGCAGGTTTTGTAAGACTAGCTTCTGGCAGCAGATTTTGTAAGACTAGCTTCTTGTAGCGGGTTTTGTAAGACTAGCTTCTGGCAGCAGGTTTTGTAAGACTAGCTTCTGGCAGCAGGCTTTGTAAGACTAGCTTCTGGCAGCAGGTCGTGTAAGACTAGCTTCTTGCAGTAGGTTGTGTAAGACTAATTTCTGGCAGCAGGTTGTGTAAGACTAGCTTCTGGCAGCAGATTGTGTAAAACTAGCTTCTGGCAGCAGGTTTTGTAAGACTAGCTTCTGGCAGCAAGTTGTGAAGACTAGCTTCTGGTAGCAGGTTTTGTAAGACTAGCTTCTGGCAGCAGGTTTTGTAAGACTAGCTTCTGGCAGCAGGTTGTGTAAGACTAGCTTCTGGCAGCAGGTCGTCTAAGACTAGCTTCTGGCAGCAGGTTGTGTAAGACTAGTTTCTGGCAGTAGGTTTTGTAAGACTAGCTTCTGGCAGCAGGTTGTGTAAGACTAGCTTCTGGCAGCAGGTTGTGTAAGACTAGCTTCTTGTAGCGGGTTTTGTAAGACTAGCTTCTGGCAGCAGGTTGTGTAAGACTAGCTTCTGGCACCAGGTTTTGTAAGACTAGCTTCTGGCAGCAGGTTGTGTAAGACTAGCTTCTTGTAGCGGGTTTTGTAAGACTAGCTTCTGGCAGCAGGTTTTGTAAGACTAGCTTCTGGCAGCAGGTTTTGTAAGACTAGCTTCTGGCAGCAGGTTTTGTAAGACTAGCTTCTGGCAGCAGATTTTGTAAGACAGCTTCTTGTAGCGGGTTTTGTAAGACTAGCTTCTGGCAGCAGGTTTTGTAAGACTAGCTTCTGGCAGCAAGTTGTGAAGACTAGCTTCTGGCAGCAGATTTTGTAAGACTAGCTTCTGGCAGCAGATTTTGTAAGACTAGCTTCTTGTAGCGGGTTTTGTAAGACTAGCTTCTGGCAGCAGGTTTTGTAAGACTAGCTTCTGGCAGCAGGTTTTGTAAGACTAGCTTCTGGCAGCAGATTTTGTAAGACTAGCTTCTTGTAGCGGGTTTTGTAAGACTAGCTTCTGGCAGCAGGTTTTGTAAGACTAGCTTCTGGCAGCAGGTTTTGTAAGACTAGCTTCTGGCAGCAGATTTTGTAAGACTAGCTTCTTGTAGCGGGTTTTGTAAGACTAGCTTCTGGCAGCAGGTTTTGTAAGACTAGCTTCTGGCAGCAGGCTTTGTAAGACTAGCTTCTGGCAGCAGGTCGTGTAAGACTAGCTTCTTGCAGTAGGTTGTGTAAGACTAATTTCTGGCAGCAAGTTGTGTAAGACTAGCTTCTGGCAGCAGATTGTGTAAAACTAGCTTCTGGCAGCAGGTTTTGTAAGACTAGCTTCTGGCAGCAAGTTGTGAAGACTAGCTTCTGGTAGCAGGTTTTGTAAGACTAGCTTCTGGCAGCAGGTTTTGTAAGACTAGCTTCTGGCAGCAGGTTGTGTAAGACTAGCTTCTGGCAGCAGGTCGTCTAAGACTAGCTTCTGGCAGCAGGTTGTGTAAGACTAGTTTCTGGCAGTAGGTTTTGTAAGACTAGCTTCTGGCAGCAGGTTGTGTAAGACTAGCTTCTGGCAGCAGGTTGTGTAAGACTAGCTTCTTGTAGCGGGTTTTGTAAGACTAGCTTCTGGCAGCAGGTTGTGTAAGACTAGCTTCTGGCACCAGGTTTTGTAAGACTAGCTTCTGGCAGCAGGTTGTGTAAGACTAGCTTCTTGTAGCGGGTTTTGTAAGACTAGCTTCTGGCAGCAGGTTTTGTAAGACTAGCTTCTGGCAGCAGGTTGTGTAAGACTAGCTTCTGGCAGCAGGTTGTGTAAGACTAGCTTCTGGCAGCAGGTTTTGTAAGACTAGCTTCTGGCAGCAGGTTTTGTAAGACTAGCTTCTGGCAGCAGGTTTTGTAAGACTAGCTTCTGGCAGCAGGTTTTGTAAGACTAGCTTCTGGCAGCAGGTTTTGTAAGACTAGCTTCTGGCAGCAGATTTTGTAAGACAGCTTCTTGTAGCGGGTTTTGTAAGACTAGCTTCTGGCAGCAGATTTTGTAAGACTAGCTTCTGGCAGCAGATTTTGTAAGACTAGCTTCTTGTAGCGGGTTTTGTAAGACTAGCTTCTGGCAGCAGGTTTTGTAAGACTAGCTTCTGGCAGCAGGTTTTGTAAGACTAGCTTCTGGCAGCAGATTTTGTAAGACTAGCTTCTTGTAGCGGGTTTTGTAAGACTAGCTTCTGGCAGCAGGTTTTGTAAGACTAGCTTCTGGCAGCAGGCTTTGTAAGACTAGCTTCTGGCAGCAGGTCGTGTAAGAGTAGTTTCTGGCGGTAGGTTTTGTAAGTCTAGCTTCTGGCGGTAGGTTTTGTAAGGCCAGTTTCTGGCAGCAGATTTTGTAAGACTAGCTTCTGGCAGCAGATTTTGTAAGACTAGCTTCTGGCAGCAAGTTGTGAAGACTAGCTTCTGGTAGCAGGTTTTGTAAGACTAGCTTCTGGCAGCAGGTTTTGTAAGACTAGCTTCTGGCAGCAGGTTTTGTAAGACTAGCTTCTGGCAGCAGGTTGTGTAAGACTAGCTTCTGGCAGCAGGTTGTGTAAGACTAGCTTCTTGTAGCGGGTTTTGTAAGACTAGCTTCTGGCAGCAGGTTTTGTAAGACTAGCTTCTGGCAGCAGGTTGTGTAAGACTAGCTTCTGGCAGCAGGTTGTGTAAGACTAGCTTCTGGCAGCAGGTTTTGTAAGACTAGCTTCTGGCAGCAGGTTTTGTAACACTAGCTTCTGGCGGAAGTTTTTGTAAGACTAGCTTCTGGCAGCAGGTTTTGTAAGACTAGCTTCTGGCAGCAGGTTTTGTAAGACTAGCTTCTGGCAGCAGATTTTGTAAGACAGCTTCTTGTAGCGGGTTTTGTAAGACTAGCTTCTGGCAGCAGGTTTTGTAAGACTAGCTTCTGGCAGCAAGTTGTGAAGACTAGCTTCTGGCAGCAGGTCGTGTAAGACTAGCTTCTGGCAGCAGGTTGTGTAAGACTAGCTTCTGGCAGTAGGTTTTGTAAGACTAGCTTCTGGCAGCAGGTTTTGTAAGACTAGCTTCTGGCAGCAGGTTGTGTAAGACTAGCTTCTGGCAGCAGGTCGTGTAAGACTAGCTTCTGGCAGCAGGTTGTGTAAGACTAGTTTCTGGCAGTAGGTTTTGTAAGACTAGCTTCTGGCAGCAGGTTGTGTAAGACTAGCTTCTGGCAGCAGGTTGTGTAAGACTAGCTTCTTGTAGCGGGTTTTGTAAGACTAGCTTCTGGCAGCAGGTTTTGTAAGACTAGCTTCTGGCAGCAAGTTGTGAAGACTAGCTTCTGGTAGCAGGTTTTGTAAGACTAGCTTCTGGCAGCAAGTTGTGAAGACTAGCTTCTGGTAGCAGGTTTTGTAAGACTAGCTTCTGGCAGCAGGTTTTGTAAGACTAGCTTCTGGCAGCAGGTTTTGTAAGACTAGCTTCTGGCAGCAGGTTGTGTAAGACTAGCTTCTGGCAGCAGGTTGTGTAAGACTAGCTTCTTGTAGCGGGTTTTGTAAGACTAGCTTCTGGCAGCAGGTTTTGTAAGACTAGCTTCTGGCAGCAGGTTGTGTAAGACTAGCTTCTGGCAGCAGGTTGTGTAAGACTAGCTTCTGGCAGCAGGTTTTGTAAGACTAGCTTCTGGCAGCAGGTTTTGTAACACTAGCTTCTGGCGGAAGTTTTTGTAAGACTAGCTTCTGGCAGCAGGTTTTGTAAGACTAGCTTCTGGCAGCAGGTTTTGTAAGACTAGCTTCTGGCAGCAGATTTTGTAAGACAGCTTCTTGTAGCGGGTTTTGTAAGACTAGCTTCTGGCAGCAGGTTTTGTAAGACTAGCTTCTGGCAGCAAGTTGTGAAGACTAGCTTCTGGTAGCAGGTTTTGTAAGACTAGCTTCTGGCAGCAAGTTGTGAAGACTAGCTTCTGGTAGCAGGTTTTGTAAGACTAGCTTCTGGCAGCAGGTTTTGTAAGACTAGCTTCTTGTAGCGGGTTTTGTAAGACTAGCTTCTTGTAGCGGGTTTTGTAAGACTAGCTTCTGGCAGCAGATTTTGTAAGACTAGCTTCTGGCAGCAGATTTTGTAAGACTAGCTTCTTGTATCGGGTTTTGTAAGACTAGCTTCTGGCAGCAGGTTTTGTAAGACTAGCTTCTGGCAGCAGGTTTTGTAAGACTAGCTTCTGGCAGCAGATTTTGTAAGACTAGCTTCTTGTAGCGGGTTTTGTAAGACTAGCTTCTGGCAGCAGGTTTTGTAAGACTAGCTTCTGGCAGCAGGCTTTGTAAGACTAGCTTCTGGCAGCAGGTCGTGTAAGACTAGCTTCTTGCAGTAGGTTGTGTAAGACTAATTTCTGGCAGCAGGTTGTGTAAGACTAGCTTCTGGCAGCAGATTGTGTAAAACTAGCTTCTGGCAGCAGGTTTTGTAAGACTAGCTTCTGGCAGCAAGTTGTGAAGACTAGCTTCTGGTAGCAGGTTTTGTAAGACTAGCTTCTGGCAGCAGGTTTTGTAAGACTAGCTTCTGGCAGCAGGTTGTGTAAGACTAGCTTCTGGCAGCAGGTCGTCTAAGACTAGCTTCTGGCAGCAGGTTGTGTAAGACTAGTTTCTGGCAGTAGGTTTTGTAAGACTAGCTTCTGGCAGCAGGTTGTGTAAGACTAGCTTCTGGCAGCAGGTTGTGTAAGACTAGCTTCTTGTAGCGGGTTTTGTAAGACTAGCTTCTGGCAGCAGGTTGTGTAAGACTAGCTTCTGGCACCAGGTTTTGTAAGACTAGCTTCTGGCAGCAGGTTGTGTAAGACTAGCTTCTTGTAGCGGGTTTTGTAAGACTAGCTTCTGGCAGCAGGTTTTGTAAGACTAGCTTCTGGCAGCAGGTTTTGTAAGACTAGCTTCTGGCAGCAGGTTTTGTAAGACTAGCTTCTGGCAGCAGATTTTGTAAGACAGCTTCTTGTAGCGGGTTTTGTAAGACTAGCTTCTGGCAGCAGGTTTTGTAAGACTAGCTTCTGGCAGCAAGTTGTGAAGACTAGCTTCTGGCAGCAGATTTTGTAAGACTAGCTTCTGGCAGCAGATTTTGTAAGACTAGCTTCTTGTAGCGGGTTTTGTAAGACTAGCTTCTGGCAGCAGGTTTTGTAAGACTAGCTTCTGGCAGCAGGTTTTGTAAGACTAGCTTCTGGCAGCAGATTTTGTAAGACTAGCTTCTTGTAGCGGGTTTTGTAAGACTAGCTTCTGGCAGCAGGTTTTGTAAGACTAGCTTCTGGCAGCAGGTTTTGTAAGACTAGCTTCTGGCAGCAGATTTTGTAAGACTAGCTTCTTGTAGCGGGTTTTGTAAGACTAGCTTCTGGCAGCAGGTTTTGTAAGACTAGCTTCTGGCAGCAGGCTTTGTAAGACTAGCTTCTGGCAGCAGGTCGTGTAAGACTAGCTTCTTGCAGTAGGTTGTGTAAGACTAATTTCTGGCAGCAAGTTGTGTAAGACTAGCTTCTGGCAGCAGATTGTGTAAAACTAGCTTCTGGCAGCAGGTTTTGTAAGACTAGCTTCTGGCAGCAAGTTGTGAAGACTAGCTTCTGGTAGCAGGTTTTGTAAGACTAGCTTCTGGCAGCAGGTTTTGTAAGACTAGCTTCTGGCAGCAGGTTGTGTAAGACTAGCTTCTGGCAGCAGGTCGTCTAAGACTAGCTTCTGGCAGCAGGTTGTGTAAGACTAGTTTCTGGCAGTAGGTTTTGTAAGACTAGCTTCTGGCAGCAGGTTGTGTAAGACTAGCTTCTGGCAGCAGGTTGTGTAAGACTAGCTTCTTGTAGCGGGTTTTGTAAGACTAGCTTCTGGCAGCAGGTTGTGTAAGACTAGCTTCTGGCACCAGGTTTTGTAAGACTAGCTTCTGGCAGCAGGTTGTGTAAGACTAGCTTCTTGTAGCGGGTTTTGTAAGACTAGCTTCTGGCAGCAGGTTTTGTAAGACTAGCTTCTGGCAGCAGGTTGTGTAAGACTAGCTTCTGGCAGCAGGTTGTGTAAGACTAGCTTCTGGCAGCAGGTTTTGTAAGACTAGCTTCTGGCAGCAGGTTTTGTAAGACTAGCTTCTGGCAGCAGGTTTTGTAAGACTAGCTTCTGGCAGCAGGTTTTGTAAGACTAGCTTCTGGCAGCAGGTTTTGTAAGACTAGCTTCTGGCAGCAGATTTTGTAAGACAGCTTCTTGTAGCGGGTTTTGTAAGACTAGCTTCTGGCAGCAGATTTTGTAAGACTAGCTTCTGGCAGCAGATTTTGTAAGACTAGCTTCTTGTAGCGGGTTTTGTAAGACTAGCTTCTGGCAGCAGGTTTTGTAAGACTAGCTTCTGGCAGCAGGTTTTGTAAGACTAGCTTCTGGCAGCAGATTTTGTAAGACTAGCTTCTTGTAGCGGGTTTTGTAAGACTAGCTTCTGGCAGCAGGTTTTGTAAGACTAGCTTCTGGCAGCAGGCTTTGTAAGACTAGCTTCTGGCAGCAGGTCGTGTAAGAGTAGTTTCTGGCGGTAGGTTTTGTAAGTCTAGCTTCTGGCGGTAGGTTTTGTAAGGCCAGTTTCTGGCAGCAGATTTTGTAAGACTAGCTTCTGGCAGCAGATTTTGTAAGACTAGCTTCTTGTAGCGGGTTTTGTAAGACTAGCTTCTTGTAGCGGGTTTTGTAAGACTAGCTTCTGGCAGCAGGTTTTGTAAGACTAGCTTCTGGCAGCAGGTTGTGTAAGACTAGCTTCTGGCAGCAGGTTGTGTAAGACTAGCTTCTGGCAGCAGGTTTTGTAAGACTAGCTTCTGGCAGCAGGTTTTGTAAGACTAGCTTCTGGCAGCAGGTTTTGTAAGACTAGCTTCTGGCAGCAGGTTTTGTAAGACTAGCTTCTGGCAGCAGGTTTTGTAAGACTAGCTTCTGGCAGCAGATTTTGTAAGACAGCTTCTTGTAGCGGGTTTTGTAAGACTAGCTTCTGGCAGCAGGTTTTGTAAGACTAGCTTCTGGCAGCAAGTTGTGAAGACTAGCTTCTGGCAGCAGATTTTGTAAGACTAGCTTCTGGCAGCAGGTTGTGTAAGCTAGCTTCTGGCAGCAGGTTTTGTAAGACTAGCTTCTGGCAGCAGGTTTTGTAAGACTAGCTTCTGGCAGCAGGTTTAGTAAGACTAGCTTCTGGCAGCAGATTTTGTAAGACAGCTTCTTGTAGCGGGTTTTGTAAGACTAGCTTCTGGCAGCAGGTTTTGTAAGACTAGCTTCTGGCAGCAGATTTTGTAAGACTAGCTTCTTGTAGCAGGTTTTGTAAGACTAGCTTCTGGCAGCAGGTTTTGTAAGACTAGCTTCTGGCAGCAGGTTTTGTAAGACTAGCTTCTGGCAGCAGATTTTGTAAGACAACTTCTTGTAGCGGGTTTTGTAAGACTAGCTTCTGGCAGCAGATTTTGTAAGACTAGCTTCTGGCAGCAGATTTTGTAAGACTAGCTTCTTGTAGCGGGTTTTGTAAGACTAGCTTCTGGCAGCAGGTTTTGTAAGACTAGCTTCTGGCAGCAGGTTTTGTAAGACTAGCTTCTGGCAGCAGATTTTGTAAGACTAGCTTCTTGTAGCGGGTTTTGTAAGACTAGCTTCTGGCAGCAGGTTTTGTAAGACTAGCTTCTGGCAGCAGGCTTTGTAAGACTAGCTTCTGGCAGCAGGTCGTGTAAGAGTAGTTTCTGGCGGTAGGTTTTGTAAGTCTAGCTTCTGGCGGTAGGTTGTGTAAGACTAATTTCTGGCAGCAGGTTGTGTAAGACTAGCTTCTGGCAGCAGATTGTGTAAAACTAGCTTCTGGCAGCAGGTTTTGTAAGACTAGCTTCTGGCAGCAAGTTGTAAAGACTAGCTTCTGGTAGCAGGTTTTGTAAGACTAGCTTCTGGCAGCAGGTTTTGTAAGACTAGCTTCTGGCAGCAGGTTGTGTAAGACTAGCTTCTGGCAGCAGGTCGTGTAAGACTAGCTTCTGGCAGCAGGTTGTGTAAGACTAGTTTCTGGCAGCAGGTTTTGTAAGACTAGCTTCTTGTAGCGGGTTTTGTAAGACTAGCTTCTTGTAGCGGGTTTTGTAAGACTAGCTTCTTGTAGCGGGTTGTGTAAGACTAGCTTCTGGCAGCAGGTTGTGTAAGACTAGCTTCTGGCAGCAGGTCGTGTAAGACTAGTTTCTGGCAGTAGGTTTTGTAAGACTAGCTTCTGGCAGCAGGTTGTGTAAGACTAGCTTCTGGCAGCAGGTTGTGTAAGACTAGCTTCTTGTAGCGGGTTTTGTAAGACTAGCTTCTGGCAGCAGGTTGTGTAAGATTAGCTTCTGGCCGCAGGTTGTGTAAGACTAGCTTCTGGCAGCAGGTTTTGTAACACTAGCTTCTGGCAGCAGGCTTTGTAAGACTAGCTTCTGGCAGCAAGTTGTGAAGACTAGCTTCTGGTAGCAGGTTTTGTAAGACTAGCTTCTGGCAGCAGGTTTTGTAAGACTAGCTTCTGGCAGCAGGTTGTGTAAGCTAGCTTCTGGCAGCAGGTCGTGTAAGACTAGCTTCTGGCAGCAGGTTGTGTAAGACTAGCTTCTGGCAGTAGGTTTTGTAAGACTAGCTTCTGGCAGCAGGTTGTGTAAGACTAGCTTCTGGCAGCAGGTTGTGTAAGACTAGCTTCTGGCAGCAGGTTGTGTAAGACTAGCTTCTGGCAGCAGGTTGTGTAAGACTAGCTTCTGGCAGCAGGTTGTGTAAGACTAGCTTCTGGCAGCAGGTTGTGTAAGACTAGCTTCTGGCAGCAGGTTGTGTAAGACTAGCTTCTGGCAGCAGGTTGTGTAAGACTAGCTTCTGGCAGCAGCTTGTGTAAGACTAGCTTCTGGCAGCAGGTTTTGTAAGACTAGCTTCTGGCAGCAGGTTTTGTAAGACTAGCTTCTGGCAGCAGGTTTTGTAAGACTAGCTTCTGGCAGCAGGTTTTGTAAGACTAGCTTCTGGCAGCAGGTTGTGTAAGACTAGTTTCTGGCAGTAGATTTTGTAAGACTAGCTTCTGGCAGCAGGTTGTGTAAGACTAGCTTCTGGCAGCAGGTTTTGTAAGACTAGCTTCTTGTAGCGGGTTTTGTAAGACTAGCTTCTGGCAGCAGGTTGTGTAAGACTAGCTTCTGGCAGCAGGTTGTGTAAGACTAGCTTCTGGCAGCAGGTCGTGTAAGACTGGCTTCTGGCAGCAGGTTGTGTAAGACTAGTTTCTGGCAGTAGGTTTTGTAAGACTAGCTTCTGGCAGCAGGTTGTGTAAGACTAGCTTCTGGCAGCAGGTTGTGTAAGACTAGCTTCTTGTAGCGGGTTTTGTAAGACTAGCTTCTGGCAGCAGGTTGTGTAAGATTAGCTTCTGGCCGCAGGTTGTGTAAGACTAGCTTCTGGCAGCAGGTTTTGTAACACTAGCTTCTGGCAGCAGGCTTTGTAAGACTAGCTTCTGGCAGCAAGTTGTGAAGACTAGCTTCTGGTAGCAGGTTTTGTAAGACTAGCTTCTGGCAGCAGGTTTTGTAAGACTAGCTTCTGGCAGCAGGTTGTGTAAGCTAGCTTCTGGCAGCAGGTCGTGTAAGACTAGCTTCTGGCAGCAGGTTGTGTAAGACTAGCTTCTGGCAGTAGGTTTTGTAAGACTAGCTTCTGGCAGCAGGTTGTGTAAGACTAGCTTCTGGCAGCAGGTTGTGTAAGACTAGCTTCTGGCAGCAGGTTGTGTAAGACTAGCTTCTGGCAGCAGGTTGTGTAAGACTAGCTTCTGGCAGCAGGTTGTGTAAGACTAGCTTCTGGCAGCAGGTTGTGTAAGACTAGCTTCTGGCAGCAGGTTGTGTAAGACTAGCTTCTGGCAGCAGGTTGTGTAAGACTAGCTTCTGGCAGCAGGTTGTGTAAGACTAGCTTCTGGCAGCAGCTTGTGTAAGACTAGCTTCTGGCAGCAGGTTTTGTAAGACTAGCTTCTGGCAGCAGGTTTTGTAAGACTAGCTTCTGGCAGCAGGTTTTGTAAGACTAGCTTCTGGCAGCAGGTTTTGTAAGACTAGCTTCTGGCAGCAGGTTTTGTAAGACTAGCTTCTGGCAGCAGGTTGTGTAAGACTAGTTTCTGGCAGTAGGTTTTGTAAGACTAGCTTCTGGCAGCAGGTTGTGTAAGACTAGCTTTTGGCAGCAGGTTTTGTAAGACTAGCTTCTTGTAGCGGGTTTTGTAAGACTAGCTTCTGGCAGCAGGTTGTGTAAGACTAGCTTCTGGCAGCAGGTTGTGTAAGACTAGCTTCTGGCAGCAGGTCGTGTAAGACTAGCTTCTGGCAGCAGGTTGTGTAAGACTAGTTTCTGGCAGTAGGTTTTGTAAGACTAGCTTCTGGCAGCAGGTTGTGTAAGACTAGCTTCTGGCAGCAGGTTGTGTAAGACTAGCTTCTTGTAGCGGGTTTTGTAAGACTAGCTTCTGGCAGCAGGTTGTGTAAGATTAGCTTCTGGCCGCAGGTTGTGTAAGACTAGCTTCTGGCAGCAGGTTTTGTAACACTAGCTTCTGGCAGCAGGCTTTGTAAGACTAGCTTCTGGCAGCAAGTTGTGAAGACTAGCTTCTGGTAGCAGGTTTTGTAAGACTAGCTTCTGGCAGCAGGTTTTGTAAGACTAGCTTCTGGCAGCAGGTCGTGTAAGACTAGCTTCTGGCAGCAGGTTGTGTAAGACTAGCTTCTGGCAGTAGGTTTTGTAAGACTAGCTTCTGGCAGCAGGTTGTGTAAGACTAGCTTCTGGCAGCAGGTTGTGTAAGACTAGCTTCTGGCAGCAGGTTGTGTAAGACTAGCTTCTGGCAGCAGGTTGTCTAAGACTAGCTTCTGGCAGCAGGTTGTGTAAGACTAGCTTCTGGCAGCAGGTTGTGTAAGACTAGCTTCTGGCAGCAGGTTGTGTAAGACTAGCTTCTGGCAGCAGCTTGTGTAAGACTAGCTTCTGGCAGCAGGTTTTGTAAGACTAGCTTCTGGCAGCAGGTTTTGTAAGACTAGCTTCTGGCAGCAGGTTTTGTAAGACTAGCTTCTGGCAGCAGGTTGTGTAAGACTAGCTTCTTGTAGCGGGTTTTGTAAGACTAGCTTCTGGCAGCAGGTTTTGTGAGACTAGTTTCTGGCAGCCATTAGTGTAGTGTATAATGGAGAAAGAATATTTAAAATCGGACCAATAGTTTTTTTTTTTTAGTTTTTTTTTTATTGATATAAACTAATGCTTGACTGCGATCCCACCTGTTGGTAAGTAGCGATGCAATCTTTGGTTGAGTTTATTCATCACAAACAAAAATAAAAATCTTTCTTATGATATCAGCATGGATAGATATATTTTTCGTCTAAAAATTTTCTTGCTAAGGGAGGTATTAGGAGGCTGGGTGCTGCATTTTTTCTGGTCCTGACGATTGATAAACAGAACTACTAGAGAAAGACGTATAACTTGTACTTTATATTGTTTTGATTCTATACATTTTCAAAAGTAATCTTAAGTTACGTAAACTTATAAAAGCTAAAGTTGAATGTTTACTCCACAGGAAGGAGACTTCGTTTCGTTCATACAAGGTCAAGCGAACGTGCAACTATCCTCCCAGAAGGTGAAGACGACACAATTAGTTGGCTTCGGGACTAACGTGCACCCGACCAGCGACTCTGACTTCCAGGAAGTTATCAGCGCAGCTAACCCGACTTTCATAATGTTCTTCGCGTCTTGTAAGTTTTAGAAATACCTGTTATATCGGGTTATTTGTAAAACACCGACAACCTTTTATTATTATGGTACTAACATCATAAACAACAACTTTTGTTCTATGACTTATAAAAATGTATCATATTTTAGTACATCAGATTTTCATACAAAATTAAAAATATTTAAATTGAACGTTCTAAAAGCAAGCGATAGTACAATAGCGGAAGGGAGTAGAAACCGGGTAGTGAGGGTGCTTGATGCGCCAGCGTTGCATCATACAGATGAAGGTAGGTATAGCAAAATACAGAATTGAAATGTGTTAGATAGAACAACAAAATCTTGAAGCTTTGTCTTTGGTAAATATAATATTATGATTTGTAAAAAGTAACAGAACAATAGTTGTTGCGATGTTAGTAATAGTAATACAGTCAGCAAAGTTGTTAGTTTTTTACGAATAACCCTGTATTTATAGATACACATCTAATCGCTCTCTTCATAGTGTGGAGGCCTGTTTCCCAATAGTGGGAACATTATAAAGCTGATTATGCTTATGAATGCTTATATATACAAATGGAAACTTGGCTACTTTTTTATATTATTTATATCAAAAAGTTACTTTATCCAAAATCGCAAATAGAAAAAAAAAACAACGTTCATAATTAAGTAAGTTAGAAACCTTTTAGTACTACAAAGTAACGTCATCACCATTTAGATACACGCGTAGAAAAGAGATAGCTAGTTGTTCGCACCACGCACCCCCTCTCCCTTGTACTTAAATATTTAAAATGCTGCTTGGTGCAACAATGGTGGGGCTTGCACAATCTTTTATAACATCTATGGGGTGTCTACGAGTTGACCCCTCGTACGCTTTTTGAAAGTTCGGGACCACAGTGTTCCGGTGTTGTCTAAGACATACAACAAAATAAATAAAAAAAAAACGAACCGACTTTTTACTGGTTTAACTATTGAATAAGGGAAACTCAGAGTTATCCTACGTAATAAGACGTGAAGGGTATGTTGACGAATCTATCGTATTTCCATACAAGTAAAAAACATTTGCTACATGTATGACATGGTGACCGATCTTAGTTGTTGTTTCTAATAGTCAGGCCAAGGTTTGTATGAAGAAATGTCAGATAAAAGCACGCGTACGTTTCCGGGACCGGTCACAAGTTTTGAATCAAAATAGACATCAACGTGCTGAAGCGGGTCTTTATCGAAGCTAGGAAACTTCCTCACCGAGAGCATTCGTTTGTAATGTAACATTATAGATTTGACTTTGAGCATTACATAACAATATTACCTCCCTGACTGACGAGCTTCGCGTGTAATGTAATATTATAGATTCGACTTTGAGCATCACATTACAATACTACCTCTCTGACTGACGAGCATTCGCGTGTAATGTAATATTATAGATTCGACTTTGAGCATTAGCTTTTAGTTGATTCCATAATGTCAGACGAAGCCATTGTGCTGAGTGCGGCAGTATTAATTCGACATTGTTATTTACGTAAAAAAACACAGAAGAAACGATATTGGTGTCATGAATTATTTGGATATTTTAGAAAGAAACCCACCCATAAGTTGTATGTTACAAGTATTGTATCAAGAAATTACACATTGTATCATTACAAGGTGCGCATTGTAATGCTCGATTCTCCTCTTTCAATGATGTATACCCGTTTTGTATCATTACAAGCTGTGCATTGTAATGCTCGGTTTTCCTCTTCCACTGATGTAATGCTCAAATCTGTAACGTTACATTATTCGCGAATGCTCCCGATGTGGGAGCACCTTCCGGCTGTATCTGTATCCACGGACGCGTAGCTTCATAGACGCGTATTCGCCATTATACGCTTGGTGTACGCCTGCTCACAGTTTACATACGAACTATGGAATTCTGTCGACGAAGCCGCGACCTCGAGCCATCGAGTCGTAGGCCTTAGGGTCAGCGCAGACAGAGAGGAGTAATCCTCGCGCGGTCTCAGGCATTTTCTGACGGATGGCGACTGTCGAAGATACGCTTCCCGCGTATCCTCGAGGACGCGCGAATATTTTTTGTCAGGTTTAAGCAAATATGCACTTTATTCCTATAATTTTAAAGTTGATTTTCGGGTGCCTTAATAAAATCCTCCTTACAGTTCGCTCATCGCGCGCTTGTTATCTGAACGTAGTACAATAAACTGATAGGAATCTTTCAAATACAAATAAACAGAGTCGCAACAATAAACTTAATTAGATAGGCGTGTGATTTTCTCGAGGGTTCTAAGGTTATGTCAAAATGTCTTTTGTTTTGTGTGAACTTGGGCCCACGGTAAGTTTCAACACTCACGTTCCTATCTTACCATAGTTTTTTGAAGTCATGTCATTTATACATGCTTGCACTTTGAGGTTGTTCATCAAAGGAACTAAAACTGCTTATGTTCTAATTTGATGATAGTATGATACATCTGATATGATTTTAACTCATCTTCATATTTTTGGCGCTTTCTATCGTGCAATCACTCCAATGATAAATATTGTTTATTTTGTAAATTCAATTCAAAGATGTCCGTTATTTGGCAAGCGTGCTCCATCGTCGACCACGTCATCGCTTACCGTCAGATGAAATAATAGTTAAGCGCGACTCTATAAATAATAAAAAAAAAATCGAAACGAGAACGATTGATTTATTAAAAAACCCATTTTTTGTTTTTTTAATAAATCAATGTGCCTATAATATTTTCTTTACTTGGTTTTGTAGTAGAATAGTATATAATAAATTCTTTATTAGTGTAATTATAAGGTTGATACACGTTATGAAGCCCGTGACTGCCGAACTAAGCAGGCCTATATGTCAGGTTTCCCAATTTTTTGAAGAAGTAATACAAACTAATGTTTGGCAGGGTGCGGTCACTGCGTGGAGGCGAAGCCGGAGTTTAGTCGAACAGCAGACAAATTGAGGGAGAAGGACAGCAAAGTGAAGCTGTATGCCGTGGACGCGTCAGAGAATGCCAAGGTCGCTGACGTCGCTGGGATACAGACCCTACCCACATTTAAACTATACGTTAGCGGCGCAGTTGTCGCCGACTACACCGGTCCACGAACCGCTGACGAAATGCTTGCATTCTGCTTAAGCCACGACAAGGTGAAAGATGAATTGTGATCTCTAGTAAATATTCTAAATTTTATTTTATCACCCGTTGATTTACTTGTCGTCCTAAACGTTTGTTGTATCCTTGCATTTACTTAGCGTAATATTTTATTGTCTCTTTTGCAAAAGAGATGCATCAATTTACTGTAGTATCAGAATTAATTTTGTTCATTTATTTTCATTCCCGCCCTTACTATTTAGATACTGTAGCTGAAAATATTCAATCTATATATACTATATAATCGTTTCAATATAAAGACTTTGGAAATAATGACAATACACAGAAAATGTACCTAGTTGCTTGGTTTTATTCTCTAAGAAGATTTATATATTTTTGCTACGTTGTTTCGAGCAGGTTATAGACTCGAGTTGAGTTAGTTGCTAATGATAGGTGTGAATTACTTAAAAGACTAATGAAACATATTCTAATAAATAGTAAAATTAGTCAAAAAATAAATATTCAATTGTTAAAATGTACGAGTTATTTTTCTACGCATAAGAGAAACCTAGTTGACCCTAGTTAGTCAAAATGTATATTATGTAGAAAAGATTTTAATATACAAACGTATTACGCATAATATGAAATCTCATAAATGTCACAAAAATAATAAGACAATTTTACAAGGAATACTCAGTAAATAAACTAGTGTGAAGTTTATATAAATGAATATATTGTACTATTGTATGCTTATTAAGAAATCTTCCATTTTGCGCATTGTGATTTAGTTAGTAATTACCAAAATTCTTCTCGTCAAAGTCAAATAAACATACCCGCCCAGATCACAAAGTTTACTTTTTAAATTTACAAGGATATTTATTTTTTTATAGATATTTTGATTAATTATTACGATCGAGTTTTTATTTTTAAATTGCAGATCACAGATATTTTTATGTAAAATAATTTTATAGGACGTTATTGCGTTTACCTCTTGTTTCAGACAGTTATTCCAAAGCGTGTTTAATATAACTCTAATGGGCTTACCACACGCATAGGCTTCACCAGAATTTTGGCTGCGCAAGCCAGTTTAAACACGGAACACCGTGTGTGTGGAAACTCCTACAGTTTTACATGGTGTTCAATGTACAATGTACAAACTGGCCTGTACAGGCAAAACTGTGGTGAAGCTTCTGTGTGTGGTAGGTCCATTACTTCGAAATTAGTGAGTAATGTTGGATTTATCAGTTCTTTATTGAAAACAACTTCAAAACACAACTTTTTGGTAGTAAAGTGGCTTCTCGTTAATTTTTAACTGTAACAAGAATTAAATTAACATAAATAAATAAAAAAACAACGTAACGTATTTACTGTTTAAAAATTTTATAATATAATATTATATTTTATTTTATTACTATTCATAGTAAGGGGTCGAGCCGCGACATTCCTTGTACTTATTTATTTTTAATTGTTTTACAGTAATAAGATAGAATGGGAATTATGTCGGCATCTGTTTTAAGGGCTATGTTTGGTGAGCTCCATTCTAAGTGAGTAATTTTAGCACTAGTTACTGTAATAAGTTCATACGTATCACCACAATAATGTGCCTATGCGTGTAGCAGCGCATTTAATCGCATGCTTAATCGTAAAGAGCCTTAACTCAAAAAGAGGTTATTTGAATAAATAAAAAATAGGGTTCATTTTTCAAATACCCTCATATACAAGCTTTTATTTAGTTTCACCTGTCCCTATGTTTGTAATCAAATCTTGCAAATTAAATTTGAACCATTTCCGGGTTACCGATTGAGCTGAAATTTTGCATGCATTTGTAAATCAGATGACAATACAAAATTATTATGACATGGAGCTTATCTGATGATGGAACCGGAAGGTGGCCTTAGGAACTCCGTAGTTAAACAACACAACCCCGTCGAGTTTGGGCTCGTATGATTCGTTTTGACGAGTATTAATTATACAGGTATACTGCGCTATAAAAATTTGTTATGGAAGAATGATTTTCTTTTAAAAACCTTGTTTTTGAGTTACGTCTTTTTTTGATTTAGCGCGCGAATGTTAGTAGCGGAAACTTAAAGCGCCTCGTACATGATTAATTTCTTATTTTTGGTCTCCTAAATCATATAAATTGTGGTCAAAGCTATGGAATCACTGCCCGGGACATTTGGCAGTAACTCCATTTTTATTGAAACAAGGTGCTTTAGTTTTCGGTTTTCTCGACTAGAGTAGAGTCAATGTAAAGTAATGTATTTGTAAACTAAATTTACGAGATTTATTTTACGTGTAAGTAATAGAAGCATATATAAATAGTTGGGCTTCCAATGAATCCGACAATATTCATTTTTTTACGTACAGATGTATTTAATCATAACAATATATTGGTAAGTTTATCTATATTTTATATTTCTAAGTTTATCTTAGACATCCCATTCGTTGAAGGAAAATATCGTGAGAAAATCTGGGTTTTTAAAATAATCTGTCTGTCGCTAACTTGCCTTGAGCATGCTCGTGCCTTCTCTACATGAGAAGATGCCTTTGCCCCGCAGTGCGACAATAATTGCTGTGTTTATTTATAAAATACATTAATATTTACAAGCATTTATATGTTGAGCATATTTTTTACGTAAACCGTGTTGTGAAATTGCAGACGCGGCAGTCTAACAATACTAACTAGATGGAAGAATACAGCTTTTAGAACAAATAATATGTATTATAATATTATAGTTGTACTTGAAAGTTTGTTCAGTTCGTTCATAAGGGTCTCTTACTAATATGAGCTTAAAATGAAAATAACAACTGTTATGCAAATTCTTTGATTCCTAATTATAATAGTATGTCGCGTTACATTTGAATGCGAAATAAAACTAATTTTCTATGATTTTGTTTTATTTAATAATAAAGTGGTTCCAGGTTGATCTTTCCTGGGGGTCAAATGTGGTCAAGGCTTCTCTATAAAGGCCAAAATACATGCCTTTAGCTGTCACAAAAGTATGCCTGCATACCATAGTGACATTCACCAATCAGAATTTGTTATGGCTCACTAAAAAAAACCCGCTCCTGTTCCTTCTTTGCCATTTTTCCAGAGCCCCAGGGATCTCTTTCGCATCACCCATGGCCTCAGTAGGCTTCGACCCTGCTGGGCCCCTACGGTTGCTGACAACTCTTGAGGCGCGCGTGGAAAACTACGCGCCGTCGACGACTTGGGCTCGGTCCGGACAGTTACCGGACGGTTGGACGGCGAGCTACCCTGTGGGCTGATTTTGTATATACAAAATCTAGCCGATTACCTTTCCTACAAAAAGTCTGACGTAGGCAGGCCGCCTAAACAAGGGTAGCTCGCCGTCCAACCGTCCGGTAACTGTAGATAATAGAACAATGTTACAAATATTTGTAACATTGTTCTATTATATTTCTTTATATTTCTGACCAACTTTTTGTAGGACGTGGGCGGGCAGCCTGAGGCTCACTGGCATGCAAGCTACTCGCATACTTTTGTGCTCAGGCATGTGTATGCCAGAATAGTGTACATTACCCCAGCTGGAAAGTTGCACGTAGAGCGATATGAGTGGAACGTATAATTAGTGCGTCATCTGGTGTAGATGTGCGCCGCATATAAAATTAGTGCGCCTTGACGTTTTGGAAAAAAATGGAAAAAACGATTCCAGCTGGAGTAACGTTACCCCAGCAAGAAAATTTTTAAAAACTAATCGGAGAGAAAAAAATTGTATATGAGCAGATAGCTTATAGTACAGGATACGGTTAAGAACGACCTTCACCGGTTTGTTTAATGGATGAAACCTATTTTATGATAAATTTAGTATATTAAATAATATAACGCGGGTGGGTTGCCTGAGAAATTCCTGGCCAAACAATTTTTTTTTTTTTTTGTAAAATGCACCGGTGTGTTTAACGAATAAATTTAATACTAACCGAAAGAGTGAAGCCTTTAGAACATAAAAATGTTGGGTTGCCTATTTGTTTCCTGGCATAGCTATGGGTTGCCAGGTATAAACAGGTGTGTTTTTTTTATATACAACAAATTCTATATCAAAATAAACGCTGTTTCATTACGAACACGATGTTATAGTGTTGTCTGCAAAAAAATCTGGTATGGATAACGGTTGTGCAATTTTCTAAAAATAAAATAAATTTTCAATTTTTAATTAATAATAGTCTGGCCAGGAATTTCTTAGGCAACCCACCCGCGTTATATTATTTAGTACACTAAATTTATAATAAAATACGTTTCATCCATTAAACAGACCGGTGAAGGTCGTTCTTAATCGGATCTTAGACTATTATGCTTGTGCAAAGATGTGCCCCAAAAATATAATCGGTGCGTGTTCAGGTTTTCGAGATATTGCATTTCCTGTAACGTAACGTAACGATAACGAGTAACGTTTTGCAGAATCGTATATCTCTAAAACTACTGTATGTGCGGCTGTACTATAAACATACACGGGTAGCTCTTGGTATGTGCGTATATGTGACAGAATTAGATTTATAGAAATATTTCTAATTCTCGAGTAATTGCACTTTTTTGAAAAATCGATATAATATCACAGCGCTATAGTGAGAAAACTAGTGAGCTGTCTGAAAACGGTATTCAGTCCCGCTAGACGTTTACTATAAGCACATATCAGTTTCAAAAGCGCACATGCATGCGTTATTGAATAATATTGCTAAGAGTCGAGACGATGGTGCACTAAGTTTAAGGTCAACATACAAGAAACTGGCTCAATCCAAGATGTGAAGGTGTACACCAATGATTAGTGCGTATAATCAAGTGTTATATAGTGAAAATTCAGCTTCGAATGTTTCGTAAATAAGAAAATATAATAAAAAAACCAAACGTGTAGATAACTGCCAGCTACCCGACCAAATTCGAATGGACCCAAAAAAGCGACGGTTTAGTACATACACATGACTTTCTTAACTTTACTCCTTACTCAATTGACACGTGTTGTGCATCAGTACACTGAAGTAGAAAAGAAATAAAATAAACCTTTTTTGGATAATAATAATAAATAAACCAGACACTTTATTTTTATGTGTTTTAGGAAATATTTAAAAATATGTACAGAAAATAATAATAATAATAACAAAATTCTCTACACCCACCACACACACGCTACATTGATTTGAATTGATCCGTTAACTAAAAACTATCCAAAGTTTATTCTTCGGCTAGTTTTTTTTTTAGCTACATTTTTCTATAATAATATTAACATTTCCGTTTCGCATGACGAGAAGCTCGTGAAAGCCGAGAAAGATAAACAAATTAAGCATATTGACTTGGCTCATGAGGATGTCGACGTGAGGGATCTGGACTCTGTAATCATTGTAGATATCGATAGTCATGTTGGACAATGGCTTAAAAGCCTAGAGCCTCGACCAACACCTTGAGAGGCTCTCGTTAGGCGACTGGATCAAGGGCTTGATTCAGAACGCGGTAGTCCTGGACACGGCTCGTATAGTTAGGAGGTTCCTTGCTCTGGAGCCCTGACCGCCGGCGCCGCCGCGCCGCGCAGCGCCTGTAGTTTGGATCCTGTTCCCGATACGGGTAGGCTACTATTTTTATATTTTTAAATGTATTACTTATTTTACATTGAAATATTTCAAAATTTAATTTACATGTAATATTAATTAATAAACAAAATAATAATACCTGATTAGAAACATTTATTTTGGACGAAGTCCATATTTTGTTAGTAACAATATCTTGAAAACTTAAAGACATTATAGAAAAACTTAAAAACGGATAGGTATCACAATTTATTTTATTCAAAGACATTAAATATATACTACGGACATATATATTGATATATTTGCAAATCTTATTATGGTAAAATGACAGGACCTAACTTTGGTTTATTTTCGTAAATATTCTTGGTATTTACACAGTAATTAGAATTCAAAAATTTTTCATAAATAGTTCGAGAACATTTGCTATTGTATGAACAACAGGACAGAATGGAAGAAAAAAACGTGTTGCACCGACCCCAAATAAAATGGGACAAGGGCAGGAAGAAGAAGAAGAGTTCGAGAACATTTGCTGATTTTGTGATAACGCCATCTATTGCTGAAAAGTTTAACCATACCTAGCACACACCAGTGGCGTAGCGTGGGTTTTCGTCACTTGGGGTCGACTGGAAATACGCTGCCTTTTGTCTTTTATTATTATCGGACTAAATATTTTATTTTATAGACGTAATTCGTACAAATTATTGAAAGTCGAGATAAGCTTATACCATTGCTTCAGAAGGAACATATTATTTTGTTGTACCATAAGCACATCAGAAATTCCCAGGAAGTTCTTATATTAAAGTAATAAACTTGGCATTAGGTACGTACTAGGTACATGCAATAATAAAAACAAAAAGAATGTATAAGTATGGAAAATTATAAATCGGGCGAATAAAAAAACAAGAGCGACTGATGGTGAGATACAGTTTTAATAACATGAGCGGTACGAAATTGAGAAAGCGACAAATGAACTAAACTAACGAGCTTACTAAAATTAAGCTCGTTGCTTTGCGCGTACGAACGTACCGATTGAGCAATTTCGACGCTTCAGTTGTTGGAATCCCGAACTACAAATCCATATAGACGTCTCTCGGCCTCAGCTTCCAGATAGAAATGAGCCTTCTTGGACCGTCTGTCTTCGTTGCATTATATCGATGATTGCGACTATTCCTACTGTACGAATTAATAATATTTCCGAACGCATCCGACCTAATTTACTAAGTACATCATGTAGTGATCACTCACGCAATCACTCCGATTCCCAAGTCAAGCTGCACCTTCTAAACAAGGCCTAACATAAATGTCGACATTGTCTATGGTCGGGGGAATCCCCGAATGATGTATTCATGTATTAAACTTTCAGTCTGTTATGAGTGAGTGTAGTTATTTTGTTTCGTTTTATATTTAAAATTGAGTAAGATAAACAGAAGTTTTGATTTGTTCTTTTGTGGTTCGTTTAAACATTATTTCATTATGTCAAAAAGAATATGTTTAAGTGGTTCACAAAAAAGAAAAAAAAATACAGCTTAAAAAGAAATAACGGAAAAACTTCCAAAGCTCACTTCGTTTTCTGGGGCTTCCAATTCTTGTGTACCCGAGGGCAGTGTTGCCAACTTAGCACTTTCAGTGCTAGATTTGGCACTATTTTAACAAAGCCAGCACTGAAATCGAACATACAGCACCTAGCACTCAATCTAGCACTATTTAATAGTTAAGCGAAATTTTCAGATTCTAATAAAACGTACACACGCACATCATGCGTGCAGTGTAACAAACACATTCGTATTGCTGACACATAGATTTATTATCTATGGAATTACACAGAGACAATAAGTTTATGAGTTTTTGGTGGGATTTCTTCGTGTGATGTTCAGTGACTGTTATTTGCAAATTGATTCATAGTGGATATTTAGAAATCCTCGTCTGGCGACGCTAGCTCGCTCAGTAGCTGGAGGCAGGAGCGTGTGAGACCGCATAGTGGTGTGATTAGTGTGGTGCGAGGCTGGCGAGGCCCTGGCTAGGATATTCTTCTACAAGCTTGTCTTTTTTTTGTTTGTTTGTAAATATGTATGATTAAAAATAATAATTTAAACAGTTTTTATGTAAAAAAAATAGAGTTGGCAACACTGCCCAAGGGCCCCAGCTTAGTTTAAGACGGCGGTGTCTACAGTAGGCACAACGGATCTTGAGTGGTTGCGCAGAAGTTAAATATTCGGTCTCTTTAGTGGTGCGAAGTAAGAAGGGGGGCGGGGAGTGTCAGTGATTGGCTCACCGCGTTACAACAGACACTTACCTATACCTATTATTATTAAAACTAGGTCATATTATTATTGCTAACAAACGTTTGAACGCGACTGTACGGACAATAACTTAGGCTTAACACGTTCAAAAAAGGTCATGTGAATGTACTAAACCGTCGCTTTTTTGGGGCCATTCAAATTTGGTCGGGTAGCCGGCAGTTATCTACACGTTTGGTTTTTTTATTATATTTTCTTATTTACGAAACATTCGAAGCTGAATTTTCACTATATGTCACTTGATTATACGCACTAATCATTGGTGTACACCTTCACATTTTGGATTGAGCCAGTTTCTTGTATGTTGATGTTAAACTTAGGTCACCGTCGTCTCGACTCTTACCAATATTATTCAATAACGCATGCATGTGCGCTTTTGAAACTGATATGTGCTTATGGAAAACGTCTAGCGGGACTGAATACCGTTTTCAGACAGCTTACTAGTTTTCTCACTATAGCGCTGTGATATTTTATCGATTTTTCAAAAAAGTGCAATAACTCGAGACTTAGAAATATTTCTATAAATCTAATTCTGTCACATATACGCACATACCAAGAGCTACCCGTGTATGTTTATAGTACAGCCGCACATACAGTAGTTTTAGAGATACACGATTCTGCAAAACGTTACTCCAACAGGAAATGCAATATCTCGAAAACCTGAACACGCACCAATTATATTTTCGGGGCACATCTTTGCACAAGCATAAGCTATCTGCTCATATACATTTTTTTTCTCTCCGATTAATTTTTAAAAATTTTCTTGCTGGGGTAACGTTACTCCAGCTGGAATCGTTTTTTCCATTTTTTTCCAAAACGACAAGGCGCACTAATTTTAAATTGCGGCGCACATCTACACCAGATGACGCACTAATTATACGTTCCACTCATATCGCTCTACGTGCAACTTTCCAGCTGGGGTAATGTACACGCCAGAATACACGCCTGCAGTTAGCTTAATGTAGTGACACACCAATCAGAGCTTTTATGTCACTTTGGCACGCCAGCTACTTGCATTCTTTTGTGTAAGGTAGGGGAGGCCTGGATGCAGTTACTGGAACGTCATGGGGACCTATTAGATTGTGAAGATTAGATTCTAAAAGGAAAGAAAGTCTACGACAAGTTTCCATTTTAGTTGGGGCACGCTCCACGCGTGTAAAAATTTTCAAAAACAAAAAAAATACCGTCGCATGGATATACACGAGCGCGTCAGACATTCATACTGTAGGTATACGCGCTGTCTTTTTGATAACAGATAGTGTGTTAATCTGACGACTAAACTAGTGGGGGTGGCCGTATACGTGTGCGTGTGGATTGAGTGTTATTTAAAAAAAGTTATTCTAACGTGGAGTGAATGTTAAGTGTCCTATAGAGGCATGGTACATGGTGGTACCACACATGTACATGGTTCCACCATGGTAGCGCAACTGGTTGCGCTACCATGGTGTCCCAGTGAAATATGTGCAAGACACCAAACTAGACACCATACTGACACTAGAGCAAAGATTTTTTATGTATCCTACGGATAAACTAGATTGACTACGAAGCAATCACACTCTAAAGTGTTCTTTATGATCATGCATTAAGTTCATATTGACAAGCAACACGCAAGGTATGGCACTGTGAGTCTCGTATTGTCGTGCGTAGCCTTGTGTGTCGCCCCGCACCCACGGGCGTGTGTGCATGTTTCTCATCATGTTAGGCGCGTGATCTGCATGAACGCGCGTGGATGCATTTTCAGTGTGTTGGACTGTACGTGTTTTCTATACAAACGGAGATACTTACAAGCAACGTTAAAACTTGCGTGGTGCGTGGCAATGTGATAATCGCCTTAGTAAAATCTCCGAAGTGATTTTTTTGTTTTCAGGTTTCACAGACAGTTATTGGTACTTTGCTGTCGATATAAAAATTTACACCATCAATTAATATCACATGCTGCAGTGACAAAATAATAACAATTAATTTAGTAAAATGATGGTTACCCTAGTTAAAATAAAAGTACCCGACCCTTTGTCGTTGTCTTGCTCAGTACATTTTCCCCGTTTGCTTGTCAATATGAACTTAAAATCGATGTCGCCACCATGGTGTCCCGGTGAAATAAGGCCCTTAAACGATCCATATTTTCCATAATGCGACTGTGTGAGAGACTGAGAGATAAAGGAGTGAGAAAGAAAGACCTACTCACTCGTTCTTTATCTCTCACTCTAGGCGCGGAGTGGGAAATACATACACAGTTCTCAGTATCTGTACGCTTCATGTTTTATCGAGGGTTTTAGCCACGTCGCTCCATGAAAACCGTCAGATTATATGTTTTTCGTAACCCTGATAAAATTTCTATCAAAATAAAAAAAAAATTAGTCTCGCTCGAGTATTTCGAGGTTAGGTTTTTTGTTTATAATTTTGTGACTAGCTCATTTCTTTATGCCACGCTCAAATTATTGAAATATACACTTTTCTGCATGTACACAACTTATCTAGTCTTAATCTGATGCGCTCGAGTTTTTCCGAAGATCAATTTTTTTTTTACTATTAATCTGACGGGCTGCCCTCAATGCACCCCAGTATATTAAGGGTTCTTATGTGGTAGGGGTACATTACAGGGTACAAGGTTTCTCCCCATACGATTTTCTAACGCGCAAAATCCCCACTTGGGCGCCCACTATAACTATAGATACTATAAATATCACACAACTCAATTTACTAATAGGTATTTCTGTTCCTGACCACTAATCACCACTATCTCACCTGATGGTAAGCACGATGTGGCGTATTATTATTTATATGGCTAAACGATGACGCCTTTTGATTTATATGAAAAATTATTGACATAGCGTCTATCCGGCAGCGACCGCCGTAGTGTTCTGTGGGATAGACAAAAGAAATAAAACAACTGGTTTAAAAGGGAGTACTTTTAAACTTCTCCTTTATTACAATTATACAATCTTACAGATACCTAATATTATGCTACGAATATATTGTAGCCATGCAATTAAAAATTAGATTACATTGATAGAATTGTAGATATTTAGTGTATATGTGAGAGGGGACGTGTAAAACGTAAAGTATTCCCTACTGCTTCGTTATTAGCGGCGTCCTATATGAACGCGATAGCTAACGGAGCGATTTGAGGCGATTGAGGCTACGCTTCGCGATCGCAGTCTCGATCCATTGGCGCCGCTACTCTTCGCGATCGCAGTCTCGTTGTTCCATTGGCACCGCTACTCTTCGCGATCGCAGTCTCGTTGTTCCATTGGCACCGCTACTCTTCGCGATCGCAGTCTCGTTGTTCCATTGGCACCGCTACTCTTCGCGATCGCAGTCTCGTTGTTTCATTGGCACCGCTACTCTTCGCGATCGCAGTCTCGTTGTTCCATTGGCACCGCTACTCTTCGCGATCGCAGTCTCGTTGTTCCATTGGCACCGCTACTCTTCGCGATCGCAGTCTCGTTGTTCCATTGGCGCCGCTACTCTTCGCGATCGCAGTCTCGTTGTTCCATTGGCACCGCTACTCTTCGCGATCGCAGTCTCGTTGTTCCATTGGCGCCGCTACTCTTCGCGATCTCGGTCTCGTTGTTCCATTGGCGTCGCTACGCTTTGCAATCGCAGTCTCGTTGAATCGCAAATTTTAATGGCAATGTTTAACACGTTTTCGGATTAAATATTCTCAATTCAGAAATGGGGTTACATAATAATTTAAATACTAATTACATATAACTGCGAACAACATTCATATAGTAAGCAATAGCTTACACCTACGAGTAGTAATTCGTGATAGAAGACTAGGTGGGCGTCAATCGTGGTGTATGTTTTAGCACGGTTTAGTGCCATCCATTTTCACACGTTTTCAGTTTCGAACTGTACTAGAAATGATTACATCGCTTCTCGTAAAATCCCTGTAGTTCAATTACCCTTTGCCAATATTCCTCAGTTCATTAGAGGATGAGTTGCATCGAGTTGAACTTGAGCGACACAGACACGATACAACGTCTAACGTTACTTTTGAATTTTAAATAAGTACCTACGCCAAAACAAATAAAAATTTAACCTCAACAAATAATATGATAAGATTTTTTTTATAAAAATATTAAAAATTTTCTTACGGAATGTACCTAACAGTCAATTTATTTTGTGTCACAGCTTATGCAATTGGCGTGTGTCGTGCAACCCATCCTATAGTGAATAAAGTACCTACACTAAATGAGGACCATGCGTGGTTTTCTCCTGAAACAATGTTTGATAAGGCTAAATTTTTCTCCCACAAAAGTTTAGATACAGCTCGCAAATGATTTGTCTTTAGCAAAATTACATGTGGCTAGATAAAACCTCTGTAATCACAAGTGGCTAGATAAAGCCTCTGAGATTCTGGTTAAGAACAACTAATTGTGAATATACACCACTAATTTTTAATTAGTACAAATACTCTAAAGGGCTGACTAGAAAAAGTCTTGTTATTATTTAAGTAAAGTCTCAATAAATAATATCCATAAACAGCAAAGTTATTAGCGTTTGTTTAAATCCGAAAATATCACTCAATTTATGAAAATATTGCACTGGCTGTTGATTTATAAATGAATAAATGACGATCAAAATGGAAAAACACTGCGTGGTATTTTCTAGTAGCAATTTTTGTGAATTTTTGATTCTTTTGACTGGCCTGTTGGTTTAGTGGTTAGTGGCCCTGACTGTTGTGGGTTCGATTCCCACCCAGGACAAATGTTTGTGTGATAAGCACGATCATTTGTGCTGTGTCTGAATGTAATTTATCTATACTAAGTATGTATTTAGATATATATAAGTATGTTTCTCAGTTGTCTAGTACTCATAACATAAGCTCTGCTTAGCTTGAGACTAGACGGCATTGTGGAATATTACTTATATTAAATTATTTATAATATTAGGTATTCTATTTTAGTATTCTAGACAATTTTAACATTTCGTTCTTTTTTTACTTATTACTACAAAAATATGATCAGTAACGGGTATCTACGGATAGAGCCCCATTTTTTCTGTACTAATTAAAAAATAAGGGTGTAGGTATACTATATCTAAACAGTTTAATTATTATCCATCCGCATCCGAAAGGACATCTTTATCAAGAAATTTTGCTGAACATTGTAATTAGCAATTTTAATACAATAGTTTTGGTGTATATTCAGTTGCGTCCAATCAGATTCGAAGCCGACTCCAAAATAGTTCGAAGGTTAGCCAGACTGATTGAATACCTACCAAAGATTTTTTTTTGGGCATGATCCTCATTATATGCAAAAGCCCTTGAACTATTCAGTCATACAAACTAGTGTCTGTTCCTACACTACAGGGCTAATACTAGGCATGCCTTTTAAGTTCTGTCATTTAAATATTTCCCGCTAATTTTGAATTTAGAATTGCTCAATTTTCAAAATTGTTTGAATTTAGAATGGCAAAACGATTGAAATAATTAGGATTGATGCAATTATTCAGTCACAGCGTTGTTTTGAATCTATCAAATCGCGATGGAACAAAAATGAATCTCTATATAGGTGCGTACGGATAGCGCGTTTCTGTGTTACGATTTAAAAAACAATAAATAATATAAGGTTCTAGTTGTGTTTTTTCTTCAAACGACAAAATTTAAAAGGCATCCCTGTACTTAAAATCTCGGAGTATCTTAGATTCTGAGTCTTTCCATGATTTGAGATAAGACGTTCATAGCGCCAGGAGAGCCCTCGGGGCCGACTTCGGAGCCTCCCTGCTCCGACTGATCCACCTCCTGACGGGCGGCTAGTTGCACAGCTGCACGGCGCTTGTTCTGTCTCCTGTTGCGGCGTGACGGTCTGCGCGACGTTGATGGTCCTGCTGCAATACGCCAGAGACTCAAGTTTAGCCAGCATCAGATACCAAAGGGTGTCCTGTATATTCTGTCTATGCACATTTTAAAAAACCGGCCAAGAGCGTGTCGGGCCACGCTCAGTGTAGGGTTCCGTAGTTTCCCGTCCGTCACAATAAGTGTACCCACTAATGAGTTTAAAAAAATGCTTGCATATACGATTATACTACAAACTTAGTCCAGAAATTATTTTGTATAACCTTTTGTCTTTTTTGTACAAAAACTGTTCTTTCCATCAAGTTCAAAATAATTTTCCAAGAAAGTCCTTATAAAGTTCTACTTTTCAGATTTTTTTCATATTTTCTAAACTTATGGTTCAAAAGTTAGAGGGGGGGGACACATTGTTTTTTACTTTTGGAGCGATTATTTCCGAAATTATTGACATTATCAAAAAATGATTTTAGTAAACCCCTGTTCATTTTTAAATACCTATGCAACAATATATCACACGTTAGGGTTGAAATTAAAAAAAAAATCACTTCTCACTTTACATATAGGGGGGCTACCCTAATAAAATATTTTTTTCCAATTTTTATTTTACCACTTTGTCGGCGTGATTGATATACATATTGGTACCAAATTTCAGCTTTCTAGTGCTAACGGTCACAGAGATTAAGCGAGGACGGACAGACAGACAGACAGACATGGCGAAACTATAAGGATTCCTAGTTGACTACGGAACCCTAAAAACGGGTCACTATGAGCTGTGATAATTTCAGCAGTATCCCAGCTCCGTGTTATAAGTTCAATTAAACCCCATAGTTAAAAATGAGGTGCCGTTTGACTGTTCTGACAGATTGAAGAATAGGGATGGGTCATAGAACTTCGATTACTATAATTCTTAGGAGAAGTTAATTATAATATTTCTTTGTGTTTACTAATCGGTTAGTTTCACAGATTTAGGTATATGTTGCTGTAAAAGCTCGTTATTGGTCTATCATAGATATTAATAAATTTTACCTTAGGATATTTATTTATTTATTTATTTAATCTTCATGCAACAAAAGATACAAAGGCGGACTTAATGCCTTAGGCATTCTCTACCAGTCAACCTAGGGTAGTGCAGAGACAAAATGACAGGAGCATAAAAAAAAAGAAAATATTATTTAAAACAATTATAGAATTATATATAAAGCTAAAACTAAACATACATAATTATACAAAAGCATATTTAATAAAATATATAGCTATACATACATACAAATATATACTATATATATATATATACCTATATACACAAAGAAAAGGAGTTTTGAGATGATTCTGCTATTTGTTCAGAAAGTAACTCCGCAACCTCCGCTTAAATGCGTACTGACTCGTGGCCGTTCGGATATCAAGAGGTAGCGAATTCCATAGAAGGATAGACTATATAGAAGGAGGAATGAACAAAGTCAGAAGTATGAGAAGGACAAAGCAGTAGGAGATTGTTAGAAGAACGCAGATTCTTGGCGTGTGAAGAACACAGATAATGGAAGTGAGATATAAGATAAAAAGGAGAGGTAAGAGAGTTGAGCAAAGAAAAAAGAGTTGTCAAAGCTCGCAAACTTCTTCTTTGGCGAATAGGCAACCATTTGAGCTCCGATCTGAAGCTTGATACATGGTCATATTTCCTCAGGTTAAATATGAACCTGATGCAGTTGTAGGATAGGTATACGAGTAGCAAAGGGTGTAGGTAAATGTCAGAATTTTATAATAGAGAGATAATTTTTTGAGCTTTTCAGTTCCATCCCAACCGACATTGTAAATGACTGATTATTATGATATTACACAAAAAAAAATCCTAAAGGCACAAATAATAACGATTTTTTTCTCTTCGAATTCTCGGTCATCATAGTTCGTGCAGTTTAATCAAATTGTAATTTCACAGGTTCAATAAGTACAAGTACATCAATATTTGTGCTTCGATCGGTTGACATAACTTCCATTACATAAAACTAGGGTTTAGGTCCCGGAGCGTCTCGTGTCTCGAAGTCCCGGGACTTTCGTGTAGAGTCGAGACGAGACAAGATTATCGAAATTTCAAATAAGAATACGCCTAGCGCCATTTAATTATGAAACAAATCTGTAATTACGAGAATTAACAATGTTGTGATTATGACCAATGATTATATACTAGTTGAATTAACAATAACAGAAAGTTATTAAGAATTTAACTAAAGATTTTTAACTAAGTTCGTTTTATAAAGTATAAGATTTAACTGCTTACAAATGAATCTGTGTGTGATTAAAATAAATAAGCAAAGCAGTTATTAAGACTGAAATTAACGTTATAGTTATTAGGATTTTTTTAAATAACGTCGATGTTTACAAAAAAAAAATGCATTTTAGGGTTCCATATGTAACTACTCTCTAGGGAAAACTAAAATTATTTTTCAACACTCTTAAGGGAATCAAAATTTATAGGGTACTATCCGTTGACCCAGAATTCTGAAATTTGACATAAAGCAAGGTCTTATAGAACAGGTATAGGAATAAATCTAAAATTTTTCAGCCTACGCATTAAAAAAAATACACTAATACAGAAGACCACCATGCACCAACAGAATAAGATAATACATTCCATAACAGACTGCACTAATAAAACGGTGGACCGCCGCCGGCTACCCAAGATACGGGCAGTGCTCAGTTTGGGAGTCGTTGACTCACTTTTTGGAACTTATCAGTAGCCAAGTTGCATATCTACAATAGTTAACGCTAGTAGAAAGCTTCAAATGTACGGGAATGACGTCATCTCAACGCTCAGTTACGTGGTCAGAACAAAAGAATTGGCGGCAAAGTAAACTCGAAGCGTTCGACGCAAACGAAACGGTTGTAACTTGGCTAGGGGGGCTGTGATACGTGATGTTATCTTGTATCTAGTTGTGTTTTGCGTACTTTTCAAATGAATAAAGAAAAAAATTTTTTCTCGGCTGTCGGCTTGCCTTTTGGGTGATTTGTATAGGAAACTAATTTACTAAAAGCTCTACTAAGATTCTTTCCAATAAGAGAGAGAAGTACAGTTACTAATATAAATAAAAATAAATATCCAATAAACATTTCAAATAAGTTCTCTAAATACTTTTAGGTATTCATTCAACTCGGAGAAATATTTCGAACAACTTACGTTCTTCAACTGCACCACGTTGTTCATTAGGAGCCCCTTGATCAGAAGTTTGAGCTATGGCGGCCATGGCCGTCTCACGAGCATGATATATTGCTCGCACCTGTAGAACGAAAGGCTTTTAAAAAAAATACACACTAGCTACTGTAAGCGGCTTCGTACGCGTGATAGCAGTAAAATCCTAGAATAAAAAGTACCTTCTTTACTTGGAATCCGTTTAGCGGTTTGAGCGTGAAAAAGTATATACTACACACACTTATTTTTTAATTAGTTAGTACAAAAAATGGGACTCTATCCGTATCCGTTACTGATCATATTTTTGTAGACAAAAGTAAAAAAAAAATCTCAAAATTGTCCACGAATATTCGTCATAATTGGTAAATTCATAATTGAATCAATCATTTATAAAAATACTACTAGAAAATATTACGTGCAGTGTTTTTTCCATTTTTATCGCCATTCATTCATTCATAATAATCAAAAGTCTGACTCTGTACAATATTTCCACAAACGCTCAGAAAGTCTGTTTAAAAAGTGAAACGACTTGGGAATTTTGTATAAAATTTAATAATTTAAAAAATACTTAAATTCGATACTTTTTCTATGGTCCTTCTATTAGTAAACTATGATCTCTTAATCAACCTTGATTTTTCTAATCAGCCCTGTAAGTATTTCTGTATTAGTAGTAATTAAAAAAGTGAATTCTCAAAAAAAAAAAACCAGCTCCGGCAGAAACGAGATGTCTCTCAAATTATCAGTAATAGTTACTAATAAAACAGTAACCAGCTATTATCGTGATCCTTACTTGCAAACATATATATACGTAAAAATTGCCATTTTTATTGATCAGGCGTCGACTTTAAAAATTGCTTAATTACAATTAAATATTAATTCTTTATAAATGAATTCAAAAAAAAGTGGAGGTTTTCCAATTCGGTTGTATTTTTTACATTTGTTTTTTTTTCATATGTTTTTGTTTTTATGTTGTTATCTCGGAACTCAGTCGTTTATGGATCGATTTGCAATTTTGTTTTTTTTTTCCTAAAAGAATATGCTTCCAGATTGGTCTTGTTTTTTTAAAATCCGGTTCTGATGATGGAATCCATGAGAAATCGAGAGAACTCCTCAAATATTACAGGCAACTATATGGTGATTTTGATATTTTTATCGAGAACTCGAGTATTTACAGTCAAAAAGTAACATTCGATGAAGTGAAACTGGTGAAGAAGACCAGGAGTGACCAACGGAGCTTCACAGTCACATAGATATCACAATAAAGATAGTTAAGCGACTAGACAATACTATAAATAAATGGTTCTGAATAGTATTGTCGAAAATGGTTGAAAAATCATTGAAGTTATCTTATGATGATCATGGAGCCGGAAGGTAGGCACCGGAACTCCGTAATTAACCAATGCCACATTTGGGCTTATTAAAATTGTCATGAGCTGCACTTCAGCCATAAGGTAACATCACACTGATCTGATTATGACCTGGAAGATGGAAGGTAGGCACTGGAACTTTATTATAAAACAACGTATATCCTAGCGGTGTTTGGACTTATTGGAATTATCACGAGATGTAGATACTCTGGCTATAAGTGGTTTTAATAGTTATAAATACTCTATAGTTTTCTTACTATTGAATGAGCACAATATTTAAGTTTAGGAACCAAAAACTATTAACAAAAAAAAAACTTTACTACAAAAAAAAAACTAAAACTTTTAAAGATATTTTTTATTTTCATAAGTAGGTTCTAACAAACCTGCGAAACCAGAAACATTTAGTTTTGATCGTTTTATATTTATCGGTAGGTACCAAGTATTTCTTTTTTTGTAAAAAAATATTTTTGGTTTTATGAATAACTAGCTGTGCCCGCGACTTCGTTCGCGTGGACTACAGGATTTTGAATTTATTTTTTCAAAAATAAATGTAGCCTATGTTACTCCTTATTACATCAGCTACCTGCCAAAAAAAGTGCCGTCAAAATCAGTCCAGCCATTTCAGAGATTAGCCCGGACAAACAGACAGACAGACAAACAAAAATTGTAAAAAATGTTATTTTGGTGTATGTACCGTATATATATTCATATGCATGTAGTAAAAAGCAGTTATTTCAATATTACAAACAGACACTCCAATTTTATTTATATGTATAGATGTTTAGATTGTGATACACTTATAGCCAAAGTACCTATTTTTCATGACAAATCCAATGAGTGGAGTAGAGTGGGCTAGAATAGAATAGAATAGATAGATACTATGGATAGGCTCGGGTTTAACCACTATCATTCTTACCTGAATATATCTGACTAGATATATGATTAAGAAGAATCTCACCTCATAGAAAGGCTGCGTGTTCATCAGCCAGGTGTGGAGATATTTGTATATTTGCTCAGCGGCGAGATGTTGAGCGATCTTCTTTGAAGACCCGGTTGCAACTCGCATGACGTAGCCAATACGAGCTTTCACAGTGAAGTTCGGCTGGCGGGCAGGGTCCACGAGCACCTCGTACTGGACCATGTCGAATTGATACCGCTCACATAGCTCCTTGACGAGATCCACAAAGCTATTTGTAGGCAAGCCCACGTGTTGCTACACAAAGACACACAATTACTACATAAGTATCACTCTTTGTTAATATTGGAATGTTTATTTATTAAATAATTTAATTTTTTAAATTTTAATCAAATAAAAGGATCAACAATGAAACTTGAGCAGTTTCATTGTTGTTTTTTGCTGTTTTCCATATTAAATTTGAGTAGGTTATACATATTTAGGTATGAAGTTCAAAAAGAGGGTTGAGTGATGAGTGTATAATCCAGTTCTTGATTGTATTTTACCGTAAGGTTCTACAGTGTTACCCTGAGAATCCAGATTGCGTCAGGACTTGTGAACTCTTGCGGCACCTTGTACCCGCGGAGGGACAGTTGCTCAAGCATCAGGCTGGCAACAACTCGTTTCGCATCTCCTTTGGAGCGCCCCGTACCGAAAACCTCATCTGCCATTGCTTCGCATCTGTACCGGAACCACGGTTTATGCGATTTTCCAAACTGTAAATAAACAAGTATATCACTAAACGGCCTGTTGTCTTCAGGTGCCGCTGCGACATCGCATTTAATACACCGATCACGTAACCATAGGCATAGCATAAAGAGCGAGGCATATGTTTTCTCACGAGCAACACTTAAAATATTATTTATATTGACAATTTGGTTTTAGAATGTAAAAACGCCAGTGTTTTCTTGTGGCGGTTTCATCGATTCAGCAAGGCTGTTTAAGATAATTTTTAACAGACACTATTAATTAAACAATTTACCATTAGCTACAAAAGTGTTACTCGTATTGTAAATGCATACAAATGACAGTCATAAGCAACCAAGAAAGGCAAGTTTCTACCGGAGTTCCAAAGGGTAGTATTCTCGGACCGATACTGTTTTCCTAACACGAAATAGTAAAAAAGTCAAAACTAAGAATAAATTAGTTTTGAATTATAATATTGTTGAATCTAGATAATCCTTTGCCGTCTTCATGTATAACAGTGAAATTGATCAGTTCATCCGCATCAAGTATCTCTCAGCATTAATATTGACGTATATACGTCTTTGCGCATTTACTATAGATGAAAACCAATATTCTTACACCTAAATTGATCTTTACGTTAAAATTTTAAGTGACTATGCATCAGTAGAAAATCAATTACGTTATCCAATGAATAAATGCTTAGATATCACTGTGCAAGACGTTATCGATGTGAGCAAGAAGTAGTGCTTTAACTTTGAAAGAGATCTTAGATCTTCTTGCAAGATCATTTCCTAACCAAACCCGGCCTACAGGAACCAAGAATTAAAAAAAAAACAGGTTCAAGTTTTGCCAGCTGTTTGCACTTTTAGTGTAACCTTAAAAATTGCACGACGAGATTTCATTTCATTTAATATAGCATTCGAATGTTAAATAATGGCAGAACGCTGCATCTAAGCGTACGCAGTAGCTTGCATATATGTATTAATTGTTTATGCCATTGCAAAAGAAAAGAAATGTGGCATCTTCATCGCAGCAAAAGGTTTGATTGTTTAGGTGCCTACTGTACATATACCTCTGCTTTATACTGCATTACGACTAAAAATATTAATCTCTATATCTGTTCTATATTTGGCGTGCGCAAGATTGATCACATTTCCGAATTTTGTACTAAGCTTAAAAAGTTTCCGATTAGCCTTCAGTGGAATATTAAACTATCATTTGCTTTATAATGTGTTATTTTATCCTTCGCCTCCTAAAGCTTTCAGTGCCTTTATAATATATCAATATTAGGTACTTGAGAAAACTAAAAATCTAAAACTAAGTCTTTATTTTTAGATATTTCCAGGGCCTATAATATGCATGCATATTCATATAATATGCATATTATATATTCATATATGCATATGTATGCATATTCTAGGTCCTTGAGATCTATTCTTCTATTATTGACAAATCGTTTAATATTCAAGCAGCTCATGCAATGCATTACTCATGGAACTGGGAGGCTCAAACCCTACCATCAAAAAAATGGTGAAGTAGCATGGTGTACAAATGTTTCACTATTTTTTTTATTCACCTTTTTAGTCTTAGGTGCTTCTTTTTCTTAAAACGGCAATTTACCTAATATATACACTAGTTTTTTTGTTTTTTTTTTTTCGATTGCGAAAATTTATTCACCGATAGAAAGCTGCTTTAGTCCTGAGTGACAAAAGCAATAATTATTTTATATATGTGGGTGAAGCCACGGGAAAAAGCTAGTATCGTATAAATTTGAACATATTAGAAAAA
Source organism: Mythimna ferrago (assembly GCA_910589285.2). Lineage (NCBI taxonomy): Eukaryota > Metazoa > Arthropoda > Insecta > Lepidoptera > Noctuidae > Mythimna > Mythimna ferrago. The sequence continues at coordinate 15,445,120 of OU342673.1, read as the reverse complement.
AAAAAACACCCACAAATGCCTACTAACAATGCCACAGCAAGTATTTCACAAACAACAAACAACGAATGGTCTAGTAGAACATTGAAGGCCTGTTTAACTGATTCGGATAGAGACTTAAATTTATAGTACTTTTTACTGAAAGGTAAGTTATCCGGATATGGTGAAACAGGCCGTGAAATCTAAATGCAAGAGAGCGTTACACAACATACATTAACAATGACACATAGATAAAGGTTAACCTGGAGAGGACTACTTTATTTGGCTCGGTGCTTATATAAAGTGACCCTGCCCCGGTCAAAGAAAGGTGGATAATGGAACATTAAAGTAGACAATATGTAGGAGAAATTAATAAAAAGTTTAAAGAAGTCCAAATTGAACAAAAAAATAAAATAAAATTGAAATTTGCATGTAATAATAATATAATCAATTTTTTTTTGTATTTTTTTAAAACAAAAGTTATTTAATCACCCTGGTCAGGTTTTGCTACGCGTCAGATGTAAGCAAATGCTACCAAAAGGTTATGCATTTAGGAGAAAAAAAAACACATAATTTGATGAAATTTTTGATGTCGCTTCCAATGAAAATTTTTATTCTCTTAGCTCTTAAATGTTTTGTACAAAACTCTATAAATAATATCTAATCGTAGTACCGACCCATGAACAGGGTCGAAAAAAAAAGTTAAAAACTGAGGTGTTATAATATTTGACAAGCGAACTAAAGTTAAAACATTGCCGGCCTGAGATATTCTTCTATTCTATTCAGTTTTTTTCAGAAATGATACCTGTTAGGATGAGATTTTTTTTATTTGCGTGACAGAGTGAATCCTAGGTCTAAATACGTCTCCATCACAATATGTTTCTGTACGTACTGATCCATTACAAATATTTTCGAATAGGAAGGAAGAAAACATTGTTATATAATAATATTTATAGAAAACGTCTCATTTACGTCGGTATGTTACATTATTATTACATTGTAAGGGTAAAATGAAGTGTAAATATTGATTAAAAAAATAAAAATAATGTAATATACAATAAGATGTATTAAAAAATCTACCTTATTCAGACAGCAATAAAGCGGCTTGCCGTGCAGTTTGGTCATGAAGGTATGGAGAGCAACAACCGAAGTAACTCCTTCTGTGTTCATTGCGGTTGTTTTTATCTGAAAATATTGAAAATAAATATTGAATTATTTCAGAGCCATTAGTTTTATGAATTAGATTATTCACGAGCAATAGCCACATAACATTTTCGTTCACCTCTTTGAGAACAATGCCTATATATCCATATCTGCCACCAATAATGAGCGCTTGTGATTTTGCTGGATTTACTAACAGTCCGAAACTTTTAGCCCACTGACAGATATTTTTGAGATCATTATTGATGGCATCAATAGCGTCGTTGAGCTCCTCTATCTTAAAGTGACGATAAAGCTGCAAATCGTCTGCATAAAGATGAAAGTGTGAAGATATGACTTTAGTGATAGCGTTAATAAAAACAGAGAAAAGAAGAGGAGAAAGAACGCCACCCTGAGGAACACCCACAGCGAGATCGCACCAGTCAGAGGACGCCTCTCCGGAGCGAACCGACTGTGAGCGACCTCGAAGACAAGAACTGAACCATGCAATCACGGGAGGAGATACATTGACAGAGGATTGGATACCTAAGAGGATGTCAAAATCAACTGAATTAAAAGCACTGCTGAAGTCCAGTAGAATCAATACTGTAAGAAGCCTGTTTTCCATGGCCAGCCGGATGTCATCAGTTATCTTAACGAGTGCCGATACAGTACTGTGACCAGGACGGAAACCAGATTGATAAGGACTCAGCAGGCTATTAGATGAAAGGAAATGAGACAGTTGATTATTAACAACACTCTCAAGAACTTTGGATAGGACTGGGAGTATGGAAATAGGACGAAACTGGGAAACTGACGAAGGATTAGGGATTTTGGGTAGAGGCAGGACATGTGCTTTCTTCCACGCAGAAGGAAAGCAGCCAGTAAAGAGGGAATAGTTGATAATGTGAAGGATGACAGGAGTGAGTTCATTCAGGATAGGAAGAAACATCTGGAGTTGAAGACTATCATCACCCACCGCTTTCGTGGTTATAGATGTGATGGCTCGTTTAATATCCCCTTCCGTAACCGGGTGAAAAGAGAACGAAGCACAAGTTGGCAGAGGAAGTTTAGATAGATAGCTAAGAGTGGCAGCCTTGACGTTGTCGTCCAGAATAACGGGAGATTTGGAAAAATGAACATTAATGGTGTTAAGGTCAATATTAAGTGAGCTGTCATCAACAGTTTTACCGATACCCAGAGATTTGAGAAACTGCCATACTTGTGCTGTGTTGGAGTTTTGAACCGAGTTGTGGATATGGCGCCTTTTAGCATCCCTACACATCCGACCGCAGCGATTCCGAAGTTTCTTGTATAGAGACCAGTTCTCATCAGTATCGCCTTTTAGCCTTATCCCTTTTTGACATTGCGCTTCTGAAGAGCGCACTGTCAGATAACCAAGGAGCCGGAAGAAGCTTCACTCTGACTTGTTTGAGTGGAGCATGCACATCAAAGAGTTTCAATAATGTGTTGAATTCAGCTACCATAGTATCCACATCATTGCTGTCATAAACAGGAGACCAGTTAATATTGCTCGCATCCTCCACCAAACGATGATGCTTTCATATGACGTAGATGATAATTTTATTTTTCTGACGTGTCGTTACGTTGTTTTAACATCAGAATTCATTTTAAAATGTTGATAACCTTCCAAAAAGTAATTCGCTTGCCTCAGGTTTGAACCCGCGTACTTTCGTTCACTATAATAGAAGGCAGACACTTTCACCTCTCGACTATCGAGTTCTAACGCCACTGTATCAAATTAGTCGATCGCTTGTCTCCCGATTAGTTTTTTAGGTGTTCTGATTTATCGACACCACTTTGTTTAATAACTTAATACGATCCTTAGTATACAGATGGTGTTGTCTATAGTATCCAACCATTGTATCCAACATAATGACTGTACTACTATTCAAAATATTTTTCTTAACGATTTATCCGAGATCCGAGGTTCAAATTATGTTACAGTACATCACTTTCACTCTATGTTTTCTTACTTTTTATGGCATATTTTGACTACTTCACAGTTTTAACTGATTCTTTCACTGTTTTTAAATATGTAAAATATAAACACTGTCTCTTCCAGGGTCCTTGTCTTGATACATTGTTTATTGATGTTGTGCCCCTGTTTTAGTATCGGATAACACTATCACTGATTTACATAGGTTATTCAAGATGTTTAAGATATGATTTATCACGATATAACAGCTTTTGAAATTTTGGAATTAAAAAAATACGGAGCGATATGTTATCGTGACGGCAGCGCCATCTAATGAGCACTGTTGTTGAAAGTTACATGTCCTGCGCACGACCTAGTGGGTCTTAGATCTAGTCTCGCCGAGATCTTTCTCAGATCCAGGCTATGGTTGACCGCTTGAAATTGTTCTTGGAGACAGTCTCAGAATGGGGCGATGCCGATCTGGACAAGTGCAATGGTACTAAAACCTACACGTATCTTTTTTCCGCTAATCGGAGCCAATTCTACCCGTCTCCATCTTTCTGGGGTGTAACCGTGTCTATAACCAACCACATAGAGCTTCTTGGTTTACTGCTGTCGTCTGCTTTTAATTTCGGCTTCTACATTGAGGCAAAAGGTCAACAGCCTGCAAAAAATTAGGGATTTTAGCTAAGGTGATACGTTATTACAAGCCGGAACAGCAGCTCAACCTCTATCAACAAGCGCAACTTCGATCGGGTATGGAGTACTGCTCTCATCTTTGGGATGGGTTTTTGCAAATACCAGCTTGATGCACTAGAGTCGATTAAGAAGCGAGCCAAGAAGATCATCGGCGATGATGCACTTGTCAAGTCAAAACTTCAAAATCTTGATCATCGACGCTGAGTTGCAAGCCTGTTGGTTTTTTTGCTGTTTACACTTCGTTAAAATTGCAGAATTTGATTCCGCCAAGTCTGTTTCGAGTGGAATTCCTTGCCGGAGTCTGTGTTTCCTGAAAAACTTATTGTGTTAAGCTTCGTTCAATCAGTCTGTTACGACTCTGTTATGTTCGGTTTAAACTTGGCTGACACGAAATGTGAAACTTGTATGACATTTTGCGCGCACTTTGTTTGAAAGTCAATATTCGCATTCGCATTCGCATTTGCAAATGTGAAAATCAGACATTCGTTACATCACTAATATAAATTATATCCCTAGCTCGGTCAAATCAAGAAAATGTAGTTATAATTAAGAAAAACATGGTCATCAACACCAATCGTTTTAAACCAAAAAAATGGTTTGTTTTGGTTTTAAACGATTTTTTTCGTTTAAAACAGATTGGTTTAATTGGTTTTAAACCGGCCTTACATCTGCGTCGCTCTAAGCACCGCGCTGCCAGTCTGGCTGAGCGCTAAAGGTTAGCGGTCACAGAGACGGGGGCCGCGAGTAAACCGATCCGATAGCGATCTCCTGTTTGTGATCACGCTCACTTTCGGCGTAACAGATTGCATACAAACTCGAACACTACAAAATATCCCATCTCGGATTGCAACCGCTTCGCGCCTCTGTGGGCGCTAAGCTTTATCGTCAGCAAAAAGGCGTGAGCCATACGGACTAACTACGATTACAGCTTCACGCATTTTCATTATCAATAGGCGACACTTAAATGAATAGGTAGCTACCTGAATTAAAATCTGTTTGATTTTGTACTCTTATTCAGAAATTGTTTTGAGTGTCGCTAAGTGTTACATGATTAAAACAGGAACCAGATCTTTAACAAACGTCTCGGAGAAATCTATTGAACCTACTTGCGAATTATTTCCTCTAAGATTCTGGGACTTGAACCCAAAGATTTTATATATCCTAGGATATATAAAATCTTTGTTTGAACCCATGTACCTACTCAATACTGGTGTGCGCGCTTGTAGAGCTAGCGCAAGATAAGTTGGCGCGTGGCTGAAATTGAAAACTAATCGTTTGACGTTTATGTCATGTGTCATGAGAATGTGTTGTGTTCTGTGTTTTTTATAATGACAAAGTCGAAAAAGCTTGTCTAAAATTTTAGCGATATTTTAATTTTAAGATAAATCTCCTGCAGTATGCTAAAACCCTAACTAACTTACGAAGAGACGAAAACTTAGTCCATAGCTCGATATTATCACTTTGCGTAACATGATAAACTTTCTTTAACTTTTCTTCTAGATTACTGTCTGGTATTTCTTTTCTATCTTATTTAATAGTAGAATTTTTTAACCATGACGGTCTTGTTTTCCATAACTCAAAATTGGGTAATTCTGATGGACTTAATCCGCGAGACGCACAATCTGCTGGATTGTCAGAAGATGACACATGTGGCCATTGGTTCTTACTAAAATATTGAGTATCTCTGACGTTCGATTTGCTATAAACGTTTTCCAGCGAGTTGGGTGGCTGCTTAGCCAAGACAGCACAACTGTGGAGTCTGTCCACGCATGTATGTTATGTATGAGACTTCTTGTAAAAGCTTAGATAACAAAACTGCGCCACATAACTCAAGCCTCGGAATTGATACTTGCTTAATTGGTGCTTTATTGGTGGTTTTAGAAGTCACTAGATTGATAAAACATTTCCTGTGTGTTGTTGTCTACAACACGCATATAGACTGCAGCAGCATAAGCTTAATTGGATGCGTCGCTAAATCCATGGAGTTCCATGGTACTGTTCCTCCTTGAGTTAATCCATCGTGGAAGTCTAAATTTGGTAAGTTCATTCAGTTCCGTACGGTAAGTAATCCACTCGTTTAAGAGATTAGATGGTAGTTTATCCAACAGCCAAAGCTTTTGAATCATTATTTTAGCTGAATGATTACTGGCGATATCCATCCCATCGGATCGAACAGCTTTCCGATATCAGGAATAATTTTTCTTTTTGTTACAGGTTCGCTGATCGGTGGTAACTGAACAGAGTATTCAAAATCATCGGTTCGTCGGTTCCAGGTAAGTCCCAGTATCTTCATGATTTCATTTTCTTTCAGTTCTAGGTTGCTTTCTATAGCTGTTTGGTTTTCATTAATTACTCTAGACAATTGCTTATTATTACTTGACCATTTCTGCAGTTCGAAGCCTCCCTTGCTTAGTATGCTCGTAATTTCTGTAAATATCTGTTTTCCTTCAGATACAGTTTGACATCCAGTGAGCAAATCATCAACGTAAAAATCATTTAATATTTTTTCAGATGCTAACGGGAATAGGTTTCCTTCATCATAAGCGACTTGGTGAAGCGGTCTTACTGCTAAGTATGGAGCAGAGGCAGTTCCAAAATCTACTCTTCCTAATCGTAAATGTTGTATGTCTTCTTTACAGTCAGCTCTCCACACCGTTGATAGTCTGCATCTTGGTCAGTCACTTTTACCTGACGATACATCTTGACGATATCAGCTACCAAACAGATAGGGTGAAGTCTCCACCTCATAATAATGTGCCTAAGATTGGCCTGTAAGGTTGGCCCTACAAGAAGGTTGTTATTAAGTGAAGCACCGTTACTATCCCGACTGGAAGCATTAAATACGACTCGGAATTTGGTAGTTGTTTTATCGTTTCTAACAACTTCATGATAAGGTAAGTATACAGCTTCAGTGTTTTCAATTTTATTTTTAGGTACTATTTCCATATGACCGAGCTTTAAATATTCGTTAATAACATTGGAATATTTAGTTTTTAAATCTGGTACTTTTATAAAACGCTTTCCTAAAGATAACAATCGTTTAATAGCAATATCTCGCGAATTTCCATATTTACAGCTCGGATCTTCTTCTCTAAACGGTAACTTTACAATATATCGACCGAAACTATCACGTTTGGTTCTTTGGTAAAAATCTCTTCACAACGTTTTTCATCTGGAGTAAATTGTTTTTTACCCAGGGTAAAGTTGTCTGATTCGAGTTCCCAGAATTGTTTCAGGTTAAAGTCTTCATTCTTAGTATATTAAACTTCGGATCTGCTAACTTCAAAACTGGTAAGTTAGGCCACAGCTGGACCACAATTTTTCTTTCAGGTAGAAATGAAGTTAACTTGGTAAGTACATATACCTTGACTTGTATGGTAAATGTAAGGTCCTGGAGAGATTGCAGTTTGATATAAGCTACACTTTTACAGTTTAGTGAGGCTGTGCTATTACTCCCCACTCCAACTACAACACTTGCATTTGTTTCGTTTAAGCCCAAGTAATTGGACTGCAGACTCCGTTATAAAAGACGCCTGTGATCCCTGGTCCACTGAAGACCTCAGTGTTATGGTAGACCCAGTGTTCGTTTCTGCTTTTACCAAAGCAGTTGCTAATACAACTTGACAGTTTGTGTTAGAAAAGCAACTAGTTATGTTGCTCAAGGTGGTCTCGTCTTTTTGCGTTTACAACAACACTGGTACTATCAACTGATTGCTTGTTTTGTTTCTCATTATCAGTTGGTTGGTTATTATTGGTTGAGTGTAGCAATGAACGGTGTTTCTTCTTGCGAATTCGACATCTAGTGGGCAAACGACACGATGTTACCGAATGGTTTGCGCCTAAACAATTGAAACACAATCCGGAACTTTGGACAAAAATACGACGCGATGACAATTCTTCTTTAGCAAATTCCTTACAATTCCCTATTTTATGGCGATTGTTCAAACAAAAGGAACATTCAGATAGTTTACTCTGATGAACATGATGTGACTTGGTTGTAGTGCTTTTAACGACTTTTGGACATAAAAATTCAAGTGACCTAAATCTGTGTTCAATAAACTCTGAAAAACTCTTTAAAGTTGGTAATTCGTTATAGTCATAACAAATTTGAGCTTCCCACTGCTTACGAGACTCATTATCTAATTTAGAACATAAAATATAAATAACAATGAGATCCCAATTTGTTATATCAACACCTTCATTTTTTAAAGCATTTAAACATTCGTTAGTGGTATCAAACATTTCTTTTAAACAGCTAGATGACTCATTAGTAAGGTTTTTTTGACTAAAGAATCTTTTCAAAATACAATCTGTTAGAAATTTTTTGTTGTAAAATCTATTTTCTAAAATGTTCCAACAAATAGAATAGTTATCACTTGTGATCTGTAGATGTCGTAAAAGTTGTTCAGCTTCACCGGTTAGATAACCTTTTAGGTAATGTAATTTTTGCACGTTGTCTAAAGAGTGATTATTGTGAATTAATGATAGAAAGAGATCCCGAAATGATGTCCACTGAGAGTAGTGACCAGAAAACGTTGATATTGTTATCCTAGGTAGTTTTATGCCTTTCTGGATCATTTGGTTGCCTGTAGAATCTTGGCCACAGTCCTCGGATACGAAGCTTTTATTTGCAGCACAAGCTTTCAAACGATCTTTCAATGCTATTTTATAATCAGAGTATAAATCTTCCGATTGGCCGTACATAATTATCATTATAATAGTAATCCGACTTTTCGAACTCTGCCCTATTGCACTGTGTTATAAGTTTTGTATGGGTCTCATCAAACATCAACCACTGTTTTTACAAACTTTCAAGCTTTGTTTCCAAGTAGCTTACAGTGATTCTTTTTTTAGGAGATTTTTTTATAATTTGTAAAATAATGCTCTCTCTATTTTTTTTGCTTATATCGACTTGCAATCTGATAAGCGAATCCATGTTGAAGTTGGTGTTCCAGCAATAACTTTGACAATCTCCAAGTTCAATTTCCAAAAATTTTTTAAGTTCGATTTCCGAAAATTTTCTAAGTCCAGTTATGTTAAAATTATTCTAAGTCCAATTTTATCAAAATTATTCTTAGTGTTTGAACTTCTTAACACTTAGCCGAAATCGGGCATGGATTCTGGTCGCTTTTTGAAATTTTTTAAGTATTGGTAACTTAAATACTTAGAATTATTACTTAAATACTTAGAATTAGTATTGGTAACTTAAATACTTAGAAATATAATTAATTTAAAGACTTAGAATTTTTACGTCTTTGAAATTCACAAGTCACACAAGTCAAAGAGTACTTACAGTTTTCCGGCACACAACAACACGTAATCACTTTACTCACAACTATACTTGCAACTTTTTATCGATAGGGAGCGTCACTGTCGCACTTTGCAAAATTGCTCACTGTTCTGTATCGTATCCGGCTCGAAGGACCATGAATGAAACCAATGTTACTGAGACGAAGACGTTTAATCGTAATTTGATTGAGACCCTATAAAAGCTCAGTAACGAAATCATAGCGAGATGTAGAAATGTGACGTAATCTAACAACGCCATCTAGTGACCAAAATTAATACTACTTTACTACAGTTTCATAGATAAATATACAAAATTGTACAAAATTATCTTAGCAAATAGTGGTAAACCAATTGCTCATTGCTACAAAATATTAACAGGAACCTTACAATCTAACTTTATGACTCGCCCATTTGCTTATGCGCCCCGCTTAAATTGTCAGATTATTGAAATATACACTTTTCTGCTTGTACTTAAGTTACCTTGTCACATGCATGATTAATCTGACGCGCTCGAGTTTTTCTGAGGATCATTTTTTTTTACTAATTTGACGGGCTGCCCTCAACGATCCCTCTATATTAAGGGTCTATATATGGTAGGGGTACATTACAAGGTGCAAGGTTTCTCCCCATAGCATTTTCTGGCGTGCTCGTTTATGCCGCAAAATCCCCATCTACTATTAGAACTATTAGATATGAATAATATAACTTAGAAGTTTGATTTTTTCACAGCTTCAGGGGGCCGCAGATCTGAGTATATGGTGTTAATTGCAACTCGAAACCTCCCTGTGTTCCCAAGATAAGGGGTCTTGACAGACAGACAGACGGACAACAAAGTGATTCTATAATGGTTCCCTTTTTTTCTTTTTGAGGTAGGGTACTAAATATTTGCTCACTATTACTAATTCAATAAACAGCTCTTTTCCGTCGGGGGTTAAAAATAACAGAAGCGCACAAAAATTCAGATATTTTTTTACTTTGCACCCGTCGCTATGATATTTATTTAGATATTTATTATTATTATTTTATATAATATTTTGTTGCATACCTTAGCAAATTAAAGGACAAAAATTTACAAAAAGAATAAGTGTACAATACGCGGTCTTATTGATATTTGACATAGGGTAGACAGAAGCTGTTTATTGCCATCTCCTATAATTTTGACGTAAGTAGGCACTCTTTTTCTTCATTTTCTTTCATAAATCTGGCCGTTTTTAATAATATACAATTTCCTCTAATATATTAAACGTTGTGATAATAGCTTACACACATATAATTATTTTTCAAGAATAGACAATAGACAGCACAGCTCTGCACAGCCAATTTGCGCCAGGTCGCCAGCCAGATTTAAGTTTTATGCACGACAATATTAAAATAAATTACTACTTATTCTATACTTAACAAACAAAAAACGAATATATTTATCTGTTACATAAAATTCGCTCTAATTGTTATGGGATAGATATAATCTAAGTCACTTCAATATTAAATAAAAAATACCTTGATAAGACATAAGAAAAAAAACTGCAATTCAGTCCAAAAATAAAAATAATAACAGCGTCTTTACCTGAGTTATACTAAATGAAAATATTCCACACGAAGATGGTTTACAATAACCGTCACAATCACAACACGAACTTGCACAGATAAGTTTAAAAAACCGGCGGCAAGTTGTGATTTTGTTTGGACTGTGGTGCAAGGACTCGACTTACTCGGGGAGCGTTCGCGCCAAAGTACGCGTCAAATACACAATATTGTTAAGATTGTGGCACGTCCGCGACACGCAGGCGCGGCTCAGAGCGGGAACCAACCAAAGCCAAAATCAATATTACCCCGGCGTCCCTCGCCTGGTCCACATGCAGTCCTAGTGCTGCCAGTACAGCCGATTCTTGGAAAAGCAGCTTATACAGAGTTATTTGTAAAACACTGGCAACTTCTCAGGACTATGTTAAGAACATCATTAACAACAACTTTTGTTCTATGACACAAAAATAAAAATATATAAATTGAACGTTCTAAATGTTACGAAGTCTATGCGAAGCAAGCAATAGTACAATAGCGCAGGGCAACGGGGACCGTGCGCGTGAGGCGTAGGTGGGTACAGCAAAATACAGAGTTGAAATCTGTTACATAGAACAACGAAATCTTGAAGGTTTGTTTATGGTAAATGTATTACTCGTATGTTTTGTAAAAAGTCATAGAACAAAAGTTGTTGTTTATGATGTTAGTAATAAAGTACTGCAAGGTTGTTAGTGTTTTATAAATAGCTCTGTATACCTACCGCCCTATTCTAGAAGCTGTGTGAACTTAACACATCTGCCGCTCTTTCAGAGCGAACCAGCGTAATGTTACGTTATGAAATCGTATTAACAACAGACTCTGCCTTCACTGTCTTTATGTCTTAGAAAGTATTTTGTATGTTCGCAAAAACTAATAACTTTTCAAAATTAGAAGCGATTTTCATAATATTAATGCGCGTAGTAAACATGAAATTGCAATACCCAAATGGAGATTACCTAAGACAAGCAACTCATTCCTCGTAAACAGCAAACGCTTTTACAACAAGTTGCCAAAGTTGGTTACAGAACTTAGCGATGGAAAGTTCGAAACAAAAAAGCGTACTTACAAGATTGGAGACTACGTTGAAGATACACTTTTTTGATAATGATTGCTTTTCTATGTTGGATTGAGCGGATCGACCGGAGGACACGAAGGAGCATACGTTGAAGGTCTCAGGTCTGTCCCACTTGGGCGACGCTTCTCGCGTCTAACTCTGGCACAGAACAGACTGCCCTGGTTCAGACCATGGTACAGAGTGAGAAGGGATACCGGTATGAAAAATGTCGTTAAACAATTTTGTTAGGTAGAAGAATAGTGATGGCAGGTTTTACCTATTTTTAGAACTTCGGTACTCACGTCATTTCATCACATGACAGGTTCGATTATATTTTGTTTGTAGACTCTGGCCAACGAAGGGTGGGAGTGAATTATTTATTAAAGTCCCGTGGGAATTTTGTTAGATATTTAATCATTTAAAAAATACTTTCGATATTTTTATAAGGTTCTTCTATTAGTAAACAATTAACAAAATCCCTTAATCTACCTTGATTATTGAACCAGCGTTGACTACATCAGATTTCATTTTACCCTATAAATTACCTAAGTAGTTTGACTTTTTAGACAGACTCTATAAGAGTCCATTTCACGAAAGAAGTCCCGCAGACGCAGCGCTGTATTCGCGCGACATAATGTTGCCACGGTTAAATATGGGGAAATCAGGGGAAATAATTTATAGTTCATTTACTTTCATTTAATTAACTAGGTACCTACTCGAATAGTTAGATAAGAAAAAAAATATTTTTAATAGAAAGTATTTTTAATATAATAGGTACCATTTGATGTCCATACTGCTAAGGTCAGATTAGTGAAAAATAACTCTTCCTGCAATTTCTAAAATATAAAATGGAGATGTTCGACCAACTTTAAATTAGAAAAATAAAATAACATTTGAAACTTTTATTCAAATTTTTATTGAATAATTATGATCGGTCATACTATGATCACTGTCAGAAGAGTGAATAGAAACAGAATCAGATTCTGTTTCACTATCACTAGCCGTGGATATAATAAATCTCTCCAAATGCTGTACATGTTTACATTGAACTGCCCAATCTTCCGCTGTAACAGTCTCAAAAGCCTCTTCTGTTAGGCGTACAATTTCTTTTGGATCTTGGCCCACGTTTTTATCCGCTACCCGTCTCTTTACAAGGCTCCACATTTTTTCGATCGGATTGAGATCGCAGTGGTAAGGCGGCAATCTTAGCAATTCATGATTGTGAGATTTTAATAAAGCCTCCACGGCATAATTATGTAGGTGGACCTTTGTTTTGTTTAATTAATTCAAATAATACAGCTTTTGTCCAAGTATCTTCAAAATATACTCCCTTTTCTCGCAGCCATTCCTGCATGTCACGTTTAATACTTGACATTGTAGGTGCTTTATCTATTTGAGTGCAGTGATACGGAGCGTTGTCCATTACCACAAGTGACCTTTCAGGTAGGTTAGGAATGACTTTTTCACTCATCCATTTCAAAAAATTTGTTGAGTTCATGTCATCGTGGTAATCTGAGGATTTGGATTGGGATTTGAACATTAACAAAACCATTTTCAGTTCCCGCATGAGCAATTATCCAACGACTCGACGACGAGGAGGCTTCCCTTTAAGATGATTGATAAAATTAAAACCAAAAAAGTGAGATTAATCGGAAATCTGCGGAGAAAATGCGACGACTGGATACTATAAGTTCATTTATAGGTTAGTGTTTTGAATATCTAGTAAAATAGCTAGATACTTTTCGATTATTTATAACAAATTGCAATTAGTAATATTTTAATATACTTTTTAGGAGATATAGACAATGAGCAGGTGAAACTTTAAATTACCAGAACGGCAAAGGCATAGAAAACTCTTGAAGAAATTGAAATATCGACCTTCTGAATCATAATAAAAAATAATATCTTCAATGACAGGTATTCTTCTCCTTTCAGACCTTTTATATTTAACAGTCATTTACTATTGTTTATGGGAGACGCGTAAGCAAGGATGGCTAAATTAAATAATAGGCATATTGTTGTATTATATTATGACATTTGATTGTTTTAATTGCGTCTTATTTTTAGTGGTATTATTATAGTCTAAGATCCGATTAAGAACGACCTTCACCGGTCTGTTTAATGGATGAAACGTATTTTATCATAAATTTAGTGTATTAAATAATATAACGCGGGTGGGTTGCCTAAGAAATTCCTGGCCAGACTATTATTAATTAAAAATTGAAAATTTACTTTTTTTTGTAGAAAACTGCACAACCGTTTTTCATACCAGATTTTTTTGCAAACAACACTATAACATCTTATTCGTAATGAAACAGCGTTTATTTTGATATAAAATTTGTTGTATATCAAAATAAACACACCTGTTTATACATACCTGTTTATACCTGGCAACCCATAGTTATGCCAAGAAACAAATAGGCAACCCAACATTTTTATGTTCTAAAGCCTTCACACTTTCGGTTAGTATTAAATTTATTCGTTAAATACACCAGTGCATTTCCAAAAAAAAAAAAAAATGGTTTGGCCAGGAATTTCTCAGGCTACCCGCGTTATATTATTTAATAACTAAATTTATCATAAAATACGTTTCATCAATTAAACAAACCGGTGAAGGTCGTTCTTAACCGTATCCTCTACTATTAGACTGTTTTGAAATAATTGTGATTTTTGTTTTCAGACTTAAGTGTGAGGACACTGAAAAGAATAAAAAAGAAGGGTCTACTAATCAAGGAAAGTGGAACACTCCCGGAAAAAAGCGCCTTCATTGTGCAACAGTTTCCAATTTAGATAATTTTGATGTTCTGTTTTTAAATGTTATAGTAAATAAATTATATAAACGAAATCTCATTGTCTTTCTATTCTCTAATTACAGTATTCGAAAGGTTAAACGATCATTATACAGGCAAGCAACATACATGTCAGTTCAGTTGACATATAAGTTGGGGAGTATATCTATAATATAAAAATGAATCGCGAAATGTGTTGGTAAGCGCATAACTCAACAACGCCTGGACCGATTTCGCTAATTTTTTTTGTTGTGTTCGTTATTATGAGGAGAAGGTTCTTATGGAAAAAAAATGAAAATTAGGGTAGTGTAGGGTAGAGTAGGGTAGTGTAGGGTAGAGTAGAGTAGGGTAGAGTAAGGTAGAGGAGAGTAGAGTAGAGGTAAGTAGGGTAGGGTAGAGTAGGGTATAGTAGGGTAGAGTAGGGTATAGTAGGCTGATACTTCAGCCCTACCCTACTGGGATATTATTTGATATTCCCTACTGGGAAGAGCGGGAGCGAAGCCGCGCGGGTACAGCTAGTTGAAGATAAAAATGCTTAACTGCTGGTGTAGCTCCACTACCACTAGGGCGCACAAATTGTTAGTTTGAAATTATTGGTAGTGGCACGTGTGTTGGATCATTGGGAACCAAATAATCTAACACACGCGCCAGTTCAACATGATAGTTGTATGTCATAAGTAAACGGGAGTTATATGATTACCAACTTTAGGCCTGAATGGGATGATATGAACATCAGCCTAATTTACGCACCAGAGTCATGGAAAATTTGACATTTCGGATGCGCGCTGTCCAGCAAAACCATAGTGGACATTTGAACGATTTTCTAAATACCTATAAATTAAATTATTGTACCCAGCCGTCGCATTTTCTCTGCAGATTTTTAATTGATCTCGCTTTTGGGTGTTTAAATTTATCAATCATCTTGAAGGGAAGCCTTCTCGTCGTCCTTCGTTTTTTTGATGATGACGATGATATGGCATCGATAGGTCTTTCAAACGAATAAAAAAAAATCGATGAAATCTCACACACAATTTGTTTTATTTTAATATAAAGGTAAGAAAGGCTCTATTTTATAAATAAAATAAACTTACTAATATAATATTCATTATTTATGAATTGTTAAATAAAACTTGCATATTATTTTAATAAATAGGTAATTTATATCAAAAGAATCAACTATGTTTAAGCAGCGTAGAGTCAGGGTGAACACTTACAATTTTTTTATAATTCGTCCTCCTCTTTGTTCAAACTCTATTTTTCAGACATGGGGGTATATTATCGGAACAACAGTAGGTAGATGTTGGTTGTGTATCAGTGTTTATTGCTGTTAATATCGTTTTACGTCAATGCCGTCTTTAAAACTAAATAATCCACGATTTACTGTTGCTAATTCCTTACTTTGCTATTTTTAGTTAGTGATCGATTCCTTTCATTTGCATTTCTGATTAATAATATATAGAATTTTATATCTTAATACTCCGCTTAACTTCTTTATCTCGTTGTGACTGGCCTGTTGGTCTAATTGTCAGTGGCCTTACTTTTATGCCGGATTCGATTCCCTCCAAGACAAATGTTTCAATATTTTTTTCTGTGTCTATTACAGGTGTAATTTATCTATAATAATATGTATTATTTAGAAATGTAAACATTAGTTTTAGTATATGCGACACCCGAAACTCGTGACTACTTTTATTTAAAGAATCGATGTCAAAAACTTCATAACTGTCTCTTGAAAAATCACAAAGTTATAAAGTTGTTATATCAGCAAAAATACATTAGTCACCGGGCCATCTGAGGGGTTGTTTTCCACTTTGCTGGCGCCTAATGCCTGCTATCTGGCGTGACATGTGTTGTACTTAGTGTCGGTGGTGTCCAACGGTGTGACCTTTTTAGGGGAAGGGAGGGCAAGATGTAAGCCTTAACTTTATGATATAACAAAAAATAAAAGAACGTAATATAAATCTTTTATTTTAATCAGCCTTGAAACAGATGTTATAAAGTTACAAAATTGAGCCATTAAAAAATGATAAATGATATGTAGATTTTTTTTTTACCCTGAGGGCAGAATGGAAAGGTTGTTCGGGCAAGATGGAATGTATAAGAAATCACTACATTATACAGTTTGCACACATAAAACTACAATCTTCTGTGTCATTATACAATTCATGGTCCCAACCATTATTACGTACTGGACATTGTACCTGTCCTTTGTGGCCCAGTGGACGGTTCCACATATTGATACACAGAACGTAACATTCTGTGAAGAGTTCTAAATTTTCTACAATAATTTTTTTCTGTTCCTTTTCATATTTCCATAATTATTATATTCAAAACTCCTTTTGTTTATGCCAAACTTATTGTTGTAATCCAAACTTCGTTAATTGCCATCTGCATCGTTTCTTCAGTCCAAGAACCTCTATTACTTCGTCTTATATACTTCTTCACCATCTAAAAACAATAAAAAATAACAATATTAGATTTGGAAATTGAAAACAGAAGTTAAAATAAATACGTGGGTAAGATGTAAACTCTTCCAACTTGCCCTAAAGCGCAATTTTCCATCTTGCCCAAATGCCATTTTCCAATAATAATTTTAATGCGTAAAAAATGCTTCATTATTTCTCTTATGTAAATATCAATTTACACAACCTATCCCCAATAGATCCTTTATAAAGGCAAAGTAGTAATATTACTTACCTTGTTTAAATAATTGTATCACAAAAAACCAATAATTGCGTAATATTTTGCCGCGAAAACAAAAAGTACGTGTAAACATCGTTAAATGGCGCGAGCCGAATTGAGCTGTCGTTAGTAAAATGCTAGATGGCCACCTGCCTCTGTGTGCATGTGGACTCGGACGCTTTGATGCTCGGTTCGGGATTAACAGTTAGTTTCCATCTTGCCTACTCCTTCCATCTTGCCCTCCCTCCCTTAAATATTTTTGGGAAAAATATAACATGGTGTAAAAACTATTGGAATCTATTCAGTTACTGATTCTAAACCAACTAAATTCAAGTTTCGCATAAACTAAAATAATGTTGTTGTTTATTAGTTGTCTAGTAATCATACCACAAGCTCTGCTTAGTTTGGAACTAGATGGCGTGGCGTGCAAGTTATGGTATATTATTTATTATTATTATCTCGCAACCGGTATTTAAAATTTCTTTGTATTTTATTTAAGCCTGTAAACTTTATTTGGTAATTTCTTAGTTTCTCGTAATAGTTTTCAACATTTGTTTTTATTTGCTTTATATTTTTTTATATTTTCAAATTTTATTTTCGATATTTTTGCGATATAATGTTTAGTTTTACAACAGAGCGCCAGTACCTACTTATAAAACGATAAAACTGCTTTTTATCATAAAACTTATTCTCATGTGAAGAGACAAGAAGCAAATTGTTGCTCTTATAATTTTGAAAGGCTCTAAGTGTTCTCTAAAAAAATTATCAAGTCCTTGAAATTCACTAATGTCTGATTTTGTTCCTCTTGTACACACACATTAATTATTTATCTATATTACTAGCTGAGTCGTCATTTTTTTCTGTTATATACAATAACAAAAAAATATCGCATTAAAAAACGGGGGGAGGGAAAGCAACCTATTATTTCTTTTATTTACCATATCTATGTGCAAAAAAAAACATATAAATCGGTTAAGCCATTACGGAGAAGTTCGATAACAAAAACTCTGACATGAGATGATGGTCTGATGTTGAAACAATGGTCTATAAAGTATTGTAAGCGCCAATTAGAGTATAGACGTACTAAACGTTTTGGGAACACATTCATTGTGCATGCAGCTAAGGAGTGGAATTCCTTGCCGGAGTCTGTGTTTCCTAATAGCTACAACCCGGGAATCTTTAAGTCGAGAGTGAATATGTTTCTTCTAGGTAAGCGCGTTCCATCGTCGACCGCATCGTCTCTTTCCATCAGGTGATATAGCGGTCAAGCGCGAACCTATCAACAATAATAACAATAAAAAAAACAATACTTTATCTATTTGAATTAACTTGACCCAATACAGTGAAATAACGTCGGTTCATTCAACTGATCTTTTTATTGTCCTCTAAACTGTTCTTATTACATAAGTGGAGCATTAGACAAACGTTTAGCTCCCTCGTGGAACAACACTCACTTTGGTATATATCAAAAAAATCGTCATTGTATGTATCATTAAAAAATTCGTGTTCTAACATCACCACATACGGCTCCCCTGAACTCTCTGAGCTTAAAGGGTGATAGTACTGATGGTAGCAAAAGTATGAAATGATGAACCCCAGCAAAGCTCCGACGAGTACGTCTTCCCAATGGTGATGGTTGTCGCAGACTCGGCTCGCGGCCACTACACTTGCCACCACCAGCGGAGCGAGACACACGATCACTCCACAAGCTTGTCCTCGGCTTCGCGACAGTACACCGAGCTTCCCACATAACCAGATACTTAAGAACCCCAACGAGCAAAATGAGAAACTGCTGTGTCCACTGGGGAAGGACTTTCTGCCCTCTATGACGTCGTAAGTGTTAGCAGTGCAGCTTAGCCCTGGAGTCGTCTGGCCGTTCGGGAAGCAGCGCCAGAAGAAGTCGGGACGTGGTCGTCCCACTATTAATTTAATGAATTCTGTCGCGACTGCGTTTATTGTAAGTGCGAGTGTCCATGCTAGTAACACTTGCACAGTGTCCACGAAGTTTTTTGTCCACATAAATAGGATACAGATACAACAGAGGGGCACGAAAACTATTAACAATACTAAAGCCCATGGTGGCACGTAAGACTCGTGTCGGGGACGCTTGTAGTCATTCAGCAGCTCGGATTCCGTGATGTGCCGCATAAAAGGCTGAGCCTTTAGTTGACATATACACACCACCAACAAAAATATCACACGTAACAGAATTTCCAAAAATAAATTATTTAGAACATATTGTGCTCTTTGCCACATCACTCATTGAAATAATATCATGTTATATGGTCCAATTACTTCCACTTGAATTTGTTAAAAACAATTTGGTAAAATTAAATGTCCTACCGATGACAGATGCTATAATTAGACATTCTATTAAAGTGACAGTAGTTTATAAACCAAAAAGTTAAGTCTAACTTATATTTTGGTCTATTTATTTATTTCATTGTGATTTGTGATCAATCGTCGAATCCGACTCGGCTGGGCAGCGTTTGAGAAGCTGCGCGGTATCTTCTCGTCCAACATACCACAGTGTCTCAAGACGAAAGTCTATGAACAGTGCGTGTTGCCAGTGATGATATATGGCTCCGAATCGTGGTCGCTTGCTATGGGCCTCATCAGAAGACTTCAAGTCACCCAAAGGGCAAAGGAAAGGGCTATATAATTATGCTCGGAGTTTCCTTGCGTGATCGAATTAGGAATGAGGATATCCTTAGGAGAACTAAGGTTTCCGAAATAGCACGAAGAATCGCCAAACTTAAGTGGCAATGGGCAGGGCACATTATCGCAGAACAGACACATGACCGTTGGGACCGAATGGTTCTGGAATTGTAACCACGTACCGGAAGACGTAGCGTTGGAAGGCCTCCTCCAAGGTGGACCATTTACCTGGTAAGGGTTGCGAGAATCCGATGGAAATGGATGGGCGACACTTGGGGGAGGCCTATGTCCAAAAGTGATATGATAATGATTGTGAAAATGGTGAGTGAATCTCCTAATTATTCTCCATTTCTTTTTGGTAATTTTTCCGCATGTGATGTTAAAAGAGCATACTATCGATAACTTCAAATGCGGTAGGAAGCGACTGTATCAGCCGGAAAATGTTACTCCCGGTGCTAGATTTGATTCTTCCTATGATCTGTCACATTCTTAATTTTTCAGCGTCCAGCGGTATCTTTCTACACTCAAAAAAAAAGGAAGGATGCTCAAATTATTCTCTTACCAAAAAAGACCAATCCTACTTCCTTCTCTGAATACCGTCCAATATCTGTCTTACCATTCTTCTCTAAAGTCCTTGAACGCCTAATCCACAACAAAATAAGCACCTTCCTCTCCAAAAATAATCTCCTTAACCCCTTCCAATACGGTTTCCGTTCTGGTCATAGCACCGCTACAGCGCTTCTTAACATTACTGAAGATATAACACCAGCCATGGAAATGGGAAATCTAACGGTTTTGGCTCTACATGATTCTTCTGTGGATTTCGATATTTTGCTTGGTATTCTTTGCTCTCTTATCATATCTCCATCGGTAATTGACTGGTTTCGTAGCTATCCCGTCGGTCGCCGGCAACGTATTTGCATCGATGAGACCATGTCTTTCTGGTGTAGTACTTCTGCCGGGGTACCACAGGGTGGAGTTTTATCTCCTTACTCTTCGCAGTTTCTATTAACTCCATCTCCAATGCATTAATTTCTTCCTACTACCTCTATGCTAATGATCTGCAAATTTTCTCACGACCTCCTCTCGGAAATTTATCGGAGGCCATCATGACCTTAAACCGTGTCCTGTCCCGTATATGTGACTGGAGTAAGGTATGGATTCACGGTGAATCCCTAAAGACGCAGGTTATTGTAGTGGGCAGTTCTAGGACGGTCTCTAAGATTGATTGGATGACTCTTCCCCAAGTTTCTTTTGACAATTCCATAATTCTGTTTTTTTCATTTAATTTAAGAACATGGGGATATTTATCGATACGAATTTCTCGTGGACTGCCCAGCTACAAGAAGTTAGTCGCAAATTATTCGCATCTGCTTCATCTTTGCAAAGACTGCGTAATTTTCTACCAACTGCCACCAAGATTGCGCTTGCTCAATCTCTTCTTCGTCCCATTCATGATTATGCTGATGCCAGCTATTTTGACCTCCAACAACAACTGGATAAACTTGAGCAACTTTAAAATTTTGTGCATAAGGTTCATATTTGGTTTACGCAAATATGATAATGTTTCCGGGTTCCGTGTTAAGCTCAAGTGGTTGCCAATCCACCTTCGCCGGAATGCTCATATTCTATCCCTCTTGTATAATGTGTTATTTTCCCCTTTCACCCCTCTTTATGTCAAGAAGAAGAGTTTGAGTTTCTTTGTGATTCGCATACGAAATCTCTTAAGTCATCAGATAACTTGAGATTCAAAATGACGATGCATTCCAGTACGTTTTTGGACAAGTCCTTTAATGTCCAGGCCACTCGTCTCTGGAATGCTCTGCCAGTTTCAATGAAACGCGCGCAATCACTACATATATTCAAAACACTTGTGAAGGAATATTACTTGTCCTTGGAATTTTGTTTCGTTTTTAACCAACTTCGAAAAGGAGGAGGTTCTATGTTCACCTGAATGTATGTTTTTAGCTGTATTAATTGTGGTTGTCACTTGTTTTCTTGTCTATATCTATAAATCTGTATTACTAGGTTTTGCCCGCGCGTCTTCGCTCCCGCTCGTCCCTACTCGACCCTACTCTACCATACTCTACCCTACTATACCCTACTCTACCCTACCCTATCCTACTCTACCCTACTCTACCCTACTATACCCTACTCTACACTACTCTAAACTACTCTACACTACACTACCCTAATTTTCATTTTTTTCCCATAAGAACTTTCTTCTCACAAGGTAGGGTAGAGTAGGGTAGAGTAGGGTAGAGTAGGGTAGAGTTGGGTAGAGTAGGATAGAGTAGGGTAGAGTAGGATAGAGTAGGGTACAGTAGGGTATAGTAGGGTGGAGAAGGAAAAAGCGGGAGCGAAGCCGCGCGGGCAAAAGCTAGTAATTATATAGTGTGTATGTACTTATTTTAGTGTTAAGTATAGTACTTGGTTTTTTTTCTTCACCAATTTGTTTAGCTTGTTTTGTAATGCACCATGTGCAACCCCATTTTATGTCCAGTAAATCTCTTTCCATACCAGGTTGCCAGGAAAAGATCGCGGAATGCGTTATGGCCGCCAATTGTATGTTCTAAATATAAGGCCCAAACGTATAATTTATTATCTTGGTGGAAAGGATATATAAATAAATAAATAAATTGTGATTTGATCTTGTGGTAGTAACGTGATGAGAATGTTATGATAAAGTAGTATTACTGTGTTTCTTACGTACGCTCACTTCTTTGCTTTCTAACTGGCGTTCGAGGTCAAGAGCAGAGCCGTTTTTATAAGGTTCTTCTCTATAAAGTTTTGACTAAGTCTAAAAGCATATTTTTTTACAAACTTTCCTTAAATGCCATACAAAAAACATTAAAATTCTTGTAAAATGACCATGACATTCCGTCCCGGCCGTCAGATGCTTTAGCCTCTTCCCAACTGTTTGGAGTTGGCTTTCAGTCTAGCTGGGTACAGAAGAATAGCAGTATTTTATATGGAGCGACTTCTATCTGAACTCCATAATCTAGTAACTGGATAGACGATATCACTTTTCAGAACTGGCTTCTGACTATTCAATAAAATCTTTTTCCAAAAAAAAATATAACCGACTTCAACGTTCACTGAAAAGTACAAAATAACTTTAATTTCGAAAGTCGGTGTTTCTATAATAGTTTTGTCCCTTCGTTATTTAACACCGACTTTTGAAATTAAAGTTATTTTGTACTTTTCAGTGAACATTGAAGTCGGTTATATTTTTTTTGTAAAAAGTTTTTTAATTTACACTTTTTAGTTATGGTACCACCACTAAAAAGTACCCCTCAGCCAAACTTCTCCCATTCATCTCATAACAATTCTAATAATCAAACACGGTTAGATTACATTAATTTACCTTCTGGCTTCATCATCAGGTCAGTTCGATACATCTCCTCCCCTTTTTCGTTCTGTCAGTCATCGACTACACGTATAAACAAAGTAATTTTTCTTGTTACGACAGTTCTGCTGTGATCCTATGAGGAGTTCTGTTCCATATCTTCGAAGTTCGTGATCAGATCATAACAATATTTCTATGGGACCAACTTGGAAGCATAACCTTTCAATCAAAAAATTATTTTCAAAATCGGTCCACAATTGACCGAGATATCGGTGAACACACATAAAAAAAAAACCGGCCAAGAGCGTGTCGGGCCACGCTCAGTGCAGGGTTCCGTAGTTTCCCGTCCGTCACAATAAGTGTACCCACTTATGAGTTTAAAAAAATGCTTGCATATACGACTATACTAAAAACTTAGTCCAGAAAATATTTTGTACAACCTTATTGTCTTTTTTTGTACAAAAACTGTTCTTTCTATCAATTTCAAAATGATTTTCCTAGAAAGTCTTTATAAAGTTCTACTTTTCAGATTTTTTTCATATTTTCTAAACTTATGGTTCAAAAGTTAGAGGGGGGGACACACATTGTTTTTTACTTTTGGAGCGATTATTTCCGAAATTATTGACATTATCAAAAAATGATTTTAGTAAACCCCTATTCATTTTTAAATACCTATCCAACAATATATCACACGTTAGGGTTGAAATTAAAAAAAAAAATCACTACCCACTTAACATATAGGGGGGCTACCCTAATAAAACATTTTTTTCCAATTTTTATTTTACCACTTTGTCGGCGTGATTGATATACATATTGGTACCAAATTTCAGCTTTCTAGTGCTAACGATCACAGAGATTAAGCGAGGACGGACAGACAGACAGACGGACAGACAGACATGGCGAAACTATAAGGGTTCCTAGTTGACTACGGAACCCTAAAAACATACATTCAGCCGAAAATAGAATCTCCTCCTTTTCGAAGTCGGTTAAAAATACTGTTCTTTTATCTTGGTTGCTTCACTCTTGGCAAAGTGGTCGTAGTTATCTCGAAGCTAGCTCTCCGAAAGCTGTCAGGGAACAGCGCACGACTTCCCGTCACTTTTGCCCACTGGCAGTCATCCAGTCGTTCATTCAATGGACTGCCCACAGCTACTTTGATCCGTCGCATAGGTGATCTGCCACGCAGCCTCATCCTATCATTGTAAAACAAGGCGTTCAATGGAGCTTAAAAAATACTGTTTAAGATCTACAAATGTCATCCGGAACCATGTAAATATCGAAACCGAGATAAATAGTCTCAGTATGTAATGAATGATCACTCATCTATAGACCGATCTCGGCAATAGTTTATTTTTGACTTTTAGGATTGAGATGTACACGTAGTTAAAATAAATAAAAACTGGGCAAGTGCGAGTCGGACTCGCGCACTGAGGGTTCCGTACAAACTACAATTCACGAATGGAGTCTCGAAGATTTTTCCGAATTGAATTTTGTTTGGCGTGGGTAACGACAAATTTACTGTTTTCAGATTTTTTCCTATACATGTGCTATAAGACCTTGCTTTGTGCCAAATTTCAGGATTCTGGGTCACCGGGAAGTATCCTATAAATTTAGATTTTTGAGAGTATCAAAATATACGTTTTTGTGCGACATAAACAGCCGTATTTTTTATTCGATATCTTAGAGGTTTGATTTTTTCACAGCTTGAAGGGACCGCAGACCTGGGTATATGGTTATAATTTCATTTTTATACCTCCACGCGTTCTCGAGATAAAGGTTCTTGACAGACAGACAGAAAGACAGACAGACAGACGGGCGGACAACAAACTGATCCTATATGGGTTCCATTTTTTCCTTTTGAAGTACGGAACCCTAAAAATGAATCTACATAAGTGACGCTTTATCAGTATCAACACTGACAAGCGATTATCTTTGTTATGATTCAAAGATATGAAGTAAGAGTTTAACGTAAAACGTATATCGATGTAGTTTTAGGAACCTGTTTGAGCCCCAACACTGCACGTTTCCTTATTTCCGGAGTGCACACAAGTGCACTGGCCGGCACTTTCTACTTTGTCACCGTGTACACGACCAGTTTTACGCACCACAACATTCGTCCATAGTCCACAATGTACGCTTTTTTGCAATAATATCGTCGACTCTTGAAGTTTATTGCCATCATTTGACCAACTTAGAGCTGGTTTCTGAGATCAGCGCATATAGGTAAGTAGTGTCTGCTATGGTTCGTTCGTCTTTTGGACAGTGTTTAAAACAGATATGATTGAGGATCTACCATGTAGATGATACCTATGATGATTATTTGAAACTCTTGTGATAAAGCGACGTATCATCCAGCCAAAACTCAAGGAATATAGGTCGCAAGCCAAATGTCAAAAAAAAGTCCAGTGAGTGAACATGTCAACCTGATAAAGATAAGGTCAAGCACGTGGTTTGCTTCGGGCGCAGGGCAACTTATGCAATACTGAAATTGGTATTTCCTCTCTAAAAAAAGTGAACGTGACTTGAACTCACGTAATCGCTACGATATAATCATATGTGTTATGAACACAAACCCGAAGTCAAATTAAACGATTCGAGATGTACCGTGTTAAAGTCGGTTATAACAAAGTGGCGTTAAGAGTGAGTTTTGCGCAGTTATCTTCAACGATTCGTGAAACTATTTGTTTTAATGAGGTTTTTTTATCATATTTTCTGTTAGTTCAATGACAATGAACCGTAATGATGACGGGTGATGGCCAAAATGAAACAAGTTTCGTGCAACATGTTCTGCTACCTAAATATGAAACAATATTTTAGCACATAATTTTAATTTCAGTTACAAAATGAGTGAGAGTAAGTAATGCACAGAGGAAAAACAAAAAATTGGGTCTGGGGGGCCTAAGGAAAATCAACAATAGTACTCTTTACCCAGTAGTAGTTTTTAACTGTACATACCATTCTTAATTGAGAGGTCTATGTTAGTATGGCTATACGTGGCTCTTACTTACAATCATGCTATTGGATGGTATTTATCTTTTTAATTTCCTCATTTTCAGTGCGTTATGAATTATTTTACAACTACACCTTGATGGTCTAGCGGTAGCAAGTGCTGAGTTAGACTCCACGTGATTTTCGGTTTTTCATCTTATACTAAGTAGTATCCCGGAGTCTAGTAAGGTTGCCACTTATTCATCATCATCATCATCAGACTTTTTGGTGTTTCCACTGCTCAGGTCTCCACCGGGCCTGCCTGGCCACTCAGGCCTGCTGCCACTTATTGAATGGATCATAAGCGTAATTAGGCAAATCTGGGTGTACCACGGCCACAGTTTTGCCTAGCATTGAGAGGAATACGGGCATTCTAACATATATACCTGCTTCTTAAAAAATATTAATAAAATGGAATTAATTTTTTTCTAATTTTTATTTTCTCTTGCCTCACTATCAAAGATGGTTAGCAGTGATGCAATATCACTGCTTACCATCAGGTCGGATCGCAGTCGCAGTTAAAATCTTAGTCCTAAATTCCGTAATTTTATCTTCGTTCAAGCTTGATGACGCATTTAGAAAATTTACACTATCTGTTATTGTCGGATCTTGTCTATTACATAACTTATAAAAAACATTCACCATAGCAGATTGGTTTGGTTTTATTGATTGCAGTCGGTATGCAAATGTGTGGTTGGATCTTTGAATTTCCTGTCTGGTTTATTTAGTTATTCTTTCTTCTGTATTCTCAGTAATTTCATCCACTCGACTCAATTAAATTTACATTTAATGATTGATTTTATTGACATTAGTCGAGGGTTCTTTTCCGTTGTGATCGGTGAGTGAATCGGCTGGAGTGAAGGCAGGTTCCTTCGAATGGACTTAGAATATAAATAAGCCTTTGTAGTACTATTATGTAGAACTTACTGAATTATAATAGGTTCAATAATTTTCGCTATTGTGTATGGTTTATTATAGGATTGCCTAATATAATTTTGTCAATTGTATTAGTGTTCGCCAATATGTATACAATAGGTGATACTTATTGACGAACCTATTGATGGGTTATATTAAGATATGGTTCTAGAATTGAAATTTAGAAATTTCCTCACTGGAATAAACTCTTACAACCAACGATGTTCAGTCAGAACATCGTTGTTCAATGTTCAAAATCTTTACATAGCCTATTGAAAATTTCTCATCATGACCTTTCCGTTACTTTGTATTACCCGTAACGGAAACCCATCATCTGTATTACTCGTCCCACTCCTATTCGAGCTGAGAACTGAATCGACGACCGATTATAAAACCCACAGGTTATATCATCAAGTCAGTTACGGATGTTACTCTCGTGTACGTTCAGACCCACAAGTGCCCACAGATTGTGGTGAGATGATGACCGCTTGACCGCGATTTGAAGTATATATTCTTTTGTATCTATATTTCTAAATTAATCTTGGTTTAGATACAAGTCATTAAAAAGAATTTTGAAATATTTTAAGTGATATTTTGACTATTTGTATAAAGATTACCATATGGCTAAAGATGTTGCACTGCACTTAGAAACCACGAACGTGTTGTTGCAGGTAGAAACGTAGTAAGAAGGTAATTATGGACATTTAGTGCAAATACAAGGTTATAGACCTCGTTTTTAAACAACAATAAAGATGAATCTATACCCTAAATTCTTTCATTGTGATCCTCTATCTAGTCTGTGAAGTGTTGATCAATCTAGATATGGATCACTGTACTAAATAAAGGAAATATTTTAAAACTCATTCAATAATTTTTTTAAATGATACCTATACCGCCATTTTATCGCCATGTTGTTGTGTGTTGCTTGTTATTTTCTATAAGAAATGACCAATTAGAGCCGTGCATTAGCTCCTGACGTTTTATAAGTACACAATATATATATATGTTTGGAACAACTTCAGTTTTTTTTTTCGGTGCTAAAAATCATCCAGATGATATCCGCCGCCCTTGGGCAGAGAGGGAGATTGTGTCAGACTCTTACTGACTAAAAAATACAGATTACATAGGAAAAACGAAGATAGTCACAAAAGTAAAATACTTATATAATTAATACTCGTCAAGACAAATCATACGAGCCCAAACTCGATGGGGTTGTGTCGTTTAACTCTTTGAATGTCGTAATTAGAGACACAATAGAAAGACAATTACCTTATGTCGGACTGTGTAACTTAAGACATTCGAAAGGTTAACTACCAAGCTCCTATAGCCACCTTACGGTTCCATCATCAGATCAGCTCCATGTCATAATAATTTTGCATTGTCAACTGATTTACACATTCATGCAAAACTTTAGCTCAATCGGTAACCGGGAAGTGGGTCAAATTAAATTTGCAAGATTTTATTACAGATAAACATCGGGACAGGTGAAACTAAATAAAAACTTGTAATAATATTAGTACCCAAGTAGGCCTATGTGAAATAGAATATGTTATAGAAAAACGTTGAGAAAATTAAAGTGGCTTCAAAAAGAAGAGTTTTTTTATAGAGCTTTTAACCAGAAGGCCGAAAAATATGATCAACTTTCGAAGTAGGCGGAGCTGTAAGCTCATCAAGTGCTTAATAACGGTTCCAACGTTCACGTCGAACTACATAATACTTAATTATGATAACTGTGGTGTGAGTTGACCGCACTGTAAATACATCACCTTTGACTTACCTTGCATAATAGAGACAAATAAATAAAGTGCCGTGTTGAAACTGAATTTTAGTTCAAAAGGAAAAGTTACGCGTTATTATACGTAATTCATGATATTATAGCAGATGCCATGCCTGACATCAGTAACTAAATATGGTGGAAATCGATGCATTGACAATGTCAGGCGAGAGATTATCAAAAATAAGATAAAAACAGTATTACATAAAAATAATTTTGATTAGAAGGAGCAATTTGCATGTGGTGTTTGCCTGTAATAGGTTGTACAGTTAGATTTAAGACACGATTACTTATAAGTTCCTATCTATATATATATACCTTAAATAAACAAATAAAATAAAAATAAGCTGCTTTCGACTGCATCCAATATCTATCATCAATGGTACTTTAACGTGTCCGAACTGTTCACGCACGTTTACAGCAAAGCTAAGCTGTATTTAAAGTCATATTAAAGCACATGATCGAAACCCGTAGTGCTATTGATGACAGAAACCTACATAGTTAGTTACACTAGCTGGAATCGGCATGGAAGTATGTACTCGTATACATTTTAAAGCCATTATGTCATCAGTCGTTTTACTGATGACATAGTTCTCTATTCTTCTTCAGCCACTGAGCTAGAACGCATGCTTCAAGAGCTAAGTGTTGCAAGCCTTGAGGTTGGACTGAAGAGAAATATGTCGAAGACTAAAGTCATGACCAACGAAACGCCAAAAACTCGTAAAACACACGGGGAGACCATATAACATGTCCAGAAATACCTTTACTTGGGCCAAATAGTCTCTTTTTAGGTGAGGCAAGACAAAGAGACCGCAATACGAACTGAAAACGCCTGGAAGAGCTACTGGTTCATGAAAGACCCTATTCAAAGGTGAATTGACCGTGGCACTAAAATAAAAGTTCATGGACATGTGTATTCTCCGGCTTAACCTGTGGTGCACAGATTTGGTCTTTGATTAACATCCAGAAGTCCAAACTTAAGGTTTGCCAACGAGCAATGGAGTTCGAAACACTATACTGAGCCCCAAAACCAGAATATTATGTGGCTCAAAAAGATGTCAAAATGAAATGGTACTGGGCAGTGCATGCCTGCCGCATGCCCGACAAACTGAGGGCCAAAGTTGAAGCCCTGAAATAGTGAGACGGGATCGCAGTAGACCGCAAAGGAGATGGCTAGATGAACTAGACAGATTCCAGATTGATTTCAGAGCGAGAGATGGAAGGAGAGAAGGGAAGCCTTTGCCCATGAGTAGGACAGAACAGGATAACAAAAAAAAAATAGTCTGGGCGGCCCGCATAATGGTGAATACGCGTGCGTTTCTTCCGCTTGAATCCTCAAAGAGAGGACTTACCGTTATTTTACCGTTATGGCGTGCCCAATCTTTGATGTTAGTGTGAATATCAATTTATATTGGTCTTAATAAATGATAGATGTTAAGAACATTTTTTTTTGTTGATTAGGTAGTACCATGCTTGTTTATAGAAATACTCTGGATACTGGACTATTTACTGTTGTTGCCAAATTACTCGAAATCGCCCGTGTGGTATCTGGTACTAGGTCATGAGGCAGTAATCCTCTGATGGGTGGTTATGGTAATCATATATATCGATGTGGACACTGATGGCACCGATCTCATTATGCATTCAGACAATGACAGACACATCTCTGATGTGTCAACAGTTAGCACGCCGTTTATTTCTAATGCGCTCCTTCATGGCATCTAACGACCAATTACCACGGCAACCATTGAGGCATAAGACCCAGAACTCTTTCACCATGTCGAAACCGTATTCCATAACAATTATTATTAATAACCCGTTGCTTCATACGAGCGTCGGCGCGGGTTAATGACCTATTGGCTGCAGGTTGATTATACAGGCTTCTACATTCTTGCCAATTTAAATATCTGCAACTATTAATCCACTCAAAATCTCGGCTATCGTGATTACTTATATAGCAACTAATTGTTCCGCATTGCGAAATATACCCAGATCACTATATCTTATGCACTTTTTCTTGACATTTTGTTATTTTAATTTAATCTAATATTGGACTTGATTTATTCAAACTGCTGTTTATCAAATTACCTAATCAACTTTGCATATCTTGATTGAAATTACTGGTTGTTTTAACGAGTTTTTTTTTTATTATGTCATGTAAATTTGTATAACACTCCATAATCTACACTAATATAATAAAGAGGTAAAAAAGAGATTTGTTTTTTTTTTTGTTTGTAGGAGGTAATCTCTAAAAGTCTAGTACTCTGATTGCTAAAATTTGAAATTACTGAGTGACGTAGGCTATGTTTTATGTACGGGGGCGAAATCGCGGGCAAAAGCTAGTTTGCTACAAAGAGTGTCGGTGTCTTTTGTGCAGTTTTTCGATGGTTGGGCTAAAATATTATATTGCAGTGTGATGTAAGAATGTGAGATGCAACACTTTACCAATAAGCTCTTCAAGATAATGTCGAGTGATAGGTAAACTCGACGGTCTTGGGTTATGTCTGTCTATTACATAATGATGTATGAACCTTAGATTATAACAAATGTGGAAAAACCACCTCGCATTCTGAAAATAGTTATAAATATGGCTTGGTGGTGGGAATTTTTTAAACGAGCGCAATGTCCCTGTCACCCTAATATGTACCTACTGCATTTATCATGGTGCAATTTTGAGGCGACATGTTATCATCTGGCAATGTGAAATATCCATAAAGTACATTTACCTATCAATCAGCATTTTTGATCTTACTTTGTATTATGAGGAATAACCTAGATACCCACGCCAACGCACGCAGTCTGTTGTCTATAAACGGTTTTGTGAAAAGGAAAAAACAATGAATTGTATTAGCATCTAGCCTTCTTAAAAACCTACTTGCCTTGGGTAATTATTTTAAACGTTACTTTCTTAATGACGAGCTCATTATTGTTATTATTTAGCGAAGTCTCACGCGTTGCAAGCACCTGAGTGCCTGAACTAAAGGTGTGACCAGATTGTTGCAAACCAACATCCCAACTAAGGTGACCTTGCTAGTTTCAATCCGTGTAGACAACAGTTCATCACCATTGCTCTCAAAACGGTGAAAGAAAACATCGTGAGTATACGTATATTCTAGAACCAAAAATTCGAAAACATGTGACATATATCAACCCACACTGCCCGCGTGGTGGATTACGGCCCATTCCCTCTCCTAGAGAGAGAGGAGGCCTGAGCCCAGCAGTGGGAACATTAAAAGGCTGAATATGCTAGACAGCAGTTGTAAACCATGATCTTCAAAGCGGTTGGGAGGCGCGTTTTTCCAACCACCGAACGTGTGGGCGCGTGATTTATATCCATGTAGCCGCAACACAAATCAAACGCACAAACCAAGGTCACCTTAGTTGGAACGCTAGTTTGCAACCGTCTGGTCAACCCTTTACTTATCGTAGGTCACAGAGCCAAGCAAGATGAAGTAAACGACTTCACGTGACTGCCGTTATTGTTTTGTTATTATGATGTTATGAACTCACTCTTATTCCACTAGTCTTATTCTTCTTTTCCGTCTCGCAAAGGTCTTTGGGCCTTTGCACACCACGTTTTTTAAACGCGCCGCTGACGCGCGTTTGTAGCGATACAGAAGCGATACGCACGCGAGTCAGACGCAGCCTGTAGACTTTTAATAGGATAAAAGCGCGCCGTCGACGCACGTTTCTAAAACGCGCGTCAACGGCGCGTTTAAAAAACGTGGTGTGCACAGGCCCTTAAATTTAGCAAGATTTTTTTTTTACGAAAGGCACATTAAACGTTGAGTGTGGTTCTTTTTTTTAAACTTTGCCCCATACTAGTTATATCTCCTGTGTCGTGGATGCGTTCACAAACATGCAAAGTTACATAGACAAGACACCCAGACCCAGAACACTTATCTATCATACAAAGTCTCGTGCGTGAATTGAACCGACGACACGCAGCGCAGCCGTTTGCAGTAAGCTAGCAGTCCGACAATAAGCGCCTAAATTGAAAATGTATCTGGCTTCCGTGCGTTTGAATGCCAGTGATGTGCTATTCAACACCGCACTATTCACCGAATTGAACACGTGTTCCTTGTGACGTTGACGTCCTGTTATTGACCGTTCGCCGCACAGTTGCCGCAACGTGCGCATTGTATGAAAAATACGATCGTCCGTACGCAGTATGAGTAACACACCGCATCAGCAAGGCAGCAAGCCGTCAAAAAACGCAGAACGCTTACCCCGTATCATGAAATTTCATCACAATCGGTTTAGTATTTTAACCGTAAAAGAATAATAGACAGACTTATTTACATTTATAATATTAGGATGGAACATAGAAATATAAAAATATCTATGAAAAAAAAAAAATGATTCAATTACAAAGTTGGTTCAACAATATTGAGGTGAACATCTGTGCCAGGCGAGGCCGCTCTCTTAGCGTTTATAGGATGGATGTTGTAGCGACACTTGAGGGAGGCCTATGTCCAACACTGGATATCTTTCCACTGAAATGATGAATGTAATGCCGTGTGTCGACATACTCCGAATATTCGCCAAACATAAGTGGCAGTGACCAGCACCCCTAGCCAAGTTGATAATCTGCAATCGTTAACGTTAGTCGAAAACTAATCAAACGTATGGAAATGATGGTCAGAACAAACGAATAGACAATTCGTAGCCAAGGTCACATCGTTCACAAAATGATAGAATGAATTGTTATCGTTTCTACAATGTTCAACGCTACATCCTTTGTTATACAAACGCTACCTATATTGTAGAACGAGCGGCCGACTCAGTACCCCTAGCCAAGTTGATTATCTGTAATCGTTAACGCTAGTCGAAAACGAATCAAATGTATAGGAATGACATCATCTCAACGTTAAATCACGTGATCAGAACAAACGAATAGAAAATTCGTAGCCAAGTTCACATCGTTCAAAATGATAGAATGAAATGTTATCGTTTACAATGTTCAACGCTACGGCCTTTGTTATACAAACGTTACATTGTAGAACGAGCGGCCGACTCCGGCGCGTCAACATGGCTACCAACTTATCGTTTTCTACAATTGCTGACACCGAGGCGTTACCGATTGGAGAACGGAATTCGACACGAAACGATTGTAATTTGGCTAGGGGTGCAGTGCACATTACTCGCAGAACAGATGGACGATGGAACCAAAAGGTTTTGGGGGTGTGGCTACCGCGTACCTACTGGCAGTCGCAGCGTTGGAAAGTCTCCCACAAGGTGGATCGATGACCTGGTGAGGATCGCGAGAATCCGAAGGATGCGACACGCACAGAGCCGTTCGTTGCTGCGACAACTGGGGGAGGGGGAGTTCTATTTCCAACAGTGGAAGTCTTTAGACTGCAATAAAGAAGATGATGGATTACTATTAATGTAGATCTACACTGCGCACACGTGTGCCACACACGCCGATCTGGGCGCGTCGGTCTCCATACATTTTATATGGAAACTAAAGTTGTAGAGCTACACGTAACGCCACGCGACGTGTGCTACGTACAAATCATGCGTGTTACACGTGTGCGTCGATCTGATGTAGTTCAAGCTTTACCCTCATGTTTGCAGCCCTTTCTAATCTAAATTTATTTTGCCTTTTATGGAAATCTGAAGAAATACATGAAGACTAAAACCCGCAAAACGTAGTAATAAAAATCAAATAAAAATCTTTTTACAAAAAAAAATACAACCGACTTCAATGTTAAAGAACACAAAGTATAAAATAACTTTAATTTCGGAAGTCGGTGATTCTGTAATAGTTTTGTCCCTTCGTTATTTAACACCGATTTCCGAAATTAATGTTATTTTATACTTTTCAGTGTTTTTAACATTAAAGTCGGTTATATTTTTTTTTGTAAAAAGTTTTTTATTTTACACTTTTTAGTTATGGTAGCACCACTAAATAGTACCCCTTAGACAAACTTAAATAACTCATAGCCACAGTGCATCTCATAACGATTCTAATAAACCCAAACACGGTTAGATTACATTAATTTAATTTTTTTCCTTCTGGCTTCATCATCAGATCAGTTGAATACATCCCCCCCCCCCCTTTTCTGACAGTCAGTCATCGACTACACGTCTAAACAAAGCAACTTTACTTGTTACCACAGTTCTGCTGTGATTCTATGAGGAGTTATGTTCCTTATCTTCAAAGTTCATGATTAGATCATAACAATATTTCAATGGGACCAACTTAGAAGCATAACCGTTCAATAAAAAAAAAGAATTTTCAAAATCGGTCCACAATTGACCGAGATATCGGTGAACATACATAAAAATAAATTGAACTGTTAGGCCCGGCGCAAGAGGATTGAGGTCGGTTTAATTTTTTTTTTGTAAAAAGTTTTTTTTTTTATAGTTGACGGATTGGCTCGTATCTAAGGCTTTAAGGTGCGTGTGAAACCCAATGCCATCCGCAAGCCCGCGTAAGTTAATGATTATTTTAACAATCAAAATACATACAAGTTAATTTTTATTATTCATATAAAAACTGATCTTAATATTTTAAACGCATATTTTTGCATTGTTATTTCTCGTAGTATAAACATAGGAAGCTTATGCCAAGATCATGACGAGAGATATAGAAGTGTGTTTAAAAAATAATAATATTGACCTTGTGCATGTGAATTTTAAAATTCTTAATCAAATGGACATCTTGTTGAGAGCCTATAATATTAGCATAGTGTGTGTACATTGTCAAAGTTATAAGATTTAACTGAAAACTACTCACAATGTCAATTTAAACTGTGGGTACTTGTACTTACGTTGTTACAAAGCGGGTGTTTCAAAACAAACAGGATCTCACTTTCTAACATTTATTATGAATTTGTTTTTTTATAACTTGGTTATGACATCATTCTTATGCAAAACTGTATTCAAGTATTACAATAACAAGATTTTTTTTCAAAAGATGCAAACTTTTGTGAAGTTTCCTGAACCGTGCTGGATATCTCTCAATTTTATGAATTGGTTTGGCCATTTCCTATTCATATAAGTTCCTGAAGTAATGTCTATCCAGACAATGTTTCATCCCTTATTTAAAAAAAAACATTTATAACTCGGGAATAACTTTTAGAAAATATATTTCCTTTCTTAAGCACAAAGGGCCACTTTATCTATTTAGACCAGTTACTACCACAAGCTTCCAAAGGTTTACTTGGATTGCCATTTTTTGAATATTTGATTTGCTGCTTTCAATTTTTTTTTTATAGCTACTGTATGAATTCGGACAGATTATACCCAAAGCATTTATTAATAAAATCCAGTCCAGTAAAATAATGTATTTTTATGTAAATGATTTATTTAAACTAATTCACATTTTTGCCCAAATTCCAAACAGCCCGACGACATTTCTTCCCAAAGACGGTGGGTTGAGCCGCTAGGTAATGTAGTTCAAGAAAATATGTTGGCAACATCTGTGACTACTGCGGAGCGTCTGCGCCTGCTAGCTGGGAGTCAGATCTCTGGCTTCATGCACTTTCGTCGTTGAACATAGGCACCTTGTTCGACGTGCTTCTCTACGTCTTAGCTCTTCTTATTGCTCTCCTCATCGCTGCCACTGTGGCGAAGTTAACAACAGCCTCCGACACCACGCTCTGTCATGCAGCCGAAGTGCCGGTCTTGGTCCGAAGTCCCAAGTTTTTTAGTGTGGTATCCAAATAAAAACTTGGGATCTTCCGATATAAAAGGGTCTATTGACAAGAACCTTCTCACTATGCGAGCTTACACCAGAAGTAGGTACTGACTTCTTATTCAGAACCTTGAACCAACATCGCAATAAGAACCACGAAATAGAGGTTTTAGGTTATCTGATCGTTGGCAGTTGAGACAACGGGCATAACGACGTAGAGTCTTTATTCCAGAAGACGACAACCTCCTTCCCGCTTTGCTTGTCTTTCTAAGCTTTTACGAGGTTCTCGTCAGGAAATAATAATATATATGTACTATCAACGCACGGCTCGCTAATCTATCTATTACCAAGATATCAGGCTTAATCACAGGCCGATCCAGCACAACGTCCATGGTCGTTTTTATAAACTGATTTCGGCACATACACTCATAATTTCAGCCGAAACATATCCACTGTTGAACGTAGGCCTCCCCAAAGTGTCGCCACAACGAACGGTACTGTACGTCTCGCATCCATCGGATTCACCACTCACCAGGTCATCAATCCACCTTGTCGCAGCCGCGTCTCCAGAACCTTTCGGCCCCATCAATCATTTGCTCAGCAAGCAATGAGCCCCGCCCACACACGCACATACTCTGTATCTATACGGTAACTCAGAGTCCATTAGTTTGCATTTAAATACCGATCCTGACTAAGCTTGCTATGTTGCAGGTATTCGTGGATCGGAAGCTCGGGTCAGTGGGGTGACTACGACCCAACAGCTCGCCACTCAACGTATCTCTCTTAATCTGGCCCCGCACTCTAAACCTGTTTCGCATAAGCCTTTAGTACTTACATACATCCATTACTGACTTGGCTAAGCCCTCTATTGTTGTTAGACTGTTAGAAGCTAACCAGAATTTTAGGTTGATTTTAGGTTGATCAAGCAACTATTTATAAATTTAAAAGCTTTTGGCCGCGACTTTGCTCGTGTTAATGTAGATTTTTCGGGAACAAGTCACCTACTGTTTTTCTGTATAAAAGGTATCCTTAGACCTATTCTTCGCACACCTGTTCTGTACCTACTTGTGAGATTTGTAGTTGAACTACGGAATTATTTGAAAGAGTAACCGTGACCAGTACCGTAACTAGAGCGATGCCACCAGTGTCTCTGGAAACGCAAAAATATTATTACTTATTTATTATTGATAGATCTGATCACCAACGAGTGTTACAAAATAAAATTTCGAAACAAAAATTGGTACACGTAACCTAGTCCTATAATGCCCACTCAATTATAGGCACCCACCGCTTTAAATGCTATATGCATAACCGAGTCTAAATAATGATGTTAAAAAAATAAAAGTAATTGGCATGATATAACTTATATAAAAAAAAAAAACAACAATATTAAAGGTTAAATAATAATAAAGGTAAGAATACGCATGTCAAAAAAATTATAATAGAATTGGAATACAAATTATGAATTAATTATATAAAAATAAAATGTCCTGAATTAAGTTACATTAAATAAATTAAAATCCTAGATTAAATAAGTATATAGTGCATTAAGTAGTTATTAACTTAGATTAAAACATATTACAATGACTTAATAAAAAATACTGTATTACAATATTTTTAAATTCAATAATGAATATTAAATATCAAATCTACTTTTTTTTTTCTTTTTTCTTTTAATGCAAGTCAATAATTTTATTATGCAAATAATTCTAATTTCTAATCAATTGTAGTGTAAATTAATATTATTTTGATCAATTCAATTATCATTATTTAAACTATACCATTTTAATCAATTGATATTATATTTTTTCTTAACCGTTTTTATTTATTTTAATTTTAATTCAATTGATTTTGTATTTATTGAGTTAATTAATTTTTTATTGAATGTGATCTGTATGATTTAAGCTACGAGTATTATAATTGATAATCTAATTTTTAATTCTTATGTGTTATTTTAAAATAGTGTGGAATGAATAAAGCTTTATTATTATTATTACTTCTTTTTATTTGTATTGTAATTTTTTCTAGATCTTTTTTCGACAGTCCCTTTCGCTGCACCTGAAGCGGGAGTAGTTATGACTTCGCACCTTAAAAGAAAAATGGAATTCATAATGTTCGGTCGAGAAGTTATGCCGTGAAAGTGTAACAAAAAAACACACATACGCATTTACATTAATTTATTAGGTACTAGCGACCCGCCCCAGCTTCGCACGGGTGTTAGAAATCTTTATGTTATCAGCATTTCTCTACTTTAATATGCATGTGTTTTACTTAAACCTTTCTCAAGAATCACTCTGTCTATTAGTGAAAAATCGCATGAAAATCCGTTTAGTATTTTTTTTAGTTTGCCGAAAACAGATAAACGAACAGACGCGGTGGGGAACTTTGTTTTATAGTATGTATGGATACAATTAAAGATTTAAGGAAACAATGAAGGACAAGGATAGTACCTAAGTACCTAAGAGTATTAATTTAGGATATCTAACACGAAACTAGTACAAGGTGTTTTGAAAACCATAACCCTCCTGGTTTTTTTTTTTGTTAAGGTGGAAGATCTTGGATGGAGTACTGCTCTCATCTTTGGGATGGATCTGCCAAATACCAGCTTGATGCGCTGGAGTCAATTGAGAGGCGAGCCAAGAGAATCATCGGCAATGATGCCTTGTAGAGTCGAAACTCCAAAGCCTTGAGCATCGCCGCCGAGTAGCTAGTCTGTCGGTTTTCTATCGTTTACATTTCGGGGAGTGTGCACTGGAATTGCACAATCTAATTCCGCCTTGTCCGTTCTATCATCGGACCACACGACGTACAGCGTTGCGCCACCGTTACATGGTAGACATCCCACCCATACGCACAAAGCGTTAACACATTTATTATGCGTACAGCCAAGGAGTGGAATTCCCTGCCGGAGTCTGTGTTTCCTGATAGCTACCACTTAGGGGTCTTTAAGTCAAGAGTGAATAGGGAATTAGGTCGACCACATCATCGCTTACCATCAGGTGAGATGGTGGTCAAACGCAAACCTACTTATCAATAAAAAATAAAAAATCTTCTAAAGACTTCTCCCGCTGTAGGGCGCAGTGGGAGTGCGTGTCAGACTTTTACTGATAAAGCGTCATCGCACACGAGTCACCGGCCACAACCACAAAACGCCGCCACCGGCCATATTTCCTGCAGGTTTCATATGTTTTATTTGGATACGCCGCACACGGTTGACGCCGGAAGCCGCAACACGCTACAAAACGACGCTGCTCGCTTCTAGTGGCCCGCACTGGCCACTAAACGCCGATACAATACGCTGTCACACGCCACTCGCGCATTTAAACCTTTTTCGACAGAGTCCATCATACTACTGCGCACATGGGCTAAAAAAGTAGCATCCGCTGGCCAAAAGGGGCTTGTGGCCGCTTCTAGTTTCTCGTGGCGACGTTTGTGGCTGTGGCATGTGGCCCACAAAAACCACACCTATGTTCCTTCCTCGCCCTTCCGTTCCACAGGTTTCCCTTTCGGTAGTCAACCCATGGCACCATTGTACTTCGGCCCTGCTGGGCTTCTTCGGTTTTGCTGACATCTCTTTGAGGCGCGCGTGGAACACGGCACGCCGTCGACGACTCAGGCTTGGTGCGGATGGTTACCAGACGGCCGGACAGCGAGCTTATTCATTGCTTGTTGTCCGCAAGCCAATTTCCTCTTGGGTAGAATGAGAGGGCGTGACAGACTTTTACTGACCCACCTGTGTTCTTCAGTTTCCTTTTACCTTTCCGCAGCCTTAGTAGGCACAGACGCTGCAGGGTCATTTCAGTTTTGCTGACATCTCTTTGAGGTAAATTTTCAGAAGCTTAATTATTTAGTTTACCGCTGTATTCCTGCCTACCTTCCTATAAAAATGATTTGATATATATATTTCATTATTACTTTGACGATCACCATAATGTCGTCGAATTATGACGTCGCTACCTAATTGAAGTGTGGGACGCAGTCTATTGAATTTTTATTTTCTTTATCGAAATATGTGGGGGCAGGAAAATAATTAATTGGAAAGAAAATTTAAGATACACGTGTAACATCAGAAGAATTTTTTTAATGAGCTTTTATAAGCGGATCTGTGTATCAATAGCAAAAATATAATTGAGGTAAGGTTAGCTATATTTAGTTGAATGAGCCACAACCGCGAGGTGTGAACCCAGCAGTCGCGTGGGCGGGAGCACGTGATTCGGTAGTCGAATAGAATAGAATGTTATTTCGCAGTAAATAGAGCTGAAAATTGATAAAAATGCAAACAAGTACACAGTCAACCCGCAAGAGAGTTGTCACCTCGTTAAAAAGAGCTCAAAGACGATAAGAGACGTACTTATAGTTATTATTAGAAATGTAATGCCATCAAAGACTACTCGTAGTAAAAAAACCAAGATTGGCTACTTAGTTCTTCTACCATAAAAAGTTGTGACATCAATGTAATACCAAGTCGGTTAATTTATTCAGTCCGTACTTAAGGGACCTTGATGATCTAGATTTACTTGGCAATCGGACTAAACTATCTAATTTAATATAATACGTATTACTTGTGATATACATTCTAGTTATGTTTTTGATGGCATCTCATTTCTTTTTGTAGATTCTTTTACATTATAAATATACCTTTATGAACACTGATTCGTTCACTGTAAATGTTACTTTGTAATCCAATATATTTATATGGGATTACAAAGTTATTTAGACTAGACGGTGTATCTAGAAAACTGTTTCGACATTGCAAAATGTTGTTTTGTAATATAGTTTTTCATTGATTCATACACTAAACACTAATTGTATTCAAAATTTGAAGCTTCTAAGTCTGTTAGAAGGGCCTTAGACTTTTGATGATCGGTCAGTCAGTGAGTAACAAATTTAAGAAACTTTCTAGTAGACTTTTCTAAAAGCTTTTGTACGATAGTTGCGTGACCAAAGCTAGAATAGAATAAAGTATGGCGTATATTTAAACCCATACCTACCAGAAATGCACCACCACCTACCTTCATTATTCGAAGTAGGTACCTACCTGACAGAATTGATAAATGCTCATTAAATTGTGTTTCATGAAGTGTTGTAGGAATAAAGCTATTTTCATAATATACCAAATGCCAGTCGGCTTGGGTAGGGTTGATGGAAGGCCTCCTATTTCTGTCTGTGAGGTTTAAAGTAACCTAACACGAAGAGGATAACGGGAACTTCGTTCGCTCACTCTTCTTTAAAGCGCGCTTTGCTCACTCTTGGACATATTTTGTGCATGACAAGCAAAAATAATTTAAATAGAAAACGTACAAATTCTGACGAGACATAAACTAGACTATATGTATGTAAATTAGTAAAAAATTCGAAGACATCCTATTTGACATACACCAACTCGCACTGGGTTCAATTGGTGGATTACGGCCCATTCCCATTAGAGAGAAGGCCTGAGTCCCAATAGCGGAAACATAAACCTGACTGCATTATTTATATAATGCCTATACCTAAATAAACAGATAAACATATTTATTGGTAAAAATTACATTTACAAGTCACAGTATTTTTTAATCAAATGAAGTAGGTACTCAGTAAACTGTTGGTACATTAATTCATCAAATGAATAAAATAATTAATAACATAAAATTAAATTATAACCATTAATTTATCATTTCATTTCATTACTTACATACAAATAGGTCATAACGAAGCATGAGTTTTACACAGAGGTGTATTATACACAGTGGTAATTTGCATCAACTCCAAGCATTGTCAAGCTGTCATTGCCTTTCTATTATTGTGTCTCTACTCGTCATCATCACCAGCCTTTTTAATGTTCCCACTGTTGGGAACCACTCTCTAGGAGAGGGAATGGGCCGTAATTCACCACGTGGGTCCAGTGAGTGTTGGTGAATGTCACATGTCTTCGAATTTCTGGTTCTAGGACATGCCGGTTTTCTCTCACGATGTTTTCCTTCACCGTTTTGAGAGTAGTGTTGATGAAATAAATTACACAAAGTTATGCGCCTGGCTGGGTTCGAACCCGCGACCTACAACTCGTAAGTCGGGGCCGTTACCACTCGGCCACCATTGCTCATTGCTACTCGTAATTGACTATATTTGAAAGTATGTAATATTGTGCTCTATATGTTTAAGTTTATTTTGCCATTGACCTCTGCGAACACCATATCAGCAAGTTGGTGAAAATTATCTTACAGAATGGGGTTAATGTGTACCTACACCCGGAACCTAGTAATAGTGGTTTTCCTCCCGGGTCGTCGATGGCGTATATATTATGTAGCATAGCAAGGCGAGGGCGAATTGGACCCTCACCCATGGCCTCAAAACCAATGGGGCCTGACACATGCTGAGTTGGGCTCCCATTTGATGCATCCTTGAAGCACACACCGCACTATGCATTTTTTGTTTGTTTGCCACACAAAACTTTTAATAAGCTACCTATGTATTTATGTTTAATTTTTTAACGTTTTTTTTATGTATATATAATTCAATGTACTCATAACATTGATATCTGTGATTGTTTACATTTTCTATTTATTTATTTTTTGTTAATTTATGTGCTCAGTTTCATGATTGTATTTTTATTGTGCTTTAGTGTATTGTGTGTGTGTGTTAATTTTCGGTGTTGCATCAAATAAAGGTTTTATCTATCTATCTTAACTATCTCGCACAAGCGAGGGCTTTTTAAGAACGAAGATTTTTTTACAACTGATAGGCTCGCGTTGGACCACTATTTCTACTGATGGTAAGCCACGATGTGATCGAACACTGGGTTGCGACAGTTGCTGTTTCAGTTTCATATTTATAAAAGAAAAGGCCCAGCATGTGCCCAAATCTAAATTAATTGAAGCAACGCCTCTGGCGCGTAGTGTTCCACACACCTCAAAGAGATGTTAGCAAAACTGCAGGAGCCCAGTAGAGCCGAAGTTTACAAAGGCTATGGCCCTCGCCACACTTGGCGGAAATTTCGTCGCGGAAGATCGGCGACGGAACGTTAATACAAGTTATTGCAATATAAATTACGACCAGCGGAGCAACCGATCTTCCGCGTGGTGTGCTCGCTAGTTGTAGTTTATATTCAATAACTGGCGAGGTGGTGGCGAGAGCCTTAGGGTCGACTTTTAAAAGCGAGACCCGTGGTCATGGTATGCAAAGGGCAACTAAAGGAACATAGGTGTGGTTTTAGTCAGTAAAGGTCTGACACGCCC
This sequence comes from Mythimna ferrago, assembly GCA_910589285.2. Taxonomy (NCBI): domain Eukaryota; kingdom Metazoa; phylum Arthropoda; class Insecta; order Lepidoptera; family Noctuidae; genus Mythimna; species Mythimna ferrago. The sequence goes on along the minus strand of OU342673.1, from coordinate 15,401,452 downwards.
TCTCACTCCGACCTAGACGATAGAAGTCATTAGATGATTTATCATTACATTATCCTCCCTAAAAACAGTGTTGGTTTTCCTAAACTGATACCTTGTTACCTGACTGCTCCAGAAGAAGTGTAACCTGTTTTACTCCTTTGTTATCAGGGCCGGACACTAGATAGAAAGAAAGAAAAAAAAACATGTTTGCACGTCTACAACTAGCACTACAGGTAGTAGTCGTTGATGATCAGGATAACATAAATGTGGTGAGTAAATGTTCTAGAGAGTAAGCTGAGTCGCATGTGCCAACAATAACATATGCTGAGAAGGCTGAAACTGTAAGGACATCCTCACGCTCTAGTGCAGGAGACACGCCGGGCGTCGTGTCCGGAGCCGCGGGGCGATTCTGATACTGATTCGGAGCCAGAGGCGACGGCGCGTTATGTTCCACACGCGCCTCGAAGAGGTATTTGCCAAATGGACCAACTAGGATTCAAGGAATGATCGAAGATTTACCATGGCGCTAGAATGCAAAGAGCAATTGATTTTATTCAGTAAAAGTATGACACTTCTAGGCAAGTGTGCTCCATCGTCGGCCACATCATCGCTTACCATTAGGTGAGATAGTGGTCATGCGCGAGCCCATCAATAATAATAATTATAAAAAAACACTCCTCGCTCCATCCAAAGAGAAACTAGTTATTAGATGGTTTTTGGAATGGAACACTAAAATCGCAGTTTCTCAATCAGGTGACTGAAATAGCTAGGTACGAACAAATTAAGGTGGTGTTGTACTTCCGTGGGTGAGCCTCTCTGCAATGATTTTTGGTACTACTACTGATCGTAACGATGATAAATCACGCTTCGTATGTACCTGTTACATTTGATCTAAATGCATCCAAGTGAGTACTTTCAAGGTATATAATTGTAAAGAGTATTGCCACAGATCCTCCTGTCAAGTCTCACGATGCCATGCTTGTCACAGTATTCACATTGTTCTCGAATTTGAAGAGAGATTGTATTCAATTCGTTGGTTCGCTGCTTATGAATTAAACAAACAAGCTTAAAATATCGCTTATTATATTTGTTAAATATAACGTTATGCAACCTACCGGAAGTAGCTTTTTTTTTTTGCAATATTTTTCTAGGACATTCCTATCTTTACGTGGGTGTCATAAAATGTACAGTATCTTCAGTCTTCAAATTACCAATGGGGTTGGTATTATCTACTTACACAAAGATACACGAATCCCAACCCTATAAATTTCATGATAAAAACAAGGTCACATAAGTTACGCTGTTTTTCAAGGAATCCAAGCCAAATGACCTTAAAATGCATAATACAACACTACGATCTATTGCTGAAGTTTGTTACAAGTAGGTACATCAAAACTTGCTGAGAGCTTGCTTATTACTTCTAGTTTTCATCCAGACCAGTTAGTTACACCGCCTGGGACCATACTTTTACCAAGCTAGAAGTCATCATAATAAAACGTGACTAGCGGACATTCAATCCACATGAAAAGGTAAGGTATATTATACATACACATATTTGTACATACAACAAGCTGTTATGTATAATACAAAGCGTTTATGGGAGAACTCCATTCATGGTTACGTGTGATTATGTAACGCACTGGACTTGGATTGTCGGACTATCTTAATATCATAATAATTACATGGTTATACGTGCGATTCGATTGTATTAATGATTGCTCCTGGTCTTACAGGTTACAGATGAATTCCTTCTGGCTTTGTGTACGTCCTGCTTGCCCTTATACAAAGGGTATGCATACTACAGTCGATCGTCCAGAACAATTTACATCTCAAAGTAACTTAATTTCATTCACACAAAAGTAGAGCAAAATAAAAATTTTCAGAACGAAGTCCTAGGAACAAAATGCCTGATGCGCCGGTAGCGTGCTTAGAAACAATTAAATCATCGCGATTCATAAACAGAAATAAAAATACGTAGTCAAGATAATCGTGTTCGCAGCACCTAGTTCAAGAAACAATTACACAGGGTAACACCAAAAAACGTGTGTGGATGAAATTCTGAGAGCATTATTTGACATAATGCCGTCAAATGGTCAAATTTAAAATTACGAAGTTATATTATCAATATAAAATAAACCGCATGGAGTAGGGGTTGTGTACATTCACTGTCATATAAAAGGCTTACTCGATAGAGGCAACTCATAAGAGTAGTTACGTTCGTTCCGTCGGCATCAGGAGAAGCGGAGAAGGCGACCTCAGAGCACCTTCACTCCCACGCACCATGGCTTCCCGATTAGCCGTGAGTAACATCTCTTGTTGTGCGAGATAGCGAACACTTCCGGACATGAGTGAAACTCGGATATATGCGATATGCACCCATTACTGTGACCTATCAATATCGACCATATCCTTAACAGTTAAAACAAGTGACAAGTTACTAAATCAAGTTCAATCTTAGTGCTACCGTGGTTCAGCAGTGATCCTTAATTATCATAATCCGTTGTTTACTAATTAAATTTTATAAACCACAAGTGAATAAAAGTATCAAAATAATTCTTTACGTAATATGTAAATAAACATTCTGTTAAGGAAAATAATTAAACAGTAATGTGTTTAATTCATGTGGACGGATTCATAAGGTCTCATTAGAGAGTTTTGATTGCGGAGTGCAGCTTTACGTAACACAATTGTTATAGGTACTTGCACTATCTCCACATCTGACGAGTTTATTATAGCGGACTACATCTGCACATAAACACTGCGCTGACCACTTTCATTTTCATACTTAACATATCCGCGTAGTAATCAGGGATCAGGATACACTCGTAAACATGTAATATATGGGAATTATGCAAAACTAAATGAATATTTACTGTTATAATTTCAGCTGAGCTGCTTTCTACTGGCTAGCGTTGGCGTCTGCCTGGCGACTTTTGGTGGACATGAACAGTTAGTATTAAATGTTCCCTTATCTCAAAAGATTTCTCCAACCCTATATAAATTTGCGAGGTGCTATCAATGATAAAACTATTAGTTACGCTATAAGACGATGGAACCGCAAAAAATATAGTGGATGGAGCAATTTGGTTGAGATTTCTATAACGATTCTCACGCTTCTTCATTGCGGTAAATGGTGAAAACCGCGCTATTGTGTTTTAATGATAGACCTACCCTTGCACTAAGTTTCCACTGTATCACGTTTGACCTGCTGCTATGCGATCTATTGTTCCTCATTTACGTGGCTCATGTTTATGTGTTGGCGCTCTATCATGTATCGATGCGAACATAGTTTATACCCATATTGTTTCATGTTGTTAGCATGGAATAAGTATCAATGAATGTATCTGTTTGTTGCAGTGTTCATATTCGGGTGCATATACCTGAACCGCACCACACAACTAAGGAGGTGGTGGTACATGAACACCATGAAGACCATGGTCACGGCGGCGGCGGCGGCGGCGGGTACGGAGGTGGTGGCGGCGGCGGAGGCGGACATGGCGGTGGCCACGGAGGTGGCGGCGGAGGTGGACACGGAGGATCTATCGTTGATCATTTACACGGAGGATTTGCCGATTATTTGAAAGGAGGTGGAGGCCACGGCGGCGGCGGCGGCCATGGCGGACATGGTGGCGGCGGCGGAGGCGGCGGCGGACACGGCTTCGATTTGGGTGGTCATGGAGGTGGTGACTTAGGAGGCCACGGAGGTGGTGATTTCGGAGGACACGGAGGTGGTGATTTCGGAGGACACGGAGGATATGACCTCGGAGGTGGTCACGGCGGCGGTGGTGGCGGCGGGTTTGGCGGCGGCCACGGCGGAGGCGATGATCACGATCACGGCGGAGGTTTTGGCGGTGGCTTCGGAGGTGGCTTTGGCGGTGGACACGGCGGCGGCGGCGGTGGACACGATGAACATGACCATGGCGGTGGTTTCGGAGGCGGCTTTGGAGGTGGTTTTGGCGGCGGACACGGCGGTGGCGGCGGCGGTGGACACGACGAACATGACCTTGGCGGCGGCTATGGAGGTGGCTTCGGAGGTGGTTTCGGCGGTGGACACGGCGGCGGCGGCGGCGGTGGCGGACACGATGAACATGACCATGGCGGCGGCTTCGGAGGCGGCTTTGGAGGAGGTTTCGGCGGTGGACACGGCGGCGGTGGTGGTGGACACGATGAACATGACCATGGCGGCGGTTTCGGAGGTGGCTTCGGCGGCGGCTTTGGCGGCGGTCACGGCGGCGGCGGCGGCGGCGGTGGACACGACGAACATGACCTTGGCGGCGGCTATGGAGGTGGCTTCGGAGGCGGTCTTGGCGGCGGACACGGCGGTGGCGGCGGCGGCGGCGGCGGCGGACACGATGAACATGACCATGGCGGTGGCTTCGGAGGTGGTTTTGGAGGTGGATTCGGAGGTGGCCACGGAGGAGGCGGTGGTGGCGGCCACGACGAACATGACCACGGTGGTTCATTTGGAGGCGGATTAGGAGGAGGGTTCGGAGGTGGACACGGTGGATCAGATGGTGGCTACGGAGGGGGCGGCGGTGGTGGCCACGGAGGTGGTTTCAGTGCCAGTTTCGGAGGGTTCGGTGGTCACGGCGGCGGAGGTCTCGATAGTTACAGCATTGGAGGCCATGGAGGAGGCGGCGGTGGTGGAGGCCATGACAGTTACAGCATTGGAGGACACGGAGGAGGCGGAGGAGGCGGCGGTGGACACGATAGCTACAGCATCGGCGGCCATGGAGGAGGTGGGGGAGGCGGCGGTGGATACGATAGTTATAGCATCGGCGGTCACGGAGGCGGCGGAGGCGGCGGTGGCGGTCATGACAGTTACTCCAGTATTGGCTTTGATTCCTTCGGCGGAGGCGGTGGCGGCGGTCACGGCGGCGGTCATGGCGGTGGTGATAGCTACAGCATCGGTGGAGGTCACGGGGGTGGCGGCGGACACGGCGGGTTCAGCCTAGGAGACATCGGCGGGGGTCACGGAGGTGGTCACGGCGGGGGTCACGGAGGCGGGGGCTTCGGCGGTGATAGCTATACAAACGCCTTAGGAGCCGGTCACGGTGGTGGCCCTTACCATAAACGGAAGTAATGGCCTCCGTAGTATTAATAAACCAACTAAGTCATAGTCCTCAGACGCCGATGGATCGTGTATCCAGTGCTATATAGTACAAGTTTTGTTATTGTAAATAGGTTGTAGATTAAGTTATTGTTGTCTGTTTAATTAAAAGTTATTTAATTTTTTAACTGGATTTTACTTTTACCTTGACCTGTCATACTAAAACCTTTATACCTACAATACTCACAAACAAGTAAGAAACAAAATCGAGGCCCGACCTCAATTTGTGGAAAGTCTATGATGATTCAGAGCTTAAACTATAAACACTACAATCAAATTCGACAAGCTATCAATAACACAACAAAAAATTACATCAAAATGATCTAACAAAGGCATAAAAAGAGAACATACATAATATAATAACATGTCTGAATCAGAAGGCGTGACGTAATAGACAACCAATGGAATAACTACAACTGTAAGCTCGGAGCTTTGTCTTCTTCTAACAAAAAATGACCCACAGATAACCATTACACCCAGCTGACTAACGGTCGTTGAACAGCTGTTACGTCAGACAATCGCTGGATATTAAAGAGGAAATGATGCATGAGACTGACTTGCGCGAGTTGATGTTGAGACAACAGGAAGAATGTGCACGCAAACTCAGTTTCACTCTCGTGTGAACAGACATTAATTACGTAAACTACTTATTATCTACCTTCTGTGGCATTCAGATGTTTATTGCAATCTAGAGATTAGTTTGGCATGGTATTAAAAGGAGCTTAATTTTTATAAATTCTCGATTCATCGCGTAGGCAAAATATATAGGAATGCTAATAACTATAAACCCAATAAATTATAGTTACGTACTCGTATTTATTTCTGCAAGTCTTTAAGATCTTATTCTTTTAGTCTAGAGTTTTTAGGAACGGGGCATCTTCAATCAATCGTTTTTTTTTTTTTAATATTTAGAAATCATTATGTAACTATTCAATCGTAAAATACAAATTCTGCTTGATGATTGAGCATCATCATCAAGAATTGGTATTTTACGATTGAATAGTTAGGTGAAAGACATATGTAATGGTGTCAAAATATCTTGCAAAAAAACATTTTTAGTGGGTGTACAGAATCTGTTCGCAATCAGGAATTCATTGATCTTGTCTGGTTTCGTTACATAACGAACCCTGTCGGGTCGCCCTTCACCATCACGGACTTCCGCATAAAGCTCCACTTTTACGATCTCACAAGTACGCGTAAGTACGTTTATATTTACATTAAAAGTTTTTACTATGAGTATGTACATTTACGATCAGGGAAGTGAAGTATTGCGCTTAGGAACAGACGATGTCGATGCGCGAGTTCACTTCATGAATCATCGTAGAAAGTAGATAGTATACAACTACGTGCGTTATGACCAAGCAACGGATTGACAGACCATTTTTCAACGTGACTTCCGTGATATAATTATTGTAAAGCTAATGAAAGCAAATTTTGGTCATGTTTCTGTTTGTAATAAAAAAAAATTGTAAACTGATATTGATGTTTCTCAGGTTACGCTATACAGCCAACAGACAAAGCTGTTTTATTTAAGAATGAAATTGAATTGATTTATTTATCGTAAAAAAAATTTCGAAGGTAAGTACAACTCCTAAGTTGTAGTTAGCTTAAATCGGCTCGTCTTTCAAGACTTGACTTAAATCGGCTCGTCTGTAAAGACAAAAAGTGTAGTGAGCAGTTAATCTCATTCACAATATGTACTTAAAATGTTTGATATTTTAACCTTGTCCTAAATGTTGATATTTTAAACTTAATTCTCTTTACAAACGCTTATTTAAAATATCTTACCTTAAGAATAATACGATGCCTGCACATAGTCAGTGGCAATCTATCTCTACCTTGCGCAACTCAATGCTGTTTTGGTTAGGCGTTCATGTTGTACACAACCAGATATCTTGGCTTGCTCAAAGTTTTTACTCTATCTGGAATCATTTATAGATTTCATTAGGAAATAAAATTCATTGTTCTTAACATGATTTTATATTTTAACTTCTCCTATAGATTCGTATAAAATGCATGAATACCATCGTCGTTCGCGCTCTAATAATTAGCTTATATCAAAGTCAGATTCTAGCTACAAAGACAGTTTAAATAATAGAAATATTCACAAAGTAAAAGACTGAAACTCATTTCACTCACGGCATTCAGTGCAACACTCAGACTTAAGATCACGTACTTATAAAACTAAATAGCACTAAGTTACTTCGTTACTGTTCAAATTTTGTCACCGTATTTGAGTTTTCCTGTGGTACTCGGCGCGTCTGCACTGTGTTTGTAATAATGTTCAGAATCGTGTGACTCGGACGGCTGCAAAGCTAATATTTTGTACCTGGGCTTGTATTCTTTATGCGGACTAAGAGCATCAGAATTTTGGTCCATGGGTGTGTTCCTAGGCCTCGTCTCATAAGTAGTAGCTTCGGTTGTAAGAGCTTCCCCACCCTGTACGTTGTAATATTCGTGCGGAGGAGCAGTGGTCGTCGCTACCGTAGCCTCGTAAGTGGTTGTTGATGGAGACGGCGGCGCTTCAGCGTACTGGTAATTGTCATTAGAAGCCTCAGCAAACGAGAGCTGGTCTCCGTGTAAGGCCTTTACTGCCATGGCAGAGTAGTACGGATGCACTGGAGAAGTTTCTCGTATAGTGAAAACTGTTGACGGTGCTGACTCTAAAGGCTTGGGCTGAGCATAGCTGTTGTAGTTGCCTATGGCTGACGGAGGGACAGCATTGGACGCGTCCAGGGACGTTGCTGAAACACCGGAATCTTCTAAGTGATCTACCGTTGTCTGATGGTCTAACCCACCAAAGTGAATATTCTGTGTGGATACTGATTTTTTTTTGCCTTTTTTAACTTGAAAATTTAAAGCGGCATTGTCGGGGGCATATAAACTAGACGACGACGAAGCATACGAATCGAATTCATAGTTACTCGGATAGTTGTATATGTTTTTATTAAATTTAGACAAGCCTACCGTATCGACAGTGTGTCCCGTATAAGGTTTCGGTTTGTAATCGTGCACTACGGTGGACGACACGGAGTAGGGCGCCGGGCCACTGGCCTGCTGGAGTCGGTAGTCAGACACTTGTTTTCCGTTTCCAAAATATAGTGCTGGTACTACATTACGAGTCTTGATGTTGCCTTTATCTTTTAGTTTGAAGTGGGGAATAGGCCTGTAATCTTCTAAACTCTGCTCAGATGCTGACTCAAAGGGCGATGGAATCGTAGGCTTCTGATTGCGGAGCTTGTGATATGGAGTGTATATATTTTCGTAATATGTAAAATCTGATAAATGAGTCGGTTTAGACTGAGGTTTTAAATACTTATGCGAGTACTTGCTTTTGGGTCCCTTATTACCATTCAGTCCAATGCGTAAACCTTGGCTGTTGTAAGTCATTCTCGGCGGGTACGCCATATGTTCCTTCGTAATATCCACATCTGAAGGGATCTCTCCATGGTCATGGAAGATGTGATCGTGAGTGACTTCTCGTGGATTATAAGCAGCGTACTCTAGATGCCCTGGGGTACCCATAGAGCCGACTGCTGTGAACCCAGTAAGTGTGTCTGATGGAATGGCTAATAAGGCTTGCGAATTCTTCAGAGGAATAAGAGGGTGCGAGGCGGCGAGCGCAGACATGCTGCCGTCAGGCTCATACACGAGCTTGTGAATGTGCTCCTCACTATACGTGTGAATGTGTTCGGTATCACCGTCGATTATTTTTTCTACTCGTTGCGGCTTTTTTATTTTTCTGATAGTCCCCGAACCATCTAAGTCGGAATAAAAATGTTCATGGAATGTTGACACCGGATGTTCCTCCTCTGCTTGACCTGGTTTTCCTCGAACTAATACTCGTTTCGGCTTTGCCTTTCTGGCTTTCTTTCGTGGGGGCTCATTGACCTTTACGATTTTAACTCTCTTCGGGGGATAATTAGGTTGTGCAGTTGGCGCCGCTGATGGAGCTGAGAAGGCAGTGGGTATGTATGTTCCGTCCGTCGGATCTGCGGGAGGACCGAGGTCGTACTCCTGGTCGTCCCACTCGTGCGGAGTGGGCCCGTAGTAGCCGCGCGCGCGGTACAGCGGCAGCAGCTTGGAGGCCGACGCCGAGACGCCGGGCAGGCGCGTGGGCGCCTCGTCGAACAGCTCCATGGAGTTCAGCGGCAGCACGTTTGCCACGGCCGGCATCGCGACGTTGGTTGGCACTGCCACCGCACCTTCAGCGCTCGGCATGAAAGCCGGTGCATACTGGGATGATGCTGGATGATTCGTAATGTAGATCTTCTTATGGTGGTGAATGTGTTTCACCTTTTGTGGTAGATGTATGCGGATCTTTTTCCTGCAACAAGAAAAAATAACAGTGCCGGTATTCTGTGATGAGGTAATCGATCGCATGCATGTTGAGCGATGGAGTTTTTTTTGCTTGTTGTTCCGTCTAGTGCAGTGTCAATGGCATGACGCGTGACTCGGTAGCGCGCGGCTTTCGCTGTCGCGGGCGGCGCGACGTCGCCGACGCCGCTGCCTATCCGCACTCCGTCACACTCGACATACGACACACAATTCGACTTGTGTCATTTATTTTTTCGTAACGTAGGTATAACGTACGACAACGGTGAGGATCGACTTGCACTTTCTAATAGGCATCGCTTATTATGCGCCTGGTTGGAGCTGGTTCAACGTTCAAGTAATTATCGCTAAGCGGTGAAACATGACAATTTAAGCACAATCGCCGGCCGGCACACTGACATTGACAATGCTTAAAGTTGAAGTCGCACAGCGTGTAATCAGCACACTTTCGCTAGCCAATGGGGCTGCTAAGTGTTCTTCATCAGATTAATTAGTTTCACATAAAGTCATTAAGTAAAACAATAAAGTTTAAATACTTATATAATGAACAAATACATGTTAACATCGATTCGCTAGCAAAACTAAGTCTATAAATAGTGTGAAGATGTGAGAAAATATTGTATCATGGCGTACTTTAGACTATATAGGATATCTTAGAAAACAAAGTGTTATGTCAGCTGACTTAAAGGTCAGTCACCGACAAGTCACGCGACATAGAATAATGAACGTAATGGTGCTCGTTGGATAATGGAATGAAGAAGTTGTGCTAGGAAGAACATAACTAAATTGTGAATGTAGGAACTTAAGGCGGTACTCACTTAGGCGCATCTGCCGTGATCTGAACTGATGCTACAGCTACCAGAAGAGCGAACTGCAATAGAGAGACAGTACATTGAACTCTATGTTAATCACACCTAAAGTAATATATTTACCTACTACAAATACTGAGAAGGTAAGTGGCAAAAAATGAGGGAGGCTATGTTTCAGCAGTAACATCAGAATTAACTGATTATACTATGGTGTGAAGGAATGAATGCTCGCTCTTACTCTATCCACGCTCTCGTGCTCTTAAGGCCAAATCGCACTTATCAGAGTAATGGGGACCAATCCATGACAAGCCATAGCTTCGGAGCTCTGTTTAGGCCACAACTGATCTTCGTACCTGGGATATACATTATATATCCTTTGAGATCAAAGCCTTTGATTTACTAGGCAAATACTTTTATATTTTGTAGTGGTGTTTATAGGATCTGATTTATATATTTCACATATCTGGAGCATACTTGTGACATGTTTTGATCACCAAAAATTTTTTAAAGTTTTGTTTTAGGATAATGTTTTCTTATCATTGTTTGATTTGAAGGAGCGATCTATTTGTGACATTGGTTTCGATTTGGAAAAAATAATAATACGCTATTTGAGTATATTTACCGTAACATATTCGTATCTAGGTGAATTTTTTTTTTTCTGTAGTTATAGATCATCCAAATGACAGCCCCCGCTCTTGGGCGGAGCGGGAGATAGTGTCAGACTTTTACTGGCTAAAAAACCCACCCCGTTCCTTCATTACCTTTCATACCAGGGCCGAGGGCCGAGCCTTCCTTTAAGAAGCAGACCCTTGGCCCCAGTAGGCTTCGACCCTGCTGGGCCCCTACAGTTGCTGACGTCAATTTACAGGGTTTAACTCCCTTTTCCACCAACGTGGACTTACCACGTCGAAGAATAAAAATCGACAGTTAATAATACTCCACGACTTTCACACAGCGCCATCTAGTCTCAAGATAAGCAGAGCTTGTGTTATGAGTACTAGACAATTGATAAACATACTTATATATTTCTAAATACCTACATACTATTAAAGATACATTACACTCAGACACAAAACAAATGATCGTGCTCATTACTACAAAAACATTGTCCTGGGTGGGAATTGAACCCATGACCTCCGGCATAGCAGCCAGGGCCACTAACCACTAGACCAACAGGCAGTCAGTTAGTTTGATATTTATTAATATTAGGAGTAGTTGGTCTTTTCCGTTATCTTTCGTTCTTGAGATTAAATTAAAATATTGGCTTTTTTTGTAGGCCGGGAAACTTTTTGTTCTGAGTCGAGCTAGGAGTGTAAGACTTTTACTGATTCATACCTACTCATGTTCCTTCAATTATTGCTTTTAAGAGGCACCTGAAGGAACTTATGTGGGTTTTATATCTGACACTGCCTCTTGCTCCATCCTGAGCGGCAGAAGTTTTTTGACAATTTTGTTCGAAATTATATTTTACGGTTTTTAAGTGATTAAATTTGGATACTGCATAATGCAGTTTAATTTTTAGTATTTTGGATTTAATCTGATTTTTGTTTGTGGATTTTCAGTTTTTTCTACTGTATTTGTAAAATAAATAATTTATTTATTGCATGTTTATTCTTTATACTTTTATTTCCGAATAAATTCTAGAAGAAGAAATTCACGTTACGTCAATTACTGGGTATGAGGCATTTAAACTACTTGAATTCTTTCATTGTTATGAGGTACTAAACAATGAAAACAATATTTTGTTTGATAGACTGCTATTTTTTTCGTAGTGCGTAGATTTTTTGTATAAGTATTTTTTTTTTAATTTTAATTTTAAAGTATTTTATTTTATTTTATGGATAACTACCTAATATATTTTCTTCTATTCTAATCATGCACTGTTTATTAAATTATTTTTTCCGGCACGTTTAATTACTAGTTCACTTATGATACGATAAGAAAACATAGTTTTTTAAATCACATTCACATCACGCGCAGAACAAAAATTCGAGGATCACTATCACAAAATTGCTAATCACAGTCCGCACTATCATGTAAACACTATCACACAGTATACTATCAAATAGGTACACGAGATACCGACCAATTTCAACCAATCCATTGCCGCTTCTTCTGTTGACGGACGAAACACAAGTTCGAATTAAGTTTCTCTTAATTTTCTTTTTTTTTTAAGAATTTTAGCACAAGTGGAAACTGCACTGGCCTTCAAGCTCATATGATAATTGTTTGCGGTGTGCCTGATTATTTATAACATTCATTTTCACGCCTGAAAGAGTCCACAGCTGCGCATGTGTGAGTACGGTACTGCACACTAGCTGCACTTTGCACAGCACACTGCAGCGCGTAGCAGTGTTGCTGACAGCCAGTGATATGATCATCCATATTTTGCTACTATTACACACATAATTTTTGTTCATAATTAGGTATGTTAACACCGCTTGACGTACTAAATTCATCCTCTTGTTCATTCCTCTTCGCTTCACTTGCGGAAATGACATACGAGTGCTTAATATTTCAATTTTCTTTACTACGTCACAATGATGAATAACTCTTTGGATAGTCCTTCCATGCAGTTGTCCTGAAAAGGAAAATTTAACTAACTATTTCATTTGCTTCAGTTTAAATGTACGTGCAATTTTACATTACAATGCGTAACTAGACATAATGCTGCGTAGGTAGGTAGATACTCCGAAAAAAAGGGCTACTTAAATTTTAAATTTTGTCGTTTGGAGGATAGAATAATTCAAAGACTTAAAAATCAAAACTTTAATTTTGTGAAAGTTCCTAGATCGCCACACTACTGGGTAATTACCCATCTTACTGGGTGATTATCAGGTCTCGTTCCAATTGACTACTTGGAGGTGTTTGCATCCAATAGCCAATATGAGCGAAACCTGATGAAACACATCCAAGTAATCTCGTCACTTCTTTCTGGATCGGCATAGACTTTACTCACAATTTTTCCATAATTGGTATAAATTTTCATGCTTTATACATGGGATACTTCGTAACCGAAGTATCCTATGTATAAGCATCTTCTAGATTAGCTTAAAATTTCCTTTGAAAACAGTACTCGACAGTGGCGAAGCTTTCTGTCTATTAGTATTTTGTTTATACGATGTAACTTTAACAAAAATAACATTTAATGATATTAGTTTAAATTGCATGATTATCTAGCTTGGCAAGCTTAGCAAAAGTAATGTGAAGTGTTCCAAAGTGGCTTTTCCATAGGTAAATAAGAAATTCTCTCAGGTTACCGGTAACCAATGGCAGTCTACTGTACTGCCAATCATTCAATCCTTAGGTATATGGGAATAACGGAAAGGTTTGCTTATTTGCGATATTTACAAACTACAAAGATTTTTTTTATTTACATTCTTGGATAAATACCCTGTAAAAAACGCTTAATAATATAATCTATGCGTTTGTCGAAATTGCGCGAAATCACGTTTTCGTCGGCGTTCGCCGTTCTGAACAGCGTTCGCTTGGGGTTTGAGTAGGATATGTTAATAATGTACATGTTACACATGGATGAAGACTTCGAAAGACGATAAGTATGCACCATTATGTTACATAGACAAAACATGTCATCAGTCAGGCTGCAGTCGCCTCGGATTACATTACAAATTCGAAGGCGGAAATGTGGTGAATGTGGTGTGGTGTGGGAATGTGGTGGCGTCTTATCGATTAATTACCATTCACTTATCGATAAATTCATCGGCAGATATCGAATAGCCGTGTAACGAAACTTATACCAGTTTGTTTGTGTGTGCCCACAAATGAGGCGTGACATATCCATTCGAGTTAACATGCTAGTTTATCCCCCAGTAAAGTAAAGCAAGTCGTAAGCAAGTCAGCAAGTAGCTTATTTTAATATTTTATTTAGGTTACACACGAACATGTCCGAAAACGGTGAAAATATCGAGAGAGACTTGTTTTGCAACTTCACATTGAAAATATAAAAAAAAACACCGCAATATATCAGCCAAGTTCATGAAACTACGAGCCATGTAGCTTTCATCCCCCCGTGAATTCTAATTGACCAAAAAAATCTATAATTTGATAAACACATTTGTAATTTTGCTTATCTATAAAGAAAACTTTATTCACGCGGGTGAAGCCACTGGCAGAAGCTAGTAATTCATGAAAATCATCCATGTCGAAGGACTATCTCATAAAGAATTACGTAGAAAGCTTTGTGATAGGAACTGCAGCGAGGCAACAGAGAGCAATATCAAGCAACCGAGGAGCAAGAGTACTCGAGCGAATAATTTGGACGCAGCCTTCAGATATTAATATCCTATCCTATCTTTGAGCTCTATATCCCGATTATCAATGATAAATGAAATGAAAAATGATCTTCATTTTGCAAATAGGTTTTTAAAAAAATCACTTTTACACATCAATTTTGTTTTCAGTCATATTAATACTAGATGAGGCCGGTGTTTCCTAGCTGACTACCCTGAGAAGAAACACCGAAACAAACTCAGGGATCAGTCTCTTTTAAAGTCCTGTAATTATTTACAAACTAGCTGTCTCGGCGAACTTCGTCCCGCTTAAGAGTCAATGAACGTAGTATACGTATATTTCGATATAGTCAACAGATTTAATATATAGACTAGTGTTTTTAATAAACGTGCGTTTAATATGTCATGTAAACTAAAAACTCTAGTATTTTAGACTTTTTTATAATTGTAGCACGTTAAAAATTTTTAAATAATGATTTTTTTATCATGTTACTTACATTATTTTTTTACCATCGTCCTTTTTTTTCAGGGAGTGCGTCGATAAAATACGACAAATTGTAGGAAAGGAACTGATTTTTGGGAATGTTGTAGACACTCTTTCATCGGTACCTCTTTAGGGGTTTGAAACTAATGACACATTGTAAATAAGGCACCAACACTGATTCAAGTTGTAAAATAAATATTCTAGGACGCCTTGGCAGCTGTTTGGTGATAGCCGTAATTTTTATTTTTATAATAATTGCTCGCACAACAAATGGTCAATCGGGCTGAACGGTTCTGGAATGGCGACCGCGTATCGAAAGACGCAGCAAGACAGGCCTTTCAAGTCTCTCACAAGATGGACCGATGACCTGGTGAAGTTCATGGGAATCCGATAGATGTGATCCGCACAGGACCGATGGCGACCCTTGAAGGACGCCCATGTCCAGCAGCGAACGTCTTCCGACTGAAAGCGTGACAATGATGATGAAGCCGTTAATACAAGCTTTTATTCAACTTGCAATGTGTATATGTGTTACCCCAAATCAATGGAGCTGAAATTTGGTATACAAGACCTATAACTGGGATGATACTAATACATTAATTTATGGTACCGTGGAGTTGGTTTGATGATACTGAAGTCGGATAGTGACTACAGGAACCTACATAATGGCAGGCGGTGGCCTCCTTCTGCGAAGCAGTAATGCTAGCAAAGGAGGAAATGGCCCTCGCACTCCAGCCGCTACGATTCCGATCCAGATTTCCGGCCACCGTAGCCGTCCGGACGTCCACGCGTGCCTCAAGGAGTTGTCAGCAACCGTAGGGGCCCAGCAGGGTCGAAGCCTACTGGGGCCATGGGTGATGCGAAAGAGATCCCCGGGGCGCTGGAACAATGACAAAGAAGGAACAGGAGAGAGAGAGAGAACAAGTCTGACACTATCTCCCGCTCCGCTCAAGAGCAAGGGTTGTCATTGGATGATTTTTCCACCTAAAAAAAGATCCCTACATAATACATAGGTGTATTAGACATTCATAGTAGGTATTGGTGGTAAAGATATATTGTAGAAACTTCGTGTTATTATTATATTTTTAAATCAAACATTTATTAAACTGGCAGGAAACACCTTGTGACTGATATTATAATAGAAGTTACAATAAATAATGTCATGTTTTTTTTGTTCAAACAAATGTTTATTATTTTTACTTCCACATTTTATTAACTTTAATTAAATTTAATAGTCGGAAACAAAATAAATTTTATTATAACTGATAAATAGATATTAATAGAGTAATAACTAGAAGCTTTAATGTTCTAGAGGGCATGTCAGACTTAGTTTGTAGAAACCTTCATTTCATAATTAATTCTATAGCACTATTCATTTATGACCTTAATACACAGGTCCAGAACCTGGGTTAATTTCTGCTAATGTAGCTAAAGATGTAAATTTTGCTACGGATCTGAATTAAGAATTTGAAGTCAACAGTTTGTCAATTTTAATCAAGCTCTACCTACTGTAGCTTTTAAGCTTTGTTATTACAAGTACCCTACTCGTAATACCAAAGCTTTTCCAAATTCTTAAATCAGAAATCATAACTCATCAGCTGTTAAAAGAGGTTGAGTAAATAATTGGAGTGTACGCTCGGGCATTCCCCAATACATTGTCCGCACTCATAAAGTGTAAATCGTATTAACTCATATTGCTATTCAACAAACAATCTTGGAAGCTATTCATAAATTCTAAGTTTTTCATTCAACACCCGCGTATAGGTAATGAATTAATTAAGAATGAATTAGGAATTAAGAACATGATCTAATATGAGAGGCTTCACAATGGATAGCATGCGTCGTTGCACGCAACAAATCTGCATCCGCGTTTTAAAACCATACACGTAACAATAACAAATCGTTTGTTTTTCGAGGAAATTCTACACCTAATAACATTTTGATTAATTAATATTTCACTAGCTGTTTCCAACAGCTATATCACTGTCGAAATCGATGTATTTTCTTAGAAGAAGTTGTTGAAATTCATGCTTCAAGAATTTTTAGTTACGCCTGGAGGATTGTTGAGCATTAAGCTTAGTTAGTTATGGTTAAAAATATGATAGTTGAATTCTAGTTTTTTATTTATGTGAAATGGCATAGGGTACAGTTTCAGTTTTTATGCAATATAGGACTTAGTACTTTTTATGTAATAGTTTTAGTACTTTAAATCTACAGATCAGAAGCTAATAAATTAATTTGCTTGAATTTATTCCCGGAAAACTTGATAGTATATCAAACAATCCTGATACTATTACGCCATTCTAGGTGATTTTTAGTAATTTTTCTACATGTAAAAGCTTGTTCTACATGTGGAGGCTTGTAATTAGCGATTTGAAAATGTCACACTTTTTATGTCAATTATTTTGTTAGTCTGTAAGCCTTCTTTAAAATGGAATAAATAAATAATTTCTGGCGTCATTTTCCGTTGTCTTCAGGTCGTTCCAGATGGTTCACCTCCAGTTAGTCTATCAGTCGGTGGGCTAAAATCTAATAATAATAAATATCTGTGTGTGTTTTTATACAATAATATATTTGTTTTTACGTATTAATTTATGCATGTTTGAGAGTGAATACTAATACTCTAGGTTTATAGGTGCTTGAATACGCATAGTAAATATAAAGGCATATATAATTAAAGACGTACATCAAAGTTCAGTAGCTAACACGAAGTAATAGCCTGTACACGTAACTCGTAGTGGTCGACTCATCAGCTTTCAATCCGAGCCAAAATTGATTACTCTCCATGCTACAGAGATATTCGTGTCGGGTTCGAGGGACATAATTCTGTATTCGCGATGTACACTTCAATTAGTAAATTCTACCTATCTGAAATATGAAGCTTCATCGGATGGTGTATGGATCTCTGCGCATGTGCGGAGTGAACCTTGTTCTAGTCACGTGGAGTCGCTATGATTACTTTTTGAACTGTGTTAAATCGTAGACATAGCTAGTCCTATAGGCTAATGATTTTTAACTTTTATTTATCTTAATAATCCAAACTATTGGTATACAAAAAGATACTGCCTATCGCCTTTACAAAAACCTTATGACAAATCGCATCTCTAAGGGTGCCTTCAACTTAGCCGCAAAGTGCCGCGCGATGGAAGCGCGGTTACAGTGCTGCCGTCACTCTGCTTTGTTATTCCATATTTGAAGGTGCCAAAGTGAGTCCAAACTATTTTCGTAGATTAAACAGATCTAACTGATAACTTGATCTTTGTCAAAAGGCTTTTTACACTGTAAAGGACTATATTCAGGACGAAAAGGCTTGGGATTGACCTGCTCCAGTACCTACTACAACTGTTGTCATTTTTGTTTTTCTTCTTTTTGTATTTTTTTCATTATTTTTATTTTCAAATGTGCTTTTTCTTTTTATTTCTTTTATTTTTTTTAAATTTGACATTGGAGATTATTTTTATTTTACAAATTGACATGTATACATTTTAAGTACTTAAAGTAATTTATTTTTTTGACATAAATATTTACTTTGCTAAATATTTTGTAAACTATCAATTTCCACAGATTATTGTAAATGTGAGGACTATGTTGATTGCTTTTTCTTTTCTTTTCAGTAATTTTAACGTATGTCTGGCAATTTGAGTATTTTCTGCGGCCTACCCAAATGTCCTTTCTTTGGAATTGTTCGTCAAGTCGTAGAGCTCCTTAGAAGTCCTGAGTTGAGCTTTTCGAATACTGACAAATGCTTACACTGATTAGACAGGTCCACTCAAATCTGTATGGTTCTCATGTGATTTGACCATTACATATTTACTGTATGGACTTTAAAAGAGACTTTGACCCCTGAGTTTGTTTCGGTGTTTCTTCTCGGGGTAGTCAGATAGGAAACACCGGCCT
The DNA here is from genome assembly GCA_910589285.2 of Mythimna ferrago. NCBI lineage: Eukaryota > Metazoa > Arthropoda > Insecta > Lepidoptera > Noctuidae > Mythimna > Mythimna ferrago. Next base: position 15,382,588 of record OU342673.1, on the reverse strand, counting down.
CATCTAGCATAAACTGACGAAAAAAAATTGACGTGTAAAAGTGTTTTTTAAACCTATTTACAAAATAAATATCATTTATCATTTAACATTCTACAACTAATCTGTAACTGTCCTATTCGTTTTAAGTCCTATTAGTTACAAGTCGTCTCTACAGTTTCTGTAGTCGTAACCTGTGAGGCCACATCACAGGTTTCGACTAAACCCCCGACTATCTCTTTGAAGTGATGTTGCATTGAATTACGAGCCTTGATACAAAGCCTTGCAGCCTACTGCAATAGCCGAAATCCGTTGCCTTTGAAGTCCAGACTGTTGCTGTTTAACTTTATCGTCTGTTTCTCCTGAATAGGAACCAATATTTCGAAGTGTCCAGCAAGGCTCGTTGGTTCAGTACTCAGAACGTCTCTTCACAGAGATAGTCGGGGGTTCAAATCCACCATCAGCTGGCCGTTGTAGAATTTTCTGCTATTTATTTTCTTCCCATCTGTTTGTGTATATGAAAGGAGAAACTGTTTGACGCACAGTCGCCAACTACTGGCCCTAGGAGCTTGAAATTTTGCACAAGATTTCCTTTTATGCCGTAGGCGACTACTAAGAGAGAATTTTCAAAATTCACCCCTAAGGGGATAAAATAGGGGTCTAAAGTTTGTGTAAACACACCCACTTTTACACGGGTGAAGCCAGTGGCAGAAGCTAGTCTTCACTATTTTAACTGACGACGTTAAAGATTTTAAGCGATAAAATATGATTTATTAGCAGCGATTTGTTCCGTAAGAACTCCATTTTGTTATATTTGGATACGGTACTTAAGTTTGGATAAACTACGGTTAAACTAACCTGTTGGTTACCTGAACATTGTACTGGTTGAACTACTTTATTCGCGGTTCAGTTACCTTGAGAGGCTAGAGGAAGTGGCTAGTTAAAACATTATTACATCTATTTTTGTGTAGCTTTTAATGAACATGACAAGTAAACATGGTATTTTTTGTTGATTTTATTATTTACACCGACAATGCTTTAATATTATAAATGATTTCATTGGATGAGTGATTATTTATTTAATTAAACCCCAAGCGAACGCCGGCTTTATTATATTTTTTCGTTCACTTTTTTTTTTATCTGTTTTAAACTAGTACTTGACTGTACTTTGTATTGTGTCTCTAATTATGGTAATCAAAAGGTTAACAACTGAGTTGATTAGTCTACTTTAAGTTTGGTTACCTACTTATTGACACAGTGTCCACATCTTTCACTCAACCCTCATGTCGCAAGTCTGCTGTAATATTTTTTTTTTTAAATAACCAGCCCCCCTATCCAAGTTACAACCGTTTCGCTTGCGTCGAACGCATCGAGTTGGCCGCGTCGCCGAGTCTTTTGTTCTGACCACGCGACTGAGCGTTGAGATGACGTCATTCCCGACATTTGAAGCTTTCCACTAGCGTTAACTATTGCAGATTAGCAACTTGGCTAGGGGTACAGCTCCTTTGTGCTCTTCGATCTGTATTTGCACTTTTCATTTTTAAATGTTTGTTTTTTGTTTAATCACATTTCTTTGACTTATCGGATTTGGACTGTATTTAGTATCCGGGTAGACGTCCCTAGATAACGACATGCATACCTACCATCAAACGGCACTTCCGCCTGACCACCGCTAAGTTCATTTTTGTTTGCACTCGAAACGAAAACTGTTTGGTTTGGTGCCACACCGCAGGATTCAAGCAATTTTTTTTTAAGTGATCTGGCAATTACTTCGATGGTGCTTTAGTCTCCATACTACGGATTCATGGGATTATTTTTGTTATTCACGACTAGCCACTTGTAAAAACAAGTCTTAGAAATATTTGCTGAGACTCTACTACGATCATAATTATTGAAGTAGCCTATTTGTTGTCACTTACCCCTCAAGCTATTTCCTAATCCCAGAAACGCCTCAAGTGTGAAAATATTTCGAACCTAGTGCTTATAATAATCATTTAGTTGTCCTGTGTAATTGAATTTACATGTTTGTGAACTCTACCCGGGATACAGGAGTAATTACCAATGTGGAGTAATGTTTATAACAAAAATCCTATGGTATCCGGCTGACGTTTTAAGCGTTTTTTCTCATGAACCAATTGGATTTCATGAGACATTTTAGAGGTTACGCTTACTTCATTTTTGCTATGTCTAGCAGTCTTCTGTCAGGTCAACTCATTTCTTCTTCTTCTTAGCGTGTCGATGGCAAAACTTATAAAATTCCATGCCTGGCCCAGTATTCGGACCCGGCAATGCCGTCCACTGATGCTGTCATTACATCCCTACGTGAACAGGTTACAAGACACGTTATGCAGGATGGAAGGTGAGACATGGTCTGTGGAGAAACGCCGCACAAACACAGAAGGTCGACACCGTCCAGAAACCCCCATCTGTGGAGATTGTTTTTGCTGTGCCCAACGTGGGTGCGGAGTCTGTTTATAGGTACCTCATTTCTTAATCTATATTTATATAAAAGGCAATCGTTACTGACTGATTGGTTGTCAACACACCTCGCAAACCACTGAACAGATTGCGCTGAAACGTAGATAGTTATTATGACGTAAACATGCGCTAAGTATCTAAAGGAATTTCCATTTTTTTAAATTAAGTTGTGACCAAGGGAAAAACGGGTCCAAATGTACGGATAAACCTATTTTATATGGATAAACCTATTTTTTACGTAGAGAAGATCTAAGAACACATTTTTCGAAATTCAACCCTGAAGTTGGTAAAAAGAGGATTCGTGCAAGCGAAGCCGCGGGCATAAGCTAGTTGACCGTAATTTTTAATCAGAGTTTATAAGTAGGTACACCAAACACGTTGCACAACAAAACTCTTTAAACCATACCTTTACATAATAAGCCCAGCGGCATTTCCTATAGAAAAAAAGTATAAAAAACAACGTCTTGTATAAATTCCTTGGTTACGATAAATGCGGAGATATAAGGAACGATTACGTGGCGCACGTTGAGCACGCAGCAGCAATCGGCAGCTATCCATGACCGTGGCTGCGGAGCCTTGCACTTGCACGTCGACCACGCTTCGTTGCACTACGCTAGTGCGCTTGTGCACTACGGTGCGATACTTGTGCACTACGGGGCGATACTTGTGCTCAAATGTAATGCTGAAGAGTGATTGGTTTATTGAGATATGAATAAAAACAAAAATGTTATAAAAAAAGAGCTCAGCTCCTTGACTAGTTTTAGGCGTAAGATTAATTCCTTGATAATGAAATTGTATTTTTTTGGCTTGAAATAATAGTTTTATCCAGGGTTGGCATGATGTTTTAAACGTGTTTTTTTATCATGTTTAAAAACACAGATTAAAACAAGTATTAAGCATTCTACAAAACAATAAAAAAAACTACGTTTTATAGTGAATAATGGTTACGTAGTAACTATTCAGTAATCTGTGATAATGGTCATAAGATGAAAATAAATTAATATTTAGGAAACTAAATAGGTTGAAATAAAACCAGTCGAATTTATTCTATTGCTTTTTTATATTAATTAAGTTTTATTTAATTAAAATGCCAATAAGCATTTTAATAATGCCCTAAAATAAAAAGAACAAAAACAAGAAAAAGAACACTTGTTTAAAACAATTTGAACTGTTTGTTTTATAAAATAAAAAATATTTTTTAAAACAACATTTTTTTATTATAATTATAAAATCTAAACGCACGGCCGTGCGCAGGCCAAGTTCCAGCAACAGGCCGCGCGCATGCCTTGTACTATTTACACGAACCGTTTCGACCCACTTTTAACCCCCCTGTAGCTCAGTACCTATTGCAAGTACAGAGATAAAATTGTACCTACGTTATCATATACTAGTACTAAAGTAGTATGCCGAATCTCATAGATATAGCTTCAGTAGATCCTGAAATATGACCCTGTGAATATAGCTAATTTTGGCACTGACTCACTGACCGGTAATCAAAACCTCTAGGCCACTTCCAATTGTCCTAGCGTTATGAAATTTGACACACAGGACGTGTGTTCTATGTATATTAACAAAAAATTAAGAAATTTAAGAAATCGGTCAAGCGTGAGTTGGCTTAATCGAATATCAATATTTTAATAAAATATTTATGAACCAGTTATACAATGAGAATACGATCTAAGGTTAACAATGGACGCGGGCGTGGCACAAAAAGAAGAAAATAGGTACGATTTATTGAAAAAAGTATTGAAATCCCACTAAAAACATACCTGTTAAAAAGGGGGCCAAGTTCCTATCGGCTAATTGTTCGCTTAAAAAAGGGTTGAAATCCAATCCAATGCCAAGTTTAGATGCACTTTAAAATCGATCATAATCATCTTCATCAACAGCCTGATCATCGTTAAATTTGAACTTGGCAGGTTAATCTAATTATATAAATAATAAATTTAATTATACAATTATTCAAGTGTTACGTGTAGCATGAAAACCTGCCAAGTTCAAATTTAACGATGATCAGACTGTTGATGAAGATGATTATGATCGATTTTAAAGTGCATCTAAACTTGGCATTGGATTGGATTTCAACCCTTTTTTAGGCGAACAATTAGCCGATAGGAACTTGGCCCCATTTTTAATAGGTATGTTTTTAGTGGGATACGCTTTACAGTACCAACAAAGACTTAAACTTAACTTAAACGCCACAAAAACCAATTGGTGAGAGCACTAATGAACTCAGATCATTGCGTATTCCGATTGAAAAGGACAAAACTAACTTCAATCGGAAGATAATTTCTGTATGAGATGACACATCATTGGATGCAGTGCTTTATCTCAAAAACCATATTATGACATCATAGCTGAATGACTGTGTAAATGGACCAAATATATAGATGCATATATATGATATATGTTATATATATATAAACTAGTTCTTGACTGCGATCCCACCTGATGGAAAGCAGTGATACAATCGTTGACGGTGAATCGCACTAGTTTATTAAGAGGGTATTATTTAATCACTCTAGCTTTGAAGACACTTAAATTATAATCGGACAGGAAGACCACTGCAAGCAAATTGTTCCAGCCATGTACAATATTTTTTCTTACTCATAAAAAAGCCTAATAATTAATAGAATCACTTGAAAAAGGACATCATTACTTTACTACCAATAACAAAGTGCAGAGATAGCAGACAAATAAAGTAACCCGAGTCTAAACTAGTCACTTTCTCGTGTTTGAACCATTTCCGCGGCCGTTTACATTCTTGATCGTATTTTGTTCTATCAGTGCTTGACAAGACTAGTGGACAAACCAGCCGGTTAGCTGTAGCTTAAAGCTATTCTATGCTCCACAAACTCGAAGCTATGCTTTTGGAATAGCACCTAAAACGCTTTCACGTCCGGCGTAATAATCGTTCAAGTTGACTCGCGGGCGCGGTGGAGGGCGCGGTCAAGAAATATCAAACATAATAATTGCGTAATATCGAGATGTTCACGTACAAAACGCACGTGCGGTCTAAGTAGCGAGCATGCTAGCGAGTAGCGCGCGGCGAGCTCGCGGCTATATCAAACCCTTGAAATGTTTGTGTGTGTTCACGTCGAACTAGCGATAGCGGTGGAGCGCGCGATCCACTCGCGTCGTCAGTAAGTTCCAACGGTATAAACTTTTCGCCAGGCGTTTGCGCGTCACACTCGATTCGCTTTCGATTTGTATAGTTTATTTGCTACCCCAGCTGCCAGTTTTTATTTTTTCTAACACCCTTATTTTTTAAGTTTATCTGATATAATAGTCATAAAGTTATTTTATTAGTTGCAACTAGTTGCCTTTTAAATTATTATTAGTCACCTGGAAAATAATAAACCTTTTTTTCCCCGAAGTTCTGTTCTCTTGGGATTTTTTTTCATAAATCATGCGAGGGAAGCCGCTGGCATAAGTTAGTCGGTCATAATCGGCTGCATTAAGTACTGGTGTAACAAAACGTTTGCTTTGTCGTGTCGTGTGAGACTCGACATGCGACGGTCGGCGTCTTATGTAACTCTCTGTTAGACGGTATTACGATGTGATGGGCCGACTTTGATAACATGTAATTTATTTGTTACGACTTCCAAGGGCTCTTATTTGTGATATAGACGTTTATTTTTTTACAGTTAAAGGTATGGTTTTAATGGTTTTGGATTGGTTTTTGATTAAAAAAACTTGTTAGTACTGTATGCGGTGTTTCAGCATGAGAAAGCCTCCAAAGCAATTTGGAATAGAAGTTGTATGGTAATTACCAGGTATGATATGATTTAGTTAATTTACGCTATCTCCTCTTTCGCAGTTGGTAATATTAATCTATTTTCAAGAATGATTTCTCTTATCCTTCCCACGTTACTTCCTGTTCCGGCTCAAATGTTTTACATTTCCTTGTTTTATTGTGGTTTTGCTAATGTCAAGCTCATATCATTCCATTACGCAAGATCCTTAACTCGGTATCACTGACCGATTTTCATCCTTTCTGGTATCTCTCTATTTCGTGAATACATGTCCATTAGTAACTTTATTTCTTTGTTTCTAGTAATGATCTCTTTAGCTCTTATAAACCTGATTTTCAGTTTTACTATAGCACTGTTACAGCCCTGTTATGAGTCACAAATCTCTTACTTTACTTGTATTTCTTGATTTCAGAAGCGCCTTCAAATGTGTTGACTTCGATATTCTTCTTGCGTTCCTTAAATCTTTCAATTACTCTTCTTCCACTATTTGAAGGTTCGAATCTTATCTTAAACATCACTTACAGCAAGTGTGTTTTAATCAGTTTTCTTTGGGTTAGTGTTATTTTACTGCTGGTGTGCCTCAGGGTGGTATTCTTTCTCCTCTTCTGTTTTCTATTTTTATTAACGCTGTCACTAGAGTCGACTTGCAGCTTTAATCTATCACTTTCTTAGGAAAGATGCAGAAGCTGCTGTGTCTACTGTGAACAATAAACTGATATTTATTGAGGAGTCATCGCAATTCTTTAAGTTGCAAACAAACCTAATAAAATTGTCTTAATGTTGAGTCGCCGTCTCCACTTTGATTGACGGGAGTTCAGATTGAATACGAAAAGATCTTTAATCTTACTTTACATTTTAATCAAATAATTTGTTAAAATGTAAAGTTTGCGATGCGACCTCCCTGACGGAGTCAACGTGGTCTAGGCTGTTACGCAGAAGACACGTTGGTACTGGCGCAGGGAGAGTCGTATCAGGCGGCGGTCGAACTTGTGAGACGCGGAGTTGCGACAGTCGTTGAGACGATCCAGCAGTTGGGACTGCCCCGCTTGGGCAGAGCACCGCCGTGTCCTCGCAGAGGTTATCGGCGGCAACGATCCCTCGGACCGTGGATTGGTACAGACCATGGTACAAGCGAGGAGGAGTGGCAAGCGGTTGCCTCCTTGTGCGAAGCAGTAATGCTAGCAATAGAGGAGGCCGCACGTGCACGCGCGAGGGAGCGACCCTTTTGCCCCAGACGCCGGGACACCGGCTTGCGGATGGCGAGCACAGGGTAGCTCGCCGTCCGACCGTCTGGACTGAGCCCAAGTCTTCGACGGAGCGTATTGTTTTTCCGCCTCAAGGAGATGACAGCAAACCGTAGAGGCCCAGCACGGTCGAAGCCTACTGGCGCCGAGGGTTTGTTTCTGAAAGAAAAACTCGGCCATGGAATGAAAGACAATGAAGAAACAGGAGTGGGTTTTTAGTTAATAAAAGTGTGACATACCCTCTCGCTCCGCCCAAGAGCGAGAGATGTCATTACATGATTTTCTCACTTAAAAAAAAATATATATTTACAAATAAAAAAATAACCTCAGATGTACATCATTTATTAAGTTCTAGATCAAATAGAATTTCTGTAACAATATAACAGGGCTTTAATTTAAAACAATTCATAAACAATAACATAAGAATTTTGCGGTTATTTGAAAACCACCTTAGAATTAATAAATCATCGACGACACGGAGACTTCACACGGTTTGATGAATGTTTTCTAATTACTTCCACTAATAATAGGTTTAGATAAACAATTCCTGTAACCTACATACCCAATAAACAATATGCCGAAGCAACATGCCGGCACAAATAAGTTGTTTTTATTCAAGTGTTGTATAAACGTCGGCTTCCCACTTTCTAGCGTCTGATGCTTGCTTATACTGTCCATCAAGTAACACCAGGCCGGCAACTTAATAAAACTAAGCCCGCTTCCTTAAATAGAATTATTATTTCCCTGAGCATAATGGTTGATAGCAAAATTAATTGATAATATCATAATCAGGATAGGGTTATTAATGTATGGTTGTAGCAATATCATAAGTTAATAGCGATAATTGATATTTTTATTACAATTTTTTTATTGTTTTATACCGTCCACATTATAAACTATGTCTTTTATGTCGCCTTCGTTTGGCCTACTTAGACCAAATAAAATTGCTGATTTGTCTTATATTTTTTTATGTATTGCAAATTTATCATATACATCCACTCTGGGTGAAAAACTCACCTTGTTCTTTGCGTTGCACTTTTTTTTTTTCTTTTTTTCTTTGGTAACTGAGCCGGTGTCGACTATTCTGCCAATGTCATGTGGTACCTAACGGTAGCACCCGACGTAAGGTGAACCGTCGAACTTTGCACTTTGTGGTAGATCTACAATGTTAGTGGCTGGCTACATTTTGTGTTCCACGGTAACTTTTTTGACATTCATATTTAGTGTAACTCTTTGTTGAAGGTACATCACTAAAAATAACAAAAAAAAAGCGGTCTGAACGAAAGATAATTTTATTTAAAATAAAAAGAGGTTTCATCGCCCCCACGTTAAGAGGTCATAGACAAACCGATATCCATCGTCCATCGCGGACATCGCTTACATAAACGGAGGCGCGCCGCGGGAGTATCGTGAGTAGCCGTCTTCTCACTTAGACAGTTTCACCCGTTTGTTCCCACACTAAATGGGAACTCGCTATTAAAATGTTACGAAGCGGTAAGCAGGGTAATTGTGACCAATTTTTGAACGTTTTTATTACCCATGCAACTATCAAATTGTTATCTAGAGCAGTTAAGGTGGGTGCCACGCTTCAGTGATTTACTTTTTAGTAAAAAGGGCCGCTGGCTTAATGCACTTAGATTGTTGAGGAGGGACAAATAAAATAAATCGGAAATCTAAAACACTGTAAAATAAGGGAATAGAAACTCAAGTTTAAGTTTGTATATTGCATTACTCCATCCATACTCCGTTCATACATACTTATAGATAGTCTATTTTAAGGCCTGGTAACCGTTTAAGTTTCCGTTGAAAATGGAAAAGAAAAAAATAATCACTGTAAGATTTTTTTTTGTGTTGGATATCATCTAATGGCTTCTCACGCTCTAGGGCGGAGTGGGAGGACGTGCCAAAATTTTATTGACTGAATGTTCCTCCTTTGCTTGCTTTCCAATAGCCCAGATTTCCCTTTCGGAACCCGTCGATGTATTCGATAAAACATGATGTTTTTAAGAAATAAATAAATAATTATTTAAAAATCTAATATAAAAATCAACCACACGATTAAAAAAGTACGTATTAAAAATCTTCTATCAATCTAGTTTAACACAGCAATTTTTGGTTGAATTAATAAATCACTTTCGCGATCGCATTTCCCTGATTGGAGGCGCATTTTCATGAGTTTCACCGGCGCGGGCGCAGCGTAAGTGCAGGAAATACGACGGACTGGCACGCAACGATCGAACGCTCAGCTACGCGCGAAACAGAAACTAAGTGCTTACTTTGTATTACATTAACTGTTTTATTACAATATCTTTATTCGTTTATTAGGCATACATACTCGTACATCTATCATTATAGATCAACCCAATGCGATAGTGTAGTCAAAAATATAAAATAAATAAAAAATATGTTTTTATCTATATCATTGTGTCACTGCTTATCCTCAGGTGGGATCGCAGTCAAGCGCTAGTTTATATCAGATAAATATATATATATACGAGTATATATAATAGGGTTATTTGTAAAACACTGGCAATCTCTCTGGACGATTTGTTCCGTTTTAATACCACTCATCTATTACCACTGGTATTTGTTTGAACGCAATTTTATTACCTATACTGAACGGAGACCACTCTTTAAATAATTTAATTTAATATTCAGTGACTTGAATTTAGTACAGTCAGCTCAAGTCAAACCTAATAAAATTTTGGTGTCCTAATATTTTTATACGATCGTAATTTACAAAAATTTTCACTAACTAATCACTTTTTTTAGATAATATGTCTGAGGAAGCTATAAACAACCCTCAACATCTTGGGGGAAAACAGAAACCTTGACTTGCATAAAAAAATGGTGGCTTGTTGTTATTTAGAGCAAATTTGCAGTACACAATTTAATATTAAACTAGACATTTGTTAAATAAATACGTTTTTATTTTTATTTTATTTCAATTAAAGATCCTATACAAAAAATTTTTGCTGACTGTACTTTAGATCATAAACAACAACTTTTATTCACTTTCATCACATTTTCATACAAAAATAAAAATATTTAAATTGAATGTTCTAAACATTACGAAGTCTATGCGAAACAAGCGATAGTACAATAGCGGAGGGGAGCGGGGATCGAACGGAAGGAGTGGTTGATACGCTTCGCGTCAAACAGATGTAGGTAGGTATTAGTGATGTAACGAATATTCGCATTCGCATTCGCGAATATTTGCAGAATTCACAAGAAACACGCGAATATGTGGCAATTTTTTTTGACAAACAATAAGGTATTTCAGTATTGATTAAACGGATATAGAACGATAATACAACTGATGAAAAAACGTTAAATTTTAACGTTCCTTTTTGTTTGTCAAGAAAAATTTGCCAAATATTCGCATGTTTCTTGTGAATTCGAATGCGAATGTAAAAATGTGCGAATATTTGCGCGAATGCGAATTCGTTACATCACTAGTAGGTATAGCACAATACAGAGTTGAAATGTGTTAGATAGAACAACGAAATCTTGAAAGTTTATTTTTGGTAAATGTATTATAAAAAGTCATAGAGCAAAAATTGTTATTTATGATGAGTCCTGCAAGGTTGTTAGTGTGTTTACAAATAACCCTGTATATAAACGGAGGATTTTGACTGACTGACATATCAACGTAAAGCCGAAATTACTGGGTCTAGGAGCGTGAAATTTTGCACCAATTTTGACAGTAATTTTGTGTGTATAAATTGAATAATAAAATCTAATTTTATCAAAACAAAAATATCATTTACTATTTTAGCCTACGAACTTATTCAGCTCACGTGTTATCTGTAGGCTATACACATATTTGTTCCGTGCGGGAATTGAACTCGTGTCACGCAGTGCAACAGACAGTCGCTCAACCACTGCATCAACCGTATCGTCATCATCGTAGATTTTCTATCTATCTAAAGTGATACTTGAATTCAGACCTGTAAATTGAGGTCACTTTAAACTTCCTGTAACTTTTTAATCTCGGAATGTGTAGTAACAAATTTCAGAATTGAGATTACGGCGCTTTCAATTTATGCGTTTTTTGACGGGCTGGTGCGGTGCGGATGCGGTAAGTACTGCGTACGGACGATCACTTTTCATAAAAAGCGCGCGGTGCGGCAACCGTGCGGCGAACGGTCGACAATAGGACGGCAACGTCACAAGCACCACGTGTTCAATTTGGTGTCGAATAATGCTTTGTTGAATAGCACATCACTGGCATGCAAACGCACGGCAGTCAGATATGTTTTCAATTTAGGCGCTTGTTGTCGGACTGCTAACGTACCGCAACCGACCGTCCGGTTGCAGTACGCATAAATTGAAAGCGCTCTTAGGTACCTACATACTGAACTGATTTACTTGTAAATATAGGAAGTATCTGCGATTCAATACAATGTGGTCTCAATCCTACGCAAATAAAACTGCCCAAGAGCGTGTCGGGCCACGCACAGTGTAGGGTTCCGTAGTTTCCCGTCCGTCACAATATTATGAGTTTAAAAAAAAGCTATTTGTTACGTTGACATACTAAGTAGGTACGGAACTCTAATAAATACGGAACCCTAAAACGGGCCTACAAAGGACGGTGATAACTAAAACAGTATGCAAAAAGAAAACGCTAAAGAAGAAACGATTTTTTACCACGGTAGGTCATGAAAGCACGGAAAATCTTAACATCGACTTTTAAAAAGACGACGTCATTACGCAACGCCATCTATCGAACCATTTATGAACTGGTTTTTACCTTAACATTTTGATAGATGGCGTTAAAAAAATGAATTTTAGTTTTGTTGTAAATTGCCTTAGCATGTTCCTGATAGAAGATTTATGTAGTTATAAGATAATGCCGCCAATGCCGAGGAGAGACCAACCGAACAATTCGATAATACCCGACCCCATCAACTCAGGAAAAATCCTAAAAGTACAGCGCCATCTCTTGGGAATTTGGGTTACTAATTAATGCATAGGTACCAGAAGAAGTTTTCGGTGGTAATTTTGGATTGCGAGAACCGATTATAATAATTCTTTTTTTGTTTGAAAGAAGATACGTTCAGGATAATAAAATATGTAAACGAAGTTAAAAAAAATGCTTGCATATACGATTATACTACAAACTTAGTCCAGAAATTATTTTGTACAACCTTTGTCTTTTTTGACCAAAAATTTTCTTTCCATCAAGTTCAAAATAATTTTCCTAGAAAGTCCTTATAAAGTTCTACTTTTCAGATTTTTTTCATATTTTCTAAAGGTTCAAAAGTTAGAGGGGGGGGACACATTCCTTTTAATTTTGTAGCGATTATTTCCGAAATTATTGACATTATCAAAAAATGATTTGAGTAAACCCCTATTCTTTTTTAAATACCTATCCAACAATATATCACACGTTAGGGTTGAAATTTAAAAAAAAATCACTTCCCACTTTACATATAGGGGGGCTACCCTAATAAAACATTTTTTTCCAATTTTTAATTTACCACTTTGTTGGCGTGATTGATATACATATTGGTACCAAATTTCAGCTTTCTGATGCTAACGGTCACAGAGATTAAGCGAGAACAGACAGACGGACAGACAGACATGGCGGTTCCTAGTTGACTACGGAACCCTAAAAAAGGAATTTTCCTCGGTATTATCAGAGTTACCAACCTACAAAAGCCCACACCTTTTTGCTAAGGGGAGAAAGGAGATTGCGCGTGGAGATGCAACGCCGGGGTGAAAGTCCGCTGCCGCGACAGGTAACGGCATGGCGGACAGAGCTCCGGCGGGATCTTATGGTGAAATGGCGTCAGCGACTATCGCAACCCAGTGCTGGGCACGCCACAATCGTGGCGGTAAGTCCCCTCTTTGAGGCGTGGCTGGAAAGACCTCACGGCGTCCTTACCTTCCGCATGACGCAGGTCCTTACCGGACATGGTTCGTTCGGGAGTTTCCTGCACCGGATTCGTGCGGAAGTGACGCCCGGGTGTCGCCACTGTGCGGAATGCCCGGAGGACACGGTGGAGCACACAGTCGAGGTGTGCCCTGCTTGGGCGGAGCATCGCCGTGCCCTCGTGGGGGCGATCGGCGGCGGAGACCTCTCGCGCCGGGCCTTGTTTGAGGCCATGGTCCGGAGCGAGGAGGAGTGGCAGGCGGTCGCCGACTTCTGCGAAGCAGTAATGCTCGCAAAGGAGGAGGCCGAACGCATCAGGCAACGGCGTTATCGCCGCCGCCGCCGCCGCCGGGATTCAGATCCCGATTTCCGGCCACCGTAGGCGCGGGCTTGCGGACAGTGAGCAATGGGTAGCTCGCTGTCCGGCCGTCCGGTAACTGTCCGGACCAAGCCCAAGGCGTCGACGGCGCGCACTGTTCCCGCGCGCCTCAAGGAGTTGTCAGCAACAGCAGGGACCCAGCCGGGTCGAAGCCTACTGGGGCCAGGGTTATCCGAAAGGGCGCTCGAGCCCCGGTATGAAGGCTAGAAGGAACGGGGTGGGTCTTTTAGTCAGTAAGAGTCTGACACTATCTCCCGCTCCACCCAAGGGCAGGGGATGTCAATGCATGATTTTTTCCCACCATAAAAAAAAAGGGGAGAAAGGAGATACACGCTATAAATAATTTCTATATACGTCCTTCTGACTAGCGAATACAATCCATACTTCCATACTAATATTATAAATGCGAAAGTAACTCTGTCTGTCTGTCACGTTATCAAGTTTAAACCGTTGAATCGATTTTGATGAAATTTGGTACAAAGATAGACTAGAACTTGAGGAAGGGTATAGTTTTATCCCGCTATTTTGTACGGGGGTTGAATATTAAATATTGCATTTTGTCGGTATTGAACAATATTTGCCGCGAGTTCGAACAATATTTGCCGCGAGTTCGAACCCAATCTTCTTATTAGTAGATTGTTTTTTTTTTTATATAAATATTGGTCAGAAGAAGTATTGTTTGAGAGCATCGACACGAAAAGAAGAAGATTAATATAAACTAGTGCTTGACTGCGATCCCACCTGGTAAGTAGTAATGCAATCGTTGATGGTGAGGCGCACTGACCCTATTCACTCTAGCTCTATCTTCAATACCTAAATTCCGACGGGAAGACCACAGCAGGCATTGTAGATAATTATACAATGATATGTCAAATGTAATAATAAAACTGTTTTGTGCAACAAAAATTTTTTTTAAGGAAACGAAAAATAAAAATCGGCCTCGCCATACAAATTGTCCAATCAAGTTTATTATTTTGTATGGTGAGGCTGATTTTTTATTCGTTTCCTGAAAAAAAATTTTGTGGAAGGTTGTTCAGTTTCGTCTACTGAGCAAGCCCTTAAAGTTTGTTGGGGGGTGTCCCTTACACCTTTCATATACGGTACATACACCAAAATATTTTTTTTTACAATTTTTGTCTTTCTGTCTGTTTGTCCGGGCTAATCTCTGAAATGGCTGGACCGATTTTGACGGGACTTTTTTTAGCAGGTAGCTGATGTAATAAGTAGTAGGTAACATAGGCTACTTTTATTTTAGAAAAAATAAATTCTAAATCCTGTAGTCCATGCGAACGAAGTCGCGGGCACAGCTAGTCTGTTATATATTCCTACGCTTTTTCGTAATATAAGCTTTCTGACAAACCATTATTGTTCATTGAGCTAAATGATGATTTCCTATAAGTATGTATCGATACAAATTCTATTTTAGTGATGCCGTCCTTGTGTCTAATTTTATACGTCTGATTTTATTGCTTGTTATTTTCATTTTATTTATTTACGACAACAATCTTTTCAGTATTATGATTTATACTGACTTCGCACAGGTGAAGATGACGTGGAGTCGTGGACACTAAGTTTTTAACACACTTATAATTAAACTCTTGACGTGCATGCCTCACTTAAAAAGGTTGGAGAGAAGCATCTTCCGGCTCCCTAGTTTCTGAGAGTGTTAGAAATGCGATGTCTAAAAGAGACAAAGTTATGAGGCGTTACAAAAGAGATCCAACTGATGAGAACTGGTCTCTATATAAGAAACTGCGAAACCGCTGCGGTCGGATGTGTAGGGATGCTAAAAGGCGCCATATCCACAATTCTATTCAAAACTTCAACACTACACCAGTATGGCAATTTCTCAAATCTCTTGGTGTTGGTAAAGCTGTTGATGACAGCTCACCTGATATTGACCTAAACGAAATTAATTTTCATTTTTCCAAATCTCCTGTTGTTCTAGACGACAACGTTAAAGCTTCCACTCTAAACAATCTCTAAACTTCCTCTGCCAAGTTGTACTTCATTCTCTTTTCACCCAGTTACAGAAGAGGATATTAAACGGGCCATCACATAAAATATCTACAAAAGCGGTGGTTGTCTTCAACTCCTGATGATTCTTCCTATCCTGAATGAACTCACTCCTGTTATCCTCCACATTATCAACTATTCCCATTTCACTGGCTGCTTTCCTTCTGCGTGGAAGACAGCGCATGTCTTGCTTTTACCCAAACTCCCTAGTCCAGCGTCAATTTCCCAGTTCCGTCCAATCTTCATACTCCCAATTCCATCTAAAGTCCTTGAGAGTGTAGTTAATAATCAACTGTCTCATTTCCTATCCTCCTATGGCCTGCTGAGTCCTTACCAATCTGGTTTCCGTCCTGGTCACAGCACTATATCGGCACTAGTTAAGATAACTGACGACATCCGACTGGCCAAGGAAAATAGGCTGCTTACAGTATTGGTTCTATTAGACTTTAGCAGTGCTTTTAATTCAGTTGTTCTCTCTTAATATATCTCCTCCTGTAATCGCTTGGTTTAATTCTTATCTTCGTGGTCGCTCGCAGTCGTTTCGCTCAGGAGAGGCCTCCTCTGATTGGTGCGACCTAGCTGCGGGTGTTCCTCAGGGTGTACATTAAAAAATAAATAAATAAAAAAAGATAGATAAAATAAATAGAAAATAAAGATTAAATTCGTGTAGATTATATATAGAGATAGAGTCGTGTAGATTATTTTAGTTATAAGATTCAATTCATCTATCTTAACTTTTTTGTTGTGCATTTGGTTAAGTTATCCTCTTATGACAAAATTTCTATCTAATATTAAAGTTTGCTGTAAGAAAACCCAATTTTAATTTAAGCTCAGCTGTGTACATCGGCTGTCTTAATATCTATAATTTGTAAAATTATGTACAATAAAGAATATAAGGTGAAATTTTTCTTTGATGTTTTCGCTTTTTCTCTACTATAATATATGTATTGTACACTTGAACCTTCCTCATGTCACTCTATCTATAGGTGAAAACCGCACGATAATATGTTCAGTAGTTTATAGTTTTATAGCGAACATACAGACTGATAGAATGGGGCTTTGTTTCCTAATGATTATAAAAAAGATAGTAGTCGTTTATGAGAAGTAAAGGCCATCCCAGTTTGCGGTATTGCTCTTTTGCGAGTGGGTTTTAGCCCGCAAAAGTCTGACTCTCCCTCTCGCTCGACCCAGACCGGGAGAAGTGATTTTATAATTAAATTTGATTATCCTACAAAAGGCCAAATCAAATTATAGTCAAATCAAATCATTTATTTATTTGCAAACATGGGTAGAAATATACATTGATGTTTTATTGAACGAAAAATAAAGTTCTTAATGTTTAACCATCACATGGGTATGCAAATAATGAAAGAAAGCACAAGATAGAAAATTAAATGTAATAATATTAAATTAAACTTAACAAAAATTAATAAAAAATTAAGTGTCAAAAAGATTAAGGGCCATGCTTAACTCTTAATATTTTAAAGCATAATTATCAGCCTATAATGTTTCCTGTCTTGGTCTTCTCTCTGTGAGAGGAAGTGGGTCACGATCCATTTGGTAGACGTCACGTATCTTCGAATGTTGGTTCTAGGAATTGCAGCTTTTCTTTAGGTTTCTACTACACATAAAGGTTGTTTTCTTAAGTGTACCCTTTTGAGAGTAGTAAAAAAGCCTATGTTTCCATGTTACCCTCTCTTAGAGAAAAGGCCTGAGTCCCAGCAGTGGGAACAATATAAGGCTGATTAATAATAAAATTCTTATTATTAATGAATATCAATTTTATACTGATTGCTGTTTATAAATACCGAGATCATATTTTCAAAATCTGGACTGGGCTGGTCAACAATTCCTAAATATTTTGCTTCAGTCTAGGTACAAAAAGTATTTTTTTTTTATCAACCGACTTCAAAAAGTCAAATCTGGTCGTTAACCATGGCCAGATTGCCGTCCCTGGGTTATCGAGACATGATTTAGTTTATCTGAGTTATAAGATTAAGCCACCAAAACAGCGGCCTGCCATTGTGTTTCTCCGGAATTTTGCGAGGTTAGACGAGGACAAGCTCAACCGTGATGCGAGTGCGGTTGATTGGGCCGATGTCGAAAAGGCAGCGACTGTGGATGAGAAGGTGGAGATTTTCAATAAAGTTTTTCTGAAGCTCATTGATGCACATGCGCCACTGAGGGCCGTCCGTGTAAAACGCCCCCCGGCTCCATGGATTACCCCTGAAGTTCGAATGGCGATGAGACGGCGTGACAGGGCTTTTCGAAGACATAGAAGAGATCGCAGTGAGGAAAACTGGAACCTATACAAGTCGGCTAGAAACCGCTGTAACCAGATGGTAAGAGCTTCAAAACGCCGATACATTTCAGAAAATGTCCTCAACTCTTCACCGGCTGATATTTGGAAGTTCCTCAAATCATTTGGCATAACTAAGTCCTCCTCTCATACTTTTCCCTCTAATATATCTTTGAATGATTTGAATCAACATTTCTCATCCTCGGCTATGCTTGCTATTCCTGTCAAAAATACTACAATTCTTGATATAACTTCCACGCCAAGTTTACCTCATGATTCTTTTTCTTTTTCCCCAGTGACCGACTCGGAGATCCTCAAAATTTTCACTGCGATTAAGTCCAAGGCTGTCGGCTGTGATGGAGTCAGCAGAACGATGTTATCCCTCTTGATTACAAGTTTACTCCCCACTATCACACATATCTTCAATTTCTCCCTCCATACTGGGGTGTTTCCTACAAGCTGGCGTAAGGCTTTCATTATCCCTCTTCCAAAAATTTCCACTCCCACTTTATCAAATCACTTTAGACCAATTTCCATTCTTCTTTTCCTATCCAAAATCCTAGAAGCAGTTGTTCTTAAACAGATTTCATCCTTTGTGTTTAAGAATAATCTGTTATCCCCATTTCAATCTGGTTTTCGACCTGGCCACAGTACAGCCACAGCCTTGCTTAAAGTCACAGAAGACGTCAGGAATGGCCTGGAGAACTCGAGGTTAACGGTGTTAGTTTTAATAGATTTCTCCAACGCTTTTAATACCGTTGATCATGATATCCTTCTGGCTATCTTGTCTCAAATTGGGGTTTCTTCATTGGCACGGGATTGGTTCTCTTCTTATCTTCGTGGTCGTCAGCAAGCGGTACGTGCTGATCAGAAGTGTTCTGACTGGTGCGACCTGCAAACCGGCGTTCCACAAGGCGGTATACTCTCTCCTCTCTTATTTTCTTTATTTATAAACTCTATCACTGCTTTTCTCAAATGCTCTTTCCATCTGTATGCTGATGACCTACAGCTCTACGCGCAAACTGACATTGACAACCTTGACAACTGCATCTCTCTACTAAATGCTGACCTTCTGGCTATTGCTGATTGGTCGAGCAGATTTGGGGTTACTGTCAATGTCAGTAAATGCCAGGCTATCCTCATTGGCAGTCCTTACTTTTTACGGAGTTTGGACACTAGCCGACTACCGCAGCTTATTTTCGGCAATACAGTCATCCCTCTCTCACCTCACGTTAAAGATCTAGGTTTATATATTGACGATAGGTTAAGCTGGAATAAGCAGATTGCACAGGTTAGCCAGAGAGTCACCTTCACGCTGCGGTCTCTCTATAGATTCAAAAATTTCCTCCCGTCGAGCACTAAAACTACTTTAGTCCAGTCGCTTGTGTTACCTATAATTGACTATGCTGATGTTTGTTATTCTGATCTTTCCCAAGAACTTCTAAACAAATTGGATCGACTTCTCAATAACTGCATTCGTTTTATATTCGGGCTTCGTAAATATGACCACATTTCTTCCTTCCGTTCTCAGCTTAAATGGCTGCCTATCCGTCACAGGACATCCCTCAGATCCCTCTGCATGCTCTTCACCGTAATGAACGATCCTTGTGCTCCTGATTATTTAAAACAATATTTTAAAGTGTTGGGCAGTTCTCATAACCTTAACCTTCGTGCATCCAAAAACATGCTTCTTCAGATTCCTTCTCACCGTACTGGCTTTATGTCCAATTCTTACGCTGTTTCCACCATAAAACTCTGGAATTTACTTCCCCTTGACATCAAAAAAGCCGAAAGCAAATTTTCCTTCAAACGTAAAATTCGGAACTACTACTTGAAGTCCTCTCAACCTTAGTTTGTTCTTCGTCAGAATTGTTATTAAGTTCTCTTTAAGATTTGATATTTTTCATAGTATTTATTAGTTTACTATTTTAGCATATTTATGTATTTTATTATATATTATATATAAATAACTTATTATTTTTTTCCGTTTTCATTAATTGTTATTTGTTTATTGTGCATACCTACCACAGTGATCTCTTTTTTAACCCAAAGGTTGACTGGGAGAGAATGCCTTGTTGCATTAAGTCCGCCTATGTACCACTACTGTACATGAAGTTTAAATAAATAAATAAAAAGGAAGATTTATATATTTTCGGCTGTAAATGTTTATGTGTTCGCCGATTTCTCGGTCAATTGTGGACTGAATGTGATTAACTTAAATTACCACCACTAAAAAGTGTAAAATAAAGAACTATTTACAAAAAAAGTGAAGTCGGTTGGTTTTTTACAACCGACTTCAATGTAAAAAAAAAACACTAATAAGTGCATAGTGCAAATTTTTTCGGAAGTCTTTGTTACATAATATAACAAAGAGACAAAGTATTGTAGGAACCACGTATTAATGATTCCTGTGTTCTGTGGTAGAAACCACTTTTCACGGTTTTGAGGACACGTCGGATTTGTTATTGACAACATCCATAAACTTGGTTATTTATGGTAAAAGTTTAAGTTTTTTTTTTTAAATTACTATTTTTGAAAAATAAATCCATCAATCGCGTACCATTGTTTGCTTTCTTTCCGTGAACAGTGTAACATTTATTTCAAGCGTAATTGCAAGGTAGTGTTGCCCAAAATCCGTCTTGCAAGCCTGCGAGGCTCTTGCGTCTCGCAGTTAAACCAAACTGCCAAACTGAAATTGCTTTTAGTGTTATATCGATACGGTTCTAATATTGATACTAGGGAATCAAAAACTCAATTACACGCAAATCTCAGTTTGAATAAACTGCGAGACACCAGTCTTGCAGGCTTGCAATTACGGTTGACACCACTGTTGCAAGGTATGGATACATCGCATATGCTTAAAAAAAAATATATATTTATAGGTTTTAGAAATCTTGTGCGTCCCGCATCCATCAGATTCCCGCAACCTTCAAAAAGCCTTCAAAAATCATCATCATCATCGTCATTTCAGCCGATAGACGTGTACTATTGGACATAAGCCACCCCCAAGCGTCGCCACGCTTGGGGGAGGCGGAGAATCGCAATAAGTTCAAATGAAACCTTGGGAACCAACTTCTACCGTGCATGACCTCTATTCTTCTCCTTCGATCGTTATCACGATGAGGTTTCCAAGGTTTTAGTCACAGCAGTTAGATACTGAATTTTTTGTGGTACTGAGTACTGTCATTGAATACCCTGATTTGAGCGGGTTCTTCAGCGAAGGAAGACTTCTGGAAATATTTCAGATTTTATTTTATTTTTATTTTATTTTATTTTATTATTTTCGGAAAACTTACAGCTAAGATACAGATAGTTGAAAAATATTGAAAGATGGTAGCTAATTGCATTGAGTGGTACTCAATTTTAATTGGACACTGTTCAGTCCAAATTGAGTTGAGATCATTTAATATTCCTAATGTCCTGATTTAAGCTATACGATAACTGACAAATGCCTGTATTGACTGGACAGGTCTACTCAAATCTGTGTGGTTCTTTCCTCAATAGACCGTCTCAGACACTAATCTGCATGGTTTGCAAATAATTTGACCATTACATGTTTGCCGAATGGACTTTGACCCCTAAGTTTGTTTCATTGTTTCTTCTCAGGGTAGTCAACTAGGAAACACCGGCCTCATCTAGTTTAAAGTGATGAAAAAAAAAATGACATGTAAAAGTGGTTTTTTAAAACCTATTTGCAAAATAGGTATTGAAAATGCAGACTGTATTTTATGAACTCTTTCCTCTAGACAGTGCGATATCTATGAACCAATAATGACTTCCTGGTGTAGTGATAAATCTTCGCACTGGACATGCTGATGCGAATCTATGTAGGATTTCATATTATGGAATAGGAAACGAAGGCATCCACGACTTATTTCCTGCCTATCACTTTTATATCTAGGAAACAATGGAGATAACATTCTAGTTTATAAAACTCTTTCAATCACCAAACCAACTTCATAAAATTCAGTTTTATTTCATTTACGCTCGCACCTAATGAAATAATAAAATTTTCAGTACACAAGGTGTTGATTATTTCCTCAATAGTGAATGATTAGTTACTAATACACACAATAAGTATATACACTATGCGATTCGCAATCATGATTAATTTGAGCAGCTTTCCGTATTTTCTACTTGTATTAAATAGCGTCGTACCTGCTGCGTACAGCAAAGAAAAACAAATTAAATGTACAAGAAAAAATAAACTACGTATATAGTCACCAGTTCAAGTCGAAATAACGACAAAACCATCCGACGCATACCACATATTAGAAACAAATAGTCGTTAAAGAAACCGTATCCGTAATCGAAACACGTGGATATCTGAGTTCATTCACTGGGTCGCGCATTCCCCAGCTTTTAACGGTCCAGAGCCCTTATTATGAGAGGCAATATTCAAAGTAAAGGTAAAAAAGGTCCGATACGAGCCTACGCAGAGAGGCATCAATCGAGGCCCATGCTAAAGCCCACCGGCACACTCCAGCTAGTTTTTTTTTTCTGATTATTAGGCCACATTAAAATATCGGCCAGTGACTGTAAAAGTTTTAAATGCCGTATTGTTTTTGTTTTATGCTGTATTCTTTGTTATACTTTTTAGCAACCATTGGAAAAAGGAGGCCCCTAGCCATTTCTTTTTGGACAATTGTATGTATTTTATTAAAATATTAATCTGTATTAGCACGCATTCCATAAAATAGTTATAGTACCTCCATCTAATCATTAGTTCTATCAAAGTATTCTACGGTTAAAAACAAAAATTATTTTAAACGACTACAACAAAACGTACCTATAAAAGCTTCTCGAATATTTATAAACATCAGCTTATAAATGATCACCTCTCCCTTTAGCAGTACAGTTATAAATGTCTTGATATTTCCTGCGCCACAATCCCTATTTATTATAATGAAACCAAGAATCCGATTTATAATACTTTATCTCAACACAATTATCAAACATTGGGAACCGCTTCATTTGAGAAAGGTCTCCTTAAGATTTATTATGTACAAGGAAGAGGGCTCGGTTGTCTAGTAGGGTTTATTAGAAAGTCGGCTTATCTGAACATTTTTTGTGTTACGGTAAAGCCGCTTGTGGGTCGTTTCCTCAAGTGCGCCCGCGCCGGTCGGGCGGTACCTCGGAGCCTCGTGTTGACAACTTGAAGCTACACCATACGTTACTTTGGTTAATGTTTCTAACTTTATACCGTACAGTTTGATGAGCAAGTTTGTAACTTAACGTAGTCAAGTATCCGGTTTGCAGCATAAGTTACGAGATGTAGAGTTGACGATACTGATACTGTGAAATAAATAAAAAACCAAACGATTTCATGAGCAAGTATCTACTCAGCAAACTAAGATTTGATGTTTGCAGCAGAAGATACGAGTTTGAGAGTTATGATACTTTTTTTTTATGGTGGGAAAAAATTATCCAATGACAACCCCCGCTCTTGGGCGGAGCGGGAGATAGTGTCAGACTCTTACTGACTAAAAGACCCACCCCGTTCCTTCTAGCCTTCATACCGGGGCTCGAGCTTCCTTAATATTTGAATTAAGTATCATGTTGCCTTCGAAATCTACAGTAAATGACATTATCGCCATCTATGCAGTGAATGGCGTATCTTTGCAAGGTGAACGTTGGCAAAACTTTCGCTAGCTAGTTGAGCCTGCGCTCGCGCTGCTGAGCCTCTGATTATGTCTAGAAGCCACTAACAGTATTCGATAGTCAGCTGTTTCGTAGCAATCTCCATTCACCGTTATGTGTTGTCAAGTTTTAAACCTAGGTGGTGCTGTCGCTAGGTTTTTCAGCTAAAAGACTGCAAAATCCGCATGCGTACCTGCATGTACCTTTTTCAGAAGTTTAGTGGTGAGTAGGTAATTGTAGAAGAAAGGAAAGTTGATCTTCAATATTCTGGAAAATCAAGACAAGGATGAGACAAGGAATTTTTTATCAATGGAGCATTTAAATTCCAAGTAAAACCGACGTACATTACATATTAGATGCATATTCTAGGAGATATATTGCATCCATTGTACGAACTCAAAATAAGAAACTTCTAAAAAAAACATCCAAAAAATTAAAAAGCCAATACAGTAATATTGACTGAAACATTCCATCTTTTGCACCAGCTCAACGATATGAATGCTCTAAAAAAAAGTAACTAGCTAAAAACTGAAAAACAATACAATAATAGCCGAAAATTAGATAACATTGAAAAATAAACAAATAAAACAAGATTCGAACTGTCAAAATATCAAAATGCCGCTTAAAACAACTTACAGATTAAAAATGACTGTATCTAAAATCACAGACAAGTTACCGAACGAATACATAAACCTGCTGGTACCGTTATGGGAGACATTCCGTATGAAGCAGTAAAACCGTCGTTGCCATTCAACAAATGACTACCGTCAGGATTCGGGGCTTAATTAATTATAATAGTTAAAAGAGATCGGATGATATTATGTAAACTATCTGGAAATCATTGGGAAGAGTACGGCCGCGCGGGGGTCTATTCTCGTAGTAACAATATACCACCCACCAAGATCCATTCGAGTACCATAAACGAAATATATGGAAGCAATATTCTATTTTAAGAGCCACTTATTTATCATAATAATGAAGACTCAAGGATTGCTTCTATTTTCAGATTTGGTTCTTTTTATTTTATTATTTTATTTTGTGAAAATGAAAATCAATCAAACTAATATTGTAAAGGCGATTGTGAGGGTTTGTGTGCGTGTGTTTGTTACTTCTTCACGCTCGAACGGCTGAGTGGATTGCGATGAAACTTGGTACACGGGTTGACCATGTCTTGGAAAAGCATATAGAATATTTTTTTATCAAGGGAGTATGTTCCTTTGGGATAATTTTCTGCCATCACTGGCAGCAATTCGTGTTGATAAAATCGATGCTTTTGGATTTGTTGTTTAAATAGATATTTGTGTCAATTTCAATTCATATATGTTTAAAGTCAGATATATATTTCAATCTTTCTGATTGATATTTGAATTACAAACCTATAGCTATACTCACTTTTAGCCTCACCCAAACAGAGGGGAAGGATTGTCGGCGAACCCAGACGAAAACATCAATTTTAATGTGTTTTTTGTTTCCAGTTTGATAAAATTGATTCTTGTTGTCAAAATCAATTTCAAAAATTAATTATTGCATACATGGGCACTTATAAAACTTCAGAAACGTTAGAAGCTAATTCACGGTTCCCACGGTTCCAAATGATCGTTTCCTATGCAGAAGAACCGGCAGGAAATTCCATGGTCACTCTTTTAAAAAATTGTTTGATTCCACAATATTTTCATATTACCATATTATCCATAATTATACTAGAGCTTTTATAACTATACATACGATGATTTATCATTTTATCATCACTAACTACTGCCAACACCCACGTGAAAGTAGAAAAATGTCCCAAGGGCCAAAAGTATCAATGCGAAGTGATCCGATGCGGTTCTTATGATTTCAACGAGACTCGGCAGCTCTGTCTTTTGTGCGCCGAAGTTGCCACTTATTATATGTGTACATGGGGGCTTCCATGTACATATATAAAACATGTCATCGTATGGCAAGAGTTCGTGCGAAAATATCAAACCGCGTCCGCATCGCTTTGCTCATCGGCGCACTGCTCCTAGGTGTGGTTGGTCATGTAGGTCACCGCAACACAGTACAATACAGTGTCAATTGTTCATTGTATAGGATTATTGTTTATTGAATTGTTTGATTTACATAATTAAGGGCTTAAACTCCACCGTAGGCGCGGGCTTGCGGACAGTGAGCAATGGGTAGCTCGCTGTCCGGACGTCCGGTAACTGTCCGGACCAAGCCCAAGTCGTCGATGGCGCGCACTGTTCCCGCACGCCTCAAGGCGTTGTCAGCAACAGCAGGGACCCAGCTGGGTCGAAGCCTACTGGGGCCAGGGTTAGTTTCGGAAGACAGCTCGAGCCCCGGTATGAAGGCTAGAAGGAACGAGGTGGGTCTTTTAGTCAGTAAGAGTCTGACACTATCTCCCGCTCCGCCTAAGAGCGGGGTTTGTCATTGGATGATTTTTCCCACCATAAAAAAAGAGCTTAAAGCTAGAGTTAAAGGTACAAATTTGTATTCTATCTGAACTAGGTATAAACCTGTATAGGTAACATTGTTTGCGCTGCATGGCTTGGCGATCGAAATCGCGTAGATTCGCGCCTACGTTGGATACCGCGTCAGTCTTCGCTTTAGGAAACCTCATATAATTATGTAACTTCTGGCAGTTTAAACCACTAGGCCCTGTAAAAAATAATCACACTGTTTAATATTTATTTCGCTACTAATTCTATTTTAGTTTGGAATTTCGCTACGTTTTCTTATGTTGTAGGTATTATCGTAAAATATCAAAAGCTATTCGGGAGTTTTTCGTAAAAATATACGAGTATAACGCGAATTTCTACGGGGCTCATCATGAACCGTGGTGTTACAGGACTTGAAACTTCTTTGAGTGAAATTATCATGATGTTTTAAAATTGTCACAATTCCGCTGTGAGAGAGAGACAGAGTTATACATTCCGTGTAGCACTATCCCTTTTCTCAAACTGAATTGATGATTTTAAAACGTCATTCATAGTGTTGCCAGGCGTCTCGATTTGCGCTAGATGTCCCGATTTTTAGGGGTCTGGGGACGCGTCTCGATTTGCACTTGATCGGGACGCTTGATGTCCCGGTAAATAAAATCGGACAAAAACACTAGTCATGCATGGTATGGCACCAAAATTTAATTTTTGATCAGGCAATATTTTTTTTTTTTAATGTTTAGGCTCGCGTTTGACCACAATCTCACCTGATGGTAAGCGATGATGTGGCCGACGATGGAACACGCTTGCCTAGAAGCAATCTAAAGCAATCTAGGCAATAAAATTGTTTTTCTATTTAGGTATTGACTTCATATAGGTTCCAGAATGAATAACCGGTTCTGATTTTTAATTACCGTGTAATATTTTGAACGTCTTGTAGCGTTAAAACATATCTGCCCCCCTAGCCAAGTTACAACTAGTTTGTGTCGAATTCCGTTCTCTAATCGGTAACGCCTCGGTGACAGCAATTGTAGAAAACGATAAGTTGGTAGCCATGTTGATGCGCCTGTGTCGGCCACTCGTTCTACAATGTAGCGTTTGTCTAACAAAGGAAGGGTAGCGTTAAACATTGTAGAAACGATTTTGAACGATGTGAACTTGGCTACGAATTGTCTATTCGTTTGTTCTGACCACGCGACTTTACGTTGAGATGACGTCATTCCCATACGTTTTATCACTTTTCGACAGCGTTAACGATTGCAGAATAACAACTTGGCTAAGCGTGCTGTATTTCTAAACGCTTGCGTCGGAGTGTTTTCGTGTCCTATGTCGGCGGGGACGTGTATTTGCCTAGGTCCTCCATCTCGTTTAGCTCTTCAATCCCCATAGGTGACAGAAGAGCTGACGAGATGGAGTATGTAGTGGTAGATGTGCGATTCTGGCGGAATTAACGCGAGAGTGTTTTTCGAATATATGCGACATAGGTGAATTTTAAATTTAACTCTTGTATCCGCGCCAAAATGGAAAACAGTTGTGCCAATCTAGCAACAACAATAAAATCTAAAATTTGAATTTGGAACCATAAACAAATCATCCATTCCCGATACTTTTTTGACTGAATGTATAGTTTCATATTCGACCTAATAAATGATCTTTTACGAAACCAGCGCAGTCTCATTAATTTATTTTTAGTCGTTTTGTAATGAACTAGTGTCAATGAGATAGTAATTTATTTCTTTTGTAAAAGAACCCTTTAGTAAACTGGTTTCGTAACTTATTAGCAACACAGCATAATCAGTTTTTTAATGTTCCCACCGCTGGGACTCAGGCCTCCTCTCTAGGAGAGGGAAGGGGTCGTAATCCACAACGCGGGCGGAGGTCAACGATGGTGAAGGTTGTAAGTTATCAATTGTCTCAAAATGACCCGATTGTAGAATTATGTCATCATCATCATCATTTCAGCCGAGAGACGTCCATTGTTGGACATAAGGCTCCCCCAAGTGTCGCCACAATGAACGATAGAATTATGTAACTAATGGGAAATAATACTAAACGTGTAGGATGCATACTGTGGGATATTTCGAAAGAGTTACAATGACCCTGGAACGCAAAGGGCAACTGAAGAAACGCAAATAGATTTCACACTTCTTCTCGTTTCACGCAAAGCGGGAGGAGTCATTTGATGAGTTTTTACCGAAAAAGAAAAAAAAGTGTTTATTGTAATAATTGGTTAATTTAAAAAGAAAACGTTGCTAGTTTACAAATGTGATCTCACACACACATAACACTCTTGGAAAAACAATCATTGCAGCAACTAATCTCTCAACCACTGAGCCATCCACTGAGGCGTGGTTTTGCACTTATACCCAGCTGTTAACTGGCACCTCATGCCCGCCATGACCTCCCGTGACTTGTGTTGTACATTATATGTATACCTAGTGTCGCTGGTGTCCAACTTCGGACCTTCTTAAATATTTTTGGGAAAAAATATAAAATGGTGTAAAAGATATTGGAATCCATTCAGTTACTGATTCAGAACAAATTATATTTAGGGTTCGCATAAACTAAAAATAATGTTGTATAAGTAGGCATAGGTATATATATTAGTTGCAGTTCTGACGATGGTTGCAAGATTATATATACACCGTTAAATTTTAATCGTTTTAATCCCGTGAAGGGTCGATCCGGTACATGAAACACTATCGATTTGTAAAGATAAAATTAAAAAATAAAGTACCTTTTTTTTCAAAACTCGTATTAATTTATGCATGTACGAAATTATTATTTTTAAGAAAACGTCAGCTGAGCGAGTTCAATGACCTTTAGTTAATAGTCAGCGTTGCGTACAAACTACTTACAGGTCATTGAACTCGCTCAGCTGACGTTTTCTTAAAGAAATTAATTTCGTACATCCGTAAATTAATACGAGTTTTGAAAAAACGGTACTTTATTTTTTAATTTTATCTTTACAAATCGATAGTGTTTCGTGTACCGGATCGACCCTCCACGGGATTAAAACGATTAAAATTTAGCAGTGTATATTAGTTGCAGTTCTGACGATGGTTGCAAGATTATATATATATATTAGTTGCAGTTCTGACGATGGTTGCAAGATTATATATATATTAGTTGCAGTTCTGACGATGGCTGCAAGATTACTTATCTCATCAAAGTTAACGTAAAATAGGAAATGTAAAGTTGGTGGGGAAACAACTAACGAGACGACTTTTTATAAAGGCGTATAGACCCTTCAACAACTGCAGGCCTAGCCAAGTTACGACCGTTTCGTTCCGAATCTCTTTCTATTTTTGTCCCTGACAACTATTGCCGGACAAGACGGCATATTTGTAGTGCCACGTTGCCGTACGGTTACACCTATGTGGCCTATTCCACGAATGTTACGGACTCGCACCCTGAGGGTTCCGTACAAATTTACCTATGAAACAGTTCCATTTCTAGAATGGAAAAAATTAAAAAAAAAGAAGTAAGTACAAAGAAGGCTAAGTCCCGAACAGAATTTTCCTGGCATATATTTTTAGCATCAACTGATTCTGCCCACACGATTTTCTGATGCGCTCAATATCGCGCAAAATCCTTATCTGGCCGTCCCTGCTAATACGCGTCAGTGATCGTTCCAAACTTCAATTTTTCCTTTCGTAGTAGGTAACATTTTACGTTGTCTTAGTACTTCTTAGTACGTGAGTTGTACTGAAGTCCCAGTGCGAGAACATGCACTTATCCGATGTTGTTGAACGTTGAAGAAAGAAAGAATCTTTTTCGCCGAATGCAGCGCTGCCAAAGCGTATGTTCATCGGAACATCCATTCCATCGATTGTCGGCGATTCCTGAGCATCACTAGTGTTGCGTCTAAATTGAAAGCGCTCTAACACTATACTAATTAGTACTGTTGCGAATACTATTATTATCATACACACATCTATATAATATAAAAATGAATCGCAAAATGTGTTGGTAAGCGCATCACTCAACAACGCCTGGACCGATTTCGCAAATTTTTTTTTTGTTGTGTTCGTTATTATGAGGAGAAGGTTCTTATGGAAAAAAAAAATGAAAATTAGGGTAGTGTAGGGTAGAGTAGGGTAGTGTAGGGTAGTGTAGGGTAGAGTAAGGTAGAGGAGGGTAGAGTAAGGTAGAGGAGGGTAGAGTAGGGTAGAGTAGGGTAGAGTAGGGTAGGGTAGAGTAGAGTAGAGTAGAGTAGGGTAGGGTAGAGTAGGGTAGAGTAGGGTAGAGTAGGGTAGAGTAGGGTATAATAGGGTATAGTAGGCTGAAGTAGGGAAGAGCGGGAGCGAAGCCGCGCGGGTACAGCTAGTTTATAATAACACTTATTTTATTCGGACTGCATCATATCTACTATACAACAAACATTCACTTTACACCCTACCAGAGCCTTAACTATGTGTATTTCTGGTACTTTATGTCACATTAAAATTTATGGTTATCTTAAAATCTCCGTAAAGCACATTAAATGCCCAGATTGACATTAATTGGCATTGATTCCATAAAGAGCTTTCCGAAACTTAAAAAAAATTAGAATATCTTATTATAAGGGTCCATAAAATTAAGTTGGAGTCAAATATTTTTATTTCTAGAGTTATCTATACATAATTATAATAAAATCGTAGGAAAGTAAAAACTGTACATTGAATATTTTTTAAAAAGAATACTTGGGGCGTGATCTACAATCGATATCGAAGCCAAAAATATAATTTTTAGAATTTTTGTCGGTTTGTCTGTTTGTCTGTATGTATGTCCGGGCTAAACTCAAAAAGTACTGCATGGATTTACTTCAAATTTTGCATGAATATTACCAAGAGGTCGGGTCAACATATAAGCTACATATTATCACGCTATCACCTACGGAGGAGGAGCTGTGAATCTTTATTTTTCTTACGCATTCTGTGACAGCGTGTAATCTAACGACGCATATTTAAATGTTGTTTTTGAGTAAGTCATGCTATTATCTAGCTTTACACTATAAAAACTACGCCATTTAAGTAACTTGGGCAGAGAAACATAGTTTAATGAATGTTAGTAGTATAAAGACAATTTTGAAGCAGCGCCATCTATGAGATTTCATAAAAATCAAATCAAGTTACATGTTAACAGTTTTTGGAAATTAATAATTTAAATTTGATCATGTTGGCGAGGTTAGTAGTTAGTTATTCTTAAAATTCATAGATGGTAATGTGCATTTTCTTCATATTATAGTTCGTTTTGACAAACAACAGGAAGACAATTTAAAAAAAATGCGGTGTTAAGTATTACATGGTGGCATTTTTTAGACTCTGTGAAGTCGACCAGTTTGCGAGATCCCTTACGTACGACGAGGTGCCTTCATATTACACGTACGACAAGCAAAGGGGTGTATTTAACCGACGTCGACGAGGAGGTGCTGTGGAAGGTGTTCCGGGAATTTTCAAGGACACCGCATTGGGTAGGGTTTATACCGTGCACCCGAATAGTGGCGAATGCTATTTTCTGCGGTTGTTACTTCACAATGTCCCAGGCCCGACGTCTTTCGCCTTTCTGAGGACATTTGATGGCGTGGAGTATCCCACTTACCGCGCAGCCTTTTGCCTACAGAGTATAGGGAATGAGCAGCAGTATAATTAGTTAACATTTATAATTTAATGGATTTTTAAAGCGCCAAGCCTAAATACCCGTTAAGGATGTTGTTGAGGCTCCCCGCTATTGCAGTGCATCGGCAACGTTTGCGGAAGCGCGCGTGGATTGTTTCCACATATTTATGCGCAAGAGAGGCTCGTTGTTGGTGCATCGAGTGCGGGGGAGCGCTAACAGCATGCTGGCCAGGCTTCAAGAGCGACTGGATTGTAGGACGGTAGCATTATAATACACTGTTGTTTGCGACACGTGAAAAACTTGTGACGAGCAACTGTAATTATTTTTTATTTTTTTTTGTTATTTAACTTTATTAACTGGACATTACTGATTTTTAATTTAACTCAATTTAATTAATTTGTACATAAATGACTTAAATTTGGTCTGTGATGCTTAAAATGTGAATAAATTATATATTATTTATAAGTAGCGTTAAGTGGTCAAGTTAACTAATGGCCAAAGGGTCAAGTCCACGTATAGCCGCGCTGACCGGTTTTCTGCATCTCACGTCCGCGCGATCCTCTCCTGGTCAGCTAGAACTCAAATGTTTCCGCAGTTTAGAAATTTTAGTTTAGCAACAAACAGTTGGCGAACTTTACAACAACGTAAACGAACAAAATTTATAAGCTGTTCGGAAGCAATCAGGTATGTTGCCTGCATCAGGCAGCTTCGTTTATGTTAGGAAACTTTTTAACAAAACTGTTTTGAATACAGGTCGGAGTGTAACGCTGCTTTTTAATCGAAAGAATTTTTTTAATCAACTTCATAGAATTGATGTGTTATTTGCTAATATGATTCAGCGCCATATCGGGTGTCGTCCTAATACAAAGCGATTGTTGCGGGAAAATGCGATCGTCGCGTTAATTTTTATAGCAAACCCTATCGCTTAGTTGCGCTGCCTGTAAGAGTGCGCTTTTTGGTTTTTTAATACAAATGCGCGAGTATACAATGATTGCTTTGTAATATAAGTGGGTACACACATGGCTGTACTTTAACTAAAGTGGTGTAAAACACAAAACAAACTTTTGGAAAAAAAATATTTTAGGTATCTTTTTTAGGTGGTAAAATCATCTAATGACATCTCCGCGCTTTTGGGCGGAGCGGGAGATAGTGTCAGACTTTTACTGACTCAAAACCCACTCCTGTTCCTTCGTTGCCTTTCGTACCGGGGCCGAATCTTCCTTTTAGAAGTAGACCCTTGGCCTTAGTAGGCTTCGAC
Organism: Mythimna ferrago; assembly: GCA_910589285.2. Lineage (NCBI taxonomy): Eukaryota > Metazoa > Arthropoda > Insecta > Lepidoptera > Noctuidae > Mythimna > Mythimna ferrago. Next base: position 15,349,644 of record OU342673.1, on the reverse strand, counting down.
CCTGCTGGGCCCCTATGGTATCATTAGATATCTGTAACTTTAACCCGTATTTGGTAAAGCCTTGTACGGACATGCCTTGCTGATCCAGTAAGGTCACATTGCGCGAGTTTAGCATTAAATTAAGCAATATAAGTTAAAAGTACGATTTATGAATTATAATTAAATAAAAGGGCTTTTGTAGTAAATACTTGTGTCCATCTGCCACCTATCCTCAAGGCTACACTTCAGCTTGATCACACGTCACTTTATACTTCTACCTGATTTTCGGTTATTCTGCAGCTAGCATGCTATAAAGGTAACACTTTACAGCAATAATATAGATACTAAATACTGACTATTTTTTTAACTCACATGGGTCATCGATGACTCAAAACGAACCATGGGTTTTATACATTAGTCGTACAACAATTAACAGCTTAGCAATGAAAATTAACACTTATAATTTTCATTATATACACAAAGTGTAAATATGTACAATTGATGTTTGTTTTAATCCTCAAGCCTCATCTCGTTTAAACTGCCTGCAAACCAAATTGAGGTGTTAAAGAGTTGTTTTAAAACCTATTTGCAAAATAAAGATCATTTATCATTTAATCAAGTAGGTGATGATCTGTATCTATCTTCAATACAGTATAATAAATCTGTAAAAGTTTTTAGTTGTGCGCGCATTATGTAAAATGTATGAAATCGACATAGAAAACTGCTATACACTAAAATTATGTGTAACTTGATAAATTACTTAGGCTTTGTTTCACCGCAACCGGTTGCCTATAATATTAAAAGATATACTACATTCATTGACTGTTAGGCGGTACGAAGTTCACCGGGTCAGATAGTTTCTGGCATATTTGTTTTTTACATTGGCCTTAGTTGTCAACGTCACCTTCTGACTTGACCTGATATTTTTTTTCAGAGTCAAAGTCATTATCATTTATTTCAAATAGACCATTTGCATGCACTTTTGAATAGTCAAATGTCGGTCAGTCCAAGAAAAGTGAAGCTAAATTGCACGTTCCAAAGCGTAGGTCTCTATGGAGAAGAACGTGCAAAAAACTCCATGGACACTTTTTTTAAAACATATTATGAGTTACATAGATCTTGGTTACATATTTCTTGTCGCTTCTAATATGTGAGCACAATGTAGGTAGATACGTAATAATCATAAGTTTTTATTATTTTTTTTTTTTTTATGAGGTAATTAAAAATAAAAACCAGACGTCCACAATTTCTTTATTAAAGGAAAGATTCCTACTCAAGTAGTTTTGGAAAACGGGATTATTTTGCGTCCCGAAGATATGTTTGGAGACAAAGGGACATGACCGAGAAAAGGGACAGTCCCGTTTAAAACGGGATATGTCATCACTTTAAGTGTATCTACTACAAAAGCCGCATCTTAATAGGTCAGGTACAATCTCAAATAATCTAACTATTATTTTTGTTGGTATGCATCGTCTTTAAATACCTTGTGTTTAAAATATGGTTCTCAATTCCCTTTCCACAGAACCGGTAATAAATTGATACTTCCTTTGGTATCGAGTGAAGTTATCTTGGGATAAAGTAACTGCCGATATATTGTGCGTCGGTGTGTCGTGATGAATAGCCATGAACGTTGTTGATTGCGTTTGTAAGTTTGTGGAAATCGATAAAACCGCTTTAAAAATAGATGACGGGGAGTGTTACGCAGTATTATGTTCCCTTGATTGTCTGGCCGTCTTGTAAGCGTCTGGACCATCCAGACCGAGGCGCAAAGGGCAAAGAAAGAACATAAGTGCGGTTTTAGTTAGCGACTGTCTAAAACATTCGCACTCACACCCTTGCGCTCCCTCTTAGGGCGGGAAAGTCACTAGATGAATTCCCACTTAAAAAAAATACCAAGGTGAATGTTCTACGCACGCGTCATCAATATATACTGTCATCAGTCTCTATAAACGTCACATAAGTAATGATGATATACCTTTATAATTTTATTGTGGATATCATTGCCGTGATTGATTTCCTGCATTTGTAAGGGAAGTCATTCAAATGGTTATTACTCTCAAGAGAGTTTACATATCTTTCAAAAGATTTTACTTTTTATAATTATAAGCGTTGTGGTTCCTTAATCATCATCATCACTTCAGCCGAAAGACGTCCACTGTTGGACATAGTCCTCCCTCAAGCGTCGCCACAACGGCCGTTCCTGTGCGTCTCGCATACATCGGATTCCCGCGACTCTCACCAGTCCCCCTAGCCAAGTTACATCCGTTTCGCTTGCGTCGTAATTCTTTTATTCTGACCACGTGACTGAGCGTTGAGATGACGTCATTCCCGTACATTTGAAGCTTTCTACTAGCGTTACCGATTGCAGATTAGCAACTTGGCTAGGGGTACTGGTTATCAGTCCACATTGTGAGAGGCCTTCCAAAGCTGCGTCTTCCGGTACGCGATCGCCACTCCAGAACCTTTTGTCCCCATGGACCATCTGTTCTGTTTACAATGTGTCCTGCCCATTGCCACTTAAGTTTGTCGATTCTTCGAGCTATGTCGGTAACCTTGGTTCTCCGGCGGATATCTTCATTTCTGATGTGATCACGCAAGGAAACTTTCGTAATAGAAAGCGACAAATATGTAGTTGGGCCTAACCATGACGTGTTAAAATGTCAGGCGAGCTAGTGAAAAAGAGGGATGGAGACACTATAAAGCTCCATCCTTTAACAATTAAGTTTTTAGGTTTTTAAATGAATCGCGTTAAAAGCTCGTGGTTGAGATATGTTTAATATAAATTTCGTTAATGTGTTAAAATCATGACTCACTTGAATGTTTACCTACGTGCTTGCTTACAAAAGTAACCATGGAGTTTTTGTCGATTCTTCTCCATAGGAAACGATCAATTGGAATCGTGCACTAGCTTCTAAAGTTTTGCGCCCTTTTTGTCTGGTGCGACGAGGAATAGCAGGCGTTTTTTTTTAAGGGTGGAAATCATCCGATGACTTCTCCCACTCTTGGTGGAGCTGGATGGCGTGTCAGGCTTTTACTGACTAAAACCACACCTGTGTCCTTCAGTTGCCCTGTCGTAAACAGCGCATAGTGATCCACACGCTCCTCAAAGAGATGTCAGCAAAGCAAACCAGCAAGGGCCGATGACGATAAGTTTAAGTTGGATAAGGCGGTAAATTTATTTTAAAAACACTATGTTTTCTCATCCTATAGACTTAAATACATGTTTGCGTTATATTCTTCCGGTGGATTCATCCATCTAAAACTTCAGTAAAGGCTTTGCTTAAGTTTTAGGGTGTATTCCATTCGGCCAAATTCATTGTCGTTGAGCAAAAAACCGTGGCCGGATTCCTGGAACCAAAGCCTTATTGTTTGAACTTTTCAACATTACGTTAGCTTGGTTCCTATTTTGGCTATCACAGCAATCACACTATTAGGTTCTTCACATTGATCTTCAGTCTCACCATTAGGTACATGCTTAAGAAGACTAGAGCCGACTTTCTAAGTCCCCTACCTGCTTCTCCTTTTTCACCTAAATGTTGCAAAGGGCTTATACTCAAAGCTGTCTTTTATAAAGAAATAAAATTGGAGGGTATTTGCAGAAAGGGTACAGTTTTTGGCTAGTCAAATGTGATTTGCCATTTTTCACATGAATTTATTTATGGGATCTTTGTATAAATTAAACTTCGTTAGAAACCAAAATATGTGTACGTTTACCTTTTGCAATAGAAAGAAAATCCTGTCCAGCTGACTTAAATAGGCTCAACTGGCTGCAAAAATACTGGGAACCTTCGCAAAGGTCAGACTGTACTTCACACCGAACAGCTGCTCAAACTTTATCAAGCGCAACTTTTATCGTGTATGGAGTACTGTTATATTATTTATCATCTTTGGGACGGATCTACCAGATACCAGCTTGATGCATTTTAAACAATTGAGGGAGCCAAGAGGATCATCAGCAATGATGCACTCGTCAAGTCGAGGCTTTAAAGTTCGATTTTCTACAGGTTGAATTTGGGGAAGTGTGCGTCGGAATTGCATAGCTTAATTCCGCCAAGCCCATTTCAACATTGGACCACCAGGCGTACGTCGATGTGCCACCGGTACGTGGTGGACACTTCTCCTATACCTACGCACACAACGTTTGAATAGGTTACTTTTAGGTAAGTGCGCTACTTCATCAACTGCATCGTCGCTTACCATTAGGGAGATAGCGGTCAAGTGCGAACCTATCAACAATAAATAAAAAATACGATGACCAAACGCGTTAAATTTTAGTAGGTTATAAGTAGTAGAATCTACTAAATACTTTTACTTTGTTACAACTTCATAGTTATTTTTTTAACAACTGAATTTAAAAAATGTTAGGGAACTGACTGCCTTGGTTATTTTATAAGCTGTTTAATCTAGAGATGTGACGTTGCTGGCAATATTGCCCGAAGTGGAAATTTTGCTGCCAATATTGCCACCAATACTCATACTTCGGATAATACTACCGGCAATGTTGTAACCAATATTCCCACTTCTCGGCAATATTGTAACCAATATTCCCACTTCTCAGCAATATTGTAACCAATATTCCCACTTCTCGGCAATATTGCCAGCAACGTCACATCTCTAGTTTAATCTGATGTGCAAAATATATCTAAATATCATGGATCCTTTTATAAAAAAACTCGACCTTAATTTGTATTTTTTAAATTTAACGAGAACTTTGTGGCTTGGTTCTCTTTTGCGTAAAGAAAATGTTGAAGACTTAAAGGAACCGTACAACATGTGCAACATGAGTCCGTTAGCATTTCAAAAGTAACTTTTCTGACTTGGTACCTTGAGTGGCTATCATTTTATAGCTTTGTGTGTTTGCCAGGATCTTTTCTGAGGAGTTCGAATACATAGTTGGGTGTCCATTTAAATATGTAACTCAATTTCACTAAAAATGTGGGTTGGTTCCTGTTTTTTTTTTTTTTTTTTTTTTTTTATAATGGATAGGCTCGCGTTTGACCACAATCTCACCTGATGGTAAGCGATGATGTTGCCGACGATGGAGCACGCTTGCCTAGAAGCAATCTATTTACTCTTGACTTAAAGACCCCTAGGTTATAGCTATCAGGAAACACAGACTCCGGCAGGGAATTCCATTCCTTAGCTGTACGCATAATGAATGTACTCCCAAAACGCTTTGTACGTATAGGTGGGATGTCCACCATGTATCGGTGACGCAACGCCGTACGTCTTGTGGTCCGATGATGGAACGGACTTGGCGGAATTAAATTGTGTAACTCTAGAGCACACTCCCCGAAGTGTAAACGATAGAAAACAGACAGGCTAGCAACTCGGCGTCGATGCTCAAGACTTTGGAGTTTTGACTTCACAAGAGCATCATTGCCTATGATCTTCTTGGCACGCTTTTCAATAGACTCTAGTGCATCTAGCTGGTATTTGGCTGACCCATCCCAAAGATGAGAGCAGTACTCCATACACGATCGAACTTGCGCTTGATAGAGGTTGAGCAGCTGTTCCGGCGTGAAATACCGTCTCACCTTTGCTAAGATCCCCAATTTTTTGGCAGCTAGTTGGGCTTTTGCCTCGATGTAGGAGCCGAAATTAAGGGTAGACGATAGCGTTACCCCAAGAAGTTCAAGGTGGTCGGTAATTGGTACGGTTACACCCCGGAAAGATGGAGCCGGGTGGAATTGGCTCCGTTTAGCGGAGAAAAGACACGCCTGGGTTTTCGTCGCATTGAACTTGACCAGATTGGCATCGCCCCATTCTGAGACTGCCGCTAAGGACGAGTTCAAGCGTTCAACCATAGCCTCTCGAAATGACTGGATCTGTGACCCACTAGCTCGTGCGTTAGACACATATCTCTCAGCAACAGTGCTGTCGTCTGCATACCCAAAGGTTCCGGGTTTAAGTAGGTCATTTATGTGCAGCAAAAACAGTGTTGCCGAGAGTACCGACCCTTGAGGGACTCCGGCATTAATATCCATTTGACCGGACGAGCATCCATCAATTACCACTCGGATGGATCGATCCCTCAAGAAGTCTGCGATCCAATCACACAGACCAGTGGGTAGACCGAAGGAAGGAAGCTTAGCAAGAAGGCTTTCGTGCCAGACCCTATCGAAGGCCTTCGAGATATCAAGGGACATGGCAAGCGCTTCCCCATGCTTCTCAATGGCCTCGCTCCAGATGTGAATGGCATACGCAAGAAGGTCCCCAGTAGACCGATTTTGACGAAAGCCGTATTGCTGGTCGCTGAGGATGTCGTTAGCCACAGGCTGCACGTTGGGCACAGGCTGCACGTTGGCTTGCTTCCAAGCCATCGGCACTTTTCCAGTCTCATATGAGAGGCGAAATAGGCGAGTCAAGATCGGAGACAATTCAGGCGCACAAGTTTTTAGAACGACCGCTGGTATCCCGTCGGGGCCACTGGCTTTATTCACGTCAAGGTTACTCAAGACCCTACGAACGTCCTTCTGATGGATACGAATATCCGACATATTCGTCACGCACCCATCAGGAGAAACAGGGGGTCGCGCGTCACCGGAGTCCAGACGCGAAGATTCCGCAAAAAGAGAAGCAAATAGGTTTGCTTTCTCCTCAGCGGTGTGGGCCAGTGTCCCATCGGGTCTCAGCAGTGGCGGAAGTGAGGGACGGCAGAAGTTCGATTCAACCGACTTTGCCAGGGACCAAAACGCTTTACTACCAGCGGGGTATGAAGCAAGTTTGTTCCCTATTCGGCTAATGTGGTCGAACCGAGACTTTCTCAACACCTTTTTGCAGGACTTGGCAGCCCTGTTAAAGGCCTTCTTCTTAAGAGTCACGTCGCTGGCTTTGCGCATACGAGCATCGGCCCAAGCTTGGTATGCCGCATGTTTTTTCGCGTCGGCGCGAGAACACTCGGCGCCAAACCAAGGTCGAGCTCGATCCGACATTGCTACGTCAGAAAATGGGATGTAATACTCCATTCCCCGTCGCAACACATCCGTTACGGCATCAGCGCACGACGATGCATCCTTCGAAGAAAAGCAAGTGGGCTGCCAAGGATAGCATGCGAAGAAAGACCGCATGCCATCCCAGTCTGCTGACCTGTATCGCCAAACCCGCCGAGTGCCTCTAGGACTAGGATCGGGCGGGGAGTAGATTGACACAGATTTAACCAGACAGTGGTCAGAACTGCCTAAAGGCGAAGATATCGACACTGAGTAGCGGTCTGGATCTGTGGTCAGCAGAAGGTCCAAGCAATTGGCTGTGTGCGAATCCACATCAGGTACCCTCGTTGCCCCCTGGACCAGCTGGGTGAGATTCAATTCCAGCGCTAGCTTCCGCATCTCACGACCAGCATGATCTGTGCACTGGTATGGGAAAAGCCACTCTTGGTGGTGCGCATTAAAGTCCCCCAGTAACACCAATTGGGCGGAAGGGTACCGCTGCTGAGCCGCATCTGCCGCCTCACTCAGATGCTGTGTAAGCCCGGACGTCTCCTGATCTCCACTATGCGCGCGGTAAACACAAGCGTAGATTATTTTATCTAGGCCTGTGTCGACCAAAGCCCAAAGCGTTGAGAACCTGGAGTCTTCAAGATTGCGGAGACGCCGATAGCAGATGTCGTCCCGGGCATACATACATATGCCCGCGTGTGGTTTGAAGTTGTGCTCCAAGGTAAACCCTGGGTATGAAAGATACGACACGTCGGACGGACCTCTGATCTGCGTCTCCGTAAGGAATAGTAGAGCTGGTTTTTCAGTCTCCAGGTGGTGATGGACTGCAACGAGATTAGAGTGCAGACCTCGTATATTTGAGAGGTGCACTTTGTGAGAGAGGGAGTGCAGCCGCTGTTTAACTTTACTCTTTCTATTCCTTTTCATAATTTGAGAGTGAATGGAGGAGAGAAGGAAGTGAAATGGGGAGCCACGCTGCTAACCTTCAGGCACGCACTGAAAGGACGACATCATTAGGGGACTAGTCTGGAGACTGCGGGGACGCCCGAGCCCCCCCGAGAATGTCCATCGGGCCCTCTCATCTGGTCGCCAACCAGCACGATGGCGCATTCCGGGATTTTTCGACAGATGGCGGGGCAGCCTTTCATGTGTGGCTAGCACATTACTTGGGCCCCCAACTATCTGCGGTCGGCCAGCGGTGCACCGTGCCTTGGATCCCGCTACCCTCCGCGACCAGTCTCCCGATACATCCATATCAGTACGAGCCAGGTTGGTCTGCTTGCGTTAGAACAGCCATTTCGACCCAACTCCTCTAGACTGGCTACACTGAGCATCATACCGGAACACAGCCAGGCCGCTTGGCGGTACGTCTTTGCTCAGTGGGTGGTCGCAAGCCAACGGTCGAAACCTACCACCAGTTTGCTTAACTTCGTCCTTGGTGCCTTACCACGACGTGTTAAAATGTCAGTCGTGCCAGCGAGAAAGTAGAATGGAGCTATACCTACACCCTATAAATAGCATCCCTTCAACAATTCAATTTACATACACACACATAGGCCTCCCCCCAAGTGTCGCCACAACGACCGGTCCTGTGCATCACGCATCCATCGGATTCCCGCGCCCCTGACCAGCGGGGTTACCATGACATTCAAAGTAAGATTGTTTTAATCTTGTTTTAGTGTGGGTAAGAGATGGTGCTAGACCACCTGTATAGCCACACTGAAACAAGATTAAAACAATCTTACTTTAAACGTCATGGTCTAGGGGCATGTCATCGGTCCACCTTGTTGGAGGCCGTCCAACGCTGCGTCTTCCGGTACGTGACCCTCATAAGAAGACTCAAAGTTACCCAAAGGGCGATGGAAAGGGCTATGCTTGGAGTTTCCTTGCGTGATCACATCAGAAATGAAGATATCCGCAGGAGAACCAAGGTTACCGTATAAAATTATGTAGGTACTTATTTAATATGTAGATGTCTGTTGAATCTACAAAGAGATTTTCCAAACTTCTAGTAATATGACGTTAGGTAAGTACACAAAAGAATAAAAATACCTGAAAATAATATATGAACATCTGTTTCGTAACATTTTGATTAAAGATAACATCTACGAGATGATTGTGTTCGCTCGCCTCTCGAAACCTACTTGATTGTAATTTTAATTGTACTTCTTATTTGACACTGTGTGTCGCAGTGTCCTATTGAGAACGGAACCCCATTATGAAAGCTTCTATAGTGTTTACACAGTTATGTAACTGAAACGCAAGTTGCGTATAGGTATCACTTTTCTATTCTTCTTTTTTTTACGATATATTCCAACGGCTGCTCATAAAGTATGCAATATACAAGCTTAGTTTTAGTATACAAGAAACCTGAAACACTTTTCTAGTATTTTTATGTACAGAATCTATGTACAAAATTTCAAAACTGTATCACGAAAAATTACAAAGTTATACGAGTTAGCTTGTTATTTCAGCAAAAATACATAGTTACCAGGCCATCCACTGAGGCGTTGGTTTGCCAGCTATGACCTGCCGCGATCTGTGTTGTACTTAGTGTCGGTGGTATCCAACTTGTAATCTTTTTAAATATTTTTGGGAAAAAATATAGCATGATGTAAAAAATATTGGAATCGATTCAGTTAATGATTCTAAACATACTATATTCAGGTTTCGCATATACTAAAAATAATCTATATATATAAAAATTAATCCCTATTTCCTTGGTCACGCCATCACGCGTGAACGGCTGGACCGATTTCGCTAATTCATTTTTTGTTGTGTTCGTTATTGTGAGGAGAAGGTTCTTACGGAAAAAAAAAATTAGGAGGTAGGGGATAGTAGAGTAGGGTAGGGCAGAGTAAGGTAGAGTAGGGTAGAGTAGGGTAGAGTAGGGTAGAATAGGGTAAAGTAGGGTAGAATAGTGTAGAGTAGGGTAGTGTAGGGTAGGGTAGGGTAGGGTAGAATAGAGTAGGGTAGTGTAGGGTAGAGTAAGGTAGAGTAGGGTAGAGTAGGGTATAGTAGGGTGGAGCAGGGAAAAGCGGGAGCGAAGCCGCGCGGGCAAAAGCTAGTGTTGTATAAAACATCTTCAACATGAATCATCATCATAATTTCATCCGTCATACGTCACTGCTGAACGTAGGTCTCCCCTTTGTGACGACAAAACGAACTGTCCTGTGCCTCTCACATCCATCGCATTCCCATGACTCTCACCAGGTCGGTCCACCTTGTGGGATGCCTTCCAACGTTGTGTTAGATGGATGCAGTTCCGAGTGCGCTCTTCAGTAAGTTTCTACGGTGATCCAGATTCCTACATCGTACTGAAGAAGTGACGGGTACTTATCTGATCACTTAGGTACAGGCAATCCAAAAATATAACTTTAGAGACTTTTTTTTTAAACATAATCCTAGCCTGTTATAACTGGACATCAGAGTTTCTCAGCTGTGGGGTAATATGGCTGTGTGTAATCACACTAAGTTTCAAAGCACGATTTTTTTTTCGGTGGGAAAATCATATGATGATCTTTTCGGAGCTAACTCTGGCCCCAGTTGGCCTGCCATTGCTGACAACTTCTTGAGGCGCGCGGGAACAGTGCGCGCCGTCGACAACTTGGGCTCGGTCCGGACAGTTACCGGACGATCGCACAGCGAAATACCCATTGCTCGCCGTCCGCAAGCCCACGCCTACGTTGGCCGGAAATCGGGATCGGAATCCCGGGTGGCGGCTGGGGCGCTGTGAGCGTCGTTGCCTGATGCGATCGGCCTCCTCCTTTGCTGGCATTACTGCTTCGCAGAATGAGGCGACCTCCTGCCACTCCTGCTCGCTCCGGACCATGGCCTGTACCAAGGCCCGGAAGTTTTTAAGCACGTAACAGAACACGCGTCGATGAATATATCGATTCACTACAGAAATGCAATCATCGTCTAATTTGAGCTGGAAATGCGATGTTTCCCTCGTTTCAGATAAATATAGATTTCCGTATATTTCCAAACAAGATCCCTCGTCCGACTGCAAATCAATGTATGATTACATTGCAAATGGAATGTAAATACAAAGTTATTCTACTGTTTCTTTGACAAGCGTGACTTTTCTTCTATAGTATCGGTAGTTCATCATCTTCTTTTCATCAAAGATAGTGTTGGGGGGCTATTCTATAAGAAAACAGCCTTGAGCGCAGCGCTGGCCACAGCGACGAGTCGAGAGCGCAATACATTGAATTAACAATCCAATGTAAAGGGGCATTGGGTTGTTAATCCAATGCACTTATTTGGATTTCGTCGCTGCGGCCAGCGCTGCGCTCAAGGCTATTTTCTTAGAGAATAGCACGCCTGGACTTAGACTTCCCGAATCATCATCGCATCAACGATTTCTGGCATCCAGCAGTTCCCGCGTCCGTCATTTAGTTATTTGCCAATCCCGCTACTAATACGCTCGATTACTGTATTCTGTCGCTGCTGCCAGAACCTTTTGGGCCCCATCAGCCAATCTTTTTGAGATCATTGTACTGTGCCCGCCTACGGGGATATCAACATTTCTGATTTGATTACCAAGGAAACTAAGGCCTCCCCCACATAAGGCGCGCGCGTTCCTCGGGCGTGTGTGAAAAGCGCGAGTAACTCGGCGCGCGCGCGGCGCCCGCGCTACTGACACGCTCGAGGATCGCGCACGGCTAATGTGGGGTAGGCCAAACTGCATCTAGATGATTGATACTTTGAACCAGTGGTCTCCAAACAACGGCCCGGGGATTAATGCGGCCCGCCAAGTACCATCACTACAGCCCGCGACAGCCAATGCCTTATTGTTGTTACTAGGTTTTATTTACTTGCAAGGTACAATTTTACGACAGAAATGATGACGCTGAAAACTTCAGTAGTTTTATCCATCGACAAAGTAGTTGTGGATCAATGTACTAGTACCAATTATTAAGTTAAAGACAGAAAAATTGAAAACTTTTTTGACCCTTGAAACATACTGAAAAATCATTACGGCCCTAAAGGCTTCAAAGTTTTGATACCCATTTTTTTAGGTGGGAAATCTTCTAGTGACATCTCCTGCCCTTTCGCCCTTGGACGGAGCGAGAGGGCGTGTCAGACTTTAACTAACTAAAATCCACTCCTGTTTCTTCTTTGCCTTCGTTCCAGAGTTCTCTTTAGCACAACCCATAGCCCCAGTAGGCTTTGGCCCTGCTGGGCCCCTATGTTTTTGCTTGACATTTCCTTGAGGCGCGCCTGGAACACTAAGCGCCGTCGACGACTTGGGCTCTGTCTAGATGGTTATCAGACGGTCGGACAGCGAGCTACCCATTGCTCACCGTCCGTATGCCCGCACCTACAGTGGCTGGAAATCAGGATCGGGACCCCGACGGCTGGGGCGTGTGGGCCATTCCCTCACGTGTGCGGCCGCCTCCTTTGCTAGCATTACTGCTTCAGCTCTATGTTGTCAAGCTTTCATGCAGTGACAGCGGAGTGTTAGCGTTTCGGTAGCGGAACTGACTGCACACGATGGGTCAAACTGTTTTAGGAAATCATCACTGAAATGCAGCCAGCCAAGCTTGGTTACTATGTCGCAACATGTCGCGCAACCCTTACAAAGACCAACAGTACTTCATCATCAGCGAACAATGTTGAGGAAACATCCACTCATAAAGGTACTTCTACTTCCTTACCATACACACATATTTACTTGACTATTATACAATATGTATGTAAATTAATGCTTGCACTCAGACAACGATCTAATCTCAGCGAAATGATCAAAGTGTAACGCGTTGGTGCTTGCTTATGTCAGTATCAAATACATAGATGTTTGGACGTTGAGTAGTGAAACTATTTTAGAGAGGTTAGGAAACGTGGGTATTTCCTCAAATGACCTTCCTGTGGTCATAGGAAACTTTGTTTCGAGTCGAATGCTTCAGACGTTACGGGCGAGTGGGCGGATGGTGGTAGGCTCGATGTCGCCAGGCGCATTCATTTACTATGGTCACTAACTACATATTGTAGGCGATAACTTTAGAAGTCACTAACTTACAATAATGTAGAAGATTTATTAATAAAATTGACTTCAATGTACTTCACAATTTCTGCTTTCTGCTTGTTATACTAAACATATTATAGTCAGTTCCAATTTAAAATTCATGCCTAATTTAACACGCTAGTAAGGTGAATAGTGGATAAAATTGGCAATTAGTTTCCATAAATGAAGAAGCCAAGCACTAAGTTTGTGCTTGACTTTGAGTCATTTATTATCATCAATGAAAATTTGGATTCAATTGAAAGAGAAATAACACGATTTGCATCAAATTGCTGTTAAAGAAAACGGTTATTTCACTGAGGTTTTACTACGAGCGTATTATTAGATACTGGTTGTAAAACCTCAACTGTTGGACATTGACCTTGCCTATAGATTTCGAAAACTGACCCAAGTAGCCAAGGTCGTGGACGCCCTTCGTAGAATTATTTTTACTCTATTTTTTAACAGATCATTTACTAAAGTAACATTAACATTGGGTTTGAGCCAACTTGTATAAGAAGTTCCTATCCGATGTAAGTAAATTCTAATCTAGAGCAGTGATTCTCTGGTCGTCCAAATGGCATGGTATTGACCAAAACACTGCTACTGTTGCTAACGGTGGCCATTTTAAATTTTTCTTCTACTTTATGTACAGTAGTGATACATAGGCGAGTTAATGCAACAAGGCATTCTCTACTAGTCAACCTTTGCATTAAAAAAGATAACACTGTACTTACCACAGTGTTATCTTTTTTTTAAATCCAAAAGTGCAACGCACGCCTGTGCATACACAATTAATCATCATTTCAACCGAAAGACGTCCACTGTTGGACATATGCCTCCCCCAAGTGTCGCGACAATGAACGGTCCTGTGCGTCTCGCATCCATCGGATTTCCACAACCCTTACCAGGTCATCGGTCCAGCTTGTAGGAGGCCTTCCAAAGCACAATAAATAAATGATAGATATTTCAAGTATAGTTAAGTATCATTCTTCCTATTGACAACTATTTGGATGAATCTTTATACGGCCAATGAGTTTTATCTTTGTCTATTTAATTCCGCTTGAAGACAATAAATAATACAAGTGGCTTGTATATTCTAATATGGGTCAGAATTGGTCAGTCAGATTTTAATGGCCTAGTAATCATCTATGCCAAAGTTTTTCGACACATTCTGTCAATCGAATAACTGCATGTAACAGATCCTTCTAGAATCGTTTCGCAATTTTGTATGTCTGTTCATAATCTCACCGGATTCCCTCTCGTTGAATGATAGTAAAAGTGCCTCGCTTCCGTTCGCCGACGTCGGAGCTCGCACATCTATACCTAATGCAACTAAGTTTTTGCTTTATATGTATGTAATATTATGTATGTTATATGAATGTAGGTATGCACATTTCTTCCTGTTTTACTTTTTTTTTGTTTGTAAGCGTGGATTGAATAACTACTACAGTTGCTTTGAGAAATAGTTTACTTCAAACGAATCTACATGTATATGTTTATCTGATGAGTATTATGTTACCACAAAACTTTAAATTCAATCGACGAAAATTACAACTTATAAATTTTTTGTAAAGACAATTTTTTTTTTCGTTTCCTAAAAATCTATTTCAGTTTACATTTAATTTGCAGTATGTAGGTAGTTAAGAAATTTCATTTATTTTATTAATGTTTTGTGTACTGACATTCTGAAAAAATCAAGTAGATATTATAATACTCGTATTAATCATCCAACCTTTTCCTGTCATCAACTTATCATGAAGCTCTAAAACAATCCCCATTGAACAGTATCCGACCATCATTAAAACATTACTTGAGGGCAAATAAAGCAATAAACTTGTTCCGTTCCCAAGCAACGGCACCGGGACCTCGGGCGCACTCGCCTCTATAAATAATTCCTTATTAAAGGTTTTATCAATAAAACAAACTCCGATATTGGTTGTTTATTTACTGCCCGATATACTGATATCAATCCTGCCCCAATTATTCCTCGGCGTGTCTCACTCCCCGCGCCCACAGTCCACAGATCTCGAACTTCACTGTCATCTCGGAACCACAACGAATTACCACTCTACCACTACAATGTAAACTATATTCACTATAATGATACAGTTTTGAAGATATCCGAGAAGAACATTATCTGTTGGATTATGAACCTTGCAAGTAAATATTTTCGAGCTTAAAATCGATTGCAACAGTGCAGTTTTTATAAGAAGAATGATGGTTTCGTATATAGCGTTCTCTTTGTTGGAGATAGGATTGAAATTGGTGTGGCAGTATTCGCACGCGCATTAGATCGACGCCGCCGAGAGGCAGTGTCGCGAAACGCGACCACGTTGCGATATAAAAGGAAGTTTTGTTTAAATTTCTTTATCACACACCTTGTGCCTGCACCAGCGCTCGGTCACTCACCGCTCTATCTTCTTGCACCATGTCTGCCCGTCTTCTGGTGAGTTCAGATATTTAATTAATGTATAACACATACGCTTTAATCATTCACGGTGACTTGCGAAACTGGACCATGTTTGTTGTTTCGGACATCCGTTACATAACGGAGAGTACAACCACCTGTTGAGTGTCTGAAAAAATGTTTCCTTAGTACCTATTTAGACTAAATGATTTCAGTGGACATTCTTACTTCATTCGTACTAGAGTATCTACACACTTTTCATTAGGGTCCCACTCAATGAAACTGCATTTACGAAATAAGGAATGACGTACCTTATTGTACACCAATTTACGTTTACAATCACTAGAATATCACAACATACAAAAAAAAGACAATTTTGCTAATGGAGGCGGATAGTGATTGCGATCCAATCAACATTGCCTCATTGGTGGACAATACAGAAAACTGCCGATATCTAATTAAGAACTTTGACACAATTTCTCTTTACGTCATCGCGGTATTTTCACATCTATTGTTTAAGCCTTGTTTGATAAGTTAATGAGTTTCTAATTTATGTGAAAATTCATCAGAAGAACGACACATATCGTATAAATTTATTTGATATTTTTTTCCTTAAACATTTGGTTATCTTCACTAAGCTCGAATACTAGATCGGCATTGAGATTTCCGGATAATAAGATCTTCTAATAGAAGAAAATGTGTCCAATTTTTCTGATCAGTGGTATCAGTCAATAGGTAATGGCAATTTTACACGGAGAGGGAAATATTTTTATTGTTGCTCGGTTATTTAGGTACCCAGAACCGATACTCAGCCAGATAGAAAGTCATCTCGAGTGTCACGTTCTAACCGAGGTTTTTTTATTTTTTGTTTATTTAGCGATTATTCACAGTACCTTGTTATGAATTTCTTTTTCAAGTTTAGGATACTTTTTTTTATTAAAAAGCAATGCCCTTATGCCTGGCGAAATCATCTCGTAATTGTTTGCCTTTGCGATTGTGTTTCCATTTCGAGTTTGTCTTTCTTTCCGAGGGTATTTTTAACAAAGATGGGTGCTGATAAAGTGATTTTCAAATCTCGTCGCGTCAAACAAAAGATGTTTAAGCGTCACAGAAATCTCAATTATATAGACTTGATACCCCTACACTATTATTCAGCTAATAAAATAAATTAAAAATAACTTACAACTATGTATTTAACTGCTCTAAAAACGGCAAAAGAAAACATCGTACGGAAACTGGCATGTCCTAGAATCCAAAATTCGAAGACATGTGACCACCAATCCACACTGGGCCCGAGGTCCCTTCACTCTCATAAACACGAGACCCAAGTCCACACTGTGGGAACATTACAAGGCTGTTTATGCTATTATGATTTTATATGAAAGCAGCGGTAGCCGAGTGGTAATGGCTCTGATCCTGAATCCTGCCAGGAGCATTACTTTTTGTTCTTTATTTCATTACCACTGCTCTCAAAAACGGTGAAGGAAAACATCGTGAGGAAACCGGCATGTCGTAGAACCAAAAAATCGAAGATATGTGACATTCTCCAACCCGCATTGGGCCCGCGTGGTGGATTACGGCCCATTTTCTCTTCAAAAGAGGAGGCTTGAGTCCCAGCAGTGGGAGCATCAAAAAAAAGGCTGATGATGATGATTTTATATGCGAAACTATATCCCGACTTACGAGAATTCAACTTATGCGATAATCGCTCAGTCTCGACTATTACGTAAGTTTGAGGATTTACTGTAGTGCTACAGTCCACCCCTATATTCAACTAAAAAGTATATGCAAAAAACACTTTAACATTTTGTGGTGGAAAAATAAACAAACTTATTATTATTACTCGTACATAAAGTACGACGACTACAAACAATACAACAAAGTACTGAAATAACTGCGTTCCAAGAAAGATAAGGCTAAGGATATTTTCTGAGAAGGTGCACGTGTCCTTATAGTACATAGGTAGACATTGCATCTTTTTTTCTTTTTTGGGTAGAAATTATATAGTCAAATAGCTTCTCCTATTTTGAATGGAGCAAGGGACTTTTATTGACTAAAAGATTAAAACCCACAATGTTTAAGATCAAAGTGACTCAGGAGCGAGTCTATGATAGATCTTAGACCAACGCTCCAATAAGCAAGACTCTTCATATGATACAAACCACGCGATAAAAAGTTAGAAGAAGTACCATGTCACTGTTAAAGGTCGCTTTTAAATATTGATAATTTTGTTATAAATAAAAGCTTCTATTTGAGAATCAGTGCGTAAATAAACGTACAGGGTAGTTACATATATATTGTGATCCAGGAAATGTAGATTTAGTTAAAAAGTAGGGCATTTTGTAATTTAGCGTCTTACAATTTGACGAAAACGGTGTGTCATACCATTTATCACAGCAAATAGGATTTACTTAAATACTATGGGCGGGTTAAAAAAAGAACAAATATTCCAATCTGATTCCCATAAGCATTTGGTAGACAAAAATACAGCATTAGTGCGAGATGTTTTTACGTTAACGCGATCAAAACTTTTACCGCGTTTGGCTCTCTGATTGTTTAAGAGCTTGGTGTAAACGTCATAAACGTGTGCATCGCGTTAACGTAAAACGAACTCGCATTAGGCACTTATTATCAGAAATTTTAGTGTGAAAATGGCTTTCATATGTTATTTCTACACGAAGACCATAAGCGTAAACATAATCAATTCTCAAAGTTTCTACTTCTAGAATAAAGGGCTTATATCTAAGAGAAACTCGCCGTAGTCTGTAACCCACCATGATGGCCCAGTATGTCATGACAGATGTCAAATTTGGGCATGCCTGATGTTTTCTTTCTCTATTTTGAGAGCCATCACTAATTGTTTCTCCTAAAACTAAAGAATCATCTCTCATTTTCCAGTTGGCGTTAGTCTGCATGGCCGAGTTGACGTCGTTGATAGCGGCGGGTGGCGGTGGTGGCGGCCACAAGAAAGTCATCATCCACGTCCCACTGTTCGTGAAGCACCATCATCATAAGCACACCATCGTCAAGCACATCCATCACAAGAGCGGCGGCGGTGGAGGTGATGACCACTACGAGGTCTTGGGATACACTTATGGAGAACCGAAACCGGCACCGCATTTTGGAGGAGGTGAAGACTCTTTTGTTAATTGTGGACGTAGCTAGGTGATATTATCACGCTAACATTAGCTTACTACCTCATTGTTGTCCGGAAAGATTCTTTAAGAAGAGTAACCGTGGACTTGTCGATTCTTCTCTATAGAATACGGTCTCTTGAAACCGGATACTAGCTTTTCCCAAAAAGTTTAAAACACAACCGATTTTGAATTTAATTTCTTAGAAACATCAAAAAATCCTGTTTACACTGTACTGATTGATATTGTATTAATTCGCTCTTACAATAAAATATTCTAAGCTTTAAGATGCTGAGAAGCTTAGCACAGATGTTTTGTGACGAAATTGGAAAAAGTCAGATAGTAAAATATGATAGAATAGAAATCACTTTGTAACACTCAGAGATAGCACCCACGATTAACGTAAGATAAACAAAGGCATTACAAACAATGGGACCTCTATCTAAATCGCTAATGTTTTTATAATGACTCCGTGTCATGTTGATGTGTATCTTTCACCTAAGTGATACAAATGACACCATGTTCCAGGACACGGTTGGGGAGCGGCGGAAGAGTCTCATGGTGATGGTGGCTATGGAGAATCTCCAGTCAGCTTTGAAGGAGGTGACCACACAGGATACGCTCTCTCAGGAGGAGAAGAGGAATCGTACGGAGGAAGCACTGGCCATGGAGGATACTAGACAACAACACACAAATGATTCTGTACATATACTCGTAGTGTTAACATTAAGGTTGTACCATGGTATCAGGAGTGAAGAACAATTCATTGGCAAGTGTACCCTAGACAACTTGATTCGTGATCTACAAATTCGACAACACAGCTATGACATTTTAGTACAAATTTTATCTAATACTCGTAGTTGTCGAACGTCCAGCCTGAAAGAAGTACTATGTAAGTTTAAGGGTCCAGTGAATACTTTTAGCCTCATTATATTTACACCGTTGTGAAGGTTTGACTTGATTGTGTTGTATGTAGCTTTACAGTTTGACTGTAGCCGCGTAGTCCGTCTGTCTGAATGATTGTCTGTTAGCTCTAAGTTTTAGTTGTAAGTAACCGTTGTTGTGAAATTTATCCCGGTTTAAGCGGGAATTTATTAATAATATTATAACTGTTGTTAATTTAAAAATATTACCATTTCCAATCGCGTATTATTTCCTCCTTGTTCCTCGTATATCCTGGAGCCAGTGCTTCCTCTATTGTAAAGTTGGAAGTTGCGTGTTTACGTGTCTGTCTGTTATAAATCAAACAATATTTTAGTATACACAGCAGAAGTATAAAATTAGACAAAACAAAATAAACCGAGACGCCGTTGGTATTTGTTGCAAAAAATAAACAACGGCTGCAAACTTTCTAACATAGCACATATTTGTTCGTTTTGTGACTTTCCGCGTCTGGATGCACAAACGTAACTAGAAAAAACTTGATCTTTTTATTTCCTACTTAGATTAGTTCCGGAACCTTCAATGCGTTCTCCAGTGTGGGGCAAGACGCGGAAGTTGCATGTATGAGGCGGCATGATGCATCTTTTTTATTTTATTTGCTTATTATGATACATTCTACATTACGCAACGCATTGCAATAAATTTGGTTTACTTTCATCGCAAAGAATATATATTATATCAAAGTATTATAATCGTGTATGACTCAGTATGCAGGTACAACACATGTGTATGTATAGCCTACATAGGCACTAAACATTAACAAACTACCTAAGCAAAGTTAACTTAATTGTACAATTTATTGGAATTAGTATCTACAAAATCAATACAGATTGCACCGGGGCAATTACTTATTCTGTGACCGAGGTAAGTTATAAATAAATAACAAAAGGTAATGGAGAAAGAAGGTACTAACATGTCAACTCAATATAAATGTCACCAAACAAACATCGTTGTCAAACAATTAATGAGTATTTACAGGATTACACCATTACTTTAGAAATTAGAACCCCTTATTTGTATTTAGTATTTATAATATTTACGTATTTTATACGTACGAGTATATAGCGTATAGAGTGGTTCGCGGCATTCTTAAGAAATAAACTTTATCTTACAGTTTATTCTTACAATTATCCTGCCCTAGTACGAGTAACTTGAATGAGTTTCCAATCTCGGTGCAGACACTTTCTAGGTACTAGAGTCTGTCTAATAAGTTAAACGATTTGGGTAATTATTAGGATTAAATTAAATCTGATGTAGTCAACACGGGTTCAATAATCAAGGTTGATTAAGAGATAGAGATCATTGTTTACTAATAGAAGAACCTTATAAAAAGTATCGAATATAAGTATTTTTTAAATGATTAAATATTATACAAAATTTCCAAGTCGATTGACTTATTAGACAGACTATACTTTATATTTTTTATTTCTAGGTATTACTTTGATACTCGCAGCTTACATATGAACTTGTATATGTTCCAGTTTTGTCGTTAACAAGAATTTTCTTGAGTATACAGTACTACAATGTACTGACAGGCTTTATCTGGGGGCACGGCGGTGCTTCCGCCAAGTCGAGCAAAATAGCACAGATATGGCTGTAGAAGTTTTTAGCCACGTAGACATACGTGGCTAAAAGCTTCTACCAACTAATTGGAATATCGATACGATAAGATGTTAAGCTAATAGACTAATGATATTACATGCTGTTTGCCTATATATAGGGTGACTGGCAATTAGTGTACGATACTTAAACACGTGATTGTGCTCATGATAACAAACAATTTTTATTAAAAAAAAAGGAAAGCAAAGCCGAAATAGCGAAAAAAATATCAGCTGTTCAGTACATTAGGCAAACATAAATGTACTGAACAGCTGATTTTTTTTTGCGACTTCAGGTTTGTTCTCATAGTAAAAGTTGTAGGTTATCATGAGCACAATCACGTGTTTAAGTATCGTACACTAATTACCAGTCATCCTATATAATGGTTGTTAAAGAATGCGCAAAACAATGTATTTACCGTGGTAATTAACCGACTTCGAAAAGGACGAGATTCTCTCGATCAATTGTGAACCGATTTTGAAAATTCGTTTTTTGATTGAAAGGTTATGCTTCTAAGTTGGTCGCATAGAAATATTGTTATGATCTGATCATGAACTTCGAAGATATCAACAGAAAGGAACAGAACTTTTCATAGGATCACAGCAGAATTGTCGTTACAAGTAAAATGCTTTGTTTATACGTGTCGTCGATGACTGACTGAAAGAAAAGGTTGAGGGGATGTATCGAACTGATCTGATGATGAAGCCGGAATGTAAATAAATGTAATCTAACCGTGTTTGGGATTATTAGAAACGTTATGAGATGCACTCTGGGCACTGGCTATAAGGTATTTAAGTCTGAGGGGTAATTTTTAGTAGTGGTACCATAACTAAAAAGTGAAAAATACAAAAACTTTTTCCAAAAAAAATTAAACCGACTTCAAATATCTATATTATAGAAACACCGACTTCCGAAATTAAAGTTATTTTGAACTTTTCAGTGTTTTTTGTACATTGAAGTCGGTATAATTTTTTTTTTTTTGTAAAAGTTTTTATCTTCTCTGTTCAACACACTTTGTTTTTTTTGTGGGTGTGATAACCAAGTCACATACTAATTATTTTCATTATTAAAATGTATGATAAATAAAGTCAGTTTCTTTTTTGTAAATAAACATTTACTGTAGTAGTATGTTGAATGTTGATGGTTAATGAAAAGTATCTAGTATACACGACGGTTTTGAACCGTAGAAATATTCTTATATCTAAGGTTTCAACTTTTAACGGCAAAAGAGCAAGACTTGGAGGTATTTTTAAAGAAATTATTAATCCAATAAACAAGATATTAAAAAATATATAATTCACCGATATACAGCCAATTATAATTTGCTGATATTGTTACCATCGTGAGTATAGTTTGGGTGAGCTTTGTACTGGAGCGGAATGGCACAAGAAAAAAAAGATCTACGCCAAGCTGCGGGCTTTAGCTGTTGATAATGATGATATTAGGCTCTTAGGCACTTAATTTACTTTGACAGACTTGATGGCTGCGCGCAGAACTGATAGTTGATAGGGCCGAAAGGGTCTGGTTCTCAAGATCCAGCCCCATCAACCTCATATTGTGAGGGTGGCGGGAAACACATGCGAGACGCAGAAAACCGGTCGTTGTGGCGAAATTTGGGGGAGCCTATGTCCAGCAGTGGACGTCTTTCGTCTGAAATAAAGAAGAGTTATTTAGAATAGTTGTTATTTTGTAAGTATTCATTTATACAACTTTACAAGTTCTCACTCGAAATGGAAATTGTCCAAATAGTTTTTGCGAAAATTTCTCTAATCTTTTAACGTTTCCTTGCACCGTGAGAAAAGTCATCGACAACCACGGTTCTATTCTCTTCACACTGTTATTAATCAATGCCATTCATTGTAATACGTACTAGGTTTTTTTCCACCTATTTTCAAAACAAAGGAAATAATTGTTGGGGCGTGGTCTCATCAATCATGTCTAAGATCAGCTGCCTATGAACTTGTGGAAATGAAATAAAGCTTGGAGGACACCTAAGTAAGCAAGAGGGAATTTAAACCAGTAAACACAAAAACAAATAAATTAAGTATCTCATTAAATAACAAAGAACCATATTTAAAGCGCCTTTCCGTTCCCTATTCGTCTATCAATAACGTAAACCATGCTTGGTTTAAAAAGCTTGTTGCTTTATCCAATGCAATTCAAAGCAATGTTTGATGAAGAGGCAACGTGAAAAAAGACGCCTGAAAACTTTCAATCATGTCATTTATTCCAATATTTTACTAAAAATTCTAATACTTACTAGAGGAGGCGCCAAAGGGAGTTGAGTATGCAAAATATAAGGACCGCCTTCTGTGAATGGTTTCGGACTCAGAAAAGCATGCAGATTATGATTCTGGATGTTGCCAGGAGGCATATTGGTCCATTTTTTTTTTATACCCCTCTCCCTGAAGCAGCAAGTAAATTGATTGAACAAATGCTTAGAATCATTTTATTAATTGTTTAAGTAACAATATAAGCAAGTATCTAGTTGTTTCTTATGATTAAATATATCTATAAGAAGTCATCTAAAAAAAAGTGAGTCGGACTCGCGCTCTGAGGATTCCGTAAAAAACACATGAAAACAGTTCAATTCCCAAATTGAGTTACGAAGATTTTTCCGAATCATAAAAATAGTTTTTTTTTGTGACGTAATGACAAAGTTACAGTTTTTGGAATTTTATCTATATTAGTGCTATGAGACCTTGCTTCATGCCAAATTTTTGAATTCTAGCTTAATGGGAAGTACCCTATAAATTTTGATTTCCTTAGGGTTGTCGAAATACACGCTTTTTTGCGACATAAACTGCCATATTTTTTTTTTCGTTAACTTAGAAGCTTGATTTTTTCACAGCTTCAAGGAACCGCAGATTTGAGGATATGATTTTAATTTCAACGCGATCCTATGAAAACCGTTCAATTCCCAAATTGATTTACGAAGATTTATCCGAATCGCAAAGAAAGTTTTTTTTTGTGATGTAACTACAAATTTACAGTTTTCAGATTTTTTTCTATACTTGTGCTGTGAGACCTTCATCATTCATCATCATTTCAGCCGATACACGTCCACTGTTGAACATAGGCCTCCCCCAAGCGTCGCCACATCGAACGTTCCTGTGCGTCCCGCATCCATCGGTTTCCTGCTACTTTCACCACGTCATCGGTCCACCTTGTAGGAGGCCTTCCAACACTGCGTCTTCCGGTACGCGGTCGCCACTCCAAAACCTTTCGGCCCCAACGGCCATCTGTTCTGCGAGCAATGTGCCCTGCCCATTGCCACTTAAGTTTGGCAATTCTTTGTGCTATGTCGGCAACCTTAGTTTTCCTGTGGATATCTTCATTTTTTATTCGATCACGCAAGGAAACCCCGAGCATAGCCCTTTCCATTGCTTTTTGGGTGACTTTAAGCCTTCTGATGAGGCCCATTGTGAGCGACCACGATTCGGAGCCATATGTCATCACTGGCAACACGCACTGGTTAAAGACTTTCGTCTTGAGACACTGTGGTATATTGGACGAGAAGATACCGCGTAGCTTCCCGAACGCTGCCCAACCGAGTTGGATTCGACGGTTGACCTCTTTCTCGAAGTTAGACCTACCGAACTGGACTGTCTGTCCGAGGTAGACGTAATCGTCCACAACTTCGAGTGTAGAGTCTCCGACCTTGATAGGAGTGGGCGCTGCATGGTTGTTAATCATGATTTTGGTTTTATCCATGTTCATTTTAAGACCCACTCTTAGAGAAGCTCTACTGAGGTCATTGAGCATTGTGCTGAGCTCCTCCATAGTCTCCGCCATGACTACTATGTCGTCGGCAAACCGAAGGTGAGTGATGTACTCGCCATTGACATTAATGCCTAGTCCACTCCAGTCCAGAACCTTGAAGACATCCTCCATTGCGGCCGTAAATAGTTTCGGAGAGATGACGTCTCCCTGCCTCACACCTCGCTGCAGGAGGACAGGTTTCGAGGTTTGGTCCTGGAGTCGGACTGATATGGTGGCGTTTTCGTACAAACACCTCAGCACTTCGATGTACCGATAGTCAACTTGGCACCTTTGGAGAGATTGCAGCATAGCCCAAGTCTCGATCGAATCAAAAGCTTTCTCGTAGTCCACAAACGCTATGCAGAGAGGCAGGTTATACTCCTCGGTCTTCTGTATGACCTACCGTAGCGTATGTATGTGGTCTACGGTGCTGAAACCTTTTCGGAATCCGGCTTGTTCGGGAGGCTGGAAGTCGTCAAGTCGTGAGACCTTGCTTCATGATAAATTTCAGAATTCTAGGCCAACAGGAAGTACCCTATGAATTTTGATTCCTTTGAGGGTGTCAAAATACACGTTTTTTCGCAACATAAACAGCCGTATCTTTTTTTTTGTAAACCCAGAACTTTGATTTTTTCTCAGCCAATGTTATGCCACTTAGGAATAAAGCAGCTTTCTGTCGGTGAAAAAATTTTAGCAATCGGACCAGTACTTTCAGAGATAAACATAAAAACAAAAAAAAAATACCTCTATATTATATTAGTGTAGATATGATCACTCAATGAAACTCCGAGCATGGCCCTTTCCATTACCCTTATAAATAGAGGTTATTGCATTTATCGCTCAAGCTAAAAACTGTATTTTATCAATAAATTGTCTCCAATGTTTTTATGATCTACCTGGGACGTAGACTGCATCAGATGATGCCGTTGAAATCTAGACTAAGCAGTGTTGATCCTAGATTTTAATATGCAATGCTTTTCTTGGTTTTTGATAGGTATAAAACCCTTGTTTGGAAGAACTTCAGCAAACTTCTTCAGCTAAGCTAAGCTTCTTGAATTCTTGTGACGATCTGGCCACTGAACTAAAGAGTTCAGTGGTCAGATCGTCACAAGAATTCATAAAGATAACCGGGAGTTCAAATTCTTCACGATCAGGTATTTAGAATATTACAGGTATTTTTATATAAACCTACTATTTTACTATTTTTTATTATATATCTGCATATATATTAAAAAAAAAAATGCTGTTTATTAGTCAACTTTTAAAAAATGTAAAATATTGGACCGTAAATTATTTTCGACCCAAATGCGATGGGAAAAATCGGAGTACCCATAAAATAAGACTTGTTGCTGAGTATCATTTTTAGCAAGGTCTTATCCGAAAGCAATCAGTAGTTTGCAATCAAGCCGAAGTTATTTGCTAGTTGTTTGTAAATCTCTTGCCTCGAGCTATTTGTAAGGAAAGTCGGGGGATTACGCAGACATTAACTTTATTGCGTTACTTAGAATCCTGTACAGAACTCAATTTTATACTTATAATATTTTTTTACCACTACCTCACCTGATGGTAAGCGATGATGTGGTGATGGCGATTTATTAAAGAGTTATGATGGTTTTAACAAAGTACAAACAATAGCAGACCCTCAATAACACACATCCCACGACATCTACAAATAACTAACATAAAAGCACGACGTTCCCCGAAGCTTCACGAGCTATTCCTCGCCTGTGTAAATTAATCGAACTTATTTTTAGCAGAACGCAATAGAGTCGCTATGAGTACTAAATTTTTCTGGTTGTATTCTTTATAAAATTTTATACTCTACTCATGTTATTATTAGACAGAAATTAAAAAAGGTTTTCTTGTGGACTATATTTCGCCATGTTGCCCTATCTTCGGGGATGTGGATGGCGTCGCAGACTGTGATCTCCAGTGTAACACGGATTTGGTCTGAACAACGTATCGGATTCCTGACACTGCATCTTTTCCTATCAGAAGCAACTTTTTCATGTTATCACCTCTCTTTCTGGCAATGTGGTCAAAGAAATCAAAGATGTACATACATCTTCTTTGGTATATGGGGGTGAGTCTCATAAGGTTATCCCTTAGTTTAACTATTATGGAGTCGTTAGTCCGATGCTTTGACCAGTGGATTACAAGCTTTTTTAAGGGTCCAGGTCTCTGCACTACACAGGAAGATGGAGAAAATGAAGGTAGTGACGAGCTTACTTTTGGTATTAGTCTTACATGAGACATTAGTCTTACCTGTCGGCCCAGACGCGGTTCAGCTGTGACATGGCGCTCTTTGCCATCCCAATACGTCCTCGTATCTCCTGCTCACACGACCCATTGTTTGTTATGGTAGAGCCCAGGTAGACAAACTCGTCTACTGTTTTCAGGTTGAGTGTGCTAAACAATGTGAGAGACTTACTTTGGTCCACAACCATGAGTTTTATTTTAGCCCTGTTTATTTGGAGCCCAGCTCCATACTGATCCGCTCTAGTCTTTCTTACGACACAGACATCTCCTCTTCACTAGCCGCAAAAAGTGTGGTGTCGTCGTAAAAACCCTCTTTGCAAACACGCCAGGGGATGAAAGGTTCTGAAGTGGCGACCACATATCGGAAGATGCAGCGTTGGAAGGCCTCCAACAAGGTGGATCGATGACCTGGTCAGGGTCGCGGTATTCCGATGGATGCGTGACGCACAGGACCGGTCGTTGTGGCGACGCTTGGGGGAGGCCTTTGTCCAACAGTGGACGTCTTTCGGCTAATATGAGGATGATGATGATGATGAAACTTGCCTCATGATGTACTCTCCATATGCTGAAAAGTATGGGTGATAAAATGCATCCTTGTCTGACTGCCTTTTTAAATTTGAAGGGCTTTGAAAGTATGTTTTTGACCTTGACCTTGCCTTGGTTGTTTTGGTATAGTAACTGGAGGAGAGCAGTGAGGTGCTTCGGCACTCCCAATTCCGACAAAATGTTCCACAGGCTTGGCCAGTCGACGCAATCAAAAGTCTTATTAAAGTCAATGAAGCACATGACGAAAGAGGTGTTGAATTCGTAGACTTCTCAGTGATTCGTCTTATATTGAGGATTTGTTGTCGTTTGCCCCTTCCCTTGACAAAACCAGCCTGGACTCGTGGGATCTGCCAATCGATAAAGTGTCTGATACGATCGTTAATGATGTGCAGGAGGATCTTACTTCCGTAAGAAATAAGAGCAAGTGTGCGGTAGTTATCACAGTTATTCGTCGAGGTCACGACCCTCAGCATTGAGGATAAACGACGCAAGGTGGAGAAAAAAAGGTTGTTTTACTCGTAGGATAAACTTTGTAATAAAAGTAAATATACATATTATATTGTGCTTTATTACAGTTAAGATTGATGCTGAATTTATAATAATCAACTTAGATACTACTGTTATACTTAAACGAATTAATTTGAACTATCCATCTTCTGAATTTATGAGCCTGTAAATTATTCAGTTCTTATATTACTAGTGTCCATGTTAAAAACCTAAAAGAAGCAGGGGTTGTCAGTACCTGGAACGTTTTTCATTATACTACATAATATTAGTTATTTCTATTTATATGAATGTTAAATAATTATCTTGTTGCCTTATGTGTACAATTCAAGTGTTTTGTTAGGAGGGAACTTGTTGATACGCCATTTTTTTTATTGTTTAAAATAAAGTTACGTTTATTAAAAAAAAAACCAACTGTCTCCGCACACGAGCCTAAAAAAAACGCCGCTATAAGCCTCTTTTTGAGGCGGCCTTTTTTTGTGGCTCCTGTGCGGCGGTGGTGCCACAAAAAAACGCTTGAAGCAGCTTTAAGCTTCTCCGGACACAAGGTGTCATGCGCGCTTCAGCTGTTTTTTGCAGCCGCTTCTAGCTTTTTTTTTGTTTCCGGTTCTAGAGCGTTTTTTTGTGGCGGCGTTTTTTTGTGGCCCGTGTGCGGTGACGCTTTAATGTTTAGTTTGTACCTAACAATAATTAAAATCTAGGTAATGTTAATATTTTATATTGAAGCTATTATTTATTAAAATGGTTTAAATTTAATTAATTGAAGCAAATACTTTGAAAATAGGTTTATCATCAGCAGATCCGAAATGATATTTAATATTCTCATTGCCACGATTTAACAATTATATTATTGAGGATGGAAAAAGATGCTACCTGTTACTCTTAACAAATTTATGTGTCGTGGCCGGATCGTTTTAATTGTTAAAGTTTGATGATATGTCAATCCTCGTTTGCCCTACTTTCTTCAGACTTTTTATTATCATAGATATGCTACATTAGTGTTATGACCAAACGAGGATGCCTATCCTCTGCCTAGTGTTAGTTGCCCATCAATTCTAAGATCTGGCCATGACATACTACATATATTTGCTAGTAAATGCAGACCACCTCGTCTCACATCTAAAGCGGATGGGGCCGGATTTTTCGGATGGCCAGTTCGGCTTTCGCAGGGCGCGCTCTACGGTGGACGCCATCATGCATGTGCGGTTCTCACGACGTGGGATGCGGTGTGTATGTCTTGGTGTTGTTTTTGGACATCGCCTACGCCTTTAATTCCCTGCCTTCGAGCCTGGCATTAAGAGGGCACTCCAGTATCCCCGGGTGCCCTACTACCTCTATCGTGTGGTCGAGGCCTATCTGTCGGACTGGTACATACGATGTAGTATCTGGGACTCGTCCTTGACAGCTAATGGAATTTCCAGGAATTTCCATTTCCGACGTCTGGCTCCCAATCTGTATCGGACTGAGGCTGTGAGACAAGTGGCTGCCGCCCAACCTAGGGGGTCCAGACGCCTCCTGCCAGAGGCTCTATGCAGGACACGTTCGGTCCATGGCCCTTTATGAGGCGCCGGTATAGGCACCGTCGCTACGAAAGCAACCGGTGGCCAAGCTGAACGCAAGCCAGAGGGTCATGGTCATCCGGATGGTGCGGGGATACCGCACGGTTTCC
This sequence comes from Mythimna ferrago, assembly GCA_910589285.2. Taxonomy (NCBI): domain Eukaryota; kingdom Metazoa; phylum Arthropoda; class Insecta; order Lepidoptera; family Noctuidae; genus Mythimna; species Mythimna ferrago. Next base: position 15,319,892 of record OU342673.1, on the reverse strand, counting down.
CGAGAAGCGTTGAGCCTACTTCCTAGCCTACCACCGTGGGTAGGTTTCCTTGCACGCGTGCACGATCTGCGCGTGGAGATGCAATGCCAGGGCTGCTATGCCAAATCGCGGCATATTATGGCAGATAGAGTACCGGCGGGGTCTCATGGTGTAATGGCGACAGCGACTGTCGCAACCCAGTGCTGGGCACGCCATAATTAAGACGGTAAGTCCTGTCCCTTTGAAGAATGGCTGGAAAGAATCCTCGGCATCCTTACCTTTCGCATAATGCCGGACCTCACCGGGTATAGTCAGTTCGGGAGAAAAATATGGGATTTGTTATTTTAAAGACTCCATACCTAAGTCAGCAAAAACGAAACTATTTCGAAATTGGTGATCCTACGAGAGTTTAGTTTTTGGCTTTATTGTCCATCTGTCCGTCTTTCAAGACCCTTTTTCCTAAGAACGCGTGAAAGATCATACTTCCTTGCTTTCTACTAAACTTCAAAACTCAAACAAACAACTCAAACTCAAACATTTTTTTAAGTCTCACAGCACAAGTTAAGGAAAAATTCTGAAAAATTAAACAACACAAGAAAATTATAATATTTTTGTGCTCTGTAAGAAGATAAATTATTTCATTTAACCAGTAATCAGGAAATGCATCAACTTGAACACTGAAGAGTGTTTGAGGGTGAAAATAGTTAACTTGTTAATAAATACTTTTATTTGAAGGAAATTCTAAGATAAGTTGCTAAGATCATTGAATGAACTATTTTATAGTACCTTCTTTTGTACCTTTGTTACATATTCATTAATTTTGCAGTATCAGTCAAAGTAAACATGCTGTTGCAGTATTACGCGACATCTATTTAATTTATCTAACATTTTCCTAAAGTTAATTTTGGGATCAGCTTCAAGACGGTAAGCGATTATATTACACTCGACTAGCTTTATTGATATTTCATTACCCACCATCTTTTTGAGGAGTATTGCAACTAATATTGGAGTCTTACAAAAGCAATTTACAGGATTGTATTGTGCTTTGTAATAAAATAATAAAAAAACGACTTTATTGGTCTTTATTTTAAATAACAACAACAAACAAACTTAACAACAACAACAACAAAAATAATTAAAATCTATTTAATTACAGTAAGTATCGTTGGTAGGATAATTAGCAGACAAAATATAGGGACTATAGGCGGATAGTTTTGCCTAGATTCTTTATGAAAATAGGAAAATCTATTATAAAAATCTAAAATCTTTCACTGGTTGACAACATACAGCCTTAATCACTAGGTCTAGAAACAAAAAAGTTAGAATAAAAAATTAAAACAAAGAAAAAGAATAAAGAAGAAAAAATTGATAGAGTCTGTCTTATAAGTTAAACGACTTGGGTAATTATTAGAATTTAATTAAATCTGATGTAGTCAACACGGGTTCAATAATCAAGGTTGATTAAGAGATAGAGATCATTGTTTACTAACAGAAGAACCTTATTAAAAGTATTGAATATAAGTACTTTTTAAATGATTAAATATTATACAAAATTCCCAAGTCGGTTGACTTATTAGACAGACTATAGGTTCGTAAATTTTGTCCGAAATCCCTTCGGGCGCTCGACTTTGAGTATACGAACAGGAGGAATCGAGTCAATGTTCCCCGGACGAAATTGTGGAATGGTTTCTCAATGGTTACACAACACTAAATAAAGATTTTTTTCTTATTAAATTATTCTGTTACAGTTAGTTACGTTGACGTCTTTTTTCAGCTTGCGCAATTCCGGATCTAGGGCGCATCGAATCAACCGGCGTTCACTATTTGGGTTGTAGTCAATTTTAAATGTAAGTAGTTTGGTGACATAAGCGCTTTCAATAACTTAGCAAGTAGTAACAATGCCTTATCTAATAACTATGTAGCGAAAACATGGTTATTTTAGCAGAACAATAGAAATATAATATTAAAATAGAGCTTTTTTTTCTATAATATTACAGTCATCGACATTGATTTTTATTGATCATTGATTTTTACTCAGAACTGGTTGCACCAACTTACTTTAACAATAGTGTCTTGACAGCTATCATAATTCTAGTTAATCGAAATATTTGTTGCACTTTTAATCATTATATCCTAAAAGATACTTCTAAAAATTAGAATGTTTGAGGGTCAAAGTTATAGTAAAAACCTTCTTTTTTTAATAAACTTTAACTATACACGATGATGAAACAGTAGAAGAAAAATTCAATGACCATTGCTAATGTTACTGTACCTAACGCAGTTCTTGGTGCAACCCATTCTTAGAAAAAATCGGGTAAAAAAACATAGTAACTATGCCTAAGGTTTGTACTTACAACATAACACTTTGATGTAAAATAGCTTAACATAACATAATCAATACTGAGCTGTGGTAAACTCATAAGTTAACAGTTTTATTTAAATTACTTACAAATTTAATATACAAGGGTTTCAACATTACCAGTATTGGTGGTCTGTTGTATACCAGCCTCTCTTGCAAACGACACCGGAGTCTCGTCATTCAACGAGTTGTCTTCATTCGATATGTACGATCCCTCTGTACCATCTGAGCCTGTGAAGGAGTTCAGTTGGCCGTCGAAGCCATCACCTTGAAAGGACACTGGGTAGTCGTCTGACGGCTGAACACTGGATAGGCCTATGCTTTGAGTGGGGGCAGACGACGCAAAAGGGTCACTCTGAGCAGTTGAGAAACTTTCTAAGCCACCAGATAGGGCTGTGGTTGGTACTGGGGCAGCTGCGAAGTGTGTCGGGAGGGCCCCTTGCGAAGTCAACTCTGAGTAAGGATCGTTTGTGGGCTCCGGCGCGGCGCTCCGAACATAGCCGAACGTGGCCGGGAACCTGTTCTGCAGCTGGTTGACAGTAGTGAACACATCGTCTTCATCCTCACCCTCTTCTTTCACCTCGTAACCATGACCGACGCCAACGCCTTTGCTTGGTAATGCTCCTGGCAAGGAGTCAAACACTTTGACTTGTTTAACAGTGTGTGAGACTCCATGAACGCGGGGTGACTGGGGAGATGAAAAGTCAGAGATGCCGTATCCCCCGCCATATGCTGGTACTGACGGAGAGTATGAGGGCGAATATGAAGGAGTGTAATCGTCTTCGTAGGAAGGCACGGAGTTGGGTGAGTAACTGTAGCTTGGCACGGCTGGTGCGTCGTGGTGGTGTCCGTGATGACTTTGCCCGTGATGACCATGATGACCGTGGTGACCGTGGTGACCTTGATGCCCGTGATGACCATGTTTAGAATGATGATGCCCATGCTTTGAACCCTTCGTCTCAGTAAGAGTCTTTGTCGCAACTTTTTTATGGTGATGATGGTAATGATGACCATACGGAATCTGAGGCTTATGGTGGTGGTGGTGGTGGTGATGAGTCTCTTTCTTTGGCGTGTGATGATGATGGTGAATAGTTATTACTTTCTTATGATGGTCGTGATGAATGAACTCCGGAATGTGTATCCGCACGTGGTCACTGAAAAAAACGATTTTAATTATGACTTACAGCTTAATAATATCCAATAAAACAATACTGTTGTCATAATCTATTGCCTACAATTTATTATAAATTAATAGTAATCCAAAAAATCGCTGGTGCAGACTAACAAATCATAATAGTTAAATAATATGATGACTGATTCTGTTGGAGCATAAAATCACAGTAACCTAATTTCAAAGTGAATAGACCATCGCATAGCTTAAGTTATTTCGCAGTACTACAAACTTCTTTCTATTTACAACTTTCAAAAAATCTATTTCTTACAGAAAAGCACAAGTAAGGAACAGAGTAACAACTTCTAGAAAAAAAAGGGTTTTACACTGTAACCAAATTCTAGGATTATAAATAGGTCAGTGGTAGTAGTTTTAATAAATGTTCATCCTTACTGGTGTTTCCCTCCGCCACCGCCGGTCTCGCCACCCTCGAGGCACAGCACCACCAACACAGTCAGGTACTTGGCCACGTCCATGACCGCAGCACGACAAACAAGCACGGTAAGCACGACAGGCACGACAACAGTCCACAACACGCGGTGACCAGTGCAGCTGAACTAATAACACAACGGAACGGACCTACGTTCACATCTTGCTTTACATCACAACCAGTACTTTCTTTCCTTCCAGATTTTTAGTTTTATTTTAGATCAGTGGAGCGACGAGCATCACGAGCCAACACCGCACTGTCGCACGCCGCAGCGGATTGAGTCGCGCAACATCGCGAGATGACCATTTATCCAATTTCACTTAAATAAACCCGTAATATTAACAAAAAGACCACAATTGCCATTGTCGACGAAGCATGCCAAAAGACATAGTGGGCGTACGCGACGGGACGATTGTCGCTCTAATTTACATCGAAGCAGAGTTCTATTCACCGCCCGGAAATAAGGTGCCGCAGCGTTTTTTGTGACCACTATGTGTAATAACTATTTCACTACCGTTCTGAGCGTCGCATTCTATCTAACCGCAAGGTAGATGCTGTAATACAGTTACGGTTACACTCTTACTACTGGTCAGCTGTTACTTTTCAGTTAAACTTTTCTGGATAACCCACTTTAATGGAATGTGCACGTGCACGCTTGGCTATTGTGTAGTATCGTCGGATTCATTCTCCATTCAACTAAAGTCAGAGTCTTTCGTTGAATGAACTCAATAAAAATAGAAGAATTAGTGAGTAAGGTCGATTACACCGATTAGTTATTTCTATAAGTGCGGGGTGGCGTCTAATAAATATAACTGGTAAGGGTCAGATCGTGCTCATAAATAACTCTCAGAGTGCGCCTATTAAAATTTAATCACTCGTTACGATTGAATTTATTGATTTTGTAGTATTGTCTAAACTTTTTTTGTGTGTTGTAACTTGGTGGTTACTGTGTGTTCCAGAGGAATAAGCATGTTCACATCGAATACAGTTATTAATTATTTGTAATTGTGCTGTATTCATTTTTTTAAGAGCTATTTGTTCGTAAAGGTTAGACTACTTTAGAGCTTCCAAATTTTGACCTATTCCCTGATAAATCAGGATTTTGGTATTCGTCGTTTGCTAGTTATTATAAACATTAAAATTAGGGAATCTGTTGGGACCGTAAATGTGACGGTACATGAAATTAGAAGTTATTATCATCATCAACATTTCAGCCGAAATACGTTTGTCGTCTGTTGGATATAGACACAGGACCTGCTTCTCGCCTCCATCGTACTCCCGCGCACCTCACCACGACATCGGTCCACCTTGTAGAAGACGATCCAACGTTGCATCTTCTGTTACGTGGTAGCCACTCCAGAGCCTTTCGACGCGAAAGGCAAAATTAAGAGTACTTACAATCATATAGAGTCAAAGTAGTAGTAGTATTTTTTCTTATTTCAAAATAAATGTGCCAGCCAAAATAACCCACTTCTTTTCAATTGTTATAAAAAATCTATGACATAACTAATAAATCTTGTTGCTGTTATGTAAGTTTTAGTTCAATGGAGGCTGATAAACTCAACAATAATTAAAAGCGACTATTCATTTTTTATTTAACCAGCACCGGAAATACAGTTGTTGAATTAAAGTAGTGTCATTGACTGATGCGATAATATTTCAGATAGAGACAGCCTCTTTTAACCGACGAAAAATTTAGAAGATTCTTAAGTTTACCCGTTATTTTTTTCTTTTGAGAAATACAAATTGTATATAGTATCAAGCTTATATTACACCTAAAGTGCAAGAATAGGTTAGGTTAGGGGTGGAAAGTATAAAAGGAGAAAATGACTGACTGACATATCAACGCTCATCCGAAACCACTGGGACTAGGAACGTGAAATTTTGCACATGGCTTCCTTTTATGACGTAGACGATCACTAAGAAGGGGTTTTTAAAATTCAACCTTTAAAGGGATGACAAGGGACAAATTGCGTTTGTATGCAAAATCTTATTCCGTGTGCTAATATACTTGAAAGACAGCACAAATCATTTTTATTTTAGCCTTGTTATTTGTTTTCAGAACTACCGCCAATAGAACAACTTACGGGGTTTCATAGATATGATTTGGACGATTCTTATTTCTTGGGTTAATTATAGAATCGAAATGATTAAGACTGCCATGATTTGACCCTCTAATTAAATTTTTAGGGGGTATTTATTTTTTTATAAAGAACTTCCTCTCGAACTAAATCGCTGGCAAAGTGCTAGTCCTCATATCTTCTTCTTCCTGTCCTTGTCCCATCTTATTTGGGGTCGGCGCAAAAGGTTTTTTTCTTCTATTCTACCCTGTTACTCGTCCACATGTATACTCATAACTCTTTTAATAACATGCATGTCGTCCCTCTTCTTTACATGACCATACCAAGACAAACGATTCCCCTTCAGCTTGTCAGTCACTAGTGCCACTTTCAAACTTCCTCTAATATACTCATTTCTCACTTTATCCAATCTCGTCACACCACACATCCATCTTAACATTCTCATCTCCGCTACATGCAACCTTTTTTCTTCCTTCTTTTTCACAGCCCAACATTCTAATCTAAACAATATGACAGGTCTTATCACGCACTTGTAGATTTTACCCTTCAACTTGAGGGGCATCCATGGGTCACAAGTTGTTCCAGTGACCTGTCGCCAGTGCGCTGAGTGCAAGATTGTTTTACCTTATCTCGTTTGGCTGTCTGCCGAAGGTCATAAACGTGTCGATCATAGCATAGCATAGCATATTTAGCCTTTTAATGTTCCCATTGCTGAGACACAGGCCTCCTCTCCAGGAGAGGGAATGGACCATAATCCACCAGGCGGGCCCAGTACGGGTTGGTGAATGGCACATGTCTTCGAACTCTAGGTTCTGGGACATTCTGGTTTCCTCACGATGTTTTCCTTCACCGTTTTACGGGGCCGCGGCCGTTACGACTCGGCCACTACTCCTCCCGTGTCGATCGCGTTAATGTAAACCAAACTCGCACTACACACGCTGGTATCTACGGCGAAGGTTAGATCAACAGTCACAGGCTGTGACATCTCTGAGTAAAAACCTAACGAGTCCTTTTGCGGCTGAACGAATCCTCCTGTGTGGAGTATGCTTGGAGACGAAGAAAATAGTTGCGCACGTGCTCATTGAGTGAGTGGACATCACTGATATGCTCATACGAACACAAGGATCACTGAATTCTCATATAGACGCCCTGAATAAATTATGAAGTCTACTAATCTGTTTCTGTATCCTGAGGTGAGTCGAATCAAATATGGACATAATATGGCGTATATACAATGGTTCATTATGGAATGAGTGTGGAAAACTTGTACCCAAAAATAAGATAAGCAAACGCTTTATTTACATACAGTCTTTAGCTGATCCAAGCAGTTTTATAGTTATAGACGACGAATTTATCACCACAATCTAAGCTACTAAGACGTGTGGCACTCGGGGACTGCCGCGGTAAGCATAGCATTTTTATCAACTTGCAATTATAATTATTTATTTATTTTATTTATGCAGTATTATTTTACTTTTTTTTCCTTTGTTTTTTTTTTCTTTGATATTAATTGAAGTTACACATTCACACATTGAATTGAATTTTGATTGATTGTTCACTCATTTGTTTTCTTATCGGTCACCACGCTCAAAAAACAAATGAGTGCCCGTAACGAAAATAACCTAACACGGGGGTGTTAGGTTATTTTCGTTACGGAATTTCTGGATTCGGTCTCCACGCTCAAGGCCCGCGATAGAAGCTATGCAATAGCTTAAAACTTTTTTTATAAAACTTTTAATATAACTATTCATTCATGTACTTCAATGGTATTCAAAATAAAAAATGTATTAACACAAAAACAAAAACGTAAATAACGAACGTAAGGTAAGTACCTAAATGAATCGTTAAGCCAGAGCGTTCGCGATTGCTACAGTTTAAACATTTAAATGTTATCTTCAGCTGCGCAACGGTCATCGCGGAAATGTAAATGCATTATATAAATTTTGCGTGAAATGAGCATCGGGTATCCAATTTGTGTGAACCAAATGCACTAAGCTTTCTGTAATTAAAATACGTGGATGTTCATTTATATGTTGCAAATGAAGATTTGTTTACATACCATTACTAAAATAAAGAAGTGAAGTTTCAGATTTAAACCTGTGAACTACGAGTTTCAGGTACTTTGGCGATTTAAAGCGTTCAGCATTGGAAGGCCTCTTTTGTCCAGCTTTCCGCTTCCGCTTTCCTCCAGCTTTTGTCACACAGCAAATAAAATATTTAAAGCTAAAAATAAAAAAAAAAAGCTGAATAAAGCTGCTTTTTATCAAGAAAGCAGCTTTATTCCTGAGTGAAACATTTTTGCAATCGGACCAGTACTTTCAGAGATTGCCTTTTACAAACAAAAAAAAAAACAAACTTTACCTCTTTAAAATATTGGCATAGATTGAACAAAGCTTATCTATAATATAAAAACTGGGCAAGTGCGAGTCGGACTCGTGCACTGAGGGTTCCGTGCAAACTACAATTCCCGAATGGAGTCTCGAAGATTTTTCTTTTTTTTGTGACGTAGGTAACAACAAAACTGTTTTTAGATTTATTCCTAAACCTGTGCTATAAGACTTTGTGCCAAATTTCAGGATTCTGGGTCAATAGGAAGTAGGAAGTACCCTATGAATTTCGATCTTTGAGAGTATCAAAATATACGATTTTTTTGCGGCATAAACTTTCAACAAAATCTTTTTTATTCGTTAATTTATAAAGATTTTTTCACAGCTGGGACCGCAGACCTGAGTATATGGTTTTAATTTCAACTCGATACGTCTACGCGTTCTCGAGATAAAGGGTCTTGACAGACGGACGGACATCAAAGTGATCATATAAGGGTTCCACTTTTTTCTCTTCAGGTACGGAACCCTAAAAATGAATGAATGCTAATTCTTTTTTTGCTGTGTTTGTTATAGTAAGGAGAAGGTACTTATGTGAAAAAAAAAAAAGAAAATTAGGTTAGTGTAGGGTATGCACGATATGCGCGTGCATGCACGATATGCGCGTGGAGATGCAACGCCGGGGTGAAAGTCCGCTGCCGCGACAGGTCACGGCATGGCGGACAGAGCTCCGGCGGGATCTCATGGTGAAATGGCGTCAACGACTATCGCAACCCAGTGCTGGGCACGCCACAATCATGGCGGTAAGTCCCCTCTTTGAGGCGTGGCTGGAAAGACCTCACGGCGTCCTTACTTTCCGCATGACGCAGGTACTCACCGGACATGGTTCGTTCGGGAGTTTCCTGCACGGGATTCATGCGGAGGTGACGCCCGGGTGTCGCCACTGTGCGGAACGCCCGGAGGACACGGTGGAGCACACAGTCGAGGTGTGCCCTGCTTGGGCGGAGCATCGCCGTGCCCTCGTGGGGGCGATCGGCGGCGGAGCCCTCTCGCGCCGGGCCCTGGTTGAGGCCATGGTCCGGAGCGAGGAGGAGTGGCAGGCGGTCGCCGACTTCTGCGAAGCAGTAATGCTCGCAAAGGAGGAGGCCGAACGCATCAGGCAACAGCGTTATCGCCGCCGCCGTCGCCGGGATTCTGATCCCGATTTCCGGCCAACGTAGACGCGGGCTTGCGGACAGTGAGCAATGGGTAGCTTACTGTCCGGCCGTCCGGTAACTGTCCGGACCAAGCCCAAGTCGTCGACGGCGCGCACTGTTCCCGCGCGCCTCAAGGAGTTGTCAGCAACAGCAGGGACCCAGCCGGGTCGAAGCCTACTGGGGCCAGGGTTATCCGAAAGGGCGCTCGAGCCCCGGTATGAAGGCTAGAAGGAACGGGGTGGGTCTTTTAGTCAGTAAGAGTCTGACACTATCTCCCGCTTCGCCCAAGGGCGGGGGATGTCAATGCATGATTTTTTACCACCATAAAAAAAAAAAAAGTTAGTGTAGGGTAGAGTAGGGTAGAAGAGGAGGTTAGAGTAGTGTAGAGTAGGGTAGAGTAGGGTTGAGTAGGGTAGAGTAGGGTAGAGTAGGGTAAAGTAGGGTCTACCTTACTCTAAGTAAGGCATAGTAGGGTGGAGTAGGGTAAAGCGGGAGCGAAACCGCGGGCAAAAGCTAGTACTACAATAAATATTTAATATAAAGGCCACAAAGTCATGTTCGCTTTCTGGCTGCTGATAATTAATGCTGTATTGCTTAAAATCGCTTCGTAAATAAGCCATTATTTCTCGTAAAAAGTAAAGGATAAAAATGGTCATTCTGGGTTATATCTAAGAGATAAACATTATACCATCGGGGACTTTTTTGTAGACCTTTTAAGTACCTAGTACAATAATCTAGTACATTATTTTGTATATCGTAGGGTTCAGCTAGTGTTAGCAACGTAAGCGCAAAAAAAAAATAGTTTATTGATAATATCACATTAAAAAGCTCTAAAATAATCATCGTTTCTCTACTATACGAGTATTAACTATACATATAAACCTTCCTCTTGAATCACTCTATCTATTAAAAAATCCGTATCAAATTCCGTTGCGTAGTTTTAAAGATCTAAACACACAAAGGAACAGACAGACAGCGGGAAGGACTTTGTTTTTAACTGACTAAGCACAATTAGTCTTGACCTTATGATTCCGAACGTTTTTTTTTTCTTTTTCGGTGGGTGAGAATCATCCATCGGTGGTGGAGAATCATCCATATGACACAGGTAGTGTCAGCCTTTTACTGACTAAAAACCCACCCTGTTCCTTTGTGCCTTCATATCGGGACTGAGCTACCTCTCGAAACTAACCCTGGGCCCAGTAGGCTTCGACACAGCTGGGCCCTTGCTGTTGCCGACAACCCCTTAAGGCGCGCGGGAACAGTGCGCACCGTCGACGACTTGGGCTCGGTCCGGACAGTTACCGGACGGTCGGATAGCGAACTACCCATTGGTCGCCGTCCGCAAGCCTGCGCCTACCGTGGCTGGAAATCGGAATCCCGGCGGCGGCTGGGGCGTGAGCGCCGTAGCCTGATGCGGTCGGCCTCCTCCTTTGCAACACTGCTTCGCAAGACTCCCGCATCCGACAATTCCTACCTACGAGGGCCATTCCCTAGCCGTATGTCGTCAACGTGAATGTGGTTTCATACAACGCAATCTACACTTCAATATTTTAAAGAGATAAAGTTTGTTTTTATGTTTCTTTGTTTGCAGGAGGTAATTTCTCAAAGTACTGGTCCGATTGCTGAAATTATTTCACCGATAACGAAAGCTGTTTTATTCCTGTGTGAGTGAGTATATGTATAGTGATAGCCTATATATACGAGTATATATAGGCTATCACTATATTTGCCTGTATATACGAGGCTACATATTATGTGGTTTAAAGAAGCAACAAGTTAAAAGATAGATAAGTAACACCTGAACGCTCTGTTGGCATTCAATAATTCCGTACAGTATTAGTCGTCTACCTACGCGAGTTATAATTTTTGTGTAATTGTCGATTTATTCATTTATCATTTAGTACTTTGGATTTTATGAAAGTTATAACTGCATAAATAAGTATATCGAAATTTTATTTGGAATAACTGTTTCGAAAAATTATTTTTATTGGAACGAAGTTCCTTAACGCGCGTTGTGAAAGTGTGGGCTAGACGGAAAAAAATCTCACGAAAAGTTGCAAAGCAGCTTTCTATCTGTGAAAATTTTTTTGCAATTATTGGACCAGTGCTTCCAGAGATTACCTCCGACAAACAAAAAAAACATAAAAACAAATAGGTTAGTACGTCAGTTTCGATAAAACATAATTTTTGTGTAATCTTCGACTTATTCAATATTTTATGGAAGTTATTACTATAAGTACTATTTTAAGCACAACTATCATCATCATCATTTCAGCCGATATACGTCCACTGTTGAACATAGGCCTCCCCCAAGCGTCGCCACAACGAACGTTCCTGTGCGTCTCGCCTCCATCGGTTTCCCGCAACCTTCACCAGGTCATCGGTCCACCTTGTAGGAGGCCTTCCAACGCTGCATCTTCCGGTACGCGGTCGCCACTCCAGAACCTTTCGGCCCCAACAGCCATCGGTTCTGCGAGCAATGTGCCTTGCCCATTGCCACTTAAGTTTGGCAGTTCTTCGTGCTATGTCGGCAACCTTAGTTCTCCTGCGGATATCTTCATTTTTTATTCGATCACGCAAGGAAACCCCGAGCATAGCCCTTTCCATTGCTCTTTGGGTGACTTTAAGCCTTCTGACGAAGCTCGAAGTTGTGGACGATTACGTCTACCTCGGACAGACAGTCCAGTTGAGTAGGTCTAACTTCGAGAAAGAGGTCAACCGTCGAATCCAACTCGACTGGGCAGTGTTCGGGAGGCTACGCGGTATCTTCTCGTCCAACATACCACAGTGTCTAAAGACGAAAGTCTATGACCAGTGAGTGTTACCAGTGATGGCATATGGCTCCGAAACGTGGTCGCTCACAAGCATAACTATATCCAAATTTAATTAAGCACTAGGGTTTTATCCCGAAATAATGAACTTTTGAGACAATTTTCTATTTTCATGCGGGTGAAGCTGCTGGCGAAAGTGATACAACCACAAGTGTGATAATTGTCGATTACTTCTTAAAGTCTAAATAAAACAATAAACAAATAATAAATTTCTTTATTAATTTTAATACCAAACGTTTTAAATTAGGTTTATAACTATTATTATCTGCTTAACATATTTCTAAAAAATATTGCCTTTATAAATAATTAATCTAAAATTATATTCACAATAAACAATCTTTGAATATTATACATTAGAATAACCCTCAGATTGAATATTTGAGAAATAAATACGCTTCTTTTGCTGATCTATACAGCTATTAAACATATAATACTTTTGATTTCTTACTTAATTAAATATGAATAGTCGTGACACGATTTCTCCCTTTTTTGTTTTATCGCCAATCAAATCAGTTATAAACTCGATAATTTATTTAAATAAAAAAAAAACAAAAACGATTACTCGGCGTATGAGCTACGTTAGCGTAGTGTCTACGTGAGGATCTACGAACATCTTAAGTCTAAGGGTGAGTTGCACCATTTAACTATAACGATAACAAAGCCGTTAACAGTTGTCAAGTCGTCGAATTGACCAATAGGCGGTCGTTTCACGGCTGGTTATGGTTTGGTTATCGTTATAGTTAAATGGTGCAACTCAACCTTGGTGTCTCCGCACACGGGCCACAAAAAAAAGTCGCTTCAAGCTTCTTTTTGAGACGGCCTTTTTTGTCGCGCGCTTCAGCTTTTTTTGTGGCCACTTCTAGCTTTATTTTGTGCCGGCGTTTTTTCGTGGCGGCTTTTTTTTTGTGGCCCGTATATACTTACGATGCTACAACTATGTTACGCGCCGCACACAAGCTTAATATTACAAAATCCTGGCTAAAATTAAAATTGGTGACTTTGTTCATATTTAACTTCCGTAACCGTTTTAAAATCGACTTTTAAATAATTATGAATATGATGACATATAAAATCTATACTAACATTATAAAGCTGAAGAGTTGTTTGTTTGTTTAAACGTGCTAATATCAGGAACTACTGGCCCGAATTGAGTTTTTTTTTAGTGTTGCATAGGCCACTTATAGAAGGAGGGGAAGCCTATATGTTATATAAAATCTGGTTACAACCCACGGAACTGGAGCAGTAAGCATAGAAACGGCGCGGGCAGGGGACAGCTAGTGTATGAATAAAATGAAAACATCATATTTACAAATATTTAGTGGTTTATTCACCATTAATGCCGCTTGTGTTAATAAATTAAATAAATGGCAAAGAATTTAATTTTCTTAGGTGTTTTTGAAGATATCTTGTAATTTGACCTTACAGACAGTAGTAGCCATGATTTTACATCTGTATATAAATAAAAATGAATCCCGTTTTACCATAATTTGTGAATTGAGGGTATATCTGAGTGAACTTTACATGACACATGACTGTTCTGAGCGTTTTGGTGTGATATTATGTTACGACATGGTATTGTCCTGTATTTCCTTGGTCAAACCATCACGCGTGAACGGCTAGACCGATTTCGCTAATTCCTTTTTTGTTGTGTTCGTTATTGTGAGGAGAAAGTTCTTATGGAAAAAAAAAAAAATAAAATTAGGGTAGTGAAGGGTAGAGTAGAGTACGGTAGTGTAGGGTAGTGTAGGGTAGAGTAGGGTAGAGTAGGGTAGAGTAGAGTACAGTAGGGTGGAACAGGGAAGAGCTGGTGCGAAGCTGCGCGGGCAAAAGCTAGTTTTCTTATAATTTCCAATAAGAGTAGCTCGACTGATACATATTATTATTTCGGCCGTGTTGAACTCTAGAAAAACAAACTACATTAAATTAATATCATTTTTTAACACCAGAACTATTTTAAGTTTATAATTATTTAAATTTAACAAAAATTTAGAACTTCAGGAAGTCTTTTTAAGTAAATACTTTTAAGTGATTAAATATTTATTTTATTACTCATACTCTGAAAGTAGGTCTGAAGTTGCCTGATTAGCAGGCTGAAAGTGATACTTTTCATCCCTAGGGAGTTTTACTTTACAACTGACAGCTGTCAAATTATTAAAAAAAAAACTAGTTCTATCTTCACATTGCTATTGAACCATGTTCCAATTTTCCATACATTCAGTCAAACACAGCGCGATATAAAATTGAAATAACTTAAAGACAAGTATTAATTAAATAATATTATATTTTAAGTGATTTATTTGTTCAACTATTTCTTTAAAATACTTTATTTTTAAAAGATTACAATTAATTTCTAATTTTTCATTAATGAGGCTGAATAGCTGGCCCTCACAGAAAAAAAAAACAAAATGGCGGGAAAGTGGCAATCGGTCGTTGGTTTTTTCGAGTTTTGTTTACATTTCCGTACAACAGAGATTTGTATTAACACGTTATGTTTATCAGATAAAATAGTAATTTAACGCCTAATTTCATAAGAGAAGAGGCTAAAGTAGTAGTGGAATAGGTACCTTTTACCGCTTAAATCAGAAGAAAGATACCTACTTAAAATCATAGGTACGACGACTCAGGTTTTACAAACTTTTTATATTATTTTTAGTTTCCTCGTATTCGTAATGAAAAGCACAGTGTTTATCTCGGGGTGAAAGTAACCCATTTAACCCCTCGAACGCCTTCTTGGGACGAAATGAGTTACTTTCACCCCTAGTGTAACAATGTACTATTACCTAATTATTTATCTTGAAACATAAAAGGCCGCAAACTTTATTTAAATACAACAACTTTAGTTACGCTGAGTCCATTACATATTTTCGACTACCTACTTGACTTGCAGTAGGTTGAAGAAAAAAATTGTTAGAAAGTCGGATGAAATTGTATGCAATACATGTATTAATTGTTAGCCTATAATATTAACTATACAATAACATATATTTTTACTTTGAACAACGTTGAATATTGTACTTAATGACCATTTGAATTCGAACATAATGAAATTATTTCTCCCATTGTAAAACGATGCTAAAACAATAGTTTAATATGTAACATACCTACGATGCAAGAGAAACTAGAAAGTACATACCACAGGGAAATACTCCATTGAAAAAAAAACAAGTGTGTTTCAACACAGCCAAGTTACAAAACTGCAAAATATTAGGTTTTTAACGCACGAACACGAGTCTTACTTCTCAAGTTTAGATTGAACTCAGACCAGTTTGTGCGTCGGGAAAGGGATCATTTCTATTGTTTATAATAGACAAGATTGTTGTCTTTGTATGCCAGGTATTATTTTTCATGTTAGAGAACTTTCATTCTTTGGCCAAGAATTTTGTTATTTTAACCTGTGTGCGCCGAGACGATTCTGCTACGAACATGCTACGAACCAGTTACAATTCCACTACGCGTACCGCGTACGTCGCAATTCTGCTAGGCTCACGCTACAATTTTACTACACGCTGATACGGTTCTACTACGTAGAAACAGTTACACTTTGCGCACGCTGTGATTCTGCTACGAATCGTCAACGCTACGTTTACGCTGCGTGCACGCTACATTTTTTTCACTTTCGCTAAACAAAGCACGTACTTAAAAAATTAATAACGTGTACGATAACAGTTTAACTAATTGTCATTATAATTTTAACTTCTCTAAAATAAATTAAATGGATTTAAAGGTTTTAAAAAAATAAGGAGATCTTTATGAAGAACACTTTAAGCTCTAGAATTTATCTCAGTCTTTAGTATTATAGAAACAGCGGAAAGGATCTACAATGTATTGATAATATTTATTCCCCAACATTTATACCCGCTTATTAATTATTTGATAGCACTTCTGGAGGGGGAATCTCTATTGAAAATTTACAGATTTTTATTATTTACACTGATCAGAAATTGCTACACCATAAAGTACTTGCAGTTACCGTAATGTAGTAAAAATTACCTAAAAAGGCGCAAAAATCAATGTAGAATATTCTCGTTGGAAGTCAGAAGTCTTCTGTTAAAGGAGTTGGTCCACAGCTCTCCCAAGCACTGCCACTTAAGCTCGTTGAAAATGGTACCAAACATTTGCTATTTCTTTACATTCTTATATTTCATTTTTCAAAAGAAGACTTTATATAGTTATTAATCTTTTTAGATTAAGCACATCTTTATAGGCCTTTTATGGCTTGTTGCATCCAGTAATAATTTCTTCATGTTTTACCTGCAAAATACAAACCAATTGAACACCATGTAGTTTAGTAGCTACTTACGAATAGCGTAATTAGTAACAATATGTATTTAAAACAATTTTTTAACGTTGGCACCAGTCTGATTCTATGTAGTGCTGTGGTTGTGTAACAAAGTAATAAACATATTGTCTTAATAATGTACCAAACTGTACCATTAGAAGGCATAAGATCAGAAATTAACTTATCCGGAAAAGAACCGGTAGTTTAAAAAAAAAAAAATTAAACTATCCAGAAAAGAACCGGAACCACCAACATGAATCCAGGGTTTTTTAAAATTTTTTAACACATACAATAAATATTACCTTTAAAGGTTTAGTAACAAGTGGCAGAGTGACACTGTTGGCTGGTGGAGTAGACAATACCTAAAGAGAAGACCGCTTATCAACAAGAGTAGCGACACCGTTCAATCGAATGAACCGACTAATAACTGGATCAGATTGGATGTGGTAGAGAAGCAACTGGAGAAGTGGACAGGGCATTTTTGTGCAGCTTGCGAAAAGGTTCAATGGCCTGAGTTGGCTAATATAGTAGTATAGTAGTATCACCAGCAGCGAATTCCACTGCTTAGTTGTACGCATACAACGTACAGCTAAGCAGTGGAATTCGCTGCCGGAGTCTTGTGTTTCCTGATAGCTACCATCTAGAGGTATTTAAGTCAAGAGTGAATTAATTACTTCTAGGCAAGCGTGCTCCATCGTTGACTACATCATCGCTTACCATCGGATGGGACAATGGTCAAGCGCAAACCTATCAATAATAATAAAAAAAATATTTTGTCGGATGGCAGTGGAACTACTTGCAAAGTGTCACTATCAATAATAGAAGAATCGATACTCTTTGAGACCAATTTCACGCCACATTTCCACTAGAAATACAAATACGACCACTAGTACAATATTGATTTTCTCTTACTCACCTAATTCCTCCTATAGAGAGGCACGATATGACGAGTTGGCAGACCCTTGATCTCGTGCGGGGGAACATCGGGGATCGCAAGCCCGACGTCTAACGGGACATCTGGCAGGAACTCCGGGATGCCGATCCCAGGTACTGGCTGGTTGTGCTGCCCCGCTGGGGGCTCATCGTGGATGTGCATGTGGTGGAAGTGCTCGTGTTCCTCCGTAGCAGCCAGGCTGTGGTCCATGTGCGGTTCCCGGTGAGTATGGTGATGGTGGATCGTCTTGTACACCGTGTGCGTATGCTTTATCTTCTTTACCTTATAGGGCACGTGGATAACCACCTTTTTGTTGCGTCTGTGGATAAATAAAAAATATTTTTACATCTGATGCCAATAAATTCGAGTTTGGAAAGCGAAATCTCCGTAAATCATGTCGATGTGTCAGCCTTCCTAAAATTCTATCATGTCGTTTATAAACGGGCCAGGTACTGTACGTTTGTTAGAAACCAAATAATAACGTAGTGAAATATTCTGTACACCATATTTGCGGTTAAGGAAAACGAATAATTTGTTATCATACCGCACCTGAATAATGACAACACACACATATGTTATTAAGCTATCAGAGATGTACCAATGAGTTGTAAAGCTGACTGAGGCCCCTCGCCCACGGCGACTTTTTGTAGCGATGCTGTAGCGCGTTCTCATCGATAGATATAGAAGAGATCGCAGTGAGGAGATCTGGAACTTGTACAAGTTGGCTAGAAACCGCTGTAATCAGATGGTAAGAGCATCAAAACGCCGATACATTTGCGAAAATGTCCTCAATTCTTCACCGGCTGATATTTGGAAGTTCCTCAAATCGCTTGGCATAACTAAGTCTTCCTCTCATACTTTTCCTTTTAATATATCGTTGAACGATTTGAATCTACACTTCTCATCGTCGGCTATGCTGCCGATTCCTGTCAAAAATACCACTATTCTTGACATAACTTCCGCGCCAATTTTACCTCATGATTCTTTTTCTTTTTCCCCAGTGACCGACTCGGAGATCCTCAAAAGTTTCACTGCGATTAAGTCCAAGGCTGTCGGCTGTGACGGAATCAGCAGAACCATGTTATCCCTCTTGATTAAAAGTTTGCTCCCCACTATCACACATATCATCAATTCGTCCTTCCAGACTGGGGTGTTTCCTACATGCTGGCGTAAGGCTTTCAATATCCCTCTTTCTAAAATTCCCACCCCCACTATATCAAATCACTTCAGACCTATTTCCATTCTTCCTTTCCTATCTAAAATCCTAGAAGCTGTTGCTCTTAAACAATTTTCATCCTTTGTGTTTAGGAATAATCTATTATCCCCTTTCCAATCAGGTTTCCGACCTGGCCACAGTACAGCCACAGCCTTGCTTAAAGTCACGGAAGACTTCAGGAATGGCCTGGAGAACTCGAGATTAACGGTGTTAGTTTTAATAGATTTCTCCAACGCTTTTAACACCGTTGATCACGACATCCTCCTGGCTATCTTGTCTCAAATTGGGGTTTCCTCGTTGGCACGGGATTGGTTCTCATCATATCTTCGTGGACGTCAGCAAGCTGTACGTGCTGATCAGAAATTTTCTGACTGGTGCGACCTGCAAACCGGCGTTCCACAGGGCGGTATACTCTCTCCTCTCTTATTTTCTTTATTTATAAACTCTATCACAGCTATTCTCAAATGCTCTTACCATATGTATGCTGATGACCTACAGCTCTACGCGCACACTGACATTGACCACCTTGATGACTGCATCTCCTTACTAAATGCTGACCTTCTGGCTATTGCTGATTGGTCGAGCAGATTTGGGGTTACTGTCAATGTCAGTAAATGCCAGGCTATCCTTATTGGTAGTCCTTACTTTTTACGGAGTTTAGACACTAGCCGACTACTGCCGCTAGTTTTCGGTAATACAGTAATTCCTCTCTCACCTCACGTTAAAGACCTAGGTTTATATATTGACGATAGGTTAAGCTGGAATAAACAGATTGCTCAGGTTAGCCAGAGAGTCACCTTCACGCTGCGGTCTCTCTATAGATTCAAAAATTTCCTACCGTCAAGCACTAAAACTACTTTGGTCCAGTCGCTTGTGTTGCCTATAATTGACTATGCTGATGTTTGTTACTCTGATCTTTCCCAAGAACTTCTAAACAAATTGGATCGACTTCTCAATAACTGCATTCGTTTCATATTTGGCCTTCGTAAATATGATCACATTTCTTCCTTCCGTTCTCAGCTTATATGGCTGCCTATCCGTCAGAGGAGATCCCTCAGATCCCTCTGCACGCTCTTCACCATAATGAACGATCCTTGTGCTCCTGATTATTTAAAACAATATTTTAAAGTGTTGGGCAGTTCTCATAATCTTAACCTTCGTGCATCCAAAAACATGCTTCTTCATATTCCTTCTCACCGTACTGGCTTTATGTCCAATTCTTACGCTGTTTCCACCGTTAAACTCTGGAATGTGCTTCCCCTTGACATCAAAAAAGCTGAAAGTAA
The DNA here is from genome assembly GCA_910589285.2 of Mythimna ferrago. NCBI lineage: Eukaryota > Metazoa > Arthropoda > Insecta > Lepidoptera > Noctuidae > Mythimna > Mythimna ferrago. Next base: position 15,299,806 of record OU342673.1, on the reverse strand, counting down.
ATTATCCTTCAAACGTAAAATTCGGAACTACTACTTGAAGTCCTCTCAACCTTAGTTCGGTCTTCGTTCAGTATTGTTATTAAGTTCTCATAGTGATTTCATATTTTTCATAGTATTTATTAGTTTATTATTTTAGCATATATATGTATTTTATTATTATAAATAACTTATTTTATATTGTTCCATTTAAACTATTTGTTATTATGTATTTGTTTATTGTGCAAACCTACCACAGTGTTGTCTTTTTTAACCCAAAGGTTGACTGGTAGAGAATGCCTTGTGGCATTAAGTCCGCCTATGTACCACTATTGTACATGAAGTTTAAATAAATAAATAAATAAATAAATACAGTCGCGATGCTATAGTGCGTTAACAGCACGTTAGCATCTTTAAAATACTTAGCGCTTGCAAATGCGACTTACGCGCGTTAGTAATGATGCTGTCGCGTGTGTTTCGTGACAGTGAGCAATGGGTAGCTCGCTGTCTGGCCGTCCGGTAACTGTTCGGACCAAGCCCAAGTCGTCGACGGCGCGCGCTGTTCTCGCGCGCCTCAAGGAGTTGTCAGCAACAGCAGGGGCCCAGCCGGGTCGAAGCCTACTGGGGCCAAGGTTATCCGAAAGGGCGCTCGAGCCCCGGTATGCAGGCTTGAAGGAACGGGATGGGTTTTTTAGTCAGTAAGAGTCTGACACTATCTCCCGCTCCGCCCAAGAGCGGGGGTTGTCATTGGATGATATTTCCCATCGAAAAAAAAGCATCACTACAAAAAGTAGCCGTGGTCGAGGGGCATAATTGGCCACATTCATAGACAGCGCCTAGTCGGCGATTAAAAGCAAAAGATTACTGAAGTCAAATTGCTGAAAAAATAGCCTTGTCAAAAATCTGGAAATGAAAGATATACTTGGTAAGTTGCCAGTACCTAATTACTATAGGTACCTACGTCTTATAATTTTATGAATGTAATTAACCTATCAACCACACCCGTACTACATATATAACTATTAAAACAAAGTTAATAATAGTAGTTTATGTGACTAGGGGATAAAGCATGTCTTTAAGTAGCGGGCGGCATGTTGAATCCCGAACGAAACAAAGGTTGCTGATTTTAATCCCGAACGATAGTGAGGGATTTATAAAATTAACTCCCGAGCATTGCGAGGGAGTTAATAATGTAACCTGAGTGAAGTGAGGAATTCAAGCCGCCCAAGACAAAGACAGCTTTATCCCCGTGTTGTATACTCTACTTTTTACACCATCTGTGAGATAATTAAAAAACAATTTGGTCGACCAAATCATATATTAGAGAAATATAAGTAAAGTTTATTAGACAGACTTTACTTATATTTCTCTCAGTCAACCGACTTGGTAATATTGTATAATATTTAATCATTTAAAAAATACTTATATTCGATACTTTTCATAAGGTTCTTCTGTTAGTAAACAATGATCTCTATCTCTTAATCAACCTTGATTATTGAACCCGTGTTGCCTACATCAGATTTCATTAAATCCTAATAATTACCCAAGTCGGTTAACTTATTAGACAGACTATTATATTTACAAGTTCATCAAACAAACAAAATTCACTACTCCAAGATTCTATAGTTTCAATTTTCTATAATGCTCCCGTCAGTAAGCACGTTTTATTGTATTTTCTCTTTTTGTTAGTGGCCAGTTTGAATTTCGATTCAACTTGTTCGATGCACGTACATTTTAATTCACAATGTTGACGATTTTTGGTGTTCCAAATTCAAATCTCATTATTCCCTAGGGATCGGCCATACTGCATTATCTCCCTAGGGATAGAATGACTTGCTTTAAGTGAGGTTTGTATGACGTATAAAACGACATTATCGAGCAGGTGGTGTAAAAATATATATACAAGCCTATTTTTAGTATAAGCGAAACCTAAAACACCTGTCTAATATTCTAATGTAAAGAATCTATGTACAAAATTTCAAAACTGTATTATGAATAATCACAAAGTTATAAGCTTGTTATGTCAGCAAAATTACATAATCACCGGGCCAGGGGACTGAGGGATTATTTTACACTTACACCTAGCTATTTGCTGGCGCCTAATGCCCGCTATGACCTGCCGACCCGTGTTGTACTTAGTGTCGGTGGTGTCCCACTTGTAACCATTTTTAAATATTTTTGGGAAAAAATAGAACATGGTGTAAAAACTATTGGAATCTATGCAGTTACTGATTCTGAGACTAAATTCGGGTTTCGCATAAACTAAATTTCGATTCGGTATCTGTTCGAGAAAGCAGATTCCGGACACTGTTATAGTCGGCGAACTATTCGACCATTTGAGCACTAGTCGTCTAGTTGGCCAAGTCATCATTCATCTCTAGTTATTACCGTGACTCGTCAATTTGTCATCGTTTGTTAGCCGTTCTGCAAACCACGTATCATGTAATTGAGGTAACAGCGATACTTGCACTGTTTACATTATGGTTTACAATGCGCGCTACTCCGTCACAAGCCATTAATTCTGGGAGTCAACTTCGATGCGCGCGAGTTGATTCTAACGTTTCCTGTTACATATTTCATTGATTTCTTTGAGTTGTACTTCTTTTCGTTTTGGCATGAACTATGTCAGAATATTTCGTGTTGACATTTTTATATTTACTCGTATGTAACGCGCATATTATCAATATATTTTTATTTGAAATGTTTTTTCCTCAGTGTGTGAATTGACATTTAATATTCCACTACAAACATATCTCTTTTTTCATAATTTTCGGCATCACTGGCAGCGTGGTGCGGGGAGCGGTGCGAGTTCAGAGACAGGGCTACCGCTCGCCGCCTACGCATTCTCTGTGGCCACTTGTATGATCGAGCTATGGAGAGAGTTCTCGCGTTCTTCGTTGTACAAACCGCGTCGCGTCCCGCGCCCGCATGCCCACTATGGTAGGCATGGGCTAACTATATCCGTTAAAAGATTGGATATGTAGTATACCACTCCAAGTAAAGATATATATCCGATTAATATATCCATATCCGCTTAATATATCCGGGAGTGAAGTAACTTTAGGGAGCGAGAATATGTTAGGGTCTAGGACAGACAGATAATTCCGACTTATAAATAGATCCACGGAATGAGGCATTATAAATAATTCCAATGTAGCTCAAGATTGATATATCCGCGAAACGGTAAATCGTAATAATTGATTTCCCTTCATACTTAGCAGGCTTAGAATTGACTATAAAATTAAACAATTCATAGGCACAGGTATTTAAAAATCAGCAACATTTTATCATTTTCGTCCCTAAAGCTCCTCTATCAGAAGCAAACTCCGATGTTAATTGAGAAAGGTTTATTTTCTTACAGCGCTTTTTTTTTGCTTAACCTTTAAAGTCAAAACACACCCAAGTGTCAGTGTCGTTCATCGCTGCGTTCGGTTCGGATAGACTTGCATTCATTCAGTTCGGTCTCGGTCGGAAGTCGGAGTGGGTCGGAATTACTTGAGGATATATAGAATTCTAAGAAAGGGAAGGAGTTGATATGTGTCCGCTTATGGATATATATCCGAAGATATAGATGTGTCCGGAGTTACCCAACCCTACACTATGGACACCCAAATGAAGTTCTTACGTTTGAGATTGTCCCGTCCGCCCCGCACCTGCTCTTCCAGTCTGGTTGAACACTTTCGTGTTCCAAGAGTGTGTCTGTAGCATCACCAGACCCTATCAACACCAAGTTTACCCAATTTACAATAACATCTCATAAATGCATTGACTACAATGACTGGGAGTCATGTCTGTGTCCTAAAATCGAAAGAACGAATACGATTAAGTACCTGGGTGTCATTCTTGGTAGTAAATTAAATTTTCAGGACCATATTGATTTGGTGGCGGGAAGAACGCGTAAGTTAATCTTTATCTTCAAATATTTACGGCATGTAGCTAACAAGGAATTAAGATCGAATATATATATTAAAAGAGAATAAAATCAGTTTATCTGGTGCTTGATAATATAATATAATATTGTATGAATGTATCTATTAACTGCTCCATCTTTGTTGTAACATTTTTTTTTTTCTAACACATTGCTTTTGCAATATATTTTTTATATTATCTGACTCCAACCACATTAAAGTCGTTAGTTTTTCTTTTTAGTTGTTAACGTCTCATTTATTGACAGTTATAATTATTAATTTTTTTTCTAGCTTTTTTTTTATATACCTCTTTTTATAATGTAAATGGAAGAACACTGTAGACTCCACGAATTCTTAGATTACCTACTTCATATTTTGACTCACTTTTTTTAAATGATTATTTTTGTTGTGCTTTTGAGTACAATACAGACCGGTTTACACTGTTCTTAAATAATACCTATTTACTCTTCGAATGCCGTAATTAGAGACACAATAGAAAGACAATGGCTTATGTCGAACTGTGTAACTTAAGACATTCAAAAGGTTAATACTGTATTATGGAAATATAGTACAACCATTTTTTTAAGAGTAACCATGGAGTTTCTTGCCGGTTCTTCTCCATAGGAAACGACCAATTTCAAACCGTGCACTAGCTCCTGACGTTTTTTAAGTGCCCATGTAGGCCTATGTGAAATAAAAAACTTTTGACTTGGTCAGTCACAACTTAGCTACTATATCTCTATCTGGGGTGGAACAATAAAGCCTCTCTTGCTAAAAGGCGAAAGAGCTCAAAGAGCCGTTATAAAAGTTAGTTACGTTTCTACTGTCGATGATTTTAAGCAAAGTTCTTACGGTTCGCCAGCTTTAAATTCTGCACACTGTTACTAAGCAGCATTCTCTACTAACATTATCATCCAGAAAAAAAAGAGAATCGGCGTAGAAAAGACATGGTCACAAAATAAAACCCATAAATCTTTTTTTCAAATATTTTTTTTAATAACTAATTTGCTGAAATAGGAGCCTTTTTATCTTCGCAAAAAATTTTTTTTTCTTTTTAATGCAAGTATATTATTCGATACAGATTAGAGTTTTTATTTAATTGTTTTTTGTCCAGTGCTAGTCACAAATAAATGTCTTTTTTTCATTTCTATCTCTATTATTTGTCTTGATCTTAAGATAAACCAACCTGCCATTAGTAGCAGCCATCAAGATTGATATCAATAATGTCGCGATGAGTGCAAACAGCGCATGTTTGCACATTATTTTATTGGACCGACTAATGCACACTTTTACATCCTCTTATAAACACACATCAAAAAAACATTAAGAACCTTAAGACATTTTCACCGTATTTTTTTTGTTTTAAATGGTCATGATGACTCTAGCTAAGAACGACAAATTCATAGTAAGAGTCATCATCATCTTTCAACGAAAGACGTCCACTGTTGGACACAGGCCTTCCCCAGGTGTCGCTACAATGAAAGGTCCTGTGCATTCCCGCAACCCTTACCAGGTCGTCTTAGTCAGAGTAGGGAACTATAACTAAAAACCTTTGACTTGGCCGCTATAGCAGCGGAAAAGTGATTTCCCGATATGTATTATGATAAGTAAATATTTTTCTCAAAAAATGTGCGACAGCTCTTTTCGAGGTTTTGGATTGAACTGCTTTAACAAGCACACGAAATGAAATATACATAATAATAAATACTCATCTCATAATTAGTATGTTCATAGCGGTTCGAAATTTTTGATATTAGGTATGTGTAGCGTATTTAAATAAAAATGCTCACAATTTGCTACTTTCTCCTGATGAAATCTAGAAAAATGAAATGATTTAATATTATTTTATATAATTTTTAGTACCAGAGCAAACGTTAGTTCATAATAAATTAAAATATCATACATATTTAAAAAAATAAAATTTTAAGACTATGCTGATGTTTTTTACTCTGATCTATCCCAAGAGATTGGATCGAGTTGTCAACAACTGCATTCGCTTCATATTTGGCCGTCCTAAATATGATCACATATATTTTCTATTCGTTCTCAGCTTAATTGGCTGCCTATCCATCACAGGAGATTCCTTCGGATCCCTCAGCACGCTCTTCACTATAGTGCACGATCCTTGTGCGCCTGATTGTTTAAAACAGTATTTTAGTGGTGGGCAGTTCTCATAATCTTAACCTTCGTGCGTATGAAGAAGCATATTTTTGGATACATGCTTCTTCATATTCCTTCTCACCGTACTAGCTTTATGTCCAATTCTTACGCTGTGTCCACCATAAAACTCTGGAATGCGCTTTCCCTTGACATCAAAAAACCTGAAAGTTATTATATAATTTTCTTCCAAGCGTAAAATTCGGAACTAAGTGGGTACTACTTGAAGTCCTCTCAACCTTAGTTCGGTCTTCGTCATAATTGTTTTCTTATTCTCTAAAGATTTGATATTTTTCATAGTATTTTGTAATTTTAGCGTATAAATGTATTTTATAATCATAAATAACTTATTTTATTTATTCTGTTTGAAGTATTTGTTTATTGAGCAAACCTACCACATTGTTGTCTTTTTGTCACAGTGTTCTGTGACTGGTAGAGAATGCCTTGTTGCATTAAGTAATAATAATTATAATATAATATATATAATATAATATTCCACAACTTTCACACAACGCCGTCTAGTCCAAAGCTAAGCAGAGCTTGTGTTATGGGTACTAGACAACCGATAAACATACTTATATATTTCTAAATATAAACATATTATAGATAAATTATACCCAGACACAGAACAAATGATTATGCTCATCACACAAACATTTGTCCTGGGTGGGAATCGAACCCACAACCTACGGCATAGCAGTCAGGGTCACTAACCACTAGACCAACAGGCCAATCTCGTCCGCAGTCGTCCGCATAATATGTACCACTACTGTACATGAAGTTTAAATAATAATAATAATAATAATATTCAATAATATTTCACAACTATCACACAACGTCGTCTAGTCTCAAGCTAAGCAGAGCTAATAAATAAATATTTTAGATTTATATGTAATTTTCAGTAACCAAGCAGGCATCGTAAACACGGTATATTTAAAATTTAATTCAATTTGAACCAGTAGTTTAGGAATTATAACTGGTCAAAGTTTCTTAATTCTGTCAAACCAACCCTTTGCAGTTATCGTTTCGAATGCAACATAAAAAAAACTTTTTACAAAAAAAATATAACCGACTTCAATGTTAAAAAACACTGAAAAGTATAAAATAACTTTAATTTCGGAAGTCGGTGTTTCTTTAATAGTTTAGTCTCTTCGTTATTTAACACCGACTTACGAAATTAAAGTTATTTTACACTTTTTAGTTATGGTACCACCACTAAAAAGTACCCCTCAGACAAACTTAAATAACATATAGCCGCAGTGCATCTCATAACGATTTTAATAATCCCAAACACGGTTAGATTACATTAATTTACCTTTTGGCTTCATCATCAGATCAGTTCGATGTATGTTCGAAAAATCGACCTCGCCATACAAATTGTCTAATCAAGTTTATCATTTTGTATGGTGAAGCTGATTTAAATGAATCTTTTAATGAAAAATGAAGATTTTAATGAAATTTGAGACCAAGTTTTAAATGAATCTGGCCATAAACATAATATAAACATACGAAATCTTTCATCCCTTATCAAGAGCCGATAAGGGATGAAAGAATTCGTATTCGTGAAGGTTGAGTTTTAAAATATATTGAAATATATCTTCTATTTATTAACTGTAGTACAAAGAGGTATAAAACAGAATTTCAAGTAAATGTGGACACAAAAAAAAAGTTTTTTTTAATATATATAATTCTCTTTTTTTTTAAATAATTGTTGTAATCGAGTTCGGCTTTAGATGGTTAACATTTTTATTCAAGCAATTTAAAGAATTTTACGAAAATCCATCAAATGTATGTTCCGAGGTTTTTATATTTGCACTAGCACCTGCCAGAGGCTTTGCCCGTGTGATAGTAGAAAATTCTGATTATCCGTATCAACTGTCAAAAGATCTACAAATAACACCATAATAATGCGACTCACCATCAACGATTGCATCACTGCTTACCATCCCACCTGATTGCAGTCAAGCACGAGTTTATATCAATTCAAAAAAAGCACCCGCACAAGATGGAACATGCTTTGTGATGTTTGGAAGATCTTGGTATGTGGAAATGGTTACACATCGACTTACTGACGTATTTGTGTGTATTTATTACAAATCTGTCCTGCCTTTAAATTTAGTGAGTTTTGCCCACCGTGTTTCACGACGCTGCCTGAGACGTAGACACTCACGAGAGTCGCACAGTGCCAGGTTACGTTTTTTGCTAGACATATAAAAATTATGTCAAAAGGAATGTAATTCAAGCGGAGCTGGGGACCACAGAGTACAATAACTATGTAGAGAGACTGGGGACGGGTAATTATACGTAATTACGTATACTCGCTGACCAGTGTCAATGACTGTGTGGAAAGCAGTGGCGGCTCAGTGGTAACAAATTACGAGTAGTAGGTCGCGGGTTCAAACCAAGCGAGGTACATTACTTTGTGTAATGTATTTCATTGCTCTCAAACGGTGAAGAAAAACATCGTGTGGAAACTAGATGTTCTAGAACCAAAAATTCAAAGAGGTGGATTACGGCCCATTCCCTCTCCTAGAGAGGAGGCCTGAGTCCCACCAGTGGGAACATTATAAAGCTGATTATTTATTTATTTATTACTAGCTTTTGCCCAGGACTTCGTCCGCGAACATAAAATATAACCTAAGTCACTCAGGAATAAAGCAGCTTTCAATCGGTCAAAAACTTTTAGCAATCGGACCAGTACTTCCCGAGATTACGTCCTATAAACAAAAAAACATAAAAACAAAAAAAAAACAAACTTTACCTCTTTATTATATTAGTGCAGATTATTAACACTTACAATTGTTTTAACAGGTATACCCAAGGTAACAAATGTAGCCGCAAAGTAGCCTAGCACTCAGAGACGCCATTCACAAACTGATCAGATATCCAATTTAGTATCCATTATATTTTATTATATGTTAGCCGACCCGGCGTTACGTACATACGTTGTTCTGCCGTATAAATTATCAAAGAAAAAAAATACAGAGGTGGTTAAGAGGATAAAAAAGCCAACTTCTTATTGTCAAACTAACCAAATATAGGTAAACAAAAAAAACATAAAAATCGGTGAAATCGTTTCGAAGGAGTTCAATAACCAACGCTGTGACACTAGATTTTCATATACTAGAAGATATAATAGGGTGAGATTTTCATATGAAGAAGATGTAGTGGCGTCTAAGCATGCCATACGAAGACGCCACTTCACGCATACCACGTGTCACGTGTGGGCAAAAAAGATTAACTAATAGAAATGACTATAGCTGCTTGGCGTGAGACGTAGTGTTAATAACGACATATTTTTTAAGGCGTAATTAGTTGTGTTAACAACAAATTGTACAAATTTGTCGTCATAGGACGTTGCTGGTTCGAAAGTGTTGATTGCATTTAAAACTACGCCCAAATATCACGTCCAAACGGGCCGCAAATATAAAATGAAACAAGCATATAGGTAGGTACGAGTATGGCATTACCCTGTATATTCCACAAAATCATTGAACACACACCAACACACCTGTTGGTGCGTTGCTTTCCATTTACCTGTAACCACCGCCCACCCCTCACCGCTCACCGCACCACCACCGCTCCACCGCTTTCAGCCGACATTTATGCTAGACTATGACTATGTATGTAGTAAGCTCTTTGTCCGGCCCTGCAGACCCCCAGGCAAAGCTAGTTCGCAGAATCAACTTATTAGTTGAATAGCCATCACTGTATTGATTTTGAGCCGAAACTGACGCGCAGTATGCCCGGCAGCCATTTGCAAATTATTTGAGAGACTGACATAAAGACGTTTGGAGGTTACCTGAACCGTTGCAGCTTCAAACAAACGTTCTTAGAGACCATTCAATTATTTGACTCTTAGGAGTAATTGGTTTCTGCAGCCATAGATTTTAGAAAAATGGCACAGTCTTCTCTGACGCCGGCCACGGAGGTGATGCTGTAGCTTTTTCTCAACTAGCGTGGTTTGCACTACCTATCAGACCTTCACAACCTAGTTACTGGGCAACACGATACTCCTTGGATATTCTGAGGGTCAGACTTTTTGATATCTTCATTACCTGTAACGACTATCTACGAATGACAACCGGGACCTGCGGCTTTACGTGCTTTTGAGGTACAGGTCCGTAATATCCTAAAAAACTTAGAAAACTACCTACACACGAATTGAAAAACTGCAACCTCATGCATGAGAGGCGGGTGCCTTAAGCAGTGTGTCATGGCGACACAGCCAGATGCTAAAATACTATTGCTGCAGAAGCATTAGATAGAAATCTTTTTTTTTAGGTTTGTATGGGCAAGCGATGACGGTATGAAACCCGTGTGAACGAAAGAGTGACGATATTACATGGAAATAGAAGCACAAGAAAAAGTAAAAGGAATATACAAAGACGTAGGTATATATGTGACGGCTAATAGTACGGCGACCTCAAGAGTACCTATTGAAGTTATGACAAGCGATTTGTTTCTATGGAAAATAGGGTGGAGCGAGAGGGCAGGTCAGACTTTTACTGACTAAAACCCTCTGCTATGTTTCTTCTTTGCCTTGTTTTCCAGAACTCCAGGTTTCCCTTTCGGAAGATAACCCTACGGCAGTAGGCATGTGTCCTGCTGAGCTCCAACAGTTTGCTGATATCTCTTTGAGACGATAAAAACGGTTTGGAATATTATAAATAATGAAACCAACAGAAACAAAATAAATAATAATGATTACACATTGGAGACTCATCATGGTCTTATTAGCGATAACAAACTAGTTGTACAGTAACAGTATACCAATTAAAACTACTGAAGCCCTAAATTCGTCGCCATTGCATGCTTTTGGTTTATTACAGGCGAACGTTGCAGCCTGTTCGACTGAATTTAATTTCAAACATATAAACCCCATAACAGTAATAAAAGCTTTTAAAGAAATCAATATTAAATTAACAGAAGATCTATGGGGTATGTCTATCAAAGTTTGTACCTCAATTATTGAGACTATAGCGCCGTACTTGGCTTTAATATTTAATTTGTGTATAGATCAAGGAGTCTTTCCGGATCTAATGAAATATAGTAAAGTGATACCACTCTTTAAATCCGGGAATAGTAAAGACACTAATAATTATAGGCCGGTGTCCGTTTTGCCAGTTTTTAGCAAGATATTTGAAAAGGTAATGTTAAATCAAATGCTTAGTCATTTTAACTCCAATAACATCCTACACGATAAACCATAACAACACGGTGAACCATACTAGTTCACCAAAGGACTTTGTACAAATGACGCGGGTGTTTCCTTACTAAAACACATTTTTAATGCGTGGGAAGAGGCACAAGATGCTATAGGCATCTTCTGCGACCTATCTAAGGCGTTTGTAGTTCATGAAACATTACTTCTGAAACTCAAGCATTACGGACTAAGCAAAGCAGCGTTAAGCTTATTAAAATCTTATTTGAATGATAGACAGCAATTAGTGCAAATAAACGGTGTCAATTCGTTGGGATTGAATGTAAAAATGGGGTTGCCCCAAGGTTCAATTTTAGGTCCTTTTTTATTTGTAGTTTATATTAATGATTTACCCAATTTGTTGCAAAATAAACTTAATATGGTGTTGTTTGCTGACGACACTTCTTTGATTTTTAAGATAAGAGTTAAGTTTAAAATAGAAAGACTAATAATCTTGACAACGAAAATAACGCCCTATTGCAGGTTCAAAACTGGTTCACTGCTAATAATCTGGTTCTAAATGGGAAAAAAACTAAATGCATAAGATTTTCCTTACCGAATGTCAAAAGTAGTGATTGTAACATTGTATTGAATAATGAAAAACTAGAATTTGTTGATAAAACGATTTTCCTGGGGATTACGCTTGACTCAAGGCTACAATGGGGTCCTCATTTAACATCTCTTGCAGGGCGGCTTAGCTCAGCAGTATATGCTGTTAGAAAAATCCGCCAATTTACGGATGTTAATACCGCTAGACTATTTTAGTTATTTTCATAGTGTCATGTCGTACGGTATCTTACTATGGGGAGGGGCTGCTGACATCGACTCAATCTTTATATTACAGAAAAGAGCCATCAGAGCTATTTACAATCTCCGCCGGTGCGATTCTCTAAGGGAACTGTTTAAAGATATCAACATAATGACAGTACCTTGTCAATATATCTATGAAAACATCATGTATGTTAGAAAAAATCTTCATCTTTTTAGCAAAAGAGTCGATAGACATAATTATGTTACAAGAAATAGGGACCAATTAGTTCAACCAGGTTTCAGACTGGCTAAAGTGGCCTCTTCTTTCATGGAGTACTGTTTGAAATGTTATAATAAAATACCTCCCCAAATATTAGAACTCAATGAAACGAAATTTAAATCTTGTATTAAACGCACACTATGCAGGCAAGCATATTATAAGTTGGAGGATTATATTCAAGATAAAAATGCAGCTCCACTACCACTAGGGCGTACTAATTAGTTGATTAGTTGGAAACTAATATTAATTTTTGTAATTTGAAAGACACAATAAATGGTCTATTTGAAATAAATGCTTTGATTTTTATTTTTATTTGATTTAGACGCGCGTGGAACACTACGCGCCAAAAACGACTCGGGCTTGGTCCGGACGGTTACCGGACCGCCGAACAGTGAGATACCCATTGCTCGTCGTCCGCAAGACCACGCCTATAGTGGCTGGAAATTGTGGTCGAGATCTCAGCAGCTGGGGCGTGAGTTCGACGTCCGTTCCATCAGGCGTGCGGTCGCCTTCTTCTTTAGCATTACTGCTTCGCAGAAAAAGGTGACCGCAAGTTAGAACAAGAGTATTGTGATAATTAAAGGTTGAATATCTATTAAACTCACCCTTCTGTACTTGCAACAAGTAACGCCAAGAGCGCCGCAAGGCAAAGCAAGATCTGAAAACAAAATACACTCAAATAAATAAATCTCTTTAAAATTTCATCTCCAGATTCGTGGCAGTGCGCAGTTATTTCATGCGCGCCCCTATAGGAGTACGTGCAAATGGTAGATCACGCATTTTGCGACGCTTGGGGGAAGCCTATGTCCAACAGTGGACGTGTATCGGCTGAAATGATGATGATGATGATGGTGCGGGATTGCCCGGTATGCAGAAAATTTCAAAATGCAAATAATCGCGTCCCACGTGCCTATTCCACGCATTACAATGAATACTTGTACGAAATGGACATTTGCGGAGGTTACGCGTGCGGAACAATCCCGCAAGCGTGATCAAACCGCACGATATTATAAACACCCTTACTTGGATGATGGGGCCCGATAGCAATGGCGGGCTGATACTAATCGGGGATGAGCGTCAATTTTATTGTTGCCCACAGACATGGGGTTTAAGTGGGTTAGAGTCCGACATAACTTTTCGCTCTCCCCGAGCAGAGAGTATCAAGTAAAAGAGTGAACTATGGGTGTCTTCCACAGTGTAACATTGTGATATCTAATAGTTGTTCAGAAATCATTGAGGCATGCACAGATAAGAAAGTTCGCCGACATTGCAAAATCTATTTTTTGATCAGTACAATTAAAAATAAGGCTCTAACCTTACTCGTCACTCAAAAGTAAAAAAAAAAGCAATATCCCAAAATTGTCCATGAAAATTTGCCGTAATTAGTAAATTCAAATTGGATCAATATTCATAACAATTGCTAGGTACAGAAAGTATTTTCTGCGCGAAGTGTTTTTCCATTTTGATCGCCATTTATTCATTCAATCAATAACCTGTAATATTCCATATTCCATAGATTTCATGACATTTTTGGATATAAACAAACGCCAATAACTTTGCCGTATAAGAATAATATTGAGAATATTTATTGAGAATTTACTTAAATAATAAAGGACCTTTTCTAATAAGCTGTTAAAGTATTTGTACTAATAAAAATTAGGGGTTTATAAAAGCAGAAACTGACTGACTGACATATCAACGCACAGCCGAAACTACTGGGACTAGGAATGTGAAAAGCTCAAGGCTTCCTTTTGTGACATCGTCATCGGTGTGCCGGTGCACTAAGAGAGGATTTTTCCAAATTCGTTTCTTATAGAGATGAAACGGGGGTCCAAAGTATTTTTTTTAATCTCATATAAACTAGTGCTTACTTGTGGAGAAACCTACTTTCACGCGGGCAAAGCCACAGGCAGACGCTAGTATAGCATAATTCATTTCTACCATTAGCTAAGTATATAAAATTTACAAACGTTAAAATCATGAAGCGTTTTAAAAGTTTTTATACGCAACGCAGGGAAGTCTTATCATGATAAGTGACCATAAAGAAAATGTGGAAATCGTTTATTTCCGACATTTCGCTTATGTTCTAGTTACTTCTATCCTGTCACCATATCACGCAATGTTCTAAAGAAATGCGTGAAGTAGATACAATAAACCATATACCGATTAATTTTATGATCAAAATGCAACATGCAACTTATAAATACTAATATCATTGAACAAATTAAAAATAAAATATAAATACGAGTGCAAGCAGTCAATCAATTCATCAAGGTGTACTCAGCTAAGTGTGTCTTTCTTGGTCATGGTCGGGAGTAAAGCATGAGAGCATGGCATTGGCTACAAATTAGCCATACTTTACACATATTGAATAAGTACTAGGTAATTAACTAAAAACGTGTGAGTTAACTCAAAACAAACCACCTGAAGACTAATAAGTCGCTAACATATGGCCAAACAAGTTAATGAGTGACATGCAAATTGACGAACGTTCTCATCGCAGCAAGAAAAACTTACCGCACTTCTACAATCCATAATCATGTCTATTGTTGTATAACAATGTAGTGAAAAGCACAGCAGCCGAACATGTGTCGCTTAGCGCAAGAAACGTCGGAAAAACGTCGCGGAGAGATGCGCGTGTGAAACAATTCGCTGAATGGCGCGTGCGCACTTAGTTTACGGAAAATTTGCACTTTCCCACCGCGCTACGATGCGCCCGAGTCTAACCACAAACTAGCAATGAAACCGATGCGCCTATCAATACTTATATATGGCATACATTAACACTATGTGCGGGTACTCCGGCCGAGCGTCCCATTTCAGAAGCTCAACACCGCATGCAGCTAGCTCTCTCTAATGTCTAGAAAAATCTGGCCCCCTCCAGATATAGCTAAGAGTTGATTTTTATAGATCTCTAATCAAGATACTTATCTAAAAAGCGTTGGTCCTGGCTGTCATATAGATTACGTTATGGGCGGTCAGAAAGCGAAAATAAGACGCCTGCATTACCAAAGGACCACGTGTTACATGTCAACTACAGAGGCCAACAAGCTAGTTGCTAAGTGAATGTAAAATTGTCTCCGGGCAGAGAAGTAAGCCGACCCTAACTTAGTTGGGAAAAAGCTAAGCTGATGGACTTATCTAAATAGTGCTGAGTTGAACCTTAGCAGAAGAAACTGCAAGGACGTCATCAGGGTATTTCTAAGAAAAAATTCTAAATTATGAAAAATAACATACTCCTAAATTCACTAATGAGGAGACGTTGTCTTAATTTTCATATTGTGAATCATTTGTAAACCGAAAACATTGCCAAAAGGCTTTTTACACCATAAAGGATCTTGAGGACGAAAAGGCTTGGTACACACTACAACTGTTGGATTATTTTTTTTCCTTTTGATTTTATTTTCAATTGTTTTTTTTTTTTAATAATTATTTTTTACAATTTGACATTGGTGTATATATATTTTTTTTTAATTTGACATTATAGATTATTTTTATTTTACAATTTGACCTTTTTTTCAATTAATTTTTGACATACAGACCACACACTGACTGGACAGATCCACTCAAATCTTGGTTCTTTCTTCAAAAGACCATCTCAGACAAATGTGCATGGTTATCAACCATGCACATTTGTCTGAGATGGTCTTTTAATTGACAAAACTTAGACTTTGATTGACCCCTGAGTTTGTTTTGATGTTTCTTCTCTGGGTAGTCAGCTAGGAAACACCGGCCTCATCTAGTTTAAAATGACGAAAAAATAAAATTGACGTGTAAAAGTATGTTTTTTAAACTTAGTTGCAAAATAAATATCATTTACCATTTGTTGACAAGAAGCTAATGGTTTATTAAGAACTTCCCTGATCGTTTACAATCTTTGCACTTCAGGTAAATAAGCCTTGGATAAGTTATAGAAAATCCAGGAACCGCAATTTATTAGCCAAAAATAATCAGCCTCATTTATTATACTTCTATTAATTGTGGACATTAGCAGAAGTAGAAAAAAAAAATATATGATCGCGAAAGTGTCTTTAGAATTCGTGTACTTGGGAATTTCTCCAGACTTCAAGAAATCGGCTCGGGGTCTTATACACTGAAATAATTTGGCTTAGCCTCGAGGCGAAAAAACGATCAGCGCCTAGTGGTTTAAGTAGGCACCATAAGGTACGGAGGAATTCATCACGAATTGTTTACGACCACAGTCGCACTATCAAGAGTTAACTAAGGAAAAGATAATCCATTTTTAATAATGAAATGACTATTAAAAACATTTCCTCTAGGGTTGTCAGGGTAACTTCTATTAAGCTGAATGGTTAGTATACGTATAAATAACCCTCTACATCGTAAAAGTTATCCTAGAAACTTCTAAGTCGTAGTAGTTGTTTTAGAACTTCAACGAGAACAACCCTCTACATCGTTGTAGAAGTTGTTTTAGAATTTCCACGAGAACAACCCTCTACATCGTTGTAGAAGTTGTTTTAGAACTTCCACGAGAACAACCCTCTACATCGTTGTAGAAGTTGTTTTAGAACTTCCATGAGAACAACCCTCTACATCGTTGTAGAAGTTGTTTTAGAACTTCCACGAGAACAACCCTCTACATCGTTGTAGAAGTTGTTTTAGAACTTCCATGAGAACAACCCTCTACATCGTTGTAGAAGTTGTTTTAGAACTTCCACGAGAACAACCCTCTACATCGTTGTAGAAGTTGTTTTAGAACTTCCACGAGAACAACCCTCTACATCGTTGTAGAAGTTGTCTTAGAACTTCCACGAGAACCATCCTCTACATCGTAGAAGTTATTCTAGAACCTTCTATCTCGTAGACGTTGACCTAGAACTATCACCAGAAAATCTTAATAGGTCGTAAAGTTGTCCTAAAATTTTCACCAGAAAACCCTTTAACTTTAGGAACTTACTTTACTTAACCACAGTCTCTCCACGAGGTAGGCAGAGGAGAGGTGACTTACATTACAATGGCTGACCCTCAGGGAGTAAATCCTGAACACACCAACACCATTTTCATTTCATTGACTTACTAATTTTTATGTAGATTGCACAAAGTGCATCAAAAACGCATTACGAACTAAAATCCCAATTATGTTACCAAATTTTAATCTAATTTTAAACTAAACTTAAATAAAATTTTCAGATTTAATAATCACGGAAATACAAAGAGTTGTAAATTAATTGGATCCAACCACGCTGACCGCATAACCGACTGTTTATTTACTAATATTAACCAAGAAACTGAACCGTTGCACAAATCTATGGCTCAGACAATTACCTTTCATAAAGTTGTTTCACGCTGCGTAACTCGCGATAGAATGCTTCTAAATAATTATCGAATTATGGTGTCGAAAACCATAAAATTGATTTTATAAATCTTGGGGCATTGTCTAAAATAACGGCGGTCAAGACGCACTAGGGCTGCTCTCTAACAATTACCGTAAGTACAAACTTAAGATACCTATTTATTATATTTACAAAAATAATATCCTTTCAGCATCGGAATCAGACTCCAAGCTACCAGTGGTCAGGGCTCCAAAGAAAGGTACCACCTGATAATACGAGCCGTGTCCAGAAATTTACTAAATCAAGCCCGTGATGCAGCTTGTTATGCAGCGGGTTTGCGGACAGTGAGCATTGGGTAGCTCGCTGTCCGACCGTCCGGTAACTGTCCAGACCAAGCCCAAGTCGTCGACGGCGCGCACTGTTCCCGCGCGCCTCAAGGAGTTGTCAGCAACAGCAGGGGCAGCCCAGTTGGGTCGAAGCCTACTGGGGCCAGGGTTATCCGAAAGGGAACTCGAGCCCGGGTATGAAGGCTTGAAGGAACGGGGTGGGTTTTTTAGTCAGTTAGAGTCTGACACTATCTCCCGCTCCGCCCAAGAGAACCCAAGCAGGGGTTGTCATTGGATGATTATCCGGACCAAAAAAAAAAGCCCGTGATGCAGCCGCATATCGAGAATTTCCTGACACAAGCCTCGAACAACAAGTCGAGGCTCGTGGCCAGTAGCGTAGCTAGGTGTGGGTGAAGTAGCCACCCGCCCACGGCTTCGCACCCAAAGGGGCCACGCGCAAGCGAGGACTCTTTAAGAACGAAGTTTTTTTTATAATTGATAGGCTCTCGTTTAACCACTATTTCACCTAACGGTAAGCGACGATCTGTTCGCAAACTGGATTGCGACAGTTGCTGTCTCGTTTTCAAATTTATGAAAGGAAAAGACCTCGTTGATGCGCGTCCGCCCATGCCTAAATTAGGTCACACTACGCCTCTGCTCGTGGCTATTAATCCATTCACTAACATGGCTATCGGTTTAATGATCGCTGAGTCCACAACTCAAGTCTAGATACTTGATTTGCATACGTAAGTATTAAGGAAGCATTTTTGGACTACATTTTTTTTTCAACAACCTTTTTTTTTTTTTTTTTATTTATTTATTTATTTTCTTTTATGGTGGGAAAAAATCATGCATTGACATCCCCCGCTCTTGGGCGGAGCGGGAGATAGTGTCAGACTCTTACTGACTAAAAGACCCACCCCGTTCCTTCTAGCCTTCATACCGGGGCTCGAGCGCCCTTTCGGATAACCCTGGCCCCAGTAGGCTTCGACCCGGCTGGGTCCCTGCTGTTGCTGACAACTCCTTGAGGCGCGCGGGAACAGTGCGCGCCGTCGACGACTTGGGCTTGGTCCGGACAGTTACCGGACGGCCGGACAGCGAGCTACCCATTGCTCACGGTCCGCAAGCCCGCGTCTACGTTGGCCGGAAATCGGGATCAGAATCCCGGCGACGGCGGCGGCGATAACGCCGTTGCCTGATGCGTTCGGCCTCCTCCTTTGCGAGCATTACTGCTTCACAGAAGTCGGCGACCGCCTGCCACTCCTCCTCGCTCCGGACCATGGCCTCAACCAAGGCCCGGCGCGAGAGGTCTCCGCCGCCGATCGCCCCCACGAGGGCACGGCGATGCTCCGCCCAAGCAGGGCACACCTCGACTGTGTGCTCCACCGTGTCCTCCGGGCGTTCCGCACAGTGGCGACACCCGGGCGTCACCTCCGCATGAATCCCGTGCAGGAAACTCCCGAACGAACCATGTCCGGTGAGTACCTGCGTCATGCGGAAGGTAAGGAC
This sequence comes from Mythimna ferrago, assembly GCA_910589285.2. Taxonomy (NCBI): domain Eukaryota; kingdom Metazoa; phylum Arthropoda; class Insecta; order Lepidoptera; family Noctuidae; genus Mythimna; species Mythimna ferrago. The sequence goes on along the minus strand of OU342673.1, from coordinate 15,280,403 downwards.
GCCGTGAGGTCTTTCCAGCCACGCCTCAAAGAGGGGACTTACCGCCATGATTGTGGCGTGCCCAGCACTGGGTTGCGATAGTCGCTGACGCCATTTCACCATGAGATCCCGCCGGAGCTCTGTCCGCCATGCCGTGACCTGTCGCGGCAGCGGACTTTCACCCCGGCGTTGCATCTCCAGGCGCATATCGTGCATGTGTGCAAGGACTGTTGCCTCCAGATCCCACGGTGGTAGGCCAGCCAGAAGGCTCGCCGCTTCGCGGGATACCGTGCAGTATCCCCGCACGATCCTTATCGCCATGACCCTCTGACAGGCGTTCAGTATGGCCACCGGTTGCTTTTTCAGCGACGGCGCCCACACCGGCGCCCCGTAGAGGGCCATGGACCGAACGATCCCCGCGTAGAGCCTCCGGCAGGAGGCATCTGGACCCCCAAGGTTGGGCAGGAGCCGCTTGAGCGCAGCCCCAGCCCGGTTGAGTTTGGGAGCCAGACGTCGGAAATGCTCCACGAAATTCCACCGGCTGTCGAGGACGAGTCCCAGGTACTTCATCGTCGACCCGACACCGATGTCAACTCCTCCTACCGTTAGTTGGGAGCTCATTGGCGGCGCGTTCCGAGACCGGCGACCGTGGAAACACATCGCCTCGGATTTGTGAAGCGCCACCTCGAGTCCCAACTCCTGGATCCTGTCAACGACCATCGCAACCCCGCGTGTCGCTAGAGCGACCGCCGCCTGGTACGACTCTCCCTGCGCTAGAACCAGCGTGTCGTCTGCGTAGCAAACCACGCTGACCCCGTCAGGGAAGTCGCCGCGCAGCACGTAGTCGTACCCGATGTTCCACAAGGGTGGCCCTGCGGAACACCGCACGACATCTCTCGACGTTTCCAGTCTCCCTGGTGACCGGGTTAGACTATGAACCTATCCGACAGATAGGCCTCGACCACTCGACAGAGGTATTCGGGCACCCGGTGGTACCGGAGTGCCCTCCGGATCGTACTCCAGGGCAGGGAATTGAAGGCGTTGGCAATGTCCAAGGACACTGCCACGACACACCTGCCCCGGGACACCGCAGCCCCCGTCGTGAGGGCTCGCACGCGCATGATGGCGTCCACCGTATTTTTCAACAACCTTACAGTCTCATTATCTAACCCTACGAGTGAATGTAACTATATATTGTAAACATGATCATTTTGCATCATTATTGTTTTCTCCTGATAATAAAAATGGTGAAACAAAATCAAGATAACATGACAACACAAGAGTCCAGGCTAACAATTATAGTACAATACAAGCATTATTTAGAATATCAGCGTCGTCTCATTAAGTGTAGTGAAACTGATGAGAAGAGCAAATTATGTCTTACATTGTCATGGGTACTCGGAACGTAAGCCCAGCTGCAGATGTGACGATAGAGTCGAAAGTGAATATTGTCTACGTGTAGATACAGCCAATGAAACAGTTTGGTGTGCAGGCAACTAGGCAGGGAATATTGTAAACCAAAGTGAACCTACATAAGAACCTAATGAGTGACTTTTGCAAAATAAGCAGCACATATTAAGTACTAAAGAAGTTGGATGCAAACGTTTCCATTTTGTGGACTGTACCTATGAAAACATCTACAATCATTAATGTTTTATGACCTAATAAAATCTGTTTTTCAGGAAACAAGTCTCAGTTTTTATAGAAAATATGGAAGTGTTCTCAATTTGATGATAACAGTTGTCGACAATTTGCAAAGAAAGGGAAATATAATTTCCTTATACGGCCCAGAAAATTGCGGGTAGTAAATTAATAATTGACTATAAAATATAATTTAAAAAATAAGTCAAAATACGGAAACACACTGCCTGTTTAGATTAAATGAGTACTTTACACAGCAAGTGAAATCTACGCAATTGCTTGATATAAAATGGGTAAATGTATCTATCGACTACTTACTTGCAATATGTAACAAATTCAATAGCAATAACACGGAAATAGTAAAAAGCAGTAATCAAACAGCAACTACAGAATTCAAACATATTACCTTCCATCGAGCCACGCAAATTACTTCCTCAGATACTCTGGTAATCAAATAAGAAACGTAACGATCATTAATCGCACACAGACAATCTGTTCTACAGTACTAATTGTACCTACTAAACTATTTTTACCTTTAAGTGAAACTTTCCTGGTTTAGTTTCCCAGCTTCGTTTTTGCGGCTAATTTATGTTTAGTTGATTTTTCTGTCTACAAAAAAACAAAAGGGTCAAACCAAGAAAAAAAAATCATACTTACATTAAAAAAAAACTCACTATCTGACCGCCCTGGAAATGTTTCCAGAGAGCATAACGCAACTCCCAGTCTTCAAAAAATAGCGTCGGTTTATTCCAGGTGACGTGATGCCTGCCAATCTTGTAGAAGTACATCATCGGTGGGTTCAGCTGAGGGGCCTCCTTGGCGCGGCGTGATACGATATGGTTGACGTAGGTGTACAGCACCGGTGCCCTGTGCACCCAGCAGATAAGCGACATGATGGATACTACCACAGCGTGCATCCAGTAGCGGCACGGCGTCGGAATATGCTCGTCGTGCAGCGCCAGCTCCTGGATGGCCATGGTCATGCAGGCGGCGGCGGCGGCCGACAGCCCGCATGGCACCTCCAGTACTATGCAGCACACGATACTGTATATTGTCTTCAGGTTCACAATATTTGTACAGTGCAATTTAACTGCTTGCAACAGGTATAAATTCAACTTCTCTCGGTGTTGCCGGATAAAAAGCTTATCTTTAGGATCGTATTCTCCTATTTTAAGTCGAACCTAATTAAGAATATTAATTCAAAGTCACGTAAAATAACAAAAACATTTAAATACCTGTTTTTAATTGAAATCAAAGAAAACAAACCTGAGAAAACTCATAGAATAGCGTAGGAACTATGAGATACTGTGCGTTGTCTTGTCGGTCTAAAAATTTTAACAAAAGTCGGCATCCTACGAGGCTATTTGTTGCCACATTGGATCCTACGAGGGTCACAAGCACGTGCTCGATCAACCCTTCTCCAAAGCTGTCTGAATACACATGCACTTCGTAAAAATCTGCGGCATGATCTAACAGTGTCGAAAACTGTAAAGCATCCTCTTGATTCAAATTGACCATCGAAAACCAGTTAAGCATAGTAGTTATGATCAACATTCGAATCACATTTCCTACCCTTTCGAAGATCCGACGAAGGCACACTTCAAAGCCTTTGCTTAAATCTTTATACGCAGATGATCTTCCATCTGCTTTGGATATCGTGTAAGCAAAAAAATCTAATAGACGAGTAACGAACGGTAGAAGCTGCTTGTTGTCGATATTCCAATGTGGACTTAAGAGTAAATTATAAAATACTCTCATGCGATGACTTGTTTCCGCCTTCACATCGGTGTACAGAACGTAGTGGATGTCGGTCAGCATTATGTTGAACAAAGTTGTTTGCCCTCTATCGAAGTAGAGCAGAACATCCAGGATCTGTTCAATGAAACTTTCGAAAGACCAAAGGGAGACTTCTGAGAAGAAGTTCAAGGTTATCTTAATAGAGGCTTCGCTACACTCGGGTAGCAACATGTCCACAGTTGTTCTAAATGAATCTTCTGCTTTGTGAAAAAGTCGCCTTGAAAAAACACCGAATAAGTAATATCTGAGTGCCTTTACTTTAATACGCATTCCAAAGTAATACACCAGCGTTAGGGAACACAAGAGTAGCGGCTTAAAATCTCGCTCTTGGAGATCTTTTTTAGAGAGATTTTTCAAAATATAGCGTAGTTGATTTAATGCTGCTACCTTTTGCCGATGGTAACTGGCATCCAAAGTGACCGGCATGTAGACTTCGGTGAGCTGATTTATGAGCTCTTGATAATTCTCACTTGATAACGATTCACGTTTTTTTGATTTAAACAATGAAAACATTATTAGTCCTAATTGCCTTACTTCACTAAATGTGCATATTCATATAAGCACTTCTTTTCATGGAATATATTTGTGGCTTTCTCGCTCTAAGATGCTACCCATAGTACTCATAGAACAAACTTCAACGTCAACTACTGATGGTTTTTATGAATATTCCACGATATTTTACAGGAACGGTTTATCCGTAGGGTATATAAAATCCTTGGAACAGCCTAACTATAAATTACGATAATATCATTGACATTAACTTGACATCACAATTTTTGACAGCTCTTCACAAAGTTCATCAAGACTGCCCACAAAAAGTTTAGCTAAGCTACATTATCATACTATTTAAATAGGATATATTTTAAACTCCCAAGTTTCGACTTCTTGACCGGCTTTAATTGATATAATTTTATTATTTGTACGATTTAATACACTGATGATGTATGTTAATAGTTTTTTTAAGGTAATTTTTAACGAGTAGATTTTTTCAATTTCAACTTCAATTATTTCATTAATGTATTTTGTGAAAAAGATCTTATTTTCATTCAAATTAAAGAAAAAAATCTGATATAATAATGGCGGTTTGGCAGCTTTTGTATAGAAAATATGTTGAACCGCCATATTTATTCATTTATTATTATAAAAACAGATATTTGATTATTGAAAATTCAGGTCATTTGAGTATTCTTATAATTAAAACTACACCAAGGCTTAACAACAGATGCACCGGTTGATGTTCGAGGTAAGGGCCGTGTATATAAAAAGAAGCCGCATAATCTCCGACTCCTAAGATACAGGTCTGCGTACCTAGTTTAGGAGTTGGGGAATTCGACAATAATTTTGACTAATCTGTACAACCTACCTATTTCTCTATGCTATGTTCTGTGCTGTTTTATGTACCTACAAATAAACTTTTATTAATTATTATTATTCTCTAATAACATATCCCGCCCTTGGGAGGTGCGGGACTTGGGACTGATCGAAACTCATTCGTTTGTCCCTTCTTTGCCCTGCGTTCCAGGGCCACGGGCGTTCATTTTCATTTAAACCCAGTATGCTCCAACCTGCTAGGCCCCTACGATTTGTTGACATCTCCTTGAGACACGCGTAGAACACTACATGCCGTCGACGACTTGGGTTCGGTCCGGGCAGTTACCGGACGTCCGGACGGCGTGCTACCCATTGCTCGCCGTCCACAAACCTGTGCCTGCTGTGGCTGGAAGTCGGGATCAGAATTCTGGCGGCTGGGGTGTGAGGGCCGTTTCCTCGCGCGAACAGAAGGGTGCGATCGCCTGCCATTTCTCCTCGCTCCGGACCATGGCCTGTACCAAAGCCCGGCGCGAGAGGTCGTTGCCGCCGTTCGCCCCCACGAGGACACGGCGGTGCTGCCCAAGAGGGGCACACTTCTACCGTATGCTCCACACAATGGCGCCACCCGAGACTTTCTTCCGCGCGAATTCGGTGGTGAAACCTTCCGAACTTACCATGTCTGGAAGGTGAAGACGCTGTGTTATCTTTCCAGCCACTCCTCAAATAGGGGACTTACCGTCATAATTCTGGCTTGCCCAGCTCTGCGTTCCGACAGTCACTATCACCATTCCAGCATGAGATCCCGGCGGAACTCGCGTGCTTTGAAAAGGATATAAGATTTGGACAGATTATTTGTGCTGCCAAACTCAAGATTCGGAACTGGTTAAGAGATTACCAGATTTTCACCCTGACTGGAGTTATTTGACAATTTTCCACCTCAAAAAAAGGAGTTAACAGAAACACATGAACATAGTTATATTATTTATTAAGAATGAATGAACACATAATGTTCTTAGTCTATCAGTCTTCGTGATCCTTTGAAGAAAAACCTCGTACAAGAAGTTAAATTAATTAACTCTAGTTATTAATATATCAGAAATCGATGGTTTCTCTATATATAAATTAGAAATAAATTACACGTAAATTGTGGGAGTTATTAATGGTGATTACTTTAAGTGTGACTCTACTGTTTGTTTGTATTTTGTACGTTTTCGCCCGTGACTTGCTGTGGGACGGTATAGGCGGGCTGACTGTACGTCTGGGCCATGTAGGGCCCGGGGCCAACTTGTTCCTGGAGTTTCTCGGCCTCCTCAGGGGCAACAGGACACATACAGGGTACGAGTTGGACATGTTGGAGCGACACGGGGGTCAGGCTGGACCCCGCTGGAACGCTAATTGGAATGGGCTGCAGATTCTGCTGCACCACCTCGGGTTGCTGGTACTGCGGGGGCTGGATCTGGTACACCTTGCGGGACTCGTACGGGGTGTACGTGTATTGGTATCGGTAACCAGGAGAAATATTCGGAGGTAGAGGCTGCACCCACGTCTTCTGTGCAGAAGACTGACTTCTGTAACAAGAAAAGACCATGTATTGCTGTTGAAAAGTTCTTTACACAAGTACAATACAAGGCATGATTGAGAAAAGTATAAGTTATTTAATTTATATCTACATGAAAGTTTGCAAAGATAACCAAAAGCATTTAGCGTCATAATCAAAAGCACATATTTTTTATTATGACGCTATCTTTATGTCATTAGCAATTGTAGTAAATCTGGGAAATGGACTTGTCACACTTATCAAGCAAAAGTCTAAAATTAGGCCTGGCATATAAAAAATCTAAACTAAAATATTCGTTTTATTTATTTCTACTCCACACAAAAGACGTAAAATGTATAGGAAATAAAAATCATAACAGCAGAAAAACTGAGAAAAAACTTCACGTATGTCTGTGGGCATGAAAATGCACATAAAATATAACAAGGAAACGTGTGCTTTTTTATCTGCAACAGTGTGTAAATGTGACGAGCGAACGGTAACTGTCAAGTCACTTGAGACATGGAAGCCACTACTTCCAGAAGTATTGACCACACGTAATTATTTCACACCGGTATCGAATGGCTTAATAATTACGAGCTGGGCATGTTCAACTATTTCAGTTAGTATTTTAGTAAATGACGAAGTCCGTGTCGGCGTACCTGCCTTATTTAAACCGTTCATAACCATACCTTATGGTATAAATAAATAAATCTTATTGGGTCTCTAAGAACAATCTGGGGAAATAAGATAGAAAGTTTTTGCCTTGCTTACTTATACAAGGTTGATGTATATCTACCGTTGCTTAATATAGTCTCTCTATCCGAAGAATGCTTTGTATATCGGAATTTGCATGGAGCTAATAGTGACTCCAGAGTTCTGCGCCCCAATTAATTATTTAGCGAGTTATTAATACAAAGCAATTAATTAACAGTAGTCGACAGTTTATCAGATGCTTGAAAAGATACCTACACTTAATTCTGAAGGGCGTATAAATATAATAGCGTAACGGTAGACATACTGCTAATAATATTATACTCTATGCTGTTGTCCCTATCCTCTGCGGCTACGCCGTTAAAGAATGTCGTAGCCGTAGGGAATACGCAGTAAGGCGTACTAACAGAATAGCGTAGCGTAGTGCCTACGCTGTAGGACGTTAAAATAGAATTGCCTAGCTCTGAGGATTAGACGAAGAAATTATATAATTTGAAGAGCTTATGATGAATAATATATTGTAAGTAATGGAAGTATGGGTTCCAGGTGACAGCCATTTTTGAGATATTTTAATGCAAAATGATAATAACAAAAAGTATAAATAAATAAATAACGCACAAATATCACTACAGAAAATTCGCGTAAAATATGTTCGCTTATTATGCTTTCATCTTAATTAGATTAAATACTTGATATCAAAATGTGAAATTTATTAACTTACGCGGAATCTGAGCCCCATTTCAAGAAAAACGCATCTGAGGACGCCACCAGCGCCAAACTCAGGACAAACTGCATCTGTAAACAAACCAATAAATCGTCAAACTCATTTAAATTAATTAGACATCTCGCATATAAAGAGGCAGGTATAAAATTTCGCTAATTATATTATCATCTGAATCCCAAGCAATAGGTGGCAATAAGTCTATTGTCACAAACTCAGCTGCTTCTAAGAAATCCCAAATGTATTAATTCAATATCTTATCTAGACAACCTTTTTTTTGTCATCATCAAATAACCCGCCACCGTAGGCGCGGGCTTGCGGACGGCGAGCAATGGGTAGCTCGCTGTCCGACCGTCCGGTAACTGTTCGGACCGAGCCCAAGTCGTCGACGACGCGCACTGTTACCGCACGCCTCAAGGAGTTGTCAGCAACAGCAGGGGCCAAGCTGGGTCGAAGCCTACTGGGGCCAGGGTTAGCTCCGAAAGGTAGCTCAGCTCCGGTATGAAGGCAAGAAGGAACGGAGTGGGTTTTTTAGTCAGTAAGAGTCTGACACTATCTCCCGCTTCGCCCAAGGGCGGGGGATGTCATTTGGATGATTTTTACCCACCAAGAAAAAAAAAAACATCAAATAACCCCTCCCGCTCTGAGGGGAGCGAGAGGAAGTGTCAGACTTTTACTGACTAAAACCCACTCATTTTCCTTCAATTGTCAAGACCACGGTAACTTTTTCCGATCCCAGAATCCTTAATCAGTAGTAATAGTTAGTTTATCGGTAGTGTTGCTTAGTTTATTGGCCATAGATAAAAAAAAAACAAGTTACTCTTAATAGCAACACCGTCATTACAAAAATAAGACAAAATGAGAAATACAGTTACATCAAGTAGTCACGTAACGGCCGAAAATGTTAAAACAAAAAAGCGCACTCCACATAAGATAAGGGGAAATTGAAAGTATAACTCGTTATTCACAATGATAGGTGTACAAGTCGGTAATACATAACAATACTCCACTTTCTCACAAAAAGGTAATGATGCAATATATTTCAGACGGTTGCTGAAAGTGGAACGGTAGGCAGGTCCTTAATAAGTGAGTATGTGTAATTAGGGTTTTTTTTTTTGAGGTGGAGTGTTTTCGAATAACTCTCCACCTCTGGGTGGAGCGAGAATGAGTGTCAGACTTAAATGACTTTTTTTAAGGTGAGATATCATTCAATGACTTCTGCCGCTCTAAGATGGAGAGAGAGAAAACTACACCTATATCCTTTAGTTGCCCTTTGCATTCTAGGACCATAAGTATTCTATTCAGGAAATCCCCGCGAGACTTCTAAAACCCGCCTGTTTCTTCAGTTAACCTTTGTGTTCCGACCCATGGTAACTTTTCGAATAATCCCAGAAGAGCCGAAAGTTTAATATCAATATACAAGCAATCAACTAATAAACAAGCCATGTGCGTGATTGACATGAGCAGAAATGGAAAACGATCTTACTTTCATCTCCTCTATCCTCTCATTTGCAAGATCAAATTTAAAAATTCGCTCCTTAATCTAAGGAACTATTCATATAAATTTTAATTTTTTTTTTTTTGATAGGTTCGCGCTTAATCGCTATCTCACCTGATGGAGAGCGACGATGCGATCGACGATGAAACGCGCTTACCTAGAAGAAACCTATTCACTCTCGACTTAAAGATTCCCGGTTTGTAGCTATCAGGAAACACATACTCCGGCAAGATAAATTACTTCAAGATCTATGATATATCCCACTTAATCTAAGTTTGATAGACCTACAGAGTAAAATAATAATTTAGTGAAAGGATTTAAGTCTGGCGGAGCGCAAAGCAAAATTTCGCAAAGCATTCAAACTTAGAAATTAAAACGCAAGCTTATAAAAAAATAACAAAGTTTAAAAACAATCAAATTCAAATAAAAAGATTTTCTCCACCCAACCTGAAGCTAATTAGATGCATCCACATCTACTAACGTTCAAGATTAATGATCTTAAGTTATAAAATCCTAACTACTCAATTATACATTCGTTAATTACAGTTTTTTAAAATAAACATGGATGTTGTTTGTCGACTGTGAACCTCCCATTCGGAATTAGATTTTGAAAAGAGATAACTTTAAACTGTAGGGAGGTAATTACCAACAATATTTCGAAGTTTAAAAGGTACAGTCGGGGGATAAAATCTTTAATGGAATATGTAAGCATCACGCTGCATTCCTGTGTTTCGCCACATACATTATAAAGAGATTTGTACCGGTCCGTAGATAATTGTTAAATGGTGTATACGAGTCTCAAACTCATAAATGTCTAATTTATGTTCAACGCTTCGCCTACGACTGCCCACGAATGCATTTAGCTCATCAACTTCAGCTTTATGGACTGCGGCCATATTTTGTTCTATCATTCGATTCATTTTCGAAATATAAATGATATCTGACGTACTTAGCCATTGTCAACAAAATGTTTATACAATTTGATGTAAATAAAAAAAATAAGAATAAGAGATAATATAAAGAAAAGTAAGAGAAACAGAAACATTATAAAGAAAATTATACCTAACCAATCAATCGTTAAATAAATAAATGGTCAAACTCAAAAATCAAACGTCGTAAAATAACACAGAATTTCAGATCAAAAAATCGATATCTCAATTACAATCAATCAATAAATGCATGGGTGTCACAACATAGTTAACAAACGGCTGCCAGCTTCGAGCGAGTCGAGCAGACTCGTCAAGTCAGCGGGCCAGCAGGATGACTTGCACCACTGACCACTCTCCCTGCCCTCATCAACTATCCATTGAGCCTTGTTATTGCCGCCATATATAAATTGAAATCTTACTCAACAATAGAGAATCATTAAGCACGAATAATGTAAACACGAAAAAGTGATAAACCTATTGAATGATCGTCGGCTGCGTATTCTCTACTCTTTTATTTTTAAACATTGTTAAAAAAGTTAATGTTGTTTCAACGAAAGTTTTTGTTAACAACCTTATTTATGTCACAAATAACTTATGTGTTTTTAATTTAAAGTTTATCATAAAATATAACTTTAATACTGAAAATCACTTTATTTAATAACATTGCACTTTAGATTAATATTACAAATGTAAAAAAAAATCGCATGTGGATTAATAGAAAGAATGGCACTCACCACTCTGACTGTATCCAGATACATGGCACTGTTGAGACGCGTTAACTGGACGAGAGAAGCCCAACGTTCACCCCCTCCGAGACTGGACTCAAAACTACTGATTCAAGTTGAACGAACAATTAAGGAGTCTTAACACAAAAAAAATCGTTATTTTGGGAACGAAGATGCGTGCACCCACTCCGACCGCGGAATGACCGATCCCTGGGGACCACTCGTTTTTTATACACGGTTTCAGAAACATTCCCTCCTTAAAAGCCGGTCTCCGACCTCAACATGACGTATAATAATAATCTTATTAACTTATCTACACTTCTATCTTCACTTAGAACGTCCCGTTATATTAGCCTGATTTTAAAAAGGGCTTTCTTAGATACTGGCCACTTAAGATAATTTCACACTTTTTTTCTGAGGGCGGCTAAGTGTTTTGACATAGAGTTTTTAAAGTGAGATGTAACTAATGCTGCGTTTAGACTTTTTCGGGTTAAAATTATCTACTAAGCGTGTAATAGACATACTGTTATTAATTGGATAAACTTATCGTAGGGATATTGATCAGGCATTATGGGTTAGAGAATGTTACTCGGCTAATATCGATCTATGAGTGACCTGCATTGAACTCAGTCAACAGTGAAATGATGGCAAATTAAACATCGTTACAGATTTAGATCGAGGCGGAATTGAAGATATTGGATTTGTGTTTAGTCTTATTAAAGATGCGAAATAGGCAATAAGCAGCAGGAGATTAAAACTCTAAAAGCTAGGAGTATTCTAAATTTCTTGGAAGCCTCCGGGCGGGCTAAAAGAGTTACTCTAACAAGGTTTTTTTTTTTTTTATGGTGGGAAAATATCATGCATTGACATCCCCCGCCCTTGGGCGGAGCGGGAGATAGTGTCAGACTCTTACTGACTAAAAGACCCACCCCGTTCCTTCTAGCCTTCATACCGGGGCTCGAGCGCCCTTTCGGATAACCCTGGCCCCAGTAGGCTTCGACCCGGCTGGGTCCCTGCTGTTGCTGACAACTCCTTGAGGCGCGCGGGAACAGTGCGCGCCGTCGACGACTTGGGCTTGGTCCGGACAGTTACCGGACGGTACTCTAACAAGGTGGCGAGTCACAATAGATCATTTAGGTCGCAGTGACTACATCCCCTACACTACGGGTGATGCATAGCAAATAATAAATAGGCAATAAGTAGGTACGTACCTACACAAAAGACGAAAATTAATCAAATAGCTATTTACGAGTACCTACTTAGGTACTCTTTACTATTGATGTGATCTTTTAGGTGCATTGGGAGAGGGCAGTGGTGGTAAACATTTGCGAAATTGTCAAAAGGAAAAAGAATTTTAAAAAAGTTGGCGATATTCGTTGCACCAAAGTTCTTAGAGTCCGTCTAATGAAAGCGTGACCTGAGAAAAGGAGGTTCAAACTAAAAATTTTGAATCTGGTATTATTGACATAGTAGGAGAAAAAAAATTTGATTCTTGAGTATTTTTTGTATTTATGACAATTGTATAATAGTTGATATGAACTTAAATTTTAGTCAAAAACGTGTGTGTAGACTTAATTATTGGTGGGTGGGTGGTAAAGGTCAATAACACACAAAATGTTAGTTATTATTCCAAATTATTTTATTTTATCTATTCTCTCAAATGTCGCTACATAATATTCAAATATTCTTTATTTACCATTTGGCCTTCTAGCAAGAATACTAAGTGCACAACACCGGATAGTCAAATAAAATAGTCAACATAATTTTGCAAATCTTCTCTTTTGAACGCATTCTACCACTCATTAGCATGTGTTTTTGATTAAGTCGATCCACCAAAAGCCTTCTTTGTTCGATGTTTTTGTCAAATCTAGAAATTTATAGAGAAAAAAATATCATTATATCGTAAATATAACTATCTAATAATATTAGTCCCCAAGGATCAAGATTATAACGTCATACTAACTTAAAAATTCAGAAATCGTATATAAACATTGTTGGTTTTCATTGAAAACACCTTCTTTCTCTTCTTGTTTTTGTTTGAATTTATTAACCATAGTGTGTAGCAGTTTACTGCTTATTGTTTTTCTCATAATTAAGCAATTATTCTTGAAAAATAAATATCTGTTTCCAAAAACTGACAATTGCAACCATAGACTTTGACGTGATTTTGGCAGCAAAACAAAGTTGCCAATTTAATTAAAAAAAAAAAACTCCAGGTTACGCTTTCAGTAGACGCACTCTACCCATATTTTGACAAGAGATGGTCGTTCGGACTCACTGACTCCAAGCTGATAGAACAAGAGGCCGGCGCTCGCGGTCTGCTGACCACGTAATGGCAAGGAAGGATGCGACTGACACTCGTATCGAATCATCGGGACGTGTTCATTATCAAGTCAAACCGCTCCCCTTGCTCTGCCTAGCCTTGTCGCTACACTGAGCGTGAAATCTTAAATGGGTGAAATCAACAAAGTGACACTATGATTGACAAAAAAAACAATTAACGATCCCAGAGTTCTAGTTAAGAGCCGGTTATAGTCACTGAGTATTTTGTATGAACACCGCCCGGGTCTATGTCGATTTCGCGGACCCGTAAATTTTATTTATAAAAAAAAGAAATAACTATGTACCTAATCTAGATTTTTTTTTTGCGAGGGATTTTTAAGTCAATTTTAATAATAGTAGTTTATGTGACTAGGGGATAAAGCAGTGTCTTTAAGTCGCGGGCGGCATGTTGAATTCCGAACTAAACGAAGTTTGCTGATTTTAATCCCGAACAATAGTGAGGGAATTATAAAATTAACTCCCGAGCATTGCGAGGGAGTTAATAAAGAAACCTGAGTGAAGTGAGGAATTCAAGCCGCCCAAGACAAAGACAGCTTTATCCCCGTGTTGCATACTCTACTTTTTACACCATCTGTGAGATAATTAAAAAACAATTTGGTCGACCAAATCATATATTAGAGAAATATAAGTATTATATTTACAAGTCCATCAAACAAACAAAATTCACTACTCCAAGATTCTATAGTTTCAATTTTCTATAATACTCCCGTCAGTAAGCAGGTTTTATTCTATTTTTTTTTTTGTAAGTGGCCAGTTTGGATTTCGAGTCAACTTGTGCGATGCACGTACATTTTCATTCACAATGTTAACAATTTTTGGAGTTCCAAATTCAAATCTCATTATTCCCTATGGATCGGCCATACTACTGCCATATCGTTTGTCTTGGTATGGTCATGTGAAAAGGAGGGATGAAACGCATGTTACTAAAAAAGTTATGAGTTTACAAGTGGATGGATGGAGGGGAAGAGGGAGGCCAAAGAAAAGATGGATGGATTGTGTGAGAAGCGATATGAAAGAAAAGGGAGTTAGTGATAGCGTGACGAGTGACAGGACAGAATGGAAGAAAAAAACGTGTTGCGCCGACCCCAAATAAAACGGGACTAGGGCAGGAAGATGATGATGATCGGCCATACTGCATTATCTCCCTAGGGATAAAATGACTTGCTTTAAGTGAAGTTTGTATGACGTATAAAACGACATTATCGAGCGGGTGGTGTAAAAAATATTTTTCATTACTCATACTCTGAAAGTAGGTCTGAAGTTGCCTGAGGAGCGGGCTGAAAGTGATACTTTTCATCCCTAGGGAGTTTTACTTTACAACTGACAGCTGTCAAATTATTAAAAAAAAACTAGTTCTATCTTCACATTTCTATTGAACCATGTTCCAATTTTCCATACAGCCAGTCAATCACAACGTGACACAAAATTGAAATAACTTAAAGATAAGTATTAATTAAATAATTTTATATTTAAAATGACTTATTTGTTCAACTATTTCTTTAAAATAATTTATTTATAAAAGATTACAGTTAATTTCTAATTTTTCATTAATGAGGCTGAATAACTGGCCGGCCACAAAAAAAATTAAAACAAAATGGCGGGAAAGTGGCAATCAGTCGTTGGTTTTTTCGAGTTTTGTTTACATTTCCGTACAACAGAGATTTGTATTAACACGTTATGTTTATCAGATGAAAATAGTGATTTAACGCCTAATTTCAAAAGAGAAGAGGCTAAAGCAGTAGTGGAATACCTTTTACCGCCTAAATCAGAAGAAAGATACCTACTTAAAACCATAGGTACGAGACTCAGATTTTACAAACTTTTTATTTTATTTTTAGTTTCCTCGTATTCGTAATGAAAAGCACAGTGTTTACCTCGGGGTGAAAGTAACCCATTTAACCCCTCGAATTAGCGACCTCGCTTCGCTCGCCCGCCAACTCCTTCTCGGGACGAAATGAGTTACTTTCACCCCTAGTGTAACAATGTACTATTTATGGTGTTCTCTTTTATATTTGTGCATGTCCAGAGGCTAAAAAAGTTCAAGATGAGTAAAACCTGGCCTTAAGTTTATTATTTGAACCGATTTTAGACAGGAAGTCAATTGAATACGGGCGAACAATGAATAAAAGAAGGATAATGTTTGTAGGCTTAGTTTGGTTGATTTTGGATAAAGTTTGCTATAAATGTCAATTAAAACTTTTCAGGAAAAACTTCGTAAGCTAGTTTGCACTTTTTGCAGCAGGAGTTTTCCATTTTGTCAACTTTGTCAGAACAATCCCCTTGTCCTTGAAATGCCCTTGATCCTGGCATCACGCTTATTAAAACGGCCCTTGGGGACATAGAATCACATTCTCTATTTCCCACTAGGTTGATTCTCGTCCGGCGCGTCCCAGTCGCGGGAGTGGGCGCCTATCACCTCAGTAGCCCGGTGTAAATTGGGAGGCGCAAATCGGATCCTCCCATTCCTTAACGGCTGCGAAGGCGGAGATGACATCAGTACGGTGGAGCAGGGGGAAGAGGCTAATTCCCCGTAGAAAGCTAGCCTACCATATGTGGGCCTCACAACATATAAGGTTACACTGGGGCTACATCGTCAGGCAAAACGGTATAGTAGGATTGACGGTGGAGGAGGCCTCGGCTCAACGGTGACATCCAAGCTCTCCAGAAAAGCTACTGCCTTGGCGTCAGGCAGGCGCCAGTCGTAAAATCTATAGCCAAAATAATTTTCTCCCCACAAAAATAAGGAAAAACTGCAACAAATGAAAATGGGCTATACTACTAAGGTGTACCCCTTAAGCGACATAATTGCGATAGATGCGATCAATATAAGGGTGTACCCACCAAGCGACGGTCTGTTGGACAAGAATAAGAATTAGCAAAAGAACTTACGTCGAATAAAACTTGGAACTTGGGGTCCTCACGGGAAGGAGTCAGGAACTGAGCAAAATACTACACAAAAGGTGCATTAACATCTGGTGCCTTCAATTAGACAAAATGGAAAGGCTCAAAGTCCAAAGATATAGAAAATTACTATGGTTATTTATCACGGAGTAGACAATAAAAGGAACGAGGGTTCTTGATCATAACTTCAGGTCCCGAATAGTAAATATTACACGGAAGAGCGACTGTTAAATAGCTTGCATTGGATAATCAGCAAGTAACCAATATAATATCGGCGTACGCATCACAAACAGACTGCACTGACCGGGAAAGGGTCGAATTCTGGGAGGATTTTGACGAACTCTTTCTGGCAATACCATCAAATGAATAAGCAGAGGGAGGAAATTTTAAATTTTTGCAACGAGACTTTAGCTAACTCTTGTAAACACAAACTTTCAAAAGAGACCTGAGCACCTAATCACCTATAAATGCACAAGCAGGACATCACAAATAGATTTCATAATCCCGGACGCCTCTCTTAAACAAAAGTTTAAAGATTGCAAGTTTACCCCGGGTGAGGTCCTGGCAATTCAATAGCTCATTCTAGTGGCCGTGACATGTGCTCCGACTACGGCGGCGGCGCGCTGGCTAAAACAACCCGGCGCCGCGGCGCGGCACCGACAGCGTGACCATTTTTTATTTCATTTAAAGACTTCTCCCGCTTCTAGGGTGGACTGAGAGGGCGTGTCAGATTTTTACTGACTAAAATCCACTCCTATTTTCCTTTGTTGCCTTGTGTTCCAGGGCGGCGGGGCCCCTGGTTTTGCTGACATTTCCTTGAGGCGCGCGTGGAACATTACCCGCCGTAAACGACTTGGGCTCGGTCCGGACGGTTACCGGATGACCGGACGGCGAGCTACCCATTGGACGGCGTCCGCAAGCACGCTCTTAGGTGGCTGGAAATCTGGTTCGCGAACCGGGCGGCTGGGGCGTAAGGGCCGCTCCTTCGCACGTGCAGTCACCTCTTTTGCTAGCATTGCTGCTTCGTAGAAGCAAGCGACCGCCTGCCATTCCTCTTCGCTCGGAATCATGGCCTGAACCAGGGACAGGCGCGAGAGGTCGTTGCCGCCGATCGCCCCCACAAGGACAGGGTGGTGCTCTGCCTAAGCGAGGCACACTTTACCGTATGCTCCACGGTGTGGTCCTCCTCCGTGCGGTTCATCATCGAGGCTTTTCTTCCGCACGAATCAGATGCAGGAACCTCCCGAACTTACTATGTCCGGTGAGGATTTGCATCATGCAAAAGGTGACGACGCTGTAACGTCTTTCCAGCCACCCCTCAAAGAGGGCATTTACCTCCATAATTATTGCGTGCCCAGCACTGGGTTGGGACAGGCACTGTCGCCATTCCACCATGAAATCCCGCCGTAACTCCGCCATGCGGCGACTTGTCGCAGCATGCCTCCATCATACGACTACGACTGGAGTCACATACTCGACTAGATCGTGTCACTTCGAGTCATGTGACTAGCGCCGAATCAAGATGGTGGCGGCGTGAGATTGGTCGGCGGTGGCGGCGAGCCGGCTTATATTAATAATAATATTTATTAGCCCAAAATAACAATTTTGACACAAAAGTTAGGTAATAAAAAATAAAGAAAAAACTGTATTACACTGGTCAAAATAAACATTTGAACCCTGCCACCTAAACTAGGAAGATCCTGTATCTTAGGAGGCAGTGTCTTCGCTTATTTATGGTGAAATGAAACCAACCCAAATACCCTAATATTACTTCAGCACAAAAACCTATTCTTTTCACCAGGTAGTGCAGCAATCTCAGGAGGATCAAGCTGAAACACCTATTTCTTCTCAAGTAGATGTTGACTTTGAATACTGCGGAAAAACACCAAATCTTAATGAGCTTAATGACCTCATCAGAGACTTAGATCTTTTTCTAAGGAACGTGCTGACTTACTAGCGTCAAGATTAAAAGAAAAAAATGCCTTTCCGTTCGAATCTCTACATATCGCACGAGGGAACGAAGCTTATTGCAGTTTTTTTCATCTGATGAAAATTTTGTGTATTGCTGTAATGTGAGTGGTTTGCTGACTTTCATGGGTTTGACGAGCTATCAGCCCAATGAATGGCGTCTTTTTATTGACAGTAGTAAACGAAGTCTCAAAGCAGTTCTTCTACAAAATGCTCACTCAACATGTGTGAAAGAAGAATATGAGGTAATTTCAATCCCACTAAAAACATACCTGTTAAAAAGGGGGCCAAGTTCTTATCGCCTAATTGTTCGCCTAAAAAAGGGTTGAAATCCAATCCAATGCCTAGTTTAGATGCACTTTAAAATCGATCATAATCATCTTCATCAACAGCCTGATCGATTTTAAAGTGCATCTAAACTTGGCATTTAATTGGATTTCAACCCTTTTCTAGGCGAACAATTAGCCGATAGGAACTTGGCCCCCTTTTTAACACGTATGTTTTTAGTGGGATTTTAATGCTTTTTTTCAAGAAATCGTCCCTATTTTTTTCTTTTTATGCTACACCCGCGTCCATTGTTAACCTTAGATCGTATTCTCATTGTATAACTGGTTCATAGATATTTTATAAAAAATTTGATATTCGATTAAGCCAACTCACGCTTGACCGATTTCTTAAATTTCTTATGACATATTTTATACCCCCTCCACTTTCCTCCCCCCTCCTCTTCGTATTCTCATATCACTGGTTCATAAATATTAGATTGAGCCAACTCACGCTTGACCGATTTCTTAAATTTCTTAATTTTTTGTTAATCTACATATAACACACGACTTGTGTGCCAAATTTCATAACGCTAGGACAATTGGAAGTGGCCTAGAGGTTTTGATTACCGGTCAGTGAGTCAGTGCCAAAATTAGCTATATTCACAGGGTCATATTTCAGGATCTACTGAAGCTATATCTATGAAATGTGGCTTATTGCTTTAGTACTAGTATAATTATGATAACGTAGGTTCAATTTTATTTCTATACTTGCAATAGGCACTGAGCTACAGGAGGGTCAAAAGTGGGTCGAAACGGTTCGTGTAAATAGTGCACAGCATGCGCGTGGCCTGTTGCTGGAACTTGGCCTTTTTTTTTTTTTTTTTTTTCTTATGGTGGGAAAAAATCATGCATTGACATCCCCCGCCCTTGGGTTCGTTCCTTCTAGCCTTCATACCGGGGCTCGAGCGCCCTTTCGGATAACCCTGGCCCCAGTAGGCTTCGACCCGGCTGGGTCCCTGCTGTTGCTGACAACTCCTTGAGGCGCGCGGGAACAGTGCGCGCCGTCGACGACTTGGGCTTGGTCCGGACAGTTACCGGACGGCCGGACAGCGAGCTACCCATTGCTCACTGTCCGCAAGCCCGCGCCTACGGTGGCCGGAAATCGGGATCAGAATCCCGGCGGCGGCGGTGGCGGCGATAACGCCGTTGCCTGATGCGTTCGGCCTCCGGCCTCTCGGCCTCCTTTGCGAGCATTACTGCTTCGCAGAAGTCGGCGACCGCCTGCCACTCCTCCTCGCTCCGGACCATGGCCTCAACCAAGGCCCGGCGACATGCTGGAACTTGGCCTGCGCACGGCCGTGCGCTTAGATTCTTTTACAGAAAATAATAGTAGTTTATGTGACTAGGGGATAAAGCAGTGTCTTTAAGTCGCGGGCGGTATGTTGAATTCCGAACGAAACGAAGGTTGCTAATTTTAATCCCGAACGATAGTGAGGGATTTATAAAATTAACTCCCGAGCATTGCGAGGGAGTTAATAAAGAAACCTGAGTTAAGTGAGGAATTCAATCCGCCCAAGACAAAGACAGCTTTATCCCCGTGTACTTTTTACACCATCTGTGAGATAATAAAAAACCAATTTGGTCGACCAAATGATATAATAGAGAAATATAAATATTATATTTACAAGTTCATCAAACAAACAATATTCACTACTCCAAGATTCTAATAGTTTCAATTTTCTATAATGCTCCCGTCAGTAAGCAGGTTTTATTCTATTTTCTTTTTTTTGTTAGTGGCCAGTTTGAATTTCGACTCCAGTTGTGCGATGCACGTACATTTTAATTCACAATGTTGACGATTTTTGGTGTTCCAAATTCAAATCTCATTATTCCCTAGGGATCGGACATACTGCATTATCTCCCTAGGGATAGAATGACTTGCTTTAAGTGAGGTTTGTATGACGTATAAAACGACATTATCGAGCAGGTGGTGTAAAAAATATTTTTCACTACCCATACTCTGAAAGTAGGTCTGAATTTGCCTGAGGAGCGAGTTAAAAGTGATACTTTTCATCCCTAGGGAGCACTGACCTCTATTTATCTACCACTTTACTTTCAACTGACAGCTGTTAAATTATTTAAAAAAAAGTAGTTCAATCTTCACATTTCTATTGAACCATGTTCCAATTGCCCATACATCCAGTCAATCACTGCGCGATATAAAATTGAAATAACTTAAAGATAAGTAGATATAAATGAAATAATATTATATTTTAATGTGACATTTGTTCAGCTATTTCTTTAAAATACTTTTGCTATGCACATAAAAAATGGTTAATTTCATAAATTCAAGTGGTTTTTTATTTAGTCAACCAGTATAACAGTATTATTGTATTGTAGAATTGCAATTAAATGATTCCTTAGCATTCTAGAAACGATGAGATAGTTTTTAATAGTCAGGATCTGATTATTTCTTTTATTTGTGAACTATATTAAGGGTTTATACGATTTTAATTGTAACGTTAAATTTAACAAAAATACGATTGTACCTAAGAGTTATTTTTAGGTAAATTTTCATGGTCGTAATCACCTTAAGCTGTTATTTTGGAAGACGTACCTATAGATAAATTTTTATAATTTAGCCTTTTTTATCTTAAAATTATAAGAGTCTTTTATCTTGAAAGTTTTTATAAAAGTTCAAAGCAAAAAAGTTATGAATTTTTATTTAAATAAAAAAAAGAAACGTTTTTTTGCTCTCTTGAAAAATAGGGTTTTGGTTTATACGCCAAATGAACCTAAAGGTGTCGATATAAAATTAGGGCTATTGAAGCAATTTGTTGAGGCTCTCGATAGAAATAGTCAATGTTTACAGTTTATTTCAGAGAAATTTCCTGGTTTAAGTACCTACCTACTGAAAAACTAAAAGTAGGTATCTTTGATGGACCTCAAATACGTCAATTAATGAAAGACACCACTAATTTAGAGTTCTATGAATGATCTGGAAAGACTTGCATGGAAATCTTTTGTAGCGGTTGCACAAAATTTCCTCGGAAATCATAAGGCTGACAAACAACTATGTAGAATTAGTAGAGGAAATAATGATTCATTTCAATGATTTAGGCTGTAATATGAGTATAAAATTACACTACCTATCTCAATAGTCATCTAGTTCAATTCCAACACAATTTAGGAGATCTAAGCGAAGAACAAAGAGAACGTTTCCACCAAGACATAAAAACGATGGAGAATAGATACCAAGGAAGGTGGGACACTCATACGATGGCCGACTATTGCTGAGGAATCATGCGAGATTGCCCAAATCAATTTCATTCTAGAAAATTACTCAATAGGCAATTTCTTGATGATGCGTATGGCTCGTGACAAAGAGGCAAACTTTAGGAGGTTAGGCCTTTTTTATGGTGGGGAAAATCATCCAATGACAACCTCTGTGAGTCTGGAAGATTACCAATAAAATATATTTTCTTTGTGAAAATTTTTATCTCGGCAACTAGAACTGATAAAAAAAACCGGTCACATTTTTGATAGGTATCGCTATGTAAGCCATACTTAAATTAGTTCTAAAATCCCTGGCACTATAATGGTTGTAAGCCTGTGTTATTCTAATGCGGAAATGTATTTCCTAAGTATTTATAATCAACACATAATGCAAAGCATATTATGTTACACGACCAAGATTTACAAAAAACTAGGCCATGATTATTATTGTCGTAAGAAAACTAGTCAATTCAGTTTCGAATTATGATGATATTTTTGCACTGCCTAAACTAGCTATTAGAGTGATTTGATAATACTTATAGTAAATTATCTCGCAACTATAATATCATAGTGATATATGTTAATGTCATCAACAATTCCCTCGCCGTTGTTCTTTGATCATCGTTCTTTAATTAAACAAATCTTAAAAAATAAAAATGTATTTTCTTCATAATATTAACATTTCCGCTTCCGCTAAGATTTAATTTTGACATCTGTTTCCGTTTCAGCTTCCGTTAAGACCAGGTTAAGACACTTCCGTTGCATCACTACTGAAAATACAGGAAAATACTGACACTTATGCCGATCGCAATCATCAGCAAGCACGATGGCATACGCATCAGAAGAGTTTTCTTTTGGTAGAAGTTTTTATAAAATGTTGGATACTGGGATCATAATTATGAAAATTGATGACTACCTAGGTACATACCAAACTTACTGTGCCTAGCCTTGTCAAGACATTGTTACAGTAACAAATTAGTTTCAAGGAAATATGTTTTTAAAGTAGTTTTGTGTATAGGTAGGTAGTGTTTTGTAGAATCAGTACTTATGTGTTTTATAGAATTAATGTACCTATGTTTTGTAGAATTGGAAAGATGTTCTGGAACTCTCAAAATCAAAAATCAATCAAAATCAAAGCATTTATTTCAAATAGACCATTTACAGGCGCTTTTGAATAGTCAAATGTCGGTCAGTCCAAGAAAAGTGAAGCTAAATTGCACGTTCCAAAGAGTAGGTCTCTATGGAGAAGAACGTGCAAGAAACTCCATGGACGCTCTTTTAAATCATATTATGTGTTAAATATAATGCTTGGTTACACATTACTTGTTGCTTCTATCATGTGAGCACAATGTCGATAATGAAATAAAAATGTAAAATAATTAAAAGATAGAAACTGAATTAAGCCACTGGCAGCTAAGAGATGACCAGTCCCATCTGACGGCACCCGTTCACGAGCATGACGCGTGCATCAGCCCCACTCAGCTCAATAATTTTGAAGGGAACTGAACGACCCAATAACACGTGCCACCAACAGCGAGACATTTGAGTGAGCATGACAAACTCTCAACTGCCATGCTCGTAATGTCAAAAAAAAAAAAGTTGTAACCTAATAAAAATGCTCCATGGTGCTTCACATTCACAAACTTGAAAAAAGTGCTTCTACATTATACAATGCTATTGTGTCTTTCAAATTAAAAAATAATAATATTGGTTTCCAACTAATTAACTAATTAGTACGCCCTAGTGGTAGTGGAGCTGGACCAGCATTGAGCCAAGCATTTTTATCTTGAATATAATCCTCCAACTTATAATATGCTTGCCTGCATAGTGTGCGTTTAATACAAGATTTAAATTTCGTTTCATTGAGTTCTAATATTTGGGGAGGTATTTTATTATAACATTTCAAACAGTACCCCATAAAAAAGAGGTCACTTTAGCCAGTCTGAAACCTGGTTGAACTAATTGATCCCTATTTCTTGTAACATAATTATGTCTATCGCCTCTTTTGCTAAAAAGATGAAGATTTTTTCTACATGATGTTTTCATAGATATATTGACAAGGTACCGTCATTATGTTAATATCTTTAAACAGTTCCCTTAAAGAATCGCACCGGCGGAGATTGTAAATAGCTCTGATGGCTCTTTTCTGTAATATAAAGATTGACTCGATGTCTGCAGCCCGTCCCCATAGTAAGATACCGTACGACATGACACTATGAAAATAACTAAAATAGACTAGTCTAGCGGTCATCATCATCAACATCCGTAAATTGGCGGATTTTTCTAACAGCATATGCAGCTGAGCTAAGCCGCCCTGCAAGAGATGTTAAGTGAGGACCCCATTGTAGCCTTGAGTCAAGCGTAATCCCCAGGAAAATCGTTTTATCAACAAATTCTAGTTTTTCATTATTCAATACAATGTCAGAATCACTACTTTTGACATTCGGTAAGGAAAATCTTATGCATTTAGTTTTTTTCCCATTTAGAACCAGATTATTAGCAGTAAACCAGTTTTGAACCTGCAATAGGGCGTTATTTTCGTTGTCAAGATTACTAGTCCTTCTATTTATCTTAAAATCAAAGAAGTGTCGTCAGCAAACAACACCATATTAAGTTTATTCTGCAACAAATTGGGTAAATCATTAATATAAACTAAAAATAAAAAAGGACCTAAAATTGAACCTTGGGGCACCCCCATTTCAACATTCAATCCCGACGAATTGACACCGTTTATTTGCACTAATTGCTGTCTATTATTCAAATAAGATTTTAATAAGCTTAATGCTGCATTGCCTAGTCCGTAATGCTTGAGTTTCAGAAGCAATGTTTCATGAACTACATAATCAAACGCCTTAGATAGGTCGCAGAAGATGCCTATAGCATCTTGTGCCTCTTCCCACGCATTAAAAATGTGTTTCAGTAAGGAAACACCCGCGTCAGTTGTACAACGTCCTTTGGTGAAACCATACTGTTTATCATGTAGGATGTTATTGGAGTTAAAATGACTAAGCATTTGATTTAACATTACCTTTTCAAATATCTTGCTAAGAACCGGCAAAACGGACACCGGCCTATAATTTTATTATTAGTGTCTCTACTATTCCCGGATTTAAAGAGTGGTATTGTCTGTGCGATAAAAGAACCGTCGTGGCGTAAAGTGAAAACAACATTAAAGATTTTAAGTAGCAACCCAATCCAGCCATCCGTCAAATGCCAAACGTCAATAATATTGACACCGGTTTATTTATTATGTTATTTTATTGTGATTTTTAATTGAAATCTTCAGAAATGTGATAAAAAATTTCACTGAGCTGCAAGGGAAATAATATTTAATATATTACAGTTTTGCCAAAGATAAAAAATGGCAAATCACACCATTATTGATCAAAACAAAGTCACGAACTTGGGAAACATTGGTATGCTGCTTTTTTGGTACGTAACACTTTTATTTTAATGTTTTTAGACTTCCTTGGTAAACTCCTGTCCCTGTTATCTCCATATATATATAAATTAAACGGAAATTCATTTAAACATGACGATATTTATTTATTTTGTTTTGGTCAATATTTTCTATGGCTAGTATAAAGGGTATTGATACTTTAAATTTATAATGCGTTTCGACTAACTTAGAATATTTCTTTTCAGGCTTGAGTACGGATACAGTAACTAAAATAAAAAAGGGCAAGTGCGAGTCGGACTCGGGCACTGAGGATTCTGTACAAATTTACCTATGAAATCAATTCGAATAGAGTTACGAAGATTTTTCCGAATTACAAACAATTTTTTTTTTGTGGCATGTCTACAAATTTACAATTTTCAGATTTTTCCCTGTACTTGTTCTATGAGACCTTGATTTATGCCAAATTTCAGGATTCTAGGTCAACGGGATTCACCTTATGAACTTTGATTCCCTTGAGTATAAAAATATACGTTTTTTTGCGACATAAACGGCCGTATCTTTTTTTTTCGTAAACTCAGAAGTCTGATTTTTTCACAACTTAAAAAAACCGTAGACTTGAGCGTATGGTTTTAATTTTAACTCGATACCTCCAAGCGTTCTCGAGTTAAAGGGTCTTAACAGATAAACAGGCGGACAACCAATTGATCCCAAAGATCTTATATACGAGATGGTCCCTTACAGGCTAAATAGATTTTTTACGAACCAACATTACAAATTCTGAAGTGTACTTTATTTTCATAGTCATTAAGTTCATATTTTTCATTGATTAGCAAAAGGGAAAAATGTACTGAGGAAGACAACGAGAAAGTGTTAGTGTGTCCCATTTTTACCTTTATATTTAACTAGGGTAAACATAAACTTGCTGTTAGCTACAATATTCCAGTCAGTGATAATAGACCAATCCCAGTCAAAGTGATAGAACCATTTTCGTTGAAACTGGGTAAGTGGTCGTTGGTGGAACCTACCTAGATAGGCAGTACAGCAGTTTCTTCACGCTATTTTCCTTTACCGGTTCGTGTTTGCATTTAAATGTTCATCATCATTACAATCGAAAATCGACGTCCACTGTTCGACATAGGCCTCCCGCAGGTGTCGCCACAATTAACGGTTTGTTACTCATTACGCAATAACTTATAAACGGATGAATTTAATGATATACGTTGCAATAATATAGCTTATAACCTATATTTTTGCTAAGTTTCATCACGTGAGCAAGTTCAATAAATAGGCTACTAATATTATAAATGCGAAAGTTTGTGAAGATGGATGGAGGTAGTCGTATGCATGGATGTGGCGCGCAAAAACTACAAGATAGATGAACTTAATCATAAACATTGCAATAATATAGCACATAAGCTATAACTTTGGAGTTTCATTAGGTGAATAAATTCAGCTAATAGGATAATTTTTATTATAGGGTGAAGCCGCTGGAAGAAGCTAGTCTAACATAGTTTCAAAATATCAAGATTTAACAGTCGCACTATAATGACGTCACAATGTTGCTTACATAACAAAAACGATATTTATCTACAGCAGCGCCCTCAAATCCCACGATGGTTTACTTTCCGCACAGACTCTATCACTTTACTATATTTCATTAGATCTGGAAAGACTCCTTGATCTATACACAAATTAAATATTAAAGCCAAATACGGCGCTATAGTCTCAATAATTGAGGTACAAACTTTGATAGACATACCCCATATATCTTCTGTCAATTTAATCTTGATTTCTTTAAAAGCTTTTATTACTGTTATGGGGTTTATATGTTTAAAGTTAAATTCAGTCGAACAGGCTGCAACGTTCTCCTGTAATAAACCAAAAGCATGCGATGGCGACGAATTTAGGGCTTCAGTAGTTTTAATTGGTATACCTACTGGTAAAGAAATTTACAAATTCTTCTGCAACTAGTTTGTTATCGCTAATAAGACCAAGATGAGTCTCCAATGTGTAATCATTATTATTTCTTTTGTTTCTGTTGGTTTCATTATTTATAATATTTCAAACCATTTTTATTTTATTATCTGCTGTTTTTACTTTGTTGCTAATGTATAAGGCCTTAGCTGCCTTACAAGTATTTTTAAACATTTTAGAATAATCGTAACTGAAACTTTCGAATATCCGAAATAAATAAATATCCGTAACCGTTTTCAAAACCTATATTAAAGTTTCGGATAGTTCCAGATAAAGGCGAAGACTCAGGTTTAAAATTACAATCGATTTTTGTTAATTTTGCCTAGCCAACAAGTAATAATCTAGTATTTAATTTGTGTTTTACTTTCAAAATTCGAATTCTAATATCCGGAACCAAAACTATCTGAAACTAGCGGATACCTAATCAGAATTAATTAAATTAACCTAACTGTATCCGAAACTGTAACATTTTTCCTATAACTATGTCCTTTCCTTATCTAGGTCCGAAATTTTATTTCCATAACATTCCACTTTATCAATTTGATTTATTCCAGAAATCCCCACCGATAAATTCCCACCAGTGGGGATGGTTACTTTTTTTCCAGAAATCCTCACTAGCTAAATAAAATCATCTCGGTGGGGATTTTTGGAAAAATAGTGTAAGATTCCCCACCAGATATTTTTATTTTTAAATTATTACACAAAAAATGCGTTACTGGATACATTTATGGATACGTAAGTAGTTGTGTCAATATTACTTTTCCAGCTAATTTTGAATTTAGAATTGCTCAATTTTCAAAGTTTGAATGGCAAAACAATTGAAATAATTAAGATTGATGCAACTATTAAGGGTGAGTTGCACCATTTAACTATAACGATAACCAAACCATAACCAGCCGTGAAACGGCCGCCTATTGGTCAATTGGACGATTTGACAACTGTTAACGGCTTTGTTATCGTTATAGTTAAATGGTGCAATTCACCCTTAGTCACAGCTTTGTTTTGAATCTACCAAGTCGCGCACAAAAATGAGTCTCTTTAGGATGTCCGTTTGGATTGAGGAGCCACTTCATGATTTTAAAAGGAAACTTACCCCTTATTTAGTAGGAAAGCAGATAATTTTGTAGGCCAAACCCCGAAATTTGTAGTAAAACATATCCAAAGTTATATCAATTTTAAAGTGGCTCCTCAATCCAAACGTCTGAACTGAGGAGCCAGCTAGAACACCGAAAGTACTCAATGAATATTATTGAAAATTTTGTATCATTTAGTAGTAATTGTGTATAGTACCTACTAAAAATTTGAGTCTAATACTGTTGATATTCAAGAACATACAATACTTTTAATGTGGCTCCTCAATCTATACACATGACCCGTCATTTTTCAGAAAAGCATTACTTCAATCGGTACGCAATTTCGTTTTCATTTAGTAGTAAGTATATTAGATTTGTAGGATAAGAACCAGATATCAAACATGAGTGGATCAAGAGATATAGGACATTTAATGTGGCTCCTCAATTGAGATGCTTCGGTAAATAAATTGGCCTCTAATCTACTATACTTGTGATGAAATTTGGAACAAAAAACACCTATATTTAGTATAAAATTCTACTAAATGTACGTATAATCCCCGCCTTAAAAAAATACATATCTACGAAGTTATTAGCTATTCTTTCATTTCCTATGAAATGGTTTTGAAGGGTGACCATGAATACATTATTTACTAAGACAATCTTTGTTTCATGGCATAGAAGCACAAAACTGCAAATTTATGTCGATACTTATTATCTACCCTCAATAATATTTATTTAGTAACCTAACGTTCATTAGCAATGAAACTCACTTGTTTGCTCACATATTGACATAAACATAAAGGAGACGTTCAATAAATGTATGGGGCTTGGGCTAAACATAATTAAGAACAACAATCTGACTTATACAGGCTAAATGGGCATAATTATTTTGATTTTTTCGAGCATTAAATAAGATTTTTCGGCCCCCTTTTTTTTAAAGTTTATTAAAACTATAAGGTTGCATTACTACAAACATTATTTTAATAGGTTGGCAACCTTGTGGCAATTGACGTGAAAGTGTATCTATGTGGCCGGAAATCGGGATCGGAATCCCGGTAGCGGCTGGGGCGCTGTGAGCGCCGCCGTTGCCTGATGCGGTCGGCCTTCTCCTTTGCTAGCGTTACTGCTTCACAGAAGGAAGCAACCGCCTGCCACTCCTCCTTGCTCCGGACCATGGCCTGTACCAAGGCCATGGTCCGGTTACCGCCATAATTGTGTCCATCACTGGGTTGCGCCAGTCGCTGACGCCATTTAACCATGGGATCCCGCCGGAGCTCTGTCCGCCAAGCTGCGACCTGTTGCGGCAGCGGACTTTCACCCACGTACAAGTCGTGCATGTGTGCAAGGACTGTTGCCTCCAGATCCCATGGTGGCAGGCTAGCAAGGAGGCTCGCCGCTTCGCGGGAAACCGTCACCGTGCAGTAATCGACTTACCGCTTGTGTTTACTGGACAGATATTCTTTGTGATTTGGATCGTTTGTTCGAAAACCATGGCTGTATGTGTTAATTGCACTATTTTCCTGTATCCGTAGAAATAATATGTACCTATGGATTTGTGCTGCATAAACATTGTTTTTTTTTGGTAAAGGTATCCACTATTTTGTCAGTGTTACACAGGATTGGCAGTAAAGCGAAACGTTGAGAAAGACATCAGGGCGTCCTTACCTTGCGTATGACGTAGGTCTTCACCGGACATTGTAAGTTCGGAAGGTTCCAGCCTTGGTACAAACAATTTTCCGGAGCAAGGAGGAGTGGTAAGCGGTCGCCTCTTTCTGCTTAACAGTAATGCTAGCAACCGTCCGGTAATCTTCCAGACCGAGCCCAAATCATCGACGGTGCATAGTATTCCATGCGCACCTCAAGGAGATGTCAACAAAACTGTAGGGGCCCGTTCGTTTCGTTTTTTGCCATTTGGCTACGGAACCCTAAAAATCAGCCTCTCCATACAAAATTATAAACTTGATTGGACAGTTTGTAGGACTTTACACCCTGTTCTGAATACCTTTAAACCCAAAATATAAGAAGAATCTCTGTACCTACCTACTGTGTCGAGTTGTTAAAAATTAAATTTCAAAAATACTTATCGTGATTTCATTTAACATCATTTATTTTTTCATTTTATTTCAGCCGAATGAGATCCACTGTTGGACCTCCCCTTAAGTTCCGACTTTATTCTTAACTCGATTTGCTGCTGAGAACCTCCAAGCACAGCCTTCTTCATTGGCCTTTGGGTGACTTGAGTTTTCTTATGAGGCCTATAGTAAAACGCAACGATTCATTGTGAGTGAGTCATAACTGGCTACACACACTGGTAAAAAAATTTTGTTTCGCGATACTGTGGGATTTTGGAAAAGAAGATGGCATGACTTCCCTAATTTAACAAAAATTGACTTACCTAGTTTGACCGTTTGTCCCAGGTACAATCACAACATGGTCACCATTAATAGCAAATTCTAAATGAATATTGAGAAGTATTTTTTTATCAAATACCGAATATGTACAATTTTGATTTGTACATATGCATTTAGTAGACATTTATACTAAATGTTAGTGTTTTTGGTTTTTGATTTCATTGTGATATCAGGCACATACAATCAATCATTTATTATGTAAAACGTCAGGACTGAGGAGCCAAATAAAATGCATTTATTTACTAAATTTAATCAGTTTTACTACTTTCTCTGTATGCTACAAATTCAAACATACTTACTACTAAATGTTTTTTGCAGTGGAATTATAAATTGACCAATTACTTTCATGTAAATTCACACTCTTGTGTATAGATTGAGGAGCCACATTAAAAGTATTGTATGTTCTTGAATATCAACAGTATTAGACTCAAATTTTTAGTAGGTACTATACACAATTACTACTAAATGATACAAAATTTTCAATAATATTCATTGAGTACTTTCGGTGTTCCAGCTGGCTCCTCAGTTCAGACGTTTGGATTGAGGAGCCACTTTAAAATTGATATAACTTTGGATATGTTTTACTACAAATTTCGGGGTTTGGCCTACAAAATTATCTGCTTTCCTACTAAATAAGGGATAAGTTTCCTTTTAAAATCATGAAGTGGCTCCTCAATCCAAACGGACATTCTTTAGGGAAAACTTTCGTACTATAATTTTTTACAACTTTCGGAGAGGCCTCTAACTCGGATTTAATGTTTCGAGGAGTTAAGATCTGTATTTTATGATGATGCTCCTTGTCTACGGACTGTCGAACGCTGGTATATAGAAATCCAGCGTGGAAATACTAGTCTTAGTGACAAATCTCGTGAAGGACGTCCGAAATTCGCCTTTACTGAAGAAAACATCGTTGCTGTGAGACAACTGATACTCGAAGATCGTCATGTGACATATCGGGAGATAGAGGCGTTATTAGGCGTCTCAGGGGCAAACATTCAAAAGATCTTGCATGAGGAGCTTGGTGTGGGAAAGCTAATTTCCCGATGGATTCCGCATTTGCTTTCCGATGATCGTAAGGCGGCCCGCGTCAGATGGTGTAAGAAAACTTTCCAAAAGTTCAAGCGAGGAGAGCCAAATCACGTCTTCGACTTTATCAGTGGTGACGAATCTTGGAATTATGCCTACTACCCTGATTCCAAAGAGCAATCCACAACCTGGGTCTTGCGAGATGAGCCAAAGCCAACTAAAATTGTTCGCTCTCGAAGCACTTCGAAGAAGATGGTGGCTACGTTCGTGGCGAAAACCGGTCACGTTGCAACAATTGCGCTTGAAGATCGTAGAACGGTTAATGCAGAGTGGTATAGTATAAGTACCACAATTTGTTTGCCACGAGTCATCGCCGAAGTTCGGAAATCTAACCTAAAGCGACGCATCATCCTACACCATGACAACGCAAGCTCACATACCGCTGGTAAAACAATTGATTACCTATTTGAAGCAGGAAAACGTAGAAATTCCATTCCCCATACAGTCCTGACCTAAGCCCTAACGATTTCTTTACATTTCCTAAAATTAAGAAAACTCTTCTTGGGCAAAGGTTGCAGTCCGGTGAAGAAGCAGTCGACGCTTTCAAGTCGGCCATTTTGGGCATACCGACTTTGACACTCCAAAGTAGGGAATGCAAACCGGTTAACCCGAAAACCGAAAAACCGGTTTTTCGGCATATTTTCAATGATTAAAATAACCGGTTTTTTTTTGAGTAACCGGTTTTTTCGAGTTTTTTTTTATTACTTTCAAATGACACTATTTTTAAGCAAACAGATTTAAAACGCTGTTGAGGCTTGATATCAGTCGTAGGTTTGTATATAAATATTTATGTACCATAGTGATAGCTATACCAATTGTACAGTTCTTCTGTTTACGATCATTAAAGATCCAGGCCGGCCGCGTGTTGTGAGAACAGGCAGTGAATGCTATCAGGGCCAGAATTAAAATCTCGTAAGGACACCAAAATTATTATTCGCAGATGGAATACCCACCGTTGCTACTCATCATAACATCAACACCAAGGTTCATTTTCGTGAAAATGGGCTACTCTAATTTCAGCTAAAGAGTATCAAGATCCTAAGCGCTAACCTAAACGCTATAGCAAAGCCTCTTAAAGCCTCTCTCTTTTTGATAAAATACTAGGGGTTTTTCAGCAAGACTCAGCTTCCGGTCACAAGGCACGCACTACCCAGGCTTAATGCCTTGCAGCGAGTGTTTCGGACTTCATTAAGGCTGATGATTGATCTTTGGCTAGCCCAGACCTCAACCCGTGAGAGTCGTACCGGGCGGCGGTCGCTCTAGCGACACGCGGGGTTGCGATAGTCGTTGGTAGGATCCAGGAGTTGGGACTCGAGGTGGCGCTACACAAATCCGAGGCTATGTGCTTTCACGGCCCTCAGAACGCGCCACCTTCAGGGTCCCAACTAACGGAAGGAAGAGTTTACATCGGCGTCGGGTCAACGATGAAGTACCTGGGACTCGTCCTCGACAGCCGGTGGAATTTCGGGGAGCATTTCCGACGTCTGGCTCCCAAACTCAACCGGACGGGGGCTGCACTCAAGCGGCTCCTGCCCTACCTTGGGGGTCCAGATGCCTCCTGCCGGAGGCTCTACGCGGGTATCGTTCGGTCCATGGCCCTCTACGGGGCGCCGGTGTGGGCGCCATGCTGAACGCCTTCCAGAGGGTCATGGCAATACAAATGGTGCGGGGATACCGCATGGTTTCCCACGAAGCGGCGAGCCTTCTTGCTGGCCTACCACCGTGGGATCTGGAGGCAACAGTCCTTGCACACATGCACGATATGCGCGTGGAGTTACAACGCCGGGGTGAGTGTCCGCTGCCGCGACAGGTCACGGCATGGCGGACAGAGCTCCGGCAGGATCTCACGGTGAAATGGTGTCAGCGACTATCGCAACTCAATGCTGGGCACGCTACAGTTATGGCGGTAAGTCCCCTCTAAGAGGCGTCGCTCGAAAGACCTCACGGCGTCCTTACCTTCCGCATGACGCAGGTCCTCACCGGACATGGCACGTTCGGGAGGTACCTGATGAAAGCGACCTGCCGACCGCATCGGGCAGCGGCGTTCTTGCCGCCGCCGCCGGGATTCTGATCCCGATTTTCGGCCACTGTAGGCGCGGGCTTGCGGACAGTGAGCAATGGGTAGCTCGCTGTCCACCCGTCCGGTAACTGTCCGGACCAAGCCCAAGTCATCGACGGCGCGCACTGTTCCCGCGCGCCTCAAGGAGTTGTCAGCAACAGCAGGGACCCAGCAGGGTCGAAGCCTACTGGGGCCAGGGTTATCCGAAAGGGAACTCGAGCCCCGGTATGAAGGCTAGAAGGAACAGGGTGGGTCTTTTAGTCAGTAAGAGTCTGACACTATCTCCCGCTCCACTCAAGACCGGGGGTTGTCATTGGATGATTTTTCCCACCATAAAAAAAAGATCTCAACCCGTGAACTACAAATTGAGATCTATATTAGAGAGCATGGGCTGCATGTAACAATAATTCAAAATCCTTAAAAATTCTTTACGATCAGCAGTGGACAACTTTCCAATGATCACCATGCGTAAACAGATGACGCGTGGCCTAAACGCTTAAAAGCCTGTGTTAAGGTTAATCTACACTAATACTAATACTCGTATAATAAAGAGGTAAAGTTTGCTTTTTTTTTGTTTTTATGTTTGTAGGAGGTAACCTCTGGAAGTACTGGTCCGATTGCTAAAATTTTTTCACCGATAGAAACCTGCTTTGTTCCTGAGTGACATAGGCTATATTTTATGTACGCGGGCGAAGCCGCGGGCAAAAGCTAGTGGTGGATATTTTGAGTAGAAGTATATATTAACTTCTAGCTTAGATTCTCTATGAATGACATCATTCTGAGACATTCGTTTTTATGAAGGTGAGATTTTTTTATTTTTAACAGGATTCATATTAGATAGACAGTATAATTTTTAATAGATAAGTTTAAAAATATTTATTTAGAAATTCACCAGCAAAAAAAAATTGTAATTTTTACTTAAAAATAAATTTCAAAAAAACGAATTTTAAAACCGGTTACCCGGTTAACCGGTTTTTTTAAGGAAAACCGAAAAAAAAACCGGTTTGTAATATTGGCTGTTTTTGCATTCCCTACTCCAAAGTCGGTATGCAAAAAATGGCCGACTTTCTTTATAGAATAAGTGTTTTAATAACTGGTTCAAGCGAATGGAAAAATGTATAAAACTTCGAGGTGAATACTTTGAAAAACAATAAATAATACTATAAGGTTATAATTGTGCTTTTTTCTTCAAATGACAAAATTTAAAAGGCATCCCTCGTTAACTTTATTTAAATTGATTGTGCTGAAACGTAATTCAAATATTTACAACAATTGACTATAGATTCAAATATTTAAATTTAGATTTAGCTAGGCAACCTATTCGGAATGTCTTAATAAACGCATAGTGTCCTAGACGGACATGATATTTATCATAATCGAATAACAGATGCGGGAAGAGATTTCTTCTGTGGATCTTAGATCATGATGGATAGATGGATAGTGACAAATTTCGAATAATATTGATATTTTTTTGTGTTATCTAAATTAAATTCTCAGTAAGTCACTTTTCATTCTTATGTATGTATATAGCAGCGAGCTAAAGTTCATTTTTAACCGACTTCGAAAAGGAGGAGGTTCTATGTTCGGCTGAATGTATTTTTTTTATGTAGGGTCACCGATATCTCGGTCAATTGTGAACCGATTTTGAAAATTATTTTCTTGATTGAAAGGTTATGCTTCCAAGTTGGTCCCATAGAAATATTGTTATGATCTGATCACGAACTTCAAAGATATGGAACAGACCTCATAGGATCACAGCAGAACTGTCGTTACAAGTAACATTGCTTTGTTTATAGGTAGGTACGTGTAGTCGATGAC
The DNA here is from genome assembly GCA_910589285.2 of Mythimna ferrago. NCBI lineage: Eukaryota > Metazoa > Arthropoda > Insecta > Lepidoptera > Noctuidae > Mythimna > Mythimna ferrago. The sequence continues at coordinate 15,244,979 of OU342673.1, read as the reverse complement.
TGACTGAAAGAAAAGGGGAGGGGATGTATTGAACGGATCTGATGATGAAGCCAGAAGGTAAATTAATGTAATCTAACCGTTTTTGGGATTATTAGAATCGTTATGAGATGCACTCTGGCTATAAGGTATTTGTCTGTGGGGTACCTACTTTTTAGTGGTGGTACCATAACTAAAAAGTATAAAATAAAAAAAAAATTACAAAAAAAAATAACCGATTTCAATGTTAAAAAAACTGAAAGGTACAAAATACGTTTGTACTTTTTAGAGTTTTTTTAACATTGAAGTCTGTTTTAGGTTTTTTTGTCACACTTTAATGGTTGAATTAACTATAATTTAGGTAGATACCTATGTTTTGGCTTACTTCTTAGGGTGAGTTGCACCATTTAACTATAACGATAACAAAACCGTTAACAGTTGTCAAATCGTCGAATTGGCCAATAGGCGGCCGTTTCACGGCTGGTTAAGGTTTGGTTATCGTTATAGTTAAATGGTGCAATTCACCCTTAGTCTTAATAATTATGACTAAAGAATTTAACAAACAAAAAAGACAACAAAAATATTTTATTTGGAAAAAGAACATTCATTTTATAATTTTAATATGACGATGGCAGTAAAATAATGAAATATTAGATTTCGAACAGGTATGAACAAAACAAAATAAAATAAAGAAAACAATAATAAAACACGCTGACCCTTCATTCATCATCAAAATTGAATCTTCTCATGCCGTCGAAGCGAAAGCCATAGGCGGCTGCATTTTTCACGTCGACTAGCGCCGGATTGCGGTGTTTGTAGAAACTACCGTGGCCGTGGGCAGGCCGCGATGAGCCGTTCGGAATGCCGTGCGCCTCGCGCGGGTAGAAAGCCTCAAACTGACCGTTAGATGGCAGCACATCCTTCAAGCCGTCGTCTTCCGGGTCGTACGGCCGGCACATAGATAGCGCCACTGTCGTCAAAACACACATCGTAAAGAACGATAACCGCATCTGGAACAACCGCACAGTGTCTACACAACAGTTAAACAAAAAAAAACTATAAAAAAAAAGCATTACGCACTATGATAACTATCGATGCCAATGAAATATGAACAGATCACCGGGACGGCGTTAATTGCGCAATGGCAAACGGGTAGGTCACAGTAATAACTTATTGAATGAGAGCAGTATGGTTTCGACAACGAGCTGCACAGTCGATCACCTTGGGGCCGAGCAGCGCATGCTAACACCGACAACTAGCAGGCGGGGCCGCGGGGCGTGACGCGGTTCCGCAACACGATACTTTCCCTTCGCGCGGTTATACACGACCGCCGGCGACAGCGCCCGCGCACTGCTGGACCTCACACTGCATCACAGCTCATATACTCAACATCTTTCATACGCAACACTACTACAGGACACGTGAATCGTTCACGACTGCTAAATAAAGTACAGTCAAACGGGGCGAATATGAACTCTGAGGCCTACTTAAATAGGAGCAAAAATTTGAAAGGGTTTTTCGTGTTATTATGGCATTTTTTTTCGCATTATAAGTACTTAAGTAAAACAAAAATAATGAGCTTTACTACAAACCATCATAAAGAGAAATGAGTGAAAGTCCTAATCAAAGTTGTGTTTCTATTCACCCCTGCAGTTCTATTTACCCAATTTGACAATAGGTACCTACCTACATAAATCGTGTTCGTCCGATCAGAAAAAGGACAAAACTTAGGGATCTGAAAAAAAAACTCGTTTCATCCCACATGTTATCTTTAATGAAAATAAATTCCCTCGAAAACTTATTATAATTATAGACAAGATGACATTTAGGACACTATATATTTGAAAACGGGTTTATTATTGTAGTTCTACATATTTTAGAATGTCTGTGATTAGCAATTAAATTACTAATATACTATAATGATGCATTATGTCTTTTAGCAAAATATTGTTACTTCGAAATATAAATAGGTATCTTCATTATAATGACTGACTATGACTGCAAAATACACTTTCGTTTACTAAAGGCAGTGGCAATGTCTACTAAGGTACATATTGGTACTAGTCGGTTCTACACTACGTCTTTCCTTATGTGTGTTTAAAGTGTTGACCCAAATTAACTATTAACAAACAATTACCTATGTTATTTTCGTAGGTACTACAATGAGATTCAACTGATACTCGCACAGTATATTATACATATTAGGTAGGTATATTCCTATATCCCCGAGTTTAACAAATTATTGAGCACTATCAAAGGATCGTTGTATAATTTATAAGCTTAGGTTATTATTTGCTTCGATTTGAATATAGTTCTGTGATATTGTCAAACCTTGACAATTAAAGAACACACTCTAGAGTTACGCAACACAAGTCAGGGTCAACTTAGGTAACGCCAAAGATATTACCTAAAATAAAAGGTGTTTTGGACCTACTGATTTTGGATTTGAGGATTCGTAATTTTAGAGTATTGGTAAAATGGATTGAGAATAAATTTGTTTTGTATATTATATTTAACATAGATAATGTTATTGTATATTTGTGAGATAAAAGAGCAGAGCAAGACAGGAAATTATGAAGTAATGCGCGCTCTACAGACAAGTTGTTCGCCTGGGTTCAAAGTACCTTAAATATATCAGACTGAAAAAGGTAGCGTAGAGTCGACTTGGTAGCGACAACATAAAACGTTGATCACTACATACTATTCTACGGACTATGGGCTGCCGAGGCCCTACCACGAGCTCTTAACACGACCCATTTGGGCCGACTGTCAGGCAATTATATATTTTTATATTACTCTCCTACAACGCAGTCAACAGATTTATAATCCGCTAAACCAAGTGGGGTGAAGAATAGAAAGGATTTGCGCCAGTAAAAATATAATCAATACTAAATTTAGTACAAGGTTTTACTAACTTTTCTGGACCTTTCATCTACAATAAGATAAATAGAGCTATAAACATAACTCATGGCTAAAACGCAAAGTAAGAAAAAGGTGTTCGAATAAGTACTTGCTTGGACTCGATCTCTTATGAAGACACCGAGTTGTTACTACATACACCGAAGTGATTGCCTGCTTATCAGTCAACAGTCACACACCCTCTCACACTCACACCATTACATCATACAAAGAGAGAACACTCACACACTACATATATTGTATTAATTGAATTAAATTGAATTTGTAAAGATGTTATAAATTTTTTTATATGGTTTTAATCTGTAATTCTAATGTTTCATAATTTAGTACTTATTTCTTAATTTATTAATTTTGTTTTTTTATTAAGTAACTTGCAATTCAGCTCGATGTCTAATGCCTACTATATAATAACTTTTATTATTTGAGGTTATGTGCGCTGATAGCTGAAATACAGGCTTTTGTCTAGTTCGGCTACAGGTGTCTCATTATTCTGACAGCTTACAAATCTGTTGCAAAACTGTAAATTGATTTGAATAAACTCAATATATTATATTATTATAAGACGACCTAAAATGAACTGCTAAAGGAATGCAGCAATATAATGTGTATAGCTCCACATCCGTTTCTCGCTCGCTCGCCCTGACATTTTAAAGCGTCATGGTAAGGCCCCAGATCAGAACTTGGTTGAGACGAGGCAGCTGCGTCATAACAACTAATAGGACTCAATAACTTTGAAAGCACGGACTGGGTAAAGGGAGTGGCCACTGTCCACACGACAACCGCCGTACGAACATCGCATCACTCGATGTACAAGGTGTCATTACAATTTAAAACCTCACAGGTATATAAACAAAAAAGTACCCTACTCTTTTCTACGTAAATATCAATAATACAATCGAAAAAATATATTATGTATTTTATGCTTAATGTAAGATATAAAGCAACGAGTCGTAAATAAATATTTAGGCCATCTTGCACCGTGCTTACTATTGACTATAGTTAGAAACAATAAATAATATAATACTGGACAATTGGTCGACGGCGTTAACACAACATGATCAGTATAATAATTAGCTCTGGTTATATTTACTTATTTCCAGCATAACCCATGCAATACAAAATCTATCAAAACAAACTTGGTAGGTACATGTATGACGTGGTGCAAGGGCCTTTACAATGTACTGATTATGTTATATTACATGTAATCTTAAATAGTTTGTGAATAACTGTGTTGTTTCACAGATGCTTCCATCTAACATACTAGAGAACCAACTGTGAACAGTACTGTAAAGTCAGGTCACTTTTAGTCCCAGGGTAAAATTTGGCCCAAGCTTGTTATCATCAACCAATAAGAATACAGGACGCTGTGTTCCTGTTGGCACTACTCAAAATTCATGCGAACGCCGCATAGATTATAAAATATTGAGCGTTTTATTTCTAGGGTATGTATCGAAGAACTATCAAACCTTTCCATTATTCCCTATATGTATACCTACATATACGCGCGGGAGCTGTCGAGTTAACAAGCTTGGGCCAGTTATACCTCGTGGTCAAAGTAACAACTACAGTATCCACTACAAAAATAACGTACTTTACTTTGTTATAAGAGTTCGCTTTTTTAGAGGCACAATGTTGAAAATTTGTATATTCTGTTACGTCTGAGTAAAACTTTACTAAAAACCAGAATACTATTATATTAATATTACACATAAATATGGTGGTAAGGAAAAAGACAGCTTGATTTTCTATTACACTTATATCAAATTCGCAGCCGTAATTAATGTTAAATATTGGTGTTTTTTATTTATAGATCACATAATAATTAAGTAATACGAGTACACGAAACTTTGCTTATGACATACAAAAAATAAGATACTGGGGTTTTAACTGTTTCGCTCAAAGTTCATCTCGACGGTCCCTACGTATATAAAGACATGTCCAAAATATCATTTTTAAAGTAAATAATGTGATAAACATTATAAGTAATGTAATAAACTTTGTTTAATTGATACTATCAATTAAACAAAGTAAATAATGAAATAAACAAAAAATTATCTTTTGTAGATGTCTTTTTAGACGTAGGGACCGTCGATCTGTTTGATTTTAAGTATTATATCATCAAGACTGACATTAAATACTAAGATGCTAAATTATTTGTTCAGTAATAAATCACACAACGCAAATATAAATATATACAACTGTGAAAATGATTAAGAAAATAGTTATAATGGTTACGCTATGCTAACTATTTGAACCTGTCGAAGTACGGCCTATATGGTCTTATATTTAATATGTTACTTTATCTTTCGAGCTTGTCGGCAATATTTTTCAAACTAATTTATAAATGAATCATCCATCATTTCATCCTTCTAATTGATGTTCACATACGCCTATTGTTACGTGCTTAGCTAACTTATGCCCGAGCAAAACTGTTTGCGATCCGTCATGTCAATAACAGCTGCCGAAATCTGGCGCGTCACAGCTGACTCGGTTATCATACAATAAATATTAAATTACATGTTACTCTAGCTTTTCAAAAAAAAATAGTCTACAGCGGACTCCGATTTGGTGTTACGTTTTAATATTTAGAAAAATAAGACACAATGGCAGAACCTATCGGCTTTTGAATGTGTTGTCTTTGTGGTCCAAGGGAACTAGGACTTACCCTCCCTTTAAGTTAAATCATCACTATAAGTCATCACTAACAAACGTACTGTTCTGTACGTCATGTTTACTGGCAGCGCTTTGTGACATCTCACTAAATTATGACGTGTATACCTACATACATTTAAACTCTTAAATGGTTAAAATATCCAATAATTTAAAAAATATTATTATATTGTATTACTTCTTATTGCTCCAAACTGGATTATTCATAGATTTTCATTAATATTTTGCTTTCATCAAATATAGAGAATACAACATCCATTCTTAACTATATTTTCGAATACGAATTATGTAGCTAAAATAACAGGTCTTGTACATTACTAACGCAATGACGTAAGCCAAATGTTTAATTAAGAAGTACATTTAAGTAATAGTGAAAAACCCGCAAAAGTTTTATAATGACTGATTCCTTCACCACTATGATACTTATATTTATAAATAATAATTAAATCTTGCAGTCGCTAATTAGTGATAGAATAAAAAGTGACACTGGAATAGTCAACACCGAGTTCGATCGCAAAGCTATTTGCAGTAATTAACAATAAAATTTTGTTTAAATATTACGATCATACAATCTGGGATGTGTGCGCTCCAAAAAATATGGCAGAAATACAATACATAATCGCCAGCATTTAAAAGGAACGATCTTGTGAATCAGAAGAGATGAAGATTATCCTGATGCAACAGGCAAGAAAGATAGAAAAATAGACAAATTGATAGTTAGGTATAGATAGATAACGCCTTATGCATCTCAGTAACCATCCGGAGCAACCACACTTATACACATACCTATAGTATAAGTATATTCTTCAGCTTTTTAAACATCATTATTGCTTTCAAAGACCACTAATTAACATAAGTTGTCACCGATATAATTTGTTTGATATGTAGTATCAACGGATTTATTCAGCCAGCTGTTAGTATATTGATTTTAAACGCATTTGCGACCTTTTGGTAAATCAAGACCGTTCAAATTTGAAAGTTAAGTTGAAAAGAGAAGGCGGTAGCAGACGAATGGCGAATAAGCAGCCAGGTAGACCACTCTGCTAAGAATCTCAGGGAATATGGGGCATTTCACGTGAAGCGGACAACTAAAAAAATTCGATATCTCCGATTTTGGTAATATTTGAGTGTGTTATATTTATGTCTATATCCTTGATATACGTGCATAATTTTTATCGTGTTTTGTATGATTTACGAGTTATGAGGGTTTGAAAATTTCACGAACTCTCAGGTATGTGCTACTTCGAATGCCGTTATCCAGTTTAAGGAAGTTGAAATTAAATAAATTAAGTAATATAATTGAAACACGATAAAAATATTACTTATGTACGTATATATCGAGAATATAGACATAATATAACATACTCAAATATTACAAAAATCGGAAACATCGAAATTTTTTAGTTGATTTTTTACAATTTGTGAAACAAATGAGGCCAACGAGCAACAGTCTACCTTGTAAAATTGTAGAAAATCATAGATAAACGGATTGAATTAACCTTGAACATGGTTTTATTATGATTAAAAATCAAAAATTGAATTAAATATAGCAATAATTAAGTTAGAAACAAATTCGATTTTTTTTTTTTTGCCCTGTCTGTCCAAGTGCGTAGACGGCGCGGCGTTGATTTCTCGCCGCCTTCCGCCACTGTAATCGATCTGGCGCCTAAACGACATTTAAGTCCATTATAAAACTTAGCGAGCAATATGGTAACAAGCTTTAATTACAAAAAAAATAATTGAATTTTTTCCATATTTTATTTTTTCGATATTGTATATTTAGTTAAAAACCTCATTAAATGAATAATTTATTTAATTTAAACTTCCTTAAACTGGATAAAGTCATTCGAAGTAGAGAGATACCTGAGAGTTCGTCAAATTTTCAAACCCTCATATCATGTTTTGTATGATTTAGACAGACATAATTATAACATACTCAAATATTACCAAAATCGGAAACATCGAAATTTTTTAGTTGTTCGCTTCACGTGAAATGCCCCATATATAAATAGCTAAGCTCGGACCACGGCTGATGACCATGATCACAATGTTTGTCGTTGACAAACCAATTTTTAATTTAAGCGATTAAACCGAATATTTAATTCAGACATTTATTGTCGGCTCTAGCGTAGCGTCTAAATTTTAAAGCCATCAGAGATTTGTATCCCAAAAATGAATGTCTTAGCTAACACATAATAATTAACAACAAATAATAATACATTTATACAGCACTTCATTATTGCAAACTTGATCGTTTTTAAACATACGAACCGCCAAGAGACACTTATAGCTAACTTATTATGCAGTCATCAGAATACAATTCCTATTCATGGTCTGTGTATTGCTAATAAACACCTGCAAATACAACTTATTTTGAAACGTAATTAGTTAACTACATTCGATTTATGGAAATATGTAATCACGACAAACGTATCAAAAAGATAAGCGTCTGATCAAATAATTTACATACCGAACTGACCTACCAATAGTTATAATAAGTTAAGCCTATCTGATTGATAATATAATCCCACTATTGCTTCAAGATCAGCGCATTGATATTCTTAATTGAAAGGGGAACCGCAAGGGTGGCCCGTCTTATTCTTCGTCACTGTCAGGTTCTAAGTTCATTAAAATAAGATTTCAGTAATTTTGACGTATATCTGACAATTTTAATCATTTTTGCAGCCTATAAATAAGTCCTTGGTATTGTTTGTGAGTCGACGAGCTCCTTAATAGTCCTGAGCTCAAGCTATAGTAATGGCTAAAACTGACTGGACAGGTCTACTCAAACCGACAAAAAGTTCTTTCTCGTACACTAATCTGCATGGTTCTCATATGATTTGACCATTACATGTTTGCTGTATGGACTTTAAAAGAGACTTTGATTCCTGAATTTGTTTCGGTGTTTCTTCTCATAGTACTCAGTTAAGAAACACTGGCCTCATCTAGATTAAACAGACGAAAAAGTGACGTGTAATATTATTTCTTAAAACTAATTTGCAAAAAAATCATCAATACAACCGGCCAGTTCATCCAACCTTATTGATTGGCTATTTCATAAAATCAGTCTTTCAATAGGGTTAGCTGAACTGACAGGCTTATATTGATGATTTTAATTATTATAACTCATTAAAGCTTTATTTATTACGTTCGCTAATCGTATTTTAATGAACATAGAAACTGAAACTGACCTGCAAAATGCAAAAAACGTAAGTAAATTTGAATTTCGCGGGATACCGTGGCGCTTCCCTCTTCAGGATGACAGTATGATTACACTTAAGATATCACAACTGTGTTGCAACCAACTTTTATTTTTATTTAATTTCCCATTAAAATCAAGAACTTAAATATGCATAACTATCGAGTTGTTTGTTCCCGCGGCTGTTTTCGACCTATACTTAAGAAATAAACTTCACATTCCATAACAAAATAATGAACGCAATAATTACAACGAAATAAATACAATCACAATCAATTCAATTTTAAATTACTAATAATCATGATTACGCAATAACAATAGTTTTATTTGAAAACTTTATATGGAATCAACAGCGAACAGTCTGTACGTGCTACTCAACATCGTGAGAGTGTGTAGTTAAGGCAAATATCTGAATTCATGCAAAACCTTCGTTTGATGACTCATCACAAGCGAGTTTAGAGAGATCTACCCCGTCATTGGTCCTACACTAGACTTAATTCGCATAGTAACTTTGTTACAAGATTTACATTCTGAAAGCAAATATCTATGAAATATAAAGCATTAATTTAATTGCATAGAAAGACGTATGCTAACTTAATTAATAATAATTTGTGATTTGAACTTTTATCATAGCACAAGAACTTAATACCATTATTATAATTAAGAGATCTATGATGATCTTGATAAACAATATTATTATTTATTCAAAAATTTAGTACAACATCGAGGCCTACATTTAAATGGTATATTTAGAATGGTTCCGTACGAGACAGACAAGCGTATTGTTTGTTAGACACGTATTCGTAATCGTAACGTACACACGTGCACGCCTCAACTACTACGGGAAATATCCCTAAACCGTATGTCACTTTCTTTATATATTTACTCAGTTGCTACGATTACTTAACTATTTCTGAATAATTTCACACACATAATCAGACATCTGTGATAAATATTTGCAACAATTAAATTAGTAAATGCAGACGTTTGGTTCCTAACTATCTATTTACTCTACTAATTCCGTTGTCGGTCAGTCAATCATAGTGAGACAAGAGTGACTCAATTATATTAACAGTTGCTCGAAACGTCGGTATTGAAAGCAACAAACGTTACATGGGGTGACACCACTGGTGGCACTTGGTCAGAACATTTAGGTGAATCTTGTAAAATGACTGCTAAAATGATTACAATGATAATACGTCGAGACGTGAACGGATGCGTGTCGCACTGAAACTATAGATGAATGTGGTGACCCTACAATACCATATTTAAACACTGTACAGGTAGCTTTCCAATTTCGTCTTGGGCGAAGGCTGAGTGAAGGGTGAGAACCACAGTATGGAGAATCTGCCGAAGACCGACTGTATGCTCTTCCATCGAGATTTGCGAACCCATCGCGCCTGCTCCTTCTTAAGTTGCTCGATACCCTGAAAAATAATAATAATAATTATAGTTCCAGGTAACCAGTCCACTTAAGACTCCAAAAACCGTAGCCTTATATTAGTTTTCCACATGGTGCAATAGTTTCCCTACAACCGGGGGTTGTCCTTGGATGCACTAGCATAGCGTATACAGGGATAATCACCGGTTGGTACCACGTCCCATTAAAAGCATCTAAAAGGGCCTCTACGAGTTAGTTTCGGCTCATCGTATGCCTTCTAGAGGTCCAGGACCTCAGGGTCCTGAGATAAAGAAATATATAAAAAATAATAATAATATTCCACAACAATCACACAACGCCGTCTAGTCCCAAGCTAAGCAGAGCTTGTGTTATGGGTACTAGACAACTGATAAACATACTTACCTATATATTTCTAAATACATACATATTATAGATATATTACACCCAGACAAAGAACAAATGATCATGCTCATCACATAAACATTTGTCCTGGGTGGGAATCGAACCCACGACCTGCGGCATAGCAGTCAGAGCCACTAACCACTAGACCAACAGGCCAGTCAAATCAAACAGGGCAATAAAATCGATATAACTTAGTTATTATGTATAGCCACCGGGTACCGTTAACCGTTTTGTACCAAGCGTTTAAATGATAAATAAAATAGCGTGCGGCTTAACGAGTTACATTAATAGCGGCAATCGATATCGATTTAACACTAGAAGCGTGGACTATAAACTTCTATTTCAGCTATTTTATTTTTGCTAGAGTTATATGGAGAGATGGTAAACAAATGAAACTGCAACTGATAATACAATATTTTTATAATGTATTAGCTGTTGCCCGCGACTTAGTCCGCGTCAATTTCTGTTATTATGATCGCGATTAAGAAGTTAGTTAGTCCCTGATTTTGCAACATTTTTCACTGATGCTTTGCTCCTATTGGTCGCAGCGTAATGTTATATAGCTTAAAGCCTCCCTCGACAAATGGACTATCCAACACAAAAAGAATTTTTCAATTCGATTAAGCAGTTCCCAACATCAGCGCGTTAAAACAAACAACGGAAACCCTCAAAGATGAATAATTTTCTCCGTTTTTTCCACATTTTCCACTGATCCTTCACTCCTGTCGGTTGTAGCGTGATGTTATATAGCCTAAAGCCTTCCTCGATAAATTAATTATCCAACACATAAATAATTATTCAATTCGAACCAATAATTCCTGCGTTCAAACAAACAAACTCTTCAGCTTTATAATATTAGAATAGTTTACTCATATTTTGGTGTATTTTACGATTCTACGCTTAACAAAACTAGCGCAGAAAGAACATAGGAATGGGCCAAAAATGGAACGCCCGCGTTTCTAGTGTTAAATCATGAATACTTACGGTTTCATCGTTCCATATAGCGTGTAGCTGAGTGCCGAGCATGACGGCGGTGAAAATGGCGAATAGCAGTGCTTCCGCGATGAGGAACAAGAGTAGCACGACGGTGGCGGGCGGCGAGTAGGCGCTGCAGTCGCGCCACTCGTGCCTTATGCACGTCACGAACTGGTACACTGCCAGCCCCACCGCATGAATGGATATCGCCGCTATGTAGAACTGCACGAAAAGAAACATCAAATCAATAAACGGCACAATGTTGTAGACAATTTATTTTAAAAGTTGAATATGAATTCACGAGTGAAGTTTTATTATTATTTTTTGGTAAGACACAATAACAGCTATTAGCTGATGCGTGTTTCATATAGTTTAGAGATGTTTACCACGTCTAATCGATTTTTAAAGCAGTTCAATGTGGGAGCTTTCACAGCACTTTCCAGGGGCCTGTGCCATGCTGTTACAACTATACTCCATCTGTTTAGGTACATAACTAAGCGTAAACAATCTTGATATGTCTTTTTATTTAAAATAAATCGCATAAAAGACATACAAAGATTATTTTAATTTAGTTAATTACCTAACACATTTATTGTGCGTACAGCCAAGGAGTGGAATTCCCTGCCGGAGCCTGTGTTTCTGTGAGATGGTCGTCAAACGTGAATCTATCAATAATGAAAAAAAGGTAAATACCTAATATTGTAAACATTTTTAGATTTAAGACATATTAAGATTGTTTACATTTAGTTAACTACCTAAACAAATGGAGTATACGTTAGGTAGAAATTGCTTCAAAGGCTTCTTTTTGGATGCATTTTCCCATAACTCTAAGGAATGTCCTCATAAATGTTTGTTGGCATTCAGTGTGTCAAGGCCTTGAAGGCTGGGCACATCGTAGTATTCTGTGAGTAAAGTTGTTTTTAGCATTTTACATTTTTTTTTAAATTGATATAAACTAGCGCTTGACTGCGATTCCACTTGATGGTAAGCAGTGATGCAATCTCTGATGGTGAGACGCACTAGTTTATTAGGAGCCTATTCACTCTAGCCTTGAAGACACCCAAATTATAAAAAGGACGGGAAGACCGCAGCAGGCAAAATGTTCCAGTTATTCTTTTATTATGACATCATCTTAATTTTAAGTATGTACCTATGTTATGTAGTTATTTTTAACGCCAATTTTAAACTATGTCCAAGGATCAGAAACATAGAAACTAATATGAAAAGAATGCACTTATCATTAATATGGAAAGAAGATAACTTCGGAAGCAAGATTTATGTATTTGATAATGAGGATTATAGTTCTTATCACTGATAAATGCTAAGTAAAGGTCTGTAGATTTCTGACTATGATAATAGCTAGAGATGTCATATTATAATAGTTTTACTATTATTCTTGCTCTGTCTTGAATGTATTGGATGTGGATAGATGGAGAGGGAGAAGGGGGGCAAAGAAAATATAGATGGATTGTGTAAAGAGTGATATAAAGAAAGGGGAGTTGAGAGTGGGATGTGGTGGCGTGACAGGATAGAATGTTAGAAAAAACGTGTTGCGCCGACCTTAAGTAAAGGGAAAGTGTCTATGATATTGTATTTCGGGCTGGTATCCGCACTAGAGATGGGCGGCGGGTATAAACCCATCGGGTATATACCGGGTAAATAAACGATTTGGGTAAAATCAGGGTTTTTACCCGGTAAATACCCAAAGGCATGGGTAAACCTTTAACACTTTTTGAAACATTTTATTTTATTTTATTACATTAAGTTTAAATGTTATTGAAATGAAGTTTAATTGTAACTTTCGCATAGATAAAAAATTTCTTCAACTGATTTTCAAGTTTGTATAAAGTAAATAATATAATGTCTTTTTTTATCTATTTTAAAATATTTTTTAAATATCTATTAATTTCAATCTTATATTGAAGTTAATATGTAAGTATTTTAATAACCAAGATCTTCATTGTCACTAGTTTTGAGCATATATACGCGAGTTCGCCAGTTGTGCCTTTTCAGTTCTTCATCTCACACACTCAAGAGTTTGTTGAATCACGTATTTTATCAATAAATTATTTTTTATGACTTACTGCGATATTCAAATGGTCTTTTAATTAAAACTACTATAAATGAAATGTAATTTAAATCGCCAAATATAATACTTAAAAAATATGGACGTGCAATTTTTACATAATTTGTTAGTAGAAAACTATTATTTGCCGACATCATGTAAATTTCATGCATAAAACACATTTGATAAACATTTTTGTTGCTATAAATGTATTAAAAATGTAACAAAGACTTAAAAAAAAAAAAATCGAATAAGTAGTAAAAATCGAAAAAAAAAAATCGAAAAGTAAATACCCATCATTTGGGTATTTACCCGGGTAAAAACTCTGATTTAAGAGCACGGCGACAGATGAATTTTTCATACAAACGTAATACCACGCTCATTTGCAATTGGAGCATATTTCCAACATATTATGATGTTATTCGGTTATAGACGATATTTATCTAGGTTCCTACATCCTTCTTTTTTAAAAAAACTTGCCTAAAACGAAATTAAAGCGAATTATAATTCGCACTTTTTTACAACGTAAATGGCATGTTTTCATTTGGCTTTTCCTATATTAAAAATAATAAAATGTCCAATATTCTCAATGTAGGAACACAGATTATATTATCAATTTACAAATGATAGAAAACAAATTGGAAAAACATTAAGTTTTCATTCATCATTTTTGGTATTACGAAACACGTCCAATTTATCGCAAATTTCCAAGAGTTTACTAGTGGTATCGCGGCAAGCGGGATGTCAGTGTCATTGTGTGCGTGCTGTCATTACTTCAGTTGCGTTCATAGGTCGAGTTTTATTGTAATATTTTTGACACTATTGACTTATATAAAATAGTACGTAAGCATTTAAAGTTTAATAAAAGAAATACACACAGACTTTAGCTGACTAAAAGCGCCGTCAAAAACCCCTTAAAAAAAAAGAGTAAAAAAAAAGCGCCGTTGACGATTTGGGTTCGGTCCAGATGATTACCGGATGGCTGGACGGCGATTCCAAGCCCAGGGTGGCTAGAAATCTAAGTCGAGATCCTGGCTGCTGGGGCGTCAGGGTATTCCCTCGTCCATGCGGCCGCCTTCTTCGCTAGCATTACTGTTTCGTAGAAAGAGGGCTCAGCGCGAGAGGTCGTTGCCACCGATGGCCCCCACGAGGACGCGGCGGTGTTCCGCCTAAACGGGGCACATATGTACATCTCTACCGTATGCTCCACCGTATCCTTCAGACCGTCCACACAATGGTGATAACCAGGCGTTTCTTCCGCCTAAATCCGACGCAGGTGCCTCCCGTACTTGCCATGTCCGGTGAGGATTTGCGTAACGACAGTCGCTGAGATCCTGCCGGAACTGTCTGCCATACAGCGACTTGTCGTGGCAACGGAATTTCGCCCCGGGGTTGCATCTCCACGTGTAAATCATGCATATGCGTGCAAAGGACTGTTGCCTCCACATTCCATGGTAGCGGGCCTGCAGGAAACCGTGCGGATATATTGCAGGAAACCGTGCTTTGTCTTTGTACCATTAGGATGGCTAAAACTCCCTGGCATGCGTTCAGCTTGGCAACTGATCACTTTCGCAGCGACGGCGCTCCATAAAGGGCCATGGACCGAACGATGCCTGCGTAGAGCCTCCAGCAGAAGGCGTCAGGACATCCCAGGTTGGACAGGAGCCGCTTGAGTGCTCCAGTCTAATCCAGTTTGAAAGAAAGAAAGAAAAATAATTTATTTGGTACAGCATAAGGCGCAACACAAAATAAACAATAAGTTACACGTTTGGGAACCAGACGTCGGAAGTGCTCCTCAAAATACCATCGGCTGTCGAGGACGAGTCCCAGATACTTGTAAATTTTTATTGTAATTTGGGAAACCGGTGGTGGCTCGTTCCGAAGGCTATGAAAACACATGCTCTCGGACTTGTGCAGTGCCACCTCGAGTCCCAACTACTGGATCCTCTTCATGACTGTTGCAACTCTGCGTGAAGAGAAGGCGATGGAACTTCATCGATTCCTCCCTGACGTGGCGGTTAGGCTCAAGGCAACTTGGGTCGAGCCGGACTACAAAGTCTCGCAGATCCTGACTGGACATGGATATTTCTGGAAGAAACTGTATGATATGCGGTTATGTGAGGTTAGCGTGTGCTATTGCGGTGATGAGGACGAAAATTTTGATCACGTTCTGTGGCGATGCCCTCCTTATACATGCCCCCCATATATCTTTCGTCGCTGTGACGAACAGCGACGAAAGATATATATGTAGATGATGGACGGGATCACTTGCTTGGATGAGAGACCGGCTTACTACTGCAATCTCATGGCCTCAAAAGAGTTCGAATACGAATGGCACAGACTAAGGAGTAAGCAGGCAGCGAACCCGTACTGTGTGTTTGTCTTACCCACGTGAGGGGGGACCGTTAGTATGCCGCCCCAGGATGGGGAGAAAGGCAACATGGGGACAAGACGAGGAAATTTGTAAAGGAGTCAAGAAGCGGCTGCGGTGATAGCGCGCTTATATTTATATGGGTGGGCTGTGTCCGCAGCCGTCTCATTTCGATTCGGCCCATATGACTTGATGTCGGTGGGGCCAAGGCTGGTTGGAGGGTGTTGCAACCCTGCGTTCCGCTAGTTTGACCGCCGCCTGGTACGACTCTCCCTTCGTTAGGATCAGCGTGTCGTCGGTATAATAGACCACGCTGACCCCGTTGAGGAGGTCGCATAGCACATAGTATGCAAATATAGCTACAAAAAACGGTGACATAAAAATATAATAGAATAGAATAGAATAGAATAGACTTTATTGTACACCAAAAAGTAATACAGCTTATACAAAACTTCAATTTGTGGGTACTACACTACAACTAGTGGCGGAGCCATGGGTGGATGAGAATGCTCCCCTTTTGACGGGAATAGAGCGTTCATCACACCCTTCATAAACAGGGGCCGGTACTCTGTGTCAGCGGGGGAGCCCAGGTACGGAGCTTGTTACGCACCATTTCGATTTCGTAGGGTCGTCCCCACGGGTCTCTGTTCAGAGTCCCCAGCTACACGTCGCGGGCCTCCAGTTTGGCCAGCCGTATCTCCGCTCTGAGGGTGCGCTTCGCTGTTCTTTATTCCTCGTACGCACCTGGTACGGGTGGAGCCGGATCTTGCGGATGGCCAATTTGGCTTTTGCAGGGAGCGCTCTATTTGGACCCCGGTATCACCAGGTGCCGGTCTACCTCATTCGTGTGATCGAGGCCAACCTGAAGGACAGGTTCATTATCTGCCCCGCTCACCGTGGAGAATGGAAACGCCGAGAGATGTCGTGCGGTGTTCCCCAGGGATCAGTACCAAGATATGGGTCGGAATGTTTTTGGGACTTGTCCTCGACATCCGTTGGAATTTCGAAGAACACTTCCGACGTCTGGCTCCCAAATTGGACCGGACTGGGGCTGCCCTGAAGCGGCTCCTACCCAACATACAGGTCCTTAGCCCTTTGCCGGAGGCTCCACGCAACATTGTTTGGTCCATGGCTCATTACGGAGCGCCGATGTTGGCCCCATTGCTGTGAAAGCAACCGGGGGCAAAGCTGAACGCATCCCAGAGGATCATGGCCATCCAAATGGTGCGGGGATACCGCACGTTCTCCAGCGAAGCGACGAGCCTCCTTGCTAGTCTGCCACCATGGGATCTAGAGACAACAGTCCTTGCACGCATGCACAATTTGCGCATGGAGTTGCAACGCCGGGGTAAAAAACCACTGACGAAGGCGGTCAGAGTACCGGCGGGATCTCGGGGCAAGCCATAATTATGGCGATAAATCAAATCTTTGAGGAGTGGGTGAATAGACGTGGAAACATCCTCACCTTCCGCATGACGACACCTCACCTCGGGGTAAGTTCGGAAGAAACGCCTGGCTGTCATCATTGTGTAGACCGCCCAGAGGACAGGGTGGAGCATACGGCGATGGTATGCTCCACTCAGGAGGAGCACTGCCGCCGCGCCGTGTCCTCGTGGGAGTGACCCTGGTACAAGCTATGGTCCGGAATGTGTAGGAATGGCAGGTGGTCGGCTCCTTCTACGAAGCAGTTATGCTAGCAAAGGAGACAGTCGTACACGTGAGGGAACATCATTCCTCACGCCCCAGCCACCGGGATCCTGATTCCTTTTTCCAGTCACCGTAGGCGCAGGATTGCGGACGGCGAGCAATTTGTATCTCTCCGTCCGGCCGTCCGGTAAGCGTCCGTACCGAGCTCGAGACATCGATGTTGCATAGTGTTCCACTCGCGTCTCGAGGACATGTCAGCAAAACCATAAGGGCCCAGCAGGTTCGAAGTCTACTGAGGCCAAAAGTTGAGCGAAAGAGAACATCGGGGCCTTGAAACGAAAGAACAGTTTTCATTTCCCTAAAAGTCTGACACTAAAAGAGCGGCAGAAGTCATTGAATAATTTCCCACTTATGAAAAAAAAAGCTCTCGCCTCCATAACATTTTCTGATTTGACCACAAGAAGACCACCTTGGGCACGCCACAATTATGACAGTAAGTCCCCTCTTGGAGGCATGGCTGGAAAGACCTCACGGCGCGGGCGTCCTCACCTTCCGCATGACGCAGGTTCTCACCGGACACGTAAGTTCGGTAGGTTCGGGCTGTACCGGATTCGTACGGAAGTGACGCCCGAGTGTCGCCACTGTGCGGAACGCCCGGAGGACACGGTGGAGCACGCAGTGGAGGTGTGCCGCTTAGGCGGAGCATCGCCTTGCCCTCGTGGAGGTGATCGGCGGCGGCGATCTCTCGTGCCAGACTTTGGTACAGGCCATGGTTCGGAGCGAGGAGGATCAGTGGCAGGCAGATGCCTCCTTCTGCAAAGCAGTAATGCTAGCAAAGGAAGAGGCCGACCGTATCAGGCAACGGCGCTCACAGCCGCTGCCGGGATTCCGAACCCGATTTCCGGCCACCGTAGGCGCGGGCTTGCGGACGGCGAGCAATCGGTAGCTCGCTGTCCGACCGTCCGGTAACTGTCCGGATCGAGCCCAAGTCATCGACTGCGCGAACTGTTCCCGTGCGCCTCAAGGAGTTGTCAGCAACAGAAGGGGTCCAACCGGGTCGAAGCCTACTGGGGCCAGGGTTAGCTCCGAAAGGTAGCTCAGCCCCGGTACGAAAGGCAACGATGGAACAGGAGTGGGTTTTTAGTCAGTAAAAGTGTGACACTATCTCCCGCTCCACCCAAGAGCGGGGGATGTCATTAGATGATTTTCCCACCGTAAAAAAAGACCACCTTTGTATGACATATCTGCTATTGTTATCATAATATGTTGAGATATTGGCGCGGTAATAAAATTTCCAAAAAACGCATTACTAGTTCGTACATTCACAAACAATTCCCGAAGTATTCGGCAAAAATAAAGCAAATAATAAATATACCTCATTTTACTAACAATAAATTGTAAGACGCTCACATACACACACAAAGCTGCATCAATCCGTCACTTGTTTTTGTCAAACAGAGATAGCTATATTCCGCGAACGAATTTTGAATACGCGTCAACTTGCAGTAGCGAGTGACATTCGCCGGCCTCTTAAGCATTTACCGGTTAGAAATCGATTTTTATCCGCAACTCCACGACTAAGCGCGTATTTTGTGTCCGGGTGGGAATGTATAGTAATGATAAAAGAGTCAGCGTTATTCATCAGACCTTAGTATTTTTTTTAAATATATTTTTTTTTTACTTTTAATAAAAGTAAAAAAATAAATATTTTTAACTTTTAATGATTTATTCCAAGAGTGTATGTGTATGTATTTCCAAATATAATATTTTATGGATTGTTTTATAAATCAATTCTAACTCTCCTCTCCCATCATCTAAATTCTGCACCTAAGAGCTCATGCGGCATGGCTCGTGATACACACAGCTTTGAAGGCGTCGACCGCGGAAGGGTTTTTTTGGTAATCAATGAAATTATAATTTACTCACTGTAAACAAAACAAAATATTTCTGATTATTTTCGCCAACACAGTTGTTAACCCATGGACAGTGGTGGTCCATCTTCCGGATGCAGCGCTGGCACACTGAGCAATGATGAGCACGTTCCGGCTTAATACTGCAGCACTTGGTGCACTTGAATATCACTTGACCCTCTCGGAAACTCATCTGCTTAATCATTTCCTTTGTAGCATTTCCTTTTGGAACTGCACCCTATAAAACAAACACCAATCGTAGCTTACATCTCAATCCTATTAATATTAATAAAGTAAGTTTTTATGAATGAATATTTGTTATTCTTAACACAAAAACTACTAAAAAGAATCCAATGTAACTTGGCACACGATTAGACCACGTCCTGGAGTAGCACATAGGATACTTTTTATCCGGAAATATATTATAATATAATTTTCTACCATTACGCAGGCGAAGATAATATTTCATATATTTCATCTAAGTTATTCCAAACATACATACTTCAAATACCAAAGAAAACAATGTCTAAACATTAATCAGTGTTTATTAAACATCTATACAAATATAACAATCACATATTTAATCTTTGGCAAATGAATTGTCTGAGAGAAAAGTTTATAATGAGGCAGCTACTGTATTCCTTAGCATAATTTATAACTGAAGGCATCTTACAATACAATACATTCGGTACTTACGGGATCCGTGAACATGGTCCTAAGGTGTGATGCAAATGCCAGGAATGCCAAGCTTTGGAAGATGAATATGTTGATGTAGCTGTACACTGGGTATGTGGACAGACCGGGCAGTAGCATCACCATCATTACGACAAACTCCGCATACAGAATCAGCAACCATGTTAGAACAGCACAGATGATGCCGCAAATGTCCTGCAACCATTAAAAATGGTATAAGGTTCCGCTGGTATAACCAAGATATCCCAAATTCTTTCTTGTTATGATAGATTATTACTCACCCTGATACACCAAGCTTTACCACCACAGCACCGGTTATGCATGTCGCAGTCAGGCCGAGTCAGCACCAAGCATTCTGGATCTATTTGAAACTGACTTTCCATATCATCTTCATCGGAACTGTCATAGAATTCTCGTATCATTGAATGCTTCTACAATCCTGGAAAGATTGGTATTTTGTAGAGAGTGCCATAATATTTGCAAAGAAATTGAGAGATTGTAATATTTCGCTGAGGCATGCCAGTGCAAAAGTCAGCCAAGTTTATAACTATAAAAAAATTTTGAATAATCAAATTAGTTTCTTCCTAGTTCTGGAGTAAAAGACCACTTAAAATAAAAAATAGATAAAATAAAAGTAATTTAAATATGAAAGAGACGGCGGGATGCCTTGGATATCTTCCTTAGGAATTAGCAAGAAGCGGGTCAGAGCAGGGAACAATGGACGGAATGGAGGTAGAGTTCTGTCTAGCAGTGGGACAGCGTAGGCTAATTATAACATGGTAATTTGAAAATGAAAGTAATCCAACTCGCATATTTGCAGCATCATATAATAATAACAAAATAAACAGTGGCAAAGCAATAAACACATACTAGTAATTATTAACCTTTCAGATACCATCAATTTGAAACTCAATAGTAAGACAATAGATGCGCGAACACCGGCGTTTGCTTGGGGTTTAATGAATTAAACACATGCTTTGCCATGAACTTGACATATTAAAACAATATTATACATAACAACAGACTTTTCCTTAACCTTTCAATTGTGGAAATCACAGACACAATAGAAAGACAATAGGTGCACGAACGATGGCGTTCGCTTGGGGTTTAATGAATTAATGATAAAATGCAAGAGTTCATATGATCCAAGGAGTTTACTATTTAATAAAAGGCGATATATTATTTACCGATTAAAAGTGCCATTCCGTTGTATCCAAACCTGTCTTAAGACTTTGTGATACTTCTCAATCTAGACAATGAGCAAGTTCTCTGGCAAGGTACTTTGGTATAATCTAATAATATATATATCTATAATCCGAAATGGAAATATCAACTTTTTCTAATAAATGATCTCTTTGGCAGACAGTAAAAGTTTTGTTTGATCTACTGACCATTTCACAGCAATAGGTTTCCTACTCATATAGTGGGTAACCAAATATCAGGATAAGCCTTACTCAAGATCAAACAAAAATCTGTTTATGTGAAGATGAAATTAAAAAACCTGTTTATAAAGTAGGTACAATTTATTCAAACTAAGTACCAATTCGCTGTGGAGCCTAAAAAATTTACAGTCAGCAACACATTGGCCTGCCTCATTGTGGTGATAGTATTTTGTAGTATGATCAACAATATCATTTTTTACTTACCGTTACAGAGAGCAGGTCTTCTTCACAAGAACTAAATGAACAACTGCACTAAAGATAGAGTTATTTGAAAGGTGAGACTATAGGCACAGCCATACAAAAGCCGACGATCTCTTGTAATCGTCTCAGGCGTGTAAATGCTAAAAGTTATGTTTTTCAACTAAGTTCACGTGAAGAACACTGAAATCGATCGTCATAATCAACCGTGCTTTCTATTGTACTTATAGATCAAATGCAGAAGAATAATGAAACGAAACGCTTTCGTCAATCCCGAGCGAAACTGACTGAACAACTTCATGAACGGTCAGGGTAACAACTTGATTTTGTTTGGATTCTCATAATTCCTTTACTTCGGCGCACATAGGTCAACAAGTAGTTGAAACAGTTTAGTTTATAAATATTAAATAAGGAATGTACACTAGTTTTATTTTCTGGGCTATTAAAATCAATAAAAGGAAACGAAGTCACTGTTTCGCCGTAGTAAGCAACAGATAATAAATCCAGCAGTACTTAAAAGTCAAACATTGCAAAAAATACAGATTATGCACAGACAGAAAATCGACTAAAGCATCTATCAGACAAACCATGATGTTGTGACTAACCAGGAGTCCAGGATCAAAAGTTGATCCTGGACTCCTGGTTAGTCACTTTACAAAGTTACTTTGCACCCGATCGATCGAGGCAGCTAAAAAGTATTGAACAAGATTGGCACTTGAAAAGTTTATCTTCCTGTCATAATCAAACAATCAGTCAGTAGGACTGGAGCAAAGATTTTATAATATCCTGGACTGGAGCAGACTGGAATGGAGAGATTGAAGTTGGGTTAGGTGACTCTGACTCCGAAAACGTAGCTATGAATTGAGAATGGTATATTTAATTTGTTGATAAAAGGTGTGAATAAGTATAAATGTAACGTGATTCACGTTACTTAACATAGCGATGGTCCCTACGTATATAAGTTTGTGATATCAGAATAACTTATTGCCATACTAAATACAAGGCAAGGTTTATTGAAATATCGAGACTTCACTTCACTCGTTCTATAAAGACTCGTAGTTACTTCGCTTAGCGTGGGTGTTTCACGGGTGTTTACCAATTAAAATGTTCGCTAATTTTACCACCCCAGGATTTATGACCCAACTATGTCAAAGCTAAAGGAGGGTTATGATTTTGGCAGGCTATTATTAGTAGTATGTGTCGTTTATTTGTTCTCTGTTCCCTCAGCACTTACACTTATATATCAGAACTCGACAAATGAGGTATCGTTAGAACCGTCTTAATCGTTCGCTGAACAATAGGCTAAAACCACTAGTACAAGAGGTCAGTAGCTAAAACTCAATGTGGCGCCCTCTAGCGTACAAAAAGTATTGTGTTAAAAATAAAATAAGATAATTAATACATACACCGAGTTTGGTATCATTTGAAACGGCTTAACTTGTATATTTCCAAAATATTGCTCAAATTTAAAATGACGCCTTCTAGCGGGCAAAAAGAAATGTCTTAAAAAAATGTTAAGATGACGTAAATAGTATAGAAACACTGATTAAACACCAAAATCGTTTAAATAACTAATAATAATATATCTCAATTTTTATTTTTAAGATTACTTTTTGTCAGCTAGAGGGCGCCATATCGAGTTTTGTGACACGTCACGTAGCCTATGTTCAGCGGACGATTAAGACGGTTTTAACGATATCTCATATGTCGAGTTCCGATAAGTAGATAAGGAGTTAAGAGGGAACAGACGAACATACTCACATACATACATACATAGCCTGTCAAAATCATAACCCTCCTTTGGCTTTGCCGTTGTCGGGTAAACAGTTGCCTACTCTACCAAAATTTTCCACGAAATGTGAAACTAAATCGATTTTAACGCTAGTCGCACCACTTTATGGAGAATAAATGAGGAGAATGGGATTTTATTAAAAAAAAGCAAGTTTATAAGGAAGTTTTTGGATGGAGAGGTACGATATTGTGGCGTGGCGTTTTCGTTATTTCAAAGAATTGCAGGACAATCGAAATGGAGCCTGGAGAATGGAGTGCAATGCTTTATTCAGAAATAGTTTTTACAGTTTCCAAAAGAAATAATAATAAAAAAATTATAATGCAATTGTTAAAAGGAACGAAATTTCAGTATTTTATCTCCCTAAAATTAAGGGTGAGTTGCACCATTTAACTATAACGATAACAGAGCCATTAACAGTTGTCAAATCGTCGAATTGACCAACAGGCGGCCGTTTCACGGCTGGTTATGGTTTGGTTATCGTTATAATTAAATGGTGCAACTCACCCTAAGTAATTTTATTGCTAAAAATATAGAAACGCTGTTTTTCCGAATTGCCAACATTACAAAATCAAAGGCAAAGGAACCTGTTATGTAAAACGCACTGTACTTATGAAATATAAAGTAGCGCCCTTTAGCGTACAAAAAGTATTATGTTAAAAAAATACGCCGTGTTTGATATCATTTCAAAGGACTCAAAGGTTTTATATAGGATAGGTATATGTATACACCCTTAAATTTTGATCGTTTTTTAAAATTAAAAAATAAAGTACCTTTTTTTCAAAACTCGTATTAATTTACGCATGTACGAAATTAATTTCTTTAAGAAAACGTCAGCTGAGCGAGTCCAATGACCTGTAGGTAGTTTGTACGCAACGCCGACTACTAGCTTGTTTTAATTTTATCTTTACAAATCGATAGTGTTTCATGTCACCAGATCGACCCTCCACGGGATTAAAACGATCAAAATTTAGCGGTGTATAGGATATATAAAATCTTTGAAAGGACTTCGGTTGTATTAACAAATATCATCCAAATTCAATGAGGCGCCCTCAAGCGGTCAAAAAATTCGATGCCAATAACATCGAAATACGTAGCTTAGAGTAGGTAATAAAAAGTTTAAAATACTAAAATCCGACTACGACAGAAAAAGACGTCGATAAAAAGCATGAAGAATGAATTTCCGGATGCTGAAATAAATAGGGTTACCGGAGAAACAAGAGCAGAACAAAAAGAAAAGCTGTAGGAACATGTTGTATACCAACCGTAATATCTCTGAAGTCCTATGTTTGAAGCATCTAGTTTTTTTGCTTAGGTAATAATTACAGCAACTTACAATTTGGCATTAAAAAAAAAAGTGACTTGCAGAATGTCTCAAAAAAAAACCAAATAATAGAAAAAAAACATATTTTCACCCAACCAAAACAGACGAGAATTTTTATCTTTTTTAATAAGAAATGAAGCCAAAAATAAGTATTGTCTGTGCGGTAAAAGAATGCTTGTGGCGTACAGTGAAAACAACATTAAAGTTTTTAAGTAGAGCGCGAGCAAAATAACTTGGCGCGTAGCTGGGGGCGTGCTTAATGTTGCCAGCCGATTGCCGACAGATTTGTTAAATCTATTTTCCTTAATTTGATTAAAAACGCTTTTTCATAACAGTGTACTTTATAGAATTTATTAGCGGTACTACATTTGTAGTACCTGAGGTATTAAAATAAAGTAAACAATTTTGATGTCTTGTAAATTTTTTTTTTTTTAAATGGTAAATATGTTTCCTAGCATATATAATGATACATTCAGGTTTTCTTAAAATATAGATTTTTAAACAATGTAGCTATCATTATTTTTTGTAATTAATCTAAAAAAAAAGCATTTTTAGGTACAGTAACATGTCAAGATTTTCAGCTAGTAACTAAACCCTAAACAAATTGACTATAGGTTATTTTCATTTGCATAAGTAATTTAATTTAAAAAAAAAGTCTTGAAAACTTTGTAAATCATTTATTGGATATTATTCTATCATGGATGAAGTTTGTAAAATTCATATCGTCATGATAGTCACTTGATTAAGATTTAAGCACATAGTAGCAGTCTATTTACTTTTGAAACAATTAAAAACACAGAACACATCACATTCTCCTGACACATGACATAAACGTCAAACGATTAATTTCCAATTCCGGCCACGCGCCAACTTATCTTGCGCTAGCTGTAGCAACCAAAGATTTTATATATTCAATATATCCTATTGTCTGTGCGACAAAAGAACCGTCGTGGCGTAAAGTGAAAACAACATTAAAGATTTTAAGTAGCAACCCAACCCAGCCATCAGTCAAATGCCAAATGTCATACCTATCATGTGGACATCGGTTTGTTTATTGTGTTATTTTATTGTGATTTTTAATTGAAATCTTCAGAAATGTGATAAAAAATTTCACTGAGCTGCAAAGGAAATAATATTTATTAAATTACAGTTTTGCCAAAGATAACAAATGGCAAATCACACCAATAATGATCAAAACAAAGTCACGAACTTTGGGAACATTGGTATGCTGTTTTTTTGGTACGTAACACTTTTATTTTAATGTTTTTAGACTTCCTAGGTAAACTCTTGTCCCTGTTATCTCCAAATATAATATATAAATTAAACGGAGATTCATTTAAACATGACGATATATTTGTTCATTTTGTTTTGGTCAATATTTTCGTATTGATACTTTAAATTTATAATGCATTTCGACTAACTTAGAATATTTCTTTTCAGGCTTGAGTAAAGATATGTACAGTAGGTAACTAAAATAAAAAAGGGCAAGTGCGAGTCGGACTCGCGCATTGAGGATTCTGTACAAATTTACCTATGAAATCAATTCCCAAATTGAGTTACGAAGATTTTACCGAATTGCAAACTATTTTTTTTTTTGTTGCGGATCTACAAATTTGCAATTTTCAGATTTTTCCCTGTACTTGTTCTATGAGACCTTGATTTATGCCAAATTTTAGGATTCTAGGTCATCATCACCCTATGAACTATTTTTTTTTTTTTTTTTTTATGGTGGGAAAAAATCATGCATTGACATTCCCCGCCCTTGGGCGGAGCGGGAGATAGTGTCAGACTCTTACTGACTAAAAGACCCACCCCGTTCCTTCTAGCCTTCATACCGGGGCTCGAGCGCCCTTTCGGATAACCCTGGCCCCAGTAGGCTTCGACCCGGCTGGGTCCCTGCTGTTGCTGACAACTCCTTGAGGCGCGCGGGAACAGTGCGCACCGTCGACGACTTGGGCTTGGTCCGGACAGTTACCGGACGGCCGGACAGTGAGCTACCCATTGCTCACTGTCCGCAAGCCCGCGTCTACGTTGGCCGGAAATCGGGATCAGAATCCCGGCGACGGCGGCGGCGATAACGCCGTTGCCTGATGCGTTCGGCCTCCTCCTTTGCGAGCATTACTGCTTCGCAGAAGTCGGCGACCGCCTGCCACTCCTCCTCGCTCCGGACCATGGCCTCAACCAAGGCCCGGCGCGAGAGGTCTCCGCCGCCGATCGCCCCCACGAGGGCACGGCGATGCTCCGCCCAAGCAGGGCACACCTCGACTGTGTGCTCCACCGTGTCCTCCGGGCGTTCCGCACAGTGGCGACACCCGGGCGTCACTTCCGCATGAATCGAGTGCAGGAAACTCCCGAACGAACCATGTCCGGTGAGTACCTGCGTCATGCGGAAGGTAAGGACGCCGTGAGGTCTTTCCAGCCACGCCTCAAAGAGGGGACTTACCGCCATAATTGTGGCGTGCCCAGCACTGGGTTGCGATAGTCGTTGACGCCATTTCACCATGAGATCCCGCCGGAGCTCTGTCCGCCATACCGTGACCTCTCGCGGCAGCGGACTTTCACCCCGACGTTGCATCTCCACGCGCATATCATGCATGTGTGCAAGGACTGTTGCCTCCAGATCCCACGGTGGTAGGCCAGCCAGAAGGCTCGCCGCTTCGCGGACCCTATGAACTTTGATTCCCTTGAGTATCGAAATATATGTTTTTTGCGACATAAACGACGGTATCTTTTTTTTCCGTTAACTTAGAAGTCTGATTTTTTCACAACTTCAAAAGACCGCAGATTTGAGTGTATGGTTTTCATTTTAACTCGATACCTCTAAGCGTTCTCGAGTTAAAGGGTCTTAACAGATAAACAGACGAACAACCAAGTTGAACGAAGTGATCCCAAGGATCTTATATACGAGATGGTCCCTTACAGGCTAAATAGATTCTTTACGAAGCAACATTACAAATTCTGAAGTGTACTTTATTTTCATAGTCATTAAGTTCATATTTTTCATTGATTAGCACAAGGGAAAATGTACTGAGGAAGACAACGAGAAAGTGGTAGTGTGTTCCATTTTTACCTTTCAATTTAACTAGAGTAAACATAAACTTGCTGCTAGCTACAATATTCCAGTCAGTGATAATAGACCGATCCCAGTCAAAGTGATAGAACCATTTTCGTTGGAACTGGGTAAGTGATCGTTGGTGGAACCTACCTAGATAGACAGTACAGCAGTTTTTACACGGTATTTTCCTTTACCGGTTCGTGTTTGCATTTAATTCATTAAACCCCAAGCGAACGCCGACGTTCGCGCACCTATTGCCTTTCTATTGTGTCTGTAATTTCCACGATCGAAAGGTTAAATGTTCATCATCATTACAATCGAAAGACGTCCACTGTTTGACATAGGCCTCCCCCCGGTGTCGCCACAATTAACGGCATTACGCAAAAACTTATAAACGGATGAATTTAATGATAAACATTGCAATAATATAACTTATATCCTATATTTTTGCTAAGTTTCATCACATGAGCAAGTTCAATAAATAGGCTACTAATATTATAAATGCGAAAGTTTGTGAAGATGGATGGAGGTACTCGTATGTATGGATGTGTCGCGCAAAAACTACTAGACAGATGAACTTAATCATAAACATTGGAGTAATATAACACATAAGCTATAACTTTGCAGTTTCATTAGGTGAGCAAATTCAGCCAATAGGATAATTTTTATTATAGGGTAAAGTCGCGGGAAGAAGCTAGTCTAACATAGTATCAAAATACCAAGATTTAACAGTCGCACTATAATGACGTCACAATGTTGCTTATATAACAAAAACGATATTAATCTACAGCAGCGCCCTCAAATCCCACAATGGTTTACTTTTCGCACAGACTCTAGTAGGGATATATAAAATCTTTGTAGCAACCCAACCCAGCCATCCGTCAACTGCCAAATGTCATATCATGTTGACGCAGGTTTGTTTACCTTGTTATTTTATTGTGATTTTTAATCGAAATCTTAATAAATGTGAAAAAAAATTCACTGAGCCACAATGGAAATAATATTTTAATTTAATACAGTTTTGCCAAAGATAACAGGTGGCAAATCACACCATTATTGAACAAAACAAAGTCACGAACTTGGGAAACATTAGTATGCTGTTTTTTTGGTACGTAACACTTTTATTTTAATATTTTTCGACTTCCTAGGTGAACTCCGGTCTCTGTTATCTCCAAATATATATAAATTAAACGGAGATTCATTTAAACATGACGATATTTGTTCATTTTGTTTTGGTCAATGTTTTTGATGGCTAGTATAGAGAGTGTTGATACTTTTAATTTATAATGCGTTTCGACTAATTTAGAATGTTTCATTTCAGGCTTGAGTAAGGATACAGTAACTAAAATAAAAAAGGGCAAGTGCGAGTCGAACTCGCACACTGAGGATTCCGTACAAAACATATGAAATCATTCCCGAATTGAGTTAAGAAGATTTGAATTCGAATTGCAAACAATTTTTTTTGTGACGGATCTACAAATTTACAGTTTTCTGATTTTTCCCTTTGTTCTATGAGACCTTGATTCTTGCCATATTTTAGGATTCTAGGTCAACGGGATTTACCCTATGAACTTTGATTCCCTTGAGTATCGAAATATACGTTGTTTGCGACATAAATGGCCGTATCTTTTTTTCGTTAACTCTGAAGTCTTATATTTTTACAACTTCATGAGACCGGAGACCTGAGTATATGGTTTTAATTTTAATTTGATACCTCTAAGCGTTCTCGAGTTATAGGATCTTAACAGATAAACAAACGGCTAACAAAGTGATCCCAAGGATCTTGTATACGAGATGGTCCCTTTACAGGCTAACTAGATTGATTACGAAGCAAATAATATAAATTCTGAAGTGTACTTTATTTTCAAAGTCATTAAGTTCATATTTTTCATTGATTAGCAAAAGGAAAAATAAAATCCGAGCAAGACAACGAAAAAGTGGAGTGTCCCACGGAACAATATTTACTGTTCCGTGGTGTCTCCCATTTTTACCTCTTTAATTAAATATAAGTTTGCTATTAACTACAATATTCCAGTCAGTGATGATAGGCCGATTCCAGTCAAAGTGATAGAACCATTTTCGTTGGAACAGGGTAAGTGGTCGTTGGTGGCACATACTTATTTACGCAGTACAGCGGTTTACCATTTTTCCTTTACTGGTTCGTGTTTGCATTTCAATGTTCATCATCATTTTAATCGAAAGACATCCACTGTTGGACATAGGCCTCCCCCAGGTATCGCCACAATTAACGGTTTGTTACTCATTCACGCAAAAACTTATAAACGGATAAATTTAATGATAAACGTTGCAATAATATCTATAGCTTATAACCTTTATTTTTGCTAAGTTTTATTTCGTAAGCAAGTTCAACAAATAGGCTACTAATATTACAAATGCGAAAGTTAGTGAAGATTGATGGAGGTACTCGTTTGTATGGATGTGCCGCGCAAAAACGACTAGACGGATGAACTTAATCATAAATATTGCAATAATATAGCATATAAGCTATAACTTTTGCAGTTTCATTAGGTGAGCAAGTTCAGCCAGTAGGATAATTTTTATTACAGGGTGAAGCCACTGGAAGAAGCTAGTCTAACATAGTTTCAAAATATCAAGATTAACAGTCGCACTATAATGACGTCACAATGTTGCTCACTTAAGAAAAAAGATATTTATCTACAGCAGCGCCCTCAAATCCCACGATGGGTTACTTTCCGCACAAACTCTACATTTGAATCATACATAACCCAAAAAACATCAAATGGAAAAAAAAATAACTAGGGAGATAAAGTGTTCCTATAGTTTTATGGACTTTTTTCAACAACTATTTTAGGTCTGTTTCGGTAGCGTATGCTTTGCCGTAACATGCCTAGGGTGAGGGGCCAGACTAAGAGTGATACAATCCACAGGACAGTTTTGTGGAGAACTGTTGGACATTAGCGACCACACGGACTCGATCTCCCGGGGGAATTCTTGTTCTTCATCTCCAGCTTGCCTTTATTGGCCGGCCGTAATGAACACTGACGAGGAACAGAGCTCCCACCTCTCTCTTGCCTCGAGTGGAGATTTGCAAGAGCCAACGTGCTCGGAAGAAGGATGTATAATCCAGTAAGGTGCTGGTCTTGACTAATCCGATGCAATCTTGGCTAATCCGCCACTGATCACTTAACGTTAAAAAAATATAACAATATTTTTTTGTTTGAAAGTCTGCCATCATCACTCTGGTAAAATTCTACTCACTTTTCAGATTGTTGTCAAGTAAAACGTTATATCTAACTGAACGTAGCGATTATTATAGTCTGTGGAAGTTGTTTTATAGTTTTAAAATCTGTAATAAGGTGATTGCGCTGGTTTTTGTCCAATTATAGGATTACACAAATATATCATATTTATTTTAAATTGCTTATGTTCTTTAGGTAAATATTACTTGACAATAAATCATTTTCATGGTTTTTTATATTGTTTTATGCCTTTGGATAAAAAAAAATGGTTTTTGTCCTAGTATAAGCTATTTTTCAAGCATAGTCAAGAAAAATCAGTGTAGGCGAATACACTGGTATTTGCCTACACTAATATTTTTATACTAATTGATCTATTTATCGTATCATATATACATAGAAATAGTTGTAAATGTTTTTGAGGCTTTCGTAAAGTAGGTAATAGTTTAAAGTACTTTAAAGTTCGTGTTTTGGACACTTAGATTGTAATAGATTTTGAAATATGACGTCACGAAATTTGGGACCACTCCCACCCACTTGTCACACAATGTCACACTTCGTCGATCCCTTAACGTGTGACGTAATTTATGGATGGCCTCTTATCGAAAACAACTGTTATCTTATTTTCTAATAAAAAATATTACTAATTTATTCAATCCATTTTACAGCACCGACAGACAACACACCCTTTCTAAATTTAATACAATAGCCCCAGAAATTAACATTATAGAAAAAAGCTCTCTTTGTCTCCTGGGGTCTCCTATTTTCGAAGATTCCTTTCCCAACTTAGTCGAGGAAAAATTCAAAATTTTAATGATGTTTCGAAAAGATTACTACTCCAATTGAATATGCATTCGGCCATCACTATAATTCGTTTTTGCTGTTTCGGCCCTAAATTAACTTATTTCCTTCGTGCTTCTCATTTATGGAAACATCCCCACCTTTTAGAAAAAATGGTACAAATTATTCGGCATACTCTGACATCAATTTTAAACGTAGCCATGGATGACCGAGCTTGGGCTCAGGCTAGTCTTCCTATCCGTATGGGTGGCCTCGGCGTCCGCAAAATTTCTAGTATTAGCTTACCAGCCTTTATATCTTTATCTTTGAGAAATTAATCAGGAATATTCTATCTCCCTTACTGAATGATTTCAATGTGCCGTGCTTCATCGAGGCTATAGATGCTTGGAGACTCGCTTGCCCGAATTCAAATCCACCCGACGAACTATCATCCCAAAGACGATGGGATGAGCCGCTCTGCAAAGTAGTTCTGGATAACCTGATTGCAACATTTACTGCTCCTGCAGAGCGAGCGCGCCTGCTGGCTGTGGGAGAGTGGAAGTTGGGTGTTTGGCTTCACGCACTACCGTCGTTGAACATTGGCACCTTGCTCGATGATAACACTTTCCACCTCGCTGTTGCCTTACGTCTACGTACTCCCTGCTGTTCTCTATCTCATTGCTGCCACTGTGGCAAAGTCTTCAACAGCCTTGGACACCACGGTCTGTCATGCAGCCGTAGTGCGGGTCACATAGCGCGACATGCGAATATCAACGACATCATCAGACGCGCTCTTGTCACCGTCGGCGTTCCAGCCGTATTGTAACTCCATGGCCTGGCACGCGACGATGGCAAGAGACCGGACGGCATGTCGTTATTCTCTTGGAAGATGGGAAGGCTTTTAGTATGGGACGCTACTTGTGTCGATATTCTTGCGCATTCACATCTTCCTAGCTCGTCGTGTCGTGCTGTGAAGATGTGCCTCAAGCGGCGGAAATATAACAACCTTGTTGGAAGTTATATTTTCGAACCGTTTGGGGTTGAAACTCTCGGATCGTGGGGTCCGAGTGCTTACAAGTTGTTTATAGATCTGTCGAAACGTCTAGTTGACACTTCGCGTGACCCAAGGGCTGGCTTTTACCTCGGACAGAGGATAAGCATTGCCATACAGCGTGGCTATGCCGCCAGCCTTTTGGGCACATTACCAGTCGACAGCGATGTGGAAGAGTTTTTTGACGCTATATTTTAGTTAAAAAAAAAACTGGGCAAGTGCGAGTCGGACTGAGGATTCCGTGCAAACTACAATTCCCGAATGGAGTCTCGAAAATTTTTCTGAACAGCAAAAAAAAATTTTTCGTTGAATCTAAATAGCCACATTATCAATATTACTTTGATAAGCAGGTATCATATTTTTTTCTAACAATGTTTTTAAAATTTAATATTTTTTTGTTGCTAAAACAAAATCACGTAATGAGTCTAAAAATGTAAAAAAAATAAACTAGTGTTATTTTTTTTTTACATCTTTATCGTTAAGAATGCTTTTTTTTATAGCTTTTTTTTAATCTTAGATAAATATAGTGGACTAACACTAACAAAGGCAAACAGCTGTTTAGTTTCCGTCAATCAGCTAGGTGATTTTACTTTAATTGCAATGGTCATTTTACTTTAACAGACGTATACAGTTAGTGCTGCACAAATAAAAAATATTTAAAGGATTTGAACAAAAACTAAAAAGTTTAAAATGTGTATTATATACTAGCTTTTGCCCGCGGCTTCGCCCGCGTGGCATTAGGTTACTTCCCATAAATTTTGGACCTCCGTTTTACACGCGTGAACTGTGTATGTAGTTCTTACTACCTCAATTCACATATACTACCATTTTTGGTGTTGTAATAATTATGAAAACAAACACAAAACAAAAATGCAATCAAAAACACAGTATTCAGTCGTGTGTTTTTGTCGTTAGGCTTATTAGCTAAAGAAATAGTAGGCAACACGGTGCGGGGGGAGGGTCTGCGACCGCGTCATGTGAAGCGCTATCGCGCAGATTTAATTTGAAAATTATCAAACTTATGATAACTTTCAAATGGTACGTCTGATTTAAATGATTCAAAAAGTAATTTACAGATACTGAAATAGCCTTGAACGCGTGTGACTTATTTTGATAAGAATTAATATCGTAATTATGTAAATAGTTTTCCAATAAACGCTTGATGACTGCCAATTTTTAAAAGTAGTAAAATTGATATAGTATGTTAACCTTAAGAGATAGACATATGCCACAGCGGACTTTTCTTTAGACCTATTTAAGATACACAATTGCACCGTACATTATTTTGTTATATCTCAAAAGGTTTAGGCAGCGTTTTTGTTGAAAGCTCCCAGACGGCAACAAATATCGTTAATGTACACAGAAATAAATACAGAAACTTAACAAATTATATATTAAAAGCTTCTTCGAAAATCACGCTATCGAGTGGTGAAAACCGCTTGAAAATCGGTGCAGTAGATTTTGAGTTTATCGCGAACAGACAGACAGACAGACGCAGCGGGGGACTTTGTTTTATAATATGTAGTGATGTAGTGATTCATGTACAACATTATCAACATATGATTTGTTCATATGACTAAATCAGTCACCCGCGCGCCGCTGTATTAATTTCTTTAATTAACATAGTCAATCGTTTTTTGTTTGGTTAATTTCTTCTACACTAAGGGTGTGTTGCACCGAAATGACCTGTTAAAGTTAAAGTTAAAAGGGTACCCAGTGAAAGGATAATTCATTTCCCCGAAGTATATGTGGGTAATTTTTTGGCAATGGTAGCACTTCGAGCCGGGTGTCAATTTTCCCTGAAAGGTGTCAATTTTGACATTATATTTTTTGTATAGATTGTAATGTTTTCAAATCATTTTCCTGTAAAAATACTTTGAATAACAAATTGCAGTGAAAATATTGAGCATTTAGGAGAAATAACCAATAGCAATTTGTAGAGTTTCATTACAAAGTGAGTATTCCTACATTTCATTGTTAGACTGCTAACAAAATATTTCAGGGCGAGAAGTGTTAATTTTATCAAGGAGGAAGTTATTAAATTACAAATCCCTATAGAAAAGTACAAGAATGTTTTGATGTCCAAAAAAACCGATGGATCTAGTACAAACCAAAAGAAAAAGCATGGAAAAGCATTCAAAAGGAATTCAATGCAACTGGACAAGTACCTACTACGACCGGCAAAATAATTTAAATATTTTGGAAATATGAAAAGAAGTACCTACAGAAAGGTAACACCAGAACTATTTTCTTTATAACACGTATTTCGAGATGAATGTCCACTATCAATATCTTGAAACGTTTCCGTTTATGTGGTTGTAATTGGTATTATTCGAATCTTTGTAAATAATTGGTTACTGGTATAATAATATACAGGTATATCTTGTTTAAAGGAAGCTGGATAAAGGTGCTCCAGGAAATGAGATGTAGAGGTGTGGGCTAGCTGCTTACACTTCAGGACTAGAAGATGCTACGAACTGGTTACGACATCAACCTCAATGGATGGATGGAAGTGATAGATTTTCATAAGTAGTCTAAGAAGTAATGTGTGGATAAAATAAAATATATTCCTAATAAAACTAGTGTTTCATTAAAAACAGAAGTTTATTTGAATGTAATAATATTTTAATAAGTTATAAAAGTACAAAGCAGATGACGCCGGGGCCTTGGTACAGGCCATGGTCCGGAGCAAGGAGGCGAAACAGTAAAACTAACAAGGAAGATACCAAGTGTACATTTCCGTCATTGGCCGGAAATCGGGGTCTTGGCTTGCGCATGGCGAGAAATGGGTAGTTCGCCGTCCGACCGTCCGGTAACCGCCCGGACCGACCCCAAGTCATCGACCGCGCGTATTGTTGCACGCGGGCCTTAAGGAGATGTCAGGCTTGGCTGGGTCGAAGCCCACTGGGTCATGGGTGTTGCAAAAGAGAGCCCCAGGGCCTTGGAACGAAGGCAAAGAAGGAACAGGAGTGGGTTTTAGTCAGTTGAAATCTGACACACCCTCACGCTTCGCCCAAGGGCAGGAGATGTCATTGTATGATTTCCTACCTTAAAAAAGAAAGATGATATACAGCGACTATTTCATTGCTCGGCATCTCTCTTGACCGTAACTATAACTGCTCGAATTCCTAGAGTTAAAGTTATTGTTAATTATGACGTCTTTTAAACAATTGTCACATTGATAAGACCCATATTTTCGCTTAAGAGGGTCCTTCTCAATCCATCTATCATCAACGTGACTATGGTTTAAAAGCTTGTTGTTTCATTCTATGCAATCCAACACAGTGTTTGATAAAAAGGCAACGTGAAATAAGGGAAATACCGCGTGGACGCTCGGTCGGCATTCAGTAATTTCATTATTCATTCGAATATTTCACGAAACATGTTCCAGAAAATAAGATAGATTATGGACAATATCCACAAGATATCTATATTTCCAAAATATAAAAAGAAAAAGAAAGATGCGCAATAGCATCATAATCATGTAAGAGCGGTTGTGTGAAAATTTATCCCGGGTTGGGCGCTCTTAATGAGAAATATGACAGCCGACAGCTATCTGACAGGTACCAGTTATGGTTAAAGTTAGTTGGTGCAATTTACCCTAAGGGTGAGTTGCACCATTTAAGTATAACGATAATCAAACCATAACCAGCCGTGAAACGGCCGCCTATTGGTCAATTCGACGATTTGACAACTGTTAACGTCTTTGTTATCGTTATAGTTAATGGTGGTGGTCACCCGATATAGTTTATGTACGCGGGCGAAGCTGCGAGCAAAAGTTAGTTAATAACTAGAATTAATAGTTTCTTGTTTAGTTTGATTTGATGTTAATTTTATTAAAAAATAATTTAAACGGAAATAAAACTGATTTCCGAACCGCTGTTTTCATTCAATATTTAAAAAAATTTAAATTTGCAAAATTTGTGACGTCACACTAGGGAGGGAGGAGTCTCACAAATGTGACCAGGTGTGACAAGGACGGGGGGAGGAGCGAAAAATCATGAAATTCGTGTGACGTAATTTATGGATGACCCGTAAATCGAATTTATAATATCAATAACATATAACATGTTTTCAAAAAAAAGTTATGTAGAATATGATAGCTCTTGAGATGAGATTGCTGGAGAGAAGATAATAGGCTGCTTCTTCCATTGCTTCTGTGTAATTTTTACAATTGTACCCGCAGTCTTTATGCAGGTGCTAACTATACGGCAAATAAAATGAAAGCAAAGAATGGGATTAAGTAGATAATTTATTACTCCTACAAGATTGGGAACTACCTATAACCATAGGGATGAAATTGAGAACCATCAAAGTCACCTCGTGTATCCTATCAAAGTAGTCCCGGTTAACTTGAAAGATTGATTTAAGATTCAAACATGCTTTAAATCTTAAAGAAAATGTTTATTTATCACGCTCACTGCGC
Organism: Mythimna ferrago; assembly: GCA_910589285.2. Lineage (NCBI taxonomy): Eukaryota > Metazoa > Arthropoda > Insecta > Lepidoptera > Noctuidae > Mythimna > Mythimna ferrago. Next base: position 15,207,467 of record OU342673.1, on the reverse strand, counting down.
TAAGACGTCGAACAAGCCACATTCGTAGGTGCGGCAGTCAAAATCGCTTTCTTTTACTCTGTGCGAGGGACAGCTATGTTAACCAATCTATGGGTATAATAGAGACAAATAGTTAGATAAAATTAGCGGCGGTGTTTTTTAGAAAAAAAAAGTGAGGCCGGACGGGTCTCATACGCACTGAAAAGAAGTTAAACTTTGCCTCTAAAAGACCTCATACGCACTGGTTGAAAGACCATGAAAAATGGCTCCGCAGCGAGCGTGTTAAAATAGTGAAACACTACAAACCAAACAGTTATACTTACAGCTGAACCGCTGAAGTTATTTAGACAATTTTTTTTACAACTTTTGGACACAAAACTATAACGAACAATTTTATTTGTTTCTGACACTAACTGCTCATGGCACCCAACCTCCCTCCCGAATCTAGGAAACTAATACTTTTGGAGATATTCAAGATTGAAATTTTGAGGTTATGAACCAAAGAATCGTACATTATATGCATTTTTGGGGGAAAATTTGAGGGTTTTAAGGTAGGGGGAGGGGTCACCCTCTCCCCTGGCATCACTCCCATGAAAAGGTAACTCACTGTTTACGAGAAAAGTAATCTTTTGTAACCTAACCTCAAAACACTCCAAAATTGCTTAAAAGTCGTAGTCGACAGAGCCCCGCTGGGCGGGGCTCCTACTTCGAGGTGGTTTAAAAAAAAATACCTCGAAGGAGGTGTCGGGGTCTGTGTACGCTCGCTTCGCTCGCTCAATACTACCCCGCCACCTCCTTCTAACCGAACCTCCGTTCGTCTCCGTCCGAGTCGGTGTAACTCCATGTCTAGAGCTCGCTTCGCTCGCTCCTGTATCTTAAGTTATCTACTCCTAAATCCCTTAAAAATCATAGTCGACGAAGCCTCGCTATGCAGGGATCCTTCTGGGTGGTTTAAAAAGAAATAACATTGTGGCTCTATGAACTAATACCTTTGTCATAGATATTACAAACAAGCCCTTTAATAGTCACAAAATATAGTACGACTAAGTAGTATTTGTGACGTTGCGCGTTGGTTGGATTCGCGATATGATTGCTTTTGACGCAATTCGGAACGTGGGGCTTGGTAAAAAGTGTCAAAATGGCGTCAAAATTACAAAAAATTGTCGATTTTATTTATTTTTTCTCAAAAAGTATGTGTTTCTTAACATTGAGACTTTGCATAATTACTTTTTAGACATAAACCTCCAAACAATAAATTATGAGCTCAAAACTCGCCGTCCAGTATTGTACAGTTTAGCCAACTTTTCTCGTTGCCATTTTTTTTTCTTTCGCGATGGATTCTTCAAAGCACGGATGTGAATGGGCCACTGAGGAGGACTTTTTATTCGCTTATTGTCTAATCACATTTTCATGTTAGTAGAACTGTAAGCTTAGCTATAACTATTGCAAAAAATTCAATCTTGCGCGGGAAGGGAGGTCTGTATTCAAGTTTTACGTAGGTACATGTTTGTAGCAGCTTATCTAAATGGACGAATGGTGGAGTTGGACGGTAAACCAGCACAATCACCCTACTTTGAAATCGACATGGAGGCTTTTAATATATTTCTTATTGGTTTTTGTATTATATGTTTAATTTTTCTGTTGATATGCTCTTTTATTGTGGCTTGGTTTTATTATATAGCGTTCAATTGATAGCCTAGGTATTCTTCTTAAGTAGATTAAGTACCTACCTAATTTCAGAATATCATTTCACAGGTAATTAAAATCCTTTCATTTACCCTAAATAAATTATAATATATATTTGTATATTAGGTTTATATTATATTGAGTATTTAAGTACTTATGTTTATTTTATAAATATTTGTACACTTCTTTTCTTATCAAACTATTCTTTTTTTTATGCACCTGCCATGTTTTCTCTTCACCACCCTAGGTTGACTGGTAGGAATGCCAAGGGATTAAGTCCGCCTTTGTACCTTTATGTTGCATGAAGTTGTAATAAATAAATAAATAAATAAAATTATATAAAGTAGGTAAATAATTATTCAGTCGTATTAAATTACGTACCTACCTTTCGTTAATTAAAAATATATAGGTAGATATATTTAAAAAATCCCTTGTCTGTCTGTACAAGTGTCGTCGGTCAGTTACTTTAGCAGGTAGGTACTTTTCAAAGCCCTTCATAGCCCATCATACTACCCACCTTTCTTATAACATTCACTCTGGTACAAGCAGAATATAAAAATATCTATATAAAGTATCACTTTCTGAACAGGGAATCGTCAACCAGTTGCATCACAATCGAGCTGACGCGCACCCTTATGCATACAGTATACATTTGAAGCGAAGTCGCTCGTCCAGAGGAGAAATAACGCGATACCTACGACTTCGAAGCTAGCTGTTCACAATACCGCCATGGCGTGCAACGGCATTATGAAAAACTTGCAATTTATTGATATTGAGATAAGCAATATCCAACTTAGAAGTTTATCATCAAATCCGAAGAAACTATTAAAACAGGTAGTGAAATGAGGTAAAGAAATGCACTAACATAACTAGAAAGCATTATGTAAAAAATATTTTGTAAAATTTTGTTTTAAATCACCCTTGTAAAAAATTCAAATGTGATGTGATACCTATATCTAGAACTGGCAAAGTAAATCAATTCAACTGTTTTTACAAAATAAGCTTAAAGTTCTGGGTCAAAATATTGACGATGATAATAGAAAACGATGTTAGGGTTTCTATGAAATCTGGGTTCATCTTCCAAAAAGTGGATATATCATTGGATAGGTTATTTTGAGCAGAATAAAATTTACCTACCTATTGTGGCACCCAGCACTAAATCTTAGTCCGTTCTAAGTTATTCAAATGTTTTTGGAGGTAGGCGGAACAGAGAGTAAAGTCCCGCAAACCTCCGTTGAAAAGGGACGATCCTCCGACCAGACAGGTGTTATCACAGAACAGAAAATACAGGTAGAAGTGCCCCTATCCTGGCAAAGTACAGGAACTAGTGTCGCCAAACTCACACATTTGCATATCAAATTGTCCATTACACACATAAAAAACAGTAATATGATTGGCTACAAATTAAAAACGCAACTTTTACTAATCATCTTCTTATTGCTTTCATAAATTAAGTCTTATTACAACAAGTGAAAGTTGTTATTATTTGGCATGACACAAACAATAAAGATGTTTTTCGTCTTATAACCAATTTACAACGAGTTCAGCTAATCCACGCTAGATGGCGCTGTAACCAATTCATTCTATTCAGACTATTCAGAACGTTATCGTCTTTGAAATAGATGCCATATTCACCTGCACATGTAATCACTTTTGCTACTCATTTAGAGATGTAGACATATATCGATATTTTAATATTGATGTTACGTAATTTATTCAGGTAAGCAATGTAATAATTTGTTAACATCTTACAAATGCTTAATAATGGATAAGATTGATTATCTTTAAAATATCAATGTTAAAGAGGTATTTGTATGTAGGGGGTAATCTTATTTTTAACCGACTTCGAAAAGGAGAAGATTCTATGTTCGGCTTAATGTATGTTTTGTTCACCGATATGTCGGTCAATTGTGGACTGACTTTGAAATATTTTTTTTTTGAAAAAATTAAAATGTTCTTAATAGGTATTGCTTTATCGTTCAAATATCTATACTTGTTTTGTGAAGTTAATGTATTACGGTTAATATTATGTAATATTCAGCCTTTCAAGCGTGAAGAAGTAAAGAAAGTGATTAGCAACCCGCACCTATTTCGGACGGATGCAGGTTACGTGTTGTTAAAACCTCGTGATTTATGTGCAATCTTAGTTAAATATTTATAAATTATACACATGAAAAGTCCGACACAAATTTTCTGAATGATGGTGCCAGCCATGAAATAAATAGTTGGAAATAAATAAAAATTATCGATACCGACCTACTTTACGGATGTGTCCCATCCCTAATTGAGTAGCGTCGAAGTTACTAGAATTTATGTTATGATTTTGTAGATGACGGCCAAGTGTATTTAGACTTTGTAATTATGACAATAAGGTTGTTTATAGTTTGCATTAAAGTCATAAAATGTTGTATTGTCATTTAAAATCAATTTATTAAAAATTAACAAAGTTTAGTAGGTACTTAACGATGATACAATACACCTCCACAAGATACATTTTTTTTTCTGCTTTCGTTTTTGCAGGTCTTAACCGAAAAACCAGGCATAATTTGTAATATTTCGCGTATTTCTGAGAGAACCAATCGCGACAAGTGTCTGACGGCGAATAAGCTAAATGTTGCGCATCTCGACCTAATGTTGACACGCGCGCGATATCTGAGGGGCACTTCCTCTAATTTTATTTATTCCGTGGGTGTTATAGTCTGGTGGGCGACTGCCCGATAGATGATTTCGGGCTGTCGTATATGTTCAAATCGCGCGGAGAACTTTGATTGCGCGATGCAGGATTTCGTATTTTCTTCGTAGTTCTTATGTGGCGCCATAGATGTCGCTACATGTTTCTTTTTACAAATAAAACAACGATAGGTAATAGTACCTACATTTTGTTACAAGTGGGGAAAGTTTGTCATTGCAACCGAGGCGAAATTCACCCGAGACGTATAGGCGAGGGTGTAATGGAGTCGAGTGCTGCAGTGAGAAATCTCCACGTGTATCAAACGACGTTTTTCAATACACTTACGAAGAAATACTTACTTTCTCTGAAAATTACGACGCATTTTTATTCATTTTGTAGTGAATAAAATTTTCCAAAGTTGCCATAAATTTCAGTTTTGATTTCTAAGATGGCAGCAAGCTATTGGGAGTATTTTTCAACTTAAAAATCTGACGGCGCCGGCACCATCTAAAGAATTCTCCTATTTTTTTTTTGTTGTTTGTTAAAATTGTTGTGTACAATAAAGAAGAATAAAGAATAAATAAAAAATAATATTTAATATACTTTTTTCCCGTGCTTTACCTTTGCAGGTTGAAGAAGAAGCAAATATATTGTTACGTACGTGGGTAATCAAATGCCGATTTACTGACAGAGAACTTTATTCACCACAAACAATAACAAATTAGTCCAGTCAACAATAATCCGAATCGCAATTAACACTAGAGTACCGTTACACTATCGTTTAGGTCGTTAGGTAAAAATCACTTCACACACTTAGGTAGTTCGCTCTTGATCGCAGTCGAAATCACAACTGACTCGCTTGTCCGGGAAGTCGCTACGTCCCCGCAAGGGGGTGCGGCGGGCGGGTTGTAGGCGAACCTTTATCCCGCAGTGTCAACTAGTTGCCCGTAAAAACGGGCAAAGCGTTGGGGGGCCTGTAGGCTGTGGTTTGTGGCAGGCGCGCATGCGCTGGCTGCCTATGAATAAATGTATTGAGTTCAGTAGAGTACGCGTACAGTGCCGCTATTTCACGACGTCTCGGCGGTCAATCGCCGCCGGGTGAGACCTCCGGTTTCCCGGGGGAGGCCCAGCGGACGACGACCAGCGCCAGAGACGCCGACTTTGGGGGCGCTACCCACTGAGGATGATGGCCCCCGTCTGGCGCGTTTCCAGGTCTAGCCGGTTGCGCTCCAGACTAAGAGGCCGTAGTGCGGGTGTGGGCGGTATTGTACTGTGTAACACCGCCCATGTAGCGATGCAGAGCGTGCGTTCCGACCCGCACGCCCGCATCGCGTGAGGACAACGAGTGTAGAGTCATGGTTGTATGGGGTAGGTATACGCCGCGCCTATATTAACTTAGCACGCGGCGCAGCCGATGCATGTAGTGCATGTGGAGTGTTACTGTGTGAGTGAGTCACGTGTAAGTGTGAGTAACTCACTCAGGCGTCAGCATATAAAATATACATACATATATAAGTATGGGGATTTCCGGGGCGGGGATTCGTGGGTCCTATACCCGGCAGGCCCCCAACACAATCGTTAGGGTCTCCAGGGCTAGTCCCCACAAGTCCCGGGTGCTTGCTGAAGCGGCTCTCTGTAGGACTTGCTCCAGGGCGGACTGCATCTTAGTGAGCTCCTGCTGCTGGTGCTCCTCGTCGGATTCGGTGACCGCAGCTAGGGCCTCTTGGCGAGCCGCCCTGAGGGCTGTGATGTCATTGATGACGCGTCGCACCAAGCTCGCAACGCTAACCTCAGTTGGGGGGGGGGGGGGGGGCTCGTTGCCCGTGTCCGAGTTGGGACGGGCGCGGGCTGCCTCCTGGACTCTGTGGTAGGGGGGGGAGGGGGCTTCGGCCCCTTCTTACCTCCTCTCCTCTTTCTCCTGGGTTTGGAGGGGGCGCTTCCTCTCGACGTGGGCTCGTTTGCCGCCGCCATGAGTGACGCACTAGGCGCCTCAGTGGCGTAGGTCGACGTGGGCCCACGGGCGGGTTCGGTGGGCCGGTGCTGTCGCTGGGAGAGGGCCACAGTTCCAACCTTCTTCTTTTGTGCCTCCTGCACGAAGACTGGGCAGCTCCGGTTGCACGCAGGGTGGTCACCTCCGCAGTTGGCGCACGTGACCGGGTAGTCGACGTCCATATGGCCCGGTCGGGAGGGCGTGTCAGATGACACGTCGTCGACCTCGGCAAAAGAGTCCCCCGAGTAGGCCGACATATCGGACCCTTGGCGGGACGGATAGGCCGGCCGCACCGCAGGGGAGTCCTGGGCGGAGCCCCGGGGCGGAGTAGGCGAAAACAGGGGTTGATCTAACCTGCTTTGCATCGATGGAGTTGACCTCGCTGAGTCCGTCAGCAAGCGGCGGGGAGCGGGCGGTGTCGCGCGGCCAGCTGTCGCTGCGAGCGTCGCGGCTGCGTCACGTCGGCTTGTACCTGGGCGCGCGGGCTGTGCGGCGGGAGTCGCCAGCAACGGCTTGCGCGGCGAGGCACTGGGAGCGGTTGCGGCGGCTCTTGGCGCAGGCTGCGCCCTGGGGGGCGCAGTTTTGTCGGCTTTAGCTGTAGGTGGTGCCACAGGTCGCGCCGGTGGCGCCATCACGCGGGATTTCGGCGCAGTTGGGCGCGTCGAAGGAGCGGGAGAAGAGGCGGGGAGTCGCACGGCATGCGTGCGGCTGCTTGAGGCGGCCGGCCCCGGGGCCTGTATAGGCACGGGGCGGAAGGCCGGCGGGCGCACTGCGACGGCCGGTTGCCGGCTCGGCGGCGACGACGGCGAAACGCGCGCAGTCGCCGGTGCCGCCGACGGACCGGCAGCAGTCGTCGTCTTCGCTGGGACTGGAGCGGGAGGAGAGGGGGAGGGCAGCGGGCCCCCAAGATACGGGAGCGACGTCGTCCGACCACCCATCTCACGATCCGGAGGCGGAGAGGTGTCGGGCTCCAGAGAGCTCCGGACACCCTTCTTCTTCTTCGGCATACCGACGGGATGGGAAGAAAATAAAATAAAATTAAAATCTAATTAGGCACGTTGCCTTCGCGACCGCGACAGGATTTAAAATACTGGGAATAATAGTAGCTTCCCCCGTGTACTCTCGCAGGCGTTCGCCTAGGCTCACGCTCGCGACAGCACAACGGGTTAGGCTGACTGGGGGGCGGTCCGAGCGATTTGGATAGCGCGCGCACGTCCTACCCGGGCAACGGAGCGAATCCAACTGACTCGCTTCCGGCCGGGGGCTCGTATTTATATGCGGAGCCAAGAAAATTCTAGATACCGACATCCCAAGATCTATCCAGAATTCCAGAACCATTGAATCGCTTCTCGAAGTCATAAATCATTTTTATTGCTCGTGGTACTAAGAGTCACTTTCATGCGAATTTCGACTCTATTGTTAACGTCGGAGAGTACCATTTCCCTTATCGGTAGATACGTACCTAACTACTAGTGGTACTCACTTGGTGGATGTTTCGAGATTTTTCTAAACCTGACTACGTCCAACCATTCTAGACCTTTCGAACAGCAATGCGTTTTAATTATTACGTGCTACTCGTTATTTCCTCGGAGATATGGCGTGTTCACGTTTAATGGCGTAACAATATCAAACCGTAAACATCCTGCTTAAAAATTCAAATATTTTTGAATTTAGAACACAGATAATGTTAATTTGTTGATAATAACAAATTATTGTGTAAATAATCTTATTTATATTCATGACTTTATAGCTGACCCGGCGAACTTCGTACCGCCTAATAGTTATGTTGTGATACCTTTTAGCTAAGCTGTCAACTCTACCCTGCTCTACCCTACTCTACCCTACCCTACTCTAACCTACTCTACCCTACTCCACCCTACTCTACCTTACACTACCTTACTGTACCCTATTCTACCCTACTCTACCCTATTCTACCCTACTCTACCCTACTCTGCACTACTCTACCCTACTCTACCCTACACTACCCTACACTATTCTACTCTACCCTACACTACCCTAGTTTTCATTTTTTTTCACAGAACCTTCTCCTCACTTATAACAAACACAACAAAAAAAGAATTAGCGAAATCGGTTCAGCTGTTCTCGAGATTTGCGCTTAGCAACACATTTAGCGATTCATTTTTATATAACAAGATAATCCTTCTAGCTAAGCTGTAAAAGGATAACGCCATCATAACAGCATTACCAGAACCAACATATTTCATTTCAAATGACATTTTAATTAGAGATGGCGTTGTAGTCGATTTTTTTTTCAGTTCTTGCATATTTTCTCACCGCTTAAACCTTCCCTGGACTTCCACGAATATTTCAAGACTAAAATTAGCCAAATCGGTTCAGCCGTTCTCGAGTTTAAGCGAGACTAACAAAATTGCGATTAATTTTTATTTATCTAAATATTCTGTTCATAGAACACAATTTTAATTTTCATTAAATATTAAAACCTTAAAAGTAACCCACCCCTTTGAAGAATTTTTCGAATTCGAAGAATTCCCAAACTTAAGTGGCAATGGGCAGGGCACATTGCTCGCAGAACAGATGGCCGTTGGGGCCGAAAGGTTTTGGAGTGGCGACCGCGTACAAGGTGGACCGACTCTCGCACAGGAACGAAGTCCGGTTTTTGTTTTTGATTTGTTTGAGTTTCATGAACAATAAATTAAAAACTAGTTAGTGGATAAGTTTATTAGAGCTGATTATTCCAAAACTTCGGCTGTTTTCAGCATCGCAACGATTACTGGTGATATAAATTTTAAAAAGTTGCATTAAATTTCGAGTTCCTATTAGAATAAAATTTTTGATAGTTTTTTTACTATTTATTTGAATAATAAATAAAATATAATAAAAAAAAACTACTGAGGTGTCAAGGGACACCCGGATGGGACGAAGTTCCGTTCTGGCTTGCTTTCTATAAGAGAGAGAGAGAGAGACAGACAGAGAAACATGCGCACGCCGCACGGCTTACAATAGCTTACTACAGCAAAAAGTATCGTTACAACTTTTCGTAAGAATTTTTTCCGTCTAGCCAATACAAGATAACTAAAAAATACTATCCTATTTTATGTACATTTTCACAGCACTATTTCAACATCTTCGAAACCATGAAAACGACACCCATGACGAAAAATTTGATAATTTCTTGCAGCCGCCATCTTGGATTTATATTTTGACAGTACCATCGGTTTCAACACCCTCGAAAACCATGAAAACGACACCCATGACGGAAAATTTGATAATTTCTTGCAGCCGCCATCTTGGATTTATATTTTGACAGTACTATCGGTTTCAACACCCTCGAAAACCATGAAAACGACACCCATGACGAAAAATTTGAATTTGATAATTTCTTGCAGCCGCCATCTTTGATTTACATTTTGACAGTACCGTCGGTTTCAACACCCTCGAAAACCATGAAAACGACACCCATGACGAAAAATTTTATAATTTCTTGCAGCCGCCATCTTGGATTTACATTTTGACAATACTATCGGTTTCAACACCCTCGAAAACCATGAAAACGACACCCATGACGGAAAATTTGATAATTTCTTGCAGCCGCCATCTTGGATTTATATTTTGACAGTACTATCGGTTTCAACACCCACAAAAACCATGAAAACGACACCCATGACGATAAATTTGATAATTTCTTGCAGCCGCCATCTTGGATTTACATTTTGACAGTACTATCGGTTTCAACACCCTCGAAAACCATGAAAACGACACCCATGACGAAAAATTTGATAATTTCTTGCAGCCGCCATCTTGGATTTATATTTTGACAGTACCATCGGTTTCAACACCCTCGAAAACCATGAAAACGACACCCATGACGAAAAATTTGATAATTTCTTGCAGCCGCCATCTTGGATTTATATTTTGACAGTACCATCGGTTTCAACACCCTCGAAAACCATGAAAACGGCACCCATGACGGAAAATTTGATAATTTCTTGCAGCCGCCATTTTGGATTTATATTTTGACAGTACCATCGGTTTCAACACCCTCGAAAACCATGAAAACGACACCCATGACGAAAAAGTTGATAATTTCTTGCAACCGCCATCTTGGATTTATATTTTGACAATAAAAGTGTCGGTACAATTTTTCGTGAGAATTTTTTTCCGTCTAGCCCCCTTTCACAACGCGCGCTATGGAACTTCGTTCCAAAAACTTTACATTTCACTTGGTTTTACTACCTATTGTACAGTCTGTCAAGAAAGTCATGAAAAGAATGTTTTGGGAACTACTGTTTTTGCTAATACTGGCAACACTGAATAATTGTTAAGCTGAGTACCTGAACTGTCACGTCGTATCTGTGTGGTTGATTTTTTACAATATTTCGGTGCTATTTCGAGTTTTTTAAATCGTGTAAGCGTTAAGATACAAAAAATGAATCGAAATGTTTATAAGAGCGGTGCGAGACAAATTATATTTAAAGTTTTTCAAGGGTGTATGGCCGAAATTCAAGGTGGGAGTGCTGGGACGAACAAAGACGATGTTTATTGTCGAACAGCAAAGTTAACCGGTACGTAAATATATTCTAAAGTTTAACACACTAACTGAAATATAATGTTTTGACAATCTTCGTTTTTAAGTACAATTTATCTATCTTTAACATTGTTTAGGTCTTGCTAAGGTTATGAAATTTACCTACGATTTATTATACTACCACTTAACGGTTTTGATATTTTGGTGTTTTTTTATTTAGGTATGATAAATGTATTTGTATATTTAACATATCTTTATTGACTTCAGGTGTTACCGAAAGTACAGTTCGGCGCATTGTGGACTAAGGCATGAAGAATGGAGGTAAATTTTCAACGCTTGGAAAACACAGGAAAGGCCGACCTACGAAACAAATTACGAGTCAGATGTTAGCCGGTTTCATTTTGAAGAAGTTTCAGGCAACATTTCTGGAGTCGAATACCTCGACTCTGATTATTTGGATTCGGATTAATAAAGATTTATTTCATAAACTTTTTATTTTTGCAATGAGCTCATACCTATCGATACTCAGCGCCATGCTGACGGCAGTGCAGAGAGGCAAAACATCGTGATTTGCACTTTGTAGTAAGTACATAAATGCTAGTAGCTGAAAGGACGAAAACAAGGGTTGATCAAACCAGACATTCTTATGAATATAAAACCAGATATTCAGAAGAATGTCTGTTTTGATAAACTCTTGCGTGTAGGTACGTAGGATAAACATATAATTATCCTAATAAGCAAATAGAGAAGTCTGGTTTCGTCGCAATGTTTATAAAACAAAATTCAGACTGGTAGAGAAAGCCTAAGGCATTAACTCCGCCTTTGTACTTTTGTGTTGGATAAAGTTTTAATAAATAAATGAGAACTACTATAGCTATTATGTATCAGGTAAAATTAAACGTCACTTGAATGAAAATTAGTTCTAATAAAAATGTTGTTCGCCACTACGACAGAGTAAGTACTTTTATTTATAGGGAGCCACTACCAATGAAAGTCAAAACTCGTTTGCAAGCATGTAATAAATAGATAGACGAGTGTCAGATAGATCGGTAAAATAATGTACCTACACGGCAGTAAAGGGACCGTAAATCGGTAATTATTATTTTATAAATAAAAGTATCAATATCTTTTAGTCGAAGTTTATTGGGATACCATGTTAATGATGGTGGCGCCCTCTCTTCTTTTCATGACTTTCTTGACAGACTGTAGGCATTTCTATTTAGAGCTTTCGGTTTTTTGTTCCTTTTACCCCTTTACTTTTTGATTTTATTGACTAGTACTACCCATTGATGATCAAGATTTTTTTATTGAACATGATCCTTTACGTCATATCTGACTTTATCAATATCAATTGATCGGTAGAGTAGAGTAGGGTAGGGTAGAGTAGGGTAAAGTAGGGTAGAGTAGGATAGAGTAGGGTAGAGTAGAGTAGAGTAGGGTAGAGTAGGGTAGAGTAGGGTATAGTAGGGTAGAGTAGGGTATAGTAGGCTGAAGTAGGGAAGAGCGGGAGCGAAGCCGCGCGGGTATAGCTAGTCTATAATATAAAAATAAATCGCAAAATGTGTTGGTAAGCGCATATAACTCAACAACGCCTGGACCGATTTCGCTAATTTTTTTGGAACGAAGTTCCTTATCGCGCGTTGTGAAAGGGGGCTAGACGGAAAAAATTCTCACGAAAAATTGTACCGACACTTTTACTGTAAAATATAAATCCAAGATGGCGGCTGCAAGAAATTATCAACTTTTTCGTCATGAGTGTCGTTTTCATGGTTTTCGAGGGTGTTGAAACCGATGGTACTGTAAAAATGTAAATCCAAGATGGCGGCTGCAAGAAATTATCAAATGTTTCGTCATGGGTGTCGTTTTCATGGTTTTCGAGGGTGTCGAAACCGATGGTACTGTCAAAATATAAATTCAAGATGGCGGCTGCAAGAAATTATCAAATTTTTTGTCATGGGTGTCGTTTTATGGTTTTCGAGGGTGTTGAAACCGATGGTACTGTCAAAATATAAATTCAAGATGGCGGCTGCAAGAAATTATAAAATTTTTCGTCATGGGTGTCGCTTTCATGGTTTTCGAGGGTGTTGAAATCGATAGTACTGTCAAAATATAAATCCAAGATGGCGGCTGCAAGAAATTATCAAATTTTCCGTCATGGGTGCCGTTTTCATGGTTTTCGAGGGTGTTGAAACCGATGGTACTGTCAAAATATAAATCCAAGATGGCGGCTGTAAGAAATTATAAAAGTTTTCGTCATGGGTGTCGTTTTCATGGTTTTCGAGGGTGTTGAAACCGATAGTACTGTCAAAATGTAAATCCAAGATGGCGGCTGCAAGAAATTATCAACTTTTTCGTCATGGGTGTCGTTTTTATGGTTTTCGAGGGTTTTGAATCCGATAGTACTGTCAAAATGTAAATCCAAAATGGCGGCTGCAAGAAATTATCAACTTTTTCGTCATGGGTGTCGTTTTCATGATTTTCGAGGGTGTTGAAACCGATGGTACTGTCAAAATATAAATCCAAGATGGCGGCTGCAAGAAATTATCAAATTTTTCGTCATGGGTGTCGTTTTCATGATTTTCGAAGGTGTTGAAACCGATAGTACTGTCAAAATGTAAATCCAAGATGGCGGCTGCAAGAAATTATCAACTTTTTCGTCACGGGTGTCGTTTTTATGGTTTTCGAGGGCGTGGAAACCGATGGTACTGTCAAAATGTAAATCCAAGATGGCGGCTGCAAGAAATTATTAACTTTTTCGTCATGGGTGTCGTTTTCATGGTTTTCGAGGGTGTTGAAACTGATTGTACTGTCAAAATGTAAATCTAAGATGGCGGCTGCAATAAATTATCAAGTTTTTCGATATGGGTGTCTTTTTCATGGTTTTCGAGGTTGTTGAAGCCGATAGTGCTGTCAAAATGTAAATCTAAAATGGCGGCTGTCAGAAATTATCAACTTTTTCGTCATGAGTGTCGTTTTCATGGTTTCGAAGATGTTGAAATAGTGCTGTCAAAATGTACATAAAATGGGATAGTATTTTTTAGTTATCTTGTATTGGCTAGACGGAAAAAATTCTCACGAAAAGTTGTAACGATACTTTTTGCTATAGTAAGCTATTGTAAGCCGTGCGGCGTGCGCATGTTTCTCTGTCTGTCTCTCTCTCTCTCTCTTATAGAAAGCAAGCCAGAATGGAACTTCGTTCCATCCGGGTATCCCTTGACACCTCAGTAGTTTTTTTTGTTGTGTTCGTTATTATGAGGAGAAAATTCTTATGAAAAAAATAAAAAATTAGGGTAGTGTAGGGTAGAGTAGGGTAGTGTAGGGTAGAGTAAGGTAGAGGAGGGTAGAGTAGGGTAGAGTAGAGTAGGGTAGGGTAGAGTAGGGTAGAGTAGGATAGAGTAGGGTAGAGTAGGGTAGAGTAGGGTAGAGTAGAGTAGGGTAGGGAAGAGTAGGGTAGAGTAGGGTAGAGTAGGGTAGAGTAGGGTATAGTAGGGTAGAGTAGGGTATAGTAGGCTGAAGTAGGGAAGAGCTCCCAGCGAAGCCGCGCGGGCAAAAGCTAGTAGAAAATAATAAAACTAGAGTGCGTCTACTGAAAGCGTAACCTGGAGTTTTTTTTTTAATTAAAGCAACTTTGTTTTGCCGAAAAAAATCACGTCAAAGTCTATGGTTGCAATAGTCAGTTTTTGGAAACAGATATTTATTTTTCAAGAATAATTGCTTAATTATGGGAAAAACAATAAACAGTAACGTGCAAAAACTGCTACAAAAACCAACAATGTTTATATACGATTTCTGAATTTTTAAGTTAGTATGACGTTATAATCTTGATCCTTGTCGACTTATATTATTAGATAGTTATATTTAGGATATAATGATAATTTTATTCTTATATTTTTAGATAATCTGACATAATGCGAATTTCATAATGGACAAAAACATCGAACAAAGAAAGCTTTTGGTGAATCGACGACGATCAAAAACACATGCTAGTGAGTGGTAGAATGCGTTCAAAAGCAGTTGAGATGTAATGAAAGATTTGCCTTACTCTGTCTGGTAGTGCATCAAGGTCTTTAACTGAAGTTAAAATCGCGAAAGTGAAGGAAGTAGTGACTGAAATCCTAGTTCAAGTTTGAGAGAGATAGCTGCTGAACTTTTTGTGTCACACAATTTGAAACAATCACTGGAGTATAAAACATGTTCCCACTTGACTAATCCCAAAAGATCGGAATTTTCTTTATGCTAAAACGAATCGATTCCAACCCAACAGCAACAATCTTGAAACACATTATTAGTGTTGGCGAGACGTGATGAAGTTGAAATCATGTTGACTATTTTATTTGACTATCGCGGTGTTGTGCACTTTGTATTTTAGCCAGAAGGCCAAATGGTAAATAAAGAGTATTATTTGAATATTATATAGCGACATTTGAGAGATCAGATAAAATAAAATAATTTGGAATAATAACTAACATTTTGTGTGTTATTGACCTTTACCATACACCCACCAAATAATTAAGTCTACACACATGTTTTTGACTAGGATTTCAGTTCTTATATACAACTATTATACAATTGTCATAAATACAAAAAATACTCTAGTATCAAAACTTTTTTCTCCTACTATTTCAATAATACCACATTCAATTTGGTTCTAACCTCCTTTTCTCAGGTCACGCTTTCATTAGACGGACTCTACTAAAAATGAATTCTGTAAAATTATTTTATTTTATCTCACCATTTCATAAAGTAAACATTGCGTATATCAGAAACTTAAAACTTGACACTGTCAATTCGGTTATGACATTTTGGTATTTTGTTATATTGAAGTTTATATCGTTTGATGTTTTTGTACTACATTTGAGTAGTTCTGGTAGTTTTATTGAATTATAATTAATTAATACGTCTATAATAACTGTTGACAATTTGAGATAATGACTCATGCGTTGCATGTGGCACGGTTTCTAAAGTGGGAAAGCGCGACGCATGTTCGGGACGCGCAGGTCGCGCATGCAGTTCCATTTGCTTCTATAGATATGTATCTGCAGGCGAAACGAAGTATCTACAACATACGAGGCGCGAGCGCGCGGACAGACGGAAGGGCGCAATGATTGCACGCATGCCGCTCGCGAGCGACTCGCTACCGGCGGCATTCGCCAGATACTCAAAGAAAACACGGATACATTGTGTGAAGAAATCGGAATCAGTGATAACGTGATGGTTGACATGATAGAATTGAAGAAAAAAATGTTGTAGGCCTACTCTAAGTAACACGGGCCGAGGCCAAGAAGATGATGATAAATTGATAATAAAGTCCGTCTAATGAAAGCGTGACCTGAGAAAAGGAGGTTAAAACCAAAAATTTTGAATCTGCTATTATTGAAATAGTGGGAGAAAAAAATTTTGATACTTGAGTATTCTTTGTATTTATGACAATTGTATAATAGTTGTATAGGAACTTAAATTTTAGTCATAAACGTGTGTGTAGAGTTAATTAATGGTGGGTGGATGGTAAAGGTCAATAACACACAAAATGTTAGTTACTATTCCAAATTATTATTTTTTTATTTGTTCTCTCAAATGTCGCTACATAATATTCAAATATTCTTTATTTACCATTTGGCCTTCTGGCAAGAATACCAAGTGCATAACACCGCGATAGTCAAATAAAATAATCAACATAATTTCAACTTCATCATGTCTCGGCAACACTAATAATGTGTTTCAAGATTTTTGGGTTGGAATCGATTCGTTTTAGCATAGAGAAAATTCAGGTCTTTTGGGATTAGTCAAGCGGGAACATGTTTCATACTCCAGTGATAATTTCAAATGATACGGGTCGACTCGTGAGACACAGAAAGTTCAGCAGCTATCTCTCTTAAACTTGAACTAGGATTTCAGTTTCAGTTGAAGACTTTGATGCACTACCAGACAAAGTGAGGCAAATCTTTCATAACATCTCACTCAACCGCTTTTGAACGCATTCTACCACTCATTAGCATGTTTTTGATTAAGTCGATTCACCAAAAGCCTTTGTTCGATGTTTTTGTCAAATATGAAATTCGTAATATGTCAGATTATCTAGAAATATAAGAAAAATAAAATATAATCATATCGTAAATATAACTATCTAATAATAATAGTCAACAAGGATCAAGATTATAACGTCATAGTAACTTAAAAATTCAGAAATCGTATATAAACATTGTTGGTTTTCATTGAAAACACCTTTCTCTTCTTGTTTTTGTTTGAATTTATTAAATAGTATGTAGCAGTTTTCGCACGTTACTGTTTATTGTTTTTCCCATAATTAAGCAATTATTCTTGAAAAATAAATATCTGTTTCCAAAAACTGACAATTGCAAACATAGACTTTGATGTGATTATGGCAGCAAAACAATGTTGCCAATTTAATTTTTAAAAAAACTCCAGGTTACGCTTTCAGTAGACGCACTCTAATATACTTTAAAAATAAATGACTTTCTTTATCTGACTAACAATTACTGGGGCTGATGCACGCGTCATGCTCGTGAACGGGTGCCGTCAGTTGAGACTGGTCATCTCTTAGCTCTCAGTGGCTTAATTTAGTTTGTAACTTTTAATTATTTTTTTTTGTTTTATTTTATTATCTACATTGTGCTCACATAATAGAAGCAACATGAAATATGTAACCAAGCATTATATGTAACACATACTATGATTTAAAAAAGTGTCCATGGAGTTTCTTGCACGTTCTTCTCCATAGAGATCTACGCTTTGGAACTTGCAATTTAGCTTCACTTTTCTTGGACTGACCGACATTTGACTATTCAAAAGTGCCTGCAAATGGTCTATTTGAAATAAATGATTTTGAATTTGAATTTTGAATTGTGCTCATACCTTTACGGAATCCAAAGTGGGATGCGGGCAGAAAATTCCTATTTTCTACCAACCACTCCAATACTCCGACAACCGTCTATGCTTCATCATATGCTCTGCAACCTTGCACAGAGCAGACGACAAAGCAATAGGCCTGTAGCTATTGGGGTCTGACGGGTTTTTTCCAGGTTTTATGACCGGAATTATTATTTGATGTTTCCACGGTTGAGGAACCAAACCGTACTCAAAAAAGTTGTCAAGATCTAGGTAATAATAATAATCTCTTTAGAGAAACCGAAGGTTTTGTCTTTGCAATTATGGATGAAGTTATGATGACGAACAAATACCGGAAATATATTGTGAAAAGCGGTACGGTTGACATCTGTCGGGCATGCCACCGGCCGGGAGAATCAATCCGACACATTATTTCTGGGTGTTCTCATTTAGCTAACGGAGACTATTTGCACAAACACAACCTTGTAGCCAGGATTATCCATCAGCAACTTGCTCTTAAATACAATCTTTTTGAATCAGAAGTACCGTACTATAGGTATGTGCCCGACCCAGTTCTCGAGAATGGCAGCGTCACATTGTATTGGGATCGATCTATCATCACTGACAGGGCTATTGTTGCCAATAAACCTGACATAGTGGTGATAGATCAACTAGAGATCACAATGATTGTTGATATAGCGGTCCCTCATGACGAGAACCTTGTGAAAGCTGAGAAGGATAAACAAACTAAATATCTTGACTTGGCTCGCGAGGTTGTAGACATGTGGGAAGTGGATAGAGCAATCATTGTGCCGATAGTCGTGACGGCCAATGGCTTAATAGCCAAGAGCCTCGCCCAACATCTGCGGAGGCTCTCATTAGGCAGTTGGATCAAGGGCTTGATCCAGAAGGCAGTACTCCTTGACACGGCGCGTATTGTCCGGAGGTTCTTCTCTCAGGAGCCCTGACGACCGGTAACTTGGACCCTGTTCCCGATGCCGGTGGGCTACTATTTTTTGTATTTTTAAATGTTTTTTTTTCTAATATCCTTTTTAGGGTTCCGTAGCCAAATGGCAAAAAACGGAACCCTTATAGATTCGTCATGTCTGTCTGTCTGTCTGTCTGTCCGTCTGTCCGTCTGTCCGTCCGTATGTCACAGCCACTTTTTTCCGAAACTATAAGAGCTATACTGTTGAAACTTTGTAAGTAGATGTATTCTGTGAACCGCATTAAGATTTTCACACAAAAATAGAAAAAAAGCAATAAATTTTGGGGGTCCCCATACTTAGAACTGAAACTCAAAAATTTTTTTTTCATCAAACCCATACGTGTGGGGTATCTATGGATAGGTCTTCAAAAATGATACTGAGGTTTCTAATATCATTATTTTCTAAACTGAATAGTTTGCGCGAGAGACACTTCCAAAGTCGTAAAATGTGTCCCCCCCCCTCTAACTTCTAAAATAAGAGGATGATAAAACTAAAAAAAATATATGATGTACATTACTATAAAAACTGCCAACGAAAATTGGTTTGAACGAAATCTAGTAAGTAGTTTTTTTTAATGCGTCCTAAATCGAAAAAAATACAGTATTATTAAAACATCGATCAAAGTTACAACACATTACAAGAACTTTTGTATTATGTTACTTGCTGCTACGGAACCCTTCATGGGCGAGTCCGACTCGCACTTGGCCGGTTTTTTATAAGAAATATTTAAAAATATAATTAATATGTATGAATATGAAATAAATGAAATAATAATAAAACGTTTATTTATCCCCAACAAATTACATTATAGACAGAAGGTAATTTGTGGAAGATTTGGAGTCCAAACTGCCCAAAGCCTGTGTTTTAGAGCTCCAGGCCCCCCCATCACAAATTCAAAATAGTCAACATGCGTATGTGTGCGTGGGTGTATGCACTTAAATATAATGTATATATACATAAATACATATATATTATATATACCCTATTTATGTATTTAAACTTGGAACTGACAGTTTATCAGAGAAAGAGTCAAACCAAGAAGAATGATCATTAGCTGTTTCAACAAAATTAGAGGATCCTCCGTATCTCCTGATCAAAGATTTTCTATTCTAGACTAGATTGACTACGACAACCTCAAAAGCGTCCCCGACAAGGAGAGTTAGAAAGACCCCCGTCATCTCGTTCTACTAGTGTGTCCATACACTTGCTACATACCACGGGACAATTTTGCTCTAAAGTAGTTACAGATATTTTTGATGCATTATACAGACATGCAAGTTCAAAAACAATTAGGTAATTATTATATTGTATCAACTGTTCCCAATATACCCCATAACCAAAACGGAACTGTGAGTTTTCTCTGTAATGATTAGGAAATAGCTGATGTCTGTAACCTATGTAATACCTTATATTGGTGTCATATAGTTGTATCGATTAATATAAAATGCTGGAATTACTACCTAATAATTGATGTTGTCATGAAATTCATCCATCCCAGACGGCTAATCAGGAGAATAACATTTTTATTATGAATTCGAAGATATATATTACATCGTACAAATCCGCACAATCCATGAGTACCTAGTGATTTACGGCCCATTCCTTTTCCCAGAGAGGAGGTTTGAGTCCCAGCAGTGGGAACATTAATAGGCTAATTAAGCTTAAGCCTATTTTTATGCCAGCCCGCCATGTATTTTGCTACCAATAACGATAGCGGTATCCTCTTATGCGGCATGTGAGTATGAAATACCTACACTGATAAAAAAAATGCCTAATGTGTGTGTACGTAAGAAGATCACTTCTGAACGGCTGCATCTATTTTGTTAATTCTTTTTGTGTCCGTAATTGTCAGAATAAGGTTTGTCTGAAAGAAAAAACTAGTTATTTATAATAAAATTGATGTTATTCTTTTATTTTTACTTTATTGAAATTAGACTGCGTGACAACAAATGTACATTTTTTGAATTGCACTTATTAACTAACAAATAAACAACAAACGATACATTCAATAAATGATCCGTGACTGGTTCATAAATACTAACAAGTACCATAGTAGGGACTTAACTTTTTTATACAGGATGTGGCGTAAATAATGGATAACATCAAAACTATCAATTGACCAGTTTACCATCGATCATTTACCCCACTTATATCGCCATACGCCTATGGATGTCCAAATTTAATTTATTTTAAATAAAAATCATACTTACTCGTATAAAATCTTTTAAATTAAGTTACTATAACACTAACTTATTTTAGACACAAAGAGAATGATATTTTCTTATAGTTTGATCACTGTGGGTTTATTGAAGCAATAAAACACATTAGTAACTAAAAAAAAATATTGAAAAACATAATAATTATACGAGATGTTCGAAGTGGGCTTCTTCAGCTGCTATGCATGCTCGCGTTGACGTAGTTGTTCAACTGAAGTGGTTTCTTCTTTATAAACCATTTCCTTTAAGCAGCCCCAGTAAAAAAAGTCGGTACGTAGTAAACGGTCAAATTGTTGGACCATTTGAACTCCCACTGACTCTGACAGGAGAAACATATTTGAATTTTTTGCAAAAAGATTTGGAGGACGTACTCCCCGAAGTGCTTGAAACCATGTGGTTTCAAAACGACGGCTGCCTCGCACATTATGCAGTAAGAGTACGACAGCATCTGAATAGAACTTATTAGAGAGGTGAATAGGACGTCTATGGCCAATATTGTGGCCACCTGGCTCGCCAGATATAAACCCTTTAGACTTTTTTTACTGGGGCTGCTTAAAGGAGATAGTTTATAAAGAAACCATTTCAGTTGAACAACTGAGTCAACTAATACGTTCGGCTGCTGAGGTCCTTCTTATGGTATAGAGCATACATAATATAATATTCCACAACTATCACATAGCGCCTTCTAGTCCCAAGCTAAGCAGAGCTTGTATTATGGGTACTAGACAATTGATAAACATACTTAAATATTTCTAAATACATACATATTAAAGATAAATTACACCCAGACACAGAACAAATGATCGTGCTCATCACACAAACATTTGTCCTGGGTGGGAATCGAACCCACGACCTCCGGCATAGCAGTCAGGGTCACTAACCACTAGACTAACAGGCCTGTCAACTACAAATAAATAATACATAGCAGCTGAAGGAGCCCACTTCGAGCATCTAGCACCTATAATTATTTTTTTTTAAATATATTTTTTTAGTTACTAATGTATTTTAGTCTCTATAAACCCATACTGATCAAATTTTAAGAAAATATCATTCTCTTTGTGTCTAAAATTAGTTACAGTAGTGTTTTAGTAATTTAATTTAAAAATCAGCATTGTATGAAAAATTTCCTTTAAGATTCGAATAGCAACAACTACTTTATTAAGATACTGGTTATTATTATACCATTTTAAAATTTGCATTAACTAAATAGGCATTTTTTTTAAATAATGGGCCACCGCAATGTAGTACATTTTTTTTTAGATACAGGTGCCCAAAATTATGATTCCGAAGAAATGTTAAAATTTGAAATTAAAGATTTTTTGATGTGTGTGATGCTATCTTAGATTGTAATAAAAAACTTGATACTGGTCTGATAATACCAACATTCAGAAGTGACATAAAAAAAACAGAACTAGAAAAACTCACCAATTGAAGAAATGGCAGCTGATTTTATACAAGTACGATTTTTATCTAAAATATCAAAAATTTGGACATCCATGCGCATATGGTGATATAAGTGGGGTAAATGATAGATGATAGTCTGGTCAATCGACAGTTTCAGGGTTATCCATTATTTACGCCACACCCTGTATATAATAAAATAGATTATCAGTCTCAAATAAAATAAAATATAATCAGTAAAATTAAATCAACAAAATTACTAGTAGATAACATTATTTAGTAAACTATTCAAACTTTATCGAAACAAACATTTTACTACCAACTAAAAAACCATTTATTTAACTATTACTACAACAGTAAACTTGTAGTTGTGATTATTTTTGTATAAAAAATTAAATATGTTTTCATACATCGGCTTGTTGAAATAAAAGTGAATAAGAGTGCATATGGATAAAAAAAAAAACAAATTTTGTGACGATTTATTTATAAAGCATGTACAAGTTTAAACTGTTTATTTAAGCGAAGAAATTGGATAAAATAAGCAAATAAGACCCTTATTTATTCTATTGAACATAAAACCTAATGTATTGTGTTTTTAAGGTGTTGTACCTCAAAAGGCAAAAACGGAACCCTTATAAAATTACTTCGTTGTCCGTCCGTCCGTCTGTCCATATGTCTGTATGTTAGTGGAAATTAAAATGGTTAACGGGAAAAAAAATACCGTTTATGCACAAAAAAGTCCTTCTTCTTCCTGCCCTTGTCCCATATTATTTGGGGTCGGCGCAACACGTTTTTTTCTTCATAAAACTATATATTTGATACTTATTAGTATATTTGTAGTAATTATGTATTTTTATTATTATGTGTAATTAATATTATTTAAGATCTTTTTGTACTCTGGCCTCTCTTATATATCTCTTTTCGTTCAGTCCATCCTTAAGTTTTCTGTAAGAGATTGCCCAGTTCGATAAGAGCGCCCTTTTTATGTTTGTCCTGTCCACTTTATAATATGTACAATAAAGTATATAATAAATAAATAAAAAACATATATTTTGACACTCAAGGAACCCAGAATTCTGAATACTTCCCACTGACTCAGAATCCTGAAATCTTGCATAAAACAAGCTCTTATAACACATATAGGAATAAATCTGAAAACAGAAAGCTTGTTGTCACGTCACAAAAAAAATTGCCGTTTGATAAAAACTTCGAGACTCCAATCGAGAACTAAACTCTTTATACAGGTAAGTTTGTACAGAACCCTCAGGGCCCGTACGTGTGGGGTATCTATGGATAGGTCTTGAAAAATGATATTAAGGTTTCTAATATCATTTTTTTCTAAACTGAATAGTTTGCGCGAGAGACACTTCCAAAGTGGTAAAATGTGTGTCCTCCCCCTGTAACTTCTAAAATAAGAGAATGATAAAACTAATAAAAATATATTTTGTACATTACCATACAAACCGCCAACGAAAATTGGTTTGAACGAGATCTAGTAAGTAGATTTTTAGGGTTCCGTAGCCAAATGGCAAAAAACGGAACCTTATAGATTCGTCATGTCTGTCTGTCTGTCTGTCTGTCTGTCCGTCCGTATGTCACAGCCACTTTTTTCCGAAACCATAACAGCTATACTGTTGAAACTTTGTAAGTAGATGTATTCTGTGAACCGCATTAAGATTTTCACACAAAAATAGAAAAAAAGCAATAAATTTTGGGGGTCCCCATACTTAGAACTGAAACTCAAATTTTTTTTTTTCATCAAACCCATACGTGTGGGGTATCTATGGATAGGTCTTCAAAAATGATACTGAGGTTTCTAATATCATTTTTTTCTAAACTGAATAGTTTGCGCGAGAGACACTTCCAAAGTGGTAAAATGTGTGTCCCCCCCCTCTAACTTCTAAAATAAGAGAATGATAAAACTAAAAAAAATATATGATGTACATTACTATAAAAACTGCCAACGAAAATTGGTTTGAACGACATCTAGTCAGTAGTTATTTTTTAATGCGTCATAAATCGAAAAAACTACACTATTATTAAAACATCGATCAAAGTTACAACACATTACAAAAACTTTTATATTATGTTACTTGCTGCTACGGAACCCTTCATGGGCGAGTCCGACTCGCGCTTGGCCGGTTTTTTTAATACGTCATAAATCTAAAAAAATACACTATTATTAAAAAATCAAATCGATCAAAGTTACAACAAACTACAAGAACTTTTATATTATGTTACTCGCTGCTACGGAACCCTTCATGGGCGAGTCCGACTCGCACTTGGCCGCTTTTTATGCAATTAAATTAATGTAGTGCATTTAATGACAGACGCGCTACAGTTTCGCTATGTTATGCGTCTGGTGCTGAATGGTCAATAAAATTCCGTGACTTTTCCCTGACCAATTTATCAAATGATATTTATTTTTCAAATAGGTTTTTTATAAACACTTTTACACGTCAATTTTTCGTCAGTTTAAACTAGATGAGGCGGGTGTTTCCTAGCTGACTACCCTTAAAAGAAACACTGAAATAAACTCACGGGTCAAAGTGTCTTTTAAAGTCCATACAACAAACATGTAATGGTCAACTTGCCAGGCTTGGGTACGTACCTACTTTAATTCTGGAAGTTTCGCTAAGCAATGCGTTCTAATTATTTGATGCTACTTTTGTTTTCAGCGGGGATATGACGCGATAAAGTTTATTTAATTTTATTATTTAATAACGTATAATTTGACCAATAGTGGTTGAATTACACGTTATTAAATAAAATTGTTTTATGGAAACGTTGGCGTAAATAAGATCGATCCCCAATTATTTTTAAATTTAGTGTTATAATATAGCTAAGTAATCTTAAATTAAAATAAGAAAATGCAATGCTTTTGCAAATAACAATCTAGTGTGAATCTTCGCATTCAAACGATTGAACGGGGTGAGGTGGATTAAAATAATAATTTCCAGAATGAAAAAAAATTTGAATAGGTAACTAACAAAATCATTTTTTTCCTATTTATTTTTTTTAAACCATTTGTATGACACATTGTTATAAAAACTTTTTCACAGTATCAAATACAAATTTTGTTACATATTTCAATTTCCCGCGGTCTACAAAAGTTGTAAAAGAAGAAAATTTGCATACATCAATCGCGTAGCTATGATCACATTGCTCTTTTAACTTAAATAAAGCGGCAATACAATCCTCACAATTAATTTTTTTGGATAATTTATTTGCTATATAGCCAGCAACATAATATAATATGTTATCCTTAAAGTCAGATGTTATAGTGCTACCGATCTGTTCCATCAACTGTTCTACATTATTATCATCGATGTCATCAGTTGTATGTGAAATTATTCTTTTGGGATTTTTAAACGATAATATGTGATGTTTGAAAAGTATCATCGGCAATTATGTTGGCATTTTGACTGGGTTGCACACTAGAGTGCGTCTACTGAAAGCGTAACCTGGAGTTTTTTTTTTTAATTAAATTGGCAACATTGTTTTGCCGAAAAAAATCACGTCAAAGTCTATGGTTGCAATTGTCAGTTTTGGAAACAAATATTTATTTTTCAAGAATAATTGCTTAATTATGGGAAAAAACAATAAGCAGTAAACTGCTACACACTATGGTTAATAAATTCAAACAAAAACAAGAAGAGAAAGAAGGTGTTTTCAATGAAAACCAACAATGTTTACATACGATTTTTGTATTTTTTAGTTAGTATGACGTTTTAATCTTGATCCTTGTCGACTAATATTATTAGATAGTTTTATTTAGGATATAATGATATTTTTTTTTCTTATATTTTTAGATAATCTGACATATTGCGAATTTCATAATGGACAAAAACATCGAACAAAGAAGGCTTTTAGTGAATCGACTTAATCAAAAACACATGCTAGTGAGTGGTAGAATGCGTTCAAAAGCAGTTGAGATGTAATGAAAGATTTGCCTCACTTTGTCTGATAGTGCATCAAAATCTTCAACTGAAGTTAAAATTGCGAAAGTGAAGGAAATAGTGACTGAAATCCTAGTTTAAGTTTGAGAGCTGTTGAACTTTTTGTGTCTCACGAGTCGATCCGTATCATTTGAAACAATCATTGGAATATAAAACATGTTCCCACTTGACTAATCCCAAAAGATCTGAATTTTCTCTATGCTAAAACGAATCGATTCCAACCCAACAATCTTGAAACACATTATTAGTGTTGGCGAGACGTGATGAAGTTGAAATTATGTTGACCATTTTATTTGACTATCGCGGTGTTGTGCACTTGGTATTCTTTCCAGAAGGTCCAATGGTAAATAAAGAATATTATTTGAATATTATATTAGCGACATTTGAGAGATCAGATAAAATAAAATAATTTGGGATAATAAATAACATTTTGTGTGTTATTGACCTTTACCATACACCTACCAAATAATTAAGTCTACACACATGTTTTTGACTAGGATTAACTATTATACAATTGTCATAAATACAAAAAATACTCTAGTATCAAAACTTTTTTCTCCTACTATTTCAATAATACCACATTCAAAATTTTTGGTTTTAACCTTTTCTCAGGTCACGCTTTCATTAGACGGACTCTATTTCGAAATAACAGTTTACGCATAATATAGCGGAATTGTAGCGCGTTAGGGTCGTTAACTACTAGTTATATATTATTTTTGATGTTTTGTTATAGTTTTCCAAGAAATGAGAATCTTCGGCAACATTGGTTTGAAATTGTGCCATTGAAAAATAAATTTTCAAGCAACAGTTTTATTTGTAGTCGCCACTTTAAATTTGAAGATATAATAGTCCATAAAGTTAAATCTATACTAAAACCTAATTCTATTCCATCTGTATACCCTTTTGTAAGTTCATCCGCTGTTAAAAATCCGTTCAGTAGTTTTTGAGTTGATTGCAAACAAATATAGAAAAACGAACATAGTGTGGGACTTTTTTGATGTGGGTAAGCCTCCAATAACTTATCCCGCTCTAAGGTGGAGCACCTTTCGCTCCATCTTAAAGAGGAACAAGTTATTTGAGGTTTATACTGAATAAATCTACCTGTGTCCTTCAGTTGCCCTCTGTGTTCCAGGACCATGGTTTCCCTTTCAGAAATTCCCTGTGCCCCTAGCGGGTATCGGGTATCGGTATACTGGGACCCCCTACAGTTTTGCTGACATCTCTTTGAGGCGCGCGTGGAACACAATTTCATGACAACATCAATTATTAGGTAGTAATTCCAGCATTTTATATTAAACGATGCAACTATATGACACCAATATAAGGTATACCTATACAGACATAAGCTATTTCCTAATCATTACAGAGAAAACTCACAGTTCCATTTTGGTTATGGGGTATATTGGGAACAGTTGATACAATATAATAATTACTGTAATGATTTTTAAAGAAAATATTCATAAATCGTTCAACTTACAATGATAAGCGATAGATGGCGCTAGTAGTTACATGAACTTTAGACATTCGTTGTAGATATTAAGTAATAATTTATAATATTAGACTTTATGGATTTGTTTTGTATAAATATATCATAATTGTTAAAATGAAATATTTACTTGCAGTTAATTATTAGATAAACTCTAATGTATATTAGTTAGTCAATTGATGTTACGTACTCTTTACTTTGCTCTGATTGGTCGGTTAGTCGATCGAGTGTTTGTGAAAGTTTGTGGTAGGGAAACACTGAGTTTGTTACTGTCATTTTGGACAGAGTCAGTCTGCTTTGAGTCGTTGAACAGAAAACATGTCCGACTAATCTGTGTATTTGTAAATGATTGTTAATAGAACGATAAGTATGAAATTGTGTTGATCAAAGTGAATAAAATATTTATACAATTTATCCTGAAGTGTTTGATTTATCACATTTCAGAAGTGGGATATGCCTACAAATATGTGCAGTGATAACAGGAAGAGGTTATGTGTGCCTAAATTGAAGATAAATGAGTTCGAGAAATATATTTTTGTCTTTCCAAGTGTACTAGTGTGATTTTAGACAAGTGGTTATGTGTGCCTAAATTGAAGCTAAGTGAGCTCGAGATATTTTTTTTTTGTCACCAAAGTGTGCAAGTGTTACTTTAAGCCAAGAAGTTGTGTGCCTAAATTGAAGCTAAATGAGCTCGAGATATTTTTTATTCTTTTTCCCATGTGTGCTAGTGTTACTTCAGACAAGAGGTTATGTGTGCCTAAATTGAAGCTAAGTGAGCTCGAGATTTATTTATTTTTCTAGCCAAGTGTGCCAAGTATTTTAGACCAGTATCATACTCACCCAAATTTCTTACTGATGGTGACAGGCTCGTGTATTGAATCATTCGATTCCCTTCAAATGTGTGAACTGAGTGGTACAGATATGCGCGTCATGTTCGTAATCGAACGTTGACAAGACTAAACACCTCTTAAATGCTGGTGATTCATTTTAGTTTCTATATTTCAAATTGGGTTGCTTTTCCTTTATTTAATTTCATCGAATTCGTATAGTGATAGATTAAAAAAAAAAACCAGTTTATATGAAAAATTTTCCTATTTCCCAAAGCGATAATTGTCATTGTTGCCTCGGATTACTTTGTGTGGCACGATAATTTCCCTTTCGTTTCGACGCATAGTTGTAAAAACATGTTGTACCCCTTATTAGTATGTCACAATAATGATAAATGATATATAATGAATGATAAATGATAAATGATCAGTGATCAGTGATAAGTAATAAGTGATAAGTAATTAGTGATAAGTGATCAGTGATAAGTGATCAGTGATAAGTGATCAGTGATAAGTGACCAGTGATTAGTGACCAGTGATTAGTGACCAGTGATTAGTGACCAGTGATTAGTGACCAGTGATTAGTGATCAGTGATAAGTGATCAGTGATAAGCGATCAGTGATAGGTGGTCAGTGATCAGTGATAAATGATAAATTTATTTATTTATAAATGTTAAACGATAAATGATAAATAGTAAATGATAAATGATGATAAATGATAAATGATGATAAATGATAAATGATGATAAATGATAAATTTATTTATTTATAAATTTTAAACGATAAAAGATAAATGATAGATGATTGATGATAAATGATAAGTCTTAAATGATAAATGATATTTATTTTGTACTGTTGTTTTATGAACTAAATTTCCACCTATGACAAACAATAAATGAATTTGAGAGAACAAAGTTAAAACTGAGTTTGTATATGTATAACACGATTTAAAAGGCTGTAAATGGAATTTCTTCTCCATAGAGATCTACACTTTGGAATATGTAATTACCGTCAATTTGCTGACTTACTGACTTCTTGGCAATTTAAGAGTCTGTAAATGGTTCATTAGAAATGTTTTGATTTGATTTCAGTGCTTTGATGAGGCCAAGAGTGTCTTTGATGAGGCCAAGCGTGATTTTGATGAGGCCAAAGGTGCCTTTGATGAGGCCAAACGTGCCTTTGATGAAGCTAAGTGTGTACCTTTGATGAAGACAAGCGTGCCTTTGATGAAGCCAAGCGTGCCTTTGACGAAGCCAAGCGAGCCTTAATAAGACCAAGCGAGCCTTAATGATGGTTCATTTGAAATGTTTTGAATTGATTTCAGTGCTTTGATGAGGCCAAGAGTGTCTTTGATGAGGCCAAGCGTGCCTTTGATGAGGCCAAACGTGACTTTGATGAGGCCCAACGTGCCTTTAATGAAGCCAAGTGTACCTTTGATGAAGCCAAGCGTGCCTTTGATGAAGCCAAGCGTGCCTTTGATGAAGCCATGCGTGCCTTTGATGAAGCCAAGCGTGCCTTTGATGAAGCTAAGCGTGCCTTTGATGAAGCCAAGCGTGCTTTTGATGAAGCTAAGCGTGCCTTTGACGAAGCCAAGTGAGCCTTAATAAGACCAAGCGAGCCTTAATG
The DNA here is from genome assembly GCA_910589285.2 of Mythimna ferrago. Classification (NCBI taxonomy): domain Eukaryota; kingdom Metazoa; phylum Arthropoda; class Insecta; order Lepidoptera; family Noctuidae; genus Mythimna; species Mythimna ferrago. The sequence continues at coordinate 15,177,284 of OU342673.1, read as the reverse complement.
AGGGATGAGGCAAGCATGCCTTTGATGAAGCTAAGCGAGCCCATTTGAGGCCAAGTGGGCCATTTGAGGCCATGTGGGCCATTTGAGGCCATGTGGGCCATTTGAGGCCAAGTGAGCAATTTGAGGCCAAGTGAGCCATTTGAGGCCAAGTGGGCCATTTGAGGCCAAGTGGGCCATTTGAGGCCAAGTGGGCCATTTGAGGCCAAGTGGGCCATTTGAGGCCAAGTGGGCCATTTGAGGCCAAGCGGGCCATTTGAGGCCAAGTGGGCCATTTGATTTGGCCAGATGAGCCAATTAAGATTCGGGTTAAGTGTGCCCGGTGCAGATGAAATTATCCTCAAGAGCGTAAGTAACGTATGAATTTACCTATTAATGTGATTTTAGTCTGACTACGTTGGCTTAATGCAGATGTTGTAAATGAATTGAATAATTTATTAAGTTTATTCATATCATATTTGAACTGTTTATTGGATGAGATTTGAACATTCTGTTATAGTTTTTGAAGATATTATAGGTATAGATAAATTGAATTGAAAGTATAATTTAACACTGGGATTTGATTCTTAAAAAAGAGTTTCAAATGAACGATACAAGTACTATTTCCTGTAAATGTTTTAACCACTGTTTTTTTTATTTTTGAGGACTTGGATTCCGACAGAACTACAGAAGGTAAAATTGCCAGTCTTATTGAACAAATAGATAGTTCCTGGTTCAAACAGTACAGACTTGAAGAAAAATGATGCAAAGAGACGATTTGGAAGGAATAAGACACCACCACGATGCAAGAAGCGAAGAGGTACCCCACGTTGGTCTAAGAGAGTGGTTGAATGATTTTCAAGGAGGAAGGCGTTACAAGTATCGAGGTTTGAACATATCCATTGGAACTTTGTGATACGGGAGTTCTATCACTTCTGTAAATTTTGAGAGTATTTAAGTTTGATTAGAAAGAGTAATTATAATTGATTTGTATTAAGCAAGTAGGATCAGAAACTGACTATACAATTTGTCTCAAAAACTTGCTAGTCTTACCAAGAGAAAATAGAAAATTTACGAAACCTTGCCAAGTTTTGTAAGTTAGTATTTAGTGACGAAGTGGTAAACTAAACTAAAATGATTTTATCTAATGAGCAGAATTATGGTCGGTTTCAAGCAGAAATGTTAGCTAGTAAGAATTAAGGTGTAACTTATGTGAATATTATTACGACAAATTAATGCTTATATACGGATAACATATAAGTAAAAGAGCTGCAGATAGAAATTTAAACACACGGGATTAATGATAAATCTATTAGGAATTGAGCCAAACCATTAAATTGTAGACGAGGAAATGGATTTATTATACGTTTTCAATTCCTGTGACGTGTGCATACTGTAGCAGAGACTGATTCCATAGATAGAGAACACAATGATATTTATTTTACAAGTAGGATAAAATATATACTATTACATGACCATAACAAGTTCTCGTCGTCCAGACTGAAATCGAAGCCGGTTCCTAAGATGATTATGATACAATGAATGATTTAAATAGAGCTAAATATTACATCGTTATTTATTCGGTTAAGGGGAAGATGGATTGAAAATCCATACACTAGATTAGAGGACCAATTTCAAGGTTTCAAATAAAAATAAAGTTTGACGAACAGTGCGATCCGAACTTCATTATTAGAACCTTTACTTGGTACGAAATCACGCACATATGCTGCTAATATTATTTGAGAGATAATATTAGTACAATTAAGCCCTTAGCCTCTAGCTGAAGGATCACTTTTATTCTAAATGCTTAAGTTTCTGTTTTATATTATGCTTTCAAATAATGAAAGTAATGAACTCTGACTAAACGAGTCGCCACACAACATGTAGCAACATGGTGGCTACAGATTTGTGAGTTTCATTTAACCACTGAGAGTGTAAGATCTAGGACGCTTATGTCGATACCTTAAGTCGTAATATCATGTTTTCCACAGAAATTAAGACGAATACTGTTTCTGTTTATAGTATTGAGACGAGAATTGATCTAAATATTAAATTTTCGAATACTTTGACTAGAGACACAATAGAAACAAAATGAGAGAGCAAGCGCCAGCATTTGTTTAGGATTAAATGAATAAGATCTAGATTTCAAATTCTTTTAGCTGAACCCGATGAAAAACCTAATGACATGAAGTGAATTCAGTGCGCGTAAATAATGAAGAATACTTTCGAACAAAAAGCTGATCAATTTTACTTTATGCAGTCTCACATAATTAACATTGACCAATGGTTTTGAGTACCTAATTGAGTGTTGGTTATAAAACATATTTGACAGTAGTTTATTAACTTGAATAATACTGCAATCATGGATTTCTTTTAGATACCCTACTATCAAGAGCTTTTGCGATAGTCATGGTATTGACCTTGTTTTTAACGCTGTATCTTGTCTAAGGTTGAGCGCGGTTTTGCTAAAATGTATAACCACTATTTTAAATCCCTAGCAAAATAAAATGATTCCTATGACGAACACCAAGGAAACATATGCCTATGGCGTGTGATTAATTCTGTTAAATGTCCCACTAGACAGACTGCCACAAAACTACCAGGATCAGAGTGCCTTTAAATGATAAACATTACGAAGTAAAATACGTTAAAAAGTTTAAGATATGACGTGAGCGCCAATATCTGGGTTAGACTAGCAAAAAGATACTTTCGTTATCAGTAAAATCCTTGATACAGCCTACAGCATAAGTGGTTTAATAAAGATTAGTAGATCTGATTGCAATTATGAGGGTAAAATTGAATTTGCCTCATTTTAAAATCCATAGATCCATTGAAAAAAAAAAACAAAGTTTTAAGTATAAAATTACTGTAATTACCGATTTTGGCAAACTGAGGAATAACATTTAGAAGCATACTTTCCTCCGACCTTATATAAACTCGGATATAGAGAAAAGCCTTTGACAAAAAAAAAAAATACTATATTCTTCGTGTGATGAGAATGTTATAAACATATGACGTGACGATAAAGCAAATAATCAAGACTAAGCCGAATGTAATGATTATGACTGTAAGACTCAGTTCCTTGTAGAACTGGAATTAAGTTTCATAATTTTAATGAAAATATCCTATCATTTTAATTGTAATCGTGCGTCAGGAGATCGCACGATGTCGGATGGCCGAATGTAATGATTTTTAAAGAAAATATTCATAAATCGTTCAACTTACAATGATAAGCGATAGATGGCGCTAGTAGTTACATGAACTTTAGACATTCGTTGTAGATATTAAGTAATAATTTATAATATTAGACTTTATGGATTTGTTTTGTATAAATATATCATAATTGTTAAAATGAAATATTTACTTGCAGTTAATTATTAGATAAACTCTAATGTATATTAGTTAGTCAATTGATGTTACGTACTCTTTACTTTGCTCTGATTGGTCGGTTAGTCGATCGAGTGTTTGTGAAAGTTTGTGGTAGGGAAACACTGAGTTTGTTACTGTCATTTTGGACAGAGTCAGTCTGCTTTGAGTCGTTGAACAGAAAACATGTCCGACTAATCTGTGTATTTGTAAATGATTGTTAATAGAACGATAAGTATGAAATTGTGTTGATCAAAGTGAATAAAATATTTATACAATTTATCCTGAAGTGTTTGATTTATCACATTACCTAATTGTTTTTGAACTTGCATGTCAGTATAATGCATCAAAAATATCTTTAACTACTTTAGAACAAAATTGTCCCGTGGTATGTAGCTAGTGTATGGACATACTATTAGAACGAGATGACGGGGCTCTTTCTAACTCTCCTTGTCGGGGACGCTTTTGAGGTTGTCGTAGTCAATCTAGTCTAGAATAGAAAATATGAGGGGGGGGGGGATTATCAAAGGTCTCAAAGGTACATTTATGTCAAATTTTAGACGTCTAGCACAATAACATTGATTTTGCTTTGGTATATCAGTCAGTCAGTCGGTCGGTCATTCATAAACATTGCGACGAAACCAGACTTCTTTATTTGCTTATTAGGATAATTATATGTTTATCCTATGTACCTACACGCAAGAGTTTATCAAACCAGACATTCTTCTGAATATCTGGTTTTATATTCATAAGAATGTCTGGTTTGATCAATTCTTGTTTTCGTTATTTCAGCTACTAGCATTTATGTACTTACTATAAAGTGCAAATCACGATGTTTCGCCTCTCTGCACTGCCGTCAGCATGGCGCTGAGTATCGATAGGTATAGTCGTCGACGGCGCGCACTGTTCCCGCGCGCCTCAAGGAGTTGTCAGCAACAGCAGGGACCCAGCCGGGTCGAAGCCTACTGGGGCCAGGGTTATCCGAAAGGGCGCTCGAGCCCCGGTATGAAGGCTAGAAGGAACGGGGTGGGTCTTTTAGTCAGTAAGAGTCTGACACTATCTCCCGCTCCGCCCAAGGGCCCCCCGCCCTGTCAATGCATGATTTTTTCCCACCATAAAAAAAAAAAATCGATAGGTACCTATGAGCTCATTGCAAAAATAAAAAGTTTATGAAATAAATCTTTATTAATCCGAATCCAAATAATCAGAGTTGAGGTGTTCGACTTATTCGACTCCCGAAATGTTGCCTGAAACTTCTTCAAAATGAAACTGGCCAACATCTGACTCGTAGTTTGTTTCGTAGGTCGGCCTTTGCTGTTTTCCAGGCGTTGAAAATTTACCTCCATTCTTCATGCCTTAGTCCACAATGCGCCGAACTGTACTTTCGGAAACACCTGAAGTCAATAAAGATATGTTATATATACAATACATTTATCATACCTAAAAAAAAAAAACCGGCCAAGTGCGAGTCGGACTCGCCCATGTAGGGTTCCGTAGCAGCAAGTAACAAAATATAAAAGTTCTTGTAATGTGTTGTAACTTTGATCGATGTTTTAATAATAGTGTATTTTTTTTCGATTTATAAAAAAAATTTGAGTTTCAGTTCTAAGTATGGGGACCTCCAAAATTTATTGCTTTTTTTCTATTTTTGTGTGAAAATCTTAATGCGGTTCACAGAATACATCTACTTACAAAGTTTCAACAGTATAGCTATTATGGTTTCGGAAAAAAGTGGCTGTGACATACGGACGGACAGACAGACAGACAGACAGACAGACATGACGAATCTATAAGGGTTCCGTTTTTTGCCATTTGGCTACGGAACCCTAAAAAACTACTTACTAGATTTCGTTCAAACCAATTTTCGTTGGCAGTTTTTATAGTAGTGTACATCATATATTTTTTTTAGTTTTATCATTCTCTTATTTTAGAAGTTAGAGGGGGGGGGGGGACACACATTTTACCACTTTGGAAGTGTCTCTCACGCAAACTATTCAGTTTAGAAAAAATTGATATTAGAAACCTCAGTATCATTTTTGAAGACCTATCCATAGATACCCCACACGTATGGGTTTGATGAAAAAAAAAATTTTGAGTTTCAGTTCTAAGTATGGAGACCCCCAAAATTTATTGCTTTTTTTCTATTTTTGTGTTAAAATCTTAATGCGGTTCACAGAATACATCTACTTACAAAATTTCAACAGTATAGCTCTTATAGTTTCGGAAAAAAGTGGCTGTGACATACGGACGGACAGACAGACAGACAGACAGACAGACAGACAGACAGACAGACATGACGAATCTATAAGGGTTCCGTTTTTTGCCATTTGGCTACGGAACTCTAATAAAAAACACCAAAATATCAAAACCGTAAAGTGGTAGTATAATAAATCGTAGGTAAATTTCATAACCTTAGCAAGACATAAACAAAGTTAAAGATAGATAAATTGTACTTAAAAACAGAATATTGTCAAAACATTATATTGCCGTTAGTGTTTTTAACCTTAGAATATATTTAAGTACCGGTTAACTTTGCTGTTCGACCATAAACATCGTCTTTGCTCGTCCCAGCACTCCCACCTTGAATTTCGGCCATACACCCTTGAAAAACTTTAAAAATATAATTTGTCTGGCACCGCTCTTATAAACATTTCAATTCATTATTTGTATCTTAACGCTTACACGATTAAAAAATCTCGAAATAGCACCGAAATATTGTAAAACATCAACCACACAGATACGACGTGACAGTTCAGGTACTCAGCTTAACAATTATTCAGTGTTGCCAGTATTAGCAAAAACAGTAGTTCCCAAAACATTATTTTCATGACTTTCTTGACAGACTGTACAGACATGCAAGTTCAAAAACAATTAGAATTATTAGAATTATATCTAGGTAATTATTATATTGTATCAACTGTTCCCAATATACCCCATAATCAAAACGGAACTGTGAGTTTCCTCTGTAATGATTAGGAAATAGCTGATTTCTGGATAGGTATACCTTATATTGGTGTCATATAGTTGCATCGATTAATATAAAATGCTGGAATTACTACCTAATAATTAATGTTGTCATGAAATTGTGTTCCACGCGCGCCTCAAAGAGATGTCAGCAAAACTGTAGGGGGTCCCAGTATACCGATACCCGATACCCGCTAGGGGCACAGGGAATTTCTGAAAGGGAAACCATGGTCCTGGAACACAGAGGGCAACTGAAGGACACAGGTAGATTTATTCAGTATAAACCTCAAATAACTTGTTCCTCTTTAAGATGGAGCGAAAGGTGCTCCACCTTAGAGCGGGATAAGTTATTGGAGGCTTACCCACATCAAAAAAGTCCCACACTATGTTCGTTTTTCTATATTTGTTTGCAATCAACTCAAAAACTACTGAACGGATTTTTAACAGCGGATGAACTTACAAAAGGGTATATAGATGGAATAGAATTAGGTTTTAGTATAGATTTAACTTTATGGACTATTATATCTTCAAATTTAAAGTGGCGACTACAAATTAAACTGTTGCTTGAAAATTTATTTTTCAATGGCACAATTTCAAACCAATGTTGCCGAAGATTCTCATTCAACGTCATTTCAACATCAAAAATAATATATAACTAGTAGTTAACGATTAAGCCACATACGTGCAACATTGCTTGCAGCATTTATTAAGGACCAACCTAAGGACTAAACTTAAAGACAGTAGACTATAATTTAAAATGAATTTATTTCTCGAATGTACAATATCGATGTTGGGAAGCGATTGGAGTGCACGCGCGTTGTTTTCAAAGATCGGTAACGACACAGAGTACAATAAGGTAACGAAGTGGTCACAGATAACTATATATTGAAATGGTCCGAAATCCGAAGCCACGTGTCCCGCATGCCGCACCTCTGGCCGCCGCCGCCGCTCGTCGCTTTCCGTTGTGTCACGAGAGCAGCCGAAGATTGCCGAGCGGTCGAAGGCGCTCGATCAACGGGGAAGATAAGATTAGTAAAATTGGTACTAAATTTATTAAAAAAAATATTGAGCCTCAGATATTTAGTAATATAAAAGCTTTGCTTTTAATAATATAAAACTTCCCACCCATACGCACAAAGCGTTTTAGGAACACATTTATTATGCGTACAGCCAAGGAGGGGAATTCCTTGCCGGAGTCTGTGTTTCCTGATAGCTACAACTTAGGGGTCTTTAAGTCAAGAGTGAATAGGTTACTTCTAGGCAAGTGTGCTCTATCGTCGACCACATCATCGCTTACCATCAGGTGAGATGGTGGTCAAACGCAAGCCTATCAATAATAATAATTAAAAAAAACTTGAACAGTAGACAACAAAATTTCATAAAATTGCATCGCCCAGTCCGTCTTGTGAGTTGTTTATGATGCCTCCTCTCTATGTATTTTTACAGGTAGTTAATAATTATGTTTTAATTCCCGCATGAAATTCAAAACGATGTTTGTTGTCACCCTACATAAATAATTTGTAAACAAAACAGAAAACTTCCCTAATAAATGAAATTCCACAACCAGGATACCCATCACTAGTACAAAACTTTACACAGCAACGTTTGACCATCTTGCACAATATAGACTTAACTAAATAACGTGTTTAAAACTTTTAACAAATAGAAATACAACTCTATCCCTATGTAAACATCGGCCTTATTGTTTATTGATGTCAAATTGAAGCCTCCTATAAGTGTTGCCTATCATAATTTGAAAATTACTACGAATAGCTACTATATCTAAATGAAATCATTATTAAATACAAGAAGAATGCGTATAAAATTTCAAGAAGCATTATTTTGAAATAAATGTTTTAATTGCAATTGATTTTATGTTGCATACCTATCAAAATGCATGAACATGGACTATTTAACGATTACTTGAACAATTTAAAAAATGCCATCTGTTTCTAATTTTTTTCTGATAGTAGGTGAGAACCATTTTTCCCTTTTGTGTGTCACTAACACACATGAACTTAATGTCAATAGAAATAAAGAACACTATAAAGAGCGTAATGTTTCTTCGTAGTCAATCTAGTACTGTAGGATATATATAAAATCTTTGGTCTCCTGTCTATCTACAGAAAAAAGAAGGGGAAAAAAGAAAAGAGTTGCCTACTCTATCAAAATTTTTGCACGAAAAGTGAAACGAAATCAATTTTAACGGCAGTTGTACCATTTTATGGAGAATTATGAGGAGAATGGGATTTTATTTAAAAAAAAAACGTCTAAAAGGAAGTTACGATATTGTGGCGTGGCGTTTGCGGTATTTGAAAGAATCGCAGGACAATCAAAATGGAGCCCAGCGTTCTATACTTTATTCAAAAATAGTTTTTACAGTTTCCAAAAGAAAAAAGAAACAAAATTATAAGGCAATTGTTAAAAGTAACGAAATATCAGTTAATCTCCCTAATATTAAGTTATTTTATTGCTAAAAATATAGCAACACTGTTTTTCCGCATTGCCAACATTACGACGAAGGAACTGTTGAAGTGAATAAAAAATTGTTATGGCTAGTAAATTTGTAATTGCGGCTGTCGCTAGTGTGTGCTGTGTTTTTGTATGTATTGTTATTGCCATCGTTGTTTTTCTTTATATACTTTTTAATAATGCTATAAAAATGTCAAAGAATCTCAAAAATACAAGTCCGAAAGGGTGAGTACTTATATTTGCTAGACTGTATGAACGCAAAAATTTGTAGCATCCTTAACTAAAATAAAACATTCTGTAAAAGCGTTGATACACATGCCTGTAAAGTGGATCAGATGCTTGCATGCTGGTTAACGATATTGCAGTAGATAAATTTACTAAGCAGTGAACTGGCATGGTAATTGCTTCCTAGCATAGTTGATTCTTGCAAGAACATATTTATTCAGTTTACAAGACAGTACGAGCTTTCACTATAAATGTCCTACTGTTTCTATTTCCCCTTTGAAAACACTGCTAGTCTACAACCAAACAAAACTAAAAATGTGCACCAACAACGACAATTGCTCTCTACTCTCTTAAGCTTTATTGCAAGAATCATATTCTGGTTAAAGACGCTTTTACAATTTGTACTCGCTCAACTTTAAGTAAACTAGACGCAACACATCAACATTATGGGTACGCATACAGCACGCATACATAGAATCGATTGTTCGCTCAACTAGACACTTCAACTAAACTTATCATGATACTTGAAGGTTAGGTTAGGTTAGTTAGTCTGTAGTGAGGGGGGGGGGTGGGGCTTGCTGTATCGTTTGTGAGTTTTGCAACGATGCACGACCTTGGCGGGACGTACGTTAAGATGGATCGTGCGTACGGCATTTTAGGCAGTGTTTTGACGGCGCCGATCGGTTACCACCTTGTTTGATAGATCTCGAATGACTGATAAGTGAACCAAGAGTCAACTGACGCACCCGTGGTGGGTGTAGGATAGACAGGTTACGAAAGTAGTGAAAAAAAAAAATTAAGTCAAAGCACGCCGCCTGAAGCTTTTTTTTTTTGATATTTTACATCATACTGAGATGAAATAAAATCGTCAGCTGCATGGTGGAGGGTGAGTTATGCGTCAGCCGGTCGTATGAAGTTATTTGAATTTTTCACATAAATTTTGAGGTTATTTTAAAAAAGTGTAAATTCAAAAGTTGTAGATCTTTTTACTACCTACAACTTTGCCATTTTACTTTTTTCCATAGGACTTGTAGTTTTGCCGGAAATCGAGGTAAACTGTTTTTACCCTTAAAAACGCACACCCATCAATTTCCCGACCTCAGATCGCCCGTAAATTAGTTTTCCTCTCGTTTTTGTTATATTCTCTTCCTTTTCCAATGAGTTTCGTCCTACTATGATTTTATTTCACTTTTTACCATTTTCAATGGCTTCAGTACTGGTCTATAACTTAATTTTTCGGCACACTTGCTCAGAAAGTGACTATAACTGCACTACAATTAGGTATATAATGTAACTTGTAACCAAACTGTGACTTTTTGATTACCATTATGCACAAGTGTGATAATGTAGTGATAACCTTTTTTGTTAGGCCCGGCGCCCACTATCGGTGGGCATCGGTGCGGCTCGGTACAGCTCGAGCGCTTTACGCCGGCTTCGAGCGGCTTAGGGCGCCTAAGAGCTCCGTCGGGCGACTTCGGGCGGCCTCGGCAGCCGTAAGCATGGCTAAGGATGCCGAGACGGTCTTCGGGTAGCTCGGGTGGCATTTTCGGATCAGACACGTCGCAGAACAGTCATTTCGATCACCGCACGCGCCTTCATTATCGTATCGTACAAGTAGACGCAAAATAACTTGGCAGTCCTGAACATAGGCTCTGCGAACTTCTGCGCATGTACATTCGTAAAGAAAACTGTTATTGGCATTTTTTTTTTTAACCAAAATACTAATAAAAATGTCCTAATACTCTGTCTTAAGGCTCCAAGTTTCTCTTCTTCTTCAGCAAGATGAACAATGAGAACTAAGTCCCAATCCACCATTATAAATACACACACATAAATGTTTTCACGGAACGTTACGAGTGACTGCTCTGCGATGTTTCTGCAGCCAGAACTATTCTTAGGCTACCCAAAATCAGCTACGGCGTCCTTAGGCGTGTTTACGACTGCCGAGGCAGCTCTCAGGCGCCCAAAGCCGCCCGAAGTCGCCCGACGCAGCTCTAAGGCGCCCAAAGCCGCCCGAAGCCGGCGTAAAGCGCTCGAGCTCTATCGAGCCGCACCGATGCCCACCGATAGTGGGCGCCGGGCCTTAAACCTCTGTTCTCGAATCAAACATTTAATTCGAAAAAAAAAATACATTGGGTATTGCGTTCAATAGTACAAATTAGTGTCTTGCTTGCTTATTTTATGCTAATCTGTGTTAAAATAAACTATTTTAACTTTTACATGTTTAATAAACAAAACCTTTCATAAAATAAAAATATTTTTTCTGATTAGAAACATAAGCAACCTCATACTTATTTTTATTCAAACAGCCTCGCTAGAGCAGCTAGTCTATGGCCGCCATTTTGGATGCACGCGCATAGGAAGAAAGAACAATTTTTTTTTGCCGCCATGACCCAACGTGCCACCATCAGCGAGACATTTGAGTGAGCATGACAATCTCTCAACTGCAATGCTCGTAACGCCAAACAAGTTTTAACCCAATAAAAATAAAAATGTTCCATGGTACTTCACAAAATTGGAAAAAAGTGTTTTTACATTATACAATGCTATTCAAATATAACAGGTAATAAATCAGAAGTCCTATTGAAATAAACAAAAAAAAAAAAAAAAAATCGAAACCGACAATACGAAAAGGCCTACAGCATCTCTTCCAATATAAGTATATTATGTAGAGAGGGATATCCAGAAAAAAAACAAAGTTGCACTTTAATTACTATTTTTATTTTCACCTTCGACACAAAAACGTACATAGCTTAATCATCGTTGGTTGCGGTCTTTTTTTTTTTTCTTAAGTCATTCATTCCTTCTATTTCACTCACACATTCATTCGTTCTGAAACTAAGTTCTTTAGAGCCATATTTCACCGGGACACCATGGTAGCGCCACTGGTTGCGCTACCATGGTGTCCCAGTGAAATATAGCAAGACACCAAACAAGACACCAGAGCAAAGATTTCATGTATCCTACGGATAATCTAGATTGCCTACGCAGCAAACACACTCTAAAGTGTTCTTTATTTTTATTAAGATTAAGTTCATATTGACAAGCAAACGGGGAAAAATGTACTGAACAAGACAACGAGAAAGGGTCGGTGTGTCCCTTTCTTACCTCTGTTTTAACTAGGGTAACCATGATTTTACAAAATTAATTGTTATTATTTTTGTCACTGATATTGATATTAATTAATGCATTTTTTTATATCGACAGCAAAGTACCAATAACTCCAAACTGTCTGTCAAACCTGAAAACAAAAAAATTACTCGAATTTTACTAAGACGATTATCACATTGCCACGTACCACGTAGCGTAGAGCGTGAATGCGTGTATTAACATTGCTTGTAAGTATCTCCATTTATATAGAAAACAGGCACAGTCCAATATACCGAAAATGCATCCACGCGCGTTCATGCAGATCACGCGCCTACATGAGAAGAAACATGCATACCTACACGCGCGTGGGTGCGGGGTGACACGCAAGGTATGGCACACTGAGTCTCGTAGTGTCGTATGATTTTGTATGAAATGAGTCAGAGCCTGCATGAATTTACAAAACGCACCAACGCGCGTGAGTGCGTAAAAAACCCGTACGATGATGCAGATCTGCACTTCCGCAAGTACGCGCGTAGGTGCGTCGACACGCAACGTGCAGCATGATGCGTGGCAGTGTGATAATCGCTTAAAACACGCGGAAAAACCTTTTTAAATTCATAGCGGTAAATTATGATTTTCTTGAAAAAATATTTTTAGGCGGTATTGGTACTTCACGGTCGATAAATATAATATTCTAGCATTTGCCCGCGGCTTCGCCCGCGGATACCCCACTCAGGAATAAAGCAGCTTTCTATCGGTGGAAAAATTTTTGCGATCGGACCAGTACTTCCAGAGATTACCTAATATGGCTTGTTCGTCAACTCGCTTAAGCAATTCGCGCGAGTCCGCGCGAGTTGGGACCTTCCGATTTCACCTACTTTTCCTGTCGTCATCTCGTCGCTTAAACGTATAAAATACAGTCAAATAATAACAATTACTATAAATAACTAGCTATTGCCTGCGGATTTTTTCACGCAGGCTATACCGGTTATCTACTTAGATTTCGGAATATTATGTTAAAGGTGAGGAATGAGGCGAGTAGGATGTGGCCAATGGTACACTATACCCAAGTTACTTTAAAAACATTTTACGTTACTTTTGACTTTCTCATGTTACCTGCACCTGCATACTCACCGAAAATGGCAAGTTCGGTCGGTTCCTGCATCGGATTCAGACGGCAGTAACGCTCGGGTATTACTATTGTGTGGACCACTCGGAGGACACGGTGGAGCACCCGAGGACATGGTAGAGTTGTGCCCCGCTCGGGCAGAGCACCGCTGTTTCCTCGTGGAGGCAATTTTTGGCAACAACCTTTCACGCAGGGCCCTAGTTCAGACTATGGTCCGGAGCGAGGAGGAATGGCAGGCGGTCGCCTCTTTCTGCGAAGCAGTAATGTTAGCGAAGAAGGAGGCCAAAGGACCATCGGCCGCCGAAATTCCGACCCCGACGACGGACCACGGTAGACGCGGGCTTGCGGACGCCGAGCAATGGGTAGTCCGCTATCCGGCCGTCCGGTAATTAACCGAACCGAGCTCAGTCGTCAACAGCGCGTAGTGATCGACGTGCTCCTCAAAGAGATGACATCAAACCGTAGGAGTCCAGAAGGGCCGATGCCTGCAAGCTAGGACCCCGGCGAATTCCTGAAAAGGAAACCCGTAGTCCTTGAATGCAAAGGGTAACTGAAGGTCACAGGTTAATCGTGAAATGGAACGCATCCAAGAAAGATTTTGTTCATCGTGTGGGCGCTCTTGACTTTTTTGACACATACATGACGTATCGATACTGCATATTCACTCACTTACGTGTATTTCTAAGTCTCCTATTCCGCTTACTTAAACGTGTGCTAACATTAACTAATATTTGGACGTCAACTTTGGTTGCTTATTGCTGATAATGTTGTGATTTCTTGGTAATTAATAGGTAAATATGCAATATTATATTATTGTAATGTTGATTTATATCTTTCTCATTACGATAAGTGTTTTATTTGAAAGTCAAGTCGAATACAATTTCTAATACATTTTTAGTGGGTACCAATGTTATAAAATTTTTTTTTAGTTGACTGTACATAAATACGTCAGATTTTCAAGTCTGAGCGAGTTGACGACAGAAAAAGTAGGTGAAATCGGAAGGTGCCTGCTCGCTTGGACTCGCGCGTATCGCTTAAGGCCCAAGCGCCCGAAAAGAGCCATAAAACAGTGATTTTCTGAAGCCGACTCCTCGCTAACGGCCAGGTTAACACATTAATTGCCAAGCAAATTTGATATATGTATATGTTTCATTTGGGCCGTTTGGTATATAAATAGTATATGTTCTGGTATATATGTACACATTTTTTTTTTAAATTATAAGCATATTTTGGAAATTATAAAAGATTTTTTGTTTGCGGTCACCGATGGCCGTCGCGGCGTGCAGATTGAATTTTGCTTCACAGCGCCGCGCGGGTCATTTCGCCGGTCACCTGTCTGCAGTTGACCTGTCAGACCAAATGGCAGCTTATTCGTCGCCGCTATGGAAAACTGTCAAGTGGTATCGAAAGTTAGCTTGCGAGGTTCTACTCAACACAGCGATGGTAAATGCCATGGTTCTTTATAAACAAACCACGAAAAAAAACATTTCTGTCGTTCAGTTTCGTACAGCAATTGTGAGATATCTTGTAGAATCTGAGGAGGAAAATGAAATGTCTGATATTGCTTCGAGACGACCAAAACGATTAAAACACGAATTAAAGACTAAAGAAGGCAAAGTTCGTACAACACGAAGATGGTGTCAAGGATGCTATAAAATAAATGTTCAAAACATGGGCAGGAACATTGCTAAAAATAAAACTAAAAAAGTAGCCACTTTTTGCTCCGATTGTCCGTCACAACCACATTATTGTTTGACCTGTTTCAACCGGGAACATCGGTATTAGATGATTGTTGTAATGTCTAAGCACTTATTTCTTGATAAATATTGTGTTTTTGAACTTAATTCGGATAAGCTCGTTTATATTATAAATTTTCAAAAATTACAGTTTGTGTCCATTTAATTTTTATTTCATTTTAATACTTTTCACATGATTGTGAATAAGATGTAATTGTGATAGACATGTGAAAGTGATTTAATAAAAATAAATAGTTCTTTAAAATTCTCTGAGTAAAAATAATTCTTACCCTCATTTCTTCCTTTTGATCAAAAGCTATGAAGAAAATTTTAAAACCAAGTGGTAAGGTATGTTCCTGAGCGCCGCGCGGGTCACTTTACATGTAAAAATGCTACGTGCGAGTGACCGGCGACGAACAGAGCTCAATCGAAAATCGGTCCATCTTGCCGGGCACCGGTGACCGTCGCGGCCCAAATGGAATAGAACAGTGCCGGTCACCGGTGACCCCCATGGCAGTTAATGTGTTAATAGGTTTGAAAAAAGGTTGCTTGTAGGTCCGGCTGGTATTTTTTATTTATAGTTTTTTTTCATTGAGATAATAAAAACAACGAAAATTAAAAGCAAAATTATGTATATATTTTTGAAAAAAAATAGATACGTAGTCAATTTGACGAATATTACCAGAATTTTGTGATAGATTCCATTCATCGTGATATGCTCTCTATGCAAATTTTGGCATCCTGTTGCAGGTTTGTGTTGTTGAGAGCTGCAATTTAATCAGCTAGTGTTTATATAACAATAATAATAAATAATTTATTAGTTTGGTGGTGATCACTTGCTAAGCGGTCTCCTGCTTGGTGAGCTCCTACATGTTTTTAATAGCGTTCATGTCTGGTGTATTGATTGACTAGTTTTTTTGTCCTATGATGAGTTCCCTGACAGTTTTTATCTGACAATTATAGTGATGTGACCTAACGAAATTTAATCGATTTTTTACAATAACGAATCAGTTGGCAAAGGTAATGGAATCGGATTACCGATTTTAGATTTATAGATGATAAATGTGAAAGTTTGTATGTGTGTGTGGATGTTTGTTACTCTTTCACGCAAGAACTAGTCTACGCATTTTGAAGAAATTTTACAGTAAATCAACAAAACCTGAAATAACGCGGGCGAAACCGCGGGGGACGGCTAGTGGTAAATAAAATGCAGTCTGTTTAAAATAATAATTTATTTATTATTCACTGTCAGAACTTGACTCTTGATTTGAACTCATATCCATATCGGAATCGGAATCTTCTTCAACTAACCGCGATGATTAATTATTGGTCCCTAATTCGGTCGATCCGGATATAGTTTTTTTGAGTTTTTTTCTATTACTTTTTTCCAATTTTACATGCGATTACAAGATGGCCGCTCCGATTTTGTCGATTAGTGTGTCGTCGAGTAGTGTCAATCTCTATTGGCAGAAGTTCCGTTTAACGCATTAAACATTTTAAAGTTCTATACTTTTTTATTTTATTTACTTAATTTATTAACAGTTAATTATAACCACAATAATTTACTTAGTAATTTACGAAAGACAATATTTTTTTTATCATTTCATTTTTATTTTTTTTGCCAGTTTATTTTTTAGTAATCTAAAGTAGTATGCGTGCCACGGAAAAAAATGAACTGTCAGGGAACTCATCATAGGGCAAAAAAGATATAGGGTAAAACATTAATGTTTTTTAGCCAAGTATGTAGTAACACCCCTGGTTTTGTAGCACAATGCAGATTCGGGCATAAAAATGGACTCTTCGTCAATAAGGAACCATTCTTCGAGATGCGGCATCAGTCCAGTTTCTAGTACTCGCTTGTACTGGTCATGCCTCACGGTCCCTTTCACGATATGTAGACCCTTGCTTGAGATTAAAGACCACATCATAATACTAATTGGGAATTTAGCTGTCTCTTAACACTGGTTTTTATGGAGCTATTCTCCAGGGCGTCGTCGGAAAGGAGCATTTTTTGAACGGACAAAAGAGCTTTTGTCAACCAAAACCTGAAACGTCGAAAATTATATTATTTCATCAGATAATGGCAGTAGTTTATTAACAATGTACTGTACTATTTAAAGTCTTATTTTTACCGACTTCAGTCTGAAACAGTCATATTTTGATGTTGTTTGGCCCTGTGCAATAGTCTCTTCTTAATGACCTCGGTGAGGCGTTGTTTTTTGGTAGGCCGATGACCTATCAACTTCTCTTTTGCTTACTCTCGAAGAATTGTCTTATCGAAAACTTCTAGGCTCTCGTAGTTTGTAATCGTGGTAAGGTCTTACCTGTCTAATATACATATTAGTTTTTGATTAGTTTTCTGAAATATAATGTATTAATAACAACTTGAACTTCTTTAGAACACAATGGCTCGTAGTACGAACTAATCTATGGACACACTAGTAGAAAGGGATAGAGAGCGTTCTTGGGTCGCCACACCCAAGAATCTTTTAAAGCCATATTTCACCGGGACACCATGGTAGCGCCACTGGTTGCGCTACCATGGTGTCCCAGTGAAATATAGCAAGACACCAAACAAGACACCAGAGCAAAGATTTCATGTATCCGACGGATAATCTAGATTGCTTACGCAGCAAACACACTCTAAAGTGTTCTTTATTTTCATTAAGATTAAGTTCATATTGACAAGCAAACGGGGAAAAATGTACTGAACAAGACAACGAGAAAGGGTCAGTGTGTCCCTTTCTTACCTCTGTTTTAACTAGGGTAACCATGATTTTACAAAATTAATTGTTATTATTTTTGTCACTGCAGCATTTGATATTAATTAATGCATTTTTTTATATCGACAGCAAAGTACCAATAACTCCAAACTGTCTGTCAAACCTGAAAAAAAAAAATTACTCGAATTTTATTAAGACGATTATCACATTGCCACGTACCACGCAGCGTAGCGCGTGAATGCGTGTATTAACATTGCTTGTAAGTATCTCCATTTATATAGAAAACAGGCACAGTCCAATATACCGAAAATGCATCCACGCGCGTTCATGCAGATCACGCGCCTACATGAGAAGAAACGTGCATACCTACACGCGCGTGGGTGCGGGGCTACACGCAAGGTATGGCACACTGAGTCTCGTAGTGTCGTATGATTTTGTATGAAATGAGTCAGAGCCTGCGTGAATTTACAAAACGCACCAACGCGCGTGAGTGCGTAAAAAACCCGTACGATGATGCAGATCTGCACTTCCGCAAGTACGCGCGTAGGTGCGTCGACACGCAACGTGCAGCATGATGCGTGGCAGTGTGATAATCGCTTAAAACACGCGGAAAAACCTTTTTAAATTCATAGCGGTAAATTATGATTTTCTTGAAAAAATATTTTTAGGCGGTATTGGTACTTCACGGTCGATAAATATAATATTCTAGCATTTGCCCGCGGCTTCGCCCGCGGATACCCCACTCAGGAATAAAGCAGCTTTCTATCGGTGGAAAAATTTTTGCGATCGGACCAGTACTTCCAGAGATTACCTAATATGGCTTGTTCGTCAACTCGCTTAAGCAATTCGCGCGAGTCCGCGCGAGTTGGGACCTTCCGATTTCACCTACTTTTCCTGTCGTCATCTCGTCGCTTAAACGTATAAAATACAGTCAAATAATAACAATTACTATAAATAACTAGCTATTGCCTGCGGATTTTTTCACGCAGGCTATACCGGTTATCTACTTAGATTTCGGAATATTATGTTAAAGGTGAGGAATGAGGCGAGTAGGATGTGGCCAATGGTACACTATACCCAAGTTACTTTAAAAACATTTTACGTTACTTTTGACTTTCTCATGTTACCTGCACCTGCATGGTCCTCACTGAAAATGGCAAGTTCGGTCGGTTCCTGCATCGGATTCAGACGGCAGTAACGCTCGGGTATTACTATTGTGTGGACCACTCGGAGGACACGGTGGAGCACCCGAGGACATGGTAGAGTTGTGCCCCGCTCGGGCAGAGCACTGCTGTTTCCTCGTGGAGGCAATTTTTGGCAACAACCTTTCACGCAGGGCCCTAGTTCAGACTATGGTCCGGAGCGAGGAGGAATGGCAGGCGGTCGCCTCTTTCTGCGAAGCAGTAATGTTAGCGAAGAAGGAGGCCAAAGGACCATCGGCCGCCGAAATTCCGACCCCGACGACGGACCACGGTAGACGCGGGCTTGCGGACGCCGAGCAATGGGTAGTCCGCTATCCGGCCGTCCGGTAATTAACCGAACCGAGCTCAGTCGTCAACAGCGCGTAGTGATCGACGTGCTCCTCAAAGAGATGATATCAAACCGTAGGAGTCCAGAAGGGCCGATGCCCGCAAGCTAGGACCCCGGCGAATTCCTGAAAAGGAAACCCGTAGTCCTAGAATGCAAAGGGTAACTGAAGGTCACAGGTTAATCGTGAAATGGAACGCATCCAAGAAAGATTTTGTTCATCGTGTCGGGCGCTCTTGACTTTTTTGACACATACATGACGTATCGATACTGCATATTCACTCACTTACGTGTATTTCTAAGTCTCCTATTCCGCTTACTTAAACGTGTGCTAACATTAACTAATATTTGGACGTCAACTTTGGTTGCTTATTGCTGATAATGTTGTGATTTCTTGGTAATTAATAGGTAAATATGCAATATTATATTATTGTAATGTTGATTTATATCTTTCTCATTCCGATAAGTGTTTTATTTGAAAGTCAAGTCGAATACAATTTCTAATACATTTTTAGTGGGTACCTATGTTATAAAATTTTTTTTAGTTGACTGTACATAAATACGTCAGATTTTCAAGTCTGAGCGAGTTGACGACAGAAAAAGTAGGTAAAATCGGAAGGTGCCTGCTCGCTTGGACTCGCGCGTATCGCTTAAGGCCCAAGCGCCCGAAAAGAGCCATAAAACAGTGATTTTCTGAAGCCGACTCCTCGCTAACGGCCAGGTTAATAGGTTTGAAAAAAGGTTGCTTGTAGGTCCGGCTGGTATTTTTTATTTATAGTTTTTTCTTATTGAGATAATAATAAAAAACTTTTTATAAAAAAAAATAAAACCGACTTCACTAAAAAAACACTAAAATGATCAAAATAATTTTAATTTCGGAAGTCGGTGTTTTTCGTTATTGTTTGTTCCTTATTTAACACCGACTTCCGAAATTAAAATTATTTTGATCATTTTAGTGTTTTTTTAGTGAAGTCGGTTTTATTTTTTTTTATAAAAAGTTTTTTATTTCATACTTTTTAGTTGCAACACACTTACAGCCAAAGTACTTTTTTCTCATGTCAATTCCAATTAATTCAAACCCTGCTAGAATACATCATCATACATCATTTTCATTTGAAGTTCCCGTGTCTACCTTCCACCTTCCGGCTCCATCATCAGATCACTTCGATAGTACCTTATAGCCAAAGTGCATCTCATGACATTTCTAATAAGCCCAAACACGGGTAAGATACATTGATTAATTACGGAGTTCCGGTGCCTATCTTCCAGCTCCATCACTATCATCAGGTTACTTCGATGATACCATTTTCAACATAACTATTCAGAACTATTCATTTATTTGTATTAGTATATAGTCGCTTAACTATGTTCATTGTGATATTTGTTTGAGTATGAAGTTCCGTTGGCAATTTCTAGTCTTCTTAACCAGTTCCACCTCATCAAATGTCACTTTTTGACTGTAAATGCTTAATTCCTTGATGAAAATATCAAAATGACTATATAGTTGCCTATAATATTTGAGGAGTTCCCTCGATTTAGCCAAGATTCCATCATCAGATCCCGACTTGGTGACTATGGGACCATTTGGGAAGTATACCCTTTCCAACAAAAAAAGAATTTTTCAAATCGGTTGGCAAGCGACGAAGTTATGCCCGAACATACATAAAAAAAAAAAAAAAATACAAACATCCGAATTGAGAACCTCCTCCTTTTTTAGAAGTCGGTTAAAAACAACGAAAATTAAAAGCAAAATTATTTATATATTTTTGAAAAAAAAATAGATACGTAGTCAATTTGACGAATATTACCAGAATTTTGTGATAGATTCCATTCATCGTGATATGTGCTCTCTATGCAAATTCTGGCATCCTGTTGCAGGTTTGTGTTGTTGAGAGCTGCAATTTAATCAGCTAGTGTTTATATAACAATAATAATAAATAATTTATTAGTTTGGTGGTGATCACTTGCTAAGCGGTCTCCTGCTTGGTGAGCTCCTACATGTTTTTAATAGCGTTCATGTCTGGTGTATTGATTGACTAGTTTTTTTGTCCTATGATGAGTTCCCTGACAGTTTTTGTCTGACAATTATAGTGATGTGACCTAACGAAATTTAATCGATTTTTTACAATAATGGCAATAACCTTTGCCAACTGATTAGTTGGCAAAGGTAATGGAATCGGATTACCGATTTTAGATTTATAGATGATAAATGTGAAAGTTTGTATGTGTGTGTGGATGTTTGTTACTCTTTCACGCAAGAACTAGTCTACGGATTTTGAAGACATTTTACAGTAAATCAAAAAACCTGAAATAACGCGGGCGAAACCGCGGGGGACGGCTAGTGGTAAATAAAATGCAGTCTGTTTAAAATAATAATTTATTTATTATTCACTGTCAGAACTTGACTCTTGATTTGAACTCGGAACCGGAATCTTCTTCAACTAACCGCGATGATTAATTATTGGTCCCTAATTCGGTCGATCCGAATATATTTATTCCAGTCCTCTGTTATAGTTTTTTGAGTTTTTTTCTATTACTTTTTTCCAATTTTACATGCGATTACAAGATGGCCGCTCCGATTTTGTCGATTAGTGTGTCGTCGAGTAGTGTCAATCTCTATTGGCAGAAGTTCCGTTTAACGCATTACACATTTTAAAGTTCTATACTTTTTTATTTTATTTACTTAATTTATTAACAGTTAATTATAACCACAATAATTTACTTAGTAATTTACGAAAGACAATATTTTTTTTATCATTACATTTTTATTTTTTTTGCCATTTTATTTTTTAGTAATCTAAAGTAGTATGCGTGCCACGGAAAAAAATGAACTGTCAGGGAACTCATCATAGGGCAAAAAAGGTATACGGTAAAACTTTAATGTTTTTTAGCCAAGTATGCAGTAACACCCCTGGTTTTGTAGCACAATGCAGATTCGGGCATAAAAATGGACTCTTCGTGAAAAAGAAAAGGTGTCTAAGGACTATGTTCGGACTTCAAGTCACTGACAGTTGCAAACCACTATTTAAAAAATATAATATATTGACCCTTCCATCTATGTACATCTTTGAGACCATTATGTTTGTCAAAATGAACCCAAAACTATTTCCCCTAGTATCTGACAAAGTAATTCGAAATAGACGAGACAACAGCAAACTTTGCATCCCAAGATGTCGAACTTCATTACTACGTAAGAGTGTATTCTGTATGGCGCCAATTCTTTATAATAAACTACCAAAATATTGGAGGAAAGATACAACCGCAAAATTAAGAAACAGGTTAAAAAAGGTTTTGTTAGAGAAAGCTTATTACAGCATTAAGGAATTTTTGACCGATAAACTAACATAACTCTGACTTGTCGACATGGTTGGACTATTTTTATTATTATTATTATTTATTGACAGTAAACCTTGCCATATTATATGAAATTTTTGAATTATTGACTATAATTATACAAGGTGCAGTTTTAAAACTGCACAATATTTCAGGAGGTTGTAATAAAACTCATAAATAATCATATAAAAAAACGATACCTGGTCAATAATCAGTAATACTTGTTATTTAATTTTTTAATTACACTAAACTAAATCGATTGATCGATGACCGCGGGGGCGTGGCTAGGGTGTGGCGTGCGGGATGATGATTGGATGATACATTATTTATGAAACTATCGTTGCGAGTTAGTGTGTGTGAAAACGCCCTTTATTGTTCCGTGTTTGTGTGTGTGAAAAAAAGCGCGGTTATGAAAAAAAAAAAATTATCTACTTATTTTATTATTGATTCGGGTCGAGAATCACTAACATAATTACCTCCTGAAATATTTTGCAGCTTCAAAACGACACCTTGTATTTGGAACAAATAATTTTTGACATTAAATACAACCGCAAAATTGAGAGTTTTGCTAGAGAAAGTTTGGATTTTTATTTTATTTTATATATATATTTTTTAAACTAACATAACTTTGACTTGTCGACATGTTTAGACTATTTTTATTGTTATTATTATTTATTGACTTATGTAATTTTTGACATGTATGAAAATTTTTGAATTATCGACATGATTATGATGGAACAAATAATTTTTGACATTAAATAGTCTTAATTATTATAATTGTATTTATGAGTAAATTTAATAATTTTATGATCTTACTCAATTATATTTTGTACGCCATTACGGCAAAACATGACAGTGACTCAACTGATTTTTATGTAACATCTTGCATTTATGTGTATACTCATGTTTTAGCAAAATAAATAATCTTGAATCTTGAATCTTCGTCAATAAGGAACCATTCTTCGAGATGCGGCAGCAGTCCAGTTTCTAGTACTCGCTTGTACTGGTCATGCCTCACGGTCCCTTTCACGATATGTAGACCCTTGCTTGAGATTAAAGACCACATCATAATACTAATTGGGAATTTAGCTGTCTCTTAACACCGGTTTTTATGGAGCTATTCTCCAGGGCGTCGTCGGAAAGGAGCATTTTTTGAACGGATAAAAGAGCTTTTGTCAACCAAAACCTGAAACGTTGGTTCATCGGAGAAACATGTCTGAAAAATTATATTATTTCATCAGATAATGGCAGTAGTTTATTAACAATGTACTGTACTATTTAAAGTCTTATTTTTAACCGACTTCAGTCTGAAACGGTCATATTTTGATGTTGTTTGGCCCTGTGCAATAGTCTCTTCTTAATGACCTCGGTGAGGCGTTGTTTTTTGGTAGGCCGATGACCTATCAACTTCTCTTTTGCTTACTCTCGAAGAATTGTCTTATCGAAAACTTCCAGGCTCTCGTAGTTTGTAATCGTGGTAAGGTCTTACCTGTCTAATATACATATTAGTTTTTGATTAGTTTTCTGAAATATAATGTATTAATAACAACTTGAACTTCTTTAGAACACAATGGCTCGTAGTACAAACTAATCTATGGACACACTAGTAGAAAGGGATAGAGAGCGTTCTTGGGTCGCCACACCCAAGAATCTTTTATACTATCTGGATTGATTACGTCAACCTCAAAAATGTACTGAAGAGTACGATACAAGGACGCCCTTTTTTTAATTCTTTTTTATTTTGTTTTGTAGACTATTCCATAACGTGGGATGTCGTTAGATAGGTCTTTCAAAAATATTGCGAGTGTGTGAAAACTATTTATCAATTTAGGGATCCTATTGTGAATTATAAATATAGTTTTTTACCTAATGCTAGTTTTCAATTGAACCTTATTGAGATGAAAACCAGTTTATTTATTTATTTCCACACTGATAAGGTGTAATTTTTTAAGCTTAAAATAAAGAAAAAACAGGTTAAATAAAGTAACACTTACAGGTATTTCACCTAGTATGTTTCAGTACATTTGCTATTATTATCTTTGTCTTGGACGGCTTAATATTCTCACTTTACTCAGATTTCTATAAACACACTTGTTTTTCCAATTTACTATGGACTTGGCAGAATAGTCGAAATCGGCTCGACTTGAATAAAGAATACACAAAAAAACACTAAAACGATCAAAATAACTTTGAATTCGGAAGTCGGTGTTAAATAACAAAATATACCAGAAACATCGACTTCCGAAATTAAAGTTATTTTGATCGTTTTACAGTTACTGTAAAACAAACATAAGTAACTAATTGTTGTTATAGATAGTTTTTGTTAAAAAACTAACTGTTAGTTTGGTTTGATTCTACAGTTTTGTACCAACTTTTTGGTTATATATTTTTGTTAAATTTTTTGTATATTTAATTGGCCATTATTGGTCTTGTTCATCAGTTCAACTTCATCAAATGATACTTTTTGACTGTAGTAGAATGTAGAATATGAATACAGAGACTTCTTGGTAAAAACACCAAAATCCCTATAAATATACACACATACATAATCAGCCTTTTTAATGTTCCCACTACTGGAACTCAGGCCTCTTCTCTAGGAGAGGGAATGGGTCGTAATCCATCGAATTTAGAAGGAAAAAACAATCGAATTGAGAACCTCTTCCTTTTCTGAAGTCAGTTAAAAAAAATTACATCCACCTTCTTCAATTAAAAGGATGATATATTCGTAGCCACAACCCCCAAAAATGACTTTCATATCAATTTACTCAATTAAAGTTGTTAAAAATATTATTTTTAGTTTCATTCTATATCAATAAATCAATACCTATCTAATTCTAAAAATAAGTGTGGTAGAGTCTGTCTAAAAAGTCAAACGACTTAGCTAATTATTAGGGTAAAATGAAATCCGATGTGGTTAACACTGGTTTAATAATCAAGGTTGATGAAGGGATCTTGATAATTATTTACTAGTAGAAGAACCTTATAAAAAGTATCGAATTGTATTTTTTTAATGATTAAATATTATACAAAATTCTCAAGTCGTTTTTTATTTTTATACTCATAACTAGGTACTTAATTTTATTTCGAAAAAGTATCAATGCATACAATCGCAGTATACGTTTTTTAAAGAAAGCGAAACGGCCCGTGCTTCTCAGAACGCGGATGCGTTCAGCGCGGACTGAGGCTTGGAAGTGGTGGGTTCAATGAAAAATGTATGAAGATTTTTTTAGAGTGGTTTTATTTTGGTCATAAATCATAAAGTTATTTATGTAAGTTCAAAATAATTAGTCAAAGGTGTAGAAGACTATATAAGCTGTGGTATTTTATGATTTTTAAGCTAAAAATGTACACTGGATTTAGCTTACGCGACCTATTCAGACCCTTGTATTTTGTAATTTTCTTGTTTAGTGCGTTGGTAAAATCGTATTTAACTATATGAAAATTTTATACAAAACCATAATATTTTTTTATACCATCCTAGAGATGAATATGTATATTATCTTTTATTTGACCGTGACATCCTCATAGTTATGATTCTTGGTGCATTATTATGGTACCCGAAAAAACGAAATATTTGTCTAAAACGGTCAAAGCGTCCTTAATAACATCTTGAACTTCTTTAGAACAGAATGTCTCGTAGTACGAACTAGTAGATACACACTAGTAGAAAGGGATAAAGATTCTTGTATGGTACTTCTTTATTACATCTTTAAGGTTGTCGTAATCAATCCAGATTGTATTGTACAAGATTCTTGGTTCACTGTCACTAACGTTTGACAGTTGGTTAATTATGGTTTTCAAAGGTTAGATTTCCATCTTATTACATATCTCTTTGGTGGGGGGCGTGACTGGCGGCCGGACTGGTGTCCGCACTGGTTGCGCCACCAAATTGGTTGCGCTACCAAACAGACACCAGGTGAGTAACGCTCTATAGAGCTCTATACATTTTGCTGGTGGCGCAACCAGTTGCGCTACCAGTGGTGTCCCGGTGAAATATGGCCCTTATACTATCTGGATTGATTACGTCAACCTCAAAAATGTACTGAAGAGTACGATACAAGGACGCCCTTTTTTTAATTCTTTTTTATTTTGTTTTGTAGACTATTCCATAACGTGGGATGTCGTTAGATAGGTCTTTCAAAAATATGGCGAGTGTGTGAAAACTATTTATCAATTTAGGGATCCTATTGTGAATTATAAATATAGTTTTTTACCTAATGCTAGTTTTCAATTGAACCTTATTGAGTTAACAGATGAAAACCAGTTTATTTATTTATTTCCATACTGATAAGGTGTAATTTTTTAAGCTTAAAATAAAGAAAAAACAGGTTAAATAAAGTAACACTTACAGGTATTTCACCTAGTATGTTTCAGTACATTTGCTATTATTATCTTTGTCTTGGACGGCTTAATATTCTCACTTTACTCAGATTTCTATAAACACACTTGTTTTTCCAATTTACTATGGACTTGGCAGAATAGTCGAAATCGGCTCGACTTGAATAAAGAATACACAAAAAAAACACTAAAACGATCAAAATAACTTTAAATTCGGAAGTCGGTGTTAAATAACAAAATATACCAGAAACATCGACTTCCGAAATTATACTTTAAATTCGGAAGTCGGTATTAAATAACAAAATATACCAGAAACATCGACTTCCGAAATTAAAGTTATTTTGATCGTTTTACAGTTGCTGTAAAACAAACATAAGTAACTAATTGTTGTTATAGATAGTTTTTGTTAAAAAACTAACTGTTAGTTTGGTTTGATTCTACAGTTTTGTACCAACTTTTTGGTTATATATTTTTGTTAAATTTTTTGTATATTTAATTGGCCATTATTGGTCTTGTTCATCAGTTCAACTTCATCAAATGATACTTTTTGACTGTAGTAGAATGTAGACTATGAATATGAATACAGAGACTTCTTGGTAAAAACACCAAAATCCCTATAGATATACACACATACATAATCAGCCTTTTTAATGTTCCCACTACTGGAACTCAGGCCTCTCTAGGAGAGGGAATGGGTCGTAATCCATCGAATTTAGAAGGAAAAAACAATCGAATCGAGAACCTCCTCCTTTTCTGAAGTCAGTTAAAAAAAATTACATCCACCTTCTTCAATTAAAAGGATGATATATTCGTAGCCACAACCCCCAAAAATGACTTTCATATCAATTTACTCAATTAAAGTTGTTAAAAATATTATTTTTAGTTTCATTCTATATCAATAAATCAATACCTATCTAATTCTAAAAATAAGCGTGGTAGAGTCTGTCTAAAAAGTCAAACGACTTAGCTAATTATTAGGGTAAAATGAAATCCGATGTGGTTAACACTGGTTTAATAATCAAGGTTGATGAAGGGATCTTGATAAGTATTTACTAGTAGAAGAACCTTATAAAAAGTATCGAATTGTATTTTTTTAATGATTAAATATTATACAAAATTCCCAAGTCGTTTTTTATTTTTATACTCATAACTAGGTACCTACTTAATTTTATTTCGAAAAAGTATCAATGCATACAATCGCAGTATACGTTTTTTAAAGAAAGCGAAACGGCCCGTGCTTCTCAGAACGCGGACGCGTTCAGCGCGGACTGAGGCTTGGAAGTGGTGGGTTCAATGAAAACTGTATGAAGATTTTTTTAGAGTGGTTTTACTTTGGTCATAAATCATAAAGTTATTTATGTAAGTTCAAAATAATTAGTTAAAGGTGTAGAAGACTATATAAGCTGTGGTATTTTATAATTTTTAAGCTAAAAATGTGCACTGGATTTAGCTTACGTGACCTATTCAGACCTTTGTATTTTGTAATTTTCTTGTTTAGTGCGTTGGTAAAATCGTATTTAACTATATGAAAATTTTATACAAAACCATAATATTTTTTTATGCCATCCTAGAGATGAATATGTAATTATGTATACCTATTATCTTTTATTTGATACCGTGACATCCTCATAGTTATGATTCTTGGTGCATTATAATGGTACCCGAAAAAAAAGAGATATTTGTCTAAAACGGTCAAAGCGTCCTTAATAACATCTTGAACTTCTTTAGAACAGAATGTCTCGTAGTACGAACTAGTCTATACACACTAGTAGAAAGGGATAAAGATTCTTGTATGGTACTTCTTTATTACATCTTTAAGGTTGTCTTAATCAATCCAGATTGTATTGTACAAGATTTTTGGTTCACTGTCACTAACGTTTGACAGTTGGTTAATTATGGTTTTCAAAGGTTAGATTTCCATCTTATTACATATCTCTTTGGTGGGGGGCGTGACTGGCGGCCGGACTGGTGTCCGCACTGGTTGCGCCACCAAATTGGTTGCGCTACCAAACAGACACCAGGTGAGTAACGCTCTATAGAGCTCTATACATTTTGCTGGTGGCGCAACCAGTTGCGCTACCAGTGGTGTCCCGGTGAAATATGGCCCTTAGCGTTCAGAAATGTTTAAGTAATATTAATCCTACAACTCGGCCATCCTGCCGCTATTTCTGGCCTCAGAAATGATACAGCACTAACAAGAACACAACCTTATAACCTGCTTAATACTAATACTAACAAGAATACAGTCTTACACATTGTTACAGTTGTATCAACTAAAATTATGTTAGATACACAGAATAATATAATAATGTTTAAGCTGAAATTATATTGGTTCAGTCATTGGGCCATTTCTTCATGAAGCCAACTACAGTGGATATCTTACTTGGTCTTTCTGCCGTGGGGTCCACCTTCTGTATATCATACCGGTCGTTCCCTTTGACCTTAGTGATGCTATAAGGTCCAAGATATTTAGGCTTAAGCTTCATCTCAGACCCAAACTGAGTTCGTTTGATTGCTACTAAGTCACCTTCTTTATACTTAGTACTTTCTTTACTTTTCTGTTTAAAGCTTGAATATTATCTTCCTGCACCTGTAAGATGTGCTCTTTCGCCTTTCGTCGGTTTTCTTCTTTATCTTGAACAAAAATATCTTTTCCCTCTTGCATTAGTAAGTCGTAGATTTCAATGTCTTCTTTGGTTTTCATAGTCGTTCTTACAAGCAGTTCAAAGGGGTACAATATTTTTGATGCTTCTCTGCCAAGTACTATTCAATGCTCTTTGCACATGACTAACATGCTTGTACCATTGGGTGGTACCATAGGGTCTTCAATGCATAGCTTTGTGTGTAAGGATTAATAATTATTATGGTTCTATGTATTCTTTCTACCTGCCCGTTTCCCCTAGGCAGTCCTGATGTAATCTCGGCATGTTTGATGCCTTCTTCTTTACAATATTGTTGAAATTCTTGACTAGTGAATGCCATTCCCCTGTCACTAATTATTCTAGTGGGATTTCCAAAGTGCTGCTATTGAATTCTAAATTTCTCAATGATTTCCTTACTCGTAGTACTTCTTGTGGGAAATATCCACACAAACTTTGTAAATGCATCCACCATTCTGAGTAGATGATTGTAAATCATCTTTGTCTCCGTCATTAGCCCAAGGTGGTGAATGTGGAAAGTATGTAGGGGTGTATCTTCCTTCTCTTAAAGGTGTAAAAATCCCTCTTGCTTGCCCTCTTTTCTGCTGCCAAGTATACATGAAAACAAGTGGATGATAAAATCTTCTAATTTCTTTGGTAAATCTTTGATATTATAATCTTTATTTATAAGTTCCGTCATTTTTTTTACCAAAATGTCCATTTGTGTCTCTCTTTATGACCTCCATCTCCATGTTCTTAGGTACCATCAGTTTTTTTCCAGGCCTTTGTACAGCAGACTGCCTTCCAAGTAGTAGTCGAAATAGGGTTTCTCAGAGAGTACCTCCATGATAGCTTCCAAGAAGGCACAAGAGCAAGATGAAGGATTACTTCATCTTGCTCTTGTGCCTTCTTTATTTGTTCATGTAGGCTATTAGTAGTCACTCCTATGTATGGGTTGCGGCTCAATGCATCTACATGTTTCATCCTTGTACCAGACCGGTGTTCATCAAGTTCTTGTAATGACAACGCCTACCTCGCAACAATTGTAAATGCAATGCCGTATAGATAGTGTCGAAACTTCTTTACACCTTCTATTATAGCAAGAGCTTCCAACTCATAACTAGAATATTTCATTTCTGCATAGCTGGTCTTCCGGCTCATATAATATACAGGATGTGGGCCACTGTCTTTACACCACTGCATTAGTACTGCTGCATAAGCCAAACTCGAAGCATTTGTGTGTAGTTCTGTACGTCTTTTTGGGTTGAAAATCTTCAGTACGGGACCGCTTCGTAATTTTTCTTTTAAAATATTAAATGCATACCTGTGTTCATCTTCAAATGTAAAACTTTGATCCTTCTTTAGTAGGTCAGTCAATAAACTAGCTTCTTTAGCAAAATGAGATATGTACTTCCCGAAATATGATGCTAGCCCCATAAAGCTTTGTAGTTGTTGGAACTTGACAACCACTTCAGTTTACTCAGTGGAGGGTTTGATTTCACCATCTTGCACAATGTAACCAAAATACTCAACTTTTGTCGTCAATACTTCATTCTTCTTCCAGTTTATTTCAAGTCCATAATCTGATGCTACTTGTAGTGCCTCTCGTAGTCTCTCAACTGCTTGTTTGTAGGCATTCGCTGGAATTATGGCATCATCAATGAATATAAGAATGTGACCTTTGTCTATAAGATCACGGAAAATTATTGTTATAAATCTTGTGAAATACTTAGAACAAATTGACAATCCAAATGGTGCTCTGAGGAATTCAAATTGACCATGGTGTGTTACAAAATTTATCTTCTTAGGTTGGTAGTTGTCAACCAAATTCTTAGCCACCTCTCGTGTCTGTGGATCAGAAACATAACATACTGGTTCTGCAACCTCGGCAAGCATACACCGCAGCAAAACATCATTATGGTAAGGCATAACAGTGACTGAACCTTTATCAATGACAGCAGTAACATTTACTAAGAATGGTTGGCCTAAAATAACTTTATACGACATGACTTCTTGTGGAACGATGTAAAAACACACATCAAAGCAATAACCATCAATTTCTGTGTTTACATTTAACTTTCCTAGCGAAAACACGCTTTCAGAACCAAGTCCTGACAATATGACTCTTACCTTTTCGTAGGGTATTACATTCAACTCAAAAAACAAGTTAGAAGCTATTAAATTCAAATCACTACCAGAATCTACAAGGCTATCAAAATTTATTCCACAAATCTTAATGTTTTTAACTGATTTGTTACTCGCAAAGTCTTTTTTTTTACACTTAACACCATTTCACTTTGACACTTACGACACTGACATGATTGACAGAAATTTGACGTTAAAGCTGACTCCTTCACACCTGTCATTCGTTCGTTTCTTCCTCGTTCATCTTCACCGTGGCCGCCATGTTTTCTTTCTGGATCCACGACGTCATCGCCAAGTTCCGGCGAAATCTTTGTACACTACATGAAAGCACGAGAACTATGACCGTCGCCGCCATCTTTATGCTTACCCTGGGAATCTGTATTCAAGATTGGCTCCTTGCACTCTCGTCCGATATGACCGAACGAGTTGCACCGGAAGCATTTTACGCCTTTCTTGCACGCGTTGGCGACGTGATCTATCTCACCACACTTATAACATCGGCGACTCTACTTTTCCGAATGACCCTTCTTTTCCATGTCCTGCTTCTGCTGCTTCGTTGTATCATCTTGCCTTTTCTTATTTTTACGCTTTTTGGTTTCGTAGATGACGATTCTATCTTTTAACACCGGGTATGTGGTCGCGCCGTATAGGATCGTTTTATTCGATTCATAGTCTTGTATTCCGTCTATAATATTTTATACTGTATCGCCACATAATCCGGGAATCTAGCACGCTTACCCAACTCCCTCATCGTCATCGTCAACATGTACTCGTAGTATGTTTCAATGCTTTTCTTTTTGCGGGACGCCATGAGCTCGTGCATTTCTTTACTGTTGACGGTTTCTGGGAATTCTTTAAGTAATGCATTCCGTAATTCTTCGTAACTTTTGAAGGCTTTTTCCGATTTGAGCCATAATTTTGCTGTGCCCGTTATTGATCTTCTCGCCAGAATCAGTTTTTGCGCCGCCGTCCATCCGAATATCTCGGCGTTGTCCTCGATGTCCTGCGCTCATTTTGCCAACGAGTACGTCTTGTCGACGCCGTTAAATTTCGGGATTATATCGGCGTAGTTGAATGTCGGAACAGGGTTCTTCTCGTCGGACATCGTCGTATTTTAAAATTTTGAAACTTCGTCGTCGTTAATTTGCCGCCCGGCGCACGTGGTCGCGGCTCACCTTACCGCGATGCACACACAAGGCAATCTTCTTATTTATTGATTTTTCTGGTATCCCAGACGAGCCCCCATGTTATGGAGTGGGATATTCAGAAAAAAAAACAACATTGCACTTTAATTACTATTTTTATTTTCACCTTCGACACAAAAACGTACTTAACTTAATTATCGTTGGTTGCCAACATTTTTTCTTTTTTTTTTCTCCCTTTCCAGTGACAGGACATTATGGCTCAGCACTCTTGTGCCTCCGCCAGTGGTGAGTTATTTCGGGTGGGGTTTGAAGAAAGGTAGGGAAACATTTAACGCGAAAAAGAAAGGTAAAGGAATTCGGAACAACATGGATACAGGATCAGGAATGTATAAATATGTTTTACACATACCTCCACCGCCAGCGGTGTCTGACGCGGACCGCAGCAGCGACGACGACGACAATGCTCCAGAGGTGACCGAGGTAGAGATGAGAGTGGCGGTGCGAAGGCTGAGTGCCAAAAACACCGCCCCAGGACCCGACGGCTTGCCTGGAAAGGCCTGGGTCCTGGCCATGGAGGCTCTCGGGCCTCGACTGAGAGGGCTCTTCAGCGCATGTATGGAGAGGGGCCAGTTCCCACTTTGCTGGAAGCCGGGAAACTGGTCCTCATAGCGAAGCCGGGGCGCCCTGCGGACTCTCCGTCCGCGTACCGGCCCATTGTGCTGCTCGACGAGGTGGGCAAGCTCTTTGAGAGAGTCATTGCAAACCGCCTCGTCGGGCGCCTAACACGGGTGGGGCCGGACCTTTCGGACGGACAGTTCGGCTTTCGCAGGATGCGCTCTACGGTGGACGCCATCATGCGCGTACGAGCCCTTACGACGGGGGATGCGGTGTCCCGGGGCAGGTGTGTCGTGGCAGTGTCCTTGGACATTGCCAACGCGTTCAACTCCCTGCCCTGGAGTACGATCCGGAGGGCACTCCGGTACCACCGGGTGCCCGAATACCTCTGTCGAGTGGTCGAGGCCTATCTGTCGGAGAGACTTATAGTCTATCCCGGTCACCAGGGAGACTGGAAACGTCGAGAGATGTCGTGCGGTGTTCCGCAGGGGTCGGTACTAGGGCCACCCTTGTGGAACATCGGGTACGACTACGTGCTGCGCGGCGACTTCCCTGACGGGGTCAGCGTGGTTTGCTACGCAGACGACACGCTGGTCCTAGCGCAGGGAGAGTCGTACCAGGCGGCGGTCGCTCTAGCGACACGCGGGGTTGCGATGGTCGTTGATCGGATCCAGGAGTTGGGACTCGAGGTGGCGCTTCACAAATCCGAGGCGATGTGTTTCCACGGTCGCCAGTCTCGGAGCGCGCCGCCATTGAGTTTCCAACTAACGGTAGGAGGAGTTCACATCGGTGTCGGGTCGACGATGAAGTACCTGGGACTCGTCCTCGACAGCCGGTGGAATTTCGTGGAGCATTTCCGACGTCTGGCTCCCAAATTCAACCGGGCTGGGGCTGCGCTCAAGCGGCTCCTGCCCAACCTTGGGGGTCCAGACGCCTCCTGCCGGAGGCTCTACGCGGGGATCGTTCGGTCCATGGCCCTCTACGGGGCGCCGGTGTGGGCGCCGTTGCTGAAAAAGCAACCGGCGGCCATACTGAACGCCTGCCAGAGGGTCATGGCGATAAGGATGGTGTGGGGATACTGCACGGTCTCCCGCGAAGCGGCGAGCCTTCTGGCTGGCCTACCACCGTGGGATCTGGAGGCAACAGTCCTTGCACACATGCACGATATGCGCGTGGAGATGCAACGCCGGGGTGAAAGTCCGCTGCCGCGACAGGTCACGGCATGGCGGACAGAGCTCCGGCGGGATCTCATGGTGAAATGGCGTCAGCGACTATCGCAACCCAGTGCTGGGCACGCCACAATCATGGCGGTAAGTCCCCTCTTTGAGGCGTGGCTGGAAAGACCTCACGGCGTCCTTACCTTCCGCATGACGCAGGTACTCACCGGACATGGTTCGTTCGGGAGATTCCTGCACTCGATTCATGCGGAAGTGACGCCCGGGTGTCGCCACTGTGCGGAACGCCCGGAGGACACGGTGGAGCACACAGTCGAGGTGTGCCCTGCTTGGGCGGAGCATCGCCGTGCCCTCGTGGGGGCGATCGGCGGCGGAGACCTCTCGCGCCGGACCTTAGTTGAGGCCATGGTCTGGAGCGAGGAGGAGTGGCAGGCGGTCGCCGACTTCTGCGAAGCAGTAATGCTCGCAAAGGAGGAGGCCGAACGCATCGCAGAGGCAACGCAAAGGCAACGGCGTTATCGCCGCCGCCGTCGCCGGGATTCTGATCCCGATTTCCGGCCAACGTAGACGCGGGCTTGCGGACAGTGAGCAATGGGTAGCTCGCTGTCCGGCCGTCCGGTAACTGTCCGGACCAAGCCCAAGTCGTCGACGGCGCGCACTGTTCCCGCGCGCCTCAAGGAGTTGTCAGCAACAGCAGGGACCCAGCCGGGTCGAAGCCTACTGGGGCCAGGGTTATCCGAAAGGGCGCTCGAGCCCCGGTATGAAGGCTAGAAGGAACGGGGTGGGTCTTTTAGTCAGTAAGAGTCTGACACTATCTCCCGCTCCGCCCAAGGGCGGGGGATGTCAATGCATGATTTTTCCAACCATAAAAAAAAAAAAAAAGCCTGTGAAAATTCTAATAAATATTTAAAAAATTTACAGACGGATATTGTTATCATAAATGTAATCAGAAAGAATAATATATACACCACAGCGAGTTCAATGACCTGTAGGTAATCCTTTGCGTACAAACTACCTACAGGTCATTAAACTCGCTCAGCTGACGGTTTCTTTAAGAAATTAATTTCGTACATGCGTAAATTAATACGAGTTTTGGAAAAAAGGTACTTTATTTTTTAATTTTATCTTTACAAATCGATTATAGTGTTTCATGTACCGGATTGACCCTCCACGGGATTTAAACGACTAAAATTTAGCGGTGTATAGAGGGGTTAAAAGAAAAAAAAAGAGATTTTATGGATGTAGGGAAAGGGACACGGAGAGATATCAAATTATTCAAAAAGGATGTACGGTCATGAATCGGACAGGAAAAGAATATATTGTTACGAGCTATTCACGTGGTGGTGGTTTGCCAGTGAAACAGTTATAATCGACACAATCTTTATAACACAACCTTAAGGAAGTACACGGTTGCTTGCAACTCGAAATGCTTTACCTAATTGACTTATACTAAATTTACCTTATAAACTAATGAAGGTGCCAGGTACGGTTTTGTCTCGGGATGGCAAATGACGGGAACCCTTCCAATCCACAGAAGCACCGGCTGGTGGGTATGGGTTACACAAGTAGGATTTCTGAACAGGTATGCATAGGCATTGGCTTGCAAATGCTAGAACTTCTTAGATTTCACCGACAAAGAAAGGGCATGACCATAGGCTGGAACAATAACTAACACCGATTTGAACATCGCTCAACGGTCCAGATTTACCAAACTTATATAACAACAAATCTTAAGGACTCACCCCTTTCTTATTGACGTAATTTACACAGAAAAATATACACTTGAGAGCAAAAAAATCGCACATGGCTTGTAATGTCGTTTAATACTGTTTTTTTCTTAAATCTCAAATATATTGAGTACAAATTATTGAGCAAAATTGAAGCATACAAAGTTAGCTTTATAAAAACACAAAATTAAGACATTGACTTCACGTAACTCACAAAAACCAGCGGTATACCCAATTCCCCAAATTCGCCCATTTTCATTTCACTACTTGGACTTGCACCTTTACGTAGAGCTACAAAAAGGGTGCTGTTTTGGAGTTTTAATCAGTTTCCGTTAAG
The DNA here is from genome assembly GCA_910589285.2 of Mythimna ferrago. Lineage (NCBI taxonomy): Eukaryota > Metazoa > Arthropoda > Insecta > Lepidoptera > Noctuidae > Mythimna > Mythimna ferrago. The sequence continues at coordinate 15,140,622 of OU342673.1, read as the reverse complement.
GTGATAACGTCTCTATTAGAAACAGACAGATTTACTGGAAAAATATGGATACCACGCCCGGAGAAGCCGTTCAAGTTATTGCCTTGCCCAAATCAGGCCATAATCAAAATGAAGTCGCCCGATAGCTAAATTTTAGCTGCTTTCCTGTTCGTCTGGTAGGAGAGGTTTTAAGAGAACCGTAGGTATATTCGGCGACCAGGTTATGGCCGGTGGCGCATAGGATCAGGGCTTGATTATCGCTTTTCTGTAACAAGTACTTTTGAGAAATCGTCTACTGAACACGATTGAACTGACACAACAGCTTCAAGAAGTTTGCAATATCAGTATAAGTCAGTGGAAGATTAGGAAAAGACTAGGTGGAGTAGGCCTGACTACACATCATTCCTCAAATGGAACCAAATTGACCAGAGCGCACCGACAAGCCGGGCAATAATTGGTGGGTTTTGGAGGCGAATTGGGGTGGCATAATGTTGGATACTAAAACTGACATTGTAGGTATTCTTCATTGGGCCATTACTGGCCTGATATCGAGAGTGTTGAGGGCTTTATGATACATCAAAAAAGTGCTCGAAGAATGTGTGAAGCCACTTGTGTGGCTTATGGTAGATTTTTTTCCCTTAATGCAGAACAACACCAGATCGCATGTCGCTAGAACAGTTTGAAGAGAATGAACGGCCGTTCATTCACTGGACAAATGCAAATTTCATATTTTTATTGAAATATGTAATTTATTTTCATACCATAATGTTCATATTTTGGGAGTCGTTTAATCAATCCATTTCTGATCTTTAGGCCAGTATTGGGACAGGGTGTGTTCATTCATTGGTTCATAAATTCCATTGAATGAACTAACATTTTTCGCCATGGAATTATTAGCTTTCATCGTGATGATGGTTATTAAATGAACACAATATATTCAGTTAGAATTCATCCTTATAAGACCTAAAATTTATTGTTACATAACTTTTTTATTTTATTGTACCTTTAAATCACCATGAATTCCAATAAAAATAAATGCGAAAGGTTTTGATATACCTACCCAAGAAACTTTAAAAGAAGCTCTTCCTTCTTGCTCACATAAACGCAAGATGCTGGTTTAATTGTTCCTACTGCGCTAATTTGACTGAAATTAATAATATAAACGCAAGCCTATCATTAATAAAAAAAAAAAAAAAAAAAAAAAAAAAAAATATTACTACTATAGTCGCGGCGAATCTACCAAACGACCCAAAACCAAGCTTGACTGAGACTATACCGAAGATATCCCGGCACTCAGTCTGTGCGAGACTAGGCTGGCTCTGAAGCAACGTTAAAACCCTTGGCTCTGAAGCAAGGCTTTGGGTGAGGAAGGAATTACGGCCGAACTCCTGAACGCGAGTGGAAAACCTGTCCTTAAGGCTCTTCAGAAGCTGTTCAATTACGTCATATTCAAAAAAGCAGAAACTCTAAGAACGGCGACAATTCCTTATTTAAGAATTATTCATACATCCACATCTAAGCCATGCTTACAAGCTGTTTTCCAGAATCTTCAGGAACTGTTTTGCGCGCAGGTTTTGCGACTTCTAGCCTCAGGACGGAAAAGGTTTCAGCACCGTAGACCAAATAAATGCTCTGCAGCAGATTATAATCTGACAGAGAAGTATAATCTGCCTCTCCGCTTAGCGTTTGTGTACTACGAGAAACCACGCCTTTGATTTGATCGAAACTTGGGCTGTGTCGCAGTACTCTCCAAGTCAACGGTGCCAGGTTAACCATAACGGTATATCGTATCATAAGAACTGAAGTATTTGTACGAAATGCCACCATGTCAGTCCGACTTCAGGACCAAACCTTTAGAGGTTTAGACTTATCCTTTTGCAGCGGGAGTGTGAGACAGGGAGACGTAATTTTTCGGAAATGATTCAAAGCCGCAATAGAGGATCTCTTCAAGGTTATAGATTGGAGAGAGCTACTCACTCACCTTTAATTTACCGACGATATAATAGGCTTACCTTCAGAAATACTGGGTCTCAAGATGAATATGGACAAAACCAAAGTCATGGTAAACAACTATTTAGAAGCCGCTCCTGTCAAGATCAGAGACTAAACTCTAAGTTTTGGACGATTACATCCACCTGGGACTGAAGGTCCAATTGGGTTGGTCTAACTTCGAGTAACAGGTCAATCGACGAATTCGACTCGGCTAGGCGGCGTTCAGGCAGTTGCGTGGTATTTTCTCATCCGATATACCACAGCGTCTCAAGAGGAAAGTCAATGACCAGTGCGTGTTGCCAGTGATGGTGCCTATATGGCTCTAAAACGTAGTCGCTCACAATTGGCCTCATCAGAAGAAAGTCACCCAAAACACAAGGAGACGGCTATGCTTGGAATTTCCTTGCGTGATCGAATCAGGAATGAAAATATCCACAGGAGAACTAAAATTTCCGACATAGCCTGAAAAGGTCGGTCATATTGCTCGTAGAAAAGATGGTTGATGACGCCGAAAGGTTTTGGAGTGGCTACCGTGTACTGGAATACGCAGCGTTTGTAGGCCACAGGTCCCACAAGGAGATTGAGTGAGTTTTGATGATTTGAAGGCTTTTATTTTTATTTAAGAATATTTTTTTTTTTTTAGGTTTGTAATAGGTTTAGAGGAAGGGGACATATGTTCGTTTTTTAGCTTTTTCTGGGACTGAATAGGTTACAAAAACATAGATTTTTTGAATTATTAAGCAAACAAAAATTGTTTTCATTTACTGGATTTACTCTGTTTATTTACTAGAAAATTTTGTTCATTCACTGGGGTTTTAGGGTATTTTTCAATTAATTGCTAAATATCTAAAAATGTATCCAGGTTATATCGTAAATGTATCTTAAATACAATTCTTTAATATATTTACACTACCAAAATATAGATTTGGACCGTATACCTTAGAATTAACATAGTGTAATTATTTATGAAGTTCAAAGATCGCTTAAGTGTTCATTCACTGGAGCACTTACCCTAATATGACCTAAACGCTAATTCTTATTAAAATGGTTGTCGCAATTTTGCCAAGTCTAAGGACAGAGAACCAGGGTTTACGTGGAATTTGTGACTGAATGCTAAAGTAGTATTTCCCCTTTGAACGGCTACTTTCTACCCAAACTCTATCCCAGGAATCCCTAAGATAATGTGTAGGAAGAGTGGCCAAGTCAGGAGTATAATTTTTGAATGGAACAATATCCCCACACACCACGGACTTATTGGCAAGTCTATCAGCTTTTTCATTACCATTTATACCACAATGGCTCGGAATCCAGACAAAAACAACAGAAAAGCCCTTCAGGACACAGTCGAAAAGTTTACTCCTAATATGTGTTATAAGAGGAAATGGTGGTTTAGATTTAAAAGGATATCTGAGGAGCGCCTGAAGGGCACTCATGGAATCAGTTCAAGGGCGGATCCAGCTTTGGCGCCAGGGGGGCGTCACATAGTCGTGTTTTTTTTTTTATGTTTAACCATCGTCTAATTAAATCCTCCGCCCTTGGGCGGAGCGGGAGATAGTGTTAGACTCTTACTGACTAAAAACCCTCCCCGTTCCTTCTTGCCTTTCGTACCGGGGCCGAGCTTCCCTTTCGGATAACACTGGCCCCAATAGGCTTTAATCCGGTTTGGCTGCTGTTGCTGACAACTCCTTGAGGCGCGCGAGAGCGCGCAGAGCACTCCGTCGACGACTTGGGCACGGTCCGGAGAGTTACCGCATGGTCGGACAACGAGCTACCCATTTTTCGCAGTCAGCAAGCCCGCGCCTACGGTGGCAGGAAATCGGGATCGGAATCCCGGCGACGGCTGGGGCGCTGTGAGTGCCGTAGCCTGATGCGGTCGCAAAAGTCTGCGACCGCCTGCCACTCCTCCTCGCTCCGAACCATGGCCTGTGCCAAGGTCCGCCACCGATCGCCCCCACGAGGGCACGGCGATGCTCTACCCAAGCGGGGCACACCTCCACCGTGTGCTCCACCGTGTCTTCCGGGCGTTCCGCACAGTAGCGACACACGGCATCACTTCTGCACGAATCCGGTGCAGGAACCTCTCGACCTTACCATGTCCGGTGAGAACCTGCATCATGCGGAAGGTGAGGACGCCATGCGGTCTTTCCAGCCACGCCTCAAAGAGGGGACTTACAGCCATAATTGTGGCTTGCCCAGCACTGGGTTGCAATAGTCGCTGACGCCATATCATCATGAGATCCCGCCGAAGCTCTGTCCGCCATGCCGCGACCTGTGGCGGCAGCGGACTTTCGCCCCGGCGTTGCATCTCAGCAAGGAGGCTCGCCGCTTCGTGGGAAATCGTACGGTATCCCTGCACCATCCGTATTGCCATGACCCTCTGGCATATGTTCAGCTGGGCCTTCGGTAGCTGACGCAGCGACGGCGCCCCATAAAGGGCCATGGACCGAACGATTCCCGCGTAGAGACTAGACCTCCAAGGTTGGGCAGGAGCCGCAGGAATTTTTATAATAATAAATACAGGTATAAAGTAGATAAATAAAACCTATATTGTGATTAACATTATGTTTAACAATTTTAATTAATGATCAACCTACGTCCTGGACCTAGCCCATGGGGGGGTCATGGGGGTCATGACCCCCCCCTGGATCCGCCCTTGAATCAGTTAAAATTAAACTATTTCTAATTTTTAAAAGTAAAATGTATTCTACAGCTTTAAGGATAGGGACCACGACATTCTCCAGTAAAAACAGTTACTTCAGATGTGCACTTTACCTTCTGAACAATATTATACTGTGCATGATATATATTCTTATCCCCACAAAATCATCAGATTTACAATTACCGTCACGAATCTTGCGCGCTGGCTTCAAGTTGCGCAGAAGTCAAATATTCGGTCTCTTTAGTGGTGCGAAGTGAGACGCGGGAGCGGGGAGTGCTAGTGATTGGCTCACCGCGCCATCGCGTCATAGACGTCACTCCTGATTCGTTCCCTGCGTTGCTGCATGTATCTGACAACGAAGGCGATTGGCTCGCCAATGTATGGAATGCACAAAGCGATCCCCACTCTGACGCCGAGCGCTCAAGATCCAGCCAATTTCTTTGAACAATAAAATTAAAATGTGGATTAGCGTTATTTTTATCAATATCTACAATGTACTTAACAGATGGCGTATTAACAAGGCTTCGTATTCACTATTAAACAAATCAAGTTTTCGAGACCGATGTGTGGCATGAAATGATTTAAATCGGACATAACTCTTAACTAAACAAGGAAGAGATTTGTGATTCCAATAATTTGATGAATCAATGAGATCAGAGTATTTGAAGTTTTTAATATAAAAGGCTAAAGACTAAACTGCCAGATTTCGGAAAAACAATCGGTCAGCCAAAAATTGACGACTTAAACTAAGCGGTGGTTCATTACACTCAATCTGTAATGCATTAATAGGACTGGATTTCATAGCACCTGTGATTATTCTCAAGGCAATTGATTGGATGCAATCCAGTTTCCTAAGGGCAGGCACGCTACGAGGCTCCAATAAGAAGATTCTATAATCTTACACTTCGAACCAGAGCATTGTAAAAGAGCTTTAACTTTTATTTTTTATTTTAATTTTAATTTTCTTATTGTATTTTAATTTCGTCTTGTAATTTTTATTATTTATATTTATATTCATTACTGTAGCAAATGCTGCTTTATTTAAGATGATAATAATAACAATGGATGCAAAAGCATTGCGAATAATCCTACCAGACCGTGTACCAGCCACAAACAAACACAAAGATATTAAGTATCAGGTTGAGAAATATGTTACTAAAATGTTTTGTTTCTACAACTTAACCAGATAGCTGGTATGCTGTAAAATTTCCAACGGTGCGTTACACCTAGATAAGAATGAAATTCGGGGTGACGTTGTAAATAGATGCAGTGTGCATAAGGATATGTTATTATATGATGTTAATAATAAGAGCTTGGTTATGATAAGTAGATGAATAAGGTTTATAGTTTCAATAATCAATGAAATGATTGATTAATGATTGGTCTGATTAGGTTTTACTGGGTTTTCCCTAATCCTGCGCAACGAATGTTGGACCATGATGATACTGTATTCCCAGAAAGAAGGAAGGTGTGTGTTTTTATTATTGTATAAAGATGTTTAGTATATAGTTTATGTAATAGATATTATACTGGAATTAGGCAAAGAAAAAGGGACTTATTTTTGAGGGGGGCGTGTTGGAATATAACAAAAACAATCCATCCTGCTTCAACACTGTGGTCTTTCTCTTCCTAAACCATAAATATTGTATTTAATTGGTCTAAGCCCCTCGTGAGCACTTGACTGAAATCCCTGGTATGGTTATAGTTACTGTATTCCACTAGCCTTGCAGGGAATAGGAATAGCCTAGGAGCACACGTCTCACGTGATATTACTGAAAAACACCTTTCTTCTTTACTTTCGTTATAATACCTGAAAAAAATAATTCGTCCTCAAAATATTCGTACATTGTTTTTTAGTTAGTTTTATGATTACGTGTAGCGCCGATTTCAAGTAATATAGGACAAGGGTAGAAAGAAGTTGTAGCGACATCTATGGCGCCACATAAAAACTACGAAGAAAGTACGAAATTCTGCATCGCGCAATCAAAGTTCTCCGCGCGATTTGAACATATACGACAGCCCGAAATCATCTATCGGGCAGTAGCCCACCAGACCATAACACCCGTCTGGACGGAGGATCCTCCCTTTTCAACGGAGGTTTGCGGGACTTTACTCTCTGTTCCGCATACCTCCAAAAAGTTTTATTCAAATTATCATATATATTAAAATAATGTGAATTTTGTATAGAAATAACTATCTAATGTACCTTTATATATATTATTTTAATTAATATTATTGACCTAGACTGAACTAAATGAATTATTACTTTAAGACCGAAAATCTAAAAAAGTTTGACCGATATATCGAAATCTTATCCTCGATAAATCCAGGCCGATATTATTTTTTTTATAAATATCGATACATCGATAGGTATATGGATATTTTTTATTCACTGCCGACATCCCTAGTTCGCAACTGCCGCTTGCCGCCCGCGCTTTCCTGCGGCCACTTAAATGGACTCACTATGGCGTGAGATCACCGCGCGCGTTCCGCGTCAAGTTGTTTACGCCGCTTCCCGCGCCCGCGTGTCTACTGTGAACACTCAAAGGAAGTTCTTTTGTTTCAGATTGCCGCGCCAAGCCCGTCCCGCACCCGCGCTTCCACTGTAGCCAAGCACTTACTGTCCTCTATCCCATCCTGTATAATGATTTTTCTGTGGTAGCTACACATATTAATAATACTTGTATTGTTTCTGTGTACATTCCTTCTCCTTCTTCGTCAGCCCTTCAACAATTCAACAATCTTGTATCTATTCTTCCTCGTCCTTTCTTAATTTTAGGTGACTTCAACTGTCACCATATTTCTTGGGGTTGTACTCTTTCATCATATTGTGGTAACATACTCTTAGATATATTTTACCAAAATAATATTTGTGTATTAAATACCGGGTCCCCAACTCGACGTACAGGGCCAAACGAAAATTTAAGCGCAATAGATCTTTCCATTTGTACTCCTAACTTAGCTTCATCTCATGTATGGTGCACTTTGCCATCTTCTTACCCATGCTCAGCAAGTTTATATTGTAAAGGTGGCTGCCTCGACAAACTTGGAGAGCTGCAAGGATGTATGGGCGATATAAGAATTGGAAAGTGGAGCGACCACTACTACTTACAAACACGTTAGCCTCATTGGGTAATTGTAATCACCATATTTTACTGGGTGATTTTAACGTAAATATCAATTTTGGGTCCGATTATTTTATTTTTTACTGTGCAGACATAATAAAGTGCCTTCAGAAATGCAAGTACCATATCTATGCGGATGATGTTCAATTGTATTTGTCTTTTAAAACAGAGGACTACGATTCAGCCATTAGAGATCTAAACGATGATCTAGAAAGAATCACAACCTGGGCGAATGAGAACTGTCTGACGTTAAACCCAGTGAAAACCAAATATATTTTGTTTGGTACGAAGCAGCAGTTGAAGAAGCTGCCCACAAGCCTAAGTTTGACTCTTATGGGTGAGCCTAATGAACGAGTTAATGAGGCGCGAAACCTAGGGTCAGCGGCCTTAGGTTTGAGAAGCACGTTGCTGACTCCGTTAGAAATTGCTTTTATCGCCTGAAACTGCTGCACAAGATGAGACCTTTCTTGTCGGAAAAGCTCCGCGAGCAGTTGGTCGAAACCCTTGTTCTATCGAAACTAAATTACGCTGATACGTTTTACGGCCCACGCTTGCTGGCTCGTACCTACAGGCTTATACAGAGAGTCCAAAATGGATGCGTTCGTTTCTGTTATACAGTTCCCCCTAGAAGTCATGTCACCCCCTTTCTTAACAAACAGTATATTCTAAAAATGAAATCAAGGCGAAAGTTACCTACCTAAATGGTGATTTAGGCGCTATAATGATCGATGCCCACTGTTGGACGTAAGCCTCCCCCTAAATATCACCGTTTAGGCGTTATAATGACTGGTGCCCACTGTTGGACATAAGTCTCCCCTCGCTATAAAGACTTGTGTCCACTGTTGGACATAAGCTTCCCCCAAGTTTCACCATTTAGGCGTTATAATGACTGATGCCCACTGTTGGACATAGGCCTCATAAACTAGTGCGCCTCACCATCAGATTGCGTCATCTAGTTTATATTAATTTAAAAAAAAGTACGCATTTGAAAAAAACAAACATGAAGTTTTCGGTTCTTTTCATATTTTTCCGTTTTTTTCGGTTTTATTGGAAAAATACATGAAATTTATAATTTATAAATTTCTTGAAAGTTTCGAATGTTACATTGAATAAAACAACAGTATTTGAAAGAAACGGGAATATTCCCTGTTTTTTTCAACGCTACATCAGCCCGAATTGTAAAAAAAATTAAAAAAAAAACATGTTGTAACTTCGGGTACTTTGTAAATAAAAAAGAAATATCGCAATTTTATAAAGCGTGAGTTTCTTAATGCTATATTATCATCATCAGTTATGTGAATTTTAGTTTTAAAGAAGAAAGAAATGAAAAAAGATACGTATATAGGCAGAAAGGTGAGTGTCGTTTGTTTAATAGTGATAACTATTTGAATAAATAGTGATAATTATTATTATTATTAAAATAAATATTTTTTTTTAGTTGCTGCTCACAATGACTGCCTTGTCCCCAGAGTGAGTGGCGACGGCGACACCGAATGCAAGTACTGAATGCAAGTAGGCCAGACACATAGGGTAAGTCAACATGAAAATAAGTAAATACAGGAAAATAATATTTTTTCAAACTATAAAGTAACGTGTCCTTCGTTTCTCACAGGTCTCCCAAGCACGCGTGAACACAGACAAGGTGTCGCGGATGATGCGCGCACCTCCGGGCCGCAGACAGAATGAGATGAGCAGACAGCGGTGCCCAAGGAACTTTCATCACCCACAAGCTGTAGATATACATAAGCTATTTTTATATCTTCGTGCGTCCTATTCAACACAATGTCTTACTAATGAAATATTTGAGTTAAAGTCCACTAGAAAGATAGTTCATATAAATGAGACGTTAAGAGCGACCATATCCAGTTTCCTTTGCGCATCTATCAGGTACTGCCGTAAACGCGTTCTGAACGTATGGATAGTGCCCAGTACTCTTATAGGAGGAGGAATATTATTCCACACCTTGCTAGCAGCGTATCTGAAACTACCTCTGAAAGCCGCTGTTTTATGAGTCTGGGTTGAGAGTTGTTGCGCACAAAGCCTGGGCGCGCATTCCCGTGTACTAGCCATCCCGCTGAGCTTGTCGTACAAGTACCTCGGTTTCTTAGTCTTGACGACGCCAAAAAGAAACAGGCTAAATGTAACTTTCGCCTTGATTTCATTTTTAGAATATACTGTTTGTTAAGAAAGGGGGTGACATGACTTCTAGGGGGAACTGTATAACAGAAACGAACGCATCCATTTTGGACTCTCTGTATAAGCCTGTAGGTACGAGCCAGCAAGCGTGGGCCGTAAAACGTATCAGCGTAATTTAGTTTCGATAGAACAAGGGTTTCGACCAACTGCTCGCGGAGCTTTTCCGACAAGAAAGGTCTCATCTTGTACAGCAGTTTCAGGCGATAAAAGCAATTTCTAACGGAGTCAGCAACGTGCTTCTCAAACCTAAGGCCGCTGACCCTAGGTTTCGCGCCTCATTAACTCGTTCATTAGGCTCACCCATAAGAGTCAAACTTAGGCTTGTGGGCAGCTTCTTCAACTGCTGCTTCGTACCAAACAAAATATATTTGGTTTTCACTGGGTTTAACGTCAGACAGTTCTCATTCGCCCAGGTTGTGATTCTTTCTAGATCATCGTTTAGATCTCTAATGGCTGAATCGTAGTCCTCTGTTTTAAAAGACAAATACAATTGAACATCATCCGCATAGATATGGTACTTGCATTTCTGAAGGCACTTTATTATGTCTGCACAGTAAAAAATAAAATAATCGGACCCAAAATTGATATTTACGTTAAAATCACCCAGTAAAATATGGTGATTACAATTACCCAATGAGGCTAACGTGTTTGTAAGTAGTAGTGGTCGCTCCACTTTCCAATTCTTATATCGCCCATACATCCTTGCAGCTCTCCAAGTTTGTCGAGGCAGCCACCTTTACAATATAAACTTGCTGAGCATGGGTAAGAAGATGGCAAAGTGCACCATACATGAGATGAAGCTAAGTTAGGAGTACAAATGGAAAGATCTATTGCGCTTAAATTTTCGTTTGGCCCTGTACGTCGAGTTGGGGACCCGGTATTTAATACACAAATATTATTTTGGTAAAATATATCTAAGAGTATGTTACCACAATATGATGAAAGAGTACAACCCCAAGAAATATGGTGACAGTTGAAGTCACCTAAAATTAAGAAAGGACGAGGAAGAATAGATACAAGATTGTTGAATTGTTGAAGGGCTGACGAAGAAGGAGAAGGAATGTACACAGAAACAATACAAGTATTATTAATATGTGTAGCTACCACAGAAAAATCATTATACAGGATGGGATAGAGGACAGTAAGTGCTTGGCTACAGTGGAAGCGCGGGTGCGGGACGGGCTTGGCGCGGCAATCTGAAACAAAAGAACTTCCTTTGAGTGTTCACAGTAGACACGCGGGCGCGGGAAGCGGCGTAAACAACTTGACGCGGAACGCGCGCGGTGATCTCACGCCATAGTGAGTCCATTTAAGTGGCCGCAGGAAAGCGCGGGCGGCAAGCGGCAGTTGCGAACTAGGGATGTCGGCAGTGAATAAAAAATATCCATATACCTATCGATGTATCGATATTTATAAAAAAAATAATATCGGCCTGGATTTATCGAGGATAAGATTTCGATATATCGGTCAAACTTTTTTAGATTTTCGGTCTTAAAGTAATAATTCATTTAGTTCAGTCTAGGTCAATAATATTAATTAAAATAATATATATAAAGGTACATTAGATAGTTATTTCTATACAAAATTCACATTATTTTAATATATATGATAATTTGAATAAAACTTTTTGGAGGTATGCGGAACAGAGAGTAAAGTCCCGCAAACCTCCGTTGAAAAGGGAGGATCCTCCGACCAGACGGGTGTTATGGTCTGGTGGGCTACTGCCCGATAGATGATTTCGGGCTGTCGTATATGTTCAAATCGCGCGGAGAACTTTGATTGCGCGATGCAGAATTTCGTACTTTCTTCGTAGTTTTTATGTGGCGCCATAGATGTCGCTACAACTTCTTTCTACCCTTGTCCTATATTACTTGAAATCGGCGCTACACGTAATCATAAAACTAACTAAAAAACAATGTACGAATATTTTGAGGACGAATTATTTTTTTCAGGTATTATAACGAAAGTAAAGAAGAAAGGTGTTTTTCAGTAATATCACGTGAGACGTGTGCTCCTAGGCTATTCCTATTCCCTGCAAGGCTAGTGGAATACAGTAACTATAACCATACCAGGGATTTCAGTCAAGTGCTCACGAGGGGCTTAGACCAATTAAATACAATATTTATGGTTTAGGAAGAGAAAGACCACAGTGTTGAAGCAGGATGGATTGTTTTTGTTATATTCCAACACGCCCCCCTCAAAAATAAGTCCCTTTTTCTTTGCCTAATTCCAGTATAATATCTATTACATAAACTATATACTAAACATCTTTATACAATAATAAAAACACACACCTTCCTTCTTTCTGGGAATACAGTATCATCATGGTCCAACATTCGTTGCGCAGGATTAGGGAAAACCCAGTAAAACCTAATCAGACCAATCATTAATCAATCATTTCATTGATTATTGAAACTATAAACCTTATTCATCTACTTATCATAACCAAGCTCTTATTATTAACATCATATAATAACATATCCTTATGCACACTGCATCTATTTACAACGTCACCCCGAATTTCATTCTTATCTAGGTGTAACGCACCGTTGGAAATTTTACAGCATACCAGCTATCTGGTTAAGTTGTAGAAACAAAACATTTTAGTAACATATTTCTCAACCTGATACTTAATATCTTTGTGTTTGTTTGTGGCTGGTACACGGTCTGGTAGGATTATTCGCAATGCTTTTGCATCCATTGTTATTATTATCATCTTAAATAAAGCAGCATTTGCTACAGTAATGAATATAAATATAAATAATAAAAATTACAAGACGAAATTAAAATACAATAAGAAAATTAAAATTAAAATATTGAATTAAATAATTACCTTAATTGGATTGGGAATATTATGAGACTAAATTAAAATATATTTACATATACGTGAAAGTAAAAAAATTGAATAAACGACCTCCTGTGTGTAATGTGTGACTTAATGAGTGTGTGAGGGAGAGTGAGTAGAAAAACTACTGGGCTATTGAAAATAAGTTTTCGGTTTTGTCATAACTTAACTTGTGAATGTAATTAAATAAATTAGTTTTACAAACTTTTCTATTTAAGGGATATAAATCTGTTTTCTGATTAATTCTCTCATACAGAAAAGGGCCTAAAAAACAAAAGTATTGTATGTTCTTGAATATCAACAGTATTATGAGTAGACCCAAACCCAAGCCCTCACCGCGTGAGATGCGGTGTCCCGGAGTGGCGTAGTCTTCATGGTAACTTTAGACATCTCCAACATGGTCTATACCCTACCCCCTGGAGTTACATTAGGGATATACTCTGGTATCACCGGGTGCCAACCTACCTCCATCTTGTAATCGAGGCCTACCTCACCGACAGGTTTATCATCTACTCTTATCACCAGGGAGTGTGGAAACGGCGAGAGATATTCCGTCGCGCGGTATTCAGCTGGGATCGGTAGTAGGACGCGTTTTAAAGTCGTGTTTATGTCGTTTATGGCATCAGATCCAGAGCGCAGTAATTTATTACAGGGAATTTATTAATTCGTGAGTTAAGTTGCGTTCATGTCTTCATTAATTGGCATTGGCGGCAACCACCAGCCCACGTAACACCAGGCACGTCCTGGCCGGACTCGGAGGCGGGTCTTGCGACATGGCCTCCTACAACCACTCCGCTTTGGTGTTGATGTCGACAGGCCGGTCCGATGCTTGCACCTAGGAAAGTTTGTCATTGCAACCGAGGCGAAATTCACCCGAGCCGTATAGGTGAAGGTGTTATGGAGCCGAGTGCTGCAGTGACAAATCGCCACGTGTATCAAACGACGTTTTTCAACACACTTACGAAGAAATATTTAGTTTCTCTGAAAATCACGATGCATTTTTGTTGTAGTGAAGAAAATTTTCCAAAGTTGCCATACATTTTAGTTTTAGGCAGCAAGCTATCTCGAGTATTTTTTAACTTAATCACATTATCTGACGGCGCCGGCACCATATAAAGAATTCTCTTCAAATCTTAAATTCAATTTTTTTTTCACAAACTAAAACACTTATAAAAAATTATATTTAAAACACTTTTTTCCCGCGCTTTACCTTTGCAGGTTGAAGAAGAAGCAAAGGTATCAAACCGTAAATATCCTACTTAATATTAAAAATAGAAATTAAATAATTAAATAATCTTATTTATTCATGGTATTCTGTTTATAAAACACATTTTTAATTTTCGTTGAATATTAAAACCTTAAAAGTATCCACTTCTTTACTTAAAAAAAAAAATCACGGTTGACCGTGACGAAATAGGAATGAATAAAGCCCTTAAAAAAAACACGAGGGTGATAAACATGGCATGTCGAACCTATTCGTAGTGCGATAAGAGCCTGTTTTCGACTAAGTGTATTGAAAATTGGCAAGATTCCATCAATAAGAAGCTAATCCAGCGGGCACTTCACGACCCTCAGTAATGAGGAACACGAATCGAGGAGGGGGGTATTGAAAATAATATAAAATCATGATATGCGTCCTACTTGCATGATTTTCAGGCAGAGTAGGGTCCTAGAAGAAAGAAGACAATAACAGAATAGATATTCTAGGAGACCAAAAGGAATGAATTAAAAAGTCATCAAGATAATACTTATTGGTTCTGGTTTTTTCATATCGATGTAACTTTTTTCAGACATATATTTCAGTTTTGCTGTCATACAATAAAATGATGAAATAGCTGTGGCCCTTCGATCAACATAGGTTTTAAAGTGCTACAAGGATGGGGACATTTTGAATATTGTTCTTTGTACCAATACTTAAATAACAAAAATAAAAATTATTAAAATAAAATACTACAGATATTGACGTTGTTACTTATAGAAGAATAAATAAGCTATTAGAAGTCACTCAAATAATGGTTTTGAACTCTGTTCTAATTGACGATGAAAAAAATGATTAACCAAATGAACAAAAAAAAAACGTTTTCTTTTACAATTTAAATAATCTGGTATAATTCAATTTGCCGTGCAACATCCGCGATTTTGAATCTAACCACAAAATAATGTAACAAATAAAACTGATTTAACTCATTTCCTCCAACTTTTAATAAACCTGTAATAGCTGTAACAAGTTTGTTATTTCATACACTATGAATTCAAGTTGTCTGTATATGTCCACTGTTGGCCAAATTTTTCAGCTTGATGCGCTGGAGTCAATTGAAAGGCGAGCCAAGAGAATCATCGGCAATGATGCACTTGTAGAGTCGAAGCTCCAAAGCCTTGAGCATCGCCGCCGAGTTGCTAGTCTGTCGGTTTTCTATCGTTTACATTTCGGGGAGTGTGCACTGGAATTGCACAATCTAATTCCGCCAAGTCCGTTCCATCATCGGACCACACGACGTACAGCGTTGCGCCACCGGTACATGGTAGACATCCCAACCATGCGCAAAACGTTTTGCGAACACATTTATTGTGCGTAGGTACAGCCAAGGAGTGGAATTCCCTGCCGGAATCTGTGTTTCCTGATAGCTACAACTTAGGAGTCTTTCAGTCGAGAGTTATTAGGTTTCTTCTAGGCAAGCGTGGTTCATCGTCGACCACATTATTGCTTACCATCAGGTGAGATGGTGGTCAAACGCAAGCCTAACATTAATAAAAAAATAAAAAAATTAAATGATCTCTCTGTATTTAGGCAAAATTTCACTATATTCTGGATACATGAAAGTCTCAATGCCAGAATCTACTTCCTCTCTCGCACATCTATCTACCACCTCATTACCACGTTAACCCGCAAGAGAAGGAATCCATTGCAGTCTCAGAACACCATTACTTATTAATTGATCAAGTCTTTTTAAAATGGCTATCGACGCACCTCTTTTTCCAGAGGCGCATCGAACCCATTAGACTTTTTATTATAAAACCCCATATGAGTCTTTGCTTATATGATATTGCTTCTGAGACTGCAAACAACTCTACAGACATGATTGAGTTCATCTCAGAAGTGACCTTGAACTATTCCTTTACATCTCTTCGCTTCAGCACCCGACCTTTTTCTATCTTAGAACCATCTGTATATATTTGTTCCCAATTATAGATGCTGGCGGGAAAAATTCCGAATCATTCCCGTCGAATACTTCTGAAGTATTCCGAAATATTCCGAAACTTTGGGAATATTTCAACTGTCAAAAAAAACCCAGGAAAATCGACCTTACTATCTATTTCACGCTTGGACGTTGTAAATTATATTATCTTTAGTTGTATTGTGAGCGGTAGGTATGTTAAGTTTATGGTTGTGAGTGCACGTCGCATCAAGTACACACAACGTCGCATCATGGGCAGCGAGAGATCGCGATTGGGCGCGGGGCGCGGGGACCGGGCGCCCCGCGCCTTCGTGTCCTGCATAGAACCGACTTCAATAAAGTTCCAACTTTATTGAAGTCGGTTCTATGTTTTAAGACTTTATTGAAGAGGTGCTCCGGCACCTCTTCAAAAAAGTCTTCGCTTGGTGGTGGTTTGAGGTGCTCCGGTTTCATTGTAGTCGGCTCTCTTGGATCTTTTTACTTAAACATTTTTAGGTATTTCAACATTTTTTATGTCACGTAGGTATATGTATAATAATACTGTTCTGAAAACTGCATCAAAATCGGTTCAGCCAAACGCGAGATGATCGCGGACAAACATACTCACGGTTGAAACTCATAACCTCCTTTTTTGAAGTCGGTTAATATACCAAAACTAAAAACCTGCTCCTAAAGTCCTAACTATAGCAGACTTTTCTGAAAACCGCATCAAAACATGTTTGCTTGCAAGGTTTGCCTTTATTTGTTTTTATTGACTGGGCTATTATACGCGTTAAGTAGGTGGATAATGATTAATACTTACCTATGCGACTCGCGAATTCTCGCGATGCATACCTACATACAAACTAACCAAAAACATAGGTAACCATTTTTCAAAAAACAAATCAAATATGCTAGGCCTGGTTTTTTATTCCACAACTGACATTTATAAATAAAGTCGGTGTTTCTATACTTATTAGTTTTGTCTCTTCGTTATTAAACACCAACTTCCGAAATTAAAGTTATTTTATACTTTTCAGTGTTTTTTAGCATTGAAGTCGGTTGTTATTTTTTTTTTGTAAAAAGCTTTTTATTTTACACTTTTCAGTTATGGTACCACCACTAAAAAGTACCTCAGACCAACTTAAATAACTAGCCACAGTGCATCTCATAAGGATTCTAATAATCCCCCACACACGGCTAGATTACATTAATTTAATTTTTTTCCTTCTGGCTTCATCATTAGATCAGTTCGATACACCCCCCCCCTTCTGACAGTCAGTCATCGACAAGACGTATAAACAAAGCAACTTTACTTGTAACCACAGTTCTGTTGTGATTCTATAAGGAGTTCTGTTCCATAGCTTCAAAGTTCATGATCAGATCATAACAATATTCTATCGGACCAACTTGGAAGCATAACCTTTCAATCAAAAAAATAATTTTCAAAATCGGTCCACAACTGACTGAGATATCGGTGAACATAAATAAAAAAAATAAAATAAAAAAAAAACATACATTCAGCCGAACATAGAACCTCCTCGTTTTCGAAGTCGGTTAAAAATAGCATTCGATTTCGAAATAAGTATGTACATAGGTACCTACCTAAAAACAAGAATAAAAATCCTGTTAATCGCAGGCTAACATATATCTACCTATAAAAATATCAACATATACTTAATCAATCCCATTTATAATAAAATAAAGATTTATATTTTACATTATGTATGTGTCACTGAACAATAATTAACTCACCAACCACATCAAAAACAAACAGGTTTTTTCCCATTGAATTATTCGGGCGAAATATTCGGCGGAAACATTCGGAAACATTCGATTGCGGGGTACGAATCTTTCTCGCGGGGGGGGGAAAACTTCTCCGGGGAGCATATCCCCTCTTACCGCACCCCGCACCGCCATCGCCTGCACGCACGACTCGTGGCAGTCGGGCCCGCGCGCGCGTTGCGTCGCCAGTGTACAAAGTACTCTGTGGCCAGCGCGGCAGCAGCGGCGGCGGCGATCGACGATCGATCGACGATCGATCTTGCCCGGTTCAAGCCTGGGGACCTCACTTACCATATTCGTTGTGAGGCTGACGTGCAGCGCATTTTCGGAGCGGCACCGAGTAACCATGGCAACGGTGCGCTTTAAAAATTGTACTATTTACCCGACTCTGCGAACGCAAAGGCGGAGTTATGTTATTTTGTTTGTGTTTGAGTTAATTTTCTTTTTTATTCATGATGTTTTTTTGAAAGCCAAGCAATTATTTATTAATATGTTAATTTTAAAGTTTATCATACACATTTTGAAAAGCAATTTTGCTGTACTGAGTCTCGCTATTTCAACTATTTCATTTTTGTTTTTGTTTTCTTATTGCAGTTGTCTGTTTTGTTTGTTGGTAGTAGGTATATGTCTCACGGCACAATTTACATTATATATTACATTACACTACATTATATATTACATATTTACATATTTACATTATATATTATATAACACTACATATATTTACATACGTCCAATTATAACTAAACTTTACACCATTGACATAATATTATTTACAATACGACAAAATCTAATACTATTAATTTATGAAATTATCGATTACAAAAGTTCTACTATAAGCTATTATAATGATGACTAAACGAGACAAGTTTTTAAAGGTTGGCTTTCTAAATGCCGGATCGCTGGGCACGGGTCATGATGACCTGATTAACGTGCTCGACAGGCATTGTTTTGACGTATTAGCTATTAATGAGACGTGGTTACGCCCAGGGGAACAGGACCGCGCGCCCGTGGTGCCGGGCTATCGACTGCGTCATACACCGCGGCCGGCGAGTGTTCGTTCGGGTAGAGGTGGGGGTGTAGGCTTTTATCTCCGGCGTGGACTAAGCGCGCGTATTTGTTCTGCTGCGATCGATCCCAGGTTCGAATCAGTTGAGCAGATGTGGCTGACACTCACAGTAAACGGTAAAAGAGTTGCTATTGGTACGGCGTACCGTCCGCCTTGGCTAGATCTCGTTCTTTTTCTGGATGCGATAACCGACTATCTAAGCTCATTAGGACATTGTGACAATTACATATTACTCGGTGACTTTAATGTTAACTTGCTGGACACGAGCGCAATAAAAACAGGGAAAATTAATGAGTTTCTGCATAGCCTCAGCCTTGCTCAACTAGTCACAACCCCGACACACTTTACGGCTACCAGTGAAACTCTCATTGATTTAATATGTACTGACTTGGTAGCCAGATATACGGCGGTTGAACCTTTTGGTTCCATCAATGGCCATTCCGTTATAATATCAGAATTTAACGTTAAGCGAGACAAGTTTAAACCCTACGTTGTTAGAATTAGGCCTCTTAGAGACATTTGCTTAGACAGCTTTAATAAAGATTTAGAGCTTTTATGTCTTGAAAATATCTCAGCGTTTGAAAATGTAAATGACATGGTCAATTTTTTTAACTATCACATTACTGTCTTGTTTGACGTTCATGCACCAGTCAAGACATGCACAATTAAAGAAAAGTCGTACCCTTGGCTTACTGACACTATTAAGTTAATGATGCGATTACGGGACAATGCACTAACTGACTACCGAAAAACAAAATCAAATTCAAAACGCGAATACTACAAACAATTGAAGGCCTTGGTAGTAAGATCTTTGTACAATGAAAGAATGGCATATTACAAGCATAATATAAATAATCAAATTAAGAACCCTAAAATACTATGGAAAAATATAAAATCCACGCTATTGACTACAAACTCTAGACAAGACCTTCCGTCGCATTTTGCAGATCCAGACCAAATTAATAGTAGCTTTTTGACAGTTCCTGGTAGCGCCGTGGCAAACGTGTCATTGTTAAATTATTATAATGAGCAAAAACACGGTGGGGCAACATTTTCAATCAATCCTGTGGAGCTGTCTGACATCTCTCGAATCATAACCAATCTTAAAAGTAATGCTGAAGGCTCAGATAGCATCACCCTGGACATGATTGTCATGACTTTGCCACACACGTTAAAGGCTATCACAGATATGGTAAACTGCTCCATATCGACTTCAACTTTCCCCGAAGAATGGAAGATTGCTTCAGTTAGGCCATTACCTAAAATTCCAAACCCAGTAGAGTTGAAAGATTTGCGACCTGTTAGCATCTTGCCATGTCTGTCGAAGGTACTGGAGAAGGTAGTCGCCAACCAATTAACGGCTTTTTTGGAGCAGAACAACATATTACCAGACTTACAATCAGGTTTCAGACGGCAGCGAAGTACCGCTACTGCTTTACTGGATGTCACTGATAATGTGTTGTCTGCCCAAGATAAGGGAATGTGTACGTGTCTGGTCCTACTCGATTTTTCCCGTGCATTTGACACAATAAATATACCATTATTACTGTCAAAGTTGATTTATTATGGTTTTGACCCTGAAGCTGTTCAATGGTTCCGTAGCTACCTTAGTAATAGGAAGCAACTTGTAGATTTACGCTTGCAGGATGGCACCACTCTAAAATCAGCTTTAAGTGCTATACAGAGAGGAGTCCCGCAAGGCTCTATATTAGGTCCAATTATATTTATTTTATATTGCGCAGATATAATTAAATGTCTTCGTAAAAGCAAATACCATATATACGCCGATGACGTGCAACTTTATGTATCATTTTACCCTGACGAGTATGATACTGCCATAAAAGACCTAAACGACGATCTTCGCAGAATTGCCGACTGGTCCGAAGATAATTGTCTGTCGCTAAACCCAAATAAAACCAAATATATGGTACTTGGCTCTAAACAACAGCTGGCCAAGCTACCCTCAACGTTTGCACTCGAACTTATGGGCAAGCCGATAGACAGAGTCTATGAAGCGAGGAACCTTGGTCTCATTATGGATAAAGACCTTCGTTACGAAAAGCATGTTGCAGAGTCGGTAAGAAACTGTTTTTATCGCCTAAGAGTACTTTATAAAATGAGGCCTTACCTAACTGAAACACTTAGGGAGCAGCTCGTGGAAAGTCTGATTTTGTCTCGGCTGAATTATGCAGACACGGTATACGGCCCGCGCCTGCTAGCTCGTACAGACCGACTCATTCAAAGGGTGCAAAACGCCTGCGCACGCTTTTGTTATAAAATTCCTCCTAGAAGCCACGTAACACCTTTTCTAAACAAGCATTTTACCCTCAAAATGAAGTCGAGACGTAAGCTTCACTTGGCCTGCCTTCTATTCGGTGTGATTAAATTTCAGAAACCAGACTATCTCTTCAATAAACTGAGTTGGATCACGAGCAAGCGAGAATGCGCAAGAAGGCAATGTTCACAGCAACTCTCTTCACATCCCCATAGCACAGCATCATTTAGAGGCAGTTTCCGTTATTCAGCATCGAAAGTGTGGAACAACATCCCTCCGCCTATTAGAATAATAAATACGATAAGTGCTTTTAGAAGACGTTTACGGCAATATTTGATTGATGCGCAGAGGAAACTAGACCTGACCAATTTAAACGTTTCATTAATATGATATGTTAATTGATTCAGTTATTTATAAACGGGTAGGTCGCTTATGGTAACATACCCTATGTGCCTGGCCTACTCGCAACGAGTAGGTACTTGCGGTCGGCGCCTGCCTAGCCGTTCATCCTCCTTATTGCAAATAACATTCTTTTTGGTGGTATGATTGAATCACTATGACCCGCTCCTGCAAAAAGAAAAATCATACATAATATACTTATTCAGTAATGAACTAATTTTTTTTTCTACTTGATTTTTTACTGTAGATAAGCGATAATTACCTTCTATCAATATCTTTCTATATTTTCACAATTTTTGTTTCACTTTGCTGACTGCACACACATACACAGATTGATTTTTATTATGATTATTATTTATTTATTTTCAAATACCCGTAGTCGACTTGTTTTTCTTATAACACTTTTTTTCACTAGTTTGCAACTCCTCTACTGCGCTCAGCTGCTAATAGCATAATAAGTTATGTAACGTGCGCTGTATTGATGGCGGTGGCTCAAGACCGGTTTTGTTAAACATGAATGTACGCTTAGACCTACTTAAAGTTTTATTTAATTTGTTGACATTGATTATATTATTACTCAAACAATTAACACTGAACACTTACGACATACAATTTTGTACACATAAAAATATACATATATATATATACATATAAATTTACATACATTTATATATTTTATAGGACGATTTTCATCCGTTACTCACCCTAAAAGGTTCAGTTGAAAACCAGCGTCGGGCAACTGCTACAGTTGTCCGACAGTATGCTGAACTGAACCTATTTGGCACTACCATGAGACACAATGTTGCTGTATGTTTTTATTTTATTTTTATTTTTTTATTTTGTTTTAAGTTTTATATTTTATTAATGTTTCAATACTTGTTTTGTTCATTGTGTGCCAAATAAACATGTTTTCTTTCTTTCTTTCTTTCTTTTATCGATGCAAAATACGATTTTTCAGCAAACAATCTTAATTAAATTCATTTTGAATAATTCTGATTTAAAGAATCTTTCCCAGAAGTATTCCGGAATTATTCCGAATTTTTCAGAAGTTTTGCAACTATATTCCCAATATTTGTATGAATTATACTAAGGGGATGTACACGTACAGTGCTCGTCGAGCCGCATTCAAAAATGTATGTGCGAGAATTATGGGTATTCTGATGAAAATCAATGACTGGATGCTCAATGCAAATTAGTTTTAATTATTTTCGGTGTGAACAATATATTTTACAAAAAACAAGTGAAGATAAGTGACAAATAGAAGTGTCATATTTTTTCTTTAATTTAAGAAGCTTGCAAGAAGGTTTTATCTCCA
Source organism: Mythimna ferrago (assembly GCA_910589285.2). Classification (NCBI taxonomy): domain Eukaryota; kingdom Metazoa; phylum Arthropoda; class Insecta; order Lepidoptera; family Noctuidae; genus Mythimna; species Mythimna ferrago. Next base: position 15,117,828 of record OU342673.1, on the reverse strand, counting down.
ACATTTCCCCGGGCGTTGAAACCATTGGTTTCAACCAGATTCTGAAGACACAGGCAAAGGGCAGATTCGGTTGAATGCCCGTCGAACGACTCCAGTAGACGTCCGAATGTCAGCTACACGGGCGATACCATCCGTTCCTGGGTGAACAGCCACGATCCGTCCAAGTCTCCACTTCAACGGAGGAAGATCGTCTTCCTTGATCACCACCAAGGAGTTCAGCATCAAACCATCCTTGCAGGAATGCCATTTGGAGCGTTGTTGCAATTCTGCAACATACTCCTTGCTCCATCTGCTCCAGAAATGCTGGCGAAGCTGCTCGATCCTCTGGTAACGAGACAGATAATTGGCAGAGCTATCCTGGTAATCAGGTTGCGGCAAAGAAGTAAGTGGCCGTCCCACAAGAAAATGTCCTGGCGTGAGCGGAGTATAATCTGCAGGATCTGAAGACAACGGCGTCAATGGACGAGAGTTCAAGATGGCTTCAATCTTGGTTAGTGTGGTGTACAGCTCCTCAAAAGTCAAGTTACAATTTCCCAACACTCTCTGAAGGTGATACTTTGCTGACTTGACACCCGCCTCCCAGAGTCCACCGAAATGTGGGGTGTAGGCGGGAATAAAATGGAACCTTATTCCGTCGTTTGCTGCACTTTCACCCAAGGACAAACTATTTAATTTTTAAAATTTGGAAAGGTCGTTGTATGCACCGACAAATGAGGTACCGTTATCGGAAAAAATATCAGCAGGTTTACCTCTCCGAGAAATAAACCGATACAAAGCCAGTAAATAACTATTGCTAGTTAAATCACCAACGAGCTCCAAATGAATGGCCTTGGTTGTGAAACAAATAAAAATAGCGACATACACCTTTACTAACCTACATCCACGGCCCTGGCGACTAGCACACATAATAAGGCCAGCGTAATCAACGCCTGTGCTTTCAAAGGGATAACCTGGACGAAGGCGTTCTCGTGGTAAGTTACCCATTAAGGGAGCTACAACCTTACCCTTCATACGGTGACACAAAACACACTTATGATAATAGGCTTTCGCCAACTTGCGACCTCCTATTGGCCAATAAGTTTCCCTAATGGAAGCTAATAATAATTGTGGGCCAGCATGCATCAGCCTTTTATCCTCAAAATTAAATAATAGTTTAGTGAAATCATGAGTGGACTGTAATAAAATAGGGTGTTTCTTACTACAAGCAAAATTAGAGTTATCGAGACGTCCTCCTACTCGCATTACATTATTATCGTCTAAATAAACATTAAACTTTAGAAGGGCGCTCTTTTTAGGTAAACTCTTTTTATTTAAAAATAATTGGTATTCAGAAAATGACTGAATCTGACTCTTAATAATGACAAGAGTTAGTGCATCTTGTACCTCATCATGTGACAAGTATTTGGTTTTAGGGTAATGCTTTCTACATGACTTAATAAATCGTAATACGTAGGCAACAGATCGTACGAGCCGTGTGTAATTGGAATAACGACTAAAATCAATTAAAACTTCAGGTTTCGAATCGTTTACAACATGTAATATGATTTTAGGTCGAGTCTCCGGTAACGATTGTAGTCCTGGGCTCGTAATTTGAGAAGGCCATTCAGACGAATCTAGTTTTAAAAAATCTGGTCCTTTCCACCACAGATCTGACTCCTGCAGATCACTAATATCCATGCCACGAGATATTAGGTCTGCTGGATTTTGATCTGTTGGGACGTGCCTCCAAGTACAGTTACCCGACTTATCCAAAACCTCAGCAACGCGGTTGCGCACAAAGGGCTGAAGTCTGGTAGGCATCATCTGTAACCATCCCAAGACAATGGTTGAATCAGTCCAACAATAGACCCGACTGATCTTCACTCGAAGTGAGCTCATCACCTTCTCGTGAAGACGAGAACCGACTACCGCACCACATAACTCCAGTCGCGGAATTGTCGTGGGCTTGATGGGAGCAACTCGACTCTTTGCCATTAACAAGCGAGCCATGTACTCACCCTTAGCATTAACACTGCGAATGTAGACGCAAGCACCGTACGCGGACTCAGACGCGTCTGTGAAAATATGGAGTTCTAACTCTGTAAATGAATTGCAGACTACAAGTCGCGGAATGCGAACATGATTTAAAAGAGGTAAAGATTTAATAATAATCTCCCATTGTTTAAAATCTCATTAGGTAATGGTTGATCCCATGATAATTTATCTAACCACATTTTCTGTAGCAAGATCTTCATAGTAATAACAATAGGACCTAACAGACCTAAGGGATCAAAGATTCGCGCAATAACGGATAACAAGTCACGCTTTGTGTACCTAGTCGAAGATTTAGTCAGACCTATAGGAAACCCTATCTCATCAGTGCCGATATGCCAACAGAGACCAAGCAACTTTTCTGGCTCATTTTGTCCAATGTTCAAATCGTATGACGCAAGGACAGCATTCGACAATAATTGAGAATCATTTGACTTCCACTTTCTCAATGGCATACATGCCGACGCAAGCGCTTTGGTGACTTCAGTGCGAATGAACTTTACTTCATCTAAGTCATCCCCTCCGGTCAGCAAGTCGTCGACATAGAAGTCATGTTGGATGATTTCCGATATCTTAGGGTTCCTACAGTCAAGTCCTACCTGTTTAAGGCATCGTGTCGCAAGGAATGGCGCACTGGCCGTACCGTACGTGACGGTGTTTAATTGATAAACATTAATAGGATCACTAACATTATCACGCCAAACAATCTGTTGTATATATGTGTCCGACAGGTGGACGACTATTTGTCTATACATCTTCTCCACATCCGCAGATAAAACATACTTGTGGACTCTAAAGCGAAGAAGTATAGACAATAGACCGTCCTGTACGGTTGGCCCAACCATCTGTAGGTCATTAGAGGACACTCCCGTCGAAGTAGAAGAACTAGCGTTGAAAACAACACGAAGTTTGGTCGTGGTACTCGACTCGCGTAAAACTCCCATATGTGGAATAAAATAACCCAAACATAAAATAGGTTTATTAATTTTTGTCATATGACCAAGTAACTCGTATTCTGACAAAAAGTCATGATACATTCTACTAAAGTTCGTCTTAACCTTTAATTTACGCTCTAAAGAATGTAAACAATGTGTGGCTTTATTAAAAGAATTTCCTAAAATTGAAGGATCTTTCTTAAGGGGGATGCGAACACAAAAACGACCATCAGACAATCGTGTCGTATTTGTCTTCACACAATTTCTCTTCAGGCATATAAGAATTGGAAGAGTTCGCATTCACCTCCTCTAATTGCCAAAACTTTGTCAATTCTGACTTAAGGTTTTCCCAGTCACCATCGCTGTCGGCAACCATTTTAGACATATTGCATTTTACGTCATTCGTCAGCAGTGAGATAGTATTCTGAGTAATTGGACCGGAAACTATCCATCCTAGACGGGTTTCACATAATATTGGTTTCCCGGTACCTAACTTTAGTCTTTGAGATCCTAACAAATCCCAAAAAAGATCAGCGCCGATTAAAATATCAACATCGGCAGGGTTATAAAAAGTAGGATCAGCTAAAGTAATATTCGAGGGTAAGTCGAAATCAGAAATATTTATCTGACGACACGGAACACTACTCGTAATGAACGGAAGAACAAAACAATTTAGTTCGAATACAAAGCTATCATCTAATGGCGTACCCTTAACCCGACATATTTTACCTACGTGCGAAGTGACGTTATTGATTCCAAGGATTGATCTATCTACCTGGCTAGTTTTTAAGTTAAGTTTATTGCACAACCTATCTGTTATGAGTGAAGACGTGCTACCTCTATCGAGCACCGCGCGAGCGAGATGCACACACCCATTGTGGTCTCTTAATTTGATCAAAGCGGTTGATAACAACACATCTCGTTGCGTATGACCACACGGAGATGCAATGTTTGCGGATAAAGCTACGTTATTCGTTTCAGTCGTAGCAGACAAGTTATTCATCGAATTACCACTAGGTGTATTCTAGGTGATATAGTGCCATTAGAATGTACGTGAACTAATGTGTTGTGCCTACGTTTGCATAGTTTGCAGCCTGGTTTTTTACATTTGTTAGCATAGTGTCCGGAACGAAAACAGTTAAAACATACCTTATAACTAGGTAATGATTTGAGACGGTCATCGTTACTCAATGCGAGAAACTGTGGACAATTATTTAATGTGTGATCGTTGTTATTACATTTAGGACAAGGTTTAGAAGCTGAGTCAGTGCTAGAATTGATAGGAGATTGTGCTACCATTGACTTGATCTTAGGACCTGATTTACCTGGTGATTGCGAATAATGATTGCGGGCGAGTTCCAGGGTCTCAATGAGGTCGGCTCGATTGCGTAAGAATTGCATAAATGCGTTAAACGTGATTAAGCCATCCTTGTCTATCCTACCTTTGCACTCCTCCCACTCACGATAGGTTTTTTGATCAAGTTTTCGTGTGACAATGTAGATTAAAAGTGTATCCCAGTGTTTCACGGGCTCCCCTAATGACTCTAAAGCTCGCAAGTCTTTATTTAACTGATCGATCAAATTCTTTATGGCAACAGAAGATTCTTTTGTAATTGATTCAATAGTAAATAATGAACTTATATGATTCTGAACCAGTAATCTTTTGTTGTCAAACCGATCACATAACAATGACTATGCCACAGAGTAATTACTTGAAGAAAACTCAATGGATTTGATAACTATAGCAGCTGTTCCCTCAAGTGATGCTCGCAAGTAGTGAAACTTGTTGATTGCGTCTATGTCATCATTACAATGAATTAGGCTAGTAAAGGTGTCGCCGAATTCAAGCCAATTACAATATAATCCGCTAAACTTTGGTAACTGAATCGTTGGCAATTTAGCCGGCTGCTTTATGCTAACACGAGTACATTTACAACTTTCCATCGATTTATTATCTTTATTGTAGTCAGTCAGAATATTCTGGGCTCTAGATAAGGTTTTATAATAAATAGACTCTAACTCGGAACGCTGAGAATATTGTAAGTTGATGTCGTCAACAATGCATTCTAGACTAGCGTTGAAAATTCCCGAAAGAAACAATTGTTTCTTTCAATGAAAAAAACCGTTTTTTTCACATGTTGCATTGAAATTTTGCGAAAAAAAACGTTTGGGAACAAAACAGAAATCTTTCGAATGTTTTATTCATTATTTCGGTTAATTTCATGAAAAATGGAAAAAAAACGAATTTTATTGAAATTGAAATATATTTATAGTGGGAGAAAATGTACGAGTGGTACATTTTCATCCACTATACAAATGATCTAGCTTTCCTCAGCCAAAATCTCGATTTCACTGTCGTCAGCTTGATCAGAATCGAGCTCCCACAAGCCTCCCCCAAGTGTCACCATAATGATCGGTGCCCACTGTTGGACACAAGCCTCTCTCAAGTATCGCCATTTAGGGCTTTAATGACTGCTGTCCACTGTTGGACGTAGGCCTCCCCTTCGCTATAATGACTCATGCCCACTGTTGGACATAAGCCTCCCCCGAGTGTCGCCATTAGGCGCTAAAATACTGATGCCCATAGTTGGACATAAGTCTCCCCTCGCTATAATGACCTATGCCCGCTGTTGGACATAAGCCTCCCCCTCACTATAATGACCCATGCCCACTGTTGGGCATAAGCCTCCCCCTAGTGTCACCACGTAGGCGTTATAATAATTGATGCCCACTGTTGGACATAGGCCTCCTCTCGTGATAATGACCTTTGCCCACTGTTGGGCATAAGCCTCCCCCTAATGTCACCACGTAGGCGTTATAATAATTGATGCCCACTGTTGGACATAGGCCTCCTCTCGCGATAATGACCTTTGCTCCCTGTTGGGCATAAGCCTCCCCCTAGTGTCACCACGTAGGCGTTATAATAATTGATGCCCACTGTTGGACATAGGCCTCCTCTCGCGAAAATGACCTTTGCTCACTGTTGGGCATAAGCCTCCCCCAAGTGTCACCACGTAGGCGTTATAATAATTGATGCCCACTGTTGGACATAGGCCTACTCTCGTGATAAAGACCTTTGCCCACTGTTGGGCATAAGCCTCCCCTTAATGTCACCACGTAGGCGTTATAATGACTGATGCCCACTGTTGGACATACGCCTCCCCCAAGTATCGCCATTTAGGCGTTATAATGACTTGTGTCCACTGTTGGACATAAGCCTCATAAACTAGTGCGCCTCACCATCAGATTGCGTCACTGCTTACCATCAGGTAGGACCGCAGTCAAGCGCTAGTTTACATTAATTAAAAAAAAACTGCTGAGGTGTCAAGGGACACCCGGATGGAACGAAGTTCCGTTCTGGCTTGCTTTCTATAAGAGAGAGAGAGAGAGAGACAGACAGAGAAACATGCGCACGCCGCACGGCTTACAATAGCTTACTATAGCAAAAAGTATCGTTACAACTTTTCGTGAGAATTTTTTCCGTCTAGCCAATACAAGATAACTAAAAAATACTATCCTATTTTATGTACATTTAGACAGCACTATTTCAACATCTTCGAAACCATGAAAACGACACTCATGACGAAAAAGTTGATAATTTCTGACAGCCGCCATCTTAGATTTAAATTTTGACAGCACTATCGGCTTCAACAACCTCGAAAACCACGAAAAAAACACCCATATCGAAAAAGTTGATAATTTATTGCAGCCGCCATCTTAGATTTACATTTTGACAGTACAATCGGTTTCAACACCCTCGAAAACCACGAAAACGACACCCATGACGAAAAAGTTGATAATTTCTTGCAGCCGCAATCTTGGATTTACATTTTGACAATACTATCGGTTTCAACACCCTTGAAAACTATGAAAACGACACCCATGACGAAAAATTTAATAATTTTTTGTAGCCGCCATCTTGAATTTATATTTTGACAGTACTATCGGTTTCAACACCCTCGAAAACCATGAAAACGACACCCATGACGGAAAATTTGATAATTTCTTGCAGCCGCCATCTTGGATTTATATTTTGACAGTACTATCGGTTTCAACACCCTCGAAAACCATGAAAACGACAACCATGACGAAAAAATTTTTTTTTGCAGCCGCCATCTTGGATTTATATTTTGACAGTACTATCGGTTTCAACACCCTCGAAAACCATGAAAACGACACCCATGACGGAAAAGTTAATAATTTCTTGCAGCCGCCATCTTGGATTTACATTTTGATAGTACTATCGGTTTCAACACCCTCGAAAACCATGAAAACGACAACCATGACGAAAAATTTGATAATTTCTTGCAGCCGCCATCTTGGATTTACATTTTGACAATACTATTGGTTTCAACACCCTCGAAAACCATGAAAACGACACCCATGACGAAAAAGTTGATAATTTCTTGCAGCCGCCATCTTGGATTTACATTTTGACAGTACCATCGGTTTCAACACCCTCGAAAATCATGAAAACGACACCCATGACGAAAAATTTGATAATTTCTTGCAGCCGCCATCTTGGATTTATATTTTGACAGTACCATCGGTTTCAACACCCTCGAAAACCATGAAAACGACACCCATGACGAAAAATTTTATAATTTCTTGCAGCCGCCATCTTGGATCTATATTTTGACAGTACCATCGGTTTCAACACCCTCGAAAACCATGAAAACGACACCCATGACGGAAAATTTGATAATTTCTTGCAGCCGCCATTTTGGATTTATATTTTGGCAGTACCATCGGTTTCAACACCCTCGAAAACCATGAAAACGACACCCATGACGAAAAATTTTATAATTTCTTGCAGCCGCCATCTTGGATTTATATTTTGACAGTACCATCGGTTTCATCACCCTCGAAAACCATGAAAACGACACCCATGACGAAAAAGTTGATAATTTCTTGCAGCCGCCATCTTGGATTTATATTTTGACAGTAAAAGTGTCGGTACAATTTTTCGTGAGAATTTTTCCGTCTAGCCCCCTTTCACAACGCGCGATAAGGAACTTCGTTCCAAAAAAAGTACGCATTTGAAAAAAACAAACATGAAGTTTTCGGTTCTTTTCATATTTTTCCGTTTTTTTCGGTTTTTTTCGAAAAATACATGAAATTTATAAATTTCTTGAAAGTTTCGAATGTTACATTGAATAAAACAACAGTATTTGAAAGAAACGGGAATATTCCCTGTTTTTTTCAACGCTATTCTAGACGTAACTGTACCTTATCATACTGCTCATACAACGCCTCTATCTTGCCCATGCGCAACTGCAATTCGGACACATCACAGCTAGATAGCTCCTTGTCCTTGAATGAGTCCAGGAAATTGAGGAAACTAGTCAAGCGACCTTTGAAGCTGCCTCGCTTCTTAATTAAATCCCTTTCCTCAGACATTCTGGGAGACGAGTGTTGTCAACCTGGCATTGATACAGGAATATAAAAATAAAACCAACAATATAATTTCAATAATTATACGCCTAGCTGTAGTCTATGCCCTTTCTGACTGCTAACTATAATTTATAACAATGACTTGTACTAATATCTAACACTCAAATATTTTTATTATGTCAAGATACTTGTTAAAAATTAATACCACTGTTAAGTAGTTATGTAATTAGTTACAGCTTAATATAATGTAAGTTTAATAATGTAGCAAAATAGCTAACTATACTGTTAAAAGTATGAGTTTAAACTTAACATTGCTGTTGAATAAAATACTAATCACAATGCAACAAAGTACCTAATGATTTTACTCAAACACAATATAATTGGTAATTTAATAAAATAGTACTGACCTTAGTATGACTACTTATATATACTACCTGAGTGTTGGGTGACGATATTAGCGTAATTATAACTGTACACCACTAACTAACTTGCTTGAAATCAATCCAGTTCTCCAGCAGTGAACTTATGAACCTCCATTCAGCGTGGAAGTCAGTCTCTATTCTTTTTCTTGAAAATAATCGCTGATCTTCTTAATGATATTTCATCCGGCTCGTTATGGACCATGTGCGAGAATTATGGGTATTCTGATGAAAATCAATGACTGGATGCTCAATGAAAATTAGTTTTATTGTTTGTGCGATAAAAGAACCGTCGTGGCGTAAAGTGAAAACAACATTAAAGATTTTAAGTAGCAACCCAACCCAGCCATCCGTCAAATGCCAAACGTCATAAAATATAATATTGGCACCGGTTTGTTTGTTATGTTATTTTATTGTGATTTTTAATTGAAATCTTCAGAAATGTGATAAAAAATTTCACTGAGCTGCAAGGGAAATAATATTTAATATATTACAGTTTTTCCATGGATAACAAATGGCAAATCACACCATTATTGATCAAAACAAAGTCACGAATTTGGGAAACATTGGTATGCTGTTTTTTTGGTACGTAACACTTTTATTTTAATGTTTTTAGACTTCCTAGATAATCTCCTGTCCCTGTTATCTCCAAATATATATAAATTAAACGGAAATTCATTTAAACATGACGATATTTATTTATTTTGTTTTGGTCAATATTTTCTATGGCTAGTATAAAGAGTATTGATACTTTAAATTTATAATGCGTTTCGACTAACTTAGAATAATTCTTTTCAGTCTTGAGTACGGATACAGTAACTAAAATAAAAAAGGGCAAGTGCGAGTTGGACTCGCGCACTGAGGATTCTGTACAAATTTACCTATGAATCAATTCCCGAATTGAGTTACGAATTAAAAACAATTTTTTTTTTGTGGCGTATCTACAAATTTACAATTTTCAGATTTTTCCCTGTACTTGTTCTATGAGACCTTGATTTATGCCAAATTTCAGGATTTAAGGTCAACGGGATTCACCCTATGAACTTTGATTCGCTTGATTATAGAAATATACGTTTTGTTGCGACATAAACGGCCGTATTTTTTTTTTTCGTTAACTCAGAAGTCTGATTTTTTCACAACTTCAAAAGACCGCAGACTTGAGCTTATGGTTTTAATTTTAACTCGATACCTCCAAGCGTTAAAAGGTCTTAACAGATAAACAGACGGACAACCAAGTGATCCCAAAGATCTTATATACGAGATGGTCCCTTACAGGCTAAATAGATTTTTTACGAAGCAACATTACAAATTTTGAAGTGTACTTTATTTTCATAGTCATTAAGTTCATATTTTTCATAGATTAGCAAAAGGGAAAAATGTACTGAGGAAGACAACGAGAAAGTGGTAGTGTGTTCCATTTTTACCTTTATATTTAACTAGGGTAAACATAAACTTGCTGTTAGCTACAATATTCCAGTCAGTGATAATAGACCGATCCCAGTCAAAGTGATAGAACCATTTTCGTTGGCAATGGGTAAGTGGTCGCTGGTGGAATCTACCTAGATAGAGGCAGTACAGCAGTTTCTTCACGCTATTTTCCTTTACCGGTTCGTGTTTGCATTTAAATGTTCATCATCATTACAATCGAAAGACGTCCACTGTTCGACACAGGCCTCCCCCAGGTGTCGCCACAATTAACGGTTTGTTACTCATTACGCAAAAACTTATAAACGGATGAATTTAATGATAAACGTTGCAATAATATAGCTTATAACCTATATTTTTGCTAAGTTTCATCACGTGAGTAAGTTCAATAAATAGGCTACTAATATTATAAATGCGAAAGTTTGTGAAGATGGATGGAGGTAGTCGTATGTATGGATGTGTCGCGCAAAAACTACTAGACAGATGAACTTAATCATAAACATTGCAATAATATAGCACATAAGCTATAACTTTGCAGTTTCATTAGGTGAGCATATTCAGCCAATCGGATAATTTTTATTATAGGGTGAAGCCGCTGGAAGAAGCTAGTCTAACATAGTTTCAAAATATCAATATTTAACAGTCGCACTATAATGACGTCACAATGTTGCTTACATAACAAAAACGATATTTATCTACAGCAGCGCCCTCAAATCCCACGATGGTTTACTTTCCGCACAGACTCTAATTATTTTCGGTGTGAACAATATATTTTACAAAAAACAAGTGAAGACAAGTGACAAATAGAAGTGTCATATTTTTTCTTTAATTTAAGAAGCTTGCAAGAAGGTTTTATCTCCAACATGTATGATAGTACCTACTATGTTATGAATTATATTTAAGGCCTAAAAATACTTAGGTTAGGTTAGGTTAAGTTAAAATATAATGTCTTATATAAGCTAAACCCCATACTTTTGAGATATGTCGTCTTTGTAAAAAATTCTCACCTTGCTTAGATCTTTTGATTGAGATACATTTTAAATCTGTTGGTTGATGTAGGTAAGGTTGTTAGATTAGGTTAAAATAAAGTATTAAATAAAACCTAAACCCAATGCGTTTGAGGTATGGTGTCTTAGGCCCGTATTAATAAACGATGCTCAACTCTGTCCTCAAGTGTGATATCATTTGATCCTCGATTATACGATGTCAGAAGCTCAAGATTTTGCTAATTAATAAACACATGAGTACAGAATCTCAGGCCCGTATTAATAAACGTTCCTCAGCCCAAGATCTCTTACCTGATACCAAGCTTGAGGTCTTGATCGTATTAATAAACGAGATTCACAAGCTCAAGCTTAAGCTTAAGTTCGAGCTCAAGCTCAGCTTAGGTTTACGACATCAGCCGAGTGTTGTCTGATTAATAAACGAAACTCGAAACTTAAGTTTACAAAGATCTCTGTACTTGAGATGCCAGATCATGAGTGCAGACCGACCGGGACTTGCGGTCATGATAAGCGATAGCGCCAAATATGGAGTTTGAAAATATTTTAAGTGAAGTTAATTATTATGATGAAATAGAGTACTATGACGTTATTTATTGGCCTATGCGATATCGTTTAACAAAAATGTATATAAGGAATGCCTCGAATTCTGTGGTTGGTACTAACGCTACATTGCGTTATGTTATTTGTGTCCACTGAGTTGCAAAATAAACATTTGTAAAGTGTTGGAAAATACATCCATGACTTTTTTACAATTTAAGCCTATCTTGGGTAGCAAACTACTTCGTTATGTGATACAGCGCTTTTAAACAAAGTTTTAACAAAATAAAAGTATTTCAATTAATCTTACGACACATCAGTAATGAAACGAGACGAATTTGATTATAAACTTCATGGCTTAAAGAACTTAGTACCCAGGCCAAAACTATGACAAAAAAATTTTTATAAACTTCGGTCAATGTGACGTAATTGGACGTAATCGTTCACATTGAGTAAGCATTGAGGAGCTGATCTTGGTAACTGAGATTCTGTACTCATGTGTTTATTAATTAGCAATGATCTTGAGCTTCTGACATCGTATAATCGGGGATCAAATGATATCGCACTTGAGGACGGAGTTGAGCATCGTTTATTAATACGGGCCTAAGACTGTTCTGATAAATATGGTTTGAGTTTCATTAACAATAATTTTAAAAACTAGTTCGTATAGTCTGTTTAATAAGTCAACCGACTTGGGATTTCGTATAATATTTAATCATTTAAAAAATACTTATATTCGATACTTTTCATAAGGTTCTTCTGTTAGTAAACAATGATCTCTATCTCGTAATCAACCTTGGTTATTGAACCCGTGTTGACTACATCAGATTTCATTAAATCCTAATAATTACCCAAGTCGTTTAACTTATTAGACAGACTCTAGATAAGTTTATTAGCTGATTATTCTAAAAATTCAGTTGTTTTCAGCATCGCAACGTTTACTAGTGATGATTTAAATTTTAAAAAGTTGCATTAAAAAACACTTTTACACGTCAATTTTCAGTTTATGCTAGATGAGGCAGGTGTTTCCTATCTGACTACCCTAAGAAGAAACGATTTGTTCTTGGTTCGGCCCACGGAGTTTTGTCCCACATAAAAAAATCCTGGTTTGTCCCAAACTACATGCTTCTTTCGTCCCAAAATGTTATTTTCATTATTTTGTTCTCGATTCGTCCTATTTTATATTCCTTATTCGGCCCATATTTTTTTTGTATAGGCGATTTTTACATTTTTGTACACTCAGCATCAAAAACGTATTACTATTTTATGAGTACAAACTATATACTAGCTTCTGCCAGCGACTTCGCCCATGTGATAATAGAAAATATTTGCCTGTCACTTTATGTAGTGAGGTAGGATTTTTCTGATGAAATTATTATTAAAGGCGGTCTTGCAGTTTTTTATTTTATTCAGTTTTAGTTTATTATGAGCCTATTCACTCTAGCCTTGAAGACACCCAAATTATAACCGGACGGGAAGACCGCAGCAGGCAAATTGTTCCAGTCCTTCGACGTACGCGGTATAAACGACGAGGCGAAACGCTTGGTCCGGACCGTAGAGATTTCAACAACGTAAGGGTGAATATTCGCCGTACGTCGGGTTGTCCGATGGTAGAATTGCGATGGCGGAATCAAGTCATGCAATTCCTGTGCACACTCTCCAAAATGCATATTGTAAAATACCGAAAGGCTGGGTACCCTACGCCTGTGCTCAAGACTTTGAAGGTTGGACTTAACCAAATCTGGATCACCAATCCTCTTTGCACGCCTTTCCACCGAGTCCAAAGCTGCCAGGTGGCATTTTGCAGCACCAGCCCATATGAGACTGCAGTACTCCACACACGAACGGACCTGTGCTTTGTATAACATTAAAAGCTGTCCCGGTGTGAAGTACCGCCGGACCTTTGCAAGAATGCCTAGTTTCCTAACAGCTACCTTGGCTTTGGACTCAATGAACCGCCCAAAGTTAAAGTCTGAGGGAATTTCAACCCCCAAGAGCTGAAGGCGGTCGGTGTACTCCAGGGATAAATTCTGAAAAGTAGGAACCAAGGTGCACGGGCTCCTTTTGGCGGTGAACAGATACGCTTGTGTTTTGGCGGCGTTGAATCCCACCAGATTGGCTTCACCCCACTTGGAGACTGCCTGAAGTGAGATATTCGTTCGCTCTACCATAGCCTCTCTTTCAGACCGAATTAGCTCCTTACTAGCCCGAGCACTGGGCAGGTATCTCTCTACAACTGTGCTATCATCTGCATACCCATAGATACCGGGCACCAGCAGATTGTTGATATGCAACAGAAAGAGAGTTGCAGAGAGAACAGACCCCTGAGGAACTCCGGCATTAGTCGTCATGGGCTCTGATGAGCATCCGTCGACAACAACTCGGAGAGACCGTTCACTCAGGAAGTCTTTTACCCAGTTAATCAGACCAGGGGAAATGCCATACGCTGGAAGCTTACTCAATAGGCTAGCGAGCTATTCATCATTTCAGCCGATACACGTCCACTGTTGGACATAGGCTTCCCCCAAGCGTCGCCACATCGAACGTTTCTGTGCGTCCCGCAGCAAGCTATTATTTTTTAAATATTATTCAAAAATTTCAAATAACCTCTTACATTATTTTTGATGACTGTACTTTTAAAGTACTTGTGATTCGGGACGAAACAGAACTTCAATAGTGATGTGGGACGAATAAATAATTTTTTGGAATGTGGGACAAAACTTCGGGACGAACGAAGAACAAACCAAAGAAACACCAAAACAAACTCAGGGGTCAAAGTCTCTTTTAAAGTCCATACAGCAAATATGTAATGGTCAAATCACATAATACAAATAAAACATAATAAAAATAATTTTCATTTCACTTGGTTTTACTACCAAGGCTGTAGGCATTTCTATTTAGAGTTTTCAATTTTTGTTCCTTTTACCCCTTTATTTTCTGATTTAATTGAATTAAACTACCCATTGATGATCAAGATTAGTCCTTTACTTCATATCTGACTTTATCAATACCATTTTTTCGTGGCTGTAAAGTACTTCAGTTAAATCTTTTTGGGCTGTAAATTATACGTATATATGGATAGAACATAAAAAAATAGTAAGTAGAGTAATAGGGTTTCTTTTGACATCATGAATATAGCACTTTGTTTTAAAAATATATAAGAAAAAAACAATTTCTTTTTTGTTTTTTGGCTCTATTGTAAACTCGAGCTTTACGACAGTTGAAAAGAGAATGCCCGTCGTTGTATGTGGCGCCGTACTACTTGCGTCAAACCAAATTACTCTCAAGAGTAGTTATTATTTAACTTTTTACTATCTAAAACTATTCCTAACCTATCCCTAACCTGGTCAAATATTTTGTTAATATTTGGCCAGGTTTTTGAAATATTAAAAAAAGTTAGTAAACGCCTGATGATATTTCATAGTAATTTTTAACCGTCGTGATTATTACTATTTGCATACCATACATTTAGATATGCGTTTCAGGGCGAATTGTTGCGTAGGGGGGTGGATTGTTAGTGATATATTACACGTGCGCGATAAGGTAGAATCCGGATTCCTCCGCTCCTATATTGTGGCGTTGTTTACGCTCAAGTTTTTATCGCTCATGGGTAATTATCTTTACGCTATACCTAGGCCTACACTGAAGGACACGACCTTAAGACTGTTAAAAGTCGTAATGGTTTAGTATTTTATTTACTTATTAGTATCATGTTATAGTTATCATGACCTATACAAACTTATTACGAGTTTTAGTTCGTTTTCTATCATCAATAAACGCAGTACATCACATACATAGGTTGTGGGTTGTACAGACAGCTGTAAAATTGCCTGGGTACCTTAGTGTCTATTTTCCCTTGCACATTAGAATTCAGGTTTTCGAAAATGTAACTAGATGGCGTTGGTTTCTTCCCAGCTAAATGGCGACCAAGGCAATCTCACAAACCATAAACTTGACTTTTAGTTTGACAGAAAATAGACACATGCGTCATTATTATCGTCAACAACTGAGTGTGAGGGTAGATTGATAAAAAATATGAGACACAAGCATAACTAATTTCGTGATTCTTATCAACTGTTTGTAAACGGGCACAAATATTGCGTCTAGCGTAAAAACTAACGTTAAATTTCGAACTAGTTTATTAGAGTCCATTTGGTTTAATGGTAACAACAGCGACTTGTAAGGCACGTGTATCTGGTTCGAATCTCATGTTACAAATGTTTATTTTTGTTTTCCAACTTTTGTGTTGTTTTCCAGCTTTTGTGTTTTAGTTAGGTATTACACATTTATAAAAATTTAGAAAAGGATATAATAATGGTATAAAAAACTACTTATTAAGCAATTTTGTTTCTTTTGCAGTAAGACTACTGATAGCTTAATTTGATATTTTTATACAAGTTGGCTTAGTGGTCTATGTAAAGACTTTGATTCAGTAAGGCACGAGATTAAATCGCAAATCTTGTATATTTTTTGCTTTCCATTTAAAACATTTTCAAAACGTTATTGTAAGTAACAATCAACTAGATACATTCTTCAAACATATCTGGAATAATTTCGCTTGACTTGTAATATGTGGGTAGTCAAGACAATTAGGCATATTCATCATAAAACTGGTATTCAAATGTTACTTATTTAAGGGTAGGTACAGAAATAAAAATGAACCGTTCTAATAACGCAAAAACCAGTCGACACTAATTACAGTGACGTCGCGTAAACAGTTTTTAGCCCGTAGTAATTGCTGCGTGGTTAATCCGCCAATGGCACTATTGAAATAAATAAACTGTTTTCGTCATGTTCAAAATTGTATTACCTTCAAATAATTCTAACCTGTCATATTTAATACCTTTAGATATAGTTATTTAAATTATGCCTATTAGACGAATACTTAAATTATATCTTTGTATGTAAAATTGTAAATATTTCAAGTTATATTATAAGTAATATTTAGTTGTTTTTCATTAATTTTGATATTTATTTTTAAATAATTAATTTAAATTGACTAATTTAATTTAATATAAATTTTAATTTGATTTAAAAAAACAATTCAGTAATCTAAATACAAACCTACTAAAAGTAGCGTGACGGATTTGAACTTCGACCACGTCCACATAAGTCTACAGTTACAGCCATTATAGACTATTTCGACTTATAGAAAAATGTTGAAATTAACAAGTGCATTACATAACAGGACCGTATTTACAACCTTACTTACTTTAACCTTTCGAATGTCTTAAGTTACACAGTCCGACATAAGGTTCTTTCTATTGTGTCTCTAATTACGACATTCAAAGAGTTAAAATTACGTCTTAAAAATCAAATTGTCATAACAGTATTCTATAATATTTGACCACTTACCTACTTCGTTTTACTCATTTAAATTAGCCCCGAATTGAATACCACTTATCTTCTGCTAGTTGCAGAAGGTTCAAATTCGTCTAACTTTTAGGATGTCTTATATTATCTACCTTCTACTGCCAGGTGGGTCTGATTTTTGGTTCCTCTGTGCTTTTTGTAAGTTATGAATAAGTACCAAAAAACATCGGTAGGATAAAATATCGAAGCTGACAAGTGGATATTTAATTGTAATATAATATTATGACTGGCCTGTTGGTCTATTGGTTAGTGGCCCTGACTGCAATGTCGGGGTCGTGGGTTCGATTCCCAACTAGGACAATGTTTGTGTGTTGAGCACGATCATTTGCTAAATCTGGGTGTAATTTATCTGTATTATGTATGTATTTAGAAATATATAAGTATGTTTATCAGTTGTCTAGGACTCGTAACACAAGCTTTGCTTAGCTTGGGACTAGACTTCGTCGTGGAATATTATTATTAATATTCAAGTCGGTAGTTACTCAAAAAAAAAGAAAAAGAGCAGGTAAACAAGCTCATCAAACAAAAAGGCAATAACAAAATAATATAGATGTTTATTTCTTACAGTTTACTGTTTAACAGTCAGTTTATTAATCATTGAATAAGATTACAATATTACTTGTAATTTTTTATTGAGGCCATAGTTTAAATATTCGTTTCCCAAATTGGAAAGAGGATTGAAGCTTATGTAACCTTAACAAAAACAAACAAGAGGCATGATATTTATAAAAAAAAAACTACCAATTTGCACAACAACATATGAAATGTTTAGTAAGTAACATAAAAAACAAAATTATGTTATGTTTTAACTTTAAGTGTTCATAACTTTTTTAAATTATTTCAAATACATGTATTAAGTAAAACACACATAACGAGGTCTCCAGTACGTACTGAGTAAATATGTAATATTAATTAAATAATAATTTATCAATATCTCGTGTAACCACTATTTTGGTCAATAACAACTTGCATTGAATTAATCAAATTTTTACACAAATCTGAACCACGAATACTCTCCCATATTTGTAAACAATGAGCCTCTAACGCATCTGGAGTACGCTCGTATTGATTATTCCACCGTTGAACAATAACACCCCATAAATTTTCAATTGGATTTAAATCCGGTGATCTAGCAGGTCAAGGAAGAGCGCAAATGTCATTATGCTGACGAAACCAAGCCTGCACACTGTGCAAACGGTGCATTGGTCAGTTATCCTGCACAAATGTTATCTGTGGCAATTCTTCGCTTGGATACACAGTTCGAACTGTGGGCAACATTGTCTCCTCCAGCACTTATAAATAATTTGCAGTATTTGCTCGGCTTGGTATTCTCACTAATTCTCCAGGATCAGCTGCACTCATACATCCCTACATGTTCACCGTTATATGGCCAGATTGCCTATTGGGCACTATGTGATCACTTGTGTATCGCGTATTATCTTGACGCCACAAACATAATGGACCGTGTTCACTGGACATAAAAGTTTTTTCATCAGTTAAGATGACATTACTCCAATCAAAGTTTAAGTGATCCATAGCAAACTGCAATCTTGCTCTTTTATGGTTTTCCGTAAGCAAAGGTTTCACAGCATGTTTCACTATAAAGAGCACGACGGACAGTATCGGCGCTTGTGTCAAATAAACCAGCATAGTGGTTCGTCGGCAAAAATCCATTTTCTTCGTACTCCCTTACCATGGTTTGACGCTGCAACATGTTTATAAGTTTTGGTCTACCAGTTCTTTGACGGTGTTTCAAAGAATCCTCTTCTTCAAATCGTCGTACCCATAGAACAACTGTTTTTCTCTGCAACAATAAAACAGAAATATATAATACCTAATAATGATTATTATAAAGGAGTTTTTTTTATATATAAAGAAGTGTAAAATAAGATTACTTACGTTTACACCGGTCTCTCTGGCTATTTCTGACAAATTTTTACCTTGATTATGCAAATCAATTATTTGAGCTCTTGTCACTAAATCTATATTACAATTCATACTCATTGTGATAAATTCACCTTATTGAAAAATAAAATTGAACGAAAGGAGCTCGAACGAGGTAATCGAAATGAACTTAGCGAACAATCAATTAAGCTTAGTCACAATTCTGTGGTCTAAGTATTATTTATACTACGTACTAATTATTATTTATAAATCCATATTCAACCTACCCTCTCAAGTTTTGAAACTGACACATAGACAATCAGATATCTATAAATTGATATTCAATTTTAATATTTTCATCTCTTTATAAAAAAAATATAAATTATTTCAATGTTTAAAGAAACAAAAAGAAACTACAAAAAACGCATTAACATAAGCATTTGAAGCACAGCAACGCCACCTAGTAGCAGTATAAAATAAAGTTGTCGATAACAACATTTCAATCTGATTTTACGCTAGATGGCGTCATTTCTCGCTTCACACGATTTTTTTTCTGTACTATCCAACCACTATTGCAGCCGATCGTATATTCAGCTACCTAAATGTACAGCAAGGGGGTTGATTGTAGCTTATCAACAACCATAGCTGCACCTAACAACCTAGCCCTAACCATATAGCTACAATAAATATAAATAGTGCGGGAAGCCCGTTACTACATATTTATACTGTGCCGTTACCATGAACCCTAATGCAACAGGCGGAAAGTGGTCGGTCCAGTTAGTTACCGGACGGGACGGTCGAACGGCGAGCTACCCATTGCTCAACGTCCTCAAGCCTGCGTCTATCGTAGCCGGTAGTTGGGGTCGGAATCTCGGCGGCTGGGGCGTGAGGACGTTCCTTTCCTCACGCGTGCGGCCTCCTCCTTCGCTAGCATTACTGCTTCGCAGAAGGAGACGACCGCCTGCCATTCCTCCTTGCTTTGGACTATAGCATCGCATTTATAATAAGATTCACCATCTGATCAATATTTATACATTAAATAGATATACACTAAAGACTAAGTTATCTAAGTGGTTGCAAGAACTGTCTTATGATTATACCGAATCATTATTAACAATCATCGCATAACTATCACTTCATACTGTTACACGTCTATATAAAGGCTATAGTAATTGTACCAAACATCCTACTTTTGATCATCTCCAAGGAGGAACTGGCTCCTGAGATACAAGTATTTATTTTACTTAGTTTAGGAGTCAAATGTTCATTTTATTTCCAATAATCAGTGTTTGTACAACTATTGTATCTGTTCATGTCATTATATATTGTTACTGTGTGTGTTGAATGTACAAAATAAAAAGATTATTATTATTATTATAGCCTGAAACAGGGCCCGGCGCGAAAGGTCACGTGAACATTGGTACTTAATAAGATAACACAAATAAAGAATCTGTAATTTTATTGTTAGTCAGATAAAGAAAGTCAGTTATTTTTAAAGTATATTATTATCAGTTTATCATCATCTTCCTGGCCTCGGCCCATGTTACTTGGGGTAGGCCCACATTTTTTTCTTCGATTCCATCATGTCAACCGTCACATTATCACAGATTCCGATTTCTTCACACAATCTGTCATTTCTTTGGCCTCCCTCTCTCTCTCCATTACCCTATATGTATATTCTATGTATGACTCTTTGAGTATGATCACATCTGGCGAATGCCGCCGGTAGCGAGCCGCTCGCGAGCGGCATGCATGCTTTTTAAATTCACCCGCTGTTTCCGTGCAATCATTGCGCTCTTCCACCAAACCGCGCGCTCACGCCCCATATGTTGTAGATACTTCGTTGCGCCCGCAGATATATAGTATGAAATCAAATGGAACTGCATGTGCGACCTGCGTGTCCCGAACATGCGTTGCGCTTTCCACTTTAATTCATTAAACCCAAAGACATTAAACATATACTACCAATAGACAGGACATAGCGAACAAAAGTCCAAACCGATACTTGTTACTTGGTAGTAACAAGTCGCTCAGTCTAGTATGACACCCCTAAACGTCAAGTCGTGTTTGTATCCGCTTTAGGCACTAAAAGAAAATCATTTTCTGAGAAAATGTGCTGAGTTGCGCATTACGCTATTGCAAATTTTGTTATGGTAAAATTATTGGACCTAACTTCGGTTTATTTTCGTAAATATCCTTGGTATTTACGCAGTAATTAATTAAAATTCAACAATTTCCATGAATAGTTCTAGAACATTTGCTGAGTTTATGATAGTGCCATCTATTGCTGAAAAGTTTAACCTTACCTAGCACACACCAGTGGCGTAGCGTGGGTTTTCGCCGCTTGGGGTCGACCAGAAATACGCCGCCCTTTGTTGTTTATTATGTTTAAGAACATTAAGAACGACTGCAGGTATCCCGTCGGGGCCACTAGCTTTATTCTTACGTACGTCTTTCTGATGGATACGAATATCTGATATACTCGTCACGTACCCATCAGGAGAAACAGGGGGCGGTGCGTCAACGGAATTCAGACGCAAAGATTCCGCAATATGAGAGGCAATTAAGTTTGCTTTCTCTCAGCGGTGTGAGCTAGGGACCCGTCGGGTTTCAGCCGTGGCGGAGGTGAGGGACGGCAGAAGTTCGATTCACTCGAGTTTGTCAGGGACCAAAACGCTTTACTACCAACGGGGTTTGTTTCCTATTCGGCCAATGTGGTCAAACTGAGACCTCCACAACACCTTAAGAGTCACGTCACTTGCCTTGCGCATACAAGTGTTGGCCCAAGGTCAGTATGCGTGTGTTTAATCGCGTCAGCGTGAACACACTCAGTGCCAAGTCATGGTTGAGCTTGGTCCGACATTGTTACGTCAGAGAATGAATTTGGATTAATAAAAAGCAATATACCTGCTGCAGCACGCAGGGTAGACTTAACATCGACATCAAAATTTGCAATTTCGAATATCTAAGTTTTTTTTCCAAATAAATAAATTGGCGCTTTCTGCCGCCTCCTTTCGTATGCCGCCTAGGGCCATGGCCCCCACCGCCCTTCCCTCCCCAAGCTACGCCACTGGCACACACTGAAGCTTCTACCACGAGCTCATAACGTGATCTAGTTTACGACCTAAACCGAACAGTTAGATCCTTTTTCGTTCGTACTACTGACATTTTAACATATCGTGGTAAAGCTCCTGGCCACCTACCGAGAAATAGTTAAATTTATACAAACTTTGACAAATTTAATTCGCGTGATTGCTATTCAAAGCTAGATGGCGTCACTGAGAGATAGGATGACAGTTTTTCTAAGACATTTCTCCTGATAGCCGCTCTATTGTATCTCTTTAAATCTCTTTGATTAAACCCCAAGCGAACGCGGTTCGCACACCTATTGTCTTTCTATTGTGTCTGCAATTTCCACGATTGAAAGGTTAAAAACCTTGTCACATGCAACACGTAACACGTATTGAATTAATTATAATTCAATAAAACTACCAGAACTACTCAAATGTAGTACAAAAATATCAAACGATCTAAACTCCATTAAAACAAAATACTAAAATGTCATAGCCGAATTGACAGTGTCAAGTTTTGAGTTTCTAAAGCCGGGTCCAGACATGATCATTTGACCGATCCTATCACCGTATCCGATCACCGTATCCGTATCTGCGTATTGTATCAAGCCCCGTATCAAGTTGTGGACGCCTCCGATTTGCTCCGTATCCGTATCTTCACAATAGTCATGAGCGCGTATCAAATTGCCCAGTTCAGTTTCTGCTCTCGATCAAACATGTCGTCGCAGTTGGTTGAAATGTACGAGAATTTAGCAAGTTTTTACTTCACGGCAAGGACTGAAAATGACGCGCACGTGCAACCGAACGAGCGTCGCGAGTAGTGATGCCAGGTCTGATTGGATGAAAATCGGGACAGACAGCAAAACAAATCGGGATTTAGGGTTTTAGATCGGGACAGTTTTTATTTTCAGTAATTTTTTTTTGAGTTGGGAAATCATCTAATAACTTCTCCCGTTCTAGGGTGGAACAAGAGCAAACTTGTACTGATTAAAAGTCAGACTTCTTCAGTCGACCTTTGCATTCCAGGGGCACCGGCACTGTTTGAAACGTTCCCGCAGCCCTAGCAGGCATCGGCCCTACGAGTCCCTTCAGTTTTCCTGTTATCTCTTTGAGAAACGTGTGCGGCATCGCCTCGGACCTGGTACTTATTGAACGGGCGAACGACGAGCTACCATTGCTCGTCGTTTGCAAACCCATATCTATTGTGGCCGGAAATTGCTGTGTGACTCGCCCGGAACATCTCCTTCGGAGACGACCGGGACGTGAGGGTGTACGTTCTTTTACGGTTGCGGTCAACTCCTTCGCGGTAAGAGGCGACTGCTTCCCATTCCCTCTTGCTTTGGATCATGGCCAGAACCAAGGCCCAGCGAGCGAGCGAGCAGCCGCCGCCAAAAGCCACCAAAAGCCTCCACAAAAAACAGCGGTGCTCTGCTCAAGCAGGACAAACACAAACACTTCCATCATAAGCTCCATGGTGTCACCCGGGCGTCCACACAATGCTGACACCCGGGCATTTCTTTCGCACGATTCAGGTGCAGGAATAAAGGCAAAAACTAAAAAAAATATTGAAGTTATGAATGATTCCCGCTGTTTTCAAAGTTTTAATATTATATTAAAATTATATTGTTGGTTACATTTTATTGCATATGAATGGAATGGATAAACGAAGATGGATTATTGAGTCACAGATTACTTATAATAGTGTGGATTGAGTAACGTAGAAGACGCTGTGCGAGAGAGATTTATCGGGACATTTAGCGTCCCGATCAGGTGCAAATCGGGACGCGTCCCTAGACCCCTAAAAATCGGGACGTCCCGCGCAAATCAGGACGCCTGGCAACACTAGTCGCGAGTGACGCGTCCAGACTGACCCACGTCCGTATCTGTATCACCTTTGATGATCGGACATAAACCGACACGACATGGGACGGGCCGTATCATAACGGCGTATCGAGATCCCGTATCATGATACGTATATCATTACCCGTCCACATATGCGATCATGATACGCGTCGACGATACGGATACGGTGATCGGATCGGGCAAATGATACATGTCTGGACCCGCCTTAATATACGCAATGTTTACTTTATAAAATGGTGAGCTAGAATAAAATAATTTAACAGAATTCATTTTTAGTAGTTTTATAATTTTTTCATTATATAATCTTATTTACCTACATAGCAGATAAAATCAATTAAGCGAACCATGTTATTATTATCATCACCAGAATAAAAGCGTTCGATTTACATACTCTTTGATCTGATTTCGAAAATAACCGACAACTGTAATCGGAACGTTAGATTTTTTAAATGACGTTATTTTTTTCGGAAGTAGGAATTATTAATCATTTAGTATCATTTTTATTATATTTTTAACCAGGTTAAAAAAAGTGGTCAAAATTTAGTACATTGTACCTACACATAAATAAGACATTATTTTTGGTATTATATCAGTACGGTCGTAGGCCCTACCGTCTACGGTCGCGTTTAGCTAGACTCACTGTCGATTTTTAGAAGCCAACCAGTGTTCCTCAAAGTTAATAACAAATAATGGATGTCATAAAGAAGTGTGGTGTCTGTGATGATCAGCTGACTGATGGAGTGCATTGCTCGGTATGCGGAAATGAGTTACATTTCCAATGTGCAGGCATCACTGAAGCTGGCCACCGTAGGCTGGGTGACAGAAGACTCACATGGCGGTGCATGAAATAATAATAATAATAATATTTTTATTTGCAAAAAGTACACAATTACAGGTGACACTTAAATTTAGGGTACAATTGGTGAGGTACAAAATACATGATCAATGACCCCTGTGCTAGGTAAACCTGTGTTACAGGGGTCACCCATCCGTCCATTGTGTAACAATAAGACTTAAATACGTAATAAGAAAAAAAATAAAAAATAAACAGACTCGGTACAATTTGGAGGATTAGTAGGAGAAAAAACGCAATTAGTAAATTATTATCAAGTAAGGGAGATTTTATGTGTCGTGTGTCATGTAGGTACATGTGTGTATGTGAGAGCCCAATTGGTTAGGGTTTAAGAAATTCTTCCGTAAACTCATAGTAAAGGGTAAGTAAATATTCCTTAACTTTGGACCTGCATTGGAACTTGTTTAACTTGTGTATGTCCAGTTTATTGTGGAGTTTGTTATAAATTAGTGCACTTAAATAGCGGTTATGTCGACGTGCGAAGGTCGTATTAGTACAAACTCTAGCACAAACTGGTATGGGTCTCCTTCTGATTGTAGGGCTGAAATTCTCTCTATTGGGAGGATTATTTTTATGTGTTTGCAACACTGTTCGAAACATGTACAACTGCCGGACCGTTAGCACCTTAAATTCAGTATACAATTTTTGGGTTGAATACCTAAACGGTTTACTCAGGAGAACCTTAATAATCGCTCGCTGAGCTCTTTCCGTTTGTAACAGAATCGTCTTGGCAGCACCTCCCCAAGCAGTAATACAATAACTTAGTATTGATTCACCTAGAGCGGTGTATACCATTTTTAAGATGTCTTTGTGAGCAGAAGTTCTCAACTTTTTAAAAAGGAAGATGAGTTTTCTGGTACGTGCAGATAGGAAATCAATATGAGTTTTCCAGCTGAGGCAGGAGTCAAGGAAAACGCTGAGATACTTGACAGATGATGCTCTAGTCACTGTCTGGCACGAGCAGAAGTCACCAGAAACATTTCTGTCACAAACGTGGGCTTTCAGTTGTAGTGAAAGGTGAGACGGAAGGGCAGATATATTGGAACCAAAGGTTACAAAATTTGTTTTAGCGACATTTAGAGTTAAACTGTTGCTACCCAGCCAGCTCATAACCTGACTCAAGGACCTTTCAGCAGCCTCTCTTGCCATTATCCAGTCAGATCCACAAGATAGCAAAACAGTGTCGTCAGCATAAACTATAACTTGGGTAGAGGGAAGGTTGAGCAGACAGAGATCATTAACATAGATTTGGAAGAGAAGGGGGCTGAGCAGACTTCCCTGGGGCACACCAAAATCTAGTAGTTGTTCATCACTTATGTATTCGCCCACCTTAACACACTGGGTACGCTCAGAAAGGAAGTCATGAAGCAATTTGAAGGCCATACCACGAATTCCAATCCGTTCTAGTTTTCCGAGTAAGATAGGGACAGAGACAGTGTCGAATGCCTTTGACAGGTCCAAGAATATGCCGATACATTTAGATTTGCTGTCGATTTTGTTGATAACAGAGTCTAGTAGAGCTAAAATGGCGTCTTCCGTCGATACTCCTTTTCTGAAGCCGTACTGGTTTTCGGCAATGATCTTATATTTATCAGAAATGCAAACAGACGGGCGCTCTTCATGCACCTAGTTCACCAATGTCGCCGAATTTGGAACCAGAATCTGCGGTGTTACTAGAAATTCGAGCATTGGCTGCAAAGTTGGCACCATTGGACGGTCTGAAGGATGAAATTCTAGCTCTTAAGAGTGAATTCGCTGACATGAAGTCCTCTTTAAGCCAACAATTCAATGATATTGTCAAGGAATTCAATGATTCGAATGAGTAGCATGGAGCAGCGTGTTGCTCAGCTAGAAGAGGTACAGAGTCAAGTGGAGAAGCATCAAGTTAGACTGGATAAACTGGAGGAAGATTCAGATAGCAAGGATCAATGGTCGCGAATGAACAACGTAGAAGTGAAAGGCTTATCACAATCGAATAATGAAAATCTGGTTCAAATTATCTCTGGTATTGGTACCAAAATTAATTACCCCATTGCCAAAAGTAAGATAAATTTCATTACTAGAGTGCCTACGCGCGAAAGAGATCAAATAAAACCAGTAATTATTTCATTCGCTAATCGCTACGTTAAAGAAGACTTTGTTGCTGCAGCCAGATACGCATCTAAGACATCGCCGCTAACAACTGGCCAGATTGGATTAGCAGGAAACCATAGGATATATATAAACGACCATCTAATGGCTAAAAATAAATTATTGCTATCTAAAACTAAAAAATTAGCATCCGAAACGGATTTTCAATATGTATGGGTCAAACATGCAAAAATACATGCGAGAAAAATGGACACCACCCCCGTAATAATAGTGAAATCAGAAAAGGACCTCTCCAAAATTATATAATAGTAACATTTTACTTTAATACAATAGTATTTACATATTTTGTCATTTGCCCATAAACAGTTTGAGAACCGCAAGCCGTTGTGTGCTACTTGCGTTTTCCTAATTGATCTGTGTCATTGCACGGTGCTAATGAGTGAGTTCTCTAGAAAAATCACTTATGCGAAACTATTGCGTCTAAGTAATCACGACCTAATTGCGTTAGGATTATGGTCTCATTTCAAATAAATTGTTTTGTGTGTTCTGGATTTATTCTGATGGTAATGAACTGATCCCGCAAAATGTATCATGCAGCCACTTAGCCGAGTTTTTTAATGGAATTCTCACTTCTAACCTGTCTCAATATAAAGGTGAAAGAAATAAAAATGGTAGATTATTGGACTTAGTGTTTTCTAACGACTTAGTTAATGTTACTGAATGCCATGACGCCTTGGCATTACCTATTGACCTGCATCATAAACCTTTGACGATCACTGCCGACTTTGTTGAGATCCATAAATTGACCGATAAATTGACTACAAAATATGTATTTTCTAGGGGCGACTACACTGCTATTAATTCTGAACTCGTTCAAATCAATTGGAATGAGTTTTTACTCACTGATTCGTTGGAAATTGCTGTGGAACTCTTTTATAATAAGCTGTATGAGCTTAGAAACAAGTATATCCCAATTAAATCTGTTAGACGGTCATCTTATCCGCCCTGGTATAGTTCTGCTTTGATTAAAATTTTAAAAGAGAAATATAAATATCATCAATCAAGTCTATAACATACGGCAACATGTCCGACTTTCACTCTTTTTCTCTCTTACGGAATAGGGCGGATAACTTGGAGAAAATTTGTTTTAATACGTATATGGACAAAATAGAATCGTCCATCATTAAGAACCCTAAGTCTTTTTGTACATATGTCAAAAGCAAAAGAAACTGTGGTACTTTTCTTTGGTGATAAGACAGCGAGTACAGGTGAAGAGATCAGCAATTTATTTGCATCCTATTTCCAGTCTACTTTCAAGGAACCTGATCCTGTGCCCGCTACTTCTAGAGTCACTTGCGTTAAAGACAGTGTATCATGCATTGGCTCAGTTAGTGTGTCTCAATCTCAAGTTTTAAATTTACTAAAGACCTTGGATTTATCGAAATCTGGTGGTCCTGATCTTATACCTCCAGTATTTATTGTAAATTGTGCCAATAGTCTTGCACTGCCATTGTGTATTTTATGCAGACGGTCTCTTTCAGAAGGCATTGTCCCAAAAATTTGGAAATCTGCATTTGTCACCCCAGTTTTCAAAAAAGGTAATAAGTCGGATATTTCTAATTATCGACCTATATCTAAGATATGTTTGTTCTCCAAAATCCTTGAACGCATTGTTTTTAATAACGTATACGCTGCAATGAAATGTAACTTTGGTGATGAACAGCATGGTTTTCTAAGAAAGCGATCCACTACATCTAACTTAATTTTATCTCATGAGTTTATATCCCAAGCTATGGATGAGCGTGCACAAGTTGACGTTATTTATACTGATTACAGTAAATGTTTTGATCGTATTGACCATAGACTGCTCTTGGAGAAGCTATTATAAGCAGGGATACACGGAGACTTGTATCGTTGGTTCTCCTCTTATATTGATAATAGAACACAGGCTGTGGTGCTTCAGGGATACACATCTGGATGGAGTTTCGTGCCCTCTGGTGTCCCTCAAGGTTCAATTTACGATCTTTACTATTTACTCTATTCATTGCTGACGTAAAACATTGTTTTGATAATAGTTATATTTTACTTTATGCTGACGACATGAAAGTTCATAAAATTATTAAAAACATCTCTGATACACACCTATTGCAAGCCGATTTAAATAGGTTTGAAGAATACTGTAGACTTAATAGGCTAGAATTAAATGTTTCGAAATGTTTTCACATATCTTTCACACGGCAAAAGTCTATAATTGATTCCACATACAAACTTTACAATAGTGACATAGGAAAAGTTAATAGTATTAGAGATCTTGGTGTAATACAAGATAGCAAACTACTTTACGATCAGCATATCGATAGTATAGTGAATAGGGCGTCAAAAGCTCTTGGTTTCATAATGAGAACCTCAGCCTGTTTTCGATCACTAAAACCGATCAAAGTCTTATATTGTTCGTTTGTACGCAGCCACCTCGAATATGCATCTCAGGTCTGGAACCCTCAATACGGGATATATAAGTCTCGTATTGAGGGCATCCAGAAGAAATTCCTTAAGTTTCATGATTTTAGAGCAAAACAAGTATCTGATAACTACACTCACCGATGCAAAAGATACCATTTTCTACCGCTTATCCAGAGACGTGATATTAATGATGTGTGCTACTTGATTAATATTGCAAATGGTTCAATTGACTGTCCTGAGCTCAAGCACGTACCCAGAATTTTTTGTCGGGGGGGTCCAGGTCCAGGCAAATGATTAAAGTATCGCGTAAATGGATACTTAAAATTTTGTCGTAAATTAAAAGAAAATTGTTTTCACAAATTATTTAATGCATATCTCGGTAATATAAGACAGTATTATAACGTTAAATTTAAACGTCTTGGTCTTAAGGACATTTGGTGTAAAACGTCGTCTACTGAAAGGATCTGAGTTGAATGGGCTGACATCAATACCAAACCAGTTAGACGATCATTGCCCATTTTATTGCGTAAATAGGTTTTAACCCTTTTTAAAGTTGAAAACGATCTTTCGACGCTTGCAGTAGATACAGGGAGAGACACTAACAGTTTTAATAGTGTGTGTATATGTGGATAAAATACAGCATCACACTTAGCCAACACTTCTATTGCTTCTCTCTCGATTGAAGTTTGATCAGCATTTTTCCACTTTTCAGCCCATAGGTGATATTCGCTCTCCAATGTGACCGCAGACACATCGTCATCTAAGTAAGAAAGTAGATTTGACAAGTTCTGTGCATTGTTGACACATATCTTATGTGGTAATAACATTTCTAGCGTTGTCAAAATTTGTACATTGCTCCCTTCAAATCGACTTTTCAGACTCCCAAGAAGGTCATCCAGACACGGAATGAAAATACTTCTTTTGAAATATTCCAATGGTGAATCTGCCGGATAATTTTCTCTATGTACTTGTCTGCCAGTTATTCGTGGCATTGTGATAGATTCGATGCCAAAGAGAGTGCAAGAGAGATTTACATTCGGTGTCTGCGGGCGGTGAAGTGGGGCGGCCCGGTCACCGTGGCCGGCCGAGGCGGAAGTTAAATTAATACTTGCTCCAATGACCGTTGAGATGCCCCGCCACCACCCGCCCGCCCCGCAGATCAAAACTGAGAGTCATATTTGGCACTGTACTTACTTTACATGTGGATGGATGGAGAGGGAGAGGGAGGCCAAAGAAAAGATGGATGGATTGTGTTAGAAGTGATATGAAAGAAAAGGGAGTTAGTGATAGCGTGACGAGTGACAGGACAGAATGGAAGAAAAAAACGTGTTGCGCCGACCCCAAATAAAATGGGACAAGGGCAGGAAGAAGAAGAAGACTTACTACTGAGGGATTTATTTTATGGGTTGCATCTATTTTCGGGAGGGGTCCGGACCCCTTGGACCCCCTCCCCTGGGTACGTCCTTGCCTGAGCTTGTATCAAAATTGTTTATACGCACTAATCAGATGGGACTGCGACAACGACCACTTCTGCATATACCTAGTGCAAACACTAATTATAGGCGTAATGCATTTTTTCTGAGAGCCAGTCGCAGTTTTAATAAGATTTCATGTGAACCCGGCATTGACCTCTTTTGCACGAAAGCGGGCACAGTTAGGAAGCACTTAGCAAAGTCATTTTTTGAATAACCAGCACCTATTTGCACGTAAAACATATTAATATTGTTTTTTTTTAATTATTGGGAGTTAACCAACTCTGTGTCAGCATTGTGGGACCAACATTGGTTTCTTTTTTTTCGTTATTATAACTACCTACATGTGGAAGCTTGTAATTAGCAATTTAATTACCTACTATTGTCACTATGTTGTTATTAGTCTGTAAGCTTTCCTAAAATGTGAAAAATAAATAAAAAATAATTAATATACTTGTAACGCAAGATGGTACGAGGGACGGGCATTCTTCTTTCCGGTATCGATAATTGACTTAAAATATAACGGTAAATGTCTAAACTCGCCCTGTGCAATGAAGAGTATCGGAATACACGATAATTAATGGTCTTTTTTAAAATTTAAGTTGCAAATACTTCTGTAACACGGACTAGCTCTATGCCAAAATGTACATTTTATAGTATTTTAAGCAACTAATAACATCCGCCAGCCGCCATGTATGTCTAATGTCGTGTCGTGCCGATAATGAATTAGGGATGTCCTATCAATTGCAATCGATTGATTGAGTTTTTAATCGTACGATTAATGTTTTTTTCTAATAGTGTTATTTAAAAAACCTTATAAGTATACTTTACAAATGAGGTTATACTCGATTTTGAGTTTGCTCGAAATTGAATATGCGGGTAGTTAGAATAATGATGAAGTGACCAAAACCTATAATTTCATCATGATCATTTTGTAGGGATTTCTAATGATCGTTTAGAAGAGTGTGTGGTCTACTTTTAACTAACTAAAAGATTACTTACGACAAGTAATACAAAAATAACCCTCTTTTTGGGCTTCATTAATAAAGAAAATATTTATTTTTACTGAATACATTACAAATGTTTTATATATTTAAAAAAATAACATTGCGTACTAGATACAGATGTTATTATGTATTAATATTAACAAGTATAGAAGTGTTATTAGAAGTAAAATACTTAATCGTATTGTATTTGCCATCCCTATTTTTGAATGGTTCTTTGTTATTGTTCAAGTCAGTCTTCAGTCTTACCCACAGAGTACATTAACCTTTAGGGTAGTCTACCTATGCTGGCATTAACGTCACTTGTTCTTTGTTATTGTATCGGTGTGTTTTGTCGGGACTTATTATATATGATAACGGACTCTGATTGCTTTCTCTTTTTTATGTATTATAATATTGTTTTTCAGTTTCTTAAAAATCACTTAATATTCATTGTTAGATTATAACCTCAAAATCTGATACTTTTTTGAAATATATATATGCTAAAGCTAGTCCCGCCTATAAAAATAAGATCGTATAGGAGTTTACTAATGTTATCGAACACAATACATAATTTTCCGATGCTGCTGGCTCCAGGGCGAAGAATGTATGGAGGCCGAGAAATGTTTTTTAAAATCAAATATGTCATAATGTTGAGTTAAAATGTAAAATTGAGTGAACAATGGATTCTACGTGTGCGTGCTGTGTTATGTTAATGTGTTGCGAGTAGTTTAGGTACCTAAAATTGAGCGAGTGAATTTTGCTAAAGCGTCCTTAATTCATTAAACCCCAAGCGTTCGCGCACCTATTGTCTTTCTATTGTGTCTGTAATTTCCACGATTGAAAGGTTATGCAAGTTACTATGGTATTATATTTTCCTTTGAAACGTGGGGAGATAGGTCCGATCGCCGAGAAACTGCTCCTGACTTTCGCTTATGTTACTGTCATTATTCTTTTCCACAGACCCTACTTCACGATTCCAAGCTATAGCTCCTCCTGGAACCCCCACGAAGATTATTATTGATGATTAGTTAATACAAAATTAAATATTGTTACGTCCGTGTCGTTCATCTATCACAGTGTGTTATTTTACTTTTAAGGCTGGTTTTAGAGTGGCGCTGACCGCACGCTGACCGTCGGCGCCGGCAACCGAAACGTATAAACATCTAGAATGCGTTTTTGAATAACGCGTAGCTATCAGCGCGTGCGTTGGTCAGTGCTGACGGGTCAGCGGCCGTACGCGTCGGCGCCGTGCAGCCGTTGGCGTTGACCAAGGCACACGCACCTGTCTTTAGTGAGCGTTCTAATGTCGAACCGAGCGGACGCCGCCCGTCAGCGTGCCCAGTCAGTCAGTACAAAGCAGCAATTAGTCACAGTAGTCTCACGCTCACCGTCAGCACTCATGGCTCAGCGCGTAGTGATTTCAGCGCTGAGGTTCAGCGTGGCTCGTTTTAGTATCGTACTGACCGCCTTACTGTACAGACGACGACCAAAATGCGGAGTGTATTAATTATTGCTGCTTTGTACTATCTATCCCAAAAAAATAAAACATGTTCATATAAGCTGTTCACCCTTTTTTTTTATGGTGGGAAAAATCATGCATTGACATCCCCCGCCCTTGGGCGGAGCGGGAGATAGTGTCAGACTCTTACTGACTAAAAGACCCACCCCGTTCCTTCTAGCCTTCATACCGGGGCTCGAGCGCCCTTTCGGATAACCCTGGCCCCAGTAGGCTTCGACCCGGCTGGGTCCCTGCAGTTGCTGACAACTCCTTGAGGCGCGCGGGAACAGCGCGCGTGCCGTCGACGACTTGGGCTTGGTCCGGACAGTCACCGGACGGCCGGACAGTGAGCTACCCATTGCTCACTGTCCGCAAGCCCGCGCCTACGTTGGCCGGAAATCGGGATCAGAATCCCGGCGGCGGCGGCGGCGATAACGCTGTTACCTGATGCGTTCGGCCTCCTCCTTTGCGAGCATTACTGCTTCGCAGAAGTCGGCGATCGCCTGCCACTCCTCCTCGCTCCGGACCATGGCCTCAACCAAGGCCCGGCGCGAGAGGTCTCCGCCGCCGATCGCCCCCACGAGGGCACGGCGATGCTCCGCCCAAGCAGGGCACACCTCGACTGTGTGCTCCACCGTGTCCTCCGGGAGTTCCGCACCGTGGTGACACCCGGGCGTCACTTCCGCATGAATCAGGGTACCGCATGGGTACAGTTTTCTTTTTTCAAAAGTTTCGAATAATTCTGGATGTTCTTTCACAAATACACCAATTTGCATTATATAAAGACTAGTGATGGTCAGCAAACCTAGCCTTTTAAAAAGTGGATGACACTTACACACTTTTTCTGAACAAGAAACGCTTTATTTATATTTGTTGAATTTCCCCAAATCAAAAGACCATATCTGAGAACGGAGGCAACATATCCGTGATATGCTGTCAGTGCTGCTTTTCGCTAGCAGTTCGCCTTAGTTTCCTTAATGCAAATACAAATCTATTAATTTTATTGCATACAAGATCTATGTGACTTTTCCAGTTACAGTGCTGATCAATCAATAAGCCAAGGAATTTATATTGATCTGTCAGCTCAGCAGGATGTCTATCGGCTTTGACGTCACATACCATTTCTTTTGAGTTATACAACCTAAAAGTCATGTATTTGGTTTTTGATATATTGGCACACAGTTTATTGTTGTTAAGTCACTCCAGGACAGAATTTGCGGCAGTATTTAGCAAATCATTATGAGTACTGGTTGTGGCTTTTTCCTCGTGTGTAACAATCACTGAAACATCATCCGCAAAAAGAATGCATTGATGATTTATTGCGGCAGGTAAGTCATTTATGTACAGTAAAAATAAAGGTGGACCCAATATACTGCCTTGGGGCAGCACCAGAGCTATTAGTTTTATATGTTATATTGTAAGTTTTTAAATAATTCATGTCATCTATGAAGTTTATCTCAACACATTGAGTCCGATTAGTCAAATAGCTATTTAGACAACTAAAGGCTCGAGCAGACCGGATGCGTATGCTTGACTACGACGTAACCACGTCGTAGTGACGCGCGTAGTTACGGCGTAACCCGATGTCACACCGGGTTACGCATACGTCTACGCTTACGCAATCGAGCTGTGTACGCAACGCAGGCCCATTGCATGCCCGGCTGCGGCAGTTATATTTTATTTTACTGTTTTTTTTTTATTATGATGCACGGGATTCAAACTGAAACAAGTCAAACAAACTTGGAAGAAAGTGCATACCTCTAAGACGCACTAACACAAGGTCACCTAATGATGCAATTATTATTAGAGAAAAGTTTGTTACATATTTTAATAGCACAATAACTACATACCTTGTATTTCAAGTGCAGCACCAATTTTCTCCCATAATAAACATTTTTAAGATACATTTTTGTAGTCCTTACTTTTAGGATTGTAGATGCATTCATATTTACGCACATTTAGCTTATTGACATTTCAATAAGCTTTTCTTTTTTGTCACTATTCATTTTAAAAACCAAACAAAACAGTCCCGGTTTGTAATAAAATACAACTGACTGTTTTTAAGCGCGTAGGGTAAACGCACAGCAAACGTGTTCAAATTGGTTCGGTGTGACGTCCAATATGGTGCGTCATTGAATACAACGTCATCAACGCGACGTTGCCGCTCTGCTCTGCGTAAGGTACGGCGTAAGTCACGCAGCCTGTTTGTGTCTTGGGAGCTGCATTGCGTAGGGCTACGCGTTACGTCGACGCGCACGTCTCCGTTACGCATGCGGTGTGTCCTGTCTCATACAGTTCCATACATTACAACTCAGCGATACGTGCACCTCTACGCATACGCATCCGGTCTGCTCGAGCCTTTAAAGCTGGTCCCCGAATACCTGCTTTTTCACATTTATTAAGAAGGCGATTGTGATCCACGAAGTCAAATGCTTTTGACATGTCAAAGAAAATTACTGATACCGGTTTGCGTTTGTCTATTTTTGCCAAAACTTTACGCACTAACGAATATCTCACTTCAGGCAGTCTCCAAGTGGGGTGAAGCCAATCTAGTAGGATTCAACGCCGCCAAAACACAAGCGCGTCTTTTCACTGCCAAAAGGAGCCCGTGCACCTTGGTTCCTACTTTTCGGAATTTATCCCTGGGGTACACCGACCGCCTTCAGCTCTTGGGGGTTGATTTTCCCTCAGACCTTAACTTTGGGCGGTTCATTGAGTCCAAAGCCAAGGTAGCTGCTAGGAAGCTGGGCGTTCTTGCAAAGGTCCGGCGGTACTTCACACCGGGACAGCTTTTAATGTTATACAAAGCACAGGTCCGTTCGTGTGTGGAGTAGGTACTGCAGTCACATATGGGCTGGTGCTGCAAAATGCCACCTGGCAGCTTTGGACTCGGTGGAAAGGCGTGCAAAGAGGCTAATTGGTGATCCAGATTTGGTTAAGTCCAACCTTCAAAGCCTTGAGCATAGGCGTAGGGTAGCCAGCCTTTCGGTGTTTTACAGGATGCATTTTGGAGAGTGTGCGCAGGAATTGCATGACTTGATTCCGCCATCGCAATTCTACCATCGGACAACCTGACGTACACATGAAGGCACAAGAGACGTGACCCACGTGACAGCAGAAGGTAATATAAGACATGCTAAAAGTTAGACGAATTTGAACCTTCTGCAATTAGTATAAGATACATGATAATCAATTCGGAGCATAATAGTTAAAACGAAAATAACAAGAGGCAGGTAGTCAAATATTATAGAATACTGTTACGTCAATTTGATTTGTTTGTTTTGTCTCGTAATGCACTTGTTAATTTCAACGTTTCATCGTAAGACGATTTAGTCTAATGGTCATAACAATAGACTTATATTGACATGGTCGTAAGTTCAAATCCGTCATGCTTCTTTTAGTAGTTTTGTGTTTATAATATTGGATTATGTTTTTTGAAATCAAATTATAATTTATAATAAGTTAAATTAATAAATTTAAATTAACTATTCAAACATAAAAGCAACATGAATAAAAAACAAAAATGGTTAGGATAGGTAACGATTTATTCATTTACATAAAAAAATATTTACTCATCTTATAGACATAATTTAAATAACTATATATATAAAGGTAAAACATTTAAAAGAAGTTACAATATTAAACTGCTTTTGATATGGTAGAATTATTTGTAATACAGTTTTGAGCATGAAAAAAAACAGTTTATTTATTTCAATAGTGCTAATGAAATACTAATTTTATTTTTAAAGAAGAGTTTAATGCAGTGAATCAACTTGTTACATGATTAGAAATATATAATATTTCTATTTCATAACAATAGCATCACTACATTAACTGTCATACTTGCTCTAAATATTTTGTCATTTTAACTACTTTACAGGTTTTATAAAGAATTTAAAGTTTTAAATTTGATTAAGAAAGAAACAAGGGTCAGTTAATTTATTATATAAACACTTTCTAACAAATTAAGATTACTATGATTTATTTAACCAATACACTACACATAATATGCACTCACAAGAAGGTATTGTGGCTGCTTACAAGAAGTAAATAATTATCCATTGTTGCTTACACGCACTGATGACATTACGTCACGTAATATTTATTACTGAATCGGCCACCAATTTCTACAAGTTAACCAGGTTCCACAGAAGACATTCAACACAAGTAACCCAGAGTTATACCCGCCTGTTCTACGAGTATACGGCAGTATAATAACATGTCTTTTTTCTCAGATAGAAATCCAGATATTCTTGGGCAAAATGGACTTGACGGATGACCAGCAGTTATTTCAATTTTACGTCCTGACTTGTATTGTTTGTTATAGTTTTAAACCACAATCTGACTGTATTTCTCTGAAACAAAGAAACGAAACAGAAGTTACTTTATGTGTAAGTATAATTAAAAAGATGTTTGATTACTTCACAGCATAAAATGTGTAAGTTTAAAAAAGAAGTATAAATGAAATTGAAAAAAGACACTTACCTGCGGCTATATTAAGACGCCTCCTATCAGTCTCTCCGAAAACCAACATTCTTCTCATGTGAATAGATTATTTTATATTTTAAAACTAGGTATATCAAAATATTCTAAATAAAGACGTTGTTTTACGCAATTTAGTAAAGCAACGTAAAAATTGCTTGCACGACGTCACTGCTATTGAGCGTCGACTGGTTTTTGCTTTATTAGAACGGTTCATTTTTTTATTCCTCTACCCTTAATCTAAGTAACATTTGAATACCAGTTTTATGATGAATACGCATATTTATCTTGACTACCCGCTTATTACAAGTCAGGCGAAATTATTCCACATATGTTTGAAGAACATTTAGTTTGTTGATTGTTACTTAAAATAATAAAAAAGTTCTAAATGGAAAGCAAAACAATACACAGAGTATGAGAATTGAACTCGTGCCTTACTGCGTCAAAGTCTTTACACAGATCACTATGCCATATTACCTTAATTAGGGCTAACAAAATAAGCTATCTGTATTCAATACATTTTAAAATACCAATAATAAACTTTAAGTCTAAGATCGTAAGAATCAAAATTGCGTAATAAGTAGTTATTTATGCCATTATTACATCCCTTTATAAATGTTTATAAATGTGTTTGTTTGATTATAATATTAAAATATATTTTAACTTTGGACTATTTTGGACCATTTCCTTACTTTATATATATAATTATATTTTTTAAATATAGTGAAATAATAAACTTTTTATTTACTTGCAATATTTTGTTTCATTTCTATACAAACAGTCCATTTCTCGACTTTTGTCGTTAAATAAAAGTAAAAAAAGATAACTAAAACACAAAAGGTGGAAAACAAAAAGTTAGACGTTTAAAGTGAGATTTGAACTTGCTGCACTTCACTTGCGTGTCAAATCGCTGTTATTACCACTGGACTAAATGGATTCTTATAGACTATTGAAATTCAACGTTACTTTTAATGCTGGACGCAATATTATGGATCATTTACAAGTAGTTGATAAGACTCACGGAATTAGCTAAGTTAACTTTTGTCACTGACGTGCCATTTTCTTTTATCAATCTACCCCATGGTACATAATAAATATAAGGACTGGAAATACCTACGAAAAAAAGGTGCATACCTACAATTAGAAAAATCGCACAAAATGGCTGCCTTTGCTAGGGTTGTGCCGACCAAGGATTTAACGGTATCGATACTATTTAATTCTGGGTTACGTACAAGTTTTACGTTTGGTTTTACTAGATACTACGTACGGAATATGACATTTAACAGGGTGTTCGAAATTACAGCAACGATATTATGATGAATTTTATTATAGTTTTCTTATCCTAAAATCTACATAGAATCAATAATGACGTTATTAGTTTCACTGATAACAATGTCATAAAATAAAAACTAATTTTAACCAATTTTCAAAAAACCATCACATAACTGTTAACATAATTTTTTCGTTTAAGGTCTTGGACAATATCTGCCAAATTGACTATCTTTTTGTTTCGTTTCCTAATTCTCTCATTGAGACGTTTAATTTTTTTCTGCTGCTTGAGACATTTCCAACGCCTTCACTTTTTCATCGTGCACAGCCTGAAAAAATATTATAACAAATTTTATTAATATACAAGTGTCAAGGTGAGATAGTGGTCAAACGAAAGCCTATCATTAATAAAAAAAAAAAAAATTGTGATATCTGCAGAATGTTTCAGAGGTCTAAAAGAGAGTCTAGAGAATAAAGAAGTCATACTTATCATGTGATCTGAATTTCTAAAACTTAGTTTTATTATATTTTTGGAAGGTATACCTAAATAAAATAATCGTCACCCAGTAGATACATACCCCTTTATGTACGTATTCTACAATTTCATGGGATA
Source organism: Mythimna ferrago (assembly GCA_910589285.2). Lineage (NCBI taxonomy): Eukaryota > Metazoa > Arthropoda > Insecta > Lepidoptera > Noctuidae > Mythimna > Mythimna ferrago. The sequence goes on along the minus strand of OU342673.1, from coordinate 15,078,168 downwards.
ACTGCAATGGGGGCAGCTCAGTCGATGTACAAGAATCACCTTTTCTGATATTGTTACTACTTTCACTTAAAACAACGCCAGGTCGTTTTTTTGGTAACTGAAAATAATAATAAAGGAATATACCAACATATTTATTTTTTATTTCAGCCACAGAGCCAGGCTTTTTATCAGCCATTTCAATGCAAACTTACCAAAAATTCAGTGGGAACAAAGTCATCATGTAATCGCATCACATCAAGTGTTCTATTGAAACAACTTTCTTGGAAGTGAAGCGAACAGACATACCATCTTTATGTCTGGGATTAATATTTTCTTCACCAGTAGCTTCCAACCACTTTTTCCTTAGATTCTCTTTATAAGGAAACCTATGAAAGAAAGGAAGTATAAAACATGATAATTTGAACTTCTCTGTAACTAAAACAAATAAAAAAATACTGACGTATTATTTTAGAACTATACAAAACTGAGAAAACTTCCATTGATAAAATGGATTAGTTCTGTTATGATAAGTAGAATTATAAATTGGAGATTATATCGATACTGTTGCAGTAATGGTACAGGACTATGCCATAACACATATTATTGTAAACAACAAGTTTTTTACTAAAACAGTATTATAAACAGAAATAGAGGTAAATCTCAGTACCTTGGCAATAGATTCAAGTATCCGTAACATTTTTTTCAACCTACGTGAATTATTTTAAGTAATATTTGGTGAAAACTGGCTACTAACCTGTGCAAAGACAATTGAGGTTGATTCTTGTTCTTTTTTGCACCACACGTCACAATGCAACACACAGGCATATTGTTTTTTGTTTCAATATATATATATTGGAGTTTTAAATGGATATCTTCGTAATTTTCCAGAAAATCGCAATAGCTTCAAAACATAAACACCCGTTTGACAGCACAACTACCACGTAACTCAGGTGCAGTGAGCGCACAAGATGGTGGACAATGGCACTTACCTACATCTTTACTAATGTCAAAACGAAATGTTGCCAAATTAAGCAACAACTTAAATATCGTTGTCTCTTTTGTTTTTGTCAAATACAATTATTGGCTTAGAAAGAGTGAGACAAAACGATATTTCGTAATCTGTTTCATATTTCGCTCATATTTGTATAACTATGTATACGTCATAGATAACACGGCTTCTCCATGTATAGATCTCAATGATCTACCCTCACACTAGGATAGCAAGATTTATCAAAATGCTGGCACAAAGAATTTTCATCTTTAATAGTAGCAAAATAATGATTAAAATAGCTTATCAAAGGAGGTGGGTTAGCCCACTTAGGGCACCGACTTTACGACGAATATTCACCCTTACGTTGTTGAAACCTCTACGGTCCGGACTAAGCGTTTCGCCTCGTCGTTTATACCGCGTACGTCGAAGGACTGGAACAGTCTGCCTGCTGCGGTCTTCCCGTCCGATTATAATTTGGGTGTCTTCAAGGCTAGAGTGAATAGGCTCTTAATAAACTAGTGCGCCTCACCATCAAAGATTGCATCGCTACTTACCATCAGGTGGGATCGCAGTCAAGCATTAGTTTATCTCAATTATAAAAAAAATAAAAAAAATTAGTCCATAGGCTGCTAGCGTTGTCGATTTACTTTTCTGAAATCCGAATTGTTCTTCCCGAATTATTTTAAACTTATTAAAGTAGTCGTTTAGTCGTTTCTGCATCACTTTCTCAAAAATTTTGGAAAAAAGTGATATCAGCGTAATGGGTCGATAGTTGTCTAATAGTAGTTTATCATTTTTTTTTAAGCAGAGGGCGGACAATGGACTTTTTGAGAATATCCGGAAACACACTGTAACGTCAATAAAATACGGGGGTCAACGACAGACTGGTTTATTCATGAAATATATTAAACTACCCACCACCATACAATTAATAGTGACGACCGACGTCACATCTCTCCCCGTCAAGTCCACTAATCACATCAGGTCACCAACAACAACAACAACAACAACATCAACAACAACAACACCACCACCACCAACAACAACAACACAACACAACAACAACAACAACACACCAACATCATCGTCGTCGTCGTCGTCGTCGTCGTCGTCGTCGTTGTCGTCGTCGTCGTCGTTCATCGTTGTCATCTTACAACTAACAATTTCATATAACTAAGTACCTATTTTAAATATTGTTTCATATGGCTGCTTTTCTTGCTCGGTTGACCGCACGCAGTGCGCGAGCTGACGCACCCTGTGGTGGAGGTGATATCGGCAACGAAAGCCGTTCGCGTTGAACTCACTGCTGCGGTGAGTCTTTAATGTCACTGTCACCACTGGATGCGACTTCAAACACCTCACCTTCGGCCCCGCTATCGACCCCCGGTTTGGCTGCCCCGGAGCACGCAGCCTCAGCGGCGACGGCGTCGCTCACGCGTGATAACGAGAACCTATTTTTGCTGCTTGCTGGAATAATTTGGTCGGCATGTCTACGCCACTCAACCCCATTACCTAATCTCACTTTGTATGAAATAGGCCTTGTCTTTTTAACAACAGTGGCATCGGTCCTCTTGTCCCCCCTCGCCGTATAATCGCGAGCGATTACCGCATCCCCAACGCAGAATTCCCTATCGGCCCCCGAGGTGCGAGCGACCAGACGCTCTTGCCTCGCGCGTACCGCTGCGGCTACGTCCGGGCGTAGCGCGTCAAGTCGGCTGCGCAAGCGCCGCCCTTGGAGCGCCAGGGCTGGCGAGACCCCTGTAGTTGCGTGTTCACAATTTCGGTACTGAAGAAGAAATTTACTTAGGGCGACGTTGACGTCCTCGCCTTCGTATATTGATCTCTTTATTGCCTTTTTAATAGTTTTGACTGCGTTCTCAGCCGCGCCATTTCCCTGGGGCCTATGTGGTGCCGAAGTTGTGTGTTTGATACAATTTTTTTCACAATATTGACTAGACTTGTTCAAAAGATAGGTTAATAAGCTCTTGTAGGACAGGAGCCAATATTTCTGCACTTATTTTGAGGACACGAGTACATACACCATCAAAGCCCACAGATGCGGTATTATTTAATGATAATATGGTTTTAAATACTTATTCAGAGCTACAAGGGCGAAGGAACATACTGTGATTAAATGTTGGTAATTCATTTTTTTGTGTGAGAATATTCGTGCTATGGTGGGCATTCTTAGTGACATCAATAAAAAAATCGCTAAATGCTTCTACGATATCTTCAGGATTTTTTAAACGTTTACCTTGTTGTTCAACTTCGTTTATGGTGTTGTAAGTTCTGACAGAGTCAGTGTTGTGTTTTATTACTTGCCAGGCGGCCTTGCACTTGTTTTTGGCATTGTGAACATGCTTTTGGTTATAAATTTTCTGTGAAGTAAGTATACATTTTTTAAGTATTGAGCTATATTTTTTAACTTTGCTGTATAATTTGTCATCTTTTTTTAGTTTTAAGCATTCATACCTTAGTTTGCGTTTTTTTTTGACATGATATTCTTACACCTTTGGTTATCCATCTCGGTGCTGAGATGTTGGCTTGTACTTTGTTCCGTTCCAGAGGGAAACAAAGATTATAAATCAAAATGTTTAAGTCTCAAATGCTTATCCGCTACTGGTATTGCTATAGTTTGACCAGTATTATGATCAGAGAGGTAAAGATCATGCACTTGTCCCTTAGCATCTGGAATGTTGCTTATAATGTGATCTATGCAAGAGCTTTGCCGTGTTGGCTGCGTTATGTGTAGTGTGAGATTATAATTACTAGTAATGTCATGCAATTGTCTAGATAAATTGTTATTTTTTAATGTGTCAATATTTAGGTCACCGGTTATAACAATTTTATTGTTTTGTTTTTTTGATAAGTTATATAGTAATAAGTCAAGTTTGTCAAAGAATATTTTAGTGTCACTGTTTGGAATTCGATATAAACATATGATAGAAAACCGATATAAGGGTAGGTAGATACCGCAACATTCGAACGACTTTTCACACGATAAGTCTTTACAAATGGGTAACTCTTTAAATTCAATATTTTTTCTCAACAGCATACATACACCCCCTCGTTTTTCTTTAGGTCGAGAAAATGATGCAACTAGTTTGAAGTCTTTAAGCAAAATATTGCTCTCATTGCCTATTTTGATGACTGTTTCCGACAGGCACAAGGCATCAACATATATATTTTTATTAATTTGAAATGATTTATACATAGCTCCAGATTTTCTAATTTATTTAATAGTCCTGCGATATTTTGATGGAATATCGTAAACGTTATATCTTTAGCCGACTCGAAAAAGCGTTTTGTTTTCGACTGATAATGTACATGGAAATGTAGGTTTTTCGGCCATATTTTGTGAAACTAAAAGTGGAAAATATTCAGATATGGATTTTTGTCTCAGGTGTTTAATTTTTTTTGTATTTTTATTAGTGTGTGACTTGTTAGTGGGCCTGTTTAGATAGCTATAAATAGTTGTTTGGACCAAAGATTTCGTTTTAATTTCACTTTTCTTTTTAATTTCACTTTTCAAGGCTGTGGATTTATGCATACATATTTTATTAATAAAGTTTAATTTATAGTACCTGTAATCTATAATTTTGCTTATCTTTTTACACTTATCATGCAAATAATGAGTATGAGAAGCATAAGTGGTGTTCATAGGTATAAAATCACATTTAGGATTTGGTCTACAGATGTTTGCAATTTCATTATTGAATTTTGAAACATTGAGATAATTGTTATTATAAACACCTAGTACGATTACATTATATTTTTCCAAATGTTTCAATGCCGCCGATAATTCATTTTATACTTTTATTGGGTTTGAGTTGTTTTCACCAGAACACATTAAAACTTGATCGAATTCCGAGTTTGTAAGGGTGAAACAATTTTTAAGAGTTTGTTCCGTATTTGCAAAAGGTTTTATAGTCCCTGTAATTGCGTAGTTTTGATATCTTGTATCTTGTCTGTATTTTATTAAATTTGATGCCAAATCCGAGCTTTGCTAAGTACCAATAATATGTAATTTTGATATTTTTTCATTCTGTACGTTTTGACTCTGGTGTTGGATATCAGGATTATTTTCCGGCTCAATAGAGTGAGTATTGTTGCTGGTTTCTTTTTTATATTATATTTGACGATGAGTCTTGAGATTCTCTTGGTAGATCAGAAGTCCTTTCTTCAGCGAGTGATAGGTCAATAACGCTGTCGTTGAATAAGTTTCGTGTTCGTTGTCTTTTCTGCATGCTTTTTTGATGTTTTTCCACACTAGTAGCATTAATACATATTGTTTTCAAGTATTTTATTGTACTATCTTTCTTTTCAAGTGTTTTTTCTAGTGAGTTATTAAGATTTAATAGTACATCAATTTCATTGTGGGCACTTGCTAATTGGGTTGTTAGATTATTTATTTCTTGTTAGAGCTCGTCGTTGTCATTAAACTCTGTCGATAAGTCGGGTAAACTCCTAGCTCTGTGGTCCGAATGTGTTGTCAGGAACGAATGATTAATTGATTCGTCTGAGACTCTTCTTAGTTTATTTCGCATAGTAACATTGTTAGGAGTATCCATTATTTTACTCAAAAGTCGTATCGCCATTGTAAACCCTTGGTCGTCCCTCACTTGCACTGCCTACGCCTCTGGCAGGTATCCTACCCTCAGAATATGCGGTATATACTCTTACAAATACACGGTGACATGGATATCTTCCCGATAAAGTCGGGCTGCATCTCTACCAACATCTCTGAATTCGCCATAAATAAAATGCATTTCGGCATATTCCTGCGGTGTGTACTGAGACATCGAAAATCGTCACTGCACTGCAGGTTTGTATAATCGTTGAGCAAGTCGTAGCCAATGTCGTAGGGATCATAAAAACAAAAAAGTCCAAACAGAAGCAAATCAGTGTCCAAACAGATGCAAATCCAGTCCAGGAAGAAAAACGAGGAATTCAACGGTGAAGATAAACACAGAAACTAGAAGCGCATGTAACTTACGAGATCGCATTGAAGCATTTTCAGTCAAAATGGACTAATTCGATTTTTTTTACATCTTGACTTAGTGTAATTTGTTATCCGGCCAGATACTGATTTCTGGGAATTGATTGACCCTTTTTTACCCTTATGTTTGACCCTAAATAACTGCTGGTTAATAGCACAGATTACTGAATAGTTACTACGTAACAGATACTTAACTCAGTAGAAAATTTCCAATACCTATTACGATAATTGCCTACTCCCTCGCGTCAACAACCACTGTATGCTAAAATGCGCCTAAATGCTCAAGCGTACAGCAGTGATTGCTTCGCACCGCGCGATTCCACAGTAATCGCAGGGCTGCCTCTTCGATAAAATTAAATTAACATAACTTTTTATCTATGTTATTGAGAACTGTGAATATGTTCTGACTTTTATGTGGCAGTTAAAAATTTTATCATTTATAAAATGTTTAACCAACTTAAAAAAAAGGAGGTGATCAGACATACAGGCCAAACTGAGAAGTTTGACTTGTATGGTTTGTAGGTATGTATGTTTGTGCGCGATAATCTCGCGTTTGGCTAAACCGATATCGATGCGGTTTTCAGAAAAGGATTTGTTACATTTAGGAGAACGTTTTAAAACAAGTATAATACTTCTTAGTTTGATGATGATCTTCGGAGATGTTCACTAGAAATGAAAAAAAAAGCCTTAAAAAAAGAGAACTGACTTCAAATAAAGCACTAAGCCGTAAGAAATAATTTTTTTTTTTTTTATGTTAGTGCTAACAGCTGGTAATTACGAATCGAAAAAGCACCGACATCAAAGAAGAAATTATTTCTTACGGTTTAGTGTTTTGAAGTCGGTTCTCTTTTTTAAAGTTTGTTTTATTATATTTGTAAGTTTGTTTTGTTTTATATATACGCGTACGAACGAACAGCACTATTAAAATTGAACGTGCGTGCGCGCGCTTCGCTTGCGAAAACCGCACTGAATTTGATCCGCCGGCGGACCGAGACCGCTCGGCTGGGTAGGCACTTATAGCGCGCAAGTACATGGAGTGACGGAGGCCTGTTAATAGTTTGGTTAAATATTATTTATAACTAATTAGGTCTAAGATGTTTTGCAACATCGATAATGTACTTAAATTAAATAGTGTATTTTTTTCAAATTCAGCTCCTTTTCAAGTTAAATCTCAATAACTTTTTTTTTTAATCATGGTATCAGTTTTTTGGTTTGGTTATCTGAAAAGTATAAGTAGTTAAAATTTGAAATAAACAATTTTTTTCTTTAATATTTTTAAGTATAAAGTAAAACAGTTATTTTCGTATGCGCATACGCATACGCAAATAACTGTTTTACTAGCAGTTCATTGAGAACAAAGCTACGGTAGCTACTAGGAAACTCGACATTCATGCAAAGGTTAGATGGCACTCAGTGGCGGATTAGCCATGTAGCAAGAGTAGCAAATGCTACAGATCCCTGGGGGCACCGCGCGTTCAGAGATCCCGCATTTTTGAACTTAAAAAAAACTAGTCAAAGTATTTTTACTACGCAAAATCTAAATACAGCTGATTTTTTTGGATGTGATGAGATAGTCACTTTATTTCAGACTTTCCTGCTAGCAAACTACAGAATAGAAGATCTCTTAGAATTTGTCCCATTATCGTACCTACTTTCTACGCAATTGATCTTCTAACCCACGGAGTTATTGGTGAATAAAAGCCTTGTACAAGCTTATTTTTAGAAAGAGTAGCTTTAGCCAGCAGCTTCCTGCGCGCGAAGCCGCTAGCTAAAACTACTTAATTTTAATATGTATAGCCTCGGGTAAGCTTAATCTTAATAACCCTACTAAGAATAAGCATAAACAAGGTGTTTAGAGAATTCATATTTTGTGTGTTTGTGTGAATATTACATTGCCTGTGCGTAGTGACATTTGGCTCTAAAACGTAGTTGTCACAATGCGCCTCATCAGATGGTTTTAAGTTCCACAAAGAGCAATGGAGAGGAAGATAAACTTAAGTGGCAGTAAGCTGGGTACATTGCTCGCAGAACAGATGATCGATGGGGCCGAAAGGTTCTGGAATGGCAGTCGGATACCTGAAGACGCAGCGTTTAAAGGCCTCGCAACAAGGGTACCGATAACCTTTTTTTAGCAAGGTTCACGTGAATTCGATGGAGGCGTGATAAACAGGATCGGCCGTTGTGGTGACATTTGGGAGAACCTTTGTCTAGCAATGGAAGCCTTTCACCTGAAATGATGATGACGATCGATGTTGGCATGTTGATGAGATCAATCTCTCAGAAAGATTATTCCGAGTAAAGATTGGCTTAATCTGCCATCATCAACGAAAAGACTCCCTATTTCTGTATTAGTTGTCAGAAGAAAACCTAAAATGTCCTAAGCAAAATTCTAGTCATTCGGGGTATGCAAAAAAGATCATCATCTAGGTTTTCCAAAAGTACTAAAATTAATTAGTCTCTTACTACTACGAGTAAATTAATTAGTAGGGGGCCCTTTCTACGAGCAATGTGCTCTGCCCATTGCCACTTTTTTTTATGATGGGAAAAATAATCCAATGACACCCCCGCTCTTGGTTGAAGCGGGAGATAATGTCAGACTCTTACTGACAAAAAGACCCACCCCGTTCCTTCTAGCCTTCATACCGGGGCTCGAGCTGTCTTTCGAAACTAACCTGGCCCCAGTAGGCTTCGGCCCGGCTGGGTCCCTGCTGTTGCTGACAACTCCTTGAGGCGCGCGGGAACAGTGCGCGCCGTCGACGACTTGGGCTTGGTCCGGACAGTTACCGGACGGCCGGACAGCGAGCTACCCATTGCTCCCTGTTCACAAGCCCGCGCCTACGGTGGCCGGAAATCGGGATCAGAATCCCGGCGGCGGCGGCGGCGAGAACGCCGTTGCCTCATGCGGTCGGTCTCCTCCTTTGAGAGCATTACTGCTTCGCAGAAGTCGGCGACGTTTTACAAAAAGACAGACCGATCCAAGGGGACAATCATCCCCTAAACTCAATTTTAATTTCTCTGTGAGTAGGAGCGCGAGGGCATTATCCACGCGATATTTTTTTGTATTATTTTGAATATTAAATTGCGTACAGGGGATGATTGGCGCCTTGGATCGGTCTGTCTTCTTGTAAAAGGTTTTAAAACAGTTGTATGATGAACATTTATAAAAATCTAGCATGAGAATTTACGTGAAGTTATGTCATTATTTTGGGAGTTTTAAAGCGTCTATAGCATTACGGTCCACGGAATGTGTCTGGGAGTATTGGCGACTTGATTTTAAAGATATTGCCTAAAATATACGTTAAAATCAGCTTGGAGAATTTACGTGAAGTAAGTACTGGGGCTCAAGTCTGCTAATTTTATAAGTTCGTCATTCCAACACGATGCCATCGTCACTTTGCCAAAAGTTCGTAATCTGCTAATTCATAATGATCAATCATTGATCGGTCAATGGTCTCGCAATGGAGTTAGTGGTAAAATGACAATATCGAGCCTATTAAAAACAATGATTGCACAAGGCAAAGAGATTTAAAGAGATACAATAGAGCGGCTATCAAGAGAAATGTCTTAGAAAAACTGTCATCCTATCTCTCAGTGACGCCATCTAGCTTTGAATAGCAATCACGCGAATTAAATTTGTCAAAATTTGTATAAATTCAACTATTGCTCGGTAGGTGGCCAGGAGCTTTACCATGATATGTTAAAATGTCAGTAGTACGAACGAAAAAGGATCTAACAGTTCGGTTTAGGTCGTAAAATAGATCACGTTAAGAGCTCGTGGTAGAAGCTTCAGTGTATGCCAGTGGCGTAGCTTGGGGAGGGGAGGGCGGTGGGGGCCATGACCCTAGGCGGCATACGAAAGGAGGCGGCAGAAAGCGCCAAATTATTTATTTGGTACGTGCCAAGCAAATTTTGATGTCGATGTTAAGTCTACCCTGCGTGCTGCAGCAGGTATATTGCTTTTTATTAATCCACTGGCACTGAGCGTGTTCACGCTAACGCGATTAAACACGCGCATTCCGACCTTGGGCCAACACTTGTATGCACAAGGCAAGTGACGTGACTCTTAAGGTGTTGTGGAGTTCTCAGTTTGACCACATTGGCCGAATAGGGAACAAACCTCGTTGGTAGTAAAGCGTTTTGGTCCCTGGCAAACTCGAGTGAATCGAACTTCTGCCGTCCCTCACCTCCGCCACTGCTGGAACCCGACGGGTCCCTGGCTCACATCGCTGAGGAGAAAACAAACTTAATTGTCTCTCTTATTGCGGAATCTTCGCGTCTGAATTCCGGTGACGCACCGCCCCCTGTTTCTCCTGATGGATACGTGACGAGTATGTCGGATATTCGTATCCATCAGAAAGACGTACGTAAGAATAAAGCTAGTGGCCCGACGGGATACCTGCAGTCGTCCTTAATACTGGTGTTCTTAAACATAATAAACAACAAAGAGCGGCGTATTTCTGGTCGACCTCAAGCGGCGAAAACCCACGCTACGCCACTGGTGTGTGCTAGGTAAGGTTAAACTTTTCAGCAATAGATGGCGCTATCATAAAATCAACAAATGTTCTAGAACTATTCATGGAAATTGTTGGATTTTAATTAATTACTGCGTAAATACCAAGAATATTTACGAAAATAAACCGAAGTTAGGTCCAATAATTTTACCATAACAAGATTTGCAATAGCGTAATGCGCAACTCAACACGTTTTCTCAGAAAATGATTTTCTTTTGGTGCCTAAAGCGGATACAAACACGACTTGACGTTTACGGGTGTCATACTAGACTGAGCGACTTGTTACTACTAAGTAACAAGTATCGGCTTGGACTTTTGTTCGCTATGTCCTGTCTATTGGTAGTTTATATTTAATGTCTTTGGCACAAGGACATTCTAATTGTAGGTTACTGATCAAAGGAACTGTTAAAATTTTAGCAGATTACCGCATATGTCAGATATTCACTTGTCATGAAGTTCGAGATTACCGTTTCTTTCAATGGAGTGTCAGTGGTGACCATTGGAAAGTCATAATGACTCCATTATAATAGCAGATTACCAAAACTTGTCAAAATCAACATTATGAAATCAATGGTAGACCACTCTGAAACTATTGTAATAGCAGACTTGAGGCCCTGTTTTTATGTACCTTGATTACCTGATACCTGAAAATTGGCCGTCTAAGCAAGCTAGCAGATAGGCATTCGTTCTTAGTACATACTAACAGTACTCAATGGTCCACATTTCCTTCGTCAGAAAATACGTGACGTCTGGCGGCCCTGGGTTCTTGGACTAAATCGAATGTTACACAAAGCACAGGTCTAATGATTTGTGGAGCCACATGTGGGAGGTGGGTCTTTCAATAGGCACTTCCCTGGAATCTTTAAATTTGAATAAAACGAATTGTGTTATCGATTTTTTTTATTAATTTGGATGGCCGATTGATGTCATGATCGTTCAAATGTCCGCTGCAACTTTGCTGGATAGCGCGCATACGAAGTATACAACTTTCCATGTCTTTACAGTTTTTATTATAAGGAGTTTTGTCTACTCATTGTCGAAACCTCCTGAAAAGTATAATTCACCGTGTAATTAATAGAGTCTGTGCGGAAAGTAAACCATCGTGGGATTTGAGGGCGCTGCTGTAGATAAATATCGTTTTTGTTATGTGAGCAACATTGTGACGTCATTATAGTGCGATTGTTAAATCTTGATATTTTGAAACTATGTTGGACTAGCTTCTTCCAGCGGCTTCACCCTATAATAAAAATTATCCTATTGGCTAAATTTGCTCACCTCATGAAACTTCAAAGTGCCAAGTGTGCTGCTTATGTGCTATATTATTGCAATGTTTATGATTAAGTTCATCTATCTAGTAGTTTTTGCGCGGCACATCCATACATACGAGTACCTCCATCCATCTTCACAAAGTTTCGCTTTTTTTTTTTTTTTTTTTCGGGTAGGTGTAAAATAACGATAAACATTTCTCCGAAAAGTTTTTTTTTAATTTAAATAGTAAATCATATCAAAATCAAGTAATTTTTATTTGTAATCAGTCCATAACCTTCAATAGCTAGTTACTCAAGTTTGCAGCACTTTTATGTAATTTTTGAAAATTTTACATCACCTGCCAGCTTATCATCTGATTCATCACTAAGTTTTCACTGGACACTTGTGAGTCAAAATGTCGCAGCTAGATGAGATCTTAACTGCTCAGAAAAATCTTGAAGACTGCTTTGTAAGGAAGATGGAGGAACTGGAATCACAAATCCAGAGTGCTGGACCTGCCAAGGATACTGTGGCGAGGGTTGCTGAAGAGTTCCGGACCTTTAGGGAGTTGGTCTTCAGCATGCTTGGCCTGCTCCGGAGCCAAATTAGTGAGTGTGCCAAGCAGATTGATGGGTTGGAGACGAGACATCGGAGGAAGGCGCTTGTTTTCCATGGCATTGCAGAGGCTAACGGTGAAGTTGCAAGTGCAGTGGTCCTTGATATCATTAACAAGCAGATGGTATCCAAGTCTTTGTCTGCATCTTCTATAAAGGTCTGTCACAGACTTGGAGCGGTCAGCAAAGTCCATCATAGGCCCATCCTGGTGCGATTTTCTACTTATGAAGACAAATCTGCTGTCTGGAGAGCCAAGAAAGGCTTAAAGGGGACCACTATCTCAGTCAAGGAGTTTCTGACAAGGGCCCGGCAGACCATCTTTGGGAAGGCGCGGCTTCATTTCGGTATGCGATGCTGTTGGACTCAGGACGGCGTCATTGTTATGAAGGCTCCCGATGGCAGTAGGCACAAGGTCTCTGGTTTCGACGAACTAAGTCCTCTATTGGCGAAGTATCCGAAAGCCCAAGGTGGTGATAGCCTGCAAAGGAAGACGCGGTAGTTATGGTCTTTTTATTATTTCTAAGTTCTATCAACTTTCTTACGAAGAACTTATAGTGTTACTTACCACAGCAATCTTTCACTATTCTCGCCTTCCAATGTAGGTTTCATTTTACCTCTGTACTTCTTGTATTGTTTGTCTGTTTTCGAAAGTAATCTATAGTTTCCACTTTGACCTCTGTATTTTATTGTTTTTTTCTTTGCTAAACTACTTTACTGTTTACCCTCAACATATTATATTATATAATTTTTTATGTTTATCCTTAAATCTTAACGTTTAGTCAGTTGTCATGTCAAATTAAAATAGAGGTTATGTTTTAGGCGTGTGTAACTCTTTAAGGAACCGACTCACTGATCCGGATCATTGCAGTGAGTCAAAAGATTGGTTCAGTAAAAACGTTTCAAACGCATCATTTGGATCTGAAACATTATTTTGCTCTGATACATTCCGCGAGACGCGTCGCTCACGAGGCGACTGAGCAGTGAGCGAGCGAGAGAGAGAGACGGACACACTGAGTTATTATTGACTGGCGAGTCGTGAGTGAGCGGGTGACATAATTACAATCTAAATAAGTCAGAAAGAGATACCAATCGAGATGTGCATCACTCATGCTATCACAGATTTTCGTTGTCGTTATCCATGCACGTAAAAATGACCATTATGGCGCTTACGTATCAAATACTATACGGTCGTTTTTTGCATATGAAATAGTAGTTTATGTGACTAGGGGATAAAGCAGTGTCTTTAAGTCGCGGGCGGCATGTTGAATTCCGAACGAAACGAAGGTTGCTGATTTTAATCCCGAACGATAGTGAGGGATTTATAAAATTAACTCCCGAGCATTGCGAGGGAGTTAATAAAGAAACCTGAGTGAAGTGAGGAATTCAAGCCGCCCAAGACAAAGACAGCTTTATCCCCGTGTTGCATACTCTACTTTTTACACCATCTGTGAGATAATTAAAAGATAATTTGGTCGACCAAATCATACCTATATTACAGAAACATAAGTATTATATTTACAAGTTCATCAAACAAACAAAATTCACTACTCCAAGATTCTATAGTTTCAATTTTCTATAATGCTCCCGTGTCGTCTGTACGCACGTTTTATTCTATTTTCTTTTTTTTGTTAGTGGCCAGTTTGAATCATAGTGATTACATACTCTTTGGTTTGAATTTCGAGTCAACTTGTTCGATGCGCCTACATTTTAATTCACAATGTTGACGATTCTTGATGCTCCAAATTCAAATCTCATTATTCCCTAGGGATCGGCCATACTGCATTATCTCCCTAGGCATATAATGACTTGCTTTAAGTGAGGTTTGTCTGACGTGTAAAACGACATTATCGAGCAGGTGGTGTAAAAATAATGTCCGTTTGGATTGAGGAGCCACTTCATGATTTTAAAAGGAAACTTATCCCTTATTTAGTAGGAAAGCAGATAATTTTGTAGGCCAAACCCCGAAATTTGTAGTAAAACATATCCAAAGTTATATCAATTTTAAAGTGGCTCCTCAATCCAAACGTCTGAACTGAGGAGCCAGCTGGAACACCGAAAGTACTCAATGAATATTATTGAAAATTTTGTATCATTTAGTAGTAATTGTGTATAGTACCTACTAAAAATTTGAGTCTAATACTGTTGATATTCAAGAACATACAATACTTTTAATGTGGCTCCTCAATCTATACACAAGAGTGTGAATTTACATGAAAGTAATTGGTCAATTTATAATTCCACTGCAAAAAACATTTAGTAGTAAGTATGTTTGAATTTGTAGCATACAGAGAAAGTAGTAAAACTGATTAAATTTAGTAAATAAATGCATTTTATTTGGCTCCTCAGTCCTGACGTTTTACATAATAAATGATTGATTGTATGTGCCTGATATCACAATGAAATCAAAAACCAAAAACACTAACATTTAGTATAAATGTCTACTAAATGCATATGTACAAATCAAAATTGTACATATTCGGTATTTGATAAAAAAATACTTCTCAATATTCATTTAGAATTTGCTATTAATGGTGACCATGTTGTGATTGTACCTGGGACAAACGGTCAAACTAGGTAAGTCAATTTTTGTTAAATTAGGGAAGTCATGCCATCTTCTTTTCCAAAATCCCACAGTATCGCGAAACAAAATTTTTTTACCAGTGTGTGTAGCCAGTTATGACTCACTCACAATGAATCGTTGCGTTTTACTATAGGCCTCATAAGAAAACTCAAGTCACCCAAAGGCCAATGAAGAAGGCTGTGCTTGGAGGTTCTCAGCAGCAAATCGAGTTAAGAATAAAGTCGGAACTTAAGGGGAGGTCCAACAGTGGATCTCATTCGGCTGAAATAAAATGAAAAAATAAATGATGTTAAATGAAATCACGATAAGTATTTTTGAAATTTAATTTTTAACAACTCGACACAGTAGGTAGGTACAGAGATTCTTCTTATATTTTGGGTTTAAAGGTATTCAGAACAGGGTGTAAAGTCCTACAAACTGTCCAATCAAGTTTATAATTTTGTATGGAGAGGCTGATTTTTAGGGTTCCGTAGCCAAATGGCAAAAAACGAAACGAACGGGCCCCTACAGTTTTGTTGACATCTCCTTGAGGTGCGCATGGAATACTATGCACCGTCGATGATTTGGGCTCGGTCTGGAAGATTACCGGACGGTTGCTAGCATTACTGTTAAGCAGAAAGAGGCGACCGCTTACCACTCCTCCTTGCTCCGGAAAATTGTTTGTACCAAGGCTGGAACCTTCCGAACTTACAATGTCCGGTGAAGACCTACGTCATACGCAAGGTAAGGACGCCCTGATGTCTTTCTCAACGTTTCGCTTTACTGCCAATCCTGTGTAACACTGACAAAATAGTGGATACCTTTACCAAAAAAAAACAATGTTTATGCAGCACAAATCCATAGGTACATATTATTTCTACGGATACAGGAAAATAGTGCAATTAACACATACAGCCATGGTTTTCGAACAAACGATCCAAATCACAAAGAATATCTGTCCAGTAAACACAAGCGGTAAGTCGATTACTGCACGGTGACGGTTTCCCGCGAAGCGGCGAGCCTCCTTGCTAGCCTGCCACCATGGGATCTGGAGGCAACAGTCCTTGCACACATGCACGACTTGTACGTGGGTGAAAGTCCGCTGCCGCAACAGGTCGCAGCTTGGCGGACAGAGCTCCGGCGGGATCCCATGGTTAAATGGCGTCAGCGACTGGCGCAACCCAGTGATGGACACAATTATGGCGGTAACCGGACCATGGCCTTGGTACAGGCCATGGTCCGGAGCAAGGAGGAGTGGCAGGCGGTTGCTTCCTTCTGTGAAGCAGTAACGCTAGCAAAGGAGAAGGCCGACCGCATCAGGCAACGGCGGCGCTCACAGCGCCCCAGCCGCTACCGGGATTCCGATCCCGATTTCCGGCCACATAGATACACTTTCACGTCAATTGCCACAAGGTTGCCAACCTATTAAAATAATGTTTGTAGTAATGCAACCTTATAGTTTTAATAAACTTTAAAAAAAAGGGGGCCGAAAAATCTTATTTAATGCTCGAAAAAATCAAAATAATTATGCCCATTTAGCCTGTATAAGTCAGATTGTTGTTCTTAATTATGTTTAGCCCAAGCCCCATACATTTATTGAACGTCTCCTTTATGTTTATGTCAATATGTGAGCAAACAAGTGAGTTTCATTGCTAATGAACGTTAGGTTACTAAATAAATATTATTGAGGGTAGATAATAAGTATCGACATAAATTTGCAGTTTTGTGCTTCTATGCCATGAAACAAAGATTGTCTTAGTAAATAATGTATTCATGGTCACCCTTCAAAACCATTTCATAGGAAATGAAAGAATAGCTAATAACTTCGTAGATATGTATTTTTTTAAGGCGGGGATTATACGTACATTTAGTAGAATTTTATACTAAATATAGGTGTTTTTTGTTCCAAATTTCATCACAAGTATAGTAGATTAGAGGCCAATTTATTTACCGAAGCATCTCAATTGAGGAGCCACATTAAATGTCCTATATCTCTTGATCCACTCATGTTTGATATCTGGTTCTTATCCTACAAATCTAATATACTTACTACTAAATGAAAACGAAATTGCGTACCGATTGAAGTAATGCTTTTCTGAAAAATGACGGGTCATGTGTATAGATTGAGGAGCCACATTAAAAGTATTGTATGTTCTTGAATATCAACAGTATTAGACTCAAATTTTTAGTAGGTACTATACACAATTACTACTAAATGATACAAAATTTTCAATAATATTCATTGAGTACTTTCGGTGTTCTAGCTGGCTCCTCAGTTCAGACGTTTGGATTGAGGAGCCACTTTAAAATTGATATAACTTTGGATATGTTTTACTACAAATTTCGGGGTTTGGCCTACAAAATTATCTGCTTTCCTACTAAATAAGGGGTAAGTTTCCTTTTAAAATCATGAAGTGGCTCCTCAATCCAAACGGACATTAAAAATAATGTTTTCACTAACAACTTATCGTATTACGTTGATGCGGCACGAGGCCGGCAGATTGTTTATGTTCGTTCGTCCGCGCAAATTTTCGAAAACATTTTAGTTTGTTTGCGTAGTGATTATTGACTTACTTTCTTCCTTTTTATTCATAAAGTCAGAGCTATGAGACTTTACGTGAGAATTTTTGGTAAATGGACATTGAATTACGTAAATAGGTTTAGTTTAACAATGTAACGTAAGTATACGTAACATTCTGTATTTTGTATCCTTTGAGCCGATGATCCAAATGAGCCAAATGAAACATATCAGTGATTCGGATCATTTCAGTGATCGAGATTCAAATGATCCAATCGCAAAAATGATACACTTTGCCCACCTCTATTATGTTTACTTTTTTTCACCTGACGTTTACGTGATCGGATACGTCATAGTCTCACAGATTGTAAAGTGCGTTCCGAATACCATATTGAAATGATGTTAGCTGGCGGGTGGTGCAGAAATGCCAACGCCGAACTAGCCTGTGTGTGTAGCTTGTATATTTATTTATTATTATTCTTTTTCTATGTTATCAGATAATGAATCCTTTTATTCTGCTCACGATTCTACTGCCTCTTCTTGGTCAGCGTCAGGATGGCTGGACCAAACGAGATATGTCCTTGAGACCATGTGCACTATTTAATACCTATTTGCTACTATTTACTACCTATAGTTAAATATTTGCTACCTTTTCGTTAAGAAATTTATCAAAGAAATAAAGTGGTCAGCCAACCTGACGTCAGGTTGGCTGACCACTTTCAAGTTCTCATAGTTTTAGCGTTGTATTAACCGCGCTGTTAATGTAAATATTTACTACCTGATTGCTACCTTAACATATATGTTTTCCACAACTCTAAGAAGCTCCTATAAAAAGTTATTAATAAAAACCATTTAAACGCCTGTACATCCATTATTGACATGTTTTTTTCTCAGAACAATTGCTAACAAAGTTTTTATAGGCGCTTAGTGACTTATGAACAACTTGTTTCTGGATAATTTTATAATTATTAACATATCGCATTTATGTTATAAGTGTGTATGTACCTACTTGGGGATTTATTAAATTGATCTTCATTAAATTACGATACAATATTTGATAATAATTAATTGACATCTTAGCAAGGGAGGATCCAGGGGGGGTCATGGGGGTCATGACCCCCCCCTGGGCTAGGTCCAGGACGTAGGTGGACCACTAATTAAAATTGTTAAACATAATGTTTTTTTTTTTGCACAACATAGATCTTATGTACTTTTTACCTGTAAGTATATATTATATAAAAATTAAATAAAAACTTCGGGTGACTTGACCACGACTATGTGACGAGGCTTCCCTCAAGCGGCTCCTGCCTTGAGAGAACTTGGAAGTGGTCAGCCAACCTGACGTCAGGTTGGCTGACCACTTGGCTTGGTTGTTTGTTTTGTGGAGTTAAATGATCATTTATAAAAATGGGTTTTGCCGGCCCGTTTAATCAGCTGATGTCAGACCTCTTCGCGCGCACAATACAGCCAATATATCCTTCTTGAGCTTCTTTTGTCAGCGTCAGGATGGCTGGACCAAACGAGATATGTCCTTGAGACCATGTGCACTATTTAATACCTATTTGCTACTATTTACTACCTATAGTTAAATATTTGCTACCTTTTCGTTAAGAAATTTATCAAAGAAATAAAGCCAACCTGACGTCAGGTTGGCTGACCACTTCCAAGTTCTCATAGTTTTAGCGTTGTATTAACCGCGTTGTTAATGTAAATATTTACTACCTGATTGCTACCTTAACATATATTTTTAACACAACTTTAAGATGCTCCTATAAAAAGTTATGAAAGCTCCTATAAATTAACGTTAAATTTAGAAAGCGCCTGCAAAACCATTACTTATTAGCAATATTACGAAAATAAGACTTGGCGTTATTAATTTATATGCAGGCGTTTTATTGTCTTTAATTAATAACTTTCCGTGTGTATGTACACGGACATGTAAAATATCTCCACCCCTCTACCCATCTTCCACCTTATAAATGAAATTACATAACAAAACATCACGCCTTGTTCCTTCTCTTGTTTCTTCTTCCTCGCTTCATCGTGAAAACACTCTTATATCTAATATGATTTTTAATAAATTTTGTTAACGCGTGTGCACGTCACAAACAACAAAACTAAAGTTGAACAGAATAATTTATCATCGTAGTTGTGAAAATTGTAGGTAGTTTTAAATAAAAATAATCTAAGATGCAAGGGCCGGATCCAGCTTTGGCGCCAGGGGGGGTCACATAGTCGTGTTTTTTTTTGATAGATAAAAATCATCCAAATGACATCCCCCGCCCTTGGGCGGAGCGGGTGATAGTGTCAGACTCTTACTGACTAAAAAACCCACCCCGTTCCTTCTTGTCTTTCGTACCGGAGCCAAGCCTCGCTTTCGGATAACCCCGGCACCAGTAGGCTTCAACCCGGCTGAGCCTCTGCTGTTGCTGACAACTCCTTGAGGCGCGCGGGAACAGAGCGCGCCGTCGACGACTTGGGCTCAGTTCGGACAGTTATCGGACGGTCGGACAGCAAGCTACCCATTACTCGCAGTCCACAAGCCCGCACCTACGATGCTCGGAAATCGGACTCCCGGCGGCAGTTGGGGCGCTGTAAGTGCCGTTGCCTGATGCGGTCGGTCTCCTTCTTTGCTAGTATTACTGCATCGCAGAAGGAGGCGACCGCCTGCCACTCCTCCTCGCTCTGGACCATGGCCTGTACCAAGGTCCGGTGCGAGAGGTCGCCGCCGCCGATCGCCCCCACGAGGACACGGCGATGCTCTGACCAAGTGGGGCACACGTCCACTGTGTGCTCCACCGTGTCCCCAGGCGTTCCGCACAGTGGCGACACCCAGGCGTCACTTCCGCACGAATCCGGTGCAGGAACCTCCCGAACTTACCATGTCCGGTGAGAACCTGCGGGAGGTGGGGACGCCGTGAGGTCTTTCTAGCCACGTCTCAAGGAGGGGACTTACCGCCATGATTGTGGCGTGCCCAGCACTGGGTTGCGATAGTCGTTGACTCCATTTCACCATGAGATCCTGCCGGAGCTCTGTTCGCCATGCCGTGACCTGTCGCGGCAGCGGACTTTCACCCCGGCGTTGCATCTCCACGCGCATATCGTGCATGTGTGCAAGGACTGTTGCCTCCAGGTCCCACGGTGGTAGGCCAGCCAGAAGGCTCGCCGCTTCGCGTGAGACCGTGCAATATCCTCGCACCATCCTTATTGCCATGACCCTCTGGCAGGCGTTCAGCATGTCCGCCGGTTGCGTTTTCAGCGACGGCGCCCACACCGGCACCCCGTAGAGGGCCATGGACCGAACGATCCCCGCGTAAAGCCTCCGGCAGAAGGCATCTGGACCCCCAAGGTTGGGCAGGAGCCGCTCGAGCGCAGCCCGGTTGAGTTTGGGAGCCAGACGTCGGAAATGCTCCACGAAATTCCACCGGCTGTCGAGCACGAGGCCCAGGTACTTCATCGTCGACCCGACACCTATGTGAACTCCTCCTACCGTTAGTTGGGAACTCAATAGCGGCGCGTTCCGAGGGCGGCGACCCTGAAAACACATAGCCTCAGATTTGTGAAGCGCCACCTCGAGTCCCAACTCCTGGATCCTATCAACGACCATCGCAACCCCGCTTGTCGCTAGAGTGACCGCCGCCTGGTACGACTCTCCCTACGCTAGAACCAGCGTGTCGTCTGCGTAACAACTGGGGCTGACCCCGTCAGGGAAGTCGCCGCGTAGCACGTAGTCGTACCCGATGTTCCACAACGGTGGCCCTAGTACCGACCCCTCTGGAACACCGCACGAAATATCTCGACGTTTCCAGTCTCCCTGGTGACCGGGGTAGACTATGAATCTCTCCGACAGATAGGCCTCGACCACATCCCGCCGGAGCTCAGTCCGCCATACCACGATCTGTCGCGGCAGCGGACTTTCGCCCCGGCGTTGCACCTCTACGCGCAAATTGTGCATGTGTGCAAGGACTGTTGCCTCCAGGTCCCATGGTAGCAGGCCAGCAAGAAGGCTCGCCGCTTCGTGGGAAACCGTACGGTATCCCCGCACCAACCGTATTGCCATGACCCTCTGGCAGGCGTTCAGCATGTCCGCCGGTTGCGTTTTCAGCGACGGCGCCCACACCGGCACCCCGTAGAGAGCCATGGACCGAACGATCCCCGCGTAAAGCCTCCGGCAGAAGGCATCTGGACCCCCAAGGTTGGGCAGGAGCCGCTTGAGCGCAGCCCGGTTGAGTTTGGGAGCCAGACGTCGGAAATGCTCCACGAAATTCCACCGGCTGTCGAGCACGAGGCCCAGGTACTTCATCGTCGACCCGACACCTATGTGAACTCCTCCTACCGTTAGTTGGGAACTCAATAGCGGCGCGTTCCGAGGGCGGCGACCCTGAAAACACATAGCCTCAGATTTGTGAAGCGCCACCTCGAGTTCCAACTCCTGGATCCTATCAACGACCATCGCAACCCCGCTTGTCGCTAGAGTGACCGCCGCCTGGTACGACTCTCCCTACGCTAGAACCAGCGTGTCGTCTGCGTAACAACTGGGGCTGACCCCGTCAGGGAAGTCGCCGCGTAGCACGTAGTCGTACCCGATGTTCCACAACGGTGGCCCTAGTACCGACCCCTCTGGAACACCGCACGAAATCTCTCGACGTTTCCAGTCTCCCTGGTGACCGGGGTAGACTATG
This sequence comes from Mythimna ferrago, assembly GCA_910589285.2. Taxonomy (NCBI): domain Eukaryota; kingdom Metazoa; phylum Arthropoda; class Insecta; order Lepidoptera; family Noctuidae; genus Mythimna; species Mythimna ferrago. Next base: position 15,056,065 of record OU342673.1, on the reverse strand, counting down.
AATCTCTCCGACAGATAGGCCTCGACCACATCCCGCCGGAGCTCAGTCCGCCATACCACGACCTGTCGCGGCAGCGGACTTTCGCCCTGGCGTTGCACCTCTACGCGCAAATTGTGCATGTGTGCAAGGACTGTTGCCTCCAGGTCCCATGGTAGCAGGCCAGCAAGAAGGCTCGCCGCTTCGTGGGAAACCGTACGGTATCCCCGCACCAACCGTATTGCCATGACCCTCTGGCATGCGTTCAGCTGGGCCTACGGTTGCTGACGCAGCGACAGCGCCCACACCGGCGCCCCATAAAGGGACCGAACGATTCCCGCGTAGAGCTTCCGGCAGGAGGCGTCTGGATCCCCAAGGTTAGGCAGGAGCCGCTTGAAGGCAGCCCCGTTACATAGTCGTGGTCAAGTCACCCGAAGTTTTTATTTAATTTTTATATAATATATACTTACAGGTAAAAAGTACATAAGATCTATGTTGTGCAAAAAAAAAAAAACATTATGTTTAACAATTTTAATTAGTGGTCCACCTACGTCCTGGACCTAGCCCAGGGGGGGTCATGACCCCTATGACCCTCCCCTGGATCCTCCCTTGCTAAGATGTCAATTAATTATTATCAAATATTGTATCGTAATTTAATGAAGATCAATTTAATAAATCCCCAAGTAGGTACATACACACTTATAACATAAATGCGATATGTTAATAATTATAAAATTATCCAGAAACAAGTTGTTCATAAGTCACTAAGCGCCTATAAAAACTTTGTTAGCAATTGTTCTGAGAAAAAAACATGTCAATAATTACAGGCGGATGGATGGACAGGAGTTTAAATGGTTTTTAATAATAACTTTTTATAGGAGCTTCTTAGAGTTATGGAAAACATATATGTTAAGGTAGCAATCAGGTAGTAAATATTTACATTAACAGCGCGGTTAATACAACGCTAAAACTATGAGAACTTGAAAGTGGTCAGCCAACCTGACGTCAGGTTGGCTGACCACTTTATTTCTTTGATAAATTTCTTAACGAAAAGGTAGCAAATATTTAACTATAGGTAGTAAATAGTAGCAAATAGGTATTAAATACTGCACATGGTCTCAAGGACATATCTCGTTTGGTCCAGCCATCCTGACGCTGACCTCTTCTTGTGATGCCAGTTTTGGATCTTTGACGGACACTCTTGGCGATTTATTACGCCAAAAATTCAATCCAAACCAAGACCGACACATTAATGCCCAAAGTATCCCTAGTCACTATAATGAACCATATGATACGTTTACTAGCAACAACGTTCATGCCATCCTGGTTTCCGAGACTTGGCTCAAACCTGATCTTCTGTCTACTTCCTACTCTCTCCCTGGCTTCGTTCTTCTTAGGAATGATCGGATCGGTAGGAGAGGGGGTGGTGTAGCTATATACCTACGCAGTGATTTTCCTTTTAAAATTCTAACTACTTCTTCTCCGATTAATACTGCTGAGTTTCTTTTTCTTGAGGTTTGTGTCAAAGGAGCTAAAGTCGTTCTAGGTGTCGTCTATTGTCCCCCTACTCTTGATTTTTTCACCGAATTCGAATCGGTACTTGAATCTTTGGGTTCGGAGTATGTACATCATATCATCATGGGAGATTTTAACACCAACCTCCTTGCCCAAAACTCCCCTCGGTCCCATAAACTCCTGCATCTTGTGGAGTCAGCCAGTCTAAATGTATTGCCTCTCCAGCCAACTCATCATAATAAAGACTGTGATGATACCTGGCTTGACCTTATCCTTATCTCTAATCCTTCTTTAACATCCTCACATGGTCAACTTGATGCTCCCGGCTTTTCCCATCATGATCTTATTTACTTATCCTATGTCCTTAAACCCCCTAAACCCAAACCCTTGTTCCAGTACAGGCGTGCCTTTGCACGTATGAGTAGTGAGCAACTCTTAAAAGATGCATTAGCTATTGACTGGACACCCCTGGAGGAAGCTGCTACAGTGGATGACAAAGTTTGTGTCTTTAACAAAATTGTGATCGATTTGTATAACACACATGCACCTATCAGGAAAGTTAAGCTGAAGCGTCCACCTGCACCATGGATGAACGCTGAAATTCACATGGCAATGCGAAGGAGAGACCGTGCGTTTCGGAAATTTAAGAAGGATCGCTCTGAAGACAACTGGACTTTCTTCAAGACTGCTAGGAATCGATGTAACCTGATGATACGCAACGCTAAACGCCGCCACATTCTTAATAATATAACTTCGTCTTCTTCTGCCGATATCTGGAAATACCTTGGAACTCTAGGTGTCGGTAAATCGCGATATTCAGACCTTCCTAATACAATTGGTTTGGACGAGCTTAACTGTCATTTCTCTACCGTTCCAACGCTTGATAGCCTAACCAAATGTCAAACTATTGATTACCTTGCTAGTCTGACGCGCCCCAATATTGCCCCATTTGTCTTTACTCCAGTTGATCCCGGAGAGATCAAAAAGATTATCCTATCCATCAAATCCAAAGCCGTGGGCTGCGATGACATCAGTCGTCATATGATCGTGTCGGCTTTGGATCAACTTCTGCCTGCTATATCCCACATCGTCAACTTTTCTCTTTACTCTGGTGTTTTTCCTTCCCTGTGGCGTAAAGCCTATGTCCGTCCTTTACCCAAGATTTCCAATCCCACTCTTTCCAGTCACTTTTGTCCGATTTCCATCCTTCCATTCCTGTCTAAAGTGCTCGAGGCCTGTGTCCACAAACAATTTTCTAATTTCATTTATCGGAACTCCCTCATCAGCCCTTTTCAATCTGGTTTCAGGCCTGGGCACAGTACCGTGACAGCTCTCCTTAAAGTGACTGACGATATAAGGCGGGGAATGGAAGATACTAAAGTTACTACCTTAGTGTTAATCGACTTCTCCAATGCTTTTAACACCGTCAGTCACGAAGTCCTCTTGTCCATCCTTTCTTATCTTATGGTCTCTCGGGAGGTACTGGAGTGGTTTTCTTCTTATCTTCAGGGACGTCAGCAGTCAGTTCGTGCTGGTAACTCCTCATCAAGGTGGTGTGACCTTTCAGCTGGCGTCCCTCAAGGCGGTATTTTATCTCCTCTTTTGTTTTCCGTTTTCATTAATCTCATAACCCCCGAGCTTCAGTGTGCGTATCATCTTTACGCCGACGATTTGCAGCTCTACTGTCAGTCAGGTGTTGACAACGTATCTGATACGATCGAGAAGCTTAACCAAGACTTAAAAACAATAAAAAGCTGGTCTGACCGTTTTGGTGTGGCAGTTAACCCGCTTAAATGTCAAGCTATCATAGTAGGGAGCCCCCATAGTTTGAGAAAGCTTAATAACCAAACTATTCCACATGTAATATTTGACAGCACGGTTATTCCGTTTGGCTCCGAGGTTAAGGATCTGGGTCTACATGTCGACGCCTGCCTTGACTGGCGCAAGCAGGTTGCAGGTGTCAGTAGAAAAGTAACCGGAACGTTACGGTCGCTTTATCGTCTTAAAAATCTTCTTCCAGCTCACATAACGGTATTGCTTGTACAGTCCCTAATTTTTCCCATTATTGACTATGGTGATGTGTGCTACTATGACCTGAATGCAGATCTCCTCAATAAACTTGACCGCCTTCTGAATAACTGCATTCGATTTGTCTTTAACCTCCGTAAGTATGACCATGTATCTGAACATCGTTCGCTTTTGAAATGGCTACCTATTCGTCAGCGCAGAGCACTAAGGGCCTTGACTACCCTGTTTTCTTTTCTAGACAAACCTTCTTCTCCTTCTTATCTGACTTCTCAAATTCAATTCATTTGCTCTGCCCATAGTAAAAATCTCCGATCAACGAATAATCGTCTTCTACGATGTCCCTCACACCGCTCTGGGTTTATCCGATCCTCTTTCTTTGTCCAAGCGATCTTTCTTTGGAATGCGCTCCCGTTGAACATCAGGATGGTATCCAACCGGTTCTCCTTTAAGGTAATGGCTCGTGAACACATTCGCAAGAAGTTGGCAGAATCATCACAGCAGTGATTTGTTATATTCATTTCTCATAATAATTTTGTTTATTTGTATGTATTTATATAAGTATTTATTTATATATTTTTGTATTTATGTTGATTTTAATTTTCTTTTTGTTTGTTTGCCTTGAAGTTGCACCTACCATGTTATGTCTCTGCACCACCCTAAGGTCGACTGGTAGATAATGCCTAAGGCATTAAGTCCGCCTTTGTACAGTTTTTTGTGCAAGAAGTGTTAATAAATAATAAATAAATAAATAATATTTATTAGTAGCCTGTTTATTGAACTTGCTCACGTGATGAAACTTAGCAAAAATATAGGTTATAAGCTATATTATTGCAACGTTTATCATTCAATTCATCCGTTTATAAGTTTTTGCGTAATGAGTAACAAACCGTTAATTGTGGCAACAACTGGGAGATGCCTATATCGAACAGTGGACGTCTTTCGTAAAGAAAAATAGCGTGAAGAAACTGGTGTACTGCCTATCTAGGTAGGTTCCACCAACGACCATTTACCCAGTTCCAACGAAAATGGTTCTATCACTTTGACTGGGATCGGTCTAATATCACCGACTGGAATATTGTAGCTAACAGCAAGTTTATGTTTACCCTAGTTAAATATAAAGGTAAAAATGGGACACACTCACTTTCTCGTTGTCTTCCTTAGTACATTTTTCCCTTTTGCTAATCAATGAAAAATATGAACTTGTTAAGACCCTTTAACTCGAGAACGCTTGGAGGTATAGAGTTAAAATTAAAAGCATACACTCAAGTCTGCAGTTTTTTAAAGTTGTGTAGCGACATCTATGGCGCCACATAAGAACTACGAAGAAAGTACGAAATCCTGCATCGCGCAATCAAAGTTCTCCGCGCGATTTGAACATATACGACAGCCCGAAATCATCTAAAGGGCAATATTCGAGCAAAATATATATTATACGTATTCATGGTTACCCTACACGATTTTCTCCCTTAGAAATATAATAATGTTGATTACTGTTGAAATGAAACAGTCTCCAAACTAAAAAAACGTGTTAAACTTTAGTGATAAAATTTTCTCAATTTTTGACGTAGCTTTCATTTGTATACAAGTTCGGGTTAAGTAAATAAACGCTAAAATATGGAACACTCATACGGGACATTGAAAAGATTGGATTTTTTCTATTTTCTCTTTAACTAATTTGTTTTACGCCCAGGTTTTGGTTTCACAATTGACTCTGTGTTACACACGTAAAACAGAGTAAAAATATTAAGACTTTATTAAGCCAAAATTGCAGAATTTAGGAACACTCGTCCCGCACCATAAGAGGATTGAGTGTTCTAAATAAACCTTCGTAAATTCCAAATTAAACGTTAAAATCAATTGAATTTTTTCGAATAGTCTTCACTAATGCAACACAATTAAACCACATACAAATGTTAAACATATATCTAGTATATTTCGAGATACGAGAGTGTAGTATTTACTCAGGTTAGAGGATTGAGTGTTCCAGTTAAAGGTCCACTACTTTTTTCCCATCGATTTCACAATTGTTTTATCTTCACCATGAAGTTATCACAATTGTTTCCTAAATCCTTTCTTGATTTCGTATAAATATAGTGAACTTTTAAAAAAGAACACTCAATCCACACGCACACAGAAAATACATGAGTAAAGCCATCAGGCGATCACGTTGACAAACCGAAAAAAAGTCTATCTAACTTCAAATATACGACAGTTATATTAAGAAGAAGAAAAACTATGCATCAAATAGCGACTGCCAAGAAGGTCGACTTCAACACTTCCCCTCAATCGCTGTTTGAACTCAGACATCACCGTTGGCTCAACTGGCTTATACACCTAAGCCTAAGTTCACAACACAGAACTTACGTTTACGAGCACACAAAGTCTTGGTTAGAACATCAGCCACCATTTCCTGAGTGCACAAATAATTCAACTTAATAACATTATTATTCACAGCCTCCCTAATATAGTGGTACCTGATATCTATGTGCTTAGTCCTCCTATGAAACACTGGATTGACACTTAGTTTCTGAGCAGACTGATTGTCATTGAACAAATCGACCACTAACCCAGAAGTTCCTGTCAATTCAGTCACCAAGTCCCTAAGACAACGTGCCTCCTTAGCAGCCTCACTAAAAGCAACGTACTCAGCCTCGGTACTCGATAAACTTACACATGTTTGTTTTCTGCATTCCCAGGAGATGGTGTTTCCCCCATACTTGAAAACAAACCCCGAAAATGATTTTCGGTCGCGTACGTCACCGCCCCAGTCCGCGTCCACAAACCCCTCAATCTTACTATGACTAGATCTACTAAACACAATTCCCTTTAGATACCTCAACACACGTTTGGCAGCCCTCCAGTGTTCCATAGTATGACAGCTATTAAACTGACTTAAGTATAAAACTGCATACGTAATGTCCGGCCATGTAAATACACTTAGATACATAAGAGAACCTATTAATTCCCTATATTGAACAGTACCCTCGCCTAACACACTCGTATCAGTAAACTTAACGTTTGGGTCTAAAGGAGTCTGGACTGATTTGCATTCTGACATACCAAAACTGTCGAGCAAACGCTCAACATACCGCGCCTGACAAAGCATAAGAGTTTTGTTCATCCTGTTACGCTGTACCGTGACCCCGAGAACATGCCGCACTGCACCCAAGTCTTTAATCTTGAACGGTTTACGCAAACTCTTTTTTAGCTCTTCAGCCATGCGCGCATCATTGTAACACACAATGAAATCGCCGACGTACAAAGCAATGTAAATAACCAACTTACCCTTTCGTTTGTAGAAAATGCATTGTTCAAGTTGGCATTGAACAAAACCTGTCGACAGAAGCACGTCCTTCACCCTCTGATACCAAGCTCGTGAAGCTTATTTCAGTCCGTAGACTGCCTTCTTCAATCTGTAGACTTTATTTTCTCCACCAGGTGAAATGAACCCCTCCGGTTGAAACATAAAAATTTCCTCGTCTAGATTACCATTGAGGAACGCCGTCTGTACGTCCAGATGGTCTACATTCAAGTCCATCTCTACAGCTATCGCCAACAACAGTCGCATAGAACTGTACCGTATTACCGGTGAAAACGTTTCAAAATAATCTTCACCATATTTTTGGGTAAAACCCTTGGCTACTAACCTAGCCTTATACCGGGCTATCTTCCCTTCGGCGTCACACTTAATTTTGAAGATCCATTTATTCCTAACCACATTTTTACCTATAGGCCGATCTACCAGCTCCCAGGCCTCATACTGATTGAACGAGTCAATCTCTTCCTGCATAGCTTGCCGCCATAAGTCGCTCTGCCCTTAACCCAGAGCTTCCTTAACAGTGCGCGGCTCAGCTGGGATCGCATCATGTGCGTACAAACCCTTAGATTGTCTAGATCTAAGATTGTACCTCGGTTTCGGAGGTTCTACCACCTCCTCAACGCTGTCTTCAAAAAAACAAATTGTCGTCGCCGCCATCATCACCGCTCGCTGACACCACCAGCCCAACATTCACTGCTACCGGCTCTTCAGTGACAGGATTTCGAGCTGAATCACCAGCCACTTCACTCTCAGGCACTCTTGACTTCCCCTTACCGGTGGAATCGTCAGCTTCTTCCCGTGAAAGAAAGATTTCTATAGTGGCAGATTCGTGTCCGTAGCTCTTTAGCTGGGAACACACTTTCTTTAAATATGACAGCACGGCTTCTTTTTATAGCATGTGTCTCAGAGTCATACAACCTATAAGATCTCCCGTTGTCTTCATAACCGACAAAAATATACCTCTTACTCTTAGGTTGTAACTTATTCCGCTTAACATCATCAATATGTGCATAGGCCTCGCAACCGAAAACTCGCAAATGGTCATACTTTACCCTATTACCCGACCAAATCTTCTCGGGCGTCTTCCCACCCAACTTACTAGTCGGAGAACGATTAATAAGGTACCCGGCAGTGTTAGCTGCCTCAGCCCACAACTTGTGATCCAAACCCGCGTGATATAACATACAACGTACCCGTTCCATTTCTGTTCATCCTCTCCGCCGCTCCATTCATTTGTGGCGAATACGGAACAGTAACCTGCTGCATTATACCCTTCTGTCGGAAGAATGCACTCAGCTCTTTATTTACGTACTCTGAACCGTTATCACTACGTATAGCTTTTATCTTGGATTCACATTGGTTTTCCACTAGCCTAACAAAGTCTTTGGTGATGCTAGCAACTTCGCTCTTATTTTTCAAGAAGTACAAGAATACTTTCCGCGAATGATCATCTAGAAACGTTAAAATGTACCGCTTACCTGAGTGGGACGCCACAGGAATCGAACACAAGTCCGTGTGCACCAGGTCCAATCGCTTAGCCGCTACATCACGACCAGATTTCTTGAACGGAAACCTTATTTGTTTTCCAAGAATGCAAACATCGCAATTATTTGTAACGTCTGTATTCTGAAAATCAATAACGTGTGACAGTGAATGACCGTGAACTTAGCAGATCATTTTCCAGCAGAGCATAAAAAAATGAGAGTTCTACTCGCATGCAGCATAGTTCTGGACTTCCTGATACTTTTCAGGAAAAGTCCTGGTGATTTTCCTGAAAAAAATATCAAATGAAAATATGATCTGCTAACTTCCGGTAGCAGATCATTTTTTCCAAAAGCAAAATTTTAAAAGTGCTTTAGGTGCACAAACGCGAGTTCTATAGTTCCTAATTACTTTTAGTACTAGTTCTGTCAATTAGAGGTCGCAAAAAAATAAAAACGTATCAACGTAATAACAGAAAAAAAACAAATAAATATCATGAAACGGCCGATAATTACGCAATACAACAGTTTTCACATATAAATCTGACCATAATAAGTAGATCAGATGGTATATAAACAAAAAAAATGCAAAACACAACACATTCGACTTCAAATATCAGCACAGCAAGGTTGAAGAAGTCGATAAGTGAAAATTACGAATATTTTCAGTGTTCAAGTATAAAAAAAAATCATTAGAAATTTCTGGAAGATCCTGAGACCGGGAACTCCTTAGTTTCTTATATAAATATATTAGTTTTACACAAAATGGTAGAAAACAAACCCAGAACTCCGACACAAGTATAAGCAGAGCATGGTTGAAAATGGCGGTAAGTGATAATTAGGAATATTTTCAGTGTTCTAGTAAAAAAAAAACATAAAAAACTGTTGAAAGTACCCAAGACCGGGAACTCTTCAATTTCTTCTACAACTATATCTGTTCTATATGAAAACGTAAACATCAAACCCAGAACTCCGACACAAGTATCAGCAGAGCATGGTTGAAGATGGTGAAATGTGAAAATTACGAATATTTTCAGTGTTGAAGAATAATAAAATCATAAAAAACTTCTGGATGTAGAAAAGAACGGGAACTCTTCAGTTTCTTATACAGTTAAATTTTTTCTATATGAAAACGTAAACATCAAACCTAGAACTCCGACACAAGTATCAGCAGAGCATGGTTGAAGATGGTGGTATGTGAAACTTACGAATATTTTCAGTGATCAAGAATAAAAAAATCATAAAAAACTTCTGAAAGTACTCAAGACCGGGAACTCTTCAATTTTTTATACAACTATATCTGTTCTATATGAAAACGTAAACACCAAACCCAGAACTCCGACACAAGTATCAGCAGAGCATGGTTGAAGATGGTGAAATGTGAAAATTACGAATATTTTCAGTGTTCAAGAATAAAAAAATCATAAAAAACTTTTGGAAGTACTCAAGACCGGAAACTCTTCAGTTTCTTATACAACTATATTTGCTCTATATGAAAACGTAAACATCAAACCCAGAACTCCGACACAAATATCAGCAGAGCATGGTTGAAGATGGCAATAAGCGAAAATTACGAATATTTTCAGTGTTCTAGTAAAAAAATCAAAAAACTTCTGGAAGTACCCAAGACCGGAAACTCTTCAGTTTCTTATACAACTATATTTGTTCTATATAAAAACTTCAACACCAAACCTAGAACTCCGACACAAGTATCAGCAGAGCATGGTTGAAGATGGCAATAAGCGAAAATTACGAATATTTTCAGTGATCAAGAATAAAAAATCATAAAAATCTTCTGAAACTACTCAAGACCGGGAACTCTTCAATTTCTTATACAAATGAATCTGTTCTATATGAAAACGTAAACATCAAACCCAGAACTCCGACACAAGTATCAGCTGAGCATGAATTCAAGTTGTCATAACTTAAATGACCCAATCTATGGTGCCAAGACTCCTTTGAAACCTCCTTATTTGTACTACTTAAAGCTACCGCGTTAGTATGCAGTTTGTATACCCCGCCAACAGACCTAACACTAGTGTTAGGTTGTATAGCTAGCTATACAAGATTTATTTCTAAAAATCTTACAAGTAGACTCAATAAACTCCACTCTAAGCCCTTTAACTGCTAAACTATTTACAGAAAGTAAATTTATACTCAGTCCCGGAACATACATCACTTCTTTAAGAGTCAAAACATTATCTTCGAGTTTTAAACACACATTACCGATACCGACGCATTTCAAAGTCTGTCCGCTCGCCACGTTAACCTCTACACTGCTTGTAGAAAAATCGTGTATCCAGTCACGCAGTCCCGTCATGTGACTCGACGCACCCGATTCTACGTACCACGTGTCAGCCAAGAACCGAGTCGCGACCATCGCTGCCTCTTTCTGGGTACACTCCTTCTTAACGTGACCAGACTTTCCACAGTTCCGACACCTCGGTTTCTTCTATTTTGGTCTCTTACCAGACTTTTTCTCTGACTTTCCAGCAATCAGGCAATCTTCGCCTTTGCAATTATCAGACCACTTCGTATCCTGAAGTAATTTAGCCTTCACGAAGTCACTGGTCAGATCGCTCACACTACTCTCCAAGGCCATGATCATTGGATCATACTTAGGAGATAATCCCTGAAGAATAATCGCCGCCAGGAACTCATCGTCTATCGGTTTATTTACAGCCGTCAACTGTTGTGACAATGACAAACATTCGCCAACGTATTTATCCATATCACCACCGAAGTCATCCAACTTTACCGAGCATAGCATCCGCAAGAGTTTTAGTCTTCTGCCTATGCCCTTATCGTCGTACGCCTTCTCCAGGCTCAGCCAGGCATCCTTACTCGTCTTGGCAGTCATCACGTGGGACACGCATGAAGCGTTCACTGCAAAGAGATTTAAAGAGATACAATAGAGCGGCTATCAGGAGAAATGTCTCAGAAAAACTGTCATCCTATCTCTCAGTGACGCCATCTAGCTTTGAATAGCAATCACGCGAATTAAATTTGTCAAAATTTGTATAAATTTAACCAAGCAATAGTTAAATTTATACAAATTTTGACAAATTATATATTTGTTATATATACTATCAATAGACAGGACATAGCGAACAAAAGTCAAAATCCGAAACTTGTTACTTTGTAGTAACAAGTCGCTCAGTCCAGTATGACAACCCTACACGTCAAGTCATGTTTGTATCCGCTTTAGGCACTCAAATAAAATCATTTTCTGAGAAAATATGCTGAGTTGCGCATTACGCTATTGCAAATCTTGTTATGGTAAAATTGTTGGACCTGACTTCGGTTTATTTTCGTAAATATTCTTGGTATTTACGCAGTAATTAATTAAAATTTAACAATTTCCATGAATAGTTCTAGAACATTTGCTGATTTTATGATAGCGCCATCTATTGCTGAAAAGTTTAACCTTACCTAGCACACACCAGTGGCGTAGCGTAGGTTTTCGCCGTTTGGGGTCGACCAGAAATACGCCGCCTTTTGTTGTTTATTATGTTTAAGAACACCAGTATTAAGAACGACTGCAGGTATCCCGTCGGGGCCACTAGCTTTATTCTTACGTACGTCTTACTGATGGATACGAATATCCGACATACTCATCACGTACCCATCAGGAGAAACAGGGGGCGGTGCGTCACCGGAATTCAGACGCGAAGATTCCGCAATAAGAGAGGCAATTAAGTTTGCTTTCTCCTCAGCGGTGTGAGCCAGGGACCCGTCGGGTTTCAGCAGTGGCGGAGGTGAGGGACGGCAGAAGTTCGATTCACTCGGGTTTGCCGGGGACCAAAACGCTTTACTACCAACGGGGTTTGTTCCTTATTCGGCCAATGTGGTCAAACTGTGACCTCCACAACACCTTAAGAATCACGTCACTTGCCTTGCGCATACGAGCATTGGCCCAAGGTCGGTATGCGCGTGTTTAATCGCGTCAGCGTGTACACACTCAGTGCCAAGTCATGGTTGAGCTTGGTCCGACATTGTTACGTCAGAGAATGAACTTGGATGAATAAAAAGCAATATACCTGCTGCAGCATGCAGGGTAGACTTGACATCGACATCAAAATTTGCTTGGCACGTGCGTAACATTGCGCTCACAATTTCGATCATCTAAGGATTTTTTTTTCCAAATAAATAAATTGGCGCTTTCTGCCGCCTCCTTTCGTATGCCGCCTGGGGCCATGGCCCGCCCGGCCTTCCCAAACTACGCCACTGACACACACTGAGCTTCTACCACGAGCTCTTAACGTGATCTATTTTACGACCTAAACCGAACTGTTAGATCCTTTTTCGTTCGTACTACTGACATTTTAACATATCATGGTAAAGTCCCTGGCCACCTACCGAGCAATAGTTTTAAATTTATACAAATTTTGATAAATTTAATTCGCATGATTGCTATTCAAAGCTAGATGGCTCACTGAGAGATAGGATGACAGTCTTTCTAAGACATTTCTCCTGATAGCCGCTCTATTGTATGTCTTTAAATCTCTTTGCTACAAAGTAACAAGTTTCAGATTTTGACTTTTGTTCGCTATGTCCTGTCTATTGGTAGTATATATTTAATGTCTTTGGTCCACTGACAGACAGATCTTAGCCAACGCCCTTTCATCCTTACGTCATTTCAGCTCTGGACTGGACTTATCATCCTCCGGATACCCGACAATAGAACACCAAAGGTCGTCATGGATAAGTAGGTTTCTCACATTGAATTTCCAAAGGAGATAATTCTCTCGTCCTTTCAGTTTCTCAATAGTAAAACCACTTACGCTTCCGCCTCCTGCAGACATGGTTGCCAGCTCCCGTTCACTCATTGTATCTCAGTACAATTCCTCTTTTCTGTGCGATCTGGGCCCATAACCCTTGTTAACTTCTTGTAGAGGTTTTTTGTAGAATCAAAAGGCAGAAATCGTACACACTAAAAGTATATTGTTCACATTAGAAAATACATGAGTAAAGCCATCAGGCGATCACGTTGACAAACCGAACAAAAGTCTATCTAACTTCAAATATACGACAGTTATATTAAGAAGAAGAAAAACTATGCATCAAATAGCGACTGCCAAGAAGGTCGACTTCAACAAAAAATCGTTGCTTCTTAAATATATTCGTAATTTTACGAGTGCACAATCGCTGAAATTTCTACAGTATGCAAGTGCATACTGTTTTAGTTATCACCGTCCTTTGTGGGCCCGTTTCTAGGGTTCCGTATTTATTAGAGTTCCGTACTTAGTATGTCAACGTAACAAATAGCCTTTTTTTAAACTCATAAGTGGGAACACTTATCGAGACGGACGGGAAACTACGGAACCCTACACTGAGCGTGGCCCGACACGCTTTTGGCCGGTTTTTTTTAGTTTAAATTACTGATTTGCCCTATTAGTTGAAAAATAAACTTAATATGGTGTTGTTTTCCAACGACACTTCTTTGATTTTTAAGATAAGTAAATAGAAGGACTAATAATCTTGACGACGAAAATAACGCCCTACTGTAGGTCAAAAACTGGTTCACTGCTAATAATCTAGTTCTAAACGAGAAAAAAAACTAAATGTATAAGATTTTTCTTACCAAATGTCAAATTTAGTGATTGTGATATTGTATTGAACAATGTAAAACTACAATTTTTCGATAAAACGGTTTTCCTGTGAATTACGCTTGACTCAAGGCTACAATGGGGTTCTCATTTAACATTTCTTGCAGGACGTATTAGCTCAGCTGCATACGCTGTTATAAAAATCTGCAAATTTACGGATGTTGATATCGCTAGACAGTTGTTTTCATACAAAGACATTATATTATATACTATTTTCATAGTATCATGTCATAAGGGATAAGGGCAGGAAGAAGAAGAAGATGTTCTACGGTATATTATTAGATTATATATTCATCCGTGGCCGTGCTCTTAAGATACAAAAATAAGACGCAGCACTATCTACATTATTATTAGCTCAGCTGCATACGCTGTTATAAAAATCTGCAAATTTACGGATGTTGATATCGCTAGACAGTTGTTTTCATACAAAGACATTATATTATATACTATTTTCATAGTATCATGTCATAAGGGATAAGGGCAGGAAGAAGAAGAAGATGTTCTACGGTATATTATTAGATTATATATTCATCCGTGGCCGTGCTCTTAAGATACAAAAATAAGACGCAGCACTATCTACATTAAAATTTATTGTTCTAGGGTAACAGGCACAAAAAACCGTTTCCTACAGAAAATGTTGTATTATGTAATTGATTTATTTTAAATAATAATTAGCAGCTACAGTTATTAGTAGATATATTAGAAGACAGAACAAAGTAATCGCACAAAGGACTAACTGTACAATATGTCGTAGTTCCATTTTGATTTATAAATATAACAAATATGTTACGTTACAAAAATTGTGCGGCTTCAGTCAACAACTTCAACTTCAACTCTTCATTAATGGCCTTTGTGGAAGATACACCACAATTTTGCCAATAACACTTGCGGACTGTTAATAAACCATCAAACGTTGGAGAGTAACGTGAATTAACGGTAAAAAATTATCTTTTCATTTTAATAAAAGTAGAAAATAAAAGAATTTCTTCGCAGATACAGACTGACAAGTGACAAGTTCTATGACCACAGATTATGACAAGTACATGACAGCAACTTGTATACAAAAGAGAAAATAAAAATATATAAAAAGGTTATAAAAATTACAACTTTATTTTATTAATTTCAATGAATTTGCATAGTTTAAATATAAAACGTGTAAACACAAAAGGAAGAAGACATTTGACCGAGGTTGGGCGGGGAATATGAGGAGGAATGATTTCATGAAAAGAGAAGCGCAATTTAGGACAGGAGAAAAATAAATGGTCAACGTTTCCTTCATCCAAACCGCATTCACAAAGAGAGTTATTCTTAATCCTAAGCTTGGCCAAGAAATGAGAAGAGCAACAATGATTTAAACGTATACGACAGATAGTTGAGGTAGTGATTTTTTTTCCAATTGATATTTGAAAATCCAAGGTTTATGGGGAATCTCAGGTTGTATATCTCCATAAAATTTACTTAGAGATTTGCCATGCCTTGGACCAAGATTTAAACAAGGTTATAGGAAGATAAGAACAAATATCATGGGAATAAATATCAGAATGGGCAAGAGAGCCAGAGAGAACAGCATTTTTGGCGCATGAATCAGCTGACTCATTACCAAGAATACCGACATGACCAGGAATCCAAGCTACGACAACATTAATTCCAAGTTCATGACATTGAAAAAGCAAATCTCTAATTTTTAGAATTATAGGGAATCTTGACTTAGATCTTAAAGGATTAGATAAAATGGCTTGAAGACAACTTTTTGAGTCAGAAAAAATTATAGAGTAATTTAACTGATGAGACTTAACAAATAAAATAGCTTCAAAAATGGCAATTGATTCACTTGTAAAAACAGATGTAATAGAAGGGCACTTATAATTTAAAGTAATTTTTGTATGAGGAATCCAAACAGCAACAACTACAGGGCTATCGCCGGAGACTTTGGAAGCATCAGTGAATATTGTAGTCCAGTTATTATAATTAGAGGAAACTTTTTGGACAAACATCTTATGCGGTTCTAAGATATTTTTGTTAATTTTAAAGTCCAAAACGATCTCCGGTTGAAATACCAGAGCATTATAAGGCACCGAGTATAGATATAAAATGGGGTTTTGAAAAAGTGGGCTAGAAAGACGAGTGAATTGGAGGTAGGCACGAAGAAGACAAGGAAGTTCAATATTCGAACGACGACTACAAGAGTCAAAGATGGACGATAAATGGTCCAGCTTACCAAGGAGGGGATGTTCAGAATTTTGTACAAGTTTAAAAATAAATCTATTTGCTAGAAATTGTCTTCTAATCGAAAGGGGAGGCTCAACACACTCAACTTGCATTGCATTAATTGGGGACGACTTCATCGCCCCAAGGATAATTAGTAAACACT
The DNA here is from genome assembly GCA_910589285.2 of Mythimna ferrago. NCBI lineage: Eukaryota > Metazoa > Arthropoda > Insecta > Lepidoptera > Noctuidae > Mythimna > Mythimna ferrago. Next base: position 15,039,766 of record OU342673.1, on the reverse strand, counting down.
TTGATTGGATTTTATCAAGTTTTTGAAGGCCAGATTTGTTACAAGGATCTAATAGGAACATACCATAATCAAAATGACTACGAACTATTGCATTGTAGATCAGTTTTTGAGTATATGGGTGAGCACCCCACCAAACACCTGAAAGAGAGCGAAGAACATTAACGTTTCTTTCGCATTTTTGAGAAACAAAATCTGAGTGAGCAATACCTGATAATTTTGTATCTAACAAAACTCCTAAAAATTGTACGTTGTTCACCTGAGAGATATTTTCACTGTTAACTTTAATATCAACAGGATGAACAATCTTTTTTTTTTGTAAACACAACTACAGAGCTTTTAGAGGCTGATAAGGACAAACCGTGTTTTAGAAGCCAATCAGATAAATATCTAAGGGCGGAATTTACACGGTTAGTAGCCTCATCTAGAGATTTTCTGGAACAGTATAAAGCTAAATCAATTGCATACTGCAATATTTGACAAAATTAATCAGTAAAAAAATGTAAATCATAGGTATAAAGGCTGAATAAGAGAGGACTTAAAACTGAACCTTGTGGTAAGCCTTTCCAGATAGTATTAGTGGAAAGAGAGTTTTGAGTTTTAATGGAGATGGTTCTCTCCATCAATAGCACAGTATCTGTGATCAATAGATTACAAATAAAACGGACCAATTTTTTAGGAACATTCAACTGATGCTCAAGTTTATCCTTAAGCACCGGAAGTAAAACATTATCATAAGCTGACGCAATATCTAAAAAAACTCCTTTTAAAAACTGCTTACTTATCAAAGAAATACGAATGTCAGAAATTAATACACTAAGACTATCCATTGTGCTCATACCTTTACGGAATCCAAACTGGGATGCGGGCAACAAAATCCCATTTTCCACCAACCACTCAAGTCTATGTTTCATCATGTGCTCTGCAACCTTGCTCAAAGTAGACGACAAAGCAATAGGCCTGTAGCTATTAGGGTCTGACGAGTTTTTTCCAGTTTTAATGACCGGAATTATTATTTGGTGTTTCCACTGTTGAGGAACCAAACCGTACTCAAAAAGGTTATTGACAAGATCTAAGTAATAATGTTTTGTACTACTTGAGGCGTTTTTTAAAAATGAGTAAGGGATCCCATCTGCTCCAGGAGAGGAATCAACAAGACCGTCAAGTGCCGTTTGAAGTTCGGAAAAAGAAAATGGGGCATTAAAATTATTTATGGAAGTAAGAAAAGCCGGAGAAGAGGGAAAAGAGTCCAAACTTGGAACTGAAGGAGGAGCCAGTTTATCAGAGAAAGAGTCAATCCAAGAAGAAGGATCATTAGCTGAAATGTCAGCAAAATTACAGGATCCTCTGTATCTTCTGATTTGCTTCCAGACTAGTGAAGGAGAACAGGGAGAAAAGCTCTGACAGTAGCGAAGCCAACCTTCTTTTTAGGGTTCCGTAGCCAAATGGCAAAAAATCGGAACCCTTATAGATTCGTCATGTCTGTCTGTCTGTCCGTCCGTATGTCACAGTCACTTTTTTCCGAAACTATAAGAGCTATACTGTTGAAACTTTGTATCTAGATGTATTCTGTGAACCGCATTAAGATTTTCACACAAAAATAGAAAAATGCAATAAATTTTGGGGGTCCCCATACTTAGCACTGAAATCAAAAATATTTTTTTTCTCCAAACCCATACCTGTGGGGTATCTATGGATAGGTCTTCAAAAATGATATTGAGGTTTCTAATTTTTTTCTAAACTGAATAGTTTGCGCGAGAGACACTTCCAAAGTGGTAAAATGTGTCCCCCCCCTCTAATTTCTAAAATAAGAGAATGATAAAACTAAAAAATTGATGATGTACATTACCATACAAACTGTCAACGAAAATTAGTTTGAACGAGAGTTTAGTAAGTAGTTTTTTTAATACGTCATAAGTCTAAAAAATAGACTATTATTAAAACATCGATCAAAGTTACAATGAACTACAAGAACTTTTTATATTATGTTACTTGCTGCTACGGAACCCTTCATGGGCGAGTCCGACTCGCACTTGGCCACCGGTTAACCGGTTTTAAAATTAGTTTTTTTTTAAATTTATTTCTAAGTGAAAATTTTAATTTTTTTTTGCTTGTGTAATTCTAAATAAATATTTTTAAACTTATCTTGGAACTTATCTATTAAAAAATATATTGTATACCTAATATGAATCCCGTTAAAAATAAAAAAATGTCATCTTCATAAAAACGAATGTCTCAGAATGATGTCCTAAATAGAGAATCTAAGCTAGAAGTTAATATATACTTCTACTCAAAATACTCACCACTAGCTTTCGCCCGCGTACATAAAATATAGCCTATGCCAGTCAGGAACAAAGCAGGTTTCTATTGGTGAAAAAATTTTAGCAATCGGACCGGTACTTGGAGAGGTTACCTCTTACAAACAAAAAAATATAAAAAAACAAGCTTCACCTCTTTATTATACGAGTATTAGTATTAGTGTAGATTAGCCCTATCACAGGCTTTTAAGCGTTCAGGCCACGCGTCATCTGTTTACGCAGGGTGATCATTGGAAAGTTGTCCACTGCTGGACGTAAAGAATTTTTAAGGATTTTGAGTTATTGTTACATACAGCCCATGCTCTCTAGTAGAGATCTTAATTTGTAGTTCACAGGTTGAGGTCTGGGCTAGCCAAAGGTCAATCATCAGCCTTAATGAAGCCCAAAACACTCGCTGCAAGGCAAGCCTGGGTAGTGCGTGCCTTGTGACCGGAAGCTGAGTCTTGCTGAAAAACCCCTAGTATATTATCAAATAGAGAGAGGCTTTTTAAGGGGCTTTGCTATGGCGTTTAGGATAGTATCTTGATACTCTTTAGCTGAAAATAGAGTAGCCCATTTTCACGAAAATTAACCTTGGTCATTCCGTGATACCCTCACCAAACCATTACTGATGTCGCATGATGATCATTCAGCACTCTGATAACCTGTTGAGAGTGTTCTTTGGAGTCAGAAGCTTACACATCATAATTTCAGCCGATAGACGTCCATTGTTGGACATAGGCCTCCCCCAAGTGTCGCCACAATGATCGATCCTGTGCGTCCCGCATCCATCGGATTCCCGCAACTTTCACCAGGTCATCGATTCATCTTATAGGAGGCCTTCCGACGCTGCATCTTCCAGTGCGCGGTCGCCACTCCAGAACCTTTCGGCCCCAACGGCCATCAGTTCTGCAAGCAATGTGCCCTGCCCATTGCAACTTGAGTTTGGCGATTCTTTGTGCTATGTCGGCAGCCTTGGTTCTCCTGCGGATATCTTTATTTCTGATCCGATCACGCAAGGAAACTCCGAGCATAGCCCTTTTCATTGCTCTTTGAGTGATTTTAAGCCTTCTGATGAGGCCCATTGTGAGCGGCCACGTTTCGGCACCATAATGTCATCACTGGCAACACGCACTGGTCATACATAGACTTTCGTCTCGAGACACTGTGGTATATTAGACGAGAAGCTACCGCGCAGCTTCCCGAACGCTGCCCAGCCGAGTCGGATTCGACGGAGATTAGGTCTACCCAACTGGATTGTCTGTCCGAGGTAGACGTAATCGTTCACAACTTCGAGTATAGCAGAGTCTCCGATCTTGGTAGGAGTGGGTGCTACATGGTTGTTTCTCATGACTTTAGTTTTGTCCATGTTCATTTTAAGACCCACTCTTTCGGAAGCTCTACTGAGGTCATTGAGCATTGTGCTGAGCTCTTCCGTAGTCTCAGCCATGACCACGATGTCGTCGGCAAACCGAAGGTGGGTGATGTACTGGCCATTGACAGTTAGAAGCAGTTAGAAGCTTACATCCGATAATTTTGCTTGTTGCAATATTCCTTGATTCTGAAAATTTTCTCATCGTTAGCAAGAATATCCCTGAGTTTTTCATCAGTGTAACGAACAAGCAAAGATTTTGATCTTTTCACTCTCTCTTCTATAAAAGCGACTTGTTTAAGCTGATGATGTTATGATGAGTAACAACGGTGGGTATTCTATCTGCGAATAAGAATTTTGGTGTCTGTGCGAGATTTTAATTCTGGCCCCGACAGCATTCACTGCCTGTTCTCACGACACGCGGCTGGCCTGGATTTTTAATGATCGTAATCAGAAGAACTGTACAATTGATGTAGCTATCACTACGGTACATAAATATTAATAAACAAACCTACAACTGATATCAAGCCTCAACAGCGTTTTAAAACAATGTTTGCTAAAAAACAGTGTCATTTGAAAGTAATAAAAAAATCTCAATAAAACCGGTTACTTGAAAAAAAAAAACGGTTTTTTAATCATTAAAAATATGCCGAAAAACCGGTTTTTCGGTTTTCGGGTTAACCGGTTTGCATTCCCTACAGAGCATGCAGTATAATATCCACAGCTAAACTAGGGTTTTGAGTAGGAGGAACTCTTCTCGTGGGGGAACTATTGTTAATAACACATAGATCTACTTCATCAAAAATTTCAAGGAGGGCACGACCAAAGTAATCATCATGGCTCGAACCCCATGAGCGATGGTGAGCATTTAAATCACCCATGAAAATTATTGGGGAGGTAACTGAAAAAAATATACATAAAAGGCCTGGAATTAATCTAGAATGAGGATGAGGAATGTATGCATAGAGGAAAGTTATATTAAAAGCCCTAACAGCAACGATATTATTGTCAGAAGAAATAGGGGGAAGAGATATTAGAGAGAAAGGAAGGGAGCGCCTAACAAGAAGGGCACTAACTGCATACCCATCAGCCCTGTCACTTCGAAGACAGGAGTAACCTGAGACCCGAAAGTGAGAACCAGGCACCAACCAAGTCTCCGAAACGGCAATGACTGAGGGGTGAAATTTATTAATTAAAAATAAAAGTTCAGGCTTTTTCGGCCGAATGCTTTGACTGTTCCACTGAAGTGTGGAGAACTGGAGACTAGGTCCATAATTTATATTAAGAAAGGATGAAAGATCCTCAGCAACGATGCTTCTGTGGGCAGCTTTGTCAAAAGCCTTACTTTTTTTTTTTATGGTGGGAAAAATCTTTCATTGACATCCCGCGCCCTTGGGCGGAGCGGGAGATAGTGTCAGACTCTTACTGACTAAAAGGTTCCTTCTAGCCTTCATACCGGGGCAGTGTCAGACTCTTACTGACTAAAAGGTTCCTTCTAGCCTTCATACCGGGGCTCGAGCGCCCTTTCGGATAACCCTGGCCCCAGTAGGCTTCGACCCGGCTGGGTCCCTGCTGTTGCTGACAACTCCTTGAGGCGCGCGGGAACAGTGCGCGCCGTCGACGACTTGGGCTTGGTCCGGACAGTTACCGGACGGCCGGACAGTGAGCTACCCATTGCTCACCGTCCGCTAGCCCGCGCCTATGTTGGCCGGAAATCGTTATCAGAATCCCGGCGGCGGCGGCGGCGATAACGCCGTTGCCTGATGCGTTCGGCCTCCTCCTTTGCGAGCATTACTGCTTCGCAGAAGTCGGCGACCGCCTGCCACTCCTCCTCGTTCCGGACCATGGCCTCAACCAAGGCCCGGTGCGAGAGGTCTCCGCCGCCGTTCGCCCCCACGAGGGCACGGCGATGCTCCGCCCAAGCAGGGCCCACCTCGACTGTGTGCTCCACCGTGTCCTCCGGGCGTTCCGCACAGTGGCGACACCCGGGCGTCACTTCCGCATGAATCGAGTGCAGGAAACTCCCGAACGAACCATGTCCGGTGAGTACCTGCGTCATGCGGAAGGTCAGGACGCCGTGAGGTCTTTCCAGCCACGCCTCAAAGAGGGGACTTACCGCCATGATTGTGGCGTGCCCAGCACTGGGTTGCGATAGTCGTTGACGCCATTTCACCATGAGATCCCGCCGGAGCTCTGTCCGCCATGCCGTGACCTGTAGCGGCAGCGGACTTTCACCCCGGCGTTGCATCTCCACGCGCATATCATGCATGTGTGCAAGGACTGTTGCCTCCAGATCCCACGGTGGTAGGCCAGCCAGAAGGCTCGCCGTTTCGCGGGAGACCGTACAGTAGTATCCCCGCACCATCCTTATTGCCATGACCCTCTGGCAGGCGTTCAGTATAATAATAATAATAATAATAAGTTTATTGTCACAAAGAAACATACATACATTAGTATACACTGGTTTACAAAATGCTATCTACGCTGCTGAAGTTTGTATACAGATACTGTTAGCCCTGCCTCTCAAACTAGAATAACCTGTATCTTGAGAGACAGTGTTCAACTGTGAGGTTACATAAGATGGATTATACAACTGCAGACTGTACCAACCTATTTATCATCAATCAATTTACTATATAAAACATATGTATATTATATTTAGAAAAAAATAAATAAATATGAGTGGTGAATAGTGAGTGGTGAGTAGTGAGTGGTGAGTGGCGAGTGTTGAGTGTTTGAGAGTAAGAGGGTAGTGAGTGTGAGGTGGGGTGAGGGAGGAAATAAAAGTGCATACAAAATAAAATTATATAAATGCAATATTAGGCTATGTATTTGAGAAGTGATTCAGTTTGAGCATAGTTTTGTCGAAATAACCATTCCATTACCTTTGCTTTCAGTTCAAATTTATTGCAATCAAGTATATTTAGCTCTTTATGAATTTTTTTGTAAATTAGTGAACTTAATGTGAAATATTGGTGTTTGGCGAAAGCGGTGTTGTGTCTTGTACCTGAGGGTATATTAGTTCGTTTGTTGGGATCAGACAGTGGGACGCTGGAGTGCTTCCTGAGAACAGACTGTAAGACGAAGAGCTGACGAACTGTTAATACTTTACAGTCTGAGTAGAGTTGAGTTGTAGGATAGCGGTAGGGTTTTCGTAACATCACTTTCAGTATTGCTCTCTGGGCTCTTTCTACTCTAAGGAAAACAGTTTTAGCTGCGCCGCCCCAAACAGTGATGTTGTATCCAAGAACAGATTGGCATAAAGCATAAAACACCATTTTTAGAGTATCTGGGTTAGCAGAAACTCTAAGTGACCTAAAGGTATATATTAGTATCAGCGTTCTCGAAGTTAGGGCCTCAATGTGTTTGTTCCAGCGTAACCCGGCATCTATTTGAACACCAAGGTATTTGGCATGATCGGTTCGCGTGAGTATTGAACATTGGCATGAAGACGACAGTTGTGAGCAAGAGTGCATACCTATCGAAAAAGTGTCGTCCGGAGCAGCGCTCTGACGGATTGCGAAAGGAATGTAAGATGTCTTAGTACAGTTGAGGGTAAGCAGGTTTAAATTGTGCCATTTTACTATTTCACATAGTGCCAATTCCGCGCTACTTTTAACATTATTCCATGTTAATCCGTCAACTATTACCACGGTGTCATCGGCATATACAAAGATTCTCGAGTTGGGGAGGGACATTCTGCATAGGTCATTGACATATATTTGAAACAAAATAGGACCCAAAATGCTACCTTGAGGGACTCCGTATGATAGTATTTCTTCATCACTGAAGTGATCATCAATTTTGATTTTTTGCGTACGGTTTTTCAAATAATCCTTGAAGATTTGCAGTGCTATACCTCTAACACCAAGCAGCTCCAATTTAGCGATAAGTATGGGAACAGAAACTGTGTCGAATGCCTTTGAAAGATCTAGAAATATTCCCAGACATTTAGTTTTCTTATCGAGATTCCCAGCAACCAACTGTGTCAAATCAAGTACTGCATCTTCAGTCGAGACACCGGAACGAAAACCGTACTGATTATCTGCTATGAGTTTGTATCTATCTAAGAAGCTCTTAAGCCGATTGCTAAGAATCCTTTCCAGAATTTTGGAAAGGGCAGTCAAAACCGAAATGGGTCTATAGTTGTTGACACAGTTTCTGCTCCCACCCTTATGAATTGGGTGCACAACCGCTTTTTTAAGTGCGTCCGGAAAAACACCCGCCCGGAGACAACTATTAAAAATGAACGTCATAGGTTGTACCAGTGACTGACGGCTCATTTTCAATACTATAGGCGATATGCCATCCCAACCCAACGCACAGTCGTTACGTAGCTGCGAAATAAGAGACTCCACTTCAGATTCGTCTATATCAAGCAGCACGAGGGAGTTTACGGGAGCTAGTGGGGTGTTACCACATATATTCAGACTCGGATTGTTTATATTTGTTTGACACTGGCCCTTTGATAAAATTTTATCCGCTAAGTTTTCTCCCACGGAACTGAAAAATTTACCAACCTCATTTATAGAAGCTTTTGGGGTATCACATATTTTTAATAGTTCAAGAGAACTGGTTTTTATTTTTGCCGTGTTTGTAATAGTTTTAATGGTATTCCAAAGCGCTTTAGGGTTATTTTTTGCTTTTTCTAATTCACTCCTTTCGTGGGTTTTTTTCAATTTTCTAAGCAGGCTATTGCAGAAGTTGCAGTATCTAGTGTATGTTAGTTTGAGAATTAGATTGTCTGGCTCCTTATTTGCTCGTATATGCATTTTATCTTGATTTCGGATACACTTCAATCAATCAATCAATCAATCAATCAATCAATCTTTATTTGTGAACATAGGTATTACAATAAAGGTCTTATAAAACATTTTAGTCGTGCTCTATGTCCTACCAATAAAATCGGTGTACAAATATATTAGTCTTTTAGTAAGTAATATGTTTTTAATCCATACAATGCAATGTCAAATTATATTTAGTAAGTAATGTCAAATAAATGTAAGCAATACGTCTAAATCCATACAATGCAATGTTAAATTATATTTAGTAAATAATGTCAAATAAATGTAAGTAATACGTCTAAATCCATACAATGCAATGTCAAATTATATTTAGTAAATCATGTCAAATAAATGTAAGTAATACGTCTAAATCCATAAAATGCAATGTCAAATTATATTTAGTAAATCATGTCAAATAAATGTAAGTAATACGTCTAAATCCATAAAATGCAATGTCAAATTATATTTAGTAAATCATGTCAAATAAATGTAAGTAATACGTCTAAATCCATAAAATGCAATGTCAAATTATATTTAGTAAATAATGTCAAATAAATGTAATACTGACAATAGATAAATTAATAAATTATAATCAATTTCAAATACATGTCAATGGTAATAGTAAAAGGCTGGTAATGTCATAGTCTATCATTTAAAAATTCTTCAACAGAGTAATAAGTCTTGTCTATTAGAAACAAAAACAATTTACTTTTGAATTTGCGGACATTATCTTCATTTCTTATACATTTTGGTAATTTATTATAGACCCTTGGAACCATTACAAAAATACTGTTTCTGTATAATGCAGTACAAGATCCGACAGTTTGTAACCGATCACAACGGCGCTGACTAGTCACTCGAGCAAACTTATGTAGATTTCTTTTAACGAACATAGTTGTTTCATAGATGTACATTGATGGCATTGTTAATATCTTCGAATTTCTAAAAAATGGTTTGCAGCTGTCTGTTGTCTGCAAATTATATATGGCTCTTATGCACCTTTTTTGGCATTTAAATACCATATCTTTACCCGTGGCATTTCCCCAAAATATGATTCCATATCTTAATGTTGAGGCTACCAAACCATGATACGCTGTTAAGACTGTTGCTCGATTGGCCGTTTTACTTAACATGTGCAAGGCATAGGAATGCTGGTTTAGCTTATTGCATACATGGTCAATATGTGAATTCCATTTTAAAGTGTTTTCTATATTTAGTCCAAGAAACTTAGTCACATTTATTTCATTAATAATTTTATCATTGTAATTAATATTCAAGTCCGGATTGTAGTTTAATCTTTGTCGAAATTTCATTAATACTGTTTTGTCAAGATTTATAACTAAATTATTGTTCTGTAACCAATGCACAACTGATTGTAAGGTAGAATTAATTTCAGACTCCAATGTGCTAACCTCGTCACTATTAAAAAGTATTGTGCTGTCATCTGCAAACATTGTCATAGGATATGATGATGCTGTCGGAAAGTCATTAATATAAACAACGAAAAGAGGCGGCCCGAGTACACTACCTTGTGGTACTCCACAATTAACCGTTCTCTTACTAGAATTATATGTTATTAGGTTTTTGTTTGAAATTTTTCTAATCGTTGTTATTTGTTGCCTATTACAAAGAAAAGATTCTATTAATTTTGATACATTTCCTCTTATTCCGTATGCATTAAGCTTACTAATCAATATTTTATGGTCCACGCGATCAAAAGCTTTTGACATGTCCATATAAAGCGCCAGAGTCGGTAGTCTCTTATCCAGTCTGCCGCTAACCATATGTAAAAAATCGTAGATGGCCATATCTATAGATCTGTTTTTCCTAAAACCTTTCTGGTTATCTACGAATAGGCTATTCTTTTCAAAGTATGAAGTAAGCTGGTCAGAAATGGCTTTCTCGAATATTTTTGAAAAAAACAGGTACTAGCGCTATAGGTCGGTAGCAGGACATATCTTCTCTGTTGTCTTTCTTGAACAGAGGCTTTATTATGGTTAATTTTAATTCATCGGGAAAGTGACCATGGAAAATGCACATATTGATAAGATGACTCAACACAGGAGCAATTATTGTGGATACACGTTTAACAATGTTTGTATTAATATCGTCATACCCAGTGCTAGATGTGTTTTTTAGCGACATTATAATTTTATAAATATCTTGTGGTATTGTAGGTGTCATAAACATAGAGGTAGATTTATTACTGATTTTATGTTTACTTTCATTAATGTCTAAATTAGCAACTGGTTTAACTTGATCTACAAAGTAATCATTAAAAGCTTGTGCAATATCAAGAGGATTAGTTAAGATTTTGTCATTTGTTTTGATTTTTGTTATGGTTTCGTCTGGCAAATTATATTTATTGTTTTTTTTATTTATTACTTTCCATGTTGCTTTACATAGATTTTGAGCTGAATGTATATACCGATTATTATGGGCTTTCTGTGTAAGATTTATAATCTTCTTCAGTCGATTTGAAAGCTTTTTAAAGTTTGCTTTATTTTGCTTATTTGGTAATGACCGATATTTCCATAGCAATTCTCTTTTTCTCCTACTGCAAATTCTAATACCACGACTAATCCATTTTGCTTTTTCTTTGGTCGATATCCGTATTTTTATATTTGGAAAGCATAAATCATATAACAACTTAAACAGGTCATAGAACAATTTGAATGCTTTAGCGGGATCCACTTCCTCGTATACATCAGTAAATGTAATAGCACTGATACTGTCTATGAATTTCTGAACATTTTCTTTTGAGTAATCTCGTTTAGTTGAGAACCAGTGACTTAATATACAAGTTCGCCGAACTGGACAACGTAAAAGTTGTGCCGAATGATCAGACACCGCAAGCTCTAACCCTTTTGATCCTCTTATGTTATGGATTATATTATCTATACAAGTCCCGCTGCCTAATCTTGTTGGAACTTTTATTTCAAATTTGAGATTGTAACTCGTTATAAGATCCTTGAATTGCTCTAAACATGTGGTCTTTTTTAAAAGATCAATATTGAAATCACCGCATAAAATAAGTTTTTTGTTATTGTGTAATGCAACAGACTTTAAAAGAATATTCAAATGATTAAAAAATATCTCAAGTTTACTTTTTATGTCTTTACTATGTGGGCTTCTATAGACACACATCACAATGATGTTGTGGTCAGTGAGTTCTACAGCGCAACATTCAATTATATTAGAAACACAACACTTTCCCACCGACTCCAAAGGTCTATACTTAATGCCGTTTCGTACCATGATACATGTACCTCCATGTCGGGATTTCCGAGTGAAATGAGCAGCAAGTGTAAAATTAGGAATATGTAATAAGTTAACATCAGACAATATCATATTGTGCTCTGAAAAACACAAAACATCTATTATTTTTTCTGCATTGTAAAGTTCATTAAGTGCGACAGTAAACATATGAGATTTGTTCAAAAGACCATTTATATTTTGATGCAGAACATTAATATTTTTATACACGAAAAAAGTTTTCATGTTCACAATTTTTTTCATCTACATAAAAGTCACATTGCGTCGCCGATATCTCTGTTATGGTTAACAATAAATTTTGAAAGATAATGCGCATACCGCAGTCATTAATTTTCCTATTGAATTTAGAGAACATTGTGAAGTCATACAAAAGATTTAAATTTGAATCAAATGCAGTTGCATAGTTATATGTTTGCAAGTCTAGATGTAGTAAATTATTAAACGTCTCTATACGCCAATTAAACATTGTGGAGTAATTACTCAATTTAAAAGTAGGAGAACATAAGATTATATTCGTATTCTGTACTGTCATTAATGTCTCTCTTAGGTTTATAATGATATTAACATAATTTTCAGTTTGTAAAAAGTCTTCTTCTCCAATCAAAATAACACAATAGTCATTCATTGAATAATCAATTAGTTTTTTATCTAAGTCTTTAGTGAGTCGAAGTGTACCGCAATTAGGCATAACGTAATGACAAATTTGAAAATTTTTAAATATTTCTTGAGCTGTGAACAAAACTTTGTTATTTTTATTCGCACTAATGATGCACAGTTTTCTTTTTATGGGAATAATCGGAGATTGGTTATCACATTCTTCCATTTGTGTTGTTGTGCTACTTAGTTCTACCGTTGAGGCGTCAAATGTGTCATGTTTTTTCGAAAATAGTTGTGTCTTCTTTGTCTTCTTTTTTAACTTTATTTGAGAATTTAGGCGCGGAGTAGATGTATTTGAGCTTTTATTAGGAGTTCCTATTGTACTCGTTAATTTTTTTGTTGCCTTTTTTAGTAATTCATTTTTACTTGTTAATTCAGTAACCGATTTCTTAAGCTGAGTATTTTCTATATTTAAGTTCTGTATCTCCTCGTGTGCTGAATTAAGTTGTGAAGTTAGTTGCGTAATTTGGTTTTGTAGTTCCTGTATTTGTACATTGTTTTCGTCACTTGATTGACTTCAAGAGCCCTGGGGTTATCCAAGGTTTCACAGTTCTTTTTTTACTTGGTATCTTGATATACTTGGTGTGTTTAGCAATAACGGATGTCAACATAGTTATAAAAGTGTCCATCATTGTGTTTGGATCTTCAAGTTGATAAAGATCCGCAAAATTCAGATTTCCTAACTCTTTCTTGATTTCCTCATAATTTACAGAAGTTGCATGGCGACTTGTTTTGGGGGTCGGACTTGCGTTAGAGATATCAAGAACAAGGGGTTTGTGGTCTGTGATGTGTGATTCAAGGACTAATGTTGTGATAGGCAAGCCTGATTTAATGAAAGCATGGTCAAGACAATTTTCAAACCTAGTAGGTAAAAGGTGAGTCGGTAGTAGCCCATGCGATGAATTAAGTATGAGATAATCTAGACTTCGATCATTCCTACTACTCATCTTTATATCAATATTCAAGTCACCAATAAGAGCAATGTTCTGCCATGTGGAAAGTTTAGTGTAAGTATTATTTAGACTATCTAGGAATAAATCGAAACTTTCCCTAGAGCTGTATGATGGGGACCGATAGACCACCACTACAGCAATTTTTTTGTCATCTATTTGGCAAACCAGGCAGTTTCCCCCCATAAAAGTGGGTTCCCACACTGAGACTTGAAGGCACTGTTTCGCATATATAACGATACCATCGTTCTGGTTCGAGTTTATGTCCGTACGATAAGATTGGAAACCCTGTAATATAGGAAGGTTTATTGCCTTACTTAGCCAGCATTCGGTCAAAACGATGATATCGAAGCTAACGTTTGTCAATTGTAAAAGTACCTGTAATTGTTCAAAGTTTTTGTTTATACTTCGTATATTTAAATGTATGATTTTTATAGAGCTATCGGAATTATTAACAAACTTAAGGCAGTCTTCTGGGCTACAATTTATTGAATTACCTACGTTTATTGAATCTAGTTCAGAGTTAATATTATTTATTAGAGCCATTTGGAAAAAACATTAGATCCAGAGAAATTACAGCGTTGCATGATATTTGGAAGGGAATACGATTCAAGTGCCGAGAAACTGAAAAACTTTTTCCGTGTGATTGTATAATGTGTTGTGTAGAGTGTATGGGAGTGTGAGTAATTAATAAGTTCCTCAATTACAATACGAGTTAACTTATTTAAAGGAGTAGTAATGATAAAATATAGTTTAAAAGAAGGGTACGAAATTACAAGCTTATTTAAAACTAAAGGGTAATATCCACTGGATAGTCACTTTTGAACACATAGTTTTTCTAAGCAGTGCTTGGATTTGATGGTGATGGATTTCAGGCCCTCTTCCTTGCGTAGTAGGACTTTGCCATTAGCCGTCCAGCAGAACTTGAAGCCGTTTGCATTTGCAAACGCGCGGGATTCGAAGAAAAGTTTTCTTGTGGTGCTAGACAAACGATCCGAAATGTAAATTGGTGTGCGAACACCAGGGAGACCGATGTGTTCAGTATTCAATTTTTCGGAGTTTTTTCGGTTCTTATTAAATTTTCGAACTGCAGCGAGGACATTATTTTTAAGAGTGACGGTCTGAAATTCCGCAATAATAGACCTCTTATTGCCTTCCTTATTGAGGATGCTATACACGTCACGCACATCGGACGGTTGAATATCTATACTCAGCGCCTTGCATGTATCAACCATTAGAGATGGCAATGATGGTGAGTTTTTTTCAGCTGGTAATAAGTTTCTTATTTCAATAGTTGAGCAACGGGAAGCACCCTGCATATCCATAATTTTACGCTCCAGATCATCGATATGGTTGAGTAAATTTATGCGCTCCTTACCAAGATCCGAAACACTGGACTTAATTTCTTCGTATTTTGCATCTGTAAACGTGATACTTTTTTCCATCTCCAAGTAGCTATTCTGGATCTTTTCATTTTGCAATTTCACTTCAGCCACATCCGAACTAAGTTTATGCAAAAGTTGTTCTTGATCTTTTTTCCATGATGTTAACATTTCCTTAATTTCTTTAATCTCATTTTTAAAGTCTTGCAGCTCACTCGGAGGCAGCTTAAGGCATTGTTTTTTTGCACGAGAGGTGATATTAAATTCTATATCTGGAGAGATACTCGCAGTATCAGGATTGGATGCCGAGTGTTGAAATTCCTTTGGCGGTGTACGTTTTGTTTTAGGCATGGTAATAAAGATGTTCCGGCTAGGTGTTCATAAAAATAACAAGCGAACGCGTCGTAGTCGATAGGCACGTACTCGTAGCACAGTAATTTAATGCTAGGTCAGAGTCGTGTAGCACACGTAGCCGCGTAGCACTCGTAGCCGCTCTGCGTAGCACAGGACTTGGACCGATCCGATATTTCACGGCGATTGCGTCAGCGCAGCTTGGCGTGGCGGTGTACGTCCCCGACTCCCGTGCGCAAGGTGGGTGGTTCGAATCCGACCCAAACCTCCAATCGCGGCGGCCTTCACCACTTTGTTTCTTAAGGATAATGACAGTAATACTGTTGTCACTTTCGCGGGGAGTGGCCTACTCGTTAAAACGCTTTAGGAAGAAACGAGAATTTAAAAATTAGTTTTAAACCAATCACAATTAAAAGTCGCGGAATTTTAATAGAAACGGTTAGCGGTAGATGTACGCGTCCGCTCACTTAGGCGCTCAACAGCGAACTCCCATAAAGTATGGCCGCCGGTTGCTTTTTCAGCGACGGCGCCCACACCGGCGCCCCGTAGAGGGCCATGGACCGAACGATCCCCGCGTAGAGCCTCCGGCAGGAGGCATCTGGACCCCCAAGGTTGGGTAGGAGCCGCTTGAGCGCAGCCCCAGCCGACGTCGGAAATGCTCCACGAAATTCCACCGGCTGTCGAGGACGAGTCCCAGGTACTTCATCGTCGACCCGACACCTATGTGAACTCCTCCTACCGTTAGTTGGGAACTCAATGGCGGCGCGTTCCGAGAGCGGCGACCGTGGAAACACATGGCCTCGGATTTGTGAAGCGCCACCTCGAGTCCCAACCCCTGGATCCTATCAACGACCATCGCGACCCCGCGTGTCGCTAGAGCGACCGCCGCCTGGTACGACTCTCCCTGCGCTAGAACCAGCGTGTCGTCTGCGTAGCAAACCACGCTGACCCCGTCAGGGAAGTCGCCGCGCAGCACGTAGTCGTACCCGATGTTCCACAAGGGTGGCCCTAGTACCGACCCCTGCGGAACACCGCACGACATCTCTCGACGTTTCCAGTCTCCCTGGTGACCCGGTGATACCGGAGTGCCCTCCGGATCGTACTCCAGGGCAGAGAATTTAAGGCGTTGGCAATGTCCAAGGACACTGCCACGACACACCTGCCCCGGGACACCGCATCCCCCGTCGTGAGGGCTCGCACGTGCATGATGGCGTCCACTGTCCGTCCGAAAGGTCCGGCCTCACCCGTGTTAGGCGCCCGACGAGGCGGTTTGCAATGACTCTCTCAAAGAGCTTGCCCACCTCGTCGAGCAGCACAATGGGCCGGTACGTGGACGGAGAGTCCGCAGGGCGCCCTGGCTTCGCTATGAGGACCAGTTTCCCCGTCTTCCAGCAAAGTGGGAACTGGCCCCTCTCCATGCATGCGCTGAAGAGCCCTCTCAGTCGAGGCCCGAGAGCCTCCATGGCCAGGACCCAGGCCTTTCCAGGCAAGCCGTCGGGTCCTGGGGCGGTGTTTTTGGCACTCAGCCTTCGCACCGCCACTCTCATCTCTACCTCGGTCACCTCTGGAGCATCGTCGTCGCTGTTGCGGTCCGCGTCAGACACCGCTGGTGGTGGAGGCGGAGCCATGGGCGGGGGGGAGTGTTCCCCCCGCGCAGGGAACAGAGCGTTCACCGCACCCTCTACGATCTGGGGCCGGAGACTCTGAGTCAGCGGGGGAGCCCAGGGGCGAAGCTTTTCCCGTACCATATTGTACGGGCGCCCCCATGGGTCCGCGTTCAGAGACCCCAGCCACACGTTGCGGGCCTCCAGTTTGGCCCGCTTGATCTCCGTTCGGAGGGTGCGTTTTGCCGCTCTGTATCCCTCATACAGCTCCGCCTCTCTGGCCTCCGCATCCGGCGGGCGGATGCGGCGCCTGCAGTGTCTGGCGTACTGGCGTCGCACGTGACTGCATGCGTTGCACAGTTCAGCAATCTCCGGCGACCACCAGCACACCTGGCGCTTAGCTCGCCCTGGACGGACTCGGGGCATTGCCGCGTCGCAGATTTGCGACATGGCCTCCCGGAACCACTCCGCCTCGACGTCTATGTCGACAGGCCTGTCCAGTGCTTGCACCCAGGCCTGTACCGTCGCGGCTTCCAGGAGGAGCTCCCGGTCCATCTGCTTAAGCGCCCACCGCGGACCGCAAGGGCTCTGTCGGACCGGCGCGGCCGAGGTTTCGGCGGAGACGTCCAACCGGATGTACCGGTGGTCGGAGTACGTCTCCACCTCCTCCATAACGCGCCAGTCGACGACACGCGGCAACAGAGCGGGGCTGGCGAACGAGATGTCCACCACTGATTCACCCCGCATCCGCGCCAACGTGGGGACAGAACCCCGGTTCAGGACGACCAGGCCCAGCTCCAAAGCCCAGTCCTCCACCATCTGACCCTGCGGGTTCGTGTACCGGGAACCCCAAGCCGTATTCCCGGCGTTGAAGTCCCCGCAAACGACCACGGGGAGGGCACCGAACCCAGCGACAACGACATTTAGCTCCATAAGGGAGACTTGGAGTTCGTCGAGAGATCTGTTCGGGGACAGGTAGACGCCTACCACTGCAATGTCCCCGAACCGTACTGCCACGCAGCCCCGTCCCCTCGCAACAGCCTCGAGGGGCGGGGTACCGGCGGCGGCCGACGAGATTAACGTCACCGAGCCGTCTAGATCCTGAACCCAGTCTCCACGGGGATGGACGTAGTACGGCTCGGAGACGACGGCGACATTTATCGACCATTGCGCCATGCTCTGGGGCAACAGATCCTGAGCGTGGGCGCAGTGGTTGATATTCGCCTGGAGGAGACGGAATGGGGCCGTTATTGGCAGACCATCGTCTCCTCCCGAGCCCTTCTAGGGGACACTGCCGCGGCGGGTGTGGCGGCGATAGCGGCGGCGGCCAAG
Organism: Mythimna ferrago; assembly: GCA_910589285.2. Taxonomy (NCBI): domain Eukaryota; kingdom Metazoa; phylum Arthropoda; class Insecta; order Lepidoptera; family Noctuidae; genus Mythimna; species Mythimna ferrago. The sequence continues at coordinate 15,021,764 of OU342673.1, read as the reverse complement.
GAGGCGGCTGCGGCGGTGAGGACGTCGGCGGGGATGGGCCTACGGGCCTTTCCCTTGGCCTTGGCGGGGGGATCGCAGGACCTGCCCCCAGCCCGGTGGTTGGCCGGCTTGCCTGCCGCCGCACACGCATAACAATGCGGCGGAGCACGACATTCTGCGGCCTTGTCGGCCAGCCCGGTCGGGCTGGCCACACTGGTGGCAGCGGTCGCTGCGGTCCACCTCCGCGGCGCAGTGGGCGCCGACGTGGTGCCCCACTTGGCACCGGAAGCACCGCAAAGGTCTGGGCTCCAGCAGTTTCACCAGCGCACAAAGAACACAAAAGACTTACCTAGAGGAGCTCTAGGCTTAGGGGAAGAAAACACAGTTTTTTTATAAGAGGTAGGAGGAGTAAGGCTAATAGATTGGGAAGAGGAGGAGGAGAAAGAAGATTGGGTTGGAAAATTTTGAGTAACTTCGGTATAAAGTTTTTTGACATTAGGAAGGGTTCGCGAAGCCTCTTTATAGGAAAGATTTTCCTGCGACATTAATATTTTGATTGATTTTTGTCTCCCTTGCTCGGGGCAGTTACCATAGATGGCAAAATGGCGGCCCAAGCAATAGATGCAAGAGGCCTTGGCTTCTACCACGTCACAGCTGTCACCAGTGTGGGGTTGCGAGCACCTAAAGCACCTTGCCTTGGACCAACACTGTGCCTTAACGTGCCCAAAGCGGCAGCAATTTAAGCATTGAATCGTGGGGTATTGATAAACCTCCACTGGAAGATAAGTATGTTATAAGAAGACCCTTTGAGGGAGAGTTTGTCCCTTGAACTTAATGACTATTGTCTGTGTAGGGATCCAGGAGGTCTTGCCATCCTGTTTATTTTTCCGGTTTAATCTTCTTGCTTTTAAGATTATTCCCGTTCGATTATAATTTGGGTGTCTTCAAGGCTAGAGTGAATAGGCTCTTAATAAACTAGTGCGCCTCACCATCAAAGATTGCATCGCTATTTACCATCAGGTGGTTTCGCAGTCAAGCACTAGTTTATCTCAATTTAAAAAAAATAATTATTCCGTACCCATCAGGAAGAATCACTGAATCTACGAATTCATCCATCGACATATCGACCGGCACTTGACGGACGATACCCATTTTGGTAATATTATAAGAAGGAATCTTGACTACATATTTTGATTCAAAGACCGAGTTGCAAAGAAAATTGTTGGCCGCCTCACCAGAGGTGAATTCCACAGAGATTTTATTTCTGCCCACTTTTTTAATTCCGTCCCTGCAAATGTTTATAATGTTATTTTTTATTAAAAGTTGGCCAAACTTAATTGGTCGAATGGATGTCCCAGCAGGAGGGTCTGGTTCGGATCGAGAAACGTGGACTAAAAAGGGTCCTTTACCTAAGTTAGAGTATGATTTTATGCCCTCTACAAGAGAAGAGTGAATAAACAGTGTTTGGATGGCCGCAACAGCCATGTCCTTGTCAATAATAGTTTTTATGGAAACAACATCAATTGTTTTTGGATCAATCAAAATATGGCGTCGCTTACCAGCCGCCGAGTTTGAAAATGGAACAGCGTCGGGAGGGTCAGGAGGAGCAGGAGGGGGAGGAGGTTGGTCCATATTTATATAGGAAAAATGTATTAAAGAAAAAATAACCCTGAAATCTGCGAAGAAAAATAAAAATTTTAACTGTTATTTTCCTAAAATAAGAAGATTTGGAAAAAATTGATCTCTCGAACACGACTGACAGCTATCAACCCCCTGATGCAAACATAAAGATCGTTTTTTAATCAAAGATTATGATTTGACATGTGCAAATGTCAAATTCTGAAAATATGTTGCCAAATTTTCAGTAAAAGTGATGTCTCCAAATTCGATTTTTCATACCGGTTTTTTTAACAGTAGAACCTTTATGGAAAATAGACCTAAGATACTGTAGTGTTTATTTATAGAATTTTTTTTTATTTTTTTTTTTTCTATTGTCTGTGCGATAAAAGAACTGTCGTGGCATAAAGTGAAAACAACATTAAAGATTTTAAGTAGCAACCCAACCCAGCCATCCGTCAAATGCCAAACGTCATAAAATGTTGACACCGGTTTGTTTATTATGTTATTTTGTTGTGATTTTTAATTGAAATCTTCAGAAATGTGATAAAAAATTTCACCGAGCAGCATGGGAAATAATATTTAATATATTACAGTTTTGCCAAAGATAACAAATGGCAAATCACACCATAATTGATCAAAACAATGTCACGAACTTGGGAAACATTGGTACCTATGCTGTTTTTTTGGTACGTAACACTTTTATTCTAATCTTTTTAGACTTCTTATGTAAACTCCTGTCCCTGTTATCTCCAAATATATATAAATTAAACGGAAATTCATTTAAACATGACGATATTTGTTTATTTTGTTTTGGTCAATATTTTCGATGGCTAGTATAAAGAGTATTGATACTTTTAATTTATATACGTTTCGACTAACTAAGAATATTTCTTTTCAGACTTGAGTAAGGATACAGTAACTAAAATAAAAAAGGGCAAGTGCGAGTCGGACTCGCGCACTGACGATTCTGTACAAATTTACCTATGAAATCAATTCCCAAATTGTGTTACGAAGATTTTTCCGAATTGCAAACATTTTTTTTTTTTGTGGCGGGTCTACAAATTTACAATTTTTAAGATTTTTCCCTGTACTTGTTCTATGAGACCTTGATTTATGCCAAATTTCAGGATTCTAGGTCAACGGGATTCACCCTATGAACTTTGATTCCCTTGAGTATCGAAATATACGTTTTTTTGCGACATAAACGGCCGTATCTTTTTTTTTTTCGTTAACTCAGAAGTCTGATTTTTTCACAACTTCAAAAGACCGCAGACTTGAGCTTATGGTTTTAATTTTAACTCGATACCTCTAAGCGTTCTCGAGTTAAGGGGTCTTAACAGATAAACAGACGGACAACCAAGTGATCCCAATGATCTTATATACGAGATGGTCCCTTACAGGCTAAATAGATTTTTTACTAAGCAACATTACAAATTATGAAGTGTACTTTATTTTCATGGTCATTAAGTTCATAGATTTCATTGATTAGCAAAAGGGAAAAATGTACTGAGGAAGACAACGAGAAAGTGGTAGTGTGTCCCATTTTTACCTTTATATTTAACTAGGGTAAAAATAAACTTGCTGTTAGCTACAATATTCCAGTCAGTGATAATAGACCGATCCCAGTCAAAGTGATAGAACCATTTCCGTTGGAACTGGGTAAGTGGTCGTTGGTGGAACCTACCTAGATAGGCAGTACAGCAGTTTCTTCACGCTATTTTCCTTTACCGATTCGTGTTTGCATTTAAATGTTCATCATCATTACAATCGAAAGACGCCCACTGTTCGACATAGGCCTCCCCCAGGTGTCGCTACAATTAACGGTTTGTTACTCATTACGCAAAAACTTATAAACGGATGAATTTAATGATAAAAGTTGCAATAATATAGCTTATAACCTATTTTTTTGCTAAGTTTCATCACGTGAGCAAGTTCAATAAATAGGTTACTAATATTATAAATGCGAAAGTTTGTGAAGATGGATGGAGGCACTCGTATGTATGGATGTGTCGCGCAAAAACTACTAGACAGACGAACTTAATCATAAACATTGCAATAATATAGCACATAAGCTATAACTTTGCAGTTTCATTAGGTGAGCAAATTCAGCCAATATGATATTTTTTATTATAGGGTGAAGCCGCTGGAAGAAGCTAGTCTAACATAGTTTCAAAATATCAAGATTTAAGAGTCGCACTATAATGACGTCACAATGTTGCTTACCTAACAAAAACGATATTTATCTACAGCAGCGCCCTCAAATCCCACGATGGTTTACTTTCCGCACAGACTCTAGTAGGGAACATGGGCAACAGTGGATCACGGGGAACAGTGAATCATTTGTTAAAACTCTGTATCTATTGTACTTACACATACACGCGTCGGCTTCGATAACGCTTACCCCTACCCCGTGCCACCCGACTAGTCACTGTCACTGAATCACAACGGCAAAACGTACGACGGCAGCTCGGTCAGTAGGCAAGTGCGAAAAAAATAATTTACGTAATGTTTGAAATTACTTTGGTTTAAAGTTATGTATATATTTTAAAGTTTTTGCATATTTTTCTTTAGTATGTGTGTCTAATTGTATAAAACTGTATGAAGTAGTGTGATATAAGCGATTTATATTTTGCTAAAATTATTATTTCGATAATTAGTAAACGGGTTACAGTGAATCAAGTGGTAATGGGGTTCGTTGGATCATGATCCACTGTTCCCCGAATAGTTTTAAGGTATTTTTACCTCAACATGCCTCGTGATGGACAAAGGAAAACAAAGGTTGGTCTTCATACACAAGAACACATGCCCCTAGAAAAGGTGGCAGAACAGCTAGACAAGTTAAAACCATGATTGCGACAGATATACAAGAAAAGGCTGAAATTGAAAGAGGAGCCGAAGAATTAAAGCAGAAAAAGGCTAAGATACAGATAAAAGCTGCTGTGAAAAGATTGATCTTAAATAGTGAAATTTCCAGTGATGACGATGACCGAATTAGCATCTATTCCGAAGAGAAACCAATGTTTGAAGAGGATCCTGAAGTTTTGGTAATTAATCCGGACAAAAAACAATGTTCAAAACGTACCCACCCTTGTAGCACTTTAAAACCTATGTTAATCGAAGGGCCAAAGCCATTTCATCATTTTATTGTCGTATCGTCCTGACCGGACTCAAGGCATTGACACGTCGCAGTCTTGCGACATAGCCTCCTACAGCCATTCCGCTGTGGTGTTGATGTCGATAGACCGGTCCGATGCTTGCACCTAGGTCTATACCTTTGCAGCATCCAGATCACAGCTCCTGATCCAATTGCTTTAGCAGTCGCCCGGGGACATATTAATTGCATGTTGGCGCCTATAACATAGACGTTTGCCACTCCGGGCCTAGGTATGACTCTACGATGTATGATATAAATAATATAAAATCATGATATGCGTCCTACTAGCCTGATTTTCAGGCAGAGTGGGGTCGTAGAAGAAAGAAGACACTAACAGAATAGATATTCAAGGAGACCAAAAGGAATGAATTAAAAAATCATCAATATACTTATTGATTCTGGTTTCTTCATATCGATATAACTTTTTTCAGACAGAATTTCACTTTTGTTGTCATACAATGAAATGATGAAATGGCTATGGCCCTTCGATTAACATAGGTTTAAAAGTGCTACAAGGGTAGGGACGGTAGCTCGAGCCCCGGAAGGCTAGAAGGAACGGGGTGGGTCTTTTAGTCAGTAAGAGTCTGGCACTATCTCCCGCTCCGCCCAAAAGTGGGGGTTGTCATTGGATGATTTTTTCCCACGATAAAAAAAAAATGGGTGGGGACGGTGTCCATACATTTTTGTGCATTGTTCTTTATTCTACAGAATATTTTACTAAAAGAAGGAGACTATTTATTAATATTATTTGAAGTAAAGATCAAATATATTTGTTATATTGCAAGAGAAAACTGACCTCATGTGTCTTGATCTTTTTCCCCTATGAAAAAGATCAAGACACAGAGGTCAGTTTTCTTTGCAAATTTGTTAAAATTAATTAATCTGTTTAAATTAAAATCTGTTGCCTGTCATTCCCATCTTGTCACAGTTCCGTTGCATGATATTAAAATAATTTTATCTAAACCAGGTCTTACAAAAAACACGAAAAGAACTCAAGGTTTATATTATTTGATTTACGTTAAGTTAATAAATATCCAATTTACTATGCTTAAAACATCGATAGCACGTAATATAGGTAATTTAAGATATTTTTTTTTGTTTTTGCAAGACTTATAAGTGCATTTTGCTATTTTAATTTTGTCAATTGTTTATGTTATTACTTAGAAATTTTGAGATTTACTCATGTTCAAGAAGGTGTAATTTATGTTGTAAAACTAAACAAAAGAAGTAGAAGTTTTGGATTTTGTTTTCTTTCATAATTTGCAATATTATTAATCTTATCAAGTATATTGTGATTTTGCAGCCAAGACTGATTAAAGCAAAGACTGATAATTATATTTAATTTATAATAAATAAAGAGTTTAATTAATATACGAAGTGTTTTTGATTTTAAACACTGATGATTCATAGTGCCCCATTTGATCCACTGTGACTCAAACTCTAATCCACTGTGACCCATTCATGGGCCACAATGGATCAATTCGCTCTCTGAGAATAAAAAATCTTATAAAAAAAACCAGACTGTAAAAGAAGCATTTGAAAAAAAAACGTGAAATATTAAACATGCTTCCATGTAATGAATTAAAAACCTCAGCAGAAATGTAACCGAAAATGCCTTTAGAAAAAAAAGTGATCCATTGAGCCCCATGTTCCCCTAGTCTTATATGAATTGAAAACTAAAATAATCAAAATATTACCATATTTTTTAACACTCCGCTTTTTAGTTAGGTTATGAACTCACGAAGCGGTTTTCACCTATTTCCGACGCAGTTGCGGGCCTGCTACTTCTGTACAATGCTAGAGATATATAAGTAAAAAATTAAAACACGTTTCACGACGCGTTTTACGGCCACAGTGTGCGCGGTTGTTTGCGGCTCCCGCTGCAACGGCGAGGAACTAGTAGAATCGCGCGAGTTTCGTTCACCCACAGCCTCGGTGGGTAGCGCCCGCACGCTTTGAGGTCGATTAGCGCCCTCAGTTGCCTTCAGCGGGCAGGGAAATCCGATGCACCCAGAGCTATAAAAGCCTTCTGTTTTTAATTCTTCTGTGAAATAAGTATAACGCAACAGCTCGTTTCTGGTGTGTGTCCATGGCGGTTCAGAGCTCAACTGATAATTATTAACCGCCCGTCTTTCGATTTTCACCCACCAAGCTTTTTTCTGCTGACAACTCCTTGAGGCGCTCGGGAACAGTTCGCGCCGTCGACGTCTTGGGAGGGGTCCGGACAGTTACCGTACGGTCGGACAGCGAGCTACCCATTGCTCACGACCGCAAGCCTGCGCTTACAGTAGCCTAAATCTTCAGATCGGAATCCCGGCGGCATGACAGCTGAAGGTCGTTCTTAATCGGTTCTTAGACTACTCTTTGCATAGTCTAGCGACGGTGATGATTTCTGAAACTTTTGTAGCGGCTCCCATTCTCTTTGGTAAACCACGAAGTCAATGACTCAATCCCAACAATGTTCCCCTCCAATCAGAACAAGCAACTTGTGGGCACATACTGATTCAGAAAAAACATTTTTTTTTTAATTGATATAAACTAGTGCTTGACTGAAATAACACCTGATGGTAAGCAGTGATGCAATGTCTGATGGTGAGGCGCAGTAGTTTATTGAGGGCCTGTTCACTCTAGCCTTGAAGACACCCAAATTACAATCGGACGGGAAGACCGCAGCCGGCAAATTGTTCCAGTCTTTCGACGTACGCGGTATAAACGACGAGGCGAAATGCTTAGTCCGGACCGTAGAAGTTTCAACAACGTATGGGTCGTACTCGTCAACGTACTCGTCGTACGTCGGGTTGTCCGATAGTAGAATTGAGATGGCGGAATCAAGTTATGCAATTCCTGGCACACTCTCTAAAATGTATCATGTAAAACACCGAAAGGCTGGCTACCCAACACCTGTGCTCAAGGCTTTGAAGGTTGGACTTAACCAAACCTGGATCACCAATCAGCCTCTTCGCAGGTCTTTCCACGGAGTCCAAAGCTGCCAGGTGGCATTTTGCAGCACCAGCCCACATGTAGCTGCAGACACGAATGGACCTGTGCTGTGGGGTGTGGACTGTATAATTGTTCAATAAATCAAACACTTCGAAGCTCAGTTCAATAATCACTCATTTAATTTACTATTTACAGGTTCAGTCTTGATTAACGCAGTCTTTAATTACTTAGTCTATATAAATCACAAATAGTTCACAAACAATGCACATGACACAATAACGAATATAACACAATAAAGTACATAACACAATAGAGCACACAAGACAGTACATAAGAGATTGGAGAGAACTTACTACTTTTCACTATTATTTCTTGATTTGGATCCGACGAACTGTCCTGCACTGAGCTTTTGGCCCATATTTATATGCGTGCACATGGGTGCAGGTAGTGGCGGGGGCGATCCCCGATTTTCCCAGTTTTTCTCATTTCCTCCAATCTCGTTTCTCGTGCTCGGTCGAGTCCTCGTTCCTGACCCGAACTGGTTCCGACCTGTCGCGACCTGCTCGTGGCACACGTTACTGCTCGGCGAGCGGCGCCACTTTACTCATCGGTTCTTACGCTATGTTTCTGTGTTTTCTTTGAGTTTATATTATATAACTCGGCGTCCGTTACAGTTCTCCCCCCGGCGTAGCTCGCGAAGCCTCTTCTCTTCTTATCAGGACGACGAGTTTTCTTGTAGGGCGCCGAAATGTCCCCGTCTTCGTTCGCACCTCTGCGACTCTGATGCCGCCGTCTGGTCCGCGGTGCGTCTTCTCTACGATCCCCATCGGCCATACGTTCCTGGGCAAAGTCCCGTCGACCACGAGGACAACGTCGCCTTCTTAAAGCGGCCGGGCGTTGTTGGTTGGTTCGCCTCGTGGTACCAGCAGTGGTAAGTATTCTTTCAGCCAGCGTCGCCAGAATTGGTCGGCGAGCGCCTGACTAGCCCGCCACGTTCGGCGGTCTGCTTCTTCGCATGGCCCTGTAGTCGGCAGGCCAGTTGAGGACCCCAACAGAAAGTGGTTCGGGGTGAGGGCCTCTGGATCTTCAGGGTTTACGCTGACGTGCGTTAAGGGGCGTGCGTTGACGGCGAACTCCGCTTCGGTCATCAGTGTGCTGAGCACCTCTTCTGGTGGTGCCTTTTTGTTCAATGTCACGCTGAGCGCCGACTTCACCGTCCGCACCATCCGCTCCCATGCTCCTCCCTGGTTCGGGGCGCCTGGTGGTATGAAGCGCCACTCCATTCGGTTTATTAGCCCCACGTCCTTCAGGGCTGACAGCCATTCTTGGTATGCTGCTCGCAGCTCGTGGTCAGCTCCTCTGAAGTTGGTTCCGTTGTCGGAATACATCACTTGCGGCCATCCTCTTCGTGCCGCCATGCGTCTCAGCGCCATTATGGCCGAGTCTGTCGATAGTGATGCTACGAGTTCTAGGTGTACCGCTCGGCAGGTTAGGCACGTAAATAGTGCGTCCCATCTCTTCTCCCGCCGGCGTTCCACCTTGACCATCATTGGTCCGAAGTAATCCACCCCGCAATTGGAAAACGGGCGGTGGAACGGGTCCATGCGGGCACGCGGCAGGTCCCCGGTGGCCGGCGTCTGCGGCATAGATTTTCGTCGCTTGCAAAACGCACAGTTCTTCTCGACCTGCGGACTGTCGGTCGCAGGTGAATGACCCAGTATTTCTGTCTTAGGTCGTTTGTCACGCGTTCGCGATTGGCGTGACCGGCAGCACAGTGTTCTCGCAGCACGAGGAGCTTTGTTATTTGATGTCGACCGTCTAGGATGATGGGCCTCTTTGTTTCGTTCGGTGCTGTCGCTGCTTGGATTCGACCTCGCACTCGCAGTAGTCCATCCTCGTATATAGGGTCGAGCTTGTACAGTCTGCTCGTTTTGTAGTATTCACGTGAACGTTTTAGTATGTATTCACGTGAACTCTACATAAACTTCCAGTTATGTATTTCTTATTTTTATTACGTGCGAATGTTTTATATATAGAATACATTATATATTAAAAAATCCATGACTACACTAATTTGCCCCGAAGTACAATCTACAAATATTGTAAAATGCTGTTTTCCTAGGGGTGCAAATGGGTGCAAAAATAACTGGGTGTATAGGATGCTTTAAAAAGCTTATTATGAGTTTGCACCAACTGGCTAAATTTCCCTTGAGCCGCAAATTAAAAATAATGATTTATTAGTGTTTCATACACCTCACACTTTTTTCGTGAAAAGTAATTTTACACAAAAGGGGTATCTACATATATCTAAACTTACCACAACTAAATAATTATGTTTTTTTTTTAATGTTGGGACTTTAATGGTAAAACCTAATATTAAACGATGTTCCGTATATAACAGAAAAGGTGCAAACTCAGAGAAGACTTATATTTATGTCTTCTAATGATTCCACAAAAAATTACAATTACACGAATTAAGTCCAATCTTTTTGCTAATTTGACTAGACTACTCTGCCTTACTTTACACTACACTACCATAATCTACTCTACCCTAATTTTTATTTTTTTTCCATAACAACCTTCTCATAATAACAAACAACAAAAAAAGAATTACCGAAATCGGTCCAGAGCCGTTCACTCGTGATGGCGTGACCAAGGGAACTAGGGATTCATTATAATATATATATATATACATGATTTTTTTTTTTGGCCTTGAGTCTAATATCACATAAGGATATATTTGTAATTGTATTTGTTTAATAGTTTTTTTTTATTTACTCTCAACAATATTAGGTAAGTACTAAAATTATAACAAAGTAAAACATCACAATGAAATAAAATAAAAATTAAAAACTTTAAGAATAGAACTTTAAATAAGTCGACTTCGAAATTGATTGTTTGTTAAACTTTTGACGGGAGTTCAGGACACACCAAGGGCGTATCCAGGGGGGGGGGGTCATGGGGGTCATGACCCCCCCCCTGGGCTAGTTCCAGTGCGTAGGAGGACCACTAATTAAAATTGTTAAACATAATGTTTTTATATATTTTGGCACAATATAGATTTTATGTACTTACCTACTTTTTACCTGTATTTATTATTATAAAAATTAAATAATAACTTCGTGTGACTTGACCACGATGATGTGACTGGGCTGCTCTCAAGCGGCTCCTGCCCAACCTTGGGGATCCAGGCGCCTCTTGCCGGAGGCTCTACGCGGGAATCGGCCGTCGCTGCGTCAGCAACCGAAGGCACAGCTGAACGCATGCCAGAGGGTCATAGCAATACGGATGGTGCGGGGATACCGTACGGTTTCCCACGAAGCGACGACCCTCCTTGCTGGCCTACCATCATGAGATCTGGAGGCAACAATCCTTGCACACATGCACGATTTGCGCGTGGAGATGCAACGCCGGGGCGAAAGTCCGCTGCCGCGACAAGACGCGCCATGGCGAACAGAGCTCCGGCGGGATCTCATGGTGAAATGGCGATCAGCGACTACCGCAACCCAGTGCTGGGCAAGCTACAATTATGGCGGTAAGTCCCCTCTTTGAGGCGTTTCTGGAAATACCTCATGGCGTCCTCACCTTTCGCATGACACAGGTTCTCACCGGACATGGTAAGTTCGGGAGGTTCTTGCACCGGATTCGTGCGGAAATGACGACCTGGTGTCGCCACTGTGCAGAACGCCCGGAAGACACGGTGGAGCACACAGTAGAGGTGTGCCCCACTTGGGCAGAGCATCGCTGTGCCCTCGTGGGGGCGATCGGCGGCGGCGATCTCTCGCGCCGGGCCTTGGTACAGGCCATGGTCCAGAGCAAGGAAGAGTAGCAGGCTGTCACCTCCTTCTGCGTTGCAGTAATGCTAGCAAAGGAGGAGGCCGACCGCATCAGGCAACAGCGCTCACAGCGTCCCAGCCGCCGCCGAGATTCGGATCCCGATTTCCGGCCACCGTAGACGCGGGCTTGCGGACTGCGATCAATGGGTAGCTCGTTGTCCGACCGTCCGGTAACTGTCCGGACCAAGCCCAAGTCGTCGACGGCGCGCTCTGTTCCCGCGCACCTCAAGGAGTTGTCAGCAATAGCAAGGGCCCAGCTTGGTCGAAGCCTACTGGTGCCAGGGTTATCCGAAAAGAACGCTCGACCCCGGTACGAAAGGCAAGAAGGAACGGGGTGGATTTTTTAGTCAGTAAGAGTCTGACACTATCTCCCGCTCCGCCTAAGAGCAGGAGATGTCATTTGGATGATGTTACCCACAAAAAAAAACACGACTATGTGACCCCCCCCTGGCGCCTAAGCTGGATCCGCCCTTGGGACACACCTTAAGGTTAAACTAGTCACGGGCTCGAACTCAATCAGGGGCGTGGCCAAAAAGCGCGCTGTCTCATGTCTTTGCTTGGATAAAGGTCAAATCTATGTTTTTTTTACAACGGGGGACCCCTCAAGGCTATAAAAAAAGTCAAAGTTATAGTTACGTCCGTGTAGGTATATATCATTGATATCAACGATGCTGCAGGTAAGTACCTACCTATATAAAAGCTTGTAAGTAAACTATTTTAATTATGTCGGTAGGTATTATAGTGTGCGATGTAAGATATTTATATTATTTATCGTAAAATCGATGTAGAAACAATGTAAATAAATTGCAGTGTCTGTTTGTATCAAATGTTAAAATACCTACCTACATACGTAGATTTTTTTCACGCTTACACGGTCATTTGCACGATAAGTAGGTAAAAAAATCTACTTATACCTTTGGGCATACGTATAACAAACAGAAAGACAGATAGACTGAAAAAAACAAATAAATAGTTTTTGAACTATTTCCTATTTATTTTTCCGTCTGTCTGTCTTTCTATTTGTTCTGGGCAATGTTCAATTCGGCTGGACCGAATTTGATATTTTGCTATCAGGTACCTACGTTTACGTACGTTATGCTTTTTTAGCCATCCTTTCTAAATAATACAATATTCCACAACTACTTATCACACAACGCCGTCGAACAACGCGTCGTGCAAATAGTATAGCGTCTAACTTCTCATCACTGGTACGTTGTCTCTTTCGCACACGATGTCAGATGAGACAGCGCGCTTTTTGGCCACGCCCCTGATTGAGTTCGAGCCCGTGACTAGTTTAACCTTAAGGTGTGTCCCAAGGGCGGATCCAGCTTAGGCGCCAGGGGGGGGGTCACATAGTCGTGTTTTTTTTTGTGGGTAACATCATCCAAATGACATCTCCTGCTCTTAGGCGGAGCGGGAGATAGTGTCAGACTCTTACTGACTAAAAAATCCACCCCGTTCCTTCTTGCCTTTCGTACCGGGGTCGAGCGTTCTTTTCGGATAACCCTGGCACCAGTAGGCTTCGACCCGGCTGGGCCCTTGCTATTGCTGACAACTCCTTGAGGTGCGCGGGAACAGAGCGCGCCGTCGACGACTTGGGCTTGGTCCGGACAGTTACCGGACGGTCGGACAACGAGCTACCCATTGATCGCAGTCCGCAAGCCCGCGTCTACGGTGGCCGGAAATCGGGATCCGAATCTCGGCGGCGGCTGGGACGCTGTGAGCGCTGTTGCCTGATGCGGTCGGCCTCCTCCTTTGCTAGCATTACTGCAACGCAGAAGGAGGTGACAGCCTGCTACTCTTCCTTGCTCTGGACCATGGCCTGTACCAAGGCCCGGCGCGAGAGATCGCCGCCGCCGATCGCCCCCACGAGGGCACAGCGATGCTCTGCCCAAGTGGGGCACACCTCTACTGTGTGCTCCACCGTGTCTTCCGGGCGTTCTGCACAGTGGCGACACCAGGTCGTCATTTCCGCACGAATCCGGTGCAAGAACCTCCCGAACTTACCATGTCCGGTGAGAACCTGTGTCATGCGAAAGGTGAGGACGCCATGAGGTATTTCCAGAAACGCCTCAAAGAGGGGACTTACCGCCATAATTGTAGCTTGCCCAGCACTGGGTTGCGGTAGTCGCTGATCGCCATTTCACCATGAGATCCCGCCGGAGCTCTGTTCGCCATGGCGCGTCTTGTCGCGGCAGCGGACTTTCGCCCCGGCGTTGCATCTCCACGCGCAAATCGTGCATGTGTGCAAGGATTGTTGCCTCCAGATCTCATGATGGTAGGCCAGCAAGGAGGGTCGTCGCTTCGTGGGAAACCGTACGGTATCCCCGCACCATCCGTATTGCTATGACCCTCTGGCATGCGTTCAGCTGTGCCTTCGGTTGCTGACGCAGCGACGGCCGATTCCCGCGTAGAGCCTCCGGCAAGAGGCGCCTGGATCCCCAAGGTTGGGCAGGAGCCGCTTGAGAGCAGCCCAGTCACATCATCGTGGTCAAGTCACACGAAGTTATTATTTAATTTTTATAATAATAAATACAGGTAAAAAGTAGGTAAGTACATAAAATCTATATTGTGCCAAAATATATAAAAACATTATGTTTAACAATTTTAATTAGTGGTCCTCCTACGCACTGGAACTAGCCCAGGGGGGGGGTCATGACCCCCATGACCCCCCCCCCTGGATACGCCCTTGGTGTGTCCTGAACTCCCGTCAAAAGTTTAACAAACAATCAATTTCGAAGTCGACTTATTTAAAGTTCTATTCTTAAAGTTTTTAATTTTTATTTTATTTCATTGTGATGTTTTACTTTGTTATAATTTTAGTACTTACCTAATATTGTTGAGAGTAAATAAAAAAAAACTATTAAACAAATACAATTACAAATATATCCTTATGTGATATTAGACTCAAGGCCAAAAAAAAAAATCATGTATGTGAATCCCTAGTTCCCTTGGTCACGCCATCACGAGTGAACGGCTCTGGACCGATTTCGGTAATTCTTTTTTTGTTGTTTGTTATTATGAGAAGGTTGTTATGGAAAAAAAATAAAAATTAGGGTAGAGTAGATTATGGTAGTGTAGTGTAAAGTAAGGCAGAGTAGTCTAGTCAAATTAGCAAAAAGATTGGACTTAATTCGTGTAATTGTAATTTTTTGTGGAATCATTAGAAGACATAAATATAAGTCTTCTCTGAGTTTGCACCTTTTCTGTTATATACGGAACATCGTTTAATATTAGGTTTTACCATTAAAGTCCCAACATTAAAAAAAAAACATAATTATTTAGTTGTGGTAAGTTTAGATATATGTAGATACCCCTTTTGTGTAACTCCGCCTACCGAGAAGTTACATGGCGGGGGGATACAAAAGCATCGAACTCCACGTGTTTTGCGACGCAAGCGAACAAGCGTACGCGACCGTGGCCTACTGGAGGGTGGAGAATTACGACGAAACACTGACAGTCGTAATGGTGGCTGCCAAAGCAAAGGTGGCGCCACGACGAGCCCAAACCATCCCTCGGTTGGAACTACAAGCAGCAGTAATTGGGGCGAGACTTGCTGACCATATAAGAAGAGAACATCGAATCAAGGTCAGCCGGACTGTGTACTGGACAGACTCTTCCACCGTCGTCCACTGGATCCAGAACGAAGGGCGACGCTACACTCCCTTTGTGGCGAACCGGCTGGGAGAGATTGCCGAGCTGACAAAGAAGGAAGAGTGGCGTTGGCTGTCACGAAAAAAGTGTGAGGTGTATGAAACACTAATAAATCATTATTTTTAATTTGCGGCTCAAGGGAAATTTAGCCAGTTGGTGCAAACTCATAATAAGCTTTTTAAAGCATCCTATACACCCAGTTATTTTTGCACCCATTTGCACCCCTAGGAAAACAGCATTTTACAATATTTGTAGATTGTACTTCGGGGCAAATTAGTGTAGTCATGGATTTTTTAATATATAATGTATTCTATATATAAAACATTCGCACGTAATAAAAATAAGAAATACATAACTGGAAGTTTATGTAGAGTTCACGTGAATACATACTGCGCCTCGTGGCGCTCGGAGGGCGAACGCGGGGTCGCGCGGCGCGCGCGCGGGTGGTCGAGAGCAAGTAAGTGCGTGCATGTATATGCGTTTAGATCATTTTTGTGGCAAGAAGCGATCCCTGCGCTATACAAATTAATAACTATAATTTCCTCTATTTTATTAGCTGTGTTGTGAAAAATGGATTATGAAGTGTATTGCATTGTTTGTCGTGACCTCCCGACCTGCCCCTGTATTAAGTATTTATTTAACAAGAAATTATGATAATCATATCAATTCTCTGTCGATCTTTATTTCTTTCTGTACCTCAAAAGGAAAAAACGGAATCCTTATAGAATCACTTTGTTGTTTGTCCGTCTGTCTGTCAAGTCCCTTTATCTCGAGAACAAGTGCAAGTATCAAGTTGAAATTTAAACCGAATACTCAAGACTGCGGTCCCTTAAAGCAGTGTAAAAGTAAAAACTTATAAGTTAACGAATAAAAAAGATACCATCATTTACGTCGCAAAAAAATGTATATTTCGACACTCAAGGGAATCAGGTACTTCACACAGAGAGACACACACAGGTTACATCAATGGGGTACTTCCCGTTGACCTAGAACCCTGAAATTTGGCATGAAGCAAGTCTTATAGCATAAGTATAGGAATAATTGCCGCTGGCAAAAGCTAGATATTTATTTTATTTAACCCTTAACTTGGCAAGTATACTAGAGGGCACAAGAAAATAAGATATGAATTTCGGCATGTGACCTATAGAGCACGGGTCTGTTTACAGAGAATATAAAAAAAAATATGATAAATGTCAGTATATTAAAATAATTTTAGCAGTAGCTCATGTCATAAACGTTCGTTTGTCAACGTCAAAGTTTTTATAATACGTCAGTTTTTAAACATTATCCGCCAAAATGTCGAAACGTCAAGAATGGATCTCGCGCGTTAAGGTAAAATATCTTGTGTTTTTTTATTTAGTTGTTTTCATTGGTGTATATCATGAAATTTTTATTGTTGAATAATCAATTAATGCTTGTAATACTTTATTTGCTCAGTTTTCACCATGTTTAGTTAGATATTTCGATGCAAAGTTAAGTGTACCCTGTAAGGCACGCTGCCAACTTTGTAGAAAACAGGTGTTGTGCCCTGCAAGGTACCTTGACAAATAGGTTCAGTTTAATTTATGTGGCATGTAGGTCACTTGCTGGTTTTTAATTTTTTCACAGCTTCTTGATATATCTGTAAATAATGCATGGCTATTGTACAGACGAGAATATGGTTTATTAATGTCTGATGACAAATACCTTCGATTAAAAGATTTTAGATTAAAAATAGCTCAAGGCTTGCAAGCACAAAAAGAGCCTCCATTAGGAGTGCATTTGCATGATGTTCCGGGCCCATTATCTAGAAATATAATAATGAATCCTATAAAGACACGCCCTGCTGAAGATGTACGATTTGACGGACATAATCATTACCCTATTGTGACATCTAAAGGTCGTTGTAGAAAATGTAATTCTGGAAAAACTACTTTTATGTGCACTAAATGTGAAATGCGCTTGTGCATAAAAATGGACCGATTGTTTATAAAATATAATATAATATAAAAATGGACCGAAATTGTTTTGTAAGTTTTCATACTCCCTAATAAGTACAGAAAACTACAGTACAACCGGCGTAAGATGGCAAACCTGAAGTCAGCTGCTAGAAACTTTAGCGCTTGTGTACTCATAAAAAGTCAAATGGTTTAAAAACATAAATGCCATTAGTGGTTGTTATTGTTGTTATCAACTATTATTGGCATTTATTTTTTTAAACCATTTATTTTTTTACGAGTACACAAGCGCTAAAGTTGCTAGCGGCTAACTTCAGGCTCGGTACCTTACGCCGGTCGTACTGTATTTTTTATGTATGTTAAAGCAAAATATAGTTAGCAGGTTGATTGACATTGACATTTAGTACTATTTACAACTAACTTTGTTTTGATTATGGACGATTATTTTGATTAATTTTAAGAAGTATTATTTTGTAGTTGTCTTTTTCATAGATTTTTTTGTTACATTTTTCGTAAGATATATTTGATCTCTTAAATTGATCTCCTGAAGAGGCTGTTTCAGTTATATAAGTTTTTTATAATACGCCAATAATTATTTTACATGATTAAAATTGAGAAAAGATTTACTTTTTTGTTAACTTTTGTAAGAATTTTATAAGTTTTGTTAATACATTTTTTGTTTAGTAATTTCTTTGAATAAATTACTTATTTTGTAAAAACAAAATATTGTTTTTATTGTTATTTTGCACATATTACCCCGTTAAAATTATTGTAAGCAAAAGCGGCATTGTACCTCGTGGGGCACAAATAACAGCAATTACTAATTTAAGCGAAATTGGTGATGTACCCTTTGGGGCACTATTAATATTTTATAAATTAGCAAACTAATATTATAAAAAATATTAATTACAATGTATTTAAACTCCCCTAAAGCTATTTAAAAATAAAAAAACTTGTTAATTTGCAGTTTCATACTTTGCCAGAATGCTGTATCAACATGTGCTTTACATTTTGCCAAGTTAAGGGTTAAGTTAGTTGATACGGAACCCTCAGTGTGCGAGTCCGACTCGCCCTTACCCAGTTTCTTTTTGAGGCGCATACTTAAAACTCCACATTTTTTATACTAATATTATTTTGTTCCTACCTTACCCGATGCCGTAGAATAATCAGCGCTGTCACACGTTTTATAGTTCTAAAGACAACCGAAACACAACTTATTTATTTTAAACTAGCTGTGCCCGCGAATTTGTTCGCGTGGACTACAGGATTTTGTTTTTTTTTCTAAAATAAAAGTAGCTCATGTTACTCCTTATTACATCAGCTACTTGCCAAAAAAAGTCCCGTCAAAATCAGTCCAGCCATATCAGAGATTAGCCCGGACAAACAGACAGACAGACAGACAAAAATTGCAAAAAAAAAATATTTTGGTGTAGACTGTGACCAACGAAAGATGGCAAAACAAAAAAGAGGCCGTATTAAAAAAAATGAAGCTGTTCACCCTAGCTGTACGCCACTTAAACGGAGTTGATACGTTTGATTATTCATGAAAATAATAAGTATGCGATATATACATATATGATGCATGTTTATTTAACAATTAATCATGTGCTGCTTATTTAGCCACGATATTCAATGCCGCCAAAACTCAAGCATGTCCGTTCACTGCCAAAAGCAGCCTGATCACCTTGGCACCTGCTTTTTAGAATGTATCCTTGGAGTGTATCGACCGCCTTCAGCTCTTGGGAGTTGAAATTTCCTTAAACTTTGGGCAGTTCATTGAGCACAAAGCTACGGTAGCTGCTAGGAAACTCGACATTCATGCAAAGGTTAGATGGCACTCAGTGGCGGATTAGCCATGTAGCAAGTGTAGCAAATGTTGTTGGGAATGTTACAGGCCCCAAAATGGGGGGGATTTTGGGGCCTCGCGCGTTCAGGGATCCCGCAATTTTGAACATAAAAAAAACTAGTCAAAATATTGGTACTGCGTGAAACCTAAATACAGCTGATTTTTTTGGATGTGATGAGATAGTCACTTTACTTCAGACTATACTGGAAGCAAACTACAGAATAGAAGATCTCTTAGAATTTATCCCATCATCGTGCTTTTTACGCAAGTGATCTTAAAATCCACGGAGTTATTGGTGAATAAAAGCCTTGTTCAAGCTTATTTTAGAAAGGGTAGCTTTAGCCAGCAGCTTCTAGCAGCGCTAGCTAAAACCGCAATTCTACCATCGGACAACCCGCCGTACGGCGAATATTCACCCTTACGTTGTTGAAACCTCTACGGTCCGGACTAAGCGTTACGCCTCGTCGTTTATACCGCGTACGTCGAAGGACTGGAACAGTCTGCCTGCTGCCGTCTTCCCGTCCGATTATAATTTGGGTGTCTTCAAGGCTAGAGTGAATAGGCTCTTAATAAACTACTGCGCCTCACCACCAAAAATTGCATCGCTACTTACCATCAGGTGGGATCGCAGTCAAGCACTAGTTTATCTCAATTAAAAAAAAAAAAAACACTTAATTTTAATATGTGAAGGTTAAGTTCAATCTTAATAACCCTACTAAGAATAAGCTTAAACAAAGTTTTTAGGGAATTACATATTTTGAGTGTCTATGTGAATATTACATTGCCTGTGCGTAGTGACATTTGGCTCTGAAACGTGGTCGTTCACAATGCGCCTCATCAGATGGTTTTAAGTAACACAAAGAGCAATGGAGAGGAAGATAAGCTTAAGTGGCAGTAAGCTGGGTACATTGCTCGCAGAACAGATGATCGATGGGGCCGAAAGGTTCTGGAATGGCGACCGGATACCTGAAGACGTAACGTTGAAAGGTATCGCAACAAGGGTACCGGTAACCTTTTATTTAGTAAGGTTCACGCGAATTCGATGGAGGCGTGATAAACTGGACCGGCCGTTGTGGTGACATAGGAAAAACCTTTGTCTAGCAATGGAAGCCTTTCAGCTGAAATGATGATGACTATCGATGTTGGCATGTTGATGAGATCAATCTCTCAGAAAGATTACTCCACTTAAAAATTGGCTAAATCTGACTACTTCAAAGAAAAATAAATTTTGTATCTTATTAGTAAATCTTAACTGTACAGCTTTTCTATATAAATTCACAAAGGCTTCGCCATCAGCATCGAAAAGACTCCTTAATTCTGTATTACTTGTCAGAAGAAAACCTAAAACGTCCTAAGCAAAATTCTAATCATTCGGGGTGTGCAAAAAACGATCATCATCTAGGTTTTCCAAAAGTACTAAATTAATTAGTATCTTACTACTAAATTAATTGATTAGTAGTAGGGGGCCCCTTGGTCAAATTAGCAATAGACTCCGCGTCGGTTTAATCCGGCACTGACGGCGCTTCATACCAGGACAACATCGAATGTTATACAAAGCACAGGTCCAATCATTTGTGGAGCCACTGGGTCTTTCAATAAACACTTCCCTGGAATCTTTAAATTTGAATAAAACAAATTGTGTGTTATCGATTTTTTTTATTAATTTGGATGGCCGATTGATGTCATTATGTATGGAATATAATATCGTTCAAATGTCCGCCGCTACTTTGCTAGATAACGCGCATACGAAATATACAACTTTCCATGTCCTTTACTGTTGGGCACGCCACAATCATGGCGGTAAGTCCCCTCTTTGAGGCGTGGCTGGAAAGACCTCACGGCGTCCTTACCTTCCGCATGACGCAGGTCCTCACTGGACATGGTTCGTTCGGGAGTTTCCTGCACCGGATTCATGCGGAAGTGACGCCCGGGTGTCGCCACTGTGCGGAACGCCCGGAGGACACGGTGGAGCACACAGTCGAGGTGTGCCCTGCTTGGGCGGAGCATCGCCGTGCCCTCGTGGTGGCGATCGGCGGCGGAGACCTCTTGCGAAGCAGTAACGCTCGCAAAGGAGGAGGCCGAACGCATCAGGTAACGGCGTTATCGCCACCGCCGCCGGGATTCTGATCCCGATTTCCGGCCACCGTAGGCGCGGGCTTGCGGACAGAGAGCAATAGGTAGCTCACTGTCCGGCCGTCCGGTAACTGTCCGGACCAAGCCCAAGTCGTCGATGGTGCGCACTGTTCCCGCGCGCCTCAAGGAGTTGTCAGCAACCGCAGGGACCCAGCCGGGTCGAAGCCTACTGGGGCCAGGGTTATCCGAAAGGGCGCGAGCAAGAGCGAGGGATGTCAATGCATGATTTTTTCCCACCAAAAAAAAAAAAAAATGTCCTTTACTGTTTTCATTATTAGGAGTTTCGTCTACTCATTGCCGAAACCTCCTGAAAAGTATAATACACCGTGTGAGTAATATTACAATTATTAAATAGTCAAAAAGTATCAAGTTTTTATAATAGTAATTAAAAAACTAACCTAGAAATGATATTAATGTATCCAACCATAGCATTTTATCTGCATGTTTTTAATTTAATTCATTTTTTGCGTCTTTAAATTTGTTCATTATATTAAATAGTAGCCTTTCCATCGAACTAGTGATTGTTTATGGCATTATTTTAAGCAAAATGAGTATAATAAGATGCAGGAAATAAATTTTGACAATTCTTAATTTTTTTAAATGCTGCCATACATAACGTTTGATTAATAATTCGTTGTCTTCTTTCGATGGTCAAACTCTATGTA